>JAVQMG010000112.1:2495000-7980060 GCA_032878915.1 Castanopsis chinensis
CTTTTGATGAAACTGACCCCTTGATTTTCCCAAGTTTTGGCTTGGTGAAATCCAATGGCGGCCTTGCAGCTTCAAGAGCCTTGATGTTAAAAATCAAGAGTTCCAGAATCATCACTACCTTTACAATGTTAGAGAGAGTACTTCCCCAAAACATGTTTTGCTTCATCAAGAAAGGATGTGTCTTTTTGTTGTTATGGTTTCCAAGTTGAATGCATCTTAGATTGACTTTTATAGTAGAATAGAGAACCGACTTTTTTTGCACGTAAAAGATTCCACCTTTAAAATGTTGGAGAGAGTATAAATTGAATAAGGGCAAGTGTAATCCCTTTATTTACACCTCTAAAACAAACATACCGCATCAACGTACACTTCACATATACAAACATACCGCATCAATATTTCACACATTAATGATTAGAACCTACCATAGTACCATACACAATACTTCCTCATTAATTCCCTATGAAAGTTTTTTTTATTTAAAAAACTTCCTTCAAATTAAAAAAGAGATTAAATTTTACAATGATAGAGGAATGTTATGTTCATAACATTTTCACAACAAATCATAAATGGTATTTTTTTATTGGTTTTTATGAGTTGGCAAAAAAATAATTTAAGTTATGGATTCAAATTAGAACCAATAACAACTTACCACTTATGATTTGTTGTGAAAGTATTGTGGATGTAGCACTTCTCATAAAGATATGGTGTAAAACCTAAATATTGCACCCTCCAATCCTAATATAGCACATCATCTTATCACATATTAAAGACTAAACATAACCACATTCAATCAATTCTAATGTCCATCTAAAAATTCAACACATATGAGAGTTTATTGAGACGTAACTAGATGTATTGAGTTTTAAGTAAAACTCTGATATAACAGTCTTTTATTGTAAGATGTAAAACATGGATTTTACACTCCTTCCTTACCAGATTCAAACTCATTAAAAAAAAAAAAAAAAAAACTCTCCAAGAGTATTGCTGACTCTTTTTCTCTTCCGAATCTTCATGAAAATCACCTTCCAAATAGAGAAAAAACAATAGGTGTTTCACATATAAAAAAATAACATTGACGTTCTTTTTTTATTAACATTGTTTTAGAAATACTAACAGATGCATTTAGGATAATAGTTAATAATCTATTTAAAGAAAATTTTTATAAGAAAAGAAAAAAAAAAAACTTTTTCTAAAATTAATGGATTATTAATCATTGCCCTAAGGGCACTTAATTATTATCATGACCCTTTTACTTATATGTATAATAAATTATGAAGAAGAGTAAGGTTTTCTTAGCACTCTTGGGTCCTTTCTTGGAAAAAAGTTAGTAATTTTGGGTTCTCCCTTCTTGTGAAGTTTTCTTCCTTAGTCTACTTGGGTGAGTTGAAAATACTTGAAATGGCATATACATGTTTGACTAAATGCTTGATTTGAACTTATCTTCAAATAGTTAGATACAGTCCGTCGTCTACACAAAAGAAGCTGCTTTAGAGGTCATTTTGCGAAGAACAAACGCTTAGGTATGGCTATGACCAGGTTTGGGTTGGGTATACTCAAAATCAACCGAAAATTTTACTTGTGGGTTGTAGATATTCAAATTATATTCTTCGTACTGGCAAAATTTTAAGATGATCAAAAATCAATAATATATCATCAATCAAATGTTTAAATTTTAATTTTTTGTGATCTAAAATTATGTCTAAAGATATTTATTATTAAAATAGTAAATAACATCTAATTTGAATAGATTTTGATATACGTGTTAAGAACGTAGAGAAAATACAATCCAACAATTAAATTTTCAAGTATTACATCCAATAAAAAGATATAAAATAAGTTTGAAGGATTTTTCTCTAAGCTGGTTTGGAAAGAAATTTTGTCCATATTTAATTTATTCAGAAGGAAAAAAAGAAAGAAAAAAAGATAGTATGAAGAGAAATGCAAATTAGCGAAAAACATTTTCTATAATCAAATGGTAGCAAATTAAAAAAATGTGTTAGTTCATATTTATTTATGTGTAATGGTCCCCGCAATATGGTAGAGGAGTATTTGTATATAAACATTATTGTAACCTTACTTGGATTATTAACCGTTTGCTCCCATACATAGGTACACAGTCGAATCACATAAATTATTTGACATAAATTCTTTGTATTGTTTTCTCTTTCTCTTTTTCTTCTTTAATCTTGAACAAATTGATTTTTCACAATATATATATATATAAAAAGTTTTTCACTTTTCATAAAAATGATTTTTTTTTTGAACCTTACATACTTAACATATCTTCATAACAAATAATAAACTCTGTAGGACAAAAATTCTCCCAAGGATACATTTTCTCTCTTCACCCGTCTCTATTAATAATGGATAAATTCAATTACTTAATTATTATTCTAAGACTTCCTTTGCATATAAACCCACAATTCTCTTTAATAGTGGAAAGAAATGAATAAGGCGGTGAGGAAGTAGTGATGGTATTGCGAAATAGTGACGAGGGAGAAATCTAAGAAAGAGGAGAGACAAAAATGCGAAAACTAGATTTGAGAAAGGAAGATAATAGAGGGAAAGAATTATGTTTCTAGCAAGTGACTGGATTCAGATCAGGTGCAATACCTAAGGTATTGCACCTGGTGCAATTCACCTCTTCTCTCTCACAATTTTTTTTACTTTTTTCACTTTTTAACTTTAACTTTTTAACTCTTTTTTAATATATTTTATTTAATGGTTGAGATTGAAAGTTGCTTTTTCAACTTTCAATCTCAACCCTTAATTGCAATTGCATCAGGTGCAATACCTAGTAGGTATTGCACCTGATCCAAATCCCAAGTGACTAACGTCCAACTGCCATGCTGTCTGTACTTATGCTGTCTGTACTTATGGTTTTGTGTGAACTACGTAACCATGGTTTAATGTTTAGTGACTTTGCTGAGTTCTTTGATAACTGCAACTCCTATAAATGTGTCTAGTATCTCTTGGCGTGATAAGAAACTTGTATTCAATCCTTGCCTTGTCGAGAATGTGTGCTCTTAAAGTAATTATTAACAAATTATTTTTAAAAATTTTAATACAACTTGTATGAAAAAAATATATATAAAGAAGTCAAAAAAGTTTTTTTTTTATTTTTTTTTATTTTCAATAAAATGATTTTAATAATAATTTTTATATTAATCACCTTAGAGCGTCGGCTAACTTTTTCCAAAGGTCCGCTAATAATTTAAGTTATATCACCTAATCGATCGTATAACAATGAAAGAAAAGCAAAAGGCAACCCCTCAGCGCCTCAAGGTACAATGGGGGATAGGATAGGATAGGTCCAACAAAATTATTTGTCACTGCCCAGTCGCATTTGTGAGCCAGAGTATTAAAAGAACTTCTAAGGTTTTTTTTTAGTTTTTTTTTATACAAGATAGAATTTCTACTTTAGTCTGATCTAAGTATATATATGAGTGAAACTTCCTTCTAGAGACTTGAATCTCAGCCTTTACCCCCCCCCCCACACTCTACAAGCATTTATATTTGTGGAGTGACCACCGCACCAAGAATACACGAGAGTAAACCTTCTAAGTTTTAACCCAATAAAACATGACAGAGTAAGGCACCTACTCGCCACTAATAACTCATCATTGACTCTTCAATATTCTTTATTTATTTTGATAAAAGATTAGACTCTTCAATATTATTCTTTATCATTGACTATAGAGGAGGAGAGACTACAAATCCTTGGTACTATTTCTTGTATTTCACTTTATATTTTATTAATTACAACTTGTCATGTATTTGTTTAACTTTTCTTATAAAATAGTTAAAGTTTAAAATAGAAAAAAAATTAACACATAATAAGTTATGATTAATGAAATATAAAGTGAAATATAAAATATGGGTATAAATTGTTTTGGCTGAATATCACATTTTATTAAAGCAAATGAACATAAATCCAAATATTTCATAAACCATAAAACCAAAGACACAAAAATATAAAAATCCTAATCCTTAGTTCCTTACTACAGAATCCTCTAGAATTGGCCTTACGCAATCCCACAATCTAGATCACAATTTTACCTCAACTCCACCTTATAAACGATTGTACTACTATTTGGATTGATCCTAACAACCAAAGAAATTAAAATTAAGAAAGAAAACGATGACATGACCAAACTAAAGAGTCGCTTTTATATTATATTCCCCCCAAACTTCCTTTCAACGATTTAATACCTTAAATTAACTCAAAAAAGTAGGATTAATAACATAAACATAGTGTTGGGTGTGCTGGTGTGTACGTATGTGCACACACATCTTGAGAGAGAAACAGAGAGAGTTAAAAGACTGGTGTACTGCAACAAGCTAAAATGACTGATGTCCAAGACAGGTAACTCTAACTACTACAGACTGTTGCCTTATTCAGCCAAAAAAAAAAAACTACTACAGACTGTGAGTCCGTGACTCCTTTCCCAAGACAGGTCACTCTAACTACTACGTACATAAAATGAACAAAAACATAATGAAAGAACTGAACTGAACCCAAAATCAATAATACACAGCAAAGAGAATTTTAACATCAGAAATTAACATCCATTTGCTTTTAGTAGCCAAGCTGTGCACAACATGAATGAAGACAAACAAAGAGAGCTTTAAGAAAGAAGGATTTTAATGTGTCAAACCTGATACTATCCGAAAAATGCAAGGCTTGGCCAATGATGGCTGAGCATGGCCATCGGTTTGATAAGAAGCTAGTCAAATCCAGACGCATCAAAAACATCACTATGAACTATGAAATAAATTAAGTAAAGAAATTTTGAACAAAGAACAAAGAAGATATAGGCTCTTTACCACCGCCTCTACATCAGTCAAGAAAAAAAGAGAAGATTTTATGTCTACTTCAAGGAATATCTTGCCTCGATTTGGTTTCAAAGAAAAGAAAATTTCTCAAAACATTTTTTTTTTTTAAATTCCAATTCTCATGTCATGGATAAAAACCTATATACACAAAGAAATTGAACAGTGTAAATAATAATAATAATAATAAATCAATTCCCATATTCCTCATCGCATTTTCTCAGCAACAACACGTAGCCTTCACCTTTCATCAAAGCACCGAAACGGGAAAAATAAAGCAGAGAGAGAAATATGGAGGATTGTGGTACCGAGGAAAAAGCTTGGTGTTTGAGGTAAAGAAAATAATCTAAAGCACAATAATTCCCTTTAATTCCAACAATTCTAACTCGTTCTGCTGGATTGCACAGTGGATCATCTCACGTTTTGAAAAAAAAAATTCCAAACGTGAGAGAACTGACAAGTAACAACAATTAGTCAGACACAATAAGAAAAAAACTTAAGAAAAATTTTCAACTTGGGCTTGGATGATCAAGGATTGAATAAGTTGAAGAAATTCCAGAGAGGATCACAGATTCACAATTTTGGTGAAAAATAAAAATTAAAGGAAACCATCTGTTTGATACAGAAATTAGAACAAGAAGGTATGGAATCAGGCCTTGTATCTAGTGATCTTGGTTGCCGAGATTCCTTCCACGTTGATAAGGGTTATCCCAATGACATTATGCTGACGAGCCTGGGACTGACGACCCTAGGGCTGACGACATCAACTCTTGGGCCACCTGAGGCTGACGACCCAAAGCATATGGAGACCTAAAGCTGACGGTCTCAGGACACGAGCATGCCTGACGCGTAGCCAAGCTGACGGGGACAGACTGACGAGGTTAGCCTCGGCTCCGTCTACAACCTTACTTGACCAACACGCATATATAAATGATTCTTGAACGACACGTCTAAGTATGGAGACTCCTACAAGGACAAGGATTCTAGGAGATACGTGGGATCCAAATATCACTGTCCTAAAAGGAAAAGAGCTCCTTGACCAAGGCTTGAATCTCGGCCCAACGCTACTATAAATACCCCAAGACCCTCTCAAAGTAAGGTACGCACAAATAACTCAACTCTAGCACTCTAGTGTTGAAAGTAAAGGTTTCTAACTTAACCTTCGGAGGGTACTTGGCCGGTACCACGCCGGTGCCCTTTCAAAGGTCTTCACTCTCTTTGTTGTGCAGGTACGTCATCGGGGGCACGTGTGGACCGTGTGGCTTACTGACGATTTTATTGCATCATCAGTTGGCGCCGTCTGTGGGAAACGAAGTGGTAACGCCACGCTGTCGCTTCCCGGACAAAAAGTTGCATGGTACTCACCCGCTCAATGGCTACCACCAACAACGTTCAGGAGAACGAACCGCGCGCAACCGTTCTGGAAAAGCAAGTCTAAACGCTCGCGGCAGCGGTCGAGCGCCTAACTAAGGAAAATCACGACTTAGAGGAGCAGCTGCGTCAGAGGAACGCGCATCCTAGAATACAAGAGGAAAATCAGGAGGAGACAAGCGCTGAGAGAAGGGATCCCGAAGCGCCCGAAGGCAGCAACGCCCCGAGCAAGCCGGAGAGGCGGGATACCAATCTGACTACCCTTTCTGAAGCCATACCCCCTCACATCGCCGCCGAGATGCAGGAGATGCGTGAGCGAATAGACGTGATGATGAACGCCCTCAAAGGACGAGTGTCTAACGATCTCGACGACCTGGTACAGCGGACCGATTCACCTTTCACGTCACTTGTTACGTCGTGCCCACTTCCCCCAAAGTTTCGTATGCCGCAGGTGGAAAGCTACGACGGAAACAAGGATCCCCTGGACCACTTAGAGTCCTTCAAAACTATAATGCACCTTCAAGGAGTGCCCGACGAGATTATGTGCAGGGCTTTCCCAACCACCTTGAAAGGGTCCGCGAGAGTCTGGTATAGCAGGTTGACGCCAAACTCAATTAGCACCTTTAAAGAGCTAGGCGCTCAGTTCGTCTCGCACTTTATCGGAGGCCACCGGTACAAAAAATCCACGGCATGCTTGATGAGCATCAAGCAGAGGGAAGACGAGACTCTAAGGTCCTACATAACGCGGTTCAACAAAGAAGCTCTCTCTATAGATGAGGCGGACGACAAGATACAAGTAGCAGCCTTCACCAACGGGCTGCGAAAAGGGAGGTTCCTCTTCTCCCTATACAAGAACGATCCAAAGACCATGTCCGAAGTACTTTACAGGGCAACCAAATACATGAACGCAGAAGACGCGCTGATTGCAAGGGAAGACAAGCCTAAGAAGAGGGAAAGGCAAGAAGATACTCGAACGGATAGGGGGCAAAAGAAAGCCAGGACTGAAGAACGACGGGATGATCGCCGCTCCAAACCACTCCCAGGGAGATTCACGAGCTTCACACCACTGACCGCCCCTATCGATCAGGTCCTGATGCAAATCAAGGACGAGGGGACTTTGACTTTTCCCGGCAAAATGAAGGGAGATCCCAACAAAAGGCCAAGAGACAAATATTGCCGCTTCCATCGAGACCATGGACATGACACGGCTGACTGCTACGACCTAAAGCAACAGATAGAAGCTTTAATAAGGCAGGGAAGGCTGCAGAGGTTCGTCAGCAAAGAACGAACGGAACCGCCGCAAGACCAAGCTCCCAGACGGGAAAACGAACGCCCCAGACAGCCCTTAGGCGATATCCGGATGATTGTAGGAGGGACGGCGGCCGTTGGATCGTCAAAGAAAGCTCGAAAGACATATCTCAGGATGGTGCAGAATATCCAGTTGGCAGGGTCCGTACCCAAGATGCCACGGACTGATAACCCCCTCATCGGATTCTCGGAGGAAGACGCACGACGCCTCCATCACCCCCATGACGACGCACTTGTCGTCACCATACGAGCAGGAGACTTCAACATGCATCGAGTTCTTGTCGACAATGGGAGCTCGGCGGACATCCTCTACTACCCTGCGTTCCAACAGATGGGAATTGATAGAGAACGACTGACTCCGGCTAACGCCCCGCTAGTCGGCTTCGGAGGAACAAAGGTATTTCCCCTCGGTGTTATCACCCTGGCGGTCACTATTGGAGACTACCCTCAGCAAGTCACCAAGAATGTAGCATTCCTCGTGGTCGACTGCTCTTCAGCCTACAACGCCATCGTAGGGCGTCCCACGCTTAACTCATGGAAAGCTGTAACTTCGACCTACCACTTAATGATAAAATTCCCGACGGATTATGGAGTGGGAGAGCTCAGAGGAGACCAAGTGGCCGCACGAGAATGTTATATAGCAATGATGGAGATGGATGACCACCGTCAGACCATGAGCATTGAAGAACAACGCACCACGACGGAGCCCATAGAAGAACTCGAAGAGATATCTCTCGACGACTCCCAACTAGAGCGGGCAACCAAGATTGGTACTCTTACGAACAGTACGATACGGCAGAAACTCGCGGTCTTCCTCAGAGAAAACCGAGACGTTTTCGCTTGGAGTCACGAGGATATGCCGGGCATTGACCCATCGGTCATAGTACACAAGTTGAATGTATCACCGTCTTTTCCGCCGGTTCGACAAAAGAAGAGAGTCTTCGCCCCGGAGAGAGATCGGGCAGTAGCAGAAGAAGTTCGTAAATTACAAGAGGCGGGCTTCATTCAGGAAGTTTACTACCCCGATTGGTTAGCAAACGTCGTCATGGTAAAGAAGAGCAACGGAAAGTGGAGGATGTGCGTAGATTTCACCGACCTAAACAAAGCATGCCCCAAGGACAGCTATCCTCTACCAAGGGTCGACCTCCTGGTGGATTCTACGGCCCAACACCAGCTGCTAAGCTTCATGGATGCATTCTCGGGATACAACCAGATCCTGATGGATGAAGCTGACCGAGAAAAGACTTCGTTTGTGACAAGTCAAGGCCTTTTTTGCTACAAGGTCATGCCGTTCGGCTTGAAGAATGCAGGCGCAACATACCAGAGGCTTATGAACAAGATGTTCGCGGAGCAGATCGGGAGAAACGTCCAGGTATATGTCGACGACATGCTGGTAAAAAGTCGAAGAAAGGAGGATCATTTGAAAGACCTGAAGGAGACCTTCGATACCCTTCGCTCCTACAACATGAAGCTAAATCCAGCCAAATGTGCCTTCAGAGTGACGGGCGGAAAATTCCTGGGATACATGGTGTCCCAGCGAGGCATTGAAGCCAATCCAGACAAAATCCGAGCTATAATGGAGATGACGCCCCCAAAAAATGTGAAGGAAGTACAAAGCCTAAACGGAAAGGTCGCCGCGCTTAGCAGATTCGTATCCAGGGCGACGGATAGGTGCCTCCCATTCTTCCGCACGCTGAAGAAGTCCTTCGAATGGACGGACGAGTGCCAGCAAGCATTTGAAGACCTCAAAGCCTACCTATCGTCGCCACCACTATTGACCCCCTCCCAACCAGGCGAAGAACTATTCCTCTATTTGGCCGTTTCTCCAGCCGCCGTCAGCGCAGCCCTAGTGAGGGAAGACAGCAAGGTACAAAGGCCGGTGTACTATGCCAGCCGGGCACTCCACGGGGCAGAAGTAAGATACTCGCCACTAGAAAAACTGGTCTTCGCTCTAGTTACGGCAGCGCGCAAGCTGAAGCCATACTTCCAGGCCCATACGGTGGTCGTACTGACTGACAAGCCCATACGACGAGCAATGAGTAGCCCTGATGCCGCGGGACGTATGGCCTTATGGGCTGTAGAATTGAGCGAGTTTGACATAAAATATCGCCCCCGCACGGCCATCAAAGGGCAGGTACTCGCTGACTTTATTGCGGAGTTCGCATATCAAGAAGATCAGGGGGCGGGGAGTTCCCAATGGAATGTTTTCACTGACGGGTCGTCAAACAAAAAAGCTGGCGGAGCAGGAGTCGTACTTCGCTCCCCCGAGGGTGACGAGGTCGAATGCATGATTCGACTTGGTTTTCCTACGACCAACAATGAAGCAGAATATGAAGCCCTCATAGCAGGCTTAGATCTGGCAAAAGCCGTAGGAGCCGTACGTACGGTGGTCCATTGTGACTCTCAAGTAATCACCAATCAGGTCAACGGCGACTACGAATGCAAGGGAGAAAGAATGAAGATGTATTTGGCACAAGCAAGGAGAAAGGTGGACGAACTCCAGGCAAGAGTTGTTCAAATTCCAAGAGGGGACAACGAACAAGCCGACCGCCTTGCAAAAGCTGCATCAGCGGAACATGTGGTCATCCCCGACAAGGTACTATTTTTTACTCAACTCACACCACTGATAGATGTCATCAGTACGCAGGAAGTAAGATCCGAAAACGATTGGACCACCCCTCTGGTCGCCTATTTGAAAGAAGGCATTCTACCCGAAGAAAAGGAAGCCGCAAGGAAGCTGAAGGTCCGCGCAGCGAGATTCACCTTAATAAGGGATGTCTTATACAAGAGGAGTTTCTCCCGGCCGTACTTAAGGTGTCTAGGACCTGAAGAAGCGGATTATGTCATGAGAGAAGTACATGAAGGAATTTGTGGCAACCATTCAGGGTCGCAATCGTTGGTCCACAAATTAGTCAGGGCCGGATACTATTGGCCAACAATGCAGAAGGACGCCCAGACGTATGTCAAGACATGCGACAAATGCCAACGGTTCAGTAACTTCATCAAGCGGCCAGCTGAAGAACTAACCCCGATCACTGCTCCGTGGCCGTTTGCCCAATGGGGGTTGGATATCATGGGCCCATTCCCAACGGCAGCAAGGCAACTGAAGTTCCTGATAGTCGAAATCGACTACTTCACCAAATGGGTGGAAGCAGAAGCCTTAGCCACTATCACTGAGAAGAACGTGCGAAGTTTCGTTTGGAAGAACATCGTTTGCAGGTTTGGAGTTCCAAGGGTCCTAATCTCGGACAACGGCAAACAGTTCGACAATAACGCCTTCCGGGATTTTTGTTCACAATTAGGGATCAAAAATCATTACTCTTCCCCGGCTCATCCCCAAGCCAACGGACAAGTGGAAGTCACGAACCGATCCTTGCTTCGGATAATCAAAACTCGGCTAGAGGGGGCAAAAGGCATATGGCCGGAAGAACTACCCAGCGTACTATGGGCATACAGAACAACAGTCAGAACCCCCACAGGAGAGACTCCGTTCCGGCTAACATACGGCACTGAAGCAGTTATACCAGCCGAGGTCGGACTCACGAGCTACAGAGTGGACAACCATGACGAAGGAAGGAATGACGAAGCCATGCGTCTAGAACTTGACCTAGTCGATGAAGTTAGGGCGACAGCTGAACAGAGGCTCGTACGATACCAAGACCTCATGGCAAAGCACTACAACTCCCGAGTCAAGCACAGGGACTTCGAAGTTGGAGACCTGGTCCTAAGGAAGGTGATGGGCGCCGCAAAAGACCCTACACAAGGAAAACTCGGCCCAAACTGGGAAGGGCCCTACAGAATTACATCATGGCTAAGGAAGGGTACTTACCACTTAGAGACTCTGGACGGACTAAGGCTACATCATCCATGGAACGCCGAACACCTCAGAAAGTACTACCAATAAAAAGCAACACAAAGAACGCTACTTCTCATCTCCAGTCTACTTTTCAGTCATTTATTTTAATCGTTTATTTTAGTTCATTACAATACATTTAAAGCCCAAAGGGCTAGGGTTTATTCATTTTTGAACAATTTTATGCCTTCAACACAATAAGAGGAATTTATTCAGTAAAACAACTTGTGCAACTATTAGGTAGACGGAACAACAAATGGGATGACCAAGCTAGAATCCACAAAAATGGACGAAACTACTACAAGGTCCACAAGGTGGACGACCTTAAGTCCACAGAGTGGATAGAACTACTACCAAGTCCACAAAATGGACGACCCTACGTCTACAAAAGTGGACGACCTTAAGTCCACAGAGTGGATAGAACTACTACAAAGTCCACAAAGTGGACGACCCTACGTCTACAAAGTGGACGACCTTAAGACCACAGAGTGGATAAAACTACTACCAAGTCCACAAAATGGACGACCCTACGTCTACAAAAGTGGACGACCTTAAGACCACAGAGTGGATAAAACTACTACCAAGTCCACAAAATGGACGACCCTACATCTACAAAGTGGACGACCTTAAGTCCACAGAGTGGATAGAACTACTACTAAGTCCACCAAGTGGACGACCCTACGTCTACAAAGTGGACGACCTTAAGTCCACAAAAATGGACGGAACTACTACTACGTCCACAAAGTGGACGGCCTTAAATTCACAAAGTGGACGGCCTTAAGTCCGCAAAGTGGACAACCTGAAGTCCACAAGGTAGACAACCTGAAGTCCACAAGGTAGACGACCTTAAGTGCACAAGGTAGACGACCTTAAGTCCACAAAGTGGACGACCTTAAGTCTACAAAATAGACGACCTTAAGGCCACAAAGTGGACGGCCTTAAATTCACAAAGTGGACAGCCTTAAGTCCGCAAAGTGGATAACCTTAAATCCTCAAAGTTGACGGGGTCACTACAAAGACCATAAGGTGAACTTGGAAGTTCAAAAAATAATGGACGACTTTGATACGGAGTCCACAAAGTAGACGGAGTCACTACAAAATTCACGAAGTAAACTACATTAAGTGCGCAAAACCAATACAAAGTTTACTAAAGCAGGTAGCCTCGTCAGGACAAGATGCAAAAACATTACAAAAATTCAAACCAACGGCGAAATAAAAATAACACTTTGAAAGCAACAAACGTGAAAATACTACAAAAGGGAATTGTCTTTACAAAAAGCCCAAAACCGCGGGCGTCAAGCATAAAAATTCATTACAAAACAGTGTTTACAAAGGGTTCACGAAGTAGAAGGAGCCGTCGACGGGGACAGGACGACGATTGGAGTAGAAGGGTCGGCAGTAGACTTGGCCGCATCAAGACCGGCTGACGGATCCAAGGTGACGGACCTCTCCAAGGCAGGTTGAGCAAGAACGAAGCTGCCGTCTCTCGTGTCTGCCTTAGGATCGGTAGACTCATCATCCCCCTCGAGGATGGATTCACCCGCCGGAGTTGACGGTATGGGCTCGTCCATGTTGATCCCCGACAAGTCCAAGTCAGGATAGGCGCGCTTCATCTGCTTCAAGCAATCTTCAAAACCGTCAGCATAGTAGACGGCGCAGGAATCAATGAATTGCTGGGAATCTTTGAATTCCGCCACGGCGTCATTCCTGGCCGTCTCTACCTGGCTCATCAGTCCTTGCAGCTCCTTCTCCGCCTCCACCTTTGCCTCGTCAGCCAGGCCTCGTTGACGGGCCTCCTCCGTCAGCATGTCCGTCAGTCTTTTCACCTCCTTAGCTAAGTGGACGTTGGCCTCTTTGTACTGCTGCTGGGCGTCAACAGCATTCCTTAGCCGGGTATGCAGACGGGAAACCACAGCTTCCTTATCCGCGCATTTGTCCCACAAGTACTTCATCCGGATCATGGCCTGCAAGACGTAAGAATAACGTCAGTCCGTTATAAGGTCGTCCATGTGGCTTGATAAGAGGAAGGAATAGTATACCCGGGTGAGGTCGAAAATCCCTGACGACCCTAGATCGTCAGTCGACTCGTCGTCACACAGCGCCATCTCCTCCTCCTTTAGGATGGACCCCGTCACCTCCACGGCATAGTCCTTGTGGGTAAGGAGGTGACGGACGGAATCTGGATGGACGACCCCTGACGCCGTCATCAGGCCTTTGCCGACCCCGTGAGAAGCTCTTGGGGGCGACGGCCCCTTGGTAGGTTCCCCAGAAGAGGGAATCGCCTTCTTCCCGGACCGGTTGCCAGCCCCGTCGGTTTTCCTTTTGACGCCTTTCTTCCCGACGGACTTGGGGGCTGACGACGGCGTCGCTTCACCTCTTGCCCTCTCCTCCTCCTGCTTCTTCTTAGCCGCGGCGGCACGGATTCTCTGTTTCGCCGTCTCCATCTCTGTTAAAGACAAAAAGTGAGTAAAAACAATAATAAAGGAAACTGACGGAGGTAACTACGAGAAACTCACGTCGACGGGATAATTCGTTTAGCCTACGAGCCTCGTCTGACGGTTCGGGACCACCACAATATAGGTGCAAGGTGTCTAGGGTAATTAGGTCCCGGCACCTCCTTTCGTCTAGAGGGATCGACGTCACCCGACGAATGAACTCCTCTTGCTTCGCAGTTATGTCTGGACGAACGTTGGCTGAAAGAAAAACAGACGGGGTTAGGAATCAATCAGATCTAGGCAAAAAGAGGGGCCGACGGGGTCAACCTGAATCCCTAACATGCGCCCAAGTATTGTCGAAAGAACCATATGGCATGAACTGCCACTCTTCTTCACGACACACCCAGTTCGTCCCCTCAACGAAGAAGTATCTCCCTTTCCAGTTTCTATTGGAGTCAGGCATGTCCGACACCAATTTCAAGTCTCTCGACCTAGCAGAGAAGTGATAGAAACCCTTGGACGAGGAAATATGTTGTGGACGGTAGCACCAAAAGAACTCGTTTAGAGTTAACTGACGGTGCCCACCGCTGAGTCGACCCCATAAAATCTCCGCGCCGATGAAAGTCCTTCACGCATTGGGGGCAACTTGACTGACGGAGATGCCTAAAAAGTTTGTTAACTGACGGTGCAACTCCGTCAGTGGTAGTCTGAAGCCCGCCGCAAACATGGCGTCATACATGCCCACGTCTGCTGTCCGGCCTGTGTAACACCGTTCACCCTCCAAGGGGAAACGGATTGGGACGTCGTCTGGGATCTGGTAGCGGGCCCGTAAAGTGTTGAAAACGTTTTCTGACATCGTCGGCAAAAAACTATTGACGGACCACTCAAGGGGAAGGATGACGGGCCGGTCATCACCCGGAGCTCCAGAGGTACTCTCTAAAGTTTCCTCGTCACCTTCATCCTCACTCTCGTCACCACTTCTCCTTTTCTCCCTACCACCCCCATCCTCACTTTCTCTACTATTTCTATCCACTTCGTCAGAAGAATGGGCCGATGTGTCCCTCTCTGACGACCAGGACAAGCCCTCCTCGGGCTGACGGCCTGACGGAAAGACTTCGTCATAACCCGCTCCCTCGCGGACTGACGACTGCTCACTCGACATCTGACTACCTACAAACGAGGGTCGTTGTTCTAAGAACCTAGGCCAACGGCTTCGCTAAAGGCACAGGGTGGAAAAATAAAAAGAATTAAAAGAAAAACTTACAAGTTAAGTGTCGTCTGATGTAAGTTGACGGTCCCAAAAAAGCTGACGGATCAAGGAAGACGAAGCCAGCAAAAAGACTGACGGGAGTCGTGAGCTTGACGCTTTGGCTCTCAAAAGAATACAAGTGCTGGAAAGTCTGAAATGAGGAAAGTAGGAGATATATATAGGAAAAAGGGGGCACGAAAGACGAAGCGATACGCTCGTCGCAGAACGAGACGAATCAAGCTAAGCCACGTGTCCTTGCATTTAATGAAAGGCGTGAGGTTTTAGATATGTACTCCATAGCACGTCGGGAAAGGCTGACGAGGCTATGGAGTAGGGGGCAGCTGATAAGGGTTATCCCAATGACATTATGCTGACGAGCCTGGGACTGACGACCCTAGGGCTGACGACATCAACTCTTGGGCCACCTGAGGCTGACGACCCAAAGCATATGGAGACCTAAAGCTGACGGTCTCAGGACACGAGCATGCCTGACGCGTAGCCAAGCTGACGGGGACAGACTGACGAGGTTAGCCTCGGCTCCGTCTACAACCTTACTTGACCAACACGCATATATAAATGATTCTTGAACGACACGTCTAAGTATGGAGACTCCTACAAGGACAAGGATTCTAGGAGATACGTGGGATCCAAATATCACTGTCCTAAAAGGAAAAGAGCTCCTTGACCAAGGCTTGAATCTCGGCCCAACGCTACTATAAATACCCCAAGACCCTCTCAAAGTAAGGTACGCACAAATAACTCAACTCTAGCACTCTAGTGTTGAAAGTAAAGGTTTCTAACTTAACCTTCGGAGGGTACTTGGCCGGTACCACGCCGGTGCCCTTTCAAAGGTCTTCACTCTCTTTGTTGTGCAGGTACGTCATCGGGGGCACGTGTGGACCGTGTGGCTTACTGACGATTTTATTGCATCATCACACGTCTTCCCTAATTTTCTTGCCAACTAAAAGAGCACAAAAAAAAATGATAATAATAATAATAAAACCCAAATGAGCCAAAATCGATGTCGAACTCTAAGTACAGCCTTCAAATTTCTAAGAAAATAATCAAACAAAAAAACCGCCCTAATTCTCTCGGCAACAAACCGCCCTTAAAACAAAATAAAACCCAAATCCAATTTTTTCTTAAAATCTAATTTTGACCAAAACCCAAAAACCGAAAATGAGGACTTAAATCTCAAATTCAGTATGAACGACCCTATGAAGAGAAAAGATGATGTAAATCAAAGAGGAACAGCTAACCTTGAACAAACCAAAACTGGAAAAGTGGAAATTTAGAGAGAGATTACTCGCCGAGTAGATAGTAGATACGCACCTACTCTCCAGTGTAGTGATGTACTCTCTCTCTCTCTCTCTCTCTCTATGCGATTCTATTTGATATTTCTCTCTCGTGGGGCCGTTTTGACAAGAATTTTTTTTTTCCTTGTCAAAGGTGCAACTAGTTACAAAACTTTTTAATACAGGTAAAGAGGAAGACACATAAATATAAACAACGAACCAAAAGTCTGCTCAATTTCTATTTGCTATTATTGATTCTTTGAAAAAAAAAATGTGTGCACCCAGGTATGACTATTGGGCCTAGGAGAAATTTGGGCTCACAATCTATTTGTATGGTGGGCTTTCGAGTTTCCTACAATGGGTGATGCTATACTTGGCAAACCCAACTCCCAAGTTTCCCTTACTCTCTCTCTCTCTCTCTCTCTTTAACACCTTCCTGCTTTTTTTCTTTTAAGGCGAACGCTTTTTTCCTCTTATCTTTTTCCTTTAGAATCGCCAACCCCTTCCCCTGAATCTCTCTTGCCTATTTATAGACCAAGTTAGTGTGATTGGCATGATGATTTTCTTGGTCAGTGGAGGAAGAGGTCCAATGTTTCCTCTTCTAAGTGGGTGCTTTAAATGCGAGTGGGGGAAAATGACAATGGCCTTGGGACTAATTCCACCGGTAGGTCTGTTGCTCGGCAGAGGCGTTCCCTAGGCAGTGGAGGGGAGGTCCAATACCATTTCTCCTAAGTGGGTGTTTGGTGGTGGGTAGGAGGTAATAGTGGCATTAGGACCAGGCCCACCGCTAGGTCTATTACTCGGCAGAGACATTCTTTAGACAATAGAGGGGAGGTCCAATACCATTGCTCTTGAGTGGGTGTTTGGTGGTGGGTAGGAGGTAATAGTGGCATAGGGACTAGGTTCACCGCTAGGTCCTTTGTTCGGCAGAGGCGTTCCTTTGAGTGGTGCTGGGCATCCCGAGTATCGAAGATTACACAAAATGAGCCAACGTGTCTGGCCAGTGTAAGGTTCCACACGTGGCGTCGTAGCAATGGGCTTTTGCTGAAGAATGGTTTCAACGGGGGCCGACGCCCGTACATTAGCCCCCCCTTGATTCATGTTCGGATCTCGATAATGAATCAAGGATCCTGGCGAGCTCATGATGATTTCCTGAAGATACCGAGCGCCCTTCATGCGCAACCGGGGTAATTATCGAGGTTTTCTTTAAGAGTAGTGCAGTGTTAGGCTGTCATGTCCATAATAAAGGCTTGTCAGTGGGTGAAAACATCTGACGGTTCATAAATTGCGCTCACGTGTGTAGGGAGTTTACCCAAAAAGGGGTTGAGAGGGTTTTTTCTCGCCCCTTGCTTCGTTGAATGCTTTGATTCCTATATATATATAGCTCCTGTTGGGTCCTTATTTTACTTTTCATGTCTTCTTCGCTAACAATCTCTTCTCTGCCGAGCATCCCTCCTCTGCGCAAGAACATTCCTCTTGCTTCTCATTCCCTAGAGCCCAAAGTAAGTCTTCTTCACCTCCTCTCATTTTCCGATTCTTCCTTGTGTCGTATCTTAGGGATGGGGTACTCTTACCTTCTTACCCCTGGGGCTGCCTTGGCCAGTTTTAGGGAGACATTTGGTGTCCTAGGGGACGTCGACGTTGTGTATTGCAATGTGAGCGATATCGCATTTGAGAGGGCTGCCGATTCGAACACTGTGTTTTTTCCGTTAATGTCTATACTTGAGGGTGGGGTCAGATTCCCTGTAGATCCTCTTATCATAGGTACCTTAGGTTTTTATGGTCTTTGCCTCGACCAACTTCCCCCCAATTTTTATAGAGTTGTTAGCTGTGTCAATTGACTAAATCAGATGATCGGGCTGCAACTGAACCATCATGACATCAATTTCATGTACAAACTGTGCGGTAATTTTGATAGTGACTATTATTTAAAGACTAGAGATATATGAGTCCGTCTTATCTCTTGTCTCCCCGACTCCAACAAAAACTCGGCTGGAGAGTTCGTCTGAGTGCGCGGCAACTAGCTCAACAGCAAGCTACTTTACCCTCTTTCCCCACATGAAGTTGGTCGATACTGAGGACATTCATCTGGTTTGCTTTTGCTCTCACGTTCCTCTCTTCTTCTTCTTCTTATTTTTTTTTTGGTTTAACTGATAGGTTTTTGGGCTTGTTGCAGACTCGAAAAGGTTTTTGCTGGACTCCCGAGTCATACACGCGCGCGACCTCAATTTCATTCTCCGGTCGGAGATCTTCGTGCACATCGACGGGCAGCTCAGGGCATCTCATTTGATCCTTAGAATCAACCCAGTGTATAACACTTGGCAAAATTTCAGCTAGGCACTTTTGGTAGATAGTCTGCTCCTGTCGTACATAGACGTCTGGCACAAAAATTCATTCCTCCCGTGCTTACCACCGGCGAAGCTCGAGAACTTGGTCCCCGTTATACAACCGCAGACGATATAGCGCCTATAAGGGATGAGTCTACCGAGTGTGTGTCCTAAGATTAAAGGAGACACGAAGCAATTGAACAGCCAGACAACACGGCCCTAGTAGCCAAGGGAGGAGCGGCCGAACCAGCAGGTACTTCGGGTACTAAATCCGACCACGTTGGAAAAATGGTGAAGCGTAGGGAGATGACTCTTGCTCGGTTCATCCCTGGTGCCGGACCTGAGACCCAACCTCGATCCCCCCAAGAATCGGTTCAGGTTCTTCTTGTTGCTGAAACTAGGAAGAGGAAACGAGCTGTTGAAAAGAATACCCCTGTTTCCGGCGATGCCTTACCAAAGACTCCGCCTCGCTCCAGGGGTGCGCCTCGGATCCAGGAGACGCCGGTCGTTTCTCCTCCTGCCACTTAGATTAGGACCGACGTTGCATCTTCTTCTCGGCCCGAGGTTGGCTAACAGCACGCTTTCTTTTTAGGTGACATGCCTTTACTAGCAACCGTCAGCCTTCGGCTATGGGACAAGGGTGAAGGGGGACGGGTGGCTCAAAGTCTGGTGCAAAGCCTCCTGCTGCCCGAGGACGTCTAGTATTATTCAAGCGGCGACGATGAGACGCTCGCTAGGTGGCTTTAATGGCACACCATTGCGGTAAATCCCCATTCCCTCTGTTGCATATGTCTGTAGCAGGTAGCTTTCTTCCAAACTTCACCATTTCGTTGCTATTTTAATTGCAGGCCCCACAGTTGACCAACGTCATGGACGGGAGGTTGAAGGAAGCAGCCGAGGCTATTGAGCGGGAAAAGGCGTTATAGGCGGTTGTCGAAATTACTGCCAAGGAGAAAGAGGAGGCTGCCATGGCGTCTGTATGATGCCCCAATTTGATTGATTGTGTAATGTGTGTGAATGTGTAATAAGTCCCACATCGAGTATTTATTGGGTAGATTTGAGCTTTATTAACAACTGCAAGGAGCCTCAATTGTGACTAGCCCTTTTGAGGTATAGCGCAGATGTGGCTAGTGCTTTTCCTTAGGTCGTTACATATGGTATCAAAGCCGGCCCGGTAATCCCGTGTGGGCTCAGAGACACTACCCCACAAAGTGGGCCCTAACGAGGACGTTTGGGATTTAAGTGGGGGAGATTATGATGCCCTAATTTGATTGATTGTGTGATGTGTGTGGGTGTGTGATGAGTCCCACATCGAGTACTTATTGGATAGATCTGGGCTTTATTAACAATTGCAAGGAGCCTCAATTGTGACTAGCCCTTTTGAGGTATAGTGCAGATGTGGCTAGCGCTTTTCCTTGGGTCGTTACAGTCTGAGAAAAAGGCGATAGACGCCGAGAAAGCCCGACAGGCCGTCGAGAACAAGCTGACCATCATGGAGATAAAGCTAGGAGAGACAGAGCTCAAGTTGGTGACGGCGGATAGCTTAAGTCTAGCCCAAGCTGATCAAATCGGTGAACTGAAAAGATCTCTTGAGGCTTGTGAGGACAAGTGGTACAGCAAGGGTTTCTTGGATGCCGAAAACTCCGCGGAACTGATCATCTACCAAGCAAGGCGCCAAGGCTTCAAAGAAGGATGATTGGCTGCTCTTCAAGCCGTGGAGGTGGCTGAGGATTCCCCATTGTGGAATCCAACGTAGATCCCCTATCCGGCCCCTTCTCCCCCCGTCTAGAGCCAAGCTAAGAGCACAGGTGAGGAAGACACTTCAAGCATGATCGATCTTATGCGAGAGATTGACGCTCATGTGGAGGTGGTTGACCCGGAGGTTACGAGCAACATCCATACCGGAGATGTAGCAGTTCAAGATCAGACTTTTCCAGACGTTCAACTGACCCGAGATGGACTCGAGCAACCTGTCCCTTCTTCAAATCCCTCTGACCTTGCCGTATGATGAATTTTCCTTCCCCCCCCCCCATCCCTCTTTTTTTTTTTTTATATATATTAGCTTTACATTCAGTAAGCCTAGATCACCGGGATGTGGCGATAGAACAATCCCTTTTGTTGTTTGGGCGGATTTAACCGGTATTGTTGGAATACAAGTTTGTGTGTTTCGTTTCCTATTTACAGATTCATTTATGTTTGTTTGGTAACTACCGACTGTTTATATGATTAGAGTTTTGCTTGATCATCATACCTTACTTTCTCACTCACTTACGGTGGCTGGAAGTAACTTTTCTGCCCTTAGGATTTTTGGCTTAGGTTTGCATTGTCAGTCTCAGAAGGACGAATCGAGGGTAGGTTTCTGTCCTTACAGAACAAAGTCTTAAGGTTGTCATATGTTCAATGATAGGAATCTAACCGAGGACAGGTTTCCATCCTTAGAGAATTAAGTCTTGAGGTTTCCACCTGCTCGTTGATGGTAATCGAATCGAGGACAGGTTTCCGTCCTTAGAGAATTAAGTTTTAAGGTTTCTACCTCTTCGGTGATAATAATTGAACTGAGGATAGGTTTCGGTCCTTAGAGAATTAAGTTTTAAGGTTTCCACCTGCTCAGTGCTGGTAATCAAATAGAGGACAAGTTTCCGTCCTTAGAGAATTAAGTTTTAAGGTTTCCACCTGCTTGGTGATGGTAATCGAACTGAGAACAGGTTTCCGTCCTCAGAGAATTAAGTTTTAAGGTTTCCACCTGCTCGGTGATAGTAATTGAATTGAGGACAGATTTTCGTCCTTAGAAAATTAAGGTTTCCACCTGCTCGGTGATAGTAATCGAACCGATGATAGGTTTCCGTCCTTAGAGAATTAAGTTTTAAGGTTTCCACCTGCTCGGTGATAGTAATTGAACCGAGGATAGGTTTTTGTCCTTAGATAATTAAGTTTTAAGGTTTCTACCTGCTTGATGATAGTATTCAAACTGAGAACAGGTTTCCGTCCTTAGAGCATTAAGGTTTCCACCTGCTCGGTGATAGTAATCGAACAGAGGACAGGTTTCTGTCCTTAGCGTGAATGTATTGCCTTTACCCTCGAGATTCTCCATATATTTCTTGCCCGGTGATAATAGCTTGAGATTAATGGGGTTACAAGCATCTCAATGAATAAAGGCCGTCATATTAAGCATGTAATAATGCGGAATTACATCAAGTTCATATCTTTGGAGGATAACCGGTCAATAATAAAACTTTTTCAAGTTATGAACATTCCACGGCTGGCGAAGTGATTTTTCCTCTGAATCTTCTAAGTAGTACGCCCCTGCCCTGGTGATGGCGGTCACTCAGTAGGGCCTTTCCTAGGACAGAGCTAGCTTTCTTGCATTAGTGTCTCGCGTGTTCCCTACGACCTTGCGAAGTACCAGATCCCTAGCAACAAACTCCCTTTTTCTCACTGTTCTATTGTACCTCTAAGCGAGTTTTTGTTGATACTCTGCTAGTCGAATGGTGGCCACTCCTCGGTGTTCCTCTAGCAAGTTCAGTTGCTTTGCCATCAGCTTTTCATTCCCGTTCGGAGCGAATCTCGTGACTCGGGCGCTACACAGGTTCACTTCAGCGGGGATGACAGCCTCTGCCCCGTAAGTTAGAGAGAATGGCGTTCTCCCGTGGATCTCTTGAGAGTTGTTCGGTACGGCCACATGATGCTTGGCAACTCCTCAGCCCATCTATCTTTGGTGCCCTCTAATCTCTTCTTCAATTTGCTCACGATAGTCTTGTTGGTCGCTTTTGCCTGGCCGTTACTCTGCGGGTATGCTGGCATGGAATACTGGTTCCGAATTCTGAGGTTGTTGCAAAATTCTCAGAAGGCTTTGTTGTCGAATTGTAGACCATTGTCCGACACAAGAGACTCCAGAATGCCAAATCTCGTTATAATTTTTCTCCATATGAATTTCTTGGCATCAATATCTCGGATATTTGCCAACACTTTAGCCTCTGTCTACTTGGTGAAGTAGTCTATTGCCACCAGAACAAACCTCCGGTTGCCCGTAGCCCAAGGAAAAGGCCCGACTATGTCTAGCCCTCAGCGAGTAAACGGCCAAGGGCTGCTTACTGGGTTCAAGTTCCCGGCAGGCTGGTAAATCATCGGTACGTGTATCTGACATTGCTCACATCTCTGGGCATGCTCGGTTGCATCTTTTTTCACCTGCGGCCACTAAAACCCTTGGGTCATCGCCCGGTACGCCAACGATAGTCCCCCACTTGGCTTCCGCACACACCCTCGTGTAGCTCAGCCAACAGCTCTTTAGCCTGATTAGGATGAAGGCACTGTAGGTACGGTTCTTCGAATGACCTCCGATATAACTTTCGGTCGGGAGATAACCAGTACCGAGCAGCGTTGCGTCGTACTCTGGCCACCCTTTTCTCGTCCTCTAGAGCTCGGTCCTCTGCAAGGAAGTCAATGATAGGGTCCATCTAGCACTTCTCGGTTATGGTTACCTGGGCAACAGACGCTTTAGCAGCAATACTTGGTTCGGCTACTAACTCCTCCCTGATCAGCCGAGGTACCATGTCAGCTATTGATGATGCCAACGTTGCTAAGGAATCAACATGTCGATTCTATCCCCAGGCTACCCGTTCAATCTTAACATTTGAAAAATTACCTAAGGTCTGCTTTACCAGCCGTAGATATTCAATCATCTGGGTATCTTTAGCCTCGAAGTTCCCTTGCACCTGATTAACTACTAGGAGAGAATTCGAGTAAACTTTTGCTTCTTTGGCTCCCAAATCTGTGACAACTCTTAGTCCAGCGAGCAGAGCCTCATACTCGGCCTCATTATTAGAAGCCCTGAAGCCTAACCTGAACGAGTGCTCTAGTTTTAGCCCTTCCGGGGTGATGACCACAATTCCAGCCCCCGCTCCTGCCACGTTGGATGCACCATCTACAAATACTTTCCATGGACTGACCTCCGTGAGGCATATTATATCCATACTTTTTGGCGAGAACTAGGCAATAAAGTCTGTAGGTACTTGTCCCTTCACTGAGTTCTTCGGCCTGTATCTGATGTTGAAAGAGCCTAGCCAAGTCCCCCACTTAGCTATCCTCCCTGTAAAGTCAAATCTTCTCAACAATGACTGAAGTGGGTACTCGGTAAGGACGTGGACGACGTGGGCCTAAAAGTAATGAGGCAACTTCTGGGTGGAATGCACGAGTGCCAGCACCAGTTTCTCCAGTAGTAGAGACCTGGTCTCAGTGTCAACTAATGTCTTGCTGATGTAGTAAACTGGGAGCTACACACCACTGTCTCTTAATAGCACGGCGCTAGTTGCATGTTCGAATACCGAGAGGTACATATACAGGTCTTCTCTTGGTTCCGGGGCTGTCAACGTTGGTGCTCGCCCAAGGTAGTCCTTAAGATCTTGGAAGGCTTTATCACGCTCCTTGTCCCATTGAAACCCCCTTCCACTTCTTCAAAAGTCGGTAAAATGGTTGGCACCGATCAGCAAACTTGGAAATAAATTGGTTGAGAGCAGCCAGCATACCGGCCAATCTTTGAACCTCTTTTGGACTACTCAGTGCTTTGAGATGCCTCACAGCTTCAATCTAATCATAGTTAACTTCAATTCCCCATTTGGTAATTAAATAACCCAAGAATTTGCCGGACCCTACTCTAAAAGCGCACTTTTCGGCGTTGAGGCGCAGCTGGTGTTGCTGGAGTATCTCGAACACCTCTTTAAGATTGTCAATGTGTTGCCCTTCTTGCTTGCTTTTTATCATCATGTCATCAATGTATACCTCAACCGTACGCCTAATCTTATCCCTACACATTTTCGTCATCATTCGTTGATAAGTAGCTCCCGCGTTCTTCAATCCAAACGGCATCACGATATAATGATAGTTAGCATCAGGTGCTATGAATGTTGTTTTCTCTTGATCCTCGACAGCTAAGGCAATCGGTGATAACCCTAGAAAGCATCAAGAAAGCTCATTCTTAGGTGCCCGCACGTAGCGTCTACCAATTGATCAATTTTCAGCATCGAGAACGAATCTTTTGGGCATGCTCGATTTAGGTCAGTGAAGTCAACACAAACCCTCCACTTACCATTCTTCTTCTTCACGACCACCGTGTTTGCGAGCCATTCTTGAAAAAACGTTTCTTTTATGGCCCCCACCTCTCTCAGCTTTCCAACCTCCTGTCTGACGACTTCCACATGCTCCTTTACGGACCTTCTCGGTCTCTGCTTCTTAAGGAGGCATAAAGGATCCACCTTCAGCTTGTGAACTATAAATTCGAAGTCGACCCCGAGCACCTCATACGGGCTCCAAGCGAACACATCCATGTTTTGTATAAGAAAAAGCAGTAGCTCCACCCTTTCCCCATCATCCAGGTTTGCCCCTATTTGGAAACTCCTTTCGCCTCATGGCAGGATTTTCACTCTCATCAAATCCTTGGCAACAGCAGTCCCTTCTGATTGGGGCTGCTGTAATTGCTATAAGGAGTCCTTCTCAGTTGAATTCTTTTTGTTGTTTTGTTTGTAAGCTGCGGCTACTACGCACTGTCTGGCTACCTGCTGATCACCCCGTATCACTGTAATCCCATCTTCGGTTTGAAATTTGACTTTGACGTGCAATGTGGATGGTACAGATCCCATGTCATGAATCCATGGCCTTCCGAGGATTGCTATATACGGTGAGAAAGAAGCGACCACTATGAATGTCATGATTACCTCCTTACCTCCCATGTTGACCGGGAGTGAAATCTGCCCTTCTGGTATCACTATACGCCCATCGAATCCCATTAATGGCATATCATACTTGGATAAATCCTCCTTACTCAGGCCAAGCCCCCTGTATAGGTCTGGGTACATTACGTCTGCATCACTCCTCTGGTTTATCATTATTCTTTTCACTATGAAGCCCCTTACACAAGCCATGACTACTAAAGCATCATGGTGCGGTTGGATGGTGCCTTCCAGGTCGTCGTTGTCAAACGCTATTGGTTGTCTAGTATTCCTCGGCTTCTTCCCCGGGGGTTGCTCGCCTATGCGACCTTTTGTTGATACCATGGCCTATACCCCCTTCGTGGTGGGTGCTCTAGTGCCCCTCGGTGTTGCATGAATGACCTCTATTACTCCCAAAGGGGGTGGAAGAGGGTTTCGACGCAGCCAATCTGTTTGTCCTGCCTCCTGATTCCTGGTTTCTACTAGAAATTCTTTCAGATGTCCTGCCTTCACCAACTGCTCCAAGTGATCTTTCAATACTCTGCACTACTCCGTGGTATGCCCTTTATCTCTGTGGTAGGTGCAATACAAATTCTGGTTTCTCCTTGATGGGTCGCCTGCCATCTTATTTAGCCGCTTGAAATACGACTCATTTTTTATCCTGTCAATGATCCTGTGCACGGGCTTCTTAAACACCGCATTGACTTCCCCAATTGCCGGGCCAGGCTCTTGAATTCTCAAATCCTTCTGGTGTCTAGGGATGAAGCCAATATTCCAAGGATAATTAATGACCGGGGCCTTCCCCTTGGTCTGTACCCAATCGTTTTCCAAGCGCTTGTACTCCTCAATACGTCTCATCAATTGCCTCATATCCTTGGGAGGCCTCAGGGTCAATGATTCTCTCAACCCGGATTCTTCGAGTAACCCCATCCGAAAGGTGCTCGCCCCAACTCTTTTCATTGCCCCCACCGATCTTGTTGTACAGCTCCCAGTACCGATTGGCATAGTTGCAAAGGGTTTCCCCAGCCTCCATTTTCATTGATAGTAATGCATCTACGGGTTACGGAACCCGGCTGTAAGTCATGAACCGCACTCCAAACTCCTGGATCAGTTTCGAGAAACTTCGGACCGAACCTTTCTTTAATCTGTTAAACCACCTCAAAGCAGTGGGGCCGAGGCTCGAAGGGAAAACCCTACACATCAATGCATCGTTATGGGCATGTAAAGACATCATCTGAATATAGTGACTTACATGTTCCACCAAGTCTGTCTTTCCACTGTAGGAGTTGAACGGAGACCGTGTGAACCTGTTCGGCATAGGCGCGTCCTCAATGTCTCTTGTGAATGAAAACCGAGCAGCTTGGCGTAATGCTCTGCTCATGGCGCTTATGGCCACATTTCGAGGTCGCCCTTCATCCGAGGAAGTCAATTCACAGTCTGCATACTCTCACGAATGCTCACGGCGTCGATGAGATCCGAATTGATGGGATCCTGCGGTATGGTGATTCGCTACATTGGCCGACCTTTCCCTCCATTCCTAGTGGTCCCTTTTCCTTCGTCTTCCCCGTGCTTGCAACTCCAAATCCCTCACTGCCCTACGCAGGCACTCGAGTTCTTGATTCCTTTGCTCAAGCTCCTGGTCTCTTCTGTCGGGGCGGTTGCAGCCCGAGGCGTCAGATATTGTCTGGAGGGTTTGGTACGATCCTTCTCCGAGCCCAGATTCCTCTGCTCCCTCATTTCTTCTGTCCTTCAGCCTCTTTTGCCTCCTTTCTTGCCATGTAGACCCTCACGACGACCTTCTAGAGCCGCTTTCTGTATGGCTTCCCTGTTTGCTTCCAGACATTCTCCCGTGCGTGCTTTGACAGAACCACAGCTTCGTAGGAGATCCCACAAACGGCGCCAATTGTGTGGACCCAGATACGACTATTAGGCCTAAGAGGTATTTGGGCTCACAATCTATTTGTATGGTGAGCTTTCGAGTTTCCTACAATGGGTGATGCTATACTTGGCAAACCCAACTCCCAAGTTTCCCTTACTCTCTCTCTCTCTCTCTAACACCTTCCTCCCTTTTTTCTTTAAGGCAACCGCTTTTTTCCTCTTATCTTTTTCCTTTAGAATTGCCAACTCCTTCCCCTGAATCTCTCTTGCCTATTTATAGACCAAGTTAGTGTGACTGGCATGATGATTTTCTTGGTCAGTGGAGGGAGAGGTCTAATATTTCCTCTTCTAAATAGGTGCTTTAAATGCAAGTGGGGGAAAATGACAATGGCCTTGGGACTAATTCCACCGCTAGGTCTGTTACTCAGCAAAGGCATTCCTTAGGCACTGGAGGGGAGGTCCAATACTATTGTTCTTGAGTGGGTGTTTGGTGGTGGGTAGGAGGTAATAGTGGCATTGGGACTAGGCCCACCGCTAGGTCAATTGCTCGGCAGAGGCGTTCCTTAGACAATGGAGGGGAGGTCCAATACCATTGCTCCTGAGTGGGTGTTTGGTGGTGGGTAGGAGGTAATAGTGGCATTAGGACCAGGTCCACCGCTAGGTCTTTTGCTCGGCAGAGGCATTCCCTTGAGTGGGGCCGGGCATCCCGAGTACCAAAGATTACACAGAATGAGCCAACGCGTTCGACTAGTGTAAGGTTCCACACGTGGTGTCGTAGCAATGGGCTTTTGCTGAAGAAGGGTTTCAACGGGGGACGATGCCCATACAAAAACAACATGCAACTTTTTTTTTTTTTTTTTTTTTTATGAATCAATATGCAACTGTAACATAAAATAAAGCAAACACAAACACTAGGCAAATTAATAGAGATAATTGCCTTTTACTTGTTAGTTACTACATAACATTATATTTCTTTCAATTAAACATGACAAACAACTCACATACGACATGACCAAGCTAAAGCTCCGGTATCTATTTATTTAGTGGCAACCTCCATCATCGAATTCAAGTATGTAGGTGCATGGATTGGGCGCTGATGGGGCAATTTGTGCTGGTGCTTATGACTCAGGTTTTGACTTCATATCATCCAAAGCCCTTGCAGCTTCAAGCGGCTTGCTGTGAAGAAACACCAATGCAAGAATCATCGCCACCTTTACAACGTTGAAGAGGGCTTTGCCCCACATTTTTTTTTGCTTCATCAGAGAAGGATATGTGTATCTTCCAAACGTATGTTTTGTTAAAAGAGAAAATGGCTTTTATAAACAATATTGAACTGAGGTCTTTTATTTATTTTTATTTGAATGAGATTGAGATAATTAAAGAAGTTTTCAATTTCTACTTTTTCTTTGCCTAGCAGGCTACTAGGGAAAAATACACCCTATTACAGGTGTACATTTCCTCACACTCACAGCTGGTGGAATCCACACAGCTATGAGTGGAAGGAAATATACACCTGTAACAAGATATACTTCTTCGGCTACTAGGTTGGTAGGTTGGTATCAAAGATAAAAAGAAGCTTTTCTAGAATTTTGAATGATCCATAGTGAATTTGTGAGTTTAGACTTTGGAGTATGATGGATGGGATCATCGACGTCCACGTCAAAGTCCAAAATACCGCAAATTATTTGACACAAACAAATAATTTCACAATCAGCTTTTACATGATAGATCCATTATTAAAGGGTAAAATGTGATCTCCATGCTAGATTCAAATAAAAATTTGTCAATTTAATTATTGTAAAATTTTTTATGAAATCTTATGTACTTGTAACATTGCTCATCTTGGACATCTTATATAAGTAAATGGAAAGTACTAGAGTTATATGTATTCTTACAAAATATTTTATAAACAGTTGATATGGTGACTTGGTTTGGTAAATAAAAAGTGATGTAATATAGGATCGTAAATGAGCCAAGCCGAGCTGAATATTAAAAATTCAAGACTCTCTTTCTCTCTCTCTAAATAGGAACTGGTTTTCATTGATTAGAAAAGGTTATAACCCAACTAATTGATCTAATTCACTAGCCATATCCTTTTATCAATTGGGTACAAAGAAAGCAAAATAATTAATTCCCTAATTTGGTGTGAAAATTTGTTACAACTAAATCTACCTAATTATTACACGAATACATCAACTAGTAACTTCCAGCCCATGTGGCATCATCCCTTGAATTGAATGTATAATCTAATCATGATAAGGTATTGATTCTATCAAGTCTTCTAATTCTTCGTTGCTCATGATTGCATCTCTGTTCTTCCACTGATGTTGTGATGCACTGTGGCCTGCATTCACTTACATCTTTTCCTACTCCTGTGGTTGCACTGACCTGCATCTTCCCCTGATGCTAGGTGCTAGTTTCTTGCTTGGAAGCTTGCTACTGTAGAAGGCATATATCTGGCTTAGAACTCTTTTCAACACTCCCCTCAAGAGCAAAGCTCTTGCTTCTCCATTATTCCTTGTATAATCTGGATATTGAATATTGTGACTAAAAATATTAATCACTCCTAGTTTTGTTAATAACATCAAGAAGTTTTCAGCCCCAAGTGACTTAGTACAAATATCTACCATAGACCTATATTCTACCTCAACAAAAATCTTGAAACTACATCCTACTTCTTTGACCTCCAAGAGTTTAAGGCATCACCTAAAAATACACAATATCCAGTTAAAGACTACCTAGAATTAGGGCAACCTACCCAATCTGCATCACAGAAAGTTTTGAGTTGTAAATTTGATTCCACAAGGAAAAACACTCCTTGACTAAGTGTGCCTTTAATGTATTGTAGGATTCTTGTAGCTGCTTTCATGTGTGGAACTCTTGGTTGTGCCAGAAATTGACCAACATCTTTGAGCAACTCTCCATCACCTTTGGACAACTTTAGTTACTGCTCCATTAGTGTTTTAGCTGGCTTACAACCAGTCATACCAGCTTCCTTAAGTATATCAAGTGCATACGTTCTGATAGGCCACAAACGCGTTGACCCCTTGTGATAAATTAAGTTGATTAATTAGTCAAGTTATTAATTAATCAAATTAACATGAAAATTGCGTGGTAGCACGAACAAATTACCAATAAACTAAAGTATGCAGCGGAAAATAAATTGACATGGTGATTTGTTTATGAATGGGGAAAACCTACACGGCAAAAGCCCTACCGGGTGATTTTAAGGTCACCACTCCCGAAACTCTACTATTATCACAACAAGCGGTTACAAATAAAGGAATCCCAAGCACCTTACCAACCTACAATTGAACCCTTACCCTAATACCCGATTGGACTTATTCTGTAATGACAGTTTCTTCTTTTGATGCACGGCTCCCAAGTACGTGACTAACCAATTGCACGGATCCTAGTACGTGACTTCAATAATCAACTAGAGAAAGTTGTTGGCTGCAAAGTTCTTCAATTCATCCACACAATGAAGATCAAGAAGATACTTGGTTACAAAACCCTACGGTGCACATTACACAGCAACTTCTTCACAAGAAGGATGAACTAGGGCAAGAACTTTGTCTCAGGTCACAAATTGCTTGAAAAAAGGTTTCTCAATGCGTGTGCAACTTGTGTACCAATTGACGACCCTTAAAATAATCATTTTATATGTCTAGGGTTAAAAGAAAAGAAGTCCCAAACACACATATACGGATTGGAATAAAAAACAGAACTTAGAATCTATTTTTCTTAAATCTCGATAGCTAGAGGTGTCGAGGTGCTGTCGAGAAGTTGTCGAGCCTCGGGGCTGAACAACTTCTTAAAGCTCGATAGATGCAGCTATCGAGCCAAGTGTCAAGCTTTAAAATCTGGCACTTCTCAACTTGAATCTTGGACAACTTGCAGGGCTTTAACACTTGATCTTGAAACCTTGTTTCTTGAAGTATTAAAATCACCCTAGAGCTACCCAAATACAAGCTAAGTGCATTTTGTCAAAGGATAAGCCAATTACATAAAAGAATGACATATGTTCAAAACAACTTAAAACACATATGTCCTAATAATCTCCTCTTTTGGCAATTCGTGACAAAACCACAACAAACAAATGAACATATGAGAGAAGTTATAAATCACTCAACTCATATTCACTTGTTGAATACAATAAAATCTATCCTAACACAAACTCTTGAAAATTTTTGCAAGAAGAATGTGTGAAGCAGAAATAATAGATTGCATACAAAAAATAGAAACATGTGTATAAAGATAGAAAAGAAACAACACATGTAGAAGTAGGTGAATGAAAACATACATCATCACATATATATATATATATATATATATATATATATATAACAAGATAAGCATAATGTATGTAAACAATGGTCACAAGACCTAAGATACAAGAACAAAGTATCTCCAACAAGAAAGAAAAGAAAAGATACATGTAAGCCTCACTAAGATACATATAGTCCTCACTACATCCCTCAAAGCAACAACACTCCCCCTATAAAAAATGTCCTATACAAGCTCTGCCCCTAAGTATGACTACTCGCATATCCAAAACTACTCCCCCTTTTTGTCACGAGTGACAAAGGGTAGAGTGTCAAGTAGACATCTCATTGGTAGAGCTAGCATCTCCATCATCATCATCCGAACACATATGTTCAAAACAACTTGAAACACATATGTCCTAACACTTTCTTTGATTGATACTAATTCCTTTAAGACCTCTAGCAATTTCAAACACTAGGAAATATTTAAGTGAACCAAGATCATTAATCCCAAATTTCTGGTCTAATACCCTTTTCAATCTTGCAACACAAGCTAAATCATTTCCTGTGATGATCATGTCATCCATATAGATAAGCAACACAGTGAAGTGAGAACCACTAGAATGAACAAATAAGGAGTGGCATGCTTGTGATTGTTTGAAACCAAGATCTAAAATGGTGGTAGAAAGCTTTGCATTCCACTGCCTAGAAGCTTGCTAAAGACCATAGAGGGATTTGACTAACTTACACACCATAGGAGTGGCAAAATTGGACTCCCCAGGAGGTAAGTCCACATACACTTCTTCATCAAGATCACCATGAAGAAAATCATTATTCATGTCAAGTTGGTGTAAAGGCCAACCTTTGGTTGAAGCAAGAGCAATAAGCACTCTCACTGAAACAGTTTTGGCAACAGGAGAGAAGGTCTCCAAGAAGTCAAGACCCTCTATTTAAGTATAACCTTTAGCTACCAACCTAGCCTTATACCTTCCCACACTGCCATCAAGGTTGAGTTTCACCCTCTACACCCACTTGCAACCAATTGATCTTCTTCCAGGTGGTAGAGGAGTAAGCACCTAAGTCTTAGTTGCTTCCAAAGCTTGAATCTCTTTATCCATAGCCTCTCTCCACAATGGATCTTGAATTGCTTGAGAGAAGTATTGAGGTGTTGAATGATCTTCACTAACAATCATGACATATGACTTGTACTTAGGATCCAAGTGAGAGTATGTTAAGAAAGCTGAAATATCATAAGGTGATCCTGAAGCATGAGAACTTGCAACTGAACTTGGCAATGCAATGGCTAAAGTGCAAGCATAATCTTGCAAATACACTAGTAGACCTTCTTTTTGGTGGAGGAACTGCAAAAGGGGTTTTTTTAACAATAGTAAGGACAAAATGTGATACTATGGTTGAATTAGATGGCAAAGGATCATGAGTGGAAAATTTTGATGGGAAAGAAGTATGATCAAATAGAATACATGGTTCACAAGAATCAATTGGCATATCTGGTATACTAATAGGAGTAACAAAGGTATCCAAACCTCCTTCTGTAGTAGTATCAACCCCAAGAACAAATGGATCTGTAAAATTAGTAGCACTAGTAGAAAAAGGAAAAATAGTTTCATGAAATAGAACGTCTCTAGTGATGAAAACATTTTTGGTGATTAAGTCTAAAACTTTGTAACCTTTAACACCAAAGGATAATCCAAGAAAACACATTTTCTTGCTCTTAGAGCAAATTTTGACCTATTGTGTGAAAGAGTAAAGGCATAACAAAGACATCCAAAAACATTCAAATGAGCATAGCTTGGTTTAGAACCAAAAAGAACCTCAAAAGGAGTTTTGTTAGGTAAAAATGAAGATGGGGTTCCATTTATCCAATAAACAGCAGTGAGAATACAATGTCCCCAAAAATGTAAAGGCATATTGGATTGAAACTTAAGAGCTCTTGCCGCATTCAAATTGTGTTGATGTTTCCTTTCAACAATAGCATTTTGTTGAGGGGTTTCAACAAAACTAAGTTGATGTAGTTTGCCTCTTTTTGCCAAAAAAAAAAAAAAATCAAATATGATGAACTCAATACCATTGTCTGTTCTAATGGGTTTAACTTTTTTTGAAAATTGTGTTTCAACCATAATGCAAAATTGCTCTAAGGTAAGTTGAGTATGAGACTTGTGCTTGAGCAAATAAATCCAAGTACATCTTGAGCAAATAAATCCAAGTACATCTTGAGCAATCATCCACAATGATTAGAAAAAACCTACAACCATTAATAGTAGAAATAGAAAAAGGACCCCATAAATCACAATGAATCAAATCAAAACATTTTGAAATATGAGTACTTGAAGTAAAAGGTAGTCTTTTTTGCTTAGCAAAGAGACGAATTTAACAATGAAACTCTTTATTTCTCATCAAAGCCAACTTGGCATTTGACAAATGCCCCAATCTAGAGTGCCTGGCTTAACAACACTATTTATAGATCCAGTTGCAGAAAAACAACTTGATGCAGGAGATATACTCTCTTCTAGCAAATAAAGGCCTTTGAACTCCCTACCCAAACCAATTGTGCTCCAATGAGCAAGCTCCTGAATGAAGCACATGTTGCAAAATAAAATGGGATAACAAAAAATGGTTTTATCCAATTGACTAACAGAAAGAAGATTAAAACTAAATGAGAGAACACATAAAACATTGGTAAGAGTAAGTTTCTCAAATATTTTCACAGTTCCTACATGTGTGACTAGGGCATTTTCACTATTAGGAAGATTAAAAAAGGTGTTTAGGGTAGCAATAATAGTGGTATATCATGATATAGAATGCACCATGTAATCTGTTACTCCTATATCAATCACCCAATCAAAAGCACTAAAGGCTTTCCTATCAACAATTTTTGCTGAAAATATTGAATTCTCTAAATTAGGAGTAAAGGCACATAAGAATGTGTACTTGACATTAGAGCAGCATTGAAATTGGGATTGGTTTGTGAAAAAGTCCCCACCATATTAGAAGCCATACTAGACATTCCTTCTACACCAGGAAACATGCAAGAACTTACACTTGCAGCATGAGGTGCATCCCCAAGAATAGCTCATGAATTGGTGCTTCCTGAGTTGAGAAAAGCTACAAGTTGCTCACATTGTGCCTTAGAGATAGGACACTGACTTGCTGTGACCAAAGCTTTGTTTGCACCATTGGCAAAATTTCAAGATGCTTGATTTTCCTTAGCATTTGCACCATACTTCCCTTTAGGTTTGTAGCACTTCTCAATTGTGTGCCCTTGCATGTTGCAATGAGTGCAAAAAGGTCTTTCTTACCATTCCCTTTGTTCCAATTGGAATTAGAATTTCCTTTGGAATTGGTGTACATAGCCATAGCATTAGAATGGGAAGATCCAGCAACCCCATGGCCAATGTTCTTGTGAGATTCTTCTTGAAGAACCAATGAATAAACTTTGCTTATTGAGGGAAAAGGATCTGACATGAGAATTTGGCTTCTTAGAGTCTCATAATTCTCATTCAATCCCATCAAGAACCTTATAACATAAGTTTTGTCATGTGAAGCACTCAAGATCTTCATTGCTCCACATGAACATTCTGGAAAAGACCCAAAATTCAGCAATTGATCCCACAATGGCTTGAACTTAGTTAATACTCAGTCATTGTCATTTGATTTTGAGAAATGTGAGAAATTTCCCTTTGCAAGTTGTAGATCTTAGGTCCATTTCCTTGTGATAACAAGTGCTTCAACTCAAGCCACATCACTCTTTCTGTTTCACAATACATGATGCTTTAGTCATTGAGAACGCCATTGAAGGACCTTTAAGATGAGAGAAAGAATTGAACTGAAAGGAAAATTCTAGAAGAGAAAATATATTTGCTCTGATACCATGTAAAATTCAAGACTCTCTTTCTAAATAGAAATTGATTTTCATTAATTAGAAAAGCCTACAATCCAACTAACTGATCTAATACAATATCCCTATCCTTTTATATACAATTGAGTACAAAGAAAGCAAACTAACTAACTCCCTGATTTGGTGGGAAAATCTGTTACAACTAAATCTACCTAATTATTACATGTGTACATCAACTAGTAACTTCCAGCCCATGTGGCATCATCCCTTGATTTGAATGTATAATATGATCATGATAAGGTATTGATTCTATCAAGTCTTCTAATTCTTCATTGCTCATGATTGCATCTCTGTTCTTCCACTAATGTTGTGATGCACTGTGGCTTGCATTCACTTGCATCTTTTCCTACTCCTGCGGTGCATGCCGAACTACACCCTGCTGCTGCAATGCCCACTAGGCTGCACTGACCTGCATCTTCCCCTGATGCTGCATGCTAGTTTCCTGCTTGGAAGCTTGCTACTGCAGAAGGCATATATCTGGCTTAGAATTCTTTTCAACAATATATATATATATATATATATATATATATATATTTAACACGAGCCGAACTTAAATTCATCATCAAAAAAGATTTTAAGTTTAAGCTTGGCTCGTTTTCTTGTTGAACAAGTTTAAACTTGTTCACAAATTACTTGATTAAAATTATACATCTTCACAATTCTTTGAATTTTTATGAGAAATAGACTATTTGTATCATTAATAATCTAAAAATAATAATTTAATATTATATGAACCTATTAACAATCTTATATGGTCTAATTTCAAGTATATATAAATATATTTTTTGACAAATATGCAAATGAAAATATAATATTACAAATAGTTAAATCAAGTTTTCACGTTCACAAACACGTTATTATGTTTGTTTTTTGGCTTATTTAATAATCGAGCTTATACTTAGGTTTTTTCCTAAACAAATGAACATAAACAAAGTTTTTTTTTTAATTGAGCTCGAACTGTTCACAAACAACTTGATTTATTTACAACCCTAAATGTAAATGATTAAATCAAATCAAATTAGGAAAAAAATTGTTACCTCAACAGTTTGTAAAGAAATTTATGACAAGTGTTACTCTTTGAATTGACTAGCTAGTACAATACTAAGAATCTAAGATATAATGACAATTTGATTTTAAAGACAATGCTTTTTAAATTGGATAAGGGGAGAGAGGAGATGTATCATCATAAGTCCAATATCCTTGTAGTTGAATTGATACATTTTTATAAATAAAGTGCTTGAAAGTTTAAAAAAGAAATGGTTTGAGCTACGAAATTAACCAAAACAAAAATGACACAAGTAGCCAGTCACATTTTCTGCCATAGCCGGTCACCAATGAACATTTTTAGTCTCAAATTTTCGGCAATTTGATAAGATGTTTTTACTTTTCTTCTTCATATTCAAGAATATGAACTTTGTAATTATTTCCTTTTGAAATACAACCAGTTCCTTGCTCCATTCTGAAGACCTTGTGGGCTGTGGCTTTATATTAGAACCTTCAATACTCTTCAATTCTGGCTTTATTCTTTGTGTTCACACTAATTATCTAGTTAATCTTTTCTATCCACTAAATTTTAGTATGGTTACCTAGCTAGTAGCTAGTCCAAACCAATTTTGGAGCAACTACTCCACTTAGCTGGAATCAAGCGGTGAAAGGTGTGATCTTGTCGACTTTCTATTGACGATTACAGTACATATACATGTCAGTCTAGCTAAAGCGAAGGAGACATCAAAAGAAAATTCTGACAAGCTTAGTGGTCAAATTGTACAAAAATTTCTTTATGCAAATGGACCATTTTGCTTAGCAACATACCCAACATGGTTAGCTTCGCGATGAAGGCAGTTAAAGGAAATTCCATCTTGAGAGTTTTAGGGGGTGTTTGGTTTGTGTTTCAAACAAAATTTTTCAGTTTTTAAACAATATTACACGTATTTTCACACACTTTTTGACCTACACATATTTTCACACACTTTTTCACTCACACGTATTTCCACAAATGTTTTCAAACAACAATTAGATTATTGACTTTTAGTTTTTTAGGATTAGTCTGTTTGGGATTAGATTGTTGACTTTTAGTTTTTTTCTTTAATAATTTTTTAAAGTTACAATACTTCTAGCAAAGCATAGTTTTTATCTACTCCTGAAAAAAAAAATAGTCAGTTGAATTTTTAGTCGCAAGTAAATGGAAGAGTAATGATGTTCTGCAAAAATATGTAACTATGAAGAAACAAAATTGAAGTGATGTCTGTCAAGGAACTTCCCACACTTAAATTAGATAATTGACAAAGTTTTAGAATACTTAAAGAATTTAGTATGATTGTGAACATATTGCCTCTTCATTATGGGTGATGGCTTCATATAATCTAGCTCTGTGTAGCTGTTGGAGGCTATTTATGTCTCTTGCTTAATTTAGTATTCAAATAACTGTCTCTAGACCTCTTTACGATTAAATATTTTTAATCATCTCTAAAGGATCCTTTATCTTACCATTATGGTATGTGGGTTAAAAGCCAGTTCTGACTGGTCTTTAATACTCAAAGGTTGTCTAATACTTTAGATAACATTTTACAATTTACTCGTCATTAATCGTTATCCTTGTCTGTAGATTGAAGATAGATTGAAGCACAGATTGGCAAACCAATACAAGTGTCCTGTTTCTTATTTTACTACTTAAACTACTTACCGTGTAATAAGTGTTTTAGTGTTAGATGTACAGAACGGCATGTCATTTGTACATAAGAGTAGGTTCATTAGTTACATTATGGTGCCACTTGTCATAATTAGATTGGACAGTAGGTTAGTTATTCAGTTATGTAATTCTCACTCCTATGCTCCCAATATATAAGGACAGAGCAAAGTTTTAATCAAATACATGAAATCATTTTTCTCAAGGTCACAATGTTCATTCTCTCTGTATGTTTCTTTTTCCTCCATAGCTAAACCTTCGAGCTTGGATTCTGATTTCAACATGGTATCAGAGCTAAACTAGTTTAGAGAATTGTTCAAGTTTTGTATTCTCTGATTCTTCCTAGTTCAATTTCGTTTTCCAATTTCTTGGTGCTTCTTCCAGAACAATTAGAAATTTTCTTCATTGTGTTTCTAATTGATTCTTGCACTAAGTTCATCATCTTCTAGGTTTTGATTTCTTTAGCAAAATTGAAATCTAGATTCTCTTCTTCATATTGGAAATTGATTTCTTTCAATCTTAGGGTTTTCAATCCCCAATTTGCAGTGAGTTCATCAAGATTGTAAATTGAATCTTGATTTGTTCTCTCTCAATCTTAGGGTTTCAATTTCCAATTTGTAGTACTCTGTTGTGATTCAATCAAGATTGTAAATTGAATCTTGATTTGATTTGGTGGTACATTATATCACTACACTCGTTGCTTGTTCTTTGAAGCATTCTCTGGAAAATCAAATCTAGTTTTTCTTTTGTTAATTCTTGTTTGGGACTCTGTATCTTCATCTTTGCACTAAGCATGACTGAAAGTACATCTAGTGCAACTACTCGTATTGCCCAGCCTTGGGAAAATTCATCCAGTCCATATTTCCTATCCAGTGGTGACAACCCTCGTGTTTCATTGGTAGTTCAGCCTCTTACTGAGGAGAATTATAACACTTGGTGTAGGGCTATTCTAATCTCCTTGGATGCCAATACCAAACTGGGATTTATTGATGGCTCCATTCCTAAACCTCAATCTGTTGATCATCCCTATTCCTAAACTCAAGTATTTGAAGAAAACACCAGGACAAGGGTTGTTCCTGTCTACAACGTCAGAATTGCAGTTGAAGTCCTACTGTGATGCTGACTGGGCAGCCTGCCTTGACACCAGAAGGTCAATCACAGTGTTTTGTATGTTTTTAAGAGATTCACTGATTTCTTGGAAGAGTAAAAAGCAGCAGGTAGTGTCAAGATCATTTGCTGAATCAGAGTATAAATCAATGGTAACAGTCACTAGGGAGGTGGTTTGGCTCATTGCATTAATCAAAACATTTGGTTTAAATCACACTCAACCTGCCTTTCTCTATTGTGATAGTAAAGCGACCCTCTATATTGCTGCCAATCATGTGTGTCATGAACGAATGGAGCATATTGAGATAGATTGCCATTTCATTTGAGGAAAGATTGAAGATGGAGTTATTAAAAATTTTCATGTTCCTACACGGCACCAGCCACTAGGTTGCAGATTCCTTTTCTAAAGCTTTAGGCTAGAAACAGTTTTCTCACTTGCTTTCCAAGATGAACTTAATTAACATATATGGTTTATCTTGAGGGGGAGTGTTAGAAATTGAAGATAGATTGAAGCACAGATTGACAAACCAATACAAGTGTCCTGTTTCTTATTTTACTGCTTAAACTACTTATTGAGTAATAAGTGTTTTAGTGTTAGATGTAGAGAATGCCATGTCGTTTGTACATAAGAGTAGGTTCTTTAGTTACATTATGGTGCCACTTGTCATAATTAGATTGGATAGTAGGTTAGTTATTCTGTTATGTAATTCCCACTCCTCTGCTCACAATATATAAGGACAGAGCAGATATTTAATCAAATACAGGAAATCATTTTTTTGAAGCTCACAATGTTCATTCTCTTTGTATGTTTCCTTTTCCTTCATAGCCGAACCTTCGAGCTTGCATTCTGACTTCAACAATAGTAACAAATGATCATTTATATCTTACTCATCAGTAACCTTTACCCTCATCCATAGTAACGGACGACTGATTATACTATATTCATTATCTACACTTTTTTATTTTGGTTTTATTTCAAATAATTTATGTTCTAATATACAATGAATAAATTAATTATTAAACTTTTTATTTCACTTAAGGTAAATAAGTTACCAAAAATAATCATTATTATTATTATTTATTTAATCATTCCCAAATGTTTTCACCTCAGAGCAGCACTAACCTTTGTAGTTTGTTTCATCGCAATGCGCTACCTAGGGGTGTGCATGGGTTGGGTTAGGTCGGGTTGAGGGAATTTTTTGACCCAACCCACCATGGTGGGTCAAAAAAAATTCGACCCAACCCAACCCATCACATATGTCCAACCCAACCTAACCCAACCCACATGGGTTGGGTTGGGTCGGGTCGGGTTGAACCCATGGGTTAGACTTTTTTTTTTTTTTAAATTAAATTGAACTTATATTTTTTTTATTAATTATATAATATATTTAAATATATATTTAAGAAAGTAATAGGATTTTATATTATATATGTTTGTAGATTTTATTTTATATTATATAATATATTTTATATTATATATTACTAGGTTTTAACTTAAAAAAATATTTATTAAATTTATAATATATTTTAAATATATATATTAAAATATGGGTGGATCGGGTCAGGTTTGGCGGGTTTGTAATTTTATGACCCAAACCCAACTCGACCCACTATAAAAAAAAAATTTATAACCTAACCCAACTCATCAAGCCCTAAAAACCGACTCAACTCGACGAGTTAGGTCAAGCCAAGTCAGGTTTAGTGGGTTAGTAGATTTTCTACGCACCCCTAGCACTACCATAGTCCCACTGATGCCCTATCATTTATCACTTTTTTAGTTTGTCAAAAAAAAAAAAAAAAAATTCTCACTTTTGTAATGTCCCATCAAAGTAAGTAAGAAATAGCTGTTATAAAAAAATAAATAAAAAATAAAAGAGCAAGAAATAGCTGCGCACGGATATTCGCAACATTAGGAACTACTTTTTGTCACCTAGCCGAACTTTTTTGTCAAGCTATTTCCAATAGGATAATGACTATCATTGACTCATTGTCCGCCCGTCTGTGGGTGCACTGTAATCTGTAACGTTCCACGAAAATCTTACTTCTGTTTTTTTTTTTTTCTATAATATATAGGTCTTGGAAACACTGATATTTTATCAAATGTTGTACTCATCTTTTACCAATTGTCAGCGTTTCTGTGTTATACCCGTGTCGGTGCCTAAGGTTATGTTTGGTTCGGTGGGATGGGAGGGAAGAGAAGTGAAATGAAAAAAGAAGGGAAAAGAAAAAGAGCGGGGAAAGAAAGTTATTCCTCAAGTGCGTTTGGATAGAAAGAAAAAAAAAAAAAGTGAAATATTTTATATTTTTATTTTTTTAAATTATAAATTAATAAAGATATAAATGTCATTTCAAAAAAATAATCAAGGCGTTTTGAAGGTATAAAAGCAATTTTAAGATAAAAATTAGTGGATTATACAAAACCTTTTAACGGTATAACCAATTTTTTTTTTTTTAAATTGAGAATAGATAGCAACTCATCACCACAAGACCAGACGTGCACACCTAAAGCCCTGAAGCTTTAGTTTTCTTCATTTATGGGTTATGGCAACCTGAATCTCCACCATTGGGTCCAGGTACGTAAGTACATGGATTAGAAGCAGATAATTGCACCGGTGCTCGATCTTTTGATGAAACTGACACCTTGATTTTTCCAAGTTTTGGCTTCAAGACATTCAAAGGCGGCCTTGCAGCTTCAAGAGCTTTGACGTTAAAAAGCAACAGTGCCAGAATCATCACCACATTTACAATGTTAGATAGAGTACTTCCCCAAAACAAGTTTTGCTTCATCAAGAAAGGATGTATGTCTTTTTGTTGTTATGGTTTTCAAGCATTGAATGCCTCTCAGATTGACTTTTATGGTTTTCCACAACATTAATTAGCATTGGAGGTGTTAAAAAAAAACTGTTGCTATTTTGCCAACCAAGACTCTAAAAGTAGGCTTTAACCTGATATGGGTACCTAAAATTAGTACGTGTTTGACTAAATGCTTGGCATATATTTGGTTGCAAGACCTGCATGTTCTCTACTATACCCATGTTTAGTGTCTTTCTTTTAGACTAGGTTGAGTAATCTTGATGGTATATACTTAATAATTCAAAACAATTTAATCATATATTTAAGTTCTTCTTCATACAAATAGCTATAAAAGAATCTTGCATTGTCTCTGTTTATAAATATATTAATTTGTGCACTGATTGAAATGGTGAATAGTGAGAAGAACACAGCGACTTGCAAAAAGGAAAAACATATAGTAAATGAATTAACCTTAAATCAGAATATTTAGAATAAAAATTTACATTAAAAATGACATATTGAAAATTGTCCATAATTTAGCTAGAATAACATTAATTCTAAGCAAACAACATAGAGATAGCTGGTTAATCACTACTCAACAACTAGTCAAGTTCAAGTTTTTAGACCTTTTAATGAGCTCAAGCTCAAATGTTATTTTTAGACTAAATTCAAGCTCAAGTTAAGCTTAAACATTTTACATTTATTGTCAAACTGAACTTAAACATCCAATACTCGACAAAACTTGGATCATTACAACCCTAATCTTGTCTAATGCTTTGTCCAATGAGTGGTCCTGATCTGGCCACCTGTTCATGTATCTGTGTAGTTTCAAACTTTAGATCAATTAATTATACCCGTCACCCTACATTTCATCATTTTGTAAAACCATTTAGTCTAGCCATAAGTAATTGGGCCTTAACAAATTTATGAGCCTGAATACGACAATTTAATTAGGCTATCCTAGTGTGTTGGGCTGTAAAGATTTAGCCCCAAACACTATCTAGATCTATCATCCTATGATTCGTAAGAACTAAGACTGCAGCATAAATGGTAAACATCGGTTGTGCTATATAGGAGAATTCATAAACATCTTTAATTAAAAATAAAATAAAATAAACCCACTGTGTAGGCATCTTAGGGTTCTTAATCAATTATGTGCGACGAGATTAATACCATGGAAGTAACACATTTGTTCTTAAGCAGTTTATATTGTAGTGTTAAATTCCGAGAAGTCAGCATCAGGAACTTGAACCACTTAAAATACATGAGCCATTGTAGTAAAGCCCATATAACAGACCATCCAAGCAGCTGGAAGGGTACCTCTAATTTTAGGTACCCATATCAGGTTAAAGCCTACTTTTAGTGTCTTGGTTGGCAAAATAGCAACAGTTTTTTTTTAACACCTCCAATGCTAATTAATGTTGTGGAAAACCATAAAAGTCAATCTGAGAGGCATTCAATGCTTGAAAACCAAAACAACAAAAAGACATACATCCTTTCTTGATGAAGCAAAACATGTTTTGGGGAAGTACTCTCTCTAACATTGTAAAGGTGGTGATATTCATTTGGACGTTTCAAAGGCACATATGGAGCCCAAATAAGGAAACTTGGAATGTGTAACAGTAAAAACCATTGAAACTTTCTAATGTAAGCCCACTTAAAAGTCAGAAAGGGGCTTTGTCTTACCTTATTTCGAATATATTTGGCGTTCAACAAAATGCAACAGATTCATCTGAAGTTCACAGTAACCAAACCAAAAAATTTGTTTTTAGCACTTAGGATTTTCGCTTGGATTTGTTGGGATAAATAACACATTGAATGGGCCTAGCCCATAAATTGCCTGAAAAATGAAAGATGAGTTTCTCAAACTAATCACTTTAGGCAGCTTTGAAGCCCACATATGACAAGATTGCCCGAAAAGGCCTTGAGAAAGAATTAGCCAACACCCTCACTTTCCTTCCCAAAAAGAAACGGACACTCCATTTATTTTAGGAAAAAAAAAAAAAAAAAAATTAGTAGGTACGAAGGGAAATGCAAGCTAACGGAAAACATTTTCTGTGATCAAACGGAAATAGCAAAATACTGTTGGAGTCAGTTCATACTTTTTTATTCCTAATGGTCCCCACAATGTTATTTTATTATGGATAAAATATATATTTGGTCCCTATCCTAAACACCATATTTCAATTTGATTCCTAACCTTTCAATTGTGTCAATTTGGTCTTTAATCTTTCAGTGCCATATCAATTTAGTCTCTACATTTATCTTTTGGATAAAAATTGATGACGTGTCTAATGGCCAAAATAAAAAAAATTAGTTTTTGTTGATGTGACAATAAACTAAAATATTATTTAGGTCATTTTCCATGTAAGCAATTATCATCCAATATATAATGGCAGTGACCAAATTGACATGACACTAAAGTGTTAAGGATTAAATTGACACTATTGAAAAGTTAAGGACCAAATTGAAACATGGTGTAAAGGTTAGAGACTAAACGTGTATATAAACATTCTTGTAACCCAACTTGGATTATTAACTGTTTCCTCTCATCAAGTATAGGCACACAATCAAATCACGTAAATTCTTTGCATTGTTTTCTCTTTCTCTTTCTCTTTTTTAATCTTGATCAAATTGATTTTTCACAATAAATAAAAAAGAAAACGTTTTCAATTTTCTAAAACAATTTTTATTATTTATTTTTATAAACATTACATACTTAACATATTTTCATATTGTCATAATAAACTTATAGGACAAAATTTCTCCCAATGATAACCATTCTCTCTTAAGAATGTAGGGATGAATTCAATTACTTAATTATTATTTTAATATTTCCCTTGCTTATAAACCCAAAATCCCCTTTAGTAGTGGAGAGAAGTGAATAAAGGGGTGAGGAAGTAGTGACCCTCAATGCAAAATAGTGAGGATGGGTGAGGTTGGTGCAGTTGCGAAGAAGTGACGAGGGGGAAATCTAATATAAAGGAGACAAAAATAAGAGAGTTGATACCATACCGAAAGCCGCTTCGGTATGGTAAAGGAAATGAAATATTTCGATACTAATCAATATCGGTATACCGTTTCAGGATAACTGCTAACTTAATATATTTTTATATAAAAATTAATATAATTATATATATATATATATTTATATGTTCAATAATAAAAAAATATATACTTTCTTTAAAATATTTAAAATTATAAATCTACGTCTCATTTAATATGTTAACCCCTATGCAATCTACTTAGATGATGATGATGTAATTCAACGAAAAAAAAAATGATGATGATGTAGATTTGATGGTCACTGGCAGATCACATGTAATAGAAAAATTAATAATTTTCCCCTCGTATTTTTTTGAAACCGAAGTTCTAAAAAAAAAAAAAAAAAAAAAGAAAAAGAAAAAAAAATAATTTGGAAATTGTAGCTTTAAAATGTTAGTATTTAGTACTTAGTTCACGTGGGTGGGTGTCACGATACACCACCACATGAAACAAAGGTACCTTGCTTTTTATAAAAACAAAAGAAAGTCTCATAATGCATTTAAAAGAAGTGCAAGAGTCATAGAAAAGTGCAAGAAGAAGATGAAGAAGAAGAGGAAGCAGATGAAGAGAAGCAGACAAGGACTATGGAAAAATGGGACCAGTGCTAGAAAATCAGTGGCGACGATGATATGTAGGTTATTTTTATTTTCTTTTCCGTTTATATATATATATACACATAATTTTTTTGAATTTTAGTTACTGGCCAATTTTCATTTTTCGGTTGAAATCTGGTATATAACTCGGTACAACCGAAACGAGTCCGGTACGACCGGTATTTGAACCAGCATGAAACACCAATGTTCCTATACCGGGGTACATGCCAAAATGGTAAATACCGGCCATTTTGGCTAGTATGGTACGGAATCGACTTCCTTGGACAAAAATAAGAAAAATAGATTTGAGAGAGAGAGAGAGAGAGAGAGAGAGAGAGAGAGAGAGAGAGAGAGAGAGAGAGAGAGAGAACTATATTTCTTGAAACTGACTAACAACCAAATACCATGTTTTCTATATTGGAAAATTCTTAGGTACTCCTAAAACATAAAGAAATAGTGTTTCCTCATCTCACATTTATAGTGGACCTCACTATGAATTTAATAAGTACAACCTGCCATGAATGTGAAAGGAAGGAGTACTATTTTCCATACTTTGAGAGTATCTAAGAATTACTCGTTTGTACTTGTGATTGAGGAGTAACGAAAGTTAGTAAGTTTCCACACAAGTGCAAACACTTATCCTCAAATCAAGTTTCCAACTATCCATATCTGTGTACTTGTAAATTGGCTCCCAAATGCCCTACAACAGCTTTTCTTTTCTTTGTTTTATAAATTTTTTATGGAACCCTATTACCACTTTGTTCATATGGTTTTGTGTGAAATATGTAACCGTGGTTTTATGTTTAGTGACTTTGTAGAATTTTTTGATAACTACAACTTCTAGAAATGTATATTTTGGGTGAGTTTGGCATCAATTTTAAGTTTTAGCATTTATCTTTTAACTTTTATGTACAGTTTTTATGTATATTTAGAGTGACTTTGGCATCAACTTTTATGTATATTTAGGGTGAGTTTCTCACTTTTTCAAAATATTTCAAGGTACAAGTATATTTGAGCATACTTTTATCAAAAAAATTTCAACAAAAAGTTTAATAAGCTGTTCCCAAGCAGACACTTATTATCTCTTGGAAAGTTAGATGTAACAAAACACATGCATTCAATCCTTGTCTTTTCAAGGATTTGTTTCTCTTAAACTGATCCTATTTGCAAAAATTAATATTTTTGTTGGTATCTTTTAGCCTTTCTTGAGGATAGATGCTATTTTTCATGGTTACCATTTGCTAATAATTTAAATTAGGCAAAACTAATCACCATGCACTCTTGGTGCTGTAATCACTCCACAAGTATAAGTGTTCGTGGGTGTAGGGGCAAGGGCTGGGGTTCAAGTCTCCAGAAAGAAGCTTCACATACATATACACTTAGACTAGGTTAGAGTATAAATTCTATCTTGTATCTAATAAAAAAAAAAAAAAAGGCAAAATTACATTATTAGTCCCTAAAATTTACCTTATGAGCGCAATTGGTCCCTCAAGGTTTCAAAATAAGCAATTTTAGTCATTTGGTTAGCTTCCATTAATGGTATTACTTATATAGCTAATGGAATAATGATCTGATGTTTTTTAAATGATGTGCATTCTTTTTTATTAAACAATTAAATTTACACATAAGAAAGAAAGTTGAGAAACGTGGCCATTCTAATTCAAATCTTTATCCTAACCCAGTACAAAAATGATGCCATGGCAATGTTAACATACTGGAAAGAAAAACTTTATTGTTCGATGGTGCAATTGTTTTAGAAAAACTTTATCTAGCACCGTCACTTATCTGCCTTGGCTTTCATCTAATTAAAGAATGATTGACGATGCCATGTCGAATGAAGACAACGTGACTTCGGTGTACAAGCTCGAAGAGGTCTGCGAGCTCTGCAGAAACACCAGAGGAAGCCAGAGAGTAGGTAGACTAAAGTTCTGCCAAAGAGTAGTTAAATTAAAATTCCGCCAATGTAGTTGCAGACCCATGTTTGGATGAAGTGGGGTAGTATGTCCAACAGTTTCATTAGCAAGAGACTCCCAAGAACAATGCGGTTGTAAAAGGTGGCCCCATCGATGAATAGTTGCAGATATGCACCACCATGGTCATCCATGTTTGGTGGTGGATGGTGTCACGACCTAAACATGTACTTAGCATTTAGAGCATGACCGGCATGTTAATATCAAGTTTACCTCGAGACTAACACGAACCAACCTAAACTGACGGTGCTTATCAAGAATTGTTTCCTGTATACCTGCTTATTTTCTTGCATAAAAGTCATAATATACAAAAATGATGAAAACCTTGAAAATTCATTTCATTTGAACTTTGCAAGATTACCACTTGCCTGAAACTTAAGGTGCTCCTGTAAATATTACATAGCTAAACGTTTAGCAAAACTCTTATTTACAAACCTAACCCCAAAGACATACAACTGGGGTTCAAAACAAACTAAAGTTCCGAATTACATTCGTGCTCAAGGATCAAGTATATTTTGATTCCTCCTATACATCAAAAGAGCTACACTACTATACAACAAAAAAACTATACAATCTAACAAACGAGAATCATAGAATCTTGCCACCTCTAATACTCTCGCTGCTTCCAGGAAGAACCTGTGCACTAAAATATAATAGAGTGAGCTGCGAAGCCCAGTAAGGTTTTATGCTCCATGGGCCTTTGATAAGAATGCATGTAAAACAAATATTTGATGGACATTCAGGTAGGAGAACATATTTTAATGCATAGTATTTTATGCTATTCATAATGATAACTTATACGCTCTTTGTAGAAAACAATTGTCCTCCCTTTTCTTATTAGAATAAACATAAACCTATACTTTGATCGAGCGCGGACGAACCGCCATCCTCGGTACGTACTTTGATTGAGCGCGGACGCACCGCCATCCTCAATAATACTTTGATTGAGCACGGACGTACCGCCATCCTCAATAATACTTTGATTAAGCGCGAATGTACCGCCATCCTCAATAATACTTTGATTGAGCGCGGACGTACCGCCATCCTCAATAATAGTAAAATTCATAGTTTGCATGACATATCATACTAACAGCATTTTCATTCTTTTCTTTAAACATAATGTTCATGAAATTAACAATAGCATTAATATGCTTAAACCATATACATAAGTTTTCGAACTCATATTGTCTGAAATTTGTTTACATGCCATATCTCTAATCAAAAACAATTTTAATGCATAATATACTTTAAAATAACATCATGACTTATCAACGCACATGTCACATATCCCTTACCTGAAAACAGAAGACGCGAGAGGTTTGTACAAGAGGAGCTCAAGTGTCCACGTTTTCGTTCTCGTCACCCTCAACTTTGAAGCTGAAACTTAAGTATTAGGCTCTTAATTCCTTCTTTAGAGTAAGATATATGTTGTTTTGGTGAAAGAGGAAGAAGGAGCTCTTGCCGTGTGAAAGCAAAGAAAGAAGAGAAACAAAGGAGCAAAGAAAAGGAAGAGAGAAAGAAAAAAAGAAGCTGGACTTTCTGTCTGAAGCAGCCAAGAAGATAAGTGATGAAGACTTTGTGGGACACGTTTAACTGCAAGGGAGAAAAAAAGGACCAAGTCCCACCTTTCCAACAATTTGGCATTTGCACTTTTCACCCCATATATTCTTATATTTCAAGAAAGGCCCAAAGACAAAATAACTTTACATATATATATATATATGCACACACACATATACCTATCCTTATCTTTATAAAATTCTCTCCACAACATTAAAAGAGCATATATGTTTTATAATATCACAATATCAAAGTTTTTATGCAATTAACTTAATTAAGATAATAACAAACATATAAACTCATAAAATTAAATGTGCAATTAGGTTGGGGTGTTACAGATGGTCCAATGATTTCTTGAGTTGGGTACCGGTGATGGGCCGACAAAAATGTGGCCGTCAATTTTATTTGGGGATGATCTAAATCTAATTCAATAACCATTGGTAGTATTTTATAAAAATAAATGTTATATCATTTAAAAAATGTCAGGCCATTATTTTGTTAGCCAAGTACAGCAACAAAAGAAAAAAAAAAAAAACACAATATGTTTTTGTGCTAATGCTAGGAATAGGATAGGTTCCATGAAATATTTGTTGTTGCTCACTTGCAGCATTTATGAGCCAGAGCATTACAAGACCTTTAACCAAACAAAACTTGACAAAGTAAAACACCGACCCAATACCGATTTATCATCAGCAATATTAGAACCACAATTTTTGTTACAACTTACTCACATGGCAAGTTGTGAGTGGTGGAGTTATAGACCCATCATTTTTACTCTACCACTCATGACTTGCTACATTAATAGATTGTAACAAAAGTTGTGGTCATAATATTTTGCATTCATCATTGACTCCTCAATATTCTTTACTTTAATTTATTTTTGGAAAAAGATTAGAATCTCTTCAATATTCTTCATCATTAACTACATGAGGAGGGACGGAAGAAATGATGGAAACATGATAGAAAACAAAGCTTACGACTAGGAAATATGCTAAATATACACCTAATATCTGTACAAATCTTTTTGGTTGAATAATGCATTTCATTAAAGCAAACGAACATAAATCCAAATATTTCATAAAGCCATTCTAGTTAACTCAACTGTTTAAGTTTCTTATTGTCGAATAAAAGATTTAGAGTCTGATCTTAGCTTACACTAAAAAAGCAATTCGTATTTTGATTTGATGATAAAAAGCTATCATAAAGAAAGGACATCATAGATTAAAACTATCTAAAAAAAAAAACTTAATCCAAATGGTAGAATCCTCTAAGATTGGCTTAGGATCACGATCTTATGCGATCCCACAATCTAAATCTCGATTTTACCTAGACTTCACCCTATAAATGATTGTACTCCTATTTGGATTAATTTGGTGATGTAGCCAGATCGAGATCCTAACAACCATGTTAATATCTTAAGTCAATCCAATAAATTGGTAACATCAAAACACTTCCCCTTAAAAAAAAGAAGCAAAAACACTAATTTGATCTCTATATTTTTTTTAAGAAATTGATCCTTACATTTTGGTAGGAAAAATAGTGTCTTCACCTAAAAAAAAAAAAAAGGAAAAAAACTAAAGGGGGCCTGACAAAACTAAAGAGCCACTTTTGTACCACATTCCCCTCAATTTCCTATGAATGATTTAATACCCTTTTTTTTTTCTTTTTTTGTGAGAGAGTTTTTACTTATGGTGTCCACTCCTGATAATAGCTCTTTATTATCAAACCAAAACACCAATTAGTTTTTGGTGTAAGCAGGAATTGAATCTCAAATCTCTTATTTAACCATCAGAGACTTTACCAATTGAGCGAGCTGGTAAAGTAACTCAAATAAAGTAATACTAAGCCCTTGTTTGTTTCAGTTTTCCCACCCCCAAAAAGCACTTTTTGAAAAAGTAAACATATATGTGCGTTTGGTGGGACTAAAAAGCAACTTTTTAGGGAAAGTTTGCATTTCCAAATTATGAAGAGAACACGCATGATATTTATGGAGCTGTTCAGAGCAAATTAGAAAAGCTCGTGCACGTTAATTAATGTATTCGTTGGGCTGGGTGTGCAGTTACCAAATTGCCCTTCACTTTACCCTTTGATAAATCTAACTTTACCCTTCTCAGTTCTTACGCTAGATTCCTCAGAACCTCTCATCTCTCTGCTCTTCCCTCTATCCTCTCTGAAGAGTCACGCCAGCCTCTCTTCTTTCTGCTCTGCCCTCTCTATGTTGCTACAAGCCTCTCCGTGGTAAGTCTCTCTTGCCTTTGTCATCCGTTGAATCTTCTTCCTCTTCTTCTTCTTTCTTCATCTTCTTCAATGCGCTTTCCTCTATATATTTTTTTAAAAATTTTATTTATGTCTAATCTGATATGAGGAAGACATTTTGAAGGTAGAGTTTTTGATCAACAAAACACCAAGCAACACTGATCTACTACCAAAAACCACCACGTACCACTGGAGATTCTGAAATATTTGTTGAAAAATTTTCAGATCTGTGCATGCTTTAATTTGTTCTTGCTAATGATCTATTTGTTCTGTTTTGGGTACTGAAAAATTTGTTCTATTCTTCCATTACTGAAAAAAGTTTAGCATGATTTGGGTCTTCTTTGGAATTAGGTATTTTCGTTTTTGTTACGGGTTGGATTTTGGGTCTGTCTTGGTGCTTTGTTCATATTAGAAGTATTCTAAGATATTGATGAAATATATATAGCTCAGGGTTGACACAATATTGAGAGAAAAATCTGATTTTTATGTTGTATATAAGGTTGTTCATTTGAATTTAGGCATTCTATGAAATTGAGTTATCAAGTTTCCTATGGGGCAGTGCAGATGGTAGAGTACCTTATAAATTAAGAGAACCTATAATAGGGAACTTTATAAAGCATTCCTTTTTTTGAAGTTAACTTGATAGACATACAAGGAATTTTAGTTCATCAACTTCCTTAAACTTTCTTATGTTTAGATTGAGGCAACATGATAGTTGTTTGAACAATATGTTCTCTATGCTAGAGTTTTTGAAGGGTTTAATTAGGGGCAAAGAAGCTGATTGAAGGGTCTAGTAAGCTACCATAGAATATGTGTAGGAGTAGGATCAAAGTGGTTTTTTGGACTTGATATATGGTTGTTTTCAGTCATACATTTCTAAAAAACAGGAGGAAAGCTTATCTCTTTGTAATGGTAACTAGAATATGTGTCAAAGATGTGCCATGGAGCCTATATGTTTTTATATTGAGGATGCAAATGCATGTTAGTGTGTCACATCTTAATGTTAGGAGTCTGTAGGTGTATATGTGTATGGGTTATTGATGGGGAGTGTGTGTGGTGCTGATGAGACATGCTTGTGTTGCTGCATGGTGAGGTGCTGCAGGGTGTGTGTGGGCTGTTGATGTGGAATGTGTCTGCTGCTGATGGGGCATGTGTGTGTAGTTGATGAGGTATGCATGTGCCAGTCTGGCCTGAGTGTATAATGTGTCTATGCTTTAGATAATGTTTGTGCTTTCACTCATATAACACTAACAATTGTTTCACACCAAATCATCAATTTTTTTTTTTTTGGTGGATTTATTAGATCATGTTTGTAACTAGTTCACTAGATTGGAATATTATGAATTCTATTTTTTGCATTTCTTATGGTTGCTTAACTCTATAGATGGGTAAAATCACCACTTCCAACTCCGAGGCAAAAAAGGCTTGAGCATTATGGGGAGAAGCAAGTTGGACAACTATTTTTTTGTAACCTTTATGTGGAACAGATTGAAGACGAGAATAGAACAAAAGGTGCTGCATTCAGGTGGCAATCTATTTACTGATACTTTGTCATGGAACATGTAACCGAATGGTTCAAGAAATATTTCAACATTCGAGTGAAACCATAAGTAGACATTTTGAGAAGATAATCACTTTGTTGGGTGCTCACTTTGTAACTGCATATGTAAAGCCTTCCGATCCAACTTTTAGTGGAGTTCCAACCGAATTACATGACCATCCAATTTATGGGCTACAGTTCCAATTATATGTACTATTGTATATTTGAATAAGTGTTATTGTCTATAAGATAATACAATGTACGTGGAATTGAAAACTATTAATGTTTTTATTAGGATTGCATTGGTGTGATTGATGACACACATGTAATAGCGGTTGTACCTACTGATAAGTCCATTCCATACATTGGAAGAAAGGGATATCCAACCCAAAATGTGATGGCTGCATGTGACTTTAATATATTATTCACATTTGTTTTGCCTGGATGGAAAGGTGCAGCACACGACACCTCCATTTTTCTTGATACTATTCGTAAACAAAGTAATAACTTTCCAAACCCACCACCAGGTTTGTAATTGGTTAATCAATTGTTCAGTATAATGACATATTGTGTGTGTTAATATAATTGAATTTTTTTTCTAAGGAAATATTATGTAGTTGATTTTAGATACCCTATGATGAAAGGCTATTTGGCACCATACAAGGGGATATGAGGATATTTTACCATCTTCAGGAATTTCGAAGGAGAGGTGGAAGCCCTAAAAGTAGACATAAAAAGTTTAATCATGCTCACTCATCTCTTCGATGTGTGATTGAGCGCACTTTTGGTGTGTGGAAGAATAAATGGAGAATTATCAGAAACATGCCATCTTTTCCATTCCATATCTAAATACTTATTGTGTCTACTACTATGGCTCTTCATAATTTTATTAGACTAAATGATAGGGATGATAGGGGCTTCATACACTCCAATCGAGATTCAATTTCTAGAAGAGAACATAATAGTGAAGTAGGTAGTAGTTATGAGCAGAATTCAGGATCTTTAACAGACCCTGAGATGGTGGTTCTTTGTGATTCCATTGCTAGTTCCATTCGGGGAGATAATAATTAGTAGTTTTTTTTTTTTTAATAATATCATGTAGTACAATTTAAACTTGGGTTATTGGTATGTATTTAACATCTTTTTATATTTTTATGTAGTACAATTTAAACTTGGATTATTGGTGTGTATTTTATCATTTTTTTACATTTTCATTTTGTGCTTCATGATGATGAAAATTATTTAGATTTAATTAATATTGATAAGAATTCATTAATGGTAATAACAAATACTTATGACACTAAAAAGAAAAATTGCCAAAACATTATTAAAATAATACCAATAATATATTATTATTATTAATTATTTTTTTAGTAAGTATATAAAGTAGTTGATTTAAGTATGAAATAAACTCCCTTATATATACATTTTCTTTTATGGTAATTTATCCCTCAAACTGACACTTTCGTAAGTGTTAGTCAAATACTTAGTTTTTTCAAAGAGCACTTTTTTAACAGTTTTTACCTAACACTCAGCTTTTTTAAAAAGCACTTTTTCATACTGCACTTTTTGAAAATCCCATTTTTTCAAAAAGCCTAGATTTAAAAAGCTGAACCAAACTCACCCTAACATAAACGTAGTGTTGGGTGTTTTTTTGTGTATGTGCGCACACATTTTGAGAGAAAAACAAGGAGAGAGTAAAAGATTGCTGTAATGCAAGTATGCAACAAGCACAAAAAGACTAATACAAATCTCCAGAAAATGAGATGGCTGTTTTTTATTTAATTTTTAAAAATGGCCAATTTTTTAGAAAATTCTTATGAAAAAACAAAGGAGCATGAAATATATGATTATCAAATCCAAGACAGGTAACTACTACGTACCAAACAAATAGTGCGTGCTCTAGGATATTTGTTAATTGACAAAAGAAAAAGAGACTATTTCGGCATTTTCACAAACATTAAAATGCGATTGCGAATGTGCTCATAAATACTCCAACTTCAAATGAAGAAAATTCCTCCAGCCTGAATTATTTATAATAAATAAATTAAAAAAACCAATTTCCCATATCAACTCACATTTATCACAGCAACTAAACATAGCCTTTCAAGTTTCACCTATCATAGCAACTAAACCGAAAAAATAAAGCACAGAAAGAAATATGGGAGTGGTACTGAGAAAAAACCTTGGCGTTTGAAGTAAAGAAAATAAACTAAAGCATTATGAGCATCCACACTTGTTCATGTAAAAACTTCTAAAATAAAAAAATAAAAAAAATAAAAAAAAAACCTACTAATTTTACACATTTTGAGAAATTGTGCAAATCCAAGGAGAGGTGGAAGCCCTAATATGGGTAAAATTGTGCAAATCCATCCACGAGCTACAGTAATTGTGTATATTTACACGGTTACTGTAGCTCGTTTATCCCATTATTTTATAATTTCCCGTTTTCTCCTTTTTTTTTCTCTCTCTTCTCCGTGCTCAACAAACCCAATTAAAACTCAACTCCTTATTTTCTTATTTTTCCTCAGATGCACACAAACACACCCACACAGACAAATCAACACAGAGATACACTTGCTCAAAAAAAAAAACACAGAGATACACAAACATAGATCGGTGCTTGTGGAATGATCGGTGCTTAACTGGATTGGAGCTCGTGGGTCTTGTCTGTGGATCGGAGCTCGCAGATCACAGATTGAAGCTCGCGGATCGTGGATTGGAGCTCGCAGATTGTGGATCGGAGCTTGGAGCTCATGGATCGAAGAGGGAGAGTTGATCTGAGCTCATGGATCAGAGAGGGAGAGTTGATCGAGAGGGAGAGATGGGTACAAAGAGAAAGCAACAAATCAAAAATGGGTAGAGAGAGAGCGTGCGTATTATATGCGGGTAGTTGAGAGATATAATAAATAACTTGAGGAAATTGATTATTTAATTAGAAGATGTGATAAAATAAATGAACTGATGTGGGTGTTTTGTAAAATTGAATGTGTAAAATAAGAAAAGTATGTTTTTAGTGTAAAAATAAATGTGTAAAATAGAAGAACTGATGTGATTGCTCTAATTCCATTTTAATTCCAACACTTCCAGGAATACAATATACACACACAAATAAATACAACGCGTGCTACTGCTGGATTGCAGTGCTTCACTTTATCTTCTTTTTCTTTTATATATATATATATATATATATATATATATATATATAATTCCAAACGAGAGTGAAGTAACAACAATCAGTCAAACACAAGAAAAAAACTTGAGGGAAATGATCAAATTGGACTTGGTGAGGGGATTGAATAAATTAAAGAAATTCCAGAGAGGATCACAATATATACAATTTAGGTGAAAAATAAAAGTTAAAGGAAATCATCTGTTTGATAGAGAATTTAGAAGAAGGAAGGGAATCAGGCCTTGTATCTAGTGATCTTGGTTGCAGAGACTCCACATCTTCCATAATTTTCTTGCCAACCAAATGTCACCCAAAAAAAAAACCCAAATAAGTCAAAATCTTCCAAAAATCGAGGGAAAAGAAAAAAAAAAAAAAAAATTCAATGTCTAGATACAGGCCTTGTTCTTTTTTCATAATGGAATCCTTCAAATTTCTAACAAAATAATCAAACAAAAACATTCCCCGCTAACAAATCGACCTTAAAAAATTAAATAATAATAATCAAATACAAATCCAAACTTTCAATAAACTAATTTTAAAAAGAATATTTAAAATAAAAGAAAGAAATGAGAGAGGAAGAGCTGATCTTGAACAGACCAAAAGCTTGAAAAGTGGAAACGCACCTGCTCTATGCGATTCTTTGTAGGCTGATATTTCTCTCAAGTGAGTTTTGGGCCTTTTGACAAGGAATTTTTTTTCTTCTCATTGGGCTTAGTGAGCCCAAGGTGAACCATTGTTTTTCAATCTATTATAACATCGACTTCTGATAATAGCTCTTTATCAGTAGATTAAAATACCAATCAGTTTTTAGTATAGACAGAGATTGAACCCCAGACTCTTATACAACCATCAAAGACTTTACCAATTGAGTTAACTAAAATCAATTATAATCGTTCTTTTTAATATAGGTAAACAGAGAAGATAGCTGAGTTTACCCAAAAAGAAAAGAAAAAAAAAAAGAAAAAAGAAAGAAAGGGAAGATAGCTGATGTAATTATAAAGAAACAAACGAAAAACTTGTAGCACAAAAGCCTCAAATGATATGCATAAGCTTTTTATTCTAAAGAGTCTTTTTTTTTTTTTTTTTTTTGGCTACAATTGTTTCCAAATCTAGTATGTAACTATAACATAAAGCAAACCTTAAACATGACAAACAACCTCCATATTTTGATATATAATACATATGATATTGACCAAAGCTAAAGCTTCGTTATGTTTAATTATTTACGAGCAAACTTCATCATTGGGCCCAAGAATGTAGGTGGATGGATTAGGCGCTAACGGGGAAACTGGTGCTCGAACTTGTGAAACTGACACATTGAGTGACTGATTAGGTTTCGACTTCATGTCATCCAAATTAAGGCCTTGCAACATCAAAAGGCTTGCTATTAAAAACCAACAACGCAAGAATCACCACCACCTTTACAATGTTGGCAACAGTTTTCTTGATTCCCCTAAACATTTTTTGATTAATTAGAAAGGGTTGTGTTTATATCCAAAGTATGTTTTGTTGAATGAGAAAATAGCTTTGAAAGAAAAAAAAATGAACTGAGAAGTGAGCACTTATAAATGTGGCAAAACATGCGGCTCGGGTCTAGTTCAGGTCGGGTCAATCAGGTCGCGAGTCAAGTCTAGTTGACTCGTATTTTTCAAACAAGTTTTTTTGTTTTTTTTTTTTTTTTTTTTAAATAGATGCAATCTGTCAATTGTTTATGAGTTCCTTAACTGTGATTAGATTCTCACTGGTGACACTGTTACCACTTACCAATTACCACTAAACATTTGATACCCAAATTTGGTGCAACTCTTGTTCCAGCTTTCTAGAAGTTAATCTTGATATAATCTTTGATTTGTTTAAAGTAGGAAGAGAAAATGATGGTGACAGGTAAAGAATGACAAACTATAATGAAATACATAACATATTAAGTAAAGAAGAATAAATAAATATTTTATAAAAACTACACCTTAATCTCAATCTACTCAACGCTGGTAGACATGGCAAAACGGGCGGGTCGGGTTAGGTTTAACTCAGGTCAAAACAGGTCATTTTAAACTGGTCAATTGGATTGCGGGTCAATCGAATCGGGTTAAAAAATTTTGACCCATTTTGTCATGTCTAAGCACCTATAATATTGATACAAGGAGATTTATAGAAGTTTGTGCCCAATGTTGCTTGTTTTGTACAGTACCATGTGTGTGAATTGCCTAACTAGTACAGTACTAAGAATATGAGATATGACGGCTGATAAAAAAATTGAACTTAGAGCTATCCTTCCATTAGACTGAAAAGGTTTTTTATTATTTATTTATTTTTATTTTTATTTTTACAAAATAGTTTAGAGAGAAATACTTTAAATTTGGTCAATATTTTTTCTTATTAATGTAAATTTTGGAAATCGAATTGTTGAATTGCATTTTTTTTATAATATTATTCATGCTTGCCAGATTCTAAGAAGATAGAAAATTATTAGCTATGTTATTAATCAAATGTTTTAAACTTTAAATTTTTGTAATTTAAAATTATACTAAACAAAATTAAGTTTATTGATTGAATAGTAAATAGCATAATATAAATTAAATTTGACATACATGTTAAGAATATAAATTTTATAAAATTCACCGATTAAATTTTCAAAATTCACATTCAAAGAAAAGATATATAAAGAATTTGAAGGATATTTAAAGAAAGACTTTATCCTTTCAAAATGAGAGTAAAGACGTATCTTAAGAGCATTCCTATGGTTCTAGCCAGAGCCTTTCTTTGGATTTGATGGTTATAAGTGTGATCGGGAATATAACTCGCAATTCTCTTTGCCTTTTCTTTTTTCCTCTTTTCTTTTTAGGAACGCAAGAATATTTTTTTCCTTTTCTTTTTTGAGGAACACAAGAACATTCCTAATGGATGGCTTATGAAAAACCCAGGCAAAATGCGTTTTGCCAGCAGGACTGTGGGAGTACTACCGTGAGGCCCAAGTGTAGCCAGTCACATTTTCTGTTATATCTAACTTGCAGATTCTGCAAACTTACCAAACTATACTATATGATATTTTAAAATATTCAAGATTTAGAGTCCATAGTTTAGACCACTTAGATTAGAGTTTAGACTTAGTTCATGACTTAAACAGCTTGAAAATTCCTATATAGATTTATAATTATATAAAAAATAAGTGTTGATAATTATTAAATATAATCAAGGATGGTAGCGTGAATTGAAAACCGAAAGGTGGTTTTAGTACTGGAATATAAAAAAGAAAAATAAAAAAGGGGTTGTTTCCCGGTATTCAAGTCTTTGGTCAAAACTTCAATAAACTAATTTTAAAAAGAATATTTAAAATAAAAGAAAGAAATGAGGGAGGAAGAGCTGACCTTGGACAGACCAAAGCTTGAAAAGTGGAAACGCACCTACTCTCTGCGATTCTTTGTAGGCTGATATTTCTCTCAAGTGAGTTTTGGGCCTTTTGACAAGGAATTTTTTTCTTCTCATTGGGCTTAGTGAGCCCAAGGTGTACCATTGTTTTTCAAACACCGGCTTCTAATAATAGCTCTTAATTATCAGATCAAAACATCAACCAGTTTTTAGTGTAGACAGAGATTAAATTCCAGACTCTTATACAACCACTAAAGACTTTACTAATTGAGTTAACTAAAATCAATCATAATCGTTCTTTTTAATATAGGTAAATAGAGAAGATAGCTGAGTTTACCCAAAAAGAAAAGAAAAAAAAAAGAAAAAAGAAAAAAAGAAAGGGAAGATAGCTGATGTAATTATAAAGAAACAAACAAAAAACTTGTAGCACAAAAGCCTCAAATGATATGCATAAGCTTTTTATTCTAAAGAGTCTTTTTTTTTTGTTTTGCTACAATTGTTTCCAAATCTAGTATGTAACTATAACATAAAGCAAACCTTAAACATGACAAACAACCTCCATATGTTCATATATAATACATATGATATTGACCAAAGCTAAAGCTTCGTTATGTTTAATTATTTACGAGCAACCTTCATCATTGGGCCCAAGAATGTAGGTGGATGGATTAGGCGCTAATGGTGGAACTGGTGCTCGAACTTGTGAAACTGACACATTGAGTGACTGATTAGGTTTCGACTTCATGTTATCCAAATTAAGGCCTTGTAGCTTCAAAAGGCTTGCTATTAAAAACCAACAACGCAAGAATCACTACCACCTTTACAATGTTGGCAACAGTTTTCTTGTTTCCCCTAAACATTTTTTGATTAATTAGAAAAGGTTGTGTTTATATCCAAAGTATGTCTTGTTGAATGAGAAAATAGCTTTGAAAGAAAAAAAAAATGAACTGAGAAGTGAGCACCTATAGATGTGGCAAAACGTGCGGGTCGGGTCAGGTTTAGGTCGGGTCATCGGGTCGCAAGTCAGGTCTAGTTGACCCGTATTTTTCAAACATGTTTGTTTGTTTGTTTTTTTTTTTTAAATAGATGCAATCTGTCAATTGTTTATGAGTTCCTTAACTGTGATTAGATTCTCACTGGTGATACTGTTACCATTTACCAATTACCACTAAACAGTTGATACCCAAATTTGGTGCAACTCTTGTTCCAGCTTTCTAGAAGCTAATTTTGGTATAATCTTTGATTTGTTTAAAGTAGGAAGAGAAAATGATGGTGGCAGGTAAATAATGACAAACTATAATGGAATTCATAACATATTAAGTAAAGAAGAATAAATAAATATTTTATAAAAATTACACCTTAATCTCAATCTACTCAACGCTGGTAGACATGGCAAAACGGGCGGGTCGAGTTGGGTTTAGCTCAGGTCAAAACGGGTCATTTTAAACTGGTCAATTGGATTGCGGGTCAATCAAATCGGGTTAGAAAATTCTGACTCATTTTGCCATGTCGGAGCACCTATAATATTGATACAAGGAGATTTATAGAAGTTTGTGCCCAATGTTGCTTGTTTTGTACAGTACCATGTGTGTGAATTGCCTAACTAGTACAGTACTGAGAATATGAGATATGACGGCTGATAAAAAAAATTGAACTTAGAGCTATCCTTCCATTAGACGGAAAAAGTTTTTTTATTATTTATTTATTATTATTATTATTATTATTTTTACAAAATAGTTTAGGGAGAAATACTTTAAATTTGGTCAATACTTTTTCTTATTAATGTAAATTTTGGATATCGAATTGTTGAATTGCATTTTTTTATAATATTATTCATGCTTGCCAGATTCTAAGAAGATAAAAAATTATTAGCTATGTTATTAATCAAATGTTTTAAACTTTAAATTCTGTAATTTAAAATTATACATAAAAAAAATTAAGTTTATTGATTGAATAGTAAATAACATAATATAAATTAAATTTGACATACATGTTAAGAATATAAATTACATAAAATTCAGCTATTAAATTTTCAAAATTCACGTCAAAAGAAAAGATATAGAAATAATTTGAAGGATATTTAAAGAAAGACTTTATCCTTTCAAAAAGAGAGTAAAGACGTATCTTAAGAGCATTCCTGTGGTTCTAACCAGAGCCTTTCTTTGGATTTGATGGTTATTAGTGTGATCGGGAATATAACTCACAATTCTCTATGCCTTTTCTTTTTTCCTCTTTTCTTTTTAGGAACGCAAGAATATTTTTTTCCTTTTCTCTTTTGAGGAACACAAGAACATTCCTAATGCATGGCTTATGAAAAACCCAGGCAAAATGCGTTTTGCCAGCAAGACTGTGGAAGTACTACCGTGAGGCCCAAGTGTAGCCAGTCACATTTTCTGTCATATATAACTTGCAGATTCTGCAAACTTACCAAACTATACTATATGATATTTTGAAATATTCAAGATTTAGAGTCCATAGTTTAGACCACTTAGAGCATTCACATCAACTCGTTCAAAATTTTCATCTATTTTACACAAAAAAACGTACTTTTTTTATTTTACACACTCACTTTTACAATACACCCACATCAATTCATCTATTTTACACATCTTTTAATTAAATAATCAATTTTTTCACATTTTTTATTATTTTCCTCAACCACCCACACATTAATACGCGCGCTCTCTCTCTTTCTGTTTCTCATTTCTGATTTGTTGCTCTCTCTCTCTCTCCACACCCATCTCTCCCTCTCCATCAACTCTCCCTCTCCGATCCACCGTCTCAGATCAACTCTCCCTCTTCGATCCACCATCCCCGCGGCTCCGATCCACTCCCCGCGACTCCTATCCACTCTCCCCACGGCTCCGATCCACTCCCCGCGGCTCCGATCCACGATCCTTGCGGCTCCAATCTGTCTTTGTGTATCTCTGTTTTTTTTTTTTTTTTTAGGTGTATCTTTGTTGTTTGTTTGTGTGGGTGTGTTTGTGTATCTCTGTGGGGTTTTTTTTTTTTTTTAGCAAGTATCTCTGTTGATTTGTCCGTAGATGTTGATGAGGTTGTTGAGCATGGAGAAGAGAGAGAAAAAAACGAGCGAACGAAAATCAATAAAATATTGTATAGATTAGCTACAGTAACCATGTATATTTACACGTTTACTGTAGCTTGTGGATGGATATACAAGAATTTACACAGTTTTACCATCACTGATGTAGGACGTATTTTGACCAAAATGTGTAAAATGGACGTTTTTTTGTATTATAGAAGATTATAGCAGAATTGGTGTGAATGCTCTTAGATTGGAGTTTAGACTTAGAGTTCATGACTTAAGCAGCTTGAAAATTCCTATATAGATTTATAATTATATAAAAAATAAGTGTTGATAATTATTAAATATAATCAAGGAGGGAAGCGTGAATTGAAAACCGAAAGGTCGTTTTCGTATTGGAATGCAAACAAGAAAAATAAAAAAGGTGTTGTTTCCCGGTATTCAAGTCTTTGGTCAAAACTTCAATAAACTAATTTTAAAAAAGAATATTTAAAATAAAAGAAAGAAATGAGAGAGGAAGAGCTGATCTTGAACAGACCAAAAGCTTGAAAAGTGGAAACGCACCTGCTCTATGCGATTCTTTGTAGGCTGATATTTCTCTCAAGTGAGTTTTGGGCCTTTTGACAAGGAATTTTTTTTCTTCTCATTGGGCTTAGTGAGCCCAAGGTGAACCATTGTTTTTCAATCTATAATGACACTGACTTCTGATAATAGTTTTTTATCATCAGATTAAAATATCAATCAATTTTTAGTGTAGATAAAGATTAAATCCCAGACTCTTATACAACCCTCAAAGACTTTACCAATTGAGTTAACTAAAATCAATCATAATCGTTCTTTTTAATATAAGTAAACAGAGAAGATAGCTGAGTTTACCCAAAAAGAAAAGAAAAAAAAAAAAGAAAAAAGAAAAAAGAACAGGGAAGATAGCTGATGTAATTATAAAGAAACAAACAAAAAATATTGTCGCACAAAAGCCTCAAATGATATGCATAAGCTTTTTATTCTAAAGAGTCTTTTTTTTTGCTACAATTGTTTCCAAACCTAGTATGTAACTATAACATAAAGCAAACCTTAAATATGACAAACAACCTCCATATGTTCATATAAAATACATATGATATTGACCAAAGCTAAAGCTTTGTTATGTTTAATTATTTACGAGCAACCTTCATCATTGGGCCCAAGAATGTAGGTGGATGGATTAGGCGCTAACGGTGGAACTGGTGCTCGAGCTTGTGAAACTGACACATTGAATGAATGATTAGGTTTCGACTTCATGTTATCCAAATTAAGGCTTTGCAGCTTCAAAAGGCTTGCTGTTAAAAATCAACAACGCAAGAATCACCACCACCTTTACAATGTTGGCAACAGTTTTCTTGTTTCCCCTAAACATTTTTCGATTAATTAGAAAAGGTTGTGTTTATATCCAAAGTATGTTTTGTTGAATGAGAAAATAGCTTTGAAAGAAAAAAAAAAAAAAAAAATGAACTAAGAAGTGAGCACCTATAGATGTGGCAAAACGTGCGGGTCGGGTCTGGTTCAGGTTGGGTCAATCGGGTCACGAGTCAGGTCTAGTTGACCCGTATTTTTCAAACAAGATTTTTTTTTTTTTTTTAAATAGATGCAATCTATCAATTGTTTATAAGTTCCTTAACTGTAATTAGATTCTCGCTGGTGACACTGTTACCATTTACCAATTACCACTAAACACTTGATACCCAAATTTGGCGCAACTCTTGTTCCAGCTTTCTAGAAGCTAATCTTGGTATAATCTTTGATTTGTTTAAAGTAGGAAGAGAAAATGATGGTGGCAGGTAAAGAATGACAAACTATAATGGAATACATAATATAGTAAGTAAAGAAGAATAAATAAATATTTTATAAAAATTACACCTTAATCTCAATCTACTCAACGCTAGTAGACATGGCAAAACGGGCGGGTCGGGTTGGGTTTAGCTCAGGTCAAAACGGGTCATTTTATACTAGTCAATTGGATTGCAGGTCAATCGAATTGGGTTAGAAAATTCTGACCCGTTTTACCATGTCTGATCACCTATAATATTGATACAAGGAGATTTATAGAAGTTTGTGCCCAATGTTGCTTGTTTTGTACAATACCATGTGTGTGAATTGCCTAACTAGTATAGCACTGAGAATATGAGATATGACGGCTGATAAAAAAATTGAACTTAGAGCTATCCTTCCATTAGACTGAAAAAGTTTTTTATTATTTATTTTTTTATTTTTTTACAAAATGTAAGGACACGAATTGCGCTGGACTAAAGTTGCACTTTTTGACCCAGCCCAATGAGCCCCAAACAATGAATTTGTAGAGAGTGAGCTTCTAATCTAAGTTTGTGGACAGTGAATAACACGAAAGATAGGTTAAATCACAGAACTCATGCATACTCCTCATATAAGGATGAAAACTGTATCATATATTGATGCCGAGGAAATCCTTGTCCTCTCCTTACAATTTCTCTCTTGTGTGTGTGTGTGTGTTTTTTTTTCCCCTCTCTCTCTCTTCCTTTGCCTTTTATATACCTGCATCTTTCTCCTCCTCTCTTCCACGTGTAGACTAGATGCTCTTTTTTAGATGCTTGTCCCATCACCCCTTCCTCCCAAAGTTTTTGGCGGTAAGTGTAAGGTTGAACTTCAATGCTCAGGCGTCACTTCCTTATTAATGCGGCCAGAGAGGTAGGTACAGAGTTTTCAATGCAGTGGTGGCAGCTTTATCCTTGATATTTGTCTGCCACTCTCTTTTATCTCCTATTCTCGTTTCCTCAGTTTTTGTGTCTAAGGTCTTTGGTATGGATGTCCTTGAACCGCCGGATCACTCGTCTCGTCCTCGGCAGCATGTTGCCGAGGAAGTAGCCATCCTCAGACATCATGTTTAACGGTCTTCTACTCATGTATGACACCTTTCTTTTGTAACGTTACTTCATAGGTGGGACTTATCGTGTCCTCGGACCATCCATGCTATTGGATTGGGCTTTCCACCTCGCAAGAACCTTTGGGTCGGCCCAGTCCATATCTTGGACCCGTTGGCACTACACAAAATGTTAAAGAACTCAACATATTTCTTTTACACTGGGCTTAGGAGATTAAGACGTAATTGTTTTTATGATTATTATTTGGCTAAAATGTAAAAATAATCTTCTATGTTTTTTCAGATTTTATTTCAATCTCCCAACTTTTTCTATTCATTTAAGTCCTCTAACGTTCAAATTTATTCAATTAAAATTTTCTATCAACTTTTGTTATATGTTGTGATTAATTTTTCAATTTTTAAAAAATTTTCAAATTAAAAAAATTCAATTAATGATTGTAAAATATTTTTCAATTTTTTTTAAAAAAATTTTAGCCAAAGTTATTGGGTAGCCTTAATTAAATAAATTTGAAACTTAGAATCAAAATGAACGAAAGTAAAGTTAAATGACTAAAATGAAATCTGAAGAAAATTAGAATATTAGTGTTGCATTTTAAACTTATTATTATTATCACTTTCAGAAGTTGTGACCGTTGGGGAAGCCTCACCACATGTACTACCCTGTTAAAAGAAAGTTCTTTTTCTAAGGGGGCAACCAAGAAATTTTGATTCAGGGGAATTGGAACTTTGTTTGGTGGATATGAGCCACTGATGTTGGTGAGTCAGTGGGAACAATTTAAATAGGGGTAGATTGCTGCTTTACTTAGGAATGGCCCTAATTAGCTGTGTCGACTGGATGCTTCTCTTTTTGTCTTTGAGATTCTAGGCTGGATGCTTTGCTTCACCTAGGGACGAAAAACCGTGTCTGTTCCACTAAAAACAGACTGTTTTCAGTTTTCATTCCCCCCTTTTTTTTCTTTTTTGGTCCTACTAGTGAAAAACTCGTTTGAATATATATATTTTGTTTTCATTTTTATTTTCAATATCCAAAAATGTGAGAATGAGAAATCAAAACAAGATTTTGACATTTTCATTTTCAGCAAAATAAATTCAGTAGAATTTTTGTAAATAAATTTTTTTTTAAATGACATCATGGGTCCCACATGACAGTCTCTCTCTCTCTCTCTCTTCTTTTTACTGTTGGGATTTGATGATTTTGTAAATTTCTATTTTGTGCAGTACCTAGTCTGTCATTGGTCCTGATTCACAAAGAATGAATTTTGGGTTATGCGTTAAACATAAGTTTGGAGTTGTGGCTAGGTTTGACAAGGGAGATGAACTGTTTCTAGCGGGTGTGATAAGGTGTCTGTTGGGTTTGTCAAAAAGATACTTATATTTTTTTGAGTAAGAAAAAGTGAAAATGAGAACAAAAAATGAAAAAAGTGAGAATAGAAAATGAAAATAAACCTAATAGGAGCACAACATTTATTTATTTTATTTTTTTGGTTTTGTTTTTTGAGAATCTATGTTGCACACTAAATTCTCAGGTATTTTCAAAACATAAAGAATGAGCTCCCACTCTCACATTCATGGTGAAGCTTATCATGCATGAGAGAGGAGGGAGTACTATTTCACTATACTCCGAAAATATTAAGAATTTTTCCAAACACAATAGAAACCCAACTGGTATTTTTTCTGTTTTTGAGAATCTCGGCTGGAAACTATATGTGTTGAGGCCCTCCATAAAGGGTTTAGAACACAACACAATATTTAATTTTCACCTTGAGCGTATCATGAGCCTCTTTACAATGATAAAGTGGACCACAATCGTAAAAGAATGAGAATTGTTTAGAAATTTGAACTGAAAATTGAACCCATTGAAAATTACAATTGTGATCTCTCTGGAACTCTTTGCAAATTATAATGTTGATTTCCTAAAGTATTGCATTTCATATGTCAAATGCTTCATTTGAACTGAACATAGCTTCTAAGCTTATAAAGTTTCATATTATGTAAGTTCATTTATTTTACGTATGAATATACTTGATCTAGCTAGTTAAGACTTAGGATAATTATTGAATTCAAACTCACTCCCTCCAACCCCACTCCCCTCCCCTCCCCTCCCCTCTTTTTTCTTCACTTTTCATATTCAGATTCCAAGAAATAGCAAGTGTCATATTCAGATTCTGAGAAATAGCAAGTATTGGGAGTTTTGCGAGGATGTGCACGTGAGAGGAGTTTAGGAATCTTTTGAAATAAGATTGGACTTTGGCATTTAGTATTTCTTGTTAATTAGCATTTTGTGCATTTGAGATTTGGACTTTATTTTGATTGTTGCTTTCGAGACTACAGATATTAAATTATCGATGATAATTGGATTTGATTTTACATATTGATTATTTGAGGATGTTCAACTCTTTTTTTGTAGGTCTTGCATGCTTGTAAGGTTGAAACGTTATAAGTGCAACCGTTATCACATATCTGATGTGTTGTTTGATATGAATTTAATAAATTGAATATTTCATTAATAGATAAATTTTTATTTTATGGTGTATAGAATGTAATGGCTTTTGGTACCATTAAATTAAATTCATGACCAATAATCTGATATGATGTTCTTTGAGTTGAGTATTGATTATGGATTATTGACAGATCTTACCGCGGAAGAAGATTGTATTTTGAAGTTAATGTTATGATTAGGTATAACCAAACGTGGCGCCATAGATTCTATATTGATATATGTTTGGGTTCAGGATTTTGAATCTATCTTGTCTCAATCTTTGTCTAACGAGTGGTCTTAATTTGGCCATCTATTCACGTATCTGTATAGTTTTAGACTAGATCAGTTAATTACCTAACATTTCATCCTTTTGTGGTAGCAGAAGGTAAAACATAATGAAAGAACAGAACTGAACCCAAAATCAGTAATACAGCAAAGAGGATTTTAACATCAGAAATTAACTTCCTTTGGTTTTAGTAGCCAAGCTGTGTACAACATGGATGAGGACATAACTAAAGAGAGCTTTAAGAAGCTAGTCGAATCCAAACGCATCAAAAACATCACTATGACCTATGAAATAAATTAAGTAAAGAAATTTTGAATAAAGAACAAAAAAGATATAGGCTCTTGGCCACTGCCTCTACATTACTCAAAAAAAAAGAGAGAAGATTTTATGTCCTCTTCAAGTGATATCTTGCCTCTCGGTTTGGTTTCTCATGTCATGGATAAAAAGCCTATATACACAAAGAAATTGAACAGTATAAATAAAAAAATAAAAATCAATTCCCATATTCCTCATCGCATTTTCTCAGCAACTACACGTAGCCTTCACCTTTCATCAAAGCACCTAAACGGAAAAAATAAAGCAGGGAGAGAAATATGGAGGATTGTGGTACCGAGGAGAAAGCTTGGTGTTTGAGGTAAAGAAAATAAACTAAAGCACAATAATTCCCTTTAATTCCAACATTTCTAACTCGTTCTGCTGGATTGCACAGTGGATCATCTCACGTTTTGAAAACAAAAAAAAAAAATTCCAAACGTGAGAAAACTGAGAAGTAACAACATTCAGTCAGACACAATAAGAAAAAAATTTAAGAGAAATTGTCAACTTAATTGCACTTGGTGATCAGGGATTAAATAGGTTGAAGAAATTCCAGAGAGGATCACAATTTTGGTGAAAAATAAATTAAAGTTAAAAGGAAACCATCTGTTTGATACAGAAATTAGAACAAAAAGGTATGGAATCATGCCTTGTATCTAGTGACCTTGGTTTCCTAGATTCAACGCCTTCCCTAATTTTCTTGCCAACTAAAAACAGCACCAAATAATAATAAAAACCAAATGAATAAAAAATCGAGGGAAAAAGAAAAAAAATCGATGTCTAAGTCTAAGTACAGCCTTCAAATTTCTAAGAAAATAATCAAACAAAAAAGACTCCCCGAATTCTCTCGGCAACAAACTGCCCTTAAAATAAAATCAAACCCAAGTCCAATTTTTTTAAAATCAAATTTTGACCAAAATCGAAAATTAGGACTGAATCTCAAATTCGGTATGAACAACCCTATGAAGAGAAGAGAAGATGTATATCAAAGAGGAAGAGCTAACCTTGAACAAACCAAAGCTGGAAAAGTGGAAACTTAGAGAGAGATTACTCGCCGAGTAGATTATAGATACGCACCTACTCTCTAGTGTAGTAATGTACTCTCTGTCTCTCTCTCTCTCTCTCTCTCTCTCTCTCTCTCTCTCTCTCTCTCTCTCTCTCTGCGATTCTAGCTGATATTTCTCTCTCGTGGGGCCTTTTTGACAAGGAAGTATTTTTTTTCCTTCTCATGTGCTTACTTTTGGTGAGTCCAAGGTGCAACTATTTACAAAGCTTTTAAATACAGGTAAAGAGAAAGATACATAAATATAAACAACAAACGAAAAGTCTGCTCAATTTCCATTTGCTATTATTGATCCATAAAAACAAAAAAACAAAACAAAACAATATGCAACCTTTTTTTTAAGAATCAATATGCAACTGTAACATAAAACAAACACAAACACAAACACTAGGCAAATTAATACAGATAATTTCCTTTTACTTGCTAGTTACTACATAACATTATATTTCTTTCAATTAAACATGACAAAAAACTCATATATGATATGACCAAAGCTAAAGCTCCGGTATCTTTTTATTTAGTGGCAACCTCCATCATCGGATTCAGGTATGTAGGTGCATGGATTGGGAGCTGATGGGGGAATTTGTGCTGGTTCTTGTGGCTCCGGTTTTGACTTCATGTCATCCAAAGCCCTTGCAGCTTCAAGCGGCTTGCTGTGAAGAAACACCAATAATGCAAGAATCATCGCCACCTTTACAATGCTGAAGAGGGTTTTGCCCCACATTTTTTTTTGCTTCGTCAGAGAAGGATATGTGTATTTTCCAAATGTATGTTTTGTTAAAAGAGAAAATGGCTTTTATAGGCAGGTAGATAGGTATCAAAAATAAAAAGAAGCTTTTTTAGAATTTTGAACGGCCCATCGTGAATTTGTGAGTTTGGACTTTAGAGTAGATTGATGGGACCTTTGACGTCCACGTCGAAGTCCAAAATTATGCATATTATTTGACACAAACGAATAATTTCACAATCATCTTTTATATGTAGATGCATTATTAAAGGGTAAAATGTAAATTTAATTATTGTAAAAAAAATTTATGAAATCTTTTGTACTTGCAACATTGCTCATCTTGGACATCTTATATATGTAAATAGAAAACGCTCGAGTTATATATATATTTTTATAAAATATTTTATAAACTGTTGATATGGTAAGTTGTTTTGGTAAATAAAAAGTGATGTAATATAAAATTGTAAATGAGCTAAACCGAGCCGAGTATAAAAAATTCAAGCTTGTTCATATATTTAATATTTTTGTTAAACACAAGTTGAACTCAAACTCATCATCAAATTAGATTTTATGTTCAAGTTTGGCTCATTTTCTTGTCGAACAAGTTTAAACTTGTTCACAAACTACTTGACTAAAATGATACATCTTCACAATTCTTTGAATTTTTATGAAAAATAGACTATTTGTATCATTAATAATCTACAAATAATAATTTGATATCATATGAACCTATATATGATCTAATTTCAAGTATGTATAAATATATTTTTAGACAAATATGCATATGAAAATATGATATTACATATAGTTAAATCGAGTTTTCATGTTCACAAACACATTATTATATTTGTATTTGGCTTGTTTAATAATTGAGCTTATACTTGGTTTGTTTTCTATACAAATGAATATTAACAAAGCTTTTTTTTTTTTTTTTTTTTTAATTGAGCTCGAACTGTTCACAAACAACTTGGTTTATTTACAACCCTATATGTAAATGATTAAATCAAATGAAAATCAGGAAAAATTTGTTACCTCAACAGTTTATAAAGAAATTAATGACAAGCGTTACTCTATGTGAATTGACTAGGTAGTACAATACTGAGAATCTAAGATATAATGACAGTTTGATTTAAAAGACAATGCTTTTCAAATTGGATAGGGGGAGAGAGGAGATGTATCATCATAAGGCCAATAGCCTTGTAGTTGAATTGACACTTTTCTACATATAAAGTGCTTGAAGATTTAGGGAAGAAATGGTTTGAGTTACGAAATTAAAAAAGTAATAATAATAATAATTAAGGACACAAGTAGCCAGTCGCATTTTCTCCCATAGTTGGTCACCAATGAACATTTTTAGGCTGTGTTTGGCTCCATGTAAATGAATTTTCGAGTGTAAAATAATTTCAAGGGAAAATATTTTACGAAAAGGAAAATATTTTCAAATGTTTGTTTTGGGTTCTAGGAAATACACAGGAAAAGTATTTTTAGTGTTTGGTTGTGCATGTAAAAGCATTTTTCCAGACAATATTTTCTTGCATTTGGGCCCCCAAAGTAAAAAATTTCAGGAAAATGCCAAAAAAATATTTCTATAAATACAATTGGGCATCTCAAAATGCCTATTCACATCATATATGCATGTCCATTAATTCCAATTACAAAAAATATGAACATTATACACATCCAAGTTTTACATAACAATGACAGAGGTACCCAAATATAAAAATCACAACCCTAACACAACTTTCATGGTCATTCACCCAAGTTTAGATGCGCCATTTTATTGAGCTCATCATCGGGCAGGACTTGAGATGCCACTGGGTTTGGCATTCTTGCATTTAACTTTGCAATCTTCATTGCATGGTTCTGCTGCTCAATTGTGTTATCTAATTGATATTTCAATAAATCTTATTTAGCATCTCCTGTGCTAGAACTATCTTCAGTTGAAGAAGTACTAGATGAAGAACCTTGTTGCACATTCCCACCTTCAATCTGCTAAAACTTCATAAAAGCAAGTTTAGCATCCAATTTATGCTTAAATGCCTTGTGTTCAGCCCCAGAATATTGATGGACTTGGCACAGACTTCTTCCCATGTGTCGTACACCCCAGACACACGACCAATAAACACAGCGTATGTCTTACCCTTTGGGTGGTCAATAGGATAAGTTAAAAACTCAATTTGGCGTTATGACATACATATTTTTAGCACACCAAATTATTTGACATGCCATTCAATCAAATGCGTAAGCAAGAAGTTGATATTTACCAAAACACAACTAGCAATACAAGACAGTGTAGACCCATTCAACATCATCTCAGCAAAGTATTGTAACAAGCTTAATTCAAGAACAGTGGTAATATCAATTTACCAAACTATTAGAGATAACATTATGCACATAAATATTACAACACCAACAAACTACAATTATCAACATCTTAATAATCAATATAACTAAATAATTAAACCAATAATGAAATAAATATATGTGTGTGTGTGTGTATAGATTGGATCCGAGAAGTCAAGGGCAGAGAAGGTGTGGAAAATTTGGGTTTTTGATGGATTTGAGGGTGGATTTGGCTAGATGGGTTTCGGGGGATGTGGATCGGGTATTGTAGAAGGTGGGTTTGAGAGCTTGGCTTCGCCAGCGACGTTAGAGAGATGGATTGGAGATGTTGGAGGTGGGTAGGTCTTCGTCGGCATGAGGGAGAGTTCGAGATGGGCGAAGGTGAGGTCAGAGTGAGATAAGAGAAGACAAGGGAGAAAACTCACTGGCACAGAGGGGACGACAACGGCGTCGCTCGTCGGAGTGTGGGGTGGACCTTGGATTGGCGTCGGAGTGTGGGGTGGAGCTCTATCTCTCTCTCAGTGGTGTGTGGGCTAGAGCTGAAGTGAGCTTGGAGTTGGACCGTGTGGAGTCTATGAGGAGTGAAAAATTTCGGAAATGGCTTGAAGGTAAAATGAGTCCCGAAATTCATTTACGAGTCTGGAGGCTAAATTTTACAGTCAATGCAATGGGTTTCCGTTTGACCAAATTTTACATGCGCAACCAAATACATGGCATGGTGTAAAATATTTTCTCAAATCCATTTTCAGCCAAAACAAACACAGTCTTAGTCTCATATTTTCAGCAATTTGATAAGATGTTTTTACTTTTCTTCTTCTTCTTTTTTTTTTTTTTCTTTTTTTGCCGAATTACTTTTCTTCTTCATATTTGGGAATATAAACTTTGTAATTATTGCCTTTTGAAATACAACCAGTTCCTTGCTCCTTTCCGAAGACCTTGTGGGTTGTGGCTTTATATTAGATCCTTCAGTACTCTTCAATTCTGGCTTTATTCTTTGTGTTCACACTAATTATCGAGTTATTCTTTTCTATCCACTAAATTTTAGTATGGTTACCTAGCTAGTACGTACCTAGTCCAAATCATTGTTGGAGCAACTACTCCACTCCACTTAGCTGAAATCAAGTGGTGAAAGGCGTGATCTTGTCGACTTTCTATTGACGATCACAATACATTACACGCCAGCCCAGCTAAAGTGGAGGAGACATTGGAAGACAAATTCTGACAAGCTTAGTGGTCAAATTGTACAAAAATTTATGGGGTAATTGCAACTTACCTGCATAAGGTTTACTTCAAATTTAACTTACCCACCAATGATTTTATTTTTGGCACTCTATTCACCCATGGTTCATTCAGTTTATACTTCGTAACTCACCTCTAATTATTCTGTCATTCTAACACGTTTCATAAAAAAATCAGATCAAACACTCATCTCCCACACACTCTCTCATGCTTGCTCACCCATTCTAAACCCTTGCTCCTACATTGCTACCCACCTGATTTTTAGACCGAGAAATCTACTGGGTTTTGTTTGTGCAAGGACACTAAAGAAGGAGACCCACATATTCTAGAAGAAGGGTTAAGCAGTGAAGATACTGGAGCCTACGGTAATTTGTAGTGGTCTTTCTATCACCTTTTTTGTGTTACCATGTGAAGTATTTGCCAATATGAAGCAAGTTCTGTTTCTGCAGAGTCTTCATGAAGATCATATTGGAGTTTTTAAAAGTAGTTTTTGTATTAATCGTAGGTAAAATGATATGTAATTTTCACATAATATAGAGCAATTGTTACATTGCTTGAGTTATGAACCCTACCCTGAATTTGCTTGTACAATTCCCTCCACAAATGACAAACTTATAAATATATATGCACTAACCTTGACCATGTGGGACTGTGGCGACGTGTTGACTGACAGATTTCATAGGCATTCAACAGCTTGTTTGAATTTGGAACAATGATACTAAGAGCATTCCCATCAACAATTCTAAAAAAATTTAGCATTTATCATCTCAAAACCCAATTTTATAATATATAACACACCATTTTACAATACAACCAACATCAAAACTTCTATTTTTTTTACCATTTCATTTAAATATTGTTTTTTATATTATTTTTCAGTAATTTTTTATTTTTCCTCTCTCCTTTGTCTCTCTCTTCTCTCTCTCTCTCTCTCTCTTTCCCACAGCACCGCCGGCGCCACACTACCACATCCACTCACCACCACCACCACTAGTATAACAAAACCTAACAGCCACCACACCCAACAGCCAACAGCCACCTCACCCAGTAGCCAACAGCCACCTCACCCAGTAGCCAACAGCCACCACAAACCCAACCACAAACCACCACAGCACAGCCATAGCTACCATCATCGGCGGCACCCCCAACCTCTACAAATTGGGATTCCCACCACTCAAAACCAAATTAAAAACTCAACAAACCAACATCAAAACCACCAATCAAACCCAGTACCACCACAATCACAAACCTATGTTAGAAATCATGGACCCAAAATTAGAAAGAGCATACTTTTAAAATTTCAATCACAAAACCCACCCACACCTGTTGAAACCTAGCCATGCTCGCCGAACCATCGCAACCCAGCCACCCCAATCAACAGCAGAGACCCACAAATCACAAACTCGACCTCATCTTCTTCACGGTTTTGCTGAACCACTGCTACCATGGTTTTCAGTTGTGGATGCCAGTGAATGAAGAAGAGAGAAAGAAAGAAGAAAAGAGAAAAAAAGTGAGACCAGTGAGAGAAGGAAAGAAGAAATGAGAGAAGAAGACATCGATGAGAGAAACAGAAAGAAGAGTACAAGGAGAGAGATGAGAGAGCAATAAAATATTATTTTTTTATAAGATTTGAGCTACAGTGCACTCTCATTTTTTAAAGCGCACTTTAGCAAGATTGCAAAAATTTTAAGATATAGGATGTTTGATGGAGTAGCATTTTGTGGTTTCAGATGCTAAAAAGTAGCATTTATAGCATTTACAACCTTTGTTGAAAATACTCTAAAAGCAATCAAAAATTATTTTGTAATCTTTTTTTTTTTCCATTCTAAATATAGGGACACCTACTACAAGGATGAATCGGTGGGTCTCCTTCCAATATCCATGGGTCTCCTTCCTTGATGTTCTTGCACAAACAAAATCTAGTCGATTTCTTGGTCTAAAAACTAGGTGGGTAGCAATGTAGAATCAAGGGTTTAGAATGGGTGAGCAAGCGTGAGAGAATGTGTGGGAGAGGATTGTTTGATCTGATTTCTTGATGAAACATGTTAGAGTAAGAGAATAATTAGAGGTGGGTTATTGAGTATAGATGGAATAAACAACAGGGGGGTAAAGTGTAAAAGATGAAACCACAAATTGGTAAGTTAAATTTGAGGCAAACTACAGGTGGATAAGCTGTAATTATCCCAAAATTTCCTTATGCAAATGGACCATTTTACTTAGCAACATACCCAGCATGGTTAGCTTCGCAATGAAGCCAGCTAAAAGAAATCTCATCATGAGAGAATCTCCAATAGCTTAGGTAAAAGCAAAATAATCTTTATAATAGAGAATAAAACCCAAAAAAATGTTCTCTAATGGATTCTCTAAATCATGATTTTTTTTTTGGCTCATGAACAATAGCTTATCAAGTTTGATGTGCTACTGTACATTAGCGAAATAATAAAACTAAATAAAAAATTAGCAAAGAAAGGAGTGTGGATGGGGGTATGGGGATATGTGTGTTAAAAAATGAATAAATAATGAATAAAGAAATAATATTTAAATGAGATAGTGAAAATGATAGAGAATCTGTTAGAAGATGTATTTGAAAAAGTATACAGGTAAAAGATAAATGTCATTGTTTATTATCCAAATAGTATAAAAATATAGAGAAGTTGCTAGAGATGCTCTGAGAGTTATAGTTTGGGATTAGATTGTTAACTTTTAGGGCTCGTTTGTATGTGTTGTCGACTTTTAGTTTTTTTTTTTTTAATTTTAAATTTTTTTTTAAAATTTTTTAAAGTTACAATACAAGGCATAGTTTTTATCTACTTAGAGCATCAGCATCTAGGAATGCAAAAAAGTTCTATTTTGCATCCTCAAAACTTACTTTATTTATTTCACTAATCAATTTTACAACTCATCCTACATCTCAGTTTCTATTTTTACATATACCTCATTAAAATAATACAAACTACACTATCAAATAATATAAAAAATATATTTCTCTCTCTTCTCTCTCAGTTCTACCCAACAACTCTTCCTCTTCCCCACTACTACCCGCCAACATCACCCACAACAACAACCACTGCAAACCCAGCAAAACACCAAGACCCACCACCATTCACACAGCAAACCACCGAGAACCAGCCAAAAAGCCCATACCAAACCCATTGAACCACCACCACAGCACTGCCAAACATCACAACAAACCACCAAACCAACAAAATTGACCAAAAGCTGCCAAACTGAAACCATACCAAAATGATTCAACCCATCACCACCAAAACGATTCAACCCACAACCTCCGTGACCCACACCTCAACCACAACCATGAACCACACCACAAACACAAACTTCGACCACAACCCACTGCCTCCACGCTCCACCACAAACGCCGATGTCCACCACCGACGCCACTTACCACAAACTCACACCTTCCACCATTCGATCCACAAACTTAGACCTCCACCACGTCGATCCACAAACCTAGATCTCCTCCACGCCGTTCCCCACAAACCCACGCCCTCCACCTCACCACCACATCAATGCCCCACCACCAAGGCAACACCATATGCACGAAAACCCACATAAAAAAATGAAAGGAAAATCCACACAAAACCCACAAGCAAGCAGAGAGTTGAGAAAGAAGAGTTGAGAGAGGAGACAGTTTTAGAGGGTTAAAGAAAAAGTAAGAGAGAGATAGAGCAAAAAATGAAGAAATTAATATTATTTGGGTTTAGAAACTCATGAACAGTGGGTTGTAAGTGTAGGTACTTACTGTTCACGGATTGTAAAATTTGTAGGTTTTGCACACCAGGTTGGAGTGCGTTTTTGGGTTCTCAGTGGCTAAAATAGCAACTGGGGGGGGGGGGGGTAGGGGTGTGGGGGGTGTTTACACCTCCCAGTGCTAATCCTCTTAAGAAATAACTAGCTTCATTACACGCGCAAAGCGCGTACAATTTAATGGATAAAGTAATTTAAAAATTAACAGGAGATGAAGCTTTTTTTTAGTGGTCTTATTTTGTAGAAAAAAATTGTGTTTTTTATTTTATTTTATATATATAATTTTTATTTTGAAATTTTAATTTATAAGTAGATAAAGTAATTTGAAATTTACAGGAAAGTGGTCATATTTTTTAGGCAATGTCTTAGTGGGAGTTAGAGCTGCATTTTTATCAGATTGTCATGTAGTTTTGTCCTTAGTTAAGCATAGGAGTATAGAGACATTTTTGAACTAAAAAATAGGAATCCAAATAGGGAAGCCCCTTAAATAATAGTATAGATATAGAAGACTGTTTTTTCCTGAGTAGGCGCTTCACGCGTGTAATGAGACTTTTTTTAGTGATCCTATTTTGTAAAAAAAAAAAACTATATTTAATTATTATATATATATATAATTTTATTTTAAAAATCTAATTTATAAGTGAGTAAATCAATTTAAAAATTAATAGAAGAGTAGTCCTATTTTTTAGGCAATATTATAGTGGGAGTTAGATTTACATTTTTACCGAACTGTCCTTTAATTTTGTCTTTATTTAAACATTGGACTATAGGCGCATTTTTGAACCAAAAATAAGAAATCCAAACAGGTGAAGCCCCTTAAATAATAGTAGAAAAAAAACTGTATTTTTTTATTTTATATATATCTATAATTTTTATTTTGAAAATCTAATTTATAAGTGAATAAATCAATTTAAAAATTAATAAAAGAGTAGTCCTATTTTTTAGGCAATATTTTAGTGGGAGTTAGAGTTGTGTTTTTACCAAATTGTCCTTTAATTTTGTCTCTACTTGAATATAGAGATGTAAGGGCATTTTTGAACTAAAAAATGTGGAATCGAAATAGGAGAAGTCCCTTAAATAATAGTATAGAAAAACGGTTGTCTGTTGAATTCTTTGTCGTAGGCGAATGGAAGAGTAATGATATTATGCAAAAAAATGTAACTATAAAGAAACAACATTCAGGTGGTATTTCACCAAAAAAAAAAAAACATTCAGGTGGTATTTGTCAAGGACATTCCAATACTTAAATTAGATAATTGACAAAGCTTTAGAATACTTGAAGAATTAAGTATTATTGTGAATGTATACCCCTCTTCATCATGGGTGATGGCTTTATATAATCTGGCTCTGTATAGCCGTTGGAGGCTATTTATGTCCTCTTCTTTACTACCGAAATAACATCTCTAAACCTCTTTATGGTTAAATATTTTAATCGTCTCTATAGGACCTTTCATCTAACCATTGTGGTCCGTCAGTTACAGGCAAGTTATGACTGGCCCTTAATACTCAAGGGTCGTCTAATACTTTAGACAACATTTTACACTTTACTCATCATTAACGGTTATCCTTGTCCATAGTAACAAATGAACAATTACATCCTACTCATTATTAACAGTTATCTATACTACTATTTAAGGGGTTTTTTCTGTTTGGATTCCTTGTTTTTTAGTTCAAAAATTTCTCTACAGTCCTATGTTTAAGTAGAGACAAAACTAAAGACAATCCGATAAAAATGCAACTCTAACTCCTACTAAAACATTGCCTATTAAATAGGATCACTTTCCTATTAATTTTTAAATTTATTTATCCACTTATAAATTAGATTTTTAAAATAAAATTATATATATATATATATAAATTAAATACAGTTTTTTTCTAAAAAAATATGACCATTAAAAAAAAGTCTCCTCGTATGTGCGAAGTGCATGTGATGAGGCTAGTCCATAATAACGAATGATTGATTATACTATACTCATCATCTACACTTTTTATTTTAGTTTTATTTCAAATAATTTATGTTGTAATTTATTATAAATTAATTAATTTATTGACCTTTTATTTCACATTAGGTAAATAAGATACCAAAAATAATCATTATTATCATTATTTATTTTTTAATCATTCCCATCTGTTTTCACATCAGCGCAGCACTAACCTCTTTAGTTTGTTTCATCGCAATGCGCTACCATAGTACCATTAATGCCCTATCATTTATCACTTTTGTAGTTTATCAAAAAAAAATTATCACTTTTGTAATGTCCCTTCAAAATAAGTAAGAAACATAGCTGTTAAAAAAAAAAAAAAAAAAAAAAAAAAAAAAAAAAAAAAAAAGGTAAGAAATAGCTGCGCACGGAGGTTCGCAACAATAGGAACAACTTTTTGGCACCCAGCCGAACTCTTTTGTTAAGCTATTTCCTATAGGATAGTGATTGTCATTGACTCGTTGTCCCCCGTCTGTGGGTGCACTGTAATCTGTAACGTACCACGTAAATCTTACTTTATTTTTTTCCCTATAACATATTTTTTTTTAATAAATTTTTTTTTCCTATAACATATAGGTCTAGGAAACACAGATTATCAAAAGGTCTAGGAAACACAGATATTTTATTAAAGTGTTGTACTCATTATACCAATTGTCAGCGTCTTTGTGTCGTACTCATATCTGTGTCACTGCTTCCAAAGGTTATATATGTTTGGTTCATCAAAAAATATATGTTTGGTTCAGTGGAATGGAAGGGAACAAAAAAGAAATGAAAAGGGAAGAAAAAGGGAAAAGATTGGGGAAGAAAGTTACTCCTCAAATGTGTTTGGATAGAAAGAGGAAGGATTTTGATTCTCTAGATTTCTTAGGATAATTTATCAAATAGATTTTTTTAAATTTTAACTATTATTTAATGATTTAATAATTTAAATTTTACCATATTAGCATTCTACTAATAATAATTTTAATTATTTTTTTTGCAATATTATTATATTATTTTAAGAGTATTATTAGTAGAATATTGACATGACAAAATCTAGATTCGTAAATCATAAAAGAATTGTTAGGATTTAAGGAAATTTATTAGTAAAATACCTTAGAAAATCTAAAGAACTAAATTCAAAAAGGAAGAGAAAGGAAAGATGTGAAGTAGTTTACACTTTCATCATTTTAAATTATAAATTAATAAAAATATAAATGTCATATCAAAAAAAAAATCAAGACCTTTTAAGGATGTAAGAGTAATTTTAAGAGAATAAATAATGGATTCCACTGAACCTTTTCTTTCTCATTCTTCCTTCTTCCTATTTTTATTTCTAAACAAACAAAGCAAGTAATTCCTTTCTTTTCTTTTCTTTTCCTTTCTCTTCCATCAAACCAAACAAAGCCTAAATCCGCATGTCTTTCGTGCAATAATAATAATAATAATAATAATAATAATAAATCATAAGTTCCTTGAGTTTCTTATATTTAATCTTTTTTATATAATTTTTTTAAAGAAAAAGCAATAAAAATAAATTAATGACAGTTTGTGACAAAAAAAAAAAAAATATTCATCATTCACTCACCAGAATTTATTCCCCAACTCATACTCTTCTATGCCCACACCCGAACAAATCATAGGTTCCTTGAGTTTCTTATATTTAATCTTTGTTATATAATTTTTTTTTAAAGAAAAAGCAATAAAAATAAATTAATGACATAGCTTGTGACAAAAAAAAAAAAAAAAATATTCATTATTCACTCACCAGAATTTATTCCCCAGCTCATACACTTCTATGCCCACACCTGGCTAAAGAATAAAAAATGATGATGTCGAAAAATGTCAGTAAGCCACAGTCCTCACGCGCTCCCGATATCGAACCTGCACAACATAAAAACTGAAGACCTTAAGAGGAGTACGGGTGTGGTACCAGCCAAATATCCTCCGACAGTCAAGTTAGAGAAATCTCTTGTTCATAACTCTAGAATGCCAGAGTTGTGGTGAATAATGCGTACCTTGGTTTGTGAGGATTTTGGGGTATTTATAGTATTGTAGGGTTAACATCTATGTCTTGGCCATGAAGTCCTTTCCTTCTAGGAGAGAACCTCTTGGATTTTGCGTATCTCCTAGAGTTCTTTTCCTTGTAAGAGTATTCTTGATTGGAGTTAAGCGTGGGGTGCAAGATATTTCCTTATATACGCATGCGTGGAGATCAAGCAAGGCCACGTCAGATTCGACAGAGATCCATATATCCCCTTCATCTTATCCCCTTCAGCTCGCTGTCTTCAGTTTACTACCTTCAGCTTACTATCGTCAGCTTACTGTTGTCAGCTTACTGTGCCCAAGATGTAGCTGTCAGGTACGAGGTAGAGCTATAAACTTTACAAGAAGCTAGTTTCATGAGTGAAGTTGACAACTTTGTTATATCCGTCGCCTCTTGTCTCGTCATGGGCTAATTACAAAATTATCCTTATCAGCTACCCCCTACTCCATGGCCTCGTTAACTTTAGCTGACAAGTTGTGGAGTTAACATCATCGAAAGGTTATTCATGCGTGGTGCCTCAAGCTACCTTTATTAAATGCTAGAACACGTGGCACGGACTGATTGGCTCCGTGTCTAGACGAGCGTGTCGCTTCATCTTCCGTGCCCTCTTTGCCTATATATATATATTTCACCTCCTCTCTCATTTCCAACTTTTCATCCTTTGCTGACTTTGAGGGAGAGAGACCGTTGCTTTTTGAATTCCTTTCATTCGTCAGCTTCCTGGCCTCGTCATCTTCGTTGCTGTCAACTTCCTAAAACCGTCCCTTCATTCAAGGAATCGCCCATCTGTAACTTCTCTTTCCTTTTATTCTACCTTTTATTTTTATTTTTCTAGCCAGTAGACTCTTTAGTGAGGTCGTCGACTTAGGTTCTTAGAATGAATCCACCGCTTGTAGGTAGTCAGATGTTTAGAGAGGTGACGAGTGAACAATCATCGATCCACGAGGGAGCGGGTTACGACGAGGTCTTCCAATCAGATCATGAGCCCGATGAGGGCTTCTCCTAGTCGTCAAAGAGGGAAATGTCAGGCCATTCTTTTGACGAGGAAGTGGAGAGTTGTAGAGAAGATGAGGTGAGTGAGGGCGAAGACGAGGACGACGAAAGGGAGGAAGAAAGAGTAGGTGACGGAGACCAAAAGACTGGTGAAGAGGAAGGGGAGAGAACAAGTGACGAGGTTGAGAATGACGGTGGTGAGGAGATCTTAGAGAGCACCTCGGGAGTCTCTGAGGATGACCATCCTTTCATTCTACCCAAAAAATGGACCGTCAATGAGTTCTTGCCGACGATGTCGGTCAATGTCTTCAATAATTTACGCTCCCGTTACCAAATTCTAGATGACATTCCAATCCGTCTCTCTAAGGAGGGTGAAAAATGTTATTCAAGGCAAACCGCAGATGTTGGCATGTACGATGCCATGTTCGCGGCAAGATTGAAGCTGTCGTTAATGACAGATCATCGTTAGTTAGCTAATTTTTTGGGTTTATCCATCAGCCAAATTGCCCCCAATGCTTGGTGGATATTCATTGGGGCTGAGATCTTGTGGGGTCGTCTGAGTGTCGAGAACCGTCAATTAACCATTGACGAGTTCTTTTGGTGCTACTGACCCCATCATATCTCCTCGTCCCAGGGGATATACTATTTTGCAGTAAGGAAGAAAGATCTAAAGTTGGTGTCTGATATACTCGATTCAAATAGGAATTGGAAGGGCATGTACTTTTTTGTCGAGGGGACGAACTGGGTGTGTCGTTAAGAGGAGTGAAAGTTGATGCCCCATGGTTTTGACAACACTTAGGCTTACGTCAGGGATTCAGGTTGATCCCGTCTGCTCCTTACTTAGTCCATTTATTTCAAATTTCTAACACCGTCTACTTTTCTTTTCCGCTAGCGTTCTTCCACGTATCACTACGGAACAAAAGGACTTTATCCGTCGGGTAATAGCCATTGCGTTGGACGGACAAAAGTGTCAAGACCTAATTACACTTGACGCTTTACATTTATACTGCGGAGGTTCGAAGTCGATGGAGGAAGCTCGTAGGTTAAACACCTACTCCCGTCAACGTGCGTTGCCCTAATTTTTTCCATCTCTTTTGCTTTCATCGTTTTCTCTTTATTTCTAATTATCATCTCCTGCCTTTTGCAGAAGTGGAGGTAGCAAGACAAACGGTTTGGGCAGCTGCTACCAAGAGGAAGGAAGAGGAGAAGAAGGCAAAGAAGGAGGGGACGTCTTCATCAACCCCTAATGTTGTAGGGAAAACGGCTAACAAAAGAAAAACTGACAGGAAGGATGAACGTCCCTCCAAGAAAGCCACCGTCGTCCTTAAGGGCAAGCATCCTAAGAAGGCATCGCTCCTGAAGCCGAGTCATAATGCGGGCAAGGGGTTAATGATGTCATCTGGCCCCGTCACTCAAGTACTTGTCCGTCGCCTTCTTACCCACAAGGACTATGCTTTTGAGGTGATGGAGTTTGTCCTTAAGAGTGAGGATATATATTCCTATAACGAGCAAGCGACGGAAGAGTTGGGGACGTCAGGCCTTTTTGACCTTGCTCGGGTATGTTTCTTTCTTTATTTCAAAACTAGACGTGATTCAATAAGCTAACGTTATTATATTCTTATTTTTATTTTTTATATATATTTTTTGTACAGGCTATGATTCGTATGAAGGCTCTGTAGGATAGGGGTGTTGCTAAAGAGGGAGTGATTACCCGTTTGCATACGCGCATCAAGAACCTGACCAATGGGCAGGAGTAATTCAAGGAAGTTGCCCATCTTCTTAGTAAGGAGGTGAAGGACTTGAAGGAGTAGCTGGAGGAGGAGGATTGTCAGAGGAAGCAAGAGCAAGAAGCTAGGATAACGGCAGAAAAGGAGTTAAAAGCTCTTTTAAGCCAGGTGGAAATGGCTAGGAGTGACGCTGTGGCAGATTTTAAAGATTTGCAGTCCTTCGTAGACGCTTGTGTCGTTTACTATGGTGATGGGTTCGAGGACTACCAGAAGCAGGTCAAGGCCGTCTATCCTGACTTGGACTTATCCAAAATCACTATGGATGAGCCTCTGCCATCAACTCCTGCGGGCGACACTATCTTTGATGAAAGTGACGATGCTACCAAGCTTGAGGTGAACCCAAAGGACGATAGCTTCGTCCTTGCCTAGCCTGCCGTGGACAAGCCCGTCACCTTGACTCCGTTAGCCAACCCTCATGCTGAAGACCCTAATGCTAAAGATCCTTCCACTTTAACCGTCCATACTCTTCTTTTAAAGGGTGATTAAAAGCCTCAAGACCCCTCGACTTCATGAACTCAAGCTTTTTTCTTTCTTTCTTGTAAATGTAAACTAATTTCCAAGTGTTTGACACCCGTTGGTTTTTGGGCTTTTGCTTGTAAAAACATCACTTTATTTGTAGTATTTTATGTCCGTCACTTCCAATATATATGCGTTGCTTTTTTTCTTGGCTAGTGTGTCCACTTTTTGCACTTGTATGCCAGGGTATTTAGTGAAATAGGACGAAGCCGTCTACTTAGGTTGTCCTTAGGCTTGTCTTCTTTACGGATTTCAACCTGTCACTTTGAGTACTTGTCATGGATCCGTCGGCTTACTGATAATGGCGTCAGCTTTCTTTTTAGTTAACTACTCATCCACTTTGTGGATTTTGATAACTTCATTCATTTTGTAGGTTTTGTAATGAACTCGTCCACTTAGTGGACGTTATATTAAATTCGTCTAGTTTGTAGACTAGTGATAAGTTTGTCCATTTTATGGACGTAGTGTTAAGTTTGTCCATTTCGTGGACTTACCAGTAGACTCATCCACTTTGTGGACTTAACAGTGAATTTTTCTACATTGTGGACTTAACAGTAGATTCGTCCACTTTGTGGACTTAGTGATAATTTCGTCCACTTTGTAAACTTAGCAGTAGACTCGTCCACTTTGTGGACTTGACTATACGTTCGTCCACTTTGTGGACTTGATAATAAGTTTGTCCACTTTGTGGATTTGGTGATAAGTTTCTCCACTTTGTGGACTTAGCGATAGACTCATCCACTTTGTGGACTTGGTGATAAGTCTGTCCACTTTGTGAACTTAGCAGTCGACTCGTCCACTTTGTGGATTTAACAGAAGACTCGTTCACTTTGCGGACTTTGTAATAATTTCACCCACTTAGTGGATTTAACAGTAGACTCATCCACTTTTTGGACTTAGCAGTAGACTCGTCCACTTTATGGACTTAGTGATAAGTTCATCTACTTAACAAATATGCCAGTTGTTTCTGAATAAACTCCTCTTATTATGATGAATGCATATAGAAAATTGTTTGAAAACAAATAAACCTTAGCCCCTTGGGCTTGAAAAGTACTGTAGGCAAAAGTAAACTAAAATAAATGATTAAAGGAAATAGACTGGGAATGAGGAGTAGCGTTCTTCATGCTATCTTCTACTGGTAGTACTTCTTGAGATGCTTGGTGTTCCATGGGTGGCGCAGCTTTTACCAGTCGAGTGTCTCTAAGTGGTAGATGCCCTTTCTTAGCCATGACATTATTCTGTAGGGTCCTTCCTAGTTTGGGCCGAGCTTTCCTTGTGCAGGGTCTCTGGCAGCGCCTATCACTTTCCTCAAGACGAGGTTTCCATCTTTGAAGTCCTGGTGTTTGACTCGGGAGTTGTAGTGTTTGGCCATGAGGTCCTGGTATCGTGCGAGTCTCTGTTAGGTTGTCGCCCTGACCTCGTCAACTAGATCAAGCTGTAGACATATGGCGTCATCATTCCTTCTCTCATCGTGATTGTCCACCCTGTAGCTTGTGAGTCCAACCTTAGCTGGGATGACCGCCTCACTTTTGTATGCCAGTCGAAATAGAGTTTCTCTTGTAGGAGTTCTGATTGTCGTCCTGTATGCCCATAGTACACTGGGCAACTCCTCTGGCCATATACCCTTTACCCCCTCGAGCCGAGTCTTGATGATTTGAAGCAAGGATCGGTTTGTGACTTTAACTTGTTCGTTGGCTTGAGGATAGACAGGGAAGAAGTAGTGGTTCTTGATTCTTAACTGTGAGTAGAAGTCTCGGAATGAGTCATTATCAAATTGTTTACCGTTGTCCTAGACCAAGACCCTTGGGATTCCATACATACAAATGATGTTCTTCCAAACAAAGCTGTATGTTCTTCTCGGTGATTGTGGCCAGGGTTTCAGCTTCTACCCATTTGGTGAAGTAGTTTATGCCAACTATTAGGAACTTCAGCTGTCTCACTGCTGTCGGGAATGGGCCCATGATGTCCAATCCCCATTGGGCGAATAGCCACGGAGTGGTTATTGGGGTCAGCTCTTCCGTTGGTTGTCTAATGGTATTATTGAACCTTTGACACTTGTCGCAGGCTTTGACATAAATCTGGGCGTCCTTCTACATAGTCGGCCAGTAATATCTAGCCCGAATCAATTTATGCACCAACGACTATGACCCTGAATGGTTGCCGCAAATCCCCTCATGTATTTCTCTCATGACATAATCTGTTTCGTCGGGACCTAAGCATCTCAAGTACGGTCAGGAGAAACCCCTCTTATACAGGACATCCTTTATCAAGACAAATCGTGTCGCCTAAACCTTTAGCTTTCTTACGACTTCCTTCCCATCAAGCAGGGTGCCGTCTTTCAAGTCAAAAGCTAAAGGGGTGCTCCAATTACTTTTAGATCCTACCTCCTGCACATTGATGACATCTATCAGTGGTGAGAGCTGAATAAAGGAAAGTACCTTGCCAGAGGTGGTCATGTATTCTGTTGATGTGGCCTTGGCAAGCCAGTCAGCTTACTCGTTCTCTCCCCTTGAAATTTGAACAATCTTGGCCTAAAAGTTGTTTATCCTTCTCTTTGCTTACTCTAAGTACTTCTTCATATTTTCGCCCTTACATTCACAATAGCCATTCACTTGATTTGTGACGACTTGGGAGTCGCAATGGATAACCATGTTCGCGGCCCCTACTACTTTTGCGAGATCTAACCCTACTATTAGGGCTTCATACTCCGCTTCGTTGTTAGTTGTAGGAAAGTCAAGACGAACCGTGCTTTCGATCTTGTCACCCTCTGGAGATTGAAGTACGACCCTGCACCATCAGCCTTCTTGTTGGACGATCCGTCAGTGAATACACTCCATTGGGGATATCCTGCCCCCTGGCCTTCCGCATTGGTGGACTTCGTAATGAAGTCGGCGACCACCTGTCCCTTGATGGCGGTACGTGGGGGATATTCTATGTCGAATTCACTCAACTCTATTAGCCATAATGCCATACGTCCAGCAGCTTTAGGACTGCTCATCGCTCGCCGTATGGGCTTGTCAGTTAGGATGATCACCGTATGGGCTTGAAAGTACAGCTAGAGTTTACGGGCTACTGTGACTAGAGCAAAGTCGAGCTTTTCCATTAGAAGGTACCTTTCTTTTGCACCATGAAGTGCCGGCTGGTGTAGTATACGAGCCTTTGCACTTTGTCGTCTTCTTTGATTAAGGCCGCACTGACGGCGGCCGGAGAGACAGCCAAATAAAGGAATAATTCTTCTCCCGGTTGTGAGGGACTTAGTAGCGGTGGTGAAGCGAGGTAGGCCTTCAGGTCCTCGAATGCCTGCTGACATTCGGCTGTCCACTTAAAAGACTTATTTAGCATGCAGACGAACAGTAAACATTTATTTGTTGCTCTAGATACAAATCTATTAAGCGCGACGATCTTGGCGTTGAGGCTTTGTACTTCTTTTACGTTTTTAGGAGGTGCCATTTCTATTATAGCCTGGATCTTGTTTGGGTTAGCCTCAATACCTCTCTGAGATACCATGTATCCTAAGAATTTTTCCGTAGTCACTTCGCAGGCACACTTGCTTGGATTAAGTTTTATGTTGTAGGAACGAAGAGTGTCAAAGGTTTCCCTGAGATCCTCCAAGTGATCGTCTTCCCTTCAATTTTTCACGAGCATGTCGTCGACATATACCTGGACATTTCTCCTAATTTGTTGTACGAACATCTTGTTCATGAGCCTCTGATATGTTGCGCCCACGTTTTTTCAGCCGAATGGCATGACCTTGTAAACAAAAAGGCCTTAGCTTGTTATGAACTAAGTCTTCTCTTGATCAGATTAGTCCATTTGGATTTGGTTGTATCTTGAAAATATGTCCATGAAGCTCAGCAGCTGGTGTTGAGCCATGAGTCCACTAGAAGGTTGACCCGCGGGAGGGGGTAGCTACTTTAGGGCACGCTTTGTTTAGGTCCGTGAAGATGACGCACTTCCTCCATTTTCTGTTGCTTTTTTTGACCATTACGACGTTCGCTAACCAATCAGGGTAGTAAACTTCCCTAATGAACCCTGCCTCTTATAGCTTGCGGAATTCTTCCGCCACAGCCTGATCTCTCTCTTGGGCAAACACTCGTTCCTTTTTGCGGAGGGGCAGAAAGGAAGGCGACACATTCAACCTGTGCACCATAACTAACAAGTCGATTCTTGTCACGTCTTCATGACTCCAAGCGAATACGTTCCTGTTTTCTTTAGGGGAAGTTGCGAATGCTTGGCGAACTGTCGAGTTTGCAAGGGTGTCGATCTTGGTTGTTCATTCTGGTTGGGAATCGTCAAAAGGTATATCTTCGAGTCTTTCAATGGGCTTCATCGCGGTCCGATGCTCTTCTATGCTCATGGCCTGGAGGTGATCATCCATTTCTATCATAGCTACGTAACATTCACGTGCGGCCACCTGATCCTCACAATTCTCCTACTTCATGGTCAATAGGGAATTTTATCATCAAATGGTAGGTTGAAGTTATAGCCTTCCATGAATTGAGGGTAGGTCGTCCTATGATGGCGTTGTAAGCCGACGAGCAATTGACCACGAGGAATGTTACATTCTTAGTGATCTATTGAGGATAGTCACCTACAATTACAGCTAAAGTGACAACGCCAATGAGGAATACCCTCGTCCCTCCAAAGCCAACGAGTGAAGCATTAGTTGGACCTAGTCACTCCCTACCAATCCCTATCTGCTAGAATGCGGGGTAGTAGAGGATGTCCGCCGAGCTGCCATTGTCAACCAGAACTAGGTGCATGTTATAGTCTCTTGCTTGTATAGTGATGACGAGTGCGTCAGCATGTGGGTGGTGAAGACGTCATGCATCTTCTTTCGAGAATCCAATGATGGGGTTGTCGATCTGTGCCATCTTGGGTACGGAACCCATCAGCTGGATGTTCTAAACCATCTTGAGGTAAGTCTTACGAGCCTTTTTCGACGACCTTGCAGTCGCGGTGCCTCCTACGATCATTCTTATATCTCCTATGGGCGGCCTAGGGTGCTCATTCTCCCATCGAGGAGCCTGTTCCTATGGTGGTCTATTCTTTCCTTGCTAACGAACCTTTGCAACCTTCCTTGTCTAATAAGAGCTTCTATTTGTTGCTTTAAGTCATAGCAGTCAGCTGTGTCGTGGCCGTGATCATGTTAAAAACAGCAATATTTGTCCCTTGATCTCTTGTTAGGATCTCCCTTCAGCTTGCCGAAAAAAGTCAGGGCTACTTCATCCTTGATTTGCATCAGTACTTGGTCGATTGGGGCAGTCAGTGGGGTGAAGCTCGTGAACTTTCCCACGGGTGGTTTGGAACGTCGGTCCTCCTGTCATTCTCCAATTCTAGCCATCTTCCTCCCCCTGTTTGATCGTGCATCTTCTTGTCTTTCCTTTTTTCTGGGCTTCCCTTCTCGGGCCAATAATGTATCTTCCGCATTAATGTATCTTCCGCATTCATGTACTTGGTCGCCTTGTAAAGCACTTCTGACATGGTCTTTGGGTCATTCTTGTATAGGAAAAATAGAAACTTTCACTTCCACAGCCTATTGGTAAACGCCACTATGAGTATCTTGTTGGTTGCTTCGTCGATCGAGAGGGCCTCCTTATTAAAACGAGTTATGTAAGACCCCAGCATCTCGTCTTCCTGCTACTTAATGTTCATCAAGCATGCAGTGGATTTCTTATACCTGTGCCTCCCGATGAAGTGCGAGGCAAATTAGGCGCTTAACTCTTTGAAAGTACCAATGGAGTTGGGCGTTAGCCTACTGAACCAAATCCTTGCGGGTCCCTTTAGTATGGTGGGGAAGGCTTTGCACATGATTGTGTCCGGCACCTCTTGAAGGTGCATCAGCGTCTTGAAAGACTCCAAGTTATCTAAGGGCTCCTTAGACTCGTCGTAGCTTTCTACCTGCGGCATACGAAACTTTTGTGAAAGGGAGAATGAACTAACGGACGTTGTGAATGGCGAGTCAGTTTACTGGACCAGGTCATCAAGATCGCTAGACACCCGTCCTCTAAGGGTTTTCATCATGCAGTCCATTTACTCCTTCATCATCTGCATCTCAGCAACTATGTGAGATGGGATGATATCGGTGACAGATGGCTAGCTCATGTCCTGTCGTTCTGGCCTGTTAGAGCGTTGCTACCTTCTGGCCCTTCTTAATTCCTTTTCTCCACACTAGTTCCTTCTTGATCTTCCTCCTAGGTGTTAGCGGCTGCGTTCCTTTGGCACAATTGTTCTTTCAAATTCTGGTTCTGTTTGGTGAGGCGTTCCATAATTGCAGCCAGAGTTTGGACTTGTCTCTCGAGCGCCTTGTGCGTGGTTCATCTCCTTAAACGTTGTTGGTGGTCGTCATCGAGCGAGTGAGTACCATGCAAATCTTTGTCCGGGAAACGATAGCACGACTTTACAAGTCACTAAAGTTCCTACAGATGGTGCTAACTGATGATGCCACAAATCGTTAGTAAGCCACATGATCCTCATGTGCTCCCAATATTGAACCTGCTCAATACAAAAGCTGAAGACCTTAAGAGGAGTACCAGTGTGGTACTGCCCAAATACCCTCCGACAGTCAAGTTAGAGAAATATTTTGTTCGTAACTCTAGAATGTCAAAGCTAGGGTGAATAATGCGTACCATGGTTTGTGAGGGTTTTGGGGTATTTAAAGTAGTGTAGGGTTGACATTTATGCCTTGGCCATGAAGTCCTTTCCTTCTAGGAGAAAACCTCCTGGATTTTTCATATCTCCTAGAGTTCTTTTCCTTGTAGGAGTCTTCTTGATTGCAGTTAAGCGTGGGGTGCAAGATGCTTCCTTATATACGCATACGTGGAGATCAAGCAAGGCCACGTTAGATTCAACGAAGATCTATATATCCCCTTCAGCTCGCTGTCTTCAGTTTACTACCTTCAGCTTACTGTCGTCAGCTTACTGTGCCCAGGATGTAGCTATTAGGTACGAAGTGGAGCTGTAGACTTTACAAGAAGCTAGTTTCATGAGTGAAACTGATGACCTTGTTATATCTGTTGCCTCTTGTCTTGTTATGGGCTATTTACAAAATTATCCTTATAAAAGAATAAATACAAACTTGCTACAATAATTTCTATAAATAATAACCTATTGTTCCCAATTGCTAAAAAATATTAGCAATACACACCCGAAATAAAGCTCAATATGTGCGCGTCGGGGGATTCTAAGGTTAGCTTGTAAGGTAGATTGTCCTTATGTTACTCATGTTTTATTAATACAATTGAAGTTAAAAAAAGAAAAAAGAATTACCTTGGTTAGGTTAGTACCATAGGACCACACATCCTCGTTTGGTTAGAAGAGTGGAAAAGTTGGAGGATAGAAAATGGTGGGAGAATGGAAAAGTGGGAGGATAGAAAATATTTTTATTTTATTTTCTATTTGTTTGGTTGAGAATAGTAAAGTGAAGGGATGGAAAAAATGAATTTAAATAAATTTACTCATATACCCTTGTTAAAGAATGATGCCCAATTAAAACAAAAAAAGTGACAAATAATCACAAAAAAGAACAATCTCTCAAATTTATTAAAAAAATAAAAATCATGTCCCCTAAAAAAAATCACGTCCAATTAAAAAAAAAAAAAAAAAAAAAACTCACGCCCAGCCTATAGAAAATCAAAGAAAAAAAGAATAGGAAAAAAAAAAAAGGAAAGAAAAGGCAACTTTACTGCTAGAAGAAGGAAAAAAAAAAAAAAAAGGCACGCCTAGGCCTTAAAAAAAATATATATATATATATATATATATATACATATATATATATATATATGTGTGTGTGTGTGTGTGTATAAAAGGCAACGTTTCTGCCCAGAAGAAGAAAAGAGAAATAGAAAAAAGGCAACGTAGAAAATCAAAAGAAAAAAAAAAAAAAAAAAAAGAGGCAACGTTGCCAAAAAAAAAAAAAAAAAAACATAAGCCAATGCACCGTTATTGAGAAGAGGCAAAAGTCATCAGGTTATGAATAAAGTGAGGGGTAAGTGAGAGGGTATTTGTGTAAAATGCATTTCTAAGCACTTTTCTCTCCCCATTTTCCTTCCAAATTGGGAGGATAAAAAAAGTGGGCTTGAAAGGAAAACTTTCTCCCTTATTTTCTCTCTCTCCTATTTTCTTTCCCCAACTAAACACTGGAAAATGACATTTTCCATCATATTTTCCATCCTCCCTGTTTTCACCCCAATTAAACACACCTTTAGTTTTCTTCATTTATGGGTTATGGCAACCTGAATCTCCACCATTGGGTCCAGGTACGCAAGTACATGGATTAGAAGCAGATGATTGCACCGGTGCTCGATCTTTTGATGAAACTGACACCTTGATTTTTCCAAGTTTTGGCTTCATGACATTCAAAGGCGGCCTTGCAGCTTCAAGAGCTTTGACGTTAAATAGAAACAGTGCCAGAATCATCACCACCTTTACAATGTTAGAGAGAGTACTTCCCCAAAACATACTTTGCTTCATCAAGAAAGGATGTGTCTTTTTGTTGTTATGGTTTTCAAGCATTGAATACTTCTTAGATTGAACTTTTATAGTAGGATAGAGAACTGACTTTTTTGAACAGTTGCTAATTTACCAACCCAGACACTAAAAGAAGGCTTTGAAGAAATCCTTGTAGTTTTGTGTAAAGTAATCACAGAAGTTAAAGCATGATAAGATCTGTTTGCAAAGCAAGAAAGATTGATAAAGAGAAAGAAAATAAGAGAAAGAAACAGAGAGAGAGAGAGAGAGAGAGAGAGAGAGAGAGAGAGAGAGGGAAAGAGAGATTGACAAAAGAAACAATTTCTATTATGAATTCAATAATACAATAAGCCTGAGAATACAATCATATATATAACACACTGAGCCTATCTAACAGACTAACAGAACGATCCAAATTACGCGAAATGGTAACTGTATTTGTAACCAAAGAATAACTGTATTTGGCGCCAGAATGAACTACTCCTACCCACAACCTAGATGACGTCGTTCTGCCTTTGGATGCTTTAAATACTTCCTACATAAAACGGTAAGTATCCAATTAAATGAGAAACGGTGCACTGCACCTTTGTTTGAATCACCAACGGTAACCCCCAATTGTATTATCTTCAACCTTGCGTCCACTGTGTGTAAATCAACCATTGTCATCCTGTTTTGATTTCTTGGAATTAGAACTACTATGAATATTAACATCCCCCCTCAAACAACTGGGGGAGGCATCCAACAGAAGTTTGGAACGCTGAAGAATGAAGGAAGGAGAAGGCAAGGGTTTTGTAAATATGTCAGCGAGATTGTCTTTGCCTGAGACAAAACGGACACGCAAATCACAACGCAAGACCTTCTCACGAACATAATGATAGTCAACTTCAATGTGCTTTGTGTGAGAATGAAATACAGGATTGGCAGAGAGGGCAATCGCAGAGGCATTATCACCATAAGACTGGAACATGATGAAGAAAAATATGCAATTCCTTGAAAAGAATGCGCAGCCAGGAAATTTCTGCAGCAGTAGTAGTTAAGGCACGATATTCAGCCTCGGTAGAGGAACAAGCCACCGTGGTCTGTTTCTTGGATGACCAAGAAATTGGAAAAGGATCAAGGAAGGCAAGAAGACCAGTAGTGAAGCGACGATCAAAGGAATCACCAGCCCAGTCCGCGTCAGAGAAGGCAGTGAGAGTTAGTGGACCAGGGGTAAAGGAAATTCCATGAAAAAGAGTACCCCTAATATACTTGAGAACTCTCTTGGCAGCTTCAAGATGCACAGTGGTAGGCTTGTGCATAAATTGACATAACTGATGCACACTAAACGCGAGGTTTGGGCGTGTGAAGGTTAAGTATTGAAGAGCACCAACCATGCTTCAAAATCCAGAAGGATCAGAAAGAGCAATACCATCATGAGGAAGTAATCGTGTAGAAGGGCAGCAAGGAGTCTTAGTGGGCTTGGAGTTTTCCATGTGAAAATGATGAAGGACTTTTGAAGCATACTTTGACTGGGAGAGTGTAAGTCCAAACTTGGACCTAGAAATCTGAATTCCCAAGAAATAATTGAGGTCACCCAAGTCCTTGAGGTTAAACACAGACTTAAGAGCAGTAATGAGAGATGAAACATGGTGAAGATTGTTGCCTGTGATAATAATGTCATCTACATAGAGAAGTAGATAAATGATGGTGTTGTTGGAGTGGAAGATGAACAAGGAACTATCAGCAAGGGAAGCTTGAAATCCAAGATGAAGTAAGTGGAATGTGAACCTCTCAAACCAGGCCTTGGGTGCTTGTTTGAGGCCATAGAGATATTTATGGAGTTTTTACACATAACCAGGATTAGCTGCATCAACATACCCAGGAGGTTGCTGCATGTAGACTTCTTCCTTTAAAAAACCATGGAGAAAGGCATTTGACACACCTAGCTGCTTCAATGGCCAATTGCAGCTAACAGTAATGGCAAGGACCAATCTAACTGTGGCAGGTTTGATCACAGGACTAAAGGTCTCGGAGTAGTCAATTCCAGCTTGTTGGTGAAAGCCTTTAGCCACAAGTCTGGCTTTGTAACGGGCAACAGAGCCATCACTGTTAAGTTTGATCTTAAAGACCCATGTACAGCCCACCAAATTAGCATGAGGAGGTGCAGAAACCAAGGTCCAGGTCTGTTGCTTTTGTAAGGCCTGGAATTCTGCATCCATAGCAGTACACCACACTGGAAATTTGGAAGTCTCTTTATAAGTAAAAGGTTCAGTTTTGGTGTAATCCAAGATGGCCTTATAGCACAGCCTAGAATTAGGCTTAACTATACCAGACTTGGACCTAGTCTGCATTGAGTGCTGATTAGGAATAGTGGGAAGAGCAGGTGGTAAAGATGGTTGAGAATCATTAGAAGCAATGGGTAAAGAGACAGAATTATTAGGAATAGGAGAAGAGTGTGTAGGGGAAATAATAGGAGGTGCAGGTGTGACTGAATGTGGAGAGGTGGCTGTGGAAGAAGGAACAAGAGGTAAATGTTGAGTATTGGAGGAGTAGGGACCTAACAATGAAGGCTGATTGGAAGCATGAAGATATAGAAGGTTTGATAACCAGACAGTATGTGACAGAGGAGGAAGAGGGGAAGAGGAATGTGAAGGAGAAGAAGATGTAAAAGGGAATTTGGACTCATTAAATAGAACATGCCTAGACACATAAAGATGATGAGTGGACATATCAAGACAGAGATACCCCTTAGACTGAGAGGAATAACCCAAAAATAGACACTCCTTAGTTCTAGGATGTAGTTTATGAGAGGTGTAAGGTCTGAGGAAGGGATAACAGGCACAACCAAAGACCTTTAGTTGTGATAGATCTAGATTGGAAGAATAGAGTCTGGACCAAGGTGATACAAAACCAAGAACAGAAGAAGGGAGTAAATTGATCAAGAAAACAGAAGTAAGAACAGCATAAGACCAGTAAGCAGTGGAGATTGAAGCTTGAGACAAAAGGGTAATTGTGGTCTCAATAAGGTGTCTATACTTTCTCTCAACAAGGCCATTTTGTTGTGGGGTATAAGGACAGGAAATCTGATGGATTATACCATGTTGGAGTAAGTAGGACTTAAAAATAGAATAGGTGTATTCACCACCACCATCAGACCTAAAGGTCTTAATCGTAGTGGAAAATTGAGTTTCAATCATAGCTTTAAACTCAAGAAATTTTGAGAAAACTTCAGATTTGGACTTAAGGAGATATAACCAAGTAAACCTAGTATAATGGTCAACAAATAGAACATAATAAAGAAAGCCATCAACAGACATCACAGGGGCAGGACCCCACACATTAGAATGCACAAGTTCAAAAGGTGAAGAAGCAACAAAAGTAGAATTTGGAAAAGGTAAGCTGTGCATTTTACCAAACAAGCAGTGAGTACAACATTGAACTAAAGGAGTACACTTATTCTTTGCAAATTGAGCATTAGGAAAGACAAACTGAAGGACTTGGTCATTTGGATGACCAAGCCTCTTGTGCCACAAGGTTTTATTACAAGAAACAGACTTGGCAATATTATTGCAGACTTTAGAATACAAAGTAAGGTTTGAGGCTTGATGAAGATAGATGGGGTAAACTCCATCTTCACTCTTGCCTTGGTAGAGAACCTTCCCCGTGTCCAAAGCCTGAATGGACAAGGTATTTTCATCAAAATAACACCAGCAGTGGTTATCATGACAAATTTTGTGAACAGAGGCCAAATTAGAAGAAATAGAAGGAACCCTAAGGACATTATTCAATTGAAGAGTGGAATAACATGAGGGAAGAAGAGTTTTACCTATGTGAGTGATGGGTAAATTCTGTCCATTACCAACTATCAAATGATCTTGACCACCATAAGGCTGTGGAAAGTGAAGTTGATTTAGGTTGGCAGTGACATGATCAGTTGCTGCACTATCTGCTAACCAAGGCTGCTCTTGGGCAAGGCTAGCATTTGAAGCAGTAGCCATTGCAGCAAGTTTAGGAGGTGGATGCTTGCCTTGATAGGCATAATCCATCCTATGATAACAGTCTATGGCTATATGACCAAGTTTGCCACAGATTTGGCAAGAAGGTTTGTCCGATCTAGAAGCTGAGGACTGATGTGGTTGAAAAGGATTGAAAGGATTGTACTGAGGAGAATGATTATACTGATGATTGTACTGAGAAGAGTGATTACCACCTCTACCTCCTCTTCCACCTTTATTGGTGAAATTACCTCTGCCTCTTCCTCTACTAAACTGATTTTGATTGAAAGTTCCACTTTGCTTAGGAGTAGTGGTGGCAGCCAATGCAAAGATAGAGTCTTTGATATCCAAACCCTCATTGAAAGATTCCTCCTCTACAGTAAGCATAGTGGATAGCTCATCAAAACTCAGCTTGGTGCTCCTGGTTCGTATTGCTGATCTAAATGCATTGAAGTCTTTGGGAAGACCTTTCAGAGTTATATGAAGCAGCTCCTCATTATCAACAATTACACCTACTGCTAGTAGTTTATCTCTCACTACTTTGATCTTTTGCAAGTAAACATCAACAGAATCTGCTCCTTTCTTAAGGTTATGAAGCTCACCCTTAAGATTCATCACATGAGACCTAAAGATAGAGGAGAACCTGTTCTCCAATACCTTCCAGACCTCCAAAGCAGAGATGCACCCAACTGTGAGTGCTAAGATTGATGGTGAGAGAGTGGAACTGATGAAGGTCAATAAAGCTGTCTCCTTTGACCTCCATAGTATGTAATTTGGACTCACAATAGTGGTATAAGCACCACTTAGATCCTTAAAAAACTTCTCTGGTACCAATTGTGGTTCTTCAAGTAACTCAAACAAAGAGTAGGTATCCAAAATCATTGAAATTTGATGTTTCCAAACAATATAGTTGGAATTATCTAGCTTGACTGTCATCATGTTTGACATGTTTAAAAGGAGGAGAAGTGGCTGATTCATTATGTTCATTGTAGAACTAGAAGTTGATGAAGAAGAATTAGCACTTGAACTTGAGAACGCCATAGAAGGATTCTGTGCAGAAGCTTCAGGAATCTCTGGCTCTGATACCATGAAGAAATCCTTGTAGTTTTGTGTAAAGTAATCACAAAAGTTAAAGCATGATAAGATCTGTTTGCAAAGCAAGAAAGATTGATAAAGAGAAAGAAAATGAGAGAAAGAAACAGAGAGAGAGAGAGAGAGAGAGAGAGAGAGAGAGAGAGAGATTGATAAAAGGAAAATTTCTATTATGAATTCAATAATGATAAACCTGAGAATACAAGCGTATATATAATACACTGAGCCTATCTAACAGACTAACAAAACGATCCAAATTATGCGGAATGGTAACTGAATTTGTAACAGAAGGATAACTTTATTTGGCGCCAGAATCTAACTGCTCCTACCCACAACCCAGACGACATCGTTCTGCCTTTGGATGCTTTAAATACTTCCCACATAAAATGGTGTGTTTCCAATTAAATGAGAAACGGTGCGTTGCACCTTTGTTTGAATCACCAACGGTAACCCCCAATTGTATTATCTTCAACCTTGCGTCCACTGTGTGTAAATCAACCATTGTCATCCTGTTTTGATTTCTTGGAATTAGAACTACTATGAATATTAACAGGCTTTACCCTGATATGGGTACCTAAAATTAGTATGTGTTTGACTAAATGCTTGAGCTAAAATCCGATCATGCTAGATACTTACGCACCCAGTGAAATAGTTTGGCATATATTTGGTTGCAAGACCCCTGCATGTTCTCTACTATATATACTCATGTTCAGTGTCTTTCTTTTAGACTAGGTTGAGTAATCTTGATGGTATATACTTAAATATTTCAAAGCAATTTAATCATATATTTAAATTCTTATTCATACAAATAGCTATAAAAGAATCTTGCATTGTCTCTACTTATAAATATATTAATTTGTTCACTGATTTAAATGGTGAATAGTGAGAAGTACACAACGACTTGAAAAAAGGAAAAACATATAGTAAATAAATTAACCTTAAATCAGAATATTTAGAATAAAAATTTACATTAAAAATGACATGTTAAAAATTGCCCATAATTTCGCTAGAATAGTATTAATTCTAAACAAACAACATAGGGATAGCCGGTTAATCACTACTCAACAACTAGTCAAGTTCAAGCTTTTGGACCTTTTAATGAACTTAAGCTCAAACATTATTTTTAGACTTAATTCAAGCTCAAGTTAAACTTGAATATTTTATATTTATTATCAAATCGAACTTGAACCTTCAATACTCAACAAAACTTGGGTCATTTACAATTCGAATCTTGTCTAAAGCTTTGTCCAATGAGTGGTCCTGATCTGGCCAACTGTTCATGTAATTGTGTAATTTCAGACTATAGATCAATTAATTAACCCCGTCACCCTACATTTCATCATTTTGTAAAACCATTTACTCTAGCGATGAGTAATTGGGCCTTTAACAAATTTATGAGCCCAAATACGAAAATTTAATTAGGCTGTCCTAGTGTGTTGGGCTGTAAAGATTTAGCCCCAAACACTATCTAGATCTTTCATCCTGTGATTCGTAAGAACTAAGACTGCAGCATAAATGGTAAACATCGGTTGTGCTATATAGGAGAATTCATAAACACCTTTAATTAAGAATAAAATAAAATAAACCCACTGTCTAGGCATCTTAGGGTTCTTAATCAATTACATGTGACGAGAATAATACTATGAAGGTAACACATTTGTTCTTAAGTAGTTTTTATTGTAGTGTTAAATTCCGAGGAGTGATCACCAGTAACTGGAACCTTTTAAACTACATGAACTATTGTCTACAAGTAAAGCCCATATCACAGACCATCCAAGCAACTGGAAGGGCACCGCTAAAGATTTTGACATTCATTTGGACGTTTCAAAGGCACATATGGAGCCCAAATAAGGAAACTTGGTATGTGTAACTGTAAAAACCATTGAAAATTTCTAAATTAAGCCCCTCTCTTTGACAGTCATGAATTGAAGAAACATGTCACAATGTTATGAAGGAATCGCAATCCACTTGTTATTTACTTTCTAACCAGAAAGCTTCATTGAAAATTTAACAATTTTGGTATTTCATCATGAGTAGGTACGTGCAAGTTAACCAATGCGTGCTTTCTGGACAGTAAAGAGAGATGACACGTATGGATAGTAGGCTAGTAGCCTCAGCCTCAAGTCTCAAACCTTTTTGTTTTTTTGGATTGTGGACCATTATACCAAATACGGACCCTTGTCATCATTTTTACATAGTTATTTATTCCTGATTTAAAAAAAAAAATCATTTCTTAGTCATATCTAATCAATTGTTGATCCCATTATTTAAATACCGCCTCTCTTGATTTTTCATCTATTATCTTGTTCTTCTTTTATTCCTTTTTTTTTTTTTTTGGTTTCAAATTCTAGCTTTATAATTAATTATCATTTTTAATTATTCTTAAAATCCTTTTTCAAAATTAATTGAACTTGCAACGAAAATTATGTTGTTGATCAATCACTTACACGTACACAATGGTCATATGGCTTGGCCGTCCATAAAAATTGGTGATTTTACAAATATCCCTCTTGGATTTTCATGTGTGTTAATCTAGTTTTTTTTTTTTTTTTTTTTTTTTTTTTTTTTTTTTCTAATTTACATAATTAATCCTTGGAAATTATGATGAAAAACCATTTTTATATCTTCAAATGTCTTATTATTATTATTATTATTATTATTATTATTATCATTTTGAGATAACAAAATCCAATGAAACTTTCACAAATGTAAATTTTTATTTATTTATTTGACATTGTATTATAGAACATAATTACTCCAAAATATAAAAGTCTTGATCGAACTAATTTTCTATATGTTTAATAATCCAAGCTTAACATTAATAGTACCACTACAATTGAACATTCCCGTGTGTACGCATGGGTTGCATGCTAGTAAGAATAGTTCATGTTGTGGGATACAGAAATTTAATAAGGTAACAGTGCTACATGCCATATCTGAGGCTGAGAATGCCACGTTGATGCCAAGAAGACCCTACCCTCGGATGGCCAAGCCGAGGAGGCAAGCCTTGACTACGTCAGTGGCACATTACCAAATAACGTCGCACTGTAGAGGAAGGGCTTCAGGGAGGAGGTTAGTCTTGTTATGTCTGAAGGGATGGAAGCTACCACCATATTTATTGCACCCCACCAAACCTTTTAGCTGCATTTATGTGGAGAAGACCCTTGAATAGTGCTGTCTGTGTAGTCGCAACTCATAAAAGATTTGAGGAAATGTCTGATGGGACAGGAACTCGAGTAGTGGCTTACGTGATCAACAAATGGAGGGCCAAGATCAACGAAAAGAGGCTATATAACATAAGAAACCCTCCAGAGGAAAGGGAGGATCTGAGAATCGGTGGAGAAAACATTGTAGCAACAAAAACTGGAATTGTAATCAAGTCTGAAGAGAATATATTCAAGAACTACTCCTCTCGGATTTTGCCGAGGAAGGATTTCTTTGCATGAAGCTTGTTTTGCCTTATTTACTTCCCACCTTTAATCCGTTGTAAGCATCGTTCAATTCAATAAAGCCTAGTTTTTGGCCCACTTTTTACAAATTCATTGTGTTGGGCTATTTGGGCCTTAATCCTATTACTTCTTGGGCTTATGACCCAAAACACGCCCTTACACATGTGCTTAGATATAAATGGTTTTGATTTTAGAGAGGGAAAATGTCCTTACTTTAAATTCTTTTTAAAAAACCCATGACTAGCGAGGGTTAATGTCGAGATAAAATAAAAATCTCAATGTGTGAGGGCTACCTTGGTCACTCTTATGTGTGATCCATGGGATGCTTACTAGTATCTTGTCGTTAAAAGAGATCTTTCAAAAGTCAATGTGAAAAAAAAGGATTTTAAACAAAATTTTAAAGGATGTATATTGGACATTTTGGTCAAGGTAGTCAAAGTTTTTCCTTAGGGGATAGGTATAGGGGCGCAGAGGCTGCTCAACATAATTTGGAGCTTAAGACGAAAATTCATGTGAAGCATTTTATATGTAAATATTAATTAAATAAAATTATTTAATACTAATCAAATCAAGGTTAATTTAATGCAATATTAAATAATTAATTTGAAGAATAATACCAACTTAACTAATGTTAATTTCATATAGAGAATTTAATATCATAGTTGAACCATAAATTTTAGTAAAAAGAAATAAAAATATATGTCAATTAAAAGAAGATACTTTATTTTGGATATATGACAATGTATAGTTAAGTAAAACTGTAATCTAATTTTTAATTTTATTTCTTGTTTTTGAGAGAGAGAGAGAGAGAGAGAGAGAGAGAGAGAGAGAGAGATTAATCTATAATTGGTGATTTAACACATTTGTAACATTTTTTTTTTGGGGAAACATTTTAGGGTTTCCATTGGGTTAGGTTGCTATTGGTCTTGTATTTTGGAAGCCTTGATAGAAATGAAAAGGAAAAATGAATTAATGGTACTAAAAATGTTCACAATATAATATGAAAATGATTATGATCGATAAATTTCAACAACCTAATTATGAATGTCTAATTTTTTTTTTTTTTTTTTTTTTTTTTTTTTTTTTGTGATAGGTAACATGTCAATTTGTAATCCTATAATAAATTTGTTTTATCCTTAGTATCACTAATAATAATAAAAAAGGTAAACAATCATTATATATATACACACACACACACACCTACACATATATACATACGTACATATACACATACACACATATATAATGTTATAAAATTTTGAGCCTTTAATAATAGGGGACAATGCATTTTTCCTTAGGAGTAAATTTTTTAGCCTTTTGTGGTGGGCGCCTTAGGCCAGCCTTGTAGGGGCATGGGTCTAGAATTTGATATCTTTGAAAATGACACCAAATTCAAAGTCCAACCATTGGATGGGAAAAGCACGGTAAAGAATGGGTATTGGTGAAATTAGGGTGTGATTAAATGGTTTGATTATGAGAATAGACCGATCAAAGTACAAGTACACGACATCACTACAAGAAATTAGGGTTTAGGTGACGTTTGTAAAACATCACTAAAAACCCAAAAAACGTCACTATAGACACAAATGGCCTATAGCAACATTTGTTTTTGCGACGTTCAAAAACCTCACAATAGAGCAGTTGCTATAGGTCTATTGCGACGTTTCAGAAAACTTCGCCACATGTTACTCTTTAGTGGCGTTCAAAAACTTTTAGTGACGTTTTTTAAAACATCACTAAATAATATAACATTTTCATCTATAATGTAGGAAAATACATTTAACTATGTTTTTAAAACGCTGCAAATAATCATACCTATAGTGACTTTCAAAAACGTCGCAAAAGCATTTGTCCTCTTGCTATTTAGTGACTCTTTAAAACGTCGTTATAGGATTGATTATTTGTAGCATTTTAAAGGCGTTGCTAAAAAGGCTTTCCTCTTACTATTTAGCGACGTTTTTAAAATGTCACAAAAACCTGCTCATTATTTTTTAAAAAAATATTAAAATGATATATAAACCTGCTTAAAATTCAACAATAACTAACACAAGCTTGTAATAGATCAAATTCACCTAATATCCGTGCAAATCTTTTTGGCTGAATAATGCATTTCATTAAAGCAAACGAAAATAAATCCAAATATTTCATAAAACCGTTCCAATTAACTCAATTTTTTAAGTCTGTTATTGTCGAATAAGAAATTTAGGGTCCGATCTCAACTTACACTAGAAAAGAAATTGGTATTTTGATTTGATGATAAAGAATCATCATCAAGAGATAACACCTTAGGTTGAAACTAGTTAAAAAAAAAAAACTCAATCCTTACGGTAAAATCCTCTATTATTGGCTTAGGATCACGATCTTAAGCGTTCTCACAATCTAGATCATGATTTTACCTAGACTCCACCCTATAAACGATTGTACTACTATTTGGATTGATTTGGTGATGTAGCTGGATCAAGATCCTAACAATCATGTTTATACTTTAAGTCAATCCAATAAATTGGTAACATCAAAACACTGCCCCTTAAAAAAAAAAAAAAAAAAACACTAGTTTGATCTATATATATATATATGTTTAGGAAATCAATCCCTACATTTTGGTAGGAAAAATAGTAATTTCATAAAATAAAAAAAAAAAAAGAAGAAAGGAATAAAAGGGGGGCCTGACAAAACTAAGTGTGTGTTTGCCTAGCGTTTCAGCTGTGTTTGGCCTTTTCTAGGGTCTCACGGCACTGTTCATGGGACCACCAAACTCAGCAAAATGCGCATACTCATGCATTTTTGGGTCTTACAGCACTATTCACACCTTTAAAAATTATTTTGTTAAAGCATTTTCCACAATAAGTTTTTAGTATTCAATAAATAAGCGGTATCCAAACAGACTTTAAAGAGTCACTTTTATATTACATTCCCCTCAACTACCTGTGAACGATTTAATACCTTAATTAACCCGAATAAAGTAATAATAACATAAACATAGTGTTGGGTGTTTTTGTTTTTGTTTTTGTTTTTTTTTTTTGTTTTTTTTTTTGTTTTTTTTTTTTTGTTTATTTGATAAACACACACACACACATATATATAGGGGAAGGAGGTGAGATAAGAAAATATACTCACACACCAACGCTAAAGAGAGAGTAAAAGATTGTTGTACTGCAGATATGCAACAAGCACAAAAACGTTTTTAGCCCATTTTTAAGAGATATACAAAACTCCAGAAAATGAGATGGTTTAAAAAAATGACCAATTTTTAGAAAATATTTATGATTAAACAAAGTAGCATAAAATATATGATTATCAAATCCAAGACAGGTAACTACTACGTACCAAACAAATAGTGTGTGCTCTGCTATTTTTTTGGTTTAAAAAATACCCCCATGTTTATCCAAAAACAAAAGTAAATATAAAAAAAAAAAAAAAACTAATCTAAATAGATATATACATTTTTTTTTAATAAGTAGATACATCTTTAATTTCCACTAAAATGTTACCTACAAAACAAGACCACTGTCCTTATGGTTTTCAAATTACTCTTCTATTTTCTTGTTTTTGTAAATGTTAATAATTTTTATCCATTATAATTTGAAATTACTACATTTGTCAATTACAAAAATACCTAGGGGTGTGATGAGTGTTCTACGTTTTGGATGAAATAATTTACTCATTACATCCCTAGGTTTTTTTTTTTTTTTTTTGTGATTGAAAAATGTAGTAATTCCAAATTATAATAAATTCAAATTATTAACTTTTATTAAAAAAAAAATAGAAGAGCCTCTGTGCACGCATGTGAGGGCATGCTCAGAGGCTAGTTATATATTACTAGCCTCTGAGCACGCGCTCACGCATGTACTCAGATGCTCTTCTATTTTTTAGGTAAAATTTAATAATTTGAATATATTATAATTTGGGATTACTACATTTTCCAATCACAAAATACCTAGAGGTGTGATAAGTGTTATGCATTTGTAGATGAAATATTTTTTTCATCACACTCTTGGGCATTTTGTGATTGGAAAATGTAGTAATCCCAAATTTAATGGAGTCAAATTATTAAATTTTACCCAAAAGATAGAATAGCTAAGCTTTTTACAATCATATCCCCATCCATTTTAAAATGAATAGATCAATATTTAAACAATTTTTTCTTACTACAACCATTTCAATATTTATTTAAATTATTGATAATACAACAAATTTCACCATTTTGAATAGAGTTAGAACTCTATCATCGATGGAGTTATCCTAAGAAGAAGTGTATGAATCCTACTCCAAAACATTCTTTCATACATCTCTCTATAAATGAATACATAGCCAAACATACTCCATTTGCTATTGAAATGGTGTTCCATTATCGATACTTTGGGCAGTTACTTGGTCCATTACATAATTAGCCAAACTCAAAGTCACACCTCCAAAAGAGCAATGATCATTACAAAAGATTTCTGAAACAAACCTAATTGAAAAATAGGAAAACAAATGTTCATAAAAAAATGACATGAAAAGAAAGCACCAAATATGTACAACTTGAATTTTTATATAGTCAATATTATACAAATAAAAAAAAAAAAAGCCCCTCACAAAAAAAAAAAAAAATTATAGTAATACATCACATGGGATTTTTTTTTTTTAATGACAAATGTACTCTATTGGATATGTGCAAATTTGGAATGATATAAGTGTTGATTTATGTTCTTGAGAGTCAGAGTATCAAAACAATGAATTGTGGAAATAAACTGGAAAAGAGACTTGAGAAAGAGATAAAGAAGAAGAGTAAAAAAAAGGGGGGGTAAGATTAGTAAAAAAAAAAAAAAACGAAAATAAAAATACACAAACTAATAAATTAATAATTTTAAGATTGTCAAAGGAAACAAACCTTTCTACAATTGGAGATGATAATTAAGTGAGTAAAAAATTGATGAAATCCTGAAATCTATGAAAAGAACTTGAAAAGGGATGTGAAATATATATATATATATATATATATATACACACACATAGAGAGAGAGAGAGAGAGAGAGAGAGAGAGAGAGAGAGAGAGAGAGAGAGAGCTTATATAATGAGAATAAGATAAAGAAGACGAGATTTTTTTTTTTTTTAAAAGAGTGAGATTTGGAAGTGGTGAATGTGGGAACTATCTGAACTAAAACTATTTAGTTTCAATTGTAGGAGTGGGAGATAAGTTTATCTAAACTCAAGGATTTTGAAGCTAAAATCTTGAGTCCTAATTTAAAGGTGAGAGAAAATGGGATAAGGATAATTGTTAATGTTTTTATTTATTACTGTATTATTTTTTAATAAAAAGAATTTTATTAAAATTTCAATAGCAAACTACGGTGAGAGGAAAAAAGTAAGCTTTTTTTTTTTTTTTTTTTTTAAACCAATTTAACGTGAAGGAGAGGAAAAAAAAAGAGATCTTGCAATTTTTTTTTTTTTAATGATGGAATAAGGAAAATAATAAAAAAAAAGGGATAAGAAAAAGGGTTTTTTTAAAAAAACCAACTTAACGTGAATGAAAGGGGGGGAAAAAAGATCTTGCAAAAGAGATTTTTTTTTTTTAAAAAAAAAAAAAAGAAGAAGAAGAGGAGGAAAGTTGGTTGCTGTATTTTAATAGGAGTGATTGTAGCAAATTTGAATTTTAGTAGTGGTTTAATGGACGTGAAGTTATTCTGTAGTGGGTTGTTTAAAAGTTAGAAATATAATTTTATTTGATTGTCTTCCAATTTTGTCTAGGTGTAGGGGTATTTTGGAACAAAAAAAAAATCCAATCCAAAAAGAGAAAACCCTTTAAATAGTAGTATAGAAGAAGATTAAGAAAGTTAGTTAGTACCTTTTTCACTTCTAAAAATATCCTAATTTAATTAATTTATCCTTATTTCTGAAAATTAGAAACAAGGTTAAAACTGTAAAAAAGCAAAAGTTAAAAGAAAAAAAAAATCTACTATTTATTAATAGTCAATGTTAATCACAAAAAAGTATTAAAAAAATAACTTCCCACTAGCCACATTAAAAAAAAAAAAAAGAAAAAAAAAAGGTAAATTGTAAATTACACTCTTGAAGTTTGGAGTTGATTGGATTTTATATCCCAAAGTTTCAGAAACTTGATTTTGCATCTAGAAGTTTGGTTTTATTAGCAATTTACACCTCACAGTTAGTTTCTGCTGTTAAGTGACACATTATTATATTGGTGTGTTTTATTTTTGTCAAATCAACCTCAAAACTGCATTGTTTCAGTGATGACCAAGCTAATACATTCAAAACTATGACGGTGTTCAAGCTAAACTCTAAAACAAAAAAATAGAAACCATAACCCCACAATCTGTCTAACCAACTTAGTCCTGGACAGAGAAACAGGGAATGCCATTGAGAAAAGCTGAATAGCCCATGAAGAGAATTGTCCCCCTTCCTCTTTCAACCATGCCTGAAAGAACCTAATTCCAATTTTATGGTTAATAAAAAAAAAATATTCAAATTTTTACAAATTAATCAAATCAATTTTAAACCCAAGAAATTATTGTGAACACAGCAAGAGTATGGAAAGAATCAATTAAAAAGTGTTTGGTTTCCGACAACATATATTGATGAAACAAAAATTAAGGTTGAAAGTCAATATAATAACATGGGAGTTGAAGATGATTATATTACTAGTTTATGGCTAGTATCTGATGATAGCTGTCGGGCGCAGTGGAAGGCACCAACAGAGGAGACAACAAGGGACTTTTGAAAGGAGTCAACTAGAATGTCAGAGAAGTTTGTGGGTTGCCAATTTGCATTAGTATTAGAGTAACCATTACTGCATTGTACACCACGGGATTTGCCTGGGTTCGCACATCCGATGGTCTGCAGACAGATCGTGGGGTTATGGTTTTTGTTTTTTTTATTTTATTTATTTATTTTTTTTGATACACAACCAGAAAATAACTTCATTAATCTGAAACAGAATTTAAACAGAGTACATCATGTTGGACTTGCGCTTCAATTAAGGGTGGAGTATCCTCCACCCAAATAATACAATCATTACCAACTTGGCCAGTCTTTCCAGGATATGAGCCGCAAAATTACAACTCCTACAGGTATGGGACACTTCCCACATATCGAAACAGTTTAGTTCCATTTTTACACCTTCTACCACCTTTAGAATGCTATTGGGAGGCTGGATGTGCTCGCGCAAAGTGTGGACCGCAATCTGTGAGTCGCTTTCGAGAACGATCTTCTTAAGGCCAAGGTCCCAAGTAAGGAGGACACCCTCTTCCACTGCTCGGGCTTCAATTTCTAAGGCACCCAATGGCAGATCCACCCTTTTTCACATTGACTCCATTATAGGACCCCTCTTGTTTCTGATGACCACACCAATCCCGCAGCACCCCACCTCATAAAGGACTGCACCATCAGTATTGATTTTAAACCCTCCCTAATTTGGGGGTAACCAACAACCAGCGCAAGGGAGGGGAACACGCACCTGAGGAGCCGTCACTTGCTTGATTTCCTCTACATACTCCCTCACAGCCCTGATTAGCGCCTCTAGCCCTTTGCACAGCCCACCATGAGCTACATTATTTCTGTTATTCTACAAGCTCCACGCTGTAACAGTGAAGGTTACCCAATCAGTGAAGGGCCGAGCCTCCATTATCTCCCACATCGCATCAGCAAAATCCCCCATAGAGTCAGGAACCAGGGGCAGCTTGATTCTTGTGTCACTCCACACCCTCTTTGCAAAACTACAACCCCACAAAATATGCCTAGAGGTCTCACAACAATCACACAGCAGATACACATCATCCAGTCCCACCCCCCTACTCAGCAGCCGGTTCTTAGTTGGAAGTATATTTTTACAAGCACACCACATGAATTTTTCTGATCTTAGATGGACACTTCAACTGCCAGATCACCTTCCAAATGGCTCTCATTTTGGAGTTATCGGAGCAACAGCCCAACTCAGGCCTAATTCTAACATCTTTCAGCCACTTCTACGCCACCCCATAAGCACTCTTGATAGTAAATAAACCATTGGTAGTCCAAGCCCAAATGACAGAATCTTCCAGCATGCGAGGGCTAATAGGGATGCTAAGAACTACTTCAGCTTCATGGGGAAGGAGGATTCTTCTCACCTTGGCCACATTCCAGCTCCTCAACTCCAAATCCAGCAAGTCCGCAACCAGCACAACCTCACCTTGGGCTTTTCGAGGACTGCTCACTTTGAAAGAATCTGGCCTAGGAAGCCACTGATCTTCCCAAATCTGCACACTTCGGCCATTACCTATGCACCACCTTGAACCTATCTCAATAATCCCTTTGGCTGCCATAATACTCCTCCATGCGTACGAGGGTCTTCTTCCAAGTTGCGCTTGACCAAAGGAACCCATCGCGAAATATTTTGCTTTAAGGACCCTATAAACCAGTGAATTAGGATTTTGTTGTATTCTCCATCTTTGTTTGGCCAGGAGCGCCAAGTTAAAAGCCTTGAGATCCCTAAAACCCATGCCCCCCTCCTTATTTGGAGTGCAAAGTTTCTCCCAAGAGATCCAAGCCAATTTCCTTTCTTTTTCCTTTTGCCCCCACCAGAAATTGCTCATCATAGAATTCAGCTCCTTGCATAATGTTTTCGGAAGTTTAAACACACTCATCGTATATGTAGGAGTGGCCTATGCAATGGCTTTGATGAGGATTTCTCTTCCCGCATTAGAAAGGAGTTTACCTTTCCACCCCGCTATTTTACTTCCAACCTGGTCTTTGATATGGTTAAATGCTTTCCTCATACCCCTTCCAACAATAGGAGGTAGCCCCAAGTACTTCTCGTGGTGTTTAATGATTTCAACCCCAAAATTCTGTTTAACATAAAGCTGGACTTCTCTCTTTGTGTTCTTGCTGAAAAATAAGGAGGTTTTTTCCTTGTTAAGTTTTTGGCCTAAGTCTCTTTCATACTCCTCTAACACCTTAAACACCCTATCATAATCTACAACCAATGCCTTACAGAAAATGATGCTGTCATCTAAGAACAATAAGTGTGAGACTCTCAGCGCCCCCCTACACACTGTGATCCCTTTTAAATTTCCTTCCCTCTCCTCCTTTTTCAACATTGTTGTCAATCCTTCTGCACACAGTAAAAATAGGTAAGGCGAAATGGGGTCCCCTTGCCGTAAACCCCTAGACGGAACAAACTTCCCATTAGGCTCCCTATTTATTAAAACAGAATAAGAGACCGTACTCACGCACATCAAAGTTAGCGCAATCCATTTCTCGTGAAATCCCATTCTCTTTATTATGGATTCAAGGTAAGACCACTCAACCCTATCGTATGCCTTGCTGATATCGAGCTTCACAGCCATAAGAGCTTCCTTTCCTTTCCTTCGTTGATCAATGCAATGCATCGTTTCAAACCCTACTAGGACATTGTCCGTAATTGACCTACCAGGCACAAACGCACTTTGAGATTCATCTATCACCTCTGTAAGAACTCTCTTGAGCCTATTTGCTAGAACTTTAGAGATAAGTTTGTATACCACGTTACACAGGCTAATAGGCCTAAACTCAGTGATTTTTTGGGGGGAGTTGACCTTCGGGATGAGGCAAATGTAAATTTCATTGATACCACAAGGCATAACACTTGAATTTAAAGCATTTAGCACACAATCTATAACATCATTACCTATGATATCCTAGTACTTTTGGTAGAAAATAGGGGACATACCATCGGGTCCAGGGGCTTTTGTGGGGTGCATCTGTTGAAGAGCAAACCGAATCTCCTCTGCTTTAAATACTGCTACTAGCCCCTCATTCATCTCCGCTGAAACTCGGTTGGAGATAGCTCTTAGGCTTGCATCAAAGCTGGATGGGTTTTCCGATTTGAAGATAGTAGTGAAATAATCCAAGATTATACTGTCTATACCCTCCTGGTCTTCTACCCAATCACCTTGTTGATTTTGTAATCCATTAATCCTATTATTCCTTCTCCTTTGGTTAGCTGTGGCGTGGAAAAATTTTGTGTTGCGATCTCCCCATTTTAACCACAACACCCTCGACCTCTGATTCCACATGATTTCCTCTCTAATAAGAGTCTCGTTGATCTCCTTCTTCATATTTTTGATCTCCTCTGCCTTGTTAAGAACACCGTCAACGGCTTCTAGCTGCTGAAGCCGATTTTTCTTCTATTTGAGAATCATGTTAACATTCCCAAACACCCTCCCATTCCAGCTTTGGAGGCTTTCTTTACAGCTTCTCAATCTATCTGTGAGGCTAAAAGAAGGGTCTCTTCTCAGTGAGTCCCATGCCTCCTCAATCACTTCCCTACAACCTTTCTCCCTAGTCCACATTGCCTCAAAGAAAAACCTCTTCCTTACCCGTTTATGTGGCTGACGGTGGTGGAAATACAGAGATAATAAGCAATGATCCGAACTAGACAGTGCGATGTGATGCACCGATGCCTCAGGGAAACACCCACTCCACCTTTCATTAGCCACCATACGGCCAAGTTTGAGCTTTGTTCTTTGATCCCCTAACCGTCCATTACACCAAGTGTATCTTTAACCCACAAAACCTAAATCGCAAAGGCCACACCTGCTTAAGCATTCTCTGAAGTCCCTCATTTGCCTAGCGTCTCTGTCCAAGCCACCTAACTTTTTGTCTGGGTGCGAAATCTCGTTAAAATCCCCAACAACAACCCACGGCAGATGGTTCTGAACCTTTAGCAAATCCAACAATTCCCAAGAGGTGCCACGCTTCGAGGCATCTGGTTGACCATAAAACCCGGTCGCTCGCCATGGTGAAGATGACGAGCAGTCATGAACCTCCACGTCAATATGAGAGTTGGAACAGCTCTTGAACTGCACGTCCGTACCCTCTCGCCACAGCATAGCCAAACCGCCACTTCTACCATCACTGGGGACTGTAATTCCTTGAGTATAGTCTAACTTATTTTGAATACCCTTGATTCTACTTTTTCCGGCCTTTGTCTCCGCTAAGAAGACCAGAAGTGGGTCCTTGGATCTCACCTCGTCGGTGAGTGTCTGAAATACCAGGGAATTATTTTTTTGATTTAAATGCTGTCATTTAAGCCAGAGTAATGTGTTTTAGGTTTAGGCCTAAAATTTTCTCTTAACAAAAAAAAAAAAATTAGGTCTGAAATTTTCTCACCAAAAAAATAAAAAAAATGTTTAGTCCTGAAACTACGTAGTTTTGATTGTGCTAGTCTTCACTTGGTCATCACTAAAAAGACGTAGTTTTATGGCTGATTTGGCAAAAATAATACACATTAGCATAATGATGTGTCACTTAATAGTAAAAATTAACCGTAGGGGGTGAATTGCTAATGTAACCAAGTTTCAGGGTGTAAAATTAAGTTTTTAAAACTTTGGGGTATAAAATCCAGCCAACCCCAAACTTCAGGAGTATAATTTGCAATTTACCCAAAAAAAATACCCTAACAAAAAAAAAAAAAAAAGAAGGAAAAACTATCCCACACACACACACATATATATATATATATATAAAGGGTCAAGCAAAGGGTCTATTTGGTTTGATAAGTTTTGAGTTATATAACTCAGTTTTCATCAATCAAAACTCAAAAATTGTGGGACCCGCTTAAAAGTATGTTGTTTGGTTTAGTTTGTTAGTTAAGTTTCCATCACTCAAAATTCAAAAAAATGAGTTATTATAAGTTTAAGGAGTTTCCATAATTTGGAAACTAAGATACGAGCGCATTATTGTAAATATATAGTGTTATGTGGGACCCATTGTCAGACCACACAAGTGCTCCACCACACTTTTTCTCTTTTTCTTGTTCACTTTTTATCTCTCAACGTACTAAAGTGATGTCTGATGCTTTCTTCTTCTTCTTTCTTTCACTTCTTTCTTTTTCTTTCCTTTTTTTCTTTTTTGTTTCTTTACTTCTTCAAGTTGGGTTTTTGCTCTTAGTTTCTTCTCTCTTCTCTCTTTTCTTTTCTTTCTTTCTTTCTTCTTCACTCTGGTTTCTTCTCTTAGCTTTTTTTTTTTTTTTTTTTTTTTTTTTTTTTTTTTTTTCTTCAGGCGGTGATGACAGAGATGGTTGAGTTTGTGGGTTTTATGGGGTAATTGTTGTTGTTGTTGTTGTTGTTGTTTTTTTTTTTTTTTTAAATTTATTTTTTATGTATATATATATATATATATATTTTTTTTTTAATTTCCTTTCTCAGCTTCTTTTTCTTCTTCTTTTTTATTTTTTTTTTCTCATTTTATTTTTATATATAGGAATTTGTTATGGTGTTGAATATTTTGGTGGTGTGAATGGATCTTGCATGGGTTTGATTTTTTGTGATTTGTACGGTGGTGGGTTTGTGGGTTGTCAATGGTGGTGGAGACGGGTTAGTTGGGAATCACACCATCTAATTCTTGAGGAGTGAGAGGCCAAAAATGAAAGGAGAAAGGGTTTCAATGTACCGTTCTAATCTGCACAGTGTTACTGTTCTGATCTGCACAGAATGTGGGCTTCACCATTTAGTCAAAATTTTGAGTTAGGCATTGAGACATGCATCCAAGATTTGGAACCAAATAAAAATTGAATAGAGTTAAAGAAAAACTAGAGATAGAGATATGAGATATGGAAACTGAGTTTGAGTGATGAGAAATAAGACATGAGAATTGAGTACTGTGTTAGGAGCAAACCAAACAGGCCCTAAACTATCCCACGTTTCTTTTTTAAACTATTGCATTATCAATTTTTTTTGTTTTTTTTTTGTTTTTGTATTACATTACCAATTTGGATTTGGGCTATCATGTTTTTGACAGGCATATGGAATATTTGGTTGCATAGAAATGTGGTAATTTTCAGCAATAAATGCCTTAGTATGAGACTAAAGTATTTATGTTTAAGCCAAAGTCAGGCTTAAATCCAGTATCCAGTGATACTGGATCTGTTGATATGATGATACATATCCACTTTTAGACATGTATCACCATTTGACAGAATTCAGTACACTAGATACACTAGACTTAAACCAAGTCAAGTCAGGCAATGGAAACTTTTGGGTATTTACCATGCATCTACCGCCAAGTCTACCATGTTTCTGAATGGAAAACACCTCTGGTGCAGTGGCGACGCCACTCAGAAGCCAGGGTGTTCCTAGGAACACCCTGGCTTGAATTTTTTTTTTTTATATATATAATAATTTTTTTTTATTTGTTTACCCTTAAAAAAAAAAATAGGAACACCCTCAAGCAATATCAGGAACACCCTCAAAAATTTTATACCAAACAAATTTTGAACTAAAAGGCATGCAGAGGCAGGGGTGTGTGCACACATGGGGTGTGTGCACACATGAGGTGTGTGCTAACGCATAGTAGAGTGTGTGCTAGACTTCTAATAGTTAGTAAAAAAAATGAACGAAGCAACTAAATACCAATAATTAATAATTTAATTAACTAATACATTATAAAAAATAAACAAATTAAACTATGTTAGGCTAAACAACAATTAATAATTTAATAATTAATGAAATAACAATACAACAAATTATAGTTTATAAAAGACAAACAAATTTATGAAACAACTAAACAACAATAATTAATAATTTTATTAATATTTCAAATGAACTTATAGTTTATTGTACCGGTACCTTTATTCATTAATTTCTTTTCTTTTTTTTTTTAATTTTTTTTTTCCTTTTGAGGTTTTTCGGTGTACAGAATGCAAATTTGTTTTGGTTTTAAGATTTTTTTTTTTTTTGTAAGAGGTTCAGTCAAGAATTTTTTTTTTTTCTGTAAGAGGTACAGAATGCAAATTCGATACTCTGAGGTTTAGTCAAGTTGTTTTGTAAGAACTTCAAGTTATTTATACAAGCGGTATTTACCAAAACAAAAAATTGGAGACTAGAAAGAGAATACAGTTCCATTATCACATTCCAAATCAAACTAACATCAACGGGACAAGCCCAATCACTAATTAGTTGCACCAAATGACGGTACAATCACAAGAAAATAATACTCAAACAGCAGGATCTATTAACAAATGCAACCTACAAATGGTTCATCTCATGAATCCAAGGTTCGACATTCGTCAATTCATTAGACAACATTCACCATAAAAATAATTGTAGGGAGGCATTTAGCACAACAATAGCTCAGATCTAGATGACTGGAAAAAAAAAATGGAAGCAAGCTATAATGAAAAAAAAAATTATTATTAATAGGTGACGGCAAATTACTTATTACAACAAGAAGAGTTTCTGGTCACCGCTAGCATGAGCAAGATTCAGCCCAGAGGAAGCTGCAATGTATCTCTGATCTATAGGTTACTCAACATTGTGAGTCTTATATGCAAATGCAATACACAACTATTGTGATTGGTACCATAGACTACAGAGCAGACCATATAATTCCCAAGCAAGAAAGTGCATACTGAACCATCTTTAGTTTGTACACTATATGAGCATAGCTCTTACGATAACATTTCACATGATATTCCTAAGCATTTTTACATGAAAACAATACAAAAGAAGTTGAATTCAATTAATAAAAACTTTTAATTACCCTAAAGGCAAAATTCTCATATACCCAAATCCAAATCCAAATGGCTAAGCACCAAGTGACCCAAAAAAATTCAACAAAATTGACACACCAAAAACACCACCAAAGAGTTCTATAGTTTTTTTGACATACCCAGAATCCCCAAACTCAGTGTTAGAAATACTGAATGACTGTATTGTATTTCTCACTAAAAGAATATACATGAGTGCCTTTATATAGGAAGCATATGAGTGCAGTACAAGTAAATATGAGTGCAGTACAAGTAAGAGTGTAGTGCAAGAATGTGTGCTATACAAGTAAACTAGTTTGGGCCTAAGCTTATAACACTATATACATTAACAGCCCCCCTCAAACTCAAGGTGGATGTGAGACCAACTTGAGGTTGTCAACCAAAGTACGAAGGCGTCCCTTAGGATGTGACTTGGTGAAGATATCTGCAAGTTGATCTGTAGAGGAGATTGAGATTAGCTTGAGAGTACCATGGAAAAGATGGTAACGGATAAAATGACAATCGATCTCGATGTGTTTAGTCCGTTCATGGAAGACGTCATTGTGAGCAATATGAATGGCATTCTTGTTGTCACAATAAAAAGGAGTAGCAGAAGATGTAGACACACCTAAGTCTTTGAGAAGCCATCGTAGCCAAAGAAGCTCAGATGTGGTATCAGCAAGGGCACGATATTCTGCTTCAGTACTAGAACGGGCCACATGAGTTTGTTTCTTGCTTCGCCAAGAAATCAAAGAAGAACCAAGAAGAAAGCAATAACCAGTGGTAGACCTACGATCAGTGGGATCTCCTGCCCAATCAGCATCAGAAAATGCACGGAGAATAAGAGGAGACTGAGCAGAGTAGAAAAGACCATGGAAGAGAGTGCCCTTTAGGTACCAAAGAATGCGCAAAACAGCAGCATAGTGAGTCGATCGTGGAGCAGACAGATACTGGCTCACCTGGTGAACAGCATAGGAAATGTCTGGACGAGTAACAGTGAGATAAACTAGGCTGCCAACTAAGCGTCTATAAAGAGAGGGATTAGACAATGGTTTCCCTCCTGAGGGAGTTAAATGCGCATTAAGCTCAACTGGAGTGTCAACAGTCTTGCTATCAGTGAGTCCAGCTCTAGACAAGAGTTCAAAGGCATACTTGGCTTGAGTAATGTAAAGTCCATCTGTAGAATGAGTGATTTCAAGACCCAAGAAGTAGCTGAGATGTCCAAGATCTTTCATCTCAAACTGCTGACTGAGAAAATCCTTGAGTTTTTGAATTCCACTGAGGTCATCACCAGTTATGATCATATCATCCACATACAGGAGAAGTAAAATAGTGCATTTGTCAGTGCGACGAAGAAATAAGGCAGAATCATAGTGACTGGCCATGTAACCCAAGCGAGAAATGGTAGAGCTGAATTTGGCAAACCAAGCTCGTGGAGCTTGTTTAAGGCCATAAAGTGCACGTCGAAGGTGACAAACCTTGTTTGATTCAACAGAGAGACCAGGAGGAGGTTGCATATAAACTTCTTCACTTAAATCCCCATTAAGGAATGCATTTTTGACATCCATCTAGAAAAGGTCCCATTTACTAGCAGCAGCAACAGCTAAGAGGGCACGAACAGATGAGATACGAGCAACCGGAGCAAAGGTCTCTTCATAATCAATCCCATACTCTTGTGTAAAACCTTTTGCAACAAGACGAGCTTTGTAGCGCTCAATGGACCCATCAGAGCGAGTCTTAATCTTGTAGATCCACTTACAACCAACCACAGATTTCCCAGGGGGGAGAGTGACCAAGTCCCAAGTATGGTTTTTAGATAATGCATCAAGTTCCTCTTTCATTGCAATCTGCCATAAAGGGTTAGTGGAAGCCTCACGATAGGTGTGAGGCTCATGCAGTGTAGCAAGGGCAGTGTAACAATGATAGTCAAGCAAATGTGCAGGAATGGACCTTACCCGAGTTGAGTGACGAGGTGGAATGTCTTGTGCAAGATCTTTTGGCAGAGCAGGAGCAGGGGACCCAGGATCAGGGTTGGGTAGCTCATCTTCGACCTGTTCATCTTCCACCTGTTCATTAAAGGGGGAACTAGGAAAGGGATCAAGGATATCTGGTGGTTGGACAGAGAAGTCTATAGTAGAATCAGGAGCAACTATAAGAGGATCAGGAGCAGCTACAAGAGGGTTAGGAGCAGCTACAGAAGGAGTATGTGCCTCATTTGGAAATAGATCTAAGACAGAAGAGGAAGACAGAGAAGCACTGAAGTGAGAAAGCTCGACAAAGAGGCGATGTTCCCAAAAGATAACATTGCGGGAGATACGAAGACGATGAGAAACAGGATCATAACACCGATACCCCTTTTGAGTTTCGCCATAACCAAGGAAACAACAAAGCCGTGATCTAGGCTCAAGTTTATTATGCTCATGTGGCTGAAGAAGAACGAAACAAGCAGAACCGAAGGAGTGAAGGTGATGATAGTCTGGAGGTGACCCAAAATGGCGCTCATATGGAGTTTGATTTTGGATGACAGGACTGGGAATGCGATTAATAGTATAAACAGCATGAAGAGCGGCTTCGCCCCAAAAAGGAGCAGGAACTTTAGCAGAAAGAAGGAGAGCACGAACAGTGTCAAGAATATGACGAAGTTTTCGTTCGGCTCTACCATTTTGTTGAGAAGTACCTGGACAAGTTAGTTGATGAACAGTGCCATTGGAATGCAAAACAGCTTGGAAAGCATATTAAGTGTACTCAAGAGCATTATCAGATCGAAAAATTTTGATACGTTTGGAAAATTGAGTTTCAACCATTTTTGCAAAATTAGAATATACTTGCAATAATTCAGAACAATGTTTCATATTAAAAATCCAGCTATAGCGAGAGTAATCATCAACAAAGATAACAAAATATCGAGAGCCACCAATACTAGAGACAGAGGAAGGTCCCCAAACATCAGAATGAATAAGATCAAAGATATCAGTGGATATTGATTCACTAGTATTGAAAGGCAAAGCTGGTTGTTTTCCTAACTGACATGAGACACAATCAAAATTTTCTGTAGACACTGAACCTAACAAACCTCTAGAAGCCAATTGTTGTACCCAAGAAGAAGATGCATGACCAAGTCAAGCATGCCAAAGTGCAAGGGAAGGAATAGAAGATATTGCAGCAGCTGCGACAATATAAACAGGAGCAACAAGTGGAAGACGAAGGTTGTCTATGGGAAACATACGCCCAACTCTGGGACCGGTCCCAAGCTCTTGTCCCGTCCTTGGATCCTGCACAATACACCCAGAATAATCAAATATAATGCGATAACCCAACTCACCTAATTGTCCCACAGAAAACAAATTGTAAGAAAGGTCAGGAACATTAAAGACCCCAGGAACTGAGAATTTTGAGGTCGAAATGGAACCCATAGTATGACCAGACATTGTGGAACCATTTGCTATGTGTATATTAAGAGGGTGTGGTGCAGGTTTAAGTTCAGAAAATAAGGACGAGTGAGGTGTCATATGATTGCAACAAGCAGAATCCATAAGCCAAGAGGAAGGAGACATACCAGATAAAGCTGAGAGAGAAGAGGAATAAGATGCATTACCAACCATACGAATGACATTGGCGATAATGTTTTTAAGGTCATCTGTAGACATGGTGAAAGTGCGACCTAAAGATATAGACTGTGCAGAGACGGAAGCCATTGGTTGGACACTCTCAGTGTTAGCAACAGCGGCAGCAGAATTTGAAACAGCTGATTTATTGCGCTGATAGCAAGTCTCAATATTATGGCCAAAATGTTTACAAAAATTGCAAAAACGTTTGCTAGATTGTCGGCGACGATTGTTGCAAAAGGAAGAAGAATTGTCCTTATTCTTCATTTAGAAGCAAAATATGCAAAAACAAACTGCAAAAATGAAATCTATGCGAAAAACTGAGCAAGAAAACCTGGCCTGGAAAAAGTCAACGGTCAACGGCTGGTCAACGGTCAACGGTGATGACGTGGCGCTGATGTCAGCAGATGGCTGGGTGCTGACGTAAGCTAGGGCTGACGTGGCACTGATGACGTCACGGATGACATCAGCCTGAAACGTTGACGGCGCGTGAGGCGCGTGAGTTGTAGTAACCGAATCTTTGAGCGGCGCGTGTGAGCTCCAATAGCTTCACGGTTTCCACAGGCGTGTAGATCGATGCAATTCAATCTTCGTGGTACCTTCAGAATGTTGATCGTAGCAAAATTCGCGGCGGCGGAGCTCCCCAACAGCGGCTGCTACAGGTCCGGAACCTAAGGACGATGTCTGGAGACGTCGGAGGTTCAACGGCGAAAACTGTAGAAGTTGTTGTGACGGCGGAAGCGATGTTGGGAATAGAAAGGTCAGAGCAGTGGCTCTGATACCATGTTAGAAATACTGAATGACTGTATTGTATTTCTCACTAAAAGAATATACATGAGTGCCTTTATATAGGAGGCATATGAGCGCAGTACAAGTAAATATGAGTGCAGTACAAGTAAGAGTGTAGTGCAAGAATGTGTGCTATACAAGTAAACTAGTTTGGGCCTAAGCCTATAACACTATATACATTAACACTCAGTAAAAAATTCATCACATGTCAACTAATACCATTAGTTACAAAAGAACCCAGATGCTAAAAACTCAGTTTTATGTATTCACTCCAAAACAAAAGACAAAATAAAACCCCAAAAAAAAAACAAAAAAGAAAATTTCAAATTATCCAAAAAGCCAAAACACAATAGCAAATTTTGCTGAAAACTAAAAACACTGTAATAAATAATTTTAAAACTAGACTAAACAGTGCACACGTGGTCCAACAAGGATGGACAAACTGCATAAATGGTTGAAACGTGCACAGTGCTGTGGGTCTCACTGTTCAAAAGCCAAACGCGAAACGTGAAAAACGGTTGAAACGTGCGAAACGGTTGATACGTGCATAGTGCGGCCAAAATGGCCAAATACCACAAGTTTCAAAAATTAGCAACAAAATAACACTGTTTCGAAAATAAATAGGAAAGTACCACTTTTCTGGTACTCGAGTTTCTTAAACTCGAGTTCTAAATGGTACTCGAGCTTAAGAAACTCGAGTACCAAGAAGTTTAGACACCGTGGCACTGCTGACATGGAATTTGTGCGATTTAAAAAAATAATATGGTACTCGAGCTTGGTAAACTCGAGTTCCATGCAACACAGTACTCGAGTATGCCAAACTCGAGTACCAATTATAAAAAAAATTATGTTTATTTTTATTTCTAAGGTACTCGAGCTTGGTGAGCTTGAGTACCTTGTAAGAAACTCGAGTTTAGGAAACTCGAGTTCCTTATAAATATATATATATATTTTTTTGATAATCGGCAAATAAACATAAACATAAACATAAACATAAACATAAACATATTTTTAATTTTTGAATTGTAACTTTAGTATGTTATACTAACAGAGTCCTAGGAGTATTGAATCCTTATTTATTTATTTATTTATTTGATACAATTGAATCCTTAATTTTAACTTTAGTATTTGGTTCCTTTATTTCAGTTGCTTAGTCCTTTATTTTAACTTTAATGTTACTGTCATATGTATAAATGCAGCCAAAGTATTGTGAAATTAATCATGGGAATTTTTATCCAAATTGAATTCTAAGGAGGCTCGGATTTCCTAGAATTAATCCAGTACTGAACTTGTTTCTAATTGCTTAATTCAAAGGGACCATAAATTTCATAATCTAATGAAGTTTCATGAAAGTTTATAAACTCTCCGTTATTTCAACTTCATTGATAACCTAAATCCTGTCCAAGTCGAAGAGAGAGACTCTAAATTGAGAGAGTGAAAAGGAGAGATATAGGTGTATCAATTTCAGGAAAAGGATTAGAGATAGAGAATTAGTTCTCATTAATCCAAAAAAAAAGGTACAACCCCTATTTACAGCTGCTACTAGTCATTTTACTGAAGACAACAACTTGACGTTTATGCATCAATTATGCAAATTTGAAAATTCTCATCTAAGTTTCAATTGATCTTCAACTGATCCTTTCATGAATTTATTTGTTCATATCTCAACCCCCTTTACACAAAATTCTGGCCCTTTTCCTCTGAGAGAGAGAGAGAGAGAGAGAAAGAGAGAGAGAGAGAGAGAGAGAGAGAGAGAGAGATCACATTCCAACGAGCTCAGTGCTACAAACAAACAAACAAAAAAACCATATAGGAGAAATGGAATACATCTTATGTGCAGGCAGGGGAAACACTTTAGCATTTGTTCATAAATTGCCCAACATCAAGAATCATATGGGTTGCTCATTTGGCCCATCAAATTCGTTGAAATAAACTTCTAACGCATTTCAAACTGGGCTAAATTTGTTAGAAATTATTTAATCAATTTTTTGTTTTTGTTTTTGTTTTTTGAGCTTTAGTGTTGGACACTGTTGCCCAGAAATATCCCGAAAATCTGTTGATCGGTGCAAAGATTGTTGGATTTGCAGGTACCTATAGAATTCAGTTTCTGCTCAAATCAAATGACGTGACCATTCAAGAAACGATAGCGAGAAGAAAAGTTTTTTTTACAAAAAATTTTAAATTAAAAAAAAATTGTACTTATTCAATGCGTTGGGACAAGTTGTATTTCTCATTGATATTCTAGTGAGAAAGCAACAAAAATAGGGTCCAAGGAGATGGCAATGCCTAAAAAATTCATTTTCAAGATTATATGAAATGGAACTGTAGCTTTATGGAAGCTATTTGTTAACTCATGAGTCATAACTTCAATTGGATATGAAGGTGCATAGTGTTAGGATGTATGCCCTTAAATCCTATTGTATGATGCTATGTATGATATTATGTATGACTTAATGTTGTGTTTAATAAAGTTGTTTATTTCTTATCTAAAATAATGGTAACATGAATATTTGGACATTATCATATAGTCCATGAGATGCATAGTATGTGATTTATGTGAAAAGTCACAGAAGATATAAATCATAAGTTCTTTGTAAACTCAGAATTTGTAATTCATAGTCGGTGATGAAATTGGGCATTTCATCTGCGAAGACTATAACGTATCAACTAAGATGATTTGTCTTGATCATGGAAGTGGAGACTTCTAGTTGATATGTTGATATGTTTTAAGAGTTAAGACATATTGAACTGGACTGCTGTGAGATTTATTATTCTCCTAACGACTGTCAAATGAATAATAAATCTCACGACTTCTATTTGCATGAACTCTTAATCCTGAGAGAATAATGGACTTGATCATGAGATGTAGGTTGCTTTGATATATCAGGAGTGAGATCTAAAGTGACGGTCAAAACCTCAGTATGTTGGGCAACCACATTTAGTGTTGATGGAACATATATTCTCAAGATGGAATTCATAGTCTCTTAACGGAGATATAAAATATTCCCTTGAGATAAGTTTAATGGGTTTGGTTATTCAGAGAGTTAGGCCTAACCACTTTGGTAAGAAATTACTAAAGTATATATTTATGAAATTGGATTTCATAAATATATGATGAATAACTTTAAAGGATTAAACCGGGTACTCAAGGATAAGATGTAGTAATTTACAAAGTGGCAGTCTATATTTATGACTTTGTATTACTACGAATATTTTATGAAGGGGTTGCGTGTAAAATAAAGTCTTGGGATATAATTTATTAATGAGGCCTAGAGTGCAATTATATTTATATAGTGGTATTAAATATAATTAATGGTAACTTTGGACTTGTCAAGAGTTGACGGAAAAGCCCAAGGCCCATTGGAGCTAGTGTCTTATTGGTCCCTTTTGGTCCCATTCCAAGCCACACACTAAAGCCCAATTGGAAAGGCCCAATAGGCCGGCCCAATTAGATAATCAGTTAGTTATAAAGGGAGAAACATACAAAATTTTTGAACGTGATTTTTCGAAAAGAAAAATAAAGAGTGTGAGACACACTTTCATTCTCCCTTTGGAAACTGATTGAGAGACCACACATCTTGGGCGTAAAGTGGAATTGGAGTGAAGATTAAAAGTTTTCCCAAGTGCTTCTAATCTTTGTTTTGAAATTCTCCACACCAAGGTACGCTATCTTGTTCTTAAATTCTGAAAGTTACAGAGTGCATGTTGTCAATCATGAATGAAATAGATCCTTGTTTGTTGCTTCCGCTGTGTGTTTTGTATGAGATACAAAACCAGATTTTATCCAACACATAGCACATCCTGCACAGCATCCACGCCATGCCTATTATTGTCGGGAACATCTTACCATCTAGTAAGGTCTTTTACCCTAATCTTTTTTTTTTTTGGGAGAGGGGGGGGGGGGTGGAATACCTTGAATAGCTTTTCAAATAGTTAATAACTTCTTTATTTTCAGAAGTCTTGGAGCTCAATTGGTTGACATTTCTTGAAGTGTCCACATTTAGATTTCAATTCTCTTGCACTCAACCCAAACAAATTGGTGCCTATTTTATGAACCTATAAAATGCTTGTCAGAGTACCAGCTCAAAGAGACACTAATGATCATACCTGAATGTCAGCATTACTTCTATGTTGAATGTCTTATAGCCTAAATGCTACATACCCCATCAATTGGAATTCTACTTATGGATATTTCATGAGCAAATGCTAATATTAAGGAGAAATTTAAAAAAAAAAAAAAACAACTTATAGTTTTATATTTGGAACACATTAAAATGCCTGTTAGCGTACCGGTTCAAAGAGACACTAACGATCATACTAGAATGTCAGTAATACTTCTATGTTGAATGTCTTAGCTTGAATGCTACAGACTCCATCAGTTGGAATTCTACTTAGCGATTGAAACCAATGGATATTTAATGAGCAAATGCTAATATCAAGGAGAATTTTTTTTAAACAACTTATAGTTCTATATTTGGTTCACATTAAATCCCACACTTCTTTTAAATTAGAGATATTTTAAACCACACACTTTCATAAATAGGACACTTAAACTCCAGATTTTTTTTTTGGGTGAAAGTATGAAATTTAAAGTATCACATTTAAAAGTTGGAGTTTAATGTGCTCCAGGAATTAAACTACAGGATATTTTATATACTTTTCCCTGAAATTAATTTTTCCATTCAGTTAATTCATGATGCTGTGTAAACACTGTTATAGGTTGTGTTTTTTAATTTGAGCTAGTGTTCCTGGCATTCTTGTGGTTGAAGAACGAAAAATTGTTTTAATTTTTCTTACGCGGTATGACCAGTTGTATTTTTCATTGATGTTCTAGTGAAAATGCACCAAAGATAGAGATGAAACTACTTGCAATAGTGAAGTCATTTTGAAGTCTGTGTGGAATGGAACTGCAACTTCTTCTAAACTCGAGTTCCTTATAATTTTTTTTTTTTTTTTGATAATCGGCAAATAAACATAAACATAAACATATTTTTAAGTTTTTATTTATTTAAATAGAAGCATTGTAAAATAGATTTTAATTTCAAAATATGAATTAATTTCTACATTAATTAAAACTGTTTATTGTTTTCTCATAAAAATTGTTCACTGTTTTCTCTTTAGCATTATTGTTCACTCTCTTTTTTGCGTAAATTATTTTACGTTCACTATTTAAAAAGTTATTAACTGTTTTTTCATAAAACACCTACTAAAATTGTGTTTTATAAATTTAAACGCCAAATCAGAATGCTTTTTTGTGCTTAAATTTCACAATAATTGAATTTGTTTTTTTACATTGATGAAATCTATTTCTACATTAACAAAATTTTCTCTCTGTACATCACGTTTACTGTATATTCGAATTTGCTTACTGCAATCATAAAATCTATTTTCTGTATTAATTAAAACTGTTTATTGTTTTCTCATAAAAATTGTTCACTGTTTTCTCTTTAGCATTATTGTTCACTCTCTTTTCTGCGCAAATTATTTTATGTTTACTATTTTAAAAATTGTTAACTGTTTTTTCATAAAACACCTACTAAAATCGTGTTTTATAAATTTAAACGCCAAATCAGAATGCTTTTTGTGCTTAAATTTCACAATAATCGAATTTATTTTTCTGCATTGATGAAATTTATTTCTACATTATTAAAATTTGCTCTCTGCACATCATGTTTACTGTATATTCGAATTTGCTTACTTCATTAATAAAATCTGTTTTCTGCATTAATTAAAACTATTTATTGTTTGCTCATAAAAATTGTTCACTGTTTTCTCAGGAGTGGTGACCTTAAAATCATCCAGTGGGGTTTTTGTCGTGTTAGTTTTCCCCCATTGGAAAACAAATGACCATGTCCATTCAATTTTTATTGCACTTAGTTTAATTGGTGATTTGTTTGTGCTACCACGCGCTTTGCATGTTAATTTGATTAATTAATAAACTTGGCTAATTAATCAATTAATTAATCACTTGGGGTCAATACGTTTTTGGCCTATCAAATTGTGTTGAAAGTACAAAATCGTGAAAATTCGAGAGAGAATTGTGTACATTAGATGTACAGACTGTTTGAATTTGTAAAAAAAAAAAAAAAAATTATTCATTGAATGTATAAAATCTTGAAAGTACAAAATAAAATTGTGTAAATTAGATGTACAGATTGTCTGAATTTGTTAAAATGATTGGATTCGTTAAATGTACAAAATCATGAAAATTAAATGGAAAACTATGTACTAATGTACTGATCATCCGAATTTGTTGAAAAATTCGTAATCGTTGAATAAACAAAATCGTGTAAACTCATTGGAAAATCAAAGAACATGCCAAATTGCTGAGCAGCACATGCAGCATTGTGAATATCAATGTAGCAATGGTGGAAATTAACAACAACGTCTAATATTCGTAGGTAGAAATTTTTGGAAATCATCATTACTTGAATCTGAAAAGTCTGAAATATCTCTTTCATCATCTAACGCAGTAACTTCATTAATAGACTTAATGGCTAGCTCTTGCGCCTTCCCCTTTAGATGTTTCCTAGCTTTTTGGATTGCATGAAAACGGTCTAATCGCCTTTGCATTTGATTGTTCTCTTGTTCAAGACGAGCAAGTATGTTGGCAGGTTCATTTCTAGGTAACTCAGCTGAGTGTGCCTTAGGAACTCGTAATCCATGCCATCGACAATACACCTTCAACTCACACCTTTTCTCGTATAGGGTTGACCATGGTGGTTTTGCTACGGTGAGCTCTACTACGGTGTTATTTGTACTTAGTTTTGTAGGTTTGCCAACCATGATGTGCCCAATGCTTCCAAGACTTTCGTACGTATATATTGGCATATTAAGGAATCTCTCCTCTTTCCAACCCATTTTCCTCCATAGTGGTCTATGTATGTCTGTAGTTGTTGATCTGCTGGAACTTGTGATAATCCATTTGTTGAAGAAGATCCAAACTTGTTTCGCATTGTACGATTTGATGTTGAGGCGTTGCGACTCATAGCTTAGTCAATCTACGAAGTTAGTGGGGTCGAAATAAGATCATTATGTAGTGCATTTATAACCTCATTTCATGTTCCAAGCATTATAATTTCAGCTATTAGGGCTTGTCATGTCAATACAGGTTGGGAAAACACTATATGAACAAAGTTTTAAATGTTCCCAATGTCACAGTGAGATTTGAATAGTGAACATAAAATAATTTACACAAAAAAGAGAGTGAACAATTTTTTAAATAACGCTAAAGAGAAAACAATTTTATACAAAATCATAGAAATAGATTTTACAGAAAACAGTGAACAATTTTTATGAGAAAACAATGAACAGTTTTAATTAATACAGAAAACAGATTTTATGAATGCAGTAAGCAGATTTGAATATACAGTAAACGTGATGTACAGAGAGAAAATTTTGTTAATGTAGAAATAGATTTCATCAATGCAGAAAAACAAATTCGATTATTGTGAAATTTTAGCACGAAAAAGCTTTCTGATTTGGCGTTTAAATTTATAAAACACAATTTTAGTAGGTGCTTTATGAAAAAATAATTAATAATTTTTTAAACAATAAACGTAAAATAATTTACACAAAAAAGAGAGTGAACAATTTTTTAAATAACGCTAAGGAGAAAATAATTTTATGCAAAATCATAGAAATAGATTTTGCAGAAAACATTGAACAATTTTTATGAGAAAACAATGAACGGTTTTAATTAATACAGAAAACAGATTTTATGAATGCAGTAAGCAGATTCGAATATACAGTAAAGGTGATGTACAGAGAGAAAATTTTATTAATGTAGAAATAGATTTCATCAATGCAGAAAAACAAATTCGATTATTGTGAAATTTAAGCACGAAAAAGCATTCTGATTTGGCGTTTAAATTTATAAAACACGATTTTAGTTGGTGTTTTATGAAAAAACGGTTAATAATTTTTTAAATAGTAAACATAAAATAATTTACGCAAAAAAGAGAGTGAACAATAATGCTAAAGAGAAAACAGTGAACAATTTTTATGAGAAAACAATAAACAGTTTTAATTAATGTAGAAATTAATTCATGTTTTGAAATTAAAATCTATTTTGCAATGCTTCTATTTAAATAAATAAAAACTTAAAAATATGTTTATGTTTATGTTTATGTTTATTTGCCGATTATAAAAAAAAAAAAAAAAATTATAAGGAACTCGAGTTTAGAAGAAGTTGCAGTTCCATTCCACACAAACTTCAAAATGACTTCACTTTTGCAAGTAGTTTCATCTCTATCTTTGGTGCATTTTCACTAGAACATCAATGAAAAATACAACTGGTCATACCGCATAAGAAAAATTAAAACAATTTTTCGTTCTTCAACCACAAGAATGCCAGGAACACTAGCTCAAATTAAAAAACACAACCTATAACAATGTTTACACAGCATCATGAATTAACTGAATGGAAAAATTAATTTCAGGGAAAAGTATATAAAATATCCTGTATTTTAATTCCTGGAGCACATTAAACTCCAACTTTTAAATGTGATACTTTAAATTTCATACTTTCACCAAAAAAAAATCTGGAGTTTAAGTGTCCTATTTATGAAAGTGTGTGGTTTAAAATATCTCTAATTTAAAAGAAGTGTGGGATTTAATGTGAACCAAATATAGAACTATAAGTTGTTTAAAAAATAATTCTCCTTGATATTAGCATTTGCTCATTAAATATCCATTGGTTTCAATCGCTAAGTAGAATTCCAACTGATGGGGTCTGTAGCATTCAAGCTAAGACATTCAACATAGAAGTATTGCTGACATTCTAGTATGATCGTTAGTGTCTCTTTGAGCCGGTACTCTAACAGGCATTTTAATGTGTTCTAAATATAAAACTATAAGTTGTTTTTTTTTTAAAAAAAATTTCTCCTTAATATTAGCATTTGCTCATGAAATATCCATAAGTAGAATTCCAATTGATGGGGTATGTAACATTCAGGCTATAAGACATTCAACATAGAAGTAATGCTGACATTCAGGTATGATCATTAGTGTCTCTTTGAGCTGGTACTCTGACAAGCATTTTATGGGTTCATAAAATAGGCACCAATTTGTTTGGGTTGAGTGCAAGAGAATTGAAATCTAAATGTGGACACTTCAAGAAATGTCAACCTATTGAGCTCCAAGACTTCTGAAAATAAAGAAGTTATTAACTATTTGAAAAGCTATTCAAGGTATTCCACCCCCCCCCCCCCCTCTCCCAAAAAAAAAAAAGTTTAGGGTAAAAGACCTTACTAGATGGTAAGATATTCCCAACAATAATAGGCATGGCGTGGGTGTTGTGCAGGATGTGCTATGCACCTTCATATCCAATTGAAGTTATGACTCATGAGTTAACAAATAGCTTCCATAAAGCTACAGTTCCATTTCATATAATCTTGAAAATGACTTTTTTAGGCATTGCCATCTCCTTGGACCCTATTTTTGTTGCTTTCTCACTAGAATATCAATGAGAAATACAACTTGTCCTAACGCATTGAATAAGTACAATTTTTTTTAATTTAAAATTTTTTGTAAAAAAAACTTTTCTTCTCGCGATCGTTTCTTGAATGGTCACGTCATTTGATTTGAGCAGAAACTGAATTCTATAGGTACCTACAAATCCAACAATCTCTGCACCGATCAACAGATTTTCGGGATATTTCTGGGCAACAGTGTCCAATACTAAAGCCCAAAAAACAAAAACAAAAAATTGATTAAATAATTTCTAACAAATTTAGCCCAGTTTGAAATGCGTTAGAAGTTTATTTCAACGAATTTGATGGGCCAAATGAGCAACCCATATGATTCTTGATGTTGGGCAATTTATGAACAAATGCTAAAGTGTTTCCCCTGCCTGCACATAAGATGTATTCCATTTCTCCTATATGGTTTTTTTGTTTGTTTGTTTGTAGCACTGAGCTCGTTGAAATGTGATCTCTCTCTCTCTCTCTCTCTCAAGAAAAGGGCCAGAATTTTGTGTAGAGGGGGTTGAGATATGAACAAATAAATTCATGAAAGGATCAGTTGAAGATCATTTGAAACTTAGATGAGAATTTTCAAATTTGCATAATTGATGCATAAACAGCAAGTCGTTGTCTTCAGTAAAATTACTAGTAGCAGCTGTAAATAGGGGTTGTACCTTTTTTTTGGATTAATGAGAACTAATTCTCAATCTCTAATACTTTTCCTGAAATTGATACACCTATATCTCTCCTTTTCACTCTCTCAATTTAGAGTCTCTCTCTTCGACTTGGACAGGATTTAGGTTACCAATGAAGTTGAAATAACGGAGAGTTTATAAACTTTCATGAAACTTCATTAGATTATGAAATGTATGGTCCCTTTGAATTAAGCAATTAGAAACAAGTTCAGTACTGGATTAATTCTAGGAAATCCGAGCCTCCTTAGAATTCAATTTGGATAAAAATTCCCATGATTAATTTCACAATACCTTGGCTGCATTTATACATATGACAGTAACATTAAAGTTAAAATAAAGGACTAAGCAACTGAAATAAAGGAACCAAATACTAAAGTTAAAATTAAGGATTCAATTGTACCAAATAAATAAATAAATAAATAAGGATTCAATACTCCTAGGACTCTGTTAGTATAACATACTAAAGTTACAATTCAAAAATTAAAAATATGTTTATGTTTATGTTTATATTTATGTTTATTTGCTGATTATCAAAAAAAAAAAAAAAAAATTTATAAGGAACTCGAGTTTCCAAAACTCGAGTTCCTTACAACGTACTCGAGTTCACCAAGCTCGAGTACCTTAGAAATAAAAATAAACATAATTTTTTTTATAATTGGTACTCGAGTTTGGCATACTCGAGTACTGTGTTGCATGGAACTCGAGTTTACCAAGCTCGAGTACCATATTATTTTTTTAAATTGCACAAATTCCATGTCAGCAGTGCCACGGTGTCTAAACTTCTTGGTACTCGAGTTTCTTAAGCTCGAGTACCATTTAGAACTCGAGTTTAAGAAACTCGAGTACCAGAAAAGTGGTACTTCCCTATTTATTTCCGAAACAGTGTTATTTTGATGCTAATTTTTGAAACTTGTGGTATTTGGCCATTTTGGCCTGCATAGTGCTGTGGGTCTCACTGTTCAAAAGCCAAACGCAAAACGTGCAAAACTTTATATCCAAACGCACACTTAGTCGTAAATCTGTCCTTGATGGCCATGAGCAGAGGTTTATTGTAGTCAGACTCAGAGCCATCGTACTTGATGTGTTGACGAAAATCTCAGCATAGAATCTGAAAACCCATGTTTGAACTTTGAAGTGCAGATTTTTGAGTCTGACCAGAAAATGTATATAAAATATATAAAAAATTTTTAAAAAAAAAAATGAGGAAGGCCTATGTAAAACCTCCTAGGCTTAATTGCTTAAACACCAACGCCTTTAATTATGAAGAGGAGCGAGAACATTTTTTTTCTTTTGTTTGCTACAATCAATTGCAACTATAGCATAAAAACTGCTGTACACCTCTGATATGATAGTCATTCTAAAGTATAAAATTTTATCACTTTGAAAAAAAAAAAAACTATAGCATAAAACAAACATTTTGCGAGTGTCTAGAGCTATTTTGCCTTTACTTTATTACTGCATACCAATTTATTTATTACTGCAATTCAGAATAAACGTGACTACAAACTCCACATATTACCAAATTACTAAACTCCATATTATCTTCAATGATGGCAACCTGAACCATTACCGGGTCCAGGCAAGTAAGTGCATGGATTAGGCTCAGAAGGTGTAACCGGGGCTCGATCTTGTGAAACTGCTATCACCTTGGCTCGATCAAGTTTGTTTGACTTCTTGACAGCAACCAAAGGCCCTGTAGCTTCAACAGGCTTGCTGTTAACAATGAACAATATGAGTATCGGTGATATGTGGTGGCAGTTTTCTCCGAAACATGTTTTGCTCTCTATCAATATGTGGTTTGATGGTTTCTAATAAACCAAAAGAGATATAGGATGTGTATTTTCAATATGCATGTTTGTTGAATGAACAAATGGCTTAATTTATTGAAAAAAACTCAAGAGAAGTCTATATCACATATCACTTATGGTAAGGTGGTTAAAATAATGATAAAGTTGTTCTCTAAAATAATGGATAATAGTGGTCTCGAGAATTTTTGAGGCACTTACCAAAAAAAAAAAAAAGAAGACAACAGGACATATATTCTGGAGTCATGCCAGTACTGATGATATATATTTTGTCTCTTGACTTTCTTTTTCGGTCATAATTTAGGTTAACTTTGTTGGAGTTTATGATATGATAAAAATTCCTTTTTGGGTAAAACCCATATTTGCCAAAGAGTATGATGATGATAGCAATGATGCTCAATATATACACATTCGTGAGTTCCAATTGGCTAATGAGAAGCATGGTCCATAACACTACTGTTTAAATTTAATCAGACCGACGTTAGCAATGGCCCCCCGAAATGTGTTTTAAATTTTTTGCGAAAATGCACTTTTGGTATCTACATTTTGGGCCGATTCTCGATTTGATCCCTAAATTGATTTCACTCCTAGGTCAATCTCTGATTTTAGAAAATCGTTTTTATTTTGGTCATTACCGTCAACTCAGTAACAGAAAAATCAAATGTGGCAAACGGAGTGCATTGTTGGCATGTTAAATATTGACGTGGTTAATTATAGAGCTGATGTAGTCATTAAAAAATACTTTGAAATGCCACGTTAGCATATAAAATAATTAAAAATAAAAGAAAAAAAATTTTAATTTCTTAAGTTTAATTTTAATTGTAAAAAAATATAAAAAAAACAAATAAAATAAAATAAAATACAATCTAATTAAAAAGAGTATTAAATTACTTTCTTATATTCTTTTCATTATTTTCGAAAGAACAAAGTAACATGTTCTTTATGTTCTTCGGGAAAGAACATAAAGGTTGCTCAAAGCATTAAAATAATCAATATTTTCTTTTCTTTTATTACATTTTCTTAGCAAATAAACATGCAAAAATTCATTCAAATTCCCTATTCTCCACCGAAACCTCCAACAAATCAAATCCATAAACCTAGAAAAATCATCAAATCCACATGAAAAAAACAATCCCAAAAATTTAAAATAAACACAGCAACAACTCGAAACCCAACCCTAACCCACATTGTTGTGCTTTGCATTTTTGGTCAATCACCTCCTCGAAATGCAGAAAATACCTTGCAATCCGAAGCCTAAACCAACAACAGACCCAATAAATGGTCACCGATCTAACCAACCAATCAACCAACTAATCCTAAAATCTGAAACCCACATGAATAGATCAGACCATCAATCATCACCACTGTCATCGATCAGTCCATCAAGCCACTGCAACCCACACCAACAACAAACCCATCCAATGATCCACCCTCACCCTCCATCAGACCAACCACCACTTCACAACTATTGATCCAAGAGAGAGCTTTAGAGATTTTCCCAGATCTATGATCTGAGAGAGAGACTTTAGAGTTTTAGAGCTTTAAAAAGATGAAAGAGAGAGAGGGAGATTTTGATCTGAGAAAGAGAGCTTTAAATATTTTCATTTGGGTAAGCAAAACACTAGCTCTCATGCTTGAACCATTATGATTTGAGACTTATTTTTGTTGCTATTGTGCTTGTGATGAAGGCCACGAAGACTGACGCAAACCCAGATCTACGATCTCTCTCTTTCCCTAACCTCCTACCGAATTAGCTCCCTCCAACGTAGATTAAGGTCTAGTCCATCTACGACAACTCGATTCATCCGCCGCTATGCCTTTAGCTCCTCATCGTGGGATGACTCCACCACCACCACTAGTAAGGGTGGAAAAGAAAGAGGGTGAGTTAGAAAGAGATCTATCCATGGAGCATGAAGAGAGTGAGAGAATTTGAGATTAGTCTTTGAGTGTAGGGATTTTTTTAAGCTGATGAGGTTAAAGAAAAATAAAAACAAAAACAAAAAGAATTAAAAAGATAATGATTTTTTATTTTTTAAGAAATGATTTTAGTTTAAATTAGATTTAAGGTTTTTTTAAAAAAAAATTTAATTTACTTTTTTTAAAAAGAATTTATGAGTTGGTTTTTTTTATTAATTTAAATGCTGATGTGGCTTTTAAAAAATGCTAAATATAATTTTTATTAGCTACGTCAGAAAACAGTGCATTCCGTCTGTCACGTTTGATTTTTTTGTTATTGAGTTGACGGTAGGAACCAAAATAAAAACGATTTTCTGAAATTAAGGACTTACCTAGAAGTGAAATCAATTTAGGAACCAAATCGATAATCGACCCAAAATGTAGGGATCAAAAGTGTATTTTCGCCTAAATTTTTTTATAGTTGCTACAAGTAATTAATAAGATCCCATTCATCCAAAAAAAAAAAAAAAAGTTATAAGATTCCAATGCATACTTGGAATAGTAACCCCCACCTTGACATGTATTTTCTTTTTCCAATTTTCTTAATCACTTTCCTTTTTTTTTTTTAGTTTCAATAAATTTAATTAGTAAAGTTTCTTATTATCAAATAAGAGATTTAAGATTTAACCATTGTCTATACCAAACAATTAATTGGTGTTTTGATTTGATACTTTTGGAGCGAATTTCATAAGTTGATACTATCTCTAAGTGGGAAAAAAAAAATTCTTCTTAATTTCTTTCTTTTCTTTTCTTTTAATTTTTTTCTTAGTATTTCTCAATCGAGTGCCCCAAGCCTACCATTTTTATTAACTTTTATTGTTAGCTTTCTTTAAACTTTTCAATTTGCATTTTCCATATTGTTAGCTCTCTTTTTCCTAACAAAGGGCTTTCTTTTATTTGAAGTTAAGGAAAAATGGTTTTAAAATCTTAAGAAGTACAAAGCTTTTCTTCTACTTTTTTATTTCTATTTTACTTCAACTTTTATTTATTTATCTTATTTTTTATGGTTTTTTTCCTTTAATTGTTAAACCAATTAAGAGGTTTTATTCATTTTTATGTAAAATTTCTTACTAACTTCTACTCAAAGAATCAAATACAAGATTAGATATGACAAATACTATTAGTACAAGATTAATTACAGCGTAAAGCTCAGTAATATTGCAATTCATACGCTTGCCATAACTAATAAATTTGTTTATGTGAGACATTTTAGTGACACAAATCTAGAAAAGTGATGTTTGAAAATTCTTAGTGCAGTGATGAGGGCGTTAGACATACATATATAAGTACGTATATATTGTAAATCAATATTAATTATCATTTAGTCTTGGCCCCCCAAACAAAGTTTTCTAGTTCCGCCTCTGACTGTCTTGGGATGGTTATAGCAACTATGAGCAAGAAAGTTTTACGGGCATTGAAAAATTGAGGCTAAAGCCTTTGAAGAAGTCCAGATATTTGCTCGGGATGTTTGTGCCCAAGAGATTATTCTTGAAAGGTGATTCTCTAGTGGTCTCAAATGCAATTACTGGAAAGTTTCCTCCACTATCTTCAATAGCATCAGTAGTTTATGGTATTTCTTTGTTCTCTAACCCATGTGATTCATAGTTTCAAATTCACACATGATGAGGAATGGTAACAAACCGACTCACCTGTTAGAAAAACGTGCTCAAAATATTGACCTATATTTCTTGGATTGAGGTCTTGAGGAGATCCATTGTTTTTTAAAATATGCATGCCCTCTCAAATAATGTAATTTCTTTTTATTAGAAAAAAAAAATTTTTAATTATGTTATTCTATCTTCCAACTGCTTTTATTATTTTGCTTGAAAAGATGAGCAAAATTTTGTATATTATGCAAGAAATAACTATTCTAAAATTATAGAAAAATTCATAATTTAATTTCCTTTTTAGATGTTTTAACATCATAAATTTGTTTTATATATTGATTTATTTCATATAAAATTGGAAAAGTCCTACATTACTTAATTAGGTAGTTGAAAGATTTTTAAGTTTTATGTCAAAATTCAATTTACATTGATCGCTTATGCTGAATTTGTAATATATTTTTTTAGTTTTATTAATGTTTTATGAGATAATTTTTGCCTATGAGATAAACGTTTAAAATTTTCATTAAAGCAAAAATTATTTCATAACACATGAATAAAGCTTAAAATTGTGTACAGTATTGCTTGTTGTGGAAAAAAAAAAGGCATGTTCTCTAACTTCTACCTTCCCATTATTTGAATATTGATTTATTGTGTATTCAAAAAAGAAGAAGAAGGCACGTGATACTGTGAGACGTCGTTGCAGAAGAGTCTTTACAAAGCAAGCTTACTTGTCTCACACGCACAGATCATCTCGACCTCGAAGTCAATTTCCAACTCAACAATGCAAAAGAAAAACCAGGAAAAAAGAAAAGAGGGGGGGGGGGGGGGGTGTGGGACAATTATTGATGTGGAGATTTCGAGACTGGTAGTAATTCATGAAAGTATTCTCTATTTGTTTTGGACCCGACCTAAAATCAAGTAGCAGTGACTTGAAATGTCGGTTTCTGATGTGCGGCCTGCAATTAAGGGAGATCTAATTAATACTTGTCATTGTCCCATTTAAAGACCTATGGTTTGTAGGTTAAAATGCCACTTAGTCTATATTTCCAATGTGATCCAACGTTAAACTACTATCCTTTATGTGAAAGATCTTATTTTTGCTAGGTGTAACATATATCTGGCCAATATGTGCCATTGTTGCAATGATTGAATCCATTCGATTTCTAAAAAAGATAATTAATCCTTAACTTTTTGAGAAATCTTAATTGATTTTTGTTCATTAATATATGCCTATATATTTTTTACTTCGTCGATTTGATATTTTCGGTGAATACCAGGATTTTCATATTGAAAAAAATCATAAATTTTAGGAATTAGAACTGTAAGAATAAGAATTGTTATTGTACTAAGGTTTGGAGGCTATAACGTGTGAGGACCTTTCCATACTATATATCTATTTATTTATTTATTATACGTCTGTCCTTTTGTTTCTCCTATGAATACGTACAAATCCACCGCATTGATAAATCGTGTTCAAATCTATCCTATTCACACAAAAAAAAAAAAAAAAAAAAAAAAGTACTCTACATGAAATATTTGATTATGAAGTCAAAGGCACCCATCACTATACACCGATATAGAGACGTTTTCCAAAACAAATTTTCTTTTCTATAAATTTAGCCCATTTGTTCATTCCACAAACGTGCAACGAAAAATACACATCCTATACCTTGTGGGTGATTAGAAACCATCAACCCACATATTGATAGAGAGCAAAACATGTTTTCAAAGAAAACTTTCTCCACCATGGTAAAGGTGGTGATGATGATCATGATGATACTCACGTTGCTCATTTTTAACAGCAAGCCTGTTGAAGCTACAATGCCTTTGGTTACTGTCATGAAGTCAAAAAAAGTTGAGGCAGCCAAGGTGGTTTCAATTTCACAAGATCGAGCCCCGGTTACACCTTCTGAGCCTAATCCATGCACTTACTTGCCTGATCCTGCTAATGGTTCTGGTTGTCATCATTGAAGATCAAGGAGCTTATTAATTTGGTCATCATATCTGTGGAGTTGTGTTGTCACGTTAATCTGTATTGCAAGAATACATAATATTGTTGTGTAGTAGAGATAAAAGGCAAATTGTCTCTAGCCAACTTGCCCATTGTTTGTTTTATGTTATAGTTGCAATTTCTCTCCTCTTCATAATAAAAGGCTCAGTGTTATTGGTTGGGGTTAAAGCCCTAGCTAGCTAGGAGGTTTTACGTAGGCTAGTTGGCAACTTCATCGCCATGTTGTTTCTCTTTCTTTTATATTTTATATTTATAAACATACATTTTCGTTAAGCAGGATTTGAAATTACATTTTTGTCCATATTTTATTTTGCCGATGCGTGATGAGGAGGGTTTTTTTTTTTTCCGCAATTTGAGTTATATATAAAGCACGGTTTGACAATTGGTACAATAAGAGTGAGTACTTTCTCAATTGCAGCGTATGGCCTTATGACATGGTGTTTCTATTTCTAACTCCAAGGGTGTATTTGTTTCGACTGAAAATCAGTTTCGGAAATTGTTTTCCGTAAAATATGGTGTTTGGTTGGCTTGGAAAATTCGGTCAAACTGAAAAGTTTGACCAGAAAATTGCCTTGAAACGACTGAAAATGAATTCAGTTGAAATTTTCGCTTCAAACTGAAAAAAAGCACGCGAGATAGAGAGAGAGAGAACATGAAGAGAGGGAGACAGAGAACGAAGAGAGAGCACGAAGAGAGAGAAAGCACGACGAAGAGAGAGAGAGAGCACGACGATCTCGCGCCGGCGATCGCCAGATCGCACCGCGATCGCGAGGCGGAGATCGCGAGTCGCGATCTCGCGACGCAATCGCAAGGCGGCGATCGCGAGATCGCGCCGCCTCGTGATCGCGATCTTGGCGCGACGCCTGGCGATCGCGGCGCGACGCCTCGTGATCTGGCCGGCGCGATCTCACCTCCCTCTCTCAGTTTTGACCGAATGGGTTGTTCGTTGTTTTGATTTTTGTTTGTTTAAAAGTTGATGATTGTAATTTTGTATTATAAAATTTGTTTAGAATGTGAGACAATGGCTGAAAAAATGTGAGAAATCAGTGAAAAATTTACATTTTCAGAATGTTACCAAACACTTGAAAATATTTTCCAAAGTATTTTCTAAAATGCTACCAAACACCTAAACATATTTTCCTTTCCCGAAAATATATTCCCGAAAATATTTTCTTTTCCTGAAAATCATTTCCGTTGAGCCAAACGCAGCCTAAGACAAGATTTTTGTCCAAAACATCAAGTACGAATACGATGGCTCTGAGTCTGACCACAATAATCCTCTGCTCATGGCCATTGCAATGGCCATCAAGGGACAGATTTACAACGAGGTCAGCAGTTTTTTTTTTTTTTTTTGGGCTTTCTGGCTGCTTTGAATTTCTGTTTTTAATCTTCTCGGGCTGTATTTTGTCTTATGTTTTGGGGGTAAAAATACATAAAACTGAGTTTTTAGCATCTGGGTTCTTTTGTAACTAATGGTATTCGCCGACATGTGCTGAATTGTTTAGACTTTAGAGGGGTTTTGAGTTTTGGGAATTTTTTTCAGTAGTTATTTTTTTTTTTTTTTTTCTTTCGAGAATTGTTTTTAGCATTGTGTTTAGAGACCTATTCTTAACCTTTTGTTGAGAATGAAACAATTGAATCATCATACAAACTTGCTTTGCAAATGAAATCAAATAATTTCATTTTTTTAGGTTTTTTTTTTTTTTTTTTTTGATGAATTTGGATACTGATACTTGATTCTAGGCTAGTAGTTTTTATTGGATAAATCCAGTTCAGTTTAATTAGTGGAAAACATCTTAAAGGGTTGTCACTGTGTGGCTAGCTTACTAAGGCCTGGTGAATCATTAGGTGCTGAGACAAATTTCTTGGCCTGATGAGTGATTAGTGAGTACTATGAACTTCAGCTGGATCTGTTGCATTTTGTTGATCACCAAAAATATTCCAAATAAGCTTAGACAAGCCCATTTCTGACTTATAGCTGACTTAAATTAGAAATTTAGAATGTTTCAATGGTTTACTCAGATCAATTATCCTTGTTTGAAGGCTTCAAATGAACCCTTGAAACATCCAAATCAATATCAAAATCTTAGAGGTACCCTTCCAGTGTCTTGGATGCTCTCTTTTATATGGGCTTTATATGTAGGCATGGTTCATGTAGTTTTAAGAGGTTCCAAGTTCCTGGAGACCTATCGAAAGTCAACACTGCACTAAAAGCTGCTTATAAACAAGTACAGATTTTTTATAATAGTCACATAAGTGTTATTTTATTGATTAAGAACCCCAAGAGGCCAAGAAAGTGGTTTTATGTCTTTATTATTTTGCTTAATTAACGAAGTTTATGAATTTTCCCACAACTGATGTTTACCATTTTCTGCCGCTATCTTGGTTCTTACACAACACAGGATGAAAAGATCTAGATAGTGTTCAAGGCTAAATCTTCAACAAGTCCAATTTAAACTCAAACTCATAATTTTTTTTTTAAACAAAAATATTTTTGTTTAATCCAAACTTATCAAGAAGTAAAATTCTATCTCTTTAATAAGTCTAACTTAAGTCCAAACTTAAACGTTAATATTATTATTATTATTATTATTATTATTATTATTATTATTATTATTATTATTTACTCCGAACTTAATAAAGAGTGAAACTCTATCTCTTTTATAAGTCCAACTTAAACTGAAACTCATCAATTTTTTTAAACAAAAATATTTTTTTTTAAATCCAAACTTGTCAAGAAGTAAAACTCTATCTCTCTAATGAGTCCAACTTAAACTCAAACTCAAACGTTAATATTATTATTATTATTATTATTATTATTATTATTATTATTATTATTATCTCTCTACTTCACTAACGTGATATTTTATGATAGGTGCAAACTTTTAGTCATGGATTATTCTTTTGAATGTAACCCAATCTTATTCTTATATTTTTATTTTTATTTTTATGTTTTAGTCATATATTTTGTTTTGTTTCAATAATTTATAAATAGTGAATCATTCGATTTTTTAATATTTTTTGGTCTTTTAGAAGTTTTAATATCTGAATTTTTGAGTTAATTTTTGCAGTAATTGAAATTGTCTGACAAATTTTTTGTAAGCCATGATTTCTTCATTAAATTGTAACATAAATTGAAGTCATACAAGAGTAAATCATGTAATGATTTAGTTTCTTAATCAATTTAAGATTTTATAAAATTATTTTAGTTTACTTCACAAATATATAGGTTTCCGTACATAATATGAGTCAGTGATTAGTTGATCTAAAATATGAAACTAATAAGGAAACATGATAGATGGCCAAATCAGGACCACTGGCTGGACAAAGAATGAGACAAGACAGATACAAAATCCTAAAACCCAACCTGTATTTCACAAAGCTATTATTTGGGCTTGTGCCTAAGAATTAAGATTAGTTTCATCAAGCGGTCGAATCCTACGTAAAAACCCAAAGTGAGTAAGTGGGAGAGTTGTGTCTTGGAGACAATAAAAGGTTTTTTTTTTTTTCCATCAATTTTTGGGCTCATGCTAGACTTGCAAATGGTTTGGGGTTGCAGGCCATGAATCCATGATGGCTAAATTGTGTATGGTAGTGTTTTCTATTTTTTTTTTTTAAATAAATAATTAGATAGTTAAAATAATAAGAAATAAGGACTTTAAACTCTAATATTCTTCATAAATAAGTGTAGTTAATATATACCACTAAGTTAAAAAAGCATAGGAATGGTACTACAAAAACTGACAATGAGGAGGCGGAGGTCTTGGCTTGTCGCTGTGCGATTGAGTTTGCTCTAGGTTTGGGTTTTCAAGATTTGATCATTGAAGGTGATAATGTCTCTGCAGTTTGATAACTTATGGGACCTTTTCTTCTTGTCTGGGCCACGTCCTGCTTGACATCAATCCTCTTTGTCATGGTTGTCTTGGACTCTTGGTTTTCGAAGTCGTACATTCATAGAGAGGTTATTCTGTAGCACATTCTTTAGCTAGATATGCTGGGCATGTTTCTCATGATGTAATCTGGATTGAGATCTCGTCCTCTAGCTTTCGAATCTTTGTATTTTGATTTAGCTCATATTGCTTCTTAAATGATATTTTAGTCCGTTTTCCACCCCCCCCCCCCCCCCCCCCCAAAAAAAAAAAAAAAAAAAAAAAAAAAAAAAAGAAAGAAAGAAAGAAAGAAAGAAGAGGAATGGTACCACAAAAACTTTTTTTAATAGTGGCAAATTTGGATTTGGTCAAATCTGCAGTGTCACTTAACACTTGGCTGATCGCCCTGCCAATGCAGTATTTTTAGACACATAATATGCTATATATGAACAAGGGCACACCAATGAAAAAATCAAATATATTCTGCACATTCTATTGCCACTATATTACATATATTGATTGGGAGATCAAGCCAAGTGGCTTCATTAATTTAATTGGGGGTATCATCTTGCATATTTTGAATCGTTGATTAGTACAACATCATTTTCACATGGGAATATTGTTGACATTGTTTTTGTTATATGTAATATACCACCTCAAGAATTGTAAAATTTATTGTGACTTTAGGCATATTGTCAATTTTTTTAAAAACTAAAATTTTTGTACTGAATAAAATGCTAGAATGCGTGGTAATATCCTATGAATTAATAGTATGTCTTTCTATGCACACAAAATTGAGTAACATGGTAACATCAATGATTTATGTGTCTCTTACTTTGAGCCTTTCTCAAATTATCTTGATAGGTGAAATTAACCAAAGTTCTATAAGTAAAGAGTGTGAAATATACTCACACTTATCAAATAAAGAAGGATGTGCATGACACATTATTAGCTGAAAACGATATTGGTGTATGCCCCAACTAGGGACGGAGTCAAAAATCTTCTCTTGGAGGGGTTGACCCTATTACCAAGATGATATTGTATAAATTCATATCACAAAATGAATAGACATACATGTTAGTACACAGTTATTTTTGTTTTTATTTTCTCTTGAAAATGTGATTTTTTTTTTTTTTTTTTTGAGGGAGATAACTAAACTAAAATTGTAGAAATATTTTTGTAATTAAATTTAATTTTTAAAATTTTTTAACATCATAAAATTTCTTTATATACTGATTTATTTCACATAAAATTGGAGAAGTCAAACGTTATTAATTAAGTAGTTGAAAGATTTTTAAGTTTTATATAAAAACTCAATTTAAACTTATCACTTATGTTATACTTGAAATATATTTTTGATATTATTCACATGTGATGAGATAATTTTTGCTTTAGTGAAACTTTTAGACATTTAAAATTTTGAAAAAATAATTCCATTTACCACTCACAATACCAACAAAAATTGTAGAATACACTAGATGCTTGGCATAAATAACAATTATTTGACCCACAAATAACAAAGTAATATATGAATAAAGAATTTTAGGGAACTATCGTTCCAATCGATTTATAACTCAAAATTTCTTTTCAATTAGCATCTCATGTAACTTTGAATTCTTTCTTATCCCAAATATCAAAAAATGAATTCTAAAAAATAAGAAAACTTATAGTAATAAATTGAAGAACAAAATATTTGAATACTCAAGAAAATAATAATGAAAATATATAATTAAGCATATTAAAAACATAGTCTGAAAAGTACAGTATTGGAACTAGGTTGACAAACTTAAAATTTTAGACAATATTTTAGTACTCATACCGAGTAGGTAGTTTACTTTAGATTTGGCAATGTATTTTATTTAGCCACATGCCTTAAATATAATTGTATTAGAATCACTAAATAATAATCATGTATTATTTTCACAAAAATAATGAATTGATGTGATTTTTATACAATTTGTATAATTTATTTGTAATATCATTATTTTTTATGAGATACTATTATGCTATAACTTTTTTTTTTTTAAATCATAATTTTTTTTTTTTTTTTTTTTTTGGGGAGGGGGAGTGCGTACATAATTTTTTAGGAGCCAAATTATTAAAAGTTTTAATTTAAGGAAAACACATTAACTATTTTTCGTAAAATATTTTATAATGAAACATACAAAGTGTTAAAAGTTGTTTGTTTTCAAATGTCTTGCTATTGGTAATATTATATAAGTAATTTAGAATTAGGCGAACATGTTGCATTGTTTGGCTTAAGATGAACCCCTCTCTGGCTTTTCCTACATAAACATTAGCCCCATATTATTGATATGCTCCAGATTTTGAAGTTGATTATGTCAAGAAAGCACGAAGGAATATAACGAGCCATCCATTTCTAGGTGCAAGTTGTAATAAAATAAAAAATCCCAAGTTGTTTCTATTGGTTTGGGCCTTCGATCTTTTAGATCTCCTTGAAGAATTTAGTTTCATGAGGGTGTAAACCTAAAAATGAAACATGAGTATATGAATGTCCTTGAGAGAGCATATGAGATAACACTTGCCAAGGATATTGGGTACAGTCATTTTGCTAGATATGCTTCAACTGAGTGGTCTAATGGAACTCACAATGTAAGGAGTCTTGTTTCTGGTTGCTTTTAAGTAGAGTGGTGGGTTCACAACTACGAGAATAGTTTGCATTTGGGAATGGTTTGTTACACCCAAAAAAGAGAGAATTGAGTATTGGGATTGTAGGTGTTTAGCATATTTGCTAGATCATTCTTTTTAGTGCAGTGAGTTTGCTATCATAAATTCATTGTACTTTTATTATTAATAAAGATTGTTATTACCTATCAAAAAAAAAAAAAAAAAAGCATATTTCCTAGACATGGGATTTGTTTTCTATCATATTTTCAATTCCTTTCATCCTTCCTCATGGGCTTCAAAGTTGGTTCGAAGACCTGACTTTTATTAATTAAAAATAAGTGATCAATTACACCTCAAATCTTGATGATCAGTGGCAACTTTAAACTTTTAAAAGTTGAAACCTCCCAATGAATACAAGTGCAAGTATGGGTGACCTTCAAGCACACATGCTCATATCCACATTGCTATGCTTAATGGGGTTTGATTATGGAGGCAAATTTTTGCCCCACATATGGAAAGGATGAAGTCCAGACAACAACACACTTTATGTATGGGGAGCTACCATCCTGCATACAAGGATGAGTGGTAACATCTAATTATCTAATCTATTTACACTACAAAAAAATTGTACTATTGCAGCGGGCCAAAACCCCGTAAAAGCCCAAAATACTGCTACTAAAGGTCCATTTGATCTTTTACAGCGGGTGATATTGCGGCGGTTCTTCCTGTCAATGTTGCAATGCCGCTATAGATCTGTTGTGGTGCCACTATAGATCTATTGTGGCGAGATCAAAAATCGCCGCAATAGATCTGCCATTTAGCGGCGCTTTTGGTCTATTGCAGCAGGCTAAAAACTGCCGCCATATAAGGTTACCATTCCGGTCAAGTAGCTTTTTAGCGGCGAGATAGGCTCGCTGCTATAGGGCTTCATGCACAACATACCCTATGTACCTTTTAGTGGCAGTTTCGCGCGATGCCATATGTTTAAAGCTTTAGCAGCAGGTGATAAACACCACTATAGGTCTTTAATTATATTAAAATGTTAGTCCTTCAATGGCAGTTTTTGCATGCCGCTATAGTTGATTTTTTTTCCTCCTAGGTTCTAAACCCTAATATCTATTACAAATAACCTGTAATAATTTTAGCTTCACTAAGAAAATACCACAAATGTAACTAAATAACACCACAAATGTCTCCAAACTAACATTATATCAACATAGAAATATATTATCAAATACATAAAATTGCCTTTAACCATTATCAAAGTTCCAAAGTATTTAAACAAATTCTTCAACACTTCCAAAAAATGCGGTTATTTAAATGTAGTTCTTTGTACACAAAAAGCCATCAAAAAATTATAGCATCTTCAGTATTGTAGCACCATCATTAGTAATTGCCACGTCTCCAATATCATCAACGAGCATTTGAAACCATTAACCAGAAAGCAAATCAAAATTATAAAGTTCCGAAGTATTTAAACAAATTCTTCAACACTTCCAAAAAATGCGGTTATTTAAATGTAGTTCTTTGTACACAAAAAGCCATCAAAAAATTATAGCATCTTCAGTATTGTAGCACCATCATTAGTAATTGCCACATCTCCAATATCATCAATGAGCTTTTGAAACCATTAACCAGAAAGCAAATCAAAATTATACCCTATGGCAAAACCACATAGTCCAAATAAACTACCTGTAAACAAATGAAATTGTAATTAAAAAGAAAGAAAGAATGAAAAAATCATTGTGGTGCTTTGAAATCATAGATTAAAAAGTATAATTGTTACCATTCAAGCATTTTCTCAATGGTGATATTTTGACCAAGTTGAGAGAATATCAAATATGGAAGTAAAAGTGAAAAGATCAACTGCATTACACAAATAGTGGGAACAACGAGTTATGGTGCTCAAATTTGCTGATAGGTAAATCTAAGTTGCAGAGTAAGTAAATAATAAGTGAGTATCAGCATGACATATTCAACAAGAACAACAGCAACAAGAAGCTTTAGTCTCAAAATTTTGGAATCGACGAGTATTATTTCATTTAAAAGTTTCCTTCCACTAGCAGGCAAAATTTTGACATACTTGGAAGCCACAAGGAATCCCAAAAGCACATTGTGAAGACCTTTGCTAGTCTAGCCTAATCATAAAAAATAGAATATTGTAAATGAACAACTTGAACACACAGAATTCATAATTTTATAATAACACAACCAAAGACTCAAACTAAGAAAATACAAAGGAAGAGATATATTGCATTAGAACATAATGAATTCTTTAAGAAAAAACACACAAACATTGACGTATAATTTTAAGGAGAAGAAAGTAACTAGGGAGAGGTTTTGAAACTCTAAGACTCATCATCATTGCAGTCATCATCATTGGACTCATCATCATTAGACTCATAAACATCATCGCTAAACTCTTCATCATCGATAAAGTCTTATTCAAGCAATTCATCCTCACTAATCAACGGTGTATCATAAATGGTTCCTTCTTCATTAACTCAAGCCCAAGCATAGTTGTCATTTGCATCATCACATGCATTATCAGTAGTTATATTATAAGGGACATTCTCAAGATAGGTACCCACATCATCATCTCATCATCATCATATGAAGAATTATTACCAACATCAAACACCTCCCTAGGATTTGTTTTGACCACCATCGCTTAATCTTTATGTCTTACATCTTCCATGTAAAACACTTGTGAACCTTGAGATACTAATACATAAGGCTCATCATTATATTCCCTTGTGCTTTCTTGACATAATCAACCTCAAAATCTGGAGCATGCCAATAATATGGGGCTGATGTTTATGTCTATGAAGCACAGGTGTGGATTCAGATTTGGGTGTAAGACTCGGCAATTTTTTAAAAAGTAGGGTGCGGGTGGGTGCGGGATACGTTTTTAATAAATTATTAAATATATTTTGATATAGTGAATTTAATATTTTTTATATAAAAAAATCAAATAAAGGGGCAGAGTTTATTATTAAAAATCAATTATTTATGATTTGTTTTTAATAAAATCAATATTTTTGGTAATTGTAAACAAAAAACCACCTTCCAAGAAGGTTCCTTTGCTCCTTTTCTAATTCCCAAGCCCACCCACATTAAACAATTGACTTTCTCACCTACTTAATTTATATTCTTTTGTTATAAACCTTTATTTTTCTTCCTCACCTCTTCTAAGTTCTAACAATTTCTTTGTGTATTCTCATCTTCTACTTCCTTCTCTTTTTTATTTCTCTCACAAGGCCACATGAAGCAGAAGAATGGCGTCCAGCAGCCCATTTCAACCTGTTTCGGCAGCCATAGCGGTTGGAATCGGACCATATTGGTCTGTTTTGGCGACCGTTTCAACTAGAATTGGATCGTATCGGCCATTTTGGCTCCCGTTTCCACCCGAATCAGAGCGAATCGGCCGATGTTGACAAGAATCAAAGAAAAAAAGGCAAATCGACGCGTTGGACGTCGTGTCAGGGCAAGTCTGGTGCAGGTGTGGTGGCCATAAGGCCGCACCCGTGCTTTTTTGGTTTATGTAGGAAAAGCCAGAAAGGGGTTCTTGGATTCATCTTAAGCCAACAATGCAACATTTTTGGCTAATTCTAAATCACTTATATAATATTATCGATAGCAAGACATTTGAAAACAAACAACTTTTAACACTATGTATGTTTCATTATAAAATATTTTACAAAAAATATTTTTAAGCATTTTCTTGAAATAGTTAATGTGTTTTTCTTAAATTAAAACTTTTTAATAATTTGGCTCCTAAAAAAAAAAGAATGCACCCCCCCCTCCCCACCAAAAATAAAATTTTTGAAACTTTTTTAAAAAGTTATAGAATAATAGTATCTCATAAAACATAATGAGATTACAAATAAATGGTATAAAAACCCCACTCAAATTCATTATTTTTGTGAAAATAATATATGATTATTATTTATTGATTCTAATACAATTACATTTAAGGCATGTGATAAAATGCGTGTGGGTAACTGAGCTGAGCAGGACTATTAGGCCGTGGGCTATGTCTGAGGACATATAGGAGCCCGAGGATGGTCAAAGGGGTTAACAGGTATTGGGATCAATCAGCCAAGGACAAGGAAAGATAATAACAAACTAGTGATATCTCCCGAAGATTTGAGCTTCCTCGTGAAAACGTTGCGGAGGGTTGGAACCCGGCCAACTCGAGAACGCAAGGCCAGAAGCAATTATTCTTTTGAGGATAAGCTTTAGAGGAAGAAGCCAATAATAAAGGAAGAAATATTTGAGAAGAAGATTTCTATCACCATATTAAATGCTCTGCACCTAACCAACTGACCGCATTTATGTGAAAATGACACATGAATAGTGAAATATTAGTTTACAGCTATTCACAAAGCTCACAGAAAGTTTTGGATGGGACAAGCATCCAATAGATCACCTACAAGATCAACAAGGGGAAGGATAGGATGAAGAATGGTAGGACTATATAAGGAAATAGGTGCCCATAAAAAATGGGACATGTAATCTAGGGAAAAAGAAAGAAAAAAGAAAGAACACCTTGTACTTAGACAAACTTTAGTAAATATAAGAACACTTCATCCTCGAACTTGATTAAGGAATGTTATTCTCAAATTGTGTTTTCTATCTGGTTTAGTCCCTCTCAATTAAGGCTCATATTTGACTTGTTGAAACACTCTCTTATGTAAAATCAACTTTCTAACAAATATATTGTATTCGGCTTGTTGGGCCATCATCCACTATTAGCAGTTAAAGGTCTAATTCAGGTCCTTGCAAAATGCATTGCCAAATCTAAAGTAAACCACCTACTTGGTATGAGTACTAAAATATTGTCTAAAGTTTTAAGTTTGTCAACCTAGTTCCAATACTGTACTTTTCAAACTATGTATTTAATATGTTTAATTGTATATTTTTATTATTATTTTCTTGAGTATTCAAATATTTTGTTCTTCAATTTATTACTATAAGTTTTATTATTTTTTTAGAATTCATTTTTTGATATTTGGGATAAGAAAGAGTTCAAAGTTACATGAGACGCAAATTGAAAAGAAACTCGAGTTTTAAATTGGTTTTAACAGTAGTTCCCTAAAATGATTCTTTATTGGTATACTACTTTGTTATTTGTGGATCAAATAATTGTTATTTATGCTAAGCATCTAGTGTATTCTACAATTTTTGTTAGTATTGTGAGTGGTATATGGATTTTTTTTTTTTTTTCAAAATTTCAAATGTTTTAAAAGTTTCACTAAAGCAAAAATTGTCTCATCACACATGAATAGAATCAAAAATATATTTCAAGTATAACATAAGTGATAAGTGTAAATTGAGTTTTTATATAAAACTAAAAATCTGTCAACTACTTAATTAATAACGTATGACTTCTCCAATTTTATGTGAAATAAATAAGTATATAAAGAAATTTATGATGTTAAAAAATCTAAAAAAGTAAATTGAATTACAAAATATTTCTACAATTTTAGTTTAGTTATCTCTACAAAATATAAAAAATTTGTTCACGTTTTCAAGAAAAAAAAAAAATACATAACTACATACTAACGTTTATGTCTATTTATTTTGTGATATGGATTTATACAATATCATCTTGGTCATAGGGGCAACCCCTCCAAGAGAAGATTTCTAACTCTATCTCTAGTTGGGGTATACACCAATATCGTTTTCAGCTAACAAATGTGTCATGCACATCCTTCTTCATTTGATATGTGTGAGTATATTTGACACTCTTCAGTCCTTATAGAACTCTGGTTAATTTCACCTATCAAGATAATTTGAGAAAGGCTCAAAGTAAGTGACACAAAAACCATTGGTGTTACCATGTAACTCAAATTTGTGTGTGTAGGAAGACATACTATTAATTCATAGGATATTGCCATGTATACTAGCACTTTATTCATCCGACCAGGTCTAGTACACTAGAAGCACTGGACCTAAACCCCCCTAATAAAAATGATATCAGCGATATTCCTGTGTGAAAGTGATATTGTACTAATCAACGATTCAAAATATGCAAGATAATTGTCCCAATTAAATAAATGGAGCCACTTGGCTTGATCTCCCAATCGATATATGTAATATAGTTGCCAATAGAATATGCAGAATATATTTGATTTCTTAATTGGTGTACCCTCGTTCATGTATAGCATAGTGGCAGGGCAATCGGCTTAACACTGCAGATTGGCCAAATCCAAATTTACCACTAAAAAAAAAAAAAAAAAGGTTTTTGTGGTACCATTCCTCTATTTTTTTTTTTTTTTTTCCTTGAAATGGGACTGAAATATCATTTAAGAAGCAGTATGAGTTAAATCAAAATATAAATATTTTAAATCGGAGGAGGAGAGTCCTCAATCCAGACTACATCATGACAAACTTTCCTAGTATATCTAGCTAAAGAATGTGCTACAAAATACCCTCTATGAATGTGCGACTCCGAAAACCAAAACAACCGTGAATGTCAAGCAGGACGTGGCCCAGACGAGAAGAAGAGGTCCCAAAAGTCATGATACTGTGCATACCAGAGACGTTATGACCTTCAATGAGAAGATCTTGAAAACCCAAATCTAGAGCAAACCCAATCGCACAGCGACAAGCCAAGACCTCTGCCTTCTCGCTGTCAGTTTTTGTAGTATCATTCCTCTGCTTTATAACTGAATGATATTGCCTACACTTCTTTATGAAAAGAATTAAAGTCTTTATTTTCTATTATTATAACTATCAAATTATTTATAAAAAAAAAAAATAGAAAACAATTCTATACACAATTTAGCCATCATGGATTCATGGCCTGCAACTCCAAACCATTTGCAAGTCCTCGCATGAGCCCAAAAACTGATGAAAAAAAGAAAAAAAGAAAAACCTTTTATTGTCTCCAAGACACAACTCTCTCACTGTTTCACCTTGGGTTTTCACGTGGGATTGGACCGAATGATGAAACTAACCTTAATTGTTAGGCACAAGCCCAAATAATAGCTTTGTTAAACAAAGGTTTGGGTTTCGGGATTTTGTATCTATCTTGTCCCATTCTTTGTCCAGGAGTGGTCCAGATTTGGCCATCTATTCATGTATCCTTATTTGTTTCATATTTTAGATCAATTAAGTACCTGACATTTAATCCTTTTGTGGTAGCAGGAGGTAAAATCATATCGTTTAGCCTTGGCCCTTGAGTAATTGGGCCTTTAACAACTTTATGAGTCAGAATACGAGAGTTTAATTTTACTGGCCTATTGTGTTGGGCTATAAAGATTTAGCCTCGAACACAATCTACATCTTTTCATCCTCTGTAGTGTATAAACCAAGATAGCGGCATAAAATGGTAAACATCGGTTGTGGGAAAATTCATAAACATCATTAATTAAACAAAATAACAAAGACATAAACCCACTTTCTTGGCCTCTTGGTGTTCTTAATCAATAAGGTAACACTTATGTGACTACTATTCTGAGTGTCTGCGATTTGTGAGAAGAATCCCTCCCATGCCCCTTTCTCTGCGATTTGTGATGGAGCAGATAACGATCCCTGAAATTTCTGCTGCAAGTATCCCTCTTTTCTTCTTCTTCTCCTCTCTTTTTCTTCTCTGTTTCTTCTTCCATACATGTTTCTCTATTAGTACTCACAACTCAGTGTCAATGGGAGAAAAACTGGAGGAAAATCTGGCAATAAAAAAAAAAAAAAAAAAAGGCCCTTGTAACTCTCTCTCCAGCCCAACACAACTGATTTCAACCTATCGTTTTGCCCTTCTACTGCCGTTCTATTACAATACAGACAAAGAAAAAACTCTCTAGTTTTATGAATTACTAGTTCATCATTTGATGCACGTGCAACACTATCAAAGAACATTCATAGTAATTCTATCATGGCTTTGCTTAAATTATAAGCTAAATTTCTCTGTAACATTTAAAATGAGGAAAAAAAAATTAATAGTAACAAAGTTACTTCAAAGAGTACTTTGTTATGCAGATGCTCAAATCAAAATCTAGAGTTTGTAATTTGTATTTTTATATGAGAGTCTTCCATTATATCATTCAGTCACTACATTTCCAAGAATTTTAAAAAACAACTATAAGTCAATTAATCATAAATGTAATATGTAAAAGGAACCTAAACATTGATAATGACAATGATATTTTACCTTCATCTCACGAAAGTGATATAGGATCATTTTCCCCAAATCCTCATTCAGAATTTGAAATATAACCACCTACAACAATAACATCAACAAAGCCTTAATCCCAAAATTTTTAGGTCAACAATGGATACTCAACAAATTAGCTAGGGTCAGTCATGAAGATAAACAATCAAACAAATTAACACGAGAACCATTTCCATAAACAAACAGAATTAGCAACCGGAAAAAATGTTTTAAAATGTTCAGATCTATTACCAAATCCACAGTTTCCTTCAACATAGACACCAATACTTTAGACTTGTCCCCATCTCTTCCTTCCTCTCTAAAACACCATCACACTCCAACTAAGTTTCTATCACCACAGAACCAGATGGCAAAGCACCAGGTGGCCCAAAAATAAAAATAAAAATACCCCCAAAAATTCAACAAATTTAACATACCCAAAAAATCCCTCAAAAAGTTCTATTGGTTTTCACATGCCCAGAATTCCCAAAACTCTAAACCCTTCTAAAGTCTAAACAATTCAGCACATATCGGCTAATACCATTAGTTACAAAAGAACCCAGATGCTAAAAACTCAGTTTTACGGATTTTTACCAAAAAACAAAAGGAAAAATAAAGCCCGAGAAGAACAAAAAACAGAAATTTAAAATAGCCAGAAAGCCAAAATTAAAAAACCTGCTGAGGTCGACGCAAATCTGTCCCTTGATGGCCATGAGCAGAGGCTTATTGTGGTCAGACTCGGAGGCATTGTTTTCACAAAAATCTCACCATAGAATTAGAAAACCTTGAAAGGGCCTGAAAAGGCCATATCATGTAGACTGAGAAAGTACTCACTTTTCTTTTCTCTTTTTCTTGTTTCGGGACCATTTCTTATTGTGGTGAGACACAAATTACGAAAAACCACCCAGTTTAACACGCAGTGTGGCAATAAAATTTTATGGATGAAAATGTAATTTCAAACCTTGCTTTTATATATAAAATATAAAAGAATAGAAACAACAGGCGATGAAGTTGCCAACTTTCCTACGTGAAACCTCCTAGCTAGCTAGCTAGGGCTTAAACACCAACCGATAACACTGACCCTTTTATTATGAAAAGGAGAGAAATTACAACTATAACATAAAACAAGCTCAGCAAAAAAAAAAAAAAAAAAAAAAAAAAAAAAAAAAAGAACAAAAAACAACCTATTGGCAAGTTGGCTAGAGACAATTTGCCTTTTATCTCTACTACGTAACAATTTTATGTATTCTTGCAATACAGATTAACGTGACAACACAACTCCACAGATATGATGACCATCATGCAAATTGCTAAGCTCCATGATCTTCAAACTTCAATGATGACAACCGGAACCATTAGCAGGATCAGGCAAGTGAGTGCATGGATTTGGCCCAGAAGGTGTAACCGGGGCTCGATCTTGTGGAACTGAATCCACCTTGGCTGTCTCAACATTTTTTGACTTCATGACAGCAACCAAAGGCCTTGTAGCTTCAACAGGCTTGCTGTTAAAATTGAGCAACGTGAGTATCATCATGATCATCATCACCACCTTTACAATGGGGGAGAAAGTTTTCGTTGAAAACATGTTTTGCTCTCTATCAATATGTGGTTTGATGGTTTCTAATCAACTACAAATGGGCTTAATTTATAGAAAAGAAAAAAGAAAAGGGGAAAACGTCGATATCGGTGTATAGTAATGATGGGTGCCTTTCATAATCAAATGTTTCATGTAGTCATGTAGAGAACCTTCTTTGCCCAAAAAGGATAGATTTGAACACGATTTGTCCATGCCTTGGATTTACACGATTTGTATGTACTCAATAGGAGAAACTAAAGCGTCGTTTGGAAGGACGGAATGAAATAAAAATGAATGAAAAGAATAATTTTAAAATATTCTTTTTTTTTTCCCTTTTTTAGGAGTTTTAATGAAGTGAATGGAAAGTATATTTCTTTATTTGGGAGTTTAAGTGAGAGGGAATAGAATTGGTAGAAGGGAACGTTCATTCCTCTTTACTCCCTTAAAACCTCAAATTTTCGTTCCTCCCAAAATTGGAAGGAATGAGAGGGAATAGAATTAGATTTAATGAATTTTTTACTAAAACTCCCAAAATACCTCTATATATTTAATCCTTTATTTTAAAATAGGGGTCTAATAATAATATTGTCATAAAATGATTTCATTCTATTCCTTTCATGTTACCCCTCAACAAGATTACTTACATTCCATTCATTTTTATTCTTTTTCATTCATATTCTCTTAAATTTCTACGGAATGACTACAATTAATAAAAAGGAGTAAGAATAGAAAAGTGAGCTAAAATAAGCTATGATTTTTGTTTTTTTAATTGTAGTCATTCGCTAGAAATTCAAGAGAATAAGAAATTCAAGAGAAAATTATTCTTATTCCCTTGAATTTCTACCGGATGACTACAATTAAAAAAACAGAAGTCATAGCTTATTTTGGCTCACTTTTTTATTCTTACTCCTTTTTCTCTTTCCAATGTTCCCTAATCGCTATCAATGAATGTTCATTTTTCTATTCTTCTGTATGTCTATCTCCCACTTTTTCCTCCACTACCACTACCAAAGAAAGACAACAAAATGGCCCTACTCCAACACGGTATGAATCGAAACGTAGTGGAACACATTGAGGCACTAGAAACGGTTGGTATGCTTTATCGTTCAACATATTTCTAGTCATATAATAGGGGGGGGGGGGGGGGAGGGGGGGGGTGTGGTGAGGACCATGGCCCTTCAATTTTGAAAATTTTTTAAATATATATATTTATATATAATTATTTTAATGTTGTCAAAATTCAGTCTACAAAAATAAGATTGGTCCTTTTAAATATTTGAATTAGTCCAATGATACTCTTATAAAAACAATTGATCTAATAAGATTGGTCCCTCTAAATATTTGTAATTCTATTTGATAAAGTTTGACACCAAACATATTTGAATCTATCTTTAACAAGTTATTGACTCATTAAAAAAAATTTGTCACTAAAACTACACATGAAATATTTCTTTAGTTGTCACATAATTGGTTAAAGCAGGATAACTTCAAATATGTTCAGAATTTAACTTATTCCTCTAAGTTTTGGATTATTTATGTTTTTGAAAATTTCATTAGTTTAATTGAAAGATTTTTTTACTTCCTTTAGTATAAAATTTGATAATTTGTATTAAAAATAAAATTTTTAAGAATTTCACTATGAAAATGATAAATATGAATTTCATTTTATGAAAGATTGCCATCAAACATAATTTTGATTGAAAATACTAAGCTTTTTTTTTTTTTTTTTGTGTGTATATATATAAATTATATATCAAATAAAAAATTGTGTATATATAATTAAAAAGCGCGCGCGTGTGTGTGTAGGGTTGTTTTGATATATATATATATATATATATATATATATATATATATATTAGTGTCACAACTTGGCCCTCCCAAACAAAAATTCTTGGCTCTGCCCTTGCCTTCCACCCGAGGTTAGGATCTTCACTCGTTTTTTGCTCTTCCTAATCCTCACAGGAATTTGACTTACTAATCTAAATTAAATTTTTGTGTTAAGTGAGTTAATTTAGTGTAAAAATTGGATTTCAATTAGAGCTTAATTTTGGCACCATTTTTTCCACCTAATCTAATTTTGATTAATTTTTGTGTCATATGAGTTAATTCATTGTAGAAAACGAGGAGTCTAATATAAATAAATCTAGGTAATATATGTATATATATATATATATATTTATATTTAAAACCAAATTTTAGATAAAATTTGATTTTTCTTTAGTTAATTAAATTTTCATACAAATTAAATTATTCAGATTTTTTTTGTTATTTTTTTTTTTGAACTAATGAGTATATATATTTTTTATACTGTTTCTATTTCATATTTTGTATGTGAAGATTTAGAATGTAACAAATTGTAATTGAGCTAAACAATCCTATGCACTTATCCCCTATCAATTTAAGAGATACTATTGAATCAATTTATTCTTTTATTTGTGTTGTATTTAGTAGAATTTCACGGATAGTGATAATGAATTGATATTGTATATATAGTGTCTAATAGCGATTTACAAAATTATGGCATAACCAATATCATTAAAATTGCAAGAAAAAATCATTTTAGTACCTCCAAATATTCTAGTTGAACTAATATATATATATATATATATATATATATATATATATATATATATATATATATATAATAACTCAAACTAACATCAATAGCATCACTATAATTTATCATTCATGTGTGTAAACACGAGTTACATACTAGTACTTTTCATACAAATTAAATTATTCAGATTTTTTTTGTTATTTTTTTTTTTGAACTAATGAGTATTTTTTTTTATACTATTTCTATTTCATATTTTGTATGTGCTAATCTAGAATGTAACAAATTGTAATTGAGCTAAACAATCCTATGCACTTATCCCCTATCAATTTAAGAGATACTATTGAATTAATTTATTCTTTTATTTGTGTTGTATATAGTAGAATTTCATGGATAGTGATAATGAATTGATATTGTATATGTAGTGCCCAATAGTGATTTACAAAATTATGGTATAACCAATATCATTAAAATTGCAAGGAAAAATCATTTTAGTACCTCCAAATATTCTAGTCGAACTAATATATATATATATATATACACATATAATAACTCAAACTAACATCAATAGCATCACTACAATTTATCATTCATGTATGTAAGCACGAGTTACATACTAGTACTTCGTAATTGGAGAAAGGGTTCCAGAAATGTCAATCATTAATTATGATTTATAAACTATGAAACCATTGTGCTGAATTTTTTGCCAAAGAGCGTATATGATCAGCAATGACGCAAATTGTGTTCTATGATAGCCCATCTTATTAATTTGTTGACTTTTATTATTATTATTATTATTATTATTATTATTATTATTATTATTATTATTATTATTATTATTATTATTATTATGAGAGCTAATTGGGTTTTCTAACCCCCTTTTTTTTTAGAGAGTTTCAACTTATGGCGTTCGTTCATGATAATAGCTCTTTATTATCAAACCAAGAAACCAATCAGTTTATGATGTAAGCGGAGATTGAATCTCAGATCTTTTATACAACCATCAGAGACTTTACCAGTTGAGTTAACCGAACCCACGGGTTTTATAACCTTTATTATGTTTGATATGAATGACTTTGTTTGAACTTTAATCTAGTTTTGTACAAATTAATCATAATACTACAGTTTGACATAAAGGGAAAAAATATATTTGTATATTAGGTATGACAATACCAAGTTAATTTGTCATAATGCATGAAAATTGGAAAGAAGAGATGGAAAATTGGAAAGAAGAGATGGAAACTTGGTAAGGGAAATAGAATACTCTTATAGTACCATATACGGCTAAAAAACCTTGTAATTCAATTAATTAACGACTCTTAATATTTTAATGGAGACATCCAATGCTCATATTCCCCCTTCTCCATTGTAACTATTATATTATATATATATATATATATATATATATATATATATATTGCTATGGACAAGTAGGAGCTACGAAGATGTGTTTTTATGATAACTTAGGCTAATGAAGAATGACCAAAATGTTGTTCCATGCCTACCCCTCTCCCATGTTTGTAACATGATAAAATTTAAGTACACTACTTTATATGCAGTACATTAAGGATTCAAATTAAATTCAAACCCATATGATTGCATTGGCTAATAAAATATAAAAAATATTATGTTTTCCATGGCAATTAAAAAATATTATCTCACATTAGTTGTGTGTATTAGAGTTTCAGTTCTTATAACCCCAGATTACTAATACAAAGGTTAGCAGTGCTAGCTCTATATGTAAAGCAACTGATGTGGCTGCTTAAGGCCCCAAGTAGAAAAAAAAGGCCTCAAATTTTAACCAATAGGGTTTTTTTTTTTTAAATATTATAATAGTATTAATTAAGTCTAAATATTAGCCAATAAATAAAATAATATTTTTTTATCAAATGAAAACAAGAAAACAAAATGTTACGTCCAAAACATTTTTCATAACACTTTCAGACTAAGTTCTAGGTAGTTGGTTGTTACAGAGTATTATTGATGACAAAAAATTAATTTCAATGATAACTTAAAATTAAAACTAGTAACAAATTAACTCTTAGAATTTATTGTGAAAATATTATGAATGTAACACTTCTTAAATAATAAAAAAAAATAATACAAAAAAAAATTCACGACATTTTTCACAAGTTGAGTTGACAAACTTTTACTAGTTTTTATTTAAGTCCACCACTAATAACTCTTTTTTACTTACTACTATCAATCTGCCACATCAACAAATGTGAAAAGTTTTGTTAATTTTTTTGTCTATACTTTTAAAAAAAAAAATCTACATGGTTCATGTTAATTAGTAGTAATTTTTCATCTAAAACAAAATAATATAATTTAAATAATATTTAAGTTTTTAAAAATTATATTTAAATATATAAAAAGCCTCAATTTTAGTTTCCAACTTAGGCCCCCAAATATATTAAGCCACCCCCTAAAGGTTAGGCCATTTTGCAGTGATACTTTGATTATGTAATATATTATAAGTCTGTTTAAAAGACTCTATATACTACTTTCATGTTCGTGTGTTTTAATAAGTATTACCGTTTCCTAAAAAAAAATTCAATAAAGTTTTAAATTTGAATTTAATCAAGAAACCTAATGTAGTGCGCCCATTGGCAAATTCAAGATTTAACTTCAAGGAAACAAATTTATAACTAACTCTCTCTCTCTCTCTCTCTCTCTCTCTATATATATATATATATATATATATATATATATTACACACACACATGCACGCGAGCCCATGTTGTATATATATATATATATATATATATATATATATATATATATATATATATATATATTACACACACACATGCACGCGAGCCCATGCACAACATAGATGCCCATATATAGACAATAAAAATGCAGCTATACTTAATGTTAGAAATTCATAAAAAGATAGATATTTTGTTTGTTTGTTATGTTTTTCTTTTTCTTTATATATATATATATATATATATATATAATTGTATTGTACTTTTTTATTGATGGTCAAAATTTTACTTATAATTCTCATGTTATTTTTTGTAGTTAGATAAACCTGAAGTAAAACATACATCGATTTTTGTAAAAGTCTTAACCACATTTCTTGTGCATATAAAACTTTGAGTTAACTTAAAACAACATCAAATATCAAATTACTGATCTTATTTTATCCTTATATTTTAATTTTATTATTTACATACTCATTTTATTAAAAATTATAACTTATCACATAACTAATTTAAACTCTTAACACTTTTGAAATGTAAAAAATAAAAAATAAAAAATAAATCTCTTCAATTAAAACTTTTGCTTATATACTTTTTCTTTTCCTTTTTTCCTATATTTGTTTTCCTATTATATCTTTTGAAACCTTAGAAAATAATGATAAAACATGAAGAAATTTTTTTTTTTTGGGATGAAAATTGACATATAAAATAAATACACGAAAAAATACATAAGGAAATGTAGACTTAAAAAAAAAAATTAAAGTCTAAATAAGGAGGGGTGTTAATTTTTTTGGCGGGTCAGGGGGCAAATGCCCCCCCTCCCCCTCTCCCCCCTCCCCTTTGGCTTAACCCTTGACTGCACTGTAAATAAGTTATATCCTTAATTTGTAGCCAGCCATTTTAAATAACTCAATAAGTCTTAGTTGACAAAATTTTTATAACTATTGAAATGATAAATCGTGACTAACATTTGATTTATGTGAAAGTAATATGTAGGGATAAAAGGCTCGAAGTGCATTTTTGGGCCATAGGTTTTGTCCGAGGTTACTCACTTGTTTGAGGACAGATTGATAGCGATGAAAATGTTAGACCTAGAGATCCACGAGCAAATTGTGACAAAAGAAACTAAGGGAGGTAATCCGATGAGGGGCATCTCCTCGACTAATCGAAGTAAGGATTAGATGGTACGTGCGTCATGTTGTCCAGAATAATCTTGTAGGAGGTCTTGTGGATGAGGATATGTTTTGCGGGGGCACAGAGAGCAGGAACAATTATGAAATATCTAAGGGAAAACTGATACCACCGCGTTAAATGCTCTATATCTAAATCTCTGGCCGCATTAATGAGAAAGTAATATCTGAACAGTGATTTTCAGCGTTACAGCTATTACCTAAAGACTTTCGAAAGGTGTTGATGGGACAAATATCAACATTAGCAGTCTAGACCTACACGTGGAGAGCAGAAATGACATGAAGAAGGAGGTATAAGAGGGAAGGGAGGGAGAAGAAAAAAGGGGGGGAGGAGAAAAACACTGTAGACATAAGATCAATATCTGTAATTTGTCATTGAGAGAGTGAAATATAAGAACCAACCTCCTCGGCCTTAAGCCGAGGATAGTTTTCACTATTGAAATTGTTCCAATTTCCTTCTTTTATACTTTCAGCCCAACGTTGTTACTAGCAAAACTCATTAAAACCTAAATTTCTAGCCCACTCTCTAAAAATTCATTGTATTGGGCTCTTTGGGCCTATCTCCTTTCCATTTGTGGGCTAAGGTGCAAAACGGGACCTTACACAATATATATTAAAGTCCAAGCCCAAATTCACTCTTTGACCTAACCCTAATTTGGCACTCTAGACCAATGAGAATGAGTAAGACAGGCTTCACGTAATTTCCATGTTAACAAAATTCAAACCGCAGAAGAAAACGATCTTAAAGTGGCAACCCGTGGCAATGTGGGTCTTCACATTGTCATTAATTAATTGCACATCGAAGAAGAAGAAGAAGTGTCGTAGCGGCTGCCTCTTTCTTTTATGTATGTATCTATAATTAACTATTCGTTTAAAATTGGCTTTTCTATTTCTATCTTCTGCATGTGCTGTTTTGCTTAATTTTCTGTAGGTTTTGATTTGTTTGTAATGGTATATTTAAAAAAAAAAAAGTGTCCTGTGTTCAGTCAAGAGAGACGACTCTAGATGCTGTAATTTCTTCTCCCATATAAATAACAGACAATTATCATAAAGGATTTTTGTTTTTTACCCCCTTTAAATGAGATTTATTATCTCATAAAGAGGAGAAGCATTACTATGCACAATAATTACTTTGACTTAGAGTTAGGCATGTCGTACGTGACTATACTTAAAATATGTGCCTTTTGGTAAACAGGAAAATCAAAAGGTGACAATCGAAAAATTGTGGGGCCTAACCTTTGACTTATTCCAGTTTCACAAATAATGTAGTTAGCATAATACTTTTGAAAGAAAGGCATGTGTGGTAGTTTATGTAGTTACTAAAATCAAGTAGTTCTAAAATGTTGAGTTGGGTAGGGTAACCGTATAAGTTGTTGTAGGTCAATGATGCTCAAGCATGTACTTGTTTTGAATTCTAATTAATTTAATATAAGTTTTTATGGATTGATCACAGACAGCTAGAACAGACATTTAATAGATAGGACAAGCCGTAGATCTAGTTGTTGATGGATGCAGCGGTTATGGAGTTGGATTAGGGCCGTCAAGCCTTACTCCATTTGCTTTGCTCAATATAATAAAGTTTAAAAATTCTTACGTGCCTTTGAGTAGCTAGTAGTTCAATAGCGGTCGAGAGAACAGGACGCAACAAAGAAATGAAAGTATGAGGCTTCCCCTTGGGGTAAGAAAAAGAAAGGAGGCTTCCTCTAGGGGTTTGGGTAGTAAAGATGGAAGAAGAATAAGAAGAGTTTGGGTTAGAAAAAGTCCCTCCCTTAGCCCACTACTATAAAGGAAATGAATTTGGGCTTCTTTCCTCTTCATAAACACTAGAAAGCCCAATAATTAATTTTAAAGGACCCAAAAAACTTTTTCAAGCCCAAAAGAGGAGAAAACAAGTCCAAAATAAAATGCCGAGAAAGAGTAGGCTTAAAAAAAAAAAAAAAAAAAAAAAAAAAAAAAAAAAAAAAAAAAACCTCTAGCATAAATCTTGCTCAAAACAAATTCAAGTTTCTCCAAGGAAACTCATGGAAGTTAGTGTCCCCAAAACTCAATTCATCCCAACAGTGCAAAAATGCACCACAAATTCAAGTTTTTTTGGAATTACACCTTTTGAGGTTAGAATTGCATAAAGTCAATAAACCCAAAAATGTTTGAAATTAATTTACAGAAAAAATTTCTTGGAATTAAACCTTTTGAGGTTAAACTTTCAATATAGAATTCACATTTAACAAAAGTTGAAAACTCGCAACATATTTTTTTCCCCCTACAATTACATCCAACTAGGTTAAAATCTATTCTCACAACCCAAGAATACCAACTCAATCCAAAATCAACCTTGAATGGCTTTGAAGTTTTAAATTATTGGTCCTGCTTGAACTTCAATCCCCTTGAACAACTAAGAGGTTCTAAAATCATCAATCGAGATTAAACTTCTCTTTGAATGGCTATGAAGCTCCAAAATCATCAGCCAAGCTTGAGCTTCCCCTTGAATGGCTAAGAAGTTCCATATCCAGAATCATTAGCTAAACTTGAACTTCCACTTGAACATTAAAAACGTTTCCAAATCGTGGATTGACCCTTGAATGGCGTTCACTTATTTGTGTAAGTTCCACTAATGAGAAGCATCTATTGATCTATAGCCACACAATTTTGCAACCATGAAAAATCTTGTTTTTAAAAGAAAAATTAGGCTCAAGGATAATATGGTTATTTCACATAAATTAAAAAATTCCATAATTAATCTTGGGTTGAAATTTATGTCATAATGGAACATCATGGAAGTTAAGGATTAATGATCTTTTTACGAGCTAAGCTCAAAGTATATATATTGTTGGGTTCTAAGACCTTTAGGTTTAAATGTATTAGAACTCTAATTTGTATTGTTGGCAAACCATGATCAAAACGTTTTAGTTTTGTTTAAACATGCTCAGAGTATGTGTCTTTTATGTAAAGTTAGAATCGAGTTGCTGCAGGATTTACTGTGCAATTCTGCCTGACTCGATCAATCGAGAATTAGACTCGACCTATCGAAAGTCGTGTAGATTGTTTTTCTGCAGAATTCTCCAACTCAGCCCAAGCTCGTTTTACGTGTAAGGTTTTATGTTTTGCCCTAAGTATAAAAGGAAAAACCCTAGCCACATTTTATGTATGCTCTTTATGCTGTGTGTGTGAATCTCTTGTAAGATCGAGAGGTGTTTGCCTTCACATACACTTAGGGTTATCAAGATCTAGAATCATGTCAAGAGCTTGTTGATCAATTCAGTTGTAAATTGAAGAGCTTAAAGATATACATGCAGGAGTGCTTGTGTTTACTGTGAATCCAAGAATGAAGTAGTCCATAAACTCAAAACTGTCACATGGTTGCGATAGTAAATTTCCTATTCAAGGTAGCAATAGGATGTTAATGGTCTAAGTCACTATTGTGTAAACTTCAATTCTTTCATAGTGGATTCAGTTTACCTTGAGGATAGTTAAGTTAAATCCTCCTTAGGTTTTTTACCGGTTTGGTTTTTCTGGGTTATCATATTGTTGTATTCTTTATTTTCCGCATTTTACAATAATATGATTTATATGTGTTAACCTAGATCTGCATAATTTACCTAAGTTAATCACTTGGCTAAATAACTATGTTAATCTGATTGTATTTAAGGGATCTAAAAACGCACATATAGAAAAGTAAAGACCTCATGCAGGAGTGCATGAGGTCCTAGCACATGGTGCTCTAATATTTTTGACCTCTTTTTATTAAGTTTTTTTACTGTTATCCAAAAGATCGCATTAACTTTTTGTAACTATTATCTAAAAAAATGGATTGCAGTTCAAAATTAAATTAAAATCAAACCAAACTTTATGAAAGACCCAAACCTACTTATTACCTTACATATTATGACTCAAGCGTAACCCTTCCACATTAAATTTTTCCCACATTCTCCAAATTATGGGCTGACATCATAAAATAGGACATACACTCTGAAAAATTCTCTCTACAATCTTCCTGATAAGACTCTCATTATTAAGTGCCACATCAATTTGCTCTTTCCTCTTCCTATTGCTGATAGTATTCTTGCACAAAAACGGATTATTTCTACACCATGCATCTTCATTTATATGGTGGAATCTATTAAGAATAAATAAATAAACAGTTTATATGATAGAAACAACAATTCCTTTAATTTGATTTTTGTTTTAATTTCTAATATAGAAAACTCTTGAAGCCAACAAATTATATGTCTAATTTTCCTTTCTCTTTCAAGGAATGTCAAAGATAATTGTAAACTTTAATTAGCCAAAATAGTTAAATAATTGTAAATTCATTTAGGCTACACACACACACACACACACACACATATATTGTTAGGATATATGTGATTCAATGTTAGGAACATATGTCACTATTTTATATAATTAGCTAATGCTTTGACAAAAACACATTTTACTTGTAATTAGGTAGATCTAGGATGTGTTTAATACTTCAAGGAATAAGAGTTCAAATTCAAATGTTAAAACCATGCAAGTCTGTTTAAGATTCAAGTGTGAAAAGTGATGTTCATTAAAGCTCGACAGCTAGACTTGAAGAGCTGTTCTACCCCGTGGCTCGACAGCAACTCGACAGATAGGATATCTGTCGAGGTTTATGAAATTCAATTTTTTAGTGCTGTTTTTCATCCAATCCGTGTTTGTATGTTTAGGCTTTCTTTTCTCATAACCCTAGACATATAAAATGATTATTTTAAGGGTCGTATTAGGTTACACAGCCAAGAGAGCACAATTGCACAAGAGCATAATTGCACAAGAGCATAATTCCTCAAGTGTGACCGAAAACCTAATTTGCCCTAGTTCTTGAAGAAGCTTCTATGTTTGTACACCATAAGGTTTTGTGACCAAGCAATTTCGTGATCTTCATTATTGATGAAATGTAGAACTTTGCAGCCAACATTCTTCTTCCTCAAGTTGGTAAGTGAGTCACGTATTGGAATTTGTGCAAAGGAGTTAGTCACGTACTAGGATTTGTGCATCAAAAGGGTGGCATTCATATATTGAAGAGTTCAAAGGTTCTAAAGTGGTAGAACGTTTCTGCTGTAAATTCATCTACGGGGATTGTAGAGTTTAAGGATAAATGTTTTGTATTAGATCTGAAACTTCTCTTTACTATAGTGGGTTGCTTTTCAGGAAGGTTTCCCCCTAAGTTTTTTACTATAATACTAGTTTGTTTCATTAGTTTTCCTACGTCATTATATCTTGTCTTATTTACTTTTCCGCTACACTTATTTTTGGTATAATATTGATGTTTGTTTGTTTTAAACAATTTTATTCATAATAAATTTAATTAACAACTTAGGTTTAAAACTTATTAATTCTATCAACTAGGGTCTAAATTTCCCAACATATATATATCTATATTCTTAATTATGTATATTCATAATAATTTTGGTTCTTTTTATTTTCTTCCTCTTAATGATATGTATATCATAATTGAACATAAAATTACTATTATAGGGCCATAAAAAATAGTTAGAAATTATTTCAAAATAAAAGTATAAAATTTCTGCGCATCATGCAGAATATCGACTGGTTGATTAAAATTGTAAAATTAGGGCTGGTTAATTTTGATAAATATGCATGCATGGGACTAGGGCTACTTAATTTTGATTAGTCCTTAGAAAGAATCAACCAAACCCTTAATTCTATTGGTTTAAATGAAAGAGAAGAGTAGGGACACCATCCCTGTGGATGTGGTGTACCCTGAAAAGTTAAAACAAGAAGGTATCGTATGTTTTTATTTATTTATTTTTATATCCATTAATCCTGATGAGATTTCAAACCTAGAAGCTTTACCAACCCTATACTCTAATTGTAGCACTCACCAACAACCTTCACAAATATCATGATAAGAATAGTTTCAACTTACTTCTTTCCTCTTGTTAATGTTTTGTGCTCTCTGGTTCAGGTTGACCATGATAGGAATCTAATGATTTTAATCTCTATTACTCTCAATTCTAGTAGTTCTTCGAGGGAACTAGGCCTCTTTGATTCTTTGAGGGAATCAACCTCCAATAGCAATTCAAGAAAATTGGCTATTCAAAGTATTATTCATCAATGATCCTTGTTACAATCTGAATTGATCCTTTTATACTACTTACTAGCTAACAAAGTACAATACAACTTAGCCTTAACTAACTAACTAAGTACAACACTTAAATGCAGCAACAATTCATGAAACTACTTGTAACTTGTTAGGACATATGTAGTTCAAGTCTGTGAACATATGTCACTATTTTATGTAATTGGCTTATCCTTAGACAAAACGCACTTTACTTGTAATTGGGTAGATTTAGGATGAGTTTAACACTTCAAGAAACAGTGGTTCAAGGTTAAGTGTTGAAGCCGTCAAAGTCTGTCCAAGAAACAAGCTAGGAAGTGCAAGTTTTTAAAGCTCGACACATACCTCGACAGATGCATCTATCGAGCTTTAAAGAAGCTGTTTTGCCCGAGCCTCGACAGCTGTCTCGACACCTCTCGACACCTCTATCTGTCGAGAATTAAAGAAAACAGATTTCTAGGTCTGTTTCAAGTCTAATCCGTGAGTGTGTCTTTGGGACTTCTTTTCTCCTAACCCTAGACATATAAAAGGATTATTTTAAGGGCCGTCAAAAAAAGAGATCACAAGATACAAGTTGCACATTCATTGAGAACTTGTTGTTCATGCAATTTGTGATCTGACAGACAAAGTTCGTGCCTTAGTTCATCCTTGATGATTTGAAGAACTTTGCAGCCAACTCTCTCTCTCTCTCTAGTTGGTATTTGAAGTCGCGTACTGGGATTCGCGCATCTGGTTAGTCACGTACTTGGGAGCCGTGCATTGAAAGGAGAAACTGTCACTACAGAACAAGTCCAATTGGGTATTGGGGTAAGAGTTCAACTGTAGGTTGGTGAGGTACTGGGATTCCTTACTTGTAACTGCTTGTTGTGATAATAGTGGAGTTTCGGGAGTGGTGACCTTAAATCACCCGGTGGGGTTTTTGCCGTAAGGGTTTTCCCCATTCGTAAACAAATCACCGTATCATTTATTTTCCGCTGCATAACTTAGTTTTGGTGATTTGTTTGTGCTACCACGTGATATTGCATGTTAAATTGATTAATTAATAACTTGACTAATTAATCAACATAATTTATCACAAGGGGTCAACGCATTTGTGGCCTGTCATAACTAACTCTGTACAAGCCTCCCTTGTCTCTCTCCCTCTCTGCATGTACAAGCCCTTCACTACCCTGCCAACGTAGCACACAGCAGCACCCTTCTGCACTACCAAGCACCCTACCTTACACTACCAAGCACCCTTCACTGCACTATCTCTAATCAGAGTCCTAACATTGCCCCCTCCTTTAAAGCACTTTGCCCACAAAGTAAGGATACTGATTTTGTAGTTTAGGAAGGAGTTCCTAAGTGGCATCAACTGGAGAAGAACCCTCCTAATGAACCAACTCTTCAGTTACATCCTTGTATCTTCTGAGTTGACAAGGCCTTTCTTGCAAGATATCCTTTGGTTCAAGAATGAAATGGCCTTGGTTATCTACTGGTGGCAGTGATGGAATTGGAGTGATTGACTATTCAACCTTAGCCTTCAAACAAGAAATATGGAACACAGGATGGACCCTTGAAGTAAGAGGCAAATCTAGTTTATAAGCCATTGACCCAACCTTCTGTAAAATCTGGAAATGTCCAAAGAACTTAGGAGCCAACTTTCCCACCTTGGTCCATCGTAGGGAGTGTAGTTTGAAAGGTTGCAGCCTAAGGAAAACCCAATCGCCCACCTTAAAGCTCATTTCTTGCCTATGTTTATCAGCCTACAACCTCATTCTGTTTTGAGTAGCCACTAAATTGCTCTTTAAAAGGCCTAAAATCTGTTGCCTATTTGCTAAAAATTCATCCATAGCAGCAGCCTTAGTGAGACCAGGGATGTAATCCAGCAATTTGGGAGGTTGAAAACCGTAAAGAGCTTCAAAGGGAGTCACTTTAGTGGCAGTATGGTAGTTAGTATTAATCCAGAACTCAGCCAAGGGTAACCACTCCACCCACTGCTTTGGTTTGTCTCCTATAAAGGCTCTAAGATATTGCTCAAGACTTCTGTTAACTACCTTAGTCTGACCATCAAATTGAGGGTGATAGTTTGAAGACATAGCTAAGTCCACTCCTTGCAGTTGGAACAACTCTTCCCAAAATCTTGAAGTAAACACAGGGTCCCTATCACTAATAATAGAAGTAGGCAACCCATGTAGTCTGAAGATGTGATTCATGAATAAGGAAGCCACTTTGACTATAGTATAAGGGTGGAACAATGGAATGAATTGGACATATTTAGTGAGTCTGTCCACAACCACCATCACCACATCTTGCTTCAAAGATTTTGGTAAACCCTACACAAAATCCATGCTTATGGAAGTCCAAGGTGTATGAGGGATCTCTAAGGGCTACAACAAGCCAGCAAGTTTACTAGTTTCATGTTTAATCGTTTGACACAGATCACAACCCTTAATGTATTCCTTCAAATCCTTTTTCATCCCCTTCCAAAACCAGTCCCGTTTAGCCTTATGAAAGATTTTCAAGTAACCTAAATGTCCTCCTAATGGGCTGTCATGCACTAAACTCATCACCTTAGGCTTAAGACCACAATTAGAACCCAAATAAATCCTGCCTTTGTACAACAAGAGTCCTTTTTGCAGACTGAACTTGCTAGCAGCACTTGGATTATTATGAAGTGCTTCTAGGATTCCTTGCACCTTAGCATAAGAAGAATAGCTTGATTTCAATTCCTCTAGCCAAGTGGGATAGGGAAAAGACATGAGGAATAAGCTGCTTTGACTCTCTAAGTAAAACAAACTGAAACCTGAGTGATCACAAAGAACCATTTCAAAAACCTGAGATGAATTAGAATTAACCAACTCCTCCTGATTAAGCGAAGCATCTACTGAATCAGATTGACCCTTCTCACCTTGTCTGGATAGTGCATCTGCTACCACATATCCTTTCCCTTCTTATAATCAATGGTAAAGGAGTATCCGAGTTTAGTTATCCACATTTACTGCATAGGAGTACCAATCCTCTGCTTTAACAAGTACTTTAGACTCTGATGATTAGTTTTTATTACAAAGGACCTTCCAAACTGATAAGGCCTCCACTTCTTCACTACAGTAGCAAGTGCCAATAATTCTTTCTCATAAGTAGATAATTGAACACGCTTACCGTTCAAGGCTTGGCTGTGAAAAGCAATAGGCCTTCCCTGCTGCATCAACACAACCCCAATTCCAAATCCAGAAGCATCACACTCAACCATAAAGGGCTGAGAAAAATCAAGTAAGGCTAGGATAGAAGGATGAGAAACAGCCTATTTAAGGCCCTGAAATGCATGCTCAGCTTGTTCAATCCACACAAAGGCATCCTTCTTGAGAAGATCAGTCAATGGGGCAGCAATAGACCAATAACCTCTTATGAATTTCCTATAGTAACCTGTTAAACCCAAGAATCCCCCTCAAGGCCTTCACAGTTTTGGGGATAGGCCAATCGAACATAGCTTGAGTCTTCTTAAGATCAGTCTTCACACCATAGCCAGATATGATATGCCCCAAATACTCTACCTCAGAGCAAGCAAAGGTGCATTTGCTTCTTTTGACAAACAACTTGTGATTAAGTAGAACTTGTAAGACAGATTTAAGATGCAAGGCATGAATGGGCATATCTCTACTATCTACAAGAATATTATCAAAAACTACAAGTACAAACTTCTTAAGGAAAGGCTTGAACACATCATTCATAAGAGATTGAAATGTAAAAGGGGCATTAGTTAACCCAAAGGGCATTACCAAGAACTCATAATGACCCTCATAAGTTCTAAACCCTTCTCTTTCATTCTAATTTGAAGGTAGCCAGACCTCAAATCCAACTTTGAGAACACCCAAACACCACTCAATTCATCAAGGAGCTCATCCACCACAAGAATAGGAAACTTATCGTTAACAGTGTCATTGTTAAGATCCCTATAACCCATACATCTTCCAACTACCATATGCCTTCCTAACTAATAGCACTGGTGAAGTAAAAGGACTTTAGCTATTCCTAATTGAACCAGACTCACCTCAATCTCTAACAATGTTTTCAATTTCAATTTTTTGATAGTATGGATACCTGTAGGGTCTTTGACAAGTGGGTTGGGAACCTGGTTTGAGGATTATCTGATGTTCATGCCCTCTACATGGAGGTAAACCCTTGGGTTCTTCAAAAACAACAGTATACTCCTCAAGAAACGCCAACACTTCTGAAGGAACCTTTGAAACAATGGACTTGTTAACAAGATCAGTAGACACAATCTTCAATAACAGTCATTTAGTGAGTGGTTGTTTAAGGAATTCATTTGTAGCTTAAATGAAGGAACTAATGGCTTTAATACCCTGCAACCATATTTGTTTGTCTTGATACATGAACCCCATCACTAATTGCTTGAAATCCCAGCTGATATGGCCTAAAGTACAAAGCCATTGGGTTCCCAACACCACATCACAGCTCCCTAGAGACAACACATGTACATTCACTATGAAGTCATTGCCTTGCATTTTGAGCAATAGGTCCTTACCTTCTCCTTTTGTTCTAATTAAATCTCCATTTGCTACATTCACCTCTAAAATTCTAGTAGAATCCATCGCCAATTTTAGAGTCTTAACCAGGATAACATAAAGAAAATTGTGAGAGCTACCAGTATCCAAAAGAACTATCACCCAATGCCTTCTAATCTAACCCAACACCCTCATTGTACTTGGAGAAGGGCTGCCCAACAATGCATACAAGGTAATATCAACTTGATCCAACTGAATATCTGTAGTAACATCCATTTCCATAAATTCCCCTTAATTAACTTCTTGTACTTCATCAATCATGAATAGTTTGAGACCCTTGCACTTGTGTTTAGGTTGCCATTTCTCATCACAATAATAATAAAGGCCCTTCTTCCTTCTCTCTTCCATCTGAGTTGATGTAATCTTTTGTATAGGCACTTTGGTTGAAGATTCAGCTTTGCTGTCATGCTTGTGCATTAGGGATTCTTGCCAATTAACCTTGCTAGACTCATGAAATGTCTTATGAACCTTCTTGAAAGTGAACAAATACTCCTCCTGAATCTTGGCTAAACCAAAAACAACACCCAATGTTCTTGGATTCTACATCCTTACAGTCAACCTTATCTCATCCCTTAACTCACTTAGGAAGCAACTAAGCTTATGGGACTCAGGTAAATTTCGGATTCTATTACTTAACATCTCAAAATGACTCTTTTAAGCAGCCACAATGGTAGTTTGCTTCAACTTAGTCAAGGTTTCCAAAGGATCATCATATGATGAAGGTCCAAACCTGACTTAGATGGCCCTAACAAATGTTTCTCAAGAATCCAATGACCTTTCACAATCTTGGAACCAAATTAATGCCTCATCATCAAGATGATAAGAAGCATTCAAAATCCTCTCTTCTTTAGGAAATTCATAATACCTAAAGCATTGGTCAACCCTAAAGATCCAAGAAAAAGGATCACCTTCACTAAACCTAGGAAACTCCAACCTAATAGGCTTAGGGATTAGAGCACCTACCTCAAGTCTTGGATGAATTTGGTGTGGCAGCATCTCTACTTCAGGATGGCTTGCTGTCTAAGGAGCGTAACTTTCTTGTTGTTGCACTGTTGGAAGTCTCTCTTCAAACACAGCTTGTAAGCCTCTTGAAGTTGTTGTCTAAAGCTTCCAACATTCGTGTAATTATCTCCATGGCAGAGGCATGATCATTTAGTCTCTACTGAACAAATGAAACAATTTCACTCAAAAGGGAGTATATAGTTTCTTGCACCATGATTGAACCAGCTTTGTTACCAAAATGATAGGAATCTAATGATTTTAATCTCTATTACTCTCAATTCTAGTAGTTCTTCGAGGGAACTAGGCCTCCTTGATTCTTTGAGGGAATAAACCTCCAATAACAATTCAAGAAAATTGGCTATTCAAAGTATTATTCATCAATGATCCTTAGTGCAATCTGAATTGATCCTTATGTACTACTTACTAATTGACAAAGTGCAATACAACACAGCCTTAACTAAGTAACTAACTATGTACTACAACTTAAATGCAGCAACAATTCGTGAAACTACTTGTAACTAACTCTGTACAAGCCTCCCTTGCCTCTCTCCCTCTTTGCATGTACATGACCTTCACTGCCCTGCTAACACAGCACACAGTAGCACCCTTCCCTGCACTACCAAGCACCCTTCACTGCACTATCTCTAATTAGAGTCCTAACAGACCACCCATTTATTTTATAGGTATAAATGTTAGTAGTAGGTTAAAAGATAGACTTTGACTGTTCAACCTAACATTTTTGGATGAGAACGGATATAAAAATAAAATAAAAAACATTCAGAGTATATAAAATTTGGTAAATATGGTCCTTCATTCTTTGACTTAGTTATTATTTTCAAGAGCCAGGCAAGTTGGAATAGTCCTAGTCACCCAAACAAAAACTTATTGCTACTTTATTGGCTATGCTTCACTGATCTTTTAAATTATAATTCTTTATTTTGGGTCTTATTTGTGATCTGATAGGCCTAGTGTACCAACTGCTGATGGCCAAATCCTTGTTCAAGTCTTCATTTCAGTAAAACTTCATTAGTCAATGAGTGATCCAAAATCATTGAAGTGTACTTATATATATATACATATAAAGAGAGAGAGAGAGAGAGAGAGAGAGAGTACTGGTTGTCCAAATAGATACTAGTTATCCAGAGAAGTGTTAGTCGTCTACACCACAAGAAGGTGTAAATGAGCAACAAACACTTAGTGAATTTCAGATTATTTTCACTAACCAAAAACAATCGGACCACGATCTACTATTCTAAGATGTGGGGTGAATTCCCTGAAATTCACTCCACTCTCCCCACTAAGCCCATGTTGGTAAAATCTGGTTTTATATCTCATACAAAACACGCAGCGGAAGCAACAAACAAGGATCTATTTCATTCATGATTGACAACATGCACTCTGTAAATTTCAGAATTTAAGAACAAGATAGCGTACCTTGGTGTGGAGAATTTCAAAACAAAGATTAGAAGCACTTGGGAAAACTTTTAATCTTCACTCCAATTTCACTTTACGCCCAAGATGTGTGGTCTCTCAATCAGTTTCCAAAGGGAGAACGAAAGTGTGTCTCACACTCTTTTATTTTTTCTTTTCGAAAAATTCACGTTAAAAAAATTCTGTATGTTTCTTCCTTTATAACTAACTGATTATCTAATTGGGCCGGCCTATTGGGCCTTTCCAATTGGGCTTTAATGTGCGGCTTGGAATGGGACCAAAAGGGACCAATAAGACACTAGCTCCAATGGGCCTTGGGCTTTTCCGTCAACTCTTGACAAGTCCAAAGTTATCATTAATTATATTTAATACCACTATATAAATATAATTGCACTCTAGGCCTTATTAATAAATTATATCCCAAGACTTTATTTTACACGCAACCCCTTCATAAAATATTCGTAGTAATACAAAGTCATAAGTATAGACTGTCACTTTGTAAATTACTACATCTTATCCTTGAGTACCCGGTTTAATCCTTTAAAGTTATTCATCATATATTTATGAAATCCAATTTCATAAATATATACTTTAGTAATTTCTTACCAAAGTGGTTAGGCCTAACTCTCTGAATAACCAAGCCCATTAAACTTATCTCAAGGGAATATTTTGTATCTCCATTAAGAGACTATGAATTCCATCTTGAGAATATATGTTTCATCAACACTAAATGTGGTTGCCCAACATACTGAGGTTTTGACCGTTACTTTAGATCTCACTCCTGATATATCAAAGCAACCTACACCTCATGATCAGGTCCATTATTCTCTCAGGATTAAGAGTTCATGCAAATAGAAGTCGTAAGATTTATTATTCAATTGACAGTCGTTAGGAGAATAATAAATCTCACAGCGGTCCAGTTCAATATGTCTTAACTCTTAAAACATATCAACATATCAACTAGAAGTCATCACTTCCATGATCAAGACGAATCATCTTAGTTGATACGTTATAGTCTTCGCAGATGAAATGCCCAATTTCATCACCGACTACGAACTATAAATTCTGAGTTTACAAAGAACTTGTGATTTATATCTTCTGTGACTAAATCACATAAATCACATACTATGCATCTCATGGACTATATGATAATGTCCAAATATTCATGTTACCATTATTTTAGATAAAATAAACAATTTTATTAAACACAACATTAAGTTATACATAATGTCATACATAGCATCATAGAATAGGATTTAAGGGCACATATCCTAACAGCCCACACATCTTCCACGATGTTAGTGGCACTTAACAAGTAGACCCACTCTAAACTCTCTATAAAAGGGACCAAGCCTCACCAAACCAAGGTATGTTTTACTATTCATCCACTCACTATACTTGAGTTTTAAAGAGAAAACTGATTTAACCGTTAAAGGATCCTTGGCTGGTTCACCTTAGTCACCTGCGATAGCCTCTTTCTTTCTTTTTAGGTCATCCAACTACTGTTGAAGCCCGGAGTATTCAGCCTACAAATTTTCAAGCATCATCAAAAACTTTTTGTACAATTTGAGTTTTGTTGTCTCTCACAAAATATAACAAATTTAATTCACATTTTCAAGCAAAAAAAAAAAAAACCATAACTATGTACCAGCATCTATGTCTATTCTCTTTGTGATATGGATTTATACAATATCATATTAGTCATAGGGTCAACCCTTTCAAGAGAAAATTTCTGTCTCCGTCCCTAGTTGAGGTACACACCATTAGTATTTTCTACTAACAATGTGCCATACATATCCTTCTTCATTTGATCCATGTGAGTATATTTCACACTCTTCACTTATAGAACTCCCGTTAATCCCACTTGTCAAGATAATTTGAGAAAGACTCAAAGTAAGAGACACATAAATCATTGATGTTAATATAGATGATGCACTAAATCGTCAGTATATGTGATCATCCAGATGAAGTGGTGCTTAGCTGTGACCTACAAAATTATAATGAGATGCTCCTCCATCTAGCAACACCGGCATGGTGCCAACCAATGAATCTTCGATGGTAAAGTCAGATACTTTGGAGAGGATAGTCACAAGGTAGTGAAATTATAGCTTAATATCTGTGTACCTTTCTATTCTTATGGTATGGTTTATATAGCCTGTCTTCTTCTAGCCATTGGGGAGTCTTTAATGGCTCCATTTATGCCTCTAGTAATGTATTTGCTATATTAATGAGGTCGTCAATGAGCTTGTCTCTGTTCGTGTTTGTTGGTAACTGCTGCACATTAAATGCCTGTTAAAGGTGCTTGTGATCGTCCAATCAAGGTTGGACGACTCAAAATCGTGTACTTATCAACTATGTTACTCAAGTTTGTCTGCGTAGGAAGACATACTATTAATTCATAAGATATTGCCATGTATACTAGAAATATATTTAGCACAAAAAATTTAGTTTTTAAAAAAAAAAATTGAAAGTACATCTAAAGTCACAATAAATTTACAATCTTTAATTTGGTATTATTAAATATAATGAAAACAATATCAGCAATATTCAAGTGTGAGAGTGATGTTGTACTAACCAAATATTCAAAATATACAAGATAATTCTCCCAATTAAACTAATGGAGCCACTTGGCTTGAATTTCCAATCGATCTATGCAATCATAGTTGCTAATCGAATACGTAGAATGTATTTGTTTTTTTCACTAGTGTACCCTCGTTCATATGTAACATAGTATGTGTCTAAAAAAACTACATTGACAGGTAAATCTAGGGATGGCAAAGTAAGCCCAAACTCATTTGTCCGCCCAAACCCGCCCAATTATTAGTTAGGTTAAATGGACATCAACCCAATTAAACCCAATGATTATTGGGTTTTATCTAAAAACTCATTGAACCTCATTTAACCCAAAAACAATATACCCAAATTCAACCCAACCCTTCCTATTAAAAAAAAAAAAATTTAATTTCTCAATTTTAAAATCCATTCATTTTCTTGTCCTTTCTTGCCTTTTCTCGAAAACCACAGAAAAGTTTTGTCATTTCCCTTTCTCTCATTTTCTTGGCAACCAAACAACAGCACTCAAATACTCTCTCTGCAAATCCAGAAAAATTCCGAGCAAAATAGAGTAAGTGTCTCAGAAAATCTTGATACATCTTTTTAAATATTATGGAGCCCTCTGAGCTTGCCATCAGAGCTACCATGGCGAGACTCAATCAAGTCCTTCAAATCGTCGACAGAATTCTCGATATGGCGACTTTGATTCTCAAATACAGAGTTCATGGCCAAGCAAATCACCGAATTGTCTCGATCTCATTCCCAAGATTTCTCCCTATTCTCAAACCCTCACCACCACCACCACCACCACAATGACGACGACAAGCTCTCTTAGTTCAGCCCCAAGGTCTCCCCTTTCGCTTGAATCTCTTCATTTCTTCTTCGCTTCAAACTCGCGGTTTCTTTTTTCAGATCCAAAATCCGTTTGGTTGCTGAGAAAGTTGAGGAATTGATAGTTTTTATTCTTCACTGTCTTTTTTTTTTTTTTTGAATTTGGTGCATGTAATAGAGCCATTTGGCTATATTTGGTTCGATTGAGTCGAAGTTGCTTCATTTGGCTTGCTTCTTTTTTTTTTCTTTTTTTTTCTTTTTTTTTTTCTTTTTGTGTGTTGGTTTTCAGTTTCTAAATAATTGGAATCCAATTTTCAAAATTCATTTCCTTATTTTTCTAGTTTTCTTCCTCTATTTTCCTGGTGTTGAGTTGTTACTGTTTTTATGGGCATTTTGGTAATTTTAATAATTGGATAATTTGGTGAGTTGGGGTTTACCTATTATAATTAGGTTAGAAGCAATTAATTAAGTGAGTTTTAATGGGTGAATGAGTTTTAAATACCCAACCCAATTATGCCCAATCCAAACCCACCCATTTGACACCCCTACTTAAATCAGCCAAGGCTTAAGTGACTCTGCAAATTGACCAAATCCAAATTCGCCACAATCAAAAAAAGTTTTTGTATTACGACCATTCCTCTGTTGGGTCATGTATCACACTGCAAATATAGAACCTGGCGATATTTTTTGCTTCTCAAGGTCATAAAATTGGCTAGAGAAATTATTGGACCGGCTTGAACGTCAAATCATAAGTGGAATTCCCAGTTGGCCAAACAAATCACACAGAAAAATTAAGGCTTTGTTAATTTTTTTCAGGCTCTGGAACATGTAGTCCTAGCCCAACTTTAAATAAAGAATAGGCTGGGGTTGCAATAACACATATAAAAAAAGGCCCAAACACTACAGATTTGTTTAAAATTAGCTTATTAGCTTAACGTCATTCTAAAAGGACATCACATTACCTCTTAAGAAGTTCAATGACAAGGAAAGAAGGAGAATGTGGACCTTATATAGGGATTTTTTTAAAAAAAAATTTAGAAAACTTATATATGGGTATTGTTTATGTCTAGTGTCTACTATCGAATTATCTACTTAATTAGTCATTCATATACACTCTGAAATCACATACCAGTCACCATATCTAGTCAAGGATACTTTTAAGCCCAAAATAAAGGTTTTTATTTATTAAAAAAAAAAAACAACAAAAAATATTCTCAGCTAAATTTAATTTTAGGAGGATTATGGCTATAGTTTGGTGAGGTGGGAGAAAAAAGGAATTCCATTTGTGCTATTAACAAAAGTTTCATTCTCGAAATTAAAGAGCATTGAAAGGTAAACTTGTTTGAAATGGTAGATACCAGTAGAACCTGTGCATTGGCCATTGGGTGGTGCAATTCTTGAAAATCTAGATTAGTATTTTTCTTTTTTGGCTGAACAAGGCAAGTTGGTTAATCTTGTTTGATTGGATTTTGTTTCTAGTTGGTGAATGACGGCTTCTGGATCTTCTCAATTTGAAAGTTTGGGGCAATGAGTAGTCGTTGTGATAAAATTAGAATTAAATGCAAATTTGAGATTTTGGGTGCATGTGTTCATTCAACTAGTTCGTAAGTCTCCCATGTCGATTCAGTTTCTATACACAAGCCAAGAGTTTTATAATTTAGTGGTATTGCCTAATACTTCTTTATGAGGATAATTAAAGTTTAACTCTTTATTTCTTATTATTGTAACTATCAAATTATTTATTAAAAAAAATAGAATACACTTCTATACACAATTTAGCCATCAAGGATTCATGGCCTGCACCTCCAAACCGTTTGCAAGTCCTCGCATGGAGCCCAAAAATTGACGACAAAAAAAAATCCTTTTATTGCCTCCAAGACACAACCCCCTCACTTTTAAACATTGGGTTTTCACGTTGGATTGGACCGCACGGTAAACTAATCTTAATTCTTAGGCACAAGCCTAGATAATAGCGTTGTGAAATAAAGGTTTGGGTTTAAGGATTTTGTATAATCCTTTTGTGGTAGCAGGAGGTAAAACAAAACCATTTCGTCAACCCTTGAGTAATTGGGCCTTTAACAACTTTATGATTCCGCATTCGAAAATTTAATTTTGGTGGCCTATTATGTTGGGCTATAAAGATTTGGCCTCGAACACTATCTAGATCTTTTCATCCTGTGTTTTGTATGAACCAAGACAGCAGCAAAAAATGGTAAACATCAGTTGTGGGAAAATTCATAAACAGCATTAATTAAACAAAATAATAAAGACATAAACCCACAGTCTTGGCCTCTTGTGGTTCTTAATCAATAAAGTAACACTTGTGTGACTACCATAAAAAAATAAAAATAAAAATCTATACTTAGTGCAGTGTTGAATTCCAAGAAGTCACAGAAACTTGAACCTCTTAAACTACATGATCCATGCCTACAAGTAAGTCCATATTAAAGAGAGAATCCAAGCCACTGGAGGAATACCTCTAACTCTCTAAGATTTTGATATTGATTTGGTTGTTTCAAAGGTTCGTTTGAAGCCCAAATTAATAAGGAAAATTGATCTGAGTAAACCATTGAAACACTTGTCTAAGCTTTTTTGGAATACTTTTGGCGTTTAACAAAATGCAACAGATTCAGCTGAAGTTCATAGTAATCAAGCCAATAAATTTGTCTCAGCGTCTAAGGATTCCCAGGCCTTGAAGAGTAAGCTAGCCACACATAGGGACAACCCTTTGAGATATTTTCGACGTAACTGAACTTGAATTATCCAATAAAAACTACTAGCTTAAAATCAAGTATCAGTATCCAAATTTATCAAATTTAAAAGAATAAAAAAAACTTAAAAAATGAAATTATTTTATTTCATTTGCAATGCACGTTTGTATGATCCAATTGTTTCATTCTCAACAGAAAGTTAAGAATAGGTCTCTAAATACACTACTAAAAGCATTTCTCTGTGAATACTCTCGAGTAAAGTCACAAATGCCAAAGCACAATATGTATTCATGCTATGCTTACAGTAGAAGTATAACAAAATAGAAAACCTTTATCAAGCCTCGAGTCACATCGTTCATTGTACATATATACTCCTGTGAGATTTTCAACATTGATGCCAAATTTGACATCTTCTCTTATCTGGGAGAACAAAAGAAAAGACCTAAGAAGACCAAGTTTCTAGCTTAAAAATGAAAGACGAAATATTTATAAATTCCTTTAAACTAAGGATTTCTCTGATTTGGATCCAACAAATTGGTGATTGCATGTTAATAGTAAATCTGCAATAAACTGAAAAATCAAGTGGCATATCCTTACTAGAATAACTAGGTCAAGTCCACCAAAAGAAATAGTTTATAATCACTCAACCTTGAGAAAAGAACAGCGACACAGATAGTTAAATTTTTCCTCAGCATGCTTGATTTGCTCCTATTAAGGAAGTACAAAAGCACAACTTAGGACTATAGTACAATGATATGATATAAGCTTCGATGAGCTACAAATAAGAGAATCAGCTTGATAATTGGATAATTTTTTTTACGTGGGCACAGAATCTCTCAAAAACACGGGGTTAAGCCTTGTTGATCATTGGATATGTTTTTTCTACAACAACTACAACGGCATTGACTGGACCCTTGGTATAAATGTACATGTCTTTCCGCTTCCTGTCTAACAAAATAAAGATATAGAGAAAACATTAATAGCACCATTATACATAATACAAATCAGAAAAGAAACAAAAGCAATCTAAAAGATAGTTGTACATATGCACTCAGGTTGAGTTCCTAATACACAAACAATATGCGGCCATCTATCTTTGTACACTCATGTTGAGTTACTTAAGGTTCTGACCTCAAGACAAACACTTCATACTAAAACTGACATCACGTTTTATGGCCACATCTAGCTTATACCATTAATTAAGCTAACAAACAAATAACAAAAACACACCCAAAAGTCCATTGGGAAATTTTCAAAAACACTCCAAATGCATCCATTAAAGTACCTGAAATTCAATTCATTGTCACTTGCAACCTTGCTTTCCCCTTTTCCCTCCTCTCTTTCCTCCAAGTTCCTAAGCAAGGAGGCATATTGTAATCCATCAATCAACAAATCATTTTGTGATTAATTGAAAAACATGAAAGATCTAATGGCCCACTTACAACAAAAAATCCTGAGTGTCTGTGATTTGTGAGAAGAATCCGTCCCATGCCCCTTTCTCTACAATTTGTGATGAAGCAGATAACAATCCCTGAAATTTCTGCTGCCAGTATCCCTCTTTTCTTCCTCTTCTCCTCTCTTTTTCCTCTCTGTTTCTTCTTCCATACATGTATCTCTATCAGTACTCACAACTCGGTGTCAATGGGAGAAAAACTGGAGAAAAATCTGGCAATACAGACAAAGGTAAAACTCTCTAGTTTTATGTATTACTAGTTTATCATTTGATGCACGTGCAACACTATCAAAGAACATTCATAGTAAGTCTATCATGGCTTTGCTTAAATTATAAGCTGAGTTTCTCTGTAACATTTAAAATGAAAAACAAAAATTTATTAGCAACAAAATTACTTCAAAGAGTATTTTGTTATGCAGATGCTCAAATCAAAATCTAGAGTTTGTAATTTTTATTTTTATATGAGAGCCTTCCATTTATATCATTCAGTCACCGCATTTCCAAGAAATAAAAAAACTACTATAAGTCAATTAATCATAAATGTAGTATGTAAAAGGAACCTAAACATTGATAATGACAATGATATTTTACCTTCATCTCACGAAAGTGATATAGGATCATTTTCCCCAAATCCTCATTCAGAATTTGAAATATAACCACCTACAACAATAACATCAACAAAGCCTTAATCCCAAAATTTTTAGGTCAACAATGGATACTCAACAAATTAGCTAGGGTCAGTCATGAAGATAAACAATCAAACAAATTAACACGAGAATCATTTCCACAAACAAACAGAATTAGCAACCGAAAAAAAATGTTTTAAAATGTTCAGATCTATTACCAAATCCACAGTTTCCTTCAACATAGACACCAAAACTTTAGACTTGTCCCCATCTCTTCCTTCCTCTCTAAAACACCATCACACTCCAACTAAGTTTCTATCACCACAGAACCATTGACAGAATCTCCGTGAAAACATTACAAAAAGAAATTAAATTTAATTAAAAAGAACTTTAATTACCCTAAAAGCAAAATTCACATATACCCAGATGGCAAAGCACCAGGTGGCCCAAAAATAAAAATAAAAATACCCCCAAAAATTCAACAAATTTGACATACCCAAAAAATCCCTCAAAAAGTAGTTCTATTGGTTTTCACATGCCCAGAATTCCCAAAACTCTAAACCCTTCTAAAGTCTAAACAATTCAGCACATATCGGCTAATACCATTAGTTACAAAAGAACCCAGATGCTTAAAACTCAGTTTTACGGATTTTTGCCAAAAAACAAAAGGAAAAATAAAACCAGAGAAGAACAAAAAACAGAAATTTAAAATAGCCAGAAAGCCAAAATTAAAAAACCTGCTGAGGTCGACGCAAATCTGTCCCTTGATGGCCATGGCCATGGCCATGAGCAGAGGCTTATTGTGGTCAGACTCGGAGGCATTGTTTTCACAAAAATCTCACCATAGAATTAGAAAACCTTAAAAGGGCCTGAAAAGGCCATATCATGTAGACTGAGAAAGTACTCCCTCTTTTTCCTGTTGCGGGACCATTTCTTATTGTGGTCCGACACAAATTACGAAAAACCACCCAGTTTAACACGCAGTGTGACAATAAAATTTTATGGATGATAATGTAATTTCAAACCTTGCTTATATATATAAAATATAAAAGAATAGAAACCACAGGCGATGAAGTTGCCAACTTTCCTACGTGAAACCTCCTAGCTAGCTAGCTAGGGCTTAAACACCAACCGACAACACTGAGCCTTTTATTATGAAAAGGAGAGAAATTACAACTATAACATAAAACTAGCTCAGCAAAAAAAAAAAAAAAAAAAAAAAAAAAAAAACAAAAAACAAACTATTGGCAAGTTGGCTAGAGACAATTTGCCTTTTATCTCTACTACGTAACAATTTTATGTATTCTTGCAATACAGATTAACGTGACAACACAACTCCACAGATATGATGACCATCATGCAAATTGCTAAGCTCCATGATCTTCAAACTTCAATGATGACAACCGGAACCATTAGCAGGATCAGGCAAGTGAGTGCATGGATTTGGCCCAGAAGGTGTAACCGGGGCTCGATCTTGTGAAACTGAATCCACCTTGGCTGTCTCAACATTTTTTGACTTCATGACAGCAACCAAAGGACTTGTAGCTTCAACAGGCTTGCTGTTAAAATTGAGCAACGTGAGTATCATCATGATCATCATCACCACCTTTACAATGGGGGAGAAAGTTTTCGTTGAAAACATGTTTTGCTCTCTATCAATATGTGGTTTAATGGTTTCTAATCAACTACAAGATATAGGATGTATATTTCCAATGCATGTTTGTTGAATGAACAAATGGGCTTAATTTATAGAAAAGAAAAAAAATTCAGGAGACGTCTCTATATCGGTGTATAGTAATGATGGGTGCCTTTGACTTCATAATCAAATATATCATGCAGAGTACTTTTTTTGTGTGAATAGAATAGACTTGAACACGATTTGTCAATGCGGTACATTTACATTTTGGTAACAGTTACACAAAAATAACACAATAATTGTGTAACTAAAATGGCGCTTTAAAAAAATAAACAAAAAACAAAACAAAACAATAGTTGTGTAATAACAATGTGTCACCAGAATGGCACTTTCTTTTTTTTTTATTAGTTCGATAGCTATTACAATAAGGAGAGTTCAAAGGATTGTTGGAGATAATATAATTGTTGAAAATTTTAAGGATACAATTTTTTTTTCTTTTGATAGAAAGGACATAACTTTTATACGATAATTTTTGCCAAAATCTTCATGTGACTAATTATGAGTAATGAGAAAATAGATGGGTTCATAAAAAACTAATAGACAACTATCACTATCTACCATGTTTCAATTGTAACAGAAGTTATAATATTTTTAATTTTCATAAGCACAAAATTTATGGCATACATGATCTTGTGGACTATCTAGTGTCGATTACAATTCTTTTGTTCAGATTTTTGTCTTTTACTTTATTTTCGGCATACGATGCCCAATAACTTTTTTTTTTTTCCTTCTTTTGTTTGAGAAACAAACACAAGCAAACAGAACAAAGAAAAGAGAATATAGGTCCGCACGCATTATAACCTCCAAACCATAATACTTTAATTGGGACAATATGACACGTATTGAATTCTATCTTGCAGGCCCCACATCAGAAACCGACGTTTCAAACAGATTCCATTGAATTCAAAGTGAAAGTTTTCAACCTAGTGGGGCTGGCCGGGTGATTGGGCACTCGGTCTCAAAGTGGCTATCTTGACTTTGACTAGGAACTCCTTAATTCAAGTCTGGGCACCAACACTTTAAAAAAACTCACTAGGCTAAAGATTTACCCCGCTGTACTAAGAGCTCCCTAGTTTAAGTCTAGGCATCAGCACTTTGAAAAAACTCTTTGGACTAGCGATTTACTCCGCTATGGGCCCACCCGTCACAAACAGTGATTAGTCTCTGGTGTGTTCCAAATAGGGCATGAACAAATCTTCAAACATAATAGTGGATTCTATAGTTTAGATTAAGCTGGTGTGTTGTATATCTCCATATTGAAAATAGGGAAAAAGTGGATACTCAAGTTTAGAACTTGCATATCTCCATATTGAAAATAGGTTGAGGTATTCTCTAGTTTAGAATAAGAGTGAATGAGCTATTCGGTATATTGGGGATTGGGTGTCTGTGAGAATATCGATACCCCAACTTGTATATCTCCATATTGAGGTGGGAGTGCTATCCAGAGGCGCTTTCCTACAACACTTAATAGTAGGTCTTGTCTAAAACATGCACCCAGATCTATAAAATTATTTCTAAACCTTCCCATAAGAGGAGATGTATGGCATGACGTCCACTCATAATGATAGCTTTTTATCATCAAATCAAGACACCAATCAGTGTTTTGTGTAAACAAAGATTAAACCTCATATATCTTATTTAACCATCAGAAATTTTATTAATTAAGTTAATTGAAACTCAAATGGCATAACATACACTTTTTTTTTTTTTTTTTTTTGGAGAATGGCATAACATACACTTAAGTTGTAATTGTATGATGATTGAAGAACAATGAATGTTTTGCAATCTAAACATGCAAAATATGAGGTAATTATTGGGTATTCACAGAATACCATAAATGCATACTCCATCTTCTTACATAACTGTAGGTCCCACTAATTAAATTTATGGTGAGACCCACAATTCATGTGAGAGGGGGGAGCATGTGTTTATAGTACTCTCACAATATTCAATAATTTTCCCAAAATATGATGGATATGGTAGGCAATGCAAAAATTGATCAGCACGCATATGTACACACCCAAGCCTAAATCAATGTTCCTATAAAAATCATAAATTAATTAAGACACTATTATTAAAAGAAAAAAGAAAACAAAAAACAAAAACATCAGATTGCATTAGTTTCAAGCAATAGCTCCATCAAGGTGATTTCAGCATCACTTGTACTGTGGAGTCTAACAACAGGTTATTGCAAATGGGACAATGACAAGTATTAATTAGTTCTCCCTTAATTGCAGGCCGCACATCAGAAACCGACACTTCAACTCACTTCAAAGTGAATCAATAATTGTGTGAAATGAAAAGGGAACTTGAACACTAGATTATAGGTCGAGTCCAAAACAAATATGGAATATTTTTATGAATTACTACCGCAGTCTCGAAATCTCCATATCAATAATTGTCCCCCTTTTTTTTTTCTTTTCTTTTTATTCTTTTTCTGGTCTTTCTTTTGCATTGTTGAGTTGGAAATTGAATTTGGAGGTGGAGATGATCTGTGCGTGTGAGAAATTGACTTTTATGAATTACTACCACGTCTCATAGTATCACGTGCCTTCTTCTTCTTTTTTGAATACACAATAAATCAATATTCAAATAATGGTAAGGTAAAAGTTAGAGAACATGCTTTTTTTTTCCACAACAAGCAATACTGCACACTATTTTTAGTTTTATTCATGTGTTATGAAATAATTTTTGCTTTAATGAAAATTTCAAACGTTTATCTCATAGGCAAAATTTATCTCATAACACATTAATAAAACTAAAAAAATATATTACAAATTCAGCATAAGCGATCAATGTAAATTGAGTTTTTACATAAAACTTAAAAATCTTTCAACTACTTAATTAATTTAATTAAGTAATGTATGACTTATCCAATTTTATATGAAATAAATCAATATATATATATATATAAAAGTAATAGACAGTCAAATTTCCTCTGTTTTTATTTTCCTCTGTTTGATAAATTATTTAAAAAAAAAAACTAAATGTGGCTGCTTTTTAATTTATTTATTTTTATGTCTAATTGTATTTGCACTACCACTACGTCAGTATGCATGTCGAAAAACACTAGCCGACAATCGACCCCGCATACGTGGCAGATTCGCACGCAATGATGAAACTGGTGAGACTCCCAAAGCTGCATGTTCAACCAGTATTGAGTGGTGCAAAACTTGTTATCTTTTGCCATCATACAAAATGCAATCCACAAAATCTCCTCTATTTTCTGCTTTACATATAAACCTTTCAACTATTATGAGGTAATTTAACAGTCAAAACTATATTCCCTCCCCACTTCATTTTATTTTTCAAATTCCAAAATGATGCTACTTATGGAGCAAGTTGCTCTTGCTACTTAAAATTTAAAGTGCCATGCAATATTTGCTAGCTTATTGGTTAGCCAGACCACAAAGGCACGCACTACATGTTTGCAGGAATATGACAATAAGTACACTTACAAGGACTCGGATAAGGTACTATTGTACATTCCTTTTAAACATCTTTGACTGAAAAAGTAAATGGAAAATCTCATCCAATACATGTAAGATATACCTTTGGTCATTCTTCCAAAAAGTTACAATATATTTGAGTGTATTTTTTTGATGAGTTTTGCTAATGTGTATTTAAAGGTACACAATAATTATTTATTTTAAAAAAAAATTTCTCAAATATTAAAAAAATATTGACAAATTTTTTCAATTTTCAAAAAAATTTTACTATAAATAGACCGGACCTTTTATGATTGGATGCACAGTTTTGCTTTTTCTACAACTTGGTGCGGCAAGGACTAAGATATGTAGCAGTACGATATTTACAACAGTAATATGCTTTAACACTGGACTGGGGTAGTCACACCTGGTTTACTGTTTGATGAGTCATTGGGTTGTCCCTCTAGATTTGACTCGCTGGTAAAGTATATGATTCTGCACTAGAGGGATCCACATTCTGTTTTTTTTCCTTCCTTTGTTTTTCCCTTCATAGCTATAATTTGCTTACTTTTTCTCAGCGGTATAATCATGCTGAAATGAATCTTGTCTAAAGTAACCAAATCATGAATGGGGTTCTTTTATACCTTTCTCGGCCTTTTGGCTAAGAATGGCGACGCCACTTAGGGTCCAAGTGTTCCTAAGAGCACCCTAGTTTGAAATTTTTTTTTTATATATAATAATTTAAATATTTTTATTTGTTTATTCCTTAAAAAAAAGTAAGAACACCCTCAAGTAATATTAGGATCAACCTCAAAATTTTTATGCTAAACAAATTTTGAAGTAAAATCTAAAAAAAAAATAATAATAACAAAGAATTTGAAATGGGGAAGTAAAAGTCATGCAGAGGCAGGGGTGTGAGCACACATGTTGAGGAAGTAAAAGTCATGCAGAGGCAAGGGTGTATGCACACATGATGTGTGCTAACGCACAGTGGGGTGTGTGCTAAATTCCTACTAGTTAGTAAAAAAATGAATGAAGCAACTAAACACCAATAATTAATAATTTAATTAACTAATACATTATAAAAGACAAACAAATTAAATTATGTTAGGCTAAACAACAATTAATAATTTAATAATTAATGAAACTACAATACAACAAATTATAGTTTATAAAAGACAAAATAATTTATGAAATAACTAAATAACAATAATTAATAATTTTATTAATATTTCAAATGAACTTATTGTTTATTGTACAGATACCTTTGTTCATTTCATTTCTTTTTATTATTTTTTTTTCTTTTGAGGTTTTTCAGTGTACAGATTGCAAATTTGTTTTGGTTTTAAGAGTTTTTTTTTTTTAAGTATAAACTTCATACTTACCAAATCTTGAATTTCGGCCGGTATTTACCGAAACATACCAAAACACCCGAAATAGACCGAAATGACCCAAATTTTTTTCAAAGTGAAATAGGAATACCCTGAACAAAATTCCTGGAGTCGCCACTTACTAAGATAAGTATGAATGGGGTTCTTTTCGTTGAACTATTATATACTCATATTCTCTTCTTGACTGGATAGCTTTCCTTTCCTACCCGAGATAAAGTACAAATGAAAAAGAGACAAAACATATTGTTTTTTAATTATATTAATGTGACAGCATTTCAAAATGAGAATTTTGTTCACCAATCATAGATGAGTCAAAGAATTTCCAATTCCAGAGGATTTTATATGTAGCTTATATATATAAAAACTATATTCCAGTGGGGAGGGAATATAGTTTTTACTGTTAAATTACCACATAATAGTTGAAAGGTTTATATGTAAAGCAGAAAATAGAGAAGGAGATTTTGTGGATTGCGTTTTGTATGATGGCAAAAGATAACAAGTTTAGCACCACTCAAAAATATAGACATGTTCTGTCCACAAATTTCAAAAAAAAAAAAAAAAAAAAAAGGTCGGTGGCATTAATTAGAGATTAGCATTGTGAGCAAACAATGGATGGGCCTGCTTTGTTTATTCTTAACACATATGACAAATAATTTTGTTTACTTAAGAATCAAGTAGGGCTAACCTTTGTCTTGGAATTTAAATGAGCACAGGATGAATGAGAAGGCACAAATGAAATTATTTTAAACGCCATCTGGTTTCAACAATATGTTGATGAAATCCAAAGACGAATTATTGGTATGAGTTCAGATTTACCAAAGCCTGGAGAGCTGGCTTCTATGGAGTGCCTTTGAAGGAGTTCGTTAGGGTAAAATTTAAAATGTAAGCACTAGGCGCTGACTAACATTTGAGTTGTGTGACTATTTTATGGAGGGGGTAATATTCGTGTGAAAAGAACTTCTCATATTTAAATCTTTCCATTTCTTTATATTTTTAGTTACATAAGAGACGTGTGGTGTTTAAAAAATCCAATGATCTTATAATCTCCATGTAAAGCATACAAAATTACACAAATTGTCACAAATCTAGCTAAAAATTTCTCAAAAACAAAAATTAAGGGAAATTGTAGAATTTAAATTGGGGGGGGGGGGGGGGGGGAATATTCTTTTAACAAAAACATACGATGCATTATTACGATAAAGGTTTCAATCATTCAAGCGGAAGACAGTAATGGCCTGTTTGGGAGTTAAAAAAAGGAGGGGGAGTAGAGTAGAGGGAGGGAGAGTAGTTCAATTACCTTGTTTGGGAGTTTTTTAAGGGAGGAGGGGGAGGAGTTTGGAGGGGTTTCAACTCCCTCCAATCCCTCATTTTTAATTCCCCCAAATTGGAGAGATTTGGAAGGAGAGTGGAGAATAAAAATGCTTGACCAAATGAATTACCAAATTTGCCCTTATTATATTAACAAAATTACAAATGAAAAGACTAATTACTCCCCTCCCCCTTACTTAATTTTAAAAACATCCAAATAAGGTGGAGGATAGCCATTCCCCTCTACTCTCCTTCCCACTACTCTCCTCCCCTCTACTCCCCTCTACTCTCCTCCCTCTCTAAACTTCCAAACATGCCATAAAAGTAATAAAGGACAATATGATCATCAAAGATGAAAAGTAAAAAAAAGAAAAAAGAAAATATGCATTTAGATAAGTTAGGAAAACAGAACATTATCATGTAATTAATGGACTCAATTAACTGAAAAAAGTTCATATAATTTAAATCACACCCTAATTAGCTGGAAATTAGGGCTCACACATATAACTAGATATCCATGAACTGTAATGTCTTTTTCATGTAACTGCAAGATGCTAAATGTTCTCCTTCCACCCGATTCCATAACAGTTGGCTGAACCACATTTTATTCTGTGATTGCGTGTGTTTGTGTCCTGGTTGGGTTAATTTTCTACCACAAATCCAAAACAGACTTTTTGTGTATGGTGCAAATGTGATTTTTCCTTATACATTTTTCCTTCTCACAAAAGTTTCGAAGGGTTATATGGAGTTTAGTTTGTGTTTAATTTAGATTATGACTTGACTTGATATAAAAGTGTTACAATTTTTAATGAGAGATTTTCTGAGACTTAATCCATAGAGCAAGGCTTGGGCTGATCAGCCACCCCAAACCTTGGGAAAAATTTTTGGCCCGTTTTTAGCCTGTTGTGAATCCTCTATGTGAGATATAAATATCGTTGGTTTATATTAGGGTTTGGTGTTGTTATTTTGAGAGGAAAAAAAAAAATTATTCTAACTTTGTGAACATAAGCAAATTGCCGAATCACGTAAATCTCACAAATTTAGGCATTCGTAAATATTTCCCACACTGTATGTTATTTTTTCCTATATATTTTTCACCTCTCACCGGGATTTGGGAACTCGTGTAAATCCCCTTCAAGTTTCTCTTAAATTAGGCCGAGTAGAAGGGAAATTGTTCTACAATTTTTTTTTCCTTCCCAAGTTGTTCTCCTAGTAAACATAGATAAAAATTACTTGACGACGCCTTCGTTTCCCAGGTTTCTAACAAATCCATTACATAAAGATTTATTCTTTTGACCGGAAAAAAAAAATTCAAATAAGAATTGACTAGTACTGGTTCATAATGGAGAATATAATGCTACTATAAGTTAAAATAAAGAAGAGACTCTACAGATCGGACAAAGCAAGACATTGTTGTCGTGTCTAGAATCATTTACAAAAGTGTGTTTTAGCTACCAATGAAAATGAAAACAAAAAAAATATGGCCGGCAAAAGAAGATGCTATAATTAAACAACAAGCAACCAGTATATTTCCTTTCAAATTTTCGAAATTCTTTATCCTCCTATACCTTGGCAAGCTTTATAAGTTTATACCAATTTGACTACAAGCAAAACACATGAAAGAATCACACTAGTGCATGTGATTCTAAACAATGACTAATATGTTGGGCTATTACTAGAAAGTTATTGGTTATTTGACCTATAAAGGTTCATTAAAATGTCTAATAACATTCTAAAGTGCTACTTTGTAAAATAAAAAAAATAAAAAAATTAAAGAAAACAAACACTACAACAAACTTGAGTTTTTTCAACATATTTTTATTTACGGTCACTGAAAAATGTTAATAAAAACCTTAAATTTCTACAGTTATATACAACTGTTGAGTAAAGTAAAGAAATTCACATATTTATTTCCACAGTTGGTATAACTGTTGAAACATGTGTTAAAAAAAAATCTACAGTTGCCATAATTGTTGAAATAGGTGTTAAAAAAAAAATTAAATAGGGAAAAGTTATATCAACAGTTGGATAGATGTGGACAAAAATAAATTAAATATTTTATCAACAGTTATAAAATGTTGAAAATAAAAACACGGTAGTTGCTTTTTTACGATTAATTTTTTTTAATCCTTCTAGCGTGCTCTCTCTCTCTCTCTCTCTCTCTCTCTCTCTCTCTCTCTCTCTCTCTCTCTCTCAAAACTTTCTATTTTTCTATAATTTTCTAGGCAACTAAACAAAGTTAAGGTTTTTTTTTTTTTGTTTTTTACGATTTTCGTTTTGATTTCCTCATCAAGATCATCACCATCGAATTGATTTCACCAAGCTGGTACTACTACATTCAGATATTCACATTTTTCCATATCCAAACCCTTTGATTAGGTATTTTTTCTATTTCCCTCGATTTCTTAGGTTTAAAAGCTTATTTTTGATCAATTTGTTTTTGTTTGGACTCGAATTTTGTCCATACTCTGTTATTCGCTTTGATTTTGGATTGGATTCACGTATTTCTAGTTGATTTTAGGGTTTATATCACTCTTTTTATGGTTTTTTTTTTTTTTTTGTAGTATTCGTATTTCTAGCATGCATTTTGATGATATACTGTTTGATTGCTCCAATTTTCAAGCGGATCTTGGTAATTCTGTGTGATTCTAAGATGCTTCATTCATTGGTTATTGTGGATTTACCCATTCCCTCATGACTTGTTCCCTTGAAGCAATATTGATCGTGTTGATTTTTCATAAAGTTATCTCTCTGGTATTTTGAAAATCTAGATTTTTTGTTTTTAACAGTGCTATTTATTTATTTATTAAAATTTGGTGATTTCTTCCATAATGGAAGTGCTAGCTTCTGATTGTGATTTTGAGCTAAGAATTTTGTTTTGATGTTTGTAGCAGTGTTTGTGATGGAATAGGGTAAAAGTTTATTTTATTTTTCCCACTTGAAATAATTCAAGGTGAGTAAAGTTAAAGAAAAGCAAAAATACTTACCAAGTGGAACAGTTATCTAGAATTTTTATTGGAAAATAAGATTAAGAGTTAATCTCTATTGCTTGGTATCATGTTGTTTTGTATTGTCCGTGAATATGAGAAATGTAAATTAACAATATTAGTATTAAATAACAGTCCAACTTTATCTATTAATGAACAGAAAGTTTTTTGTAAATTCTTAAATGAGGTAAAGTTTCCTGATGGTTACTCTTCAAACATTGCAAGATGTGTGAATCTGAAAAATTGGAAGATAACAGGACTTAAGAGCCATGATTTCCATATTTTTTTAGAGACCTTACTTTCTTTAGAAATAGATGGATTGCTGCCAGAAGAAGTGTCTGCGCTAGTGTCTACACCACATATTGAGCTGAGTAGTTTCTTTAAAACATTGTGCTCAAAGGTGCTAAGTGTAGATGACTTGAAGAAAATGGAAAATCAAATTGTAATAGCACTTTTTCAATTGGAAAGGATATTCCCTCCATCATTTTTTGATGTTATGATGCATTTACCTATTCACTTAGCTGGTGAGGCTATGATTGCTGAACCTGTCCAATATCGGTGGATGTATCCAATTGAAAGATCCTTGCAAACACTAAAAAAATATGTTTGTAACCATGCCCATCCAAAAGGTTCGATTGTAGAAGGTTATTTAGCAGATGAATGCTTGACATTTTGCTCAAGATACTTTCATGGTATTGAGACCCAATTTAATAGAGTTGAACGAAATTGGGATGGAGATCATTTGCAACCATATGAAGGGTTGCTCATTTTTTCCTCAATTGGTCATGTTGTAGGTAGGGGATATGTCTCACTTCAACTTAGTCTAGAAGAGTGGATGCAAGCACATCTATATGTCTTGAAAAAATGTGATGAAGTGCTCCTATATATTGAGTAAGTTGAATTGTAGTTAATATAAATTTTTTCTGGAGTTAGCTTTCTTCTTAATCTTTTAAGTTGTTTACAATGCAATTGCATTATGTGTTATCGAGGGACCACAAGTACATGATCCAACAAGCAATTGCTAGGAATGTAGAGAATCGACATAACAAACAATTCCGAGAGTGGTTTGAAAATCATGTAACTTCTATCTATATATAAATTATTATAATTGTGATGTATGCATGATTTGAGACAATTACAATGATTGTATTGATTTTGATCTTGTTTTGAATAGATTACTCAATTATATGATGAAGGGAAAGTAAGCAAACAACTATTAGATCTAGCTCGTGGACCATCAGAATAAGTTGTTTGTTATAATGGGTACATTGTTAATGGTTTTAGATTTCATAAAAATGAAATCGATTGTAAAAGAAGAACTCAAAGTTGTGGAGTCTTGGTAAAAGGAGATGCAAATACAGGCAATCGTGACTATTATGGTGTCTTAACTGATATCATTGAATTACACTACATGGGAGACAATAAAATTGTAATGTTTAAATATGAATGGAGGGATGTTGGCCATCATGGTAGAGGGATTGTCGTTGATACATACGGTCGAACTCTTGTGAATGTAACACGTTCATTAAAGAGTAATGAACCTTTTATGTTAACATGTCAAGCAGAGCAATTATTTTATGTGAAAAGCATAAAGAATTCTCAATGGCATTTTGTAATAAAAACAAAACCTTGAAATTATTATAACATGCCGTCTCTAGAGGAGAAAAATGATGATGATCAACAGCCATACCAACAGAATGATTCATAGGGTCATTAAATGGGTTTTGCAAGTACTGCTGATCAAGATACTATTATCTCATTAGATAGAGCTGACATACCAAGCATACTTGTGGATATTTCAACAGTGGATATGGATCATGTTGATATGAATTAATGGAATTAAATGTTTCAAAATGAAGGTTTGGTTTGAACTATTTCTATACTTTGGATAAAGTTGTTGACCATTTGATTTATTTTCCAATATCTACAGTCAATACCATACTTTGAACGCTTTTATTTTTGTTTATTCATTTATATTATAATTTGTTGGTAAGTAGGAGATTGGAAGCTTGAATTCGATTACATTATAGAAAAATGTTTTTTGGTTATCCTTTTGAAGTACAATTAGCCTTTGATTTTGTAAATGCTTGTTCTCATGTTGTGATGGTGAAAGCAATGGTTTTACAATTTTGGTTTGTTTTAATTCATGTTTATTGACTTTTAGTTATTTGTATATGGAAAGTTCTTTACCTTATTGCTTGGGACATAACCAGTAGAATGCATGGTTCAGAACCCAGTAACTGTACATCTTCTGCACATGTTAAGAACGTTACTTCTAGTAGACATAATCTTGCTGGATATCACTTCAGATTCAGATCAAAAGGAAAATCTAGCACCCCATTGAATTTTGGTAAGATTTTGAGTTTCATGATGAAGCTCCTGTTCGAAGAAGCTAAAAGGATTCAATCCTATCCTTTACTCTCATTAGTTGCTACCTTACCTCCATTCAATAACTTGTGAGTAGCCATTTCATTAAGTAGGCTGTTTTGCACTTGTTCTCTCATTTTTTTTGTTGGTCTGTTGTTGACATTAGTTTAAGCATAGAAAAACTTGTTTCTATGTTGATTGCACCAGATCTTCAGAGGTGCTAGTAGTTCCAATGGAGAGTTATGATTTACAAGTGCATGGAGGCATTGACAAAAGGCCTTGTAAGGTTGAGAATCAAAGGTGCATGGATCTATCTTTTTCTGACTTGAACTTGACAAGACATGTAGTTGAACCCAGAACTGGCATTGAGTTTCCTATGATTTTGGACAACATTTTTAACCGGAGAGAAAAATTCCAGTTTAAGTTCAGAGGTAAATATTTATTAAAATTCAAATGGGTGCTTGATCTTTTTAGTCTCAGTCACATTATTCTACACCAAGTACTAATTATGCACCTTAATTTGTAAATCTTGTATCAATTTGGCTACTTATTATTTTAGGTGCTCTGTCTACATCAAACATGTTTACTGGTGATACTGAGATTGAGATTTTGCCTTTAGGGTGGAGGCAATGGATTTAATCAAGATGCTTACAATTTGCTTAGAATCCTTACTAGAGATTTCATAATGTGTAATATCTTCAACTCTAATTATCCATTGTATTTGTACAGTTTTTTTTATTGTGTTAAAAAAATAGTTGATTGGTTGTTGTAAATTTAATTAGGAATTGCACAATTTTGTTTACATTATATTTTGAATTAGGTTATTAATTTTTTTTTTTTTGGTAAACCAAGCAAGTATTATACAACTAAGGCACCACAAGTCTATTACAAAAATGGCCAGCTTTATCACTAGCCAGAAGGTCTTCCACCACAGGCGGTGGATTATACAAAATAAGGTGGTCAGATCAGCCCCAACCTAGCTAATCGATCAGCACACCTATTCGCTTCCCTAAAAACATGTGCCATTGAACAATAAGGAACGTCTTCATAAGGTTCCTGCAATCGGATAGTAAAGGTTCAAGACTAGGGTTAACCACGAAAGAATTAAAAAGCAAATAGACAAGATATTCAGCATCCATATCCACACAAATATTATCTAAACTAAGCTGTTTTGCCAAAAGGAGCCCATCTCTAAGCGCCCACAACTCAGCTAGTATACTAGACGTGTTCCCAAGTTTCCTTAAGCAACCCGCAATCCAGTCCCCATTACTACTTCTGATCACAGCTCCTCCACCAAAGAATTTGGATTTGGATGCACTTTGATCAATGTAAAAAGTGCATCCAAATTTATTTATTTTAAAGAAAATACTTATTTCAACGTTTACAAACTGTTGAAATTTGTCTCGAGATACCTTTTATCGACGGTTGAGTACATGTAGAAAAAAGTAATAAGCATCTTTATGTGTTTATGTTTCATGGGCTTTTAATAATACTTCGACGTTTATTAACCAACGATAAAAGTGTAACATTTTTTGAGAAGGTTGCATAGGTCATAGAAAAAAAATTTTGACATAGTTTTTAATGGCGGTTCTCGACGGTTACTTTAACCATTGAAAATAGTATTTTCAACGGTTTTTAGTACTTTTTTCAATGGTTTCAACAGTTGAAAATAACCAAATTTCTTGTAGAAAGGTGTCAATTCAATTATTTTAATCGATTATTTAACTCTTAATCTCTGATTAGTTTTTACGCTAACCCATTCCAACACTAACAAAAATATGATTCTTTATTTTCTGCATGGCTAAATTACCATCTTTTCCAAAAATCCACCCACATTTAGACATATTTACCCAATATAACCAATAATTTGGTCAATAAATCACAGTGTTTGTTTGGCTTTTTGTTTTTTTGTCTCAATTTTTTTTATAAAAAAAATATAATAATAATAAAACTAACTTAAAGTTTAGTTTTTTTTGTCACGCATTTAGCATAAAAGCTACCGAAAACTGATACCTAAATAGAATCTAGATCTCACTCAAGGTCAGAGCTTGGAAATTGGAAGATTATAAAATTCATTGTATCTCATTATTGATGATCATTTGTACATATAGACAATTAGACATGGGAAATGTCAACCAAGAAGAAGGAAAAAAAATTAGACTTTAAAGCTAACTCTTGCTAAGAGCATCCACAATGGGCTTGCAATATGCCAAATGCAAGCCCCATTTGGCATACAAGCTCAAGAAACACTCAACAACTGGACATGCTAAACCCGAAATTGCCAAATTTTTTTGGCATAATGCTACAGTACCATCTCAAAGGTGAGATGGTACTGTAGCACTATGCCAAATAACAATAATATATTTTATTAAGTTTGGAGCCCTTCTCTCTCTCTCTCTCTCTCTCTCTCTCTCTCTCTTTACCCGGGAAAAGATCGTCTCTCTCTCTCTGTTGCCATTGAAGCCCAAGAGAAGCTCTGCCTCTGCCTCCGATTCAGCCTCACCCTCACCCTCACCCATACCGATTCTCTGCCTCCGATTCAGCCTCACCCTCAGCCTCACCCAACACCAAGCCTCTCAATCGTCTCTCTCTCTCTCTGTCGCCATTGAAGCCCAAGGGAGGCTCTGCCTCTGCCTCCGATTCAGCCTCATCCTCACCCTCACCCATATCGATTCTCTGCCTCCGATTCAGCCTCACCCTCACCCTCACCCAACACCAAGCCTCTACCTCCGATTCATCCTCACCCTCACCCTCACCCATACCGATTCACCCTCACCCAAAGCCTCTGCCGATTCACCCTGACCCATACCGATTCATCCTCACCCTCACTCACACCGATTCACCCTCACCCAACACCAAGCCTCTGCCGATTGACCCTCACCCATACCGACTCACTCATCTCATAATCCCAACACTCTAGACACCCATTTAAGTTTTCACTCCATCACTCTCTCTTCAAACTGAGATTCTCAAGGGTTCTCAAAGGTTTATGGGTTTGGATACTACCTTGCTCAAAATGAAGCTCCGTCGGTCTCTCAAGAAACAAAGCTCCGTCGGTCTGTCAAGGCAAATTAAAATCAAAAGGTGGGTTTTGATCAATGTGAAATTTTTTTTGTGTTTGTGTTTCTTTTCTTTTCTATTCTTTTCTATTCTATTCAGCTTGTGTTTGTGTTTGGGTTTTGATGAAAGAATTGTTGTTGATGTTTGCAGAGGTGGGATTCAGCTTCATCACGAGGGGTTTTCGCACTCTGTTGAATTAGCATTTTCAGAAAGTTTGCTCAGGTTCAACTTCAATTACCAAAATCCCAATTTTATTAGATAATCGGTGTTCTTATTTACTGATTTTTTCTTCAACAAATTAACATGTATGCAAAGGTTCTGTTAGTGGTTTTTGTTGTGTTCAACTCTATGGATTTATTTGATTTCCATGGGTACATTTGCTGCTGTATATTTTGAATTATATTGAATTATAACTGCTGTATATTTTGAATTATATTTGCTGCTGTATTCTATTAATATTTAGTCGTGTAAAGGGCTAGTATTTCTGAGTTATATTGAGTTATATTTGCAGATATATTATGCAGATATGTTGTGTGCAACTCTGGTAGATTTGGTTAAGTTTATGTTTCTAATTGTAGTAATCACTTATCACAAATACTTGAACTGTTTGACTTTGTGAGTTGGCTCTAATTGACTTCATACACTAACTGTCACTATTCCATATTTAAAAGGAATGGATACACAAGAAGACATAACACGATATGCTAATATCTTACAAATGGATTCTGATTTTGTGGCACCATTTTTAAGTGGGTCTCAAAATACTTCAATCCCCATCCAAGAGTCTTTTCCGGCTGTTGAAGTTGTCACCTCTAATCCAACAAAACGTGGTGGCAACTTCAGTGTAGATGAGGACAACCTCCTCGTCTCTGCGTGGCTTAACATTAGCATGGATGCCGTGCAAGGTACTGACCAAAGGGTTGAAAAATTTTGGGAGAAAATTTGGCAATACTTTTGCGAGAACAATACCTACGGAACCACACATTCTCCTTCCTCCCTCCAAAGTCGATGGGGAAATATTAATAGGGAGACAAGTAGGTTTGCTGGGTTTATGGCTAAAGTTGAAAATCGGAATAAAAGTGGTGGGACTGAGGAGGACAAGGTATTAATTATATACCTTGTGTCACAATATTAATTTCCAAATAGTTTCAAGACACTAATTATTTTATTTTTTAAAAATTTGGTTGAAAGATGCAAAGGAGCTATATAAAACTTCACCAAGTCCTCCAACCGGCAAAAAACAAGCTTTTGCATTTGAACATTGTTGGGTTGTGTTGAAGAACCAACCAAAGTGGAGTATGCCTAAGGAAAGATCAAAAGGGCTCTCGCAAACTCCAAGTTCCATTGATCAAGTTGGTAGTAATGATGATGACACAATGGGGCTAGAGAGACCAATTGGCAGAAAAGCTGAAAAGGCTAAGCAAAAGAGAACAAATGATGATAAGGGTTTTGAGGATTATTTGGCAAAAAAATTGCAATATATTCAGGAATCACATGAACAATATAAAGAGACTCTTCGTATCAAAGCGGATAGGGTGAAAGTGGATGCGCAAAAAGCTGATTATTTGGTGAAAAAATTGCAATATATTCAGGAATCACATGAACAAAGAATTGATATTGAGAAGGAAAGGCTTCATCTTGAAAAGATTAGGGAGGCACAAAGAGTTGATATTGAGAAGGAAAGGCTTCATCTTGAAACGATGAGGGAGGCGCAAAGAGTTGATATTGAAAAGGAAAATCTTCGTCTCGAAACTATTAGAGAGGAGGGAAGAATAATGACCATGGATACAAGTGACATGAATGAAAAAGAAAGGCTTTATTTTGAAAATCTCAAGGATGAAATCCTTACAAGACAACATTTACATTAAATAGTTAGGTTTGACCGAAGGAGATGGTGTCTTCTCATAACCTTATTTTGGTAGTATATTATTTTAGAGTTGGGGTTGGGTATATGTAAATGATATTTTGTTTCAACCTTATTTGGGTAGTGGCTTATTTTAAGTGTAGGTTTGGAACATGTAGATGATGTATTGTTCCAACTTGATCAATTGGCAATAGGTTATGCCACTTATGTAATCACATCATTTTGGCTTATATGAAAAACTGATGTCCTTTCTATGGTTGATGATGTATTTTTGCTTATAATAAGATTGATGAACTAAACTAGAAGTATCATATGTTGGTTTTTGGCAAAAAAATCTGTACGTATATATGAGTTTAAGTATGAAAATTTTCCATTCAAATTGCTCATTCAGTAGCATCTTGCATATAGAGACCTTTGTGTTGTAGCTTGTTTTTGTCTTACTTGTTTCTGCCATATCTCTTAACAGCGTGCTAATTACACCTACAAATGAAACAATAATAAAAGGTCTCTGTTTTGTAGAGGTCCCTATTTTGTTTAGATTAATATAAATATTGTTTAGAATAATAAAAGGTCACCCTCTTAATGTCACTATTGCTCACATAAATTGACGTTATCATGTCCCTGCCATTTTTTTTTTTCTGTTTTTTGACTAAAACCTTTTTTTATCATAATTGACTAAAACATATTTTATTTCATCTAGTTTTAAACACTTTTATTTCTTTTAATCAATTCTAAGGTTGGGTAGTACTAACTAGTAAAGGTTAGAAAAGGGTAATTACTTATCCTTTTAAAATGAGTATTTTTTAAGATCAAAGAATGAGGCTTTTGGGAATCTTTGAACTTTAAGATTACAGCCAATTGTATCTTCTTCCTAACTTTCATTAACTATCCATTAATGAAGTTCTTTTCTTTTATAACTTTGGAGAAAAAAAAAAAAAAAACATTCTTGGCTGCATATAGGATATTCACAAATTGCAGAATTCTAAGGGGTAACAGCAGAATTATAACTTTGGACAAATTGTAGATTACAAACTGATTTGAAGTTCCAAAATAATAGCAGTTCAGAAGTCTAAGGGGTAAATTGCAGAATTTGAAACTTCAAGAACAAAACCAATAACAATTACAAAGTCTGCATACATGATTTGTACAAATATTTATGAAAGGAAAATTGTGAACAACTTCTATACTTAGCCTTCAATATAAATGTTTGATTGTAATCTATGCTTGTTTTGCAATAATAGTGATAAGTTTCCTAACATTGTTGTCTTCAAGGTTGTCTCTATGGGTAGCTCTCTTTTTCACAAATTGCTTTTTGACGACTCAGACGAGGATGAGATAATGAGGCGAGTTCTTAAGGCTTCAAAATCACAACGTAAACATCGTCGGTATATCGAACGGGATCGTTTGGCAGGCCATAAAAGACTTTATCTCGACTACTTTGCTGACACACCAGTATATCCTCCTAATTTGTTTCGGAGGAGATTTCGGATGAGTCGGTCTCTTTTTCTCCGTATTCAATCTAGGGTAGAAACTTATGAACCGTACTTTATCCAAAAGAGAGATAATGCCTAAAGACTCGGTTTATCGTCTCTTCAAAAGATAACAGCTGCACTTAGGATGCTTGCGTATGGAGTGGCAGCTGATTTTATGGATGAGTATGTGCGGATTGGAGAAACCACTGCAATAGATAGTCTGAAAAAATTTGTTAAAGCGGTGGTTGATATTTTCTCTAAGGAATATTTGAGGGCCCCAAACAATGAAGATATTGCTAGACTTTTAGCCAATGGAGAAAGACGTGGATTTCCAAGGATGCTAGGGAGCATTGATTGCATGCATTGGAAATGGAAAAGTTGTCCAACTGCATGGAAAGGTCAGTACTCTGGTCACATTCGTGAGCCAACCATTGTTTTGGAAGCAGTGGCATCATTTGATCTTTGGATATGGCATGCATTTTTTGGATTACCTGGGTCAAATAATGACATTAATGTATTAGAACGGTCTCCTATATTTTCTGAGCTTGAACAAGGTTGTGCTCCTGTAGTTAATTACTCAATCAATGGCCATGGATATACAATGGGATACTACCTTGCTGATGGCATATATCCGAAGTGGTCAACATTTGTTAAAACAATTCCATCTCCACGAGGACACAAACAAAAATTATTTGCAAAAGCCCAAGAGGCAAATAGAAAGGATGTAGAGCGTGCATTTGGAGTGCTTCAAGCAAGATTCGCAATTGTGCGTGGACCTGCAAAATTTTATTATAGTGAAACGCTCCAAGACATCATGAAAGCATGTGTAATTCTTCATAATATGATTATTGAGGATGAGCGAGATGTAAATGAAGCCGTGGAATATGATTACGAACAGATTGATGACAATCTTACTGTACCACTGTCACGGGAGCGCACAAATGAATTTACGGAGTTCATTGAAACCCATCAACGTATTCGAGACCATGAAATTCATTCTCAACTCCAAGTAGACCTCGTTGAGCATTTATGGCAATTAGAAGGGGAGTTGTAGGAACTTAAGTGTGTTGAGTTATGCATGTGGGGTTTTATTGTAATTTGATATATGTACTAGTCTTCTAAAGGCAACATTGATAGTTATGTATGTGGATTGTATCGATATAAATGTATGTGGATTTTTAAAGTTGGTAGGTTGGGTACATTGATATTTGACAGGTTGCATGTATATATATGTATGTGGATTTTAAAAATTGGCAGGTTGAATTCATTAATATTTCGGCAGGTTGTATGTATATATATGTATGTGGATTTTTTAAGTTGGCAGGTTGAGTACATTGATATTTGGCAGGTTGCATATATATGTATGTATGTGGATTTTTATGTTATGCAGAGCTAAATGAGATTTTTACCTTTTCTTTTTATGGGTCTCAATTTATGAGATGAGAAGAACCTATAGAACTGGGAACTAGAAAAATCTTTGTCTTGTATTTGAGAAGAAGATTCATTTGACATAATTCTCCCTACTCCTATATATGTAGAATTGCTGAATTTAGCTATGTTGACAATGTCCACTATGGCATCATGCTGGCTAATATCATAACATTTCCTAAGGGTTTTTAATATATATATATATATACACAAATATCAGTCTCCTAAAAATAAAAATAAAATTTGTTGCTGTTGTTTTTCTGGTCATAGTTTCCCCAATTGTAACCTCATGCAAGGATCCCTTAGATTAGGATTGTGTGCCTCTATCTCAGATTAGGATTGATTTCCTCTTGCCTTTCTTCAATGATAAAGTGGGCTACTCCTTCCATTACAACTACATCTTGCAAGCTTTCCCAAGAACATTTGTTTGCTAAATGAGGTTTCAATGTGTTTCAGGGGAAAATTATCCTTAGAAAAAATTTTCAACAAAAACTTTTTTTTTCTCAGTATGTTAATTCGTTTTTCTTTTGAAGGTGTAAGTTAATTACTTATTTTCCTGTGCGCAAATTGGTCTACTATTATTGCTGCAGTCGGCTGCATATAATTTCATTCATGTGACATGCTTATTTAGTTTAAAATTGTTTTGCCTTTTCTTTTATTATTTGGAAATTTTATATTTGGTTTGGTAATGAAGGTGTTTCCTTTGGTGATGATAATACATACTTATCACCATGTTGCTGTGATTGACAAAAGCCCCACAATGACCAACCATCTTTAAAAGTGATAATAAATACTTATCACCATGTTGCTGTGATAATACATACTTATATTTGGAAATTTTATATTTGGTTTTATATGCAGATATGTATTTGGCAGGTTCTTTATCCAAAAAAAAAAAAAGCAGGTTGTTCAAATAGTTGGAAAGTATCCGAATAGTGTGGCTTTGAAATAGTGTTCAAATGCTTGGAATAGTGTGGCTTTGAAAGTGAATCAGTTCATTGACCGTTGGAATAGTGTTGGTTGGAAAAAATATGGCTGTTGGAAAGAAATAATAAAGAAAGATTAAAAAATAATATTTTAATAAAAAGGTGAAATAATAGAATTGTGGGATGTTGGGTGTATTGTAAAATGGAATTGTATAATTGATAAAGTAGCTTTTTAGGATGGTAAAATAGGATAAGATTTAGAATCCAGCTGTGTATGCTCTAAGACTGCATAGTGTATAACAACAACTCCCAAACTACAAAGTTTAAACCTCAGCAACATTTGGTTACTTATTCAGAAGGGAAAAAAAGTCTTTTCTGAGTTTACTTTGCTCAAAAAGGCCTTGTCTAGTCATGTCGTATGGACCTAACTATACTATGAAAGCTCCTCCAAGAAAAAGATTTATAGATTCTTCCAACTATCAAAATTCTTCAAAAGCCATAGCACTGAAACTCTTATCTGGCTCCACCAAAACCGTTCACAAACTGTCCCATATTCACTATTCCATTCGCTTCATGCAATCCCTCAAGCTGCATACACAGATTCACAATACCAACTAAGATTGTAGCAAAGAAAATAAAAAACAGAGAACAAGTGTGAGAATTGAAATCTAGAAATGGGTATCAAGAGTTTTATTTAGCCAGAGATAATCTTCATCTTCAATACTGGTTGAACATGCAGCTTTGGGAATCTCACCAGTTTCGTCATTGCATGCGAATCTGCCACGTATGCGGGATCGATTGTTGGCTAGTGTTTTTCGACATGCATACTGAGGTAGTGGTGGTGCAAATACAATTAGACATAAAAATAAATAAATTAAAAAGCAGCCACACTTAGTTTTTTTTTTTTTTTTTTAAATAATTTATCAAACGCTTATATTATATAAGCCTATAAGGCACTTTCTTAATAGTATTGTGATTAAATTATTAAAGATTTTTACAAACAAGGTAAAATTAATAAACTAATTGTTTTTCTAGCAACCACAATTTTATTACCTTAATGGTCTTGTTGAAGTTCCCCTGAGTTCTTTTGGCTCTGTACTTGGAAATCCTCTCTTTTCTCTCTTCTGCACTGTAACGCCCTACTCTAACGTTTGTTTCTTCATTGAATGAGCTTTCTGTAACCAAAGGACCTGAGTAGGACCTTGGGGCAGTGTGAGTTGCTTTGACATTCTAAAAACAAAGCAAAAGAACACAGAATTTGATTAGATGTTAAGTTGAAAAACAGAGGAAATTTGACTGTCTATTAATTCAATGTAGAAAACAAGGAGTTTAATATAAATAAATCTAGGTTATATATATATATATATATATATATTTAAAACCAAATTTTAGATAAAATTTGATTAGAATCAAAATTAGATTTTGCTTTTGTTAACTTTTCATACAAATTAAATTATTCAGATTTTTGTTGTTATTTTTTTTTTTTTGAACTAATGAGTATATTTTTTTATACTATTTCTGTTTCATATTTTGTATGTGAAGATTTTGAATGTAACAAATTGTAATCGAGCTAAACGATCCTACGCACCTATCCCCAATCAATTTAAGAGATACTATTGAATCAATTTATTCTTTTATTTGTGTTGTATTTAGTAGAATTTCACGGATAGTGATAGTGAATTGATATTGTGTATGTAGTGTCCAATAGTAATTTACAAAATTATGGCATAACCAATATCATTAAAATTGCAAGAAAAAATCATTTTAGTACCTCCAAATATTCTGGTCGAATTAATATCCTATATATATATATATATATATATATATATAAATAATAACCCAAACTAACATCAATAGCATCACTACAATTTATCATTTATGTGTGTAAGCACGAGTTACATACTAGTACTTCACAGTTGGAGAAAGGGCTCTAGAAATGTCAATCATTAATTATGATTTACAAAGTATGAAAGCATTGTGCTAAATTTTTTGCCAAAGAGCGTATATGATCAGCAATGGCGCAAATTGTGTTCTATGACAACCCATCTTTTTAATTTGTTGACTTTTTTTATTTTTTATTATGAGAGGTAAATTGGGTTTTCTAATTTTTTTTAAAGAGATTTTTAACCTTTAGCGTCTGCTCCTAATGATAGCTTTTTATCATCAAACCAAGACACCAATTAATTTTTGATGTAGGCGGAAATTGAATTCCAAATTTCTTATACAACCATTAGAGACTTTATCAATTGAGCTAACCGGAACCCACGGGTTTTCTAACCTTTATTTTTTTTTTTTATATGAATGACTTTGTTTGAACTTTAATATAGTGTTGTACAAATTAATCATAATACTACTGTTTAACATAAAGGGAAAAAATATATATGTATATTAGGTATGACAATACCAAGTTAATTTGTCATAATGCATGCAAATTGGAAAGAAGATATGGAAACTTGGTAAGGAAAATAGAATACTCCTATAATGCTATGTACGGCTAAAAAACCTTGTAATTCAATTACTCAATGACTTTTAATAATTTTAATGGAGACATCCAATGTTCATATTCCCTTTTCCCCATTGTAACTATTGTATTTTATGTATGCGTGTCTATATATATATATATATATATATATATTCTAGAAGGAATTATTCCCTCCAAGTACTTCAAGAAGACTACGGAGAGATTGACATCAGCAAATGGCGAAAAAATGCAGATTGAATTCAAACTCCCAAAAGCCCATGTTTGTCAGGACAACATATGTTTCAAAACCACATTTGTCCTTGTCAAGAATATGACAGATAGGATCATCCTAGGAAACCCTTTCATATGTATGTTGTATTCTTTCATCACAGATAGTGAAGGACTCATTACTCATCCTTTTGGTCAGGCAGTCAAATTTAAGTTCTTTAGGAGCCCAGAACCCCGTGAGATAAGTACCCTCCAGAAAATCTCTGTCTCTAAGACCCTTAACACTGTCAGTACCAAAATCCTTCCACCTACCACACATTATGGTACCAATCAAGCTCAGAACCTTGATCCATTTGTACCAACCACTTTATCTGGTGTCAATCAAGCAAGGAACCTTGAATTTCTTGCACCAGCCATTACCTCAACAGTCTCATATGATCAAGCTGAGAACCTTGATTCATGTGTAACCACATTGATGATCCCTTTGGCCCCATTCAATCCCAAATATCATCATGCATTCATCATAAAAGAATTTGCTTCTCATCATCCTTTGTTTTCAACAATAAAAGATTTATAAACAATTATTTTAAAATTTTGGCTTGTCCAAATATCTCTTGGCAGGATAGAGAGCAATTGATTGTTAATACCACTAGCCAATGGATAATGACTTCTTCGGTAGAGAAGAGGATTAAGGGGAAAGCACCTAAACAGGTCTATCCTCAAGACAAAAGGCTTCCAGCAGGAAGATCTTTTGTAAAGCATGAAAGCACATCCTCTAAGGGAAACCAAAGAGGATCAACATCCTTTCAGGAATTTGTCTCGGCAAAGGTGACATATTCCAGTGGTGAAATGGCTATTCTCTTACAGAAAGTTTTATTTAGGAATTTACAATTCAATGATGGAGACTATACAGATTTACCACCCTCTATTAAATTTATCCTTGATAACCTTCAATCAGCATTCCCCAGAAATCACCAAGGCCTTTTCCAAAGAACCCTCAAAGCACTAGAAATTCACCTAGTAACCTTGAGGCGAGAAATGAAGCCATCACTAGTCAACTCTCTAGCAAAGAGGATATCCATTCCATGGATAAAAAGACTATTTTGGACACTGATTATGCTAGGCTTAGTCTTAAGATTCAAGCTACCTTAAGAAGTGCTATAGCCAACTTGCTTCCTGAGATACAAACTAGTATTTTAGGATCCAAGGTAATGTTTGATTCATCTGACAAATGGTTTGAACATTTCAAAACATTGGTCACTACTACTTTCCCAGTCTATGGAGATAATTCCAATGACATGTTTGTCCAAGCAAAATGGGAAGATTACTTTGAGAGCAGTCTCAGAGAATATGAACAAAGACGTCCTTTTCTAGGACTCCTAGTTAACTATGAAGTTAAGCCTGATGACACAAAAAGGGATCCTACTTGGCTGTCGAAAATGTTCAAATATGGTTTCATAAAAATGATCAAATTATCAAGCCATAATAAAATCAGCCAATTTCCCTAGATCATCCAACAAGTTATGACTCAGATCAAAAATCTTTTTGTTTCTATCAGATGCTGAAGCACAATCCCACAATGGGACAGAAACAATTGGATGATTGTCCAGCCTTCCATACACTTAGTACTCATTAATGGGTACACTCATCAAGGCCCCTCGTATGAAGGAAATACAAGAAGACTTCTATTTTTACTACCAAGCCTTACTCCACAGCAATTCCGGATCTCCACAGAATCAGTTATATTAATCCCAGTCAGTTCATTACAATAGAACCAAACTATGAGCCATTGATATACTGCGGATTATGCAACCAATATGCCATCTATCATGAGCATGATCAAAATGATGACCCACCATGGATCCCTATGATGGGTACCCATCTAATGCTTATGATACTGATTAAAGAAACAACAAAGAGGAGTGATAGCCTTATGGTTGATTAGGTCATCAGCCGACTCTACAAGGACTCTCTTCCTCCGGTCTAGAGAATAGTTACAAGGTCCCAGTCTGCTCTAGACTCCGTCTAGGTCACCGAAAATTCTAGCAAGGAATTAAAAGATCTTGCCCAACAGCTGCTTTTTCGATCAGAATAGCTAGAGTCAGAAGAAAATGTTTCTCTTGCCTCTTCAGAAGCCTCAGTACACCGCAATCCAATTGGCCCCCTAGGATTCAATAGATTCCTATGATGGTTACAATTTGGACTGTGATTAACTCTGGATAGCACAAGTCACTATTCAGAATAATTCCAGACAAGCTACTATTCATCTACATCACCAGTCACTATTGATGAACAGTTCCAAACAAAATAAGCCTGATAAGGACGAAAGACAAGATACTATTCATGAGCAGTAATGGTTACTAAACTTCAAAAGTGATGGATAGCTTTCGATGGAAAAGGTTTTCACCCCCAAGTGAAAGTGTTTCACCTTTTGGAATTTCAACAATCTGCAGAAGACTCTAAGGTTCCCTCCAGCTATTTAAGGCAGTCAAGACTCCATTCTAAAGTAGGTTCAATTGTAGTATCAATTACCTTAAAGGTCCAAATTTAGGAAAGCTTAGCTTTGCCTCCTCTTTACAACCCAATACTTGTAATCATATGGCATCTCACTACACTTGTATTACCCCAGTCAGTCGGCCTTTTCTTTTGTAATTATATGGCCTCAGTCGGCCTCCCCTATTGTCTGTAACTTACCCCCCTTTTGGTATCAGAGCCAAGTTTGGCCGGTCGAAGTTGTAAGTTACATTTTATTTCTTCAATCAAGTTGGCAGGTTATACCGCCATAGTTATCCAATTATTTTGAGCATTATCATTATTTTAATTATTTTCATGAATATATCTCCCATTTCCCATATACTATTTTACATCTATTATATGATAACTCTTTCATTCCCATTCATTTATTTTTTTCATATGTTACTATTTCATCATCTTCTTTTGTCTATATCGTTGGTAGGCTGAGCCTCCTTCTAAACCTTTCTGTTTATTATTCTGTGATCATTTGTTTAAACTAACCTTTGCATCCCAGTTTTTTGCTTCTTCTTGTTTCTGTGTTTAGCCCCAAAGTTTGTTGCAGATGTGTACTGTTGAGACTTGTAAGACCAAATTTGTGCTGTTCGTTAACCCAGTAAGTCTCGGTATCCCCCTAGTCTGTGTTGGTCAGCCCATATTAGCCATGTGTTAGACATTTTAGGGTGGTCCTGCAGTTTGGAGAATTGTGGCAGTAGGAGGTTAAAGTTTGCACAAGATAAGAAGGTTGTCTTGTTTGTATACCCTGTTATAGATCTAAGGTTAGATCCAGAAGTTTGAGGATAAAGGTGATTAGGTTGTAATTTTTTGTTTAAGCTTTTAATCCAGAACAATGAATAGGTTGTTTAGAAGTTACTCTTCCACCAGCTCTAGATCATCCCTCCTAGAGATTCCCCAGATTTCACAAGATGCTAGAATTATCAATTCTGAGTCATGTGAGTTATCAGATTTAGATCTTAAACTAGGAGATTGGAATATCCCTAAAGTCCCCACCAACTATATCTATAAATCTTCATGGTCCTTGGATAAGATTTTCAAGACAAACTATAATGTTAGAACTATAGAACAAGTTTATGGAACTAACAAGGAGTATGAGACATGCTACTTGTTATCACCATCTTCCATTGAAGCACACAAGAAAAAAGGACATAACTTTCTACACATAGGTTTAGTCCAGGACAGAGTTAAACCTTTGATTAGAGAAGGATTAAAGTGTTCTATCCTTATAGCCCTTAGAGATACTCATCACATACGATTTGATGACAGCCTTTTAGGAACCATCTAATCCAGTCTTAGTAGTGGACCTATCCATTTTAACTATTTCCCCAATTTCACAGTTCATCTTCATGACCCACATGTCATGAAAGCTCTCACCCTCAATATCAAGACCCAAGGAACCCTCATGGTGTAGGGAACCTCCCAGTTAGCCTTGATATACAGGATCTACTACAAGTGCATCAGGACGAACATGAATGTTCAAGCACTTAACAAAAAGAAGATGGGAGAAACCACTCTCATTCAGTGTCCCGACCTTAGATCCAAGATCCAGGTCCCAAGAACCCTGAAATGGTCTGAGGTTACTTTTCCCACAAATTGGACTCTAGAGAATGAAAATCATTATTTACGGATCCAAAACCCAGCCTAGATCTAGATTGTGTCCAACAAATAGCCGATAGTGCGTTTGGATTAAGTTTTGATCAGTCTAGATTCAGAATTAGAACACCTCTAGATGAGTCAAGGTTTAGATCCCCAATAGATCTACACCAACCCATTAGGCAATTACCTATCCTTCTTAGAGATAGACCTGCATCCTAGTGTAGCTTAACCAGACCTTTGGCACCATTCCCAAAGTCTAGAAGAAATTTAAGGTTAGAACTCCAGGAAGTCAAAACCAGATCTCAGGTTAATACACCTTGCTACACAGTTAAACAGGATTCAGTTGTCGATGAGGAAGGCAACTGTGAACAATCCCCTCTATCACTGTCTGGGACTGATATGGAACAACCATTTCAGTAAAAACCCAATACCCTCCAATAGATCACTAGCTCATGGTAATTAGGAAAGCCTTCACCCCTGACCTAGTGGCTTTAGGAAAAGAGTTTGATTCTGAAGGAAACAGAGTCAAAAGAGAAGCCTATAGAGCCAACCATACTAGAGAGCAAAATGAATGGAACATAGATGGTTTATCAGAACAAGAAATCTTAAACAAGATCTGGCATATGACCATGGTAGCCAATAACTACTTGGACGAAGGTTGTCCCCACACAGAGGTTATAGAGCTCATAGCTTTAGGATTTACAGGAAAACTTCTACAATGGTGGAACAACTGCCTAATAGAAGAGTCTAAGGAAGACATTAAGCATGCAATCCAAAAAGATGAGGAAGGAACCCCCATCAACACTTGAATCTATTAAGGCTATGACCTTGAATTCAAAATCTTTGCAGATGACAATCTTGACTTTGAAATGCCATTTCTGGAAGTTAATCCTACTGATGGTATCTAAGAACTTCTTACTGGATGGTTCTTAGGCCATACTAGCTGTAGGATTAACTGTTTCATCTACTTCATCATCAGAAGGGTTCTAAAATGAGGGACATTCCTCATTGCCTTAATGAGAAGTATTTTCTAATTGTTGAACTCTTTGGTTAAGGAGATTTTGATCAACCCTAAGAATAGTTAGTTCTTGCTTAAGGGCTCTAATTTCTGACTTTGTCTCCTTGGCTTCCTTTTGAATGTCGTTAACCGTACCTTCCTTCTTAGACTTGGTGAACCTATTGTAGATTTTTCTAAATCTACTTTGGGTTGCTGGATCCTTAGTTCAGGTTTACTGGTTTCCTTTATTAAGGTTTGATGGAACTGGCTAAGCTTCTAAGCTTTGATGATTGGGTCTTCTATTGCCTCTATAAGGTCTAGAAGAAGCTCTTCCTACTTAGTGAGGACATTGATAGTTTTGTTACTACAACAACTATCTTTGCATGGTATGGGTGCATCCGGGCCACTAGAGGTGCTAAAGAAAGCTCCAAAGGGTTCAGAGGATGACTGGTATAACTGTTGGATCTCTTGATCACTAGAACTACTGGTAGATTTACTATCCGAGTGGTCAAGTTCTAACAACTTAAAGATTTCATCTTTACTGGGTTAGTCATTGACAAGGGTGTTGATAAGGGATTTGGCCTTAGCTCTACACTCTTTTCTGAAATGGCTTACCCACACTATTTGGCCAAAAAGTCAAAGAAACCATTTGTAGCCCTTTAGGTGTCATAAATTATGATAACCTAACCTATGGAGATATCTCTAGCACTATCTAAAGTGAAGGAATGAAGATGTGCAGAGATCTGAAAATCCAAAGCCAAGCCAACAAGAACAAAGCCAAGTACAAAGTAGGGAACTTTTGTACACAGTATGGCTTACCCTCAGTTAACCCTTCTAAGAGGAAATCCAAGTATAGAGGAAATGAATCCTTTGAGAAAACCCATAGGAAGAAGATAGCAGCCAAGTATTATAGAAAACAGAAGTACAAGACTGATGATTTCTATAAGAAAGGAAAATCCAAGAGAAGAAGGAACCCAGAAGACAGAAATAGTAACCCAGAAGCTAGAAGAACTAGTGAAGAAGGAACCAGTCACCCCTTCACCAATTTCAACTAGTAATCCCTAACTTAAAACCTTAGATACAACCTCTAAAAGCCCGACAGCCTTAGAGATTGTTACCCAAAAACTTGAGGAACTAACGAAGACGAAACCAATCATCCCTTTGCCTAGAAAAACCCCACAGCTTGTATATATAAATATAAATATATATATATATATATATTTATATATTTATATATAATGCTTGGGACAAGTCCGAGCTACGAAGATAAGTTTTTATGATAACTTAGGCTAATGATTAATGACCAAAATATTGTTCCATGCCTGCCCCTCTCCCATGTTTGTAAAATGATAAAATTTAAGTACACTACTTTATATGTAGTACATTAAGGATTCAAATTAAATTCAAACACAGATGATTGCACTGGCTAATAAAATATAAAAAATATTATGTTTTCCATGGCAATTAAAAAATATTATCCCATATTAGTTGTGTGTGTTAGAGTTTCAGTCTTTATAACCCTAGACTACTACTACAAAAATTAGCAGTGCCGGCTCTATATATGTGAAGCAACTGATGCGACAGCTTAAGGCCCCAATTCGAAAAAAATGTCCAAATTTTTAATTGATATGGTTTTTTTTTTTTAATATTATAATAGTATTAATTAAGTCTAAATATTAGCAAATAAATAAAATAATATTTTTTTATCAAATGAAAAACAAGAAAAAAAATGTTATGTTCACAACACTTTTCACAACACTTTCAGACTAAATCCTAGTAAGGTTGTTATAGAATATTATTGATAACAAAAAATTAATTTCAATGATAACTTCCAATTTTAACCAGTAACAAATTAACTCATAGGATTTGTTGTGAAAATATTATGAATGTAGCATTTCTAAAAAAAAAAAAGCAATACAAAAAAAAAAAAAATTCACAACATTTTTCACAAGTTAAGTTGACAAATGTTTACTAGTTAAGTCTACCACTAACAGCACTTTTTTACTTACCATTATTAATCTGCCACATCAACAAATGTGAAAAGTTTTGTCAATTTTTTTGTCTATACTTTCAAAAAACAATCTACATGGTTCATGTTAATTAGTAGTAATTTGGCATCTAAAACAAGATAATATAATTTAAGTAATATTTAAGTTTTTAAAAATTATATTTAAATATATAAAAGCCTCAATTTCAGTTTTTGCCTTAGGCCCCCAAATATATTAAGTCACCCCTAAAGGTTAGGCCATTTTATAATGGTACTTTAGTTATGTAATATATTATAAGTCTGTTTAAAAAATTTCTATATATTACTTTCGTGTTCATGTGTTCTAATAAGTATTACTGTTTCCTCAAAAAAAATATTCAATAAAGTTATATATTTAAATTTAATCAAGAAACCTAATATATTTAAATTTAATCAAGAAACCTAATGTAGTGCACCCATTGGCTAAGTCAAGATTTAACTTCAAGGAAACAAATTTATAACTAACCTCTCTCTCTCTCTCTCTCTCTCTCTCTATATATATATATATATATATAAGTACACTACCTTATATGAGGTACATTAAGGATTCAAATTAAATTCAAGCATATATGATTGCATTGGCTAATAAAATATAAAAAAATATAATTTTTTCCATGGTAATTAAATTCAATAAAGTTATATATTTGAATTTAATCAAGAAACCTAATGTAGTGCACCCATTGGCTAAGTCAAGATTTAAATTCAAGGAAACAAATTTATGCACATGTGCACCCACGCACAACATAGATACACATATATAGGCAATAAAATTCAACAATATTTAATGTTAGAAATTCATAAAAAGATAGAGATGTTTTTTGTTTGTTATGTTTTTTTTTCTTTATATATATATATATATATATATATAATTGTATTGTACTTTTTTTTTCATGATCAAAATTTTACTTATAATTCTCATGTTATTTTTAGTAGTTTGATAAACCTGCAGAAGTAAAACATATGTCGATTTTTGTAACAGTCTTAACCACATATCTTGTGCATATAAAACTTTGAGTTAACTTAAAAACAACATCAAATATCAAATTACTGATCTTATTTTATCATTATATTTTAATTTTATTACTTACATACTCATTCTATTAAAAATAATAACTTATTACATAACTAATTGAAACTCTTAACACTTTTGAAATGTAAAAAAAAAAAAAAAAAACCTCTTTAGTTAAAACTTTTGCTTATTTACTTTTTCTTTTTCTTTTTTCCTATATTTGTTTTCCTTTTATAACTTTTGAAACCTTAGAAAATATTGATAAAACATGAAGAAAAAAATTCTTTTTTTCAATGAAAATTGACATATAAAATAAATATATGAAAAAATACATAAGGAAATGTAAACTTTAAAAAAAAATAATAATTAAAGTATAAATAAGGTGGGGTGTTAATTTTTTTTGGCGGGCCAGGGGGCCATTTTAAATAACTCAATAAGTCTTAGTTGATAAAAATTTTATAACTATTGAAATGATATATTGTGATGGACGTGTGATTTATGTGAAAGTAATATATATTAAAGTCCAAGCCCAAATTCACTCTTTGACCTAACCCTAATTTGGCACTCTAGACCAATGAGTAAGGCAGGCTTCACGTAATTTCCATGTTAACAAAATTCAAACCGCAGAAGAAAACGATCTTAAAGTGGCAACCCACAGCAATGTGGGTCTTCACATTGTCATTAATTGCACATCGTAAAGAAGAAGAATTGCACATCGTAGTGGCTACCTCTTTCTTTTATGTATGTATCTATAACTATTCGTTTAAAATTGGCTTTTCTATTGTAGACAACTAAATTTCTTGGTTCGAAATAAATCAAACAGGTAAAATAATTTCCCAAATGCGAATTTGTATTTGATGAATGTATAGTACAATTCTCTGTAATTACAAAAGAGTGATCCTCTGATTCGATCTCCTTGAAAGTTTTGTTGATTGATTTTGATTCAAACACAAGGTATCCTTCAATTTGGCTAAAGGATGGATTGAAGATCTTTAAAACGGAATTACAATGAATCTCTGGCTATGAGCTTGTTAAAAATTCTTTGTTCTTCACGTTCTTCATGTTCTTTGTGTGTTCTTCGTGCGTTCTTCTTTTCTGAAGGTTTGTGGTGGAAGTTCTTCGGGGCTTTAGAGGCTTGAATCCTTAGAGCTTCGCTGTTTTGTGGTTTGTTGAGATTTCTGAAGGCTTTTGAGCTTGATTCCAGTGACCTCTGAGATCTAGACAAGTAGTTTGGATGATTCAGCTTCGAATGTTCTTCGTATTCGAGGTTGAAATTCTTGAAGTTCCTAGAGGCTTTTGGGTTTGATTCCAGTAGGGCTTCCGAATTTCTAAACTCAAGATCTCTTTCCAGTTCTTCCTCAGATGTCTTAGTCTCTTCCTCAGATGTCTTGGTAAGGCTTCTATTTATAGGAGTTTGGTGGTAGGTGAGCGACACATGGCGGAGTTTGATTGGTGACACATGTCACAGCTTGATTGGTCTGCTTGTGTCATCACTTACAAGCGCCGGATCGCTTGGGTCATCGCTCCCACGCGCCGACTTGCTTGCATCATCACTTACACACGCCTATATGTGATTAGCATTTTGCATGCTTTTCATGTTTTTACCTTAATGGAATCTGGCAAATTTCCAGTAGCAATATATGATGCTTTGTAATTAGCCATACTTTGTAGATTTGGTGACATGATGTGTCAGCTTGTGATAGGCCGGGAATTTTTCCTCTCTACATCTATTTCTATCTTTTGCATGTGCTGTGTTGCTCAATTTTCTGTAGGTTTTGATTTGTTTGTAATTGTATATTTAAAAAAAAAGTGTCATGTGTTCAGTCAAGAGAGACAACTCTAGAAGTTGTAATTTTCTTCTCCATATAAATAATAGACAATTATCATAAAGGTTTTTTGTTTTTTTTTTTTTTTTTTTGCCCCCCTTAAATGAGATTTATTATCTGATAAAGAGGAGAAGCATTACTATGCACAATAATTACTTTGACTTAGAGTTAGGCATGTTGTACGTGACTATAATTAAATTATGTGCCTTTTGGTAAACAGGAAATCAAAAGGTGACATATATATCTTATCAAAAAAAAAAAAAAAAAGGTGACATATATATATATATGTCTTAACTTCTCCTTAGGCTTCCTGTCAAAAAAAAAAAAAAAAAGTCCTCCTTTGGCTAAAATTTGGACCAAGAAATTGTGGGGCCTAACCTTTGACATATTCCAGTTTCGTAAATAGTGTAGTTAGCATAATGCTTTAGAAAGAAATGCATATGTGGTAGTTTATGTAGTTACCAAAATCAAGTAGTTCTAAAATGTTGAGTTGGGTAACCCTACAAGTTGTTGTAGGTCAATGATGCTCAAGCATGTACTTGTTTTGAGTTCCAATCAATTTAATATAAGTTTTTATGGATTGATCACAGACAGTTATAATAGACCTTTAATAGATAGGGCAAACCGTAGATCTAGTTGTTGATAGATGCAGTGGTTATGGAGTTAGATTAGAGCGGTCAAGCCTTACTCCATTTGCTTTGCTCAATATAATAAAGTTTAAAAATTCTTACTTGCCTTTGAGTAGGTAGTAGTTCAATAGCGGTGAAGAGGACAAGACACAACAAAGAAATGAAAGCAAGGAAGCTTCCCCTTGGGGAAAGAAAAAGAAAAAGAAAAAGAAAGGAGGCTTCCCCAAGGGGTTTGGGTAGTAAAGATGGCGGAAGAATAAGAAGAGTTTGGGTTGGAAAAAATCCCTCCCTTAGCCCACTACTATAATTCATAAACACTAGAAAGCCCAATAATTAATTTTAAAGGACCCAAAAAGCTTTTTCAAGCCCAAAAGAGGAGAATACAAGTCCAAAATAAAATGCCCAGAAAGAGTAGGCTTAAAAAAAAAAAAAAAAAAATCCTCTAGCATAAATCTTGCTCACAACAAATTCAAGTTTCTCCAAGGAAACTCATGGAAGTTAAAGTCCCCAATACTCAATTCATCCCAACAATGGTGCAAAAATGCACCACAAATTCAAGTTTTTTTGGAATTACACCTTTTGAGGTCAGAATTGCATAAATTCAATAAACCATTAAATGTTTGAAATTAATTTACAGAAAAATTTCTTGAAATTAAACCTTTTGAGGTTAAAATTTCAATATAGAATTCACATCCAATAAAAGTTGAAAACTCACAACAGATATTTTTCCCCCTACAATTACCTCCAACTAGGAATCTTTTCTCACAACCCAAGAATACCAACTCAATCCAAAATCAACCTTGAATGGCTATGAAGTTTTAAAATGATTGGCCCTGCTTGAACTTCAATCCTCTTGAACAACTAAGAAGTTCTAAAATCATCAATCGAGATTAAACTTGTCTTTGAATAGCTATGAAGTTCCAAAATCATCAGCCAAGCTTGAGCTTCCCCCTGAATAGCTAAGAAGTTCCATATCTAGAATCATTAGCTAAACTTGAACTTCCACTTGAACATTAAAAACGTTTCCAAATCGTGGATTGACCCTTGAATGGCGTTCACTTATTTGTTTAAGTTCCACTAATGAGGAGCATCTATTGATCTATAGCCACACAATTTTGCAACCGTGAAAAATCTTGTTTTTAAAAGAAAAATTAGGCTCAAGGGTAATATAGTTATTTCACATAAATTAAAAGATTCCATAATTAATCTTGGGTTGAATTTCACGTCATAATGGAACATCATGGAAGTTAAGGATTAATGATATTTTTATGAGCTATGATCAAAGTATATATATAAAAGTAAATACCTCATGCAAGAGTGCATGAGGTCCTGGCACGTGGTGCTCTAATATTTCATTTAACATTTTTAACCTCTTTTCATTAAGTTTTTCTTACTTTTATCCAAAAGATCACATTAACTTTTTGTAACTGTTATCTAAATGATGGGTTGTAGTTCAAAATTAAATTAAAATCATACCAAACCTTATGAAAGGCCCAAACCTACTTATTACCTTACATATTATGACTCAGACGTGACCCTTCCACATTAACTTTTTCCCATATTTTCCAAATTATGAGCTGACATCATAAAATAGAACACACACTTTGAAAAATTCTCTCTACAATCTTCCTAATAAGACTCTTATTATTAAGTGCCACATTAATTTGCTCTCTCTTCTTCCTATCGTTGATGGTATTCTTGCCCAAATGGATTATTTCTACACCACGCATCTTCATTTATATGGTGGAATCTATTAAGAAAAAATAAATAAGCAATTTATATGATAGAAACAACAATCCCTTTAATTTGTTTTTTTGTTTTAATTTCTAACATAGAAAACTCTTGAAGCTAGCAAATTATATGTCCAGTTTTCCTTTCTCTTTCAAGGAATGTAAAAGATAATCATAAGCTTTAATTAGCCAAAAAAGTTAAATAATTGTGAATTCATTTAGGCTACATATATATATATATATATATATATATATATTTATATTCTTAATTATGTATATTCATAATAATTTTGGTTCTTTCTATTTTCTTCCTCTTAATGATATGTATATCATAATTGAACATAAAATGAGTGTTATAGGGCCATAAAGAATAGTTAGAAATTATTTCAAAATAAAAGTATAAAGTTTCTACGCATCATGTAGGATATCGAATAGTTGATTAAAACTGCGGGATTAGGGCTGGTTAATTTTGATAAATATGTGTAGGGTACAACAATTTAATAAGATAGCAATACCACATGTCATGTCCACAGCAAAGGAGTCCAATATAGTTTCGAGGAGACCATCCCTTCGGGTAGTGAGGCCAAGTTGGCAAACTTTGGCCACATCAATGGCACATCATCAAAGGAGGCCACACTATAAGGAAAGAACTCCAGGGAGGGAGACAAGCATGCCGTGTTTGCAGGAATGGAAGCTACCACCATATTAATTGCAACCCACCAAACCCCCTGGCTGCATTTATGTGGAGAAGACCCCTAAACAATGTTGTCTTGGTCGTTGCAACAAACAAAAGACTTGGGAAGGTGTCTGATGGGACAAACACTCAAGTAGTGGCCTGCATGACCAACAAATGGAGGGCTAAGATTAATGGAGAGAGGCTATATAATGTAAGGGATCCTCCAGGCAAGAGGGATCTGGAAAATGGTGGAAGAAGACACTATAGCAACCTAGAATAGAAATTATAACCAAGTTTAAAGAAATATATTCAAGAACTACTCTCCTCAGACTTTGCCGAGGAGTGATTTTCCTCGCATACAACTTAATTTTCTTTACTTTCCTACTATCCTTAATCGGTTGTATGCGATGGTCCTTCCATTGAAGCCTAGCCTATAAGCTCACTCTCTACAAATTCATTGTGTTGGTCTCTCTAAACCCTAGTCTTTTTGCTTTTTAGGCCTACGATCCAAAACATGCCCTTACAATTGGCACCGTCTGTGGGGAGGACTTGAGCTTTAATAAGATCAACAGAAGCTCAAACAAGGGTATGACTCCAATGTGAAGTTAAGACCATTTGCCCCTGGGGACCTGGTATTGAGAAAGGTTTTGGGAATTGCAAAAAACCCAACATGGAGAAAGTTAGGACCCAATTAGAAAGGGTCATACCGTATCACCTCGGTAGCTGGTATAGAAGCATACTTCCTAGAAGATTTGGACGAGCATGTTGTATCACACCCATAGAATGTAAATAACCTACGAAATTATTATTAATGGAAGACAATACTGCCATGAGTCTGTCAAAGTTGTGTGTCTTCCTAGTTACTTATTATAATATTAAACAAAACCTTAGTTATGCCTGGCTCCTCGGACCACATACCTTGGGTAAATTAATATTCTTGGATATTTGCTTAAGTTTTAAACAGAACATCGATTATGCCTAGTCCCTCGGACCACATGCCTTGAGTAAATTAATACTCTTCATTACTTGTTTGAATATTAAACAGAAACTTCGTCATGCATGGCTCCTCGGACCACATACCTTGGGTAAATTAATATTCTTGGATATTTGCTTAAGTATTAAACAGAACCTTAGTTATGCCTGGTCCTTCAGATCACATACCTCATGCCTGGCTCCTTGGACCACATACATTGGGTAAATTAATATTCTTGGATATTGCTTAAGTGTTAAATAGAACCTTGGTTATGCCTAGTCCTTCGGACCACATGCCTTGAGTAAATTAATAATCTCCATTACTTGTTTGAATATTAAACAGAACCTTGGTCATGCCTGGCTCCTTGGACCACATACCTTGGGTAAATTAATATTCTTGGTTATTTGTTCAATCATTAAATAGAACCTTAGTTATGACCAGCCCTCTCAGACCACATGTCTTGGGTAAATTAACACTTGTTTAATCATAAGAGTACCCAGTAGGACCTCGGACCACATGCCTTGAGTAAAATAACACTTCGCAATTTCACCAAGGATGGGACCTCGGCATGTGCATCACCAAGAAAAATGAGGACTTTCCCTGGGTTTGGGTCAAAGGACTTTAGAGATACATTCATAAGGTACTTCTAAGATAAAAGACCTTAAACATTCCCTTTTTTTACTAAGTGTTTTGCTTGCCTTACCTAGACATCCATGTTGGTTATGCGATTTTTGGTGCCAACACATAGTTATTTTTGTGAATGATTTGAATTAACAACAGTTCATTACTCTTGGCTTTTGTTAAAGTATGGGTGTTCAACCTTGGAAGCATCTTCAATTTAACCTTTCAGCAAGGGACAAAACAATAACTACAGTCGATTAAAGACAAACATTGCAAGGAAAAACAAAGATTTATAAAGTAAAAATTAATGTCATTTCATTAAACAAAGAAGAAGGTACGTCATAAACAGTGGTAGACTGCCACAATAAAAGAAAGGTACCCCCCCCCCCCAAAAAAAAAAAAAAGAAGAAAAATGGTCCCACATTAGGCCTTGGCTGGAGCAGGAGGATCTTCTTTGCTACCTGGTTGGGGTGCAAAAGGGTTAGTGGCTTTAGGATCAGCTTCCTTGGATTGGGGATCAACCTTCTTTGCCTTGAGAGTGGCATCCTTGGTCTTGGGAGCAGCATCCTTGGGCTTGGAAGCAGCCTCTGGACCCTTCACCTCTAGCAAGGGCTTGGCCTCTTTACCTTTGCCTTGTCCTCTAGTTGAGAACCGCCCTGGCCAGCCTCCTTACCGTTGGCCACCTCCACTCCCTTACTTTGGTCACCAGCCTTGACAAGCCCTTTTGAGACCTTAGGAGTAGGAAGTGAGACCTAGGTGGTAGAGGGCTGCTCAAGGGCGGTTGGCGCAGGGGCCGCATTTACTCTAAGGTCCACAAGTACTGCTGGAGCTTTGCCAATGTCTAGGGGGTAATAGATATTTTCGGTTTTCCTCCACTCAAAAGCAGCAGGGACTCCAGCCAAGTTGAGTGCCTCTGTCCACACCTCTTGGCAGTAATCCCTACAAAACTTAGCCAACTCTTTTACCAGACGAACCTTATTCTCCAACACCCTAAAGGCATAGAGTTTCTGCTCCAAGCTCTTTGCAGCTGCCTTAACCACCCAAGCAGCTTCCTTGGCCTTCTCCAGTTCTGCCTTCAGATCTAGGACCTGCTGCTGGGTCGTGGCCCGCTCTATCTCAACATAATGGAGCTTTTTGCGATGCTTCTTGGTTTGGTCCTGGGCGTTCTTTAGGCCGGCCTCAGTGCACTTCTACGCCGTCTCCTCAGCAGTCAACTTTGTAGTGAGCTCTAGGTTCTTCTGCTCAGCGACGCCTAAGGCCTTGCTAGTCTTAGCGCGAAGGTTGGCCTCGACTCTGGTCTTATTCCTGGCATCTTTCACCCATTCCTCTACCACAAATATCTCCTGGATGGCTTTGCACAAAAACGACAGAGGAATACGTTATTGAGTAAGAGAAAGGTGGCCTAACATGATGCTAGTAAGGCATGCCGAGAAACTTACCAAGGCCAAATCCCTCTTCAAGGATAGAAAGAGGTCTGGCTGCCTCACATTCTTTAGCTCAGACATATTCCTAGGCAGTAGGAAGGGTTGCTTTAGGGCTTTGGTGAGGTAGTAGGCATGCCCTTTCTAGAACTCCTTAATACTAGAGTTTCATCTAGCTCCAGACGGGGTCCCATGCTAGGTTCTAAAGGTGCACCTCGGCCATGGTCTGGTCCTCCTTACCTTCGACCGAGGAGGCCCTCCCCTTACCCTTGGCTGTCTTCTGTTGCTTGAGGGAAACCCCTTCCTTTTGAGGGACCAACTCCCTTCCTCAACCACCTCCTTCTACTTCTTCCTCTTCTTCAGATTGGCAGAAGCAAATGCGTTGACTGGAGGAGGAGGAGGAGGAGGAGGAAGGGAAATGGGAAGAGTAAGAGGAGGCTGAGACCCCGAGGCATCCTTGGGCGCCGATCCTTTGGCCCTATCCGTGAGGAGATCACGCAAACCTTTCTTCCTAGTCAAAGACATTTCTTATTCTTCTTCCTCCGAGCTGATAACTGCGTGCACAACTATAAATCCAGAGGTACAAACACTCGAAGATCTGTCAAGCTCCTCATTTGAATCCAGGACTTAAATCACTCTCTACTACTCTCTCCTTTCATCGAGCTAAAATTAGTCTATCTTGGTCTCAAGTGACTAGCGAGAGGAAGCTGTCTCTTCTCTGGGAGCCGTTGCTTCACGGAAAGAATGATGGGAGGGCAACCTAACTAGAACAACATCTTCTCGAGACAAGAATCCGGGTGTTGTGACGTCTATCCGAGCTAACCGAGGATCACTGGCTTTAATCGCGTGGCCTATGTCCTGGAACTTGTCGAATAGGGGCTCGAAGCCAAGGATGAGATGAACGGCTCTCAGCTGTCTGTCCTTGCTTACAAATGCCTCAAATCTCAACACTTTATTGAGATCAGGAATGTTGACGAAGCTGATATTGGGAGCTACATATCTTTTATCTACAAAAACAGTCGAGGAGGAAAACCACAATTATAATAATGAAGCCTTTCATTAGAAAAAAACAAAACACTAAAGGAAAGGAGAAAGCATCGAAACTACAGAACTAGTGCCCATGTTCAAAGACCTAAACCTAGGGTACCCCACCTTGCTCTCCATCCTGGACTGGGCAGTGAAGACCGTCATGCCATTCACCCAAGACAATCAAAAAGTCATCTTTCATGCCCTTGTTAGATTTGGGGAGACATGAGATGAGCTTAACAACGGAAGACCTAGGCTTATGGTAGTATCTCGAATTTGTAAGCAGACGACACCCGTACATCCAGACAACATCGTGCTAGGTGAGACCTAGCCTTATTTGCTCGTTAAGAGCGTCTAAACTGTCCAAGACTCTAAATAGGTTGGGCCCGTTCTAGTTAGGGCAGATCCTATGGGCTAGCAAGTAGTCCCTAGTCACCCTTCCCATGGGTAGCCTCGTCCCCCCTTCTATAACGGCGATCATGGGAATGATTACTTCCCTTTCCCTCTTAGGGTCAATCCATTCCCCCAAAGGGCAGTACCGTAGGGAAACGCCCCGGGGAATGTGACACAAGGCCCTAAAACCCTCAATACCGACGGGAGAATCTACTAAGTGTGCAACCCTACCCATTTAAGCAGGTTAAGATGAAGTGAAAGACATTTTTGTGAGTAAAGGAAATAGAGAATAGAGGGCCGAAGAAACTGGTTGAAGAGAAAAGAACCTAAAAGGAAAGAACTTACGAAAATAAAGGCAGGGGAAACTTCAAGAGGTTTTTGAGAGTCTAAAGATTTAGAGAGTCTTTAAAGTTCGAAGATTTTGAAAGTAGGAGAAATGAATCCCCCAGGTGCCTTATATAGGAGGCAAAGTTAGGCGAGAGTTATCTCGCCCCAAATTTTGAGGAGAAATCCCAGCCGTTGGATCTCCATCTCACCGTAAGACATGAGAGACAAGGCACCGCTTGGAGCATTAAATGAGATGTTGCAAACTCTGAAGCGCCATGAGCGGTTACAGGACATGCGAAGTGACACTCTCACATGGGAGATTCAAAGAAGCGTGTGGAAGCAATTAATCAAGGCCAAAACCCCATTTTTCTCCTCGGATAAGTGGGAAAAAACTGGAGTTTTGAGGGGCTATTATGGGGTATAGTAATTTAATAAAATAGCAATGCCACATGTCATGTCCGTAGCCGAGGAGTCCAATTTAGTTTCGAGGAGACCATCCCTTTAGACAGTGAGACCAGGGTGGCAAGCTCTGGCCACATCAATGGCACGTCATCAAAGGAGGCCACACTGTAAGGGAAGAACTCCAGGGAAGGGGACAAGCCTATCGTGTCTGTAAGGATGGAAGCTACCACCATATTAATTACATCCCACCAAACCCCCTTACCGCATTTATGTGGAGAAAACCCCTAAACAGTGCTATCTTGGTCACCACAACTCACAAAAGACTTGGAAAGGTGTTTGATGGGACAAACACTCAAGTAGTGGCATGCATGATCAACAAATGGAGGGTCAAGATTAATGGAGAGAGGCTATATAATGTAAGGGATCACCCAAGCAAGGGGAATCTAGAAAATGGTGGAAGAAGACACTGTAGCAACCTATCATAGAAATTGTAACCAAATTTGAAGAAATATATTCAAGAACTACTCATCCCGGACTTTGCCGATGAGTGATTTTCTTCGCATACAGCTTAATTTTCTTTACTTTCCTACTATCCTTAATCCATTGTGCCTGTTGGTCCTTCCATTGAAGCCCAGCTTATAAGCCCACTCCTTACAAATTCATTGTGTTGGGCTCTCTGAGCCCTACTCTTTTTGCTTTTTGGGACTAGGATCCAAAATATGCCCTTACAATATGCATGCATGGGATTATGGCTGGTTAATTTTGATTAGTCCTTTTAAACAATCAACCAAAACCTTAATTCTATTGGTTTAAATGAAAGGGAAGAGTAGGGATACCATCCATATGGATGTGGTGTATCCTTAAAAGTTAAAACAAGAAGATATTGTGCATTTTATTTATTTATTTTTATATCCATTAATCCTAATGAGATTTCAAACCCAGAAGCTTTACCAGTCCCACTCTAATTGTAGCACTTACCAATAACCTTCACAGGTATCATGATGAGAATAGTTTCATCTTACTTCTTTCCTCTTGTTAATGGTTTAGGCTCTCTGGTTCAAGTTGACCACCCACTTAATTTATAGGTATAAATGTTAGTAGTAGGTTAAAAGACAGACTTCAACTGTACAACCTAACATTTTTGGATGAGAACGGATATAAAAATAAAGAACATTCAGGGTATATAAAATTTGGTAAATATAGTCCTTATTCTTTGACTTAGTTATTATTTACAAAAGCCAGGCAATTTGGAATAGTCCTAGTCACCCAAACAAAAACTTATTCCTACTTTACTAGCTATGCTTCACTAATCTTTAAAATTATAATGCTTTATTTTTGGTCTTTTTTGTGATCTGATAGGCCTAGTGTACCATTTGTTGATGTCCAAATCCTTGTTCATGTCTTCATTTCAATAAAACTTCATTAGTCAATGAGTGATCTGTAAAGTTGCGATTTATAACTATTTTGTGTTGGTTTTAATTCCGTGTCAAATTTGATTGTAATTTTGTTCAATCTTATGTACCCTGTATTTTATGTAGGATTTCTTTGTAAGGGTTGTGTGTGAGAGAGAGTGTGAAGACTCAAGGCAAATTGAAGATTAAAGGATTTTTCGCAAGTAGCTCGCGAGAAGCCTTCCCGCGAAGTGAAACATGTGCTCAGCACATGACTGGAATGTGAAGAGTCATGACAAATGGTGACAGTTGGTTTTCGAGAGTGTCTCGCGGGTAAGGTCTTCCCAAGAAATACCCACGAAACATTCTATTTTGCTATTTTGTCATATCTGATACACTATGTCTCTACCCACACTATATATACCCACATTACCCACATACTGAACGGTGTGCTTTTCAGAGAGAAAAACCTAACTACAAACCCTTGAGAGTTAAAGATTTTCATACCCACAATCTTCTACACAATCTTGCACAGTTTTCCTTAATTCTTACTTCTCCATATCCAAATCCTTGAGAGGTTGATAGCTCAAACACTTACCACACCCATCCTAAGTGTAAAGTGAGGTTTTGGTGCTATTGGGAAGCATTGGAAGATGCCATTTGTTTGGTGGATGCAATCGGGCTGAATTGCGTGATTCGGAAAGCTAGAGAAGACAAGGCTTGGCTAAGTCAATTAGTAGCAGGAGTTTGGAGGGCTCGAGTACATGAGGTAGACTAGGCTTGGAAAGTCTTTTGTTATTCGTGTACTCCAAATTATTTTCTAATGGATCGATTTATCATTTGGAGGGTGACAGAGAGGTTTTTTACCGAGATCTTCGATTTCCTCTTTGATAACACATCGGAGTGTTATCTTTTGTTTGCATTCTCCTTCCCTACTCTTTTAGCTTTCATTTTACTACTATGTTGTGATGAATATGGCCTAGAGTAGTTTATTGTTTTATTCGCTTGCATTTACTCTATTCCGCACTTAGCTTTAGTTAGAGTAAAATCAACCGAGTCATAAGTTTTAATTTGGGGGTCTAAACAGCTCTTGTGTTTTCACACATTTATAAGCTTTCATGATCCAAAATCATTGAAGTGTACTTTATATATATATATATATGTGTGTGTGTGTGTGTGTGTGTGTGTGTATATGTATATATATATGTGTGTGTGTATATATGTATATATATATGTGTGTGTGTATATATATATGTGTATATATATATATATATAGAGAGAGAGAGAGAGAGAGAGAGAGACCATAAACATGAGAGGAGGTCATCAAGAGAGATTACTGGTTGTCCAAATAGATACTAGTTATCCAAAGAAGTGTTAGCCGTCTACACCACAAGAAGGTGTAGACGAGCAACAAACACTTAGTGAATTTTAGATTATTTTCACTAATAAAAAACGATCAGACCACATCTACTATTCCAAGACGTGGGGTGAATTCCTTGAAATTCTCTCCACTCTCCTCACTAAGCCCACACATTTCCCACGATGTTAGTGGCACCTAACAAGTAGACCCACTTTGAACTCTCTATAAAAGGGACCAAGTCTCACCAAACCAAGTTATATTCTACTATTCATGCACTCACTATACGTGAGTTTTAAAGAGAAAATTAATTTAACCGTCAGAAGGTCCTTGGCTGGTTCACCCCGGTTACCTTCGATAGCCTCTTTCTTTCTTTTCAGGTCATCCAACTGCTGTTGAAACCCGGAGTATTCAACCTACTAAATTTCAAGCATCATCACAAACTTTTTCTACAATTTGGGTTTTATTGTCTCCAACAAAATATAACAAATTTTATTCACATTTTCAAGCAAAAAAAAAAACATAACTATGTACTAGCATGTATGTCTATTCTTTTTGTGATATGGATTTATACAATCTCATATTAGTCATAGGGTCAACCCCTCCAAGCGAAAACTTCTAACTCCGTCCCTAGTTAAGGAACACACCATTAGTGTTTTCTGCTAACAATGTGCCATGCATATCCTTCTTCATTTGATCTATGTGAGTGTATTTCATACTCTTCACCTATAAAGCTCACGTTAATCCCACTTATCAAGATAATTTGAGAAAGGCTCAAAGTAATAGACACATAAATCATTGATGTTACTATGGATGATGCACTAAATCGTTAGTATATGTGATCGTCCAGATGAAGTGGTGCTTAGCTGTGACCTGCAAAATCATAATGAGATGCTCCTCCATCTAGCAACACCGACATGGTGCTAACCAATGAATCTCTGATGGTAAAGTCAAATATTTGGAGAGGATAGTCACAAGGTAGTGAAATTATAGCTTAATAACCATGTACCTTTCTATTCATCTGGTATGGTTTATGGAAAATTATTAGGTACTCACGGAGTACCATAAATGCATACTCTCCACTTTCACATAAATGGTGGGTCCCACCATAATTTTAATTAGTGGGACCCACTATTCATGTGAGAAGAAGGAGTACACATTTATAGCACTCCGAGAGTACACAATAATTTTTCATAGTTATATAGCCTGTCTTCTTCTAGCCATTGGGAGTCTTTAATGGCTCCATTTATGCCTCTAGTAATGTATTTGCTATATTAATGAGGTCGTCAATGGGCTTGCCTTTGTTCGTGTTTGTTGGTAACGGCTGCACATTAAATGCCTATTTAAGGTGCTTGTGATCGTCCAATCAAGGTTGGACGACTCAAAATTGTGTAGTCATCAACTATGTTACTCAAGTTTGTGTGCGTAGGAAGGCATACTATTAATTCATAGGATATTATCATGTATACTAGCACTTTATTTAGCTCAAAAAATTTAGGTTAAAAAAAAATTGAAAGTACGTCTAGAGTCATGATAAATATTCAATCTTTGATTTGACATATTAAATATAATAAAAACAATATCAGTGATATTCAAGTGTGAGAGTGATGTTGTACTAACCAAATATTCAAAATATACAAGATGATTCTCCCAATTAAACTAATGGAGCCACTTGGCTTGAATTCCCAATCTATCTATGCAATCATAGTTGCCAATCGAATATGCAGAATGTATTTGCTTTTTTCATTGGTGTACCCTCGTTCATATGTAGCATAGTGTGCGTCTAAAAATACTGCATTGGCAGGGCAATCATCCAAAGGCTTAAGTGACACTGTAGATTGACCAAATCCAAATTCGCCCCAATCAAAAAAAGTTTTTGTATTGCAACCATTCCTCTATTGGGTCCATGTATCACACTTGCAAATATAGAACCTAGCGATATTTTTTCTTCTCAAGGTCATAAAATTGGCTAGAGAAATTATTGGACCGGCTTGAACGTCAAATCCTAAGTGGAATTCCCAGTAGGCCGAACAAATCACACAGAAAAATTAAGGCTTTGTTAATTTTTTTCAAGCTCTAGAACATGTAGTCCTAGCCCAACTTTAAATAAGGAATAGGCTGCGGTTGCAATAATACAGATATTAAAAAAAAAAAAAAGGCCCAAACACTGTAGATTTGTTTAAAATTAGCTTATTTGCTTAACGTCATTCTAAAAGGACATCACATTACCTCTTTTGAAGTTCAATGACAAGGGAGGAAGGAGAATGTGGACCTTATATAGGGATTTTTTTTTTTTTTTAATTTAAATTTTAGAAAACTTATATATGGGTATTGACCGTGTTTGTGTCTAGTGTCTACTATCTAATTATCTACTTAATTAGTCATTCATATACACATTGAGATTACATACTAGTCACCACCAGTGAAGTCGATACTTTGGCTGTACTGGTCGATATGTATTGTACCGGTACGTATATTGGTATCGAAACGATAACGTTTCGTACAGGTTTAAATACCAGCCGTACCGGCCAATTTCAGACAATACCGACTGGTACAGAGCATATAGGCCGATACAGAAAAAAACTTCATCTTTTTTTTTTTTTTAGTTTTATAATTTTTGAATTTTTGTAAGGGCATAATGGTAATTTATTTACATTAACTTATTAGTTTTATTTATTTTCTTAGTATGTAATAAACAATTAAGCTTTCTATTTTTTATATTGTGTTTTTTTTTTCTTTTAATTGATGCTAAAGTCTAAAACTATGAATAATTTGTTCTAAATTGAGATAACGTTTTATGATAAACTTTTATATTTATTATAATATTAGTGAAATATTATATGCTCATAAACATGGTTCTAGAGATTTTGTATGTTTGTGTGTGTGTGTGTGTGTGTGTGTATAATATATAAAATAACGGTAAACCCAAAATGGTATATCGGTATTGACCAGTACCCGAAATATATCGTACCGCTGGCTAAACCGGTACAACCTTCGGTACGGTATTGACTTCCTTGGTCACCACATCTAGTCAAGGATACTTTTAAGCCCATAAAAATAAAGGTTTTTATTTATTAAAAAAAAAAAATTTCAGCTAAATTTAATTTTTAGAAGGATTATGGCTGTAGTTTGGTGAGGTGGGAGAAAAAAGGAATTCCATTTGTGCTATTAACAAAAGTTTTACTCTCGAAATTAAAGAAACTAAAGAGTTTTGTGAGAGATAGTTAACTCTTAAACAACCTTAATGACCTTGCTTTTTATAACGACTTTTGATTTTGCAAAATGTCTTTGAAAGGTAAACTTGTTTGAAATGGTATATACCAGCAGAACCTGTGCATTGGGTGGTGCAATTCATGAAAATCTAGATTAGTTTCTTTTCTTTTTTAGCTGAACAAGGCAAGTTGGTTAATCTTGTTTGATTGGATTTTGTTTCTATTTGGTGAACGACGGCTTCTGGATCTTCTTAATTTGAAAGTTTAGGGGCAATGAGTAGTCGTTGGGATAAAATTAGAATTAAATGCAAATTTGAGATTTTGGGTGCATGTGTTTATTCAACTAGTTCGTAAATCTCCCATGTCGATTCAGTTTCTATACACAAGCCAAGAGTTTAATAATTTAGTGGTATTGTCTAATACTTCTTTATGAGGATAATTAGAGTTTAACTCCTTATTTCTTATTATTGTAACTGTGGGGACCCGAGGATTGAGGAAGACTAAGAATGTTATGACTTTTTTTTTAAAGCACATTAAACCCGAGGAGTGGGTTTGCCCATGAAGAAGATGGGAAGGGACGCAATGTCTTTAGGAAGCCCGAGTGGAGAAAATGGCTTTTTAGGAGAAGGTCAAGGTATTTGAAAGATTTTTCCTGTAAAGGCTTACCTACTGCCTCCGCATTAAATGACTGACAATAGCTTTATTAGCTGCATTGATGAGAAAATGACACCTGAATATTGGATTCACAGCTAAGCAACTCATTCTACCACATTCAATAGGAGTTTAATGGGACAAGTGTCCTAAAGAGAACCTAGAAGGATGCAGATGGAAGGTTAGGATGCAAGAAGGAAATGAGTACATAAAGGGAGAGAACTTCTAGATGAAGGGGGTAGAAAAAATCAAGAAAAAGAGATTAGAACAAGAACAGTAGGGAGAAAGAGAAAAAGGAGAGGGCATATAAGGGTACAAGAGTTTGTCCTTGGGCTGACTTGAGGAAGGTATAAATACTACTTGATTCTCTCCTCCAATTCATTCCTTCTTCCTTGAATCTTCAGACTTGTTTTTCCCACTCTTTTCATAAATTCTATCTGTTTGGGCCTAATTTGGTGGTACAGGTCTCACTATTCTAAGTGATTTGAGCTCTAAACTTTTGAGTTTCTACAGTAACTATCAAATTATTTTTTAAAAAAATAGAATACACTTCTATACACAATTTAGCCATCATGGATTCATGGCCTCTAACTCCAAACCATTTGCAAGTCCTCGCATGGAGCCCAAAAATTGATGGCAAAAAATAAAAAAAATCCTTTTATTGCCTCCAAGACACAACCCCCTCACTTTTACACTCTGGATTTTCACGTAGGATTGGACCGCACGGTGAAACTAATCTCAATTCTTAGGCACAAGCCCAAATAATAGTGGTTTTTGGGTTTCAGGATTTTGTATCATCCTTTTGTAGTAGCAGGAGCTAAACTAAAACCATTTCGTCGAGCCTTGAGTAATTGGGCCTTTAACAACTTTATGAGTCCGAATTCGAAAATTTAATTTTGCTGGCCTATTGTGTTGGGCTATAAAGATTTAGCCTTGACCACTATCTAGATCTTTTCATCCTGTGTTTTGTATGAACCAAGACAGCAGCATAAAATGGTAAACATCAGTTGTGGGAAAATTCATAAACAGCATTAATTAAACAAAATAATGACATAAACCCACTGTCTTGGCCTCTTGTGGTTCTTAATCAATAAAGTAACACCTTTGTGACTACCATAAAAAAATAAAAATAAAAATCTATACTTATTCTTAAATAGCTTTAGTGCAGTATTGAATTCCAAGAAGTCATCAGAAACTTGAACCTCTAAGACTACACGAACCATGTCTACAGGTAAGCCCATATTAAAGAGAGAATCCAAGTACTTGAGGGGTACCTCTAACTGTCTAAGATTTTGATATTGATTTGGATGTTTCAAAGGTTCGTTTGAAGCCCAAATTAATAAGGAAAATTGATCTGAGTAAACCATTGAAACATTCTAATTTAAGCCGACTATAGGTCAGAAAGGGGCTTGTCTAAGCGATTTTGGAATATTTTTGGCGTTTAACAAATGCAACAGATTCAGCTGAAGTTCATAGAAATCAGACCAAGAAATTTGTCTCAGCGCCTAAGCATTCCCAGGCCTTGAAGAGTAAGCTAGCCACACATAGGGACAAGCCTTTGAGATATTTTCCACGTAACTGAACTTGAATTATCCAACTACTAGCTTAGAATCAAGTATCAGTATCCAAATTTATCAAATTTAAAAGAATAAAAAAACCCTAAAAAATGAATTTATTTTATTTCATTGGCAATGCACGTTTGTATGATCCAATTGTTTAATTCTCAACAGAAATTTAAGAATAGGTCTCTAAATACACTACTAAAAACATTTCTCTGTGAATACTCGAGTAAAATCACAAATGCCAAAGCACAATATGTATTCATGCTATGTTTACAGTAGAAGTATAACAAAATAGAAAACCTTTATCAAGCCTTGAGTCACATCCTTCATTGTACATGAATAATCTTATAAGAGATTTTCAACATAGATGCCAAATTTGACATCTTCTCTTATCTGGGAGAACAAAAGAAAAGACCTAAGAAGACCAGGTTTCTTACACAAAAATGAAAGATGAAATATTTATAAGTTCCTTTTAACTAAGGATTTCTCTGAATTGGATCCAACAAATTGGTGATTGTTCATAGTAAATCTGCAATAAACTGAAAAATCAAATGGCATATCCTTACTAGAATAAGTAGGTCAAGTCTACCAAAAGAAATAGTTTATAATCACTCAACCATGAGAAAAGAAAAGCACCGGATAGTTAAATTTTTCCTCAGTATGCTTGATTTGCTCCTATTAAGGAAGTACAAAAGCACAAATTAGGACTATAGTACAATGATATGATATAAGCTTCAATGAGCTACAAATAAGAGAATCAGCTGGATAATTGGATAATTTTTTCATGTGGGCACAGAACCTCTCAAAACATGGGGTTAAGCCTTATTGATCATTGGATAAGTTTTTTCTACAACTACTACAAAGGCATTGGCTGGACCCTTGGTATAAATGTACAAGTCTTTCTGCTTCCTGTCTAACAAAATAAAGATATAGAGAAAACATTAATAGCACCATTATACATAATACAAAATCAGAAAAGAAACAAAAGCAATCTAAAATATAGTTGTACATATGCACTCAGGTTGCGTTCCTTATATACAAACAAGATGTGGCCATCCATCTTTGTACTCTTAGGTTGAGTTACTTAAGGTTCTGCCCTCAAGACAAACACTTCATACTAAAACTGACATCATGTTTTATGGCCACATCTTTTTTCTAGCTTATACCATTAATTAAGCTAACAAACAAATAACAAAACACACCCAAAAGTCCATTTGGACATTTTCAAAAAAACTTCAAATGCATCCATTAAAGTACCTGAAATTCAATTCATTGTCACTTGCAACCTTGCTTTCCCCTTCTCCCTCCTCTCTTTCCTCCAAGTTCCTAAGCAAGGAGGCATATTGTAATCCATCAATCAACAAATCATTTTGTGATTAATTGAAAAACATGAAAGATCTAATGCCCCACTTACAACACAAAATCCTGAGTGTCTGTGATTTGTGAGAAGGATTCCCACGCCCCTTTCTCTGCAATTTGTGATGGAGCAGATAACAATCCCTGAAATTTCTGCTGCCAGTATCCCTCTTTTCTTCTTCTTCTCCTCTCTTTTTCCTCTCTGTTTCTTCTTCCATACGTGTTTCTCTATCAATACTCACAACTCGGTGTCAATGGGAGAAAAACTGGAGGAAAATCTGGCAATACAGACAAAGGTAAAACTCTCTAGTTTTATGTACTACTAGTTTATCATTTGATGCACGTGCAACACTATCCAAGAACATTCATACTAATTCTATCATGGCTTTGCTTAAATTATAAGCTGAATTTCTTTGTAACAATTAAAATGAGAAAAAAAATCTATTAGTAACAAAATTACTTAAGAGTATTTTGTTATGCAGATACTCAAATCAAAATCTAGAGTTTGTAATTTGTATTTTTATATGAGAGTCTTCCATTATATCATTCAGTCACTGCATTTCCAAGAAAAAAAAAACAACTATAAGTCAATTAATCATAAATGTTATATGTAAAAGGAACCTAAACATTAATAATGACTATGATATTTTACCTTCACCTCACGAAAGTGATATAGGATCATTTTCCCCAAATCCTCATTCTGAATTTGAAATATAACCACCTACAACAATAGCATCAACAAAGCCTTAATCCCAAAATTTTTAGGTCAACAATGGATACTCAATAAATTAGCTAGGGTCAGTCATGAAGATAGACAATCAAACAAATTAACACGAGAACCATTTCCACAGACAAACAGAATTAGCAACCGGAAAAAATGTTTTAAAATGTTTAGATCTATTACCAAATCCACAGTTTCCTTCAACATAGACACCAAAACTTTAGACTTGTCCCCATCTCTTCCTTCCTCTCTAAAACACCATCACACTCCAACTAAGTTTCTGTCACCACAGAATCATTGACAAATCAGAATCTCCATGAAAACATTACAAAAGAAATTAAATTTAATTAAAAAGAACTTTAATTACCCAAAAAGCAAAATTCACATATACCCAGATGGCTAAGTACCAGGTGACCCAAAAATTAAAATTAAAATACCCCGAAAAATTCAACAAATTTAACATTAACATACCCAAAAAACTCCCCCCAAACTCAGTTACAAAAGACCCCAGAAGCTAAAAACTCAGTTTTACGTATTTTTACCCCCCAAAACAAAAGACAAAATAAAGCCCGAGAAGAATAAAAACAGAAATTCAAAGTAGCCAGAAAGCCCAAAAAAAACCTGCTGAGCGCGTCGTAAATCTGTCCCCTGATGGCGATTGCCAAGGCCATAAGCAGAGGATTATTGTGGTCAGACTCAGGGCCATCGTATTCGACTCGTACTTGATGTTTTGACAAGTACTCACTCTTATCGTACCAGTTATCAAACCGTACTCTATAGATAACTCAAATTACGAAAAAACACCCTGCTCAAAACGCTTTGGCACAATAAAATATGGACGAAAATGTAATTTCATATCCCGCTTAACGAAAATATACGTGTATAAATATAAAATTTAAAAGAAAGAGAAACAACATGGCGATGTGCTTCTCAAAAAAAAAAAAAAAAACATGGCGATGAAGTTGCCAACTATCCTACGTAAAACCTCCTAGCTAGAGCTAGGGATTAAACACCGACCAATAACATATAACACTGAGCCTTTTATTATGAAGAGGAGAGAAATTGCAACTATAACATAAAACAAACAATGGGCAAGTTGGCTAGAGACAATTTGCCTTTTATTTCTACCACACAACAATTTTATGCATTCTTGCAATACAGATTAACGTCACAACACAACTCCACAGATATGATGACCAAATTGCTAAGCTCCATGATCTTCAATAATGACAACCAGAACCATTAGCAGGATCAGGCAAGTAAGTGCATGAATTAGGCTCAGAAGGTGTAACCGGGGCTCGATCTTGTGAAACTGAAACCACCTTGGTTGTCTCAACTTTTTTTGACTTCATGACAGCAACCGAAGGCCTTGTAGCTTCAACAGGCTTGCTGTTAAAAATGAGCAACGTGAATATCATCATGATCATCATCACCACCTTTACAATGGTGGAGAAAGTTTTCTTTGTAAACATGTTTTGCTCTCTATCAATATGTGGTATGATGGGTTTCTAATCAACTACAAGATATAGGATGTGTATTTTCAATGCATTATTTTTTTTTTTTTTTTTATTGATTCAATGCAATGCATGTCTGTTGAATGAAGAAATGGGATTGATTTATAGAAAAGAAAAAGAATTCAAGACAAGTTTATAATGGTAAATAGTAACTAACTTTTGAACACGTGCTAACGCATATACTTAATGGCTCTTCTATTTTTTTGGATAAATGTTAATAATTTACATTTATTATATTTTGGAAATAATACATTTTTTAATCAAAAATAAATCTAGAAGTGTGATGTGTATTATACATTTGTGAGTGAAGTAATTTTTTCATTATACCCCTAAGTATTTTATGATTGGAAAATGTAATATTTTTAAATTATAATTGATGCATATTATTAATTATGTGCGTATTTTTTATAAACCACAAACTATGTCCTTAACCATCAAAGTTTTTGCATCAAGACAAAAAAAAAAATCAGGAAATGTGAAGTGGAGTGGAAAGAGAGAAAGAGATTACCTTTGCTTTTGCTTTTTCTGATTTGAGGTGGAATTTTTGCCTTCAACACTTCTATTAGATTTTGACATTTCAATTATCACAGAGATCATTGATGGTTTCAGGGGGAAAAAAAGCTGAATATGATTAGAAAGGAAAAGAAATCTGGCCAAGAATAAGAAAAACCTAGAAGATTGAAAATTTTCACAGTAGTTTAGTGGGAAGTTTGTATTTTGTAGTGGGATCATATGTAATTCGTGGGAGGAGTTTTTGTTTTGTAGCGGGAAGTTGATGATATGAATGAAGTTATTCAAAAGTAGTTTTTGGCCATATAAATTTCGTATCTACCCTTGCATTTTTTTAAATGAAACACGTTAAAATGTACTAGGCTCTGAGCACGAGCTCACACGCATGCTCAAAGGCTCTTCTATTTTTTGGGTAAAATTTAATAATTTGCATCAATTATTATTTGGGATTACTACATTTTTCAATTACAAAATACCTAAGGATGTGATGAAAAAAATATTTAATCCACAAATGCATAACATTCACCACTCGTAGGTATTTAATTCATTACACGCCTAGGTATTTTGTGATTGAAAAATGTAGTAATTTCAAATAATAATTGATACAAATTATTAAATTTTATCCAAAAAATAGAAGAGCCTCTAAGCACATGCATGCTCAAAGGCTTGTTTGGGATTACTATAGTAATATATATTGCTATTGTTTGAATCTCTATGAGTATTTGTTTCAATTTTTATTTACTTACAATTTTTTTGACCTCAGATGTACATCTTAAATTGCTAATTTTTCACCATTGAAAGTTCTTTGAATGATGAGCCTCTAAAATTTATGACATTAGAAGAGATGAATGAATTAAAATATTATTATACTATAACCAAAAAAACAAAAAGAAAAAAAGAGCCTTATCTCATGGGCAAAGTGTGTGCAATGAGGATTTTTATTTTATTTTATGTCTTCTATATTTTTGTTTCTCCAAAAAGAAAAAATTATGTTGCAAAATAAACCAGGAAGTGCAACAACAACAAAAGGAAAAATAAATAAATATTTGATGTAAAAATAAAAACTTTCAAAAGGGTTAACTAATTGGCGCCTTCACAGAATCTTACCTCTGTGTTGCAAAATAAACAAGAAGTGTAACAACAACACCCTGTAAAAGAGAACTGAAAAAAGTAAGACAAAATGACATATCTTATTTATTTTGTAATTAGTCATAAATACCCTACATTATTAGGATATTTAATTAATAGTTAATAGCATAGTAGTCTAAAACCGTGCAATTATATATAAAAAGCAAAGGGGGGCATATGGCATACCTATAAACGTGTTCAAAATTGAGGCTTCCAAAATTGTGATTGATCAAAATACCTGGATTGCGTGCTCTATAATAATCCACGTCTCCTTGGGTAGCTTGGATCCACCTCGGTGTTCTTGAATGTCACAAAGCTCTTCTTAATCTCAGCACTCAATGAAGGATTGCTTTAGAGAAAAAAAAAAAAAAGCAACATGATATATGTTAGAGAGTTGGAGATGGGAAGTAATTTTTTTTTTTTTTATGTCTGAGATGGGAAGTAATTTGATAACATCATAACTACTTAATAACTGCTTAATGATACTGGAGAAATTTAAAATTGTTGGGCAGAAGTTTGAAGTTATGTGTGACTAAAATATGGGTGTATGTCTATTTTTTATTTTCTATACTACTATTTAATCTATACTATTATTTAGGGGCTTCCCTTGTTTGGATTTCTTATTTTTTAGTTCAAAAATGCTCCTACTGCCTTATATTTAAGTACAAACAAAATTAAAGGATAATCCTGTAAAGATGCAACTTTAACTCCCACTAAAATATTGTCTAAAAAATAGGACAATTCTTCTACTAATTTTAAATTTTTTTATCCACTTATAAATTAGATCTTCAAAATAAAAATTATATATATATATATATATATAATCTACAAAATAGGACTACTAACAAAAAAAAAAAAAAGTGAAAAAATAAAAACTCTCCACAATCCCCACTTTCCCCTAAAAAAACCATCCCACCTTCTAAAAAAAACCACCCTATGGTTTTCTATTAAAAAAACACCTATCCTAAGTTTGGTAAAATATAAAAAAATAAAACTACCCCACCTTCTTTAAAAAAATCCCACCCACGGTTTCCTATTAAAAAAAAATGCCACATATCACATCAAAAAAAAAAAAAAACTAAACATATTTCAATGTTATTTTACGCTCATTTGTTAGAGTTAGCCTTATTTTTTGGCCATATTAGTGGTTCTAAATCTGCAATTTTCTTGGAAAAATAAGTGTAAATTTCATATTAAAATAAGTGAAAAATAATAATACTAATAATAAAAAAAAAAAGAGTCTCATTGCACGCGCAGAGCGCGTGTGATGAGGCTCGTTATTTTTTACTAACCTTTGAGCACACACTCACGCGTGTGTTAAGAGGCTCTTCTATTTTTTTTGGGTAAGGGTTGATTTAGAGACTTTATTATAATTTGAGATTACTACATTTTTCAATCACAAAATAAAAAACCTAGAAGAGTGATGAAAAAATGATTTCACCATACATAATACTCATCACACCCCTAGGTTTTTTTTTATAATTGGAAAATGTAATAATCCCAAATTATAATAAATTCTCTAAATCTACCCTTGCCCAAAAAAATAGAAAAGTCTATGAGCACGTGCATGAGTGCGTGCTCAGAAGCTAGTATTCCATAATTATTATCCATTTTTGCCAATTTTGTTTATGCAGTAATCAACGTGTTATTAATTGGAAGATAATGCTATAATTTAGTATTAACTTTTAGGGGTGTGATGAGTATTATGTGTATGTAGATGAATTAATTTTTTTCATCACACCTCTTCGTTTTTTTGTGATTGTAAAATGTTTTAATCCAAAATTATAATGGATGCTAATGATTAACTTTTATCCAAAAAAATAGAAGAGTCTTTGAACAAGCGTTGGTTTCAATTTAAATCCTAGCATTTAAAAAAAAAAATTACATCAAGGCAAATACATCAAACATCCTATGTACAAAATATGTACTTTACATGGAACCCAAGTCCAAATAAGAAACATATGGAGAAAATAAGTTTGTTTCACCAATTCCCACTGCTTCCCTATTTGTAGATAGGAAGGGACACAAAAATGCTTGATATATGGGTTATTCAGTACTTAACTACTTATTCTTCCATATCTTTTCAAAATGCCTCAGCACCACCGTGTCTTGCCATCTTGGTCTTATATGTTCCAGAGTTGAATTGGCTACCTTTTGCTAGTTGTCATCAATCTAATACAATTCCTTCTCATGTCTAAAAGTAGGACAGAAAGAACCCTAAAAAATAACTGTATAGCAATAGACTTCCTCTGAATCCTGAAATATTGCAACCTCTACAATTCCTACATTGAAATGAAACACCAAAGCATTTACCTGTCTTAGACTTAGAAACTTCGATTAGGAACAAAGTTTGCTAGAAAAAGGAAAAAAAAAAAAAAAAAAAAACGTATCCTTTCTCTTTTCAAATGCACCTAATGGTTCTTTCTTCCTATTTCATATCCAAACTTACATCAAAATAACTTCTGCCTCCACACAATAAGTCAATATAACATATTAATGGAGAGGTCACGCTTATAAGAAACTAAATGATTAATAAATTTTCTTAGTTTTTTATACTTGGTTGTGCTCGTGTTTAGTGGTATATTGTTAAAATCTTTTACTTACAACAAAAAGAAGGAACTATTACCCAATTTTGAACAATACAGCAGGGTTAATTCTACAGGTATAATAAGCCCATGACCTAATAGCACAATATTAAACTCATCTTTGAATTAAGTAAGATCCACATTCTCTTTTGCTAATAATAATGTATAAGTTCAAACATTGAGTTTTAAGATGATCCATTCAAATTTTAATGTATAAATTCAATTTTAAAGAACAAATCACTCAAAAGATAAATATTCCAAAAAAATAGAGGGGGGAGAAGTTTAAATTGATATTTTTTTTTTGTATAATCAGTGATCTTATTTCTCTCCTGTTAATTTCTCTATTTAAATTGCTCTATCGTAGAGAAATTGCAACTCACAATGAGATTATGAGAGTAAAGAAATTTGTCACAACATAACTATAGAGAAAGTCTCAAACCCAAAAATATTGATGATTAATGTGTCTAAGCTTTAAAGCGAAGTCTAAAGGGAAACAATAAGATCAAAATTGGTTTAATCCTACAAAATGAAATATAAAAAAAGACGTATAATCATGTCACTTCAAACAACATACAATTGTGTAATTCAAATATCACAAACAGATAAAAGAAGGAAATATATTTATTAAGAATGCCTATTTTAGGCTTGAAATTTATGAAGAAAAATTATTACTTTTTTATGGGAAGGATTCTTCTGTACTTTGAAGTGTGAAAGAAAGGTTTGCATGACCATGTCAGTGCTTCTTCTCTCTAACGTCGTCAGCTACTAAGTCATTGATGGAGTGGATGAAGACGCCAAGGCTCGGTCTACTGGTATGAAAATCCTAATACGATCCGTTGATTCTTGTTGAAAAAGCATGTGTTCTAAAAACTTTTAGTAAAAAATAGAGATAAAAATGAATAAACGTAAATAGTGGGACATGTTGATAAGGATTCACCATCAGCATCTACTTTGTGTTTTGGAAAACAGTTTGAGGGAGGAGAAGTTTGTGTTGTTTTTATAGCAAGGAGAAGTGTTGGTGCTTGTTAGTTGTGTAAATTATTTGAACGTGAGTTAGTAAAAGAAGTGCATGAAGGAAACTGTTAAAAACTGTTTAGTTTGAAGTTTATTACTTTGTTTTCAATTTGATTCTTTTTGTTTGAGATTAAAAAAAAACAAAAACAAAAACGTGCTTGATTTTTTTTTTATGAAAAAGCGTGCTTGATTTTTTTTTAATAACAAAATGTGATTGATTTTGTTAGGGGAGGTATATGTTAATAATTTGCTATATTTAAGGATATGGATGGGAAGTTATAGTAATAGTTTTTTAATAGGAGTGTTTTTTTTTTCCTTTAAATTCAAAATAAATGAGAAGATATTTCAAAAAAAAAAAAAAAACAAATGTGAGATCATGGAGTAAGGAAAACAAATTCTATTAAAAAAAATTGAAAACGTTTAACCAAGAGAGTGGTCCTATTCTTTCTCAAAAAAAAAAAAAAAAAAAAAAGAGTGGTCCTATTTATCACCAAAAAAGAAGTGGTCCTATTTTGTTGATAATATTTTAGTGGGGAGTTAAAAGATGTAGTTTTACTAAATTAACTTTTAGTTTTGTCTCTACTTAAACTTAGGGAAATAGGGGTATTTTGGAAAAAAAAAATTTGGTTCCAACAGAGACAGCTCCTTAAATAGTAGTATAGATAAGTATGGCAGATGTTGTTTGTTTTAATTTTTTTTTTTTTATATAAACGGATAAAACAATTTGAAAACCATCAGGAGAGTGGTCCTATTTTGTAGGCAATGTTTTAGTGGGAGTTAAAGATGTATTTTTACCAAGTTTTGGCTCCACTTACACCTAAGGTTTAGGGGTATTTTGGAACAAAAAAAATCTTGTCCAAATAAGGGAAGCCCCTTAAATAGTTGTATAGATAATATATGGGTTATTTGTGTCAATTTACTTTAAATTACTTTCTTACTCCAATTTTTGTGTTTCTATTGTGTGGAAAAAAAAAGTTGGAGTATTTTTTAAAGTAAAAAAATGTAATAACTAACATTCTAAATCCTCTTAATATATAGAGATAAATAAATAAAGGGTCATACTAACGAGTGCTTTTAGGAAAATTTTAACATTACTTTTATGAGGAAAAAAAAACTATTAAAACATTAATTGCTTTTTTCTTTTTCCATGAAAAGTTTTTTTAAATGGATTATTAACCAATGCCCTAAGGGCATTCGTTAGCATTTCTCACAAATAAAAACTAAATGGAATAAGGATAAAAGTTATTTAAAAACAAAAATAGTAGATGGAATGAATGGTCAGAAAAATAACAACTTTATAGAATTTCAGTGACAAAAATGCCATATTGTGATAATCAAGTATAAGGTCACAATTCGTACCCAACCCCGTAATATGAAGGGAATAGGCCCAAAAGCCCAATACAATGAAATTTATAGAGAATGAGTTTGAAATCTAGGTTCTAGTAGTGTTAGATAACTAAAGTGGTGGGCTAGATCCTAATACCATACACAGTAAATTGTATATGTAATGGAATATATCTTCGGAAGAAAGCCGAGGATGATGTACATTTGCTCTCTTCCCCTTTTGGATCGACTACAAGAGTTGTAGCTCAAGTGTATAATGTTTTCCTCTCTAGTTTTTCCAATCCCTTTCCTTGAACACCTTCCACTTCCTTTTATATCATCTCCCTTTCTCTCTCCATCTTCCAAGCATGGATTAGATTACCCATTTAGATACTTGTCTCATCACCCCATTCCTAAAGTCTTTGGAGGCAGCTGTAAAGCTGAATTCTGATGCTCAAGCATCACTTCTCTATTAATATGGCCAGAGAAGTAGTTGCAATACATTTAATGTGGTGGTAGTGGTAGCAACTTTATCTTAGATATTTTCACCGCCCTTCCACTTATCTTCCATGCCTACCAAGCTTATCTTTACCTATAGGATCTTATAGAATATTGTCCGTGGACGTTAATCAGCCCTTCCCCTACGTCAGCTTACCAAAGCCGAGGACAAACTCTACCTCGGATCACCTTCTTGGATATCTTTGATTAGATACCACCTCTTTACTTATAAATATTACTTCGTGGTTTGACATCCTTATATCCTCGAACTATTTAGTGTCCTAGGATTTTGGCCTTTAGCCCAACAAATATTTTTGGGCCAACCCAACGCGTCTTCCAGGACCCATTGACCCTACATCAAGAATGTGTATTTAGTGAATGGTGGATAAGGAATGGCTTTCAGAAGGTGTTAGTTAAAACTTAAAACTTTGTGATAGCTTTTTGTGTTGAAACTTTTGTGCTGCGTGGAGCATATAATTTAAAGGTATTTTTTTAGCACATTTTTTAATAATTATTAATCTTTTGTTTGGTATATTAGAGGTGCATCACATGCAAAACACTCATATATGAAAAACTTATTTTACTCAAGCAAAACACTCATCACACCTCTAGGTGTTTTTGTAGTTGGAAAATGTAGTAATCAAGATGAATTTTTAATATTAGAAAGAAGAAGCAAACTCAACCCAAAAACAAAAAGATATCAACAACAAAAAAAAAAAAAAAAAAAAAAAAAAATAAAAAAATTCAAAAGTCTTGAAACTCACACAGTAAAATAATCATGAATTTTGAGGCAAACGTGCACCAAAATTCTTAAATTCTATTGTTTTTTTCCCCTTTGTTTGACATAATCTACAACTTTCTTCTCATAGAGTACATTTTTCTCTTTGTCAGAAGTTTGTGATGGTTAATATTGAAAATTATTATAATTTTTTTTGTTGTAATTTTTATAACAAATTATAATGGGAAGTTATGAGAATAACATGTACATGATAACTGATAAGTAGTTTGTGAGTGTTATGCATTTGTGAGTGAAATAATTTTTTCATAACACCCATAGGCATTAACCTTTACCCAAATTATAACGGATGCAAATTATTAACCTTTACCAAAAAAATTGAAGAGCCTCTGAGCAAGCACGTGAGCACGTGCTGAGAGGCTAGTGTTATTCTACCTTTGATGTGAATAGGATAGAAGCAGCACCACTTCTATGTTCACAAAGGTGAAGTTCCTTCTTATGTCCCTATTACACAGACATTTACACTTTTATGAACTTCATTAAGAGTGTAAAACTCATCCTCAATTTCATTGTAACAGTCTACACTAATCCAGCCTGAATGAGACACAAAATTAGTGTTTTTACTAATCACGTATCAATAGCTTGTTGTTACCCTTTAAACCTCTTTAGAATAAATCAATTTGAGGTTGGGTTCCCACTATTAGTGGTTCTCTTAAAAGAAGGGTTGCAGTCCCATTTCAATGGGTGTTACCCCAACCATACCTCGATACACTGCTTTTGTTAAAGGGTCTGCCAAATTACTATTTGACCTTACATAGACAATTAAAATGATACCAGATTCTATTAATTGTCTTATATAATCATGTCTCAGACCTATATGACTAGACGTACCATTATACATTTTGTTGTTTTTTGCTCTGCCCAAGGTGGCTTCACTATCGCAGTACACTGAAATGACTAGTATTGGTTGTGGTCATAACTCTATGTCTAACAACATATTTCTTAGCCATTCTGCTTCCTTGCCTGCTGCCGCCAAGGCTATAAATTCTTATTCTATGGTGGAATGAGAAATACATATTTGTTTCTTTGATGTCAAAGAGATGGCACCCCCACCAAAAGTGAATATCCAACCAGACGTGGATTTGTTATCACTCACACTAGTAATCCAATTAGCATCCGAATAACCTTCCAACATAGCTGGAAATTCAGAATAAAGGAGTCCTAAACTTATGCTTTTCTTTAAATAACCAAGAACTCTACCAATTGCTTTCTAGTGATCCACACTTGGATTACTTGTAAATTTAGAAAGTTTGCCCACTAAAAATGATATGTCTGGTCTTGTACAATGCATAGCATACATCATGCTACCAATAGCACTAGCATACTCAAGCTGTGCTATTGCTCTTCTAGTGTTCTCATGCAACTTTATGCTATGATCGAAATGTGTATTTGCTTCCTTTATATTAAGATGTTCAAATCTTTGAAGCACTTTCTCAACGTAATGAGATTGACACAATGAAAATCTCTCACTATGTCTTTTAATTTTGATTCCTAAAATAGTATCCACTTCGTTTAAATCTTTCATTTGAAACATAGAAGAAAGATACTTTTTGGTTTCATATACACCTTTCATATTCGTACCAAATATGAGCATATCATCCACATAAAAGCATACAATGACTCCATATTCCTTTGTGAATTTGGAATACATACATTTGTCGGAACTATTGTGCACAAAGCCATCTGACAAAATTGCTAAGTCAAACTTCTTATGCCATTGTTTTGGAGCTTGTTTCAAGCCATATAAAGACTTAAATAACTTGCATACTTTCTTTTCATTTCTAGAATGTACAAAACCCTTAGGTTGTTCCATGTAAACTTCCTCATCAATATCACCATTTAGGAAAGCTATCTTAATATCCATTTTATGTACAATTAACTTGTATATGGATGCAAGAGCTAACAACACAAATAGACGTGATGCTAGCCACCAGTGCATAGGTATCTGAAAGTTCGAATTTGTGTGAAAACACAAGAGCTATTTATACTCCCAAATTAAAAATTACAGCTCAGTTGATTTTACTCTAACTTAATTAAGTGCAGAATAGAGTAAATGCAAGCGAACAAACAATAAAATTACTCTAAGCCATATTCATCATATATCAACAATAAAATGAAAGCTAAAAGAGTAGGAAAGAAAGATGCAAACACAAGATTACATCGAAACATGTTATCGAAGAGGAAACCGAAGAACTCTGCAAAAAACCTCTCTGCCGCTTTTCAAGCAGTAAATCGATCCACTAGACAATAAGTTGGGATACACGAATAGCAAAAGACCCTCCAAGCCTAATCTACTCAATGCATCTAAGCCCTCTAAGCTCCTACTCCAACAAGGCTTCTTAAAACTGTGTCTTGTCTAGCTTTTTGGATTTCGAAATTTAGCTCAATTGCATCCGCCAATGCTTGCTTCTTCCAATGCTTCCCAACAGCACCAAAACCTTACTTTACACTCAAAATGGATGTCATAAGTGTTTGGGCTGTCAACCTCTCAAGGATATGAATATGGAGAGGTAGGAGTTTTAGGAAAACCACAAAGAATTGTGTAGAAGATTATGGGTAGAACAATCTCTAACTTTCAAGTGTGTATGCTAAGGTTTTCAGGCTAAAAAATACACATTCCAATATGTGGGTAATGAGAGTATATATAGTGTGGATGAAAACATAGTGTAGCAGGTATGCCAAAATAGTAAAATAAAACTTCTCGCGGGTATTTCGCGGAAAGGCTTTACCACAAATTACTTACGAAAACCAGTTGTTATGACTCTTCATATTCCAATCATGTGCTCTGCACTGGGCTCACTTCGCAGGAAGGCTTCTCGTGAAACTTCTCGCGAAATCCACTTTGTCTTCAATAAGTGCTTAAGTCTTCACACTCTCTCTCACACGCAACCTATACAATGAAATCCCACATAAAATACAGGGTAAACATGATTGAACATAATTACAATCAAATTTGGCATGGAATTAAAGCCAATACAAAATAGTTGTAAATAACAACTTTACAATCTCCCTTTATCGCTATTCCATGAAAAAACCCTCTAAAATATACTCTAGACATACACGTGAGTTTGGGAACAATGGTAAAAGTCACTCACACCTAATCTAGAAACTGTGAAGTACTTGCACGTATACACTTGTATCCTGAGACACTCGCACACAAACAAAACTTTCATTAAGCTTATGACAAGTTGAATATAAGATACGTATATGAACAAGTAAAATGCGATGAAGGTAATTAACAAGATATAAATTATGAAGCATAACTTGATCAAACAAGAACAGCCATTAAAGAATGATCACAATGAACATTTAACTAGTAAATAATCATCCGGACACGCAATGCAATTAAGAGTAATGCAAAAATCAATTGCATGTCCAACATACGACCAATGCAAAACACAAAAGGTATTTGCATTAAGGATGCAAGATCCAACAAGGGCACAAGTACACACAACCAATACAAAACACAAAGGTATTTGCATCAAGGATACAAGATCTAACAATAGCACAAGTGTGTAATATTAAAGACAATGTACATAAGTTTCAAACCTCGGGGAGAAGCTAGCAAGGCATAGTGAGATGTTCTTCAACATATCCATAACATCTCCAATGACTTGTCCCTCACTTCCTCACTTAGCTTGTGCTCCCTTTGGTATTCTTCTTGAACTTTCTTGGCCAAGCATAAAATCAGCCTTCTTGAGTGCATGAAACATGAAGCAATTTGACCTTGTGTGCCCTTACACGCTACAATGATGACAACAATGCTTCACTTGACGTCCCCTTTTATTATTGGGAAATGACTTCCCTTTATCCTTTAGTTTTGCAACAATAGGGGTCTCAATCTCAGGCTTCACCTCTTTGAGTTTCTCAATATTCTTGGTTGATACGAACCTCACTTCTTTTTTGGGTTCGTTGCTAAAGCTTCCTTCACCGGTATAACCTAGACCGGTCTTATCATGTGGAGATTTTTGTGAAGATAGCACACTGTCAAGTTTCTTGGTGGAAATGTGCTCAATCTTGACATTTACTTAGACAATTTCAAGTTCAAGAAACTTGATTTTAGAATAGGTTTCCACCAATTCTTCCTTAAGCCATTCTACCTCACACTTCGCTTCCTTAAGTTGCACAAGGGTGCATTTATGCTCTTCTTCAATTTTCTTCATCTTTCTCACGGCACCTTGGCGTATTTGCCACAATCTTCTAGCAAAGCATCATAGACTTCTTGAAAGTTCTTCTCACCTTCATTGAGGCACACATCCTCATCATCCGAACCTTCAACTTCTTCACTGTTCGAATGCACACTAAGCTCATCAACCAAATTACTCAAATTATCCTTAGAATCAACGGTGGTAATTGCCATGAAGGCTCTATAATTTCCACCACAATCACACTCTCCTTTCGTGTCTGAATTTGAGCTTTCAGAATCACTAAGGGTAGTGACAAACATTTTACCCTTCCCTCTTAAATAGCTGGAACATTCCTTCTTGAGATGTCCGTGACCGTTGTATTCGTAGCATACAATTCTTTGAGGGAATTGACAATCCTTCTCATCTTTCTTCTTGAACTCCTTCCTATCACCTTCGGAGGATGAGAACTTTCCTTTACTAAAAGACTTCCTACTGTTTTTCATCTCAAGAAATTTCTAGAAGTTTTTTGCAAGGAACGCTACCTCCTTCTCCACATCATTTTCTTCAGAGGAGTCAACCATTCTCTCATTGATGGTTTTGAGAGCGAGTGATTTGCTTGGCTTGTGGGTAGATAGTCCGAGCTCATATATTTGGAGAGATCCAATGAGTTCTTAAATCTTGATCTCAACCAAATCTTTACTATCTTCTATAGCTGTGACCTTTACACGGAAGCTTTTCGGTAAGGACCCCAAAATCTTTCTCACCACCCTAGCATCATCAATCTTCTCACCAAGATTGAGCTTGGTGATCACTATCTCATTGAGCTTCTTATAGAATGAATCAAATGACTCATTGTCACTCATCTTAAGCTCTTCAAATTAGGTAGTAAGCATATGGAGCTTTATGTCCTTGACTTTCTTCGTGCCCTCATAGGTCGTCTCTAAGATTTGCCACGCCTCCTTGACAATTGTGACAAGAGAGATCTTGTGAAATTCATCAGGAGAAGCACCAAAAAAATAGCATTTAAAGTCTTGCTATTAGCATTAGCTGCTGCAAAGGTTGCCTTGTCCCATTCAAATTTGGCAGCCTCTGGCCTAGTCCATCCTATCTCGATAGCGTCTCAAACACTATCATCAATAGAACATAGAAAAGCCTTCATACGGGCTTTCCAAAATACATAACTGCTCCCATCAAAGTAAAGAGGTGCATTTAAGGATTGAGATCGTTCCATCTCAAACAGGATCTAAGATAGCACTTAGGTAATGAAACTACAACAAGTGCACCCGCTCTGATACCAATTGAAAGCTCAGATTTGTGTGAAAACACAAGAGTTGTTTAGACCCCTAAATTAAAATTTACGGCTCAGTTGATTTTACTCTAACTTAACTAAGTGCAAAATAGAGTAAATGTGAGCGAACAAACAATAAAATCACTCTAAGCCATATTCATCATATATCAACAATAAAATGAAAGCTAAAAAAGTAGGGAAGAAAGATGCAAATACAAGATAATACTGAGACGTGATATCGAAGAGGAAATCGAAGAACTTAGCAAAAAATCTCTTCGCCGCCCTCCAAGCGGTAAATCAATCCACTAGACAATAAGTTGGGATACACGAATAGCAAGAAACCCTCTAAGCCTAATCTACCCAATGCACCTAAACCCTCCAAACTCTTACTTAAATAAGGCTTCTCGAAACCATGTTTTGTCTAGCTTTCCGGATCTCGCAATTCAGCACAATTGCATCCGCTAACATTTGGCTTCTTCCAGTACTTCCTAACAGCACCAAAACCTCACTTTACACTTAGAATGGGTGTAATAAGTGTTTGGGCTATCAACCTTTTAAGGATATAGATATGAAGAGGCAGGAATTTGAGGAAAATCACTAAAGATTGTATAGAAGATTATGAGAATAACAGTCTCTGACTCTCAAGTATGTATGCTAGGGTTTTCTCTCTGAAAAACACTCTTTCCAATATATGGGTAATGAGGGTATATATAGTGTGGGTGAAGACATAGTGTAGCAGATATGCCAAAATAGCAAAACAGAACGTTTCACAAGTATTTCGCGGGAATGCTTTACCTACAAATTACTTACAAAAACCAGCTGTCATAACTCTTTGCATTCCAGTCATGTGCTCTGCACAAGGCTCACTTCGCAGGAAGGCTTTTGGCAAAACTTCTCGCAAAATTCACTTTGTCTTCAATAGGCACTTGAGTCTTCACACTCTCTCTCACATACAACCCATACAATGAAATCCCACATAAAATACAGGATAAATATGATTGAACATAATTACAATCAAATTTGGCACAAAATTAGAACCAATACAACATAGTTGTAAATTACAACTTTATAGTATCAAAATAGTATACTCCTTCCCTTTGTTTAATGCCTTTTGCCACTAACCTTACTTTAAAGGTTTGTATTGATTCATTAATATTATATTTTCTTCTAAATACCCATTTACAACCAATTGGTTTAGACCCAGTAGGTAGATCTACTAGGACCCAAGTATTATTGGATAATATTGAGTCTATCTCATCATTCAAGGCTTCATTCCAGAAAGTTGAATCTTTAGAATCCATAGCTTGCTCATATGATTTAGGATCATTCTCTGTATTAAACACTATAGGTATTTTATTTAAGACTACTTGTCTATTTCCTTCAACAAGAAACAATTAAGCTTGATAAGAAATGAAGTCTGGACCAAAGTCTTTTACTTTTTTTTTTTATCCTTTGACTCTTTCTTTGTTCACTTGGTGAACCACTTTCAATCCTCTTAGTACCACCCAAAGTAGTATTAGGATTAGAGTCACTTTGTTGTGTTTGAGTAGGTATCAAAGCATCCATATAATCTTTACTGAATTTATCCTCAATAAACTCAACATCTCTTGATTCCACCACTGTATTAGAGCTTAAGTCTAATAATCTATATGCCTTTGAATTTTTAGCATAACCTACAAACACACTTTTCATAGCTCTTGGTCCTAACTTTGTTATTTTTGGATCAACCACTTTATAAATGGCTAAATACCCCCACACTTTGATATAATCAATATTTGGTTTCTTTCCATTCCATAACTCATATGAAAATACTTTAATCGTCTTGAAAGATACTCCATTGTGCACATGACATGTTGTAAGCAATGCCTCTCCCCGTAAATTCAATGGGAGCTCTGCACTTAAGATCATGGCATTTACTATGTTTACAAGAGTCCTATTTTTCTTTTTAGCCAAACCATTTTATTGAGGTGTATAAAAAGCTAAACTTTGGTGTATTATACCATGTTCCTCACAAAACGTAGAATAATCATTAGAAAAATATTCACCACCTCTATCCCTTTGTAAGATCTTTATTTTCCCATCCTTTTGATTTTCTACTTCAATTTTATAGCATTTGAACATGTCAAAAAATTCATCTTTATTTCCCATTAAATACACATATGTAAATCTAGAGAAATCATCAATGAATGTAATGAAGTATCTTTTACCTTCTCTAGTTAATATATCATTCAACTCACATACATCTGAATGTACAAGTTCAAGCATAATAGAATTTCTATCCAACTTAGAAAAAAGTTTCTTTGCCATCTTTGCTTGAATATAAATTTCACATTTTTTTTCATCATCATGCTTATATGAAATCATACCATACTTTGACATAAACTTCAAGTATTTGAAATTTAAATGTCATAATCTAGCATGCCACGAATATGAAGAATCAATAAAATAAGCACAACTAGAAACTTTTTTATTAATAATACTTAGTTATGCATGTCATCAGTAGCGTATCCCTTTCCTACAAATATTCAATTCTTGGACAAGATTAACTTGTACGGTTTAAGTACAGTTTTTACACCACTTTTACATTACAAATTAGCAAACACAAGATTCTTCTTGATATCGGGTACATGAAAAACATTGGTCAAGGTCAGCATCTTGCTGGAACTCATTTTCACATCAATGGTGCCCTTTCCAAAAACCCTTGCTTTATTATAGTTGCCCATCAGCACTTGTTCTATAGAAGAATCGTCATAAATCCTGAACTGCTTTTGTTGTTGCACACATGCACCATTGCACCTAAATCGAACCACCAATCAAAAGGATTTGCAATTACAGCCATATGAACTTCAGTGATCATATCAATATGTATGCCACTCACCATAGCAACAATGTCCTCAATGACATTCGTTTCAATGGCATTGTCTTCTTCATCCTTTTTCTTGTTCTTTAAGAGTTTACATTCACGAATGTAATGATCTTTCTTTCCACAATGGAAACAAACTCGGTTCTTCTTGTCCTTGTTGGGATTATTAGAGTTGTTCTTCTTAAAACTACTCTCACTTTTGTTCACTTTCAAGTAAGGATATCAGTGTTCGACCCAACCCTCAAACACGACACGAACCCAACATTGGTTTTTGCGGGTTAGGGTTGTGCTTTAATGGGCTGACTCAAAAGCAACACGACAAGAAACGTGTCATTAGTGGATCAATTCATATAACTCGCAATAGACTCGTTTGATACGCTAATTATTTGTGTCAACCCAAAATGACCCACTTAATATAACCTGTTTAACTCGTATAACAAATAATATTCATTTTATTTAAAATTTGTCAAATACCTTTTATATCTAACATATATTTTAAATTTAAAAAGAAAAGTGAGTAATTACCAAAACTTACAAGGGATATAATTGGAAATTGAAACTTTACAAACCCTAAATCTTTAATCCCTACAAACCCTAAATCTCTAAACCTTCTTATAAATATCTTATTTTATTTTATTTTTTAATTTCAGTTGTACTACTTATTCTACTATCTTATAGTCTTATACCCAATTCTCAAACCCAAAGTCTCAAACCGATTATTGCTCTCTCTCTCTTTATGGATGATAATTGTAGTCATTGTCAGGATTAGTCTACTATTTGCTCCAATTCTTTCAATATTGATACTTAGCATTTGGCGAGTTCCAAGGATATTATATTTTTATTGAACTATGTTATTTTTGTTAAACTATGTTATTTTGAATTTGGGTTGAAATGTATGCACTTCTTTTAGAGTGTAAAGAACTTATTTCTAGATGAATGTTATATTTTCATTGAACTATATTATTTTGAATGTGGGTTAAAGACTTGAAGTGTATGCACTACTTTTAGAATGTAAAAAAAATTTATTTCTAGATGGATGTTACATTAAATATTATGCAGGTTGAAATGGGTTGTATTACATTCGTGTCAACCCAACACGACTCGTTTATTAAGTCTGTCAAATGGGTTGGGTTAGGTTAGGTTAACCCGCCTTATTAACGAGTCGGGTTAGGGTTAAAGGATCATGACACGATTATTAAATGGGTCGGGTTAGGGTTGAGCCATTTAGTCGAATACCCGTACCTCAACCCGACACGAACCCGACACGCAAACCTGAATTGACACCCCTACTTTCAAGTACTTATTGGTCTTACTTAAACTCCCACTTTGAACATTGCTCACATTGTTCACATTCACTTTAGAATCGGTGTTAGTCTCATCTCTAACCTGACTTTCCTCTTCAATTTGAAGATGTTGTCCGAATTGTTCTAAAGTGATATCTTCCAACATATGCAGAAGTTTCTTCCTAAAATTATTCAAACTTGGTGGGAGTTTCGTAATGATTGCACCCACTTGGAATAATTCAGGAATATTGCTTGACAAATCATGGAGTTTATTAACCAAAATCTGTAACTCATGTACTTGATCCAAAACTGAGATATTATCAAACATTTTATAATCAAAATACTTTTGAATAATAAACTTATTCGTACCTATTTTTTCAGTTTTGTTCTTATCCTCCAAACCATTTCAAATCTCCTTCATTGACTTCATTGATGTGTAAAGATCATAGAGATGATTTGAAAGAGTATTGAGAATGTGCCCTCTGCAAATCAATTCGTCTTCCTCCTGTTTCTTTCTTTGTGCCTTTATCTCATCAATGTTTTCATCACTTGCAATAGGAAAAGACATCAAATTCGGGTCCAAGACATAGAACAGTTTGAATGCAGTAAGTAAGAATTTAATCTTGTCTTTCCATCGGTCAAAATTGGCTCCATCAAAGCGAACCAATTTCACCAACTCATGATTCAACATCTTCAACGCTAAAACATCACTTGTTCCTTCCATTATAGGAAATATTGTCTAAGATTGTTGGGGATATTATACAAAGTAATAATGGAAAACAAGTTTAACACAAAAGACAAACAGAAAATAGATAACTTGGAGCCACAATTTCGTTTTCCTTAAACAATATTTGCCCCCCTACACTATTGTTGCTAAAAGGTTATCGCAAAATTGTTCACGAGATACAACCAAGAAGTTAGGTTCTACAGATTGCAATTTTAGAGAATGACCACAGGATTTCTTATGTTTCTTTCTAACTTACTATTTTGTGAAGTTATTTTTCAAGTGAATATAAGCCTCTATTTATACCTATAGGGTCATATTTCATCAAAAGACAAGTATGGAGAGTTAAAATATTTCATAAAACTGTTCACAAGGCTTAAAAATTTTTCAAACACACTAAACAGTTACTAGAAAATTCTGCAGAAAAATCATGATTTTCGACTTTCGATCGGTTGAAAATTCCTTTCGATCAATCGAGTGCTCTTTTCGATCAATCGAATAGGAATCGAGCAGCGATCGAGACATCCAAAAACTCCAAGATTATTTTCTTACCATTTCGATCGATCGAGTCAAAGTTTTGACCGCTCAAAAATGCTTAACTTCGAATTTTTATTTAGAAAATTTCAAAACTTAAATTTTCACTTTAACAACTTTATGAAACAATATTTTCCAAACTCAAACATTATCATTAATACAACCTATCCTTGTATATACCTATATATAAAACACAATAATGACATTTTTATGGTTTTCCATGTATTTGGTTCAAATCCCACCTCCCTCTCCCTATGATTTTTCTGTAAAAAAAATATTTATAAGAAAACAAATCTCATTTTTTAGTAATGGGAAGTTGCTGCATGCTTCTTTTTATAAATGTATAACGTCAGAGCCTACCATTCATAAGAAGGATATTATCATTGAGTTTATAAGATTACCATAAACAAATATATTTATCAAAAATACTAAAAATATGATGATTGATAAAAGATTACTAGGAAAATAATATAAAAAAAATATGATCATTGGTATAATTATAAAAAGAAGAGGTAAAAACAAAAACAAAAGTAAACTTTATGTCCATATATATCGCATATTAAAAAACTCGTTAATGTCTCTTCAACATTCAAATTGAAAAAGAATTGTGAGTTTCAGTTAACTCAATTAGTAAAATTTCTGATAGTTAAATAAGAGATCTGGGATTCAATTCCCGTCTATTGATGTCTTGGTCTAATTTATTGATGTTTTGGTCTAATGATAAGAGCTATCATCAGAAACAGACGTCATAAGTTGAAACTCTCTAAAAAAAAATAAAAAAGAATTTAAAGCTAATAAAAATTACAGAAGATCCTAAAAACATTGGGTGATAAATGGTTAATCTCATATTCTCAGTTTTATTTTTAGAAATTATTTAATACCTTATTGTAAGCAGCTAAATCGATCTCTAGTGGAGTAGGGAATAATTTCACAGGGAAGAGATAGGCAAGTTTGAGTAACCATTGAGATCAAATTAACCGAGTATGTTTTCTTTCATTAATTCTGATAGGCTATACACCACAAAGTTAAAGGAAACCAAAAAACTAACCTCACCTAATACCAGCAATTTATAACAAATAAATAAATAAATGTTTGCTTTTTGAATAGGAAAACGAAATGGCCAAAGATGCAACTAAGAAGATAAGCAAGAATGCAAGATAGCTAACACAGTGAAATGTACATATCATTTTCTATATGAAACACCGTACAAAATGAGTTTAGAGTAAAAAAAGAACACTCTTTTTTTTTTTTTTTGGTTAAATAAAAAAAAAAAAGAACACTCTTGAATTTTATCAAACCATTTGCGTGCATCTTATTCAACGTTTTGAGTATTGATTTTATATACGTGTCAATTTGTCTATTAAAATAAAATATTTTGATATTTATATATTTCGAGATTACTAATTCAACTTATTATTATCATTATTATTATTATGTGGAAAATATTATTATATGGGAAATGTTAAAGAGTGTTATATAGGTTTTGTTGTAGATTTCTAAGAAATTGAAGGTCTTTGAAGAAGAATAAAAATGGAGGAAGCAGTTGAGGCTTTTGTGATTCTTTGAAAATACTCTTCACCTGTCGTTGCAGATTGATCAAGCTGCTGCTTCTTCTCATTTCTCTGATGCTGTCTCATGAACTTCTTTTCCTTCTTCACGAACTCCTCTTCTTTTACAGTTTTACTTCTAGCAGGTGCCTTCTTCCCCACTTTTCTTTTCCTTTGTTTTATCTGGCTGTGAATATCAATGTAAAATTTTGAAACTTATGGACAGTGATGGGAGGTGAAAAAGACAAGTCTTCGTGTTCACTTTTTACCGATCCAAACGGTCATGTCACTCACATGGCCTATGTTTGATGTATTTTTTATTTCCTTTAATTATGTTACCGTACTAGTCTCTTAGTCCAAAAAAAAAAAAAAGTACAAAATAGTATATATATACATATATATATATATATATATATATATTTTTTATTATAGTAAATTGGTTATCAAAAAATTATATATTATAATAAACTATATATATTGTACATTAGTTAAATAGTATGGACAAAATTTAGTTACAAAATTAGGTATAACTTAAGCCTACAACATTACTTAATATCATTTATATTACTACATATTTTGAAAACTTAACTGTTGAATTGTATGTCATTTATGTTCTTAATACACGTATCAAATTTTGTGCCAATTGAATATTATTTATCATATGATCTATAAACTTACATTTTATACATAATTTTAAACTACAAAAACTTGTAATTTAAACAATTTATTGATAACATAGTTATTGATTTTTAATGTTATAGAAATTTTGCAAGTTCGGAGAATGTAAGAAGAAGATATAATCCAACGGTGGATTTGCAAAATTCATCTCCAATAAAAATATATTGAGTAAAGTTGTAACCTTAGGCTACAACTAATTTTGTAACTAAACTTTGTCCAAATAGTATTAACTTTTTAAAATATATTGTATACTTATTATTATTATTATTATTATTATTATTATTATTAGAGGTAACCTCAAAACGGTATACTGTATTAACTAATACCGAAATATATTATTTTTTTTGCCAAATCAGTACGGCCACTAGTATGAAATTGACTTTCTTACTAGAAACTAATTTTATTGACAAATTTTTATATTTTTTATGAAAATTATATCAAAACTTTCCTAATATAGTTTATTAACAATTATTTTAAAGGTCGTTAACATGATCCTCATTGTATATATAACAAATCTTAGATTCAAAAGTTTATATCATATTTTTTTAAAATAAATTAATAATATAAAAAATATATTTCACAATAGATAAATTTTAAATAAATCAAAATAATAGTGGATGGGATGGGCCATACGGAGGAGGAAAAGAAAAAGTAATCATAATAAAAGTGTATCTTTGATTTGACCGTGGATGAGAGAGTGATGAAAGAGATTTTTCGTAAGAGAGAGGAAGGTCCATTTATTTGGGTGAAAAATAGAAAGAATGAAAAATAAAATAAAATAATATTATTTTTTACTATTTTTTTGGAAAAGGAAAATAAAAAGGACAGAAAATTGAGGAGAAAGTTTTCTCTTCAGGCCCACGTTTTTGTCCTTTCAAATCAGAAGGAAATTCTAGAAAGAAAAATGTTATGACAACACTTTTATAAAAATACCATCTTTCCACTTATTTCTTTTCAACAATCTTTTTTTTTTTTTCAACGTTACCTGGACGTTCTTTTTTTTTTTTTTCAATTTTTTTCAACCTTACCTGAATGTTTCTTTCTTTCTTTCTTTTCTTCTTTTTTTTTTTTTTTCAACTTTACCTAAAGTTCTCTCTTTCTTTTTCTTTTTTTTTTTTTTAACGTGACCTAATCTAATTTTTACATTATAATAATATAAATTTATATATATGATGTGATAAATTTTATATTATGTAATGAGTACAAATAAATATATTTCTTACATATTATGTAACAAGGGTATAATAGTCAATTTATATAAATTACATTTTTCATCCTTCCATTTTTCTCTCTAATCGAACAAAAGAGTTTTCCACCCTCCCACTTTATCACCCCTCCAACTGAACACACAAGAGGGAAAATTAAATATTTTTCATCCTCCCAGAATTTTTTATCCTTCCACTTTTTTACTCTTCTAACCAAACGAATCCTAAAACTTAAAGTCTATTTGCATACTATTTATTATTTAAAATTAAAAATTTATTAATAAAAATATTGTAATAAAATAAATTTTAAACTATAAATACTACTATGAGACCCCCGACAGATCTGCTTTTGATCATTTTTTTAAATTTGACTGAATCATAAACAGTACCCTAAGATCTAGTCAAAAAACACAAAACGCACGCGTAGAGGAAAAAAGAAAAGGAAGAACTGTGGTCATTGGCCGATATGTGTTGAAATGACCATTTGTTTTTGACTAAGGGTTGAAATGACCTGAAATGGAATAGAATCGAATCAATCAATAAATATAATCTTATGGTTTTGTAGTTATTATTACAAATTTACAATTTTGGAAACTCTAGTAATCTTGAGCATGTCAACAATATTGGCTACCAAATGGAGAAACGTGTCAATAGACAATGACCATAGAATGGGGCTGACGTTTGGGTAGGAAAAGCCAGAGAGGAGTTCTTGGATTCATCTTAACCCACAATGCAATATCTTCTGCTAATTCTAAATGGGGAATGTTAAGTGCAGAAAAGCTAAGAAAATTTGTCAAAAAAGGCACCAAATAGTACCTACGAAATTGAAAAAATAAATTAAACTGCCAAAAAAGACAAAAATTTTGTCAGAAAAAAGTTTAAAAAAAAAAATTGTAGTTAACGGACATCTTGCTGTTGGTGCTTGTTAAGTGCAAAAAAGACAAAAAATTGTCATAAAAAGTCAAAAAAGACACCAAATAGTATCTACAAAATTGAAAAAAAAAAAATTTGACATAAACTACAAAAAAAGACAAAATTTTGTCAAGAAAAAAAAAGTAAAAAAACAAATTGTGGGTGCCCGTTAACTCAACCCATTCTAAATAACTTATTATGTAATATTTCCAATAGCAAAGCAAGACATTTGAAAACAAACAACTTTTATACTGTTAGAAACCAAGAGGAATATAGAAGGACATATAAAGTGAGTATGTCCCTGTGTATATCTCACCAAGAATAACATCCAGGAGTTATGAAGTAATAACTTGAACCGTTACTCTACCTTACTATGTCCACTATCACACTCAATATTAATAGAGTAATGTGTATATAAACACCAAGATTGGTACCCATTGTACTGAGAATGAATTCTGCATTTCTCGCATAGTGTATACAGAGTGTAGTGAGTTTTTTAGGTTGTAGATTATGTTTGCATCACTCTAGTAGTATGCAATACTGTCGAAGAAACGTTTTTAGTTTGTTGGTTATACAAATTGGAATTCAGATAGTGTTTGAATAACTGGTCTGCGTTGAGGCTGGCTCTGGACAACGCAGAACAATCTCAAAGTTCCTATGTGATCATCGGTTTAGGCCAAGAGATGTATGCCGAAAAACCAATTGTTTATATTCCACTGCAAAGTCTCTATTTCTTACAAACACTTTGTTTGTGCATTGTAAAATATTTTACGAAAAATATTTTTCAGCATTTTCTTAAAATAGTTAATATGTGTTTTTCTTAAATTACAACTTTTTAATAATTTGGCTCCTAAAAAATATGAATGCTCCCCCCCGGTCTCCCCAAAAAAAATCTTTTATGGATTTTTTTTAAAAAAAGTTATAGAATAATAGTATCTCATAAAACATAAAGAGATTACAAATAAATTATACAAATTGTATAAAAACTACACTCAAATTCATTCTTTTTTGTAAAAATTATACATGATTATTATTTTGTGATTCTAATACAATTATATTCAGGGACGGGACTACCTTGGGGTTGAGGGGGGCCATGCCCCCCCCAGCCTTTGAGCCTTTGAAAAAAATTCCTCAATATATATGATAGCATAGAATTTTTACTTTTGACTATAAAATTAATATACTTTGCCACCCTCTACCAAACAATTTACAAGCTGACCCATGAAACCAAAAAGGAAAAAAAATTATCAAATAAATCATCCCTTGTCTGGTTGTCCTAAGAATATCAAGAAAAATATTTAGCTAAACATTTGGACAATTTACAAATCTGGACAACAAGGAAAATCTACAAAACAATTCACATATTCAAATAATAAAAAATATATATATATATATATATATTTGGACACGGTCTAAGTAAAAAAAATTATTAAAACAATTCAATTATAAATTCTAGCAAAACAATTCACAAAAACTCAATAATCTTTACCCAATTTCTACCTCTCATTTGAGAACTCTTTGTCGCTCTCAAATGACTCTTCCCCATAGTTATAGAGACAACTCTTATGCTGCTAATCACTCCATCCACACACCAATTAGTGTCACTAGCAACTTGGATCAGTTGGTGTCTTTAATTCAATCCATGAAAAAAGTTTTTTTTTTTTAAAGAGTTGTTGCTCATTAACACAACCCGTGGAAAATTTTTATTTTTGTGAATGATAGAATTTTATTAATTTTTAATATTTATTACCTTTGGGACACACTTGGCATGCATGCGTAAATGTAATACACGTGTGAAACAACAACAATCTACTGTTTTGTGCCTTACCTAAACTACCACCAAAGCATATGTGTAATTAGTCTATTGGTAATAAATTTTGTGTCTTAACTAAATTAATGTAGTGAAGGGAAAAGATTTATTATTTACATGATTAAAGACTCAAAGTTACCGTTCATAATCATGTGATTGTTTAATAGATTTTTTTCTTTTTTTCTTCTTTACTACTTTTTCAAAATGGCAATTTTTAAAGGAAAATATCTCACATCTTTATGCTACCTCAACCTTAATCAAGTAATTATTAAAAAAAAAAATCCTTAACCAAGACACCAATAATTGTCTCACCCATTTTTTTGTTGAATATTAGTGCATGATGTTAATTAACCATTATTTTAGTTGTTTTATTAATGTAAACTAGACACAGATTTGAACTTTTAACTATAGTTTTTGTATTTGTTTTTTTAGAATCTTTTATATGTAGCATTATGAAGTTATTAGGTATAGAATTATGTGAAAAGAATAAATAGATTTAAAAAAAATTATAATGTGGATAGAATAAAGAATTGATCTAACCTCAGTCAAACCTTGAAAATATCAAGACGTGCTAATTGACTTACAGAACTCTTGATTATAAATATCTATTATTGATATAAAAAAAAAGAAAAAATACAAAAAAATTAATGTTAATAATGCATCGTTGTCAACCTCTAATATTAATATTCCAACTTTTTAAAATTCTTGAACAAAGAACTTTGGCCTCTCTAAATTTGAATCCTAGTTCCGTCCCTGATTATATTTAATGAATATAAATGTAGCTAAATAATGTAGCTAAATAGAATACATTGTGAAGTCCAAAGTAAAATACCTATTTGGTATGAGTACTAAAATATTGCCAAAGTTTTAATTTTTATCAACCTAGTTCCAACAATGTACTTTTCAAACTGTGAGTAATGAGTATATGTCACACCCTTCACTTATAGAACTCTAGTTAATCCCACTTGTCAAGATAATTTGAGAAATGCTTAAAGTTAGAGACAGATGAATCAATATTGATGTTACCATTTTACTCAACTTTATTTGCGGAAGGAAGACAATCTATTAATTCATGGAATATTGCCATGTATACTAACACTTTATTCTATACAAAAATCTTAGGTTTGAAAAAATATTTATAGTACGCATAAAGTCACAATAACTTTTACAATTTTGAAGAAGCATATTGCATATAATAAAAATGATATTAACAATATTCTTATATAAAAGTGATATTGTACTAATCACAATACGGGAAATGATACTCCCAATTAAATTAATGGAGCTACTTAGCTTGAATTCCCAATGGATAATGTAATCATAGTTGCCCACTGTTTTGACCATGCTCACCCTCTAGCCTAACCTCCCTTATATCTGCAATACCATATAATTATCATATAAAAGTATTGCTTGTCCAAACAACAATAAAAATGGTAATAAGCATAACAACAACAACATCACTTACAACCTCCCTGGGAATACCCAATTTAGTGTGACATCACATTATGTTTCCGACATGATTTTCCAATATGCAAAATGTATTTGATAGTTTCACTGGTATACCATCATTCATTGTATGGTATATACGTTAAACATTACACCACAGATTGACCAAGCCCAAATTCGCTGCTATCAATAAAGTTTTTATAGTATTATTACTCTGTTGGGTCCATGTATCACACAAACATTTCAGATATGAATCCTCTGCATATATAGAACCTGGCAATATTTTTGCTTCTTTAACGTCATAAATTGATGCTAGAGAAATTATTGGTCGGACTTGAACGTTGAATCCTAGGTAGTAGGTAGTCCGAGCCCAAATTTTAATAAGGAATAAGCGGATGTTGCAATGAGCCATAGATATAAAAAGGGCCCAATCAATTCCGTGAGACGAGAATAATACTATGGAAAGTAACACATTTGTTCTTAAGCAATTTTAATTGCAGTGTTGAATTCCGAGAAGCCATCAGGAACCTGAACCTTCACACTACAAGAACTATTGCCTAGCAACTGGAAGGACACCTCTAACATTTCGGTATTCATTTGGACGTTTCAAAGGCACATTTGGAGCCCAATTGAAAAGCATTAAGGCCTAAAGGTGGATGAATCTCTCTCTCTCTCCAAAACCAAATTGGAATTGAAGTCAGATGCGTTCATCAGAGCTCCTCCTTGTCACTCAACCTTACCCGTGTCAGAAGATTCAAATTGGGTTATTGAGAGTGAAAAGGTTCTTGTCTATTGTTGCTATGATTCTGTGTGTTTTATCCATCTTGTGTACATCTTTTTGGTGAGAGAAGAGAGTAAGTTTGGGAGTTCAAGAGAAAGTCGAAGGCAATTTAGAGATAAAAGGAAAAAAAAAAAAAAAAATTCTTAACAGCTATGCATTTTGGAATTGCATCTCCTGGGGTGGAATGCGAAAATGCAGGAAATTACCTTTACAGAGCCGTAAAGCAGGGTTTCAAAATTTTACCAAACACTTATTCCATCTAAAATCACATTTTGCAAATGCAATCGTGACTCTTTGCTCAAAAACCCTGACACAAACAAGTATTTGGTGATGTAGCTAGATTAGGATCCCAAGTCTTAACAATCATGTTGTCCACACATTGGATTGAATACTTTTAGGGGACGTTTGATTCGTCGTGATGTTACATTACACTGTAATATTACATTATTGTAGTCTTACATTAATATAATCTCAATATAAAAATAAAACATTACATTATTTAAGAATGTGATGAGATTAAGGTAATGTAATATGTTTTGTAATTTTATATTATAGAGATGACATAAGCCATCTCTGCCCGATTCCCCTTGCACTAAATTTTGGTATAAACACGACCTTCTCCTCCTTTTGATAGGTAATCAAAACTTTATTAATAAAAATAATTGCAAAGGAGTATACTACCAGAACGTCATGATAAAACCCTAAAATTACAAAAATCAAGGAGTTCAACTATATTAGAGAAGAAAAACACCCCTAAGGCTGGCAACCTGATATCCACTCAAGAAGTGTGCCTTCATAAAGAAAGCTTTCAGCTCTATCATTCTCCTCTCGCACCCATCAAAGCTCCTTGCATTTCTTTCCTCCAAATACACCATATCAAACAGTAAAGAATAGCCTTTCATATTTCAACACATGGATGATGCCCACAACCTTCGACAACATGATCAGAGATAATACAACTAAAAGTTGTGCAACAAAAAGAACTTTGACAGAAACATAAAGTAAACTAAATTACCGTTAAACCCACATACAGAGGGGCTAGTAAAGCATTAAAAAGGCCATGAAAATGTATCTTATAAGTTAAGGATCACTAACACCGAAATTCCAAATCAAATTTTATACAGCAACTCACACAAGTAAGCCAAGAAAGGCATACACTGAAGTTGTAATTGTATGACGATTGACTAACTATAAATGTTTTGCAATTTAAATGTGTAAAATATGATGGATATAATGTAATAGCAGGCAATGCTAAAATTGATCAGTGTATGTACACATCCAAGCTTCAGTCAATATTTGCGGCAAACATAAATTTAAAAATCACAAATTAATTAAGACACTATAATTAAAAGAAAACAAAAAACAAAAACATCAGATTACATAGTTGCAAGCACTAGTTCAATCAAGGTGATTTCAGCATCACTCGTACTATAAGTCTAGTTAACAACAGGTAATAACAAATAAATGTTCAGATCAAACATTCTGAAGAGCATTTATCTACAGTAAGATTTCAACCTAATCGGTCATCTACATGAATGATTTTCTTTTGATATCAACTAATGTCCATGAATGAATATTGACACCACAAACATATAATTATATACAGTCAAGCATATTGGCCAGATATATGCTATACCAAACAAAAATAAGATCTTTCACATGGATAGTAGTTTATAAGAGGCCATTAGGTTTTTCAAAGTGTATCGAAACACGAGATACATGGTGTGCATACCTTTGCAGTGATGCTTCAGTGAGGGTGAAGACTCCTTTAGGTTTACCTGTTGTACCACTTGTATATATTATTAATGTCTGATCACATTGAAAGAGAGTAAGGAGCAGAGGAGAAGAAAAAAAGTCATCTCCAATTATGTGCACTACTATTATTATTGTCTATAGTTCCTCCAAAGATATATGACTATCTTATTACTTAAGTACTCAATACTTCCCTACAAAATCCCATGTTCTTCTATTTCCCCAGGTTGTGAACAATCATGTGCAATTTTTAGTGAAGAAATATTGGGAACAAGTGGGATAATAGAAAATTGAGTAGCAAATTTTGAAACAATTTCTTGCAAGAACATACCATAATCATTGGTACTAAGTACCATGGAAAAATCTAATCAACAATAAGGGTAAGAGTTCAACAAAACCAAGTCCACAGCAATAAAAAAGGAAAAAAAAAAAAAAAAAAAAAAAACAAAATCTAAATGATGGAGACTGGCATGAATTAAAACCTCCTTTGAGCACATATAGTGCTATCAAATTTAAGCAATCATATTACCTTATAAGCAACCATGGCTATCTCAAGAAGACTAAAAGGCATAATAGTTAACTTCATAAAATAAATTATGGAGTCAAATGACATCATATAATTGTTTAAGAGATGACCAACCCCTTGAGGGTTAGCAGTAATAAAATGCAGAAATTCAGACTTGTTATTAAACAATGTTCTATATTTTAAAATTTAACAAATACACAAAGTTTGGGTTCACTAATTGCTATTTGCAAATAAAACCAAAAAAAAAAAAAAATCAGAATAATTATAATTAAAAGGAGAAAGAGAAAAAGCATTCCAGGACACCAATAATTCATCACATGTAAAAGTCAGCCTAAGGGTAGCTGAGTGCTGGCAGAAGTGCAACACTTCCATTAACCAGGTTACTAAACAGTGTAGAGAGTGCGAGCCAAAATACCAAGAATCCCATAGACAATGGTTGCAAACCTTCCAACAAATAAATTCCATCAGATTTATTTCTTGTTTCATAACAAATATTCTGTCTTGTTCTGTTTTAGAACCAAGGAAAGTTTCAGTTGCCCATTGCCATCACTACATATTTAAGTTCTCCACAAGGCATATAAAAGTGCAAATAACAAAAGCCAAAAAAAAAAATTGGAGACTAAAAGAAAATACAGTTCCATCATCACATTCCAAATCAAACCAACATCGATTGGACTAGTCCAGTCACTAATCAGTTGCATCCAATGACAGTTTAATAACCAATAATAATATTCAAACAGCAAGATCTATTAACAAATGCAACCTCTAAATGGAAAATCTCATGAATCGAAGATTAGATATTCATCAATCCATCAGACAACATTCACCATAAAAAAAATAACTGTAGGGAGGCATTCAGCACAACAATAGTGAAGATCTAGTGGACTGAAAAAAATTTTGGATGAAGCAAAGCTATTATAAAAAAATTATTAATAGGTGAGGGCAGATTACTCATTACAGAAAGGGAAGAGTTTCTGGTCATCGCTAGCAGCAAGATTCAGAACAGAGGAGGCTGCACTGTATCTCCGATCTATAGGTTACCCAACCCTGAGTTCTGTATGCAATACACAACCATTGTGAGTGGCATATATCATAGAAAAGTTATTTTTTCTAAAGTTATTTTTTGTTTTATAACACATATTCTGTCTTGTTTGGTTTCAAAACCAAGATAAGTTTCAATGGCCTGTTGCAATTGCAACTTATGTAACCTCTCCACAAGATGTATTAAAGTGCAAATAACAAAACCCAAACCATGCTCAACATGTGTAACTATTCCACAAGAATGAAACGGGGTTCTCTTGGGAAACCCCCTTCATTCCTGGGTCAAAAGGAATGGCAATTGTTCTATTATTCATGCTCAATCTTCTACCCATTGGGCTATCATGTTTTTGATAGGCATATGGAATCTTTGGCTGCATAGAAATGCAGTAATATTCAGCAATAAATGCCCTAACGTGAGAGTACAGTATCTAAGTTAAGTCAGGCAATGGAAATTTTGCCTATTTACCATCAAACCATGCATCTACAGTCAGGTCTACTATGTTTCTGAAATGGGAAAGACCTCCAGTGGGCTGGTTCATCTCAATACCGATGGATACTGAAAGAGTTTGAGATTGTATGTGCGAAAGAGTAAAACAGAGATAGAGAGATTGAAAAATATCTGAATCTGATATTATGCGGCACACTCCGTAATGCAATACAAGAGTCCTATTTATAGGACTGGGATAAGCTTAAGCTTAGATCAATTTAGGCAGTAAACCAGAACTAATTCTCAAACAAAACTATTAACAGATTGACAGCCAGTGATCAGTAATTAAACATGTTTCCACTAATTGCACCACATGTTAAACCTGTGGGGGATAATTAGACAGAGCACAATTTGGGGCTTTGGCACTTGTATGAAATGCTTCTGTTTGTATTAAGTTTTACTGAAATGGCATTATTGTAGTTGGATTTCTGGAAACAATGTTGTTGGATTTGTCTCTGTCTCTATCTTCCTCCTGGGGGAGCACAGGCCAGGCTGGTGCGGGTGGACTTATTTGAAATGCAGAGGGTAACTGGGTAAACGGATTCCACTGAGCTATTGGGCAAGTGATGCAGGGAAAGTCATTGGCTGTGATATGAATTAGAACTAAAAGGAATGTGAATTACTTAGAACAAATTGACAGGTGGTTAGGCACTTTTGCAAAGTTCAAGAAAAGCTCTAAAAGACTTATTTCATTCACATACAGAAACTGAATACAAACGAGAGCGGAGAGACTAATCTGCTATTTATACAAGCTGCACTATACTAGCAGCCTCTGGATTGGCTCAATTAAAGACTTAATGTAATTGGTAATTGGCAATCTAACCAACTAACATACTAACTAAGTACAAATGGCTCTAAGTGCTTGCTATTACAAACTTACAATACCTTCAATCCACTGTTTAGACACAAGAAACTATTGCCACTGGTTTTGTGTTCAACTACAAATGTAAAACAACTACTTAAATGCCCTGCATTAGCAAGCTTCGAGTGTGTTGGCTGAAGTTTGGGCAGTTAGATATTAGCTAGGGAGATAGGAATCCATTATTTAATTGTGAAACTGGATGCTATGGAAATTGTATTAGCTTCCAATAGTGTTTCTTTTCCTAACATTCTTCAATTCATTAGACAACATTCACCATAAAAATATTTGTCAGGAGTCATTCAGCACAACAAAAGTTCAGATCTAGATGATTGAAAAAATAAATTGGATGAAGCAAGCTAATATATATATATATATATATATATATATATAGGTGAGGGAAAATTACTCATTACTGCAAGGGAAGAGTTTCTGGTCACTGCTAGCAGCAAGATTCACCCCAGAGGAGGCTATATCTCTGATCTATAGACTATGGGTTACCCAAGACTGTGAGTCTTGTATGCAAATGCAATACACAATTATTTGAGTGGTATAGATTATACACTATTGGACATAATTCCCAAGCATGAAAGTGCATAGTAGACCATCTTTAGTTTGTACACTATATGAGCATGGCACTTGGGATAGCATTGCACATGATATTCACAAGCATTTTCTCTTGAAAACATTATATAAGAAATTGAATTCTATTAATAAAACCTTTTAATAACCCTAAAGGCTAGGGGCGGAACCAGGATTTTGATTGAGGGGGGCTGGAATATGAATAATTTTTTTTAATGAAAATGCAAATTACTGTCCATTTGGCACTAACAAACTATTAATGAGCTAATATGCAATTAGAAAAATGCTAAAACTACTAGAAAATTTTTAACAAAATGTTTACAAATTGATGTGGTAATTAATGTAATTAGTGTCATTTCAACAAGTACCTGAAATTCAATTCATTGTCACTTGCAACCTTCCTTCCACCTTCTCTCTCCTCTCTTTCCTCCAAGTTCCTAAGCATGGAGGAATATTGTAATCCATCAACCAACAAATCATTTGTGATTAATTGAAATACATGAAAGATCTAACTAATGCCCCACTAACAACATATAATCCTGAGTTTCTGCGATTTGTGAGAAGAATTCATCCCATGCCCCTTCTCTACAATTGGTGATGGAGCAGATAACAATCACTGAATTTCTGCTGCCAGTTTCGCTCTTTTCTTCTTCTTCTCCTCTATCATTTTGCCCTTCTACTGCCTTTCTATTACAATACACACAAAGGCAAAACTCTCTCTTTTTATGTATTACTAGTTTTGATGCACATGCAAGGAACATGAAAAACACTATCAAAGAACATTCATAGTGATTCCATCATGGCTTTGCTTAAATTAAAAGCTGAATTTCTCTGTAACATTTAGAATGAGAAACAAAAATTTATTAGTAAGAAAATTACTTCAAAGAGTATTTTGTTATGCAGATGCTAAAATCAAAATCTAGAGTTTGTAATTTGTATTTTTAAATGAGTCTTACATTATATCTCTACCAGCACAGTTCAGTCACTGTATTTCCAAGAAATAAAAAACAACTATAAATCAATTATTCATAAATGTAATATGTAAAAGGAACCTAAAAATTGATAATGACAATGATATAGGATCATTTTCCCCATACTCATTCAGAATTTGCAATATAACCACCTACAACAACAACAACAACAACAAAAAAGCCTTAATCCTAAATTTTGAGGTCAGCAATGGATACTCCTCAAATTAGCTAGGGTCAGCCATGAAGACAAACAATCAAAAAATTATAATATTGCTGGGCTGAAATTAAAGGTAGAAGTGTTGTGCCTTATCAAGTTAAATTAAAGGCAGTATCTAATCTTATGAAGAAACCTAGAGTTTGTTCAATACTTCCTCAACGGTAATCTATTCCTACACTCACAAAGTTCAAATTTTTAACACGAGAACCATTTCCACACACACACACAAAACAGAATTAGCAACCAGAAAAAATGTTTTAAAATGTTCAGATCTATTACCAAATCCACTGCTTCCTTCAACATAGCCACCAATACTTCAGACTTGTCCCCATCTCCTCCTTCCTCTCTAAAACTAACTATCACACTCCAATTAAGTTTCTATCACCACAGAACCATTGACAAATCAGAATCCATGAAAAAATTACAAAAAGAAATTAAATTCAATTAAAAAGAATTGAATTTTAATTTCCCTAAAAGCAAAATTCTCGTATACCCAGATGGCAAAGCACCAGGTGACCCAAAAATAAAAATACCCCAAAAAATTCAACAAAATTAGCATACCCAAAACACCCCCACATAGTTCTATAGTTTTTCACATGCCCAAAATCCCAAAACTCAAAACAATTCAGCACATATATTATCGGCTAATACCATTAGTTACAAAAGAACCCAGATGCTAAAACTCAGTTTTACGTATTTTTACTCCAAAACAAAAAATAAAGCCCGAGAAGAACAAAAAAACAGAAATTCAAAGTACCCAGAAAGCCAAAAAAAAAAAAAACCTGCTGAGCTCATCGTAAATCTGCCCCTTGATGGCCGTGGCCATGGCCATGAGCAGAGGCCTATTATGGTCAGACTCAGAGGTATCGTACTTGGTGTTTTGACAAAAATCTCAGCATAGACATAGAAAACCCATGTTTAATCGAGCATGTAGACTGAGAAAAGTACTCACTTTTCTAGTTTTCTTTTCTCTTTTCCTGATTTTTTGGGACTTTCCTTTTTCTTGTTCGTAACAGTTGACAAACCGAACGATATAGGTGATTCAAAATTCCAAATTACGAAAAACCACCCAGCTAAAACACGCATTGGCACAATAAAATTTTATGGACGAAAATGTAATTTCAAATAGTGCTTAAATAAAATGTATAGAAAATATAAAAGAAACAAAATGGCGATGAAGTTGCCAACTTGCATTGCCAACTTTTACGTAACATCCTCCCAGGCTAAAATCCTTAAACACCAACCAATAATACTGTGCCTCTTATTATGAACATGGTTTTGAAACTATTGAACCTCGAAAACATCATAATTTATTTAAATAAATAAAAACAAAATATACTTTAAAGGCAAGCCTCGAGAAGCATATGATTATTCACACGAAAACCTTCTTCTCTCTCTCTCTCTCTCTCTCTCTCTCTCTCTATGTTTCACTCACTTTCACCCTTCCCAACAAAATCCTCCATTACTCTATTGATTATACTCATGGTGAAAATCGCCGGTAAGCCCAATTTGCTGGAAAAACCATGATTATGAGGAGGAGAGAACATTTATGTTTTTTGGTTTGCTACGATTAATTGCAACTATAACATAAAAACAATCATTTTGCAAGTGGCTAGAGCTATTTTATTTATTATTGAAATTCAGAAAAGACTTGAGTACAAACTCCACGGATGACCAAATTGCTAAGCTCCTCCATGATCTTCACTAATGATGGCAACCTGAACCGTTATCATTGGGTAGAGGAAAGTCAGTGCATGGATATGATGGATTAGGCTCAGACGGTGGAACCGGGGCTCGATTTTGTGGAGCTGATACAAGCTTGGCCGTCTCAAGTTTATTTGACTTCATGATGACAGCAACCAAAGGCCTTGCAGCCTCAACAGGCTTGTTGTTAAAAATGAGCAATGTGAGCATCATGATCATTATCACCACCTTTAAGATATTGGTGGAGACAGTTTTCAGTGAAAACATGTTTTGCTCCATCTTCGAGATGCAGTTTCTAATCAACCACAAGAAAGGGTGTGTATTTTCAATGTATGTTTTGTTGAATGAAAAATGGCTTAATTTATAGACAATTTTCTAAATTGAATTATGTTGTTCTATCTTCCAATACGAGTGGGAAAGGTTTTGAAATTTGTCAACGCTGCATATCGTATGTTCTAGAAAAGGATAATGTACTTTTTGCCATTTTGGTACACATGTCAATATGACACTGAGCAGCACGAGCGAAGTGGGAAAATTAAACTTAACCTTTTCTTTTCTCTCTAAATTTGGCTTAATTCGTTTCTGATACAGTTTTTACAAAATAACACGCGTGATATTGATGATTCTGTCACTAAAATGGAGCTTTTTAATTTTTTTAACACAATAGTTGGGTAACTTGACAAGAAAACACAATAGTTGTGTCATATGACATATTCATAATTAGTTGTCATCAGAATAGAACCTTCTTTTTAGAAAAATAAATGTAATTAGGTATTAATATATTAAGGAGAGTTTTCTCAAAAAAGGAAAAAAAAAAAAAATATATATATATATATATATATATATATATATAATGAGAGTTAAGAAGTGACAATATAATTGTAGAAAAATCTAATTAGGTATTTGACTTCATGACAACCAAAGGCCTTGTGCCTTCAACAAATTATTCACCCTCTATGAGATTATACGGTGATAAATGGTAGGGACAATGAATATAGCATCAAGAAAAAAAAAAAGTTAAAAAAGATGCCACAAAATTAAGGTGATATATATGGATGAAAGCCAAGGCAAAATATCAAAGGTTGGTACGTAGCTTGGTGTCTTGGACAGCTTGCCAATCCCTTTGCATTCTTTGGTAAAGTAATAACATGTTATTCACTTAGTTTAACTTCAACTAATGTTGCATTACTTAATAATTTTTTATATTCAGTAGATCTTGTGTTTTCTATATCCTTAAAAGGCATGTTAAAGTTTATTTTAACTAGTGTATAATCTCGTATATATGGATGAGTACAATTAAAAATAATCACAATTACACAATTCAAATTATACATTTTTTTGAAAAAAAATTGATATATATATATATATATATATTAAAAATCAAAACTAAAAAAAAAAATCAAATTAGAATCCAATAATTTACTTGCCACAAAAACTAAAAAAATTAGATAGATACATGGCGTAAAATTGGACTCTAATTAAAATATAATTAAATTTGGACTCTTTGATTTTTACACTTAATAATTCACTTGGCACAAAAATTAAAAATTAAATGGGACACATGATACATAATTATACTCCAATTGAAATTCAATTTTGGATTCTAATTTAATTTTATTTAAATTTTGACTTTTAATATATATATATATATATATGATGTTATATTAATATTTAATACATAAACTCAACTATTATTGGCAATTTTAAAATATAAAAAGTGGAGGGTGTTATCTATTATTCAGTACTAGCCTAAAACCTCATGCATATGCATAGATACACTTAAAAATATATAATAAAATATATAATATAATTCTTGTATATATAATTTAAATATTATTGATAGTTATTTTTATTTTTTATTAAATTTTTAAAAAAATTTGTAAAAATATTATCAGGTATAAAATATAAATTGTTCATGTTATTTATTTATTTATTATTGTGAAACACTTTTTTTTTTATGATTCATTTACTCTAAATTTTTTAGTTTTTATACTTAATAATTTACTTAAATGAATATTTAAGATGTGGTCTCATATTTAATTTTAAAATTAAGAAATAATATTCTTTAAGAATAAATAATTTATGATACATAATATAAAATTAAATAAAAACTCTAATTTAAATTTCTCTCAATTTTATTTATTATTATAATATACTAGACGTCAGTAACATGAACAAAAAAAATAAAAAAGAGGGAGAGAGAGATCTGAGATTAAAAAAATGAAGGCGCGGTTTGGCAGTAAATGAGAGTTGTGGACTTAAGCTAATAGGCTTATTGGGAGTGGAATTATTGATAGAAATTTGGACCATTAATGGTGGTGGATTTTTGGTCTTTTCGATCCCTCAAAACGGTCCCCACTTTTGTGTTCCGAGTTTTGGTCCATCCATTTGGACATTTCTACTGGCACCCACTGATTGTGAAAATTGACAGTTAGAGAGAAGTCCCCTGAATTGTGCTCTCTCACTCACTTTTTTTAATTGATCGTTCCCTTTTTGGTCTTGGGTGGCTATCAAAAACTCCACCACCCTATATATCTTGGGAAATTATTATGTCTCCGGCGGCGGACTCTCCCTCTCTGCATGCCCGTCTTACAAGTTACAAAGTGTGAGTCTCACTTACACTCCCACCTACACGGCCACAAAGGGTCTCACCATCACCAACCCTTCTATGGGGAGGAGTCCACCCAATTACAAGAACAATAATTTGGCTTACATTTCTTTTTAATAAAAAAATCTTATTACATCTCCTATAACCTCTGATACTTGGTGTAGGCATCAAATCCAATGAGTTACGGAGAGAATTTAGTGCTTATACACTAATTTCAATTACATGTAATTTTGCAATATAATTTTTAAAATTTCAATCACCTTCATGACAATTATCAAATGACAAAATATGTGTGTTTTAGTTATAGTTCAAGTGGGGAAGTCTCTTGTCCTTAAATAAAAGACCCGATATTCTATCCCAGTCTACATAAAAAATAATTAAAATTTAAAGCAAAATTAAACAAAAATTTTTTAATTATTTTTTTCATTCTCTTTTCTCTCCTTTATTTATTCTTCTTTAATTTATAATCTCTCCTAATATTAGGGTTATAGACATGGCCATCTTGAAGTCACTCCAATGACGAATGAAGACAAAATAGATTAAAATACTAAATTGATACATTTTAAACATTTAAAGGACCAAAATTGAACATTTAAAAATTGATAGACAAATATTAAACATGTCCCATATTTAAGGTTCCAAAAATGAAACTTATCCAGTTTTCTTCTAAACTATAAAACGTTTTCTAATCTTTCAAATATTGTCCATAATCACTTTACCTTAGTATCTAATCTTTAGTCAAGAGTTTATAGCTCAATAGACACTATAAGAACTCAAAATGTAAAAGCCTAAGTCCACTTAGAATAATGATTCCTGGATCTTTCATACCAAGTCCACACAATGAATTTTTAATAGAGCGAGATTCTAAGCCAAGTGCAACACTGAGATTGTTCCAAGTCTAAAGCTGACAGAGCCTAAGTGAGAAATAGGAGTACATGAACCAGTGATTCAATGAAAATATTTCCTTAGGCAAGTTTGAGGATGGATCTTATATTGATAAGTTGGGATGATATTCCTTTACAGGGTATGGATTTTGTTAACGTGTGCCCTAACGGCACACAATAAGTAAACATTTTTGGAAATATTTTTTCGAAAATTAAAAAAGTATTGACAGCTTTTTCAATTTTCAAAAAAATGTTTTCAAAAATAAATTGCTTAATGTGTGCCCTTAGGGCACACATTAATTGAAGCCTTTCTCTAATTTAAAATTTTAATTTGAGTTTTTCTCAATTTCACCTATTATTATATACTAGACGACAGTAACATGAACAAAAAAATAAAAAAGAGGGGAGAGATTATATACTAGACGACAGTAACATGAACAAAAAAATAAAAAAGAGGGAGAGAGAGAGATCTGAGATTAAAAAAATGAAGGCGCGGTTTGGCAGTAAATGAGAGTTGTTGACTTTAGCTAATATGCTTATTGGGAGTGGAATTATTGATAGAAATTTGGACCATTAATGGTGGTGAATTTTTGGTCTTTTAGAACCCTCAAAACGGTCCCCACTTTTGTGTTCTGAGTTTTGGTCCATCCATTTCGACATTTCTAGTGGTACCCGCTGATTGTGAAAATTGACAGTTAGAGAGAAGTCCCCTGCACTCTGCTCTCTCACTCACTTTTTTTAATTGGTCGGTCCCGTTTTGGTCTTGGGTGGCTACCAAAAACTCCACCACCCTATATATCTTGGGAAATTATTGTCTCCGGCGGCAGACTCTCCCTCTCTGCATGCCCGTCTTACAAGTTACAAAGTGTGAGTCTCACTTCCACTCCCACCTACACGGCCACAAAGGGTCTCACCATCACCAACCCTTCTACGGGGAGGAGTCCACCCAATTACAAGCACAATAATTTGGCTTACATTTCTTTTTAATAAAAAAATCTTATTACACCTCCCATAACCTCTGATACTTGGTATAGGTATCAAATCCAATGAGTTACGGAGAGAATTAGTGCTTATACTCTAATTTCAATTACACGTAATGTTGCAATATAATTTTTAAAATTTCAATCACCTTCGTGACAATTATCAAATGACAAAATATGTGTGTTTTAGTTATAACTCAAGTGGGGAAGTCTCTTGTCCTTAAATAAGAGACCTAATATTCCATCCCAGTTTACATAAAAAATAATTAAAATTTAAAGCAAAATTAAACAAATTTTTTTTTTTTTTCATTCTCTTTTCTCTCCTTTATTTATTCTTCTTTAATTTATAATCTCTCCTAATATTAGGGTTATAGACATGGCCATCTTGAAGTCACTCCAATGATGAATGAAGACAAAATAGATTAAAATACTAAATTGATACATTTTAAACATTTAAAGGACCAAAATTGAACATTTAAAAATTGATAGACAAATATTAAACATGCCCCATATTTAAGGTTCCAAAAATGAAACTTATCCAGTTTTCTTCTAAACTATAAAACGTTTTCTAATCTTTCAAATATTGTCCATAATCACTTTACCTTAGTATCTAATCTTTAGTCAAGAGTTTATAACTCAATAGACACTGTAAGAACTCAAAATGTAAAAGCCTAAGTCCACTTAGAATAATAATTCCTGGATCTTTCATAGCAAGTCCACACAATGAATTTTTAATAACGCGAGATTCTAAGCCGAGTGCAACACTGAGATTGTTCCAAGTCTAAAGCTGACAGAGCCTAAGTGAGATATAGGAGTACATGGACCAGTGATTCAATGAAAATATTTCCTTAGGCAAGTTTGAGGATGGATCTTATATTGATAAGTTGGGATGATATTCCTTTACAGGGTATTTCTCTACTTACTCCCTTGTATTCTTTTTTCTTAAAAAATGTCCAACCCGTTTTTCTGGGGGGTTGCCTTCCTTATATAGTTATTTCTCTTGCATCCCAACCCTCTATCTGTATGTTTCAGGAGATCTTTTAGGATACTTGTCCCATTAGGACTCTTTTGAAGGTGGTAGATAGAGTTGTGAGCTGTGAAATTGATGTTCGGGGGTCATTTTCTCATTAATGTAACTTGATAGGTTGGTGCTAAGTATCGAATGTGGAGGTAGGAGGTGTCTTCTTCAGGAAACTTCCTCCCTCCACCATTGCAGGTCTTGTACCTTCCCTTTACCATCCATTCCCTTATCCTTTGGCTTTTCGAGGGTTAGCAATCATTCTTTGGCTTTTTTGCTCTCCTTGAGCAGATGTAGTCCTTGGAATTAACCTACCTTTCTTTGCTTAGGTTGGGCGAGTTCATCCTTGGATTGAATTTCTCATTCTTCGGCGTCTTCCCCCACAGACACTTTTTTTTTCTTTTTTTCTAAAAGAAAACATCTAAGGTTCAAATCTCATCCCCTTTGTAACTTTTGAATATATTTTTTAAAAAAATCATATTTAATCAATTTTTAGAACAAAACATTAGTATTAAGTTCATCACTCAAATGATAAAAAATATATATGTTGTATAATTATGATCCTTAAGAGCATTGGCATCGGGTAATGCAAAAAAGTATTTATTTTACATTCTTAAAACCTACTTTATCTATTTTACCAGCTCATTTTACAACTTACCCAACATCCTAGATTTTATTTTTACATACAACTCAATAAAATAATATAAATTATACCAACAAATAATATAAAAAATTCAAATTTTCTCTCCTTTTCTTTCTTTCCTCCCAATCTTTTTTGTCTCTCTCTCTCTAGCAAACCTACATAACACCTGCCACCAAAACTCAGCCATACTCATATTTAATCATTGTTTAGAAAGAAACATTAGTATTAAGTCCATCACTCAAATGATAAAAATTAGGTATGTCGTATAATTAAGATCCTTAATTCCCACTTTCTTCCTTCACTTTTAGTAGGATCATTACCCCACACCATTTTTTGGTGATAAAGTGCAAAAGCCAATTTGATGGAATCAGGACTCAAATATTGGTATCATTAAGTAACAACCGTCAAAGCATATTTTCTTAGTTCATATTTCTGTATCTTTTACTAAACTAAAAAAATTAAAAATGGATTATGTATGTACACGATTTTCAGACCAAGCCCAAAAATGTAAGGGATCGTGGCCCAATGAACCCAATACAATAAATTTGTAGAGAGTGGATCAAAGAGCTAGGCTTTAGTGCATGGATAACAGTTAATATGGTTTTGGATGATGAGCCAACAAGAATTGAACCCGATTTGTGCGAGAAAGTTTGTCCTCAGCACCGTCCAAGGAGCTCTGTTTCAGTATATATTGGATGACAATGGTTATGGGAGTTGTTGAGATTGCTACCGTGCTTTCTCTTCTCCTTTTTCCATTCCCTTTTCATGAAGGGTCTCTTCCATTATATAGTTCCTTTTGGGTGATCTTAATCCTACACTTGTTGATCTTTTGAGCCACCATTTGAGTGCTTGTCCCATCCGACACCCTTTCTGGCCTTCTGTGAATTGCCGTTGCCGAAGTAGCACTGTTCAGGGATATTTTCCACATAAATGCAGTCAGAAGGTTAGCTGTAGGGCATTCAATGCGGTGTAGCAGCTTTCCTTAGATATTTTTGAGTCCTTATCCCTCTTGTAGGTTCATGATGCTCGTCCTTATCATTAGAACTTCCTAGAAGGTCACTTTGATCATTAGGATCCATACCCGATCTGCGTTTAGCTTACCCGAGGAGATATTCCTCCTCGGACTCGGATTACTCACGATTTCGGCCAAAGCCCCACGCTCTCGGCTGAAGCCCAGGACCCCACAATAGCCCCTAAAAACTCCGGTTTTTTCCTCTCATCCGAGGAAAAAAGTTGGGTTTTGAATTCTTAAGAGTTAATTCTACTTTAATCCTTTGATTTACACCTGGGGGAATGCCGTTTGACGCGCCCCATATTTGTACTGTAAATTGCTCCTTTCAGAGCTACCAATTTAAGGATTTGGTTATAATTTTGGGCCTGTATTAACACTTAGTGAGAAATAAATAAATTTCATGGAATATTAATTCTCCAAAGTATGTGGTCCGAGGAGCCATGCATAACTAAGGTTCCGTTTAAATGCTTTGAAAGTTGTCATGGAGTGTTAACTTTCCCACATCATCTAGTCCGAGGACCGAGGTATGATTGAGTTATAATTTAAACATTTGAAGAGGGATGTCATGAAGTGTTAACTTTCCCACATCATCTGGTCCGAGGACTGAGGCATGATTGAGTTATAGTTTAAACACGTGAAGAGAGATGTCATGGAGTGTTAATTTTCCCACATCATCTGGTCCGAGAACCGAGGCCTGATTGAGTTATAGTTTAAACACTTCCAAAGTTGTTAGTGTGTGTTAATTTCCCCAAAGCAGGAGGTTTGAGGACCCGGCATAGCTAAAGTTCTATTTAACCACTTCTAAAGATGCTAGTGTGTGTTAATTTCCCCAAAGCAGGATGTCTAAGGACCTGACATAGCTAAGGTTCTATTTAACCACTTCTAAAGATGGCAGTGTGTGTTAATTTGCCCAAAGCAGGAGGTCTGAGGACTCGGCATAGCTAAGGTTCTGTTTAACCACTTCTAAAGATGCCAGTGTGTGTTAATTTCCCCAAAGCAGGAGGTCGGCATAGAGGTTCTGTTTAATCACTTCCCGGTTAATTTAGGTCTGAGGACCCGGTATAGCTAAAGTTCTGTTTAACCACTTCAAAAGATTAGAAGATATCAATATATACCTTCAAGAACTAGTCCCGTCGTAGAGCCCCTTTGAATTGCTCGTGTTGCTGCCACTTCCTCTAATGGAGGTTCAGTGAACTTAACCACCAGATTCGCAAGGACCTGGCCCTTGACAAAGGTACGAGGCATGTGCTTGATGTCAGAAGCCCCTAAAACTGTGCCCTGTTCAGCAATCCTCCCCGTATAATCCGCACTTCGTAATATAGACTTGAGCGGAAGCAAAGTGAGGACAACAACTGTGTGTGCCTCATGTAGTGACTTGCTCACATAGTAAACTGGCCACCATAATTCCTTTCCCCAGGGACTCTTGTTGATGGGGGCCTAATCCTACCATATTTAACCGTTGCACTCACTATCGCACAAGCTTTTCCCATAGACGGCACCCATTGTATGTACACGATTTTCAGACCAAGCCCAAAATTGTAAGGGATCTTGGCCCAGTGAACCCAGTACAATAAATTTGTAGAGAGTGGGTCAAAGAGCTAGGTTTTAGTGCATGGATAACAGTTACTATGGTTTTGGATGATGAGCCAACAAGAATTGAACTCGGTTTGTGCGAGAAAGTTTGTCCTCGGCACCATCCGAGGAGCTCTGTTTTAGTATATATTAGATGACAATGGTTATGGGAGTTGTTGAGATTGCTACCATACTTTCTCTTCTCCTTTTTCCATCCCCTTTTCATGAAGGGCCTCTTCCATTATATAGTTCTTTTTGGATGATGTTAATCCTAGGCTTATTGATCTTTTGAGCCACTACTTGAGTGCTTGTCTCATCTGATACCCTTTCTGGCATTCTGTGAATTGTGGTTGCCGAGGTAACACTGTTCAGGAGGTTTTTTCCACATAAATGCAGTCAGAAAGTTAGCTGCAGGGCCTTTAATGCGGTGTAGTAGCTTTCCCTTAGATATTTTTGAGTCTTTATCCCTCTTGTACGTTCATGATGTTCGTCCTTATCATTAGAACTTCCTGGAAGGTCACTTTGATCATTAGGATCCATACTCGATCTGCGTTTAGCTTATCCGAGGAGATATTCCTCCTCGGACTTGGACTACTCACGATTTCGGCCAAAGCCTCACGCTCTCAGCCGAAGCCCAAGACCACAGATTGTATTACGTTATAAAAGATGGGTGATGATTTAACCCTTTATTAAAAGGAAGAGATGCCACCTTAGCTACAAATATTGGTAGGGTCATTCCTCCACGCCATTTTTTGGTGATATAGTGCAAAAGCCAATTTGATGGAATCAGGACTCAAATATTGTTATCATTAAGTAGTAACAACCGTCAAAGCATATTTTCTTAGTTCACATTTCTGTATCTTTTACTAAACTAAAAAAATTAAAAATGGATTGTATTACGTTATAAAAGATGGTTGATGATTTAACCCTTTATTAAATGGAAGAGATGCCACCTTAGCTACAAATATTGGTAGGGTCATTCCCCCAGCCATATTTTGGTGATGAAGTGCAAAAGCCAATTTGATGGAATCAGGACGCAGATATTGGCATCATTAAGTAACAACCGTTAAAGCATATTTTCTTAGTTCATATTTCTCTATCTTTTACTAAACTAAAAAAATTAAAAAATGAATTGTATTACGTTATAAAAGATGGGTGATGATTTAACCCGTTTTTAAAAGAAAGAGATGCCACCTTAATCCTTATCTACAAAACCTACAAGTCTGATGATATATCAACCTCTCGCAGAAGAATCATTAATATATAATAGCATCTTCTCTGCGTATATATTAAGGGTAAAAGATCTTTCTGCCTCAGTTACGAATCTCATCAACTACTGAAGTAGCACAGGATTTTCTTCACTAGTCCTGTCTTTCTTTGTCGTTGTCATAATCACTACGCTTTTTTCTTTCATCAGAAAGATAAGAAAGAAAAACTATAGGTATGCTTTTTCACAGAGTAAGTCTTCTTTGCTAGTATTTTTTTTTAATAAACAACTTGATTACGCGGCGGATGCAAGAAAAACACATTCATCTCTATCATTCTTGTCCACAGTCCAAACCCCACGAAACAGAGTCCAAATAATGTTGCAATAAATCTTTTTTTTTTTTTGGAGAAATATGTTGCAATAAATCTACATCCGGGGAATATGACAGCCTGAAATTGATATTGTAACCGCTAGATTTTAAGTTGCTAGCTATCTGCTTTGTTGACTCATTGTCAATCAGAAAATATTAATCCCCGAGAATGAGATTATGGTATAACATTGGGCAGAAAATCAAAAGGCATAATTTCCCCGAGAATGAGATTAGAACAACATCCTTGAATCTTGAGGTTGTCCCTTTAATATCTTCTACTGACACCCGAAAATCAAAAGGCATGGCCTAGCTAAGCTTCTTTAATGTGGAGAATAATATAGCACAATCACCTTCTACCATAATTTCCTACAAACACAGATCAATAACAAATTGCAAGGATCGCAATGCCGCGGAAGCTCAAATTAGCTTGATTGATTGAAATTATTTTAGACTTTAGTAAGACCTCAAAACAAATAATATGAAAAAAACATTAATCTAAAAATAAATAGACACAAAAGACCAAGATTTATATAATTTGGTAATAGCCTACATCCACAGGCCAAAACCAATCACAATTTTATATATATATATATATATATATATATATAATATGATTTGGAATCTAATTGGATCTAGACTCTTCAGTTTTTGCATCCAATAATTCGCTTGCCATAAAAATTAAAAAATTAAATGAGTGCCCTGTGGCACTTGGCACAAAATTGAACTTCATTTAAAATTCAATTTAGGATCTAATTCAATTTAGACTTTTTTATTTTTGCATCTAATAATTCACTTTATACAAAAATTAAAAAATTAGATGAGACACATAGCGCAAAATTAGACATGATTTAGAATCTAATTGCATCTAGACTCTTCGGTTTTTGCATCCAATAATTCACTTGCCACAAAAATTAAAAAATTAGATTGGACACATGGTACAAAATTGAACTTCAATTAAAATTCAATTTAGAATCTAATTGAATCTAGACTCTTTGATTTTTTGCACCTAATAATTCATTTGACACATAAATTTAAAATTAGATAAAACACGTGACACAAAATTAGACTTCAATTTAGAATTTAATTGTATTTTCTCTCAGCTTCACCTATTATTATATACTAGCATTTAACCCGCACAATGTGCAGGAACATTTAACATATTTAGAAAACCATCAAGTTAACATAACAATACAATAAAATACATTGAAATTCATTTGGGTAATGTAGTACATCCATCATTTGTTCTACTTGTAAATATACTTTTTTTACACTCTTGATCGTATATTGGGTGAAAATATTGAAGCCTATAAACATGTTCCCATCTTTTTCTGAAGTTCCAAAAGCTTCTAACAATATTTAAGGCACTCAACATGATGTACAATAGTTAATATTTTTAATAAAGGCTTGTTAATGTCAATCACTTCAAAAAACAAAAATGACAATTGTGTAATATAGAGTCAGGTTCAATAACAATGCCAAAAGTCCAAAATTCCCCAATAGCAGAAAATTAAGTCTAAGATCTCTTTAACTAAAAAACAATTTAGTTAGATTAGCCATATTCTAGCCATGATGCACTGAAGTGCCAGCTCTATTTTACTTAGATGAATTGAGACCTCACCATTCACCTGCAAAAACTACGGCACAACCTTTTGAGCCCCACATTCCAAAGAATTCTTTCAATGGTAGAAGTGCACCTATATTCATAATCCATTCAAACTATTTCTATTGATCTATACCAATCACGAAAACTAAGGAGAGCATATTCAATAATATTATAAGGTAAAATTCCAACATATAGATACAAAGAAACAATATTTTAAATTCTATTAGTAGAAACACTTCAAGAAGCAAAATTTAAATGTGGAAAAACCAAAATCAAACCTTTATGGGAAAAAAAAAACACCACCTTAAATTCTCTAAATTTGGTGGTTTGAATCTAAATGACTCTGATAGAGTAACTAATTGATAAGAGAAAGCATAGCTGATAGTTCAAAGGAATTTAGATGTACTTAAAAGTATTATAAGATCTTTTATGGCTAACACTTAGCACTAAGCAATAGAATCACTTACACATCTGCCAGGGAAATCCAAATTGGAATGTAGATGCCTAAGATTGATGTTCTATTCTTAAATAGATAAAAATGAATCGAACTTAGTTAACAATTGCAATTTTAATACACAAACAACATCTAAATTAAATCCCTAAAATCCATAAAAGAACAAAAGAACCTAAACAAAATTGGAAAAGAAAAATTAATACATATTTTTTCCCTTCCAAGTTACACTTTGCATCTTTTGTAGTCCAAATTCTAAGAATGCATCTTACAATCCCAGCCATCAAATTTCCACTATGGAAGTTTCAAGTGTGTAATGGTCATAAGCACTATACTATCAAGAAAATTTTTATTAATAATTAAAAGCACATAATCCTTGTAATTCAAGCAGTTTAATTTTTTTGATAAGTTGTAATTCAAATATTTCTTTAGAAATTTTTTACAAAATCTGTCCAAAGTCGAAGCACATACATGCTGGAGGAATTGCATCTAAAATCTCATTTTGAACAAATTTAAACACATCAATTAGTTATACTTATACATTAGAGAACATAATTGATGCTAAAATTCCTTCTTTTCACTAACTATAGAAATTTCCTTCACTTCAAATAGACTATTATTATACATCAATTTCATAGTTTTTTCTTTTAAATAAAATTTTAGGCAGGAAGAAAACTTCTTAGTGTATGAATGATTCAACATAATTCTCCAAATTCACCTGAGACACTGTACACATACCATGTCCTGCCTATTCCTAAATTTTTCTTCCTTTCTTTTTGACCCTTTCCCACATAAGTATAAAATTTAAAATGCATAGTAGAAAGAAAAACACATACACATTATTGAACAAACAGTATAAAAAAAAAATTGCATGAAGAGATTATGTATCAGGCTTCAATTCGAGATTGGAGGGATCCATTTGTATTTATTAAAATCTGTAACTGGATTAACAAATTATCACTAATTCTAGGCACATAATTTGTTAGACGGGTTAGTAGTATTGTTAAGTTTTTGTAAATACATTTGTTTTGGAGGCTTTTGTTGGTATTCTTTCTTGAAGGTGCAAGAGCATATGTGTTTTTTTTCAATAAAAGTTTCTTACGGAATTCTTATAAAAAAAAAAAAAAATTAACTATAGCATTAAAAAACCCAAACAAAGGTACTTTTTAACCTTGGCAGGTCCACTGTTCAACTTGAGGTTAATCTTCTGCGATAGTCCTATATTCCTGAAATCATTCACGACGTTAAAAGACAAATAGAGAATATAAACTAAAAAGACGAAGTTTTGATACAGAAACCCAAAAACTCAAAACACAAATCTAACCCAAAAACCAAAAACTGAACCAAAATACCCAAAACTAAGTCATAAATCTTAGTTATATTCACATCGAAGGAAAGGAAAAAATTCTGGCTTCGATATAGAAACCCAAACCAAAATACAAATCTAACCAAAAAAACTAAAACCCAACCAAAATACCCAAAACTAAGTCATGAAACCCAATTTAAGATTTTAGCATTTGGTTCATTTTCAAATATTCTAAAAAGATTAAACATACTAAAAACAAAATATACTGACCATACTGGAACTCTTAACTCTTCCAATTAGAAAGTAACAATTTGTCAGTGCCACCCTCCCTTGAAATCAACATAGGTAAATAAGCATATCCATAAATACAAGAATTTGTGCAAAAAGTATAGCAAGCTAATAAGAAAACAATTGTAACTAATCATAAAATTAAGCAAATTTAGACCGCATTTGGTAACATAAAAAATCATAACAGCAATAATATGTAAGTCCATAAGACATTTATTAGTTCATAATACAGGAATTGATTCTAAAACCATACTGCTAGTCGATCATTGTGGCTCCTTGTTGCTATGTTGTAGCACTATTCACAGATTGCTGCTCTACACCTAGTCTAGTGCTAGTGTGTTAGTGATTTGGCCATTTGGTCAACTGACTGGCTAATATACTTATTGTGGGTCCAAATGCGAACACCCAATAGTAAGAGAATTTTTTTGAATTAATAGCTTTCTCTTTTTGTTTTTCTAAGCTCTGTGTTTTTTCAGATTTGATAAACTCAATAACTTATAAAGAATTAAAAAAAAAAAAAAATCTTCATTAACACATACCTAAACAATTATACAAATAAAACCAAATAGGTAAGCTAAGCTAAACCAAATCTACTAAAAATACCTAGATAGCAAAAAAAGAAGAACTTGAAACTTACACATGAAAGCAAAGAACATAAAAGCAAGAGCTATAGGCTTGTTGACTCCAAGTTGCTTAAGATTTTGCTAATCTCTCAATGGTGTCGACCAAGAATGAAACTGTTTCTGTGGCTTCTACATTTCCTTCTCATCAAGAAGGAACCAATAAAATAAGACTAAGAGCATTCTTTTACTCTTATTTTGTGCTAAAGTTTAAATTCCAATAATTCCATTCACTCAAATTCTTTTCTTTGTCATCCAGATTTTACATGGGTCATTATCAAAGTTAGGGCCCATGGATACCAGGATACAGACGTGTATTTGGTAGTGGGCTGTGGGGTAGTATTTAAGAGCCTCCCAATCAATTCCATAGCCATGAAGAAAAATATGTACATGCTATATAATACTATCAATTGCCTCACATTTGTTTCATATTTAATTTTTTCCACCATGTTGATATCTTCTAGACTTCATCCTTGGAATTTTTTGTTCAAATTCATTGTTCATAAATGAATAAATCATTTTGATTTATCATGGTATGAGGGTGGGAAAAATTAAATCCAATCATCATTAATTAAGTCTAAAAGGTATTTCATCGAACATATTGAATGCAATAAAAACAAATATATAGAATACCAAAATAACATATATAGAACAATGCAAATTCTCATCTGCATTCAAAGAAACCCAAAAATTCATATTAGGTCCCATTTAGTACACCATAGACACAGCAGCAAGCAACGAAACATATATTGTAGGATTCCAAGATTATATTAGCTTACCAATAAAAGCTATTGTGGCCCATTTCATTGTTGAATAACCTCCATCATTGAAATTTTTGACTCTTACGATGCAGTAGGCTGGCCTGACAGTGGCAGTGTCCTTCAGATTTCTCTCTCTCTCTCTCTCTCTCTCTCTCTCTCTATATGTTGGACCAAAAAAACTCGCTGACCTTGAGATTTCTCTCTTTAGCAACTGTTCTAGAATGCATAATAACCTCACTTTTTTTCTATTCTAAGCTAACATGGGTTAGATTGTAAGAGATGCTATTGGTTGTTGATTAAAGAGGAGATCTGTTCAATTTCTGAAGAGGCAAAATTGGTTTGCGCTTTTGGATTTTCTTTTTTCCTCTGTCTATTGGATAGGAACGGAACATGAAATAGTAATAAAGCCAAATTGATGATGGCAGAAAATGGTATAGTACACAACAGAGAGAGTATCTAAAAGAGGAAAATTAACAACGCTATTCTGAAATCTACAAACCGTAACAGAAAATCCTAAAACGTCAAAGAAAATATCTAAATCTATGCCTACCCAACCAAAATACCCAAAAACTAAGTCATATTTCATACCCAGATGTAAGAAAGGGGAAAAAAAATTATCGATGGTAGTTTCAACGATTTGATGATGGCAGGTGATGATGCCAAGAAAATCAGTAGGCTGGATGTTTCAGATGTAATGAGGACTACCGGTTGACTTGATGGCCTGAAAAAGAAAGGACAATGATCAAAGGTGACCGGGGTTGTCGATCAATAACCCTCCGATGACAAAGTCAGTTTTCTCTCTACTATTTTTGAGTTCCAGCTTTTTAGGAATCATTGAACGTACCTTTGCTTGGTCTGATTAAGCGTTTATATAATGTCCTAAGAGCAGTTATTGGGTTTGTAACCTCCCTCTGATTTGAGGAGATGTGTGTTTTCAAATATAACTTCCTCAACTGTTTAGGAGTTACATTTTTTATGCGTAACGGTCACTGGGAGTTACACGTATGATACGGAGTTGTTTTACACACATGAATTTTCTCAATGTCTCGTCCAAAATTCCTCGTCCTAATGCCCTTAGGTCATGTTTACCTCGTCCTGAGACTCTCAAGTCATGCATAACTCGTCCACAAGAGGTTCTTCATTTACGGATGAAACTCTTGTGAACGAGGTGAATGGTTCGCTTGGACGACATGCCATGATGTTGACCTTGACCACGTAAAACTTTGTCCAAAGACCTCACTCATCCTGGACGATCTCCATGGACGAAATTGGAGCTATATTTTATCATACCCCATTAGCAGGCAAATGGCCAGATCGACAGAGTTAATGGTACTTAAATTTCTCTTCCTCAATCTCAATTCCTGTGTGTGCCTGCAGTTTCGATGTTCTGAGTCTGGCGAGGGAACGGATGGCGGTGGAAAAACTGACCATAATGGTGGAACCAAAAAAAGCATAAATTCAAAATAAAAAAGCACAAACATAACAAAAAACTGTCAAACAGAATACAACAATCGAATTAACAAAACTCAAGGAATTGTAAAAATAGATTCGAAATTAAGGAATAAGGTAGCCTTTTCAAAACCCTATCAGCGGTAATTGAATAAAAAACAAAAAAAAGGAAAAAAATTCCCTACCTTCTGAATTATTTTCTTAATCGCTTCTGAATCGCCTATTGTTACAGAGGACGGACAAAGTTTCTTAGTTTTCAATGTTGCAGAAGAAGAACAGAGTTCTTTTTATTTGCTTCCTTTTGGATTTCCTTTTTTCGTATGCTCGTTGGTCTGGAACACGGTATGCTGATCTGTGTGTCTATGGAGTTGCAACGAAGAAGTGGAAGTCAGAGTGAGTCTGAAATTTCAATCGGGAAATATGGCGTTTGCATTTTAGGGTTTTTTTTTTTTTTTTTTTAATGGAAATACCTTTGATGAAGGTTGTTTGACTGCTGCAAAAGATGAATAGATTTTTTTTTTTTTTTCACTCCCTTTTGGATTTTTTTTTCTTTCGTATGCTTGTTGATCTGGAAAACGGTATGCTGATCTGCTATCTATGAAGTTGCAGCGAAGAAGATTGGTCTAGAACATGGTATGCTGATCTGCTGTCTATGGAGTTGCAGTGAAGAAGAGAAAGTCAGAAGGAGTGAAATTTCAATCGGGAAATATGGGTTTTGTGTTTTAGGGTTTGTGTTTTTGTTTTTTTTTTTGGTGGATAAGCGACTTTGGTATTTTTGTAGAAATAGGGCTTGCGTTTTTTTTTTTTTTTCCCTGTGATAAGCGGCTTGTCTTTTTTTTTTTTTTTTTTTTTTTTTTATGTGTAGGAACACGTTTGATGAAAGTGTGTCTCAACAAATGCGCCGTGCAGTTTTTTAAGAAATAAAGTGTATACGTGTCAGCACCTTTTTAAAGGCTCCTGCTATTATATATAGTATTAGATTAGATTAGATATAGACTAACTTGTAACTACATGCATATGCATAGATATATTTAAAAGATACACATTAAGATGCATGGTATAATTCTTACATATATAATTTAAATATTATTGATAGTCATTTTTTTTAACTCTTTAAAAAGTCTTGTAAGAATGTTATTAGGTAGAAAATGTAAATTGTCCATTTTTTTATATTTTTATGTTCATTAATTCTAGACTCTTTGGTTTTTGTACACAATAACTTATTTGAATGAATATTTATGATATGGTTCCACATTTGATTCTAAAATTAAGAAATAAAACTCTCTCTAAAAATAAATAATTTAGAACACATGGCGCAAATTGGACTTCAATTGTAGAATCTAATTGGATTTTCCGTAAACTTTACTTATTAATATATATATGACTTATAAATTTGAATTGTTTATAGTTATAAAAAAGGTTCATAAATATCAAATCATTCAAGCCATCTTCTCCTCTAATTTTATATATAGTGTTAGATATATGATTATGCTTTTTATGATTTATTTATATTAGGCTCCTTGTTTTCTACTCTAAATTAACTCATTTGACACAAAAATTAAAAAATTTCAATTAGATAGGACACGTGCCGTAAAATTAAACTTTAATTGAAATCTAATTTTTACATTAAACTAACTAACTAACCTAGTACAGAAATTTTTAAATTTTGATTAGATGAGATGCGTGACACAAAATTTGACTTTAATTAAATTCCAATTTTAAATATAATTGAATTTTTTCTCACCTTTACCTATTAATATATATATATATATATATATATATGACTTATAAACTTGAATTATTTTTAGTTCTACAAAAAAAAAAATGCTTATAAATATAAAATCATTCAATTTTTTTTTTATGGTTTACAACAACAAAAAAAAAGCTCATAAAAAATTATTAATAGGTGAGGGCAGAATACTCCTTACAGCAAGTGAAGAGTTTCTGGTCACCGCCAGCAGCAAGATTCAGCCCAGAGGAGGCTGCAATTTATCTCCGTTCTATAGGTTACCCAACACTAAATTTTGTATGCAATACACAACCTTTGTGAGTGGCATAGATCATAGAATTCCATCAGAGTTATTTTTTGTTTCATAACGCATATTCTGTCTTGTTTGGTTTCAAAACCAAGAAAAGCTTCAATTGCCTGTGACCAGAAACCAAAACCATGCTCAACATGTGTAACTTTTCCACTAGAATGAAGGGGGGTTCTCTTGGGAAACCTCCTTCATTCCTGGTTCAAAAGGAATGGCAATTGTTCTATTATTCATGCTCAATCTTCTATCCATTGGGTTATCGTGTTTTTGACAGGCATATGGGATCTTCGGCTGAATAGAAATGCAGTAATTTTCAGCAATAAATGCCTTAAACTGAGACTCCAGAATCTAAGTCAGGCAATGGAAATTTTGCCTATTTACCCTCAAACCATGCATCTACAGCCAGGTCTACTATGTTTCTGAAATGGGAAACACCTCCAGTGGGCTGGTTCAACTCAAATACCAATGGTTCCTCTGGAAGAGTTTTTATTTTTTGATAAGTGCGAAAGAGTAAAACATAGAGAGTGAGATTGAAAAATATCTGAATCTGATATTATGCAGCACACTCTGTAATGCAATACAAAAGTCCTATTTATAGGACTGAGATAAGCGCAAGCTTAGATCAATTTAGGCGGTAAACCAGAACTAATTCTCTAACAGAACTCTAACAACTCATAACAGATTGACAGCCTGTGATCAGTAATTAAACACGTGTTTCCACTAATTGCACCACGTGTTAAACCTGAGGGAGATAACTAGACAGAGCACAATTTGGGGCTTTGGCACTTGTATGAAATGCTGCTGTTTGTATTAAGTTTTACTGTAATGGAATCATTGTAGTTGGATTTCCTGAAATGATGTCGTTGGATTTGTTTCTGTCTTTATCATCCTCTAGGGGGGACACAGGCCAGGCTGGTGAGGGTGGACTTACTCGAAATGCAGAGGGTAACTGGGTAAACAGATTCTGCAGAGCTATTGGGCAAGTGATGCAAGGAAAGTGATGGGTTGTGATATGAATAAGAACTAAATGGAATGTGAGTTACTTTAAAGAAATTGATAGGTGGTTAGGCACCTCTATAATGTTCAAGAAAAGCTCTAAAGGGCTTATTTCATTCACGTACAAAAACTAAATACAAATGAGAGTGAGAGCCTAATCTGCTATTTATGCAAGCTACACTATACTAGCAGTCACTGGATTGGCTCAATTAAAGACTTAACCTGATTTGTAATTGGCAGTCTAATCAACTAACATACTAAGTAAGTACAAATGACTATAAGTGATTGCTGTTACAATAATAATCTCTAACCCATTGTTTAGACACAAGCATCTATTGCTACTGGTTTTGTGTTCACTACAAATGTAAAACAATTGCTTAAATTCCCTACATCAACAAGCTTCGAGTGTTTTGGCTGAAGTTTGGGCAGTTCGGTATGGTCTCATTTTAGCTAGGGAGTTAGGCATCCATTATTTAATTGTGAAACTGGATGCTATGGAAATTGTATTAGCTATCAACAGTGTTTCTTGTCCTAACATTCTTATCTGTAGCATCGTACATGACTGCAAGAATTTAGTCCAAGCTTTCCATAGGTATGAAATGAAGCACAACCATCGGGAAACCAACAAGTGTGCTGACACTTCAGCTAAGAGAGGTTGTTCCTTAGTTTCAGATGTCATGTTTTTTGAAGATCCCCTTCTGATGTACCTTTTTATTTTATTTTATCAGATTTTGATAACTCTGAGGCTCGGTAAAGTAGTTTTGTAAGAACTTAAGTTATTTATGCAAGCTGTATTTACCAAAAAAAAAAAAAAAATTAGAGACTAGCAAGAGATACAGTTCCATTATCACACTCCAAATCAAACTAACATCAACGGGACAACCCCATGTCACTAATCCATTGCATCCAATAACAGTATAATAACCAAAAACAATACTCAAACGACAAAATCTGTTAACAAAAAAAGCAACCTATAAATGGCACATCTTATGAATCTAAGTTTCGATATTCATCAATCCATCAGACAACATTCACCATAAAAATAATTGTCAGGAGGCATTCAGCACAACAATAGTTCAGACCTAGATGATTGAAAAAACAAAATGGATGAAGCAAGCTATGAGCATAGCCCTTGGGATAACATTTCACATGATGTTCACAAGCATTTTCAAATGAATCATTACTAAAACTAATAATAATAATCCAAATCAAATCCAAATCTAAATTAAACCCAAATCTTTTCTTTCGGCCCACCGCTGGTGAGTGGTGGCGATGGGGGAGACTTGAAGCTTTGGAGGGTAGTGGTGGCAGCTCACGATAATGGAGGTCGTGGTGCTGCCATGTCTGGTTGTGGAGAAGCCTTGGAGATTTGAGAATGGAAAGTGAGAAGAAGAAGAAGAAGATGGAGAGAGAGCACCGGGCACGTGGATAACGCAAAGAAGTGGGTCTCATATATTGCTGACAAATACAAAAATTACACCCCAACTCAATTCTCTTTATGTGCGCCCCAGTTAGCGGATTGCAAACACGTGGGCTAGGGAAATGGTTTCTGCCTTCAAACGGAGGAAAAGACAACATTCCTTATCATTATTCATTTCTCTTTCTATTTCTTCCTCTTCCAACGTTACCAAACACACTGCTAATCCGGAAACAACTAAATAAATAACCAATAATATACTGACAAGGAGAGAACATTCTTTTTTCTCGTTTGCTACGATTAAATGCAACTAGAACATAAACAAAAATTTGGCAAATAGCTAGAGCTATTTTTCCATAACATAACAATTTTATATATGACCAAATTGCTAAGTAAGCTCCATTATCTTCAACGATGATGGCAGCCTGAGCCATTACCGGGTTCAGGCAAGTAAGTGCATGGATTAGGTGCCGAAGGCGGAATCAGGGCTGGAACTTGAGAAACTGGCACCGCTTTGACTGTCTCAAGTTTCTTTGACTTCATGACAACAAAAAGCCTTGTAGTTTCAACGGGCTTGCTGTTAACAATGAACAATGTGAGTATCATGATCATCACCACCTTTACAATGGTGAAGATATTTTTCTTCGAAAACATGTTTTTCTCGATCAAGATGTGGTTTGAGATGTTTCTAATAAAACCACAAGAGATATAGGGGGTGTTTGACAACCCTTTTCAAATAATAATTTTCAATTTTTAATCAACATTTTACGTATTTTCACACACTTTTTCACCCTCAGATATTTCTATAAATATTTTCAAATAACAATTTTCAGTTTTTAAACACATTTACCAAACGGGCCCATAAAATGTGTGTTTTCAATGCATGGTTGGTGAATGAACAAGTGAGTTAAATTTATAGTAGGAACAAAAATTCGAGAGACGTCTAGGCCACGTATTACGTATGTTAAGGCGGTTCATATGATAAAGTTGGTTCCTCAAGTATGGTGCCGGTATTATCAAGAATTTTTTTTGAGAAACTATTATAAAGAAATTTTGGAAGCACTTGAAAAACACTGAGGTATTGTGGTGTGAATGAGCTGTCACCTGTGTCACTGTGTGAGTGTGCGAGGGAGGGGATTTGAATCCAATGTATCAATTAGGACTATTGCACCATGCAATTAATATCTCTCACGTCATTTTAATTTTTCAAAATTTTTTATTTTTTAACTTGATCCAATAGTTAGTGTGAGTTTGGTTCTCGTATAAAAAATCAGCTTATTTTACTATTTAGTTTATTTTTGTTATTATTTATAAGATTCATTACACTTTTTAATATTATTTATAAATCTCACTGTACTATTTAAATTAATTTTTAACTTTATTTATAGTATTATTAATAAAAAATTTTAATTATTTAATATCAAAAATTAATTTTTTAACTTTTAATCTGATCTATTGAGAATGTAGCGTAGGTGATCTCAAGGGGTGAAAACAGTGCAAGTTTAATTTGGCTCTAATGAGACACATGGCAAATAATTAACCTGGAGTTGCGCGTGCCAGTGCTGACATTTGGTCTCCGACAAAAAAACCGTCCAAATCTTAGTTCTTTTTTTTGCTGACAGACATTCACATTTCAAGTCACCTTTTTTTATTTTTTTATTTTAAGAATCAGATCAATAGAACTAGCAAAAAAAGAAACAAGCAATACACGTCATTGTTTTTTTATTACAACAGACACCTAAGGAGAATTCTCTTCAAGCTGTCTCCCTCTTTAAGTGATGGAATTCACAGCTTTTCATGGCCGTCGACAAATGCTTCACGTCATCTATGATGTGTCTAATATGACAGCAGTGTCTTGGATAGCTTTAACCACCGAAAGTGAGTCACTCTCAATTATATAACACAACTGAAACTAGTCTCAATTGCAAACTTAATAGCCCGTGAAATAGCTAGCCAATGCCTCAATGACATTTGCATCTTGCCCACCTTCCACTTTATCCGACAAAGCAGCCAGCACCGTCCTTGACTGTCATGCACCACCGCACTTGTGCCTGCATTATTAGTCTCTTTGAAGATAGCTCCATCAACATTAGCTTTGAACCAGCCTTGGGGAGGTGGTAACGATTTCAAATTTTCCTTTGGTCTATCAGATCTATAACCACTTCAAAGTGAATATATAGATTGTGTGAAATTCAAAGGGAACTTAATTAGTCCAAAACACATGCACACCCAGATCTATACCATGGCATCCTTTTGGTATATTACAGTGATCACTATTGATGTCATTACAAATAGCCAAAATTATGTTAATGCTTCCATGCATTTCTCTGTTAATTATTAATTTTTTTTATGACATATTATTCATTTTATTGTTTATATTTTATCATGGTCTCAAATTTTTTTTTTGAGAAATGGTTTCAAAGCTATGTCTCACATTTTCTAATATAATATTAAGGATTTCAAAAATATGTTTTTATCTTTTCTAAACAATATAGAGTTATTTGTTTATATTTTTAATAAGCATCAGTGATGATCTCTTATGGATTTGATATTGTTCATAGATATATCACACCATAATATATATATATATATATATATATTAATTTAATGGTTACAACAACAAATAAAGAAATTTTAAAGCCAAAAGTGTTCATATGTTTTTCATGACACCTAACAAATCATTAAAAAAAATGTAATATAACATTGATCACTATTACCATTGATGTCATGGAACAGGTTTTGGCTATTTGCAAAACATATTACATTTTTTAGTTTGGACACGTTTAAAGAAACTTGTTCGATGACATCGATGGTAGTATTAATAAAGAAAGATTTAAAGCCAAAACTTGTTTACTATTACCATTGATGTCATTGAACAAGTTTTGGCTATTAGCAAAATATTATATGGGAAATGTTAACGAATGCTCTCAGGGCATTGGTTAACAATCCATTTAAAGAAAGTTTTTATGAAAAAATGAAATAAAGCAATTAATGTTTTAATAATTTTTTTCATTTTCCATAAAAATGGTATTAAAACTTTTTTAAAATGGATTATTAATTAATACCCTTAAAGCATTCGTTAGCGTGATCATATTACATTTTGCTACTATTAATGAATGACCTGTCACTGTGTGAGGGGGAAAACCGTGCAAGTTTGGCTCTGAGACACATGACAAAACTTTTCAATATATTAAATGGTCCTCACTCCTCATAGACCATGAGGAGGTTTTTTTTTTTTTTTTTTTTTTTTTTTTTTTTTTTTTTTTATTCCGCTGAGAATAATGAGGAATATACCGTAAGAACGAAACAAGAGGAATGAGGCGGAACAAACATAGGTGTGTGTGTGTGTTTTGGAAATGGAGTGAGGTTGGGTGCACGTGTGGCCATTAATCATAAGCAGTGGGTGGCGTGGTCGGTGTATGTGTCTATATAAATTTTATAAATTGGTGTATCATCAATTATTTAAAAAAAATTAAAAAAATTGTAGTTGTTTTAGCACTTTTCTTAAGATTTTCCAATATATATGCATTTTTTAAAATAAAAAATTTGACTCAATATGATTGTAAGACATGGAAATGATGAAACATTTAATGAATTAAATAAGTAATTCCAATGAAATATTGGAAACATTAGTTTTTATATCGGATAAAGTCTGGTATCCTTACAAGTTAAAGAAACTATTCGAATTGTAATGAATCAATATAATTACTCAAATAGGATTGAACTCTATAAATTATTTATTTAAAGAATTTTCAATTTTAATTTTTTTAATTGAAAGGGAGATTGTTGCAAAATTTAAGTACAAAATCAACTATAGATGATTTTTGTTATTTAAAAGAATGTTGAATTTTATTTTTAGATGACTAAGTTAAAATATATTTAAAATGATTATTTTGTTTATTCTTTCTTTTGTTGATATTTTCTTAACATTAAATATATGGTAGTTGGATTTTACAAATTTTTTATTATCATTAAGGCTTAGGCCCCCTAAGTTTTGATCATGGTTCCGTCTCTATGTGGAGATGCATACAAAAGAAACAAAATGAGATGGAATAAATAAATATAGTGGGGGCCTAAAGACCGAGGATGAAGTTTAAGAGTCGCAGTGTAGGGTGACAAGGCCACAAACCCAAAGAGGAGGGTTGCTCGGGGAGGTGTAGAGGTGAATCCAAAAGTACTTTACAGCCTACCAAGTGGGAACCAAAGGTCAAAGGGAGAAGTTTCTAGTTTAGGGTAGCTTGTGGCCTCTGCATTGAATGCCCTGCATCTAGCCTCCAAGCCGCATTAAATGGTAGGTAACAGCTTTATTAGCTGCATTGATGAAAAAGTGACATGAGCAGAGAATGTCACAACTAAGCAGACTCTTCCACCACCTTCTCCAAACTGTGGGAAGGGACAAGTGTCAAGAGAGGAGACTAGTTAGGTGAGAAATAGATGGTTGAGATGTGAGGAAGGAAGGAGTATATATATGAGAGAGAGAGAGGTTGCAGAAAGAGGAGATGGAAAAAATATCAGGATAGAAGATTGAAACGAGAAGAATATTGAGAGAAAGAAGAGTGAACAGTACTATTTACACTGTAGTTTTAACCTCCTCGGGAAGGCTTGAGGGGATAGATTGGTTCACCAAATAAATGTATTTTTCCTTTTTCCTTTTTCTTTCTTGTCCGGACCCTCGGACTGAGCCATTTCTTTGTTGTGCTGTTCCATCTCTACAAATTCTTTGTTTTGGGCCATAGATGAATTGATCTAGCCACTGTTCTAAGTGGGCTATGGGCCTTAAGTTTTTCTTGCCTTTACAATTGACGCTGTCTATGGGAATAACAAAGTCTGGTGGACCTGTCTTGAGTGTTCATAGCTAGCATAGGCTAGGATAGGGAAGAATCAGTTGGTTCGCAAAAGGAGAACCAATTTGTTAACATGGAGTGAAGGAGAGATAGGCAGCGCACCCCAAGTGTTGCGGTGGAGTCTTACCACATTGATCACATTGAGCAAAGCCATTCGAGGACTAGAAGTTAGGTTTCTCACGATTAAGAGACATGCAAGTTGCAATTAGAGATAGATCACTTACGCAAAGAGTTGAAACGCAAGGAACATGACATAAGGAGTCCCTCTCCCTCATCAAGTGATGGCTCCAAAGATAGTAGGGATCGAACGTATTGTCACAGATCCAGAACCCCATCTAGTAAATCATATTCCGTTTCCTCTCGTAAGGATAGGTTGAAGAAAGGTGGTGATAAACATGGGAAGGGGTCTTCTTACTAGGGCATGAGGAATGATGCAATGAGTAGAGCCCTACAGCAAATTTCTAATTCACATTTTGTTAGGAGGATCAACAAAGCCAAGCTCCCTCATCATTTTTCTCAGCCAACATTCACCATTTATAATGGAAGGATTGACCCCATGGAGCATGTTAGCCATTTTAACTAGAAAATGGCAGTTCACTCAAGTAATGAAGCTTTGATGTGTAAAGTTTTTCCTTCTAACCTTGGGCTGGCTGCTATGCGTTGGTTTGATGCCTTGGAGGAGGGATCGATATGGTCTTTTAAGGAGCTAACAAGGGCATTCGGGGCAAGATTCATAATGTGCAGCAGAGTCCCCAAGCCAGTAGACTTGTTGTTATCCATGGTGATGAGAGAAGGAGAGACACTCAAGACTTATTTGGATAGGTATTGGGAAATTTATACTGAGATAGATGGTGACTTTGAAGATGTGGCCGTAAGGACCTTTAAGGTGGGGCTCCTTATTGAGCATAAGATGAGAAAGTCGTTGACAATGAAAACCACTTTAAACATGCGCCAGCTTATGGATCGCATAGATAAATATAAGCAGGTTAAAGATGATCAGGTGCAGGAAAAGGCAAAGCTAAAATGTTCCCAGAAATGAGGGATCCTAGGGAAGGAGGATATTAGGGTAATCTCCCTAGGAGGGATTTCCCTAATTAGACGTCATCCACAGGGGCTCAATTGGTCAATTCATCGTCTAAAGAGCCAGTGTATCAAATATTGGAGAAAATACAAAATGAACCATACTTCAAATGGCCCAATAAGATGGGTGGAGATTCATCTAGGAGAAACTAGAGCCTCTATTGCCGCTACCATCAGGATAAGGGGCACACCACAGAGGATTGCAGAACCCTGCATGATCATCTGAATTAGCTGGTGAAGGTTAGGAAGCTCAACCAGTTCTTGCATCAACCCGTGGGACAATATGGGCACTCCAGAGCTGAGTTGCATATGGGCAATGTTCCTTGACCAGCATTAGGCACTATCAGCCTAATTTTTTCCAAGCCAGGAGGTGATCTTGGTGCATGTTCCAGGGTCATGTCCATCGGTGGAGGCCTTGATGTAAAGGCCAGAAGTCATGTTACTAAAAAGTCTAAGGGGACGACCATTCCTACCCTGGGTTTTTCTGAAGAGGATAAAGAAGGAACATGTCAACTACATGATGACGCTTTGGTGGTTACTATCAGGATCAGTGGATATGATGTAAATAGAGTCCTAGTTGACCAGGAAAGCAGAGCGGAGATCATTTACCTCGATTTGTATAACAGGTTGAATTTGAAGTCTGAGGACCTAGAAAGGTATGACTCACCATTGGTAGGGTTTGATGGAAAAGTGTTGGTCCCTCAGAGAATGATTAGGTTACCCATTCAAGTCGGGGATGAAAAGGTGTAAGTAAACTTTATCTTCGTTAAAACTTATTCCCCTTACACAGCTATCTTGGCCAGGCCATGGCTTCATGCAATGGGTGCGGTCTTGTCAACTTTGCACTTGAAAGTTAAATATCCTACTTAGGGGAGAGTGGGAGAGTTACTCGGCAGTCAGGCGATAGCTAGGCAATGTTTGGTGTCTGCAGGTACACGGCCTCCTGTGGATCCTGTTTTGAAGGTAAGGGAGGAAATTATGTTGAGGGTAATATCCTCAAGATATAACATTGATCACTTTATTACATTTTTTATATTTTCCTATTTTCAGTCTTGTCTTATAAATAGCATGCATGTATTGTGAAAGAGGATTATTGAATAAAAATCAGAAAAACGTGAGGTTTTTCTTCTTCTTTTGGTTCTTCAAAAATTGTGAACTTATCAGAGATTCTTTCTTATGGTTTTCAAATTTTATACCTTCGGTTCATGATTCAGCTATAATCAATGAGTCAAGGTCTGTTACTTATACCTCTAGTTCACTTTTCATTTATAAACGTTGAGTCGGGATTTCTATCAAAATCTGAATTTTAGCTTTCTTAGGCAAGTATTCCAATATTATTTGTTGGGTCTCAGAGCGTGTCGATTGAGGTTCGCATCAACGTGCGAATTATTTATATTTTCTTTTTTCTTTTGAAAAAAAAAATCAAATGTTGCAATTGACTTTTTCGTAATCTATGAGTACAGAAAAAAAGGCAAACATATCACACAAGTCACAATAAACTTAATAATGATAATTTATTGGACTAATCAACATATAAACAAATCAACATTAAAGAAAAAAAAAACACATTGCCAATTATTAACCTTGAAAAAGAAAATAGATTATCAATTATTAATGTTTATTATGTTGGCTGCACAGTCTGTCTAGGCCACACTTTAATATTACTCACATAAATTAGATTGTTGAACAAGCAGTTGAAAAGTTCAATTTCTATTATTTTATAAAAAGAAGTGTGCGTGTAAATAACTTAAGCTTTTTTTTTTTTTTTTTGAGGAAAAAGTGTGTAACGTAGGCTGCGTTTGTTTGGGTTTAGAATATTTTCCGGATGTAAAATAATTTCAAGTGAAAATATTTTCAGGAAAGGAAATTTTTTTTAGATGTTTGGTAGCATTTTAAAAAATACTTTGAAAAATATTTTCAGGTGTTTGGTTGTGTTCTTGAAAATATTATAGAAAACATGTTTTCTACTTGTTACTCACATTTTCTCAACTTCCAAACAAATATATAAATTCATTTCTCAGCAGAGAAATACAAAAGAAACAAAACCCCAAAAAAAAAAAATCATCAAATCCGGGAGAGAAGAAGGAAGAGAGAGAGGTGAGATCGCGCGATCGAAGGCGAAGGCTTTAATAGTGCGGAGGAGGCTTCGATCGTGCAATCGACGGTGAAGGTGAGACGCACGGCAGAGGCCAAATCGCGGAATCAACGGCGAAGGCGAGATCGCGTGGCGGAGGCGAGATCGTGCGATCGAGGGCGACTGGGTTCGAGATTGCGCGGCGTTGGAGTCGATCTTTGATTGATCAGTGGTGAGAGGCACGGCTCGGATGGCGAGATTGCTTGGCATTGGAGTCGATCTTGGTTCGGTTCTTTTTTTTTTTTTCTCTTTTTTTATTCCCTAGAAATGGTTTGAATGTAATGGTTTGGAGATGGGTTTTGGATCGTGGGAAATGGTTTGGAGATGGGTTTTTTTTGGAAATGGTTTGGAGATGGGTTTTGGACCATGGGCAGCATGATCTGGGCTGGCCGGAGCTTGGTTGAGGTGAGCTTGGAGATGGGTTTTGGACTGTGTGAGAAGTGTGCTCTAGCTCTCTCTCTTCAGGTGTGGTTTCCGGAAATTGTTTGAAAGTAAAGTAAAACTGTAAACGATTTTTCGTTGGAAGGGGCTATATTTTACGGTCAAAGGAAATCATTTTCAAGTTGACCATATTTTACATGTGCATCCAAACACACGTGATGGTGTAAAATGATTTTGGGAAGTTGTTTGCTACCAAAACAAACGCAACCTTAAGCTAAGGAAGAAATAAAAACTAGAAAAAGGGAACGACACACCAGTTTGCAGTTCCATCAACCAAAAAAAAAAGAGACGCACCACTACACTAGTGAGAAAGGCGAAATAAACTCAGATCAGCGAAGAGAAATCAACTGAGAAGAGAAGACCATACCTTAGCCAATTCAACTCGTGTACAAGTGTGAACAGTAGACCAGAGGATACCAACCTGAGAACTTGAGACAGTGAGCCTGTGATATGCGGCTGGAGACTAGTTTGTGGATCTAATGTCAAAGGAATGGAGGAAGAATGAGAGCAGTAAAACTGAGAGAGAGAAATTAAATGGGTAAAGTTGGGAACTTTTGATTGTTTTGTTTTTGTTTAGACTGGATTTGTGATTTATTTTGTAGTTAATTTTTGTTTGTCTAAAGGTTATTAATGTTGCTCTTGGGGCAATTTGTTTTGTTTAAATCAGAAAATTTTCTAATTATTCTTGGTTCAATATCCAAAGGGCAAAAGGTTTGGAGCAAAATTTTTTATTTTTTATGGTTTTCATAGGATAATATGTAAATATTTTGGAGGAGGGGGCCAAAATATTTATATATTTTTTGGATAATTTTTTATTTTTCTAGTTAGATATGCTATTCTATATTTTTTCCAAAATCTAGGGGAGGGGGCATGGGCCCCTCAACCCCAACGTAGGTTTGTCTCTATTCCCCATGCTTAATTTGCTGATGATTTTGTGGGGATAAGCCTTAGCTAGCTGTTTAAACTAGACGAAATCCAGCAAATCTTTGTCGCAGCCTGGATGACTATGATTTGGAATTCTAGAAATGATCTAGTATGGGATAGAAAAGGAGGGCTTACCATTAACAATCATACAATTTTGGAGAGAGAATCAGAGAGGCAACCAGCACAAAGCTCTACTTGGAGTCCCCCTCCCTTATCTTCTTACACTTACAAGATTAACATAGTAGCAGCAGAAGGGGCTCTACAAGCCTTGCATTTTGCAATCGACTTGGGCTTACAAGATGTCACTCTTGAAGGTGACTGTGCTGCATATATTATTTACTGTACTTCAACAAACTAAACCAAGTTTAGCTATTTTTGGAACATTACAACTACAAGATTTAGAATGGTCATTTTCAATTTCACCAACAGTGTTAGTAACCATGCTTCTCATGTACTAGCCAAAGAGGCTCTCTTGAGAGATTCTGTTGGAATATGGGTGGCGGACTGTCCTCCATTTCTTTTTCTTTTACTATCTTTACATTCTGATAAATTTTAATCTTTAAAACTGCTATCGTTTTCATAAAAATTAAAAAATATATATAATAAAAAACTTTAACAAATTTAAATGTACACATGCATGGTACTACATATTTAAGATCTTATTTCACCAAATAATCGACGATATTTAACTTTAAATGATACAATACTATACATTTTTTATATTTGTGAAAACTAAATTTTCACGAAAAGAAGATAATTAACTAGGGGTGTAATTGTACTTTACCTTTTATTCAACCACCCTCACCCACAATGGTGGAAATTTTATCAACTTCATTTAGTATTTTATATCATTATTCTAAAAGATTCATGAATGCATAGGTTGTTCCTTTCCTCTTCAAAAATGAAAATGAGAGGATTGTTTAGATGGAACATGGATTGAATTAGTGTCATGGCTTGTTGAATACTATGTGAGAACTGATTTCCAAACAATTTTCAGTACGTATATATCATAGAGTTTAATTAAGTTCTTTTGTATACAAATGGATTTACGTTTACCTTCTAAATCGTTTTGAGTTCTTTCCCTTATAACCTTCGTCTACTTTGAACGACTTCCACAAGTTCAATCATTACAATCCCAATGATGTACCAAGTAATCCCTGCTAACATAACCTGTGACCAAGAGCTGTTAACGATGTCCAAAGCCAAAGAGCCACCTATATGTTGTTTTAATCCACCAACAGTCCCTTCTCCAATTTGTAACCAAACTATAACTGAAGCAATTGTTGCTGTTATCATTGGAAGTACTCCCCATATTACGGGTTTCTTCTGATTGTCATCATCTACTCTATAGTTTCTATCCTTGTATTCTTTAGTAGGTGAAGAGGATTTTTGGGTAGTTGAGGCATTATAGCTGACGACTTGAGTTGAAGCTGGAAGAGCATGGATTGATGGAATCCAATAATCCTCGTGATATATATAGTTCGATGAGATTCGACCAATCGTTCCTCCTGCTCGCTTTCTGGCAGCTACTGCTTCTCGAAGCTTGTCCATGCTTGGCTCACTAGATTTATTACGTGAAACGTATGTCAGATTATTTTGTAACGACACAGGTGTGGATCCTCCTCCTCCTGCAACAGGTGATTGCCAGTATAACCAATTTGAGATTGATCTAATTGCTTGAATTGCTGACATTCTAGCTTCTCTTTGGAGGTCTGTTTCCTAAAACAATAAAGTGGAAAAGGACACAGAGAAAAACATATTAATTAATTGAATCGTTAAATTATATTTATATATGGACCTAGTAGCTAGCAGATAAATATAAACGCCATAATTTTAGTTTGTAAATAAATTTCCTTATAACATTCTAGGAGATAGAAATTGCCTGTACATGTAGCCGTTGCCCATTAGTAATTAATTAGTACGTGGAAAGGAAACTAACCTTGGGGTGTTGTGTAGAAGCTTTTTCCACTGCATCCTTAAATCTGGTCTGGAATTTTTTGACATCTACAAAGATATTTGAGACACGAGCTCCTGCTGCATTACCCATGCCCACTCTTACATTGCCGCGTGGTTGCTTCGACATTAAAAACTCTAGAGCTGCCAGGTTTGACCTCTCCACAATCCTATATATATTAGCCATTATTTTTTTTTTTAAAAGATATTAATATTATTCTAAATATAGAAATACAGACATATATATTAATAAAGAAATTCGAATTCCTTTCTTTTCTAACTATAATCTTAATATATCTCTCCAAAAAAAAAAAAAAACTATAATCTTACTATGTACTAATACTCAATAATCACTATTAATTACAACATATACTTCCTCATGATGTATTAATTACTTCTGATCTCACTCTAAAAATCATTATTAATTAATTAAGTTGATGGAGATTATTATTTAGCCATGATATCATTAATTATCAATATAATGAATGAAAATAGATACTCCACAAGTATAAGTTAAAGATCATATAACACTTGAGCAAACGAGCTAAGTAGCTGGAGTAAAATATATACTCACGAGATGCAATCAACCGGACATGCTCCTATGGCCTCTTGGATCTTCTGTTCAGAATCAGCCCACTGTGCAACAACCCTGGCTCTTCCATAAACAGATTCAATAGCAAATGTCTTTTCAGCAAATAAGGCACATTTCAAGCAGCCTACGCACTTGACTTCATCAACAAATACTGCTCTTTGTTCATTTTCCAATCCAAACCATGTTGAGTATATAGGTTTACCTGTGTAACCTTTAAGTTCTGCAATTTTGGCTTGCTCCTGCACCATTCCTTTTCAAAGTCAAAAGGAATTCTTAACCATATAATTACCCAAGCATTCACACTGCTGTTGACATTTAGAATAGATATACATGCTTTAAGAGTTACTGAAAGTTTCAACATGAATGAGAAATTACACCATTTGTGCTTCAACCTGGTATCTTCCAAAATTACTTCGACTTGCCGTTTCTAAAGGTCAATGTTGTTTCTTATAGATGGAGAATTGGAACATAGAGAAGATTACAAGGTTCAATTTCTCTCTCTCTCTCTCTGTCTCCAAAAAAAAATAAAAAACTCTGATCACTCTTTTCCCAAGCTATTTTCATTTTCAACACTTCAAGGAGGGTACTCGGTATGTTATATATATAAAGTCTTTAAATAAATGTTAGATACAGTACTTTATGTACAATTATTATAATCCTCAATTAAATACCCCTTAGTTATTGAGGATTATAATATATTTGGATATGATATTTAAATGTAGGAGGTAGGTTCTTGAGTCCTGACTCTTGACATTCTCCAAAATCCAAAACCTTGAATGATGTTGATAAAATTCGCATTTCTATAAATTATGACAGAGACCAAGAAACTACTCTCACTATATATAGTTGGATATGATTTTTAAATGTAGGAGGTAGGTTCTTGAGTCCTGACTCTTGACATTTTCCAAAGTCCAAAACCTTGAATGATGTTGATAAAATTCGCATTTTTTATAAATTATGACAGAGACCAAGAAACTACTCTCACTTATGGCATCATTGATATAGTGGAAAAAGTCATTTTGCTATTATAATTACTGTTGGGTTAAGAAAGATTGACTCTAGTTAATTATTTTAATTATTCAAGTTAATTAATTAGGTCAAATCACCAAATAAACTAAATGCAACGGAAATTAAAAAGACACGATAATTTTTTGACAATTGTGAAAAATCTATCGTAGGACAGAAACTCCACCGGGTGTATTTAAGGTCACCACTCTCAAAAATCCACAAATCAATAATCAAGCAGTTACAAGTATGAGAAATCTTACCACTACCTTAGCCTATCCCAATATAGCAACCTATAGTTGAATCTTCGCTTCAATACTCAATTGAACTTGATCTTGTAACAAAATTCTTTCCTTTGTTGCACAAATCTCTAATCTGTGACTAACTCCTTTGCACAGATCCTAGTACGTGGCTAACTCCAGCAACTTAATTGATTGTTGTTGACTACAAAGTTCTTCACTTCATAAACGTTGAAAACCAGGAAGCACTTGGTTACAAAACCTTAAGACGCATAAATGCAGTAGCTTCTCACATAGTGTATATGTTTTAGGTCTCTGTTTTCATGTATGATAACTTTATAAGCCTTAAGTATGACTAGGGTTGTAAAAAGTGATACCCTAATCATTCAAGTCATCATGGGCCAAATTCAAATCTAAGATTTCTGAAATCGTAGTTCTTAATAGGTCAAACTTGTGTCGAGTTTCTCCATTAATCTTCGATAGTAGCATTTGTTGATTTAGTGTTGAGATTTAATGAAACAGTTTTTCTTCACTTATTTTTTAGATCAAACTTCATGTCTTTAATAATACCATTTGATATGTTTGAACAACATACTACTTGATACATTAAATCCATTTTAGATCTACCTAATAACAAGTAAAGTACGTTTTATCAAAAGATTAGCTAATTACGTAGAAAATATGACCCTAACAATTACAATCCTCATAGAACAAATTACATGACTTTATTATAGCCAACCTTCTCTCTCTCTCTCTCTCTCTCTGCCGTTTCTATTAATTCGTTTGTCCTCAAGCCTCAAGGCATCTTTTACATGAATTTTCCTTTCGTAGTAATTTTTGTTTTCCATATTTTTTTCTTGAATGTTCTATGTTTGGGTATCTTTTTCGTATTTTTAATTCCATTGTCCATGCGTTTGTGTAATATTTTATTAAGAACCAAATTTCTAGACACCAGATTTGATTATAGAGTTTTTATGAATTGAAAAAATAGTAAAAGAAGCTAAAAGTATTAACAACTAACTTTCATCTCAAAAGTTAAGGTAAATAAAATTGACTTGAAAATTTGGGATTTTTTTTTTTTTTTCAAAATAACCATTTTTCTAACAATTTCGTTAGTTAGTAACGTTTCCAAACTATTTAGTTAGTAACAAGTTCACTATAACAACTCAAGTTTTATGGACTCAAGTTCAACGTTTCCCTAACTTTAACAAACCGAAAAAAACCCAAAGACCAGAGAAGAAAATGAAGGAACATCAACAAACCAAAAGACTAGAGAAGAAAATGAAGCCTTCGCCACCGCCACTAGAGCTTTCGTCACGTGGTTTGATCTTTATTGTTTGGGTTTGATCTTCGTGGTTTGATCTTCATGGAGCCTTTGTTGTTTCTTCTTTGTTGTGATCTTCATAGGTTTGATCTTTGTGATTTATGGGTTCGATTTATGTGGTTTGTCGGTTATTTGGGTTTGATATTCCTAGTGGGTTATTTGGGTTTGATCTTCCTAGAGTCTTCATTGTGATTCAATTGTTCCTTCTTTGTTGTGATTCAGTTGTTTCATCTACGTTGTGATCTTCATGGGTTTGTGTTAGGTTCTAAGTACTTAGGAACTAGTGTATTAGAACTCTAATGTGTATTATTGGCAAACCATTATCAAAACAGGTGTTTAGTCTGTTTTAGACTTGCTCAAAGTATGTCATTCATGTAAAGTTGGAATCAAGTTAACTGCAGAAGTTATTGTATAAATCTGCCTAGCTTGATCAATCAAGAATTAGACTTGACCGATCAAAAGTCGTGCAGATTGTTTTTTCTGCAGAATTTCCAACTTAGCCCTAAGCCCATATGAAGTGTAGGGTTTTATATTTCGCCCTAAGTATAAAAGGTAAACCCTAGCCACGTTTTTTATGTTGCTCATATTGCTGTTTGTGTGAATTTCGTGTGAGATCTAAGAGGTGTTTGCCTTCACACAAGCTTAGGATTATCGAGAAGGATATTTCTTCAAGAGCTTGATAAGCATTTAGTTGCTACCATAAGAGCTTAAAGATACACAAGTGGGAGTGCTTGTACTTGCTGGAAAATCCAAGAAAGAAGGAGTCCGTGGTCTCGGAGCTTACACGTGGTTGTGTCAGTAAGTTTTCTATTGGTGGGTAGCAATAGGATGTTAGTGGTCTAAGTCGCTATTTTACAAATTTCGATTCTTTCATAGTGGATTCAGGTTTACCTTGAGAATAGTTAGGTTAAATCGTCCCCTGGTTTTTTATCGGTTTGGTTTTCCTGAGTCATCATATTTTTGTGTTTTTATATTCCGCAATTTACATTGATATAATTATATGATTGTGTTAACCTAGATTTGAAATTTGGACTAAGTAATAACTTGGCTTGTTAACTAGGTTAATCCAATTGTGTTTTAAGGGGTCTAAAAACTTAACAAGTGGTATCAGAGCAGGTAGCTCTTCTGTGTAGATCTTTTGAATTCTGAACTGATCCTTGACCCCTGTTGTCATGGAACAGGAACACGAACACTCTCTTGCTATTCTTCCTCACTTTGATGAGAATAATTATGTTACTGGAAAGTCAGGATGAAAACTTTTCTGAAATCCATTGATGAGAGAATCTGGAACTCCGTTGAATACGAATGGGAGTAGCCCACTACCCTTGTGAGTGAGTAGCAAAATTTTCAGAAAAAAAGCAGCCGCTGTCAATAGCAAAGCTATGAATATTATCTTTAATGCTGTTTCTATGGAGGAATTTAAGAGAATCTCTAATATTGAGGTTGCTCACACTGCTTGGAATATCCTCCAGACTGTGCATGAAGGCACAAAGGCAGTTAAGATCAATAAGTTGTAACAATTGACAACTAAATTTGAAAGCATTAGAATGTCTGATGATGAATCTTTTGATGAATTCTATGTTAAGCTTAATGACATTGTTAATTCTGCATACAACTTGCATGAAATTTATGATCAACCTAAAATTGTTAGGAAGATTCTTAAATCTTTAACTGAAAATTTTAGACCCAAAGTGACTGTCATCATTAACAGCAAGGATGTGGACTCCATCCATGTTGATGAACTTGTAGGATCTCTTTAGTCCTATGAGTTGAACCTAACCAAAACTACCAAATCTAAATCAATGGCTCTTAAGTTTATTGATGATATTGATGTTGGTGGAACTTCTGATTATGGATTATTTTATAGCAAAGAGTCCAATCTATCTTTTGCTGATTTTTCTAATTCTGATTAGGCTGGCAATGCTGATGACAGAAAAAGCACCACTGGTGGGTGTTTTTATGTAGGAGCCAATCTTGTTGCTTGGATGAGTAAGAAGCAAAAATTCTGTATCTTTGTCTACCGCAGAGGCAAAATATATTACCGTTGGAAGTTGTTGTTCACAGCTTCTTTGGATGAAAAATGTCTGAATGATTATGGAATATCACAAGACACCATGGTTGTTTATTGTGATAATTCTAGTGCTATTGATATCTCTAAGAACCCTGTTCAACATTTTAAGACTAAGCACATAGAGATTAGGTATCACTTTATCAGAGATTTGGTTGAAAGGAAGATTGTTGTTCTTGAATATATTCCTACTGAACATCAGAATGCTGACATCTTCACCAAACCACTTGATGGAAGCAAGTTTGAAGCACTTCGTCAAGTAATTAGTGTGATTTTGTGTCTCTAGTCATTCTTAGCTTTCATGGTCCTTGCTTCATTGCTCTACTCCTTGTGACCATTTTTTTTTTTTTTTTTTTGTATTTCTTGTTTTTGTTATCTTTGTTTTTCTAGGATTTACACTACATAACATTCATGCATTTCATTCTAGGATGTTTTTTGTTAATTTCATTAAAAAAAAAAAAAAAAGAGGAAGCAAAATGTGTTTTGCATTTATTTTCATAGTTTTGAAAACAAGGTTGGTCAATTTATTTTCACATAACATGTCTATGTACCTTGTTTAACTTAGATGAGCTTATTTCATGCACTTTACTAGTTAAAAGCTTTGTAATGCATATTGTGTGGGAAGATGTTTGTAGTTTTTGATTACTTTGTCTTGATCTTGAAGTCACATATCTTTGTCGGACTTGAATCTTTTGAGAAATGCATAAATAACCATCTCACCACTGTTTATTAGCCAATCATGAACACCTTAGTACATATCGTAAGATTTTGTACTCGAAAAAATGTAACACATGCACAAAACGAACATAATGTGTAGCCTCGGTTTAAATGATAAAATTGGTGTTTACATTATGGGACTATAATTAACTCAATCAAATAAAATTTATGTGTACATTATCCCCGCTATTTTTAATAAGTTTCTAAACAAATTAAAATTTGTGTGTACAATATGAGGCAAAATTAAGAAACTTACATGATTGAAAGCTTCTGATCTAGGAGGTGTGGGAGTTATATGATGTAACTCTTTAGGTGATAGTTTCTTTCAAATTCTTTGTGATGAATTTTGTAGACTTTTTGGTTGACTTCTACTTACCTATCACCTCACATGTATTTCAAGTTTTTGCTAGTTGTACACACTACACAAGTTACTCTTTGCTGAACTTTGTACATGTTATTATGTGTGTTTGTGGTCTGACCAACCAAGTTTGAAAATGCCTAGAGTTTTATGCAAAATATACTTGATGCCTGAGAATTCAAGGAAAATGTTTGAAAATCTTAATTTTGGGAAAACTGGGTTCAAAACATGTGTTTTTGAAAAACATTTCATTTCATACTTATGCATTTTATTCATAAAATTCAATGCTTTGAGAAGTTTATGCATCAAATTGCTCTATTTTTCAAAAACTGTTTTTTTTTTTCCAAAATTTCGATCGGTCGAACTTGTTTTTCGATTAATTGAAATTGCGATTAAAATTTTGGTTAGCTTTTGTCTGTTTTGATCAATGCTCGATTGGTGTTCGATCAATCGAAGCATTTTTGACCGATTAAATCTGTTTTTCGATCCATCAAAAATCGTGTAGAGATTTTTTTTTAAAGGATTCTTTTTCACATGTTCAACTCACTTTTCAAAAGTTTTTCAACTTTTTCTCTCTTTATACAATTCGGTCAAAGCTTCAATCCAGATTTTTGTCGTTTTCCTCCGTTCTTTTTGCAAGGTTTTCCTCTCCCAAGGCTAGTAAGACCTTTTTACCCTTTCTTTTGCATTTTATTTCATGTTTCATGCATAAATTCATGCATTTAAGGGAGATTTTCGGACCTATGTATATTTTGGGGTTTTTGATGATTCAAGCCATTTTTTCTGAAATTGATCAATGGGTTTTTGTCATACAATGTTATAATCACGATCTATTGTGTTTAATTTGATCAATTTGGTGTTTTGTGAGGAATTGAAAATTCTAGGGCTTGTATTTATCCGAATCGGGAATTTTGTTCAAATTGAGTTTAATTGATGAAATTGGCTTATTGGTTTGTTGCATTTGATCATTATATCCTGTTTTCTACCTTGTGTGATGATCAATTGGTCAATTTGATAAAAATTCTACAAGTGGTTTTTCAAAATTTTGGAGTTTTTCTTATAAACTCTTTGCTCGAGCCAATTTTGTAATTCTAAACTTAAACTTGAACTTGAACTTGAACTTGTTATCACTACATTAGAGCATGCATCATAACATTTATTTGTTCATGCATCATATTTTTTTTTTTCTATTTTTTTGTTTTTGTTGTGCTAACTTGCAGTCTGCATTACGTTTTGTTCTCTTCTTTCTCTTGTATTTCTGTCCCTATCCTAGCACCTTACCTAGGAAGACTAGAGCCAATAGGCTATCCTCTTCTTCTTCTGCCCCTTCCTTTAAGAGTGATAGCTTCGTGAGTGCAAAGCACCAAGAGACCTTTGAGACACTTAATCTTAAGAGAAAGATTTGGGCTGAGCGTAAGGTTTTGTTAGATAAGCTTGATCTTGCCATTAGGGCAAACTTTGAGCATCGAGGCTAGTTGCCTCTTCTGGATTTTGATTCCCCCCCTCTAGCCATCTTGATTAGAGAGTTCTATTCGAACCTCTCTATTCACTCCTATGATTCCGGCACTCTTGCGAGGAGTTGGATTCGTGGTGATGAGTACATTATTACCCCTTCGGTAGTGGTTGATGCTCTTAGGGTGCCTCTTGTTCAGCATCTTGTTTACCCGTATGATGTGTCTCCTCCCCTAGACGACAACATGTCATACATCACTGGTACTTTTATCCGGTGGGGTTCTGATCCTCGAATCACTTCTGTTGAGCTTACTGAGTCTATCTATCTTATCTTTCGGATAGCATGTCACTCATTGTGGCCTATTTCTCATCTGCACAGCATTCCTTTGGAGCAATGTGCATTTTTGTATGCTCTGGTTATAGATGCTCCTATTAATTTTCCTCATTTGTTTCTTCGTTCTTTGAACGAAGTTTATAGGAGTTCTTCTACTGCTCATGCTCTTTTTCATCTTGTTTTCATTCATAGGATTTTGTTGTTTTTAAGTTTGTCTGACTCCCTCGTTTCTGAGCCCATACACATTATTTGCCACTTTTCTTAGGCAAAGGGCTGCTCAGATGAGAGAGCGCTCTAAACGTCCAAGAGTTGAGCCTTCTTGTACCGCACCCCCTTCTTCTTTTTCTACAAGTTTTACTTTTGGTGAGGAGTCTGCTGATCCTGTACGTGCTGCTGCTGCTGCTGTTTCTCCACCATCGACTTCGGATGACTTTGACATTCATCGTACTTTGGAGGCTATCGTGACCGTTCAGCGACTCATGGTCAAATTTTGGTGGACATGCTTGATGAGATCCGTGCTTTGCGAGCAGATTTGGTGTGTCTTAGACGTTCGCCTTCGCCACATTCTTTTGATGATGGATTCTGATTACCCTTTGGCATTCCGTCACAGTACAATTGTGTACTTTTGAGCACTTTTTGTAGTTAGGGGGAGACTTTATTTTTTTGTGAGCCTGTAGAGATTAGATTGTATCTAGGTGCTTCATTTCTTATTTATTTTTTTTGGCTTTTGATGTATTCTTGTTAGGGGGAGATTCATTCATTTTTATATATGGTTCTTGTTTCACTGATTATTGACTTATGTCTATGAGTTATTCATTGATATATGTCTATATTTTGTGTTTTGTGAATTCAAGATGTTTATTTTATTTACTTGTATTTTCCACACATATGTTCATGATTCAATTCAGCTGCTGTCTACACCTGTCTACACATGCAACTGATGAACAGTAGTTAGGATTGGATTTGTTATAATGAGAATTTTTTTAAAGGGCTTTTCTTTGTAAACTTTAAGTTTTTAGTTGTGTTTTGTCACGGATTGCCAAAAGGGAAGTTTGTTAGGTTCTAAGTACTTAGGAACTAATGTATTAGAACTCTAATGTGTATTATTGGCAAACCATGATCAAAACAGGTGTTTAGTTTATTTTAGATTTGCTCAAAGTATGTCATTCATGTAAAGTTGGAATCAAGTTAACTACAGAAGTTACTGTGTAAATCTGCCTGGCTCGAGTGATCGAGAATTAGACTCGACCGATCGAAAGTCATGCAGATTATTTTTTCTGCAAAATTTTCAACTCAGCCCTAAGCTCATATGACGTGTAGAGTTTTATGTTTCATCCTAGGTATAAAAGGCAAACCCTAGCCACGTTTTTGAGGTTGCTCATATTGCTGTTTGTGTGAATCTTGTGTGAGATCTAAGAGGTGCTTGCCTTTACACAAGCTTAGGGTTATCAAGAAGGAGATTTCTTCAAGAGCTTGATGATCATTCAGTTGCTGCCATAAGAGTTTAAAGATACACATGCGAGAGTGCTTATACTTGCTGGAGAATCCAAGAAAGAAGGAGTCAGTGGTCTCGGAGCTTGCACATGGTCGTGTCAGTAAGTTTTCTATTGATGGGTAGCAATAGGATGTTAGTAGTCTAAGTTGCTATTGTATAAATTTTAATTCTTTCATAGTGGATTTAGGTTTACCTTGAAGATAGTTAGGTTAAATCCTCCCCAGGTTGTTTACCGGTTTAGTTTTCCTAAGTCATCATATCTTTGTGTTTTTATATTCCGCATTTTACATTGATATGATTATATGATTGTGTTAACCTAGATCTGAAATTTGGACTAAGTAATAACTTGGCTTGCTAACTAGATTAATCCAATTATGTTTTAAGGAGTCTAAAAACTTAACAGTTTGATGTCTTTAAGGAACTCAAGCCTTAAAGACTTAAGTTTAGTCTTGCCAGCACATAGAACTCGAGTTTTAGGAACTTGAGTTTTTACAACGAACTCGAGTCTAAGATACTCGAGATGCTAGCTTCCTAAATAGTTTAGAAACATTACTAACTAACGAAATTGATAGTAAAATGGTGTAATTTTGAAAAAAAAAATCCAGAAATTCTTTTATCTTAGAAGTAACCCATGTTTTTACCAAATAAAACAAAATCAACGCCATGTTAATAGGCTTGAAAATCTTTCGAAATAGTTGGTTACACATAATGACAGATATTGTTGGCATATAATCAAGTATAACAAATAGTCATAATTAATAATCTCATGCTAGATTATAATCAATGATATTATTATTTGTGGTGGTTGTTGTTAGTTTGGATAAAATGATAAAAACCAAAAGTTCAAACCTTATCATAAGCTGAACGTAACTTTAACCACACAAACCTTATCATAAGCTGAGCGTAAGTTAGGATCAGAGAGGATGGAGTAAACTTCATTGAGTATGATAGCCATGTCATGTCCTGCTGGCCCAGCAATGTCAGGGTGGCACCGCTTCTGCAGAGTCCGATACGCCAGTTTTATCTGCGACTGATGAGAAGAGCTATCTACGCCAAGAAGATCATAGAGGTCAAAGTCCGTGATTGAACTTGAAGAGGAAGCAGCAGCGGCAGCTTTGCATGTCATTGAATTTCCGTACAGCTTTCTAGCAGTTGCATTGAACGGACTGATTTTTTTGGGGGTTAATTTCTTTGTTGTGAAGATTGAAGGAGTACTGGGAGTGAACAGAGGAAGGCACGCGGTAGACATTTTTTTTAGAATTTTTTTTTACTTATCTTCCTCTTCCTCGAAGAATATAATAATAATAATAATAATAATAATATAGAGATTTCTGATTTAAGAACATGAGACGATGAGATGGGCGATATTTTTGAGGGAGATATTTTTGAGATGCAATTGAAGGATTGACAAAAGATATTATTTATATTGACAAAAGCAAAGATATTTGAATATAAAATTGACAAAAAGATATTGTGTTCCCACTTAAAAAGATCCAGTGTCAGCTGTAAAATTGCTAAAGATGGTCCTACTTCTTATGTTTTTTTCCTACCCCCAAAAATTTAATATAAATAAACAAAATTGGAGCATCGTTTGGGCGACTGCCCACCATTTCTCACAAAATTTTTATTATAGTTTTTCCCCCTTCCCTTCTTCTCCTTTACTTTTAATGAACAAATTTTCCCTTTCCAACCATCTTATTAGTTTTTTTTTTTTGTTTTTTGAGAGAAATCTTATTAGTATTAAAGAAAGACTAATAAGAAATATAAATCCACGTTAGTGAAATTCGTATTTACAAATATAAATTTTTTTTTGAGAATATTTACAAATATAAATTAATTAAAGAAAAGAAACATTATCTGTAAAGATGTAAATAAATGAAAAAAAATGAGCGACACCATGTGACCATGTCTCTTCCAATCCAAGATTACTAAATTAAAAACTTCAGTTTTTCAAAATAAAAGATGATAATAAATAACAAAAAAAATACCAGCTATAATACACCAGCATTTCTCTTTAGTTCTTCCAATCTGCTGTCGATTCCAAAATTATCTATTAGATAGTAGCAACTCATGTCTATCCACAAAGAAACTTGCAGCAGTTGTCAATAAGGCACCCCCACCCACATCCCCATCCCCATCCCCTCCTCTTTCTTCTCTGCTTCAAATTACACAAAAACGAAACCCTTATAGAATAATGAATGTCTTCATTCATACTCCCCTAGTCTTCTCATTGTATGTTCATGTAGTCCTCCATGTGACAAATATTAAATCACTAACTTCTGCAATTTAAAACCCAATTATCAATACAAGTATACCAATCTTGGGCCTCATTTTCACAACATTCAAGCTAACAATACCATGTTTGATGTAACTAGAGTTCAAAATGGCATCAAAATAGACCTATGTGCGTGCACATGCGAGTGTCCGGGCAGCCATGTAATTCCTAAAATCAAGCTTGTTTACAATTTCTTTTTTATAGTTCGATAATTACAACAAAAGGGGAGAATGGATTTGAACCTTGGTTCTCCTCGTAAAGAAGAGCAAGCATCACCATTGAGTCAAGGCTCTTGTAGCTTTTTTGTTTACACTTATATTCATTAGCTTTATTCATGAATTAGTTCACAAACTTTGTTTGCAAGACCAAACAAGCTGAACTTTGCCTTTGCTCAAGCTGGCTCATTTATTAAACAAACCTTAATGGGTAGTGGTAAGTGGTCTTATGTGGACTATGTTATTATTAAGATAAATATATCAAGCTATAAACGAACCTAAGATCGGCATGTTTGTACTAAGGGAGTTAATTTCGTACCGGAAGCCATTTTGGTTTAATCAATGGAAAGATATATTTTGATACCAATTAATACCGGTATACTATTTCGAGATTACCGTTATATATATTTATATATATTCCGTAATAGTTTAAATCCTATGTTTTAAGTATATTTAGGCTCAATTCATCATTAGCTTTATACTTCTACAATGGCCCAATCCATCATATATATATCTAAATTATTTAATCATTATATCAAAAACACAAAAACAAAAAACTTGGAACAATGGTAAAAGGGTCAAACTGTCAAAGACCCCACCAAACTCACGTGAAGAATTCAATGCCTTAGTTTAACTTTTACCACAGCCAAACGTTACTTTCAAAAGAGAATAAACACAGCCACATGTTTTGAAAATGCATTAAGAAGCCAAACGCTCAGGGACAAGAAGGCTGGTGTTAAGTAAAGAATAGAAGAAGATAATAATAATAATAATAATAATAAAAAGAGATGCAAATTAACAGAACAAGACCATGATGCAGCAGTAGGCTCTGCCGGAATTTCATCATTGTCTCAATGTCATGGATCTACAGGTTTTCACAAGCAAAAATAATTTCGGATGGAAAATAATATTTCGGCTGAAATGACTGAAATGGCCGAAATCACCCGAAACAGTTCGGCATAAAAAGTGGTACGAAATGGGGGGGTCACTTGTATCGGTTTGGTCGCTAGAATGATATATTTTGGCCGTATCAGCTGATACGGTACGAAATTAACTTCATTGGTTTGTACCGAGTCCTATTGTTCATGAGCTTGTTCATGAACAAATTTTTTTACTTAGGCTCGGCTTGTTTATTAAACAAGCTTAAAACTAAGGCTCAAGCTTGGCTTGTTCATACATGAACGAGTTTTTTATCGAGCCAAGTTTGAATTGTTCATGAACAGTTTGGTTTGTTTACAACCCTAGGCTGCGTCCGTCCGCTCCTAATGATTGCTATGCATTATCAGACCAAAGCACCAATTGGTTTTTAATATAGGTAGCGATTGAACTACTAATCTCAAATTCGACAACAAAAAACTTTACAAGTTGAACTAATCAGAACCTACACAAACTTCATCTTTTTTGTCTCATTACAAAACTAACCTAACCTATGAAATAATAACTCAAATTTAAAATTTTTTAAACCTAGACTCCTCTTCAAAACAACATAGGACTAACTTAAATCCAATATTGCGTATGAACGCCACACAATGAAATCTTGAGGTAGCTAAAAATGAAAAACTACAATAATTAGAGCAGCTTGGCCCTTCTTCTATGGAATCAAAAAGATCACTTTACTTAAGGAAAAAACTTGAAACTTTACTTATAAAAAAAGCAAAGAACATGAAACTTTAAATTAACTCCACAATTTATAAAGAGAGCTCCTAAGCATGATCATAAATTTCTTAGCCCATCAGGGGTGAATTCCCAGGATTACCCGAGAATTGGTTCTGGCAGGTGGGATCAATTGCCTGTAGGTTATATTGACTAGAGGTGAGTCCAAAGGGCTCCTTTTTTAAAAAGTTCCATTTGTATCAAAAAATAAATAAAGAGAAAATGATGCTCCAACATGGAGAAGGCAGTGACAAACTATGTCACGAAGGATTACCTTCTAAAGTAAAATTAATCTTCGAGTAAAGGAAAAAAATAAAAATTAAGTCACTTTTCACTGTTTCAGTGACATTACTTTAAAAGAAGAACAAATTTTGGGGGGGGGGGGGTGTGGAGAATATGGTCCCAGATTTGAACCAATCAATGTCAAAATTTAAATAAGAGGTCATTATATCAAATTACATATGAGAAAAAAGGCCAAAGAAGATCAAATTTTAAACTTGGAAGGGAACAGAAACACAAAAAACCAGAAACAAATACAATGGAAAGGTTTTCTTTCAGGAACGCATAAAAGTAGTTCACATTCATTTAAATGGAAGTCCTCTATTAAAGAAATTCCCAAGATTTCTTAGATATTATTGTTACTTCCTTTATAAGAATTAGGCCCTACTAAAAATGTTTCCAAAAGAAGTCCTAAACCAGCTCAAACTTCATTAGAGAGAACACAAGCTAATTAGAACGAATTCAAAATAATAATTAAAAAAAAAAAAATTCCCATGACAATTAATGCTAGGATCAGAAGACCTTGACTATATTCTTAACTTCATTATAAGATAAAATGTTTTTATAGCTATCCATCTCGCTAGCATCCCTATAAGTTTTTTGGATAAGTCTCTAGTAGCCCTATAAGATCCCATTAGCTTCCAAACTTGCTCATAATTAGTATTTAAAGAACAAGAAATTTAAATAAGAACTGGACCAGACTGGCCAATCCAACTGGTTGAATTGTGAACCATCCTAATTCTGATCTAGTCATATCCCATTAACCATGTTGGGTCAACTTCTGGATTGGACAATGATTGCATGCAGCATGACTTCACCCCCAGTGTGGGGGAATTTCCCAAAGCCTTTTCCATCAAGCTAAACAGAAGACTTTGCATGCAATGCTATGTAAAGCTTTTCAAAATCAAAGTCAAGATTGAAAAATATATAAAAATTACGAATTGAAACACTATAAACACCAAAATTATCTGCATACTAACTTTCCTCTTCAAAAATTTATCTTTATTTTAACCAAAGGCTTTGTGACTCAACTGTCAGTCTAGCACTGTTCCAAGTTTTAAATCCACCCTTCCCCAACAACAAAATTATCAAAAAATAAAAGTAAAAATAATTTGTCTTTACTTTAAAATTTTATTACTAACCTTGATCCTTGTAACTTTTTCAATTACAATAGACACTGATACACGCAAGTTTATTATTAACATATGATTTTCTTTTAAAACATATTTATGACATCACATTCAAACCTCAGTTGAACCCGTGATCTCTAAACCTGTCACTTTTGAGGCTCTTTGAATGACCAGTATTAAAACATTAGTTTCATCCATGTGTCTTTCCAGTCCCCATGGTACCAACATTTTATACATATTCATGAAATCGTCAAACAGAAATCTTTCACAAAACAAGGATACAGTACCTTATTCCTTGAACCTCAGGTTGATTGTATAAAAAAAAAATGGCAATAACCATGTAAAGATTATAAAAAAGAACACAAAGCTCTAACAAAACATGAAAAATTAATAATTCACATAGTTCAAGAAAAAAAAAAAAAGAACAAAAGCACAGAATTTCTGTCTATGCACTCAAACCTACCACATTCTTTTTCTTTTTAATTGGTAAGCTATACACACACACACACACACACACGTAGTGGTCTTTGAACTCAAAACCTAACCCTCCACTAATTTTTATAGGTAAAGGACCTGCCTTTGACCTAGAGCTCATTGGCATAATTAGGGCATTTTAGCAGCAGCCTACATGGCTCACAAACATTTATCAATTACTTCCTAAGGTGCTTTATTTGTCCAAAGAGAGGGAATTTATAAATCATGTTGAATCCAACCAGGAGCATTGTTAGTCTGATCCAGATCTCATAGCACCAAATCTATAGCTTCACTATACAGTCAACCAATTCACACTTTTGTTTGCAGCGATCAAATGGAGGAAAAAGGATAGAGAAAAGGGATAAAAGAACAACCCAAAAGTAAGGAAAAAGCATTGTTTCAAATCAATTGAACTCTATAAAGCCACTCAAATACATTCAGTATCCAAAGACTCCTACTTAAACCCAAATGATGCATAAGTTCATCATACCCCAATAACTATTTCAGAATGGTTTGTTAGTAAGTATTTAAAAAGAAAAAAAAAGAAAAAAAAAACAAAACACAACATAAATAGAACAGCTGCTAGTCAAGCATGAAGTACCCCCAGAGAAAAGAAAAAAAGTGGGGGGGGAGGGAGGGGGATTCCAAGTACTACTTCACTTTTTCATAACTTACTGCATCACTATGCAAAACCTATGAACTCTAACTCAAATAGCAAAAATATGTACTCTATGCGAAAAATCAAGGCTCAAGGTAATAACATCAGATGGGTCATAGAAGCTATGATTTTTATAAATAATCTTACTGAAATTATGCAGAGGAATTACAAGTACTAAAAAGGCATTAAAAAAAACCAAAAAACAAAAGTTTCAACATGTCGTACTATTAAGATTTTCTTTTCTGTGTTTATTTCATTTAATTGTTTCAGCGACAATTAATGCAAATCAGTCATAAAGAAACAAGCAACAAGAAATAATATATGCTTCATCTCAATGTTGTAAAACTATATACTCCAAAAAGAATTACCTGTCTACTGCCTAAATCACAGTTGAGGTTCAGTGCTTCGCTTTGCTTTTAGATTTAGAAGGTATCTTTCCCTATGCAACAAGCCTTGAAAGCGATAGTTTAACTTCAGCTTGGCTTCGTTTTCTCTTAGCTTTCTTGGATGAATTGCTCATACCACCATTTGATCCCACAGATTTTACTTTCCCAGTTTCCATGGTACCCTTCGATAAAGTTGATTTTTCTGCTTTATCCTTTGTCCACTTCTTCTCACCAACCTTCTGGCCATCCACTTGCCCACCTCGGAGAAGTTCTTTAGTCCTCATTTTTAGTTGGTATCTCTTTTGCTCATTTAACTTCCACTCCTTCCTATAAGGAACAATCTTTTCCAAAGAAACATACTGATTTAACTCCTCATTCATCAACAACAACTCTGTTGGACTCAACCCAATTTTGATATGATTAAATTTTTCCCACTTTCCTATTCTCTAGAATTTCTACCGAATGCCTGTAACGAAAAAAACAAAAAGCATATCTTCTTTTGACTCACTTTTCTATTCTTACTACTTTTTTTTTCTTTCCAATGTTCCCCTTATCCCTATCAATGAATCTTACATTTTTCTATTCTTCTGTATGTCTATTTTCCACGTTTTCTTCCTTCACTAACACTACCAGCGAAAGACAACAAAATGGCCCTCCAACTCCAACACGGTATGAATCAAAACGTGGTGGAACACATTGAGGCACTAGATTCCGTGAATTGTTTTCTTACATATAATCTTTGTTATATAATTTTTTTTATAAAAAAAAAAAAAAAAAAAAAAAACGATATTTTTATTGACATAAATTGTAAGAAATAAATATTCATCATTCACCAGAGTTTATTCACCAACTCATACATTTCTAAGCCCACACAGCCACACCAAACAGATTCGCATTATGTGGAATTCTTTTTTATTTATTTTTTCTTTTTTTTTTTCATAAGAGGATTATTATTAAGTAATAAGAAGCCTTATTACATGTGTTGTCCTAGAAATTTTTCTATTTGATTGTATAATTGAGTCGATGACTGATAATAGCTGCTAAAGGCCTTGTAGATGAATTGATATTTCCCCATGCACCAAGTTCTTGGGAGGTTTAAGAGAAAAATGGTTCAAGTTGTGAAGTTAGCAGCATGTTAAAAAATTACTGTTAACAGCTATTATGTTAATACCAAATTTTTTTCCCACCTATTTTGCTTGTACTTACCCTTTTTAGATAAATAAATGAATTTTTTTTCTTAAATAAATATATGAAATTAGAACATAAATGAAATATAATGAAATAGAATCACTCAATTAATACATCTGGAAATATAAATAAAATAATATTATCATAACGATCAATAACACGAGGGCTTTTTAACCCCATCCATTATGCGTCTATGATAGAATCATAAAGTAGCTCACGGTGGAAAAACACCCATCACTAAAGGCTTTTTCACCCTAACCATTATGATAAGAGTCATAAAATAGCTCATGGCAGGAGAATAGGCATATGATTCATGTGAATAATTCAAATGAATCTTTCAAAAACATGAACCAAAAACTTCATTTCTTTAGAAAACACAGCTTCCCCGCAACTTACTAACACTTCACTTGCATCACACTCCTCAAAATTTTAAATACTTCCAGAGTTCAGATTTGTTGGAAAGTATTACATATTCTTACTATCTCAGTTTGAAACTTTGAATTACATAAAACAGAAAAGTTGTTCGGAAAGTCGATAGTATATGTGATTAGATACTCATTAACAGTTTATACACTTAAATTAGCTTGTTCAGTAGTAATGAAGTGATCAATCTTAAAAATTAATTCCTTTATGTGACATAGTTTTATATTTTTCAATCATTAATTTTGTTCATTTAGCCTCTCTCATGTAGTGCTAAAATATTCCCAAATATATACTACAATAAGTCTAGCCTGGGGTATAGTGATAAAGTAAACACCAAATATAGGCCCCTAAATAAGGGTTTTACGAAATTTTTATATGACCAAGATCAAATGGCAACATGTGTAAGAAAATAATCTGGCAACCAATAGCGTCCCACAAAGAGATAGAGCAGAGCGATTTAGCAAAAACCAATGTTAGACTCTTACGGTCTAATCACACACAATCAGGGGGGCGGCACGTTTTCCTTTTGGGGGGCGGGGGAGAGCCACAAATCTCTACTTCTTTATCATCTTTTTGACTTTTCCTTTCCTCCTTTAAAAGTCATATTCCAAATTTTTTTTCTTGAGTGAGACCGTATCCCATAGCTATTGAAAGATGCTGTACTGGTGTGAAAATTATCATCAGAGAGTAGAAAGACTATGCGGGTACATTATTAGACTATTAGTAGCGATGAAATTAATTTTAAATTTAGTTGAGAGGAATGAAATTGATTTTGAATTTATTTTTTACCATGGTAGTCTAATTTGGCTAAATTTAACCGTTATCTATTTTATGATTGCTTATAGTGACTTTGTTATATTTAATTTTTATGAATATTATTTCTTGTAAATGTAGTCTAATTTTTGTTAAACTTAATGTGTTTTCTAAAACTAATACAAGAAGACATGCATGTATGTATATATGTCATACTTTGTATTTTTCTTGAATTGTAAATCAATATGATATATAGTATTATCCCCCCCCCCCCCCCACCCCCTCCCCAAAAACCTAAAATTTATGGTTACACCCCTACACGCAATACTTCCAACTTTCCAAGCTCTTTGTCTTATTAATTTGGAAGTAATTTCAAGATACTACTACAAAAGTTAGACCATTTTATAGTGGTACTCTGGTTATATAATATATTATAAGCCTATTTAAAAAACTCTCTATACTACTTTTATGTTTGTGTGTGTTCTAATAAGTATTACTGTTTCCTCCAAAAAAAAAATTTGAAAGATTCAGTAACAGTTCAAGGTGGTCCAACTGTGCAGTGCAAGTGCAACAGTCATGAATTTGTGATCCATATTTATCCTACTTAGTCGTGATCTATAACTACGATTTTTTTTTTTTTTCTTTTTTTGATGCTTCATGACTTCTTTTATGTGTTTCTCCGTTCTCGTTGAATTTATGTTTGATACTTTGTAAAAAGGGAATCGTACCCTTTACACTTTACAGTTAGTATTTCATGCTTTGAATACAATTATTTCTCAGCGGAAATAAAATTAGGGCATTTGACAATAGAATATATGTTTGTCACAAGTATTTTTTCTCTCTGACTTACTTGTCCTTACGATGTCGATTATGGCTGAAAAAAAATCTATCGTGCATCAAATGCATGTAACCACCCATCTGAGGTGGATACATGCATTCAGTGCATGTAATACCATATATACCTCCTTCCTAAATTTCTATGCAAAAATTTAGACAATTTGTTCGTTACAAGATTGGAAGGATTTCAATAACTAAAACTTAGAAAGTATAGGAAATAGAGGGGTAACCGGTAAACTATAGTACATAATAAATAATTTAATTAGTGATTATAAGAAATAATAGTTGTAGGGATGGCAGGCCCAGAGAGGTATATTGGGCCATGGGCCCTGTCCGAGGAAAGGTAGACATAAGTGTGGGAGTGCAAGATAGTGGATGGGAAAAGGGGTTTAGTCTTAAGGTTCCAAGAAGTATGTCTGAGGACAAATTTCACCTCGGCGTAACAGGGCAGAGGTCAAAAGGGTTGGTCTGCCATCAGGGGCAACGTTTTGGGCAATTCTTCTGGTAGGAATAAGTATTAGGAAGGGATAAAGTGAGCGGAAAGTGAGAAATATCTAAGAGAAAGCTGCTACCACAGCATTAAATGCTCTGTAGCTAACTCTTCGACCGCATTTATGTGGAGGTGATACATGAACAATGAGATTCATCCTTACAGCTATCTCTAAGGATTTCATGAAGATGATGATGGGATAAGAAAAGGAGTAAGCCATCTGATCTACATGTGGAGGGCTGAGATAGAGCAAAGAGAGTAATATAAAGAAGAAAAACCCCATTACAAAGGGAGCATCTAATAATTGAGAGAGGAAAAAAAAAAAAAAAAAAACACAGTAACACAAATAATTGTAATTGTAACCAAGTCAAAGAGAAATATAGATATCCAAGAATTACTCTCCTCAGACATTACAAAGGAAGAATTTCTTAACACAAACTTGTTTTTCATTGGTCCATTGTGAGCGTTGTACGATTCATTGAAGCCTAGTTTTTAGCTAACTTTCTACAAATTCATTGTATTGAGCTCTTTGGACCTGAATCCATTTATCTTTTGGGCTCATGATACAAAACCCGCCCTTACAATAGTTATTATCAAACTATATGTAATAATAGGGCTAATGACACTTTTCACCCTAAACTATCACTTCAATTACACTTAATCTCCTAAACTATCAAAACGCACAATTGAACTTTCAAAATTATAAATTTCTTTCAATGTCTCCATTGTTGTCTGTTTTGTTGTGAACTCTAATGGAATTTTGTATTAAAAGACCTATTTACCTTTCTTTACAAAATAGACAGGTTAAGGTAAATTGGTATTTTAATGCTAAATTTCATTAGAGTTGACAACAAAATATACAGCAAGGGGTTAAATGTAATGTATTTTTAAAATTATAGGGTCAATCATGCGTTTCGATGGTTTAGGGAGTGAAATTAGTGTAATTGGGGTGATAATTTAGAGAGGAAAAAAAATGCAATTTTCACTTGAAAATACTATTATGTTGATTTTTTTTTTCTTACTTTTGAAATATTAAAAAAAAAAATTTAATGACATAGTAATTTAGATTATGACCTCTGCAATGCCAATCCTAGGCCTAGGCTGCTTAGACTATAACCTAGGACTACCTGCCAGAGAAAGACCCCCAATTGTTGTTTTTGAGAAGGGGGGGGGGGGGGTGGCACGTGAATTTACTATTATTATTGTCTTTTTTTAAAGTGAGTTTTACATTTTTTTTTCCCCTCAACTTCTAATAGGGACAAAAAGCTGATATTAAAAATACCATAAATTTTACTACATAGATCTTACAAATAACTATTTTAAGCCTTAAATTGTATTGAGTTGACCCTAGACTTCTTTTATAAACAAGAGGACTATGGCTATTCCATTTTTGCTTCTAAATTAAAGAAGGATTTTACTAACATGTGCCTTAAGGCATACAATAGTATATCATTTTTGACAAAAGTTTTATCAGAAATTAAATAAATTTTACACTTTTTTCAATTCCCTATAAAATATTTCTAAAAATAGATAACTTAATATGTGCCATTAACCGAACTCATTAAAGAATGGCTAAGTTTTAAACCTACTGAATGTAAGACACAGAAGTTTTGTTCCTGAAATCAATGAAACCTGAGAGTTTGGCGAGAGAAAATTAATTGTTTAACACCCTTAATGGCCTTACTTTTTACAGTATAGCAACTTTTGGGTTTTCCAAAATTCATTTAGTAGGAAGGAAGAATTTGCTTGAAACAGTAGATATATATTGGGCCCGGTTAATGTGTGCCCTTAAGGCACACACTAAGCCATCTATTTTTGAAAATATTTTCTCGAAAATTGAAAAAGTTGTCAATACTTTTTCAATTTTTAAAAAAATATTTTAAAAAATAATTAATTATTGTGTGGCAAATATTAGCAAAATCCATATAGATTAGCAAGGAAAATGTTAACAAGCACCGTGTGGTGCTTGTTAACGTTTCTTTTTTTGTATTTCACTCAAAAAGCGGAAAAAAAAAGTTGTCAAAAAAATTGCTAAATGAGATAAAAAAATTGCCAAAAACTAAAAAAATTGCCAAAAATATTAAAAAAATTATCAAAACATTATCCAAAATTGTGTTGTCGATGGATACCATACCGCACTCGTTAACACTACCGGATTAGCAAAACCTGTGCCTTGGGTATTGCAATATTAATTTATGAAAAATTTGACAGTTTCTTTTTTTAGTGGAACAAGGCAGATTGACTAGAAATGCGTTAAACGATAGAGCATACCAACCGTTTCTACTTTCTAGTGCCTCAATGTGTTCCATTACGTTTCGATTCATTCCGTGTTGGAAGGGCCATTTTGTTGTCATTCGTTGGTATAGTGATAGTGATAGTGGTTGTGGAGGAAGAAAAAGTGGGAGATAGACATAGACATACAGATCTGTCTAGAAGTGTAGAAAAATGAAGATTCATTCATAGGGATTAGGGAACATTGAAAAAAACAAAAAAAAAAAAAAAAGAGCCAAAGTAGTGACAATAGAAAAGTGAGCCAAAAGAAGATCTGCTTTTTGTTTTTTTAATCGTAGGCATTCGGGAGACTTTCTAGAGAATATGAAAATGGAAAAAATTTAATCATGTTAAACTTGTGGGCACCCAATATAAAATCTAGGAATTCATCATTATTATTCGTCCAAAACTCATAGGCACTGACTTTCTCCAGTCTAGTCTTATGATAACATCATCATTATTTTTCAAAGCTTTAGCTTCCTTCGAGCTATCCCCTAAGAAAAATTTTGGTGCTACACCGCTGAACACAATATTGGTCACAACTCTCATGTGGCGAGTTGTGGTAACTACAAAAAAATTATCCTATTCCAGCGTTTTTTATTTGGCGCTTTTAAAAATTGTCGCAATAGATAAGCCTGTACTAGTACTGGTATAGGAAACCCTATTACAGCGACTCAAAACCCTCTTTACAAATCGCTGCAATAGGAGGCTTATAACGGCGGTTTTCAAAAATGCTTGTATAAGGAGCCCTATGGTGCTGGAATAGGGTTACTGATTTCCCTTATGGGAAAGACCTATCCCGACGCTTCTCCACCTATTCCAGCGCTTCCAAAAGCGCTTGGCCAGGTCTCTCTCCATAAGGGAATGGAGTGACCTTATATCAACGTTTTTTAAAGCATTGAAATAGGGTCAACCTATTCCAGTGCTTCAAACAGCGCTGAGACAGGTCCTTCTCCATTATGGAATAGAGTGACCCTATCCCAGGGCTTCAAAAAGTGCTGGGACAGGTCTTCTCCATTATGGAATGGAGTGACCCTATACCAGCGCTTTTTCGAAGCGCTGGAATAGGGTTAATCTATTCCAGCGCTTATAAAAGCACTAGGATAGGGTCACTCCATTCCATAATGGAGAGGAACCTGTCCTAACGCTTTTTGAAGTGCTGGAATAAGGTCACCTATTCCAGCGCTTCTAAAAGCACTGAGATAGGTCACCTATTGAGATTTTTTTTTTTTTTTTTTACAAGATATAATTTCTACTCTAGTCTAATCTAAGTGTATATGTGTGTGAAACTCCCCTAAACCTAGAAAAAGACCAAAGTACCCCCCAAAACATCAAAAAAGAGCAAAAACACCCCCGATACCTAGAAAAAGACCGATATACCCCCGAATTGGCATAAATGACTGAAATACCCCCAAAACATAAAAAAGGACCCAAGCACCCCCTAAGACATCGAAAATTACTAGAGTACCCCTTGTGTCTAAAACTAGCCAAAATAACCCCGATTACTTGAATAAGACCAAAATACCCTTGAAACTTAAAAGACGACCAAAATACCCCCAAAACCCAAAAAAAAAAAAAAAAAAAAAAAAAAACCAAAATAACCCCAAAACCGACAAAATGCCTAAAATACCCCTGAAACCCAAAAAATAACCAAAATACCTCCAAAACCTAAAAATTACTGAAACACCTCTGAAACATAAAAAATGACTAAAATACCCCCTAAAACAAAAAAAAAAAAGGACCAAAATACCTACAAAACCTAAAAATTACCAAAATACCCCCAAAATCCACAAAATGACCAAAATACCCATAAAGTCCAAAAAATGACCAAAATACCCTCGAAACCTAAAAATTACCAAAATACTCCCAAAACCCAAAAAATGTCCAAAATGCCCCTGAAACCCAAAAAATGACCAAAATACCCCAAAAACCTAAAAATTACCAAAATACCCGTGAAATTCAAAAAATGACCAAAATACCCCTGAAACCTAAAAATTACCAAAATACCCTTGAAATTCAAAAAATGACCAAAATACCCCCCAAAACCTAAAAAATGACCAAAACAACCAAAATACTTCTAAACCTGTAAAACGACCAAAATACCCCTCAAACTATCTAAAATGACCAACATACCACTAACCCTATAAGATGAACAAAATACACCCAAAGCCTCTAAAATTACCAAAGTAGGGGTTTAGGAGGTATTTTGGTCATTTCTTATGTTTAGGGAGTATTTTGGTCATTTTTTAGTTTTAGGGGGGATTTTGGTAATTTTTTAGGTTTAGGGTATATTTTTATCAAATTATAGGTTTAAGGGGCATTTTCGTCATTTTATAGGTTTCAAATTTTGGTCATTTTAAGGTTTAGGGGTCATTTTAAGGTTTAGGGGTTATTTTTGTCATATGTAGGTTTCAAGGGTACTTTGGTCAGTTTTTAGGTTTTAGGGGGTATTTTAGTTAATTTTTAGGTTTTCAGGGTATTTCAATCATTTTTTAGGTTTCTAAGGTATTTCGATCATTTTTAGGTTTCTAGGTTATTTTGGTCAATTTTTAGGCTTCGGGGTTATTTTGGCCATTTTTAAGGTTTCGGAGGTATTTTAGTAATTTTTAGATTTCAAGATTATTTTGGTTAATTTTTAGGCTTCTAGGTTATTTTGGCCATTTTTAGGTTTCGGAGGTATTTTGGACTTTTTTTTGGGTTTTGGGGGTATTTTGGTCATTTTTAGGTTTTGGGATATTTTGGTCATTTTTTTAAGTTTTAGGGGTATTTTGGTCATTTTGTAGGTTTCGTAGTTATTTTCGTAATTTTGAGGTTTTGGGGTATTCTGGTAATTTTTTAAGATTTTAGAGTACTTTGGTCATTTACACTTTAAGGGCATTTTGGTAATTTTGATAATTGGGTAATTGGGTAGGTTGGGGTTTACCCATAATAATTGGGTTGGGTTTGGTTGGGTTTGGGTTAGAAATAATTAGTTAAACGGGTTTTAATTAGTAAATGGGTTTTATATGCTCAACCCAATTAAAATATTAAATTATATTTTAATATTGTTGGTTCTCGAGTCTCATCTTACATTTCTTTTAACTATTACATTAAAATATATTAAATTAGTTTGAAGTATTAAATTCAATTAAATTTTGTTAATTTGAATTATTAAAATATATTTTTATTAATTAATATATTTCATTTTATTAATTTGTAGCGTTAAATTATATTTTATTAATTTGAAGTATTATATTAACTCTTATTAATTATTAAATTATACTCAATTAATTTGTAGTATTAAATTATATTTACATAATTGGAAGTATTAATTATATTGTTATTAATTAGTAAATTATAACAACCGAAACACTCCCCAAAATCTCAAAATGACCAAAATACCCCTGAAATATAGGAAACGACCAAAATACCACCATGCTTGTAAAAATACCAAAATACCCTCGATAACTAAAATAAGACCAAAAACAACTATTATTATTATTATTATTATTGTTATGAGCACTATATATATTATTATAGGTAAATTACATAAAAGAAATGTATGTTGCCTTAGTGGTAAGCACGTGTGTGTTTTTACTTCATGTCCCATGTTCGAACCTTCAGAACAACTTTCTTTCCAATTTTTTAAGTTTCTATTATCAAACTGACTATTATGTACTAAATATAACTATGAACAAAATATTTCTAGATGTGTACCGCTAGCCTACTTGGGTAAGACACGCGTGTGTTGAACTTGGCCCAGGTTTGAACCTTAATAAAAGCATTTTTAACATTTTGATTAAAAAAAACAAACAACCATTTTTTTCTCTCCTACAAAACTACGTCGTATTATACATCACTTAAAACATTTAAAAAAAAAAAAAAAACCCTACTCTCTACATTTCAGTTCAGCCGCCTCACGTCAATCTTACTAATGGCGGAGTCGGAGTCCTTGAGTCGTTTTCTCTCTCTCTACGCGGCCCACCAGGACTCTCTCTCTCTCTCTCTCTCTTCTTTGTTTCAATTTGTGATTCAATGTTCTTATGCTTTTGTTTAATTTTCTCTTTTAAGGATAAAGAATGTGTTATTTTTGTTTGTTTCTTTTGTGTTTCACTCAAAAAGAGGAAAAAAAAAGTTGTCAAAAAACTAAAAAAACTGCCAAAAATACTGAAAAAATTACCAAAGCATTATCCAAAATTGTGTTGTTAATGGATATCATAACTCAGTAACACTACCCGATAAGCAAAACCTGTGTCTTGGGTATTGCAATATTAATTTATGAAAAATTTGACAGTTTCTTTTTTTAGTGGAACACGGCAGATTGACTAGAAATGCGTTAAACGGTAGAGCATACCAATCGTTTCTACTTTCTAGTGCCTCAATGTGTTCCATTACGTTTCGATTCATTCCGTGTTGGAAGGGCCATTTTGTTGTCTTTCGATGGTATAGTGATAGTGATAGCGGTTGTGGAGGCAGAAAAAGTGGGAGATAGACATAGACATACAGACCTGTCTTGAAGTGTAGAAAAATGAAGATTCGTTCATAGGGATTAGGGAGCATTGGGGAAAAAAAAAAAAAGTGAGCCAACAGTAGTAAGAATAGAAAAGTGAGCCAAAAGAAGATCTGCTTTTTGTTTTTTAATTGTAGGCATTCGGGAGAAATTCTAGAGAATATGAAAATGACAAAAATTTAATCATGTCAAACTTGTGTGCACCCAATATAAAATCTAGGCATTCACCATTACTATTCGTCCAAAACTCATAGGCACTGACTTTCTCCAGTCTAGTCTTATGATAACATCATCATTATTTTTCAAAGCTTTAGCTTCCTTCGAGCTATCCCCTAAGAAAAATTTTGGTGCTACACCGCTGAACATAATATTGGTCACAACTATCATATGGCTAGTTGTGGTATGTGATGAGTTGTGACGAGGGATGTCCCTACCATCACTTCTTCACCAATTATAATTTGTCACATGGATGAGTTGTGGCCAATTGTATGGCACCAAAATTACTCATCGCCAAAACGTGGAGAAATTTTTCCTTATTTATTGCTCCATCAAGAACTTAGTGTATACGTTTTTTCAATGTAAAGATTGGCCTTTTATAAAGTGAATTTTTGTATTTAATCTATACTATTATTTAAAGGACTTTTTCTGTTTGAATTCTTATTTTTTAGTTCAAAAATGCCCTTACAGTCCTATGTTTAAGTAAAAACAAAATTAAATGATAATTCGATAAATACTCATTTTTTAGTTCAAAAATGCCCCTACTGTCCTATGTTTAAGTAGAAACAAACTAAAGGACAATTCAGTAAAAATGCAACTCCAACTCTCACTAAAATATTGCCTAAAAAATAGGACCACTCTCTTATTAATTTTTAAATTAATTTATTCACTTATAAATTAGATTTTTTAAAATAAAAATCATATATATATATAAAATAATTAAACACATTTTTTTTTATAAAATAAGACCACTAAAAAAAAAGTCTCATCTCACGCGCAAAGCACATGTGATGAGACTAGTATTTAATAAAACGTCTTTCATTTTTTAATATTGTTTCTCAAAAATAAAAAAATTACAATATTTGCCATTCTTGATTAGTAAAAGTTTGCGGTGTGTGTAGACTCTGTAGAGTGTAGTTGTTTCGTCTAATTACGTAAAACAAAAACTTTTATTAGTGCGAATTAACGTTTTTCTTTTTCTTTTTCATTCACTGAACGCTTTCACGTGGTGTTTCTGACTTCTGAGATCATTCAACAAGAGAGGTGTAGCTACGTCATTTTAGTAATTAATATTTTATTCTTCCTCTTTCCTATTTTCTTTAAAAAAAAAAATTCTTTTTTGTCTGTTAGTAAGTTGCAATTTTTGTCAGCCAGCAAACCATTAACATTTTTTTTTTAATAAAATTCGAAATATTTATAATATATATACATGTATATTGTATAAAACAACAACTTAATCAATAAAAAATACATAAATATTATAAAAAGTTATATAATTCTTTTTAATTATAAGCTCCATTTGGATAATTTATCTCGCATCCACATTTTGCATTTTTTTTCTTTTTTAATCAGCGGAGGTGTACTGTTTATAAAATATGAAGAGTGCATTAAGGCATGTGAATAGTAATTACAAAGTAAACAATAATTTTTTTCCAAATTCAAAATACAAATATAATATTTTTTGAGGATCCATTTGTACACAACTATAATATAAATGATCCCCCTCAAAAAAAAAAAAAAAAAAAAAAAAAAAAAAACTATAACATAAATGATAAAAAAAAACATTTTAGGGTCTGTTGGTTGTGTAGTAAAAAAAACATATTATCAAACAGACCTTTACTCTTCCAAATTCAAACTAAACGTAAATGAAAATTAGAATCAACAATGGGAATTAGAATCCTCTCTCCGTTGTTATCTTTAACCATGGAAACTAGGATCCTGGTGGTGCAGACATATGAGTACGCGGGTTTGGCGTTGAAGGAGGAACCGGACCACGACCTTGTGGAAGAACTGACCCCATCTTTGTTGAGTTCATCACAGCCGAAGGCGTAGCCCTAATAGATGCAACAGATTTGCAGTTAAAAATGAGCACAGCCAAAACCACCGCCACCTTTCTAGAATTTAAAAGATAGAAGTAAATTTACCTGGAGTTAGGGGTGGGGCAGAAGGTGATGGTGTAATCTGGCGAGGAGCCACAAGCGAAGGTACTGGTCTTGTCGTCGTAAGCATAACTGTGCGCGCGTGGGCACGCGGTCTTAAAGATCTGAGAGTACTTTGAAGGCTTACAAGTGTCGGGTGTGCCATACGCTCCTCTACAACAGTAATGATCTTGGTCTAATGCGGCGCATGCGCTTTTACACGCGACGCTCTCACCCCCGTCGACGTCGGCGGTTCTCGTAACCTTAAGCTCCGAAGGGCAAGACTCGTTAAGGTCGCTCACGCATCCGATGCTTGTACAATTCTGACCTTTCCCACCCTTGGGCACCACAAGCATAGGGAGGTTGTACCCATCGACCAAGCTAACATCGAAGAAATCTAGACCGCCATAAGAACCATCGAGCTTGAACTCCACTAGAGTTGCCGGTGGCAAAGCGTTGTTTCCTGCACACTCAACTTTGCCGGAGCTGCAATCAGCTGTGACACAGGAGAATTTGCCTGTGGAGTCTTGGGAACAATGGGTTCGGCCCCAGAATCGACCGCCCCATGAGGCTGGTGCAGTGATAATTTTGGACTCATCCTTCTGCAGAGCGAAGCCTGTGGTTGAAAGTGAAGCTACACCTGCGCTGGATTGAATGCCTGGCCATACCGTATAATCGCACTTGTTTAATATGGTAAAAGTCGTTGAAATCACTCCTGCAATTGAAAGGAAAAGAAAATAACTTTGTTAGAATTTGGCATGTTTTAATGTTTTAGTGCCACTATGGTCGATATTGGCCCTACCCATTTTTGTCTATAAAAAACAGTGTTATGCAATTGTTGCTAATTTGTTGTTAGTTTCTAAGTTATTTACCTGGTGTTGATAGAAAAAGGGCTAGTAGGGACATCAATAATGTTGTTAATTGAGCCATTAAAATTCAATGACTATAACAAGAAGAGACAAAGAAGGAAGATAAATTTAAGAGAAGCAAAAAGAATGAGAAGAAGAAAGAAGTTGCATAGGCCAAATACGAGTTTCTTTCTTCTTCTTTGGAGTTGGGTGCAATGTGAGATTCTGTACGAGCTGTGATGAGCGGATTGGGGTATTTATGGAGGAGTTGAAGCAGCGAATGTCATAGCTTACGTGGCTCCGACTGGTTTTACGCGTATAGGAACCGTGGTGCGAAGGCAAAAAATAAATAAAAAGTTAAAAACGCAGGCAACTAGGGTGCATGAGTTCTAGAACCTTTTTATTTTGCATGAGTTCTAGAACCTTTGATGCTCCAATATGACACGATTTAGGTTGCATGAGTTTAGATGGCTGTTTTTATTTTTCATAAAAGAGATATCAAAATTTGATCTTCTTTTAATTAGTGTTGGTTTGGATTGTGCTAAAAACGTTTTTTTAGTGCACTATTTACGAGACTTACAAGTAAAGAATTTAACAACATTTTCATTAAAACTGGGGGTGGCAAAATCAACCTAAATCCATTTGTCCACCCAAACCCACCCACTTAAATTAGACCCAAACTTACATAATTATTAATTGGGTTAAATGGGTATTAACCCAATTAGACCCAATTAACATTAATGTTTATTGGGTTTTAATTGGGTACCCAATTAGACCCAATTATGATCCAAGTATGATTTTTACAAATTACCCAATTCTAAAATACCCCAAAACTACTAAAATTACCAAAATACCCCCTCAACCTAAAAAATGACCAAAATAACACCAAAACCTAAAAATGACCAAAATATCCCTAAAATTGACAAAATGACCAAAATACCCTCCAAAACCCCAAAAATGACCAAAATACCCCTCGAAACCCAAAAAATGACCAAAATACCCCAAAAACCTAAAAATTACCAAAATACCCCCAAAACATAAAAAATGACTAAAATATCCTGAAACCAAAAAATGACCAAAATACCCCAAAACCTAAAAATTGACAAAAATACCTCCAAAACCTAAAAATGACCAAAATACCTCCAAAACTCAAAAAATGACCAAAATAACCCCGAAACCCAAAAATTGACCAAAATACCCTTGAAACCTAAAAATGACCAAAGTACTTCCAAAACTCAAAAAATGACCAAAACACCCCCGAAACCCAAAAAATGACCAAAACACCCCCGAAACCCAAAAAATGACCAAAATACCCCCGAAACTTAAAAATGACCAACATATCCTCGAAACCACAAAAATGACCAAAATACCCCCAAAACCCAAAAAATGACCAAAATATCCCCGAACTCTAAAAAATGACCAAAATACCCCCGAAACCTAAAAGATGACCAAAATACCACCGAAACCTCAAAAATTACTAAAATGCCCCCGAAACCTAAAAAATGACCAAAATACCCCTGAAACCTAAAAATTACCAAAATACCCCTGAAAACCAAAAAAAGACCAGAATACCCCCAAAACCTAAAAATTACCAAAATACCTTTGAAACCTAAAAAATGGCCAAAATAACCCCAAAGCCTAAAAATTACCAAAATACCTTTGAAACCTAAAAAATGGCCAAAATAACCCCAAAGCCTAAAAAATAACTAAAATAATCTTGAAACCAATAAAATTACCAAAATACCCCTGAAACGTAAAAAAAAAAGGCTAAAATACCTCTAAACATAAAAAATGACCAAAATAACACCGAAGTTTGAAAATTGACGAAAATAACCCCGAAACCTAAAAATGACCAAAATACCCTCTAAACCTAAAAAATGACCAACATACTCTTGAAACCTAAAAAATGACCAAAATACCATCAAACCTATAAAGTGACGAAAATACCCCTAAACCTTTGAAATGACCCAAATAAACCCAAAACCTCTAAAATTGCCACAAACAACCTGAAACCTCTAAAATTACCAAAAATACCCTAAAACCTCTAAAACAACCAAAATATCTCTAAAACTATAAAACGACCAAAATACCCCGCAAAATATCAAAAATGACCAACATACCACTAATCCTATAAGATGAGCAAAGTACACCCGAAGCCTCTAAAAATACCAAAATAGCGGTTTGGGGTATCTTAGTCATTTTTTAGGTTTATGGGGTATTTTGGTCATTTTTTATGTTTAGGGAGTATTTTAGTCATTTTTTAGTATAGGGGGGATTTTGGTAATTTTTTGGGTTTAGGTTGTATTTTTATCGACTTACAGGTTTAAGGGATTTTTTGTCATTTTATTGTTTTCGAGGTATTTTGGTTATTTTTTAGGTTTTGAGGATATTTTGGTCATTTTAAGGTTTAGGGGTTATTTTGGTCATATTTAGGTTTCAGGGATATTTTGGTCATTTTTTAGGTTTCAGGGGGGTATTTTAGTTAATTTTTAGGTTTCGAAGGTGTATTGATCATTTTTTCCGTTTAGGGGGTAATTTGGTCATTTTTAGGTTTAGGGAGTATTTTGGTCAATTTTTAGGCTTCGAGGTTATTTTGGCCATTTTTTAGGTTTCGAAGGGATTTTGGTAATTTTTTGCGTTTAGGGGATATTTTGGTCATTTTTAAGTTTCGGGGGTATTTTGCCCTTTTTTTGGGTTTCAAGGGTATTTTGGTCATTTTTTGGTTTCGTGGGTATTTTGGTCATTTTTTTTGGGTTTTGAGGGTATTTTGGTAATTTTAGATTTCAAGGGTATTTTGGTCATTTTTTTAATGTTTTGGGGATATTTTGGTCATTTTTTAGGTTTTGGGGGTAATTTGGTCAATTTGTTAGGTTTCGGGGTATTTTGGTTATTTTTTAAGTTTCGGGAGTATTTTGGTCATTTTTTATGTTTCGGAGGTATTTTGGTCATTTTTGGGTTTTGGGGTATTTTGGTCATTTTTTTGGGTTTTGGTGGTATTTTGGTAATTTTAGGTTTCGGGGGTATTTTGGTCATTTTTTTATATTTTGAGGGTATTTTGGTAATTTTAGGTTTCGGGGGTATTTTGGTCATTTTTTTATATTTTGAGGGTATTTTGGTAAATTTTAGGTTTCGAGGGGTATTTTGATCATTTTCTAGGTTTCAGGGGTATTTTGGTCATTTTTTAGATTTTGGGTGTATTTTGGTCATTTTGTAGGTTTCTTGGTTATTTTGGTAGTTTTGAGGTTTTGGGGTATTTTGGTTATTTTTGAAGATTTTAGAATACTTTGGTCATTTACACTTTAGGGGCATTTTGGTAATTTTGATAAATGGGTAATTGAGTGAGTTGGGGTTTACCCATAATAATTGGGTTGGGTTGAGTTTGGGTTAGAAGTAATTAGTTAAATGAGTTTTAACAGGTAAATGGGTTTTATATACCCAATAAGCAATATCCAAACATATTCTTAATTTGAAGAAGAGAATAAGAATTACTAGAGAACAGCACATTCACGTGATTATAAAAAAGAACACACATTTTATATTCACAAAACCAAGCCATGCAAAACCCAATCGCTACCCTTCGTTCCCAAGACCAAACAAGCAGAGCCGTTCATTTTTGTTAGCTTACCTACCTCGAGTGGGACTGGAAGAAAAACACTCGGACCAAGAAAACAAAAAAGAAAAACAACTTGGACCAAAATCAAGCGGCTTTGAAGACGAGTCCTAGTCGTGATGACTGGTATTCTGATATTCTCCACGGATTTGAGAGAGCGAGAGAGATGGTTTTATCAACTACTACCGTCTTTGTGTACTCTGTATCTTTGACTCCTTCATTAAGCTTGGCCGATTCCTATTAATGACGGTTCATTACTCACTTGTCATGATAGTGCGTGGCATCACTCGCTTGACAGTAAAATCAGCATAGCCAAAAACGCCACCCTTATGATTTTAGAGAAAGTTTTCCTCCACATTTTTTGCCCCATCAAGAACAAAGGGCATAAATTTTTTTTATCAATGTAACCGAATATGGTCTGCTTAAATGATAAATCTATATTCATAGGGAAATTTTTTGAATTTATTTTTATATTTATTTTTTTGATAATTTGAGCAGGACATTTATGACTAATGAGTAATGACCACCGTAGTTACGTAATTATATAGTGAAGATTACATATTATGTAATGTAATCCTATATATTCTTATATATAGCATTTATATGCTACTTGAAATAACTTAAAGAGTCATCTAAAAAAAAATAGTCATTTGAATCGTCAAATAAGCTCCTCCAATCCAATTTAAAGGAAAACATAACTTTATCCATAAAACATTTCTATATCATTTAGGAAAATTTCAATTTGGATTGATCAACTCGTCCTCACATTTTCAACAGTTGCATTACTTAATAACTTTTTATTTAATATATATTTTAAATAATAACCCACCAATAGATCATATGTCATCTATGTTTTTAACATGTATACTAAATTTCATGGAAAAGTTTTGGATACTTTGAGAGTATTATAATTGTGTACTCCTCTCTTTCTCGTGAATAGTAGATCCTATCATGAATTTAATTAGTGTATTCCACTATTATGTAAGAGAGAGGAGTATGCATTTATTGTATTACAGGAGTATTCTATAATTACACATTTTCATACCAATTTGTTATTTTCTATTTAATACATAAATTCATAATTCTAAAATATAAAAACTTGAAGAGGCATTTGTCTATTATTCATTACTAGTGTGCAACCTTGTGCATATGCACTGGTACAATTAAAAACAACTATAATTACACAATTCAAATTATATATATTTTTAATGGAAAATGTTGAAATTATACATAGTATTAGTTTACAAATTTTTTAAACCATAGATTTCTAAAATATACTAGCCTCATCACACGCGCTTAGCGCATACGATGATGCTTTTTTTTGTGTGTGTGATCCTATATTGTAAAAAAAAAATGTATTTCATTATTTTATATATATAATTTTTATTTTAAAAATCTAATTTATAAGTGAATAAATTAATTTAAAAATTAATAAGAGAGTAGTCCTATTTTTTACGCAATATTTTAGTGGGAGTTAGAGTTGCATTTTGATCGGATTGTCCTTTAGTTTTGTCTCTACTTAAATATAGGACTATAGGGGCATTTTTAAATTAAAAAAATAGGAATCCAAACAGGGGAAGCCCCTTAAATAGTAGTATAGATAATGGCTTCTCATTTCATATGTGTGTGTGTGAGATTAGAATTTAATTGGATTTTGACTCTTTAGTTTTTGCACTCAATAATTCATTCGCCACAAAAATAAAATAAAAAAATAGATAGATACACGGCAACTCCAAATGAAATATAATTTAGAATTTAATTGGATTTGGACTCTTTGATTTTCACACTCAATAATTCATTTGACACAAAAATTAAAAATCAGTTGTGACACATGATGCACAATTGGATTCTGATTGATATTTAATTTGGATTTTAATTTGATTTTCTTTGAGTTTTGGCTTTTAATATATATATATATATATATATATATATAGAGAGAGAGAGAGAGAGAGAGAGAGAGAGAGAGAGAGAGAGAGATTTGGCAATGGATTGCCAAATTATGTGCAAATCCTCTCACCTGCCCAACCCAAACGTTGCTGCGCTGCCCTACTGCCCAAACTCAACACAACCTTAATTCCTACTATGTGGAGAAGCTATTTCAATCCTTTTACACCATTTTTTTTTTTATGTTTATCTCAACATTTATTCATTAGTGACTCTTTCGCAAATTTCTTTTGTGCTTTTCTTAACTCTTATAGTCTGTTTGGATTGACAAGAGGAAGGGTAAGTAGAGTACATTTAGCTTAAAATTAGCCAATTTTTAACTAATTCTACTCTACTCTCCCCCCTCCTCCCCTTATTCCAAACAGGCTCTTAGGGAGGATTCAATAAGAGGAAGAGCAAGGTTATAACTTATAAGCACCTGAATGATCTGCTACACATTTCAATTGAGGCAGAATTACGTGCCATTGTGATTAATAATTTAATTAATACACGGTTTTTTAACCGCACAAGAAATCTTAGAGAACTTCTCAAAGCAGAGGTATCATTTTCAGTCACGTCCCTTCTAGAGTGTTCAAATACTAAAAGCTTTGTACAAACTTTTTTCCAATACAAACTCAGTTTTTGTTTTTTCACATGGTCGGTTAAATGTTATTGGGTGAGGAAAATCGCAATATTTCTATAAAAAACACAAATGAACATTTTTTTTAGTCTGATATTTTCAGCAATTTGCCAATTAGTTAATATGCTTTTACTTTTCTTCAACGTATACGGGAAGATGAACTTAGAAATTATTGCCTTTTATAAGAAAGCAGAGAGTACAAGAATTGAAGAAAGAGAGAAAAGCTTAAAGCTAGAGAGAAATTTGAGAGAAGGAAAATTTGTATTCCATGATCAATTGAATGAATCTACACAAGTAAAATGGCTTTATACAAAACAGAGCAATATAACTAACCCAACTTATGCGCAGTCTGTTGTAACACGTGCAATAGACAGTTACAACACGTGTGAAAGCATAAGCACATAAATACAGAACTAAACTACCTGTAGTTTATATACAGTAACTAAACAGTAAAAAGCAAGCTACTGTCGTTTAAGTCTAAAAGCCTTCTTTCAGTTTCTTTCTTCTCTTCTTCGTTTCCTTTCTTCCTTGTTGGTTTGCTTTCTGGTTTGCTCTCTTCCTTGCTGATCTGTACCATTACTTTGATACCTTTTGAAATACGACCAGTTCCTGGCTCTTTTCTGAAAGACCTTCTGGCTTATATTATCTTTCACTCTTCAATTCTGGCTTTACTCTGTGTTCACACTAATTAAATTATCGAGCTAATCTTTTCTGTCCACTTAAGTTTTTTTGCCTAGCTAGTAGTAGTAGCTAGTGTAAACTCCAAATAATGTTGAAGCAACTACTCCACTTAATAACAACTAAAAAAAAAAAGTACTCCACTTAATTAGCTGGAATCAGTGGTGAAAGGCACGATCTTGTTGACTTTCTAGTGAGGAGACATTGGTAGGCAAAATTTGACACTCTTAGCGGTCAAATTGAACAATTTTCCTGTTTCTGCTTTGCGAGCTGCAACAGACCATATCATCTGCCTAACTTTCAGTTTCTCTTTAACTTTTAGTTTTTAATTTTTAAGAAAAGTTAACAGATGGTTTAAAGGTGTGTTTTAGTGAACCATTTCAAGATAATTGTTATGAGAAAAAGAAGAAAATAATTAATGTTTTGATGTCAAAGCTTTCTTGAAATTGTTTATTAACAATTACTCTAAGGGCACCCATTAACATAAACCTTAATTTTTTAGCTACTAAATAAGTTATTCCCACTTGAGCACACGCTTGTTTGAAATTTGATTATAAGTTAGTTTTTTGCTTATTTTATGTACTATTTAGAGATTTCACACAATTTTTTGTCTCAACTTTATTACAAATAATTTAAGTTTTAGTTCTTTAAAAATAAACTAATTTTTAACTTTTTGTCTTACATTATGCAAATAAATTACTAAAAATGAGCATTCTCAACGTTTTTTTCCATCTGAACAACAAATGTTCATTTCTCCTTATTATTTATATTGCTTTTAGATTTCATAATGAAATAAGCTAGTTTCCACTTCCCAACCTATTTTGAATTTTGAAGTTAGAATCTAGAAAACGTTTCCTCCATGTGTAGATAGTTATATTAGTACTTGGTTAATTAATTGGTTTAGCTCCAAATTCACTTATGAGCAATCACATCAAATCATGCATAATTTTGCAAAATACAAAAGTAGTCTATTTTACATATTTTGAGCAAAAAAAAAAAAAAAAAACACCCACATCAATGGGTGTAAAATTGTGTATAAATGCACAAGTGCCACAATAACGAGAAACAACGAGAAATCCACTGATCAACTCCATTCAACCCAAAACCCACTGAGCAACCCCATTCAACCCGAAAACAATGAGAAACAAAGGAAGAAAGAGGAAGAAAGAAAGAGCAGCAGCGATGGTGATCGGCGGCAGTGGTGATCGGCGAAAGCTAGAGGAAGAAAGATTGATGAGATGAGAGAAAGAGAGAGATGTGCGCCTGAGAGAGTCTTTGATGAAATGAGAAAAAGAGAGGGAGGTGAGAGTTAGCTACATGCAACAGTAACCGTGCATATTTTGCATGATTATTGTAGCAAGTGTGTATTTATACACAAGTTTACACCCACTGATTTGGGTGTTTTTTTTGCTCAAAATGTATAAAATTAGTTACTTTTTCCATTTATGCACATAATGATGGGGATGCTCTTAGGAGTGTAAGTTTGCATTGGATCATATTACAAAATTCGGCATGTAATGCGGTGCCCAAGATGTCCCTGTCATTTATCACAAGAGTCCTTCTAGTGTCACATAAAGTGGCACAACAAATGCCACAACTTGCCCATGTAATGAGTTGTGGTTGGTGGAGGGGTGTCCCCACATGGACCCTCCACCATCCCTCCACCAATCACAACTCGCCACATGGGCGAGTTGCGGCATTTGTTGTGTCACTTTATGTGATGAGAAATGGCACACTGGCCATACATGCAAACGAGAAAAATTGTTTTTGTTGGAGGGCTCTGCATTTGAAGTGGAGCATGCACATGGTTTGCATTTGGTGGAATTAGATGACAATGGCGGTGTGGTGATAGAGCTAGAAGAACAAGATGACAAGGCTGAGATTACACTCTATGCCTTGGTGGGAAATCCATCGCCCAACACTATGAGGGTCAAGAGCAAAATTAAAGATCAAGAGGTAATGTCTCTGTTAGATTCAGGGAGTATCACAATTTCTTGGACGCTGCTATGGCAATGAAGTTGAAGTTACAAATTGATACTTCTAAGATTTTGGAGGTGAAAGTGGCTAATTGTTAAGACTAAAGGTGTCTTTCATGGAGCCTAATTCTTGATGCAGGGTATCAAAATGGTGGAGCTTAATGCCAATCCTTTTGGGGGTTGTGAAGTGGTTTTGGGAACTCAGTGGCCGAGTACTTTGGGTGTTATCAAGTGGGATTTTAAGTTGATGACTATGCAATTCACTAACTCAGGCAAGCAGGTGATGTTAAGGGGTGTCCAACCTGAAAAATAACTTTTCAAGAGAGTGTCAAGTTCTTAACCAACGATGCAACAGAGGGCTTAATCTTACACATTTCAACACCAGTTCTCTCCTCTATGCCATTGACTCAGCTACCAGAACCTTTGCAGCAGCTCTTCGAGGAGTATTCTCAGGTCTTTGAGACTCCCATAGGTCTTCCACTATTAAGAGGCCATGAACACAAGATTATTCTCAAATAGAGCTCTCCACCAGTGTGTAAACAACCTCACAGGTACCCGTTTCCAAAAAGAAAATGAAAATTGTGAATGAATTGTTAGAGGTTGGATCCATTAGACCAGGCCAAAAGTCCTTTCTCTTCTCTTGTTTTACTAGTTAGAAAAGCAGGTGGTAGTTGGTGAATATGTATTGAATATAGAGCTTCAAATAAGGCTACTATTAAGGATAAATTTCCTATACCAGTGGTGGATGAATTGTTGGATGAACTTGCTGGGGCTAGTATTTTCTCAAAACTAGACCTAAGATCTGGTTACCACCAGATTAGAATGAGGGAAGAGGATGTTCCTAAAACTGCATTTAGGACACAAGGGCCACTATGAGTTTCTGGTGATGCCATTTGACCTTACTTATTTCTGGCACTCATGAATGATGTTTCAAACCATATTTGAGACATTTTGTGCTAGCATTTTTATATGATGTATTAGTTTTAGCTAGACTATAGAAGATCATCTAGCTCATTTGAAATCTGTGTTTAGAGGTTCTTCTTAAACATCAGCTGTATGCCTAGAAGAGCAACTGTGTTTTTGGTAGTAGTGAGGTGAAATACCTAGGTCATAAGGCTAATCCTAAAAAGATTGTTGCTATGCAGTAATGGCCTGCCCCCACATCTGTTAAACCATTGGGGTTTTGCTTGAATGGCAACAATTGGATTTGAATTTGCAATCCATTGATTTGAAATGACTTGATTTTAAATCCATTGATTTAAAAATGCCTTGTTTAGGTTTTTTTAAACAATGGACTTGAAATTCCATTATTTGGATACTTAAATTTGGATTTGGATTTAAGATCAATAAAATACATTTTTTAATTATTATTTTTCTTAATCCTTATACATTTTAATCTTAAATACATGAGGTAATATTAATAATCCAATTGACAAAATGATGACTAACTATTTTTAGTCATAGCCAACTAAAAAAAATCTTGCCAACTATTGACAACTAAAACGTTTTATATTAACTAGAGGACACCCAACTGCCTGGTTTTCTTTTCTTTTTTTTTTTTTTTCTTTTTTTTTTTTTCACAACATTCAAAAGCTCAAACTAAAAAATTATTTTATTTATTAACAACTAAAAAGTAACACAACTTCCAAAAGAATAAATTAATGGAGACTAAGTAGAAGTCGCATCCAGTTCTTATCATCATCATTTGAACAACTTTTCAAAAACCTAATGTCCTCTGCACCTTTATACATTAACTTCTCAACTATTTTGAATATTTCAAGCTAAGATATTTTCAAAGTTTGATCTCAAAGCAGGATTTTGGCAATTCATCATGCCATTTTGAAGGAGGGATATTGTCAATGGTGAATAGGTGTATAAAATATAACATCTACGTAAGGAATGGAACACAACACAAGATACAATAAATGTATTGTAAAAGTTTATTGTAAAAAAAAAAAAAAAAAAAAAAAATCCAGTGTTCTGATGTGATAGATACAGAGGATCCTCTGTATCTATCACATCAGAACACTGGATTTGATAATCAAGTAGAACACTAAATAGTTGCTCTTAATATTTTTAAAGAACCTAGTTTTCCTGAGTTATCTTGTGGACGTGTAAGCCTAGGTGTGGCGTTTGTGTCCTGTCAGATCTTAGGTAAACAGTTCTTTTCTTCAAGAAATACTTATGGCTAGTTCATCAGATGCAGTTCTTGATACCACAATACCTATTGTTGACCCTCCTCTTCGTACATCTACTGCAAATAAATTAGACTACTTATATGAAATTTCTCATATACCTGAAGATAGTAAAATCCCTATTACTGATTTCCCTATTGTAAATCCCTATACTGTGTTTGATAAACCTCAAAATTCCTTCAAAAAATCCATAAAAAAGTTCTTAGGTCCTTCTCATCCTTCTACTGTTAAAGAGTATGTCCAAGCCTCTAAGTTTGACCAGTACAATATTCCAGCCACTGAAAATGAAAATTTTATCACCTTAGCCCTTCCAAGAGAATTTGTTATTCCATGGCAAAAACAAGGATACACACATCTCCATTTTGGTGCAGTCAGATTGGCACTAACTTTTCATGGCAGAAAAGGACTCCCTGTAGCCTCTAGAATTTCACTTCTTGATTCTAGGTTCTTGGAGTATCATAATGCAGTCATTGGTACAGTCCAGACTACCTTAAATGCGGGAACAGTTTTTGTTACTCTTTTTCCCAATTTCAACATGTCTCTCAAAGACCCTCACCTTTGTGATGCTCTTAAGGTGCAAGTCCAAATTACAGGAGCCTCTCAGGTGCAAGATACTTTTGCAGCCACACTCCACTACCAGTTAGCCTACAGACTTCAAAACCATGCTTTTGATGTAGCAGTTCCGGAGATGGCCCAATCCAACGAAGCCTTGCTAATCCAAGTTGATCCAGGCATGACACCTATGTGTACATTTGTTCCAAGGCAGTTAGACAGAAACCAAATGACCTCTCTCTTTCCAGAATCATGGATTACAAAATATGAGATGCTTCACCAAGCAGTCAAGCCAGTGCAGTCCAACAATCCTTTCTTTGTCAAAAAAGAAAACGGTGATGTTGAAGTCAGATTCCTCACCAATACACAAGAAAAGAAGGAAGTCACAGTTTTTCCTACTCAGATTGCTATGATCCATCCGGTGTCATATGAAGGTCTAGATGGTCTTCAAATCAAAGCATTCAGAGAAGACGGACAGCCTTGCTATGAAGGAAAATCATCCTCTGGTCATATATGGTGGGATGTTTGTGATTGTGATGATTGTCGAGAAGAAGAAGTTTTTGAAAAAAGTAAGTCAAAAAAGAAGAAGAAATCCTCCCAGCACATTCTTAAAGAAAGGTATGAAGCAGGAGATCCAGAAGTTGACCTCCTTGGAGAACCTTCGGGAAGGTTTGATTATTATGTCCTTTACCCCCGAACCAAAAAACAAAATCCATCCTCCCCCTCTCCATGTAAACAAAATCCAAGTCAGAACCATGAACCTCCTCTGACCCCTCCTTTGATTCCATACTACCAGAAAGTCCTCCCCCAAATACCAAAATGTCAGTCCAAACTAACTAGTCAAACTCATGTTCAAAAACCCCTACCTTGCTATATGTTTGACCATGCTTCACCCTCCTACTCACAAAATTTCCCTCCTCTTGAGAATTTTGACCACCCTCAAGCCAATACCAAACATGTGTGGAAAATCAAAAATCCTGTTGGAACCAACCCAGATGGAACCAGGAAGCAAGTTTCTTCAGCCGAAGCAGCCTTAAATTGGCAAGCAGAAAATGCTGTGGCACAAAACCAGGTCCTTTCAAAGATTCTTGATAATCAACAAAAAATGATAGAAACAGTTGCTAACACCTTCTCGTCCTCAAACTCTCTTATCGAAGATTTAAAGAAGAAAATACAGTCAGTTGAGCAAGAATTGGCAACCATAGCCTCCACAGTAAAAGATTTCTCTGTCTCATTTCCACTCATCGGACAGAAAGAAAAAGAAAGAAAACAGCTGCTAGCACAACTTCAGTCTATGGAAAATCCAAGAAAAGAAATAATCCAAGCTCTTCCAATGCAAGTCTACATGCCATATCAACCCCGCCAATCATTGTATAAAGACTTACCCATACCCCCGGCCTCACCCTTCTCCCCAATTTCCCCTTACCAAAACCTCCAACCATTAACCATGGCACATCCTGACCATAACCCGTTTCGACCAAGTGGAATATTTCCAAGTACAACATACTCTCCACCACTCCAACTACAACCCCAAACCAAACCACAAAATCCACCCTCTTTCATGAAAAAAGATAAAGAACCATTATACCATCCTCCAGACCCAATTGTAGGTGCTTCCTCACGACCTCCAGACATGAACATGTTGTCTACAAACCCTAACCCTCCAAACCCAATATCATCATTCCTCAAATCCCTCACACTTCAAGACTCACAAACTCCTTTTGTGCTCCCAGTCATTGCTGACACAGATTTAGATTTGTCTGATCTTGGACTAGATGAAGTATTTATGACAGATCCAAAGGTAGAAGAAGATGATGATGTCCTTCACCATGATCCACCTCCACCTCCACCAATATTTCCTCCACCTCCCATAATTCCTGACTTCCAAGCAAGATTAACCTACTCATCCACCACAGATTCAAAACACCTATTCACCATTGACAATATCCCTCCTTCAAAATGGCATGATGAAATTTTTAACATGTATTCATGGTGCACAGCTGAACTCCAAGCCCCAAACAACACTGTTGCACAAATTATTGCTAAATTTTTTGCCAGACTCACAGGAAGATTAAGACAATGGTGGCTCAACCTTGGAGAATACAGACAAAGACAAGCAGCCCAGTCTCCCACTTTCGAAGATTTTTTCACAATCATTCATAGTGAATTTCTTGGCTCTGTGGCTCATTATACAGAAGTTGCACGAGAAGAATACTTGCTGATGAAATGTTGCTCTTTTGAAAGAAAAGATTTGGAGAAACACTTTGACAGAATGTCAAGCCGGTACTACTCCTTCAATGGTATGGATGATGTTAATTCAAAGCACACCTTTCTGAACTCTTTTCCAGAACCATTAGGAGATGAAACTCTTCGAATGATGAACCTTCAAAAAATAACTCTACAGCAAGCCTCTTTAGGAGAAATCTACCAGCATGTGCTCATTGCTCTTGAAAAGCTTTGCAACCAGAGAAAGTTTCTCTCAGAAATTGACAAGGTCCATAGCAAGCTCAAAGACAATTGCAAAAGGAAAGATTTACAGATAAAATGCTATGACAAAAGTTGCACTTGTTCCACAAAGAAAAGAGATCATTTCAAGAAATATCCCTGGAAGAAAAGGCATTATGCAAGTCAGAAGAAGAAATCCTTCAGAAAAAAGAAATGGAAGTTCCTCCGAAGAAAGCAGTTCAAAGGAAAAACCTCAAAGGTCTGTTTTGTATGCAGAAAACCAGGTCACTTTGCAAAAAATTGTCCAAAGAAAGAAAAAGCAATAAAGCTTCTTGAACAAGCCCAGATTCATGCAGATGACACTCCATTCTCAGATGTTGAATCACTCTTTTCACTAGATGATGAGTACTCTCCCCAAGCCTTAGCAGTTATGGCCTATTCCTCAGAAGATGATTCAAGTTCAGAAGACTCAGACCCAGAAATCCAAACCATCTACACATCTCAGCCTCTCATAGCCCCCCTAACCAACCCTACACCCATAGCCCAAGTGCATATCCTCCTTGACACCTATTCCAGACCTATTCCAGTAATAGCCTTGTTTGACACAGGTGCAGCAGCCACAATTCTCCATCCCAAAATACTACCTCACCAATTCTGGCTACCCCATAACCAAATGTTCAAAGCAGCCAATGGAGAAACATTTACAATCACCTTGAAAAGCAAGCCTATTCTCATTAGAATCTTCCCAACCCTGACCATAAAACACCAAGTCCTTGGCTCCCCTCTCACAGGCAGAGACCTCCTTATAGGATTTGATCTCCTCCACAAAATACCTAGTCTCAGATGGTCCTCAAAAGGACTTTTGCACAAACAACATCTTCTCACATGGACTCAGGTACCTCATTTATTCACAATAGACCCATTTGATTCTCTCAGACTCCAGATTATAAAAGATTGTTGTGCAACCACCCACTCAGAATTCCTCCTCAAAAATCCAAACCCTTTGTGGAAAAATCCATCCTTCTTCATAACCTTACCTTTCAAAAAGAATGAAGATGTCATCCCACAAAAGCCAGTCACAGAGGAATGAACCCAGATCACTTGAACTTAGCCAAGCAAGAATTATCCACTCTTCTTTCAGAAGGCCTCATTGAACCTACAACCTCTCCATGGGCATGTGAAGCTTTCTATGTAAATAAACATGCTGAACAAGTTCGTGGAAAACTCAGATTGGTAATCAACTACCAAGATCTTAACCATTTCCTTGCTGATGATAAGTTCCCTTTGCCAAACAAAAGTGCTCTTTTCCAGCATCTTTCACATGCTAAGATATTTTCAAAGTTTGATCTCAAAGCAGGATTTTGGCAATTAAGAATCCACCCAGAAGAAAGGTACAAGACAGCTTTTTGCATTCCAGACCACCATTATCAATGGACTGTTATGCCTTTTGGTCTCAAAAATGCTCCTTCTGAATTCCAGAAAGCAATGGTAACTCTTTTCCAGCCACTGTTGACAAATGCCTTGATCTATGTTGATGATATCCTTTTATTCTCAAAGGATGCAGAATCCCATGAAAAATTGCTTACTGAATTTTATAATTTAGTAAAAACTCAAGGGATAATGCTTTCAGAAAAAAAGATGATCATAGGAGTCTCCTCTATAGACTTCTTGGGAGTAAACATTTCAGATGGAAAATACACTTTGCAGCCCCACATTGCACTTTCTCTAACAGAATTTCCAGACAAGCTCATGAATACTAAACAGATACAGCAGTTTCTTGGAATTGTGAATTACATGTCAGATTTCATTCCAAAAATCTCTAGATACAGGAATTGTTTAGCTCAATTGTTGAAGAAATCTCCCCCAGATTGGAATCCCGTTCATACAGAAGCAGTTCAGCAGTTGAAAAAGTTAGCAGAAACACTTCCTCCCTTACAGATTCCAGGACCAGGCAAAAGAATTTTGCAGACAGATGCAAGTGATGAATATTGGGCAGCAGCTCTCTTTGAAGAAGCCAATGGCAAAAGAAACATTTGTGGATATAAAAGTGGTACATTCAAGCCCTCAGAACTCCATTATCATTCCACTTTCAAAGAAATTTTGGCAGTCAAGCATGGCATTGAAAAGTTCCAGTTCCACCTCCTCGGGCATAATTTTCTAGTAGAAATGGACATGTCCTCATTCCCAAAAATGCTCCAGTTCAAAAGAAAAATGCTCCCACACCCCCAGCTACTCCGATGGTCAAATTGGTTTTCACAATGGTCTTTCCAAGTCAAACACATCAAAGGTAAAGACAATCTTATCACTGATTATCTTTCTAGAAAACCCCCAGTTCTTGCCACAACCATCATTCCTCCTCCTTTATGTGTATATCCAGTCACAGATCCATCCTCATCCTCAAGCTCCACTTCAACTCCTGATGATATTCTCAAAATGATAGAAACTCTTCCTCCAGAAATCAAAGAACAAATAAAGAACCTGACCCTTCAAGCCAGATCCAAAAGAATCATTAGAACCCTCCATGATTACCTCAAAGAACAACAGAGTCATTTCCTTGCCATTTTCCCAAACATAGATGAACCATGGAAAACCCCTTTTGCCTTTTGGATAACTAATTGGACAGTTGCTCATTATCTCTACATGTGGTACTTACTCAATGAGTACTACTTGTGTCTCCATTTTGAACCAGAATTTTACTCATACATTTTCCCCCGTGAAAATAAGTATTTTTACAAGTTCTGGTCTGAAATCTTGAAAAACGATGCTCATGATGGTGATTGGTCCAAATATCCCAAAATAGAGCACCCACACTTTGGAGAAAAACTCACTTCTGCTTGTCTAGTGGCTAAGCTCAATTCCAAAAATGATGTTCGAGCACAAGGAATTCTTCACCCTGCAGACATGCATTGGGTAACTAATGCTGATGGTACCCTTCATAAACACATGGACATATCTTGGCAATCTTGTCACTATTCCCTCACGATGGCTGAATCTCTTAATCAAGGAATTCTCCCTGAAATAGTGCCTACAGACCCAGATATATGCAGACAACAATGGCCACATGAAGATCATTGGGCAATGCCAAATCCTTTGATGGGACATGACGACCCTTACTACCATAACCATGATGGACATCCTGATTTTGATGATCTTGATGAAGAATGGTTTCAAGGAAGAGATGGATGGGATGACTAATGTATTGTAAAAGTTTATTGTAAAAAAAAAAAAAAAAAAATAATAATAATAATAATAATAATAATAATAATAATAATAATATAATAATATATATATATATATCTATATAAATATAAGTATATACCAAAGCCTCAGAAGACTTTCCATGCAAAACAAAATTCTTCCATCCAAAGACTTTGTTCTACCAACTGAAGACTTTCTACACCAATTGAAGACTTTTATGGACTTTTGCATGCAATCTCCACACTTGGACGTCCAGCACTTCTCAATTTTCAACACAACTGCAGGTTTTGTCCCAGTCCACATATTCCCCTTGTGACACTTGTCACCCCTGATTATCCAACTTGTCAGTTGTTTCTTCCCCCGCAGACAACCAATAACTGCTGGTCAGTAGCATATCTGAATGAAGAAAAGATTGGTCAAATTATTTTGGGCGTCCCCCACACTTTTGTACATTTGTCACGACTTATGTTGGCCCCTACTATTTACTGTACAACTTTCTTATCTTCAGATTGTAAGATATTTCTGTAATATATTGCCTATAAAAAGGCTCTTCGTCCTCTCAGAAAAGCAAGGAGTGAAAAGAGAGAAAGAGTGAGAAAGAAAACCCATTGTAATATCCAGTCTCCCTTATGCCTGATGTAAAAAAGTTGTTGAATCTAATAATATCCCTTAGTTTATTGTATCTTGTGTTGTGTTCCATTCCTTACGTAGATGTTATATTTTATACAATCTTAGCAATATATGCCATAAACCAGTTTTAATCTTTTATTCCATAATCTTCTTACACCTCCGTCTCTTTACATGTCTTTGTCCTTATCTTTTTGTTTATCTCTGTCCCTTTCTCTCCCTTTCTCTATCCTATTATCCTTTATACAGAAGTTGCACGAGAAGAATACTTGCTGTGGATCCTCTGTATCTATCACATCAGAACACTGGATTTGACCCTCCTCTTCGTACATCTACTGCAAATAAATTAGATATATAAATATAAGTATATACCAAACAAGGCTATTACTGGAATAGGTCTGGAATAGGTGTCAAGTCAAACACATCAAAGGTAAAGACAATCTTTTAAAAGGACCATCTGAGACTAGGTATTTTGTAAAAAAGTTGTTGAATCTAATAATATCCCTTAGTTTTTCTTGGCTCTGTGGCTCATTATACAGAAGTTGCACGAGATAAACAAAAAGATAAGGACAAAGACATGTAAAGAGACGGAGGTGTAAGAAGATTATGGAATAAAAGATTAAAACTGGTTTATGGCATATATTGCTAAGATTGTATAAAATATAACATCTACGTAAGGAATGGAACACAACACAAGATACAATAAACTAAGGGATATTATTAGATTCAACAACTTTTTTACATCAGGCATAAGGGAGACTGGATATTACAATGGGTTTTCTTTCTCACTCTTTCTCTCTTTTCACTCCTTGCTTTTCTGAGAGGACGAAGAGCCTTTTTATAGGCAATATATTACAGAAATATCTTACAATCTGAAGATAAGAAAGTTGTACAGTAAATAGTAGGGGCCAACATAAGTCGTGACAAATGTACAAAAGTGTGGGGGACGCCCAAAATAATTTGACCAATCTTTTCTTCATTCAGAGATGCTACTGACCAGCAGTTATTGGTTGTCTGCGGGGGAAGAAACAACTGACAAGTTGGATAATCAGGGGTGACAAGTGTCACAAGGGGGATATGTGGACTGGGACAAAACCTGCAGTTGTGTTGAAAATTGAGAAGTGCTGGACGTCCAAGTGTGGAGATTGCATGCAAAAGTCCATAAAAGTCTTCAATTGGTGTAGAAAGTCTTCAGTTGGTAGAACAAAGTCTTTGGATGGAAGAATTTTGTTTTGCATGGAAAGTCTTCTGAGGCTTTGGTATATATATATTTATATAGATATATATATATATATATATATATATATATATTATTATTATTATTATTATTATTATTTTATTTTTTTTTTTTTTTTTTTTTTTTTACAATAAACTTTTACAATACATTAGTCATCCCATCCATCTCTTCCTTGAAACCATTCTTCATCAAGATCATCAAAATCAGGATGTCCATCATGGTTATGGTAGTAAGGGTCGTCATGTCCCATCAAAGGATTTGGCATTGCCCAATGATCTTCATGTGGCCATTGTTGTCTGCATATATCTGGGTCTGTAGGCACTATTTCAGGGAGAATTCCTTGATTAAGAGATTCAGCCATCGTGAGGGAATAGTGACAAGATTGCCAAGATATGTCCATGTGTTTATGAAGGGTACCATCAGCATTAGTTACCCAATGCATGTCTGCAGGGTGAAGAATTCCTTGTGCTCGAACATCATTTTTGGAATTGAGCTTAGCCACTAGACAAGCAGAAGTGAGTTTTTCTCCAAAGTGTGGGTGCTCTATTTTGGGATATTTGGACCAATCACCATCATGAGCATCGTTTTTCAAGATTTCAGACCAGAACTTGTAAAAATACTTATTTTCACGGGGAAAATGTATGAGTAAAATTCTGGTTCAAAATGGAGACACAAGTAGTACTCATTGAGTAAGTACCACATGTAGAGATAATGAGCAACTGTCCAATTAGTTATCCAAAAGGCAAAAGGGGTTTTCCATGGTTCATCTATGTTTGGGAAAATGGCAAGGAAATGACTCTGTTGTTCTTTGAGGTAATCATGGAGGGTTCTAATGATTCTTTTGGATCTGGCTTGAAGGGTCAGGTTCTTTATTTGTTCTTTGATTTCTGGAGGAAGGGTTTCTATCATTTTGAGAATATCATCAGGAGTTGAAGTGGAGCTTGAGGATGAGGATGGATCTGTGACTGGATATACACATAAAGGAGGAGGAATGATGGTGTGGCAAGAACTGGGGGTTTTCTAGAAAGATAATCAGTGATAAGATTGTCTTTACCTTTGATGTGTTTGACTTGGAAAGACCATTGTGAAAACCAATTTGACCATCGGAGTAGCTGGGGGTGTGGGAGCATTTTTCTTTTGAACTGGAGCATTTTTGGGAATGAGGACATGTCCATTTCTACTAGAAAATTATGCCCGAGGAGGTGGAACTGGAACTTTTCAATGCCATGCTTGACTGCCAAAATTTCTTTGAAAGTGGAATGATAATGGAGTTCTGAGGGCTTGAATGTACCACTTTTATATCCACAAATGTTTCTTTTGCCATTGGCTTCTTCAAAGAGAGCTGCTGCCCAATATTCATCACTTGCATCTGTCTGCAAAATTCTTTTGCCTGGTCCTGGAATCTGTAAGGGAGGAAGTGTTTCTGCTAACTTTTTCAACTGCTGAACTGCTTCTGTATGAACGGGATTCCAATCTGGGGGAGATTTCTTCAACAATTGAGCTAAACAATTCCTGTATCTGGAGATTTTTGGAATGAAATCTGACATGTAATTCACAATTCCAAGAAACTGCTGTATCTGTTTAGTATTCATGAGCTTGTCTGGAAATTCTGTTAGAGAAAGTGCAATGTGGGGCTGCAAAGTGTATTTTCCATCTGAAATGTTTACTCCCAAGAAGTCTATAGAGGAGACTCCTATGATCATCTTTTTTCTGAAAGCATTATCCCTTGAGTTTTTACTAAATTATAAAATTCAGTAAGCAATTTTTCATGGGATTCTGCATCCTTTGAGAATAAAAGGATATCATCAACATAGATCAAGGCATTTGTCAACAGTGGCTGGAAAAGAGTTACCATTGCTTTCTGGAATTCAGAAGGAGCATTTTTGAGACCAAAAGGCATAACAGTCCATTGATAATGGTGGTCTGGAATGCAAAAAGCTGTCTTGTACCTTTCTTCTGGGTGGATTCCTAATTGCCAAAATCCTGCTTTGAGATCAAACTTTGAAAATATCTTAGCATGTGAAAGATGCTGGAAAAGAGCACTTTTGTTTGGCAAAGGGAACTTATCATCAGCAAGGAAATGGTTAAGATCTTGGTAGTTGATTACCAATCTGAGTTTTCCACGAACTTGTTCAGCATGTTTATTTACATAGAAAGCTTCACATGCCCATGGAGAGGTTGTAGGTTCAATGAGGCCTTCTGAAAGAAGAGTGGATAATTCTTGCTTGGCTAAGTTCAAGTGATCTGGGTTCATTCCTCTGTGACTGGCTTTTGTGGGATTGACATCTTCATTCTTTTTGAAAGGTAAGGTTATGAAGAAGGATGGATTTTTCCACAAAGGGTTTGGATTTTTGAGGAGGAATTCTGAGTGGGTGGTTGCACAACAATCTTTTATAATCTGGAGTCTGAGAGAATCAAATGGGTCTATTGTGAATAAATGAGGTACCTGAGTCCATGTGAGAAGATGTTGTTTGTGCAAAAGTCCTTTTGAGGACCATCTGAGACTAGGTATTTTGTGGAGGAGATCAAATCCTATAAGGAGGTCTCTGCCTGTGAGAGGGGAGCCAAGGACTTGGTGTTTTATGGTCAGGGTTGGGAAGATTCTAATGAGAATAGGCTTGCTTTTCAAGGTGATTGTAAATGTTTCTCCATTGGCTGCTTTGAACATTTGGTTATGGGGTAGCCAGAATTGGTGAGGTAGTATTTTGGGATGGAGAATTGTGGCTGCTGCACCTGTGTCAAACAAGGCTATTACTGGAATAGGTCTGGAATAGGTGTCAAGGAGGATATGCACTTGGGCTATGGGTGTAGGGTTGGTTAGGGGGGCTATGAGAGGCTGAGATGTGTAGATGGTTTGGATTTCTGGGTCTGAGTCTTCTGAACTTGAATCATCTTCTGAGGAATAGGCCATAACTGCTAAGGCTTGGGGAGAGTACTCATCATCTAGTGAAAAGAGTGATTCAACATCTGAGAATGGAGTGTCATCTGCATGAATCTGGGCTTGTTCAAGAAGCTTTATTGCTTTTTCTTTCTTTGGACAATTTTTTGCAAAGTGACCTGGTTTTCTGCATACAAAACAGACCTTTGAGGTTTTTCCTTTGAACTGCTTTCTTCGGAGGAACTTCCATTTCTTTTTTCTGAAGGATTTCTTCTTCTGACTTGCATAATGCCTTTTCTTCCAGGGATATTTCTTGAAATGATCTCTTTTCTTTGTGGAACAAGTGCAACTTTTGTCATAGCATTTTATCTGTAAATCTTTCCTTTTGCAATTGTCTTTGAGCTTGCTATGGACCTTGTCAATTTCTGAGAGAAACTTTCTCTGGTTGCAAAGCTTTTCAAGAGCAATGAGCACATGCTGGTAGATTTCTCCTAAAGAGGCTTGCTGTAGAGTTATTTTTTGAAGGTTCATCATTCGAAGAGTTTCATCTCCTAATGGTTCTGGAAAAGAGTTCAGAAAGGTGTGCTTTGAATTAACATCATCCATACCATTGAAGGAGTAGTACCGGCTTGACATTCTGTCAAAGTGTTTCTCCAAATCTTTTCTTTCAAAAGAGCAACATTTCATCAGCAAGTATTCTTCTCGTGCAACTTCTGTATAATGAGCCACAGAGCCAAGAAATTCACTATGAATGATTGTGAAAAAATCTTCGAAAGTGGGAGACTGGGCTGCTTGTCTTTGTCTGTATTCTCCAAGGTTGAGCCACCATTGTCTTAATCTTCCTGTGAGTCTGGCAAAAAATTTAGCAATAATTTGTGCAACAGTGTTGTTTGGGGCTTGGAGTTCAGCTGTGCACCATGAATACATGTTAAAAATTTCATCATGCCATTTTGAAGGAGGGATATTGTCAATGGTGAATAGGTGTTTTGAATCTGTGGTGGATGAGTAGGTTAATCTTGCTTGGAAGTCAGGAATTATGGGAGGTGGAGGAAATATTGGTGGAGGTGGAGGTGGATCATGGTGAAGGACATCATCATCTTCTTCTACCTTTGGATCTGTCATAAATACTTCATCTAGTCCAAGATCAGACAAATCTAAATCTGTGTCAGCAATGACTGGGAGCACAAAAGGAGTTTGTGAGTCTTGAAGTGTGAGGGATTTGAGGAATGATGATATTGGGTTTGGAGGGTTAGGGTTTGTAGACAACATGTTCATGTCTGGAGGTCGTGAGGAAGCACCTACAATTGGGTCTGGAGGATGGTATAATGGTTCTTTATCTTTTTTCATGAAAGAGGGTGGATTTTGTGGTTTGGTTTGGGGTTGTAGTTGGAGTGGTGGAGAGTATGTTGTACTTGGAAATATTCCACTTGGTCGAAACGGGTTATGGTCAGGATGTGCCATGGTTAATGGTTGGAGGTTTTGGTAAGGGGAAATTGGGGAGAAGGGTGAGGCCGGGGGTATGGGTAAGTCTTTATACAATGATTGGCGGGGTTGATATGGCATGTAGACTTGCATTGGAAGAGCTTGGATTATTTCTTTTCTTGGATTTTCCATAGACTGAAGTTGTGCTAGCAGCTGTTTTCTTTCTTTTTCTTTCTGTCCGATGAGTGGAAATGAGACAGAGAAATCTTTTACTGTGGAGGCTATGGTTGCCAATTCTTGCTCAACTGACTGTATTTTCTTCTTTAAATCTTCGATAAGAGAGTTTGAGGACGAGAAGGTGTTAGCAACTGTTTCTATCATTTTTTGTTGATTATCAAGAATCTTTGAAAGGACCTGGTTTTGTGCCACAGCATTTTCTGCTTGCCAATTTAAGGCTGCTTCGGCTGAAGAAACTTGCTTCCTGGTTCCATCTGGGTTGGTTCCAACAGGATTTTTGATTTTCCACACATGTTTGGTATTGGCTTGAGGGTGGTCAAAATTCTCAAGAGGAGGGAAATTTTGTGAGTAGGAGGGTGAAGCATGGTCAAACATATAGCAAGGTAGGGGTTTTTGAACATGAGTTTGACTAGTTAGTTTGGACTGACATTTTGGTATTTGGGGGAGGACTTTCTGGTAGTATGGAATCAAAGGAGGGGTCAGAGGAGGTTCATGGTTCTGACTTGGATTTTGTTTACATGGAGAGGGGGAGGATGGATTTTGTTTTTTGGTTCGGGGGTATAGGACATAATAATCAAACCTTCCCGAAGGTTCTCCAAGGAGGTCAACTTCTGGATCTCCTGCTTCATACCTTTCTTTAAGAATGTGCTGGGAGGGTTTCTTCTTCTTTTTTGACTTACTTTTTTCAAAAACTTCTTCTTCTCGACAATCATCACAATCACAAACATCCCACCATATATGACCAGAGGATGATTTTCCTTCATAGCAAGGCTGTCCGTCTTCTCTGAATGCTTTGATTTGAAGACCATCTAGACCTTCATATGACACCGGATGGATCATAGCAATCTGAGTAGGAAAAACTGTGACTTCCTTCTTTTCTTGTGTATTGGTGAGGAATCTGACTTCAACATCACCGTTTTCTTTTTTGACAAAGAAAGGATTGTTGGACTGCACTGGCTTGACTGCTTGGTGAAGCATCTCATATTTTGTAATCCATGATTCTGGAAAGAGAGAGGTCATTTGGTTTCTGTCTAACTGCCTTGGAACAAATGTACACATAGGTGTCATGCCTGGATCAACTTGGATTAGCAAGGCTTCGTTGGATTGGGCCATCTCCGGAACTGCTACATCAAAAGCATGGTTTTGAAGTCTGTAGGCTAACTGGTAGTGGAGTGTGGCTGCAAAAGTATCTTGCACCTGAGAGGCTCCTGTAATTTGGACTTGCACCTTAAGAGCATCACAAAGGTGAGGGTCTTTGAGAGACATGTTGAAATTGGAAAAAGAGTAACAAAAACTGTTCCCGCATTTAAGGTAGTCTGGACTGTACCAATGACTGCATTATGATACTCCAAGAACCTAGAATCAAGAAGTGAAATTCTAGAGGCTACAGGGAGTCCTTTTCTGCCATGAAAAGTTAGTGCCAATCTGACTGCACCAAAATGGAGATGTGTGTATCCTTGTTTTTGCCATGGAATAACAAATTCTCTTGGAAGGGCTAAGGTGATAAAATTTTCATTTTCAGTGGCTGGAATATTGTACTGGTCAAACTTAGAGGCTTGGACATACTCTTTAACAGTAGAAGGATGAGAAGGACCTAAGAACTTTTTTATGGATTTTTTGAAGGAATTTTGAGGTTTATCAAACACAGTATAGGGATTTACAATAGGGAAATCAGTAATAGGGATTTTACTATCTTCAGGTATATGAGAAATTTCATATAAGTAGTCTAATTTATTTGCAGTAGATGTACGAAGAGGAGGGTCAACAATAGGTATTGTGGTATCAAGAACTGCATCTGATGAACTAGCCATAAGTATTTCTTGAAGAAAAGAACTGTTTACCTAAGATCTGACAGGACACAAACGCCACACCTAGGCTTACACGTCCACAAGATAACTCAGGAAAACTAGGTTCTTTAAAAATATTAAGAGCAACTCTTTAGTGTTCTACTTGATTATCAAATCCAGTGTTCTGATAATACCAGAAAGTCCTCCCCCAAATACCAAAATGTCAGTCCATATATATATATATATATATATATATATATAAGGACCCGGGTGGAGGTGTTGGTGCTCTAATTGGGGAATTTAATTGTGAGGGGTCGCTGTTTGCTGCAATGTATGAAACACTACAATAGTACCATCCCAGCTCACAAATTGGGTATTTTAGCTCTCTTAAAGGGCTGTTGTTCAATGGTGCAAAGGAATTTTTCATATCCAATTAACCAAAACATATAAAGCACAAAAAGAAGAAGAAGATGAATATAATCAAATACCAATGCCCTTTCTTCTTACAACCCATCCATTGTAGAACAATATAAGCCAAGGAAACCCACTTTCTCTCAAAAGAAAACACTGCGGTGGAAAATAAAATAGGGGGTGCCACTATGGTTACTGTGATAATGTTGCTACATTAGTGAGTGTGGTGAGTTTGAGTGGTGTTGCTAGTAGTTTGCATTCCGTGTAATCTGGGTCTTTTGGATTGCGAGTGTAATACTGTCAATTTATTTTGGTTCTCACTTCCTTAGAGTGCCACAAGCCTGATGGAACATTGTAGCAATTAGAGAGTTGTTTATTGACAAACAAGGTCAAGTATTCATGGACTCCCAGACGATCTTTCTTATTCATGTAAAGCCTGACCTAATATTGATATTTCTTGGGGAAATCTTTTTGCCATTAATATGTTCTTCATGTGATCCTCCTATGCATGTTGATAGCTTTGTGATATTGTTCATCAATTATCAAGTATAAGCCAAGGAAACCCACTTAAAAAACTAGACAGATCTTCTCTCTATAAAAAAAGAGTAAGCACCCACCAAGCACAACAAGCAAGTATTTTCCCATTGCCTTATACCAAAGAGAGAATCAAATCCAAACTCTCAGCTCTCTTTTTTTGGCGTGCAATTGAACTTCCACTGCCGCTACCCTTTAAACATAACAGAGTAAAATTACTACCTAAACAACTCATAGATAGTGTTCACAGAGGCATTTAATCAAACACGTAATTTGCATGTCAAACCCATAAATGAAAACAGAAATAGAAAGTAAAGAGAAACCCAGAAATAAATCATAGAAAATACTATCGAACAAAATTTACAAACAAATCAAACGAAACCAAATAAAACCCACAAACAAATCAGAAGTTGAGACAAACAAACCTGAAGTTGCTGCAAGAAATAGATAGAGAAGATGAGCTTGCGAGTTGTGGCTAGGAAGAAATCCATGGATTTGGGCTTATCAAATTCTGATTGGATTTGGGGCCAAATCCAAATCCATTTCTTTGAACTTACCCAAACAAAGAATTTGGATTTGGGCCCCCACAAATCCAAATCCAAATCAATGATATCCAAACAGACCATAGGGGGATTTCTGGGATTAACAGGGTACTATAGAAAATTCAATCAGAACTATGGAGTGATAGCACAACCTCTAACTACCTTGTTGAAAGAGACTCTTTCCATTGGGATGCTAAGTCTCAAGCAGCCTTTGAACAACTCAAGCAGGCAGTGGCTAGTCCACCAGTTATAGCTTTACCTGATTTCTCAAAACCTTTTGTTATTGAATGTGATGCAACTGGAATTGGTTTAGGAGCTGTGTTAATGCAAGTCCAGAGACCTATAGCTTTTCACAGTCAAGCCTTGAAAGGCAAGAATCCGCATTTATCTACCTATGGGGAGTTGTTGGCCTTAGTTTCTGCTGGGAGGAAGTGGGACAAGTCCAATCACTAATCAGTCGCATCCAATAACAGTATAATCACCAAAAATAATGCCCAAACAACAAGATCTATTAATAAATGCAACCTATAAATGGCACATCTCATGAATCTAAGGTTCAATATTCATCAATCCATCAGAGAACATTCACCATAAAAATAATTGTTGGGAGGCATTCAGCACAACAATAGTTCAGATCTAGAGAACTGAAAAAAATATTGGATGAAGCAAAGCTACAATATATATATATATATATATATATATATATATATAGATATTAATAGGTGAGGGCAGATTACTCATTACAGCAAGGGAAGAGTTTCTGGTCACCACCAGCAGCAAGATGCAACCCAGAGGAGGCTGCAATGTATCTCTGATCTATAGGTTACCCAAAACAGTGAGTTTTGTATGCAATGCACAACCATTGTAAATGGCATAGACCACAGAATTCAATCAGAGTTATCAGTTCTTTCTTGTTTTATAACACATTCTGTCTTGTTCAGTTTCAAAACCAATAAAAGTTTCAGTTGCCTGTTGCCATTGCAACATATGTAACCTCTCCACAAGATATATTAAAGTGCAAATAACAAAACCCAACCATGCTCAACATGTGTAACTTTTCCACAAGAAAGAAGCGGGGTTCCCTAGGGAAAGCTCCCTTCATTCCTGGTTCAAAAGGAATCGCAATTGTTCTATTATTAATGCTCAATCTTCTATCCTTGGGCTATTGTGTATTTTTGACAGGCATTTGGAGTCTTTTGCTGCATAGAGATGCGTAATTTTCAGCAATAAATTCCTTAACCTGAGACTATGTCATCTGTGTTTAAGTCAGGCAATGGAAAAACTTTTGCCTTTTTACACTCAAACGATGCATCTACAGCCGGGTCTACTATGTTTCTGAAATGGGAAACACCTCTGGTGGGCTGGTTCAACTCAATACCGATGGTTCCTCTAAAGGAGTTTGAGATTGTATGTGTGAGAATAAAACAGAGAGAGAGAGAGAGAGAGAGATTGAAAAATATCCAAATCTGATATTATGCAGCACACTCTGTAATGCAATACAAGAGTCCTATTTATAGGACTGGGATAAGCTTAAGCTTAGATCAATTTAGGCAGGAAACCAAAATAAATTCTCTAACAGAACTCTAACAATTCTAACAGATTGACAGCCCGTAATCAATCATTAAACACATGTTTCCAATAATTGCATCACGTGTTAAGCCTGAGGGAGATAATTAGACACAGAATAATTTGGGGCTTTGGCACTTGTATGAAATTCTGCTGTTAATCTTAGAGTACCCTATTGTCCATTAGAATTGATATTACAAATAGAACCAACTATCATCAAAAGCTGAGATAAAACACTAATGACTTGAAGCTATCAAATTGGACAACTCCTGAAGAGACAATTACCATTAATCTAAACACCCATTGGCCTACCAAGACCCCTAGAAACCTGCTCGAATAAAAAAACAGTTAATATAACAAAAAGATTAAACTAAGGTGTAGTAATTCTCTAACGCGCCCATAAAAATTTAATGCTAAACGAACTTCAATTGGTTATAGAAAATATACCCAAACTGGAAAAGCTAAATGTGAACCAAGAGCACTAAACTGAGCATCACTGATGACTATAGCTTCAAGGTTTTTGAACCAAGAACACTAAAAATGGCATTCTCACAATGCTGATAGATGTTCAAATACTTGGAATCTATGCCAAAACTTTATTTGGCATCAGGAAAACCAAGTTAGACTCCATTAAACCGTACATATTTTACAACTACAGTAAGAATAAATTTGAGCGCCTCAATAAATAGTTCTTTACTCAAACTCCAAGGTCCTCTTGTGTCACTAACATGCACATTTTCCGGTTTATCATTACAAATTTTAACGATAGAGAAAGGGAGTCATTTTTGAGTTGAAGAACAAAATACATTTTCAAAAACCATATTTTAGTCATAAGAACGACACAGAAACTACAGAGTACTCCTGAAGATGTATCAAATACATAATTTCTATAAAGAAATGTTTTTATAAAGTAGCCATACAATACAAAAGTTGACATCACAGGTTCCAACTATACATACCTGCAGAAGTACAATGCTTACACCCTTTGCATATGTAGCTCTAACCAGCCTACATAAAAAGGTTAAACAAACATAAAGCTTTTTAGAATTGTAGTCAACAACATGAAGGAAAAAGTTGGTAGTAGTACATATTAGAATCTAAATGATAAAAGGAGCATGCTTGTAACACACCACATGCATAAAGTTTCTAAGCACCAATCTCTCAAATTGGTCTGACATGAAAACATTAAGAGAAACATCAAACTAAATGACGCATCAAAACAGTGAACATTATAAACACTTTTAGCATCTTACATTGAATACTATTTAAGTGTACTTAAATGGGGGTGAAAATTTAAGATATGGATCAAATATGCTTTTTTATTTAAAATAATCAAAAAGCAAAGAATGTTTTTAACATTTTTTCCTCATACAGGAAAAGTGCATCGCATTTTTTAAGGTGGTCACATATGCAGTTGGTCATTGTGTGTTTGCTACAAATTAATAAATTTGAGAAATATATAAACATAACAAACTTTCAGTGCATTTTTTAAGGTGGTCACATATGCAGTTGGTCATTCGAATATTCCACCTTATTCCTCGATTGTTGGTGATCCCAGCCATTCAACCTATCCTTTGTCCCTTCTACTGCCATTTTATTACACAACAGAGGTAAAACTCTCTTTTTATACACAGTATGATAACAATAGACTCACCCAAGGATCTCAATAGGCCCTTTATAAATTTGGCTAATTGGCCCTTATGGTATATTGCAACTAAAGAATTAATTAAATATTTTTCTACGTAAAACTCACTACATTCTTTATTATTGACTCCTCATTTTTTTTATAAAGATTAGAGACTCCTCAATAATCTTCATCATCGACTAGATGAGAGATGGAGGAAGAATAATATGACAGAAAACAAAGCCCATGCCTAGGAAATGTGCTAAAGAAGCACCTAATATCCATCCTCTCTTATTGGGTGTAACTGTTTTTTTTTTAATGAATAATGCATTTTAATACAGAAGACAAACATAAATCCAAATATTTCATAAAACCAAAAAAAAAAAAAAGAACAGAAATACCCAGAAGTATTCCTTATGGTAGAATCCTATATAGGATCGGTTTGGGATTGCAATTCCACAACCCAAGTCACGATTCAACCTCAACTCTAACACCCTCACTGATCATCACAGTCAGATCAAGACTTTCTGCATAGCACACTAGGACTAATGCCCCACTTTCAACATAAAATCCTGTTAAGAACTGAATCAAAAGCCTTGCATTTGCTTTCCATTATACTCTTCGCTTCCTTCTTGATACCTCTCATTATTTTTTCTTCACTCCTTATTCTGCCAGCATGAATTATTGCCTTTCTTTATGGTCACAGCAGCACACAAGGGATCTCCCAGTCTCAGCTTTTCCTCCCTGGAAATATACCACCAAAGAACCATTTAGGCTAATAGGAAATCTGGGATAAGTAGTACAAACCATGATCCAATGCACAAATTTGGAAGGGAAGCCAGCTGATAGCAGACACATAAGAATAAAGGTCCAATCTAGAGAATAACAGGCTTTCCTCAAATCAGCCTTGATGGCACATCTGGCTATACCATTGTTCCTATTATAGTGTCTTAAGGCACCAACAGTTATTGCTATGAAGCCTAGCTACTGAGCTGGAATGCCACGTGGAGTTTGTACTTGGTTACTTGTTGTCATGTTTACCCTTGTAATTGTAATGTAGTGGATTGTACCTTCAATCAACTAACTCGTAATTGTCCATGTGAATAGTGGGATTTCTCACATGTTTACCCTTAGTAAGTCTGTTGGTGAAGGAAATAATTGATTGAACAGTTAGTTAGATCGGACAATTGTATTAAAGAGAACAGTAGCATTGTAATGGGAATAAATCAAGAAATAAGATGAATACTCAGTTTCTCTCTCTATCCCCTATTCTTCTCATGGAGGCCTAGGTTCCCTCGAAGTAACGTACTCGTATTCCCTTTAAACTTTTCCATTCACCCATTCAATCCCTAAGACTTGTGAGATCAGCTGAGATCTTAACATTTGGTATTAGAGCTAAACCATCCTATTGCCATGGCTGAAGCTCGACTGGCCTCCCACAACTCAGAAAAGATCGCAGCTTTAGCCAAAGTTACTGATCAACACAATATTGTTTTAGAAGAAATCCAGAAACAGTTTTTTCTTTTTGATAAGTAACGAAATTTTATTAAAAGAAGAAAAACAGCCAACCCGAGTACATTAGGGATGTACTAAGGGGGCATAAAGCCAGAACCAAGATTACAACGATCAAGAAGAACAGGAAAGGAAGAACAAGAAAAATGACAAAAGACCACACTCCAATCGAGGAGGGTGTGTAAAAAAAAAGACTTAATCTCTAACACAAAGCGTTCACATCCCTTAAAGCTTCTAGAATTCCTTTCCCGCCAGATACACCAAATCAAGCAATGCGGCACAATTCTCCACAACTCTATATTTCTATGCCGACCAAACTTACACTGCCAAGACTCAAACAACTCAATAACCTTCAGAGGCATAACCCAATGAATTCCAAACAAACAAACAAAACACCAACGACCACAACTCACAAGCAATGGGGCAATGAAGAAGAAGATGATCCACTGACTCCCCACCACTCTTACACATATAGCACCAATCAAGAACTAGCACATGTCGTTTGCGAAGGTTATCGGTTGTTAAAATCTTACCTAAGGAGGCAGACCAAAGTTGCAATCCCTCAATCAGTTTATGCAGAAGATCATTGAAGCAGAAGATCGAAGACAATTTGTATCTAGGGATCACCATGCAACCAACAATTCAACAACTGCAGAATCTTTTTTCATGAATCCAGGAAAACTCTTGAAGCTTGATTTTCCAAGATTCCAAGGGGAATATCCTGCCAGTTGCGTACCAAGTTACTCAGTATTTTTCTTACTAAAATACACCAGTGCAACCACGAATTTTGTTGGCTTCTCATCATATGGATGGGGAAGCGTTGGTGTGGTTTCAAGATGCTGAGAATGCTGGTATATTCACAAGTTGGGATGCTTTCATTAAAGCTCTACAGATTCTCTTGGGCTCTACAGACTATGATGATCCAATGGAAGCTTTAACAAGGCTTAAAAAATCATCTAATGTAGTGGTTTACAAGAGTCAATTTGAGGCTTTATCAAACAGGATCACAGGTTTGTCAGAAACCCATTAACTCAGTTCCTTGTTGAGTGGGTTAAAGGATAAGATACATCTTCTTGAGAGGATGTTGGCACCCAAGTCTCTGAATGAAGCTTTTGGCTTAGCCAAAATTCAGGAGTATTTGATCAGTAGCAAGAAAAGCTTGAAGACTTCTTTTGATCCCAGCAAACCCTCATTGTTAGGGGTGCCCAAGATTAAAAATAATTCTGAACAGAAGGTATGATTGCCTCTTCAAAGGTTAAGAAGTGCCCAAATGGAGGGAAGAAGAAAGCAAGGATTGTGTTACAATTGTGATGAGAAATGGCACATTGGCCATGAATGAAAAGGAGGAATTTTTTTTTTTGTTGGAGGGATCTGCATTTGTAGTGGAGCATGCACACGGTTTGTGATTGGTGGAATTAGATGACAATGGTGATGCGGTGATAGAGCAAGAAGAACAAGACGACAAGGCTGAGATTACACTCTATGCAGTGGTGGGAAATCCATCACCAAACACTATGAGGGTCGAGAAAAATTAAAGATGAAGAGGTAATGACTTTGTTAGATTCAGGGAGTGCTCATAATTTCTCGGATGCTGCTATGGCAATGAAGTTGAAGTTACAAAATGATACTTCTAAGATTTTGGAGGTGAAAGTGGCTAATGGGGCAGTTGTTAAGACTAAAGGTGTCTGTTATGGAGTCCAACTCTTGATGCAGGGTATCAAATTTATGGTGGAGCTTAATGTCATTCCATTTGGGGTTTGTGAAGTGGTTTTGGGAACTCAGTGGCTGAGTGCTTTGGGTGTTATCCAGTGGGATTTTAAGTTGCTGACTGTGCAATTCACTTATTCAGTTTTAGTGTTACCAAGAACACTAAAATTGGCATTTTCACAACGTCTAATCAATTTAAAATGCTGACAGATGTTCAAATACTTGGAGTCTATGCCATAACTTCATTTGGCATCAGGAAAACCAATTTAGACTCCATTAAACCATATATATTTTACAACTACAGTAAGAATAAATTTGAGCGCGTCAATAAATAGTTCTTTACACAAACCCCAAGGTCCTCTTGTGTCACTAACATGCACATTTTCCAGTTTATCATTACAAATTTTAACAATATCGAAAGGGAGACATTTTTGAGTTGAAGAACAAAACACATTTTCGAAAACCATATTTTAGTCATAAGAACAACGAAACAGAAACTACAGAGTACTCCTGAAGACGTATCAAATACATAATTTCTATAAAGAAATGTTTCTAAAGTAGCCGTACAATACAAAAGTTGACATCACAGGTTCCAACTATGCATGCCTGTATAAGTACAATGTTTACACCCTTTGCATAAGTAGCTCTAACCAGCCTACATAAAAAGGTTAAACAAACATAAAGCTTTTAGAATTGTAGTCAACAACATGAAGGGAAAAGTTGGTAGTAGTACATATTAGAATATAATGACAAAAGGAGTATTCTTGTAACACACCACATGCATAAAGTTTCTAAGCACCAATCTCTCAAATTGTTCTGACATGAAAACATTAAGAGAAACATCAAACTAAATGATGCGTCAAAATAGCGAACATTATAAACACTTTTAGCATCTAACATTGAATACTATTTAAGTGTACTTAAATGGGGGTGAAAATCAAACGCTAGCGAAAATAATGTGTTGGTTCATACTTATTTATGTCTAATGACCCCCGCAATATGGTAGAGGACTATTTGTATATAAACATTATTGTAACCTTACTTGGATTATTAACTGTTTGCTCTCATACGTAGGCATAGAGTCGAGGAAGGGTGCTTCCACATCTACTGTGAGAGGAATCTCCTTGATCTTGCACAAACTCTTTGATACGCTTCTTATATCAACCTCTTTGCTACCTGTTCCGGCTCCGAGATTGGTTTAACCAAAGCAACAGCCTGGAGAGGAGGAAAGAATTAGAGAGTTGAAACTTAAAAGGTTAAGGATAACAGCACGCTTGATTAATTCAAAAGTCAAGCACACACTTGACATACATTCAAAAATTGATAAAATAAGAACTAACACATATCCTTCAGTGAACAACCTAAAAATTGTAATGACAGTGCTATTTTACCTTTAAACAGACAAAAGTGACATATCATTTGGTGGGAGTGGGACTCACAGAAAACCGCTAAACCATATAACCAAAAAAAAGAAAATTGAGACAATGGAGAGTAAAAAGTATAAACAACGAGAATATACAACTACAAACAAAGCTATAAAGATAAACAATCAAACAATGATCATATTGCTTGGCCACAATTAAGGGTAGAGGTTTCTGATCAATCAAAATAAGGGTATTATCCAAAGTTTTAGCAAAAGAAGTGTGGCAAATTTAGGTTTCATTGAATTTGGAGGTCTATTGAGTTTTAAATACAAGGGAAAAAAATCAATGAAAATGAGTTGAGCTCTTTGGTAATGTTGGTCTTCAATTCCTTAAAACATCTAACTTCTCAAGAACAATCCTTAAAAAGAAAAGAAAAAAATCATATTGTTCTCACAATTTAGTAAATCAAGACAAAGGCATATTATTATTGATTAATCAAGTACACACAATTTTTTAAAAAAAAAAGAAGAATAAAAACAACAAAATTTAAAGGATCTAATAAATTCAAATATGTATAAAAAATAAAAATGAAAAAAGCTGTTTTTCTATAGCATAATTATTACAGATTAAATTTTCTATGATATAATTGACAACTATCAGGAGGTTAAAATGCTTGTAACATTATCATATTATCTCAATGATAAGCCTTTTCAATCCAAGTACTCATTTAAAACCCCAAATTATCACAAAGATATTAAGTATCTAACTAACGCCTCTCACAACAAAGTCCCTATACATAACTGTTAAATTACAAATTCACCACCGCATTTGTGTAAACTGCAAACATAATCTCAAATAACTATTCAAATGTACTACACTCACTTAGACATTAAAATAAATTAACAAATTAAAGACAACACACACTGCTCCTAAGGTTTTATTTATATTTAAAAAAAATTGAAGAAATTGCTCAATACTTGTTTTTAATCAATTACCAAATAACATATATTTAATGTGTGTGTGCATATATATATATATATATATAAGTTGGGAAGCCGAACACCTTACAACAACCTTTTTTCCAAAACAAACTAAAAATTACAACATCACAACCATCCAAATCATTGAACACTAAAAAATATTTTTAACCAAAAAAAACCTCAAAATAATTTCATAAATTTTTTTCACAAAATAATTTCTCAAATAAACCAAAGAGACAATGATTCATCCATTGGCTGAATCAAGATGATTGTTCAATTACACAAAGTCATGCCTACTCATATCAAATAAAATCTAAACAATTAGTTAACACAAGAAAAAACAAGCCCCTTCTTCATATATTAAAGGTTTTAAGCATTTAAACTTGAAATCAAAGCAAACTCGAAAAATACAACTCAACCTTGCTCTGCTGCAGCCTTGGAATCACAAACCTCTACTTGATGACTGTCAGTGTGAACAAAAACAAAAACTTATAAATCTAAAATCCTCAAAAGCCTATAACATTCAACAGAACCATGAAAATAAAAAGAATAGGTCACAAATTTTTTTTACCCTGTGCCATCTCAAGGACCTCAGTGTATTGTTAGCCAAAACCACAACTCACCGAGGCTTGGGGTAAACCACAGGGCCCCTTCAGATCAGAGATAGAGCCTCTAATCTCTTTATCTCCAACAACCAAAAAGGCATTATACTGAAGATTACAGATTTCAGAGATTCATCTATGAAAAACTAATCCTACTCCGCAGAAAGAATGCCTGCATACATATATATACATACATAATTACATGCATGATATGACAAAAGAACACCTAATAGAAAATATTAACATACAAAAATTATCTAATCTGAGTTAAAAAAAAAAAAAAAAATCAAACTTTCAATCTCACGCGCAGAGAAAATTGCAAAGAAGAACACATACAAATAGCAAACACAACACAAATTCAACCTGAGTAAATATCTAAACTTTCATTCATATAATCTAAATATAACACTAAATATTCTGACCCATCTAAGTAAAAAACCAAACTTTCACACAAACATACGTACAAAAACTCAAATCTCAGTATTTTTGGAGAATTGAGCTCCAAATTATCGATTCTGAAAGCGAACACCAAAAATCCTCAATTTCCTTCCATTTCTTTCCATTTGTCCCCAATTTTTACAGCAACCAAGATTTCGTAGTACCAGAAACCAAAAATAAGTAAATAAAACAGAGTTTCAAACCTGAAACCGTCTATCTCTCGCACATCCACCAACCAACAGAGATCACAAACAGCGTTTGAGGCTTTGAGCTCCATTATTTTTTTTTTTTTTTTCTGGCTCTTCTCGAATGTTCTTGGGTTCCAAATTTTTTGTTGATCTGGATTAGTAGGGAGAGATCGGTGCTGAGGCTGGGTTGTGAAGGAGTTGAAATCACAGTACAGATCGGTGGTTTGGGAGGAAAAGAGAGAAGAAAAAAAATCGTGTAGAGAGAAGAAGAAGAAGAAGAAGATAGGAGGCAATAAACAGAGTCACTGATTTGTTTGAGTTTATATTTAAATTTTGTTGTTGTTCTCTTCAAACGCACCGTTTTGGTTTCACAAGAAGACAAAACTTGACTAAACCCTAAAATAAAAAAAATACAGTAGAGAAGCTCATTCAGTTACGTACCCATTGCCATTGCAAAATATATATATATACTGTCTTGTTCTGTTTCAGAACCAAGAAAAGTTTCAGTTACGTACCCATTGCCATTGCAAAATATGTAACCTCTCCACAAGGTATATTAAAGTGCAAATGACAAAACCCAAACAAAAAATTGGAGACTAATTGTGGGGTCGGCTTAATTTAACATACAAAAAAAGTTCCATAGTTGTATTTTTTCACGTGCCCGGAATCAACCAAAACAGAAGGATCTGTTTTGATGCTCCACGGGTTCAAGCAGACCTGATATCTCGAGGTCAACTCCATTCCAACAGACCGCAAGGTGGTCAACGCAGATTCTGTAGTAACAGCTGGTTTGGATCTGTTTGGATGCCAAGACAATAAAAGGAAAATGAGAGAAAGTGATGGAACAGTGGCTCAGGTGATGTTTAATTGTGAATTCCATGAGATATGATTAGTTTGCGTTGCATGCCAAGAAAATCAAAGGAAAATGAGAGAGAGAGAGGAACTTTTAACGATTGTCTAAGCCTCTGAGGTCAGGTTAATTAGCTGTGACTAGGGATGCAATTCACCCAAACCTTTCACAATTAGTAGTTGATCTCAATCCATCTTACACGAGTAGAATTAATTAGAAACATTATTTTTAATAGTATTTTCTTCCAAACCCAAAATTTAACTATAATATTTTTCAAGAATCCATACACAACTATAATATACTTCCAAATTCAAACTACACTCCCATAAAAAATAAAAATAAAAAACAAAATAAAAATAAACGTAAATACATTCACAGATGACCAAAGCGACTTGTCGCTCCGTTGTTATCTTCAATTATGGAAACTAGGATCTGGTGGTGGAGGAAAATGATTAGTACGTGGGTTTGGCATTGAAGGAGGAACCGGACCACGATACTGTGGATATGACCACATCTTTGTCGAGTTCGTCACAGCCAAAGGCGTAGCCCTAATAGATACAACAGGCTTGCAGTTGAAAATGAGCACAGCCAAAACCACCGCCACCTTTATGATTTTAGAGAAAGCTTTCCTCCACATTCTTTGCTCCATCAAGAACTGAGTGCACACGTTTTTTCAATGTAACGAATGGTATCTTTTTATAGGGTTTTTTTTTTTTTTTTTTTTGGAATAAATGTCTTTCATTTTTATAATATTTGCCTTTTTTTTTTTTTAAATACTTAAAGAAATTAATAATAACGTATATTCAAAAAGTTCTAACGTTGGATACACAATTCTAAAATTATCAACATCAAAAAAGTATCCTATTGGTCGCTATCTCCAGGTCAGCACCCTTGTTTGGTGGGACTAACCAACTCTCTTCCTCAGGTCAGCACTCTTGTTTGGTTGGACTAACCAAGGGATGAATGACACGTATAAAACATCTTTCATTTTTATAACATTGTTTTTAAAAAAAAATTATAATATTTTCCATTCTTTATTAGTAAAAGTTTGCCATTCTGCATGTGGTGTGCAGTTGTTTCGTCTAATTACGTAAAACAAGAACTTTGTGCGAACCAGGGGTGCGCGAAGTACTTGTGAGGGTGGTCACAACTCACAGGAACACCCTGAATTTTATTTTTTTAATATACCTTAAAAAAATTTAAGTTTTAAATAAATATAGGTTTTCTGACCATCTTAGAAAAACAACTTGACCACACTAAAAAAAATTAAAAAACCCTTAATAATAATTGAGCCCATTTAAAATAAAATTAAACCTCTTCAAAATTTTGGTCCATTGAATGTTGAACAAAAAAATTACAAGAAATGTAATATTTACAATATTTTCATAACAATCCTAAATAATAGATTGTTACTAGTAAATAAAAAAAAAATTTAATGGCAAGTTCAAATTAAAACCAGTAAAAACTTATCACCTAGACTTTGTTGTAAAAGTATTGCAAAAATATTATGGATATAACACTTCTTAAAAATTGCCCAAACAAACAAATTAGCCTAAAATCTCAAATCAAATGTTTAATTGTGATTTAAAATTTTTTTTTTTTTCAAATGGCATATTTTAATATCGCTATTTTTTATATATAAAAAATGCACATTTTTTAAATAGCTAGTATGTTAGTGTTTGCTTTAGTCTTTAGCCAAATTTGTTGGATTTATGTGATATATTTTTTTGAAAAGATAATGCATTTTGTTTATATTAGTACTTATTTAGGAAATATGTTAGCAATTGAATGAGAGATCGGTAACTTAATAATTACCTGGTTGTCTACATTAAAAATGATGTAGCTGATAACATTGATATTGAAACTATCAATGTTAATATATTCAAGTTTTATTTTATTAAATTTTTTTAATTTTATTATTTTTAATAACCACCTGAAAAGAATTTCTAGAGATGCCGCTGGTGCAAACATTTGTCTCTTTGACTACGTTTGGCTCAATGTAAATCGAATTCCAAGTGTAAAATGAATGCAGGGGAAATTGAATTCCCGAAAAGAAAATAAAATTCAGGTGTTTGGTTGTACAATGGAAAATAGTCCAAAAAACAATTTTCGGTGTTTGGTAACATTCTAAAAATGCTATTTTCCTACAAAATTTTCACATTTTCTCAATCATTTTCTCAGCAACCAAACAAATTTTATTACAGAAAATTTCAATATATACACTTACAGAAACAAAAATCTGCTCAAAACAATTAATTAAACTAAAAAATTTGGCCAAACTAAGAGAGAGAGGAAGAGAGAGTGATCAAAAATTGAGGGAGAGAGAGAGATCAGTCATAGGTCATGGGCGATGAGATCGAGACAACGAGATCGGTCATGGGCGATGAGATTGAGACGACGAGATCGGCGGCGCCGATGAGCTTTGGGTCGAGAACAAGATTAGTTTTGGGTGGATCGATCTTAGGTGGTGACGATCTAGATGGCGGCGCTGGTGCTAGGGTGCGATCTCGGTGGTGGTGCGATCTCGGCGTCGCGATCTCGGCGGCGTGAACTCGACGATCTCAGTGGGACGATCTCTACTCTCTTCTCTCTCTCTCTCTCTCTCTCTCTCTCTCTCTCTCTCTCTCTCTTTGCACGTCTGTGAGCCCGAAAATGATTTGAAAGTAAAATACAACCTGCATTCATTTTTTGGGTCAAAAGCCTCTTTTTACGGTCAAAGGAAATGATTTTTTAGAAAACTTTATTTTCCATGTGCAACCAAACACATGGAAATGTGTAAAAGGATTTCCTGAAACCATTTGAAGCCAAAACAAACGCAACCTTTGTTTCTTTATTTTTCTTTTTCATTCACTGATGGCATTCACGTGGTGGTTCTGACTTCTAAGATCATTCACAAGAGGTGTAGTTACTATGATGTCATTTTAGTAATTAATCATTCGTTTGATAATGTTGTTCTAGTAACGTTGTTTAAGTGTTGTGGAAATATGTTTAAATGTTGTGGAAATACATATTGTTTAAACAACACAACCAAACAGACCCTAAAACTCTATGTGGTCCACATTAAAGATATTATACTTAAAAAAATAAAAATTGAGCTGTAGTAAGTCACTAAGAGCATTCCTATCAAAGCTTTCAAAAATTTTAGTAATTAGCATCTCAAAAAACTACTTTATCAATTTTACCAACTCATTTTATAGTACACCTAACATCAAAGGTTTTATTTTTACCTTTATCTCATCTATATATATATATATAATAGGTGAAGCAGAGAGAATCTTCAATTGCAATTCTAAATTAGAATCCTAATTTTGTGCCATGTGTCAAGATTTATGTGGTTCCATTTGTCTAAATTTAAGTTGATCAATTGTAATTTCAATGTGTTCTATCACACCTGCGTATTTCAAGGTTCATCACACCTGCGTATTCAAGGTTCATCTCCCCACATATTTCAAGGTTCATCACACCTGCGTGTTTCAAGGTTCATCTTCCCACATCTGTATATTTCAAGGTTCATCTCCCCATCTCCAATACAACTCTCCTATATAAGAAGAGGTTTTCCATAGATTTCTATTGTAATTTTTTGATTTCATGTATTTTTTCTCAAAAAAAAAAAAAAAAAACACGCCTCCACTACTCATATTCATCCGAACCTCCTCTCTCTTTCTCTCTCTCTCTCTGCAAAATTCAATTTCTACTAAATCTGTTTTATCAAGATTTTTTTTTTGGTTTCGTTTCATCTCTGCAAAATTCAATCTAATCTCTCTTTCTCTCCTCTGTTTTGCAGATCAATTATATATCTCCTTTACAAAGGCAGGCTTCATATGCAAGGTAATTATTAATTAAATATGATTTTCTTTTATTATTATTATTTTTTTGTTCGCAAGTTTTATGGGGTTTATAATCTAGCTCTTACTCTTTATTTTCATTAGATCTATTTATTTTCGTCCTATATTCTTAATCTCTTTCTCTCAAGAATTTTTGGTTTATAGGATTAATGATGGGCTTTTTTTTTTTTTTTTTTTTTTTTTTTTTTTTTTTTTTTTCTTTGGAGTGTTAAAGAGATATATAGTGTTTACTGCAAAGGTAGACTTTGGATGTATAGTTTTTTTTTTTAATTATTAAATATAAGAATCTTTTCAAGATTGAACCACAATCTTCTTAAATCTTTACTTATCAAAACTCAGACTTATATACGATTGGTGAAGACATAAAATCAAGCTATATTGCAGATCATATATACAATTAGCACTTATCCTATTTGTTTGTCTTTACGTTTTATGCTCATAATTTTGGTGACTTAATTTATTATTTTTTTTTAATGAGATTCACGTTATTCTATTGTTATATATTGTTATGAGATGCATGTTATGAGATTCACATTTACTTGATTAAAATATTTTGTTAAAAATTGTTTATGATAAAGCAACTTAATTATACCTATATGTACCGTTTATGAATCAACCTTGAATATATATATATATATATATATATATGTCTATGTAGCATTCTTTCTTTAGAATTTTGTATGATAAAAATATTTGTTAAAAAATTACAAAATGCTAAGATTTATTAACATGAATAAACTAAGTCTTTTAAATATGACTAAACTCATGATTAATAATAATAATAATAAACAAAACAAAACCAATAGTATCACTTAAATAATAAAATGCAATATATTTTTTTTTTCCATTGTTTTATTAAATTATATTCATTCCCGTGCGGTAGCATGGGTTACATACTAGTTAAAATAATATAAACAACTTATTAAAATAAAATAAAACTTCCAAAAAAAGTTCATAGCAACCAACCACTTTCACCACCACCACCACTGTGGCAACCACAACTTACCCAGGGGAAAAAAAAGAAAAAAAGAAAACTCAAAACAAAACCACCACAAACACAACAACAACCACCATCATCAACAACCCACCACAAAACCCATTAAAATAGATCCCAACACCACCATCACAATCACAAGCACCTCAAAAAAAAAAAAAAAAAAACAAACAAACAATCCACCAAGACCACCACCACCAGAAGAAAAATAAAAATAAAAATATTGTAACCCATAGGGTTCCACTAACGGACTGAACAGACCAATTTAGCAAAAACCAACGTTAGCATGCTTAATGACTAGACTCTTATGGCGCGGTCTTACCATTGTCTTTCTTTTTTTTTCTTGAGTGAGACCGTATCCCGTAGCTATTCGAGGACCTATGTTGCATTGGTGTGGGAATTATTATTAGAGAGTAGAGAGACTATGAGGGTACAGTATTAGATTATTAGTAGCAATGAAATTGATTTTGAATTTAGTTGGGAAGAATGAAATTGATTTTGAATTTATTTTTTACCATGGTAGTCTAATTTGAGTAAATTTAACTGTTATCTATTTTATGGTTGCTTATAGTAACTTTGTTATTTTTAATTTCTATAAATATTATTTCTTGTAAAAGTAGTCTTATTTTGGTTAGATTTAATGTTTTTATCTAAAACTAATGCAGGAAGACATGTATGTATGTATATATGTCATACTTTGTATTTTTCTTCAATTGCAAATCAATATAATAGTATTATCTTCTCCCCCCCCCCCCCCCAACCAAAAATTTCTAGTTATGCCCCTACACACAATACTTCCAACTTTCTAAACTCTGTCTTATTAATTTGTATTAAAAATGAGGAGCACAGAGCACAAGCAAGAAAGGCACAACAGGGCAATATGCTTGAATTGAAAAGTAGTAATGTGGCAGTCAGAACACAGGAGCATGTTGACAAAGCAAACACCATCAAGACTGTAATGGCAAGTGCTGAGGTGTTAGAAACTATAGAAGCAATGCCTTATCATCAAGACTTTATGCATTAGGCAAGAGCAATAAAGACAGCTGTACATGCTAGCTAGAAGTTGGTTACTGTTATTAGCAGACGTGTATCATTAGGGAGAAATTAGTTGGCATAACTATTTTCTTCCATTAAATTAGGGAATTAGTTACAGGATTAGGGTTGTTTTGCTTGGTGTATAAATAGAGGTAGTGGCTTTGTATTTAATTGATTCTTTTTGTACTCTCTATTCAGTTCTTAACATCAATAAGAAATTCAGTTTTATTTAGAGAGAGAGTCTTTAGAATTTTACATGGTATCAAAGCTTTGAAGCTCCTTCCATGGCGTCCTCTAATTCAATTGATCCTTCTAATGCAATTCCAGTTCAACCTTCACCTTCCATTAGCAACGATTCCACTACTCCGAAACCTCCCAATCCTTATTTCCTCAGTTTGAGTGAAAATTCAAGCAGTATTTTGGTTACTCAACCACTGTTTGGAATGAAAAATTACCAATCTTGGTCCAGAGCAATGATTCTTGCCCTCACTGTGAAGAAGAAAATCGGTTTTGTTAATGGAAAGATAACAAAACCTGATTTGGATTCGCCTTTGTATGAAGATTGGGAGAGCTGTAACATGATGGTACTTTCTTGGATGATCAATTCGATGCATGTTGATGTATCTAGCAGTATCATGTACTGTGAAACATCAAGGGAAATGTGAATTGAGCTGCAGAATGTGTTTGCACAAAGGAATGGTCCTAAAATTTACAACTTGCAGCGAGAAATTTCTCACATTTCTCAAAACCAGATGTTAGTAACAGAGTACTATACCAAATTCAAGAGGCTTTGGGATCAATTGATTCGGTATAATCCAGTTCCAGAGTGTTCTTGTGGTGCTATGAAGGTGTTGAATGCTTCACACAACAAAGCATATGTTATGAGATTTCTGATGGGCTTAAACGAGAGTTTTGAGACTCTTAAGAGTCAGAATTTGATAATGGATCCTTTTCCTTGTATGAGCAAGGTTTACTCACTTGTTCTTCAAGAAGAATCACATAAATCCATTGGGCATGGAGGTTTTAGCACACCTCAATCTGATGCAACAGTTATGTATGTAAACACAAGAGGAAATATAGGAAATGCAAACTAGAATAAAGGAAACAACAAGAGGGAGAAACCTTTCTGTACACACTGCAATATGACTGGTCACACTGTTGACAAATGCTACAAGTTGCACGACTATCCTCCTGGATATAAGCCAAAAGGAATGTCAAATGTTAATGCAAATCAAGTTTCTTCCAAATCAGTAGCAAGTGCAGAGAATTTTCCTGTTGTAGTGAATCTGTGTCCTATATCTAAGACATAATGTGAGCAGTTACTGTCATATCTCAATAATGGAGGTAATCCTGGTGATGATCATCATGCAGCTTCCGTGAGCACAGTCAATGCAAGCAATGGTGTTGAAGGAACCTCTGGTCTGGCTTTTGATGGTTCTATTGCCTCTCATTCCCAATTTAACCTCATGTCAGGTAATCACTTCAATTTTACTCCAAATTTAGACCATTCAATTTTCTTTGCTAAAACTATCAATAGGAAAGCCTTTAGCAAATCTGATTGGGTATTAGATACAAGGGCAACAGATCACATGATTCACTCTATTTCCTAGTATACATCTATTCCTTCTACTTTGAACACTTATGTTAACCTTTCAAATGGAGAGATTGTTCAAGTTACACATATAGGGACTGTCCAGATTTTAGAAACACTTGTTTTGCATAATGTTCTTTGTGTTCCTTCTTTTAACTTCAATTTGATCTCTGTCAGCCAGTTAGCAAAATCTATTCTTTGTTACCTCATTTTCCTTGGTAATCTTTGCTTTATCCAGGCCCTTGCTCCTTGGAGCACAAATGGTCTAGGTAAGGAGTGCAATGGTCTATACCTGCTTCAAGAGAGCTACTCAACCTCATCTTGTGTTTCTACTACTGTTTCAGCTAATAAGATTCAGCCACATGTATCGCATTTTAGACTAGGTCACTTGTCAAATGAGAAGTTGACTCAGTTGAATAATGATCATGTACCTCTTTTTCATTCTTTAGAAACTTTCCATTGTGATGTATGTCTTTTAGCCAAACAAAAGAGGTTACCATTCAATAAAAGTACTCATATTTCTGAAAATTGTTTTGATCTGATCCACTGTGATTTGTGGGGTCCTTTCCCTGTTCCAACTATGCATGGTTGTAAATTTTTCTTGACTATTGTAGATGATTGTTCAAGGTGCACTTGGGTATACTTGCTTCAACATAAGTCACAAACTCAAGGCATCTTAGAACAGTTTTGTACAATGGTAGAAACTCAATTTTCAAGGAAAGTAAAAACCATTAGATCAGATAATGGAACTGAATTTATAATAAAATATTTTTTTGCTCAAAGGGGTATTTTACATCAATTTAGCTGTGTTGAGACCCCCCAACAAAATGCTATTGTAGAAAAGAAACATCAACACATTGAATGTGGCAAGGGCTCTCAAGTTTCAATCAAATTTGCCTATGCATTTATGGGATCACTGTGTTCTCACTGCTGTGTACTTAATCAATAGAATTCCTTCATCTGTTTTATCACATAAAACTCCTTTTGAAGTCCTTTTTGGTTATGCTCCAACTTATTCTCATTTGAGAATGTTTGGCTGTTTATGTTATGCCTCAACCCTTTCTCATACCAGGTCAAAGTTTGATGCTAGGGCCAAAAAATGTGTATTTTTGGGTTACCCTTTTGGCATTAAAGGGTATAAACTTCTTGATTTGTCTACTAATACAGTTTTCATTTTCGGAGATGTGATATTTCATGAACACATTTTTCCCTTTGCATCAAATAGATGTGATATTTCTGATCCTTTCATTGTTAATGAGGTTAAAGCTCACTCTACTGATCAAGCTTGTACAAATACCTTTGTCACTCCTATTAGTATTGTAGAGGTTCCAAATTCCTATCCAGATTCTTATTTTTCACCTCTCCCAACATCTCCTTCCTCACTCATTGAATCTGCAAATCATGTTCCTTCTCCATCTAATTCAAATCCTTGCATTGTTCCTAGCTCTATATCATCTGTGGAAGTTGCTCCACAAGTCAGAAAGTCAACTAGGGTTCACAAGGCACCTGGTTATTTGCAGGACTATGCTTGCATTACAGCTACTGTTGCTGCTCATCTTCCAGGCACACCTTATGATATTGCAGATTCCTTGACATACTCATTTGGACCCTTCTTATCAGTCATATTTGATGACTATTAGTGCTTGTCATCAAGAACCTGTTACTTTTTTTCAAGCAGTCCAAGATCCAGCTTGGAAAGCAACCATGGATAAAGAAATTGAGGCTCTTGAAAAAACTCAGACTTGGGTTCTCACCCCACTGCCTCTTGGTAAAAGTCCTATAGGTTGCAAGTGGCTTTACAGGATCAAACTCAATTATGGTGGCACTGTTGACAGATTCAAAGCCCGGTTGGTGGCAAAGGGTTTTACACAAAGGGAGGGTCTTGATTTTCTAAAAACCTTCTCTCTTGTGGCAAAGACTGTTTCTGTTAGAGTGCTTCTTGCTTCTGCCAAGGGCTGGCTATTGCATCAGTTAGACATCAATAATGCCTTCTTACATGGGGATCTTGAAGAGGAAGTCTACATAAGTCTACCACCTGGTTATCACAATAAGGGGGAGTCCATGTCATCTTCTAATTCAGCCTTACCTGCCCCATTGGTTTGTAAACTAGTCAAATCCCTCTATGGTTTAAAACAGGCCTCCAGGCAATGGAATGCAAAACTGTCAGCCACCATCTTGCAGCTTGGTTTTCATCAGTCTCAAGCTGATCACTCACTATTTGTGCATACAGATGGGTCCTTATTTACTGCCCTACTTGTTTATGTAGATGATATGATCATCACAAGGAACAATCCCAATTGTGTTGCTGCCTTGAAGTCATTATTAGATAAGAAGTTTGGGATTAAAGATCTTGGTTCACTCAAGTTCTTCTTAGGTTTAAAGATTGCTAGGAGTGAAAAGGGCATCAGCTTGAACCAAAGGAAATATGTCTTGAAATTCTTAAAAAGGCTGGTATGATTGGTTGCAAACCTGCCAAAACACCCATGGAACAACAATTAAAATTATCCAAAGGAGAAGGAGAGATACTTCAAGATGCTGGACAGTATAGGAGACTCATAGGCAAGCTAATGTACTTAACCTTAAGTAGGCCTAATATTACTTATGCTGTGCATAGGCTCAGCCTGTTTTTGTCTCAAACTAGGGTGCCTCATATGAGGGCAGTCACAAGGATTTTACAGTATGTAAAGCGTACACGAGGGCAAGGGGTTTTCTAATTTGCAAAATCAGATTTACATCTTAAGGCTTACTGTGATGCAGACTGGGCAGGGTGCCTTGATACCAGAAAATCCCTTATAGGTTTTTGTGTTTTTCTAGGCAATGCTTTGGTGTCTTAGAGGTCCAAGAAGCAGAATGTTGTGTCCAGATCCTTTGCAGAAGCAGAGTATAGGTCCATGGCAACCACTTCCTATGAGTTAACTTGGATATTGTAATTATTAAGGGATTTGCACATTTCACATGACAAGCCTGCACTGATATACTGTGACAACCAGACTGCACTACACATCTCAGCCAATCCTTTTTTTCATGAAAGGTCCAAGCACATTGAAGCAGATTGCCATATAATTAGGAATAAAATTCTGGATGAAACTATCAAAACCTTTTATGTTTCCTCTCAGAATCAGTTAGCATATTTACCAAGGCACTTGGTGTAGAAAGTTACTTAAGGCTGCTGAGAAGACTAGGATCAATTAATATTTTTGCTCATTGTATTCAGTATCCAGAGAAGGCATTAGAGTCTCAATCTGCAAGAGCTTTGCTCTTAAGGGGGAGTATTAAAAATGAGGAGCACAAAGCACAAGCAAGAAAGGCACAACAGGGCAATATGCTTGAATTGAAAAGTAGTAATGTAGCAGTCAGAACACAGGAGCATGTTGACCAGGTAAACACCATCAAGACTGTAATGGCAAGTGCTGAGGTGTTAGAAACTATAGAAGCAATGCCTTATCATCAAGACTTTATGCATTAGGCTAGAGCAATAAAGACAGTTGTACATGCCAGCTAGAAGTTGGTTACTGTTATTAGCACACGTGTATCATTAGTGAGAAATTAGTTTGCATAACTGTTTTCTTCCATTAAATCAGGGAATTAGTTACAAGATTAGGGTTGTTTTGCTTGGTGTATAAATAGAGGTAGTGGCTTTGTATTTAATTGATTCTTTTTGTACTTTCTATTCAGTTCTTAACATCAATAAAAAATTCAGTTTTATTTAGAGAGAGAGTTTTTAGAATTTTACAATTTGAAAGTAACTCCAAACTACTACTACAAAGGTTAGACATTTTTTATAGTGGTACTCTAATTATGTAATATATTATAAGCTTGTTTTAAAAAAAAAATTATACTACTTTCGTGCTCGTGTGTATTCTAATAAGTATTACTGTTTCCTAAAAAAAAAATTAGGAAAATTCAATAATAGTTTAGGATGGTCCAACTGTGCAAGTGCAAGTGCTAAGTGCAACACTCATGAATTTGGGCCCCATATTTATCCTACTTACGTTTGATAATTTGTAAAAAGAGAATTGTACCCTTTACACTTTAGAGTTCGTATTTCATGCCTTGATTACCAATTTTTTCTCAACGGAAAAAAAATTAGGGCATTTGACAATAGAACACATGTTTATGACAAGTTTTTTCTCTCTGCCTTACTTGTCATTCCGATGTCGATTATAGCTGAAAAAAAAATCTATCATGCATGGAATGTATGTAACCACACCCTTCTGGGCATTCAGTACATGTAATACCATATATACCCCTTACCTAAATTTCTGTGCAAAAATTTAGACAATTTGTTCCTTATAAGATTGAAAGTCCCTTATCTCATCCCCTTTCTCCTATATATACGTGTGTGTGTGTGTGTGTGTGTGTGTGTGTGTGTGTGTTTCTCCACAAAAAAAAAAAAAAAAAAAAAAAAAAACAAGATTGAAAGGATTTAAATAACTAAACCTTAGAAAGTATAGGAAATAGAGGGGTAACCGGTAAACTATAGTACATAATAAATAATTTAATTAGTGATTATAAGAAATAATAGTTATTATTTTCTCAAAAAAAAAAATAATAGTTATTATCAAACTATACGTAATAATGGGGCTAATGACGCTTTTCATCCTAAACTATCACTTCAATTACACTTAATCTTCTAAACTATCAAAATGCACAATTGACCTTCCAAAATTATAAATTTCTTTCAATATCTCCATTGTTGTCTGTTTTGTTGTGAACTCTAATGGAATTTAGTATTAAAAAACCTATTTACCTTTCTTTACAAAATAGATAGTTGAAGGCAAATTGGTATTTTAATGCTAAATTTCGTTAATGTTGACAACAAAATATATGACAAGGGGTTAAGTGTAATGTATTTTTAAAATTAGAGAGTCGATAGTGAGTTTCGATAGTTTAGGGGGTGAAATGAGTGTAATTGGAGTGATAGTTTAGGGTGGAAAAAAATGTAATTTCCACTTGAAAATAATATTATGTTGCTTTTTTTTCTTACTTTTGAAACATTAATTAAAATACTTTAATGACATAGTAATTTAGATTATGACCTCTTCAATGCCAACCCTAAGCCTAGGCTGCTTAGACGATAACCTAGGACTACGTGTGAATTTATTTTTTTCTTAAAAAGAAAGTGAGTTTACTTTTCTTTTTTTTTCTCCACTCTTAATAAGGGACAAAAAACTGATATTAGAAATACCATAACTACTTTTACTGTATAGGTCTTGCAAATTACTGTTTTAGGCCTTAAATCGTATTGAGTTGACCCTAGACTTCTCTTATAAACAAGAGGTTATAATTTAAATAATTTTGACTCATAAGTGATATATACAAGTTGCCAAAATTATACAAAGTAATATAAATAGTTATAAATTGCAAATATCGTAAAATCTTTATATTTTTCAAATAAGTCAGTTTATTTGTTTAAAATTTGGCTTATTCATTCTAAGAGGAGATCACATTACCTCTTAACAAGTCTCATGACAAGGAGATTGTGTCTATGGATCTGTTTGGTCATTCATATACACGTTGGGATCACTTATCACATCTAGTCGAGGATGCTTTAAATCATAAAAACAAAGCTTGTATATTCATTAAAAAAAATTGCTACAGTTTAATTCAATTCTTAGCTAAATTCTCTTATATATATATATATATATATAAGAGGACTATGGCTATTCCATTTTTGCTTCTAAATTAAAGAATGCCTAAGTTTTAGACCTGCTGAATGTAAGACACAGAAGTTTTGTTCATGAAATCAATGAAACCTGAGACTTTGGTGAGAGAAAATTAATTAATTGTTTAACACCCTTAATGGCCATACTTTTTATAACAACTTTTGGGTTTTCCAAAATTCCTTTAGAAGGAAGGAAGAATTTGTTTGAAACAGTAGATATATACTGGCAAAACCTGTGCCTTGGGTGTTGCAATTTATGAAAAAATTGACAGTTTCTGTTTTTTAGTGGAACAAGGCAGATTGACTAGAAATGCGTTAAACGATAGAGCATCCCAACTGTTTCTAGTGCCTCAATGTATTCCACCATGTTTCGACTCATTCCGTGCTGGAAGGGCCATATATTTTGTTGTCTTTCGTTGGTGGTGGTAGTGGAGGAAGAAAAAGTGGGAGATAGACATAATTTTTTTTTTTTTTTTAATTTATAAAAAGACAACTTTTTATCTCAACTCCAAAAGAAGAAATGCTTTCGGTAGAAATTCTGGAGAATATGAAAAGTGGGAAAAATTTAATCACATCAAACTTGTGTGGCACCCAATATTAAATCATGGATGAAAGCCAATGTTAAAATACTAATGGTGGGTGTCGTATAACATGTCATTCCTCTCTGCGAAGTAATGACATGTTATACGCTTAATTAGTATAACTTTAAGTAGTAGGTTTCAGCTAAGTGCAGTAGCTACTTCAATCCTGTTACACCATTTTTTATGTTTATTTCAACATTTACTCATTAATTAGTGACTCTTTCGTAAAACTCTTTTGTGCTTTTTTTTCTACGCTTACTTACGGAGGATTTATTAAGGGGAAGAGCAGGTTATTACGAGCATCTGAATGATCCGCGCGCTACACATTTTAATTGAGGCTGAATTACCTGCCAACGTGATTAATAATTTAATATACGGTTGAGACAAGCACAAGAAGTTTTAGAAGAACTTCTCAAACCAGTGGTATCATTTTTCAGCAATTAATTTGTTAAGATGTTTTTACTTTTCTTCATCATATTCGGGAAGATGAACTTAGAAATTATTGTTTTTTGAAATACGACCAGTTTGTGGCTTGTTTCTGAAGACCTTGTGGCTTTAGAGTTTAGAGCAATGCAAGAAAACAAACATTAATACTATTTTTGCATCAATTGAGTTGACAAGTTTATACTAATTCTCATTTGGACCTACTAAAACTTGATTAGTTGATTATCCTCCAAATAAGAATTAGTAATATTTTTTCAAGAAATCCTCATTTTGACTTACTACCGCGGCATTAGCTAAAAAGTTAATGATTCTCTTTTCTTTAACCTACCACTGATAATCTAATCATCGTAAACACAAGGAAAAGAGAGAGGAGCTTTTAAACCATCATCCAAGAATAGGTTTTTGTGACTGTTCTTGTTTATTGGATGAACTGATTTTGTTCGTGCGTCAGGGGTGCACTATAATACTCTTTTTTTGGCTAGATATATGGGTCACATGGGTGCACTACAATGTATATGCACCCATGTTTCTTCTTCTTCACATAAGTGCAATATAAAGTATAATATAATTAAGCTGTAACCGCGTGACCTTATGAAGATTCTAATTAAAGAACCATGTTTGGCTTTTCACTCAACTTCGAAGCATATATAAATAAGATACTACTTTTGTCTGTTATCTCTCTTAAAGATGAACTACTAATATTTAAAAAGATTTGTGGTTTTAAGAATTCGGTAAATATGCTGACTAAAGGTGTCATTATTGAGAAGCATAAGCTTTGTGTAGCTTTTGTTAGTTTTCTAGCTTGAAGATAGGAGGATGAGTTGCAATGATGAGGGATTGTGATTAGAAGTATGCGGTTGGTGTTGGTAATTGAGCTAGTCTCCAATTGCGAGATTTGTTGGGTTATATATGTAAAGTTAGTTTGTATTTTATTTGGATTATGACTTGACTTGATATAAAAGTGCAACAGTTTTGATAAAATATTTTCTGAGATTTAGTCCATGGAAAGAAGGTTTGGGCTGGTCTGCTCTGCCTATGTGGGATATAAATATTGTTGTTTTGTATTAGGATAATAGGATTTGGTATGTTGTTTTTATAAGGGAAAAAAAAATTGTACAACTGCATCTTGTATTTTTTTTTCTAAAATAGTAGAATTATTGCAATTCCATGGATATACACAATTATTGAACCATATAATTTTTGTGTCATGAAAATGCCTTGTGTGTTTTATATCTCTATTTGTTTTCCCATCTCACAGATCTAGAAATACATGCGTACTCCCAGACCCCAAGTTGTGTAATATTATTCATTAATCATGAATTGACTAATGCAGTTTTTGCATAACGATAGATTCTTGATTCTGCTTTTATGTTATTGAAGAAAAGCATTTGTCATCAGATGATCAGATAGTGATCGTAGTGTACTGCTTTCCAAAAAAATAAATAAGTATTCAAATTGGACAGAAAAGTGAAGAAAACAATTTAATATGCATGCATGCTTTTCCCCCGTATTTGTAACCAAGAAGCCGTCTTTACATAACAGCACTATATTATTTAAAATCCAAGTCCAACGTCACTTTTTGGTGGAGATGGTTTTTGGTATCAAACGATATTATCAAATTTAATAAATATGAAATATATCAGTAAAAAATAACTACTTATTAATAAATGAAAAATATATATTACTGTGAATTTCAGTTAACTCAACTGGTAAAGTTTATTATGGTTGTATAAGAGATTTTGGGTTTAATCTCCGCCTATATCAAAAACTGATTGGTGTCTTGGTTTGATGATAAAGAGCTATTATCAGGAGCGGATGTCATATGTTAAAACTCTCTAAAAAAAACATATATTAGTGGTAGTTATTTTTATACACATATCTCTCATTTTTTGGGTTTTGATATGAATGACGCTATATCATATAATACAAAATACTTTTTCTATTCTTTGACATAACACCTAGCTAGTTATCCCTATCTTGACACCATAGACCAATGATCATAATGTAAGACTAAATTAATTTGAATAGTAGTTTCTCAACGTGACTTCAACTTTAATGGTGAAATGGAGATTAAAGTAAATTAGGAAACTGGTCCTCTCTCTACCCGTTAAGGTATTCAATTTTTCTCATCATAAATTGAATTTGATTGAATGTAGTGTATAAAGCAAAAGAGTGAAGAGAGAGAAACTAATTCTACGAAATGGGTGACTCCACTTGAAGCCTAGGGGGTTCAAATGAACCCCTTAAACTGGCAAAAAAGTATATTATATATCATTTTTAATTTTTTTTTTTTTTTTGCCTTTTGATCCCTAAATTTGAACACCCTGACCCTAAAATTTTTAAGCCCACCTAAAGCAAACTTGAATATGACCTTCTTAACAATATTTTGGTCTTTTTAAACACAGACACACACACAAAACATAACAACAAGCCAATTTGATCTAAAATTTGGAAAACAAAATATAAAACAAATTTAGCAACAAAAGCAAAAATTTATTAATCTTAAAGCTTAGAAAAATCCCTTTTAGATCTTAAAAAATTTGAAATAAATCAATTAAATGAGAGATCAGTAGATGAATGATTGCTTGGCTATGTACATTAAAAGAGATTTAGATTTTAGGATTGATAATGAAAATATCATGTAACGATTTTAAAATATGAAATCTCGTATAAAATAATTGTAAAACTGATTATGTATTTGGGTTTTTGTGTTTGTTTTTGGTGTGATATCCATATATTCAAAAAAAATATTTTATTTTAGATTTTGTATAATTTATGTTCTTATTGACCCCCTAAAAAAAAATCTTGGAGCTACCTATGGAGAAAGGTAAACAAATCTTCTTCTTCTTTTTTTCTTTTTGATACAAGGTAAATGACAATGGGGTATGATACAGTAAGGAGTGAAGACATATCATTTTTTATTTCTTGAGTTGAATCCTTAATAGTCTAATGCTATAGAACCCCCCCCCCCCCCCCCCCCCAAAAAAAAAAATCTTTTTGATGGTTCAATAATTAGAAAAATTACAAAGACCAATAAGTTGTTAAAATTGACCCCCCCCCAAAAATAATTTTCTGGAGCTGCCACTGTTGATTAACATAAAATTTTCAAGAAATGTTTAACTTTGTGAGAGGACTACGAGGAGATAGTTGTGCATATAAATGGAAAAAAAAAATACAACATTTTCACAATAAATCATAAATGGCAATTTGTTATGAGTTGTTATCAATGAATAAAGAAGTAATAAACTAAGCTTGGGCCTTAATTTTAGATTTGTTTAATAAACAAACCGAGCCCGAGCTAAAAATAAAATTGTTTATAAACAATCTCGTGAACAATACGGTTTGATAATAAACAAGTCAAACTTATACTGATTTATAAACTTGAAAAGTAAACCCAAATTTTGCTAAGCCTTTAATTAATTGAGGGTTAGACTACTCGACCAAACTGAACGAACTTGATAATATACTTAATATGGGATTTATAATATTGTACTTGTATTGGATCTTAAGTTTAGGAGCTTGATATTTAAGCCTTGTTTGGATACAGCTTAAGCTGTGTTTTCATGTTCACGTTTCAGTTTTTTTTTTTTTTTTTTGCTCTGCCGCGTTTCATATCTGAAGAGACAAGACACTGTGCGTGCACTGTGCGTGTACTGTGCGTGCACTGTGCGCATACTGTGCGCGCACTGTTCATGTACTTTTTTAACAATTTTTTATTAAAAATGGGTCCTGCAGTACTATTAACACATTAAAAAATTATTTTGCTACAGTGTTTTCAGTTTCAGTTTTTAGTTCAGCAAAAATAAACTTTATCCAAACGGACCCTTAGTTTGAGCTCCAGCCAAGTTCAAGCTTTGAACATTTTACATTTATTGTCAAGCCGAGCTTGAATATTGAATTCTCAACAAGTCTTCTCTCATTTTTTGTCCAACAGTGGTCCTGATTTGGCCATCTATTACGTATCTTTGTAGTTTCAGACTTTAGATCAATTTAATTACCCGACATTTCATCCTTTTGTGGTAGTTGGAGGTAAAACCATTTCCTCTAGCCATGAGTAATTGGGCTTTTACAACTTTTTGAACCCACATACGGAAATTTAATTTGGTTGGACTAGTGTGTTGGGCTGCAAGGATTTAGCACAGAACACTATCTAGATCTTTTCATCCTGTGTTTTGTAAGAACCAAGACTGCGGTATAAATGGTAAACATCGGCTGTGCGATATAGGAATATTCATAAACATCTTTAATAAAAAATAAAATAAAACAAAACAAACCACTGTCTAGGCATCTTGGTGTTCTTAATCAAATCCATGTGATGAGTATAATACTACTGAGAGTAAAACATTTGTTCTTAAGCAGTTTTTATTGCAGTGTCAGAAGATTCAAATTGGAATTGAAGTCAGATGGGTGCAGTGGAGTTCCTCCTTGTCACTTAACCTTATGGCCTGTTTGGGAGTTAAAAAAAGGAGAGGGAGTAGAGTAGAGAGAGGGAGAGTAGTTCAATTATCTTGTTTGGGAGTTTTTTAGGGGAGGAGTTTGGAGGGGTTTCAACTCCCTCCAACCCCTCTTTTTTAATTCCCCCAAATTGGAGAAATTTGGAGGGAGAATGGAGAATAAAAATGCTTGATCAATTGAATTACCAAATTTGCCCTTATTATATTAACAAAATTACAAATGAAAAAACTAATTACTCCCCTCCCCCTTACTTAATTTTAAAAACATCCAAACAAGGTGGAGGATAGCCATCCCCCTCTACTCTCCTTCCCACTACTCTCCTCCCCTCTACTCTCCTTCCCCTCTAAACTTCCAAACATGCCATTAGTTGTGTCAGAAGATTCAAATTGGGTTGTTGAGAGTGAGAAGGTTCTTGTCTATTGTTTCTATGATTCTGTGTGTTTTGTCTTTTGGTCTATATATATTTTTTGGTTAAAGGCAAGACTAAAGAGGGTTTTAAAATTTTACCAAACGCTTCATTACCTCTAAAATCACGTTTTAGAAATGCAATCATGACTTTTTGCTTGAAGACGCTGCAACAAACAGCCACTTAATAGCTTAAAGTCAATCCTTCAAAGTGGTAACATAAACATAGTGTTGGGCGTGTTTGTGTGTATGTGCGCACTGCGCACATATTTTAAGAGTGAAACAAAGAGAGACATTCACACATACAAGCTTAAGATGCAGACCAAAGTTGCTCCTGTAAATACTGTTATAGCATCAACAGTCTTAGTCCCCCATCAGCTGGAAATAACTTACGCCATCTTTGCCCGATTCCCCTTGCGCCAAATTTTGGCATAAACACAACAATCTTCTTCTTTTGATAGGTAATTAAAACTTTATTAATAAAAATAATTGCAAGTACACACGGAATATACAAACAAAAACATCATGGTAAAGCCCTAAAATTACAAAAATCAAGAAGTTCAACTAAATTAGAGAGAGAAAAAACCCCTAAGGCTGACAGCCTGCCATCCACTCAAGAAGTTTGTTGTCATAAAGAAAGCTTTTAGCTCCATCATTGTCCTATTGCACCCATCAAAGCTCCTTGCATTTCTTTTCCTCCAAATACACCACCGCATCAAACAACGAGGGAATAGCCTTTCAAATTTCAACACATCGATGATGCCCACATCCTTCTATAACATGATTGGAGATATTACAACCAAAAGTTGTGCAACAAAAGGAACTTTAACAGAAACATAAAGTATACTAAATTATGGTTAAACCCACATACAGGGGCTAGTAAAGTATTAAAAAGGCCATGGAAATGTATCTTATAAGTTAAGGATCACTACACTGAAATTCCAAATCAGTTTTATACAGCAACTCACAAAAGTAACCAAGAAAGGCATGCACTCAAGTTGTAATTGTATGACAATTGACAAACTATAAATGTTTTGCAATCTAAATATGTAAAATATGATGGATATGATGCAATGGTAGGCAATGCAAAAATTGATCAGCGTATGCACACACCCAAGATTCAGTCAATGTTTGCGGCCAAAATCAATTTAAAAATCATAAATTAATTAAGACGCTATAACTAAAAGAAAACAAAAGACAAAAACATCAGATTGCATAGTTGCAAGCACTAGTTCAATCAAGGTGATTTCAGCATCACTTGTACTATGTTTCGAACAACAGGTAATAACATATATATGTTCAGATCAAATATTCTGAAGAGCATTTATCTACAGTAAGATTCTACCTAATCGGTCATCTACATGAATGATTTTTCATTTGATATCAACTAATGTCCGTTCCATGGATGAATATTGACACCACAAACATATAAATGTATACAGTCAAGCACATTGGCCAGATATATGTTACACCAAACTAAAATAAGATCTTTCACATGAAGGATAGTAGTTTATAAGAGGCCAGTAGGTTTTTACAAACTGTAATGAAACACGAGATACATGGTGTGCATACCTGTGCAGTGATGCTTCAGTGAGGGTGAACGCTCCTTTTGGTTTACCTGTCGTACCACTTGTAAATATAATTAATGTCTGATCACATTGAAAGAGAGTAAGTAGCAGAGGAGAGGAAAAAAATGTTGTCTCTAACCATGTGCACTACTATTACTATTGTTTATAGTTCCTCAAAAGATACATGACTATCCTACTTAAGTACTCAATACTTCCCTACAAAATCCCATGTTCATCTATTTCCCTAGTTTGTGAATGATATGTGCAATTTTCAGTGTATTGGGAACAAGTGGAATAATAGAAAATTGAGCAGCACATTTTGAAACAATTTCTTGTAAGAACTTACCATGATCATTGGTACTTAGTACCATGGAAAAATCCTATCAACAATAAGGGTAAGAGTTCAACAAAATCAAGTCCACAGCAATAAAAGAGAAAAAAAAAATTACAAAATCTAAATGATGGAGACTGGCATGACTTAAAACCTCATTTGAGCACATCTAGTGCAATCAAATTTAAGCAATCATATTACCCTTGTTTCACCTATAAAATAAGATATTCTATTAGCTAGCATAGCTATATCAAGAAGACTAAAAGGCATAATAGTTAACTTCATAAAATAAATTATTTAAGAGATGACCAACCCCATTGAGGGTTAGCAGTAATAAAATGCAGGGATTCAGACTAGTTATTAAACAATGTTCTAGGTTTTTATAATTTAATAAATACACAAAGTTTGGGTTCACTAGTTGCTATTCGCAAATTAAACCCAAAAGAAAAACAGAATAATTATAATAGAAAGGAGAAAGATAAAAAGCATTCCAAGAAACCAATCATTCATCACATGTAAAACTCAGCCTCAGGGTAGCTGAGTGCTGGCGGAAGTGCAACACTTCCATTAAACCAGGTTACTAAACAGTGTAGAGAGTGCGAGCCAAAATACCAAGATTCCCATTCCAAATCAAACTAACATCAATGGGACAAGTCCAGCCACTAATCAGCCGCATCCAATGACAGTATAATCACCAAAAATAATACTCAAACAACAAGATCTATTAACAAATACAACCTATAAATGGCACATCTCATGAATCTAAGATTAGATATTCATCAATCCATCAGACAACATTCACCATAAAAAATCAAAACTGTAGGGAAGCATTCAGCACAACAATAGTGAAGATCTAGAGGACTGGAAAAAAATTTTGGATGAAGCAAAGCTATAATAAAAATATCATTAATAGGTGAGTGTAGATTACTCATTACAGCAAGGGAAGAGTTTCTGGTCGCCGCAAGCAGCAAGATTCAGCCCAAAGGAGGCTGCAATGTATCTCCGATCTATAGGTTACCCAACACTGAGTTCTGTATGCAATACACAACAATTGTGAGTGGCATAGATCATAGAATTCCATCAGAGTTTTTTTTTTTTTTAACACATATTCTGTCTTGTTCAGTTTCAAAACCAAGAAAAGTTTCAGTTGCCTTTCGCCATTGCAACATATGTAACAATTTTTTTTTTTTTTTGATAAGTAAGGATGATATATATACGAAAGTCTACTCTATGCATGAAGAAAATAGAGCAAACCTAGAAAAATACAAGAAGAAGAAAACAGAGTAAAAACATAAAAGAAAACCAATCAACAGAATAATTACAAAAGAGAAAGGGAGTTAAGAAAAGAAGGGAGAGAATCACTAGTTGGGAAACCACCTTCATTCCTGGTTCAAAAGGAATAGCAATTGTTCTATTATTAATGCTCAATCTTCTATCCATTGGGCTATCGTGTTTTTGACAGGCATATGGAATTTTTGGCTGCATAGGAATGCAGTAACTTTCAGCAATAAATGCCTTAACCCGAGACAATAGTATCTAAGTCAGGAAATGGAAATTTTGCCTATTTACCCTCAAACCATGCATCAACAGCCAGGTCTAACATGTTTCTGAAATGGGAAACAACTCTGGTTCAATACCAATGGTTCCTCTGAAAGAGTTTGAGATTGTATGTGCAAAAGAGTAAAACAGAGAGAGAGAGAGAGAGAGAGAGAGATTGAAAAACATTTGAATCTGAACTAATTGATCTAAGCTTAAGCTTAGATCAGTTTTGGCAGTAAACCAGAACTAATTCTCTAACAGAACTCTAACAACTCTTAAAAGATTGACAGCCTGTGATCAGCAATTAAACACATGTTTCCACTAATTGCACCATGTGTTAAACATAAAGGAGATAATTAGACAGAGCACAATTTGTCGCTGTCTCTGTCATCCTGGGGGATCATAGGCCAGGCTGGTTGGGGTGGACTTATTTGAAATGTAGAGGGTAACTGGGTAAACAGATTCCACAGAGTTATTGGGCAAGTGAATCACTTGAAGTGATGCAGGGAAAGCGATGGGATGTGATATGAGTTAAAACTAAATGGAATGTGAGTTACTTTGAACAAATTGATAGGTAATTAGGCACCTCTGTAAAGTTCAAGAAAAGCTCTAAAAGACTTATTTCATTCACATACAAAAACTGAATACAAGTGAGAGTGGAGAGCCTAATCTGCTATTTATATAAGCTGCACTATACTAGCAAGCACTGGATGGGCTTGATTGAAGACTTAACCTGATTGGTAATTGGCAATCTAACCAGCTAACATACTAACTAAGTACAAATCGCTTTACGTGATTTCTGTTACAGTAACACACTCTAAAGTCTAACACACTGTTTAGACACAAGCAACTATTGCTACTGGTTTTGTGTTCAACTACAAATGCAAAACAATTACTTAAATGCCCTGCTTCAGCAAGCTTCGAGTGTGTTGGCTGAAGTTTGGGCAGTTAGATATGGTCTCATCTTAGTTAGGGAGTATCAATAATTTAATTGTGAAACTGGATGTGATGGAAATTGTATTAGCTTTAATAGTTTTTCTTATCCTAAGATTCTTATCTGAAGCATTATACATGACTGCAAGAGTTTAGTCCAAGCGTTCCATAGGTGTGAAGTGAAGCACAGACATCAGGAAACCAACAAGTGTTCTGACGCTTTAGCTAAGAGAGGTTGTTCCTTATTTTCAGATGTCATGTTATTTGAAGATCCCTTCAGATGTACCTTTTCATTTAATTTTAGAGTTTGATAACTCTGAGGCTCAGTCAAGTTGTTTTGTAAGAACTTAAGTTATTTATACAAGCTGTATTTACCCAAAAAAAAAATGGAGACTAGAAAGAAAATACAGTTCCACTATTACATCCCAAATCAAACTAACATCAACAGGACAAGCCCAATCACTAATCAGTTGCATCCAATGACAGCATAATCACCAAAAATAATACTCAAATGACAAGATCTATTACAAATGCAACCTACTCTGAGGCACATCTCATGAATCTAAGGTTCAACATTCATCAATTCATTAGACAATATTCACCATAAAACTAATTGTCGGGAGGCATTCAGCGCAACAATATTTCAGATCTAGATGATTGAAAAAAAAAAAAAAAATTGGATACATCAAGCTATAATAATAAAAAAAATACATACATACATACATACATACATGCATATATATATATATATATATATAGGCGAGGTCAGATTACTCAATACAGCAAGGGAAGAGTTTCTGGTCACCGCTGGCAGAAAGATTCAGCCCAGAGGAAGCTGCAATGTATATCCGATCTATAGACTATAGGTTACTCAACACTGTGAGTTCTGTAAGGCAATACACAACTATTGTTAGTGAGTATAGACCATATAAATTAATAAAAACTATTAATGACCCTAAAGGCAAAATTCTCATATACCCAAATGGAAATGGCAAAGCACCAGGTGAGGAGAGCCAAAAAATTTAACATACCCAAAAGACCCCCCAAAATGTTCTAGAGTTTTTCTGACCTGCCTAGAATCCCAAAACTGAAAGCCCCTCTAAAAAATTCATCACATATCGGCTAATGCCATTAGTTACAAAAGAACCCAGATGCTAAAACTCAGTTTTACGTATTCACTTCTAAAAAAATAGACAAAATAAAGTCCGTGAAGAACAAAAAACAGAAATTCAAAGTAGCCAGAAAGCCACACAAAAAAAAAAAAAAAAACCTGCTGAGCTCGTCGTAAATCTGTCCCTTGATGGCCATGGCCATGAGCAGAGGCTTATTGTGGCCAGACTCAGAGCCATCGTCATACTTGATGTTTTGACAAAAATCTCAGCATAGAATTAGAGAACCTTAAAGGGCCTTGAGGTTGAGGCTAAAGGCCATACCATGTGGACTGAGAAAGGACTCACTTTTCCTTTCCTTTTTTTTTTTGAAGGACCTTTCCTTATTGTGGTCAGACTCAAATTACGAAAAACCACCAAGCTTAACACGCATTGGCACAATAAAATTTTATGAACAAAAATGTAATTTCAAGTATAGCGCAAAACATATTATCGCAATTCAGAAGAAACGTGACAACAAAGAACAAACTTCAACGATGGCAACCTGAACCATTATCAGGTGCAGGGACGTAAGTGCAGGGATTAGGCTCAGAAGGTGTAACCTGTAGGTTCATGAATCCGTGAAACTTGAACAACGAAGGCAAGCTGATTTGAGAAGGAACTTGCGGTCGGGTTTAACCAATCTTCCACAGCCCAAGAATGACTACCAGATAGTTATGCAACCGGTTCCGGAAGATAATGAAGAACAGGAAGAGAGGATTGAAGAAGATATGTCTGATAGGTTAGCTAGAGAAAGAGCTGAGGAAGAGGCACGGCAGCAGGCATTACTTAGAAAAAGATCTAAAGTACTGCAAAGGGAGCTTAATTCCTAGACCTCCTGCAGCTTCTTTGGATCTAATTAGAAATTCTCTGATGAGAGCAGATGGGGACAAGAGTTCCTTTGTTCCTCCCACTTCTATCGAGCAGGCAGATGAAATTATAAGAAAGGAACTTCTAGCCCTGCTAGATCATGATAATGCAAAGTATCCTGTTGACAAAAAAATGAATAAGGAGAAAAAGAAGGGTTCCAAGCGTTCTGCAGATACAACTTGTAGCTTCAACGGGCTTGCTGTTCAAAATGAGCAATGTGAGTGTCATGATCATCGCCACCTTTACAATGGTGGAGACAGTTATCTCCGATAACATTTTTTGCTCCATCAAGATGTGGTTTGATGGGTTTCTAATCAACCACAAGATATAATATATATGTGTATTTTCAATGCATGTTTGTTTGTTTTTTTTTTTTTTTTTTTTTTTGGATAGGGCAATGTGTGTTTGTTGAATGAACTAATGGCTTAGTTTATAGAAAAAATTCAAGAGACGTCTATATCAGTAAAATAGTAATACTAGCAGGCATATGATATCACATATCACGTTTGATAAACAGCAGTTCAAAAGTAACTGTAATAAATGATTTCAATGAAATTTTGGAAGCACTAAAAATATTTGCATGGAAACATTTTAATTTTAATTGAGGGCTGAAATATGAATAATTTTTTTTGTTTTTTTTTTAATGAAGATGCAAATTATTGTCCATTTGGCACTAACAAACTATCAACATGCTAATATGCAATTAGAAATATGCTAAAACTACTAAAAAAATTTTAACAAAATGTTTACAAATTGATTAATTAGTACTGTCATTTCAACAAATAATATATTAGTACTTATATTTATTTTTGTAATTGAAGACACATCAATTTATATAAGACTTACATAATAAAATCTATATTATACCTATTATCACTCATTCAATTAGAAGAATGAATGAGAGGTTTTATTTATTTATTTTTTTTTTTGAGCTAGGAGAATGAATGAGAGTTGAGAGAGGGTAGAGAGTTCTCGTCGTTTATTATTCTCACGTAAGCTAAGTGGATAATACAAGAAATGAAATTAATGGGGCAAACCAGATCTGATGAATTTTTGTATTCTGAGACTCTGTTTAGATACTAATGAAAAATAAAAATTATTTCATTATTTAACTTATTTTTACTACTATTTATGAGTTTCACTGTACTTTTTGATACTATTCATGTGCTACAATGTACTATATCAGCTATCTTTTACCTTTATCTATAGTACTTTCAACAATAAGTTTTCAGTTTCAGCAAAATAAGCAGTATCCAAACAGCCCCTAAATGTTTTTTTTTTTTCAAAGGTGATGGCTTCCATCAGCCCTAAGATAGTTCCGTATCTGTGAAGTAAGTTTTGACAGTAGTCATTTCTCGACTAAAAGATGCAGCTAGAATTCGGGATAAATTATCTGTGACTGTCTTACGGAACCACGTTCACGTTCACGTTCACAATTTGCTCCTCACTGAATGGGATGCTCTACTTCCGACAAAGGGATGGGATAAAGCTTTTGAAGAAAGTTGCTAAGAATGTTGTGTTCAAGAAAATATTCTTGATGGAGATTTTCTAGTGGTTTCAATGCAATTGTCGGAAAGTCTATTCCACCACCTTCAGTAGCATCGCTAGTTTATGGTATTTCTTCTCTAGCACATGAGATCTGTAATTTTTAAGTTTCACATTCGAGAAGAATGGTAGCCAATTGGCCCACTTGTTAACAAAACAGGCTCTGAATATTCTGAGCTTTACGTTACTTAACTTGAGACTAGTCTTTACATTTTAGAACATGCTCAGGTCAGTATCTCTCTCTCTCTCTCTCTCTCTCTCTCTATATATATATATATATTCAAGTTAGAGTTACATATTTTTTACCATTGACTTTTATTAGATCGAAAGATAGAAAAATAATCATGTCAAATCATTATTATTCCTAAAATTTAGTAATAAATTGCATTTATTCTCCAAATTTTATCTTAAATAATAATAATAATAATAAATGAAAACTTCTCTTTACCATAGCTCTCTCTCCTCCTGAATCCTCATCTCTCTTTCATAAGCACAAAGGGCTTCCTACCTCCAACGTCTCTCTCTCTCTCTAAATAATAATAATAATAATAATAAAAGAAAAGAAAAAAAGAATAGCAGCTGGTACCTATCCTAAGGCCTTTCTTCATCAAAGGCCCACATCCTTGAGAGACACAATATGAATATACGATAAGCATCGATGCTTATCCTTTCTTTTAGTCTTTTAATAGCCTTAAAGTCGAGGCTAAGAAATGGAGCCAATTTTGTTCTATCTTCCAAATCTGAATAGGGAAGATTTGAACACAATTTGTCAATGCGGTATATCGTATATTCTAGAGAAGGACAGATATAATTTCGTACATGATACTAAGTAATTTGAGTTAATTAGTTTCTGATACATTTATGCAATATAACACGGTAATTGTGTCACTAAAATGGCGCTTTTTTTTGGCACAATAATTGAGTAATAAGATAACAGTATAGTTGTGTCACATGAGATAATCACACGTTATGGATCTTTATATATCCCATTTATAAAACTTTCTTAAAATAGCACATTAACAAATGCCCCCAGGCATCTATTAATAAGATCTTTACATAAAATATGAACATAATATATATAAATTTCGTTTTTCATTTAGACCAAAGACAAATTCCAAGCTCTGTACTACAATCTGATTCATGAAACTTAAATTTCTTAATGTCTACCCTAAAACAAATTTCTAGAGCCACTGCTACTATAACTTACTACTTAGAATTTGTTATAAAAAATGTTGTGAACCTAACATATCTTTTTAAATTTTGGTTAGCTTATAAAGAATATTAAATAGATACATAATAAATTGTGATTAATTGATTATAAAATAGAACACAAAAGTGGGATACAGAATTTATATTTTCATAACGTTACATATACACAAGCCCAACCAAAGTGGAGGAGAGTAGGAGGCGACAAAATTTGACAAGGTCAGCAGCCAAATTGTATAATTTCCTTGCTCCTTCTTATGCTTGTGAGTTGCAAAAGACCATGTCATCCTCATCACTAATGACTTATTAGCAAACAATATTTCTCTCGAAACTAGTTTGGAGAAGAACCTTCTAAACTTGTCCTTTTTTTTTTTATTGAATATGAATTTTGAAAATCCAACCGTTGGGACACACATTTTTTATGTTCTTAATATATATGTCAAATTTCATTCAAATTAGATGTTGTTTACTATTCAATCAAAAAACTTATTTCTTGTGCATAATCTTTTATTACATAAACTTGAAATTTAAACATGTCATTGATAACATAGCTATTAATCTTTGATTTTCTTAAAATTTTGCAAGCATGGAGAATATAACAAGAACATGCAATCTAACGGTTAGATTTTCCTCATCAACCTAATTAAGCATGTGTGTGAAGCACTCCTTTTTTCCTCCAACCTTTTTACATGAAATAAGTCCTTACAAATATTGATAAAAAATATATATAATTTCAATTTTTTTACCAAATTAAAAGAAAACCAGGCAGACCATTTTAATAATACATGAGCCGAATGGTTAGCCGTTTTTTTTTTTTTTTTTTTGTCAATGAAGCCAACTAAAATAAATCATGGGTGTTGTTACATGCAAGCCTAAACGAGTCTACAAAGTTGAAAAGTGTCCAAGGAATCAGTGATGGAACTATAGTTGGACTAGGGTGGGGGGGGGGGGGGGGGGGCGTAAATTTTTTCAAATTTTTTTAGTGTGTATATATGTGTGTGTGTGTTAACTTTAGCAATTTGTTTCAATAAATTTGCACTTTGCCCTCTCAACAATATTATTGATCTTTTTAAAGGCTATAAAAAATTTTATTGATCTAAAATTTGAAATAAATTTAACATGCTTAACAACAAAATTTACCAATAACAAACTTAAGCCTAAACAACACCCCAAAACAAACCCACGCAAAACACAAACAAAAAATAAAATAAAATAAAAAATTTCTAAGCCAATTCTAACTAATCTAAGTGAACACACACACACATTTGACAACACAAAAAACACCCAAAAAAAAAAAAAAGCTCAACTTTCTAAACTAAAAAGTGCTACGTCTACAACATTTTCACAACAAATCACATGTGGTAAGTTGTTATTGGTTCTAATTTGAACTCATGACTTAATTACTTTTTTACACACTCATAACAACTAATAATAACCTACTACTTACGATTTGTTATGAAAATGTAGTGAAAATATTATGGACATAACATTTCTCTTCTAAATGAACGCTTACTTGGAGTTTCAAAAAATATTTGTTTATACTTTTGCCCTCTCTAACTCTAAGTCCTAGCTCTGTCCCTGCAAGGCACCTGGTTTGACCATCTGAGCAACGCTAATTTTATCCAGCCAATGCGCAAGACTGATGTCCATATCATTAATAACATTAATTTGCACGTAGAAAAACTTGCAATGAGTTCAGGGGCCGTGCCACCTTAAGGCCAGGACCACCTGGCCTGAAAAAAAAATTATATATAATAATTTAAAAAAATTTATTTGTCTACCCTTCAAAAAAATTTAAGAACATTTTTTATTTTTTTTTATGTTAATAAAATTAAATTTTACTTCATAATTTGTTCTACATTCTGTGGATGAATGATTGTTTAATTATGTATATTGAAAGAGATGTAACTTGTAGCATTGATAATGAGATTATTATGCAATGATTTCAAAATACAAAAATTCGTAGAAGACAATTGTAAATTTTATGTATTTGCATGTTTTTTTATTGTTGTTGTCAATATATGAATTTCTCTTTTTATTAGATTATATAATTTTTGCTTCTTAACGAACATCTTGAGAAAAATTTCTAGAGCTGCCATTGAATGCCACTAAATGAATTAAGTCACTTTCAAAAATATGATAAGAAAGACTTAGTTCAATGTCTAATGACACTGAACCTGTTGAGAGGGTGACATGTGTTATCATCTGATTGAATTCAGTGCACTAGAAGGGGTAGTAAGAAGTGCTGCCCACTTAGTTTGTACTCCCATCATTGATTATTTTTTATTTGATAATCTATTGATTATTTTTATTATGTCAGATAGTTTTAATCATCGATCTATCTCTATTATTAAAATATATACTAATTTTGTTATCCATTATTTTCATTTATTTGGCTAATTAAGTCAATCGACTTTTTATTTAGCAAACTTGGCTTTTTCAAACTCTCTGAACTCCCTAATAGTGCTGTTGTAGAGGAAGCTTGAGTATTTTGAGGAAAAAACTATTTCTTTTAGGATAATAATTATCATTGTCCGTCAGTCTGTGGGTGCACTATAATCTGTACCGTGACCTTGTGAATCTTACTTTTTCTTTTATATAAATCTACATGTCTCTCATGCTAAAATAATAATTAAAAAAAAAACATAGGTTCAATGAATTAGTTCCTTATTATATATATAATCTTTGTTATATAAATTATAGATATATAAAAAAAAAAAAAAGAGAATAAAAATTATTGACACAGCTTGTAACATAAAATATATCATTCACCAAATCATAAATTTCTAAGCCCACACAATATATAGATCCGGAAGAGTTAACGTTGTTAGTAAATTATTTTTTTAATTTTTTTTTGAGAAAAAAAAACAATTAGTGTTTTAACAAGTTTTTCAATTTTCTCATAAAATAGTTTAAAAACTTTGTTAAAATAGTTTATTAATAATTTTCTTAAGGGCACCTGTTAACAAGGCCTCTTTGATCGAGTTGTCGCAACTTTGAGTAAGAAATTTTACCACCCTTAGGTGTTCTAAATTAGTTTATTGACAAAAACCCCTAAAGACATCCGTTAACTAGACCTTTATTTTAAATAATCAAAATTTCAGTTTTTTGGAAAAAAAAAAACTAGCTTTTAACTTTTTGTTTTATAGTATGCAAATAAACTATCAGAAAATAGAAATAGGCAATTTCCAAACAAAAATTGAACTTTTTTTTTGGATGCAAACAAAAATTGAACTTTCCAGCAACTTAATATACCAACTTTTGATTCTCAACCACCAAAAAAAAAAAAACACCAAACTCTTTATTTGCTTTTGTTAATTCTCGGTTTTTCCTACTATCTTAGTTTATATTCCATAAAACAGAAAAGTTGATAGGAAAGTCGATAGTATATGTGGTTAGAAACTCATAGTCTATACATTTAAATTATCTTGTCTTGTCCAATAGTAATCAAGTGATTGATCTTAAATTCTAATTCCATTATGTGAAATCCTTTCTTATATTTTTCAATTATTAATTATGTTCATTTAGCCTATGTCATGTACTAAATATTCCGAAGACTACAATAAGTCTTGCCTGGGATATGGTGCTAACTTGAAACCCTTGTCTAAATATAGGAAAATTAAATAACACTTGACCAAGCTTGTTAGAATACTCAAACAAACAATCAACATAAATAAATAAAGAACAATTTTGCCTATTTACCCTCAAACCATGCATCCACAGCCAGGTCTACCATGTTTCTGAAGTGGGAAACACCTCCGGTGGGCTGGTTCAACTCAATACCGATGGTTCCTCTGAAAGAGTTTGAGATGGTATGTGCGAAAGAGTAAAATAGAGATAGAGAGAGAGATTGAAAGTATCTGAACCTGATATTATGCAGCACACTCTGTAATGCAATATAAGAGTCCTATTTATAGGACTGAGATAAGCTTAAGCTTAGATCAATTTAGGCTGCAAATCAGAACTGTAACAACTCTTAACAGATTGACAGCCTGTGATCAGTAATTAAACACATGTTTCCACTAATTGCACCACGTGTTAAACCTGAGGGAGATAATTAGACACAGCACAATTTGGGGCTTTGGCACTTGTATGAAATGCTGCTCTTTGTATTGAGTTCTACTCAAACGGCATCATTGTATTTAGATTTCCTGAAACGTTGTCGTAGGATTTGTTTCTGTATCTATCATTCTCCAGGGGGAGCACAGGCCAGGCTGGTGAGGGTGGACTTATTCGAAATGCAGAGGGTAACTAGGTAAATGGATTCTACAAAGCTATTGGGCAAGTGATGCAGGGAGAGTGATTGGCTTTGATATGAATTAGAACTAAATTGAATGTGAGTTACTTTAAACAAATTGATAGGTGGTTAGGCACCTCTATAAAGTTCAAGAAAAGCTCTAAAGGGCTTATGTCATTCACATACAAAAACTAAACAAAAATGAGAGCGAGAGCCTAATCTGCTATTTATGCAAGCTGCACTATACTAGCAGCCACTGGATTGGCTCAATTAAAGACTTAACCTGATTTGTAATTGGCAATCTAATCAACTAACATACTAACTAACTAAGTACAAATGACTTTTAAGTGATTTCTGTTACAATAACAATCTCTAACCCACTGTTTAGACACAAGCAACTATTGCTACTGGTTTTGTGTTCAACTACAAATGAAAAACAATTACTTAAATTCCCTGCATCAACAAGCTTCGAGTGTTTTGGCTGAAGTTTGGGCAGTTAGATATGGTCTCATTTTAGCTAGGGAGTAAGGAATCCATTATTTAATTGTGAAACTAGATGCTACGGAAATTGTATTAGCTTTCAACAGTGTTTCTTGTCCTAACATTCTTATCTGTAGCATTGTACATGACTGCAAGAATTTAGTCCAAGCTTTCCATAGTTGTGAAGTGAAGCACAACCATCGGGAAACCAACAAGTGTGCCGACACTTTAGCTAAGAGAAACCAACAAGTGTGCTAACACTTTAGCTAAGAGAGGTTGTTCCTTATTTTCAGATGTTATGTTATTTGAAGATCCCCTTTTGATGTACCTTTTAATTTTATTTTATCAGAGTTTGATAACTGAGGCTTGGTAAAGTCGTTTTGTAAGTACTTAAGTTATTTATGCAAGCTGTATTTACCTAAACAAAAATTGTAGACTAAAAAGAGAATACAGTTCCATTCTCACATTCCAAATCAAATTAACATGAACAGGACAAGCCCAATCACTAATCTGTTGCATCCAATAACAGTAAAATCACCAAAAACTAGACTCAAACGACAAAATCTATTAACAAAAAAAGCAACCTATAAATGTCACATCTCACAATCAGTAACATTCTACCACTTACAATTTATTATAAAAATGTTGTAAAAATATTGTGGACATTCCATTTTTCTAAAAATAATTGTCAGAGGCATTCAGCACAACAATATTTCAGACCTAGATGACAGAAAAAAAAAATGAATGAAGCAAGCTATAATATATATATATATATATATATATATATATATATATATATTAATAGGTGAGGGCAGATTACTAATTACACCAAGGGAAGAGCTCCTGGTCACAGCTAGCAGCAAGATTCAGCCCAGAGGAGGCTGCAATATCCAACACTGTAAGTTTTGTATGCGATACACAACCATTGCGAGTGGAACAGACCATATAATTAATTCCTAAGCATGAAAGAGAATAATGGACCATGTTTGGTTTGTACACTATGAGCATAGCCCTTGAGATAACATTTCACATGATATTCACAAGCATTTCACTTGAAAACATTAATAATAATAATAATAATAATAATAATAATAATAATAATAAAGTCATTAAAAAAAAAAAAAACTTTGATTATCTAAGCAAACTCACCATGAAGGCAATCTCAGCTGGTAATTAATTGACTTTAATTACCCTAAGGCGATTCTTATATAAAATAATAATTACCCACAGGAAAATTCACCATAAAGGCAAAAATCTCCTATTCCCAGATGGCAAAGGAACCGGTGATCCAACAACAAAAATACCCTAAAAAATTCAACAATTTTTTTTTTTTTGAGAAGGTAAAAAATTCAACAATTGAACGCACCCAAACATTAATCCCAAAATGTTGTTGGGGTCCGCTAAAATTTACCAAACCTTCCCCCCCCCACAAAAAAAAAAGTTCTATAGTTTTTCACACGCCCAGAAGCCCAAAACTCCAAACCCCTCTAAAAAAATTCATCACATATCGACTAATACCATCAGTTACAAAAGAACCCAGATGCTAAATCTCAGTTTTCCATATTTACTTCAAAAAAATTTAGACAAAATAAAGCTCGAGAAAGCCAAAAAAAAAAAAATTGAAAGTAGCCAAAAAAGACCTGAAAAAAAGACTATCCGCCCTTCCTTTCGCATAGTGGTGAGTCCCACCGGTCATAGGCCCACCCCCATGCCAGTGAAAGGAAATATGCTTCCCACTATCTAAGTAATTTCCAAAAAAACACAGCTTGTCGTAAATCTGTCCCTTGATGGCCATTCTCAAAGCCATCGTGCTTGATGTTTCGACAAAAATCTCAGCATAGAATTCTAAATTGGAAAACCTTAAAAGGACCATGTTCACTGAGAAAGTACTCACCTTTCTTTCTGTTATTTACCTGTTTCTGGACCTTTTCTTTTTGTGGTCAGACTCAAATTACCCCAAAAAAAAAAAAAAAAAACCACCCAGTTTTACACGTATATTGGCACAGTAAAATTTTATGGACCAAAATGTAATTTCGAACGGTGCTTAACGAAAATGTTTATATATATGTATATATATATATATATATTATATTATATAAAATTAAAGAAAAGAAACAACATGGCCATTCTCAAAAAAAGAAAAAGAAAAGAAAACAACAACAACAACATCGCGGCCAACTTGCCTATGTAACCACCTGGGCAACACCACCTCCTAGGTTTCAATTACTACGATTAATTGCAACAATAGCATGAAACAACTATAGCTTAACATAATTTTTTTCTTTGTTGCAATTCAGAAGAAACTGGTACTGCTGAAGCACTACAAAAGGCAAATACAGCTGCACAACACCTATTGGCTATTGCCCAGACACTACTGAAGCAGATCCAATACTAGCCCACCAAATCAGCCACTTCCAATTCCAATCCGTGGATTATTGCACGTAATTCAGTTTCAGAAAAAGATTATTGCACGTAACAGAAACGTGACTACAAAAAACTCCACAGAATCAGATGACCAAATTGCTAAGCTCCTCCATTAACTTCAATTAATGATGATGGCAACCTGAACCATTATTGGGTACAGGCAAGTAAGTGCATGGATTAGGCGCAGAAGATGGAGTCGGGGCTCGATGTTGTGAAACTGATACCAGCTTGGGCTGCTTGGCTGTCTCAAGTATACTTGACTTCATGACAGCAACCAAAGGCCTTGTAGCTTCTAAAGGCTTGCTGTTAACAATGAACAATGTGAGTATCATGATCATAACCGCCTTTACAATGGTGGAGACAGTTTTCTCCGATAACATTGTTTTGCTCTATCAAGATGTGGTATTGTGGGTTTCTAATCAACCAGAAGAGATATATGTATATAGGATGTGTATTTTTCAATGTATGTTTGGTGAATGAACAAATGGTGAAATGGCTTAAATTTATAGTAGTAGAAAAAAAATTCTAGAGACGTCTAGTTCATGTATTATGTTTGGTAAGCCGGTTCACATGATAAAGTTGTTTTCTAAATTATGGTGTTGGTGTTTTCAAAGAAATTTTGGACGCACTTGGAGTCTTGGAGAACACAGAGTTATTATGGTGTGAATGAACTGTCACCAGTGTCACTGAGTGAGGGAGGGAGCGGTGAAAACAGTACTAGTGCCAGTTGGTAGTGCTGATTGGTCTCTGACAAAAATCCGTCCAGTCTAGATATCGTATTCGTATCTATACCATGGCATCCTTTCGGTATGTTACATTGATCACTATTACCATTGATCACTACGTGCAATAATCCACGGGTTGGAATTGGAAGTGGCTGATATGGTCGGCAACGGCTAATATTGGATCTACTTCTGTGGGAGTTGTGCAGCTGTTTTTGCTTTCTATTAGGAGTTACACTTGCAGGTAGCACAGAAACCGACATTTCAAGTCACTAATGCGTTGGACCTCTTCTTATAATATCTCCTTATTCCATCTCATCCCTTCTCCTATGAATACATCTCCAAGGGTCAAAAGTTTTGACCTTCATATAAAAAAACTCAAATCAGATTTTGTATATTAAATTACTGATAAACTATTCAACTTGTATATATAATATAAGCATTTAGTATTTTTAGTTTGGTAATCCCAATTTTATAAATCCCACCTTAATGCTTATCTAAACTCCCTTCTATTCAATGATTTTAATAATAATATTCATGTATTTTTGAGGATTTGGAAAAGGCTAAATAAGTATTGGATTTAGTATGTGTCAGTTTTGACGGGAAAGATCAAATTGTTTTGCAACCGGAAATAAAGTAATAAACACCCTTTAGTTTTGTCCACTCTCACGCCTCACCTAAACTGATTAAAGACTTGTCTTTATCATAAGAAGGAAACAAGAGGAATGAGACGGAATAAATATAGGTGTGTGTGGGGAACTGGGGATTGAAAAAAGTGGGATGCGCGGTTTAAAGTTTTTATAGATCTGCGTGTCAGCTTTGGACATCGAGGGAGATTGGGGTGCAACCGTGCAAGTGTGGCCACTAATCAGTGGGTGGGGTGGTAGGTGTATGTGTCTTTTAATTTTTAACTTAAAAGTTAAAATATTTAACTCTTTTTTGTAACTTCCTAGTTGTTATTGGTCGTTTGTTAGAGCATCTATAGTTGGATCTTAAATCCTATCTTATTTTACCATCTTAAAAAGTTATTTTATTATTTATACAATACCATTTTACAATATACTCAACATCTTAAAATTTTATTATTTTACCATTTTATTAAAATATTATTTTTTAAGTCCAAAGAAAATATAAAAAACATTTTTTGGTTTGATTCTCTCTGGTCTGTGCTCTCTCTCTCTCTCTCTCTCTCTCTCTCTCTCTCACTTCTCTATTACTTATCTGGGTTTGATTGTGCTCCGGTCAATGCTCCGGTCTGTGAGTTTTTCATATCTAGTATGTGCTCCGGTTTAGTTGTGCTCCGGTTTGGTTGTTGTGCTCCGGTGGGTTTTGGTTGTGCTTCGGTGGTGGGTCTTTGTTGGTTGTGGATCGTGGATCGTGGGTTTGTGCTCCGATTGTGGATCGTGGGCCGTGGATCGTAAATTCGTGATATGGGTTTTTGTTGGTTGTGATCCGGTGGGTTTTTCGGGTGGTGGGTTTTTGTTGGTTGTGCTCCGGTGGGTTATTGTTGGTTATGGGGGTCAGATTTGTGGGTTTGGCCGTGCCGATAGCGTCGCCGTGAATTTGGCCGTGGGTTTTCAGTGCCACCATGGGTTGGCTGTGCTGTGGGTTGCTGTCTGTTGAAGCTTCAGCGATGGAGAGATAGAGATGAGAGATAGAGATGAGAGAGACAGAGATAATTTTTTTTTTTTTTTTTGCAATTGTGCTACAATGCAATTCTACAAGTAGAATTGCACTGTAGCAGTATTGCAAAACAATTTGCAATACTTGGGTTTTGCATTCCCAGTTGCTGAGCAGTTTGGAGCTTGAATTGCCAAATTCTTCTTACATTTGGCATATACCAAGCCCCCTGTGGATGCTCTTACTAAATTAGTGTTAATTTTATTTGGAGTGTTATGAAATTGAATAGTTGTGTTAATAAATTGGTGCTAATGTGAAGTGTGTAGCCACTAGTATTTACAAATTTTACTATATAAATTTTATAAATTGAAGTATTATCAATTGATTTTCAAAAAAAAAAAAAAAAGTATCATCAATCATAAAAAAAAAAATGTAAAAATTGTAGTAGTTTTAGCATTTTTCTTAACATTTTTCAATATATATGCATTTTTAAATAAAAAATTTGACTCAATATAATTGCAAGACATGGAAATGATGAAACATTTAATGAATTAAATAAGTAATCCAATGAAATAATGGAAACATTAGTTTTTATCTCGGATAAAGCCCGGTATCCTTACAAGTTAAGAAACTATTCAAATTGTAATTGAATCAATATAGTTACTCAAATAGGATTGAACTTTGTAAATTATTTATTTAAAGATTTTTCAATTTTAATTTTTTTAATTGAAAGGGAGATTGTTGCAAAATTTAGTACAAAATCAACTATAGATGATTTTTGTTATTTAAAAGAATGCTGAATTCTATTTTTAGATGGCTAAGTTAAAATGTATTAAAAACGATTATTTTGTTTCTTCTTTCTTTTGTTGATATTTTCTTAACATTAAATTGTTGGGATATTTGTCCTTAAATCCTATTGTATGATGCTATGTATTTTATTATGTAAGACATTATGTATGACTTAATGTTTTGGTTAATAAAGTTGTATTATTATTTGAAAATAATGGTAACATGAATATTGGGACATTATCATATAGTCCATGAGATGCATAGTATGTGATTTATGTGATTTAGTCACAGAAGATATAAATCACAAGTTCTTTGTAAACTCAGAATTATAGTTCGTAGTCGGTGATGAAATTGGGTATTTCATCTGCGAAGACTATAACATATCAACTACGATGATTTGTCTTGGTCATGGAAATGGAGATTTCTAGTTGATATGTTTTAAGAGTTAAGACATATTGAACTGGACCGGTGTGAGATTTATTATTCTCCTAAAGACTGTCAATAGAATAATAAACTCACGACTTATATTTGCATGAACTCTTAATCCTGAGAGGATAATGGACCTGATCATGAAGTGTAGGTTGCTTTGATATATCAGGAGTGAGATCTATGGTTAAGGTCAAAATCTCAGTATGTTGGGCAGCCACATTTAGTGTTGATGGAACATATATTCTCAAGATGGAATTCATAGTCTCTTAACGGAGATATAAAATATTCCCTTGAGATAAGTTTAATGTGTTTGTTATTCAGAGAGTTGGGCCTAACCACTTTAGTAAGGAGTTACTAAAGTATATATTTATCGAATTGGATTTCATAAATATATGATGAATAACTTAAAGGATTAAACCGGGTACTCAAAGAATTAAGATGTAGTAATATACAAAGTGGCAGTCTTCTTTCATGACTTTGTATTACTATGAATATTTTATGAAGGGGTTGCATGTATAATAAAGTCTTGGGATATAATTTATTAATAAGGCCTAGAGTGCAACTATATTTATATAGTGGTATTAAATATAGTTAATGGTAACTTTGGACTTGTCAAGAGTTGACAGAAAAGCCCAAGGCCCATTGGAGCTAGTGTCTTATTGATCCCTTTTGGTTCCACTCCAAGCCACATACTTAAGCCCAATTGGAAAGGCCCAAAAGGCCAGCCCAATTAGATAATCAGTTGGATACAAAGAGAGAAACACACAGAATTTTTCTGTAGAGAATTTGTAAAGATTTTCATAGAGAAAAAGAGAGAGTGTGAGACACACTTTCATATTCTCCCTTTGGAATTGATTGAGAGACCACACATCTTAGGCGTTAGTGGAATTGGAGTGAAGATTGAAAGTATTCCCAAGAGCCTCTCATCTTCAAGTTTTGAAATTCACCGCTCCAAGGTACACTCTCTTGTTCATATATTCTGAAACTTAAATAGTACGTGTTAACTTGTATGTATGAAGTAGATCCGTTTACATTACATTTATTCTTCCGCTGCGCATGTATGATTCCATCATAAATATATGCTAGTTGGATTTTACGGGATTTTTTTTATTTATTAAGAATTTGGCCCCCTAAGTTTTGATCCTAGATTCGTCTTTGCATCTAATATAGGGCTGTCCACGGGTCGGTCCGGGTCGGGTTTGTGCCCAACCCAGAACTTACCGATCACTTCGGGTTTTGCATGCCTAGACCCGTCGCCAACCAGTGAACGGAGTCAGTTTGGGTGGTCGGATTTTCATCGGGTACAGATCGGTCCTCGGGCGGTTTCGAGTTGTGAGAAACTCTGCCAGATTTTGCCAAAAGCTGCCGGAGTTGGCGAGACTTGATCGAATCTTGGCCGATCTCTCGACAGACTCGAAGAGAATAGGCCGAAATCAGCGAGATCTAGCCGGATCTCGATGAGATCACGGCATATCTCAAAGAGATTGGGCCGATCTCGATGAGATCTCGCCTAATCTCTTCAAGTTAAAGCCGGATCGCCTCAGATCGGACAAAAAATCAGCGCAATCTTGCCAGATCTCTTCGAGTTCAGGCCGGATCTCCTCAAATCGGACAGAAAATCAACGTTTTCTAGTCAGTATACGGTCGGGTCGGTTGAAATCGGTTTCTCAGCCTCAAATCTGCCAACTGACCCATCGTTTTCGGGTTCAGGGGGTAGAGACCCGCCACCGACCTGTCACCGGCGTCGGGTCGGCCGGTTATCGGGTCGGAGCGAATGGTTTGGGCAGATGGGTCGGGTTCCGGTTCTACTTGGACAGCCCTAATCGGAGATGCGTAAAGGAGGAACAAAATAAGACAAAATAAATAAATAATATATATATATATATATATATAATAAGAAAAGGTCCAACAAATTTAACCTCTATATCTTAGGGTATGGTTTGTATGTTGCAATAGCTCCCGTAATGAAGTAGTTATTTATGTGTAATAGTATTTTAGTCATTGGAATACATATTTCTTTAGATTTAAGAATAGCAATTTATTTTTAAAATGGATGTAATAGTTGTTTCTTAGTGTATATAATAATAGTTTTTAAAATTAATATATTTCTAAAAATATAAATTTTCCTTATACATTGTCTTTTACTAGTTTTCCATATGTAACACCAAAACTTATGGATAATAATAGATATTCTATTACAATGTCTTCTATTCTTAATAATAAAAATTACTGTCCCCAATGTAATCTACATAGTGTACCAAACATGCACTTTAGTTCTTTAAATGGTTTAATCGCCTATATAGTTCTCCATTTTCTTACTACATATCAATTTTATTCTTACCATTGGTGTCATTTCAAGTAGCCAAAACTTGTTGCATATGTTAACTGTATCTTTGTCCTTGCTCTCTGGCTTAGGACACAACAACTCTGTCCCATTGTGATATACATTATCCCAAAATGTTAACAAAAATACAAATTGAATGGTTTATCTGTAATACAATAAATAAAAAAATGATTTGAGTTTTGGATTTGATAAGAAAGAGTGAGAGAACATCAAATCCAGAAAATGATTTCAGGTCTGATGCAACTTTCTTTTTTGAAGTTAAGGGGAAACTAATAAATTTGTTTATGTATTTGACATTTGGAGACACAAATCCAGAAAATGATGTTTAAAAAATCTTAGTTTAGTGATGAGTGGGTTAGACATACATACATAGGTACAATATAAATATTATCATTAAGTTTTGCTCTCCCGAACAAAAAAATTCTAGTTCCACCCTTGACTGTCATGCATAAATGGTTATAGCAACTATGAGTAAATGGTTATAGCAACTATGAGTAAGAAATTTTTACAACCACTAGGGGCATCGGAAATTGAGGCTAAAGTTTTTTAAGAAGGCATGATATTTGCTCCGGATGTTATTGTCAGGGCCGGTGCTATATATGATTCAGGGTGGTCATAGGCCCACCCTGAACTTGGAAATAAAATATTTTTATACCTTAAAAAAAAGAATTTTAAATTAATAATATAGGTTGTTGACCAACTTAGGAAAAAAAAAACTTGACCACCAAAAAAAAAAAAAAACTTCATCCTAAAAGAAGTTTGAGCTCATTAAAAATAAAATTTGGCATCTCCAAAATTTTGGTTTGTTGAAGATTGAACCAAAAAAATGCTATATTCAGAAGTCACAACACTTTTACAATAAATTCTAAATAATAGGTTATTGTTGACCAAAAAAATAATTTCAGTGTAATGTAAATTAAAACCAATAACAATTGCCAACTAGTATTTGTTGTGAAATTTTTATGGACATAGCATATCTCAAAGATTGTCCAAACAATTTATTATCCTAAAAGCCTAAATCAAATGTTTAATTGTGATATTTTAAATTGTTTTTTCAAAATATGTATCTTAAAATTGCTATTTCTTATATATAGAATTGCATATTTTCCAATAGCTTGTTGGTCAGTGCTTACTTTGGTTTTTAACTAAATTTAATGGATTTTTTTTTTTTTTTTGTGTGCTGAATATTGGATTTATGTGATACATCTTGCAGAAGTGAGATTGGCTTGATATTCCAGCCACACACTGCACATTGACTAGAAATGTGTTAAACGATAGAGCATTCCAACCGTTTCTAGTGCCTCAATGTGTTCCCCCACGTTTCGATTCATTCCGGGTTGGAAAGGCCAGTTTGTTGTCTTTGGTTGATAGTGATAGTGGACCAGTGGTAGCACGTGGAGGAAGAAAAGGTAGGAGATAGACATAACTTCTTCTTTTTGATACGAAGACATAACCGTTTGTTTTATCTCCCAAAAAAAAAAAAAAAAAAAAGGAGTAAAAATAGAAAAGTGACCCAAAATAAAATATGCTTTTTGTTTTTTTAATTGTAAGCTTCTGGTATTCCGGTTTCAACAGATCCAGTTTAAGCATTGTTACCGCCAGGCAAATAGGTTTGCTCATATGCTCGCGGGAAAGGGTACTGTTCAGGTGCTTGGGATCGTATCTTTTGAAAGTCATCCTATATTCTTTGTGGTAGACCCATTGTTACCGCCAAGCAAATAGGTGTGCTCATATGCTCACCGAAAAGGGTACTACTTGACAGGGACGGAACTATTATTGGACTGGCGGGGGCGGGGGCAGAGGCGGGGGGGGGGAAGTCCTTGCCGTTACCCAACTAACAGAAAATGCTGACGTGGCTGACGGAAGAATTAAAATATTATAAAAAATGCCACATCACCCATGCCACATCAGCATACAAATTTAAAAAATTAATTTATTAATTTTAACTAAATAAAAAATTAAAAACTAAAATTAACATAAATTAAGATCTAAAAGTTCCTGTTCAACTAGCATGCACGAATTCTTTACCTACCAAAGTGAATCTGGTCCACCGAAAGATCATCTCAGACAACATGTGTGACTTGTGTAAACAACAGCCGGAAGACGCAATCCATGCCCTGTACTGCTGCCCGGTAGGGGTGTTCGCGGTGCGGTGCGGTGCGGTTTTGGGCCATTTTTAGCACCGCACTTTGCGGTGCGGTTTAGCTAAAACCATAACTGCACCACACCTTATTTTTGCGGTCACATGTGCGGTGCGGTGCGGTTTAAAGTTTAGCCAAAACCATAACCGCACCGCACATCATTTTTGCCGTCACATATGCGGTGCGGTATATAAGATGCGGTTTGAATGATTTGAAATTGGTATATTTTTCAAAATTTGGGCTTTTTCTACTCAGCCCAAAACTAATTTTTTCCTTTGTTTTAGTCCAAGTTTTAAACTATTAAGCTAGTTTTTCTTTATTTTGGATTGTCTTTCCTAATCAACACTTGCTAGGATTATCAAACTTTTTTTTAACTAGGGTTATTAAACTATTAATAATATATTTAATATTAAAAATAATTAAAAAATATTAATATATAGAGACGGTGCGGTGATGTGCGGTTTGTGCGGTTTTCTTATTATAAAACCGCAAACCGCACCGCACCATGCGGTGTGGTGCGGTGCGGTGTAAAATTACTTGCGGTGCGGTGCGGTTATGTCATTTTGCGGGCGGTTTTGGTGCGGTTTTTGCGGTTTGTGCGATTTATGCGGTTTGGTGAACACCTCTACTGCCCGGTGCTGAACCAATTGTGGAGCCAAACTCCATTTTGGAAACACGAAGCACTCAAGGGCAGCAGCGATTTTACTGACGTTATGAGTTTTGTTTTTGCAGGAAATAAAGAACCGGAGCTGTTCTCCATCGTCGTATGGAATCTGTGGAATCGCAGGAACAATCTTTGCCTCGGCAAGAATGCTCTGCCCCTAGACCGAATAACAAAGCATGCATGAGAATAGAGAGTTGAAGCCCTTGCACCTCCAGTGATCCGCACTCCAAACCAGAACCAGCAACAGACGGTCTGGTCTCCTCCAACAGCCCAACAATTTAAAGCAAATTATGATGCAGCCATATTCGTTGAAGAAAACAAAGCGGGTCTAGGAGTGGTAATTCGAAATGGTGATGGTCTCGTAAAGGCATCGTTGACTCAGCCAATCCCACTGGCAACCACCGTGATTGAGATAGAAGCACTAGCAGCAAGAAGAGCGACGGAACTCGCACTGGAGATTGGTCTCGACAATCTTGTCCTAGAGGGTGACAATAAGTCTCTGTGCAAAGCTCTGACGAGTGGAGAAAGAAGCTTGGCGCAACATGGTCACATTGTAAACGATACTCTGTTCCTCAGCTCCTTTTTTTCATCTTTTGATGTATCTTTCGTATGTAGACAGGGTAATAAATTAGCCCATTCTTTAGCACGTAAGGCAATAGATTTTTCTTATATGACCGTCTGGATGGATATGGTGCCACCAGATCTTGTATCAATTTTTCAGGCTGACCTTCCTAGCCTGTCTTAATAAAAGCCTTAGTCTGGATTCTCAAAAAAAAAAAAAAAAAGATCTAAAAGTTTATTTAACAAGATCACCAAGAACCCCAACCCAGAAATTAAAAAAAAAAAAAAAAAAAAAAAAAACAACAACAACAACAAGAGCAACAAACGGATTCAACACCAAATTCTCTAGCAAATCACTAATCCACATGATTTTCACGAAGTCCATAATTGAAAAACTAATCAGCCAACAAATGAATCCCATAAACCCAGTAAAAAAAATCAATCTCCAACAAACCCAAAAACCTATATTTTTCTTAGGAAACAAGCACACAAAAAAAAAAAACCCAAAAAATTTAGCTCAAATACAAAGGAACAGATCTCCACAGTCTGTTGCCGTGTTGGTCTTTGATGTTCATGTACAGCTTCAAATCTCAAGGCTTTAGCTGTTTGATTTCGTTGGAATAATCAAACACAAAAATTCAAACCAGAAAAAAAAAAAAAAAAAAAAAAATTGGTCCAGGTTGAGTTGGCGTGCTTGACTACGAAGGAGAGATTGAGAGAAGGGATTGAGAAATCTTTCTTGGGAGGGAGGCGAGTGTAGGTGGTGGCTTCACCGCCGGGGGAGAGAACAATGAAATGGAAAAAGAAAAGTATTGGGAGACCCAAACCCAGATCTGCTCCAAACCCAGAAATGGCACCATTGGATTTGCTCCATACCCAGAAACGGCGCCATTGGAATTGGTCTAGGTTACCTTGGCACCGAGGAAGTTGTCGTCAACGGTCTGGTTCAGATCAAGGCATAGAACGATGTTGTTCGGTGATGACTTGCTGTATCATTTGCCGGAAGTGAGGACTTGAATGAGACACTGGTGAAGGAAGGCAGACAGTTTGTCAGGTTAAGCAAAGGAAGAATGTTGATAAGGAGTGAGATTGAGATTGAGAGTGGTTTGCACGAGAGAGTGGGATTTATGAATCTGTATTTTTTGCTTACCTGTGAGTCCAAATTGAGAGAGAAAGAAGAGACAAAGAGAGAGAGAAAGAAACTTTTAAAGCTGGGTTGGGGTTCTTGGTGTTCTTGTTCAATAAACTTTTAGATCTTAATTCATGTTAATTTTAGTTTTTAATTTAGTTTTTAATTTTTTATTTAGTTAAAATTAATAAATTAATTTTTTTAAATTTGTATGCTGACGTGGCATAGGTGATGTGGCATTTTTTATAATATTTTAATTCTTCCGTCAGCCACGTCAGCATTTTCTGTTAGTTGGGTGACGGCAAGAACTTAAATATCACGCGTTAATTGGTTTAAGGACTAAAAGTGGTAAAAATAAAATGTAGGGACTAAAATAGAAATCGGGTCAAAATGTAGAGACTAAAAGTGCATTTACGCATTTTTTTATAAATATTACTATATTAATTAGTACTAATTTTAGTAATTTTGTTCAATAAAATTATACTTTGCCCCCTTAATAATGCCATCAATTCTTTTTAGAGTAATGTTATAGCCACAATCGTTTTTACAACGTTTATACAAACTATTGAGATAGTAAATTCTTATTGGTTCGTACACTTGTATTAATTTTTACTTATTAATAACTACTCATCATATTAGTAATTTGTAAAAAATTTTGTAGTTTTAGTATTTTTCACATTTTAAAGGACATAAAAAATTAATAGATTAAATCTAAAACAAAATATATAAGCCCAAAAAAATTAGCCCAACAACCAAAATTATCAATAATAAAACTAAAAAAATTAAGTTTAATCAATTTATTTTATCCCGAACAAACAATTTGGCCATTTAAAAAATTTTAAACAAAAATTCTTAAAAGTAAAACAGTAGACTCAAAGATTGGAGCCACCGCACACAGCTAGTAGGAGAGTCGCCCCCCTTACCTCTAAATCCTAGCTCCGTCCCTGCGACTTGAGATCGTATCTTTTGAAAGTCCGCCTATATTCTTAATTTCTCAGTGGCGGACTCAGAATTATGCTAGGATTACATAAATGGTCACAATATTGGCCACAACTCGCCCCCACGTAGTGAGTTGTGATTGACGAATAAGTAACACCATCATCACTTTTCTACTAACCACAACTGGTCACGAGGACAAATTATGGTCAATATTGTGGCCATTTATATGGTCTTAGCACAATGTGGCGGACCCATGGTGATTGGTGGGGAATGTGTTGGTTATTTTTTTTAATCATTTTTAGATAACGACATGACCAATGAGGATAGTTCCCCAGGCAATTTTACAGGGCAGGGTCCACTGACGCATGCACTAGACGCAAAGCTCATTTGACTCTTAAAAATGATCAAAACAACATTTAATTAACTGAAATGTTAAGGAGCACGGTGCTTGTTAACGGTTTTTTTTTTATTTTTTTTTTATTTTTTATGTTTCACTTAAAAAAAAGTTATCAAAAAAAAATTGTCAAAAGAGATAATAAAAAAAAATTGTCAAAAACTGAAAAACTGTAAAAAAATAAAAAGTTACCAAAAAAAATTACTTAAAAGTATGTTGTTAATGGGCACCTTACGGTGCTAGTTAACACAACCCTTTAATTAATCTACTGGACTCTGAGCGTGTGCTTAGAGGCTAGTTGTATTAAAAGAGCATGAGAATGAAGGACACATTACTCAGAATTTAGGTTTTTCCTCTGCATGTGAGAATAGGAGAACGGTCGGTGCACACTTTCGCGCAATTGGTACACATTACTCGAGATTTTTTCCCCCAATTGGACACGGTATGAAACTAAACTCTCTCTCTCTCTCTCTCTCTCTGGGTAAATTTTTTTCCCCATATTTATAAGAGATAACTATATTAAAATTATGAAAAAAAGGTCTAAGGTCAATTTTTTTGTTTTTGTTTTGATGAGCCAATTTATTTTCTTGATTTATTAACATCTTAGATTTTGTTTATATATTATCTTTAAAATAAGATTGTATTTGTTGTATATTAATGAGTAACTGATTACTTGAAAGATGTATGAGTTTTATATAAAAAATTAAGTTTAAATTGAGAATTTATATTGTGGAGGAATGAATCTCTTCCTTAGAAGGTATTGTTCACTTTGGGAATGGGCCGAGGAGACCGATGCCACCTTCACGGATTTTCTCAATCTCACATCGGGGAGAGACGCCTCCCACCCATGCCTTATAAGCACTTGGCCTAAGGATGAGTGTACCAATACTACACATGTGTAGTAGTATGTCTAGATATGGCATGTGTAGTAGTATGTCTAGATACTACACATGTGTAGTACCAATACCTTCTAACCAGATATGGCCCTTAAAATAATCATTTTATATGTCTAGGGTTGTGAGAAAAGAAGGTCCAAAGAGAAATCCACGGATTAAAATCAAAACAGATCAGAAATTTTATTTTTCTTAAACCTCGACAGATAGAGGTGTCGAGAAGCTGTCAAGCAACGGGGTTGGAACAGCTTCTTAAGCTCGATAGATGCTAGCTGTCGAGCTTTAATGATAGACACTTCTTCAGCTTATTTATTGGACAGACTTGCATGACTTTAACACTTGATGTTGAAACTTTGTTTCTTGAAGTATTAAACACATCCTAGATCTACCCAAATACAAGTAAAGTGCGTTTTGTTAAAGGATTAGTCAATTACATAAAAGAATGACATATGTTCTTAACAAGTGAACCACATATGTCCTAACATAATCCACTTGGTCAGTTCGGTCCAGTTAGGTCTATTCGGTCCATTCAGTCCAATTCGATCCATTCTGTCTACTTTGGTCAATTCAGTCCTATTTGGTTCAATCCGGTCTATACGTTCCATTCAGTTCACTTCGATCTATTTGGTTAATTTGGTCTAGTTAGGTCTATTCGATCCAATTTGCTCCATACAGTCAATTTGGTCCAGTACACACACACACACACACACACACACACACACACACACACACACATATTTGTTTATTTATTTATTTATTTTATTATTTTTTTGCTTGAATGTACAATCAATCTCATGAAATTCATTTAAAAGTAATGATGTCAAAATAAATGAGTAATTGCCATAAATATTAGATTTGTATATTCATAGTGTTAATGTTTAGAAAGATTTTCACTTAAATGTAGCTGGGCTAAAGTAGACTGAAATGCTATTTTAATGTGGCTTAACAAAAGTGTAACAACAATAAATGTTATATTTAAGATTTTAGATATTACTAGTTTGATATATATATATATATATATAAAATAAATTTGGATTTAGAATCGGTACTCTCAACGTAACACGTCTTATCCCTATATGCGAGTGTACAAAAATGGACTGAAGTAGACCAAAATGAATCGAAGTAGTCTAAATGGATCGAAGTGAACACAAATGGAGCAAATAGAACAAAGTGAACCGAAAAGATAAAATAGGACTGAATGAGAACAATGAGGACCGAATAGGACCAAAGTGAAATGAATAGAATAGAGTGGACTAATGTGGACTGAGTGGAAGCAAATAGGACCGTATAGGACCATAGTGGACCGAATAGGACCAGTGTTAACTAAATAGGATGAAGTGGACAAACTAGACCGAATAGGACCAATGCGGACTAAATAGGACCAATGTAGACCGAATAAAACCAAAGTAGGTAGAATGGACCAGCATGGACTGAATAGGACCAATAATACTTTTGAATATTTATCATTTTTATTGCAATTTTAGGGCTCATATTTCTAATTTCTAATGTTTATTTTGTTTGTATTTTTTAATTCAAAACTAAAGAGTTTAGCCCAGATATAATAAAATCTCATACTTTTCAACCCAAAAATTAAAAAAAAAAAAAAAAAAAAAAAGAATTTTTGAGCTAAACTTGAAAAGGCAACCTTCAAAAGAATCAATTTAAGTCCCAATTTGTCTGAAATTGACTGAATGGGACCAAAGGGGACTGAAGTAGACCTAATTGGACCGAATAGCAATTATTTAATTTTTAAGGAGAACAAATTATACATTATTTTACAATTACAGTTACAAAATAATTATTTATTCCTAAGCATCACGTGGGTGTATGACTAATGTATTTTAAATTTAATGTGCTTTTGGCTATTGATTATAAGCTAGTATTTTGCTTAAATTTTGTACTGTTTGTGAGTCCCATTTACTTCTTGCATAAACCATCTCTTTTTTTTTTTGGCACTCAGCTAGCTTAATATCTCATCTGGCAGGTAATGTTTATAGATCCACTATAATTATTTTGGTCAAAAAGTTGGGTAAAGTGATTATTTACAAGTCAACCACCTTGCACTATTGGTGTGATAGTTACTCTACAAATACAAAGTTCTTGTGGGGTGGGGGAGGGGCAAGGGCCAGAGTTTAAGTTTCCAAAGGAAACTTCACACACATATACACTTAGATTAAGTTAAAGTAGAGCTCCTATCTTGTATCAAAAGAATTATTTATAGGTTACGCTTAATGATTTTTCTACAAATATAAAGTTTTTTTTTTCCCATATTGTGGGTCCTACTCTATTTTTTTTTGTTACAATATTTTAAGTAAAAAATTACAGCTTATTTTATTTAACTTCCAATTTTTAGAATGGTTTTAATAAGGTTAGGCAGCCAAAGCCGTTTGTGAGAGACCGCCAAAGTGCCTCTCAAAAAAGAGATTTTTGGAGTGCTTTTAAGGGCACCTCTCTTTTTGGGTAAATGGTGTGGAGTCGCCACTTATTTTTTATACAAAAAAATAAGAAAAAATAAATACAACTTTACATGACTGAATTATTCCATTCTCATTGATTAAAGAAAAATACAAACTTGATAATTTGAGCATTACATGGCTTTGGGTCCTAGTTACAATCTACCAAAAAGTACATGGCTTTTTGTCCAAGTTGCAATCTACCCAAAATAAAAATAAAGATAAAGCCTAGGTCTACCTATCCAAAAGAAACTAAATTCGGAGGTTAGATTACGGAATGGGAAGGAGTTAGGCACCCATTCCGCCCAGACAAAATCTAGTCTTCTAGACTCTCGTGACCATGTACCCCATTATGCATGACACAAATGATATATTGTGCACATGAAAGAAATAAATCACATAAGTCTATTTATGAATATGCCATCTTCTTTGTTAAAAATTCAAATCTGTGTCATGATAAAAAATTGAATTTGGTTTAGAAAAAATCAGATCTATTTTTGCGAACTAAAAGAAAATAGTTTTTGATTTGTAAGAAAAATTAGATAGATTTTGTGATAATAAAAAGAAATCAGATTTGTATATTAAAAAATCAGATATATTTTTGTATGTACAAAAAATGAGAAAAAGATTTTTTGAGAAGAGGACTTTATTCATGAAATAAATTTATGCTACAAACACAACCATTCATGATCCCGTTTTTATTTCAAAATCTGCTATGTTAAAAAAAATCAGATCTACATCTAAAGAAAATGTAGATCAGTTTTTTAAATAAGAAAAATTCAGATCTGCATTCATTGAAGATGCAAATCAGTTGTTAGATTAAGAAAATTTCAGATATGCATCTAATAAAGATGCAGATCTGTTTTTATTTTGAGAAAGATTCAGATCTGCACCTAATGAAGATGCAGATCCATTTTTGTTTTGAGAAAAAGAAGTGATAACATGCAGATTTTTGAAACTAAGAAAGAGATCATAACAATAATGAAAAGAACCAAGAACATGTTTCAACAAAATAAATCAAAAATTCATGATATGAATATTTGAAACAACTAAACTGAAAGAAGTATATAAACATGCATCATCAACAAGAGAAACATAAAAAAAAAGGGTTAATAAGAAACAACTTCTTGCATGGAGCACTCTTCTTCTTGAGGGGGTATTTTAGGGTTGAAAGAAATTTATGCAATTATCTTTGAAACCTAAAAACCCTAGTTTTAAGAGAAAAAATATCAGAAAGGGGAGTTAGAAATATGAGAATTTTGAGAGCATAAAAACGTCTTTGTGCCCCAGCAAAAAATGTGTGCTGAATTTTGAAATCTAATCTTTATTTATAGAAGTTGGGATGCTTAAAAAATAAGCAAAGACGATTAGAATGCGAATCGGGACGCATCTTTTTGCGAAAAAGTTGAAAAGGATGTGTTTTATCGTCACCCGAAAAGCATCAAGCCAAAGCCCTTATAGGTGCAATTTGGCACATTGAAAGTGCCGCTCAGCACTCCAAAAGTGCTGGATGTCACTCTTAGATGCCAATCACGCTTTCGTGTTCGGGTGCGTTTTGAACTCATGTTTTAGGTTTTCTTGAGCTGGACCTTGCACTTAGACGTGTTTTCAATCCGTATTCTACGATTTTTATCTCTTTTATGGATAATTCAGTCTTTTCAGCAACAATTATCTTGTAGATAAATACTCTAAAAATCTTGATAAAGTCTGGATTATCTACAATTTTATTGTTATCCAATTACCTCCTTTTATTCCCATGCAACCAAGCCTATTTTAGACACTAATTATCGACCAATTACAAAATTATTTAATTAATTTTAATTGTTTAACCAATTAGAATTAATTTAAACTAATCATGCATGGTTGACTCTAACTAGACATAATGCATGCTGACCGTGCAGACTTGATCATGCGATATCTTTTGATCCGACGGTCCAATTTGGAAACCGGGCATACCGTTGCGACTGTTGATCCTGTAGCTGGAATTGCAGTTCAATCATTGGACCTCTAGCATCAACGGTTCTAGTGCTGAGCCATTGGTTTTGGTGGTTTGTATTTGAAAAATTTTACATATTACACTAAATGCCTGAAAATATTTTACATACAAAATATTTTTATAAAAATATTCTACACATTAAATATTGGACGAAACTTATGTACAGTACCTTAAGTGTTATTCCTTATATTTCTCTTTTAAGATTTTGTCACGTGGTTACTTAACTTAAAAAATATACTTTCATTCACGAGAAAAAAGCCACATAGTAGAATTTTAAGAGAGAGATTTAAAAAATATCATCTAAGTACTGGACATAAGCCTTGCGCTTAAATATTTTACTGAAAATGAAATGGAGCTTAAATATTCGTTTTCCATGTTCGGCTTCAGAGTTGTGTATTTGGGCTTTAATAATAATTTAGGCTTCATGTGGCCCATTTACTCCAGTATTGTCGCCCAAGCCCACATTTTGCCATCTCTCAGCATCACTTTGATTTTCAGCTCCAAACTTTTTAACTTAAATTTGTCGCGAAATTAGCGGAGATTTGACCCCCGTTTGTTAGCGGAGTCATTTCGAAACCCATACCCGTGATTTTAGGCACAAATTATCATTAAAAAAAAAAAAAAAAATCTATAGAAGCCCCTTGCGTGACACAAATGCCAGACTCACCATCATATTGCATGTGCGGATGGGCCATATGGGGACCAGATCGTTACATTAAGACCAAACAACTTATGAAAGAACAATACAATTCCTATTTCTTCATTACATAGATAGATGCCAGATTTTCTCCTCAACGGTCTCTGTCTTTGTTTCTATCGTACTAAGACAAATTCCTCAGGAGATTGCTGTCATTGAGAATGATGGAGTTTACAGCACACTCACGCGGAAAAGTGACCGTAGTCTACCCGGCCAAGACTTTCGTCATTGAGAATGATGGAGTCTACAGCACACTCACTCGGAATAGTGACTGTAGTCTACCCGGCCAAGACTTTCGTCATTGAGAATGACACATTTATCGTTTAACATGGATGGCAATTTCTTATAGAAAATGTTAAGGACTGGTTTAGAAAATGTTAAGGGTGACGTAGAGATTGGTTTAGAAAATCTCTATTCTCTTCTCTATTTATTTGCTTCTCCAGCATACGTTACAGCAATACAAACTCCAATAGAACATTATGGGTTTATCACTTTCTTTCGTGATGTTCATGCAGTTTCTCTTTCTATTGTCTCTGCTTTCTCTTGTTTCTGCTTCCCCTTTTTCTTCATTGCAGCCGCTATGTCATGATGATGAGAGCTTTGCCTTGTTGCAATTCAAAGATAGCCTTATCGTCAACCAATCCACTTCCGCTTATTCAAAGATTTCGTCGTGGATGGCACAAAGTAGTGATTGCTGCACGTGGGATGGTATTCAATGTGATGAAATCACGGGTCATGTGATCAGCCTTGACCTCAGTGACAGTTCTCTTTATGGCTCTATCAACTCCAGTAGCAATCTCTTCCAGCTTGTTCACCTTCAAAAGCTTAATCTCTCCATCAACAACTTCAATCACTCTGAAATCCCCATTGGAGTAAGGCGTCTTTCAAAGCTTACTCACCTTGACCTCTCTTATTCTGGATTTTTAGGTAAGATCCCATCAGAAATTTTACAACTCTCTAAGTTGGTTTCCCTAAACCTCGCTCTGAATCCATTGAAGTTCCACAAGCCTGGTCTCAAAAGTATAGCTGAGAAGTTAACAAACTTGGAAGAACTAGTTCTGAGTGAGGTGGACATATCGTCCATTGTTCCCAGTATCTTGACAAACTTATCTTTTTTAAAAACTGTTTTTCTTAGAGATTGTGGTTTGCATGGTGAGTTTCCAGCTGGAATTTTTCAGCTACCAAATCTCAAGTCTCTCAGTGTGCACTTCAATCCAAAACTCACTGGTCGTGTACCAGAATTTAATGGAAGTAGCCCCCTTGAAGATTTGAGACTTACGGGCGCAAGTTTCTCTGGAAAGCTACCAGATTCAATGGGTAACCTCCAGTCCTTACATTACTTGGATGTTGAAAGTTGCAATTTCACTGGACCAATACCATTGTCATTTGCTTACCTTACAAAGCTCACATATCTGGACCTTTCAACTAACAATTTCAACCATGGGACTCTCTCTTGGGTTGGTAAGCAAACCAAACTCAACATGTTACATCTAGCAAATATTAGTTTATATGGTGATCTCCCGTTTTCTTCTATTGGAAACCTGACTAAGCTTGTAGTGTTAAATCTTGGTTGGAATGTATTAACTGGTCCTATCCCATCGCGGCTAGCAAACCTCACCCAACTAAATACTCTATGGCTTCCAGGAAATAAATTGTTTGGTCCAATTCCAACATCTATTTCCAGCCTTTTGAATCTTCAAATTTTAGATTTGTTTTTAAATAACCTGAGTGGCACAGTAGAATTTGACTTCTTTCAAAAGCTCAATAACCTCTCCCACCTCGATTTATCTTTTAACAATCTATCATTGGTTATTGATCCTAGTACCACTTCCACCTTTCAAAAATTTAGGGTATTAGGACTGGGTTTTTGTAACATAAGTGACTTCCCAGAGTTCTTTCGAAACCAAGATCAGTTGGAAGTTTTGGAACTTTCTGAAAACAACATTCAAGGCCAAATACCAAAATGGATCTCTAATTTGAGTATAGGCACTCTCTTGATTTTAAGCATGTTAGGAAACTCATTCACAGGTTTTGATCAAACTCCAAATGCTTTCCCATGGCGTAGTCTATAAATTTTGGACCTTTCAGACAACAAGCTTCAAGGAGCACTGCCAATTCCACCTACATCCATCTTTTATTATTCTGTCTCTAACAACATGTTGACTGGAGACATCTCTCAAATGATTTGTGAACTAAGTTCTCTTTCTTATCTTGATGTTTCATACAATAACTTGAGTGGCTTCCTTCCCCATTGTTTAGGAGACTTGAGAAACCTTTCCATTCTTAATCTCCAATACAACAACTTTCATGGCAGCATTCCTCAAATATTCATGGAAGGATGCAAATTAGGAATGATCACCTTGAGTCAAAATCATTTTGAGGGGCCTTTACCAAGGTCATTGGCTAACTGTACAATGCTGGAAGTTCTTGATATTGGAAACAATCATATAATTGATATTTTCCCTTCTTGGTTGGGCATTCTTCCAGAGCTAAGGGTTCTCATTTTGCAATCAAATGGAATCCATGGTTTTATTGGAAAACCTGAAAAAATTCCAAGATTTCCAAAATTACAAGTAATTGATGTCTCAAACAATAATATTAGTGGTAAATTGCCATCTGAATATTTCCAAATTTGGAATGCCATGCAAAGCTTTGATGCAAGTCACTTAACATAAATGCAAGTAAATGGTCAGATGCAAATAGTTCCACGCAATGGTTGGCAAAAGTCATACTTCTACTCAATGACATTGACAAACAAAGGCATAAAGACAGAATATTCGAAAATCCAAGATTTCTTTGTGGCCATTGATCTATCACGCAACAAGTTTGAAGGAGAAATTCCAAAAATTTTGGGGAATCTAAAAGCGCTTCACATGCTTAACCTTTTCAACAATATTCTTACCGGTTTTATCCCATCGTCTTTGGCAACCTTAACAAACCCGGAATCACTAGATCTTTCTCAAAATATGCTAGTTGGAGAGATTCCTCCACAACTAGTGGAGCTCACCTTCCTTGCTTTCTTGAATGTGTCTCATAATAATCTTATAGAACCTATACCACAAGGGAAACAATTTTGCACATTTCAAAACAGTTCATTTGATGGAAATGTAAAATTGTGTGGAAGCCCATTGTCCAAAAGATGTGCCAATTCAAAGGACCCACCAACTCCACCTTCAAATTTTGAAGCAAAGCAAGGCTCAGAGTTTCCATTTGAGTTTGGCTGGAAGGTAGTTATGGTGGGATATGGATTTGGATTTATAGTTGGAGTTTTTGTTGGACAAATTATAATCACAAGGAAGAGTGGTTGGTTTATAAAGTCTTTTGCAATTGGCCATCTAGTGGGAAGGGTGAAGTGGAGGAGATGTCAAAAATAAATTTAGTTGGGTAAGAATTTTCCCTTATAAATAAACCCATGCATATGGTGCTTCCATTACTAGTGTTTCCATTTTATTTCAAGAGTTTGGGAGGGGTATTTGATAATTTATCATACTAGATAACGTATATTGTCTTCTTCTTCTTTTTTGTGAGAAGCCACATTTATTGTCTACTCAATGTAATACGTTTTTGTAGTGCTTTTATTACTGCACATTTTCTTTTTGGTGATCATGGTTTTGTCATAAATGATAAAATGGTGTTGTATAACGTATTTTAAATTAAAAAACTTGAGGGAAAAATATACAGTCTTTCTAAATCTTTAAAAATATATAAGTTTCGTGTATAACGGTTTTAGGCATGTTGATGATGAACTAGGCCTATTAATTCCAATCTAACTAAATTGGGTGGATTGTGTGCCATGTTAATAAAATTAAGGTATTGACCCTGTCAGTGGCAGAACCAAAAATTTTGCTTTGAGGGGGGAGGGGGATGCCTTGGCTACAACCATCACTTTTACTTGAGTTCAACCACCTCTTTCTATTGCGTGACTTCAAAGCTTTGTTAAAAATCTTGAATTTGATTATGTATTGGACATTTAGCTTCATCACATCACATATTTTACATATTCAGGAGTTGGAGTTTGATTTTAATGTGAGTTTTATTTTTTTATTCTTTTTTTATTTTGAATTGTAATTTTTTTCATTTTTATTAATTTTTAGGATTTATTTTTTATTTTTTATTGTAGGGTGAAAAATATTGGGTATGAGAAAGTTTGTTTAAAACTTAAAAAATAATTTCAAAATTCTATATACTTTTTAATGATATACAAATTGTTATAAATAATTAGGCAAATTACAACTTTACCCACATGAGGTTTGATCAAAATTTAAGTTGCCTACTTGTGGTTTGAAATCCCATGATACAAGTGTTCCATTGGATTGTTTTTTTTATCTTATTTGATCTTGTATTTTTATATCTTTTGTGTTTTTGAAGGAGAGAGACATAAAAGTGAAACAAAATTACATATTTAACCCTATTTTTAAGAGAGGTAGGTTACAGAAATCTAACTGAGCTAAGCTCGGGTGGGTAAAGTATCAAATTTCAAACCACATGTAGGCAATTTAAATTTCGGCCAAACCACTTGTAGGTAAGTTGTAATCTTCCCTTAATAATTTCTATTAAAAAATTAATATTTTCACAAACTTACCTTTTGAAATTTTGAGAAAAATTGTACTATTTTCATTTTGGTTTGATAGAAATTATATTTATTTATTTATTTAAGACTTTCCTCTACATAGTGCATGTTAACAACTAATTTCTTACAACAGTAGTGGAACCCATTCCAGTCTTGATTGTACATCCATGTAGCTGTTCCCTAATTGAAACATACTTCTCGCTTAAACTAAAGCCGAAGAATTGTTGCAAGAGAAAACTCATCCAAGACAATAGTCATTTGATTAAACCGTTCCAAGGCTTATTCCTCTAACTCAAAATATGCGAGTCCACTAATTAAATAAGTCTACGAAACTGCATTGTGTTCTGTTAAGCTATCAACAAGACTACTACTAGCTAGAACATCAAGTGTAGTTCCATTTGAACAATCCAATCATGCAAATTAATACCCCCATTCAAGATCATATATATTCGATACTGTATTGTATTCAATTGCATAAGTCATGGAATTCAGTCTAACACCTTGACTCTACATCTCAACAAAAGTACTAAGACTCTGAACCCAAAAGTCATGTTGAAAGAAGATCGATAATGATAATATTGTGTTCCAAGATACCCAATCACGATCAGGCATCTAGTTGAACATTTCAAAAGCCATTCCCATCCAATATAATTCGGAGCATCCATAGATCACACTGTTCCCAACAAAATGAATTTGGATTTGGGATCCTCAAATACACTCTCCTAGCATAACTCACTTTTTCCCAACTTATATTGTAACTAGAAAATATAGTTATATAATCTTCTCTATCTTAGATTGAATCCAGGATCAAATCCTTGTATAAAACTTTCCAACAAATAAAGTGGGTCTACAGAAAGCATCACAAGTAATTTTAGAGATAATTGTCACTTTCTAATGAGCATTGAAATTAAATTATTCCTTAGATGGTGACATGAACTAATATTGTGTAACATATAAATTATAATTAATTGAGAGGGGTAGTCTAAACTCTAAAGAACCAAATTTTTAGGGAGGAAACTTATGGATTTTGAATCTATGAGTAGACAAAACCCATACAATCAATCTAAAGCTCGTTATTATTAACTCAAGAGCCATCCAAGCCCACAGCCTGTAAGTATAACCCACACATTTGAAATAGCCATCCAAAATTAATTCAAGATGGGTCCAAAATAAGCTCGACGACATCAGCTTCAAAGCCCATCCAAATGGACGATAAAGTCCTAAAACCATTCGATGGAATCAACCAATTGAAGCCCACAAAAGATTATCAACAGCCTATGAAAGCCCACAACTGTAATAGATATCAAGCTTTTTAAGTTCAAGTAATTCCCTCCATCATTAGTGAACCATGCTCACTGAGGAGAGAAACAAGCCAGATAAGGGAAATAGAAGTGCAATGGGTTGAAGGGCAAAATGGTCATTTCATGTCAACTTGGGCCCACCCAAAATTTGACAAAAATGAGCTTAGAGTACTAAGAGCATCCACTTCAGTGGATGTAAACATTTGCAAAATACAAAAAGCAACAAATTTTACACATTTTACCCCAAAAATCTTCCACATCAGTTCTTCTAAAACTGTGTATATTTACACAGATGCTACAGTAACCATGCATATATACATAGTTACTGTAGCTTGTGTATACATTATTTTATTAATTTCACGTTTTGCGCCTTTTTTTTTTCTCTCCCTTCTTTGTCCAAAACTAACTGACTTCTCTCCTCATCGTCTTTTTCCTCAGATACACGCAAACAAAAACACAAAGACAAATCAGCATAGAGATACACAAACACACCCATGCAGACAAACCAACAGAGAGACAGATCAGTGCTTGTGGGTCGACGGAGTCCGTGCTTGTGGGTTTTGATTCTTGTGGTGCTGGTGGGTTTTTATTCTTGTGGTTCTTGTGGTGGATAAATTATTTGACCATGACAGGAAAAGGAAGAAGAAGATGCTTGTGAAGGGAGGTGATTTGACCGTGAGGAAAGGAAGAAGGAGGCGTTTACAGTGAAAGGAAGAAGAAAGAAGTAGAAGAAGCCAGAAGGACAAAGATTGGTCTGAGTGAGAAATGAGATAAGAACAAAGAAAAATGGACAAGTACAAAAGAAAAAGTAGGTACTTTGGAAAAAGAGATAAGTAAAAAAGAAAAATAATAATTAAAAATTAAAAAAATATTATTTAAATAGAGGGGATTGTAAAATAGATGAACTGATATGAATACTTTGGAAAAGTGGTTGTGTAAAATAGAAAAAGTAAGTTTTTAGTATAAAATAGACAGAAAAATTTGGTCAAACTAATGCAATTGCTCAAGACCATTGGGTCTATAGTTTGATGCCATGTGTAAGTCAAAGAACTTATTAAAGCAATAATGCATCTATTGTGTTACAAATTTTTGTTTTTGGGAATAGCTTAGCCTCTTTTGCTGAAAAGTTTTTGTTAATAGCATGCCAAAATATATTTGTATTTTGAAAAAATGAGAAAAATTAAGAGAAAGTGAGGTTTTAAAAAGCTTTATATATTTAGCTTAACTTTTTGCTGAAAACTTTTTGTTAAAAATATGCCAAAATATACTTGCACGTTGAAAAAATGAGAAAAATTAAAAACAAGGGCCAATTACCAAGCTAGTACATTAAAAATATGCTAAAATATACTTGCACGTTAAAAATAAAAAAGCTAGTTTATAAGCTAGTAATAACACAGAAAGTTATAGCCAATGTCATCTTTACCTCCATAAAACAAGGGCCCATTACCATTAATGCAAAGCTACTACAGCCCTTGATTTCATCAAGTACAAATTGGGGTTTTCCCCTTAAGGAAACAATTTTTAGGGTGATTAGTTAGCCATGTTGTAGTATAAAAAAACAAGACATAAACAATACCTCCTTTTAAGGAGGGACACTACTCTATTGGGAAATTGTCTCAAATTCCTATTGTGACTTGGAAAGTTAATTGGATTTTCTTATTGAAGAAAGACAAATTAAAGTTGGTTATTTTCTTTAATTTCCTTGGTGTGGAAGGAAATATTATTCCTTGAATTTGAAGAAAATTCTATTTTTTGTCAAAGAAGTAATACATTCCTTTTGTGTCAAGGAATTTGATTTGAAGACTTATAAATAGACGTTGTTGCAAAGAATTTGATGGTATGAGAAGAGAAAAAAAAAAGTAGAATTGGGCATGAAACCAAAAAAGAAAAATGAGATTTTTTCTTGGGAAGTATCCCAAGGAGAGAAATAATAAGGTTTGGGTCTTCTCTCCAGAGCATTTGTAAAGCGCACAAATTAAAGAAAATTTGTGAGGCTTTGATTCATGTTGTGAAGTGAAGATAAGGAAAAATGTGTTGCCGCAATGTGAATATAGTGAAGAGTAAAATATTGTGTCAAAAGAAGAAGAAATCATAATGAGAGCAAAGAAAAACATAGAGATTTTTTCTTTAACCACAAGATATACAGAAGGGAGATAAATTTGAGATTTCTTGAAAAAGATATTGTAATTGAATTTATACTAATTGATTTATCTAGAGTTTGTCCCGTGATTTTTCTCTTCAAGGAGAAAGAGTTTTCAAGTTAAATTTATGTGGTCTTGCATGTGATTGATATTTTGGCTTGGTGATTTTGGTGATAATATATTTTGGTGGTTCATTAAAATTGTTAATTGATTTTCTTAATTAACACAAGACTAGATTGGAACCTAACATGCTCAATATCAAGGAAAGTTGATACTCAATGGCCACAACTGACATTTCCCTCATTCAATAGGTCTTTAAGTGATTTGAACATCACCATAAATTAGAAAGGAACCCGATATGTGAAGGGGGGGGGGGGCTATTAATGTGGGGCTATTAATGTAAGCCTATCAAATCAGCTCGTAATGCTTATGGCATATTTAGCCAAACTATAAAAACCAAGGTTTTTTTTTTTTTTTTTTTTTGATGAGAAGACTAAGACTTTTATTAAGAATCAGATAAGTTTATTACATCATGGATAAGAGCTTGCTCAAGAAAGCAAGGTGTCTCTTCAATCCAGGCAATAAAATCAAAAACCTCAATAGCAGGTTTTGCTAATAAGTGAGTTGCTCTGTTTCCCTATCTTCTAACGTGGGAAAATTCTATCTTGCGAAAATCCTCACACATTTTCTTCATTCCTTGAGCGATAGCAGACATGGAGGAGGGTGGCTTTGAGTCATCACTCAAAGCACAATGGATAATCAGCAAATCACCCTCGATAACAACTTCTTGGTCTGCAATATCCTTTGCAAAAATTAGGCTAGGTTCGTACGCCATAGCTTCAGCCTCTACAGCGCCCAAAGGTGCATCCAGCCTCTTCCTCAATGCAGCTTCTACTCTACCCCTATCATTTCTGACAATCACCCGATGCCTACTACTCTATGTTGCGCGAAAATAGCTCCGTCTACATTGACTTTGAAGACATTTCTTGGTGGAGGGACCCATGCGCTCCTAGCGTCAGCAACACTATCCTTTGGTGCCTTACATACCGTGGCAACTCTACACTCCTTCAGTTGCCCAGTTCACCACTTCTCTACACGTTCGTCCCTTCCCTCCTAACCGTATCACATTCCTATTGTTCCACATAGCCCATGCGATACAGACCACTTGAGCCACCTTCTCTTCATCAACACGGTCCTCCACCAGCAAGTCCCATATCAATTCCATGAATGAATGCACACTATCTCGGCTGGGCCAGACAGCTATCTTCGACCATGACCAAACCTCTTTTGCTTTTGGACACATCCAAAACAAATGGGCCGTCGTCTCGGCATCCTCTCGGCATTTATCGCATGTTTGACCTTGCACCACATTCTTTCGTCTAAGGCAAGCCTTAGTGGGGAGTATATCCTTGCATGCACACCATGCAAAATGGCATATTTTATTGGGTAATGGTAGGTTCCATAATCTTCTCCAAAAAAGCCTCATCTTACTGTTGTCCGAAACTACACCTTTGTCTTCTAACTTGGATAATCGCATCGCAACACCATAGGCGCTCCTAACACTGAACTTTCCATTAGATGTCTTTGCCCATTGAAGAGGTCAAAATTGAAGGAAAAAAAATGCTATATTCAGAAGTCACAACACTTTTGTTTTGAAATTTTTATGGACGTAGCATTTCTCAAAGATTGTCCAAACAAATTTATTATCCTAAAAGCCTAAATCAAATGTTTAATTGTGATATTTTAAATTGTTTTTTCAAAATATGTATCTTAAAAATGCTATTTTTTATATATAAAATTGCATATTTTCCAATAGCTAGTTGGTTAGTGCTTACTTTGGTTTTTAACTGATTTTAATGGTTTTTTTTTTTTTTTTTTTGGTGCTAAATATTGGATTTATGTGATACATCTTGTAGATATGTGTATGCACTAAAATAATGTTTCAATACTTTATTGAACATTGCTCCACAAAAAAAAAAAAACTTATTGATCATGATTAATGTAAATTTTTAATGCCTAAATTGAATATTTTGAATTAATTTATAATTTACCCTTTATTCTGTTGTTAGCACTATTGACAAAATTCTTATAAAGAAATCAATTTTATTTCAAAATTTATCTTCTAAGAAGATTCGTATTCACTTGAAGAATCTTCTTTTAGATCCTAGGCCTTGAGAAAATGTCTTATCTTTTCATCCTAATGATAAGGAGAAAATAAAAAGAGCATATTTACAAAGATGTTCTTGTCAACCTCTTAACCATGATTTCCCTACAAAAAATTAGTGGAGCATTACATTGATTTAATCCTGATATTAGTGATTAGTTTAAAGAATACAAAATATTGGTTGTTTATTTTGTTTAATTATATTGTTACTTATTTAGGCAAAATTTTGATAATGGAATGAGAGATCAATTGTTTAATGATTATTTGGTTATGTGTATTGAAAAAGATATAACTAATACTACTGATAGCATTAATAATTAAACTATCATATTACAATTTCAAATATGGAAAACTTGTAGAAAGAAATTTTAAAATTTTATGTATTTGGAATTTTTTTTTTATGTCAAATTATTCAAGTTTTATTTTTATTAAAAGAATTTTAATTAAAATTTTTTTAATGACCTACCTGAACAAAATTTTTAGAGCGCCATTGATCATTGTTGAATGTGATTCTCTAGTGGTCTTGAATGCAATTGCTGGAAAGTCTCCTCCACCATCTTCAATAGCAACGGTAGTTTACGGTGTTTCTTCTCTAGCCCATGAGGTCTATTGTTTTCAAGTTTTACATACAAGAAGGAATATTTTGGTACATGACTCTGGTTAATTTTAGGTACATGAGACTGAGTAATTAATTTGGGTTAATTCATTTCTGACAGTTATACAAAATAACACGATGACTGTGTCAATAAAATGACTCTTTTGCTCTTTTCCAGTCCGTTTGTGGTAATCGTTGTTTTTGGTTGCTCTTTTTGGAGCCTTATTATAAAAATTTTTTATTATAAAAAAAAAATAATAAAAAATATCTACATGTCTCTCGTGCCAAAATAATAAGAGATTAAATTGGCTCAGGCGTAAAATGGGTGGTTTACGCCAGCCAATCCTGACCCGACACATCAGCAAATAATAAAAAAACATTTTTTTTCTCTTCCTCTCTCCTCTTTCCATCTCCCTCACTTCTCTAGAAACGTTGAAGGCATGAAACAAGCCACAGCCTCTCTTTTCTTCATAGCTCCCTCTCTTCTGCAAAATCCTCTGAAAGCCTGCAAATTTTATATAAAAATCCCAACAGAGGAGCTGCTCACGCACCCAAACCAACAATCAATGGAACTCACAAAAAAATACAATAAGAAACCCATGCCACAAACTTAGATCCACCCACAAAAAAAATCAACCTAGCAGTTTCTACATTCTTTTCATTTGGCCCCTTTAATACCTTTCGGCCTAAAAAAAGCAATGATAAAAAACCAATTGGCTTATTTACAACCCCGTTAATCCCCAAGCCAAAATTACCAATCAAATTTCAAAAAAAGCCATTAAAAGAACAAATGGGTCTCTGCTCTTTCTTTCTTTCTTTCTTTCTATCTACATATGACTAAATGCACAGATTTGTGGCGTTAAACCCTCATTGTTTTAAGATAAAACCAGGTTTTTTGAAGTTGGTTTCCTTTATTTCCTCAACCCATTTTTGAGAAATTAAGGCTTTTGCATTTGTTTACTGCTGATATGATTCTGGTGTGTATTTTCTTATTCTAATCAAAAAGGGCAAATGGGTTTTTGCAAGAAAGTTAAAGCTTAATACTTGTTTTGGTGAAGTGGGTTTTTATTAATTTTTGTGAATATTAATAGGCATTGGAGAGAGAAAAATCAAGGCTTGCTTTGTTGAAGGAGAGAAATGATTCAGTTGTTGTTCTTGGTTTTGTTTGTTGAGGGTGTTTTGGCATTTCTTCTATTGGTCAAGATTGGGCCTTTGAGAGAGCTTGTGATAAAGAGTTTGGATCAGCTGAAGATTGGGAAAGGCCCTGCCATTGTGAAAACTATAGCTGGTAACATGTCTGTGATTCTACCATCAAGCCTCATGAGCATTGTTAAGATCCAGAACAAGGGTGCAAAGCTTGGAACCATGTCACCCATGGATCAGATTCTATGGAGGACCCATTTGCTTGAGGCTTCACTCATGGGAATGTCTTCTATTTTTTGCTTTTGTGATTTCTTGTTTGTTTATTTCTTGTTTGTATGTCTTCTATTTTTCTTGAAGTAAAATTGCTAGTTGAAACTGTCAGGTTGATTTTTTTTTTTTTTTGTTGGATCTGAGTTTGTGGCATGGGGTTTCTTACTGTATATTTTTGTGAGTTCCATTGATTGTTGGTTTGGGTGCGTGAACAGCTCCTTTGCTGGGATTTTTTTATAAAATTTCCAGGTTTTCAGAGGATTTTGTAGAAGAGAGGGCGATATGAAGAAAGAGAGGCTGTGTTCCTTCAACGTTGTTTCAAGCCTTCAATATCTCTGGAAAAGTGAGGGAGCTGAGAAGAGGAGAGAGGGAGTGAAAAAATGTCCACCAACAAAAGGTCGTAAGCAGGACTCGAACTCAAGCCTGACAAGCAGGAAAGAGAAGTCCTGACCAACTCAGCCAACCCGTTGGCTAAATTTTTTATATATAATCTTTGACATTATGTAGCTAGCTTTCTTGTAACAAATAAAAATATTCATCATCACCATTCACCAACTCATGCATATATACATATCTAAGCCCACACAATACATCTACGAATCTGAGTAAAATAATATTATCATAATCAATAATAGAGGCAATCACAATCAGATTCTTTAGGTCGAGCTGTGTGGCAGCTTTTGAGTAAGAAACTGCTTCACCCAATAGATGCAAGGTTTATTTGTCTTTTGCTAGTAGAAACACTCGTATATATCCATGTCTTTCTATGCCCACACAATATTGCTTGACAGTTGTTAATTCACTGTTAGCAACTCCCCCTCAATCTCCTACCTCCATTGTCTCTTTTATTTACGGTATTTCAGCTGCCAGTCATGATTTCACACCCACCCCCTGCTCTACCTAAAAGCAATCAGAAGTTCCATTAGACCACTCGGTTGAAGCATTTCTAGGAGAATGACTATACCCAATATCCTTGACAAATGTTATCTCATATGCTCTCTCAAGGACATTCATATAACCGCGTATTACTTTTAGGTCTACTCCCTCATGAAACAAAATTCTTCAGGGATATCTAAAAGATCCAATGCCCAAACAATAGAAACAACTTGGTTTTTTTTAATTACAACTTGCACCTAGAAATGGATGGCTCATTATATTCCTTTGGCCTTTCTAGACAAAATTAACATCATAATCTGGAGCAAGTCAATAATATGGGGCTGATTTTTATGTACGTAGGAAAGCCAGAGAGGGGTTTCTTAAGCCAACAATGCAACATTTTCGGCTAATTCTAAATCACTTATATAATACTACCAATAGCAAGACATTTGAAAATAAACAACTCTTAACACTATTTTGTTTCATTATTAAATATTTTACGAAAAATATATTTAAGGGTTTTCTTAAAATAGTTAATGTGTGTTTTTCTTAAATTAAAACTTCTTAATCATTTGGCTCCTATAAAAAAATATGAATGCACTCCCTCCCCCCCCCCCCCCCCCACAAAAAAAGACTTTTTTATGAAACTTTTTTTAAAAGTTATAGAATAATAGTATCTCATAAAACATAATGAGATTACAAATAAATTAAACAAATAGTATAAAACCACACTCAAATTCATTATTTTTGTGAAAATAATACATGATTATTATTAATTTAGTGATTCTAATTAAAGCCCCACTCTACTACTACAAAAGGATCTAACTCTTGTAATGGTACTTTAGGTTAAGTAATGTGTTTGAACTTGGTGAGAGAGTATAATTAAGTATGTGTATAATAGTTGTAAGGGCACAAATCGAGCTTTCTGTGTAGAGTCAGACTTCCGGATTAAGCCTATGAGCCCTAAACAATGAATTTATAGAGAACAGGCTTCAAATCTAGGGTTTTGGGCGGTAGATAACGCAAAAGTTAGGTTCAATCACAGAATACATGCGTACTTATCAAACATGGATGAAATATTACTTCATATATTAATGCCGAGGACAAATGTTCGTGTTTTCTTCCAAGTTCCACCACCCTTTCCTTCTTCTTCCTTTACCTTTTATAGGCCTGTCTCTGTTTCTTCTTTTCCTCCACGTGTAGTCCAGATGTTTCCTTTTTGGATACCTGTCCCATCATTCCCCCTTACCCAAATCTGTGGCGGTGAAAGTAGGGTTGAATTTCGATGTTCAGGTGTCACTTCTTCATTAATGTGGCCAGAGAGGTAGGTATAATGCTTTCAATGCGGTGGTAGCAGCCTTTTCTCTGATATTTGTCCATCAACTTCCTTTTTCCCTTATCCTCATTCTCTTAGTTATTGTATATAAGGTCCTTAGTACAAGAATCCTTGAATTGCCGTATCAACAATACCGTCCTCGACAGCATGCTGCCGAGGACAAGATCATCCTCGGACATCATGTCTTGTGGCGTTCTGCTCATATATGGCACCTTCCTTTGTCACGTGGCATCGTAGGCTAGAGTTATTATGTCCTCGGACCATTTCATGTTGTCAGTTTGGGCTTTTCTCTTTGCGGGAGCCTTTGGGCTGGCCCAATACGTGCTTTGGGCCCATGGGCACTACAATAGTCCCTCGAAACCCTTATTTCTACCTTGTGGAGAGGAATGAGGGTTTCGATATGCACACACGTGAGGCAATCCGTTTCTGACGCTTCAATCTGCAGAATCGCACTTCAATTAAATGTTGGCGGCTTTATGTTCCCCACTCCCAACAGCACGATGCTCATCCAACGGGTGGGCGTGTTTTGAGGAAGCAAGCGGGAGGTCTCACGCTTTTCACCTTTCCACGAAATAAAACCTGCCATTTCAAAAGTTCCTCGTTCATTTCAGAGTCTGTACACCGAACTTAGCCCTTCCTGCAATCTACACGCGTCTCTAGTCCTTTCAGTTCTAAGCCAAGGTGACCTAGTTACTTAAAAGTAAGTACTCCGACTTTCTGTTTTCGTTATTACTGCTCGTTCATTCTAGTTATTCTTGTATTTTCTGTCCTCGGCATTCTAAACTCCCCAACCTCAACATAGTATTCTCTCCGTAGTTTTAGAAAATGGGTAGATTTGCATTCTTAGTGGATACTCCTGAGAAAATAGAGGAGTTTAAGGTTAAATATGGAATCCCTTAGGGAGTATCCGTCAAATACTGTGAGCAAAGAGGATGGCTCACCGATAGGGACACCGGTGAGGTGGTGATCCCTATGATAGCATTCTTAGAGGGGAGAATGAGAATCCCTATGATGCCCATCACTAGGGATTACCTTAGGGCCTTTAGGTTATCTCCCACCCAGTGTGCCCCGAATATGTTTAGAGTTTTAGGAGCTATTGACGTCCTAAATGAAAGGCTAGGATTAGGGCTCACTCACCACGAGGTGAACTGGGTGTATAATCTTTACCACCTAAAAGGGCATACATACTACCTAAAGTCTAGGCATCCTGAGGTTAGGTTGATCCAATGCCTTCCCCACTCCAACAAAGGTCTAGACAAAGATTTCCTTATACTGTCCGGGGATTGGCACGACGGTCTCCCCTGTCCGACGAGGGAGGGGGAACCTGGTAAGTATCTGAGTAGCGCCAGCCTTTATTAAAGACGAATTTTTTTTATTTTCATTGTTGGTTGTGTTTTTCTCTGACTTGCCCTTGTTAAATTGTTTTTTGAAATGTGTGCAGATCGTCGTGTGTTTACCCGTCGTGCTAATCTTGTCAATTTTGATCGTCTGAACAAGATCTTAAAGGCCAAGGTATTTGTGCATTCAGACGGTCAGCTTCGCGCCGCACACCTCATCCTCGGATACACCCCTATCTCCACCGTTTTCCAAGATCCCAAGAGCGTCATTAAAGAGAAGGACCCGCGGCTGCCGAGGATTAGTGTAGCAGTAGAAGGCTTTTTGTTACCTGCTGGCACTCCCGTACCTCGAGGCGTTTTGATCACTAAGCCCGTGAGGGTCGTCCCGAGAGCCACCCATTTAGCCACATCCTTGGCTCGACCTAGGTTGGGTGAAGGTTCCTCTTCTTAGCCAGTCGCAAAGGAAGAAGAAGAAGAAGAAGAAGAAGAAGAAGAAGAAAGAAGAGAAGAAGTTGTTGAGCTTTCGGATTCTGAAGAGGAATTCGAAGCTTTCCAGCGACTTCCATCGCCCAGGAACCTGCCTCCTGCTGTCGGTTCGCCGTCCATCACCTCGTCAGACGACGACGATCAGCTGTTGATAAGAATGGGCATCCAACGCAGACCCAAGCCCAGTCTTAAGGACGTTCTAGAAGGTTAAACTGGAGCGCAGGAGCCTTCCAAGGTGCCCCTAGCGAAAAGGGCACGGAGAAAGCTCCTTCAATAAGGGTGACTCTTCCTCCTTCATCCCAGACTTAACATCCAAACCCCGCTGACCATAAAAGGAAAAGAGATCAGCACAAGGGGAAGGATGTAATTGAAGGGACCAAAGACCTCCCCATCAAGGAGAACGAACCGGAAAGGGGAGGAAAGCATGCTCGACATGCCCATACACGGTCAGAGAGACGAATTGACCCTCCAGCAGCCCTCCATGCGCCCATTTGGGCTCCCCAAATGAATGTGGACGATCAGGCAGTCACTGCTGATGCGTCTATTAGGAGATCCGATGAGGGCACGGCTGCATGCATCGCCGATGCATTGGAGCAAGCGCTTTCACTGCCCGAGGACATGGGCGAGCTGCGAAGAATGAGGGATCAAAACGTCTTCATGATCCTCAAGAAAGAGTTAGCTATGGTAAGAATTTCAATTGATTGTTTCTTAGTATCCACGCTTTTCATTATTGCATTTGTTGTTGTTATTTTTTTTTTTTTTGTTTGATATTAACTGTGCCATTTACTAACACCGTTTGTACGTAGGCTGTCCAATCTGCTCATAGGGCAGAGGAGATCGCTGCTAACTCGTACAAGGCATTAAGGGATGAGGAAGTAAGGCTGGATCACGCCAAGAAGATATTGGAGCTTAAGGAGAAGAAGCTGCAGGAGGTGACCACCAGCTTGAGCAAGGCGGAGAGCGAGAGGTCAGGTCTGGAGGCCCAGCTGAAGACTACTACTAGGCAGGTTGAGGATCAGAGGTTGCAGCTAAGGCGTGCCAATGAAGATCTTGCCTCGGTCAAGAAGCTGGCAGAAGATCTTAGGAGGGATCTTACAGCGTCCGAGGAAGCTAAGGAGGAGGCTCTCAAGGCTAAGGAAGAGGCACTCGTCAAGGCACAAGAAGCCGAGGCGATGGTTGATGAGGCTGAGCAAAGCGGCTATGAGGTGGGGGTGGCAGAAACCACTAACACCTTCAAAGCCCAAGTGCCGGAGGTTTGTAGGGACTATTGCCTCTAGGTGTGGAAGGAAGCTCTCTCACAAGCCGGAGTTGACGCTTCCTTTCCCTTATGGAAGGTGGAAAACGCCTACATCCCTCCTGCCATCCGAGTGGCCGCTTCAAGCTCAGCCAAGGATGACACCACTCCTCTTCAGCCGGAATGCCAATGGAAGAGGTCGCAGCTGGTGATACTACTCCTGCTGCCCAAACCGGAGATGCATATCCTCCTCCTGCTTCCAAGGAGCTGCCCCCTAACCCTAAGGTCGGCGGGACTATGGAGTTAGTTCTGGCGACCCTGCCCATAAAGCCAAAGGAAGTGGTTGGGGGGTCCTCGGCCTCGGTGGTGGCTCCTGCTGATTCTAAAGGCCAGAACCAGTCCAAACCATGATAATCCGTGTTTCAGCTGTTTCCCTTTCCTTTTTGTTGCCTTTGCTTTTGTACTTTTACTAATTAGTTTCAGCTTTTATTTCCTTCCTTTGTAACTTGACAATTTGGTAATGAATGTATTGACAGATCTTTCATTTAGTGAAAAGAGTTTCTAATTTGAACTATTGTTTCATGTTATATTAACCGTGAGCAGATCTTTTTACTATTACTGATTTAGTCTAATCGAATTAATTTGAACTTATTGTGCGCATTAACAATACCATATCAATAAATAAACATAAAGGAAGATTGGTTAAATGACATACTTGCAAATGCTTTAGGTGATGGTCACAAATTTTTATGCGATCCTGGTGATGAGTAAGGCACTAAGAAGTAATATATTAATGTGGGATTCGTTCACTTATGATTTGCTAAAAGCTATCTTCATAACAACATATTAAGACGGAACGTTTTGACATTTTCCACATTTGAATTAGGAGTACCTCAAGCATTGCGGTTAGCACTTAGTAACAAGTAAAATCAAATGAAGCACATGTTTGACATGCTTATTGCAAGGTTATATGGAATCTAGGTAATCCAATCCTTGTCTCCACAATTGCCTTTGGGAATCCGAAGTGACTTCAAATTTGTTTTTAGATTAAGGTAGAGAATCCGACATAACCTTTGCTTTTACCTTTAAATCAAGGTAGAGGATCTGAGGATCCGGCGTAACCTTATTTAAACTTTGGAACAAGGTAGAGGATCCGAGGACCCGGCATAACCTTCGTTTTTACCTTTAAATTAAGGTAGAGGATCTGAGGAACCGGCGTAACCTTCGTTTTTACTTTTAAATTAAGGTAGAGGATCTGAGTATCCGGCGTAACCTTATTTAAACTTTGGAATAAGGTAGAGGATCCGAGGACCCAGCGTAACCTTCGTTTTTACTTTTAAATTAAGGTAGAAGATCTGAGGATCCGGCGTAACCTTATTTAAACTTTGGAATAAGGTAGAGGATCCGAGGACCCGGCGTAACCTTCGTTTTTACTTTTAAATTAAGGTAGAGGATCTGAGGATCCGGCGTAACCTTATTTAAACTTTGGAATAAGGTAGAGGATCCTAGGACCCGGCGTAACCTTCGTTTTTACTTTTAAATTAAGGTAGAGGATCCGAGGATCCGGAGTAACCTTATTTAAACTTTGAAATAAGGTAGAGGATCCAAGGACCCGGCGTAACATTATTTTTTATTTTTTATTTTTTTTTGAAATAAGGTAGAAGATCCAAGGACCCGGCTTAACCCTAAACATAACAAATCTGGTAGTACAAAAATGATAAGATTAAAATGACAAAAGTGCTTTTCATTAATAATAATATCGTCGCAAGTTACTTACATTCCAGGGATGGGGCACAACCTTTTCATCCAAGTCGGCAAGGTAATAAGCTCCTATTCCAACTATTGCTGTAATGCGATATGGTCCTTCCCAGTTTGGTCCAAACTTTCCCCATGCTGGATTTTTGGTATTTCCCGCTACTTTCCTCAGCACTAAGTCTCCAAGAGCAAGCGGCCTCGAGTTTACGTTCGAGTCATATCCCTGCTTCAGTTTTTGTTGATATTGAGCCAAATGGATCATGGCAACTTCTCTCCTTTCCTCCACTAGGTCTAGGCTTCTTTCTAATAGCATATCATTACATTCCGGAGCGAAGGAACTGGTTTTCATTGTTGGAAAACTGGTTTCCAATGGGATAACAGCCTCGGCGCCATAAGTCATTGCGAAGGGCGTCTCTCCCGTCGATCGAGGTGGGGTGGTTCGGTAGGTCCACAGAACATGAGGCAATTCTTCTACCCATCTTCCTTTGGCATCATCCAACCTCTTCTTAAGACCGTTGACTATGACTTTGTTGACCGCCTCGGCCTGCCCATTTCCTTATGGATAAGCTGGGGTAGAATACCTGTTGATTATGCCGAGGTCACAGCAATACCTCCTGAACGCTTTACTATCAAATTGTAGACCATTATCCAAAATGAGAGTACATGGAACTCCAAATCGAGTGACAATGTTCTTCCATACAAATTTCTTCACATCAACATCCCTGATGTTTGCCAGGGGCTCAGCTTCCACCCATTTGGTAAAATAGTCGTTGCCGACGACTAACCACCTTCTGTTTCCAGATGCCTTTGGGAAGGGACCCACAATGTCTAGTCCCCATTGTGCAAAGGGCCAGGGGCTCGTCAGAGGATTGAGCACACCCCCAGGCTGGTGAATGTTTGGTGCGAACCTTTGACACTGATCACACTTCTGCACATAGCTTTGAGCTTCTCGTTGCATGTTAGGCCACCAATATCCTTGAGTTAAAGCTCTGTGGACTAAGGACCTTCCTCCCGTATGACTTCCACAGATTCTTTCGTGTAATTCTTCCATAAGCAGTTCTGTCGCCTCAGGATGTATACACAACAGGTATGGACCGGAGAAGGATCGTTTATAAAGTTTGTGATCCTCGGCCAGCCAAAATCGAGAGGCCTTTCTACGTATTTTGTCCGCCTCGACCCTTTCCTCGGGCAGAATATCATCCTTAAGGAAGGACACAATGGGGTCCATCTAACTAGGCCCCACCCTGATCTGGTGAACATGGACAACATTTCCAATCATTCTCGAGGGTTTGGGTAAGTCCTCAACTAGGATAATCCGAGGTAGTCCTTGTGCCAATGACGTGGTAAGAGTTGCTAGGGAGTCAGCATGTGCATTGCTACTTCTAGGGATATGAGATAAAGTAAAGGATTCAAATTTACTTTGCACAACCCTGGCTTGACTCAAGTAGTCCTGCATCCTCGGATCTCTGGCCTCCACCTTTCCATCCACTTGACCCACAACAAGTTGCGAGTCCAAGAATACTTGTACGGTCTTCCCTCCCAATTTATGGACCATATCCATCCCTTTTAGCAAAGCCTTATACTCGGCCTCATTGTTAGTAGCCGAGAATCCCAGTCTTAAGGACTTTTCCAGTGTGAGGCCTTCTGGGGTCATAATTACCAAACCCACCCCTGATCCTCTTTGATTGGCAGCCCCATCAACGTAGACGGTCCATCCCGCATGATCTTTACATGCAATCATACCAGCTGATTTTTCATCAATGTCACTCTTCATGGCACTATCTTCTATGGTAGGCTCAACAAATTCCGCAACCAGATCAGCTAATACTCGACCCTTTACTGACGTGCATGGCATGTACCTGATATCAAAGGAGCCCAAGATGGTTCCCCACTTTGCAATCCTACTTGTATAATCCGCACTCCGGAGTATAACTTTGAGGGGAATCTGAGTCAGAATAACCACCGTATGAGATTGGAAATAGTGGGGGAGCTTACGCGTACCATGCACTACGGCCAGGATTGCCTTCTCTAATGGTGGATAACGCACCTCGGCTTCATGCAAGGACTTACTCACACAATAGACTGGTTTCTATACCTCCTCGTCAACCCTTATCAACACCAAACTAACGGTATGTGCTGCGACTGCAATATATGCAAACAGGATTTCATCAACTTCAGGCCGAGACATGATAGGAGGATGTGAAAGATATTCCTTAAGTTGCTGAAAGGCGATGGCACACTCCTCTGTCCATTCAAACCCTTTCCACTTGTTCAATAATTGGAAAAATGGTCTGCACTGATCAGCTGATCTTGAGATGAATCGGTTGAGGGCAGCGGTCATCCCAGTCAACCTCTGCACTTCCTTCGGATTTCGAGGTGGCTGTAAGTTACTGATGGCCTTGACCTGAGCGGGGTTGACCTCAATTCCTCTATGCGTCACCATGTAACCCAAAAACTTACCAGATCCTACTCCAAAGGAACATTTGGATGCGTTGAGGCGTAACTTATGCTTTCTCAGCGTTTGAAAGGTGTCATCTAGGTCTGGTATGTGAGCCGAGATAATCTTACTTTTAACCACCATGTCATCTACGTACACCTCAATCGTCTTTTCCAATTGCGGTTCAAACATCCGCGTCATCATTCTTTGATAGGTAGCCCCGGCATTCTTCAAGCCGAAGGGCATCACCTTATAGTGGTAGTTCCCTGTGGGTGTGACAAAAGTTGTCTTCTCTTGGTCTTCTGGAGCTAAGGGTATTTGATGGTATCCTTGGAAAGCATCTAAAAAACTCATCTGAGGATGACCCACAATAGCATCCACCAATTGGTCTACGCGGGGCATTGGAAATGAGTCCTTGGGACAAGCCTTATTCAAGTCTGTAAAGTCTACGCACACTCTCCACTTCCCATTCTTCTTTTTTACTACCACTGTGTGCGCCAGCCATTAGAATACCTCTTTGATCGCCCCTGCCTTCTTAAGTTTTTGGACCTCCTCCTTAACTGCGTCGGCGTGTTCCTGTGACGAGCGCCGAGGTGGTTGTCTCCGCGGCACTGTTGCTGGATTAACGTTGAGGTGATGACAAATGAAACTTGGGTTGACTCCAGGAGCCTCGTAAGCATCCCATGCGAATACATCAATGTTTCGTTTTAAGAATGCAACCAGTTCTTCTTTTTCTCGGGGAGGCAATTGACTTCCTACTTGGAAAAATTTCTCCATATCGTCTGCAATAACTACCCTCTCTAGGTCCTCGTATCTAAGCTCTTCAACCTCAACCAACTCTGGTTTGGCCGAGGATGTTAGTTGCTATAAACTTCTCTCGGTTAAAGTCTGGGTTTCTTGCCTCGTTTGACGTATAATTGCTGTAGTTATGCATTGCCTCGCCATGGACTGGCTGCCAACTATCTCCTCAACTCCATCCTCATACGGGAACTTCACCTTAACATGCAGAGTTGATGATACTGCCCCTAAGGCGTGCAACCACGGTCTTGCCACTATAGCTGTATAAGGGGAGTAGGCGTCCACCACGATAAAATCCACATCTACCACTACTGGTCCTGACTGTACAGGTAGTCGGATCAAACCTTTCGGAATGACTGCCTTCCCTTCAAAGCTTATCAACGGGGAGTCATAGGCTATAAGATCTTCAAGTTTCAAATTAAGTCCTTTAAACAAATCCGGGTACATAATATCAGCCCCACTCCCTTGGTCTACCATCACTCTCTTTACATCATATCCTCCTATTCTTAGCGTAATGACTAGTGCGTCATCATGCGGTTGAATAGTGCCAAGCTTATCCTCCTTAGAAAATCCCAAAATAGGCGGAGGATTTTTCTTAATTCTCTTCGGCTCTGAGCTGAGGTCTTCGGCACAGGGACACGATACTGACATTACCCTGGTGGGGTAAGACCCCGTCCGACCTGGCGCTGCAAAAATGACATTGATAATGCCCAATGGGGGCCTCATAGTGTTGCTGCTTTGATTCACAGAATCAGATTGTGTTCCTTGTTCGTTAGGCCAATTCATAAATTGCCTTAATTTCCCTTCTTTCACCAATTGATCCAAGTAAATCCATAAGTTCCTGCAGTTTTCTGTGTTATGACCTTTATCTTGATGGTAATTACAGTAGATGTTCTGATTACGTTTTGCAGGGTCTCCTATCATGCTATTGGGCCATCTGAAGTACAGTTCTCGGCAAATCTTCTCCAACACTTGCTGTATTGGCTTACAAAACACAGCGTTTACTGTCTGAGGTGGGGTCGACCTAGTCTGGCTAGTAAAATTCCTCCGTGGCCATTTGCTACTATATCTCTCTGCCTTGAAATCCCTACTCTCTTGAGGGACAATCTTCATTTTCCCCTTACTTTGCTGTTGATCTTCCTCAACTCGCTTATATTCGTCAATACGGTCCATAAGCTGACGAACAGTTTTCATAGGTTTCTTGGTCAAGGATTTTCTTAAGTCATGTTCGACTGGAAGGCCGACTTTAAAAGTATTAACGGCTACCTCATCAAAGTCACCGTCAATCTCATTAAACGCTTCCCAGTATTTATTCGAGTAGGTTTTCAATGTCTCGCCCTCCCTTATGTTCATGGCTAATAACGAATCTAACGGCCGAGGTACCCTGCTGCATGTAACGAAGCGAGACCCAAACGCCATCGTAAGGTCCATGTAGGAATTGATGGAGTCTGCTTTCAAGCCGTTAAACCATCTCATCGCAACGGGCCCTAAGCTCGAGGGAAACACCTTGCACATCAAAGTTTCATTCTGTGAGTAAACTGCCATGCGTTGGTTAAAATGACTCACGTGCTCCACTAGGTCTGTTTTGCCGTTATAAATGGTGAAGTTTGGTTGAGTGAATCGACGAGGAAGTTTCCCTTTCTCAATCCGGCGCGTGAAAGGTGATTTAGAAAGCTGGTGCAACGCCTTTCCCATTGCGTCACTGCCCAAGCCCCTGGGAGTCGTCCCTCTGCTCCTCCTGTCATGAATACCTTCCTCTTGGTACGAGAAAGTTTCACTAGGAGGGGTTCTAGACTTGGGCTTATAACCGCTGCTCTGGGAGTCGTCTGAGGAATGGTCAGACACAGATGGAGTTCACTTCTGCTTAGCGCGGCGCAGCTTTCTTTTCAGTTAATCAATCTCCTGCTGCATGGCCTCAATATTTCCTTCATCAGAGCTCCTGTTTCTGCCCTGCGGATGATTACCGACAGTTCGCCCTGAATGCACGCTGCCTTTTCGATCTCCCAACTGCTGTAACTGTTGAAAAGGATCCTCGTGCTGAGATCCTAGAGATTCTGCATGGTCTGGATTCAAACCCGACATCAAGTTATCTGCACCAAAACACAAGAATTCCCACAGACGGCGCCAATTGTAAGGGCACAAATCGAGCTTTCTGTGTAGAGTCAGACCTCCGGACCAAGCCTATGAGCCCTAAACAATGAATTTATAGAGAGCAGGCTTCAAATCTAGGGTTTTGGGCGGTAGATAACGCAAAAGTTAGGTTCAATCACAGAATACATGCGTACTTATCAAACATGGATGAAATATTACTTCATATATTAATGCCGAGGACAAATGTTCGTGTTTTCTTCCAAGTTCCACCACCCTCTCCTTCTTCTTCATTTACCTTTTATAGGCCTGTCTCTGTTTCTTCTTTTCCTCCACGTGTAGTCCAGATGTTTCCTTTTTGGATACTTGTCCCATCATTCCCTCTTACCCAAATCTCTGGCGGTGAAAGTAGGGTTGAATTTCGATGTTCAGGCGTCACTTCTTCATTAATGTGGCCAGAGAGGTAAGTATAATGCTTTCAATGCAGTGGTAGCAGTCTTTTCTCTGATATTTGTCCATCAACTTCCTTTATCCCTTATCCTCATTCTCTTAGTTATTGTATATAAGGTCCTTAGTACAAGAATCCTTGAATTGCCGTATCAGCAATACCGGACAAGATCATCCTCGGACGTCATGTCTTGTGGCGTTCTGCTCATGTATGACACCTTCCTTTGTCATGTGGCATCGTAGGCTAGAGTTATTATGTCCTCGGACCATTTCATGTTGTCAGTTTGGGCTTTTCTCTTTGCGGGAGCCTTTGGGCTGGTCTAATACGTGCTTTGGGCCCATGGGCACTTCAATAGTTAATTAATTAATTTATTTTTTAAAATATTTTTATATTTAAGGCATGTGGCTAAATAAAATACATTGCCAAATCTAAAGTAAATTAACTACCTACTTGGTAAGAGTACTAAAATATTGTCTAAAGTTTTAAGTTTTGTCAACCCAGTTCCAACAATGTACTTTTCAAACTATGTATTTAATATGCTCAGTTATATATTTTCATTATTATTTTCTTGAGTATTCAATTTTTTTTTCTTCAATTTATTACTAGAAGTTTTCTTATTTTTTAAAAAAATTATTTTTTGATATTTGGGATAAGAAAGAGTGCAAAGTTACATGAGATGCTAATTGAAAAGAAATTTGAGTTTTAAATTGATTGAACGATATTTCCATAAAACGATTCTTAACTGAAGTAATACTTTGTTATTTGTCGCTCAAATAATTGTTATTTATGCTAGGCATCTTGTGTTTTCTACAATTTTGTTAGTATTGAGGCTTGGTTAATTTTTTTCAAGCTCATGTTGTTCAATGACAAGGAAGAAAGGAGAATGTGGACCTTATATAGGGATTTTTTTTTTTTTAATTTAAATTTTAGAAAACTTATATATGGGTATTAATTGTGTTTGTGTCTACTATCTAATTATCTACTTAGTCAGTCATATACACACTAAGATCACATACCAGTCACCACCTCTAGTCAAGGATGCTTTTAAGCCCATAAAAATAAAGGTTTTTATTTATTAAAAATAAAAATAAAAAATTTTCTCAGCTAAATTTAATTTTTAGGAGGATTATGGCTTTAGTTTGGTCAGGAGGGAGAAAAAAGGAATTCCATTTGTGCTATTAACAAAAATTTTATTCTCTAAATTAAAGAAATTAAAGAGTTTGGTGAGAGAGAGTTAACTCTTAAACAACCTTAATGGCCTTGTTTTTTATAACGACTTTTGATTTTGCAAAATGTCTTTAAAAGGTATAACTTGTTTGAAATGGTAGATACCAGCACAACCTGTGCATTGGGTGGTGCATGCAATTCATGAAAATCTAGATTAGTTTCTTTTCTTTTTTGGCTGAACAAGGCAAGTTGGTTAATCTTGTCTGATTGGGTTTTGTTTCTATTTGGTGAATGGCGGCTTCTGGTCCTCTAGATCTTCTTAATTTGAAAGTTTGGAGGCAATGAGTAGTAGTTGTGATAAAATTATAATTAAATGCAAATTTGAGATTTTGGGTGCGTGTGTTTATTCAACTACACACTAGTTCGTAAATCTTCCATGTCAATTCAATTTCTATACACATGTTAAGAGTTTATAATTTAGTGGTATTGTCTATACTTCTTTATAAGGATAATTAGAGTTTGGCTCCTTATTTCTTATTATTGTAACTGTCAAATTATTTATTAAAAAAAAATAGAAAACACTTCTATGCACAATTTAGCCAGCATGGATTCATGGCCTGCAACTCCAAACCACGCCCAAAAATTGATGACAAAAAAAATCCCTTTATTGCCTCCAAGACACAACCCCCTCACTTTTCCACTTTGGGTTTGCACGTAGGAATGGATCGCAAGAGGGAAATCAATCTTAATTCTTAGTCACAAGTCCCAATAGATAGCTTTGTGAAATACAGGTTTGGGTTTCAGGATTTTGTATCATCTTTGGTGGTAGCAGGAGGTAAAGTATAACCATTTCGTGTAGGCTTGAGTAATTGGGTTGGGCCTTTAGCAGCTTTATGAGTCCGAATTCGAAAATTTAATTTTGCTGGCCTATTGTATTGGACTGTAAATATTTAGCCTCGAACACTATCCACATCTTTTCATTCTGTGTTCTGTATGAACCAAGACAGCAGCATAAAATGGTAAACATTGGTTGTGCCATATAGGAAAATTCGTAAATATCAATAATTAAACAAAATAATAAACACATTTAAACCCACAAATAATGCTAGAGATACAAATTTTTTTACTAAAAGTTTTACAAATTACTGATATGATGAGTAGTTATTGGTAAATGAAAAAGTGATGTTAATGATGAGTTTAGATGAAAACCAATAAGAAGCTGATCACATCAACCGTTTGTAAAAATATTGTAAAATAGTTTGCGACTATAACATTACTCATAAACCCACACCATGCCTCTTGGGGTTCTTAATCAATAAAGTAACACTTGTGTGACTACCATAAAAAATCTATACTTATTCTTAAGCAACTTTTAGTACAGTGTTGAATTCCGAGAAGTCATCAGAAACTAGAACCTCTTAAATTACATGAACCATGTCTACAGGTAAGCCCATATTAAAGAGAGAATCCAAGCCACTGGAGGGGTACCTCTAACTCTCTTAAGATTTTGATATTGATTTGGAATTGGATGTTTCAAAGGTTCGTTTGAAGCCCATATAAGGAAAATTGATCTGAGTAAACCATTGGAACATTCTAGCAAAAAAATTGGAACATTCTAATTTAAGCCAACTATGGTTCAGAAAGTGGCTTGTCTAAGCTTATTTGGAATATTTTTGGCGTTTAACAAAATGCAACAGATTCAGCTAAAGTTCATAGTAATCAAGCCAAAAAATTTTTCTCAGCACCTAAGAATTCACCAGGCCTTAGAGTAAGCTAGCCAAACAGTGACAACCCTTTGAGATGTTTTCCACGAAACTGAACTTGAATTATCCAATAAAAACTATTAGCTTAGAATCAAGTGTCAGTATCCAAATTTATCAAATTTAAAAGGGGACCAAAAAAATTAACAAAATGAAATTACTTGATTTCATTTGCAATCCAAGTTTGTATGATGATTCAATTGTTTCATTATCAACAAAAGGTTAAGAATAGGTCTCTAAATACACTACTAAAAACATTTCTTTGTGAATGCTCACTCAGTAAAGTCAAAAACGCCAAAACACAATATGCATTCATGCTATGCTTACAGTAGAAAAGGTGTAACAAATAGAATACCATTATCAAGCCCCAAGTCACATCCTTCATTGTGTATATATACTCTTCTGTGAGATTTTCAACATAGACGTCAGATTTGACATCTTCTCTTATCTGGGATAAGAGAAAGAAAAGACCTAAGAAGACCAGGTTTGTAGCATAAAAATGAAAGATGAAATAGTTGTAAGTTCCTTTTAACTGAAGATTTCTCTGATTTGGATCCAATGGTGATTATTCATAGCAAATCAGCAATAAACTGAAAAATCAAGCGGCACATCCTTACAAGAACAAGTAGGTCAAGTCTACCAAAAGAAATAGTTTATAATCACTCAACCTTGAGAAAAGAACAGCGACGGAGATAGTTAAATTGTTCCTCAACATGCTTGATTTGCTCATATTAAGGAAGTGCAAAAGCACAAATTAGGACTACAATAATATGATATAAGCTTCAATGAGCTACAAAAAAGAGAATCAGCTTGATAATTGGATATGTTTTTTAAGTGGGCAAAGAATCTCTCAAAAACATGGGGTTAATCCTTCTTGATCAATGGATAAGTTTTTTTCTACAACAACTCCAAAGGCATTGGCTGGACCCTTGGTATAACTGTGTATGTCTTTCCACTTCCTGTCTAACAAAATAAAGATATAGAAAAACATTAATGGCATCATTATAGCATCATTAAACATTAGATACAAATTTTTTTACTAAAAGTTTTACAAATTACTGATATGGTGAGTAGTTATTGGTAAATGAAAAAAATAGCTTAAATTCATTCCATTTGGGGGGTTGTGAAGTGGTTTTGGGAACTCAGTGGCTGAGTACTTTGCGTGTTATCAAGTGGGATTTTAAGTTGCTGACTATGCAATTCACTTATTCAGTTTTAGTGTTACCAAGAACACTAAAACAGGCATTTTCAAAACCTCTAATCAATTTAGAATGCTGACAGATGTTCAAATACTTGGAATCTATGCCAAAACTTTATTTGTCATCAGGAAAACCAAGTTAGACTTCATTAAACCATACATATTTTACAACTACAGTAAGAATAAATTTGAGCGCCTCAATAAATAGTTCTTTACACAAACTCCAAGGTCATCTTGTGTCTCTAACATGCACATTTTCCAGTTTATCATTACAAATTTTAACGATAGCGAAAGGGAGAGATCTTTGAGTTGAAGAACAAAATACATTTTCAAAAACCATATTTTAGACATAAGAACAATGAAACAGAAACTACAGAGTATTCCTGAAGATGTATCAAATACATAATTTCCATAAAGAAATGTTTCCAAAGTAGCCGTACAATACAAAAGTTGAAATCACAGGTTCCAACTATACATATCTGTATAAGTACAATGTTTGAGGTAAAGAAAATAAACTAAAGCACAATAATTCCCTTTAATTCCAACAATTCTAACTCGTTCTGCTGGATTGCACAGTGGATCATCTCACGTTTTGAAAACAAAAAAATTCCAATCGTGAGAAAACTGAGAAGTAACAACATTCAGTCAGACACAATAAGAAAAAAAAACTTCTAAGACAGTAATCAAACAAAAAAGACTCCCCTAATTCTCTCGGCAACAAACCGCCCCTTAGAACAAAATCAAACCCAAATCCAATTTTTCAAGAATCCAATTTTGAGCAAAAGACCCCAAAATCGAAAATTAGGACTTAATTTCAAATTCGGTATGAACAACGAGGAAGAGCTAACCTTGAGCAAACCAAAGCTGGAAAAGTGGAAATTTAAGAGAGAGATTACTCGCAGTGGCGACTCCAGGAATTTTGTCCAAGGTGTTCCTATTTCACTTTGAAAAAATGTTGGGTCATTTCGGTCTATTTCAGGTGTTTCGGGACATTTTGGTAAATACTGGCCAAAATTCAAAATTTGGTAAGCATGAAATTTATACTTTAAAAATAAAAAAAAATCTTAAAACCAAAAAAAATAAAAAATTGCATTCTGTACACCGAAAACCTCAAAAGGAAAAAAAATAAAAAAAATAAAAAGAAAAGAAATTAATGAATAAAGGTATTGGTACAATAAATTATAAGTTCATTTGAAATATAAATAAAATTATTAATTATTGTTAATTAGTTGTTTCATAAATTTGTTTGTCTTTTATAAACTATAATTTGTTGTATTGTTGTTTCATTAATTATTAAATTATTAATTGTTATTTAGCCTAACATAATTTAATTTGTTTGTCTTTTATAATGCATTAGTTAATTAAATTATTAATTATTAGTGTTTAGTTGTTTCATTTATTTTTTTACTACTAACTATATTCCCTTTAATTCCAACAAGAGTCTAGCACACACTCCATTGTGCATTAGCATACACTCATGCCTTTTAGTTCAAAATTTGTTTGGCATAAAATTTTTGAGGGTGTTCCTAATATTGCTTGAGGGTGTTCCTAATTTTTTTTTTAAGGGTAAACAAATAAAAAAATTAAATTATTATATATATAAAAATAAAAAAAAAAACATTTCAAGCCAGGGTGTTCCTAGGAACACCCTGGCTCCTTAGTGGCGTCGCCACTGATTACTCGCCGAGAAGATAGTAGATACGCAAGTATTCTCTAGTGCAGTAAATGTACTCTCTCTCTATGCGATTCTGGCTTATGTTTCTCTCACGTGGGGCCTTTTGACCAGGAGTATTTTTTTCCTTTCTCAAATGGGCTTTCACTTTTACCTTTTTTTTTTTTTTTGCTAAAGAGAAAGGTACATAAATAAGAAAATTATTAGACACTCTCGGACTACCATACTTCTTTCTCTCACATAAATAGTAAATCTCATTATAAATTTAATTAGTGAAACCTACCATTCATGTGAGAGGAAAAAGTACGCATTTATAATATTCTGAGAGTACACAATAATTTCTCACATAAATATAAACAAAAAACCAAAAGTACTCAATTTCCATGTGCTATTATTCATCCTTAAAAAAAAAAAAAAAGCACTAGGCAAATTAATAGGCATAATTGCCACTTTTTTCATGCTAGTTACTACATAACATTACAATTTTTTTCAATACTAAACATGGCATACAACTCGATCCCCATATGATATAACATGACCAAAGCTAAAGCTCCTGTAGCTTTATTTAGTGGCAACCTTCATCATCGGATTCAGGTGTGTAGGTGCATGGACTGGGGGCTGATGGTGGAACTGGAGCTCGATCTTGTGACTCAGGTTTTGAGTCTTTTGACTTCATGTCATCCAAAGCCCTTGCAGCTTCAAGAGACTTGCTGTTAGGAAACAGCAATGCAAGAATAATTGCCACCTTCAAAATGTTGAATAATGTTTTCAACCACATTTTTTTTATGCTGAAGTATATGTATTTTTCCAAATGTACATATGTTTTGTTCAGTGAGAGGATGGCCTTTTATAGACAAGTGATCCTTTTATTTTTATTTTTTTCATTTTTTTTAAATTTTTTTTCATTTGGATGAGATATTTCAATTTTCTACTTTTTCTTTTAAAACGTAAGCTTTCTAGAACATCTCACCCTTTCTAGAATTCTGAACGACCCAGTCTTGTTTATTTTTGAGCTTAGTATTGATTAGTGGGACCTATGAAGTCCAGTCCACTTCAAAATACTGCTTATTATGGATAATTTTGGACGAGAAGAAGGTCTACGGACTCAAAAAATTCCACAGAAACAAAAAATTTCAAGATATGATAGATTATTATCAATAGGTTAAAATGTTTAATGATAAGTTTAAATAAGAATTAATAAAATTTTGTAAATTTAATTATTAAAAGAATTTATGATTAATGGTTTTGGTAAATAAAATTTCTATGTAAATAATAAATTTAAGTATAAATCAAAAAAAAGTTATCACCTAAACCATGACCCAAAAAATAAATAAATTTAGCCAAATGTTAATTAGTGTTGTGCCGTGTTTGTTAATGTTGTACTAATGTAGGTCTCAATTGATAAAAAAAATTGAATAAAAAGAAAAAAAAAAAAAAAGACACAAAACTGTCCCTACAATTTATTTTAGAGTCATGCTAACGAATGTTTTTAAGTATTGTGTTGTGTTTGTTAATGTTGCACTAATGTAGGCCCCAATTAATAAAAAATTGAAAAAAAAGAAAAAAAAAACATAAAATTGTCCCTACAATTTATTTTAGGGTCATGCTAACGAATGTTTTTAAGTATTGTGCCGTGTTTGTTAATGTTGCACTAATGTAGGTCTCAATTGATAAAAAAAATTGAATAAGAAGAAGAAAAAAAAAAAAAACATAAAACTGTCCCTACATATTATTTTAGGGTCATAGTAACAAATGTTTTTAAAGCATTCGTTAATAATTCATTTTAAGAAAATTTTGACACAATGTTTTATAAAAATATAAAAAAAATTATCAAAATATTAATTACTTTTTCCTATAAAAAATTTCTTTAAATAAATTATTAACCAATGCTTAAAATGTGTCTTCTTTTTTCTATAAAACTGATCCTATATACTCTAAAAACTGCAAAAATATGACATAAATCTGCCGTAAATTGAAAAAATGTACAAAGGGTTGCCATATAATCTGAAGACATTAAATTGGACGAGTGACAGGAGACATATCTGACCATCCCATCAAAGGCCACGTGTAGCCGATCACTTTTAGGCTCCGTTTGGGAGTTCATAAGGGAAGGAAATGAAATAGAATAGAATTGAATGATCATAAGAGAGTGGAAAAGAATGAAATGGAATTAAATAACCTTATTTAGATGTTTTAAAATAAAGGAATGGAAAGAAATGAAAATGAATGGAATCTTAGTAATTTTGTTTGGGAGTAACATAGAGGGAATGAAATGGAATCATTTTATGACAATATTACTATTAGACTTCTATTTTAAAATAAAGAGTTGAATACATAGGGGTATTTTGGGAGTTTTAGTAAAACAATCATTAAATCTAATTTCATTCCCTCCCATTTCTTCCAATTTCAAGGGGAATGAAAATTTGAGATTTTAAGGGAATAAAAAAGAATGAGTGTTCTTTCCTACCCATTCTATTTCCTCCCACTTAAACTCCCAAACAAGATAATGGACTTTCTATTCCCTTTATTAAAACTCCCAAATAAAGGAAGGGAAAAATATTCTAAAATTATTCTCTTTATTCATTTTCATTCCATTCAATTTTCTCCTCCCAAACGAGGACTTAATGACAGTAGGCCGTAGCTAACTTGTAGACTCATGCTTTCTCAAATAAAAAACTTGTGGACCTATTCAGCAAAAAAAAAAAAAAAAATTCAGCAAATAAAAAAAAACTTGTGCACTCAATGGTATAGGCAAGACGTGGAGCCCGCAAACAAAGGCTACTTGGTGACAATTTCTGTCCTTTTCCCCGCCATTGCTCTCTTTCTAGAAATGTCTTACTATTGTTAATAGGAAGTGTCTACGGTTTCTGCTCAACCTAGACTTGGCCCGACCCGACCATTTTAGGTGAGGAAGAATGGAACCCGCCATTGACCAGCCAGACATGTCCGATAGAACCTCATCGGGTGGTGCTGGTTGTTGGGTCCATTGGGTTTGTGATAAAGAGAAAATATTTCGTCAAATTTGGCTGTATCTTTTTTGCTTACCGGGATGAAGCGAAGACAATTAAAAAAAAAAAAACAAAAAGCATATCTTCTTTTGGCTCACTTTTCTACTCTTACTACTCTTTTCTTCTTCTTCTTCTTCTTTTTCCAATTAATGTTCCCTAATCCCTATCAATAAATCTTCATTTTTCTAATCTTCTGTATGTTTATCTACGACTTTTTCTTCCTCCCCTACCACCTCCACCGCAAGACAACAAAATGGCCCTTCCATCACGGAATAATTCGGAACGTTGGGGAACACATTGAGGCACTAGAAACGGTTGGTATGCTCTATCGTTTAATGCATTTCTAGGCAATGTTCAATGTGCAGTCAGACGGGCGGAGTTATGTAATAGGGTAGGGGGCCATGCACCCCCAAATTATGAAATTTATATATATATATATATATATATAATTATTTTAATGTTTTCAAAATTTAATCTATAAACATAAGAGTTGGCTCCCTCAGATATTTGAACTAGTCCAATGATGGTTTCAAAAAAAATAATTGGTCTAATAGTTATAGAATTAAAACTTTATTTTTTGCAATTCTATTTTTTATTATAAAATGTGCTCTTATATCTGTTAAATGTTTGATAAAATTTATCGCCAAACTTGTTTGAATATATTTTTTTTCATTGTATTATGTGGCGATAAATAAGTTATTAACTCATTAAAAAAAATCTTACTAAAACTACACATGAAATGTCTTTTTAGTTGTCACATAATGAATTAGAGAAAGATAGCTTCAAATATGTTCAGAGCTTAACTTATTCCTCCAAGTTTTGGATCAATCATGTTTTTAAAAATTTCATTAGTTCAATTGAAAGATTTTTTTTAACTTACTTTAGGATAAAATTTGATAATTTATATTGAAAATAAAACTTTTTAAGAATTTCAGTATGAAAATGGTAAAAATGAATTTCATTTTATGAAAGATTGCCATCAAATAAAATTTTGATTAGAAATACTAAGCTTTTTTTTTTTGTTGGGTATGTCTGTGTATATAACTTATCAAATAAAAAATTGTATGTGTATATATATGTGTGTGTGTGTGTGTATAATAATAAAAAAAAAAGCCTATGTATATATATGTGTGTGTGTGTGTGTGTGTGTGTGTGTGCACGCGCGCGCGCGCCTAAACAAAGATTTCTGGCTCTGACCCTATGTGCAGAAGAATGTCTTCCACTCGGGGTTGGATGCTCACTTGTTTTTTGCTCTTCCTAATCCTTACAGGCATTTGACTTGCTAATCTAAATTAAATTTTTGTATCAAGTGAGTTAATTTAGTGTAAAAATTAGATTTCACTTAGAGTTTAATTTTGCGTCATATGTCTTATCTAACCTTTTTTTTTTAATTTTTGTGCCATTTGAGTTAATTCAATGTAGAAAACGAGGAGTCTAATATAAATAAACCTAGGTAATATATATATATATATAACTAAATCTTAGATAAAATTTGATTAGAATCAAGATTAAATTTTGCTTTTCCCAGCTTTTCATACAAATTAAATTATTCAAATATTTGCTATTATTTTTTTTAACTAATGAGTATAGTTTATATACTGTCTCTATTTAGATATTTTGTATGTGAAGATCTTGAATGTAACAAATTATAAATAAGCTAAATGATTTTATGCACCTATCTCTGATCAATTTAGGAAATAGTATTAAACCAATTTATTCTTTTATCTTTTGTTGTATTTGGTAGAATTTCATGGACAATAATAGTGAATTGATATTGTATATGTAGTGTCCAATAGTGATTTTCAAAATTATGGCTTAACCAATATCATTAAAATTGCAAGGAAAAATCATTTTAGTAACTCCAAATATTCTAGTCGAAATAAATCTTTTATATAAACTAACATCAATAGCATCATTCTACAATTCATCATTTCTATATGTAAGCACGGGTAACATACTAATATTTCAAAATAAGAGAAAGGGCTCCAAAAATGTCAATCATTAATTATGATTTATGAACTATCAATCCAATGTGCTGAATTTTTTTCCAAAGAGCGTATATGATCAGAAATAGCACAAATTGTGCTCTATGATAGCCCATCTTTTTAATTTGTTGACTTTTTTTTTATTATGAGAGGTAATTGGGTTTCCTAACCTTTATTCCGTTTGATATGGATGACTCTGTTTGAACTTTAATATGTTTTCAAAAAAAAAAAAAAAAAACTTTAATATAGTTTTGTACAAATTAATCATAATACTACAGTTTTACATAGAGGGACTATATATATGACAATGTCAAGTTAATTTGTCATAATGCATGCAAATTGGAAAGAAGAGATGGAAACTTGGTAAGGGAAAGAGAATACTCCTATAATGCTATGGACGGCTAAAAAACCTTGTAATTCAACTAGTAAATGACTTTTAATATTTTCAATAGAGACATCCAATGTTCAAATTCCCTCTTCCCCATTGTAGTTAATGTATTATATATATATATATATATGGACAAGACTAAGCTACAAAGATAAGTTTTTTATGATAATTAAGGATAATGATTAATGACCAAAATGTTGTTCCGTGCCTACCGTCCCCCATGTTTGAAACATGATAAAATTTATGTGCACTATCTTATATGCAGTACATTAAGGATTCAAATTAAATTCAAACATATATGATTGCATTGGCTAATAAATTATTAAAAAAAATATATTATGTTTTCCATGGCAATTAAATTCAATAAAGTTATGTATTTAAATTTAATCAAGAAACCTAATGTAGTGCACCCATCGGCTGTGTCAAGATTTAACTTCAAGGTAATAAATTTATAACTAACCTCTCTCTCTCTCTCTCTCTCTCTCTCTCTCTCTCTCTCTATATATATATATATATATATTAATAGGTAGATACATGCACATGTGCGCTCACACACAACATAGATACACATATATATACAATAAAATGCAACAATATTTAATGTTAGAATTCATAAAAAGATGGATGTTTTGTTTGTTTGTTATGTTTTTTTTTTCTTTATATATATATAATTGTATTTTACTTTTTTTTAATGGTCAAAATTTTACTTATTGTGAGGGGGGGGGGGAATGGAAGAATTTTTATCCAGCCCTAAGGCCCAAATGCATGGAGGATCCCATGGAATGAAATGGGCCAAACTCATCTACTCAAAATAAGGCCCAAATTCCTAGAAGATCCCATGGAGTGTAATGGGACCGAACCATCTATTTAGGAAGCAAAGGGAATCCTTGCGAATTGTTTAAGCAAAATTGACAACACACTACATCTTACAAAGTCTTATTTGAGGTAACGAACATGGGTAATCCACGGTGTGCCCAGATATAACCTCGAGAAACCCTCCAGATAGATAAGGATAATAGAGATCTTTACCTTTGCATTAATAAGGGGTTCTCCACCTAACCTCTGCCGCATTACATACATATGAGACAAACTGAACAGTAAAAAAACCCCTAAAAGTCCTGTTTCAAGATAAGAAAGGGAGAACCCAATAAAGAAGAGGAAAAATCTCCCTGAGAATATGGCTAGAAATAGGACAGCTAGGAGGATAAGAGCAGGAAATATGTCTATAAAAGGGGGGCATGGGGGGAGGGGATTAGCAATGGAAAGGGGGATCAGAATACAAGAAGAGAGAAAGTAGAAGGAAAATCCTATCTATTGTAGTTTAATACCACACTAAAAATAGTTTTTTCCATTGTAATGAGCACGTTTCAATTGGAATACAGGTCATGTTTGTTAAATCAATTGTTTGTGTTTCCCATTGTGGAGTCTTCCCCCTTATGTTTTTAATAAATAAATTGTGCTCGTCAATCAACACCACCCCCTATATAGTCTTTAAATATTTTTCTGTAAGTGGTTTTTGGCGTCACAATTGGCACCTTCTATAGGAATACTCCACCAAGCAGTAGGCTCAAAAGTTTGTTTTTGAGAAATGTATGGCGAACCAATCCCAGAGTGGACTCACCCATTTTTCTCGTCCAAGCATCTTCAAAGAGTCTGTTCACGAAGATAGGCATTTACAATTTGAAGTTCACAAAGAGAATCAAGGGCAACTTTTGCAAACTAATAACTGGAAGTTTGCCTCCCACATGCAAGAAGAAAGGTCGGCTACCAACACCGCAAGACCATCTCACTCCAACAGGGACAGGGAGATGGATATGTTAAGGGAATAAGTGCTAGTTTTGCAGCAGCAAGCTGTGAGAAACAAAGAACGTCTTCATAGGAAGGATGAAGAGCTTCTTCATCGAAGGGGTTTGAGTCCCACATGAAGTCATTCTCGAAGGAATGAACGCAGTGTAGGAGAGCGACTCAAGAAACAGGATAGAAGACAATCCCCTCCTCACAGGGATAGAAGGACATTTTTGCATCATCGAGATAGAAAGGAATCCCCTCCTCACAGGGATAGAAGGCAATCTCCTCCCCACAGAGAGGGGACAGTTCCCCCCCCCCCCCTCCCCAACAGGAGATATAGAATGGAAGAACCATCACCACATAGGAAGAAGTCTAGGGGGCCGATCCTTCAGCGTCCAACGTTTCACAACCTTAGAGACCTCATTACACCTTAAGCCTTTGGTACTAATGCTATGCGTAAGGCCTTGCAGCAGATATCACAATCCCCATTTTCGAAAGAAATTGAAAGAACGGATTTACCACACAGATTCACTACATCGACCTTCATCATATATGATGGTAAGTCTGACCCTATGGAACATGTCAACCATTACAATCAAAGCATGACAATCTACTCCAAAAATGAGGCCTTGATGTGTAAGATATTCCCCTCCAGCTTGGGGCCCACTACGATGAGATAGTATGATGGGTTGGAGAAAGATCCATTAGAGGGTATGATAAGTTAATAAGAGCATTCGGGGCACGATTTGTAACATGCAGCAGAACCCTAAAGCCATTTGACTCTCTCCTTACCATGTCTATGAAGGAAGGAGAAACTTTTAGGGCTTACTTAGATCACTACTAGGAGTTATATAATGAGATTGGAGGAGATAATGGGAGGATTGCGACCAGTACATTCAAAGTGGGGCTCCCCATTGTCTTCGATCTAAGGGCTTCATTAACTCTTGATAGGCCAAAATGTATTAACCCCTTGTGATAAATTAACCAATTAATTAGTTAAGAATTAAGTAAATTTAACATACAATACGCGTGGTAGCACAAACAAATTACCAAATAACTAAATGTTGCGGAAATTAAATTTGACACGGGTGATTTGTTTACAAATGGGAAAAACTACAGAGGAAAAACTCCACCGGGTGAATTTAAGCTCACCACTTCTGAGAATCTACTATTATCAAAACAAATGGTTAAAAGTAAAAAAATCTCAGTACGCTATACCAATTTACAGTTGAACCCTTACCCCAATACCCAATTGGACTTGTTCTGTAGTGAAAATCTCTTCTTTTTCAATTCACGGTTCCTAGTACGTGACTAACAAATAGATGCGCGAATCCCAGTACGTGACTTAATAACCAACTTGAAAAAGATGTTGGCTGCAAAGTTCTTCAATTTATCAATACAATAAAGATCATGAAACTCCTTGGTCACAAAATCTAACAGCGTACAAATGCATTAGCCTCTTCAAGAGAAAGAAGAACTAGGGCAAATTCTGTCTCCGGTCACAATTTGCATGAACAACACTTTATTCTACACTCATGCAACTATGCAACCTTTAACGGCCCTTAAAATAATCCTTATATATGTTTAGAATTGTGAGAAAAGAAAACCTAACATGTACACATGGATTAGAGTGAAATCAGATCTGAAAAAATTTTTTAAACCTCGATAAATACTAGTTGTCGAACTCGCTGTCGAGATTTAAAATCCAATACTTCTTCAATTGATTTTTGGACAAACTTGCATGGCTTTAACACTTGAACTTGAAGCCTTATTCCTTGAAGTATTAAACACATCCTGGATCTACCTAATTACAAGTATAGTGTATTTTGTCAAAAGATTAGCCAATTCTTAATGACATATGTTCCTAACATGAATCGCATATGTCCTAACAACTCTGAAACCGATTACGGATATGAATAAGCTGATGGAGTGAATAGAGGAGTATAAGACGCTAGAGGATGACCAGCTACATGGTAAGGCTAAAGCCAAAGCACCTGCTAAGGAGAAGAAAGAAGTTAGAACAGATCATACTCCCCAGCCAAGAAGAGACTTTTTCCTACAAGTCTAGAAATCGAGGTTTGAGATAGGGAGTTCACTGTACAAGGAATCAGTCTATCAAATTGTAGAGAAGATAAAAAACGAGTCTTACTTTCATTGGCTGAATAACATGAGTGAAAATGTATTTTGAAGGAACCAAAACCTATTTTGTTCTTATCATTGGGATCGGGGACATATAACCGAAGATCGTCGGATTCTAAAAGATCATTTAGGCCGACTTGAGAAGGAGGGGTACATAAAGGAGTTTATTGTTCGAGATAATCCTCGGCCACAATACGTTAAAAAGGCGAGCACCTCACGAACTTTGGCTTCCTCTCGAGGGCTCATAGAAGTGATACATGTGGCCAAGCAACCAGTTAAATCGAGACAAACTACATCCTAAGTAATGGTCGTGGCCCCAGTTTCAGATCTAGAAATGGATTCACCCCCCCTAAAAGGGGACAATGGGAGAAGGAATTGGTTTTACTGAAAATGACAAGAAGGGCACTATCCAACCCCATGATAATTCACTGATTGTGACACTACAAATTGGAGGCTTTAATGTAAGAAAAGTGATGATAGATAAAAGAAGTGGGGCTAAAGTAATGAACCCCCTCACCCCCGGTGACTTAACCCGATATGATACTCCTTTAGTAGCCTTTGGCGAGACCATTAAGAGAATGGTCCTTTTTTGTAGGTAGTGTTTTAATGGGAGTTAAAAATATATTTTTACCAAGTTTTGCCCCTGCTTACACTTAGGATGTAGGGGTATTTTGGAATATAAAATAATCTGATCCAAATAAGGAAAGCCCATTAAATAGAAGTATAGATGATTATAATATAGTAATTAGTCATGACAAATTGAAGAAAGTTGAGTGAGTGTAACGTAAGAAGGTCAGATGAACAGAACACTTTGTAGACTTTTAGTTATTTTTGAATCCTTATAGATAATTCTTTCATTGAGCCTCAAATTTCATCTTCTTTTAATTAGTGTTAGTTTGGATTGCGCTGAAAACGTTTTTCAATGCATTTGTGTTTTAAACAGTGGGTATCGTACACTGTTCCCAAGATCTACAAGTACAGAATTTAACAAAATTTTCATTAAAATTATGTCCCACAACACTATTCACACATTTAAAAATTATTTTGTTATAGTGTTTTCAGTTTTTAGTTTTCAATTTTCAGTAATAAGTGATATTTAAACAGACTTGAAGAAGACAATAAAGATTACTAGAGAACAACACATTCACGTGATTATCAAAAAGAACAACACATTTTATGTTCACAAAACCAAGCCATGCAAAACCCAATCACTACCCTTCTTTCCCAAGACCAAACAACCAAAGCCATTCATTTTTGTTAGCTTACCTAGCTCGAGCGACTCAACTTAATGCAGAGAGCCATCCACCGCTTCCCTAGAAATGTATTCATTGGGACTGGAAGAGAGAGAGGGAAAGAGAGAGTTTATGGTTATTTTGCAGCCATTCGGTCTCTGATATAGACTATCTCTTCCAGCATTATTAATATACAAAAAAACAAAAAAGAAAAACACTAGGACCAAAATCAAGTGGCTTTGAAGACTAGTCCTAGTCGTGATGAACTGGTATTCTGATATTCTCCACGGGATTGAGAGAGCGACAGAGGTGGTTTTATCAACTACTACTGTCTTTGTGTACACTATATCTTTTGGCTCCTTCATTAAGCATGGCCAATTCCTATTAATTGCAGTTCATTACCCACTCGTCATGATAGTGCGTGGCATCACCCGCTTGACAGTAAGGGTATGTTTGGTTGGGATGAAAATAGGGAAGATGGAAAATAGAGAGAAAAATAGGATGGAAAATGATATTTTCCATTGTTTGGTTGAGAGGGAGAGGGGGAGAGAAAAGTGGTGGGACCCACCAATTTTCTCTCCTCTCTCTTTAAAATATAATCTCTCCAAATTGGAGAGAAAATTGGAGAGAAAATTTGAAGAAATATTTGGACAAAACTGCCCTCCTCTCTAATTCACGTTACTGATTTTTTTTTTTTTTCAGTTTCCTAACATTGGCTTTTTTTTTTTTTTTTTTTACACTTTTCCAGTTTTCTTTGTAATTTGATACTCTTTTTTTGACTTTTTTTTTTTCAGTTTCCTTCCTAAGCCAAGTAACGTTGGCTTTGCAATTTGATATTCTTTTTTGTTTTATTTAGGAGGGACATGATGGTAAATTTATACAAACCTTATTTTCAACTAAACCATAAAGTTTTCCATCCCTCCACTTTTCCACTCTCTCAACCAAACACAAATGAGGAAAACTAAAAACTTTTCTATCCTCCCACTTTTCCATCCTCCCTCTATTTTCTATCCTCTCACTTTTCCATCCTCCTAACCAAACGGACCCTAAAAAATCAATCTGCCATGTACGAATGCACAAATATGGTGAAGGAGGTCCTATCAGAACATACATATATGGTAAGGATAGTTTGGCTTTCCTCTAGCTATTTTGGACACCAGAGAGAACACGAAATTCAAAATAATGCATAATTTTTCAATTCTATGCATTGTTTATGAGAGCGTGCTTGGTTGGGGGTGAAAACTGGATATATGGAAAATGTGGGAGAGTAAACTAAAAAGGTATGTTTGGTTGGGAAAGGAAAAGAGAGATAGAATATGATAGAGCCTAACCATTTTTCTACCGACCTACCATAACTTAACACCTTATAAAGAGAAAATGAAGGGAGAAGAGAGGGGCTCTTTTATTTTTTTTTTCAGTAAGGATTAATTTAGAATATTTATTATAATTTTGTTACCGTTTATCTATTATTACTTTATGTCTATAGGACTTTGGATAGACTTAATTATATACTAGCGTGCTCAGAAACTTTTCTTCTTCTTTTTTTTCTTTTGGAAATAAAGTTAATAATTTGCATCCATTATAATTTGAGATTACTACATTTTCAAATTACAAAATACTTAGAGGTGTGATGAAAAAATTATTTTACCCACAAACTCATAATATTCATCACACCTCTAGGTATTTTGTGATTAGAAAATGTTGTAATCTCAAGTTATAATAAATGCAAATTATTAATTTTTTTGTCCAAAAAAATAGAAGAGTCCTTGAGCTCGTGCTCAAAAGTTAGTAGATAGATAATGAGTGATGATGTGGAAATTAAAACATAATAATAGTATGAATTTGCTCAATAAACTTGTATCCAAATGGGAAAAGACACAATACAGCCCATTTGCCTCTTTTTGTGTGTGTGTGTGTTTGTTTCTAAAAATAAAATAAAAAAGGGAAGCGACATGGTAGAACGTGCACGGGTTAACTAACTGTGCAATAATACATTTTTGACATTAATATTGATCAAATTTCACTTGAAATTAAAACTTACCACAATTTTTTAGTTGGAGCTACACAAAATTGAATACATTCAAGATTGAATTCAACTTCCACTTCAAAATGAATACATTCCTTGTATCTAGATTTTCAAATTTTTATAAAGCACGACCAATACCAATTTAACAATCAAATAGATAGTAGAAAAACAAATTTAAAGAGTATGAGCTATCCTCCAATTGTATAATGATTATGAGGCTACTAATCCTCAATTTTATTAAATATAGGAAAACAAAAGGTTGAACAAAAAATTACTTTTGGGTCAAACCCTTGCTTAAGCTTCAATTCATTTTTCAATTTATCTATTAATTCATTGATAGAAAGTTATGTAAACAAAATCGATAGAGAACATCATACAAATAATTAGAAGGCCAAGCAAACACCATTGGCTACAAATTTTATAAGAAAAAGTGTATTTCACTATTTCACCATATTCTACTACGTGTAGTAATTGCCAAGAGAAAAATAAAGTATTATATTTCATGTTGGAAACAGTTTATGTTTTGTCTTTACTTTCTCGATGGCCAAACAAAAAGCTAATCCCAATAATTTGGGCACACGCCAAGTGACTTCCAATTGTTCATTCTGAACGTTTCACCATAACTTGGAAGGAAACGTGTAAAACCCGCAAAAATTAAAACAAAATATTATGCAAACAATTGAAAAAAATTGAGCGCATGATATGAAAATTTCCTCATTAAAACTTTTACTAACGGTCGGAAAAGTGACTTCCAATTGTTTATTCTGAACTTTTCACCATAACTTGGAAGGAAACATGTAAAACCTGCAAAATTAAGACAAAATATTATGCAAACAATTAGAAAAATTGAGCACATGATATGAAAATTTCCATATTAAAACTTATACTGACTGTTGGAAAAGTGACTCTTAATTGTTCATCTTGAACTTTTTGCCATAACTTGGAAGGAAACATGTAAAACCTGCAAAAATTAAGACAAAATAATATGCAAACATTTAAAAAAAATTGAGCACACGATATGAAAATTTCCTTGTTTAATCTTTAAAACCTTCACGGACAGTTTTCATTTTATAACATATATACAAAAAGGGATCATCAAGAAATTCAATGGCCATTTTGACACCAAGAGCCTTTTAAAATATGTAATTTGGTTGAAAAAAATGTGGATGTAATAAAACCACAAAAACTGAACATGATGTGGAAAACTGAAGTGGGAGGCGAAGGTTGGAAGGAAAACAAAAAGGTTGGAGATCTCAAATGGGAATTTCATTTGGAGGAAATCTCAAGAGGCTAGAGTAAACGGCAATAGAGTCTTTAATAAAGGGAAGTAAAGTATCAAAATAAAATTTACTTATCTCACCCTATTATTTAAACTTCCTAATCAGATAAAATTTGAAGGTATTGGGAGTTTGGTCCTATTTTGTAAATAGTGTTTTAGATGGGAGTTAGAGAAGTTTTTTTTTTTTTTTTTTACTAATTATCTTTATCATTACTTTCTCTAATTAAAAAAAGGAGCTACTATATATACTTTTTAAACGTGGAGAGGGAAAAAAAAAACGTGAGAAAGTGAGAGAAAAGAAAAAGTTGTAGCTAAAATTGAGGAGTTTTTAATTTGGATGATAACTTAGAAACTTGAAAGATATGTTTAACAAATAAAAAAATTAAAAAAGCAATGTGATCATAACTGCTTAATGATAATGCTTCTCAAAAAAAAAAAAAAAAAAAAAAAAAAACAAAACTGCTTAATGATAATGGGGAAATTTAAAATGATAGATGTGTTTTTTTTTTTTTTTAATCAGTATGGCATATGTATTTTTACAAAGAAATGTGTGTTTGTTCTAATTTTAATATTTTTTTTTATAAATGGATAAAGCAATTTCAAAACCATTAGAAGAATGGTCCTATTTTACAGGCAATATTTTAGTAGGAGTTAAAGAAACATTTTTACCTAGTTTTGCCCCTACTTAGTAGACTGTAGGGGTATTTTGGAACCAAAAAAAAATCCAGTCCAAACAGGGGAAGTCCCTTAAATAATAGTATAGATATATTGGACAAAATTTAGATACAGTATCTTAGGTACTGTTCCTTAAGTACCCCTTTTAATTTTTTGACATTTGTCTAATTAAATAAGTCAACTAACAATGTTAACGCTGTCTCTTTCCTTTTCTTTGTTTCTTTTTTTTTTTTTTTTTCTTTTTCTGGTTCACCATCTCTTTCAGATCTATCAAACTTCTTACGGATGTGGTAAAACCCATTTATAAAACCCACAAGAAAACCGTTGAACCCCAACTTCTCCTACTTTTTAAAAATAAATTAATAATATATACAATATATATCACATGAGATAAGTTTTAACTAAATCAAAATAATAATTGATGGGATGGGCCAGGTCCATGTGGAGAAGGAAAAGAAATAATAATAATAATAACTAGTCGCTAACCCATGCGATGCACGGGGCTCAAAACATATTATAACTTTGTTTTAACCCATAATAGTGCAAAATGTTAAACCAAAAGCAAAATGGAGGAAAATATAAAGAGAATACAAATTGACTAAAAAAGGAATGAGAATCTTAACAAATTTAAGTTCAGAAAAAACAATTGCCGATGTAAATTCAAAGACAAAGGAAGTAAAATTCATAGAGGAGGAAAAGAAGCGTGACGTTTACAATTGACTAAAGCAATCTGGTTTTCTAAGTAGATAAGAGATTGGATTGGAGCAAGAGATAAGGAAGGCAGCAATACATATATCTAATAGAGTTTTACTTGAACTAAACTATTGTAACACTTGATAAGATAATTATAAGGTGAAGAGAAATAATAAATATATAAGATATAAAACCTAAAATAAAAAGAATCTAAAAAAAAAAAATAGCGGTGACGTGGAAAATTATGGAGCAAGCATCTAATAGAGTTTTACTTGAACTAAACTATTGTAACACTTGATAAGATAATTACAAGGTGAAGAGAAATAATAAATATATAAGATATAAAACCTAAAATAAAAAGAATCTAAAAAAAAAAATAGCGATGACGTGGAAAATTGTGGAGCAAGCAGAGCTTCGGTTTTATATATATATATATAGATAATAATAATAAAAGTGTATCCCTTAATTTGACCGTGCATGAGGGATTGATGCGAGAGTGATTTAAGAAAAAGAGAAGTTTTAGATTCTTCTTTATGGGCTATTATTGGGTACTCTAAGAGTATACTTTCTCACTCTCATATAGATGTGGACAACTATAAAACCCACCTCTACGTGAGAGAAATGAAGTATACTCTTGAAGTACCCAATAAATTTTCTTTATTTAGAGGAAAAAAGAAAAGTGAGATCTGTGGTCACTGGCCAATATGGGTTGAAATGACCTGAAATTTTCTGATATTTTCACTGGTGTACCAACTACCATCATTCATAGTATGGTATATGCATTAAATATTACACCACATGGACCAAACCCAAATTCCCTACTATCAAAAAAATTTTATAGTACCATTCCTCTGTTGGGTACATGTATCACACAAACATCTCAGATATGAATCCTGTGCATATATAGAACCTGGCAATATTTTTGCTTCTCAAGGTCATAAATTGATGTTAGAGAAATTATTGGTCGGACTTGAACATTGAATCTTAGGTAGTAGGTAATCCGAGCCCAACTTTAAATAAGGAATAGGCCGGGTTTGCAATAAGCCATAGATATAAAAAGGGCCCAATCAGTAGAATCAGTAGCCGTAGCAATTGAATGACACATTTACATATGCTTTTTCCATTTGAGAACTGGTTCATTTGTACCGGGCTTTTAAGTAGCTAATATAGTCTAAGCCCAGGTGAAAAGCACATTTGGAGTCCAATTGAAAAGCATTAAGGCTTGAAGGTAAATTAGTTTCTCACTCTTTGTAACCCTAAAACCAAATTGGAATTGAAGTTAGATGGGAGCATCAGAGCTCCTCTTGGTCACTCAACCTTAGCTGTGTCAGAATATTCAAATTGAGTTGTTGAGAGTAAGAAGGTTCTTGACTATTGTTGCTATGATTCTGTGTGTTTTGTCTTTTTCTGTATATTTTTTGGTTAGAGACGAGAGTAAAGAGGGTTTCAAAAGTTTACCAAATGCTTCATTCCATCTAAAATCATGTCTTGGAAGCGCAATCGTGACTTTTTGCTCAAAAACGCTGAAACAAATAGGCACTTCGAGATCCTAAGCAAGGGAGTCAATATCGTATCGGAGGCCATTTTGTTTTGACCAAAGAAATGAAATATTTCAGTATTGATTAATATCGATGTACTGTTTTGAGATTATCGCTAATTATATATATATACACTTATTTTTTATTTATATTTATATGCTTAGTAGTTAAAGTTCACATAATATTTATATACACTTAAACTTAAATTTATAAGCAAATAATATTTCACTTATTGTTTATCTCTAGCTCACATATCAGCCTATTAATTAATAAAAATATAAAACTAGTGAGTGACAATAGTTGAAAATTTGAAAGAAAGTGATTGAAATTTCAAACTTGTTTCAAATATCAATGCCTACACGCGTGATGTCAGTACACACAAAATACGATTACAAGAACCACACAAAACAAAAGGACCAACGGGGGGGGGGGGGGGGGGTGGGGGTGCAGCTGTAGTCTAAACAACAAATAAGAAGAAAAAAAAAAAAAAAAAAAAAAAAAGGGAAGCGAACAGACAAAACTGAAGGAGGAAGAAGGGATAACTAGCTAAAGAAGACAAAGTGATAACTAGCTAAATGTTAACAACGACCAACAAAGTGGTGTTGGGCATGAAGGCGACGTGAGCCATCTGGTACTTTCATGTTTTGTTTTGTTTTGTGTTTTTTTTTTTTTTTTTTTTAAGTAACTTTTTGTACTGGCCAATTTTTACTTTCAACCTGAAATGGCAGATATTCACCAGTATGCCCAACATAGTCCTATATAGACTGGTATTTTGAGCGGTACAATTTAAGAGTGTTTCGGTACCATTTTATCCACCAGAACGAAAAATACTGGCCGATACAATATTAACTTCCTTGATTCTAAATCCTAAAAACCATATTCTCAACGCATTGGATTGAATGCCTTTAGTCAATCAACTAAAATAATAACATCAAGATACTGGGACATGACAAACTAAATTCACTTTTGTTTTATATTCTCCTTAAGTGCTTGTCAAGAGTCAACACTTTCAACTTAAAATCTTAAAGTCAACCCTTCAAAGTGATAACATATACATAGTATTGTGTGTGCGCACAAATTTTAAGAGAAACAAGGAGAGACACATTCACACATACAAGCTTTAAGATGTAGACCGGACTTAACTCCTGTAAATGCAGTTATAGCATCATTAGTCTATTAGTCCCCATCAGCTGCAAATGATTTAAGCATGGTTGTCAAAATCTCAATCTAAATCCTACGATTTTAACATGATCCAGATCTTTCAAGGATCTTTGCGTTCATTCAAGATCGGTAAAATCACACAATTCTAACGATTCCAAATAGCCTTTATTTCTTGTAATGTTTTTAAACTTGACAAAAAACTCAGTTGGACTTAAATGAAAAATAAAATCCCAATAGACCAAATTTTTCCACTCCAATGTAGAGAGTGTGTTAATTGGATCCAAATAAAAAATATTTCAATATAGTGTTATGTTTTGAAATTTTTGACCTCTTTAAATAATGCTCACAAATGAATATAGTAATGTATGGTAATTATATCAATGAATGTATAATTTATATAATTATTTAACATATCAATGTACATATTTTTTTTTCTCAAATAATGTAGAATCTTACGATCCATGATCTGATCCTACGATCTCATTTATCTCTCACAATCCTACGTAGGATCCTGATTTTGACAACCTTGGATTTACGCCGTCTCTGCCTGATTCCCCTTGCACTAAATTTTGGCATAAACACAACCTTCTTCTTATTCTTCTTTTGATAGGTAATTAAAACTTTATTAATAAAAATAATTGCAAGTACACTGCAAGTATACAAACAGAACATCGTGGTAAAGCCCTAAAATTACAAAAATGAAGAAGTTCAACTTAATTAGAGATGGAAAACACCCCTAAGGCTGACAGCCTAACATCCACTCAAGAAGTTTGTCTTCATAACGAAAGCTTTCTCGCAGTTGCACCCATCAAAGCTCCTTGCATTTCTTTCCCTCCAAATACAGCACCACATCAGACAATGAGTAATAGCCTCTCAAATTTCAACACATCGATGACACCCACAACCTTCTATAACATGATTGGAGATATACAACCAAAAGTTGTGCAACAAAAAGAACTTTAACAGAAACATAAAGTATACTAAATTACGGTTGTAACCCACATATAGAGGGGCTAGTAAAGCGTTAAAAAGGCCATGAAAATGTATCTTATAAGTTAAAGATCACTACACTGAAATTCCAAATCAGTTTCTATACAGCAACTCACAAAAGTAACCAAGAAAGGCATGCACTCAAGTTGTAATTGTATGACGATTGACGAACTATAAATGTTTTGCAATCTAAATATGTAAAATATGATGGATATGATGTAATGGTAGGCAACGCAAAAATTGATCAGCGTATGTACACACAAAAGCTTCAGTCAATGTTTGCAGCACATTTCAAATTAAAAATCATAAATTAATTAAGACACTACAATTAAAATAAAACAAAAACTTCAGATTGCATAGTTGCAAGCACTAGTTCAATCAACGTGATTTCAGCATCACTTATACTATGAGTCTAACAACAGGTAATAACAAATAAATGTTTCAATCAAATATTCTGAAGAGCATTTATCTACACTAAGATTTCTACCTAATCAGTCATCTACATGAATGATTTTCATTTGATATCAACTAATGTCCATTCCATGGATGAATATTGACACCACAAGCACATTCGCCAGATATATGTTACACCAAACAAAAATAAGATCTTCACATGAAGGATAGTAGTTTATAAGAGGCCATTAGATTTTTAGAGTGTATCGAAACACGAGATACATGGTGTGCATACCTGTACAATGATGCTTCAGTGAGGGTGAACACTCCTTTAGGTTTACCTGTTGTACCACTTGTATATATAATTAACGTCTGTTCACTTTAAAAGAGAGTAAGTAGCAGAGGAGAAGAAAAAAATGTTGTCTTTGACGATGTGCACTACCATTACAATTGTCTGTAGTTCCTCAAAAGACATATGACTATCCTACTTAAGTACTCAATACTTCCCTACAAAATCCCATGTTCATCTATTTCCCTAGGTTGTGAATGATATGTGCAATTTTCAGTGAAGAAATATTGAGAACAAGTGGAATGGTAGAAAATTGAGTAGAACATTTTGAAACAATTTCTTGCAAGAACTTACCATGATCATTGGTACTTAGTACCATGGAGAAATCCTAACAACAATAAGGGTAAGAGTTAAACAAAAACAAGTCCACAGCAATAAAAAAGAAAAAAAAAATTACAAAAGCTAAATGATGGAGACCAGCATGACTTAAAACCTCCTTTGAGCACATCTAGTGCTATCAAAATTAAGCAATCATATTACCGTTATTTCACCTATAAAATAAGATATTCTGTTAGCTAGCATGGCTATCTCAAGAAGACAAAAAGGCATAATAGTTAACTTCATAAAATAAACTATGGAGTCAAATGACATCATATAATTGTTTAAAAGATGACCAACCCCATTGAGGGTTAGCAGTAATAAAATGCAGGGAATCAGACTTATTATTAAACAATGTTCTAGGTTTTTATAATTTAACATATGCACAAAGTTTGGGTTCACTAGTTGCAATTTGCAAATTAAACCTAAAAGAAAAGCAGAATAATTATAATTAAAAGGCAAAAGAGAAAAAGCAATCCAGAAAACCAATCATCCATCACATGTAAAACTCAGCCTCAGGGTATGTTAAGTACTCGTTTGGATCCAGCTTATTTTTTTACCGTTTGCGTTTGAAGCGTTTTGCTTCCTTTTTTTTTTTTTTTTTTTTCCTCCTCTGCTGCGCTGCTGCACGCCTCAGGGGGACATCGGCACTGTTCATGTACTGTTCATGAACAGTAGCCGATTTTGTTGACTTTTCAATTTTTTATTATATTTGTGGGTCCCGTTTACTGTTCACGAGACCCACAAATTTCACTTTCCAGAAAATTTTTTATTAAAAATGAGTCCCGCATTACTATTCATACATTAAAAAATTATTTTGCTACAGTGTTTTCAGTTTCAGTTTTCAGTTCAACAAAAATAAGCTCTATCCAAACGGACCCTAAATCAGGTTACTAAACAGTGTAGAGAGTGACAGCCATCCAAAATAGGGAATACCAGGAATCCATTCCAAATCAAACTAACATCAATGGGACAAATCCAGTCACTAATCTCCCACATCCAATGACAGTATAATCACCAAAAATAATACCCAAACAACAAGATCTATTAACAAATGCAACCTATAAATGGCACATCTCATGAATCTAAGATTAGATATTCATCAATCCATCAGACAACATTCACCATAAATAAATAAATAGTAGGGAGGCATTCAGCACAACAATAGTTAAGATCTAGAGGAGTTTCTGGTCACTGCTAGCAACAAGATTCAGCCTAGAGGAGGCTGCAATGTACCTCCAATCTATAGGTTACCCAACACTGAGTTCTGTATGCAATACACAACCATTGTGAGTGGCATAGATCATAGAATTCCATCAGAGTTATTTTTTGTTTTATAACACATATTCTGTCTTGTTTGGTTTCAAAACCAAGAAAAGTTTCAATTGCCTTTTGCCATTGCAACATACGTAACCTCTCCACAAGATATATTAAAGTGCAAATAACAAAACCCAAACCATGCTCAACATGTGTAACTTTTCCAAAAGAATGAAGTGGGGTACTCTTGGGAAACCCCCTTCATTCCTGGTTCAAAAGGAATGGCAATTGTTCTATTATTCATGGTCAATCTTCTATCCATTGGGCTATCGTTATTTTGACAGGCATATGGAATCTTTGGTTGCATAGAAATGCAGTAATTTTCAGCAACAAATGCCTTAACCTAAGACTACAGTATCTAAGTTAGGCAATGGAAATTTTGCCTATATACCCTCAAACCATGCATCTACAGCCAGGCCTACTATGTTTTGAAATGGGAAACTCCTCCGGTGGCTGGTTCAACTCAATACCAATTGTTCCTCTTGTTGGGGACATATTTTTATGTAATTGACATATCCTTTGACAAAACACACTTTACTTGTATTTAGGTAAATCTAAGTAGGTTTAAGATGATCATTACAAGTGGTCAAATTGAAGACATGAAGATTACTCAAGAACTACTCAAGAAAAGTGTAAACTGCAGGCCTCGATATCTCCTCGATAGAATCTCGATCTGTCGAGATTCATTAAAGCTCAACAAATGTTTCGATTGATCAAGCTTACGAGAGTCAAATTATAGCCAGCAACGTTTTTACTCTAAAAGACTAATTATTTATGGGTTTGTATAATTCTTATTGGACTAGGAAAGCCCCAAGGTTTGTGTAAACCTATTTAGAATAGGAGAGCCCATTAAGCTCCTATTTAAAGGAGGTGGAAAAAAAAAAACCTAACTCTAGAGAGCTTCATAAAGTTTTCTTTTTGAAACTCTAGCCTCCTCCTACAAAAGAAAGAGTTCTTGCTGTGTTTTTCTTGTACGCCTTTGGGTTTTGTAATCAAGCAAAATCTCTTGCACCAATATTGAAGATCTTATTGGTGTTTCTATGTGAAGCTGTTGCAAATTAACTACAACAATCAAAGGGTTGTTATGGAGTTAGTCACGTACTGGGATTCGTGCAAAGGAGTTAGTCGCGTACTGGGATTCGCGCATCAAATTGGTTAGTCACGTACTGGGAGCCGTGCATCAAAAGGAGAAACTGTCACTACAGAACAAGTCCAATTGGGTATTGGGGTAAGGATTCAACTGTAGGTTGGTAAGGTACTGGAATTCCTTTACTTGTAACCGCTTGTTATGATAATAATAGAGTTTCGGGAATGATGACCTTAAATTACCCGGTGGGATTTTTGCCGTTAGGTTTTCTCCGTTCGTAAACAAATCATCGTGTCAATTTTATTTCCGCTGCATACTTTAGTTTATTGGTGATTTGTTTGTGCTACCACGCAAATTTGCATGTTAACTTGATTAATTAATAACTTGGCTAATTAATCAATTTAATTCATCACAATGGGTCTACATATTTGTGGCCTATCACCTCTGAAAGAGTTTGAGATTGTATGTGCAAAAGAGTAAAACAGAGAGAGGGCTTGAAAAATATCTGAATCTGATATTATGCAGCACACTCTGTCATGCAACACAAGAGTCCTATTTACAGGACAGGGATAAGCTTAAGCTTAGATTAATTTAGGCACTAAACCAGAACTAATTCTCTAACAGAACTCTAACAACTCTAAACAGATTGACAGCCTGTGATCAGTAATTATTAAGTAAACACATGTTTCCACTAACTGCACCATGTGTTAAACCTGAGGGAGATAAATAGAAACGGCACAATTTGGGGCTTTGGCACTTGTATGAAACACTGCTGTTTGTATTAATTTTTACTGCATCGGCATCATTGTAGTTGGATTTCCTTAAACGATGTAATTGGATTTGTGTCTGTCTATATCTTCCTCCCAGGGGAGCACATGCCAGGCTGGTGAGGGTGGACTTCTTTGAAATGCAGAGGGTAACTAGGTAAAAGGATCCTACAGAGATATTGGGCAAGTGATGCAAGGAAAGTGATGGGCTGTGATATGAATTAGAACTAAATGTTATAGGTCATTAGGCCCCTCTATAAAGTCAAGAAAAACTCTATGGGCTTATTTCATTCACATACAAAAACTGAATACAAATGAGAGTGGAAAGCCTAATCTGCTATTTATACAAGCTGCACTATACTAGCAACCACTGGATTTGCTCAATGAAAGACTTAACCTGATGGGCAATTGGCAATCTAACCAACTAACATCCTAAGTAGAAATGGCTCTAAGTGATTGCTGTTACAATAACAACCTCTAACCCACTGTTTAGACACAAGCAACTATTGCTACTGGTTTTGTGTTCAACTACAAATGTAAAACAATTACTTAAATTCCCTGCATCAACAAGCTTCGAGTGTTTTGGCTGAAGTTTGGGCAGTTAGATATGGTCTCATTTTAGCTAGGGAGTTAGGAATCCATTATTTAATTGTGAAACTGGATGCTATGGAAATTGTATTAGCTTTCAACAGTGTTTTTTGTCCTAACATTCTTATCTGTAGCATTGTACATGACTGCAAGAATTTAGTCCAAGCTTTCCATAGGTGTGAAGTGAATCACAACCATCGGGAAACCAACAAGTGTGCTAATGCTTTAGCTAAGACAAACCAACAACAAGTGTGCTAACGCTTTAGCTAAGAGAGGTTGTTCCTTATTTTCAGATGTCATGTATTTTGAAGATCCCCTTCTGATGTACCTTTTAATTTTATTTTATCAGAGTTTGATTACTCTGAGGCTCGATAAAGTCATTTTGTAAGAACTTAAGTTATTTATGCAAGCTGTTTTTGCCTAAACAAAAAATTGGAGACTAGAAAGAGAATAAAGTTCCATTATCACATTCAAATCAAACTAACATCAACAGGACAAGCCCAATTACTAATCCGTTGCATCCAATGACAGTATAATCACCAAAACAACACTCAAATGACAAAATCTATTAACAAAAAAAGCAACCTATAAATGGCACATCTCATGAATCTAAGTTTCGTTATTCATCAATCCATCAAACATTCACCATAAAAATAATTTTCAGGAGGCATTCAGCACAACAATATTTCAGACCTAGATGATTCTAGAAAAAATGGATGAAGCAAGCTATAATAAAAAATATATATTAATAGGTGAGGACAGATTGCTCATTACACCAAGGGAAGAGTTTCTGGTCACTGCTAGCAGCAAGATTCAGCCCAGAGGAGGCTGCAATGTATCTCCGAGCTATTGGTTACCCAACACTGTGAGTTGTATGCCATACACAACCATTGTGAGAGGAACAGACCATATAATTCCAAAGCATGAAAGTGCATAATTGACCACGTTTGGTTTGTACACTATGAGCATACCCTTGGGATAACATTTCACATGATATTCACAAGCATTTCACTTGAAAACATTACAAGTAATAATAATAATAATAATAATAATAATAATAATAATAATAATAAAGTCATTAAAAAAAAAAAAACTTTGATTACCCTAAGGCAAACTCACCATGAAGGTAATTTCATCCAGTAATTAATTGACTTTAATTACCCTAAGGTGATTCTTAAATAAAATAATAATTATCCACAGGAAAATTCACCATAAAGGCAAAAATCTCCTATACCCAGAAGGCAAAGCACCCGGTGATCCAACAACAAATATAAAAAAAAATTCAACAATTGAGCGCACCCAAACAACAACAACAAACCTTAATCCCAAAATGTTGTTGAGGTCAGCTAAAGTTTAACATACCCAAAAGGGCCAACCCCCCCCCCCCCCCCCCCCAACACAAAAAAAAAAGTTCTATAGTTTTTCACACCCTAAACTCAAAACTCCTCTAAAAAATTCATCGCATATCGACTAATACCATCAGTTACAAAAGAACCCGAATGCTAAAACTCAGTTTTACATAGAGGTAGATCCCACTCATCATAGAGCCTAATAGAGGTGGGTCTCACTCATCATAGGGCCTACCCCAATCCATGTGAAAAGGAGAAAATATCCTTCTGACTATCTAATGAATTTCCAAAAAACCAACTTGTTGTAAATCTGTCCCTTGATGGCCATGAGCAGAGGCTTATTGCTCTGCTCATCATGGTCAGACTCAGAGCCATCGTACTCGATGTTTTGACAAAAATCTCTCAGCATAGAATTAGAAAACCTCAAAAGGGCCTAAAGGCCATGCCATGTTGACTGAGAAAGTACTGACTTTTCTTTCTTTCTTTTTTCCTGTTTCTGGACCTTTTCTTATTGTGGTCAGACTCAAATTACAAAAAACCACCCAGTTTAACACGCATTGGCACAATAAAATTTTATGGACGAAAACGTAATTTCAAACTGTGCTTAACAAAAATGTTTATATATATTACTAGTTTAGGAGGCACATGCTGTCCCTTTTTAGTGAAAATAAATAAATAAATAAAATGGTGCTTCTATTTGTAAAAGCATAAAACCAAGTACTAAAATTAATCCCAGTAACATAACAATTTTGATTGCGCACAAACTTAAAATAGCTATTGAACATATGAATATCTATATTACTATGATTTCTAATAGTTACTTAGAACTTATTTACTAAAGGCTAATAAGTTCTAAGAATAATAACAAACATTATCTTCCAACGATAAGCAACTGAATTATTTAAAACAAATTATGCCATATGCTTCTATTGATACTCTTCATCAAATACCTGCAAGTCCGCAATCATTCACAATAAAGATTTTGTTATACTCCCTTCTTAATGTTACTATTTATGCATCTAGCTTACTTAGTTTTTAATGAATACTCTTTTAAGCAACAATTAGGAATAAAAAAGAACAACATAACAAAATGAGTATATCCAAGGACAGTGAACATGAAAACTACAACAGCTTGGAGTATCTAAACTTAACAAAGATTAATCATGTAAAAAGATTTATCATCTTTTACCAGAATTTATCATTCAAGGCCCTAACCAAGCTCTATCGTTAATGTCTACACTAATTAATTCAGAATATAGGTCTTTTGAAGGAATAGCCTGCAAGCGCAAAATTTGTAGTATCTACACTCAAACCATGCCCAAATAAAGCAGCCTGCAAATGCATACATAGAAATAATATTTGTTTCCCTGATCACAGAGTAATTGTAATTGATCTTTATATCCAACCCTTATTTATAATACATGAAATTGTACAAGGGGAACAGCTAGCAAGTGTAACAACATTAAAGTTTTTTATAATACATGCTAAAGTCATTGCATCAAGGAGCAACTTCTTATTGCACTATGATAGCAGAATTACTGGCATACAGTTTCAGCTTTATTAGCACGGTTAGCCTATTATACTCAATTTACAAATTCTTAATCCAAAATTTACTGTGCCAAATTCTTAGTTGCGAAACTCTGAAACCAAAATAGGGTGGAAAGAGACTAAACAAAATATTTGTTCAAATGGATACGCATGTAGTATAATTCTTAATAAAATTTCTCCCATCATCAAAAGTGAAATTTATCAGAAGATATATATGAAAAAGTTATCAGAAGATATATATTAAAAAGTGAAATTTTTGCTGCTCAGATTCTGCAATAATACAAAGACCTCAGCATATAGTCATAAACTCAATAAGAACACTATATTAGACATGATTTATCACCCAAATAATTTACTATACTTGAATCTCTAACCAACCACTCAAATTAAGTGAAGAAGACAAGAAAACCTATAATTTCAGAAGCATGGGCATGGGCTACAAATATTGCATCAAATTTGTAATGCATAAACTTATTCTCATTTGTCAAATCTCTACATTCATATTAGAATTCAATATCTTTAAGGGAGAGAGAAAGAGATGAGAAAAATCCCAAATGGAAACAGGGCGTGTGCTTCTTGTTGATTAAGGAAGCAATTAATTCTTCACAATTAAAAGCCTAGATTATATATGATGGCAAATCGAAATCTCAAAACCCAAATAATAATTGTAACAGATAAATCTAAATCTTAAATTTTTATTTTCATCCGTCCCTCTTATATCACGTTTTGATTTGTTTCTGCCTCTCTTCTCTCTCCTGCAAGCCTCCCTCCCACCTTCACTTCTTCATAAAAAAAAATCTGGAAAAAAATATATATAGAGAAGCAAAAAAAAAGAAAGCAAAATCATATAGATAGGTCTTGACTGGCCAACAAAACCTCACACAAGAACGGCCTTCCCTCACTCCGATCTACCCATCCCCTTTTGCTCTATACAGATCGGCCCTTTGTTCTGGAACTCTAGCCCTCTCGCTTCTTTTTCTCTCTATTTTTATTTGGGTTTCACACTTCAGCCAAACAAATCGCTTTGGCTCCACAAAAAGCAAAAATTGACTAAACAACGTAACAAAGCAAATGTATTGTAGCTATCGAATTGAATAATGAATAAACCAAATGTACTGAAAGTATATTCATTAGCTCTATTTGTATATAGAGATTTATAAATATAGATATAAAATAAAAAGAAAAGAAACAACATGCGGCCAACTTGCCTATGTAACCGCTAATAAAAAAAAAAAACTTGCCTATGTAACCTCCTAGGCATCACCACCTCCTAGGTTTCGATTACTAGAATTAATTGCAAGTACCTTCTATATAAAACAAAAAAAATAAAAAAAATAAAAATTTAATTGCAACTATAGCGTAAAAAATCTGTAGCTTAACATGTCAATTTTTTTTTTATTGCAATTTGGAAGAAACGTGACTACAAAAAAACTCCTTATAATCTGATGACCAAATTGCTAAGCTCCTCCATTATATATCTTCAATTAATGATGATGGCAGCCTGAATCATTACCGGGTCCAGGCAAGTAAGTGCATGGATTAGGCACCGAAGCTGGAGTCGGGGCTCGAACTAGAGAAACTGGCAGCACTTTGGCCGTATCAAGTTTACTTGACTCCATGACTACAAAAAGCCTGCTTGTAGTTTCAACAGGCTTGCTGTTAACAATCAACAATGTGATTATCATGATCATCACCACCTTTACAATGGTGGAGACATTTTTCTTCGAAAACATGTTTTTCTCTATCAAAATGTGGTTTGATGGGTTTCTAATAAACCACAAGAGATAAAGGATGTGTGAATGAACAAACGGCAAATTGATTCACTATTATTTATACCCAAAAAGTTTCTAGAGACATCTTGTATAGTACTGGGATATGTTAAGGAATTTTGGAATCTCTCTTCTTAAGAGGCCGAGGTATTGTCGTGAATGTATGTGGCGAACTTGCATTCCAATTCTTTTACGTGTGAGGGCTACGTGGAGAGCCTGCAATCCAACTCGCTTCTCAAGAAACAACATGAAAGAATAATGTGTCATCAAATGGCCATTGTCCACCGCCCAATTGCATCGGGCTAATAGCAGTCTAGCATGTTACTATTGAGGCCTATACCATGGTTTTAAAGACCGAACCGTAGATCAAACCGGATTTTTCAAAATTTTCGGTTTTTGACCGGTTTTTCCCGGTTTTTGACCGGTTTTCCGGTTGTTGACCGGTTATTGACCGGTTTTGAGAGGTTTGACCGGACCGGACATGGCCGGTTTTTCCGGTTGAACCGGTCGGATCGGCCGGTCCGGTCCGGTTTTTAAAACAGTGGCCTATACAAGTAGCTCACTAGCCTATTCTATATATAATCATGATTAAATGGTTCTTATGGCCTATAAGGAGGAATATATCACAAGGAAACAAAAAGGAATAAATATAAGCGCGTGCTGTGTGCCAGAACCGAGTCCGGACTTGGAGCCAGGGGCGATTTTTGTTGCTAATTGTATGTAATAGTTTTGGCTTTGAGTCTACTACTTTACTGTTAAGAAATTTTATTTAAAATTTTTTAAATGGCCAAATAATTTGTTTGGGTAAAATAAATTAATTGGGTTTAATTTTTTTAGTTTTATTATTGATAATTTTTGTTGTTGGGCTAATTTTTTGAGATTTTTTTTTTGTTTTAAATTTAATCTATTATTTTTTTTATGTTCTTTAAAAGGTGAAAAATGTTAAAACTACAAAATTTTTACAAATTATTAATATGGTAAATAGTTATTGACAAGTAAAAAGTGATGCAAATGTATGAACTAATAAGAATTTGTCATCTCAATAATTTGTATAAATGATGTACAAACGTTTGTAGCTATAATATTACTCTCAAAAGAATTGATGGCATTATTAAGGAGGTAAAGTGTAATTTTATTGAACAAAATTATTAAAATTAGTACATATTAATATAATAATATTAAAAAAAAAAAAAAATTAGGCGGGGCCATTGCCCCCCTAATCCAATAACAACTCCGTCCATGACTGTGTGGGGATTGAAAAAAAGTAGAGTGGTTAAAGTTTTTATAAACCTGTGGCGTGTGTTTTAGACACGATCTATTAAGTACTCTTTGAACTTCACACAATCTACTTATTCACTTTGAAGTGACTTGAAAGAACTAAGATTTGGAGGTTAAGGGGGTGTTTGGTTTGTGTTTTCAAACAACAATTTTCAGTTTTTAAACAACATTACCTGTATTTTCACACACTTTTTCACCCACATATATTTCCACAAAAGTTTTCAAATAATAATTTTTAGCTTTTAAACACATGTACTAAACAAGCCCTAAATTTGTTGAACCTTTTCTATGATGGTTAGATTTGGAGGTTATACATCGTAGATAAGTTTTTTTGAGTTTTATTAATTTTTTCGATAAGTTTTTAGGTGTTTTTAATGGTATGGTAGAAAATTTTAAAAAAATGGTATGTTCACAATATTTTTACAACAAATTTTAAGTGACAAATTGTTATCATTAAGGCAAAAAAGTAATCACTTATAATTTGTTGTGAAAATATTATGGACGTAGCACAAGAAAAATTTTCAGATTTTATATACTTTTTAATGATACGCCAAATATTATAAATAAATTTTATAAAAAAATTGATATTTTCTCTAACTTAACTTTTGAATTCTTGAGAAAATTTGTATTTTTTTTATTTGGAACGACAAAAATAATATATATATATATATATATATGTGTGTGTGTGTGTGTATATTACACTTGTGATTGTCTTTATAATAAATTAAAATATGATTATAAATTACATTACTATTTATTAAATTTGTCCAAAATAAAATAATAAATAAATTTAATGAGACCATCTTAAAAAAATTATCATGCACAATGCACGGAATCTACGACTCGTTACACTTCATAGATAAAATATTTAGATATTACCACCCGCCCTTGTAGCCGAGATGGTAGCTCCCTATACATGAATGTATCGTCACTTAGTCCTTTTAATGGGAGGGGCATAAATTTGCTTCCATAATCGACCCCCATTAAGCTTAGCAATGTGGTAATGAACACGCGTGTGCTGGAAGGTCACCCTTGCATGCATCGGGGGATTTTTTTTTTCTTTTAAAAGTTTAAAGTTATCACCAATCATCAAGATTTGGGGTGTAATTAATCACTTTTGTTTAATTAATTTTATTTTTAAATAATAAAAATCGGGTCTTCAAACCAACTTTGAAGCCCAAGGATGAAAGCAATTGAAAATATGAGTGAAAACGAAACCCTTAGTCTAGGAAATATGCCAAGCTCCTACAATCCCAATACTCCCTTCTCTCTTTTTTTGGGTGTAACAAACCATTCCCAAATGCAAACTATTCGTCGTAGCTGTGAACCCACTGCGCTACCTAAAAGCAACCAGAAACCAGGCTCCTCACACTGTGAGTTCCATAAGCCCAGTCGGTTGAAGCATTTCTAGCAGAATAACTATACTCAATATCCTTCGCAAATGTTATCTTCATATGCTTTCTCAAGGACATTCATATGCCCTTGTTTTATTTTTAGGTTTACAACCCCATGAAACTAAATTCTTCAGGGAGATCTAAAAGATCCAAGGCCCAAACAATAGAAACAACTCGGGATATTTTTTTTCATTACAACTTGCACCTATAAATGTATGGCTCATTATATTCCTCTGTGCTTTCTTGACATAATTAACATCAAAATCTGGAGCAAGTCAATAATATGGGGCTGATCGATTTTATATAGGAAAAGCCAGAGAGGGGTTTTAAGGTTCATCTTAAGCCATCAATGCAACATCTTTGGCTAATTTCAAATCATTTACATAATACTAGCATTATCTTATGCGCTTTGCACGTGTGACGAAGATTTTTATTTTTTATTTTTGTCTAGTGTCATAATTTTTTTAAAAAAATTTTGAATAAATTTTTTTTGAACTTTGAAAACATGTTAGTAAAGAGTGTCCTATTTTGTAAGTATTTTAAAAGATCGACGTGTTACGTCCATAACATTTTCACAACAAATGAGATTTAAAAAAAATTTGCATAAGTTTGTTTTTAAGACATGAATTAGTAGGAGAGTGTTATATTTTGTAGGCATTTTAAGTGAAGTTAGAGATATATTTTACCGAGTTGTCCTCTATTTTTCCCCCTATTAAATCTAAGGTTTAGCGGTATTTCTGAACCATTGAGTATAGATTATGAATAGTATAGATTACCAATAGCAAGACATTTGAAAATAAACAACTTTTAACACTATGTTTGTTTCACTATTAAATGTGTGTTTTTCTTAAATTAAAACTTCTTAATAATTTGGCTCCTAAGAAAAATATGAATGCACTCCACCCCGACCCCCCCTTCCCCAAAGGACCTTTTTATGATTAAAAAGTTATAGAATAATAGTATCTCATAAAACATAATGAGATCACAAATTAAACAAGTAGTATAAAAACCACATTCAAATTCATTATTTTTGTGAAAATAATACATGCTTATTATCAATATAGTAATTCTAATTTAAGCCCCACTCTACTACTATAAGAGTTAGGCTCTTTTGTAGTGGTACTTTGGGTTAAGTAGTGTGTTTGAGCTTGGTGAGAGAGTATAATTAAGTGTGTGCATATATGTTTAACAGTTAGAGAAATGATATGTTCATAACATTTTTACAACAAATCCTAAGCAGCATGTTGTTATTGGTTGTTATTATTCGGGCAAAAAAGTAATCTTAGTGTTAGGTTCAAATTTGAACCAATAACAACTAATCACTTATGATTTGTTGTGAAAATTTTATAAACGTAGCATTTCTCATAATAGTTAATTTGTTTCTTAAAAAAATACAATTATATTTAACTATTTAAGGCATGTGGCTAAATAAAATACATTGCCAAATCTAAAGTAAACTACCTACTCGGTATGAGTACTAAAATATTGTCTGAAGTTTTAAGTTTTGTCAACCTAGTTCCAACAATGTACCTTTCAGATTATGTATTTAATATGCTTAGTTATATATTTTCATTATTATTTTCTTGAGTATTCAAGTATTTTGTTCTTCAATTTATTACTATAAGTTTTCTTATTTTTTAGAATTCATTTTTTTTAATATATATTTGGGATAAAAAAGAGTGCAAAGTTACATCTGATGCAAATTGAAAAGAAATTTGAGTTTGGACCTTATATAGGGATTTTTTTTTTTAAATTTAAATTTTAGTAAACTTATATATGGGTATTGATTGTGTTTGTGTCTACTATCTAATTATTTACTTAGTCAAGGATGCTTTTAAGCCCATATAAACAAAGGTTTTCATTTATTAAAAAAAACAATAAAAAATTTTCTCAGCTAAATTTAATTTTTAGGAGGATTATGGCTGTAGTTTGGTGAGGTGGGAGAAAAAAGGAATTCCATTTGTGCTATTAAAAAAAGTTTTATTCTTGAAATTAAAGAAACTAAAGATTTTGGTGAGAGATAGTTAACTTTTAAACAACCTTAATGACCTTGCTTTTTATAACGACTTTTGATTTTGCAAAATGTCTTTAAAAGGTACAACTTGTTTGAAATGGTAGATACTAGCAGAACCTGTGCATTGGGTGGTGCATGCAATTCATGAAAATCTAGATTAGTTTCTTTTCTTTTTTGGCTGAACAAGGCAAGTTGGTTAATCTTTGTTTGATTGGATTTTATTTCTATTTGGTGAATGGCGGTCTCTGGATCTTCTTAATTTGAAAGTTTGGGGGCAATGAGTAGTAGTTTTGATAAAATTAAAATTAAATGCAAATTTGAGATTTTGGGTGCATGTGTTTATTCAACTATGGTATGTAAATCTCCCAGGTCGATTCAATTTCTATGGTATGTAAATCTCCCAAGTCGATTCAATTTCTATACACAAATCAAGAGTTTTATAATTTACTAGTTTTGTCTATACTTCTTTACAAGGATAATTAGAGTTTAACTCCTCATTTCTTATTATTGGAACTATCAAATTATTTATTAAAAAAAATAAAATACACTTCTATACACAATTTAGCCATCATGGATTCATGGCCTGCAACTCCAAATCATTTGCAAGTCCTCACATGGAGCCCAAAAATTGATGGCAAAAAAATCCTTTTTTTGCCTCCAAGACACAAACCCCTCACTTTTCCACTTTGGGTTTTCACGTAGGATTGGACCACACAATGAAACTAATTTTAATTCTTAGGCACAACCCTGAATAATAGCTTTGTGAAATACAGGTTTGGGTTTCAGGATTTTGCATCATCCTTTTGTGGTAGCAGGATTTTGTATCATTATTCACAGTATAGATCAGTGGTTTAGGAGGAAAGAGAGAAGAAAAAAATCGTGTAGAGAGAAGAAGAAGATAAGAGGCAGTAAACGGTGAGTCACTGAATTGTTGTTCTCTTCAAACGCACCGTTTTGGCTTCACAAGTAAACAAAACTTGACCAAACCAAAAAAAATACTGTAAAGAAGCTTATTCACTCTTTTTATATAGTTGGTAGAAAAAAATTGCAAGTACAATGGGAGCATACAAACAGAACATCTTGGTAAAGCCCAAAAATTTCGAAATCAAGAAGATCAACAAAATTAGAGAAAGAAAAGATGCCTAAGGCTGACAACCTAACATCCACTCAAGAAGTTTGTCTTCTTAAAGAAAGCTTTCAGCTCTATCATTGTCCTATTGCACCCATCAAAGCTCCTTGCATTTCTTTTCAGTGCGGTCACCAATGAGGAGTTCAAGAAAATTTCAACAACAGAGCATTGAATGCCCTATCAGTGCGGTCACCAATGAGGAGTTCAAGAAAATTTCCTCCACGGAAACTGCTAAGGAAGCATGGACCATTCTCCAGACAACCTATGAGGGAACCAAGGCTGTCAAGGACTCGAAACTACAGAGGCTCACTACAAGCTTTGAAGAAATTAAGATGGAGGAGGATGTTTCATTTGATGCGCTATATGCAAAGCTCAAAGACATAGTGAACTCAGCTTTCAATCTTGGGGAGACCACTCCTGAACCCAAGATAGTGAGAAAAGTGCTCAGATCTCTGCCCGAGAGATTCCATGCTAAGATCACAGCAATATAGGAATCAAAGGACATTGACAAGATTCCTCTGACTGAGCTGGTTGGCAATTTGCAAACCTACGAGCTAGGACTGACTAGAATGGGCAAGTCAAGCAAGGGCAAGAGCATGACACTAAAGGCCAAGAGCAGTGATACATATGAGTCTTCAGACGATGAAGATTCTAAGATGAAGTCATACATTACCTGGCAATTCAAGAAATTCATGAAGAATGCCAATAGAAAAGGCTTCAACAAGGACCATAGGCAATCTAGTTCTTCTCAGTTAAAGAGCCCAGATAAAGGGAAGAAGGATACCAAGGATGGCGGTCAGTACACTGTTCCCGCTGGACCGAAATGCTTCGGGTGTCAAGGCTTCGGGCACATGAAACAAGAGTGTCCTACGTACCTCAAGAGTATTGGGAAGAGTAAGGCACTTGCTGTTACCTTAAGTGACATGGAGCCCGAGAATGATTTCGACAATGAAGATGACAGAATCTTGAATGCCTTCACTGCCACTGTTAATCCTACTGAAGGGATTATTGAAGAAGTAGATGAAGAAAAGGAATTGGTGGATGCTAAGTTTTAGACTATGGATGATCAAGATGATATCCATATCACCTATAAGAAACTGTACAAAGTTTTTGAGAAGCATGAGAAACTCTATAGGTTAGCCACCAAGAAGCTTAGTGATGTGAAACTTGACCGTGAGGAGCTTTCCACGAAGGTCGATGAAGCGAATCAGACCATTGGAGCACTGAGGTTCAAGAACAATTTCTTGGTTGAAAAGACCAAGAAGCTTGAAGCGGAGCTGTTTCAAGTTAGAGCACAATTGGAAAGGACATCAAGTGCAAAGCTGGATGAGATGCTAAGTGTTCAGAAATTTTCTTCGGACCGTACAAGATTGGGGTATGAATTCTCTCTTTCTAATACTCCTTCTGCTAGTACTACTGTTTTTGTTCCTCTTGCTAATAACATTAAAATTGAGGATAAAAATATTAAAACTGAATTAGCAAGTGAAAACTTAGACAAGGGCAAGTCCATCTTAGGAGCACCCCCTAAGCTTGAGAAAAGGGAAACTAGAAACCTTAGGACTAAGAAGGCTATTTCTCAAAAACCCAAACAAAAGAAGCAGTATCTCTGTTATCATTGTGGTGTTGCCGATCATACTCGAGCAAATTGCTATAAGTGGCTAGCCACTTAACAAAGCAATGGCATGATAACATCTGGGAATCAGAATCAGCTTCAGACCTCTCTTGCTCCTCTTAGAAACATTCTCAAAGCCCCTCATGTTCCTTTCAAACTTGAACGGTTTAAATTCTTCCCCTTCATCACCGGCTCAAGGGTTGACAAAAAGGAAAGGTTCTTCTAAGGTGTGAAAGGAAAATGGTTCTAAGTGATTACGTTCACTTCTTCTCTCTCCCCGATTTTTTTTTTTTTTTTTGCATTACTTGTGTGTTGCTTTACTGTTTTGAGTCAGTCTAGTTTTATGCATTGTTTTGCTTTCTTTAACATGTTTTTGTTTGTGTATTTTTAGTATTGTGTTTTATTTTTGCTTTTCTGATAAAAGAAATGAAAAACTGAAAAAAAATACAAAAACAGTGTGTGTTTGTGTACATTGGTTCTTGTGAACCCTAAAATGGCAATTGAAACAGAGTTTTCTAAACTTTGTATCTTTTGTAGCTTAGATGAACATTCTTATGCATAACTAAGCAAGTGAGCTTTGTGGCTCTTTATTTCTGATGAGTAAGGTTAAGTGATCTCTTGTACTTAACACTCGTATCACTCTTTTTGACGGGCAGGATTAGAAAATTTTAAGAGAAAGGCATGAATAACCATCTCACCATTGTTACCCGCCAATCGTGATATGACATCTGTATGCTTTAGCATAGCAAATGTGCAATGTCAATGACATCTGTATGCTTCGGCATAGCAAAAGTGCAATGTCAAAAGCTTAACATAATTGGGTATTTCTTTTCTTTCTCTTATATGCCCATGCATGATATGCTTAATAAAAGAAAATATGCAAAGAAATTAAAAGCAAAAAGATCAAAGTGCTTTAAAAATATGATTGCAAGCGTGTTTTCTAGGAGATGTAGGAGTTATAAGATGTACCTCAAAGGTGATAGTCCCCATCAAACAGTTATGATTGTGTGTAAGTTAAAGTGATTTTCTCATATCTCAAATCGTCATGACATTGAGACACTTATGCAATCTTGCGATGTTTTCACACACAACACGTAATATTCTTTGCTATTCTTGATACATGTGCAGGTACAATGTGATTTGGCCATCACAAGGTTTACATGTGTTAATGTATGCTCACTAAACTGTCATAACTCATTTTTGAAATATAAAATTGGTTAGACTTGTTTAGTGTGTGTGTGTGTTTTAGGATCCATGTGGTTTAAATTATTGTTGAGAGATGTTTTTGAGAGCTTAATGTGTTGCTTGGATCATTGGTTGAGTTGCATGCGTGATTGCATTCATGTCTATGTTTTTCCTCTCTTGAAAAACTGCTTTTTAAGGCAAGCTCGACACCTCCTCGACACCTCCTCGACACTTAGCTACCTGTCTAGCTTCTCAGTCTTTTTCTTATCGCAGTCTCGACACCTAGTAGATCGATCGAGAAATTTTCTGTCTGCTCGATAGCTTTTCGACAGCTTTTGGATCAATCGAGATTCTTTTGTGTTTGATCTTCCTTTCTCGACACCTGTTCTCGATAGCTGTAATTGTCGACGTTCATTTTCTCGATACCTACCTCAATAGCTATCTCGACACCCCTCGATACCTTCATCTGTCAAGAATTACTGAAGGTCTATCTATTGGTTTCTCGCGATTTTTCTCTCATTTCGTTCGATCTCTCTCTCGATACTTTGCTGTTCTCACTCCCAAAACCTCTCTCACTCACTCCAAACCCCTTCCTAAGGATTCTTCAAGCCTTACTTAAGATCTTCCTCACTTGGTAAGCTTCAATCATCTCATTCTTCATGCATTTCATGTTTTAAAACCTAAGTTTTGGGGTTTTTGAAAATTTTTGGGGTTTTTCAAAATTGATGAGAGTTTAATGAAATTTTTGGGTTGGTTTTATAGATTTGATCTTTAAAACTACATGCATTGCATCACATTAGCATTCTAACTGAAATATTTTCATGCATTTAGATGTGTGTTTTCTACTTGTGTGCTGGTAGGATTGGATTGGGCTGAGGCCATAATGTTTATTATGTTGCATGTCACATGTTCATGCATTTCCCATGCATACGTTCTTTCTTTTCAATATTCCCTTCCTATATTGAACTATTTTGGGACTTTTCTGTGTATCTCTCTCTTTCTCTCTCTCTCTCTCTCTCTTTCTCTCTCTCTCTATGTTTGTGTTAGTAGTGTCTATGGCACCTAAGCGTAAAATCCATTCCATCCCAGAACCCTCTGCGTTCTCGGGGATCTTCTTCTTCTAATTCCACTCCTATGTCTGTCCGGTTCCGTAATGAGAAAGCCTAACAGGACTTCTCGGAGAACTTTTCTAAACGAGGTGTTCATTTGGAACGCCAAGTTATCCTGTGTGACGTCCCGGTCCCTTGTCCTCTCGTGTTGATACAGGAGTTTTACTCTAACATCCACGGGATAGATTCTTCATTACCTCTTTTTCACTCCTGTGTTTGAGGTACGCGCTTTACTGTCACTGCGGAGCTGGTCTCCGAGGTTCTTCATATTCCAAGGGTGGATCATCCTGATTACCCCGGATGTGAGCGTTTATGGATTGTGTCCAAAGACGAGATGATCTCTGCGTTCTGTGAGCGCCTCTCTGCTTGGGGAGATCATTAGTACACACCATGTAGGCCTTTTACTAAAGGTCCTCGTTTCCTTAACATGATGATGACATTTGTTTTGCACCCACTCTCTCACTACAACTCTATCATAGAGCCACGTGCTCGATTTTTGTTGTGTCTTCTAGAGCATCTTACTATAGACTTCCCTTTACACTTCATCTTCCTTATCATAGATGTCTATAGAGATACGGCTACCCGTGATAAACTCATTTTTCCTTCCGCTATCACGAGGATTCTTCGCCATTTTTTCAACCCCTTTCCATCGTCCGATCATTTTCATGTCATGTCTGCCATAGACCCTGCTACCGTAAAACGTAGTGAGGCACAGTTCAGATCATGACAGTCGGATTCTACTACTCCTTCCTCCCGCCCGACTCCATCCAGATCTACTCGGGTGACATCTGCTCATTCCTCTTCTTCGAGCGACGTCACTCTTGGAGACATCATGGTGCAGCTTCAGCGCATGGATGCTCGCCTGGATACACTCTCTACAGAGTTATATCAGGTGAACGTTCATGTTGGTAGCATTGCCAGGCGACAGGCGACCTTGGGCGGCTTTGCTTCTGAGGCTTCTTCTCCACCTCCTCGAGTAGCTTTTGAGACTGAGAATGATGATGACGGTGATGACGATGATGCTTCAGATGAGGATGATGAAGATGCGAGCTCTTCTAATGAGATGTCTACTTGACACTCTGCCCTTTGTCACTTGTGACAAAAATGAGGAGTAGTTTTGATGTATGCGAATAGTCATACTTAGGGGGAGAGTTTGTATAGGAAATTTTTGATAGGGGAAGTGTTGATATGAGGGATGTAGTGAGGATTACATGTATTTCTTTTCTTTTCTTTCTTTTAAAGATACATTGATCATGTACCCCAGTCTTGTAACCATTTATTGACATACATTGTGCTTACTTCTTGATATATATATGTTGATGTATGTTTCTTTCACCTACCTTTCCATGTGTTGTTTCTTTTCTGTCTTTATATGCATGTTTCTTTTACTAGTATGCAATCTATTATTTCTGCTTCACACAAAAATGCCTTGATGTGTTTTGTTTAAAAGTGTTTCAGAAATACAGGTTGTCAAAGTCTACTTGCCATAAACTCTTTTTTGTAAAGTTTTTCATGAGTTAGTGTTAGGATAGATTTTATTGTGTTCAACAAGTGAATATGAGTTGAGTGATTTATGACTTCTCTCATACCTTCATTTATTTGTTGTGATTTTGTCACGGATTGCCAAAGGGGGAGATTGTTAGAACATATATAGTTCAAGTGGTTGATGACATATGTCATTATTTTATGTAATTAGCTTATCCTTTGACAAAATGCACTTTACTTGTAATTGGGTAAATTTAGGATGTGTTTAACGCTTCAAGAAACTGTGTTTCAAGATCAAGTGTAGAAGTCATTAAGTCTGTCCAAGAAACAAGTTGGAAAGTGCAAGTTACTAAATCTCAACACCTAGTCTCGACACATGCATCTATCGAGCTTTAGAAGCTATTTCAGCCCTGAGGCTCGACAGTTTCTCGATAGATCCTCGACACCTCTATCTGTCGAGATTTAAGGAAAACAAATTTTCAGTTTTGTTTTGATTCCAATCCGTGAATGTGTCTTTGGGACTTCTTTTCTCCTAACCCTAGACATATAAAAGGATTATTTTAAGGGCCTTCAAATAGACGCAAGTTGCACAAGCATTGAGTAATTGTTATTCATGCAATTTGTGACCTAAGACAAAGTTCATGCCCTAGTTCATTTCTTGTGAAAAAGTTGCCGTGTAATGTGCACCGTAGGGTTTTGTAATGAAGCATATTCTTAATCTTCATCGTGTGAATGAATTGAAGAACTTTGCAGCCAACAACTCTCTCTCTAGTTGGTGAATTGAAGTCGGGTACTGGGATCCGCGCAATTGGTTAGTCACGTACTTAGGAGCCGTGCATCAAAAGGAGAAATTGTCACTACAGAACAAGTCCAATTAGTTACTAGAGTAAGGGTTCAACTGTAGGTTGGTAAGGTACTTGGGATTCCTTACTTGTAACCGCTTGTTGTGATAATAGTGGAGTTTCGGGAGTGGTGACCTTAAATCACCCGGTGGGATTTTTGTCGTCAGGTTTTTCCCATTCGTAAACAAATTACCGTGTCATTTATTTTCCGCTGCATACTTTAGTTATTGGTGATTTGTTTGTGCTGCCACGTGAATTTGCATGTTAACTTGATTAATTAATAACTCGGCTAATTAATCAATTTTATTAATCACAAGGGGTCAACGCGTTTGTGGCCCATCAATTTTGGTCTTGCCACATGTGGTTTATTGAGCAAGTTAAGACACCTCATTCACATTACGTACTTACAGAAAGCAACTGGTGACAAATTTTGATAACTCACTACTAGCTAATCGTGTAAAACTTTCTTTGAAAAATGTCAATTGTGAAAAGATCCAATGAACTTGCATTGCCTAAACCCTTCAATCTTTTCTTCTTGTGTTTTTTTTTTTTTCCTAAGATAACAATGTTTTATACTTATTTTTTGGTTCTTGCACCCATTTGGTCATAGGATGTATCCCATATCTTTTTTTTTGGAAAACGGATGTATCCCATATCGACTAATAAGTTTTTAATTTTCATAATTGGACTTCAATTTCAAAAAGTTATATCAAATATCATATGTTGGGTGCATTGCACATGGGTCCAGCCCACATGTCTTTTCAAGAGCTCATATAATGAGCATGTCACTCTTATCTTCAAGGACTAGTGAGAAGTCTGACTTCTCTTGATGAGAAGTGAGCCAAAGCAAACTAAATGTGGACGAGGCAGTATTCTCCCAAATCAAAGCAACTGGTCTGGGGATGGTCATTCGTGATGATGCGGGGCCCACTAGAAGATCTCTATACCATTAGGCCCACTAGAAGCTGAAGCGAAAGCTCTGGAAGCTGCTATTCAATTTGCAATTGATATTGGGGTTAGAGAAGTTACTTTTGAGACTGATTCCCTTCTCCTCTTCAATGCTCTTCAAGGTACCAATGCAGCTGCCTCTTCCATAGAGAATATTGTTTCTGGTATTCTTTTCCAGGCTCAGAATTTTAGATCAGTGAATTTCTCTCATATCTAAAGGCTTGGCAACATGCCTGACCATGTACTTGCTTAGCATGCTAAACATGTTGTAGATTTTGTGACTTGGATGGAGGAAACTCCTTGCCTTGGTTGAATAAATTTGGAAATTAACCATAATTTCCTAACTATATAGTTAGTAGTTACTGTTAGGAAAGTATATACGTTACTAACATCTCGAGTCTAAAAGACTCAATTTTGGCCTTATAAATGGAGTCTCAAAGAGTCGGTTTACATGGTTTGATCGCGTCTGAGTTGGCATTTTGTCCATGTGGCGTCCACGTGGAAATCGAGTGTTATAGACTCGATTCTTTAAGCATCAATTGTGTGTGACGTGGCTATGTGCAAGCCACCTGGAAACTGAGTCTCTAAGACTCGATTTCTAATAGGGCTTTTTCAAAATTAAGTCTCTAACGCCTCTCCACTCTCACTCTCACTCTCACTCTCTCCTCACATAGACCAGAGCGATCACACAGACCAGAGTGATCTCACGCCTCTCTCACTCACCAACCCACTCTCACGCCTCTCTCACTCACCAACCCACTCTCACTCTCCTTTGTCATGCTCATGCCTCTCTCACTCTCATGCCTCTCCACCCTCTCACGCTTGTGCCTCTCTCTCTCACTCACCCTCTTCATTCTTAAGCACTCTCTCCACTCTCCACTCTCACTCAGTTCTCTCAGGTAATTTTCTTATTGTGTGAATTTTTAATGTGGGGTTTGTGGTTTTTTTTTCCGAAATTATGATTGATTTTTTCATGTGGGTTTGTGGTTTGTGATTTTTTCGTGTGTTACTCTGTTTGGTGATAATGGATGAGAAAATTTTGTGAAGCACGTTGTTGTGTATTTGATTGAAATAGACTCCCAAATTCCAAACAAGTTTGTACTTTTATATAGTAGTTGCTTCAAAAATAAAACTTCTAGGATATCACTCTCTCTTTTACTCTCTCCTTGTTTAGCTGATTTTCACTTGTAAAGATGGTTTGTATGTTTAGTTTAAGAGACAAGCTTGATTGATACTTTTAAGTTTCTGATCAATTTATCTAAACAGTTTGCTCCATGAAGTTCATCAAAAGTTGTCATCACATTTGCAAATTCACGAATTCGGGTTGTTAACGATATTGATCTAGTTCACAAGTTTAAAGGTATAAATAAAATACAGCAAATTGTGTCTTTATATGTTGTTGTTACTGATCCTTTTATTTTTATTATTAACATGGAAATGCCCCTATACATGAACTTTTTTGTCTGAAACTTGAGTGGCATGATTAATATGATTGTACCTCGAAAAGCCGATGCGTTTTGTCATTTCCTAAAGTTCTTAATAGTACTTTCATTATTCAAAGTGTTAAAACTTGAGTTCTGCTCATCAGGGGGTGTGGGTTCTTGTTAGTGTGGTATTGAAATTTTATTTGTATTTATTTTATTTTATTAGTTAGCAGAGGAAAATGGCAACAACTATGTATTATAAGGGCAAGGGTTTTTATAAAGAAATAATTTTTTTCTTTTATGTCCTAGGGAAGACACGGGTATAGAGTTTCTATTTCATTTCTTTTCTATGTGGTGTACAACTAAGTTGTAATTCTGTAGCTATTGCAGCATCTTGGAATCAAATCTCGAATTTTGTTTTGAGTGTTTTCTACTTTTAGAGTTTTAGAGTTTGAGAGCTGTTGTGTTGCATTTAGGCTAGTACAAACTTGGGTTTTTTGTACTTTTGCTTGCTATTTGCATCTTAGGTTTGTTTCTGGTGTTTGTGCTAATAAAATTTTCTGATTTATCAAAAAAAAAAAAAAATTAAAGAGATTGTAGATCAAAATAACGAAAATTTTAAAAACATCATGTTATGTTATATTGACATGTTGAATCAGTGAATAGCATTTTTGGATGGTCAACTAAAATGAAACGGACTGCTACTTTTTATGCTAGTGCTTACTCAATGGCAAGGTTTTTTTTTTTTTTTTTTTTTTTCATTTTATAATTTTTTATGACCTGCTCATGTCATAGTCCTAAGTAAATTTAGTTGCTCATGTCATAGACCTGCTCATGTCCAGGTTCAAGGCACACATTACCTCTCTCCGTTTTTTTTATTTTCTTGATAAAAGAAAAAACCTCACTGCCAAAATACCTCATAGATGTGCTTGACTTGGTGCTCTTTAGAAGTATGTGTAGAACTTACCTATAAAAGAAACTACATAATAAATTAATTGAACTTTTTAATAGAATTACTTATCAAAAAAGAAACTACATAATAAATTAGTTTTGTTTTTTGTTTTTTAAGTAAACTACATAATAAATTAGTTGAAATTTTAATAAAATTACTTAACAAAAAACGAAATTAACAAATTAGTTGGACCATTTGAGGGCCAGTACAATCTCTAATTCCATTTGCACCATTTGAGGCAAATATAGTTGACTTTATCCTTTTGCCATATGATGTAATTGTGTGTGTTAAATTTTTGTTAATGTCTTTTCTTGTGCTTCTGGACAGTTTTTTTTTTTTTTTTTTCATCTTTTTTAATTTTGTGGTTAATGATTTTGTGTTTCCCACTTTTGTTTGACATGAATAATTTATTTTGCATCCTGAACTTGAACACTACCTCATTACAAACTTGTGATGCCACTATTTTTCTTTATTAAAGGTTTACTTTTAGCTAAATTGGTGCATTTGCTATTGAAGATAGAGATAGATTCTTTTTGTTAGAGCTAATGGAGGTGGCTAAGGAAAGATTCTATTACATGCTAATTGCTTATCATTCTTGTGCAGTATGACTGCTGCAAATGCTGGATAGATTAACCATGCGCAGTTTGGCCCCATTGACCCGTCGGTGTTGACATTGCAGCCTAACCATCGGTCAGAAGCTATTTGGAATGGGCAGGTAAAACACAACACTAAAGATTTAACGAATGTACACGCATTTAATTCATACAATGTACACGCACTTGCTGCCATATATTAATCCATGGTTTTGTTCTGTGCATGATCCAGGGTCCCTTAAATGTCGTGCCCGTAGTGAAAAGTTCTCTGATCGAGAGCCAATGGTGGACGACCGAGTCGTTGACATCATTAAGGCACTTGGTTTGGAGGGACTCCTTAGGACCCCGAGTAGAGAGATTGACCACGGCCTAATAATGGCCTTAGTGGAGCGGTGGCGGCAGGAGATTCACACCTTCCACATGCCACATGGTGAGGTCACCATCACATTGCAAGATGTGGAGGTTCTTCTTGGGCTTCCTGTTGATGGCGAGGCCATTATAGGGAGCACGCAAAAAGATTGGGATAATGTGTGTGAGGAATTCCTTGGCTTCCGACCTGTAAATGATCAGAGAAAGCAACTTCATGGCTAGAGGATTCTCATCCAACATCTTTTGGAAGCTGTTGCCAATCCATTGCCGCCTAATACTGAAGAGGATTAGCTGCATAAGTATGCATGATGCTACATCCTAGTGTTACCAGGGGACACAATCTTCATGGACAAATTTGACGATAAGGTACATCTAATGTAGGTGCAGCAGTTGGAAGACCTTCGCAACCCACGAAGGTACAGTTGGGGAAGTGTTTGCCTTGCATGGTTGTACCGAGAGTTATGCAAGGCAAGCGATAATAAAGCTAATCAAATTGGTGGGTGCTTGTTGTTGGTCCAATATTGGGCATGGGCCAGGTTCCCATATTTGTGTCCGACAGTTAAACGTGGCCCACCAGTGGGTGCTTATGGTCCTCTAGTGCGTAGTCTACTGTCCCTGAAGTAAGTCTCTACCTTGTACACGTCGTAACTTCAATTTATTTATTTATTTTAAAAGCTTCTAGGAATTATTTAAGTCAATATTAAACAATTTTAAACAAAGGTTCAATATATACCATTTCTGATGAATATACTCTAAATTATACGATTAGGTTAATATATTTGTTACTTATTCTTAATTTTTAGTTTTTTATTATTTTATAAGTATATAAAAGCTGCTTAGTTAACCAAACTTCAGTTTACTAGATTAACTATCTTATTAAAAAACATATTCTAAATGCAGCATAACAAAGTATGTTTGTAATGATTAGTTGAAAAGCTAGTGGGTAGGCTAAGGTTATAAATAGTTGACCATCCATTAACTTAACCATCCTTAGATTGATTACATTATAGTTTTAATCATATGATTTTCTCAGTGGGAAAGTTGTACAAAGTTAATGATCCCTTGATCTTGATTGTAGGTGGTTTTGGGTCCTAAATAAGAAAAACAGGCCCACCCACATCTTCCTGGACAGGTATCATAAGCAAATAGCTTCAATGTTGCCAGGCCAGGTATGAAAATGTCTTCTTTAACATGTTTAGGAACAAGATCTAGGTTTGGTGAACTTTGAAATATAAACATTGTTGGCTAATGTGTTGCGTACTTGTTTTTTGGTTGTTGTAAGTGGTGTGGCAGCCGTATGAAGCTAAATTCGAGGACCCTCTGCCGTGGTGCGTTGCAGGAAGGGCCGTATGGACGCAATGGTGCCGCTTGTATATTTCCACCTAGTAGAGAAACATACATTAGATCATGTCGTTCGTCAATTCGGGATGATCCAAGAAATTCCCCGTAATGTTGACACCGATACAGTGGTTCATGGCATTGACTTGTGGGGGAAGGTTGGCGTTGATTGGATGCGGAAATATGCTACGCATATTACGGAATGGGGTAATCACCTTCAACAGCGTTGTGAAGTAGTGCTTGGTGATATGCCTTCAGAACACGAGTACTTCGATTGGTACAAAAGGGTAACTCGAAGGTTCATCAATGTCCTCGGTGCTAGATTGATTCTAATGGTAACTTTTCCATGTGTTCTACGTCTTACCATACTTCTTAGCATGAAACCACTGTTTAGAGAACGCGGTATATGTGGTCCAATGTCTTCTCAGCATTTTATTTTCCTTTTAAAGTTGTTGTCTGCTTGAGAGTCCTTATAGAGAACTTTGTTGATTTAAAAAACTATTTTGAGATGCTCTAAGGTCATCTTTCCTAAGCACTATTAGAGTTATGGTATATATCCATATGTCCATTTTTATTATTTTTAAATTTCTGATCATTTGAATTTTTTATTAGCATTGTTGATTTCGTATTGCATTAATCGAGCCTTTAAAACTCGATTTGCACAAGCAGTATTTACCATTATGCCATCCAAATGGAAATCGAGTTTTAGAGACTCGATTTCCACTGGGTTTTTTTTTTTTTTGGTTACCCCTTCCTCTGCAGCAGTACACCAGAAATTTTTTTCCATTCCCCTACTGTAAAGCAGATTCATAACACATCACATGGGCAGTAGTAGTATACATCAGATGCAAGACACTAGATTAAGACAGTCACTGTTCATGGGCACTATAGTTGCCCTCTTAGCTAAAGACCATACAAATTTAACCACATCTAAAGTACTATCATTGCTGGCATTATAGGCAAAAGCTACACAATGCAACTAATGTAACGAGTACAATGGATAGCTACTAGTTCAATTACAACAACATTCAGCAATAAATAAAATAACAACTGAGTCGATACAACATAGTCTACATAATCACCTAACATTTGTCCATATTGATACAATATGGTCGCCTAGCACTTGTCCATACCGAAGATAACCACACCTCCCACGTACAATGCCATTCCAAAATCGAGCATCCGCTCACCCGAAAAACATTAAAAAATACGGTTGTTAGTTCCTAAATGCGAAGAACAAAAACCAAATGAAGTTCTGAGCATATTATATCAAAACAGCAAAGGCACTTGCCTAGTTTGTAGCACTACAGCCTGTTAAAGCCCCACAAGAACTGCTTGTCGAAGCCCCACAAGAACTGCTTGTCGAAGCCCCATGGGAATTGGGACATCTTCTGTGGTTATGCCCCTCTTCATGACACACTCCACATCGCTGACTCAATTGAATCTCCCTCAAGTCCGAATCTGGGTTCCGGCTTCCCCGTTTTCGTCGTACCCCATCCACTTCATTCCTTATTCTTGACTTTATAGGACGACCTTTGGCCTGCAACAAACTTGGGTCAGGCACCCACCGTGGTCTGCGAACGTCCCTCCACAATGACTCTGACTTTGGCACCACAAATTGATGTGAATATGTGTGAATGGTGTTGTCCAAACTGTAACATAGGTCAATATAGCTGGTCGCATCGAGATTCAATTGCTGCAAAACTTTAATTGCATGTGAACAAGGGATATTAAGGTTTTGCCACTTTCCACAGCCACATATTCTATCCAATACACGCACTTCATGACTGTGATTTCCCCCTCCACCTCTATGATCGTTGTACGAGGTAACAACTTGATATACACCAGTTTCATGATTAAATTTCCACAGAGTGTCTTGAAGTTTTATCAACATTTTTGGTATAGATCCCCATCACATAATCACTCCACACCTTACCTCGAGAGCAATCAGAAGTAATTTGTTTATGTCGATCATGGAAATATGCAACAAGTTTGCACCAAGTGAACTCAACCATTGCAGCAATAGGCAAACCGCGAACACCTTTAAGTACCCCATTAAAGCACTCAGAGATATTGGTTGTCATTGCCCCGTAACATCTTCCACCATCATGTGACTGGGTCCATTTGTCCACATCCTCACTCATTAAATATGTGTATGGTATATAGCGTTCAAGATGGGGATCATCAGGGTCTACACTCCTCAGTGCATTAATCTTGACATCCTTAATGGTTTGCATTATGGACTCAAATTTAGCTTCATGAGTCGCATATCTAGCTTTCAAGGCCAATGCCTTTAGAGTCGGGTCATCAAAGTGTGTGTTGAAGTTGCTAGCAACATGTCGAAGGCAATATCGATGAAATACCCGTTCTGCGCCGTCATCACCTCTAGGCCACTCTGCAATGGCGCATTTGATACCTTTATGTCGGTCAGAAATAATGCAAATGCCCTCGTTAGGTATCACATGCTCTATCGAAGTCTTGAGACACTCTAAAAACCACCTCCAACTAGCCCCTAACTCATTTTCCACAACAGTAAAGGTGAGAGGCAAAACCTTTTGGTTAGTATCGGTTGCCATTGCAATCATCAACACCCCTCGATATTTACCATACAAATGAGTCCCATCAATACTGATCACTGGCCTGCAAAATCTGAATACAGCAATGCATGAAGTGAATGCCCAAAATACATAGCGAAGTAACGTAGTACCATCTATGGGCCTAGGTATGGTCCAATAGTTGTATTGGGTACTCGAATCCTGATCCAAGTATGCCAACAACAACTTTCGCAACCTTTGGTGAGACTCCTCCCAATCTCCATATATCTTAGCAATTGCCTTTTGTTTTGCGTCTCATACCTTATAGTAAAGAAGCTCATGATTATACTTAGTATGTATGATCCCCCAGAGCTCATCAATACGAGCAGTGTGATTTTGTCGCAATTTTTCCACAATTTTTGATGCAACAAAATTAGAATCCATCATTTTACCATCTCTTCGCAGGCCAAAGGTTATACAACTATGTGGACCCACATAAGACGTGACCATTCATAGACCATTAAGTTTAGCCTTCATGAATGCCCCAACGTACCACTTGCAGTTGGTGTCAATGCATGCGGCGCACAATTTAGTTTTGGTCGACCTCTAGATTATAAAATTTCTATTATCCTTTGCTGCGTTTATTATCAATGCACGCTTTACTGCTTCTTTATTTGCAAAAGTCAACCCTTTATTAAAATGCATCTCATCTTCCCAAGTAGAAACAAATGGTATCTGAAGACGTGAAGGATCAACCATATTTTCCCAAGTATTTGCGTAGAATGACTCGGCAGGAGGTGTGTAGGCAGTGGTCGTATTTGTAACATGCTGGACTCCAATATTATCGTCTGCATCACCTTCATCATGGCACTCCATATTTTCCTCTTCAAAATTGGGAGCAAGTTCATGGTCATCCACATCCTTGTCAAAGTCTCCTCGCTCAATCCTCTCTTTGTACTTATCCATATCATCAAGATTTTCATCATTATTCGCAAAATGATCTTCGTCCTCCACCCCTAAATATGTCTCTTGAGGTTGGAGTGTTTCACTAGTATTGGCAGCATAATCTTGAGATGGGAGTGTGTAACCTCTCATTGTAGTGCATCCATCATCTAAGGCTATAAATTGCAAAGATATAGTTGTTTATTGCAACTCCTTGACATCAACTTCTGTGAGCGGCTCGAAACTTACGTACAACTCAGCAGCATTTACTTGAGGCATTTTATGGATCCTATTAAACATGACCTTTACATGTTTATCTTCTTTGATCGCCATATACTTGTAATTTATCCATTCATGAATGATTTCTTGTGGGTAACGATAAATAATATTTATGTCATAACAAGTAGGGCTCAAACCCAGTTCTTCCATTATTTTCATCTTCAAATCATTCATTGTCTTCAACTTACGACGTATCATCATGTAATAGCATTCGATACTCGGCCCTTGAAATGGGAATTCGTCAATCTGTTGAGGATTGAAAATAGGTCCACCGTAGTATACATTTATGTCAATATTTTTCAGAGATTGTGAACCTATTAGAGTCAAGGGTAATATGTTAGTGACATAATTTAACACAATTACAAAACATTTTTATGCACTCAAAGTACAAAAATTTCAACTTCTTACATCAAACACACCCCACATTTGCATATACTCACTCCACATCACATACAAACACACTCAATCATTATCATTTCATACTCAAACAAATAAAAAAACTAAAGACAAAACTCACCTCCACTACAAAATTTCAAATCATTCTAACAAAAAAATAATGAAAAATATTAAACCAAACAACAACAAAAATAGCCATGAAAAAAGCCTAACAATACAAATATATCTTAAATATTTTTTACTTTTTATAAAAAAAAAAAAAGCCTAGCAAATATATACACTAACTTGTTACATCATATGCATATACAAACCCCACATTTGCATATATACTCAATCATTATCATTTGTTTCTAAACAAACAAAAAAAAAAAAATCATTAATCATACTCAAATAAAATAAAAAAACTAAACACACAAATCTTCAAATCATTCTATCAAAAATATAAAGAAAAATAACAAACCAAACAAAAAAAACTCATGATACATACCCATAAAAAAACCTAACATTACATGTATGTAACTAACAACTACCCATAAAAAAAACCCTAACATTACATATATGTAACTAACAACTATTCAGGGAAAAAAAAAAAAACTAGAGAGAGTGTATGCTATAAAAACCTTACCTGACATGAGGATGCGTAAATGGGAGGTGAGTTTGATTTGAAGTTTTGTATGAGAGTGAGAGAGGAAGAGAGAGTTGCTTGATTTTTTGGTGTGGGAAACGGCAGACCCCAGAAGATGGTAATGAGGACTAAAGAGCAGCTGCCTTAACCACGTGGATTTAACTGGACCACACCTTGCAAATCGAGTCTCAAAGAGTCAATTTTCCTTTTTACAAATCGAGTCTCTAAGACTCGATATCTAGCTGGAGTCCACGTGAATCAACTAACAACATAAATGGAGCATTTAATTGTTCAAATATAAATCGAGTTTCTAAAACTCGATTTCTAAGTGGCTGCCATGTGGAAAAGCTCCACATCAGATTTAATCAAAGCATGGAAATCGAGTCTCTGAGACTCGATTTCTAAGGTCAACATCGACTCTCTAAGAGTCGAGATGTTACTAAAATATATACTTTCAAAGTAGTACCTACTAACTATATTGTTGAGAAATTATGGTTAATTGCCCATTTTCTCCTATTGAGCGCATGTGCGCTCAAGATGTAACCAACTTGTCTTCTGATTTTAATTATTGAAAGTCTCAGATTTCCTATTAAAAAAAAAAAAAAGTGAGCCTAAGAGTGTTGGACACGCTGAAGAAAAAAGAAAAGAAACAAGCAAAGGCCATTTAGCCAAGAGAGCTGAAGAAAGAGATTTTAGTTGAAGCAAAGTCAAAGTAAGTGGCTTGTATTTATTGTGATTTGATGAGAAGAGTGTGGAAGGAAGAAAAGAAGAAAAGGTGAAAGAAATAAAAGGAAAGGCCACTTGGCCATTTGTGGCAGAGAAAATAGAAGTCCCAGCAAGTGAGACTGAGGACAATGCAATCTTGAAGGACTACATGAGTGAAAGCAAGCAAAAGAGAAGACAAAAATATAAAAAGTAAGAGAAAATTGTCAGAGATACACAGTGAGGAAGAGAGCGGTGAGTGAAAAGAAAAAGAGATTTTTTTTGCTCAAGTTATATATCTAAGTGTTGTAATCTCTATTTAATATAGTAAAATTATTCGGAGTTTGTCCCATGATTTTTCCCATCAAAGAGAAAGGGTTTCCACGTAAATCTTTGTGTTCTTGTGTGGTTGTGCTTCCACTGTATTTGCTGAAATTGATTCACAGTTATATAGAATTTTTCCCAACAAGTGGTATCAAAGCGTAGGTTCGATTGGGAGCAATGGCCGGAGAAGAAGGAAAGTCGTCAGTAATCGAGAAGTTTGATGGCATAGGCTTTAGCTATTGGAAGATGCAAATAGAAGATTATCTGTATGGGAAGAAATTACATCTTCCTCTTTGGGAAGGAAACCAGATAGTATGGAAGAAGAAGAATGGAGTTTTCTTGATATTGGAAAAACTGGTTTTATATCTCATACAAAACACACAGCGGAAGCAACAAAAATGGATCTATTTCATTAATGATTGATAACATGCATTATGCAATATTTCAAAATTTAAGAACAAGATAGTGTACCTTGGTGTGAAGAAATTCAAAATAAAGATTAGAAGCACTTGTGAACATTTTTAATCTTTACTCCAATTCCACTTTACGCCCAAGATGTGTGGTCTCTCAATCAGTTTTCAAGGAAAAATGAAAGTATGTCTCACTCTCTCTCTTTTTCTTTTTCTCTACACTTTTAAAAAAAAAAAATTTGTATGTTTCTCCGTTTATAACTAACTGATTATCTAATTGGGTTGGCCTATTGGGCTTTAGTGTGTGGCTCGGAGTGGGACCAAAAGGGACCAACAAGACACTAGCTCCAATGGACCTTGGGCTTTTCCATCAACTCTTGACAAGTCCAAAGTTACCATTAATTATATTTAATACCACTATATAAATATAATTGCATTTTAGGCCTTATTAATAAATTATATCCCAAAACTTTATTGTATACGCAACCCCTTCATAAAATATTTGTAGTAATACAAAATCATGAATATAGACTGCCATTTTGAAAATTACTACATCTCATCCTTGAGTACCCTGTTTAATCCTTTAAAGTTATTCATCATATATTTATGAAATCAAATTTCATAAATATATACTTTAGTAACTTCTTACCAAAGTTGTTAAGCCTAACTCTCTGAATAACCAAACCCATTAAACTTATCTCAAGAGAATATTTTATATCTCCGTTAAGAGATTATGAATTCCATCTTGAGAATATATGTTTCGTCAACACTAAATGTGGTTGCCGAACATACTGAGGTTTTGACCGTTACTTTAGATCTCACTCCTGATATATCAAACCAACTTACACCGCATAATCAGGTCCATTATTCTCTCAGGATTAATAGTTCATGAAAATAAAAGTTATGAGATTTATTATTCATTTGACAGTCATTAGGAGAATAATAAATCTCACAGCGGTTCAGTTCAATATGTCTTAACTTTAAAACTTTTACACAATGTAAGAATTCCATTTTAATGTCTATTATTTTGAATCCTTATCCTTCTATGAATTCCATTTTTATGAATTCTTTTCCTGTTTCATATGACACAGATAGATGTATATACAAACGTTTACTTAGGCTGTGTTTGTTTTGGCTTCAAACCATTTTCGAAATTACTTTTCCATAAAACATTGTGCTTGGTTGTTACTGAAAATTTGGTCAAAGTGAAAACATTTTCAGGGTTGATCGGAAAATAAGCTTGCCAAGGCTGAAAATTGAATCCGTCCCTATTTTCACTTCACACAAAAAACACTCCTCACACAAACCTCTCTGACCTTCTCTCACATGCACTTCTCACAGCAGCAAGTTCGAGCTCCACCACCGTCTTCCTCACACCAAACGCAGCAACTCCGAGCTCCACCGGGCGATCTTGCGCCGTCAAGCTCGCGTTGGGCGAGATCGACTTGCGTGATCGCGCCGTTGAGCTCACGCTGGGCGAGATCGACGAGTGTGATCATGTCATCGAGCTCGACGGCGAAAGATCGTGCCGTCGAGCTCGTCGGCGAAAGATCGCACCATAGAACTCTCACCGGCGAGATCGGTGACCCACTGATCTCTCTCTTCCTCCTCCCTGTCTCACCTCCCTCTCTCAGTTTGACCGAATGGTTTGCCCATGATGTTGTTTTGATTTTTGTTCGTTTAAAAGTTGATGGATTGCAATTTTTTATTATAAAATTTGTTTGGAATGTGAGAAAATGGCTAAGAAAATGTGAGAAATCAGTAGAAAATTTACATTTTCAGAATATTACCAAACACCTGAAATTATTTTCCAATTTTTTTTTTTAAATGCCACCAAACACCTAAAAATATTTTCCTTTCCCAAAAATATTTTCACCTGAAATTATTTTACACCCAGAAAATATTTTACACCCAACCAAACGCAGCCTTAAATGGAGAGAAGTTGAAACATTACAGTATTATTCTCTATCTTCTTAGAGGTTTACGTACGTTGATGTTTCTTTTTTTTTTTTTTTTTAATGCATTAATGTTAAAATGTTATTTTGGAGCACCGTAATATATCTCAATTCTCAGCTGGTCAACTTCCTTTAAAATAACATCAACATAAGCCTAATTAAGAATGTATCCAATAATCACTGCGCACCCTTGATGCGGTGGTCACTCCACAAGTATAAGTGCTTGTGGGGTGTGGAGGGCAAAGGCTGGGATTCAAGTCTCCAAAAAGGAGCTTCACACACATATATAAAGATTAGGCTAGAGTAGAAATTCTATCATGTAAAAAAAAAGAAGAGAGATATCCAATGATGTTGATGTTCTTATCAGCTGGTCTACTTTTTGTCAGCAAAGGTCTGAGAAGTCCATTGGTAGCAGGAGCTTGAAGTGCTCAAGTATATGGTTTAAAGTTCAAACTATCAATAGGATCAATGATAAAAAGATTTAGTAAAGTTTCGTGTTGTCAAATAATAAATTTGAAGTTCAAATTTTACTTGTACTAAAAATTAATTTGTGTCTTTGGCTGATAATAAAGAACAATTATCATTAAACAAAAATCATATATTAAAAAAAAAAAATCAATTAGATCAAATATGGCCCCATCCATTCTACAAAAATGTTTCATGCACCATGTAAAGTTGTGATTTACAATTATGTTTTATGTTGGCTTCATTCTATGACAAAAAGTGTTGTAATTGCAATAAATTATTTCCTTATATTTTGTGGGATTTTCTTTTATTGGATTTAGTATTAAGTTGGTGAAGAATCAAACATGCAACGAAGATGATCAGTACAGTTTCACAACTAGCTCATGAGTAAAGGTATTCGTGAAAAGGAATGTGTAAAGCACATGATTAGAAGTTGAAGAGTCATGCCAGGTTGTCATTTCGCGAGTATTTCATGAGAAAGGCCATCTCGTGAGGTACCTACAAAACTCTCTGTTTGGTAAAAATAAAGTGTGACTTTCATACCCTTCACTTATACTATATATACCCTCATTACCCATAAAAATGTGAGGAGGATATTCAGAAGAAAACTCTAGAGAGGTTTCTACAACACACCCATCATCTTAGAGAGAGCTACTCATCATTGAGTGAGAATTCCTTAGTAGTCTTTTCTCCTTCCCCTCTTCCATTGTTATACCTTGAGAGTAGATTTGTATCCAAATACAACTCACGCCTATTTAGAGTGTAGAGAGTGTTTTAGAGCTTGGGAAGCATTTGAGATTTGCCAAAAGAAGCTAGTGAGGCTTGGCAGATGCAATCGGGTAGTATTGCGGGATTCGAAAAGCTAGTGAAGACAAGACTCCAAGAAGTCCATTGGTAGCAAGAGCTTGAAGTGCTCAAGTATATTAGGTAGATTAGGTTTGGAGGATTTTTTTGATATTCGTGTACTTCAATTTATTCACTAGTGGATTGATTTCAACTTGGAAGGTCGCGGAGAGGTTTTTCGCTAAGGTCTTAAGTTTACTTTTCGATAACACGTATTGGTGTTATCTTGTGTTTACATTTCTCTTCCCTTACTTTTGGTACTTTACATTTATTGTTTATTGTTCATGTTTATGCACTAGAGTAGTTCTGGTGATTGTATTTCATTTACTCTTAATTCGCATTTAGAAAAGTTAGAGTAAAAGTAAATAAACCGTAATTTAAAATTGGAGGTCTAAAGAAACATTAGTGTTTTCACACTAATTGAGTTGTAAGTTAAAATTAGAGGTGATCTAAACAAACATTAGTGTTTTCACATTAATTGAACTTTCCTACCATATGCGTCACAATGTGGATTGATCCACCTGAGTATATGCAATGAGGAAGTTAAAGCACTTAGATGATGAACTAATGTGGCTAGTTTTGTGGGTCATTATAATTTATAAGTAGAGTGATGCGCGTTTCTGTTATTCTGCTAATGATGGCAATTGTTGATCAATCGAGGGTTTTTCGTTTCTGTCTCCTGCAGGCTGCAGACATCACATTACATTACATGTTTCCTATATTCTCTGGTTTGTGGTGCACGTAACGCCCTCAATTAATTAGTACTAGAATATTTAAAGGCCGGTGCCGGGGCCACTGGACATTATGGTTCTTCCGAATTTTCATGCATGGCCCAGCAATCTTCTTTTTGCAATAATATTAATCCTTTTTTTTAGAATAAAAAAATATTAATTTTTTTTATAAAAAAATAATATATATATATATATATATATATTGATGATGCCGAAGTTCACCAGTGAGCTGCACGGTCTTATATGGCGAGCGATAAGAACCTACAAGACAACAAGAGAGGACCTAGAAGGGACACCGGTGTGGTGCCGGCCTAAAACCCTCCGAAGGTCAAGTTAGGAACCTCGTTAACAACTCAAGAGTGCTAGAGTTCAAAATGATTGTGCGTACCTTGGTTTGTGAGGGTTCTGGAGTATTTATAGTCGCACAGACCTAGCGAGCCATTTGGTTTGTAGGGGTACCCTATCCTCTAGGCCTAGGCGTGTAGATCAAGCAAGGGCTACAGTAAACCATAATGGGCCGCTACTGGGCCTGTACGAAAGGCCTTGGAGCCCAACGCACTATGCAGGGCACATGCCAAACCCACCGCATATTTTCCTCTTCAGCTGCCCCCCATTCCATGAATCCGTCACCCAACATGACGGGTCCATGGAATAAGTCGTCACGCTCTACCCAAGCTGTCATAAACATGACGGACCATCCGTCCGTTGATCCGTCCACAGATATCCGTCACATAATAGTACCGGACGGATCGCCAGGCTAGAGCAGGTGTAAATGCTCTTAGAGGACACGTGGCGAACCCTGATTGACCACGCACCAGAATCGAGGCGTCTCTTCGTTGGTCGTGCCGCGGTACCTATATATTCACCCACAGCTCCAGCCATTATCTCATTTTGGAGAAATTTTCACTGATCAAAGCGCATCCATCATCCCTGTGATTAGCGTCGTGTACTTCTATTGCTCCGTCGTCCACTTAGCCTTTCGCCGTCATGTCGTTACTTGTAAGTTTACTTCTTACTTCCTGTATCCTCCGACCTTTTCTATTTAGACGTTGGTTCGTTGCGAGAGCAATTCTAGAGTCTTAGGTTTCCCTCTCCGTCCTTTGTAGGTGTCCGATGTCTAGTGAAGCTTCCAGCGGTCAATCTTTTGTCCGTGAGGGAGCAGGCTATGAGGAGGTGGGCCCATCAGGTCAAGGAGACCAGGGCACCTCCGTCGAGGATAGAGAACCGTCATCCAGCTCTCCTTCCTTCACGGAAGAAGAAGGGCAAGGAGAAGACGGGTCGGAACATGACTCGAGTGAGGGAGTAGAAATTATAGACCTTTCCGTTCGATCCATGATTGGCAAGGACGGTTTAAGGGAGTTCCTCCTACTTCCGGAGTGGACGGTGAATTATTTCACGTCCTCTATTAGTCTGCAACACTTCAACTCATTAAGGGAAAAATACCAGATCCCAAACACAATCCCCATCCGTCTACCCTTAAAGAAGGAGCGGTGTTATCACGAGGGGCTAGAAGACGTCGGCGTGTACGAGCAAATGCTTAAGGCCGGCCTACGCTTCCCTCTAAGCGCCCTACACCGTCAACTTCTTCAATATCTGGGCGTGTCCGTCACCCAGATTTCCCCGAATGCCTGGAGGGTGTTCTTAAGCGTAGAAGTCTTGTACGGTGTCATGTCCAACGGAACAAGACGGTTAACAATGGAGGAGTTCTTCAATTGTTACCGTCCAGACGAAATTGCCAAGTCAAAGGGGATGTACAGCTTCGTGGCGAGGAGCCCGTTGCTTAGACTAGTGTCCGAGACTCCAGACTCCAACCGGAACTGGAAGAGTAGGTTCTTTTTCCTCCAAGGTGATGAATGGATGGGTCGTCATGACGACCTAGACTTCGTGCCCGTCGATAGGACATGGGGCATAGTATCTCCGTCTGGTATGCATCTTCCTCTATGTCTGTCCAGTTCTATATGTTTGTTGGTTATTCATTCTAACCGTCTATCTTTGCAGTTCGCAGCCGTCCAGACATTACCGTCGAGCAGTTCGGCTTTCTTGAGTCCATTTTCCAGAAAACTCAACTATCTGAGAGGACTTGGGCCAAGCTCGTCACCCTAAATACCATCCATTGGTACTGCGACGGCCTCGAACCCTCAACTGCTACCATAAAATACGACGAGGGAATACGTAAGCGTAAGTCCGTACAATTTATGAAGTGTTATTTTATGTCCGTTGTATATACTCACCGTTCACTTTTTGCAGAAATGGACGACGCCAAGAGATGAGCCCTTATCAAGCAGCAAGCCGCCAACAAGAAGAAGCTTGGAGGTGAACTGCCGCCCAAGGGTTCGATCCCATCTGCAAAAAAGGGGCCGGAGAAGATGGACCGTCCGGCCAAGAGGCCAAGGCTGGTGACGGGTCTGCCGGCCACTCACGAGCCAATCAAGCCTCCCTCCAAGATGGGTCCGGGTAGGGGCAAAGGTCTCATGACGAACCCTAACCCCGTCCCTGAGAAAGCTGCTCCCATCCTGCTTAGGGAGGATTCGCAGTACGCACTCTCCTAAGTCACCTCCATCATTAAAGAGGAGGACTACGAGGACCTCGGCAACCATGCGACGGAGGCTATGGGGGAGACGGCTCTGTTCAGCTTGACCCAGGTAACCTATCCGTCCACTTTCCGTTCTGGCTTGTCACTGTGCTTGCGTTCTAATCTCCCGTTTGGACTTGATGCAGACGGTTCTAATGGCGAAGGGGCTGATGGACCGTTGCCTGGCCCGTGAGAAAGCATTGGACCGTGTACGTCACAAGGCCAAGGCACTGGGCGAAGAGCTGGACGAGCTGAAGCTCTGGAGGCTTCGTCAGGAACAGAAGCTGAAGATTTCCGAGGAGGCTCGTGAGGCGGCGGAGAAGGAGGTGGAGGCCCTGAGGGAGACGGTGAAGGCCCACGACGACAATGTTCGACGAGCCAGGGTCGAGGCCGTCCAGGAGTACCGAGACTCCGAAGCGCTGCTGACGGAGCTCGGCACTTCCTTCGCTGACGGGTTTGACGACTGTCTCCGTCAAGTGAAGGCGGCGTACCCTGACCTTGACGTCGGCCACATCAACATCGACGCTGGAGGCCAGACCCCCGCCCACACCGTCGAGTCAGAGGAAACCGCCGAGCTTTTTGGTGAGGTGCCCGAAGAAGGCGAAGCCCCTCAAGACAACCATGATGATGCTCGTCCTCCCGAGCCGGACGGTGCCAGAGTACCAGCTGATGCCCCCCAAGTTGAATGAGTTTAGTTTTTAGTGTATTTTTTAATGTTGCAATTTTCAGAACAATGGGTTGTATAATTTAATAACCGTCATGCATATTGTTACAAACAATTTATTCAATGCCGATTTTTATTCGTCGCACGTTTCCTTCGTGAATGTTTTTAGATGCTTTCCACCGTTTTTGCATATGTTTTGAATAACAATCCGTCGACGGTACGTGCTGTAAGTATAATCCGTCCACTTAGGCGATTTGACCGTATGGTCCGTCTACTTTGTGGACTTGGTAGTTTGTTTCCATCTTTTAGATGGCCCGTCCACATTGTGGACTTGGTAGATTATTTCCATGTTTTAGATGGTCCGTCCACTTTGCGGACTTAGGTTACTTCCATCTTTTAGATGGTCCGTCCACTTTGTGGACTTAGGTTATTTCCATCTTTTAGATGGTCCGTCCACTTTGTGGACTTAGGTTATTTCCATCTTTTAGATGGTCCGTCCACTTTGCGGGCTTAGGTTATTTCCATCTTTTAGATGGTCCGTCCACTTTGTGGACTTGGTAGTTTATTTCCATCTTTTAGATGGTCCGTCCACTTTGTGGACTTAGGTTATTTCCATCTTTTAGATGGTCCGTCCGCTTTGCGGACTTGGTAGTTTATTTCCATCTTTTAGATGGTCCGTCCACTTTGTGGACTTAGGTTATTTCCATCTTTTAGATGGTCTGTCCACTTTGCGGACTTAGGTTACTTCCGTCTTTTAGATGGTCCGTCCACTTTGCGGACTTGGTAGTTTATTTCCATCTTTTAAATGGTCTGTCCATTTTGTGGACTTAGGTTATTTCCATCTTTTAGATGGTCCGTCCACTTTGTGGACTTAGGTTATTTCCATCTTTTAGATGGTCCGTCCACTTTGCGGACTTAGGTTACTTCCATCTTTTAGATGGTCCGTCCGCTTTGCGGACTTGGTAGTTTATTTCCATCTTTTAGATGGTCCGTCCACTTTATGGACTTAGGTTATTTCCATCTTTTAGATGGTCCGTCCACTTTGTGGACTTAGGTTATTTCCATCTTTTAGATGGTCCGTCCACTTTGCGGACTTAGGTTACTTCCATCTTTTAGATGGCCCGTCCACTTTGCGAACTTAGGTTATTTCCATCTTTCAGATGGTCCGTCCACTTTGTGGACTTAGGTTATTTCCATCTTTTAGATGGTCCGTCCACTTTGCGGACTTAGGTTACTTCCATCTTTTAGATGGCCCGTCCACTTTGTGAACTTAGGTTATTTCCATCTTTTAGATGGTCCGTCCACTTTGCGGACTTAAACACCATGCGAGCTGTATTAAGACATTCCAAAAACTTCTTCCATTGCAATGGGTACGTAGATCTTTGATCAAAAACATGGGGAGTCGTCTTCAGGCGATGTGGAAGTACAGTAGAAAATAAAACTACAATTATCACATACAGATACAACATTAGTAATTGTTGCCTTCTACTGATAATACTTCTTTTGGTGCTCCGCATTCCAGGGGTGGCTTAGCTTCTTTCCATTTAGGGTCTCCAGGTAGTATGTTCCCTTCCTGTGCCACGCTGTGACCTTGTAGGATCCTTCCCAATTTGGTCCGAGTTTTCCTTGGGTGGCGTCCTTCGTGGCGCCCAGCACCCTTTTTAGGACAAGGTCTCCGACCTGGATGTCTCTGTGCCTAACTTTGGAATTGTAGTGCTTCGCCATTAGATCCTGGTATCGTGCTATTCTTTGCTCTGCGGCTGCCCTTACTTCATCCACTAGGTCGAGTTGGATGCGCATGGCTCCATCGTTTCCTTGCTCGATGTGGTTTGCAACACGGTAGCTTGTTAGGCCTACTTCAGCCGGTATGACGGCCTCGGCTCCATATGCCAAATGGAACGGCGTCTCTCCGGTCGGTGTTCTTACCGTTGTCCTATACGCCCATAAGACACTTGGCAATTCTTCCGGCCATATACCCTTTGCCCCCTCAAGCCGAGTCTTGATGATTTTGAGCAAGGATCGGTTTGTAACCTCAACCTGTCCGTTGGCTTGTGGGTGTGCGGGTGACGAGTAGTGATTTTTTATCCCTAGCTGGGAGCAGAAATCTCTGAATGCCTCGTTGTCGAACTGCTTGCCATTATCCGACACCAGGACTCGTGGTATGCCGTACCTGCAAATGATATTTCTCCATACAAAGTTGCGGACGTTTTTCTCTGTGATTGTTGCCAAAGCCTCGGCCTCCACCCACTTAGTGAAGTAGTCGATGCCGACCACTAGGAACTTTAATGGCTTCGCGGCTATGGGGAAGGGGCCTATGATGTCGAGTCCCCATTGCACAAACGGCCATGGGGCAGTTATGGGCTTGAGCTCCTCTGTAGGTTGCCTAATGAGGTTGCTGAAGCGTTGGCACTTATCACAAGATCTGATGTACATATTGGCGTCCTTCTGCATCGTCGGCCAGTAGTATCCCGCCTTGAGAAGCTTGTGCACTAAGGACCTTGAACCCGAGTGATTTCCGCAGATTCCCTCGTGGACTTCCCTCATGACATAGTTTGCCTCTTCGGGGGCGAGGCATCTCAAATAGGGTCGAGAGAAACCCCTTTTGTACAGCACACCTTTTATCATGACGAAACGGGATGCCTGAACTCTTAATTTTCTCGCAGCCTCCTTATCATCTGGTAATAGGCCGTCATTCAAGTACGCAGCTATCGGGGCCATCCAACACTGCTCATCGTTTACCTCCTGCAGACTCGTACCGTCGATTATCGGTGACGTTTGGGCGAAGGATAGTACTTGGTCGAGGACAATCATTGGCTCTGCGGAAGCTACCTTAGCAAGTTGGTCAGGTTCTTGGTTTTCTTCCCTTGGCACTTGAATTACCCTGACCTGGAGGTTGCTCATCCGATTCCTTACCTCAGTGAGGTACTTCTTCATTCTCTCACTCCTGCATTCGTAACTGCCGTTAATCTGGCTCGTAATGACTTGGGAGTCAGAGTAGATATCCACCTTTTCCGCTCCAGCTGCAATGGCGATGTCTAACCCTGCTATCACGGCTTCGTATTTGGCTTCGTTGTTCGTGGCCGAAAAACACAAACGGATCATGCACTTGATCTGATCCCCTTCTGGCGTGTGGATTACCATACTGACTCCACCTGCGTGCTTGTTGGAGGACCCGTCTGTTTGAACCCTCCATACTGGAAACTCGCTTGTCCCCTGGTCTGTTGCGTAGGTGAACTCTGCAATGAAGTCTGCCAGGATTTGTCCCTTCACCGCGTTTCGAGGTTGATACCGAATGTCGTACTCACTCAGCTCGATCGTCCATAGTGCCATTCGTCCCGCGGCATCTGGACTACTCATAGCTCTTCTTAGGGGCTGGTCGGTCAACACGTTTATTACGTGTGCTTGAAAGTATGGCTTTAGCTTTCGAGCCGCGGTCACCAATGCGAAAGCCAATTTTTCCATCGGGGGGTATCTCTCTTCTGCCCTTCTGAGCGCTTTGCTCGCAAAGTAGACGAGCTTCTGAATCCTGTCTTCTTCTCTAATAAGAGCTGCACTGACAGCCGCGGGAAAGACGGTAATGTATAATAACAGCTCTTTACCCTGCTTGGATGGGCTAAGTAATGGTGGAGAAGAGAGGTATGTTTTCAGGTCTTCAAAAGCTTTCTAGTAGTCGTCTGTCCATTCGAACGATTTCGAAAGAATGGTAGGCACTTGTCCGTTGCCCTTGAAACAAACCTGTTCAGGGCCGCTATCCTGCCGTTTAAGCTTTGGACCTCCTTCAGTGTCTTCGGGGCAGACAAGTCCACAATTGCCTTTACCTTTTCTGGGTTGACCTCGATGCCCCGTTGAGATACCACAAAACCCAAGAACTTCCCGGCCTTCACCCCAAACGCACATTTGCCAGGGTTCAGCTTCATGTTGTAGGACCGAAGGGTGTTAAAAGTTTCTTGTAGGTCGCTCAGATGGTTGCATTCCCGAGCGCTCTTTACCAGCATGTCGTCCACGTAGACCTGCACATTCCTTCCAATCTGATGTTCGAACATCTTGTTCATCAATCTCTGGTACGTGGCCCCTGCGTTCTTGAGTCCAAAAGGCATCACCCTGTAGCAAAAGAGCCCTTGACTGGTGACGAACGACGTTTTCTCTTGGTCCCTTTCGTCGAGCTTTATCTGATTGTAGCCGAAGAAAGCATCCATGAAACTTAATAGTTCATGTCTTGCAGTCGAATCCACTAGCATGTCGATACGCGGCAGTGGATAGCTATCCTTTGGGCAGGCCTTATTCAGATCCGTGAAGTCAACGCACATTCGCCACTTCCCATTCGCCTTCTTGACCATGACTACATTTGCAAGCCAGTCAGGATACTATACCTCTCGTATAAAGCCCGCTTCCTTCAATTTTTGGACTTCTTCGGCGATAGCCCGGTCCCTTTCTGGAGCAAATACTCGCTTCTTCTGTCGGATGGGGGAGAATGATGGCGATACACTCAGCTTGTGTACTATGACCGTCGGATCGATCCCCGGCATGTCCTCATGACTCCAGGCAAATACGTCCTGGTTCTCCTTCAAGAAGGTGGTTAGGCTTTGCCGCAACGAGGGGCCGGTTATTGTGCCGATCCTCGTGGTCCGTCCAGGCCTTGTGTCGTCAAGTACTACTTCTTCCAGTTCTTCGATTGCTTCGGCTGCGACTCGCTGTCCCTCAACATTTAGCGCTTGCAAGTGGTCATCCATCCCTGTCATCGTGACATAGCATTCTCTTGCCGCAGCCTAATTCCCGCGGAGCTCTCCGACCCCGTATTCGGTGGGGAATTTGACCATCAAGTGGTAAGTTGATGTCGCGGCTTTCCAGGCGTTGAGGGTAGGTCGCCCAAGGATCGCGTTGTAGGCGGACAAACAATCTACCACCAAGAAGACCACATCCTTGGTGATTTGCTGTGGGTAATCTCCCACAGTTACGGGTAATGTGACGGTCCCAAGGGGATAGACTCTCGTCCCCCCGAATCCGATAAGGGGGTAATTAGTTGGGACAAGCTGATCTTTATCCATTCCCATCTGTTGGAACGCAGGGTAATAAAGAATGTCCGCTGAACTTCCGTTATCAATGAGCACCCGATGTAGGTTGTACTCCCCAGCTCGTACGGTAACCACGAGGGCATCGTCATGTGGATGGTGAAGGCGTCGGGCGTCCTCGTCGGAAAAACCAAAGGTCGGCACTTCTACCCGCGCGAACTTCGGGGTCACGCCCGTCGTCTGCACATTCTGCACCATCCGTAGGTAGGTTTTGTGAGCCCTTTTGGACGGTCCGGGGGTACCCCCCACGATCATCCTTATGTCCCCAATGGGTGGTCTTGGGCGCTCGTTCCCTCGTGGGGGGAGTTGGCCCTGTGATGGGTTCGTCCCTTCCTTACTGAAAAACCTCTGTAGTTTCCCTTGCCTGATGAGCGCCTCAATCTGTTGCTTCAAGTCATAGCACTAGGATGTGTCGTGGCCGTGGTCGCGATGGAAGTGACAGTACTTGCTTTTTGATCTTCTGTTGGGATCCCCCTTCAACTTTCAGGGGTACGTTAAGGCTTCCTCATCTTTTATTTGCATTAATACTTGATCGATCGGGGCCGTCAGAGGGGTGAAGCTGGCAAATCTCTCCATGGGCGGCTTCGGATGTCTTTCCTCCCTTCTTCCATCCGTCCTAGCCCTCTTTTGTCCTCCCTCTAACCGCGTTTCCTCCTGTCTCTCCATTTTCTTTGGCTTATCGTCTCTCGCTATCAGTGCATCCTCTGCGTTCATGTACTTCGTCGCCCTGTAGAGTACCTCGGACATAGTTTTCGGGTCATTCTTATACAAAGAGAAAAGGAACTTGCCCTTCCGCAGCCCGTTGGTAAAGGCCGCTACTTGTATCTTATCGTCCGCCTCGTCTATCGAGAGAGCCTCTTTGTTGAATCGTGTTATGTAGGATCTCAGTGTCTCGTCTTCCCTCTGCCTGATGCTCATCAAGCATGCTGTGAACTTTTTATACCGGTGGCCCCCTATAAAGTGCGACACGAACTGGGCGCCTAACCCTTTAAAGGTACCAATTGAGTTAGGTGTTAGCCTGCTGTACCAAACCCTCGCGGATCCCTTCAACGTAGTGGGGAAAGCCCTACACATAATCTCGTCTAGCACTCCTTGTAGGTGCATTATGGTCTTGAAGGACTCCAAGTGGTCCAAGGGGTCCCTGGTCCCGTCGTAGCACTCCACCTGAGGCATTCGGAACTTTGGGGGTAAAGGGCACGAAGTGACACGTGCCGTGAAGGGCGAATCGGTTCGCTGGACCAGGTCGTCGAGGTCGCTAGACACCCGTCCTTTGAGGGTGTTCATCATCACGGCCATTTGCTCCCGCATCTCCTGCATTTCTGCGGCGACGTGGGGTGGTACGATTTCAGGAGGGATCGACAGATCGGCATCCCGCCTTTCCTGCCTGCTCGGTGCGTTACTTCCCTCTGGGGCCTCGTCATTCCTCCTTTCTACACTTGTTCCTTCCTCTTGCCCTCCAGGGTGTTCATCCTTCCGACGTAACTGTTCCTCCAAGTCATAATTCCATTTGGTCAAGCGTTCGACCGCTGCTGCTAGCGTTTGGACTTGTTTCTCCAGTGCGGTTGGACGAGGTTCGTCGCCTCGGTTGTTAGTTGTTGCCATCGACCTCGTGAATACCATGCAACTCTTTGTCTTAGGAGTTGGACAACGTTTGATCGTCCTAGCGTTTCCCACAGACGGCGCCAACTGATGATGCCGAAGTTCACCAGTGAGCTGCACGGTCTTATATGGCTAGCGACAAGAACCTACAGGACAACAAGAGAGGACCTGGAAGAGGGACCGGTGTGGTGCCGGCCTAAAACCCTCCGAAGGTCAAGTTAGGAACCTCGTTAATAACTCAAGAGCGCTAGAGTTCAAAATGATTGTGCGTACCTTGGATTGTGAGGGTTCTGGAGTATTTATAGTCGCACAGACCTAGCGAGCCCTTTGGTTCGTAGGGGTACCCTATCCTCTAGGCCTAGGCGTGTAGATCAAGCAAGGGCTACAGTAAACCATAATGGGCCGCGACTGGACCTGTACAAAAGGCCTTGGAGCCCAACGCACTGTGCAGGGCACATGCCAAACCCACCGCATATTTTCCTCTTCATATATATTAATCTTTTATTATTTCCTTAATTAAGATGATAATCTTGCTGCTCTACGATTCTTTCTTTGGGATACCTAGTTTTAGATTTTCTTTTTAGTTCAGAAGAGATGTCAAAAAACCCCATATTATTTTTAGAAATAATATTTCATCCTTTTTATATTTATAGATAACCCTGACCGTTTAAGTCCACTACAAATTGAGTTAAAAATACAAATATTTCAAAATGATTGCTTAATAATTAAATTAGTTGTGTTCATAGAAAAGAGAGATAGTTGGCATCCCCCTTGACAGGGACGAGAACAGTCTTCAGACTTACTTGTTACCACACACCCGGAATAATTAGATTAGTTATAAGATAAGATAATAGGATTATAGTAATAATTGATAATGACATCTTTTATGGTGTCACATGTCTATGGTTCAAACTTCAAACTTTACATTACATGTTCAAATTTCGAACTTTAATCTCTCTTTCCATGCTATATATACACACACACACACACACACACACACACACACACACACACACACACACACACACACACACACACACACACACACACACACACACAAAGGAAAATAAGGTAACTTGAAGATTTATAACACATTAAATCTTTTGATGAGGCTGTAGTAACACTATTTGCGAGAGAAAGATATTAAAAAAAAAAAAAATGAAGGTTGTTATTTTTTCTTTTTCTTAACAATGGTGTGAGAGAAAAATATGGAGGATTTGGGTGTTTGGCAAGTCTACCAAGTCAATATTTGCATCTCAAAGAAATTTCTCCATAGGTTCTATATTCTTTTGGAACATATTTCACGCTCAAGTATTGCCCATCACGTAGGCCAAATAATAAGAAATGTTAATAGATGCATTTAGGGTAATGATTAATAATCTATTTAAAGAAAATTTTTATGAGAAAATAAAATAATATAATTAATATTTTAACATTTTTTTTTATTTCTTATAAAAGTTGTATCAATTTTTTTTAAATAGATTGTAACTATTGCCCTAAGGGCATTTATTAGCAGTGCTCCATAATAAATTATTTTATTTGAATTATCGCAGGAAATCAATCACACTCATTATTGTCATTTTTTGTGATGCTCAGGTTTATGATTTGAAATCCACCTCTCTTATCTCATCATCTACGGATCTACCCAAGAAAAAAACAGTTTAAGAAGGTGAATCGAAACAATTTTAAACTTTGTGAGCATTTCTTCAGTTTAACTTTCAAGAAAAATATATTCTTTAAAAAAAAAAACTTTTAAGAAGCAAATGTCTGAATCCTTATAATTATTACTATAGGAATCCTTACAAGTGGAGAGGAGTTAAAAATTACAATATTCTCCATCTTCTCATAGCTTTATATTGATGTTATCTCAGCCGCTCAATTTTATTTTATTTTTTCTTACCTAGTTTTGTTTAAGTTCTCCTTATCAATAGGATTAATGATGACTAAACCCATCCGCCAACCATTCACGCATCACCGTGTCGAACCCAATGATACCATAAGAAAGTCAACCTAAATCCAATACTTTTTTTTTTATGAATAACCTAAATCCAATACTTATTTAGCCTTTACCAAATTCCAAAAATACATGAATATTTTATTATTATTTATATCAGGGTGCTGTACAGCACCCTTATCTCCTTGGGATTTACAAAATTGAAATTATCAAACTAAAAATACTAAATATTTATATTATATAATTCCGATTAAGCACATATTAACCATTCATTTATTATTTATGTCAGGATGTTGTACAACACCCTTATCTCATTAGGATTTATAAAATTGAAATTATCAAACTAAAAATACTAAATATTTATATTAAATGGCTCCGACTAAACACGTATTAATCATTTATTTTGAAAAAGTTTTTATGAGAAATTGAAAAAATCGTTAAAATAAATAATTATTTTTTAATTTTTTTTATAATTATTTTAAAAAAAAATAGTTTACTAAGTTACTAAATCCCATATTATATATACAAATTGAATCATTTTTGCTAAAATTTAGTTTGATGAAAGTGCGCATAATTCATCCTATAAAAAAGAAAAAGAAAAAATTGCGCGTAATTCACGTCTGACAGAAATACATAGCTCACCATTATTCATTTGATTGGCTCATCTCTCTCGAGTCTTGACTCCTAGAAGCATAATTTAAGTTTCTACGTGCCACGACATAGGTTATCGAGAATAAAACTACCAAAAACATATAAAAGATCCGATCTATCATGGTCCGCTAGACAAAGACAAGCAACATAATTTCTCTTTGGGATATTTTCCAAGCGAGCTAGATTGGTCAGTTTGAAGTTTGAACTGTTTCTCCCATTGCTTTATTTTGATTTGATACCATTTTTTTTTTTTCCAACTTCTTGAAAATGACCTTTACAAATATTGTCTAAAAAGTTGATGCCGAGCAAATTAATATCCACCTGATTCACTTATCATTACTTTAATTTCATCTATCAGAAAAAATATAAAGGTGTGGGTACTTTTAAAAAGTGCGGTTTTAAAATATTTTCTTAAATACACTCTGAAGGTGGTTAGAGGCTTAGAGCACTCAAATTCAGTGCTCTAAAACCAATTGAATGCTAAAATAGAGAATGCCTTAAAACCCATTAAAAGCTAAAATCATAATTATTAAACCTGGATTGACCCGTTGGAAACCCGGTGATCCAGTTCTTGAACTGGCCTGTTTAAATGAACTATTTCTGCATAAAATCTGGTCAAATCTAATCAAACTCAATATGTTTGTGGCAACCAAAGTAACTTGGATGAGTTTATATAACTCAGTTCAATCTTTAAAATTTGTAAAATTACATCTATAAATCTACTTTATTGACTTATTTACTGTTTAATATATTATAAGATAGTAATTTAAAAAAGAGAAAACTTAAAGAATTGAAACAAAAAATGTACTTATCTGTCTATTTACCTACTTTCAAGACTTCTATCCTATCAAAAGACTACTCTCTTATTGTGAAATATTGATTTTGAATTATAATTGTCAGTTTAATTTTGGCAATCGCCCATTTTTTAAATTTACATATTTATGTTATAATTTCTCAAAATTATTTTTATATATTTTTATTTTTAAAAATTTTTTATTTAATTTTTTGGTTCGACTTGTAACCCACTGGTTGAACCAGTGCCCTAGTGACACGATAGTGGATTCCACAAACACCTAGTGGCCCACCCCACATGTAAAAACTCTACTTATTGTTAATTTGCTCACAAATATTATAATTTTTTTTAATAAAATCTGTTTCATTAATACAAATATATTGAAATTACAAATTGAATAGTTTATCAGTAATTTAATATACAAATGATGTGTTTAGATATCACTTATTTACTGAAAACTAAAAATTTATTAATAAAATTATTGTAAGAAAATAATTTGAAATGATTCAGTAGCCGTGGGAAACGTGCAATCCAAACTCACTCAAAATCTAATTTGAGTTTTTTATGTGTAGCCGTGTAGGTCAAAACTTTTGATTCTTGGAGATGTATTCATAGGAGAAGGAATGAGATTGAATAAAGAGATAAATAAGAAAAGGTCCAACACGTTAGTAGTGTACTGCTTTCCCAAAAAATAAAGAAGTATTCAAATTGGACAGAAAAGTGAAGAAAACAATTTAATATGCATGCATGCTTTTCCCCCGAATTTGAAACCAAGAAGCCGTCTTTATATAACAGCACTATATTATTTAAAATCCAAGTCCAAAGTCACTTTAGTTTTTAGTATCAAATAATATCATGTCAGTTTTTATTTAATGAGATTTTTTTTTTTTTTGGGTGTAAAAAAGAGCTATATCTTTTGTTTATTTTTAAATTACTTTATTTATTTATAAATTAAATTTTTAGAATAAAAATTATATATATAAAATAAAAACATATTTTTTTTTGTTACAAAATAAGCGGTATCTAAAACAAACTTAATTACTATGCAAGTTGCTTTCATTTATTACATCAAAGTGGCGGGCATGAATCATCATCATTCTTGTCTTGTTCATTAAAAAAAAAAAATCATAATTCTTCACTTCATACCGACTTGCAAAAAAAAAAAAGTATACGAAAAAAAAAAGTATAATTGCTATGCTTATCCAAAAAAAAAAAAAAAAACCGACATGCTAGCATATTCCCATCCGCAAGTCCAATTTCTCCCTCCTGAAAAAAAAAAAGTATACGAAATTTTTGTTGATCAACTTTTTAAAATACAAAAATATTAAGAAAAATAAAAAGAAGATAAAAGAGAAATAACACAGAGAATTGACTTGGTTTAAGCTTAACTGCTTAAGTGTTCACTTGACATCAATATATTTTACCTTTTTTTTTTTTTTTTTTGCTAAAAGTTTTCATATATATATATACACACACACACACTTGAAAAAATATAAAATTTTAAAAAGCTGTTAATAAACTAATAAAATTTAAACAAAAAAATTTCCAGCAACTAAACGATACTATATTAATGTGGCGCTTGGTACGGGGAATCCATATTACTCTTGGCATCAGATTCCTATAATTCCTAAGAATGTAGTTATTCCTATGTTTAGTTTCATTGGGAATCTTTTAAGATTTCTAAAAATGTGAAATGATAATATTTGGTTTATTCTAGGGACGGACTTAGGTGGGGGCCTAAGGGGGCCCGGGCCCTCCCTGGGCCCAAAAAAAAAATTTAGCAGGTAAAATTTTCCCCAAAAAAAGAAAGAAAAGGCTTGGGACCCCCCTTGGTTTGTAGCTCAGGCCCCCCCTCGACCATCCCAATCCGGCCAGCCCAGAAGGCAAGAGCCCATCAGCCCATGTAAACCTAAAAAAAAAAAAAGCGATAGTGAGGAAGAAAACCCAGCAATAGACTCCAAAACCAAACGAAAAAGCGAAAAAATGAAGGAAAAAAATAAAAAAGAAAAGAACAGAAAGTCAGATTCCGAGAGGCGAGTCGAGACAGAGAAAGTGAGACGCGAGAGACACGCCGACGCCGTGACGCTGCTGCTGACACCCTGACGCCGCTGCCCACTCCCACGCGAGAGAGACCCATCTCTTGCTACCCAGTAGATGCGAGACCCGTCCTTGACTCCCTGTCGCATACCCAAACCGGAGACCCATCTTGCCGCTGCCGCCAGTTTCTCGATCTGCCTAGCCCAACTTTATTGGTCCACTGCTCTAGCCTCCAGCCTTCACAGTTCACAGGTACTTAATCTATCATTTCCTTCAAAAGAATCAAAACCTAATATAAAGTTTGTGAATCTCAGAATCTAACAATCTATACTTGTGGACCTGTGGTGTTTGTGTTTTTACTTATGAGTGATGAACTGATATTGGTGATTCCGTGACTGTGAATTGAATTTGTGCTTGACTGAATGTTGTGTTTTTTTTTTTTGGCTTTGTGACTCTGTGACTCTGTGTCCGTGACTCTTTCTTATATTATATAGATATATTATATAGATAAGAGAGATAGAGAGAGACAGTAGAGATTCTAGAGATTAGAGAATAGATTAGAGATAGTGTAGTATTTGTCTGTTTGTTCTTTGTTGACCGGCAGTTGGGCAACAATAGGGACAAGTGACAGAAAAAAAAGAGGTAAAGTTAAGAAAAGGAAAACTTTCAGCTATAAAAGTTGTCAGAACTAACCTTTGAAACAAAATGGAAAATGATTTTTTGACGGACTCTTTCATATTATATATTGAAAATGATATAGCTTCGACATTTAGTTTGGATTCAATCATTGATGATTTTGAAAATTTGAAAAAGCTTCAAGTTCCATTTTTATAAATGATTGTATTAAGAAATAATAGTGTTTCGTGTCTTTTGTTTTTGTTGGTGGATTATTGTATCTTAATATATTAAGAAACAATGATTTTTGGTGTTTGTCTTGATTTTTGGGTATTTCTCTTGGTTGATAGTTTATTAATGCTATATGGATATGTATTTGAAAAAAAATATATTTCACTTGTCTCCGGACCCCCTTAGCGTGAAATCCTACGTCCGTCCCTAGTTTTATTCCTATAAATCTTAAATGAATTATTTATTTTTTCCATTTTATCCTTAGATTTTAATGTTAACTACCAAGTCTTTTTAAAAAAAACAAAAAAAATCTTCCTTTAAATAAATAAAAACCAAATATAAACTATTAATTATGACAAATTCATTAAAATTATAGTCTAATATTTCAAAATGACAAGTACAACACAAAAATAACTATTTAAATTTTCAAATCCTTTTATTCTTAATAATAATTTTTAAAAGAGTTTAATCCATAATAATTTGTTTTATATTTTATCTTAATTGCTTAAATGATAAGGAAAAAAGGTTAAAATTGTTAATTTATAAAAAAATACAATTTTCTTTAAACTTGAGAATCTAGATTCTCACATGTTTTAAAGGGAATCTACATTTTTATTGAGAGGGGTTTAAGGGGGGAATTCAGATTTCCTAGCTTGATTTGCAATCAAACATGAGAATTTTTAAACATTCTTAAAAATTCTAAAATATTATCCTATACCAAATGCCACATAATGGTATAGTCATTAAAATGCGGACACTTATCTTTAGTATTCATTTCTTAGCCTTACAGCGTGCGTCCACTGAATGATATAATGTTAACCCTAAAACCACTAAAAGACACGGTATTCCTAAACAAATACGATCATCTTAAAATTATTTTAACGCAAGTAGCATTAGATAACCATGATATAACATTAACTTGTGCATGCGTTTGAGATCTCTTTGTTTGTGTTTTGGTTTTTTTTGGCTGAGAGAGAGAGATCTGTGGTAAGTTTACCAATATAACAGCATGTACTTATAAGATACAAGGGATATATGCAACCAACCGCTAGGAATGAGTAACGACAACTGATCACTTTTGCAAGTCCGAAAAATTATGTGGATGAAATCGATCGAAACCTTACAGATCAAATGAACAATTAGTGTAAATTTCGAAGAATTAAATTGAATGTAAAGCTAATATTTACTGTATTCTTATACACAATTCAATTTTAGGTGGAATGTTACATATTATGCTGTAAAAAGTAGAACAAAAGAGTACAGGTGCTATCTTGATTTTAATATATCAATTCTACCTTTTTCAATAAAAAAAAAGTTGTATTTCTATCAAATTATCCTTTAATTTTGTTTCTAATTAAACATAAGATGTAGGGACATTTTTAAAAAGATAAAAAGATCCAAGAGAAATCTGTTAAATAATAGTATAGACTATAGATTAATTATCAAAATACACCAAGCAGCATTGAATTTCATTTTTATGACAAAAATACAATACCTTACTTACACGAGCTTTTTATAACGGAGACTGGAACTAGAAACATTATTTTTATTCGTAATTTTTTCCAAATCCAGAATGCAACTATAATATTTTTGGAGAATCCATTCGTACACAAGTATAACATAAATTATAAAAAAAAACATTTTAGGTTCTGTTTGGTCCTGTTGTAAACAACACGGCATTATCAAACAAAACTTTATTCTTCCAAATTCAAAATAAACGTAAATGCATGAGCGGTTGACCTAGGCAACTCTCTCCGTTGTTATCTTTAACCATGGAAATTAGAATCCTGGTGGTGCAGACAAATGAGTACGTGGGTTTGGCTTTGAAGGAGGAACCGGACCACGACCTTGTGGAAGAACTGACCCCATCTTTGTTGAGTCCATCGCAGCCGAAGGCGTAGCCCTAATAGATGCAACAGATTTGCAGTTAAATATGAGCACAGCCAAAACCAGCGCCACGTTTTCTAGGATTTTGTACGACACATGGTCATTTTCTGATCCTCTCTAGAATTTCAAAGATAAAAGTGAATCTACCTGGAGTTAGGGGTGGGGCAGAAGGTGATGGTGTAATCAGGCGAGAAGCCACAGGTGAAGGTACTGGTCTTGTCGTCGTAAGCATAACTGTAAGCGCGTGGGCATGCGGTCTTAAAGATCTGAGAGTACGTTGAAGGCTTACAAGTGTCGGGTGTGCCATACGCGCCTCTACAACAGTACTGATCTTGGTCTAATGCAGCGCACGCGCTTTTACACGCGACGCTCTCACCAACGTCGACGTTGGCGGTGCTCGTAACCTTAAGCTCCAAAGGGCAAGACTCGTTAAGGTCGCTCACGCATCCAATGCTTCTACAATTCTGACCTTTCCCACCCTGGGGCACCACAAGCATAGGAAGGTTGTACCCATCGACCAAGCTAACATCGAAGAAATCTAGACCGCCATAAGAACCATCGAGCTTGAACTCGGCTAGAGTTGCTGGTGGCAAAGCGTTGTTTCCTGCACACTCAACTTTGCCAGAGCTGCAATCTGCTGTGACGCAGGAGAATTTGCCTGTGGAGTCTTGGGAACAATGGGTTCGTCCCCAGAATCGACCACCCCATGAGGCTGGTGCAGTGATGGTTTTGGACTCATCCTTCTGCAGAGCGAAGCCTGTGGTTGAAAGTGAAGCTATTCCTGCTCTAGATTGAATGCCTGGCCATACTGTGTCATCGCACTTGTTTAATATGGTAAAAGTCGTTGAAATCACTCCTGTAATTGAAAGGAAAAGAAAATAACTTTGTTAGAATTTGGCATGTTTTAATGTTAGAGTGCCACTATAGTCATAAAAGACGCTAATTTATGAAAAATGTTACTACGGTCGAATCCGGTTGAATATTGCCCCTACCCATTGTTGTCTATAAAAAACAATGTTGTGCAATTGTTGCTAATTTGTTATTAGTTTCTAAGTTATTCACCTGGTGTTGATAGAAAAAGGGTTAGTAGGGACATCAATAATGTTGTTAATTTAGCCATTAAAATTAACTCAATGACTATAACGAGAAGAGATAAATAAGGAAGAGAAATTTAAGAGAAGCAAAAAGATTGAGAAGAAGAAAGAAGTTGCATAGGCCAAATACGAGTTTCTTTCTTCTTCTCTGGAGTTGGGTGCAATGTGAGATGCTGTACGAGCTGTGATGAGTGGATTGGGGTATTTATAGAGGAGTTGAAGCAGCGTATGTTATAGCTTACATGGTTCAGATTTGTGGCGTGTTTGGATGTTTAAAAAGGAGGGAGAGTAGAGTAGAGGAAAGGAGAGTAAGTCAATTACCTTTTTTGGGAGTTTTTTAAGGAAGAATGGGGAGGAGTTTGGAGGGATTTGGAGGGATTTCAAATACCTCCAACCTCTCATTTTAATTCCCCCAAATTAGAGAGATTTGAAGGGAGAGTAGAGTAGATTAACTATTGACCAAATGCATTCTCCAATTTATCCTTTCTAAATTAACAAAATTAAAAACTAATTATATAAATAATCTTCGTTTGTTTCCTGAGAAAATTTAATACTACAAATGACAAATCTTCCCAATGCTTTCTTACCAACCAAACACAATTTCTACTAAATTTAGTATCTTTACGGTTTCTATCCAATATTTAACCAAACAGAAAAGAGAAACCCAAAACCGAATACTACACAAAGTCTCTAACTGCATAAATCCAACGATCCAATACCCAAATCCAAAACTCACTCTTTCTCTCTCTTCCTCGCACGCACATATACCTTATCGCCATCATTTCTTAAAGATTTAAGCCCCGATTCTAGGGTTTCCGATTGAGATTTGATCCGAGCTTTTTAGGAAAATGTATATATTTTTTCCTCAGAGATTTGCTATGGCTAACAAGAAGATAGACAGTCAAGATCGCGTGAACCAATACAATGGCGAGGAATACGAAGACTCCTCGTCGTCGTCGTCGTCGTCGTCGTCGTCGATGTCAATGGAGGACGCGATTTCGTTGTGCGGTGTTGGGTTCGGAGCGAGTTTGAGCGCTTCGCGGGAGAACAACGAGTCAAGGAGTGAGATTGGGCTAACGGAGCGTCTGACGAATATTCTCGTGGACGAAGGGGATGGAGATCTGTTGCTTCAGTAGAGCTAAAAAACTGTTTGGTTGCTTAGAAAATTTTGAATTCTAATTTTACTTTTGAATGCCAAATGATAGACTGAGGTGGAGCTAGCTTTTTGTTTGGTTGGTGAGAAATGCAAGGAAACTGTAGAAATTTACGAAAGATTTTTATTTTTATTATTTTTAGGTAAAAAAATTATTTTATAATAATTAATAGTAGTCTTATACTTTTATTAGAGTTATTTAATGAAATGAAAATGTTAATTAAATAATTATTTAATCTAACAAATTAATCATAAACCAATATTGCAAGTTCATTTTCAAATAAGGATAAATTTGTCTATTTAAATCATTTTCTATCATTTTCATCCTAATTTTTAAAACATCCAAACAAAAAGAATGGCTAATTACTCTCTTCGTCCTTACTACTTTTAAAAACATTCAAACAAGGTGGAGGATAACTACTTCCCTCTACTCTCCTTCTCACTACTCTTCTCCTCCCTACTCTCTTCCCTCGAGAAACTTCCAAACAGGCCATTGGTTTTATGCGTTAAATATGCTTTTTTAATCTAAAATTAGAGAAATGTTACGTCCACAATATATTTATAATATTTTTACAACAAATCATCGGTGGTTAGTTGTTATTTGTTCAAATTTGAATCTAACACAAAGACTACTTTTTTGTCCTAACAATAATAACCAGTAACAACTTGTTACTTAAAATTTGTTGTAAAAATATTGTGAAAATATTATGGACATATCATTTCTCATAAAATTATCAAAAAAGCAAAGAATGTTTTCAACATTTTTTCCTTATACAGGAAAAGTGCATCGCATTTTTTTTAAGGTGGTCACATATGCAGTTGGTCATTGTGTGTTTGCTACGAATTAATAAATTTGAGAAATATATAAACATAACAAACTTTCAGTGTATTGTTTCTTATACAAAGGATAACATTAGATAGAACAATGAAAATTTTCTCAATTGCAATTTTAAATTATGAATAATAAATGAGTTTATATATTTAATAAAATTATATTAAGTAGAGTTATAACTATTTACTAAGCATACAACTAACTCTGTATCCATGATTGTCATTTGAATGTATAGTGTGTTAATCTCGGGAAATAGGAATGATCACAATTCATTCGAATATTCCACCTTATCTCTCGATTGTTGGTGATCCCGGCCATTCCACGTGGAGTTAGACTAGCAGAAGACTATTAAGATATAATGATTATAATATAGGAATTAGTTATGGCAAATTGAAGAAAGTTGAACGACACGTGTAACGTAAGAAGGTCAGATGAACAGAACACTTTTTAGACTTTTAGCAATTTTTGAATAGTAAAAACATTTACATTAGGAATCACATATGTCAGGAAAATTTTGCATAAAAATTCAAAATTTCCTACACATTGGACCTTATAAAAATTAACTATTGTAAAAAATTTCGCAATAGTACTAAAATACAATTCTACCTTTTAACATTATTATATAAAAAAATTAATATTTTATTAATTTACTTTATCAATTCCTCTCTTTAGGGTTTTTGGGTTTTGAGTTTTTGTTTTTATTTGAATTTTGAAAAATATTATTTTATTGTGTAGAAATATTATATCAATGTGTTGTATTATAAAATAAAAATTAAAATGTTGAGAATATTATAAAATGATATAATATAATTAATAAAGTAATTTTTAAAAATAATAAAATAAAATGAGATAAAATTTTAAAATGTGAATGCTATCACGTTCTACCCTTATCCAATTTCTCTTAAAAAACAGCTTTTATTGATGGAATCTCTATAAACGCAGACCAAAGAGGAAAGAGAAGACTGAAGAGACTAACAGCAGATCACTATCAAAATGTTAAATTATTTAACTTTGACACCTCTTATGCAAATACTATTTTAGGCTTTTTATCACAACCAATATAAATGCTCTAAAAGGTATCCGAACCTCTGTCATTTATCCTTATGGTGCCGTTGGTAAGAAAGGTTAAGGTTAATTGAGACAAAATAAAAAATATATTAGAAATTTCAGTTAAAGTAAATTATATTAGTAATTATAATGTATTCATAATAAAATATCACACGATATGAAGGGGTAAAAAGACAAAATCAATATATATTTTTTATTACAATAGAGTATTAGTAATTTTTAACTTAAAAAATAATAATACTAATTTTTTTTTTTTATATTCCAGTCTAAGTCTCATATCACTTTTCTAGTTGGTACCCAAGTATTACATAAAAATGTGCATCTTTATTATTAAATTACTATATAGAGAGGTTTTGGATTATCAACAGCAGAGTGAAAGCACTCATCCTCATCGCTTTAATTAATACGTATAATAATATCAATTTAATATTAAGTCATCCATGCGTAGTCGGTTAGAAAAATGGGATTGACGTCTCTCAAATTAAAGTGTGATCAATGAAATGCTTTGAAATTATAGTGAAGCATTTCATTTATCACACTTTAATTTGAGAGACGTCATGGTCCTCAAATTCAATCCCATTTTTCTAACATACTATTCATGGATGAATTAATATTAAATGAAGAGTGGATAAATTAATATTAAATAAAGTTTTTATCGCACATCCTTGGTGTGATAGTGAAGCATTTACATAATTATAAGTGCTTTTAGAGTGTGGGTAATTATAAGTGCTTCTAAAGTGTGGGAAGTAAGGATTAAGGTTCAAGTTTCTAAGAGGGAGTTTCATACCTATATACAGATTAGAGTAAAATAAAATTTCTATTTTTGTATTAAAAAAAAAAAAAAAGCCATTCTCCTTAATGATAAGGCTACGCTATAGGTAGACATGACAATACAGGTCAGAATTTTCTGACCGACCTGACCAGAATAACCTGTGACCCAACCTATTAAAAATATTTGCTAAAAAAATATTTAAATTAGTGCATAAAGAAAAGAACCTAAATATTTCGTATAAATATAATCATAGAAATTATAAACTAATAAAAATTAAATCAATTGTCATGTCATGACAATTGACATGACAACTCCCAAGCACTTTAAAAGCACAACACTTTACCTTACATACCAACAGGTCCATGAGTCCAGCCGTCCAAGACTCCAAGTTGTCTAACACATAACATATTACACATTGACTCATTAGTCAACAATGCATGTTGCCTATATTTTTTTAATAATAAAGATTGTAATGTTTTGTGGTATTATTTTTTATAGCAATTTTTTTTTATTGATTAGGAATTTGATCATTATGAAAGTGGTTGTGGTACCAAAACAAAAAAAAAAAAAAAAATCTCAGTTAGACTTGTATTTAGAAGAGTCTAGATTTAACAAAAAGGAAAATCCAAAGTTAGAAGTTCTCTCTTGGTGGAAAGAGCATTACAATCAGTTTTCAGAGCTCTCTTTGATGTCACGGGATCTCATGAGCATTCCGATAACCACTATTGCTTCTGAATAAAGTTTTAGCACTGGGAAAAAAAATTCTTACTCCATATCGATCACGTCTTTTACCTGAGAATGTGGAAGTTATGTTGTATACTAAAAGTTGGCTATATGGATTTGAAGGTGATTTAATTTTTTTTATAATCATAATTATATAATTTTAATTCTTTATTGATTTGCTTTCATGGTACATTAAGTTATATTAAAATATTGTATTGTAGATGAAGATGCTGACGAAATTGGCCAACTTGAGTTACAATTTGCAAGTATGATATTTACATTACTGAATCTGCTACCAATGTTGAGTAGATTGAGATTGAGATTGAGATTGAGATTGAGGTATAATTTTTATAAAATATTTACTTATTCTTCTTTACTTAATATGTTATGTTTATTTTTAAATCTTTTTTTCTTTAGTTTATTTTTCTAAATAATCTAACTTTACTATTATTTTAAATGCAACAGGAACATGTGCACTTAAGAAAACCGATAACTTGCTACTTTGCTGGCTTACTTGTTTTGTTTGTTTTAAGATCTATCTCTTTTTGAAGATGTAAACTTGTAATTATATGCATTTTAACAGTGAACTATTAACATTGAAGACTTTTTCCATCACGAATTTATAATTATAAATAATTTTTGTTATGCTCAAAACTATTAAAATTGGAAGGATATTAGCAAGTGACATTAAGTACAATTCACTTGCTTAATTGATTTTATTCATTTTTTATTAACGGATTGTCATTGATTTGTTTTTGTAATTAAAAAAAAAAAAAATTGTCTAAAAAATATGGGTCAACCCGACTTGACCTCCAACCCGATTGACTTGTTTAAAAATGATCCTTTTTGACCCATGACCCGTTTGACCTGCAAACCCGATTGATTCGACCCGAATTCGACCCGCCCCGTCCGTTTTGCCATGTCTAGCTATAGGCTTTAATTCAAGCTGGCATGCATGTTGATAGTTTTAAAACATTACTGCGATTGATGTGACCCTATGTTAGTTTAAACGACAATTTTGGTCGTATATTCTCTCTTTTTATGGACAAATTTATTTATTTATTATCTTCATGGAATAGTTGGAAGCATATATTGCCAATCGGCCGAACACCATCACCAATTCACCACGAATGATGGAACACATGCATATATCTATGCTAACATTTTGAGAGAGTTTCTTACCAGTATCTGGCTTTATTTTATAGATAGTGAAAATGAAAGAAAATATAGTTCAAACTCCAAATATGAAACATCATAGTTATTATCGCTTGAACCAGCTAGGCACCATATATAGGCCACTGATAAGGGTTTTACGAAATTTCGATGTGACCTAGATCAAACGGCAACATGTGTAAGAAAAGAATCTGGCAACCCATAGGATTTCACTAAGGGACAGAATAAACCAATTTAGCAAAAACCAATGTTAAGCATGCTTAATGACTAGACTCTCACGGGCTTACCACACAATCAGGGAATTTTTTTTCCATTTAACGTTAATTTTATAAGAATATTGTTAATTGTCCAGTTGCAAAAGAAAGTGGGAAACTAGCATCTCGAGTTTTTAAAACTCGAGATCAATGCCAAATTCAAGTTTTAAAAACGCAGGAACTCGAGTTTTAGACACTCGAGTTCCACATTTTTCCCATTTCGCGTGGAACTCGAGTTTTAGATACTCGAGTTCTACGATAAAACTCCAGTTTTATCATTTTAAATCTCGAGTTTCTAAAACTCGAGATGTTATTTTTCATTTTACTTTCAAATGTTGCTTAACTTACTACATAGAAACCCCTCACGTTGTTATTCTGAAAATATCCCCCACAATCAGGGGCTGAGGGACGTTATCCTTTGGGTGGGCGGGGGGCCACAAAATCTCTACTCTTTCATCCTTTTTGACTTTCCTTTCCTCCTAAAAGCCGTGTCTAACTTTTTTTTTCTTTAGTGAGACCAAATTACATTGCTATTCAACGACCTATGCTGTACTGACCTGGGAATTATCACGAGAGAGTAGAGAAACTATGAGAGTATGAGGGTACATTATTAGACCAGTAAAAGCAATAAAATTGATTTCAAATTTAATTGAGAGGAATGAAATTAATTTTGAATTTATTTTTTACCATCGTAATTTAATTTGGCTAAATTTAACGGCCATTTATTTTATGGTTGTTTATAGTGACATTATTATATTTAAATTCTATGAATATTATTTCTTGTAAATATAGTCTAATTTTGGTTAGATTTAATGTTTTTTCTAAAATTAATGCAGGAAGACATATGCGTATGTATGTATATCATACTTTGTATTTTTCTTGAAATGCAAATCAATATGAGAGTATTATCTCGCCCCCCCAACCAAAATTAATTTTTGGGTTAATTATGCCTTGCACACAATACTTCCAACTTTCCGAGCTCTTTGTCTTATTAATTTGGAAGTAACTCTAAGTTACTACTATAAAAGTTAGACCATTTTGTAGTGGTACTTTGGTTATGTAATATATTATAAGCCTATTTAAAAACTCCTTATACTACTTTCATGTTCATGTATGTTCTAATAAGTATTATTATTTCTTTAAAAAAAAAATTGAAAGATTCAGTAACAGTTCAAGGTGGTCCAACTGTGTAAGTGCAAGTGCAACACTCATGAATTTGGGCCCCATATTTATCCTACTTAGCCGTGATCTAAAACTAAGATTTTTTTTTTTTTTATCATGATTTTTTTTTCTTTTTCATTTTTTAATATATGTTTCATAATTTCTTTTATGTGTTTCTCGTTGAATTTATGTTTGATACTTCGTAAAAAGATAATTGTACCCTTTACACTTTGCAGTTAGTATTTCATGCTTTGATTACAATTATTTCTCAGCGGAAAAAAAATTAGGGCATTTGACAATAGAATATATGTTTGTCACAAGTTTTTTTCTCTCTGACTTGTCCTTACGATGCCGATTATAGCTGAAAAAAAAAAATCTATCGTGCATCAAATGCATGCATGCAATGCCATTAATGCATGCATTACACGCATGCATTCAGTGCATGCAATGCCACGTATATACCTCCTACCTAAATTTCTATGCAAAAATTTAGACAATTTGTTCCTTACAAGACTGGAAGGATTTAAATAACTAAACCTTAGAAAGTATAGGAAATAGAGGGCTAACCGCTATACTATAGTACATAATAAATAATTTAATTAGTGATTATAAGAAATAATAGTTATTATCAAACTATATGTAGGGCTAATGACACTTTTCATCCTAAATTATCACTTCAATTATACTTAATCTCTTAAACTATCAAAATGCATAATTGACCTTCCAAAACTATAAATTTCTTTCAATGTTTCCATTTTTGTCTGTTTTGTTGTGAACTCTAATGTAATTTAGTATTATAAAAGACCTATTTACCTTTCTTTACAAAATAGACAGTTTAAGGCAAATTGGTATTTTAATGCTAAATTTTGTTAGAGTTAACAACAAAATACACGGCAAGGGTTTAAGTATAATGTATTTTTAAAATTATAGGCTCAATCATGCGTTTTAGTAGTTTAGAGGGTGAAATTAGTGTAATTGGAGTGATAGTTTAAGGAGAAAAAAATGTAATTTCGACTTAAAAATAATATCATGTTGATTTTTTTTTCCTTAATTTTAAAACATTAAAATATAGGACTACCCACCAGAGAAAGACTCCCAATTTTTTGGTGGGGGGGGGGGGGGGGGAGGGTGGTATGTGAATTTTTTTTTTTTAAAGTGAGTTTTACATTTTTTTTTTCTCCACTTTTAATGAGGGACAAAAAACTGATATTAGAAATGCCATAAATTTTACTACATGGGTTTTGCAAATTACTGTTTTAAGCCTTAAATAGTATTAAGTTGACCCTAGACTTCTTTTATAAACAAGAGGTTATAATTTAAATAACTTTGACTTATAAGTTATATATAAGTTACCAAAATTATACAAAGTAATATAAATAGTTATAAATTGCAAATATCGTAAAATCTTTATATTTTCCAAATAAGTCAGTTTATTTGTTTAAAATTTGGCTTATTCATTCTAAGAGGAGATAACATTACCTCTTAAGAAGTTCCATGACAAGGAGATTGTGTCTATGTATCTGTTGGTCATTCATATACATGTTGGGATCACTTATCACATCTAGTCGAGGATGCTTTAAATCATAAAAACAATGCTTGTGTATTCATTAAAAAAATTGATAAAGTTGAATTCAATTCTTAGCTAAATTCTCTTTTTTATATATATAAGAGGACTATGGCTATTCTATACGGGCATTACCCTCATCCAAGCCCATTTGTCTATATAAGCCCATTGCACTGACGCCATGTGTAGAATCTCACACTGACTGAACGCCTGGGCTCATTTCGGGCAAGTTTCGGCTCTTACCAAAAGCCCGAGGCTTAGGAATGAAATCATTAACAACATGAACAACAAAGGCGAAGTCACGCCACCTCTGGTGAATACGCCCTTCGAGCAAGTGGAGCTCGAAATGCACGGTATCACCGCGGAACACCATGCTGAGCTACTGTTACCTTCTCCCATTCGACACCAAACTTCCACTCAAGAGTAATGGCATTGGACCACCCCACCGTTACCTAGGGATTGGCTCTGCCGAGAATCAGATCTAACAGTGGAACTAGTTCCAAGGCCACCATTACCTTCTCCCACTCGCAGTTAAGCACCCACTTAGAAGAAACAATATTGGACCTCTACCTTCACTGACCCAGAAAACGATCATTGTCATCCCACTAACTTTGACTATAAATAAGCAAGGGAGATTCAGTTGAGGGGGTTGGTGACTGGGGAGAGGAAGGACTAGGGAGAGGAGAAGTTCTTGAGAAAGAAAGGGAGAGCAATTGTAAAAACAGAGGGAGCTTGGGTACCTGGGTTGTCGAACGTAGGACCGCATATTGTAGGAAATACAAAAGCCCACAAAACAAATAGATTGTGAGCCCAAATACCTTTCAGAACAATCAGCCATATTTGGGTGCGCACAATTGGCGCCGTCTGTAGGGAATCTCCTACGCAGCTGTGGTTCTATCAAGGCAGACGCAGGAAAATGTCCAGGAGTAGACCTGAAAGTTATGCTGAAAGTGGCTCCAGGGGGTCGTCATGGGTCTACATGGTGAGAAAGGAGGCAGAAAAGGCAAGAGGATCGGCAGCATCACGAGGCGAAGGAGTCCGGGCGAGAAAAGAGGTCATTTCAAACCCCCCGAACAGCGTCTGATGCTTCAAGCCGCAACCGCCTCAACAGGAGGGATCAGGAGCTTGAGTGGAGGGATCAAGAGCTTGAGCGCCTACGCAGGATGGTGAGAGACCTGGAATTGCAAGCAAAGGGCAGACACAGGAGAAAGGACTACGATGAGTGAAGAGAAAGATCAACAAGTGTGGGGGATCACTGTGTGGCAGGGTCCCATCAATCTGGTTCTCATCGGCACCATGAGCAGTCACGAGAATATGCAAACCGTGACTTAACTTCCCTAGACGAAAGGCGGCCGCGAAATGTGGCTATGGACGCAATGAGCCGAGCACTACGCCAAGCTGCCTAATCACCATTCTCAAAAGACATTGAAAACACACCTATGCCAAGCAGATTCACACGGCCATCGTTTAATTCCTACACTGGAAAGAGGGACCCTGTAAAACATGTAGACCACTACATTCAAATGATGTCCTTACACGCTCATAATGATGCGTTGATGTGCAAGGTTTTCCCTTCGAGCCTTGGCCCCACTGCTTTGAGGTGGTTCAACGGGTTGAAGAAAGGCTCGATTCACAGTTTCCCAAAATTGATCCAGGAGTTTGGCATACGATTCATGACTTGCAGCCCTGTCCCACAGCTCGTAGATGCGTTACTATCAATGAAAATGGGGGCTGGAGAGACCCTTCGCAACTATGCTAACCGATACTGAGAGCTATATAACAAGATCAGTGGAGGTAGTGAAAAGATTGCTGCAAGCACCTTTTGAATGGGGTTAGTAGATGAATCTAGACTAAAGGAATCATTGATGAGAAGGCCTCCTGAGGATATGAGGCAATTGATGAAGCGAATCGAGGAGTATAAACGGCTAGAAGACAATTGGTTATAGTACAAGGGAAAAGCCCCGGTCATAAATTATCCTTGGAATGTTGGTTTCCAGCCCAGACCCCAAAAGGATTTGAGGATTCAAGATCCCGGGCCAAGAGCGGGAGGAGTGAATGTAGCTTTTAAGGAACTAGTGCATAGGATCGTCGATCGGATAAAAAATGAGCTGTACTTTAAGTGGCCGAACAAGATGGCGGGCGACTCATTGAGGAGAAACCATAATTTTTACTGTACCTACCACAAGGACAATGGGCACACCACCGAGCAATGTAGGGTATTGAAAGAACGTTTAGAATAGTTGGTGAAGGCTGGGCATCTGAAAGAGTTTGTGGTAGCAACAAGGAATCGTGAGGCAGGGCAGGATGGTCGGTTGCACGGGAATCCTCTCCCACTCCCTTTGGGAGTAATAGAAGTCATCCATGTAGTTACAATGGGCATTTTAGCTTCTGGGACGAGGGGAGTATTGATCGTAGAACTGGCAAAAAATCCTGCGGACGAGCATTCTCCCAGGAAAAAGATGAGGTACACAAAGCAACCCATTGCATTTGATGATAATGATATGGACGGCACCATTCAACCGCACAGTAATGCTTTAGTCATCACTGCCCGTGTAAGGGGGTTTGTAGTGAAAAGGATAATGATAGATCAAGGGAGCTGTGCAGATGTAATGTATCCCAACTTGTACAGAAGGCTTGGGCTGAAGAAAGAAGATTTGTCCAAGTATGATTCACCTTTGATGGGGTTTGACGGCCATATGGTGATCCCAAATGGGAAGATTTCACTCCCCGTTACCATAGGGGAAAAGGAGGTAAGCGTGACATATATTGTGGTTGCCTCTTTCTCACCATACACTGCAATTCTCAAAAGGCCATGGATTCATGACATGGGAGCCGTACCTTTCACCTTGCATGTGAATGTCAAATTCAGCGTAGAGGACGGAATCGTGGTGATAAGGGGCAGTCAGCAGGTAGCCAGGCGATGTCTAGTGGCCGCAGCCACCCGAGAAGCCGGACAAAGGGAGACCATTAGGGAAACCCCCTTATAGCAATTACAGCAACCCCGGGAGGGAGTAAGGGCCATCTGTGCCGAGGACTTGGTGAAAGTAAAAATTTTGCTAGATTCTAAGATGAGTTTCATGATAGGGGCCTTAAAGGATGAGGAGAAGGTGGAGTTGTTGCTTTTTCTTATACAAAGGGTGGATGTATTTGCTTGGAGTCCCTATGAGGTGCCCAAGGTTAACCCAGAGTTTATTGTCCACAAGCTCAACGTGGACCCTTTATGCCCTCCTAAGAGGCAGAAGCCGAGGAGATCGACTAAAGAGCATGTTGAAGCCGTCAGACAGGAGGTCGGGAAGCTGAAAAAAGTAAGGGCCATAAAGGAAGCGTTCTTCCCAGAATGGCTAGCAAACATTGTGGTAGTAAGGAAGAAGAACAGCAAGTGGAGGGTTTGTGTTGACTTTACCAATCTAAACTGAGCATGCCTAAAGGATCCATTCCCAATGGCAAAAATTGATCAGTTGGTAGATGCGGCCTACAGGCACCCTAAGATGAGTTTTCTAGATGCGTTTTAGGGTTACCACCAAATTGCCCTAGCAACCGAAGATCAGGAAAAAACTGCATTCATATCACCGGATGCTAATTATCATTACACGGTGATGCCGTTTGGATTGAAAAATGCGGGAGCCACTTACCAACGAATGATGACAAGGATGCTCAGGGATAAAATTGGGCGTATGGTCGAGGTGTACATCGACGACATGATGATAAAAAGCAAGCAGGAAGGGCATCATGTTGACGATCTTAAAGAAGTGTTTGAAATGCTCCGGCGACACCGGTTACAGCTCAATGCCGATAACTGCACTTTTGGGGTAGGGACTGACAAGTTCTTGGGCTATTTAATCACTAAATGGGGAATCGAAATAAACCCCGATCAAATTGAAGTCGTGAAGCATTTAAAACCTCTGTGCAACCCAAAAGAGGTTAAAAAATTGACCGGTATGTTGGCTACCCTTAACCGATTTATCTCTAAATTTGCCGACAGGTGCCGACCATTTTATTGACTATTGAAGAAATGGAAAGGATTCCAGTGGGACGATGAGTGTGATAGAGCTTTCCAGGAACTAAAGCAATATTTGGGGCGGGCTTTAATGTTAACGGCCCCAGAACCCGAAGAAGATTTATATATGTACCTCTCGGTATCCGAGCATACTGCCAGCACAGTACTGTTGAAAGATGATGGCATACAGCTGCCAATTTACTACATAAGCAAGACATTGGTTGACTCCGAGACAAGGCATTTGCCGTTGGAAAAATTGGTTTTGGCACTCGTGCACTCCACCCAGAAGCTGCCCTATTACTTTCAGGCACACACCGTCCACGTTCTCACAAAGTATCCTTTGCAGTCATTACTGAGGAGATCTGACTTTACCAGAAGAATAGCGATGTGGGGGACTCGGCTGGGTTCTTTTGACATAAGATACAAGTTGAGGAACTCAGTGAAGGGCCAAATACTCGCAGACTTCATTGCCGAGTTTTTATTAAGAAGTTCGGAGATGATCAACGTAGTGGGGACCAACCTATGGAAAGTGTTTGTGGACGGCGCCTCTAACGAGGCGGGAGTAGCAGCCGAGATCGTGATTGTCACTCTGGAGGGAATAAAGCTGGAACATTCATTCAGGTTAGATTTCAAAGCCTCCAATAATGAGGCTGAGTATGAGGCCCTGCTAGCCGGGTTGAGAGTGGCTTTGGATTTGGGAGCAAAGGAGGTGGAAATTTACTTAGATTCCCGGCTCGTAGTCAACCAAGTATTGGGGAGTTTCGAGGCAAAAGATCCTCGGATGGCAGAGTACTTCTGAGTGGTGAAACAGGTCATGGGTCATTTCTCAAGTGTGGAAGTAGAACAAGTTACCAGAGGGCAGAACCGCCATGCCGACCCCCTGGCCACGTTAGCATCGTCGATAGTTGGTGAAGTACCTCGGTTAATCAGGGTGGAATTGGTGGACGAACTGAGCATCAACGCAAGAATGGAGGTGTTGCAAGCTGTCGCGGCCAAGAAATCTTGGATGGATCCTATAGTTGAATTCTTAGCCGAAAACCGGTTGCCGAAAGACGAAAAAGTGGCGGCTAGATTACTACGGACTGCTTCTCGGTATTGGTTATCTGCCGATCGAAATTTATATCGAAGGTCATTTGAAGGACCGTACCTGCAGTGTCTTTGCCCTAGCCAAGCTAGAGAACTCCTGGCTGAACTGCATGAAGGTGTGTGCGGTAGTGACGTGGGAGGACGGTCATTGGCTCATCGAGCAATGACTAAAGATTTTTGGTGGCCACGGATGGGGAAAAAGGCCTCTGAGCATGCACGAAGGTGCCAGTAGTGTCAAAAACACGCCCCGATGATCCACCAACCTGTCGGGAGTCTAAACACGGTAAGTAGCCTGTGGCCATTCGCCTAGTGGGGGCTGGACATAGTCGGGCCATTTCCCCGAGCAATAGGCAATCGAAGATTTGTGTTGGTCGTAGTAGACTACTTCATTAAATGGGCAGAAGCAGAGGCGTTGGCAAATATCCTAGATTTCGTCGTTAAGAGGTTCATATGGAGAAACATTATAACAAGATTCGGTGTACCAGAGTCTCTTGTGTCGGACAATGGTTTACAGTTTGACTGCAAAGCTTTTTGGGAGTTTTGCAATAATCTCGGGATTAGAAACTGGTATTCAACGTCAGCATACCCACAAGCAATGGCCAAGCAGAAGCTACCAACAAGGCCATCGTAAACGAATTGAAGAAGAGGTTAGATGGGGCAAAAGGTAGGTGGCCTGAGGAACTGCCAAGCATCCTATGGGCTTACCGGACAATTCCGAGGAGGTCTATGGGAGAAACGCCATTCTCTCTAACTTATGGGGTAGAGGCTGCCATCCCTACAAAAGTGAACCTGTGCAGCGCCCGGGTTGCGGGATTTGCTCTAGGTGAGAATGAGAAGCTGATGTGCAAGTAGCTGAACTAGTTAGAAGAACACCGTGAAGCAGCTACCATCCGGCTAGCAAAATATCAGCAAAAGCTCGCCCAGAGGTACGATAGGAGTGTGAGGAAAAGGGAATTTGCCGCGGGAGATCTAGTACTTTGAAATGTCGTAGGGAATACCCGAGATATTAATGCAGGGAAACTAGACTTGTCCTGGGAAGGGCCCTACCAAGTAACTGCTATTGCAGGTGCAGCAGCATACTACTTAGAGGATTTGGAGGAAAGACCGCTTTGCGAGCCAAGGAATATTCATAATTTAAAGAAGTTTTATCAAAGACTGGCCACTCTCTAAAGATGTAAACTTGATGTAATTCCACACTATTATGTATTAATGTGACGGTATTTGCTCATGCAGGTGCATTTAATCCAATTGCTGTTAAGTTATTATTGCTGATATGGAGAAAATCGTGAGGGCAAAAACTACTTAATCGTTTTCTAAGTACAGAAGCCAGTACTCGGTTCCATTCCTATCACCGAGCAGGTGAAAACGTTAAGATTTAATTTTCTAAGGACAGAAGCCTGTACTCAGTTCGATTCCTATTACCGAGCAGGTGAAAACCTTAGGATATCATTTTCTAAGGACAAAAGCCTATACTCAGTTCGATTCCTATCATCGAGCAGGTGAAAACCTTAAGATATCATTTTCTAAGGACAGAAACCTATCCTCGATTCGATTCCTATCACCGAGTAGGTGAAAACCTTAAGATTTTATTTTCTAAGCGTAGAAGCCTGTACTCGGTTTGATTCCTATCACCGAGCAGGTGAAAATCTTAGGATATCATTTTCTAAGGATAGAAACCTGTCCTCAGATCGAACCCTATCACCGAACAGGTGAAAACCTTTAAACATCATTCTCTAAAGACAGAAACCTGTCCTCGGTTTGATTCCTACCACAGAGCGGGTGGAAACCTTTAGACATCGTTTTCTAAGGACAGAGACTCTCGTCACTGAGAAGGTGGAAACATTGGGTTGTCATTCTCTAAGAGCAGGAACCGATCATAGGTTCTACATTCGGAACCAAGCAATGAAAGCCTAAAGTAAAAATCCTAAGGGCAGAAAAGTTGCTCCTAGCCACTGTAAATAAGGAAGTAAGGTATGATGAACGGATAGGCCCTAATTATGTGCAAAGTTAGCAATTATCAAACAAACAACACAAATTTATATCTGAATGGTATTAATTAAAACTCAAGTGAGAGACAAAGAAATTGTTAGATCGCCACAACTTGGTGATTTAGGCTAAAAAAAAAAAAAAAAAAAAAAAAAAAAGAAGACAAGAGAGAACCAATTTCTCAAGCGGCAGAGTCGGTCGGAATGGGGGGACTAATAGCTTGCCCAGCTTCATCTCTAGCAGTCTGGGTTATCGGAGGCGTCTAATCTCGAGCAGCTTCATTTCCAGTACGGATATTACTCGTGACTTCCGGATCGGCTGTCTCCACATGAGCATCAATTTCACGTACAAGATCCCTCATTCTCGGAGTTTCCTCTTCATCCGTGTCATTAGCTCAACTCTGGATAGGAGGAGAAGGGGACGGGTAGGGGATCTGCGTCAGATTCACAGTGGCTTAAAAATCAGCTAACCATCCTTCCCCGAACCCATGGCGCCAAGCTTGGTGAACGATTGGTTCCACAAAGTCTTCAGCTGCCGAGAAGCCTGCATTATACACTTGTCCTCACAGGCTTTGAGGGATTCCTTTAGGTCGGCAATTTGATCGGCCTGGGCCAGGTTTATGCTATTCGCTGTTGCTAGCTTGAGCTCCATCTCACCTAGGTCTTTTTCCATGATGGTCAGTTTGTTCTCAGCAGCCAACGGGGCCTTCTTGGCATCTATTGCTTTCCTTTTTGATGCCGCAGCAGCTTCTCCCTTCTCTTAGGCAGTGACCTTAGTAACGATTTTCAATGCCTTCTCCCGATCAAAGGCCTCGGCTGCTTCCTTCAACCTCCCATCCATCACACTAGATAGCTGCGTAGCCTAAAAATGTCACAGTAACAAAACGGTTAAGCCAAGAAAATATCTACCTGTAACAACGAAAGAAATGAAGGGAATAGAAGATTATAGTGACAGTGTGCCATTGCAACCGCCTAGCAAATGACTCGTCGTCACTGTCAGAATAAACGTGAACATCCTCGAGCAACAGAAGACCTTGCGCCAGACTTTGGGCTACCTGCCCCCCTCCTCCCTTGTCCCATCGCCAAATGCTGGCGGTTGCCAGTAAAGGCTCACCACCCAGCAGGAAAATGCGCCGCCAACCAACCTCGGGTTGAGAAGAAGACGCCACGTTGGCCTCGACCTAAGTCGCTAGCAGAGTAATGGCTGGCGTCTCCTGGATCCTGGTTTGCCCCTTATGTGGGGCGGGATCTTCTGTAAAGTCTCGCCTGGAACGGGAACATTCTTCTCGGTGGCTCGTTTCCTCTTTTTGGTTTCACTAACGGGGAGAACCTGACTCATACCTTTGAGGGATTAAGGTTGGGCCGCTGAGCCGGCCCTGGGTATAAACCGGGAGAGGGTCATCTCTCTATTCTTCACCATTTTTGCTACTAGATCAGATTTAGCGCCCGAAGCACCTACTGGTTCGGTAGCTTCTTCCTCGGCTGTTGGGGCAGTGTCTTCTGGCTGTTCGATAGCTTCGTTTCTTCTTCAACTTTGGGACACACGCTAGGCAGACTTATCCCTTACAGGCACAATGTCATCTGTAGTGGTATAACGGGGGCTGAGGTCTCGAGCTTCGCCAGTAGTAAGCGCGGGAGGTAGGAACTTTTTGTGCCGGACGTCTATGTAAGACAGGAGCAGACTGTCTACTAAAAGTGCTTGGCTGAAGTTTTGCCAAGTAGTGTACAATGGATTAACGCCAAGAATCAAATGAGATGCCCAAAGTTGCCCGTTGTCGTGCATGAAAATCTCCAACCTCAGAACAAAGTTGAGATCGCGCACATGGATGACTCAGGATTCCGGTAGGAACCTTTTTGGTTTTGCAGCAAATCCGAGAATAAATCGATCAGTCAAGTGCACAAATAATAAAAATATGCAAGAATAGAGCGAATGGAGATTCTCGATACCGACCAACTTCACGTGGTGAAAGCAGGCCAAGTAACTCATTGGGGAGCCAGTTGTCGCACACCCGAATGAACTCTCCATCCGAGTTTCTATTTGAGTCGGGTAGACAAGAGATAAGCCGAACTCGTATATCTCTAGTTTTTAAGTAATAATCACTCGAAAAATTGCCGCACAATTTATACATAAAATTAATGTCATGGTGGTTCAGTTGCAGCCCCAATATCTGATTTAGTCAGCTAACACAACTTACAATTCTATAAAAATAAGGGGGAAACTGGTTGGGACACAGACTGTAGAACCCTAGGGTGCTTATGATGAGAGGGTCTACGGGAAACCTAATCCCACCCTCCAGTACGGACATCAACGAAAAAATGCTGCACTCGAATCAGTAGCTCTCGCTAGTTCAATATCACCCACATTGCAATAAACAATGTCGACATCACTTGGGATACCAAAGGTCTCTCTAAAACTAGCTAAGGCAGCCCTAGGGGTGAGGAGATGAGAATACCCCATTCCTAAAGTATGAAACAGAAAATAATCGAAACAGGGAGAGAGGTAGAGAAAACTTACGTTGGGCTTTAGGGAGTGAGGACCTGGAGGAGTGTTTATGCCAGAAGAGAGATGCTCGGCAGAGAAGAAATTCAAGGTAAATAGAACACAAAGAGTAAAATGGAAACCCGCGAGGAGATATATATAGGGGTCAAAGCGTTTAATGAGGCGTAGAGCGGGAAAAAACCCGCCAAACCCCTTTTGAGCAAACCCCCACGTGTGTGGGCGCAGTTTACAAACCGTTGGACGGTTTACCAACTACCAAGTTTTAATTACAGACACAACAGCCTGACAAGGAACTGTTTTTAAAGTGGCCAACGATAGTCAAGGTTTTGAAATCCAGACCGAACCATACGGTCCAATCGGAAAAACCTTGAACTAGCCATCTTTACGGTCTATTAAACATGAAGAACTGTTCCATGCAAAGAAAGTAGTGAACCGTACAGACCGCGGTCGGACCTCCTGATTTTGTGAACCGTGACCGGTTCAGGCGGTTCACACGGGTCCTTTGTTTCAAGCCTTAAATGGCACTGTTTGGACTCTCTTTTCTGTTTTTTTTTTTTCCTATACAGCGTGTTTGGACTTTGGAATTGGATCATTCTCTCAAACAAGAAACCCTCGCCTCAATCTTTCAATCAAGAGACCCTCGGTACATACTGGCAAGATTCATGGATTTTGGACTGTAAAACTGAAATCTCAACCAAAAAAAAAAAGAAGAAGAAGGAAGAAATGAATTAAACAAACGTACCTTACAAAAAAAAATAAAATAAAAGCAAAACAAAAAAGCCACGATGAGAAACTTGAGTGAGAAGCGGAGAAAAGTCAAATGAGATGAAGCACTGGTAAGTTGAAGAAGACGCATGCAAAGGAAGAAAGTAGAAGAAAGAGGAAGACAGCATAATATGACAACAATGAGAGGAAATTTAAAACTGCGAAGAGTGGAAATCGAGGAGTGTGACTAGACGTGTGTGGATGAGAAAATAGAAGAGAAAAAAAAGAAAAAAGAAAAGGGAGTGAACCAGCTGGTGAGGAAAAAAGGAGTTATATAAAATTTTGAAAATATAATTCGTCGGGCAGAGTGCAAGCCAACTTTCTAAGTTTGATACTTTCATTTTGTTCGTTTGTTTTTTTTTTTTTTTACATTAAAATAATTAATTAGTATACTTTAATAAAAATAATAGTAATTTAAGTAAATGATCATATTAGATCTAAGATAACATGTTTTATAGATGTATTAAATAATTTTTTTATAATTTTTTTTTTGTAAGTAATAAGATATGAAATTATATAATATATATATATATATATATTTTTGCAGTAGTTCCAAAATGGTACACTGAAATGAGTCAGTATCGAACCGGTACCGAAACATTTCATTTCAATAAACAAACTAAAACAGTATTCATAACATTAGTTTTATGTATTTTTGTAAGAAACAATGTGTAATGGATTACACATTGTTACTATGAAGTGGTCAGTTCTATGAAAGCTATTGTTACTGTGAAACCAACTATTGGTGGATTACTTTCAAACATTGGGATAGATCGAGGGCTAGATGATATAAAAGATTGCTTGGTAAAACGCTCGTCTTGGAGCTTGTTAGTTAAATCCTTGGTGAATTAAACTATTTTAGTTAATTTTTCTATATTTTATTAATTTAATATTTTTATATATATTTAAAATAATTATTAGATTAATTATGACGTCATCGCGGTTCGACCTTGGTTCAACCTCAGTTCGACCCCAAAAACCTTGAACCTCTCCTTTTTATGGTTCAATGAACGGTTCGGGTTTCAAAACCTTAATGATAGTCACTCTGACTATGCGTAAAGAGTGTGCGGTATCCTTAGGGAGCCATCATCGTGATCTGACCAATCCTTGATTCAGTACTGAGAGCCTAACGTGAATCAAAAGGGGGCAATTGTACGAGTATTACCCTCATCCAAGCCCAGTTTTCTATATAAGCCCATTGCACCGACGCCACGTGTAGACGTGTAGAATCTCACAATGACTGAATGCCCGAGCTCGTTCTGGGCAAGTTTCGGCTCTTGCCAAAAGCCCAGGGCATAGGAATGAAATCATTAACAACATGAACAACAAAGGCGAAGTCACACCACCTCCAGTGAATACGCCCTCCAAGCAAGTGGAGCTCGGAATGCACGGTATCACCGCAGAACACCCCTGCCAAGCTACTGTTACCTTCTCCCACTTGACACCAAACTTCCACTCAAGAGTAACGACATTGGACCTCCCAACCATTACCTAGGGAATGGCTCTGCCGAGAATTAGATCTACAATGGAACTAGTTCCAAGGCCACCATTACCTTCTCCCACTCGCAATTAAGCACCCACTTAGAAGAAACAGTATTGAACCTCTACCTCCATTGACCAAGAAAATGATCATTGCCATCCCACTAACTTTGACTATAAATAAGCAAGGGAGATTCAGTTGAGGGGGTTGGCAATTGGGGAGAGGAAGGACCAAGGAGAGGAGAAGCTCTTGAGAAAAAAAGGGAGAGCGATTGTAAGAACAGAGGGAGCTTGGATACCTGGGTTGCCGAACATAGGACCGCCTATTGTAAGAAATTCAAAAGCCCACAATACAAATAAATTATGAGTCCAAATACCTTTCAGGCCCATCAGCCATATTTAGGTGCGCACATATTCCATTTTGCTTCTAAATTAAACAATGCCAAACAAGTTTTAGACCGGCTGAATCTCAGACACAGAAGTTTTGTTCATGAAATCAATGAAACCTGAGAGTTTGGTAAGAGAAAATTAATAGTTTAACACCCTTAATGGCCTCTTTTTATAACAACTTTTGGGTTTTGGATTTGTCAATTGTCATCTAGTTCGCATTTTGCATAAGTGAGATTTGACTTGATATTCCAGCCACACACTGCACATTGACTAGAAACACGTTAACCGATAAAGCATACCACCTGTTGAAAGGTCCATTTTGTTGTGTTTCGTTGGTAGTGGTGTGGTAGTACATGAAGGAAGAATAAGTGGGAGATAGAAGCCAACTTTTCTTTTTATCTCCAAAAGAAGAAAAAGGAGTGATAATAGAAAAGTGACCCAAAATTCAAAGCAGCTAGCCTTAATTCCAGCTATGTGCAATAGCTACTTCAATCCTGTTACACCATTTTTTATGTCCATCTCAAAATTTATTCATTAATTAGTGACTCTTTCGTAAATCTCTTTTATGCGTGTGAGGTTCTGACTATATATACTTTGTTTATTACAATATAAATGTATACGATTCAATACTTATAAGTATATTTTTTTCCAAAACATAGATCTATGTTTTTTTCTTCCATACAATTGAAACTAAGTAAAAAAGTACATAAAGATAACTATGCAATAAATCATATATCATAAAGTGGAAAAATAAAATAAAATAAAATGCAAAAAACTAACTTTATTTTATTATATGAACAAATCCTGCAATAAGTAACTTGTGCGCACCCAAATATGGCAATTGGGCCTCAAAGATATTTGGGCTCACAATCTATTTGTATTGTGAATTTTTGGATTTCTTACAATGGGTGACTCTGTGTTCGGCAGCCTTAGTAGCTCAATCCTCCTCTCCCTTATTTTTCTCTCCTAGAATTGCCAACCCTTTTCCCATTAAACCTCTCTTCCCTATTTATAGTCACAGTCCATGGGATTGCCATGATCATTTTCCAGGTCAGTGGAAGGGGAGGTCCAATGCTACTTCTCCTAAGTGGATGCTTAATTACGATTGAGAGAAGATGATAGTGGCATTGGGACTAGTTCCACCGTTAGGTCTGCTGCTCGACGAAGGCATTCCCTAGGCAATGGAAGGGAGGTCCACTACCGTTACTCGTAGTTGGAGGTTAGATGATGAGGAGAAGACGATAGTGGCATTGGAAGTAGTTTCGTTGGTAGGTTCGGTGCCCGGCAGGGACATTCCCCAGGCAATGCCGTGCACCCAAATCTCAACCCACCCCAGGAGATGTAATCATCGGAAGTGGTGAGGTTTCATCCTTGCCGGTCATGCCATGAATGATTCCATTCCCAAGTTTCGAACTTTTGGTGAGCATTAAACTGGTCTGGAATGAGTCAGTCGATTTGATCAGTGTCAGGTCCTTACATGGGTTATTATCTCCATGGGCCTCTGAGTAAATGGGCCTAGGGGAAGGTGATGCCCATACAATAGCCCACCCTTGATTCATGCACGGGTCTCGGCAATGAATCAAGGTTTTTGAGGACCGAGTGTCATCCGACGATCCTAACAGGTGGGTTACCGGTAACAAACCAATAACGATTCGAGTCGCGATGATGATTTCTTGAAACCACAGGTCACTTCTTTTATGCGCGGTTAGGGTAATTATCGTAGACTTTTCAAAAGTAGCATCGTGCTAGGTTGTCACATCCGTAATTATAACTCGTTGGTTGGTGAACCGTCTGATAGTTCGTAAGCCGTGCCCACGCGTGTGGGGAGGTTACCTAAGTTAAGCTGGGAGAGTTTTTTCCTGCTCCTCCCTCATTAAATGCCTTCACACCTATATATATACTCCCTTTTAGGCCCTCATTTCATTTTTTACATTCTCTCATTCTCGAAATCTTCTCTGCCGAGCGTTTCTCTCTTGTGTATAAACACTCCTCCAGTTCTTCACTCTTTAGAGCCCCAAGTAAGTCCCCTCTGCCACTTTATTCTTCTTTTTTCGATTCCTCCCTGCTTCATATTTTAGGAATGAGTTTTTCCCATCTTCTCACCCCTGGGGCTGCCTTAGCTAGTTTTAGAGAAACTTATGGCATCCCCAAGGTCGTTAATATTGCTTACTGCAATGAGGGCGACATTGCTCTTGAGAGGGTCGTTGGCCAGAATGCTACTTTTTTTTTTTTTCGTTAATGTCCATACTTGAGGGAGGGGTTAGATTTCCTATAGACCCTTTCATTGTAAGCACCCTAGGGTTCTACGGCCTATGCCTCGAACAGCTTTCCCCTAGCTTTTATAAGGGTGTTAGTTGCGTCAGCCGACTGAATCAAATGTTCGGGCTACAGTTAAACCACCATGATATCAATTTCATGTACAAACTGTGCGGAAATTTTTCTAGCGACTATTATTTAAAGACTAGGGATATGCGGGTCCGGCTTATATCTTGCCTGCCTGATTCTAATAGGAACTCCGTCGGGGAGTTTGTTCGGGTGTGTGGTAACTGGCTCGCTGGTGAGCTACGTTGCCCGCTTTCGCCACGCGACGTTGGTCAGTACCGAGACTCTTTGCTTATTTTAGATTCGTGTTTTATTCGTGTATTTAGCTGATTGGTGTCTTTTTGGACTTGTTGCAGAATCAAAAAGGTTTTTGCTGGACTCCAGAGTTATCCACGCGCGAGATCTCAATTTTGTTCTTAGGTCAGAGATTTTTGTGCACAACCACAAGCAACTTAGGGCATCTCATCTAATCCTCGATATTAGCCTCGTGTACTTCACTTGGCAAAACTTCAGCCAGGCGCTTTTGGTTGACAGCCCACTTTTGTCATACATAGACGTCTGGCATAAGAAATTCCTTCCTCCCACGCTCACTATTGGCGAGGCTTGAGACCTCGGCCCCCGCTATACCACCGCAGACGACATCGCACCTGTCAGGGACAAGTCTGCAGAGCGTGTGTCTCAAAATCGAAGGAGATATGAAGCCATTGAACAACTAGAAAATGCTGCCATGGTAGCCGAGGAAGAAGCTGCCGAACCAGTAGGTGCTTCGGGCGCTAAATTTGACCCAGCAGGAAAAATGGTGAAGAAAAGAGAGATGACCCTCTCCCGATTTATACCCGGGGTCGGCCCAGCAGCCCAACCTCGATCCCCCAAAGGTACGAATCAGGCCCTCCCCGTTGGCGAAGCCTGAAAGAGGAAACGAGCCACCGAGAAGAATGTTCTCGTTCACGGCGACACTTTACAGAAGACCTCGCCCCGCCCAAGGGGCGGGCTAAGGATCCAAGAGACGCTTGTCGTTACCCCACCAGCTACTCAGATCAAGGCCGACGTGGCTTCTTCTACTCGACCCGAGGTTGGTTGGTGGCACATTTTTCTGTTGGGTGGTGAGCCTTTACCGGCAACCGCCAGCGTTTGGTGATGGGACAAGGGCGATGGGGGGCGGGTTGCCCAGAGTTTGGCACAAGACCTTTTATTGCCTGAGGATGTCCACATTTATTCTGACAATGACGACGAGTCGCTTGCTAGGCGGCTACAATGGCATACTATTGCGGTAATTTATCAACTCTTTATCATGCCTTGTGATATGTTGGAATTTATCTAATCTCATCACTTTACTATCATTATATTTTTAGGCAGCGCAACTGACTTCTGTCATAGACAAGAGGTTGAAAGAAGGGGTTGAGGCTATCGACCGGGCGATGGAACTAAGGGTTACCGTGGAGACTTTAGCCAAGGAGAAAGAATAAGCTACCAATGCTTCGGAAAGAAAGGCAATAGACGCCGAGAAGGCTCGACAAGCGGCGAAAAACTAGTTCGGGGTCACAACGACCAAACTAGAGGAGAAGGAGCTTGAGTTGGCGAAAGCAAATAGTCTGAACCTAGCTAGGCTGACCAAATCACCGCCTTGAAGGATGCTCTTGAAGATTGTGAGGACAAATGGTACAACGCAGGTTTCACGGAGGTAGAAAACTCGGTGGAACCCATTATTCATCAAGCTCGGCAACACGGGTTTGGAGAATGGTGGTTGGCCGCCCTACAAGTTGTGGGAGTAGCCGAGGGTTCCTCGTTGTGAGATCCCAAGCAGATTCCCTACCCAGCCAACCCTTCCCCTATGCAGAGTCAAACCGGCGTCAAAGATGAGGAGGATACGCCAAGCCAGAGGGCCCACGTTCTCATGTAGAGATGGTGGACTTGGAAGCCACAAGCAACAATCTTGCCAGAGATGAAGGTGCCCAAAATCAGACCCCCCCTGCCTTTCAGTTCGTCAAAGAAGTGTCCGGACAACCTCTAACAGAGATTCCTCCCTTCGACCCCAACATGTGAAGCCCACATTTTTTTTTTAAAATAAATCCAGATCGCTGGGATGTGGCAATTAGACAATTAAATTACTGCTTCAATGGTTTCAATTTATATTGTTTGGTTTTAATCTCCATTATTATGATATAAATTCATGTGTTTTATTTTTCTGTCCTTCTCACTGCTTTTTTATGCACCCAAGCTTATTCGGCCACCGCTGAGTTTGCATATGACTATGTTTAGTCCGCTCATCATACCTTACTTTCTCACTCTCAGATGTCGAGAACCCATGCCGAACCCAGAATGGGTTCTCCATTGTCTTTTATAATGTAAGATTTTCAACTACATGGTAAAGAAAATATAAACGAGAATAGGTTTCTGTACTTAGAGAATAATGCCATAAGGTTTCCACCTGCTTGGTGATAGGAATCGAACCGAGGACAGGCTTCTGTCCTTAGAAAATGATGCCTTAAGGTTTCCACCTATTCGGTGATAGGAATCGAACCGAGGACAGACTTTTGTCATTAGAAAATGATGTCTTAAGGTTTTCACCTGCTCGGTGATAGGAATCGGACCAAGGACAGGCTTCTGTCCTTAGAAAATAATGCCTTAAGGTTTCCACCTGCTTGGTGATAGGAATCGAACCGAGGACAAGCTTCTGCCTTAGAAAATAATGTCTTAAGGTTTTCACTTGCTCGGTGATAGGAATCGGACCGAGTACAAGCTTCTGTCCTTAGAAAATAATGCTTTAAGGTTTCTACCTGCTCGGTGATAGGAATCGGACTGAGGACAGGCTTCTATCCTTAGAAAATAACACTTTAAGGTTTCTACCTGCTCGGTGATAGGAATCAAACCAAGGACAGGCTTCTGTCCTTAGAAAGCGATGTCTTAAGGTTTCCACTTGCTCGGTGATAGGAATTGGACCAAGGACAAGTTTTTGTCCTTAGAATGTGTTATCTAAGTCCTCGTGATTCTTTCCATACTTATTGACCGGCAATAAATAAAAATGTAGTTAAGCGCACGAGCGCGAACAAGTATTGTTGTATTAACACGTAATAATGCAAAATTACATCAAGTCCACCTCCTAGAGTATGATCGATCAGTGATAATACTTTTTAAGGTTACAAACATTCCATGGCCGGCGCAGCGGTTTCTCCTCCAAATCCTCTAAGTAGTATGCTCCTGCACCAGCAATGACAGTTACTCTGTAGGGCCCTTCCCAGGACGGGGCTAGTTTCCCTGCATTAACATCTCGTGTATTCCCTATGACTTTTCGTAGTACTAGATCCCTTGCGGCAAACTCCCTTTTCCTTACACCTTTGTCGTATCTTTGGGCGAGCTTCTGCTGGTACTCTGCTATTGAATTATCGCTACTTCGCAGTGCTCTTCCAACAAGTTTAGCTGTCCCAGCATCAATCTGTCGTTCTCGACCGGGGCGAACTCTGCTACCCGGGAACTGCACAGATTTATCTCGGTTGGAATGACAACCTCTGCTTCGAAAGCCAGAGAAAATGGTGTTTCTGCCGTGGATCTCCTCGGGGTTGTTTGGTATGCCCAAAGGACACTCGGTAGCTCCTCGGCCCATTTGCCTTTGGCACCTTCCAACCTTTTTTTCAGTCCGTTAACGATAGCCTTATTTGTAGCTTCAGTTTGGCCATTACTCTACGGGTACGCCGGGGTAGAATACTGGTTTCGGATGCCGAGGTTACTACAAAATTCGCAGAAGGTCTTGTTGTCGAATTGCAGCCCATTATCTAACACGAAGGACTCTGGCATCCCGAACCTTGTTACGATATTCTTCCATATGAATTTCTTGACATCAATATCTCGAATGTTCGCCAGTGCCTTCACTTCTGCCCACTTCGTGAAGTAATCCACTACAGCCAACACAAATCTTTGGTTACCAGTTACTCGAGGAAAAGGTCCGACTATGTCCAACTCCCACTGAGCGAAGGGCCATGGGCTGCTAACAGCATTTAGGTTCCTGACAGGCTGGTGGATCATTGATGCGTGCCTTTGACATTGTTCGCATCTTCATGTATATTCAAGGGCGTTTCTCTGTATTTATGGCCACCAAAACCCTTGAGTCATTGCCCGGTGGGCTAATGATCATCCATCAACGTGATTGCCGCACACGCCCTTATGGAGCTCGGCTAGAAGTTCTTCAGTCAGGCTAGGATGCAAGCATTGTAAGTACGAGCCCCCGAAAGACCTCCGATACAACTTCCGGTTTGCAAATAGCAAGTACCAAGGAGCATTCCGTTGTACTCTGGCTGCCTCATTTTTGTCCTTTGGTACCCGATTTTTGGCTAAAAATTCGATTATAGGATCCATCCAACACCTCTTGGTGGTGGTGATTTGCAGTACATCTGTTCTTGCTCTGATGCTCGGTTCTTTCACCAGTTCTACCCTGACTAATCGGGGTAGTTCACTAGCTATTAAGGATGCTAACGTAGCCAAGGAGTCGGTGTGACGGTTCTGCCCTCTTGTAACTTGTTCTACTTTCACACTTGAGAAATGGCCTATAGCCCGTTTCACCACTTGCAGGTACTCGACCATCCGTGGATCTTTGGTCTCGAAACTTCCCAGTACTTGGTTCACTACAAGCCGAGAATATGAATATATTTCCACCTCCTTAGCTCCCAAGACCGAGATGACTCTCAACCCGGCCAACAGTGCCTCGTACTCAGCCTCATTATTAGAGGCTCTAAAGCCCAGTCTGAATGAATGCTCCAATCTTATACCTTTTGGGGTAATGACCACAATTCCAGCCCTTGCTCTAACCGTATTAGAGTCGCCATCCACAAATACTTTCCACAGCTTGACCTCCACGAAGCAAACAATATCCGTATTTTTTGGCGAGAATTCGGCAATAAAGTCTGCAAGTACTGGTCCCTTCACCGAGTTCCTCGGCCTGTATCTAATGTCAAAAGAGTCTAGCCGAGTCCCCCATTTAGCTATCCTCCCAGTGAAGTCAAATCTTCTCAGTAATGACTAAATAGGATACTCGGTCAGAACATAGACGATGTGGGCCTAGAAGTGATGAGGCAATTTTCGGGTGGAATGCACGAGAGCCAACACCAACTTTTCCAGTGGTAAATACCTTGTCTCAATGTCTACAAATGTCTTACTTATGTAATAGATCAACAACTGTACGCCATTATCCTTCTATAGCACCGTACTGGCTGTATCCTCGGATACCGAGAGGTACATATACAGATCCTCTCTAGGTTTTGGGGCTGTCAATGTTGGAGCCCATCTAAGATAGTCCTTTAGGTCATGAAAAGCTCTATCATGCTCCTCGTTCCATTGGAACCCCTTCCACTTCTTCAAGAGTTGGTAAAATGGTCGACACCGATTAGCGAATTTGGAAATAAACTGATTAAGGACAGCTAACATACCGGTTAATTTTTGAACCTCTTTCGGATTGCTCAGTGGTCTGAGACGCCTCACGGCTTCTATTTGGTTGGGGTTGACCTCGATACCCCATTTCGTGACTAAATAGCCCAGGAACTTGCCGGAGCCTACACCAAAAGTGCACTTGTCAGCATTGAGATGCAGACGGTGTCGCCGAAGTACTTCAAACACTTCTCTAAGGTCGTCGACATGTTGCCCTTCCTGCTTGCTCTTTATTACCATGTCGTCAATGTATTCCTCGATCGTACGTCCGATCTTATCCCTAAACATCCTCATAATCATCCGTTGATAAGTGGCCCCCTCATTTTTCAATTTGAATGGCATCACTATACAATGATAATTGGCATCAGGTGTTATGAATGCGGTCTTTTCCTGATCCTCGGCAGACAAGGTAATTTGGTGGTAACCCTGGAAAGTATCAAGAAAGCTCAATCTGGGGTGCTCGTACGTAGCATCTACCAATTGATTGATTCTCGGCATAGAGGATGGGTCCTTTGGGCATGCTTGGTTTAAATCAGTAAAATTGACATAGACCCTCCACTTACCGTTCTTCTTCCTTACCACCACGGTGTTCGCAAGCTAATCTGGAAAGAATGTTTCCTTTATATCCCCCGCTTTGTTCAACTTTTCCACTTCCTACCTCACAGCCTCGACATGTTCTTTCGTTGACCTCCTCGGTCTTTGCTTCTTAGGAGGGCATAAAGGGTACACATTTAATTTATGAACTATGAACTCGGGGTCAACCCCTAGCACCTCATATGGACTCCAAGCGAACATGTCCACATTTTGCACAAGAAAGAGCAACAGTTCCACCCTCTCTTCATCCCTCAAGCCCGCCTCTATCTGAAAGTGCCTCTCACCATCTAGTAGAAGCCTTACTTTCAACACGTCCTTGGCACAACTAACCCCCACTTCATGTTGGGGTTGCTGTAATTTCTATAAGGAGGTCTTTTTGACGGGCTTTCTTTGCTCAACCCCTTTGTTCGCAATAGCTATCAGACATTGTCTGGCTACCTACTAACTGCCTCTTACTACCGCGATTCTGTCTTCAGTGCGAAATTTGACCTTCACATGCAGTGTGGAAGGCACAACCCCCATGTCATGAATCTAGGGCCTTTTGAGGATTGCAGTGTACGGTGAGAAAGAAGTGACCACTATGAACGTCACGGTCACCTCCTTTTCTTCCATACTAACGTGGAGTGAAATTTGCCCCTCTAGGATCACCATATGGCCATCGAACCCCATTAGCAGTGCATCATACTTGGATAAGTCCTCTTTCTTTAGCCCGATCCCCCTGTTAAGTCAGGGTAAATCACATCCGCCCCACTCCCCTGATCTATCATTATCCTTTTTACTACAAACCCTCTTATACGGGCCGTGACCACCAAGGCATCGCCATGTGGCTGGATGGTGTCATCCATGTCATCATCATCGAAAGCAATGGGTTGGCTAGTGCACCTTAGCTTCTTTTTAGGAGGACACTCGCCTATGCTTCCTTCTGCCGGTGCCACAGTCAATATTCCCTTCGCTGAAGCTCCCATTGGAACTATATGGATGACTTCTATTATCCTCAAAGGAGGTAGGAGGGGATTCCCGCGCAGCCGATAATTTTGCCCGGCCTCCTGGTTCCTTGTCGCTACCACGAATTCTTTAAGATGCCCGGCATTCACCAACTATTCCAGGTGGTCTTTCAATACCCTACATTGCTCAGTGGTGTGCCCTTTGTCCTTGTGGTACATACAATATAAATTTTGGTTTCTTCTCAATGGGTCGCCCGCCATCCTATTCGGCCACTTAAAGTACGGTTCGTTTTTTATTCGATCGACAATCTTGTGGACTGACTCCTTGAAAGCCACATTCACTCCTCCCATTCCTGGGCCAAGTTCTTGAATCCTCAGATCCCTCTGGGGTATGGGTTAGAAGCCGCTGTTCCAAAGGTAATTTATGACCAGAGCCTTTTCCTTATTCTGTAACCGATCATCCTCCAGCCGCTTATACTCTTCTATATGTCTCATCAACTGCCTCATATCCTCGGGGGGCCTCCTCGTCAACGATTCCCTTAGTCCAGATTCGTCAGGCAATCCCATGCGAAAAGTACTTGCTGCAATCTTTTTGTTGCCCCCACCGATCTCATTATATAGCTCCCAGTATTGGTTAGCATAGCTACGAAGAGTCTCCCCAACTCCCATTTTTATTGATAATAACATGTCCACGGGCTGCGGAACTCGGCTGCAAGTCATGAACCGTACACCAAATTCTTGAATCAATTCCGAGAAGCTGTGGATCGATCCCTTCTTTAACCCGTTGAACCACCTCAGAGTTGTGGGACCGAGGCTCGAAAGGAAGACTTTACACATCAACGCATTATTATGGGCATGCAAAGACATCATCTGAATGTAGTGGCTTACGTGTTCCACTGAGTCCGTCTTTCCTGTATAGGAATTGAATGGTGGCCGTGTGAATCTGCTCGGCATAAGGGTGCCCTCGATGTCCCTTGAAAACGGAGATCTGGCAACTTGATGCAATGCCCTGCTCATGGCGTCCATAGCAGCATTTTGAGGTTGTCTTTCATTTGGGGAGGTCGAATCATGGTTCGCATACTCTTGTGAACGTTCGTGGTGCCGATAAGACCCAGACTGTTGGGACCCTACTGCACGGTGGTTCCCTACACTGATAAACCTTTCTCTTCGCCCTTCGTGATCCCTTCTTCGATGTCTGCCCCTTGCTACCAACTCTAAATCCCTCACCAACCCGTGCAAATGCTCAAGCTCCCGATCCCTCTGTTCAAGCTCTTGGTCCCTTCTATCACGGCGGCTACACCCTGAGGCATCAGATACTGTCTGAAGAGTCTGGAACGATCCTTCCCTAAGCCCAGATTCCTCTGCCTCACGGTGCTGCCTGTCCTTGTGTCTCTTCTGTCTCCTCTCTTGCCATGCTGACCCCTACGATGACCCTCTGGAGCCGCTTTCAGCATAACTTCCTAATCTACTCCTAGACATCCTCCCAGGGCGCCTTGAAAGAACCACAGCTACATAGGAGATTCTCATAGATGGCGCTAATTATGCGCACCCAAATATGACAATTGGGCCTCAAAGATATTTGGGCTTACAATCTATTTGTATTGTGGGTTTTCAAATTTCCTATAATGGGTGACTCTGTGTTCGGCAGCCTAAGTAGCCCAATCCTCCTCTCCCTGGTTTTTCTCTCCTAGAATTGCCAACCCCTTTTCCATTGAACCTCTCTTCCCTATTTATAATCACAGTCCATAGGATTGCCATGATCATTTTCCAAGTCAGTGGAAGGGGAGGTCCAATGCTGCTTCTCCTAAGTGGATGCTTAATTATGAGTGAGAGAAGATGATAGTAGCATTAGGACTAGTTCCACCGTTAGGTCTGCTGCCGGCGAAGGCATTCCCTAGGCAATGGAAGGGAGGTCCACTACCGTTACTCGTAGTTGAAGGTTAGGTGATGAGAAGAAGATGATAGTGGCATTGGAACTAGTTCTGTTGGTAGGTTTGATGCCCGGCACGGACATTCTCCAAGTGATGCCGTGCACCCAAATCTCGACCCACCCCGGGAGACGTAATCATCGGGAGTGGTGAGGTTTCATCCTTGCCGGTCATGCCATGAATGATTCCATTCCCAAATTTTGAACTTTTGGTGAGCATTAACTGGTCTGGAATGAGTCAGTCGGTCTGATCAGTGTTAGGTCCTTACACGGGTTATTATCTCCATGGGCCTCTGAGTAAATGGGCCTGGGGGAAGGTGATGCTCGTACATAACTCTTCAAATTCATAAACCACATGATTACCTAGATTTTATGGTAAAATAAGATTAATCCATCCATCATGACATTGTAGTATAGTCTAGATATAATTATATAAAAATCATATTTTGTTGATCATGTTTTATAAACCAAAAGTACTATCTATACATCTAACAAAATCTTTAAAGAGCAACACATGAGAATTCCTAATTTGAAAAGCCGATTATGTGTGTGTGTGTGTGTTTGTGTGGTGGTGGTGGTGGTGGTGGAGGGAGGATGGTGGGTTTTGAACCACAAATAGGGAACACCATAAAGAATGTTGCTAGACTATCACTGGAATCCCCAAAAATTAATCTAAGAGGCTAAACGTAAAGCTAATAGGAATTCCAAGAAAGAATTAATCAAATTCCTTAAGTATCTATACACAAAAACATTAATAGCATAATGATACTTTAGAGTAAATTATATTTTGTTTTATTCTCTCTTTGGCTTTTTCCTTAAAGATGATTAACTAAACAAAGTAAAAACTTACCAAAAAAGCTCAAATTAGCTAAAAACTTAATGGTGGAGATATTATTTGTAATAGAATGAACAAAAATCACAAATAGATTTGAGAAAAGACGCATTCTAAAAGAAATTTTACCAAACACATGAAATGCAACAATAACAAAATTACTACACTGAAAACTTTTTGACACTACAAATAAGCACAAAAAATGTTCATTATTAATGTGTTTCATATCAACATTAAGAATTTTCATAACAATGATAGGCCAAATAAAATGACATTAACAATTCTAAATCTCAATTAAAAATAACAGAAGTCAATATCATTGAAAAATTTGGAAAGGAAAAATTTGCAGGCCCCACTCAGAAACCGACCTCACTCCAAAGTGAACCGATAATTGTGGGAAATGCAGAGGGAATACTGTGCGTGTGAGACAAGTATGGAATACTGTGCGGGTGAGAAAAGTAGCTTGCTTTGTAAAGACTCTTCTGCAACAACGTCTCATAGCATCACGTGATTTCTTCTTCTTTTTTGAATACACAATAATGGGAAGGTAGAAGTTAGAGAACATGCTTATTTTTTCCACAACAAGCAATACTATACACTATTTTTAATTTTATTCATGTGTTATGAAATAATTTTTGCTTTAATGAAAACTTTAAACGTTTATCTCATAGGCAAATATTATCTCATAACACATTAATAAAACTAAAAAAATATATTTCAAATACAGCATAAGCGATCAATGTAAATTAGCCATCTCGAGAGCAATGTCGCCCTCTTTACAGTATGCGATGTCTACATCCTTAGGGATACCAAAGGTCTCTCTAAAATTAGCCAAGGCTGCCCCAGGGGTGATAAGGTGGGAAAAACCCATTGCTAGAAGTATAAAGAATGAAGGAAGTGAAAAAAGAGGAGAAAGAAGTAAGGCAAACTTACTTAGGACTCTAAGAAACGAGGAATTGGAGGAGTGTTTTTTGCAAGAAGAATGCTCGGCAGAGAAGATGTTGAGAGGAAGTGCAAAGAGTGAAATGAGGATTTGAAAGGGGGAATATATAGGCGCAAGGCAATTAATGAGGGAAGAAGCGGGAAAAAGAAACCCCCCAATCCCAATCCGCCAGGATTTTTCTTGGGTGAACTGCCCACACGCGTGGGCACGGATTACGAACCATCAGTCTGTTGCCATCTGACGGTTCGTCAACCGACGGGTCATGATTACAGAAGTGACAGCCTGTCGCGGCATTGCTTTTTGTATAATCCTTGGCAATTGCACTGACTACGCATACGAAAAGTAATTGGTAATTTCGCTGACACCCGGCCTCATAGACCTTGATTCATCACCGAGGACCGTGCATGAATCAAGGGGGGGCTATTGTACGGGCATCACCTTCCCTGGCCCATCTATCCATAGGCCCACATGAATATTCGTCCGCTGAGGGTCCTGATGCTGATCAAGTCAATGGGCTCATCCCGGGCTGGCCCAACGCACACCGAGCGTCCTTGAGACAAAAGGGAAACCACCCGTGGTGTGCTCGGCATTGGTAAATCTCGTCACTCCGAGCCAACATGTCTCTAGGAACTAATCCACGTTTATATGCACAGCATATCTGGGTACCGTCGGGCCTCAAGCTTACAGACTGTGTGGGTCCCGAGGTCACAAGCGTCCTCTTCCCTCCACCTAACCTCCAACCAAGGCTGTCGATACTAGACCATTCGTCTGTTACTTTGGAAACGCTTCCGTCAAGAAACAGACATGGCGGTGGAATCAAGTTCCAATGCCACTATCTTTCTCTTATCACTCATAATTAATCATCCACTTAGAGGGAATGGCATTGGACCTCTCTATCCACTGAGCTAGAAGATGACCGCAGCGATCCAGTAAGCTGTAACTATAAATAGGGAAGGGGAGATCAAAGGAAAGGGGTTTTTCTTTTTTTTTGGGGGAGAAAAATCACAAAGAAATAGGAGGAGGGAGGAAGGAAATAGGAATGTTTGGGCTGCCGAGCAAGGAGTCACCCCATTGCAGGAAACACCAAAAACCCACAATACAAATAAATTGTAAGCCCAATACATCTTTCAGGCCCAGTCGCTGCTTTTGGGTGCGCACAATAATCATAGTTACCTACTGTTTAGATCCCGTCCTCACCACTAGGCTCACCTCTGGCCTTATCTGCAATACCATATAATTATCATATAAGACTATTACATATTTACATGTCCAAACAATAATAACAGTTGTAATAACAACAGCATCAATAATATCAATTAAAAGTTACAAATTTCACTGGAATACCCAATTTAGTGTGACGCCACGTTATGTTTCCAACATGATTTTCGAATATGCAAATTAAATGTATTTGATAATTTCACCTGAATACCGTCATTCATTGCATAGCGTATGGCGGGGCAATCGGCCAAAGGCTTTAAATGACACCATAGATTTACCAAACCCAAATTCCACACTGCTAAAAAAGTTGTTATAGTGCCATTCCTCAGTTGGGTCCATGTATCGCACAAACGTCTTATCTCATATATGAATCCTCTGCATATATAGAGAACCTGGCATATTTTTGCTTCTCAAGATCATAAATTGATGCTAGAGAAATTTTTGGACCGGCTTGAATAGTTGAATGTCGAATCCTAGGTGGAATTCCCAGTTGATAAAGAACAATTTTCTTAGCAGTTTAGATAAATGAAATCAATTTGGTAGCTAAACGCTTACACTTATATAGCTGGAAACAATTTATCCAATAAACTCATTTCAATGAGTTAGATTATGCCAAACAACAATCTATGATTCTATATTATATAAATTATGTAACAAACAATGGTCTTAATACAAATGATAAGAAAGGGATTTAAGTGATTGCCCATTAATGATGACATTTTTATGGTATCCCATATATTTGGTTCAAATTCCACCTCTCTCTCCCCATTATCTATCTATAAAAAAAATATTTATAAGAAAAAAAAAAATCTCAAGAAGTTGCTGTATGCTTCTTTTCATAAATATATAACGCCAGAGCCTACCATTCATAAAAAGGATATGATCATTGATTTTATAAGATTACCAGAAACAAATATATTTATCAAAAATACTGAAAATATGATGATTGGTAAAAGATTACCAGGAAACTAATATATTTTTTTTATAAGATTAGCAGGAAATAATATAAAAAAAATGATCATTAATTAGTGCTGGATCTAACTTCTACCAAAGGAACCAACCTAAATAGCCCAAAACAATGAATTTCTAGAGAGCGGGCTTCGAATCTAGGCCTAGCGACACTGAATTGTACGAAGGTTAAACTGGATCATAGAACACATGCAGAACTCTAGTATGTAAGTAAAAACTCTTTTATGTATTGATGCCGAGGACAATCTTTAGTACTTTTCTTACAATTTTCTCTCTCTGTTTTTAGCTCTCCTTCCCCTTCTCTCTTCTTCCTTCGCCTTTTGTAAGCCTTCCTTCTTCTTCTCCTCTCCTCCATGTGTAGGTCAGATGTTTCTTTTAAATACTTGTCCCATCACCCCTCTCTGCCAAAGTCTTTGGCGGTAGGTATAAGGCTGAATTCCAATACTCAGGCGTCACTTCTTCATTAATGCGGCCAGAGAAGTAGGTACAGAGTCTTCAATGTGGTGGTAGCAACTTTATCCTTGATATTTTCAATCACTTCTCTTTGTCTCTTACCCTTGTTTTCTCAGCCTTTGCATCCAAGGTCTTTAGTATTGGTGTCCTTGAACTGCCAGATCACTCTTCTCGTCCTCGGCTAAATATGGCCGAGGATGTTGCCATTCTCGGACATCATGCCTTGAAATGTTCTGCTCATGCATGGCTTCTTTCTTCTGTCATGTTACTTCACAGGCGGGCCTTCTCATATCCTCGGACCATCCATGCCGTTAGGTTGGGGCTTTCAATCCTGCGAGAGCTCTTAGGCCGGCCCAATACATATCTTGGGCCTGTTGGCCCTACAATAGCCCCTTGAGATCCTCATTTCTACTTCTTTGGGAGGAATGAGGATTTCGACACACGCACTCTGGACAATTTGCTTCTGACGTTTCGTTATGCAGAACACGTTCCCATTAAATGCTGGCGGCTCCCTGTTCCCCACATCCAACCGCGCGATGTCCATCCAATGGAGGAGCGCTGCGTAGGGAGATAGGCTGGAGATTTCCCACTTTATGACTTTCTGCCATATAAATACTTCCAGTTTAAAAGTTCTCTGTTTATTTCAGAGCTTGTACAATGAACCTAGCCATTCTTGCAATCTACACGCGTCTTTACACCTTTCCAGTTCTAAGCTGAGGTGACCTTATTACTCTAAAGTACGTTTTCCCAACTTTCTGCTTTCATTATTGCTACTCTTTCTTTCTTGTTATTCTTAGTTTCTTTGTCCTCGGCTATCTAAATTTCTCAACCCCTTCACAATATTTCCCTTTCCTTTTAGAAAATGGGTAGGTTCGCACCCTTAGTAGATAGTCCTGAAAAAATAGAGGAGTTTAAGACTAGGTATGGAATCCCACCGGGAGTGTCCATTAAATATTGCAAGGAAGGAGGGTGGCACACTGAGAGAGATGCCGGTGAGGTAGCGATTCCCATGATAGCCTTCATAGAGGGGGGGATGAGAATCCCCATGAGACCAATCACTAAGGATTATCTCAGAGCGATTAGGTTATCCCCTACCCAATGCACCCCAAACATGTTCAGGATTTTAGGTGCTATAGACGCCCTAAATGAAAAAATGGGGTTAGGACTCACCCATCACGACATGAACTGGGTTTATAATCTCCACAACCTGAAGGGGCAAGGGTATTATTTGAAATCTAGATGCGCCGAGGTTAGATTGATTCAATGCCTCTCTCACTCCAATAAAGGGTTAAATAAGGATTTTTTGATAGTATTCGGGGACTGGCATGATGGTCTCTCCTGTCCGACGAGGGAGGGGGAACCTGGTGAGTACCCGCATAGCGTTAGTTCTATTTTTCTTCTTTGTTGCCTTGTTATTGTTATGTTTTTCTTTGCTTTGACCTTACCGTTTCTTTGAATAATTGTGCAGATCGCCGTGTGCTTGCTCGTCATGCTCATCTCGTGGACTTTGCTCGCCTAGACAAAATTTTGAAAGCTGAGGTGTTTGCTCACTCGAACGATCAACTTCGAGCAGCACACCTGATCCTCGGATACGATCCCATTTCAACAGCCTTTCAAGCACCGAAGTGCGTGATTAAGGCAAAGGACCCTAGGCTACCTCGGATTAGCGTCATAGTTGAAGGTTTTCTGCTCCCCGAGGGTGCTCCTATTCCTCAAGGCACTCTCATCACAGAGCTTGTGCGGATTATCCCTGAAGGCCTTCCTCTCGCTGCATCCTCGGCTCGACCCACATTGGGCGAAGGCTCTTCTTCTCAGCCAGTTATAAAGGAAGAAGAAAAAGAGATCGTAGAGGTTTCAGATTCAAAAGGTGAATTTGAAGTTTTTGATCGGTTGCCATCACCTGAAAGTCGAGCTATTGTCCTTGGCCCGTCTCTTTCAGCCTCTTCGGACACCGCCCGACAACTTGAAGTTATGGGTATCCAACATAGATCGAAACCAAGCCTTAAGGATGTGCTGGAGGCTCAGGTAGAAGCCCAGGATCCTCCTAAAGCACCCAGACAAGGGCTAAAGATAAGGGCATCGAGAAAGTCCCTCTGCTTAAACTTTCTCTCCCTCCTCCAACCCAATCCCAACGTGTTGATCCTGCTGACCACAAGAGAAAAAGGGACCATCCCAAGGGGAAAGATACAGTAGAGGGAGGAAGGGATCCCCCTGTGAAGGACATAAAACTCGAAAAGGGGGGAAAACAAGCACGCTTCGTTCAAATGAGGTCGGATAGAAGGTCCGAGCCTCCTGCACCCATGCGTGCCCCCATCTGGGCTCCCCAAATGACAGTGGATGACTAGGCAGTTACTACTGATGCCTGCATCAGGAATACCGATGAGGGTACGGTGGCGTGCATTGCAGATGCGCTGGAACAAGCCATGTTGCTGCCCGAGGACATGGGTAAGCTTAGGAGAATGGGAGACCAAAATGTCTTCATGACATTAAAGAAAGAGCTCGCCATGGTAAGGACAACCACTTTTCTCTTCTCTACTCAAAACTTTGAGATTTGCATTACTAATTTGTCATACTGTAATTGTAGGTCGTTTAATTTGCTCACAGAACGGAGGAAATAGCCGCTAACTCCTACAAGTCCCTTAGGGCTGGGGAAATAAGGCTGGACAATACCCAAAGGATCCTTGAACTAAAGGAGAAAAAGCTACAAAAAGTCACTGCCAGTCTAACTAAGGCAGAAAGTGAGAGATCTGGGTTGGAGGCCCAGTTGAAAACTACTAAAAGGCAGGCCGAGGAGCAAAGGCTGCAACTTAGGCATGCCAATGAGAATTTTGCCTCGGCCAAGAAGCTGATAGAAGGCCTCAAACAAGATCTTAAAAAATCTGAGGAGGCTAGGTAGGAGGCCCTCAAGGCTAAAGAGGAGGCTGTCGCCAAAGTTCAAAAGGCTGAAGAGGCAGTAGACTAGGCTGAGCAGAGTGGGTATAAGGTGGGGGTGATAGAAACCACCGAGACCTTTAAAGCTCAAGTGCCAAAGGTATGTAGGGATTACTGCCTACAAGTGTGGAAGGAAGCTCTATCCTAAGCTGGGGTTGATGCCTCTTCTCTCATTTGGAGGACAGAGAATGCCTATGTACCCCTGGCCATTCGAGCCTCCGCTTCTGTTCAGACCGAGGATGATGCTGGCTCCTCTGCAGCTGGGATACAACCAGAAGAAGCTACTGCTGACACCACTACTCTTGAGCACTCACTTCCAATGCAAGGTGAAAAGGCTCAACCTGAAGATGCGCAGCTTCTTGTTGAACCAAAAGAGCTATCCCTCAACCCAAAGGCCAGCGAGACTTTGGAAATCGTTCTGGCAACCCTGCCCATAGTGCCAAAGGAGGGTCCCAAAGGCAAAGAGGTGGCTAAAGGGTCCTCAGCCCCAATAGTAGCTCTTGCTGATCCTGCAGACCAAGCATAGATAAAGAGCTGACGGCCTTTCCCTTCTTTACATTAGCTAGTTTATTGTTGTTGTTTCTTCCCTTTTTTTTATTTTTTTTATTTTGGTTTCTCCTTGTAAAACTTGTAATTTCGCAATTTGCTTCTGAATGTACTCATAAATGTTTTCAATTAATGAGAAGAAGTTATTATTTACATAGCAGCTTGTTGTAGTACCTTCTTATAACATGTCATTCCCTTTGCTACTTACGCAACTTGATAGCCAGTAATACATGCCCCTTATATTGATAGTTCTAAGTAAGTAAACAAGTAACGATAATGAAAACTGTAAGTCTTCTATACTTGCAAATGCTTTAAGTGATGCTCTCAGGCTTATACTTTGTTTTGGCGACAAACAATGTTTAAGAGTGGACCATACACGTAGAACTAATTCAGTTAAGACCTGTTCAAGAATTAATATCGTACCAACGCATATAATATGTCAAGATAAAGAATACTAATTCTTTTGAAATGCGTCACACTTGAACTAAAAGCAATTCAAACGCCATACCTTTGTGGTCTCACTTGAACTAAAAACAATTTTAGTTTTAAAGGATATATATATATATATATATATATATGTTCCAAGGAGTCCACACAACCCAATTTTTGCTTAAACCTTAGCACTGAGACTTTTATTCTGCCAAGGTAGAGGATCCGAGGATCCGACGTAACCCTGGTTTCATACAGCCCAAGGTAGAGGATCCGAGGATCCGACGTAACCCTGGTTTCATACAGCCCAAGGTAGAGGATCTGAGGATCTGACGTGACCCTGGTTTCATATAGCCCAAGGTAGAAGATCCGAGGATCTAACGTAACCCTGATGCCGTATAGCCCAAGGTAGAGGATTCGAGGATCCGACGTAACCATGGTTCTGTATAGCCCATGGTAGAGGATCCGAGGATCTGACGTAACCCTGGTTCCGTTTAGCCCAAGGTAGAGGATCCGAGGATCCAACGTAACACTGGTTCCGTTTAACAATTTATATTGATATTCTTGAACATAACATTAAGCGTGGCATAATAGCAATAGAATTAGAGTGGCAGAAGTGCCTTTTATTAATAATAATATCGTCGCAGATTACTTAAATTCCAAGGATATGGCACAACCTTTTCATCTAAGTCTACAAGATAGTAAGCCCCTATGCTGGCCACTGAAGTGATGAGATACGGTCCTTCCCAGTTTGGTCCCAACTTTCCCCACGCTGGATTCTTTGTAGTACCCAGAACTTTCCTCAATACTAAATCTCCAGGAGCAAGCGGCCTTGATCTGACATGAAAATCGTATCCCTGTTTCAATTTTTGTTGGTAGTGAGCCAATTGGACCATAGCATTCTCCCTCCGTTTTTCGAATAAATCTAGGCTCCTTTCTAGTAACATTTCATTACTATCGGAGGTGAAGGAACTTGTTCTTATCATCGAGAATCCAGTTTCTAAAGGAATCACAGCCTCGGTGCCGTATGTCATTGAGAAGGGTGTTTCTCCTGTGGATCTTCGTGGCATGGTCCGATACACCTACAAAACATGAGGCAATTCTTTCACCGATCTACCTTTGGCATCATCTAGCCTCTTCTTGAGCCCATTAACAATGACTTTGTTGACCACTTCAGCCTGCCCATTTCCTTGTGGATATGCTGGAGTTGAATACCTGTTGGTTATGCCGAGGTTGCAGCAATATCGTCTGAAAGCTTTACTATTAAACTGTAAACTATTTTCTGATATGAGAGTATGAAGGACTCCAAATCGGGTGACAATATTTTTCCAAATGAACTTTTTTGCATCAACATCTCTAATATTGGATAGGGGCTCGGCCTCCACCCACTTGGTCAAATAATCTGTGCCTACGATCAACCATATCCTATTCCCAGGTGCCCTCGGAAATGGTCCTACAATGTCCAATCCTCATTGCGCAAAAGGCTAGGGACTTGTCAGAGAATTTAACTCACCTCAAGGCTGATGGATATTGGGTGCAAACCTTTGGCATTGATCGCATTTCTTCGCATAGTTTTGAGCTCCTCGTTGCATATTCGGCCACCAATATCCTTGTGTTAGAGCTCTGTGAGCTAATGATCTCCCTCCTGTGTGACTTCCACATATCCCTTCATGCAGTTCTTCGAAAAGCAGCTCTGTTGCTTCAGGATGTATGCATAGCAAGTATGGCCCCGAAAAAGATCGTTTGTACAGCTTCTAATCCTCGGACAACCAAAACTGAGGTGCCTTTCTATGCACCTTATCAGCCTCGGCCTTTCCCTCCGTCAGAACATCATTCTTAAGGAAAGACACAATGGGATCCATCCAACTAGGCCCTACCCTGATCTAATGAATTTGGATAATACTTCCAACTATTCTATTGGGCTTACATAGGTCTTCAACGAGGATGATCCGCGGAACTCTTGTGCTGAGGACGTGGTGAGAGTGGCCAAAGAATCAGCATGCGTATTGCTACTTCTAGGAACATGTGACAAGGTAAAGGATTCGAATTTGGACTGTAAAAGCCTGACTTGAGTTAGGTATTCTTGCATCCTCGGATCTCTTGCTTCCACCTTTCCCTTTACTTGGCCTACAACTAGTTGCGAATCTGAGAACATTTGCACCATTTTTCCACCCATTTTTTTGTACCATATCCAATCCTTTCACTAAAGCCTCATACTCGGCTTTATTGTTAGTGGCCGAAAATCCTAATCTCAGGGACTTTTCCAGCGTAAGCCCCTCTGGGGTTATGATTACCAATCCCATTCCGGATCCCCTTTGATTTGCAGCCCCATCAACGTAAACAGTCCACATTGAAGGTTCTTTGCATGTAATCACACCAACTGATTTTTCATCAATGTTCATGCCCTTAGCATTGTCTTCTATTGCGGGCTCAGCAAATTCTACGACTAGATTAGCTAACACTTGGCCTTTGACTGAAGTGCGGGGCATATACTTGATGTCAAAAGTGCCCAGTATGGTTCCCCACTTAGCAATCCTGCTTGTATAATCCGCACTCCGGAGTACAGCTTTAAGGGGAAGCTAAGTCAAGACTACCACCGTATGAGATTGGAAATAATGGGGGAGCCTACGTGAACCATGCACCACGACTAGAATGGCCTTCTCCAATAATGAATAACGCACCTCGGCCTCATGTAAGGACTTACTCACATAGTAGACTAGTTTCTGCACATTTCCATCGACCATAATTAACACCAAACTTACAGCATGGTCGGCCACCGCAACATATGCGAATAGTACTTCATCAACCTCAGGCCGAGACATAATAGGTGGGCGTGACAGATATTTCTTAAGTTGTTGAAAAGCCACGGGACACTCTTCTGTCCACTCAAATCCCTTCCACTTGTTTAATAACTGGAAAAATGGCCTACACCGATCAGCAGACCGTGAGATAAATCTGTTAAGGGCAGCAATCATTCCGGTCAATCTTTGCACCTTTTTTGGATTTCGAGGTGGCTATAAGCTATTGATTGCCTTGACTTAAGTGAGATTGACCTCGATTCTCCTACGTGTCACCATGTAGCTTAAGAATTTACCAGATCCCACTCCAAAGGAACATTTAGAGGCATTAAGACGTAACTTATGTTTCCTTAGCGTTTGAAAAGTGTTATCTAGGTCTGGTATATGAGCCGAGATAGTTTTACTCTTGACCACCATATCATTTATGTATACCTCAATTATCTTTCCCAGTTGGGGTTCAAACATTCGCGTCATTATTCTTTGATAAGTAGCCCCAGCATTCTTCAGGCCGAAGGGCATCACCTTGTAGTGGTAGTTTCATATGGGAGTGACAAAGGCTGTTTTCTCCTGGTCCTCTAGAGCTAAAGGTATTTGGTGGTAACTTTGAAAAGCATCTAGAAAGCTCATCTGAGGATGCCCTATAGTAGCATCCACCAACTGATCTATGTGGGGCATTGGAAACGAATCTTTAGGACAAGCCTTATTCAAGTCTGTAAAGTCCACACATAATTTCCACTTCCGATTCTTTTTCTTCACCACCACCGTATGTGCCAAACACTCTGGGTAAAACACCTCCTTGATAGCACCCGCCTTTTTGAGCTTCAATACCTCTTCCTTAACAGCACCAGCATGCTCATTGGACGAGCGCCAAGGTGGTTGCCTCCTTGGCACTGCCGTTGGACTAACATTCAGGTGATGGCAGATGAAGCTTGGGTCAACCCTTGAAGCTACATAAGCGTTACATGCAAACACATCAATGTTTCGCTTCAAAAACATAACCAGTTCCTCCTTTTCTTGGAGTGGCAGTTGACTTCCTACCTGGAAGAAATTCTCCATATCATCGGCAATAAGCACCTTCTCCAGCTCTTTGCACACAGGTTCCTCAACCTCGGCCACTTTTGGCTTGGCCGAGGATGTTAACTGCAACAAATTTCTTTCAACCGAGGCCTGGGACTCCTGTCTGGCCTGATGCGTAATCGTTGTAGTTATGCATTGTCTTGCCATGGACTGGCTGCCGACTATCTCTTCAACTACATCCCCATACGGAAATTTCACCTTAACATGCAGGGTTGAAGACATGGCACCTAAGGCATGCAACCACGGTCTGGCCACTATGGCCGTGTAAGGGGAGTAGGCATCCACTACAATAAAGTCCACATCCACCACCACTGGTCCTAACTGCACAGGTAATCGGACCGGTCCCTTCGGAATGACAGCCTTCCCTTCAAAACTTATCAACGACGAGTCGCAAGCCGTAAGATCCTCAAGTTTCAAATTAAGCCTCTTGAACAAGTCCGGGTACATAATATTAGCCCCACTCCCTTGATCAACCATCACTCTCTTTACATCGTAACCCCCTATCCTTAGCATGATAACCAACGCATCGTTGTGTGGCTGGATGGTTCCAGCTTTATCTTCTTCAGAGAATCCCAAAATAGGGGGAGGGTTCCCCTTGGCCCTCTTCAGCTCAGAGCTAAGGTCCTCGGCTGGAAGCCGTGACACTGACATTATTCTAGTAAGGCAAGATCCAGTCTGACCTAAAGCAGCCAAAATGACATTTATTGTGCCCAACAGAGGCCTTGAAGTATTGCTGCCTTGATTCACAGAACTAGATTGTGTGACTTGCCCATTAGGCCGATTCATAAACTGCCTCAACTTCCCTTCTTTGACCAACTGATCCAGATAATTCCATAGGGTCCTGCAGTTTTTCGTGGTGTGACCCTTGTCTTGATGATAATTGCAATGGAGGTTCTGATTATGTTTCGTAGGGTCTCCTATCATTTTATTAGGCCATCTAAAATATGGCTCGTGACAAATTTTTCCTAACACCTACTGCACAGGCTCACAAAACACAGCGTTCACTGTCCGAGAAGGAGTCGACCTAGGCTGGCCAGTAAAATCCCTCTGTGACCATTTGTTATTGTGCCTTTCAGACCTGAAATCCTTCCTCTCCTGAGGGATAACCTTCATCTTCCCCTTACCCTGCTGTTGATCTTCCTTAACTCGCTTATACTCGTCGATACGATCCATGAGCCGATGAACATTTTTCACCAGCTTCTTCGTAAAAGATTTCCTTAAGTCGTGCTCAACTAGAAGGCCGACCTTGAAAGTGTTAACTGCCACTTCATCAAAATCACCATCAATCTCGTTAAACATCTCCCAATACTTGTCCGAGTACGTTTTCAAGGTCTCCCCTTCTCTCATGGCCATGGACAGTAACGAATCTAGAGGCCGAGGTACTCTACTGCAAGTAACAAAACGAGACCCAAATGCCATCGTGAGCTCCATGTAAGAGTCAATGGAGTTTGCCTTCAAATTGTTAAACCACCTTATTGCAATAGGCCCTAAACTTGAGGGGAATACTTTGCACATCAATGTCTTATTCTTAGAGTAAACTGCCATGCGCTGGTTAAAATGACTCACAAGCTCCACTGGGTCTGTCCAGCCATTATAAATGGTGAAATTTGGTTGTGTGAAACGGCGAGAAGGCTTCCCTTTCTTGATTCTACACGTGGAAGGTGATTTGAAAAGTTGGTGTAACGCCTTCCCATGGCTTCACTACCCAAGCCCCTGGAAGGAGATTTCTTGCTCGCCCTGCCATGAAGATCTCTTTTTTTGTGCGAGGAAGTTTCACTGGGAGAGGTTTTTGACCTAGACCTATAACCACTACTCTGGGAGTTATCAGAGGAAGAGCCAGAAGTTGAGGGTGTACGTTTCCGTTTTGCACGACGTAGCTTCCTCTTCAACTGGTCAATTTCCCTCTGCATGGCTTTGGTACCACCTTCACGGAGGATTTCTCTTCCACCCTGTGAGTGGTTGCTAGCAGTGAGTCCTGTATGTACACTGCCCTCTCGATCTTCCATTTGTTCTAAGTGTTGAAAAGGATCCTCATGTTGAGACCCCAAAGATTTTGCATGGTACGGATTTGAACCAGCCATCACGTTATCAGAGTTAGACGTTAGAACACAAGATTCCTACAGACGGTGCCAATTGTATGGACACAAATAGTGCTGGACCTAAGTTCTACCAAAGGAACCAACCCAAATAGCCAAAAACAATGAATTTCTAAAGTGTGAGCTTCGAATCTAGGCCTAGGGACGCTGAATTGTACGAAGGTTAAACTGGATCATAGAACACATGCAGAACTCTAGTATGTAAGTAAAAACTCTTTTATGTATTGATGCCGAAGACAATCTTTGGTACTTTTCTTACCATTTTCTCTCTCTGTTTTTAGCTCTCCTTCCTCTTCTCTCTTCTTCATTCGCCTTTTATAAGCATTCCTTCTTCTGCTCCTCTCCTCCACGTGTAGGTCAGATGCTTCTTTTAGATACTTGTCCCATCACCCCTCTCTACCAAAGTCTTTGGCGATAGGTATAAGGTTGAACTCCAATACTCAGGCGTCACTTCTTCATTAATGCGGCCAGAGAGGTAGGTACAGAGCCTTCAATGCGGTGATAGCAGCTTTATCCTTGATATTTTCAGTCACTTCTCTTTGTCTCTTACCCTTGTTTTCTTAGCCTTTGCGTCCAAGGTCTTCAGTATTGGTGCCCTTGAACTGCCAGATCACTCTTCTCATCCTCAGCTACATATGGCTGAGTACGTTGCCATCCTCGGGCATCATGCCTCGGAATGTGCTGCTCATACATGGCTTCTTTCTTCTGTCATGTTACTTCACAGGCGGGCCTTCTCATGTCCTCATACCATCCATGCCATTAGGTAGGGGCTTTCAATCCTGCGAGAGCTCTTGGGCCGGCCCAATACATATCTTGGGCCTGTTGGCCCTACAAGTATAATTATAAAAGAAAAGGTAAAAACAAAAATAAAAGTAAACTTATATGTCTATATATATCGCATACTAAAAGACTCGTTAATGTCTTTTTAGAAAAGTTTGGTACCAAACATGTTTGAATTTATCTTTTTCAACCTGTTATGTGACCATTAACAAGTTATTAACTCATTAAAAAAAATTTGTCACTAAAACTACACATAAATTGTTTCTTTAGTTGTCACATAATGGTTTAGAGTAAGATAACTTCAAATATTTTGGAGTTTAACTTATTCCTTCAAGTTTTGGATCATTCATATTTTTGAAAATTTCATTAGTTTAACTGATTTTTTTTTTTTTTTTTACTTCCTTTGGTATAAAATTTGATAATTTGTATTATAAATAAAACTTTTTAAGAATTTTACTTTTAAAATAGTAAGAATGAATTTCATTTGATGAAAAATCGCCATCAAACGTAATTTTGATTGAAAATACTAAGATTTTTTTTTTGTTGGTTGTGTGTATATATATAATTGTACGGGATATGATTCCAGGCCCATTGGGCCCTGGGCCTTGGTCTGAACACTCTCTAGGAACATCACTGAGCCCAAGTCTAATGGTAAGCCCATTTCGTTTTGAATGCATGATAGATAAGCTCATACTGATCAGGTATGACTTGGTCGGGGATACATTTACTCAGAACAACCCATGACCTCAGCATCTCAGTATTACCTTGGAGAATATCGCTGCCAAGCAATCTTTTGGAGGCTGGAATTTGGTCCAATGCCATTACCACTGTTTCAAATGAAGCATATTCCTTGATAAGTATAATTAAATCAGACCCCATTCACACATGTGAGGCCAGAATGCAACATGAATAGTCCACCAACCTTAAGTTATAAATAGTAGGAGTGAGTAGAGAGAAGGGGTTGTTGATGAGGAGTAGAAAATAGAGAGTGAAAGAGAGAGAAAGTACTATCCAAAGAAAGGAACTTAAAAAGGGGAGGGGAGAAATTTGTGAGGGCTGAGAGGTGTAACTAAGATATCTGGTAAGGAGCTACCCTTAATAGGAAACACTAAACCCACCATATAAATAAATTGTGAGCCCAATCCTAAGCCTTGCCCATTAAGGAGGTTATTGGTACGCACAATAACTTATCAAATAGATAATTGTGTGCATATATGTGTGTGTGTGTGTGTGTGTGTGTGTGTGTATAATAAAAAAGTGTGTGTATATATATGTGTGTGTGTGTGGAGGGGTTGTCTTGATAAATATATTAGTGCCACAACTTGGCCCTCCCAAACAAAAATTCTTGGCTCCACCCATGTGTGCAGAAGAATGTCTTCCACCCAGGGTTGGATGTTCACTCATTTTTTGCAAAAGAATGTCTTCCAACCAAGGTTAGATGTTCACTCATTTTTTGCACTTCCTAATCCTCATAGGCATTTGACTTACTAATCTAAATTAAATTTTTGTGCCAAGTGAGTTAATGTAAAAATTGAATTTCAATTATAGTTTAATTTTGCACCATGTGTCCTATCTAATCGATTTTTTTTTTTTTTTTTGGTGCCAAATGGGTTAATTCAATGTAGAAAACGAGGAGTCTAATATAAATAAATCTAGGTAATATATATATATATATATATATATATATATATATTTAAAACCAAATCTTAGATAAAATTCGATTAGAATCAAAATTAAATTTTGCTTTTGTTAACTTTTCATACAAATTAAATTATTCAGATTTTTGTTGTTATTTTTTTTTTTGAACTAATGAGTAAAATATTTTTTTTTATACTCTTTCTATTTCATATTTTTTATGTGAAGATCTTGAATGTAACAAATTGTAATTAAGTTGAACGATCATATGCACCTATCCTCAATCAATTTAGGAGATACTATTGAATCAATTTATTCTTTTATTTGTGTTGTATTTAGTAGAATTTCATGGATAGTGATAGTGAATTGATAGTGTATATGTAGTGTGCAATAGTGACTTTCAAAATTATGGTGTAATTAATATCATTAAAATTGTTAGGAAAAATCATTTGAGCACCTCCAAATATTGTAGTCAAACTAATATCCTCTCTATATATAATAACCTAACTAATATCAATAGCATCACTGCAATTCACCATTCATGTGTGTAAGCATAAATTACGTACTAGTACTTCATAATTGGAGTAAGGGCTCCAAAAATGTCAATCATTAATTATGATTTATGAACTATGAAATCAATTGCTGAATTTTTTGCCAAAGAGCGTATATGATAAGCAATAGCGCAAGTTGTGTTCTATGATAGCCTATCTTTTTAATTTGTTGACTTTTTTTTTTTTTTTTATTATGAGACGTAATTAGGTTTTCTAATTTTTTTTTTAAGTGAGTTTCAACTTATGGAGTCCGCTCTGATGATAGCTTTTTATTATCAAACCAAAACATCAATCAGTTTTTTATGTAGACGAAAATTGAATCTCGGATCTCTTATACAGTCATTAGAGACTATGCATGTTAAGCTAACCGGAACTCACAGGTTTTCAATTAGGAGAATGAACGAGAGTTGAGAGAGGGTAGAGAGCTTTTGACTTAGAAAGAATTGTTTAAAAACAAGAAATGAGTCAATTTTCGTATGGTGGCTGTTTTGGTTTGGTAATGGGAATAATATGATTGGGTATCAATCAAATACCATTTCAAGTTTATTTATAACAATAGTTTGGTATAAACTTTTTTTTTTTTGAACTATTATATAATTTGTAAGACTTTTTAGATTTTTTAAAAATGATATATCTTATCAATAATAATAATAATAATAATAATAATAATAATAATAATTATTATTATTATTATTATTATTATTATTATTATTATTATTATTATTATTATTATTATTTAAGAGTCCGTTTGAGAACAATTTATTTAGTTAAAATATAAAACTTTTTGTTAAAAGTACTATAAATAAAACTAAAAAATAGTTGAAACAATCCAGTAAGATTTATAAATAGTACCAAAAAATGTAATGAGATTGTGAATAGTGGCAAAAATAAGCTAAGTAGTAACAAAAATAAACTAAATAGTAAAAAAAACTGGTTTTTTAATGGTCTATTTGGAATTAGCTGATTTTCTTGAAACTAAAATTTTTTACTGAAAGTACTATAGATAAAGATAAAAGTTAGTTGAAATAATATAGTGGAACTTATAAATTGTATCAAAATGTACAATAAGACCTGTTAATAATAACAAAAATAAACTGAATAATAAAATAAATTGACAAAATTAATCATGTCAAATATTAAGTTAATACTAAAAGGCAACCTAAACCAATTATTTTATTATAATAACATGTTCCTTTTTAAACGTGAATGCCTAGATATATTGAAAAAAGGTTGATGCAAAAAGATAGAGGTTAAAAACTTAGCACGTAACCTGAAAGCGATGGAATCAAAGCTATAAAAGAAAATGTGTAAAGGAAGGGCTAGAGAAATTACTTTCATCGTTCATTACTCTCAAATCACGTCAACTTAGCGGATAAAACTAGAAATGAAAATTAAGTTTATACCAAACTATTGTCCTTCTTCTCTGTCCTTTTCTTTCTTTATAACAATAGACGAAGTAGAAGACAAAAAGAAGATGCACCTGTTTTCTCGGCTAAACATGCACCTGGAATTTGGATAATTATCTTACTGTCATGAATTTGTGCACTAAAGGGTTGTTTTTCAACAGGTGGTGGGGGCCATGTCCCCCTTCAGTCCGCTTTTATTTTTAAGTTTTTCTCCCCCAACATATCAGCCACAAAGATTATACAACATAAAGTTTCGTGGTCCAATTTATTATTTATGGTACCCCTAATCTGAAATATCTCACACATGCCAAAGCCAAAATTAATGAATTTGTTTATGTGTCTGACATATGGAGAAACAAATTTAGAAACTGTTGTCTGAAAATTCTTAATTAATTCAGTGATGAGTGCTTTAGACATACATACATAGGCAGGACATACATAAACAGAGTCAGACCCAGGAGTTCAAGTCAGGGGGCCGAATATAAGCAAAAAAAAAAAAAATAATAATTCAAATATACATTCATATAGTATTAATAAACTATCAACCAAAACAAATACCTAAAAATTATTGTTTTTTAATATATTAAGATACAATCATCTACCAATAAAAGCAAAATACACGAAACACTATTGTTTCTTAATACAATCATCTATGAAAAAGGAACTTGACGTACTTTCAAATCTTCAAAATCATATATGATTGAATCCAAACTAAATGTCAAAACTATATCATTTTCAATGTATAATATCAAAGAGTTCGTCAAAAAATCATTTTTCATTTTGTTTCAAAGTTTAGTTTTGACTAATGTTATGAATACCGTTTCAGTGCTCATTTCAGTTTGTCTATTGGAATGAAATATTTCGATATCAAATTGGTATTGGGTTGTTTCGGAGTACTGTTTCGAAGTTACTTTTTTTATACTTTTTTTATTTATTTTAATTTTATATACTTATATTTCCTTATATATTTTTGGTCAAAATCTATATAATTTATTGAGTCTTAAAACTATAAGTCCATATTTCAGCTAATATATCAATTTCAAGTCTAAAACTCTTCCCAATAATTATAATAATACTATTGATTTAAAAAAAAAAACTATTAAAAAAATTTTACTATTAAAATGTTCTAAAAAATCACTATTAAAAAATTGAAATATAAAAGCTCAAGTTAAATATTAAAATAATTTTATTATTTAGATATTACATGTGGACCCACATAAACAAAGCCTACCACTTTTTGTCAAGTCTCTTTGTCATTTCCAACGCCTAGTCACGTGCTAGGTTCACAAAATAAGAAAGCAAACACAAAACAAGGCAATGAAAATTCAAAATAGAATTGAAGAAGGACCGGCGGAGGAAGAAAAAGAAGAAAAAAGAAAAAGAAGATGAAGCAGCAGTAGCAGCTGTCTCACCTCGGCCTCTCTATCTCTCTGTGACTCTGTTTCGCCTTCAGACTTTCACTCTCTCCGTTAAGTTTTGCTGAGTTATTTTTTTATTTATTTTTCAACATAGGTGTAAATATATGGGCTGTAAATATACTTCATGAGGGGGCCGGCTGAGCTAGGAATTCATCGGGGGGCCTGAGCTAAAAACTAATGGCATGTTTGGAAGTTTAGAGAGGGAGGAGAGTAGAGGGGAGTAGAGGGGAGGAGAGTAGTGGGAAGGAGAGTAGAGGGGAATGGCTATCATCTACCTTGTTTGGATGTTTTTAAAATTAAGTAAGGGAGAATGGAGTAATTAGTCTTTTCATTTGTAATTTTGTTAATATAATAAGGGCAAATTTGGTAATTCATTTGGTCAAGCATTTTTATTCTCCACTCTCCCTCCAAATCTCTCCAATTTGGGGGGAATTAAAAATGAGGGGTTAGAGGGAGTTGAAACCCCTCCAAACCCCTCCAAGCTCCTCCCTTAAAAAACTCCCAAACAAGGTAATTGAACTACTCTCCTTCCCTCTACTCTACTCCCCCTCCTTTTTTTAACTCCCAAACAGGCCATAAGAGAAGGGAGGGGGGGGGGGGGGAGGCATAATTTTTTTTTTTTTTTTGGAAAAAATTTAAGCTGCTTAATTTTTTTTTTTTTTTTTTGGGCCCAAGGGGGGCCTGGCCTAAGTCCGTCCCAACATAGGTACATGTATTGTGAATCAATATTATCATTTAGTCATGGCATTTAAACATAAATTTCTGGTCCCTACCCTAGCTATTGTGGGATGGTTATAGCAGCAATTAACAAGAAATTTTTACGACCGCTTGGGCCATTGGAAATTGTGGCTAATGCTTTTGAAGAAGGCTTGATATTTGCTTGAGGTAGAGATTATTCTCGATGGCGATTTTCTAGTGGTCTCAAATGTAATTGCTGGAAAGTATCTTCCACCATCTTCAATAGCATCGGTAGTTTATTGTATTTCTTCTCTAGCCCATGAGATCGGCAATTTTCAAGTTTCACATTGAGAAGGAATGGTAACCAATTGGCCCAGTAACGTAGAACAGACCACCATGACTTTTTTGAAAGCTCAAGTGTGCTTAAACTTTGTCCTAAAACTTTAGTCTCCTTAACAATATATTAGGTCATTAAAAAAAAAGTTCAAGAAAAATTTTTATTTATATGAAGTTCTCTTTTTATTAGATTTTATATAATTTAAGTTTCTTAATTACTACCCTCAAAAAAACTCTTAGAGCCGCCATTGAGCATACATTAACTGGACCCTTTCTTATTATCTTAAATATTGAATTATATTAAAAGAAGAAGAAGAAGAAGACGAAGAAGAAGAAGAAGAAGAAGAAGAAGAAAACTCTTCTATACACAATTTAGCCATCATGTATTCATGGCCTGCAAATCCAAACCATTTGCAAGTCCTAGCATGGAGCCCAAAAATTGATGAAAAAAAGAAAAAGAAAAAAAAAGCCTTTTATTGTCTCCAAAACCAATTCCCTCACTTTTCATTTCGGCTTTTCAAGTAGGACTGGACGGCATGATGAAACTAGTCTTAATTCTTAGGCACAAGAGTTTTGTGAAATACAGGTTTAGGTTTCAGGATTTTGTATCATCCTTTTGTGTTAGCAAGAGGTAAAGCCATTTCGCCTAGCCTTGAGTAATTGGGCCTTTAACTCCTTATGAGCTCGAATACGAAAATTTAACTTTGCTGGCCCATTGTGTTGGGCTGTAAATATTTAGCCTCGAACACTATCTAGAAGAGTATCTTTTCATCCTGTGTTTTGTATTAACCAAGACTGCAGCATAATTGGTGAACATCGATTGTGCTAGGAAAATTCATGAACATCTTTAATTAACGTGATAATAATAAAATCATAAACCCACTGTCTTGGCCTCTTGGGGTTCTTAATCAATTCCGTGAGACGAGAATAATACTATGGAAAGTAACACATTTGTATGAGTGTGACTACTATGAAAAAATCTATACTTTTCTAGCAGCTTTTAGTGCAGTGTTGAATTCCGAAAAGTCCTCAGGAACTTGAACCTTTTAGACTACATGAAAAATGTCTACAGTAGGTAAGCGCATATAAAAGAGACCATCCAAGCCACTGGAAATTTGTTTTGGAGTTTGGACTAGAAATTTGTCCCAGCACCTAAGGATTCACCGGGCCTTATGAGTAAGCTAGGCTAGCTAGCCACAAACAGGGACAACCCTTTGAGATGTTTTCCACGTAACTGAACTTGAATTATCCAATAAAAACTAGTAGCTTAGAATTAAGTATCAGTTTCCAATTTTATAAAATTTAGAAGGAAAAAAAAAACTAACAAAATGATATTATTTAATTTTATTTGCAATGCACGTTTGTATGATCCAATTGTTTCATTCTCAACTGAAAGTTGAGAATAGGTCTCTAAATACACTACTCAAAACATTTCCATGAGAAAGATCACTCAGTAAAGTCATAAACGCCAAAACACAATATGTATTCATGCTATGCTTACAGTAGGAAGGGTATAACAAATAGAGAACCTTTATCAAGCCCCGAGTCACATCCTTCATTGTACATATATACTCTTCGGTGAGATTTTCAACAGAGATGCCAGATTCAACATCTTCTCTCATCTGGGAGAATGAAAGAAAAGACCTAAGAAGACCAGGTTTCTAGCATAAAAATGAAAGATGAAATATTTATAAGTTCATTTTAACTGAAGAGTTCTCTGGTTTGGATCCAACAAATTGGTGATCGCTCATAGTAAATCTGCAATAAAATGAAGAATCAAGTAGCATCTCCTTACTAGAATAAGTAGGTAAGTCTACCAAATGAAATAGTTTATAATCACTAAACCTCGAGAAAAAAACAGCGACAGAGAGTTAAATTGTTCCTCAGCATGCTTGATTTGCTTCAATTAAGTACAAAAGCACAAATTGGGACTATAGTACAATAATATGATATAAGCTTCAATGAGCTACAAGTAAGAGAATCAGCTTGATAATTGGATAATTTTTTTATGTGGGCAAAGAATCTCTCAAAAACACAGGGTTAAGCCTTCTTGATCATTGGATAAGTTTTTTTACAACAACTACAAAGGCATTGGCTGGACCCTCGGTATAACTGTATAAGTCCTTCTGCCTCCTGTCTAACAAAATAAAGATATAGAGAAAAAATTAATAGCATCATTATACATGCTACAAAATCAGAAAAGAAACAAAAGCAATCTAAAAGATAGCTGTACATATGCACTCAGGTTGAGTTCCTTGTATACTAATAATATGTGGCCATCCATCTTTATACATTCAGGTTGAGTTCCTTAAGGTTCTAACCCTTAAGACAAACACTTCACAGAAAACTGACAATATGTTTTATTGCCACATGTTTCATCAAGCTTATATCATCATTTAAGCTAACAAACAAATAACAGAAACTTATCCAAAAGCCAATTCATACATTTTCACAAACACTTCAAATGCATCCGCATTAAAGTACCTAAAATTCAGTTCATAATCACTTGCAACCTTCCTTTCCCTTTCTCCCTCTTCTCTTTCCTCCAAGTTCCTAAGCATGGAGGCATATTGTAATCCATCAATCAATAAATCCTTTTCTTAGTAATTGGAAAACATGAAAGATCTAATGCCCAACTTACAACCCAAAAAATCCTGAAGTCCTAATTTGTAGCATAAATATGTAGCGGAATCATTTTCTTCTTCTCCTCCTCCCTTCTACACATATGGAAACATGCAATACCACTTCCTTCTATATGTGTTTCTCTATCAGTACTCACTACTTGGTGTCAGTAGTGGTTGGGAGAAAAATCCAGAGGAAAATCAGGCAATAGATAACAATAGGAAAAAAATATGAAAAAGAAAAAAAGCCCAAACTCTCCCTCCAGCCCAACACAAATGATTTCAACCTATCGTTTGTCCCTTCTACTGCCGTTTTATTACTCACCAAACACAGGCAAAACTCTCTCTTTTTATATATAGTAAGATAACAATAGACTCGCCCAAATATCTCAATAGGCCCTTTATAAATTTGATTAATCGGCCATTGCAACATATGTAACTTCTCCACAAGGTATATAAAAGTGCAAATAACAAAAGCCAAACAAAAAATTGGAGACTAAAAAGAAATAATGGTTCCATTATCACATTCCAAATCAAACTAACATCAACGGGACAAGCCCAATCACTAATTAGATGCACTCTAATGAGAGCATAATCACCAAAAATAATACTCAAACAACATCTATTAACAAATGCAACCTATAAATGGCACATCTCATGAATCTAAGGTTCAATATTCATCAATCCATCAGACATCATTCACCATAAAAATAATTGTGGGGAGGCATTCAGCACAACAATAGTTCAGATCTAGAGGACTGAAAAAAATTTTGGATGAAGCAAAGCTATAATAAAAATATATATTAATAGGTGAGGGCAGACTACTCGTTACAGCAAGGGAAGAGTTTCTGGTCCCCGCTAACAGCAGGATTCAGCCCAGAGGAGGCTGCAATGTATCTCCGATCTATAGGTTACCCAACACTGAATTCTGTATGCAATACACAACCCTTGTGAGTGGCATAGATCATACAATTCCATCAGAGTTGTTTTTATGTTTCATAACACATATTCTATCATGTTCGGCTTCAAAACCAAGAAAAGTTTCGTTTGCCTGTTGCCATTGCAACATATGTAACCTCTCCCAAAGATATATTAAAGTGCAAATAACAAAACCAAACTATGCTCAACATGTGTAGTTTTTCCACAAGAATGAAGTGAGGTTCTCTGGGGAAACCCCCTTCATTCCTTGTTCAAAAGGAATGGCAATTGTTCTGTTATTCATGCTCAATCTTATATCCATTGGGCTATCATGTTTTTGACACGCATATGGAATCTTTAGCTGCATAGAAATGCAGTAAATTTCAGCAATAAATGCCTTAACCCAAGACTAAAGTATCTAAGTTTAAGTCATGCAATGGAAATTTTGCCTATTTACCCTCAAACATGCATCTACAGCCAGGTCTACTATGTTTCAGAAATGGGAAACACCTCCGGTGGGCTGGTTCAACTCAATACCGATGGTTACTCTGAAAGAGTTTGAGATTGTATGTGCAAAAGAGTAAAACAGAGATAGAGAGAAATTGAAAAATATCTGAATCTGATATTATGTAGCACACTCTGTAACGCAATACAAGAGTACTATTTATAGGACTGAGATAAGCTTAAGCTTAGATCAATTTAGGTGGTAAACCAGAACTAATTCTCTAATAGAACTCTAACAACTCTTAACAGATTGACAGCCTGTGATCAGTAATTAAACACACATTTCCACTAATTGCACCACGTGTTAAACCTGAGGGAGGTAATTAGACAGAGCACAATCTGGGGCTTTGGTTGTTTGTGTTAAATTTTACTGAAACGGCATCATTATAGTTGGATTTACTGAAATGATGTCGTTGGATTTGTCTGTCTCTATCATCCTCCCGGAGGAGCACAGGCCAGGCTGGTGAGGGTGGACTTATTCAAAATGCAGACGGTAACTGGGCAAACGGATTCTACAGAGCTATTGGGCAAGTGATGCGGGAAAGCGATGGGTTGTGATATGAATTAGAACTAAATGGAATGTGAGTTGCTTAAAACAAATTGATAGGTTGTCAGGCACCTTTGCAAAGTTCAAGAAAAGCTCTTAAAGGCTTATTTCATTCACATACAAAAGAGAGCGGAGGGCCTAATCTGCTATTTATACAAGCTGCACTATACTAGCAGCCAATGGATTGGCTCAATTAAAGACTTAACCTAATTGTTAATTGGCAATCTAACCAACTAACATACTAACTAACAGTAATTGCTTATACAATAGCAACCTCTAACTCACTGTTTAGACACAAGTGACTATTGCTACTGATTTTCTGTTCAACTACAAATGTAAAACAACTACTTAAATGCCCTGCATCAGCAAGCTTCGAGTGTGTTGGCTGAAGTTTGGGCAGTTAGATATGGTCTCATTTTAGCTAGGGAGTTAGGAATCCATTATTTAATTATGAAATTGGACACTATGAAAATTGTATTAGCTTTAAACAATGTTTCTTGTCCTAACATTCTTATCTGTGGCATTGTACATGACTGCAGGAATTTAGACCAAGCATTCCATAGGTGTGAAGTGAAGCACAGCTATCAGAGTATCAGGAAACCAACAAGTGTGCTAATGCTCTAGTGAACAGAGGCTTTTCCTTATTTTCAGATGTCATGTTATTTGAAGATCCCCTTCTGATGTACCTTCTTATTTTATTTTATCAGAGTTTTATAACTTTGAGCCTCAGTCAATTCATTTTGTAAGAACTTAAGTTATTTATGCAAGCTGTATTTACCAAAAAACTAAAAATTGGAGACTAGAAAGAGACTACAGTTCCATTATCACATTTAAAATCAAACTAACATCAACGGGACAAGCCCAATCACTAATCAATTCCATCCAATGACAGTATAATCACCAAAAATAATACTCAAACGACAATGTCTATTAAGTATTAACAAAAGCAACTTATAAATGGCACATCACATGAATCTAAGTTTCAGTATTCATCAATCCATCAGACAACATTCACCATGAAAATAATTTTGAGGAGGCATTCAGCACAACAATAGTTCAGACCTACAGGATTGAAAAAAAAAAAAAAACATTGTATGAAGCAAGCTATAATAAAAAATATATATTAATAGGTGAGGGCAGATTACTCATAACAGGAAGGGAAGAGTTTCTGGTCACCGCTAGCAGCAAGATTCAGCCCAGAGGAGGCTGCATTGTATATCCGATCTATAGACTAGAGGGGTTACCCAAGGTCCCAAACACCGAGTTTTGTATGCAATACACAACTATTGTTAGTGGTATAGACCAAGCATTAAAGTGCATACTGGCCCATCTTTGGTTTGTACTTCACATGATATTATTTTCAAATGAAAACATTACAAAAACTAATAATAATAATAAAGTCATTAAAAAAAACTTTGGTAACCCTAAGCCTAAGGTAAACTCACCATGAAGGCAATTTCGTCTGATAATTAACTGACTTTAATTACTCTAAGGCGATTCTTAAATAAAATAACAATTACCCACAGCAAAATTCACCATAAAGACAAAAATCTCCTGTACCCAGAGGCAAAGCACCCGGCGATTTCAAAATAAAAATACCCTCAAAATTTCAACAATTTAAAATTCCCAAACAACAATAACAAGAAGTCTTAATTGCAGAATGTTGGGGTCAGCTATATTTAACAAACTCAAAAGGGCCAAACCCACCGGACCCCCAAAAAAAAAAAGTTCTCAGTCTTTCACACGCCCAGAATCCCAAATGCTCAAAACCCCTCTAAAAAATTCATCACATATCGACTAATACCATTAGTTACAAAAGAACCTAGATGAAAAAAAACTCGCTTTTACGTATGTACAAAAAAAAAAAAAAAAAAAAAAATCTAAAGACAATAAAGCCCGAGAAAGCCAAAAAACAGAAATTGAAAGTAGCCAGAAAACCAAAAAAAAAAAAAAAAACGACCTGCTGAGCTAGTCGTAAATCTGTGCCTTCATGGCCACGAGCAGAGGCCTATTGTGGTCAGACTCAGAGCCATCGTACTTGATGTCTTGACAAAAATCTCACCATAGGGACAATTAGTAAACCTTAAAAGAGCGGCCGTACCATGAAGACTGAGAAGAAAGTACTCACTTTTCTTTTCTCTTTTCCTGTTTCTGGACCTTCTCTTATTGACATGTTGTGGTCAGACTCAAATTACGAAAAACCACCCTGTTTAACACGCATTGCTAGAATAAAATTTTGTGGATGAAAATGTAATTTCATACGCAGCTTAACAAACACACCATATACATATAAAATAAAATAAAAAGAAGCAACAAGGCGATGAATCGAAGCTGCCCTGTCAACTTTTGCCTACATAAACTCCTAGGCTTAAACACTAACCAATAATACTGATTCTCAAAAAAAAAAAAAAAAAAAAAAACCAATAATACTGAAGAGGAGAGAACATTTTTTCTTTTCGTTTGCTACGATTAATTGCAACTAATAACATAAAACAAAATTTTGGCAAGTGGCTAGAGCTATTTTTTCATTAACATAACAATTTCATTTAATATTGCAATACAGAATAAACGTGATAGTACAAACTCCACAGACGACCAATTTGCTAAGTAAGCTCCATTATCTTCAATGATGGTGGCATCTTGAACCGTTACCGGGTGGACCAGGCAAGTGAGTGCATGGATTAGGCGCAGAAGGTGGAGTCGGGGCTCGAACCTCTGAAACTGGCACCACCTTGGCTGTCTCAAGCTTGTATGACTTCATGACAACAACAAAAAGCCTTTTAGTTTCAACAGGCTTGCTGTTAACAATGAACAATGTGAGTATCATGATCATCACCGCCTTTACAATGGTGGAGACATTTTTCTCCGATACCATGTTTTGCCTCTAGCAATGTACGTTTGTTGAATGAACAAAATGGTTTAATTTATAGTAGAAAAAAAAAATTCGAGAGACGTCTATATCACGTATCACACGTATGGTAAGTCGTTCATATGTTAAAGTGGTTTTCTGTTGGTGTTATTACCAAGAAATTTTGGAAGCACTTGAAAAAACACCGAGGTATCGTGGTGTGAATGACCTGTCACCGTGCAAGTTTAATTTGGCTCTGAGGCACATGGCATGTTAATAATCTGTGATAAACAAAAGGTCCAAAAAACCCTAAGATTTTGGTGAGGTTTTTTTGCTGAATGAATTTGGCGAGGTTGGACAATATCGTATCTAGTTCTCTCTCGCAGGCCAAACAGAAACAGACATTTCAAGTCACTCCAAAGTCCAAAATGCATAAATATGTTGTGTGAAATTCAAAGGAAACTTAATTAGTCGGTCGTGCCCAAAACACACACCCAGATGAGATCTATACCATGGCATAATCCTTTTGGCATGTTACATTGATCACCATTCATGTCATTACAAGTAGCGAAAATTACGTTGAAGCTTCCATTTCTCTGTATATTATTATTATTTTTTATGAAATATTATTCATTTTATTGTTTATATTTTATCACGGTCTCAAATTAAGTTATGTCTCGCATTTTCTAATACAATATCAAAGATTTGAGATAAATGTTTTTATCTTTTTTAAAACAATATAGAGTTTAATATATATATATATATATATATATATTAATTTGATAATTACAACAACAAATAAAGAAAGTTTTATTTCCTAAAAAAAGAAGAAGAGCGAGTTATAAAGCCAAAACGTGTTCACATATTTTTCATGACACCCTAACAAATCATAAAAATAAGAGAAATGACATGTCCACAACATTTTTACAACAAATCCTAAGTGGTAGGTTGTTACTAGTTGCTATTGTTGGGACAAAAAAGTAATTTTAGTGTTAGGTTCAAATTTAAACTAATAACAACTAACCACCTATGATTTGTTATGAAAATATTGTAAAAATGTTGTGGACGTAACACCTCTCTAAAAATAATGTAATATACATCAATGTATATTACATTGATCACTATTAGTCTGCTACCATTGATGTCATTGAACAGGTTTTGGATATATGCAAAACATATTACATTTTTTAGTTTGCACAGGTTTAAAGAAACTTGTACAATACTCAGTGACATCGATGGTAATGTTAATAAAGAAAGATTTAAAGCCAAAACTTGTTCACTATTACCATTGAACAAGTTTTGGCTATTAGCAAATTAAAATATATTACATTTTGCTACGAGACACATGGCATATGAACTGGAGTTATGTGAAATTAATGGTATCTGATGCCAAATCTTAGTTGTTTAATTAAATGGGGGCAATTTCTTATTTTGCTACGAGACACATGGCATATGAACTGGAGTTATGTGAAATTAATGGTATCTGATGCCAAATCTTAGTTCTTTAATTAAATGGGGGCAATCTCTTATTTTGTTCTACCTTGCAAGCCAAACAGAAACCGACATTTCAAGTAACTCCAAAGTGAATTAAATAGATTGTCTGAAATTCAAAAGAGAACTTATGGTAGGTGGTGTCCAAAACACACACCCAGACCTATAAAACTTAAACCACCCCCAACACACTTCTTGGACAAAATATACCATGGCAGCCTTTTGGTATATTACCTTGATCACTATTAGCATTGGTGTTATTGCAATTTCTTGGACCATTAACACATTGAACAAGTTTTGGCCATTTGCAATGACATCAATGTATATTACATTGATCACTATTACCATTGATGTGATTGCAAAATAGCCAAAACTACTTTAATGCTTCTCTTTCTCTGTATATTATTAATTTTTTTTAATGAAATATTGTTCATTTTATTGTTTATATTTTATCATGATCTCAAAGTTATGTCTCACATTTTCTAATACAATACCAAAGATTTGAGAATTTTTTTTTTGTCTTTTTTAAAACAATATTGCCTTTTATTATGAGAGAACTTTTTTTTTTTTTTCGTTTGCTACGATTAATTGCAAGTGGCTAGACTAGCCCCATTTTGCCGTTTATGCTTGCAAGTTGCAATACAGAGTAGTTAATAAACGTGACAACACAATTCCACAGATGACCTAATTGCTAATTAAGCTCCATGCATCCCGTACTGTAAGGCGGTTTATTAGAGTTAAGAAAAAAAATTCATGGAACAACCGGACAACAATCACGTATTTAGTTCTCACTTGCAGTTGCAGGCCACACAGAAAACGACATCAATTTCAAGTCAATAATGCGTTGGACCTTTGCTTATTATATCTCTTTATTCCATCTAATTCCTTCTACTATAAATATATTTCCAAGAGTTAAAATTCTTAACCCACATATACAAAACTCATATCAGAAAGAGATAAACTACTCTATTTGTGTATATAATATAAGTATTTAGCATTTTCAGTTTGGAAATCCCATTTTTATAAATCCCACCTTAATGCTGACCTAAACTCCCTCGTATTCAATGATTTTTGGTTTCATTGAAAATAGCCAAAACACTTTGTCCTTGCTGTCTGTGCCTATTCGACTCAGATCTTTGGCTATGAGATAATATATTTAATCATGATTAAATGGTCCTCATCGCCTATGCATGAGGAGGAATATACATACCGTAAGAACGAAACAAGAGGAATAAGACGGAATAAACATAGGCGTGGGTGTTTTGGAGATCGAGTGAGATTGTGGGTGCACGTGTGGCCATTAATTAATCAGTGGGTGGGGTGGCAGGTGTATCCATGTATGTGTCTATTAATTTTTAGGTTAAATACAACTAACATGTCCTGAAGTTTTGGCTAATACTAATCAAGTTCAAAACTTTTCATAATTAGCTAGTTTGGTCCCTAAAACTAACTTAGTCTCTAAACAGTTAGTTATTTTTTCTCAATTGTTTTAGGGACTATACTAACTTTAGAGACCAAATTGGTTATTTTTGAAAAATCTTAGACTTAGTTAGTATTAGCCCAAATCTCAAGGAGTGTAAATGGAATTTACCCTAATTTTTAATTAAAAAAAATTAAAATATTTAACTCTTTTTTTTTATTTTATTTTTATAACTTCCTAGTTATTGTTGGTTGTTTGTTACTAAATTAGTGTTAATTTTATGTGGGGCATTATGAAATTGAATAGTTGTGTTAATAAATTGGTGCTAATGTGGAGTGTGTATCCACTAGTATTTACAAATTTTACCATATAAATTTTATAAATTAATGTATCATCAATTATAAAAATAAAAAATAAAAATTGTAATACTCTTAGCATTTTTCTTAACATTTACCAATATATATGCAGGTTAAAAAAAAAAATTAAAAAAAAAAACTGACTCAATAAGATTGTAAGAGTAACCACATCAGCATGTGGATAGTCTCTTAAAATAGAAAAATGTACCAATTTTACATATTTTGAGCAAAAAAACACTAACACCAGTAAGTATAAAAATGTATAAATATACACATTAGTTACAGTAACCATGTATATTTACACAGTTACTGTAGCTTGTGCATAAGGTATTTTATTAATTTTGCTCTCTCCACCTCACTTTCTTTTTTTCCCTCGGGTTGTTGACTCTCACCTTCGCTATCGCCTCCTCCACTGATCTTTGTTGCTCTCTCAAGTCTCGCCACAGCCGTGCCATCACCTCACTCATCACTGCTCATGCCGATCACCGTTGCCTTGCCAATCGCCGCTGCTTTCACCTTGATGCTGCTTTGATCGCTGCTGCTTTCGCCTCGTCGCTGCTCTGATTGTTGCTGCTTTCGCATCGCCGCTGCTTTGATTATTGATGTAGCTCAATCTTTGTTTGATGGTTTTGTGATTTGATCCGTGGATTTTGATGGGTGTGATTAGTGGGTTTGATGATTTTGCTGGGGTTGATGATTTTGATAAGTGGGTTTTGATGATTTTGATTAGTGGTTTTGAGATTTTGATGGTGGGTTGATGATGGAGGCTGGCTTGGTGGTCGTGGTTGTGCGAGTTGTTGATGGAGGCTGGTTGATGATTGTTGTTGCTCTATAAATGTATATAATAGACAAACTGATGTAGGTATTTTGTAAAAATAGGAGTGTAAAATAGAAAAAATATGTTTTAGATGTGTAAATTTACAAAAATTATGCATCCATTGATGTGGATGTTCTAAGACATGGAAATTATGAAACATTTAATGAATTAAATAAGTAAATCCAATGAAATATTGGAAACATCAGTTTTTATATAGGATAAAGTCTGGTATCCTTTCAAGTTAAGAAACTATTTGAATTGTGAATTAATATAATTACTCAAATAGGATTGAACTCTATAAATTATTTATTTAAAAAAATTGCAATTTTAATTTTTTTTTAATTGAAGGGGAGATTGTTGCAAAATTTAGTACAAAATCAACTATAGATGATTATTGTTATTTAAAAGAATGTTGAATTCTATTTTTAGATGACTAATTTAAAATGTATTAAAAATGATTATTTTGTTTCTTCTTTCTTTTGTTGATATTTTCTTAACATTAAATATATGCTAGTTGCATTTTATGGAATTTTTCTTATTTATTAAGGCTATGGCCCCCTAAGGTTAGATCCTGGTTCTACCTTTGCGTGGAGATGCGTACAAGAGAAACAAAATGAGACAAACTAAATATATATATATATATATATATATATATAAAAGAAAAGGTTCAACACATTTGACTTCCATATCTTAGGGTGTGGTTTGTATTTTGTAATAGCTCCTGTAATTAAATAGTTATTCATGTATTATAGCAATTCAGTCATTTAGTTGCATCCTTATTACATGAATTAATTATTACATAGGAATACCTGTTCTTTAAATTGAAGAATAATTATTCGTCTTTAAAATTAATGTAATAGCTATTCATTGAAGCATATAAAAGGTTTTAAAATTAATATATTTTCAATAATATAAATTTTCCTTATACATTATTTTTTACTAGTTTTCCATATATAACAACCAAATTTATAGATAATAATAAATATTCATAACAATTTCTTCTACCGTGTACCAAACATGCACTTGGTTCTTTAAATGAGTTAGAGTGAGTTTGGTTCAGCTTTTTGAAACTGGGTTTTTTGAAAAAGTGGAGTTTTTAAAAAGTGCAGTATGAAAAAGGGCTTTTTGAAAAAGCTGAGTATTTGATAAAAGCTATTAAAAAGTGTTTTTTGAAAAAATTGAATGTTTGGCTAGCACTTATAAAAGTGATGGTTTGAGTGGTAAATTACTAAAAAGAACAATGTAAATATAAAGGAGTTTGTTTCATACTTAAATCAAATACTTCATCATATATAAATCAATTTTTCTCTTTCTAAAAAAATTATTTTTTTTCTCACCAAAATTAGCTAATAATAACTTACCACTTAAGATTTATTGTGCAAGTATTGTAAAAATATTGTGATAAAAATTGATACTAATTTTAATTTGAACGTACTATTAAAATTATTTTTAATACTTTCTAAAAAAAATTATTTTTTTTTCTCACCAATATTAACCAATAATAACCTACCAAGATTTATTGTAAAAGTATTGTGAAAATATTGTGATAAAAATTGATACTAATTTTAATTTGAACGTACTATTAAAATTATTTTTAATACTTTCTAAAAAAAAATTTTTTTTCTCCCCAATATTAACTAATAATAACCTACCACTTAAAATTTATTGTGAAAGTATTGTGAAAATATTGTGATAAAAATTGATACTGATTTTAATTTGAACGTATTATTAAAATCATTTTTTTCTCTTTCTAAAAAAATTATTTTTTTTCTCACCAATATTAGCTAATAATAACCTACCACTTAAGATTTATTATGAAAGTATTGTGAAAATTTTGTGATAAAAATTGATATTGATTTTAATTTTAACGTACTATTAAAATTATTTTTTTTCTCTTTCTAAAAAAATTATTTTTTTCTCACCAATATTAGCTAATAATAACCTACTACTTAAAATTTATTGTAAAAATATTGTGAAATGACAATTTGGTAACTGTACATTTGCTCCAACGGAACGCGCACCCACTTTCTGAATATGGTCTGAAGGGCTCTATAATTATTTTGCGCATTTTATGTACATTTGAATGAGTCTCCCAAAGTCCCGTTTTCTCTCTAGAGAAGAAGAAATGGAACTTGCACGCAGCAACAAGAAAGTGAAGGATGTACATCATGCAGACTTTAGATTTAGCAGCGGGGAGGGGGCTGGCTCACAAGGAAAATCTGGGAACAATAATGGGCTATCGTTCAAGGAAAAGCTTCTGGGGGAAATACCAGGAGCATTTAATCAAGCTTTTCAACTGGATGGTCACTTGGAAGATGATGAAGACTCGGATGATGAGGTGGCTGAGTTAAGAGCAGGGGTGGCTGCGGTGTCTTTGTCTAAGGAAGTCAAGCAACGTATCCGTGCTCCTTGGGCAAACTCTCTGATTGTGAAGGTTTATGGTAGGACTGTGGGATATCATTTCTTGCAAGCGAGGCTGAATGTCCTTTGGAAACCAACTGGAAGAATGGATATCATTGATTTGGGAAAAGATTTCTTTTTAGTTCGTTTTGGGCTGAAAGAAGATTTCTCCTTAGTCTTGGAGAAGGGCCCCTGGTTTATTGGAGAACACTTCTTATCTATAAGACCATGGGAGCCTAACTTCAAGCCTTCAGCAGCAAATGTGGCAGCCATTGCAGTTTGGATTAGACTCTCGGAGCTTCCAATCGAATACTATGACTTGGAAGTGCTCAAGCAGATTGGAAAATCCATTGGGAATGTATTGAGGATTGATACCCATACGGCTTCTGAGTCCAGGGGAAGGTATGCTAGATTGTGCGTTCAAGTGGATGTGGAGAAGCCACTGACCACTTCGCTTATCATCGGAGGAATAGAACAGCCTATTAGCTATGAAGGTATACATAAACTCTGCTTCTCATGTGGGCGGATTGGCCACCGGAGAGACGCATGCCCATTCTTGGTACGCTCCACCTCGACAAAGAAGGGAGAGGAAGATGGCATGCCACGGGAGCAAGGAAGGACAACATGCATGATGCATGATTCAGGGGACCACATGCATGAGTCAGGAGAGGACACGTTGCATGAGCATATTGATAGTACGAATGTAGAGGAAAGCTATGGTCCGTGGGTAGTGGTGACCAGGAAAAGGAGTGGGAATAATAGTCCAAAAAAGGTCAGTGACTATGCTAGCTCAGCTTCTAACAAAAATGATAGTATTGGTTTTTCAAATGGTGCGCCAGCCAAGGCAGGGACCACCAGTAAAGCCATGGGGGCTGAAATGGGCCAAAAAAAGGATGTGAAAAGGAAGGCCGGTCCTTTAATGATAGGCAAGAGTTTCAATGGGCTAGTAGGATTGGGCCATGACACTGAACTGAATAGAATGGGGCTTTTATCAAAGCCCAAGGGTGCTGATTCTGTAAAGGGCAAGAAGGTACTTGCACGTTCAAGGGCTTCAGTGAACTTAGTCAACAAATTGTCTAAAGAAGTGCAGAACCAGCCGCTACTTCCAAACCAAGAGCGAGGAAGCTCTGTTTTCTCTTTGAAGCATGATGTTCAACCAATCATTGAGTCACAATTTCACTTTTCAGCCTCAACAGGGGATGAGATGGGCCATAAAGTTGAAGAAAGTATGGAGGTTCATATATCCACCAACGGTAATGAGTGCAAAGGAGGGGAACCTTCCACTGGCAAACCCATTGTGGGGGGCGTTTCCAAATCCTTGGTGGATTCCAAATCCACAGATATCCTCAATTCCGTTTCCTTGCGGGGTGAATCCTTTAGAGAAGTTCACAGAGAGAAGAATGATGGGAACCATTCTGATCTCGACCAAATTAAGGAGCAACAGAAACTCCACGAAGCTCCTCCAGATCCTCTAGCCAATGCTAGAGCTCAGCCTACAATCCATTTTGCACAAGATGGAAATGGGAGAGGAAATGATTCTGCAGATGGGATGGAATTTGACGGAGGCAGTGCAATGCCGAACTCAAATTGAAGATTGCCACACTCCTTACCATCATGTTATCATGAATATTATAGTGTGGAATAGCAGGGGCGTGTTAAAGCCCAATTTTCAGAACCATGTTCGAGAGTTGACTCGATTGCATGATCCAGCCATTTTTGTGGTGATGGAGACCCGGCTTAGCGGTGACAGAGCAAAAGAAATCACAGATAGGCTGCCATTTGATGGTGCAATACATGCTGACACAATTGGGTATGCTGGAGGATTATGGGTGTTGTGGAACTCTGAGAAAGCAGAGGTGGCTCAGCTTGCAAACACAGAGCAGGAGATCCATGTATCAGTTAAGGTTCATAGCTCAGACTTACCCTGGATCTTTTCTGCTATTTATGCTAGTCCTAGGGAGGCCGAAAGGTCTATTTTATGGAGTAATTTGGTTAAAGTAGCAGATTCTCATAGTCTACCTTGGGTCATTGCTGGGGATTTCAACGAACCCCTTACTAATAATGATAAGCTTGGTGGTAGATATGTTAATGTGAATAGGTCTCTGCTCTTTAAGGAGTGTTTAGACAGGTGTAATATGATCGATCTGGGTTTTTCGGGACCAAGGTTTACCTGGACGAATCGCAGAGGTGTTGAGGATCTCATCCAAGAAAGGATTGATAGATTTTTTGTAAATCCAGGGTGGTACAGTCTATTCCCTGAAGCCAGGGTTACCCATCTCACCCGGTGCCACTCTGACCACTGCCCTGTGCTTTTGGAATCTCAGCCAAGGCCTACTCTTTTCTTGGAAAGACCTTTTAAATTTCAAAGTCTCTGGATTTCGGATCCAACCTTTCCTACTGTGGTCTCTAATGCATGGAAAAGCTCTACCCCTCTTCCGGAAGCTATTGAAAAGTTTTCCACGAGTGCTGACCATTAGAACAGAGCCCACTTTGGGAATATCTTTTGGAAAAAGAGGAAGCTTATTGCCAGATTGAATGGGATTCAGCGTTCCCTCGCCCTATCCCCTTCAAGTTTTCTGATTGATTTGGAAAAGAAATTACAAATGGAGTTGGATTTGGTTCTCACCCAGGAGGAGGAATTGTGGGCTTTGAAGTCTAGAATCAATTGGATGATTTTTGGAGATCGGAACACGTCATTCTATCATTTGTCTGCTATTGTGAGAAGAAGAAGAAATAAGATCCTGACTATTAAGAACAGCGTTGGCGATTGGCTGACTGATGAAAGGGAGGTCATGGAGTACATTAGGAAGAGTTTTATAGAGCTTTACACCACCTCCCATAATCAATCTAATTGGATTCTGGCTTCTACTTCTAAATGGCAGCCAGTCCTTACTGAAGAAGAACGTGGCAGTCTGGAAAAGAAGGTGACTGATGAGGAAATTAAAGCAGCGCTTTGGTCTCTGAAAGTAACCAAAGCTCCAGGGCCGGATGGCCTTCATGCAGGTTTCTTCCAGCGGTTCTGGCTACTTGTTGGAGGCTCAGTCAAAGATGAAGTTAAGAGGATATTTGAGGAAAAGAGAATTCCAGATTATCTAAACAAGACACTTATAACTCTCATTCCAAAAATCCTTGGGCCTGAGACCATTGGGAGTTATAGACCTATTAGTTTATGCAACACAGTCTACAAAATGGTCACAAAGGTCATAGTGGCTAGATTGAGGCCTTTCCTAAGCAAGCTAGTGTCTCCTCTCCAAGCAGCTTTTGTGCCAGGTAGAAGAGGAACAGACAATGTAATTATTGTGCAAGAATTAATCCACACTATTAGTCGGAAAAAAGGAGGGGTTGGGTATATGGCAATTAAAATTGATCTTGAGAAAGCTTACGATAAGTTGGAGTGGAGCTTTATTAGGGACACCTTGAGACGAGTGAACCTGCCTGAAAGTCTGACCGACCTCATTATGAGTTGTGTTTCCACTGTCTCCACATCAATCCTTTTTAATGGGGGTTGCCTTGAGGATTTTTGCCCTTCAAGAGGAATTAGACAAGGGGATCCTCTCTCCCCTTATCTTTTTATTCTCTGTATGGATTACCTTGGGCAGCTTATTGAAGAAAAATGTGAAGCAAAGCTTTGGAACCCGGTGAAAGCTTCAAGAGAAGGACCTGCCTTCTCCCATCTGTTCTTCGCCGACGACCTTGTGTTATTTGCCAAGGCAGACCAAGTCAATTGCTTAGCTATAACTGAGGTTTTAGACTGTTTTTGCAATAAATCGGGTAAGACGGTCAGTGAGTCAAAATCAAGGGTCTACTTCTCTCCAAATGTGGATAGAGATACACGAGAAGCTTTGGGGGATATTCTTGGCTTTAGGACTACTCCTGCTATAGGAAAATATCTCGGAATCCCTATCAAAAGTCCGGGTTCATCTAGCCAAGATTTTAATTTTGTTTTGGATAGAGTGAAACAAAAATTGGCAGGATGGAAGGCAAATCTGCTGTCCTTAGCGGGAAGAGCTATTTTGGTCCAAGCTTCCTCAGCAGCCATTCCAGCATATGTGATGCAGTGCACTCATCTTCCCAACAAGATTCTAGAAGGGATAGACCGGGTGAATAGGAATTTCCTTTGGGGAACTACTGACCAGGTTAGAAAGATGCATTGGGTTAGTTGGAGCAAAATAGCAAGACCAAAAGCTGAAGGTGGTTTGGGTTTGCAAACGGCAAAGGGAAGAAATACTGCCCTTTTAGCCAAATTAAATTGGATATTTTATACAGAGGGTGAAACCTTATGGACTAGAGTTCTAAAGAATAAATACTGCTCTCAGTTAAGAGTGAGATCAAGAAATCAAGATAAGCTTCCTTGCTCTCGGGTTTGGTCTGGTATGAAGAAAGAGAGGAATGTGTTCAAACAAGGTACAAGGTGGATTCCAGGGAGAAACAGCCAGCTGAGTTTCTGGTTTGATAATTGGTCGAACCAAGGTCCGTTAAGGCAGGTGATACAAGGGCCTCTGCCCTTAGCTAGTGAGGAGGCAAAAGTGGGGGATGTGGTTACAAACTTTGGGTGCAATTGGGAGGAGATTTCTTTTGAGCTTCCAACTAACAGTAGAAAGGAAATTCAAGCAATCCCGATCTCTATAGCAGCTAATAGTCAAGACAAGCTGATTTGGATGGGAGCAAAACATGGAGATTTTGATCTAAGGAGTGCTTACAGACTTGCCATGGAGCTGGGTCCACTTCGGCCTTTTCATGGTAGTTGGGTTTGGTCCATTAAAACCCTCCCTAGAATCCAAGCCTTCTTATGGAAGTGTTGCCACAACAGTATTGGTGTTAAAGAGTGTCTGGTTGAGAGGGGCATGGAATTGGAGACGTGTTGTCCTTTATGTCATGGTGATTTGGAATCCATTGAGCATGCTTTGAGAAGCTGCCCTATCATTGCCACGGTTTGGAATGCTCTAGGAATAACCAACAACAATGGGGCTTTCTTTGTTCAGAACTTTCACACTTGGTTAGCCATGAACTGTACCGTTGAGAATTTTGCACCTCAAGGGCTGCCATGGAAAGTTGTATTTCCTTTCGCGGTATGGATGATTTGGGAGAATAGGAATCAGGTGGTGTTCAAAAACAAAAGCTCAAACCCAAACCTTTCTAAGCTAATATTACAGAGAGTAAGGGAATTCTATCATTGTGCTTATAATCCTAAGGAAGCTGTAACACGGGTTGTTAAGGCAATCAAATGGGAAAAACCAGCTAGAGGGTGGGTGAAGCTAAACACTGACGGATCTTCGTTGGGTAATCCTGGTTTGGCAGGAGGTGGGGGTCTCATTCGGGATGAGAATGGTGATTGGATTTTGGGTTTTGCTAGAAATATCGGCATTACCACCAGTTTTCAAGCCGAGTTATGGGCCCTCCGTGATGGTCTTTCGTTGTGTGTTAATAGGAAGTTTCCTGCTGTTGTAGTGGATCTAGATGCTAAATTTGTCATTGAGGTTCTGACTTCTCCTTCTTGCTCTAACAATTTGATTCTCCCTCTGGTGGATGACTGCAAGCTATTGGCTGCCAAAATTCCCCAGATTAGAATTAATCATTGTTTTCGAGAAGCAAATAGAAGTGCTGATAAGCTGGCTAGACTAGGAGCTGTCCAGGTTAGTTGTTTGGAGATTTTTACCCATCCGCCTGTGGATGTGGTTAGATCACTTAAGGCTGAGGTAGATGGTTTGTACTCAAACAGGGTGTGCCCTGAGTCTGTTTTTTTGGTTTAGTTGTTGCAATGAATCTCCTTTTTACCAAAAAAAAAAAAAAAAAAAAAAAAACACAGCTTTCTTCCAAACTCAGCTTTTTGGTTCATATCAAACACTGAAGTGACTTTTGCTCTTTCAAAATGTGGCTTTTGGGGCTACAAAAGCCGAAACAACCAGGCACTTAATCGTCTCTTTAGTTCTCCGTATTCTTATCACATAACAATTTTATTCTTTTTATTCTTACCATTATTGTTATTGCAAATAGCTAAAACTTGTTCAATGTATTAACTGTATCTTTGTACTTGCTCTATAGCTTAACAATTTTATTCTTACCATTGTTGTCATTGCAAATAGCCAAAACTTGTTCAATGTATTAACTGTATCTTTGTCCTTGCACCCTACATTAGGACAGAACAACTCTGTCCTGTGGCGATATACCCTGTCCCAAAACGTTAACAAAAATATAAATTGAATGGTGTATTTGTAATACAGTAAAAAAGTTGATTTGAGTTTTGTATACGCAGGTTAAAAATTTAATCTCGTGGAGACGTACGTAGTCATAGGAGAAACAAAAGCCCTGAGGGTAAGTTTGGTAAAAATTAAAAAGTCAGCTTATTTTTGTTACTATTTATAGGTTCATTGTACTTTTAAGAACTATTCATGAGACTTACTGTACTATTTCAATTAATTTTTACCTTTATTTATAATACTTTTAGCAAAAAGTTTTTAATTTCGGCAAATTAAGGGGATCTCAAATAGACATAAATAGCCATAGTAAAGAGGATGATATGAGTTGATGTCTTTCACTTGGAAATTAACACTTTATTTGAATGAGTTATAGCTGCATAAAGTTAAAAAAAAAAAAAAAAAAAAGAAGGTCCCACGCATTTTAACCTCCAAACTTTATTTCTTTCAATGGGGCAATGAAACGTATCTAGTTCTTGGCTGCAAGCTGCACATCAGAAAAATAGATTGTGTGTCTCTTTTTCTTGTTATATGTTTTGCGCATTTTTCTTTCTATTCAGCAAAAATAGTCATGTCTCCAAAAAAAAATTCAAATAACCAATCTTAGCAATAACATTAAAAAAAAAAAAAAAAAAAAAAAAAAAGGGGAAGAAGAAGAAGAAGAAGAAGAAGAAAGAAAGAAGAGAGAAAGAAAAAGTAGCTTGAATATGAGAAGAAAGAGTGAGAGACAGCCAACACGGTATGCTGCAGATGTTACAGTGTGGGTGTTTGCCTGTTGAGTTTTACACTGCCGCGGGATAGAGTTGTTCTGTCCTAAGCCAGAGAAGAAACATAATTTTTGCAATGACATGATCAATGTAATATATTTTTGCTTGCGAGTGATCAATAGTGATCAATGTATTATATTTTTAGTTTTATTCAAGTGTCATGTGGTAATTTTTGCTTTAAAGAAACTTTTAAACCTTTAAATATTTGATTATCTCATAGCCAAAAATTATCCCATAAGACATGAATAAAACTAAAAGAGAAGTGTTACGTGCACAATATTTTTACAACATTTTCACAATAAATCATAAGTGGTTAGTTGTTATTGGTTCAAATTTGAACCTAACGCTAAGATTACTTTTATGTCCTAACAACAACAACCAGTAACAACATGCCACTTAAGATTTATTGTAAAAATATTATGAAAATATTGTGAATATATCATTTCTCAAACTAAAAATATACTTAGAAATTCAGCATAAGTGATCAACATAAATTGAGTTAATTTTTACATAAAACTTAAAAATATTTCAACTACTTAATTAATCTAATTAAGTAACGTATGACTTATCCGATTTTATATGAAATAAATCAATATATAAAACAAATTTACGATGTTAAAACATCTATAAAAAAGAAATTAAATTACGAATTTTTCTATAGTGTTAATTTTGTTATCTCTTGCATAATATGCAAAATTTTGTTCATCTTTTCAAGCAAAATAACAAAAGCATATCTAACTATATACGAGTGTACGTGTGTATTCATTTTATGGTATAGATTTATATAGTATCATCTTGGTCATAGGGTCTGCCCCTCCAAGAAAAGATCTATGGCTCCATCCCTAGTCGTGTCACACACCAGTACTGTTTTCTACAAACAATGTGTTGTGCACATCCTTCTTTATTTGATCTGTATGAGCATATTATATTAGTCACACCCTTCACTTCTAGAACTCCTAGTAGTCCCACCTGTCAAGATAATTTGAGAAAGCTCAAAGTAAGACAGAAATCAATATTGAAGCCAGCATGTTACTCAAGTTTGCGTGCCTACTATTTTGACCATCCTCACCTCTGGCCTTAACCTCGTTTATCTGCAATTCCATATAATTATCATATAAAACTATTACAAGGTACAAATTTCCCATAAAAAAATGGTAACAACTCCCAAAAAAAAATAATAATAACAATAATTCCATTGGTAACAACTCCCACAAAAAAACAATGGTAACAACAACAGCATCAATAATATCACTTACAACAAGTTACACATTTTCGGGGAATACCCAATTCAGTGTGACACCACATTTTGTTTCCAACATGATTTCCAAATTTGCAAAATATATTTGATATTTTCATTAGAGTACCATCATTCCTAGCATAGTATATGTATCTAAAATTTGCTGCATTGGCAGGGCAATCTGCCGAATGCTTTAAGTGATACCAAAGATGGACCAAAGTACCAAACCCAAATTCGCAACTATCAAAAAAGCGAAATTCCAAGTTGGCGCAACTAATCACAGGGAAAAATGGAGGCTTTGTTAATTTATTAAAGGTATAGAACATGTGTAGTCCTAGCCCAACTTTAAATAAGAAATGGGCTAAGGTTGATATAAAAAGGGCCCAAAGACTAAACTTCAGTGGAATCAATAGTCGTAGCAAATGAATGACACGTTTCATACCCTTTTTTCATTTCAGAACTAATTTCATTTGGACTGGGCTTTTAAGTAGCTAATATAGTCAAGAGAAGCCTAGTTGAATATTTCAATCTCATTTTCTATCGTTTTTGTTTTTGTTTTTCACTAAAATTTTATCTCGTTGGTGTCAGACTTTTATTGTTGATGTTGTGGTCACCTCAAAGAAATCAAAAGCAATGACGTTTCGATGCTAGGCATGTAATGTAAGTCAATTGGTTAAAGGTTAATACATTTGCGGATAGGGGCAGTGTACTGAAAAAAGATGGTAAAAAATAATTGAATATTTTAAGGAATTAATGGCACAAATTTGAGGGCATTACATAGACTTGTATGTGTGGGGGGATTTCTTCTATCAAAAGTTTGGAGTTGCAGCAAAAAATTATTAGAATCTAATGTGTAATTGGTCACTTATATCTAATTGATTTTATTTTAATTAATAAAATTGAGTATTTGAACCAACTTTGAAGCCCGTGAGGAGGGATGGGGGAAGTGAAAATATGATAGAAGAATATTAGAGATCACATGAGCAATATCGATAAAAAGTAAAGAAAAATAAATTTATCAAAGCAACATTTAATCAAGGTGAAAACTATATTTTCGTCCATACATTTTCAGATGATTCTCACTTTGGTCCATAAATTTTATTTTTATCGCTTTTAATCCTTATTTTAAAAAACGCGTCCCGTTTTAGTTCCTACCGTCATCTCTGTAATAGAAATATCTTATGTGGCAAATGAGATGATACTGTTGACAAAAAAGTGCTTACATAGCTATTAAAATAATAATAAAAAATTTTAATTGAAATTTAAAAAGTCCATGTCAGCATTTAAAATGAATTTAAAATCAAAACCATTTTCTTTTTAAATTAGTCAATTTTAAAAATAAAATAAAATATTTTAAAAAATATGAATAGATTTTCTTACAACCCTCTCTAATCTCAGATTCTCATAAGATGCCTTTAATCTCAAACTTCCTCCCTCTTACCTCCAACATCACTTCACCTCTAATCAAAACCACCTCAGATTCTTACACCTCAAACTTTCGTTTCTTGATCTCACACACTCTCTCTCTCAATACCCCTTGGCCGAAACTCCCACCGTTCATCTCCTTTAATCGCTACTGCCACCGCAGCTATCAAGTTGGTAAGATCCTCCTAGTAAATGGGTTCGGCAAGGTTCACAGGTGGTGGGATTGGTAAGGTTCATTGGTGGTGGGTTCATAAGGTGGTGGGTCAGTTTTTGGGTTGTATGTGGTGTGTGGTATGGGTTTCCAGCAGATCTGAAGACCCACGTTTTCCTCTCCTTCTCACTTTCTCATCTCACCCTCTCTATCTTGAGATTGAATTTGAAGAGGATTCGAAGCCGATCTTGGGTTTATTCTATTTTTTTTTGCTCCTGATTTTTGACAAATTTGAAATTCTCATTTGCAGTATGTGTTGAGAAGAGATATTCTGGGTTTGTGAAATGACTATTTGTTGTGTGTGTTGAGAAGGGATTTTCTGGGTTTGTGAAAGGGAGTTTTTTGGGTTTATGAATGAGAATTTGTTGGGTTTGTGAAAAGGGGATTTTCTGGATTACCAATTAGGAGAGAAAAATGTTCAAATCCTGAGATTGATGTTGCCAAGAAAATGCTTAATTAAAATTTATTTTATTTAACTGTTATTGACTGAGTTTTGATGTGTTTGGCTTTAAAGAAAGTACAAGAAAGACAGGGAAATGAAAAGAAACTAAGAATTAATTTGCTAAGAACATGAATATGAACAGTCATGTTCTTGGGGAAGAACACAAAAAACATATATGAATATATTCTTCTGAAGAAAATAATAAAAGGAAAAGAAAATTTTATTTTAATTATTTTATTTGATTTGGTTTTAAAATCACATATTTAGAATTTTGTTTTAATTTTTTCTGACGTGGTTTTTTTTAATATTTAAAATGCTAATGTGGCATTATTTAAATGTTAATTAAAAATTTTTATTATTATTTTAATGGTCATGTAAGCACTCTATATGCCAATAGTGCATTTCGTCTGCCATATAGGATATTTTCATTACAGAGATAACGGTAGGGACTAAAATTGAACGCGTTTTTTAAAATAAAGACTAAAAGCGGTAAAAATAAAATCTAAGAACCAAAGTGAGAATCGCTTGAAAATGTAGGGACGAAAATGTGGTTTTTGCCTTTAATGTATTATAATCAATGGTGGTTCTAGGAATTTTTTTAGGATGGTTATTAAGAAACTTAATTTATAAAAAATTTATAGGTAATTACACTAAACCCACATGTGGTATAGGCAAAAATTACTTTGCCTACCCGTGGTTTGAAAAGTATCACTTAACTTACTTATGGTATGTTCTGTTTGTTTTTCGTATCCCACCTCTGTTAAAATCAGGAGTAAATAGGTATTTTTGCTCAAATTTTATGTCTCTCTTCTCAAAAAAAAAAAAAAAAAAAAAAGATAAAAAATGCAAGAGAAACAAGATCAAAAAATGGTATTTATCTCTCTCTCCATTCACACAAATATTGAACATGAAGAACATAAAGAACATACCCAAAAGAATTAAACACAAATACACAGGTTCCATGAGGGTTCAGATAAAGTCTCAAACAATACACAACTTATGCTTTAAAAAATTAGAAAAATTCATTCATTCCGATATATACCTGCTCCCTAACATCATCACTAGGAGAACCTAGTAACTTAACAAAGATCAGAACTCCTCCATGGTTAATCACCACCTTCGTGTTCTCAGAAGTTCCTGATGCAATGTTTGTAAGTGCCCAAGCAGCCTCAAACTACATAACAAACCCAGAAAATAATATATAAAAAAATGAGCAAGCAAAAACAACAAAAGAAGATACACATCCTCCATGCAAATTGCAAAAAAAAAGAAAAAAGAAAAATAGTATATTCACGTCGTCGTAATCGACTCTCCCGAAGTGAAGAAGCTTGTGAAGGAGGCGGAAATGCCCCCTTTAGAGTTTGTGATGGAGTTAGCCAAAGCGTTGAGGGAGGTAATGGGGCTTAGGCTTTTTATATTTTTTGGGTATGTTCTTCATGTTCAAAATTTGTGTAAATGGAGAAAGAGACAAATAGCACTTTTTAATATTGTTTCTCTTACATTTTTGCTCTAATTTTCGTTTTGGGAGGAGAGAGATATAAAATTTGAGTAAAAATACCTATTTACCTCTAATTTTAACAGAGGTGGATTACGGGAAACAAACAGAACATACCATAGGTGAGTTAAGTGATACTTTTTAAATCACGGGTAGGTAAAGTGATTTCGCTTAAACCACAGGTGGGTTATGTGTAATTATCCCAAAAATTTAATAAAGAGACAATTTGAATATATCAATGTCACAAAAAAACACGCAAATACATGAAATATTATAATTTTTTCGTACTAACAAAGAGAATAAGAAAAAAAAAAAAAAGACTAATAAAAGATAAATTGTAAATTGGAAATGCTGATATAAGAATAATAAAGTGATTATAATAATTTCATAACAAATTTTATATGACAAGTTGTTAGCCTATTATTGGCAGGTAAAACGTGTCAATATTGAACCCGAATTAGAATTAGTAACAGCTTACCATATAAAATTTATTTTGAAATTATTGTGAAAATGTTGTGGATGTAGCATTACTTTTATATTTATTGAACTCAAATTTTTATAATTTTCAAGTAAAGGTGTTCAAATTTTTTATTAAGGTGGTCAAAATAGGTTAATTTAGTATATAAAATATATTTTTAAAGTATATATATACAATTTTTTTTCAAGTGAGGGTGGTCACTGAACATATTAATTTAAAATAATTGTTTATATAACTTTTTTTTTTGCAAGTATAATCTTTTTTATTTTATTTTACAAAGTGATTATAATACCACAAGAATGAAGATAAAGGCACGTACGCCATGCACCCTGAATTTAGGGTTTGAAGGTGACAGAAAGTTTAGATCAAAGACACAACAGAGCTTGGTATCTTAGGGGGTATCTTGTGGGTTTAAGGCGGGAAGGTCATAGAGGCCAAGAAAGAAAACTAGACAATACTACTAAACTACGAGACTCTAAAGTGTGCACTAACATTTGTAAGAGATAACATTTTTTTTTTCATTTGCTAACAAAATAAGATCTAATATGTGATACTATAACATAATACAAACACTTTGCAAGTAGAGATATTTTCCTTTTTCTTACTACATAAGAATAAACTTGACTAGCAACTCCCCACAAGACCATAGTAAAATTAAGCTCCATTTGCTTTTCCCAACATCAAATCTTTTGTTATCCTTATCTTATAATACCGCTCTTTTTGCAATGATCTAAGTTTCAACATAGTGGGCACTTCAGGGGCATTTCAATTCTTTGAGTTTTTATTACAAATATTGTAATATGTCAACTTGATATATCCTATTGTCACCCTAATACTTCACCTGTATTTAATACCTAATTTTTTTTTTACCGTGCAATTTTTTTCCTTACCATACATTTCAAAAGAGGTATCTAACCTTAAAATTTGCTTTGACACTTTGCTGACCGATGTTACTAAAAAGAGAAGTCCTTGTTAACAGGAGAACACTTTTATGGAGAAATTTGTTTCAAAGTTGTCCATAGGAAATATATTTCGAAGAGAGGGAGAGAGTGGGAAAGAAGAGTGTACAAAAATAAAGATATAAGAAAGAAGTGATGTTTAATTTATAACTACTATCAATGACTATCATTTAGTATAGGCAATTGGGTTTTGAAGGGGCATGTATATAAGGTCAAAAAAAGTCAAAATATTTTGTAATTACTATCCAAGAGATTGAACATTGTGTCTCTAATTTACTATAAATGACCAAACATAATGGTTTTGAAAAGTTAAAATATCACTAAAACTTCCACAAAAAAAAAAAAAGGCACAATTATTCAGTATTTTTAAATGTATACGTGGTATTAATTTATGTAACCACATGACATAATAAGGAGTGAATGGCAAAAAGTTAAACATTTCGCTTTTATATTATAAGGTCATGTTAATAGGTGCTTTTAGGAAAATTGTTAATAAATCTTATTAGGAAAGTTTTGACATTATTTTCATGAGAAATATAAAAAAATGTTAACAAAATTAATCATTTTTTCGTTTTCCAACAAAATGTTTTTAAAAATAGTTCTTAAACCAATACCCTAGAGTATATTTTAACATTTTCTTATATTATATATAAATATAGATAATAAAAAAGATGTAATGATATTTCTATGTGAAAATAACGTTGTACCAATTAAAATTTGATGTTAGGGATATTTCCACGTAAAAAATGGATGTTGTACTAATCATTGGTGTACCGTCATTCATAGCATAGCATGCGTCTAAAAAGACTGTATTTGCAGGGCAATCGGCCAAAGGCTTAAGTGATGTTGCAGATTGACCAAACCCAAATTAATTCGCCACTATCAAAAAATGTTTTTGTAGTACCATTCATCTCAGATATGAATCCTCTGCATATATAGAACTCGCAGATATTTGTTCGCTTCTCAAGGTCATAAATTGATGCTAGAGAAATTATTGGACCAACTTGAATGTCCTATCCTAAAGTGGAATTCCCAGTAGGCCAAACTAATCATGCAGAAAAATTGGGGCTTTGTTAATTTATTAAAGTTATAGAACATGCGTAGTCCTAGCCCCACTTTAAATAAGGAATAGGGTGGGGTTGATATAAAAAGGGCTCAAAGGACGTTGCATGGGAGGAAAGGAGAACCATGCACGAAGGGCTCAGGGTCAAACGCATGGGGAAGAAAAAATGGACGTCGTTACGATGGATGTGGAAGCAAACACCATAGGCACAAAACGGAAGGTCCGTATGCCACTGGAGGAGATAACAGGGAATGAGGAAAATGGTAAAAAGTTGAAACTGGATGGAGAAGTCATGGCTCTGGGAAAAATCATGGCGCAACACTTGGGATCGGCGTTGGCTGCAGGGCAGCCACGCCGGGAGCAATGAGTGCAGTAAGTTGGAACTGTCGGGGGCTTGGGAACCCCTGCACAGTGAGAGCTCTCCAGAAACTTGTAGTGGAGGAAGATCCCACCTTGGTTTTCCTTATGGAAACTAAGTTTGTAGTGGCTGAAATGACACGTATTAAGCGCAAACTAGATCGGCAACAGGGTCTGGTGGTTCCAAGTGTTCGTCGGGGGGGAGGTTTAGCACTTTTGTGGAAAAGCTCTACGAAAGTGGACGTCCAAACTTTCTCACCCCGACATATTGATGCGATTGTTACTGAAGAACAGAGCAAGAAGCAATGGAGATTTACGGGTTTCTACGGACACCCAGAAACTAATAAGCGGGTGGAGTCGTGGAGTTTACTAGAAGATTTAAGTTCAAGATGCTCTCTCCCTTGGGTGTGCATGGGTGACTTTAATGAGATAATGCACGGGAGAGGGAAGGAGGGCGGTAACTCACGTCCTGAATGGCAAATGAAGAATTTCTGTGCCGCGGTTAACCGAAGCAACCTGAGAGATATTGGCTATAGGGGATCGGAATTCACATGGGGTAGGAGGCTGGGTAATCGAGGTTGGGTTAGGGAGAGACTCGACAGAGCATTAGTTTCCACATCTTGGGTGAATTTATTCCCCAAGGTTGGGTTACTCCATGTTGCAGCATCCACCTCCGACCATTGCGTGCTTGTGCTAAAGGCGCTTAGTGACAAACAAAAAAACAACCCCAAGGAAGAAGCTTTTTCGGTTCGAGGCCATGTGGTTGAGGGACGAGGGGTGTAAGGAAGTTGTGGCTAATGCTTGGGACCGAGCGAGGCACATCGGAGGCGGAAATCTTTTCTCGCATTGTTTAGAGGAATGTAGGCTGTCTCTGACAGAGTGGAATAGGTCTACCTTTGGACATGTGGGTAGGAAAATCGCGGGGCTGCAGAAAAGGCTTCAATGGCTGGAGGGGAGGAAATGTAACAACGACATGCTGGAAGTGACGCAAGAGACAAGGCTGGAGTTGAATAGAATGCTCTTGGTGGAGGAGGATATGTGGCAGCAACGATCAAGAAACTGCTGGCTAAAGTCGGGTGATCGTAACACATCCTTTTTCCACACAAAGGCATCAAACAGACATCAACGAAACTTGATCACAAGGATCAGGGACTCGAATAATGTTTGGCAGGAGGATGAGGAAATCGTGGGCAGAACTTTTGTGGAGTATTTTACGGAGTTGTTTTCCTCTTCTCACACTGAAGTCCATGCGGAGCTTCTCGAGGCAGTCCAGAGCAAAGTGACCGATAGAATGAACAACCTTCTCCTGCAGGAATTCCATGCCCATGATGTGGAAAAAGCACTAAAGCAGATGCACCCATTAAAAGCGCCTGGTCCGGACGGTATGCCTCCCATTTTTTACCAGCAATTTTGGCATACAGTAAATTCTACGGTTATAAAAACTGTGCTGGACTTTCTCAACAATGGGATAGCCCCTCCAAAGTTCCATGAAACCCATATTGTTTTGATTCCTAAAACAAAAAATCCGGAAAGAGTGACGGATTACAGACCAATTAGTTTATGCAACGTGGTATATAAGTTGGCGTCCAAGGCAGTGGCCAACCGTCTTAAATTGGTTCTGCAGGATATTATTTGCGAAAATCAGAGTGCGTTCGTCGCGGAGAGACTCATCACAGATAACATTTTAGTGGCCCATAAGTTAATGAATCACATTAACAAGAAGAGGAGAGGAAAAACAGGTGAAATGGCCCTTAAGCTAGATATGAGCAAGGCGTACGACCGGGTGGAGTGGGGCTGCTTACGGCAAACTATGAAGAAACTGGGCTTTCACGACAAGTGGATAAATTTGGTGATGAGCTGTGTGTCGTCGGTGTCATACGCAGTGAGGATAAATGGCCAACCTTGCGGCCACATCACTCCCACTCGTGGTCTGAGACAGGGGGATCCACTGTCCCCATATCTTTTCCTCATCTGTGCTGAAGGTTTGTCCGCGTTGCTGCACAAGGCCGTCCGGGGCAGAGCTCTCACTGGGGTGGCTGCCTCGGTCAGGGGTCCCACCATCTCCCATCTGTTCTTTGCGGATGATTCTTTGATTTTCGGTAGAGCCACGGTCAGGGAGGGCGAGGAAATCTAGCGGGTGCTCAAAGTGTATGAGGAGTCCTCTGGCCAACAACTGAACAGAAGCAAGACCTCTCTCTTTTTTAGTCACAACACAGACCAGGACACAAGGGAGGCAATAAAATCGATGTTCGGCGCTCAGGTTATTAAACCACACGAGTCCTATCTTGGGCTGCCTTCTTTAGTAGGGAAATCAAAAAGGAATACCTTTGCTCAGCTGAAGCAGCGGGTGGCAAATAAACTTACCGGATGGAAGGAAAAGTTGTTGTCAAATGCTGGGAAGGAAGTCCTGATAAAAGCGGTTGCTCAGGCGGTGCCGTCCTACACGATGAGCTGTTTTAAAATCCCTAATAAGCTGTGTGATGAGTTGACAGGAATGGTTCGGCAATTTTGGTGGGGACAAGTGAAAGATGAAAAAAAACTGGCGTGGCTAAGCTGGGAGAAGATGTGTCTTCCAAAGGAGAATGGCGGGTTGGGGTTCCGGGATTTGCGGCTGTTCAACCTTGCTCTCTTAGCTAAACAGGGGTGGAGACTTCAAACAAATCCCTCCTCTCTCTTTTCACGGGTTTATAAGGCAAAATACTTCTCCGAGTGCGACTTTGTGGATGCGGAAATGGGGTGCCAGCCCTCATATGCTTGGAGAAGCATCATGGCGGCACAGAATCTGGTGAAGCGGGGAATGCGATGGCAAGTGGGTGATGGGAAACATATTAACGTCTGGAGAGACAAATGGATTCCATGCCCCCGAACTTACAAGGTTATCACGCCGGAACGGGTGTTGGGGCAAGTTCAGTGGGTTAGTGAGCTCATAAATGAAGGGACCATGGAATGGAAGCAAGACTTAGTCAACCAATGTTTCCTCCCCCAGGATTCGGATGCCATTCTTAGCATGCCTCTATGCGCCACTGGAGCGAGGGATAGAGTGATATGGGCTGAGGATAAGAAGGGCCGGTTTTCTGTTAAAAGTGCATATAAACTTGCACAGGAGATTCAGTGGGATCCTGGGAAGGCGGAAGGCTCGAACCAGACGCCAATGAAACAGACCTGGAAGCGCTTATGGCAAATGAATGTTCCAAACAAGGTCCGACATTTTGCGTGGAAGGCTTGTAGAAATATCCTTGCGACAAAAGAAAATTTATGGAGGCGAAAAATAACTAAAGACTGCACATGTGAGGCGTGTGGGGCACAAGTGGAGACTATAGGACACTTATTTTGGGGCTGTGAACATGCAAAAGAGGTGTGGTCCTCTTGCAAATGCTCGTTCCCATTTGACTTCCAACCTTCGTGGGACTTTCTGGATGTGTTTTGGTGTCTCCAAAGGTGGGACGAAGCTAAGCCGGGTATCTTGGAACGGTCGGTCATGATCTGTTGGGGCATATGGAAAAATAGAAATGAAGTAAATCATGGGGGCGTGCGGCAGAGCGGCCTGGCTGTGGCAAGGAGCGCCATTAAATTGCTGGGAGAGTTCCAGTTAGCTAATGTTCGGCCAAAAATAAATGCTGATCTGGTTCTTCCTGCAAAATGGGCCCCACCTCCGGTTGGTAGTTATAAGGTGAACGTTGACGGGGCCGTGTTCTCCAAGCTGAGGCAAGCTGGAGTGGGTGTAGTCATCAAAGATGAAGCGGGCTAGGTGATTGCTGCCCTTTGTCGGAAATTGTTTGCTCCGTTGGGGTCACTGGAGGCCGAGTCAAAAGCCATGGAGGTTGGTGTCAGGTTCGCTGCGGAGGTCGGGGTCCGGGATGTGATTTTTGAGAGCGACTCGTTGGAGCTCGTTAACGCTATACACAGACTAAATGAGGCGGCCCATCCTATTCAGAACGTTGTAAATGGCATCATCCTGAGTGTTCAAAATTTTAGGACTTTTGCCTTTTCACACACAAGAAGACAAGCAAATGTTGCGGCCTACACCTTGGCCCAATATGCTGTGAACGTTAATGATTTCCTTGTGTGGCTTGAGGAAAGTCCAAGTTGTATTATGCATGTTTGCATGCAAGATGTACGTGATTTACCTTTTCATGAATGAAAGTTAAGTATTTCCTATAAAAAAAAAAAAAAAAAAATGAATGACACGTTTTAATACCCTTTTAGTTTTTCCACATGAGAAGCAGTTCATTTGGAACAGCCTTCTAAGTAGCTAATATAGTCCAAGCCCAGGTGAAAACTTTAATCGGGCCTGCTACTAAAGGTTCTGCCTCAATTACATTCATCCCCACAATAGATCACTGGTTCATTTTTCTATTGTTTTTGCTTTTGTTTTCCTCTCAATTTTTTCTTGTTGGCGTCAAACTTTAATCGGGCAGTAGTGTACTGAAAATAGATGGGGAAAATATAATTGACTATTTTAAGGAGTTAATGGTGAAAATTTAAGGGCATACATACCCTCATATGTGTTGGTGGATTTCTTCTTTCAAAAGTTTGGAGTCGCAACAAAAAATCATTAGGTATGGTTTGATGGGTTTCTAATGATCATCACCACCTTTACAATGGTGGAGAAAGTTTTCTCCGAAAACATGTTTTGCTCCATCAAGATATGGTTTGATGGGTTTCTAATCAGCTACAAGATCAATGTATATTTGTTGAATGTACAAATGGGCTTAATTTATAGAAGAAAAAAAATTCATGGATCAAATCACGAATTTAAGAAAAAAAAAGGTCACTAATGTGTTGGACCTTTTCTTATTATATCTATTTATTCCATCTTATTCCTTCTCCAATGAATACATCCCCAAGAGTTATAATTTTTAACCTACGTGTATAAAACGCAAATCAGAAAGAGATAAACTACTCTATTTGTATATATAATATAAGTATTTGGTATTTTTAGTTTGGTAATCCCAATTTTATATATCCCACCTTAATGCTTATCTAAACTCTATTGTACTCAATGATTTTTTGGTGTCATTGCAAATAGCCAAAACTTTTTCAATATATTAACTGTACAAGAAACAATTATTGTCCTTGCTGTTTGTGCCTTTAGACAACTCTGCTCCCATAGGGAAATTTTTAATAAATTATATTAGAAAAGTTTTGACAATACTGTAATAGGAAATATAAAAAATTGTCAAAAAATTAATTATTTTATCATTTTTCTATAAAATATTTCTATAAATAATTCCTAAAGTAATGCCTTTAGGACATCTGCTAACATTTAAAAAAAAAAAATCTATTTGACTCTCTTTGGCTATGAGATAATATATTATTGTTGGATATATATCAACAATTTACTTTTGTGGTTGAAGAAGAAGGAACAACATATAGATCTAAATATAAGCAATAACCGAGATAGATGCGATAGATAAAAGCAAGAAAAAGATACTATATATATATATATATATATAAAGAAATATGCAAATAATTAAAAACTTATAAACCAAATGCGTGAAGGACGAATGATTCAGATCAAGTCTTGTGTTTGACACAATCTCTTTAAAGCTAGTTTCGCCCTTTAGACAATCTGTGGTGCTCTGAGACTCACGGACGTCTACCTCTCAGGATAAAATGATCTACAGCACGGAAAAGAAGCATACAAGGTCCGTGTTTTACGAATTACTCTATGTCTCTTTCTCTCTTTTTGACTCAAATGAATGCACAAAAATATTTTCTCTCTAAAAGAGTTTCTCAAAAGTTGTTTTTCATGAATGAGGGACTATGAAAAATACGTTATTGAACAAACACACTGTTTCAGAAATAACTATTGTATACAAACTTACTGACCAAAAAATAAAAAAATAAAATATTATTATTAATAATTGGATAAGTGGTTCTAGTTCACATATGCCTAAACCCCAATCCAATATCCAATCCAAAATTCATATTCTCTATCATTTCTTATGTGGGACTCAAGATTCTCACCACTGTAAAAATCTTGTTCAAGTGGACACATTAGGAGTCAATTTTTTATTTACTCCATAATATTTATCTAACAATTATAAGCAAACCCATTTAACTCTCATAGGCTATGAGATAATATATCTAATCATGATTAAACGGTCCTTATGGTCTATGAGGAGGAATATACTATAAGGACGAAACAAGAGGAGTGACGAATGAGAGGGAATAAATATATAGGGCGTGTGTGGGGGTTCAAAAAAGTGGGGTGGTTAATGTTTTTATATATTTGGGCGTGTGTGTTGGACACGACCTACTAAGTTCCCTTTGAATTTCACACAATCTATTTATTCACTTTGAAGTGACTTGAAATGTTGGTCTCTGTTTGGCCTGCACTTAAGACCTAAATAGGTGATTGTCCCAATTAAAGAACTTAGATTTGGAGGTTAAATTTGTTGGACCTTCTCTCACTATGTATCTATTTATTCTGTCTCATTCCTTTTGTTTCTCCTATGGATACATCTCCACGAGTTAATATTTTTAACTAACATATATAACAGTCAAATAAGATTTTATATATTGGATTATAGATAAACTATTCAATTGTTCTGTTCTAAGGCAGAGAGCAAGGACAAAGATTGCTCCTTAAAGAACAAGTTTTGACCATTTGCAATGACACCAATGGTAATAGTGATGAATGTAATATATTTTTGCTTACTAGTGACCAATATTGATCAATGTATTATACTTTTAGTTTTATTCATGTGTTACGAGATAATTTTTGCTTTAATATAATGAAACTTTTAAACCTTTAAACATTTGATTATCTCATAGCTAAAAATTTAAATTTTTTTGTTTTTGATTTTTTTTTTTCCCCAACACCCTTCACTTCTAGAACTCCTAATAGTCTCACCTATATATCAAGATAATTTGAGAAAGGTTCAAAGTAAGAGACAAAAATCAATATTGATGCTACCATGTTACTCAAGTTTGTGTGCGGACATACTATTAGTTCATGTGATATTGCTCTGTGTACTAGCACTTTATTCAATACAAAAATTTTTGTTTTGAAAATAAATTAACAATATCTTCTAAAGTCCAATAAATTTTACAATCTTTGAAGTATCATATTATGATTGGTGTATAATAAAAATAATGTCAATAGTATTCCCATATGAAAGTAATTTTGTATTAATCAAAATGTGAGTTTTTTGTTAGAAGAAAATAAATATGAGACAGCACAAGAAAAAAACAATTTTGCTACAAAGCTATTGCAACAAAAAGATATAATTGTTGCAATAAAATTTTTGTTACAATAAGTTATTGCCACAAAGGATATTGCAACAATGAATAACAAAAGTTTTTCATTGCAATAAGGGTTTATTGCAACAATTTCGAGTTTATTGCAACAAAAAACCTTCTTTCTTTTCTTGTAGTGAGAGATGATACCCCAATTAAATTAATGCAGCCACTTGACTTGAATTCCCATTACCAGTAGATACTGTAATCATAGTTGCCTACTGTTTTGACCATCCTCACCACTAGTCTCACCTCCTTTATCTGCTATACCTTGTAATTATCATATAAAACTATTACAAGGTACAAATTTCCCAATAAAAAAATGGTAACAACTCCCATAAAAAAACTTCTCAAAAAAAAAAAAAAAAAAAAAAAAATAAAAACTCCCATATAATAATAATAATAATAATAATAATAATAACAACATAGATAACAACAGGAGCATCAATAATATTAATGTGGGTTCCAGTTAGCTCAACTGGTAGAATTTTGATGATTGAATAAGAGATCTAGGGTTGGCTTATACCAAAAACTAATTGGTGTCTTGGCCTGGTAATAGAGAGTTATCATTAGGAGTGAATGCCATACGTTGAAACTCTCTCAAAAATAATATCAATTACAAGTAACAAATTTCACGGGAATACCCAATTCAGTGTGACGCCAAATTATGTTTCCAACGTGATTTTTGAATATGAAAAGTGTATTGAGTATTTTCAATCGTGTAATATCATTCATAGCATAATATATCATTCAAGAGTGGACGTTATACGTTGAAACTCTCTAAAAAATAATATCAATTACAAGTATCAAATTTCATGGGAATACCCAATTCAATGTGACGCCAAATTCTGTTTCCAACATGATTTTGGAATACGCAAAATGTATTGAGTATTTTCAATCGTGTAATATCATTCATAGCATAGTATATGCGTCAAAAATTTACTACATTGGCAGGCCAATCGGCTGAAGGCTTTTAGTGACACTATAGATTGACCAAACCCAAATTCGCTACTATAAAAAAAGTGAAATTCCCAGTTGGCCCAACTAATCACATGGAAAAATTGAGGCCTTATTAATTTATTAAAGGTATAGAACATGTGTAGTTCTAGCTCAACTTTAAATAAGGAATGGACTAAAGTTGACATAAAAAGGGCCCAAAGACTGTTGATTTCAGTAGAATCAATAACCGTAGCAAATGAATAACACGTTTTCGTACCCTTTTTCACTTTAGAACTAGTTTCATTTGGTCCAAGCTTTTAGGTAGCTAATATGGTGTTTATTTGTTTCGGCTTTTGTGGGCCCAAAAAGCATTTTTTTAAAAAGCAAATATTGTTTCATTGTTTGGCGTGTTTAAAAGGCTGAGTTTTAGGGAAAGTTGCATTTCCCAAATGTACACAGAACGCACAAAACATTTATGGAGTACCTCAGACTATATTAAAAAAGTGGGTGTGTATTGATTAAAGTATTCGTTGGAGCAAATGTGCAGTTACCAAATTGCCCTTGAAACTTTACCCTTTGATGAATCTAACTTTACCATTCTTTCTCTCTCAGTTCTCACGCATTCCTCAGAGCCTTTCATCTCTTATCTCTCTGCTTTGCCCTCTAGCCTCTCTGAAGACTCAAGCTAGCCTCTCTTCTCTTTGCTCTGCCCTCTCCGTGCTGCTACAAGCCTCTCTGTGGTAAGTCTTCTTCTTCTTCTTCCTTCTTCCTCTTCTTCTTCGTTCTACATCTTCTTCAACGTGCATGTTTCTATATAGTCAAAGCCCAGTTGAATTTTCAAACTCATTTTTCTATGGTTTTTGTTTTTGTTTTCTGCTAAATTTTATCTCGTTGGTGTCAAACTATTAATGTTGATGCTGTGGTCACCTCAAAGAAGTCAAAAGCGATGCCATTTTGATGCTAGGCATGTAATGTAAGTCAATTGGTTAAGAGTTAAGACCCTTGTGCAAGGGGCAATGTACTGAAAAAAGATGGTAAAAAGTAATTGAATATTTTAAGGAGTTAATGGTGCAAATTTAAGGGCATTACATTTGAATTTCTTCTGTCAAAAGTTTGGAGTCAGCAACCAAAAATCTTAAGAATTTGAAGTGTAATTGGTCACTTATGTCTAATTGATTTTATTTTAATTAATAAAATTGGGTATTGAACCAACTTTGAAGCCCACGAGGAGGGATGGAGGAAATTGAAAATATGATAGAAAACGAAGTCCAGTCTAGGAAATATGCTAAACACCTACACTCCCAATTTAAGGGCAAATGTTATCTTATATACTCTCTCATGGACACTCACATGCGTGCCCATATTTTATGTTTAGGTTTATTCCCTGATGAAACTAAATTCTTCAAGGAGAACTAAATGATCCAAGGCCCAAACCAATAGAAACAACTTCGGATTATTTTTCATTTCAACTTGCACCTAGAAATGGATGGCTCATTGTATTATTCCTTTGTGCTTTCTTGACATAATCAACCTCAAAATCTAGGTATCACTAAAAAGAATCAACCCCCACAAGAATATTAGAGATCACATGAAAAATATCGATAAAAAGTAAAGAAAGAGAAATTTATCAAGCAACATTTAATCAATAGGATTATGATACCACAAAAATAAAGAGAGAGGCGCGCCATGCACCCTGAATTTCGAGGCTTGAATGTGACAGAAAGCTCAGATCAACGACACAGCAGAGCTCGGTATCTGAGAGGGTATCTTGGGGGTTCAGAGCGGAAGATCATAGAGGCAAAGAAAGAAAACTCGACAAAATAAAATCTAATATGCGAAACTATAACATAGTACAGACAATTGACAAGTAGAGATAATTTGCCTTTTTCTTACTACATGAGAATAAACGTGTCTAGCAAAGTTCCCCACAAGACCATAGCGAAAGCTCCGTTTTATTCATTTATTGCAACCTTCGTTACTGTGTCCAGGCATGTAAGTGCATGAGTTGGGGGCTGAAGGTGTTACCGGTGGTCGATCTTTCGAAACTGGCGTCTTAATTGTCCCAAGTTTTGACATCATGGCGTGCACAGGCCTTGCAGCATCAAGAGGTTTGATGCTAAAAATCAACAAAGCGAGAATCCCCACCTTGAGAATGTTGGAGAGAGTCTTACTCCAAGACATGTTTTGCATCATGAAGAGCGGACGTGTAATGCGCTTTTGGATATATTACACGAGAAAATAATGACTTTTATAGAACAGAATCGTCACAAGAAAAAATATTGACGTTTTAAACCTCGAACAATAATATATATATATATATATATATATTTTATTTTTGGGAGGGGGGGGGGGGGTTGGGGGTGCAAAAAATACAATTGAAACTCTATAAGATTGGCGAATTGTCATTTGTAGTACACTAAATTTTAAATTTTTTCATTTTATTGTATTTTAAATAAATATAGTAAAGAAAACAATATCCAATATGCATGCATTTGCCCCCATATTTGTAACCACTAACCAGCACTATATACATATATATACTAGTCGCTAACCCGTGTTATGCACGAACACATACCTATTTACGAAGAAAACTAAAATAATTTTATAAAATCTTAAATTGATTAAGAACCTACATTATTGCATGATTTTCTCTTCAATTTGTGTTACAATTTTATAAAGAAGCCATTGTTTGAACGTGCAACGGCTTACAAAAATTATTAAAGAATCAGATGATTCAGTTATAAAAGAAAAATGTCAAAGGTTTCAGTTATATCTATATCTAGTGAGAGAGAGAGAGAGAGAGAGAGAGAGAGAGAGATAATAATATATATAGATTAATAAGGACACACCAAAAAAAAAAAACCATACAATTCATTGTTAATAATTGATGTTTTGTGAGCTTGATTTAATCCGATCAACCCAACCCCACAATTACCTTATCAACTTTTAGATGGATAATGTAGAATTGTAGATATAATAAAATATATATTGCCCACCAGACACATGTTTAAACTTCCGTGCAATTTTTCTCAAAAAAAAAAGCTTTGTGCAAGTCAATTTTTCTTAATAATTTTGTTTTAAAAAAATAAAGATGATGTGGTGAGCTTTGGAAAATTTTTGTTATATGAAATACCCATAAACAACATTTCAAATCACATGAATATGGTCTAAGCATATTTGATAACTCGAAGGATATGCATCCCTAAATTTGACTTGGTCATGTTCAGTTTAGGCAATGTATACAGGTTAAATTTGCTTTCGTTGTGTGGATTTCTAGATTAATTTCCTAGATAAATAAAAGAATTACATAAACAACTCATAAACAACATTTCAAATCACATGAATATTTTACAGATAAATAAAAGAATCACAAAGCAGCATACTATGCAACTTTCCGTTTTTTACATGCATTGATTTAATAACCATTCATGTATTTCATACTCACCCTAAAGCTATATTGTTTAGTTGTTTAATATTCGATGTACCTACCAATCACTCAACTCTTCTACAAAAATTCAACTTTCTTATCTAAGTTTTATTTGGATAAATTTTCATTGCTCCAATTAATTGTATACTTTGACATAGATTTTCTATTTACACTCAATGTAGGCCAAACACGAAAAACATAATCTTTCATGACTGAACAAATGATACTATGATTCTATGATCAAATTCCTCTCATTTCCTAAATTATTAAAGCAAAATTTAACAATTATTCAAGTTTTCAGATAAACTAAGGAGGGATCCTAGAAAACAGCATGAATGGACAACTAATATCTATATAAATGGTAACCACAAACCTAATTGAAGAATCAAAGTCATGGGTTTCACTTCCCAGATTTATTGGCAAAAAAATTCATATTATAACCATCCACTATAAGCCCATCATATTCATGGGTAGTAAAAGTAAAGAAATAATTTTTTTTTAAGAACAAAGAAACCATAGAGAATTAATAGCTTTATAGAATTATTCACCTCATACCTTGAAGAATGTTCACAAATTCTTCACTTAGTTATTTAAGGCCATGTGAAGAATTAGAATATTGGATGGAGGGAAAGGTATATTGCAGAAGCCAAGTGTAAGGAATAAACTCCACCGCAACAGATGGGAACAGAGTTTCAAAGTATAATTGCATGATTTGGCAAGGTGAGATTTTATAAGGACACTATAGTAGGACATATAAACATGACCATGTTCCTATAATTGAATTGAAAGATATATAAAACAATCCCTACAGTATCTAAATTTTATTTGTTTATTTTTTTTTTTAAAAACCATCAAAACAAATTGCAGTGTTCAAACATATTATGGTGCTGACAGTCCTGCATCATACATACACATGAATTTATTTGTTGTTGAAAACGTAACTTGATCTAAAATATAACTTAGTTAAATATGATTATGCAGGATAAGAATGGTATTAGATATTATCTTAAAATAAGTAAGATTGCAAAATTAAGTAATTTCTACTGGGCTCAAGACATACCAGCAATATTTCAAGATCAAAGAAGGTATTGTCATTCACCTCTTTGAAGGCTTATAAGATGCAAAGATAAAGTGCGTATAGTGAGGCTAAATTGTCTACAATACAAAAATAAATATGAACATAGTAGCATAACTTTCATGAATATTTTAACCTCTGTCCTAATGCCTATGAGCCTATCTAATGTATATCAAAATGAGAAAAAGATTTTGTTGTAGCATAAGAATGTCAACGAAGAAATCAATGACTCATGGTAGGTAATTAGCAAAACTGTGAAAAAAATAGAGTTATTTTACCAATATGAATTTCAGTCTCATACTGTAAAGCAGTTGTCCTCAGCCTTATTGAAAATAGAAAGATACTCAAAACCATTTTAATCCAAATACCCAAAAGGGGAAAAAGAGAGTTATTTTAGCAATATAAATTTAAGTCTCATTTCACTGCATTATTTGATCATGGTAGAAGAGAGTTCACTATTCTAATATGTTTTAACATGGTAGTAAAATTTTTTTTAATGGTAGTACTTAGTGGTTGATCTATTGTCTCAATGAGTCTTATGTAAAGGTCTGGCATTTTGAAATAAGGAACCATACAATTCAGCTTGATCCAAAATCTACCAACTAAAAAGGGAAGTTGATGATTAAAACTATAAAATATTTTTTGAGTCAATCAAAGAAACAAACATATATGTATCAAAATCACAACGCTCCTATCAAAAAAAAAAAAAAATCACAACACAAATAGGAACATAAAACCACAGTGCATCCAATAATTTGAATTATCAAAACCTTCTACATCCAACTCATCAGTCTATGAATTCAATTTCTAATTCACCCATGATCCAATTCTACACATCACAAATGAAAATAATAATATATAACAATAATAAGAAAGTAATGCAAATCAGAAACCAATAACCAAAAACTAAAGAAAAATATAGAAGAATCTTCAACCTGTAGAGGAAGAGGCCCAAGTTTGAAAACCCCACTAAAGTATTCATCTTTTACCACAATAAGACACAGAAACAATTAATATATCAGTAAGTATATGAAAAACAATCAAATTCAAAAACCAAATGGAAGAACATGTCCGTCTCACTGTTCATTGGACAGTTTCTGTAAAATAAAAAAAAAATGCTTGTTTTTACTGTGTAGTTTTATAGAGAGGAACAAAAATAAAATAGTTCTTGGCAATATCCGAGACCTTAAACAATCATAAGCCATGAAGTTGACTTAAACTAATGTAAGAGTATAACTATTGAATTATTCAAAAAAGAAAAATGTAAGAGTGAGTGAGACATTTTGTCAAACACATGGTGTACATGTTCTAAAAGGGAATGAAAAGAAAAATGTAGGAGTAAGTGAGACATTTTGTCAAACACATGGTGTACATGTTCTTAATGGGATTGAAAAGATAGTGCAACAACATGAATCCCTACAAAAAATACAGAACTGAAGAAAAAAAAAGGTCGAAATGATCCATTTAAAAAACAAAATCAGCATTAGAATGTTCTATTATTGAAGAGGAATTTGACTTCTCATTAGAAATTAATAGTCTATAAGATATTTTTCAGAGTAAAAATCAAGCCACATACACATTGTTCTAATCATGCAGAAATTGATGGTCTCCTCTATGTGCTTGATCAAACCCGACAAAAATCACAATAAATTGCAGTGCTTGAATCGCAAATCTTGTTGTTCAATGGAAGGCAATAGCAAGAGGGTCGTTGCTATAGCTTCCATTGTTCTTTCAATCGTACAGCCAACTCGGTTAGCATCATTGAGTCTCCTGTAAACCTTTCCCCCTCTCTGAGTAGAGATTTGTACGGCTCAATGCTTCTTCTCTCGTCGTAGAGGGAGAGCCATCGGTGGAAGAGAAGCGTATAGACGTAAAAATATAAGAAAGGGTGTTGTTTGGTCTTTTACAACTACTACCCAAGGGACCAAACGTTGTCCCTAGTTTATTATAGGCAGTTTTTATTATAGGCAATTTATTATAGGGACCAAACGGGGTCAATGGGTGATTGTAATTGTTCATGAAAAAGAAGAAGGAATGTGTTGTTATTATATAGATGTTATTTATAGTTAAAACTTAAAAATGTTGTGAAACGAATTGAAGTAAATCGGAAGTTAAAATCTCAAAAGACATAATGTTTTATGTTTTTAAATGTAGATGCGGCGTTAGTTTGTGTAGCCACATGGTGCAATGAGGTAAGGTCAATAAAAAGTCAAACGAAGTAAATTGGAAGTAAAAATCTCAAAAAGCATAATGTTTCATGTTTTTAAATGTAGACGCGGCACTAGTTTGTGTAGCCACATGGCACAATGAGGTAAGGTCAATAAAAAGTCAAACGTTTCAACTATTAGTTATTATTATATAGATATATATGTGTGTGTATATATATATATATATATATATATTTAAATCCAAGTCTAATCTCACTCTTTGACCTAATTAAGCTATCCCTATCTTGTCACCATAAACCAATGAACATGATTCATGAGTAAGAGAGGCTACACAAAATTTGCCAACCGTGGAAGAAAATGCTCTAAATTTTACGTGTCAATTTATGGTGATCTTCACATTCTCCTTAATTTCTTATCGTAAATAAGAATGATATCATGATAAGGAGCTTTATCATATATCCTGAATTATTTTATTTGTTTTTGTGCATAACTTGGTACTCCTTATAACTATTAGTGGTTTAATTTTGGCTTTTGTTTTCTATCTTCTGTCGTGGCCTAGCTGCCATGCCCACTTTGTTTACGCATATAAACTTTCTTTTTTGTTTCGCTGAGAAAAATCAACTTTAAAGAATCAAAAACCAATAGTTTGGAACTCTCTCCGTCTTCTCCGTTTCCCTGGTGCACTAGCGATAAGGAAATGAATAATGGGGATAGTTCCCCACACATTTTTTTACAGGGCGGATCCGCTGACACATTGTCCGCTAAGCTCATTTGACTCTTTTAAGATAACATGAATAACTTTCCAACTAGATAGAGCACAATATCAGAAGAGATTTGCCAAATGAGCCTCAGCTGCCACTTCTTGCCTCTACAATAGAGACGATTGGGGTTTAATTTCCTTTCCCTAAGTTAATTAATGTAACAAAAATAAAGGAAATTTAATCGGGCCATGATCCCCCAGAAAAAAATTTATAAAATATTTGGGTCCAATAAATTTGTACCTAACTCCCCAATTTGAAATTGGCACCCCCATATTCTCAAAAAATAAAAAAAATAAAAATATTGGCACCCCCTAATCCACTAGGGACCAAAAACATGATACAAGAACATACCATTAAGGGAAACTGTAGATTTTTTTCCCCCAATTCCCATCAAAGAAACTAGTTTTAAAAAGTGTATTTAAAGAATCTCCCTCCCCGAAAAATATAAACTGGCTCAATTAATTAAAGAACTCAAAAACATAATTGCTAAATTGCAAATTTCGTTATTTTTTCTGCCAAATTTTTTATTTTATTATTTATGTTGGAAAAATTTGTGAATTATGAACATGATTCTCTTCTTCTTCTATATCTTTTTAATGGGGATTTGAGTTTTGAGAGATAAAACCAGGCTATATATATGGAATTTGAATGAGAAGAAATGATGAGCTATTTTCTGTTTGGTTCTAGAGATTGTGTTCGAAAACTTTATATATATAAATATAAATAAGTCTCTTTTATTTTGGATACTTGAGATTAAGGCCCTGTTTGGTTCATCTTTTTTAATAACTCATCACTCATCACTCATTTTTCTTCACCCATCACTCTTTACTCTTCACTCATCACTGATCACTCAAAAATACCCAAATTCCTTATAACTCAGTTAACAGGCATGTTTGGGTGAATTATCTCAATAAGTTTTCAATTCAATTAACTCACCTTTATGTCATTCATTGGGTCCCACATAAAACAATTGCAGATGCATCTACAGAACGGTCACAAGCCTTACCCGCGTTGCCCCTCTCTCTCCTCTTCACGCCCTTTCCAAAACAAAAAACACTTCAGAAACTCACATACCACAGCGGTGACTCTCACCACCGATCTTCTGCTCTCCTCACCCTCACCCCGCCTCTCATTTTCTGCACCACACTTCGTCGCCTCCACTGCGTTAGATCCGTCCCTGATCGCGAACTCCAGAAACCAGACGAAGGACTCCCAAACTCCCAATTCGGAACAGAACCCAGGTATCCCTCTCTATCTTCGTCCCCTTCAATTTGTAAACCCATCGCAATGTGCCTTTTATGGGTTTCTTTCACTGGGTTTCTCTGTTTCAATTTAGCATATTGTGGGTTTCAACCACTGGGTTTCTCTGTTTCAATCTTCACTATTGTGGGTTTCTTCCACTGGGTTTCTCTGTTTCAATTTTTTTTTTTTTGGAGTGAAATTTTGAATTAAGTTTGTGGAATAAGGCAATGTGCCTTTTATCCATCTGGAACCCGAATTTGATTGTTTTATCTTGGAATCCAATTGTTCTGTCTCTGTTCCTAAATTCCTTTTGATATGCGTTGATAGTTTCCTCAAACAAACTGCTGGGTTTTAATTTGCAAATTTGATACTATTTGTTCACTTTGATCAGAGGACTTATTGGTTGGTTAGCATGTTTACATAAAATTCCAAGTTTCGATTTATTTGCTTCGAGGGGACTTGATGGTATCCTTTTGTGGGATAAATTGTTCTGTGTGTGTGTGTGTTAGTTAGGATTGTGGTTGGTCAATGATTTTTCCCAATTCTGTCAATTTCAAGTTAGGATTGTGGTTGAGACGAATTCTGTGTGTATGGTTTCCCCTGTATTCATGGCTGCACTAGAAAGGTTGAAAATTGTACATAAATAAAAAAGCAGTAAGATTAACCCCTTGGGGCTGTTTCTGTTTAAAATCAAACTTCAATCCTCAGAATGTTTGTGATCCTGCAAATATCAGCATTTTGTTAAATGACAATAGCACAAATATGGACATAGTTAGCTGCTTCTATTTTGTAATGTGAAATGCTTAAATCTGATGGTGTCTCAATTAATTTTGCTGTATGGGCATTTTAAGATTTTCATTGCGCCTACTTAAAGTACACTGGTATTACATTTTTAGTACGGTTAGCTATTTGTTGAATGCCAGTGACTATGCCTTGTAGGGGTGGACGTTTCACCACAATGTCGGAGGCAAGTTCTAGTACCTATGACTCCAACTATAGAGGGCATGTGTGTGACATGGATCAGTGTGTGTTGCGAACATCTTTGCAGCTCCATAATTTCGGTAGACGGTTTTATGGCTGTAGACATTGGAAGCCAGTAAGTATCAATTGCGCTTCCTAGACGGTTTCATGGTTAAAGTTGCTAAACTCCTTAGCTCATGTACTTACTAGCTTTGTTTAATATGCAGGGTAGCGATGAACACTGTAGTCCTTTAAGTGGTTGGATGGCATCCCATGTAGGCGTGGAGCTGAAACAGCACGGGTTGTCATTGCGAAATTTACTAGACTTGAGGCCGAGGCAGCGGTGGCAAAAAACAATGAGATGGAAGCCCGTGCAATAATAGCAGACCTACTCCACAAGGAAAGAGTAGCAAAGCGTAATGCTGAAAAAGGAAAGGTTTCCCTTCGTATGGCCAATGCGCGAGCACATAAATATAAAATTGCTTTACTTATGTCATGGTTGGCATTTGTGGTGTTTTATATGTTTTCACTTGGTAATAGGGAGATTGGATTACGGCAAATGTGTCTGCCATGATTCTGATTTGGGATTAGTATTTTGGATAATGAAATTGTATTATATATTTTGAATGTTAGACTTATTATAACCTTATATATAAAATTGTTGTTTTCTAATGGTAGCATTCTTATTTTTTTTCCGTTCCTATTGTTTATGATTCAGTTGGGTTGTTAGTGTATTTAAGCATTGATTTGAATAAAAACATGAAAAGCAAAGTTTAATCCCAAAGTAAAAAGTAGGCAAAATGTGGATTTCACATAAACTTCTCTAATTGCATTCACCATACACACCAGAAATGTGCATAATACAATGGTACAAATACTAAACACCGAACTTCTGCACATCATACATTTGTGGATCCAAAATTGCGCAGTACTATTACAAAAACACACATAACATGTGCTGAATATGCACCTAGTAAATGCTAATGGCCTGGCCTATGGTACCAAGTCTATAAATATCAAAATATCAGCATTTACAATACAATTCATGTGCGAAATCAATGCCTACGTGCGACATAATCAGCCCACATAGCATCGGTGATCACATCCCTAAAGTTGGCCATACATCTCTTTGATGCGTCTGACATCTCCACATCATGCCTCTGGTTTGCGGTGCTGGTAGAAGCTCCATTGTTGCCACTAACTGGTGGAACCACAGGATTTCCTTCAAATTCAACATTGTCCCATGTGTTAAACAATTCATCACAACGGTTATTAATGCGTATAAAATTGTGTAGACAACAACATGCAGTAATCACATAGCGCTGCCTACTACGCTTGAAGTTTGGCATTAAATTGAGGATGGGAAAGCGAGCCTTTAGCACCCCAAATGACCGTTCAATAACCATTCGCAAGGAAGAGTGTCGAAAGTTGAACAACTCTTTCTTGGTTGTTGGAGTCCTGTTACTAGAATGAAATTCCTGGGCATGGTACCTAGTAGATTTGTGAGGTGGAAGGAAACTTGCACCAATAGGTAGGCCTGAGTCCACCAAGTAGTATGAACCTACATGTTTATGAAGGTATTTATAATTGGGTGCAATTATTGGAACAAAAACATGTAAACATTGATAGCTTTTGAGATTAATTGTAGTACCAGTCAGTGGCCATGGGAATCCATGCTTCGGGTCACCAATCGCTTCCTCCAACACCCGTGAGTCATTAGCACTACCTTCCCACCCCGCATGAACATATATGAATTGCATATCCATATTGCACACACACAACACATTTGTGGTTACAGTAGACTTTCGGCTCCTATATGCTTGAGTCGCATGTTTAGGAGGCCGAACACTTACATGGGTGCCATCCATTGCCCCAACACATTTCTGCACATGACATAAGTATCGATGATGTATGAACCTAGTTAAGTATAATACGTTTACAGTTTTAATTAAGTGATATATATATTACCTCGAACCATGGCCAGTACTTGTTGACCTGAAGATGTTCGGGGAGACAAACTACATCTGAATCTGGCTTAATCAGATGTCTCGCATATGAGTGAACAGCCCGCAACACCCTACGGAAGTGGCGGGACACCGTCTCAGTTGAGTGCTGGAATCTGTCTGCGACACACCTCATTCGAATATTGTGGCCAAGTATGAATAAAAACATGGCGACCGCTTGCGTGGCATCCACATCACCCTGCCCTTCCTTTAAGTATCCATGACCGATCAACTCATCCACTAAATGTAACAGATACGGGCGTGTCATGCGAAACATCTCAAAGCACTTATTAGGATTACTGTCAAGTTCCTCCATGTATCCTTGGCCCGTGAGGATACTATCACGCATGGGCTGTTTATCATAATGTCGTTGCATATAGGAGAACATCTCACCTACCAAAGGATTCACCAAGTTAAACTCTGCTTCATCTTCGCTATCAGACCCTGAACCCCACCAGTCATCACCATCAGTATCATCACTAGCATCATCATAGTCAACGTTGTGAAAGTATGATTCGTCAAAATCATAAGTCAGGAATGCATCTAACCATTCAGTCCTTGATGCCATTGTCACCTACACACCAGCACGACATAGTATTAACCCCTTTTATTTTATATTGAAAACCAATGCTAATAACAAGCACTCAACCATAAACAAAGGCAAATAGGGAAAATTATCATAAGTAGGCGCAATCATAATTTCCATAATAGAAACTTTCTCTAAGTTTAGGACAAGCTAACAAATAACCAATGCTAATAACAAGCACTCAAGTTTAGGACTGCATTAAGTTTAGGAATAAATTAAGCAACCTGACAAATATCCATAATACTAAATTAATAACCAACAAAAATCCATCGTCTCAATCCATCACATAATACTACAAATAACCATCACATAATACTAGAGTACTACAATAACTGTAACATAATAAAATAACATCCATGTCTCAATTTAGCATATAATACTACAATAACCATCACCTAATACTAGAATAGTACAATAATCATAACATAATAAAATGGCATCCATGTCTCAATCCTCTGGGTTAAGAATATCCTCCATCCATGCCCGCCTCCTATGCTCAAGCATGCCCATGAACACCACCCTATTCTCTTTCACATGGAGAGCTTTAGAGATCTTCAGATATTCCTTATTCCCAAGGTCGTCATACTGATTAAGCAGGTCAATGGCTTTCCCTAGAGAACATGGATCACCTACAGTTACTGATTGGGCAAATTGCTCAGAATTGCCACTTGACTTGCCCCTATTACCGCTATACCTCTCCCTCGTCATTGCAGTGTACTCCTTTAGGGCCACAGTCATCTCACTTACTTTGTCCACTTTCTTCGCCGCTTTCTTACCCTTGGCACTTGCTTCTTGCATAGGACGCTTGCCTGCAGCTTGGGTTTGCTCAACACCATCAGTCTCATCCGTACTCCGAGGAATACTATCCAAGTTAGGAGTGTAACAGTCATCATCAAGATGGGTAACACCGGCATCAGCGGCAAGCTCATCCTCCAGTGCACGCTCTTCATCGCTAGTCAGTGCAGCTGTGTTCGATGAAATCTGAAGGTGCCCATTTGCAGTACTGGGGGCAAACAACTGCTTTAGCTTATCGTAGTCGGGGCATCCCTTCTTTCGCAAGTTATTTGCGTTCCGGACATTCTGCAACAACACAAGCATAGGAACAATTGTTAGGCAGCAAAGTAATCACAACAATGCAAAGGTATACAACACTAACATGAAACTTGACATGCATTAAGTAACATACCGCCACCACATTCGCCCAAACCTCGTCACTGCATGTAACAGTTTGGGTGGCCTCATCCCACCCTAACCCCGTACGATTCAGCAATTGACTCCACTTGCGTTGTTTAGCCCGAAGCCTATTGTGCTTTTGGAAGACTTTCTTAGCGGTCAAACGTTTTCCACTCCTTTTATTAAGTTCTTCTGTCATTGTTGCCCACATAGGGCCCTTAAACACACCATTCTCCATGTTACCCTTAATTTGTTCCTCCACCATAATCTCTATAAATATGTGTTCTACATGGGGAGGCCACATTTTGTCATCCGCATCTTGGGATTCATGTGCCATCTAATTCAAATATCTCACATGGTAAATAAAACACACTTTGTATGGACAGATAAATAAATGAACAAGGAATAGTAATGTGCAATATGTTGCGTACTGAGAAAGTGCACAAGGAAATTATCATAAACAAGCAGTACATAAAAAACATTCAACACCATATTGTTTTACTACAAAACGTCAAAAGACCAAAGTATTGTTTTACTACAAAAGTGGTCACTAATAGCCATAGGATAGTACATGTGAAATTTTATGCTAACAACACCATCATAGTCTACAAATCACAGTGGAAACAAAATAAGTTAGCATCTACAACATGGTTAGCTATGCACTACAATGCTTCGGAGTCCACCAACCATCTCTTACGGAGACGGACCAGCCCCCTCATCCGAACCAACCCCCTCATCCGAACTAGCCCCCTCATCCGAACCCACCACTGGCCACCCACGCCGTGACCCATGACGACCTCCGTTGGCCCTACAATACTCCCTCCGAATATGCATGAACCGACGCATAACCTGCCTCTTGCGGAAATCCTTCCCAGTTCGAGCATTGAGAATGTTTGTGATCACATCCCACAATGGCTCACGGGGTACCGTTGCCGCGAAATTACCCAATAGGAATTGGCCGAAGACAATGTCACAAAGTTCATCCACACAGTCTTCGTCCCACGTCCTTAAATGCCCAGCCATCTAACAAATGCCTTGCTGATCATGTAAGAATCACATATAAATAATAAACATTTCTACGTATTCAATCCAAGTTATACAATATTGTTTACGGGTTTTTCCTTCACGTACAATAGTTTTGACTGTATCCTCCCTTAAAAAAAACCCACCTTATTGTGTATGGATATTTCACAGAAACAGTCATATGAACCATGTGAAGGCATCACATAATCAGTAAAGCAATAAGCAGGGGAAACCACAGCCGGATTAAGCAAGGAAAAAAAAACATAATTATTACCTTACCTAAAAAATGAGCAACGGCTGGAGTGTGATTACTAATAAAACTAATGTAAATATTGCATTGCTTTGCTAAGAAATGACAATTACAAAAACGAAATCTAAAAATATGTTGCATCAGTGTAATAAAGTTTAGGTTAATGTCTAGGTGCCGGTAACGTAAATAATTTGTAATGTCTAGGAACCTTAAAGCTCAAGGGATTTGTGATGGTGTATTGGCAGACTCGAAGGGTCCATTCAATTTTTTATTTCCAACCTAAGAACAGAGCAAACCTCCCATTCATGATAATACCATGGCTGTGAGAAACGTATATGTACAGAGAAACTTCTAACCCAATAATCAAAAATAATGAACACGAGAAAATGAACCATAACAGCTACTGAAAATCCAAAATGAGTGCTGGAATCATCAAACCCAATCATCAAACCCAACATTGCTATTTAAAATCCAGTAACAACATTGCTAACAAAACAAAAAATTCCAAAATAAAACCCAGCAGATGGAGGAGCTTCAAATCCACTAACATTGCTACTGGAACATGCACAATAACAATGGCAACAGTCATCACAACAAATGAAAGACCATGGAAGAATAGAAAATAACGAGGTAAAACCCAACGGAATGCTCACCGGAAAGTTCAAAACGAAGAATGGAGCTGTGTAAAACTCGGTGTGTAGTGACCGTCGACGGAGAGACGGTGCTGATCGACGGACAGCCGGTGCTGATCGACGGCGTGAATGGAGCTCTCTGCTTCAGTCGTGCGTGCTGTGGGTTTGGGAGAAGGAAGATGTTATGAGATGAAGGAGTGAGGTAGTTGGGAGAGGTAAAGAAAAAGCACCGTTGGTGATGTGCTGGTGATTGAAGGCTCTGCACTGATGGAACAATGCACTGCTGTGGGGCCCGAAAATTTTCAAATATTACTTTAGTGCCACTGAGTGAAGATAACTCATCACTTGAAAACAAGCTTCCTCAATTCTCAAATTTGTTAACTCAAAACCATTTAACTGAGTTTCCTTAACTCAGATATCATCCGGATTTTTCTGCCAAACAAGCTTCAGTTATGTGGGACCCACGAAATTTGGGTTATGAGTTAACAAAACTGAGTTTTGTTAACTGAGTTTAGGTAAATCCAAACAAGCCCTAAATCTCCCCAATCTGATTACTTGTCCCACACGTAGCTTATTGCCCTCTTCGAAAATTATGGAAGTCACAAATTGAAGGCAATTAATAGCAGTACCTGGTAGCTGTCTTTTCTTCTAAAATAAAATACTAAAACAACTTACAAAACATGTTTTGTTCACGTACAATTTGCCAACCTAGTTAATTAACAGATCCTTTTAAGAATGGAAATAGAATTTGCCCTGGTTAGTACTGGTGTTGAGTTGAGAAGGTCCTCCCAAGGAGGAAAGGACTGATTCGTATCCCCATATTTTATGCTTAGGTTATTCACTCATGAAACTCATCAATTCTTCAATCTTCAGGGTGATCTAAATGATCCAAAACCCAAACCAATATAAGTCCTGCAAAGTAGATGCAAAAGGATGTTGAGTCTTGTATAGATGTTAAGCCTTGCACCAAGAAATGGATGGCTCAATAATTATATATATTCGGTTTTGTTGTCTTGATAGTGCACCAACTTATAAAATTAAAAAAAAAAAAAAAAAAATCAACTCCCACCAGGATTAATACAGATGAATGAATGATTTTGAGAACAATTATAGACAAAACCGTATCAAAACAACATTTAATTAATCATATTAAAAGAGCATGAGAATGAAAGGAAGGACACTCAGAATTTGGGTTCAGAGGGGAAAAACCAGGTTTGTATGTGGGAAAAAGGAAAAAAAGTTGGTGCATGCTTTCCCACAATTGGCAGCTAGTTGTTTTTTGCAAAAGGCTTTAGCGGTTTTTACAATTTTTCATAAGAATAGGGAAAACGATGTCACATAAACTCAAGGGATGGACCCAAAAAAACCTTTCTAGGAGGGCTGATCTCTATGACCAACTAGAAATTGTGTGTCCGGTGTTCCATAATTTTTCAATAGCTTATTTGCTAAATATGGCATAAAAGATATAGTTTTTTAGTAATTTTTATGTTAAATGTGTAACAAAAAGATAATAATATGCTTTTTTAAAAAAAAATTTATTTCTATTAAATGTTTTATAAAAAGACTAAGATAAAAATCAAAAGGCAATTTTTTTTTTTTCCAAATGGACATGGTATAAAACTAAATTCTCTCTCTCTCTCTCTCTCTCTCTCTCTCTCTCTCTCTCTCTCTCTCTCTCTCTCTTATACATGGTTATATATGCATTTGATATTTTACTACTTTTTTTTTTTATGTGATTTGATATTTTGCTTGAAACCATGAGTACACTTTTTTCCATATTTATAAAAGATAACTTTACTTGAAACCATGCATACAAATTTTTCCATATTATAAAAGATAACTAAACTAAAATTACGAAAAAAAAAAAAATCTAAGCTCAATTTCATTTCTTGATTTATTAAGACCTTGGATTTTGTTTATATATTATCTTTAGAAAAAGATTGAACACGATCGTATATAATTGGGTAATTGAAAGATGTATGAGTTTTATATAAATTCTTAAATTTAAATTGAGCATTTATTTGGTATATGTAGTATAAGTTTTTAGCTTTAAATTTAAATTAACCATTTATTTGGTATCTGTAGTATCTATTTTTATTTTTAATCATGTTTTATGTGATAATTTTTACTTTAATGAAACTTTTAACCTCTTAAACATTTAAAAATAACTTCATTTACGACTCATAATACTAACAAACTTGTGGAAGACACTAGATGCCTAACTTATATAACAACTATTTGACTAACAAATAATAAAACAATAGATCAATCAAGAATCATTTTAGAAAACTACCATTCCATTTACTTTCTAAAAAAAAAGAAAATCAATTTTGTTTTCAATTGACATGTCATGTAATATTTCACTCTTTCCTATCCCAACGATCAACAACTTACATACTAGAAAATAAGAAAAAGTAACAATAAATTGATGATAAAATATTTTACTCAAGAATATTATGAGTACACTCACTACAAGAAAAGAGTCTACTAGCGAGGTTAGAATACCTTCGCAAAAATTCAAATATCGTCGCAAAAGGTTATTAGCGAGGGCATATAGCCCTCGAAGGCTGTCGTATTTGCTCTTGTTGCTAAAAGAGATTTTGCGACTATACCTTCGCAAATAAATAATTTACGAGGGCAATCCTCGATCGCAATTGAACAAATTCGCCCTCACAAATATATTACCAAACGACGAGAAAAGTTGACGACTTATTTTTAATGAGGGGAAACAGTCATCGTTAACAACTATTTGTGAAGGCCTTTATACCCTCGCAATTAGTTATTTGCGAATTCCAAATCGACGACATACTTTTTAGTGACAAATAATGTCATCGCTAAAATTTATTTGTGAGGGCTTTTAACCTCTCGCAACTTGCTAAAAATTTATTTGTGAGGGCTATTAACCCCTCGTAACTTATTTTTAGCGAGAGAAAACAGTCATCGTTAATAATTATTTGTGAGGACCTTTATACCCTTTCAATTGGTTATTTACAAATTTCAAATTAACGACAAAACAAATAATGACGTCGCTAAAATTTATTTGTCAAGGATTTTAACCCCCTCACAATTAGTTAGGAATAATAGTGACGACATTAAACTATTACTTAAAACAATTTTGCAAGAAGTTAAGGAGTATCGTTATTCTATTAATTGTGAGGGACTTTGTCATCACTGTAAGTTATTTATGACTAAATTTTTATGTCATTAGTGGTAATATTTTATATAATTTTTGAAATATTTTATTATTTATTTATTTTTAATTTATTTTATATCATTTTTGTTTAACTATCATATTACTATAGTCCAATAATTACTAAAAATTGATACATTAGTCCAATAATTACTAAAAATTTATCCATCAAAAGATAAAAATTCACATAAGTTCAAACTTTAAAATATAAAATACACAAAGAAATCATGAACTTAAACCTTGTTTTAAACTTAAACAATTAGAATTATGACAAGATTTATATTAGTCTTCCTCTGAGTCACCCTCCAAGTTGCTTTCAACCTCTACATTATTGTTTGAGTTGTCATCTTCATCTCTGCTAGTACCATCCTAAAAAATATATTAAAAAAAAAAGAGTTAAAATGAAACAATTAAAGTGAATTTGTATTTGTATCAATGCTTCAATAAATAAGTACACATATACCATATCAAATCTAATCATATAATCATATATCATAAACAACAGTAAACACCTTAGGTCTCGGATAAGCTATAAGCAAAGAAAGCTGTATTGCAACTTGCCTTTCAATAAAGAGGTTCTGAGAATGGTTCACGAAAGATATGATAATCATTTGTCTTAGTACCTTCAGAAACTGCTTTGGCCTTTATGGCATCCATTTTTTCCTACACATAAATAAAAACCATGTGGAAAATCAAAACAATAAAAAAACTAAAGTTGATAACAATATTAAAATTTTGGTATAAGTTGCATACATATAATGTCTTAGCATGATCAGTTGCCCATTCTTTGCCATCCTTCTTTGTGTGCTTAAAGCAATCAATGGGGCTAGGCTCAGAGCGCGTCTCAAGATACTGCAATATTTAAAAGAAAAAAACACATTGGTAAAGTTATTAAACTATGTAAATACACAATAAAATATAAAACTATTTGATGATAATACAAATATACCATTTCATATCTGTACTTGGCCATTGGTATAGAACCTGTAGTAAAAAAAAATTTAGACTTATTTCTATTATCCTTTTTTGTCGAACTTATCTCCTGCACGCATAATTCATACACTAGAACATTAGTTTCTATGAAAATATTAACAAATAATGGTTAGAGAGAGTGTGAGAGAATTTATGACATGTATTTCATTTATACTCACCTCCTAATCTCCCTCCATCCATTTATCCACCATCTCTTTCCAAAAAGGTGTAGGATAGGGGAATTTTCCCACAAATTTCCTATTATCTAAAGCTCCATATATCATCAAATTGCTGGTTAGAGTTTAGACCACTTCCAAGCCATCATATTTTGTTCTTGTTTTGTCATGTGAGTGGCATTCTTCCATGCCCTTTCTCTTGTTGATGCTGGGCTCTGATTCCTTGTCTCTTCCCTTCAACAAATGGGGTTTGAGCTTATTCACATCAGATAATTGAACTGGTTTCAAAAAGAACTCTTCTACTCCTTCTTCCAAGCATCTGATCAAACCAATTAGACCATGTAAGATTAAAAACTGAATCAAACATTTCTCATTTTTTTTAAATTTAAAACTAAATGCATTTTTCAGTAACTAAATTAAAAAAAAAATGTATGTTATTACCTTTACCTGTTGATCCTTGATGGGATGTTCTCTGAGGACATGATCACTACTGGTATATCTTTAAGAGATTTAAATTCCTGCAAAGCAAATAAAATCGCAAAAAGATTTTAGTTTGCTTTCAAGAAATTTGATTAAACTATGCCAAAGTGATGACTAAGACATCAAACTTGAATTGATCAACCATAATGTATAGGCCATATTTGATGCACTAAATTCTCAGAAAAGGAAGAAATAAAATAAAATTCTTTAAATTCCATATCTGTAGGTGGAGAATAAGTCAGCCCCACAGCGACAATATGAAAATCAATTAGAGGTCTGCTAAGTCATTGGGGGATGCATATTTGGCTTGGAAATTTTCAAATCGAATCTCAAATCCAATACAACATACCAAATTGTGTGTACTACACAATAGAACATGATTATGATTCTTTTGGTTGGCAGGAAATCACTTTCAATGTATCAGGTGCACAGAAATACGAAATGTGAAATCTGAAATCAGCCACCATCAAATCAACAGATAAATGAAAATTTAAAAACAACTCAAAACTCTTGATAGTTGTAAAGCCCTTACACTCTCACTTTTCAAGAGAAAGTTTGGTCCAAAGAGGGGCTAACTTAATTACAGCAACATATGTTAATGTTAGGGGAAGAGTTTCATTGAGATTTGTTTACTTTAAAAAATTACTTTAAGTCATACACTTGCTTGCATAAATCCTGACCCCTCTCAACTACCCTGACCCCTTGCAATCAAAAGACATTCCTTAAAATTGAGTATATAACCATAAAACTTTAAACTGAGTGCCTAAATTTCTCGCTTTACTAGCATTTTCTCAGCAGCCAACCAAAATGTTTAAACTAACTAAACATTTTGATAAAACCCCAGCCAAAAAAGTTCAAACACCGAATTTCCCCAACATACCCGTATGATTCACATGCAATTAAGTGACTTAAAGCCTCACAAATTGCATAAACGAAGAGAACACAACCAAATCACAAGGATCCCATCACAGAACAAAGTGATACCAGAATAGAGTTTACAAACAAACCACACCATTTTAATCACGAATTTAAAAATACCCAAATCGCTACTCAAAATCTCAGATGCCACAAACCACATATCTTAACTCGTAAGTCTTGACCACAGATCATATCGCAAAAATCATTATAAACAAAATTAAAAAAAAAAAAAAGAGAGAAAGAATAGAGTGATACCTGAGTTCGGCGGAAATCCAAAGCAATGGGCTGAGGAAGGCAACGACAACTTTGATGATGAAACCCAGAGCTTGGATCGACGATGAAACCCATGAAATCCAGTGAAACCCAGAGCTTGTCGGCGTTGGGTGAGCGGTGAGATGGAGGACTGGGCGGAGGCATGGATCGGCGGCTTGGGGCTTGGGTCGGCTTGGGACTTCGATTGAGTGGGTCAGCGGTGGGCCGGTGACGTTGAGGCCGGCGATAGTGAGACAGAGAGGTGGGAGTTCAGAGGGGTTGGGGAGTTCAGAGGGAGTTGAGAGTGAGAGGAGAGTAATAGACACGGTTGGATAAAAAGAATAGAAAAAAAAAAAATCAACAAACATATACTATTTTAATTGGGTGGAGAATATTTTTTTTTTTTTCTCTCAGCTACAGTGCACAGCCATATATCGCGAGTCTTTTGTCTAAATATTACAAAAAATTAAGTTTTTTATGATTATAGGTACTGTTGAAAGTTATTTAGGGAATTGAGGAGAGAGAGTGAATTTCGGCAACAGTGTTGTCGAAATTCTAAGAAAAGTAGGAGAGAGAAAGAGGGAAAAGGGGGAGAGAGAAAATCTGGAATTTCGGTAACGCTGTTACCGAAATTTTGCCTGCCCAATCCCTGCCCGTCCGCGAGTGACCGAAGGAAGGGGGAAGAAATAAATGGGGAATTTCGGTAACGCTGTTGTCGAAAATGGAAGAAAAAAAATTGGGGAATTTCGGTAATGGTAATATCGAAATTGGGGAAGAAAAAGAAAAAAGATAATTTCGGTACTGCCAATACCGAAATTGGGGAAGAAAAAAAGAAGAAGATAATTTCGGTACTGCACATACCGAAATTGGGGAAGGAAAAAAAAAAAAAACAATTTCGGTACTGCCAATACCGAAATTAGGGAAGAAAAAAAAAACAATTTCGGTACTGCCAATACCGAAATTGGGAAAGAAAAAAAAAAAACAATTTCGGTACTACCAATGCCAAAATTGGGGAAGGAAAAAAAAAACAATTTCAGTACTGCCAATACCGAAATTGGGGAAGAAAAAAAAAAAAAGAAGACAATTTCGGTACTGGCAATACCGAAATTGGGGAAGGAAAAAAAAAAAAGACAATTTCGGTACTGGCAATACCGAAATTGGAAAAAAAAAAAAAAAAAGACAATTTCGATACTGGCAATACCGAAATTGGGGAAGAAAAAAAAAACAATTTCAGTACTGCCAATGCCGAAATTGGGGAAGAAAAAGAAAAAAAGAAAAAAAGACAATTTCAATACTGCCAATACCGAAATTGGGGAAGAAGAAAAAAAAAAAAAAACAAACAATTTCGGTACTGGCAATACCAAAATTGGGGAAGAAATTGGTGGAAGAAAAAACAAAAAAAGTTTGCAGAGATTCTTTGCAGGATACACTTTGAGATTTTTTGCAGATACTTGTTGTATTTGGTCAAACTCAAGTACGCTGAATGTTTGATTTTTATCATTCTGAATCAAACTTAAGTACACTGAGTGTTTGGTACTTACTTAAAAAATACATAGATTCTAAAAAGTACATGAAAGAAAGTTATAGAAGAAAAAAATGATTGATGTGCACTTCAGAGAATCTTATCTATCTATCTGAAAAGGAATGATTCATTCATCTTTCCCAACAAACTTCAAAGACCGTCAGAGATTCTTACTGCACTATTATCTTTGTGACAATTGATTTTTGTCTTACTACTTCTCATTTTTTCTTCATTCATCCTTCCCAACAAACTTTAAAGACCGTCAGAGATTCTTACTGCACTATTATCTTTGTGACAAATGATTTTTTGTCTTCTTACTTCTCATTTTTTCTATTAAAACGGAAGAGCGTCTGAAGGTTCCTCACTTCTACTCTTCATCTATTCCAATTGTTCAGTTTTTCTTCTGTTTTGCTTGAGCGTGCACAACTAAAAATTGTAAGTGTTGGGTTAATGTAAGTTTTTTACTTTTTGCTTCAACGATAATGATTATTATTGGTATTATTGTTGTTATTTTTTTTAAGTTAAGGACTAGAAACATTTTAAGTATTGTTGTTATTTTGGGTTTATTTATTATTATCTAATTGTGTTTTTCTTTTTCTTTTTTTTGCAAGTAACACTCTATAATTCTCACTTTTTCAGTTAATATCACAATTGTGGTAAGCAGCTGAACTCTCTAATTAAATTTACGTATATGTTTTGGTAACGCTTTATAATTCTTACATTCCTTCATTTTGTATCACAATTGTAGTAAGATTTTCAGTCCCCTAATTTAATTGGAAATTATTTGCTTAGTTAGTAATTTTTTATATAAATGGTTTGTAAAAAATATACCTTCAGATATTGTAATTTTTTAATCTCAATGTTTATATATTAAAGATATTGTAATATTTATTTTTTTAACGTAGGATATATTTGAAATGGAGCGTGGGTCATCCAATCATTCTCTGCATAGGCAATAACAATATCACATCTCTAATGATGCAATGGAAGGCAATGTACGTTGCAAGATAAAAATTTATTAATATCCTAATAATATTTACAATTATTCAATTTATATGAAAATAATTTCAACATTAGTAATATAACATTGTACATTTTTAAAAAAAATTCAAGTTGCCAACTTGCAAGTGCGACCCCAATCATTTGCACCCCCCAGCAGTTAAGTGAGCGTATCACCCCATATTTACATCAATGTAGACTACACCGTATTACCCACCTACCACATATAGATATTGACTGGAGTCTTATCACTTCTTTGGTAGAGCGGTGGCAATCTGAAACCCATACATTTCACCTACCTAATTGTGAAATGTCGATAACTCTACAAGATGTAGCAATCATTACAGGATTGCCTATTGATGGCAACGCGGTGTGCGGGCCAACTAATTTGGAATGGGGATTAAAGTGTCATAATTTACTTGGAGTGACACCACCTGAAAATGCATTGACATATGGTGCCCTTAAAATAACATGGGTAAGGAGAACATTTGCAAACCTACCAGAGGGTGCCAATGCTATAACAATCCAACAGTATGCTAGGGCATACATGTTTCAAGTTTTGGGTTTCCTATTTGGAAATAAAAGCCAAAATAAATTGCATTGCTGCTTTCTCAATCTGTTAGAGGACTTTGGTGTAGCTGGGCAATATAGTTAGGGTAGTGCCACATTTGCTCTCCTTTATAAAGAGTTGTGTACTGTTGCTATTAAAAAAAGCACAGAGATTTCAGGTCCTATTTTCATGTTACAATTATGGGCGTGGGAGCATCTTCCATATCTGACCCCAATTCCAATAAATCCAATAAATTTAAATGGTGACGACCCATACGGTTGCAGGTATAATATTTACTTTCTATTTTTATACAATATTGTATACTGTAGCGTTTATCCTTGATACTTTCAAACCCTAAAATCAATGGCAATCATTAATTGTGTATAGGTGGGATACGTATAGAACATTTACTCACACACCAACGCATGTTCTACATGCATACCATTCCAATCACGACACACATAATAAGGATCAGGTAATATATGTTGTCACAATGCATTAATGGTTAATTTACTAGTTATATTATTGTCACGATTATAACATATTTTTTGTAATTGGAATCGCAGGTTGTTTGGACACCATACGATAATTATTTGCATCCATGGTGTCTTGCAGAAAAGCATATATGGCTTACAACAGCGCCATTACTATGCTTTCAAATTGTTGAGTTTTACCACCCAGAGAGAGTCATGCGACAATTTGGATTGTTGCAAAGATATCCAAAGTGGCCTACTGACAATTTGGATAAATCCGTGCATTGTGTAAAGATGACAGAAAAGTCTAATGTTGATTGGCGTATGGTGCATGCACCATACTACCAACTTTGGAACCAGCGAGCTGAAAATGTAGTTGGGGATGACAATTTTCATGTAGATGTAGACTACACAGCATGGTACCAACAATATGGTCACTTATTCACGACACCCCATGCGGCTGCCCATACGTACCAGGTAGATATTTTAGCATTTTCAATACTGCACTAATATTGATAACAAATTATTATTTTAGCTTTTTCAATAATACTGCACTAATAAATTTTTTTCTTTTTATGTGGCAGCAAACAGAAATTAATAATATGTTAACTTTGGCTATTGCAAACCAAGGGAGGGTTGACCTGATTGCACAACAAGTCCTTCCAACAATAGTAGAGGGCCTTACTCGAGTGAAGTTATCCATGGAAGCAGATATTTCCTCCGTCCCTACTGAGAGGGTGACACACTTTGGGCGACGACAGAGGCAGCAAGGAAGACAACGTAGACAACGCAGAAATGATGAAGCTGGACCATCCATGGCTACCCAAGCTGGACCATCCACCTCTACCCAAGCTGGGCCATCCACCTCTGCCCATAATGAGCCTACCACCTTCAATGAGTATAATCCAATTAATGTCAGTGAGTATTGTATGTATTTATATCAACAGATTGGATTACCCACTTCCATAGGACAAGGATTAGAGGGTTTGTTTAGCTATGACCATTATCCCCAACCTAGTTTAACACCTCCTTCTTATCATCCATCGCCACCTCCATACTATTCTGGGCAATACAATTATGGCCAAGATAACCAGTTTAGCTATGAACAATCTTCTCAACCATCCCCTCATGTTGGTGATTTCTCCACCCCACCAAATACATGGGCATGTGCTCCAAACTCTGAGGAAGAGGCCTCTGTAACAGACTCTGAGGAAGATGCCTCAAATGAGGATAGTGGGGAAGATGCAGAACAGATGGAGGTGTCATCAGATAATGAAAGTGATGAAACTGGTAATACAAGAAGGTAATACAAGAAGGTAATCTATTAAAAATATTCAATGTTTACATAATTTATTACTGTCCATCATAGTAGTTAAAATGATTTAGAATGATGTGTTATGGTTACATAAATTACTAATTATGTAGCTCTTCATTTTGGTTCTTCTAAAATAAGACAGATTATATTTCTAATGCATTATTCCGATAATAGATAAATATTTATAATATCGTATAATTTTAGTTATTATTATTATACCTAAAACTTAGATTTTTGATTTAGGCTCATATAATAACCATTTTTTTTTTTTTTTTGGTTTTCTTATAGCATACATGTATATTTTAGGCTGACAAAGTAAGAATTTCTTCACGAAAAATTTATGTCAATTTTGAAATATATTTTTGCTATATGAAATTTTAGCTATGACCATAATTTAAAACATATCATACAAATCAATTCTTGTTGCAAAACACATAATACAAAAACAAGATTTTCATGAAGAAATGATTTAACAAAAACAAAATTTTCATGCTTAGCTATGCCCCTAAAACATATCAACATGAATATTATAAAAGAAAAGTAACTACTTAAAGAGATGTAACTCACCTTGTGGGGATAGATATTTGCAAGTAGGGGTGTTCACCAAACTGCAAAAACCGCAAAAACCGCACCAAAATCGCCCATAAAATGGTATAACCGCACCGCACCGCAAGTAATTTTGCACCGCACCGCACCATCTCTATATATATTAATATATTTAATTATTTTTAATATTAAATATATTATTAATATTTTAATAACTCTAGTTAAAAAAATGCTTTGATAATTCTAACAATTGTTGATTAGGAAAGTCAGCCCAAAATAAAGAAAAACTAGCTCAATAGTTTAAAACTTGGACCAAAACAAAGGAAAAAATTAGTTTTGGGCTAGGTAGATAAAGCCCAAAATTCGAAAAATATACTAACTTCAAATCATTCAAACCGCATCTTATACATCGCACCGCATATGTGACTGCAAAAATGAGGTGCGGTGCGGTTATGGTTTAGGCTAAACTTTAAACCGAACCGCACCGCACATGTGACCGCAAAAATAAGGTGCGGTGCAGTTATGATTTTAGATAAACCGCACCGCAAAGTGCGGTGCTAAAAATGGCCCAAAACCGCACCGCACCGCACCGCGAACACCCCTATTTGCAAGTGTTGTTCCTTATAATTGTTTGTAGAATGTATGGCACGCATGAATTGAAAATGGTTGATAGAATTATGAGGGAAATAAGAGTGGAGAAGAAGGTTGATAGAATTTTTAGGGGAAAAGAATGGAAAATAAGAAACGTGGAAACTAAAGTAATATTGGTGCTGTTTAAATATGACGCAAGTTTCGTATAAGTTAAAATCTTAGATTTTAAACTATACTAATAGAAATTGACCAAATACACTGCAAAGAACCTCTGCAAAATTTTCAGTTTTTTTGTTCTTTTTGTTTACATCATGCACATCAATTATTTTTTCTTCCATCAATTTCTCCCATGCATGAATAAGAATCTCTGTACTTTATACTGTACTAATAAAAATTTACCAAATATAACACAGTATGTAAAAAGACAAAAAAAACTAAAAAGAATGAATTTTTAAAGAAACTTATCACGGAAACGCCATAAAAATTAAAAAGAATCTTATCTCTGAACCCATAAAAAGTAAAAGGAATAACAATCTATGAACCCATAAAAAGTAAAAAGAATAACAATCTTTGAAGATAGTTTTGTTGAGAAAGATGAATGAATCATTTTTTTCGGACAGACAGATAAGAATCTTTGAAGTGCACGTCAATCATTTTTTTTTCTATAACTTTCTTTCATGTACTTTTTAGAATCTATGTATTTTTTTTTAGAGTAAGTACCAAACACTCAGTGTACTTAAGTTTGATTCAGACAGACAGATAAAACTCAAACATTCAGCGTACTTGAGTTTGACTAATAAAAATTAACCAAATACAACAAATATTATCTCTGCAAAAAATCTCAAAGTGTATCTTGCAAAGAATCTCTACAAATCCTGCAAAAAATCTATGCAAATCCTGCAAAAAATCTTTGCAAAACTTTTAGTTTTTTTTAGTTTTTTTTTGTTTACACCGTGCACATCAATCAATGTACTTTACATTGTGTATCCTGCAACCCTTTTTTTTTTTTTTTTTTTTCTTCCCCAATTTTGGTATTGCCATTACCGAAATTCTCTCTCTTATTTTTTTTTTCTTCCCCAATTTCGGTACTGCCAATACCGATTTTTTTTTTTTCAATTTCGGTATTGCCAGCCAGTACCGAAATTGTCATTTTTTTTTCTTCCCCAATTTTGGTATTGCCAGTACCGAAATTGTCTTTTTTTTTTTTTTTTTCCCCAATTTCGGTATTAGCAGTACCAAAATTATCTTTTTTTTTTCTTCCCCAATTTCGGTATTGGCAGTACCAAAATTGTCTTTTTTTTTTTTTTCTTCCCCAATTTCGGTATTGCCAGTACTGAAATTGTCTTTTTTTTTTTCTTCCCCAATTTCGGTATTGGCAGTACCGAAATTATCTTTTTTTTTTTTTTCTTCTTCCCCAATTTTGGTATTGGCAGTACCGAAATTGTCTTTTTTTTTTTTTTTCCTTCCCCAATTTCAGTATTGCCAATACCGAATTGTCTTTTTTTTTTTTTTTTCCTTCCCCAATTTCGGTATGGGCAGTACTGAAATTATCCTTTTTTTTTTCTTCCCCAATTTCGGTATTGGCAGTACCAAAATTATCTTTTTTTTTTCTTCCCCAATTTTGATATTGGCAGTACCGAAATTGTCTTTTTTTTTTTTTTTTTTTCTTCCCCAATTTCGGTATGGGCAATACCGAAATTATCCTTTTTTTTTTTTTCTTACCCAATTTCGGTATTGGCAGTACCGAAATTGTCTTTTTTTTTTTTTCTTCCCCAATTTCGGTATTGCCGTTACCGAAATTCCCCAATTTTTTTTCCTCCATTTTCGGCAACAACGTTACCGAAATTCCCCATTTATTTCTTCCCTCCTTCCCTTGGTCACTCGCGCACACTCGCGCACGGGCAGGGGTTGGGTAGGCAAAATTTCGGTAACAGCGTTACCGAAATTCCAGATTTTCTGTCTCCCCCTTTTCCCTCTTTCTCTCTCCTACATTTCTTAGAATTTCGGCAACACTGTTGCCGAAATTCACTCTCTCTCCTCAATTTCCTAAATAACTTTCAACAGTACCTATAACCATAAAAAACTTGGTTTTTTGCAATATTTAGACAAAAGACTCGTATATCGTTGTGCACTGTAGAAAGATAGGTAAAAATTATAATCATAGCTTCACTGCAACACTGTTTTTAGCATATACTGGTATTAAGAATAGCTTTTTAGTACCACTATTGCTAGGATACTTATTTATTATTATGTTTTTAACTTATAGATATGCTCAGTTTTGGGAATAGATGCATATTATATATATATATATATATATATATTTATTATATTAAGGTAAAGATTTCATTTGCCTTTCTCAAATATATATATATATATATATATATATATATTATTTGCCTCATGATATATACATAGGCAATTGTAGATGTACACGATTTAAATTTTTCCAAAGAAATAGATATACAACATGTTTAATAAATTATGGTTTGAAGTATTTAAATTCCATCTTATTTATACTTTTTTTAGAAGAAATATTATTTATACTTTTTTCTATGAGAGAGATTCAAATTTTTTTAGAGAGTTTTAACTTATGGCATCCGCTCCCAATAATAGCTCTTTATCATCAGACCAAGACACTAATCATTTTAATCACAAAAGTCCGTAAAGTCCAAAATTTATTGATGACATTATTAGTAGTTGCACACACTATGTAACAAGTTTTGGACTTCCAATATAAGTCCTTGCACTACTATTTTTTATGTTCCTATAATCAAAAGTTATTATGTATTTATTTAACTTTCTTTATAAAATAACTAAAGTTTTTAATTGAAAAAAAAAAGGTAAATATGTGGCACATCATGATTGGTAAAATTAACTTCAATTTGTTTAAAAACTGAGGGGGCGAGTCTTGACCATGTCAGTGGCACATTACCAGATGAGGTCACATTGTAGAGGAAGGGCTTTAGGGAGGAGGTCAGTCTTGTCATGTCTGAAGGGATGGAAGCTACCACCACATTAATTGCACCCCACCAAACCCTCTAGCTGCATTTATGTGAAGAAGACCTCTAAACGGTGTTGTCTAGGTAGCTGCAACTCACGAAAGGTTTGGGAAAATGTTTGATGGGATAAGCACTCGAGTAGTGGCCTACATGATCAACGGAAAGAGGCTATATAACGTAAAAAACCCTCCAGAGGAAATGAAGGATATGAGAATCGATGGAGAAAACACTGTAGCAACAAGAACCAGAATTGTAATAAAGTCTAGAGAGAATCTATTCAAGAACTACTCTCGTCGAATTTTGCCAAGGATTGATTTCTTTGCATGAAGCTTGTTTTTCCTTATTTACTTCCACCTTTAATCCGTTGTAAGCGTTGTTCAGTTCATTAAAGCCTAGTTTTTGGCCTACTCTGTACAAATTCATTGTGTTGGGCTATTTGGGCCTTAATCCTATTACTTCTTAGGCTTATGACCTGAATCACGCCCTTACACGTGTGCTTAGATATAAATAGTTTTGATTTTAGAGGGCGAAAATGTCCTTACTTTAAATTCTTTTTAAAAAACCCATGACTAGTGAGGGTTAATGTCGAGATAAAATAAAAATCTCAATGTGTGAGGGCTACCTCGGTCACTCTTATGTGTGATCCAGGGGATGCCTACTAGTATCTTGTCGTCAAAAGAGATTTTTCAAAAGTCAATGTGAAAAAAAAGAAGAAGGATTTTAAACAAAATTTTAAAGGATGTAGATTGGATTTTTTGGTTAATGTAGGCAAAGTTTTTCCTTAAGGGATAGGTATAGGGGCGCAGAGGCGGCTCAATATAATTTGGGGCTTAAGACAAAAATTCATGTGAAGTATTTTATATGTAAATATCAATCAAATAAAAGTATTTAATACTAATCAAATCAAGGTTAATTTGATGCAATATTAAATACTTAATTTGAAGAATAATACCAACTTAACTAATGTTAATTTCATATAGAGAATTTAATATCATAGTTGATGCAATATTAAATACTTTATTTTGGATATATGACAATGTATAGTTAAGTAAGATTGTAATCTAATTTTTAATTTTATTTCTTGTTTTTGAGAGAGAGAGAGAGAGAGAGAGAGAGAGAGAGAGAGAGAGAGAGATTAATCTATAATTGGTGATTTAACACATTTGTAACATCTTTTTGAAACATTTTAGGGTTTCAACTAGGTTGGGTCTAGAATTTGACAGTTTTGAAAATGACACCAAATTCAAAGTCCCACCATTGGATGGGAAGAGCACAGCAAGGAATGGGTATTGGTGCAATAAGGGTTTGATTAAATTTTGATTGCGAGAGTGGACCGATCAAAGTACGGGCACATGACTTTTAACCTTCATGCGCCAATTTAGATTCCAATTCTTACCGTTGGATTTGCATAGCATGGTAAAATATTGGTGTTGATGAAATTTAAGTTCAATTGAACAACCAGATCAAGCTCAAATTAAACCAATTTTACATATAAGCAAACCCATAATTTGTTTTAATATTTAATATCTGAACTATATTGTTATTTTATAGTATTTGATATAGCTCATTGTGAAGATTTCATATTGTTCTTTTAACATATGACATATAATCTTTTTCTATTATCTAATTTTGGGGAGCTATTCAATTTATGAATTATATCTAATTTTTTTCATTAATTAACCTATGTATTTCATATACATACGCCTATTTATTCTTGTTTATTATAAAAAATTATACTAATTGTTTAAACTTTAAACCTTATAAACTTCAAACCACATGCCGCTACATATATCTAAAATTTAAATTAACAAAAAAAATTTCTTGCAATTTTTTATAAAAATTTTTTTGAGCTCAAAACGATAAAAATCTTTTATTAAATGCCAAATATAGGCATACAAAGTAAACTAGTGCATACACTAGTGTAGGTGGGACATTCACATTCACTACATGCAGTTTAGTCCCAAATAAAATAAAACACCGCATGGAGCCATTAAGCCCAAAAGAAGACAGCTCCATGCCCAACACCTCTATATAATTATTTCTTATAAACTTTTTTTTCTTTTTTTACAAAAGTGATAGAAATTTCTTATAAAACTTTGAACCTTAGCGCCACATGTCAATCAATTCCCCTCTCCCTCAATTTTTTTTTTTCACTTTTCCCTCTATCACTCCCTACTCCCAACTCCCTCGGAACACAATTCCCTTTCCCTCTTAACACTCCCAACACACGCCAACTGACTATCTCACTTTTCCCTCTAAATTTTTTCACTTTTCTCTATGTCATGGTCTGCCTTGTGGCTATTTTTTGACAATGCAGTGCATTGACTTAGACTTACTGACTATTTTTTTTGTCTTTTGAAATCTCTCTTTTTCTTTGCTCTGACTCTGGTGTTGGAAAATCCAACATTCTCTCCAGGTTCACGCGCAACGAATTTTGCTTAGAATCCAAGTCCACCATTGACGTCGAATTCGCCACCAGAACTCTCCAGGCAAGCAATATCTCTCTTTTCGTTTTCGTTTTCGGCTCGATCTAGGGCTCTGTTTCGGAAATTGGATTAGCGATTATTGTTTTTTTTTTATGAAGCTTCTGAGCTTGGATTTTAAAATTTTGGATTCGTAATTCTTGTTTTTAGGAATATGAGGTACAGGATTCTTTGGATTCATGTAATTTAATTCAGAGGTAATTGGTAATTGTGAACTGTAACTATTTTATTTTCCTGTCTGATTTTTTAGGCTGGAAAAAAGTTGCATCTTGAATGATATATAGCACCAAGCTTTGTCAGTCAATGTGAGATTCTGTGTTGGATCGCGTTAAGTTCGATAGCATTGCCTTGAAGTTTTTATAGAAGCTACCAAATGATAACCACTAGTATATATAGACACATTTGTTTTTCAATTTTTTGGTTTTTTTCCTTGGTTCTTAAGAAGTTACTTATTTTCACACAGTATGCAATCTGTATGCATGTGAAATGTACAAAATTTTTTCCCCATGATTTCTCTTTTTATCTTTCTAACCTTTTGAAAAAAGAAAAAGACTTCAAAAATGATTTTTTTTTTTTGGAAGATGCTGGTTATTTTAATTAAATGATTTTTCTTTGTGAAAAATGAATACTTTAAACTATAAGTTGCTACACATAATAGTTTAAATTGGCGAATAAGTATTGAGATCATTGGTTGCTTAGAAATGCGGACCATGATCGAATGCTTCATGTATTGGCCAATCAAGTGGTGGTTTGATGGGGGATCAGACATCTTCTGTGAGAGGTTATTTTGATGGTCAAGTTATCAATGGGATGATAAATTTGCTTTAAAAAGTGATGACGTGATATTGTGCACCAGTTATAGAAATAGCCATCTATCGTTTTCTGAGCAAATGGAGCTTAACAGAACTTCATTCGCAACTTGAATAATTGAAGACAAGGTTTCTGCTTTATTTTGAATGGTGCATTTACCAACCTCCTCTCAGTAGGAATCTTTGTTAATCTAGATATACATTACACCTTGCTTTGTTAATCTCAGTAGGAACCTAGGCTTTCCTCTAGTTCTCTTTTGGCTAAATTGGCTTTTTGTGTAAGTGTATATATGTAAATATGTAATGGTGTATTTGTGTTGACTGTTGATTGGCTATTGTCTCTTGAGGGGGGTGGGGGTGGGGGTGGGGCTGTGGCATTGGATTGAGGCAGTGTTTGTTATCGTTTACAACACAGCTGTTTCTTATGCTTCTTCTTTTTGGGAAGTCTTCATGCCATTTATTGCATAATTTTAGTCTTTTCAGATTATAAATAGCTTGGTTTTACAAGCCCCTACTAACAAGATACATAATTTTATAACTCTATTAGCCCTTTTTTTTACCTGACCTTACAGGGTCTTTTAAATTCAAGCCTTTTTTTTTTTTTTAAAGAATGCTTCCATAGTAGTTCTATAGTAGTTCTAATACCACATAATTTTTCTTTGTAATTATTCTTTGGTTTCCATTTCAGCTTGCCCCAGTTCCTTTCAGCTGTTGCAATCACATCTCTTGCTGTGGCGGCTACTGTAAATGCTTTGGTTCTGCCTTAGTTAAATCAAGTAAGCTAGTCTCAAGTTTTCAATTATTACCTCCTTCTCACATGCTTGTCTTCATTGAGATAATCAAGTTTCTACTAAGACCTTTACTTGGCTGTGTCAGTTTTTTGAAGACATTAAATAGAATCTAGTTATGCATATATCTCCTTTCCTTTCCCCTTTTATTTTGTATTTTGTATTTAAAAAAAGTAGATTGAGAAGTGGGTACACATTGCTCCATATTGCTATAAGTCGGCAGTGAAAAAATGCCCAGGTTGAGTTTGTGAAGAGAGTGAAAATTTTATTAGTGAATAGTTTTATGTTCTAATTCTTTGGAAGGGGAGTGGGGATTGCATAGGTCATTAATTTGTTTTGCAGTTGCAATGCCAAAAGCATGTAAATACCTAATGAATTCTATATGTTTGACAGTGCAGAATGGATCTGTAGCAATTCAAGGACTGCTGTGGGATTGGATTTGGACCTTGGGGCTCTAAATTGGTGCTTGGAGAAGAACATATAAAAGTGGAGTTGGAGCTGATGGATATTCCAGAATATCCTTCTTTCATGGCAATGGCTTGCAACCTCTTGAGGCCAAGCTAGTCAACTTTGTGCCTCAAGAACTGATAAGTAAAATTAAACTGGGCAAAGATGGTTCTGAGACTTGTGCATTGGAAGCTACCGTGCAAGTGGGATTATTTTGTGAAATCTAAATCTCTCCTTGTAGCTTAATGCTATTAAAGTTGCTAAGACATGGAAGGAACTAATTTATTATTTTGTGTCCATTTCTGTCCAGGGCACAACATAAATCAAAAAATATTTGTAGGACAAATCTGATGTTGAACATCTATCTTATAAGCATTTTCCACAATAAGGGAAGGAAATACAGGTTGTTTGTTTGTAATTGCTAAAAATTTCTTCATGCTTCCGTGTTAAAAGGACTATTTAATGTTATTCTTCTTTGTTGAAAGTGCTATTATTTTTTTGAGTAAAATTTATTAGAAAATAAGGACAAATCTTTCATATATAGGATGTATATAAAAGACATTTTTTTAGGTTGTAAACAAAAGGTTCATCTAAAGAATACAAAGTGCTATATTTTTATGTATTTTTTTTTCTTTGAATTTTAGAATAACTAATATTTTCATGATTATTTGCAAAGGCCAATTGTGGCCCTCGCAAATAATTTAGAATTAGTGAGGGTATATTTTTAACTCACAAAAAATAAAATTTTTGGAAGGAATTTTTATTGTCCCTCGGAAATAATTTGGTAGGAACATTTCCCTCCAAAATTTTTTACATTTTAATGATTATTTGTGAAGGTTGATTCTATCCCTTGCAAATAATTTAGTATTTGTGACGGCAATTTTTTAATCGTCGCAAATAATACACTTTTTGTGAGAGATTTTTAATTGTTCCTCGCAAATAATATGGAGGGAAGATTTTCCTCCAAAATATTAGTATTTGTGATGGATATAACACATAATTGTGACAGCTTTTTTTATTGGTCACAAATATTCTACATTTTACCAAGTATTTGCGAGGGCTTTATTTTGTCATTACAAATAATATTTTTTGAGAGGGGTTTTTGGGTCTGTCAAAAATTCTTGGTCGCTAATAGGCATTTTTTTTGTAGTGACTAAGTGAAAAGTTCATTCTTGGAACTTGGTTGACAAAACCTAAAACTTCTTAGAAAATATTTTGTTACTCATATCCATTTTGAATTGATAATAAAGTTTCTTTAGCTAGATGCGTTAATTATAATTGCATTAGAACCACTAAATATTTCACAAAAAGAGTGAATTTGAATAAAGTTTTATATAATTTGTATAATCTACTTGTAATCTTTTTTTTTTTATTGGATATTACAAATTTAACTCTTCAAAAAACAAAAAAAAAAGAACTTCATTAAATGATTTTTTTTTCAAGGGAACCAAAACATTTTATTGGGCTAAACTCTTAAAAATTTTGATTTTAATCAATAACATTTATAATTTATTAAAAATTAATCGGACTAGGGAGCACCACCCCTTAGTCCCACCATAGCTCTGACCTTGCATAACCTCGTACCATTTTTACGCACTGAGTTTGTTCTCTTTTCTCTAGATATGTGTCGGGTGGAGGTCGATCCCGGTCAGAGTCAGAGAGGAGGAGATTTGGCCAAAATTCTGCCATATTTAATGAGATCTCGTCGAATCTACACGATATCTTGACTGATTTGACTAAAGAATGGCTCAAATTGCAAAGAATGACTACTTTTGGCGGCTGGAGATTGATTGGGTTGGTTGAAATTGGGTTTTGATGCAATGACTTGTCAGCTGACCCACCAGAATCGGTTTCTAGAGGTTGAAAACTGCCGCTGACCATCACAGGCATCAGATCGGGCAGTTTTTAGGTTGGCCTGGTTTGTTCCACGGGTAGGTTGGACAATGCTAACCATTATTATATACATGCAATAAAATTATTATTACGAAGAGCAAGCAATTTTTAGGTATAATATAATCATTTGGAAAATACAGATGCTTTGCATTTTCTTACTACATAACAATTTTATTCTTGTCAAGAATTTTGTAGTTCAGTAGCATAACATATACTCTTATTTATTGAGAGAATTATGATTCAAATTTCTCATCCTTCGTAAAAATAAACGTGACTAACAAGTTGGCAGATCCCCCATATATATCTCACCACAGGTAAAGCTCCGTTTTCTGCAATTATGGCAAACATTGTGCAGGTATGTAAGTACATGGATCAGGGCTTGAAGGTGGAGCTAGTGCTCGATCATATGGGATTGACACCTTGGTTGCCCCATGTTTTGACTTCATGATCACATTCAAAGGCCTCGCAGCTCCAAGAGGCTTGAATTTGATGCTAAAAATCAAGAATGACAGAATCACCATCTTTACAATGTTGGAGAGAGCTCTCCCAAAAAACCATGTTTTGATTTATTAGGAGAGGATGTGTATTTCCAAATGTGTATTTTTCATGTTTCACAAATGCACGAGAAAGTGGGTTTTTATAGAAATAATAAAGCAACCCCACCCAAAGGTTGTTAAACACGTCACAATGGCTTTTTTTTTTTTTTTTTTCAATCTGACTCTGACGCTATGCATCACATAATGAGAAAAGAGTATTAAGGAATGTCAATCATATCATATGCTATATACATAATAGTAGAAGTCTTTTCTTGCAATTAAGAAAGTGCTGCCATTAGGGGTGGCAATTCGTGTTCGCGTGTCGGGTTCGTGTCGTGTTAACTCATACGTATTCGACTATATAGGTCAACACTAACCCGACATGTTTATTAAACGGGTCAAGATTCCTCAACCCTAACACGACCCATTTATTAAACGGGTCAGTCGTGTCGACCTGTTTATCTGATTTTATCAAAATGAAGAAAAACACTTATGGAAAAACAAGCAAATTAATATTTTAAATGTAAAATTCAAAACTAATGAGTAATTATATCACAAATAATCATTCAAAACTAAAACATATCTCAATATCATAAATAATCAATCACAATATGTCAAAAAAAAAAAAATAAACTACAACAACTAATAAGTTTATATACCTCTAGTTTGAATGGTATATTGGTAAAATTTCATTTAATTAAACGGGTCAGACGGGTCAAACAGGTTTCATAAGTTGAACCCTAACCCAACCTGTTTATCAAACGGGTTCGTCGTGTCAACCCGAATATGACACGAACCCATTAAGCCTCAACCCATAACCTGCTAATTTCGAATCGTGTCGTGTCGGGTTCGCGGGTCGTGTCCAATTTTGCCACCCCTAGCTGCCATATAGAAAAAATGCCTATCTAAAAATATGCCACTTGCACAATTAAAAAGATATAAATTATATTGTTTCAGAAGGTTAAAACACCATTGGAGAGGCACAATTAAAAAACATAAATTATAAACACTATTTGGAGCCTCTTAGTACAAAAAGAAAACTAATCGTAAATTACAATAAAAAATTTCTACACGGAGAAAGGAGAAAGAGAGATCGAGAGAAAAGAGATTCAAGGAAAAGCTTAGAGATTCAGAGGTAGAGAGGGAGAGAGAAATTCGTCAACCATACCAAGAGAGAAATATCTACACCGGCCATCTCCATCAGTTTTCCAGCTACCGATCATTTGAACTAACACCGGTAGATAGAGATAGTTACAGAGAAATAAAGAGACAGAGATAGACAGAAGGACACCACCCAGATCTTCTACCGCCACTGTAAGCCTCCACTCACTACCCGTCTATCGGAATCAGAATCGCTACTAGTAAAGTTATGTTTTAAACTTAAAAATTTAGGGTTTTTGGTTTTTATTTGGAGAATCAATTGGGTGTTAATTATGATTTAGATTGGTATTTTGGGTCAGATTTGGTTTTGATTAAGGGATACGGTAAACAGAGAAATAGAGAAAGAGATAGAACTGTAAACAGAGAAGTTATACCGTACGAAAAACTCAAAACCAAACGTTACCTTTTCATTCCTTAAGTCTAAAAACACAAGTATTTGCTATTTCCATTCGTTAAACACAAACAGCCAAAGGAAAACCCTTCCTTGCCGATCTGCTTTGCACTATGTTTTGTTTCTTCTCTACAACAAAGTGCAAACTTGCCCACTTAGATTTCTACCACCAAGTCAATTTAGAGTCCCAAGAGAATGATCGGTACATCGTTTGAAGATTCTTTTAATAACCGTTTGGAATAAGTCGATAAGGAAGGAGAGAGGACGATAGAGAGATGAAAAGTCTAAATAATCAGTAGATGTGAGAGACAAAAAGATAAATCTGAGGGGTGCCATTACAAGTTCTGACAATCGAAATCGCTCTAGGTAAAGTTCTGTTTTCAATTCTACAAATTGAGGGTTTTTTTTTTTGGGTGAATCATTTGTGCATAATTTATGATTTAGATTTGGGTACTTTGGTTTGATTGCTCATGATCTAGGTTTTTCAATCAGGAGTAATTTTGTTTAATTAGTTTAAACAGATGGGTTAGATTTAGGTTCGAGGGATTTTGGTTAGAAGTTGTTTTGTTTAGGGTATCTAGCTTGGCTTTAATTGGTTTTAGGTATCTAGAATGGATTTTGCCCATTTGGGTTGCTTTGATTTTGAATTTGCTTTCCCATTTAGAGTAAGATGAAGATTTGCTTTGTCACTCAAAACACAAATCTTTAATAATCAAAACCACACCAAAGTTTTATTTTAAAATTTTATTTTTTTGGGTTTGTTGTTTCTGAATAGTCCCTCTTTAAAAGCCAGTGGAAATCTATGATGAAATTTTATACAAATTAGACATACTATGATTGCCCTGTTTTTTTTTATTTTTTTATTTTTTTATTTTAAATTCCTCTCACTTGGATATCCCTGTGAAAAAAAGAAAAGAAAAAAGTATCAGTGTATATTCTATTAGTGCTCTCAATCGTGTTATGATATTAGAATCGTAATTAGATTGGTCCATGAAAGAATCATCCTTCAATTGTGTTCTTTGTGTATGGTATGTTAGTGCTCTCAATTATGTTATGAAACTAGAATCATAACAGATTGCAATATAGAAAACCAGAAAACCATTATTTCACTTGGAAAACATTATAAATTGCTATACACTATAAACTTTCAAATTTTACAAAATAATGTTGTAGAGAATAGATGGGGCAGAGCAGCAAAGCAATAAATCATATGGTAGTTGCAGTGACTATTGAAAGTATGGAGGGAAGGTGTTTTCTTTTGTCTTGAATGATTGGGTTTAACATTAAGGTGAGAAGTGGCATTTGGATTTGAGTTTTACACGCTCGAAATTGATCCATGAAAGAAATACCATATTGCCAAGTAGTTTTTCTATTGCATTATATTTTGATTTTTTTAAAAAAGTTGTTTAAAAATATTATCATGAAATTTTAGCTTGAACTAATGCTGCTTTAGGCAGTCTTATTACGAAATGTCATTTATATGGTGAGATATGTTATTTTGCCTTACTTTGTTTAGTTCTCTTTTACAGGGTGTTGTTGTTGCATTTCTTGTTTATTTTGCAACACAGAGGTAAGTTCTATGAAGGCAACAATTAGTTAACCCTTTCGAAAGTTTTTATTTTTACTTCAAATATTTATTTTTTTGCCTTTTGTTTCAGTGCGTAAAAAAAATCATAGCTAGTAAGTACATATGTAAATAAGAGAAGCTTTACATTAATGATAATAGCTATGGTGATAATTGTTAAGGGTGTTAGATGTCACTGTAATGCTAGCAACATGGTGTGGAAGAAATTTTAGGGGGTCATAGAGAGAGCAATTGTTTAGAGGTTATCAATTTAGTGGTTGTTATTGTAGTGTTGAAGATAGGGAAGACAGTGCTTTGAGGCATTGGAGGAGATGCTCATTATGGTTGAGCTTAGTTAAGTTGTACAATATTAATATGCAGTGTTAGTACTTTTTCCTTTACTTTATAAAAATTGTCTGAGTGTCTTATCCATAATATATGTTGGGATTATTATGGAGAAGGAAAGGAGCATCCTACATTCTACATGTGAACTTGATGCAATTAGCATCAACATATGGGTTGAAAAACACCATAATCATGTTTAATTTTATGATTTCATGAGAATTTCAAATTGATTTTTTATTATTACATGCCAAAAGTTAGATGAAGCTTGCTTTAGTCTTTATATGTCGTTTTTGGATTTTTTTTCCTCTGAATGATTTATTAATTCTTTTTGTTTGCATCTCATGTTATTTTTGCTGATAATAAGAGAAAAGAAATAAATTTCCAGAATTCTTTTATTTTCTTGGAAATTTCAGATTTTAGATAAAGGCATTTGATTTTTATGGGAATTGAAACTTTATGGAATATGTTCGTGTATTGGGTCAAATATTTTCAAATCTTAGCATCTATCTAGAGATGGTTTCTTTGAATAGAAGGGTACCCCATACATAGCACGGGTATTAGGCTAGCTATATATAAAAGCAAAAGTTTTGCCCTACAGAAAAATATGGAGACAGAGATAGAGAGAGACATAGACACGGTTTGTAAGATCCCGCTGACTCAAACTTCTTCAAAATTAGTCCAAAGGTGAGGTAGAAATGGAGGCCAGCATTAGGTACCCTTTCTTCCATCAATATGGCCCTTGATTATAATTTTCATTACATTCAAAATATCAAATCTATGCTTCTTTATTTTTCTTATTAAAGATACAAAATTAGTCATAGAGCGAAAGATTTAATATAGTTCCTAGAGTTGTGTATTAGTGTATGTTTTTATGAAAACCTTTCATTATATACATTGGAATTTGACAATGGCTGTGTTGTTTTCATTTCGGTGTGAGTGTTGGTTTGTGGTGTGATGACAAAGTGAGAGGGAGTGTGAATTTGAGCTACTATAGGTAAAGTTTTTTTTCCCCATTTCTTTCTTAGATTTGGGTATGAAATATGAACTAGTTTTGAGTAATTTGGTTGGATTGTTTTTTATTTAGGTATTTGGGTTACATTAGGTTTTGATTTGATTTTTTTTTTCTAAATTTGTCTTTCTCGATTTAATTTACAATAAGCCTATTTAATTATATATGCTTTTATTATGTTTTACATATTACTACAATTAAAATAAATTTGGGATTTCACTGTAAAGAAACAGCATGCTTTCTAGGCTTCCCATGACTCATTCCCCAACAGGTATAAGTATGTCCCAAATGGGTACTGTTGTGTTTTGCTGTTTGAGTGAAATAATTAATTATTGAATTTGATTTATTTATTTATTTATTTTACATATTCTGGAGTATTTTCATAAAACCCAATTTTTGTATATGTAAATTTAAATGCTATTTAAGAAGAATAGAAAGTAGTTTGTTCCTCTTAATATTCCTCAAGTTTCTTCTTTTTTTTTGGGTGCTTGATCAATATTTTTCCCCCTTAAACAGAATTAAATTCTTCTTTCATAAGAGACACCTAGAGAGCTGTTCCTAATTTTTGTGGTTGGTTGGAGTACTTGGTAGACCCTATTTGAGTTTTTTTATTTTTTATTTATTTTTATCAATATGCTTGATTAGTTCTCTTCCCCCACACCCCCCCCCCCCCCCCCAATATTTGATGCTTCTTTACACAACTTATTGTATGTCGTCTACAACACTATAATGGCACTCCAATGTCCAATCAAATAAGCACCAGTAGCAAGAGAGAAAGTAGCATAGGTTGTTAACACTAGCAGTTGACTTAGCATTCAAATCAGCGTCTAAGCCAAACCTATGGTTTTGATATTAACTTATGATGTTAGGTTTTGTTTAATTGAAAAATATTGCATGGGACAAATGTGTCACACTTCTTATACCTATTCGTAGATTTGTTGAGGGTCTCCATAGTAAGAAGACTTTAGCCAAACACTCATATTTAATATTTGTAAACAAATTGTATTATAAAAAAATTTAGCTGATGTGTTTTCGTCATTATCACAAGATGAAGATAGACTAAGGGTGGTATAGTTATCTTAGTTTTAAAATGATTCTATAATTCCTTACAACATTTGTATAAGCCTTTCAATTTTTTATGATATAAGTTTTATTTTAAAGTCTAATGTTAGTTTATTTCAGCAATTAGTTAAATTAAAGTACATTGCCCAGCGAATTATAATGTATTTTATAATACATTGTATTATTATATTAAGTTGATTGTTTTTTTAATATGTAAAATGACCCCGTGCATTGTGCAGGTTAAATACTAGTTAATTATAAAGTATGAAACCAGTGGGCTAAATTTTTGACCGAATGGTGTATGTAATGTAAATGATATGCGTACTATTACCTTTTTTTTATGGGTAATTACTAATTATGCAATCCTCCAAGAATTATCATAATGCATGAAAATTGGTAAGAAGAGATGAAGATGTGTCTTTATGACCATCAGGTTAACGACCAAAATGTTGTTCCATGCATGTCCCTGCCCCATATTTGTTAGCATAACAAGCCCTTTTTAAATTAATTCAGTAAGTCTAAAGCTACACCAAAATTCACAATAAATTTCAAAATTGTTAAGGTATGAGATTATAAGTGGTGTACAATAGAAGTAAAATTGATTGTGGCCTCATATACGAAAGTGTCATTACACTAACGCTACAAAAAATTGGGCCTATAGTGGCATTCAAAGAGTTCTATAGTGGCGTTTTAAAAGAATGGGTCTATAGTAGCGTTTCCAAGGGCTTATAAAAGCGTTTTTAAAATGCCATTAAAGGTCTTGGACTTACAAGGGCTTATAGTAGCGTTTGTCCTAGTCTTACAAATGCTGCTATAGATCTTGGACCTATAGTGGCGTTTCAAACGCCACTATAAGCACTTTTTATTTCAGTTTTTTTTTTTTTTTTAATTTTTAATTTTTTTATTTTATAATAAGGGTTAGAGAAAAAAAAGACCTGTAGTGGCGTTTGTCAAACGCCACTATAGGCAGGTTTTTTTTTTTTTGGTTGGGTTTTTTTGAATAAGGGTACGTAGAGGAGAAAAATGACCTATAGTGGCGTTTGTCAAACACCACTATAGGAGAGGGTCTATAGTGGCGTTTGGCACTTTTTCTTTTTTTTTCTTCATATTTTTAAAAAATAAGAGTGCATAGGAGAAGGAAAAATGACCTATAGTGGCATTTGTCAAATGCCACTATAGGCCCTTCAAGAGTGCATAGGAGAAGGAAAAATGACCTATAGTGGCATTTGTCAAATGCCACTATAGGCCCTTCCTATAGTGGTGTTTGGCAAATGCCACTATAGGTACTCTTTTTTCTTTCTTTCTTTTTTTTTTTTTTTTTTTTTTTAAAGTTGGATTTTTTTATATAATTAGGGCTAGCTAGAGGACAAAAAAAGATCTATAGTGGCATTTGACAAATGCCACTACAGGTCCATAAATTAAAAAAAAAAATTAAAAAAGAATTCAGAACTAAATAAAAAAAATTAAAATAAGAGACCTATAGCAGCGTTTGCAAACACCACTATAGGTCTGCAAACGCCACTATAGGACTACCCCCCCCCCCCCCCCCCCTCCCTCATCTTCACTTATCTCTACACCACATTTAGACTTCTCTTGTTTTTTTTTTTTTTTTTTGGTTCTCCCTTATCTCCAGTACTCCTCCATGTTTCTTCTTTTCTCTTTCTTTTTTTCTTTCTTTTGCTTTTTCTTTCACTTCACACCTGGATTTGTTCTTTTCTTTTCCTCTCCATTTTGATTTTATTTTCCCTGTTTTATTTGTAGTGGTGTTAATGTTTGTGAGTTTTGGATTTGCAGATGGTGTTATAGCTAGTTGATTTTGTTCAAATTTGTAGATGGTGCTACTGTTTTGGGATTTGTGATTGAAGGAGTGCTATTGTGTTTGAAGCCATTGGTTGTATAGTTGCAAGTAAACATTTTTTTTTAAAACAAAATTAATAATTATTTTGGTTTATTCCTTGTTTGAGATTTCTGCATATGAGCATGTTGTGTTTGATTTTGAATTTTTTTTGGATGGGTTTGTGTTTTATTTTGAATTTGCTGGGCTATGTATAGTGTTTGTATTTTCTTTTATTTATGCATTTTTTTATCTTTTAATTTAATTAAAATTATAAATAAAAAATGATTGATTTTTGGTAGACCTATAGTGGCGTTCTAAAACGCTGCAATATCTTTTTTAAAAAAAATAAAAAAATTGGTCTATAGTGGCAGTACAATAGTGGCGTTTGTAAACGCCATTATAGCAAACGCCACTATAGCCAAAATGGGCCTATAGTGGCGTTTTTAGTACCTGTAGTGGCGTTTCACAAACGCCACTATAGGTCCAATTTTTTGTAGTGTAATCACAATCTCCCACCTTAACAATTGTGAAATTTATTATTTTTGGAGTTAATTTCTACAATTGTTGTAAACAATTATGTGCCCAACCTAGAAACCATAATATTCGAAGTGATTCCATATATATATATAATCTACAATTTATATAAAGCCAAAGACTTGTGATTTTTAGTTGGCATCATAATATAGTATATAAAAGTTTTTTGTGTCAAATTACGCTTGATGTCTCTAGTACTATTGTAGGCACTGCCCTAGCAGCGCCAATAACTCTCCAGTTCTTTCTTCGAATCTATTCCAATTAACGAATATATATATATATAAAAGTTTTTGTGATACATCACAATTTTACCCTTCATTATTTTAATATTTATTTTTTAATTAAATTAAAATTATATTCTATATTTACACACTCGATTAGAATCTTACTATATCTCTATCATTTCGGTAAAAAAATAAAAAATCTTGCTATATCCTATTTTTTAAAATATATAATTTCATGTAACATAATCATAAAAGTGGCTCCTTTCTTTTATGCATAAAATAGCTTGGGCTTACCATAATGGTAAGAAGAGCATGTAGTGGCTTTAAACTTCTAGTAGCCTTAAAAGAAATTGCGCCATGCATTAAGTAAAAAAAAAAAAAAACGATTCTAGAAGTTGAATTTTCTGCTCTAAGCTCTTAACAGTTTTATTTATTTATTGTCTGAATGAGACTTGTTATGTAAACTGTAAAGAGGGGGGAGCATTACTATGCAGAAATAGTTAATTTGACTTTGAGTCAGTCGCATTGAACCCTGCAGCCACCGTTTCTAAGTACTTTCTCTTTTACGTGCAACTGCATGTTGTACGTGACTGCAATTTAAAAGATGAAAATGTGCCTTACATATTAAGCGGAAAATGATTGACAGAAACTTAACAAAAACTTAGAGGTATGGCACTTCAAAGTGCAATGATCGGTGATGGGTATCGCTCTTTTTACATTGCTGCGTCCAAAGTGTGACTTGTTTTGACAAGACCCCCAAATGGAAAGGGACAATAGGAGTTTTCGTCGCCACCACATTGACGTTCTCTGATTGACTAATTTCCATTTTGTAGTTCTTTCAAAGCTTCTGTTTGGACGAAATATATCCTATTGGGATCTTTTGCATAGTTACACCTAATTTTATTGAATTTTAATTTTTTTGGAAAAGATAAAATATATATTTTTTATATTTTATTTGTTAACGTGTATAGTATTGTGGGCTTTAGACCTAACTAGTTTACTTGTATAGCACACATTCTTGCACTACACTCTTACTTGTACTGCACTCATATTTACTTGTACTACACTCATATGCCTCCTATATAAAGGCACTCATGTATATTCTTTGAGTGAGAAATACAATACAGTCATTCAGTATTTCTAACATAGTATCAGAGCCACTGCTCTGACCTTTTCTTAGCAGTCTTGTCTTTATTGGTGTTACTCAATTCTCAACATCGCTTCCGTCATTATAGCAGCTGCAGCCTTTCGCCGTTGAACCTCTGACATCTCCGAACCATCGTCCTTAGGTTTCGGACCTGTAGCCACCGCTGTTGAGGAGTCCCACACCGCAAAAACCACTGCTCTTCTCATCACCGACTCGAAAATTACTCCGATTAATTTTTTACAGGTACCACTGAGATCGTTGTGCCAATCTACTCACTCGTGGAAGTCCCGCAGCCAATGGAGTTCACATGCGCCCGTATGAGTAATCTGAGTCACAAGCCACCTTGCTATGGTCATGGTTTTCTGTCCTTACGGTGTATTAAGAGCAATCTTTGTCTTCCTTAGTGTTTCTTCGCTGCGTTCATTTTCTTTGGTTTTCCACAGCTACCATCAAAACTCTCCGGTATAGTCATATCACCGTTAAAAGTCGTATCAACACTGCAAGACCATTGCTTTCCTCAAGCCACCGTTACAGAGCCAAACTTCATTCAAATGATGTTCTCAACCTTATCAAATCTCAAGATTTCATCAAGCTTCCATCTTGAATTTGAGGGGGGCTGTTAACGTGTATAGTATTGTGGGCTTTAGGCCTAACTAGTTTACTTGTATAGCACACATTCTTGTACTACACTTTTACTTGTACTGCACTCTTATTTACTTGTACTACACTCATATGCCTCCTATATAAAGGCACTCATGTATATTCTTTGAGTGAGAAATATAATACAGTCATTCAGTATTTCTAACATTATTGATCAATGCAATTATGAGTTTAAATTTAGAAAACTTAATCTACTATACTTAAGTAATTGTACCTTAATATTATCTAAAAATAAAAGCTATTTTTATTGGTCAATTCAACCATGATTTTGAATATTAGACAATAAATTTAATTAAGTAGAGTAGTTTTTTAATATATAAATATTAATTATTTCTCTCTCTCTCTCTCTCTCTCTCTCTCTCTCTCTCTCTCTCTCTCTCTCTCTATATATATATATATATATATATATAGAGGTTTTCTTAACATCTCTTTTACAATTGATACTAGCTAATCCACTTAAAATTATAATATGAAAACAATTAAACAGCTTTAAAATTGTAGAACAACTGAATCTAATTTATTAAATATATTATTGTAATTTTACTTAATATTATAATCTACCATGTGAGAGAGTGATTTACAAAAATTATAGTTTTAAGTTGCCAGGAAAATGAATTGCTAATGATTATTGGGCATGCACATAACAATTTTGCTTACAAAATTGTTTAGGGTTTTAATTGATGAGTTGGATGTCTATTGACTTTTCTTTTGAGGGTTGTCTAGGAGGTGGGCCCTGCCACATGGAATCAGCGGGGAGTAGGTCCAATAAAATCGCTTGTCATTGCCTTTTAACCCAATGAAACTAGACAATAGACTCACCCAAGGATCTTAACAGGTCCTTTACAGATTCGATTAATTGGCCCTCATGGTATTCTCCAATTACTTAAAATATATCTTTTTCTATGCAAAATTCATCATTGACTACATGATCAGGAGAAATTACGGAAGTGGAAATATGATAGAAAAGAAGGCCCATGCATTGGAAACATGCCAAACAAACGCTACACTACTAATGCTCCATGATCCTCTCTTGTTGGGTGTAACAACTTACAAACCATTCCCAAATGAAAACTCTTTATGGCAGCTGTGAACCCTCTGATCTATCTAACAGCAACAGGAAACCAGACTCACGCTCATCAGAACACGCAATTAAATCATATCTTGCAGAATGACATCCTTGGCAATTGTCATCTCGTATTTTTCATATTTGGGTCCGATTTTCTGACAAAGGTGTGCCCAGAATTCATTAAACACTTGAGCCTTGACTATTTTCCAGATGTATGTATAGTCTCCCGTCTCAAACACGCATACACCAAAGTGTGTGTGAGACAAGGAACTACACATACTAAGTACATATAAATTAAAAAAGAAAACATATATCACATAACCTCCTACCAACTACCATTAATGTTTGCATGTTCGAAGAAAAAGGGTGTGCATGCTTTCTTGCAAATGGCAGGTGGATATTTTATGTAAAAGGCAAAAGGTATCTTTGGATTTCAAAATTTAATAAAACTCACGAAACGAGAACGTAATCAGCTCTCAATTATCACACAACCTCGTACCAATATTATAGCAGTTTTTTGGTAAATCTAGCAACCAAGCTTTGACACACTATATATATATATATATATATATATATATATATATATATATAGACACACACACACACGAAGAGATAACATTAAAAAACAAACATTTGGCAAATACAATAATTTTGCTTTTTCTTACTGCATAACAATTTTATTCTTACAATTACAAATACACGTGACTAACAACTAGGCAACGTCACCATAGAATAAGATCCTTTCCTATCATGGTTACAATTTTATTTTTTAAATCTAAAAATGTATAAAGTGCCACACTATTTAAAATTTTAAATAATATGGTGCTTGATACATAATTATTTTATTTTACTTAATATAAACCATGAAACGAATCCATTTCAAATAGAGAGGATCTTAGGCTAAATTTTGGTTTCTTCAATTATGGCATCTTTTGTGTCCAGGTATGTAAGTACATGGATCAGGGGAAGAAGGTGGAACCTGTGCTCGTTCTTGAGGAATTGACACCTTGATTGCTGCAAGTTTTGACTTCATGACATCCAAAGGCCTTGCAGCTTCAAGAGGCTTGATGCTAACAATAAAGAAGGCGAGAATCACAGCCTTTACAATGTTGGAAATTAAGAGAGTTTTCCCAAACAACATGTTTTGCTTCATCAAGAAAGGAAAGGATGTGTATTTGCAATGTCTTTTTTATGTCTCACAAATTGCATGAGAATGGGGATTTTTATAGAATAAATAAAGCAACGACCCCTCCAACGAAAAAAATGGTTGTGAAAACACGACACAGTGGTGATTAATTTAATTAATCTTGATCTGACTTTAATACTTCATAATGGGAGAAAGGGCTCCAGAAATGTCAATCATTAATTATGATTTATGAACTATGAAACCAATGTGCTGAATTTTTGGCCAAAGATCGTACATGATCAGCAATAGCGGAAATTGTGTTCTATGATAGCCCATCTTTTTAATTTGTTGACTTTTTTTATTTATTATGAGAGGTAATTGTGTTTTCTAACCTTTATTCCGTTTGATATGGACAACTTCGTTTGAACTTTAATATAGTTTTGTACAAATTAATCATAAACTACATGATGATGCCAAAATCGTCAGCAGTTGAAGTTGCCCAGATAGCTCCAAGGTAATTTGCAAGATTACAAAGGGAGGTAACAAATGGGTCATCGGTGTGTTGTTTGCCAGTGAACCTCTGATGATAAAGGTAGAATATGAGAGAGAGAGAGAGAGAGAGAGAGAGAGAGAGAGAGAGAGAGAGAGAGAGAGAGAGAGAGAGAGAGAGAGAGAGAGAGAGAGAGAGAATTGGGAAGTTTTAGCTGGTGAGAGTATATCGGTGATCGTAAACTTTACCTTTGGTGGTGTGTGTTATACATAGGCCTTTATTTTCCTAGCCATTGGAACCACCATTAACGGTGGTTTAATTTCTCTCGCCTGGTAACACCCCTATGGTACTTAATGCGGGGTTAATGAGGAATCTAATACTTAATGCATAGATATGAAGACCTCTGAGCTGCTACCCTCTTCACTTCGTTCGACCATAACAGCTCAATCAATAAAAGCTTCATTTATGGTTTGATTCCTCGTCCATCGCTATGGAGAGTCGCCCTACACTGAGTGTGGCCTTTGGGATTTTGTTTCTATCGCATTTATGGTGACGCAACGGCGTTGCACACTTGGTGGCCACGTGTCATGATTTGGTTGGCTAGACGTGGGCACATTTGTCGATGAGGCTTTTAGCTTTCCCACGTCTCGGTTTTTGGGGAAGCCTTTAAATGCTTTTTTCTCTCTTCCATTCCCTTGAATTCTACTTTCTTCCTTCTGCGTTTTCTCCATCTCTGTACTTCCTCTTCTCTTCAAGTTTCAGGTCACTTTGCCTCTTTTTTTCTTCAGGTACGACCTTTATCTTCCCTTTTCTACTTAGTTTTTCTCTGTTTTGCTTTAATTAGGGTCCCCCATTTTTCTTTTTCTCCTTTGAGGTGTGACTACTCCGAGGTTAGGTGTCATTGTACTTCGGTTCCCTTTCTTTTTGCTCGATTAGGGGCACTTCTTAGGTCCATTGGAGATTGCCCAAAGTTTGGACCCTTTATCCCTAGGGGTAGCACCTTAGGTTTAGTTTTGGCCGACCTTTCCCCTCTGTTGCGTCAATCCTTAGATTGGTTTGGGTCTCTTCGAGAGATGTCGGTAGAGGTGAGGTCAAGTGAGCTAGATACGGGCTTATCACCTAGTGATAAGGCCATGGAGGTTGATACTGTGGTCTCAGTATCTCCGTCTCTAAATCCTTCGTCCTCTTCAAGCCTCGTGTTAAGAGCCTTCCATGCCCTTAAGGAAGTGTGCTCTATGGATGAGGACAATTTCTTTAAATTTGGGGATCGGTTTCAGCTCCCTGATGAGACGAAGATTCGCTTTCCTTGTTCAGGTGAAAATGCTTATGCTTTTAACCCAGGGGAGGTATGTTATTACGAAGCTGCCTTCCTGAATGGCCTTAGATTCCCAATCTATCCCTTTGTAATAGAGCTTCTCCATCATCTAGGCATAGTGTCTGGAAGCTTATGCTGAATTCTTGGTAGATCGTCATCAATTGCATGGAGATATGGATGATAGTGACGGAGGCTGATGTGATACACTTAGATGAGCTCCTGTACCTATACCATCTGAAAGAGTCCAAAAGGTTTGGGTATTATAAGTTGGTGCCTTGGGATAGGAAGGCCTGCCTTATTGTAAATCTTCCATTGTCGTTCCATTATTGGAAATCTAGATACTTCTTTGTTTCTAGAGGCGGTTGGGAGACCCTTTCTGCTGATCTTTGGTTAAACATTCCTAGGTTGCTGCATAGGTGGGGGACACACAAACTTGGTTCGTCTTTTTTCATTTTTTTTTTTTTTTTTAAAGGGCTTGCCTATGTTTTGTCTATCCTTAATGCATCACATTTATTTGTTGTAGCCAAGACTTGTCCAAAGTTGAAAAGCAGGTACAAGAACCACATCAAGAGTGCTTCGGTTTACGAAAGAACTATTGACGACTTTGACGAATTGATTGACCCCAGGACTTTGGCTCGTTATTTCTTAGGTCCCGAACCTTCTCCATATGTCTTGCGTGCAATAGTCAGGGAAGAGAAAAATAAGTTTTTTGAGGTTTAGCATTCTCGTCCTTCTCCTTTTGAATCTATTGTTAGCACCCTTTTTATGGTGTTATTTTGCAGAGATGACGACGAAGTTTAACCAGGAGCTATATGCCTAGCTAAGGGCTAAGAAGAATGAGCCCTTGTCCTAGCTAAGGTCATGGAGACCATCGCGTCTACTCCCATTGCTTTTGACCCCAAGGCTGCTTCTCCTGCTATCTCCTTTGAAGAGATTACTCCTCATCCAAAGAGGACCCGTGGTAGTGACAAAGTGCAAAGCAAGATTGACTCCAGCATCTGGGATGATATTTCCATTGCTATGGGAAGGGCTCACAACGTCTTCACTCCTAAGGAGTTGAAGGGTTTGAGCGCTGTTCCTTCTCATGAGCTAGTGAGTCGTCACATCCATAAGCTTGTCCAGGTACGTTTCTGCCCGAACTTGTTTTTGTCATAATTTCTTGAAGCGATTCCTATTCTATTCATCGTTATTTATTTATTTTAAAGGTCCTGGGAGAGGCCATCCAACTTACCACTAAGCACCTAACTAATGAGGAAAAGGTCATCATGGCCAATTTCAAGGTTGATGTCTTGGAGGCTAAAGGTTCCACCTTGAGGAAGGAGCTGATAGCGGCAGTGAATGGTAGGAACTGGATGAAGGAGCAGATTAAGACTCTGACTGACGAGCTAAAGGCGAAGAAGTTGTTGACGGAACAAAAGGACAAGCAATTCCAAGTAGCCAAGCGCAAAGCTTCTGCGGTTAGGGACGAGGTGGTGCAAGCTTTCCAGCTTACTGACGAGTACAACAACGTCCTCCTTAGCTGGTACTTCAAGGGTTTTGAGCTGCTGAAGAAGTACTTAGTGACGTACAATCCCGGAGTGGACCTGGACAGCTTGGACTTTGAGGCCGTGGACAAGGAAATGGAAGCAGAGGAAGCCAATATTGTTGGAGATGCTGCGGCCGAGGGGGCCGGTGATGGTGGTGACGATCTTGCTGCTTGAGCCTTTTAGAAAAAGTTTACTCTTTAATCTTCTTCTTCCTTTTCTTTTGGTTGCCTTGTCTGTTTTGGGGCTTTTTGAATTTATTTTTGAACACTTTAAGATTTTAGGTGCCCTATTTGTTTTTGGGCTTTACTATTGAACACTATGCCTTTTTGTTTTGAACATTGCATTTTATCTTATTCAAGACTTTGTTTCTTTTTGGCATTGCAAATTTCATTTTTCCTCTTGCAGAGATTCTACTTCTTTCTACTAGCCTTTTTCTTATTGCAATTTCCTTTGAAGGATTTATGTCATTGACCTCATCATTAGACTTATATCCTTTTAAGGATTTATGTCATTGGCCTCGTCATTAGACTTATATCTTTTGAAGGATTTATGTCAGTGGCCTCGTCATTTGACTTATATCCTTTAAAGGATTTTATGTTAGTGGCCTCGTCATTTGACTTGTATCCTTTGAAGGATTTATGTCAGTGGCCTCTTCATTTGACTTATATCCTTTGAAGGATTTATGTCATTGGGCGTTGTCATGGGTTAGTGCTTTTATGGTAGCTTTATGACTTGAATAGCTCCTAAATGATTCCTTTATTGAATTACTTTAGAGTAAAACAAGAATTTTGTCAACGATTACAAATGATTATATTCCTACTAGTGATACCTCTTTAGGTGTTCGACATTCCAAGGACGGGGTAACTTGCTGTTGTCTAATGACTCCAAATTGTAGCTTCCTTGTCTTAAGTAGTGAGTGACTTTGTAGTGGCCCTCCTAGGTTAGTCCCAATTTTCTATGAGTTGGGTCCTTTGTTGCAGGCGTAACTTTTCATAGGACGAGGTCTCCTATTTTGAATCTCTTAAGCTTTACTCTCTGGTCGTGGTTTCCCGACATCTTCTATTGGTACCTTGCCATTCTTCTGGATGATTTTCTTTTATCTCATCCAGACAATCTAGGTTCATCCTTAGTTGTTCATTGTTGGTTTCCTCATTGAAAAATTCTCTCCTTATGCTAGTGAACCCAACTTCGACGGGGATTATGACTTTCGTGCCATAAGTAAGATTGAATGACGTCTCTTCTATTAGGGTTATGGTCGTGGTTCTATAGGCCCAAAGGACACTTGGTAATTCTTTAGGCCATGCACCCTTTGCTCTGTCAGTCCATTAGCTTGAAGGTGCCCAGGCGACGAGAAGTGGTTTTTGATTCCGAGTCCCGAGTAGAATGATCGGAACGCCTGGTTGTCAAATTACCTGCCATTATTTGATATGATTGTCCTTAGTATGTCGAACATGCAAACAATGTTCCTCCATACACTTTGTATCTTTGCCTCCGTGATCATTGCCAGAGCCTTTGCTTCTACCCATTTTGTGAAGTAATCGATTGCTACAAGTAAAAATTTTACCTGTTTAAACCTTAGGGCAAGGGCCCCATTGTGTCAATCCCCCATTGTGCAAATGGCCATGGAGAGGTTATGATCATCATTTTCTCTCCTAGTGTTCTTTAGACATTCCCATACTTTTGAGACTTGTCACACCTCCTGAAGAAGTCCTTCGCTTCTTTCCACATTGTTGGCCATAAGTAGCCCACTCTGGTGATCTTTGATATTAAAGATCTCGGCCTCGAGTGATCTCCATAAATGCCGTCATGAACTTTTTCCAGGATATATCTCACTTCGTCCTCTTCGACACACCTTAAGTAAGGGAGAGAAAATCCTCTTTTGTAAAGCACTTCATTTAGGAGTATGAATCTAATAGCTCACTTCTTTATCTTTCTTGCCTCGTCTGGTAGGCAGCCATCCTTCAGGTAGGAGGTGATGGGTCCTGCCCAGCTCGTGCCCCCCTTGTATTGCAAATGTACGAAACTCTTCAATGCTGGGGAATCTCTATACCTCCAATCTAATCCCCAGTGGATTATCTTTAGCTTCCGACGATGCTTGTCTAGCCACTTCATTTGCTTCCATGTTCAAACTCCTTGGGACTTGTACAAATTCTACCTATTCTAGGTCTCTAGCAAGCTCGTTTGTCAACTTCAAATATTTTTGCATTCTCTGCTCCTTTGCTTTATAATCCCCTTTGATTTGCCCGATCACTAGCCTGAAGTCACTTTTTAAGAGTACCTTTTTGGCTTCCATGGACTTAGATAATCTGAGCCCTGTTAGTATTGTTTCAAACTCTGCCTCATTGTTGGTGGTTGGGAACTAGAGCTGGACCTCGAACTTCAAGGTGTCCCCTTCAGGTGAGGTTATGACGACTCCGACTCCTCCCTTACCTTTTGCTGATGATTTTTCAGTTTTCACCATCCATGATTCTGCTATATCCATCAGGCTATCTTTAGGCATGGTGAGTTCAGCAATGAAGTCTGTTAATACTTGGGCCGTTATTGCTGTTCGAGATCTATATTCAATGTTGAATTGGCTCAGCTTGATTGCTCATTGTACCATTCGGCCTGCGGCTTCTGGTTTGTTCGTTGCCTTTGATTGGTTGGTCCGTTATGACAAGGATCAAGTTTGCTTGGAAGTATGAACGCAACTTCTAGGAAGCAACAATCAGGGCAAAAGTGTTCTTCTCAATACTTGGGTATTTCACCTCTGCTCCCTGAAAGGCCTGGCATACATAGTATACAAGGTGCTAGATCCTTGATTCTTCTTAAATGAGGGCTACGCTTACTGTCATAGTGGAGATAGCTAAATATAGGAACAATTCTTCGCCTTCTTTTGACCAGCTCAATAATGGCGGGTTAGCGTTTTAGCTCCTGGAATGCTGCCTCACACTCGTCGGTCCATATGAAGGCCTGTTTGAGAGTTTTGAAGAAGGGGAGGCATTTGTTGTCGCCCTTAAGACGAAGCGATTCAATGCTGCTACCATTCCTCTCAACCTTTGCACCTCCTTGACGTTCCTTGGTGAGCTCATCTTTAGTATGGCTTTCACTTTCTCCAGATTGGCTTCTATTCCTCGCATAAAGTTGAGGAACTTTCCTGAGGTGACTCCAAATGCAAATTGCGCTGGATTCAACTTCATTTGGTATCACCTTAATGTTTTAAAGGTTTCTTCAAGGTCGTCCAAATGGCTTTCTACCTCTCTGCTTTTGACGAGCATATCGTCCATGTATACCTCCATGTTTCTCCCGATTTGCTCGTTGAACATCTAGTTCACTAACTTTTGGTAAGTGGCTCTTGTATTCTTTAATGTAAATGGTATGACCCTGTAACAGTAAAGTCCTTCACTAGTGATGAAGGCCGTCTTCTCTTAATCTTCTTTTAACATCTGGATCTAGTTGTATCCTAGGAACATAAATGTTATGAGCTAATGTAATGCCGTGGAATCAATGAGCTGGTCAATTCGTGGTAAGGGGAAACTGTCCTTTAGGTAGGCTTGTTTTAGGTCTGTGAAATCCACATACATCCTCTATTTCCTATTTTCTTTCTTCACCATGACGACATTAGTTGGCCACTCTGAGTAGTACACTTCATAGATGAACTTGGCGGCCAGGAGCTTGTTGACTTCGTCCATGATGGCCTTGTTCCTTTTGGGCGTAAAGACTCCTCTTCTTTGTTGGATGGGATTTTTCCTTGGATCCACGTTTATCCGGTGTTGAATGGCATTTTTTAAAATGCCAGGCATGTCCATATGGCTCCACGCCAATACGTCCAGGTTTCTCTTCAGGAACCCCTGACCAAGATTTTCTCTAATGTTCATCACCTTCGCGGGCTCCCTTTCTACCAACTCCACTGTCTCCAGCGTTTCTATCGTATTGAGGCTTTTGTCTTCAATTATCCATGTGTTGTTTTCTTTTAAGGCCAATACTGCTTGATAACACTCACGAGTTAAAACCTAGTCCCCCTTGATCACTCCCACTCCATTTTCTATAGAAAATTTTACCTTTAAACAGTATGTCGAGGTTGTAGCTTTCCAACGATTAAGTGTGGGTCGTCCAATGATGACATTGTTGGACGAAGGACAATCTACCACTAGGAAATTGAGTTGCCTTGTTATTTGCTAGGGGCACGTGCCTACTGTTACCATCAGAGTCACTATTCCTTTTGGGTAAACCTTATCCCCACTGAAATTGATGAGGGGGGATTTGAATGGACGAAGCCTCCTCGGGTCTAATTTCAATTACTGGAAGGCAGAGAAGTAAATGATGTCAGCGAAGCTCCCATTTTCTACTAAAAATCTTCTAGTGTTGAACCCATCTATCATTAGCAAGATGACCAGGGGATCGTCGTGTGGCTGCTTCACCTCTCTAGCATCTTCCTTCAAGAAGATTATGTCTATTGCTTCTCTCTTCCAGTGTTTCATTCGTGGTATCACATGAACGTTGTTGACCTATCTTTGCTGCGACTTCTTGAGAGATTTGTGTTGAAGCACCGTTGATCATCCTTATCTCTCCTATGGCACTCTTTAGTCACTCTTACGGTTTATCATCGTCCTTAGGCTTCTCTTCTAATCTAGTTCGGTCTTCCTGCTTTGGCAACCTATATGTGTTTTTCTTGACGAACTTCTACAATTTCCCTTTCTGGATTAGTTCTTCTATTTGCTCCTTGAGGTCTTGGCACTGGCTAGTGTAATGTCCGTGTTCTTAGTGGAAGTAGCAATACTTTTTCTCATTCCTAGCATTGGGTGAGCTGCTCAATGGTTTCAGCCATCTTAGCTGACGGTCATCCTTAATCTGCATTAAGATTTGGTCAATGGGAATTACCAAAGGTGTGAAGTTTATCATTTTTCAAGCCTTGTTGTCCTTCTGCTTGCCTTTGTTGTTGTTGGGTGGGTGGTCTCTCCTTTTCCTTTTCTACCCGTTTTGGTTGTCTTGAGAGCCCGTCTTGGATGTTTGAGGTCCACTTACCTTTATTGCTGCCAAAGCGTCCTCTACATTCATGTACTTCTGAGCCTTTGTGAGCAAATTCGTCATTGATGCTAGGAGACTTTTGGCAAGTGCCACTAGGAACTCTTTGGATCTCAATCCTGCCTTGAACGTGGTTAATTACACCTTATCCTTTGCTTCGTCTACCTCCAGTACTTTTCTGTTAAATCGCTTCACGTAGGATCTTAGGGACTCTCCTTCTCCCTGTCTGATCGTCAATAAATGATCTACTAGTCTTTTTTGACGCTGCCCTCCTATGAAATGACGTACAAACAGGCTACAAAGTTAATCAAAATCGTCAATGGAAGATTGTGCCAATTTACTAAACCACACTCGTGCTGCTCCCTTGAGGATGGTCGGGAAGGACCGACACACTATTTTATTCGAGGTTTGCTACAGGCTCAAGGTCATCTTAAAGGTAGTGATGTGATCTAGTGGGTTTTTCAACCCGTCATACGATTCCAGCTGTGGAAGCCAGAATTTTGGCGAGATGGGGTAATCGAGGACTTTCTGTGTGAATGAGGAATCTGTCATTCTCACCATCCTGTCCAGGTTCTTTGCCGTTTTTCCTTTCATTGCATTCTTGAGCTCGTCCATCTCTTTACTCATGCTCCTCAGGAGGTCATTGCTTGCCTCATCGGGCCGCTCCATCCTCCTCTAGCCATCTCTCCCTTGGCTTCCTTTTGGGTCTTGCACTTCATCTTTGTTTTCGTTGTTTTCGATTCTTTTTGGTGAGCGGTTTTCTTCCTATTGCAATCGCTACCTCATCTACTGGATTTGTTTTGTTAATTCTTCCACACTGGCCATGAGAGCTTGGACTTGCAAGGCCAGGGCAGCTAACTCTGGTTGTGCACTAGACTCCATCTGGATGACAATAAGGGTAGAGCAATGTTTTTGTCCTTAGGATTAGGAGAAAGAAGGCTCTTTGATCCCATAGACGGTGCCAAACTGATGATGCCAAAATCGTTAGTAGTTGAAGTCGTCTAGATAGCTTTGAGGTAACCTGCAAGATCACAAAGGGAGGTAACAAATGGGTCACCGATGTGGTGCCTATTGGTGAACCTCTGATGATAAAGTTAGAATGAGAGAGAGAGAGAATTAGGAAATTTTATCTGGTGAGAGTATATCTGTGATCATAATCTTTACCTTTGGTGGTGTGTGTTATATATATGCCTTTATTTTCCTAGCCGTTGGAACCACCATTAATGGTGGTTTAATTTCTCTTGCTTGGCAATGCCCCCTATGGTACTTAATGTGGGGTTAAGGAGGAATCTGATACTTAATGCATAGATATGGAGACCTTTGAGTTGTTACCCTCTTCACTTCGTCCGACCATAACGGCTCAGTCAATAAAAACTTCATTTATATATATATATATATATATATATATAAAATATGATATTAGGTATGACAATACCAAGTTTGTCATAATACATGCAAATTGGAAAGAAGAGATGGAAACTTGGAAAGGGAAAGAGAATACTCTTATAATGCTATGGACGGCTAAAAAGCTTTATAATCTATATATATATATATATATATATATATATATAATAGGTGAAGCAGAGAGAAACTCCAATTGGAACTCTAAATTAGAATCCTAATCTTGTGCCATGTGTCAACATTTATGTAGTTCCATTTAAGTCTAGATTAGAATCCTAATTTTGTGCAATGTGTTAAGATTTATGTGGTTCCATTTGTTTAAATTTAAGTGGATTGGTTGTATTTTCGAAGTGTTTTTTTTTTTTTTTTAGGTTCATCTCTCCATATCTGCGTATTTCAAGATTCATCTCCCCTTCTCCAATAATAACCTTCGTATATAGCTCTATGTTGTTCAATGTATGGTGTGGCATTTGATATCTATTTGTCACTATCAATAATGCATGTATTTGGATATTCGTGTATCTTATATAAGAAGAGGCTTTTCATAGATTCAGATTGTACTCACAATTTTAATAATTTGGTTTATGCTTCTAAGGTTTGATTACTTCTTTTTTCATCTTTTTTATTTTAGTTTTCGTCATTTGCTTATCTATTTTAGTTTTTTGTTAAACAACAATAAAAATTTCCTTCCTTTGACTACCATGTGTTTTAGAAATTTAAAAAAAAAAAAATGATGACCATTATTAAAGAAGGAGGAAGATTGATGGGTTAGATCTGAACTTAGAATAGTGGTATGGGAGTGTCAGAAATGATAGAGTGAGAGAAATATCTATACAAAAAATACTAGCAAGAGTGTTATGTGAAAGGTGTGAGATGCGTGGATGACAGTTGCTTTGTCTTTGTTTGGTGTCGGTGGGGACACGTTCAAATTAAGGACTTGACTAGCTCTTTCACCCATGACACTGTGATAGCATTTTGGTGACGGTAGATGATAAACTTTCTTCTCAAGGTTTAACAAAAATTCCAGTGATTACCAAAAAAAAAACAAAAATCCCAGTTAATTTTTTTTGGGTAAATTTACTAATTACTCCTGTGTTTCGGATAATACCAAGTAGACCTACGACTTCTCAAAACTAAACAATTTGGCCCAAGTACAACTTAATCTTCATACGAACTTAACAGACGTAAATTTTTTTAACTCTGACTTCTCTCTCTTCTCCTCTCTGACCCAAACGTCTCTTCTCTCTTCTCCCTCTATGTCAAACGTTTCTTCACTCTTCTCCTCTCTAACTCAAAGCTCTCTTCTCTTTCAAATCACCACTATAACCACCGAGACATTATTGGCGAGACCTATAGCAGAAGGTTGCGGAATGGGCTTTTCCGTCTTAATTTTTTCACCGGTATGCCGCTCCATGAGCAAGGAGAGCCACGAACGAGCTCGCTCTGATCGCCGATCCGGTCGGAGATGTCACTTTTTGCCAGGGATGTGGGCACAGACAGGTGATCAGAGTTTCTTTAGCAGCTTCAACAGAGTTCACATCTCAAATCTCGGCAGTGAATCTTGGTTCGAATCTCGGTGGTGATCAGACTTTCTTTAGCAGGTGATCAGACTTTTTATTTGGTATTTTTCTGGTGGGTTGGATTTTTTTTTTGGTTGGTGGCGGTGGTTTTTTGTTTGTGGGTCTCATTGATTATGGGTTTGGGTTTAAGAAGAGGTGGGTTTTGTTGAATTTTCTGGTGTTTTTGGAGTGGTGATTGTGAACCTTGAGTTTGGGTTTGTGGGTATTTTCTGTGTATATGAACCTCGATGCCTGGGTTTAGTGGTTTGGGCGGCTGAAATCGGTTTGGCTTGGCCATGGATTTTTGAATTGGTTTGATTTGGGTGCCTGTCACTGTTGATCTGTGGTGGTCGGGCCCTATTTATGGTTTTGGTTTGTGGTGATGGTCTTTGTGACGATGGTGGTGAGGCGGTGGTTTTGGTATCTCAACGAATGAATTTTTGGGTTGTGGTTGTTCCCCCCCCCCCTTTTGGGCGCGAATTGAGTTCGGGCTTGTCGTGAATCGGCGGCGTATGTGGGTTGTGGACATGTGGCATTGTGGCTTGGTGGTTGGGTGTCTTGTCGTCTGAGTTTTGGTGGTGGTCTCATGGTGCTGGTTTAAGATAGAGTGAGAAGAGAGGAGAAAAGTATGGGTCAGAGAGGAGAAGAGACAGCAGGGATAGTTAAAAAATAACGCCTGTAAAGAGATTCAGTTGTACTTGGGACCAAATTGGTCAGTTTTGAGAAGTTGTTAACCCGCTTAGCATTACCCCAAACGACAGGGTACTTAATTTTTTTTTTTTTAAAAATGATGCCCATCTAATTTAGACAGTAATCTGTTCCACAAAAACAAAGAAAGCTTTGGCTGGCCATATTTATGTCAGGCTTTAATTTTTTTTTTCCCCTACTGAATAATATTTATGTCAGGTTAGTCACCCTATTTGTTTATCACATGATTGAAAGTATGGCCGAACTTCTTATGACATTCAACCCAAACGTTTTGCTGACAAGATTGAGTGAGAAAGAGAACACTAAATAGTAAATACTACAAGCAGACCCTAATTCAAAGTCCATCTATTTACACGCATGTGTAATGAGCATCATGCATTTTACTTCCATACAACTCTAATAGCATAAATTGCATTAGTTGCAGAATACAAGAAGAATAGACACATACAAATGTTGGTTTTTTCTTACACTCATGGGTCATCAATTTCCATCAATTTACTCCACATAATTAGTTTTTGTAATTCAAGGCTCATCTGCATACTATTTTGTAAATTAGTAGAGAGCTAGCAGAGTTGGAAATGAGGAAAGCTTAAAGACAAGCAAATAAGTAAACTATAGAACTTAAACTTAAATTTTTTGTGAATAATTTTTATTCGTTAATTAAAAAGTTTTCCTGTTTGCCTATGATTGATGTTACATGTTTAGTTCCTGTTTCATGACACGTTGCAAGGAAACTAGGGAATTGTTTGAATTGCAAATGAGAGATCTCATAAATTAAATTAAGTTAATGTATTGTAAATGAGAATGCTGATAAAATTATTTCGTTTTTTGAGGAGTGATTCTTAAGGATGGATATTTATGACCTACTACTAACATTGATTAGCATGTGCAATTCTCAATTATTAATATTTTATGACCTACTACTAACAGTAATTAGATTGAATAGTATTAGCAAATTTATCATAGATTTTTATTTTTATTCGTTCTCTTTTATTCTTACAGCTCTTTCAAAATAAGTTGTTTTCACAGGAGATTGTCATATAATTGGGAAACTTTGTTGCCAACGAATTGAGGCTTTTGAAAAAGGTTATCTACTTTTTTTACTTATAGTGTTGTTCATATTACCAGTAAATTATATGACTTATTCTAAACATGCTTTTCGTTAGAGCCTTTAGCATTTTTGTTTTAATGGTATTCCCAAACTACCAACACTTTGTAATTTTTCCTGCTAATAAATTTTCAAGTAATTAACAAATATGGTGAGTACTTAGCAGTAATGTCGTGTTAGTGGTTTGATAATATTAGTATATTATTTGAGGTAGTTATGGATGAAGCACGAGCTAGAAGGTTAAAAAGACGTTTGATTTTAAATAAAAAAAAAGCTTCCCAAACTCAAGTAAAAATGCGTTGTAGAAGTAAAGTGGATCCTCGCAACCTCTTTGATGTCCCTATTTCGTATGGCCCTGGTACCTCTACCCTTCAACGTAAAACTAGCAATGAAAATATATTTGAGCTGCCTATTTCGCATGGTTCTGGTATCTGTAAGTTTGAGAGTCATGAGAAAACTGGTGCTGCCAAGAAATTGAGATCGGGGAAAACATTGGGAATTATCAACAAACAATTAGTAAAGGCTCCTATTATTGGATGCGATTTTCATTCTGGTAATGCGGACAATATGTTGGTGCTGTCTCAATTGAATGGCGAAATCCTCCAAAGATGTGACAAAGCAGTTCAAGATGACAGCTTATTAGATGTTCCTGTGAATGTGATGGTAGAAGAGGTGGCACCTAATTTTATTCCAAATAATGCGAATACTATATTTGGGAGCACTTCACATGAATCCAATCCAATATCAGGTTAGCCTTTTGTTATATTAATAATGTCCAATGGTTGCTCGGAAACTATCTTTGCACTACTAATAATGGTAAATTTAGCAGATGATCTTTGTAATGAGCACTCGATCCACGTGATAAGCCACACCGAAGTTCCTGCCCCTACAGGTAATGAATGGAATAGAGTTTAATTTTTTCCTTTGAAATCTTTTTTGTCCACATGCCTTTTAAAACCATATGTATCGACATCCAAATTAGAATACATACAGATGAATGTTTGGAAAAACAGCTGAAATCCAATTTGTTTTGCATTACTCCAAGAGTAAACCCAACTACCTAAGTAGCTAAAATAAATAAATATCTGCCTGGATTAGCAATTTTATAGAATTATCTATTCAATTGTAGAGCTAAACAAGCTGGTTCCAATAGCTACCATTTTCATACCCTTTTTTGCTAAGTGGCCTCCTTCTCATGCCATATCTCTTGATTGACAGATTTATTGGCTCCACAGGATACACAACCTGAGACTACTTCTTCGAATGTCCCCTTGAAGAGTAAGTTCCCTTTTATTCATTATTTCCAAATCCTTTGAAATTTATGTTTGACACCATTACACATGCTGTCTAACTCCCATTCGATATTGCTGATTCTAATAGGTAAATTCACTGAACCATGGAATTTTGGCAAGCCAACACAAACTTGTGAGAGCTGTGGGGCTATTCTATGGTATGAAGAAAGGAATGTAAAGTCAAGAAGACCATCACAACCAAAGTTTTCGTTATGCTGTTCAGAAGGACTAATTTATTTACCTTTGTTAAAACACGCACCTCCAGTTCTGGAAGAATTGCTGAATTACAATGGTCCTTCGTTTGTGCATTTTCATGACAACCTCCAGCGATATAATGCAATGTTTGCAATGACATCAATGGGTGGAAAAGTTGATAGAACTGTAAATGATGGAAATGGTCCCTATGTGTTTAGGCTAAATGGACAAAATCATCATCTGATTGGCTCTTTGCTACCAGTTAAAGGATCGAAACCAAAGTTTGCTCAACTTTACATATTTGATACAGAGAATGAAGTGCAGCATAGGATAAGGTCAATTTCATCTGATAAAGAGAATGATGTCATTGATCCCGAAATTGTTAACTCTCTAATCCATATGCTTGATGAAAACAATGCTTTGGTTAAGGTTTTCAGAATGGCCAGGGATCGCTACACTGAATGTCATACTGCAGATGTCAGATTGCGACTCATTAGTTGTCGTACCAATCGTTCCTCACAGTATAATCTACCTACTGCCTCAGAAGTTGCTGGTCTTATTGTGAATGATTTTGACCCTAATAATGGGTATCGTGATATTGTTGTTGAGGATCGTGATCGTGGGCTCCAGTGTATAAGTGAAATCCATCCAGCTTTTATGGCTATGCAATATCCTCTACTTTTCCCTTATGGTGAGGATGGCTTCTCTGTTGGTATACCAAAAAGATTAAGAGGTTCAAAGGAAGAAATCGAAGATTCCACTGTCACAATGAGAGAATATTATGCATTCCGTATTCAACTACGGCTTAGTGAAGGCAACACTTTAATTTCTGGTGGCAGACTTTTCCAACAATTCATTGTTGACGCTTACTGCTGTATTGAAGGGATTTGTTTGAGGTGGATACAACAAAAACAAGACTACCTAAGAGCTGAGATATATAGTGGCCTTCAAGATACAGTACTACGAGGAGACACAACACGAGCATCTATTGGTAAACGGATTGTTTTACCATCTTCTTTCACTGGTGGGCCAAGATACATGATATAAAACTATCAGGATGCCATGGCAATATGTCGATGGGCAGGCTATCCAGACCTCTTCCTTACTTTTACGTGCAATCCTAAATGGCCAGAGATCATTTCTTTCCTAGAATTGATTCCTGGTCAAATGCCGGAAGACCGACCCGACATTGTTGCAAGAGCTTTTAAAATAAAACTGGATGCACTTTTGTAAGACATCAAGAAAGGCAAACATTTTGGCAAAGTCCTTGCAGGTACTACAAACTGAACATACATTTTTCCCCTAAATAATTATCATCATTTTTACAAACATCCATGCTTGCACATTATTTACTTTAATTCCCTTGATTTATATTTGATGTAGTTGTATACACAATTGAGTTCCAAAAAAGAGGTCTTCCACATGCACATATATTGGTATTTTTGCATCCTGATGACAAATATCCAGTTCCAGATGATATTGACAGCATAATCAGTGCTGAAATTCCAGATTCTTTGGAAGATCCAATTGGACATGAAGCTGTTAAGCAATTCATGATGCATGGGCCATGTGGAGCAGCTAGGCCAAACTCTCCTTGCATGGTTGATAGCAATTGTACCAAGCATTTTCCTAAACGTTTTGCCCATGAAACAATCATTGATGGCCAAGGCTTTCCGACTTACAGAAGACGAGAAGATGGTCGTTTGGTGGTGAAAAATAGAGTTGAATTAGACAATCGATATGTAGTCCCATACAACATTGATTTGCTGGTGAAGTATCAGTCACACTTAAATGTTGAATGGTGTAATCGATCAAAGGCCATCAAATATCTTTTTAAATACATTAATAAGGGCACAGATCGTGTTACTGCTGTTTTGGAAGAAAATGTAGTCTATAATCCAAACGATGGAATAGAATCTATATTAGAGAAAGATGAAATAAAGACTTATCTTGATTGCAGATATATATCAGCATCAGAAGCATCATGGAGAATTTTCCAGTTTGAGATTCATTACCATGAACCAGCTGTTCAGAGATTGAACTTTCATATGAAAAATGAAAATCAGGTCACTTTTTTTGATTATGAATATTTGGATAATGTGGTAAATAGACCAGGAATTGACAAAACAGTATTTACAGAGTGGATGACAGCAAATCGGCTATATGAAGATGCTAGGCAGCTAACCTTCCAAGACTTTCCAACAAAATGGGTTTGGGACAAGAAAAACAAAGAATGGAGGAGAAGAAAGTCAAGTCGGTCCATTGGTCGAATCTATTATGCACACCCTTCAAGTGGAGAACGGTTCTATCTTAGAATGCTATTAAATGTTGTAAAAGGTGCTACAAGTTTTGATGACATCAAAACTGTTAATGGCCAATTGTGTCCTTCTTTTAAAGCTGCATGTTTTGCTCTTGGGCTACTTGATGGAGATAGAGAGTGGAATGATGCTATAAAAGAAGCATCAAATTGGGCTACTGGACAACAGCTTCGAGAATTGTTTGTGACTATACTTATTTTTTGTGAGGTTTCACAGCCAGAACAGGTGTGGGAATTGAATTGGAAAGATTTTTCAGAAGATATTTTATTTAGGCAAAGGCGAATCTTACGGTTTGATCAACTTCAGCTTTCTGAAAATCAATTGAAAAATTATGCCTTAAATGAAATTGAAAAGCTTTTGATTAAAGCTGGAAAGTCATTGAAAGACTATCCACCTATGCCTTTACCTGATATGTCTCTTATTAGGGAAAGGAATAATAGACTCCTTGAAGAAGAATTGAGTTATGACAAGGAAGCATTGGCTGCAGAATATGCCTCATCATATACAAAATTGAACATTCTACAGAAACATGTATTTGATCGGGTTGTACAAGCTGTTCTGAAAGGTGAAGGAAAGATGTTCTTTTTGTATGGCCATGGTGGAACTGGCAAAACTTTTGTGTACAAAACAATAATGTCTTTCCTCCGATCCCGTGGTGAAATTGTTTTAGCAGTAGCATCTTCAGGAATTGCATCACTCCTTTTGCCAGGTGGACGTACAGCTCACTCAAGATTTCGTATCCCATTATGTGTGAATGAAGATTCAGTGTGTGACATTAAACAAAAAACACAGTTGGCTGAATTGCTTTGTGCTACAAAATTGATAATTTGGGATGAAGCTCCTATGGCACATCGTCATTGTTTTGAGGCTCTTGATAGAACATTGAGAGACATATTGCGCTTCTCCAGTAACTTTGATCCTAATAAAGTTTTTGGTGGTATAACAGTTATTGTTGGGGGAGATTTCAGACAGATTTTGCCAGTAATACCAAAGGGTGGAAGAGAAGATATTGTTGCATCAGCCATAAACAAATCTGCCATTTGGAATCATTGTGAGATATTTATGCTTACAAAAAATATGAGGCTCAATCAAAATTCCAATAATTTGGAACATGATCAATCTGTTGTAGACTTTGGGAATTGGATTTTAAGGATTGGAAATGGTGAATTTGATAATGTAGATGGAGAAAGCTGGATTGAGATTCCAAAGGATTTATTAATAAAACCTACCAGAGATCCAATAACTGATATCATTAATGTCACATATCCTGATATGCATGATAAGATGAAAGACTCACGATACCTGCAAGAGAGAGCAATTTTAGCACCAACAAATGAAATTGTTAACAAAATAAATGATCAGATTCTTTCTTTAGTTGATGAAGAAGAACGTGTCTACCTTAGCTCAGATACAGTATGCAAAAGTTCTAATAGCATTACTGATTTAGACATGATGTATCCAGTTGAGTTTCTGAATTCACTTGAGTTCCTTGGAATTCCCAAACACAAGCTGAAGCTGAAAGTTGGAATCCCTATAATGTTGTTGAGAAACCTTGATCAAACTGCAGGTTTATGTAATGGAACACGGTTAATTGTCACCCAGCTCGCTGATTGGGTTATCGAGGCACGAATTATAACTGGGACAAATATTGGCTCTAAAGTCTTTATTCCAAGAATCATTTTGTCCCCTACAGCATTGAAGTGGCCATTCATTCTGAAACGAAGACAATTCCTAATTTCTGTATCATTTGCAATGACAATAAACAAAAGTCAAGGCCAATCTTTAAACAGAGTAGGCTTGTTTTTACCGCAGCCTGTTTTCACTCATGGCCAGTTATATGTTGCAATATCTAGAGTCACTAATAGAAATGGTCTTAAAATCTTGATACTAAATGACAAGAACCCAACACAGTTTCTAGCTAAGAACATAGTGTACAAAGAAATATTTTCCAATTTACCAAGAGGTATATGATATCCTATTTGAAAACTTTTGCTGATCTACAAAGACATGCTGGTTTTATTTTACAGTGTTTTAACAGTAAAACTTCCATTATCATTTTTAATAGTATCTCTAATACATTTACATTTTATTGCAGCTGTTCGGTATAACAATGTCCAAAGGATACAGCTTTCTTGATCAAATATCTGATGCTAAGGAGACATGGAGAATTAGAGTGAGAATATGCAGAATGTGGAAAGCAGTGAACAAGAGAAGTGGAAATAACCTCATCAGTCTTGACATGATCTTAATTGATGAAAAGGTTAGCATACTTCACAACAATAAAATGTCTTAATCTTTCAAATATTTGTTGTATTTGTTATAAAATATATAAACTAATTTTTGAGTTCCATTTTTTTTTTTCCAGAAAAACTTAATGCATGCAATTGTAAGAAAGAATGTGTTTCAAAAATTTGCTCCCATCCTACATGAAAGAGGAACCTTCATCATTTCAAACTTTAAAGTAATCGTGACAAATAAAGGTTATAGACCGGTTTCAAATGACCTAAACATCATTTTCCTGTTAACAACTTCGGTTAAGGAGTGCAATGAAATAAGTGAACTCATACCTATGCATGCCTTTGAATTTGCAACGTATGATTGTATCAACAGTCGTTTGAATAACAATTCTTACCTAACAGGTAAATCATCTTTTACTTCACCTCTTCCCCATTTTAAATAATCGAAATTCAGCCTTCAAACAGTATTTTTGACGTGTACGAACTTGCAGATATCATTGGCAAACTTACTGCTGTTGGACCCATTGAACAAGTACACTTTGACAATGGCTCTACAAATATAAGGAATCTTCAAATCCTACTACCTGAGAAAGGAACATTTCATTTTACTCGCATTTATGGCTGAAACATGTTAACCTAATTCAACTTCGAACCTTTTTTTTATACCAAAATTTCAGTAACTTTTTAACATTCAATAATTATTATTAATTTTATAGTATGGATGGTTAGGCGGGTTGGGTTTGAATCTTGCGGTCTTGCACACAATATTAAGTTGACTAGGTATCATTTCTAATTGGACTTTAGAGAGGGTTGCACTAAATATAATTCTATTTAAAAATTAAACATGAGATGCACATTGCACACATCATAAAAGTTATACTTGAATTTGAAATTACCTTTTACTTTGCATGGTTGTGTGAAATTAGAGGTGAATTGCTTATTAGTTTTTTCAAGTTCTCGACTCTTTGAATTATTAACATTAGGATTGTTGATGCCTACTGGTAGTTGATTTGGTTGATGACTTCTCTGAAAACTAGGCCATAAGTCAGCTGGCTAAAGCCTTTTCTGTTTTAACTACTGTATTTAATTATGAATGGTAGCAAATCTAAGATTTTAATGTCTTTTGAATGTTGTAATGTACCATTAGGGAGAGAGAGCTAAAAATATCATTGTGGGATGAAAGTGCTGAAACAATTACTGAAAATGACTTCAAAGAAGATGAAGGTCCTTATGTAATTATTGTCACTTCAACAACTGTAAAAGCATTCCAAGGTATTTAAAGATAGGTACTATATGTCTATATAACACTTTTTATGTAATAAAAAAAAAAAAGTGTATAAGAAATTCTACAATGTGTGATATGTTTTTTTTTTTTTTTCAAAAAGGCAAATTGAATCTTAACACCACAAGTGCAAGTAAAGTATACGTCAATTTGGACATTACGGAGGTTTCTGAGCTCATTGACAGGTTCATGAACATTTCCTTTACTAATTCTCTAAGATGGATTTCACACGCATTTATTTAATAAAGAACAAGAAAAATTGATATCTTGCTTTCTTCAGATATAAAGTTGTTGAGGATGAATACGATAATGTTGTTCGATCTATTCCAGCACGTGACAACAAACCCAAATCTGAATCAGAATTGATATTGCAAACTACGATGTCCTTGGCAGAAATTAAAGCATTGGAATGGGTGGAAGGAGTCAAGGTTTTCTTTATCTTGAACTATTACAAATCTAAAACTTTATTATTTAATTAAAACTAACTAGAATGAATGATTTTGCAGGAAAGATTTTTTACCTGTTATGCTTATATTGTAAACATAGAATCAGAATTTGGGTGGAATTATATCTCATGTCAACTTTGCAAGCGAAAAGTAAAACAACAAATAATATGTTTTGGGGTAACAGTTGCAACTCTGAATCTCAATTCCCTATGCCTAGGTAATTAAATTCTTCATTGTTCATACTATATAACTATTCAAATGACTGCATTGGAAACAAAATGATAATTGCTTTAATTATAAATATACAAATGACCTTATTACACTTTCTAACTTCTATCATTATTATGTACAGTTACAAACTACAAATCCAAGTGAAAGATCGTACTGGGACAGCTTCTTTTGTTCTTTTTGATAAAGATGCAGAAAAAATAATTCAAAAAACTGCTATGGAACTTTCTTCAAAAGTATCTTATCTAAACTCTTAATCACTCCCTATTTTATGCTTAAACCTAATGTTTTTATTATACTAACAATTTATGAGCTTCACATAATATTGTGCAGAATCAAGAGCCAAATAAAGTGCCTCAAGAAATTCAAAACTTGCTTGGAAAATCTTATACATTCCAAATAAAAGTTGATGATTACAATGTCAAAGAGGGGTGGGAAGTTTACACTGTCACAAGTGTCTTTAAATCTGAGTCTACCGATACTATTGCTGCTTCAGATATTAAATTACTTACAAGCTTGAAGGATGTAGCTGATGACAACCTACTAGATGATGTCTTTGGAAATACACAAATGGTAAGAAGGCAAAACCTCATTACTAATTGCTTCATCATAACCTTTCTTACTCATAATGTTTTTCCTGTTATCGTTATTAGAAATTAAAATATTTATGCACAATGAACAATGAATTTGAAAGATGTATTCTCCCCTTACTGTGCAGAAAGATCTTACAAAAAAAAGAACCTCCAAGCAAACTTCTAACAACAGCACAAGCAGCTCCCAGAATAAGAAGAAGAAGTAATTGCATATCATATGTCCTAAGAATTTTACTTTTGTTATGTAATACATATGGAAAAAATAAACTTGTGGATTGAGTTGTGCATTTGTGTAAACTGAGTTACTATAACTTAACAATGGTGGTGGATTTTGTTTTCATTATGATTTGGAAAGACTTGGAATGGTGCACTGGTTGACTTGAAATGGTGCATTGGTTGTTTCGCACTGAATGTGTTTGTGTTTGCACTGTATTGGACAGCTTCTTATTAGTTATTTGAACTCCACAGAATTTCAGCTCTACCATTTCATGATGTATTATGATTGTTTACATTTCAGTTGATTTTATTTATACATAAGTACTTCAGTTTATCCAAGGTTTACATCACAACATTACTGTGGGTGCTGAATTCATGTCCAGTGAGTTTGCGCTGCTGAACACATCCATTCTATTAGTTCTCTAGCATTTTATTAATGAGATAAATATACATCTCTTATTCCCATCTTTCAGGCACTTGATAGTGTATTGATATCCCCATTACAATTTGGTGATTGGATGTGCATGTTGATCAAGACACCTCACTAACTCATTAGATATCACAACATCCGACTGTATTGAGTGGTTCACGTAAAATTCTATCTTCATTTTATTTTCTCTATTTCGTTTGAAGCACAACTCATTAGATAATAGTTTAGTGCACCAACTGCCTAAGGGGTATTCCCAAGTTCAATCCTATCTCTTACCCAGTTGACCTCTTTTTAAAGGGATATTTTATCATTGTTATGATAAGAGGTTTGTCCTTTACTAATTTAATTTCATGGAATGAAAACTAGGGGCATAATGGTATATAGAGTTAACTTTTGAATGAGACTAGCCTGTAATGATGATTCATCTAAGTGTTTCCAAAATGGAACTTACTTCCTCATCTCATGGTCAACAACCAAAGTTGAGCATGTGACTTCAGCGTGAGAAAGAAGATTAATTCGAGTTCCCTTTGAAATTCCACTTTTGGAATAATCTTTAATTAAACTTTTATTAATGGGATGGATGGGGATGGTGGAAGCTTTGACATGAGGTAAGGTGCATTGACGTGGCACAAAATAGCAGCCTGCTTAGGACATGATTTAAACAGCTACCTTTCATGATGTTGTTGCATTGGACTCATTGAAAATCTTTACTACTAATTCATTTAAATAAGGTGTTATGTCTGCCAATTTGACCCAATATTACCGGATTCAAATTGTTTGGTGATCATTAAATATCATAAATTTCTTATATTTTTCCATCTAATAACTTTTTACCAATAGTCATAGTTTTCCCTTTTTGGAAGAGGGGGAGGGAAATATCATATAAGTATGTATAGGGATTTTTAAAAAATGTGAAATATGGATTGACTTGAACCCATATATATGTAAATTCGAATTGAGTTGACACATCACTTCAACCATCTCAGTTTGTTTCTTTTATTTATTTTCATTGTTTTATTTCCTTCTCACCTTTTTAGATTAGAATGCTCAGTTCTGTTCATATTTCTTACACACACACACTCAAACGCATAATCTATAATCACATCACTTTGCGAGGACGACTAATCAAAGCTTCAATCACAAACAAAGCCTTTATCTCATAAGTCAACCATGTTTTTAGAGTTTCAAATTTTCACCATTTGTACTAACTTATTAATTGTTTCAGAATTTTATTTATTAATTTTAGAATAAAATGTGGGACCATATCATAAATATTATTGATAGTCAATAAATTTTTTAAATATTATTGCAGACTAATCATCCAATTTTACAAAAAACAAACAACTTAGCCCTTTAAAAAGTTTTAAACAAAGTAATTTTGTCATTCCCAGCAAAAGACACATTGTACACACACATGAAAAAAAATAATAATAAAAGAAAACCATTGCCGGCTAAGCAATAGAACCGAAAGTCAAAGTCACTGCATATAATTAACAATAAAATTGCCCCTCCTAACTCTAAGTCCTAGCTCCGTCCCTGTGTAGTGTGGTACATTGTTGCTTGCGGTGCAGCGCGGTTATGTCATTTTACAACCGATTTTGGTGTGGTTTGTGCGGTTTGATAAACACCCCTTAAATGTATCATAGGTTTTCAATTAAATTTAACCATATGAGTGTCTTACTTTACTACATTAAACTTCGGATCCTCTCACATAAATTGAAAATATAATTTGAGGATGAGAATTTCAAGAATTTCTCTCTTTCACCAAAATTTAAATGATTTTGGCTGGAAATGCGACCCTATGCGTACAAAATGGTGCAAAAATATTGCCCTTGGTATATCCACGAAAAACTCATCCACTGTACTACGTTGTTTACTATATATTAAGAAAAGACAGCATTGCTCAAATGAACGGGAATGGGTACAGCATGCATGATGCATGTACATTACTTCCTTGTGTCCTCAAAAGGACAATTTATAGATCGTTTGAAGTTCACAAAATTGAACATATCAAGGAAACAATAGTAAAATATATGCAGACTTCTTTCTTCTTCTTCTTTTTTTTTTTTTTTAAGAAGATTATGTTTTATGCAAGCTAATTTAGAAGTTTCACTTAATAAGTCATATTAAAATTGGCCAAGACCAATAAATTCTAATATGCAACTGACTACACAAAATAAAGTACATACAATAAAATATATAGAAATACGTTATTCGATTGAATAGGGATTCAAAAGTGATGTAAGTTGACTACACATGTGTGTAAGGAAAAAGCAAATAAAATTCAATGTTTCACATTGATTTTAGCTTTTCTTGATTCATTGAACTGGTTTTCCTTCCAATCTTGGGATCCGAATCATTGCCCATTTTTAAAAAAACTCATTAAGAACCAATTGCAATACAAAATTCTATATGAATTTAACCACTTTACCATCAAATTCATGTATAATCATTTTAGAATTCTTAAACACATTATTATTATGTATTGTTATAATATGATACTATGAACTTTTAAAATGATTTTATTATAAATAGTAAATGAAATGTTATCACACTATTTCAAACAAAACAACAATATGAAAAGTTTAAAAAACCTTCCTAATGACATTTGGGTTGAAATCTTTTCAAAACTGGGCAAAGAATCAGCGACACTCCTAGGAAACATAAAGTTAGGTTAAGGTAAAAAACAATTTCTTCAATTTGTATCTATTTTGTTATTTTCCCCTATATAAATAATTCAGTCTATTAATTGAATTTTCTCTTTTTTCTTAATTAGTTGTAAGCGCTTCAAGAAGTTGACAGAAAACAGATTAGTCCTCCAACAAATTGAACTGACTCCGTATTTCAATCATCCAGCTCTACTACATGATGAAGAAAAAATCTTAATATTTTCATGTTATGAAGCAAAAAATCCTTATGCGCTACTAATAGTGGGAAGCTACAAATATTTCTTGAATGAAGAAGTTGTAGTAGGAAAAAAAATAATTGAAAAAACTCTTCCATGTGGTAGTTTCATTGCACCTTATATTTATAGAATCATGCTGCTTTGTGAGTCAAATTATGAAGGCATTGAACACCTTTTGGAAATTTTAAATGATGAGCATGGGAAGCATTGGTTTGTAAAATGCCGAAAAATGCTTAGACTACTTACTGCGGGAACCGACCAATATAAAATTCCAAATTTTCAAGCATGCCACAAAATAGGGATGGGACATTGGAGACGAGATGCACCTTATCCTTACGGTTATGAAGAATTCATAGTTACGTGCAAAAGATGCTCAATTGACCTAGAAATCTTTAAGTTGGTGAATAGGCTTCTTTAAGTCTCTTTTGTTGTATTGTTTTACTTTCATTGTAGTAAAAAAAGTTTTGCCAAAAGGAAGGATTATTGATTGTGGAAAATTCAAAGTGTAATCAACTTTATTCTTGTGATTATCAAAAATTTGTAGTTGCTTTTCATTGAATATAAAAACTTGACTCTTCATGTTTTTTTCCCTTTTTCCCGTTTCCACATCAATCCCAATCACTCTAAAATCCTTTCTTAATTTTTGTGCCTAAGGAATTATATATATATATATATATATATAAAATCAAAGCTAAAAGAAAATATAATGTAAATTATAAATTGGATAGTTGATTTTGTATCATGTATCTTATCTAAAATTTTAAATTTTTGTACATGCATTAACAAGAGACAAGAATTTTAAAAATTATTGACCAATAAACTCATGATTAATAAAAAAAAAAAATAGTATCACTTAAATAATAAAATGCAAATTTTTTCATTATTTTCTTAAATTATATCCATTCCCGTGCGGTAGCACAGGTTACATACTAGTTCAACTAGTTGACGGCTCATAATATTTCCAACGGATGCATCCAATGTTCAAATTCTCTCTTCCCCATTGTAACTATTGTATTATACATATAAAATGCTATGGGCAAGTCCGAGCTACAAATATAAGTTTTTATGATAACTTAGGCTAATGATTAATGACCAAAATGTTGTTCCATGCCTAACCCTCCCCCATGTTTGTAACATGATAAAATTTAGTTACACTACCTTATATGTGGTACATTAAGGATTCAAATTAAATTCAAACATATATGATTGCATTGGCTAATCAAATATAAAAAATATTATGTTTTTCATGGAAGTTAAATTCAACAAAGTTATGTATTTGAATTTAATCAAGAAACCTAATGACTTCAAGGGAACAAATTTATAACTAACCTTTCTGTGTGTGCATGCGTGCACGCGCGCCCACGCACAACATAGATACACATATATAGACAATAAAATGCAACAATATTTAATGTTAGAAATTCATAAAAAAATAGATATTTTGTTTGCTTGTTATTTTTTTTTTCTTTATACATATATATATATATATATATATATATAATTGTATTGTACTTTTTTTTTCATGGACAAAATTTTAATTGTAATTCTCATGTTATTTTTGGTACTTAGATAAACCTGAAGTAAAACATGTCAATTTTTATAATAGTCTTAACCACATATCATGTGCATATAAAACTTTAGAGTTAACTTAAAACAACATCAAATATCAAATTATGGATCTTATTTTATCATTATATTTTAATTTTATTACTTACATACTCATTTTATTAAAAATAATAACTTATTACATAACTAATTTGAACTCTTAAAACTTTTGAAATGTAAAAAAAAAAAAAAAAAATCTCTTCAATTAAAATTTTTGCTTATTTACTTTTCTTTTTTCCTATATTTGTTTTCCTTTTTCAACTTTTGAAACCTTAGAAATATTGATAAAACATGAAGAATTTTTTTTTTCATTGAAAACTTACATCTAAAATAAATATATGAAAAAATACATAAAGAAATGTAATTTTCTTTTACTTTAAAGTATAAATGAGGAGGAGTGTTAATTTTTTTGGCGGGTAAGGGGACAAATGCCTCCCCTTCCCCCCTCCCCTCTGGCTTCACCCTTCACTGTACTGTAAATAAGTTATTTCCTTAATTTGTAGACAGCCATTTTAAATAACTTGATAATTCTTAGTCGGCAAAAAATTTATAACTATTGAAATGATAAATCGTGATTGACGTGTAATCTTACACGAAAGTAATATATATTAAAGTCCAAGCCCGAATTCACTCTTTGACCTGATCCCAACTTTTTAAATAATTCGAAAATTCTTAGTCAGCAAAATTTTCATAACTATTGAAATGATAAATCGTGATTGACGTGTGATCCTATATGAAAGTAATACATATTAAAGTCCAAGCCCGAATTCGCTCTTTGACCTAATCTCAACTTTTTAAATAATTCAATAATTCTTAGTTGGCAAAATTTTTATAACTATTAATATAATAAATCGTGATTTACGTGTGATCTGATGTGAAAATAATATATATTAAAATCCAAGGCTGATTCACTCTTTGACCTAAACTCAACTTGGCACCCTAGACCAGTGAGCAAGACAGGCTTCACGTAATTTTCATGTTAACAAAATTCAAACCGCAGAAGAAAACGATCTTAAAGTGGCAACCCATGGCAATGTGGGTCTTCACATTGTCATTAATTGCACATCGTAAAGAAGAAGAAGAGCGTATCGCAGTGGCTGCCTCTTTCTTTTATGTATGTATATATAACTATTCGTTTAAAATTGGCTTTTCTTTTCTATCTTCTGCATGTGCTGTGTTGCTTAATTTTCTGTGGGTTTTGATTTGTTTGTAATAATGGTATATTAAAAAAGAAAAAAGTGTCATGTGTTCAGTCAAAAAAGACGATTCTAGAAGTTGTAATTTTCTTCTCCCAAATAAATAATAGACAATTATCATAAAGGTTTTTTTTTTTTGCCCCTTTAAATTGAGATTTATTATTTAATAAAGACTAAAGAGGAGAAGCATTACTATGCACAATAATTACTTTGACTTTGAGTTAGGCATGTCGTACGTGATTGCACTTAACGAAATCAAAATGTGCCTTGGGTAAAATTTGGAAAATCAGAAGGTCACATATGTCTTAAGCTCTCCTTAGGCTAAAATTTGGACCAAGAAATTGTGGGGTTGGAGATGAGAAAAGACGGGAGGCTTCTTTGGGTTTGGGTAGTAAAAATGGAAGAAGAATAAGAAGATTTTGGGTTGGAAATAATTCCCTACCTTAGTCCGCCACTCAAAAGAAAATGAAATTGGGCTTCTTTCCTCTTCATAAACACTAAAAAGCCCAATAATTAATTCTAAAGGACCCAAAAGCTTTTTCAAGCCCAAAAGAGGAGAAAACAAGTCCAAAATAAAATGCCGAGAAAGAGTAGGCTTAAAAATGGTGCAAAAATGCACTTCCATGAGTTTCTCCAAAGAACTCATGGAAGTTAAAGTCCCCAAACTCAATTCATCCCAACAATGGTGCAAAATTGCACCACAAATTCAAGTTTTTTGGAATTACACCTTTTGAGGTTAGAATTGGATAAATTCAATACGCCCAAAAATGTTCGAAATTAATACAGAAAAATTTCTTGGAATTAAACCTTTTGAGGCTAGACTTTCAATATAGAATTCACATCCAACAAAAGTTGAACACTCACCACAGATTTTTTTTTTCCCTACAATTACATCCAACTAGGAAAAAATCCATTCTCACAAACCAAGAATACCAACTCAATCCAAAATCCCCCTTGAATGGCTATGAAATTTAAAAATTATTGGCTCCTCTTGAACTTCAATCCCCTTGAACAACTAAGAAGTTCTAAAATCATCAATCGAGATTAAACTTCTCTCCTTGAATGGCTTCCAAAAATCATCAGCCAAGCTTGAGCTTCCCCTTGAATGGCTAAGAAGTTCCAAATCTCTAATCATTAAATAAACTTGAACTTCCCCTTGAACATTAAAAAAGTTTCCAAATCGTCGATTGACCATTGAATGGTGTTCAATTATTTGTGTAAGTTCCACTAATGATGAGGAGCATCTATTGATCTATAGCCACACAACTTTGCAACCATGAAAATTCTTGTTTTTAAAAGAAGAATTAGGCTCAAGGGTAATATAGTTATTTCACATAAATTAAAAAATTTCCATAATTAATCTTGGGTTGAATTCTACATTATAATGGAACATCATGGAAGATAAGGATTAATGGTATTTTTATGAGCTAGGATCAAAGTATTGATTAAAATTGTGGGATTAGGGCTGGTTAATTAATTTTGATAAATATGCATGCATGGGATTAGGGCTGGTTAATTTTGATTAGTCCTTAGAAAGAATCAATCAAACCCTTAATTCTATTGGTTTAAATGGAAGGGAAAAGTAGAGATGTCATCCTGGTGGATGTGGTGTACGTTTAAAAGTTAAAACATGAAGTTATCGTGTGTTTTATTTTAGTTTTTTATATTTATTAATCCTGATGAGATTTTAAACCTAGAAGCTTTACCAATCCCAGTCTATTTGTAGCACTTAGAGCTGAGTCTCAATGCCAATAACCTTCGTAGATATCATGATGAGAATAGTTTCAACTTATTTCTTTCCTTGTTAATGGTTTAGGCTCACTGGTTCAGGTTGACCACCCATTTTATAGGTATAAATGTTAGTAGTAGGTTAAAAGACAGAAATTTTTTTTTTTTTTTTTTTTTTTTTTTTTTTTTGAGGAACTGTTAAACGATAGACTTCGACTGTGCAACCTACCATTTTTGGATGAGAATGGATATATACAAATTAAAAAAAAAATTGGAGTATATAAAATTTGCTAAATATGGTCCTTCATTCTTTGACTTGGTTATTATTTACAAGAGCCAGGCAGGTTGGAATAGTCCTAGTCACCCGAACAAAAACTTATTCCTACTTACTGGCTATGCTTCACTGATCTTTTAAATTATAATGCTTTGTTTTGGGTCTTGTTTGTGATCTGATAGGCCTAATGTGCCATCTGTTGATGGCCAAATCCTTGTTCAAGTCTGGATATCCTTTAGTAAAACTTCATTAGTCAATGAGTGATCCAAATTCAATCGTTGTCAGGGTGAGACAAATTAAATATAGTAAGAGACTACTGGAGGATCACTTAAATTAATAATCATAAGTCATATTAAAATTAGATGGTACAACCACGTCATTTGGGATCACATATTGCAGGGCTCAATGTGATGGCTGTCACATATACATTACAAGTTGCAACAATTTTAAGCACTTATTACAAGAGAGAACAAACTCAAAACTTTAGAAAATGAGTTGAAGGGTACATCATTTTTCGTAATTACTAACATATCTACTGTGATTCGCACTTAGTACCCAGTTGGGTACAGCTGAAACGCAGTGCGTATGTGTTTCAGTGTTTTTTATTTTTACCAGCGCCTCTTGCACCGCTTATGGGACATGAATAGTGCATTAAGGCAAATGAACAGTGTTTTGTGAGTATGAACAGTAACCGAAAATTATTTTTTTTTTATTGTTTTTAGTTTTCAGTTTTTAGCAAAATAAGCGGTATCCAAACGAACCATTACTATAAGTTGTGTAAGGAATAGATCATAATGAAAGTTGTTCAAGATGCTCTAATACCATGTAAAGGATGTTGTGATAGCATGTTTAACAAATTGGGGAGATATTGAAAATTTTGTTGATGCAGAAGTGTCAAAGTAATACAAGAACAAAACATGAGTTGTGTAGTTTGATCTATTGACCTATATTTACAAAAAAATCTATAAAGCATCAAAGCATCTTTAATATGGTATCAGAGCATAAGTTTAATATGACATCATAGCATCTTTAATTTAGCATTAAAGTAACTTTAACTAAAGCAATTGCTCTAATTTATCAACACAAATCACATCAACAATTATGGGAAAAAATGTGAAAACTTTTATATTTCTAATATTACTCAACTTTGAAATGCTGTTAATATTATATAACACCAATGTATAGCATCCAAAAACTTGGTTTGGGTAGAATACTCCTTTTTGGATGGAACTGTCAAACATTTTGAGCATATTTTCTTTGTCCTACTCACTAGTTACTAGAAAAGCTACTCAGGGTTGCAAAATTTGCCACGAAACCACTTCCCTCCATTATTTGATTTGTTAAGGAAGCTTTGTGTGGGTCAATGGCTGGTAAAATTATTAATCAGATGAAAACCAGACTGATTTTAGAATTTTCAATGTTTCGAAATGATGAAAAAAACGCAGTCCAAATTAAAGCGTCTAGTACTATACATTAATCATTTAATTGTCAAATCACAGTGACCCCATGAATAAGACTTCACTAGTGACTATGGCGTTGACATCCTAATTAGACATATACTTGACACACACACCCAACACTCATACCATCTTCCTTTTTTTTTCTTTTTTTTTTCTTTTTTTTTTTTTTTTTTGAGTGCAAGTTTGTGACGACCTATACGTGTTGCTTTGGTAAAGCTTTGTATTATTTGATTTTTAAAAATTCTTTGACTTATTTTTTTTATGAAATTTAATCTTTTTTAAGTCTAATAATAATTTAACAAATTATCAATAAATAAGCTTTCAACAAATAAATAAATAAAAAAAAATCAAAATGGCACTTAGCAAGAGTCTCCGCGAATCTGCATAAAAATGACGACAATTGCAAAAGGGTCATTAACAATTTTAAAATTAAGGTCATTCAATTGGAATTTTTAGAAGAATGCAATGAATGGAAGTGGGGTAATTTGGAATATGTAAATTAGAAGGTGGGCTCAAGTGAAAAACAGACCTTTGATTAAATTAAAATGGAGGTGAGTATGCCTCTTAGAAATGCCGAGTGCTATCATAATATTAATTAATATGGGGTTTTTGCACGGGTTCCTTTAAGATTATTTAATGTAGTTTATGGATTCTATTTTTTAAAAAGTAAGAAAAAATTGTGAACCCGTCATTGACTTGCTCATGATTGCCTCTTGAGTCTTTTTGTGGAAGGAGTGTGATTCCTCAAAAGATGAAAACTATATCAAAACGTTAAATCAAAATGACATATATGACTTTAATGTGGATATGTGGGAAGCTAATCTTTTTGTGGTTAAATTTAGAGGCTCCCTCTCTCTCTCTCTCTGCGCACGTGTACACACTTGCAATTATGTGATGTGAGGGACACAATCAAATCATTCTTTTAATATAAGCACCTAAAGCAAATGCTAATCAAGAATTGCTTCACGCTCACATAGAAAGTTTATGGAATGATTGGTTTGTATCAAGTGAGTTTGAATATTCATTGAAATTAAAGAAATCAAAGGGAGGGGTTTTGGCTAAGAGAAAAAAATATGATTGTGGGCGTGCTTTTTATATCTCTTCTCATTATATTTAGTGCCACTTCCATTTGAAATTTGATTTATAGAAAGCAACTTTGTGCCCCCACGCACACTAAAGCTCATCATAGTGATGAGAAAAAAAAAAATTTGCTATATATGAGCAATCTCTTATGCTCTTGACTTCCATTTTTCATCGAGCTTGAAGCCATAGTTTTAATTTGACAATATTCTTTATTATTGTACAATCTTCAACATAAATTATGCTACAAGTTGGTACTTTAGATAATCTTAAATAATATAATTCCTAATGATTATTCAGTTGGTATCATGTCCACTTGATTTGAGTGCTAAAGTATTTTTTTCGTGCAATGTAAAACTCATGATTTTACTACACTAAAAAAGATTTATGTGGATTCATGGTTTTACTTTCCTCCCCTTTTTGCTGGATGATTAAGCCCACACACATGTAACGTGACTAAATTTGCAAATTGTCTTGTCAGCCACTTCCTTCAGTTTTAGTATATTGACTAAATTCACGGGAAAATTTTGTTCCTGTGCTTAGCAATATATTGCTTTTTAGAGTGACATTAAGTTCTCAAGGAACTCCACCGAAAAAAAGTTGAAACAAAAATTCAAGGTGGTGCTCAATGAGAGAAGAAATGATTATGAGTTTATGACCACATGGTGAAAAGAGAAACACCATGTTGACATAAGTCTTCTACGTAAAAATGGCAGTAAAATAGAGTAAGAGGGAAAAAGTCAAAGCACATTTTTAACTACCAAAAGATAATTTATTTTATACACTTGCATTATTTCAATACTAGCAAACAAAATATACTTAAGCTAATACAGTAGTAATACGTATAGTTGCCTAAGAAAAATACAAATGTTTAGCCTATCAAATTTGTCGCACTTTATATATATATATATATATATATATATATATATGGTCTCTATTTCTATATCCAACCGTCCCCGGAATCTATCTCTGAGTTGATTTTTCAACGATTAGTGTACCCCTTCTCTCTTTTCTTTTTTGGCTAACCATGATTGTTTATTAAAGAAAAGAACGAAGATAACATATACTTCTACTGATGTGACAAGTTCATCTTTTTAGAACAGATTAATGAATTGACTAAATATATCGCAAGTTTATACAAAGCAACTGTTATAATATCTTAAGGACAACGCTTATTAGTACATTGTGAGCTCCACAGCATAATAATGAGGACCCTAATTGACCTTGAAAAATGATTTGTAGAGCTACTCATTCTGATTATGTTCCACTCAAGTTTACAAACTGTACGTGCGCATGCTTAAACTATCAATGATAGTGCTCATTAAAGAAGAAAAAGGACCCCACATATATATCAAATGGGTACGGTTTATCCCAATGTTGACCTTTGTCGTGTTTTCTTCTCCGGTGAGAGTTTAGTACGTCTTGTGATGTCACAGGGCTTTGAAGTTTGTTGAGTTGAGCATTTGTGGATATCTTCAATTATGTGGCTCAATTAAACAGTTTGGTATTTGCCTGAAACTCTGAATGCTTGGTTCTCAATGCGAGCACTAGAAGCATGCTTCTTTGTTTAGAAGGTTTTTTGGCTTAAAAACTTTAGAGAAATACCGATTCAGTAGTTGATATAATATATATGAATACTACTTGACCAAAAGTTTTAAACATATAAGTTTGGATCTAGCTATATTATATTAACCACTTATTTTTCTTATTATTATTATTCAACATGTGACTTTACTCACACGTGTATATTCAATAATAATAAGGGTCTGTTTGGTTTAGTGATGTCTCAGCTTTCACAACTCAGTTCTCAAACTTCACCTTTACTTAAAAATTACAAAACACATGTTTGGACTCAGTTCTCAGTTACATGTCTCTACACCTTTTCCCCAAAATCGTGAACCCCACCACTAACACGCTACTATTGCTACCCGCGTTTCATTAACAAAAAAAAATCTTAAACCCAAAAACCAGCGTCATCTTCAACTTGGTGAGCTTGTTGAAGCCATCTTTCTCACTTGGTGAACTTGTATTCTAAAGGATCTCAGCATCATCTTCAGCTTTCTCGGCCCTCTCTTCTCTGTTCCAAGCATTCACAGAGTCATAGAAACCAGAAACCTAGAAACATCGTGAGAAGTGAAGAAAGAAAGAAAGTAAAAGAAGAAAAAAAAGAAAAAGAAAAAGAGGAGAACCCAGAAACCTAGTGAAAAAAAAAAAAAAAAAAAAAAAAAAAAAAAGAAAGAAAGAAAGAAGAAAAAGAAAAAGAAAAAGAAGAGATGAAGACTAGACCAGACCAAACCCAGCGTGAAGAAGAAGAAGAAGAAGACCCATGTGAAAGGAAAAAGAAAAGAAGAAGGAGAAGAAACCAGTGTGAAAGGAAAACTCATTGGACCCAGTGAAAAAAAAAAGTCAAAAGTTGCGGCTGTTGCTCTGACCGTGGGTCCTTCCGTGTGTGTTTAATTACGAAAATGCCATTAAAAATTAAGTTTTGGAAACTGAAAATACCTAAAATGTGTTTTCAGTTTCCATAACTCATCACTCAAAAATCGGAGAATTAAGTGATGGAAACAAGGATTGAAAACTAAGCCAAACAAAAAAATTTGCATGAGTCTCACGTGTTTTGATAACTTAGTTTTGAGTTTTGAGTGATATGATCCAAAACTCTTCTAAACCAAATTGACCCTAAATATCTTAGTACTTTTAAAATCTCTCTCTTCTTAAATATTACATATTGCTAGGTTGAGTAAAACCCTCGCCCAAGCAATTGCTAGTTAGGCTATTTTTTGTAATATTAGAGTAAGAATTCCCATTTTCTCCATCCTTAGTCATGTTTTATCCACTTCAGTTGGAGGTGGTATTTCTCCTTTTCTTATTGGTTCTTGATATTATTAATAATAATATTATTCTTGTTATTTACTTTTTTTTTTTAAGTTATTGATTCCCATACATATATATATATATATGTATATGTATATGTATATATTCTTCCATTAATACTAGGGGTGTCCATGAGTTAGTCTGAGTTGGTTGTGTGCCCAACCCAAATTGATCAGGTGGAGAAAACTGCAACTTGACGTCAACCAACAAGGCGTGGTGGATCAGATGGATCAAGCTCTCCAAGAGTGGCGACGATTGGTTAGCACGAGCAACAAACAACTAACAATGAAGAGAGGCAGTAAAATTCTCAAAGCGGTGAAAATTTGGTGGAGATCTGATGAGATCTTGCCAGTGAGTTGCATAGTGGAGATCTCACTAGACTTGGCAAAGATCTCTCCAGATTTTGAGTTCCTCATCAGTCGGATTTGGTGGATCAGGTTTTGGAGAAGGGAACCGATGTGCCACTTGACCTACCGTCCACCGTCAACCGCCATAGCCACCAAATCATATCGAGTCAAGTTTGGTCCAGTAGGATTGATCATGTGAATTGAATCTAGCAAATCCATGGACAGCCCTAATTAACACCATTATATTATATGCCATCGATAATTGATCACCATAGCCGTTTTGAAAATATTTGGGAAAAAAGTTATGTCTAGAAACCTTTTTTTTTTTTTTTTTTTTTTAATGTCTAGAAACTTATTGAAGTTGTATTGGCCATAAAAAAACCAAAGTTTGAAGGAATTTCTTTTAAAGAGGGGGAATAAATTATAAATATGACTATGAAGAAGGTCAAAGTATGAAGAAAAAGGTCTAATTAAAGCTTAAAATAACTGGTTAACTACCAAAAATGATGATACTATATTGACAAATACCTTTTGTATAACTTTAGGACCGGTACTATATCACTTTCGGCTGCCTTTGTTTTTGTTGCTTATGCTAAAATGCTCGCCTTCCTATGCAGCAAAAAAGGACAATTATGAGGAAAGAGGCGGAGAGGAATAAAAATAAATAAATAAATAAATAAGAAAAGAAAAGAAAAGAAAAGAAAAGGCTCAAAGATACTTGAAAGGTTTTTCAACGGAATTTCTAGCAATGCTTGCTGATCAAAACCGAAAGTAAACTTAAATATATTTTAAATTAGATTTCAATTAGAGTTTAATTTTATGTTAAGTGTCTCATCTAAATTTTTAAATTTTTGTGTCAAGTAAGATAATTTAATATAGAAAATGAGAAGTCTAATATAAATAAACTATCAAAAACCTAATCATATATCTAACTCTATATAAAATTAGAAGCAAAGAGAGTTCAAATAATTTTACTTTTATGAGCCATTTTATTATGTAACTAAAAATAATTCAAATTTATAATTTATTTATGTTATATACTATTAATATGTACGGTCCATTACTAAGTATTATATATGATGTGTGTGTGTGTTAATTGCAATTGTTTATAATTGTTATGCATAGAATTATGAACTAGGTGTTCAAAAAAAAAAAAGAATTATGAACTAGTTTATCATTTAATCCACAAATCCCACTAAAACTTATTGTTGCTATACTATTTATCATCATATTTATTGGTTTTTTTTTTTTCATGATTTCTAGAGCTTCCCCTAGAATCCAACCTATCTTAATTAATTGCAATTGGTTTGAGGAGATAATTATAGAATATTGTGGGGCTAAAATAAATGTGCACACCCCCCTCTTACAAGAATTATGGGCTCCACTATTTCATTTTAATTTAATTAGTAAGATCTATTATTATTTAAGAGAGGACAATATGCATTGGTGATAGTCCCAAATTATTTTATAATTACTTGGTTTAAGAAGGGCAAAAAAAAAAAAAAAAAAAAACTTTACTACAATGTCAATCTTCTAGATTGTCTTTCTTTCTTTTTTCTTTTTTTATTTTTCCATTTCAACATTCTGATTCATATTTTATGACTGTTCAAAACTTTATATCTCATGTTAAAGTTAAGTTTTTTTCTCAGGGAATGAGGTGATCGTCAAAGTGATATATTTTTTATATACAAAATAAGGTTTTTTTTTTTTTTTTTTTTGAAATAGTATTTCGAAGAGCTCTAAATGACTGAAGACGTTAAGATTTAAGAGGCAAGGCAAATTCTACCTAAAAAAAAAAAAAAAAAGAAGAAGAGGCAAGCTAAATTCAAATTTTGATTTTAAATTAAAAGAGGCAAGGTAAAAAAAAAAAAAATTACTTTGCCTTTTTTTTTAGAGTAATGATAGATTCACAAATTATTTTACAAAAGTATAAATAAATAAATAAAGGTTAATATGGCATAATTTATGTCAATTTTAAAAAAATTTAAAATTTCATTAGAAGGTCTTAAAGAAGAATCAAATCTAAAGAACATTATATCGACCATCCAGCTCTATCCCCCTTCCCCATTGTGGTCTGAGTCCTCTCCATTCATTGGAGAGAAATCGTTTTTGTCCAGATCCTTTTCGTCTTTACCATATCTTAGGTTTTGCTTAAATTCTCAAAAAGAAACCAAATTTATCACCACCACAGACCCAATCACCCAAACACCCCACCAATAACCCCACAATTGCAAATGGCCAAATGGCCCAAATGCACAAAAACAAGCACAAAGGTCCTTTTCCTGTTAGCAACTCATAGCTCTTCTTTATAGCAGAAAACCAATAAACTGGTTTCAACATAGAAACCACACTAACCAAGTGCCGTAGTGCAGTGATACAGACTACAGAGAGTTTGAAAATGACAAAAATAGAAAAACCAAGCAAAAGGGTGTCTTGGGTGTCAATAGCTATGATTAATAAGACCAAGAAAGCAGGGAAGATTAAGTTGTATATAACCATTAGAAAAGAAATCGTTATGATCCTAGCATCTCACACGGATTAAGAATTTAAGTGTAAGCTTAACCATATGTTTGTAAGTTCTTGGGCATCCTCTTCTTGCAAGCTGATTTTCAAGCGTAAGTTCTACCCACGAGTTTGTAATATTTGATATCGAAGCCAACCACCACCTCCAAGTAATGTAACTTATTGAGTATGAGATCAAATGAGTTGCGACTTTGTGGTTGGATCCCGGAGAAAGGCTACCATAAGAGAAAGGAAGGTTTTTCAAATTTATTTCTTTTTAATATCTAAAGAAAAAAAAAAAATTCTAATCTAATGTGTATTTAAATTTTTTAAAAAGTTAACGTGGATTATGCCTCATCAATTTTTTGTTAAATATTTGTAAAATATAGTTTATGACTTTAACATTATTCTTTTTAAGGTAATGTAAAATAGACCAACATTTAAAATAGAGATAGAAAAAATCCAATTACTCAATTTGACAAGATTCCATTACTCAAAGTTCAATACAGCAAACAAATAGATTTTTGTTTACCCTATAAAATTCGAATATAGAAATGTTTCTTTATTTTCAATTGTTGTTTGTTTCACCAATGGCACAATGTGAACTCAAAATTCGTTCCACAATAACAATGAAGTGACTGGGGATGAGAAATTAGGCTTTAACCTCAAAATATGGGACTTAAAAAATGAAATTGTATCCCATAAAAGGTTATTATTAGCTTGTCTTTGCCACTAAATTATTATTTAGGTATCAAACCGCCTAAAAGGAAATCCTTTTTTTCCGCACTTTCCAAAAACAACTTTTCCAATTTCCACCCAAATTGTCGATGATGTTGGTTCTTTCATTTGTTTAAGGGATAAGTCCTAACTTCTATAAGACCCAAATAAAGAAAAAGTTGTTCCTAAATAAACAAATAGAGGCTCTACGGAATCCTATATTAACCACTACTTCCTACTTTCTGTTGACTAATTCTTGTTTAGCCAAATTTTCATATACATGCTACTCCTTAATTATATAAATGGCGGCCCCTAAGTCATAAACTTTCCATGAATATATATGTATAGGACTATAGGGTGGCCCTCCTAGTAAGAGGCCTTCCTAAGAACCATGATATTCAAGGTGGTCCTAAAATAAATTTATATATACATATATGGTCCTTTATTAGTTGTTTAAAATTGAAGCCCAAATTTACTCTTTGACCTAACCATAGCTAGGCTCCATGGGGCACTGAGTAATAGGTGCTTTACGAAATTGCCAAGTGACCAAGATCAAACGGCAACACGTGGAAGAAGAGAATCTGGTAACTCATAGCGTTGTCATTGTCCTTAATTGCTCCTCATAAGGAAAATGATCATGCTAATTTCACCTTTAATACGTTTAAGACTGTGATTAGTTGAGTCCAACAAAAATTATGTACCTGCCAAGTGATGGTGAACAGTATAAATTTTAATAGAAATTGAGAGGGTCTTTTTCACGTAAAGAGTTTTTTTTTTTTAATTTCAGTTACCACCATGCATTTTTGGTGTAGTAGCCATTCCATAAGTATAAGTGCTTAGGAAGTATGAGAGGCAAAGACTGAGATTCAAATTTCTAGAAGGAGGATTCACACACTTGTACATTTAGATTAAACGAAAGTAAAAATTCTATCTTGTAAAAAAATAAAATAAAAAAGTGTCACGATCAATTAAAGTTTTAAATGCCATGATATCCGATACACATACATTTAAATTACAGTAAGGAATCCTTTCCCTATATATATGTAAGGGATGGAAGCAAGCGTGTATATAAATATCAAGTCTAAGAAAGAATCCAGGCACTGAGGCAAATAGAAGACCGGCCAGTACAACCAGTTGTATACTTGTATTAGTGTTTTCCCATCAGTCATCACCAAAAATTCCAAGGCCTCTCGTGCAACTTATGTCATAAATTCTGAAAATCCCACAAGTTCTCTATTACTTCTTCATATAATTTCTCTTTAATCGTACAATTCTTTTTCCCAAGTGTAAATATTCAAGATAAATATTCTTATATACCTTTTGTTGCACAGCCAAAGATCTTTTCAGGAGCCTACAAAAAACGATCCATTTCCCACACTGGTTTTTATTTGCTGCTTATCTTTCACAACCCTTTATTCCAACCTTTCCTTTTTTGCAAGCTCTCTCTCTCTGCCTTCCTTCCTCTCTCTTTTTCTTTGTGCTTTTAGTGTATACAAAGAGAAATTGTAAGCCAATTTTCTACTCAGTTCGCCGCGTTTTGATATATCAAAGGTAAGGATTGGTGGTCCTAGAAATCGTGTGGGGTATTTTAAATTTTGTATGGTTTGTATTAAATGCGTTTTTTTGTGTGGATAATTATAGACTGAATATAGACCTAGTTAGTCTGAGTTCTCTTCATGTTCTGCATAAACTTTCTCTTTCTCTCTCTCTCGTTAAATTTTCCATTTTTACTTTATGATAACAATTAATGTTATCTAGTATAATTAATTAATATATTCTTCTTTCTTTGGTCAACTTGACAGGTATGAATATGATTAATATGAGAATCTATATGTCTGCCTGTAAACAAGCACAGCCCCTAGTGAATTTCCCTGGTGGTATACCTGGGGGTCTCAACATGGCACCTCTGTTTCGTCGAGATAAGGTTGTGATTGTAGTAGGAGCAACTGGTACCGGCAAGTCAAGGCTTGCCATTGACTTGGCAACTCGTTTCCATGCCGAGATTGTAAATTCTGACAAAATGCAAGTTTACAAAGGCCTTGACATAGTCACAAACAAAGTTACTGAGGAAGAGTGTCGTGGTGTACCCCACCACTTACTAGGCACAATTGACCCCCACTCCAATTTCACTGCTGAAGATTTCTGCCACCAAGCTTTGTCAATTATGGAATCAATTACATCTCGTGATCGGCTTCCTATAATTGCGGGGGGATCCAATTCTTATATTGCTGCGTTAGTGAATCATCATTCCAAATTTCGAATGAAATACGATTGCTGCTTTTTGTGGGTAGATGTGTCGTTGCCTGTACTTCATTCATTTGTGTCCGAACGAGTGGATAGGATGGTCGAAGCCGGATTGGTGGAGGAGGTGAGGAAATTATTTGACCCAGAAGCCGATTACTCTCGTGGAATACGACGTGCAATTGGGGTACCTGAATTGGATCAATATCTTCGCGTTGGAGTCAAAGCTGATGAAAGAACCCGTGCTCGGCTTCTCAAGATAGCCATTTCAAAAATCAAGGAGAACACATGTCTCTTAGCTTGGCGTCAATTACAAAAGATTCAACGGCTTCAGAACCAATGTGAATGGGATATGCATCGGCTCGACGCCACTGCAGTGTTTCTAAATCGTGCCAAGGGAGCCGATGAGGCATGGAATAAATTAGTGGCAGAACCTAGCAGCAATATAGTACGGAAATTCTTATACAAAGATTGTGTGCCTAATATTGTATCACACGAAGTTGCAGTTGCCGCTGCTACTGCTATGATCGGCGCACCTGTCCCTATGACGGCCGTGGCTACAGCATGTCGCTAGTAAGGAATGTTGTTGCGCGGGACCCACGAAATCTACCCGGTCTCCAGTGATGCCACGTTGCAGGCCGGTAACACACCCTCTTTCTCATTTTTATTTTTAGTTTTTTGTTTATGGCAAGAATTAAAAGTGGATAAGAAACTAAAGAAGGACAATTACGGCTTGCGGGGTGAGAGAGAAGTTGCTGTCAGGTCGTTTATAAGTACTTAACATTTGGGAATTGGCGGCCGTACAGTTGGGAGCATTTTAGAGATCCTTGCGGACTAGCTATACTTTATATTTAAAAAAAAAAAAAAAAGAAAAAAAAAAGAAAAAAGAAAAAAAGAAGAAGCTTCCGTACTATATTGTGCGCCTGCATCAATCATGATACAAAGTATACAAAGTAGGCCTTGGCTTTCATTGGTGGGGTCCAATCTGTGAGTATATAGTCCAATAAACAGTTGGCCCCACTTGTTGTTGTACCTCAGCGGGGAGTGGCTTTTTGGTCCTTTTATTGTGTGTGCGAACTTTTGACAATCTTGTAATTTTCTTACCCATGATTATTACTTCTATGATTGAGCATATATATAATCTCTAGAAGGTGTCCCTTCAGTGCTTCTTTGAGTTTTATTTTGCAAGCTTTGTTATTCACCATTATTAATCACCATCAAATTATGAAGGAACAAGCTACAATTTCAAATTGGGGCCCTCGAAAAAATGAAATAAATAAATAAAAAAACACCCTTTGATTTGATGGAAATGAATATGCTTTGATTGACGGTTGATGTGGGAACCAACGGTTCTGATTGAACATTTTCTAGCTACTTGTTCATTCTTTGTTCGATTTTTTTTGGGTGCTAAGGTTGTGGGAATCTTAGAAATGGGACAAAAAGGAAAGGGCAGTTTTAATTGGTAGGGCCAATCTAGAGGGAACCCTATGGTCATTTTCATGCCCACATGATTCCAAGTTCAAGTTTCCAACTTATATAATATTGGGTTCCCTTTATACCCACTCACCACCCACGTTTTAAAAAGGAGCCTGACCCACAATAGAGGAAAAAAAAAAAAAAATCTTTTTTGTTTTTAAAGCTTAACTTAATAGGAGTAGCTCCTAAAAAGAGTAGATATAAAATTAATTATCAAAACAACTTTTAGAGAAGAGGCTTAGCCTTGGCTTTGCATCCCTTTGAGGAATGACAGAGGGATAGTGATTTTCTAAAAGCTTCTTTATAGGGGATCTAACACCTCACCATTTTTCACGGTGGGAGCAATGACACAACATGGAAAGAGTATCTCATGCGCCAGGCGCATGAGACATCTCTCTCACTAACAGGTGAGCTCCACAGGTGTGGAACCCACCTGTCTGTGAGAGCTTATGCGTTTGGCGCATAAAATTTTTTTTTCGCAACATGATGTACCTATTCACACAATTTTTTTTTTCTCTTCTGTTTTTCTACTTAATAAAAAAAAAAAAAAAAAAAAAAAAAAAAAAAGGTCACAAGTCACGGTAATGAGTAATATTATGTATACTATCAAGCCTTAATAGGTTTATCATCATGAATATAACACATTTTTTGAAATGCCATTATTCGAACCGTTCAACTTCTGTCAAGTATTATGTGAAGCGATATTAGAACTATTAGTACCAAGCTACACCTCATGCCTTATTTTCTAATATATGAAATGGAAATAGTATTTGGTACATGTTAGATTTATATTATATAATTTGAACCATGAAATTGACCTATATAATTGGAAATGATTCTTTTCCATAACTAGATACTCACAAAAGTTTGGTTTGTACACATACATAAAAGACATGCGTGTACATATCTCAACATAAAGCAAGCACAGGAAGTGATTATGAAAATACAATTGGGGTTTTGATAGGACTATCATCGTGAACACAATACATTTGTTGAAATGCTACTACTTGAACTATTTGACTCCTACTAAGTATGTGAAGCGATATGAGAACTACTAGCCACACCTCATACCTCAATTTTCTTATTGATGAAATGGAAATAGTATTTGGTACAAGTTAGATTTATAATATATAATTTAAACCATGAGGACCTATTTAACTGGAAATGATTCTTTTCCATACAATAGATAGAACTAGGGGTGTCAATTTTTATCCATATCTATAAATCCGCCCATGACCCACCCTACTTGGATAAGTCTTAACCCAACCCATTTGAATATTTAGGTTAAATGGGTAAAGACCCATTTGGTTATTTAATTAGATGGGTCTAAATGGATAAATCCACTAATACCCACTAAACCCATTTAAAAATTAAATTTAAATAAACCCAAATACGAGAATTTGAATTTCTCTTTCTCACGCTCACGCTTCGCTAATTTCTCCAACCGTGCACGCTTGTGAGACATAGCATCCTCGTCGTGCTCACGGTCTCTATCGCGTCAATCTCGGTCTCGTTCCTAGTCTTTGTCACGGTCACTATCATAGTCGCAATCGCGGTGGCATTCGGAATTGGAGGGTTTGCTGAGATCGTTGCTAATGTGGTGGCTGTGGTTGTTGGAAGCGGAGGAGAGGAGGCTTTGACGGCTTTTGTTGATTTCATCAACTTATTTTTGATGGCGTTTTAGGGCTAAGGCTTCACATTCCGCTTTGATTAGGAAAACGGGTTTCACGGCGAAGCTTGTGACGTTGACGGCAGAAACATCTTCGGTTAAACTACATTTCACGGGCTAGGTTCTAGCTCTAAATGGACTATTAGGCTTTTTGAATGTTTTGGGGATCATGTTCTTTTAATTTTATGAAGAAAAAAAAGATTAAATTATATTTTGGATAAATTTTGATTTAACTGTGCCTTTGGAAAAAGTTGATTTACCTTTTGCTTTTTTTCTTTTTCTTTTTTCAGTTTATTTATTTTTTAAATAATATAAATCTTAACTTATTAAAAAATGAGTTAGTTTTTAACTACACATTACACATTTAACATATAAAAAATTATATATATTTTTTATAAATATTATATAAAGAAGTTACCAAAAATTGCATAATCCAAAGGCACTCTTATAATTTTGATCTGAGTTGTACGGATGTCGACCCAGCAGGGGTTATACAGCCACGCAAGCACGTCACTAAGAGGCCACGTGGCCGAATGCGCTCGGCCAGAACTTGTGGGCGTCCCGTGTAACGTCTCGTGCACGGCGGGGCCCGTTGACCTCGCCGACCAATTGACCCGGCCGCGGAACTTGCCCCAATGCTATCGCTCTCGCCCAACCGTCCGTTAAACCTCCACTTCGAAGGAATGGCATTGGACCACTTTTTCCATTGCTTAGGGAACTAAGCCCGAGGCCATTAACTACGCCCACCCACCACTTAAATGACCACTTCAGGGCAATATTATTGGACCCCCACCCCCACTGCCTAGGGACGACGCCGCCGTGCAGCAGGCCTCACGGTGGGACTAGTTCCCAGGCCACTAAATGTCGTCCCACTCTCATTAGATACGCCCACTACGGAAAAAGGAGATTGGACCCTCTCCTCCACTGAGCAGGAAAACCATCATGCAATCACTACACCCTGGCCTATAAATATGCGAGAAAGATTCAAAGCAGGGGTTGGCAACTTGGGTAAGAAATTAGGGATAGAGAGAAACAGTGGTACGGGTCCTGACGATTTGAGTTTATGTTATATGGGATCGCCCGTTGTAGGAAGTACAAAAGCCCACTTAACAAGTAAATTGTGAAGCACAAGCACGTGTCTGGCCCAACAGGCCCAAACGTATAGTGGCACGCACATGAGTGGTTGGCACTATTTGTTTGAGAGAGAGAGAGAGAGAGAGAGAGAGAGAGAGAGAGAGAGAGAGAGAGAGAGCTTGGTTAAGTGCAACTAGTTTTAGAGGGGTCATATTGGGTTAAATGGGTGAGTTACTAATTAAATGGGTTGCGCGGGTAATGGATAATTAATTTATATATAAACTGGTCATAAATAGATAAATGGATAATTACATACCCAACCCATTTATGACTCAACCCGCCCATTTGCCACCTCTAGATACAACATAGGTTTGATTTGTCCACATACATAAAAAGGCTTGCGTATACATATTTCAAACAGGAAGTGATTGTGAAAATATTTGATAGTAGTCTTAACTTTAAACAAATACATGTTTAAGATTGGAGGATTGCCTGTAATTATAAAGTACCAGAACAATATATGGATTTGATTTTCAAAAGAGGCTGAGTGTGAACATGTGTGAAAGTGAAAAAGGCAAAGCACGACAATGTATATTTTTCGCTTATTAGTGTATACTTTTAGGGGATAAGTTACATAAATTGGTAAGCATTCATGGGCCCAATACAACATTGATCATCACTTTCCAATAATTTCTAGAAGAATTTCCCAAAATTATGTGAAGGATATGGAATTTCATCTCAGTGTTTCTTTAGTTTTGCTGTCTTCATTTTTGCTTACCCATTTTTCTTTTATACAATTTAAGTAGAATAAAGAGATTCAAATTCTGAACGTTTTCATTGGAAAAAAAAAAAAAGATCTTGAACGTTTCTATTAGAAAAAATAAAATACAAAAGTGTTATATTAACCAAAACGTCATTGACCCTGTGTACTTCCCCGTTCCTTTGTTTTTCCTTTCTATTATATTTCTATGGTTTGTTTGAGTCAACCAACAAAAATAAATAAACATATACATAATTAATTATTTAATTCTAATCACATATGGATATATATGGACATGGATCGACATTCCAAAAGTTTACAACTCAAACCAAGATTACTACCAACTTAATTCGTTGTACAGCCAGTGTTTCACATGCAAAACTTGATTAGATTGTAAGGTTTATGAATGAGGACAGATCAATCAAAAATATTGATAAGATGTATTGCATTGTTTTATAGTACTCCAAAGCTCACATGTGCAAAGGAACTTTTTCGTAAAGCTTAGCATTAGCTTAATTCCTCATATTTCTTGCTTCTTCTCTTCTTCTTCTTCTCTTTTTTATTTTTTTTATTTTTTTTTATTTTTTTATTAGAGAAATGAGGGTATCAAGAGTTTTTAGAAAACCTAACTATTTTCTCGAGTGTGTCACTTGTCCCACACAGTCCGAGTTTTTATAGTGAAGAATCTCTTATGGATGACCTGAAGATGCTAATTAAAGGTTTTGAACTAAAAAATTCATAGATATGTAGGTCTTAGAAATCAAGTTTTGTTATTAAAAAAAGTATTTATGTGAATATTAAGCGATATTTTAATATAAGAAAATATTATCTATATATATATATATATTAGTTATATCTGTTAGAATTTTTAACACATAAATAGGTTTTTTGTGATTTCTTTAATGGAAAATTCTATTTAGAATTCATATTGAAGGGATTTTTAGTGGTTAGACAAACAGTAAAGCTCATTTGAATTTTGATATTTGGGTTAATATATACTCATAAATGATCAAATTGTAAATATATATATATATAAATATATATATATATATATTTAAAACTATATTGTGAACATATATGCACCTAAAACTTCATAATTTAACTAGAAAGCAATATTAAATTTTAAGTTTATCATGTAAGTATTCTTAAATTTTATTATTTTTACACAAATTTTCATGAAAAAGATCGAAGAAAGAATTATATTAAGAAGTACTTGAGCTGTTTTCTCAAAAAAAAAAAAAAAAAAAAAAAAAAAAAAAAAAAAGAAAGAAAGAAAGAAAGAATGAAAGAAGTAATTTGAGCTTCTTTTATCATTTTTTGTAAATTTTTTATAAAAGGTAATAATAAAGTTCTGCATTTTTTATCTTTTCGGTTACAATATTTTATTTATTTTTTCTTCATCATTTTTTCCTTTTATACATTTACAATCTTTATAATAGGAAAGATTTTTATTCTTTTTAATGGAAGTTTTTTTTTTTGAGAAAAGTTTTTTTTGAGCTCTTTTTTAAGCTCTGAGAACTCTTTAATGGAAGTTTAAAATATGAAAGGAAATATTATCTATCAATTATGATATAACTAAAAAGATTATATAAAGGAAATAAAAAGAAAAAAGAAATAAATCAGACAAGGGGGAAAGAGGCAAATTTTAAGTTTAACTAGTAGGTTTTGAAGTTTTTCTCTTGCCGGCCCCTTGACCCTATGGTTCTGCTTTTGGTGAAGACTCATTTAGTACGGAGTAAGAGATTCTGGAATGGAAAAGATTTATCTCCAAACTAATTTATGAAGAAACCCTTCAAACTTTCTTATATCTTTCTATTATATGTGAGTTTTGAAAATCTAATAGTTGAGTTGCATGTTTTTTATGTTCTTAGCATGTATGTAAAATTTCATTTAAATCGGATGTTATTTACTATTCGATCAATAAACTTATTTTTTATGCAATGATTTAAACTACAAAAACTTGAAATTTAAACATTTGTATAATGATATAGCTATTGATATTTGATTTTCGTAAAATTTTGCAAGCTTGGAGTATATACTGAGAACATACAATCCAACGGTTAGAATTTCAAAATTCATATTCAATAAAAAAATATAAAGAGAGTTTGAAGGGTTTCTCTCCAAATTCATTATAAAAGAAAATTTTCAAACTACTCACAAAACCTTTGTGATTAAACTCTAATAACCCAGCAAACAACTCTTTGATGCCACCACATCAACTCTAGAACTTAAGGACTTAATTTATGTGAAATCTTCACAAATGACATGTCCACTTCACTCCAAAACTCTAGAATCATACTGCATACACAGGTGCAAGACTCGGAATTCTTAATTAGTGGATTTAGTAAAGCATGTGGTTTCTCATGTTCTTGATCAAAGATATGTCAAAGAAAAGTCTATCATGATATTATAAAAGGCTACACAGACTGTTTCAAAATACACTCGGAAAAACATCTCTCGCTCGAGCGAACAAGTTGTATTATCGTTTCATGATCTTAGTGTTTCGCTGGAGCAAGCCCTCACAGATTTCTTCTTTCAGCATCTACCAACTTGCACTTCATCTTCAATACATTATTACCTTTTTTTTTCATATTACATTGTCATCGAATATTGTAAATCTAAATCCAAACGCATAATAGTTGCCTAGTGGGTGATGTGTCACACTGAAAAGGAGTAAAAATACAAAAACAAAGTCGGCCATAATAGCTCCATAATTGAAAGGGAATTGAAGTTCAATCATAGCCAACTTTGTGTATGTGATAGCAGACTTATCAAGAAAGATATTCCCATATGGTAGATGTATGGTGCACAGTGCCATTAAATTCTATCCTACATTTCACCCTCAATATATTATCCTTACAACCTAGAAAAGAAGCTCAACGTTATCATTAGAACCTAGAAAAGGAAGATGTGTCATTTGTAATTAAGTAGTGCATCACTACCTCATATTTTCCTTTTAATCATCAAGTCAGACGTAGACATGCAAAACTTTTGATTTAGACAAGTAAAACTTTTGAATTCTTGGTTAACTGCATGCTATATGTAAATACAATTCTTGGGTCGTACTATCAGAGCACTGTTCATGTTTTAAGATGAACATTGGGTGGATCACTTATGAGCAATCCAGAGAATCAACCTCTACCATAAGATTGAATTAAGTGTGTGTTAATGACATATTTTATATAATTAACTAATCATTTGACAAAATGCACATTACTTGTAATTGAGTAGACTTAGGATGAGTTTAATTAGTACTTCAAGAAACAAGAGTTTAAGTCAAGTATTAAAGCCATGAAGATTGGACTAAGAAACAAGTGAAGAAAAGTTGTTCATTAAAGCTCGACAGAAATAGTATCTATCAAGATTTAAGAACGAAGCTCGACAGAAACTCGACAAAAGCTAAATCTGTTGAGCTCTACGAAATTAAAATTTCCAGGTATGATTTTTGGCCCTAGCTGACATGAATGTGTAAGGTTTCTTTTCTCACAATGCTAGGCATATATAAGACTTATTTTAAAGACCGTTATACAAGATGAACACATGCAGAAAGTGACCTAATACCTTATTCTCTCTGTAAGTTGTTATTGCATCTTTGCACCTTAGAGTTTTGTAACCAAGTGCTTCTTAATCTTCATTGTTGATAAAGTGAAGAACTTTGCAGCCAAAAACATCTTCTTCAAGTTGCTGGGGTTGGTCACATACTGGGATCCGTGCATCATTGGTGGCGTTCATATACTAGAGAGTTCAGAGGTTCTGAAGTGGTAGAAGATTTCAGCTATAAGTTCATATACGGGGAATGTAGAGTTTAGGGACAAAGGATTTGTACTAAATCTAAAATTTCTCTTTACTTTAGTGAATTTCTTTTCGGGAAGATTTCCCCCAAGGTTTTTTTTTTTTAATTGTGAAACTAGTTTGTTTCATTGGTTTTCTTAGGTCATCATATCTTGCCTTATTTACTATTCCGTTGTGCATGATATTGGCATGCTATTGATATTTGTTTGTTTCAACAAAATTTATTCATAATAAATCTAATTAACAACTTGAGTTTAAAACTTGTTTATTTTATCAACTAGGGTCTAAATTTCCCAACAAGTGGTATCAGAGCGGGTACACTTTGATTGGATTAATTTCCTAAGTGTGATCCTTGACCCCCGTAGTCATGGATCTTGAACAATCTCTTTTTATTCCTCCTTTATTTGACGGCACTAATTATGCATATTGGAAAGTTCGTATGAAATTTTTTTGCAGGCTCAAGGTAAAAAAGTATAGCAAGCTGTTAAAGTTGGCTGAATTAAGCCAAAGGATGCGCTAGTGGGTTGGGATGAAGCAACAATCAAAGCGGCAAATTTTAATAGTAGCACCTTAAATGCTTTGTTTAGTGGGGTGACCAATGAGGAAATCAAGAAAATATCATTCACGGAAGTTGCCAAGGAAGCATGGACCATTCTTGAGACCACCTATGAAGGTACCAAGGCAGTGAAGATCGTTAAGTTTCAAAGACTCACTAGCAGTTTTGAAGAAATAAAGATGGAGGAGGATGAGACCTTTGATGAGTTTTATGCTAAACTCAAGGATATTGTGAATTCTGCCTTCAATCCTTGAGAATCTATTGTAGAACCCAAAATTTGTTAGGAAAATCCTTAGGTCTCTACCTAACAAATTCCATGCCAAGATCACTGTCCTTAAAGAAGTGAATGACATTGATCAAATTCCTTTGACTGAACTTGTAGGAAACTTTCAAACCTATGAGATGGGATTAGGAAAAATGGGAAAAGGTGGAGAGAGTAGAAACATGGCTCTTAAGGGTATAGAGGAAGAGAGTGATGACTTTGAAGATGAAGATGAAGATGAGGATGAGGATGAGGATGAAGATGAGGACTTAACCTTCATAGTTAATGAGATTATCAAGATTCTCCACTATAGGAAAAAGGATAAGAATAAAGCTCCTAGGAAATCTGAATCTTCTAGGAAGGGCAAGAATGAGAAACCTCTCATCTAGTGCCATGATTGCAAAGGTTTTAGTCATATGAGAATAGAGTGCCCAAACTATCTTATGAAGGAAAAGACCAAGAATTCATAAAGTAAAGTGTTACTTGCTACCTTGAGTGATTCTGAGAGTGATCTTTCTGATGAATATAAGGATGAATGTGGTCATTATTGTTAGGATATGTGCCTTTTAAATCCTATTGTATAATACTATATATGACATTATGTATGATATTATGTTGTGATTAATAAAGTTGTTTTATTGTTATATAAAATAATGGTAACATGAGTATTTAGACATTATCTTATAGTCCATGAGATGCATAGTATGTGATTTATGTGAATTAGTCATAGAAGATATAAATCACAAGTTCTTTGTAAACTCAGAATTTTAGTTCTTACTCGGTGATGAAATTGAGCATTTCATCTGTGAAGACTATAACATATCAACTAAAAGATTTATCTTGATTATGGAAGTGGAGACTTCTAGTTGATGTGTTGACATATTTTAAGAGTTAAGACATCTTAAACTGGACTACTGTGAGATTTATTATTCTTCTAACGACTGTCAAATGAATAATAAATCTTACGACTTCTATTTACATCAACTCTTAATAGAGAATAATAAACCTGATCATGAAGTGTAAGTTGCTTTGATATATCAAGAATGAGATCTAAAGTCATGATCAAAACCTCAATATGTTAGGCAGCCACATTTAATGTTGATAGAATATATATTCTCAAGATGGAATTTATAATCTCTTAACAAAGATATAAAATATTCGATTGAGATAAGTTTAATGGGTTTGGTTATCCAGAATCTTAGGCCTAACTACTTTAGTAAAACGTTACTAAAGTATATATTTATGAAATTGAATTTCATAAATATATGATGAATAACTTAAAAAAATTAAACCAGGTACTCAAGGATTAAGATGTAGTAATCTTCAAAGTGGCAGTTAACAGTCATGATTTTGTATTACTATGAATATTTTAATGAAGGGGTTGCATGTATAATAACGTCTTAGGATATAATTTATTAATAAGGCCTAGAGTACAATTATATTTATATAGTGGTATTAAATATAATTAATGGTAACTTTGGACTTAATAAAAGTTGACAAATAAGCCAAGGCCAATTGAAGCTAGAGTCTTATTTGTTCCCTTTTAGTTTAATTCCGAGCCACATACTAAAATCCAATTGGAAGGGCCTAAAAGGCTAGTCCAATTAGATAATCAATTAAATATAAGGAAAGAAACATACAGAATTTTAAAAAGGAATGAAATGGTGTGTATTTGAGTGTAAGCCACTCTCTTATTTTTCCTTGAACACATATGTGTAAAGTGATTGAGAGACCACACTTCTTGGGCAGAAGTGGAATTGGAGTAAAGATTAAAAGTGTTTCCAAATACTTCTAATCTTTGAATTTGAATTTCACTGCACCAAGATACGTTTTCTTGTTCTTAAATTTTAAAACTTACATAGTAAATGTTATCAATTGCGAATGAAGTAGATCCGTTATTTCTTCTTTGCTTATATTTTGTATGCGATACAAACTATGTTTTTCCAACAACTATATGGCTTTTGCTGCCACAACCGATAAGGTGATTGTGGAGAGTGCTAGTGACAGTGATGATTCTTCTGATGATGAAGTACCCAATAAGTTGACCCTTTAGGAAGGCTATGATAAGCTAGGCACTGAATTTATAAAATCTAAAAAGACTACTTATCTTTGTAGAAAAGAGATTAATGAGGTAAAAACTAAAAAAGTTAAACTGTTAGTCAAACTAGATAAGAGTACAAGGTTAGTTGAGACTCTTTTTGTGGAGAACACCTCATTAGAAGAAAAGGTCAAAAGCCTCGAGGCTGAGCTTAATCAAGTTAGAACTCAAATAGAGAGGATGTCTAGTGCAAAACTTGATGAGGTATTGAGTGCTCAATAGCCTAGTTTTGATAAGACTGGCTTAGAATATGCTGTTTCGTCCGGCCCCTCGCCTTCCATGGCTTTTGGATCAAATACTGTCTTTGTGCCCCAATTTGAGAAAGGTAATAAAGGTATAAAATCCAAAACTGATTTGGCTAATTCTAAATCATTCGTTAGACCTCATTATAGGAAGTCTATTAGTTCAAAAACTACCCATGTTTTTCACCATTGTAGTGTTTTTAGACACATTCGTCCTAATTGCTTCAAGTTGTATCCTCATAAGCAAGTGTCCAAACGATAACAGGTTCCCTCTTAAGGTTCAACACCTTTGTTTAGAGAGTTATTAAAAGTTTTGAGCTTTTTAACTCAATTTCAAGAGAATTCTAATTCTTCTATGTCCTTAGTAGATATTGTGAGAGACCTCGAAAGTGCCTCTAAAAAAAAAAGAGATTTCTAGAGTATTTTTAAGGGCACCTATCTTTTTGGGTAAGTGGTGTGGAGTCGCCACTTATTTTCTTTACAAAAAAAATAAGAAAAAATAAATATAAAATACATGACTGAATTGTTTTTTTATCATTGATTGAATAAAAAAAATACATATTTGAAAAATTAAAAATTACATGGTTTGGGGTTCTAGTTACAAACTACCAAATAATTACATGTCTTTTTGTCTTAGTTACAATCTACTCCAAACAAAAATAAAGACAAGGCATTGATCTACCTATCCAAAAGAACTAGATTCAGAGGTTAGGTTACGGAATGGGAAGGTGTTAGTCACCCATTCCGCCCAAACAGAGTTTAGTCTTCTAAACTCTTATGACCAATGTACCCTTAATGCATGACATGAATGATATGTTGCATACACATAAATAAAAAATTAAATTACAAAAGTTTATTTAGGGATACACCATCTTTCTTTTTTTTAGAAAAATTCAGATCTGTGTTGTGATGAAAAATTGATTTTTGGTTTAGAAAAAAAAAAATCAAATCTGTTTTTATGAATTTGGAAAGCTTGCTTTTGGTGAAAGAAAAAGTCAAATCTATTTTTGGAGTAGAGTAAAACAAAATCTTTTGGTAAAAAATATCAGATCTGTTTTTTGGGAACGAGAAAAATTGGCTTTTGGGTTTGTAAAATTCAGATTTGTTTTTGCAATAAAAGAATTTTTTTTTTTTTTTTTTTTTTGTGTGTGTGTAGATGATTAGAAAAAATAATATCTATTTTTCATGTGGAAAAAGGATTTTAGAAGAGTATTATATTCATAAAATCAACCTATGCAACATGCATCAAACAAACAAACTAGACTAGTCATGACTCTTTTTTAATTCAAAATCTTCTTTGTTAAAAAAAATCAGATCTACATTTAAAGAAAATATAGATCAGTTTTTTACTAAAGAAAAATTCAAATTTGTATCTAAGGAAGATACAAATTAGTTTTTTAATTTAAAAAGAATCAAGTTGACACCTAATGAAGATGTAAATTAGTTTTGAGTAAGAAAAATTCAGATCTACATCTAATGAAGATGTAGATCAGTTTTTGGATTGAGAAAAATTCAGATCTACATCTAATGAAGATGTAGATCAGTAAATTAAAGAAAAATTCAGATCTATATCTAATGAAGATGTAGATAAGTTTGATTAGAGAAAAAAAATTGAGAACAAGTACATTTTTGAAATAAAGAAGTAGATCTCAACAATAACAACATCATGAACACATTCTAATAAAAATATATTGACAACATATGAGAGGAGAATTGTAAAATCAATACTAATGCAAATATTCATTCATGCATCACAAAACTAAAAAGAAAGAAGAAGAAAAAGTAAAGAAGAGACTACCTCTTGCATGGACGTATTCTTTTCTCAATAGAATATTTTAGGATTCAAATAAATTTATGCAATTATCTTTGAAACCTAAAATCCCTAGTTTAAGAAAGAATATCAGAAAAGGGGGGGTAAGAAATTTGAAAGTGTGAGAAAGTGTCTCTTGAGAGCGTAAAAAGTGTCTGAATTTTGAGATCCAGACCCTATTTATAAAGGCTTAAAAAATAAGCAACGACAATTAGAATGTGAATCGGGACGCATCCTTCTGTGAAAAAGTTGAAAATGATGTGTTCAATTGTCACCCGAAGACTATCAGGCCAAAGCATTAATGGGTGCCATTTGGCACTTTGAAAGTGTTGAATGGCACTTTTGGACGCCAACCGCGCTTTCGAGTTCGGATGCCTTTTGGACTCCTTTTTTTGGTTTTCTTGTTCCAGGCCTTGCACTTAGACGTGTTTTCAATCCGTATTCTAAGATTCTTATCTATTTTCCAAATAATTCAGGTCTTTTTAGCAACAATTGTCTTGTAGATAAATACTCTAAAATAAATCTTGATAAAGTTCAGATTATCCACAATTTTATTGTTATCCAATTATTCCCTTTATTCCTATGCAAGTAATCCTATTTTAAACACTAATTATCAACAAATCAGAAAATTATTTAATTAATTTTAATTGTTTAACCAATCAGAATTAATTTAAATTAATCATGCGTGTTCGACTCTACCTAGATACAATGCATGCTGACTGTGCAAACTTGATCATGTGATATCTTTCGATTCGATGGTCCGATTTGGAAATCGGACATGCCGTCACGACCATTAGAATCTCAGGATCATTTTTATGATATGCAATGAATGAATTAATGCATGTAATGCAATCATGATTTTTGGGATACGTGGATGGTTATTCCAGTCATTTTCTTTGATTAATCATGGGTGCAAAATCAAGTGTCTAAAGAATGCTCTTTATTGACTAAGCTTGGAAAGCGAATGTCAATGTAAAACAAAGATATCGATTTTAGCGGTCATGATTTAATTGAGGTTGAATTTTCAAAGATTACCTAGCCCTCGAACCTAAAACTTTGGAGCATAGAACTAGTGCTTTACCTTTTTGACAAAAGAGAGAGAGAGAGAGAGAGAGAGAGAGAGAGAGAGAGAGAGAGAGAGAATTTTGAGCACTTGACCTATTTGATAGTTGATGAGTTTGGAAATGATTCTTGACAATTGGTGTGACCAAGAGACTTTTCAATCTTGATCTTGATAACGGAGGTGATCAAGAGGCTTTTCAATCCTGATTTTGAAACTGGAGTTATCTGCGACCAAGTTCTTTGATCTTGATGAAGGAAATTTCTGCGACCAAGAGACCTTGATCTTGATGAAAGAATTGTCTGCGACGTCAATCTTGACAAAGGAGCTATCAGCGATCTCGATCTTGACGAAAGGTAATTGTCTGCGACCAACAGTCCTTGATCTTGACAAAGGAAATCAAGGGGCTTCTCAACCTTGAAACCCAGTTGCTACCTGCAAAAGTCAAATTTGGAGTTAGTCTTTAACTGATGAGTTTTTTGTTGTTCCTTTGTTCTTTGAAATGTGTAATTTTTAATTTGCTTGATTTGAATTTTTTTTTTATCAAGAAAACTTTGATTTTTGTAGTTCATTCAAAAGGATTTTGTTTCCAAGAAAGATCTAATTTTTGAAGCTCGAAAGCTTGAAATTGGAAACTAGAAATTTTGATTTTTGGGAATTTACAAATTGAAATTTTGGAATTTTTAGACTTGAGTATTTTTTGAAAGATTTGGAATTTTGAAAAATTGTGACTTGAAATTTTGAACATGAGATTTTGAAATATTGAAATTTTGAAACTTGAGATTTTGAAAGATTTGAAACTTGAAATTTTGAAAGTTTGGAATTTTGAAAGACTTGAAACTTGCAATTTGAATCTTGAGATTTTGAAAGATTGAAACTTGAAATTTGAAACTTAGAATTTTGGAATTTTAGATTTTGAATGATTGAAACTTGAAATTTGAAATTTGGAAGATGAGATTTTGAAAATTTTGAAGCTTGAAATTTTGAATTTGAAACTTGGGAATGAAAATTTTGAATTGCAAATTTGGGATTTGGGATTTGAAAAAAACTTGAAATTTTGAACTTGAACTTTTATCCTTAATCCATTCCAAGAATTTTTCTTCCCCTTTTTTTTGAAATTTTGATTTTTTTGATTTTCCTCTTTTCATGATGTGATTTTTTTAGGGGTGAAAAGGAAAAGGAAATAAATAAAATAAAATAAAATAAGAAAAAAAGAAAGAGAACAAGAAAAACCTTTTTTTTTTTTGGAGTTGACTGAGTCAACTCAATTTGATTGAGTTGACTTACCAACTCAGCTGGGTTTTTTTATGTGGGGGCCGAATTTTGGCCCCCCATTTGCTTTCTCTTTCTCTTTTTGCTTCTTCCTCCTTCATCTTTTCTTCCACCATTGACACTATTCACCCTCATCTTTACCTTGATTTTTCTTCTTCATCTCGCCATTTCTTCTATTAAAAAAAAAAAAAACACTTTTCTAAGCTTCCCAACTTCCTTTATCCATCTCCCTCAATATTTCTTTAGATCCTTGTGTTCTTGAGCATTTTTTCCACACACCCATTTTTGGTGAAACTCATTTTCAAACCCATATTTCTTTGCACCAAAATGTCTTCCTCTTCAAATAGATCCTCTTTTTTTACTTTTCATGGCAAAAAATATGATCCCATATTTGATTGAAATGATGGGGAGGAGCTTCTTCAAGACCCTAAGACCCATGATCCCACATCTGCACTATACCTCAAAAGGACTAATTACAATTGAGACTCCTTGTAATTGTTAATAAAGCCCAGTTAAACTCAGTAAATACTCGATGTGGAACTCATCACACATCCATACACATCACACAATTAATCAAATTGGGGCATCATATTAGCTAACCACTCCGGATAATTGACCATCCTCAGGAATTCGGAATTGTATCGTTTCTCAACTTCCACCTTGATCTTGAGAGTCTTCTTTGGCTTCATTCTTCTCAAATTCTGCTTGACTAGCTTCATGGTTGGATCTGTTAGAATGTAGTGTTGTACTATATATATATCACTCCCAGGTATGTCTTCATATGACCATGCAAAGACTTCTTTGAATTCTATCAGTAGTGCCACTAATGCATATCTCTCAGAAGTGGTTAGGGTATTGCCTATTTGTATCATTTTAGGTTCATCATCAATTCTCAAGTGAATAGATTGGGTTTCTTTTTTTATGGGTTCTAGGTGTCCATGTTTTAATTACTTATTATCGAAAGTTTCTTTATCAATTTCAGAAATAAAAACATTCAAAGCTAGCAAATAAGCAGAATTAGAAATCTTATTATAAGGAAAAGAGGTCTTAACAAACTCGATAGACTTAACTAAATCATACTCAACTGGAATGCTATCACAAATAGACTTAACAGGAATAGAAATACTAGCAGAAATAGACTCAATGGGGATAGAAACAATGTTCTTGGCAGGGGTGACTAGCTTGGTGTTTTTTATCTTCTTGGCAAAAGTGACTAACTTGCCGGTCTTGATCTTCTCCATGGGGTGGGTGGCTCCCTCCCATGCCCAGTTCTTCAACTCAGTAGTGGCTTCAATGATGGTAGGTGGCTCCCAATAAGTTCCTTCTTCCCTCAGCATTAGTACTGTAGGGTATTCGTCCATATAATCTGTGGCTTTATCATCAATCTCCATGTCTGTGAGATTTAAGTTCATCTATGGGGATTGTAGAGTCTAGGAACAAAGATTTTATACTAGATCTAAAACTTCTCTTTACTATAGTGAATTGCTTTTCGAGAAGGTTTCCCCCTAAGTTTTTTATTGTGAAACTAGTTTGTTTTATTGGTTTTCCTAGGTCATCATATCTTGTCTTATTTACTATTCCGCTGTGCATGATATTGACATGATATTGATGTTTGTTTGTTTTAACAAGGTTTATTCATAATAAATCTAATTAACAACTTGGGTTCAAAACTTGCTAATTCTATCAACCGGGGTCTAAATTTCTCAACAGTGTGCGTTTGGCATTGATTATTTTTGCCAACTTATTTTATTATTCAGCTTATTTTTGCTACTATTTATGGGTTTCACTGCACTTTTTGGTACTATTTTATAGGTCCTACTGTACTATTTCAGCTAACTCTTACATTTTATCTACAGTACTTTTAACAAAAAAATTTCAGTTTCAGTAAAATAAGCAAATCTCAAATGGAAACTAAGTTCATTCCTAGCGCGAGCTTCAATTATTAGTTGAAACCAAGCTAAACTAACTTTGCTCAATCATCACATACACATAATGAGCCCACCCTTCAAGCAAATTTAAGATAATCATAACGATCTGACCCTTATTAAGACAAAAATTGGAATCTTGTAGTTGATAAGGCTGAGCTTGGTCAATCTAGCTAATACTTGGTTTGACTCAATTTTAGCGTTATGTATATTTGCATGGCGCAAAGTTTTCTTTCAATCCATTATAAGACCTTTCGCATGCATTAAATCGTTAAACAAATTGCGTGAGTATATATTAAATAGGTCATACGAATAAAAGTGTGCGTTGATAGTATTTTAAGTTGCAACATTTTAAATTGGAGGAACAATTCATCCATTTTTACGTATTATATCGATAGATGGATTTTTATAGTGGAGGGAAAAACTTGGTAATTATTAAGACCTATAAACAAATTATAATACAAACCAAAAATACACTTTTCTGAACATTCTTTATCTCAGTCACGATTGTAAAATGAGACAAGATTCTAGCCACAAGAGAAAATGAAAGACTAGTATTTGTCCTCCTTTTTGCCCACACAATACTTTGAACTGTTTGGGCCCTGCTTGCTTACTTCGTCTTCCTGAAATATTAGAGTATATCACTTCCAAGTTCAATACTTAAATATCCAACTTACTTTTTAATGGGCCAACATAAGTCCAATGCTTATAGGTATAAAACTTTTCATAAGTCTGGCAATACAATAAATTTCACAAATTTTTTTCATGATTATTAACCAATGTTCTAAAAGCATTTGCTAGCATTTTTATTGTTAATATGATCTATTGTAATTGGTACATAATAAATTAATAATAAGAACCGTGTCAATAATGGTTCTAAATGAGAGTGTTGTCTTCCAATAACAACAAATTATATTAACAATTGTGGAAAAATAATTATGAAATATGTTACCTTTACTCAATGATTATCAAAAAAAAGAAAATGTCATTGTTACTGAAAACTTTTAATGTATGCCTTTGAATGCATCTTTTTGTTGATTGCTTGAAAAGTTGTGAATATATAGAAAAACTAAAAAGTTAAAAGAAAAAGTTAATGGCAAACAGAATAACAGATCCACCCCCATTACTTTTTAGGCACCAAGTCCACGTGGATTTGTGGTTAAGACTTAGGATAATAAAGAGTGTTGTTAATTATATATTGGCGTGTATAATGCGTGTACGTCATGTCAACTAAACTCGTGAGTTTCAAAGAATCAAAACATAATTTCAATTACATTATAAAATTGTGTTTCTGAAAGCTCGTATTTGTGTTAAAAACACAAGATCTATTCAGACCCCAAATTAAAATATTACGAATCGGTTGATTTTACTCTAACTTAAACTAAGTGCGAAAAAGAGCAAATGTGAGCGAACAAACAACAAAACTACTCTAAGCCATATTCAACAAATCACAGCAGTAAAATGAAAGCTAAAAGAGCAGGGAAGAGAAATTCAAACACAAGATAACACGCCGATGTGTTATCGAAGAGGAAACTAAAGAACTCGGCAAAAAACCTCTCCGCCGCCTTCCAAGCAGTAAATTGATCCAATAGACAATAAGTTGGGATACACGAATAGTAAGAGACATTCCAAGCCTAATCTACCTAGTGCACCTAAGTCCTCCAAGCTCCTACTTTAACAAGGCTTCTCAGAACCGTGTCTTGTCCAGCTTTCTAGATCCCACAATGCGCTTGATTGCATCTGCCAAAGCTTGGCTTCTACCAATGCTTTCCAGCAACATCAAAACCTCACTTGACACTCAGAATGGGTGTGGTAAGTGTCTGAGCTATCAACCTCTCAAGGATATGGATATGGATATGGATATGGATATGGATATGGATATGGAGAGGTAGAAATATGAGGAAAACCATAAAGGATTGTGTAGATGATTGTGGGTATATAATCTCTAACTCTCAACTGTGTATGCTAGGGCTTTCTCTCTGAAAGTACTCCTTATAATATGTGGGTAATGTGGGTATATATAGTGTGGGTGAATACATGGTGGAGCAGATAAGCCAAAATAGCAAAACAGAATGTTTCGCGAGTATCTCGTGAGAATGCCTTACCCGCGAGCTACTCGCGAAAACCAGCTATCACCAGATTGTCACAACTCTTCACATTCTAGTCGTGTGCTTTTCACTAAGGGTGAAAATTCGTGTTCGCGTGTTGGGTTCGTGTCGTGTCAACTCATACGTATCCGACTATATGGGTCAATACTAACCCGGCATGTTTATTAAATGGGTCAAGATTCCTCAACCCTAACACAACTCATTTATTAAACAGGTTAGTCGTATCGACCTGTTTATCTGATTTTATCAAAATGAAGAAAAACATTTATGGAAAAACAAACAAATAAATATTTTAAATATAAAAATTCAGAACTAATGAGTAATTATATCACAAATAATCATTTAAAACTAAAGCATATCTCAATATCATAAATAATCAATCATAATACATCAAAAAAAAAAAAAAAACTAAAACAACCAATAAGTTTATATACCTATAGTTTGAATGGTATATTGGTAAAATTTCATTTAATTAAACCAGTCAGACGGGTCAAACGGGTTCCATAGGTTGAACCCTAACCCAACCCGTTTATCAAATGAGTTCATCTTGTCAACCCGAATATGACACGAACCCGTTAAGCTTCAACCCATAACCTGCTAATTTCGTTTCATGTCATGTCATGTCATGTCGGGTTCGTGGGTTGTATCCAATTTTGCTAACCCTACTCTTCATGTGGCTTACTTCACGGAAAGTTTACTCACGAGATACCCGCAAAAACCACTCCTTCGATGCAAGCTTGAGTCTTCAGTATGGATGTATGTAACAAATATTAGCATAAGATTAATATGACATGACAAATCAGTTATCACTTTATTTGGCTGAACTTTTTTTCCTTTTAAGAAAGTCTTAACACTAATAGTGTTTTTCTTTTCCCTTTTATAATTTTTTTTTTTTTTCGGTGTACAAATAGTCACTTGCTTTGAGGGGACGGGATCAGGTTCTGTTGTAAGCTTTGAATCGAATCAGTTGATTTGAGGCATGCATGGATTTAATTTAATGATTATTCGCTTTAATGAATTGAACAATGTACGTATTAGCAACATTTTACCCAAAATAACATTTGCATATATTGCTTTATCGGAAGTTGTTAGTACTTAGTATAATATATTGAAACTAAAGTTTGACACCACTCTTTTTGCTAGACAGTCGGTTGAAAATTCTTATATTGTCCAGGAATTTTCTTATCTAGTAGTTTTAGTGCTAAAGAATCTTCTTATCTCTTGAGTCTTTCAAATATTAGACAATGTCACAATGCATTAAGTATAAGTAGTTAAATCAGGTACAATACTTTACATTTTAAATATATATTGCACAAAACTAATTAAGTAATGGTTGGAAATTAGTAATTAAAGAAGGATATTATAATTTCAAGTATCAAAGGGTTTGATTAGAGAGGAATAGGGTTGGTTACGGTATGTGTTACGAAATGCAATGGTTGTGAGAAAAACATGATAATTGAGTACTATAACTAGGATAGTTATAGACCGGATGTGGAGATCCAACTCCTCTGTTAGTTCCAGGATTGGTTGTCCTCCTAATATTGTAAATGAAGAAGACCACACTGTAGAAAAAAGGGAGTACCCTGATTTCCGTAAATGGAACATCCCTAAGGTTTCTACTAAATCTGTTTATGAACTTAATTGGTCTGAAAATACTGTTTTCTCAGAATATAGAGTTAGAACTGTTGAACAAACTTTTTCTATCTCTAAATCTCATGAAAAATGTTATTTATTTTCTAGAAAAAATGTTAATGATTTTATGACTAAGAAACTCAAATATTTACACATTGGACTTGTTCAAGTTGCTATTAAACCTCTAACCATAAAATGTATTAATGCTTCTGTTCTCATGTTTCTAAGAGATGCTAGATTTAAACAATTTAATGATAGCATTCTTGGTATGATTACTGCTTCCCTGTGTAATGGTTCTGTTTACTTTGATTGTTATCCTGATCTTGCTTTTGCTTTGAATGATCCTAATATTGTTAAAGCTTTAACTTTGAACACATTGACATCTAGTTATGATATGGATGATGGCAGTAAGCTTTTTGCTCTTATTTATCGCATTTATTATCGTTTGCTTGGTTCTCAACTAAGTCCATGTTCCAAAGGCAGAGATCCTGCTGGTAATACCATGTTAATTCAATGCTCCACCCCTGATGCTAAGATCCACATACCCAAAATGATTCAATGGGAAGATATAACTCTTCCTAAAGAATCGACGTTGGAGCGTGAAACTCCACCTGCTAAACCTGTTTTTGATGAACTTGATCTTACTCATATTCAACAATTTGCTGATGGTACTGTTAAAATAAGTTTTGGTGATAATAAATGTTTATTTGAAAACAAACCTTTAAGAATCAATGAAGAAAGACATTCCTTTGCTGGATCTGAAAGTCTTGCTAAAAGAGATCATGAAATTGATGAATTTTTGAAAAAGAATTTTGAAAAACCTGATTTAAAGCTAAAAGGAGTTGTGAGCAACAAATCTTAAATTAGTAATGCTTTTTATTCAACTAAAGCTAAATCTCCCTCTGATATTAGCAAAGATGCTAATGAAGAAGAAGATAATGAAAATTTGATGCTCCTTCTAGATCTGATTTTCCACCTATTGAAACCCCTATTTTCCACAGCCAAATGAAATTTCTAACTAGACTCGAATCTTTTGAATATGATATGGTTGCTTTGTATAATGAGTTTATGTTACCCAAAAACCATACTAAACGGAAATATTACCAAAATACTTTTGCTCAGTCCGAAAAAGACAGAGTCAAAAGGAAATGGAAAGAAAAAATGGTTTTGATGCGAAAACATATTTTGTTCTTTGATTATCTTGAAAAATATTATGTTTCAAAAAATGATATTCATACTAATTATTTGAATGTAATAAAAAAGTATAATTTTGTTAAGGAAGACAAAATCGTTGTTTGGTCTAGTCATCCTCCCCTTGAAACTGTTTTGATGACTCACCAAAAGGCTGAGGTAAAAGCCTCCCTTTTTAAAATTGCTGATGATAAAACCCCTATTTCTGCTATTATTGAACAAAACAATTTTACTAATGAATCTTTACATGTTATTGGTCAACAACTTGACTATATTGAAGAAAATATTGTTGAAAAAACTGTTGTTTCAAAACCTGAGAAACCTTTGATTGATTTGCCCAGTCAAAGTGAAAAAATTAATTTCAAAACTTCTCAGTATAAAACTCTTGAAAAGGTTGCTTCTCAGAGTACAACTCTTGACAAGGTTGAAAAAATGCTTGCTGATTTAAAAGTTAAAACCGAGCAAACTTCTACCTCTAGAAGTGCAGCTTATGCTATTTCAAGAAATGAGAAAGAAACTGTTTCTAAAGAAAACACAGATTCTGACTTATTATCTTCTGTTTCTTACAAAAATATTTTTGATGATGGTATACCAGAAGTTAAAAGATTCATTGGAAAACCCAATCCCATGTCTTTTACAAAAAACTGGTATTCAAAACCTACTCCTCTTGATATGCAGTTTGATGAAAGACCCTTTCAAACTCAATTTTCTGTTTCTACTGATAAAGTTTATGAATGGAATATTGATGGTTTATCTGAACAAGAAATTATTAACAAACTTGCTCACATGTCTATGGTTGTCATTGCATACATGAATAATCACAATGATCTTGATCATCCTGATGTTGTTAACTTGCTTGTTACTAGTTTTTCTGGTACTCTTTGAGGATAGTGGGATAAACATCTCACAGAAGCATCCAGAGAGTCTATTAAACATTCTGTTAAAAAAGATAATGAAGGCATGCCTATTTTTTATGAAGAAATTGGTCGAAGTATTCCTGATGATGTCAATACCTTGGTCTATACTATTCTTAAACATTTTGTTGGTACCCCATCTAATATTTCATCTAGAGTTTCTGATTATTTGAATAATTTGAGATGCCTTACTATGTCTGATTACAGATGGTACCAAGATGTGTTTATTTCTAGAGTGATGCTCCAGAAAGATTCCACGAAGCCTTATTGGAAAGAGAGGTTTATTGACGGTCTGCTTCCAATCTTTGCTCATAAGGTAAAACAAGAATCAATTGGTAAAAATGAGTCTATTGATTATGATAATTTAACCTATTGTGATATTTCAATACTATTAAAAAACTTGGAATCAACATGTGTAATGATGAAAAATTGTTAAAACAACAATTAAAAAATAAAAGAAAGCTAAATATGAAATGGGTAATTTCTATGACCAATATGGTTTAACTCTTATTGCCCCTTCCAGGCAAAAAGGAAAAAGCAAACATGATAAAGTTTACAAAAGTTATTCCCATAAAAAATATAAAAGATACAGAACCAATTTTGTTAAACCCAATAATTATTACGCTAAAAAGAAACCTAATTTTAGAAAACATAATAACAAAGATCAGGCAAAGGTAAATGCTTTAACTGTGGCAAATTTGGCCATTTCAGTAAAGATTATAACCAAAAGCCTGGTAAATTGAAGAATAAATTGAACATGTTAAACATTAATGATAATGATCAAAATGAGCTGTTTCAGATTCTTGATTCTGCTTATCACTCTTGTACTGATACCTCTAATTCTCCTAATGTTAAACTTGGTTGCAAAGATTCATGTTGTAATGTTATCAAATCTGTTAATGTGTTAACCAAAGAAGATGAACAAGATAATTTATTTTTAACCATAATAAATAAAATTGATAACCTTGTTTTACAAAAAGAATTTCTTGATAAGTTTAAGCAGAACTTAACAAGAGATAAAACTGTTAAAATACCCAAAGCAACAATAAGCTTTGAAGAAACTTTGGAAAGATTTAATAAAAATAAAACCAAAGAGATAACTGTTAATGATCTTCAACGAGAAATTGCTACATTTAAACAAGAAATAATCTAATTAAAAAATGATGTCAAAATTGTTAAAAGTGATAATGCTAATCTTAAACATGAATTGTTAATTATTAAAATTGATAAAAATCTGGATAAAAACCAGTCTGATAATGATCTTGATGAGCAAGAAGATGGAGATGAATCCACTCAACAAGCTCCTCCTTCTGGTAATGCTTCTAAAAATTTGATTAATTTGATTGATAATCAACTTGCTCTTGTTAAACATATGATGCCTCCAAAATGGTTTACAAAAGTTAAAATTGTTGTTTCACATGATTATGCTTTCAACACTATTGCTATGATTGATTCCGGTGCTGATGTTAATTGTATTCAAGAAGGTTTGATCCCTGCTAAATATTTTGAAAAATCCACTGAAAGATTGGTATCTGCTAATGGCACACAAATGAAATCAAATATGAATTGAACAATGCTCATGTTTGCCATGATGATGTCTACTTCAAGATACTTTCTGTGCTTGTTAAAAACATGACTAATAAAGTGATACTTGGACTGCCTTTTATTGCTTCTCTGTATCCTTTCTTTGTTGAAGATGATGGTATTACTACTAATGCTTTTGGACAAAAAGTAAAGTTCAAATTCTATTCAAGATTTGCTAGTAGTGATGCTTTCAATCTTATTCATGCTAAAGTCAAACATCTTAACTTCCTTAAACAAGAAGTGAGATACAAGAAAATTGTGGAACAGCTTTTTGACAAATTATTAAAATCCAAAATTGATAATTTTCAGAAAATTTTGATGAATGATGTTTGTTCTGATATTCCTAATGCTTTTTGGTATAGGAAGAAACATATTGTTGACTTGCCTTATATTAAAGATTTTAGTGAAAAGAATATTCCTACTAAAGCTCGCCCTATTCAAATGAATGCTGAAACTATTGAATTCTATAAAAAAAAATGATTTGCTCAAGAAAAAACTAATTAGGAACAGCAAGTCTCCCTGGTCTTGTGCTGCTTTCTATGTCCAAAAAAATGCTGAGCTTGAGAGAGGAACTCCTTGTCTTGTGATTAATTACAAATCTCTGAACAAAGTCTTAGAGTGGATTAGGTATCCTATCCCCAATAAGAATGATTTAGTTCATGAATTAAGTGATGCTGTTGTCTTTTCCAAATTTGATATGAAGTCTGGATTTTGGCAGGTCCAAATTAGTGAAAAAGATAGATACAAAACTGCTTTCATCACTCCTTTTGTACATTATGAGTGGAATGTTATGCCTTGGTCTCAAAAATGCCCCGAGTGAGTTCCAGAATATTATGAATGACATCCTCAATTCTTTCAGTCACTTTACTATTGTTTACATTGATGATTTTTTGATTTTCTCCAATTCTATTGATGAACACTGGAAACATTTGTACTCGTTTCTAGATATTATCAAAAGAAATGGTCTTGTTGTCTCTACTAAGAATATCAAATTGTTTCAAACCAAAGTGAGATTTCTTGCTTATGATATTTCTGAGGGACAAATCCGTCCTATTGATAGAGCTATTCAATTTGCTGACAAATTTCCTGATGAAATTATTGACAAAACTCAACTTCAAAGATTTCTTGGTTCTTTAAACTATGTTGCTGATTTTTACAAAGATCTGAGGAAGCAATGCAAACCACTTTTTGATTGGTTGCAAAGTAATCCTCCTCCTTGGACTGACGTCCACACTTCTCTTGTTAAACAAATCAAATCTCATGTCAAAACTCTGTCTTGCCTTGGTATTCCTACTGTTAATGCTTTTAAGATTGTTGAAACTGATGCTTTTGACATTGGTTATGGAGGTATTCTAAAGCAAAGAGTTTCACCAAACTCATCAGAACAAATTGTTCGTTTCTATTCTGGAGTCTGGAATGTTGTACAATTAAATTATAGTACTATAAAAAAATAGATTTTAGCTGTAGTACTCTGTATTTTAAAATTTCAAAATGATCTATTAAACCAAAAGTTTTTATTAAGAATAGATTGCAAAAGTGCCAAATATGTTATTGAAAAAGATGTAGAAAATATTGCTTCAAAACATATTTTTGCTAGATGGCAAGCTATTTTAAGTGTTTTTTATTTTACTATTGAATATACTAAAGGTTCTCAAAATAATATTCCTAATTTCCTTACTCGTGAATTCTTACAGTACCACAATGGCAAGTAGAAGATCTAAAGACAAAAACACTGTTGAACCACCCAAGCATATTGTCAAAAAAGAGCCAATCACCCCTACTGAAATTATTAACCGTTTCACCCCTTTAGGGACAATTCCTAAGCCTAATTACTCTTCTATTTTGGCCTCTGCCCATGATCCTTATGCTTTAACCCCCGTTAACCAACCTGTCAAAACTATTTACCCCAAGAAATTTAATGCTTCTCAATATGTCAAAAAACAATATTTCCAGAACCTGTTTTTTATTGAACCAAACAGATCTGCAATCAAGAACCCTCTTCAAATTGCAAAAACCTACTTCCCTCCAAGATTCCATTGGACCCCAGAACATAGTGATAAAAAATTGGAGTATTATTCTGACATTCTACGTCAGGAGGATTCCATTGTTATTAAAACCATTTTTTATCAAACTGATAAATCCAAAATTATTTACCACAATGTTTATTTGAAGAATGTTATTTCAGAAGAAAAATGAGGTTCCTCCCCTGCTTTTTCAAAGAAATTACCAAACTCCCCTGTTCCATACTCCTACTATGATTATATTACTGCTTGTTCCAGATTCATGCTCTACCAGAATGACACAATGACGCATTCTTGGTTTGTTAACTTTGACAAAGAGTTTGATGAAAATACTAAATTGCCCCTCTGGTTCAGCCGATGGTGGACCCAGTTTGGCCCTGTTACTGATGTTTTCCCTGAGCCCTTAATGACTGCTTACAAGAATTTTGAGAGCACTTTCAAGACAGATACTCATAATGCTAAGATTCCTATCCTCTTCCATTTTGTTAAACGGTTTAGGATCCCTTGGATTCTAAAATGGCAATATGAAAGAAATGATGATGTTCTTGCCAGATGCTGGTAAGTTATATGGTGGGATAAGTTTGGATATGTCCACCAAATTATTGATAATGTTACCAGAGAACTGGTTCCTAAACCTTTGCCCAAAAAGCATTCTCCTGTGCATCTAGTCAATAATATTAATTCGCCCTCTACCTCTTCCACCAATATTATCAAAAAGACTTCTCCTGTTGATGACTTAAGTAAGGAGGCTTTATATATTTTCCTAGAGAGGAAAATTAAGGATGAAGCAGCTGCTGCCAATAGAAGCTCAGAAGAAGAGGGCTCTGTTGCAAAAAGTCCCTACCACCCCTATCCCCAACCATATCCTAAAGATTGGTTCGGACATGATGAAGAATATGATGAAGAAAACACTCCTAATCTAGGAGCAAATTGATGAGTCCACTATTTGCCTAGCCTGTACAAAGGCCATTATTAATGATTTCACTATTACTTTACCCTTGAATGATGTTTTGATTGACTACTATGGTAACATGCTTCTTTTGTTGACTTCTTCGGCTCCTCTAACACTCCAAAGCCTACTAACATTCCTTCTTGTCCGCCTAAGCACAAAGGCCAATATGTGATATACCAAGTCTTTTCTGTTGACTAATTTTGGGCACACCATGCCAAAACTCTACAATGTTCACCTAAAGTTAAAATATTCACCTAAATGTCTTTATTGGTGCTATCTCCACTGATGCTACTGGAGATATATTCCTTTTTGACTACTTTTGATGCAATATGCTAAACTACTTTCGACTCCTGATGCTTTTGATGCCCCTCACGGGTCCTGATATGAATAGTGAAAAGATGTCACTATTTACTGGTTTATTTACCTATATAAGGGGGGTTGTCCCTTATTGTTAAACTTAGAAAATTCTTTTAGGACTTTCTTTAGAACTTCCTAATACTCGGAATTTCTCACTACTTCCACAATGCTTGTAACTAGGAACCAGGACTAGCCTTCAAGCCTTGTACCACTATCCCTGTTGATTATTGTAATCTTGTAACTACTGCTACTGCTGTAAGTGTTTTGAATTACTTTCAATAAACACTTCTGCTTTCAATATCTTTTTATCTATTTTGATATAACTACTTGACTAGTTCTACCGCCTTACTTTCAATTACATTTACTTTGAATTACTGCTTGGCTGGTTCTACCGTCTCACTTTCAATTACATTTACTTTGAATTACTATCATCAGTTGTGCTTCCGCCATCTGCGCTGTTGTTCAACAATTCTAACTCAATATTCAGAGAAAATAGTATTTTCAGAGAAAACAGTAAATATATATATATATATATATATATATATATTGATGATGCTGAAAATCATTAGTAAGCCGAATTGTCCTCACTTGCCCTTGGTAACCTGCGCAACACAAATCAAAAGAAAACCTTGCAGAGAGTACCGGTGTGGTACCGGCCAAATACCCTCTGAAGGTTAAGTTAGAAAATAGAATTTTCTATTACTCAAGAGTGCCAGAGCTAGGGTATAATTATGTGTACCTCGATTTGTGAGGGTTTTGGGGTTTTTATAGTAGTGTAAAGCTGACCTTTGTTTCTTGATGGAGAAGGTATTTCCTTATAGAGAAGATCATTTTCAGTGTTCACATATTGTGGGATTCTTTCCTTGTAGGGATCCCTCTGATTATGCAAGACATTTCCATATTAGGTTCCTTGGAGACTATTTAGGCCACGTGGGTGCCACGTGACTTTGCCACCCGTCTTCATCGAGTCCATCCACCTTAAAGAGTCTATCCACTTTAAAAAGTCCATCTGTTTCTCCACCTTCCACTCAAGACATGATTCTGTCTGCCAGTTCTTTAACTGTTAGGCTATCCAGACCGTCTCTCTTAGTGTCGCCGTCATTTGTTATTAACTTTGCATATTGGATCTGTCTACTTTGGGATTTATCCCTATTAGTTGCTCCTTCACTCCATGCATCTGTTGCCCGGTATCCCAAACGGACATGTGGGGTGACGGTTTTCACTTAGTTCTAGGGAGGCGTGCTTTCATTGACAGGGTAGTTGAGAGTCATAAATGCTGAAGGAGACGTGGCGAAATTTTAGTGGCTGGTTACTTGGATCAAAGCATCACTTTGTCTTCTACACCGTTTTCCTTATATATATGTCGCCCCTCCCCTTCATTTCTACTTTTCGCAACCATTTCCTAGTGTCAGAGCGCCACTATCGTCTACAGGAATCTGTCAGCCCGTCACCTCAATGCATCCGCCCACCACACCACTTTTGTTCCTTATGCGTCGCACACCTGTAAGTGCTCTCCTTCCTGTACTCATGCATTCTCTACTTTCTTCTTTAAGTATTATATGCCTGTCGAGTATACAGACCTGTAGAGAGTTTATCTGTCGCTTGTAGGCGTAATAATGTCTAGTGAAATGTTGAGTAAACAATCGTGTGTTCGCGAAGGAGCGGGCTACGATGATGTGTACTCATCAAGTGAATGCAACCCCGACACCTCTTCTCCTAAAAGGGTTCTGTCTACGAACTCACCTTCCGAGGAGGAGGATGAGGATTTGGACTTGGACAGGTCAAAAAGTGATACGGACGAAAACTCAAGCAATGAAGAAGGCTTTGAATTTCCTTTTAGAATCATTGTTGGCCCTGACGGCCTTAGGAATTTCATTCTTCCACCTTTATGGACAGTCAATGATTTTAACTATATCATTAAAAAAAGTCATTTCAATACCTTGCGTGAGAGGTATCAGATTCCCGTCGACATCCTCATCTGTCTACCCCTTAAGCTTGAAAAGTGCCATTACCGTGGTTCTGAGGATGTCGGGGTGTATAAGCAAATGTTCAAGGTAGGATTCAGACTGCCTTTGAGTGCTCTCCACCTTCGCTTACTCCAATACCTAGTACTAGTCGTCACCCAAGTTGCTCCGAATGCTCGGAGAATCTTCCTTGGTGCGGAGGTGCTATACAGGGTTCTAAGCAAAAGGAGACGTCAATTAACTGTGGAGGAGTTCTTCCATTGTTATCTTCCTTCTAATATCATCAAGTCTAAGGGGATTTATAGTTTCCTGTCGAGGAAATTATCACTTAGGCTAGTGCACGAGACCCTTGATTCCAACCAAAACTAGAACAATCGGTATTTCTTCGTCCAAGGAGACAACTAGATGTGCCACCCTGGTGAACAGGAGAACATGCCCCTTGTAGATAGAACTTAGGGCATAATGCCTCCATATGGTAGGTGTTCGTTTGCTTAAATTTTGCTCATTTATTTATTTTGTCCATCTTACTTACTAGTCTAACCGTCTCTTATTACAGCTCAAGACAGTCCAAAGGTTAATCTTAAACAGTGGAGCTTCTTGGAGAAGATTTTCAAAATTTCATTGAAAGAGAGGACGTGGAAGAAACTCATCACCTTGGACACCCTACACTGGTACTGTAAGGGTCCCAAGCCTACAGCCACTATGCGTCACTACGATTCACAAGCTCGTCAATGTGAGTTCGTCACCTTTACCTTTAAATTTTCTAACTTTTTAGTAATTTCTGTCTAACTCTTTCTTTTCGTCCCCTTTGGTGCAAAAATGGAAGACGGCAAGAGGAGAGCTTACATTTGCCAGTAAGCCGCAGCGCAGGTGAAGAAGAAACAAGAGGAAGGCGTACCCCCTACTAGGGGGACAGGCCTACTTAAACTGTTCATGAAGAGAAAGATGATAAACAAAGTTGACCGTCCTGTAAAAAAAGTCGAGATTGGTAATCACTACAACTGTCAAGGAGACACCTCCAGCTACCAAGCTATCTCCTCCCCCCCGTCACAAGGTTGGGAAAGGCTTGATTTCAGCCAAAGGTCCCATCGTTGAGAAGCGCCCTCCCCTTCTCTTCGAAGACTTGCAATATGCTCTTGGGCAGCATTCGTCCATCACTAAGGACGAGGATTATGAGGACTTCGGAAATCATGCAATGGAGGCCATAGGGGAAACCAGCCTCTACAATTTGGCTAATGTGTGTGACCGTCCATTTTTCCCTTCCGTCCATTTTCCTTCAGATTGCCTTTGAGTATTCTCCACTGTCGCTTACTCTAATACCTAGGACTAGCTGTCACCCAGGTTGGTCCGATTGCTTGGAGAATCTTCCTTAGTGCAGAGGTGCTATATGAGGTTCTAAGCAAAGGGAGATGTCAATTAACCATGGAGGAGTTCTTCCATTTTTATCGTCCTTCTGATATCATCAAGTCTAGGGGGATTTCTAGTTTCCTGTCGAGGAAACTATCGCTTGGGCTAGTATACATGATTCCAACCGAAACTGGAAGAATCAGTATTTCTTCATCCAAGGAGACAATTGGATGTACCACCCTAGTGAACAGGAGAACATGCCCTTTGTAGATAGAACTTGGGGCATAATGCCTCTATCTGGTAGGCGTCTGTTTGCTTAAATTTTGCTCGTTTATTTATTTTGTCTGTCTTACTTGCTAGTCTAACCGTCTCTTATTACAGCTCAGGACCATCTAGAGGTTAATCTTGAGCAATGGAGCTTCTTGGAGAAGATTTTCAAAATTTCAATTGAAAGAGAAGACGTGGAAGAAGCTCGTCACCTTGGACACCCTGCACTGGTACTGTAAGGGTCCCAAGACTGTAGCCACTGCGTGTCGCTACGATTCACAAGCTCGTCAACGTGAGTCCGTCGCATTTACCTTTAAATTTTATAACTTTTTAGTAATTTCTGTCTAACTCTTTCTTTCAATCCCCTTTGGTGCAGAAATGGAAGAAGGCAAGAGGAGAGCTTACATCTACCAGCAAGCTGCCGTGCAGGTGAAGAAGAAATAGAAAGAGGGCGCACCCCTTACTAGGGGGACGGGCCTACTTAAACCGTTCATGAAGAGAAAAACGACGAACAAAGTTGACCGTCCTGAAAAAAGTCTAGATTGGTAATCACTACAACCGTCAAGGAGATGCCTCCAGCTACCAAGCTACCTTCTCCCCTCATCATGGGGTTGGGAAAGGCTTGATTTCGGCCAAAGGTCCAGTCATTGAGCAGCGCTCTCCCCTCCTCCACAAAGACTAGCAATATGTTCTTGGGCAGCTCTCATCCATCATTAAAAACGAGGATTATGAGGACTTGGGCAATCATGCAACGGAGGCCATGGGGGAAACCGGCCTCTTCAGTTTGGCTAATGTGTATGACCATCCACTTTTCCCTTCCATTCATTTTCCTTTCGTCTCTCACTTACCTTCATCTCTAAGTTTGTATTTTTCTCTTGCAGGGGGTGCTTATGATGAAGGGATTGATGGACCATTGCTTGGCTTGTGAGAAGCTTGTTGACTGTCTGAAGGAGAGGGCTAAGATAGCGGAGGCAGAGTGGAATAAGATTAAAGGCTCATGAGAGGTTCAGGTCAAAAAAACTTGATATTACAAAGAAGGCCCTGGAGGAGTTTGAGAATTAGGCTGAGGCGCTGAAGAAGGTACTCAAAGACAAGGAGGGGGAGATCTCTTCTTTAAGGAAGCAAGTCCATCAGGCTAAGAAGGAATGAAAGACAGAGTTTCGCAACTCCGACAGTTTCCTTGTCGAGCTTAGCAACTGCTATGTAGATGATTTTAATGAGTGCCTTCGTCAAGTTAAGGCATTCTTCCTCGACTTGGACATGTCTTGAGTCTCCTTGGATGACGTGGCCCAGACCCTAGCAAGGTCCGTCAATTTTGTGGGCACAGATGAGTTATTTGAGGGCAATCCTGCTCCAAATGCTTAAGGCAATGGGAAACTTGTTCCACAGGATAAACAAGCTGAATTCATCACCGATGAGAATCGTCTTGTTGAGGAAGCCAAGCTAGCAAGTGACGAGAAGTTTGTGGACAAGAAGGCCCCCGTTGATCAGCCTTAGCTTTTTAGATTTCTAATCATGTTCTTTGGAATTTATGTTGAGAATAATGGTTGTATAATTTTAACATTGCCTTTAACATTTGGGGGGCTTTTTTATTGTAAGATTATTTGCCTCCATCCTATCCAAAAGATTTTAGTATCATGCCCATCAGCTTTGTAGGTTTTAGACCATTTGCTTGGATTTATACTTAGGAATGGTCCATCTCTTTTACAAGTGGTATACCCGTCCATATGAGGACATATACTTTGGGATTCCTCGCATCTGTCCACCCATGGACCTGTCCGCTCAAGAACCTGTATAAATTTTAAGGCATCTTTTAGGATCATCCATCCACTCAAGGACTTTAATAAATTGCAAGGCATCCCTTGGATGTACTTGTCCACTGATGGGCTTGTATAAATTTTAAGGCATCCCTTGGGATGCATCTGTCCACTGAAGGACTAATGAATTACAAGACATCCCTCAGGATGCATCCGTTCCTTTAAGGACTTAAATAAATTTCAAGACCCTTTGGGATGTATCCATCCCCTTAAGGACTTAATTATATTTTAGGAGCCCTTTGGGATGCATCCGTCCCCTTAAGGACTAATGAATTCTAGGCACCCTTTGGGAAGCATCTGTCCTCTTAAAGACTAATGAATTTCAAGGCATCACTCAGGATGCATCTGTCCCCTTAAGGACTAATGAATTTCAAGCACCCTTTGGGATGCATCCATCCTATTAAGGACTAATAAATTTCAAGGCATCACTTGGGATGCATCCTTCCACTTATGGACTTAAATAAATTTCAAGCACCCTTTGGGACGCATCCATCCCCTTAAGGACTTAATTAAATTTCAAGCATCCTTTGGGATGCATCCATCCGCTTAAAGACTTAATTGTAGACGTGGTTTTATAGAAATGTATACATACGCAGGGTATATCTAAATAAATCCTCTTATCATGACAAACTTCGTGCATAAGCCAAAATTGTTCTTGAAAAAATAAAAAGCTGCCCTTCAGGCTAAAAAGTACTGTAGATAATAAAAAAAATAACTAGAAAGAGATAAACTGGAAATAAGGAGTAGTCTTCTATATGTCGTCGCCTATTGGTAGTATTTCTTTAGGTGCTCGGTGTTCCATGGATGACACAACTTTTGTTCGTCGAGTGTTTCCGGGTGATAGGTGCATTTCCTTTGCCATTAAGTGATTCTATAGGGTCCTTCCCAATTGGGTCCTAGCTTCCCCTAGAATAGATCTCTTGTGATAGTTATCACCTTCCTTAAGACGAGGTCTCCAACTTGGAAGTCCCTGTGTCTAACTTTGGAATTGTAGCGCTTGGTCATGAGGTCTTGGTATCGTGCTAACCATTGTTCTAGTCTTTATTCTGTATGCCCATAGTACACTTGGCACCTCGTCTGGCCATATACCCTTTGTTCCCTTGAGTCGAGTCTTGATCATTTTGAGCAAGGATCGGTTCTTGATCTCAACTTGTCTGTTGGCCTGAGGGTGGGTGGGTGAGGAGTAGCGATTCTTAATCCCCAGTTGTGAGCAAAAATCCCTGAATAACAAGTTGTGGAACTACTTTCCATTTTTCGAGACCAATACTCTTGGGATCCCTTACCTATAGACAATGTAACTCCAAACGAAGCTTCGTATGTTTTTCTCCGTGATGGTAGCCAGTGTTTCAGCTTCCACCCATTTGGTAATGTTAGGACATATGTGATTCATGTTAGGAACATATGTCAACATTTTATGTATTGGCTAATCCTTTGACAAAACGCACTTTACTTGTATTTGGGTAGATTTAGGATGTGTTTAATACTTCAAAGAATAAGGTTTCAAGTTGAAGTATTAAAGCCATGCAAGTCTGTCCAAAAATCAAGTAAGAAAGTAATGGATTTTAAATCTCAACAGCTAGTATCTATCGAGGTTTAAAAGGTGATGAAGCCTGTGATTCGACAGTTATCTCAATAGATGGCTATCTATCGAGGTTTATGAAACTTATTTTCGGGCTTTTTTTCATCCAATTCATGAATATATGTTTGGGCTTTCTTTTCTCACAACCCTAAATATATATATATATATATATAAGGATTATTTTAAGGGCCGTCACAGGTTACACAATTGCACAAGAGCATAATTCCACAAGTGTGAAGAAAAGTGTGACTGGAAACCTAGATTGCCTTAGTTCTTCTTTCTATTGAACAAGTTGTAATGTTTGTACACCGTAGGCTTTTGTGACCAAGAAACTTTGTGATCTTTATCGTATGATGAATAGAAGAACTTTGCAGCTAACATCTTTCTCAAGTTGGTGATCAAGTCACGTACTAGAATCCGCGCATCTTTTGGTTAGTCACGTACTGAGAACCGTGCAATACAAGGAAAGATTGTCAATACAGAACAAGTCCAATTGTGTATTAGGGTAAGGGTTCAATTGTAGGTTAGTATAAAGTACTGAAATTCCCTTACTTGTAATCACTTGTTGTGATAATAGTAAATTCTCAAGAGTGGTGACCTTAAAATCACCCGGTGGAGTTTTTACTGTGTAGGTTTTTTCCATTCGTAAACAAATCACTGTGTCATTTAAGTTCTACTGCATATTTAGCTTTTTGGTGATTTTTTTGTGCTACCACATACATTGCATGTTAATTTGATCAATTAATAAACTTGGCTAATAAATTAATTAATATTTCACAAGGAGTCAATACATTTTGGCCTATCAGGTAAAGTAATCTATACCGATCACTAGGAACTTCAGCTGTCTTGCCACCGTTGGGAATAGGGGCATGATATCTAACCCCTATTGAGCAAAAGGCCACAGAGTTGTTATCGGAGTAAGCTTATCTGTTGGCCGTCTGATCATGTTGCTAAATCTCTAGCACTTGTCGCAGGCTTTAAAATAGGCTTGGGTATCCTTCTGCATGGTAAGCCAATAGTATCCGGTGTGAATCAGCTTATGCACTAGTGATCATGATCCTAAATGGTTCCCACAAATCCCTTCATGAACTTCCTTCATGACATAATCTGCTTCCTCGGGCTTAGGCATCTTAGGTACAGTTAGGAGAAGCCTCTTTTGTACAAGAAATCCCTTATTAGGACGAATCGTGCCACCTAAACCTTCAGCTTCCTTGCGGCTTCCTTACCGTCAGGTATTGTGTTTTGTTTCAAGTATAAAATAATTGGTATGGTCCAGTTACTATTTGAGCCTATTTCCTACACATCGACTTCATCTATCAAAGGTGAAAGTTAAACAAAAGAAAGTACCTTACTGGGAATGAGCATGTGTTCTATTGATGAGGCATTGGCAAGATGGTCGACTTGCTCGTTCTCTTCCCTTGGGATTTGAACAAACTTGGCTTGCAGGTCGATCACTCGTCTCCTTACTTGCTCTAGGTATTTCTACATCCGTTCACTTTTGCATTTATAGTCACCATTCACCTGATTGTGACCACCTTAGAATCACAATAAACAACCATACTTATGGCCCTTGTTGCTTTGGCATGATCTAGTCCTGCTACTAAAGTTTCATAGTCCACCTCATTATTGATCTTGGGGAAGTTGAGATGAACCATGCATTTGATCTCATCCCCTTCTTGGGAGTGGAGCACTGTACCTGCCCCGCCAGCCTGCCTGTTGGACAATCCGTCCATGTGAATACTCCATTGGAGATGCTCTTCTACCCCCTGGCCTTCCATATTGGTGAATTCTATAATGAAGTCAGTGACCACTTGTCCCTTCATGGCAATGCGCGAGCGGTATTGCACATCGAGTTCGCTCAACTTAATTTCCTATAACACCATCCATCCAGCGGCTTTAGGATTACTCATTGCTATCTATAGGAGCTTGTCCGTCAGAATGACCACAATGTGGGCTTGGAAATATGGTTTGAGCTTGTAAGCTGCAGTCACTAAGGCGAAGGCTAGCTTCTCCATTGATAAATAATTCGTTTCTGCACCTCTGAGTGCTCATCTCGTATAGTATAAGGGCAAGTATATAGGCTTCTGCACGCTGTCTTCTTCTTTGAACAAGGTTGCACTAACGGCAGCTAGGGAGACAGCCAGATAGAGAAATAGCTTTTCCCCTAATTTGGAAGGACTTAGCAGTGGTGGGGAAAAGAGGTATGCTTTTAGGTCGTCGAATGCTTGTTAACACTCAATCATCCACTCGAAGGACTTCTTCAACGTGTGAAAGAAAGGCAGGCATTTGTCTATTGCTCTTGACACGAACCTGTTCAGCGCCGCTACCTTACAGTTGAGGCTCTGCACTTCTTTTATGTTCTTAGGTGGTGCCATCTCCATTATGGCCTGGATCTTATCGAGGTTGACTTTGATGCCCCTTTGAGATACCATGAACCCTAAGAATTTTTCAGTCGTTACCGCATTTGCTTGAATTAAGTGTCATATTATAAGAGCAGAAGGTATCGAAGGTCTCCTTGAGGTCATCCAAACGGTCTTCTTCTTGTCGACTTTTCACTAGCATGTCATCTACGTAGACTTGGACATTCTTCCCAATCTGATGTACAAACATTTTGTTTATGAGCCTCTGATATGTTGCGCCCTCATTCTTGAGACCGAACGGTATTATTTTGTAACAGAAAAGGCCTTGGCTAGTAACGAATGAAGTTCTCTCTTGATCAGCCTTGTCTAGCTTGATTTGGTTATAACCAGAAGAAGCATCCATGAAGCTCGTAGCTGGTGTCTTACTGTTGAGCCTACAGGGACGTTGATCCGAGGGAGTGGGTAACTATCTTTGGGGCATGCCTTGTTTGAGTCCATAAAATCTATACACATCCTCCACTTTCCATTAGATTTCTTGACCATCACTACATTGGGAAGCCAGTCGAGATAATATACCTCCCTAATGAACTCTACATCCTGCAATTTGAGGACTTCTTCCGCTATAGCCTGTCTCACTCTTGGGCGAACACTTGCTTCTTCTAACGGATGGGGGAAAAGAGGGTGATACATACAACCTGTGAACCATAATTGAAAAGTCGATCCTGAGCATGTCTTCGTGGCTCCTGGTAAAGACATCTTATTTCTCTCTTAGGAATGTCGCGATTGCTTGGCAAACAAGAGGACTAGCGAGGGTGCCGATCCTAGTCGTTCACTTGGATCTAAAGGTATCAAGAAGTATCTCTTCCAACCCCTCAACGGGCTCTGCAATCATCTGTTGCATTTCTATGCTCATAGTCTGTAAGTGGTCCTCCATCTCCAACATCGCTATGTAGCACTCATGTGTTGCCACCTAGTCTCTACGCACCGCTCTCACTCCATACTTAGTTGGGAATTTGATCATTAAGTGATAGACTGAAGTTACGACCTTCTAGGAATTGAGGGTAGGTCGACCTAGTATGGCATTGTAAGCAGAGAACAATCTATGATAAGGAATGTGACATCCTTTGTAATTTTTTGAGAGTAATCACCGACCGTCATAGGTAATGTAACCACATCGAGGGGGTATACTTTCGTTCCTCTGAACCTGACGAGCGGTGCATTGGTTGGTATAAGTCGTTCTTTCTCAATTCTCATCTGCTGGAATGCTGGGTAATAAAGGATATCGGCAGAGCTCCCATTGTCAACTAGGACCTGGTGAGTGTTGTAATCCCCTACCTGTATGCTGACAACAAGTGCATCATCATGGGGGTGGTAGAGACGTCAAGCATCTTCCTCTGAGAATCCAACAATAGGGTTGTCGACCTGTGCCATCTTCGGGATGAAACTCGTTAGTTGGACATTTTGAACTATCCTAAGGTAGGTTTAAGGGATTTCCTAGACAAACTAGATGTTACAGTGCCCCCTACAATCATCCTTATGTCCCTAAAGGTGGCCTGGGGTGCTCGCTTTCCCTTCTACCAGCCTGTTCCTACGGTGGGTTCATCCTTTCTTTGCTGACGAACTGTTATAGTTTCCTCTGTCTAATGAAGTCCATGATTTGTTGCTCAAGTCATAGCATTCAGATGTGTCGTGACCATGATTACGATGAAAACGGCAATACTTTTCTCTAGACCTCTTGCTTAGATCTCTCTTTAACTTACCTAGCCATGTCAAGGTTGCATCATCCTTGATCTGTATTAGAACCTGATCGATTGGGGCAGTCAGGGAGGTGAAATTTGAAAGCCCTCAGCGGGTGGCTTTGAGCATTTATGCTCTCGTCGATCTTCTGTTCTAGAGGTCTTCTATCCTCTCTCTTGTCATGCATCTTCCTGTTTGTCCCTCTTCTTGGGCTTTTCCTCTTGAGCCAACAGTGCATCTTCTGCATTCATGTATTTGGTGGCCCAATAAAAGAACGTCTGACATGGTCTTTAAGTCATTTTTGTATAAGGAGAACAAAAACTTCCCCTTCCTCAAGCCATTGGTGAATGCAGCAACCAGTATCTTGTCATCCGCTTCATCTTTCAAAATAGCCTCTTTGTTGAACCGCCTTATATATGATCTCAGTGTCTCATCTGCACGTTGCTTGATGCTTATCAGGCATGCAGTAGACCTTTTATACCTGTGCCCTCTAATGAAGTGCGAAGCGAACTATGCGCTTAACTCCTTGAAGGTGCTAATGGAGTTAGGCGTTAATATGCTAAATTATACCCTTGCAAGTCCTTTCAATGTAGTCAGAAATGCTTAGCATATGATCTTGTATGGGATCCCTTGTAAGTGCATGAGTGTTTTGAATGATTCCAAGTGATCCAAAGGATCCTTAGACCCATTGTAAGGTTCTATTTGTGGCATCTGAAACTTTGAGGGGAGGGGGATGGAAGTGGCGAGTGCTGTGAAGGGTGAATTTGTCCTGTGGACCAGTTCATCGAGGTCATTTGACACCTATCCCTTAAGGGCGTTTATCATGAAGTCCATCCTCTCCTTCATCATTTGCATCTCTGCAACCATGTGTGGTAGTGCAATATCTGTGACAGATGGTCTGCTCGAGGCGTTGCTGCCTTTTGGCCCCTCTTTATTTTGCCTACCATTGGTAAGCTAAAGACTGTCACCTTCTTGCTCTTCTTTCTGATTTCGAGGGTCAGCATCCCTTTGGCGCAACTGTTCTTCTAGATCGTGGTTCTGCTTAGTAAGGTGTTCCACAGCTGGGGCCAAGGTCTGCACCTGTCTCTCGTGGACAACAGCGTGTGGTTCACTCTCTTGATTGTTGGTTGTTGCCATCAATCGTGTAAGTACCATACAATTCTTTGTCTGGGAAGTGGCAATATGGCTATCGCGTTCCTTACAGACGACGTCAATTGATGATGCTGAAAATCATCAGTGATCATGTGCCCTTGGTAACCTGCACAATACAAATAAAAAAGAAAACCTTGTAGAGAGTACCAGTGTGGTACTGGCCAAAGATCCTCCGAATGTTAAGTTAGAAAAGAGAATTTTCTATCACGCTAGAGTGCCAGAACTAGGGTATAATTATGTGCACCTTAATTTATGAGGACTTTGGGGTTTTTATAGTAGTGTAGAGCTGACCTTCGTTCCTTGATGGAGAAGGTATTTCCTTATAGAGAAGATCCCTTTCAAATGTTCACATATTGTGGGATTCTTTCCTTGTAGGGATCCCTCTGATTATAGTTGAACGTAGAATGCAAGACATTTCCATATTAGGTTCCTTGGAGACTACTTAGGCCACGTGGCTTTGCCACCCGTCTTCGTTGAGTCTATCCACTTTAAAGAGTTTGTCCGTTTCTCCACCTTCCATTCAAGACATGATTCCGTCTGCCAGTTCTTTGACTGTTAGACTATCCAAACCATCTCTCTCGATGTCATCTACGCATATTATTAACTTTACAAATTGGATCCGTCTGCTTTGGGATTTATCCCTATCTCATATATATATATATATATATATATATATATCACTCCACTGGGATTCACTGAAGCTATATGCTCCTTGAGATTCTTGTTATGGGAGTAACAGGTTTTTGGTTAAATTCAAATTTACAAGTATGAAGTTAATTCTCGGGTTATTTTTTTTCAACATGTTGTGCTATTCATAGTTCTTACACATACATATTACTAATATATAGTAAATACATACGTTAATATGGACACAGTAACATGATATTTCTTGAAAAATTAGGACATGAATTTATGGTTACGGAAAGTTTTTTATATATTCATTATTCTTGAGTTTTTAAAATAAAACAACCATCAAAATCTTGCAAAATATATAACTAAACAAATGAATTTGAAGAAAAAATAAAAAAGGGTTTTTTTTCCACCGCACTTATTGTTATTTTCTTTTTTCCTAGTGCCAGTATCCAACTCTGCATGTCCTATACTAAGCTTGGGTCTCTCTCAACCATTCTGTTAGGTTCTAAGTACTTAGGAACTAATGTATTAGAACTCTAATTTGTATTGTTGGCAAGCCATGATCAAAATAGGTATTTAGTCTTGTTTTAGACATGCTCAAAGTATGTCATTTATGTAAAGTTGCAATCGAGTTAGCTGCAGAAGTTACTGTGTAAATCTGTCTGGCTCGATCGATTTAGAATTAGACTCGACTGATCGAAACTCGTGCAGATTGTTTTTTCCGCAGAATTTCCAACTCAGCCCTAAGCCCATATGACGTGTAAGATTTTATGTTTTGCCCTTGGTATAAAAGGCAAACCCTAGTCACGTTTTTTATGTGGCTCACATTGCTATTTGTGTGAATCTCTTGTGAGATCTAAGAGGTGCTTGCCTTCACACAAACTTAGGATTATCAAGAAAGAGATTTCTTCAAGAGCTTGATGATCATTCAGTTGTTGCCATAAGAGCTTAAAAACAAAAAAAACAAGCATGAGTGCTTGTACTTGTTGGAGAATCCAAGAAAGAAGGAGTCCATGGTCTCAGAGCTTGCACATAGTCGTATCAGTAAGTTTTCTACTGGTGGGTAACAATAGGATGTTAGTGGTCTAAGTCGCTATTGTACAAACTTTGATTCTTTCATAGTGAATTCAGTTTTACCTTGAGGATAGTTAGGTTAAATCCTCCTTAGGTTTTTTATCGGTTTGGTTTTCTTGGGTCATCATATCAGTGTGTTATTTATATTTCCGCTGCTTTGCTTGATATGATATATTTGTATTAACCTAGATTTGCATGATTTACCTAAGTTAATAACTTGGTTAAATAATTAGGTTAATCTGTTTGTTTTAAAGGGTCTAAAAACTTAACAAGTGGTATCATAGTAGGTAGCTCTTGTGTGTAGATCTTTTGATTTCTGAGCTGATCCTTAACCCCTGCTGTCGTGGAACATAGACACTCTCTTTTTATTCCTCCTCACTTTGATGGGAATAATTATGCTTACTGGAAAGTCAAGATGAAAGCATTCCTGAAATCCATTGATGAGAGAGTTTAGAATTCTGTTGAATATGGATGGGAGAAGCCCACTACTTCTGTGAGTGAGTGGCAAACTTCTCAGAAAGAAGCAGCCACCTTCAATAGCAAAGCTATGAATGTTATCTTTAATGCTGTTTCTATTGAAGAATTTAAGAGAATCTCCAATGTTGAGGTTGCTCACACTGCTTAGAATATCCTTCAAAATGTGCATGAAGGCACAAAGGCAGTTAAGATCAATAAGTTGCAACAATTAACAACTAGATTTGAAAGCATTAGGATGTTTGATGATGAATCTTTTAATGAATTCTATGCTAAACTTAATGACATTGTTAATTTTCCATATAACTTAGGTGAAATCTATGATCAACCTAAAATTATTAGGAAGATTCTTAGATCTTTAACTGAAGATTTTAGACCCAAAGTGACTACCATCACTGAGAGCAAGGATGTGGACTCTATCCCTGTTGATGAACTTGTAGGATTTTTCAGTCCTATGAGTTGAATCTACCCAAAACTAGCAAATCCAAATCAATAGCTCTTAAATCTGTTAATAATATCGATGTTGGTGGATTTGATGATGAGCTCTCTACTATAGAGATTGCTTACCTTGCCAAGAACTTTAGGAATTTTCTTAGAAATAGCAATAGAAGGGCAAGAGGTAAAAACACTAATGAACCTAGAAACTTCAGGAAGAATGATCCCACTAAGGTTAACAAAATTGAAAAACCTAGAGAAAAAGTAGGTCAATCTTTTAATAATTCTATGAGTCCTCAATGTTTTGAATGTCAAGGGTATGGTCACATGAAATTTGAATGTCCAACATTCTTGAGGTCTAAGGGTAAGGCTATGGCTGTAACCCTTAGTGATGATGAAGTTTCTGACAATGAGTCTGGTAGTGATGAGGATGGAAACTTAATTGCTTTTACTGCTACTACTGTAGTTGATGAAAGTGTTGCTGTTGAGGAGAACCCTTCTGATGGGGAACTCTCCGAGGATGTAGATCTTCAAGAAGCCTACAATAAAGTTTGCAAAGTTGTTGTAAAGGATGCTATGAATGATGATCTAGGCTTAAAGAAAATTGTATCTCTTGAGCTTGAAAAGAAAAATTTGCTTGTGAAATTGTTTAATGCTAATGAACTATTGAATAATGTGAAGACTGGGAACATGCTTTTGCTTGATTAAATTAAGAATTTGGAACATGATTTATCTGTTACTAGAGAACAAACTAATAGGTCTGCTAGTTCCAAACTTGATCATATGCTGAGTGTTCAAAAGTCTCCTTCAGGCAAAACTGGCTTAGGTTTTGTATAAACTATCTCTGTTTCTGAAACACATTCCACAAACTTTGTTCCTTCTTTTGAGCCCCCTGTGAGTGAGGTTGTCAAACCTGTAGAAGTTACACCTCCTAGAAAGATTAAGGTTGATCTTCAAGAGTCTAAACCTAAGACTTCTAATCCTTCCAAGGGCCAATTGCATGATAGACATGCATGGGTTTGTCATTTTTGTGGAAAGTCTGGACACATTCGTCCAAACCGTTTCAAGCTACAAGCTGCTAAGCAAGCAAATAAACCAAATGTATCTGTGCCTCAAGCACAAGATCCGATGGTACTCATTAGTGAGTTGGTAAAGGCTCTAAACCTTTATTCCAATTCTGGAGTTGGAAATCATTCTAATATGAATAAAAACTCCAATGCTCAAGATGCATCTAAAAAGCTTTTGATGCAAAAGGCTCAATCTAAGTGAGCCTTTTGGACACGGTCCTTGTGCTTCATTGCTCTACTCTCTGTAACCATTTTTTTTTTGTATTTCTTGTTTTGTTCTCTTTGTTTGTCTAGGATTTGCATTGCATAACATTCATGCATTTCATTCTAGGATGTTTTTATTATTTGTATAAAATAAAAAATAAAATAAAATAAAATAAAAAGGAAAGAAAAGAATAGGGAAGCAAAATGTGTTTTGCATTGTTCTTCTTGGATTTGATATCAAGGTTGGCCATATTATCTTTGCATAATATGTTTATGTATCTTGTTTAGCTTGGATGAGCTTATTTTATTGCACTTTACTAGTTTGAGCTTTGCAGTGTATGTTGTGTGAAAAGATGTTTATAGTTTTTGATCACATGATCTTGATCTTGAAATCACATTATTTTGATTTGTCAGACTTGAACTTAATGAGAAAAGTATAAATAACCATCTCACCACTATTTATTAGCCAACCATGAACACCTTAGCGCATATCATAAGATTTTGTGCTCGAGAAAGTGTAGCACATGCATAAAAAGAACATAAGGTGTAGCCTCGGTTTTAATGTTAAAATTGGTGTGTACATTATTGGGCTATAATAAATTCACAATGAAATAAAATTGGTGTGTACATTATCCCGGCTAATTCTTAATAAATTTCTGATAAAATAAAATTTGTGTGTACATTATGAGGCAAATCTAGAAACTTACATGATTGCAAGCTTTTATTCTAGGAGATGTGAGAGTTATATAATGTCACTCTTTTTGGTTAGTCTCTTTTAATTGTTTGTGATGGATTTTGTAGACATTGTACTTAATTACTATACACATATCACCTTATATGTATCTCAAGTTTTTGCTAGTTGCACACACTACACAAGTTACTCTTTGCTAAACTTTGTACATGATATTGCATGTGATTTTGGTTTGGCCATCCAAGATTGAAACTTCCTTGAGTTAAAATGCAAAATGTGTTTGAAGTTATAGAATTTGAGTTGAATTGAGTGAAAATCTTAATTTTTGGAAAATCTGGGCTTAAATCATGTGTTTTTGGAAAGTATTTCATATCATACTCATGCATTTTATTCATAAAATTCAATACTTTGAGGAGTTTATGCATAAAAATGCACTATTTTTCAAAAATCTGTTTTTTCCAGAATTTCGATCAATTGAAGCTATTTCTCGACCGATTGAAATTGCGTTTAAATTTTTGGTCAGCTTCTATTCATTTCAATCGATGCTCGATTAGTTCTGGATCAATCGAAGCATTTTCGATCTGTCGAACTTGTTTTTCGACCGATCAAAAATTGCACAGGAAGTTTTTTAAAAAGGTTTGAATCTCACGTGTTCTTCATTTTTTTCACAACTTTTCAAACTTTTTCTTCTCCTTTTTAACCGGTCCAAGAGTCAAAGACTATTTTTGTCATTTTCCTTTGATTCTTTTGCAAATTTTTTTGTCTTCCAAGGCCGTTATGTCCATTCTACCCTTCCTTTTTCATTTATTTTCTTGTTTCATGCATTAAATCATGCATTTAGAGGGGAATTTCGCACCTAAGAATTTTTGGGGTTTTTGATGATTTAGGCTATTTCTTTCACAATTGATCAATGGGTTTTTGTTGTGAGATGTCATCTATCTATTCTTGGTGCTTTAATTTGATTAATTTGAGGTTTTGTGAAAAATTTGAAATTCTAGGGCTTGAAACTACCCGAATTGGGGTTTTATTCAATTGAGTTTAATTTGATGAAATTGGCTTGTTGAATTGCTTAGTTTGATCATTATAATGTGTTCTCTATCTTGTGTAATGATCAATTAGTCAATTTTTTGAAAATTGTACAAGTGGTTTTTCAAACATTTTGGGGTTTTTGATATAAACTCTTTGCTCAAGCCAATTTTGTGATTTTAAAATTATATTGAACTTATTCTCACTGCATTAGAGCATGCATCATTTACTTACACTGTTCATGAATTATATAGATTTGTTATTTTTTATATTGTTTTGTGCTAACTTGCAATCTGCCCTTGGTTTTTCTTGTTTTCTCTTCTGGTTCTTTTCTGTGTGTCTATACCTTCTGTAGCACCATGCCTAAGAAAACTAGAGCCCATAGGTCATCCTCCTCTTCTTCTGCTCCATCTTTTGAGAGTGAGAGATTCTTGAGTGAGGCACATCAAGAGACCTTTGAGACTCTTAATCTTAAAAGGAACATTTGGCCTGAAAGACGGGTTATTTTAGATGAGTTAGATCTCGAGATTAGGTGGAACTTTAAGCGTAGGGGTTGGTTGTCCTTGTTAGATATTTCTCACCCCCCTTTGGCTACCCTGATCAGAGAGTTCTACCCGAACCTCTCTATTCACTCCTAAGATTATGGCACTTTTGTGAGAAGTTGGATTCGTGGTGATGAGTACACCATTACCCCTTCGATAGTGGCTGATGCTCTTGGGGTGCCTCTTGTTCAGCATCCTGTCTATCCTTATGATGAGTCTCCTCATTTAGACAACATTATGTCTTACATCACTGGATCTTCTATCTAGTGAGGTTCTGATCCTCGAATCACTACTGCTGAGCTCTCTGAGGTTCACTATCTTTTCGTTAGGATAGTTTGTCATTTCTTGTGGCCTATTTCTCATCTGCACACCATCCCTATTGAGCGATGTGTGTTTCTCTATGCTCTTGTTACTAATGCTCCTATCTGTTTTTCTCATCTGTTTCTTCGTTCTTTAAACGAGGTTCATCGGAGTAGTTCTATTACTCATGCTCTATTTTTCCCTGTTTTTATTCATAGGATTCTTCTTCATCTTGGTTTAGATGAGTTTCTTGCGTCTATGCCTGTTCATATTATTGCTCTTATAGGTGCCACCTTTCTTAGACAAAGGGCTGCTCAGTTGAAAGCGAGCTCTAAGCGTCCTAGGGTTGATCCTTCTGGTGTCGTACCTCCTACTCCTTTCTCCTCTACAGGTGATGCTACTGCTGAGGTGTCTGTAGATCCTGCTCCTGCTACTGTTGTTGCTGATGCTCCTCCGCCATCTACTTCGGATGATTCGGACATTTGACGTATGTTGGAGACTGTCATGACCGTTCAGGCGGCTCATGGTCAGCTTTTGGTGGACATGATTGACAAGCTTTGTGTCTTGCAAGTAGATTTGGAGAGTCTTAGACTGCCACCTCCTTTTGATGATGAGCGAGCGCCCTTTGGCAATTCGTCACAAAAAGGGGGAGTGCATATATGGTGTAGAAAGGAGTATTTGTTGTTAAGGGGAGAATTTTTGTTGTTTGGAGCTGTGGAGTTGTTAGATTGTATCTAGGTTCTTCACTTTGTATGTATCTTTTTGGCTCATGATTTTTGTGTTGGGTTGTCCATGATAGGGGGAGATATTTTTTTTTGTTTTTTTTTTTCTTGTTTCACATTATGCTACATTGATTATTAATCTATTTTGATGCGTTCATTCAGGATATATGTCGTGTAGTTTATGTTTATGTGAAATCAAGAAGTTATGTTGTTTTACTTGTATTTTCCACTCATGCATTTATGTGTTTGTTGAGTGTTACAAGAATATATAGGTTGATTCAGTTGTGCTGCTGTCTACACTTGCAACTAATGGATAGTAGTTAGGGTTGGATTTGTTATAATGGGCATTTTTTTTTTTTTTTTGGTTAAGGGCTTTTTTTGTAATCTTTGAGCTTTTAGTTATGTTTTGTCATGGATTGCCAAAGGGATAGTTTGTTGGGTTCTAAGTACTTAGGAACTAATGTATTAGAACTCTAATTTGTATTGTTGGCAAACCATGATCAAAAGAAGTGTTTAGTCTTGTTTTAAACTTGCTCAAAGTATGTCATTTATGTAAAGTTGGAATCGAGTTAACTGCAGAAGTTACTGTGTAAATCTGTCTAGCTCGATCGATTGAGAATTAGACTCGACTGATCGAAAGTCGCGCAGATTATTTTTTCTACAGAATTTTCAACTCAGCCCTAAGCCCATATGATGTGTAGGGTTTTATGTTTTGCCCTTTGTATAAAAGGCAAACCCTAGCCACGTTTTTTATGTGGCTCACATTGCTGTTTGTGTAAATCTCTTGTAAGATCTAAGACGTACTTGCCTTTACACAAACTTAGAATTATCAAGAAGGAGATTTCTTCAAGAGCTTGATGATCATTCAGTTGCTGCCATAAGAGCTTAAAGATAAACAAGCGGGAGTGCTTGTAGTTGTTGGAGAATCCAAGAAAGAAGGAGTCCGTACTCTCAGAGCTTGCACATGGTCGTGTCAGTAAGTTTTCTACTGGTGAGTAGCAATAGGATATTAGTGGTCTAAGTCGCTATTGTACAAACTTCGATTCTTTCATAGTGGATTCAGTTTTACCTTGAGGATGGCTAGGTTAAATCCTCCCCAGGTTTTTTCCCGGTTTGGTTTTCCTAGGTCATTATATCAGTGTGTTCTTAATATTTCCGCTGCTTTGCTTGATATAATATATTTGTATTAACTTAGATTTACATAATTTACCTAAGTTAATAACTTGGTTAAATAACTAGGTTAATCTATTTGTTTTAAGGGGTCTAAAAACTTAACACAGTCCTACATTCATGCACGTCTTCACAAGTTTTGCCAAATTTGTATATTAACTACAACATTGAACACTTTGTACGAAACTACACCACATCTAGAAGAATACAAACTTTCCCATTCCCAGATTGAAAGCAAAATAATACACACGTAGCAGACAACATGATCAACACCAAAACAAATTAATAGTTTCCACAAAACTGCGCGTTCAAAGGAGTACAAAGAACTTGCCAAGTAAAAACAAAAGAGTACAATAAGGACGGGTTAACTTAATTGAGATTCTTTGGAATAAGGTTGAAGCGGCGGTTAATTTTAGCCTGACCAAGACATCTTTGGCAGCTCTAGCTCTTTGCCTTACACTGCTATTCTTTCATTTCGCAATACACATGCAACTGTTTTGGTTGTATGTGAAACTTTATGAGTTATCTGATATCTTGCCGACTAAATGCATTTGGTCACATGTCAATCCTTTCGGCCATTTTCATGGCTTGTGACCTGCTTCGAATGAGGACTAAGGCTCACCATATCAGGCCTCATTTAAAAGATAAGGTACTAAATTCATTGTCAACAAAAAGGGTGAGGACAAAATCGACTTGGGCATAAAACAAATGATTTAATTATAAGATATTAAGATTAGATATCGTTTTAATTAGACGCAAACTCTTAATAAATAAAAAAATTCTTAAATTTAAAATGAAGATGGATTAAGATTCTATTGATAATAAATTTATTTTCCAAAAAAAAAATCTAAATATATTCCAGTTCATACAATAACATTTAGAATTTCAATTTGCTTAGAAAACTCTTAAAAAGGGGTAAAGTAAGGGTTTGATAGAAATAATATTTCTTGTGATGTTCTATATCTGTGGTTTGAATCTCAATTTCTCTTCATCATCATCTACATTTAAAAATATTCTTAAAAACACTTAAAATTAAGGAAATAAAACCTTAAGTCCTAAAGTATGAAAATTTAAAAAACTATAAAGAAATGGAAAAGGAATAAAAATTAACCCCTATTAATTTAGCCCTACATCATATCCTTCAACTTGTTTGAAACTCGATATCACTTTTTTGTTTGGAAATTTAAATCTTTTATTTTATATGAAAAATTGTTTCTCTACTAAAAAAAAAAAATTATATAGTCAAATAACCCCTCTAGAATAAGAAACTAATTAAGGGAATTTTCCTTATAGATTAAAACAACAATACTAGTTTACAATTCTTTCTTAAGATTTATAATCTCCTTACTAATAGTACGAAAAAGGTGCTTATCAACAGGATACCTATGAGCACGAGGTGAAACTAGGAATTTTTAATTTTCAATTTTAGGGGACGATGAGTTATGGTATTGACATTATGTATATTTAAATATTAGAATAAGCCATAATTCATAAATATATTACATATATGCATAATTAATTATCAATTTTCATGTATATATATATATTTATATATTGGCTATTTTATTTTTATAGGACTCATCATTTTTCAAACTCTAATGAGTATGCAAGATTTGTCTAGTTTAATATTCTATAGGTACCAATATTTATATATATATATATATATATATTATCTCTTATGCTAATTATGCTCGATAATGATATTTCTTAGAATAAAATTTAACTATATTCATGTATTTCTAGAGTGAAAATTTTAAAAATTTTCATTTTCAATATAGATTATAAAATTGATATAAGCTTGATGAGTAGGTCACAGATTTCATGGTGTCCACAAGTTATACTCTCACCATTAGCTTGAGTTGTTGCCTCAGAGCTTACATGCACTCACATCATAATACTTATTTACCAAGTAAAACCAATTCTATACACAAGCTATTAAAATATATTATAATAAGACCCTAATTCGACTATATGAATGTTGTAAAACCCTAACTCTTTAAAACCCAAAAATTGCCTAAAAATATAAAAGATTAATAAACATATGTATATAAGTTAACCCCATATTTGATCCTACATAAAGCTTAATAAAATTCCTTCAACTAAACTGCATGCAATTCTTTCAATCAGCATGTCGTATATATGACTAAAAACGAATTTTAAGTTTAAATGGACCATATTGGCACAACCTGCTTGGCGTATGTATGACTCAAAACTGATGCCATATGAAATTAAAGAGGGGGGATGGGGACCCGATAACCTGTAATGGCATGTTCTACATATGGACAAATGAATCTCTTTCTTTCACTGGTAATTTGCAATTTAGTTGCATACGACTGCAAACTGTAACTTAGAAACCGCTCGATCGATGTTAGAAGCAGCATAAAAACATTAAACTTTGAGTTAGAATATTAACGTAAAGAATAAAATAGTCTGACCAAATGCTGAAATACAGCTTCTTATATAAAGGAGTAGGGATTCTTTTTGCAATGGAGAGTATCTTTCTCCAGCTCTAAATATAAAATATAGCAATGACAGAGAACCAAGAAATTTTTGTTTCACACATCAAGTAATTCATGTGAAAATAACTTCACTAGAAAGAAAATTTTAACCTAAAAAAAAAATCTAGATCGACTTTGTAAGGTATTTTTTGGGGCTAGCTTACATGCAGCACATTGACATGACGTGCATATGAGAACTACAACACGTGCACCACCTAGAATGAACTGTCCTTGTATGATAGTACTCGACTAAGACCCATGATTTTATGAGGGAGTTTTAATTTGCAGGTTCTCAAAATTTATGAATTGATCAACGAGGTTGATCATGATTAAGATTGTGATTGATAGCTCCTCTTTGATCTTTATATTGTCTTTTTTATTTTTGTACCTGACGTCTATGCGAGCAAAAAAGATTCTATGCTGAAAGTATGAAATTGCAGGTAACCCGTGCAAATTTTTGCACTGATCAACAACTTGATCATCATTAAGTTAGCGATTGATAGCTCACTCTTTGAATTTTATATTGTTTTCACTTAGAAAGAACAATTAGATGATAAGTTCGATTAAGGGTTCTAGCTAGGAAACGTTCTAGTCAAAGGAAGCTCATTCTGTCTCAATCAACCTTAGCTTTTCTTGCAACCGAAAGGATATATAAACCACAGAGGGCAAAAAGGAGGACAAATACCAGTCTTTCATTTTCTCTTGTGGCTAGCATCTTGTGTCATTTTACAATCGTGACTGAGATAAAGAATGTTCAGAAAAGTGTATTTTTGGTTTGTACTATAATGTGTTTATAGGTCATAATAATTACCAAGTTTTTCCCTCCACTATAAAAATCTAATCTATCAATATGAGACGTAAAAATGGATGAATTGTTCCTCCAATTTACAATGTTGCAACTTAAAATACTATCAACGTACACTTTTATTCGTATGACCTATTTAATATATACTCATCATGTAATTTGTTTAACGATTTAATGCATGCAAAAGGTCTTATAATGGATTGAAAGAAAACTTTGTGCCATGCAAATATACATAAGGCTAATAAAATTGAGTCAAACCAAGTATTAGCTAGATTGACCAAGCTCAGCTTTATCAGCTACAAGATTGCAATTTTTGTCTTAATAAGGGCCAGATCGTTATGATTATCTTAAATTTGCTTGAAGCGTGGGCTCATTATGTGTTTGTGATGATTGAGCAAAGTTAGTTTAGCTCGGTTTCAATTAATAACTGAAGCTCGTGCTAGGAATCAACTCAGTATCTATTTGAGATTCGCTTATTTTGCTGAAACTAAAATTTTTTTACTAAAAGTATTGTAGATAAAAAGTAAAAGTTAGCTGAAATAGTATAGTAGGACTCCTAAAATAGTACCAAAAAGTGCAGTGAAACCCATGAATAGTAGTAAAAATGAGCTAAATATTAAAATAAGTTGACAAAAATAATTTATGCCAAATGCACACTGTTGAAAATTTAGACCTTGGTTGATAGAATTAACAAGTTTTAAACCCAAATTGTTAATTAGATTTATTATGAATAAACCTTATTAAAACAAACAAACAAACATCAATATCATGTCAATATCATTGACATCGGAATCGTAAATAAGACAAGATATGATGACTTAGGAAAATCAATGAAACAAACTAGTTTCACAATAAAAAATCTGAAGGAAAACTTTCCCGAAAAGCAATTCACTATAGTAAATAGAAATTTCAAATCTGGTATAAAACCTTTGTTCCTAGGCTCTACAATCCCTGTAGATGAACTTACAGTAGAAACCTTCTACCGCTTCAGAACCTCTAAACTGTTTAATATATGAACGCCACCAATGATGCATGGATCCTAGTACGTGACTAACTCCTCTGTAAGAATCCCAATTACTTATTCTAGAGGAGTTATTTGACTATATAGAAAATGTTTTAGTAGAGAAACAGTCTTTACATCTAAAATAGAAGATGAAAATTTCCACACAAAAAAAAAATGATATCGAATTTCAGACATATACTGGGATTTGTACAAAGGAGTTAGTCACGTATTGGGATCTGTGTTTCATTGGTGGCGTTCATATACTAAAGAGTTCAGAGGTTTTAAAGCAATAGAAGGTTTCTGCTGTAAATTCATCTATGAGAATTATAGAGTTTAGGAACAAAAATTTTGTACTAGATCTAAAAATTCTCTTTACTATAGTGAATTGATTTTCGGTAAGATTTCACCTTAGGATTTTTTACTGTGAAACTAGTTTATTTTATTAGTTTTCTTATATCATCATATCTTGTCTTATTTACTATTCTGCTGTGCATGATATTGACATAATATTGATGTTTGTTTGTTTTTTTTAGCAAGGTTTATTCATAATAAATCTAATTAACAACTTGAATTTAAAAATTGTTGATTCTATCAACCGGGGTCTAAATTTCCCAACAATGTGCATTTGGCATAGATTATTTTTGCAAACTTATTGTACTATTCAGCTTATTTCTCTTACTATTCATGGGTTTCACTGTACTTTTTAGTACTATTTATGGGTCTTACTGTACTATTTCAACTAACTCTTACCTTTTAACTACAGTACTTTCAACAAAAAAAAAATTAGTTTCAACAAAATAAGCGAATCTCAAATGGACACTAAGTTCATTCCTAGCGTGAGCTTCATTTATTAGTTGAAACCGAGCTAAACTTACTTTGCTCAATCATCACATACACATAATGAGCCCACCCTACAAGCAAATTTAAGATAATCATAACAATTTAACCCTTATTATGATAAAAATTGGAATCTTGTAGTTGATAAAGCTGAGCCTAGTCAATCTAGCTAATACTTGGTTTGACTCAATTTTAGCCTTATGTATATTTGCATGGCACAAAGTTTTCTTTCAATCCATTATAAGAACACTAGTATGTAACCCATGCTACCGCACGGGAATGGATATAATTTAATAAAACAATGCAAAAAAATATTGCATTTTATTATTTAAGTGATACTATTGGTTTTGTTTTTATTTATTTATTAATCATGAGTTTATTCATGTTTAAAAGGCTTAGTTAAGTCTAAATTCATGTTTAAATATTAAACGGGAATGGATATCATTTAATAAAACAATGAAAAAAAAATATTACATTTTATTATTTAAGTAATACTATTGGTTTTGTTTTTTGTTATTTATTAATCATGAGTTTATTCATGTTTAAAAGGCTTAGTTAAGTCTAAATTCATATGAAATAAGAACATCAAATAGGTTGTCAGGATCTACTTCACTTCTACTACGCATTTCTACTTGAGTTCGGATAGCTCTTTTTTTATTTAAAATCAAACGCCTTTTTGACCTTCTAGCTCGTGCTTCATCCATAACTATCTCATATAATATACTTATATTAACAAACCACAAACACAACATTACCGCTAAGCACTCTGTTAATTACTTGAAAATTTATTAACTAGGAATACCATTAAAACAAAAATGTTCAAGGCTTTAACGAAAAGTATATTAACAATAAATCATATAATTTATCGATAATTTTAACTACACTATCAGTAAAAAAGTAGCTAACCTTTTTGTTAGGACATATGTGTTTCAAGTTGTTTTGAACATATGTCATTCTTTTATGTAATTGGCTTATCCTTTGACAAAACGCACTCAGCATTGTATTTGGGTAGTTCTAGGGTGATTTTAATACTTCAAGAAACAAGGTTTCAAGATCAAGTATTAAAGCCATGCAAGTTGTCCAAGATTCAAGTTGAGAAGTGCCAGATTTTAAATCTCGACACCTGGCTCGATAGCTGCATCTATCGAGTTTTAAGAAGTTGTTCAGCCCCGAGGCTCGACAGCACCTCGACACCTCTAGCTGTCGAAATTTAAGAAAAATAGATTCTAAGTTCTATTTTTTATTCCAATCCGTTCATGTGTCTTTGGGATTTCTTTTCTTTTAACCCTAGACATATAAAAGGATTATTTTAAGGGTTGTCAATTGGTACACAAGTTGCACAAGCATTAAGAAACCTTTGTTCAAGCAATTTGTAACCTGAGACAAAGTTCTTGCCCTAGTTCATTTTTCTTGTGAAGAAGTTGCTGTGTAATGTGCACCGTAGGGTTTTGTAACCAAGTATCTTCTTGATCTTCATTGTGTGGATGAATTGAAGAATTTTGCAACCAACAACTTTCTCTAGTTGGTGATTGAAGTCGCGTACTGGGATCCGCGCAATTGGTTAGTCACATACTTGGGAGCCATGCATCAAAAGGAGAAACTGTCACTACAGAACAAGTCCAGTCGGGTATTGGGGTAAGGATTCAACTGTAGGTTGGTAAGGTACTTGGGATTCCTTTACTTGTAACTGCTTATTGTGATAATAGTGGAGTTTCGAGAGTGGTGACCTTAAATCACCCAGTGGGATTTTTGCCGTATAGGTTTTTCCCATTCGTAAACAAATCACCGTGTTATTTATTTTCCGCTGCATACTTTAGTTTATTGGTGATTTGTTTGTGCTACCATGCAATTTGCATGATAATTTGATTAATTAATAATTTGACTAATTAATCAACTTAATTCATCACAAGGGGTCAACGCGTTTGTGGCCTATCAAGTGGTATCAGAGCAAGCACACTCTGATTAGGGTTTAATCCTTGTGTGTGATCCATTGACCCCTGTTGTCAAGCCATTAACCAGCTTGAAGAGATCTTTGTTGTCAAATACATCTTGTTTTTCTAATCTCTACTTGTTTGAGTGTCTCAGAAAATACAAGTTCAAAAGTTATTTGAATTCTCTTATGATGGCTATTGGAAAGGATCTCAATTTAAACAAGTAGAAACTAGACTGTCTCAGAATGAAAATGTGCAAAGGAGTCTGTCTGAAAAGAGTAAAAATTAAAGGCCTAACTCAAAAAAGGCAGATGAGAGAAAACATCATTCCCACTAATCTGTCATTTAAGCACGAAGTATGTTTTATGATGAAGTCCGCTTTTAAAGTTGTGGACACATGCTTGTGATACCTTGACAGTGGTTGCTCAAGACACATGACTGGAGACCGATCCCTCTTCAAAGTCTTCGAGTCTAAGAAAGGTGGAAATGTCACTTTTGGTGATTGGAGCAAATCACAGATAAAGGGGAAAGGAATTATCTCTCTACCTGGACTACCGGATATTGCAAATGTTCTATATGTGGAAGGTCTGAGGGTGAACCTGCTAAGTATAAGTTAGATATGTGATCAAGACTTCATGGTGCTATTCTCCAAAGGAAAGTGTCTTGTCATGGATGAGTCTAGAAAGAAACTTATAAATGGTGTTCGTACTCTAGATAACTGTTATGGATTGGTTCCTGATGCTAATATTGTGTGCAATAGCATTCGGTTGCCAAATGAAAATCTGCGGCATCAACAGATGGGACGTGCTAGTTACAAACATCTCTCTATTGTATCTAAGCATAAATCAGTTTTAGGGATCCCAAAGCTTAGTAGACTAAACAATGTGGTGTGTGGACCATGTCAACTTGGAAAACAGACGAAAGCTAAGTATCCAGGCACTCAGACATCAGCTACATCTAGACCATTGGAGCTGTTGCACTTAAATTTCATGGGTCCAACTAGAACCGAGTCTCTTGGAGGTAAGAGATACATCATGGTTGTGGTAGATGACTTCACTAGGTATACTTGGGTTATTCTTCTACGATCCAAGTCTGATGCTCCTAAGCACATTGAAGCATTATGCACAAGACTGCATAATGAAAAGAGCCTGAAAATTGACCAAATTCGAAGTGACCATGGTAAAGAATTCAAGAACTCATATATGGAGTCCTTCTGCATAAGATCAGGTATATTTCTAGAATTCTCTGCTCCTATTACTCCTCAGCAGAATGGTGTAGTAAAAAGAAAGAACAAGGTTATTCAGGAGATGGTAAGAGCTATGTTGCACGGTAAGGATATGGCCAGAAACTTATGGGGAGAAGCCGTCAATACTGCGTGTCATACGGTGAATAGAGTGTATTTCAGACCCGGTACCAAAAAGAACCCATATAAGTTGTGGAAAGGAAGAAAGCCGAATGTGAAATATTTCAGAATCTTTGGAAGTACTTGCTTCATCCTAAAAGATAGAGAGAATGTGGGAAAGTTTGATTCCAGAAGTGATGAAGGGATATTTCTGAGAGACTCCTCTACAAGCAAGGCTTATCGAGTATATAACAAAAGAACTATAAAGGTTATAGAAACCGTGAATGTTGTTATTAATGAGTCTGGAGACTCTTGTTCTGATAGAATTAATGAGAAACTCCCTAAAGAAATTCTTCCTCCTAAACCTAGGGAAGCTCAAGAAATCCTTAAACAAGAGCCAACATCCCCAAGTACTCCCGGTACTCCAAGTGTTGTAGAAGAGCCAACAAATATGCCTACTTCACCAAATTCTAAATCTCATGTAGAACAAGGACCTTCCTCCAGGATCAAATTAAATCATCCTCCAGAAGTTATTGTGGGAAACATAAATGAACTCACATTACGGAAACATATAGTTGATAAATGCGTTGCTAACTTTGTGTCTTATTCTTGTTATTTGTCACAGGTTGAACCCACTAAAGTTGAGGAAGCTTTTCAAAATGAAAGCTAGGTTAAAGTAATGCATGATGAACTACTTCAGTTTAGAGGAATGATGTTTGGACTTTAGCTCATAGAACAAAGGGCGAGCACGAGCACGTCATTGGTACAAAGTGGATATTCCGCAATAGGACTGATAAGGAGGGTAATGTGATCCGCAACAAGGCTCGACTTGTAGCTTAAGAATACACTCAAATGGAAGGAATAGACTATGATAAAACATTTGCCCCAGTTGCTCGCATAGAGTCCATCAGAATTCTCCTCGACTTAGCCTGTCACTTGAAGTTCAAGCTTTACCAAATGGATATAAAAACAGCTTTCTTAAATGGACTACTTAAAGAAGATGTCTATGTGGCTCAACCAAAAGGATTCATTGATCCACACTTTCCGGATCATGTGTTGTGTCTCAATAAGGCACTTTATGGATTAAAGCAAGCATCCAGAGCTTGATATGATTGGCTAACTCAATACTTGATATCCCATGGGTTCATAAGAGGAAAAGCTGATCAGAATCTCTTCATCAAGAGAGAAGATGGCGAGCTGGTGGTTGCTCAAGTCTATATTGATGATATCATTTTTGGATCAACTAAAGATGAACTTGCTCATGACTTCTCAAAACTCATGCAAGCAGATTTCGAGATGAGCATGATTGGAGAGCTGTCTCACTTCCTGGGATTGCAGATTCGTCAACAAGATTCAGGTATATTCATCTCTCAATCTAAATATGCTAAAAATCTTGTGAAAAAGTTTGGGTTAGAATCTGCTAGTTCTGTTAGAACCCCCATGAGCCCGAATGTTAAACTCACTATTGACTTGTTAGGTAAAAGTGTAGACTCGTCACTTTATAGAAGCATGACAAGTAGTCTTCTTTACCTTACTGCTAGTAGACCTGACATTAGCAACAGTGTGGGAGTGTGTGCTAGATATCAGGCAAATCCTAAAGAGTCACATATGATTGCTTTGAAAAGAATCAGAAAGTATGCCAAGACTACTGCCAACTTTGGTGTGTGGTACAACAAGGACACAAATGATATCTTAGCTGGATATTCTGACGCTAATTGGGCTGGGAATGCTGATGATAGAAAGAGTACTTGGGGGGGTTGTTTCTATGTGGTTAATAATCTTGTCTCCTAGATGAACAAAAAGCAAAACTCCATCTCTTTATCCACTGCTAAAGCTAAGTACATTGTTGTTGGTAGCTGTTGCACCCAACTCCTATGAATGCAAAAACTCCTCCATGATTATGGAATTTGTCAAGAGAATCTCACCATCTACTGTGACAATACCAGTGCCATCACTATTTCTAAGAATCCGGTTCAACATTCTCGAACTAAGCATATAAAGATTCGACATCACTTTATTAGGGATCTTGTTGAAGATGGTACTCTCACCCTTAAGTTCATTCACACAGATGACCAGAAGGCTGATTTGTTCACCAAACCTCTAGATAGTAAACGTTTTGAATTCCTTCGTCAAAACATCGATGTCATCTCCATGGATTAATCTCCTTCTATCTTCCTTCCTCCTCATGCATCTACATCTAGTTTTATGCCTTGTTTTGCTTTGTTTAACAAGTTTTTATTTGTTTGTTTTCAGTTTTTGTTTTATTTTGCTTTTCAGATAAAAATAAAAAAAAATGAAAAATTGAAAAATACAAAAATAATGTGTGTTTTGTGTACATTGGTTCTTTTGAACCTTAAAATGATCATTGAAATAGAGTTTTCTAAAATTTGTATCTCTTGTAACTTAGATGAGCATTCTTATGTACAACTAAGCAAGTAAGCTTTGTGGCTCTTTGTTTGTGATGAGTAAGGTTAAGCGATCTCTTGTACTTAACACTCGTATCACTATTTTTGACAGGTAGGACTAGAAAATCCTAAGAGAAAGGCATAAATAACCATCTCACCACTATTACCCGCCAATCATGAAATGACATATGTATGCTTCGGCATAGTAAAAGTGCAATGTCAAAAAGCTTAACATAATTGGGTATTTCTTTTCTCTCTTATATGCCAATGCATGATATGCTTATTAAAAAAAAATATGCAAAGAAAATAAAAAGCAAAAAAATCAAAATGCTTTAAGATATGATTGCAAGTGTGTTTTCTAAGAGATGTGGGAGTTATAGGATGTACCTCGAAGGTGATAGTCTCCATCAAAAAGTTATGATTGTGTGTGAGTTAAAGAGATTTTCTCATATCTCAAATCATCATAACTTTGAGACATTTTTGCAATCTTGTAATTTTTCTCACACACAATACGCAATATTCTTTGCTATTTTTGATATATGTGCAGGTACAATGTGATTTGGCCATCACAAGGTTTACATGCGTTAATGTATGCTCACTAAACTGTCTTAACTTGTTTTTGAAATATAAAATTGGTTAGACTTGTTTAGTGTGTGTGTGTTTTGGGATCCATGTGCTTAAAATTATTGTTGAGAGATGATTTTGAGAGCTTAATCTGTTGATTGGATCATTGGTTGAATTGCATGCGTGATTGCATTCATATCTGTGTTTTTCTCTTCTCGAAAAACTGCTTTTAAAGCTGGCCCGACACCTCCTCGACACCTCTTCAATACCTAGTTATCTGTCGAGCTTCTTAACTTTTTCTTATCGCAATCTTGACAGCTTCTCGACACCTGGTGGATCAATCGAGGAAGTTTCTGTCCTCTCGATAGCTTCTCGACTGCTGGTGGATCGATTGAGATTCTTTTTCTTGTCTTTGTGTTGTTCCTCGACGCCTTCTTGATAGCTGTATCTATCGATGTTGTTTTTCTCAACACCTACTTCAACAGATGTCTCGACACCTCTCGATACCTGCATCTATCGAGAATTACTGAACCACTATATATAGGCTCTGTGCGATCCGGTTCTCATTTCTCTCGATCTCTCTCTTGATAGCTTTGAGTTTTCTCCTCCCAAACCTCTCTCTCTCTCACTCCAAACCTCTACCTAAGGTTTCTTCAAGTTATTTTTGGCTTTCCTTCTCTTGGTAAGCTTCTAATCTCCTTCATTTACATGCATTTCATGTTTTGAAACCTAAGTTTTGGGGTATTTGAAAAATTTTGGAGTTTTTCAAAATTGATGAGTTTTTTTGCAATTTTCAGGATGGGTTTTGTAGATTTGATCTTAGAAACTCCATGCATTGCGTTACATTAGCATTCTAACAATATATTCATGCATTTAGCTGTGTGCAACCTCATTGTGTGCTAATAGATTTGGATTGGGCTGAGCCCATGATGTTTTTCATATTGCATGTCATATGTTCATGTATTTCCATGCATACGTTCTTTCTTTTCAATATACTTGTTATATTTGAATTGTCTTTGGAACTTTTATCAGTGTTTCTATCTCTCCCCCCTCTCTTTCTTTTTACGTTAGTAGTGTCTATGGCACGAAAACGTAAGTCCATTTCGTCCTAGAACCCTCTTCGTTCTAGGGGCTTTTCGTCTTCTGATTCTACTCCTTCTTCTATTCAGTTCCGTGATGAGAATGCCCAAAAGGACTTCTCAGAGAACTTTTCTAAACGAGGTGTTCATTCAAAATGCCAAGTTATTCTGGCAGACTTTGCCAACACTGACTTACTCGATGTCATTCATAGTCGGGGTTGGGAGTCACTGTGTGACGTCTCGGTCACTTGTCCTTTCGTGCTGAAACAGGAGTTCTACTCCAACATACATGGAATTGATTCTTTAATACCTCTCTTTCACACTCGCGTTCGAGGTACGTGCGTAGTAGTCACACCGGAGTTGGTTTTCGATGTGCTTCATGTTCCAAGGGTTGCACATCCTGACTACCCCGGTTGTAAGCGTCTACGGACTGTGTCCAAAGACAAGATGATGTCTACTTTTTGTGAGCGCCCCTCTTATTGGCGTGAGCGTCAGTTTACACCATGTAGACCTTTTGCTAAAGGTCCCCATTTCATAAACATAGTGATGACTTTTATTTTGCACTCACTCTCTCACTACAACTCCATCATAGAGTCTCGTGCTTGGTTTTTGTTGTCTCTTCTAGAGTATCTCACTATAGACTTTTCTTTACACTTCATTTTCTCTATCATAGATGTCTATAGAGATATGGCTACTCGTGATAAGCTCATCTTTCCTTCTGCTACCATGAAGATTCTACACCACTTCTCCATCCCTTTTCCTATGTCCGACCCCTTCCATATCATGGTTACCATAGACGTCGCTACTGTAAAATATAGTAAGGCGCAGTTTAGGTCGCAATGGATGGATTCAGCAGCTCCTTCCCCTCGTCTAGCTCCATCTAGATCTGCTCGAGCCACATCTGCTCCTTCCTCTTCCTTGAGCGATGTGTCACTAGGAGACATCATGGCGCAGCTTTAGCGCATGGATACTCGCCTCGATACACTCTCTACGGAGTTGTATCAGGTGAATGTTTGTGTTGGTCGCATTGCTCGGTGACAGGCGACAGGCGACCATGGGCGGTTTTGCTTCTGAGGCTTCTCCTTCACCACCTCCTGTGGCTTCTGAGTTTGAGGATGATGATGGTGATGACGATGATGCTTTTGATGGTGATGGCGATGTTAGCTCTACCGATGAGATGTCTACTTAACACTTTACCCTTTGTCCCTCGTGACAAAAAGGGGGAATAGTTTTGGATATGAGAGTAGTCATACTTAGGGGGAAAGCTTGTATAGGACATTTTTTATAGGGGGAGTGTTGTTGCTTTGAGGGATGTAGTGAGGACTATATGTATCTCAGTGAGGCTTACATGTATCTTTTCTTTTCTTTTTTGTTGGAGATACATTGCTCTTATACCTAGGTCTTGTGACCATTATTTACATACATTATGCTTATCGTTGTTATATATATATATATATATATATATGATGATGTATGTTTTCATTCACTTACCTCTACATATGTTGTTTCTTTTCTATCTTTATACACATGGTTCTTTCATTGTATGCAATCTGTTATTTCTGCTTTATACAAAGATGTCTTGATGTATTTTGTTTAAAGTGTTTCAGAAATACAAGTTGTCAAAGTTTACTTGCCATTAACTCTCTTCTTGCAAATTTTTCAAGAGTTTGTGTTGGGTAAGATTTTATTGTATTCAACAAGTAAATATGAGTTGAGAGATTTATGACTTCTCTCATATGTTCATTTGTTTGTTGTGGTTTTTTCACGAATTGCAAAAGGGGGAGATTGTTAGGACGTATGTGTTTCAAGTTGTTTTGAACATATGTCATTATTTTATGTAATTGGTTTATCCTTTGACAAAACGTACTCAGCATTGTATTTGGGTAGCTCTAGGGTGATTTTAATATTTCAAGAAATAAGGTTTCAAGACCAAGTATTAAAGCCATACAAGTTATCCAAGATTCAAGTTGAGAAGTGCCAAATTTTAAATCTCAACACCTCACTTGACAGCTACATCTATCGAGTTTTAAGAAGTTGTTCAGCCCCGAGGCTCGACAGCTTCTCCACAGCACCTCGACACCTTTAGCTGTCGAGATTTAAGAAAAACAAATTCTAAATTCTGTTTTTTATTCCAATCCGTACATGTGTCTTTGGGACTTCTTTTCTTTTAACTCTAGACATATAAAAGGATTATTTTAAGGGCCGTCAATTGGTACACAAGTTACACAAGTATAGAAAAACCTTTGTTCAAGCAATTTGTGATCTGAGACAAAGTTCTTGCCCTAGTTCATCTTTCTTGTGAAGAAGTTGTTGTGTAATATGCACCATAAGGTTTTGTAACTAAGCATCTTCTTGATCTTCATCGTGTGGATGAATTGAAGAACTTTGCAACCAACAACTTTATCTAGTTGGTGATTGAAGTTGCGTACTAGGATCCGCGCAGTTGGTTAGTCACGTACTTGGGAGCTATGCATCAAAATGAGAAACTGTCACTATAGAACAAGTCCAATCTGGTATTGGGGTAAGGGTTCAACTGTAGGTTGGTAAGGTACTTGTAACCGTTTGTTGTAACCGTTCAACTGTAGGATTCCTTTACTTGTAACCGTTTGTTGTGATAATAATAAAGTTTCAGGAGTAGTGACCTTAAAATCAACTGGTGGGGTTTTTGCCATGTAGGTTTTTCTCATTTGTAAACAAATCACTGTGTTATTTATTTTCCGGTGCATACTTTAATTTATTGGTGATTTGTTTGCGCTACCACGCAATTTGCATGATAATTTGATTAATTAATAACTTGGCCAACGCGTTCGTAGCCTATCACTTTTTCACGAGAATAATCAATTATTTATACATTATCAAGGTTAAATACTAACTTTTTTTTTTTTTTTTGGTAATCACAATATAAATAGGGGAAAAAAACTTACCTTTGTTAACAAAATAAGCAAATATTATGGAACATCACAACTAGTTACTTTTCATATTTTATAATGATTTGAGAATAGATTCAAGGGATAATAGGAAGTTTGGTACAATTATGACTACCGTTCAAAAAAGAACATCAAAAGCTTTAATAAATAGAATATTAATAGCCTATCAAATAATTCACCAATAATAATAACAGCATAAACAATAAAAACAGAGTTGACATTTGGTAAGGAAATCAGTAATTCTAAAGCCTCAGTTCGTTGGCAACAAAGTTTCCAATATTATGACAATCTCCTGTGAGGGAAAAAAGCACAGCAAATAAGAACATAAATTGTGACGACCTTTGTCAAAACAATAAGCTGTTTACAGCATATACTATTACACAATTAGGGGCAACCTAACTAAAATAGGCAAACAAAAAAACTTTTATGAAACATGAAATAGGAAATAAACATGTAACATCAATCATAGGCAAACAAAAAAACATTTAAAATTAAAGAACAAAATTGTTCACAAAAAGGTTGGAAACAACAGTCAGGCGAAAGAAATGAGTAATCAAACCTTAGCAATGGTTGAAATTCGTTTTGTAGACCATAAACCAAAGCCATTAAAATTTTGAGTTTCCTTGCAACTTGTTATGAAATAGAAAATAAACATGCAACATCAATCATAAGAAAACAAAAAAAAAATTATAATTAAACAATAACAATTATGTACAAAAACGAACAGAAGTATAGGCAGATGAAAGAAAGAAGTAATCAAACCTTAGAAAGCATAAACCAGAACTATTAAAATTGAGAGTACAATCCAAATCTATGGAAAACCTCTTCTTATATAAGATATAGAAATATCCAAATACATGCATCATTGATACCGAGAGATTCTTATCAAGTTCCATAACATTCATTGAACAACAAGGGAGCTGTATATGAAGGTTCCTGAACTGGTGTGGTAACTAGGTACATGCACCGTTAGCTGAGTAGGAGAGAAAAGTTTTTACGTTTTGATTATTGGAGAAGGGGAGACAAACCTTAAAATACGCAGGTGTGGGAAAATGAACCTTGAAATACGCAGGTGTAGAAAAAAAAAATGAGCACATCGGAATTACAACTGATCCACTTAAATTTAGACAAATGGAACCATATGAATCTTGACACATGGCACAAAATTAAGATTTTAATTTAGAATTGCAATTGGAATTTCTCTCTACTTCACCTATTATATATATATATATATATATATATATATATAGATTTGCATGCATTAAATCGTTAAACAAATTACATGAGTATATATTAAATAGGTCATACGAATAAAAGTGTCGTTGATAGTATTTTAAGTTGCAACATTGTAAATTGGAGGAACAATTCATCCATTTTTACGTCTCATATTGATAGATAGATTTTTATAGTCAAAGGAAAAATTTGGTAATTATTAAGACCTATAAACACATTATAATGCAAATCAAAAATACACTTTTCTGAACATTCTTTATCTCAGTCACGATTGTAAAATGAGACAAGATGCTAGCCACGAGAAAATGAAAGACTAGTATTTGTCCTCCTTATTGCCCTCTGTGGTTTATATATCCTCTCGGTTGAAAGAAAAACTAAGGTTGATTGAGACAGAATGAGCTTCCTTTGACTAGAACGTTTCCTAGCTAGAACCCCTAATTAATCGAACTTATCATCTAATTGTTCTTTCCAAGTGAAAACAATATAAAGTTCAAAGAGTGAGCTATCAATCGCTATCTTAATGATGATCAAGTTGTTGATCAATGCAAAAATTTGCACGGGTTACCTGCAATTTCATACTTTCAGCATAGAATCTTTTTTGCTCGCATAGACGTCAGGTACAAAAATAAAAAAGACAATATAAAGATCAAAGAGAAGCTATCAATCACAATCTTAATCATGATCAACCTCGTTGATCAAGATAAATTTTGAGAACCTGCAAATTAAAACTCCCTCATAGAATCATGGGTCTTAGTCGAGTACTATCATACAAGGACAGTTCATTCTAGGTGGTGCACGTGTTGTAATTCTCATATGCACGTCATGTCAATGTGCTGCATGTAAGCTAGCCCCAAAAAATACCTTACCAAGTCGATCTAGATTTTTTTTTAGGTTAAAATTTTCTTTCTAGTGAAGTTTTTTTCACATGAATTACTTGATGTTTGAAACAAAAATTTCTTGGTTCTCTGTCATTGCTATATTTTATATTTAGAGCTGGAGAAAGATACTCTCCATTGCAAAAAGAATCCCTACTCCTTTATATAAGAAGCTGTATTTCAGCATTTGGTCAGACTATTTTATTCTTTACGTTAATATTCTAACTCCAAGTTTAATGTTTTTATGCTGCTTCTAACATCGATCGAGCGGTTTCTAATTTACAGTTTGCAGTCGTATGCAACTAAATTGCAAATTACCAGTGAAAGAAAGAGATTCATTTGTCCATATGTAGAACATGCCATTACAGGTTATCGGGTCCCCATCCCCCCTCTTTAATTTCATATGGCATCAGTTTTGAGTCATACATTCGCCAAGCAGGTTGTGCCAATATGGTCCATTTAAACTTTAAATTTCGTTTTTAGTCATATATACGACATGCTGATTGAAAGAATTGCATGCAGTTTAGTTGAAGGAATTTTATTAAGCTTTATGTAGGATCAAATATGGGGTTAACTTATATACATATGTTTATTAATCTTTTATATTTTTAGGTAATTTTTGGGTTTTAAATAGTTAGAGTTTTACAACATTCATATAGTCGAATTAGGGTCTTATTATAATATATTTTAATAGCTTGTGTATAGAATTGGTTTTACTTGGTAAATAAGTATTATGATGTGAGTGCATGTAAGCTCTGAGGCAATAACTCAAGCTAATGGTGAGAGTATAACTTGTGGACACCATGAAATCTGTGACCTACTCATCAAGCTCATATCAATTTTATAATCTATATTGAAAATGAAATTTTTAAAATTTTCACTCTAGAAATACATGAAAATAGTTAAATTTTATTCTAAGAAATATCATTATCGAGCATAATTAGCATAAGAGATAATATATATATATATATATATATATTGGTACCTATAGAATATTAAACTAGACAAATCTTGCATACTCATTAGAGTTTGAAAAATGATGAGTCCTATAAAAATAAAATAGCCAATATATAAATATATATATATACATGAAAATTGATAATTAATTATGCATATATGTAATATATTTATGAATTATGGCTTATTCTAATATTTAAATATACATAATGTCAATACCATAACTCATCGTCCCCTAAAATTGAAAATTAAAAATTCCTAGTTTCACCTCGTGTTCATAGGTATCTTGTTGATAAGCATCTTTTTCGTACTATTAGTTAGAAGATTATAAATCTTAAGAAAGAATTGTAAACTAGTATTGTTGTTTTAATCTATAAGGAAAATTCCCTTAATTAGTTTCTTATTCTCGAGGGGTTATTTGACTATATAAATTTTTTTTTTTAGTAGAGAAACAATTTTTCATATAAAATAAAAGATTTAAATTTCCAAACAAAAAAGTGATATCGAGTTTCAAACAAGTTGAAGGATATGATGTAGGGCTAAATTAATATAGGGGCTAATTTTTATTTTTTTTTCATTTCTTTATAGTTTTTTAAATTTTCATACTTTAGGACTTAAGGATTTTTTCCTTAATTTTAAGTGTTTTTGAGAATATTTTTAAATGTAGATGGTGATGATGAAGAGAAATTGAGATTCAAACCACAGATATAGAACATCACAAGAAATATTATTTCTATCAAACCTTAACTTTACCCCTTTTTAAGAGTTTTCTAAGCAAATTGAAATTCTAAATGTTATTGTATGAACTGGAATATATTTAGATTTTTTTTTGGAAAATAAATTTATTATGAATAGAATCTTAATCCATCTTCTTTTTAAATTTAAGAATTTTTTTTATTTATTAAGAGTTTGCATCTAATTAAAACGATATCTAATCTTAATATCTTATAATTAAATCATTTGTTTTATGCCCAAGTCGATTTTGTCCTCACCCTTTTTGTTGAAAACGAATTTTAGTACTTATCTTTTAAATGAGGCCTGATATGGTGAGCCTTAGTCCTCATTCGAAGCAGGTCACAAGCCATGAAAATGGCCGAAAGGATTGACATGTGACCAAATGCTTTTAGTCCGCAAGATATCAGAGAACTCATAAAGTTTCACATACAACCAAAATAGTTGCATGTGTATTGCGAAATGAAAGAATAGCAGTGTAAGGCAAAGAGCTAGAGCTGCCAAAGATGTCTTGGTCAGGCTAGAATTAACCGCCGCTTCAACCTTATTCCAAAGAATCTCAATTAAGTTAACCCGTCCTTATTGTACTCTTTTGTTTTTACTTGGCAAGTTCTTTGTACTCCTTTGAACTCGCAGTTTTGTGGAAACTATTAATTTGTTTTGGTGTTGATCATGTTGTCTGCTACGTGTGTGTTACTTTGCTTTCAATCTGGGAATGGGAAAGTTTGTATTCTTCTAGATGTGGTGTAGTTTCGCACAAAGTGTTCAATTTAGCAGTTAATATACAAATTTGGCAAAACTTGTGCAGACGTGCATGAATGTAGGACTGGTTGAGAGAGACCTAGGTTTAGTATAGGACATGCAGAGTTGGATACTAGCAGCGGGAAGACAATTTTATAATAACCACATTTAGATTTTCTTTAATCTTTACCTTAATCTATGAGTAATGCTAGAGACACATAATTTGTCACAACTCGCTACATGATGCATTGTAATTGGTAAATATGTGTCCCTACATGACCCACAATCATACATTTATCAATCACAACTCACTACATGGTAAGTTGTGACACAAAGTTTTGTCAAATTATATTTTCTTAGCATTACTCTTAATCCATTCTTTAATCTTTGCAGGACGTCAATTGCATAAACTCTCCAAAACCAATGAACATTTCCATGTCAGACACTTCAAGGATATTCATGCACACATGTCATAAGTGCATTTGAAAAAAAAAAAAAAAAACACCTTTTTTTTATTATTTTGAAAATTTTTTGTCTGTCATTTATTTTAAAAACTCAAACTAATATATATATATATATATATATATATATATAAACTTTCCGTAGCAATATTATTTCATGTCTTAAAATTGTGTCCTAATTTTTTAAGATTTATCATGATATCGTATTTAATATCATATCGTGTCCATATTAACTTCTGTATTCATGCTTTATTAGTCCATTACTAATATGTATTATGTAGGCGTATGAACTATGAATAGCATAACACACTGAAAACAAATAACTTGGGAATTCAACTTCATACTTGTAAATTTGAATTTGTAATTTAGGATCTTCCAAACCCAATTTAAAAACCAAAAACCTGTTACTCTCATAATAACAAGAATCTCAAGGAGCATATAGCTTCAGTGAATCCCAGTGGAGTGACATATATATATATATATATATATATCACTCTGATCGAACCCTTTGATACTTGAAATTATAATATCCTTCTTTAATTACTAATTTCCAACTATTACTTCATTAGTTTTGTGCACTATATTATTAAAATTTAAAGTATCGTACTTGATTTAACTACTTATACTTAATTAATGCATTTTGACATTGTCTAATATTGGAAAGACTTAAGAGATAAGAAGATTCTTTAGCACTAAAACTACTAGATAAGAAAATTCCTAGACAATATAAGAATTTTTAACCGACTTTCTAGCAAAAAGAGTGGTGTCAAACTTTAGTTTCAATATATTATACTAAGTAGTAAGTACTAACAACTTCCGATAAAGCTATATATGCAATTGTTATTTTGGGTAAAATGTTGCTAATACGTACATTGTTCAATTCATTAAAGCGAATAATCATTAAATTAAATGCATGCATGCCTCAAATCAACTGATTCGACTCAAAGCTTAAAACAGAACCTGATCCCCTCCCCTCAAAGCTAGTGACAATTGAACACAAAAATAATAATAATAATAAAAGTTTTTATAAAAGGGAAAAGAAAAACACTATTAGTGTTAAGACTTTCTTAAAAGAAAAAAAAATTCAGCCAAATAAAGTGATAACTGATTTGTCATGTGATATTAATCTTAGGTTAATATTTGTTGCCTCCATCCATACACAGCTTTAAAAATCGTATATTCAAAACATAGTTTTAATTATGATTTTGAAATTGTGAAATTGAGTCTTGAAAACACAACCTCATAATGTAACTGAAATTATGTTTTGATTCTTTTGAACTCACGATTTCAACTAAAGGTGATGTACACACACTGTATACACCAATATGTAATTAACAACGCTCTTTATAATCCTAAGTCTTAACAAAAAATCCACGTGGACTTGGTGCCTAAAAAGTAATGGGGGTGGATTTGTTATCTTGTTTGCCGTTAACTTTTTCTTTTAACTTTATCGTTTTTCTATAGTTCTATTTGAATACCACTTATTTTGTTGAAAACTGAAAACTTATTACTAAAAATACTGTAGCAAATTTTTTTTTAATCCGCATAACACACTGTTCACGAGTTTTTGGTGTTAGTTGGTCCATGAACAGCACCATGGGACCAACCAAAAAATAAATGCAAACGCAGAAACCGTAACAGGCAAGCGCACACTATATATTCACTTTTCAAGCAATCAACAAAAAGATGCCTTCAAAAGTATACAGTAAAAGTTTTCAATAACAATGACATTTTCTTTTTTTGATGGTCATTGAGTAAAGGTAACATATTTCATAATTTTTTTCATAACTGCTAATATAATTTGTTGTTATTAGAATACAACACTCTCATTTAGATCCATCATTGACATTGTTCTTATTATGAATTTATTATATACCGATTACAATAGACCATATTAACAATCACGAAAAAAAAAAAAAAAAAAAAAAGTGAAATTTATTGTATTGCCAGACCTATGAAAAATTTTATGCCGGTAAGTCTATAACGATTCCCAGGCAAACATTGCACACTCTATTGAAAAAACATCAATTAAATAAGCCGAGCATGATTGAACTTATGTTGGCCCATTAAAAAGCAAGTTGGATATATAAGTATTGAACTAATAAGCAATATACTCCTTTCAAAAAAAAAAAGTGATATACTCTAATATTCCTGGAAGACTTAGTAAGCGAGCTGGGCCCAAACAGTTCAAAGTATTGTGTGGGCTTTTGCTTTATGGCAGTGCCTATTTGATTGCTGATTGGAAGCCCATAGTTGTCTAGGCAAGAAGTCGCCAATTTATGGGATCCTTTAGTGCTCTATATTTTCTTACCACGATTGAAATTTGAAGCATCAATTGAGCATTACCCTTCTTTTCTTGTCTTAGGGTGAGTTTGGTTCAGTTTTTTGAAACTAAACTTTTTTAAAAAGTGGAGTTTTTAAAAAGTGCGGTATGAAATTGGACTTTTTGAAAAGCTGAGTGTTTGGTAAAAACTGTTAAAAAGTGTTTTTTGAAAAAGCTGAGTGTTTGGCTAATACTTATAAAAGTGGTAGTTTGAGTTATAAATTACCAAAATGACAAGATATATATAAAGAGAATTCTTTGTTTTAATTACCTCTCTTAATGCAAGTTATGGACACAATAATTGCATAATAAAGTTAATATGACAAGTTGTTAATGGTAGGAAAAAAAAATAATGTCACTAGTAAGTCTAGATGAGAACCAATAATAACTTACTAAGTAAATTTTATTATGAAATTGTTATAAAAATATTCTATCAATAGCACTATTTTTTTTCTAAAAAAATAGTGCTAATTTAAAAAGTTTAGAGATATAATAAAATGTAACAATATTTTTACAATACTCTTTATTTTTTGCTGTGGTCAATCCTAGTCTAATATTTTATTAATGTATTTAATTATTTTGACATATGAATTATTTGATACCTCAACTATTATGAAAATTTGTTGTGTTTTAACACAATTGTAATTTTTTTAAAGTAAATTTCATCTCCACGTGTCCTACTCACTACCAATTTTTTTTTTCCTTCCCTTTTTTCTCATCCACCCGTTTCTTCCCCCATTCCCATCAAATATCTATTCTTTTCTTTTCCTCCACTCACTAGTCACTATCTTGTCTCTTCTCTTCTTCAGGTCTTCTTCCTCACCCAAAATACACGGAGAAAGCAACCAAAGCACAAACAACACACACACACACACACACACACAGAAAAAAGAAAACACAGAGAGAGCGAGAGAGATTTGGAGACAAAATCGATGAAAGAGCCATCGAAGAAGACGAAGGTGGTGGTACGACACCTCCCTCCATCACTCACGCACTCCGATCTCTCCGTCAACATCGACGAAAAATTCTCCGATTGCGTGATTCTACTGTGCTTGATCTTTGCTGCGTAATTCTATTGTGCTTGATCTTCCTCCAGAACATTCCAGTTTCATTCCGTAGAGCTCTTTCTTTTCTTTTCTTTTTCTTCTTCTTCCTGTGTGATTCTGCTACTTGATATCTTCTGATTCATCGAAGGGTAATTTGGTAATTGCTCAAGATCGTCCAACAGATATATGAAAACGCGCACAGGCTTTTTCCAAAATGCACCTTAGAGCTCCTTTAACACACTGCACGTTCTCTTCAATGAAGACTTACAAGTGAGGGCTGTTGGGATATTTGTCCTTAAATCCTATTGTATGATGCTATGTATTTTATTATGTAAGACATTATGTATGACTTAATGTTTTGGTTAATAAAGTTGTATTATTATTTGAAAATAATGGTAACATGAATATTGGGACATTATCATATAGTCCATGAGATGCAATAGTATGTGATTTATGTGATTTAGTCACAGAAGATATAAATCACAAGTTCTTTGTAAACTCAGAATTATAGTTCGTAGTCGGTGATGAAATTGGGCATTTCATCTGCGAAGGCTATAACATATCAACTAAGATGATTTGTCTTGATCATGGAAATAGAGATTTCTAGTTGATATGTTGATATGTTTTAAGAGTTAAGACATATTGAACTGGACCGGCGTGAGATTTATTATTCTCCTAAAGACTGTCAATAGAATAATAAACTCACGACTTATATTTGCATGAACTCTTAATCCTGAGAGGATAATGGACCTGATCATGAAGTGTAGGTTGCTTTGATATATCAGGAGTGAGATCTATGGTTAAGGTCAAAATCTCAGTATGTTGGGCAGCCACATTTAGTGTTGATGGAACATATATTCTCAAGATGGAATTCATAGTCTCTTAACGGAGATACAAAATATTCTCTTGAGATAAGTTTAATGTGTTTGTTATTCAGAGAGTTGGGCCTAACCACTTTAGTAAGGAGTTACTAAAGTATATATTTATGGAATTGGATTTCATAAATATATGATGAATAACTTAAAGAATTAAACCGGGTACTCAAGGAATTAAGATATAGTAATAAACAAAGTGGCAGTCTCTTTTCATGACTTTGTGTTACTATGAATATTTTATGAAGGGGTTGCATGTATAATAAAGTCTTGGGATATAATTTATTAATAAGGCCTAGAGTGCAACTATATTTATATAGTGGTATTAAATATAGTTAATGGTAACTTTGGACTTGTCAAGAGTTGACAGAAAAGCCCAAGGCCCATTGGAGCTAGTGTCTTATTGGTCCCTTTTGGTCCCACTCCAAGCCACACACTTAAGCCCAATTGGAAATGCCCAAAAGGCCGGCCCAATTAGATAATCAGTTGGATACAAAGGGAGAAACACACAAAAAAAAAGTGTAGAGAAAAATTGTAGAGATTTTTCATAGAGAAAAAGAGAGAGTGTGAGACACACTTTTATATTCTCCCTTTGGAACTGATTGAGAGACCACACATCTTGGGCGTTAGTGGAATTGGAGTGAAGATTGAAAGTATTCCCAAGTGCTTCCGTTCTTCAAGTTTTTGAAATTCACCGCTCCAAGGTACACTCTCTTGTTCTCTAATTCTGAAACTTAAATAGCCCATGTTAACTTGTATGTATGAAGTAGATCCGTTTACATTACATTTATTCTTCCGCTGCGCATGTATGATTCCATCAAATTGGTATCAGAGCGGTCTTCATTACATATCTGTTTAACATGTTTTTCAGTTTTGGAATTAGTGATAATGATTTCATGTTGTTAGAAAATAGTTTTCTGCATGGTTGTTGAAATCATTGTTCTTGATGAAAACTGTTTTTGATGTTATGATGTTGTTTAATTTTTAGTTTAAGTATGTTAAACTGAATTTTAAGGCTATAACATCAATGATATTCAGTTTAGATATCAATTTATGTTCATTATGATTGTATGAAAGTAGTTTTGTACATGAAAACGTTGAAAAACTGTTTTTAGAAAATTCTGGAAAATTCAAAATTCGCGAAGCTCGATCGATCGAGAATCTGTCGAGGATCTATCGAGCAAACAGAAAGTTTCTCGATCGATCGAGGATCTATCGAGGATCTGTCGAGCTTCGCGGAACTTTTCTGGATCGATCGAGAATCTGTCGAGGATCGATCGAGAACTGTAGATCCAGAATTTTTCCTAAGTGTTTTTCCATATATAAAAGATCAAGGCTATGTGTAATTATATTATGCATGTTTTATATGTAAAAACCTTTATTTTAAAATATCTAGTGGGAGAGAGATACAAGGGTTGGATCTCACGGCCTCCATTGTCGGTTTATTGTAGTGTGATTAAGCACCTCGCTTTGGCGTATATGCCTTACTCCCTTCGGAGGGTGTTTGATTCATGGTACTACAGGTTAAACTTCTTTATGATGAATAATAAGTGTTTTTTAGATAAAGAACGACCACGCTTCCGTGGAGTTACTTTATGACTCACATATAATTCAGTCAATGGTGTACACTAGACTAAGTTTAATGTTAATCTCCCTTCGGAGCTATGTCATTATTACTTAGAGGCTAAAGTAGAAACGGCATGTTGTTAGTGTTTGATAAGAATTATCATGATAGCACTAATAATGAGAATAGTTCTCAATCAATCATAGTGTTTATAATTTACTTGCTTCCAAGGAATTTTAAACATGGGATTAGGTTGTCGTTGCATATATTATTTTATGGTTTTATTAAGGTTCCATATTATATGCTTATATGCTAAATAGATAATGTCCAATTTACTTATAATATTCATGTTTATTATTTTCAGATTTGAACATGGCATCTTTTAGCCCACTTGTTTCTATTCTTAATCAAAACAAACTGACTGGATCCAACTATGTTGACTGGAAAAGAAACTTGGACATTGTTTTAACTGCTGAAGAGCACAAATATGTGCTTACTAAACCATGTCCTAGCTTTCCTTCATTAGATGCTCCTCTTGAGGAAAAACAATGATATGATCGTTGGCAGAAATCTAATGAAATGGCCAAGTGCTATATCCTAGCGTCCATCTCAAATGTTCTACAGCATCAAATGCAGGATGTAGAACTAGCTTTGGACATTATGCTAAGTCTGAAGGAGATGTTTGGTGAGCAAGGCCGTTCAGCAAGGCAAGAAACCATGAGGCAAATTTACAATACCAAGATGGCTGAAGGTAGTTCAGTAAGAGAACATTGTCTTACAATGATCTCTAATCTGAATACATTGGAAGTTTTAGGTGCCGACATTGATGGAGAGTCCCAAGTGGACATGATACTCCAGTCACTACCGGAATCATTCAAGGAATTCAGACTGAATTATAATATGAACAAAAAGGTTTATTCTTTGTCTGAATTGATGAATGAGTTAGTGGCGGCGGAAGGCATCCTAGGTACTTCTAGTGTTGAAGCCAATGTTGGTGAAGCTTCTACTTCATAACCTAAGTCGAAAGGCAAAGGTAAGAAGAAGAAGAAGGACTTCACTAAGAAAGAGGGTAAGCAAATTGCCTTAGGGGTTGCCGATAAAGGAAAGAAGCTCAAAGGAAAGTGTTTCCATTGTGGTGAGAAAGGACATTGGAAGAGGAATTGTCCAAAGTTTAAAGCTGCCAAGAACAAGGGTATGAAAACTTCCTTTCTACTTGAAATATGTTTGGTACAGAATCCCACTGATTCCTGGTGTGTGGATTCAGGTTGTACTAATCATATCTGCAATTCTTTGCAGGGGTTTCAGGAGACCAGAAAGTTGAGTGAAGGAGAATTGTTTCTAACTTTGGCTGATGGGAGCAGAATTCCGGTTGTAGCTGTTGGTGTTGTTCATTTGTGCTTTGAGTCTAGGGTTTTAATATTGCAAGACTGTCTGTTTGTACCTAATGTGCGTAGGAATTTAATTTCTGCAACTTATTTGGGTAAACAAGGATATTGTGTTATCCTAAAAGACAATGTTGTAATAAAGAAGGATAAAATGTTTATCTGTTCTGGCAATATTGTGGATGGTCTTTATATTTTAACTCCTATTAAGCATGAATTGCATAATTCTGAATTAGATAGTAACTCTCATGTAAAATCATTAAAGAGAAAGTTTCCTTCCAATGATGCATATCTTTGGCACTTGCGTTTAGGTCATATTAATTCAAACAGAATTCAAAGGCTGATCAAAGATGGACTCTTAGAGCCCATGGACTTTGATGAATTTCCAGTTTGTGAATCTTGTTTGGAAGGTAAAATGACCAAACGAACTTTTAATGCAAAAGGTAGAAGAGCCCAAGAGTTGCTTGAATTAGTTCATACAGATGTATGTGGTCCTATGTCAACCCAAGCAAAAGGAGGTTATGAGTATTTCATCACTTTTACGGATGATTACTCAAGATATGGTTATGTGTACCTAATGAGACGGAAGTCCGAAGCCTTTGACAAGTTCAAAGAGTTTAGGGCTGAAGTTGAGAATCAATTAGGCAAACGCATAAAGGCCATTCGATCTGATCGAGGTGGCGAATACCTTCTTGGGATTTTCAAGGATTACCTAATTCAAAATGGGATTATATCTCAATTGACTGCACCTGGAACACCTCAACAAAATGGTGTAGCGGAGAGAAGGAATAGGACTCTTTTGGAAATGGTTAGGTCCATGATGAGTTATTCAACTTTACCAATTTCTTTTTGGGGATATGCCTTAGATACAGCAATACATCTTTTGAATTTAGTTCCATCAAAATCTGTCCCCAAAACACCCATGGAATTGTGGAGTGGGCGTAAGCCTAGTATAAGGTATCTCCACATTTGGGGTTGTCCAGCACATGTGCTAAAGGGGAAGCCTGATAAGTTGGAACCAAAATCGGAAGTGTGTTTGCTTGTTGGTTATCCAAAAGAAACTAGGGGTTATTTATTCTATAGTCGAAATGATAACAAAGTTTTTGTTAGTACAAATGCTAAATTTTTGGAAAATGACTATATGAATAATTTTACTCCTAGGAGTAGAGTTGTGTTGGCTGAAATGAATGAGTCTGTAAATCAACAACCAATGGATGAATCTAGAGATGATGTGGTTGTATTAGATACACCACAAGATACTACTCATGAAATGTCTAGTACACAAGTGCCTCGTCGTAGTGGGAGAGTTGTTCGGCCTCCTGTGAGATTTATAGGTTTAGGAGAAACTTATGAGGCTATCTCAGAAGAGGCTGAATCGGATCCTTACACTTATGAGGAGGCAATGAATGACATAGATGCACATCATTGGGTCCAAGCTATGAAATCTGAATTAGATTCTATGTATTCCAATCAAGTTTGGAGTCTTGTAGAGGCGCCTAACGGCATTAAACCTGTTGGTTGCAAATGGGTTTACAAGAGGAAGAGAGGGATAGATGGGAAGGTTGAAACCTTCAAAGCAAGGCTAGTGGCTAAAGGGTATACACAAAAAGAAGGTATCGATTATGATGAAACCTTTTCGCCAGTAGCCATGCTTAAATCTATCAGAATTCTCTTATCCATTGCTGCTCATTATGATTATGAGATTTGGCAAATGGATGTCAAGACTGCATTTCTAAATGGCAATCTTGAAGAAGAAATCTATATGATGCAACCAGAAGGTTTCATAGCAAAGAACCAAGTGCATATGGTATGCAAGTTGAATAGGTCCATTTATGGACTTAAGCAAGCATCTAGGTCATGGAACATCAGATTTGATCAAGCAATCAAATCATTTGGTTTTGAGCAAAATCTTGATGAACCATGTGTGTACAAGAGACATCAAGACAAAGTAGTAATGTTCCTAGTGCTTTATGTTGATGACATTCTACTCATTGGAAACGATGTAGGAGTAATGTCATCGGTTAAAGTTTGGTTGTCAAGCCAATTTGATATGAAGGACTTGGGCGAAGCTAACTATATTCTAGGGATCAAGCTTTGGCGAGATCGAAAGAATAGGATGTTAGGTTTGTCACAAGCTGGATACATAGATAAGGTTCTAGAACGGTTTAGCATGCAAAACTCCAAGAAAGGATTACTTCCTTTTAGACATGGAGTTCCTCTATCTGATGACCAAAGGCCTAAGACTCAAGAGGAAGAAAACATGATGAGACAAGTTCCTTATGCTTCTGCTGTAGGAAGTCTCATGTATGCCATGCTTTGTACTAGACCGGATATTTGTTATTCAGTTGGCATGGTCAGCCGATATCAATCAAATCCAGGACTTAAACATTGGCAAGCTGTAAAGCATATCTCAAGTATCTTCGGAGAACGAGAAATTATATGCTTGTTTACCGTTGTGAGGATTTGATTCCCATTGGCTATACAGATTCAGATTTTCAGTCGGATCTAGATTTCAGAAAATCCACGTCGGGTTGTGTTTTCACCTTGGGAGGTGGAGCCATAAGTTGGAGGAGTGTTAAGCAATCTTGTATTGCGGACTCCACCATGGAAGCCGAATATGTTGCTGCTTGTGAGGCAGCAAAGGAGGCTGTTTGGCTCAAGAAATTCCTTTGTGATCTTGGTGTGATAAGAATTGAGCAAGTTCCTATTACATTGTTTTGTGACAATAGTGGAGCGGTTGCACAATCCAAGGATCCAAGGAATCACAAGAAAGGAAAACACATAGAAAGAAAGTACCACATCATTCGAGACATTGTTGCTCGTGGAGATGTGATTGTTGCAAAGATTGATGGTGCAAAGAATCTAGCGGATCCCTTCACCAAAGCCTTGCCTCAAAGGACTTTCGAGTCACATTTGGAGGAGATGGGAGTTAGATTAGTGCACAATAGTCTTTAGGCCAAGTGGGAGATTGTTGGGATATTTGTCCTTAAATCCTATTGTATGATGCTATGTATTTTATTATGTAAGACATTATGTATGACTTAATGTTTTGGTTAATAAAGTTGTATTATTATTTGAAAATAATGGTAACATGAATATTGGGACATTATCATATAGTCCATGAGATGCAATAGTATGTGATTTATGTGATTTAGTCACAGAAGATATAAATCACAAGTTCTTTGTAAACTCAGAATTATAGTTCGTAGTCAGTGATGAAATTGGGCATTTCATCTGCGAAGGCTATAACATATCAACTAAGATGATTTGTCTTGATCATGGAAATAGAGATTTCTAGTTGATATGTTGATATGTTTTAAGAGTTAAGACATATTGAACTAGACCGGCGTGAGATTTATTATTCTCCTAAAGACTGTCAATAGAATAATAAACTCACGACTTATATTTGCATGAACTCTTAATCCTGAGAGGATAATGGACCTGATCATGAAGTGTAGGTTGCTTTGATATATCAGGAGTGAGATCTATGGTTAAGGTCAAAATCTCAGTATGTTGGGCAGCCACATTTAGTGTTGATGGAACATATATTCTCAAGATGGAATTCATAGTCTCTTAACGGAGATACAAAATATTCCCTTGAGATAAGTTTAATGTGTTTGTTATTCAGAGAGTTGGGCCTAACCACTTTAGTAAGGAGTTACTAAAGTATATATTTATGGAATTGGATTTCATAAATATATGATGAATAACTTAAAGAATTAAACCGGGTACTCAAGGAATTAAGATATAGTAATAAACAAAGTGGCAGTTTCTTTTCATGACTTTGTGTTACTATGAATATTTTATGAAGGGGTTGCATGTATAATAAAGTCTTGGGATATAATTTATTAATAAGGCCTAGAGTGCAACTATATTTATATAGTGGTATTAAATATAGTTAATGGTAACTTTGGACTTGTCAAGAGTTGACAGAAAAGCCCAAGGCCCATTGGAGCTAGTGTCTTATTGGTCCCTTTTGGTCCCACTCCAAGCCACACACTTAAGCCCAATTGGAAATGCCCAAAAGGCCGGCCCAATTAGATAATCAGTTGGATACAAAGAGAGAAACACACAGAAAAAAAGTGAATGTGTAGAGAAAAATTGTAGAGATTTTTCATAGAGAAAAAGAGAGAGTGTGAGACACACTTTTATATTCTCCCTTTGGAACTGATTGAGAGACCACACATCTTGGGCGTTAGTGGAATTAGAGTGAAGATTGAAAGTATTCCCAAGTGCTTCCGTTCTTCAAGTTTTTGAAATTCACCGCTCCAAGGTACACTCTCTTGTTCTCTAATTCTGAAACTTAAATAGCCCATGTTAACTTGTATGTATGAAGTAGATCCGTTTACATTACATTTATTCTTCCGCTGCGCATGTATGATTCCATCAAGGGCTGCTCACCTCATACTGGGGTACGACCCTCTATTAAACATCTACCAAGAGGTTGGCAGTGCTATCATCGTGAGTGATAAGAGGCATAGAAGGATAGACGTTTCCAAACTTGACTTCCTCACTCCATTCGACTTGCCGGATGACCCTTCCGTCATCCTATACATACCCCCCATCAGAGCAGTCCCCCTTTCAGTGCGACCCGTAGCACCAGTTACTCGAGAAGAGCCCACATCTCCTCGTCTATCTCTTAAGGAGGAAATAGATAAATTTAGGCTCGAGGAAGCTGAGAAGCCTAAAGAGGGTCACATTGTCAACATCTCGAACGGAGAAGACAAACCTACCGAGGGTTTTGGGATAAAGGGCTTGGTAATTTCAAAGGTAGACAACAGCACCGAGGAGGAAGACATGTCTAGTTTAAGGTCACTTATGAATGTGACAGGTGCGCAAGTGGCCAAAAAGGGTACCATTAGGTCTTAACCTCCCCCCAGCTACCACCTCCTCCTCCTCCTACTGACCCCAAGGTTCCTACCCCTGACCCAAAAAAGAAAAGGAAGAATGAGAGTGAGGACACTGAAATAGCACGACAAAAGAAGCTGAAGCAACAACAATAGCAAAAAGTTGTTAAGGGTAGAACACACGCCTCCTCGGTAGAAAGTGGAGAGAGCCATGGGCTGGCCGAGGTGCACCGTGCACAGTCCTACTGGTCTCCTGTGTTGAAGTTGGATGGAACTCTCATTCTCGTCCATTCCAGCATAAGAGAGTTCCAGAAAGGACATTCCTATTATCTGGCCGAAGCCCTAAAACAGCCCCTCCTCCTACCCAAGGACATGGAGGCCCTGGAGTAAATGAAGCAGCCACAACTCTTCCTTTCCCTTAAAAGGGATCTAAGCTTGGTACGTGTTATTCAACTTATCTTTCTTACATAAGCTTGTGAATATACTCCTTTTTGTGACTCTCGTCATATTGTACATGTTTACCACATGCGTACAGGCCATCCAGGTGGTCTTCATGGCTGAAAAATGGGTAAAGGACGCTCGGAAGAAAGCCGACGCTAAGCTCAATATTAGGATTAAGACAAAAAAAGCTCTTGGCCGAGTAGAGCTAGAGAAGAAGAAGCTTGCTGACAAGCTAATAACAAAGGAGCAGCTGAGGAAGAGCCCTAAGGCTGGACTTAAAACAGCCAAGGCACAAGCCGAGGAGTAATATAAGCAGCTTCGAAGCCACAAGGAGGACCTTTCTTCTACCCAACAAGATATTGCACGCTTAAAGGATGAGCTAACAAAGGCAGAAGATAGGGCTCATTCTATTAAAGAGGCTGTTGACACTGCATCACTTGCTTTTTTCAACAAGGGGGTCGAAGAAACAGAAACTCGTCTGGTTGAAGAGTTAGCTAAAGTGTGTAGAGAGTACTGTAAGCAGGTGTGGATGGAGGCTCTCAATGTGGCAGGCGCTCCTGCCACATCTGAATAGAGAAAGGCTGAGAGTGTGTGGTATCCCCCTGATATCCGCAAACTTGATGCTCTACCTTCTGCAGAACCTTCCACCACCCTTGTGACTCCTACTCCTCCTCATGCCTCTATGAGTTCAGGCCAAGACATTCTCTAAGAGGAGAGGACTGACCAGGATCAGGGCAAACAAGCTAGCCAAAATGATCCTCCTCTGGGGGCAAAGGATAAGGGAAAATAGCCTATGACCCTACCAGAGACAGAATCTACTAATGCTCCTCTAATCATCAAGGAAGCAGTCTCTAAGTCCACTGAGCTTGAATCAAAAGGAGCAAAAGATAAGATTAATTTGGCTGAAACAAAGCCCAAAGAGGATCCTCCACCAAAAGCGAAGACATAAGCTGCTAAGGGCCCCTTTGGATTTTTGTTTAATTCAAATATAGCTTTTTCCCTTTAACAAAAAAAAAAAAAAAAAAAAATTATCGTTGTAGCCCCCCCCCCCCCTTTTTTTTATCATCGTTTCCTATGTAATCAAATTGTGTTACAATGACAAATACAAGGACTCTAATCTTTAATTTCTTTACGGGCATTTCTTATTAAGGATATGTAATTTCTATTCTCAGTATCTTTCGCAAACACAATATAAAGGTGTTAAGATATAAATAAATACAGTCAATTTCATCTATGTTCTGAACAACAACGTTAATCCCTGATGCGAATAATTCCACTTTATAAACTTATTCCTTCAGCAGATGATTTGCATGCGAGAATTAGACTAAGTTTCACGCCACAGAGACCCATTGAACGCATAAGGATGATAAAGATTCATTTAAAGATTTAAACTTATGTAACACTCAAACATAAAAATAAATTGTCAATCTCCCTAATGTATAGTTTGGGAGCTGTGAAATATACAATGGCATAACTAATATTCCACTCAACACTTAGAAGAATAAATTGAAATGTTAATTTTCCCAAAGTAGGTGGTCTGAGGACCAGGCGTAATTAAGGTTCTGTTTAACACTTAGAAAAATAAGCTAAAATGTTAATTTTCTCAAAGTAGGTGGTCCGAGGACCAGACGTAACTAAGGTTCTGTTTAATACTTAGAAAAATGAATTGAATGTTAATTTCCCTAAAGTAGATGATTCGAGGACCCGGCGTAACTAAGGTTTTGTTTAACACTTAGAAAAATGAATTGAATATTAATTTCCCCAAAGTAGATGGTCCGAGGACCCAGCGTAACTAAGGTTCTGTTTAACACTTAGTAAAAATGAATTAAATGTTAATTTCTCCAAAGTAGATGGTCCGAGGACCCGGCATAACTAAGGTTCTGTTTAACACTTAGTAAAAATAAATTGAATGTTAATTTTTCCAAAGTAGATGGTCCGAGGACCCGGCGTAACTAAGGTTCTGTTTAACACTTAGTAAAAATGAATTGAATATTAATTTCTCCAAAATAGATGGTCCGAGGACCCGGCATAACTAAGGTTCTGTTTAACACTTAGTAAAAATAAATTGAATGTTAATTTCCTTAAGGTAGATGGTTTGAGGACCCGGCGTAACTAAGGTTCTGTTTAACACTTAGTAAAAATGAATTGAATATTAATTTCCCCAAAGTAGATGGTCCGAGGGCCCGGCGTAACTAAGGTTCTGTTTAACTCTTAGTAAAAATGAATTGAATGTTAATTTCCCCAAAGTAGATGGTTCGAGGACCCAGCGTAACTAAGGTTCTGTTTAACACTTAGTAAAAATGAATTGAATATTAATTTCCCCAAAGTAGATGGTCCGAGGACCCGGCGTAACTAAGGTTCTGTTTAACACTTAGTAAAAATAAATTGAATGTTAATTTTTCCAAAGTAGATGGTCCGAGGACTCAACATAACTAAGGTTCTATTTAACATTTAGTAAAAATATCAATTTCCACGTGGTATGCGGTCCGAGGACCCGGCGTAACTAAGGTTCTGTTTAACACTTAGTAAAAATAAATTGAATGTTAATTTTTCCAAAGTAGATGGTCCGAGGACCCAGCATAACTAAGGTTCTATTTAACACTTAGTAAAAATATCAATTTCCACGTGGTATGCGGTCCGAGGAGCCAAACACGATCAAGTTTCTATTTGATACTAAAAACTATGAAACTGACAATCAATGCAACACAATGATAATTGAACAAAAATGGCATAAATACCTTTCATTAATAATAGTACCTTCGTAGGTTATTTACATTCTAGGGACGTTGTACAGCCTTTTCATCTAGGTCGGCAAGATAATACGCTCCTATACTAGCTACTGAAGTTACACGATAGGGCCCTTCCCAGTTAGGTCTCAATTTACCCCATGCAGGGTTCCTAGCGGTACCCAGAACCTTCCTTAAGACTAAGTCACCAAGAGCAAGTGGCCTTGATTTCACGTGGGAGTCATATCCCTGCTTAAGTTTCTGCTGATAATAAGCTAGCTGAACCATAGCATTTTCTCTCCTTTCCTCAACTAGGTCTAACCCCTTTTCTAGTAAATCGTCATTATTTCCTGGGTTGAAAGAGTGCGTTCTCAGCGTCGAAAATCCTGTTTCCAAAGGGATTACTGCTTCAGTTCCATAAGCCAACGAAAATGGTGTTTCTCCTGTGGATCTTCGTGGTGTAGTTCGATATGTCTACAAAACATGAAGCACTTCCTCCACCCATCTGCCTTTAGCATCATCCAGTCTTTTCTTGAGCCCATTGACTATCGCTTTATTGACCGCCTCTGCTTGGCCATTCCCTTGCAAACAGGCTGGTGTAGAATATCTGTTTGTGATATCAAGGTCACCACAATACTTTCTAATGGCCATTCTGTCAAATTGCAGGCCGTTATCCGAAATAAGAGTATGTGGGATTCCAAACTTGGTAATAATGTTCTTTCAAACAAATTTCTTTACATCTATGTCTCTAATGTTTGATAGGGGCTCCGCTTCAACCCACTTGGTGAAATAATCTGTTTCAACAAGCAACCACCTTTTATTCCCAGCTACCTTTGAGAAAGGTCCCACAATGTCTAGGCCCCACTGAGCAAAGGGCCAAATACTAGACAGGGGATTAAGAACAACCCCAGGCTGATGTATGTTGGGAGCAAATCTCTGACATTGATCACACTTCCTCACATAATCTTGCGCCTCTCTCTGCATGTTCGGTCACCAATATCCCTTAGTAAGAGCTCTATAAGCTAATGACCTTCCTCCCGTGTGACTACCACATATTCCTTCACACAATTCTTCCAAGAGTAGCTTTGTTGCTTTAGGGTGTATACACAACAGGTAAGGTCCAGAAAATGAGCGTTTATATAACTTCTCATCCTCGGACAACCAAAACCGAAAGGCCTTTCTCCGTATTTTGTTGACTTCAGACTTTTCTTCCAATAAAATATCATCTTTAAGGAATGACACTATCGAATCCATCCAACTGGGACCTACTCTAATCTGGAGAATCTGGATGGTACCACCACCCGTCCTAGTGGGTTTAAACAAATCTTCAATGAGTATAACCTGGGGTAGACTCTGCATCGAGGATGTTGCAAGCATGGCCAATGAATCGGCATGGGTATTCCCACTCCTTGAGACATACGACACTACAAAAGATTCAAACTTAGATTGCAAGAACTTAACGCGGGCTAAATACTCTTGCATCCTCGGTTCCCCTGGCCTCTAACTTTCCTTCCACTTGGCCGACCACCAGCTGTGAATCTGAGAATATCTGCACTGCTTTTCCACCCATGTTTTGAACCATATCCATTCCTACTAATAAAGCTTCATACTCGGCTTTATTGTTGGTATCCGAGAACGCCAATCTCAAAGATTTCTTTAAGACAATTCCTTTTGGGGATACTAGAACTATCCCTACACCAGACCCCTTCTAATTCATTGCTCCATCAACATATACTTTCCACATTAGGGATTCCTTGCACGAGATCATACCAACTGATTTTTCATCCACGCCCCACCCCTTAGGATTCTCTTCTACTGAAGGCTCAGCAAACTCTGCCACAAGGTCAGCAAGGACTTACCCCTTCACAGAGGTACGAGGCATATATTTGATGTCAAAGGCTCCCAAGATAGTTCCCCATTTGGCGATTCTACTTCAGTAATCAGCACTCCGCAGCACGGACTTAAGGGGGAGCTGAGTTAGCACAATAATTGTATAAGATTGGAAATAGTGAGGAAGCCTGCGCGTAACATGCACTACAGCTAGAATCGCTTTTTCCAACAGCAGATACCGCACCTCAGCTTCTTGTAGAGACTTACTCACATAGTAAACTAGTCTCTGTATACCATTGTTATCTAGTAAACTAGTCTCTGTATACCATTGTTATCCCGTATCAGAACCAAACTGACGGCATGAACAGCCACGGCTATATATGCAAACAAAATTTCATCCGCGTTTGGGCGAGATATAATGGGTGGCCAAGAGAAATACTCCTTTAGCTGTTGAAAACCTAAAGAACACTCCTCAGTCCATTCAAATCCCTTACACTTATTTAACAGTTGGAAAAAAGGTTGGCACCTATCCGCGGATTGAGAAATAACCCTATTGAGAGCAGCTGTCATCCCAGTCAACTTTTGAATCTCCTTTGGGTTCTAAGGAGGTTGTAGGCTATGGATTGCTGTGATTTTGATGGGGTTGGCTTCAATCCCTCTATGTGTAAGCATGTAGCCTAGAAACTTATCAGACCCCACACCAAAAGAGCACTTAGAAGCATTGAGACGTAATTTGTTCCTCCTTAACGTTTGAAAAGTGTCACTTAAATCAACCACATGCATAGATATAGTCTTACTTTTTACAACAGTGTCATCCATATACACTTCAAAAATTTTTCCTAACTGAGCCTCAAACATCCTAGTCATCATCCTTTGATAGGTAGCCCCGGCATTTTTTAAGCCAAAAGACATTACCTTATAATGATAATTGCCTATGGGAGTAACAAAAGCTATTTTCTCCTGATCCTCTGAAACTAGAAGTATTTGATGGTACCCTTGAAAAGCATCTAGGAAACTCATCAAAGGATGACCAACAGTAGCGTCCACCAGTTGATCTATACAAGGCATTGGGAAGGAATCCTTGGGACAAGCCCTATTTAGGTTCATAAAATCCACACATACCCTCCACTTTTCACTTTTATTTTTCACCACAACTGTGTGTGCTAGCTATTCAAGATAAAACACTTCATTGATAACCCCAGCCCTCTTGAGTCTAATAACCTCCTCTTTAACAGCCTCAAAATGTTCCTTGGAAGAACACCGAGGTGGTTGCCTCTTCGACACTGCAGTCAGACTGACATTTAAATGATGACAAATGAAACTCAGGTCAACCCCAGGAACCTCATAAGCATCCCATGTGAACACGTCAAGGTTTCCTTTCAAGAATACAACTAACTCCTCCCTTTCCTGGGGTGGCAATTGGACCCCTACTTGGAAGAACTTTTCAGGGTCACCATCTATAAGAACTTTATCCAATTCCTCACACACAGACTCTTCTACTACTATCCCCCCAATTGTGGTAGAAGATGTTGATTGCTATGGGATAATCGCAGCTAAGGTCGAGGACTCTGGCTTAGGTTGATGCAAAACTGCTGCTGCTATGCACTGTCTAGCCACAGACTGACTCCCAATAATCTCTTTAACTTGACTGCTAAAAGGAAACTTCACCTTGACGTGGAGAGTTGAGGAGACAACACCCAGAGCATGCAGCCACGGTCTCGTGACAATGGCCGTATAGGGAGAGTAGGCGTCCACTACAATGAAATCTACTTCCACCACTACCGAGCCTAACTACGCAGGCAGTCTAATCTGCCCTTTTGGCATAACGGCCTTCCCTTCGAAGCTTATTAAAAGCGAATCATAAGTCGAAAGATCCTCTAGTTTTAAGTTCAACCCCTTGAACAGATCAGGATACATTATGTCTGCACCACTTCCCTGATCGACCATTACCCTCTTCACATCATAGCTCTCTATCCTCAGCATGATAACCAAGGCATCATCGTGTGGTTGGATGGTCCCCACCTTATCCTCTTCCGAGAAGCCTAAAATTGTAGGTACGTTACCCTTAATCCTCTTTGGCTCGGAGCTAGAGTTTTCAGCAAGAGCTCGCGCCACAGACATTACCCTAGAAGGAGAAGAACCAGTCCTCCTAGGAGCAGCAAAAATGACATTAATCGTCCCTAAAGGAGGTCTTAAAGCATTGTTACCCTGATTTGCTAGACTAGGATGCTCTCCCTGCCCATCAAGATGATATAAGAATTGTTTCAACTTTCCCTTCTTCACCAATTACTCCAAATAATTCCACAAATTCCTACAATTCTTCATTGTATGACCTCTCTCTTGATGATATTGGCAATGAAGGTTCTAATTATGCTTCATGGGACCCCCTATCATCTTGTTAAGCTACTTAAAATATGGTTCATGACGGATTTTTTCAAACACTTGTTGCACGGGTTCGCGGAACATAGTACTAACTACCTGAGAAGAGGCTGAACCAGATTTCCCAACAAAATCTCTCCTCAGCCTATTGTTATTGTATTTATCCGACCTGAAGTCCCTCCTTTCCTGAGGGATAACCTTCGCCTTCCCCTTTCCTTGTTGCTGATCCTCCTTAACCCGTTTGTACTCATTGATGCGATTCATAAGTCGACGTGCACTTCTAACAAGCTTTTTGGTCAAAGATTTTCTCAAATCATACTCATTTGGAAGGCCAACCTAGAAAATCCTTATGGCAACATCATCGAAATCCCCATCAATCTCATTGAACATCTCCTAGTACCTGTCGGAGTACGTCTTAAGAGTCTCCCCCTTTCCCATAGCCATGAATAGTAATGAATCTAAAGGCTGAGGAACCCTACTGCAAGTGATGAAACGAAAACCAAATTCCCTAGTGAGCTCCATGAAGGAATCAATAGAGCCTACCTTCAAGCCATTGAAACATCTAATCGCGACAGGTCCCAAGCTAGAGGGGAAGACTTTGCACATCAAAGTCTCATTCTTAGAGTGTACCGCCATCCTCTGATTGAAATGACTCACATGTTCCATCGGGTTTGTCCGTCCATTATAAATGGTGAAAGTTGGTTGAGTAAACCATCCTGGAAGCTTCCCCTTCTCAATCCTACGAGTGAAAGGTGATATAGAGATTTGGTGGAGCGCCTTGGTCAAAGCATCATTTCCCAAGCCCCTGGAATAAGTCTTTTTACCTTTAGGGCCATAAAAATAATCCTTCTCGTAGGAGGAAGACTCACTAGGAGGAGCTCTTGACCTGGGACTATAGCTGCTACCACGAGAGTCCTCAGATGAAGGGTCTGAAAGAGAGGGAGTACGCCTTCACTTCTCTTGACGCAGCTTCTTCTTCAAATGGTCAATCTCCATCTGTATGGCCTTAGCATTTTCTTCGTGAGAGGTCTTGCTTCCAGCTTGTGCATGGCTCCTCCCTCGCGTATGCTCTGTATGCACACTACCTTCTCGATCTCTTTCCTGCTTTAACTGCAAGAAGTGATCCTCATACTGGGACCCCACGGATTCTATATGGTGGATCTGAGCATTCCATGATGTCTCACATCCTAAAACTCAAGGTTTGCCACAGACGGCGCCAATTGTAAGGTCACAATTTGCACCTGAACCTAACATTGTGAAGGGGACAAGCCTAAAAAGCCCTAAACAATGAATTTGTAGAGTGTGGGTACGAAATCTAGGTTTTATGGACTTTCAAATAACACAGAAGATAACCTAGATCCACAACTCGCATACAACAAGCATAACCACAAAGGAAATGTTATTAGACATGTGCCGAGAATGATTTGAATTGCATTTTCCTGTTCAAAAATAGATTACAATAGATAGTCATGTATACAATGTTCTTCCCGTTCTGTTCCTTCGCTCCCCTCTCTAATGTCTTTCTTTTCCTTTTATATCATCCTCCTTCTTCCATGTATGGCTCAGATCACCAATTTAGATACTTATCCCATCCACCACCTTCTTGAAATCTTCAAATAATAGCTGGAATGCTGATTTTCACTATTCAAATGTCTTTTCCCCATTAATGCTGCTAGAGAGATAGGTGCAGAGTCTTTAATGCGGTGGCAGCAGCTTTCTCCAAGATATTTACATTCGTTCTCCTCCTTTGTGCACTTCCTGAATATAGATGCACTCTCTAGAATCCCCCCTGAAGCGTCCCGACATAACACACAGTCTTCACTTCCTCCAGCCGAGGACGTGCCTCTCCTCTGACCATTCTTATGGGCACTTACACAATGATTTGCTCGTGGGCTTTTATGTGGACTATCCTTCTGAGTAATATATTCTCTTCGAACGAACTAGATTCCCTTGGATCAAGCTCAAGGCCCAAAAACATATTCTCGGGACTTCCCCTCACAAAAAATATAAATAAAAATACACATATCAATTTTATAGTGATAATTGAAGGAAAAAAATATTTAAAAAATGAAATTATACAGAAAATACTTATTTCAAGTCCCATAACACTAATTTTGGGGGGTTAAATTACAAAGTGAAAAGTTATCAAGCACCTTTATCCAATCTAGGATTGGTTTCCAAAAATACAATGACCAATATAAAATATCTTGCTCAACTATCTTACAATTAAATGATAAAATCAACCATGATGGTTGGTCTAATAATTTCTAAGACCTCATTATATATATGAGATTTTATGAAGGGACCATCCATATTCTAAAAATTTTGGACAAATTATAAAGGGCATTGGTTTAAGAAATATATCTAGAAAATTTTGATAGGAAAAGGAAAAAAAAATATTAATGAATTTTTCTATTTTTCATAAAAGTTATGTCAAAACTTTTTAAAAATTGTTTATTAACATGACTCATAAAAAAAAATAATAAAACCATTTGACCATCGCACCACTTCATGAATATAAGTGTTTTCAGGGGAAAGTTTTACACATATACATTTAAATAATTTTAAAATAAAATTTTTAATAGTTAAAATATAAAAAAAAATTAATAAATTAAAATTTTTTTAAAAAATAAACATTTGATTATTGACTTTTGACTCTGGAGTCATTTGAAAAATCAAAATGACTCGTGCGTTGTAACGGCTGTTTAGGAAGCGCCGTTAAAAAAAAAAAAAAAAAAAAAAAATTTCCCCCTTTTATTTTCTCACAGAAATTGTGCTTGTAGGGTTTTAGAAATTAGGGTTTTGAATGGCAATGTTACTCTCTTTCCCATCCCATATCTCATTGCTTCAACTTCAATCCCACAGACAATTCCCAATTCCTAACCCCTCTGTCTCAGAAATCTCAATTCCACCATCAATTTCCCCACTAATTTCTTCAATATCACTCTCTGCACCAACCAGTCTTCATTACCCTTCGCTTCAATCACTTCGCTGTAGCTCAAGCTCGAGCTCGAGCATTTATGTACATGATGCGTCTCCTTCCACAAAAATCTTCATAAAAGGTATCTTTTTTGACTAAATGGCGAACAAATTTGCTCTGGGTCTTTGGCAATATTGCTTATTTTTCACTCATTTCAGTTTTCTGATAAGTTTGTTCATAGGACAGAGTCTTAAGTTCTGTTTGGTTTCTGAGAGAATGTAGGAAATGGATGAAATGTCACGTTTTGAAGTGTTTTATTTTGTTAGTGTTTCTTGTGTTTAAAACTGGTCTTTGTACTTAATTATTTGGGTTGAAATTCAAAAATGTTATTGATTGGTACTAAAAGATTGTACATTGCATGGCATTTGTGAACATGTGGAGTTAGTGCTAATTTTTAGCCAATATAGGCCTAGGCTGGTCTGAAATTTTTTACGTGATTTTATATAGGAATATGTTGCTATGGAGCTCATAAATTTGTTAGAGATTTAGGATGGTATTGTTCATAGAAATCTAAAGGTGATACTTGGTTGGCATTTCATCAGTTTTTCTTTATGTTGGATACGATATATGGCATCCATTCCATGGGTGATTGCCTTTACCATCAGACCAAATGAATTTCTTTTTGGTGTTGGCAGGAGATCCCATTAAGCGTGGGTGGTTGTATTTTGGACTTTTCCTATTTTATTAGGTAGTATTTTAACTGACTTGGTTGATTAAAGCCATGGTTTTGGTTCATTGGAATGGTAAATAATATTGAATTATTAGTAATTGGGGAAAAAAGAAGAAGCAAAATCAAGCACTTGTTTACATCTTTCTATGGTTTTTTTATTATTATTATTACAATTGCCGTTGCATTTAAGGTGGTAATTTTATTCAGCAAGCCATTCTAAGTTGCCTTTGTAATTGTGCAGTACTGCTGTTCTTGTTTAGATAAAGTTCTCCATTAATTCTTTGCAGAGAATAATAATTTTTCTGAAGCCTTTGGAGCTAACTGATGCAGGACTACCACAATCAATGTCGGAGGGACGTTTGCAGAGGACTTTTTCACAGTTTGGTGAAGTAAGCCAAGGTGAATTTCTCAGCTTGTATATTTTGAAGTTAAGGTATTTCTGGAAGCAACTTATAAAAGCTTCTTATCATTAATTGAAAAAAAATAAAAGAAAAAGGACAAGCTTCTTATTCTAGTTCACCAAAATGTCATACTGTTTCTGGATCATGCACCAGTGACCATTTTAAGAACAGCATACTATGTTGCATGCTTGCAGTGCTCTTGTAGCACAATTGGCTGACAATGTAGGCGACAGGGGAGGTTTTGGGTAATGGGGTGTGCAAAATCATGTTGGAGAATTGTAGAAAAGCCCTTTGGCCTTTACCATGATTATAACCTTTTTTATTATTATTATTGGTAATTATACATGCACCAATGTTTAGTTTCATTATTATTTTTTTTGGGGGGTGCATGCTGCTTTTATATTGTTGAATTTTGAGGATAATGTTTCAGGATCTGTTAACATCATCTTGCAGTCAAAATGATTATAGATACAAAATCCAGGCAGCCTCTAGGGTTTGCATATATCTGGTTTACTACGGAAGACTCTGCGGAATTGGCAGTGAAAGAGATGAATGGAAAGGTATGTATCTTTTGTAATAATCTTTTATCCTCAGTAAATCAGGGAACCAGTAAAATTGTTTTCATAACACATGATTTGGTATGTGGTTCAGTTTTTTGATGGCAGGTTTGTTTATGTAACAATTGCAAAACCTGCACCATCCAAAAGTCGGAAGAGACCATACAAGTTCTAATCTGAACAGTCTCAAAACTCTTTTGAAGTTCTTAAAATTCTCCATTCCCAAGAGGTGGGCAAAATTAGGTGAGAGGCCAATGAATGTAATGCGAAAATAATTAACACCACCAGTTGTTGGTGTATTTGGGGGAAAGGGAGGCGCTAATTATGGAGTTAGGCTGTACCCATCAAATTGAGAATTTTGCTACCAAGAACTGAATACTGCATTTACCATTTACATTCATAAAACCTTAATTTTAGCTTTGTTACCCTTTATACTTTCGTTTACAGATATAACATGTAACTTGTTGTGATTAGTATATAATAAAAATGGTTAGCGATGGTTAGTGTGAAACATATATAGTTCGGATTTGAATTAGCCATCTTATCTATTGTCAATATGTTAAAAAAGTTGTCCTTGGTAATTCTCAGTTCAGATAGTCTGGAAGGGGAATTTCCAACTGTTACTTGGCCTCTGCTTTAAAGCAATTGATGGTGTTCTTAGCTAAAATTACCACAATCACCAAGGTGTGATGAGTGAGGAGTTAGACTACAGGTACAAAGAGGAACGAAGCAGGTCATTCAAGTATTCACACTGCACAGTGAAGTTCAATATTTATGGCTTGTTTGGGAGTTAAAAAAAGGAGGGGGAGTAAAGTAGAGGGAGGGAGAGTAGTTCAATTACCTTGTTTGGGAGTTTTTTAAGGGAAGAGGGGGAGAAGTTTGGAGGGGTTTCAACTCCCTCTAACCCCTCATTTTTAATTCCCCCAAATTAGAGAGATTTGGAGAGAGAGTGGAGGATAAAAATGTTTGATAAAATGAATTACCAAATTTGCCCTTATTATACAAAAGTATAAATGAAAAGACTAATTACTCCCCTCCCTCTTACTTAATTTTAAAAACATCCAAACAAGGTGGATGATAACCATTCACCTCTACTCTCCTTCCCACTACTCTCCCCTCCTCTACTCCTCTCTACTCTCCTCCCTCTCTATTCTTCGTTTCATTGAGAATCCAAGTTTCCATTAACTTGTGTATTGCAATCATTTGATAAGATGTTAACACAAGCAACAGAACTTGTTCTCTGGTAATAACAAAGGGGAAAAAATAATTTAAATAGTGGGTGAAAGAAAAAAAGTGTAGATCTAGAAGTGTTATATTTTAGGGTGTCGGATTAGAGAATTGATATATTAGTTAGTAGTTAGTACACACCCAACGCATATTCATTAACGTGTATTTGTGTGCATATGGGGAAAAAAAAAAGAGTATTTATTAATTTATTCTGTATAATACATTAAATAGGAAGCTCAATCAAGAATTTATATTAAATTATAATTGTATTCCAATTTTGTGTCAAGTATTATTTAATTGCTCCCTAGTTTGATGTCAAGTGTCTTCATATTTTAAAGGCATGCACTCCAATTTTATGTCAAGTACCATTCCATTTGTATTCTAACATTTTATATATATGACCTTGATTGTGGTTATTTTTAATTGTATCTCTACGTATGCAGGAGATTATAAGTTAGTTTTTTAATTATATACTTAAGTCATAACTTATAATATATTTTTTACAAAATTATCAAGTTTGATATACACAGTTACAAGATAATCTTAAAAAAAAAAAAGCTTATTATGTTCTTACACTTTAATAAATATACAAAAATTGTTTAGTGCCGTCTACATGTATAAAAAATAAATAAATAAAATACCTTGACATCTCTCATCAAAGTTAGACTCAACAACGATTGTTACTTGTTAGTCTTCCATCAAGTTTATGTGATTTATAAGATTGTGACTTTCAATCTCGATTTTGTAATTTTTATCTTTTGTTGATAATCACGTTCAATCTTCATTATTCCTTCAAGTGCTCTAATGAATTTAATATTTGAAGTCTCAATCAAGCATTGATAAACTATTAAAAGCTTAAGTGAACAAAAAAAAAAAACATATTTCTACAGTTCCATATATTATGCGCCCATAAGATAAAATTTATAAGTCATAAGTCAAAGAAACACTCAAAAAAAGAAAAGAAAAAAAGTTCTAATGAAACCCAATAAAGTCATATAAGATAAAATTTATAAGTCATAAGCCAATGAAACAAAGTTCTAATGATACCCAATAAAGTCTTAAAAGTTGCGAATGATCCAAAATTTAAAATACAAGAACAAATTTAATATAAGTATGGTCATCTTTTTTTTTTTTTTTCGGAAGAATGTATCCTATCTCAAAAAATGATCCTCTCTGCACTAATTATAGTATTGTTCGAATATCTTTTGGACTTCATCCTTTTGTCCATAAATTCAGATTATAAATAAACATGGAACATAATTTGTTCCATCTTTTTTTTCTAATTTACTAAAATGGCATGTTGTGAGTGATAAAAAATAAAAGTTGTGTTAATGGTGATTATTGATTGTGATCACTTAGGATTGTTATTATTTCAATAAATTGTGATATAAGTTGGGTTGATAACAAATTTGGTGATTAATAAATATATAAATTTTGTGAAGGATGGATTATATATATATATATATATATATATATATATTGAGAAAAAAATATATATTATATGCAATAAAAAAATAGTAAAATAAATATACTAAAAAAGTACAAAATAGTAAAATATATTATATACACCAAATTGTCTGTATAAAATATATTACAGCATGTGAATGGTTGAAAGCACACAACCTTTTATATTTTTCTTTCTTGATAGCATAATCTTTTGTCGAGGAATCAAATTAATTTCGATGTTTTATATTCTGACTTCTGAGCACAAAAGATTATCGTACCTGTCGAAAATGAATATATATTGCATATTAAATTAACTCTCCTCGTCCTTTTGTCCAGATTTTAGATCATGATCATCATGATCTCACCTCAAAAAAAAAAAAAAAAAAGGATTCTAGATCAAGATTTCGATGTCTCACCGACCAAGAATTAAAGAGGGAAAAGAAAATAAATCAATTGAAAAAGAAAGAAAGAGAAACGATAAATTGCAAAGTCACCCTCTAAATTGGGGATATATGCATTTTACATGATTTAGTTGTGAAACCCGGACCGGACCGTACGGTCCGACTGGAAAAACCTCGAACCGCTCTATTTTGCGGTTCTTTTAGCCTTAAGAACCTCTCACCGTGTAAAATGCAGGGACTCGTGAGAACTGCAGTCGGACCTCACGGGTCCGTGAACCGTGAACGGTTGTCGTGGTTCTCGCGGGTGAACAAAATCCAAACAAAAATGGTAAAAAAAAAAATCAGATCGGACAACAAATATAATATAAATCAGATCACACAAAACAAATACCAGTTCTTACAATAAATTTGGATCAGAACAACCAAATATTGAAAAAAAAGAAGAAGAAGAAGAAGAAGAAGAACCCGATCTAACGATTCTGACCCAGTCGGTGGTTCAGCGCCTCGATCTCCTCCGATCTGACCCATGGGGAACGCCGATCAGCGCCTCGATCTCCTCGGATCTCGATCTCCTCGATCTAGTTTTGCTCTTTCAGCCTCCGATCTCCATCGGCAACATCGATCTCCATCGGCGCACCTCATCTCCACCGATCTCCACCGGTGCGCACCTTCATCTCCACCTCTCTCTCTCTCTCTCTCTCTCTCTCTCTCTCTCTCTCTCTCTCTCTCTCTCTCTCTCTCTCTCTCTCTCTCTCTCTCTCTCTCTCTCTCTCTGAGTGGTAAATGTGTGGTTTTAAGTTTTATGTTTTATTATTATTGTGTGGTGGAATGTTTTAAGTTTTATGTTTTAAGTTTTGATTCAAACGTGTGGTTTTTTTTTTTTTTTTTTTTTTAAGAATCAAAGTGTGGTATTTAATATTAAGAAATGGAAATTATGAAATACTACCACAATATTTTCACAATATATTTTAAGTAATAAATTGTTATTAGTTAATATTGGTGAGTAAAAAAATAATTTCAGTGGTGAGTTCAAATTAAAACTAGTAACAACTTTCTACATAATTTTTTGATGTGATTCTTGTGAAAATATTACAAAAAATGTTGTGAATATAACATAACAATTCTTTCTTCTTCTTCTGCTTTTGTTTGTATTTCTTTTTTATCTCTTCCTTTAATTTCATTCACTTTGTTTTTAGTGCTTTTTTAGGTTTGTGAATGTGAGCTAGACAACTGGTCACGTGGGCATTATAAAGTAAAAATTAGAAAGGCAATCTGATACTTTTAATCTTTTTAATAAAAAAATAGTTATTATTATTATTGGATAGATATTTTATATTTGGATTTGAGATGAATATAGATATATTAGACATAGTTAAAATATGGATTTATAGTTTTAATTAGTCTATTTTAGTTAATTTTTATTTTTTTTACTAATTTAATATTTTTATATATATTTAAAATAATTATTAAATTAATTATGACGTCATCACAGTTCGACCCCGGTTCGACCTCGGTTCGACCTCAAAAACCTTGAACCTCTCCCTTTTACGGTTCAATGAACGATCCGGGTTTGAAAACTATGCATAAATCATGAAAATTGATAGTTATCATTCCAATTGCACCCCCGTAGTTTAATTGACCATGACTATCAATATCATCCAATTCAGATTGAGTTTTGACATGCAATTTTGATTGAGTTTTACAAACTATTGCGTATCGCCAACTTTAATCAACAGCTCTAGTTTGATTTTTTTTTTTTTTTGTGTGTAAAACCAATTTCCCACCTTGTTCAAAGCTCCTAGGATTATCAAATCGTTCACAGTTGACACACTTGCGTGGTGTATGTCCAATTTTAGCTATTTTTAACTTCACTATTAACTTTCCCTGCTAGGTGATACATATATCCAAGTTTTGACTAAAGTACATATGTGGTTTCTAAAGTTTGTGATTGTTTTCATTTTTCCCTTGACTTTTCAATTTTTTCATTTTTGCTTGTTCGTATTTGATTTCACTTTCATATTACTCATGTTGTCCATTTTTATTAGTAATTTTGAGTATTGAATACCCTTCATGTTTAACTATTTTATAAAAGACTAACTCTAAAATGTCTTGGAATGTAGGCAGTTGTTGAGGTCCAAAATATCACAATGTTGTATCAAATCCCAAATCCATTAATAGTCCATAGGAAGGGACTCAAGCCCATGAACGGGTAAGCTTTGGACCTCACAAAACGAGGGATAGAAAGAAGTCCAGCCCAGCCCTCAAAGGTTAAAAAAAAAAAAATCGCTGAGGAGCTTAGGGAGGAAACTGAACCAAGATACCTGGGGACTCCCAGAAGCCTGGGATCCTCGAAATGTACAGTAAGGCCAAGTTGGGACTATGAAGAGCCATCTAAAACTGTGATTTTTGAACTTATTTGAACCTTGTAACACATCTTAGTGAGCATGATGTATTAAAAACTTAAGAAATTAATGAAATATCCCATATCACCCTAAGGATTTCTAATGTTTTATTTTACTTTTCTTCCTCGTAGATCATTCTTTACTGTTCCTTGTTGCTCAATGCGTATATATTCTTTGTATGTTAGTATGTATATGCTGTAAAATCCGCGCTTTATGCACCATTTGTTTTAGAATCAGCCTAACTTAGCTACAGTGAACCAAGCCCAGTCCCTTAAAAAATAAAGTATCAGACCCAGGATCCTTGTCCCTTTTACTTAGGCCTGTGTGCTGTTTTATCAAAAAAAAAAAAAAAAAAAAACAAAACCCACACATTAAGGCAACTTCGCTGGGGATTGGGCAAAGGAGAGGGAAGAAGCAATCCCTTCGTAAAGCATGACCCCAAGACCAAGGAACAGTAAAGGTACCAATGTGCCACCCTGCGGCATCTAAGCCCGTGGGAGAAAATGAGGTAGTCTCCAAGCAGAGAAATGAAGTACCCCTGGTAAAACACGAGGTTGTCTCAGAACAGAGGCGTGAACCAGACCCTATGGTCCGAATGGCAAAGATGATGAAGGACCTTTAGTAGGAAATCTGCCTTCTCAAAGAAGGAAGAACCCAGAAGATCAGAGACAATGCTTCTCCCCTAGTCAACCAAGAAAGACCCCAACCAGAATGAGGGTCAGCATTAGGAGGGGGAGCCAACCCCTAATATCTCACGTTGGCAGATCTTAATGCCCTTCTTGAGTAGGAAAGGGAGAAGCTCTTAGGAGTCCCCAAGTAGTTTTCTCGGGATCCCTCATTCCCACCAGAACTCCTTGGCAAGCCTTACCCCAAAGGGATATGAACCCTCAAAGTTTCACCATTTTGATAGGAGGAATGAGAGTGCTATGAAACATGTGAGAAAATTTATTCACACTATGGGCCCTTACGCAAGAGACAAGGAGTTATGCTTAAGGGAATTCGCTAAGTCTCTAGTGGACAGAGTATACACGTGGTACACTACCTTGAGACCTGGGTCTATCATGACCTAGGATGAGATGATGGAAAGATTTTGTGCAAAGTATTACCCAGGCGAAGATAAAGTCACTTTCCAGGGCCTTCAAGTGGTGAAGCAAAGGCCTGGAGAGGATCCTGTACAGTTCATCAAGAGGTTTGATGATGTTTCCCTAGACTGTTATGGAGACCACGACGAAAAGGAGCTTGTGGAGACCTGCATATCCAACATGCTCTTTAATTATAGGCTCAATCTCGAAAATTTATGCATAACTCAATTCGCTGGCTTGCTACAAAGAACCAGGAGGACAACGAGCCATGACAGTCTCAATAGGAGAAAAGAGGAAGAGACTTGAGGGACCTGTGATCCCATGTACCACAAAGGAATTGAATCATATCTTGGACAAATGGATTAGAAATGGAATTGTTAGTTCATTCACTATATCCAGACCACCCACCGAGGAAGAAAGAAAGAATCAATTGTTTTGGAAAATCCATAATTATGTCGGGCACTCTACTAAGGATTGCTAGACCTTCCGAAGATAAGAAGCTCAGAAAGGAAATCCTAGAGCTCACCCCCAACGAGAACCTGAGGTGTAGAGGAACCACTTACCCAACCACAAGGGAAAAGGGGTGGTAACTGTGGTGATCCATGGAAACCCAGCTGAGTTAGAAGGATCCTTCCATCCAAGCACAGTCAGGACCCTTTAGAAGAACCCGAAGTTCAGGTCACTATTCAACCAACTAAATTTGGGCCAGAAGCAAGGAGGATTGCCATAGAATCCCTCATAAGTATAGCAACAAATTCAAGGGTGGAGTGTTTCACTGCAGAATCCCACGCTAGCCAGGCTTGCTTGGAAACAACCAATGCAATAACCTTTACAAATGAAGATATAGGGGTTAAGCATCCTGATCATCGTAGGCCCCTTTATTTAATGGTTACCATAAATGGTATTCAGATCAGGAAAGCACTAATAGACATGGGGGGGCTTCACTCAACTTCATTGCCCTGAGTACCTTGAAGGCTGTAGGCATGGCTGGTAGGAGGATCCTAGGATCTCCTGTGGAGATAATGGGGTTTGGAGGAGCAACAAAGTCAACTGTAGGATATGTGCAATTAGCCTTGAAGGTAGGCCTGATAGTAGCCCTAACCAAGTTCCATATGATCAATTCAGAAGTTTCTTACCATGTTTTGTTGGGACGCCCCTGGCTTCATAAGCACCGTCTCATTCCCTCCACGTACCATCAGTGTGTCAAAGACAGGCTAAATGGGAGGCCCATAAGGATCCCTGCCAACCCAAACCCATTGAACCAAGGAGAAGTAAATTTCTTAGACATAATGTTTTATGATAAGTTAGTACCAAATGACGAAAGTCCCACACCAGGGACCCTTGGCGCACTTGTCTTAGAAGAAAAAGAAGGGGTTACCCATGACTTAAAGAACCTCCTAGATAGAAAAAGGCAAAAAGAGGAAGCCAGTTCCTCAAGATCCCGAGAATACGTGGTAGTTCGAGAACCTAGAGGAAGGTTAATATATCGCTTATGAAGGTGCACAGGACCCGAATGCACTGTCCAGGAAAGTCCCGAACCACCAGATATCATGATAGCTCAAGAAGAGATCTTGGAGGATCTAAACAAAGAAGCACAGATCCAGCCCGAAGAGGAATTGGAAGAAATAAACTTAGGGGCTGACCTAAGATCCCCAAAGCCTGTTTTATTAGCAGTAAGTAATAACATAGGAAAAGAAGCAGCTAGTAGGATTACTCAAAAGATATATGGATGTGTTTGCATGGATATTTGATGAGATGCCTGGCCTGGATCCCAAGCTGGTAGTCCATTCTCTCAACGTGGACTTAGGAGTCAAGTCAGTAGTCCAACTAGCCAAGGTCTTTCACACTAAAGCAGAGGCCTAAATAACTCAGGAAGTCTAAAAACTGCTGGGAGCAGGGTTCATCAAGCCAATCCAACATCCTAGATGGCTCTCCAACATAGTACCCATGAAGAAAAATAATGGCCAAATCCGATATTGTGTGGAGTTTCGCAACTTAAACAAAGCATGCTCAAAGGATGAGTTTTCCCTACCCAACATTGATCTCCTCGTAGATTCAGCCGTGGGAAGCTTCATGTTCTCATTTATGGATAGGTATAATGGATTTAATTAGGTCCAGATGGCCACCAAAGATGCAGAAAAGATAGCATTCAAAACCCCGATTGGAAAATTTTATTAAACTATGATGCCCTTTGGCCTTAAAAATGCAGGGGCCACGTACCAACAAACCATGATAGCCATCTTCTATGATATGATGCACAAGGAAATTGAAGATTATGTAGATGACATCATGGTAAAGTCAAAAACCAGGGTAGGACACTTTCAAGTACTTGAACGAGTTTTTGAGAGGTGCAGGATGTACAAATTATGCATGAACCCCATAAAGTGCGCCTTTGGAGTGTCTGTTGGGAAATTCCCTAGGTTCCTAGTATATCATAAAGGCATAAGTGTGGATCCAGCTAAGGCCACAGCCATCGCAACAAAGTAAAGGCCTACAATGGTCAAAGAGCTCAAAAGTTTCTTAGGGAGGGTCTCCTACATCAGGAGGTTTGCGCCAAGATTAGCTTCGGTCACAAGAAAATTATCTAAACTGTTGAAAAAGGGAGCTGAGTTCACTTAAGGAACTGAGTCGCAGGAAGCCTTTCAAAGGATCCAACAGATCATGAATCATCTACCTACCCTGCAAGCACCAGTACCCGGGCGACCTCTGTTGCTATATCTAGCATCAAATTCCTAGGCTATAGGAGCTCTACTAGCACAGGAAGATGATGAAGGGAATGAGCAACCCATTTATTATGTGAACAGGACACTAAAAGATACAAAGACTAGGTACCCCAAGATAGAAAGAGCATTTCTGGTGGTTATTTATGCATCCCAAAGGTTGAAACGAAATTTTTCATCCCATCAGATCCTCCTAGTAACCAAATCTCATCCCATAAAGGCACTCCTCCATCAGCCTCTCTTAATGGGAAGAATAGCAAAGTGGTTGGTCTTACTTTTTCAATATGACATTGGTTTGAGGAACCCTAAGGCTGTCAAAAGCCAAGTCATAGTAGATCTGCTAGCCTAGTTCTTAGGGGAATAGGAGTGTTCACTAAGTAAGGAGATCCCAAAAGAAGTAGCAGTAGCAAAGCTCCTAGGAAAAAAGTGGACCATGAGGTTTGATGGGTCAGCAACAACAACTTCAAATGGCCTAAGAATTGTGCTAAGTTGCAAATATGGGGATACCGTTCCATTATCCTTCAAGCTCAAGTTCCCTTGCTCAAATAATGTTGTTGAATATGAGGCATACCTGACTAGACTGAACATAGTACTCAACATGGAAGTAAAGCATATGAGGGTCTTGGGAGATTCCAACCTCATGGTTTCCCAAGTAAAGGGAGATTTCACATTAAGAAAACAGAGCTTGGCAACTTATAAACCTTTAGTGTGGAATACGTCCAAAGGAGTGAAAACCGGTTCGTTGACATGTTGGCCACTCTAGGATCCCAGATACCCTTTAAAGGAAAGACCACTTTGATAAGGATAAGAAAGCAGGAAAATTCCATCATAGGATCTCTCAAGAAGATGTTCCCTAAAAAATTAGAACTGAAAGATGTTGGAGCACAGAGGAAGTATCAAAAAGTTGAAAGATTACACCTTGATAGAGGGAAAGTTGTATTGGAGGTTACCTGGGGGGATCTTATCCAGATGTATCAGTGAAAAAGAAACGAAGATGAAGTTAGAAAAATTACACGGCCAAACCTGTGGGATTGCAGAAAATATCAGTCTATATAGAAGAATGCAATGCATGGGGTACTACTGGTCAGACATGAACAGAGACACTACAACTGTACAAGATGAATGTCAAAAGTGTCAACTTTCGGTGGACAAAGAAGAAAATTATGCGGTGTTCATAACAAAAGATTGGAGGACCTCATTGATGGAATACTTGGCTCAAGGGATCCTGCCAACTAACAAGATGCTAGCCCATAAGCTTAGGAAAAGGGTCTTGTTTAAAACGGGGTATAGTGGGGATCCCTTAAGATGCCTGGGGCATAAGGAAGCCAAAGAAACAATAAGAGAAGTTCACTCTGGTGACTGTGAAAGCCACACAAGGAAAAGGAGGCATTATAGGCAGTTATTGCAGCTGAAGGACTACTGGCCCACAATGAAAAAAGACTTCAAGGAGCTGGTTAAAACGTGTCATACATGACAAGTACTCAGAGACACAATTCACACTCATCCAAATGTGTTGCAAGATATGACTACACCATAGCCTTTCCACACTTTAGGGCTTGATCTTAAAGGACCCATCAAACCTCACTCTAATGGCCACATATGGATCTTGGCAATCACCAAATATTTTACAAAATGGGTAGAAGCAATCCCCTTAAAGAAGGCCACCAGAACAGTTGTTGCAAACTTCATTCGAGAACACAGCATTACATGGTTTGAGATACCCAGGAGGCTGATCAGCGACAATGGTACCCCATTCATAAACAGGGACATGAAAAACCTAACCGAAACATATCACATCAAGCACGAGAGGTCCACACCATACTACCCACAAGGAAATGGCCAAGTTGAGGCCATCAATAGGGTGATAATAAAAATCCTTAAGAAAATGAAGCATGAGTATGAAGGGAAATAGAGTGCCCATCTGACGGATATACTCTGGACATGTAGGAACTCCTTGAAAATAGCCATAGGATTTTCACCGTTTTCCCTTGTTTATGGGATAGAAGCCATCAGTTTAGTAGAGTTAATCATCCCCACACCAAGAGTAGTACTTGAAGGAATCCAAGAGGACACGGATAGCATAAATAATGAGGGAAGACTGGCAGATCTGAAGGGGTTAGAAAAAGAGCGAGAAGTGGCAAGAAGGAGGAGCCAAAGGTACCAGTAGAGAATGGCTAAGGCATATGGGTAGACAGTACACCCAAGAGCCTTCATAGAGGGGCAGCTGGTGTTAAGAGCAGCAAAGCATGTAAGGAATAGTGTCTAGGAACCCTCCAAATTTACCCCAAAATAGGAAGGGCCCTACATCATCAAGGAAGCCCATGATAGTGGATATTATTACCTTGCGAAGAAAGATAGGATTGCCTTAAAGGATCCTATAAACGGAAATTGGCTGAAGCATTACTATGCATGAAAAGAGAAATGTTCTAGTACACCGAGAATCCCTTTTTCCACTCTCTAGTTTGCTAAATGTCCTGTCACTCTTTATGTTCTTTTGCCATGTTTTTTTCTTTTTTCTTTTTTTCTTTTTTTTGCCAAGAAATTTATCTAGTTGTTTCCTTTAGGAATCTATGATAAGAGGTCATTCTATGTTGAGACCCTTTCTATCTTTTGTCATCGCCCTATGTTCTTTCTAGTGGTCATGATGTATTTCAATGAAATCTTTTTTCTTAGGGAGCTTGTAAGATGTACAATTGCATTTAGATAATATTACATGACACAGCCTAAATTTGGCCAAATCTGGGTTAAGTACCTGGGCCAGCACTAAAAAAAAAAAGAGAAACATATGGCCCAGGACTCACACTACGATCAGTCCAAGTACATGGTTTAGGACTTTATTCAGAAATAAGTAACCCAAGGTACCTAGCCCAGTACTTGCCCCAAAATAGGCCTGCCTGGTTCATGACCTAGGACTTCGAAAAAAAAAAGAAGAAGGAAAAAACAGTATCCAATGTACCTAGCTCAGTATCTGCACAGGGACACAATGACTAGGGTACCTGGTCTAAGACCTACCACAAGAATTTATAGGAGCCATGGTCCAGGACTCAGTTCAAATAAAAAAAAGCGAAACTATAAAAGAAATAGAAAGAAAAGATGACAAAAAATATATCTATGTATCACACAAAGGCAGTCAGAAGTAGTTCCAAAAAGAGAGATAAAACTTATACATCTTAAATTGTCTGAAAAGAAAACGAAATAGACTTATACACCTTGAATTGCCCAAAAAAAAAAAGAAAAAAAGAAAGGGGTGAGCTAAGATATAAGGCCAGCCAACAGAGGGCCTTTTGAGGGAACCGCAAGAGTAGTTAATGAAGAAAAAACCAGTTGCTTCTTGACTTTCAAATCTTGCAATGCCTTGTGAGCATAAGCCAGAACTTCCTTAACAGTGACAATTTCAGCATCAAGATCCTTAAAAGCCTTCCTCTGGAATAGTGTGTGGGATAAGGACTGCAAGTACTCCAACAAAAAGGACAAATTGAACTTGACCTCTACAAGATCCTGCACCACTCCCCTTCACTCTAAAAGCCTCTCCTTGGATAAGGAGTCAAAAGAGGAGTCCCTCAGAGAAATCAACACAGCACAAAAGAGCTCCATCAGGATGTTGCCCAGAAACATGCCTCCCCTAAACGCACTGGTGAAGTCCCCATAAGCTTTGAACAGTCCCTCCAAGAGTGGCAAGTCCTCAATAGGCATAGAGAATCGCAAGACGCTATCAAAAGGAGGCTCAAAACGATGAAAATGGCTCGTAGGGACGTTATTAAACTCCAAAGAATCAAAACGAGCCAGGAAAGCAGGGAGCCCTGAGCTAGAATCTGAGACAGCCATCTTTGGGGCTTCTTCCATTGTTGTGTCTCCTCCTTTAGGAATTGGAGGACTTTCAAGTCTTTGGATGGTCTGGGGGATCCTTGTTTGAGCTTCAATGGTCTAGACACTAGGAACAAGTCCCTTAGCTTCTTTAGCAATCGCAAGCTCAGGTTCCTTGGTACCTGCATCAGAACCTACAAGAATAGATAGAGTCATGGTAAAAAAAAAAAAGACAAAGAGAGGAAAGAAATGGGAGGGCAAAGAACATGTACTAGCCTCCTGTGGTAGAGCTTTCTTTTGAGCCTGGGCAGCCACTTCAGCCATCATGGGAGGTTCATCCTCCTATCTCTCTAACCTCTCAGAAAACTCTGTAAAAGGACATAAGGCACATTGAAAGAAGGGCGAAGAGATCTTGGCAAAATTGCTAAAAGAGGGGAGGGACGCTGAGGGCTTACCCGTAAAAATAAAAAAAAAAAAGAAAAAAAAAAGAAAAAGAAAAAAGAGACAAGGAAGAAGGATGGGAAGAGAGAAAGGGAAGATATGAACTAGAAAAAGGAAGAGAGGCAATGATAATGAGCAATACACACCTTCAGAAGCCTCTAACTCCAAGAATGGGGCAGATTGGGCACTGGCTTGGCCTAAAAAAATGAGAAAAGAAACAAAAACCTTTAGGAAGGAAGGATAAGGGAAATAAGAAAATAGGCGCTAATAAAGGATGGGATAAGGCTTAGCTGCTCGTGTAGATGAAGATGCACCCCCTAGAGACTCCTTACCTAACGCAAGTTCAGTTGTGGGCTTAATTGTTACAGTTTTGGTTGGGCTGGGAGTCTGCACAAGTTTGGGATCTTAGGGAACAGGAGGTTGAGAGGCTTCAGGATCTTGAATAGCCAAGGAAGCAGAAGGTGAAATGGGTTTGGCATCCTTGACTGCCTGTCTGGCTTCCCCAGCCACGCCACCACTAGGGGGCTCCCTTTCCACGCTTGAGGCAACAGAGGGCTGAGCTGCCACCACTATTTTCACCAAGGCGCCACTAGCCACAAGGGGAGGCACCTTACCTACGAAAGAAAGAGAACCAGGAAGAAGCAATTGACAGAACAGAAAAAAAAAATGTATACACAATTCCAAAGAAAGAGGGAAAGCAGAAAGTGAAAAGGAATAAGTAAATAAGGGCCATACCACATCATCACCAGAGGACTGACTCTTTGCTCTTTTAGGGTTTAACTTGCGCTTAGACTACAAACAAAAAGAAAGATCATTCATCAGTATAAAAAAAAAGGGGGAGGCACAACAAGACAACAAACCAGAGGTGAGTAAGGAAATGTCAAAAAAAAAGAAAAAAAAAAAAAAGAAAAAGGAATTAGGCCTTGCTCCTCTCTCTCTCTCTCTCTCTCTCTCTACAGATTCTTCAATAGTCTTTTGCTTACTATGAGTATGCCCAAAGGGTCCTAAGGGAGATTAGGGTATGATGTCAAGGGAACCCAAAGAACCATGGGCTGAGGAAGTAACAACTACTGAAGAGATTCCTTTAAAGGAACCCATAGGGACCTAAAGGACAGAAGACTCTACCTTAGTCTTTACTCTGATCTTTGGGATGAGAGGATGGCTGACCTCCTTTCCAATTGTAGAAGCGTCCACCTTCTCGGGCTCCTTGGAAATACCAAGTTGCTTGTGAGACTTAGTAGTTTTTCTCTTCTTAGTCTCATGGCTAGACTTAGTACTCTCAACACTACCTTCAACCTTAGCTTTCTTAATAGCCTCCTGCTTGATCTTCTTTTCCTTGCCCTTGCCCACAAGAATTGCAGCACTAATCGCCTTTATCACTCCTCTCTTGATTGGCACACTAAAGGAAGAGCCCATGATGAGGTCGCACCCTAACCAAGCATCAAGGAAGTCATTGGCATAGCACACCTAGCCACCCCTAGAGGCATGTTACTCAGCGAATCCTATTTTATTGCTTATTGCAACAGACACAATATCAGCAATGGGGAGGGCCAAACGCTTGTTATAAGTGGGAGTAGAGAAAAGACCAGGATCAAGAACCCTCCCAATCTTGCCAGAACCAACAAAGTCCAAGAAGGACTTCTGAACTCTTCTCCAATAACTAGCAAAGCCGTTGGAAGCAAAGACTCCCCATTGAGAGTTTGGCACCACGAACTAGGGGCTCCTTCGTGACTAATAAGAAAAGGCGTAAAGCCTTAGAAATGGATACATGGATGGGAGAGAATGCACTACCTCTTTGAACACTAGTGGGATGTCCTAATCAAAACAAATTTGCCTGAGCACCCAGAGTACTGAGTAGTGAGTGTACCTTGGACTGCTTGATGAAGGTACTTGAAGTCATGAGGGGCTGGTACAAGCCAAGTATATTAAGCTGCCTTCATCTCCCCAGCAGAGATCAAAAGTGTGTCTTAGAAAGTTGAGAAAGGAAGCTAGAATGGAATCACATACAAACCCAGGACTAAAATCTCGAGGGGAACATCAACTTAAATGCCTTGCCTAATCGAATAACTCTACCAGGCCAATGTTGCCACTTTTCAAGTTGGACCAGCAAAAGATGATAGGGTGGCTATCAGTAGAATTGCCACACAGACCCTTGATCACGTCTGGGGGTCCTTGGAACTTATCTTTTACATACTTCAAGTTTCTGCATTTCGCCAAAGTGATAGAAGAATGATCCCACATGAACACCTGAAGAATAGCACAGTGGAGAGACGAGGTAATGGAATAGCAGGAGTTGCCTTCAATCTCATCTCCGTGAAGCAAATCCAACTGAGAATAAACATGGCCTAAAAACATGGGGGCTAAAGGATACTGGGCACCCCGGGCTAATTTGATCGCAATAGGAAAGAAAATAGACCTAATCTCATACCCGGGGAACTCGCTAAACAAAACTTATTGAGTTACAGTGTCAGGAACCCAGCTTGCCTAACCGCCTTATCCTTTTCCTGAGAAAGGGTCATTACCCACTTGCCCATTCTGCTTGGTAATTGGTTTCCCCCCAAAAGAAGTAGTACGCCCACTAATGTGACTGAAAAGCTTGTCTTCAATCTTGAGATCCTCACTAGAAAGGTTGATATCAAAGGGATTCTCATCACCAAACACTGGAAGGAGGAAATTATTAACCACATCCTCCAAAGTGATGGTGAGCTCACCAACAAAAAAGAAGAATGTGTGGAGAGAAAAACACCAATGGTGCACCAAGTGTTTAAGACCCTTGGTGTCCTTAAAACCTTCAAAATTGCTACTAATTTCAAGATCCCGGTGCACTCCAAGCAACTGACAAACTCACCATCAAAAAACTCCTTGTCCACCCAACTGGACCAACTAATAATCTTCCTCATGACAAAGTTGAAGAAGATAGGAACTACCTCGCGGGATCCCCGTCTAATCTGAAGATCCAAAATCTCCCTTGGATCTGGAATCTAGGCTGAACTAGGAACCTAGGCTAACCAGAAAACACCCAGGTGTGCAGAGAAAGAGAAGCTTTGCCATAGGACACCTAAGGAAAGAACAGGCTAGGGGTGTACCAAAGGTCCTGCAAAGGGAAGGCTGGGTGATCTGCAACCTCCTGCACCTCGCCCTGTGCTGACCGTGCTAAAAAATCCTCACCTTCAAAAGGAGTGGGAGAACACTCCCTTCTTTTTCATGAAGAGGAAGAAGCCATAGAATAATGGTGCAACAAAAAAGAAAAGTTAAGGGAGTGAAGGACAAAAAAGAAGGGACAAAGGAAAAAGTAGGAAGGAAGAAGGTGAGTTTGAAAAATATCTCTGGGAGTGAAAAGATGGCTTGAAAAAACTGCAATAATGGCGCAGAGAAAAATTAGAGAAGACGATGTATTGGAAAATGCGTTAGTTGCCAATATTCAATTTTATAAGAGAAGATATTGTCAGTTATTAATGGGAGTTACGGGAAACGTAAAAAGTGGAGAGGAAGTTTACTCAAACACTTAACTACCACATTCCGTGGAAAGAAGGGAGTTATAAAAGAAGTGGGATATGTGAAAAATTAGGATGCCAGAGGATAACATGGAGAAGTAGGATCCCACGAAGCAGAGAAAGGTGATCCTGAAGTTGACTGAGACAGCAAATGAAAAAATTCTTACCAAGATCAAGAATCTTGTTTACTCATACAAAGGTTGCAGGCAACCCATGAGCTTGGGGGACTAAATGTTGAGGTCCAAAATACCACAATGTTATATCAAAACCCAAATGCATGAAGAGTCCATAGGAAGGGACCCAAGCCCATGAATGGGTAAGCTTTGGATCTCACAAAACAAAAGAAAGAAAGAAGTCTAGCCCAGACTTCAAAGGTATTAAAAAAAAAATCGCTGAGGAGCTCAGGGAGAAAACTGAACCAGGATATTGGGGACTCCCAAAAGCTTGGGATCCTCAAGATGTGTAGCAAAACTAGGTTGGGACTGAGATAGTTCAAAGGGGCATGCCCAAAAACATGAAAACTGAGGGCAGATATGTCCCATCAACCACCCAGTGATGCAGAAAAGGATCAGAAGACTTAGGAACCAACAACTCATGAATAAAGGTCTGGTATCGCGGGGAATCTAGCAAGATGGACCACAAAGGAAGGTGGTTGGGGATCTTTCAGCCTGATAGAAAGGAAGTAGCCCGTTTGGGAAAAATGACAAAAGGGAAAGCAGCCAAAAGGTGGGTCTGAAAATGTGGAATCTAGAAGCCTTGGAAAAAGGAAGATCATAAGTCAGCCCTTTAGGACACCCCAGAACGGGAAATTTAGCTAAGGGTTTTTGAAGAGGGAAACTCAAAAGAGGGAAATAGTAAAGAATGAGGGAAGGACTAGCCATAAATGTTGCTAACACAACATTGGTTCTGATACCTAGGGGGCAAATAGAGAGAATCAATGGTACCCTAGAAACCATAGAATGAAACTATAAAAGGAGGGGCAGCCAACAGTGAAAGGGAATTCAGCAACAATGAATTAGAAGGAAAAGATCCTTGAGAAAACTTTGAGAATTCAAAAAGAGAAAAAAAGGAGGGAAAACACCACTCGGAATCCTCAAACAGTCACTAGAGAATACACTTAGATTCAAAAGGATTCAAATTTCGCAAATCTTAGAGGCCTGAAGAGTCATCTAAGTCTGTGATTTTTGAACTTATTTGGACCTTGTAACACATCCTAGTAAGTATGATGACACAACATTGGTTCTGATACCTAAGGGGCAAATAGAGAGAATCAATGGTACCCTAGAAACCCTAGAATGAAACTATAAAATGAGGGACAACCAACAGTGAAAGGGAATTCAGCAACAATGAATTAGAAGGAAAAGATCCTTGAGAAAACTTTGAGAATTCAAAAAGAGAAGAAAAGGAGGGAAAACACCGTCCAAGATCCTCAAACAGCCACTAGAGAATACACTTGGATTCAAAAGGATTCAAATTTCGCAAGTCTTAGAGGCCTAAAGAGTCATCTAAGTCTGTGATTTTTGAACTTATTTGGACCTTGTAACACATCCTAGTGAGCATGATGCATTAAAAACTTAAGAAAATAATGAAATATCCCATATCACCCTAAGGATCTCTAATGTTTTATTTTAATTTTCTTCCTCGTATATCATTCTTTACTGTTCCTTGCTGCTCAATGTGTATATATTCTTTGTATATTAGTGTGTATGTATTGTAAGATTCGCGCTTTGTGCACCACTTGGTTCGGAATCAACCCAACTTAACTATGGTGAACCAACCCTAGTCCCTTAAAACATAAAGCATTCGACCCAGGATCCTTGTCCTTTTTACTTGGGTGTATGTGCTGTTTTTTTAAAAAGAAAAAAGAAAAGAACCCACACAGAAGTTCAATGTTGTAGGCAAAAAAACATAATGTGGGTGTCAAATTATTAACAGAATTGATATGGCCAACATGAAACCAGAATTAAACATAAATGATTAAAATGAAAGTTTTGAAATGTAAATGATCAAATAAAAATGACTCCATACTTAAAGAGCCGAAAGTATACTTTAATCCCAAATTTTGGTGCAATTTAAATGATTGTAAATTTTCATAATTGGGAATACGTACTCCACAATATGTATATATATATATATATATATAAATAAAGTAGCCATAATTTAATGTGAATTTGTACTCTCATTAGTTTAAGAATGAGGTTTTGCTCTCAGAAAGGGGGCAGTTGCCCCTCTCTGAATGCCGGTGGAGTTGATGATTATCCTATCTATCCTTTGTTACGAAACCACCCTGGCCTCCTCAAATACACACACATACAAAGTGAATTTGTAGATTAACCAAAAGATAATTATAGATGCATATGCGTTCAATATAAACATACAATCAAAAGTACATGTTGATTCTTGTCAAAGCTACCGCCACCTGCTCTTTGGACAATGATTCTCTCAATTTCAAGGTGAAGTGGAGAGTATCCATTTAAAGATCAAGATTCATTTATAATATATACATGATTTAGATTATGCCAACTCATTTAATTGTGAATACATAAACTACAAGAATTAACTAAAGTAAAACTAAACTAGAGTTTAAGGTAGTGTTTAATCTAGACCGCACATTTGATTGACCATGGAGACTAGAGAGGATAAATACAAATACACGTCTTTTATTAAACATCCTAAAATGAGCAATGTAAGTCAAACATTTTTGAAAAACACTATTACTAAATACGTTATTTTTTTTTAGAAACACAGTTTTCAGTATTTAAACACTGAAAACTGTTGTTTGGAACTGTTGTTTGGAATCACATACTAAACAATTTCTAAACACTGAATTTAGAAAACTTTTCTTACTAGTTTTTAGCATTCAAACAACTTCGTTCAATGGCACTTTTATAAATATATTGAAAATATAGGGCCCACTTATTAGCTTTAAAAAAGAAGCTAATTATGTGTTTTTACACCCACTGAAATATGTTATTTGAAATATGATACCATTAGGGCTGTTTGATAAGGGAATTCAAACAATAGTTTTTAGTATTTAAACACTGAAAGCTTTGGCCAAAAAAAAAAAAAAAAAGAACACATTTGGTAGGGGAATTTTTTAGGAGTGTTTGAGTTTCATTTCTCATTTTAGGGTGTTTGAACATTGGATTTAGAAAACTACTCATACCACACACTTTTGTAAATATGTTAAAAATTATTGGTCCCACCTGATTAAACTACACGAGAGAACTTTCTCTCTCTCTCTTCAAATAAAATAATAATACTTTTATTGTACTTGTCAGCTTGCTTAAAAAAATACATACACATACCAAACACACAATTATATTTTTTTATATACGTAAATACAGTAAACACTTTGATACTAAAAATCAACCCAGCAAAAAGTAGTTATAAGACCACAAATTATTCAACAATTTTTTTACCACAACTCTAACAATGATTAGGAGTGATTGATTTTCCTCACTTACGCATTAACCTACCGTTACATGGTCCTAGACTTTTCCACCCAACGGGCCATAAATTTCCCTGATTGCGCCACGTGCAGAGAGGCGGCCAGTACTTCATAATCTCCATCTCCTCTAAGTGCTAAGAAAACTTCATTCATTTCCGAACTGCTTTAAAGCTCTTTCTTCTTGTCCAATCAATCAACACACAACAACCGGTACCTCTTGAACTTCAGACAGACAGAGAGCTGCGATGCATATGATCAATGCCGTAATGGCGACTCGGATGCTGACTCGGAACATGGAGTCGGACTCGGCGGGGCTCGGCGGCATAGCGTTCGGGACGGCGTGGTGGTTCATCTACGCCGGGGTCTCTTGCTTCCTAGTCCTCTTCGCCGGAATCATGTCCGGGCTCACTCTCGGCCTCATGTCCCTCGGCCTCGTCGAGTTGGAGATCCTCCAGCGTAGCGGCACCAACACCGAAAAGAAACAAGCAGGTCCGATTCATTCCGATATTTACCAATTTCATTTCGCTTCGTTTCGGGTTTTTTCATTGTTGCTTGAATTTTGAATTTGTGTGATTTTGTTGTTGTTGTTGTAGCTGCTATACTTCCAGTGGTTCAAAAGCAACACCAGCTGCTTGTCACTTTGCTTTTGTGTAATGCGGTTTCCATGGAGGTTTGTTTTTCTTTAAATAGTGGAATCAGTATTTTTCTGATATTATTTCCTGATCAATTTAGTTTGAATTTGAACCGTATCTTTCAATTGGGTAATTTGATTCAAGTGTTAAATGTGATAGCTACGTAGTGATATATTTGTGCACGTTTGTGAAAATTAATGGGTATTTGATTCTAATGCGGAAATTTAGAATTTTAAATAAGCTAATAAGAGTTTGTAGCTAGAAAGCACGGCCCGGGTATGGTTCAAGCAATTTGTAAAAAATTATGACATGAAACGGGTACGGCACCCTAAATGAATTGTCCGTGCTTCCTAGGTTTGTAGCTCTCAATTGGCTGGTGTTTTCTATGTCCAGGGTTCAAATTACCCTGTTGTAACTGTTGAATAAAGGGTGTTGTGCCTATTTAGAAAACTACATTAGAAAAAAGTAAAAAGATTTTTAAAGCGAAAAGCAAAAGGCTTTGGTGGTGTTGTGTACTTGTGCCTATTGAAGTAATTGGGATAAAAACAAATGGTTGTGTTCTTTAATGTGGCTTTGGAGTTTGGTGGATGATTTGAAACTTGAGCCCTTTGTGAATTTGGAAAAGTTGTGCAGAGAATAGTAGAATATTCCTTTAGTATGCATTTTGGTTGGTTCTTTTTCAGAAAGTTTATTTGCTTATTGGCTAAAAGTTGGCAAAAGTATGGTTATATTTAGAACAACTTTTCCAAAAAAAAAGGCTAACCCAAACTCACACTTAGTATTGTTATACTTAAAATTTTGTTATATTGAGTTTGTAGTCCTTGTTAGAGTATGCTTAGTTTTAATTAACAGATATTATTGGGTTTGGTATTTGTTCTCTGCAGGCCCTTCCTATATACCTGGATAAACTTTTCAATCAGTATGTCGCAATTCTTCTCTCTGTAACTTTCGTTCTTGCTTTTGGGGAGGTATGTTGTTTTTACATGCTTACATGATTTTGTTGGTTTAGCTTATATTTTTGAAGCTATTTGATTGATGATTATCCTGTTATCATTTCATTTTTCAGGTCATTCCACAAGCAATATGCACAAGATACGGGCTTGCTGTAGGGGCCAATTTCGTATGGCTTGTGAGAGTTTTAATGATAATCTGCTATCCAATAGCTTATCCCATTGGAAAGGTAAAATCTAAGACAAATTTTTGAATGTTTTGAGAATAAGAGATTTACATGGTTCTTGTTGCACACTTGAGGTGGTTCCCAAGAAGGCTTCCATTCCATTATTCTTTCCTCTACACCTTGAAAAAGTTGTTCTCAGAAACCTCCCTTGTAGGCATTGTCTTCTTATTTCCCCTGTACCTTTCTTATATGTAAAATTGAGTTGCGGAATGAAGCTTTAGTATCGTTTTAGCTTCTTTTGTATATACATCCTAAAATAGAGTATTGGTGGAGAATCTATATAAGATTCCATACAATATCAAAGCCCTCCTTTACTGATATTATAGCACTCATCTTCTCCTTTTTGTATTTCTGGTTCTGTTGATATGTATTTCCTTAACACTAGAAATATATGTGTTCCAGGTTCTGGACTGGGTTCTGGGACATAATGAAGCTTTATTTAGGCGGGCACAGCTTAAAGCCCTTGTCTCCATCCACAGCCAGGAGGTAAAGCCGTTGGAGTTTATATGCATAAACTACTGCAATTATCACTTGTTAAAACTATTCAAATGTTTCAAGGAGTAATAGCTTGTTATTCTTGTTATGCTTAGGCTGGCAAGGGAGGAGAGCTTACACATGATGAGACAACAATTATTAGCGGAGCCCTAGATTTAACTGAAAAGGTAAACAATGTTACTTAAACTGGTATGCTAGTTTATTTATTGTTTTTCTTGTTGTTGTGCATTTGCAGAACTTCCAGAGTTAGTCATTTTATTTTTCAGCTGATGAACTTTCCTGTGCAATTTTTTGTTTATTCATTTACTAAATTCTGTTTTCAAGAATTTTTTTTTTTTGGTTGTTGTTGTTGTTTTTGGGGGGGGGGGGGGGAGGGTGTTGCATCCTTTGATGGTTAAGAGTACCTTGCTTCTTATGTAGATTTGTTTTTAAATTTGCGTCTGTAAATTCCCTTCTCTTGGTTCTAACTGACCAAGTGACTTGGTGGAGAAGCTAAAATTTTGAGTTTCTGAAAGTGATCACTATAGTTTGATGTTTCTATATAATGCATTATCTAAATTTAGATCCTTGATATTAGCTGGAGTTAGTATCTCAAAGTCACTCTTCATGTTGTCATTATCATTTTCAATCAGACTGCTGAGGAGGCTATGACACCTATTGAGTCAACCTTTTCCTTGGATGTCAATTCGAAGTTGGACTGGTAAGTTCTACACCTGACTAAGTTTTGATGCCATTATTATTATCATTTTTTTCTTCTTCTTGATCCAACTTCCTCATCAAGATACCAAGAGTTATACTTTAAAATTTCTGTTTTCACATTCTTCCAAGAACTAAATCCATTATTTTATAATCAATTTCCTGCTTCAAAAAATATGTGCGATTCAACATTTATTTTTATGGAGACCTTGTTTTGCTATCTGATAAAGAATTTTTTTTTTTTTTAAATTGTGATAAATGAGTATAATTCAAACTCAAATTTTTTTATGTTGGTTTAAAACTTTAGTTATGCAAAGCATATCTTAACTAAGTTTTGCATTTGTACATGCTTCTATGTCATTCCAATCAATCTGTTATGGTCTTAACATATGTGAGTGCATTTGCAATAGATTGCAAGTTTCTTTTCGTAGCACATGAATATTGGCTGCAAGTTGTTTCTGTTATTTTTGTTAAACTTTCCATTTATCTTGTGATAAAGCTTTGCATGGTCATCACCATTACATGAATTTGTCTATTCTTAGTAGAAGTTCTAGAATACTAGTATTCAATCTATCCTTTGTTCATATTTGTATTTTCTTTTCATAATTTTAATAACCCAGGGAAGCAATGGGGAAAATTCTTGCTCGGGGTCATAGTCGAGTTCCTGTCTATTCTGGGAATCCAAAGAATGTAATTGGACTTCTGCTGGTGGGTTGGACTTTAAGCTTTTGACAAACTTTTGAATTATAGTACTGGTTTAAATGTTTGCTGATTTATAACTGGTTATTTCTCTCACTTTTTTCTTTTCCCTTTGGAATTAGGTGAAGAGTTTACTCACTGTACGACCTGAAACAGAGACCCCTGTCAGTGCTGTATCAATCCGTAGAATTCCACGGTATGTTTGTATACTTAAAGATGTGCTTATTCTTTTTTCGGAATTAAGTATGGATATGAATTGTTGATGTGTGGGATGTGTCCTTAGGGTTCCATCAGATATGCCTCTGTATGATATATTGAATGAGTTCCAAAAGGGTAGCAGTCATATGGCAGCTGTGGTGAAGTCTAAGGGAAAAGGCAAGCCTCCTACAATTGATGGAGAAAAATCTGAAGAGAACAAATTTTGTGGCGAGGACTCTCAACTGACTACTCCTTTGTTAAAGCAGAATGAAAAGTCCGACGTTGTTGTTGTTGACATTGACAGGGCTTCAATGCCTACCAATATAAGGAGGCCACCATCTTTTAGGCGTAGTGACACTGCAACAAATGGTGTATCTCATTTGTCAGAGGATATTGAAGATGGTGAAGTTATTGGTATTATCACTCTGGAAGATGTGTTTGAAGAACTTCTGCAGGTAAAGTGCAACCCCTTATTTATATATTCCTTTCAGTTTGCATGTCGTTCCAGTTGCCAGTAGACTAATGGTGACGATTTCATCAATTTATGCAGGAGGAAATTGTGGATGAGACAGATGAATATGTTGATGTGCATAAAAGGTAGGATTAATGATAAAGATTCAATAGCAGTAATGTCCGGTTTGAAGCCAAAAAAAAAAAAGCAGTAATGTATGGTATTGCCAAAATGAAAAAAAAAAATGACAATGGATCTTGTTATGAATTCTTCTTTGCAGAATCCGTGTGGCTGCAGCTGCAGCTGCTTCATCAATGGCACGAGCTCCATCAATTCGGAGGTTAACAGGCCATAAGGGAGCAGTACGTGAACCTTTTCCATTATCAATTTTGATATATTTTCCATTATTTTCTTTCTTATCTATTAGCTTAGTAAAATGAATTTAAGCTTTGCCCAATGTGAAGAAGACGACATAAATAAAGCAAAATTTAAGTGCTGAGAGTCTTGAGACTCAGGTTTCTATGAGAATAATTGAATACAATAAGGAGAATACAATAGGCGAGTTGGTACCCAGGATCCTAAGTGACCTGTTGCTCGGGGGTTCAATCCCCCCCACTTACCTAGCAAAAAAAAATAATAATAAGGAGAATAAAAACCTCCAACAACACATGTTTTGAGTACAAGCGATTGAAAAACAATTTTTTTATGATGTTATGCATCCAGCTTCATTGTATTTTTGTAGACTGTTGGCTAGGGAGAGAATTAATTATCTGGGTCTCTGATCTTTGTCCATAATGGTTTTAGGACGGAGGGCCCTGGATTTTTAGGTACTGTTACTGTGAAATAAATTTTTTTTGCCCTTATTAGTTATTATTGATATATTGGAATTGGAATTGGAATTGGAATCAACAACTAATCAATATAATACAAATTGATGAACCTTTTAACAGGAAAAAAAGGAATTAATGTCTTTATAATTGGATGGCAGGTTAATAGCCCTCTTATATCTTATAATGAAGGGCATTAATTTGCGATGTACGTGTCACAAAAGACTTTAATGGCTAATTAAGTGGAAACTTAGATTAAGACTTATTCTCTTTACATTCATCAAATGGTGAAACAAATAGTGCACTTGGTGCAGGAAGTGCGTAGCTTCACTCTCACATATTTGTATAAAAAAAATAGAAATATAATTTTACTGGAGTAATTTTTTTTTCTGCTGCTTGCAATACATACTTTTCCACATACCCTTTGAAGCTAAATCTTATTGTTTGCTTGTTTGTTTTTTTTCCTTGTTGCTGTAATAACCCCAGGGAGGCCAAAGCAAGCAAGGGCAAAACCCAAAGAAATCTGCCGAGGATGATTTAAATTCCACAAGGTCACAAGGAGCTTCTGGGGAACCTTTTGGGAATAAGAAATGAGTGTATTGATCCCTGTCATCGTTAGCAAGGGTTCGTTTATTTTCATACAGAGAACTAAAAGTTGGTGGTGGTGCTGGTTGAGAAGAGGAAGGAAGAACAATAAACTCAACCGATATTTTGTAGATATGAATTTTATTTAGAAGATGCCGTATCGTTCTCTGCTAAACTATCACCACGTTGAGCGTGTAAATCTGTACTTAATGCAGAATGTACGAGATATCAGGATTTTGAACCTCTTGAGCTTAGGCTCAACTTAAGTTTGGGAGGAACGGTATGGGAAAAGGGTTCTTAAGCTTAGAGGGTATTAAAACCCTCATAATGTTTGAAGAGGTTGTATTATTGAGTTTTACCTTCAATCTGCTGTTTTGAATTATGTGAATAAATAAAATAAATTACCTGCTTTCTCAATCTACTAAAAGTTCTGAATAAAGGGAAGCGAAGAGGGTAGCACACAGGTTGGGGAAGAGGGAAAATCGGAAACTTAGTCTTTTTTTATTATTATTTATTATTATTATAATCTTTATTATTATTATTACTATAATTTGATTGTTACAATAGGAGGGCGCATTTGAACTCGGGGAAACATAAGGAGAAGACAACCAAATAAGATATTGTCCATGGAAAGTGGATAACAAACATACAATAACTTTTCTTTTTTCAACGAGTTTAGGCTAAAGTGTACTTTCTTCTCCTATTGGAATGGGCAGGCAAAAAGGTTGAGTTGGAAAATCAATGATTGAGTTTGTAAATTATAAAATAATTATAATCTTTGCCTGAAAAAAAAATTAATCAGAATTTTCTTTTCCCAAAAGCCCCAGAAAGAAAGAAGGGTGAGAGGGGACGTCTTTTTTCTCTTCTAACTTCATCAAGAACTTCCGAGCTGGTGGTTTGAGTGAGTAATCATGGTCTAGGATGCATGTTCCTAGGCCTAGTTGATGATAGATTGAGATTGGGATAGTGACAATGTCCTCAGTTTGATCAAAGGTCAAAAAATAAGCAAAAAAAATAATATCAAAATAGACTATTCTGCATATGTTAATCAACAGTAAAGATCCTGTTCATGTATCTTACACTACATATGCTGTCATAATTTCAGCCATATAAGTGACCTTATCTTGTACACAATGCGTTGTCATCCGTACACTCTGAAATCAAGGAGTTCATCTTCATCAACACACCACAGGACTCGAATATACATGCTGTACTGATTTACTCATACAAAAAAGTTGTTGCACAAAACTAACCTCAAAGAACTTGGGAAAATTCATTACCAAGTAACAACATTCATCAATGTTGCTCATCCCAACTTAGAAGAATCACAGTGCACTTCCATATGATATAAAGCCTTGTTCTCTTCTCCCGGATGTGCCTTGAACACCTTTGCCATGACCTGAGCTTTGGGAGTCGCACTGAATTCCAATGACTAGCCATGATCATGTACAAAATGGTATGCGGTGGTGGTGGTGGTGCTAAAATTTTTGTTGATCTAAAAAGCCTATGAAAAGCATAGGCTTATAAAGAGGGAGGCTAAGAAGAAAAGTCAGAGACATTGTATTTGTTGCTAACAAGTGTTGGCCCCTAATTGGGTAAACATACCAGGGTCCCATTTAAACAAAGATAACAAGGTAGACCCATTAGCTTGTCTCCCTGCCAATTCAACTGGAAAAGGACTAGTTATAACTTATCCTAGTTTAATCTGAAGTTCCCTTCTCTGACACTGTCTCTATAAGGCTTTATTTGTCCCAATGTGTTCAGATGTACAGCAAAATAAACCAGTGCCGCCCGAATTCCCGGACACGTTTGGATGTGTGCTAAGTGGGGTGTTATGAATGTGTTACATCAACAGCTAGATAACAAAAACAAAAGGGTAACATAATTAATGTGAGAGGTTTCTCATTTGCTGATACAACTAAGTCTTCAGAACTCCATAGAATATCTTTGTTGCATTGCACATGTATATATGGAGTTTTATATCTTCTTTGGGATTAAAATTGAACTGCATATGTGCATAATTTTTGTACGCACACTCATTTTGAGTCATCTTCAATTAGTGAGGTGGTACATCATCATGAGCTCCTTTGAAAAAAAAAAAAAGAAAACCCTTATCATCAATCACAGTAAACCTAGTTTCATGTAAGGGGTGGGTCTTCACTTTTTGATGTAAACTAAAAGTCTAAAACCCACACAAAGGAGATATTATTGGAGATTGATGGATATGGTTATGTCCTGTGAACATGGATAACACTATAATTGTTCAGTTTTTCTCTCACTCGATAAATAAAGCCAAGGAGACCCATATATTTTAATTCTAATCAAGCCAATTATTCGTTCTCTAAAGGCTTAAATAAAACCAACCCCCTCCAAATTAAATCCTCTTTTTCCCTTTCTGTCATAGAGAAAAAAAAAAAAAGGCTTTAAGTCAGTTCAATTCTATGCCAATTTGTTTAGATTTGAAACTTGCAATTAAGCAGAATTTCACCAAACATCCAAGGTTTTTTTTTTTTTTGGCCAGAAACTTCCAAGTTTATATGATGAAAATTTAATATTGCATTCATCTGTGGGCCAATTAGTAGTGTAATAACAAAGAAAGAAGCTTAATAGCAAACTTGAGCGTGGATAGGCATGGAAACACGGATGGATATATAATAAATATATTTTTTCTTGGATAAATTAATTAAACAATATTAATAAAATGAAAACAAAGGGTTTATAATAATAATAATGACTTCTAGAGGAAGATATCCACACACACACACACAAAAAAAACTTTTGGTTCTAGAAGGAAGTACAAACCCAAAGACACTGGACATGCATGCACTAAACAACACACTAAAATCTAAATGCAAGGAATGGAGGATTGTATTCATTCATGTAATTACTATGGGGAACATTTCATTTGTATTAGAGAGAGAATGTACATATCTTAGTAACAATAATACAGCAAACTAACAAACTAGAAAAACTAAACAAAACCAAAGCTAAATGCTCCTTAATTAGAACCCATGTACGTTGCCTTCTGCATATCATATATTCATGCTTATTATTGCTTTGAGTATTTGTGCCAACCAAGAAGCATAGAGATGCAAACCCTCATAATATAGAGCTTCCCCTTTTGCTGTCTCACCATTCTCTTCCATTTGGCAAATCTCTTGCCCATGTCTTCCATTAGTCTCTGATATTGCACTGAACCATTCCAAGACAAGGTCTGAATTTATTGAGATCAAGAAATCCGATGTGGCATAGTATTCTACAAGTCATGAGATTGGACATACAAGTACACGCTACAAGGACACGTCATAGCTAGGGTCCCCTTGTGCCTCCATGGTGCATGGAAGCACGTGATCTTTCCCTATCTAAACTCAAATTAAACTTAAATCATGCCGGCCATTGACAATTGTCGACCTTTGTTAAATGTTAAGGCAGTTTCAAAGTACATCACCTGAATCTTATCTTCAAGGGTGACATACCCCACAATTCATTATCCTTTTCTGGATACCATTGTCTTTTTCCTTTAAGCTATGACAGAAATTAAAAGGTGCCTTTCTGAGACCTTATTAGGAGTACTGTGTTGAAAGCCAGCTTGCGTGCCTCACACCCCCCTCTTCGTCAACTCTCAAACACTTTTACAATGAAAGAGACACTTTGAATTCATTTTCAAAAGGAGACTAAAATAGAATAAGAAGAAGAAGGGAATTTTTATGTACATTAATGGGATGATTTCATGCATGAGTTATATATATATATATATATATATATTGTATACTCGACATGTATGCATGATGCAAACATAACCTCATCAACAATTTTTTTTTTTTTTTGGCTGAGATAACCTCATCAACAAACTGTTATAAACTTCTCATATTTACTATATGTAATTCCAAATTCTAAGTACTAACTCATCTTATAAATAAACTTCATTTAAACTCATCTTGATTAATTCACTTGTAATTCCAAGCATGTCTCATAGCTTTTGAGGTGTGTTATACTTGCGTTTATCTATAACCTGAGCATATGACCTTACGAACTCAACTTTTACTTTTTTTTTTAACAAAATTTTCTTTAAAATAATTATATTTCATTTCAATGCTCTTGATTACTTCGACCCTGAAAATTCAGGGTCTTTGTAAGAGCTAGTGTTAGGTCTTGTTTGGTAATTTCCATTCTTTTTTGACAATTAACAGATCATGTAAGAATATATCGGAGAAAATGGGCTTTTGCCCTTTTCAAAAAAAAAAAAAAATCCAGCATTTTGTCACATTTCCCAAACTAATTAGAGAAATGCTCCTATTTTGAAAAAAAAAAAAAATCCAGCATTTTGTCTCTATAGTGGCTTTTTTCTTTTTTTTTAACAAACTAATTTCATTTCAAGAGAAATGCTAAGAGCTAGTGTTAGGTCTTGTTTGGTAATTTCCATTCTTTTTTGAAATTCATGTAAGATTTTCTCAAAATCGAGTTAAACCCTATAGTGTCACATTTCCCAAACTAATTAGAGAAATGCTCCTATTTTGAAATTTGATTTTCTCAAAATCGAGTTAAGCCCTATAGTGGCTTTTTTAAGGAGCCTATAATGACGTTTTAAGCACCTATAATGGCGTTTTCAAACTCGATTTTCATGAAATTGAGTTATAGGTAAAAAAAAAAGAGAAAAAAAATTGCATGTAACTCGATTTCATGAAGATCGAGTTTAAAAACGCCACTATAGGTCCTTAAAACGTCACTATAGGCTCCTTAAAACGTCACTATAGAGCTCCATAATTTTTTTTTTTAAACTCGATTTTGAAAAAATCGAGTTTCAAAAGAGGAACATTTCCCTAATTAGTTTAGAAAATGGGGCAAAATGGTGGATTGTTTTTTTAAAAAGAGTAAAAGCCAATTTTGTTCTAAGAATGTCTTAGATAATTTCTTTCAAAACTTTTGTAAGACCTAATTTTCGTTTGATTTTAAGCTAGATATACTTTATCTTGTGGCTTGACATAACATATCTCCAATATCTCCTATGAATTTTGGGATATGAGTAATGCTTTCATTCGAATACTCCAATAATCAAGATTTTCTTTGGTATGATGGGAGTATAAGAAATGACACCATCTGCTTTCATTCGAATGCTCCAATAATCAAGATTTTCTTTGGTATGACGGGAGTATAAGAAATGACACCATCTCATTGACAATTGTCACTCCTGATGGGCACTATATATAATCCCTCCACACACACTCACAATGGAAGAGACACTCAAACTTTCAAAGGAAGAAAGAATTTGAGTAACGCTTTCATTTAAAAAATTACATTTACTTTCTCCAAGATACTAATCCATCAAAATTTAACATGAACATCATGTGAGCTCTAAATTTGCTTCACTAAATCATTACTATATAGTAATCTAAATTTATTACAAATTTTTTAGTAGAAAATGGAATCTTGTGGATATATGATTTTTTTTTTTTTTTTTTTTAATGAACGAATTTTGTGGATGATATTGATAAAGTGGAAATGAGGAATCATGATGTTATAAATGTGACATGATAATTCATTAGGTATATCAATTCGTAAAAGACTACAGAAAAGCTTATAATAGAAGTCACAATTATCTCAAGAGGATTGATAGTGTATGTCGCCTTCCTGCGTGTCGTATCATGTTTAATTGCCATGCAAAAGAATGGCAGGGAGAGGCTTTCAAACCTTATCTTAAAGCAAAAGCATGAAGATAAGATCTCTAAATAGCACATAAATCTATGTGGACCTATGGGTTAATGTTCTGATATCCAGCTAATATTGGTTTCAAACTTGATGGAAAGGGATTGAGTTTTGGCCTTAGCTAGTGAGTCTGAGTCTATAACATGGAAAGTAATTGGAGAAGGGTGCAAATAACTTGGACCATTAGAATGTTGTGCTTTAACAAGCTGAAATGTGAGAAAATTGAATTAAAAAAACCAAGCAGTGGGGGGGCTCATTTCTTTTGTTGGGTATTGTTGGGTCTTAATTTGGAAGTACAATAATGAGTGGAAGTAGTTGATCTGTGTAGTTCAAGATGTGACTAACTGAGACACCACACTCACAACATACCCTTTAGGAAACATCATGGAAAGAGCTGGATGCTAGAGAGAGAGAGAGAGAGAGAGAGAGAGAGAGGGAAAAAGTTTACTAGTATTGGCAGTGAATATCAGAGGAGCCAAGGGCCATCATTTAAATATTATTTTTCCCTACAGTATAATTATATTTACTTTTGAATAATTAGCAAAAAAATATATTTACTGTAATATATATAATATTGGACAAAATTTAGTTACAAAATTTAGGTTATAACCTTATTCAATATCATTCACATTTCTACATATTTTGAAAATTTAACTATTAAATTGCATGTTCTTTATGCTTTTAACATACAAGTCAAATTTTGTGTCAATTGGATATTATTTACTATATGATTTATAAACTTATATTTTATTCATAATTTTAAACTATAAGAACTTGTAATTTAAAAATTTATTGATAACATAGTTATTGATCTTTAATTTTTTAGAATTTTGCATGTATTGAAGATATAAGAAGAAAATGTAATCCAATGGTGGATTTGTCAAAATTCACCTTTAATAAAAAAATATTGAATAAGATTGTAGTCTTAGGTTACAACCAATTTTGTAACTAAATTTTGTCCTATAACACTTAACTCCCTTAAATATTTAAATATTTAATTTTTTGTTAGCTTAACTCTATTTACAGATGAAAGGACACGGTTCGCTCCACAAGCCAAATGAAATGGACAATGGCCCAAAGAGCCCAAAACAATGAATTTGTTAAAGAGTAGGCTTGATAATGAACGTTTAATGAATTAGGATTATGTCTATCACAATAGGCTAGCTAATATCAAAATGAACAAGACAAACAATTTGATCAAGAAAAGTTCTCCTCGAACTTGTCCAAAGATGGTTTGTTCTTATATATTGCTCTGGGACTTATACAAAAATTCCAGTTCTTCGTTACACAGTGATTTTTCTCAATTTTTCCTCATGATTCACTGTAAGGGAGTTCATCCTTTTTATATTTTCTCTCTCTCTCTTTCATCTTAGCCCTCCACATGTAGGTTAGAATGTTAATCTCCTTGATGCTTGTCCTATCAACGCCTTTCTGAAGTCTTTAGGGGTACCTGTAAATCTAAAAGTTACTGTTTAAGTATCACTGCCACATTAATGCGGTTAGGGGATTAGATCTAGAGCATTCAATGCGGTGGTAGCAGCTTTCTTCTTAGATATTTCTCAATTCTCTTTTGTCTCATCCTTTTCTTATGGTTATCCTTCCAAGCACGATTGCCTATTGTCTGGTTCTTGGTGGGTGGTAGGACTTTAGGCCTCCACCTTGTTAGCCGAGGAGGGATTGTTCCTCGGACAACATTTCCTGCTCACCGCAGCCTGTACTCTTCCCCAGCCCAATAATCTATCTATCATCGCTAGTACTTATTTATCCTTGGGCCATTTGACATCCTTGGGCGTAGCTCACGGCCCAATATCTAAATCTGGGCCCTTCATCCCTACAACAAACAATACTTAAACAATTTTTTTTTTTATATATATACAAGATAGAAATTCTACCATATCTTAATCTAAGTGTATATATGTGTGTGAAACTCCCTTTTAGAGACTTGAACCCCAGCTCTTACTTTCTACACCTCACAAGTACTTATACTTATGAAGTGACCATCGCGTCAAGAGTACGTGATGGTACAAATTAAATTTTAACCCTTTTAAAATGTATGTCAAATATGATTTACATTTATATGTGGAGAGAGATTTTTAAGACTAAATTAACTTTTTAATTTAATTTAGTTTAGTTTAGTGAATTTATTTAATTTTATGACTAAAATTAACTATTTAGTGTCTCATTTAATAACATAATGTTCCATTTGATAACCAACGTGTAAGTTAGAGGTTTAATAAAGAGTTAACTACATGTCATAAACTATTGGTTAATTAAGGAGTGGTTTTTTATATAACTCTCTTAATTTGATGAGCAAATGGAGGCTTAAAAATGAACAAGAAACTGGTTCTCTCTCTATCTATAAAAGAGATATTCAATCTTCCCATCAAATATACTGTACAAAACAGATAGTGCAAAGAGAATCAAGAGAAAGAAACCTATCATAAAGATATTTTTACAATAATAGGTTATAAATTCAGCATAAGTAATTTGTGTAAATATAATAATCTATAAACTTTCATTCCTCTTTTCACCATGAAATTTTTTATCAAATTATTAAAGAAAAATTTTACGTGGCTCATAAATTATTGAGTATATGAAATGTAATTTGAGAAAAATATTATATACTCTTATATAATTAACTTTTATATTTTTTTAAAAAAAATAAATATAAGATATGAAGAATTCTCTAAAGTATACCATATAAAGATAACAATGTAATTTTATTTCCTTAAGCTTACATAGTGTACTTATTGGTTTATAAGTAATGGGCAAAAGTGGTGTGATTAAAACGATCCTAACTAATTTCTAAAAAAGTTATATACTTTTTGTATAATTAACTATTGGGTTAATCCCACATTGGAAAAAGAATGTAAGTTAAAGAAGTTTAAAGCTTCTGCTGTGTATACAAGGGTTAGACTCTTTTGGATATACACCATTGTAAGTTTCTTTAAACCTATCATAAAGATATTTTTTCAATAATAGGTTATAAATTCAGCATAAGTATTTTGCTTAAATATAATAATCTATAAACTTTCATTCCTCTTTTCACCATGAAAATTTGTATTAAATTATTAAAGAAAAATTTTACGTGGCTCATAAATTATTGAGTATATGGAATGTAATTTGAGAAAAATATTACATACTCTTATATAATTAACTTTTATATTTTTTTTTAAAAATAAATATAAGATATGAAGAATTCTCTAAATTATACCATATAAAGATAAGAATGTAATTTTATTTCCTTAAGCTTACATAGTGTACTTATTGGTTTATAAGTAATGGGCAAAAGTGGTGTGATTAAAAGTTATATACTTTTTGTATAATTAACTATTGGGTTAATTCCACATTGGAAAATGAGTGTAAGTTAAAGAGGTTTAAAGCATGTGCTATGTATTCAAGAGTTAGGGTCTTTTGTGTATCATATTATTTGATATAATTATTTTGAGATGTATTATAATGTACTTTTTATTTTCTAAATTTTATTTTATATTATATGTTCTCCTTAAAAATTAAATAATTTTTAAAAATAATTTATATTTCTCTATTTTGAAAAATATATAATTTTATTATTTTTGAAGTTTTTGATTGATGTTATTCTTTTTTGAAGTGGTTCATATTCTTCTAACTATTGCTATTATTCATTATATTTTCCTAATTTCTTTTGGTACAATTAAAATTTCTAAGTTTTAAATTTATTATTCAAATTTCTCATTCTTTTAAGGAGATTAACATGATAATCAAAACTTATCATATAATTACAATTAATATTACTAAAATAATTGAGAGGCACATTCAAATACACAGGCATGTAAATTTTGTTTTGATTAAAATCAATTTTCACTTCGTAACTAACAAATGATTAATTCACACAAAAATCAAACCAAAGCTATAAGAGGGAGAGAGAGGACTTGTAATAGGGAACTAAAAAAAAATAACACCAAAATATATCAATCCAAAGTAGAGACATTAAAAAATAACACCAAAATTTATTAGCCCGTTTGGGTCCACCTCAGTTTATTTGGATTTACTTTGATCCATTCAGTCAATTTTATTCCACTACATTCCAATTTAGTCCAATTCAATCCTTTCGGTCTTTCAATTCAATTCAGTCCACTTGAAGCTGTTTTGGTCCATTTTATTCCACTTCGGTCTATCTTGGTTTATTTTAGTCCACTTCAGTCCCTTTGAAAAGGGGATTATGACGTTTTGTTGTGATGGAGTTGGGATTAGAGTTTTCTTTGGGGGTGCAGCATTGGTAGCTTTTCAATTGGACAGGTAGTTGGTTGGATGGGTTATGGGTTATAGGTAATTTCCTTGTTAAATTTTAAGAAAAGAAAATTGTTTGATTATAATTTAATTTTTAATAGTATGTATTTATATTATAATAAGAGTTTGTTCACTTGTTGTGGGAACAAATGTATGGGTAATTGGAGTATTAGACCAAAAGTCATATATAGGTGTTTGAGGCAGTGTTAAAGGGAAGTTGCAATTTGTGTATGAATAAATATGTTGGTTTGGGGCTGAATGAATATGTACGATATGAGACATAACGAGGGGGAATTGTGGAATTGTCTTCTACAAGTATATACGGTAATAAATATGTGTTTGCTGATCTTGTCCATAATGTGTATAAACCTACATATGTACACACTTTATCTAAAGTCAAATCTTGGCTCCGCACATGAAGTTAAAAGTTTTCATTACTTGTACATGGGTTTTGCTTGAAATGGAAAATGTTTTACATGAGAATTCAATGAAAATGATGTATACAAAGGAACCTATGCACGTATTTGTGAACCATCGATTTTCTAATATAAAAAAGCCAACTAAGCATATAAGTTTTAGATTTGTTATATTTGCTATTTAATGGAAAGCTATTTAATAGAAAATGTGAAGATCATGTTTTTAACCAACCATTTTTAGTAATTTGTCTAGACAATGTTTGTGCTTACAATATATAGAGAGACAATGTGAATAACAAAGTTTGTGTATTCCCTACGTTTGCTTAGTATGGAAACATAATCATAGCATAATATTAAGTGATGCATATGAAATTGTAATTAAGTGGTGTTCAACATTTCTTTCATAGATCATATGATTAGGATGTTGGGTGGGACTGGTCGTCTCTTCTGGAATGTATTTGTGCGCAAGGATTTTTGCATCCCTGGCTAGCAGTCATTGTTGTTCTTGATATATCATCAAGATGATGGTGATTACTACGTATATTTTATCTTGAAATCTTAAAAAAAATTGGCAAAGAATGTAGTTTACACATCTCCTTGAACTAATAATAGTGTTTCTTTATCCTGAACTCTACTCTCTCACACAGTCTTCGCAGTTTCTTTGATTTTAATTCTAGCTACACAACATATTGTTTGATTTCAATTCTACTGTTTTCTCTTTGCTTTTGCTTTTATTATTCCTTGAAAACTTTTTATTTTCCATGGTAAAAAAGTTGTAGGACTCCCTTATCCCATATAGCACAAATGTAGAATCCATTCAATTCTGAGTTTTAAGAAGCAAACAGATTGCCAAAGCTCGTACGCTCAGAGTTTGCTTTGTAGCACCAAGGCTGAGTCTGAGCCCAAAACCACAATAATCTCAATTTTTTTACTTAGTTATTAAAAAAAAAAAAACAATCCATTGACCATTACCACTGTTATTACTTATTACTAACGATTTGCCTCTTGCAATCCCATTGTGACAATATCTTTTTCTTATAAAACTTGTCTCAGTTTCTTTCTAGGCTCATTTCACATGTCACGCCCTGGAAGGATTTTTATTAAATTACTTGGATTTGGATTTATTTTCTAATGCCCAAGAATATAATGATAAATCTTTTCTATCCTTTTTAAACTTGTAATCATCACGATACCCTTCCGTCCCCGGCACGTAGCGATCTTGTCATCTACCAACCCAGCCATCAATCACTAGGCCAAGACATTAACAAAATAATGGCTCTAGTGTTGAAAATTGGAAACATATAAGCTTCTCTTCCAAAAATCTTTTAGTCTATAAATTCAGCATTGTTTAGTTTTGGGGAGTGTAATTGCTTCAGATCCAAGCCTAGCTACTTTGGTTCAGTTATCTTAACAAATAGGGATGTAAATGAGCCAAGTTTTGTCGAGTAGTGCATGTTCAAACTTACTCGTCAGGAAAAATCAAAAACTTGAGCTTGTAATAAGCCTAAAAATAGTGTTTGATCTTGATCTTGAGCTTGAGCTCATGGGAAAGCCAAAAAGCTTGAGCTTAACTTAGCTTAGCTTGATTAATTAGTCAAGCCAAACTCAAGCTTAATATCAAGCTCAAACTCGAGCTCCGGTCAAGTTTTTGAACTTGAGATCTAAAAAAATTACATTATTAAATGCTAAAATCTCTAAAATTAAGAAAAAATAAAAATAAAATAGTATACTTATTTTATCATGCATCTTGTCTTACTTATGATTAGCTATTATTCAAATTAATAATTTACATAATTAAATTCATTCATTCATCATTCCTTGTCTACAACTTCAGCAATTATTCAAAATATAATTTTTACATTCACGTTAGATGGTGAATAACTAAAAAAATGTCTGTTTGTAACTATGAGGACAAAAGGTCCAGAGCATGCTCTTTGGCCTTGGGCCTAATCCGAGGGTATTTACTAATCCGAGAAGGGTTTAGTGGTAATAACAATATCAAACTTAAAAGCCCACAAGCAAACTGTTGTGAAAGAGACTGATGGAAATAGTCCAAGAAGGGGAAATTTAAATATATATATATATATATATATATATATATATAAAACACCAAAATACATAGCCATGTAAATTTTGATTTGATATAAAGTCAATTTTGACTTCCAAACTAACAAATGACTAACTCAAACAAAAATCAAACCAAAGCTATAAGAGGGAGAGAAAGAACTTGTGATAGGGAAATTTAAATATATATAAAAATAAATAAAAAAAACAACACCAAAATATATCAATCCAAAGTAGAAAAATTAAAAAATAAACACCAAAATATATCGGTCCATTTGGGTCTACCTCGCTTCATTTGGATTTACTTTGGTCCATTCAGTGAATTTCATTCCACTTCAGTCCAATTTGGTCCAGTTTAATTCTTTCGGTCGGTTCAATTTAGTTCGGTCCACTTTAGCTGTTTTGGTCCATTTTAATTCACTTCAGTCCATATTGGTCCATTTTAGTCCACTTCAATCCCTTTGGAAAGGAAATTATTAAGAAGTTGTTTTGTTGGGATTAGAATTTTCTTTGTGGGTGCGGCGTTGGTAGCTTTTCAATTGGGCGGGTTTTTGGTTGGATGGGTTATAGGTAATTTCATTGTTAAATTTTAAGATGGAAATTTGTTTGATTATAATTTAATTTCTAATAGTAAATATTTATATTGTAATAGGAGTTTATTGTGGGAACAAATGTATGGGTAATAGGAGTATTAGACCGAAATTCATATATGGGTGTTTGAGGCCGTGTCGAAGGGAGGTTGTTTTAAACATTGTAATTTGCACATGTATGAATATGTTGGTTTGGGGCCGAATGAATATGTTCGATAAGAGACATGGCGTAACAAGAGGGAATTGTGGAATTGCCTTCTACAAGTATATATGGTAATAGATATGTGTTCGTTGTTCTTGTCCATAATGTGTGTAAACCCACATGTGTACACATGCCCATGAAGTTAAAAGTTTTCATTACTTGCTCATGGGTCTTGCTTGAAATGGAAAATGTTTTACAGTGAATTCAATAACAATGATGTATACAAAGGAAGCTGAACGATTTTCTAATCTAAAAAAGCCAACTGAGCAAAAAAGTTTTAGATTTGTTATACTTTCTATTTAATGGAAAGCTATTTAATAGAAAATGTGAAGATCATGTTTTTAACCAACCAATTTTGGTAATTTATCTAGACAATGTTGTGCTTACAATATATAGAGAAACAATGTGAATAACAAAGTTTGTGTATTCCCTACGTTTGCTTGGTATGGAAACATAAATATAGCATGCATAATAGTAAGCTATGCATATGAAATTGTGATTTTATGAATCCTAACATTTGAAAGTTGTGAATCATAAATATTCTCACCTCTGCTACCGCCTATATAAACTCAACTTTGCAACCCATTTCTCGCATGTTGAAAAGCAAAGGAGGTTTTAACCCAAAAAAAGAAAAGAAAAAAGAAAGCAGGAAAAAAAATGGTGTTCAACATTTCTTTCATAGATCATGTGATCAGAATGTTGGGTGGTCGTCTATTCTGGAATGTGTTTGTGCGCAAGGATTTTTGCATCCCTGGCTAGCAGTCGTTGTTGTTCTTGGTATATCACCAAGATTATGGTGATTACAATGATTAATTATATATCTTGAAATATCATATAATAAAATTTCATTTCTCATTTTTTTTAAAAAATTTTTGGCAAAGAATGTACTTTACACATTGCCTTGAACTAATAAAAGTGTTTCTTTATCTTGATCTCTACTTTCTCTCACACATTTTTCGCAACTTCTTTGGATTTTAGTTCTACACAACATATTGTTTTATTGCAATTCTACTGTTTCATCTTTGTTTTTGTTACTACTTGAACACACTATGTATTTTGCCATGTTACTTAACTGTAGAACTCCCTGGTCCTATCTTGCACAAATGTAGAATCCATTGTCAAACATTCAATTCTTAGTTTTAAGAATCAGAGAGCCAAAGCTCGTACGCTCAGAGCTTACTTTATAGCACCAAGGCCGAGACTGAGCCTAAAACCATGATGATCTCAATTTTTTTTTACCAAGTCATGAAAAAAAATACCAATCCATTGACCCTTACCACTGTTGTTACCAACGTTTTGCCTCTTGCACTCCCATTGTGACAATACCTTTTTCTTACCAAACTTGTCTTAGTTTCTTTCTAAGGCCCATTTCACATGTCAAGCACAGGAAGGATTTTTATTAAATTACGAGTCATCTACCAACCCAGACATCAATCACTTGGCCAAGAGTAGACATTAACAAAATAATGGTTCCAGTGTTGAAAATTGGAAATATATAAGGTTCTCTTCCAAAAATCTGTTAGTCTATGAATTCAGCATTGTTCAGTAAATCTTGCTTGGGGAGTGTAACTGCTTCAGATCCAAGACTATTTTGGTTCAGTTAATCTTGACAAAAGGAAAGGAACCTGTTACAAACACAAATTAGAAACAATTCCCTTTTATTTATATTTAATATTCTTGCTTCTACCATTCAATTTTACTTGGGTAAGTGAAGCCTGCGTTACATTTAGGCACACTCGGGTGCATCTACATAAGACATTGTTTATTGTACTTAAAAGAGATAATGCATATGCCCGATGCACAAGTAATCGTTGGTATATTAAAAATCCTTTTGTACATATCAAATAAAACCTTAACCATTTATCATTCAAAAAACAGAAAAATGGCCTTGAGAGAAAACAAAAAAAACAACCATGAAGGGTTTGCTATAAAAAATATTAATCTGTATTAGTAAAAAACCCGTATAATATAGGAGAAAACTATTGAAAATAAGATTTAAAATATCTTTGGGATTTTTTTTTTTTCTTCTTTCTTTTTGTTGAATACGACTTTGCTTTTCTTTGTTGTAGTTTGAGTTATTTTTGTATGTTAGAGACTTGTTTCAATCATTAAATACTACGAGTCTACGATCAAACTACATGCAACCAATTTCAAGAAGGAATCAAATTCTTAAGAAAAAAAGTCTTCTAAGTTATTCAAGTGAGTAAACAATGGCTCCATCCATGGAGAAGAATTGCACCAGCTTCATTGAAGAGAGATTTAAGACATTCACTAACAAGGAATTGATAGAATGCATCAACGGAGCTCTTATACTTGACAGCTTCATCGTATCATATGTCATCATCATTCTTCTCTGGATGATGTATAAAATATATGAGATGAATTACTTTATGCTTACCACAAATCTAATAACTATTCAATGAATTTGTACTAAAAAGATATCAGAATAATGTCATATCAAGTATTTAAGATAGATCATGATTGATCAATGGTAATAGAATTGGATTACTGAACATTACTTCTCTTAAGTCTTAAATAAATATTTTTCCTCTTCTTGAGGTTTTTTCTTAAGTTCTATCAATTGCACAAGCAAACGAACCCAGACAAATTTACAAATTATAAGATGTATAAGATTGGACTCTTTTAATCCAAATTGACTTTAGAAACCAATACTACTTAAACTAAACTCAATTAACAACATTAAAGGTCTATTCGGTTGGAGGAGTGGAAAAGTGGAAGGATGGAAAATTGTAAGAGAGTGGAAAATATTTAGTTTTCTCTTTTGTATGTCTGGTTGGAGGGGAAGAAAAGTAGGAGGGTGGAAAACTTATTTGTTTGGTTGGAGAGAAAAATGGTAGGATGAAAAATGTAATTTATATAAATTGACTATTATACCCTTGTTACATAATATGTAAAAAAATAGATTTATTTGTACTTATTACATAATATAAAATTTATCACATCACATATACAAATCTATATTATTGTTTTTATTATTATAATGTACAAATTAGATTAGGTCACGTTGAAAAAAAAAAAAACTCTGAGGTAATGTTGAAAAAAAAAAAGAATGTTCAGTAACGTTGAAAAAAAAAATTCAATAACGTTGAAATGAAAAAAAAAAAAAAAAGAGAGAGAGAACGTTTAGGTGGGATGGGGGCTTTTTAGTAAAAGCCCCCATCCCACCACTTTTCTCTCCAAAGTTTTCTCCCGTTTTTCCATCTTTCCTATTTTTTTTCTCCAAACGAACAGTAAAAAATGCTTATTTTCCTCCCTTTGTTTTCCATCTCTTCTATTTTCACTCCAAACAGATGAGGCCTAAGACTAGTAAAAAGAAGAAAAGGAGGGTTAGTTGGACCATTCTTCATTGATAACAATTATTAAAGTAATGGTACTCTTTTAATCCAAATTGACTTTAGAAACCAATACTACCTAGCAACAATTTTTTATTTATTTAATTTTTGATAAACAAGAATCTTCAAACCTCTTCGAGTATCTGATTATTCTAGAAATGCCTTCAAGACACTGATAAGAAGTTTCGAGCTTAAGATCTCATAAATATCATAAGACCATAGGAACTACTTAAACAATTCTTTAAGGTTAATAACAATTATTAAAGCAATAATACTATCTTTTAATCCAAATTGACTTTAGAAACCAATACTAGTTAAACTAAAAGCAATTAACAACATTAATGGACTAGTAAAAAGAAGAAAAAGAGGGTTAGTTGGACTAGTCTTCATTGACAACAATTATTAAAGTATTTATTTATATATATATATATATATATATATATATATGATAGAATTTAAACTTTTGACATCCACTTTATGATGATTAATCTTATTATTAATTTAAGATATCAATTAATTTTTTGTATAGAAAAATTTAAACTCTAAATATCTTATTCAATAACAAGAAGCTTACTAATTGAACTAACTAGACTCCACTATTAAAACATGTAATTCATGTCATGAACACATTCTAAAGCTAACATTTACCTTTTGTCATATGGTGAACTTGGGATAATACTTAAAAGATCTTTACAGATTCTTTTTGTTCTCCTTAATTACTTGCATAATTTTTCTAAAAATAAATTTTTTTATATTTACTTAAATTAGATTGACAAGCGAAATTTTTTTTAATTAGTAATAATATTGAAAAAGAAAAAAAATTCCTTTGTCTCACACAAGATTTTTTTTTCTAAAATTTGTTTTTAAATGTATGAAACTTTTTCAAAAGTTGAAATTCAGTTTCTTATAAAACCTTTATTCATAAAAAATTATAAAAACTATTTACCTTTTACATGTTCATAAAAATCATTTCATTTCAAAGATTCTAGAAAAAACTACAATCAGTAAAGTAATTCTAGTATCACATAAAATGTCACAATTTTTATTACAACTATTTTACGTGTCAGATTATAATTAACTATTTGTCGCCGCTTTTACTCAAATCTATTACTTTTTTAGCCCCTCGCAATCTGACACTTATACAGTTGTATCATTTCATAGGATACAGTTGTATCATTTGCCAAAAAAAAAAAATTTGGATCAGGAAAAGAGAGAAATCCATGGAGAGATGCTACGTTGACTACTTCAATACCAAAAAAACGACAGTCTGGGAAGGTCGGAGAAAACTTTTTACCTTTTTGTTTCCTTAACATGGACCTGGTGTACATATAAGCTGGATCAGATCGAACGGTAAAACCAACAAGACACTCAAAAATATAAAAGGCCAAAAACTCCAACCTTATCTACCAGTCAACCATCCTATATTAATAGTTACGTAAGTTAAATAAGTAAGCCCCCCAAAGAGCTTTCGAGAAACAAAGAAAGAAAGAGGGAGTAAGAGATCATGTCGTGCTTAGTTACTTGCTGTGCAACTTCGACATGTGGTCTCTGCAACTGTGTGGCCTCTGGGATCACCAAGCGCTCTGCTAGACTTGCTTACTGTGGTCTCTTTGGTGGATCCTTAATCCTTTCTTGGGTTCTCCGCGAAGTTGCAGCTCCTCTCTTGGAGAAAATCCCATGTCAGTTTCAAATTTTTTTTTTTTAAGCTTTTTATTTCGTTTCTTTGTGTGAATTTGTGGAATATGTGAACTGGGTTTGCTCTGTTGCCAACGTTTTCCAATTGGGTTTTTGTCAGTTGGGGTTGGCTGTTGCTTTGCTTGGTTGATGTGTTCTTCTATATTGGGGATTAATTGTACATTTGATGGGGGCTGTTGAATTGGAAATGGTGAATTTAATGATAAAACAAGCTTCGAACTTTGGACAACTTGCATTGATATAATGATAAATTACCAATTGTTTCAAAAATTTAAGTGGTTGGTAAATGGTGAATTAATCATTGTAACTAAAATTCTAACAGGGACCTCCTTTTTTAGTTCTTTGGCATTTGTTTCTAAATTTCCTATCTTGGGTTTGTTTTTCTTTTAGTTATTTATTGAATCATGCTTAATTATGTGCATAGTTGAGACTAGTCTAAATTACTAGGCTGAATTCTCATTTGGGCAGCAGCCGGTTGATATTAATTGGTTTAATAAATGGCTGAAAATTTAATGATTTAGATATTCTGAATTATTTCATCCAAATAATTTGGAAATCCTGTGGAAATTTGGAGAATTTGGCTGATAAGTTAGTAGGTTGAAGGATTTTCAGGGCCTAGTAAGGTTGGATGTAGATTAGGCAATATATGCATTTGGGGGCCAAAATGAATTTTTCTGATACCTGATAACACTAAAGTGTTACTTGTTGAGATTTATTTTTGAATTTGAGAATTGGCTCATGAGCTAAACGGAGAAAAAATGTATATTTTAAAATTTGCAACTTTTGTCCTTGACATTTGTGTTAACAGGGATAAACACTTCTGATACGCACACAAAGGAATGGTATCAAATACAAGCAGTTCTTCGTGTGAGCATGGGGAATTTCTTGTTTTTTGCAATTTTTGCTCTTATAATGATCGGTGTGAAGGACCAAAATGACAAACGTGATGCATGGCACCATGGTGGATGGATTGTGAAGATGGTGCTCTGGATTTTACTTGTAGTCCTCATGTTTTTCCTTCCTAATGTTGTCATTTCAGTATATGGTAAGTCTTTCTTCCAAAATTATGATATTAAACTAATTGTTATCTTCTGCTGCTTTTCTTTAGCCAGGGTTAGAGGAGGATTGTGTAAACCTTGTTTCGAAATATATGTGCGCTTCACAAATGCCATAGGGGGGCCATTGCCAGAGGTTTTCTTGGCTGCTTTTCAAAAATTTTGGAGTGAAATATTTGAATAAGATGCAATAAATTGCTCGTAGCAGCTAAATTAACATAGCAATGGCCTTCTTTTCACTCTAGGCATTTATTACTTTTATGCATGGGGCTAACTCATTATACTTCTTTTTATTCTGTGCAACATGTATAGGACATTGGTTTTCAAAAATTACAATGCCCATATTCACCCTGAGGATCTCTCAGTCCTTAGGCTTATTAAAATAACATTATAGCAAGGGAAGATTGCTTTCCTCCTTGCGTTGTAATATGGCTCCACTAACATGATGTGATAAAGAAGACACATCTATCCATCAGATGATCAATAAGAAATCTTCTCATGAGCAGATTATTCTTTTCCCTGTCTTTGATGTGTTTGATTAAGTATATGACTGGCTACAGCACTTACGCATCAACTTTCTTTAATAATGATGCTGTTCCCCAAGGATGGTTGTCTTGACTCAAATTCCCTAATTTGTCTCTAATTATTCAAAAAATTTCATTCTTTTCCTGAGATATGATGCCAAATATTATTGATCTATTCAAATTTCTGTACTTGCAGGAACTCTATCAAAATTTGGGGCAGGGTTATTTTTATTGGTTCAAGTGCTTATCTTACTAGACTTTACACACTCATGGAATGATGCATGGGTTGAGAAAGATGAGCAGAAGTGGTTAGTTCAAATTTTCAATTCTCATCATCCCTTCTTTCGTTGCTATGTTTTGACTTCTAACCTCATAAATGGCATGTTTTTAGGTATATTGCTTTACTTGTTATCTCAATTGGATGCTACATTATAGCATTTACATTCTTGGGAATTCTGTTCATCTGGTTCAACCCCTCTGGCCAAGACTGTGGCCTAAATGTCTTCTTCATTGTCATGAGCATGATCCTGGCATTTGCATTTGCCATTATTGCTTTGCATCCTGCGGTAAGCTTAGTATTTTGTATTTTACTGGTTCATGCCCTGGGGCAGATTTTTTTTTTTTTTTTTTTTTGTGGGGGGGGGGGAAGAGCACAACATTCAGCAGAAATATTAGGCTGCAAAATAAGTGAAGTAGCCCTCCCTCTCCCCTCCCCTCCCTTGGATGGAAAATGACACCTCCTTATATGTTTTTATTCCTTTAATGCAACTGTGTTCATCAGCCCTTTATTTTATGATGCATTTATTGCATCCTGTATAGTTAATGATTTCTTTAAATCCCCTAACTATCCTTCCTAGTGCACATGAAGGACCCAACTTTGATTAATTCATTATTCAATCAAACTATTGTCAACAATCTTTCTGTATAGTTTATATCAACTATCTCCAAACAATCTAAGGGACCAACAATGCTGTTAGTCTGAGGCAGAGGATATAAAACTAAATGCAGTCCTTAGAGCCTAATGGATTTAGGCCAGCGTCTTTAAATATTGTACTCTTTTAATTAAACTTAAAAACCTAAGTTCATAGTACTAAGGGCTTTTTAATATTCTGGGTTTGGCCACAGAATGGACATGTTTTGAGGTATTAGATTGGCATCCAGTGGTTGAAATCTGTAAGCTCTGAAAGTATTTTGGGCACATGGTCTATATGGTAGACCAATCATTTTTTATAAGTATATATAGTAGTAGACCCATCATGCAGAGATTGCATGATTATTTTTCAAAACTAACTAGCAATATTCTCTCATTAACTGGAATTATCTTGTTAATTTTATGTGGTGCAATGTAATTCTTGTATTTACAAAATTGCAAGTTGGTATTCATGTACCAGAGGGTTGTGACCCCTTTACTGAACTTTAATAATAGAAAATGGCTTTTGAACTGGCAAGATGATTGTGACTGGAAATTTCAAACAGGTGAATGGTAGCCTCCTGCCTGCTTCTGTGATCTCTCTTTATTGTGCTTATGTGTGCTACACGGGTCTCTCCAGTGAACCTCGTGACTATGTATGCAATGGTCTGAACAATACCAAGGCAGTCACCACAAGTACACTTATTCTTGGGATGCTTACAACTGTTTTATCTGTTCTATACTCTGCTCTTCGCGCTGGATCATCAACGACATTTTTGTCACCACCATCTTCACCCAAGTCAGGTGCCCATAGCTAGATGGAATCCTTTTCAGTTATTTTACATTTTGAATATAAGTGTTCTGAAAAAATATTTCTTCAGACATCTTGATGAAGTAAATGTTTTCAAAGGAAGGACCAAATACAGTAATTCTTTGTTCTACCTCATTGTAGAATAAAACCATACTGGTAAAAGTTGTTATTTTTCAGTATGTTCTATATACTTGGATGAGCTCTTGACACTTGGCTTCTCTGACCTTCCATAGTAGATAAGGTAGTAAAGGCCAAACCATTCTGGTATGGTATAGGATTCTGAAGGTCTGGACCCTGTGGCTTTTTGGTCTCACCTGCAGCCACATGTAATGAATGCTGGCTACATACTAAGTGCTCTCTAATATTGTTAAATCTTGTTGCAGGTGGGAAGAAACCTCTTCTAGAAGAAGAAGAGTTGGAAGAAGGAAAGGAAAAGGAAAAGAAAACAGATGCAGAAGCACGCCCGGTTAGCTATTCCTATATGTTCTTCCATCTGATATTTGCTTTAGCTAGCATGTACTCAGCTATGCTTCTTTCTGGGTGGACCAACTCATCTGAGAGCTCAGACCTCATAGATGTTGGCTGGACATCAGTTTGGGTTCGGATCTGCACTGAGTGGGTTACTGCTGCACTGTTTGTCTGGTCTCTTGTGGCGCCTCTGATTTTCCCTGATCGTGAGTTCTATTAGGTGTCTTGTAATTGATATGTCTAGCAATCCTGGAATCTGTTATATGTGCATAATTAGGTAATGAGGTATAAATTTAATTTGTCTAAGCTCATTTTTGGGGTTGGAAAAAGAAAAGGGACGGGGAGTAATTGTTCTCTCACAGTCATTGATGTATACTCTGCACACAACATCCATAATTTCGTGCACAATGTCCATTTTTTTTTTTTTTATTGATGTTCACATTTAAAATCTGAAATGGATGATGTATACGGACGATATACAATAAGGAGTGTGTGAGAATCAAATGTGCAATGGGTAGAGGGGGGAGGGGTGTTAGATCTATCAAGTGTTGTATCCTTCCGGAGTTAGGTTTGCAAATATCCCATATGGAACAAATATTGCTATGGTATTTGTGTCTACCATTTGAATTCTATTGTCAAACTTTTTTCTTTTGGAAAGCATGATACTTGTTCTTCATCCTTTCTTTACATTTATTTTAAGTGACATTTGTTTATTTTGTTACAACATCAAGTTTGAAATGGGCAGTAATGGGATATTTCTAAAGATTAGTTCCTGGTAAATCAGATCATTTGGTTCATTTAGATAGAAGTATTTGAAGAGAGATTTGGATTTCAAATCTAGTGTAAATGACTTGAATGTAGAGAATTGTTTTTTTTTTTTTAAATATTGATGAATTTAATTAATGGATTTTACCTTTATTAACATATGGATTCAATGTGATTAGGTGTAAAACATTATTCAAATACATGAGATACAAGTATTTTTGTTATAGCAAACTCCTTCAAGTTTCGAGCACATTATGCGCTGTTAAATTCTTATCAAGTTATTATTCTAATAATTGTTTCTTAAAACCATGATTTTTGTCATCCAGCCATAAAATATATAAAAAAAAATTATTTAAGAAAAAAACCCTTAATTTTTGTGAGTTTCAATTAATTTAACTAAAAAAATTTCTTATTCTCAAACAAGAGAATTGAGTTTGAATATTTCCTACATAAAAATAGAATACATTATATTATATTATACTATATTATATTATATTATATTATATTATATTATATTATATATATTTTAAGAATGCATTAATATAATAGCCAGGTGATTAAAAAATAATAATTATATCATTGAACAGACTAGATGTCATAGATTTAAACTCAATTGAATACATGAAAATAAATGAATCTTGTACGATCATCGGCCCAATATTAGTGGCCCATGGGCTGAGGGTCTGACATTAATTTCATGGTGGGCCCAATCCATGTGCTCGGGGTATTCGGCCCCAAACTGGTCTATTCTTGGCATCCAATCCTGTTCGGGGTTTGGTCCAAAGAGTATCTCAGTAGTGCCTTGGGGATTATCGTTGCCAAGTAGCATTTGACGTCTATTGTAAATCTCAAAGCTTGGAATCTTCGTTTCCAAGGTGGGACCTAGTTTTGTCAAGAATAATCCCGAAGGGCCTCCACGAAAAATACTAAAAGTAATAATTTTCAATCCACTAAAAAATGCTATAAATAAGGAATGAGGATGAAGAAAAAGGGGTTAGGCACTTTTGGGGAGAGAGCCAAAGTATTACGCACCGAGAGTAGAAAGAGAGAAACCAAGAACAAACAACAGTAAGGGGAAAGTAGATGAGTGGATTTCCAACACTGACTTTGTTTCTAAGGAACTTCCGATTGTAGGATAACCATTCACCCACTATAATAAATAGATTGTGAGCCCAATAAAAGAGTTAGTCTTTTAACCACTAGTTTGGCCCACACAAATCTCTTTAGTTTTTAAATCTTAAAATTTTAAATATAAGCATAACAAGCCTGTAGATGAACCAAATAATTCATAAATAACTTAAACTTGGCTCATAAAGAGCTATATTTGTTTGTTTAAAACAAGCCAAGATTGAGCCTTAGTTTTATGTTTGCTTAATAAACAAGCCAAGACTAGGCAAAAAAAAAAAGAAGTTCATAAATAGACTTATAAACATTAAAACTCGATATAAAACAAGCTGAGCTTAGATTAGTTTATGTGCTTTGATATAAGCTTGACAATTAAATCAATATCTTAGTATGACTTAAGTAATTGGGAGTTGGGACCAAACCAAATAGACTTACTAATAAGTTTGATATGAGCTTAATAATGTATTTGTTTTGGATCTCAAGCTCAAAATTTTGATATTAAGCTCGAGCTTAACTTGAGTTTAAGCTTTTAGAATTTTTAACAAGCTTGAGCTCAAACATCATTTATAGACTTTGTTCAAGCCTGAGACAAGCTTGGACATTTACTTTCTTTGTTAAGCCAAGCTTGAAACACTTAGTACTTCAAAAAGCTTAACTCATTTACAACCATAAGCATAAGGTGTTAGTGAAATTAGGGCTATCAAGACATAACCGAAAAATGTCAAATAAGCATAACCAACTTGCCAACCCTGATCCAAAGCTCCACTAGTCAACAGCAGGTCTCCACCTCAAAGAACCGATGATGACAGGTTGAATGACGAGTTTTCTTCTTCAAAACCTAAGCCACCTAACCCAATCAATGAGAAAATTTTTGACTAGATTCAACCATATCCACCAAAATCATGACCAAATACAACAAGATTTAGCTAGATCCTACAAGATCCAACCAATCCCGATGACTCTTCACCACCACGTCTTCATAAGATTCAATCAAACTAACTAAGGCCCATTTAGTACATGTATTTAAAAACTGAAAATTGTTATTTAAAAACATTTGTGGAAATACATATAGGCGAAAAAACGTGTGAAAATACGCGTAATGTTGTTTAAAAATTAAAAATGGTCTTTTGCAAACCCAAATCAAACACCCCTTAATGTCTCACCCGAGCCCAGTTTGACTTGATCCACTGATGTTGGTGATTAGCGGCAAGTCTCTCCACTTGCCACCTGATGTGAGCAGGTCGAATTCGGGTTGAATCCAAAATTGACCAAACCCGTTTCGACCTGTGAAAACCTGTAAATGGAATAATTGAATAACTTTTTATAAGCTTTACCCTTACGACGGTTTGAATTGTTTGTTTCACTTTTGAAAGGGGAGGGATATCATAGACTTATGAAGTTATTGATTTAAAAAATAAATAAATCTAATTTAAAAGTACAGAGGCTTCAAAAGATCAAAAGTTTCCATCTTTATTCTTTTTATAAACTTTACATCATGAAAAGTTTATTATAATTGGTAGGATTTGCCAACTGATTTGATATGTCTCTTGCAAAATTAATCATTGTGCACAATAATGACCAAGTCATTAGATTCAATGGGCCAAACCGGCAATTCAGTGGGGCTAATGAGTTTCTTATTATTATAAAAGATTTTTTTTTTTTTGGATAAAAGGGCCTAATGAGGTGAAAGAAAGTAATTTGTCAATCCACATTTTGCAACACGCAGATAAATTTCAGTCACCCTTATCTAATGGTGTCTAATAATAGTATATTCAAGAAATGGGCTTTTCTTTTTTTAATATATATATATATATATATATATATTTGATAAAAGGGTTATGAGTCGAAAGAAAGTGACTTGTCAATTGATCTTTTGCAACATTGAGATAAATCTGAGCCACCTTTATCTAAAAGTATTAGAGAAATAAATGTTGAGAAAAAAGTCAAGAGTCTTGTAATTTAATTAGTTGATGCTTTCAACAAAGACATTTAAAATTTAAATTCTTCTTCCCTTGTCATAACTACCATTGAATTATCAGAAAAAGAAAAAAAAAATGAAGAGAGAGAATAACATGTAACATGTAAGGTCAACCAATATATGTGACATTATTAAAAATCTAAAATTTAGATACAATGTGTTAGATACATTTCTCAATTAAATTATATACTAAACTTCAAAGTACTGTGTTTAAGTTGTGCATAATGAAGTAAAATTTATACATGACCTTGACTGGAATTTTTAGAAAGCCATATTTGAAGATCTGCCTTGATTCAATGTATACTATGTAAGATATAGATTTTCGGTCCTTTACCCTTTTCATCATCATCATTATTGTTATTATTATTATTATTATTATTATTTGGTTCTCTTTTCATTTATTTAGTAGTTGGATGCCGCAAATTTGGGACTCTGTTTTTTGAGTCGACTAGTAAAATTTTATTTTTTTAAGGGGTCGGTTAATGTAGTTTCTTAGGGTATATGTTAATCATTTATTTTAAGAAATTTTTTATGAAAAATTAAAAAAAAAAAAACTGAAAAAAAAAATTTATCATTTTTTCATAAAATTTTTTTAGAATAATTTACTAATATAGCCGCACACATGGATAAAATCTTATTTTTTAAATATGTGCACCAGATAAGAGACAATCCTATTAGGCTTGCCATAGATGACATTGGATGTACTTCTAGTGGGAGTCAATCTTGCAAATCACCACGTAACGTGGTGTTGATGCAAAAGTTCAATGTCTTATCCATTGAGAGTCGTGCATATCACGCTTTTGTTGTCCATGGATTGGGTTCATTGAATTGTCTTCTTTAGCTTCTTTTGTTTACCATTTTATAGTTAGTTTGAATTGAAGGCGAGAGAGGAAAAATAGGGTAGAGAAGATTTAGTATAAAATTAATTTATTTTTAACTAATTTTACTTTACGTTTTTTTTTTCCTTTCTATCAAAACAAGCCATTAACGAATTTGTAGTTTTTCTAATATAACTTTTCTCTAAGTAAAATTATATATTTTATATTTCTTGTAGTGTAATTTTTTCATTAAAGAAATATGTTTTGATTCAGCTTATATTTTTAAATAAAACTAGAAAAATGAGTCCATCTTTTTTCTTCCTTCTCTACCTCCCAAGTTTTTTTCATTTATTCATTTTTATAGAAAATTGATTTAAAAGAGAAAATTTGGTCCAGATAGAGAGAAAATAGAAAGAGACATAAGAGACACGGAAAGAGTTTGCAGCTCTAATTATCCCTCTCCTACTCCTTTTGCCTCTCTTTCTCCCTCTATTTAATTGAAATCTTCAACCAAACAAACCGTTTTGACTTAACAAAAAGACACAACTTGTCCAAATGAAACTCCTATAGATAAACTTCTTCACACTTATCATATAGTTGGTAGATAACGTAATAAAAATAACCTAAGCCAAACCAAGTTTAATTCTCATTTTTCAAAAGAGATTCATTCAAGATGTGTTAAGATTAAGATTGGTTAACCTAAGCCAAACCATATGCTTTTCTCTTTTGTGTAATTGAGTTAATGAAGTAGGTGAATAACTACACCCTTTACCACATATGTTCTAAGATATAAGATGCTTTTCTCTTTTGTGAATTAATTTTGATGGAATAAGTGAATAAGTAACTGCACCTTTGGCAATTAGCATAACCTAACAAGATAGCAGCAGCATAATTGACTTTACAAAACAAGCAAACAAGGCACAAGCCGTGCCTACCATTAAAAGCCAATTTTCATAATACAAACATCAAATTAAAACTATCATTATCCGTAATGTAATGATTTGTAATCTTGTCCCAAAAATCCAATAAAAGGTTTAATATAGATAAGGATAACATTCATACAAAAAGAAAAGAGATGACACTCTCTTTTTTCCCCTGGTTGTAATAATGATCAATCCCAAAATTTCCTTTTTATTATTTATATTTTTTTTAGGCTGACCAATAGATTGTCCACATTGAGTACTTTTTAAGTATTTTTGAGTGTAGAGAATGGTGCTTTCCTCTTACATTTATGGTGAAACCCACTCATTAAATTCATGGTAGAGTCCACCATGAATGTGAGAAGAGAGAGCACCATTTTTTCGTGCTCTGGGAGTACCTAAGAATTTTCGGTCTATATTATCTGTGAGGGGTAAAAACGTCAAAGCACCATGTGGGCCTTGGGCCTAATCCAAAAGCGTGAACTTCGCCAAGGGGCCGTGGACCGAGAATAGGACCTCCTGAAACGGGGGCCCAAAGGCCCGCCGACCATGCCGCCGTCCAGTTGGATGAGGGTCCGAGGAGAAAGTCTCCTCGGACAGCAGGGCCAAGGACCGAAGGGCATAGCACGACGTCCAAGGAATGGCTCCTAAAGCTCAGCAAGTCACCCCCAGCCTCAATGGGGAGCCGAGGAGGGGGACAAGTGGGACATGCACTGCATAAAGCTGCTGCCACCGCATTAAAGGCCTCCCACCTACCTGTCTGGCCACATTAATGGAGAAATGACCTCTGAGGGGACGGTGGTCAGCCTTACAGGCATTGGGGAGCGTTTTCAGGGAAAAGACAGATGGGAACCAAGGATGGGAAGTATAAATAGAAAGGGGGGGGGACCATAGGAAGGGCATCCGGATTTTCTCTAAGAAAAGAGGAAGACTCACTCTCTCTCTCCTCCAAGAGAACGGAAGGGAAGCCAGGACATAAGCTACTCGGCCCACGTCCGAGGAGAGGAAAGATCACTCCACTAGCTCGCTGCGTGCCAGAAGTGAACCTAGCCCTTATCCCATAGCTTTCTCAAACCCTAGGAAGTCTAGGCTTTAAGCCCACTTTCTACAAATTCTATTGTGTAGGCTACTTAGGCCGGTCCGGTCACGCATTTGGGCTAGAGGCTTACTTTGTGTCCTTACATTATCTTCTAGCAAATCTTGTCAATAATTACAAAATATTTCATTTTATGCAATTTTACTTTGTCGTTGTTGTTAAAATAGTTAGAAATTTATTAATAATATATTACTAATTTTGCACCTCAAAACTCCTCCCCCGTTAAAAAGCTTAATAAATGAAAAAAATATTGATATAAAATAATAATTTCATTTCAAATCTCATATTATTTTATAGATGGTTTTATAGTCCAATCCTACATTTTAAGGAATTTCGAATTAAATTGTATACTTTAAAAAAATATTTCAATTCAAATTATAAACCCATTATCCATCAAAGATGTAAACTTTTATGATTTATATTGAAATCTAGTTCTTCTAAGGATACAATAAAATCTCACAATATTTTTACAATGAGGTTTTAGATAGACCATCATAGATCAAAATAAATAAAATAAGGACAAAGTTTAGCTACAAAATTGGTTGTAGCCTTAGGCTACAAACTTACTTAATATCTTTCTATTGGAGATGAATTTTGACAAATCCACCGTTGGATTACATCTTCTTCTTATATCCTTTATGCTTGCAAAATTTCAAGAAAATTAAAAATCAATAGTTATGTCATCAATAAATTTTTTAAATTGCAAGTTTTTGTAATTTAAAATTATACACAAAATATAAGTTTATAGATCATATAGTAAATAATATCCGATTGACATAAAATTTAAAATGTGTATTAAGAGCATAAAGAACATGCTATTCAACGGTTAGATTTTCAAAATATGTTGTAATATTTATTTTATTAAATAAGTTTGTAACCTTAAGCTACAACCAATTTTGTAGCTAAACTTTGTCCATAAAATAATATTATATCAAGAGACCCACCATAATTTTGTTTTTTTCTTAGGAAAAGAATTATCTATTAAAGAAAAACAAAAGATATAAGCCACAAAAAAAAAAAAAAAATGCTACTTGCCTCAACCTAGAACCTTGATAATAGACTCTATATCAAAAAACTTACCATAATTTAATTCAAAGGTTTTCTTATTGAAATAACAATAAAAAAAAATTCACAAGCAAGAGTTTTTATAGGAGTGTTTTTTTTAAAAGGATTTTAAAAAAAAATTAAATTCAAACACAAGTGTTGAAATAATGACATCTAGACAAATTTTCTTTCTTAGAAAATAGTGTTTATATTCATATTGAATACGGCACTATTAATTTCTAAAAACATTGTATAATTAATTAATTACTCATTTTTTTACAAACATATTTAGTAGGGCAACTTAAACTCATATTTTCACATTTCAAACAACATTACACATTTTTTTTATTTACACATATTTCAAAAAATTATAAAAATCTCATCTTAATCTAATCTATCAAACACTTCAATAGCTCAAGCTCAAACACCTCCCCCACTCCCTCCCAAAGGCGCGTGCTTCCTCCTCACCACCTCCCCCACCTGCCCTCTAATCCTACGCACCCCCCACCCCATTTCCCTCCTCCCCAATTTCCCCCCACTTCCACCTCCACAAACTCTTTCCCTTCAAACCAAGACATACACACACACACACACACACACATTCCCTCCCCTCTCTAACATGCGCCACCTCCTCCTCCCCACCACCGCCGCCACCACTATGCCCTCCTCCTCCTCCTCCTCCTCCTCCTCCCTCAAACCCCCAAAATCCCCAAACCCAAACAACAACAACAACCAACACTGCTCTTCTCACTCCCACTCCCACACCCATTCTCTCCTCTGCAAGCACTCTCCCTCCGCCACGCTCGACCTCCTCATCCTCATCCTCGTCCTCTTCTCCGGCTCCTTCCTCCTCTCCTCCTACTTCTCCTACCTCTTCAACTCCCTCTCTCTCCTCCTCTCCCACCACTCCCTCTCCCTCTCCCTCTCCTTCTCCCTCCCCCTCTCCCTCCCTTACTTCCTCTCCTTCCTCCTCTTCTTCGCCCTCTCCGCCACCCTCGCCGACTTCTGCTGCGGCGCCAGATCTCGCCGATGCAGCAACCCTACCTGCAAGGGCCTCAAAAAGGCCTTGGAGTTTGATCTCCAGTTGCAGACTGAGGACTCGCTCAAGTCCAAATCCTCCAAAGATTTCATCGATCGCTTGCCTTGGAAAGGCGGCACCGAGGCTAATCCCGACTACGAGTGCCTCCGATCCGAGCTCAGGAAAATGGCTCCCCCTAATGGCCGCGCCGTTTTGCTCTTCCGTGCTCGGTGTGGCTGTCCCGTCGCCAAGCTCGAGGGATGGGGACCGAAGCGTGGGCGGCGCCATAAGAAGTGAGCTTCTTTCTTCGATTTTGATTCAATTTGAAAATTTGAATGCAGTTGCAATTTGGATTCTTCGTTAATTAGGGTTTTTTGTGTGTGTGTGTGTGTGTGTGTGTTCAATTTGTGAATTGATCTAGAACTTAACTACATCCTTGTGTAATTTGTATTCAGCTTGATCTGTTGTTTTTCGCGTGGTTGAATCAGCAATTCCTATAGCCAATTGTGATTAAATTCAGTTTACCAAAGAGAATTCGAACTTTTTAGAGTTTAGTCAGTGTACTGTTTGGAAAAAGGAAGGACATTTGGTGGCAAAATGCACTTCTATAGACCGGAAAACACGATTATTAAAGAAAACTTTGTGTGTTCTGTGAAATATTCCGCATCATGGATATGGCATTTTCTATTCAAAATAGAGTGTAATAAGGATTTGTTTGTATTTGGGAAATCGATAGAAATTTGAGTAGAAATGTTGTCAGTTAGACAAATGCTCAAGGTAATGAGCTAATAATTTCTGCCTGTGGTCTAATATTTACCAGGTTTGTGTGTATGCCTGTTGTTTTTAAGATTTAATTGAGTTGTTTGTGTGGTTTATTAGTATTGAATCTATAGATGAAAGTGTATTGCTTAAGTATTTTGTGGACAAAAATTGAATTAAATTCTTATGATGTGAGAGGTTTCTTATACCCGATTTTTTTTTCTGTTAGGCCTTTGTTGTTACCCCTGGTGCCTACCTCCACTTCTGTAAAAAGAAGGAAAAGAGGATAAAAAAGTGAAGTTCATCATTGTTGATGGTGATCTCCCAAATTATGAGGATATGGGTCAGTAATTTGGCATTTTGGGTAATCGTAAAAATTATTGTAGCAATATATGATGTTACTTGGTGTGAGTTGAGTTTTATTAGTTATCCACTTTTCATGCTTATTCCTCTGCATGCTTTCTCAAGTTCATGGATACCATCATTATGTGCAGCACTTACCCTCATTAAATACAAAGGAACAACATTCCTAATCTCCCATTGCTTCTCTTATTAAAACATCCCTTTTATAAAAGATAAAAATTCCAACACAGAAGAAGGCATTACCTGGGAAAACAAAACAATGCTGAAAATCAAGGACCACAATTCCTGAGCCACCTTACAATGGAGGAAAAGATGGGGGCCACACTCTCTCCATGAATTTTGCACATTAAACACCAATCCATAATGATTAATCTTGCTACCTAAGGTTATCCGTATCCAAAAAAACTCTTACCTAATCACACACTTCATGTGAACAAAAGCAACCCTTGATGGTACATGGCCTTTCCAAAGAAAACAAATTCCCACCTCCTCTCAATGTCTTATAATAATTATTTACTTTAAAGCATTGAGTCTTTAAAGGGATCCATTTCAAATTATCTGCTTCTTTGCAACGTATCTTTGTAGCATGTGTCATCCAGTAGCTATATTCTGATACTTAGTATGACCTGTGAATATGTGCTTAAGTCAAAGCAATGATATTCCAAGGCATACATACTTTGTAGGTTGTTCTTTCAATAAATGGTACTTCTTTGCCTAAGTGCCATCTCTTGGACATTGGTCTCGTGGCATTTTTTGTCCAAGTCAATAGATGCTTCAATTCCTGATGTGTCTTCTCTGTTGTGATACCTTAAGTCTTTTAGTCTTTTTTGAGCTCATGTATCACCACTACTGAGGAACTTATTTTATTTTTGTCTTTCTTGGTTCTCCCTTGAATTGCTTTGAAGCTTACTTTTTATCTTTTTTTGGGTTATAGGTTTATGGGAAAAACCTGCATGCATCTTGCAAATGTTTTTAAATCTCTATGAGTGGTTGTTTATAGCTGTTGGAATTAGTAGCTTCATCATTCCAATACTTCTACATTATTTTTGTAGCTGCGAAAAACATAGGTGGATTTTTTTTTAACCGGTAAGTTGCACACATGTTATATGGGCCTTGAACCTGTCACCCCTCTTACACGGGGAGAAGCGAGGGGGTGCCATTTTTGTGAACAGAATGCTATAAGATATACAGCTAGAGATATGTGAAATTAGATAATTTGTGTATTCTCTAATGTCAAATTTACTTTCCATGACTTCCTCCTTACTAACTTAAATTTACTGAAATTGCATGAAGGCCTTTGAAATTGTTTTAGTAACTAATTGTCATTGTTAGTTTATATCAAATTCACCTTTAAGCCTTATGAAAACTTTGTCTTTTTCTATGGTGCAATAGTAAATGCTTAATATTCTTGGCCTGAATCTCTGCGAATCTTGAAGTAATTAGGGTTTCTCTTTATATTGAGACAAAACTTTCTCCATTTTACCAACACCCCACATTGTTCTTCCCCACCAAGTATAGGAGAAAAAAAAAGAAAAAGAAAAAAAAATAGGAAAGCAGCAAAATCTCAATTCCCTTCTAAGGTTGAGGTATCTAAACTTCCCAATTTAATTAAAACTCCATACCTTTAGTGTTTGGTGGCCTTGTTGTGCTGCTGTACCTTTGGACTCATTTTGTTATTACAGACTCAATACACAATTGTGCTTGCTATTCTTCTTTGATACAATTTTTATAACATTAATATCTTGTCTAAGTAACGGACAACACAAAGCTTGTAATTTCATTGTTATGTCACATACATATATAAAACTGTCCAGCATGCTTTATTTCTTTTATGCAATATGATTTTACAGCATATACTTATGCACTTGATACTGATAAAAAAAAAAGTATATGCTGATAGGGAGTCAAATCTTGGCCTTCGCATTACTTGGATTTCGATTAAAGGGGGCAATGGAGAATGCTTTAATGTAATGTTCAAATTTTCTGTTCAACTTGTTCAAATTATAGATGGAGCTGGTTCTTGTCGAAAACTTTAGATTGTTGGGAATTTGCAACCATAATATCCCAGTGCTTAGCCACCATGTTAATAGTGTCCACATGCCTCATAGGTGTTAGATATGCAGATTGTAGGGAATTTGCTGTCCCTGGTGGTGAATTTCATATCCTAGAACTCTGATCGTGTGATCAAAAGTGCGTGTAAATGTCTTTAGGCTTTGATTTTGTCGTCGAAAGAGTAGGTTATACTCATCTTTATGGCTCAGCCACATTATAAAGGTAATGTGATATATAGGCAGAAGGAAAAGCTAATAACTTATGAGCAGTTTTACTCCAAATTTTTTATTGTCTCCACATTCTGGATGGATGTAGTTTCTAAAAGCCTCAATTATGGCCCTCACACATGGTTTAATCTTTTTTTTTATCCTGACAAGATCCTGCGATTACCCTGTTGACTGGATTAAGTGTTTTGATTGTGTCTGTTTAGCTTTGCTCTTGGTTTCAACCCATGTTTTTTTACTTTTTAAATTAAATTGTCTGTTTTCTCAAGAAAAAAGAAAGAGAAAAAAAGTCTGGCCAGTTTTCAGTTAACTGAAAGAAACTAATGCCCTTCCCCACCCCCTTCCTCATTTCTAGGGTTGTGCATTCAATATGCCATTTGATGGTTTAGGTTGGTCAGTCTGGGTTGGCAGTTGGCAAAATTTTCATTCTGATTATAACCCAATCCAACCCACGATAATTATAGTTCAGAAAAACAGGTTTTTTAAATTTTTTAGTATTTATTTCGGATTTTGATACTCAGTTTATATATGTTACAAACCTGATCTGGCCTGACCCAACCCAACATTTCAGGTTGGTTTCTTGTTGGTTTACGGGTTGGTTCATGTATATATTTGAAGCTTGGGTTCACGTTGGCAAAAGTTTCAACCCAAATGACCTGACTCAAATACCAGTTGGGTTGGGTAGAAAGTATACCAAATCCAATGTGATCCAAACCATGAACACCCGATCTTCATTATGTAAGATCTTTGCCATGTTTTTTAAGATTAAAATTTAAATTGCTTTTGGTTAGTATTCATTTGATTAATAAAAATTGATGATGCCCTTTGCCATTCCCTTCCTCACTTTGTAAGTTCAATATTAAATTTTTAATATAGAACTCTGAAAGCTAAATATTTGTGCCATATTGCTGGGATTTGCTTTCATTTTGGTTGTTAATTAGTAGTTCTATACACCAGTGGTCTTTGGTACAAGGTCTGGAGGTCATGGGTTTGCTTGAGTCACAGTTGCCTATCAAGAGGAATCAATTAGTTCCCTGGCAAATTACTCATCTGTTATTGATGCTTTCTGTTCAGGACAACTTTTGCTTTTTAATATTATGGGAGTTATTTTTTGCTTACAACAAAGCTGAGAGGGAATTCAAACTTGACTTCTTTTTGTAGAAGAGTCGGGAAATACTATTAAGTTGCAGGACTCTTGGATTATATTTTGTTAGTCAAGTTAAACCCTGAAATGGACTGGATTAGACAACTGGGCAGGCTTTAATGATTTGTGAATATTCTGATGGCATAAAACTTGGTTCCTCTTGATTGTTCCCTGTACCATATTTTATTGACCATTTTGCGATATATGATACAATTATATGCTACTATGACTTGTGGGACAAATATTTTAATTAGAGAATTGAATATGAAAATTTTTCATTTTGTTATATGAAATAATGTATTGTTTTTTTGTTGGTCTTGCAGAGCTCTGGCCAATGTGGCAGTTAATGGGGGAAAAGATCATCGCTAATTGTTTCTGATGCATCATCAGGGCCTACTTATATATTTACCTTTCTCCTCCTGTCACCTCTCAGACTTTCTATGATCTTTCTCAAAGTTTAATCTCATTATTAAAACAATTTTTTCAATCCTATAATCTGATAGTACTTCTCTATGTCTGAACTGAAACAACCTTCCCTGTATCTGCATTACCGTGGATATTACACTCATTTAAGGAAGGATACACAAAAGTCAATGCCAATAATATGACATGCTAAATGGATATTTGTCTCGCTTTAAATAAATTACTGTAGTTTTTCCTGTACTTAGTTGTTAAATCAATACGGCTTCAAGTTTCAAACAATTGCCTGCATTTTGTACATGAATTTTTAATAACAGATTGGGCTGATTGAGAAGGTGATTTTGCGTTCCTGGTCTGTAAAAATGTTAAAAGAGCAATCAACAATTTCAGGAATGCAAGCTTAAATATGTGTACATTGTGTAATTGAGTGAGTCTAGAAGATGGTGAATTCACCAAGGTCAACAATATTTTGATTTCTGGGAAGCTGAAAAGCAGCTGGGAAAGTTGAGGCCTTACCTGAAGGAACTAAAGAGCTGGGAGCAAAGAGAGGGAGAGAGATATCATTGTTCCAACCTGACAAGCATTCATTACTCTCAGCAAAATCGTTGCGTGGGTCTTCTTAGCAACCCCCGAAATGTCACAGAAAATAAATAAGTTCAAATCCGCCAGGGAGTTACAAATAAGGAGGTGGAGATGATTTATGCCATAATTCAAGAAATAATTGCATCAACCAAAGAAAAAAAAGGTCTATGAGTTGATGTATGACGAATTTACCTTCTTCTCTCATAAGTTTTTGGCTAGATTAGAGTGGAACGAGGAGTGAGGACGTAGATCCTAACCTTATTCTTTATTCCTCCCCTAGATAAATCCTCTCGTTTGTTTATTCTAGAAAAAAATAGATTTCGTCCCAAGCTTTTTATTTAAAATCTAGAGACTTCTCCGTTCAAACAAAATGGTAATTCAAAACATAGTTAGTAAATACTGTGATGCATGACACTAGGGAATGGCAACATTTTTGCATCGCTCAACCCATTCTCTTATGTTCTGTCTCATGTAGATTTTTTATGTCTAAAGAGAGGATAAACTGGAGACAAGTTTTGCTTACCTTATCTCATCTCCTAAACATACTATTCTCTCTCTCTCTCTCTCTAACTCATTGTCGCCTATTCTTTTTCTTTTTTATCTTTATCTCATAAGTGACAAAGCCACCTGATTAGGAATGGCAAAATGCCTTCATCCCGTATCCCACTCCTATCATGAAGAAGAGATGGAACATGGACAGGACATCTATGATTTGACTCCCTTGATCCATTGCTATTCCTACTTAAGATTTTATATTTTTTGCATATAAACAATTTAATTTGTAAATTAAAAAAGTGATTGCCAATATTCAAGACTCATTGATGCAATTTCAAGTTTGAATACATTTCCTAAACATATGTCTCTCTCTCTCTCTCTCTCTCTCTCTCTCTCTCTCATCGTTGCCTATTCTTTTTCTATTTCATCTTTATCTCATAAGTGACAGAGCTACCTAATTAAAGGTGGCAAAATGCCTACGTCTTGTGTCTCACTCCTATTATGAATAAGGGATGGAACAGGGACAGGACATTCATAATTTGACTCCCTTGATTCATTGTTATCTTTACTCATGATTCTATATTTTTTGCATATAAAAAATTTAATTTGTAAACTAAAAAAAATGATTGCAATTGCCAAGACTCACATTGATAAAGTTTGAAGTTTGAATACATCTCCTAAACATATAGGTCTCTCTCTCTCTCTCTCTCTCTCTCTCTCTCTCTCTCTCTCTCTCTCTCTCTCATTGTTGTCTATTCTTTCTCTTTTATCTTTATCTTATAAGTGACAGAGCCACCTAGTTAGAGATGACAAAATGCCTATATTTTGTGTCCCTCTCTTGTTACGAAGAAGGGATGGAATAGAGTCAAGACATCACATGGTCTGACTCTCTTGATTTTTTTTTTTTTTTTTTTTGCATATAAAAAATTTGATTTTTAAATTTTAAAAAAAGAGTGATTGCCAATTGCCAAGGCTCACACTGATGCAATTTGAAGTTTGAATTGCAAGTTAGTACACACCTGATTATTTACATTTTGGATTTACTCCATACATTTTTACTATTTTGTTATAAAATACAAAACAATGTAACTATTTGATGGGCAAAAGCAGGAGTCTTCACCACATCAATTAGTGTATTGTGTTTGAGCTATCTTATTTTGAAGTCTATTTGATCAAACACAATTTCTTAGTGTATTATTATTACTATCATCATTATTATTATTATTATTGTTGAAACGACTCGACCTTTACCCAAATTATTTTTTAAGCAAAATTAACCACTCAAAATTAGTAGCATTTTCGTTCCATGTTGACACTCACAGTGAGGTTTCACAAGAATTATTCAAAATATTTAAAAAAAAAAATTTAAAATCTTAAATTTAAAAAACACAAATGGAAGTATAAAAGGGATAATCAAATCTTGCCCTCCAAAATTTGTATTCCTTTTTGAAAACTCATTTTGCTTGCAAGCTGCAACTGGTCTCATGATCTCGTCTCATGATCATTTCTCTGAGACCCAAATCACTCCCTTTTCCATATCCAATCCCAATTCTCAAATGGGTCTCTACCATTTCCTCCAAATCTCATCCTCAGCTTTCCCAACAATCAGACCCACATCACCATCTTCGTCTCTTCTTCAATACCACAACCAAAGCCACTCACAACAGCTCGAATTACGAGCTCTCCTTAGTTTCTGCACTCAAATCTTGCTCATCCCTTTTGGCCATCTCTCAAGGCCAACAAATCCATAGCTTGGTCTTGAAATCTGGGCTTCATTCCAACACTTTTATCTTAAACAGTTTGATTAATATGTATGCGAAATGTGGGCTTATCGTTTATGCCCAGTTGCTGTTTGATTCTTGTCGTAAGTTGGATCCTGTGTCTTGTAATATTATGGTTGCTGGGTATGTGAGAATCGGGCAATTGGATAATGCTCGCAAATTGTTTGATATAATGCCCGGTAAAGGTTTTGTCTCATACACGACTATGATATTGGGTTTGGCCCAAAATGATTGTTGGTATGATGCAGTTGAGGTTTTTAAGGATATGATGTTTGCTGGAGTGATCCCGAATGAGGTTACACTGGCAAGTGTCATGTCAGCTTGTGCGCGTTTAGGTGGGATTTGGAATTGCCGCATGCTTCATGGGTTGGTGATTAAGCTGCAACTTGAGGGATTGGTTCTTATTTCAACGAATTTGTTGCACATGTATTGTCTTTGTTTGAGAGTATTGGAGGCAAGAAGGTTGTTTGAGGAGATGCCTGAGAGGAATATAGTCTCATGGAATGTAATGTTAAATGGTTATTCTAAAGCAGGGCTTGTTGATATGGCTAGAGAGTTGTTTGAGAGGATTCCTTCAAAAGATGTGGTTTCGTGGGGTACAATGATCAATTGCTACGTGCAAGTAGAATGGTTAGCTGAAGCTTTGACATTGTATCGTGCAATGTTATGTACTGGAGTGGGACCCAATGATGTTATGATTGTTGATTTGTTTTCAGCATGTGGCCAATCAATGGCTTTGAATGAGGGTCAGCAGTTTCATGGTATAACTGTAAAGACAGGTTTTGACTGTTATGATTTTATACAGGCAACAATCATTCATTTTTATGCTGCTTGTGGCAGAATGACACTAGCTCGTTTGCAATTTGAAGTGGGAATCAAGGGTCATATTGCATCTTGGAATGCCCTCATTGCAGGATTTGTTAGAAATGAGACGATTGATGAGGCAAGGCAGATATTCAATGAGATGTCAGAAAGAGATGTTTTATCATGGAGTGCCATGATTTCTGGTTATGCACAGAGTGAGCAACCTAATATGGCTCTAGAACTCTTCCATGGGATGCTAGCTTGTGGCATCCAACCGAATGAAATTACTATGGTGAGTGTTTTCTCCGCAATCGCGACTTTAGGGACATTGAGAGAAGGAAGATGGGCCCATGAATATGTGTGTAATAACTCCATCCCTCTTAATGACAATTTAAGTGCAGCTATCATTGACATGTATGCCAAATGTGGGAACATCAATACTGCCTTGAGAGTGTTCTATCAAATCCGAGAAAATGCCTCTACTGTCTCCCCATGGAATGCAATTATATGCGGGTTGGCAATGCATGGACATGCCAATTTGTCTCTTGAAATATTTTCTGACTTGCAAAGCCGTCATATCAAGCTTAATTCAATCACATTCATTGGAGTCCTAAGTGCATGTTGCCATGCTGGATTGGTGGAGCTAGGGAAGAGATATTTAAAGATAATGAAGAATGTGTATAACATAGAACCAAACATCAAGCATTATGGTTGTATGATTGATCTCCTGGGCAGAGCTGGGCAGTTAGAAAAAGCTGAAGATTTAATAAGAGGCATGCCTATGAAGGCAGATATTGTGATATGGGGCACATTATTGGCAGCTTGTAGAACTCATGGGAATGTGGACATAGGAGAGAGGGCTGCAGAGAGTTTGGCAAGATTGGAACCATCTCACGGGGCTGGTAGAGTTCTTCTATCCAACATATATGCAGATGCTGGTAGGTGGGAGGATGCATTTTCGGTAAGGAGAGCAATGCAAATTCAGAGAATGAAGAAATCGCCAGGGTGCAGTGGTGTTGTATGACAACATGATGGGGTTTGAATACGGTTTTGGCCAAATTGAAAATAAAGGTCAAATTGAAAATAAAGACTGCTGTGCAAATATCCTGAAAAAGAGTTTCCAAGTATGTTCGAAAATTTTATAGCTTGTTAAAAATGTTAAGAAATCCATTTTGAGATTTGTATTAAATTCCCCCTCCAAAAAAATAAAAATAAAAATAAAAAAGAGATTTGTATCAAATTCCTTTATTTTTGGCGTGCTTTTCCCTTCCAATCATTAATTGGTGTAGACTAAAAAGTTCAAGTTCAATAATGAAATTTTGTTCTGTTGACATTCCCAAATAGGAACTGAATGCTTGACTGGAAAACCGCATAAATGCGTTTCTTTAGTCAGCCTGCAGAACACAAATGAATTCATCAATTCAATGCCATCACATATGTTAACTAATCCATATGCATACAATTTTATAAACCTTCACTGTGCCTTTGTTTTCTTCAAATTTGTTTCTCAAAATACACAAACAAACGTGCAGGGCTTTTTCAACAAATCATAGTTAACATATAACAGTATCTGATACAGCTAACTAGGTGATGACCCACATGAACCGTAGGTACACTAAAATTTTGCTTCAATATACAATAAATTTTTTATGTAGCCCCATATTATATGTGCGACAGTATTATTACTGTACCACATTTTCAACAACTGACAACAAGAAAATAAAGGAAAAAATAGAAAAAGCAGATTCCGGTCATCGAAAGAAATCTTTACAATTGAAGGAAACCAAAAGACTAGATTCCTGTAGCTTAAACATATGAAGAGAGGAGAAAATTAAAAGATCAAGGAAAACTTTAAGAGATAGAGAGCCAAACAGACACGATCCAGACAATCCGATTTTATACCTACTAGTCACAAACTTAAGCAATGCATAAAATTTGTAAATTAAATGGTGCATGGTTAAAAATAAAGTCTGATTGAAATGTGTAAAGTTTGGGCAATGAAAGGGTTATTTGGGACGTGTAAGGTCTGAAATGCGTAAAGTCTAGGGGAGATATATATTCATAATTGTACTCATTATTGCAACCTCATTCCATGAACTCTAAAAGCATTCGAAGGTTCTACGTGTGTGTGTGTGTGTGTGTGTGTGTGGGGGGGGGGGGGGGGGGGGAATTGCTTTACAGCATGCATATGTTATTTAAAAGTATTTTCTATTTTTATTAGTTTTATGTAATGAAACATATAATATATTTTTCATTCAACAATAATACATAGTGATATATATATATATATAAGCATAAATTTTTATTTTTTTTTAAATTTCTTTTTGTGGGAAATACACACACAAGGGAGGGGGAAAGAGATTCTAACATAAAAGCACATTTAAACTACATAATTATAATACTGGTTTATAATTTTTTTTTTTGAAAGAGTTCCAACCTATAACATCCATTCCTAATGAGAGCTCTTTATCATCAGATTAAGACACCAATCAATTTTTTGTATAGGCGGGAATTAAACTCCAAATCTCTTATACAACCATTAGAGACTTTACCAGTTGAACTAAATAGAACCCACAATACCGGTTTATATAAATGGAGAAGATGTTGTTAAAAGTACTTTTTTTTTTAAATATATTATAATCGGTTGACTAATTTGAATATATCCAAGAATATATATATATATATATATATATATTTTAAAATATACACCTCTATTCCATAGAACACTTGTTACAAGTTACACTAGTTTAAATAATATAAGTTTAGAATTGAATTTTTTTTTTCTTTCCAATTACAAGTATATATAGGCTATATTATTGAAACTTGAATTTTAGGTTAATCTTTTGAATATTTATCATTTTATTGCTTTTTTGGAGCTTATATTTCTAATTTCTAATGCCTATTTTATTTGTATTTTTTAATGAAAAACTAAAGAGTTTGGCCCAAATAGAATAAAATTTCATACTTTTTAACCCTGATTATATATATATATATATATATATATAAAGAATTTTGGAGCCTGAAATTGAAAATGAAACTTACAAAAAAGAATCAATTTAAGACTCAATTAGTCTAAAATGGAATAAAGTAGATTGAAATAGATCAAATGGACTGAATGGACTAATGTAGACCGAATTGGACTGAATGGACTTGAAAGAGTGGGTTTTGGTTCTCAAGCCCAAGGGGTGAATGGATTAAGGCCCAAAGAGCTCAATATAATGAATTTGTAAAGAGTGAGCTTAAAAGCTAGGCTTCAAGGGATCCAAGTACACACAGTGAATGAAAGATAGTAGGAAAGTAAGGAGAACGAGCTTTTAAACAAGGGGAATCCTCCTCATCAACGTCCGAGGAGAATGATCCTAGCCTATATTTCTTTTAAACTCAAGTCTTATTACAGTCCTTACTACTACAGTGTTTTTCTTTGCCCCCTCTTCTCCCCTGAGGGTCTCTTACATTATATGGCTTCCCCTAGATGATCTTAGCCCTACATTTGTTGATCATCCAGGCCATTACTTGAATGTCTGTCCCATCAAACACCTTCCCTAGCCCCTTCTGAGTCACGGCAACCAAGGCAGCACTATTCAGAGGTTTTCTCCACATAAATACAGCCAGGGGGTTTGGTGGGGGGCATTATATATGGTGGCAGCCTCCATCCCCTTAGTCAGGGTTGGCACCTTCCTCGAAGTTCCGTTCCTTTAGTGTGGCTTCCTCTAATATCGTGCCACTAAAGCGGCCCTACCGTCCGAGGACGTGATCTCCTCAAAGCTATAGCGGCCTCCTCGGTTTATGCTATGACATGTGGAATGATCCCCTCAATGAATTTCTGCACCCCACAATAGCCCCTCAAAATCCTGATTTTTCCCTCTTGTCTAAGGAGGAAAAGTGGGGTTTTGATTTTAAAAAATTGGTTCCACATGCTTCGATGTTCTTCCCACGTGAGAATGTCGCTTCGCATGTTCTGTATTTGTTCTTGATGCTTCGGAGCCTATAATGTCGCATTAAATGCTCCAGGAGGTGCTTTGTTCCCCACTTCCTACGATGAGATAGAGATCCTATTGCTGACATTTTTCCTCGAATTTTGGGCAGGATAACTCCCACCCAATTTTGCCTTCTATAAAAGGCGCCTAGGGGGTTCATTTTTTTTATTTTTTTCACTTTACAAATCTGTAAACTTTCAAGTCTCCCCATACTTTCAAGCTCCCAAATCTTCCAACCTTTGAGAAGCTCCTAAGGCATCTCCTGCCCTTATTTTCTTAAGTTTTTCACTTTTAAGTCACTTTTCTCCTAGGCTTTCTACTCTCTACTTCTCCTTCACAAGTATCTCATTTGCCTCTCTTTAGCCTATTTAGATGGATAGATTCGCTCACCTCGTAGATTCTCCCGCCGGTAAGGAGGAATTTAGGGCTAAATATCGCATTCCCTCGTGGGTATCTCTACGGTACTGCGCTCCGGGACAATGGCTTACCCACAGGAATGAGGGGGAGGTCGTCATTACCATGATCACCTTCATAGAAGGGGGAATGACACTCCCCAAGGGTAGCGTAACCAGTGACTACTTAACCGCTCATAGGTTGTGTCCTCACCAATGTGCGCCCAACCTATTTAGGGTCCTGGGTAGTGTAGACGCCCTCAATGCGCAAATGAGTTTGAACCTCACCTGGCACAATGTCCTTTAGATGTACAAGTGCCATCGGCTGGCAGACTCGGGCTACTACCTTATGTCTAGGTCTTCGGTGGTTAGGCTTGTCTCGTGTCTTCCCAAGTCCAACAAGGGCATGAAGCACGCCTACTTGATTGACTTTGGTGAATGCCACGATGGTCTTCCCATAGACGGTACCAATTGTAAGAGCGGGTTTTGGTTCTCAAGCCCAAGGGGTGAATGGATTAAGACCCAAAGAGTTCAATACAATTGTAGAGAGTGGGCTTAAAAGTTAGGCTTCAAGAGATCCAAGTACACACAGTAAATGAAAGATAGCAGGAAAGTAAGGAGAACGAGCTTTTAAACAAGAGGAATCCTCCTCGGCAACGTCCAAGGAGAATGGTCCTGGCCTATATTTCTTTTAAACTCAGGTATTATTACAGTCCTTATTGCTACAGTGTTTTTCTTCGCCCACCTTCTCCCCTGAAGGTCCCTTACATTATATAGCTCCTCCTAGATGATCTCGGCCCTACATTTGTTGATCGTCCAAACCACTACTTGAGTGCCTGTCCCATCAAACTGATGGAAAAAAAAAAATGTTTGTATCACATATAAAATATATGCAACACAAAATTAACAGATCTACTTCATTCACAATTAATAACATGTAATATGTAAATTTTAAAATACAAGAGAATTTACCTTGGTGTGGTGAATTTCAAAACAAAGATTAGAAGTACTTGGGAATACTTTTAATCTTCACTTCAATTCCACTAATGCCCAAGAAGTGTGGTCTCTCAATTAGTTATATGTGTTTGTTCAAGAGAGAATTAGTGAATGTCCAACACTCACATACAAACCATTTCATGTTCTCTTATATGATCTTAATGAAAAACCACTTATATGAATTCTATTATTAAAACCCCTTAATTAAAATTTTGTATGCTTCTCTCTTTATATATAACTGATTATCTAATTGAGTTAGCCTTTTGAGCCATTCTAATTGGCTCTAGTATGTGGCTTAGAGTGTGACCAAAAGGGAACAAATAAGACTCTAGCTCCAACAGGCATTGGGCTTTTCTATCAACTCTTGACAAGTCCAAAATTACCATTAATTATATTCAATACATTATATGAATATAATTACACTCTAGGTCTTATCAATATTCCCAAGACTTTATTATATATACAACCCCTTCATTAAAATATTCGTAGTAATATAAATTCATGAATATAGACTGTCATTTTAAATATTACTATATCTTAATTCTTGAGTACCCGATTTAATCCTTTATGTTATTCATCATATATTTATAAAATCCAATTTCATAAATATATACTTTAGTAACTCCTTACTAAAGTAGTTAGGCCCAACACTCTAAATAACCAGACCCATTAAACTTATCTCAAGGGAATATTTTATATCTCCGTTAAGAGATTATGAATTCCATCTTGAGAATATATGTTCCATCAACATTAAATGTGACTGCTCAACATACTGAGGTTTTGATCGTAATTTATTGATCTCAATCCTAATATATCAAAGCAATCTACACCTCATGATCAAATCCATTATTCTCTCAAGATTTAGAGTTGATGTAAACAGAAATCGTGAGATTTATTATTCATTTGACAGTCGTTAGGAGAATAATAAATTTCACAGCAATCCACTTCAATATGTCTTAACTCTTAAAACATATCAACTAGAAGTCTCCACTTCCATGATCAAAACAAATCATCTTAGTTGATATGTTATAGTTTTCGCAGATGAAATGTCCAATTTCATCACTGACTACGAACTAAAATTCTGAATTTACAAAGAATTTATGATTTATATCTTCTGTGACTTTTCACATAAATCACATACTATGCATCTCATGGACTAAGATAATGTCTCATTAGTTCATTTATAAAATAGTCTCACATAATTAAAAAATTTAATTATTTATGACATGCCAATAAATTGGATTTAATGGCATAAACCCCAACACAAATACCTTCCCCAGCCCCTTCTGAGTTGCGGCAACCAAGACAACTCTGTTTAAAGGTTTTCTCCACATAAATGCAGCTAGAAGGTTTGATGGGGGACATTAAATGTGGTGGCAGCCTTCATCCTTTTCGTCAGGGCTGACACCTTCCCCGAAAGTCCTTTCCCTCAGTGTGACTTCCTCTAATATCGTGCCACTGAAGCGGCCCTACTATCTAAGGACGTGATCTCCCCGGAGCTATAGCAGCCTCCTCGGCTTATGCTATGACACGTGGCATGATCCCCTCAATGAATTTCTGCACCCCACACTATTATTTTGGGTGTGTTTGATTGATATTATTCATTTTCCAGGTGGTATATATTTTTCAAAATTATGTCATAATATGCTATGTTTTCCTTTTCTTTTCTTTTTTCCTGTACAACTAAACTTTTTAAATTTCAATTAATTAGTCAAATTCCTCATTTTCTTAAAGGAGATCATCATGATAATCAAAACCCATAACACAATCACACTTGATATTATTCAAATAATTAATAGGCACATCCAAATGCATAGCCTAGATTGTTTTTTGATATAATTTCAAAATCTCACTTTCAAAATAACTAACTATTAAATTAAACAAAAATCAATGTATGGCTATGAGAGGGAAAGAGACTACTTGTGATGGGAAACTCAAAAACAAAACACAAAAACATATTAACCCAAAATAGAGTTATAAAAAACATAATGATTTATAAACTTAAAGTAGAGTTACAAGAAAGAATAAAAAATCAAGAGAGAGAGAGAGAGAGAGAGAGAGAGAGAGAGAGAGAGAGAGAGAGAACACTTTTTCAAGAAAGTTGTAAGAGAGAATAACAAATTTATAGAAAATATGATGAGTAAAAAAAGAGTAAAAATAAAATATATAGTAATGTAGTAGGGCAAACTTTGAGCCTTTTTATAATAGGACAAATATTGGGCCCAATTTAATTATCGGTCCAAACAATGGAGATATATCCAGCATTGACCAGCCCATTTTTATAATGAACATAAAACCTCAAATCATTGGTTAGGCCCAATACCTTTCCAGACCACATGCTGATGTCATGTCTGAGATGTATCCAAGCTACAAAAATAGATCCTAGAGAAGATAAAACTCTTGAAGGTAGCTTTCTGAGATTTCCAAATGATTCCACAACAACCCTTGCATTAATGAAGGTCACCTGCTTGGCATAATCACATTTAATGCAGAAGGATAAGCCTGGACAGTAGAAAAGGCCCTAAAAGTCTTCATTCATGATGAATAACCCAAAAATGAGAGCCCAATAAAATGAGAAGTTATCCAGGTGGATGCCTGAAAAATAAGTAGATGTCCTAGAAAGCTTTGTTTAAGACGAAAAACCAAAAAAAAAGAGCCTGATAAGATCAGAAATTATCCAAGTGGAAAAAGACAAAACATGAAAAAGAATGAGATGACTCATATAAAAGGGAAGAAAGAAGAAAGAAAGGGGACACAAAAAAATACAAAGAGAGAAATAAATAGAGTGAGGATTGTAACAAAGAACTATTATATGAATAAAAGCTTTTTTACATACTTTGACAGGAATATAACAGTCTTTGGTTTCTTGTTCAAATTTTCCATTGCAGATTGATTCAAGCCCATAATCTAAATTAATTGTATTCTTAAGCAAGTAATTAAGCACTGGTTAACTTCTTGCTTCCATGAGTAATAAACACCAAATTATTCAAGTGATGCTCTGTAATAGAATAACATTATGTTTTTATATGCCATATTTATAATGTAAAAAGATAACATCTAACAATTAAAGAAAAGAAAAAGATAAAAATTTAAAAACACAAAACTAAATCACATAAACCCAAAGTAGAGTTCTAAAGAATACAAAAATTCATCAGCTAAAGAAAAATTAAAAAAAACACCAAAAAATGAAAAAAAAAAATTGAGAGAGAGAGAGAGAGAGAGAACAATTTTTGTGTTAAAAAATATGCATAGAATGAGAGAGAATGACATTTATAATAAAAGTATGAGAATAAGGAGAGTCAACGTAAAGTAAGATAAATGGATAGAGGTAGAGTGACTTAAGGTAGAATAGTAGAAAGATGAAAAGGTAAAAGGAAGGGGGAAAGATCGAAGAAAGTGTAACAATAAGTTGAGAAATTAATAATAAGAAGTGTTAAAAATAAGAGAGAGAGAGAGAGAGAGTTAGAAATAAATAGATGATGTGGCAATTTAGAGAGAGTAGTAGAATTTATGGCTATACTTTGACTTTTAGATATTATATAAATATAGATATAAATTTATAATAGTAAAGTGGTCTCTGCATATGATAATTTATTTAGTATTGGAAAAATTGCAAAATACACCCCTAACATTTGGTTTCGTTAGCAAATCACCCCCAGTTAGTTTCTATTGTTAACTACTATGTCATCTTGCTGACGTGTTTTTTTTTTTTTTTTTTGTTGGGCAAAATAAGCTTCAAAACGACACAGTTTCAATAAAATTGAAGTGAAGATCTTCCCATACTTCTCTGTTCTTTCTTTTCCTTAACCTCAGGTAAGAAAAATGTGTCTCTCTGTAACTAACGAGCTGCCCCCCCTAGCTTCTCGTTTTACTTGTTTCTGCAACTTTCTCTTTTTAGCCTGCTCACGATCTAGATCACAATCTCTACCCTTAACAAAGTTGCAAAACAACATGACAAATTCTCAATTACGACCAGTCATTCTAAGTAACACTATCTATTTAAAATCCCATAAAAACCCAAAAAATTAAAATAAAGAGAAACAAACTCCACCATAAACACACTCAGAGTTCCAATAGCAAAGTAAATGAGTTAAAATCACACACACGTAGAGAGTTCTAGCAACAAATCTATCACCCAAAAAATTTAACAAAAAACCCAAACATTCTGTTCATCCAACAACAAAATCCCAAAAGAAAAAAAAAATTGAACAAAAACCTCAACAAACCCAATCAAAAAACGCCCTAACAAACCCAATAAAAACCCAAAATTTCAATCCAACAATGGCAAGAAAAATCCAAAAAGATAGAGAGAACGAGAGCTATAGAAAAGAGAAATAAACTTACTAACTGTTGGCTTTGCTGTATCCGTCACCACCACTGCTACCACCTTGGAATTGATCTGGAGCCTTCGATGAACTTACTCATGTCTAGGTTCACGATGCAAGGAGCTGATTGTAGAGCCGATGTGGTGGTTTGGGTTCATAAGGGTTAGGAAGGCAAGGGTGGTTTGTGGGTTTGGGAGCTAAGGGCTGGGTTCATGGGTTTAGATTTAGGATTTTGAGATTTTTTGTTTGGTGGGGAAAACGTGTCGTACCAGGTTTTTTTTTTTTGGACAAAACGGTGTTGTTTTGCATTTGTCTGGTCTTCATTTCATTTTCATTGAAACTGTGTCATTTTGGGGTTTATTTGGCAAAAAAAAAACACGTTAGCAAGATAACATGGCCGTTAACAGCGGAAACTAACTGGGGGGTGATTTGCTAACAGAACCAAACGTTGGGGGTGTAAAATCAAAGTTCTGAAATGTTGGGGTGTACTTTACAATTTACCCTTTAGTATTTGCAATTGAATTGTGACATGATGTACTACGGCTCATATATAAATATATAAGCAAGCAAAGACTTCATGCAAGAGAGCATGAAATTCTGCCATGTAACATATTCCTAGGAATTTTTTTATTTATTTTTATTTAGGCTTACACTTTCATAAAGTTGGCATTTACATAATAGTATTACTTCATTGAATTAACCAATGGAGTAAATGCATATATTAATTATATATTGCTATAAATCAATTTATTTATATTAGAGTAATTTAAATGATTATATATATATATATATATATTATATAAGAAAATATTTTTAATTATAATTATAATAATTGATTTAAAATATGACATTCTTCCTTATATGAGAAAAAATTAATAATAATAATAATAATAATAATAATAATAATAATAATAATAATAATAATAATAATAATAATAATAATAATAATTGTGTGGAGTCCAAGAACCGAGGAGTGTTGACCAAGGAGCAATTTTCATAACTTAGGTTAAGAAGGGTAAGCGTATTCCGAGAACTTCATCTACCCGATGAGAGCAAGGGAATGAGGATAACTGGTATCCCTTGAAATCCTAAGAAGGGAAGAAGGTTTGACAACAAGCGCAAGGTGTTAGGATATGTGCCCTTAAATCCTATTGTATGATGCTATGTATGACATTATGTATGACTTAATGTTGTGTTTAATAAAGTTGTTTATTTTTTATCTAAAATAATGGTAACATGAATATTTGGACATTATTATATAGTCCATGAGATGCATAGTATGTGATTTATGTGAAAAGTCACAGAAGATATAAATCACAAGTTCTTTGTAAACTCAAAATTTATAGTTCGTAGTCGGTGATGAAATTGGGCATTTCATCTGCGAAGACTATAACGTATCAACTAAGATGATTTGTCTTGATCATGGAAGTGGTGACTTCTAGTTGATATGTTGATATGTTTTAAGAGTTAAGACATATTGAACTGGACCGCTGTGAGATTTATTATTCTCCTAACGACTGTCAAATGAATAATAAATCTCACGACTTCTATTTGCATGAACTCTTAATCCTAAGAGAATAATGGACTTGATCATGAGGTGTAGGTTGCTTTGATATATCAGGAGTGAGATCTAAAGTAACGATCAAAACCTCAGTATGTTGGGCAACCACATTTAGTGTTGATGGAACATATATTCTCAAGATGGAATTCATAGTCTCTTAACGGAGATACAAAATATTCCCTTGAGATAAGTTTAATGAGTTTGGTTATTCAGAGAGTTAGGCCTAACCACTTTGGTAAGAAATTACTAAAGTATATATTTATGAAATCCAATTTCATAAATATATGATGAATAACTTTAAAGGATTAAACCGGATACTCAAGGATAAGATGTAGTAATTTACAAAGTGGCAGTCTATATTTATGACTTTGTGTTACTACGAATATTTTATGAAGGGGTTGCGTGTAAAATAAAGTCTTGGGATATAATTTATTAATAAGGCCTAGAGTGCAATTATATTTATATAGTGGTATTAAATATAATTAATGGTAACTTTGGACTTGTCAAGAGTTGACGGAAAAGCCCAAGGCCCATTGGAGCTAGTGTCTTATTGGTCCCTTTTGGTCCCATTCCAAGCCACACACTAAAGCCCAATTGGAAAGGCCCAATAGGCCGGCCCAATAGGCCGGCCCAATTAGATAATCAGTTAGTTATAAAGGGAGAAATATACAGAATTTTTTAAGCGATTTTATCGTAGAGAAAAGAAAGAGTGTGAGACACACTTTCATTCTCCCTTTTGGAAACTGATTGAGAGACCACACATCTTAGGCGTAAAGTGAAATTGGAGTGAAGATTAAAAGTTTTCCGAAGTGCTTCTAATCTTTGTTTTGAATTTCTCCACACCAAGGTACGCTATCTTGTTCTTAAATTCTAAAATTTACATAGTGCATGTTGTCAATCATGAATGAAATAGATCCTTGTTTGTTGCTTCCGCTGTGTGTTTTGTATGAGATACAAAACCAGATTTTTATCCAACACAAGGATGGTAGAAGGAAGCTTCCTGAAGGATGCACTTCCACCCTTGCATTCAATGTTCCCCACCAATCTTATCAGCAACATTAATGTGGAAATGACCCATAAATAGTAACTTCATAGCTAGCATTTCCTTTTACGACTTTTACCAGAGCCATGATGGGACAAGTATACTAAGAAATGCTAGTAGGCATCCAAGTGGAAGGCTAAGATGCAAGGAGAAATACTATAAAAGGAAGGAAATCCACCTGAAAAAGGGGTTGAACATTTATGACTAGAACAAGAAAGAAAGCATTGAATATTCTGGTGTAAAACTTGAACCATATTTATATACAACAAAGCTGATTCTCAAACTTGCCCAAGGCAAATATTATACTCAATTTTTGTTAAATCACGCCAATTTGTTACATCACACTCCTCGGCCTTAGTCCTAGGCTAATTTAGAATTGCACTTGGGCTTGATTCTCACTCTCTCTAGAAATTCTATTGTTTTTGGCTTAATTTGAAGGACAAGACACTATTGATCTAAGTGAGCTTGTGCTTGTATATTTTGAGTTCTTACTATAATAATAATAATAATAATAATAATAATAATAATAGAATGTTTAGTCGTTTGGGTAGCAATTGATACAAAAGCCATAAAAAATTAAATATTTGTGATATCACTAAAATTAGTCATAACCATTTAAATTTCTTAACTTCTTTCAATGATATTAGATATATAATCAACATTGTAGTATTTATTCTATATAATTAAAAAGATTACTAATATGATAAATAAATAAATATTTTTATATTAACTATTTTAAGTGGTTCGTTAATTATTTAAGCATAATAAAATTTTGATGTCAGATTTTTAAGATTTATATAGTATAAAATTGATTAGAAATATGGTATTATTGCACAAATTTAGTTACTTTTACAATAGTGAAAATAAGGTCCAACAAAAGAAAAAATAATAATAATAACACAATAAAAATGTAAAAACAATCGTTCTCAAAAAAGAATGTAAAAACAATAATATATATATATATATAAGAGAGAGCGAGAGAGGAAGAGAGATGAGCTCAAGTTAGTGAAATTACATCTGGTTTAATTTTACAAAAAGTTACACATTTTATCCACTGTAGATCTCTAAGCAATCTAGTGTTCAAAAAACACTATCTTACTTAATTAATATAGCATGTTGTAGTGTTCTCTCTTATTTATTACAATAAATTATCAAATTCTATTCTATTTTAGTATTTTCTCCCTCTTGCTAAGCCACTATAAAATAAAAAATATATATTAAAAAAAAAAAAACTTCTCATGTTTTCTCAATCCATGGCTTCCTCTTGCCATATTCAAAAGAAAAATAATGCTAGAAACACAAATAATTTTACAATTTTTTTACAAAGTGTTGATGTGGCGTGGTTCACAGTAGCTTTTAAAAACAATTACTAAAGGATATTTTTATTTTTATTTTTATTTTTCAAAATGATATTTGCATTTTTTAGTAGGCCTAGTCTATATTAGTCACAATATCATAAAATTTTTAAATTTGTAAACACACAGTTGATTAAATTATTACACCACTTCTATTGTCTTTCTGATTTGTTTATAAAATGAACACTAAATATTACAATTATTGAAATATTGGAGAAAACTGACAAAATGCACTCACCTAGTTTCTTCAAAAGAAGCTAGATGGTGAAAACTCAAGCGATGTACCACCTAAGTATAGATAAGCTGTTGTTTTGAGATTCCTATACATATACATTAGCCTTTTTCCCAAGAAATCCCTTTACATATACGTTAGCCTTTTCACCAAGAAGATATTCCTCATACACCACATAATTTTCTCATATATATGTGTCTATACATTTATATATATATATATATATATATATATATTTAAAAGCTGAAGCGTAGAGTATAATGTTACCGTGCTCCTGTTGAGCCATAACCACGCCACACCAACACCACATCATCAATATATTTTCAATATTTTCTCTCTCTTATTTTAATTTTTTTTTCTCCTTATTAATTTGCCACTTTACAATTACATATTTTTCAACATTTACTTATTTTAACTTTTTTATCTCCCCACTACTTTAGATCTTGACCTTACACTTTCTCCATGCATCCCTTTATCTTCCTTTTATTTTCACTCTTCTTCTCCCCATTTTTTTATTATAAAAATTTGTTATTTTTCTTCTATTCAATCCATATTTTGCTCATACAAAAAGGTGAATACTCTCTCTCTCTCTCTCTCTCTCTCTCTCTCTCTCTCTCTCTCTCTCTCTCTCTATATATATATATATATATATTCTTTATTTTGGTGGATGTTTGATTCTTTACATAGATAAATTTTTATGTTTTACTCTACTTTATATTGATATGATTTGGTTATATTTTAATTTATTATCTTTTTAATTTTATTTTCTTTATTTGTTACATGTTATCAATTGAAATTATAGAATGATTTACTATTATTCTATCACATAGCATGACCTAGATAATTTGGTGTTTAGAACTATACATTTTTCTTTTAAATATTTTTCTACTCATCTTATTTTATATAATTTTATTATTTGTCTCACATTCTCTTCCAAAAAAGGTGATTGTTCTCTCTCTCTCTCTCTCTCTCTCTCTCTCTCTCAATTATTAATTCTTTCTTGCAATTGTAAATTTAGATTAATGAATTTTTTTGTGTCTCTACTTTTGGATCATACACTTTGGTGGTGTGTTTTTTGAGTTATTTATCACATGTACCCTCTATCTTATAGTTTTGGTTTGAGTTAATTTTTAGATATTTAAGAAGTGAGATGATTATGTATTTGAATGTCTTTATAAATTATTTGAGTAATATCAATTGTAAATTTGTAATGAGGTTTGATTATCATGATAATCCTCTTAAGAGAATGAGAAATTCAAATAATTAATTTTGGAACTTAAAAATTTTAGTTGTACATAGAAAAAAAAAACCATAATACACTATACAAAAGTTTGAATAAAATAGATCACTTGAAAAGAAAATAGTATTCCTATCTTTCATCTCAAAAAATATAATAGACTAATATCAATCGAATGCTTCTAAGTTTTTAAATAATAAAAAAACTCAAAATAATAGAATGATATATTTGTAGAGATGGAGAGATGAAGAATATTTTTAGAAATAATATCTCTAGTTCGTTTTATAGAATAAATCATATATTATAAAATGTTACAAAATAGTTGTATATTCCTACGAATCGCGTGGGTCTACGACTAGTACAAATAAAAATGACAGACTTTCATTAGTAGAGAAGGTTAATTACAACATAAATTTGTTATGCGTAAAGTATTAGATTTTAACTATGAAAGATTTTCATTAGTAGAGAAGGTTTATTACAACATAAATTTATTACATGTAAAGTAGATTTTAACTGCTTTTATAATGTAAAATTACCTTTTTAAAATTCAAGGAAGGACAAACAAAAAAAAAAAATTACGAGGCATTTTCAATAATGAATTCCGCAACTGCACCCATATTACCAGCCCCACTAATAACAAGCAACGCAAAGGCAAGCTTCTCATTGTTCCACTGCTTCAAACCTTTACTTATACTCTTCAACACATTTACATCTGTGTTCAGCACCCAAGTTGGTGCGCAATCCGTCATCAAGCTCAAAAACTCTGAAACATACACATGCCAAGTTGCCCGATGACATCCAAGTGATATCTTCCCATCAAGTGCATTCGCTAAGAATTTCATATGGCCTTTGAGGATATCTTGGCGCCAGTGTGATGCATATGATGATGAGTCAAGACCCCAGCCAAAAGCTCCACATAGAAATGCAAAGTATGCAAGTGCATATCCCATTAGCACTTCAACCATCCCTTCTGACCTTCCTTCCAGTTCTGAACTGTGAGGAGATATAAGCCAGGAAGTCAAAGTTTCTTTAAACAATGGCTGAACCAAACTGAATCCTCCACATATATATACTAAAGAAGCCCCAAGAGAAGCCACTAGTTTCACTCGTGCCAATGCTGCAGCAAACGAAACTTTTCCAGATCTTACTATATTTTTGGTAGTCTTCATCTTCTCCAATGTCTCTCTATGAAGTCCACTATATGCTATTTCTCTCACAGAATGCATCAACAGAGAGAGAATATCTTCTGTAATTAGAAGAGTTCCTTTTAAGGATCTAATGGCATGAAGAAAGAGAATCCCAGGGGCAACAGGAGACCAATCGTTGAAAGGGAATTTAAGTCCATTACCAAGAAGGACAGCGACACCGCCATTGCTTGAGACAGGAGAGGAATTTATGCCTAGTGTGGCAGTGAAGCAGCTTTGAAGAAGTTTTACCACATCACTATGGTTTTGGAGAAAGACTGTACGAGATGCACTAAATACAAAGTAGTCAAACAAACGTTTCACCTTTTGGCACCACAGGGAAGCCACAATTGGCATACAAGGCCATGGGGATCCGGCAGCAATAAATTCCAAGGCCGGGATAGCCAAATAGAGTGGACTTTCCACAGCTCTAAAGGTTAAGGTTAGGCATACAAAGGCAGCCAGGGGCAGTGGAAGTGTGGGTGCAGAGCTTCCACCTGTGAAAATTACAAATCAGTTAGAATACTGAAGAGACTGTTTCTAGATTAATATATGGAGAAACCCTTGATACTAATTTAATTGCTAAACATTTAAAAGAAGAATTTTGGTAGTTAAACCTTGTGCCCAAAATAAGCCAAAGTAAAGGGCATAGACATGAGAGTATTAATGGGTTCTGCAAAGGAGTATTTTAAAGCACCATCAACCAGAACTCTATATATTTACCTAAATACTGCTGGTTAGTTGGGTTGCATGTTTAAGAGATGATGAAACAGTGGACCATTTGTTATTGCATTGTTCCTTGGTTAGAGAATTGTGGGATTTGGTTTTTGTCCTGTTTAGGATTTAGTGGGTGATGTCTAGGAAGTTATTGATTTACTACCCTATTGGCAATGAGGTTTTGGGTATCATTGATGCGTTGAAATTTGGAAGATTTTTCGTTTGATACGGTGTATTTGGAGGGAAACAAATGAAAGGACTTTTGATGGGTGTGAGAGGACTAAGATAGGGCTGAAAGATTATTCATGAAGACGCTTCTTGAGTAGATGACAGCTTCAGGGTTTACCTTCTTTAATTTAGTTGAGCTTATTGATTTTGTAATTTTAGAGTTGTACCATGATGTTCTGTTAGTATACTCCCAGTGTACTTGCAGATATTTTTATTAAAAAAGTTTTTTATTACCTATCAAAATAAATAAATAAATACTTCTGGTTTGGAAAATAATAAATTTCTTTCTTTCTTTATTTTTTAAATTTGTTGTCCCTTTTTATACATGCATATCACTCATGTAGAAGGTTCCAGGATCAAAAGGACTTCCATGAATGATCCTGGGGTTGGGGGGCTCATTTATAAGTAAGAGAACTAAAAATGTGGGCAGACGTATGACTTTGATCCTTAAACACAACTACAAACACGAGTATATGTATATGCATATTATGGTCAAATGAACCTGAGGCGATGCTTGGGACATCAACACCAGTGGCAGCTACAACTTTCTTTATCTGCTCCTCGACATCAGATAAGTTTGCATCAGGGCTGGGCCAATCCGTTCCATTCATAGAAACTGGTTTCCAAACACCCCGGCATACTTCAGATGAGAAGTAGCTTACAATGGAAGCCAAAGACGCAGGAAGAAAATTACATAACATTTTAAGCCCTGAGACATTAAAATATCTTAGGTTATATCAGTACCTATTTGATTCAAGCAATAATGAATATTAACTATTTCTACCACAAATGGTCAACTTAGTGGGAAAAAATAATAAATATAATAATAATAATAATAATTTATTTCTTTTGGCTTCCAAGGTAAAATGAATAATTGTGATTAGTTAAAGTCTTAAGATTATCACCAGTTAGGCTGGCAATAAGAGTTGCCAGAAGAATCATAGATTATCAGGCAGAGCAGAAAATGAAACATATAATTTGACTTGTTTGCCTAGAGGAACATATCAAAAAAAAAGTTTGTTTCACCAATAGAAATCAAATAGTGACATGAGACTTGCCAAAAGAATCATAGATTATCAGGCAGAGCAGAAAATGAAACATAGAGTTTGACTTGTTTGCCTAGAGGAACATATCAAAAAAAAGTTGATTTCACCAATACAAATCAAATAGTGACATGAGAATGACCTGTAGATAGTTCACGGGGAGAAAGTCTTCCATTAGCACAGGCTTTTAAAGCAGCTTCAACCGCAAAAGGAACCGCTTCCAGTATATTCCATGCCGGCAAATTTAGTCTTAGAAAGGTGTCTTCATCCTTAGGTCCACGGACACTACTTCCAGAACTAACAGAATGCAGAGACTGACTTCCTCTGAACATCATTCCAAGAAGCGCATCAACAATCTGAAGAACATGAGCCTCTAGAACAAGTCCAGAGAGGGTTGAATGTATGCTTGCAACATGCTGCTGATACCAATCTCTCATTTTTGGAAATGAGCAAATGAAAATGGGGTGTGGACTTAATGACCTTGCAACGGCTTTGTGTCTCCTTTTATTTCGACTTTGGTGGTTGCGTCCATGAGATAGCAGGTAAAAATTACGTAAAAGTAATAGGTATTCTGGAGTTTGGAAGAATTCAATTTGGACTGCAAATCCTGTTCGCAGTTTAATCGGAGGATGATAAAACCTCCATAGCCTTAAAAGAAGAGTAAATGCATCTGAAAACACAGCGTGGGCAGAGATTTTTTCCCCTGTTGCAGCAGTGCACAACTCATTGGACACACATGACCCGAAAACCTCACAGATTGACATCAATGAGCATGCAAGGTGCGGAACCTGGAAACAAAAGTAGACAAAAATAATTAGTCTATAGCATTGCCTCTCTCTCTAACAAATCTGCAGAATTAAAGCTCAATACAATCCATATTCAACTTAATCCATATATTAGTGCACCATTAACATCGTTCCTGGATGCCCCTACACTGTTCAATTTTACAAGTATGCTCCATTTAGTAGCTGAAAGGTTCTCCTTTCAATAATACCAAATAAAAAAGCAACTAAAATGCTCAACAGTGAGAATAGCTTTGCCACCATTCTGCTTCACCAAGAGCTAGACTGAGTTAAACCTTTAGCCATCTTGTCTTACATCCATCTTCTAATCCAAATTTTTCCTGGCCATCTGGCTATCCATAAAGCACCTTCAAGTCATGTCATATAGACGCTGCCATTTCAATGCATGTTGCAAACCATCTTGGCGGCCAAATTAACTGTTAGGATAGTATTCTATAAAGACAGAATATGTGGAAACATAGATTCACTAAATCCTGTCACTTACTATAGACATCTATTCAACCGACATAATATAATTTCTTATTTATGTATGGAGATGTTTGAATCTGAGGAAGCAACATATACCAAGCCATGTAGTGAGAAAAGCTGAAGACATTCAAGGGATGTTATTCCAAGAACAAGTATATCCAGCATGTGAGCATAACCTATCAAATGGCTCTCCCTCCCTGAGTAATCTGCAGGAGCTGGAAGAGACAATAATCTTATAATGAAATCAGCAGTGTGTTCCTACATGAAATGTAGATATTCATTTAACCAGAGTAGCTCAATAATTAAGCAAGAAAATTGTAAGAAGTAACAAAGAAAGGGAATGAAATAATTGGGAGGAGCCAATGGCTCAAGTATGAATTTGATATTTGTATGATCAGGTAGATAAATTTATCACCTGTACTTTCCAACCATGGATTAGGGAGGCCCCACAAAGAATTGTCGCCACTGATATCTTCTCTTCATTTGAACCATTGACAGCAATCTCAAATATTTTCTCAAGCTCTGCTAAACTTCCACCAAATAATCCATGAGTTTAATTTAGTTTCTTTAACATGGATTGATCTACTAAAAAGAGCATTTGATAAACCTGGCTTCAGAATAAAAATGGTGTAACCGAAGACCAGGCCCCAGTCAGAGAAATTAGCTAATCTAAAAGTTATGCTTTCTCTTTAACTTCAAAATTATTATGTCCAACTTCCATTAACATTTTAAAAAACATAGAAGTAGAGGGTTCAAAATGTTACATTAAAGTTGGCATTGTCAAAGAATTATATGATCTGACCTCTAGGCATCTTTACTGGAATTATAAGATTCAAGAGTCAAATAAAAGTCTTGACATAGAAATTCTAAGTTGCGAAATCAAACAAATTTGGATATGGTCATTTTTCAGTGGGAACTATGCCAATTAGAAGCAGATGAATTAAGTGGTATGATTATTGATTGTTGCGTTACTCAATTCCAAGTTCATTTCTTGGACCACCCCTGATACTAAATGCATGTATCCACCTAGGCTAAATTCCACAACCAATTCTAAGCCTCGACAAAGGAAGGGGATCGCAAGTTGATGGCTAGTGAATGTGTTAGTCACATCTTATGAAAAATAATGGTTTAGAGAATTGAGTAGAGGCGCTCTCTACTTTCATGCAACAGATCCAGATTAGTTAAATAAAGGGCTCATGTGGCTATTACCAATTACATAGGGTAAAGGCTTGTTCAATTTGAGTGTAGTTCAGTTGAACTTTAAAAGGAACAAGAGTGAATATACCTTGAAGCAGGAGTGGATACCAAAGCATTAATCATTACTGGCGTAAGCGATTCCCCCTGCATTAATGATGACCAACCAGGCACTTGTCCCGGAAAACTAACCGGTATTTGATTGATCTTTCCATTCACATAGCCTGGCCAGAAATATGCTGATGTGTCCAGTAGATTTCTAGCTATACAAGCTTCAACTATTAGATGACGCATGTTTCCAGCTGAAACAAGGATAGAACTAATTTTAGAAAGCATTGCACATGCTGCAAAATCTTGGATTAGAAGGCATTACAAATATGCTACAAGGACAAACACAAGTGGCACTGAAGAATTGGATAAAGCACGAAGTTGAAGCTACAATCTGTGGAAAACTTTCATATGAAAATTTATTTGTTGAACACTATAGGAAAAGATGAAAACTTATGTGTTGGACAAGAGAGGACATGACACTCTAGTTCATCTGGTCTGGGACACATGCTTTCAGACATAAATGAAATGACACTTCATTCACCTAGAAAGTTTATAGACTTCAAGTGTGTTAGGCAGCCCATTAATTGATGCTATGCTACACATATTAAAGCTTGACTGATCCTATGTTACATATATTCATGCTTTCATTTAGGCGTATATTGTTTCCCATTTATTACTTGCCTTGTACACTATTTTGTACCTCAATTGAGATGAATATCGTAAACAGAAATTCTCAAACTTACATAGCATCAATCACAAGGTTGCCGGCCAAGTGCCAACAGCCTTATGGCTGGAGGAGAACTTGGGTTTGAATCCCCCTCCCCCCCTCTTTGCAAGACAAAAAATAAAAATCAAAGGGCTACTAAGAAAGTGTATTACAAATTATCCATCAAGGAGGTAATCCCTAGTTCATAATTGTCATAGTATCTATAGTTTTGCATGCAAATGACACTCAATAGATGTATGTTGACAAAGAGAAAAAAAAAAAAAAGCCACATCATTGCATATAGATTTCTGGGAGTGGTTGTGTCCAACACTGCATATTTGTGTCAAGGATAAAGTTCAGCCCCAAACCAGTTTGGAGCTACCTCCTCCAACCCACTACATGGCAATTTTTAAGATCATCCATGTGTATTATTTAAACAAGTCACATGACTCATCAAAATGTCATATGACTAAAACTAAACATGGATTGTCATTTCAATTGTCACAGTGGGTTGGAGGAAGACATCCAAACTGATTTGGGGCTAAAAGTTTTGCTTGTGTCAAAATAATAAACTTGTATTAGCATCCAACGTTAGTTTCATGTTTAGGGACAAAAAAATGCATATGAGTGAAAAGGAACGTTTCCAACATAAAAGTACAAAAAGAACGTTTGGAAGAGAAACTAAGATGTTGAAATACATAAACAGAAGACTAGAATGCAAGAACACCGTTTTATGGCTTAGGGAGAAAACTTAAAGGCTACAATCTAACAAACTAGGTTAAACTTCTTTTTGTTGCCTGAGAATATCAAGTAATCAAGTGTTATTAGTGTGATGCATCAAATTTTAACTTTTTCCTATTTTGGTGTAACTAAAAATCTTGAGTGCCTCTGCTTTTTTAACTCTTGCTTTTGATATAAATGGGAACAAAATAGTGAGTAGGCTTCATAGACTTTTACACACCACCGATATTTTATCTATTTCCCATTTTAAGTTGAGCTCACTTCAGCTAGATCACTACAGCCTTAAAGAACATTAAGCAAGAATGATAAATAATGAGAAGCTTACATATATCTTTCAGATGAATTGTCAGATGCATGATTTTCAAGAGGTACACTGAGTGAGTTCACCCCTGTACCCCCTAGACAGTTATCACAATGCTATATGAGTTTGAACTTTACGCCTACAGAAAGCTTTTGTAAATCGTAGATAATGAATGAGAACCTGTTATTACTTACCACAATTAGCTGGCATATGATTCATACTGATGCATTCTAAGTTCGTATTTTCAATATTGATGCCTGAAATATAGAACATTGCCTTTGCAGCAGCCTGATTTGCTGCAGAAACAGTGGATTTAAGTGGAATCAGCAACCCCTTGTAATCGCCTAGCATCTGTAAGCTGGAGGCCAACTCGTTGCGACACTTTCCTGGAACACTTCTTTCTTTCCAGCTACTCGTCGAGCCATATTCTGTTTCATCAAGTGGTGCACTTTCCTCTTCGTCAATAAATTCAGCAACCACTAGAGTTATGATGCACAGTAAGGTGCAAAACCGGTTATCTAGACGAAACCTAGGAGTGTAAATGGAATCCCGACCCTAACAATAATAAAAAATTAAAATGGAAAGTTCAATCAGTTCAGTTCCTAGAAATTGAACTATATGACACCTAATGATATGCAAAGAATATAACTCGATCTACTGACTCCGATGCTCCTGTTGATCAATTCACTAACAAGAAACTGACTGTTTGATGGTAATAGAATGTAATTCACCAGCAGGAAACCCAAACAGCGAAGTATGGACCGCTTCCCCAAGAACATTATAAGTTGTTAGGAGCCTCAACGTGAATCTTCAAGGAAGCATCATTTTTCTATGTTCCAGAGAACCAAGGAAAAAAAATCAAAGACACAACAAAATTTCGAGTTCAACCACAAATATTTTTTACCCTTTGTGCAAGACGAAGAGTCGCAATCCACAGGCTCAAGAAGGTGTTGTGCCAGGTGGTGCAATTTATGGCTTTGAGGACCTTAATTAAACCTGCACAAATGAAATTTCAACATTCACATAGATGCCAGTTTGTTAAGCAATGAGATTATACAATTTAAAATAAAATTTTTTGGGATAACAATTCTTCACCTGTGATAGTTTCAATGGCGCCTATGACATTGACCTCTTTTGTATCCATAGCGTCTTCCAAAATCAGATCAAGTGGGAGCCAATGATCAGAATGACTAGCCCCATTGCACAGACTGGTAGAAGAAGCCAGAGCACCAATAACCACAATGTCATGGGAATTTAGCCTAGACTTTAATCTGATTTCTTGAGAGACAAGGTGAGAATTTGAAGCCAACTGCAGAAGTTCCTCAGGAGTTATTTCTGCATTTTTCAAAGCTGATGAGTTTGCTTGAAGCAGCCGTAAGCGCTGGGTAAATCCTTTCCAATGTGAGGACCTTACAATGTGGCACTAAATGTTAAGCAAAGTCATTCAGGACAAAGACAAGCAGGAAACTAAGCTATCTGTAAAATTACATGATGGTCTTCCCTTATTTTTTCATTTGTTTTTTTGTTGTTGCAGTTTACTCATGCACCCAATGGAATTTGAAACCATGAGCTTGCTTACCACCTTAAGTTATGGGGTGAAGATGTCATATGGCTTAAAGGTCATTGGCTGGATGTAATGGCTTAAGATTTAGCGTCATTTGGATTGCTTTAGAGGGCTTCCTTTTCTTTTGAAAAGAAAATGGGGTTTCTTCATTGGAATATGAATCTGTGATAAAATCAGTTCTCCCACTGAACTTAATCATAATCAGATGGTGATGACAGATTATACAAGATCAAACCTACGGGACTTAAAAGATGGAAAAAAGGGAATGAACTTAAAAAAAGGGAGAGAAAATTATAGAACAAGTAGCCGATACATATAAGTAGGAAAAAACTCAGTTGTGTGTGCATTGTTTTCCATTAAATTGTCATAGCAAAGTCTAAGAGAAGTTCACTTTAGTACTAATTGGTGAAGTTTTAGTGTGCTTTCACTTACACAATATAGCAATAATACTGAAGAAATTGTGAAAAAGCAAGTACTAAGAGACATAAGCATATACATGTTCTGGCGTGCTAAGTTAAGAATCCTGGAAGTTACTTTATTCTGCATAAATTTCCCAATAAGCCCAATAGCCATCAATGTATTAAATTTTTGCATTCTTTCATGACATTCACTCTGCTTCTCATCATACGTATCATGACCATCTATTTCCATGTCTTGAGGATTAGTTGCCCATCTAGATTTCTTTTCTGAGGTAAGTTCTAGTAACCCTTCATCATCTAATGATGCATCAAGTAACTGCCACACAAGTGAAAAGATGAGCTCCACCACAATAGTCCCAGCTTCACTAGTTTTCAGACCAAATATCTGGGAGAGCTGAAGAATAGTTTCTATCGATTGCATAACCCTGAATAGAAAGATACACCAGAAATTGTCAATGAAAAGCCAGAATGAACGCAATGTTATGGAATGACATCAAATATTGCAATCATTTTAACAACATCAAATTCATTCTAAAGCAATTACACTAGAGACTAGTCACTAGAGAGAGAAAAGATTATACTAATTGCAAATGATTTTATTGACATATAAATAATTACGAGTATATTAATGTAGACTAGGCCGTAGAGTACTTGTATTTTAAGTAACATAAGGATTTGTAGGGGCACATGAATAGAAACTTGTTACTAATTTGGGATTTACATGTAAGGTGTGTTTGGGAAACGCGTTTTGCGCTTTCCACATCTACCTCTGGCTGATTCTTTTTTTTTTTTTTTAAGTCCAGCACCTCTTGTACTGTTTATGAGACATGATCAGTGCAATCAGGTATATGCACAATACTTTCAAGCATGAACAGTAATTTATTATTATTTTTTTATTGTTTTTAAATTTTAGTTTTCAGCAAAATAAGCGGTATCTAAATGCACACATAATATGCAAATATTAAATTGCATTGAGATGATCATATCAATGGTGGCATGAAAAATACAGTGTCCTTGGGGTAAATTTAGTATCCTCTCATTCATTGCTGCGTCCTCTTCAATTCTCAATTGGCAGATATGTTCTATTTTCCTTCTAGGGGTGTTTACAAAACCCGTGTAGATGACACTAGAGCTGCTTACGAAACCAAAAGATACGTAAAAGAAGAGCATCATCCAGTATTTTTGGTTTCCACTGCAGAACTTGAGCAACTATCCTTACTTTGCATGGAAAATCTTCACGTAATATATAACTTAAATCCATAAGAATTAAGTACTTTGGGTTTTCTTGACTTCAGAAAAGTTTTGTTGCACAAAACAAGACACAATATAAAATATTCCTCAAAAACACACCTATAGATAAATTCAAGACAAGAAGACAATATAGCACTGACTTAGACAATAATGAAGACAGTTCATAAATATTCCAGTCTGTCTAACATGATATGCAAAACAAAATTTAAAACTTGCCTTTGATAATTCATTCCCTTTATTTGAGATTTAAGAGTGAAGGCATGTCTCTTAAGGAGCTCCATGAAAAGCCTATATGCTGCCGGCTGGTGACGCCGACTTGGAATAACCCTGTAAACGAATGAACATGAATTTCAAAGGAAACTGAAAAATCCACTGGCAACATTTTTTTTTGACAGAATGAGTGGCAACTTTGTTTTTTTAGTAAAAAGTAAAGATCCAAGAGAAATGATGTATCTATAATATTTTTATAACAAATCTTAAATAGTAAGTTGTTACTGATTGTTATTGTTAGAGTAAAAAAGTAATATTAATGTTAGGTTCAAATTTGAACCAACAACAAGTAATCACTTACGATTTGTTGTAAAATTTTTGTAAAAATGTTGTGAACGTAGCATTTTTCTTTCTAAATACTTGAAATATTTGGACAAAGTTTGGCTATAATTAACTCTATTCAATATCATTTTATTGGATATGAATTTCAATAAATCTATCATTAGATTAAATTTTCTTCTTATATTATTTATGTTTTCCAGAAAATCCAAAATAAATAGCTATGTTATCAATTAAATGTTTAAATTTCAAGTTTTTCTAGTGTAAAATTACATATAAAAAATAAGATTATGAATTGAATAATAAATAACATTCAATTAACACAAAATTTGATATGTGTGTTAACAACATAAAAAATATACTTAGATTTTCAAAATATATGACAGGTAAAAATATGCCCACAATATATTGATATAAAATTTAAAAATCCAGTTCTCCTTTCTCGTACACCAAATTCTATGTTAATAAGATTATTTATTATTTTATTCAAAAACTGTTAGTAAAAAAAAACCTTGAAATTCAAACAGTACGTTTTTAGATAAAATAGTTAAAATTTAAAAATCCAGTTCTCCTTTCTCGTACCCCAAATTCTATGTTAATAAGATTATTTATTATTTTATTCAAAAACTGTTATTAAAAAAAAAAAACCTTGAAATTCAAACAGTACGTTTTTAGATAAAATAGTTATTTTTTGCTGTCTTGATACTTGCAAGGAAAATGTTTCTCTCCAAACCAACCTCGTCATTACATATCCCAAACAAAAAAAAATAAATAAATAAATAACAAATTTAGGACAACATTTTTCGTAACATGTTTTTTGTTACGTGATATGTTCAAACTGGTACATGATAAAAATGATGTTTGCCAAAAAATACAAGAGTCTAAACCTAAAAAATAAAAATAAAAATAAAAACCTTGTAGAAAACAAAGCAAGAACGAGCAGAGGGGGCACAATGTTTAGCACCAAGGCCTTGTCTAAGAACTTCCACAAGATGGGAACGTTGTTGTCCCAGCAAATGTAGGAAACCAAAGCCTCTGCCACTTCTATGGATGGCAGTGACACTCCCTCCGAGTTCAAGAACTTGGACAACTGCATTGCCCAGACATGAGGGTCACTACCCTTTTCTTGTGCATCTTTGGTAACCTCTATCACCACCTGGACCCAATCATTGCTTTGCTCCATTTCAAAGGGTACGTCCCTTCCGACGAACAGTTACTGTGATTTTTAGGCATACACAATGCCATTGCCAGCTTCTTCTTTTATAGTTTGTGATGTGGGATTTGCAGTATAATCGGTCAGAGAAAGAAACAGTCAAATGTAAGTTGACGACTTTATGGTTGTAAGATTAATTAGAGTGAGAGAAAGAGCTATTTCTTTTTATAGATAGGATCGAATTTTAACGGATAGATATTAGACCAAATTAATAGCTATATAATCTATCTGTATCTATATTCTATATATGTATATATCTCAATTAAAAGTTGCAGTGTAATATTTATTTTTGCTATTCTTTAGTTAAGTCACATCATTGTTATTTCACAAATTTTTCTTTTTTGGTTTTCACTTCACATATTCTCTTTAACCCACCCTCTTCTCTCTCTCTCAACTCATCATCTTCTCATCAAACAAACGGATAATGTTTCTCCTATTAATGACTTTTCTATTGAATCCAAATCGCCTTAAATTTAGCAATCAATCATCTTCTCTCTCTCTCTCTCCAAAAATTAGTCATCTTCCTTCAAACAAACGACTAATGTTTCTCCTTATCAAGCAAACGGCTTCTCTTCCCACTGACTTAAAATCCACTGATTTAAGGTCAATTTTTCTTTTTCTTCCTCCCTGAACTTCTTTGCTTTTCCATTGCAATTTTTATGATTTGTGATGGATTTTCTTTTGTGAGGCTGTAAATACCGTGTTTTTTTTTTTTTTTTATCTTTTTTTAATTTTTCAATTTTCAATTTTTAGTCTATTTCATTCCATTCATGTTTACATTTTTTTCTTTACGTAATTTCTTTTTACCCATTGAAATTGTTTGTCTAAAGAATTGGAATACGTTTTATTTTATTTTTTGAATGGCTTTATTTTTTAAATTAAGTACCAAATAAATTCTTTCTAACTATCATTTAATCTCATCTAAATCTATGCTAATTTCTAACTTCTTAGGATACCTTGGAAATGAAACAAAATATTGTGATTGATAGGTATGGGCTGTATGGTTTTCCTCTTTTTCTTTGTATTTGGGATTATAACTTAGCTTAATATGGTGTTTTTCATTAATTTTTCAACAAATTGTAGTGTAAATGTGGGTTCCAATTAATTCAACCGGTAAAATATCTGATAATTGAATAAGAGATCTGGAGTTCAATTTTCGCCTACACCAAAAATCAATTGGTGTTTTAGTCGGATGATAAAAAGTACAATTATAAGGAGCAGACGCTATAGGTTAAAACTCTAAATGTGTGTGTGTGTGTGTGTGTGTGTGTGAGTTGGGCTCGGTGAACCAAGCCGGCCCACACGAGAAAAGCCCAGTACGAAGCCCAAGGCCCACAAGGTAGTGAAGGCCCAACATACAAGTGAGAGATAACCCCGGGCTTCATCACGTTGGGCTCGAACTTAAGCCAGGTGTTGGGCACCCGGGAGACCGCACTCCAAGGGTTTATCAAAAGGTCGGTGTTTGAGCTGACCATAAAGAAAGCCTACACATGGTCACCAAGGGTTGGCCACCGAGAACTATCAATTCTGAAAAGAAACCCATTCCCAAATACTGTCCGGCGTCTAGAACAAGTTCCAAGAGAATCCTCTGAATTCGTGAGGATTTCTTGGGATTCTGACGGGCGTGAGAACACGTGAGTGAGTGGGGAAGGAAATGATGACCACCCCACTCACAGAGTGCTATAAAAGGAGGTCGAAGCAAAGATAGAGGGGGTTGGATTTTTTGGGAGGAAAGAAGAAAGGCATACACAGGGAGAAACAAAGGGAGCTACCACATGAGGGTATTGAAGAGAATCAAGGGAGAGCACTGTCACTGGTTTAGGGTCTCACTTAGTAGGATTGAGTATCACACCCACTTACAAATAAATTGTGAGCTCATTGTTGCCTCAATGCTGGTCTTGGGCACGCACAATATATATATATATATATATATATTACTGTGGGGGGACAAGGACTTGAAGCAATTAATTAGCAGGGCAAAAAGCATTTTTAAGGAGTTGAACTTCATAAAATGACACTAAACCGAGCTCACTTAACCTACAAAAAGACTGATATAACTTATTTGATGAAAAGTCCAAGGAAACTCTTCTAACCTCGGAAGGACAAGAGCCAATGATAAGGAAGGCATGGTGCAAACCGAAGAAGGAAAAGATTGCCTTGGCATAGAATACGAAAAAGAAGAAGAGGGAAGGGCACAAAAGCCATCCCCTCCGCATTAAATGCTATACAACCACTCATCTGGCCGCATTAATGGGGAAGTGACCATGAACAACGTTAAACACAGCTAAGGCTTTAACATAAAGTCTACTGGTAAGGTCCTGATGGGACAAGGATCCAGGAAATGTGATCCCAACCCTCCAAGTATAGCATCAAGATGCATTGAGGCTAATTATATAAAGCCAAGAAACATCTAGATCTAGGGGAGGGTGAGAGAAAAAAAAAACAAAAAATAAAAAAAATAGGAAATTTCTTGTAACCTCAACCTCGGACTAGACTCGAGGATGGACACTTAGTCAATTCACAGTTTTTCACTCTTTCAACAGACTTACTTCATGCTATAAACTTTTTTTCTCTTGATCGTAATCAGCCAAAAACTGTAATTAACTACCCATTAGTAGACCTAGCATCCAATCTCTAAACATAATTGTGTGAGCAAAAGTAGGACGTTTGCCATTCATTTAAATTTCAGGGGCTCGCTTATTTTTCGCTCGCCACAATTACCATTTATAATTTTTAAGGAAACAACTTTGGGACGCTTACAATCTTTAAGTATTGCATCCATTTTATAACAATGGACATACATGTAGTATTGCTTTATGTTTTCCATGGTAATACTAATATCATTACTTTGAAATTAAAAGATTCTCACAATTGAAGCATATACCTCAATGTGATCTCATTTTTAAGAAATCTTGCAACCTAATTTAGGTCATGCTAACCCATAGATATTTAATATATATATATATATAAACAAATATAATGGGTTTTTACAATTCAAAACAAATTAAGTCATATTACCTTAGTTAGCTTAAACTTATCTCATTCTCAAGAAAAGAAAAAAAAAACTTAAACTTAAATTTATCTCTTATTTTTTTTTAGTTCAATTTGATTATTATATGTTGGTTTTCAATATATGATACTCTTTAAATATACAAAAATATGATAAAAATAACATAAGAAATATAATAGATAAATAAAACATGAAAGCAACTAAGTATTTCTTTTGTACTCTAAAAAAAAGATTGAAAGAGAGAGAGATATGGAAGATTTATGAATTATAGTGTTTGAGTGATAACCTAATCTATACATTTTACTTATATTTATTGCATTCCACCTTAGTTTTGGGATTAGATCATTCATGATCAGTTTCTCATTAAAAAAAAAGATCATTCATGAGTTCTTTGGCTTTTTTCAATTTTCACTGAAAGATTATTATATGGTTAAATTAATGAGTAAATTTGTAAATATTTTGTAGTAAATTGATAATAATTTAAAATTTTATTAAATTAATTCATATATATTTCAATAGTTTGTCAAGGTAGTAAATTTTGTATCCAATAGTTCGTGAATCATGTGTGTAGAAAAGTTATCTGAATCTAAAAGAATTTCACATTACGAGTAGGCTTTTGAGAAAAAAAATAGAAAAGAAAAGGAAAACTGGAACTTGTTCAATGGTTTGGTATACCATCCACGAAAGTGGAAGGCCCAAAACAGAGATACATACATGTAGTTCATAAAAAGTCTAACGCATGTTGCTGTGGCTGGCTTACTATCCAAAATAGTTTAAGAGGCCCAAAGATATTTTATCTAAGTAAATGTAGTATACATGTAGTTCATAATGAGTATATGTTTTTAGTGAGTTTAAGACTAAAAACGCAAATAGACCAGAATAGACGTTGCTTGTAAAGGCATCACAATAAAACTCAATTAAATTCATGAGAGTTCTGTTGCTGAATAGATGAAACTTACAAAATCTCTCAACTCATCTCAGAATTGAGTGCTTTCTTAATACTCATTATCCGCTTATTCATTCTATATATAAGAATACTGCACCTCATGTTAAGCTTCAAAGCCTTTAGCCAAAATGGATTGATTATAAGCAGAAGATGACATAAATTTAACTGGCTGACAAAACTTTCCAAGAAGAATTTATGGTTAAAGAAATTATGTTGCACAAATATGAACCCCTTTTGGACAAAATTTCCCTATTCTTGAGGGTGAAGCTTTTCCATTGGACAAACTTTAGGACCTTAACTATACAAAATGGAAGTTTATTCCTAAAAAAACTTTCCTATGAGGGATTAATGTACAATTACATTCTATACAGAAGCCATCCTAAAAAAATTAATGAAAAGAGGGAGAGGAATTTACATCTCATTTTCTATTATCAGTTCAGCAGCTGCACCCATTGAACCAATCCCACCTATCCCCAGCAATGCCAAAGCAAGCTCCTCCTCATTCCACTGTCTCAGCCCACTACTCAGTCTCTTCAAGACATCTACATCTACCTCTAGTACCCAATTTGGTGTGCAGCCAACCATCAAGGTCACGAATCCTGAGACATAAGCGCGCCAAGTGGCCCCATCACAACCAAGTGAAATTTTCCCATCAAGTGCACTTGCCAGGAATTTCATGTGCGTCCCAAGGATTTTTGGGCGCCGCTTTGATGCAGATGATGTTGAGTCAACACCCCAAGTAAAAGCCAAACAAAGCACTGTGAAGTAGGCAAGAGCATATCCCTCAAGCATTGCAACCATCCCTTCTGACCCTTCTTCTGGCTCACATCTGTGAACGGATATAAACCATGAAGGCAAGGTTTCTTTTATCAAGGATTGGACTAGACTCAAGCCTCCAGATAACCATACCAAAGAAGCACCAAGGGCAGCTGCAAGTTTCACCCGAGTCATTGATGCAGAAAGTGAAACCTGTCTATATTTCAATCCATTCTTGTTTGTCCTTAACTTCTCTAATTTTTCTCTTGGAAGCCCACTAGATGCTATTTCTCTAACAGAATGCATCAAGAGAGAAATAATCTCTTCTGTTACAAACACAATATCTCTAATGGATCGAAAAACACGTAGATAAAGAATGCCCGGAGCAACTGGAGACATCCCACCACTGAAATGGGATCCAAATCCATGGCCAAGAAGTTCACCAACACCACCACTGCTTGAAATAGGTGCATCATTCAGACCAAGTGTAGCAGTGAAGCAGCTTTTAAGGAGCTGAACCACTGCATCACTGCTGTGGAGGAAGACCGTTCGAGATGCAGAAAAGACAAGAAAGTCAGTCCAGCGCTTCGCCTTTTGGGTCCACAAGGAAGCCACGATTGGCATGCAAGGCCACGGACAACCTGCTGCAAGGGACTCCAAGGCTGGGCCAGCCAAATTGAGAAAACGTTCTGAGGCTCTGTCAATTTTATAGGTTATCGTAAGGCTCACAAAGGCAGCCAGGGGAAGTGGAAGTGTAGATGGAGAGCTTCCACCTGCAAGAACCATTTCTCTATCAGAATACTGGAGAACTAACTGTATATAATGAAAAGAAAGACCTCCAAGAAGCCAATTTCAATAGCTCATAATCAAATTAATACTTTTATGATAAGTATAATCATCTTAATCCTGTAAGACATGATCAGAAAGGGATTCTCTGGTTTTTTTTTTTTTTTTTTTTTTTTTTTTTTTTTTTGTGGGGGGAGAAGTGGGGGAGGGGGCGGTGTTAAAAAATGTAAAAAACGTGCATTTTGATTGACACAGCTTGAATCCTAAATAGGGAGATCTTAAGTATTATAATAATCAGAATTGATTATATTTATCCCTAAGCTTCTGACTTTGGACATCTTTGACAATGGCAGACACAGAAGAAAAGGTCTTTGGCCGATGTCTAGACATGCAAAACTAATAATTGATAAGTTAAAATGTTTACAAGAGAAAACCTGCAGCAAGACTTGGGACATCAACACCAGTCGTGGCAAGGATTTTCTTAATTTGTTCTTCAACATTAGAAAAATTTGCAGCAGGGCTAGGCCAATCTGTTCCATTCATGAAAACTGGTTTCCAGATACCCCTAGTTACTTCAGATGAAAAGTAACTCACAATAGTTGCCAAAGATGCAGGGAGAAAATCAGCTAAATCTTTCAGACCTGAAAATATTGAAAAAGTTATAAATTATAACACTACCCTAGTTTAAAAGGAACCTGTTTTGATCAACAACTGGGTGCTACATACTCAACCAAAGAACATATTGTCATTTACTGACATGCTAAATCTAATGGTGATTTGAGTATATCATAAATATCCTGTCGTATAAACTTTATTTATAGTTGCAAAGATCATCTTACAGTCCCAGTTGTAATTTAAAAGAAATTCAAGTATAAAACTCATTTGATTTTGTTTTCCCAAATTTTACATGTATAACCAGCACAAGCCAACACTCACACTAACCTGTAGCCAGTTCACGAGGAGAAAGTTTTCCATGAGCACAGGCTGTTAAAGCAGCATCAACAACAAAGGGAACAGCTTCCAGTACATCCCAGGCAGGCAATTTAGGTCTTAAAGAAGTATCCTCATTTCCAGTTCCTGAAGAACAACTACTTCCAGATGTAACTGAAGTTAAGGATTGGCTTCCTCTATTAATCTTCCTAAACATCATATTAAGGAGCGCATCGACAATCTGATGAACTGGTGTTCCATGAACAAGACCAGATAATGTTGAAGCTATGCATGCTTGATGCTGCCGATACCATGCTTTCAATTTTGGAAATGAATCCACAAATATGGGTTGTGGAGATGAAAAACTTGCAACCGCTGAGAGTCTTTTTCTATTTCGATTTTTGTTTACATTCCCAGAAGATACTATGTGGGAGTTTCGTAATAATAGAAGGTATTCAGGAGTTCGTTGGGATACGACTGTGGGTACATCCCCTACTCCATGTTCAAGAGGAGGATGATTGAACCTCCATAGCTTCAAAAGAAGAATAAATGCATTTGAAAACACAGCATGAGCAGAAATTTCTTCCCCATTTGTGAGAGTCCATGGGACATTTGGCACACATGATCCAAAAAGCTCACAGATTGGCATCAGTGAACATGCAAGTTGCGGAACCTGGCAAGAAATTCAGAAAAGCAACATTATTATGTAGCTGACCTAACGTTCTCAGTCATTAACACCCTTGTGTAGAATCACTGGAGTTTGAAAATAAATACAATCCAATTCCAAGTCAATTTAATTGAAGATTCAACACTTGGCTAGAGATATTAATCATAAACTACATGTCTACACCTGTAATTATTACATTACTAAACGTGCTAACTTCTATTAACTTTGTTCCTTGAGCCTCTATCCCCGTTTCCTCTTTCAATTTCATAATCATGCTTCATTTGGTAGCCAAGAATACACTCAACTGATGTATTCAGTCAAAGGCAAGCAAACCTTTTGCATAATGCTTTGCAAAGTCTCAACATTATTAAAATGTATGTCATCATGTCTAAATTATATTTTACTTTACTTTCTGTTGGCCTTTTCCTTATTCTAGAGTACCGTCAAGTTTAATGATATCACTCACATTGTTGCAATTATTTGTTTGTTCCATTGCACATGGGGGAAATATATATATATATATATTCTTAGCCAAGCAAAAGCATTGAAGAAAGTACCAAGCCATGTAGAGAGAAGATCTGAACACAATCAACAGAAGTTATTCCGACAATTAATACATTCAGCATTGGAGCGTAACCAATCAAGTGGCTGTCACTCCCAGAATATTCTGGAGGAACTGGAGGAGATAATAGTCTAGTAATGAAATGAACAGTGTGTTCCTGCATGAAATGCAGACCTCAGAGTTATTAGAGTAGTTGTGCAGTGCCCCTATTTCTAAAAGCAAAATTAAAAAGAAAGGAATAGAAAAATGCTAGGTATCAATAATATGCGAAGGTAAAGAAATTAGTTGTGTAGCTATTCGGGAACAAAGAATTTAAAATATGGTATGTAAAAGTTCGACTTTGTTACCTGTATATTCCAACCCCGAATTAAAGAGGCCCCACAAAGTATAGTAGCAGCACATATCTTCTCGTCATCTGATCCATTGACTGCAACCTCAAATATTTTCTCGAGTTCTGCTAAGCTTCCATCAAATCCATGAGCTTAAATTCAGTGGATTTACCTTTGGGTAAATTTACAAAAAAGAGCATTTGATATACCTGGCTTCAGGAGAGAAAAAGGAATAACTGAAGACCAGGCCATAGTTAAAGACATTAATAGTAATCTAAAAGTTCACCACATAGAGATCATCTATATATTTTTTGTATATTGGAACCCCATTTATAAAGTAAATGGATCATAATTGTTAATGGCTGAAGGAAAAATCCATTACACTCGTATATATATTTTAAATCAATGAACTTCGCAAATTGGAATGTCCAACAATCATATGACTAGTTAATTAAGCATATTTTAAAAGAAAGGATATGCAATTTACTATTTAATGCACCCCTTTAGGACAAACCCTAGAATCTAAATATTGATTCTGTAAGGACGGGAGGAAAGTGCTAGCCACATCTACACTTATAGTTGCAACTGGGTGCCTCATAATCACTTATAAATCCAACATCCACCTAGTAAACAACCGATGTGGGACTAACACATGCCCGCAAAACACACACTAAAACAAACCAATCCAATTCAGAAAATATGGGGTATCACAGATTTATTAACTACAGTAATTAAGAATAAGAACCAGAAAGAGTATACCTTGTAGCGGGAGTTGAAACCAAAGCATTTATCAATACTGGAGTCAGTGGAGCACCCTTCATAAATGATGACCAACTAGGGGCTTGAGCAGGTAGAGTATGAGGTATTTGATTGATGCATCCATTCACATAACCTGGCCAGTAATATGCAGATGTATCCAGTAGGTTTCTGGCAACACAAGCTTCAACTATCAAATGACGCAAGTTTCCAGCTGAAATAATGGTACAGAACTAAGATTAGAAAAACTAGAAGATCTATTTTGAAGACTAATACTTGCCCCATGAAAAAAAGAACAAAACACGAACGCAAAGATACATATTGATTGAATAATACTGGAGTAAAGGAAAAAACATAGCCAAAAAATAAAGTAAATACATAAATAGTAAAATTGGGGATAGAAAATAGATGTCTCAACAAGAATATTAGAACAGACTACAGATATAACAAGGAATGGAAACACTCTAAAAGGTTCCAGTGGTCCAACCTAAGAAAAAATGTTTAATTTTGTTCAACTATTCTGTTCTTTATAGTTGAACAAAATCAAACATTTTTTCTTAGGTTGGACCACTGCTGTATACTTCCTGTATACCTGGGTGACTCCTTTTTATGACTCGAATAAAATTTTCATTACTTATAAATAAAAAAAAACTATTCTGTTCTTTATGATTTTCGTAAGCCTCATTTAAATCATCAAGGCAACTTGATACATCATAATTCATTTTCAACAGTGAGAAAGTATGTTAAGAAAAGAGGGGTCACAATATTATCTAGAATGGATTGCTAGAACTCTTGGGAGGCACCATGAGTGGACCTAGCTAGTTACTACCATATGCCCATTGGCATCATTGCTGTTGGTCCAACCTTTCCTCTAACTGAAGAAATTCATTAAATGATCTATTGTTGATAAGAATCAAATATCACTTACAACAGTTGATAGGCATGTCTTTCACATTGATGCACTCAAAGTATGCACTCCCCACATTGATGCCAGAAACAAATAGCATTGCCTTTGCAGCAGCCTGATTGGCAGCAGAAACAATAGATTGAGGTGGAGTCAACAGGCCCTGATAATCCCCTAGTATCTGCAGGCTTGAGACCAAATCATTGCGGCACTTCCCTGTAACCTTTTTTTCTTTCCAATGATTAGTGGAGCAGCATTCTGTTTCATCAACAGGTGCACTTTCCTCCTCCTCAATGAGATCAGCGACCACAAGGGTTGTGACAGACAATAGAATGCATAAGCGAGTATCAAGGCGAGGCACAGGACCCTCAATGGGATCTCTTTCCTAACAAGAAAATATTTAGAATTTGAAAAGATTAACAATTAAGATAATGTAAAATAAAACTTCAAGAGTGATGTATAAATATATCTCTACTGGAAACCTAGATAGTAACAATCTCTTCACTCCAAACATTGTATCTGTGTACTTGAAACTCTTGTTCCCATTTTACACTTTCTGCGTACATGGGCTCTCTTTTTTTCATCAATAAAATACCATTTCTTATATATATATAAAATAAAAAAAGGCACTTCACTGAACCAAACAGATGTTTTTCCCCCAAAATGCTTAAAACTTCTCCAGATTACTGATCAATTAAGATAGGGAAGAAAACTCAAAGATTGATGTTAGACAAAAACTTCTAAAAACACAAAAATTTGAGTCACGTCTAAGGCTAAAGAGAACAAGATAATTTAAGGAGTAGGACAGGATACTTGAATGAAATAAGAAATCATTGTGGTGTCAAAATATTTGACATATACTCAAAGAAATAAATGAAATTGATAAGTACAATCATGACAAATTCTAACCCTTTGAACAAGACGAAGAGCTGCTATCCAAAGACCTAAAAAGGTGTCATGCCAGGTGGTGCCATTTATTGCTTGAAGGGTTTTAATCAAACCTGCACAATTTGAAACCTTAAAATTATCATTTTTATAGACATTGGATTTGGAAGAACAGATCTGACATCATTTCTATTAAGATTCATGTCAAGGACTATGAAAAACTCTGAATTTACCAGTAATTATTTCAATGCCACATGTTGCATTTACTTGATATCCATCCATGGCATCTTCTAATAAGAGATCAAGAGGAAGCCAAAGAGCAGAACGGCTAGCTCCTTGGCATAGACCAGCAGAGGAAGAGAGAGATCCAAAAGCCATGACTGCATGAAACTTTTGTAGTGAACTTGTTTTGCATTCTCGAGACAATACTATTCGAGCATCTGAAGTCAACTGCTGAAGAGACTCAGGAGTAAGAGTTTTGGAATTTCTTAATGCTGAGGAATTTGCTTGAAGCAACTGTAATCGCTGGATGAAATCTAGCCAATGTGAGGGCCTGACAATGTAGCAGGGACTATTAGCCTAATTTCTTTCATTCAAAAGAAGACCAAATAGAAATATGATTATGGTAGTTATGAAGAGACATGATAGTTATGACTTCATAAAATTATAAAAATGGAATTGAATGGAATAACAAAGCAGGATTCACTGAAAATATAGGACAACTATTTTGGAAAATTCTTTCATAGAATATTATGTTATGTCTATAAATAATGCACTTAATGGTCAATTGATAACGCTCCCTATCCAATGCTTGACCTATTGAGCATAAGAGTTATCCAGTGTGATTTCACTTGCATGCAATTAAAGTAAAATGAACAGAATTTGAGAAGGAAGTTATTAATAGGGAAATCTACATACATGTTTCGACGAGCCAAGTAAAGAATTCTCGCTGTTACTTTATTTTGTAGAAATTCCCCTATTAACTCAATGGCCATCACAGTATTTAAATTTTGCAATCTCTCCTGAAGCTCAGCCCTCTTCTCATCAAAACTATTATTACGATCTATTTCCATTTCTTGAGATTTAATTATCCATTTGGACTTCTTGTCTGAGGTAAGTTCTAGCAAGCCTTCATCATCTAATGTTGCATCAAGCAACTGCCACACAATTGAAAGGATAAATTCAACCACAAGAATCCCAGGTTCACTCACGGGCATACCATATCCCTGTGAAAGTTGAAGAACAGCATCTATCGATTTCATGACCCTGCATAATTTTTTTTTTTTTAAATTAAAAAAAAAAAAAAGAGGTTAGAAACTAGAAAACTTTATGATAGAAAATTACAATGGAAAACAAGCGGTATAAATTAAGTGAGAGCAATTTAATCAAACATGAAATTTCAATTTTGGGGTTTTATTGTTATTATATGATTCATGTGTATCACATAAATAGATGTCATAAAAAATTCTTTAATATCTGTGAATTAATTAAGAGATAGTACACTAAAAATTTTGAAATAAACTTCATTACACTTGAATTGTAGAGCTCTTCTATCCTTATTCAAATTATGTAGTACTACATAAAATAAAATTTTCACAGGAACCCATTGAAAATTTGTGAATTTATTAAAGATAATAAACAAAAATGAATAAGTTACAGCCAGTGATGCATCCAACATGCACATCCCAAAGAGAAGATTTTTCAGTCCAAGCCACATGGAAAGCTCTGGTTTCCTATTCCGTAGCAATTACTGTAGCTATTTTTCACTTCTTCTCTGTATTTCAACTTCATGTGTTGTAGACCAGAGCTGTTAAAAAGGCCTAAGCGCATATGAAGGGTTTAGAACAATGGGGACCTCATTGGCTGTTGAATCATGAGAGGTGAGAACCAGTTTAAAAACCTACTAATTAAAGATAACCACAGACCATAAATACATTTTAGTCAGTCATAACATCTAGCACTGTAAGGACATCGAAGGGTCTTCTCTTGTTTGGATTCCTACTTTTTGATTCGCAAAATACCCTCAAATTCTCTTGATATTGGGTGTAGAATGGGAAAGATGAAAAATTGGTGGTGTTGTTTAACTGAAAAAATTATGTATAATGAGCTTGATGTCTCAAATTCTTGTTCTCCTTACCATCACAGCCATCTTTGGCAATGTTGTGGGAATAGGTACCCTAGCAAGACCATTTATGATTGCATTGCCTACTGTCTAAAGTACTTCCACAAGGTTTTAATAAAGACAGTTCTAGCATTTTTCAGTATTTAATTACTAATTAGAAGGTGACTGCCATTAACCAAAAAAATATTTGAAAATCTTCATGTCATTTACAATATTATATGTAAATCTTAAAAGTTTCGAATTATTTAATATTCTCATGATCCTATCTTTCTTTCTTTTTTTTGGCGTGCTGCAATACAAATGGTCTGTCAGAACACAAAAGTAATTCTATAAGTTAGATGGCAACAGAAAAGAGCTTAATTATATTGACAATGTGAACCAAGTAGAATATAAATATATAAATAAGTTAATAAATATAACTTACTTATGATAATTTGGTCCATTTATCTGATATTTAAGTGTAAAAGCGTGTCTCTTAAGGAGTTCAAGATAAAGCCTATACGCCGCTGGCCGAGAATGTCTACTTGGAATGACCCTGCAGAAAATAAAAAATAGCAATACTATAAATGTGAATGCGCCAAACAACACAGCCAAGCGACCAAATCATAATTACTTTCTTTGTGTGGATCCTTTTTTCATATTTGAAAAGTTTCTCATGAATTATGAAACATCCGTTTGGATATCAAAGGAAGGAGAGCCTGCAAAATACTAAGAAACAATCTCCACTCCAGTCCTCTCCCCCATCCTTCCAAGACTCAAACTGAGGGTAGAACTACTCAATAACTCAAAGAGTGCTGAAATTGATTCTAACTAAATCAAGAATGTAGATGCCATTCAGTCCCAAAAAAGATAAACAAAAACAATTTTGTGCTCATCAATATTGCAAAATCAAGTTCATAGGAAAATGCCATTTGATAAGTATTGTAATGTGCTATAAACAAAAGCTCAGATCTGTGTTGGTTGGAAGAATATGCAGGGAAAAAAGATGTGAGAGACAGAAAGTATTAGATATGTTGTGCATGACCCGAGGGAACCAATGCTCTATAAGTCAAGTGAGCCAAAAACAATAAAGGTTGCTTTCTATTACTTCTTAGAATCAAATTTGACATAAAGCATTACACGCAACACTCATTTTCATTCATAGGCCAAACTGAAAGAATTTGGTACGACTGGAAAGATAGATATAATAACAACTTGTCAAACAGAGAGAGAGAGAGAGAGAGAGAGGAACAATGGGGAAATAAAAAAAAAAAAAGTGAATTCAGAATCTTGAGGTGAAAAAAGAAGAAGAAAAAAGAATGACCAACAGAGAAAGACGAATAATGGGGAAATGAACAAGAAAGAAATTCAGAATCCTGATGTCAAACAGAAATAAAAATAGCACTTTTATCCTCAAATTTCGATAAAGTGAGCTCAAAACAATCATTTGGCTTATTCTCAGCTTTTGAGAACAAAACCAATGACCTCTTGACTCTAGACATTACTTTATTGTCCTCCATTTTCTCAGGAACCAAACACAGTGCAGTCAACGGTCCCAAACTGCATCAGAAACTCATCAAATAACACAGGTACCATGAATCATCAAACACCAAAACTATTCAAAAATGGAAAGAAAACAAAAAAAGATTCAAACAAATTCACAAACTTTCGCCAATACCCACCAAGGAATACCCCATTTCAAATCCCCCCACCAATAACAAAATGAAAAACAAAACCCAGAAAACACAGACAAAAAATGAAAAAAAGAAATAAAACCATTGGAAACGGAAAACAGGACTAACAAACAAACAAAAACAAAAGGTTCAAAAAAAAAAAAAATATTCAAACAAATTCACTAACTTTCTCCAATACCCACAAAAGAATACCCCATTTTAAATCACAAACACCCCCCCCCCCCCCCCAAAAAAAAAAACCATTTTAAACAAGCAGCAAAACAGAACACAGAAACAAACAAACAAACACACCAACCTGGTAGAGAGCTGAGCAAGGAGGAGCATAGGGGGCACAATATTAAGCATCAAAGCCTTTTCCAAAAACTTCCATAGAATAGGCACGTTGTTGTCCCAACAAATGTAGGAAACCAACACATCAGCGAGCTCCAAAGAAGGCAAAGCCACTCCTGCTGAGCTCAAGCTCGATGACAAGTGTAACGCCCAGAGCAGAGGATCCATGCCCTTTTGCTGTGCCACCTCTGTTATGTCTATCACACTGTCCCATGTACAACTCTGTACAGAAACAGCCATTTTAGCCCACGCTTCGATGATGATCGCTGGGACTAAGCAAGATAGAGTGTTTTTTTTTTTTTTTTTTTTTGCGTTTGTGTTTTGTGATTTCTATGTGTTTGTGTTTATGTCTGTGTGTGTATGTGTTTTTTTTTTTTTTTTTTTTTTTTTTTTTTTTTGGAGATAAATGTCTGTGTGTGTTTGTTTATGTTTTCAATGTGTTTGTGTTTTTAATAAGCCTGTTTTTTTTTTTTTTTTTTTGCTTTTCTGTGTGATGACGGATGAGAGGCATCGTGATGTACTGATTGCGTGATTGGACAGAAACAACTGAAAGTCAAGCTGTGTGAGGAAGAGAAGTGGGGTTTAAATTTTTTTTTGATAAACAGAAGTGGGGTTTAAATATTTAACATGTTTGGGGTTTTTTATATTATTTATCTTAAATGAGTCACCCTGATTTGATATCTGGATTGAATGCTTTATTAATATTTGATTATTCTCTTGCTTTCATGATTTACCATTTTGAACTCTTCAAATAAATTTTTTTTGTCAATTTTTTTTTTTTTTTTCAATTGCTAGGTGGATTGTAATTTCATTCATTATTTATAAACTAGTACGTCACTCATAATGCATGAATACATTTAAAATTAAACATAATTTTTATTATAAAAATATAAATTTAGTCAAATTATTAAAAAAAATTAATGTGTAACATACTTATTAATATTTGATTATTTTCTTGCTTTCATGATTTACCTTTTTGAACTCTTCAAATAAATTATTTTTGCCAATTTTAATTTTTTTCAATTGCTGGTTGGATTGTCATTTCATTCATTATTTATAAACTAGCATGTAACTCTTCGCAAACGCATGAATGCATTTAAAATTAAAAAAAATTATTATAAAAATACAAATAATTAGTCAAATTAATTTTTTTTAAAGCATGTATTCATGCATACATATAGATACACTTAAAATTATACACAATTTTTATCATAAAATATAGATAATTAGTCAAATTATTTTTTTAAAGTAAACGTAATTATTTACATATTAAAATTCTTACCTAAATTTAATATTATTTGTGATCTTTTTTTCTAATTTTTAATAAAATAGAACGTGTAGTGATTTTTTTAATGTGGTGATTTTTATTTTATTTATTTTTTGAGAAACATATGGTGATTTTTATTAAGTATATGTGATTTTTTTTTTTATAGTTCATTAATATTAGATTTTTAGTATTTTGCACTCATTAACTCACTTGACACAAAGATTAAAACTTAAATAAATACATGCACAAGCTTAAGTGGATAATTATGGTGTAATTCTCATATAAATTTAGACAAATAGCGCAAAATTGGATTATAATTTCAAATTCTAATTTAATTTTCTCTAAGTTTTACCTATTAGTGTATATATATATATATAGATGACCTATAAATTTGAATTTTTTTTAGTTATATGATTATGTTTTTTATGGTTTATTACATTGGACTCTTCATTTTCTATACTAAATTAACTAATTTGGCACTAAAATTTAAAATTTTAGATTAGATAGGACACGTGGCATAAAATTAAAATCTAATTAAAATTCAATTTTTATACTAAATAAATTAACTCACTTGACACAAAATTCTAAAATTTAGATTATATTAGACATATGGAGCAAAATTAGACTCTAATTGAATTCCAATTTAAAATTTAATTGGATTTTCTCTTTATTTTACTTATTATTATATATATAGACTAGTCAAATTATTTTTAAAAAAAATTAAACGTTATTAGTTACGTATTAAAATTATTAGCTAAATTTAATAATAATTATGATAATTGTTTTCTAGTTTTTAATAAGATAGAACATGTAAGGGCACAAAATGGCCTTGAGCCCAAATGGGTGGCTGGGCTGGCCCAAGTGGGTGGCTGGGCTGGCCCAAGTGGCCTTTACAATAGAATTTGTAGAGAATGGGTTCAAAGCCTAGACCCCCTGGTACTTTAGAAGGATGCGGTGTAAGGTCCAAGTCCACTTCTATGAGGCGGCTGGCTGATGGAGTGACCCAACTCCCTTCTCGGACGTGGGCCGAGGAGCTTCTGTGCTGAATCACGCTCTGTTCTTCAAGGGAGAGAGAGAGGAAGAGAGAACCTTCTTCTTCCTCCTTTGCCCTAAAGTCCGGATCCCTTCCTTGTGGCATCCCCTGTTCTATTTATACTCCCTTTCTCTGGTTACCAGCCGTCTTGTCCCTGAAAACGCTCTCCAAGACTATAAAGCTGACCGCCGTCCCTTCAGAAGTCATCTCCTCATTAATGCAGCCAGGCGGGTAGGTGGAAGCCTTTAATGCGGGGGCAGTAACCTTGTGCAGGGCACGTCCCGCTTGTCCTCCTCCTCGGCGTACTATTGAGGCCCCGGACGATTTGTTGGGCCCCGGAAGCTCACCCGTTGGCACTGAGTCTCGTCCCTTGGCCCTTGCTTAAGTTGTCCGAGGTCGTGTTCTCCTCGGACTCTCCCACACGAGCCACGACCTATCTGGCGGGCTTCTGGGCCCTTACGCTTTAGTGGACCTAGGACTAATCGTGACATCTCGGGCGGGTCCGTGTCCTCGGACCAGGCCCAAGGCCCAATGTTGGTGTTTTGACCTTTCTGCCCCCACAGAACATATGGTGAACTTTATTGTGTGGTGATTTTTATTGAGTATATATAATTGAGTTTTTTTATTGTATTTTTTAGAATTTATTAATATTAGATTCTTAGTATTTTGCGCTCATTAACTCACTTGGTACAAAAATTAATAAACTTAAGTTGTCATATGGTACAAAATTAAGTGGATAATTATGGTATGGTTCTCACATAAATTTAGATATATGACGCAAAACTGAATTCTAATTGAACTTTCTCTAAGTTTTTCCCGTTAATATATACTAGCTTATAACTCCATGCATACGCATGGATATATTTAAAAATATACAATAAGATGCATAATATAAATCCTATATATATAATTTAAATACTATTGATAGTCATTTTTATATTTTGTTAACTCTTTAAAAATTGTTGTAAGGATATTATTAGGTATAAAATGTAAATTGTCCATTTTTTTAATTATTGTGGAGCACTTTTTTTTAGGATTCATTTATTTTAGACTCTTTAGGTTTTGTACTTAATAACTCATTTTGATGAATATTTATGATGTGGTCCCACATTTAATTCTAAAATTAAGAAATAAAACTCTTAAAGAATAAATAATTTAGGACACATGGCACAGAATTGGAATTCTAATTTGGAGTTCTAATTTGAGTTTCTCTCAGTTTCACCTATTACTATATATATATAGATATATAGATATGATTTAGAATCTAATTGGATCTAGACTCTTCAATTTTTGCACCTAATAATTCACTTGCCACAAAAAATTTTAAAAAAAAAAATTAGATGGACTATATGGTACAAAATTGAACTTCAATTAAATATCAATTTAAAATCTAATTGAATTTAAATTCTTTGATATTTATATCTAATAATTCACTTGACACATAAATTTAAAAATTAGATGAGACACATGGCGCAAAATTAGACATGATTTAGAATCTAATTGGATATAAACTCTTCGGTTTTTGCATCAAATAATTTACTTTCCACAGAAATTAAAAAATTAGGTGGGACACATTGCAAAAAATTGAACTTCAATTAAAATTCAATTTAGAATCTAATTTAATTTAGACTCTTTAATTTTTACACCTAATAATTTACTTGAATCATATTTAAAAATTAGATGAGACAGGTGGCGCAAAATTAGACTCCAATTTAGAATTTAATTGAATTCTCTCTCTCTCTCTCTCTCTCTCTCTCTCTCTCTCTCTCTCTCTCTCTCTCTCTCTCTCTCTCTCTATATATATATATATATATATATATATATGATTAGGTTTTTTATATTGAACTCCACGTTTTTAACGTAGAATTAAACTCTCTTGACACAAAAATTAAAAAACTTACATTGGATGAGACACGTGGCATAAAATTAAACTCTAATTGAATTCCAATTTTTACATTGAATTAAATAACTTGGCACAAAAATTTAAAAACTTAAATTAAATAGAACATTTGGCACAAAATTAGACTTTAATTGAATTTCAATTTGATATTTAATTGAATTTTTTTCTCTACTTTGCCTATTAATATATATAGATATATAGACTATTATGTAACCCGTGTATATGCACGAGTATAATTTAAAAAAAAATCATAATTATACGATTCAAATTATACATTTTTTTTTTTAAAAGATGTTCAAATTATACATGAAATTAGTTTACACTTTTTTAAAATCATGCATTTCTAAAATAAGTAATGATTTATCATTATATATATATATATATATATATATATGAAATATGTAATGGTTTATCAGAGGCTTTTCTAGTTTCTTTGGTAAAGGTTAATAATTTACATCCATTATAATTGGGATTACTACATTTTTCAATCACAAAAATACATATTTCTATGATGAATGTTATGCGTTTTGGATGCAAAATTTTTTTCATGATTAACTTCCTAACTCTCTACACATGTAGACTTATCCTATGCAATTGTGCATTACCACCCAAATCCAAGTTTTCAACAATAACCCCAATTAGAAAAAGGAAAAAAAGAACATGTCATAGACCAGCCCATGATGCGATGGATGACAATCGCAACACTATTAATAGACTTGAACACGACTATTCTATTATTGCATTGTCACAAAACATCAAAGCATATGCTTTAGTTGTGGTTCCTCCATAGTTCATGCTCCCTTCATCTCTCTCTTCTCGCTTTTCGCTACAGTCCTCCCTTCATCCCTATTGCCACATCAGTATTGCTAGACTAGAACACATCTCCAACCCTAACTTACGGGTGAAAAAAAAAAAGGAAAAAAAAGAAAAAGAAAAGAGAAAGACAGAATGTAAGAGGTCAAAAACTAAAGCAAGATAGAATATGATAGACATGAAGACTTATCTAAAGCAAGATAAAATTTTGACCTTGCTCTTAACCAAGAAATTCATATACACAAAAGAATAAAAATAAGTAAATAATAACATAATGCATTAGCGATGATCCTAAAATTAGAGTATCAGACATATGACTTTCAAAACAACATTAATGTTTAAACACAAAAAAAAAAATTCACATTAAACCTCTTGGACTCAAGACTTCCAACCTATAGAGATAGAATTATGAACAATGAAGGATTTGATATTGTTAATTTAGATAAACATAAAAAGTTAAGAGCAGTTAGTTTTTTTAAAAATAAGTTAAAAGCAGTTTAAATTGTAATCGAAGGTGCATATATCTATTTAGTTTTTTCTTTTTTCTTTTTTGAAAAACTTGAGGATTTAAAAAAAAAAAAAATTGATAGAAAGATAAACACGAGGATGGTTTTTTTAAAACGAAAGAAAAAAATAGTAACATGGGGTTGTTTAACCTCTTTTTCTATTTAAAAAATAATAATAATAATAAGCTTATACGTATTTGTTTTGAAGAAAAGGATTAGTGTGAGAGAGATCATATATTTGTAGGAAATGTTTTAGGTAAGAGTTAGAGATATAATTTTATAGTATTATCCTCAAGTTTTGCCTCTTCTTAAACATAGGCTGTAGGGGTATTTTGGAACCAAAAGAATGTTCAATCCAAGCAAGGAAAACCCCTTAAATAGTAGTATAGTTTTACTAACCTCTAAACACGCGCTCATGCGCGTGCTTGGAGGCTATTTTATTTTTTTGGGTAAGAGTTAATGTTGGGTTAAGATAACTTGACCCTAATTAATTAATTCAATTATCCATGTTGATTAATTAGGATCAATTTGCATGCAAAATGTGAAGGCACCAACAAATAACCAAAAATACTAAATGCAGCGGAAAATAAATTTAACTTGGTGATTTGTTGACAAATAGGGAAAATCTTGCAATGCAAAAACTCCACTGAGTGATTTTAAGGTCACCGCTCCTAAGAATCCACTAGTCAACAATCAATCGGTTAGAAATATAAGGAATCTTACCAACTACCATTGGCCTATCCCGAAATACCAACCTACGGTTGAATCTTTACTCCAATACCTAATTGGACTTGATCTTTTAGTAGCCTTCTTTCCCTTGATACATAAACCTCCGATTTGTGACTAACCCTTTACACGGATCCCAAGTAAGTGATTAACTCTAGCAACGTGAACAGATGTTGTTGGCCGCAAAGCTTTTCACTTTATCAACAATAAAGATCTGACAGCACTCGATTACAAAATCCTATGGCATATAAATGCAGTACCTTCACATAGAGAAAATAAGTCTCTTGGTCTCTATATCTATATGTGACGGCCTTTAAAATAAACCTTATATATGTCTAGAATTGTGAGAAAAGAAAACTCAAACAAATATTCTAGGTTGGGTTGAATTTTAAATCTGAAAATTCTAAAATCGTAGTTCTTGATAGATTGAGCTACTGTCGAGCTATCTATCGAGTTTCACATTAAGTCTCGATAGCAAGCTTCTGTAAAGCCATCTATTGAGACTTAATGAACTGTTTTTCTTAACTTGTTTCTTGGACCAATCTTCATGTCTTTCATACTTAACTTGAACACGTTTCTTGAAGTACGAAACCCATCTTAGATTTATCAAATTACAAGTAAAGTGCATTTTATCAAAAAATTAGTCAATTACATAAAATATGACCCTAACAGTTAATAATTTGCATCTATTATAATTTTAAAATATATATTTTTATTTTTCACACAAATAAAAAGGATAAAGTTTAAAGATAAACATAACTAAAATTTTTTTTTTTGAACGTGAAGGGGAAAAAATCATAAATTTTAGGAATTATCTTTTTGAATTCAAAATGAAATTTGTTATTCGACATTTATGACCTTATTTCTAAATGAAGTCACTCTACATTAATGAGGGTATTTTGGAATCACATAAAAGTTCAGTTGAAAGAGGAGAATCCTATTTGTTTATATATAGTATAAATAAATATTTGTACTATTTATAAAAGGATTCTCCCCTCTTTTTTTTTGAAACAGAGGATTCTCCTTTTTGGATTAGACTTTTATGTAGTTTATAAATATCCCTAAACCTTAGGTTTAATTAGAAAAAAACTTGAGGACAACCTGGTAATCTATATCTCTAACTCCACTTAAAATGTCTACAAAATAGAACATTCTCCTACTAATCTATATCTTCAAAACAAACTTATCTTGACTCTAAAAAAAAAAAAAAATTTATCCAAATTTAAAAAAAGAAAAAGAAAATTATGACTATATATATATATATAGATTGATACAATTTTATTTCTAGAAAGCCTTGAAAACAGTTTAATGCAAAAGTTTTCCTTTTTTTCTTTTGGTTGTAAATTGAGTAATTCAACAAGTAACTTATGTTGTCCCTTACAAAAAGCCAAAACGTGTTTAATATGATTTTTTTTTGTTACAATTACGTATTTTAACAATAAAGCTTATTTGTTTATATTGAAAATTGATAAAAAGATTATTATAGCTTAAAAACCTATACTTTTAAAATTATAAATAAGTTAAAAAGCTAAAAGAATAAAAGGTTTAATCATATTTACACAAGAATAATATTGAATTATTTATTTAAAAACTTTGAGTATTTTTATTTTCTTATAAGGGGCTAAAAGTACTCTATTTTATGGAGGATAGGACAGGTGTATTACTTTGTGCTTACTCACCATGAAGCTTGCTTAAATTTAATTAACAGTTTACCAAAAAAAAATTAATTAATAAATTATATATTAAGAAGATGGATAGTTTATAAATGAAATTGCCATTGATGTAGACTAATCATCTCTTTTAGCTTGGTTTAGATTTAGTTGTCCTGGGAATAAGACAATATGGCAAAACTAAAAAACAAGGTCACAGTGACACAAGTCGCAAATGGAATCACAATTATCACATACCTATAAGATGTAACTACCTAGCTTTAAAGAAGTATGAACTAATTCACCCCTAAAAAGCAAAAAAAAAAAAAGAAAAAAAAAAAGAAAAAGGAAAGAGAAACGGCTAAGTGGAATTTCTTAAGTTGTTACCTGTTGGACATTTGGGACCAAATCAAAAGAAAATATCTTATGAAACTGACATATGACACAATTTTCTCATATTTGGTAAATCTTACACATCTTTGAGACTCGAGTATTATGAAGACATATTCTATATGCCATTTCCATAATCAAAATGCATCCAAGACTATGGCTCAATTGTGGGCTAAAATGGGCTTTTACCTATTTCTCACAAACTTTCCAGCAAAATGTCTCATGTCTGAAACTAATTAGGAAAAAACCCCTGTTTTGAAACTCGATTTTGTAAAAATTGAGTTTCAAATATATAACTCAATTTTTGGAACATCAAGTTATAGGGAATGTGAACTTAGAATTTTTTTTTGAAACTTGAGTTCCATGATTTCATGAGCTCGAGTTCCATGTAAAGTACTCGAGTTCATGGAACTCAAGTTTCACTTGAATTTTTTAATGGAACTCGAGCGAGTTCCGTGAACTCGAGTACTTCACATGAAACTCGAGTTCTAGAATTTTTATTTATTTTTTTTATTTTTTTTTCAATTCGCTATAACTCGATTGTTCAAAAATTTAGTTTTATATGGGAACTCAATTTTTAAAAATTTGAGTTTCAAAACAGAGTCATTTTTTTAAATAGTTTGAAAAATGTGACATTTTGCTACAAAGTAAAAAAAAAAAAAAAGTGCAAAAACCCAATTTCTCGCTCAATTGTACATAATATAACAAGTCATAGCCCAAATATCATAAATGTCCCTATTAAGGTTACTTTACAATTTGTTTTATTAAACCTCAAAATAAAATTATTTTCTACTCTGTTATATTTCTCTATTATCAAATATTTAAAATATTATAAAAATAAATATTTTATTACTGTTTCTTTTTTTGCTAAACAATATTTTTTTACTCTTTATTCATGTCGATTACATCAATTCCATTCTTTTATAACTTCTTTAACATAGTATTGGGATCAGAGGATCAAACTGCTCTCAAGACAATGACCACCTATGCAAATAGTATGACAGGTCATGGCCCACATATGATCCCAATCCATGAGGTCCAATGGGTTGGTCACTGGCTTACTGCCTAGTGGAACTACCATTTTTTTTTCATTTTTATTTTATTTTAATTTTTCACATAGTGGTTAGAGTAGGTGAAGATGATGACAGGGGGAGAAGTGAACCCCACCAGAGTTGGTCCAACTCTAAGTGATAATGATCTCTGCGTATTCATTGGCTTTTTATACACTCTTTTTCCATGGAGGCCAAGTCTCTGTTTTTTATGCAAATTTATGAATTATATTATTTGGTTGGTGAGCACCAGTGCTTCAGGCTTTATCATGTAGCTGAAAAGGAAATATTAGTATTGGTCCATCTTTATCCTCAAAGAATATAGCCTTGGCATTTGGTTCAACACACAGACATTGAAACCAAAAATGGACATGATCATATGACATTGAGATCTACATATTTGTATATAGTTTGGTAAGTTATGAAGCAAGGAAAACTATCAGAATGTCAAAGCATGCTTTGATGCTAAAAGTTGAATCTATGAATTAAATTTTAATTAGTTTGGACTCATTAAGGGTATTTCTTTAACTGATCACCACCATCATTACGTGGTAGTTGTTACTTATTAGTGATAAACTATGTTTACAAATCAATATCATTGCATGGCTACAGCTATAATATCCACTTGAAAATGAATTAGGTGAAATGAATCAGTCATTCAAATACCTAAAACATGTGACTATTAAAGTTGGCACCATCATCTTATTTGAAGGTGGTAAAGTGTGATAAGTGGGTTTAAAAAAAAACGCATGGATTAAAGTTTTTGCGAGAAACTACAAAATTCACACACTTTATAGTTAAACTTTATGATTAGAGTCCTCTTTTTTTTTTTTTTTTTTTTAATATATATATATATATATATATTAATCTCAATAATACTTTACATTGATTCAGGAGTGCCTCTCAAAAGAGAGTGCCTTCTCACCAAATCCAAGACGGCCAAGGAAAGCAATCATAATTGATAATGGTGACCTACTTAAGAATAAGAAAACTGCTCCCATATATGTACCGATAAAAATAACATATTTCACAATAATTGAGTTGACGAATTTTTCTTACAGGTTTTAATAGAAATTCATCGTTAGAGTATTCACGACCGAGAATACATGTGAGTTGTTATTTTACTATCTAAAAAATTAATTTTTTTAGTATACCAACTCATTTTATAACACACCCAACACTCAGCAATACTAACTCACTTTACTAATTCTAACATCATAATTTTACCTACTAATAACAACTTTGTTGCATCGAAAATTCTAAAATTATTTGAGATTTTTGTTTTGGAGGGCATGTAGATGGGTGGCCAGTGATGTACTAAGAATAGAATATATATATAAAAAAAAGAATTGGAGGTTGGTAGCTAGGTATCAAACTATCACCCACCATTACTTTCGGAACAATAATTTTGAGTGCCCCACTGGGCCACACTGCCTATAGTGAACACACATGAAAAGCAGAGAGAGAGAGAGAGAGAGAGAGAGAGAGAGACAGAGACAGAGACATAGACAAAAGGAGACAGCCATGCCAATGTGACCCTGAATTTGCCACTTATTATTCTAATGTCGTTACAGACCATACAGAAGAGGGCAGGACGAGAGTCACCACTTACCGTAGTAGGTAGATGACAAATAAATGCATTTGTTTTCTTCATTTAAAACCTCGGTTTAGATTTCGAGTACCACTTTGTATCACTAATTAATTGTCCCAAGAAAAAAGAAAACCACGTACCTAGTCTTAAAGTCACCTCACGTGTACAAATTAAATTTCTTATGGGGTGGGAAAAAAGATTAGATTCTTGTCTTTAAGGGGATGTTTTATATATATATATATATTTAGATTAGTCTAAAGTATAATTTTTATTTTGAATTAAAAAAATTATCCAATCTCATAAAAAAAAATCCAAAAAAAAAAAAAAAAGTATTGGAGGCATTAGTTCTATTCTAACATCTATGGACTCAGTAAGTCAAAAAATGGAGATATAATTAAAGAGAATTTTACCAGATACCACTCCCTTTCAATCTTTTTTGCTAATCAAAAGAAAGTTGGGGTCTTTTAGGTCCCAATGATTTTTATTTTTGAGAATTAAATGAGTTTGTATATACAAATTTATGAATTTAACTGTTTGAAGAAATTAAATATTAACGTTCAGGATGTATTGAAAAATTAGTTTTATAAATATATGTAAATTTAATGGGATAGAAAACAACACACCTCTGCATTATGGCAGGTGTGAGTCGTGTGTCCGGTTAAAAAATGTTGTTTATTTTTTTAATTATTTGATAATTATAATGGAAAAAAAGGATTTGATTTAATAGGTTGGGATTGTTAACTAGTTTTAAGAGGGATTTGTTATAATTTCAATTAAGTGCAACATACAAAAGATTAAAAATCTTAATTTTGCCAAAAGTCTTGTAGTATAACTGACACTTCCTGATAGTTTCATCGAAAACATCCAAAATTTAAATCATTCTTCTTTTCTCTCTCCTTCGTCAATTATCAAATTATAATTATTATTTTTAAACCTTAATTTTTTAGGTGAAATTTTAGAATCTCATGAATTATTATTGAGATACCCAAGACTTTTAAACTCTCATAATAGTGACTATTATTGGTAATTCTCGAGATTCCTCACGTCAATTTCATGTCTAATGATCATATCTGTAAAGGAGAGAGTTAATAAGAGAGGTCACCTTCTTGAAGAGGAAATTACATCATTGTCTTAATTGACTTAGGTCTCAAGTTCATATAGTCCCCCTTATCCTTATATACTGTTAAAGTCATCATGAAACCTTAGAATTTAAATTTTTTTTTTTTGGTAAATCCTTAGAATTTAAATTATTATATATAAAAGGATTAAATTAAACCCACTATCTCATTGGGGAAAAAGTTTAATATATAAATAAATGCATTTGTCTGATATATTGGCCCTTTGTACTAGGCGTGATTGAATTAAAAAATCAAGACTTTATGAGTCCTAAGAGTGAAGGGTATAAGAAATTTTTAATTTTAATTTTTTTTATGAGTAAGGGTATTAGAAGAAGGGAGTGAGAATCTAATGAAGTCTAGTATTGCTATTTAATTAAAAAAAAAATCATTTTTTTTTATTATGTGCCACGTCTTGATGCAAATGGAGGTTATGAAAATATATTAGGATCCAACACTCAATAAATTGGCATATCCCGCATATAATTTTCTCACAGATAGATCTGAATCGAATCCAACTGTTATTGACAATTTGATATATATTAATTAAATGCCTCTTTGTTTACCGACTTTTTTTTTTCTAAGGATTTGTTGGCCAACTAATAAATCTAAGGTGAGTGCTGAAATGTCTTTGTTTAGATGAAGAATTCAAAACTCCATTGGAGCATTAATTGCACAACTTGCCATTGCATTTCTATCCATCAATTAGACGAAGGATTTGGGTTTTCTTTTTTATAATAATTAATTAATTATTATTTATAATATGTCCACAAGAACCAGTATTCCTGTTGTGCCAAGCAAGCTAAATAACTCCACTTGCACTTCTAGGCATGACATGCCATCGTTTCTTTAATGGAATTGGAAACCTATTTTTTTAGGGGGAGGGGAGTTGGTTGGTTGGTTTAACAATTTATTATTAAAGCCAATCATGCAAATATCCAAAAGGAAACTTCATATTCAAACATCATATCAGTTCACGACTAAAAACAAACCGCCTCAAATCCAAACATCATATCAATTCACAGCTAAAAACAAGCCACCGCAACATAAATTTTGGATTCTAATAAAAAATGAAAAAAAAATTAAGGAATGCCCTTTTAGAAAATATTTTTATAAACTTTTATGAAAAAGAAAAACAACTTGGTGGGATGGTCATAGAATTTCTATCTTGATCTTCAAGTTCACCTCTGTTTTTTTAGCTTACTAGTGTTTGTTTATGTACAACTTATAATGCAAAATGTGCAAGCTTTTTGTCGAATTGCCAACCAAAAAAAAAAGAAAGTTTCAAGCTTTTTGTGGAAACGCCAACCAAAAATATCCACTTCACCGTGTCGAATCTAGATTGTGGACCTAAAACCTCTGTTTAACAGATCAAAACTATTTGTGCGAATGAACTAAATAAATCACAAATTTGATAAATTAATTTTCTATAGATTGAATGATTTCCTAGTCCCTAATTCCATGTATTGTTCTCTGTCTCTTTTATGTTATTCAAGGTTTAATCAGCAAAAAAAAAAAAAGAAAAGAAAAGAAAAGAAAAAAGAAGAAGATCTATCTTAGAAATGCTAATCTATTGCATTTAAAAGTTTTGCTTTCACTTGAATCACAATTCACAAGCACACTTGCATTGCATGCGCTTTGTCCTTTATGGCTAAGCAACATGAGGGTTTTGCACTCAAACTCCACCTTCAGCTTTCCACGTGTAGTTAACAACCCCTAACTAAGATTAAAACCTATAATGAAATAGAGAATTAATTAATCTGATCCTGAATATGCTTTTCCTTTTCCAATGAGAATAGACTCAACAAAGTATAAAATAAACAGGTCATGAAAGCTTTACTACTAAAAGTGATCATCAATGTCATATTCCTTCAACATCTTTCTAAGACTTGCAAATTACTACAATTTATTTGAAGTGAGAAGTCTCAATAACTTGGACAACCTGACTTTGGTTTGTGATTTGTCACCCTATAGGCGTCTAGAAATGTGCAGACACACATACATGCACAGTGTGTCCATACCCATATCTAAATAAAATAATGGGCATTCGTTATTGCACACACCTTGTTGCGCACACGGTAAGCAATTTATTTTCTAAATTGAAAAATTGATCATGATTTCCAGTCAAGATTTCAGTTCAATATCATCTGTACAAGTGACGAAAGCAAGAGAAACAAATACCAAGTGCATACAAAGTGCTAACAGCCTGACATAAACATTCCACCTTGAGAAAATCAATTGAAAAAAACAGATACGTACCATCATTTTGATTATGACAGCCGCTAAAAATCATAGATAAGAAGAAGACACACTACCTTAGTATTCTGTACATTTGAGAAGTTTATATAAGTTCAAATAAATTTTTTTTTTTTTTCTAATAGAAATTACAATTTTAAACTAGGCCTTGATGATGCCTTTAAATTGCTAATAATTGGAATAGATTTATACACAACAGGTTACCATGAAGAATAGTAACAAAATTTTGATGCCCAGTTCTTGCATCTGTATGATACTTGAGGGAATGGGATAAGTATGATTAGAAGTCCTCATCCAGCTTAAAGACAAAGTTTTTTCCACCATCTTGTAGGCTTGACATTACAGATGCCTTTTGATATTCTCCCACCCTTCTTTCAAAAAAGTTTGCCTTTCCTCTGTTCAATCAAACAAATAAAGTTGAAGAAAATTAAGCCGGAACTCAAGTGCAAGATGTCATAATCAGTGTGATTATAGTTTAATAACCAAACTGATACCAAATTTCAGGACCTTAACCACATTCTATAAATTCATTAGCTCAAAGTCAAAATATTATATGCCAAAGGGGAAAAAATGGTTTGACCTGTTTAGTTTGGCCAAACATGTCACCGACTCAAATGAGTCTGATTGCCTAAGTTACTCTTAAGCCTTATCCCATACTTCCATTAAGTCTGGCTGTTCACACCTCAATTCTTGTGAACATGGTTTGATAATTTAAGTCAGGGACCAATATTGGTCCCCGCAGGTGCTAGTAGTGATATGATCATACTTACGATAATATGATAGGCCTTCTAATATTTTATCACAATGCAGGGGATGGTGGAAACCCATAAATCAATTGGTTTTCAAAGAAAAATATCTGGCTGTTAAAGCCTTCTAAAAGGCACCCTCAAGGGGGTTACAACCCACTTGAAAATGAAAGGAAATCCTAATGAGATCAGCAGTACTTTTAACCTTTGCTTGAGTTAATTTAAAGACTAAAATCAGAACCTAAGCATGCTTTCATCAATACTCACTGCAGAGAAATAAATTCCATCCAATCGAAAGGATTCTCCACATTGTATTTCCTCTGGCACCCTAATGAAACCTGGGTTCAAAAAAACCATTATTTCACAAAAAAAGAAATCAACATAGAATTATTTAACAAAAAATGCTAAATCCCATTCCCTGGGAAAGAATGGTTGAGAAATAAAAAAAATTAGAGGAAATATACCAAAAGTCGGTCAGCTACAAACTTTATATACTGGCTCATGAGTATTGAATTCATGCCAATCAACGCACATGGAAGGGCCTCGCACACAAATTGCGTCTCAATTTCAACAGCTTCATGTACAATGTGATGAACCTTTTCCCAATGTAATTGATTCCTTAACAAACTGTAAGCAGTAACAATAAATGAACCTTCTGCCTTTCCTATAATTGTTACTTTGCATATCATTAGAGAAACCAAACCTATGCCTGTGATTTCTGTCAAATATTTATTGTAGAATCACCAAACTATAATTCTCTATTCTAGCCCTTGAATGTGAAATTTTGACAATTACACTAGAAAAAGAGACAGAACCTGTAAAGAAGGCAAGCAAAGTCACAATGGAGGCCCTCATCTCTAGAAATAAGCTCATTTGAGAATGTCAAGCCTGGCATCATTCCCCTCTTTTTAAGCCAGAATATGGAACAGAAGCTGACAACCACAAAGAAACAAAACAAACAAATATAACTCAGAACAAATAAGGGAAAAAAGAAAGACAATCATATCCTAATGTCCATAATCTCTAAGGAAGACTACCTTCCAGAGAAAAAGATTCCTTCAACACATGCAAAAGCAACAATTCTCTCTGCAAACAAGGTGGAGCTGCATAAGATGAACAATGAGAAATTGTTACTTGCATATGATGCAAAATGAGAAAAATCTTCCTAAAACTAAAGAACTTGTAGAACTAAACACGTCAGATAAATGGCCTTATAAATTGATACTTGTTACATTTCCTTTTATGGAAAATTTTATATAACACATTATTAATTCAACTACACTGGCAACATTTAAGTCTTTTGAGAATTGTATGCAGCAAGCCCAAACACATGGTATGAGCATTCTATTGTAGCAGGCATTTTTACTTGTTTGAAGGAAAAAATTGAATCTAGTTGCTTGGAGTGTACAAATGTGACCCCCCCCCCCCCCCAAAAAAAAAAAAAAAAAAAAAAATGGATGGTGCATGTTGACAAGTAATTACATACACCCACTATCTCTAAGATTCCTTTTGTGAGTGATCATATGAGAGCTTGATACCCTGGATATGTGAGTAAAGGATGCTGCTCATTTTAGTGTTCATAAAAAATATTGGAGAAAAAAAATCCTCAACAATACTTTAAATCCTTATAAATGAATTAGGGTTTCCTTAAATATAATTGCTACATGTAGTGATATCAAAAATATAAAACAAAACTTCACACATACCTATGAATCCAATCTAAAGCCCACTTAGCCTTCCTAGCCACACAAGGAATGTTTTCAATTGCATTGAACAGTCTATGCTTCTCTTTTGAATCCTTGATATACGTCTCCAGAAGCAAGCTGTACATTTCTGAAAATAGGCAGCAGAACGTATTTAAGTCAGGTAGCCTGTACTAGCTTATAGAGAGAAACCCACATATATCACTTACAAATCTCTACCAGAATGAACATTCTCCATTGCAATTTGAAATCCATAGAATGCCCGAGCCTGAGATCAAGGAAAAGCCTTGATTTTAGATGGTCAACAATAAGGAAGTAAAAGGTGATACTGATGCACCCCCACTTGGCTTAGGCAGTAAAGGGACAAGCGTGACAGAGGTATCTGATCCCCATTATATCTCTTATTAGATTTTACTAAACATTTTTATATGTCCAAAATATAAAAACACCATCACAGAACTAAGCATTTAAAAGGCATATTTTTTCCCCAAGTTTCTAATAATTGTGCATAAAAAGAGGCATGAATAACAGAGCACTCTGGCCCTTGGCTATTTTGAAGAAATTTAAGGTGATTAACCATAAAAGTTATGCCTTAACTTATATAGCAAGTCCCCAATCCTATTCGCACAATTGAACAAGCAACTAACTCAACAATATAATTCTCCTATGAGGTTATATGGACAAAACTCTCTCCATAAAAAATGAAAACCAAAGTTAATATACTACTGTCAGCATGAACATGAAACTCACCTCTGGTACTTGAACATCATTTAGAAATCTTGCAGCTAAATTCTCCAATACAATCCCATCAGACGCGGCAAAAAAAGCCAGCACATGGCTAATGAAGTGTTTCTCAGAGTCAGACAGAGTTTCCCACTGCCTCATATCCTGGGAAAGATCAACCTCCTCGGCTGTAAGTCAAATGAAAAGTTATTAGAATATGCATTGAAAAAAAGAAAAAAGGTGTGCATTGCCTGATCCAGTAAATAATAACGGCTGGATTCATGGCCTCACACACACATTTTAAATTCAAATGTCACTACTTGTCTTATGCTTGGTACTGCAGGCATAGCAAAAGTGTCTTACAATTTGTTTAACGCACTTACAAGCAAGTCCCAATGATGTAACTATTCCGTGTCTGAGACATATTGAAGTTTCAGTCTTCACTATACATCAATTGTGTGCATTAAAGTTGCTGCCCATAATAGCTTACATTTACATAATTTGGTATGCCGGTAAGCTTTCCCGATAGTGATATTTTTCAATAACGCTTGCACAGCATCATGAGAAATAATTCAGATTCCTAATGTAATTCTTGCAAAAGGAATTCCAGCTTAATGATGACTGTGCTATTAGAGCAAGACATCTCCATATGAATAATGTCTGTCATCACTATGACATGACATTTTCTATACATTAAACAGATGTTGTATCCCAAGGTTCCCAAACTAATGCATGAATATTTATATGCAATAACCCATTTATTTATTTCAATTACAGTTATTCCTTTCAAAGAACCAACAATTTCACAAAATTCAATATCTATCTCCAAAAACATTATGAAATTCTTGTATTTGTAACACCGCATATGTCCTAGTTGTTGATTTGTCAATAGCTAGAACTGCCCAAAAGGGTATGAATTGAGACTTCAACTCATCTAAAGTAATGTTCTGGATGGCCGGACCCCATCAATGACATTAAAGAGAGTAATTTCAAAAGCATGAGAACATAAACTCAAATATTAAAAGTAGGGTAGGAAGTATCATATAACTGAATTACCCAACCAAATTTGATATATTAAATTCAAACACATAATTCAACAACTTCTCTAAAAAATGACAAACATATAACTGAAACAAGCCAAAAGAAAATGCAAAACTCGACCAATTTAAAACCTTATAATGAATTCCCAATTCAAATTTAATTGCTTTCAAGTTCAAACATAAAAAAAATAAAAATAAAAATAAAAGTACAAGCTTTCTATAACAAACACACAATTCCATGAATTATGAGATAACTCCAAAATACATCCATATTATGCGCAGCCCATTGATGGGGTTCAAACAACAACTTATATAATAACATTTCTATGTATGTGTCTTTACGGCGCAACAACCAACTTTTCAAACAATAGGTGCCCGAGACCATGAATTACAAACAGAAATTAAAGAAAAACAAGCATACCCATTTCCAAGAATACACAGATTAAAATGAAGAAACCAAACTTTCACAAAAAGAACACAGAATACATGTACCAAAAAAAACCAAGAAGGTTAAGAAGTACCAGTCCAGAAACTGGCTTGAGCCTTCTTGTACATCTCCCAAAGCTGCTTGTACCTTATGGGAAACATGCAAAACCTCTGGTTTTGCTCTTTCAATATTGGCTCTTCTTCTTGTTCTTGTTCTTCTTCTTCTCTGTCATTTAGTGTTAGTTGCTCAACTCCATTTTCCAAAGACCCCATTTTTGTGTGTATGTGTTTGTGTTTGAAGCTAACGATATATTGGGGTTTGAGATGATAAACCCTGCAAAAACCCACAAAGAAAGAGAAGAGAAACGGACAGTAGGGGTTGAAAATGGTGATGGTGAAACCGTGAAAGCGAAACCACAAACAGAGTCCGTGAATTATTGGTGTTTTTTTAATGTTTGTTTGATTTCGTGCATGGTGGGTTGGAATTGAAATAGACTGCTTGGATTCCTTTCTTCGACGACGTTTTGGGTGTCATATAGTTGGTTGTAACACTTTTTTTTCTTTGGGTTTTATGGGCTTCATTGTGTTACTAGTTTTGAAGAAGTTTTTGTGGGCTGAAGCTAGTGGGCTTCTCGAGATGTTTCTTTCTTCTTCTTCTTCTTTTATTTTATTTTATTTTATTTATTTATTTATTTTTTAATATTTTTTTTAGAGAAAAGATTATTAAATATTGGATGGACAAGGCTCACCTTATATGGACTTGCGCCCAACTCGGTTCGACCTAACCTAGTTCAAACTTCAAAGCAATGTGGGTGTGTGGGGTGGAAGGCCCACTTGGGTAAGACCTCTTTGTTATAAAAGTAAGATGCCCTTTGAAACCCCTTATCGGGGTTTTAAGAGTATGACCATTTTGCAAGAACAATAAATTTTGATACTTAACAAATTTTATAATTGTTAGGGTGATAAATTGTGAATTGTGATTGATGTGCAATAAAGTGATATTAGTAATGGTTCTATATAAAATTGATGTTACACTAATCACAATCTAACACTTTAGATTGCGAAAAAAAGAAGTGAAATTTGTTAGGTACATTGTTGGGCTCAAAATTTTCCCCAATGCAACTTTGTCGAAGTTGGCCCTATAGTGTTTTAGGGTTTGGGTGTGTAAGAGTGAGTTGTTGGCAGTTACTGAGAGTTTGTTTTGGGTGCAATGAGATTTAGATTAGTTCATATTTGTAGTTATGTTTATATTTATGAGGTTTGTGACAGTCCATAAGTGTGATATGTGATGTTTTGATTAAGTTTGTTTGTAATCTATAAGCTTAACTACAAAATACACCCCTTAAGTTCGAAGGTCTTTTAATTTTGCTCTCTAATGTTTCAAAATTTTAATTTGTCTCCCTAACTTTATATGTTGTTTTGATTGGTGACCCATATTATTTAATAAGCTATAAAAGAAACAATTGAAGAAGGCATAAAGGAATGTAATAAACAATTGAAGAAGATATATTATGAAGACATAGAGGAAATAAAATGGAATAACTTTCAAGGTAGCTTTTTTTTTTTAATCAAAACTTTCATGAAATAACTTTTAGGCACTTAAAAAGTCATCATCCAACTCCTTCCACAACAACAAAGGGGGACAAAGTGTCAAAGTCTCCAATTTGATTTTGCAAGGGATGCCAAGTTCTTATTTATAGCTTTCTGGATGCATGGGCCACCTTGAAGGAAGACAAGTGGATTGAACTTGTCCCGTTGAGAAGAGCAGGCTTTTGCAGGGAACTTTAGACCGCGCATGTAGCAGAAACCACATGAAATGGCATGGAACAATCAAAGCGGTGGAACTGACAAAAGGAGAGAAAAACTGGCCAGTGCATAATTGTAAATGTAAGCATATAACTCTTGGGACATAATAAGTAGGGACTTTTTTTGGGCTCGCTTTATCCGTCACAAAATTATGAATATGGTTCATGATTTCCAGCATTTACTGAAGCCTAGGTAAATCCTCGAATATAAACTTGCAATTTATAGTCCGAAATCAGTTTTTCAAAATGAGATAGCATAATCTCTTACAGCATCATTAGAGCAAGTAAAAGTAAAAATTTTCATTATTATTGAGAATGACTTTATTTCTTCTTCCCATAAAAACAAATTTTTGATTTTCAGTTTCTGCTGGTGTCAAAACTCAAGTGCTAAATGATAATTCAGTTGAATTTTTTTAACCCTTATATTATTCATATCTTTTAATTCGACAGCCATGTGAAAATATTCCTTGGTGTGGCTCATGGATGGACAGTAAGGTACAATGTTGAGGATGAGTCAGCTGTCAAGAGTGCTAAAGATGCCCATTTGGACATGTTAAACTGGTTTACTAAGTGTGTAAAGTGAAAATTGTTTGTGCACTGGTGCAAACACCAGATGTTAAGCTGATTTGAACTCGTCTTTGTGCTTCTTTGAGTTTTGAGTTAGTTTGGTTCTTATTTTGATTGAGGATGCATATTTTTAGTCCCCTTAAACACAATCAGATTAACATAGTTATTTAGCCAAGTGATTAACTTAAATAAATTATGCAGATCTAAGTTAACATATAAATCATATCATTGTAAATTACGAAAAATAAAGAACACAACAATATGATAACCCATAAAAACCAAACCGGTAAAATACCTGGGAATGATTTAACCTAACTATCCTTAAGGTAACTGAATCCACTATGAAAGAATTAAAGTTTACACTATACCGACTTAGACCACTAACATCATATTACTACCTCGAGTACGAAACTTACTACGACGACCATGTAATAGCTTCGAGTCTACGGATTACTTCTTTCTTGGATTCCCAACAAGCACAAGCACTCCCGCTTATATATCTGTAAGCTCTTGAATCTGCAACTGAATTGATCACTAAGCTGTTGACATCAATCTAGATCTTGAAAAGAGGCACACTTTTCTCTCTCTAAAAGCTATTTTAAAAACATGTTTAGGGTTTTCTTTATATACTAGAAGTAGATTTGAAACCTTAATCCTTAATGGGCTTGAACTGCTGTTTAGGCCGCTTTAAAATTCTAGGCGAAAACCCCCTTTTAGTCCCTACATTTTCACGCGATTCCCATTTTGGTCCCTAACTTTTTTTTTCACCACTTTTAGTCCCTATCCTGAAAAACGCTTCTCATTTTAGTCCCTACCGTTACATCAGTGACAAAATTTGCTGAGTTGGCAAACGGAAAGAATTAAAAATATTAAAATAATAATTACTGTGGCCACGTGGCTTTCCACGTCAGCCTCTAAATTTAAAAAAAAAAATTAATTTATTAATTTTAACTTAATAAAAAAATTAAACCCAGAAATAAAAACTAAAAAATTAAAAATTAAATTCAACAAGAACAACAAGAACACTAAGAACAACAAACCCAGAAATTTGAATCTAAAACAACCACAACCACACCCAAAAATTTAAATTTTAAGAAAAACCTTAAATCTAATTAATTTAAAATTTTCTTTCCCTGATATTTATGTTCTTTCAATTTGCTCTTCGTGTGGAACACATGCCAAACCCAGCAACCAAACTCAAACCATAGCACAAACAAAAACAAAAACCAAAAAGTTATTCTTCTTTCTTCTTTCAGATCCGTGAGTCTCTCTTTCTCTCTTTTCAGATCCGTGAGTCTCTCTTTCTCTCTTTCGGTGCTTGTTTTTCTTGTTTCTTTTCAAATTTTGAATTTTTGATCTTGTGTTTATGTTCAAATAGCAGCAACTGATGGGTGTGGCCATGGGTCTCGGCCATGAGGGTCTCCATGGGGGTCTCGGCCATGGGGTCCTCGGCCATGGGGGTCTCAGCCATGGGGGTTTCGGCCATGGGGGTCTCGGCCATGGGGGCTCCGTTGCTGGGTTTGTGTTTCGAAAAGCACATGAATATCCAACCCATACCCATGAACAAACACACAGCACACAAATCTTCATTTTGATCTGAGAAATTAGAGAAAGAGAGATAGTGGTGGTGGTGGCCAACGTGTTCACAACGGAGCAAGGAGGCTCCGTCGACCATGCCGTTTGGGTTTGTATTTGTTGTTTTTGTGTTTGGAAAATCAGTTGCTGGGTTTGTGTTTTTGTTTTTGTTCTTGCCGGAAATCAGTTGTTGTGTTTTTGTTCTTGCTGGAAAGAAATGGCAAGAAAATTCTAGAAAATCTGGGCAGATGTTCTTAATTTTAAATCTGGATTTGTGGACTTGTTGCTTCGTTGTTGGACTTCGTTGTTGTTGTTCTTGGTGTTCTTGGATTTGTTGGACTTGCTTCGTTGCTTCTTTGTTGAACTCGTCCAGATTTTAATTTTAAATCTGTCCAAGAAAATTGCTTCGTTGCTTCTTTGTTGAACTCGTCCAGATTTTAATTTTAAATCTGTCCAAGAAAATTGCTTCGTTGCTTCTTTGTTGAACTCGTCCAGATTTTAATTTTAAATCTGTCCAAGAAAATTGCTTCGTTGTTGGACTTGTTGTTGTTCTTGGTGTTTTTGTTGAATTTAATTTTTAATTTTTTAGTTTTTATTTCTGGTTATAATTTTTTTATTAAGTAAAAATTAATAAATTAATTTTTTTTTAATTTAGAGGTTGACGTGGAAAGCCACGTGGCCACAGTAATTATTATTTTAATATTTTTAATTCTTTCCGTTTGCCAACTCAGCAAATTCTGTCACTGATGTAACGGTAGGGACTAAAATGAAAGGCGTTTTTCAGGATAGGGACTAAAAGTGGTGAAAAAAAAAGTTAGGGACCAAAATGGGAATCGCGTGAAAATGTAGGGACTAAAAGGGGGTTTTCGCCAAAATTCTATAGAAAATTCCTGATTAATGATTCTCGATCGATCGAGTCTATTCTTCGATCGATCGAGCCTTGTAGAAATAAGACAGTAATTTCCTGCAATTACTCGATTTCAAACTTACATTAAACCAAACTTTGAGTAAGTCTAAATCTAGACTAAATATTTTGATCATGGTTTGCCAACACAATACACATTAAAGTTCTAATATATTAGTCCCTAAGGTCTTAGAACCTAACAGAAGATGCTATGGGATTGTATTTATGACATGATTAAAGCTTTCCTTGTTGTTGTGATCTTTGGAAGCCTTAAACCCTAAGACCCTAAAACCCTAAAAACCATTACCTTCATAGTTCATACACTTTGTCCAAGTGTCTAAGTGTCTTGGTGGGCTACTTCTTTGTAAGAAATTTGTATGAGTTACACATGCCTTTGGTACTTATTCAGAATCTGCATCATGCAAAATCCATTCCTATGTTCGTAGTTGTGAGTAATATTATATTCACAATATTTTCACAAAAATTTTGGGTGGCGAATTGTTACTGGTCATAATTTGGGTCTACCACTAATATTACTTTTTTATCCACCAGTAACAACTTGCTACCTAAAATTTGTTGTAAAAAAGCTGTAGAAGACGAAACATTTCTATGTGAACTTGAACTAGTTGAATGGTGTCAAGCATGGCTCCACTAAAGTTTGGGGTCTTGAATTTTAGAATTTAAAAAAAAAAAAAAAATGGTAAGTTGAATTTTTCTATAGCTTGGTGGTAATTCTAAGTAGTCTCCTAAGTGGTGAAGCCAATACAAACAGACAAGGAATCTTGGCTGAACCTGAGACAACCCGAATGACCAGCATCTCCAGGTTGAGCCTAAAGATCATGAATCAACAGAGTTCATTTGTGTCCTAGAAATTTAAATGTAATAAAAACACATTTTAGAATGTTACATAGACCTAAAAAAAGAAATTTCAAATGGTAATTTCTCTCTCTTCACCCCCTAATCTACAGACCAATCATTGGTCAATGTTGTCCAGCATTTGACTTTTTTTCTCCCCTCAAAATCAGTAGCTTTCCCACTTAAATTTTTTTTTTTTAAACCTAAACTCCAAATTTAGGGTCTATTTTCCCATTTGGTAATAAACTTGTTTTACTGCCAGAAAATGTTTTCTACTCATTTTTAGGGTTTCAACTTAACACAAGATAATGAACTAGTTTTTGGTTAAAAAGTGTTTAAAAAATGCGTCATATTTTCTAGAAAACAGTTTCGGTTTAAACAAATAGAATGTAAACAACATGTAATTTCCTTGGATGTGTGATACATCCAATAACCCTAACAAAAATAAGTTGATTAGGTACGACTTATTCGAAATTCATTGAATGAACAATTCATAAAAATGAAAGTTTCTGTGGGATTCCGGGTATGGAAAACTTCCTTCCCGCGTCAATTTCTAATTCTTGGTCATTGAGATTCATGGGCGATTCGGATGTTTATTTAGGTTTGGAACCCTCTCTTTTTTCCCCTTTCAAACAAATCGAAATGATTGAAGTTTTTCTATTTTGAATCGTGTTAGGTCTAATTCCTATTACTTTGGTTAGATTATTCGTAACTGCATATTTACAAGACAAACGCGGTGATCAGTTGGACCTTTAATTAATTAACATCTCTTTTGTAATCTTGAGGAATATGTATTTATTTATTTAGTTAGTTTTCATTTTTTTTCCATGACCAAGAATTGGGTGTTCAAATTTGTATTGTTGTGTTGCCTCAACTAAAATATGAGTTTATTTTCATCACTAAATAATGCACAAAATTTCAAACCTCTATTTTTTTTTTCAAACAATTGTTAGAAATTAACTTCCATAAGTCGTCTTGTTTTTAATAAAGCAGATATTTTTGAGAAGTACTAAAAAGGTGCTTGGTGTTAGTTTTTTATTTTTGCTTAATATCTTGGTATTAGTTTAAGGGTTTGGTAATGTTGTTTTAACAGTGTTGTTTAAGCATTGTCAAAATACGTGTGATGAGAACGTATTTTAGAAATACGTATTGTGTTCTTTAAATAACAAAAATTGTCATTTAAACAACACAACCAATCAGGCTCTAATTATTCTCCTATGTGATTTTTGTATTTTACCCAAAATTTAATATTAAAGTTTGTTCCTAAATTATAAAATAAATTTAAATAAGAACAATTTAGAACTCTTCGAAACATAAGTAGGGCCATAGATTTTATGGTGATGTGAAAGGAAAAAGATAACAATATAGTTGGAATATATAAATGTTTTGAAGAGATGATACCTGTCTTGGTTGGTCCTGTTGAAGTGTTACGTAAGTACTGACGTTTCTCAAATATCAAATTCAATCATTTTTTTGTTTGTTTATTCTTCACTATCGTTGCAATAAGATCTCAGCTAAGCTTCACTTCACATTGACTTTGACATTGAGAATTGTAAAGATGTCGAGCTCTCAGTGCTTTGAGAACCCACCGACGCTGAGCTCAACCTGTGGAGAAGGGACTGTCCAAGACTTTGGAGGCCTTCAAACTTACATCACTGGCTCTCCAGATTCTAAGCTTGCCATCATTCTCATTTCTGATGTTTTTGGTACCAACTTATCTTCTTACAAACTTACTATTTATGCTGCAATATTCTTGAAAATCTAGACTCTAATTCAAACAATTAGAAGTGGGTCTATTGATCATTAAAAAAAAAAAAAAATTCCTAGTGGTTCATAAAGCGTTACGAGGTCCATGAAATCCGGGTTTAAAATCTCTAACTAGTATCTTCGGGCTGGCAAATTGTACAGCCTTAGATTTGTAAAATCTAAGGTGGACTATGAAATGGATGAAATAGACAATATTTGAAATGGAGACTCCAAGAGATTCCTTCATGCATATACCTCGAACAGAAGAAGACTGCATAGTATACACGTGGGGAAATAGTTAGGTACTTCAAAGAGATACACATGTTGGGTGCATCTTTGCTAAACAATTCTAATTGCTAACAAACAATCGGAAATCTTTTAACCATCTGGGTCTGTTTATATGGTTCTTGTACAACTTGTAATAAATTTGATTATGTTCCTTGGAGCTGCAATTTAATTTCTGCATCCTCTTGTGTTGTTTTTCTTTGCAGGGTATGAAGCACCAAATTTAAGGTACTATTATTGACTCCTTTCTTTTGCTGGATCAAGTATTGTAACCTGCTATATCGCTTAAAGAGTTCAATTGTGCTGTATGGAGGCAATTAATTACATATTTGGGTGCTTGCCTGTGTTCTTTAAAGAGAATTATCATTCAAATTAAGAGGATAGGGGTTTTTGACAAAATTCGATACTAACATTGAGAATTAAGACATAAAAGAAGAGAAACATAAGATAGATATTGAAAGGACCAGCTAACTTAGCATGTCAACACAAATCCTGTTTTTTTGTTTATTGAAAATTTAAAGCCAATAATGCTATGAGTTAGCAAAAGATCTGTACTAGTTTATTGCTAAGCATAAAAAGGATCTAAGCTTGAGTGGAGAATGTGGCTGACGAATATTATGAGAATAATGATTTCAAGGAAAGTGAATAAAAATCAGTTTTTAAACTTTCAGACCATAATTTCTTAGAAGGATAAGAAAAATGAAAGTGGCAAGTATGCATAAGGGGAGATTATAAAATATTCCATGTAATTTGCCTGTATAACACAACCATTGACTTTTGGGGTAAGGCTGTTTACCAATCACTTGTATTAGAGGCAAAGATCACAACGTTTCTTTTTTTTTGGTAGTTTCCCTTTACTAATTTTAAGGGTTTGTAAACTGAACTTGTTTCTAATTTCTGATTTTACATGGCATCAGTATAAGATGTTCAAGTCACAAGTCTGAAACACTAAGCGTAGGATATGTTCTTTTCTTCTTTATATTTTTTTTACCTCACTATGTATTTGATTTTTCTCATACCACCTGGTAATACGTCACATGTTAATGAGCCAAATGAAATGATATCCAGTCCTCGGTGGTTTGAAATGGTGGAAGCAAATTTGTTTCACATACCATGATTTATCATATTTGATCTTCTACTAAGCTCTTGAATTGAACCTAACTGCAATCATCCATGTCTTAGAGCTGTTTTTGTTCCTAGTCACTCATCTTATTCACCAGCTAAATCAATTCTTGTTCTAGATAGTACTAGACATTCATGGATTTAATTCTCAGTTATTCCTTATTATATAATATTAATATTATGCATTGTCTCCCTGTGAAGGAAACTTGCAGACAAAATTGCAGGAACTGGATTCTTGGTGGTAGTTCCTGATTTTTTCTATGGTGATCCGGTCATTGATTTCAATGACCCTAACTTCGATGTAAACTCATGGTTGAAAGTTCACAACGTGGTTAGTATCTTGCTTTTCAATTACAATCTTTGGGATTGGCATATGGAAAATGGTGCAGGAATCAAGAAAACAAGCAGGGGGCCATTTTGGTTTGCCTTTGATGTCCAAATTGACATACTATCATATTTTATGCATGTTTTGTTTGGGACCTAAGTTGAAATAGAATGACTTATCTTTTGTTTTGTATGAATTGAACCTTTCTGTTCCTGACCACTTAGAGCTTATTTGAACAAATTGTTCTTCTAGGATAAAGGAAATGAGGATGCCAAAGCTGTGATTGCAGCTCTAAAAAGTAAAGGTGTTTCAGCCATTGGGGCAGCAGGTTTTTGCTGGGGAGGTAAGTGGTTTGCTTTCAATTCAACTTTGACAAGAAACTTTTTGCTTGAAATCTTTGAAAATGGTTTTTGCATGGTAAACGTAAGTGCTCTATCTGCTAACATATCTAGCTTGCTTGCATTTTTTTCAGGGACGGTATTAGCAAAATTAGCAAGTTCTACTGACCTTCACGCTGCAGTCATTTTGCATCCTGGTCCGATCACAGAAGATCAAATCAATGGCAAGTATCCCATTTCTCACGCTCATGCTAAATATTTGTTACAGATTGCATGTTGTCTCAGATGTTAAAGTTCATTGTTTCAGATGTGAAAGTTCCTATTGCTATATTGGGAGCTGAGATTGACCATTTTTCCCCACCGGAACAACTGAAACAGTTTGGAGAGAAGTTGTCAGCAAAATCTGAGGTGAGTCCTAAAGAAAGGACATCCTTAAATACTCTCATCACAATTTTCAGTTTAATAGCTGTAAACATGTTGTTCCAATTATAAACATTTTAGAGTAATTTTCCATCATAGAAGATTTTCAGCATTTAATGAAGCCTGGGTAAAATGCATGAATTTCATACATGAAATTCATCATCATGTCTTTCAAGATGAAAGAACATAATCTCTTCTGGTATTAGCACAAGTAGAGTAAAATTTCTAGTCATTTTTATGAAAAAACTATTTTTTCTGCCCGTAACAAAAATGAAGTGATTTTCAGTTTCTGCTTTGTGTGTTAAAACTTAAGAGGCTTTTTTTTAACCTCCTATTATTCATATCTTTCAGTTCGATAGCTTTGTGAAAATATTCCCTGGTGTGGCTCATGGATGGACAGTAAAGTACAATGTTGAGGATGAGTCAGCTGTAAAAAGTGCTGAAGAGTCTCATTTGGACATGTTAAATTGGTTTACCAAGTATGCCAAGTGAAAATTGGTTTGTACACTGGTGCATACACCAGATATTGTGCCAATTTGACCTAGATTTTGTGCTTTATTTGAGTTTTGAATAAGTTTGATTCTTATTTTGATTGGGGTTTTTTTTTTATAGGATTGTATTAATGACATGATTCTAGCTTTTCTTGTTGATGTGTTCCTAAAAGCCCTGAACCCTAAAATCCATTAGACATGGCATTGGTACATGTTCAAAATATCTGTCAATCTGTCACGCAAATCCCATTCCTATTATCCTAGCCAATAACTTGAATGGGTTTGATGGTGTTAAGCATGGCTCCAGTAAACTTCTGGGATATTGAATTTAAGAATGAAGTAATAATAACGAATTGAGTTCCTTTATAGCTTGGTGGTGATGCTAAGCCATCCTAAGAAGTGAAGTCAATACAAGCAGACAAACAATCCTGGTGGAGACAATCCGGACTACAACGGTCATGATTTCATGTTTAACCATGAGTTAAGTTTCAAGGAGAAAATGTCTAAATAATTTTTGTAATAAAATATTTTTAAAAATAGTAGAGAGAGAGAGAGAGTAAAATTAATAATAATATCTATTCTAAATGGCGAACGTGGAATATTTAAACACTATAACTGAAGTGACTTTGGTTTAAACAAATTTTGTGTATGAAGTTGATATAATTATGACATAACTGATAATAGCAATGAATTTTATAAAATTAATAATATTTGTCACACATTGGCACAACAAGGTGCAATCCTTTCCAACTAAAAGAGTAATTTCTATATTCAGAAGAGAAAAGTGATGCTTTGCAGCACTACATTTTTCCAGTGTATCTACAACTCCAAAACCAAAAAAAAGACAAGGTGGGAAGGGGAATATCTCAACCTAGAAGTTGAACATCTTGTTTCTAAACCTGAATCCTGATTCTTCAGTTCTCTATTTGGGTGCATATCACTCAACATAGACTTGCATCCTGACATTAGAGCCAATAGTTCCAGATGGTAGAAGCTGCAAAATGACCATGTTGTTTGACATTTCAATAATGTATTTGCCCCTAATTTATCTAACCCATCCATAACTTCAATCAACAGCATAGACCTTTGCATATGAGATAATAAATCCAGAATCAATTATCAAAACAAAATAAAAATATAGAAAGAACAGGGAAAATTCAGCCTTTAAATGCCTCATTCAAAAAACAAGAGCAATAATGAAAATCCAATTGCAACAGCTAAAGCATGACACTTCTATGGTCAGTTTCATTTGACTAACCTTTGTTTTTCTCTAAGTGCCAAGGGGCACAACAGCTCCTTATCTGATATATAGAAAGAATAGGGTAACTTCTCCTCCTGAAACAAGACAAAAATTGTAGACATTCATTTCTTTAAAATTCATAGAAACACAAACACAGCCTCTCAACATTTTTCAATTACTAAGGCCAGCGTTTCTAATTCATTTGGTTAGTCAAATATAGGAACAGGACTCCAAACAGGAAATGATGTTGATCCCAAACATGGGTCCTAAATTCTAAAACTTGGAAAAATATAACTACTACAACATTCAAGTACTCAACTTAATTGGACTTTGAAAAACTTAATTAGAGATAATATATCTTGAAACAAATCACTTCTAATGAATTTTTTTTGTCACTTCAAATAATATGAAACAAATGATTTACGATTATATAAAATTTATTCAACAGAAAAAAGAATCCATGTGGGTGAATTTTTCATTTTCCTTATAATGCTTTCCTAGAAACTCAACCAATTCAATACAAAAATTTTCAAGTCTTCTTCTTTATCCTCCTCGAATTTCACAACAACTAAACTAAGAACTTTCAGGGACAAAAGGTTCTAACTTGGTGACATTTTGATAGATGCATAGTAAACAAAGCATTTTAAGGACCAAAAGATTCAAACTTGATATTTGAGATCCCTTATTCAATGACATTAAGGGTGAGTTTGTTACAGCTTTTTGAAACTGAACTTTTTGAAAAAGTGGAGTTTTTAAAAAGTGCAGTATAAAAAAAATGTTTTTTTAAAAAGCTGAGTGTTTGGTAAAAGCTGATAAAAAGTGTTTTTTTAAAAAGCTGAGTGTTTAGCTAACACTTATAAAAGTGGCAGTTTGAGGGTAAATTACTAAAAAGGATAATGTCTATATAAAGAGAATTTTTTGTTTTAATTACCTCTTTTAATGCAAGTTATGAATACAGTATTTTCACAATAAAATCTATAAAACAAGTTGTTATTGTGAGCAAAAAAAAGAGTCCCTAGTAAGTCTAGATGAGAACTAATAATAACTTACTATGTAAACTTTATTATAAAGTTGTTATAAAAATATTCTGTCAATTGTACTATTTTATTTTTAAGAAAAATAGTACTGACTTAAAAAATTTATTCTTTTTTTTATCATCATTTATTCTTTTTATATTCATTCTTAACAATTATATTTTTTAATGAATAATGTTATATTCACAATATTTTTCGCCATATTTTCACAATAAAATTATGTGAAAAGTTGTTACTAGTTCTAATTTGAAGCCACCATTGGAATTATATTTTTACTCACCAATATTAACTAATAACAATATGTTACTTAAAATTTATTGTGAAAATATTGTTGTAGCATTGTTAAATTGTATTTTTCTTTTCTTTCTTTCTATCATCCACATATTTCCTTTTTTTTTTCTTTTTCTTTTTCTTTTCTCTTCATTTTTCTCCACCACACACGTATACCCATTATCTCCATTCTCTCCTTTTTATTTTTTTCTCTACACATTTTACTTGATTCCAGAACTATCTGTGTCTTTCTTGCTCCATCTGTTTCTCTACTTTTTTTTTTCTTCTTCTTTTTCTCCTCCCTACACATGGTATCCTATATCTACCCCCCCCTTTTATTTTCTTTTCCTCTTTCTTTTTCCCAACGCAGTCCAGATAATAGAAGAAGAAGAAGAAGACGAAGAAGGAAGAAGAAGAAGAAGACAAACTCTCCACCGATTCATCATTAAGCTCTCATCCTCCCCAAACTCTCACCGATTCATCCATCATCCTCACCGATTCATCATCCTCCTCGCCGTCGCCGCTGAAGCTCACGCACCATCGCACCGAAACTCACGCATCGTCACCGACCCACACACCACCGCCGACCCTATTCATCATCTTCCTCACCCATATTCGAAGCCCAGCTCCGTTCATCCATCATCCTTTGCCGATCTGCCGATTTTGCATTTGGGTGTGTGTGTGTGTGTGTGTTTGCATATGGGTCTCAATTTGCTTTGTTTACTGATGTGTGTGTGTTTGCATATGGGTCGCAGAGCAGAGAGATGAGAGGCTCTGTGACTGAGGAATGTGTGAGAAAAAGAGAGAAAGAAGGGTAAAGCGAAAGGTCAAGCAAGGGCAATTTTGTGAAATTACTTGTGATCCAACGAATACTTTCAAAACGCGCTCTCAACTTTTCCAAAATGCTCTGAAGATGCCCATAATACAAATGCGCGTTATGTGAAGAGTTAAGAAACGCACATAAATATTAAATGCACATAAATGCTCTCACCAAACGCATAAACAGTGCTGACTTTTGTAAAAAGCGCATATTCAGTCTTCAAAAGTGGAAACAAGCACACACTAAAACTCAATTCAAACATGACAAGTTGAACAGAGACCAGTTCAGCTTTCTATTCTCCCAATCTCCAAGAACACACAGATTAAAATGAAGAACCAAACTTTCACAAAAAGAATACAGAATTCATGTACTAAAAAATCAAGAAGATTAAGAAATTACCGGTCTAGAAACTGGCTTGAGCCTTCTTGTACATCTCCCAAAGCTGCTTGTACTTTATGGGAAACATGCAAAACCTCTGGTTTTGCTCTTTCAATATTGGCTCTTCTTCTTCTTCTTCTTCTTCTTCTCTGTCATGTGGTGTTAGTTTCTCAACCCCATTTTCCAAAGACCCCATTTTTGTGCGTATGTGTGTGTGTTTGAAGCTAATAATATATTGGAGTTTGAGATAATAAACCCTGCAAAAACCCACAAAGAAATAGAAGAGAAACCAACAGTAGGGGTTGAAATTGGTGATGGTGCAACCGCGAAAGTGAACCACAAACCGAACGGTAGTTAATTGTAACAAAAGGGAGGAAGGCGGGGGTTGTATGGGCTGAAGCTGGTGAGCTTCTCGAGATATTTCTTTCTTCTTTTATTCATTTATTTTTTTGAGAAAAGATTATTAAATATTGGATGGACAAGGCTCAGCTCAAGAAGGTTAAGAAATTACACTTGTGCAAGACCTCCTCCAGAAACTGGCTTGAGCCTTCTTGTACATCTCCCAAAGCTGCTTGTACTGTATGGGAAACATGCAAAACCTCTGGTTTTGCTCTTTCAATATTGGCTCTTCTTCTTCTTCTTCTTCTTCTCTGTCATGTAGTGTTAGTTTCTCAACCCCATTTTCCAATTTCCAAAGACCCCATTTTCGTGCGTATGTGTGTGTGTTTGAACTTTGAAGCTAATAATATATTGGGGTTTGAGATGATAAACCCTGCAAAAACCCACAAAGAAATAGAAGAGAAACCGACAGTAGGGGTTGAAATTGGTGATGGTGAAACCGTGGAAGTGAACCACATCCCGAACAGTAGTTAGTTGTAACAAAAGGGAGGGGGGGGGGGTTATGGGCTGAAGCTGGTGAGCTTCTCGAGATATTTCTTTCTTCTTTTATTTATTTATTTTTTTGAGAAAAGATTATTAACTATTGGATGGACAAGGCTCAGCTCACATGGACTTGAGCCCAACTCGGTTCAACCTAACCTAGTTCAAGGCAATGTGGGTGTGTTGGGTGGAAGGTCCACTTGTGTAAGACCTCCTTGTTCCATTAAAAAGTGGGATGCTTCTTGAGATCCCTTATCGAGATGTTTAGAGTATGGTCATCTTGTAAGAACAATAAGTTTGATATATGACAAATTTTAACTGTTGATAACTTGTGAATTGTGATTGATTTACAATAAAAGTGATGTTAGTGGTGGTTTTATGTAAAAGTGGTTTTATGTTAAAAAAAAGGTGAAATTTGTTTGTATATAACATTGTTGGGCTAGAAATCTTCCCCCAATGAAACTTTGTCCAAGTTGGCCCTTCGGTGCTAGGGTTTGGCTGTGTAAGAGTGAGTTATTGGCAGGTATTGAGATTTTGTTTTGAGTGCAATGAGATTTAGGTTAGTTCATATTTGTAGTCATGTTTATAATTATGAGGTCTTTGAAAGTATATAATTATGATTTGTGATGTTTTGATCATGTTTAGTTGTAATCTCTAGGGAAAAGTGCAAATTACACTATTAAATGTTTTGATTTATTTTGCTCCTTAATATTTCAAAATTTTTTATTAGTCTCCCTAACATTATGGGCTGTTTTGAATAGTTGACCTGTTCTATTAAAAAAAAAAAGGTATAAAAGAGATAATTGAAGAAGGCATCAAGGCATAACGGGAATGGAATAGCCAAAAAAATCAAGGTAACATTTTTTTTTTAGGGAAAAGTGCAAATTACGCTATTAAAATGTGTTTTTGTTTTATTTTGCTCCTTAATATTTCAAAATTTTTTATTTGTCTCCCTTTATTATTTTGAATAGTTGACCTGTATCAAGGCATAACGGGAATGGAATAGCCAAAAAAATCAAGGTAACATTTTTTTTTCCTATTATTATAAAGTAAAAATCCAACTCCTTCCACAACAACAAAGTTGGACGAAGTATTCAATGTGATTTTGCAAGGGATGCCATGTTCTTATGTTTAGCTTTCTGGAGGCATAGATCACCATGAAGGAAGACAAGTGGATTGAATTTGTCCAGAGAAGAGCAGGCTTTCCCAGGGAACTTTAGACCAAGCACGTAGTGACCAGTACAAACCACTTGAAATGGCACGGAACTGACAAAAGGAGGGAAAAAATAAAACTTATACAGTGAACTAAAAGAGCTCTATCTTTTAAGAATTACCAGACGGGTCTTCAACGCACTGGCCAGTGCATAATTGTAAACGTAAGGCATGTAACAGTACTTGGGACATAAAAATGATTGATAACTGCATCTTTATTATTAAGACCTTTGTATTACAATAAATCCGTTATTAGGTATATATAACAAGTCAAATTTTGTAGGAATATGATTTTTTTGCTTGTATTACAAGTAAGACTAGAATTGCTTACTTGCATTCTAAGTAGAATTTGATAAAATGAACTTGGATTAGTTTTATATAATAGACTTGAACTTTGATTAAGATTGAGCCTTGATATCTTTAACATACGACTTACTGAATTCAAAACTAGTGTCTATTTAGTCTTCTGTATAAGACTTCTGCTTCCCTCCAGTTTTCCTTTCCAACTCTACCTCACATTCACTTATACACACTTTGACACTGCACTTAGCATTTGTAAGATGTCGTGTTCTCAGTGCTTTGAGAACCCTCCAACTTTGAGCCCAACCTATGGAGCAGGGACAGTCCAAGAGTTTTGAGGCCTTCAGACTTATGTCACTGGCTCTCCACATTCTAAGCTTGCCATCCTACTCATTGCTGATATTTTTGGTACCATTCTATCTTACTTTAGTTTCTTTCTTCAATATAAAAATTCATGTAAATGCTGTATTCTTGAATCTCTAATGGCTAATAAATAAAAATAAAAAATCTTTTCACAACTTTTATTTAAGCACATATTCCTCAGTTTTCTCTTAGATTGAGCATAGCATAATGAATGCGGGATATGATTTCATTTCTTTTTAAAAGACAAACTTGATTATGTTTCTCAAATATAATTTAGTTTCTATATCATGTTGTGATGTTTTGTAGGATATGAAGCACCAAATTTAAGGTGCGTTGAATTTTTTTTTTCTTGATACAATGTCTTCTTTATTTTTCTGGATCAACTATTTTAAGTAACTTACAAAATCGCTCACAATTGAAGAGTTCAATTGCATTGTTCCAAGTCACTTGTAGTTGGAGCTGTTTCTGTCCCAATTCACTTTTCATATTCACCAGCTAAGTCAGTTCTTGTTCTAGATAATACTAGATATTCCCGCATTCAATTATCAGTTATTCCTAATTAGATGAAATTAATATTATGAATTGTCTCGCTTTGCAGAAAAATTGCAGATAAAATTGCAGCAGCTGGATTCTTGGTAGTAGTTCCTGATTTTTTCTATGGTGACCCTGTTATTGATTTGAATGACCCTAACTTTGATGTAAACTCATGGATTAAAGTTCACAACATGGTTAGTATCTTGCTTTTCAGTTGCAAGCTTTTGGATGAGCATATGAAGAATTGTGCAAGAATCAAGAAAACAAGCAGGGGACTTCTTTTTTGATAGAAGCAGGGGGACATGTTGATTTGCCTTTGATGTTCAAATTGACATGATATCACATGTTTATGTTTATGAATGTTTTGGTGGGGAGTCTTGGGACCTTAGTTGAAATAGAATGACTTATTATCTGTTATGTATGACTTGAACCTTCCTGTCCTTGACTGTCTTGATCTTAATTCAAAAAATCCTTGATAGCTGCATCTTCATTAGAAGCTCTCTATTACAATTTTGAGTTCATTGATGGGTATTATAATATACTAAATCCTATACGAACCATATATTAAACCTGGGTTACAATACTTGCAATACTAGTAAGATTATGATTTTTTTGCTTGCACTTCAAGTAGGAGTATACTTGAACTTTGACTAGGGGGCCTAGATATCTTTGACAAATACTTTTTCCTTCTAGGATAAGGGATATGAAGATGCCAAAGCTGTGATTGCAGCTCTAAAGAGTAAAGGAGTTTCTGCCATTGGGGCAGGAGGTTTTTGCTGGGGAGGTAAGTGATTTGCATTCAATTTTGATTTGGCAAAGGATCTTAATGCTTGAATTCTTTGAAAATAGTCTTTGCATTGCAATCCTACAGTGCTTCTGCTACTAACATCTAGCTTGGCTGCATGTGTTACAGGGACGGTAGCAGTGAAATTAGCAAGTTCTACTGACCTTCAGGCTGTCGTCCTGTTGCATCCTAGTTCAATCACAGAATATCAAGTTGATAGTAAGTCTCAAACTTTTCAAGCTCATGCTAAATATTTGTTACAAATTGCATGTTGTCACAGATGTTGAAGTTCATTGTTTCAGATGTTAAGGTTCCAATTGCTATATTGGGAGCTGAGAATGACAATCTGTCCCCACCAGAAAAATTGAAACAGTTTGGAGAGAAGTTGTCAGCAAAATCTGAGGTGAGTCTTAAATAAATTCCATCCTAAATTCTCTCATAGCAATTTTTAATTATAATAACAGTTAGATAAATTAATGATCAAATCCACAATTTTCTAATAACTTAAACTTTTGAAACAATTTGTCATTTATCATGATATAGAAGGTTTTGTGTTCAAACCCACTCCACTTTACCACCCATTGAAAAAGATCCCACATGATAGGCCCTTTTTAATAAGAGCAGTTTAGATCCACATGTGAGGAAGAGTGCTAGATAAATTATTATATTCAATATTTAAAAGAGATATCCTATGTCCATAACATTTTTACAACAAATTTTAAGTAGCAGGTTATTACAAGTTGTTAGTGGTGGGGGCAAAAAAGTAATTTCAATTATAAGTTCAAATTAGAACAAATAACAACTAACAAACTATGATTTGTTGTGAAAATATTGTGGACGTAATACCTCTTATATTTAAAACGATTCTCTGTTTCATAAATTTAGTTTATTACATCAACATTTTCCATCCATCAAATAATAGTAAGGACCTTTTAAAAATATTTTGAATTATAAGGATGATTTAGAAACAAATTTTCAAAAACATTGAGGAACAAATATGAAATTATTTTCAAACAATTTCCAACCTTAGAAGATTTCCAGCATTTAATGAAGTCTAGGTAAAATCCTGGAAATATATACTTGAAATTCATAGTCCGAAACAAGTCTTTCAAAATGAGATAGCATAATCTCTTACAGCATCATTAGAGCAAGTAAAAGTAAAATTTTTCATTATTACTGAGAAAGATATTTTTTCTTCTTCCCATAATTTTTTTTTATTTTCAGTTTCTGCTGGTGTCAAAGCTTATGTTCTAAACGATAATTCAATTGAGTTTTTTTAACCCTTATATTATTCATATCTTTCAGTTCGACAGCTATGTGAAAATATTCCCTAGTGTGGCTCATGGATGGACAGTAAGGTCCAATGTTGATGATGAGTCAGCTGTCAAGAGTGCTGAAGAGGCCCATTTGAACATGTTAAACTGGTTTACTAAGTATGTAAAGTGCAAATTGTTTGTGCATTGGTGCAAACACCAGATGTTAAGCTGATTTGAACTTGTCTTTGTGCTTATTTGAGTTTTTGAGATAGATTGGTTCTTATTTTGATTAAGGATGTTATGGGATTGTATTTATGATATGATTAAAGCTTTCCTTGTTGTTGTGATCTTTGGAAGCCATAAAACCTAAAGACCTTAAAACCCTAAAAACCATTACCTTCATAGTTCATTCCCTTTGTCATCTAAGTGTCTAAGTGGCCGTTTGGTTTGCAGTGATATGCCCTTAATATGATGCACATTATGATAATGTGACATTAAAATTTTTTGTTTATTTAATTTTTTCTAACATTACCATAACTTAAAATTACAAAATATATCACATCATCTTAATCTCACAACCTTTTCTAAATAATGTAATATTGTATTATTGTATTGAAATTACATCAATATATATATATATATATATATATAAAAGCATGCCCCATGCTAGAAAGCATGCGTTTTCGCCATGTGGCACACTTTATGAAAATAATTGAAATACTCTAAGTTATATCAGAGATAAGAACAAATCTATTTCCTTTGGTTCAATGTTTCAAGACTTCTTTTTGTTACATTTTTTATTCAATGTTTTAAAACTACTATTTGTTTCATTTGGTTCAATGTTTCATGATTTTTCTTCTCTCACACACAAAAAACTCTTTGCATTTCCATTCACCATTTCCACTTCTACTCATTTATATACACATGCTTATAATCCTTCGTGCTATCCCATCTCAAATATACTTAGACAAAAAATGATGCCATTTACTTTCAACCTTTCAATGACACACCTATGTAACTCCGACATTGGTGGTACCATTTAATTCTAACCCATATGAGTAGGCTATCACAAAGGAAGGGGGCTTGCATTTTTTATTTAGTAATAGTAGCTTACAATTTGATGTTGAAGTCAAACATTTTGGAATTTGTGAAGATTGTAATTCGTTTTGAGTCTTTGGGTGTTTGGGATTTTGGTTTGGAAAAGTCATAAATGGATTTTGTTTTAGAACTAAAGAAAAAGAAACATTCTAATTGATTATTTATGAAGTTAGCTATTTTTTTTCAAAAAAAAATTTTGTGTTAGAACTCATAATTTGTAGGTTTCTTTGTAGTTTTATTTATTTTTTATTGCTATTGTTTGAGCCATAGTGATAAAAATAAAACTTGATGATGATTTCAAATTATTTTCATTATTTTTTTAAAGGGTATGGAAGCCCAAATAAAAACTATTAAACTTTGATAAATAGATGAGTTTTTAACAAATTTCTTAATCACATTCTCTTTATGTTAATACTTACAAATAATTTCCTTAATTTCATTGAGACAATGAGTTGGGTGTTTGTGATTAAGGTCTCCATATTTGGTTGTGAGAATAGAGTGGTTGAGAAAGTGTTTGGGAAGTTGTTTAAATTTATGCAATTTTAGAATATAAAAGTATTTTATGCTTTAAATTATTTATTATAAATTTCAAAATCATTTAATTAGTTTAAAAAATAATATCTACTTTTAATGGTAAATATTATAATATGTTATAGCCTTATAGTGTTATATAATTTTTTAAAATAAAATATGAATTAAGAAAATAAATTTTCAGTATTCAAAAATATTGTGGGCAAAAATAAATATTATACAACAAAATAAGTATTATATGATGGTCTTAATATACATAAAAATGATTTCAAGTGAAATTGTAAAGTAGTCCGCACATTGTGCGGGACATCATTTAGTTAATGTAAAATAATAATGTAATATTACGGCATAATGTAATATCACAGTAAACCAAACGCCCATTAAGTGATTTGGTGGACTACTTTGTAAGAAATTTGCATGAGTTACACCTTTGGTACATATTCAGAATCTACATCATGCAAAACCCATTCCTATGATCCTAGGCGTGAAATTGGAGTAATATTATATTCCCAATACTATCACAAAAAAATTTAGGTGATAGGCTGTTACTGATCATAATTTGGGCCTGCCCACCACTAATATCAATTTTTTACTTATCAGTAATAACTTACCACTTATAATTTATTGTAAAAATATCGTAGACATAGCATTTCTATGTAAACTTGAACTAGTCGAATGGTGTCAAGTGTGGCTCCACTAAAGTTTGGGGTATTGAATTTTAGAATTTTTTGATTAAAAAAAAAAAAAAAAAAGTAAGTTGAATTTCTCTATAGCTTGGTGGTAATTCTAAGTAGTCTCCTAAGTGGTGAAGCCCATACAAGCAGACAAGGAATCTTGGCTGAGCATGAGACAACCTGAACGAACAGCATCTCCAGGTTGAGCCTAAAGATCATAGATCAACAGAGTTCAAATTTTTTTTTTCCATGACCAAAATTGGATGCTCAAATTTTTGTTGTTGTGTTGTCACGAGTTTATTTTCATCCCTAAATAATGTACGGATTTTCAAATTTTTTCAAAAAAATTTGTTAGAAATTGGTTTCTATGTGTCGTTTTGTTTTTAATAAATTAGATATTTTTTATAAGTACTAAAAAGGTGATTGGTGTTGGTTTGATAATTCCCCAATGTGATTTTTGTATTTTACCCAAAATTTAACAATAAAGTTTGTTCCTAAATTATTAAACAATTGTAAATAAGAACAAATTTAGAACTCTTGGAAACAGAGTAGGGACTTGGATTTTATGGTGATGTGAAAGATAATAAAAATATGGTCGGAATATAGAATTGAAGAGATGATACCAACGCTAGTTGGTCCTGTTAGTGTTACCTTAAGTACTGACGCTTCTCAAATATCAAATTCAATCATTTTTTGTTTTTAGTCTTCACTATCTCTGCAATAAGAGCTCGGTTAAGCTTCACTTCACATTAACTTTGACATTGATAATTGTAAAGATGTTGAGCTCTCAGTGCCTTGAGAACCCATCGACCCTGAGCTCAACCTGTGGAGAAGGGACTGTCCATGACTTTGGAGGCCTTCAAACTTATATTACTGGCTCTCCAGATTCTAAGCTTGCTATCCTTTTCATTTCTGATGGTCTTGGTATCAATTTATCTTCTCTCTCTAATTTAATACATATTATAAGTTGCTTTCAAGTTATACAGGAGTTGCCTTCATGTTAGAACTCCTTTCTCTCTTCTTTGTGTGTGTGCTTGTTTTTCCAAAAAAAAAATTTATACTTATTGTAATTTTTAGAAATTTTACACAATTTAATATCCTTTACATGACACATACCTCGACACCTTGACAAATCTACCATTTAATTACCCTACATGGTTGTAAATTTTCAAGATTATTAGAATTTAATAACTATTTACCACATTCAAAATATGATTTTTTTAATACATTACACACAACATGATAGAATAGTTAATGATATTTAATTAATAAGAAATTTGATATGTATGTTAAGAATGATGTAAATATTTAATTTAGCAGTAAATTTATTTGAGTGGTTTAGCATTCGTAGAGAGTCATACTAGGTGTTTTCCCCTCTCCCTGTGTGCATTTGTTAAAAATGAGTGTGAGTAAAAAATGTTTAAAGTCTGTGCTATGTATTTAAGAGTTAGGCTCTTTTAAATATACATCACCGTCAGTTTTTTTTAAAACTTTCTTCCCTTTCCTTGTGTGTGTGTTAGTATGTTTGGTAACTATTTTTTCTCCTTATTTTCTGTTTCAAATTTTGAAGAAAACTGAAATCATGCAAAAGGTTGTTTTCAGTTTCTACTTTTCAAAAATCAATAAAAACATGCATTTAATTTAATAAATTTATATCATTTAATGAGTTAGCTTTAGATTTCAATTCCTAGAAACAATATATTTTAGTATTTTCTATTTTTTTCTTCAAAAATTATCTTTTTACTTTCAACCAACCAAACATATTTTTGATTTAAAAAATACAAGAAAATTGTTTTTTTTTTCTTTATATTCCCAAAAACAAGTTTTTGAAAATAGAAAACAAAAACGGTTGCCAAACATCAACTTGTTTTGAGAATATAAAGAAAAAACAATTTTTTTGTATTTTTGGAATAAAAAAAATGTTTGGTTGGTTGAAATTAAAAAGATAGTTTTTTGAATAAAAAAAAAAAAGAAAATACCAAAATATGTTATTACTAGGATTTGAACTCTAACGCTAACTCATTAAATGAGATAGATTCATTAAATTAAATGTGTATTTTCATTGACTTTTAAAAATTAGAAACTGAAAACAGTCTTTTGCATGTTTTCAGTTTCATTCAAAAATTGAGATTTGAGAATAATTATTATTTTTTGTCCATTTTGGGTTTCGAAACAAGTTTTTTAGTCTCAAAAATAGAAAATTATTTTTGGAAACAGAAAATAAGATGAAAAAACAATTATCAAACATATTACAAGGTTTTGAATATAGAAAACAAAAACTGTTACCAAACATATTGGGTGTAAGTTGATCTTATTCCATATTTTTTATGTATAAAGTTTTATGTATATTTTGAATTCTTGAATATCTAGACTATAATTTAAAATGCTTAGAGGTGGGTTTTGATTATCTTTTTGGGTACATCCTTGCTAAATGCTATGCGATTTTAATTGCTAACAAAAAAAAAAACTTTTAACTATTTGGGTTTGTTTATATGGTTCTTGTATAACTCGTAATAAATTTGATTATGTTCCTAGGAGCTACAATTTAATCTCTGCATCCTCTTGTGATGTTTTGCTTTGCAGGTTATGAAACACCAAATTTAAGGTACAATTAATGACTTCTTTCTTTCACTGGATCAAGTATTGTAACCAACTAGGTTGCTCAAAATTGAAGTTCAATTAAGCTGTATAGAGGAAACTAATTGCAAATTTGGGTGCTTGCCTCTGTTCTTTAAAGAGAATTATCATTCAAAATAAGAGGATATGGATTTGTTACAACATTCAATACTTACCATTGAGAATTTAAATATTAAAGAAGAGAAACATCAGATAGATATTGAAAGGACCAACTAGCTTTGGTTGAAAATTCAAAGCCAATAATGATATGAGTTAGCAAAAGATCTGTACTAGTTTATTGCTAAGCATAAGGAAAATGTAGCTGTTGAATATTATGAGAATAGAGTTATCAATGGAAGTGGATACAATGATAAGTTCGTAAACTTTCAGACTACGATTTCTTAGAAGAACAAAAAAAATGAAATTGGCAAGTATCTATTTGGAGAAATTATAAAAAAAAATTCCATGTGGTTTGCCTGTAAAACGCAGTCCCTAAATTTGGGGGGTAGGGATGCCTAACCAATCACCTCTCTCAGACCCTTCAAAATTGGGAATATAATGTTACACAACTACAGGGGGTCATGTGTAACATTTCACAGTTCAGGGGGTCTCTATGTTTTAGAGGCAAATATCACAACGTTTGTTTGTTTGTTTTTTTTTTTGGTAGTTTCCCTTTACTAATTTTAATGTCTTGTAAATTGAACTTGTTTCTATTTGTTGATTGTACATAGCATCAGTATAAGACGTTCAGATCACTAGTCTGAAACACTATACTTAGCCCAGTATATGTACCTTTCCTCTTCTTTATATTCTTTTTCACTCACAATGTATCTGATATTTCTCATACCACCTGTTAGTCCTTCACATGTAAATGATCTGTTGATTATGTTCATAATGAATGATCTAAACTTGAGCCGAATGATATCCAGTCCTCTGTCGTTTGAATTGGTGGAAGACTGTTTTTCACATAACCATGATTTATCATATTTGAGCTTTCACTAAGCACTTGAATTGAACCTAATTGCCATCACCCATGTCTTGGAGTTGTTTCTGTTCCAAGTCACTCTTCTTATTCACCAGCTAAATCAATCCTTGTTTTAACTAATACTAGACATTCATGCATTCAATTATCAGTTATTCCTAATTATATGATATATAATATATGCATTGTCTCGCTGTGAAGGAAACTAGCGGACAAAATTGCAGCAGCTGGATTCTTGGTGGTAGTTCCTGATTTTTTCTATGGCGACCCTGTTATTGATTATAATGACCCTAACTTTGATGTAAAGTCGTGGGGCAAAGTTCACAACCCGGTTACTTTCTTGCGTTTCAGTTCCAAATTGGGATGGGCATATGAAAAATTGTGCAAGAATCAACAAAACAAGCAGGGGCCATTTTGATTTGCCTTTGATGACTATCACATGTTTATGCATGTTTTATTTGGGACCTAAGTTGAAATAGAATGACTCATCATCTGTTTTGTACGACTTCTACCTTCTTTTCCTGACTCCTTAAAGCTTAATTTAAATACATTTTCCTTCTAGGATAAAGGATATGAGGATGCCAAAGCTGCGATTGCAGCTTTGAAGAGTAAAGGGGTTTCTGCTATTGGGGCTGCAGGTTTTTGCTGGGGAGGTAAGTGATTTGCTTTCAATTTAAATTTAGACAAGAAACTTAAAGCCTGAAATCTTCGAAAACGTTGCCTTCATATTTTTCAGGGATGGTGTTAGTGAAATTAGCAAGTTCTACTGACCTTCGCGCTGCAGTCATTTTGCAGCCTGGTTCAATCACAGAAGATGAATTCAATGGCAAGTCTCCCATTTTTCTAGCTCATGCTAAATTTTGTTACATATTGCATGTTGTCTCAGATGTTAAAGTTCACTGTTTCAGATGTTAAGATTCATATTGCTATACAGGGAGCTGAGATTGACCAATGGTCCTCACCGGAAAAATTGAAACAGTTTGGAGAAAAAGTTTTTGGCAAAATCTGAGGTGAGTTCTTAAGAAAGGCCATTCTTAGATTTTCTCATCATGATTTTGAATTTAATAACTGTAAAAACTTTCACGTAAAATTCCATCACAGAAGATTTCTAGAACTAAATAAAGCCTGTAAAATGCTCTTAGTCATGTCTTTCAATTGAGAGAGCATAATCTCTTCCACCATTAGAGCAATTTGAGTAAAATTTCTAGTTACTTTTGTGAAAGATACTATTTCTTCTTCCCAAAACAAAAGTGAAGTGATTTGCAGTAGCTACTTTGTGTGACAAAGCTTAATGATAATTCAGTTGCATTTTTTTTAACCCTCATACTATTTATATCTTTCAGTTCGACAGCTTTGTGAAAATATTCCCTGGCGTGGCTCATGGATGGACATTAAGGTTCAATGTTGATGATGAGTCAGCTGTCAAAAGTGCTAAAGAGTCTCATTTGGACATGTTAAATTGGTTTACCAAGTATGTCAAATGAAAAATTGTTTATACACTGGTGTGGACACCATGTATTATGTTGATTTCAACTAGACTTTGTGCTTATTTATTTATGGGATAATTACACTTTGTCCACCTGTGGTTTGCCTCTAATTCTATGTACCTATCCGTGGTTTAAACTTTGACACTTTACCCACCTGTGGTTCCCATCGTGTAGTCTCTATTACTCACCTCTGTTAAAAAAGGGGGTAAATAAGTCTTTTTACACCCATTTTATGTCTCTCTCCTCCCAAAACAAGAAAAACAGAAAAAACAAAAGAAAAACAAGATCAAAATATGGTATTAACCCAGAAACATGAAGAACATGTATGTCTTTCTACACCCATTTTATCTCTTTCTCACAATTCACAAACATGAACAACATACACAAACGTGAAGAACATAAATTAAATCAAGCAATGCCATCAAAGTGGTATTGACCTCTCCCTCAATTCCCTCAAATCCATATACACAGAAACAGTTATGAACCCTCACAAATCTGTAGAAGAATAGTCCTTTTAAAACTCTCAACAAATCCACCACTGCCACACAAAAAAAAAGAAGAGATTTGGGGGTTTTTCTGTAGAAGAGTCCTCTTAATACTCCTTCTCCCCATTACTCTTCTTTTCACAACAAAAACCAAATATCATATCATCATCATCATCATCATAGAGATAGAGATAGATAGAGAGCAGAGTGATGCGATTGTGTTGGTGGTTTTGGCAGCAGGAGAGTTGTGTTGCCAAAACGACGCCGCCGCCCTCCGATGCTTCTTCGCCGGAAGCAGAATCGAAATCAACAATGAGACGAGGTCTTTGGGGCCTTGCAATTGCAGATGAATTGGCAGCCGAATTTGCTCAACCTGAAGCGGCGTATCGGTCCTTCATTAGGGCTCAAAAACCTCGGCAATTCTTGCTACCTCAACAGCATTCGTTAGTGCCTCACTTACACTCCTCCTCTCACCAATTTCTGCCTCAAATTCCAACACTCCTCTCTCTGTACATAATATTCCAATTTCTGACTTTGAAAAATTTTTGATCATGTGTTTTGGGTTTGAAATTTTTTTTTATTTGATTCATGTTCTAAGAGATGCCCATTTTCATCTTGTTATTTTTTTTAAAAATTCTTGTTGATGTTGTATTTGAAAGTTGGTGGTGTGTGTTAATGTAGGATCTATCTGGAATTGCTCCCTCAAATCCCATTTTTCACGGTGGTTTGTGTGTTTGGATTTGAGTTTTTGGCTGGGTTTAGATCTCGTTGTTACTGGCGTTGGGTATGTTGTGGTCGATCTGCTAGGTTTGTGTGTTTAAACATTCAGACATCAATTGAAAAATGAAAAAGCATATATATTGGGTGAATCAATCAAATCAAACTCCACACAACATTTGGGAGTGAGTGTGTTTTGATTTGTTTGGGATTTGGTTTTTTACATATTTAGTGTTAGAGTAACGGCTGAGGGAGAGGTAGGTTACGGCAGAGTAACGGTGGGAACTACAGGTGAGCAAAGTATCAAAGTTTAAACCACGGGTAGGCATATAGAATTAAAGGCAAACCACAGGTGGGTAAAGTGTAATTATCCCATTTATGATTTATTTATTTAAATTTTGAGTTTGTTTGATTCTTATTTTGATTGAGGACATTATGGGATTGTACTGAGGATTTTATGGGATTGTATTTAAGTCATGATTATAGCTTTCCTACTTGATGTGATCCTGGAAGTGCTAAATTTATGCTCCCTGTTTAAGTCTCCTGTCAAGCCACTGCTTTCTAAGAAATTTGTACGAGGTGGATGCGACTTTGGTACTGTTAGAGAGATTCAAGCCCAATCATGCTTGATGTGCAAGCCAAGACATACTTGTAGTACAAGTTTATTAATTTTGAATACTTATAATGAGTTCATTGTGATTTTTTTTTTTTTTTAAAATTTTTAGAAACCAGTTCATTGTAAATTTGTAACACAGGAATTGTACTTTACTCATATATAAAAAATGTGGTCCTTAAGAGTAAGTTGTTAGACTGAATCACATAATTCTTCAAGTGTTCTTGCCATCTTGTGTTACTCTTCTATGCTTCCGTATCTATTTTTTGTCTTCTCTAATTTATTTAACATGGTATCAGAGCATCTTTAACATGTAGATGTTTAGAATCTCCATCTTGTGAATCCCATTTCTATGATGAACTGGAACAAGTTGAATGAGAACAAGCATAACTCCCATAAAACGTTCAGGATACTGAATTTTAGAATGAAAAAAATACTAAGTTGAATTTCTCTATAGCTTGATTCTAAGCAATCCTAGATAGTTAAGCCAATACAAGTAGACAAGGAATCTTGGTGGAGGAAATAGTTAAATTGAATTTCAATTTTATGTCATGTGTCCATCTAAATTTTAATTTTTGTGGCAAGTAAATTATTGGATTCAAAAACCAAAAAGTCTAAATTCAATTAAATTCTAAATTCTAAATTATATATATAAATAATAAGAAACCATTACATATTTTAGAAATATATGGTTTAAAAAATGTGTGAACTAATATAAACCAGAACCGTTTGATTATGATTGTTTTTAATTGCACCTATGCATATTGTAACACCCCAACCTTTACAAAATAAATAAACAAATAAAAGGGTTGTTTTGAAAATTATTTTAGTGGGGGCATTTTTGTGATAAGACCCAAGCCTAGCCCTAGCCTTATATGTAACCCACATTGGCTTCCTCCTCTATTTTTCTAAAGTGCTGCCTCCCATCACCTTTCCCTCTTTCCTCTAGTGTTCCCATTCCCCCTAGCCGAAAATCCTCTCTTATCCTCATGTGAAGTTTATTCACTTTTGCCTCTTAAATTTTTATCTTGGACGACTCATGGAAGGTTCTTTTCCAATCAAAATCAACCACCAAGAGTTCTAGTGGCTATTTTGGCAGACCCATTTGAAAAACCATTCCTTTAAGTTTGGTTAATTCAATAGATGAAGTAAAAATCTAAGTTTTTTGTCATTTTTTTCTATGAAATCCTTTGGGTTTTGTTAGTTTATGATGCTTATGGTATATACTTGATGGGTTTGGTGAGTATTGGAAGTTTAGAGGGTTATGATTAGGGGTGAGCAAAACGTCACTGGAGCCGACGTCACCGATCGGCACCGACAAAACCGTCCCGACTCTAGCGCCGACCGAATGAGCCGAGGTCGGAATTCAGACTTCACCCTCCGTTCCGAAGCCGGTGCGATGCAGTCACCGGATTAAGAAATCCGAAACCGAGACAGCTGAACCAAACCGATACATTCTTATAGATCTGTCATTCTTTTTTTATTTTTTATTTTTTTTATGAAGCTGATAAAAACGGCGTCGTATGTAACTATGTATGGGTGTTATTAAAAGAAGAAGAAGAAGCAAAACTGTGCGTTTTAAACTAGATTTTCAGATTCTCAGGGGTATATAAGTTCATATTTTTCTCTTTGAATCTTTTATCTCTCTCTCCCGCTCTCGCCTCTCGAGTCTCGCCTGACGCAGCGCCTCGCCTGAGCTCTACAAAACAATAGTAAACTTCTTCATGTTTTCACTTTTAATTTTGTTTGTCTTTGTGTTTTACTGTTTGAAATTTTGAATGTTTGAAATCTCTCAAAGCAAATCTCTCTGCAAAACAACTGTTTTAAGCTTCTTCGTCATATGCATGTGTTTTAATGTTTGAAACTGTGAGGTTTGAATGTTTGTCTTTAGCAGCTAAGCCAACATCATTATAGCAATATTATACTATTATACTTGAATAGTTGAATGTTTGCAAAGCTTGTGGGAGTAGAGTATTGAGTCATGTGACTGAGTTTGTGTCTTTCTATTTTGTGGGGGTCCAAATGTCCAACTCCAAGTAAAGTAGCTGCTTAGTGCTTACATTACATATATAAATATAATATTATATATACACGGATGCTTAATGCTTACATATATAATATTAACTATTAAGGTTGGCTATTTGTACTTTGTAGGGTAGCTGTTTACATATATAATAATATAATAATATTAGTACATATATAATAATATAATATAATATTAGTAAGTTTATACTTTATAGTAACAGTAAAAACTATGTCTTAAGTCTTAACTATGTCATTAGTCTTAGTTGTTACTCTAGTAAGTTTATAGTAACAAAATAAAGTATAAACTATAAACTTAGTAAACTTAGTAATACATTGTTAATTGTCACAGTTTACTAAGTACTAACTTTTTTTTTTTTTTTCAGCATTTTAATTTTTGAGGGAGACAGAGATTGAGAGAGTTCATGCTTTCAATCCTTCAGGAAGAGGTAATCACTAATCACTTACTATATTCAGCATTTTGATTTTAAATTTTTAGTACTTAATAACTACTACTTTAATTATATATATAATTAGCTTTTATTTTATATTTATATTGAGAACAATATAATAAATTCCTTGTTAATATTAGTGACATAAATTGTTGAGTAATGACTAATGATTCTAAATTTGTTAGTTTGTTATTGTTATAACTAAACTAATTAATTATAATTTGATATTGTTGGGGAAACTTTGTTTTTTTGTTGATAGGAAATTTTTTTATTAGATGGATGTTGATGCTCCACCTGGATTGGTGCACCTAGGGACCCTAACCCACCTCCTCCTAGTCTTGGTGCTAACCCTAGCCCACCTGAACTTGTAGCACCAATTGGACTTGGTGCATCACTTCCCCCACTATCACCTAAACAAGGTGGTAAAGACCCGTCTATAGTATGGTAGCACTTCATTAAGTTGGCTGTTTTTGACTCCGATAATCCTAGGTCTCAATGCAAGTATTGTAAAAATCAATATAAATGTCATGGTAAGAAAAATGGTACTTTGGGCATGTTGCAACACATGAAGGTGTGTAAGAAGTGGCGTTTTCCCTGTGATGATAAGCAAAAAACTTTGTCTTTCCAAGCGACGAGAGAAGGGGAAAGTGGTTCAAATGTGTTAGTGGTTGCAAACTATAATGAAGAGAGGATAAGATTGGCGTTGGCAAGGATGATCATCATTGATGAATTGCCTTTTAAATTTGTGGAGCGTCAAGGCTTTCAAGAATTTATGGAAATAGTTGAGCCCAGGTTTCCTATTCCTCATCGCACTACCATTGCAAGGGCTTGTATGAAGATTTATTCTAGTGAGGTGGATATTTTGAGAGGAGCTTTTGTTGGGCAATGGGTTTGCATGACAACGGATACTTGAACATCCATACAAAACTTAAACTACATGGTAGTCACCGCACACTTCATTGATGGGGATTGGACTCACCAAAAGAAAATCTTGAACTTTTGCCCTATAGCCAATCACAAAGGGGATACCATAGGTAAAGTGGTTGAGTCATGTTTTTTGAAATGGGGTATAGACCGGTTGTTTACAATCACCACGGACAATGCTAGTTCTAATGATGTGGCAATTGATTATGTGAAGAAGAAAACAAAAGAAAGAGATAGTAGCATATTGGGTGGTGAGTTCATGCATATGCGTTGTTGTGCGCATATCTTGAATTTGATAGTGCAAAGTGGGTTGAAGTCCATTCATGAATCAATTGCCAAAGTTAGGAATGTGGTGCAATATGTGAGAGCTTCTCCCGCAAGGTTTGAGAAGTTTCAAGAATGTGTTGAAAATGAGAAAATCAAAGCCAAATGTTTGTTGTCCCTTGATGTGCCAACAAGGTGGAATTCCACTTATCTCATGTTAGAATGTGCTTTGAAATTTGTAAGAGCATTTGATAGGTTGGAAGAGGAGGATGGGCATTACAAACTTTATTTTTGTGAATCGGATGGGAATGGGAAAAAACTCATTGGTCCTTCTAACTATCTTGATTGGGAAAATGTCAAGACCTTTGTGAAATTTCTTGGCATATTTTATGAGGCGACACTTAAATTTTGTAGGTCCTTGTTTGTCACTTCTAATACACACTTCCATGAGCTAATTAGCATTGATGATCAATTGCAACAGTTGTGTAGTGTTGATGGGGATCCACTTTTGAAGAGTATGGAGGTAGAGATGAAAAGAAAATATGATAAGTATTGGGGAAGTATGGATAATATCAATTTGATGCTTTTTGTTGCTGTTGTTCTTGACTCAAGGTATAGATTAAAGTATGTAAAGTTTTGGTTTAGGGAGTGGTATGGAAAAGACAAGGGGGATGAAATGAGCTCTAAGGGTAGGGATGCATTGAAGAGCTTGTATGTGGAGAGAGTGGATCAAGATGGAGCTTCAAGTTCTAGTAGTAGTGGTACTTCAATTGTCTAGAGACTCCAAGCCAAGTGTTGGCAATGCTTCATTGTCTGATCGCATTAAAAGTTATAATAATAGATTTAAGCAACACTTGACGGACGAGGATAGTGTGGAAAACAAATCTGAGTTGGATAGGTATTTGTTGGAATCTTCTGAGGACCCTGATGTGGAAGATTTTGACATCTTGATGTGGTAGAAAATGAATTCTTCTAAATATTGAGTCATTTCTCAAATTGCCCGTGATGTGTTGGATATTTCTGTCTCTACAGTTGCATCCAAGTCTACATTTAGTACAGGGGGCGTGTTTTGAATTCATTCCGTAGTTAACTATCTCCTAATACAGTTAAAGCCTTTATTTGTACCCAAAATTGATTGAAGGATGCAAAGAAAAAAAGACCAATAAAACTTCGGGAGTGCATGGATAATGTGGAGGATATGGATGGTTTTGAGATTGACACTGGTAAATATATATTCATTTTGTTTGTTATATATATCAATTGTTTATTTATTTGCTCAATACTTAAAAATCATTTTATTTTGAATGGGATTGTAGAAATTGCATCGGTTTGTCCAATGCCTATGGAGGAGGATCTAAGCACCGTTGTGTTGGATGATAATGAGCGATGTGCTGCTTTTTGCTTGGAGTTAGTTAGTAGTTAGTATTATGTAAGTATACGTTCGTTTGTGTTAATTATAAATATTCCATTGTCCATAAACATTTTATTGTTATTAACACGTGTTTATTTTGTTTTATTTAGAATTTTGTAAGAGTTCTAGAATGATGCGTAATGCACAGACTTATTGGACAAAAGACTTACAAGATTAGTATTCTTTTGCCTATACGCTAATTATATCTGTACATGTTATTAGTAGTGGACTTTTCACTAATGGTAGTTATTTAGGTATTCATGGGAGGGATTATTATTGGGGATACAAGCAATTAGCATTCTTTTGCCTAAATGCTAATTTAATTTGTATATCTTTCTTTTGGCATTTGTGGACAATGACAAATGGTTCTGTAATACGTTATTAAGTGGATACATTAACGCTTATTGTTATTGACACTGACACACACAGTGACACTAATGATATTATATGCTACATGATAGTATTTTGGGAGTTGAACTCTTATTGAGGCAATTTTAAAATATTTTTTGCATGGTGAATGAAATGAAAAAATTTGAACCATTATGTGAACAGATTTTTTGCATAGGTTTTGGAATATGCTTTTGTGTGTTGGTTGGATGAAGAAAAATATTCTTTGGCATTTTTACTTGTTTTTTTAATGACTTGTCTTTTGCTTCTGTTTTATGTTTAACTAGGTTAGCACTGAACAAGTTGATATATTGATAATTTGATATTGGGCTTGAAAGCCCAATTTTTTTATTATTAAAAAAATAGTTTTTTTTTTTAATATTTCAAACCAACCAAACCAACTAAACCGCATCGCAAAAAACTACACCGCTATAGGTCAAAAAACTGACCTTAGGTGGTGTGCATCGGTACCAATTATGAAAAAACTGATCTCTATCACTTCGGTAATAAATTTGGAAAAAAACCGCTCCTACCGAACTGCGCACACCTCTAGTTATGAGGATTTGGGCAGCAAAAGTTTTTATTAAATCCGAAAATTTCAAACTATTTAGGGGTGTTTGCTTTGATGGGGGAGTTTTGGTTGTCTATTTTACTAATGGGTATTTGAGATTTGGTTTCCTAGAGCAGCTATATGGGTTTTGTTGTTGCATGAGTTGATTCCAAAGTGTTTCCTTTGCATGTGATTAGCTTTAACATATGTGAATGTGGGCATGTGCTTGTTGCATGTCAAGTGTTTTGTAAATTTCCTATATGAGTTAGATGATCGAATTTCTTGACTCATGTTGTAATGACTATTATATGAGGTTATTGGTTGCATTCATAGTTATTATCATGTGCTAAAACATGTAGCTTTGAGGTTAATCAAGTCTGAAAGTTTTTGGCATAGTATTAAGACTATACTAATTTTATTTTGAAATTGTAAATCTGTCCTTGACAGATTTGAGTCAGCTGCAATACATGATTTTTAATAAATTACAGAAATATCGTTTTGGGCTGAAGTTTTGAGGGTACATACAACACATATAAGAGCTTATCCCTATTTAATTTCAAGTTAATCAGATAACTTTTCGTGGACCAAACAATTTTTACAAAATAGCTAATCTATTGTGTATTGAATCTAAAAGTGTGATGAAAATGCTGGGATTTTGTGGAACTTACTTCAAATCTTTGTTGAATGGATTGGTTTGTAAATTCATGTGCTTTCTTAGACATGTGTTTTACTTAGTTAAGTCTAATAATGGTTTGGTTTAATCATTTAGTGATTTAAAGGGAAACTCATGAGATATGCTTACCCTATTATGAATTGATGTGTTTTATGTTATGTTTATATGTGCACATTGCTTGCAGTGGAGAAAATGCTTTAAATTTGTGCTATGACACTATGAGTTTATATGCTTGTTTGGTTCCCATTTGGGAATGGGTACTTGTCTTAGGTTGGGTAAGCTAGGCTTTAGTGCATTTGATTTGTTTTAGGGGATCCAATTCAATTTTGGAGACAAATGTGATGATAAACTTTGTGATATGTCTTGTTATTAATAGGCTTGTTCCTTATATTTCTAGGTTTTGAGATTCTTGGTGATGGACCTAGTGATAGGATTGGTTGATTTCTTTTCTTTCTTTTTTTGCAACTAAAAGGTAAGTGGTGTTTACTAATTTTAGGAGTTTTCCCAAAACAGTGTTGATTATTAAACTATTCTATATTAAAGAAATATGTTGATATTCTATATATAAATTGATATTTTATAAATGTTTGATGTGAACATTGACTATTCGTTTTATGAAAAACTTGTGGGATAACCTAAATTTATTTAAACTTGTATGTGTGAATATATTTTTATATTTTGAGAATTTTGAATGGATTATTTTTGTGAGCATATTGAAATGTGTTTTGAAAACTTATGGCAAGTCTTAATTAAAAGCTTAGTATTGTATTTAGTTCTTAACAAGGGACAATTATATTGCAGCTAGTCCTTAGCAAGGGACAGTCCCAAAAAAGGAAACAATACACATTTGATAGTTCCTTAGCAAGGGAGTATACTATTAAGGGTCCAAAAAGGAAGCGTGCACCTTTACGTTCCAAATGAGTCATCCTTAAGAAAAGGGATGTAAAGGAGGTTCTAGTTCTAAAAGGGGACAACACAACCCTGTCAACGAGGCATAAATGTTGACCACAAGAAAAGCCTAGAAAATTATTTATATGATGGTATTGGTATATGTATAAAGATATTTTATTTTATATGAAATATTTGATAATAAAATATTGATGAGTTACAAGTTATGAATTTGTTGTAAGAATTATTTATTTGAAAGGTTAGTTCCCACACCCCAATGTTAGTGTAACACCCCATAATTTTATTACTTATTTTAACTATTATACATAAATTAAAAAGGGGGCCTACAATTAAATGGATTAAATTAATTGGGCCTAAGATATTAAAAGTGAGATATATACTATAGAATATGAAGCCCAAGTGAGGTGACATAAGTAAATATATGGGCCTTGTTAAGTTTTAAAAAATAATAATAATAATAATAATAATAATTAAACAAAGAAAACCCTAGCATTCTTCCTCTTTAGTCACACGTTTTTGCCCTTTTGCTTCAGCCGAAAATTGAACTTGGACTGCCTTCACTGTGGTGTTGTGTCAGGTATGGTTTTTTCTCATGCTCTAAATGTTAGAACTTTGAATAGTCATAGCTGGAAGTTGTATGCACCTAGACTATCTTTAGACTAATAGAAAAGGGCTTTATGATAAAGGTGGTTAATAGGTTAGAAGACTTTGAAGTTGAATCAAATGGAGTAGTTCTTAGACGTTGCCATCAGGTTCAAAAGAAAAGAGTGGCAGCCTCCTTTGTTGACCGATCCTTCTTCACTTTTTGTAATTGAAAAAAAACAAGTCCTACCGTCATAAACTAAAGACTACAAGAATGATAGTTAAGGATTCTACATGACTTCTTATATATATATTTGATTGAATATATATATATATATATATATATATATATAATAATAATAATAATATTTACTATGAAGATTTAAAACTTTTAAAAAGGGAATTCTAGTTTCTTTTACAGACCATGATAACTATTGTTGTAGGAATTGTGTATATATAGCCATATGGTCAACATAGACTTTAAATTGAACAAATAGAGTAATAGGCTTGGACTTTGTGGCTATGTTAAAGGGATAAGGGTGCTTGTGTTAATTTGTTTTCACACCTAGCCTCCATTGTTGACCAAATCAACTATCACCCTTTTTAATTTATTTTCTAAACTTGTCCAGCTGCTTTAGAGAGACAATAGGCAACTTAATAAGCCTTGTACGTGACTTCCATGTTGGATTGAGAGTGTGTATATATATATATATATATATATATAATATTAAAGTCAATAGATATCTAGCAACATCAAGTGGGAATGCTAAGCAACTAGATGGATAAATTAAGCTAGATATGGCTTCCAATATTAAATTGGATAGTTAAGTGAATAAATGGAGGATTTTGGATATATCTATATTGTCTAGGATAAAACCGTTTAAGCGTGAAAATAGATTTTTAAGTGAAAAATTGTGTATTGATGAATTTAATTTTGGTGTTGCTAGGTTCTAATTCTACTGAATTGTTGTGATTCAAAAGAGGTTGATTTCCTTTATATTTGCAACTAAGAGGTAAGTGGCTTTTGCTAATTTTGGGGGTTTTTCCCAAACAATGTTGATTTATTTAAACTATTTTATATGAAAGGAATTTGTTGTTATTCTATGTGTATGGATATTTTATAATTGCTTGGTGTGCATATTCATTATTCATTTTATGAAAAATCTGTGGAACAACCTAAATTTATTTAAATTTGCATGTGTGAATAAATCCTTGTATTTTGGAGAATTATGAATGTGATATTTTATGTGAGCATCTTGAATATGTTTTAAAAACCTATGGCAAGTCGTGATTAAAAAGTTCAGTATGGTGTTAGTCCTTAGCAAGGGACAATCATACTGTAACTAGTCCTTAGCAAGGGACGGTCCTAGAAAAGAGGACAGTGCACATTTAGTAGCTCCTTAGCAAGGGAGTATACTAATGAGGATCCAATAAGGAAGCTCCTTAGCAAGGGAGTGCACCTTTAGGTTCCAAAGGAAACATCCTTAAGAAAGGGGATGAAAAGGAGGTTCCAGTCCCAGAAAAGGGGGTAGCACAACCCTGTCAACGGGGCGTAAACGTTGACCACGAGTAAGGCCTAGGAATTGTGTTTGTGATTGTATTGATATATATATATACACTATGATGACTCACTACATAAAAATTATTATTTGTTTTATATAAAATATTGACGAGGTATGAGTAATGAATTGTTTGTAAGGATTATTTTTTTAAAGGTTGTTCCCACACCCTAACATTAGTGAATACCACTTATTGAGTTATCTCACCCCCCTTTATTTCCCCTTACAGATACATTAGATGGATTATTGGAGTAGAGGTTCCCGGAAGTCAACAATTACAATTGTTTTGTGCAACGGAAGATTTTATTTTTATTTTTATGGTATTAAACTTTGTATTGGAGAATTATTTTGAGGATATTTTAATTTTTGGTGGATTAGAGCTCTGACGTTTGTGATAAATTTTTAGGTTGCTGGATTCTTTTATTTAATATTTTTATGGATTTTTCAGACTAGATAGAATTTTATTGCTTATGATTTTTGGGGCGTTACAGTTAGTGAATTTCACTTATTGAGTTATCTCGCCCCCTTTTATTTCCCCTTACAGATACATTAGAGAGATTATTAGAATAGAGATTCTTGGAAGACAACAGTTACGAATTATTTTGTAGAACTGAGGATTTTACTATTATTTTTATGTCATTAAACATTATACTGGAGAATTATTTTGAGAATGTTTTGTCTTTGGTGGATTAGAACTTTGACATTTGTGATGAGATTTTAGGTTGCTCTTTTATTTAATATTTTTTTTATGGATTATTTAGATTGAATAGACTTTTATTATTTATGATTTTGGGGTGTTACACATATGCACGGGTTACACACTTGTAGAAATAATTCATGGAAATCAAATTGAGGCAACTGTTTTGAAAAAAAACAAGGTTTTGAAACCTGTACATAATCTGCCTATGAAAATAAATTGAGATTTTAATTGAGGCAACATAGTAATACATATTTGAACATCCAATTCCTGGTGATGGAAAAAAGATTTTTGAAAACTAAATATATATATACACACACACGAGCAAGACTTAGATACAGTATTTATGTGTTATTTCTTAGGTTTCCTTTTTAAAATTTTGCCATGTGAATATTTTCTCATAAAATGGAAGTGTATTTTTTAATTAAGTAGCCACATAGCTGAATTTTAAGAGGGGAACCTAAAGAAAAACATCTAAAGTACCAGTACTTAAGTGCTGTTCCTTAGGTTCCATTTTTTAAGATTCTGCTATGTGAATATTTTCTCATAAGATGAAAATGTATTTTTTAATTAAGTAGCCACATAGTCGAATCTTAAAAGGAGAGTTTAAAGAATAATATCTAAGATACTATACATAAATTTTGTCATATATATATATATATATATATATTCCTCTAGAATCCTAGAGTATGTTTGGTAACTGTTTTTCCCCTTATTTTCTGTTTTTTTTTTTTTAAATTCTATTTTTGAAACTAAAAAACTTTTTTGGCAACCTAAAATGGACGAAAAACAAAATCTGTTCTTAAAACTCAATTTGTGAAGGAAACTGAAAATATGCAAAAGATTGTTTTAAGTTTTTAATTTTCAAAAGTCAATGAAAATACGCATTTAATTTAATAAATCTATCTCATTTAATGAGTTAACCTTAAAGTTCAAATCCTAGTAACAATATATTTTAGTATTTTCTATTTTTTTTTTAAAAAACTTTTTTTTTTTTAATTTGAACTAACCAAACATATTTTTGATTTCAAAAATACAAAAAAAAAAAATTATTTTTTCTTTATATTTCTAAAAACAAGTTTTTGAAAATAGAAAACAAAAATTGTTACCAAACATAATCCTAGATTTTCACTCAACTTAGTTCTCGAATTTCTTATTTGTAGGGTGTACATAACAACACTAAGGCATGAGAGAATGCATAAGTGGTTGAGAACTCTACACGTGGAGCAGCTATAAGATATGGGAGAGCAATTGATGGCTAAGAGACTTTATCTTGATCAGTGCCAAAGACGTGACTGCCTTGAGAAAGACTATATATAGTATGACACAATAAAATAATCCAAACTCCTAATAAGATGATGATATTGGTCCCTTACTTCCAACTTTGCTAGAGAGAAAAAAGAGGTAGAACCATGTTAGGTAGAATAAAATAAGATGATGATATTTTTGTTTAAATAGTAGGTTTTTAGAGTATGAAAAAATTACAACTTAACCCTTATTAATGAGGGGCGGGGCGGGGCGGGGTGAGTTTAAAAAGTGTAAACCTATCCCCGCCCAGCCCCATGTTGAGGGTTTAAAATTTCGCTCCATCCTCGCTCCATCACCTTTGTGGGGTGGGAAAAACCCGCATGAGGCGAAGCAGGGAGAGACAAGTCAAGCGGAACAGGGAAAAATTGTCATCCCTAAGGCGGCTCTAGGAAAAAGATGATAAAGTCGGAATACTAAATTTTAATTTGTGAGAGAGATTACCAATGATTGTTGGTCCCGTCGTGTTACGTAAGAACTGACGTTTCCCAAATCTCAAACTCAATTATTTTATTATTGTTCAGTGTCTATTCTGTGTGTATAAGACCGCAGCTTCACCTCCACTTTGAAACTGCTGTGATCACAATTATAAAATGTTAAGCTCTCAGTGCTTTCAGAACCCACCAACCCTGAGCTCAACCTGTGGAGCAGGGACCGTCCAAGAGTTTGGAGGCCTTCAAACTTACATCACTGGCTCTCCAGATTCTAAGCTTGCCATCATTTTCATTGCTGATGTTTTTGGTACCAATTTATCTTCTTTCTCCCTCTATATTTATATTTAGATACTATTTAATTTATATATGTATATGCTGCAATATTCTTGAATCTCTAGACTCTAATTCAAAACGTTTAGAAGTGAGTCTAGTGATCATAAAAAGAAAGGTAGACTATGAAATGGATGAAATAGACAATATTTGAAATGGAGACCCCAAGAGATTCCTCCATGCAAATACCTGGTGTTTGTTGAACGGAAGACTACATAGTATACACATACATGGGGAAATACTGAAATAGTTAGGCACTTAAAGAGATACCCTTTTTGGAGAGAGAGAGAGAGAGAGAGAGAGAGGTGGGTTTGATAAGTTTTTGGGTGCATCCTAGCTAAACGATTCTAATTGCTAACAAACAATCAGAAATCTTTTAACCATCTGGGTCTGTTTATATGGTTCTTGTACAACTTGTAATAAATTTGATTATGTTCCTTGAAGCTACAATTTAATTTCTGCATCCTCTTGTGTTGTTTCTCTTTGCAGGTTATGAAGCACCAAATTTAAGGTACTATTATTGACTTCTTTCTTTTACTGAATCAAGTATTGTAACCTGCTATTTCGCTTAAAATTGAAGAGTTCAATTATTCTGTATGGATGCAATTAATTACATATTTGGGTGCTTGCCTTTGTTCTTTAAAGAGAATTATCATTCAAATTAAGAGGATACGGATTTTTGACAAAATTCAACACAAACAATGAGAATTAAGACATAAAAGAAGAGAAACATAAGATAGGTATTGAAAGGACCGGCTTACTTAGCATGTCAACACAAAGCATGTGGTTGTATTGAAAACTTATATAATGCTATGAGCTAGCAAAAGATCTGCACTAGTTTATTGGTAAGCATAAAAAGGATCTAAGGATCTAAGCTTTAGCGGCGAATGTGGCTGACGAATATTACGAGAATAATGATTTCAAGGAAAGTGATTAAAAGACGAGTTTTTATACTTTCAGATTATAATTTCTTAGAAGGATAAGAAAAATGAAAGTGGCAAGTATCCATGAGGGGAGATTATAAAAGAATTCCCTGTAAGTTGCTTGTAAAACACGGCCATTGAATTTTGGGGGTAAGGTTGCTCATCAATCACCTCTCACAGACTTTGCAAAAGTGGAAACTTTGTACACTGGTATAAATCACCTCATAAATTTTACACAACTACAGGGGGTTATGTGTAACATTTCAGAGCTCAGGCGTCTCTGTGTTTTAGAGGCAAATATCAAAAGGTTTTTCTTGGTAGTTTCCCTTTACTAATTTTAAGGGCTTGTAAACTGAACTTGGTTCTAAATATTGATTATACATAGCATCAGTATAAGATGTTCAGGTCACAAGTCTGAAACACTGTACTTAGCGTAGGATATGTTCTTTTCTTCTTCTTTATATTCTTTTTCCCTCACCGTGTATTTGATTTTTATCATACCACCTGGTAGTCCTTCACATGTTAATGAGCCAAATGAAATGATATCTAGTCCTCGGTGGTTTGAATTGGTGGAAGCAAATATTTTTCACATACCATGATTTATCATATTTGATCTTCTACTAAGCTCTTGAATTGAACCTAACTGCCATCATCCATGTCTTTGATCTGTTTTTGTTCCTAGTCACTCATCTTATTCACCAGCTAAATCAATTATTGTTCTAGATAGTAGTAGACATTCATGCATTTAATTCTCAGTTATTCCCAATTATATAATATTTGTTAGGACATATGTAGTTCAAGTTTGTGAACATATGTTGCTATTTTATGTAATTGGCTTATCCTTAGACAAAACGCACTTTACTTGTAATTGGGTAGATTTAGGATGTGTTTAACACCTCAAGAAACAGTGTTTCAAGATTCAGTGTTGAAGCCATCAAAGTCTGTCCAAGAAACAAGCAAGGAAGTGCAAGTTACTAAAGCTCGACACCTACCTCGACACCTACCTCGACACATGCATCTTTCGAGCTTTAAGAAGCTGTTTTGCCCCGAGCCTCGACAGCTTCTCGACATATCCTCGACACCTCTATCTGTCGAGAATTAAAGAAAACAGATTTTCAGTTCTGTTTCAAGTCCAGTCCGTGAATGTGTCTTTGGGACTTCTTTTCTCCTAACCCTAGACATATAAAAGGATTGTTTTAAGAGCCGTAAAGATGATGCAAGTTGCAGATTCATTGAAAACTTCTTGTTCATACAATTTGTGATCTAAAAGACAAAGTTCGTGCCCTAGTTTATCTCTGATGATTTGAAGAACTTTGTAGCCAACAATTCTCTCTCTCTAGTTGGTGTTTTAAGTCGCGTACTGGGATCCGCGCATCTGGTTAGTCACGTACTTGGGAGCCGTGCACTGAAAAGAGAAACTGTCACTACAGAACAAGTCCAACTGGGTATTGGGGTAAGAGTTCAACTATAGGTTGATAAGGTACTTAGGATTCCTTGCTTGTAATTGCTTGTTGTGATAATAGTGGAGTTTCGGGAGTGGTGACCTTAAATCACCCAGTGGGGTTTTTGTCGTCAGTTTTTCCCCATTCGTAAACAAATCACTGTGTCATTTATTTTCCGTTGCATTACTTAGTTTTGGTGATTTGTTTGTGCTACCACGTGATATTGCATGTTAATTTGATTAATTAATAACTGGGTTAATTAATTAATCTAAATTATCACAAGGGGTCAACGCGTTTGTGGCCTGACAATATTAATATTATGCATCGTCTCCCTGTGAAGGAAACTTGCGGACAAAATTGCAGGAGCTGGATTCTTGGTGGTAGTTCCTGATTTTTTCTACGGTGATCCGGTTATTGATCCTAAGGACCCTAACTTTGATCAAGACTCATGGTTAGAAGTTCACAACACGGTTAGTATCTTGCTTTTCAGTATCTTGCTTTTCAGTTACAATCTTTGGGATTGGCATATGAAAAATTGTACAAGAATCAAGAAAACAAGCAGGGGGCCATTTTAATTTGCCTTTGATGTCCAAATTGACATACTATTACATGTTTATACATGTTTTGTTTGGGACCTAAGTTGAAATAGAATGACTTATCATTTGTTTTGTATGACTTAAAACTTCCTGTTCCTAAACACTCAGAGCTTATTTGAACAAAATTTTCTTCTAGGATAAAGGAAACGAGGATGCTAAAGCTGTGATTGCAGCTCTAAAAAGTAAAGGGGTTTCAGCCATTGGAACAGCAGGTTTTTGCTGGGGAGGTAAGTGGCTTGCTTTCAATTCAACTTTGACAAGAAACATAATGCTTGAAAGCTTTGAAAATGGTTCTTGCATGGTAAACGTAAGTGCTCTATCTGCTAACATATCTAGCTTGCTTGCATATTTTTCAGGGATGGTGTTAGTGAAATTAGCAAGTTCTACTGACCTTCACGCTGCAGTCATTTTGCATCCTGGTCCAATCACAGAAGATCAAATCAATGGTAAGTATCCCATTTCTCATGCTCATGCTAAATATTTGTTACAGATTGCATGTTGTCTCAGATGTTAAAGTTCATTGTTTCAGATGTTAAAGTTCCTATTGCTATATTGGGAGCAGAGAATGACCATATTTTCCCATCGGAGCAACTGAAACTGTTTGGAGAGAAGTTGTCAGCAAAATCTGAGGTGAGTGCAAAAGAAAGGTCATCCTTAAATTCTCTCATCACAATTTTTAGTTTAATAACTGTAAAAATTTTGTTCCAATTATAAACAGTTTAAAGTAATTTTCCATCATAGAAGATTTCCAGCATTTAATAAAGCCCGGGTAAAATGCTTGAATTTCATGTCTTTCAAGATGAGAGAGCATAATCTCTTCAGTATTAGTGCGAGTAAAATTTCTAGTTATTTTTATGAAAAAGCTAATTCTTCTGCCCATAACAAAAATGAAGTGATTTTCAGTTTTTGCTTTGCGTGTTAAAACTTATGTGGCCTTTTTTTTTAACCTCCTATTATTTATATCTTTCAGATCGATAGCTTTGTGAAAATATTCCCTGGTGTGGGTCATGGATGGACGGTAAAGTACAAGGCTGACGATGAGCCAGCTGTAAAAAGTGCTGAAGAGTCTCATTCGGACATGTTAAATTGGTTTACCAAGTATGTTAAGTGAAAATCGGTTTGTACACTGGTGCAAAAACCAGATATTGTGCCGATTTGAACTAGATTTTGTGCTTTATTTGAGTTTTGAATAAGTTTGATTTTTATTTTGATTGGGGTTTTTTTAATGGGATTGTATTAATGACATGATTCTAGCTTTCCTTGTTGATGTGTTCCTAAAAGCCCTAAACCCTAAAATCCATTAGACATGGCATTGGTACATGTTCAAAATATCTGTCAATCTTTCATGCAAATCCCATTCCTATTATCCTAGCCAATAACTTGAATGGGTTAAAACTTTTGGGATATTGAATTTAAGAATAGTAATAATAGTGAATTGAGTTTCTCTACGGCTTGGTGGTGATGCTAAGCCATCCTAAGCAGTGAAGTCAATACAAGCAGACAAACAATTCTGGTTGAGACAATCCGGACTACAATGGTCATACTTTCATGTAGTAATTGCTAGATTCAGAAGAGAAAAGTAATGCTTTGCAGCACTACATTTTTCCAGTGTATCTAGAACTCCAAAACAAAAGAAGACAAGGGTGGAGGAGAATTTCTCAACCTAGAAATTGAACGTCTTGTTCCTAAGCCTTAATCTTGATTCTTCAGTTCTCTATTCCAGTGCATATCACTCAACATATACTTTCATCTTGACACTAGAGTCAATAGTTCCAGATGGTAGAAGCTGCAGAATGACCTTGCTGTTTGACATTTCAATCATGTATTTGCTCCTAATTTATGTAACCCAGCCACAACTTCTATACTCTATCAACATCATAGACCTTTCCATATGATACAATAAATCCAATATCCAAAATCAATTATCAAAACAAAATAAAAATATAGAAAGAATAGGGCAACTTTAGCATTTACATGACTCGTTCAAAAAAACGAGAGAAATTATGAAAATTCAATTTCAATAGCTAAAGCGTGACATTTCTACTGTCAGTCAATTCATTTGACTAACCTTTGTTTTTCTCGGAAGTACCAAGAGGCACAAGAAGTTCCTTATTTGATATATAGAAAGAATAGGGCAACTTCTCCTCCTGAAACAAGTCAAAAATATAGACATTCATTGCTATTTAATTCATAGAAATACAAATATAGCCTCTCAACATTTTTCAATTACTAAGGCCACCATTTCTAATACATTTGGTTAGATGTCAAATATAGGAACAAGATTCAAAACAAGAAATGATGTTGATCCCAAACATGGGTCGTAAATTCTAAAACTTGGATACAACTACTACCATATTCAAGCACTCGGGTTGGACTTAGAAAAACTTAGCATGTGTTTGGCTCCCACCTAAAAAGCCAGCTTATTTTACTGTTCAGTTTATTTTTGCTACTATTCATGGACCTCAGTGCACTTATTGGTACTATTCATGGGTCCCACTGAACTATCTACAGTACTTTCGACAAAAAGTTTTCAATTTTAGTAAAATAAGCGGATCCCAAACAAACCCTTAATTAGAGATTATATATTTTGAAATGAATCACTTCTGATGAATTTTTTGATCGCTTAAAATAATGCGAAACAAAGGATTTATGAAAATAGAAAATTTCTTCAACAAAAAAAAGAATTGTTGGGTACAGGAATTCTAGTAAGGTAATTACGCCACATGTCAAACTCATGGCCAAGAAGGACTATTATCCTGTCGAGAAGGCACGCCCTCGGACTACAGGGTCACGTCAATAGCACGTCATCAGCGGAGGTTGCACTATATAGAAAGAGTTTCGGGGAAGGGGCTAGCACTGACATGACTGAAAAGTTAGTGGCTGCCACCACACCAAACCTCTTGACTGCATTTATGTGAAGAAGACCCCTGAACAGTGCTGTCTTAGCTGCCGCAACTCACAAGGGGATTAGGAAGGTGTCTAATGGGACAGGCACTTAAGTAGTGGCCTGGATGGTCAACAAGTGGAGGGATAAGATCATCTAAGGGAAGCTATATAATGTAAGGAACCCTCCAGGGACTGGGGGATCGAAAAGGAGGGAGAGAAACATTGGAACACCAAGAGCTGGACTTATAACCAAATTCAAAGGACAAATATACAAGATCTAATCTCCTCAGACTGTGCCGAGGAGGATTTCCTCTTAGCAAAACCTTTTTATTCTTGTTTTCTTTTTATCTGGGCTCACTATAATTGTTATTTGATTCATTAGAGCCTAGTTTTTTAGCACACTTTCTAAAAATTTATTGTATTGGGCTCTTTGGACATAGATCCTTTTTCCCTTTAGGCCTAGGCCACTAATCTGGTCTTTGCAATTGACATCGTCTATGGAAATTCCTTAAGATTTAGTGGAAACAACATAGAATTATGGTAGGCTTAAGGTCAAACCGAGAGGAATTTGTGGGGTCCCAACGTCAAGATGAATTGGGAAAGGACTGGGAGGTTAGTGTGTATACCACACATACTAGTAGGAGCCAGTCCAGGGGTGGGAGCCACGTCTTTCATAAAGCAATTACCAGAAGCATGCAATTAGAAATATCGTTTAAGAAGAAAGTTACGCTGAGAGCGACATAGAGGAACTCCTTCAAGTTTTGGCCATTCTTTTGATGGTAATAATGATCATAGTTACCGGCACAGATCAAGAACTCCTCCTAGTGAGTCTTTTCTATACGATGAGGAGCGTCGCGATAGGCGGGAGAGGAGAAGCCCGTCACGTAAAGGCTTGGGCAACGATGCCATGAGTAGGGCTCTGAATCAGATCTCCAAGTCACCTTTTACTTGAAGAATTGAGGAAGGAAGGCTCACCCGGTAGTTTACTTAGCCAACGTTTACCATCTACAACAGTAGGACGGACCTCGTGGAGCACGTGAGCCATTTCAACCAAAAAATGGTTGTGCACTCTAATAATGAAACTTTGATGTACAAAGTGTTTCCATCCAGCTTAGGGCCTGTGGTGATGAGGTGGTGTAATGGCCTAAAGGAGGGTTCTATTAGCTCTTTTAAGGAGCTTACGAGGGCTTTTGGTTCTTGGTTTGTAACTTGTAGTAGGATTCATCGACCTTTGGATTCCTTGCTGTCTATGGCCATGCGAGAGGGGGAAACCTTAAAGACATACTCTAACTGATACTGGGAGATATTTAATGAAATTGATGAGGATTTTGATGACGTGGCTGTAAGGACGTTTAAGGTCGGCTTGCCTGCCGAGCACGATTTAAGGATATCATTGACAGGGAAGCTAGTTAGTAATGTGTATCAGCTCATGGATTACATTGATAAGTACAAGCAGGTCGAGGAGGACCAACAGCTAAGTAAAGGTAAGGCTAAAGTGGTCCCTCAGGATAGGAGGGACTTCAGGTTGGACAAGTACAACAATAATTGTCCTCGGAGAGATTTTTCTAGGCAATTTGGGGCTGCTGTTGCTCAAGTGGTTAACACGGTATTCCGAGAACCAGTGCATCAAATTTTAGAAAAAATTAAGAATGAACCACATTTTCAATGGCCAAACAAGATGGGAAGAGATCCCATGAGGTGCAACCAAAACCTTCATTGCCAGTACCACTAAAAGCGAGGGCATACTATAGAGGACTGTAGAACCTTGTGGAATCACCAAGAGTAGCTGGTCCAAGGTGGTAAGTTAAAGCAATTTTTATATCACCCCAATACACAGGAAGGTTAGGCAGGGACCGAATCACAGAGAGATGCTTCTTTAAACCCACCTCTAGGCACAATCAATGTTATTCTTGCCTCCCTGGGAAGGACTGGTTCTCACCCCTCTAAGGTGTTATCTATAGCTCAGCCACCCCCAAAGGACTCCTCCCCTGAGTCGAAGAGAAGTAGGGTAGAGGTATGACCAGCGCTGAGTTTCTCTGACGAGGACAAGGTTGGTACCTTGTAGCCACACGACGACGCATTGGTGGTTACCCTCAAGATAGGGGATATGATGTGAAGTGAGTGTTGGTTGACCAAGGCAGTGGGGTAGAGATTATGTACCCTAATTTGTATAAGGGGCTAAAGCTAAAACCAGAGGATTTGGCCAGTTATGGTTCACCCTTGGTAGGTTTTGATAGGAAGGTGGTTATACCAAACGCTAAAAGGTCATATTAGACTACTAGTATAGGTAGGGTCAGAGGTAGTAGATGTGAACTTCATTGTGATGGATGCTTGCTCCCCCTATACTGCCATCGTGGCAAGACCCCGACTACATGACATAGGGGCCGTCTCTTCCACCTTACATTTGAAGGTGAAATATCCATCTGGAAACCAGGTTGAGGAAATGGTTGGGAGCCAGTCTATGGCTAGGCAGTGTTTGGTTTCTACTATCAAGCATCAAGCTGAAGAGGAGCCTTCAGCCTTTATCAAGCAGGCTTATAGCAATCAAAGGAGCCAGTATTATTTACATATATGGTAGAAGGTGCGAGGTGTGAGAAATTGGAAAAGGTCGTTATAAGTGATGATGGGGAGAAGTTCTTTCAGATCGGGGCTTAGTTGCCTCCTCAAAAAAAGGAAGAGCTGGTAGTATTTCTTAGAGAAAATATTGATGAGTTTGCATGGAATGCTTACGAGGCTCTTGGAGTGGATCGGAACTTCATTTTCCATCATTTAGATGTCAACCCAACCGTCATCCCCAGGAAGCAACCACCTCGTCGCTCATCTAAGGAGCATTCCGATATTGTCAAGGACAAGATGATTAAGCTTAAGCAGGCTAAGGCTATTAAAGAAGTTTTTTACCCTAATTAGCTGGCCAACACAGTGGTGGTGAAGAAGAAGAATGAAAAATGGCAGGTATGTGTAGATTTGAACAAAGCTTAACCCAAGGATCCCTTTCCCATGCCTCATATAGATCAATTAGTTGATGCCATTGTAGGTCATCATCAGATGAGATTTTTAGATGCTTTTCAAAGGTACCACTAAATACCTTTAGCTTTAAATGACCAAGAGAAAACTGATTTTGTTACTCCTACTGAAAATTACCATTAAAAAGTTATGCCTTTTGGTCTAAAGAACGTAGAACCTACCTATCAACAGATGAGGACCAGGATGTTTAAGCCACAACTAGGAAAAAAATATTGAGATCTATATAGATGATATGGTGGTGAAGAGCAAGTTAGAATCTAAGCACGTTGGTGACCTCAGAAACATCTTTGGAATGTTGAGGAAACACAAGCTGCACCTTAATACTTCTAAATGTTGTTTTGGTGTTGGTTCAGGAAAGTTCTTGGGATACATGGTCACTCATCGCGGAATTAAGGTCAATCCTAATCAGATTGAAATAATTAACAGTTTGCAGCCTCCTCAGAATCCTAAGGAAGTCTAGAGATTAATAAGGATGACTGCTACCTTGAACCGATTTATCTCTCAGTCAGCAGATAGGTGCAGACATTTCTTCCAATTTTTGAATAAGTGAAAAGGGTTTGAGTGGACTGAGGAGTGCACCCTGGCCTTTCAGCAGTTTAAGGAATACCTCTCTTGGTTACCCGTCATGTCTAAGCCTGAGAAAGATGAAGTCCTATTTGCTTACATTGTGGTAGCTCCTCATGTTGTTAGCTTGGCATTGATACAGGTTGATGATGGGATTTAGAGGCTAGTCTATTATGTGAGCAAATCCTTACATGAAGCAGAAATCTCTTATCTACCACTGGAAAAGGCTATATAGCAGTAGTGCATGCAACACATAAACTCCCCTATTATTTCCAAGCTCACACGGTAGTGGTGTTGACTCAACTTCTTCTTAAGTCCCTACTTCGGAGAGCTAACTACATAGGGAGGATTGCTAAATGGGGTATGATTCTAGGGGCCTTTGATATTAAGTATATGCCTCGCACCTCTGTTAAGGGCCAAGTTCTTGTGGATCTGGTGGCCGAGTTTACCGAACCTTCTATAGAAGAAAAAAGGAAAAGAAAAGCAAAATATGGATGGAAAATCAGTTAGAGTGGTCTCTTTACAAGAACCTCTATCCGGGAGAATATATGTTGATGGCGCTACTAATCAAAGAGGATCTAGTGTGGGCTGGTTATGGAAGGATCGTTATTGAGAAATCCTTGTGGTTAGGTTTCTCGGCCACGAATAACGAGGCTGAGTATGAGACTTGTTAGTGGGAATAATTATGGTTCAAAAGATGGAAGGAAAGGCGCTTGAATTGTTTTCAGATTCTCGGCTGGTTGTTGGACAGGTAGAGGGTGAATTAGAAGTCAGGGATCTAAAGATGCAAGAGTACTTCAATCAGGTCAGACATTTACAATCAGGATTCAAGTCCTTTGCCTTATAGCAAATCCTTAGAAGCAGAAATACCCATGTGGATTCTCTTGCCACGCTTGCAACCTTCTCGGCTCAAAGTTTGCCTCGGGTCATCCTAATTGAAGATTTGTGTAAACCTGTCGAGGTAAAGAAGGACATGGTTCAGGTTTATCAGATGAGGGTGGGATCTAGTTGGATGGATCCTATTGTTATATTCCTCAAGGATGACATCTTGCCCGAGGAGAAAGGAGAGGCTGATAAGGTGTGAAGAAAAGCCCCTCGTTTTTGGTTGTCCGAGGACCAAAAATTGTATAAACGCTCTTTCTTTAGACTTTACTTGCTGTGTATACATCTTGAGGCAATAGAACCCCTCCTAGAACAGCTGCACGAAGGGATTTATGGGAGTTATACAGGTGGCAGATTTCTATCTCATAGGACCTTCACTCAAGGGTACTGGTGACCAGGTATGCAAAAAGAAGTATAAGAATATGCGAAGAAGTGTGACCAATGCCAGAGATTTGCTGTAAACATTCACCGACCTAGGGGTGTTCTTAATCATTTTTCTAGTCCCTGGCCTTTTACACAATGGGGTTTGGATATTGTGGGTCTTTTCCTTAAAGCATCAGGAAACAGGAAATGGCTTTTGGTTGGCACTGATTATTTCACCAAATGGGTTGAAGTTGAGCCTTTGGTAAACATCAAAGATGTGGATGCTAAGAGATTTGTGTGAAAAAATATTGTTACTCAATTTGCGATTCCTCAAACCCTCATCTCGGATAATAGGCTTCAGTTTGATAGCAAGGCTTTCAAGAGGTATTGTTGTAAAATGGGTATTAAGAACAGATATTCAACTCTGGCTTGTCCCTAGGGAAATGGACAGGCTGAAACAGTGAACAAAGTCATAGTGAATGGGCTCAAAAAGAGGTTGGATGATGCCAAGGGCAATTAGGTAGAAGAGATGCCCCATGTTCTTTGGACATATAGAACTAACCCTCGTAGGTCCACGGGTGAGACTTCTTTCTCCCTGACTTATGAGGCTGAAGCTGTAATTCCTCTAGAGACTGGATTCCCAACGCTATGGACAAGTTTGTTTACTTCAGACAGCAATGAGGGGTTACTGGGAAAGAGCTTGATTTTGATTGCAAAGCGAAGAGAAAATGCCATGGTTCAGTTGGCCTATTATCAGCAAAAGCTTAAGTAAGGGTATGACTTAAATGTGAAGTTAAGATCACTAGCCCCTAGAGATTTGGTACTGCGGAAGGTTTTGGGTACTACAAAGAACCCAGTATGGGGAAAGTTAAGGCCTAATTGGGAAGGGTCATATCGTATCACCTCAGTAGCTAGGATATGAGCGTATTTCTTGGAAGATCTAGACGAAAAAATTGTACCACGCCCTTGGAATGTAAATAACCTGTGAAGAAATTACTATTAATAAAAAGTATTTCTATCGTGTTTTACTTATGACATTATTTGTTTTACTCATTATTTGCTTAAGTATTAAACAGAACATTAGTCATGTCTGGCTCCTCAGACCACATATCTTGGGTAAATTAATATACTTCATTATTTACTTAAGTATTAAACAGAACCTTGGTTATGCTTGGTTCTTCGGACCACATACCTTGAGTAAATTAATACTCTTCATTATTTGCCTAAGTATTAAATAGAACCTTGGTCATGTCTGGATTATCAGACCACATACCTTGGGTAAATTAATACTTTTCATTATTTGCCTAAGTATTAAACAGAATATTGGTCATGCCAGGTTTCTCGAACCACATACCTTGGGTAAATTAATACTCTTCTTTATTTGTCTAAGTATTAAACAGAATCTTGGTCATGCCTAACTCCTCGGACCACATACCTTGGGTAAATTAATGCACTTCATTATTTAAGTGTTAAACAGAACTTTGGTTATGCCTGGTCCCTCAGACCACATACCTTGGGTAAATTAACATTTTCCACTACTTATATGAACCCACCAAGGATAGGACCCCAGCATATGCATCATCACATGAAAACAAAGACTCCCCTAGGCCTTAGTAAAAGTATTCCGAGGGTACATTACGGTACTCTTAAAGTAAGCTACTTTTCTCTTACTAGGTGCTTTGTTTACTTCTGAGGACTCAAGCCTCCTCTGTTAATTACACAGTTTTCAGTACTAACATATAGTCATTTTTTCTCATCATTTACATGAGTTTACTTTATCTGAGTAAACAACAAATGATCACCATTGACTTTTGTTAAAACAAGGGTGTTCACTCTTAGAAGCATCATTAACCTAAAGCCTCAGTAAAGGGCAAAATAAGGAATATAGTTAACCAAAGATAAATATTGTAAAAAAAAAAAAAGAGGTTCACAGAATGAGAGTTAAAGTCCTTTCATTAAATAGAGGAGTAATTACATTATAGATAGAGGCAGACTGTCATGACCAAGAAAAATGACAAATAAAATAAAATAAAGTAATGCTATTACAATAACAAAAGAAGAAAAGGAAGAGATCCTAAATTACGCCTTGGCCTTGGGAGGAAGGTCTTCCTTGTTGCCTGGCTGGGAGACATGTGAGTCAACGGCCTTGGGATCAGCCCCTATTGATTTGGTCTCATCCTCCTTTGCCTTGGAAGCAGCATCTTTGGCCTTAAGAGCGACATCCTTGAGCTTAAGTGCAGTTTTTGGACCCTTGGCCTTTGACAAGGGCTTGACCTCCTTGCCTATGCCCTTCTCCTCTAGTCGAGGACCACCTTGGCCAACTTCCTTACTCATGGCCACCTCAGCCCCCAAACCTTGGTCATTAGCTTGTCCAGGCCCTTTAGAGACCTCGCGAGAAGGAAGAGAGACCTGGGTGACAAGGGGCTGCTCAGAGAAGGTATGTGCAAGGACAGCAGAAGGCGGGAGTGCAGTTGGAACTTCACAAATATCTGGAGAGTAGTAAACGTTCTCAGCCTTCCTCCATTCCGAGGTAGTAAGGACTCCTGCCACATTGAGGGCTTTTGTCCTGGCAGTAGTCCCTACAGACCTCAGCTAGCTCATTTGCCTCCTTGGTCTCTTCCAACCCAAGGTTATAGGATGCCTACGCCGAGGCCTCCGCGGCTTCCTTGATCGTTCTAGTGGCTTTCTTGGCTTTGCCTAGCTCCGCCTTCAGCTCCAGGATCTACTGTTTGGATATGACCAGCTCTATTTCAACATAATGGAGCCTCTTGCGTTACTCCTCAGACTGGTCTTCAGCATTTTTTAGCCAGGCCTTAGCGCTCCTTCTCTCCCTCTCCTCCACAATTAGCTTCGCAATGAGCTTCTTGTTTTTTTGCTCAGCTGCGCCCAAGGCCTTGTCAGCCTCGGCCTGAAGGTTGGCCTCGAATTTAGCCTCGTTCCGTGCATCCTTCACCCATTCCTCGACAATAAACACCTCATAGATGGCCTGCACAAAGGCGATGAACAAGCACGTTGTAAAAAAAGAAAAAGAAAAAGGGGGAAGAGATAACCAAACAAGATGTTAGCAAGACATGCCGAGAAACTTACCAAGGCTAGATCCCTCTTCAGGGATAGAAAGAGGTCTAGCTGCCTTATTTTCTTTAACGCAGCCATGCCCTTAGACAAAAGGATGGGTGTTGGCCCGATAATGGGCGTGCCCTTTTCGGAATTCCCTGATGGTAGAGTTTCGAGAAATGGCTGCCCCATCCAACTCCAGTCAAAGGTCTCAAGCAGGGTTTTAGTGGCACACCTCAGCCACATCCTAGTCCTCCCTACTCTTAACTGAGGAGGCTCGCACCTGGCCCTTGGCCGTTTTTGGTTGTTTGGCTCCTTTTGGCAGACCATCTCCCCCACCTCGGCTCCATCCTTCTCTTTCCTTTTTTTCTTCAAGTTGGATATGGGGAGCAGGCTACCTGTAGGAGGAGAAGGAGAAGGGAGTGTAGGAAGGGGCTGGGACACCGAAGCGTTATTGGACATGGATCCCTTTGCCCTGTCCGTAAGGAGATCTCTTAGGCCCCTCTTCCTCTGTAGAGCCTTCTTTTCTTCTTCTTCCTTAGAGGTATTGTTTATACGTGCAACTACGAGACCGGGGGTGCGAACACTTAAAGTTCTGTCAAACTCATCCTCTGCATCCGAGATATGAATGACAGGATCTTCCTGCTCTTCCCTCCCTTCCTCGAGTTGGAATTGGTCAATTTCTTCCTCAAGTGATAGGCACAAGGAAGTAGTATCTTCCCTCGAAGTCGCTATTTCAAGAGGAGCATGTTGGGAAGGCCGGTCAACTTGCACGATATCTTCTCGGGCTAGAAAACCGGGCACCAAGACATCTATGCGGGCTAGCCGAGGGTTGCCTGCTCTGATCGTGTTGCCTACCTCTTGAAAATTATCAGATAGGGGCTCGAAGTCGACGATGAGGTCAACAGCCCTTGGTTTCCAGTCTTCACTCGTGAACACCTCGGCTCTTAGCACCTTGTTAAGATCCTCGACATTGACAAAACTAAAGTTGGGAGTTACGTACCTTTTATATACAAAACAGCTGAGAAGCAAAATCACAGTTAGAAGGATGAACACCTTGGCAGAAAAGAAAGTAAAAAAATAAAAATTAAAAATTAAATAAAATAATAAAATAATAAAAAAGGCAAAAAGAGAGCCATAAAACTAAGTCCCATTTCGGGTTGGGCAGTGATGACTGCCGTATCATTCCCCAGAGGTGATTAGGTAGTCGTCCTTCATGCTCTTGTTAGACTTAGGAAGACACAAGACGAGCCTAACAACGGAGGACCTAGACTTAAGGTAATACCCTGAGTCAGCAAGCGAATGGCATTCGTACATCCAAACGACGTCATACCAGGTAAGATTCAGACCCATGTGCTCATTGAGAGCGTCAACACTACCTAGGACCTTAAATAAATTTGGCGCGCATTGGTGGGAGTACAAACTATGAGCAAGTAAGTAACCCCTAGTTATGTTACCCGTGGGGAGTGTCATTCCCCCTTTTATGAAGGTGATCATGGGAATGACGACCTCCCCCTTATTCTTATGGGTAAGCCACTGCCCTGGAGCATAGTACCATAGGGAAACTCCTAGGGAGATGTGGTATTTAGCCCTAAATCCTTCCATACTGACGGGAGAATCTACGAGGTGAGCGAATCTACCCATCTAAGCAGACTAGAGAGAGGCGAAGGAGATATTTGAAAAAAATATGTAGAAAGTAAAAGGCCAAGAAGACTGGCTGAGGAGAAAATAGCCTAAAAATGAAGAACTTACAAAAATGAGAACAAGGAACGCCTCAGGAGCTTTTTGAGAACTGGAAGGTTTGGGAAATCTTGGAAGCTTGGGAGTTTGGGAAGTCTGGAGAGTTTGAAGATTTGTAAAGTGGGAAAAATGAACTCTCTAGGCGCCTTATATAGGAGGCGGATGTGGGTGGGAGTTATCCCGCCCAAAATTTGAGGGGAAATATCAATCATAGGATCTCCATCTCATTGCAAGATATGGGGAATAAAGCGCCGCTAAGGGCATTTAATGAAACATTGCGAACTCCGAAGCGTCACGTACAGTTACTGGACACGAGAAGCGGCATTCTCATTTATGGGAGTCAGAGAAACGTGTTAAATTAATTAAATGAAGTCAAAACCCCATTTTTCTCCTCGGATGGGAGGAAACAAATTGGAGTTTTGAGGGGCTATTGTGGGGTACAGGAATTCCAGTAAGGTAATTACGCCACGTGTCATAACCATGGCCAAGAAGGATTATTATCTTGCCGAGGAGGCACGACCTCGGACTCTAGGGTCACGTCAATAACACGTCATCAGAAGAGGTCGCACGGTATAGAAAGAGTTTCAGGGAAGGGGCTAGCATTGATATAATTGAAAAGTTAGTAGTTACCACCACATTTAATGCATCACACCAAACCTCCTAACTACATTTATGTGAAAAAGACCCCTAAACAGTGTTACCTTAACTACCGCAACTTTTAAGGGGATTAGGAAGGTGTCTGATGGGACAAACACTCAAGTAGTGGCCTGGATGGTTAACAAGTGAAGGGCCAAGATCATCTAAGGGGAGCTATATAATGTAAGGAACCCTCTAGAGACTAGGGATCAAAAAGGAGGGAGAGAAACATTGGAACACCAAAAACTGGACTTATAACCAAATTCAAAGGACAAATATACAAGATCCAGTCTCCTCGGACTGTCCCGAGGAGGATTTCCTCTTAGCAAAACCTTTTTTTTCTTGTTTTCTTTTTATCTAGACTCACTATAGTTGTTATCTGATTCATTAGAGCCTAATTTTTTTAGCTCACTCTCTATAAATTTATTTTATTGGCCTCTTTAGACGTAGATCCTTTTTCCTTTTAGGCATAGGCCTCTAATCTGGTCCTTACAAGAACCCATATGGCTTAATCTTCCATATTCTATGTTATGCTGTCCTAGAAATTCAACCAATTCAATACAAAACTTTTCAATTCTTCTTCTTTATCCTCCCTGAATTTCTCAACAACTAAACTAAGAACTTTCAGAGCCAAAAAGTTCTAAATTGGTGACATTTTTTTGTTTGTTTGTTTGTTTGTTTGTTTGTGATATATGCATAGTAAACAAAGCATTTTGAGGACCAAAAGATTCGAACTTCATATTTGAGGTACCCTATTCAATGACCTAAAACTTAATTTAAAATTGACTAGTTGAACAGAGACCAGTTCAACTTTCTCTTCTCCCAATTTCTCAACAACCCAACATGACCATCACTAAAAACTAATTTAGAACTCTTGGACACAAAAGTTGCCGCCTAGGAATTCAAGATGGTCTGAGAGGAAAAAGACAATATGCACGACTATCACTAAAAACTAATTTAGAACTCTTGGATGCAAAAGTAGCCGCCTAGGAATTCAAGATGGTCTGAGAGGAAAAAGACAATATGCACGACTATCACTAAAAACTAATTTAGAACTCTTGGACGCAAAAGTAGCCGCCTAGGAATTCAAGATGGTCTGAGAGGAAAAAGACAATGTGACCGTTTGGATTGAGCTGATTCTCCGTTGCGTTTCAACAATTGCGTTTTCTCTCTTTTTTTTCTTTTTTTTTTTCAACGTGCATGAACAGTAACCGGTACTGTTCATGCACGTTTTTTCACTGTAGCAACGCTGTGCAGGAGAAAAAAACACTGTTTGGCACTGTTCATGCACTGTTTGGCACTGTTCACGCACTGTTCATGTACTTTTTTAACAATTTTTTTATAAAAAATGGGTCCCGCAATACTATTCACACATTAAAAAAATTATTTTGCTACAGTGATTTCAGTTTCAGTTTTCAGTTCAGCAAAAATAAGCTCTATTCAAACGGACCCAATATGCACGACTATCACTAAAAACTAATTTAGAACTCTTGGACGCAAAAGACAATATGGTCGGTATATTTAATTATTTTGGGAGAGAGATTAAAGTTAGTTGGTCCTGTGTGTATAAAACCTCAGCTTCCCTTCACTTTGAAACTGCACTGATCACAATTGTAAGATGTCGTGTTCTCAGTGCTTCGAGAACCCACCGAACCTGAGCTCAACCTGTGGAGTAGGGACCGTCCAAGACTTTGGAGGCCTTCAAACTTACGTCACTGGTTCTCTAGATTCTAAGCTTGCCATCATTCTCCTTTCTGATATTTTTGGTACCAATTTATCTCCTTTCTCCCCATATATATATATATATATATATAGTTACATAATATTTATGTATATGCTGCAATATTCTTGAATCTCTAGACTCCAATTCAAAACGTTTAGAAGTGGGTCTAGTGATCATTTAAAAAAAAAAAAGACTAGTGGTTCTTAAGGCCTTACTAGTTTCATGAAATCTCGGTTTTTAAACCTCTAATCAGTATTTTTGGGCAAAATAGGCTCTCTCTATTTCAAATCCTTTGTCTATTTTGTTCATTTAACTGTTTAGATTTAATTTCTATATATAAAATTTTAAATGACTTGGCAAATTGTACACCTTTAGATTTGTAAAATCTAACAAGGACTATGAAATGGATGAAATAGACAATATCTAAAATAGAGATCCCAAAAGATTCCTCCATGTAAATACCTAATATTTGTTGAACGGAAGACCACATAGTATACACATATGGGAAATATTTAGGTACTTAAAGAGATACCCTTTTTGGGTGCATCCTTGCTAAGTGATTCTAAGTGCTAACAAACAAAACGATATCTTTTAACCATCTAGGTTTGTTTACATGGTTCTAGTACAACTCATAATAAATTTGATTATGTTCCTTCGAGCTAAAATTTAATTTCTACATCCTCTTGTGATGTCTTGCTTTGCAGGGTATGAAGCACCAAATTTAAGGTACAATTAATAACTTCTATCTTTTACTTGATCAAGTATTGTAACCTGCTAAATCGCTCAAAATTGAAGAGTTCAATTGTGCTATATAGAGGAAACTAATTACATATTTGGGTGCTTGCCTTTGTTCATTAAAGAGAATTATCATTCAAATCTAGAGGATAGGGATTTGTGACAAAATTCAAGACCAACATCCATAAGACATAAAAGAAGAGAAGCATAAGGTAGATATTGAAAGGACTAGATAACTTGACATGTAAACACGAAGCTTACGGTAGTATTGAAAATTTAAAGCCAATAATGCTACGAGTTAGAAAAAGATCTGCACTAGTTTATTGCTAAGCATAACATGGATCTAAGCTTGAGTGGAGAATGTGTCTGATGAATATTAAAGAATAATGATTCAAAGAAAGTGAATAAAAAGATGAGTTTTTATTCTTTCAGTCTATAAGTTCTTAGAAGGATAATGGCAAGCATCTTTGAGGGGAGATTATAAAAAATTCCTTGTGATTTGCCTATAAACGGCCATTGAATTTTGGGGTAAGACTGCTTATCAATCACCTCTCACAGACCTTGCAAAAGTGAGAACTTTGTACACTAATATAAATTACCCCATAAATTTTACTCAACTAAAGGGGGTTATGTGTAACATTTCAAAGTTCAGGTGTCTGTGTTTTAGTGGAAAATATCACAAGGTTGTTCTTGGTAGCTTCCCTTTACTAATTTTAAGGTCTTATAAACTGAACTTGTTTCTAATTGTTGATTATACAAAGCATCAGTATAAGATGGTCGGGTCACAAGTCTGAAACACTATACTTAGCGTAGGATATGTTCCTTTCTTCTTCTTTATGTTCTTTTTCCCTCACCATTTATGTGATTTTTCTCTTACAACCTGGCAGTCCTTCACATGTTAATGATATGTTCATAATGAAATGATCTATATTTGAGCCAAATGATATACAGTCGTCCGTGGTTTGAATTGGTGGAAGCAAATGTTTTGGCGAAAATGGTAAATTAACATTATTTTTCAAACAATATAATTAGTAAGCAAGGTTTTCAAACTATATTTTTTCTTAACATCTCGAGTCTAAGAGATTTGATTTTGGGCTATAAATCGAGTGTATGAGACTTGATTTCCATGGTCTGACCAGGTCTGATGTGGCATTTTTTTCACGTGGCGACCATTTGGAAATTGAATCTCTAAAACTCGATTTATAAGCAAAAACAAATTTTAAGTCTAAGTCAGTACAATCTAGTCTAGAAATACCCAAAATTTTTTTTAACAAAATCCCAAAAACACAGCCACCAAAACCCACATTTTTCTTATCCCACCTCAAAATCCACCCACCACCATCGTCAAAATCCACCCACCACCATGGCTGAGCAAAACCCACCACAAAAAAAAAAAAAAAAAAAAAAAAAAAAACCCAAGGCGAGCAACCATCAAAACCCACACAGCCATCGTCGACATCACAGCCCAGACTCGCCACCACCGCTAATCTGAGCACGCCGCGGCCTATTTGAGCACGCCGCTAAACTTCACCGTCTACCCACAACCCAATTTTGTCCTCTGAACTTCACCGTCGACCCTCCATTTCCCCACCTCTCCATATCACCCACTCCCTCTCTCCTCCACCATCGACCCATCTCGCCGCCGACCCTTTGCCTCCCAAACCCAACCGTCTCTTCACCTCCCTTCCCCTCCCAAACCCATTTCGACCCTTTGCCTCCCTTCCCCTCACCGATCAACGACCATCAAAACCCACCCATTAAAACCACCGATCAGCAACCACTACCGCCTGGATCCATCACCACCACCACCTACATGCAGTCCGCAAACCCAGATTTTAAAAAATAATAATAATAAAAAAAAAATTGCAAATCAGGTGAGAGCGGAGAGAGGGGGAGAAGGTGAAAAAGGAAAAAAGAAAAGAAAACAGAGAGCAATGAGAGGATACTTGATTTGTAAAACATTTTACTTCATATGTAAAGAGTGTAAATCGAGTCTTAGAGACTCAATTTCCAAGTGGTCGCCACGTGAAAAAAATGCCACATCAAACGTGATTAGACCATGAAAATCGACACTCAAAGACTCGATTTTTAGGTCCAAAATCGAGTCTCTTAGACTCGAGATGTTAGAAAAAAAAAATAGTTTTGTAACAGTGTCTACTAATTATATAGTTTAAAAATTAATGTTAATTTCCCATTTTGGCCAAATGTTTTCCACATACTATGATTTATCGTATTTGAGCTTTTAGTGAGCTCTTGAATTGAACCTTACTGCCATTGTCCATATCCTATATCTTTTTTTGTTCCTAGACCTAGTCACTCTTTTGTATTCACCCGCTAAATCAATTCATGTCATAGATAGTATTAGACATTCGTGCATTTAATTCTCAGTTATTCCTAATTATATGATATTAATATTATGCATTATCTCCCTGTGAAGAAAAGTTGCAGACAAATATGCAGAATCTGGATTCTTGGTGGTAGTTCCTGATTTTTTCTATGGTGACCCTGTTATTGATTTTAATGACCCTAACTTTGACATAAAGTCATGGTTAGAAGTTCACAGCACGGTTAGCATCTTGCTTTTCAGTTACAATCTTTGGGATGGGCATATGGAAAATTGTGCAAGAATGAAGAAAACAAGCGAGAGCCATTTTAATTTGAGAGTTGCTACGTCCATAATATTTTTACAACAAATCATAGGCGATTAGTTGTTATTGGTTCAAATTTGAACCTAATACTAAGATTATTTTTTTGCCCCAATAATAATAACCAATAACAACTTGTTACTTAGAATTTGTTGTGAAAATGTTGTAAACATATCATTTTTCTTTTAGACATATTATCACAAGTTTATGCATGTTTTGTTTGGGACCCAAGTTGAAATAGAATGACTTATCATCTGTTTTGTAGGACTTGTAACTTCCTTTTCCTGACAACTTATAGCTTAATTTAAAAAAACATTCCTTCTAGGATAAAGGATATGAGGATGCCAAAGCTGTGATTGCAGCCTTGAAGAGTAAAGGGGTTTCTGCCATTGGTGCTGGAGGCTTTTGCTGGGGAGGTAAGTGATTTGCTTTCAATTTAAACTTTGACAAAGAACATAATGTTTGAAATCTTTGAACACGATTTTTGCATAGTAAACTTGAGTGCTTTATCTGCCAACATCTGGTTTGCCTGCATATTTTTCAGGGATGGTATTAATGAAATTAGCAGGTTCTACTGACCTTCACGCTGCAGTCGTTTTGCATCCTGGTTCAATCACAGAAGATGAAGTCGATGGCAAGTCTCCCATTTTTCAAACTCATGCTAAATAACTGTTACATATTACATGTTGTCTCAGATGTTAAAGTTCACTGTTTCAGATGTTAAGATTCATATTGCTATACTGGGAGCTGAGTTTGACCAATGGTCCCCACCGGAAAAATTGAAACAGTTTGGAGAGAAGTTATCAGCAAAATCTGAGGTGAGTCCTTAAGAAAGGCCATTCTTGGAATTTCTCATCATGATTTTTAATTTTAATAACTGCAAACATTCTGTTCCAATTTAAATAAATTTTATGTAATTTTCCATCATAGAAGATTTCTATAATTAAATGAAGCCTGGGTAAAATGCTCTTAGTCATGTCTTTCAAGATGAGAGAGCGAAATCTCTTCCAGCATTAGTTCTATTTGAGTAAAATTTCTAGTTATTTTTGTGAAAGATACTAATTCTTCTTCCCATAACAAAAATGAAGTGATTTGCAGTTTCTACTTATTGATAATTCAGTTGCATTTTTTTTTAACCCTCATACTATTTTTATCTTTCAGTTCGACAGCTATGTGAAAATATTCCCTGGTGTGGCTCATGGATGGACAGTAAAGTACAATGCTGATGATGAGTCAGCTGTAAAAAGTGCTGAAGAGTCTCATTTGGACATGTTAAATTGGTTTACCAAGTATGTTAAGTGAAAATTGGTTTGTACACTGGTGCAGACGCCAGATATTAACTAGATTTTGTGCTTTATTTGAGTTTTGAACGAGTTTGATTTTTATTTTGATTGGGGATTTTTTTATGGGATTGTGTTAATGACATAATTAGAGCTTTCTTAGTTGATGTGTTCCTGAAAGCCCTAAACCCTGAAATCCATTACCTTCATGCCCTCTGTTTATCTTGGTAGGCTACTTTTGTAGGAAATCTGTATGAGGTAGACTGTAGGCATAGCATTGGTACATGTTCAAAATATCTGTCATGCAAATCCCATTCCTATGATCCTAGCCAATATCTTGAATGGGTTGGAAGGTTTCAAGCATGGCTCCAGTAAACTTCTGCGATGTTGAATTTTAGAATGAAATATTAATAATGAGTTGAATTTCTCTATAGCTTGGTGGTGATGCTAAGCCATCCTTAGCAGACAAACAATCCTGGTGGAACAATCTGGACTACCACGGTCATACTTTCATGTAAACCATGAATTCAAAGAAAAAATAATCTAAAATTTTTTTGCAATAAAATATTTTAAATCATAGCAGAGAGAGAGAGAGAGAGTAAAATTAATGATAACATCTTATTCAAAATGGTAAACATGAAATCTTTGGATTTATAACACTAACTGAAGTAAGTTTGGTTTCAACAAAATTTGTTTATGAAGTTGATATGATTAATGAGATTACTGATAATAGCAATGAATTTTATAGAATTAATAATATCTGTAACACTTTGGCGCAACATGGTGCAATGCTTTCCTACTAAAAGAGTAATTGCTATATTCAGAAGAGGAAAGTGATGCTTTACAGCACAACATTTTTCCAGTGTATCTACAACTCGAAAACAGAAAAGAGAAGGGGGGAAGGGGGGAAGGGAATATCTCAACCTAGAAGTTGAACATCTTGTTCCTAAACCTTAATCCTGGTTCTTCATTTCTTGATCCCAGTGCATATCACTCAACATATACTTGCATCTTGACATTAGAGTCAATAGTTCCAGATGGTAGAAGCTGCAGAATGACCATGTTTTTTGACATTTCAATCATGTATTCGCCCCTAATTTATCTAACCCATCCACAACTTCAATACTCTATCTTTGCCACCCGACGCCACCTTCTCACCATCCGGACTCCAATCAACAGCATAGACCTTTCCAAATGATATAGTAAAATCCAAAATCAATTATCAAAACAAAACAAAAAATTAGAAGACCTTTATTTGGATGCAGAACATACCTCATCCTCATGGCCTGGAAGGTCTTGTTTCAACTTCTGTGTCCGGATATCCCAAACCTAGATGAATTTAACAAATTTCAACGAAAGGTCATTGGATATGCCTATCCTTAGCAAACACATGACCATCAAATCAATCAAGGTCCAGCATGTAACAACTATAGTAAGACATCTAGATGTGGATGCTTTAATTTAAAGGGTCTAAACAAACATAATTTGTGGTCAAAATTTGAAAATTTATTAATGCATAATACATATCAATTCCATCATTGCTCAACTCACCACCTTGCACATGGCAAAGAGACAACATCAAAGCCAAGAATTTTGTAAGTAGGATTAAAGCATGGGGAGGGTACTTATTTATTCATATGGATAGAAGAAAACTTTCATAATTAGAAACTCTCCATCAGAAGCAATGTAGCGAAATTAATTAGAATGGCGGATAGCATTTGTTATGAGTCTTTTCCATTTTGTGCATAAGATCTTTTAATTGTGAAGAGATGGCATTATACACATTTTATGCCATCATTTTTTGACAATTAAATATTTTCTAGTCTATTCTTGTTTTAAAATGCCTAAAAATCTGAATTGAGTTTACAGCAATATGTGAAACCAAAGGCTCTCAATCATTTTAGAAACTATTAATAAGAATAAAAGGTAATAGTTTTTCTAAGTTACCTTCAGTGTGGAGTCCTTGCTGCCGCTCAAAAGAAGCCTACTGTCTGCAGACCAGCTGTTGGGCAACATGCAACATAAACATTAGCTCCAAGACAAGTGGATAATTATAATCACAGAAACAGTACAAACCTGATCTGATAAACAGGCCCAACATGGCCCCGAAAAGCAGCAACAAATTTCCCAGTAGCACCATTCCATAACTTGACAGACTTATCAAATGAGGCACTTGCCACCCATTGCCCATCAGGTGAAAAATAAACATGATTTACTAGCTGTTAGAGAGAGACAAGTACAAACTTCAATTAGTAAACTAGAAGAATAGATTTGTGCAATTATATACGTTAGAGTTCTATATACGGATTAAGAAGATTTGGTATCTATACAGCAGCTCCAGCAACAACTAGGGTACCATTCACACTTCACAGGAAAATAAATAATTGAAGGATTCAAAACTGGCAGAGTCATGAAGATTCAGATACGTTCAAATAATCTGGCGGTAAAGGGGAAACAAAAAAAGGAAGTAGAAATTTAACTGCTTAAGAAACTCATCAACCCTATGCTTTCCAGGTTCTAAACCCAAACTATCTTTAATAATTTCAATTCTGCAAAGCAGGATAACATGATACTAAAAGATAACTACAGTAGAGAGGGGCAAGAGAGTCAAAAGGAATATCTCTTTGTTCTTTCCATAGTTATTAGTATGGATCTCAAACGTTATTTTCAGAGCCTCTCAAATGGCGGCAGTCATAAGGATAAGACTTGAATCTTGCCAAGGACTATGATCTTGTTAGTTTTAGTAAACAATTATTGATGCATATTCTTGTGAGTAATACGAAACAAGTACAAATGGAGTTTCACCCATGCCAAAAAGAAAGTCCCACTTCTCTTATTTTCAGTCAAAATCACTCAAATGGAAAAGATGAAAAGCTAGGGAAACAAAGTAATCTTGCACTCCCAAGAATGAAAAACAATTTAAATGGCAATTGAAGACATAATTGATTAAGAAATATTTGTACCTGTTGATGACCTGTCATTCGAGTTTTCGGGTGTTTGCTGACAAAAGGTTCCCAAAGGAACATAGTAAAATCATCAGATCCAGAAACCAATCTTTCAGGGGCATTGCCTTTCATTTTGTTATACCTTTCCAAAGCAACCTATATTTATTAATAGAGTGAAAAGCAGTTAGTTCCATATTAAGGAAGATGGAGGAGGATTAAAATAAATCGGCATTAAGCCTGGGCTCAATTTGACCAATAACCTATGGTTGCATGAACCATGTGCTCATAAAAATGAACGTAACCTGGAGAATTAAACTTAAGTAACGCTGCATAAAACAACAAGCCTCCAGTCCTCCCCAAATTATTTAAGACAAAAATCAAAAAGAAAAAGCTACATTAATACAAATGTAACATGATTGCAGAAAAACTCAAACAAGAGTCCCCAAAAAAGGCCTTATTCCTTAAGATTCTGAAAGGCAGACTGCAAATTATTAACAGAAAAACTTTACAGGTGCTTGTAATATCCCTTATCAGGTGCAAATTCTTCCTCAAAGAGGTTTCATATTCCAATCTTATTATGTCTCCACCAAGGGGAGAGTGAAATGTTATGACGAATACAACATTTAAAGCACACAAAAAATATTTACCTTCTTCATTTCCTCGGGAGATGAATATTGCTTGCCTGTATGATCAAAAGCCCCAGTGCGAAGAACATATTCAGTGCTCAATGCAAGCGAGTTGACCCAATGCCCATGACCCTGAAACAAATACTCATCATTCTATATAAAGAAAAGTTTGAGAAAAAGTAGAAAGTAGAGGAAATTAATAAATGACATCAACCATTGGGATTCAAGATCATTGACTCCCCAAATAAGACTAATAATAATAGATAGGAACACTAATGACAACAGCAGAAGAATGGCAAAACAAGGTGGATAATAATATATGGCACAACTGAAGCAAATGATTTAATTTCAGGAGCAGCCAGCAACAAAAAAATCATCACGACACATATCTCATACTTGAACAAATTTTACAAAAATATTTTTTTGATATATCCTAAGAGAAGAAAATGAAATGCTGCAATAAAGCCCAAGGAAATTAGGAAACACATTGACTTCTGTCGTACAATCAGAACATAACCTAAAATTTGATATCTATCAAAAATATCACAAGAGAATGCATTTATTCATGCTTAACAGTAGTGTACAAGCCAATAGTTTTCTAGCTCAACTGGCACCTCCTAGTGTTACCAATGAAGACGTTTGGGTTTAAATTCTCTCTCCCTCACTATTATAATTATCAAATTATATCTAATAAAAAAAAATACAGGGGTTTACAGTACTGGTGGAGGGTAACCCACAACGGGAGCTTTTGGTCATTCAATTAAATTGAATGTTTTAATGTGTTTCTGATAGATAGAAGAAACGTGTTTAATATGAAAAATATGAATTCTTGAAAACCCAAGTAAGAATTAGCACCATACTTGATCTTAGCCAAAAGGTCAAATATCCTTGAACATGTTCATTTCAAGTATTAGATAAAATAAGGTGAGATACATGTAAAACAAATCTAAGATCCTCTTTTTCGGGATAGGTACTAATACATTAAGAAACCAAGAAACATATAGGTATTCAGAGAGATCTTTTTTTTTTTTTTTTTTTTGATAGGTAATCAGAAAACTTTCATAAATGATAGAAAAAAGAGGAGTACAAAGAGTTCATGATGATGAACAACTGGAAAAAACAAAAAAGAACCAAACAGCACAACAAAAATAGGGAGGTCAGGAAACTAATCTAAGGGAGGACAAAAACACAGAGAGAGAAGAACCATTAGTAAAACTCCAACACGAAGAGCACTCCAAAAGGCTACGAAGGCACAAAAGCTTTAACTCATTCAACGTCTTCTCTTTGTCCTCAAAGGATCGGCGATTACGTTCCAACCACACAACCAACATTAAACACCCTAGAACCAAGTTCCAAATATCCGAGTTATGCTTCCCAAGCCACTGATGCCAACAAGATAACAGGCCCGCCACCGATCCTGGCATAACCCAAAGAATACCAAAGGCCTGAAGCATAAGAGACCATAGGGAATGGGTAACAGGACAATGAAGGAGAAGGTGGTTAACCGACTCCCCATCACAGCAACACATACAACACCTATTAGCCAAGGGGCGACCCTTAAGCATAAGGTTGTCCAAGGTGAGGGTTCGACCATGAGCAGCGGTCCACAGAAAGAAAGCCACGCGCTTAGGAATCTTTGGTTTCCAAACACCCTTCCAAGGAAACAAAGAATTCGAAGCACCCCGGATCGCATGGTAGTAAGACCGAGAATCAAACTTACCATCCCCTTTAAGCCGCCAAAAAAGAGAATCTCTCCTATTACCTCGAGGAATACGAGTTTGGACAAGCTAAAGAAGAAAGTAAGAAGCGGCCAACTCCCAATCTTCAAAGGCTCTATAAAACCGTAAATTCCACACTCTAACTGTACTTCCTTCTGGATTCCACAAAACCTTGAAGATACAAGCATCCTTAACCGCAGAACACATATAGAACTCAGGATAGAGATCTTTTAGAGTATAGTCACCAATCCACCTATAATGCCAGAAGCGGATTCGAGTGCCTTCACCAACTGTAAACGACAGATGCTTAGAAAAGCTCTCCCACCCTTCAAAAATGCTTCTCCATAGACCACACCCATGAGACCTCCTGCAAACATTAGTCCTCCACCCCCCTTGACCCTCTCCATATTTAGTGGAGATAACACGACGCCAAAGGTGGGTAACTTCAGAGAGATCTTCAAATATTACAATCTAAAAATAAGGAGATCAATCAAGATTTTGCACATTACAATCATCCAGTCATTCAAAGATCTTAAGAAATTAGCTAAGTGAATTTAAAGGATTTGAGGAAAAATAAAAAACAGAAGCACATTGATACAATGAGTCTGGAATCTTTTTCTTTTTCTTTTTTTCCTCTCATTGACATAAGAAGGCAGAGATGTGAAGAGGACGCTTTCCAAGATAAAGGTTTTGTTTGAAGGCCTTCAAGTAACATAAACAAAATGGCACTTACAAATAACTATATATATATATATATATATAATAATGGGTGGAGGGTGAGGTCATGGGTACAAAACTCAATGGTGCATGTGTAACTTCCAATCAAAAAGGTAACAAAAAGCTTTTAATAAACTATTGTCATAAATTCTATGGACAACAACAAAAATGGACAAACACACTATTACTGATGAAATAAAATTACAGCAGACTACTTCCAACAGAGGAAGACATGGAAGGTGATAAATAATGACATCATAAGAACATTTACAGACAAGTAAAGGACATGAACTATTAGGAAAATGACTCTAAAAGAGTTAATCACTACCTTTAATTCACGAATCAGCTTCCCTTGTGAAGTTTCCCAAACTTTGATAGTACAGTCCTGGGAGCTGCATCAATTGAGACGAAGATAAGGTTAGAAATCCAGAGCACACTGAAGCTTGGATGGTGGCAATTAGACTAGTAAAGCTTATTAATACTTGATTCTGGTTTTCTATAAGTAAACAGTCATTTGAGTTTATTCAAAATTACAATGATGGCCATCTCCCCAAAAAGGAAGTTCCATAAATTTTTCCTTGAGTTTTTAAAATGTAACTCAATGATCTTTATCGTGAAATTTTCAATTCTCCAAAAACTGTCTCTTTTGCTTCATCAAGAGACAACTTCACCATTCTTTATGAAAGGCTCTAAGTAAATCTTTATAAATAAATAAAAAATTAAAAAAAATATCATCCAAATACTCTAGTTTTATTTATTTTGGTTGCTTGTGCCTTCCAGATCATTTTTCCTGCTTTTTAAGTTATTTCTTCTTTCATAAGAAGAAGACTAAAATATATACCCCCCCCCCCTCACACACACACACAGACATACATACATACATACATATATATACATGCACATATTTTTTTGTATTTTATATATGTCATTCGAAATTGTAAATTGGAACTGGCATCTCTCTGACACATTGAGCCAATTTACAAATTAGCAAATCACATCATAAATTAAGATATGTACCCACCCTAACAAATCTCATTACATAGCCTGGGCATTCCACTCCCAATTTGTAAGCCAAAGTTGGCAAATTTACTTTAAGGGACGAGAAGGAGGGGGGGGGGGGGGGGGGGGTGTAGGGACTTGGTTAAACCCCCATATAGCTTTATTCATACACAGTGCAGTCTTGAACATGTTATTACAAATTTAGAAAAGATTCACAAATCAGTTAAAGTTGTGAGAAATGCCCAACCAAGAATAAATGGCAGAGCAGCCATGCTGTTCAAAGGTTGAAAAGACATTTAAGCACTTATAAAAATCAATACATGTTCTAGTAAGACAAAAGTCATTGATCAACTGAATCTACATTTACAGAAAACATTAAATAGGAAAAGAAGTCTAGGTATACATTTGTAACTATTAAGATTTTTGTAAAGATATAGAGCTTCACTGATAAAATAATTATAAGAACTTGAAAAAGAAAGGGTACCCTGTATAGATAACTCCATCTCCGCCCCATTTTACACAAGTTATTGCAAGTGTGTGACCACTAAGACAAATAACACATTTCTTAGTAACGATGTCCCATATGCGTGCATCACCATCTTTACTAGCACTTACAAATCGACGACATGGAGCATTCAGGTGGGCTGGTTCCCAAGAGATACCAGTAATCCATTTCTTGTGACCCTAATTAATAACAGATTCCCAATGTTAATGTCCAGAAAATGTATTGGTAAGCCCACTATTTGAAAATAATAATAATAATAATAATAAAGAAATTTCTAGCACTAGCATCAATCATTACGTTCTGTGAACAACCAAAATTTATACAATGAACCAACATTTTGTCAAGTAAAAGACTTTACGGTAAGTGGATTGCCCGATGGCTTCCCTGTCTCAGGGTCCCAGCATAGAAGTTCTCCAGCCTTACTGCCGCTAACAAGATGCTTACCATCCGGAGACCATGCAATACAAAGAACCCAGTTCTTGTGTCCTGTATAAAAGGAGAAGGCTCATGATTGTTAATACAATAGATAGAGGAAGGGCAATGATTGGCCATCTACTAGAAAATTAAATTAAGTGCTATCCCAGTTTTATAAATATTAACAGAATAAAAAAAGGATCAAAGCATGGTATTCTCATTTAATATGCAGCATGTTATAGTGGGCACAAAAATTCAATACGAGGGCAATGTCAAAAATTTGAGATTTACAGGACATGTCCTTGGGGAAAACACACACACACAATTGCATGATTACTTAAAAGTTTTGTGCGTCGTATAAGTTAAGTTTTTAATTTTATTTTATTTCCTTTTTTTTCCACTACATTTTCTTCAAGTGTTTATGCATGAATATCAATGTGAGACGAGTCTCCTAGATTTCAAACCTGTACATGTGAATAGCGGTGTCTGGGTATTAAGATCCCAAATTCTGACTGTGGTATCACCAGAACCACTTGCCAAATGTCGCCCATCAGGACTAAAGGCAACTGAAAGTACAGCTTCAGTGTGACCTGCAGTGACAAATACAGATTTAAGAAAACCAATGAAATGATACTAAACTACATGCCAATAAAGACATTGCATATAACGAGTAAATCTAAGAAAAGGGTTAAGCATACAAATTGAATTCATTAGCTGAATTTAGCCCAGTTTGGAAGCCAGGATTAACATCAGACAATAAAGAGGGGGGGGGGGGGGGGGTGAAACTAGTTGAAAAGGCGAAAACGTCAGATTGCATCAATCAATTAAAATTAGACTGGTGTAATCCTTTATAGATAATATAATTAAATTACATCAGGAGGGCAGGGTATACAAGATTTTTTTTTTTTTTTTTTAGAAGTACAAGTAAAACCATTCAGTCATATGTACTTGCCATTGTATATGAATTTATTAACTATTATAAAAAGAAAAATTAAAAAAGACTTTGCAGTTCTTATCAGTAACAAGAGTTGACAAGACAAGATATACTTGAAAAGTATTCCTATTCAAAATAACTTGTAAATACCATACTACAAACACAAATACCACAAAACTACTGCAATGGAATAGCATATAAGTAGCACAATGATGGTCTCTAGACCAATGAAAACTAGCTGTAGTCCATTCATAATAAAGTATCACAAAGCAACCAATTATATAAAAAAGGTAAAAGAGTTCATGTTGTCTTGTAGTTAATGTGTTCATATAAAATCGTAATGCAAAAAAATTCAAACTTTCATACCAGAAATTGTTGCTGAACAACGATTAACCGGACGAATTCGGAAAACAGCTTGTGGTTGATAAACTATTGAGAGTGCCTTCTCCACAGAAACTGCAAATTTATTATCAAGTAAACAAACAATAGCAAAGCCTCATAATTCAGCCTTCAAATGCCCCATTCAAAAAACAAGAGCAATAACTAAATTCCAATTACAACAGCTAATGTGTGACACTTCTACTGCCAATCTCATTTGACTAACCTTTGTTTTTTTCTAAGTAAGTGCCAAGCGGCACAACAAGCTCCTTATCTGATATATAGAAAGAATAGGGCAACTTCTCCTCCTGAAACAAGCCAAAAATATAGACATTCATTGTTATTTAATCCATAGAAACACAAACGCTGGCTCTCAACATTTTTCAGTTACTAAGGCCACCATTTCTAATAAGTTGATCAATTTACAGTCCTCGCTTCCATATTACATAATTCTGGGACCATAGCCTTAGCAGTTTTAGTCCCTCTACTTCCTAAATTCAAAGATTCATAATTTCCATTATCCACAAGTCCATGTGGCTGAATTTTCCATCTTCCTTATAATGCTTTCCTATAAACTCAACCAATTCAATACAAAACTTTTCAAGTCTTCTTTATCCTCCTAGAATTTCTCAACAACTAAACTAAGAATTTTCAGGGCCAAAAGATTCAAACTTGAAAATATATTTATTTTTTTATATATATAATTACAAGACTTGAACCTATAGTGTCCCCTCCATAAAATTACTCTTTACCATCGTTCCAAGGCACCAATTGGTTTCTTTTTTACGCAGGGCTATTTGATGTCCCTTATTCAATGACAATAAACTTTACCAATTGAAGTAACTAAACCCAAATCAAACTTGACAATTTGAACAGAGAAAGCTCAATTCATTTAACAGTTCAGTTTTCTCTTCTCACAATTTCTCAACAACCCAACATGCCACCGCAACTAAAAAACAAAACCCAGAAACCAAAAAGCAAAAAAAAAAAAAAAAAAAAAAAAAAAAATCTTACATTGTTGAGAAGCTGATTGACCATTTGCTGAAGCTGTTGAGGCCCAGCGATTTGGGGAAGGTACATGGGAACTCCTAGAGGAGTTCCTTCTGGGTCCGTCAAAAGACACATCACCTTATTGCTTGTCTCTCTTTGCTCATCTCCTTCCACCACCTCCATTGCTAAGCTTCAAAATCCAACGTGTGTATGTGTATCTGTGCGTGCAATGGAGCTCAAGGTTTTGTGTTTCTAAGAAACAGGGTTTTGGGGGTTGGGTTTTAGTTTAGGTTTCAGACTTTTATGGTTTTAGGTTTGGCACCTTTTATTACCAAATGCCATCATAAAATGCCACGCCACGTATACTTTCAAAAATTTAAAAAAAAAAAATTATGACAATAAAAAAATATTATATATCAAATAATTAGTTAATTATCCTCGAATAATTAATGTCACATTTTTTAATATTACAAAATCCTGGACAAAATTCTAGGCTCCATCAGGCTTATGGTCACGATCTCTGGCTCTTGTGACCAAAACAAATGAATGTCTGAAAACAAAGAGTAATGAGAAAAGTCCACACATTTTTTATTACATTTTAGTTTTACGAGAAATTTTAAGTTTCATATTATTATTAGTGAGTAAAAATGTGACGTTAATTAGGGAATCAAATTATAATTAATAACGTAAATTTTATTTAGCTCAATTGGTAAAATCTCTAATAGTTGAATAATAAATTTGAGGTTCAATCCCAATCTATACTAAAAACCGATTTGTGTTTTGGTTTAATGATGAAAAACTATTATTAGGGGCAAACGTCATACATCGTAACTCTCTCAGCCGAAATTACAATATTGGTCCCGTGAGCGCAATTAGTCCCTAAGTTTTAAAAATGAGTTGTATTAGTTCTTTTATTAATTGTTATTAGTAGTGTTACTTATATGACTAACGGAATAATGACTTGACTTTTTTTTTTTAATGACATGACATGACATTTTTTAATTAAAAAATTACAATTATTAGTTTCCATGTCAGATCAAATCTAAATCAAACTGAGTCAGTTTAAATCAAAGCTAAAATCACAACGCGGTTCCAAATAAAAAAAAAATCACATACATTTGTCGCACAACGGCACGAGAGAGAAGGGGGAGAAAGAGACTGAGCGGACCATAGCCGCTGCCGGCGACGCATTTACCCTCCGCTGGAGACGGTGGCATCTTGACTCCAAGCGACGTCTGCCGCTAGTGTGTCTTCTTGCTCGCACAGCCACCGACACCGCGCCGCTCCTCCTCCCCTCCTCGGAAAGCCTCACAGATATTTTCTCTGGTGTTGTTATGCTCCCAATTTAAACAAATAAGCGTTTCTGTCTCTTAATAATTTTGAGTGGATATTATCATTCCATTTGAAATTGGGTTTGGAATGTTCAATTATTCTTTGTTGGTTGGGTATGTTTTTTTAATAAAGAAAAAATCTGGGCAGCGGCGTCGCACTGACTCACAGCTGAGGACAATATCATACCTTTAAAATGGTACTTACCTTAGTTCTATTTGAATGGTGAAGGACATTTCGGACTTCAATATAAACGAACTTTTCTCAAAGAAAGTATAAACGCAAGAAATTTTTCCAGCAGTTTGGTATATGCTAACTCAGCGATTTTTTTTTTTTTTTTTTTGATTGGAAAAGTCTGCACACATTCAACTGAAAATGAAAGACAACAAGGTCCATATACAAAGCTGGTACAGAGCTGATACCAAAATCTCTCTCTTCCCCTTCTATCTCTAGCGCCGTTGTGCGCTTGTTAAGCAAAAATCAGATTTGATTTCAATCGGGTTAGTATGATTTAGATTCTAACGTGGAAACCCATTATTTTAATTTTTTTAATTAAAAAATGCCATATCATTAAAAAAAAAAATGTTAAGTCTTTATTTTATCAGTCGTAAGTAATATCACTTACGGCAATTACTACAAAAAGTTAATATAACTTATTTTTAAACTTGAAAAATTAATTGTACTCAATTGAAACTTAAAAGAGTAATTACACATGTAAAGTTAACTTGAGAAACCAATATTATAATTTCACCTAAAATTTATTATAAAATTATTGGGTAGATAGTACTGCTCTTGATGAATTAGTCTCATTTACTCAGAACTTTGCAATCTTACAATTTTACAAAAATGGTGGGCCAGTTGTCAGTTGCAGAACCAGAGGCTTGCAAAGAATTCAACTCAAAACACATTATTTTTTTAACTTTTTTAACTAATTATATCACTTATTCTGATTGTTGTATTATAAATGAGGACTCATTTGATATATGTATATAAAAACTGAAAATTATTATTTGAAAATATTTATAAAAATACGTGTAAATAAAAAAATGTGTAAAAATACATGTAATTAATGCCGTTTAAAAACTAAAAATTGTTATTTAAAAGCACAAATCAAACACCCCCTTAACTCTTCAACTTTCATTATAGTCTATACAATACAAAATTTAATACATTAAGGTCATTTTCCATCTTTTAATAGAATGAAGAAATGTTAAAATACATGTGTGGTTCTTAAATTAGTTCACGAGTAATTTTAGTTTTTAAAATTTTAAGTTGATCAGTTTTAGTCATCAAACTAAAGTAATCACTTTAATTTAAAAAAAAATTAAAAAAAACAATCAATTTTAGTCTTTATTTCTTAAAAAAAAAAAAAACAAATTCAAAGCAATCAATTTTTACTATTAATCCTTACAAAATGACATTGTGTTAATTTTTAGTTTAACCATAACGTCCATAAGATTAAAAGTGACCATTTTATCATTGCTTGTAGTCTAGTATTGTTTATTAGCTAAACTTTAGGGGTCAACAGTGTCTTTAAGCTCTTAATTTATATCATTGAAGTTAAACTCCAAAAAAAAACAAAAAAACAAAAAAACAAAACAAAACAAAGATTAAAAAGAAAAAGAACAAGACGTACATGATACACCTCCCCAATTCCCAAGGGATAGCACTCATACTCATACCCTCCCAAGTTCCAAGCGAATATCCTGATCACGTTATTTACGTCAAATGTAAATTTAGTCATAAACCGACTAACATACTTGGGAAGTGGGATTTTTTTAAAAATAAAATAATAATTCTCATTCTAATATGAAAAACTCATTCTAATATTTAATTGTTATTAATGAATAATTTTCATTTAATATATAATAAAAAACAAATCACCGGAGATATATGAGACGCCACTCTTTTACTTGTGGAAGAACACCTCTCTTTTTTTTTGGATCCTTAGGGTGCGTCTGTTTGGAGAGAAAATAAGAATGATAAAAAACTAAGGGAAGAAAACAGACATTTTTCAGCATTCGTTTGGATAGAAAAAAAAATGAGGATGGAAAACCGGGAGGAAGATTTTCCTCCCGGGCCTACAAAAATTTTTCTCTCAAATTGGGAGAAAAATGATGGGAAGAAAACATGGGATGGGAGCATTTACTCAAATGCCCCCATCCCACCTAATGTTGAATGTTTTTTTTTTTAAGTAACATTGAACTTTCTTTCTTTCTTTTTTTCTTTTTTTTTTTTTCAAACGTTACTGAAGGTTCAGTAACGTTGAATCTCTTTTTCTTTTCTTTTTTTTTTTTTTTTTTTTTTTCATTTCAACATTCAGTAACGTTGAACTTTTTTTTTTTTTTTTCTCATTTCAACGTTACTGAACGTTGAACCCCCTTTTTTTTCTTTTCTTTTTTTTCATTTCAATGTTACTATTAACAAAGGTATAAGAGTCAATTTATACTCTCCCACTTTTCCACTCTCCCACTTTTTCACCCTCCAACCGGACCTACAACAGGAAAAACTAAATATTTTCCACCCTCCCACTTTTCCATCCTCCCACAATTTTCCATCCTCCCACTTTTCTACTCCTCCAACCAAACAGACCCTTAAAGTTAATGCTTTCTTAAAATAGAAGGTGTAAAGGCAAGAAAAACCTTAAGGGCCCATGAACCACTCAGAACAATGACTGAATCAATTCATCTATGGCCAAAAATAAAGAATTTGTAGAGAGGAAACAACACAACATGAAAATGGCCCAATCTGAGGGTCGAACAAGAAAGAAAAAAGGCAAGATAAGTATATTAAATTAACCAATCTCTTTCTCGAAGCCTTCTCGAGGAGGTTCAAGATCTCCTGTCCATTGTACAATTTCCTATCTTTTTCTCCTAGTGTTCTTCTCGTTTCTCTTTCCGTTTCCTTGATCTTTTTTTAATGTCTTTTTCTACAGTCCCTCTTTCTTGTATATATACTCCTCCTTTCATTGCATCTCAACCATCCATTTCTCAACTAACCAGTCTCCTCTCATGACACTTGTTACTTTTTTTGTCTGAAGAAGGTGGTAAAAGGAGTTTGTTTAACTGTGACTTGCATTGTTTAGGTCACTTCTTTAATGCAGCTGATAAAACTGTTGCCCAACATTTAATGCAGCTAGGAGGCTAGGTGCAGGACATTTAATGTGTAGGTTACAGACTATCCCAAACTAGAAACTCCTTCCTTGACTTTTGGTCTCTACTTGGTATGCATTAAAGTATTTTTGACGTACTTCTTCATCTGCCCGAGCAACCCTCTTTGTCAAGCCCATGACCCGTGGAATTGGCACTCCATACTGCGACTTTTAAACTTCATCATCGGTCCTCAGGCCCCCCACAATACATACTCGGTCCTTGGGCCTCGACAAAAGTTTTTTTTTTTTTTTGTTGAGGAAATTCTTAGAATAGAGTTATTGTGGCAATTATGAATTTTTTAATTATATTCAATGCTACCCATATAAATTTTTGTTAATAACTTTTTATTTAATCAAGATTTTAAAATTTTCATTGTTAATCTTAAGTTCTCACTTTTTTAATATGCACACTAAAATTGGTCTTAATAAGATGGTATGTATTACTAAGTCCATAAACTCATAATTTATGTATAAATTTTAAGAAAACAAAAATAATTGAAATGTAAACAATTTATAGTTGAGATAATTAATAACATCTTATTATCTTGAAATGTAAACAATCTAACAGTAGATTTTTCATAATACACATTCAATAAAAAGCTATTGACTAGCATACTATTATTAAAAAAAAAAAACTGATGTAATTAATTTATATATATATATATATATGTATATATATATATATACATATATTCATTCCATCTCAAGAATTAATTTGGCCCAGAAAAACTCCAAAAATTTAAATAATCAAATAATCTATTAATTTTACCTATGGTCATACTCTTGAAAAAGAAAAAATGACCGAATGTTTTTTGGTTAATGAATATTTAAACTCAGGTGTTGCTTCGTGTTAAAGGTGTTAACTATCTTTAGAAATATTATTAATTTGTCTATTGACCACCAAAAACTCGAGATTCTTTTATATATGTATGTGTGTGTGTGTGGGGGGAGCAAGTGATCCGAGCACATCTTTGGGCTTTGGGCCTTGTTCGAGGATGATTAAAGATCCATATGCACTCAAACAAGAAGTTCGAGGAGAAAAGGGGAATTGGCACATGGACTGAGGTTCCTGAGGAGCAAAGGCACCTCGAAAATATTTTAGGTAATCAACCATACCAGAAAGTAGAGCTCCAAGGAAGGCATCAGAATTGTGTAGGCAACAGAAAGAAGAAATATCTGAGAAGGTGACTACCACCTCCACATTTAATGCACTGCATCAACTAAACAGGTTATATTTATGAAGAAATGACACATGAACAGTGTTTTCACAGCTCACAGCTCACAGCCCTTCCTACCACATCCAGAAAGGTCTTGATGGGACAAACATCCAAAGGGTTTCCTTGAAATTGTACAGATAGAGGGCTGAGATGAAATGGAGGGGACTGTATAAGGAAATAATACCCACAAAAATGTGGGGACCTGGGAGGAAAGAGAGAAAAAAGGAGACTACATAATCTCATTGTAAAGAGAATATTCCTGATGATTGCATGAACAACTCTCCCTTGGACTTGCCCATGGAAAGTTTTTACGTTAAAATTGTCTCCTACTCTTATAATAATAATCTTAGCCCAGTCAATCTTAAGTCTGAATTTGCTCAGCTTTGTAGTTGTTCATTAAACTCACTCTCTTACAAATCTATTGTTTAGGGCTTGTTGTGCTAGGTCTTACTGTTCTAAATGGGATTGGGCCAAAATTCTAGTCCTCACGATATATTTATTTATTTTAAGATTCTCAATAATATCGGTAATATCAACTTGTCACCTATATTTGTCTTGGTTAATCTCTTCTTTTCAAGTTGTTTCTAAAGATTTTCAATAATATGGGCAATATTGACTAGGTCAATGATTTGTCACCGATATTTGTCCCTATTAATCCCTTATTTTCAAGTTTGATATAGAGTAATGCTACTCACGCAACAAACAAAAAAAAAATGACAAATGTTTCCACTATTAAATGGGCAAAATTTTATTAGTTTTTATACAGACTCACCGTTGATACCATTTTTTAACCAACCACTGCCAACCTCTCATATTAGCAGCCATCAAATTTGTTGTGTCTCTATAGCTTTGATATATAGTGGCTAAAAAACAAAGAGGTTTGATCTATAGAGAAGGAATATGTTAGTAGTATATTACGCTTGGAATAATAAATTGTTTGTTTTTGATTAGCAGGAATAACAAATTGTTTTTTTTGGAGGGTTGAGACTGACCAGGACAGAGCGTCCTTTGACGTAAGTAGTGACGTTTACTCCATTCGTGTCTTCTTCTCCAATAAACCTCAACTTGCCTCCAGTTTTCCTTCCAAATCTTCAACACTTTTGGCACTGCAGCTCAGACTCAGCCACTGATCACAACTGTAACTAAAAAATGTCGAGCTCTCAGTGCTTTGAGAACGCACCAACCTTGAGCTCAACCTGTGGAGCAGGGACAGTCCAAGAGTTTGGAGGCCTTCCAACTTATGTCACTGGCTCTCCTCATTCTAAGCTTGCCATCCTTCTCCTTTCCGATGGTTTTGGTACCTATCCTCTTTTGTCTTACTTGGGTTCCTTTGTTTCTATATATGTTTTATATACATGATGTTTAAATACATGTTTGCATTCTTGAATCTCTAATTCAAAAGTTTTGGACCTGGGTTTTGATTAGTTTTGTGGAAGCTTCCTTGCAAAGCGATTATAATTCCTAATAAACATTAAACAACAAAAAAAATTGACCATCTGGGTTTGAATGATAATATTGTAAATGAAGTAATAAAGAACATGACTTCGAATAGAATAATTAAAACGATAGGAAAGAATATGTGATTGACCATGATTAGTGATTGATAATCAATAGTCAACCCCAAGAAACTGTGAGACCTAAGGCTTGCCTTTTGTTGTTGTGGTGTATATGTGTGTGATGAGGCCGAAATTTACTAGTGAGCCACACAGTCCACACGAGAGCGAAAGACCTACAAAACAACAAGAAAGGACCTAGCAGAGAGCACCGGTGTAGTGCCGGCCAAAAACCCTCCGAAGGTCAAGTTAGAAGCCTTGTTTTCAACACTAGAGTGCTAAAGTTGGGTCAATTATGCCTACCTTGGTTTGTAAGGGTTTTGGAGTATTTATAGTCGCGTAGATCTAATGCCTATGCCTTGGTAAAGAAGTCCTTTCCTTCTAGGGGGGTGACTCATTTTCCTTGTAGTAGTATTCTTTCTTTGGGCCTAAACGTGTAGATCAAGCAAAAGCCACAGTAGCCCAAATGGGCTTCAATCATGCTTGTATAAAAGGCCTTATAGCCCAACACACGCCATGGGTTACACGTATCCGTCCATTAAGAGCCCGTCACGTATTTTTCCTCTCCAGCTGTCCCCCATTCCATGAATCCGTCAATCACTATGACGAGTCCGTGGAATGAGTCACTTGGTCTTCCCCAATCCGTCACCTACTCATGACGGATCAATGGAATGAGTTGCTTGGTCTTCCCCAATCATAATCATGACGGATCAATGGAATGAGTTGATCCGTTCTCATTAACCCGTCATGTACTTGCTGCGGATGAATTGCCAGGTTGGAGCAGTCATAAATGCCATTGAGGACACGTGGTGAGCTTTGATTGACAGCGTACTGGAACCGAGGCGTCTCTTCATTGGTCGTGCTGCCCTCTATATATATATATACCACCTGTTCCTGTCATTTTCACATTTTGAAGAAATTTTTACTGATCAAAGCACATCCGTCCTCTTTGTGACCGTCGGCTCTCAACCGTCCATCCTTCCGTCTAACTTTCTTCCGTCGTCTCGTTACTCAGTTCAACTGTAAGTAATCTCTTCTCTTCTTCCACCCCCCTTTTTCATTTGTACGTTGGTCCGTTGTTCGTGTAGATCTAGAGTCTTAGGTTTCCCTCTCCGTCATTGTAGGTGTCCGAGGTCTAGTGAGGCTTCCAGTGGTCAATCTTTTGTCCGTGAGGGAGTGGGCTATGAGGAAGTGTACCCGTCAGGTCAGGGAGACCGAGGTAACTCCGTTGAGGAGAGAGAACTGTCATCCAGCTCTCCTTCCTTTGCGGAAGAAGAAGGGCAAGGAGAAGACGGGTCGGAGTACAACTCGAACGATGAAGTAGAGGCTGTAGATCCTCCCATCCAGTCCGTGATAGGCAAGGATGGGTTGAGGGAGTTCGTCCTACTCCCGGAGTGGACGGTGAACTACTTCACTTCCTCCATCAGTCTGCCACACTTCAACTCCCTTAGGAAAAAATACCAAATACCAAACACCATAGCCATCCGTCTACCCTTTAAGTCCGAGAGGTGCTATTATGAGGGACTAGAAGATGTCGGCGTGTATGAGCAAATGCTCAAAGCAGGCCTTCGCTTTCCTTTAAGCGCCCTACACCGTCGCCTTCTCCACTATCTAGGATTATCCGTCACCCAGATCTCTCCAAACGCCTGGAGGGTATTCTTGAGTGTAGAAGTTCTATATGGCGTCATGTCCAATGGAACAAGACGGTTAACAATGGAGGAATTCTTCAATTGTTACCGTCCGGATGAGATTGCTAAGTCGAAGGGGATGTATAGTTTTGTGGCGAGAAGTCCATTACTTAGATTAGTGTCCGAGACCCCAGACTCCAACCGTAATTGGAAGAGTAGGTATTTCTTTTTACAAGGGGACGACTGGATGGGTCGTCCTGATGACCTAGAGTTTATGCCCGTTGATAAGACGTAGGGCATCCTGTCTCCGTCCGGTATGCATCTCATTCTGCATCCGTCCTTTATTATTTGTTTATTGATCGTTAATCTAACCGTCTGTCTTTTGCAGCGCGTAGCCGTCCAGAGATTACCGTCGAACAATTTGGTTTTCTTGAATCAATTTTTCAAAAAATTGAGCTGTTGGAGAGGACTTGGGCGAAGCTCGTCACCCTAAACACACTCCACTGGTACTGTGACGGCCCCGAACCTTCTACGGCTGCAATAAAGTACGACGAAGGAATACGCAAGCGTAAGTTTCACCGTCATGGTAGTAATTTTTCTCGTCCCTTTTGACTAAGTGATAGTATTTTTCTTATCCGTCATGTGTTCTCACCGTCTACTTTTTGTAGAAATAGACGATGCTAAGAGGCGAGCCCTTATCAAGCAGCAGGTTGCCAACAAGAAGAAACTTGGGGGTGATCCTTCTCCCAAGACGGGCCCCCAACTGTCCAGCAAACGTGGTCCCGAGAAGGCGGACCGTCCTAGCAAGAAGCAAAGGCTAGTGACAGGTCTTCCAGCCGTCCAGGCTACTACGAAGCTGCCCTCTAAGCTAGGCATGGGTAAGGGTAAGGGTCTCATGACCAACCCTGACCCCATCACGGATAAAGCTCCCGTCCTGCTCAGGGAGGACTCGAAGTACGCCCTCACCCAAATTACTTCAATTATCAAGGAGGAGGACTATGACGACATTGGCAACCATGCCACTGAAGCAATGGGGGAGACGGCCTTGTTTAGCCTGACCCAGGTAATTGCCGTCCTCTATTCAGCATCGTCATTATTCGTTTTTTTTTTTTTTTTGGCTAATTTATTCGTTTACTGATGCAGACGGTCCTTATGGCCAAAGGACTGATGGACCGCTACCTAGCCCGTGAAAAGTCTTTGGAACGTGTACGTGCCAAGGCTAGGTCGATGGGGGAGGAGCTGGACGAGCTGAAGCTCTAGAAGCTCCGTCAGGAGTAGAAGTTGAAAGCGTCTGAGCAGGCTCGCGAGGATCTGGAGAAAGAAGTGGAGTTCTTAAGGGAGACGGTGAAGACTAACGACAAAAACATCCGTCGGGCAAGGGTCGAGGCCGTCCAGGAGTATAGAGACTCCGAAGCATTGCTGACAGAACTTGGTACTTCATTTGCTGACGGATTTGACGACTGTCTCCGTCAGGTGAAGGCATCATTTCTTGACCTTAATGTTGATCACATCAACATCGATGCTGGAGGTCAGACCCCTGCTCGCACCGTCGACTCCGAGGAGACGCCGAACTTTTTGGTGAAGTCCCCAATGAAGAGGAAGCCCCCCCAGGTCTTGTCCATGACGATATCCGTCCACCCGAGCTTGACGGTCCTGGCATGGAAGCTGATGCCCCCCAAGCTGAACGATAGTCTGCTTCTTAAATGTCTTTTGAGAACAATTTTATATGTAATTGGAGAACAATTTGGTTATGTAACTTTATAACTGTTATGTATGTATTTACTTTTTTGTAAACAATTTTTCTAAGTTATTTCATCCGTCGCTTTTGTTTTGATGAATGTTTTAATGGCTTTTTATTTGTTCTTGTGGTCCGTTCACCTTACATATTGCATCCTTCTCTTAACTTTGTAAATAAACATCTTTTTGGAGACACCGTTTACTTTAAACAGTATCCTTTTGATCATTTCGTAGGCTTTGGCAAATAATTTGCTCTTGCATGATCCGTCCGCTTTGCCGAGGACATCCTTTGGGATGATCCGTATACTTAGTATTTATCTTTATGGTCCGTCCACTCTGTGGACTTGGGTTCTATATCCATCTCTTGGATGGTCTGTCCACTTTGTGGACTTGGTAGTTTTTCCCACTTTTTATAAGGTCCGTCCACTTTGTGGACTAGGTAGTTTTTTCCATCTTTTTATAAGGTCCGTCCACTTTGTGGACTTGGTAGTTTTTTCCATCTTTTTATAAGTCCGTCCACTTTGTGGACTAGGTAGTTTTTTCCATCTTTTAGATGGTCCGTTCACCTTGTGGACTTAGTAGATCTCAACGTCTGGATGATGATCCGTCCATTTTGTGGACATAAACATTATACAAGTGTTAAGACATTCAGTTTTCTCTGAAAAACTCCTCTTATTATAATGGACACGTAGAACATTGTTTAAAACATGGAAAGTAGCCTTTAGGCGTTATGGAAGTACTGTAGGAAATAAAAACTACAACTATCAAGAGAAAAATAAACTAGCGGTGAGGAGTATAAATGCCGTTGCTGACGTCTTCTACTGATAATACTTCTTCAGGTGCTCTGCATTCCACGGGTGACTTAGCTTCTTTCCGTTCAGGGTCTCTAGGTGGTACGTACCCTTCTTGTGCCATGACGTGATCCTATATGATCCTTCCCAGTTTGGTCCAAGCTTTCCTTGAGTGGCATCCTTTGTAGAGCCAAGTACCTTCTTTAGGACGAGATCTCCGACCTAAAAATCTCTGGGCCTAACCCTAGAGTTGTAGTGTTTCGCCATTAGATCCTTGTACCGTGCTATCCTTTGTTCTGCAGCGTCCCTAACTTCGTCTACCAAATCAAGCTTTATGCACATGGCATCATCATTCTTGTGCTCGTCGTGGTTTCCAACACGGTAGCTTGTAAAACCCACTTCAGCTGGTATGACAACCTCTGTTCCATATGCCAAACGGAACGGCGTCTCGCCTGTCGGTGTTCTTGCCGTCGTCCTATATGCCCATAAGACACTAGGCAACTCGTCCGGCCATATACCCTTTGGCCCCTGAAGCCGAGTCTTGATGATTTTGAGCAAGGATCGGTTTGTGACCTTAACTTGTCCGTTGGCTTATGGATGTGTGGGAGATGAGTAGTGGTTCTTTATACCCAGCTGGGAGCAGAAGTTCCTGAATGCTTCATTGTCGAATTGCTTGCCGTTGTTCGACACCAGTACTCATGGTATGCCATACCTGCAAATGATATTTCTCCATACAAAGTTCTGGATATTCTTCCCCGTGATGGTGGCCAAAGCCTCAGCTTCCACCCATTTTGTGAAGTAGTCGATGCCGACCACTAGGAACTTCAGCTGTCTTGCCGCTATAGGGAACGGGCCCATGATGTCGAGTCCCCACTGTGCGAATGGCCATGGGGCCGTCATGAGTGTGAGTTCCTCTGTAGGTTGCCTGATTAGGTTGTTGAAGCGCTGGCACTTATCACAGGATTTGACGTACATGTTGGCGTCTTTTTGCATCATTGGCCAGTAGTATTCTACTTTGAGGAGCTTGTGCACTAAAGACCTTGATCCCGAGTGATTCCCGCAAATTCCTTCGTGGACCTCCCTCATGACGTAGTCTGCTTCTTCTGGGGCGAGGCATCTCAAATAGGGTCGAGAGAAACCCCTTTTATATAGAACGTCTTTCATCATGACAAATCGAGATGCCTGGACTCTTAGCTTCCTGGCTGCCTCCTTGTCGTCTGGTAACAGGTCATCTTTTAAGTATGCAGCTATGGGGGTCATCCAGCACTGCTCATTGCTTACTTCCTACAAACCTGTACCGTCTATTAGCGGTGACGTTTGGACGAAGGATAATACCTGGTCGAGGACAGTCATTGGCTCCGCGGAGGGTGCCTTGGCAAGCTGGTCAGCTTCTTGGTTTTCCTCCCTTGGGACTTGAATCAATTCGACTTGAAGGTTGTTCATTCGACTTTTCACTTCATCGAGATACTTCTTCATTCTTTCTCCCGTGCACTCGTAACTCCCATTGATCTGGCTCGTGATGACTTGGGAATCAGAGTAGACATCCATTCTTTCTGCTCCAGCGGCAATGGCGAGGTGTAATCCAGCTATAATGGCTTCGTATTCTGCTTCATTGTTTGTTGTTGAAAAGCACAAACGGATCATGCACTTAATTTTGTCTCCTTCGGGTGTGCGAACTACCACACCAACTCCTCCTGCGTCTTTGTTAGAGGATCCATCTGTATGAACACTCCATACGGGAAGCTCTCCTGTCCCCTAGTCTTTTATGTCGGTAAACTCTGCAATGAAGTCTGCCAGGATTTGTCCCTTCACCGCGTTTCGAGGTTGATATCGAATGTCGTACTCACTTAGCTCGATTGCCCACAATGCCATTCGTCCTGCTGCTTCTGGACTACTCATTGCTCTTCTTAGAGGCTGGTTGGTCAATACGTTTATGACGTGTGATTGAAAGTACGGTTTTAGTTTTCGAGCAGCAACTACCAATGCGAAAGCCAATTTCTCCATCGGGGGGTATCTCTCTTTTGCCCCTCTGAGTGCTTTGCTTGTAAAGTACACAGGCTTCTGTATCCTGTCCTCCTCTCTAATGAGGGCTGCACTGACAGCTGTTGGGGAGACAGCAATGTATAGGAACAGCTCTTCACCTTGCTTGGTTGGGCTAAGTAGGGGTGGAGAGGAGAGGTATATCTTCAGATTTTCGAAAGCTTTCTGGCAGTCGTTCGTCCATTCAAACGATTTCTTCAATGTGCGAAAGAATGGTAGGCACTTGTCCGTTGCCCTTGAAACAAATATGTTCAGGGCAGCTATCTTGCCATTTAAGCTTTGGACCTCCTTCAACGTCTTTGGGGGAACCAAGTCTACTATTGCCTTGACCTTTTCTGGGTTGACTTCGATGCCCCGTTGAGACACCATAAAACTCAAGAATTTTCCTGCCGTCACCCCGAACACGCATTTGTTGGGGTTCAGTTTCATGTTATAGGTCCGAAGAGTGTCGAAAGTTTCTTGGAGGTCTCTCAGATGGTTGCACTCGCGAATGCTTTTAACCAGCATGTCGTCCACATAGACCTGCACATTCCTTCCAATTTGATGTACGAACATCTTATTCATAAGTCTCTAGTATGTGGCCCCGGCATTCTTAAGCCCGAAGGGCATTACCTTGTAGCAAAAGAATCCTTGACTAGTGATGAACGACATTTTCTCTTGATCCGTCTCGTCGAGCTTGATCTGATTGTAGCCAGAGAATGCGTCCATGAAACTTAAAAGTTCATGCCTGGCCGTCGAGTCCACTAGCGCATCAATACGCGGCAGCGGATAGCTATCTTTTAGGCAAGCCTTGTTCAGATCCGTGAAGTCAACGTACATTCTCCACTTCCCATTCGCCTTTTTGACCATTACTACATTTACTAGCCAGTCCGGATAGTGTACTTCTCGTATGAAACCTGCTTCCTGCAGTTTTCGGACTTCTTCGGTGATAGCTCGGTCTCTTTCCGGAGCGAACACTCGTTTCTTCTGTCGGATGGGAGAGAATGATGGTGATACGCTCAGCTTGTGTACTATTACCGTCGGATCGATCCTTGGCATGTCCTCATGACTCCATGCAAATACGTCCTGATTTTCCTTTAAAAACGTGGTTAGACTTTGCCGTACCGAAGGGCTGGCCATCGTACCAACTCTCGTGGTCTGTCCAGGCCTTGAGTCGTCAAGTACTACTTCTTCCAGTTCTTCCACTGCTTCAGCCGTGACTCGTTGTCCTTCGACATTGAGTGCCTGCAAGTGATCGTCCATCTCTGTCATCGCGATGTAGCATTCCCGTGCTGCAGCTTGATTCCCGCGCAGTTGTTCGACTCCATACTCAGTCGGGAACTTAATCATCAAGTGGTAAGTTGAAGTGACCGCTTTCCATGCATGGAGAGTAGGCCGACCAAGGATTGCGTTGTAGGCTGACGAGCAGTCAACGACCAGAAAAAGCACATCCTTGGTGATTTGTTGCGGGTAGTCACCCATTGTTACGGACAATGTGACGGCTCCAAGGGGGTAGACTCTTATTCCACCAAACCCGACGAGTGGAGCATTTGTTGGGATGAGTCGCTCTCTACTGATTCCCATTTGCTGAAACACGGGGTAGTAAAGAATGTCTGCAGAACTTCCGTTATCAACTAGCACCCGATGCATGTTGTAATCTCCAGTGCGTATGCTGACTACGAGCGCATCGTCATGCGAGTGGTGAAGACGTCGGGCATCCTCTTTTGAAAAGCCTATAGTCGGGACATCGAGCCGAGCCATCTTTGGTGTACAGCCCGTCATCTGGATGTTCTGTACCATTCGCAGGTAAGTTTTACGAGCCCTATTGGACGACCCCAGGGTACCTCCGACGATCATCCTTATATCTGCAATGGGTGGTTTTAGGCTCTCGTTCTCCCATCGGGGGGGCTGTTCCTGTGGTAGATTTGTCCCTTCTTTTCTGACAAACCTCTGCAACTTCCCCTGCCTTATGAGCGCCTCGATTTGTTGCTTCAGGTCGTAGCAGTCAGACGTGTTGTGCCCGTGGTCACGATGGAAGCGGCAGTACTTGCTTCTTGACCTTTTATTAGGGTCCCCCTTCAACTTTTCGGGGTACGTCAACGCCTCCTCATCCTTTATCTGCATCAGTACCTGGTTGATCGAGGCCGTCAGAGGGGTGAAGCTGGCGAATTTTCCCATGGGCGGCTTCGGGCGTCTATCCTCCCTTCTTTCATCCGTTCTGGCCTTCTTTCGTCCCCCCTCTGAGCGTGCTTCATCCTGTCTCTCCCTTTTCTTGGGCTTATCTTCTCTCGCTATCAGTGCGTCTTCCGCGTTCATGTACTTCGTTGCCCTGTAAAGTACCTCGGACATAGTTTTCGGATCATTTTTATACAGAGAGAAGAGGAACTTGCCTTTTCACAACCCATTGGTAAAGGCCGCTACTTGTATTTTATCATCCGCTTCGTCTATTGAGAGGGCCTCTTTGTTGAATCGCATTATGTAGGACCTTAGGGTCTTGTCTTCCTTCTGTCTGATGTTCATCAAGCATGCTGTGGATTTCTTGTACCGGTGACCCCCGATAAAATGTGAGACGAACTGAGCACCTAACTCTTTAAAGGTGCTAATTAAGTTAGGCGTCAACCTGCTGTACCAGACCCTCGCGGATTCCTTCAGCGTAGTAGGGAAACCCCTGCACATAATTTCGTCTGGCACTCCCTGAAGGTGCATTATAGTCTTGAAGGACTCTAAGTGGTCCAAGGGTTCCTTGGTTGCGTCATAGCTTTCTACCTGGGGCATTCGAAACTTTGGAGGAAGAGGGCACGAAGTGACATGTACCGTGAAGGGTGAATCCGTTCGTTGGACCAGATCGTCGAGGTCGCTAGATACCCGTCCTTTGAGGGCGTTCATCATTATGGCCATTTGTTCCCGCATCTCTTGCATCTCTGCGGCGATGTGGGGTGGTAAAACTTCAGAAGGGGTCGGCAGATTGGTGTCCCACCTCTCCGGCCTGCTTGGTGCGTTACTGCCCTCGGGGGCCTCGGTATCCCTCCTTTCTCTGCTTGTTCCTTCCTGGTTTTCTTCTTGCACTCCAGGATGTGCATCCTTCTGGCGTAACTGTTCCTCCAAGTCGTGATTCTGTTTGATCAGTCGTTCGACCGCTGCTGCGAGCGTTTGGACTTGCCTTTCCAGTGCGGTAGCGCGCGGTTCGTCGCCTTGATTGTTAGTGGTTGCCATCGATCTTGTGAGTACCATGCAACTGTTCGTCTTAGGAGTGTAGGACAAGGTTTGATCGCCCTAGCACTGATTTTTCTCATTGACAGCGCTAACTGATGAGGCCGAAATTCACCAGTGAGCCATACGGTCCACACGAGAGTGAAAGACCTACAAAACAACAAGAAATGACCTAGCAGAGAGCACCGGTGTGGTGCCGGCCAAAAACCCTCTGAAGGTCAAGTTAGAAACCTTGTTTTCAACATTAGAGTGCTAGAGTTGGGTCAATTATGCGTACCTTGGTTTGTAAGGGTTTTGGAGTATTTATAGTCGTGTAGATCTAATGCCTATGCTTTGGTAAAGAAGTCCTTTCTTTCTAGGGGGGTGACTCATTTTCCTTGTAGTAGTATTCTTTCTTTGGGCCTAAACGTGTAGATCAAGCAAAAGCCACAGTAGCCCAAATGGGCTTCAATCATGCTTGTATAAAAGGCCTTAGAGCCCAACACACGCCATGGGTTACACGTATCCATCCATTAAGAGCCCGTCACGTATTTTTCCTCTCCAGTGTGTGTCTTGGGGGGTGGGGGGGGTGGGGGGGGGGGGTTCTTCAGTTTTGTTGAGATAAAAGTATAGCATTACAAATAAGGAATATGATCTATCTTTACTAGACACAAATTTGATTATGTTCCTTGGAGCTATAATTCAATTTTTTATGTATCATCTTGTGGCGTTTTGCAGGTTATGAAGCACCAAATTTCAGGTATGATGATTTCATTATTTTACTGGATCAAATATTTCAATTGCGCTATATAGAGGCAACTAGTTACATATTCTGTTACCTGCTTGCATTCATAAAAGAAAAGTGCCACTCAAACTAAGAGGCTAGAGTTATATGACAACATTCAATAGTTACATTAAATCATTTAAGCAAAAGAAAAGCAACATAGGTGATAGAAATGATTTTTAAAGGACAGCTAGCTGAGCTGCTATTTTTTTTTCCCTTGGTTCTCTTAGAGATAAATCTTGCGTTCTCTAGGATTAAGGATTTTGAAGGAAATCCACTTTTTATGCAGCTATGATCCTTCTTTTCTTAATTTTCACAAAACTAGTACATGTAGAAAGAAATCGAACACTAGAGAATATTTGGGGATTAGAAAGCTGGTATAGTAAGTTTACATCTCCTTTTATAACACAATATTATCTCTATACAAAAAGAATTTCGAATTTCAAAACCAAATTTATAAAGAGTAATTCTCCGAGATAAAATCTTGCCTTCTATTGGATTAAGGAATTTAGGGATGAAGGAAATTCATTTTTTGTGCAGCTATGATCCATGAAAAGGAAGAATGGGGAGTTTTCTCTTCTTAATTTTCACAAAACAAGTACACGTTCAAAGAAATCAAACAGTAGAGAGAATATTTGGAGAGTAGAAAGTAGAAACTGTATCTTTCATTCTGCTAGTATAGTAAGGTTACATCTCCTTTTAAAATACAACATATTCTCCGTACAAAAAGAGTTTAAATTCAAAATCGATTGTACAAAGTGTGATGCTTGGAAAGTATTATGTGATTGTTTCCTTAGAATTTTCCAATAGTAAAGGTGGTTGACTAGGACCGACTTTGGTATCATTTGAGTAATTGCTTCCTTAGGAGGCTCCAACTAATGGTGGTTTATTAGGACCAGATTTGGTAACACTGAGTAATTGTGACCAGCCTAAATTCCTTGATTTCTGCCAATACATATATTGTTAACTTCACAAAGATCATTACCCAACAATTTTGTTCACCTGCCTAAGAAAGTCTTTTAAAGGATGTGATGCAGTCACGCAGGACAATGATAATAAATATGCAATCCTTAACATCATTGTTAATGAATTTGGAAAAAAAAAAGAAAAAAAGAAAAGAAAAAATAAGTGATATCAAGTCCAAGAATATGGGAAACATGAAGCTTGTGGAAGGACTGGAATTTTTAGTTTGAGTGAAGCATGTGGCTGATGAATATTCTGAGAATGACGATATCAAGGAAAGTGATATCAGTGGTTAGCTTATAAACTTTTGAACTCTGATTTCCAAGAAGGAAAATAAGGAAAATGAAATAGCAAGTATCCATAAGGGGATTCATATGGTTTGCCCATAAGACATGATCGCTGAATTTTGACATATGACCCATAACATCCTTGAAGTCATGTTTTAGGTATAACTTTTTTAATTTATCATTATTATTAATGGTAAATAGTACATGTACTTCGCATGGGAAATTATATATGTATATGAAACAGAGGGCAGAAGAGACAAGAATGTTTCATGCCTCTTTCCAACAGCTATAGAGGCCAAAATTGGGCCATTTACATGTAATTGGCCTAAATTTAGTCATGTTTAGTTAGCTAATGGAACACAACCAAGAAATCCAAGGGCCACAGGGGCCTAAAGTTCTTTGAATTTCATGGAATTATAGCCTTTGGAAAGAGACTGGAGATAGTAATAGAAATGACTCTCCTCTTCTGCCCTTTATTTCGGAGTGTGTAAATGCCCACGTGAGGTACAGATACCATTTACCATCAATAGTAATGGAAAATGTCACAATTATCACTAAAGCACGAATACATGGATTTCTGTGTCAGGCTTAAAATTTCATGAGGTCTTTGTGTTTTATAGGCAAACTGCAAGGGGGTTTTCTGCATTTTCCACATTATAGAGTTTAAGGGCTTGTAAAGTGAACTTGTTTCTAATTGTTGATTGTACATGCATCCTAAACATGTAGTGTTTTGATAAGTTCATCCTAAATATGAAGTGTTCTGATCACAAGTCCGACACGCTATACTCAGTCCAGGGTATATAATGTTTTCTTCTTTATTTTCTTCTGTACTCACCATTTATTTGATTTTTCTCACACTGCTTTTTAGTCCTTCACATGTTTATGATATATACTTGCAATAAATGATCTAAAATTGAGCCAAATAATATCTGCTCCTCAATAGTTTGAATTAGTGGAAGCAAATGTTTTTCAAATACTATGATTTATCATATTTTAGCTTTTACGAAGCACATAAGTCCAAACTGCCATCAACCATGTCTTAAAGCTGTTTGTGTTCCATCAATTTTCTTATTCACCAGCCAAATTTACTCGTGTTCTAGATAAACTAGATGTTAGTGCATTCAAATATCAGTTATTCCTAGCTATATGATATTAATAATATGCATTGCTTCTCTATGAAGGAAACTAGCTGACAAGGTTGCAGCAGCTGGCTTCTTTGTGGTGGTTCCTGATTTTTTCCATGGTGACCCTGTCACTGATTTAAATGACCCTAAATTTGATCGAGACACCTGGATGAAAGCTCACAACACGGTTAGTTTCTTGCTTCTCAGTTGCAATCTTCAGGATGGGCATATTAAAATTTGTGCAATAATCAAGAAAATAAGCAGGGCACATATCGAATTGTGTTTGATGTCGTAATTGACGTACATACTACTACACGTCTATGCATTTTTTAAAAAAACCAAAGTTGAAATTGAATGCTTTTTATCTGTAATGTATGACTTGAACCGACCTAATTCTGACTGCTTTGAGCTTAATTTGAATATATTTTCCTTTCTAGGAGAAAGGATTTGAAGATGCCAAACCTGTGATCGAAGCTTTGAAGAGTAAAGGATTCTCTGCCATTGGGGCTGCAGGTTTTTGCTGGGGAGGTAAGTGAGTTTCTTTCAATTTAAACTTTGATGTCGAACTTAATGCTTGAATTTTTTGAAAATTTCTTGGCATAGTAAACCTGGAGTGCTTCAGTTGCTAACATCTAGCTTGTGTGCATGTGTTTCAGCAATGGTATTGGTCAAATTAGCAAGTTCTACTGACCTTCAGGCTGCTGTCTTGTTGCATCCTGGACGGATCACAGAAGATGAAATCAATAGTAAGTCTTCTATTTCTCAAGCTCGTGCTAAATATTTGTTACAGGTAGCATGTTGTCTCAGACGTTCAGGTTCATTATTTCAGATGTTAAGATTCCTATTTCAATATTGGGAGCTGAGATCGACCATTCTTCCCCACCTGAACGATTGAAACAGTTTGGAAAGAATTTGTCAGAAAAATCTGAGGTTTGTCCTAAGAAAATGTCATTCATTGATTCTCTATTCATGATTTTGAATTTTATAAATTTAAGTGTTTTGTTCTAATTTAAGTCTTTTTTTTTTTTGGAGTAATTTTCCATCATAGTATATTTCCAGCATTTAATGAAGCCTGGGTTAAAATACTAGAATTTCTTTCATGACTAGAAATTCGTGGTCAGAAACATTTCTCATGATAAGAGAGCATAATCTCTTCCAGCATAGTAAATCTTCTGGCTAAAAGTTATTATTTCTTCTTCCTATAACAAAGAAGAGTGATTTTTCTGCTTTGCATATCAAAATTAACAATAATTCAGCTGCTTTTTTTAACCTCCTACTATGTATATCTTTCAGTTCGATAGCTTTGTGAAGATATATCCTGGTGTGGCTCATGGATGGACAGTAAGGTACAATGTTGAGGATGAGTCAGCCGTCAAGAGTGCTGAAGAGGCCCATTTGGACATGTTAAACTGGTTTACCAAGTATGTCAAATGAAAATTTGTTTATACATGAAAGAGAAATGTGAGGGTTAGAATAACGTAAGGTAATGTGGCTAGAAGACGGGTACTTATCTGTATTGTACGCTGAAATTAGCATCTTTCTTTCGCCTAAAAGCTTGTACTTTAGTAGTATTGTTTGTTCTTTCTAGTGAAAAGAACCAACCCCATCTTTCACTTGTTGCAATAATTGAATTATCGAAAAAAAAAAAAAAAAAGATTAGCAACCTTGTTTCAGAAATTTGGTAATAATTACTTATGATATTATTTTGTACTAGCACCATTTAGAATATTAACTAAAATTGTCTGAATTAAGAGTTCAATTCTCTCTTTGGCCATTTAGCTATATCTTCACTTGAGCAGGATATCTTCTGTTAAAAGTATAAGACTTTATAATATTATTTATTATTCCCTCTCTAACCGGACATTTCCAGGCAAAAAATCTGCTTTAATGGTGAACCTACGTGAGAATAGAGTTTCTCAATAAGTATGTCATACGAAGAATAACAGTATTGTTGGGTGCACTGCACCATGAGTCCAGCCCACTTGTAATAGATATGCTCATTTAATGAACTTTGTCTTTCATGTCTCTTAGGTGGTTTGATAAGAGATTTTTAATAACATTATAAAAATATATGTGGGTGAAAAAGTGTTATGGTGTTTAAATAATGAAAATTGTTATTTAAAAAATAGTACCAAACAGACCTTTCACTTTTCTTCGTCAAGTACAAAAGTTAGCATGAGTTATTGGGTTGGTTGGCTTAGGGGTGTTGGACACGCCAAGAAGAAAAAGAGAAAAGAAAGGGGCTCATGCATTAAGGCTATTTGGCCTAACAACATTCACATCCCAAAATTTTATCCCGTCTTATTTTACCATTTTAAAAAATTACTTTGTCAATTATACCATATTATTTTACAATACTTATAGCATTCCAACTTTTATTTTACAATACAACATATTAAAATAATATATTCCAAAACCCAAATAAAAACATAAAACCCAAAACCCAGTGAGAGAGAGAGGAATTGATAAAGTGAATAAAATATTAGTATTATTTTTTTAGAATTGAGCTATAGGACAATTCTACATTTAGAATTGTACTATAGCACTATTGCAAATTTTTTTTGCAATAGTTGAATTTTACAAGTCTGAATGCTGAGTTTGTTTGGTGCATTAACGCTAAAATTCTCTTACATATAGCATTTGCAATACCAAATGCGAATGCTCTAAGGGAGAGATGAAGAAAAAAAGAAATTGGCTACAGCAAGGTCAAGGCAAGTGGATTGCATTTTTGTGAATTGATGTCAAGAGTGTGAAAGGAAGAAAAGATGAAGAATAAGAGCATTCGCATTCGAAATTTACCAAAAAAAAAAAAAAATTATTTCACCATCTCAAAACTCACTTTATCATTTACATCATACCATTTTCCAACAGACCTAGCATCCCAACTTTTATTTTCTTATACAATACATTAAAATAATATATTTACACAATAAAATATATTTATGTCTCTCACTAATTTTTGCCTCTCTCTCTCTCTCTCTCTCCCCTCCATCACCACCGTGAAGACCTAAAACCCTAACACAGTTTATCAAAAAAAAAACCCAACACAAAACCAAAAAAAACACCTCATTGATCCACCATCAACACAGTTTATCAAAAACCCAAAAAAAAAACCCACTGATCCACCATCAACAACACATGCCGATCCACCTGACCCACCAAGCAAATTCACTATTCTCTCTCAACCAACCATCACTACCACATCTGCCACAAGAATCCCACCACCACCACCACCATGAAAAAAACCCATCAAATACACCACCACGGCAACAACCCACCCCACAACCACCATGCACAAAAACCAAAAAAAAAAAAAAAAAATCAAGGCAAAAATCCAAACAAATGAAACCCACATCTGGCACCATGAAACCCACCTTTGCCACCACAACTAGAGACACCACCACGGCAACAACACACCCACCACCACCATGCAAAAATACCCACCAAAAATCAAAGAAAAATCCATTCAAAACCCCCATCAAAACCCATCAGAAGCTGATCTCCACGCCTCCACTGGCGTTGTCTCCATAACCATGGCCCCACGCAAGATCAATACCCAGCCACAACCACGGCCCCACACCGCCATTGCACCAGCACGACCCAAAACCCACTCCCACAAATCAAAACCCCACACCCGTACCACTAGACCATATTACAAATCACCCCATAACCCAGATTAACCCAGACCAAGCAAATCCACACAAGCCCAAGTTAACCCACCATCACAGACCACCCCAAAACCACTGACCCAGACCCATGCGGTTGCCATTGAACACTGACCTAAATCCACACTGCCACCATCGAGACCAACCCACGCTGCCACCATTGATCACCGACCTAGACCACGCCTACCTCTGCCGCTACCACCACCACACGAGGGTTTCAAGTTTGAGGAGATGAGAGAACAGAACAAGGCCCACGCCGAGAAGGAATGTAAAGAAAAAATGAGAGAGAGAGAGAGAGAGAGAGAGAGAGAGAGAGAGAGAGAGAGAGAGAGAGAGAGAGAGAGAGAGAGAGAGAGAGAGAGAGAAGTAATACATACTAGCCTCTGAGCACAGGCTCATGCGCGTGCTCATAGGCTTTTCTATTTTTTGAGTAAAGATTAATAATTTGCATTTATTATAATTTGGGATTTCTACTTTTTTTTCAATCACAAAAAAACAAAGGGTGTGATTCTTATTAAAAAAAAAGGGTGTGATGAAGTAAAAAAAAAAAAAGAATACGTGAGGTGAGTTTTGTAGATTGAAGGAGTTTTAAAACTAACAAAAGAGTGATTCTATTTTGTAAGAAGTTAGTGGGTAGAAGTAGGAAGTTAGTGGGTAAAAGTATGAATTTATTAGAAGTAGGAAGATATTTCAACGTAGAAGTAGGATTGTAAGAATTTATTATTTTGATTAATTCACTATTTTAACTCCATTTTTAAATTATAGATAGGGGTATTTTTGATGGTAAAAAAAAAGCAAAAACTAACTTTCTTTTGTCAATTTACTATTTTAACCCTATTTTTAAGTTGTTGATTAATTAATTTAGGAGTATTTTTGATAGGAAAAAAAGCAATAACTAACTTTCTGAATCCTCTTAATATATACAGATGAGAGAGAAGTAATACATATGAGAGAGAATAAAATATTATTTAAAATTATACAATCTTGCTATAGTGCCATGCTACATGGTAGAATGGCACTGTAGTAAGATTGTAAAAAAATTTACAATTCTTTACTTTTGCAATTCCAAATATGGGAGGTTTTTGAGGGATAAATGCTAAATAAAAGCAACATATGGCATTTAGTATTCTAGATGCGAATGCTCTAAAAAGAGAGGCCATTTGGCCAATGAGTAAGAGGAGAAGTCCTAGAGAATGAGACTAAGGACAGTGCAGTCTTGAAGAATTGCGTGAGTGAGAGCAAACAAAAGAGACGAGAAAATTATAGAAAGTAAGAGAAAATTATGAGAGATACATAGTGAGAAGAGAGCCCTGAATGAAAAGAAAAATAGAGTTTTTTTTTTTTTTTTCTCAAATTGTATCTCTAAGTATTATAATCTCCATTTAATATAGTGAAATTATTCAAAGTTTGTCTCATGGTTTTTTGCTTTAAGGAAAGAAGGATTTCCATGTAAATCTTTGTATTCTTATGTGGTAGTACTTCCACAGTACTTGTTGAAATTTTTTCCCACTTATATAGAATTTTTTCCAACAAATATATTCTAAAATAGACATACAGGGGCATTGTGAGTATAAGATTTTTTTTTTTTTTGAAATAGTTTCAACTTATGGCGTCTACTTCTAATAATAGCTCTTTATTATCAGATTAAGACACCAATCAGTTTTTGGTATAGGCGGAGATTGAACTCTAAATCTTTTATTCAACTATCAGAGACTTCACTAATTGAGTATAAGCTATTATTGAATTTGAGTTGATGCTTAGGGGATTGTTGATTTGGACTGTTCACACTCATTTGATGTTTAATTCATGGTAACATAACCTCATGCTATAGCCAGCACAAGCCTGATTTATGTGCATCATGCTAATATTTAAAATTTCTGATAGTAGAAATTTGAAAAATCTGTGTGTGTGTGTGTGTGTGTGTGTAAGAGCAGGGAAGTGGTCAAGTAGCCAGTTTCTTGAGGTATTTTCATGATTTGATGGGATAGTATAAAATTAAAAAATGGCGGTTTCAAAATAATGATTCATTTTCAATTAGTAATGCCTCTTTCTAGGTTGAAATCCTTTATACACAAAAACCAATTTGTATCTTTGCTTAATGGCAAAGAATGAATGAATTATTATAAAATGGAATAAAAAATGGCACTTTCAAAATAATGATTCATTTTTGATTAGTAAGGTCTCTTTCTAGGTTCAAATACTTTATACATATAAAAAAAAACCAATTAGTATTTTGGTTTAATAACAAAGAATAAATCAATTATTATAGAATGTATGTCATAATGTGAAGTTTATTTTATCTATTAAAGCAAAAACAAAAATTAAACAAAAAGTAACGTAATGATGTGACTGAGAGAGAAGAAACATTAATATATTATGGCTGGAATAATGAATTGCTATTTTGGAGAGATGACCTAGGTTTCCTTCACTCATTTCATGATAGTGGATTGTGTTCATATTTAGACATGAGTATTTAACTACATGAATCAATCTTAATGTGGCATATTTAATATTCATGTCAAAACCCATTAACCACTAGTTTAAAAACATAATCCATTTAACGCACTTAACATATAGGTCATGTTAGGTTGATACAAACAAACTTATTTCAATATTTTTAAGGCGAAAACCACATTTTCGTCCTTACATTCCATGCGATTTTCATTTTGGTCCTTATATTTTATTTTCACCACTTTTAGTCTATTTTTTGAAAAACGCCATCCATTTTAGTCATTTCTGTTAGTGCCCTAACGGCAAAATCCTACATTGCAGACGAAACTATTAAAATAATAATAAAATTTTTATTTTGGCATTAAAAAATGCCACGCCAGCATCTAAATTAAAAAAAATTAATTTATTAATTTTAACAAAATAAAAAAAAATAAAAAAACAGAAATAAAAACAAAAAATCACATTAATTGAGATCTAAGTGTGTCTTGAACAAGAACACAAACCCAGATCTAAGAACACAAAATTAAAATCCAAAAATCACAAACCCAGAACATAAGAACAGAAAATTAAACTATAGATCCACATCAAATTAAACATGAACAAGAAATTAAACATGAAAACAAAGCGATCCCAGCCATGGCCGACTCTCATTTTATACTTCTTTTTCTTCGTTCTTTCCAGATCCATTACTTGCTCTATTTGTGTTTGTATCTTTGTTTTTCTTCTTTCTTTTCAGATCCATGACTCTTTCTTTCTCTCTCTCAGTGATTGTTTCTTTTCAAATTTTGAATTTGTGATCTTGTGTTTATGTTCAAATATCAACATCTGCTGGGTGTGGCCATGGGGTGGTGCGATTGTTGATCTGCTTCTGAGGCTGCTTTAGAGCCTTCCGGGGCGCCGCTCCAGTGCTTGAAGAGAATAAAGGCGTAGCCTTTGGACTTACCAGAGACGCGGTCGATGACTGCCTTGTAATCCTCGATCTCTCCATACTTGCCGAAGACGAAGGTGAGGGTTTCGGCGATGGTGTCCCAGCCGAGGCCGTGGATGAAGATCTTGCGGTGGGCAGGGTCCGCATCGGCGAGCTCATGCACGATTTCAATCAAGTCGGGGTGCTTGCTCACTCCCTTCTTGATCAGAGCCATGTGAGAGACCGCGCCCCCAAACCGGTTTTTATGGTGTGTTAGGCCAAACTCACGTGAATGGGTGGAGTCGTGTTATTGCCTCTCAAAATGAAGGTCCGACTAGTTATATTTTCCCTTTTAGATTAAGGGTTTTACGATGGAGTCGCCACTTATTTAATTTTAGGATAAATAAGAAAACCAAAATTGAAAAATTCCTCATTTTATTAACTTTTAATTGAATTTACATTGATCATAGGAAAATTACATGACTTTGGTCCTAGGTACAATCTAAGATAAAGTACATGACTTTGTTTCCTAGTTACAATCTAAAAATTGAAAATTATAAGGATAAACATTAGTTTATCAACTCTTAATCTAAGTTCGGAGGCTATGTTACAAGGTGGGAAAGTATTAGGCACCCATCTTGCTTGGTGAAACCAGTCCTCTAGATTATGGTAGCCAATATTTATATCATATCATCTAATATGTCAATCAATTTACATGGTGAATTTAATGTGTGTGCATGTGATAAATCCTAATTCGATTTATTAAGCATTGCATTTGGATTGAAAAATAAATTTTAATGAATGTGTGTGGATGGTGATAACCTAGATTTAAGGATTTAAAAGAACTATTAAACAAAAATATTTCTCATGTTTTGATGTGGATTTAAGATCGAAACTAATGTTATGCATGAACATGTGATGAAAAACCAAGAACATGTGATGAACATATAAGAACAATTAATAACATTCAAACATATTCAAAGGAATTTAAGTAATTATTATCATGCTTAAATCTTAAATTCTCATCATGGCAACACGAAAAACAATTAGGGAAGGGATTATACCTTTATGCAAGGTCCATATGGTGTATGAGGAGACTCTTGAGGGAGGTCTTAGGGTGGAGGAAAAGAATAGTTAGGAGAGGAAGAGTGAGTTTCATTCAACACCTTGAGTCTCAAGAAGACCAAGATATGACAAGACTACTCAACTTTCTAGAACTCAAGAGAGGAGAAGAGGGGGTTTTTCTGTGTCTTTTGGAATGGAGGAGATGGGGGTTTATATAGTAATAGTGGAGAAAATATGAATGGAAGACCATTTAATGAGGGTTGACAAAGAATCATGAACCTAGGCCTCATTTTAGCCTTTGGGGAAATCTGGTGCATTAAATGTAGAGATTGGTGGGAGTGAGGAGTAAGCCTTTGGGGAAATCTGGTGCATTAAATGTAGAGATTGGTGGGAGTGAGGAGTAAGCCAAAATTCGGTTTTCCCGTAGTTATTGTAACAGCCTGTAGAGCCAACTTCGAAAAATCATATCTGACTCAATTCTGATCATAATTGTATCGTTCTTGTGCTCAAATTGAAGCCCCGGATGTCTAGTTTCTGGGAAAATTAACCTCATTTACAAATTCAAAATATTCTGAGAGATATCGATGAAATGGTGAGCAGTGATCATTTTGTTAGAAAATGATTTCAACACAATTAACATTAATAGGTCCAAAATTAGCTCCCAATTAACATTAAATAGCTCTAATCACTCTTATTTCAGACTTAATTGATTCCAAATTTACTCTAATTAAAAGATAATTGCACAAATTATTCATTAAATAATTAAAGTTTAATTATCTAGTTAATTATGTGTATGCAACCTTATTATAAAATGTAGTCCTAGCCAATCAAATTATGACACACCATTAATCTTAAATTGATTATAATTATAACCAATTGGAATCAATTGTTCATAATCACATATAGTCAGACTTAATTTGTGATAGTGCATTTCGGCTATTAAAACTTGATTTGATTATAACTTTCAATCTGATGGTCCGATTAGGGCTTTTGACCAGTCAATTTGATTGTTACAATATCAAGATCATTTTGATGAAATGAGATTAATGATCTAATGACCAAAATCAAAATGCATATTTTCAAGGAAAATTACCCTTTTACCCTTCATGTGAAGTTAAATGCAGGTTGCAAAATGAGGTGTCAACAAGCCACAAGATGGTCCTTCGTGAATAACTCTAGAAGCTTCTCCACGTCTTCGTCCTCATCGTCGTTAGTTGCTAGGTTTGTGTTTGTTGCTTTTGTGTTTGGTTGACAAGGAAGATCTGTTACTGGGTTTGTGTTTGTGTTTTTGTTCTTGCTGGAAATCAGTTTGTGTTTGTGTTTTTTTGTTTGGTTGACAAGAAAGGACAAGAAAATGCCAGCATGTGTTCTTATGTTTAAATATGAATTTGTGTTCTTTAGAGTTCTTGTTGGAGATGAACTGGATTTTTATTTTGTTTTTTGTTTTTTGTTTTAATTTTGTTTTCATGTTTAATTTCTTGTTGATGTTTAATTGATGTGGATCTATATTTTAATTTTTTGTTCTTATTTCTTGGATTTGTGATTTTTGGATTTTAATTTTATGGTCTTAGACCTGGGTTTGTGTTCTTGTTGTTCTTGTTCAAGACACACTTAGATCTTAATTAATGTGATTTTTTGTTTTTATTTTTGTTTTTAATTTTTTTATTTAGTTAAAATTGATAAATTAATTTTTTTAATTTAGATGCTGACGTGGCATTTTTTAATGCCAAAATAAAATTTTTTATTATTATTTTAATAGATTTGTTTGCCACATAGGACTTTGTCGTTAGGGCACGAACAGAAAGAATTAAATGGATGGCTTTTTGTAAATAGGGACTAAAAGCGGTGAAAATAAAAGACAGGGATTAAAGTGAGAATCGTGTGAAAATGTAAGGACGAAAATGTGGTTTTCACCTATTTTTAATAAACATGTATAGAGTTGATATGACCACGACCCATTTCAACCTATTTAAAAAATGTCCAAATTGAAAAATTTGTCAATATAACCATTAAAACTCATTTAAGTTTTAATTACTCAATTCATTATTTATAACTCAAAATTTAAGTTAGATAAAATAAAAATTATTTATTTGAATTTGGTTATTGTGGATCAATTGCAATCCACTTCAACACGATCTCATTTGTACCAAACACTAAATCCAAGCTAATGTTATTTTTGCTTGTGCTCCGAATGTGAAAATCTAAAATCACACCATTTTTGTGTTAAGCTTTGACACAACTCTAATTAGATAGAATGTGAGTAACAAATAAAAAATGGTAGATTAAGGCTGCGTTTGGCTCAACGGAAATTCTTTTTCGGATGTAAAATAATTTCAAGTAATCAAATTTTTGAAAAAGGAAAATATTTTTAGGTGTTTGGTAGCATTTGAAAAATATTTTGAAAAATATTTTTAGGTGTTTGGTTGTAATCTTGAAAATATTATAGAAAATACATTTTGTATTTGTTGCTCATATTTTCTCAGCTTTCAAACACAATAAACAAAACCCAAAAAAAAAAAAAAAAAATTCACTGAAGATCGCGCGAGAGAAGATAGCGCCGCCGGCGCGATCGCGAGATCTCGCCGCCTCGCGATTGCGATCGCGCCAGCGGCGCCTTCTCTCTCTGTGTGTCTCTGTCTCTGTCTCTCTCTCTCTCTCTGCGCGTCCCGGAAATGGTTTGAAGTGAAAATTTTCACTTCAAACCATTTCTGGTCAAAGCAATGTAATTTTCGGTCAATGGAAGTAATTTTCCGGAAAACTTGATTTTTTATGCGCAACCAAACAACCAATTTTATGTAAAACATTTTCCTAAAATCATTTGAAGTCAAAACAAACACAACCTAATATAAAGTTGACAGACGGAAAAAATGGTGCGTGTTAGTTTCTCTAAAAAAAAGAAAAAAATTCTACCACATAAGGTACTTCTTGCGCTCCTAGAATTACTGGCCAAGCATTTCTAGTTTTTACCCTTACACGTACGTAAGCAGTGACGCTGTCTTCTCTATAAGACCTGAGATTCCCTCCAATTTTCTCCTCAGTACCGACTTTCACGGTTTGATACTGCCACTCAAAATTGTAAAGATGTCAAGCTCTCAGTGCTTTGAGAACCCACCAACTCTGAGCTCAACCTGTGGAGGAGGGACAGTCCAAGAATTTGGAGGCCTTCAAACCTATATCACTGGCTCTCCAGATTCCAAGCTTGCCATCCTTCTCATTTCCGATGTTTTTGGTACCACCCCATCTTACTTGTGTTTCCTTCTTCACTATAACATGTATGTAAATGTTGTATTCTTGAATCTCTAATTCAAAAAGTTTAGCGATGTGGGTTTTGACCAGTTTTTTAATTGATAATAAACATTTAAAGAAAAAAAAAAAAAATTTTTTTTTGCTATCTGGGTTTGAATGATTTTGTTGTTGTTCAATTTATAATTTCACAACTTTCACTTATATACATATGTGTGTGAATGTGGAATTTGTTTTTTTTTTTTTTTTTTTTAATTTTTATTTTTATTTTTATGTAATACATAAATTTGATAATGTTCCTTGAGCTACAATTTAATTTTTGTATCATCTGGTGATGTTTTGCAGGGTATGAAGCACCCAATTTAAGGTACGATGATTTCTTTGTTTTACTGGATCAGGTGTTTTGTAACTTACTAAATGGTTCAAATTCAATTGCGGTATATAGAGGCAACTAGTTACATATTTTGGTGCTTGCTTCCATTTTAGAAGAAAACTGTCACTCAAAATAAGAGGATAGAATTTTGTGACAACATTAGTAAATTAGATAATTAAAGGAAAAGCACAGAAACATAAGATTGGTTTTGAAAGCATAACTAGCTGAGCTTATAAATCTTTCATTCTCTAGGATTAAGGATTTCTTCACAAGACATGTACTAGTTGTTGGGAAAAACTAGCCACTTCTTGGTGAGAGCAAAGTCTCCACCAAGATTGTCAAGCAAGTCTAAATTTTCTGTTTTTGTTTGTAATTCTTAGGCTGATTTGTGTCATTTTTCATGAAGCAGTCTCTTTTCAATAAAATTATCTAATTAAAAAAAAATTCTAAATTTACCAACACCGAGGTATTGGAAATTAGCCATGGCAAATACCAAGGCTAAGTTGGCAATATATGTAATATTGAATCTAAGAGACAAATTATCAAACATATAGAAGGCATACACAATGCAAACACAATATTTACTTGGTTTGGCACTCAGCCTACATCTATGGGTCGAGCACCGAACAATTTATTATAGACAACAAGTTACAATGGTTTTCTACTCAAGTTTTATCACACAACTTGAGGCTACACAACAATGAGACCCCAAACACCTTTCAGAGACTTGCTTTCAGTAGTTTTAATGGCCATGGTAGGAGGAAAGAAAACTCACACCCAATCCCTTCTCTCTTTCACTTGTGTGTTCTCTTAGCCTCATGTGTATATCTCACTATCTATGTGTGTGTGTGTGTGTCTATTGCTTTGTGTGCTGGAAGTTCCCGCCACTTAGTTTTATAAAATGCCTGATGGGTTGAGGCATGAATAAGTGAATAATCCCTTATGGGTCTGGACCAAACAAGACCCAACACTAGTAATGTGAAAATTTTCACTTAACTACATGTGTTGTTAACTTCATGAATACTATTATTTTACAATTTGGTTTCTCTGCCTGCAAAAAGTCATTCAAAGGATGATGACAAACAAGCAACCCTTAATATGTAGCAACACCAGGCCTATCATGGCTTTAATATTTTGACATCATTTTAAATATATTTCAAAGCCTTTGGAAGAATGAAAATTTTAGCTAATCAAATAGTGCGAGTTAGCAAAAGAAATGTATTATTTTATTACTGTGCCTAAAACGGATCTAAGTGTGAGTGGAGAATTGAGAATTTCACTGATTGATTTTATGAGAATCATGAAACAAGAAGAGTGAATACAATGATGAGCTCGTAAATACGTCTCTGATTTCAAAGAAGAATAAGAAAAATGAAGTAGCAAGTATCTATAAGGGGAAATTATTATATTTTAAAAAAAAACCATTAGGGTATGCTCATACAACAAGCTTTGAATTATGACACTCAACCACCTTGTGGTCATGGCTTTCTTGGAACCATAACATTTTTCATTATTGTTGATAGAGTTTACCTCACATGGACACACATGTACACCCTAGAAGGTTAAAACAGAGAAAAGTTTCCAACAGTTATAAAGGCTTAAATGGCTCAATTTTAGCCTTTATAGTTCATAGCCATCAGAAAGAGGTGGGAAATATTCATGTCTTTTTAGCCTTTGTTTTGTATTGTGTAAATGCATGTGTGAGGTGTGTTATTTACCATCAATAGTAACGGAAGATGTAACAGTTCCAACTAAAACAACTACAGGGGAGTTATGAGTTACATTTTAAAGTTAAGTGGGTCTCCGTGTTTTATAGTCAAATCATAAGGGTTTTTTCTTTTTCTCTTTTGGTAGTTTGCCCTTACTGATTTTAAGGGCTTGTAAAGCAAACTTGTTTCTCTTTTTTGGTTTTTTTTTTTTTATGAGAAGCAAACTTGTTTATAATTGTTGGTTGTGCTGCTTGTGCATATGCATCCTAAATATAAAATTTGCAAGTCACAAGTCTGAAACACTAAGTAAGTACAGGATACATTTCTTTTTCTCTTACCATATAAATGATTTTTCTCATACCACCTAGTAGTCTTTCACATGCTAATGATATATTCAACAATAAATTATCTAAGCTCGAGCCAAATGATATCCAGTTGTCCTCTATAGTTTGAATTGGTGGAAGTGAATATTGTTCACTAGTATGAAATTAATATTATGTATTGTCTTGCTGTGAAGGAAACTTGCGGACAAAGTTGCATCAGCTGGCTATTTGGTGGTAGTTCCTGATTTTTTTTATGGGGACCCTATTATTAATTTTAATGACCCTACATTTGATCGAGACTCATGGCGAAAAACTCACAACACGGTTAGTTCTTGCTTCTCAGATTTAATCTATGGATGGGCATATGACAAATTGTGCAAGAATCAAGAGATCAGACAGGGCATATATCGATTTGCCTTTGGTGTCCAAGTTGAACATTTATGCATGTTTTGCTCAGGGCCTTAGTTGATTGAAATGAATGGCTTATTATCTATTATGTATGATTGAACATTTTTGATTGCTTTGAGCTGAATTTGAATACATTTTCCTTCTAGGATAAAGGATATGAAGATGCCAAACCTGTGCTTACGGCTCTGAAGAGCAGAGGAGTTTCTGCCATAGGGGCTGCAGGTTTTTGCTGGGGAGGTAAGTGATTTGCTTTCAATTTCAACTCTGTTGTATGACTTCATGCTTGAATGATTTGAAATTAGTTTTTGCATAGAAAACCTAGAGTGCTTCAGCTGCTAATATCTAGCTTGCCTTCATATGTACCAGGGAAGGTAGTAGTGAAATTAGCAAGTTCTACTGACATTCAGGCTGCTGTTGTGTTACATCCTGGAAAGATCACGGAAGATGAAATTGATGGTTAGTCTCCCACTTTTCAAGCTCAGGCTAATTATTTGCTACTGATTGCATGTTGTCTGAGATGTAAAGGTTCATTTTTTCAGATGTTAAGGTTCCTATTGCTATATTGGGAGCTGAGATTGATCATACTTCCCCACCTGAACAATTGAAAGAGTTTGGAAAGAAGTTGTCAGAAAAATCTGAGGTAAGACCTAAGAAAAGGTCATTCCTTGATTCTCTCATCATGATTTTAGATTTTATATATGTGAATGTTATGTTCCAATTTAAAACATTTTTGAATTAAGTTTGTCATCATAGAATATTTACAGCATTTAATGAAGCCTGGGTAATAATCCTGGAATTTCAAGACTTGAAATTCAGTCAGAAAAATTTCTCTCAATAAGAGAGCATAATCTCTTCCAAGTTCCAACATTGGGGCAAGTAAATATTCTGGCTACTTTATTAAATATGTTATTTCTTCTTCCAACAAGAAGGACGGAGTGATTTTTCTGCTTTGCATGTCAAAATTAACAATAATTCAGTTACTTTTATTTTAACCTCCTATTATGTATGTCTTTCAGTTTGATAGCTTTGTGAAAATATTCCCTGGTGTGGCTCATGGATGGTCAGTAAGGTACAGTCTTGAGGATGAGTCAGCCATCAAGAGTGCTGAAGAGGCCCAATTGGACATGTTAAATTGGTTTACCAAGTATGTCAAGTGAAAAATTGTTTATGCGTGAAAGTGAACTTTGTGGGTTGGAATGCGCTTGTAAGGCAATGTGCCTAGAAGACTAATTTTCCATGTATTGTATGCAGAAATCAGCATCCTTGTTTATGAAATTTGGCGAGAATAACATACTCATGGCTGATTATTTTACTAATGATATTATTTTCAATTAGTACGATTAGAATGTTGATTGAAATTGTCTTAATTAAATGACCAATTCTTGTTTGCCATTCATTTTATTCGAAGCTATATGTTCATTTCAATGTGCAAGACTCTACTAAAGCATGAGATATGAAAATATTACTCACAAGGCATATACAGAGAAAGTGCATTGTGAGTACAGGGCATTAAATTTGAGTTGATACTTAGCTACAGCCAGCACAAAGTGCAGCCTTGCAGCTAAATTTCAGTTATGATATATAAGTATATGATAGTCGCACAAAGTGTGCATCTTTTGTGTGGGATACGCAATGCCACATTTGCTGAATTTCCATTAAAATTGTGAAAGTGTCTTTTCATCAGTTCACTATTATAACTGAGTGGAAGCCCCCTATCAAGCAAGAAAGAAGCAGCTCCTTCCACGGCAGTCACCATAGACTCTATTTATTTATTTTGCTCCAGAACACTTGCAAACCAATTAAATTTCAATTCATTTAATTACAAGAAAAAAAACCCACCAATTTTCCAAATTACACGCGATGATGTCTTTTACAATAGTCTTTCATTAATTTTCATCTCTAAAGAAACAACTCTTAAGGGAACCCATTGCAGAGCAGAACAAAATGATCACCAAACATCCTGAATAAATACAGAATCAGCCAAGCAAAATGAACCAAGAACAAATTCCTACCACTTCACACCATTCCACCTCAATCTCACTCGAGGTGGTACCTTATGTAATGGACACAACGTCATTCTCGCATGCTGTATGGATCTCACATACATAAAAGAATTATGCCATGTATGCCCATTGCATAACATACTTTTACATATTGCCTTAACTTTCATGAAAAACCATGCATAAACCCCAAACATTATTGCAAAGATTGGAAATTGTCTAAGCTCTCACTTGCCATTGAGTCTCTGTATAACAGTGATCAAGCCCTGAGTGCCAAGCTTCCCATCCCCATTAGCCACCATCCCAGAAAACAACTGCTTACACAATGCTGCCCCAGGTAAAACCACAACCTTCTCATCATCACCTTGTTCTACAACATCCACACCCATCCCCAAATCCTTCACATGATATTCTGCAAACCCACCTGGCCTAAAGTCCCTCCCTATCATCCTCTCCCCAAACAACTCCATCACCATGGACCCCGCCGCCCCACTCCTCACCGCCTCGAAGAGCTGCCCAACATCCAAACCCGCCTTCTCCGCAAACACCAGCCCTTCACTCAGCCCCAACAAATTCGCTCCCACAATAATCTGATTCCCTATCTTACAACTCTGGCCGCAACCCGCTTGACCCATATACGTGACCTTCCCTAAAATATCAAACAAGGGTGTCAGCCACTTCACAACTTCACCATCACCACCAGCTAGTATAGCCAATTTCCCATCTCTAGCACCAACATCGCCCCCGGAAACCGGGGCGTCGACAGCCCAGCAATCTATCTTGCGTGCAGCGGAGAAAATTTCGCGTGCGAGTGCAGGGTGGCTGCTGGTAGTGTCAACAATGACAGAGTTTGGATTTAGGCCGGAGAGGAGGCCATCCGAGTCGAGGACAATTTGTCGAACATCTGGTGGGTGTCCCAGCATAGTGAAGATAACATCGCAGGAACGAGCGAGTTCGCGTGGGGAAGAGGCGAGAACGGCGCCTTGGGATTGGAGAGAGAGGGATGAAGGTTTGGAAGGGGTGCGAGCGTAGAAGGAGAGTGAGTAACCGGCAGAGAGGAGGCGAGAGGCCATGGCGGCGCCCATTACGCCTATGCCGATCCAACCTATGCGAGTTTGGGAAGGAGTGATGGGGTTTGGGAAAGGAGTAAGAGTCCCCATTTGATTTGATTTGATTTGCAGTTGTTGAATAATGAATCTTGTTCTTCTGGCTTTAATGGGGTTTGGTTTTGGGTGATTCAATTTAGAGAATAGGCTCGTTTTTGCATCAACATTACTACAGTACTCATGGTAATCGGCCCGCCGTATTTTTAGTTTACTGCATATGGCTTGTTTGACAGAAGTGTATGATAACGTACATTCAAAATGATGGGAACACTGTCGTTTAAAAAGTATTATAAAAACACTTATTTAAAATTCTCATTATACCAAAAAATTTGTTTTCAAAAGTGAAAAAACATAATTATGTATTTGATATGTGTGTGTGTGTTTTTTTGAAGTGATAACATGTAGCCTAATTAGTGGGATCTACAATTTTTAAAATATTTACAAGTGCCACTAAGTATCGTTGTTTGAAAACTGGTACGAGGAGTTTTCTAAATTTAGTGTTTAAACACACTAAAATGAACAGCTATTACAAGTGGATTAGGGCCCATTTAGTTGGAGATTTCTAGTATCGTTTAAATGATGTGAAAATTGGGGTTTAAAAATTGTTGTGAAAACATGTGTTTACAGTATTCATAACGCAAAAAATGTATTTGGTACCATGTTTCAGTGTGTTAAAAAACATAATTATGTGTTTGGTATGCGTGTTAAAAAGCTTATAAGTGCGCTCCTTAGTTGAAATTGAAGAAGGAAGTTTTATGTGTTGTCTAATCAAGTGGGCCCCATATTTTTTAAAATATTTATAAAAGTGTCATTGAGCAACGTTGTTTGAAATCCAAAAACTGGTAAGAGGAGTTTTCCTAATTACACCCTAAAATGAGCAACTTAACTCAAACAATCCTAAAAAAAACACCCTAACCAAATGCATTGATAGTCTCTACAATCACACTTTACTTAAATATTTCTATATAAGTATCTTCTAAAATATTTATTTATATATAAATATCATCTAAAATACTTAAAAGCTATTAATGACAATTTTGAAATTTTCACTCTGTATATCCTTTTTTTTAAACACCAAATTAATGATTACATTAGGAAATGAGGATTAGAACTCTGAATGTCTCTTTTAAAAATACCAGAATGTGTCAATTATTCGTAGTGGCGAAACTAGGAATTTAGGTTAGGGGAACAAGATTAAAAGACAAGATTTAAAGTGAAAAATTAATCTAAAAAAATTAATCAATATTAATAACAAAATAAATAAACAACTATATGATAATGTAATTCACATACAAAATCTAACGTAAAATGTAAACTTTAATTTATTTTTTCACACCTAACTTATTTTACTCAATTGCCCTCGATTATTTTTCATATTTTGAAACTGCTGCATGATTTCTTCACAATCAATAGTCTTAAATATATCTTTCTCAAGATATGTGACTAAGCAATCATTCATTCATTGATCTCCTGTTTGATTGCGTAAACGATTTTTAATTATGTTCATTGCTGAGAAAGTTTTTTCAACAGTAGCTGTTGCAACTGGTAAGATCAATGCCAAAGTCACTAATGAGTAAACCAATGGATATGAAACATCTTTTTTCATTTCTACCATCTTTTCAGCAAGCTGTTTAATTCCTTTAAGTGCTGAAAACTCTTTAGTAGACCGCTGTCTGGGGCAGAAAAGTCTTCCTTTCGACAAATGAGATTTGTGTTGCGTTAGGGACCCAAACCGAAACTCTACGATGGGCTTGAAGCATGGCCCAAAGGCTACGGTGAAGATTTACAGAATTCTTCTTATTTTATGCCTTGGGCCTAGGTTGATGTTGGGGACATATTTTTAGGTAATTGGCACATCCTTTGACAAAATGCACTTTACTTGTATTTGGGTAAATCTAAGTAAGTTCAAGATGATCATTACAAGTGGTTAAATTGAAGACATGAAGATTACTCAAGAACTGCTAAAAAAAAGTGCAAATTGCAGGTCTCGATACCTCCTCGACAGAATCTTGATCTGTTGAGATTCATTAAAGCTCGACAAATGTCTCGATCGATCGAGCTTACGGGAGTCAAATTATAGCCAGTAACGTTTTTACTCTAAAAGGCTAATTTTTTATGGGTTTGTATAATTCTTATTGGAGTAGGAAAGCCCAAGGTTTGTGTAAACCTATTTGGAATAGGAGAGCCCATTAAGTTCCTATTTAAAGGAGGTGGAAAAAGAAAAACTTAACCCTAGAGAGCTTCATAATATTTTCTTTTTGAAATTCTAGCCTCCTTCTACAGAAGAAAGAGTTCTTGCTGCGTTTCTTGTACGCCTTTGGGTTTTGTAACCAAGCAAAGTCTCTTGCACCAACATTAAAGATCTTATTGGTGTTTCTATGTAAAGTTGCTGCAAATCAACTACAACAATCAAAGGGTTACTGTGGAGTTAGTCACGTACTGAGATTCGTACAAAGGAGTAAGCCGCGTACTGGGATCCGGCAAATTGGTTAGTCACATACTGGGAGACGTGCATCAAAAGGAGAAACTGTCACTACAGAACAAATCCAATTGGGTATTGGGGTAAGGATTCAACTGTAGGTTGGTAAGGTACTTGGGATTCCTTTACTTGTAACCGTTTGTTGTGATAATAGTGGAGTTTCGGGAGTGGTGACCTTAAATCACCTAATGGGGTTTTTCCTGTGTAGGTTTTCCCCATTCGTAAACAAGTCACTATGTCAATTTATTTTCCGTTGCATACTCTAGGTTATTAGTGATTTATTTGTGCTACTACGTAATTTGCTTGTTAACTTGATTAATTAAAAACTTGGTTAATTAATCAACTTAATTTATTACAAGGAGTCAACGCATTTGTGGCGTATCAGTTGAGACTGACAAGGATTATGGGATGACCTAAAAACACTTCCTACAATAGACACACCAGCATGATTAAAAAACATACTGCAAAAAGAAATAGTCCAGCAGTAAGATATTCCAACAGTAAAATATTCCAACGGTATAATGAGTCTGGACAGAATATATCTCCAATTGTTAGCTATTTCACAGATTAAGGAAAATATCTACATCTTCAAATTTATCATCCATTGGCTTTGGAGAAGAGTCTTCTAATACAATAATATGAGGAAAAAATTCTATAGTAACAGTTACATCATAACCTTCAATATTAAATGAGTAAACAAATATCATGAGCTCCATTACAACAAATAATGAGGAAACTTATTGTGAGATGAAGGGAAAGAGAGAGAGATTCTAGCTAGCGCAGCAAGATCATTATGATGCCAGGGTATGTTTATGAATGTAGTATATGTAGTGAGTAGTGAGGGTCGTTTCAGGTAGTATGAGTAATAAGAGAGAGTAAGTATGTAGTGAAGTTGCCGGGGTTTTCTACTGGGGACTGGTAAAAGCTTATAAGTAAAGGTGTGAGGGGGGTATTTTTTGAGCTGTAGACTGAAGAGCTTAGTTTCTAAGTTTGAAACTAAGAACCCAGAGGCTCAACACCTCACTAGGAGTTTTAAGAAAATTAGAGAGAGGAGAATAGAGAAGTTTATGAGAGAGTTCTTCTCTATTGGTGTGTCTTGGTGTGTTAATAAGGGGTTCTATTAATAGTTGAGTTTTGGGGGGTTGATTAACAAATAATCTTTACTAAAACAGTCTTAATCTTTAGAAATTCCTTAGAGAATCATTCATTAGATTTGGCCAAGAGTGGTAAGTCTAGCTTTTAGAATGTTCTTGTTGTTTTGGGTAATAACAGCTGGAGTTCTGACTTGGTATTAAATGCTGATTGCCCTCAGCTAATGGAATTAGAGCATGTATTAAGCTAATGATCTAGGTTTTGCCATTGCTAGGATCAAAGCTCTCTAGGGTAGATTGTATCAGCTCAAGCCAGGTGTCAATCTTGGAACCCTTTGCTGGGAACTCTGTTGGAGATCCCTTTGGTGCCCTCCAAACCATATTTCTCTAAGTTTCCCTATTTGAGGTTCATATGCTTGGTCCATAAACTAGAAAGCACATGTTTTTGGCATGATAATAGACAGATTTCAAGTTGTTCCAGAAGCTTTCATGGTTTGGTTATGGCTGCCCTTAGTCGTTGACCGAATGGGTTGGAGAAGAAAGGAGAGATGCCTGGCTGAAGCTTCCTGGCTGAAGCTTCCTAGCTTTATGTCATGTCATCTTCGCTTTGTGTCACATGAGAAATGATGAAAATTAGCTTAGCGAGGAAGGGTTTAAACCCTGCTAGACACGTGTCATCTTTTGGTTTGATTTGACAAGTTGGAACTGATGGTAGTGGGCCCCAGCTATCAGGTTGTGTTGAAACAGCTCACGTGAGCTTCAGCTGCTAGGATTTGCATGTGAGTTGGGCCGGTTCAGTTGGGCCTTAAACTTCTTTGAGCTTGTCCATCCCTACAAAATGAATAGTTTTGCCATGGGTGATATTTATGAGCTTTTGTAGTTAGTTGATTATGGAAAGAAAACAAGCATAGTTCCTATTAATTTTGTAAAAGAAGTATTTTTGAGGGATGAGTAATTTATGCTTCCCATGAGTTAGGGACCTTATGAAAATATGTTTTTGCCAAGGACTAATTTTAGGCTTTAAGCATAATGTGATTATTTTTGCCAAAATAGTATTTGGGCTTTGTAAATATGTGCTAAAATAATATTGGGCTTTTAAATATAGTTGCCAAAATAGTATTGGGCTTTTAGAAATAGTTGATAATAATATTGGGCTTTTAAAAATAGTTGCCAAAATGATATTGGGCCTTTAAAAATAGTTGCCAAAATAGTATTTGGGCTTTTTGAGATTTTGTAAAAATATTGTGGTGTAGCAACGGACTTAGTGAGTGTGCCGTGTCGTAACAGGCTTTTAGAGATGCCGTATCGTAACGGGCTTTTAGAGTTGCCATGTTGTAACAGACTTTTGGAGGTGCCGTATTGTAACGGGCTTTTAGAGGTGTCGTGTCATAACAGGCTTTTAGAGGTGCCCTGGTGTTAGGACATATGTGGTTCATTTGTTAGGAACATATATCATTCTTTAATGTAATTGACTAATCCTTTGACAAAACATACTTTACTTGTATTTGGGTAGATCTAGGATGTGTTTAATACTTTAAAGAACATGTTGTTCACGTTTAGTATTAAAGCCATGAAGATTGGACTAAGAAATAAGTGAAGAAAGCTGTTCACTGAAGCTAGACAGATGCTCAACACCTGTGGACAGATAGTTCGATAGCTGCTCAATAGATAGCTATCTATCGAGGTTTAATAAGGCTTGACAGATACTATATATCGAGGTATCTATCAAGGTTACGAAAATCAGAATATTTAGATTTAATTTTTGGGCCATGCTTATGTATTTGTATAGGGTTTCTTTTCTCACAACCCTTGACATATATAAGGCTTATTTTAGAGGCCGTCACATAAGAGAATACGAGGAGAATACATGAAAAAAGTGACCGATACCTTATTCTCTCTGAAAGAAGCTACTGCGTCTCTATGCCTTAGGGTTTTGTAATCAAGTGCTTCTTGATCTTCATTGTTAATGGAGTGAAGAACTTTGCAGCCAACATTTTTCTTCCTCTAGTTGGTGAGTAAGTCACGTACTGGGATTTGTACAAAGGAGTTCGTCACATATTGGGATTCGTGCATCAAAATGTGGCATTCATATATTGAAAAGTTCAGAGGTTCTGAAGTTTTGAAGTGGTAGAAGGTTTTTACTGTGAGTTTATCTACGAAGATTTTAGAGTTTAGAGACAGGTTTTATACTAAATTTGAAACTTTTCTTTACTATAGTAAATTGCTTTATATCTTGTCTTATCTACGGGGCTTGAAGGTTTCTTCCCAGGTTTTATACTGTGAAACTAGTTGGTTTCATTAGTTTTCTTAGGTCATCATATCTTATCTTATTTACTTTTTCACTGCATATTGTTTGTGACAAGATATTGATGTTTATTTTTTTTTTAACAAGTTTTATGCATAATAAACCTAATTAACAACTTGAGTTTAAAACTTGTTAATTATATCAACCGGGGTCTAAATTTTCCAACAAGTGGTATCAGAGCAGGCATACTCTGATTAGGGTTTAATCTTTGCTGTGAAATCCATTGACCCCTGTTGTCATGGAAACTCTTGATTGTTTTGATTTGCATGATCTTGTGTTGAATGATGATGATGATATTCAAGATGCCTACTGTAAGCTTTATAATTTTTGTATGAAATTTCTTGAATGTTCTACAAAATTAAAAGCTAAATTTAAAATGGTTAAGCTTGAAAAAGGTGATTTGATTGCAAAATTGGATGAAGCCAATAATTTGAATGAGAATTTTAAAAATCAAATTTCATTTCAGGTGGACAAAATTAAGAGTTTGGAAGAGCAACTAGTTGCATTTAAAACTGAAGTTGAAAAATTAACTAGTGCCAAATTTCTTGTTAAGCCTAGCTCAAAAGAAAAAGATTTTTATATTTCCTTATTTAAAAGGAATAATGAAGAGTTGAAGGCAAACATTGCTAGGATAGACAAAGGTAAATAATTTGTTGTTAACGCTGAAGTTTCTAAACCTATGTCTAAAGCTCCTCCTAGGTTGAATAAAAATTCTAAATTTGTCCCCACTTATCATCATTGTCATATTGTTGGTCAAATTAGGCCAGATTGTCCTAAGTTGAGATTTCTATCAACCTCTAAGTTTAGACCTCCTTTTAGGAAGCCGAATAGCTCTAAAACTACTCATGTTTGTCACCATTATGGTGTTTCTGGTTACATTCCTCCTAATTATTTCAAGTTGTTTCCTCATAAACGAGTGTCCAATAGGTCTCATCCTTTGTCTAAAGGCTATGTACCTGTTCTTGGTGAATTATTAAAATCTTTGAGTTTTTTGACTCAATTTAAGGGAAATTTTAATTCTTCTCTGTCCTTTAGTAGACATACTAGGACACGTGCCTTTTCATCTTCACGACTAAAGACTTGTGCTGTGTGGGTGAGAAAAGAGCCTAAGACTTAATTGTCTTTTCTATTTGTCCTTTGCTTTAATTCTTTCTATCTAAAGTAGGACTTTCTTTGATTGATTTCTTATTTGCTTTTGGAATTATGCTTTCATGCATCTGCATTTTTCTATCATGCCTTCATGCATTTGCATCTTTCTTTCATGCTTTCATGTTGTTTGTTTGTTTTTGTTTGGTTGTTTAGTTTTTATTTTGTTTTGTTTTCAAAATAAAAAAAAAGAGAAAAATCAGAAAAATACAAAAACAGTGTGTGTTTGTGTACATTGGTTCTTGTGAACCTTAAAATGGCTATTGAAACAGAGTTTTCTAAACTTTGTATCTTTTATAACTTAGATGAGCATTTCTATGCACAACTAAGCAAGTAAGTTTTGCGGCTCTTTGTTTGTGATGAGTAAGATTAAGTAATCTCTTGTACTTAACACTCGTATCACTCTTTTTGACGGGAAGGACTAGAAAATCCTAAGAGAAAGGCATAAATAACTATCTCACCATTGTTACTCACCAATCATGACATGACATGACATGACATGACATCTGTATGCTTTGGCATAGCAAAAGTGCAATGTTAATGGCATCTATATGTTTCGACATAGCAAAAGTGCAATGTCAAAAAGCTTAACATCAATGAGTAATTTTTTTCTTTCTCTTGTATACCTATGCATGATTTGCTTGATAAAATAAAATAAAATATGCAAAGAAAATAAAAGCAAAAAGAACAAAATTCTTTAAAACATGATTGGAAGTTTCTAGGAGATGTGAGAGTTATAGGATGTACCTCGAAAATGATAGTCCCCATCAAACAGTTATGATTGTGTGTGAGTTAAAGTGATTTTCTTATATTTAAAATCGTCATAACATAGAGACTCTTGTGCAATCTTGCGATGCTTTTCACACATAACACGTAATAGTTTTTGTTATTCTTGATACATGTGAAGGTACAATATGATTTGGCCATCACAAGGTGTACATGTGTTAATGTATGCTCACTAAACTCTCTTAACTTGTTTTTGAAATATAAAATTAGTTAGACTTGTTTTGTGTGTTTTTGGGATCTAAATGCTTAACATTTTTATTGTTGAGAGATGATTTTAAGAGTTCAAAATGTTTTTTGGATCATTGGTTGAGTTACATGTGTGATTGCATTCATATGTGTTTTTACCTTCTTGAAAAACTATTTTTAAGCAATCTCGACATCTCCTCGACACCTCTCAATACCTGGCTTATCTGTCGAGATCTTCAGTTAATTTTTTATCGCAATCTCAACACCTTTCGATAGCTAGATGGATCGATTGAGAAAGTTCATGTTCCCTCGATAGTTTCTCGATAGCTATTCGATCCATCGAGATATGCTTGATAGCTTCTCGACACCTCTCGATCCATTGAGATTCTCTTGCATGCATTGTTTTTCACATATTTTGCATATTTCTTTGTTCTTGTCATCCATAGCATCTTGTTTCATTACATTCATGCATTTTTATGGATTCTTTGTGCCTCCTTGATCATTTTTGATCATCTTTATAGCTTCTTGTACCCTTTATCAATCATGACAAAAAAAGGAAGAAATTGTGGAAATATGTGGTTTCTTTTTAAAGATTCTACATGTTAGGGGGAGATATACATGCCTTTGTACGGGGGAGATGTGTTTCGTTTTGTTAGGGGGAGTGTTTCCCTCCTTCTTGTTGTAGGAGCTTCTTTTAGCTTCTTCTTCTTGTACACCAGTCTTGTGACCATGTTTTCATACATTGTGCTTATCTTGGATATATATGTGATGATGTATGTTTCATTTCTATCTTTATACACATGTTTCTTATATTTTGTATGCAATCTATTATTTCTACTTCACTCTTGATATGTTGTGTTTAAAGTGTTTCAGAAATACAGGTTGTTAAAGTCTACTTGTCATGAACTCTTTTCTTGCAAAGTTTTTCAAGAGTTTATGTTATGATAGATTTTATTGTCAACAAATAATCACTCAACAAGTGAGTATGAGTTGAGTGATTTATGACTTCTCTTATATGTTCATTTATTTGTTGTGGTTTTGTCATGGATTGCCAAAAGGGAAAATTGTTAGGACATATGTGGTTCACTTGTTAAGAACATATGTCATTATTTTATATAATTGACTAATCTTTTGACAAAACACACTTTACTTGTATTTGGGTAGATCTAGGATGTGTTTAATACTTCAAAGAATATGTTGTTCAAGTCTAGTATTAAAGCCATGAAAATTGGACCACGAAACAAGTGAAGAAAAGCTGTTCATTGAAGCTGGACAGATAGCTCGACACCTGCAGACTGATGGCTCAACACCTGCTCGTCAGATAGCTATCTATCGAGGTTTAATGAGGCTCAATAGATACTATCTATCGAGGTATCGATCAAGGTTACGAAAATCAGAATTTTCAGATTTTATTTTTGGGTCATGCTTATGTATTTGTGTAGGGTTTCTTTTCTCACAACCTTAAACATCTATAAGACTTATTTTAGAGGCCGTCACATAAGAGAATATAAGGAGAATATAAGGAGAATATAAGGAGAATACATGAAAAAAGTGACCGATGCCTTATTCTCTCTGAAAGAAGCTATTGCGTCTTTGTGCCTTAGAGTTTTGTAACCAAGTGCTTCTTGATCTTCATTGTTGATGAAGTGAAGAACTTTACAGCCAACATTCTTCTTCCTCAAGTTGGTGAGTGAGTCACGTACTGGGATTCGTGCAAAGGAGTTAGTCATGTACTGGGATTCGTGCATTAAAGGGTGGCCTTCATATATTGAGGAGTTCAGAGGTTCTGAAGCAGTAGAAGGTTTCTGCTACGAGTTCATCTATGGGGATTGTAGAGTCTAGGGATAAAGGCTTTGTACTAGATTTGAAACTTCTCTTTACTATAGTGAATGGCTTTTCAGGAAGGTTTCCCCCCAGGTTTTTTATTGTGAAACTGGTTGGTTTCATTGGTTTCCCTGGGTCATCATATCTTGTCTTATTTACTTTTTCGCTGCATATCGTTTGTGACATGGTATTGATGTTTGTTTGTTTTAACAAGTTTTATACATAATAAACCTAATTAACAACTTGGGTTTAAAACTTGTTAATTGTATCAACCGAGGTCTAAATTTCCCAATACATGGTGTAACGGGCATTTAGAGATGTTGTGTCGTAATGGACTTTTAGAGGTGTCGTAACGGGCTTTTAGAGATGTCGTGTCGTAACAGGCTTTTAGAGATGTTGTGTTGTAATGGACTTTTAGAGGTGCGTATTGTAACAGGCTTTTAGATATGTCGTGTCGTAACGGACTTTTAGAGGGTTTGGACTTTTTGGGTTTTGCCACAAGGTAAATGTGTTTGAGTTTTTTTTGTGGAGATTGTATAATTTTGGTGGCCCAATTTTGGTAGTAGTGTGATAAGTATTTTTGTGAAAATCCAAGTTGGATAATATGTGGGCTATAATGGGTAATATTTGTGAGAGGGCCTAAGATAATTTATGGAGCTTATATGAGAAATATTTGTGGGAATTTAATGTGGGTAATAATATGGGAAAATTTTTGGGTAATATATGGGAGGTATGTAGGAAATATTTATACAGGCTCAAAAAAGTTTATGGGCTTGTAGGGGTATTTTTAGTGAGCAGGCTAATGAAATTAGGGCCCCAAAATTTGTACCTCAACATTTAGCCCCCCGAGTCACATGTGAGTAGTTCTTGTTTGGTCACATAAGCGAGTTTGAAATTTAGTGGCAGTTGTGAGTAGTGGGCTCCTGCAACTTTCCCACATTTTGCATTTGGTGGGTTTTCAGTTATTCCCCCAGTTTTCTTGCATTAAATGCTAGTCACTTTCCCATGCCTTGTCACTTGCAACTTTCACATTTACTAGTAAAAGGCTGGCCTTGGTTGCTTCTTTTTATTTTATTTTTTGCTTGGACTGAAGAATAGAGAGATTAAGGTAGAAAGGGAGAGCCTTTTATTCTTCTTCTTCTTATTTTCGGCCAAGGGTGAGAGAGTAACACTAATTCTAACCAAGGCAGAGAGAGTAATTGAGATTCTTGGCAAAGCCGAGAGAGAAACAGAGCCTTTTCTTCCTCCTTTTTCTTTTCTTCGACCAAGAGTAAGAGAAACAGAGAGCTTTGGCTAGGGTTTAGAGGGAAACTAAGATTTTTCTTTCCTCTTTTTTGCTTTCGACCAAGTGTGAGAGAGAGACCCACAATTTCTTTTATTTCCTGTTATGGCCGTGAGTGTTTTCTCTACCTCCCCTTTTGTTTTTGAGAAGAAAATATTTCTGCTTCTGTAGTGATGTTGGTACCATTGGGGTGGCTGTGCCAGGTGGTGAAACTACGGCTGGATGTGAAGCTAAGGCTGTTGTTGTGGGTGCTGGTGTAGAGGCTAAGTTAGGAGAGCCTTTGTTGTTGCTGCAAGACCCATGGTATTTCTTAACTTCTCTGTTTCCAGCAGTTGGAGCTTCTGAGATTAGCCCTCTAGTGTGCTGAGGAAATGGATTTTGAAGGGTGAAGCCCCCAGCCATGAGACAACATGGGCCCCAGCTGCTCCTGGTATAATGGACCTACGGTTCCAATAGAAAGAGCTTCTGCCAGTACCCATTCAATTCTTATGTCCTTGTGGCATAACCGTTGGTTGGTCCAATTGGGTGGAGAAAGAGTTTGCGATGAAGGATTCTATCAATTTTTGAGGAATGCCAAGATTTTCAAAGTTGTAGTTGTATCCCGTGGGTGGAACATGTATAGAGATATGAGAGCACTTTGATTTTTAGTACGCTGTTGGAATCTTAATACCCACACTTTCTTTTTTCCTTGGGGTGAGACTGTAGTCACCCTTGAAAATGTGGAAAGGATTTGCTTGCTGCCTAGCATGGGACATATGAATCTGCTAGGGCTAGGGCTATCTGATAAGGAGTCTGCGATTGCTAGAAAGCTGCTAGAGATCTTTGGAGGCACTTCTGCGTCTTGGATAGGTAATAAAGCCAGGTTCTCCTTTTGGATTTCTGAGTTTAAAGAATTTGAGGATGTTGATATGAGAAGAGCTGCATTCTTGGCTTTATGGATGAGCAAATGCGTGTTTAATTTGGACCCGGTACAGTTCATGAAACCTTTCACATTTCCTCTAGCCGTAGTGTTGAGTAAAGGTGTGTCTTTGCCTTTAGGTACTTTGTGTTTAGGTACCCTTTATTTTGAGCTGGATAGATTTTGTAGTGATGAGCTTGAAGGATCTCCACACCACATTATTGAGTCTAGTGTTAATGTAGTATTGTTGCAAACTTTCATATGGGAGCATTCAAAAGATTACAATGATGTTGGCAAAGATGTTGGCGATGTTAAAATGGCCAATTGGGTGGTCTGAGCTGCTGGACCCAATGGTGAGCTTCGGTTTTTTGGTTTTGAATATGGTCTCCCTTTGCTTATAAAGTGGATGGGTTTGAAGGTTTGGAATCTTCCTTCAATCACATTGCTGGATGATGAGGCTCACTTTGCTTGGAAGCCCTATTCTTATGTTGCTGTTGGGTTTTGTTGCCCGAACCCTTTTCCAAATGCTAGGCCTAGATCTCAAGAGTTTGGACTGGCTGATCATGAGAAGATCCCCATTTCTTGCTTATTACATCCCTTTCATACATCCTATATCCAAGTGGTGCTGGGTTTGATTTGATACAATACAATCCCTATAGAGTTTTGAGGCAATTCGGGTTTGATTAAGATGTCTAGGACATCGGTGCCACAAGATGTCCCTTGAGTAATGCAATGAAGTCGTTGGTTCATAGTACAACATTGGAGTATTAGGCTAGCAAGGTGGAGAGAGTCTTGGTTCCAAGTAGGCACCGTGAGGGGTATGCCACTTCAATTATGCGACTGTATTGGAGGAAGGTGATGGGTACCTTCATTGATTATGTAAATAGTTGAGAGGTTGACCAAGTAGTGATAAGTCCCCCTTTGAGTGAGCCTTCTACCAATGCTCGGCTTATTTCGAATACAAGGGTAGCTTCAACGTGGGCTACTAGGCAAAATTTGGGATTTGCTGAGTGGCGTGTTAACCTTAATGGCTAGGTGGTTCATGGTGGCAATGTCCCCATAAAGTTGAGTGAGAACAATACCATAGAAGGAGCACCCGAGTCTAATCCAACCACTAGTGCAACAAAGAGGTCTCATGGAAAATCACCTCCTTTTAAAGATAAGCCTAAAAAGGTAAGGTGCAAGAGAGCTGTTAAGGACATATTTTATGTAATTGGCTTATCATTTGACAAAATGTACTTTACTTGTATTTGGGTAGATCTAGGATGTGTTTAATACTTCAAAGAACATGTTGTTCAAGTATAGTATTAAAGCCATGAAGATTGGACCAAGAAACAAGTGAAGAAAAAATGTTCACTAAAGCTGGACAGATAGTTGGACACCTGCTTGACACATGCGGGCAACTGCTCGACAGATTGCTATCTATTGAGATTTAATGAATAAAGCTTGACAGCTTCTCGATCGATCGAGCAGCTATTGAGGTTACGAGAATTCAGATTTCTAGATCTGATTTTCAGCCCATGTTTATGTATTTTTATAGGGTTTTTTTTTCTCACAACCCTAGACATATATAAGGCTAATTTTAGAGATCATCACATAGGAGACTACAAGGAGAACATATGCAAAAGGTGACCGTAGCCTTATTTTCTCTGAAAGAAGCTACTACGTCTTTGCGCCTTAGGGTTTTGTAACCAACTGCTTCTTAATCTTCTTTGTTGATGAAGTGAAGAACTTTGCAGCCAACATTCTTCTTTCTCAAGTTGGCGAGTGAGTCACGTCCTGGAATTTGTGCAATTGGTGAGTCACGTGCTAGGATCCGTGCATCAAAGGGTGGCGTTCATATATTGAAGAGTTCAGAGGTTCTGAAGTGGTAGAAGGTTTCTGTTGTGAGTTCATCTTTGGGGATTGTAGAGTCTAGGGATAGGATTTGTACTAGATTTGAAACTTCTCTTTATTATAGTGAATTGCTTTTCGGGGAGGTTTCCCCCCAGGTTTTTTACTGTGAAACTAGTTGGTTTCATTGGTTTTCTTGGATCATCATATCTTGTCTTATTTACTTTTTCGTTGCACTTATATTTGACATGATATTGATGTTTGTTTGTTTTAACAAGTTTTATGTATAATAAATATAATTAACAACTTGCGTTTAATTGTTAATTCTATCAACTGGGGTCTAAATTTCCTAACAAGAGCAAGTGTTGAAAAGCCCAAGACTGGCAGTCCTAAGTCCCCAGCTATTGTCCAATCTGGTTTTGGTGCAGCTCTAGTCACTAAGCCTAGTGTTCCAGTTGCTCCATCTGCTAGTACACTCTAACTATTGAAGCAATATAGGAGGAAGACTAGCATTGACAAAGTAAAGGTTCTTGAGTCTTCAAAAGAGGTATTCTGACAAATCCCTTATCTTCTTACATCCTTTCTATCTTTTTTCTTTTCTTCTTTGCCTTCATTTTTGGTGCTAACCATATGTTTTTAAGGTTGCAACAGTTCGGCGATAGCGAAGAGCGGAGGAGTATGATTTTGAGGATACAGCTGCTAACTTTGGTAAACTATTGTTCCTCGCCTCGGTTTCTTTTCGGGTTTCTTCTCTTTACGTCCTTTATTCTGTAGGTCCAACTGAAGAAGAGATAGAGATGGCTGATGAAGGTCCTATTGTTGCTGTCACTACTGGAGGAACTACTGCTAGAGTGTTTAGCCAAGATCATGCTAGTAAGGATCATGATGTCATTGTCACTGCTGGAGAAGCTGTTGCCAGTGTGCCCAGCCGAAGGCACGTTGTTTCTTTGACTGTTCACGATGTACACTAGAGCAAAGAACCCCCGGTATGATGACTTTGAGTTATTTACACAGAGTAGAGTAAGTCTCCTGTCCAATAATGCTTAGCTATATGAGTGCTTTCTGTCACTGCTGGAGATATAATCATGCTTCTTTTTGCAAAGTTGCAGAGTGAATATTCTAGTGCTACCATTAAGGGAATGAGCCTTGAAGAATTCTTGGAGCAATTTGCAGGGGATGAGGAGAGTGAGAAAGTGGCAGCTGACTTCTATCCCCTTTCAAGTAATATTGTCATGTTCTAGCAGTCTGAGATTCCTACAGAAGGACAGCCACTGCTGGAGGCAATTGTAAGGAAACATCCTCACTTCATGACTGGATGCAAGCTAGGTGCTTCATTAAGGAAATTTGGACTTCAGTTGCTTGTTGCGGTACTGCTGGATATGCAACGTATAAAGCTTGAAAGTACAAACTTGAAGAAAGCACTTGAGTGGAAGAATGCTCTTAAGGATTTGTTGTTCATGAAGTTTGGAGTCCAATTCATCCTTGATAAGATTCTAACAGCTGCTGAGGCTTGTATTTCTTGAGATGATGAGCTTAAAGTGAATATAACTGATCTTGAGAAAGAAATTGCAACAAAGAGAGTCAAGCTTTCTCTTCTAGTGAGTCAAAAGGAGGAAATGATGCGGTCGTCGTCAGCTAGAGGTGCTTTTTCCTCAGCAGAAACCTTTGGCAATGGCTTATTAGACTAGCTTTTTATTAGTAGCTTAGTATTTTGGACAATTTGTCTTTAAATTATGATGTAATGGAACATGTTATGTATTTTGGGTTTATTTAGCTATGTAGGTTGTGTTTTGTGCAAAGGTGCACCAGCCATATGAACTTTATGTGATAGCTTAATATTTCTCCAGTTGTGCAAGCTGTGTTTTGTTTATGCATAGGTATATGAACTTAGTTTGTGAAAAATGCTTTATTTATCAAAGAATAGTATATTTAGCTAAAATATGGCCATGGAAATCATATACATAGTTTTGAAGATATTCATTGTGCTCATGACTGTTTTAAGTTCAAAATACCCAACTATTAAGGCTGTAACTTTATTCATAATTTAGAGAATGCATATTTATGTATGGAAAGTAATATTAGAGTGTTGGTAAATATAAGAAATTCCTATTTGAGGCAAAAGGCAATGCTTAATTCTTATTCACATAGTAGTAGTTTATACAAGGAAAGTTACTTAGTACATACTTAAAGGTTGAGTTAAGCATAGTGCAACTTAAGCCATTTGCCATTGATAGGTTCCGTGAGACTTTCACCTTCTGCTGTAGCTAGACGATAATAACCATTGTCACTGGCTTCCCTTATGAGATAGGGCCCCTCCTAACTTGGGGCAAACTTGGAGGGTGTTGAGAGATTCCTCCTTATATGATCTGCTACTTTTTGAACCATTTGTCCTTTGACAAAAGAACTAGATCTCATGGCCTTGTTGTAAGCATTGGCCATTTGTTGCTGATACGACTGGGTATTGTTATAGGTAGGATTCCGTGTTTCCTCCAAGGTTTCAAGGTCCGTAGTTCTGATTTTTGCACAAATGGTAGCATCCATGTCCATTTCTTGTCTATGAACAACCCTTGGGGTGGGAACCAATAGCTCAACTAGAGATATAGCCTCGGTACCATATATAAGAGAGAATGGCTATAGTCTGGTGGCTGTTTTGCTTGAGCTTCAGTATGCCCACAGGGTTTCCAACAGGTGCTCTATCTAGCCACCCTTATATTCATGCACCATTTTACCGAGAATTCTCAATAACACTTGGTTGGTAGCTTCCGCTTGACCATTGCCTTGTGGATAAATAGGGAGTGGATTTGCGGTGCTTGATGTGGCGATGGTTAAGTAACTTTCGGACATCTTTGTTGAAAAAAGGAGTGCCATTATTAGTAACAATGTTGTGGGGCATGCCAAATCTATAGATTATATGCTTTCGGATAAAGTTTGCAACAGCTGGGCCTATAGCCTTCTTTAGGGGAATGGCTTCAACCCATTTTGTGAAGTATTCGGTAGCCACTAGTATCCAAATGTGACCCTTGGATGCTTGATTGATTGGGCCTATTAGATTAAGCCCCCAAGTATGGAATGACCAAGGAGTCATCATGTTTTGGAGGTTGGTGGGGTGAGTGTGTATGAGATTCCCATGAACTTGGCAAGTATGGCATGTCTTCACACATTCAGCTGCATCTTGTTTCATGGTGGGCTAGAAATACCCAAGATTGAGTAGCTGCTGAAGAAGTCGCTTTTTGCCTTGATGGTCACCACACTCTCCCGCGTGTACCTCTTGCATGATTGATTGTGCTTTGGGGGTCCCCAGGCATCTTAGAGGCTCCCCATTAAACCCTTTCCAGAAAAGGATACCTCATTCCACAAAATAACGAGTAGCCAATTTTTTCAATCGGTAGGCCTCCTCATGATTGTCGGGCAAGATGCCCTTTATGAGATACTTAAGGAAGGGTATATGCCAATCACTAGTGGTAAAGACTACACATGACTCCATCTGATCAGAAGTGTATTTACAGTTGGTGCATTGTTCTTGGATAGTGGCAGCTTGTTTTCTCATTTCTGGCCAGTAATACCCTAATCACTGGAGGTGTCTGTAGAGACTGATAGAACCGCTAGAGCCACCGGATTTTTCATGAACTTCTTTCAATCACTTAGTGGACTCACCAGGGCTTAAGCATCTACCTAGAACTCCTCCAGGAAGTTTTTTGTATAGCTCCCTTGTCATTAGAGTATAATCTTTGAGCACCTTTAAATGATCCTTCTCATTTGGTGATAATAGTGCATCTTTAAGGGAAGACCGCCAGTCTGTCTATTCCAGTGGTTGATCAAAGAACTCTTCTTTTAGCATTTGCACGACTAGGATAGGCCTCTACACAATAGTGACATTTGTCGTTGCATCTTCAAAGTTGACTTTTGATCCCAAGGTGGCTAGAGCATTGGTAAAGCGATTGACGAACCTTAGAGAGTGTTTAATATTGAATTCTTCAAAAGAGTCTTCCAACCTTAGAGCCATAGCTCTATATGAATCTAAAGATGGTTCCTTGAATGCAAAATCTCCTCTGGCTTGGCAAACAACTAGATTTGAGTCTCCCATTACTCGAAGGTGTTTGATACCCATTTCACGAGCCACTGCTAGGCTCGTAAGATGTGCTTCATATTTAGCCATATTGTTGGTGCATGGAAAATCAAGCTTGAATGACATAGCCACTGTTTCTCCATTATTTTTGGATAGGACTATTCCAGCCCCTCCTTTGGAAATGGTAGAGGATTCGTCAAAACGTAAAGTCCAAACAGCTCCAGTTGTTTCCATAAGTGCAATTTCTGGTAGCCCACCAGGTACATCATCAGTAATGTTCTAGCTGTTCTCTTCAGGAAAATTTGACAGTAAATCAGTGATGGCTTGGCCCATTACAGCTGTTGGGGTAATCACGATGATTTCAAATTCAGATAATTGCAAAAGCTACTGTGCTAGCCTTCTGGAAAGAATCAGACACCTCAAGAGTGAATGGATCGGATGAGATTTTGTTAAAAGCTGTATCGTGTGAGCTAGCAGGTAGTGATGCAATTGTTGGGCAGCATATATTAGAGCAAGACAAGCCCTTTCAGCCCTTGGTTAGTGAGTTTCGACATCCTTTAATTTTTTGCTAATGTAGTAAACTGGCAGCTCAATTCCTTCCTGATCATCTTGGGCTATAAGTGCCCTAATTACTTCATCGTTGGTAGCCAAATACAGCTTGAGTGGTTTTCCTGGTATGGGTGCACATACGGTTGGCAGTTTGGTGAGGAATGCCTGCTGGCATTTGGAAGTCCAGTGGAGGGGTCTTCCTTTTTTTAGCAGTGGTGTAAAGACAGCTGTGAGGGCAGTAAGACCTGGAATGAACTGCCGGATGTATGAGAGTTTACCAAGAAAACTCTTGAGTTGTGTGAGTGTGGTAGGTGGCTTCATAGGAGCAATGGCTTGCACTTTTCTAGGATCAACATCTATGCCTCCATAGGCATATTTGAGTTGATTTGTGCTTGTAGAGTCGGCACCTTTTAAAGACTTTTCGTAATATAGCAAGATGATCCTCTCTTGTCTTTGGCTTCACAACAATGTCGTCTACATAATCTTCGACTTCTTTATGTATCACATTATAAAAGGTTGTGGTCACAGCCCTTTGATACGTGGCTCCAACATTTTTGAGATCAAAGGGCATGACGGTGTAGTAAAAGTTGCCAATATGAGTTTGGAGGGTAGTCTTGGTTGCATCTTTGGTTGACATTCTGATCTAATTATAACTGCTGAAACCATCCATGAATGGAAACATAGCATGTCCAGCAGCTGAATCAATTAGTATATCCATGTTCGGAAGTGGAAACTTATATTTTGGGCATGCTTTATTAAGATTCCGGAAGTCGACACAACATTGTATTTGTCTCGTTCTTTTTCTTGATCAGCACAACGTTGGAAAGCCATTTTGGGTGCATGATAGGCTTGATGAACCCAACTGTGAGAAGCTTTTGAACTTCTTGAATAATTTGAGCTTCAACATAAGGATGGAAGCTCCGCATGTGCTGTACTACTGGCTTTGCCCCTGTTTCCATGTTAAGAGCATGTGCTACTAGGTTGGGATCCAAAATGGGCATCTCATGGTACTCCCAAGCAAAGACATCAATATACTCCTTTAATAATGAAATAAGTTGAGTTTTTTTCCAACGGTGGCAAAGTTGCATTAATTGAAGTTGGTCGTTGGATACTAAGATCGTCACTAAGATTAATGGTCTCCAGTTCCACATCAGGTAAAAAATTGGTTACTACTGGAGGCTCTTCAGATAGTTCTACCAAACTGCTGGGCAGATTCTTTTCTATGGTTGGGGTTTCTGCTTCTTGAGTATAGCAATATGTTGGTGTAGTGCTTGCTTCATTTAGTCCGGGACCCTTCTACTTGAGACAGCTAGGCCCTGCATACCATCATAAACAATACCTTAAACGACCATCTGGCAGCTAGACTTGTATACATCGTGGCTGTGAGACATTGTTGGAGGTTTCCATATGTTCACTTTTCTTTTTATTTTGATCAAGGAGGGACCTCATGTCTATTTTTGAATCATTCTCAATGTCTTGCAAGCTAGGTAATGGGATCCCAATAGACCCTAAAGTAGAATCTTTCCCACTTAGGGTGAGCTCATCATAGAAAGTAGCCTCAAAGTAGTATGTCTCAGATAGATCAAATGGTGTAGGATTAGCAGGGATGCGTATAGGCTTACCATTAAATCTTCCCTTGACACATTGGTAGTAAGTTGATGGCACAAGCTTGTGTTTTTGGAGCCATGGCTTTCCAAGTAGAGCATGATAGAAGGTAGGTGAGTTGATAACATGAAATTTGGTGAGAGTAACAATGGGCCCCACTTTGAGGACTAGCTGCATACTTCCAATAGTGTACTCATGAATTCTAGGGAAACTAGAAACTTTAATAGGAGCTCTAGCAGTTTTGTTGAGTGGGATTCCAGTTGATTTGAGTGTTCTGGTTGGGACAAGATTGAGTGATGCACTAATGTCGACTAGTGCCCTTCTTATGTGAACATCATTAATCTGAGTAGCAACATATAATGGTCTGCTATGATCAGGGTGTTGTACCTCCATATCCTTGTCGGTGAAGGTAATGACATTAGTAGTCTCTAGGAAAGCTCGGCTGGCATGAGCTTCAGTTGTGAGGTAGTGTGTTCTAGAATTGGCAGCAATGGATACAAGAGCATTAGTCGCTGTTCTCCTTGGCTCTTCTTTGAGCCTCAACTGGTTGAACAAAGTACGAAAGGTAGGGCTCCTTTGAAGAGCAGAGAGAGTTGTTGGAGGCATGCTTGTACTGCTGGCCATTTCATCCTCATCAACCTCATTGTGAAAGAGTACAGTTATTGTGGCTTTCCCTCTGTGATGCTGAGGCAGTGGAATCTGTTGGACCTTCTGCTCACAGGTGAAGTTTAATGTGCCATTTGAAATTTTGTTATGAAATGTTCTTCAGATTGCTCTACAATCTCTAGTTCCAGGACCCACATATCGATGATACTGACAATAAAAGGGCTTTCGCATGTCCTCCGGAGTAGGCTCTTTGCTAGGCTTGAAGGGCTTCAGTATTTCATCAACCATCCATTTGTCAATGACAACATTCATTTCACTTCACTCCAACCATTAGTTCATTGCTGGAGACCGGGAGAGCTTGAGGAACACTCTTCTTTTTTGACTTAGGTTTTTCAATAGTGGAGGGCTTGACTGATATTGCTGTCTTACAAGCTTTTTGGAGTAGCTGGGCAAACTGAATGATATCATGATTCTCCAAATGGGCTCGGTACTCATGAGACATGTTATCAATGCAAATTTGGCAAGCTCTTGTTCTTTGCATTGCCCATAACAATCAAGAGCAGCATCTCTAAATTGTCAAATGAAGTCAAAGAGTCCTTCGGAGGACTTTTGCTTAGTGTTGTGAAGAGTGAGGATAGTAACTTTTTCCTCCCCATGAAAATATTTTGAGCAGAAACTTTCAACCATGTCATCCCATGTGGCAATGGAACCTGGCTGGAGAGTGGAATACCATGTGTAAGCACGATTGATAAGGGATTTTGAGAACTCCCCTAGACAAAGATATCCATTTCCAGTAATAGGACCCATAAAATCTAAGAACTTGTTGACGTGCTCAAGTGCATTCCCTTTCCTTTCGTCATAAAGAGTGTAGGTGGGAGTATTATACTTTTTCGGATATGGCTTGCTTGGTAACTCAGCTGGGTATGGTGGCCTTCAAACAAAGTGCCTTGGTTCCCTTGGCTGGCTAATTCTTTCCTTTTCTAGCAAAGCAGTGAGATCATAAAATGTAACAAACTAAGGAAGAGAGGCATCTTTCTCACTAGATTGAGGATTTCCAGCAGGTGAACCTCTCTCTTATTGTGTTTTAGGATCTTGGACCTTCATGTAATAGCTGGGGTGTTGGCTCTTGAGCCTCTCTCAAGACTCTCATAGATTTAACAAGTTCAAACTGAGCTTGCTGCATTACTTGTAACATCTCCAAGAACAATGGTCAGAATCCTTTTGATTAACTTCATGTTGATTAGCTTGTTCTTCTTGTGTAGCGGGGCTATGATGGCTTTGTGTTGCTGGAGGGTTATTGTTTTGAGTCCCTTCTTTTTGGCTATTCTGCAACCTAGAAGGCATGGTAACTCTTGCCTTCAGTAAGCTCCCCAGTGGAGTCTCTAAAATGTTGGGAGCAGAAAGTCTTCCTTTCGACAAATGAGATTTGTGTTGGGTTGGGGGCCTAAACCGAAATTCGACGATAGACTTGAAGCATGGCCCAAAGGGCATTGGTAAAGATTTGAAGAATTCGCCTTATTTTATGCCTTAAGCCTAGGTTGAGATTGACAAGGATTATGGGATGGCCCAAAAACACTTCCCACAGTAGACACATCAGCATGATTAAAAAGCATACTGCGATAAAGAAATAGTCTAGCAGTAAGATATTCAAGCAGTAAACTGTTCCAGTGGTAAAATATTTTAGCAGTAAAATGAGACAGAATTAACCTCCAACCGTTAGCTATTTCACAGATTAAGGAAAGTATCTACATCTTCAAACTCATCATCCATTGGCTCTAAAGAAGAGTCTTTTAATATAATAATATGAGGGAGAAATTCTATAGTAACAGTTACATCATAACCTTCAATAGTAAATGAGTAAACAAATACCAGGGGCTCCATTACAACAAATAATGAGAAAACTTAGTGTGAGATGAAGGGAAAGAGAGAGATTCTAGCTACTGTAGCAAGATCATTATGATGCCAGGGTATGCTAATGGATGCAGTATATGTAGTGAGTAGTGAGGGTCATTTCGGGTAGTATGAGTAATAAGAGAGAGTAAGGATATAGTGAAGTTGTTGGAGATTTTTTCTAGGGAAGGGTAAATGCTTATAAGTAGAGGTGTGAGGGGTATTTTTTGAGCTGTAGGCTGAAAAGCTTAGTTTCTAAGTTTGAAACTAAGAACTCAGAGGCTTAGTACCTCACTAAGAGCTTCAAGAAAATTAGAGAGAGGAGAATAGAGAAGTTTATGAAAGAGTTCTTCTCTATTAGTGCATTTTGGTGTGTTGATGGGGGGTTCTATTAATAGTTGAGTTTTAGGGGGTGATTAGCAAATAATCTTTGCTAAATCAGCCTCAATCTTCAGAAAATCCTTATAGAATCATTTCTAGGATTTGGCCAAGAGTAGTAAGTCCAGCTTTTAGAATGTTCTTGCTGTTTTGGGTAATAACAGCTGAAGTTTTGACTTGGTATTAAATGCTGATTGCCCTTAGCTAATGGGATTAGAGCATGTATTAAGCTAATGGTCTTAGTTTTGCTACTACTAGGATCAAAGCTCCCTGGGGCAAATTGTATCACCCTAAGCTAGGTGTCAATCTTGGAGCTCTTTGTTGGGAATTCTGCTGGAGATCCCCTTGGAGTCCTCTAAACCACATTTTCCTAAGTTTCTCCATTTGGGGTTCATGTGCTTGGTCCATGAACTAGAAAGTACACATTTTTGGCATGATAACGAACTGATTTCAAGTTGTTCCAGAAGCTTTCATGGTCTGGTTATGGCTGCCCTTAGTCCTTGACCGAAGAGAAGAAAGGAGAGATGCCTGGTCGAAGCTTCCTAGCTTTATATCATGCTGTCTTAGTTTTGTGTCACATGAGAAATGATGAAAATCAGCTTAGCAAGGAAGGGTTTAACCCTTGCTGGACACGTGTCCTCTTCTGGTTTGATTTGATAAGCTAAAACTAATGGTAATGGGCCCCAGCTGTCAGGTTGTGTTGAAATAGCTCAAGTGAGCTTCAGCTGCTAGGATTTGCATGTGAGTTGGGTTGGTTCAGCTGGGCCTTAAGCTTTTTTAGGCTTGTCCATCCCTACAAAATGAATAGTTTTGCCATGGGTGATATTCATGGGCTTTTGTTGTTAGCTGATTATGAAAAGAAAGCAAGCATAATTCCCATAAATTTTATAAAAGAAATATTTTTGAGGGATGAGTAATTTATGCTTCCCATGAATTAGGGACCTTATGAAAATATGCTTTTGCCAAGGAATAATTTTGGGCTTTTAGTATAATGTGATTATTTTTTCCAAAATAGTATTTGGGCTTTGTAAATGTGTGCCAAAATAATATTGGGCTTTTAAAAATAGTTGCTAAAATAGTATTGAGTTTTTAGAAATAGTTGCCCAAATAATATTGGGCTTTTAGATTTAGTTGCCAAAATGATATTGGGCTTTTAAAAATAGTTGCCAAAATAGTATTTGGGCTTTTTGAGATTCTGTAAAAATATTTTCGTGTAGCAACGAACTTAGTAAGAGTGCTGTGTCGTAACGGGCTTTTAGAGGTGGCGTGTCATTACTGACTTTTGGAGGTACCGTATCATAACGGGCTTTTAGAGGTGCCGTGTCATAATGGACTTTTAGAGGTGCCGTCTCATAATGGGCTTTTAGTGGTGCTGTATCGTAACAGGCTTTTAAAGGTGCCGAATCGTAATGGGTTTTTAGAGGTACCGTATCGTAACGGATTTTTAGAGATGTCGTGTCGTAACAGGCTTTTAGAGGTGTCGTGTCGTAATAGGCTTTTAGAGGTGCCATATTGTAATAGGCTTTTAGAGGTGCCATATTGTAATAGGCTTTTATAGATGCCGTGTCATAACGGACTTTTAGAGGTGCTGTATCGTAATGGGCCTTTAGAGATGCTGTGTCGTAATGGACTTTTAGAGGGTTCGTACTTTTTGGGTTTTGCCCACAAGGTAAATGAGTTTGGGCCTTTTTGTGGAGATTGTATAATTTTGGTGGCCCAATTTTGGTAGTAGTGTGATATATATTTTTATGAAAACCCAAGTTAGATAATATGTAGGCTATAATGGGTAATATTTGTGAGAGGGCCCAAGATAATTCATAGGGCTTATATGGGAAAAATTTGTGGGGTGGGTAATAATATGAGAAAATTTTTGGGTAATATATGGGAGGTATGTAGGAGATATTTATGTGGGCTCAAAATAGTCTATGGGCTTGTATGGGTATTTTTAGTGAGTAGGCTAATGAAATTAGGGTCCTAAAATTTGTACCTCAACATCCGCATGTCGTGGATGTATGTCTTAAGTTGGTTATACAAGAAAGAAACTTGAACTGTTGAAAATCACTTGAATAAAACTAAGCAAGCGGAATCCATTTCTCCTTGTCGAATGCTAAAAATAAGTTATCTAGGTTCAAACACAAAACACAAAGTAATAATTCAGAATTTTCAAAACGACTATTAAGTTCCTAAAGCTACATATCTATAACAGTATAAAAAAGCTCCACTTGATAATGATGTGAATTTTTCATGTTTTGAGTTCTTCGTCATGGCCAAGGTTGATATAAATAATCCATATCAATGACATCAATATTATTTTTTTTGGACAAAATGCTAAAACCTCCTATAGCAAAGAGTTCCACCCATCATCTCTCATGACTTGTAAACATTGCTTTGAAATGTCAACCAACTTCATAGCATTCACAATATCTTGATCTTTTCGTTGTAATGCCTATGACAACTCATTACTGCTTCTACTCTTTGTCCAAAATCTAAACCATCTTCTATAATAGTTTCAATCACATCAATTATAGAAGAAAACAATTGAATAAGATTAACAAGTGCACCATAATGAGAACTCCCACGTGTATCTCTAGGTCTTTTTTGATTCAAGCCACGACTAGTTGAAATTTCATTATTTTTAAATGCTTCTATAACTTCAACACTACATTTTTCGTGAAGAATATCACAACGTTTGCATGATGCTCCAACAATATTGAATACCTTTGACCAAATTAAAAAAGTTTGCAATCTGGATGTGATTTTTTTGCTACTGCAACTAATGTTAGTTGAAGTTGATGTGCAAAGCAATGGACATAATAGGTAGAAGGATTATCTTTCAAAACAAGAGTTTTTAGTCCATTTAACTCACCACGTATGTTGCTTGCCCCGTTGTAGCATTGTCCCAACAATCTTCTAATGCTTAAGCTATGTTTATTAAATACTTCCTCAATTGCACTCTTTAGTGTCACTGCTGTTGTATTATTAACATGTGTAATGCCTAAAAAGCGCTCATTCACATGTCCCAATTTGTCTACGTAACGCAAAGCAATTGCCAATTGTTCTTTAGTAGACATATCACGTGATTCATGAACTATAATAGCAAATAATAAGTCTTCAATATCTTTAATAATAGCATTTATTGTCTCAACGGTTGCAGCATTTGCTATTTCTTTTTGGATATCAAGAGAGGTCATTTGATGATTTTCAGGAGCATTTTCGAGGATTGCTTATCAATTCCTTCATTGTGCTTTGCAAGAAACCATAATAATTCAAGAAAATTTCCTTGATTATTAGAGTCTTTAGATTCATCATGGCCATGAAATGCTAATCCTTCCCATTGTAAATAACAAATATAATCCACTGATGCATTCAAATGAGCTCAATATTCCCTTTTCTCAACATTCGATTGCTTTTTTATAACTGTTTGAATACTTTGTCTCTAGTTTAACAAAGCTTCACATTTTCTTTGAGCTATATTATGTGCGTTGTTGTGATCCCCAATGTGATCCTGTAATTTCTCCTTTTTTTTTTTTTTTTTTTTTTTCAAATTTCTAAATCCTTCAGTAACAAATGAGTCTTCCCCTCCTTGATCACCAGTATTAGGTCGAAATAGATAGCAATATAGACAATATGCAGCATCTTTTGTAATGCTATATTCCAACCAACTAGGATTTTCTTTGAACCACAATGGATTAAATCAACGCTTTGTTTTGCCAAATTGACTTTGTGGAAAATCATGGTCAACTGGTGACAAGGTTTATTTTGTAGATAATGCCTTCTAATTTGATCTCTTTCATTAGGAAGATAGTTAGAAATTTTTATTCTTAAACCAGGATATGTGGGAAGATTTGCAACATCCACTTCGATACAAGTTCGTTTAGGATTTGATCTAGATTCAGTATTATGATCAGGATTCTCCATAATCTCAATTAACTATAAATATATATATGTCATATCGTTAAAATAAAGAAAAAAATTACCAATTTGTGATTAAGAATAATCAATATTTATTTATTTATTGTGGTGAAGTAATTTTGATAAATAGAGTTCTCAATAATAAGATATATCACAGTAATCATGAGTTAGAATCTAAATACTTTTCAGTCACAACTACGTGAACTAGCGGGCAACATTATACAATATAAACTATCCCTTTCACCATCTTGCCAATGCCATCTGCCAAGTGCTAATCTCATGTCGTATTTTTATTTATTATTTATTTATTGTGGTGAAGTAATCTATATATATATATATATAATAGGTGAAGTAGAGAGAAACTCAAATTGGAATTCCAAATTAGAGTTCCAATTTTGTGCCATATGTCTACATCTATGTGGAGAGCAAATCATAATTATCCTTCCAATTTTTCAATTAAAATTTGAAATTGAAGTTTAATTTTATAGATTCTACGTATCGGGTCAAGTAAGCTATTGTGCTAATTAAATTCTTTCTTGATTTTGCCGTCAAACGTCAAAACCAAAGAGACTATTTTTTTCCCCCAAATTAGAGTTCCAATTTTGTACCATGCGTCTACATTTATATGGAGAGCAAATCATAATTATCCTTCCAATTGTTCAATTAAAATTTGAAATTGAAGTTTAATTTTATAGATTCTATGTATCGGGTCAAGTGAGCTACTGTGCTAATTAAGTTTTTTCTTTATTTTGCTGTCATACATGAAAACCAAAGAGGCTACTTTTTTTTGACAGGCAAAGAGGCTATTTTTATACCGAATGGACTCATTGATTTCACAAGAGACAGGGGAGGGGAAGAGACGTGAGGCACTATGAAGGAGAGATTGAGGACCACCACCATGTCAAACCATTTCCCACCTTCAACCTAGCCTTTTGCCAACAATATATATTGCCTGAACCACTATTGATACAAGTATCTTTAAACAATAAAAATTGGTATCAAATATGATTTAGGTTTTGTGTTAGGACATATGTGGTTTACGTTGTTTTAAACATATGTCATTATTTTATGTAATTGGCTTATCCTTTGACAAAACGCACTTTACTTGTAATTGGGTAGATTTAGGATGTGTTTAACGCTTCAGGAAACTGTGTTTCAAGATCAAGTGTTGAAGTCATCAAGTCTGTTCAAGAAACAAGCTAGAAAGTGCAAGTTACTAAAGCTCGACACCTAGTCTTGACACATGCATCTATTAAGCTTTAGAAGCTGTTTCAGCCCCGAGACTCGACAGCTTCTCGACACCTCTATTTATCGAGATTTAAGGAAAACAGATTCTAAGTTTTGTTTTGATTCCAATCCGTGAATATGTTTTTAGGACTTCTTTTCTCCTAATCCTAGACATATAAAAGGATTATTTTAAGGGCCGTCAAAGGGAGCACAAGTACACAAGTTGTATAAGTATTGAGAAATCCTTGTTCAAGCTATTTGTGATCCAAGACAAAGTTCATGCCCTATTTCATCATTCTTGTGAAGAAGGTGTTGTGTAATGTGCACTATAGGGTTTTGTAACTAAGCATCTTCTTGATCTTCATTGTGTGGATGAATTGAAGAACTTTGTAGCCAACAACTCTCTCTAGTTGGTGAATTGAAGTAGTGTACTGGGATCCGCGCAATTGGTTAGTCACGTCCTGGGAGCCGTGCATCAAAAGGAGAAACTGTCACTACAGAATAAGTCCAATTGGGTATTGGGGTAAGGGTTCAATTGTAGGTTGGTAAGGTACTGAGATTCCTTTACTTGTAACCGTTTGTTGTGATAATAGTGGAGTTTTGGGAGTGGTGACCTTAAATCACCCGGTGGGGTTTTTGCCGTTAGGTTTTCCCCATTCGTAAACAAATCACCGTGTTATTTATTTTCCTCTACATACTTTAGTTATTGGTGATTTTTTTTGTGTTCCCACGTAAATTTGCATGTTAACTTGATTAATTAATAAGTTGGCTAATTAATCAACTTAATTTATCACAAAGGGTCAACGTGTTTGTGGCCTATCATTTTGTTATTTTGGATTGATTTTTATTAATTTAAGTATTTGGGTTATTGGTTTTGATTAAGGTTGAATGACGAAGAAAGAAAGGGCATGATCAAAGACGTTTGAAACCCATTTAGCTTAGGGTTGATAGCCATTGAAGGTATTGCCAGGAAATAAGGAATTTTCTTTGCTTAAACGTGGTTTGGTTGTCATCCTATGTAATGTTCTTTTCTTCTTCTTCTTCTTCTTCTTCTTCTTCTTCTTATTTGAATGAATTTCATTCTCTGAATTGTATTCAGTTTTTTTTTTATTTTTTTATTTTTTATCATTTGTTTTTTAATTCCTTTTGATTTTGGTATCATTTTTTCTTCTTCAAATTTTCATATCTATTGGTTTGGGTGTCAATGTTAACTTTCTAATTTAATGAATTCTCTAAATTGGGTTGAGTATTACACGCCAACTATTTGATTTGTATTGCCCTTTTCTTATTATAATTATGATTGTTGTTTGGAATGTAAAATTGTATTCTTTTATTTTTTTTCTATTTGTCTATAGGGGACAAGAACGAGGCACTCCATACATATAGCAGAACTCTTGCAAAAGTCTATTTCTACCCTCTTTTGTACATGCAGATTTTGTTTTTGGCAACCAATTGCCAACTTAAAGCATCCATATTATTAAAATATAATGAGTAACAACACTGATGTGAAACAACGAAACAAGTTGGTTGCTTTGGATTTTGTTCATTGTTTTCTTAAAAAATTATGAATAGGATTCTATATGAAGTGTTATTATATATGACTATTTCATTGTTTAGCTTAGTTTTTGTATTTTACTTTATGCATTTAATTCCTAAACCACATTCCTCTCAAAAAAAAAAAAAAAAAAAAAAAAATCTAAACTACATATTGTTAATTCAATTACATTAGTTGGATACATCTCATGGTATATTGGATCATGCTCACTTATTTATTTGGGTGAATTAAAGTGTCCTCTACATGTTTGACTAAATGCTTGGTTATTAGGTCTTGCTAAAGAAGTATTGATTTCATAGTGGTTATAGCCTCCTATCCTACAATTGCTTTTCCAAAGTAACTTTCTTACTTGGTCATGTTATGGGCATAGTTCAATTAAGTCATATCATATGAAATATGAGGCTTTAGTCTTAATTATATATCAAGTTCTCTATTGTTATTTTTGCTGATAGTTGTTTTCCTTATGTTAACGTTTTTGTGATATCCTAGAAAAACATTTACGACTTTGCTGTCATAAAGATAGACTCGGTTTATTTGTTGTGTCTTGGATTAGAGGGCTTTCTTCTGATATTGATGAAGTTATTCTAAAGGATGCTTTTGGATGATGTGGTGAGCTAATAGAAGGTAATGCATTAAACAAATCTTCCTTCTCTTATGTTATTTTTAGTCTATTCTATTTAGTTACTTAAGTTAATTTACCAAGAAATTTAATATAATTTAATCTATTATACCTAATTTGTAGACCTAATTTATCATCTTTGCCTTTTGTTTTGATGACATTAGGAGTATCACCCATGATTTTAATAGTCAAATCTAAAAGCTGAATTATTATTTGTTGAGTTCTTTGCCAATTACAACACTAGGGTAATCTCCAAGAAGAGTTGCTAGAACAAATTGATAGATTAGGATAGTCTGATTTCCCTTCTATTTATCTCATACTTCTTACTAGATTTTTTCCATTTAGTGTATATGTGTTTGAATTGGCTTTAACTTGCATGCTTTAGCCTGCTTTTTTCTTTACAGACTAATTTTAATAGCCTGAAGTTTAGAGTGAATATTTTGCTAACCATTGCGTTACTGCATATAAAGGGATTATTTACTTAGTATGGTTGTTTGGTTTACACAGTAATTAGTGGATCTAAATTTTTTTGAATTGTTCTTAAAAAAAATTGTTGAATTGTTGGATCTAATCTTCAAGAAGAGTTGCTAGAACTTACAGGTTAGGATAGCTTGATTTCCCTTCTATTTATCTCATAATTCGTATTAATCTTTGTCCATTTGGTGTATTTGTGTTTGAATTGGCTCTTATTTGCATTTTTAGCCAGATTTTTTCTTTAAAAAAAAAAAACTAATCAATCTAATTCAAGCAAGAACTAACACAAAATAATTTAAAACGATAAAAATAAAAAATTGGCCAAATTACCTATTGGAGGCATTAGATTGATTAGTTTTTTTACCTCCTTTTGAAAATTGAGACTGCTATGTTTTTGAAATTAAAAGCACTGATTAGCTTTGCAATGCCTAAGATAGTAATCAATATATAGCCTATGTTGTCTATCGTGCTACTCATTTTAGTTATTTTAGGCATTCTTTGTTAGAAAGTTTGTTTTAGATGGGGGCAAGTCAAGCTAAGTTTGAATGAATTCAAACTAGAAGTCTTTTCCATATTTGTTATTACCTTCTCACAAGTTGTTTGAAAGAATTCATATTTCATAAATATGTGTTACTATGGCAAGATTTGTTTTTCCACATAAAACAGTTCCTAAATCCATGCTAGAGCTCTATATCTATAGTCCCCCAAACTTTTAAATTTTAAGTTTGGAAAGAATCTCCCCCTTGCTAAAATTTCCAGGTTATTTAGTGTACAATACCAGTTTTACTATAATATGATTTTAAATTTCAAATGTCTTATATACATGTGATTTCAAAAAACACTAAATAAAGCGTGAAAAGATGTGTCTTACGCGTCTTTAGAGTTAATACTTTTAAAAAACAAATATTGCACTTCTTTGCTCAAACACAGTTCTTAAGCCACCATTATACATTTAGTTTTTGAGTCCTATTACTCCTACACTTCTTATGTACAAATCCAAACCAATGTAACAACTATCTATTGACTCCTTAAACTGCTGTTCCCTATCTAATTATTTTTCTTTCATTCTTTCTCTGTCTCTATATCTCTCTCTTCCCATTTTCTCAACAAAAACCGCTCCTTTCATTGAAGGCTATCCTTCAATCCTAATGTATATCACACAAATAGAGGTGGATGTTCTTCTAGGAAAAAAAAAAAGATGATAGTATTGCATTTCGTTTGCCAATTTTATAAAGTACAAGCTTTTATAGTATATTACTTTTTGTTGAAACATGCTGCTTATTTTTTAGTTGTCTTTATCTGATTTTTACGTAGGATAGTCCAAGGTTATTATATGATTGATTGTAAAATGGAATTTATTGTTTCATATAATAGAAATTGGGTTATTTATTTGTGTAGAAACAAAGGTTAAAGAGCTATTTCTTTTGGAGCTTATCAGGCATGCGTAGATCTGTTAGTTTTTTCTAAGATTGATGGATGAATGATATTTGCCTAGGTGAATTTTTCCAAATCATTTTGATACTCGGCTAGATTGTGGTTTGAGTCCGAATAGTCCAATTGATAGAGCAAAGGCTACGCATTATTAAAAAATTGCAAACAATGTCTCTCATGGTGTCTCACATATAATGAACATTGTTGGTGCGTATGGTTATTCCCTAGCATTGAACTTTTTCATAAATTGAGGGAAAAAGAAATCAATAATCTAGAATCTTAAAGTTTATTTTGAGTTAGATGATTTTGATTATTCCAAAATGTGGTTTATTGTGTCACAACAAAGCAAGTGATGACTTTAGACAAGATGTCGTTTCTCAATGTTGATGAGCTTGAGATTTTACAAGAGTATGTTGATCATGATATTCATATATAAGCTAATAAGGATAATGTAATCGTTAATATCATGTAAGCTTCTTGAGCATCAACAACAATATTCCCTCAAACCCATAACCTTCAGAAAAACCCTGGATCAAATCTGCATTAGTTATAACTTATAAAACTTCAATTATCAGTTTTTCTAAACCATGTATTGATGCCAGATTGGTCATTTTTTGAACAAGAGTGTGTGTGTGTAATTTTTTTTCTTTTCATTCATGCCCTAGGTTTAACCCCATAGTTAGAGAAGTGAATAAATAGAATTTTAAGTTCTTTGAATTGTGTGTGTGACCTAATTAAGAGATACTTTAGTTCACAAGTATTTTCCTTGAAATTATTTATATACACATTGATTTTTGAGTTTATGATGTTTACATACTAAGTTTAATTCTTTCTTGCATGTATAAATTTAGTTAGTTTGAAAGTAATTGACTGATATTAGCTAATTAGTGGCAATATTAAAAATAATTTCAAAGAAATCCAAATTTTGTTTCCCTTCGAAAGAATTGTTGTTGGTGGCAAATTAGTATGGGAAGCATAGGCTTCTAAAATGCCAAAGAATACTTTGACTACTTGTTGTGGGAACCACCATGTATCAAAGTCCTAACTTTCAAGGTTGCCAAAAAGCTAGAATGGGACATTGGAATCGTGATGAACCTTATCCTTATGGTTATGAAGAATTTGTGGTTACGTGCAAGTGATGCACAATCGACCTTGAAATTTTTAAGTTGATGAAATTTTTATTTATTTTTATTTTTTTTTTAAGTTTGACAAACAAAAAAAATATATTAATGCCCCTTTATATATATTTTAAATAATAAAATGCAATATTCTCTTTTTCTTTTTTCATTGTAGCATCACTTAATAAAATGTAATATTCTCTTTTTTTATTCATTGTTTATCTAATACTATCCTCCTTATGATAAACCAAAAAAAAAAAAAAAAAGATCCAATAGCATCACTTAAATAATAAAATGTAATATATATTTTTATTGTTTTATCTAATTCTATCCTCCTTGTGATAAACCCAAAAAGACAAAAAAGAAATTGACTAATAGTATCACTATATTAACTATTCCTGTGCGGTAGCATGAATTACATACTAGTTTTGGTAAATCTAGAGTTCTCAATAATTAGATATATCACGGTAAAAGCCAATCATGAATTAGAATCTAAATATTTTTCGGTCACAATTGCATGAACTAGCGGGCAACATAATACAATATAAACTATCCCTTTCACCATCTTGCCAATGCCATCTGCCAAGTGCTAATCTCATGTTGTATTCCCTTATGTCAGCAGTCAGCCTCCCACGTTTTGCATAAGGATTTGAGAATATATATAGTAACTAGTACTACTATTTTCTTTCCCCGATAAATTCCATGGTTGGAGAGAATTTGAATACAAATTCCTTGAAAACACAAAAAAGAGAATTTGAATATGTATTCGATGGAAACATTAAAAGATGTTAATCAGGTTATATGACTCTTGATAATACATAAAAATTACTAGTAATTATTGTAAGGACTTGGTTTGAGTATAATGTTTTTGTGTATTTGATTATTCAAGATCATGACACATGGTAAAAAGAAGTGACAGCTTTAAGAAATTTTTTTAGACTAATCATTAAGAAACTTAAATTATACGAAATCTAATAAAAATAGAGCTTGACTATATTAACATCAAGAAAAAAAATACACCCAAATACATGAAGTTTTTCCAATTTCCTTCTACTAATAAAAGGAAAACAAAAATAAAAAATGACTGATGAGAGATAAACTGAGAATGAAGAATGTTGATGATAGGCCAAGAATGTATTGACCATTGTGATAAATTAATTGATTAATTAGCCAAGTTAATTAATTAATCCAATTAACATGCAAAACATGTGGTAGCACAAACAAATCACCAACTAAGTTAATATGCAGTGGAAAATAAAGTCGACACGGTGATTTGTTTATGAATGGGGAAAACTTCCAAGGCAAAAACCCCACCGGGTGATTTTAAGGTCACCACTCCTGAAAATCCACTATTATCACAACAAGCGGTTACAAGTAAAAGAATCACAGTACCTTATACTAACCTACAGTTGAACCCTTACTCCAATACACAATTGGACTTGTTCTGTAATGACAATCTCTCATTTTCAATGCACAGCTCCCAGTATGTGACTAACCAATAGATGCGTGAATTCCAGTATGCGACTTAATCACCAACTTGAGAAAGACATTGCCACGAAGTTTTTCAGTTCATTAACACGATAAAGATCATGAAACTTTTTGGTCACAAAACCCAAAGGCGTACAAACACAATAGCTTCTTCAAGAGAGAGATGAACTAAGGCAAATTCTATCTCCAATCACAATTTGCATGAACAAAACTTTGCTACACACTTATGCAACTGTGCAATCTTTGACGACCCTTAAAATAGTTCTTATATATGTTTAGCAGTTGTGAGAAAAAAAGCCTAAATATGTACATACAGATTGGAGTGAAATTTGATCTGAAAAACTGATTTTCTTAAATCTCTATAGATAGGGTATCTATTGAGCAGTTGTTAAGCATTGAGCTAAAGTAGCATTTTAAACCTCGATAGATGCTCTCTGTCAAGCTTTAAAATCCAGTGCTTCTTCACTTGTTTCTTGGACAAATTTACATGGTTTCAATACTAGAACTTGAACTTTTGTTCCTTAAAGTATTAAAAACATTCTAAATTTACCCAATTATAAGTAAAGTATGTTTTGTCAAATGATTAGCCAATTCTAAAGGACATATGTTCCTATCATGAATCACATATGTCCTGGAAATCTCATTCTTTGGCAATCTGTGACAAAACCATAACAAACAAATGAATATACGAGAGAAGTCATAAATCACTTAACTTATACTCACTTGTTGAATACAATAAAATCTATCCTAACACAAACTCTTGAAAAACTTTGCAAGAAAAGAGTTCATGGCAAGAAGACGTTGACAACATGTATTTCTAAAACATTTGAAATAAAACTCATCATGGCATCTTAGTGTGAAATAGAAATAAAAGATTACATACAAGTAATAAGAAACATGTGCATAAAGAGAGAAAATAAACAACACATGAAGAGATAGGTGAAAGAATGTAATAACAACCTCAATATATCAACAATAAGTAGAAGGTTTGCTATCATAAAGTAAGAACAATGTATCTATAAAAGATAGAAAAAAAAATACATAAGTTCTTACTACATTCCTCAAAAAGTATAGACACTCCTTCTAACAAAAATCTCTTATACTAACTCTCCCCCTAGATACATGACTACTCTTATATCAAAAACTACTCCCCATTTCTGTCATGAATGTCAAAGGACAAGTAACTCAAGTAGTCATCGCATCATCACTGGAAGATCTAGCACCATTATCCTTATCACCATCACCATTAGATTCACCATTATAGTCCTCATCCTCAGAAGTCTCTAGAGAAGGAGTGGGAGACTCTACGAGGCCACTAAGGCGAGCCTATCGTCATGCAATACGATTGACACGAGTGTTCACTTGACACAACTCATCATTGAGAGTGTCAAGGCGAGCATCCATGTGCTGAAGCTGTGCCATAATTGCCTAGAGTGTCACATTATTCGCAGAAGAAGAAGGAGCGGATGTGGATGGAGTTGAAGAAGCTTGAGTGGTTGCCGTCTCGGTCTGTGGCCGCTCCAGTCAAAGCTGGTTCTCACTCCGTCTGATAGTAGCCGCGTTAATGGTACACATGACAAAGAAAGGATTCGACATGAGAAAGGAGACCGAAAAATGGCAAAGGATCCTTGTGATAGCTGAAGGAAAGATAAGCTTATCATAGGTCGCCATATCCCTAAACATCTATGAGGGAGAGGATGAAGGGAGAAGGATAGTCTATAGTGAGGTGCTCTAGGAGGGAGCACAAAAACTGAGCACGGGGCTCTATGATAGAGTGATAGTAAGACAAAGGATGGATAACGAATGTCATCACCATGTTAAGAAACCTCAAACCTTTAGCAAAGGTAAAGCAACAGGTGTTCTGATGATCACCCCAAGAAGAAGGAGTCTCACAAAACAGAGATATGAGCTCATCTTTAGACACAGTCCTAAGACGATCACAGCTAGGGTAGTTAGGATGCGCTACCCTTGGTACATATAACACCTCAGATATAATATCTGAAGTTACTACTATGCACGTACCTCGAACATGAGTGACAAAAAGAGGTACTGAATAATCGAATCCATGCATGTTGGAATAAAACTCTTGTATGATCAAGGAAGGACAAGTGACTAGGACGTCACACAGTGACTTCCAACCCCTACTATGGATGACAGTGGGAAGGTCAGTATCGAAAAAATCCACTAAGATGACTTGGCGTTTTGAATGAATATCTCGCCGAGAAGTCCTTACGGACTTTCTTATCACAAAACTGAAGATGAGAGGGAGTAGAATCATAGGATGATGCACTAGAATGAAGAGGATTTTGGGACGGAGTAGATTTACGCTTAGCTGCCATGATGCAGACTGAAAGAAGGAGAGAGATAGAGACAACTAGAAAAGCCCCAAACAGTTTAATATCAATATGATAGAAAATGGAATGTACGTATGCATGAAAAATGCATAAGCATGTGACATGCAACAATAAAAGCATCATAGGCTTAGCCCAATCTAAACCTACTAGTATACAAGTTTGCAACAAAGTAAACTGTTATGAAATCTCAGACCTTTAGCAAAGGTCAAGCAATGGGTGTTTTGATGATCACCCCAAGAAGGTGTCTTATATAATAGAGACATAAGTTTGTCTTTGTACATATTCCTAAGACGATCACAAGAAGGCGTTTTGAAGTTACTACTATGCACGTACCTCGGGGTAGTTAGGATGCGCTACCCTCGGTATGTGTAGCACCTCAGATATAAGATCTGGAGTGACTACAATGTGCGTACCCTAAATGCGAGTGACCAATTGGGGTACAAAATACTCAAATTTGTGCATGTTGAAGTAAAATTCCTATGTGATCACAGAAAGGCAAGTGACCGGGATGCCACACAGTGACTCCCAACCCCTACTATAGATGACAGTGGGAAAGTTAGTATCAGAAAAATCCAATCAGATGAATTGGCATTCCGAACGAATGCCGCATCGAGAAAAGTATTCCAAAAAGTCCTTATGGGCTTTATCATCATGGAACTTGACGTGTGAAGGAGTAGAATCAGATGAAGATGCCCTGGAAAGAAGAGGATTCCGAGATGAAACAAATTTTCATTTAGGTGCCATAGAGCAACTAATGAGAGAAAAAGAGAGAAAGAGAGAGGGACAAACAAAAAAGCACCAAACAGTCAATATCAAAATATAAAGAAATGAAGATATGTATGCATGAAAAATGCATGACCATGTTACATGCAACATTAAAGACATCATGGGCTTAGCCCAATTCAATCCTACCAGTACACAACATTTTAACATAGTAATCACACATCTAAAATGCATGAACATTGTTAAAAATGCAAATGTGATACAATGCATGAACATTTAGGATTATTTACACAAAACCAATTCCACAATTTTGCAAAAACCTCATCAATTTTGAAAAACCCTAAAGATTTTTCAAAAACCCAGAAACTTAGGTCTAATGCGTGAAATGCATGAAGAATGAAGGATTAAAGACCCTTACCAAAGAAGAAAAGCTTGATCTATGCTGAAAAGCTTCTTGGAATGAGGTTTGGAGTGAGAGATAAGTGTTTGTGAAGGTGAGAAGTCAGAAAGAATTGAGAGATCGAGAAAAATGAAATGGAAATTGTGCTGGTGCTATATATTGAAATATATTGAAATCTCAGTTTCTCGATGGATCGAGAGGTGTCGAGATCTATCAAGAATTAAAATGGTTAGAAGGATCTATCAAGAAGCTATTGAGAGGTGTCCATAGCAAAGTGACCTTGATCGATCGAGAAGCTATCAAGGAGACAGAAACTTTTTCGATGGATCAAGAAGCTGTCGAGAAGTTATCGAGGCAAACTCTCAAAAACTTCGATGGATCAAAATTACGATAGCAGTTGCCGAGAAAGGAAGCTCAAGAGGCTCGATAGATAGCCTAGTTGTCGAGAGGTATCAAGAAGCTGTCGAGATTGCTTAGAACAGTTTTTTCAAAGAAGAGAAAAACATAGACATGAATGCAATCAAGCATGCTACTCAACCAAAGATTCAAACAACATTTTAAGCTCTCAAAAACATCTCCCAACAAGAAAAATGTCAAGCATTTAGATCCAAAACACACACACACACACACACACACACACACACACACACACACACACACACACACACACACACACACACACATACACACACACATACACTAAACAAGTCTAACCAATTTTATATTTTAAAAACAAGTTAAGACAGTTTAGTAAGCATACATTAACATAAGTATTCCTTGCGATGACCAAATCACATTGTACCTACACATGTATCAAAAGTAGCAAAGATTATTGCGTATTGTGTGTGAAAAATATCGCAAGATTGCATAAGTGTTTACATTGTTAAGACTTATGTGTTTCAAGTTGTTTTGAACATATGTCATTATTTTATGTAATTGGCTTATCCTTTGACAAAACGCACTCAAATTGTATTTGGGTAGCTCTAGGATGATTTTAATACTTCAAGAAACAAGGTTTCAAGATCAAGTGTTAAAGCTATGCAAGTTGTCCACGATTCAAGTTGAAGAAGTGTTAGATTTTAAAGCGCGACACCTGGCTCGACAGCTGCATCTATCAAGCTTTAAGAAGTTGTTCAGCTCTAAGGCTCGATAGCACCTCGACACCTCTAGCTGTCGAGATTTAAGAAAAATAGATTTTAAGTTCTGTTTTTGATTCCAATCTGTACATGTGTTTTTGGGACTTCTTTTCTTCTAACCTTAGACACATAAAATGATTATTTTAAGGGCCGTCAAAGTGTAAGCAAGTTGCACAAGCACTGAGAAATCCTTGTTCAAGCAATTTGTGACCTGAGATAAAGTTCTTGCCCTAGTTCATCTCTTGTGAAGAAGTTGCTGTGTAATGTGCACCGTAGGGTTTTGTAACTAAGCATCTTCTTGATCTTCATCGTTTGGATGAATTGAAGAACTTTGCAGCCAACAACTTTCTATAGTTGGTGATTGAAGTTGCGTACTGGGATCCGCGTAATTGGTTAGTCACGTAATTGGGAGCCGTGCATAAAAAGGAAAAATTGTCACTACAGAACAAGTCCAATCGGGCATTGGGGTAAAGGTTCAACTGTAGGTTGGTAAGGTACTTGAGATTTCTTTACTTGTAACTGCTTGTTATGATAATAGTGGAGTTTCGGGAGTGGTGACCTTAAAATCACCCGTTGGAGTTTTTGCCGGGTAGGTTTTCCCTATTTGTAAACAATTCACTGTGTCAATTTATTTTCCGCTGCATACTTTGGTTTATTGGTGATTTGTTTATGCTACCACTCTATTTGTATGTTAATTTTATTAATTTATAACTTGGCTAATTAATCAACTTAATTCATTACAAGGGGTTAACGCGTTTGTGGCCTATCAAGTGGTATTAGAGCAGGCGCACTCTGATTAGGGTTTAATTATTGTGTGTGATCCATTGACCTTTGTTTGTCATAGATAGAGATCATTCTCTTATTATACCTTCACTGTTTGATGGTACTAACTATGCATACTGGAAACTACGCATGAGAGTTTTCTTACAGTCACTAGATGAGAAGCTGTGGCGATAGGCTGGACCAAGCCTACAGAAGCGCCAACTGGTTGGGATGATGCCAAGATCAAGGCGGCTAATTTCAACAGCAGAGCATTGAATGCCCTATTCAGTGCGGTCACTAATGAGGAAATCAAAAAAGATTTCCTCCACTAAAACTGCTAAGGAAGCATGGACCATTCTCCAAAAAACCTATGAGGGAACAAAGGCTGTTAAGGATTCAAAACTATAGAGGCTCACTACAAGCTTCGAAGAAATTAAGATGGAGGAGGATGAGTCATTCGATGAGTTCTATACCAAGCTCAAAGACATAGTGAACTCAGCTTTCAATCCTGTGGAAACCATTCTTGATCCCAAGATCGTTAGAAAAGTGCTTAGATCTCCGCCTGAGAGATTCCATGCCAAGATCATGATGATAGTGGAATAAAATGATATTGACAAGATTCTTTTGACTGAGCTGGTTGGTAATTTGCAAACCTACGAGCTAGGGTTAACAAGAATGGGCAAGTCAAGTCAAGGCAAGAGCATGGCACTGAAGGCCAAAAGCAGTGATACAGATGAGTCTTTAGATGATGAAGATTCTAAGATAAAGTCCTACATCACCAGGCAATTCAATAAATTCATAAAAAATGCAAATGGAAAAGGCTTTGACAAGGACCATAGGAAATCTAGTTCTTCTCAGTTCAAGAGCCTAGATAAAGGGAAGAAGGATACTAGAGATGGCGGTTAGTACATTGTTCCCATTGGACCTAAATGCTTAGGGTGTCAAAGGTTTGGTCACATGAAGCAAGAGTGTCCCACATATCTCAAGAGCATTAGGAAGAGCAAGGCACTTGCTACTACCTTGAGTGACATTGAGCCTGAGGATGATTTCGACAATGATGATGACGAAATTTTGAATGCATTCACTGCCATTGTCAATCATACTAAAGGGATTACTGAAGATGTAGATGAAGAAAAAGAATTGGTGGATGCTAAGTTTGAAACGATGGATGATCAAGATGATATCCATACCGCCTATGAGAAACTATACAAGCTTTCTGAAAAGTATGAGAAACTCTATAGGTTGGCCACCAAGAAGCTCAGTGATGTGGAACTTGACCGTGAGGAGCTTTCCACTAAGTTTGATGAAGCAAATCAGACTATTAGGGCACTGAGATTTAAGAACAACTTCCTGGCTGAGAAGAATAAGAAGCTTGAAGTAGAACTATTTCAAGTAAGAGCTCAATTGGAGAGGACATCAAATACGAAGCTAGATGAGATGCTCAGCATTCAGATATCTACTTCTGATCGAACAGGATTAGGGTATGAATTCTCTTCCTTTAATAGTCCTTCTGCTAGTACTACTATTTTTGTTCCTCTTGTTAATAACATTAAAATTGAGAACAATAATGTTAAAGATGAATTAGCTAGTGAGAACTTAGGTAAGGGTAAGTCCATCTTAAGAGCACTCCCTAAGCTTAAGAAGAAGGAAACTAAAAAACCTAGGACTAAGAAGGCTAACTCTCAAAAGTCTAAACAGAAGAAGCAGCATCTCTATCATCATTGTGGTATTGCCGATCATACTCGACTAAATTGCTAAAAGTGGTTAACCACTCAACAAAGTAATGGCTTGATAGCATCTGGGAACCAAAATCAGTTTCAAACATCTCTTGCTCCTCTTGGAGATCTTCTCAAAGCCCTTATGTTCCTTTCGAACTTGAACGGTTTCAATCCTTCCCCCTCATCACCGATTCAAGGGTTTGCAAAAAGCAAAGGTTCTTCCAAGGTGTGGAAGGAAAAGGGTCCCAAGTGATTGTTTCACGTTTTCTCTCTCTCCCCCTTTTTTTTTTTGTTTTTGCATTACTTGTGTGTGCTACTTTAACTGTTCTGAGTCAATCTAGTTTTATACATTTTTCTTGCTTTGTTTAACATGTTTTTGTTTGTTTGTTTTCAATTTTTGTTTTATTTTATTTTTCAGATAAAAATAAAAAAAAAATTAAAAAAAAAATACAAAAACAGTGTGTGTTTTTGTAAATCGATTCTTGTGAACCTTAAAATAACCATTGAAACTGAGTTTTCTAAATTTTGTATCTCTTGTAGCTTAGATGAGCATTCTCTATGCACAACTAAGCAAGTAAGCTTTGTAACTCTTTGTTTGTGATGAGTAAGGTTAAGTGATTTCTTGTACTTAACACTCGTATCACTCTTTTTGAGGGGTAGGACTAGAAAATTCTAAGAAAAAGGCATAAATAACCATCTCACCACTGTTACCCGTCAATCATGATATGACATCTGTATGCTTCGGCATAGCAAAAATGCAATGTCAAAAAGCTTAACACAACTAGGTATTTCTTTTCTCTCTTATATGCCCATGCATGGTTTGCTTAATAAAAGAAAATATGCAAAGAAATAAAAAAAAAAATCAAAATGCTTTAAAAAATAATTGCAAGCGTGTTTTTTAGGAGATATGGGAGTTATAGGATGTACCTCGAAGGTGATAGTCCTCATCAAACAGTTATGATTGTGTGTGAGTTGAAGAGACTTTCTCATACCTCAAATCGTCATAACTTTGAGACACTTATGCAATCTTGCGATGTTTTTCACACACAACACGCAATATTCTTTGCTATTTTTGATATATTTGCAGGTACAATATGATTTGGCCATCACAAGGTTTACATGTGTTGATGTATGCTCACTAAACTGTCTATACTTGTTTTTGAAATATAAAATTTGTTAGACTTGTTTAGTGTGTGTGTGTGTGTGTTTTGGGATTCATGTACTTAACATTGTTGTTGAGAGATTATTTTGAGAGCCTAACATGCTGTTTGGATCATTGGTTGAGTTGCATGCGTGATTGCATTCATATATGTGTTTTTATCCTCTCGAAAAAAACTGCTCTTAAAAGCTGGCTCGACACCTCCTCGATACCTGGCTGTCTGTCGAGTTTCTTAGCTTTTTCTTATCGCAATCCCGATAGCTTCTCGACACCTGGTGGATCGATCAAGGAACTTTCTGTCCTCTTGATAGCTTCTCGACAACTAGTGGATTGATCGAGATTCTTTTTGTGTCTAATTCTTGATCCTTGACACCTCTTCGATAGCTCTATTTGTTGAAGTTGTTTTTCTTGACACCTACCTACATCTGTCGAGAATTACTAAACTTCTATATATAGTTTCTGCGCAATCTATTTCTCATTTCTCTCGATACCTTGAGTTTTTCTCCTCCCAAACCTCTTTCTCTCACTCCAAACCTCTACCCAAGGTTTCTTCAAGCTTCCTTCGAGCTTTTCTTCTCGTGGTAAGCTTCTAATCTCATTCATTTACATGCATTTCATGTTCAAAACCTAGTTTTTGGGGTTTTTGAAAAATTTTGGGGTTTTTCAAAATTGATGAGTTTTTGTTGCAATTTTTGGGATGGGTTTTCTAGATTTGATCTTAAAAACTCCATGCATTGCATCACATTAGCATTCTAACAGTAATCTTATGCATCTAGATGTGTGCAAATTGATTATGTGCTGATAGGTTTGGATTAGGCTGAGCCCATGATGTTTTTCATGTTACATGTCACATATTCATGCATTCCCATGCATACGTTCTATTTTTTTCAATATACTTGTTATATTTGAATTGTTTTGGGACTTTTCTGAGTGTTTCTTTCTTTCACCCTCTCTTTCTATTTACGTTAGTAGTGTTTATGGCACCAAAATATAAATCCATTTCGTCTCAAAACCCTCTTCGTTCTAGGACCTTTTCGTCTTCTGATTCTACTCCTCCTTCTATTCGGTTCCGTGATGAGAATGCCCAAAAGGACTTCTCGGAGAACTTTTCTAAACGACCTGTTCATTCAGAATGCCAAGTTATTCTGCCATACTTTGTCCACACTGATCTACTCGATGTCATTCACAGTTGGGGTTAGGAGTCACTGTGTGACATCTCGGTCACTAGTCCTTTCGTGCTGATACAGAATTTTTACTCCAACTTGTATGGAATTGATTCTTCAGTAACTTTTTTTCACACTCACGTTCAAGGTACAAGCATAGTAGTCACACTGAAGTTGGTTTTCGATGTGCTTCATGTTTCGAGGGTTGCGCATCCTAACTATCCTGGTTGTGAGCGTCTACAGACCGTGTCCAAAGACGAGATGATGTCTGCTTTTTGTGAGCGCCCTTCTGATTGGGGTGAGCGTCAGTTTACACCATGTCGGCCTTTTGCTAAAGGTCCTCGTTTCTTGAACATGGTGATGACATTTGTTTTGCACCCACTCTTTCACTACAACTCCATCATAGAGCCTTCGTGCTCGATTTTTGCTGTCTCTTCTTGAGCATCTCACTACAGACTTTCCTTCACACTTCATTTTCTCTATCATAGATATCTATAGGGATACGGCTACACGTGATAAGCTCATCTTTCCTTCTGCTATCATGAGGATTTTACGCCATTTCTTCATCCCTTTTCCCGTGTCCGACCACTTCCATGTAAAACATAGTGAGGCGCAGTTTAGGTCGCGATGGATGGATTCAGCAGCTCCTTCCTCGAGCCACATCTGCTCCCTCCTCTTCCTCGAGCGATGTGTCATTAGGAGATATCATGGCGCAGCTTCAGCGCATGGATGCTCACCTCGATACGCTCTCTACAGAGTTGTATTAGGTGAATGTTTGTGTTGGTTGCATTGCTTGGGGACAAGCGACCATGAGCGGCTTTGCTTCTGAGGCTTCTCCTCCACCACCTCTTGTGGCTTCCGAGTTTGAGGATGATGATGGTGATGACGATGATGCTTCAGATGATGATGACGGAGATGCTAGCTCTACTGATGAGATGCCTACTTGACACTCTACCCTTCGTTACTCGTGACAAAAAGGGGAAGTAGTTGTGGATATGAGAGTTGTCATACTTAGGGGGAGAGCTTGTATAAGTCATTTTTGATAGGGGTAGTGTTGTTTTTTTTAGGGATGTAGCTAGGCTTATATGTGTCTTTTCTTTTCTTTCTTATTGGAGATACATTGTTCTTGTACCTTAGGTCTTGTGACTATTGTTTACATACATTGTATTTATCTTTGATATATATGTGATGATGTGTGTTTTCTTCACCTATCTCTACATGTGTTGTTTCTTTTCTATCTTTATACACATGTTTCTTTACTTGTATGCAATCTATTATTTCTGTTTCACACAAAGATGCTTTGATATGTTTTGTTTAAAGTGTTTCAGAAATACAGGTTGTCAAAGTCTACTTGCCATAAACTCTCTTCTTGTAAAGTTTTTCAAGAGTTTGTGTTAGGATAGATTTTATTGTATGCAATAAGTGAATATGAGTTGAGTGATTTTTGACTTCTTTCATATGTTCATTTGCTGTTGTGGTTTTGTCATGGATTGCCAAAGGGGGAGATTGTTAGGACATATGTGTTTCAAGTTGTTTTGAACATATGCCATTATTTTATGTAATTGACTTATCCTTTGACAAAACGCACTCAACTTGTATTTAGGTAGCTCTAGGATGATTTTAATACTTCAAGAAATAAGGTTTCAAGATCAAATGTTAAAACCATGCAAGTTGTCCAAGATTCAAGTTGAAGAAGTGTAAGATTTTAAAGCTCGACACCTAGCTCGATAGCTGCATCTATTGAGCTTTAAGAAGTTGTTTAGCCCTAAGGCTCGACAGCTATTCGATAGCTATTCGATAGCACCTCGACACCTCTAGCTGTCGAGATTTAAGAAAAACAGACTCTGAGTTTTGTTTTTGATTTCAATCCGTACATGTGTCTTTGAGACTTCTTTTCTTTTAACCCTAGACATATAAAAGAATTATTTTAAGGGCCGTCAAAGTGTATGCAAGTTGCACAAGCATTGAGAAATTCTTGTTCAAGCAATTTGTGACCTGAGATAAAGTTTTTGCCCTAGTTCATCTCTTGTGAAGAAGTTGCTGTGTAATGTGCATCGTAGGGTTTTGTAACCAAGTATCTTCTTGATCTTCATCGTTTGGATAAATTGAAAAACTTTGCAGCCAACAGCTTTCTCTAGTTGGTGATTGAAGTCGAGTACTAGGATCCGCACAATTGGTTAGTCACGTACTTAGGAGTTGTGCATCAAAAGGAGAAATTGTCACTACAGAACAAGTCCAATCGGATATTGGGGTAAAGGTTCAAGTGTAGGTTGATAAGGTACTTGGGATTCCTTTACTTGTAACTGCTTGTTGTGATAATAGTGGAGTTTCGGGAGTGGTGACCTTAAAATTACCCGGTGGGGTTTTTGTTGTGTAGGTTTTCCCCATTCGTAAACAAATCACTTTGTCAATTTATTTTCTGCTACATTCTTTAAGTTATTGGTGATTTGTTTATGCTACCATGCTATTTGCATGTTAATTTGATTAATTTATAACTTGGCTAATTAATCAACTTAATTCATCACAAGGGGTCAACATGTTTGTGGCCTATCATACATGTTATGACGATTTGAGATATGATTAAATCAATTTAACTCACACACGATCATAACTATTTGATGGAGACTATCATCTTCGAGGTATATCTTATAACTTTCACATCTCCTAGAAGACACGCTTGCAATCATATATATAAAGCATTTTGATTCTTTTTGCTTTTAATTTTCTTTGCATCTTCTTTTAAGCATATCATGCATGAGCATATAAAGGAGAGAGAAAAGAAATACCCAATTATGTTTATCTTTTGACATTGCACTTTTGTTATGTCGAAGTATACAGATGTCATTTCATAATTGGTGGGCAACAATGGTGAGATGGTTATCTATACTTTTTTTTTAGGATTTTCTAGTCCTACCCGTCAAAAAGAGTGATACGAATGTTAAGTACAAAAGATTAATTAATTTTACTCATCACAAATACGAGCCACAAAGCTCACTTGCTTAGCTGTGCATAGATAGGCTCATCTAAGCTACAAAAAATACAAATTTTTGAAAAATTTGTTTTAATGGCCATTCGAGGTACACAAGTATCAATGTACACAAACACACTGTTTTTTGTATTTTTTTTATTTTTCAAAATTTTTTTAAAATTTTTTTTATTAAAAAAATAATGTAAAATTGAAAATAAACAAACAAAAACATGTTAAACAAAGCAATGCATAAAACTAGATTCAAATACATGAGGAAGAAGGAGGAGAAGAGAAGACCAATCCATGGAGATAACACTGATGTTTTGATAAAGAATTCAAATCGTGTGCTATCAAGAGGTTTGATGAACAAATCATCCTTCTGATCATCAGTGTGTATGAACTCAAGAGTAACTGTACCATCTTTAACAAGCTCATGAATGAAGTGATGTTGAATCTCTATGTGTTTAGTTTGATAATTTTGAACTGGATTTTTAGAGATATTGATGGCGCTAATTTTGTCACAATAGATAGTGAAGTCTTCTTGACAAATACCATAATCAAGAAGGAGTTTTTGCATCCATAGAATTTGGATTCAACAACTACTAGCAGTGATGTATTCAACCTCTACAGTGGATAATGAAATGGAATTTTACTTTTTACTCATCTAGGAGACAAGATTATTACCGATATAAAAATAACCTCCTGAAATGCTTTTTCTATCATCAACATTCCCAGTCCAGCCAGCATCAGAATACCTAGCTAAGATATCATTTTTGTCCTTATTGTACCACACACCAAAATCAGTAGTGGTTTTGACATACTTTATGATTCTTTTCAATGCAGTCATATGAGACTTTTTGGGATTAGCTTAATATCTAGTACACACTCCCACATTGTAACTAATGTCAAGTTTACTAGTAGTAAGGTAACGAAGACTACCTATCATGCTTCTATAGAGAGATGGTTCAACACTTTTTCCCAACAAATCAACAATGAGTTTAATATTTGGGCTTATAAGGGTTCTATTAGAACTAACAAATTCCTAGCCAAACTTTTCACAAGATTTTTAGAATATTTAGATTGAGATATGAATATACCTAACTCTTGCTGACGAATCTACATTCCAAGAAAGTGATTTAACTCTCTAATCATGCTTATCTCAAACTCGGTTTCCATGAGTTTGGAGAAACCATGAGCAAGTTCATCTTTTGTTGACCCAAAGATGATATCATCAACATAGACTTGAGCAACTATCAACTCGCTGTCTTCCCTTTTAATGAAGAAAGTTTGATCAGCTTTTCCTTTTTGTGAACCCATGTGACACCAAGTATTGTGTGAGCTAATCATACCAAACTCTAGGGCTTGCTTTAAACCATATAGTGCCTTCTTGAGGTACAACACATGATTCAAAAAGTGGGGATCAATGAATCCTTTTAGTTGAACCACATAGACATCTTCTTTAAGGAACCCATTTAAGAAGGTAGTCTTGACATCCATTTGGTAAAGCTTGAACTTCAAATGGCATTCTAGGGCTAGGAGAATCCTAATGGACTCCATACGGGCTACTGGAGCAAATGTTTCATCATAGTCCACTCCTTCCATTTGAAAGTATCCTTGAGCTACAAGACGAGCCTTATTGCGGATCACGTTGCCCTCCTCATCAGTCTTATTACGAAAAATCCACTTTATGCCAATAATGTGCTTATCCTCCGATCTAGGTACAAGAGTCTAGACATCATTTCTTTGAAACTGAAGCCGTTCATCATGCATAGCTTCCACTTAGCTTTCATCCTGAGTAGCTTTCTCAACCTTGGGGGGTTCAACTTGCGACAAATAGCAAGAATATGACACAAAGTTAGCAACACATTTATCAACTATGTGTTTCCTTAGTGTGAGTTCATTCATATTTCCCACATTGAGTTTAGGAGGATGATTCAACTTAATTCTGAGGGAGGGACCTTTCTCTTTATGTGATTCAGAATCAGGTGAAGTAGATATGTTTGGTGAACCTTCTACAACACTTGGAGTACTGGGAGTACTTGGAGATATAGGCTTTTAATCAACAAGTTCTTGAACAACCTTGGGCTCGGGAGGAAGAATTCTTTGGGGTTTTGCTCATTAATTTTCTCAGAGTCGGACTCTAAAGCTTCATCGATAACAACATTTACAGTTTCCATCACCTTCTTGGTTCTCTTGTTGTATACCCGATAAGCCTTACTTATAAATGAGTATCCAAAAAATATTCCTTTATCACTTCGGGAGTCAAATTTTCCCACATTCTCTCTATCTTTGAGAATGAAACAAGTACTTCCAAAGATTCTGAAATACTTAACATTCGGCTTCCTTCCCTTCCATAGCTCATAGGGAATCTTTTTGGTACTAGGTTTGAAATACACTCTGTTAACAGTATGACATGTAGTATTGACAACTTCTCCCCACAAATTGCTGGCCACATCCTTGTTGTGCAACATGGCTCTTGCCATCTCCTAAATAACCTTTTTCTTTCTTTTTACTACACCATTTTGCTGAGGAGTAATAAGAGCAGAAAATTCTTGAGATATACTTGATCTAGAGCAAAAAGACTCCATGTATGAGTTTTTGAATTCTTTATTTTGATCACTTCGAATTCGATCAATCTTTAAGCTCTTCTCAATCTGCAATCTTGTGTATAAGGCTTCAATGTGCTCAGGAGCATCTGACTTGGATCTTAGAAGAATTACCCAAGAGTACCTAGTGAAGTTATCTACCACATTTTATGATGTATCTCTTCCCACCAAGAGACTCAGTTTGAGTTGGACCCATGAGATCCCGATGTAATAGCTCCAACGGTCTAGATGTAGCAAATGTCAAAGTGTTTGGATGTTTAGCTTTTGTTTGTTTCCTAAGCTGGCACAATCCACACACAACATTGTTCACTCTACTAAGCTTTGGCATCCCCAACATTGATTCATGCTTAGATACAATTGAGAGATGTGTTGTAACTTGCATATCTTATCCTTTGGTGCCATAGATCTTCATTTGGCAAACGAATACTATTGCACACAATATCCGCATCAAGGACCAGACCATAATAATTGTCTAGAGTTCGAACACCACTTATGAGTTCCTATCCAGATTTGTCTAGCACAAGGTACTTTCCTTTAGAGAACAGTACCATAAAATCTTAATCACATATCTGACTTATGCTTAACGGGTTCATTCTCAGACCTTCTACATATAGCACATTTGTAATTTTTGGCAGTTCAGGTAGAGAGATGGTTTCCTTTCCTTTAATCTATGATTTGATCCCATCATCGAAAGTGACATTACCACCTTTCTTAGACTCAAAGACCTTAAAGAGAGAACGATCTCTAGTCATGTGTCGTGAGCATCAATCTCAAGGTACCACAAACATGTGTCAATTACCTTGAATGCATATTTCATCATAAAGCACACCTCATGCTTTGATGATAGATTTGTAGGAATGGTGTTCTCTTTCATCTGCCATTTACGAACAAAGCCTTTAACCTTCACTCTTCTCAAATGAACTCCTCTACACATTGTCATTTTGAGGCAATCTAGTTTCTTCTTTGTCATGTTAAGATCTTTTTCAATCATCATTATGATAGCTTTCAAATAACTTTTAAACTTGCATTTTTTAAGACACATAATCAAATAGAGAATAGAAAAACAAGATGCATTTGAAATAAAAGAATTTTTCTTGCCAATGACAGTCATGACAACAGGGGTCAATGAATCACACAACAAAGATTAATCCTAATTAAAGTGAGTCTACTCTAATACCACTTAATAGGCCAAGAATGTATTGATCCCTTGTGATAAATTAATTGATTAATTAGCTAAGTTAATTAATTAATCCAATTCACATGCAAAACGCATGGTAGCATAAAAAAATCACCAACTAAGTTAATATGCAACAGAAAATAAAGTTGACATGGTGATTTATTTACTAATGGAGAAAACCTCCCAGGTAAAACCCCACCGGGTGAATTTAAGGTTACCACTCTAAAAAATCCAACCTATAGTTGAACCCTTACCCTAATACCTAATTGGACTTGTTCTGCAGTGACAATCTCTCATTTTCAATGCACGACTCCTAGTACATGACTAATCAATAGATGCATGAATCCCAGTATGCGACTTAATCACCAACTTGAGAAGAATGTTGGCTGCAAAGTTCTTCAGTTTATCAACACGATGAAGATCACGAAGCTCCTTGGTCACAAAACCCAACGACGTACAAATGTAGCAGCTTCTTCAAGAGAAAGATGAATTAGGGCAAATTTTGTCTCCGGTCACAATTTGCATGAACAAAACTTTGCTTCACACTTACGAAACTATTGCAACCTTGACGGCCCTTAAAATAATCCTTATATATGTTTAGAGTTGTGAGAAAAGAAAGCCTAAACATGTACACATGGATTTGAATGAAATCAAAACTTAAAATCTAATTTTCATGAATCTTGATAGATAGCTTATCTATCAAGCAGCTGTCGAGCATTAAAAATCAGCACTTCTTCACTTGATTCTTGAACAGATTTGAATGACTTTAACACTTGAACTTGAAACCTTATTCCTTGAAATATTAAACACATCCTAGATCTACCCAATTACATATGTTCCTAACATCATTCACATATATCCTAACAATTTTTTTTTTTTTTAAATTATGTGAAATTGGTGTATTTGTGGAATAAAGGAAATTTATACATTTTAAGCCAAAACAATCTCAATCAGGGGCGAAGCTACATGTTAGGGTGGGAAGGGGGGGGGGAATTTTTGAAAATATTTTTATACTATATAGAAATATTTAATATTTTAAAAATTAGCCCCCAAAAATAGGACTTGGCCCCTCATATATTTGAGTTAGTTCATAAAAAAAATTGTCCAATTGGTCAGAGTAGTTATAGAGAATCTATTGTTTCTCAAGTTCATTTTTTGTTGTAAAATGTTCTTGTATCTCTTAAAGTTTTGGATCATTCATGTCTGAACACTTCACTAGTTCAATTGAAATTTTTTTTACTCACAATGGTAGATAGTTTGGTAACTTATATACATTGAAAATGAGAATTTTAAGGATTTCACTATAGAAGATGGTGAAGGATGAATTCAACTCTATAAATCATTTAATTTTAAGGATTTCACTATGAAAGATACTAAATTCGATGTACGTGTGTGTGTGTATAGATGCATGTGTATGGAAGTTTGTATAGATAACAAATTAGTAACACAAATTGGCCCTCCAAACAAAAATTTCTAACTCCGCCCGTGATCTCCTGCAAGGGAGTTCTTCTAAACCAAACTACATAATCCAATAAGCCGATGGCATAAGCAAGGAAGTCTTGTCCCATCACCCATGACCTTATCTATTGATTATTGATTATATGGATTCCAATCAATAAAAAAAGATTATTTTCTCTTTTGGAAAATGAGATAATCAACGCAAAATTTTCGTTTTCTTTACAATTATTGTTCTTTTGCTTTTCGAAAATTCTAGCTTTACAATGGGTGACTTTTGAATTATTAGTGGAATGGCGAATGATGATGAAGACGAGACCATGGCTTCCACACACACACACACACACACACACATATATATATATGTTAGTTAAATATATGTTTGTATCGCATACAAAACATATGCAGTAAAAAATTAACTGATCTACTTCCTTCGCAATTGATAACATGTACTACATAAATTTCAAAATTCAAGAACAAGAGAGTGTACCTTGGTATGGTGAAATTCAAAACAAAGATCAGAAGTACTCGAGAACACTTTAAATATTCACTCTAATTCTACTTTACGTCCAAGAAGTGTGGTCTTTCAATCAATTTTTCAATGGAGAATTAGAGTGTGACTTACACTCACATACACACCATTTCACAATAGTATTGTTACTTACAAAATTCTGTATGTTTCTTCCTTAATATTTAACTGATTATCTAATTGGGCTAGCCTTTTGGGCCATTCTAATTGGGCTTTAGCGTATGGCTTGGAGTGAGACCAAAAAAGACCAATAAGACACTAGTTTTAATGGGCTTTGGGCTTTTTTGTCAACTCTTAACAAATCTAAAGTTACCATTAACTATATTTAATACCACTATGTAAATATAGTTGCACTTTAGGTCTCATTTATAAATTATATCCCAAGACTTTATTGTACATGCAATCCCATCATAAAATATTTGTAGTAATACAAAGTCATGAATATAGATTGCTACTTTGAAGATTACTATATCTTTAATCCTTGAGTACCTGGTTTAATCCTTTATGTTATTCATCATATATTTATGAAATTCAATTTCATAAATATATACTTTAGTAACTCCTTACTAAAATGGTTATGCCTAACGCTTTGAATAACCAAATTCATTAAACTTATGTCAAATGAACATTTTGTATCTCTGTTAAGAGATTATGAATTCCATCTTGAGAATATATGTTCCATTAGAATTGATTTATAACAAAAAATATAATCATTTTATTTTTGAAGTGCTTAGAAATTATATCATTAAAAGAGATATTAATTTGACTATATGATGTAGGACAAAATCTACAATTTAATTTTTGTTATTTATTAATTTGATTTTTTTTTTTTTATGTTTTTGGATTTTTAGGTTTAGGGGTTTTATTTCATTGATTTTAGTTACATTTAATATTTTTAAAGTTAAATTAGAGTTTGGTAAGTATCAATCGGTATATGCTTTAGAATATATTTTTTTGTCAGTTAAGTTTTATGGAGCTTTTAAATTGGCCTCCAATTCTACAAATGTTTTTTCATTTTGGATTTGGTTATATAAAAATATAGACTTTTGTCTCTTCATTTTGACTTGAGCCAATTGAAAGTTATTATGACATATAACTTCTTTTGTTTGTTATATTTATTTTCGAGAAGTACATTTGTTCGCCTTGGAGTCATTTTGACTTGTTGGCAAGTAAAATTTATGTACTAACATTTTATGCTTAAATTTTCAAACAATTGTTTTAGAGTTGAACATAATTTGAGTTAGATTTTGCATAACAAGCCTAGAAGACCCAACACCATTACAGATTTATCAATATACTAGTTGAACATATGGTAGAGTCTCAAACTCCATTTATAAATATACAATCATTTACATAAAGTTCTGATATAAACAATCGTACTTCTTCAAGATTTAGGTTATGTTTGTTAGGACATATGTTGAACTTGTTAGAGACATATGTTACGTAAATTGGCTAATCCTTTAACAAAACGTACTTTACTTGTAATTGGGTAGGTCTAGGATGAGTTTAGTACTTCAAGGAACAAGAATTCAAGTTTAGTATTTAAGTTATGCAAAGCTATCCAAGAAACAAGTGAAGAAATGTTATTCATTAAAGCTCGATAGATAGCTCAACAGATCTATATCATCGAGGTTTAATGTTGATGCTTAATAGCAGCTCGACAGAAGCTATATCTATTGAGAATTATGAAAATTAGATTTTCAAATCTGATTTCACTCATAACCATGTGTATTTGTATAGGGTTTCTTTTATTACAACCCTAGACATATATTAGGATTATTTTAAGGGTTGTCAAAAGTGATGCAAGGTTATGCAACTCAATGCAAATTGATTGTGCATGCAAATTATGTCTAGAGACAAAATTTGCCCTAGTTCATCGAATTCTTTGTAGAAGCTACAACGTCTTTGCGCCATGGGTTTCATAACTAAGGAGTTTCCTGATCTTTATTGTTGGATGAACTAAAGAACTTTGCAACCAATATCTTTCTCAAGTTGGTGTGTTAGTCATGAATTGGAATTCGTGTATCATTGGTTAGTCACGTATTTGGAGCCATGCATTTAAAGGAGAGATTGTCATTATATTACAACTCCAATTCGGTATTGGAGTAAGGGTTCAACTGTAGGTTGGTATTAGGTACTATGATTCCTTTTACTTGTAACCGCTTGTTTTGATAATAGTGGATTTTCGGGAGTAATGACCTTAAATTCATTTGATGGGGTTTTGCCTCAATGGTTTCCCCATTCGTAAACAAATCACCTATGTCAAATTTATTTTCCATTGCATTAACTTAGTTGATGATTTGCCTGTGCTACCACACTTATTGCATGTAATTGAATCTAATTAATTCACTTGGCTAATTAATTGATCAATTTATCTAAGGGGTCAATACATTTTGGTCTAGCAATGTTAAAAACAAAAACTGAAGGAAGATCAATACCAATCATAATGAACAAAATTGTTTTTGTATTAGAGCTTTTTATTTGAGAAATTAGTAAGAATCATGCTAGAGCAGTAGTAGTTGTTTTCTTGGCACTATACAAAAGAAAAGTTCCTTGTTCCAACTAAAAGGGCCCAACCCTAGCCGCTTTTGTTTTTGTTTAAAAGGACCTTAAAACTTTTTATTGGGTTAAGATAGCTTGAACCCGGTTGATTAATTCAATTACCCAAGTTGATTAATTAAGTTCGATTGCATGCAAATTGTGAAGGAACCAACAAATCACTAAAAATACTAAGTGCAGCAAAAAATAAATTAAACACAGCGATTTGTTAACAAATGGGAAAAACCTTGCAAGGCAAAAATCCCACCGGATGATTTTAAGTTACCATTCCCAAAAATCTACTAATCAACAATCAAACGGTTACAAGTATAAGAAATCTGTTGGGATATGTGTCCTTAAATCTTATTGTATGATGCTATGTATTTTATTATGTATAACATTATGTATGACTTAATATTGTGATTAATAAAGTTGTATTATTATTTGAAAATATTGGTAACATTAATATTGGGACATTATCACATAGTCCATGAGATACACAGTATGTGATTTATGTGATTTAGTCACAGAAGATATAAATCACAAGTTCTTTGTAAACTCAGATATAGTTTGTAGTTCGTGATGAAATTGGGCATTTCATCTGCGAAGAATATAACATATCAACTAAGATGATTTGTCTTGATCATGAAATTGGAAATTTCTAGTTGATATGTTTTAAGAGTTAAGACATATTGAACTGGACCGGTGTGAGCTTTATTATTCTCTTAACGACTGTTAATTGAATAATAAACTCACGACTTATATTTGCATGAATTCTTAATCCTAAGAGGATAATGGACCTGATCATGATGTGTAGGTTGCTTTGATATATCAGGAGTGAGATCTATAATTACGGTTAAAACTTCAATATGTTGGGCAGCCATATTTAGTGTTGATGGAACATATATTCTCAAGATGGAATTCATAGTCTCTTAATGGAGATACAAAATATTCCTTTGAGATAAGTTTAATGGGTTTGTTATTTAGAGAGTTGAGCCTAACCACTTTAGTAAAGAGTTACTAAAGTATATATTTATGGAATTGGATTTCATAAATATATGATGAATAACTTAAAGGATTAAACCGGGTACTCAAGGAATTGAGATGTAGTAATGTACAAAGTGGCAGTCTACTTTCATGACTTTGTATTACTATGAATATTTTATGAACGGGTTGCATGTATAATAAAGTCTTGGGATACAATTTATAAATGAGGCCTAGAGTGCAACTATATTTATATAGTGGTATTAAATATAGTTAATGGTAACTTTGGACTTGTCAAGAGTTGACAGAAAAGCCCAAGGCCCATTAGAGCTAGTGTCTTATTGGTCACTTTTAGTCCCACTCCAAGCCACACACTTAAGCCCATTTGGAAAGGCCCAAAAGGCCAGCCCAATTAGATAATCAGTTAGATACAAAGGGAGAAACACACAGAATTTTTAATAGAGAATTTGTAGAGAATTTTAAGAGCACTCTTGTGAAGTGGTGTAAAAGGTGTTAGACATTTTTTGACATTCTTCCTTTGGAACTGATTGAGAGACCATACATCTTGGGTGTTAGTGGAATTGGAATGAAAATTGAAAGTATTCCCAAGTGCTTCCAAAATTTAGTTTTGAAATTCACCGCTCTAAGGTATACTTTCTTGTTTTCAAATTCTGAAACTTATATAGTACATGTTAATTTTTATGAATGAAGTAGATCCGTTATATTTTCCGTTGCGTATGTCTTGTATGCGATACAAGCATGTTATTTTTCCATCAGAATCTTACTAACTACCTTGGCCTATCCCGAAATACCAACCTACAGTCGAACCTTTGCTCCAATACCCAATTGGACTTGATCTTGTAGTAGTCTTCTTTCCCTTTGATGCACAAATCTCTAATTTGTAACTAACCCTTTACATGGATCTCAGTACGTAACTAACTCCACCAACTTGAACAGATGTTGTTGGCTACAAAGTTCTTCACCTCATCAATAATGAAGATCAGGAAGCATTTGGTTACAAAACTCTATGGCGTACAAATGCATTAGCTTCACACAGAGAAAATAAGTTTTTTGGTCTCTGTATTCATGTGTAATGACAACAAAAAATAAGCCTTATATATGTCTAGGATTGTGAGAAAAGAAACCCTAAACAAATACACAAGCTTGGGCCAAATTTCAGATCTAGAAATAATGAAAGTATAATTCTCGATAGATCGAGTTATCTATCGAGCTTCACATTAAGTCTCAATAACAAACTTCTATCGAGCTATCTGTCGAGAATTAATGAACAGCTTTTCTTCACTTGTTTCTTGGACGTTGGACCAATCTTCAAGTTTTTAATATTTGACATGAACAACATGTTTCTTGAAGTACCAAACCTATATAGAAATATTTTATATTTTAAAAATTAGCCCCCAAAAATAGGACTTGGTCCACCCATGTATTTGAGTTAGTTCAAATAATTTTCTTAAGAAAAATTGTCCAATTGGTCAGAGTAGTTATAGAGAATGTATTGTTTCTCAAATTCATTTTTTGTTGTAAAATGTGTTCTCGTATCTCTTAAAGTTTTGGATCATCTATGTTTGAACACTTCATTAGTTCAATCGAAAATTTTTTCACTCGCAATGGTAGACAATTTTGTAACTCAAATATATTGAAAATGAAAATTTTAAGGATTTCACTATAGAAGATGGTGAAAGATGAATTTAACTCTATACAATATTTAATTTCAAGGATTTCACTATGAAGATACTAAATTCTGTGTGTGTTTGTGTGCACGCGTTTGTATAGATGTATGTGTTTGTGCATGTGTATGAAAGTTTGTATAGAGAACAAATTAGTAACACAAATTGGCCCTCCAAATAAAAATTTCTAGTTTTGCCCTTGCTCTCAATCATGCAAGGGAATTCTTCTAAACCAAACTACATAATCCGCCGAAGGCATGAGCATGGAAGTCTTGTCCCATCACCCATGACCTTATGGGTTGATTATTGATAATATGGATTCCAATCAATAAAAAAAGATTCTTTTCTCTTTTGGAAAATGAGATAATCAATATAAAACTTTCGTTTTCTACGATTATTGTTCTTTTGCTTTTTAGAAAATTCTAGCTATACAATGGGGGTCTTTTGAATTATTAGTGGAGTGGCAAATGATGATGGAGACGAGACCATGGCTACCACACACATATATATATATATATATATATATATTGAATCTAAAATTAAAAAAAAAAAATTATTATTGAATGAAAAAAAAAGATTCTTTATTTCTCCTATTGCTGTCCTCCTTGTTTAGCCCTTCCTCTACAAATATTATGAGTCTAAAACAAAATTTATTTCTGTTGGAGATTTATAATTCTTCCAATTTATTGGATGGAGTTCCAATGAATTCATTTATTTGAATCACCATTTTATAAAATATTTTTAATATTATTCAAATTCTAATTATATATCTAATTATATATATATATATAATAATTAAATTCTAACCCATATATAAAATAAAATTTTCAAATTTGTATCTTTATTTTTTTTTTCCTTTAGAATTATAATCTAAATCTCTATGAAAAACTTGCCATACAACAGATTAGCAATCCAATGCATGGAAAAAAAATGAAATTAAAGTTGGTTTAAGTGAATGAGCAATGCTATGTCCACAACATAGCATAAATGGATATATATATATATATATATATATATATATTAATAATCCTGGCTAGTTGACTACCTAATAAAAGATAACCAGAAAAGTCGCTTTTAACTTTTTCTTTATCTGTCATCATTTTTACTCAAAATTATTGAGTTGATATTTTTTTTTTCGAAGAATTGGGTTGATTTTAGTTCTGCATTCATGTAAGTGCACCTATAGTGACCTCATCATTTAAAAATTATCAATGACGATAACATGGTCCCTCTCTTGATAAACTTATTGAAAAGGTGGCTTGAGCATGAAACATGTTCCTATGGAACCAATTAGAATGCTGATCAGGATGGAAAGGAGCCGCTGTTCTTTGCATATTTCAACTCTGCTACAAGGTTTAATTTGTGAATTGTGAGTTTTGGAAATTTGAGAAATTAATTGGAAATGTAAATAACAACAAATAATGGATCGATCTGTGAAATAGAGCTGGAATTTTTTTTCCCTGTTTTTCAGTTGAGCTAGAAAGTTCTTCAAACGAATCAAACCACATATTCGTAAAATCTTAACAAGAGTTAACTATTCATAATATCCTAAATCTTTTGACTCTTGCGGCACTAGTTTGGATTGCATATATAAGGTACGTTCTTGCCATTACAAAGATTATCAATTAAGATTAGATTTAGAATCGATTTATAACACAAAACCAAAAATATATTCATTTGATTTTTGAAGTGCTTAGAAATTATATCATTAAAAGTGACATTAATTAGACTATATGATGTATGACGAAATCTAAAATTTAATTCTTGTTATTTATTAATTTGATTTTCTTTATGTTTTCAGATTTTTAGGTTTAGGGGTTTTATTTCATTGATTTTAGGTGCATTTAATATTTTTAAAGTAAAATTAGAGTTTGGTAAGTATCAATCAAGGAAAATAGTGGGACTCACCATTTATGTGAGAGGAGGGAGTATGTATTTACGGTACTTTGGAAGTACCTAATAATTTTCCATCAATCAGTATATGTTTTAGAATATATTTTCGTGTCAATTAAGTTTTATGGAGCCCTTAAATTGGCCTCCAATTCTACAAACGTTTTTTCAATTTGGATTTGGTTATATAAAAATATAGACTTTTGTCTCTTGATTTTGACTTGACCCGATTGGAAGTTACCATGACACATAACTTCTTTTGTTTGTTATATTTATTTTCGAGAAGTACATTGTTCGCTTTGGAATCATTTTGACTTGTTGGCAAGTAAAAGTTATGTGCTAACATTTTATGCTTAAATTTTCAAACATTTGTTTTAGAGTTGAACATAATTTAAGTTAGATTTTGCATAACAACTAGAAGACCCAACACCATTACGGATTTATCAATATACTAGTAGAACATATGGTAGAGTCTCAAATTCCATTTATCAATATACAATCAATTACATTAAGTTCTGATATAGACAGTAGTACTTCTTCAAGATTTAGGTTATGTTAAAAACCAAAACTAGAGGAAGATCGATACCAATCATAATGAACAAGATTGTTTTTGTACTAGAACTTTTTATTTTAGAAATTAGTAAGAATCACGCTAGAGCAGTAGTAGTTGTTTTCTCGGCACTATAAAAAAGAAAAGTTCTTTTCTTTTTTTTTTTTTTTTTTTTTTTTCTACTAAAAGGGCCCAACCCTAGCTGCTTTTGTTTTTGTTTAAGGGAACCCTAAAACTTTTTGTTGGGTTAAGATAGCTTGAACCCAGTTAATTAATTCAATTTTCAAAATTGATTAATTAAGTTCAATTGCCTGCAAATTGTGAAGGCACTAACAAATCACCAAAAATACTCTACGCAACAAAAAATAAATTTGACATAGTAATTTGTTAACAAAAGAGGAAAACCTCGTAAGGCAAAAACCTCTCCCGGTGATTTTAAGGTCACCATTCCAAAAAATTCACTAATCAATAATTAAATGGTTACAAGTATAAGAAATCTTAGCAACTACCCTGGCCTATCTTGTAATACAAACCTACAATTGAACCTTTGCTCCAATACTCAATTTGACATGATCTAGTAGTGGCCTTCTTTCTCTTTGATGCATAAACCCCCGATTTGTGATTAGCCCTTTGCACGGATCCTAGTACTTAACTAACTCCAGTAATTTGAACAAATGTTGTTGGCTGTAAAGTTCTCCACTTCATCAACAATGAAGATCAAGAAGTAGTTGGTTACAAAATCCTATGGCATACAAATGCAGTAGATTTACACAGATAAAGTAAGTCTCTTGATCTTCGTATCTGTGTTCAAGGGCTCTTAAAAATAAGCTTTATATATGTCTAGGATTGTGAGAAAAGAAATCCTAAACAAATACACAAGCTTGGGCTGAATTTCAAATCTAGAAATACTAAAATTGTAATTCTCAATAGATTGAGCTATCGTTGAGTTTTCTATCGAGCTTTAAATCAAGTCTCTATAGTAGGCTTCTGTCGAGCTATCTATCAAGACTTAATGAATAACCTTTCTTCACTTGTTTTTTGAACCAATCTTCATGTTTTTTATACTTGACTTAAACAACATGTTTCTCAAAGGGCTAAACCCATATAGAAATATTTAATATTTTAAAAATTAGCCCCCAAAAAGAAACTTGCCCCTCCCTCCCCCCCCCCCCCCCATCTATTTGAGTTAGCTGAAATAATTTTTCTAAGAAAAATTGTCCAATTGGTCAGAATAGTTATAGAGAATGTATTGTTTCTCAATTCATTTTTTGTTGTAAAATGTGTTCTCGTATCTCTTAAAGTTTTGGATCATTCATGTCTCAACACTTCATTAGTTCAATTGAAAATTTGTTTACCTGCAATAGTAGACAATTTGGTAACTTATATATATTGAAAATGAAAATTTTACGGATTTCACTATAGAAGATGGTGAAAGATGAATTTAACTCTATAAAACATTAAATTTTACGAATTTCACTATGAAAGATATTAAATTCTATGTTTGTGTGTGTGTGTGTGTGTGTATAGATGTATGTGTTCGTGTATGTGTATGTGTATGGAAGTTTGTATAGATAACAAAATAGTAACGCAAATTTGCCCTCCAAACAAAAATTTCTAGCTCTGCCCTTGATCTCAATCATGCAAAGGAGTTCTTCTAAACCAAACTACATAATTTGATAAGCCAAAGGCATAAGCATGGAAGTCTTGTCCCATCACCATGACCTTCTCTGTTGATTATTGATTATATGGATTCCAATCAACAAAAAAAAGATTTGTGCCTCTTTTGGAAAATGAGATAATCAATGCAAAAATTTCGTTTTCTTTACAATTATTGTTCTTTTGCTTTTTGGAAATTCTAGCTTTACAAAGAGGGGGTCTTTTGAATTATTAGTGGAATGGCAAATGATGATGGAGACGAGACCTTGGCTAATATATATATATATATATTGAATCTAAAATTTGTTAGGACATATGTAGTTTAAGTGGTTGTTACCATATGTCGCTATTTTATGTAATTGGCTTATCCTTAGACAAAACGCACTTTACTTGTAATTGGGTAAATCTAGGATGTGTTTAACACCTCAAGAAACAGTGTTTCAAGATTCAGTGTTGAAGCCATCAAAGTCTGTCCAAAAACAAGCAAGGAAGTACAAGTTACTAAAGCTCGACACCTACCTCGTCACATGCATCTATCGAGCTTTAAGAAACTGTTTTGCCCCGAGCCTCAACAACTTCTCGACAGATCCTCGACACCTCTATCTGTCGAGAATTAAAGAAAACAGATTTTCAGTTCTGTTTCAAGTCCAATCCGTGAATGTGTCTTTGGGACTTCTTTTCTCCTAACCCTAGACATATAAAAGGATTGTTTTAAGGGCCGTCAAGATGATGCAAGTTGCACATTCATTAAGAACTTCTTGTTCATGCAATTTGTGATCTAAAAGACAAAGTTCGTGTCCTAGTTCATCTCTGATGATTTGAAGAACTTTGCAGCCAACAATTCTCTCTCTCTAGTTGGTGTTTGAAGTCGTACTGGGATCCGCGCATCTGGTTAGTCGCGTACTTAGGAGCCGTGCATTGAAAGGAGAAACTGTCACTACAGAACAAGTCCAATCGGGTATTGGGATAAGAGTTCAACTGTAGGTTGGTAAGGTACTTGGGATTCCTTACTTATAACTGCTTGTTGTGATAATAGTGGAGTTTCGAGAGTGGTGACCTTAAATCACCCGGTGGGGTTTTTGCTGTAAGGTTTTCTCCATTCGTAAACAAATCACCGTGTCATTTAATTTTGCCAAGCCACAAACGCGTTGACCCCTTGTGATAACTTAGATTAATTAATTAGCCCAGTTTTTAATTAATCAAATTAACATGCGATATCACGTGGCAGCACAAACAAATCACCGAAACTAAGTTATGTAGCGGAAAATAAATAACACAGTGATTTGTTCACGAATGGGGAAAAACCTTACGGCAAAAACCCCACCGGGTGATTTAAGGTCACCACTCCCGAAACTCCACTATTATCACAACAAGCAGTTACAAGTAAGGAATCCCAGCACCTCACCAACCTACAGTTGAACTCTTACCCCAATACCCAATTGGACTTGTTATGTAGTGACAGTTTCTCCTTTCAATGCACGGCTCCAAGTACGTGACTAACCAGATGCGCAGATCCCAGTACGCGACTTCAAATACCAACTAGAGAGAGAGTTGTTGGCTGCAAAGTTCTTCAAATCATCAGAGATGAACTAGGGCACGAACTTTGTCTTTCAAATCACAAATTGCATGAACAAGAAGTTCTGAATGAATGTGCAACTTGCATCACTTTATGACGGCCCTTAAAACAATCCTTTTATATGTCTAGGGTTAGGAGAAAAGAAGTCCCAAAGACCTACTCACGGATTGGACTTGAAATAGAACTGGAAATCTGTTTTCTTTAATTCTCGATAGATAGAGGTGTCGAGAGGTGTCGAGATAAGCTGTCGAGGGTCGGGGAAAAACAGCTTCTTTAAAGCTCGATAGATGCATTTGTCGAGGTAGGTGTCGAGCTTTAAAAACTAGTACTTCCTTGCTTGTTTCTTGGACAGACTTTGACGGCTTCAACACTTAATCTTGAACCACTGTTTCTTGAAGTGTTAAACTCATCCTAAATCTACCCAATTACAAGTAAAGTGCGTTTTGTCTAAGGATAAGCCAATTACATAAAATATCGACATATGTTCACAGACTTAAACTACATATGTCCTAACAATCTCCCCCTTTGGCAATCCGTGACAAAACCACAACATACAAATGAAGATATGAGAGAAGTCATAAATCACTCAACTCATACTCATTTGTTACATACAGTAAAATCTATCCTAACACAAACTCTTGAAAAACTTTGCAAGAAGAGAGTTTATGGCAAGAAGACTTTGACAACCTGTATTTTCGAAACACTTATAAACAAAACACACCAAGGCATCTTTGTGTGAAACAGAAATAATAGATTGCATACAAGTAAAGAAACATGTGTATAAAGATAGAAAAGAAACAACACATGTAAAGGTAGGTGAAAGAAAAACATACATCATCATATATAAGAAGAGAGTAAATACAATGTATGTCAATACATGATTAAAGTATCTCTAAAAGATAGAAAGAAAAAAAATACATATGATCACCTCACTACATCCTTCAATCCACACTCCCCCTGAGCATGACTACTCTCATATAGAAGCTACTTCCCCTTTTTGTCACGAGTGACAAAGGGTAGGTCAAGTAGACATCTCATCCGAAGAGCTTGCATCTCCATCATCATCATCGTCAGAAGCATCATCGTCATCGCCATCATCATCAGCCTCAGGTGACACATGGGGTGGCGGAGGAGAAGCCTCTGATGCAAAGCTGCCCATAGTCGCTTGTTGCCTGGCGATGCGACCAACACGGGCGTTCACCTGATACAACTCTGTGGAGAGTGTATCTAGGCGAGCATTCATACGCTGTAGCTGCGCCATGATGTCTCCTAAAGAGATGTCGCTCGAAGAAGAAGAGGCAGAAGCTCGAGCAAATTTGGAGGTGGTCGGACGGGTGGAAGGAGTGGCACCATCAGTCTGTCGCGATCAAAACTGTGCCTCGCTACGTTTTACGGTAGCGGCGTCTATGACGGACATGACATGGTATGGATCGGACGAAGGAAAAGGAATGGAAAAACGGCTAAGAATCCTCGTGATAGCGGAAGGGAAAATGAGCTTATCACGGGTGGCCGTATCTCTATAGACATCTATGATGGAGAAGATAAAGTGTGAAGGAAAGTCTATAGAAAGATCCTCTAAGAGGGATAACAAAAACCGAGCGCGAGGCTCTGTGATAGAGTTGTAGTGAGAAAGTGGGTGCAACACAAAAGTCATCGCCATGTTAAGGAAACGAGGACCTTTAGCAAAAGGTCGACATGGTGTGTACATATGATCTCCCCAAGAGGACGGACGCTCACAGAACGCCGAGATCATCTCGTCTTTGAACACAGTCCAGAGACGCTCACAGCTAGGGTAATCAGGATGATCCACCCTAGGGACATGAAGAACCTCAGAGACTAACTTTGGGGTGACACAAAAGCGCGTACCTCGGACGCAAGAGTAGAAAGAAGGTACTGAAGAATCTATCCCGTGGATGTTGGAGTAAAACTCCTGTATCAACACGAGAGGAGATGTGACCGGGACGTCACACAGTGACTCCCATCCCCGAGTGTGAATGACATCGAGAAGGTCGGTGTCGGCAAAGTCTGCCAGGACAACGTGGCGATCCGAATGAACACCTCGTTTAGAGAAGTTCTCTGAGAAGTCCTTATGGGCTTTCTCATCACAGAACCGGACAGAGAGAGGGGTAGAATCTGAGGAAGACTGTCCCTTAGAACGCAGAGGGTTCTGGGACAGAATGGACTTATGCTTAGGTGCCATAGACACTACTAACGCAACCATAGAAAGGGGGAAAGAAAAAAGAGACACACAGATTAGTTCCAAACAGTTCAATATAAAGAGAATATACTGTAAAGAAGGAACGTATGCATGAAAATGCATGAACATGTGATATGTAGCAATAAACACATCATGGGCTCAGCCCAATCCAAACCTAACAGCACACAACAGGTAGGCACACATCTAAATGCATGAAGATACAATTAGAATGCTAATGGGATGCAATGCATGTGGTTTTGAAGATCAAATCTATAAAACCAACCCAAAAATTTCATGAAAAACTCAACAATTTTGAAAACTCCCAAAAATTTCCAAAAACATAAAAACCTAGGGTTTGAAAACATGAAATGCATGTAAATGAGGGATAAAACGCTTACCAAATGATGAAGATCGCGAAGAATCACTTGAGAAAGCCTTGAGAGAGGTTTGGAGGGAGAGAAAAGTGTTTTAGAAGAGAGAAAAGAGAGTTTCGAGCGAGAGAGATCGAGCAAGTGAGAAGAAAAATCGCGAAAGCTTTATGTATAGCCTCTCAGTAATTCTCGACAGATGATGCTATCGAGAGGTGTCGAGACTGCTGTCGAGGTCATGTGTCGAGAAATACACGTAAACAGATGAAGCTGTCGAGATCAGGTATCGAGGAAGAAGAAACAAACAAGAGGTAACCTTGATCGATCCAGCAGCTATCAAGAAGCTATCGAGCAGACAGAAAGTTTCTCGATCGATCCAGGAGGTGTCGAGGTATCTGTCGAGACTGCGATAAGAAAGAGTCTAAGAAGCTCGACAGATAGCTATGTGTCGAGAGGTATCGAGGAGGTGTCGAGATGCCTTTAAAAATAGTTTTTCGAAAGAGGAAAAACACAGACATGAATGCAATCATGCATGCAACTCAACCAAAGATCCAATCAACACATTAAGCTCTCAAAATCATTTCTCAACAAGAAATTTGATGCACATGTATCTCAAAACACGCACACACACACACACTAAACAAGTCTAACCAATTTTATATTTCAAAAACAAGTCCAGACAGTTTAGTGAGCATACATTAACGCATATAAACCTTGTGATGGCCAAATCACATTGTACCTGCATATGTATCAAGAATAGCAAAGAATATTACGTGTTGTGTGTGAAAACATCGCAAGATTGCATAAGTGTCTCAATGTTATGACGATTTGAGATATGAGAAAATCACTTTAACTCACACACAATCATAACCGTTTGATGGGGACTATCACCTTCGAGGTACATCCTATAACTCCCACATCTCCTAGAAAACACGCTTGCAACTATATTTTAAAGCATTTTTAATCTTTTTGCTTTTTATTTCTTTGCATATTTTCTTTTAACAAGCATATCATGCATAGGCATACAAGAGAAAGAAAAGAAATACCCAATTATGTTAAGCTTTTGACACTGCACTTTTGCTATGCCGAAGCATACAGGTGTCATTGACATTGCACTTTTGCTATGCCGAAGCATACTGATGTCATATAATGATTGGCGAGTAACAGTGGTGAGATGGTTATTTATGCCTTTCTCTTAGGATTTTCTAGTTCAACCCGTCAAAAAGAGTGATACGAGTGTTAAGAAAAAGAGATCACTTAACCTTACTCATCACAAACAAAGAGCTACAAAGCTCACTTGCTTAGTTGTGCAGAGGAATGCTCATCTAAGCTACAGGTGATACAAAGTTTAGAAAACTCTGTTTCAATGGCCATATCAAAAGTTCACATGAACTAATGCACATAAACACACATTGTTTTTGTCTTTTTCAATTTTCAATTTTTTTTTTTATTTTTCAGAAAAGCAAAAATAAAACACAAGACTGAAAACACACAAACAAAAACATGCTAAAGAAGGCAAAACATGCATAAAACTAGACTGACTCAAAACAGTAAAGAAACACACAAGTAATGCAACACACGAAAACAGGGGAGAGAAGAAGAAGTGACAGAAATCACTTAGATCCCTTTGGCTTCCACACCTTGGAAGAACCTTTCCTTTTGGTTGACTCTTGAACCGGTGAAGAGGGAGAAGAAATAGAACCATTCAAGTTTGAAAGGAACATGAGAGCTTTAAGAAAGTCTCCAAGAGGAGCGAGAGAAGACTGAAACTGATTCTGGCTCCCAGATGCTATCATGCCATTGCTTTTTTGAGTGGCAAGCCACTTGTAGCAATTTGGTCGAGTATGACCGGCAACACCACAATGATAACAGAGATGTGGCTTCTTCTGCTTGGGCTTTTGAGAGATAGCCTTCTTAGTCCTAGGGTTTCTAGGTTCCCTTTTCTCAATTTTAGGGGGTGCTCCTAGGATGGACTTGCCCTTGTTTACGTTCTCACTAGCTAATTCAGTTTTAACATTCTTTTCTTCTTTTTCAATGTTATTAGCAGGTGGAACAAACACAGTAGTACTAGAAGTAGGAGTATTTGAGAGAGAGAATTCATACCCCAATCCAGTACGATCTGAAGAATATCTCTGAGCACTCAGCATCTCGTCCAATTTTGCACTTGACGTCCTCTCTAGTTGTGCTCTGACTTGAAACAACTCCGCTTCAAGCTTCTTGGTCCTTTCAACCAAGAAATTGTTTTCGAACCTCAGTGCTCTAATGGTCTGATTTGCTTCATCAACCTTTGTGGACAGCTCCTCACGGTTGAGTTCCACATCACTGAGCTTCTTGGTGGCCAGCCTATAGAGTTTCTCGTGTTTCTCAGAAAGCTTGTATAGCTTCTTATAGGCAGTATGGATATCATCTTGATCATCCATAATCTCACACTTGGAATCCACCAATTCTTTCTCTTTATCCACTTCTTCACTAATCCCATCAGTAGGATTAATAGTGGCAGTGAAGGCATTCAAGATTCCGTCGTCTTCATCTTCGGAATCGTCCTCGGGCTCTGTGTCGCTTAAGGTAACAGCAAGTGCCTTGCTCTTCCCTACACTCTTAAGGTACGTTGGACACTCATGTTTCATGTGCCCGAAACCTTAACACCCAAAGCATTTTGGTCCAGTGGGAACAGTGTACTAACCGCCATCCTTGACATCTTTCTTCCCTTTATCTAAACTCTTGAATTGAGAAGAACTCGATTGTCTACGGTCTTTGTTGAAGCCTTTTCCGTTAGCATTCTTCATAAACTTCTTGAATTGCCTTGTGATGTAGGACTTCATCTTGGAATCTTCATTATCTGATGAGTCATCCGTATCACTGCTCTTGACCTTTAGTGCCAAACTCTTGCCCTTGCTTGACTTGCCTAACCTAGTCAGCCCTAACTCATAGGTTTGCAAGTTTCCAACCAGCTCAATTAAAGGAATTCTATCGATATCCTTTGATTCTTCGATCGCCGTGATCTTAGCATGGAATCTCTCGGGTAGCGATTTGAGCACCTTCCTTACTATCTTGGGTTCAGGGATGGTTTCCCTAAGATTGAAGGCTGAGTTCACTATGTCCTTGAGCTTGGCATAGAACTCATCAAACGACTCATCCTCCTCCATCTTAATTTCTTCAAAGGGTGTGGTGAGCCTCTGTAGCTTTGAATCTTTGACAGCCTTGCTGCCCTCATAGGTTGTCTGGAGGATGGTCCATGCTTCCTTAGCAGTTTCAGTTGAGGAAATTTTCTTGAACTCCTCATTGGTGACTGCATTGAATAGGGCATTCAATGCTCTGATGTTGAAGTTTGCCGCCTTGATCTTGGCATCATCCCAGTTGGCCGGTGCTTCTGTAGGCTTGGTCCAGCCTATCTCCACAGCTTGCCACACTTTCTCATCTAAAGACTGCAAGAAAGCTCTCATGCGTACTTTCCAGTATGCATAGTTAGTGCCATCAAATAAAGGAGGTATAATAAGAGATTGTCCTCTATCCATGACAGCAGGGGTCAAATGGATCACACACAATAGATTAAACCCTAATCAGAGTGTGCTTGCTCTGATACCACTTGCCAGGCCACAAACGCGTTGACCCCTTGTGATAACTTAGATTAATTAATTAGCCCAGTTTTTAATTAATCAAATTAACATGCGATATTACGTGGCAGCACAAACAAATCACCGAAACTAAGTTATGCAGTAGAAAATAAATAACACGGTGATTTGTTCACGAATGGGAAAAACCCTTACGGCAAAAACCCCACCGGGTGATTTAAGGTCACCACTCCCGAAACTCCACTATTATCACAACAAGCAGTTACAAGTAAGGAATCCCAGCACCTCACCAACCTACAGTTGAACTCTTACCCCAATACCCAATTGGACTTGTTCTGTAGTGACAGTTTCTCCTTTCAATGCACGGCTCCAAGTACGTGACTAACCAGATGCGCGGATCTCAGTACGCGATTTCAAATACTAACTAGAGAGAGAGTTGTTGGCTGCAAAGTTCTTCAAATCATTAGAGATGAACTAGGGCACGAACTTTGTCTTTCAAATCACAAATTGCATGAATAAGAAGTTCTGAATGAATGTGCAACTTGCATCACTTCATGACGGCCCTTAAAACAATCCTTTTATATGTCTAGGGTTAGGAGAAAAGAAGTCCCAAAGACCTACTCACGGATTGGACTTGAAACAAAACTAGAAATCTGTTTTCTTTAATTCTCGATAGATAAAGGTGTCGAGAGGTGTCGAGATAAGCTGTCGAGGGTCGGGAAAAAAACAGCTTCTTTAAAGCTCGATAGATGCATCTGTCAAGGTAGGTGTCGAGCTTTAAAAACCAGCACTTCCTTGCTTGTTTCTTGGACAGACTTTGACGACTTCAACACTTAATCTTGAACCACTGTTTCTTGAAGTGTTAAACTCATCCTAAATCTACCCAATTACAAGTAAAGTGCGTTTTGTCTAAGGATAAGCTAATTACATAAAATATCGACATATGTTCACAGACTTGAACTACATATGTCCTAACAAATTTCCGCTGCATTACTTAGTTTGGCGATTTGTTTGTGCTACCACGTGATATTGCATGTTAATTTGATTAATTAATAACTGGGCTAATTAATTAATCTAAGTTATCACAAGGGGTTAACGCGTTTGTGGCCTGTCAAGTGGTATCAGAGCTAGCACACTTTGATTAGGGTTTAATCTATTGTGTGTGATCCATTTGACCCCTGTTGTCATGGATAAAGGACAATCTCTTATTTGAAAAGATCTGTGATATCAAATACATCTTGTTTTTCTAATCTCTTTTCCTTGAGTGTCTTAGAAACTACAAGTCTAGAAGTTATTTGATTTCTTCCGTGATGACTATTGAAACGGATCTAAGTTTATACAAACAAAAACTAGACTGTCTCAAAATCAAAATGTGCAAAGGAGTGTGTCTGAACAGAGTTAAAGTCAAAGGACTAGCTCGAAAAAGGCAAATGGGAGAAGATACCATTCCTACCAATTTGTTATCTAAGCACGAAGTGTGTTTCATGATGAAGTCCGCCTTTAAAGTGATGGACACGTGCCTGTGGTACCTTGATAGTGGTTGCTCAAGACACATGATTGGTGACCGATCCCTCTTCAAAGTCTTCGAGTCTAAGAAAGGTGGAAATGTCACCTTTGGTGATGGGAGCAAATCATAGATAAAAGGGAAAGGAATTATCTCTCTACCTGGACTACCAGACATTGCAAATGTTCTCTATGTGGATGGCCTAAGAGTGAACCTGTTGAGTATAAGTCAGATATGTGATCAAGACTTCATGGTGTTATTCTCCAAAGGAAAATGTCTTGTTATGGATGAATCTGGAAAGAAACTCATAAGTGGTGTTTGTACTCTAGACAACTGTTATGGATTGGTACCTGATGCTGATATTGTATGCAATAGTATTCGATTGCCAAATGAAGACTTGTGGCACCAACAGATGGGACATGCTAGTTACAAACATCTTTCCATTGTATCTAAGCATGAATCTGTTGTAGGGATGCCAAAGCTGGGTAGGCTAAACAATGTTGTGTGTGGACTATATCAACTTGGAAAACAGACAAAAGCTAAGCATCCAAGCACTCAGACATCAGCTACATCCAGACCTTTAGAGCTATTGCATTTAGATCTTATGGGTCCTACGAGAACTGAATCTCTTGGAAGTAAGAAATACATCATAGTTGTAGTAGATGACTTCACGAGGTACACTTGGGTTATTCTTCTACGATCCAAGTCGGATGCTCCTGAGCACATTAAAGCATTGTGTATAAGACTGCAAAATGAGAAGAACCTGAAAATTAACCGAATTTGAAGCGATCATGGTAAAGAATTTGAGAACTCATACATGGAGTCATTTTGCACAAGATCAGGTATATCTCAAGAATTCTCTGCTCCTGTTACTCCTCAGCAGAATGGTGTAGTAGAAAGAAAGAACAGGGTTATCCTGGAGATGGCTAGAGCCATGCTGCACAACAAGGATGTAGCTAGAAATTTGTGGGGAGAAGCGGTCAACACTGCATTTCACACGGTGAATAGAGTGTAATTCAGACCTGGCACCAAAAAGACTCCATATGAGTTGTGGAAAGGAAGAAAGCCAAATGTGAAGTACTTTAGAATTTTTGGAAGTACTTGCTTCATCCTAAAGGATAGAGAGAATGTGGGAAAGTTTGATTCCAGAAGTGATGAAGGGATATTTCTGGGATACTCTACTACAAGTAAGGCTTATCGGGTATATAACAAAAGAACCATGAAGGTCATGGAAACAGTGAATGTTGTTATTGATGAGTCTTTAGATGTCAATTCTGAGAAAATTGATGAGGAACTCTCTAAATAAATTCTTCCTCTAGAGCCTAGGAGAGCTCCGGAACTCATGGAACAAGAGCCTACATCTCCAAGTACTCCTGGTACACCAAGTGTTGCAGAAGAGCCAATAGACATGCCTACATCACCAGAATATGAGTGTCATAAAGACAAAGGACCCCCCTCCAGAATCAAATTAAATCATCCTCTAGAAACTATTGTGGGAATCATGAATGAACTCACATTGCGGAAACGCACAGTTGATAAGTGTGTTGCTAACTTTGTGTCATACTCTTGTTATTTGTCACAGGTTGAACCCACTAAAGTTGAGGAAGCTCTTCAGGATGAAAGTTGGGTAGAAGCAATGCATGATGAGCTGCTTTAGTTCTAGAGGAATGATGTGTGGACTTTAGTCCCTAGACCGGAGGGCGAGCATGTCATTAGCACCAAGTGGATATTCCGAAATAAGACTGATGAGGAGGGCAATGTAATCCGTAACAAGGCTCAACTTGTAGCTCAAGGATACACTCAGATGGAGGGAATAGACTATGATGAAACATTTGCCCTAGTTGCTCGCATGGAGTCCATTAGAATCCTTCTCTCCTTAGCATGTCACTTGAAGTTCAAGCTATATCAGATGGATGTCAAAACTGCATTCTTGAATGGATTGCTTAAAGAGGATGTTTATGTGGCTCAACCTAAAGGATTCATTGACCCACACTTTCCGGATCATGTATTGTACCTCAAAAAGGCCCTCTATGGATTAAAGCAGGCACTTAGAGCTTGGTATGACCGGTTGACTCAATACTTGATATCCCATAGGTTCACAAGAGGAAAGGCTGATCAAACTCTCTTTATGAAAAGAAAAGATGGTGAGCTGGTGGTTGCTCAAGTCTATGTTGATGATATCATCTTTGGATCAATTAAGGATGAGCTTGCTCAAGACTTCTCAAAACTCATGCAAGCAAAGTTCGAGATGAGCATTATTGGAGAGCTATCTCACTTCCTTGGACTACAGATTCTTCAACAAGATTCAGGTATATTCATCTCTCAATCTAAATATGCTAAGAATCTTGTGAAAAAGTTTGGATTAGAATCTGCTAGTTCTGTTAGAACCCCCATGAGCCCAAATGTTAAACTCACTGTTGACATGTTAGGTAAAAGTGTAGACTCTTCACTTTATAGAAGCATGATAGGCAGTCTTCTTTACCTTACTGCTAGTAGACCTAGCATTAGTTACAGTGTAGGAGTATGTGCTAGATATCAGGCTAATCCCAAAGAGTCACATATGATTGCTTTAAAAAGAATCATCAAGTATGTCAAGACTACTGCTAACTTTGGTGTGTGGTATAGCAAAGACACAAATAATGTCTTAGCTGGATACTCTGACGCTGATTGGGCTGAGAATGCTAATGATAGAAAAAGTACTTCAGGGGGTAGTTTTTATGTGGGTAATAATCTGGTCTCTTGGATGAGCAAAATGCAAAACTCCATCTCATTATCCACTGCTGAAGCTGAGTACATTGCTGCTGGTAGCTGTTGCATCCAACTCCTATGGATGCAAAAACTCCTTCATGATTATGGTATCTGTCAAGAACATCTCACTTTCCATCAATATCTCTAAGAATCTTGTTCAACATTCTCGAACTAAACATATAGAGATTCGACATCACTTCATTAGGGAGCTTGTCGAAGATGGTGTCCTCACCCTTGAGTTTATTCACACTGGTGACCAAAAAGCTGATTTGTTCACCAAACCTCTAGATAGCAAACGTTTTGAATTTCTTCGTCAAAACATCGTGTCCTCTCCATGGATTGAACTCCTTCTCTCTTTCCTCTTCCTCATGCATTTGCATCTAGTTTTATGAATTGTTTTGCTCTCTTTAGCTTGTTTTTGTTTGTGTGTTTTCAGTTTTGTGCTTTATGTTTACTTTTCAAATAAAAAAAATGAAAAAAAAAAATTGAAAAAGACAAAAACAGTGTGTGTTTGTGTGCATTGGTTCATGTGAACTTTTAAAATGGCCATTGAAACAGAGTTTTCTAAACTTTGTATCACCTGTAGCTTAGATGAGCATTCTTCTGCACAACTAAGCAAGTGAGCTTTGTAGCTCTTTGTTTGTGATGAGTAAGGTTAAGTGATCTCTTTTTCTTAACACTCATATCACTCTTTTTGACGGGTTGAACTAGAAAATCCTAAGAGAAAGGCATAAATAACCATCTCATCACTGTTACTCGCCAATCATAATATGACATCTGTATGCTTCGGCATAGCAAAAGTGCAATGTCAATGACATCTTGTATGCTTCGGCATAGCAAAAGTGCAATGTCAAAAGTTTAACATAATTGGGTATTTCTTTTCTTTCTCTTGTATGCCCATGCATGATATGCTTAATAAAAGAAAATATGCAAAGAAATAAAAAGCAAAAAGATAAAAAAATGCTTTAAAATATGGTTGCAAGCGTGTTTTCTAAGAGATGTGGGAGTTATAAGATGTACCTCAAAAGTGATAGTCCCCATCAAGCAGTTATGATTGTGTGTGAGTTAAAGTAATTTTCTTATATCTCAAATCGTTATAACATTGAGACACTTATGCAATCTTGCAATGTTTTCACACACAACATGCAATATTCTTTGCTATTCTTGATACATGTGCAGGTACAATGTGATTTGGCCATCACAAAGTTTACATGCGTTTATGTATGCTCATTAAACTGTCTTAACTTATTTTTGAGATATAAAATTGGTTAGATTTGTTTAGTGTGTGTGTACGTGTTTTGAGATACATGTGCATCAAAATTCTTATTGAGCGATGATTTTGATAGCTTAATGTGTTGCTTGGATCCTTGGTTGAGTTGCATGCATGATTGCATCCATGTCTATGTTTTTATTCTTTTGAAAAACTATTTTTAAAGGCATCTCGACACCTCCTCGATACCTCTCGACACATAGCTGTCTGTCGAGCTTCTTAGACTTTTTCCTATCGCAGTCTCGACACATATCTCGACACCTTGTGGATCGATCGAGAAACTTTCTGTCTGCTCGATAGCTTCTCGATAGCTTCTGGATCGATCGAGGTTCCTTCATGGTTGATTCTTCTTTCTCGACACATGACCTCGATAGCTGCATCTGTCGAAGTGTAATCTCTCGACAGCTATCTCGATAGCAGGCTCGATACCTCTCGATACCTGCAGCTGTCGAGAATTACTGAAGGTGTATAAGAAGGTTCTTCACGATTTCTAAAACACTTTGCTCGATCTCTCTCACTCGACAGCACTCGTTTTCTCTCTCAAAACACTTCTCTTTCCCTCCAAACCTCTTTCAAAGGCTTTCTCAAGTGTTCTTCTCGATCTTCATCACTTAGTAAGCGTCTTATCCCTCATTTTCATGCATTTCATGTTTTCTAAAACCCTAGGTTTTGTGTTTCTGAAAATTTTTGGGATTTTTCAAAATTTTTGAGGTTTTTATGAAATTGTTGAGTTGGTTTTAGAGATTTGATCTTCAAAAAAACATGCATTGCATCACATTAGCATTCAAATTGTATTTTCATGCATTTAGATGTGTGCAAATTTGCTGTGTACTGTTAGGTTTGGATTGGGCTAAGCCCATGATGTTTGTATGTTGCATGTCACATGTTCATGCATTTTCCATGCATTCGTTCTTTCTTTTCAATATTTATCTTCCAATATTGAACTGTTTGGAACTTTTCTGTGTGTCTCTTCTTCTTCCCTCTCTCTATGTTTGTATTAGTAGTGTCTATGGCACCTAAACGTAAGTCCATTCCATTCTAGAACCCTCTGCGTTCTAAAGGATCGTCTTCCTCAAATTCTACTCCTCTTTCTATCCGGTTCCGTGATGAGAAAGCCCATAAGGACTTCTCGGAGAACTTTTCTAAACGAAGTGTTCATTTGGAATGCCACGTTGTCCTACAGATTTTGCTGACATCGACCTTCCCGATGTCATACATAGTCGGGCTTGGGAGTCACTGTGTGACGTCCCGGTCACATATCCACTCGTGTTGATACAGGAGTTTTACTCTAACATCCACGGGATCGATTCTTCAGTACCTCTCTTCTACTCTAGCGTTCGAGATACGCGCTTTGCTGTCACTCCGGAGTTAGTCTCCGAGGTGCTTCATGTCCCTAGGGTGGATCATCCTAATTACCCTAGCTGTAAGCGTCTATGGACTGTGTCCAAAGATGAGATGATCTCGGCGTTCTGTGAGCGTCCTTCCTCTTGGGGAGATCATATGTACACACCATGTCGACATTTTTCTAAAGGTCCTCGTTTCCTTAACATGGTGATGACTTTTGTGTTGCACCCACTTTCTCACTACAACTCTATCACAGAGCCTCGTGCTCGGTTTTTGTTGTCCCTCCTAGAGGATCTCTCTATAGACTTTCCTTCACACTTTATCTTTTCCATCATAGATGTCTATAGAGATACGGCCACCCGTGATAAGCTCATTTTCCCTTCCGCTATCACGAGGATTCTTCGCCGTTTTTCCGTCCCATTTCCTTCGTCCGGTCCTTACCATGTCATGTCTGCCATAGACGGCGTTACCGTAAAACGTAGCGAGGCACAGTTTAGATCGAGACAGTTCGACGGTGCCACTTCTTCCTCCCGTCCAACCACCTCCAGATCAGCTCGAGCGTCTGCTCCTTCCTCTTCGAGCGACGTCACGTTAGGAGATATCATGGCGCAGCTTCAGCGCATGGATGCTCACCTCAATACACTCTCCACGGAGTTGTATCAGGTAAACGTTCGTGTTGGTCGCATCGCCAGGCAACAGGCGACCATGGGCGGCTTTGCTCCAGAGGCTTCTCCTCCGCCACCTCATGTGTCGATTGAGACTGAGGCTGATGATGATGGTGATGACGATGATGCTTTTGCGGATGATGATGATGGAGATGCGAGCTCTTCTGCTGAGATGTCTACATGACACTCTACCCTTTGTCACTCGTGACAAAAAGGGGAAGCAGTTTTGGTATGAGAGTAGTCATACTTAGGGGGAGTGTTAGCATAGGACATTTTTTGTTAGGGAGATGACATTTTTGTTAGGGAGAGTGTGGTTTGAGGGATGTAGTGAGGTGATCATATGTATTTTTTTCTTTTCCATCTTTTTAGAGATACATTGATCATGTATTGACATACATTGTACTTCTTTTCTTGATATATATGATGATGAATGTTTTCTTTCACCTACCTTTACATGTGTTGTTTCTTCTCTGTCTTTATACACATGTTTCTTTACTTATACGCAATCTATTATTTCTGTTTCACACAAAGATGCCTTGATGTGTTTTGTTTATAAATGTTTCAGAAATACAGGTTGTCAAAGTCTTCTTGTCATAAACTCTCTTCTTGCAAAGTTTTTCAAGAGTTTGTGTTAGAATAGATTTTACTGTATGTAACAAGTGAGTATGAGTTGAGTGATTTATGACTTCTCTCATATTTTCATTTGTTTGTTGTGGTTTTGTCACGGATTGCCAAAGGGGGAGATTGTTAGGACATATGTAGTTTAAGTGGTTGTTACCATATGTCGCTATTTTATGTAATTGGCTTATTATTAGACAAAACGCACTTTACTTGTAATTGGGTAGATCTAGGATGTGTTTAACACCTCAAGAAACAGTGTTTCAAGATTTAGTGTTGAAGCCATCAAAGTCTGTCCAAAAACAAATAAGGAAGTGCAAGTTACTAAAGCTCGATACCTACCTCGACACATGCATCTATCGAGTTTTAAGAAACTGTTTTGCCCCAAGCCTCGACAGCTTCTCGACAGATCCTCGACACCTCTATCTGTCGAGAATTAAATAAAACAGATTTTCAGTTCTGTTTCAAGTCCAATCTGTGAATGTGTCTTTGGGACTTCTTTTCCCCTAACTCTAGACATATAAAAGGATTGTTTTAAGGGCCGTCAAGATGATGCAAGTTGCACATTCATTAAGAACTTTTTGTTCATGCAATTTGTGATCTAAAAGACAAAGTTCGTGCCCTAGTTCATCTCTGATGATTTGAAGAACTTTGCAGCCAACAATTCTCTCTCTCTAGTTGGTGTTTGAAGTCGCGTACTGAGATCCGCGCATCTGGTTAGTCGCGTACTTGGGAGCCATGCATTGAAAGGAGAAACTGTCACTACAGAACAAGTTCAATTAGGTATTGGGGTAAGAGTTCAACTGTAGGTTGGTAAGGTATTTGGGATTCCTTGTTTGTAACTGCTTGTTTTTATAATAGTGGAGTTTCGGGAGTGGTGACCTTAAATCACCCGGTGGGGTTTTTGCCGTAAGGTTTTCTCCATTCGTAAACAAATCACCGTGTCATTTAATTTCCGCTGCATTACTTAGTTTGGCAATTTGTTTGTGCTACCACGTGATATTGCGTGTTAATTTGATTAATTAATAACTGGGCTAAGTAATTAATCTAAGTTATTACAAGGGGTCAACGCATTTGTAGCCTGTCAAAATTAAAAAAAAAAATTATTGAAAGAAAAAAAAAAATTCTTTATTTCTCCCGCTGCTGTCCTCCTTAGCCCTTCCTCTATAAATATCAAGAATCTAAAACAAAATTTATTTTGTTGGAGATTTATAATTCTTCCATTTTATTGGATGTAGTTTCAATGAATTCATTTATTTGAATCACCATTTTATAATATATTTTAAATATTATTCAATTTCTAGTTCTAATTATATATATATATATATTATAATTAAATTCTAACCCATACATAAAATAAAAATTTTCAAATATATATCTTTCTTTTTTTCTTTAAAATTAAAATCTAAATATCTATGAAAAACTCTCCATACAACAGATTAGCAATATGACGCATGGAAAAAAAATGAAATTAAAGTTAGGTTAAGTGAATGAGCAATGCAATGTCCACAACATAGCATAAATGGATTATATATATATATATATATATACATATATATATATATATATGTATGTATGTATGTATATATATATCATGTTTATATATCAATATGTAATTGAAACAAGCTTACTTCATGTTTATATAAACATGAAGTAAGCTTACTTCATGTTTATATATATATATATATATATGTGTGTGTGTGTGTGTGTGTGTGTGCTTGTTTATTTATTGATAATCCTTGCTAATTGACTACCAATATAAGATAACCAGAAAAGCTACTTTTAACATTTTCTTTATCTGTCATTTTTACTCAAAATTATTGAGTTGATATTTTTTTTTTTCGAAGAATTGGGTTGATTTTAGTTCTGCATTCGTGAAAGTGCACCTATAGTGACCTCATCATTTAAAAATTATCAATGACGATCACATGGTCCCTCTCTTGATAAACTTATTGAAAAGGATATATATATATATATATATATATATATGTATGTATGTATATATATATCATGTTGATATATCATGTTTATATATCAATATGTAATTGAAACAAGCTTACTTCATGTTTATATAAACATGAAGTCAGCTTACTTCATGTTTATATAATCATGAAGTAAGCTTACTTCATGTTTATATATATATATATATATATATATATATATATATATTTGTTTATTTATTGATAATCCTTGCTAATTGACTACCAAATATAAGATAACCAGAAAAGTTGCTTTTAACATTTTCTTTATCTGTCATTTTTACTCAAAATTATTGAGTTGATATTTTTTTTTTCGAAGAATTGGGTTGATTTTAGTTCTGCATTCATGAAAGTGCACCTATAGTGACCTCATCATTTAAAAATTATCAATGACGATCACATGGTCCCTCTCTTGATAAACTTATTGAAAAGGTGGCTTGAGCATGAAACATGTTCCTATGGAACCAATTAGAATGCTGACTAGGATGGAAAGGAGCCTTTGTTCTTTGCAGATTTCAACTCTTCTACATGGCTTAATTTGTGAATTGTGAGTTTTGGAAATTTGAGAAATTTATTGGAAATTTAAATAACAACAAATAATGGATCGGTCTGTGAAATAGAGCTGGAATTTTTTTTCCTGTTTTTTGGTTGAGCTTGAAAGTTCTTGAAACCACATATTCATAAAATCTTAATAAGAATTAACTATTCATAGTATGCTAAATCTTTTGACTCTTGTGGCACTAGTTTGGATTGCAAATATATGGTACGTGTTTGCCATTGCAAAGATTAGCAATGAAGATTAGATTTAGAATTGATTTATAACACAAAACCAAAAATATAATCATTCTATTTTTGAAGTGCTTAGAAATTATATCATTAAAATAGACATTAATTTGACTCTATGATGTAGGACAAGATCTACAATTTAATTTAATTTTTTTTTTTTTTTATGTTTTCGGATTTTCAGGTTTAGGGGTTTTATTTCATTGATTTTACGCACATTTAATATTTTTAAAGTATAATTAGAGTTTGGTAAGTATCAATCAGTATATGATTTAGAAATTTTTTTTTTTTGTCAATTAAGTTTTTGGAGCCTTTAAATTGGCCCCTAAAAATAGCTTTTCTTCGAGAAACATGTTGTTCAATCTTCTCTTATAATTGCTTTTTGTGATTTGTCACGAATTGCCAAAGGGGGAGATTTTTAGGGTCATATTTTATTGTAATTGGCTAATCCTCTGACAAAATAAACTTTACATGTAATTGAGTATATCTAAGATGGGTTTAGTACTTCAAGAAATATATTGTTCAAGTCAAGTATTAAAGATATGGAAATTGGTCCAAGAAACAAGAGAAGAAAAACTATTCATTAAGTCTTGACAAATAGCTCGATAGAAGCTTGCTATTGAGACTTAATGTGAAACTCGATAGATAACTTGACGGCAACTCGACCTATTGAGAATTACGATTTCAGTATTTTCAGATTTGAAATTCGGCCCAGACTTCTATATTTGTTTAGGGTTTCTTTTCTCACAACCCTAAACATATAGAAGGCTTATTTTTAAGAGCCATCACATATAGATACAAAGATGAAGAACTTATTTTCTCTGTGTGAAGCTACTGCATTTATATGTCATAGGGTTTTGTAAATTGTAACCAAGTTCTTCCTGGTCTTCATTGTTGATAAAGTGAAGAACTTTGCAGCTAATAACATTTGTTCAAGTAGCTGGAGTTAGTTACATATGCGAGGGGTAATGAGTATGACGGATTATCAAACTTATCTTAATTTTGTACTAAGTTTATTAGTGCTTCTCTTGCTTGTTTTTGTTTGCAGGATGATTTTGAGAGATAGTGAGTGAGCATGGAAATAATAGTGTTTTTGAGGTTGTCAAAATGAGGGTATGTTTTCATTCTTACCTACTAGGCTACTACTACATGTGAGACTCATATCATAAGTGTGAACAAGCGTACTTCCAATTTAAGCATGCAAAGTATTGTCCCATTACCTTATCAATAAATATATATATATATATATATATATATTTGGTATATTAAAGGTCAAGGTTGTGTTCAATTATGCATGATCTTATCTATTATGAGTTAGAACGTGATTAACTAAAATAGAGTAATAGGTGAATATAGGTAACCAAAACTTAAAAAAAAAAAAAAAAAAAAAAAAAAAAAAAAAAAAAAATCAAAAACCTATTGCATAAGCTTACCCAATTCCGTCCTAAGATGAGTTTTAGCTATAGTTATTCCAAATCTTTAGGGAGCATAGTTCATTCCCTAAACAATTTGTTTATTGTATACAATCCTCTCAACTATAATAGAGTATTGTGAGAAAAAATAATAAAAATAAAGGATAAATTACATATTTGGTCTTTATCCTTTACTCTATATTTTAATTTGTTCTCTAACTTTTAATTGTGTCAATTTAATCTTTAATCTTTCAGTGTTATGTTAAATTAGTCCATGATGCTATCTCTTAGATGGAAATTCCTGACATGGCTAATGACCAAAACAAAAATTAGTTTCTATTGATGTGGTGATAAACTAATTTTATGTTTTGGTTGTTTGCCATGCCAACAATTTTCATCCAAGAAATAACAGCAAAGACTAAATTGACAAGACACTAAAAAGTTAGAAACTAAATTGATACAATTGAAAAGTTACAAATCAAATTGAAATATGATTTAAAGTAAATATGATTTAAAATTTGAAATTTGATAGAGTGAAAAAAAGAAGTTTTTATTCTAAAATAGAGAAACAAATTTTAGGGATTTTTTTTTTTTTTTTTTTTGAGAAAGAAATTTTAGGGAAGTTGGTAATAGTCTTATCAAGTCTTTCTTTTTTATTTTTTGCTGAACAGTAGTCTTATCAAGTCAATACCAATAGTCTTAGCGAGTCAATACATAAGATAAGATTCCTTTCTTTTTTTTTGGTAATCAAGAACAAATGATTGTTGGCTTTACAATTATTGTTCTTTTGCTTTTTGAAAATTATAACCTTATAATGTGGGTCTGTTCTCTTTTCAATTATTAGTGGCAAATGCCAAATGGTGATATGGGGACTACAAGAGGACTAGATAAAACAATGCCTACCAAATATAATTTAATTTAAAAAAATGGGTACCATACATAAAGATAACTAGATAAAAGTCACTTTTAACTTTTTCTTTTTTGCCTTTTTGTTCCTGGAAAAATTGGATAGTGGAGGCAAAATTATTGATTTAAGTGATCTTACAGATCATCTACTCGTTGCCAAATTATTTAAAAGCTAGTTACAGACTCACGCGATGTGCAATAATAGATAATTAATTTGTAATTGTGATATAATGTATAAATTGTTCTCCTAAATTTGTTGAAAATAATTTATTCTTCCTAAAAATTAAACAATTTTTAAAATTATTTTATGTCTCTCTATCTCTACAAATAAATCATTCTATTATTTTTGGGTTTATTTGATTGATATTTATCCATTTGTTAGGTGGTTCATATTCTTCTAAATTATGTTATAGTGCATTATGTTTTCCCAATTTTCTTTATTTACAACTAAACTTTTTAAGTTTCAAATATATTATTCAAATTTCTCATTCTCTTAAAGGATATTACATGATAATTAGAACTCATCATAAAAACACCCTTGATATTACTCAAATAACAGATAGGCGCATTCAAATACATAGCCAAGATTGCGTTTTGATATAAATTCAAATTCTCACTTTCAAAATGACTAAGTAATAACTTAAACAAAAATTAAATCAAAACTATAAGAGGGAGAGAGAGGACTTATGATAGGGAACTCAATTCAATTGAATTGGTCTTCTTCATATTTTATCCAAATTCAATTTCTTTAGATAGCTAAGCATGCATCTTCTTGGGTTTTCTCAAATCCAATTGGTCTTTGTGGATTTTGAGGCAAAGTCTTCCAACAAAGGCAATAATAATATCTAAATTTGTTACAATATAAAACCAAAAAAAGAGTAGCATATCTTGTACTAAGTTATGCATCTATATTCATGTTACAACTAATATGTACATACAAAAAAACTTATTTATGCTATGCATATACAAAGGGAATATTTTATCCATAATGGTGAATACATCTACAATTTACTTGAAAATTGAATATACATTTTTATCTGAGACACAACTTTCTAAACATTGGTTAACAATCACATAAACTATAGTAGCCAAACCCCACTACGATTCTTTTACAATATTCTTCACCATAGCTTTGAGATTTTTTTGGTTGGTTTATGGGAACCAATGTTGTTGGCACTTAAGATCTTCGATGGCACATCACCAAAAAAATTAATCGGGAAAACCTAAAGAATATGGGGGAAAAAAACTCACTTTAGAGGGATTTCTCAAATTTGCAGAAGTAGCCTATACATATATATATATATATATATATATATATATATATATAGACACACACAAACGCAACAAATTAGTAGGTTTTTTATTTATTTATTTTTTAAATACTAATTGGATGGCAATTGAATGGTTTTTATATCTGCTTGACTGGGGAGAAGGAGAGTCATAGAATTGAATTGAGTTTGAACTATTATTAGATTGGGTTTGATGGAATAATAAACGGAAAATTGAAAAGTTAGGAGATGTTAGTTGAGAGAGAGAGAGAGAGAGAGAGAGAGAGAGAGAGAGAGAGAGAGAGAGAGAGAGAGAGAGAGAGAGAGAGGTGGTTGAATAGAAAATGGAATTCTTTTTTTTTTTGAGAAATAATAGAAAATGAAAATAGATTTGGCTTGATAGAGTAATAAATGGGAAGTTGAAAAATGGTATAAAAAAAGTATGTACTAAGAAACTATTTACTTAGAAAAAAAAAATCACTTCTCAATAGGACATTTATTCCTACAAAATCACTTTTACCATCAGATGTGGAGCTATCCATAGCAGATATGCCATTTGAAATGTAAAACAAAATCATAAATAATTAAATGATAATGAAAGTTGGTGAGAGAACAGAATTGCATAATTATGACTGCAAAAATGAAAAATGGACAAAAAATCAAGAAAAGTCTTTAGAGCCTAATAGGATCCAAAATAACATAAACTCTTGCCATTGAACATTTAGTTAGTTATTTTTTTTTATCACCTAATAATCTTGGAAAAAAGAATGATGAAAAACAACAATCTCTAAATCATTGAGGAAAACTGAGGTTCAAATATTAAAAAAATATATATATTTTCCACCTGTTTCTTCATTTACCCTTTTAACAAAGTCCTCTATCTTGTAATTGATGCACACATCAGCCCCAAGATCCTTGCAAACAACCAATTTTTCATCACTCATTACCAATTACAATAAAAAAATATATAAATACTTGGAAACCGAACTTATGCATTAGAAGAAAAGTGATACTTGACTTGCAGTAACAAACACACTTGCTCCATAGTATTTAGCTATCTGAATTGCAAATGTACCAACACCACTTGAGATCCCACGAACCTGAAATTTTAATATTTATCAGTTTTGCATTGGAGACACCATGTTGCAACAAACAAAAAAGATAGAAATTATCAGTTTAAGCTTGTATCGTGCATAAATAATCAAACCATTTGTAGATTAGACCATTAATTACACTAAATGATAATAAAGGCTCAAAAATTACCAAAAATTAAATAAAAAAAACAAACAAACAAACAAACAAAAATTTGAGAGAGAGAGAGAGAGAGATAACTTTTTTTTGTTCGAGAAAAAAAAAGATACATTTAGTTTGGAGAGAAATGTGAGGAGAGGAGGGAAGAAGGCCATGTAACCAAAATATACTTAATTAGAGTTCAAATGGTTTTCTTTTATCTTTTGTTTGTTATTTATATTTTTGAGAATGAAGTAAATTTGTTCTCTTTTAAAATGATGTGTCCGATTTCTTCAGCTTGTTTCGGAGTATGGCAGATAGGTTGAACAAGCATGAACTAGAAAGATGGGCAGTGGTGGTGTGGGCGATATGGGGAGCACGAAATAAGTTTTATTTCGAAAAAGGTCAGCTACAACCTGAGGGCATCATTGAGGGGCCTACCAGCATGTTGACAGAATTTCAGAGCCTCACAGCCACACAGACAACAAACTAAAGGAGGTCCAACGTCTGCAGTTTTTGTCTTATGTGAGTTTGCATAATTAGAGTACTACATTAGGCCCACAACGTCACCTGGTCAGGTGTAATATTTATGTGTAATCTGTTTGTACTCTTCATGTAATACTTTTTTAATCAATAATATATATTTTATCTTTGGTCTCAAAAAAAAAAAGAAAAAAAAAGAAGAAGTAATGTATTAACTTTCTATGCTTAAATTTTCAAACAATGGTTTTAGAGTCTATACATAATTAAATTTGGTTTTTGCATAACAAGCCTAAGAAATCCTGCACCATTACAGATTTATCAATATATGAACTCTATTTACGTAAGGCTCCAAGCTCCAATATAAATAGTTGGACTTCAAGATTTAGGTTATATTAAATATCAAAATTGAATGAAAGATTGATACTAATCATAATGATACTAAATCATTATGCGAACAAGATTATTATTATTTTTTTCACTAGAGCTTTTTATTTGTGAAATCAGTAAGAATCACACCAGAACTGTGGCTGGTATTTTTTCTAGCAGTTTTTTTTTTTTTTTTCCAAGGGAACCTTAAAGCTCACATTTTTCACTTTATTTTTATAATTTTAAATTCACGTGGGCTCCAAAAATATTTGAGAACAACTGGCTAGGCTATTATTTTTTAATCATTATTTTTTTTATACTTTTTTTAATTTTTTGATTCAATGGTTAAGATTGATTTTTTCGACTCTCCATCTCAACCATTCGGCAGCAATGACATCAATTGCAATACCCTTATCTCTATTTAGTGGTAGTATTTGGACAGTGAGTATTTCTATCTAACTTCTTGTCGTCTTTCTATTATTTTGAACTGATATCTAATGACGTCAGCAAGCTGACGTTGTAATCCGGACGTAATAATTTTTCCAATGAATAAAGAAAACGTGGCTCGACCATATTGGATGATGTCAATGGCATGCACGTGGAAATGTTTCTTCTATCAATTGAAAAAGAGAGGTCTGTAAAAGGAAAAGACTCAGGGCTTTATTATTAATTTTCTGCGCCAGAAGCGTGCAGAAAGAGCATCGCTATAAGTCTATGTATAACAATAGAAATGCATAAAATTTACCCAGAGCAACAAACATCAATCATTGTATTATTGTATAAATTTACAAGTTTATTATAATAATGATATAAATTTATATTGACATTATTTATTTTATATTTAGTTTTTTTTCTTTACTTATTTTGAGGACGAAGAAAAAAGCGGATTTTAGTTGTTGTGGGTGAAAAAGAAAAACAATTAAAAAAACAAGAAAATTAATATTTTAATAAAATTTAGTATAAAATATATAATCTGATATGGGGTGCTTTGAAAAGTGAGTATGTAAAATAGAAAAAGTAAATTTTTGTACAAAAATATACTGAAATTTTCATACGAATTAATGAGAATGATCTAACAATCAAGTGAAACCTAAAAAACAAAAAACAAAGAAAGTTTCATATATGCCCTACCCGAGTTCGAGTTCAAATTGTGTCTAGTGCATCAGTTACACCAGACACATTAAAATATGGACACGTGTACAAAATTTGTATACCAACATTTTCACTGCACTGCCCTTATCTATATCACTTTTTAATTCTTATTTAATATTATCATTTAATATTTGTAGCTAGAGAATAATATGATGCTAAAAAGTAAAAACACAAGCTCGGAAGAAGTAATGAAACTATGGACCATTAATATGTCTTTGGCAATCATAAGTCTTTGCATAATAAAGATATCATTTTATTTATTTTTATTTCTTCCCTTATACCAATAATCTAAGTAGATAGTACTTAGGTGTTGTTCCTTAAATTTTTCTCTTAATATTCAATTATTTGGCTTTTTTCTAATGGGATGAAGGCGTATTTTTAGTTAAGCACTACCAGGGCCGGCCCAAGGCCTAGGCCTAAGGCCCTACCACAAAAAAATAAAAAAAAATAAAAAATAATTGTGAACAAAAAAAGTAATTTAAACATTCATTAATTTAAACATAATCATTGTCACATCATATTATGAACATTTTGTAATGCTTTTATTGCATTTTTCCTTTTCATTTCTATCAAAACTCCCAAAATACGAGGCCAATAGAAACCTGACTCAATTGAAAGCCTAAAATGTTTCAAGAAAATGTTGCAAATGTGTTAAATCATTAATTATATATTAATCTCCCATATTAGGTTGAGACTTTAATTTTTGTGAACTTATAACCTACAAAGCCATACACCAAATGACATCCATCTCTTTCTCTTAAAAACAAGATATAAAATTAAAAATAAGATTACAACTTTACTTAACTATGTGTACATTTTAGACCCCTTAAACACAAATAGATTAACCTAGTTATTTAATCAAGTAATTAACTTAGGTAAATTGTTCAGATCTAGGTTAATATAGGTAAATCATATCATTGACAAGTACGGAAAATAAAGAACACAAAAACATGATAACCCAAGGAAACCAAACCAGTAAAAAACCTGGGGAGGATTTAACTTAGTTATCCTTAAGGTAAAACAAGATCCACTATGAAAGAATTAAAGTTTACACAATAGCGATTTAGACTACTAACATCCTATTGCTACTTCAAGTAGGAAACTTACTACCACGACCACGTGACAACTCCAAGTCCACTGACTACTTCTTTCTCAAATCCACAGCATCCACAAGTACACAACTTGTATTTCTTGAAGTTCTTTATGTAGCAACTGAAATGATCATCAAGCTCTCGACATCAATCTTGATCTTGATAATCCTAAGTATGTTTGAAGACAAACACTTCTAAATTTCATAAGAGATTCACACACACAGTATAAACAACAACAAGATTCTAGAGAGCTTTTGGGTACCAAACCCTAGATCTAAAAAAGAGGCACACTCTTCTCTCTCTGAAAAGCCTTATAAAAATGTGCTTAGGATTTCCTTTATATACTAGAAGAAGTAGATCTGAAACCCTAATCCTTTTTGGGCTTGAACTGCTGTTTGGGCATTAATTAAAATTCTGCAGATACGACTCTCGATCGATTGAGCTTGTCTCTCGATCAGTCGAACTAGGAAAATTCTTAATTCTTCTTTTTGTAGCTTGCTTGTTCTTGAATCTTGACTTGTATCACCTTGAGCATTGTCTAATCATACAAATAGACTCTAAGATTTATACCTAGATAAATTTGTGTTCACAATTTGCCAATTGTTCTAAACTTTTACAACCTAACACTATGCATCGTCATATATCTAAAATAAATGATTTTTTTAATCATAATATATTTTTATTTCTTTTTATTAAAATTTGTGGTTCAACTATGATATTCAATTCTCTATATGAAATTAGTATTAGTTTAATTGGTATTATTTATCAATATGTATAAAATTAACCTTGATTTAATTAGTATTAAATTTTTTTGTTTAATTAATAATTACATATAATAGGCCCCACATAAATTTTTCACCTTAGGTCCCAAATTAGTTAGGTCGCCCCTAAGTACTGTCACATGGTTGAATTTTGTCTAAGTTTATTTATTTAGTTTGAGAAAGAATTGATAATCCAAATTCCAAATGCACTATTCATATTGGCATATACCTTATGCGTTTGGAAATTGTTGAAAATATTTTTTGTTCTTTACCTTTTGTCTCAACTTTTTTTGCCAATAAATTTTTATTTTTATTTTTAAATAAAGTATTTTTTTTTCTAACATGTTTAACATACCTTGTCATGCTTACTTCTTTTGGCAATATATAATTAACTTAGTTAGATCACTAGCATTGGGGGGGGGGGGGGGGGGGGGTTGTGAAAACCCCCTAGTTGCTATTTTAGCCACCAAAACCCAAAAAGAGAGCTCCATCTGGGGATGGGAATTAAAAATTGTTAAGCATTCGTGAACAGTCAGTTTTCATATTTACAACTAACTGTTCATCAGATTGCAAATGAAAATAATATATTTTATTCATTTTCTTTTTCTCTCTCTTACTTTATATCTCTCTCTTATTAGTTCTTTGCGTTCTCTCTCCCTTCTCCCTCAACCCATCTCACTAATCGAATCTCTCATCTTCTACCTCGTCTCCCTTGTAAATCATTTTGCTCACTGTAATAGAAAATGGTTCGGTTGTGGTTGTTGTTTGGTGGGTTTGGGTTGGATTTAAGTGGCGTTTGGGTGATGTTTGGGTCAGCATTTGGGTGGAGATTGGGTGGTGGGATTTAGGCCTTATGGTTGTGATTTGTTTCGATGGTTTAGGGGATTTGTTCCGATGGGTTTGGTGGTGGGTTTTAGTGTTTGCTAAGTTTGTTTAGTGGTGAGTTTCGGTGCTTGCTGTGGTTAAGATGATGATGATGATGAGGTAAATTTGGTGAGAGCAAAGGGGTTTGGGAAGCTTGAACTTTGAGCTAGTGTAGTTAAGATGTTCGAGTCTGACTTGGTTAGAAGAGCTTTTTCCGAGGTGGGTGGTGGAGCAGTTCAGCTTGGGTTTGGGTATTGGGTTTTGTTTGGGTTCGAATTGCTTGGCGGTGGTGGATGGTGCGATTTGGTTGATCAGTGGTGGTTGTGAGTGGTGGTAATGGGTTGCTCTAGCAGTGGGTGGTTTGGGTTTTGGGTTTGAGTTTGGGTTTGGGTTTGGGTATTGGCTTTTGTTTGGGTATTGGGTATTGGTATTGAGTTTGAATTGCTCTGCAGTGGTGGGTGGTGCTATTTGGTTGATCAGTGGTGGTAGTGGGTTGATCTATGGTGACAGTACTGGATGGTTTGGGTTTTGAGTTCGAGTTTGGGTTTGGGTATTGGCTTTTGTTTGGGTACTAGGTATTGGTATTGAGTTTGAATTGCTCAGCGGTGGTGGTAGGTGGTGCGATTTGGTTGATCAGTGGTGGTTATGGGTGGTGGCAGTGGGTGGCTAAGAGAGGGATAGGAAGCGAGACCAAAATTTAGTGAGAGGAAGTTTGAGAATTTTATTTTATTTTTATATTATTTTATTGTGTAATAATATTATTTTAATGGATTGTATGTAAAAATAAAAACTAGGATGTAGGGTGTATTGTAAAGTGAGTTGGTATAACATATAAGGTAAGTTTTGAGGTTGTAAAATATAACTTTTTTGGAATCCCGGATGAAAATGCTCTAAGTGAACTAAGCAAGCACACCTTTTTTGGAGCACAGTAATACATTTGCAATCTCGCCCACCATTCAATGGGACATACCTAGTGGAAATTATATAGGTGCACTTTTGGTCGGTTCATTTTACTATATTTCTATTTTGGTCTCTACTTTTTTATTTTACCGCTTTCAATCCCTAAAATGAAAAACGCATTCGATTTTGGTTCCTACCATCATCTCACTAATGGAAATATCCTACGTGGCCGACGGAGTGTGCAGTTGGTACACTAAATGCTAACGTGGTCAATAAAATAATATTAAAAAATTTTATTTGGTATTTAATAAATGCTACGTCAGTATAAAATAATGATTAAAAAAGATGCATTAGCATCCACATCAACCTTTGATTTTTAAAAATTAATTTATCAATTTTAACAAGATAAAAAATGAAAAAAAAAAAAAAACAAAATTAGAACCCATAATACACATGAATTCAGATCTGATTTCATTTTAAACATGAACAAGAAAGAACACAAACCTAGAAAATCCAATCACAAGAACATAAACCCAGAAAAAATAAATTTACCGACAAGAACATGATACTAACATAAACTTTTCTTTGCATTTCTTATACTTAGAAGCCAAACACAAATTACCAGCAAAAACATACAACCAAACACCACCAAAACCAGCAAAAAATCCCCAAAAACACCACTGAAAAAAGGAGGAAAAAAAACTCTTTAGTCCTTAAGATTTCTCCTTTCATATCTCTACCCTCTCTATTGAGAAACACTCAAATTCCCAGCCAAATACTCATAAAAAATCTAGAGAAAAGCCACCAAAAAATACCTAGAAACAGCCCCAAAACCCACTGAAAAAAAAAAGGAAAAAAAAAAAAAAGGCCTAGGCGAATCTCCAAAAATATCTTTGCAAACTCATCAACTAACCCAAAAAATCAACCCAAAAACCTTAACAAAATACTCCCAAAATTTCTCTGCAAATCCCATAACAATAGAATAGCAAGCACAACCTAAATGAATGAGGGGTTGCTCGCCATGGTTGTTTAGATAGCTCCGATTTGCCACCACAAGGTCTGATCTGCTAAGGTCTACAATGCCAATCTGCCATAGCTTTGATAGTTGTGAAAGCTCCAAAATTGGGTTTGTAAAATCTTGGGAGAGAAAGAAGTGGGGTAGAAATAAGGAGAGAGAAGAAGCAAAAATTGTGAGAACCTGCCATTTAAGATTTGTTGAAAAATATTGTGAAAATATTGTGGACATATCATTTCTCATATGAAAATTTGAGAGATACTATAAAAATTTTATTGTTGATTTTATTTCAAATCAAATAAAAATTGAGAAATTATTTTTTTTTGTTTTGTTTTTAATTTGTTTTAATTAAAATAATTTTTTTAATATTATTTAATTGGCCACATCAACATTTAATGTGCCAATAATATATTCTGTCTACCACATAAGATATTTCCATTAGTGAGATGATAGTAGGGATCAAGATGGAGCGCGTTTTTCATTTTAGGGACTAAAAATGGTAAAGTAAAAGAGTAAGAACCAAAATAAAAATAAGGTCAAAATGTAGAACTAAAAGCACATTTATGCAAGCTCGATCAAATTTTACAATCCCAAGATACGTTTTTGATAATCACAATCCCAAGAAATTTAATCGAACTTCTAGTGATTTGTTTTATATTTAAATGTTCTAAGCATGTTATGTCATGTAGAGTTAATCCACTAATTAGTCTGTCTTATCTCATTTTCTTTTTCTTTTTTCTTTTTTGCTCAAAAAAAAGAAAAAAAGAAAAAAAGAATCTTATCTCATTTTCAAGTCTCAACACTGTCTTGGTAGGAATGCGAATTAAGCTGGATGCTGCTTTGAGCCACTTAAGTAATGGGAAGTGTTTACACACGTGTGTACTAATTGTCTATGGCCAAGAACGCCACTAAATGCCTCTTTCCTTTCTTTTACATGTCTATTTAGAAAAAATTGCTAAACAGCATAATTTTTTGAAAATTTTGCTAAATAGCACATGGTCAAACTTATTTAGTTATGTAGCATGTTTTCAAAGTCGAGTTCCAATGAAACTCGAGTTTACCAAACTCAAGTTCCAAGTATTATGTTTGATCATATTGCCATAATGCTTGGAACTTGAGTTTGATAAATTTGAGTTTCATTGGAACTCGAGTTTGATAAACTCAAGTTTAACCCAAATCCTGTTTGTCTCCCCTCTTCATTTTATATTGAGTCTACTGGCAAATCCTTGACCTGTCTTTCTCTTTATGAAAGCTTTTAACTTGCAGTTTAGCTTGTACAAAAATTATATTAGCTTGTACAAAAATTAATGCCAAATTCAGTATAACAACCTATTTGTTCTTATTTGACATATTTATTTTTCAAAATACCTTCTATTATATTATATTATATATTTACACTATATTTCATTGCTACATCAATTTTCTTGATTTTTTAAAATGATTTTTTCTTTTTTCACATGCAATAACTACCATCCACTCTCTTTCTTCATTCTCAGGATATGTAAAGAAAGAATTAAAAACTAAATACAAAATAAGTAGTATCAGTGTAAATTTTCATGGTTACCGTGTAGTACCTATGTATTTTTACTCAACTTTGCATGGACAAATGTGGGTAAATTAGTTGGCTTAAATATGGTCGTTTTTCTATTATATAAGTGTTGATGCAAGTGCTCCTAGTCTCATATGCACTATCCTTAAGTCATCTTCTTATGTCACTCTCTTACCGCATCAACCACTAAACAATCCAAACTCATCTTCTTAAGTCATTCTCTTAACTCTACTAGTCATTTTATAATCTATTTTCTATCCAACTAATCTCATAAACAACACTGTTTCCATACTATTAAATTACCAATTGTCCTAAAAACTTAACCTATTAAGATATGGTAAATTTAATCTTTTAACCAATACTTCTAACACTCTCCCTCACATGTGGGCCGAAATTACCTTTTAATAGGTGAGGCCTAACACGTGAGAATTTAAATCGGAGATAGAATGGAGGAGACAGAGACCGAACTTAGGAACTCATGCTCTGATACCATGTTAAATTACGGATTGTTCCAAAAGCTTAAACAATTAGGATATTGTAAATTTAATCATTTAACTAATACTTCTAACACATACAATATCCTGCTGTCACTGTTCAAATTTGTTTTCACGAGTCCCACAAATGTGTTTCTTTTGGTTATAAATTGTTGGCCTTTACATGTCTCAGACTTCAATTATGCTTACTCCGAAATGGGTTTGCTCAAGCTTCCATTGGTGGTTTTACTTTGCTCGGTTTTTTCTCTTTTGAGTTTCATAGCACTCTGTGATGCCTCAGAGCTCACTGTGACGTTCTTGAAGACTCCCAATGTAAGCTCATCTCTCAACTCAACCACATTCGTCTTTGAAGTTCTTGTGGGCGGGAGTGGCGCTTGCACCAATTGTAATATCACTTGCAAGGTACTTTAATCTCTAGCAATAATTTGAGCTAGTTTTACTTGGCTTTTGTTTTGGGTACTCTGCTCTCTCTCTTTCTCCCTCATGAGTTTATATGTTTCATGGATCTTAAGTTAATGTAATGGAGTTGGTTGATCTAAAAATGTAATTAGCTTCCACTCAATAAGGTTGTAATGAGCTTGAATTTTCTTTTAGAGTTTAGACTAATCAAGAAAACAATTTGGAATTCAGTTTATTTATATGTACATATTTTTGTATTTTTCCTTAGTTGATAAGATTATTACAATGAATGATTACTCATATTCATCCTGGCGCCAAGCTAAATTATTGGAATTTTTTTTTGCTTTGTGTATGCGTTTTGCTTTCCTACTCAATGGTAAGTGGGAAGTGAAGAAGCTGCATCATGGTTTGATCTATTAGGAAAACTTCGGTTTTTCTCTTGATGTTCATTTGGCTTGTTCCACAAAATAATAGGTTTATGAACTTGTTGGTGCAGTTGGATGATGGCCTTGGCCGCATTAATGCTTCTCAATGTGAAAATGGGACGGTTTTGTGTGAAGGCTTGCAGGATGGAAATCATAAATTTGAGGTTTGCCCCAACGGGACTCAAGGAGTTGGCTGCAGTAGCTATAAATGGACTGTTGGTTAAGAACCTTCCTTTTATTCTTTTTCTAATTGCTATTATATTTTCTTCAATTACCACTCAACTTCAAATAAGACCTTCTTGCTTGAAAGTCTTCAACAGTTATGTCTATGAAGAAATGTTTCCCCTCCCATGCGGTTATATTGTGTTCTTCTTCAGTACCCAATTTCTAATTTAACAAAACCCATCTACTCAATTTTAAATTTTGTATGAACTGCATGTATTTTACCTTTCTATTTTTATTCTAAAGACTTAAACACGCCCCCACATGGAAGGTTAATTTGACACTTTATGATGTAACAATCCAGTTTAGCTTTTCTTGCATTCATGCTGACTTGTATTTTGTCTGTACACTTAGCTGATTCATATTATACCTTAACTTTGCAGATACAGTCCCGCCAACGGCAAATATCACCGCCTCAACTAATTTCACAAATGCTCTGAATGTTTCTATAAATATATCTTTCAGTGAGCCCTGTGGACAAGGTTTTGTATGTTCGTCTGTGAATGCTTGCAATGTGAGTAGGTGGCTAACAAACACGTAAAAAAGCCTTTAAATTGATTTTATGTTCTCTTTGATTCTTGCATTATCCTAGTATTCCAGCATTGTGGTTTTTTGGTTGATTTGTCTCAACCTTTCTATTATTGAAGTATGGCTTTGGTTGATTTGAGAAAGATAAAATGGAGTTCTCTCTAGTGTAATGGAGTTCACATACAACAAGCAATAATGGTGGATTGTCTCCCTAGTAAAGGATTTATTATCAGATCTTTCCATAATAATATTTTATAATAACACTGCTTGAAACACTTATCAATGTATGATATAATCATCTTTTTAAAATTTTTGAATCATTGACAAATGTCTTGAAATTCCTCATATGGAACTGTCCACCATGTTAATTGTGTAGATGTGTAAATTGAATTCCATAATCTAGGTTTTCTGACTAGTTATGCTGTCTAGACTGAATAATAAACCGAATTTTAACAATTTCATCACTTTTGGAAAACTCTTTACAGCTTTTGGTCCACGGTGATGGCAACGTTATACCAACCTCGCTCAAAATTCTACAGCCAAACCTCCAATATTCTGTCCTTGTGGATTTATCCACTGCTCAGTTTGGGCGAGTGATTTTGGTAATGGATAAGAATTTTTGTACTGACAGTGCAGGGAACAAATTTGAAAGAAACGAGAATTCTAATTTCACTCTGCGTTTCGGTGAGTAGTTTTTATTTCAGGAAGAGTTACAAGTGACATGTCCTTGCATATCTATTCTTGTTTTTATCTAATTGATGCCTTGAACTTACTTATTGGCAATTTTTATCATATTAAGATGAATAATCTGGACTATTTATGTAGCTGACCTTGTCTAATTTGATTGATTGTTGTTGTTGTTGTTGGTGCTGCTGCTGTCAACGTGTTCTTTACATGCTCTGTTCATTAATTCTACAGATAGACGAAGTATGGTTGTCAACTTAACTACTCATGTTCCCGAAAGGCAACTTGAAGTTAGTGGTGGAACTAAACTGGTGCGAGCAACTAATAATTGTGTTAAACTAAGGATCTGTTTAACCTTTTCAGTGCCAGTTCTCAACTCAACTGCAGAAATTTTAAAAGCTCTTGAACCGGAAATTTTATATTCTTTCCCAACGAGTCAGGACAAGCCTCTTCCTCTGAATGTCACTAAAAATGATACTGGGCATCGCAGATTTGAATTTATGGTCAGATGGTTCTCACAAACTTACTTTATTTTTTCAGCAATGAGAATAGAAGTCGGTTCATAGGTTAGGAGCCTGTTTAGTTGTCCTATGAATTTGGAATGGCTCTTCTTTTTTTTTTTTTTTTTTTTTTTTATTAATATGTAATGCACATCATCATCTTGAATGGGGTCACTTTGAAACAATGGAGCCATTAATTGTATTGGGAAAGTTAAATCATCTTAAAAAATTTTACTTGGTTGCACGTCTTGAACTTTCCCCTAATATAAAATGCATAAGGGTATTGATTTTCACACAGTTTATTGTACATCATATATACACACTACAAGCTTCATGTCTGAAATGTGGACATCCTTGAAAAAATATGAATATTGCATGTGAAATAGTGGACGTTGTTGTGTACAGAGTGTACATTGTGTGTGTGTGTGTGAGAACATTATAGCTATTTCTATCTCTAGGACCTATATTTCTCATACCTTTTCTTGCTTATTAATTTTCACTCTCTACTTTCAGGTTGCTGGATGTATATCTGGCATGGCTATAGTCACAATAAGAATTGATGAAAACTCTATAATAAGCAGACATGGGACTCCAGTTTCCAAAGTTGACATTATTACTTTCCTATTTGGTACGGTTGACAATAGTTTGCAAGCGATACAAGGAGAAAATAATTTATCTGTTTGTGGAAAGCTTTAGGTGTATCAAAAAAAAAAAAAAAAAGAGAAGATTATATGCAATTAGGAAAGCTTTATATTTAAATGTATATTTGTTGGGATTTTCCTGCTGATAGATATAATTGTGACCTTCAGATTCTTTGAGGCCTACTCCATTGTTGATTACACCACCTTCAGATTCTCTGATGCCTGATATAAGGTTAAGTACACCCCCTTCAAATTTTCCGAGGCCTGGTGTAAATTTGACTACTCTGCTCCACATGAGGACAAGAGAACACCACATCTTTATGTGGATAGAATTCATGGAGCCTATATATGGCTTCAACCGTTCTGAAATATTAATCGAAGGAGGGGTCTTAGAGAGGCAAGTCATTTCTGGTTACCTTTGTGTCTATGCATATTAACCAGTACATGAACACATACATCACATACATAATGAACCCACACACAATTGAGAAACCATGATGATGACCTTTTTACATACCATTTGGGCTCTTGATGGAAATGCTATTTCAATCAGTATGGCATATTTGCTCTTGACATATTTTCATTTTTGTTTTCCACTGATAGTCATTACCATTTTCAGCTTTGATCCAGAACTTGAAGGTGAAAGAAAATATGCTGTACTGATAAGAGCATTCCATTACCGTGATATTGTATCTGTCACTGTTCCCGAAAATGTAGCTCACGATGCTGCTGGAAACACAAATCTAGCTTCCGAAACTCTACTAGTAAGGCCATGTAAGGGTTCTCACTTTTATCTTTTGTTGTCAGCTCACTTGTAGACTTGTAGTCCGACAACTAAGCCCTAGATGACACTTTTAAGCTCTTTAATTTCTTATTTGTTACTGATGTAAGGTTAAAAAAATATATACAGATTCTGTGCCCATAATATCCACTGTAATTTCTACGCTTGCAACTGCTTCATTTGTGGCGACATCTATTGCTTCCGGGCTGCTTACAGCTTCAACTGCAAGCCTTTCCTCTATTGGGACATTTTCTCCACCATTTTCTTCTGTTTCTGATCCTGCGAGTAATCTTTTTGTATGATATCTAACTCATATCTTTTTGACCATGCTAATATTGGCAATTTGGATTAAAGATGAGAGAGAGAGAGAGAGAGAGAGAGAGAGAGGAGTGAGGAACAAATAGCAATAGACCCTCAAGAAAGCATCATTCTTGTAGACTTTATCCAACCTTATATATGGTTTTCGGCAGGTAGATTAGTGTAACATAATATCATTTAAGTATCCTATAAAAATAACTTATCAAACCTTATGAACTGCATCATTCTTGTAGAACTAACTACCATTTTCCATTTTCTCTTTCATACAGAGAATGGCAGGCCATATTCAGGTTTTTGCATTTTCTAGATGGTTGGCAGTGACACTGCCAGTGGAGTATTATGAATTTGCGAGGGCTTTGCGGTGGAGCATTCCCTACTTCAGTCTTCCATGGAAAACTGGGCGCACTCACTCAGGTGCTCCTGCCAACTCAGATTCCTACGGGTCTAAAATTCATGATTCAGGAATTTTTCTGCGTGGGCAGCCTAGGCCTGCTCCTACATCCAAGAGGTTGCAACCAGAAGAATATAAAAATAACTTTGAGGTCGGAAAATTCTACTTTTTCTGTGATTTGCTTTTGGCTTCTTTAATCATACAAGGAATAAAATTTTTGATAGAATGCATTGTACACCTGCAGAACAATAGTGGACCAGACCCTGTTTCGGATGGGTAAGTTATGCGGCCTCTTATTTCTATCTATTACATGCACTTGCATATGTATTTAAGAGACATAAAAAAATGGAAATATTCAATTAAGATTTTGTTTCATTAAAAAATATTCAATATAAATCAGAAAAACTATGAAAGCGATAAAGGAATATTTTGTCAATTTAAAAGAACTGTTGAATGGAAATTAAATAATTCTAGGAATGGACCATTTTTTATGCTAGTTATTTAGATGTAGAATTTTGTGTAGGTTCTATGAAAAATTAAAACTATTCTTGCTTTGCATTATTTCAAATTATTGATCAAACCAAAAGGACAAACTTGATACTTAATTCCCTATTATTCATTTCTGTTTAATTCGCGAATTCATCATTTGGATTTTGAAGTGCCACAAACAGACTCATTTATTTTTCAGTGTAATATCTAACTAGATTTTGTCTCGTGTAGGTGGGAGGATTTTAGCAGAACCATGTTCTGGTTAGCCATAATTGGTGGCAGTTTAATACTGCTACATGCTTTACTCCTTGCCATCCTAAAACTCAAGAAGCGAAGGCAGAGGGGTTATGGAGTACTCGCATTCCCAAGATTTGAAATATTCCTTGTTAATCTTGCAGTGCCTAGTATTTGTGAGGCCTCTGCTGCTCTAATTAGAGGTACTTGAAAGCCTATTTACTTCCCCAACATATGATTCCTTAAATATGCATTTATCATGCAAAATCTGAGTTTCAAAAGATAATTATGCTGCTTGCTTTTGTTTTACTAATTGCAAACCCCATATTAGCTTCTTTAAACTCATTACTTATATTGAATTCATTAATCAAGGAATTGCCTATTTCTCATTATGATATGCCATAGAATGAGTGAGTTTTCTACACTACTTTCCAATATGTGATGGAATTGTGGCCATGTTCCTGTCTTGTTCAGATAAGTCTTATGGACTTAATAATTATCATATTGGATGGCACCAAAACTGGTCTAGAGTCCCATCTCCTCACATGTTTAAGAATTGCAATACAGCTGATGTTTCACATTGTTTTTACATTAACTCAAATCACTTCTCCATGACAACATTCATAGGCATAGTTATCTGACTGCATCATATCTGAGTTACGTAAATGTGTATCTAGAACCAAATTCACATTTTTTGCACATTTACTGCTCTTTATCATTGGTTTAATGCTAAGAACTTCAAGTACTACATAACTACGTGGCTTAATCTTTTCTCACTTTTGTGAATTAAGGAGGAACAACATCAGGGATCGTAGTTGGCACTCTGATTCTGGTTGTTGTGTTTTTTCTAATGCTGGACTTGCTCTGGTTCTTCTCTACCGGTATTACATTTGCAAAGCGAGATCTATACAAAGAAGATAATCAAGTGAATCAAGTAGGAAGGGGAAATCCCAGAATAGCCCAAGTAACTTTGGGTCCTAGTAATGAAGGCCAGTGGACATTGAACAGGAAACAGAACTCTAATTGCCTAATCATTTTAGTGCCTCTATTCGAAGAATTAAGAGGCCCTATTCTCTCTATCACTGCCCTTAATGACGAAGCTGAAGAGGGTTCTGGCGGCACTGACTTGGCTCCACCCAGTTCAGCACAAAGTATGTCCCGTTCAACTAGGCCGAGTCCTATTCCCCCAACAAGATCAAGTACCGTAGCAACTCCGGCAGTCCCATCGACGTCCAACACAAGTGCTCATACACATGGTGATTATCAGATCATTGCCCCTGATGACAAAAATGAAGAGGTAGAGGTTTCGAGGGGCAGTGTTCCTACACATGCAGAAGCATCTTCTATCCAAAATCTGTTTATGCAACTCAGAATATACTACACATTGATTGAGTCCGTGAGACGTGTTTTGCTAGGGGCTATGGGAGGTGCCTATAAGAATACCTGGTCTTCTACGATTCCCGTTATAATCTTGTTATGCATCACTTCTTTGCAGCTCTTCTTCCTTGTTCTCGAGAAGCCATTTATTAAGAGACGAGTTCAATTGGTTGAGATAATCTCAGTTGCCAGCGAAGTATGTTTATTTGCTATCTTTTTGGTTCTCGTGGACAAGGAATTGTCACCCAAGCAAGAGACTATAGTTGGAGTGTCCATGCTTATACTTTTTCTGATGGGATTTTTACCACAAATTGTGAATCAATTGTATGCTTTGCGTAGGCAGATAAAGAACCTAGACACTACTGGAAGTTTTCGAACCGGTTTGAGGCTAGCTTCAGTAGGAATTCTTCTGCTTTTCATTTCACAAGATTCTTTGGACATTGGTGACCAAGGGGGTGAAGGGTCGACTAATGACACTGGTGACCAAGGGGGTGAAGGGTCGACTAATGACACTGGTGGCCAAGGGGGTGAAGGGTCGACTAATGACACTGGTGGCCAAGGGGGTGAAGGGTCGACTAATGACACTGGTGGCCAAGGGGATGAAGATACTAATGCAACTGAAAGGAACAGGAACTCTGGGAGAAGGAACAAGAACCCTAAGAACAGGAATAGGAACAGGAACAGGAACTCATAAACTATTATGCCAGAAAAATCATGGTGAAACCAACTGGTAAAGGCTGTTACAAACTGTTTGGGGATTGCCTGAGATAATTTGAAGATGGCAGCCAGCTAAGTGACCCATTAGAATTGTTATGTGATTTATTAGGTGTTATCTTAGTTGCTTCATTAGTTTTTATTCGATAAGCATGTGTGTAAGGCTTTTGTAAAAGCCAATGAACATAATATTGGATTATCAAAATGTTTGTGAGAAAAATCAGACTTATATATGATTGTTAGGAGGTCTTGGTAACCCCTCAAGGCATAACCATAAAATTTCTTTGACATTTACTTTTCATATTTCTCTCTTTTTCTTACCATATCCAGATCCCCACGTGGGAAAAAAAGGTGCAGCTTGCGGCTAAGGTGGTCATAACTCATAAACGAAGAGAGAGAGGAGAGAGAATGTTTCACCGTTGATGTTGGAAAATTAGCAAGGAAGTATTTTTCCTCATCAAAAAGTAATATATGGCGACGAAATATGAATTTTGTCACCAATTATTAGAAATTAATAACACTTTGGCGATGAAAAATTAAATTTCATCGCGAATTATGTACTGTAATACGGGCGTCGGAGGTAAAAAGTGGGTGCAAAACTTATATGATCTATGGCAATGAAATATTTCGTCGCTAAAAGGTTAACATTTTCTTCCGTCACACTAAAAGAAACCACTTAAGTCATGGAACAGTATTGGTGACGAGATGAATTTCGTCGCTAAAAGGTAACCAATAGCGACAAAACCAATTTCGTCGCTAAAACAATTGCTTAAAACCCTTTTGTAGAAGCCCATTTGGTCACTCTCATTTTTCAGAAACATACACTTTCACTCTTTCTCCCCCTTCATGCTCTCTCTTCCCCATATGTCGCTGTCGAGCCATCGACTCACCTCAGCTCTCTCTCGTCGTTCAATCTCTCTTGGCCACAAGCCGCTGCCGAGCCAAATCATCGCCTCCCTCATCATCGCCTCACCTCGCCTCACCATTACTGCTCCAGCTCTCCCCATCATCATCAGCTCACCCCTCAAATTTGCTGCTCCTCTTTCCACCAACTATTCCTTTGTTTTTCTCCATGAAAATAGGTTTGGGTTCTTGGTTTAATCTCTCTATTCCATTTTTTTTTTATAGCTGATTGGATACATTTTTGTTTAGTAATTGATTTTTTTAAAAAAACTTTTTGTTTCAACTTAAAAACTTGTGGAATGTCACCAAGGCCACTGCCCTTCCTACTGCTTGCAAAGTCTCTGCCCCCCTCTGCTGCTAACTGTGGATGTAAGTCACTTTTACATCTCTCTTCTTTTTCTTGTTTTGAATGGAATTCATTTTTGGGAAAGAAGTATTTTTTCCCTTAGATTTTGACACTTTTTTCCTTGGAAAATAAGTATCTAATTTTTGTGAAGGGTTTTGTTGTTTTGCAGTGTCTTTGACTCTTGTATGTTTTGAATCTTGTTACTATGCTCTAGATTTTTTCTTTCTTTCTAAATATATATATATATATATATATTTTTTTTTTTTTTCAATTGATACTTGTTGCATTCTGGATTTGGTATATGATCTATTGAAAATTAATATAGAAGAAGAAAAAATATAGACGCATGTAGCCATAAGAGCATAGATAAAAGAATTTGGGTATATGTGAATAAGAGCTCAGTTCAACTTTTTGGTTCAATGCTGTTATTGCTCTCTAATTATTATTTAAAGCCTAGCAAGTACATTTGCTTCACCTAATAATTTTGCAAATAGGTTTTGAGGTTCTAAGGCTTCTATCACTCTTTATCTCCTTCTTCTATAATTGATTTTCCTTGGAAAATGGTGTGGCAATCAAAGGTTCCTCCTAGAGTAGCATTCTTTTCTTGGACTGCTACCTTAGGTAAGATCTTATCTACGGGTAATCTTTGGAAGAGGCCTATTGCAGTGGTAGAGAAGTGCTTTATGTGTAAAATGTGTGGGGAATCAATGGATCATCTTCTTCTTCATTGTCCTATAGCATATGAGTTGTGGTCTATGGTTTTTTGTTTATTTGGTATACATTAGGTTATGCCATATAAAGTTAGTGAGGTGTTAGCTTCTTGGCAGGGGAAGTTTGGTAGACATCGAAATATAGGTTTATGGAGGTTTGTGCCATATTGTTTGTTTTGATGCTTATGGCGGGAGTGGAATGTTAGATGCTTTGAGGATTGTGAACGATCTATTCTTAACATCAAGTTTTCCTTTTTTCGTACTCTCCTTAAGTGGAGTTTATTTTTGTCTTTGATAGGCCAAGAATGTATTGACCCCTTGTGATGAATTATTTAATTAATTAGCCAAATTTATTAATTAATCAAATTAATATGCAATGTACGTGGAAGCACAAAAAAATCACCAACTAAAATAAAATGTAGCGAAAAATAAAGTTGACAAGGTGATTTGTTTTCAAATAGGGAAAACCTCTAGGATGATTTTAAGATCACTACTCCTGAGAATTCACTATTATCACAAAGAGCGGTTACAAGTAAAGAAATCTCAATACCTTATATTAACCTACAGTTGAACATTTATCCTAATACCTAATTGGACTTGTTTTGTAGTGACAATCTCTCCTTTTAATGCATGGCTCCCAGTACGTGACTAACCAATAAATGTGCAAATCCAGTATGCGACTTAATCACTAACTTGAGAAGGATGTTGGTTGCAAAATTCTTCAGTACATCACACGATGAAGATCACAAAGTTGCTTAGTCACAAAACCTTACGGTGTACAAACATAACAGCTTCTTCAAGATGAACTAGGGCAAACTAGGTTTCTAGTCACAATTTGCATGAATAACACTTTGCTTCACACTCATGCATTGTGCTCACTGTGACGGCCCTTAAAATAATTCTTATATATGTCTAGGTTGTGAGAAAAGAAAGTCTAAACACATACTCACAGATTGGAATGAAATCATAATTGAAAATTTGATTTTCATAAGTCTCGATAGATACCCTATTTGTCAAGCAATTGTCAAGCTACGAGCTTAGACAACTTTTTAAACCTCGATAGATACTAGCTGTTGAGCTAGCTATCGAGATTTAAAATCCAACACTTCATCACTTGATTCTTGGACAGACGTGCATGACTTTAACATTTGAACTTGAAACTTTGTTCCTTGAAGCATTAAACATATCCTAGATCTACCCAATTACAAGTAAAGCTTGTTTTGTCAAAGGATTAGCCAATACATGATGACATATATTCCTAACATGAATCACATATATCCTAACAACCTTCCTATTCTTGTTTTTCTCTCCCCAATCTTATAGATTGTTATAATTTGGGTGATTTGTGCCACTGTAGTACACTTCTAGTGTACTTGGTTGGTTTTTTTAATAAAATTTCTTACATTACTTATCAAAAAAAAAAAAAAAATTGCAAAGAAATGAAAGCATCTTAGATTGAGATCACAAAGGTTATATTGCTTCCACATCCTATAATGTCTTTTGTTGGACACTTGTGTCATTGCCTCTATCACAATGCATTTGTAGTATTTAATTCTCAACCTATATGGGTTGAGTTGATTTTGCACCTAACATAGCTTAACCTAGGATCCCACTGATTAAAGATGAAATTTAAGGTTGGTCCTCTCCTATACATTCAGGTTGACTTCTAGAGTTTTTGCCCTGGTGGTTCTAACACTAGTTTTGTAACACCCCAAAAACAAAGAAAAAAATATTTGGCAATATATTTTAAGTGAGGATATTTTTGTAAAATTTTTCCCTTAAGATATTTCAAATGTGCACGTTGTTCCACAACACCCCCCTTCTTTTATCACCATATAGTAGACCCCTTCATCTCTTAATTCTCTCTTTCTCCTCCTACTTTAGTAGCCAACACACTCCAAAGCCATCTCCACCTTTCTCTCTTGGTGGTTTCTTCCTTGCAATCTTATATGAAAGCTCTAGATTCTCCCTTGTATACTTGACTATCATAAAAAGAAAGGTAATTTTGATGTTCTTTTGATAATTTAGTTTAAATATGCATATTTGCTATTAATGGTGGATCCGAGTGATTTTTAGTTAATAGTACTACTTGGAGTTTTGTTTAATTTAACATGGAAGGTGGTTTTGGATGGATGGTTGAAAATCTCAAGTTATAGGTTGTGAGGTTTAATTCATGGCATTTATGGGTTTGGGTTTTGTGTGATATTTTCATAAAATTAGTTTGATGCTTTGTCATTTATTTTGATAAATGGTAAGGAGGTTTTGAAAACTAAATTTGAGGGATGGTTTTCTTGAAATACCATATGGTTTTTGTTGTTCTTGTGATTGTGAATTTTTTGAATTAAAAAATTCAGTTGATTTTAAAAGTGGGTTTCTTTGCATCTTTGAGTGGTTTTGTGACATGCAAAAATGAGTGTAGCTATGTGGATAGTAGTTGAAAATGTAACTATAGAATTGTTTAAATGATAGTTGTTGACAAATGACCTCAATGAGTTATGAGGTTTCATTTGCTTGACTTGTGGTTATGGTATGGAAATAAAAGGTTTAGTTGTGTTATAGCCCTGTGAGTTTCTTGTATGCTTGCTTGGTTCCCATTTGGGTAGGGGTACTTGTCTTGGGATGGTTAAGTTAGGCTTTAGGGCCTTAGGTTTGATTTTTGAGAGGATCTTTTCCTATTTATGGAGACAAATATGACAGTGTAATTTGTAGTAGGCCTTGTTATTAATAGGCATGATACTTGTGTTTCTAAGTTCTAAGGTACTTGGTGATGGACCTAGTAATTTGATTGGTTGAATGCAGCACTCAGTTGAGGTAAACTTGGTTTGGATTGTTGAGGTAAGTGACTTCTTAATGGAATTTTCTAAAAAAGAATCATTATTGTACTCAATTTTTTTATGCTTGAAACCATTTTGGAACATTATTCATGGTTCTCCTAAAATTTACCACTTGTACTATTCTATTTGATTGGCCAAGAATGTATTGACTCCTTATAATGAATTAACCAATTAATTAGCCAAGTTAATTAATTAGGTTCACTTACATGCAAAGAGCATGGTAGCACAAACAAATCACCACATAAAGTATAATGCAGCAGAAATTAAATTTGACACGGTAATTTGTTTATCAATGGAGAAAACCTCCCAAGCAAAAACTCAAATGAGTGATTTTAAGGTCACCACTTCTGAGAATCCACTATTATCAAAACAAGCGATTACAAGTAAAGGAATCTTAGTACCTTATACTAACCTACAGTTGAACCTTTACCGCAATACACAATTTTAGTTGTTCTGTAGTGACAATCTCTCTTTGTATTGCACGTCTCTTAGTATGTGACTAACCAAAAGATGTGCGGATCCCAGTACACGACTTTATCACCAACTTGAGAAGGATGTTGGCTGCAAAGTTCTTCAGTTCATCATACGATGAATATCACGAATTTGCTTGGTCACAAATCCCTACGGTGTACAAACACAGCATCTTCTTTAAGATGAACTAGGGCAAACTATGTTTCCGGTCATATTTTTCTTCACACTTGTGCAATTGTGCTCTTATGCAACTGTGCTCTTATGCGACGACCCTTAAAATAATCCTTATATATGTTTAGGGTTGTGAGAAAAGAAAGCCTAGATATACATTTACGGATTGTCTGAAAATTAGAACTGAAAATATGTTTTTCATAAACTTCGACAAATACCCTATCTATTGAGCAGCTGTTGAGTTTCAGGTTGAAACAACGTCTTAAACCTCAATAAATACTAACTGTCGAGCTAGCTATCGAGCTAGCTGTCAAGCTTTAATGAACAACACTTATTCACTTGATTCTTGGACAAACTTGCATGGTTTTAACACTTGAACTTGAAACCTTGTTTCTTGAAGCATTAAACACATCCTAAATCTATCCAAATACAAGTAAAGTGCATTTTGTCAAAGGATTAACCAATTACATAAAATGTTGACATATATTCCTAACATGAATCACATATTTCCTAACACTATTAATAAATTATGGAAAATGAATGAAGTATTGAAAGTGCATCATATTTGATATTGCATATGGGGAAATGCATTAATATTGGCATAGAAAGATAAGCATCTTTGATTTCATCATTTAACAATGTATTTAAGCTATTTATGTTATTATTTGGAAATATTAAAGATACTTTATCTTAACTTGTATTATTTGGGAAGTTATACAAAATATTATTGACAATGAATGATTTAAAAGAGTTTGAGAATTCTGTGGATATTTGATTATCGAAATATTTTATGAAAAACTACTTTGAAGTTTAAGTAAACTATGAAATTTGAATACATTTAACTTGTGAGCTTTTGATATGAGCTTGCCCTTGTGCTATGATATTTGTGATTACCCTGTCTTTATGATGACGTCTATGTGACGTGTGATTATCCTGTCTTTGTGATGATAGGCTAGGTTAGAGCCTCTCACTTTGCATGACATAGGTAAGTCCTTAAGTGTGTAGGTGAGGCTATTACCCATAAGGCCAAAAGACCACATGCAAAAGGGATACTATGCGATGCATCAATCCCCATTGCTCATGGGGGGAAGAGGTAAATCCTTTAGTGTATGGGTGAGGCTACGTGAGGCCAAGAGACCACATGCAAAAGAGGCATTACATGACGCGTTATCCCTTGCTGCCAGAGGGATAGGTAAATCCTTGAGGGTGTGGGTGAGGCTAGGCAAGGCTGATAGACCATATGCCAAAATAGATACATATCATGCTAGTGTGTTTGGGTTTTGACCTGTTTGTGGCAGTATGATGTCTTGGTGATATTTCCATCTTTGTGGCACCTTGTCATGGGACCTTGGGTGAGGCTTTTGGTTTTGAAATGGTATTTGTTGGGTTCTAAGACTTTAGGAACTAAATGTATTAGAACTTCAATGTGTAATGTGTTGGCAAACCATGATAAAAACTTAGAATCTAGATTTAGGCTGCGCAAAGTATGTTTATGTGTAAAGTTGGAATTGAGTTATTGTAGAATTTATTGGACTAAATCTGCATGGTTCGATCAATCGAAAATTAGACTCAATCAATCGAACCTCGTGTAGAGTGTTTTTTCTGAAGAATTTCCAACTCAGCCCAAGCCCATATGACGTGTAGGGTTTTATGTTTTGCTTCAAGTATAAAAGGAAAAACCCTAGCCACATTTTAGAGGTTGTTGATATACTGTGTGTGTGAATTTTCTGTGATATCTAGAGGTGTTTACCTTTATACAAACTTAGGGTTATCAAGATCAAGATTGATGTCAAGAACTTGGTGATCTCTTCAGTTGCTGTTTCAAGAGCTTAAAGAAAAATACAAGCAGGAGAACTTATGGTTGCTATGGATCAAAGAAAGAAGTAGTCTATGGACTTGGAGTTGTCACATGTTCGTGATAGTAAGTTTTCTACATGAAGTAGCAATAGGATGTTAGTGGTCTAAGTCTTATTGTACAAACTTCAATTCTTTCATAGTGGATCTGTTTTACCTTGAAGATAACTAGGTTAAATCCTCTCCAGGTTTTTTACCAGTTTGGTTTCCCTGGGTTATCATATCATCGTGTTATTTACTTTTTTGCACTATTCGCAGGATATGATTTGAATGTGTTTAACCTAGATCTTATTAATGAACTTGTTAATCAACTTGGCTTAACATTAGGTTAAACAACTTGTGTTTTAAATGGTCTAAAAACGTATAGTATTGGATATTTTTATGTCTCACAGAGAATAAAAAATGGTTTCATAGTTATTTTAGGATGCTTGGTGCTATATTATTTCTATCATTCTTGTCATGTTGTTAATGAAACTGATTTTACATAAATTAAATGGAAATTCTCATATTGTAGCATGATTTGTAAAATGCTCATTATCATGCAACTTGCATTTCCCCCACCCCCAATAATGGCAATGCACTCATCCAGTAGTACTTGATAAAGAACTATTTCTTGTGTATGTACACTTTAGGAGCTTGAAACAAAACAAGAAACAAAATGATTCATTGAAGGAGACTTTTATCATGGATGAAAGGCCAACTGCCATGTTTCATCACTCCATTGTACAAAAGTGGCAATGGATTTGTCCCTTTGGCTCAAGTGGCAAATTTCCACACAATCCTGTATTTTTTTATTTTGGGTTCTAAATGTACTAATATTTGAAAATGAATTAATAATTTATCATGTGCATCAATGACTGTCTTGTTTTGCCAAGCATACATCCATGTTATCAGTATTGGTGATGTTCATCTTTCAAAATGGACAAACATATGCTTCCATAGTTTCTTCCATTAGTGCCTGCTTTATGATAGCCAACTTCCTTTTTTTGTAACTAACAAGTCACATGTCCCAACTTGAATATTCAAGCATATTTGCTCACATGTGCATTAATGAATAGGTTTGGTTTTGCTTTTTGTTTTCTACAAGTTTCAACTTAAATTCAGCTCTTAATTTATTGAAGATTTCAATTTTGGAAGCTTTTTATCACCTATTGAACATATTTGGGTTCTAGCTATGCATAATTTGGGATTATTTAGCTTTTTATATTTATTAATATGTAATTGTTTAAAATTATTGGTTGAAGTTGGAAGGGAAGTCTATTCTTAACTCTCTAGCATATTAACACTATAAACATTCTTTATGCCCAAATAAATAATTGATGTCATGTGGCATTTTTTAATTTTTAACTATTTATGTTTTTTACCAATTTGGTTTTGGTAGGTTAAACATTTTTTGTTTGTGATCACTTTGGATTTCTTTGGTAGAGGTGTGTGCTAGCTTGAGCATAGTAAGTAATTTCCTATTAAGTTCTTGTAAGCATTATATATTATAACTAGTCGCAGACCCGCACATTACGCGTGATAATTTTTTCAGAGTTATCTCATAAATATATATATATATATATATATATATATTTTATTATTATTGTTGTTGTTTTACTATTGTCTATGTAACTTATCTAAAATTCATATATGATAAAATTATCCAAATCATGCTATATAATAGAATAATATTAAATTCTTTATAATGCAATAGGATAACATTTAACAATCAAAGAGAACAAAAAAGAAAAAAGAAAAAAACTTAAAACACAAAAATAAATTGCATCAATTCAAAGTAGAGTTCTTAAAAATACAAAAAATTAATAACTTAAAGCAGAGATTCAAGAAAAAAAAAATCCACCAAAAAAATTGAGAGAGAGAGAGAGAGAAATAACATTTTTTGTGAAGGAAAATTATGTATAGAAGTATAGGATAGAAAAGATAATGAAAAATTTATAATAGGAAGATAAGAAGAAGAAGAAACAAAATAAATGAAGATAAAGGGAAAGATGAAGAGTGATATTAGGTAGATGATAGTAGGGAGATGAAATGTGAAAGGAATGAGAAATGTTGGAGAAAGTGTAAATGTTAAAAAAAAAAGTACTCTTTTATAAGGAAATTTTGATTTATTTGTATTTAATTAAAAAATTATATGTTTAATTTGTAAAAATTAAAAAAAAAATGAGAGAAAATATTAAAAATTTAATGATATGAAGGATATGACTAAATTTAAATGTGAAAAGCCATAAACGCGTTGACCCCTTGTGATGAATTAAGTTGATTAATTAGCCAAGTTATTAATTAATCAAATTAACATGAAAATTGCATGGTAGCACAAACAAATCACCAATAAACTAAAGTATGCAGCGAAAATTAAATGACACAGTGATTTGTTTATGAATAGGGAAAACCTACACGGCAAAAACTCCACCGGGTGATTTTAAGGTCACCACTCTAGAAATTTCACTATTATCACAACAAGCGGTTACAAGTAAAGGAATCTCAAGTACCTTACCAACCTACAGTTGAACCCTTACCCTAATACCCAATTGAACTTATTCTGTAGTGACAATTTCTCCTTTTGATGCATGGCTCCCAAGTACGTGACTAACCAATCGTGCGGATCCTAGTACGCGACTTCAATCACCAACTAGAAAAAGTTGTTGGCTACAAAGTTCTTCAATTTATCCACACGATGAAGATCAAGAAGATGCTTGGTTACAAAACTCTACGGTGCACATTACACATCAACTTCTTCACAAGAGAGATGAACTAGGGCAAGAACTTTGTCTTGGGTCACAAATTGCTTGAACAAGGGTTTCTCAATGCTTGTGCAATTTGTGTACACTTTGACGGCCCTTAAAATAGTCCTTTTATATGTCTAGGGTTAGAAAAAAAGAAGTCCCAAAGACACATGTACGGATTATAATAAAAATAGAATTCAGAATCTGTTTTTCTTAAATCTCGACAGCTAGATGTGTCGAGGTGCTGTCGAGAAGCTGTTGAGCCTCGGGGCTAAACAATTTCTTAAAGCTCGATAGATGTAACTGTCGAGCCAGATGTCGAGTTTTAAAATCTAGCACTTCTCAACTTGAATCTTGGACAACTTGCATGACTTTAATACTTGATCTTGAAATCTTGTTTCTTAAAGTATTAAAATCATCCTAAAGTTACCCAAATACAAGATGAATGCGTTTTGTCAAAGGATATGCCAATTACATAAAAGAATGACATATATTCAAAACAAAATGAAACACATATGTCCTAACAATCTCCCCCTTTAGTAATCCGTGAGAAAACCACAACACACAAATGAATATATAGGAGAAGTTATAAATCACTCAACTCATATTCACTTGTTGAATACAATAAAATCTATCCTAACACAAACTTTTGAAAAATATTGCAAGAAGAGAGTTCATAACAAGTAGACTTTGACAACCTGTATTTCTAAAATACTTTAAATTAAACACATCAAGGCATGTGTATAAAGAAAGAAAAGAAACAACACATAAAAAGATAGGTGAAAGAAACATATATCAACATGTATAGATACTACTTGATAAACATCATATATGTAAAAATGGTCACAAGATCTAGGTACAAGAATAATGTATCTCCAACAAGAAAGAAAAGAAAAGATACATGTAGTCCTCACTACATCCCTTAAAACAACAACACTCCCCCTATCAAAAATGTCATGTACATGCTCTCCCCTTAAGTATGACTACTCTCATGACCAAAACCTACTCCCCCTTTTTGTCACGAGTGACAAGGGGTAGAATGTTAAGTAGACATCTCAACGATAAAGCTAGCATCTCCATCATCGTCATCACCATCATCATCCTCAGACTCAGAAGCCACATGAGGTGGTGGAGGAGAAGCCTCAGGAGCAAAATCGCCCATGGTCACTTGTTGCCGAGCAATGTGACCAACACAAATATTCACCTGATACAACTCTGTTGAGAGCGTATCGAGGTGAGCATCCATGCACTAAAGCTGTGCCATGATATCTCATAATGACACATCGCTTGAGGAAGAGGAGGGAGTAGATGTGGCTCGAGTAGATCTAGATGGAGCTAGACGGGAGGAAGGAGCTGTTGAAACCGTTTGTTGCAACTTAAACTGCACCGCACTACGTTTTACGGTAGCGACGTCTATGGCAACCATGACATGAAAGGGGTCGGACACGGGAAAAGGGATGGAGAAATTGCATAAAATCCTCGTAACATCTATGATAGAGAAAATAAAGTGTGAAGGAAAGTCTATAGTGAAATGCTCAAGAAAAGATAACAAAAATCGAGTACGAGGCTCCGTGATAGAGTTGTAGTAAGAGAATGGGTGCAGAACAAATGTCATCACCATGTTTATGAAACGAGGACCTTTAGCAAAAAGTTGACATGGTGTAAACTAACGCTCACCCCAATCAGAAGGCCGCTCACATAAAGCAAAAATCATCTCGTCTTTGGACACAGTCCGTAGACGCTCACAACTAAGATAGTCAGGATGCACAACCTTCGGAACGTGAAGTATATCAGAAACCAACTCTGGTGTGACTACTATGCGCGTACCTCGAATGCAAGTGTGAAAGAGAGGTATTGAAGAATCAATTTCATGCATGTTAGAGTAAAACTCCTGTATCAACACGGAAGAACAAGTGACCGGGACATCACACAGTGACTCCCAACCCCGACTGTAAATGATATCGGGTAGGAGTAGGATCAGAAATCGATAAGTTCTTTTGGGCATTCTCATCACGAAACCAAACAGAGAAAGGAGTAGGATCAGAAAATGAAAAGGCCCTAGAACGAACGGGGTTCTAGGATGGAGTGGACTTACGTTTTAGTGCCATAGACACTACTAATGTAAACAAAAAGAGAGGGGGAAAGAAAGAAACACTCAGAAAAGTCCCAAAAACAATTCAAATATAACAAGTATATTGAAAAGAGAGAACGTATGTATAGGAAATGCATGAACATGTGACATGCAACATGAACAGCATCATGGGCTCAGCCCAATCCAAACCTATCAACACACAACAAGTTTGCACACATCGAAATGCATGAGATTGTTGTTAGAATACTAATGTGATGCAATGCATGGAGATTTTAAGATTAAATCAACAAAACCCATCCAAAAAATTGCAACAAAAACTCATCAATTTTGAAAAACCCCAAAATGTTTCAAAAACCCCAAAAACTAGGTTTTAAAACATGAAATGCATAAAGTATAAGAGATTAGAAGTTTACCAAGAGAAGAAATACTTGAAAGTAACTTGAAGAAACCTTGGGTAGAGGTTTGGAGTGAGAGAGAGAGGTTTAGGAGGTGAAAAATCTGAGCTATTAAGAGAGAGATCGAGAGAAAACACGAACCGGATTGTACAGAACCTTTATATAGAGGTTTAGTAATTCTCGATAGATACAGGTGTCGAGAGGTGTCGAGCCAACTATTAAGGAAGGTTTTGAGAGATACAACGTTGACAGATACAGCTATCGAGAAGGTGTCGAGGAACAACACAAAGACATGTGAATAGAAGCTCAATCGATCCACCAGCTGTTGAGAAGCTATCGAGAGGACAGAAACTTCCTTGATCGATCCACCAAGTGTCGAGAAGCTATCGAGATTACGATAAGAAAAGGCTAAGAAACTCGACAGATAGCCAGGTATCGAGGAGGTGTCGAGCCAGCTTTTAAAAGCAGTTTTTCTAGAAGAGAAAAACACAAATATGAATGCAATCACTCATGCAACTTAACCAATCATCCAATCAACAGATTGAGCTCTCAAAATCATCTCTCAACAACAATTTTAAGCACATGGATCCCAAAACACACACACACACTAAACAAGTCTAACCAATTTTATATTTCAAAAACAAGTCAAGACAGTTTAGTGAGCATACATCAACACATGTAAACTTTGTGATGGCCAAATCACATTGTACCTGTACATGTATCAAAAGTAGCAAAGAATATTGCGTGTTGTGTGTGAAAAATATCGTAAGATTGCATAAGTGTCTCAAAGTTATAAGAATTTAAGATATGAGAAAATCTCTTTAACTCACACACAATCATAACTCTTTAATGGGGACTATCACTTTCGAGGTACATCCTATAACTCCCACATCTCCTAAAAAACACGTTTGCAATCATATTTTAAAGCATTTTGTTCTTTTTGCTTTTTATTTTTCTTTGCATATTTTTCTTTTATTAAACATATCATGCATGAGCATATAAGAGAAAAAAGAAATATCTAATTATGTTAAGTTTGTTGACATTACACTTTTGCTATGCCAAAGCATACAGATGTCATATCATGATTGATGGGTAACAGTGGTGAGATGATTATTTATGCCTTTCTCTTAAGATTTTTAGTTCTACCCGTCAAAAGAGTGATATGAGTGTTAAGTATAAGAGATCACTTAACTTTACTCATCACAAACAAAGAGCCACAAAGCTCACTTGCTTAGTTGTGCATAAAGATGCTCATCTAAGCTACAAGAGATACAAAGTTTAGAAAACTTTGTTTCAATGGTCATTTTAAGGTTCATAAGAACCAAAGTACACAAACACACACTGTTTTTATATTTTTCAAATTTTCAATTTTTATTTTATTTTATTTTATTTTGAAAAATAAAATAAAACAAAAACTGAAAACAGACAAACAAAAACATGTTAAACAAAGCAAAACAAGGCATAAAACTAGACTGACTCAAATGGTAAAGCCACACACACAATTAATGCAAAAACAAAAACAAGAAGGGAAGAGAGATAAAACATGAATAAATCACTTGGAACCCTTTTCCTTCCACACCTTGGACGAACCTTTCCTTTTTGCAAACCCCTGAATCGGTGATGAAGGGGAAGGATTGAAACCATTCAAGTTCGAAAGGAACATGAGGGCTTTGAGAAGATCTCCAAGAAGAGCAAGAGAGGTTTGAAGTTGATTCTAGTTCCCTGATGTTATCATGCCATTGCTCTGTTGAGTGGCTAACCACTTATAGCAATTTGGTCGAGTATGACCGGCAATACCACAATGATGACAGAGATGTTAATTTTTCTGTTTAAGCTCTTAAGAGTTAGCCTTCTTAGTCCTAGGGTTTTTAGTTTCCTTCTTCTCAAACTTAAGAGGTGCTCCTAAGATGGACTTACCCTTGTCTAGGTTCTCACTTGCTAATTCAGTTTTAACATCTTTATTCTCAAAATTAAAGTTATTAGTAGGAGGAACAAAAACAGTAGTACTAGCAGAAGGAGTATTAGAGGAAGAGAATTCATACCTCAATCCTATTCGATTAGAAGCAGATTTTTGATTGTTGAGCATCTCATCCAGCTTCGCACTTGATGTCCTTTCCAATTGAGCTCTAACTTGAAACAGTTCTGCTTCAAGCTTCTTGGTCTTCTCAGCTAGGATATTGTTCTTGAATCTCAGTGTTCCAATAGTCTGATTTGCTTCATCAAACTTAGTGGAAAGCTCCTCATGGTCAAGCTCCTCATGATCAAGCTCCACATCACTAAGCTTCTTGGTAGCCAGCCTATAGAGTTTCTCATGCTTCTCAAAAAGCTTGTACAGTTTCTCATAGGAGGTACGGATATCATCTTGATCATCCATCGTTTCAAACTTAGCATCCATCAATTCTTTTTCTTCATCTACATCTTTAGTAATTCCTTCAGTAGGATTGACAGTGGCAATGAAGGCATTTAAAATTTCGTCATCATCATTGTCGAAATCATCATCGGGCTCAGTGTCGCTCAAAGTAGCAGCAAGTGCCTTGCTCTTCCCAATACTCTTGAGATATATGAGACACTCTTGTTTCATGTGACCAAAACCTTGACACCCGAAGCACTTAGGTCTAGCGAGAACAATGTACTGACCGCCATTTCTAGTATCCTCCTTCCCTTTATCTAGGCACTTGAACTAAGAAGAACTGGATTGCCTACGGTCCTTATCAAAGCCTTTTCCATTGGCATTTTTTATGAATTTTTTGAATTGCTTGATGATGTAGGACTTCATTTTAGAATCTTCATCTTCTAAAGACTCATCTGTCTCATTGCTCTTGACCTTCAGTGCCATACTCTTGCCTTTACTTGACTTGCCAATTCTTGTCAACCCTAGCTCGTAGGTTTGCAAATTACTAACCAACTCAGTTAGCAGAATCTTGTCAATATCCTTCAATTTCTCTATCGCCGTGATCTTGACATGAAATCTCTAAGGCAAAGATTTGAGCATTTTTTTTAAGATCTTGAGTTCAAGAAAGGTATCTCCAAGATTGAAAGCTGAGTTCACTATGTATTTGAGCTTGGCATAGAACTCATCGAATGACTCATCCTCCTCCATCTTAATTTCTTCGAAACTTGTAGTGAGCCTCTGTAGCTTCGAATCCTTAACAGCCTTTGTTCCCTCATAAGTTGTCTGGAGAATGATCCATGCTTCCTTAGCAATTTCAGTGGAGAAAATCTTCTTGAACTCCTCATTAGTGACTGCACTGAATAGGGCATTCAATGCTCTGCTATTAAAATTAGTCTTCTTGATCTTGGCATCATCCCAATCAGCCGGTGCTTCTGTAGGCTTGGTCTAGCCTATCTCCACAGCTTGCCACACCTTCTCATCTAGTGACTGCAAGAAAGCTCTCATGCGTACTTTCCAGTATGCATAGTTAGTACCATCAAACAGTGGAGGTATAATAAGAGAATGACATCTATTCATGACAAACAGGGGTCAATGGATCACACACAAGAATTAAACCCTAATTAGAGTGTGACTGCTCTGATACCACTTGAAATGCCACAAATGCGTTGACCCCTTATAATGAATTAAGTTGATTAATTAGCTAAGTTATTAATTAATCAAATTAATATGCAAATTGCGTGATAACACAAACAAATCACCAATAAACTAAAGTATACAGCAGAAATTAAATGACACAGTGATTTGTTTACAAATGGGGAAAACCTACACAGCAAAAACCCCACCGGGTGATTTTAAGGTTATCACTTCCAAAATTTCACTATTATCATAACAAACACTTACAAGTAAAGGAATCCCAAGTACCTTACCAACCTACAGTTGAACCCTTACCCTAATACCCAATTGGACTTGTTCTATAGTAACAATGTCTCCTTTTGGTGCATGGCTCCCAAGTACGTGACTAACCAATTGCCCAGATCCCAGTACGCGACTTCAATCACCAATTAGAGAAAGTTGTTGGCTGCAAAGTTCTTCAATTCATCCACACGATGAAGATCAAGAAGATGCTTAGTTACAAAACCCTACGGTGCACATTACACAGCAACTTTTTCATAAGAGAGATGAACTAGGGCAAGAATTTTGTCTCAGGTCACAAATTGCTTGAACAAGGGTTTCTCAATTTTTGTGCAACTTGTGTACACTTTGATGGCCCTTAAAATAATCCTTTTATATGTCTAGGGTTAAAAGAAAAGAAGTCTCAAAGACACATGTACTGATTAGAATAAAAACATAACTCAGAATCGGTTTTTCTTAAATCTCGACAGCTAGAGGTGTTGAGATGCTGTCGAGAAGCTATCGAGCCTTGGGGCTGAACAATTTCTTAAAACTAGATAGATACAACTGTCAAGCCAGGTTTCGAGCTTTAAAATCTAGCACTTCTCAACTTGAATCTTGGACAACTTGCATGGCTTTAACACTTGATCTTGAAACCTTGTTTCTTGAAGTATTAAAATCATCCTAGAGCTACCCAAATACAAGCTAAGTGCGTTTTGTCAAAAGATAAGCCAATTACATAAAAGAATGACATATGTTCAAAACAAAATGAAACACATATGTCCTAACAAAATGGTCAATTGTAGTAGTACTATTGATGTTAGTTTGAATATATATATATATATATATATATATATTGCAACATGAAAAATGATAAACCCTATTTATATAACTAAATTAAAGTTACTTTATGATGTTGAGTTAACAAAACGAATTTGTAGTTACCGAAAAGCTAAGCATTTTTTTTTTATTTATAAAAAGAATAAACTTGAAGGCTGAACATGAATTATCTTGTTTTATTGCTTGTCATTTGGGTGAGATTGAAGCCTTGCATAAATTAATGGAGCCTTATTAGACTTATCAACTATTATAGCTCTAAAGAATACCAATAACAAAAACTTAGCATAAATCAGTCCTTACCCTTTGCAAGTCAAGAGGCTACACATAAAATCTAACTTACATCATTAATCAACAATGTTTCAACTCACCACACAACAAAGTAATCATGGAAATGAACTTTGAAATATCCATTTGGTGTTACGATCGATGGTATGCAGCTTTCAGGTAAAAATATGTAGTAGTGGTAAATTAAACAACAATACTAGCCAACTACTTAGATTTATCATGATATGAAAAGAACATAAATGCATTATAGACCCCTTTGTTCCTTATGGCCCATACAAAATTTAAACTATTGGAATTAAAAAAAAAAAAAAGATTTCTAAATATATAAATAGAATTTTTTTTTTTTTTTTTTGTTAGAATTCAATCATTGCACATGAGGAGAGAAAAAAATGAAAAGATAACGTATCAAGTCTAAAATGAACTTCATAGAACAAATGTCATGTTGCACAAAAATAACATATATAGAACAACTAAATAGGTGAATTCAAAGCAACCCAAACTAAGAACTTAAAGAAAAACACATGTAATAAAATTAACAATTAAAGAGAGAAAAAAAAAAACTTAAATAAAAAAAACTAAATTGCATTAACTCAATATAAAGTTCTAAAGAACACAACAATTAATCAACCTAAAGCAAAGATGCAAGAAAAATAAAAATAAAAATAAAAAATCCACCAAAAAATTGAGAGAGAGAGAGAGAGAGAGAGAGAGAGAGAGAGAGAGAGAGAGAGAGAGAGAGAGCCTTTTTTTGTGAGGGAAAAGTATGTAAAAAATGGAAGAGAGAATGAAAATTTTATAGCAAGAGAGTATAAATAAGAAATGACAAAAAAAAAAAAAAAAAGATGAAGGAAAAGATGAAGAGTGATATTAAGGTTGAGGGTAGTGGAGAGATGAAAAATGATATTAAGGTAGAAGGTAGTAGGGAGATGAAAAGGTAAGGGATAGAGAAAGGTTGAAGAAGGTGTAAATATTTAAAAAATGAGTAAATGTTAAAAAAATTATAGAAAAATGGAAAGAAAATTAATAATGATGTGGACGCCCATGTGGCTCAACTAGAGCGTAGCAACACTTCATATTTTAGATATATATAGATGTTGATAATTGGTTTTGTGGTAAGTTGTTGAGTTGGAGCAAATGGGTGGCTTGTATAATGTTATAACGTGGTTTAAATTCATATTATGAGTGTTTCTTATTTTTTGAAATTCTGGATAAAATTTTTTGAGTTATATGTGATGGATATTATTTTAATTTTTTTTCAATACTCGTAAGCATTATGTTTGTGATGTTGATAATTGGTTTTATGGTAGGTTGTTGAGTTGGAGCAAGTGGGTGGTTTATATGGTGTTATAAGGTAATTTATTTTCATATTGGGAGTGTTTCTTATTTTTTGGAATTGTAGATGGATATTGTTGAGTTACTTTTGTTTGATTATATTAATGTTTTTTCAATACTTCTAAGCATTTTATATTGTGATGTTGATGATTGGTATTGTGGGGGGTTGTTGAATTGGAGCAAGCGGTGACTTGCATAGTGTTATAAGGTAGTTTAAATTCATATTGGGAGTGTTTGATTGTTTTATGTATACTAGCCGCAAACCTGCGCGTTGTGCATGATAGTTATTTTTATATTGGTTTTATTAAATTTTTTTTATACAATTTAAACTAATTTAATAAAGAGTAATGCATTTTGTACTTATATTTTTATTTATTATAAGCATAATCATAAATGTAATATAGGAGTAATCATAAATCATAAATTTAATAATTTTTGTTGTACTAAAATGAAAAAAATACAATTTTTCTCAGAAATTCAAATGGCAAGTTAATGATGTCAGGCCACAAACACGTTGACCCCTTGTGATAACTTAGATTAATTAATTAGCCCAGTTTTTAATTAATCAAATTAACATGCAATATCACGTGGCAGCACAAACAAATCACCAAACTAAGTTATGCAGCGGAAAATAAAGAACACGGTGATTTATTCACGAATGGGGAAAACCCTTACGGCAAAAACCCCACCGGGTGATTTAAGGTCACCACTCCCGAAACTCTACTATTATCACAACAAGCAGTTACAAGTAAGGAATCTCAAGTACCTCACCAACCTACAGTTGAACTCTTACCCCAATACTCAATTGGACTTGTTCTGTAGTGACAGTTTCTCTTTTCAATGCACGGCTTCCAAGTACGTGACTAACCAATTTGATGCGCGGATCCCAGTACGCGGCTTACTCCTTTGCACGAATCCCAATACGTGACTAACTCCACAGCAGCCCTTTGATTGTTGTAGTTGATTTGCAGCAGCTTCACATAGAAACACCAATAAGATCTTCAATGTTGGTGCAAGAGATTTTGCTTGGTTACAAAACCCTAAGGCGTACAAGAAACGCAGCAAGAACTCTTTCTTCTGTAGGAGGAGGCTAGGGTTTCAAAAAGAAAACCTTATGAAACTCTTTTGGGGTTAGGTTTTTCTTTTTCCACCTCCTTTAAATAGGAGCTTAATGGGCTCTCCTATTCCAAATAGGTTTACACAAACCTTGGGTTTTCCTAGTCCAACAAGAATTATACAAACTCATAAACAATTAGCCTTTTAGAATAAAAACGTTGCTGGCTATAATCTGAAACCCATAAGCTCGATCGATCGGGACATCTGTCGAGCTTTAATGAATCTCGACAGATCGAGCTTCTGTCGAGGAGGTATCGAGACCTGCAGATTGCACTTTTCTTGAGCAGTTCTTGAGTAATCTTCATGTCTTCAATTTAACCACTTTGTAATGATCAACTTGAACTTACTTAGATTTACCCAAATACAAGTAAAGTGCGTTTTGTCAAAGGATATGCCAATTACAAAATATGTCCCCAACAATCTCCCCCTTTGGCAATCCGTGACAAAACCACAAGAGAACATTGAATGTCCTAGAATACATTCTACTCAAGAACAAATAAGCCTAGTTTAAAAGATTTGAACCTTGGAAGTTGCTGCAAGAAGAAGGTTCGGAATCTTGTCTTGGCATTAACTTGTCTTTCCTGAAAGGCACTAAACAAAACACATCAAGGTACCATGTGGAAAATAATGACAAGTTAAATAAACAAGAAACATGTGTATAAATAGAGAAAAGAAACAACACATGTGAGATAAAGAGTGAAACACATACATCATCACATATACCACTTGATAAGTATCATGTATGTAAAAAAAATGGTTACAAAAACCAAAAGATACACAACACAAAAAAAATATATCAATCAATATCAATGTGTATCAACTCACTAACTCTCCCCCTAAGTTAGTTACAACAAAAACATTCTTCCCTTTAACATGAAGTTCTCCCCCTAAGTCTATTACTCCCCCTGAGGAATGACATACAAAACTCAAATTTCTCCCCCTTTTTGACACGATTGACAAAGGGTATAAAAAGCCAAAAGACTTGACCGGAGAAAGACAGAAAACAAATAAAGAGGGAACGAGGAGAACAAGGAACCATAGACCTACAAGAGAAAGAAAAAACAAGATGCTATGGACACAAAGGGAAAAACATGCAAAACAAAGAAGGATGAAATGCATGCAAGGGTATCTCGATGGATCGAGAGGTGTCGAGAAGCTATCGAGCATACCTCGATGGATCGAGAAGGTATCGAGGATCTATCGAGCAGACAGAAAGTTCCTCGGTCGATCCACCTAGCTATCGAGAGGTGTCGAGATTGCAATAAATTGCAACTGAAGATCTCGACAGATAAGCCAAGTATCGAGAAGGTGTCGAGATGCCTTTAAAAACAGTTTTTCAAAAGAAGAAAAACACAAACATGAATGCAATCATGCATGCAACTCAACCAAAGATCCAATCAACACATTAAGCTCTCAAAATCATCTCTCAACAAGAAAAATGATGCACATGTATCTCAAAACACGCACACACACACTAAACAAGTCTAACCAATTTTATATTTCAAAAACAAGTCTAGAAAGTTTAGTGAGCATACATTAAAGCATGTAAACCTTGTGATGGCCAAATCACATTGTACCTGCACATGTATCAAAAATAGCAAAGAGTATTGCGTGTCGTGTGTGAAAACATTGCAAGATTGCATAAGTGTCTCAATGTTATGACGATTTGAGATGTGAGAAAATTACTTTAACTCACACACAATCATAACCATTTGATGGGGACTATCACCTTCGAGGTACATCTTATAACTCCCACATCTCCTAGAAAACACGCTTGCAATCATATTTTTAAAGCATTTTTGATCTTTTTGCTTTTTATATCTTTGCATATTTTCTTTTAACAAGCATATCATGCATGGGTATACAAGAGAATGAAAAGAAATACCCAACTATGTTAAGCTTTTGACACTGCACTTTTGCTATGCCGAAGCATACAGGTGTCATTGACATTGCACTTTTGCTATGCCGAAGCATACAGATGTCATATTATGATTAGCGAGTAACAATGGTGAGATGGTTATTTATGCCTTTCTCTTAGGATTTTCTAGTTCAACCCGTCAAAAAGAGTGATACGAGTGTTAAGAAGAAGAGATCACTTAACCTTACTCATCACAAACAAAGAGCTACAAAGCTCACTTGCTTAGTTGTGCAGAAGAATGCTCATCTAAGCTACAAGTGATACAAAGTTTAGAAAACTCTGTTTCAATGGCCATTTTAAGATTCACAAGAACCAATGTACACAAACACACACTGTTTTTGTATTTTTCAATTTTTCAAAAATTTTTTTTTTTTTTGAAAAAAAATAAAAACAAAATAACCAAACAAAAACAGAATAACAACATGAATGCATGAAAGAAAGATGCATATGCATGAAGGTATGATAGAAAGGTGCAGATGCATGAAAGCATGATTTCAACAGCAGAAAAGAAATCAAGCAAAGAGAGTCCTGCTTTAGATAGAAAGAATTAAAGCAAAGGACAAAGAGAAAAGACAATTAAGTCTTAGGCTCCTTTCTCACCCACACAGCACGAGTCTTTGGCCGTGAAGATGAAAAGGCACGTGTCCTAATATGACTACTACAGGACATAGAAGAATTAAAATTCTCCTGAAATTGAGTTAAAAAGCTCAAGACTTTTAATAACTCTCCATACAAAGGTGTAGGTCCTTGAGAAGAAACCTGTGACCGTTTGGACAATTGCTTATGAGGATACAACTTAAAGCAATTAGGACAAGTGTGTCCAGAAACACCACAATGGTGACAAACATGAGCAGTTTTAGAGCTACTCGACTTCCTAGAAGGAGGTCTAACCTTAGAGGTTGACAGAGTCTTCAACTTAGGACAATTTGGCCTAATATGACCAACAATGTGACAATGATGACAAGTGGGGACAAAAACAGATTTTTCATTCAACCTAGGAGGAGTTTTAGACATAGGTTTAGAAACTTCAGCGTTAACATCAAATTGTTTACCTTTGTCTATCCTAGCAATATTAGCCTTTAACTCTTCATTATTCCTTTTGAATGGGGGAATATAAAAATCCTTTTCTTTTGAGTTAGGCTCAACAACAAGTTTGGCACTAGTTAATTTTTCAACTTCAGTTTTAAATTCAACTAGTTGCTTTTCCAAACTCTTAATTTTGTCCACCTGAGATGAAATTTGATTTTTAAAATTCTCATTCAAATTAGTGGCTTCATCCAATTTTGCAATCAAATCATCTTTTTCAAGCTTGACATTTTTAAATTTAGCTTTTAATTTTGTAGAACACTCAAGAGATTTTATACAAAAATTATAAAGCTTGCAATAGGCATCATGAATATCATCATCATCATTCAACACAAGATCATGCAAATCAAAACAATCAAGAGTTTCCATGACAACAGGGATCAATGGATCACACATCAAAGATTAAAACCTAATCAAAGTGTGCTTGCTCTGATACCACTTGTCAGGCCACAAACGCGTAGACCCCTTGTGATAACTTAGATTAATTAATTAGCCCAATTTTTAATTAATCAAATTAACATGTAATATCACGTGGCAGCACAAACAAATCACCAAACTAAGTTATGCAGCGGAAAATAAAGAACACGGTGATTTGTTCACGAATGGGGAAAACCCTTACGGCAAAAACCCCACTGGGTGATTTAAGGTCACCACTCCCAAAACTCCACTATTATCACAACAAGCAGTTACAAGTAAGGAATCCCAAGTACCTCACCAACCTACAGTTGAACTCTTACCCCAATACCCAATTGGACTTGTTCTGTAGTGACAGTTTCTCCTTTCAATGCACGGCTCCCAAGTACGTGACTAACCAATTTGATGCGCGAATCCCAGTACGCGGCTTACTCCTTTGCACGAATCCCAATACGTGACTAACTCCACAGCAACCCTTTGATTGTTGTAGTTGATTTGCAGCAGCTTCACATAGAAACACCAATAAGATCTTCAATGTTGGTGCAAGAGACTTTGCTTGGTTACAAAACCCTAAGGCGTACAAGAAACACAGCAAGAACTCTTTCTTCTGTAGGAGGAGGCTAGGGTTTCAAAAAGAAAACCTTATGAAACTCTTTTGGGGTTAGGTTTTTCTTTTTCCACCTCCTTTAAATAGGAGCTTAATGGGCTCTTCTATTCCAAATAGGTTTACACAAACCTTGGGTTTTCCTAGTCCAATAAGAATTATACAAACCCATAAACAATTAGCCTTTTAGAATAAAAACGTTGCTGGCTATAATCTAAAACCCGTAAGCTCGATCGATCGGGACATCTGTCGAGTTTTAATGAATCTCGACAGATCGAGCTTCTGTCGAGGAGGTATCGAGACCTGCAGATTGCACTTTTCTTGAGCAGTTCTTGAGTAATCTTCATGTCTTCAATTTAACCACTTTGTAATGATCAACTTGAACTTACTTAGATTTACCCAAATACAAGTAAAGTGCGTTTTGTCAAAGGATATGCCAATTACAAAATATGTCCCCAACAAATGAAAATATTTATTTTTTAATAAAAGTTATTTATAATATTTTGTGAATCATTAAAAAGAATATAAAATTTGAAATTTATTCTTTTAATTTTAAACAAACTTTCTCAAACTTATTTTTTTTGCCAACAACCCAAAAAACTAAAAAAAAGTAACTAAAAAAATTAATAAAACTTAATTATGATTAGTTGGACCAATTAAGAAAACAATTTGTTGTTTATAATCTACTAAGGTTATTTTCTTTACAGAAATTGTAATTTCGTTCACCTAAAAAAGATTATGAAATAAACAATTATTAGTAAAATCTAAGAATTAAATTTCTATATGCATTGTCATAAAATAATAATAATAATAATAATAATAATAATAATAATAATAATAATAATAATAATAATAATAATAATAAGAAGAAGAAGAAGAAGAAGAAGAAGAAGAAGAAGTAAAATTGCGAAAGATAAAATTTGTTTCTCATCCAATAATTTTTGTTTAGCCAACATTTGCTTTTCTCTAAATAAATGGCATTATATAGTACTTCTAATACAATTATTAAGTATACCTTGTCCACCACAAATGATTACAAAATAAACAAAAATGATTAAAGTCTCATAATTTAACATCTAAATTGAGCACTATAAAAATCATACTATCAAATTATAATAACTATCAAATTAAATTATCCAAATCATGGTATGTAGTAGAATAATATAATATTTTTTTATATGCTATATTTAATCATTTATAACGCAATAGTATAAAATTTAACAATCAAAGAGAGGGAAAAAAAAAAAAAACACAACAATTAAAAAAAACAAAACTGAATCGCATTAACCTAAAGTAGATTAAAGAATATAAAAAATTATCAACCTAAAGCGAAGATGCAAGAAAAATAACAAATAAAAATCCACTTAAAAATTGTGAGAGAGAGAGAGAGAGACTTTTTTTTTTTTTTTTTTTTGTAAGGAAAAACTATGCATAGAATGAAAGAGATAGTGACAAATTTACAGTAAGGGGGTGTGAATAAAAAGAGACAAAAATAGAGGAAGATGAAGAACGATATTAATGTAGAAAGTAGTAGGGAGATGAGAATATGAGGGAAGAAGAAAGGTTAGAGAAGTAGTGGAGAGATGAAAAGGTAAAAGAGGGAGAAAAGTTAGAGAAGAATAAATATGAAATAAAAAAATATTAAAAATAATTATATGAAAATGAAAAGAAAAACGATAATGATATGGATGCTAATGTAGCTTAATGTGAGCATAGTAGTATTAAACGCTACGCTTCAGCTTTTAGTAATCACTAGTTGCAAACCCACACGTTGCGCATGATAATTTTTTTTTGGCATTCTCATTAAATATATTTTTATTAATATTATTGTTTTAGTTATTAATAATTGGTTTTTATTATCATTTAAGTTAATAAAAGCCTTAAATATAACTTTTTTTTAAAAAAAACTTTTGTATATATTTATTTATTTGTATTTAATGTGAATCTTTACATATACCATCAAGTAAACTTTATATATCTCACTTCTTTAGATGCGTAAAACTATAGACTAATACTCCATAATGATAGTCACTAATTAATTTGATCATGTTTTTAATGATCTCATTTGTAATTATTATTATTATTATTATTATTATTATTATTATTATTATTATTATTATTATTATTTATTGATAATTTGCATAACAGAGATGTTAAATGAGAGGTAGCATCGTTCATTAGATTTTCAAAAAGTTATAGTGTATGAAAATTATATATATATATATATATATATATATATATGTAATTTATTTCTTATGCAATTTCTATTATTACTGGAGAACATCACTTTTTTAGTTATGATTGGAAATATGGTTTCCATGGTTGAAGTTTGATTATTTTTATTATTTAATTTTAGTACTATAATTGTATTTAATTGTTGATTATTGATTTAATTTTTAAAGTGAATGTAACGGTTTATTTTACTGCACTGTAAAGTTTTTAATATTCTTCGTATGATCATCTCTATTTTGTATTTTACTTCTCCTTACAACCTCTTTGTTTTCCAATTAACGGTTTATAATGACGTTTGATTTTTTTTTTTCTTTATATACTCTTTATCTATAATGACGTTTTATGATGATTCTATGGCATTAAATATGCATTATTAGTTTCTTTATATTATATTTGGTTTGATATTCTCATTAATTTTTTTTAATATAGTGTTTCTAAATTGGCATTAGTTTTGTATTCTATTTTTACTTTAACGTATTGGGTGTGAGAATGAGTGTTTCTTTAGTATTACTCCACTTTATGAGGACAATTTCTTTTTTTATTGAATCTAAGTAAAATGTAATATGTTTAATTTTTTAAAATAAAAAAGGATAGAAAATTTAAGTAATTTAATGAAATGGAAGATGTGGCTAAATGTAAATTTTGAATAAAATAATATGACAAGAAAAAAAAAAGTAAAAGTAAAAGACATACCGTTTATTCCAAATTTTTTTCTTCATCACTTTCAAAAAATGTAACCATTAGTTTCTTTTTATTATGGCTCTTTTGTAATTTGAATAAATTCATATGTAGCTTTAGTTGTTATTTGTTTGAAATATTATTTTCTTCTTGATTTTAGAAGTGATCAATATTGAGAAAAATAATGACTTTTTTCTTTTCATTAAAACAACTGTGTATTTAAATAAATTCTTGCCTAATTTTGATTGTATACCATGTTTCTGTATATTATATTTTTTCTAATTCAGTGATGAAATATTAATTTTCAATGACTTCACATTCATTTGAGATTGCTTTTATTTATTTAAACAGCTATATAAGAGTAAAGTTGTACATCCCATAAAGAAATAATTTGAGAAGTAATCATATATAAGTTGGATTTCAATCTTATCTAAACCCAAATTTAAGGTGATTGAATAATTATTATTTGTAATAATCGCTAATCTATGCAGTGCGTTGAAAAGATTTGCAAAAATGTGTAACATATAAACACTCAATCACTGATGAAACAATTTCTATATTGTTCAAGTGAAAACTAAAATATTAAGAAGACTCCACATATACCATGTAAAGATCATTGGCACCTATTGTCACAAAAACATGTCATGACCCAACTCGAATTCTAAATTTGCAACCATGACTGACATGTTAATAACTAAATACCAATCCTAGTCTAATGTTGAATAAAATAAGATGAGAATAGGAAAAAAAAAGTAAAAATAAAAGATATAACAATAAACACTAAATTATCCAAATCATGCTATGTAATAGGATAATATTTTACAATCAAAGAGAACAAAAAAAAAAAAAAACACTTAAAACACAAAACTGTATCGCATCAATCCAAATTAGAGTTCTAAAAACCACAAAATTTATCAACCTAAAGCATAGATGCAAGAAAAATAAAAAAAATCCACAAAAAAATTGAGAGAGAGAGAGAGAGAACCTTTTTGTGAGGGAAAACTATGCTAACAATAGAAGAGCAAATGACAAATTTATAATAACATGGTGTGAATAAGAAGAGACAAAATAAGGGTAAATGAAAAGAGAGATGAATAGCGATATTAAGGTAGAGGATAGTGGGGAGATGAAAAGGTAAGGAAAGGGAAAAGGTTGGAGAATAAGAATGTGTGAATAAGAAGAGACAAAATAAAGGAAGACGAAGAGTAATATTAAATTGGAGGGTAGTGGGAAGATGAAAAGGTAAGGGAGGGAGAAAGGTTAGAGAAAGTGTATATACTAAAAAAAAAAAAAAAACGTGAATGTAAAAAAAAAATATTATAAGAAAATTAATAAAAAATATATATGGGTAATAACGTGGATGCTGATGTGGCTTAACTGGAGCGTAGCAACAATGAATGCTACGCTTCAGCTTTTAGATATATATAAATTTATAATGCAATAGGATAAAATTTAACAATCAAAGAGAGAGAAAAAAACACAACAATTAAAAAAAAACAAAACTGAATCGCATTAACCTAAAGTAAATTAAAGAATATAAAAAATTATCAACCTAAAACAAAGATGCAAGAAAAATAACAAATAAAAATCCACTTAAAAATTGAGAGAGAGAGAGAGAGAGACTTTTTTTTTTTTTTTTTTGTAAGGAAAAATTATGCATAGAATAAAAGAAATAGTGACAAATTTATAGTAAAGGGGTGTGAATAAGAAGAGATAAAAATAGAGGAAGATGAAGGGAAAGATGAAGAATGATATTAATGTAGAGAGTAGTGAGGAGATGAGAAAGTGAGGGAAGAAGAAAGGTTGGAGAAGTAGTGGGGAGATGAAAAGGTAAGGGAGGGAGAAAGGTTATAGAAGAATAAATATGAAATAAAAAAATATTAAAAATAATTATAAGAAAATAGAACGAAAAACGATAATGACGTAGATGCTGATGTGGCTTAACGTAAGTATAGTAATATTAAACGCTATGCTTCAACTTTTAGTAATATATAGATTTGTTAAAGTCGTAAGGTCTATATAGACTTGCACATTCATGAATAAAATATGACTTTATCTAAGTAGATTATAGACTTAGATGTTAGAATATATTATACATGAGTTGTCATTATTTTGCTGAAGTTTGCAATTAAGATTTTATATGCTGTGCCACATTTTATACACCTTTAGATTTGTAATATTGAATCTGAATCGTGAAATTGATACATTTCAAATAAAGAGTTTTGAAAAGGCATGGCACTATATGCATCTTTAGATTTGTAATATTTAATCTGAACCATGAAATCGATCCATTTCAAATGGAGAACTAATAAGTTTTTTTGGCTGTTTCTTTACCCAAAAAAAAAAAAAACTTAAGTTTTAGCTGTTCATTTATCGGCATAAGCTTTGGCTATGGATGAGATAGATTTTTTTTTCCAAATAACTGAAGTACGGTAACATTTTTGTTAGTTGGCCGGAACAGAAACAATGTGGCAAACTAGCATCTCGAGTTTCAGAAACTCGAGATTCATTATGTAAATCGAGTTTTTAATACTCGATTTTAGATGTGCTGTTGTATGATGACATGGCTAAGTTTGTCCACGTGGATCTCGAGTGTATAAAACTCTATTTCTGAAAACGAGTTTTAGAAACTCGATTTGTTGTATTCATTTTGCCTGAAACCGTGTTTTAGACCCACGGTTTTGTCAACCTAAAACTAAACTTCCCTCACTTTCACTCTCACTTTCACTCTCACGATCACGATCACTCTCTCTCACTCTCACTCTCACTCTCACGATCACGATCACGATCACTCTCACTCTCACTCTCACGATCATGATCACGATCACTCTCACTCTCACTCTCACGATCTCTGTTTCCTCTTCCACTCTATCCGCCGCCGCCGAAGTCCCAAACTCCTACTCTCTATTTCGGCCCCTCCGAAGTCGCTCTCTCATTCAAAAGCATCTCAAGATTGTCAGAGATCTTTGTCGCAATTTCAAGGTAAACAAAATTTCAATGTGAAAATCGAGCTCAAGATTAGCTGATTATTACAGCATTTATTTTTTTGCGGCAACTAGATTGCGTTGCTTGAATTTTGTTCGTGATTATTGCTGGTTTGGTTTTGTTAGTCGTTTACTCTAAGGGCCTTTGACCTTGATTGTTGAAACTGTGTTACTTCAACTTCTCTACTAGGGTTCGTGAATGAGGTTTACCTTTTTTTTTTTTTGGAGAACCATGATAGAAATTTTATTGAACTTTAGGAAACAACAATTGTTTTACACCAGTTTTGCCTTGGGCACCTGAGCCACTTAGCATTACAAAACATCAAAAAAGGTAAAGCCTAGTCTAGGACATAACAGCACCACTCTAAAAGAGTGAGGAAGAGGATTCATAATAATGCAAGTAGGTAAGTCCAGTGCCAAAACTGGTGGAAATCACCAAATCAAAAATAGCTTAAATGCCCTATTGGAAAAAAATTTGGTTTTCAACGAAAAATTTGAAGGGGAGAAAAAAAAGAGTTTTCTTGAATCATAGAAAACAATTAGATTTATTCTTACTTATATGATTGTTATCAAATTTACGACATCCATATTATCATTATTTATGAATATAAGGAACTAATGTGAAAATCCTTTTGTTTGGTTTGGTTGCTTTAGAGACTTGGGAAAACAATAGACATTGAACAGTTTCCTTATGAGTTCACTCTCACTCTCACATCTCTTATCATTTAAATTAATGTGTTTATTATTTTGTAAATGGTCTCACTGAAAGGACCTTTATTGATTTGCAGTCTGGGTTGTTATCCTTTTGTAAATATTTCTAAATTTGTACCCTCCTTTTATGGTGAGCTTGCAGGGGATCTAAGAGTTTTGGGGCCTTCGTTAAGTTCTTGAAGAGCAAGGACCCCAGTGATGGATCCGACCAGGCTTTGCTTGATGAATTGAAGGCATTGGATGAACACCTTAAGGCACATGTATGTGTGTTTACATTTAAGGAAAACACTTGTAAGAGTTATTAGTTTTACTTCGTTTTTGCTTTGGAAATGTATGCTGATAAGTTGGAGATGGAATCAAGGGCCGTATATTGCTGGAGAGAAGATAACTTCTGTTGATTTGAGTTTGGCACCAAAGCTGTACCATCTCGATGTTGCTCTTGGTAATTTGAAGAAGTGGACTGTGCCTTCCCCTTTAGTCATTTCCACAAATACAAGGAGGTATATAATTTTTTTATGTTGTTTTGTACTGAATGCAGTTTTGTTTTCGTTTTTTTGTGTTAAACAATGAGATGGCTTTTTGGCATGTGTGCCTTGATAAATAGTGGATATCGGTATGACGAAGTGTGGAAACTAATACCCCCCCCCCCAAGGCATTGTGTTTGTTACTGTTGTTTTTGTAGTCATCCTATGCTCGTAGTTTGACCTGTCTTGTAGTTAAGGCCACCTTCCATGTTTTGGCTCATATTAATTGGTTACACCATACTGTGCACAGACCTTAGGTGCTAAATTCTGCAACAGAGATTTTGCCATGTCTTTTGTGTTCTTGGGCTTTCTTTTTTATTTGGAAAAGGGGTGGGGGGGGGGGGGTTGTTGTAGAAGTGCATGAGTTTGTAGTAAAATGTCAAAGTAATCATTTTTGTAAATTTGTTCTGAAATGCACTGCACTGCACTTTTTTTTTTTCCTCTTGTGGCTTGCATATTGGTGCCACCCCATGTGACTTTGTCCTCTTTGAATGTGCCTTTTTACCATTGGGAGGTTCGTTTGCTCGTCCGTTCATGTTGGTTTAGGGAAGTGGATGTTAATTAGGCATCGCTAGAGACATCTTTTTGTTGGTTCAGCCATGAATTCTCAACATGCTAGTCAGGTTCAGCCATGAATATTCTTTTATTTCATTATAAAGTAATTTTCTGTTACTTTCTTAATTGATTAATTCTCTTGTACTACTGGTTCTAAGTAGTTTTCACAAAAATCCGTAAGAAAGAGAAGCACTCTATAAATGTTTCTCTTTCATATCAGTCATCAAATGATATTTTTAAGTATTTTTTTTTTCCTGACCCTCATACTTGCTAAGAGCCAAATAGTGAGTACTTATTTTCCTCATATTACTAAAAATCCAGAGACTCAAAGTAGTAGAAAGATATTGAGAGTACTGCAAGGGAAGCTTGCTTTGGGAGTGCAAGTATCCCTGAGCCAATACTAGTTCCTATAATGAGAGCAACAGCCCCAGCAATAGTTCCCTTCTTCTTAGCTACCTTGCTAGGCTCTTCTCTCAATTGTGAGAAATATTTCTTTGACTTTCTAGCATTAGGTTTCCTAGTAAAGAATAAATTTTGCTCTTGCTTATGGAGGCAGAAGCAAGTGTAGTAACTGCTGCTAGGAAGAAATAGAAGTCATTAGTCCTAATATAACAACGAAATTGAATGTGATGGAACCAATGTAAAGAAATTAAGATGAGGCAGTTTTACCGGTATCATACATCCTGGATTTGAAGCAAATTGTCGTTTTCCTTAGATGAATTGCTTCCCATGATGGATTTAGCTTTGCATTTCTGTGGATTTTGGGATTTAGAGAGGGAGATGAAGGCATGCACTGTGAATCCATGATGGAGAGAGAGAGGAGGAAATGAATGTAGCTTAAGTTTCAGGCAGCCAAATATCTTGGAAGTGCCTATGTTTGGTTTAGTCCACAAGAGGCTGTCTAGTAAAGCAATCAATGGCAAAAGAGCTATGGGAACCACACAAGTATTTCCCTCTTTTTTTGTATCTATTCTTGCGCGTGTGTGTGAAGAAGAATATATTTGTTTGCGCTTTTGGTTTTAAGTTTGTACATTGGAAAGGATTGCGCTTACAATATGGAGTAGTTCTAGTGCCACAAAAAAAAGGCACAACTTGTGCCACAACTCGGCGAGTTGTGGTTAGTAGAGGGGTGATGTGGGGACAAATTTTTGAAGCTCCACTGGCATGATCAATGGAAATATAATTTCTTTATAAAGCTCCACTGGCATCATCAATGGAAATATAATTTCTTCTTTTGTGTATTTTTTTTTTTGTAGATCTAGTCCTTTCAAATAAGCTAGTGGTGTATGATCTTGAGAATCAAGTCATTGGATGGGCTGAATATAACTGTAAGTTTCATGTTATTTTCCCTTCATTCTATTCCAATTTTTGCGTTGTATTTTATTTTAATTCAAATTGTAGGTTAGCATATGTTAGGCCTAGCAGCATATAGTCAGGCCCTTATAGCTTGTTTTTGTGGAGACCATTGAAGTCTTCTTAGTTCTTACACTTGTGAAATTTGCATGTAATGCATGGCAATTTGTGATGTGAATTTTCATAACCTGTGGTCCACTTCTTTCACCGAAGAAAAGGGTAGGGGTGGGATTGTGTCAGGGAAGGTCTTAGCTTTTGAACTTGCATAGACGTTGGTAACTTAAAACAATTATTATTCGTGAAGAAGTAGCTCTAATCATGGAGTAGCGGCCATGGATTTTCTGCAAGGAAGCACAGGTGCACCATTTTGGCTGGTGCACCTGCTTCAGATTTGTGTGGACGCGGCTGCACACTTGTCCCTTGCTGAAATTTTTTTTTTTTCTATGTAGCCCAATTCAGTCCGATACGGTCCGAAATAGAATCCTATTCAGACCGATATGGGCCGAAGTACTTATTTAAAAAAATAATGGAAAAGATGTGATTAAAACACACCGTTTTGTTGGCAAACTTTAAAGGAAACAAAACCCTACATTCATCTCAAGTCTCTCTTGACCTCTCTATCTCCTCTCTCTCTTTCGGATCCACGGCCTTTAGCTCTCCCTCTGTCTCTCCTTCGCCTCACTAACCCACAACTCACTCTCCCAACTCTCCATAAAATCTCAAGCCTCAAATCTCTGTAAAATCTCAAACATTAGATCTTGTATTCTACATTTTGAATATCATGTAATGGTTATGTATTCCGTATTCACTTTATTATCTACTGATTACTATTTCTGTTAAATTAATATATGTTTACCATTATATGAAAAAAAATTCTTAGCAATATATAGAAAATGAAAATAAAAATAAAAATAAATTTAATAATTAATTAATAAACGTATCCTGCCGCATCCGTGTCCTACTTTTTAAAAAATTGCTATGTCACCGCACTGCATCCGCATCCGCATCCGCATCCGCACCCACACCCACACCCGAACCCAAATCCGCACCTGTGCTTCTGAGATTTTCCGTCATAGGTTCATTTTTACTTTTTTATTTTTTATTTTTATAAGTACAAAATTCATTGAAAATAAGGAAAACCAAAAATAAGGAACCAAAGCACACAGATAGTGTGATATGGAACCAGCAATACATCAAAACTATGGAGTATGGAAATTATAACTATCAAGCAAATTAGTCAAAGAAACAATGGCAAAGACACCTGAAGCATTTGTCCACTTTAGCAATATTAGGAGGAAAGAAAGATTCAAGTCATTGGTCGGTCTCTCATTTTCTTCAAAAGTGTAAGATTTGAAGTTTTTTTTTTCCATCCCTATGGCATTCTATGAAGGGTTTTGTTGCTCTTCTGATGGGTGAAATTTGTGTTTTTAAAAGTCATTTATACTCGATAGTGTAATTTGATTAAAAAAAAATTGCAATATTGATTAGTGTATATTACAAAATGTACTGGTTTTAGTTGTCATGTCTAATTCAGCCCTGGGTAATGTTACTGACATTAAAGCTCTTAAGCCCTGACTAGTGTAAAACTTTCTTATGAATTTAATCATTCTTGTAGCAATTTGTCATACACCAGTCTTTTCTGAACATGCATTGAAATTGACCTGTATACAAAACTCTGTGAGAAAATTAATTCCCAAGTTAGCTCTGTGATTTAGTTACTAGACCTATATTTATTTCAACTTGACATGTTAATGCTTAGTTGTGAAAAGAACAAAAATGTATAATTTTGTTTTATCTCAGTGTTGCCTTTGCCTTAGTGCAACAGTAAGATTCTTAAAATTTTTAAATCGAAGTGGACAGGTTTGATTCTGAAGAGTGGCTACTTTATGCAAAATTGCTGAATGTTAGGACAGGTTTTGGTGTAACCAAAATTAGTTAGTGGTCTTTACTTTGTTGTTGCCTTTGTGGAATCCAAAGAAGTTCTGGCTTTTGTTGATTAATGATGGGATACAAATATTCATCCAATGATTTCTCTTGATGCAGTATTAAGAGAAGCAAGCAATTATTTCATGAATTTGGTGGATTAAGAATCTATAGTCATCTGGTTTGTACAATTATTTGTTTACATGACAATCAAATCATGGTTAATAATTTCCTTGAACTAAAACAAATTATTATTAGAATAATTGTTAAGGAATTAAATTCACCCCATCCTATCAGTGTGACGAGTGGTAATTCATCAATATGAAAGTAGGTGATCTTGAATTTGAACCATGTCTCCATGTACCTCCCATTTAAAAATGGGCCTCATGTATTGAAGAATACTGAAGAGTTTGGATCCACACATAAAGGTCAAATGAGAATAATGGTAAAAGTGATTTAATTTACCATTTAGTTTTTCATAACTTTAGTTTTGGTTCACGGAAAAGATAGACAAATTTCTTGCATCTTGGAATTGGATTATGTGACTATCTCCATTGTCAAATGATCTAAATTTCCATAAAGAAAAGCGTGTGAGCCTAAAATGATGAGCGCCACTCACGGGTCTTTCAGTCAATTAAAACTAGTTGAACAAACACAGTGGTGTGAGATCTTTATTGATTTGCAGTCTGGGTTGTTATCTTTGAATGTGCCTTTTTACCATTGGGAGGTTCGTTTGCTTGTCCGTTCATGTTGGTTTAGGGAAGTGGATGTTAATTAGGCATTGCTAGAGACATCTTTTTGTTGTTTCAATATGCCAACTTCATAGCTCCATTTTATTTTCCATAGCATGATAATGGTTGCAGTATAATGGCTCATTAATTTTTGGATATATAATCTTGCAGCTTGCATATCTATGTACTATGCAGCTTTTAGTTAAATCATACCTTATAAAAAGAATTATTAAATTCTTTGGAACAAGATGATTTTTTTTATATGGATAGAAATTTCTTAAGGTCTATTTTGATTTGATTTTTTATCTCATTTGATGCACCCTTTAATCATTGCTTAAGCTATGGATCTACTCATTTTCTAATGCTAATTCTATTTTACTCTTGAATGTTTTACAGGACTGCATAAAGGGTGTGGTGGAAAAAGCTTGTTCCTTGAATGTGAAGACAAATGGGGATTTGGAATTGAAGCTGCTACCGAGTCTGACTGTGAAGGAGAAGAAGGATTTAGCTTTGTACGCGCATAGCTTGGGAAAAAAGCTCAAGTCCCAGTTGGTGGGGAAGTCTGGTGTTACTGTTAAGGTAGCAATTTCAATGAATTGAACTTTTTATCTTTTAGTTTTTTCTTTTTTTTGGTAGTGGATTGGCTTGCAGTTTGGTGATTTAGATCAAACATCAGTTGGGGTTTACGGTTTATTCTTTTTAACTATTTTTGTCTCCTAGTTAAGTAGATGTTAATAGCCTTGCAAATTGCAATTGTCAATGTGAGTGTAATTTACTCCTTGCAGTGCTGAAAAACTTTGCTGAAAAACAAGATAGAGTTCTTTTGATTTAATTAAGCGTTTCTCTGTCTGTGCTTAATGTAATATATTTTGTTCACAGCTGGTCACAAAACCAGAAAAAGGAAGGGGTTAACGGTCCGAGTAAAATTCATCCCCTTTATTATGAATAAATCCAATACCGATAAACGTTGGGCCCATATAGGTTGAGGCATCCCTTGATTTCTATTGAGAATCCATATGTGACCCTAGTGTTTTTTGGATTATAAAAGTTTGGTTCTTGTTGCTGTAGTTCTTTTGCTTTAATTTTTTGGGCCAGATTAATACAAAAGTTTTTGGATCTTTGTGGAAGAAACTAGGACTTTTCATTAGCAATCAAATGGAGTCATCTTTTCTGTTTGGAATGCTAATTTTTCAATAGAATTTGTTGTTTAGCTTTTAAGTTTAATATGGAATTAATGTGCTGTTGATTGATGAGAGTCCATGGTTGATTTCTTGTAGTACTTTGACTGCTTAACAAGGGAGTTAATGACCTTAAGAAAAAATTCACTGAACTAAACTTCATTTGGATGTATGTCTTACACACTAATGTTAGTACAACTAAATAATAAAATATGCGATCACTTGCACCTGCGTTTTGAACCTCATTGGTTCTAGGACAAATAGTGGTACTTTTGATGGTGCCAAGATACACCAGAAGATGAGCTCAAATAAGAACAAACGTGAAAACCCACCATACAATCAAATAAATTTGCATAATCTACTCAGAAGAATCCATCACAGTATCAATATCTACCTAAGTACTGTCACATTCCATTTATAGATCACTTCAAAATGAGATGTCTGCCATACATTCTTAAATATCATTGCAGGCCAAGAACCTTGTAGCTCAACTACTACCTCTTCATGTTTCCAACGGAAACATCTAGAGTTTAAATCCCCCCAGTCCCATTGTAACTGTTGAATTATCAAATTTATTAAAAAAGAAAATCATTGCAAACTCGTTTGATGCTGAAGAACCTAGTAAAAAGTTTAAATTTATCTTTAATCTATATCATCTTTGTTGTTTCCCACTTAGCCAGCCCTACAAACTTAGGTCATCTTTAGAGTTTACCAATTGATTTCAAACTTTATAGGTAAAAATTCATGAACTTTTTTTTTTGGTAAGTAGAAAGTAATGAACTTAATATTAGTATAAAGAAAAGGTCCTCCTAATGTAGTTAATTAAGTCATGAACTTAATATTAGTATAAAAAAAAGTTCCTCCTAATGTAGTTAATTATTAGGAAAAAATTAAAACAGTACCTGACATCACCTTGATTTGAAGTAAAACTAATTAGAATTTCTTTATTGGGCTGCCAAAACTCCTCCTTATTGGACAATTGACTCATTTGGCTCTTACAGACACCTTTTTTTTTGGGTGTGTTTTTCTTATTTTTAACGATATGGTGCATAACCTGCATTAGGGCTTCCAGTTAAATAGAAACACTAAATGGTGAGAGAGCCCAAGGAAATACATAAACATGTCTTCCTTTAAATTTCTCTCTTTCCTTAAACACCTCCATTAGCTCTAATAAAAAGAATCTATCTCTATCTTCAATAGCAAATGCACCAATTTAGGTAAAAGTAGACCTTTAATAAAATGTTTTCAACCCTTGCTCTTGAAAAATCTGTCTTAACAGATTAACTTGCTCAATTAAGCGAGAATTTTACTAAAGAAAAACAGTGGCATCAGAAGTTTGTAATGAGGCAGTGTTCAAGTTCAGGATGCAAAATAATTCATGTCAAACAAAAGTGGGAAACACAAAATCATTAACCACAAAATTAAAAAGATGATAAAAAAAAAACATTTGAGATTAAAAGCTCATTACTCATCTATTCAAGGAAAAGAAAGGCCACAGTAATCACATCTTTGTATGTTGTGGAATATATATAGGAAAAGGTTTGGCTCGCTCACTTGGTTGGTTGGGTTAAGTGAGTCATATGCATTGCACATGACAAGGACTAATGTCATCTTCCTATTGGTGGTTTAATGTACTATTGAAGTTGAATGAAAACTATGTGTGATTAGTATGGAAACAGAAAAAACGTTTGAATGAAGACCCAATATAACTTTTCAATACATATGACTCGAATAATTGAAAAATAGTATTGTGATATCCTCTCTTTAAGTAAGCTGTGTATGTCATGAAGTTAAAATGTTGCCTTGTCCATTTTTTGCTAGACATGGTACACTTGTTGCTATGTATGATTGTAGCTGTTAGCATATTATGCAACGACCTCTAGTTACTTTCCCTCAACAATCTCAAGGTACTTGCCTCAAGGACCTCAATGTTGCATTTTCCATGTGCTGCTAACCATGACACTTGAACACGTTGTGCATTCATCACTTCCTCAAAAAATGTATTTGTACTTATGCCCTATGTTCTAAGAAGAGTGTACTTATTTTGGCCAAGTTTGATTAAGGGGATTCAACCCTCAAAATCAAACCCCACAAACGGGGTGGAATGCCACAGGACCCTAAGGCCACTGGCTTAATAAGAGTGTACTTATGTCATGAATGCTACTATTACTCTTCTCCCTTTTGTAAATCGAGTAAAAGGTGCTGTTTTCGCTTTTTACTTGGTTGAACTTAGTACACTAGTTTGCGAGGAGTCTTCTATCTCACTGGCATTGCATGCTCTTCTTATGAGTAGAATCAGGGTTTAAATCCCTCATCTCCCATTGTTGTTAAGTAACTATCAAATTATATAAAATAAAAAATAAAAAAACCCCCCAAGTATCCAATACATGTGATTAAGCACTTTTTATTATTGTTTTATGAGAAGAGTCATGCCTAATAATCTCAAATGACATGGATGTCATGATTAATATTGTCAAATGTAGAATATTTTGGTTGGTATCTTCCTTGTGGATATTCTTGATACTGTTACTTCAGCTACGTGTGCACTGAAAACTTCTGCGTGGGAGGAAATGTCATGGCTAGACATTCAGTGATTTACAGTGTAGGGATTATGCATCTAATTTTATGAATTGAAGATTGTAAGAGTTTCTTTTTGGTCTTAGAACTTACTTTTCTCACTTAATGGTAAATTACATAGATTGCAAGAAATTTTTTTTTATGGTTGTATTATTCAAGTATAGGTGTTGTAGTTCAGGCTAATCCTCAACTTGTTGGTATCCGTGAGCAACCGTATAAAAGGGTTTAGGATAAACAGGTTATTTCCTGAAAAGGGTTTCAAGAATTTGGGAGCCCAATTGAAACCTCGCTTCGGGTTTATCGCAGGTATTTGAAATACGACCCTTCTCATATTGAAGAATTCATTGAGTTTTTAGTTAATTCTAGTCTTTGGCAAGAGGCTTCGGAAAGATTAGCTTCAGTGTTGAATGGTGATGGGTTTTATTCGATTAAGGGGAAAACTAAGCATAGGTTGTGGTTAGAGTTGTGTGATTTGTTAACTAAGCATGCTAATGAGGTTTCGGGGTTGAATGTGGATGCAATTATTAGGGGTGGGATAAGGAAGTTTACTGATGAGGTAGGAAGGTTGTGGACCTTTCTTGCAGAGTATTATATTAGGTGGAATTTGCACGAGAAGGCGAGGGATGTGTTTGAGGAGGGGATTATGAGTGTGGTTACTGTTACAGATTTTAGTGTAATTTTTGACTTGTCTACGTAGTTTGAAGAGAGTATGTTAACGTTTAAGATAGAGAGTATGAGCTTGAGTGACGAGGAGGATGAGGAGGAGGAGGAGGAGGAGGACGACGAGGGAGAGGGTGGAAAAGAAAACAGTGTTGAGGGGAAGAGAATGGATGATGAAGATGAAGATGAAGATGTTCGGTTAGATGTGAATTTATCGATGGCTAAGCTTGAGAAGAAGATTCTTGATGGGTTTTGGTTACACGACGATAAGGATGTGGATTTGAGGATTGCTCGATGCATGGTCTTTTACAAGTCTTTGATGGAGGATGCAACTGAGTAGTCAAGTAAATGATCCTTTCTCTCAACCTTCATTCAGGACTCATGATTCTTGAAAGTCAGTTTAGTGTCCTTCATACAGTCTTCGTAATTCTTAGCCTAATTCATGCATAATTCTTCTTTTGTGAAGTTGGACACTTAGCAAATATTTTCCATTAGCGGGTTCAAAAGTTGTTTAGAATCTGCAATGTCCTCCAGGAGGTAGTTATTTATTCCAATATATTATATTCCTCCTGAAATTATTCAAGAGACTGGTACTGATGCAACCATGGCGAGATTGAAAATTAAAATCAACATCTTAGATAATGGTGTTTGATGGATTATATTTTAGATAACTTTGGATATATTTCAACATGCGACTTTGGATATATTTCAATATGCATCTTCGGAGTAGTGAATTTTCTTTCTTTATTTATGTATTTGATGCAGCAGCTAGAATTAATATGTTTGAGTAAACTAATTATGTGGAATATTGTTGCACTCTTTGCAGTATGGAGCTTGGGATGGATGAGGAGCCACAGATTTTGCGGCCTGGTCCAGAAGATCCTTCATTGTTGACGCGACAACGAAATCATCGATCAGAGGACATTTGGAATGGCGAGGTGAAATATCTACTTCTATCATTAAGCTTTAATTTTTACGTTGTCTTTGACTTTTAGCAAGTTCTTTCAAAGTTGTATATCTAGTTCTAACAACTGCTATAATTTGTATACATTTTGCAGGACTCGGGCCCACTTACGTGCCGTGGTCGCGCTAAGGAGATGGCAAATATAACGATGCAAGATAATCGGGTGATTGATATTATCAAGTTGGTGGGGCTAGAAGGATTGTTTAGGGCCCCTTCCAGAGAGATAGATCATTGCCTAATAACGGCCCTAGTTGAACGATGGCGGCCGGAGACTCATACGTTCCATCTTCCACATGGTGAGATGTCAATCACCCTAGAAGATGTGGAGGTTATTTTTGGACTTCCTATAGACGGTGAGGTGTTGGTTGGGCCGACTACGGTGGTGGATGGGAATTGGAGGGACCTGTGTGTGGACTTGCTTGGTTTTGAAGTTCCGAGGAATGACAACAAAACATTGGTGGGGCAAAGAATTCTCATCAGCCGCCTTGTTGAGTGCATTGCAGAGGCACTGCCTCATGATGCAACAGAGGAGCAAGTACATCAGTATGCCCGGTGCTATATTTTAGCGCTACTAAGGGATAAGATTTTTATGGACAAGTCGGGAGATAGGGTGCATTTGATGTTCTTGGAGTTCTTGCGGAACCTTCATGATCCACCAAAGTATAGTTGGGGTAGTGGTTGCCTAGCATGGTTGTATAGAGAGTTGTGCCGGGCAAGCGATAAAGAGGCATCGCAAATTGGTGGGGCATTGCAATTGGTCCAGTATTGGGCATGGGCTAGGTTGCCATTCATGTGCCCCAGGATAGAGCCCCCACCTGGATGCGATTACGGCCCATGGCCAAAAGCTCCACTTGCATTTAAGTAAGTATTTTCCCACTTGTAGTAGCTGTTATGCCATGTTCTCTTCTTAGTAAGTAAGTGGTAATATTTGTTCTTATGTTATTCGCTCGTAACTGTAGGTGGGTGCGGGTGCCAAGCCCGAAGAGTAGGCCATCCAGCACGGCGTTGATCTATTATCGCGAGCAATTAGTTAGAATGCAGCCCGAGCAGGTAATAATATACAAAAATTCATGTGCACGTTATGTTAATTTTCCTTAAGAATATGTTGAAATCATTGCTTTAACAAATCTTCTGTTTTAATTTTTGGTTTTCCCTTTATGTATGTATTCTCCTTTGTTTCACATTTGAAGCTGGTATGATCATTGTTTTGCTAATTCTTATGTATTGTACATGAAAATAAAATATGAAATGTATTGTACTTTGTTTCACATTTTAAGATGGTATGATAATTGTTTTTTGTTTCTATTGTAGATTATGTGGCAGCCATATGAGGCAGACTTCGGCCACCTTCCTGCCTTCTGCGTTGCAGGGAGGGATGCGTGGACGGCAAGGGTGCCACTCGTGTGTTTTTGCATAGTAGAGACACACCACCCAGATCGTGTCCTTCGACAGTTTGGGTTGGCACAAGGGCGGCCTGAACATGTTGTGTACGATGATAGACTACATAGAATTGACTTGCGTGGGAAGGTGGAAAAGAATTGGAGGGAGGAGCATGGACCGTATATCCTTACATGGGATATGAGGCAAGAACGAGTTTGCCATGGAGTTCCTCAGACTGGTGAGATGCCTCGCGATCATGACTATTACCGCTGGTACCGTCCGGTCACTCGAAAGTATATCGACCGCAACAGCGCTAAATTAGATACAATGGTAATGTGTTGTAATTAGATTTTATTGCCCACTTTGTTTTTTCTTCCGTACATGTAGGAATGTAGCATCAATTGATTTGTTTTTTCAGCAAATCTAGTTTGATCCGACTAAACTCCAATCTGTGCTTCAGTATTTGAGTACATTAATAAGTATTATATTATCCATTCTATAATTGATACATAAATGTCTCAAATCTGATTGTACTGGTTCTTTCTCCATTTCAGATTGAAAGCCATTTAGCGCTGTTGGAGATGCTTCCTGTAGGCAGCCCAGCACACAACCTTGTCCGACGTGTCCTAAATGATGTGGCTGGGCTTGGGGGTGGTCTTGCAGCAAATGGACAGGCAAACAATGGGCATGAGACTGAATCAACAACTATTGCAACCCCAAGCACAAGCGCAGCACCCCCAAGTACATCAACTCGTGGTCGACATGCTACTGCAAGCCCAATCACAAGTGCAGCTAGGGGCCGTGGTCGGCGTGCAACAACCCCTCGGGTTGTAAGTAGTCATGAGGTACCTGCCCCCATCCCACACGCATCTCCTCCACTTGAGGTCCCTCCACCCATCCTAGATGCATCTCCTCAGCCTGAGGTCCCTTCACCCACCCCACCTTCACAGCCCAGTTTTGATCTTGGTTTTGATTTTCATATGACCCCTCCTACGCACCCTGAGACACCCTCATACGCACCCACCAGCTCCAGTGCACCCACTTTGCCGATGACAATGATTCCCACTCCTAGCTATACAATCATCATTACCAACCTACCTCATCCTCATCTGACCCTTTAGGACCTCTGGTTGGGATTGACACTGATGTACCGGACGAGCATCCCCCTCATCAGCCCTCACCTCCACGAGGTAGACCACAACGTACTAGAAGAGCACCCACTTGTGGGACTGGTGGACACAAAATAGGACACAAAGGCAGCTCTATGGTATGATAATATTACTTGCAATGTAATGATATATTTTGCGGTTAATTTTATTCTTATCATTACGCTGAATATTGATTGTATGCATCTAATGTCTTTGCAGCACGATGATGAGCCTAATGATGATGCCTCACAGCCTCCTCCCCCCGCGCCCAAACATTACACGAGGGCTAAAATACGCAAAATTGGTGAATCTTGAAAAAGAAGCAACCCAAGGTCTTATTTTTCTTAGATTGCTTGGGATTTGATTTTTACTTTATAAGCCATTCTCTAATTTTTCATACCATGTGCTCTTTAATTTTGCTGTTTTCAGAGTAGGACAAATTTTATATCTACATTGATTTTGGTTTTGTTTTGTTTGCAGGCTGATTTGGTTGCTTATTATTTCCAGTTTTATTTTGAAACCCCATGGCACCCTTTGCCAATTTTTACAAAAAGTCAATTCCATGAACCAGTCAAACCAGTGAATGGTTCAGCAACTGGCAGTTTGGGCAGCCTGTTTTCTCATATGATTTAAAATACAATATTTTCTAAGTAAAAAAACCCAGCTTGAAATCTGGTTGTGGTTTACCCAGTTGGACTGGGCAGTTCAGTTTGGGTTTGAAAACCATCCTTTTTTCATTAACATATTTGATTTACTCATCAATAAAAAAGGAGAGCAGTAGTAGTCCTTCAAGAAACGATGAAACTACTATGTAGAGGCCATGCTGATACATACTAGTGGAAGTGTCTTGGGGAAGCTATTCAAAATATATAAAATTAAGAAAGAATGAAAGAAAAGAAAAAGATGTGTACAGTGAAAGCTCTGCTACTTTTTCCTCCTCATTGCAGATTACATCTTCTGACAAAGCCTTAAACTCTAACAATGCCAAGCTGTGATGAGTTAAGATATTTGAGTGGATGCTTTTCTCCATTTGTTTGTACTATTGGAAAAAAAAAATTCCTTGATCAGTGCCTAACAGTGTTATGAAGCAGTAAACGAGAGCGGTGTGGCAGTGGCAGATACCACATGCAGCTCTCATTAAAGGCAAATTTATACCTTTTAAGGTCCCAACTCCGGTTCTGTCCAAAAACCAAACCAACCTCTCTCTCTCTCTCTCTCTCTCTGCAATTCATTGTGTTGCTAGTGCATGATCACATTCATATGCACAAACCCAATAATTCCGGGTCTTTGCTTTTTCAAAATTCCGTTTCTTCATTTGCAATGCTTTATACCCAGAAAGCAATTTGAAGCTAATTGATCACAACTATAAAAAATTCCAGCTGCTGTTACCTATTTTTCCAAGGTCTGTGGCCCATTTCTTTCTTTTCTTTTTTATGAATTCTCTCCTGGGTAGTTGTAATTGTATCTTTTAAGTCTGATTTGGGTAATGGGTCTTTTATCTTTTTGGCTATGTTATTGGTGTTTCAGGAAGAGATAGCTAACCGGTTAATTATAGTTTGGAGTTGGTTATGGAACTTTTGTCGGTTGGCCTGGATTTGGGAATCTATATTTACTACCTTTTTGAGGGTCCTATGTTGTTAGAAATACATTTTTTATCATTGGGTTGGTGCCCTTTTCGTTGCGATCGATGTTTATTTGATACTGCATCTTAGGAACTTTTGCCTTAGGTGTGTTTGTTTGCTCCGAAGTAGAATTGAATAATATAATTAATGGAACAATGGATTTGAAATTGAGTGTAATCATACATATTCTGAGTTTACTGAAAATAACGGTGAAAGGAAGAGTTCCTAATGCCACAAAATTGGAATTCAATATTAGTCCAATTATCTGCAACCAGACGCATCCTTAGTTCACTTAGTGTATTTTTTTTTTGTTAATATTTGCTGTTAAATTGGACTTAATTTAGAAAATTTTGGTAGACTTTGTTGTTCACTTGAATTTGATTCCCTGGAAGAAACAAGTCAATTATGGAAGGCGTAGTGATTTTTAGAGTAGCTTTTCTTCCCAATTTGTCTGCATAAGTTTGTTGATGGACTTGTGCTAGGGATTCTAAAAATTTTACTGCATAAGTCTTACAAACTCACACCGATCACAAAGAAGTAATTCGGACGTTTATTATATTGTTGAAGTGGCACCATTCACATTCATAGCCATGTCAGTTTGTGGTAAAATTAGCAGTAGCCTTAGCATTTTCCTTGTTGAAGAATGAAGTGACTCATAGAAATTCAATTTGTTTCTTACACATCCAGTCCCCTGAACTGTTGCTTACATATTCTCAGGCAGGGAAGCATGTCTGAATCTCAAAGGAGATCCACAATGGCTGGTGTAGGGCGTGTGAATGGGTATGCAAATGGGTTGGTTTCTATTAGGAACCCTGCTACAATATCTGAAGTTGATAAATTCTGCCATGCTCTTGGAGGAAAGAAACCAATCCACAGTATTTTAATTGCAAACAATGGAATGGCAGCTGTCAAGTTTATACGTAGTGTTAGAACATGGGCTTATGAAACATTTGGCACAGAGAAAGCAATCCTGTTGGTAGCCATGGCTACTCCAGAGGACATGAGAATCAATGCAGAACATATTAGAATCGCTGATCAGTTTGTGGAAGTTCCTAGTGGGACCAATAATAATAACTATGCCAATGTCCAACTTATTGTAGAGGTATGTATCATAAACCCTGTGTTGTGCAGTTTTGAGTTTTCCCTTTGTTGATGACTACCATAGTTGTAACAAAAAAGCCGAAATACAAAACAGTATAGGCACTTCCTAGCTGAAGAAATGTGATCACTCTCATTTATTTTAATATTAATTTACACGAACTATTGATGTTTCATGTAGATAAAAAGCATATAATAGAACTGGAGAAGGATAGTTAGTTGAACAAAAATATGAGGTCTGTAGCAAGTAGTCAGGAAGTTGTAATGGATTTTTTTTTTGGGTAGCTTTTTTCTTCTTCTTAGAAATAGTTTAATTGTCCTGGCCAGCGGTTTGATAATTATAGTTAGTTAAATTATTCATGAATCAATATTGATGTTTTATGTTTTCCTGATAAATTGTAATTCAATACCCAGATGGCAGAGATAACCCACGTTGATGCAGTTTGGCCTGGTTGGGGCCATGCATCTGAGAACCCTAAGCTGCCAGATGCGTTGATTGCAAAGGGAATCATATTTCTTGGGCCTCCAGCTACATCTATGGCAGCATTGGGAGATAAGAATGGTTCATCATTGATTGCTCAAGCAGCAGAAGTCCCCACCCTTCCATGGAGTGGCTCTCATGTAAACCTTTGTACTCTTTAAAATTGCGCTCTATTATTTATTTGCAAGGTCATTACACATCTAATTTCTGTCTTCCAGGTTAAAGCTTCAGCAGCAAGTTGCTTGGAATTAGTTCCAGAAGAATTATATAGAGAAGCATGTGTCTCTACCACAGAGGAAGCAATTGCAAGTTGTCAGGTTGTAGGTTACCCTGCAATGATCAAGGCATCCTGGGGCGGCGGCGGCAAAGGCATAAGAAAGGTTTGTTTTATGCACGATAATAATCAGACAACTTATATAATCTTCCATAACTAATATTTCACAGTATTTTATCCCTTATATGTACAAAGTGTGTGTAAGTTGTTGGGTATAAGTAAAACTAATTAGTTACTTGTCATGCCAAGGTACTAACTCTACAAGCCTTACTTAACAATGTAACTGAAGTAATTTGCTTTGCATGAATTTTATAGGTTCATAATGATGATGAAGTTAGGGCACTATTCAAGCAAGTTCAGGGTGAAGTTCCGAGCTCTCCAATATTCATAATGAAGCTTGCTTCCCAGGTTAGATAATCTACTGAATTTCAATCTAAATGACCAGAGCTGCTATAGTCTAGATCATATTCTGACTATCCATTCGGTGATTTGTAATTAGAGCCGGCATTTAGAAGTACAGTTACTATGTGATCAGTATGGAAATGTCGCAGCTTTGCATAGCTGTGATTGCAGTGTTCAAAGGAGGCATCAGAAGGTTAGCTCATATCTTATATGGCAAATTTAATTAATTGCTTTTTCAGAAGCAAATGGCTTTCTTGTGTTTATCATTACAAATTCATGAATTTATGTGACTTTGTCTCTCTTTTTTTCATATTTTTTTATCTCCAAAAATTTTTAATGCATGGTGTCATCCCTGGTATATTCTCTTATTGATCTAATTTGGTCTTCTATGTTAAACAGATTATTGAGGAGGGTCTAATTACTGTAGCACCTCTACAAACAGTAAAAAAGCTTGAGCAGGCTGCTAGAAGGTTAGCTAAATGTGTAAACTATGTTGGAGCAGCTACTGTTAAGTATCTCTACAGTATGGACTATGGCGAGTACTATTTCTTAGAGCTCAACCCTCGCTTGCAGGTATGTGATATTTGATCTAACCTTAATTCAGGTGTAATAGCTGTCATTCTTGTGAATTCTTTATATTCTCCTTTTGGGTCTGTTTACTGGAGCGCTATTTTACAACAGATATTTGATGCATAGACCCAAAATAGATATAAAACCATTGTGAGGCTTCTGGCAGTTAAGAGAATCTACTAAAATCATTTTGTGTGCTTACACAATTTAGGCCATATAACCTCTTGCAAGTGGTTTAAGTGCCAGTTTGGGATTGCTGTAAAAAGTAAAGCCTTAAGCTTTAGAGCTTTTTTGATAAAGAGCTTAAATTGAAAAGCTCTTTTGCATTTGGAGCAATTGGAAAATTACAATGATAAAGTGCTTTGAATTTGGTACACCAGTTTGGTAACCAAATTGATAAAGAATTTTAGATGTCAGAAATGACAAAAGAAGACATAATAAAAGTGTTTTTTTTTTATTTTTCATAATTGAACTCAATTAATATTACTTTTCTATATTTAATGGTTATTATTATGATCTCTCTCTCTCTCTCAAAATGGGTGGGCATCGGATGTTATTTTGATAAATATGCATCAGCGTTTCTTTTATTCTTTAGTTTTATTAAAAGTTGGAACAATGTGCAGAAGAGTTGTAATGCTAGAACTTTGAATTCCCAGATTTCTTTTCCCCAGCTTTAAGGGGGGAGAAAAGCTCTTTAGCAAAATTGCCAAATGGGTGAAATTTTTTGCTAAAGAGCTTTAAGCCCCCCTCAGCGCTCCTTTTTTCCCCTCTTAATGCAATGCTAAACACACCCTGCTATCCTTATAAGAGGTTCATCTGGATGTTTGAACCTACATTGATGATGCTATTATGTCTCACTTAATAAGCACAGCTAAATGTCCTATAAATTTATCCTGATATAGGTGGAGCACCCTGTGACTGAGTGGATTGCTGAAGTCAATCTACCAGCAGCCGAAGTTGCTGTTGGAATGGGCATCCCTCTCTGGCAGATTCCTGGTATGTTCTTACTGTATTTCAGAATTTCTTCAAGTTTTATTTCTCCACCATCAACTTAAAGTTTTTCACCTTCTGTGTTCATATAACTTATTTGATTAGAGAGAAGGAGATTTTATGAAAAGGAATATGGTGGAGGATATGATGCTTGGAGGAAAACATCAGCTCTTGCCACCCCATTTGATTTTGACAAGGCAGAGTCTACAAGGCCAAAAGGTCATTGCGTAGCTGTGCGTGTGACAAGTGAGGACCCGGATGATGGTTTTAAGCCTACAAGTGGGAAAGTACAGGTTAGCCTCCAAGGTTCATGGTAGTCTCAGTTTGAGTATTTATTTCCTTCTGTTAAAACCCGTATTGAGTTTTACACTTTGCACAGGAGCTGAGTTTTAAAAGCAAACCAAATGTGTGGGCATACTTCTCTGTTAAGGTAAATTTTTATTGTCTAATTGTGTGTGGACTTATCTTCAAAGTTTCAGACTGAATTTTGATTGACATTGTGATTTACAGTCTGGAGGAGGAATTCATGAATTCTCAGATTCTCAGTTTGGTAAGTATTAACTAACGAATGGTGTGAGTATTTGATAACTTTGATTATCTAAAATCAAGATATAACAAACAAAAAATGGGTCATGTTGAGTTTAAATTATTCTGTGTCTGATCCTCCACACTGCTTGAGCAATTTTTTGTTCTCTTTTAAGGCCGCTATGTTGGGGAAATATTTAAAATCCACATACCTTGAGTTGCTTCAGAAGATCTTTGAAGTCTGTTTAATGACTAATAAAAGGCCTGCAGATTGAGCGTTTCCACAGTAACTTTTAATGCTGTTCATTGACTCATTAATGTTGTAATTTAGATATGGACCAACTTTATCCTCAATGAAGATATTCAATTGTGTTACTTATTTGTAACTTGTAATTCTAAACAATGGCTATGTTTCTAGGATAGGATATATTGTGTACGTACGTATTCCAATGCATGTATCTTTATTTGTCATAAGAGTGTCTATTGCTAAAATCCTTGAGTCATATCAGATTATTTATTTTAAGTTATATATCCTTGAGTCATAGGTGCCATTTTCCTTGCTGCCAAGTTCCTCAAAGTGAAGCTTCCATCGGATGGTGAGAAGGTCTGGTGGCAAGAATTTGATGTGACCCCACGCCAATTGGAGGGTTGGTCTCCTCCCTTTATCTAGTAGTAGAAATTATTTAGACCCAAGGGGACAGCCTTTAACAGCCCTGTGGCTAAAATGCTTCCTGTTGTTTGCCGGTAGCATTTTTCCTTTTAGAATAGTGAAAATTGACCAAAGCCAGATGATTGTAGCTGTCCTTTATATATCATTCCTTCTGCTAGTGCCTAGCAATAAAATTGCTGGGCAGTATGGAAAGAACGATAGAAGTGGATGGCTTCTGTCGCCTGATGAAGGTCAGAAGTTGCCACCTCCCCTAGGTGGCGTACAATAAAAGATTTGCCATGGGTATTTCTGTTCAAGTGGTGGGCTGTCCTTTAGAGTTTTCATTAGGTGGATATATCTAAATATTCTCTTTAATCATTATTGTTATTTTATCTTGCAGAGGTTAGTAATCAAATGCTGGAACTCTATAAGCAAAACAGGGTGCCCCCATCCCAGGGGAGCGAAGTGGAAGGAAGTGGTGGTGGTGGGTCAAGTCATCGAACCCCTGGAAAATCTCAATCTGTAAATGAGGAACAAGCTTCAAAGCAAGTATCATCTCGTCCAATGCCTGATCATTTATCTGCTGACCATCATGGCATGCCACCAAGAAGCTTGCAAAATCAAAATAATGAAAATGGGAGTGCAGAGTTGGGTAGTGTTATTACTGATCACAAGGTGGATGTAGAATTTAAAGATAGTCAGCATCTTGAGCATTTGACCCAAAAGGAGAACATGAGAGAAGTTCCAATTAGATCCAAGCCTAGAGCAGAGCGAGTTGTGAGTGAAGACCAAGAAAGGAATAGTGGGAGAAATGAGACTGCAGCACCAGGAGAGTGGAGGGATGATGGTGCCTCACGCAAGTCCAGCAGCATGGTTGGTCGAAATCTGGAGCTTCGGGCCCCTTGGCCAGTCACATAATCTAAGCAATAAAGGCGCTTCAGCACATGCATTAGCAATAAAGGCCCTTCATGGTAACTTCCCGTTATTTGTAACATATTGATCAAGTAAGGTTCATATACACTTGACATGGGTATTTTGCATGTGAAGGGTGTTAAATGCTTGGAAAATATCTAATATGATCATATGGGAGCCTACTGTAATTTATGCTAGTGTAGTGATTCCTTTTCCTTTTCACATGTAAGATGCCATTTAATTGCATATTTTTGCTAAGTGTGGTAATGATTTAGTAAGCTTCTTCAAACAGAAATTATTAGAAACTAGTCTTCATCATCTGGTTAACTATATTAACCCTCTTTTCAAAGAAGTTTGCATGAATTCGTGATTATTTGTAGTTAGCTCATTAGGGTCATGACTCATTTGCTGAAGCAAGAAAAGTTCTAGTCACAAGGTCTGAGGTAGCTCTCTTTCCTGCTTGTGCATTGTTAGATAGTAATTTCTGTTGGTATCTTCTTTGCAGATTTACTTCATTAAAACTGGTCTTTAATGTCTAGTAATATGCTTACTTTTGCATATTCTAATCACCCAACTTGTTTATAATTTTATCTAGTTATTAGTGCTGTGCTGAAATGTTTGTGCAGTAATCTCTTATGATTATTATTTTCTCACTAATATCTTGTACACACTTGCAGTTTTTGGAAAAAGGAAACAACCATTCCGAAATAGAGATGAAAGGCATCTTAAATGAATTGAACCATCAGAAAGATCTTAACAATCTGACGCAGGATAAAGTTGCAAAGCTAGAAATGAGTTTAAAACACAGTGAGGTATTCCCCCTCCCCCTTCCCTTTTATATATTCTAAGTTCAAGTTCGTTGCCTTATCTTCTTATATTCTTTGTCTACTGATATTTATGTTTAATTTAATTGATGCCATGTAGTTTAACATTTCTATAAATCAACTTAATTTGAAATTGGTTATTTATTCTAGGCACCTTTTATTGGATGATTGTACATATAAGAGTTGCTCTGCTCTTCTTATGCTTTGGGTCTATGAAAAACAACTTCACTTGAGCTTCTTACTAAGACTATTGGTGAGTGGTCAGGCATTAACACATGGCCTCATTAATAGGTTTAATAAAAATTTTACCAAATCAAGGGGATCCAATGACCTAAGTTTTCTTGTTTTTGTTGACATTTCTGCTCTCTTCTCTCTTGTACACTTCCTGTGTACTAGATTGTCTCTATTTGTTAATTAAATTTCTCTTCCCTGTTAAAAGAATAATGCTATATCCCTCTTTCTTTTCTGTATGCTTGACTCTGACCTTTACACGCATTATTAGATAAGAAATATTAAGTTTCCTTTTTTTTAATTTTTCTTTTTTTGAGAAGAAGAAAGATTAAGTAGACTGTTAAGAGTGTTTTATGGTACAAATCACAGCTAAGGGTTTGACAGTAAAGATAATTCCTGATGTCAGATGTATATAATGAAGAAATGCACTACCTATTTGTCCTATTTCCAATCCTACATAGAAAAACAATTCTAAAATAAATGAGCTGAGAGGTTGGTTGCTGAAGCTATTTCATCTACTTATTAGCAATCTAGAGCAAATTTTAGTTAGGATGGATTCAGTTGTTTGGCTTTTCTAGGGTAAAGAATCAAGCCAAGCTGAGCAATTAGGTGCTTATGATTAGTACATTCATCTTTCAAGATTAGAGTTGACTGTTCAACTCGTTTTTATTAATCCAATCTTGAGCTGACTTTTAAGTATTTTGTTATTTTTCCAAACCGATTGTTGGAGCAAAAGCTCATTTATATCTAACATGCCTATTAAATAGCAAATGGTTTCATTGTTAATTGGTATCTAATCCTGGAAATGACTTATGTTCATGAAATTAAACTTAGTTTTTAACATTGTGACCTTGCTCATGCTTAGTAGATTTTTGTTATTGTGTGTTTTGGGTACATTGGGACATATGCTTTGAAGATCTCGAAAGATATGAAATTAGCATCCAATTTTGTTAATTTTTCCATTTTCGTTATTTTTCATTGCTGGGAACATTTTCCACATGTACCCTTTTGTTTGTCTAATGTTTTTGTATTACTAGAATAATTTATTTCTCCTGTTTCTGTAATCAGATTCTTATTTATTTTGCAGATTATATCATTAGTGTTGGACGCGATTCCTTCTCCTGATGCCATCAGATTGGCAGCTCTTGCTTAACGGAAAGAACTTGTAGACCTTGAGAAGTGGCTAATTCATAATTTAAATACAGGAATAGATACTTTCTCTGAGGTAATATCCAGTTGGTCCTGCATCCTCCGCCTTTAAATAGCGTTCACAACTATGGGAATTCTAATTTATGGTTCATGATATACTTCCTCTGTCCCAAAAAAAGAGTGTATTGCTTGCAAATGGCACTATTTTTAGTAAATATCAGCATATAAGACTCTTTTACTTAAATGCCCTTTCAATCTCATTCAAAGGTGTGCCAAAAAGTAATCCCTTAGATTATTTAATAACACTCGAAAATATTGTTATCCATCCACTTTGTTTGATGAGTGCCGCAATGACTATAACGAAGAAGGAAGATGGGGTTGCTGTGTCGAAGGTGCTATAATATAGATTAAAATACATGCCAAGAAAATAGATTAAAACGCAGCCAATGCGGTGACTGTGATGCTACAGAGATGGAGCTTTCATTTTTATGTGTTCATATGTGCCAAGAAAATCGATTAAAACACAGCCCATCCCAGTTTTTTTTTTTCCTCAATTGTTAAGTTACACATGCAACTAGTCAGTTTTGGATGCACAGTCTCACCTTGTATTCCATTGTTAAGTGTCTTTTGAGCTAAAACTTGTTGACAACATCATTGTACACATGCACAAGATGGATACATGAAGTTCTCTCTCCCCCTCTCTCCCCCCTTTATTTCTACTTCTATTTGTTGACTGTTTGAGATTTTATGGGGGTTTACTTCATCTGCTCATACAGCTGACCTACAGATTAGGCGTAATGACCATGGTCCGTGGGGCAAGAGTTTGCATACCTGTATCAGTTGCTGAGACCAGGATTTCCAAGAGATTTGACACTATTCCAAGTGGGACACTGTATCCAAATGTGGATGAGATAGAGTACTTGCAAAGGCTTGTCAAGTACAAGGCATGTGTTGCATTTAATTCATGCTCCTGTTATTTGCTGCCTGAAAATGCTGTGTGCCTATGTTTGTTGTTGATTTTGTATTCTTTTGTGTCCATATTGCTATTTGTTAATTGGTGGTTGAAATTTCAGGACTATGCTATAATTGTTCTAAACAAGCCCCCAAAGCTGCCAGTTAAGGTCAGTGTCCTGTGACCCTATTCATTAGAATGATAGACTGTTGCTTCAGTTTATTCAGTTGCCACTTGCCACTTAAACGTTTTATTTATATATTTATAACTATGTTCTTAGGGGAATCTGCCTGTTCATAACAGCATGGATGCTCTGGCTACTGCAGCTCTTTCTTATGATTATGATGAGGTTCCTAAGTTGGTAAGCTTTTAGTTGTAGATGATTACTTTGTACAGAAGGGAGAGCTATAGAAGAGTATTTAGATGTAAAGACAATGTGTCTTATGAGAATTATAAATTGACGAAGAGGGAAGCAAAAATGTTATACTCTTACAATGTGTCTTATGAGATTCATCTCTTTGTGAATCTAATGAGGATGAAATCCTCAAATTACATGTTATACTCGTACAATAAATTCTAAAGCCCATTTGTATTTGTTGGAGGAATTGATCTGAAATCTCAGCTTTGATAATTGTTTGTTGTAAAGCCCATTTGTATTTGTTGTGTGCTGCCTGATAGTTATACGTATACTATTCTTCTTTCTGGGTTATGCAGGAAAGGAAAATTGGTTGCTGCTATCTTGTTGTTGGGGAAGTTGATGGAAAAAGAAACTTTTTCACCAAATATGGTACCATATACCTGTTTGGTTGATGGCCTTTTTAAGGTCAGGCAATCAAAGGCAGCATTGTATCTTTATGAAGAGATGGAGATGGTGTTGTTGCTTGATGTTGTTGCTTATAATGTTCTCATTTCAGGTCTTTGTGCTAATGGTGATGGTGTGGTTGCATTTGAACTTCACGAAGAGATGAAACAAATTTTACTGACTTCAAGGAGAAGGTAAGAAGGAAAGGTGGCATAGTACAACTGAAGAAATTGTACCAATTTTCTCGTGCATTGTGTCTTTTGAATTAACTGTTATCATCATTTAGTAAAGTAGTTTTTATCATTTTACAGGTACCAAACATGGTTCAGTTTGCTGACTGGATTGGGCGGACAAAGCAAAAGGAAAAGAAAAAAGATAAGAATAGAAAAGAAAAAAGATACTTAAAAGGACTAAATTGAAAAAAGGTTGAAGTAGAGGTTGTAATTTGTAATATAACCTTATTATTACATGGATGTAGCTTTCCCAGCTTCTTAGTTCATAAGTGTGTTAGTGCTTCACTGTTAGACGTAGTTGAAAAAATGATGAAGTGGTAATCAACTTCCAAAGCATTTCCCATGAAATGACGCTTTTGTTCCTTGCATCGGACCCTGCTCTTTGTTTCTACTGATCCACCCATAGCAAGGTCTACGTGGACAGGTTGGGAGAGTATCCACCCGCTGTGGGGTGTGCAAACCAGGAGGAGGGCAAGTAAGACTATTCCCAAGGTGTTTACCAGCACCGGAGTCCCTTATTTCTCCCTCTAGTACTGAGAATTGTTCCAATGCAGTGGATCAAAATATTGTTCCACTGTATTGGAACAATCCTCAGTACTGGAGGGAGAAATAAGGGACTTTGGTGCGGGTAAACACCTTCGAAATAGTCTTACTTGCCCTCCTCCTGGTTTGCACACCCCACAGCGGGTGGATACTCTCCCAGCCTCTCCACGTAGACCTTGCTATGGGTGGATCAGCAGCAACAAAGAGCAGGGTCCGATGCAAGGAACAAAAGCGCCATTTTCAAAAGACATATCAAGAAAGCGCAAGACCAGGTGGGATGTTAGGCCTGAAGATATGTAATGTAGCTGCCTCTTTTGTAGTCCATCGACTAGGTTTTGTAGAACGAAAAAACCACTTCTATGCATTTGTGAATCTTAAATTGTTGTTTATTTCTTTCTTTTAACAATAGGATTTGCAATTGGTATACGGCACAATAAGAATTGTATTTTTTTGATTGATTTAGTTCCTACTTTTGATAGTGTTTTCTTCCCACCAATACCAAATGAACAAAGATGTGCTTAGATTAGTCACATAATCTAAGCAATAAAGGCCCTTCATAAACGACTTGTTGACCTCTTTAAATGAAGTGCTGGGTTAAATTTCAACTGAATGCAGCTAGCTACGAAGTCAAAAAAATCAGAAAAAAGCAAAGCAAGCCAAGTACACATTTACTTTGAAGTTATAAATGCGTTTTAGAAGGGGAAATTTCCCATTTTGGATTTAAAGAGTTGTATATAAAAGTAAAAAACTAATGCTTTGCTATTGACATGAATCTCATATACACACTCACGTTAAGTTTGCAATCTGAATGAGCATGATGGGGGTGTGAATCCATATTTATTGCCAAATGTGTGATGGAAGCAACTGTGTGCTGTTTTCATTAAGACTGACAGGAGTTTTGCTCGAAACACACTTTGGTTATGATTAAGGATGGGCTACGATTGCTTCATCCTTGTATGCCATATGTTACGGAAAAGTATGGAAGCGCTTTTGTTCATCAAGGGATTAGACAAACAAAAGAGCTCTTGGAGCTTTGATTTTCACTATTTCCTTCCCATCGGATATGAGATTAAGTTGTTGAAGTAGATGTGTATATTATGTGAGTTTAGACCACAATTTTCACCAAGTATTTATAATTCTTGCAAATACTAATGCAATTACACCTTACCATTCTATACCAACAAAGAATAGCAAGCGAAAAATGAGCAGCTGATTTTCATATAAACTTAGCTACAAGTTCTGTGCAATTCATCATAACATGATGTGCAACAAGTGAACGTATGGTGACATGATTTGTCAGACATTAACAACAACATTTAAAAATTGCACACAACGTGTACACTTTAACAACAACGTCGAATGTTCGTAGGTAGAAATTTTTGAAAATCATCATTACTTGAATCTGAGAAGTCTGAAATATCACGTTCATCATCTACCGTACTAATTTCATTAATAGACTGCATGGCTCGCTCTTGCGCCTTCCCCTTTAGATGCTTCCTAGCTTTTTGGATTGCATGAAAACGGTCTAGTCGCCTTTGCATTTGATTGTTCTCTCGTTGAAGGCGAGCAAATATGTTGGCAGGTTCATCTCTAGGTAACTCGGCTGAGCGTGCCTTAGGAACTCGTAACCCGTGCCATCGACAATACACCTCCAACTCACACCTCTTCTCGTATAGGGTTGACCATGGTGGTTCTGCTACGGTGAACTCCACTGCGGTTGTATCTGAACTTAGTTTTGTAGGTTTGCCGAGCATGATGTGTCCGACGCTTCCAAGACTTTCGTACGTGTATATTGGCATATTAACGAAATCTCTCTTCTTTCCAACCCATTTCCCTCCATAGTGGTCTGTGTATGTTTGTAGTTGTTGATCTGCTGGAACTTGTGATAATTCATTTGTTGAAGTAGATTGAAACTTGTTTTTATGTCTGCGAGATGATGTTGAGGCATTGCGACTCATAGGATAGAGTACTTGGGAAGTTAGTGCTGTAGGAATAAGATCATTATTGTGGTGCATTTATAACCATGGTCCACAGTGTATTGAAGCATACAAAATTAAATGTATTCGGGCTTCTCATGTCAATACAGGCTGGAAAACCATGATATGCTCTTGTTGTGGGCAGTAGTTGCAGTGTACTGCCATGACTATTCAGCTTGTGACAAACTTTCAGCATGCCTATGCTTCATCTGACATGAGGCACATCTAACAATGAGATTCTCTTCTTGGGACATTGGGAACTATTGCTTCATCTGACAAACATTATTAAGAGAATCTCACTGTGACATTGGGTACTACTGCTTCATCTCACATGCAGTAGTTCCCAATGTCACAGTGAGATTCTCTTTTGTTATGTTTGTACCTCATTTCGCTACCTTCGTTTTCTATGCAACCCACATTTGTGTAGATTTATATTCTTATTTTCGAAACACAGTGGCAGAGCAACATGCAATAATTAGATAGTAATTGTTTGTGAGTAAATAGTGGGACCCCTAATTTTTAGCTCAATTTGAAGAAAAAAAGGCAAATATGTCTAAACATGCCAAAAAGTGACATTTTCAAAAAAAATTGTGAAAGGAACTCAAGCCTTTCAAACTCAAGTATATTTTTAATAAATTTATATTTAGAGTAACGGCTCTGGATAAACAAATGGCTCGAAATTTACCAAAATGGACCAAAGTGGTCTGCATGGACCAAAGTTGACCAAATGGGACCAAAGTTGACCAAATGGGACCAAAATAGATTTAAACACTGAATTGAACTAAATTAAACAGAATGGACTAAAAGGACCAAAGTAGACTGAATTGGACCAAACGGACCGAATGAGAGTAAGATGTGCTAAAAACAACTCGAGTTGTAGAAACTCGAGTTTTAATTGAAGAACTCGAGTATTTAAAACTCGAGTTTTAATATGCACATTTCGAGCCCCTCCTCTGTTTCAGGCAGAGAGGCAGGGGAAGAATCCCCTGTTTTTGAGCTTTTATCCCAGTAGAACTCGAGTTTTAGAAACTCGAGTTCCACTGGGAATTTTGAACTGTTTTCTAGCCTCGTGGAACTCGAGTTTTTGAAACTCGAGTTCCACTGGGAATTTTGGGTTTCAGCCTTGAGGAACTCGAGATTTAGAAACTCGAGTTCCACTGGGAATACATTTTGCACTTACTTGCTCTGTTTCAGGCAGAGAGGCAGGGGAAGCATGCCCTGTTTTTTTCTTGTTGGACTATGGAACTCGAGTCTCTGAAACTCGAGTTCCACTGGCAATTTTTTTTTCCCCCTGCACATGCAGCAAACCAAAAACTGAGCTGTGCGCACAAATTGACTGAGAAACAGAGGTAGAGACGCTTCAAATGCAATCCTTAACATACTCATTCAGAAGTAGAGAAGTTGAGAATGTAAATGCATTTAAATTACATCAAAATGCCATCTTAATGGGCACCAAAGTATAGAAATTGTTATGCTCCTTGCATAACCATAGTTTTACAATGTAAATGCACTCCAATCACAACAAAAGTCATTCTTGATATACCAACATTCTAAACATATCCAACCACCCTTAATTTGCAACTCTAACCATACTACTCAAATCACAGTCAGTTCATAGAAATACATTGGATAGAGAATTACAAGTACATTCAACAAAAACTAAAACATTAATTGTGCCAATACAACGCAGTGAGAAGTGGTAAGATTAGCGGTTCGCACTACAAAAACATCGTCCATGGAAGCATACCTGAAAAACGTAAACAAGAGGTTAGGAGAGAAGCTACTAAACAGTAGGTAAACATAGAATGAACAACCTGGTCTATAACTTTTTGCCATCTGTCACCTACCTAGTTTGGAACATGACCGCTTGTGGAAGCGCCACCGGACTACGGACATTTTCTGCGGTTATGCCCGGAAGCATGACACAGTCCACATGTCTGCTTGGGTTGACTCTCTATCAAATCTGCGTCCTCCCTCCGCCATCCCGGTTCTCGATCGTTATTCCTCACTCCATCCATCTCGTTCCTTATTCTTGACTTCACTGGTCGACCTTTGGCCCGCAACAATTCTGGATTAGGCAACCACTTTGGCCCTGTGGGCTCCCTCCACAATGACCGTGACTTAGGAACCACAAATGCATGTGAGTAAGTTGCAAGGGCATACTCCAAACTATAACATGGGTGAATATGTGTGGTCGAATCAATTTTTAGATAGTCAAAGACTCTAATTGCATGTGAACACGGGATGGCTATGTTTTGCCATTTCCCACAACTGCATGTTCTTTCCAATAACCGAACTTCATAACTGTGGTTTCCCCTCCTCTGCTACACATGTTGAATGAAGTCACTATTTGATATACCAAACGTTCATTGCTAAATTCCCTGAGATAGTGCTTCTCAGATTTACGCCTATTTTCCGACCACGTGGAGAATGCATATGTACTCCATTTCTTATGCTCCGCTATTTCATGACTATACACCTTGTGCCGGTCGTGAAAATATTGAACAAGTTTCTCCCAAGTGAACTCAACCATTGCGGAAATAGGAAGACCCCGTGCACCTTTCAGTACACCATTGAATCACTCTGATATATTGGTTGTCATTGCCCCAAAACGTCTTCCACCATCATGTGACTGGGTCCACATATCCACAGACTCTTTCATTAGGTATGTGTATGGACAATAATCTTGATTCTTTTCCTTGCCATCCTTCCCCATCACTTTCTTCTTATTCCTAATGGCCTCAATTTCCACCTGCTTAATGGACTCCATTATGGTATCAAATTTTTCTTTTTGAGTAGCATATCCCGCTTTCATCGCCGCTGACTTTAGAGTCGAGTTCTAAAAATGTGTATTGAAGTTGCTGGCAACGTGTCGAAGGCAATATCTATGAAATACCTGTGTTTCTCCATCATCCCCTCTAGGCCACTTTGCAATGGCATTTTTTATACCGAGATGTCGGTCAGAAATTATGCAAATGCCTTCCTTAGGTATCATGTGGCTAATCGTATCTCTGAGGCATCGTAAAAACCACCCCCAGCTGGACCCTGACTCACAATCCACAACAGCAAAGGCAAGAGGGAATACCTTGTTGTTAGCGTCGGTTGCCATTGCGACCAACAACTTTCCCTGGTATTTACCATACAGATGTGTCCCATCAATACTGATCACCGGCTTACAATATTTGAATCCATCAATGCACGGACCGAAAGACCAAAACACATATCGCAACATTACGGTGTCATCTTCATCGGGGTCTGTGGTATGAAAGAACACCTGAGTAGTCGGATCCTGATCAACATATGCCATTAGCAACTTTTGCAACATCTGGTAAGACTCTTCCCAATTCCCAAACATCTTCGCAATCGCTTTTTGTTTTGCATCCCATACCTTGTAGTAAGAAGGCTTATGACCCTCATATTTCGCCTCTATCATAGATATGAGATGTTTAATTTGGGTAGTGTGATCCTCACTTATCTTCTTAAAGATGTCGGATGCAATAAAATTAGAAGTCATCATTCTACCATCATTTCGCACCCCAATTGGTATACACGTGTGAGGACCGGCATACACGGTCACCATCCATAGTCCATGGAGATTGGGCTTCATAACTGCACAAACATACCACTTGCATGACTCATCCACACATTTCGCAGAAAGTTTTTTCTTCGTCGACCTACTGATCATAAAATGTCTGTTTTCGTTGAGGGCACAAGTTGTTAATGCGCGCTGCACCTCCACTTTATTGGCAAAAGTCAACCCTTTGCACAAATTCATCCCCTGTCTCCAACTAGACACGCATGGTATCTCAATATGTGAAGGATCAACCATATTGTCCCAAGTATTTGCAGTAAATGACAAGGCAAGAGGTCCGTAGGCAAGATTTGTGTTCGTAATGTTTTCCACACTAATAACATTGTCTGCATCAGGTTCAATACCATCCAATGTGTCATCGTGATCAATGTCCCTCTGAAAGCCCCGAAAGTCTCTTTGTTCAATCATCTCTTCAAACTCATCTCTATCGACAAAATCTTCACCGTTAATGGCAATATTCTCATCAACATAGTCTTCATCTTCATCATCATCATCATCTTCATCTTCATCTTCATTTTCATCATCATTCACATTATCCTCGTACTGTGTAGAATACTCATATTAAGCATCCGGAACTATAACCTGATGACTTGTGGTTGTTTGTTGGAATTCCTCTATACCAACTTCTGCACGCGGCTCCAACTGTATGTACAACTCAATTGTACTCACTTCGGCTGTTCCCTCAAACTTGTCAAACATCATCCTTACATGTTTATCGGCTTTTATTGCCATATACTTGTAATTAATCTTCTCCCTAAAGATTTCACTTGGCATACGATAAGTAATTCGTATGTTGTGCATCGCAGGATTCACACCCAGTTCTTCCAGAACTATCTTCTTCAATTCATCAAGGGTCTTCAACCTACGATCAATTTGGGTGAACTCCATGTTTATACCCGGCCCTGCAAATGGCAATCCCTGCTCCGAATCGGCGTTCTCAAGCGGACCACCATGGTATAGGACTATATCAATTCCAGTCATTGTGCACCTGTTTAAGTCAAGTTACTATGTTAGTTAAAAAACAAAGCAAGTCATCAACCTCACATACATCAAACAAAATTAGTTCCGACATTATTCTGGGTGCATCAACTAATACATAAGGCCAGAAATAAAATAACTCCTGCAAAAGTAAGTAAACTCAAACAGCACTATAAAACATTAAAATGAATCTAATACACCCCTTATGCATTGTTATCAACAATCACCTTTGGTGTTGCAAAATAGGTATGGTGTTGGATGCTTAGCCATCTTTTTCCTTCTTGGAATATTTCTAGAGTGAAAGGAATTGAGAGGAATTTATTTTGCTATAGTTACTTTCTAGTTCACTTGCCAAAGCAGTTGTATACATTGCTGAGGCATGCTTTGCTGGCTTTGTTCTCTCTAAATCTGTTATTTATATAAGATCCTAAATCATAATCCAAGAGAAGTAGAGTGCCGCTTACACAAGTAAAAAGTAGGGATCTTCACATTATTTGTAATACACACACTATCGAAACATGCATGCATTGAGCCCAAGAGAAACACAAACACCCAAAGAATACTTGACAGATTTACCAAGAGCATTGCCCATATCAACACCCTCAATAATAACATTAAATTAGTGATCTTCCTACTTCCATTTGTCTAGAACAAGATTACAAAGCTGAATCCTACGTAGTCGTTTGCACTAAAAGTGACTAGACCAATTGGCTAAGCTCATATCAAAGCAAGAACTAACATAACTATATACTGCTCAGTTAACTATGCAAACGTTTTTTAGGAAAGGTACAGGAATTATAACTTCAAAAAACAAACTATATCATCAAACCACAATATGTTAAAAACAGCCTAATTAACCAAAATCAAGTAAACATTTAACCTTACCTACTCCATTAGGTTAATAATGGAGGCAGTTTACTAACCAATGTTTGTAATTTGATGATCTACAAAACATACCATTCATAAAGTACATTAACTCTACTTCAAAAGCAACATATTTATTTTGAAATGTTCCTTTACTAAAATAGGTTGTCTCACCCAACAACAAACAACAAGAAATTTAACAATCCAAAAATGGGTCCAACAAAGCAAGGTTTCTTAAAAGTAAGTTATGTTAATTATCTACAAATAATACCCAACAATAAATAGGCAACTAAAATGAACCCCATACCTGATATATGAATTTCTTGAGAGGGAGGAGACAATGTGTTGAGTGAGGAGGTGAGGTTGAGTGTGGGTGAGAGAGTTCTAAGTGAGTTTGAGTGTGAGTGAGGCAGTGAGAGCAAACGGAGATGGTGTGGACTGATATAAGTGGGTGTGGACTGATACAATCTATTTCCGTGCATGAGTGATCTGATATAGAGTGAAAAAGTGCCCAGTAAAACTCGAGTTTCTAAGACTCGAGATCCATCTGTCAAATAAAGTGTCACGCAGAAATTGAGTTTAAGAAACTCGATTTCTGCTTTGCAAAGAACTCGAGTTTTTGAAACTCGAGATCTACGTGGAGTTTTTCCACATCAGCACCTTGAAAACGGACCCGAAGGGCTTAGGATTTGGCTGCATCTCGAGTTTCTAAAACTCAAGATGTTAGTTTCCTTATTTCTTTGTTTCTTACGTTAACTTATTATATTCTTTCTTTTTCATTTGTTACCTTGCAAAATTCCCCGGATGAGATATAGTCTTTGTTATGTACATCATTTGGTTGAGTTGGGCCTGCTAGAATCTATTGGTTTATACTATTAAGAAGCAGTTTTCTATGCTTCTATGGTTGAAAAATCTGTGTCATTGTTGATGAAGTGTGTGCTTTTTATTTATCAATATGCTTGGAGGAAATTTGGGTTTATCATGGATTCATATGCTTATATGTTGGTTTTAAGTCATATGCAGGCAACAAATGTGTAGAGCAATATTTTTTTTTCATATTTATTATGGTGGAAAATACAAACTGCATATTTTTCCAGATTTTTTCTAAGGCTCAAGTCACTAAGGTCTCTTTCTTTGGTGTGTGTGTGTGTGTGTGTGTGTGTGTGTGTGTGTGTGTGTGTGTGTGTGTGTGTCTGTTAGCTTTGGAGCTTTTGGATTTGCCACATAGAAAACAGAGGAAATGAACTGTTGCGTGTGATCTGGTTTGTATTCATAAGAACTTTTGTGTGTGTGGCTAATTTAGGACATTTTGTTTCATTTAGTTGTTCTTAAGTTAGTTGGCATTGCTTTGCTTAAGTGTATGCTTTTAGAAATTAATTTACATTCCCATTTGATTTCAAGCTGATTTGGGATTGTTCCATGTGTTATTACTTTTTATTAGTCTCTCTAAAGTCATTTCTTTGATGTCATTGTCAGATATATTTGGTTGTTAATTTGATGGCGTTCATGGGCAAGAATATAATTCTTGAACTCTTTCTCTTTTTCATCATTCTTTACTTATTTATTCTTTTTTTCTAGTACTCTTGAATTTCTTTTCACATGATTGTTAAGTTGATTCCCATTTTATATTTTTTACTTTGACTCATCTTATCTTCTCTTTATTACATGGTTTGAATTGTTGTTGAAAATCTTATCTTCCGCTTAATGAGTGTTTTTCCCCCTTCACTGGATTCGTTCTTTTATCCTCTCTCTTTGTGATCTTTTTGTACGGGTGTTTCCTGAATGAAATGATAATATTGCTTATGAATGTTGACTTGTTAAATTGGCAGACATTTGGATTGGGTTTCTAAACAGTCCCCATTTCCCAAGTACTGCTAACTGTTAAAACGATGTGCTCCATAAAATTTCAAAATTAGGATGTCACTAGTTGAATCCCATTACATGCAATAGCTAGTTGAATTGGCTAAAAATAACTTGGCAGACATGGTACATTGTCAAATTGTACTTTATATGCAGCCAGCCTTCCTTTCCAATGAAAGTAAATTGATTTTATTTCACTGCAAACTTCTTAATGTTTTCTTATTTCTAATAAATTTTTTCATGTGATTCAAAACTTTTACTTGGAGTTTCCGAAATGATTTGTTGCAGATACTAGCCATGGTATTAAATATAGCTTAGATTGTGCTAATACTATTAAGAATGCATTGATGTGCATCTACTTGAAATACATATCTTAAAGAGTGAGAAAGGGAGAAAAAAAAGAATGAAAAGGATCAGAAAAAATTCATTATTGCATATCCTAAAAGAAAAAGGAAAAAAATAATAATGAAGGATCGGATTGAATGCAATCATGCTGAAACAGAAAGCTTAACTTCTCCTTTTGCCTCTTAATTAAAAAGCCTGACTTTCTTTTGACATTACCTCAAAACCCAGTCTTGATTTGAACTTACATGAGTGAGAGCTGGACCGGGACTCGGGAGTGAAAGGAAGGATGAGCCCAGCACAGTTCTTATAGCTCCAAAGATTCTGTGAAAGAGACAGCTACCCACAGAGAGAGAGAGAGAAAGAGAGAGAAATGGGAAAAGTAGCTGTGGCAGTGATTGTGAGTTTGTGGGTCATTTCTCTCTCTATCCTTGTTAACCACATAGTTCCTGAGCCTTACATGGTAAGCCCCAAACCCCAAATCCAAAAGAATATGAATGTTTTTGAAAGTTTTGATGATTTTTATTTGTTTGATTGCATAGGATGAAATATTCCACATACCTCAGGCACAACAGTGCTGCATTGGCAATTTCAAAAGCTGGGATCCCATGATTACCACCCCTCCTGGCCTGCACATCCTCTTAAACCTTTTGGATTTCTTTTTTCTTTTTTCTTTTTTACAAATTTTAATAATTTTGTTGAGGAATTTGAACTTCTACTAGTTGATATCTAAATTGCGGATACACTTGAATGGACAATTTAACCAAGAAAGATTTAATAAAATGAGAGATTGAAGTGGGTCATATTTAACTTCCACTCATTAATTGGTGTTACAATGTGAATTTTCTACCAATTAACTTCCACTCATTAATTGGTGTCTTCTTAATTTTTAGTTGATATTTGAACTGGGGATACAATTGAATGGACAATTTAATAAAATGAGAGATTGTAGTGGGTCATAATTAACTTCCACTCATTAAGTGGTGTTACAATGTGAATTTTGTACCTTGCTTTTGAAATTATGGTTTTTAACTTTAATGTGGCTTCTACTATTCTTGAACATGTATTCTGGATTAAGGGCACAAAGCAAAGAAAAGATTGTATGGAAGTGGGGTTTATAGGTATTTTAAATTATAATATTTTTTTCACCGTGACAATTTACTGATGAAACAGTAAGCTGCTTGGAAATAGTAGTTGACCTTTTGGCTGTTACAAGAATGATTTTCTTTTGATATATCATTTTTTGCATGTGAAGGGATATCACCTATTTTCAGCTGATGGGTTTAAAATGATGATTATACCATGCTCCATATATTTCCAAATGCCTTACCAGAATAACACACAAGGGCTTCTTAGGTCTCAGTAAGTTATTAGGTTGGCTCAGTCCTAATCTGAACAAATATTTTGATAAAGGGGTTGATACATGCGATTAAAAACTTTTGCAGGTACTACCTTTCACTTGTCCATATTGCTTCTTTGTTTCCAGGCATGTCTATAGTACAAGCAGCCTTATCATTTTCTGAAGTTTGCACCACTGCGATTCTTCGATCTGTAAATGGTGTTTTGGCAGTATTATGCAGTATTCTTGTGTATGAGATTATTACCCTCTTGAGACCAACTCTTAGCGGAGGAAAAGAAACAATTTGTGCAGTGGTCCGAGCTTTATATCCCCTTCACTGGTTCTTCACTTTTCTCTATTATACAGATGTTGCATCGCTTAAAGTGCAGTGGTAAGGTACTCAGCTTAAGTCTTTTTTCATTAATCATTAAATTTGTTTGAAAATCAATAGATTACATACTTAAAAAAAGAAATACATAACTTCATTCTAGTGGTAAATTAATTTCATTTGGTATATGCAGCTTGGTGCCTTGGCTGTTGACCTGTTGTCATTCGACAGACAAATATAGTTTGGATGCTATTTGTTGCATGCACTGGGGTTATAAACATTACTCTGGTCCGTCCAAGAGATAATGTCAAAGTAAATGATATTGACACAGCTATCAGGAAGTCTAATCGATCAACTTCCAACGATGATGCTACATCAGGGTCAAATTTGAGACAGCGCAAGTTCAGTAATTCCCCGGGTACTGATAAACATTCTATGCCTAGTGCAAGCTTAATTTCAACAAACCACTTATCAGGTTTGTTACTTGTAATATATGTAACCGTGTTATGTTATGATGAAAGTTAATTTACTAGATTTACTCTCCATTCTCTGTAAGTAATGGAAGATGAGCCTGCCAATATGGTAGTTTTCCAAATTGGTTCTTTCTCCCTCACTATCTATACATTTTTGTTCTTGATCCTTATGATTCAGTTACTGGCACTGTGTTGCAGGTTTACTTGATGAGGTCAAGGTCATCTTTTTAGCATTATGGCATATGAAGGGGGAGCTTTTGGTTTCCTTTAGTCCTTTTCTCATTGTATTTGTGGCTTTTTTGGCTTTTATCCGTTGGAATGGGAGTGTAGTTCTAGGTATTGTTCATGTTGCTTCTTTTAACTTTGAGGCATATGAAGGGCCTTTGTTGCTTGTCTCTCACTGCTTGTCCTGTTATGGCAGGTGCAAAAGAAGCTCACACAGTTTCTCCACATTTGGCACAGATCATGTATTTTGGTTTGGTTTCTGCTCTTGCTGTGGCTCCTTTACACTGCAGCAAAGGTCAAGTTGTGGACCTGTTCCAGTTATTTTGGAAGAGAAGGTCCATCAGTTTCCTTCATGTTTTCATAGCTGTTATTGCTGGCTTCTTCTCTATACATTTTTTCAGGTCAGAGAACCTGTTAGGATCCAGAGCAAATTGCTATAGGGATCTTTTTTACTTTTCTGCTACACCTAATTGAACTTGATGCTTCTAGAGAAATACTAGCATAAACTTAATTGAAGAGAATGCTATTCCTGGTTTTGATCTGTAAATCTATGGGTGTGAATTGGGTTTCGTTACTACTTGTGGTGGATTTACCAAAGCATTCTTATATGAAAGGTTATTTTTTGAGTGCCTTTGCAATCTCACTTACCTTCTATAGACCCTTTTTGTCCTGTAAAAGTTTTTCTTACATTTTTCTCTAATCCAAGGGGGGAAAGTTTAAGTGGTATTTTTTACTTTAGTAGATTGCAAAAACTGACGTACTTTTAGTTTATGTTACTGTTTCCTCGCATTGTTATTTGACTGTTTCAGCATAGCTCATCCATATCTTATTGCTGATAATCGACATTACCCATTCTATCTCTGGCGGAAGGTCATCAATGTTCATTGGTCAATGAAATACCCTCTAGTCCCACTTTATGTTTATTCATGGTTTTCCATCTTCATTACATTGGGTCAGTACAAGGTCCTATCAATATTTGTCACAAATACTTTTTTCCCCCAACATTTACTGAAAATGGAGCAAATGATGATGTGGTTATTGAATCTTTGCATCCTTCCTTGTGTAGTTTTTTCTGCAACACTAAAGTTGGCTATATCTTTCATTGGCAGGGAAAGTTCAGAGGAAGATATGGGTGTTAGCCTTTTTCTTGGCTACTGCTGCAGTTCTAGTACCTGCTCCATTGATTGAGTTCAGATACTACACGATACCATTCTATTTCATAATACTTCATTCCCGCATTAATGATTATCAAAGCTGGCTTCTCATGGGACTTCTATATCTAGCCGTCAATGTCTTCACAATGATGATTTTTTTGTTCCGGCCATTCCATTGGGACCATGAGCCTGGGATCCAGCGGTTTATATGGTAGGAAAGATTCTAAGAAATGCTAAAGGCTTCATCATACAAATCAGTTTTGGGTGGCAGTGTTGTTTGTCCGGGGATTTACTTAGAGATAGGATTTTGCTTGTTCTGGTTTGGAGGTAGAAGAAGAAGGGTGGAATCCTTTAGTGGTACAAGTTGTTTAGTTACACATGCTACAGGTCGTGTTGTACAAGTCATTTGTACAAATAGCAAGATTTTCCATGCGTCCTACAATGGTCATTAGATATAAAATGTTCTACCCCTCAACCCCCAGGGAATAACCCATGAGTCCTACAATCCCAGGGTTCAAGCTCCAAGGAAAAGCATACTCAAAGTGATCTGGATTGCGTCCCAGAGAGAGAGAGAAAACACCTGAAGAAGAGGAAAAGTCATTTCATCATCCAAGACCACCCTGGCTTCCCTTCCATCACTTTGTTGAATCTCTTTCCTTTTCTTTTCTTTTTTAATTTTTTGTATTAAATTTAATTTCTTTGAAAAAGATAAAATTATGCATTTTTCATTGGTCAATATAATCCACGTATTTGAATATAATTAGAAAACTTAAAGGTATTGTACCGAGATCATTTTTCCATATGGAGTTTTCACCGGTAGTATTATTAGAACTTAGCACTTATCTATATATATCTAAAAGCTGAAACGTAGCATTTATTATTGCTACACTCCTGTTGAGCCATATCAACGTCCACGTCATTATTTTATATCTTTTAATTTTTTGATAATTTTTTTTAATGTTACCCATTTTTTTAATATTTACACTTTCTCCCTACCTTTTCATCTCCCCACTACTTTCTATTTTAATATCACTCTTCATCCTTCCCTTCATCTTCCCTTATTTTGTCTCTTCTTATTCACACCATTTCACTATATCTATATATATCTAAAAGCTGAAGCGTAGCATTTATTATTGCTACGCTCCTGTTGAGCCACATCAACATCCACATCATTATTCTATATCTTTTAATTTTTTGATAATTTTTTTTAATGTTACCCATTTTTTTAATATTTACACTTTCTCCCTACCTTTTCATCTCTCCACTACCTTCTATTTTAATATCACTCTTCATCCTTTCCTTCATCTTCCCTTATTTTGTCTCTTCTTATTCACACCATTTCACTATAAATTTGTCATTTTCTCTTCCATTCTTTGTATAGTTTTCCTCACAAAAAAACTATTTCTCTCTCTCTCTCTCTCTCTCTCTCTCTCTCTCTCTCTCTCTCTCTCTCTCTCTCTCAATTTTTTGGTTGATCTTTTTAATTTTTCTTACATCTTTTCCTTAAGTTGATAATTTTTTTATTTTCTTTAGAACTCTACTTTTGTTGATGTGATTTAATTTTTTATTTTTAGTTTTTTTTTTTGTTCTCTTTGATTGTTTATCTACTCTAATCAATTATTTTTTTAAAATTGTAAATTGCGCTTTAAATCCAGGTTGAACAATATTCAAGATTGTAAGAGTTTTGTCTTTGTCTCTCTCCGGTAGAACTACCATTCTTTTACCAGAGTAGACAAGGATTACAATATATGATGTTGTCTTAAACATTTTTGCAGGTACTCTTTTATCAAATTTAATTGTTTTCCTTTCTCTTTTAAGTTATACTATTAAAATATGAATATTGATAGTTTTAGTGACATGTAATGCATATTATGATATTGATATGAGTGTTTTTTATGAGCCTCCAATAAATGGCCCTATGCAATGGGAATAAGTAAATGGCCAACAAATATAAAGGCTAATGCAAAAGGTTAGTGCCACTTTATTTTTGTTAGCAATGTACTTTCTAAATTTATCATTTGAATTTTCAATCTTTATAGTTTAAACATTAAGGTCATTTGGTGATTTGCTCATCATATGTTTGATGTTTTGTTTATAGACAAATACCATAACTCGGGCTTTATAATGCTTTTGTGCAAGATTGACACCATCAATTGATGGGCATAATTTTTTTTCATTAGATTGTATGCTTTTTCCAATATGGATGTGGCTCTATTTTCATAAGTATTTGTCTCTCTAATTAAAAATTCCTATGTTTGGTCTTTGGTACATATAATTCAAATAATTGGAAAGAAATTTTAAAATTATAATTTTAGGTAATAAAAATTTTACTTTTATTTTTGGGTTATGATCATTTATCAGATGTAATACCCATATTTTTGCATTGTACTTCTAAAATTTTTTAGACCATAATTTAAAATATCTGAATTTTAATAGAGCAAAAATATTGCCCCAAATTTTCTATAATAATCTTTCAAGTATCACATCAATAATATTATTAAATAAGGATATTTTCATTAAAATTGTGCACAATGTTTCTCTATTAATTTTTTAATGGTTGAAAGCAGATTTGCATTCCTTTGTTTTTGTTTGCTATTTACAAGCTATTGTTTCTACTTTATGTTTATTAAATAACAAGAATTCGTATGAGTTTCATAAGCAACATTGATAATAATAATAATAATAATAATAATAATAATAATAATAATAGGAAGCTTTTTTTTTTGAGAAAGAAAAAAAAATTAGTGCTATATTTATTTATTTATTTTATAAGGAAGCTGAAAAATTACTTCAAACAATAGCAAGAAAACTATCAAACAAATGTGCAATTGCAAGACCATACAATTAGCATATATGATCTTTCATCTACTTTCACAAGAATATGCTAAATTATATTCAATATTTTATCAAATGAATGCAAATTTCAACTTACTAAATGAAAATAGAAAAGCTCATTGGAAAAACATTTGTGTTTCAACTAAACCTTAACGACAATAATTGGAAGGTGGGAAGAGAATTCAGATATAGGAATTCATATTGTGTCAAAACAATCAAGCAAAAGTCTTTGATCAATTAATAATAAAATCTTTTTAGAAAATTGAAACTTATACAAGTGTTTTTTTTTTTTTTTTTTGAGGGGAAACTTATACAAGTTATTCTACCTACAGTCTTAACTTCTACCTACTTTTATTATCATTAAAATAACAAATAAATAAATAAATAAAGCTGCAAATTTTTTGACCCCACGAGGTACATGAATCAAGGGTATCCAATTAAACACTATCACTAATAAAAATAAATTCTAAAATATAGAAAAATAATGAATCACATCAATACCAGCTAGCAACTGTAGCTACTACTATTCCATGAAATTTACCCATTTAAGTTGAAATAAAAACTTCATTATTTATCAAACAAAATGTAATCTCAACTCATTTTATTCAACATTTAAATTCAACTACATCCTCCAAATCTATTAAATTATATATATTCTCTTTGAGAGAGAGAGAGAGATATTATGGTAATAGTATATGTTTTTAATCATCTAAGGAAGTATAATATATAGAGTTCCTAAATAACTTATAAGTTAAAACCCAAATCCATAATATAACTAAACAATCAAAGCATGAACATAAAACATCAATTATTTTTTGAATTACTGCTTCAAATTTACACAATTGTTAGAAGCACTTAAATTCAAATATAAATTAAAAAAAATCTACATAAAGTGTTCTCATGAAATGTTATAGTGCGTTAGAAAATAAAATAAAATAAAAACAACATAGCTACCAAGGATATTTCCTCCATTAAATTACATAAAAAATAAAGTTACCCAATTTAAATATCCCATTTTCCAACATTTCATTTCACCTTTTACTATATGAAGGTAAAATAAATGATGTGGATATTAATAAATTTTTAGCTACTTCAAAATTATTAATAATTAATTTGTGTAGGAGTATTGATAGTTCAAATATATTGTCTTTTGATTTTTTTAAGGAAAGTGAAAATTGAATAGGTTTGAAGAAGTAATTCAATTAAATAAAGAGAGGAAGAGTAGAAGAACTGGATATTAATGACTGCTTCAGTTGTTTCAATACTATTAATAATTTAATTATAAGAGACTTTTGATATTATAATGACAATAATTTAATATTATTGTCTTTTGATTTTCTTAAAGAAAGTGGCAATTGAACAGGTATTGTATCATGAAAGACTATTTGGCTTGGGCTTTTTAATCCCTCCATTTGACATGTCATCATTTTCCGTTAGGGTAGTGATGGCAAGGACCATTTTGAGAAGCGTAAATTAGATTAGGGACTAAATGTGGAAAAATGAAAATGTAGGGACTAAAATGGAAAAAAGGAAAAATGTAGGGACTAAATTTGCATTTACACCTAAATACCATAAGACTTGTGGAGGGTATATGAAAAGTTTTTATTCATTTAATTGACAATAAAAAATTATTGCTAATAACTAGAGCAATCACCAATCCATAAAACACACACAACACTATAAATTACAATCCTAAACAATTTAAAAATTACAAACTAAAAACATCATACAACTACACAATCATAAAATGATCATACAACGTGATCACAAATATTTTGTACATGATCAAATTACAAGGGGAAAGGAAATCCTTCTTCAAGCCAACATAGAAGGGGACAAAAGTGTAAAATATGAACTAGTAATTGCACTGTAATGTGAATAAATAATGAGGGAATACAATTACTATTTTCGATTCTAAATCAAATAAATACAAAAAAAAAAAACCTTCTTCAAAAATATCAATAAATCCTTCAACATACAACTTTTGAAACAAACACATTTTGTATCCCAAAAAACTAAGCATGCAAAAATAATGGAATGGATCATTGGGATTGTGAATGTCCTTACCCTTATGGAAACAAAGAATTACATGTAACATACAAAATCTGTTCAATTGACTTGAAAATTTATAAATTAGTCAACTGATTATGGTAGAATTAATATTTCAGAAAAAGAAAAAAAGAAGAAATTAATTCTACTATAAAGTATCCTCATTTTGTTCCAAATAGTAATCTCTAATAAAAAAAATATATAGTTCCATGAGTTAAAGCTCCTGTCAAGATGAACCTTATTATATATTGGTGATACATATATAACACAGCTTGAGACATAATAACATGTCAAATATTAATAACAAAAAGATCACCCTAAAAATATTTATCACGCGCAGCGCGCGGGGCCACGACTAGTGTTTATAAAAGAATAATGCAAATCAATATATGAAAGCCAATGATTTTTTGAGATTGATAAAATTAAAAATGTTAATAACAATTGAGACTTGAAGCTCATAATTTATTTTTGAAAAATAGTCTTTTCCATGTCCAAATTTCTCTACCTATGTATTTTTCAGGGTTGAACTTTTCCAGTAATTTCTTCATAAAAAAGTTGGAACCTCTACCTTGTTCAAATTTCTCTGCCTAAGTATTTTTGAGGGTTGAATCTCTTTAATAATCCTATGTATCGATCATATGTGCAAATTATTGATAACAACTTACCTTTCACAAAATATAACTTTATAATATTTTTTAAATAAAATTTCAAAAAAAAAAAAAGGTTTTGTAAATATGAAATTTCAAAGATACTAATTTCAAGAAAACGTTTTTGAAACAAAAATAGAATATTTTGAAAAGGGTGGAGCTTTTGTCCAATACAGTGAATAAGCACAAGATAAACACGTGATCAATTTTGAACACTTATAAAAGCCAATTGAAATAACCACTTTCACATGACGAAGCCAAGGTTTAAGCAAAGATGATAAAAGTTATCACATGCCCCCAAGTGTACTTTTTGAACCAGAAGTATAATAAATTAGTCTCATTTTTCATGAAGGAAATTGCTAGGGCCACCAAAAATATATCCTGAAATTTTCACACCCTATTATTTTTGTATTGTGGTGGAGTCGATGACGTGAATCCTTATGAGATGGATGAAAAAGTCTGTACATTTTACTGGCTCTAGCACTCTTCTTTCATTAAGGGGGAAAAAGTTGTTAAGTACACTATAAAAAAGCAAAGGACAAATTGTAAAATTTCTCATTAATCAACTTTTATATCCTATAACGGTTCTGAGCTATAAAATGAGTATGGGGTGTCCAATATTTACTACTATTTATTATTCATAAATACTAGTAAATAGGGCCATTTTGTTATATACCAACTTTATCCTATAACAGTTGGTTTTTATAATAAGCTATTAAGAGTATGAGGTATCCAACATTTACTACTACTTATTATGGGGCCATTTTTGTTGAGTAATATATATATATATATATATATATATATATATATATATGACATTTTATAAAATAATAATATTTTGAAAGCTAAGGAAGACATCAATGTTCAAATCCACCTTAGCAACTAACTAATTGTTAGTCGTCCATAAAATTAAGTAACTATTCACTAGGGTTCAAATCCTTCTTTTTTGTACAAAGATATGGTGCTATTCCATTCTTTTGGATGAATAATGATACCTGTTGATTAGAAACCAATAGTAGACTTTGCAGTGTGGAAGAATAATGTTAGTACCACATAAAATAGCATAACTTGTAACACAACTCGCCCATAAAATAGCAAAACTCAGAGTGGGAACTTGTGGTGGTGGTGGCTAGAGTATCAACCATTTACATTGACCATTTCATTAGATTATGAATTTAAGTATTTACTTAAATTTATTATTAATTAAATCTAGAGAAAGTCTAGAGATACAAATTTTTGACAAAAAAAATTGACACTAAGCTAATGTGGCAAATTATTAATGGTATATAAAAAATATTATTAGTGGTAAGTAAAAAAATAATGTCAATGATAGGTCCAGATGAGAACTAGAAATAACATGCCAACTCAATAAAGGTAAAAAAATATGGTCAAATTTTATTGTGTCCCTCTGCTTCAATCCCTCCCCCTTTCTCCTTAAACTTGAAAAGGAGCTCATGACCAAGTTTAACTACATTCTCAAGCTTGAAGAAGATTTTTGAGCCCTCAAATCTAGAACTAAATGGCATATTCTAAGAGACCGAAATACTAGGTTCTTTCACATCTCCACCATCTTTAGAAGACATCATAACAAAATTTGGTGCCTTAAAGATCCTATGGGCAACTAGACTTACTCCTTGATAGACATTGAGAACTCCATCATTTCTCACTTCACTTCTCTCTATACCACCGACCTCACTCACTCCACCCTACACCATCCCATTCCCCAACATTCACATACCCCTTCACACTATAGATGACCAGCAGCTCCACAACACCACCACAACGTAGGAAATTCATGCTGCAATCAGCTCCTTAAACCTCACAAAGCCTTGGACCCGACGGGTTTCACCCCATATTCTTCCAAAAATTTTGGAACACTCTTGGTGGCTCTACTACCTCTTTCATTAGCATCTTCTCCACCCGAAGTGTCCCCCCCTGAACTAAATTCCACCCTCCTTTGCCTGATCACGAAGACAGCCAAGCCTAAAATTGTCCACCAACTCCGTCCAATTGGCCTTTGCAACACCCTCTACAAAACCATCACTAAAATTCTTGTTAGCCATCTTAAACCCCACCGTAGTGACCTCATCCACCCCTTCCAAGCAAGCTTTATTCCAGGAAGGAAAGCCAGTGACAACATCATTATTGCCCAAGAAACCATCCACTCCGTGACAACCTCCAAGAGCAAGAAAGGCTTAATGACAATAAAAATTGATCTCAAAAAGGCTTTTGATGGGCTCGAATGGAGCTTTATCAGGCACACCCTCAATCAATTCAACTTTCCCACTGCTTGGATTGAGCTCATTATGTCTTGCATAACCTCCTCCAATCTCTCCATCCTTCTCAACGAAGAGCGCCTTAGCCTTTTCCTCCCATCAAGGGGTATCCGCCAAGGCAACCCTTTCTCCCCCTACATTTTCATGCTTTGCATGGAGCACCTTGCTTGGCTCATCCTAAATGAAGTAGGGAATTGGAAAAGGATCAAAACCACAAGAAGCGGTCTCCCTTTCTCACACCTGTTTTTGCGAATGACTTCATTTTATTTGCCAAAGCATCCAAAAGAAATTGCATAACCATCAAAAAAGTTTTGGACTCTTACTGTAAGCTTTCGGTCAAAAAATTAACTCCATAAAGTCCAAAATCCTCTTCTCTCCTCACACATCCCCCTCCATTAGAGAAAGCATGGAGAATGAGCTCAGCATATCTTCTTGTACTGATTTTGGGAAAATATCTAGGAGTGCCTATCCTTACCAACAAAGGAAATAAAAGAGCCTACAATTTGATCATTGATAAGCTTGGCGACAAGTTGGCATCTTGTAAATCAAAAACCCTTTCCCTCGCGGGTTGTCTCATTCTTATTAATTCAGTCACATCAGCCATTCTCACCTACATCATGCAAAGCACTTTATTGCCTCATCAGATCTGCAGGGAGATTGACCAAATCAATAGAAACTTCCTTTGGGGTGATACCGAAACACAAAAAACTCCATTTGAAAAATTGGACCACTGTGACTATCCCAAAATTCCTTGGTGGCCTCGGCATCAAGAGAGCATATGCTAGAAACCTAGCCCTCCTTGCCAAAAGAGGTTGGGCCCTACGAAACAGTTCTTGTGAAAGGTGGTTCGAAACAATTCTTGTGAAATGTGGGCGATAACTCTCCGCAACAAATATCCACCTTATCACTCCGCATCCAAGAAAACTTCGGTGATATGGGATAGCCTCCTCAAAGCCAACCCAATCTGCTCTCTTGGCATAGGTTGGCGCTTGGGAAATGGCACCTCAAACTCTGTTTTGGAATGACAATTGGTTAGGCAGAGGCACAGTCCGTAGCATGATACAGGGACCTCTACCAAAGAATGAAAGTTCTTTTCTATTCTCTTTAGAAATGGAATGAAATAATCATAAGGGAAGGGAATGGAATGGAATGGAATGAAATGATCATAAGAGAATAGATAAGAATTGAATGGAATGAAATGGAATAAATTTAAGTAAAGGAAAAGAATGGAATGGAATGGAATTAAGTAACCTTGATTGGATGTTTTAAAATAAAAGAATGGAAAGAAATAAAAATGAATGGAATGTAAGTAATCTTGTTTGGGAGTAACATGGAGGGAATGGAATGGAATCATTTTATTGCAATATTACTATTAGACCCCTGTTTTAAAATAAATGGTTGAATAAATAGGGGTATTTTGGGAGTTTTAATAAAAAATTCATTAAATCTAATTCCATTCCCTCTCATTCCTCCCAATTTCGGGGGGAATGAAAATTTAAGGTTTTAAGGAAATAGAGAGGAATGAGTGTTCCTTCCTATCCATTCCGTTCCCTCCTACTTAAACTCCCAAACGAGGGAATGGACTTTCCATTCCCTCCATTAAAACTCCCAAATAAGGGAAGAGAAAAATATTCTAAAATTATTCTTTTTATTCATTTCCATTCCATTCCATTCCCTCCTTCCAAGCGAGGCCTCAAAGTTTGTGATCTTTGGGACCATAATGGCAGCTGGAATTTTACCACCCTATCCTATCATCTTCCAAATCACATTACTGGCATTATTCGTGCCACCCCCAAGCCAAACTCTCCCCTTCATCCCGACTCCATGTACTGGCTTCCATCTCCAAACGGTAAGTTCAATCCAAGCTCGGCTTACACTCTTGCTTGCCACCCTAATCCCAGGACTCCAAACACTAGCTGGAAATGGCTTTAGAAAAGTGCCTACACTCCCAAGAATCACTACTTTTCTTTGGCTAGCTAAAGCTTGCCACAACAGCCTCCCCACCAAAACTCTTCTCCGTAATCGCAAAATCACAAATGACCCCAACTGCCCCATCTGTGGCACAGCCACCAAAACCCCCCTCCACATTCTCCGTGACTGCTCTGTGGTCTCTTACATCTGGTCCAGAATCACCTCTAACCTCCCTCACCACTTCTACTCTTCGAACAACACTCTCACTTGGATCAGAAAAATGTCCATAGCGCAAACTACCACCTCCCTCTTCACTGACATACCATGGAGTATTATTTTCCCATCACTTTTTTTTGAGGAACCACTGTTTGGGCTACTTGGTTAGCTAGAAATAAGTTTGTCATGGAAAATATCCCTTTCTCCCCCGACAACATCTTCAAAAGAATCCAATCTTTGTCTATTGAACTTTACTCCAATCTCCCACTCAAAACAATCAGACCGAGAGCACTAAACTTCTCTCAATAGGATGGAAGCCTCCTCCTCCTCCTCTTCCTCCTCCTCCTCCTTTGGGCTTCTATAAAAAGCAAACCAGGTATGGCGGGTGCAGGTGCTCTCATCAGAGATTATAGGGGAAATTGGATTGGTGGATTCTCAAGGAACATTGGAATCACTCATTCTCTTGCTGCTGAGCTTTGGGGCTTACGGGACGGACTCACCTTGGCAAAGAACTTGAATATCAAAAAATTACATGTTGAACTAGATGCCAAAGATTTCATTACTTTGCAAAATGATAGTTCTCTCCCGTGCAACTCTTTAATATTTGACTGCAGGTTGCTCATCCAAATCTTTGATGAAGTGCATGTCTGCCACGCTAACCGTGAAGGAAATCACTGCGCTGATCTGCTCCATTAGGGAGAATTTTCTTTTGTATTCTCATCCTCCTCCCCCTGTTTTGTACCAATTATGGGCTGATGCTTGGCGCGTGGCCTACCCTAGACTTTGTAATCCCTAGTTTTAATTTAAGTTCCCTGTTTACCAAAAAAAGAAAGGAGGAATATTCTGTGCATCATTCGAGTACTGTAAAATTTGTAGTGACGTGGAATGTAGAAGGTGTACCAGACAGCCCCTGAGGATTCCATTTGTGTTCTGTTTTGTGTTTGCTGATCATAGAAAAAAAAAAAAAAAAAAAAAAAAAAAAAAAAGAGAATCAGAATGTCTGGTCCTCAGTGTTGCTCAAACCCTCCAACCTTGAACCCAAATGCTGGAGCAGGCCACGTTGAACAGCTTGGTGGATTCAACACCTATGTCTCTGGCTCTCCCAACTCCAAGCTCGCCATCCTTCTCATCTCTGACCTTTATGGTACCTACAGTTTTCTTTGACACTTCACTTTTTTTGCTTGCTTTTGTGGCGGTGCTCTAATTTTCACTTCAAACTGTGATCTGGGTGTTGGATTTTGTGTTGTGAGGATCTCTTTAGATTCATTTTAGGCGACTGGTGGAGGAAATGGTGTTTAAGTTTTTGGAAAAAAATTACATTTTGAGTATTAAGGAAGCAGTGGGAATGGATTTGTTAAACAATTGATATAGATGCTGTGGATACATCTGTACCTGCTATAAAATATGTAATAGGCTATGTTAATTCATTTCCAGTATCATGTTCCATGATTCCATCTTAACATGTTTGAGTTTTCCTACAGGATATGAGGCTCCAAACCTGAGGTATGGCTAATTTTCATCTCTCTTTTCTTTATTTAGTTTATGGGTTTTGCATAGTCTGTCAGATTAGGTTGTTATAACAGTGTTTATGTGTTGGTGAACTCCTTTTACGTTATGACTTTTTAGTTTAGGTGACACATGTATTTCTTTAAAATTCCGAGCCATCCGTGTGAAACTTAGCTAACTTAATTCAGTCAAATATTAGGCACTTTAAAATACTTTCATTTTGCTCTAATTTGGAAGTGGAGTACAATGGATGATTTTAATTCTCTATTTGAAGCTATGCCATGTTATTTTGAATAAGAAATGCAGCAATAAAGATTTTGCTGTTAAAAGTTGGAGTTGCACTCTACACATTTCAGACACACGGAACCAACATTCTGAAAACTAATTTTATCTGTTTTTTTTTTTTTTTTTTTTTTTTTTGAAGGAAGCTTGCAGACAAGGTTGCAGCTGCTGGATTTTATGCGGTAGTTCCTGACTTCTTCCATGGAGATCCTATGTGCCTGATGATGCTAATAGGCCTATACAAGTTTGGTTGAAGGATCATGGAGCGGTTGGTTCTATCTTTTAATACTTGCCTGGGAGTTGTTTATAATTTTGATTTTCTCATGGTGGACCCTTTTGCAAAACTTGAAAATATTGCTGCATTTTTCTTTTGAGATTGTGAGTTCGGTATTTTACAACATATTAGGCTGTCTGAATATGTGTGTGGATTTAGCTGCATTACTTCTTTATCGTTATTACTGAAAGTAACAGATTGTTCTTACTTCATAAATTATTAAACTACCTAGCTGTGTAAGCCTTTTGTGGCCTTGATTGAAATTGATGACCCTTATATTGCAGCTTTCAGCTAATTACTATGTGATTTTTAGTATGCACTAATGGTGTCTGAAGCTCTATAATTCTTTCTAAAGGATAAGGGATTTGAGGAGGCAAAGCCAGTAATTGAAGCTGTAAAAAGCAAAGGTGTTTCTGCAGTAGGGGCTGCTGGCTTTTGCTGGGGAGGTAAGCGGTTTGCTTTCAATTCAACTTTGACAAGAAACTTAATGCTTGAAATCTTTGAAAATGGTTTTTGCATGGTAAACGTAAGTGCTCTATCTGCTAACATATCTAGCTTTCTTGCATATTTTTCAGGGATGGTATCAGTGAAATTAGCAAGTTCTACTGACCTTCACGCTGCAGTCATTTTGCATCCTGCTCCAATCACAGAAGATCAAATCAATGGCAAGTATCCCATTTCTCACGCTAATGCTAAATATTTGTTACAGATTGCATGGTGTCTCAGATGTTAAAGTTCATTGTTTCAGATGTGAAAGTTCCTATTGCTATATTGGGAGCAGAGATTGACCATATTTCCGCACCGGAACAACTGAAACAGTTTGGAGAGAAGTTGTCAGCAAAATCTGAGGTGAGTCCAAATGAAAGGTCAACCTTAAATTCTCTCATCACAATTTTTAGTTTAATAACTGTAAAATTTTTGTTCCAATTATAAACATTTTAATGTAATTTTCCATCATAGAAGATTTCCCACATTTAATGAAGCCTGGGTAAAATGCTTGAATTTCATGTCTTCCAAGATGAGAGAGCATAATCTCTTCCAGTATTTGCGCAAGTAGAGTAAAATTTCTAGTTATTTTTGTGAAAAAGCTATTTCTTCTGCCCATAACAAAAATGAAGTGATTTTCAGTTTCTGCTTTCCGTGTTAAAACTTAAGTGGCCTTTTTCTTAGCCTCCTATTATTTATATCTTTCAGTTCGATAGCTTTGTGAAAATATTCCCTGGTGTGGCTCATGGATGGGCGGTGAGGTACAATGCTGAGGACGAGTCAGCTGTAAATAGTGCTGAAGAGTCTCATTTGGAGATGTTAAATTGGTTTACCAAGTATGTTAAGTGAAAATTGGTTTGTACACTGGTGCGGACATCAGGTATTGTGCCGATTTGAACTAGATTTTTGCTATATTTGAGTTTTGAATAAGTTTGATTTTTATTTTGATTGGGGGGTTTTTTTTTTTTTAATTTTATGGAATTGTATTAATGACATGATTCTAGCTTTCCTTGTTGATGTGTTCCTAAAAGCCCTAAACCCTAAAATCCATTTGACATGGCATTGGTACGTGTTCAAAATATCTGTCAATCTGTCATGCAAATCCCATTCCTATTATCCCAACCAATAACTTGAATGGGTTCGATGATGTTAAGCATCGCTCCAGTAAACTTCTGGGATATTGAATTTAAGAATAGTAATAATAATGAGTTGAGTTTCTCTATAGCTTGGTGGTGATGCTAAGCCATCCTAAGAAGTGAAGTCAATACAAGCAGACAAACAATCCTGGTGGAGACAATCCGGACTACAATGGTCATACTTTCATGTTTAACCACGAGTTAAGTTTCAAACAAAAAAAATATAAATAATTTTTGTAATAAAATATTTTTAAAAATAGTAGAGAGAGAGAGAGAGAGAGTGAACATGAAATCTTTGGATTTAAACTCCAACTGAAGGGACTTTGGTTTCAACAAACTTTGTGTATGATAATTAATGAAATAGCTGATAACAGCAATGAATTTTATAGAATTAATAATATCTGTAACACATTGCACAAGAAGGTGCAATCTTTTCCAACTAAAAGAGTAATTGCTAGATTCAGAAGAGAAGTGATGCTTTGCAGCACTACATTTTTCCAGTGTGTCTGCCACTCCAAAACAAAAGAAGACAAGGGGGAAGAAGAATATCTCAACCTAGAAATTGAACATCTTGTTCGGTTGTCCCTAAACCTTAATCCTGATTCTTCAGTTCTCTATTCCAGTGCATATCGCTCAACATATACTTTCATCTTTACATTAGAGTCAATAGTTCCAGATGGTAGAAGCTGCAGAATGACCATGCTGTTTGACATTTCAATCAGGTATTTGCCCCTAATTTGTGTAACCCATCCACAGCTTCAATCTTCTATCAACAGCATATACCTTTTCCATATGATATAATAAATCCAAAATCAATTATCAAAACAAAATAAAAATGTAGAAAGAATAGGGCAACTTTAGCCTTTAAATGCCTCATTCAAAAAACAAGAGCAATTACGAAAATCCAATTTCAACAGCTAAAGCGTGACACTTGTACCGTAAGTACCAAGAGGCACAGCAAGTTCCTTACCTGATATATAGAAAGAAAAGGGAAATTTCTCCTCCTGAAAAGAGCCAAAAATATAGGCATTCATTGCTATTTAATTCAGAAACACAAACACAGCCTCTCAACATTTTTCAATTGTTAAGGCCAGCATTTCTAATACATTTGGTTAGATGTCAAATATATGAACAGGATTCAAAACAGGAAATGATGTTGATCCCAAACATGGGTCGTAAATACAAAACTTTTCAATTTTTATTCTTATTCTTATTCTTTATCCTCCCTGAATTTCTCAACAACTAAACTAAGAACTTTCAGGGCCAAAAGGTTCTAACTTGGTGACATTTTTTTTTTTTTTTTTTGAAAGATGCATAGTAAACAGAGCATTTTGAGGACCCAAAGATTCAAACTTGATATTTGAGGTACCTTATTCAATTACACTAAATCTTAATTCAAACTTGACAAGTTGAACATAGACCATGGTTTTCAGACCCAGAACGTTCAATGAACCGTAAAAGAAAGAGGTTCAAGATTTTTAAAGTCAGACCGAGGTTGAACCGTGATAACGACATAATTAATTTAATAATTATTTAAATATAAATAAATATATTAAATTAGTATAAATAGAAAATTTAACTAAAATAATCCAATTAAATATAAATATCTATATATTTCAAATATATATTTTCATATCATAACTTTTACCAGATAAATAAGAAATATCAAATCTTAAGCAGATTTAACTATAATATCTATTTTTTATTTATATATTGATTAGTTAAACTTGTAATAATAATAATAATAATAATAATAATAATAATAATATTAGAGCAATAATAGTATCATAACATTTTATACAAATTTTGTCATAATTTACCACGTAACAAGATGTGAGTGACAGAGATGCAAACCCATAATTTTTTTTTTCATTACTCACACTTTGCTATGTGTCAAATTATAGCAAAAAATTGTGTAAAATATTACACTACTACGGTACTCTTAAAAATTCTTAAAATATGTAACACACCTATCAATGCATGTTAGATCATATTGGGCAGCTGAAAAAAATATCTAAATCTAACGGCTGAAATTTTTTAGCTTTTATTAAAAAGTTAAAACCTTTCATCCTTTCCAAGTTAGCCACGTGAAGGATAGGGACTTAGGAATTCACAATGAGTAAAAAAGTAACAAAAAGTCTAAAGAAAGAAAGAGAGTTCAGCCAAAAAGAGGAACTTACAGAGCATATTCAGGGTCCGTTTGGATAGAGCTTATTTTTGTTAAATTGAAAACTGAAACTGAAAACACGGTAGCAAAATAATTTTTTAATGTGTGAATAGTACTGCGGGACCCATTTTTAATAAAAAATTGCTAAAAAAGTACATGAAGAGTGCGCGCACAGTGCGCGCCTACTCTTTGTCCCCCCAGCAGAACAAAAAAAAAAAAAAAAACTGAAACATAAAACGCCAAACGTGAACGTGAGTTTATGTATCCAAACGGATACTCAATGGAAAAAAGAAAGAGAAGAAGAAAAAAAAAAGAAGAAAGAAGAAGAAGAAGTAGCAACGACTGTGTTGGCAGAAGACGAAGATACGTGTTATTGTAATTTGTGTTTTTTTTTTTTTTTCATTTGATCTGATGTAGTTTGTGTTTACTATTTATTTGCTAAGCAAGTGTGGAGTTTGTTTTGGCGCTGACCTTGCTTCGTTGTGTTCTTTTTCTTCTTCTTCTTCTTCTTCTTCTTCTTTTTTTTTTTTTTTTTTTTTTTTTTTTTTTTTTTTTTGAGGAACTTGTCTTCTTCTTCTCTAGTTCTTTTTTTTTTTTTTTTTTTTTCTTACAAATCCCTTTGTTCAAGATCTAAAATTATCATATCTTCTTTTGATCTTTGATCTTCTTCGTGTTCTTTCATTTCTTCTAGATCTGATCATAACGTCCATACCAGTGTATTGGCCAAAATTCACTAGAAAAGCTGATAAAAAAAAACCGTTTGAACCTCAAAAATCGGTTACGGTTCTTAGAATCGTACGGTCTGATCACAGTTCGCACAGGTTTTTTTTTTTTTTTTTTTCCTTAGAGCAGTTTTTTCGATCGAACCGTACAGTCCGGTCTGAGTTTTAAAACCTTGACAGAGACCAATTCAGCTTTCTATTCTCCCAATTTCTCAACCGCCCAACATGACTATCACTAAAAACTAATTTAGAACTCTTGGACACAAAAGTAGCCGCCTAGGAATTCATGCTGGTCTTAGTGGAAAAAGACAACATGGTCAAAATATTTAATTATTTTGGGAGAGAGATTAAAGTTAGTTGGTCCTAGGTGTCTAAAATCTCAATTTCTCTCTGTTGTATATATAGGTAAATACAAAGATAGGTTATAATAATGATGATTGAGTTTGAAAAATATGACTTTATAAAGTGAAAATTCAAATTTTAAAATTTTTTAAGTGAAAATTTGAAAATTAGTGTTTTCAATCGGTCGAAATTTTGGTTCGATCAATTGAAAATGACAAGAAAATAATCCTGGAGCTTCTGAATGTCTTGATTGCTATTTGATTTTTGTTCGACCGGTCGAAAATGGCACTTGATCAATCAAAAGTAATTTTTGACCGATCAAAAATCATGAAACAGGATTTTTTGTAGAATTTTCTAGTGACTGTTCAAAAATGTTGAAGACGTTTCAAGTCTTGTTAACGGTTTAATAAAACATCTTAACTCGTCATATGTGTCTTTTGATGAAACATAACCCTATGAGTATAAATAGAGGCTTATGTCAACTTAAAAATAATAAGGCGGCATTTGTTTCAATGGTAAAGGAAATCAGGAAAATATTTTCCACCGTGCTTGCTGTTTGGGATGCTCACAAAATTTGGTCAAAGGGAAAATTAAATCAGTTGATCATAAAATAAGAGGGCTTCAGGCGGAAATCAATCTACACTTTCATTTTACCTTCAAATAGAATTCTCCATACTGAAAACAAAAAAGGAGAGAGAGAGAGAGAGAGAGAGAGAGAGAGAGAGACTCACAGACATGATTTACGTTTCTATTTTTACCTACAAATCAATTTCCGGACTCACAGACACCCAAACAGAGAGAAAGAAAGAGTGAGCTAGATCGCGCCTTCAAGAAGGCGCCAGCGAGATCGCGCCTTCGCCATCGCCGATCTGGTTCACGCCTTCGCCATCGCCTATCTGATTCATGCCGCCTCAATTCTCAAACCCACCTCCGATGAACGCAGTTTGATCGTGCACGCCTTCGCCTTCGCCTCCGCCACGTGATCTCAACTCCACCGCGCGATCTTGCCTTCACCTTTGCTGTGCAATCTCGCCTCAACGTCGAACCCAGTCGCCTCTCTCTCTCTCTCTTCGTTCTTCTCTGACCGGATTTGATGATTTTTTTTTTTTTTGGGTTTTGTTTCGTTTGTGTTTCAGTATTGAGAAATGATATTATATATTTGTTTGGAAGTTGAGAATATGTGAGAAAATGTGAACAACAAGTAGAAAATGTGTTTTCTATAGTATTTTCAAAAACACAACCAAACACTAAAAAATATTTTTCAAAGTATTTTTTTTAAATGCCACCAAACACTAGAAATTATTTTCCTTTCCTGAAAATATTTTCACCTGAAATTATTTTACACTCGAAAAATATTTTACACCCAAATAAACACAGCCTAAGTTAGGAAAAACATAAAAAAAAACCTGTGGTTATTCTTTAGAATTGCTATCTGTAGAACCCAACATCTTAATTGTATCTTGGGGACAAATTTGCGATAACTCTTTAACAACAATAGTGTGGAGGGAAAATATTATCTTAAGAAAACGATATAGTGCCTCCAAGTTATCTATTTTTTGTTTGTCTTTTGTATTAACCTTGTTCTTCCATTATTACTTTTGTGTATTATTCCCAACACCCTCCACTTTGAAACTGCACTGATCACAATTATAAGATGTCGTGCTCTCAGTGCTTCAAGAATCCACTGAACCTGAGCTCAACCTGTGGAGTAGGGACTGTCCAAGAGTTTGGAGGTCTTCAAACTTACATCACTGGCTCTCTAGATTCTAAGCTTGCCATCATTCTCCATTATGATATTTTTGGTACCAATTTATCTTCTTTCTCCCTCTATATTTGGTTACATAATATTTATGTATATGCTGCAATATTCTTGAATTTCTAGACACCAATTCAAAACGTTTAGAAGTGGGTCTAGCGATCAAAACAAAACAAAAAAAAAAAAAAAAAAAAAAAAATAGTCTAGTGGTTCTCAAGGCCTCACGAGTTTCATGAGATCTTGGTTTTAAAACCAAAACCAGTATCTTCGTGCGAAACAAAATCTCTCTATTTCAAGTCCTAGTCTATTTTGTTTGTTTAATGTAAGGGTGGCTTGATGCATTTAGGAGCCTAAGGCAAAAACTGAAATTGAGACATTTTTATATATTTAAATATGACTTTTTAAAAAATAAATAAATATTACTTAAATTCTACTATCTTGTTTTAGATGCAAAATTATTACTAAGGGGGGGTTTGGATAACGCTGAACGTGTTTAGCGTTCAGCGTTTCCACGTATTCCCCCCCCCCCTTTTTTTTTTTTTTTCTGCTGTTGCAGGCTCAGAGGGGACATCAGCTACTGTTCATGAACAGTAGCCGATTTTGTTGACTTTTCCTTTTTTTGTCATATTTGTGGGTCCCATTTACTGTTCACGGGACTCACAAATTTCACTTTTCAGAAAATTTTTTTATTAAAAATGGGTCACACTGTACTATTCACACATTTAAAAATTATTTTGCTACAGTGTTTTCAGTTTTCAGCAAAACGCTCTATCCAAACGGACCCTAATTAGCATGAACAATGTAGATTTTTTTTAGAAAGACTATAGACACAAAAAATTTACAAAACTTTCACACCAATTGATATGGTAAATTGATAGTGGTAAGTAAAACAGTAATATTAGTGGTGGACCAAGGTAAAAACTAATAAAATTTGTCAACTCAATTATTGTGGAAAACATTGTGAATTTTTTTTGTGTATTGCTTTTTTTTTTTTTTTTTAAATTTGCCACATCCACAATATTTTTCATAACAAATCTTAATTATTAAGTTGTTACTGATTCTAATTTGAACTCACTATTGAAATTATTTATTCTATTATCAATAAGTAATAGCCTCTAATAACCTACTTCTTATTTCTCAAAAAAAACCTACTACTTAGGATTTGTAGTAATAATATTGTGAAAAATGTTGTGAATGTAGCATTTGTACTAGATAAAAAAATTATTTTGCATAATGACTAATATTTGAGCTTAATCTACATATTACTAAAACTGAAGCATAGCGTTTAATGTTGCTGTTGCTCTCACATTGCCTCACATCAACTGCTACGTCATTTTTTTTTAATATAATTTATCTTATAATTTTAAAATGGTTTTTGCAATTTTCAGTCCTATAAATATCAGCCTTATAAATGCAACCTACTATTTTTTTATTTACTTCCACTATCACCCTATAATAAATCTGTGTAATTAATCCAAGCCACCTCTTAATTATTTAGTTTCACTATCAAGCTCAACCCAAAGCCCTTTCAGCCCTATAAATCCCAGCCCAATAAATGCAACCCACTACTTATTTATTTACTTCCACTATCACCCTTTAATAAATCCAACCCGCTACTTAAATTATTTACTTCCACTATCACCCTATAATAAATCTGTATAATTAATCCAGGCCACCTCTTAGTTATTTAGCTCCACTATCAAGCCCAACCCAAAGCCTTTTCAATTTAGCTTAAAGGAAAAAAATAAATAAAAAACGTTGAAGCCTTTAGAGTTTTGTGTGACCAAATAGAAGTGTGAGGAGACAGAGAGTTTAAGGATTGTAACATGGAGGTTAGCTTAAAGGGGGGAAAAATTGAAGCCTTCAAGTATTGCGTGAGAAAACAGAGAGTTTGAAAGCTACCCACCATCCTACTCTACCGTTTCGCAGTAATGGCTGCCTATTTGATTTCCTTCCTTCCTGTCTTCCTTTCCACACAGTGTATAAATACTGACAGAACTTGCCTACTTCAGTTGAGGTATCTCTACATCTCAATTATTTTTTGTCCCATTATTTTGCTTTATGGTTTCTTTTTCCCTTATTAGATTTTGTTATAATTCTATGTGATTCCAACTACTTAATGTGACCCTGATTTCTTAGCATAGTGCTATGGTGTTTGCTTCCACTGCCTAATTCAATATCATGATTGTATAACATGGATTGGGTTTTAGAACCAAAGCAAATTGTTTTTTTGGTGTTTCAATTTTCTACAATAATTTTTCTGCATAATTGTGTTTATCATGGTCTTTGGTTTAGACTTAGTTTGATATTCATGGTTTTAATTGTAAGTCACTGTGCAAGTGTTTTTATTTTGTGCTAAGATTGTGTTTTTTAATCGAGATTTATAAGGCTGCTATGGTGTGGCTAATTGTTTACTGCATCTTGTTGTAAAAGCGGAAGATTTAATACCAATTTGTTGAGAATAGTAGAAGCATGAATATCAATTTGTTGTGTGTGTGTCCAAATAACATTAGGTTTATGCAAACTAGAAATAGAACGACAAAGGAAATAATCACATGAGAACACAAAGATTTACGTGGTTCGGATTTTGGCCTACATCCACGGGCGGTGTCAAGGAGAAAGTTTCACTAACAAAAGGAAGAGATTACAAAAGTAATACTCAAAACACTCTCACAAATCCCAAGCCCCAAATACACCCAAAGAGCTCTTAATCACCAGAAGCACGTGACTAAAGAAACCTGAAAAATCTCTATAACAAAGTCACGCCTTAGAACTCTATATTAAATACCAGAGAATATCTATTCTAATATTGCGGCACTCCTTACTACTCCCACAATAGCCGCATAACTAGTGTATATATATAGAGATGTGGGCCTTTTGTCATTGAGTGAAATACAACTCCACCTAGAAGTGGAATTGCTTACTTTGTTGGCAAAATAATCCTATTAGTACTAGGACTTGGTTTACAAATCCTTCAAAGGCAAGGACTATGCAATCCTTCCAAGGCAAGGACTATGCACTCTCACGTGCACTATTCAAGCCACTAGTCATAACAAATCTCCACCTTGGCTTGAATTTGGTCAAGCCCCACAAATGAAACTTCTCCACCGCCAACACCAAAACCCCTAAGGGCCATCACAAACTGCAAATGCCAATCAAGTCCAAGCAATGCTTGAACTTGTGTAAAGGGATCAGCTTGGTCATCATATCTGCTGGATTGTCTATTGTAGCAACCTTTCTAACTGCAACTATACCTTCAGATACAGTCTCACGAATGAAGTTATATTTGACAGCAATGTGTTTAGATCTCTCATGATACATCGGATTTTTAGTCAAATGTATGGCACTCTGATTATCACAAAATACAACAGAATCATCTTGTTGTAAACCCAGATCACCAACCAAACCCTTCAACCAAATAGCTTCCTTCACTGCCTCTGTTGCTGCCATATACTCTGCCTCTGTAGTAGACAAAGCAACTGTTGATTGTAACGTTGCTTTCCCACTGATGGCACTACCAAATAATGTGAAAACATAACCTGTTAGAGATTTCCTCTTATCCAAATCACTGGCAAAATTAGAATCAACAAATCCAATAACACTGCCACTATCAATAGAAGCCCTGTCATATACCAAACCAATATTTGCAGTACCTCTCAAATATCGAAGAATCCATTTCACAGCTTGCCAATGTTCTTTACCAGGATTAGCCATATATCTACTAACCACACTAACTGCATGTGAAATATCTGGACGAGTGCATACCATTGCATACATTATGCTACCCACTGCACTAGAATAAGGGACATGAGACATGTACTCCTTTTCCTCCTTAGACTTTGGTGACAAAGCCACTGAAAGTTTAAAATGTGCTGCTAATGGAGTACTCACTGGCTTAGATTGCTGCATATCGAAACGTTCAAGTACTTTCTTAATATAATTCTTTTGTGACAGAAATAACTTGCCAGCTTGTCGATCTTTATGAATCTCCATTTCCAAAATCTTCTTAGCTGCACCCAAATCTTTCATCTCAAATTCACCACTAAGTAAAGTCTTTAGCTTGTTTATCTCTTTAGATTCTTAGCTGCAATGAGCATATCATCAACGTATAGCAACAAGTAGACAAAAGAACCATCTGAGAGCTTCCTATGATACACACAACTATCATAGTCACTTCTTAAGTAACCATGCCCAATCATGAAAGTATCAAACCGCTTATACCACTGCCTTGGAGATTGCTTCAAACCATATAATGAATTTTTCAATAAACAAACATGGTCTTCTTTTCCTTAGATCACAAAACCTTCTGGTTGATGCATATATATTTGTTCTTCAAGCTCTCCATGCAAAAAAGCTGTCTTGACATCAAGTTGTTCTAATTCCAAGTCAAACAATGCAACCATAGCAAGCATCACACGAATAGAGCTATGTCTCACAATAGGAGAGAATACTTCTTTGAAGTCTATACCTTCTCTTTGACTGTAGCCCTTTGCAACCAATCGTGCCTTGAACCTCAGTGCTTCAACCCCTATAGTTCCTTCCTTTTTCTTGAAGACCCACTTGCAACCAACAATCTTGTGGCCTTTAGGTGGTTTCACTAGCTCCCAAGTCTGATTCTTATAAAGAGACTCAATCTCCTCGGTCATAGCAATACTCCACTGAGCCGAATTCTCACTAGAGACAGCTTCATGATAATTAGAAGGTTCTTGATACTCAATAATCTCTGCCACAGACAAAGCATAAGCAACTAAATCTGCCTCAGCAAACCTCTGTGGTGGTCTAATCTGTCTCCTCTCTCTACCAGTGGCTATACTATATTGCTGTTGCTGCTGTGATGCATCCACTTCATTAGTAGAATCATGCACCTCATCTCGAATAGGCTGAATTGAAGTGCTATTATGCAATTTATCCAAAGCTTCAATCTCAAGCTCCACCTGCTTACTAACACCATGGTCTTTTACTGCCCCATCACTCTCCTTTTTCTGGTCAAGAATAGCAAACTCATCAAATTTCACATTTCTGCTGACAATTAATCCAGGGGATTTTGAATCTCTACACCACAATCTATAACCTTTTGTCCCTGATGCATAGCCTAGGAATATGCACTTCTTTGCCCTTGGTTCAAGTTTGTCATCATTTACATGAGCATAAGCAGGGCAACCAAATACTCTCAAATTAGAGTAATCAGCAGGAGCACCAGACCATACCTCAAAAGAAGTCTTACATTCAATTGCAGTTGATGGAGACCTATTAACTAAATAGCAAGCCATATTAATTGCCTCAGCCCAAAAGTCCTTAAACAAACCACAATTTGAGAGCATACAACGAGCCCTCTCCAATAGAGTTCTGTTCATACGTTCTGCAACCCCATTCTGCTGTGGTGTTCCTCTAACAGTGCGGTGTCTCACTATGTCTTCATTTTTGCAAAACTCATCAAATTCACCTGAGCAAAATTCCAAACCATTATCTGTCCTAAAGCGCTTAATCTTTTTACCAGTCTGCTTCTCAATAAGCGTCTTCCATTGCTTGAAGGTGACAAAAACAGCACTCTTATTTTTCAAAAAATACACCCAAACCTTCCTTGAATAGTCATCAATGAAAGTCAACAAATATCGGTAACCACCCTTGGAACAGACAGAAGAAGGACCCCAAAGATCGGAATGGATATAATCTACTATGCCCTTAGTCCTGTGATTAGCTATACTGAACTTGACCCTGCACTGCTTTCCAAAAACACAATGTTCACAAAAGTCCAGTTTCCAATTTTCTGACCATTCAACAAACCTCGTTTGCTTAATATTGACATGCCTGCCTCACTCATATGCCCCAATCTCATATGCCATAAATAAGTATTATCTGAGTCTGAATCTGAGGATGAAGATATTGTTGCAGAACCTACAATTGTGCTTCCTTGTAGCATATAGAGACCATTCACTATTTTTCCTTTAATGAAAACCAGAGCACCCTTACTGATAGTCAAAACTCCACCTTCACCGGTGTATTTATATCCTTGAGAATCGAATATACCCAAAGACAAAAGATTTTTCTTTAGATTTGGCACGTGATGGACGTCAGACAAAGTCCTAACAATACTATCATACATCTTAATTCTCACAGTTCCTATCCCCACAACCTTACAGGTCATATTATTTCCCATCAGAACTTCACCACCACTAATTGACTGATAGGTAGTAAACCAATCTCTTTTGGGAGTCATATGATAGGAGCAAGCTGAATCAAGAATTCAAGCGTCGCCAAAGCGACCAGTAGATACTGTTAAAACTAAATCTTCACCTTCAGAATTAACTTCTGCAACACTAGCTGTATTAGTAGTATTAGAAGCCTTCTCCTTTTTCTCTTTGAGTAACTTGCACTCATTTTTCTAGTGTCCATCCTTTTTACAGTAGTGACACTTCCCCTTTCTAGATCTAGACTTTGACCTAGATTTTCCTCTATTGCTACTAGACCCTTTGTCATTGGGTCTACCTCTAGCAACAAGACCGTCAGCATGATTATCACCCCAATTTTCAGAAACCTTCTTCTTTAACTCCTTAGAGTTCAATGCATCTTTGACATCATCAATTGAGATAGAATCTCTCCCAGAACCATATAACATGGTATCAACAAAGTGATCAAAAGAAGGAGGCAATGAGCATAATAAAATTAAGGCTTGATCTTCATCTTCTACTTTGCACTCAATATTTTTCAAATCAATAACAATTCTATTGAATTCATTAAGATGATCAGAAATAAGTGTACCTTCTTTCATTCAAATTGTGTATAACCATTGCTTCATATACAAGCGATTTGTGAGAGACTTGGTCATGTATCGACTTTCCAACTTGAGCCACAATCCCGCAGCTGTATCTTCATCTACAATTTCTCTTAGAACCTCATCTGCAAGAGACAATTGAATTGCACTATGTGCTTGTTCCAAGAGATCTTCTTTTTCCTCATCTGATAACGTTGCTGGCAAAGCATCTTTGCCCTTTAGTGCTTTCCACAATCCTTGCTGCACTAACAAAGCACGCATCTTCACACGCCATAAACTAAAATCATTCTTCCCATTGAATTTGTCAATCTCAAATTTTGTTGCCGACGAAACCTTTGTCACCATACCCAAAAAACCCAAGTGGACCAATACCACAACAAAATAGATCTGATGAACAATCTCAACAAGAAACAAAGAACCCAAGGCTCTGATACTAGTTTGTTGTAAAAGCGGAAGATTTAATACCAATTTGTTGAGAATAGTAGAAGCATGAATATCAATTTGTTGTGTGTGTGTCCAAATAACATTAGGTTTACGCAAAATGGAAATAGAACGACAAAAGAAATAATCACACGGGAACACAAAGATTTACGTGGTTCGGCTTTTGGCCTACATCCACGGGCGGTGTCAAGGAGAAAGTTTCACTAACAAAAGAAAGAGATTACAAAAGTAGTATCCAAAACACTCTCACAAATCCCAAGCCCCAAATACACCCAAAGAGCTCTTAATCACCAGAAGCACGTGACTAGAGAAATCTGAAAATCTCTATAACAAAGTCACGCCTTAGAACTCTATACTAAATACCAGAGAATACCTATTCTAATATTGCGGCACTCCTTACTACTCCCACAATAGCCGCATAACTAGTGTATATATATAGAGATGTGGGCTTTTTGTCATTGAGTGAAATACAACTCCACCTAGAAGTGGAATTGCTTACTTTGTTGGCAAAATAGTCCTATTAGTACTAGGACTTGGTTTACAAATCCTTCCAAGGCAAGGACTATGCAATCCTTCCAAGGCAAGGACTATGCACTCTCACATGCACTATTCAAGCCACTAGTCATAACACATCTTATTTAGGGTGTTGAATTTTTGATTGATGGGTTTTTAATTCTATTTGCTTCTGCTATTTTTCAACAATTGATATCAGAGCGTACTTCAATATCATGATAGTATAACATGGATTAGGTTTTAGAATCAAAGAAAATTGTTTTCTTGGTGCTTCAATTTTTGCGGTAATTTTTCTACATAATTGTGTTTATCATGGTCTTTGGTTTAGACATGGTTTGATATTCGTGGTTTCAATTTTCAGTAACTATACAAGTGTTTTATTTTGTGCTAAGATTGTGTTTTTTAGTTGAGATTTATAAGGCCTAAGTCTCTCTCCCCACCTAAGATGTATCAGTTTCAACTTCCCATTAAATATGTAATTAACTTGAAATGTGTATGGAAAGTTGATGCATCCCATTAAAATACGTCTTTCAAGAAGAGCAAAACATTACAGTAAACATTCTATTCATCCTATTAATCTAGGTGGTTCTTACTTACAAGTTTCAACTAACCATTAAATATGTAATTAACTTGAAAGACATATTGTAAAATGTTTTACTCTTATTTAGTTAATTAGTTAATTACATACTTCAAAAAATTAGTTCTTTAGTTCAAATTAGTTTTTTTTTTTTTTTAAAAAGCAGAACAAATTAGTTCTTTGGTTCAAACATTATATAAATTACGTCTTTAGTTCTTTTTTGAGCAATACGTCTTCCACATATTTTCAATACGTCTTTCCCATTTAATATCTAAAGTTGAAAGTATGTAATTAATTTATGAAAAATATTTTTAATTAATTATATAGATCTATTTCATGTGAGAATGATATATTTTTAATGGAAATTTTTTAATGAAATTGGAAAGAAGACCTAAATTGCAAGCAATTTTTTATTTGCAGTATCTCGATAGGGGATATGTAACTTTTAAATTTGACAATTTTTAGACTACTATTGCATACTGTTCAATCAAAGGCATTTGTAAAAATGTTCATGCCCAAGCCAGTGATAATTGAATGATTACTCTTTATGTTACTCTGATCAAATAAGCTGCATTTACTCAAGAACTTCTCCACTATTAGATTTGGTCACATACATTTATGGTTTTTGTTTCCCTCATTGGGTTTCCATAGTACTTTTTCTATGTCTTTTTATTTTTAAACTTTTCTTGGGAATTACATACAATTGAAAAGTTGTTTGACAACATTTCAATTCGAGTTACAAAACTCTTGACTCATTCTATATATAATAGGACATATTCGAGTTACAAAACTCTTGGCATATTCTATATATGATATATCTAAGGCAACCTTAATTATCAAAATAGGTTTATGCCATTTGGTTCATCCAAAAAAAAAAAAAAAAAGATTATGCCTTTTGGTTTGTATAAGCACTTGGAAATTAGAGTAACTTTTTTTTTTTTAGATGGATTTGGATTTACACTTTACACTTCATGAAGCCTTTGTCTACTATTTTTCTTCCATTTAATTACTTTTTTATTTTGTTGTGGGGGGGGGGTTTGGAGTGTGGAAATCTCCATGGGCCACCCGCCACTTGGACCACTCCTAATAGTGGTGTAGAATCGAATCTCTCAAAACAATTGGCCACCACATTATATGCAAAAAATAAAAATAAAAATATCATTATCATTATCAATATCAAGTAGGAGTACATTTTAGCAACATTACATACACAATTATTTAATACTTTTCGGTCACAATTACGTGAACTATCCCTTTCACCATCTTGTCAATGCCATCTGCCAGTTGCTAATCTCATGTCGTATTCCCTTATGTCAGCAATCAACCTCCCACGTTTTGGATAAGGATTTGAGAACTACTATTTTCTTTCCCTTATAAATTCTTCGGTTGGAGAGAATTTGAATACAAATTCCTTGCAAACACAAGAAGAGAATTTGAGTTTGTATTCCATGGAAACGTACATTAAAAGATGTTAATCAAGTTACATGACTCTTTTTTTTTTTTTTTTTTAATACAAGATAAAATTCTACTCTAACCTAATTTAAATGGATATATGTAAAGGTCCCTTGTGGAGTGACCATCGCACCAAAGTTGTACGGTAGTAAGTTATATGACTCTTGATAATACATAATAATTACTAGTAATTATTGTAAGGACTTGGTTTGAGTCTAATGTTTTTGTGTATTTGATCATTCAAGATTATGACACATGGTAAAAAGAAGTGTCAGCTTTAAGAAAAAATTTTAGACTAGTTATTAAAAAACTTAAATTATACGAAATCTAATAAAAAATTGAGCTTGAATATATTAACATCACAAAAAAAAAAAAAAAAATCCAAACACATGAAGTTTTTTCAATTTCCTTCTAATAATAAAAGGAAAAAAAAAATAAAAAATGACTGATGAGAGATAAACTAAGAATGAAGAATGCTGAGATGAGAGTAATAAAGTAAGATAGAGTTTGAAATGATGATAGTGAAGAGAAAGAGAGGAGTCGAATTGTGGTCTCTCTTACAATCCCTCCCTCGTAATGACGCTCTGCGACTCAAACCTATGACCTTGGTCATGATGTTATTTGTCGGACCGTAAGTTGTACCATTACACCTCAAAACCAATTAGTAATAATAAAAAAAACACATTCAAATCTTTTATGGCATTTGACATCACGCCATGCGAGCCTGTGTTTAGAGTAGTTGTAAGGAGTTGAATTGGGGTCCCCCAACACTTCTTATTTGATCTAATTTTTATTATTGTTATTTGGACTTTTATTTTTTATTTTGTTTGAGGGTTAAAGATTATGTTTGGGGCTAAGATTTTTTGAAGTAATGCTATATCCACAATATTTTAACAATAAATTCTAAGTAACAAGCTCTTATTAGTAGACAAAAAAGTGATGCTAGTGGTGAGTCCACACTAGAACCAGTAACAATTTAATTACCACATATAATTTGTTATAAAAATGTTTTGAACATAGTATTACTCTTATTTTTCTTGAATCAAATTCTTAGAATTCTAAAGTCAGGGTGTCAATATTTTTTAGGGTTGACAAAACAAGTTAGTTTTTTTTTTCTTTTATTTTTTTGGAATTCAGGGTATTCTTGTGAACTCCCTAACTATAATGTAGAGTCGTCATTAGTAAAAAGTGTACACCTGTCATAATCCTCAATTTTTACCCTCGTATTTTTTATCATACCAAATGTCTGTAATTTGAATTCCATTTCCCTCTCCCATTAGGTATCTATAAAATTATTTTAATGTCATACATAAAATATGTTAAATATATTAGCAATGCGATGTGTTGTATCATGTTGTATATGTTACAGTGGATACGGAAGTGGAAGCATAGTATTAAAACGAGAAAACACAAGAGTTATGTGATTCAGCCTTGTCGACTTATGTCCATGAAAAAAACCCTTAAAAGGTACATCTTTATTGTATAAGAATGTAGTGCAATAACATATATTACAATAAACCATAACAAGATTATATATAGATGACTAAATCCTAAACTATTAATACAAATAAGAGTGGGTTTGAGCTATGACGTTGGACTAATATGTCCAATACCTTTACCAAAATATATGGTCGTCAGTCGTCAGATATCTAGAAGTACTGTTCCAATCGGAAACGTCTGGGTTCATTCTCCTTTCATTGTAACTATGAGCTACCAAAATGAAAAAATAAAAAATCTGAGGTGACATCAGTGATGATGCGATCCAAGTATCCAACCAACCATGTACAAGTACAACACAAAACCCCCGCAGCCCAAAGACCGAGGAGCAGACAGTTTGTGTTTGGCTTTGTGTTTGCTGTTCATAGAAAGAATCACAAAAGAGAGAATAATAAGAATGTCTGGTCCTCAGTGTTGCTCAAACCCACCAACCCTGAACCCAAATGCTGGAGCTGGCCATGTTGAACAGCTTGGTGGTCTCAGCACCTACGTCTCTGGCTCTCCCAACTCCAAGCTTGCCATCCTTCTCATCACTGACATTTTTGGTACCTACCTACCTACACATTTCTTTCACACTTCACTTCTTTGGCTACTCTATTTTTCACTTCAAACTGTGATCTCATCTGGGTGTTGGCTTTTGGGTTCTGAGATATTCGGAAATAACTCTTACATACACTGTTACACATATGCATGTTTTTAACTGAAATTGTACTTGTAATCGTACGAGTACGATTTCAGTTGGTTAAAAACACGCTTGTGTACGTGTAATAGCCATTGTTTTTTGTTTAATTGAATTATTTATGAATCTTGAGGAAAATTGATTGGCACTTTCAGTTACCCTTGGAATTTCTCTGTTCTAATGAAATGTTACCATGAAAAGAGTTTCTGTGAAAACCGGAAAACGTAGGGCATTATATAATCAAAAGGAGAAAAAAAAAAAAAAAAAAAAAAAAAGGATTTCGATCAGTGTCAAAGGTTTACATTCTACGTTCAGTACACTCTGATGTTGCTTTCAAAAATGAATACATTTATAGATGATTGGTGTTTTTCTAGTCATTTATGTGAATATTTTCGCTTTTTATTTTGTTATGCCATATAATATATATGTTTGTTTGTCTGTACCTGCTATAAAATCATCGGCTATGTTAATTTATTACCATTATCATGTTCCATCTTAACATATTTGAGTTTTTCCTGCAGGATATGAGGCTCCAATTTTGAGGTATGGCTATATCTCATAACTCTCTTCTTTGTTTAGTTGATGGGTTTTGAAGAGTAATTTTTTCGAAATAATTTACTGAAGTGGTGGTCGATTATAAATGGTAGACATCCATTTAAACATGGATGACCAACATGTATTAAAAAAAAAAAAACACATGAACCCACCATTCCCTTATGACCGTAACAAAATGGTGACAAAAGTTGTCACCCTAGATTTCTCTATATTAATGATGAACTCCTATTCCATTGACTTTTCGGTTTAGGTGCCCCCAATACACCCACACACATATATAGCACTATCAAAAATCTTCGTACAACAATTAAAAAACAATAAAATAAAAAGCTAAATATAAAATGAGTAATTTTTGTAAATAATTTAGTTTACCCTTATTGCCCCTTCCTGGCAAAAAGGGAAAAAGAAACATGCATGTTTTTTGTGAATGCCACTAAAAAAAAGTTGTTGTAGGCAGTTTTTTTTTTTTTTTTTTTTTTTTCGGTAGTGATGATCAAATCTATATAGATTATAAAAAATAAAGATACACTAAACTTGATGACATTTCTGCTAAAAACAAAAATGTTTACAAAAAACATGATAAACAGAATTTGGTAAAGGAAAATGCGGTCACTTTAGTAAAGATTGCAAAAAAAAAAAAAAAAAAAAACTGGTAAATTGAAAAATAAACTTAATATGTTAAATATTGATAACAGTGATAAAAAAAGATTTGATTTGGATACTTGAGTCACAATCTTCTGATTCATTTGATATTGAAATTTTAACCTCAAGTGAATTTAATTATTGATCTACTAGTGAATTATTTGATTCCCCTGATATTATATATATATATATATATATATATATAATTCAGAGCCATCATTCTAAAATATAGCTGACTTAATTTGATCAAATATTTGAAATTCATTTATTTTTCTTTCATTCTGGAGGCAGATTACAATAGATAATTGTAATTGCCTATTTGAAGCTATATTATGTTATATAAATAAGAAGTGCGACAATAAGGATTTTGCCGTTAAAATGTGGAGTCGTAATCTACACATGCTTGTTCAAACAGACACTTAACATTGTGAGTTTGAGCTTACTTTTCGATTATGGAAATTAATGTTAGCTGTTTTCTATTTTAAAGGAAGCTTGCGGACAAGGTTGCAGCTTCTGGATTTTATGTTGTAGTTCCTGACTTCTTCCATGGAGAACCCTTTGTGCTTGACAATGCTAATAGGCCCATACAAGTTTGGTTGAAGGATCATGGACCGGTTGGTTTTTTATTTTTATACTTCACGGAAAATTGCTTATAATTTTGATTTGCTTATTATAGGGTCTCATTGTGAGTTTGGTATTTTGCATATTAGGTTGTCTGAATATGTGTTTGGATTAAGCCGTGTAACTTCTTTATTATTATTGTTGAAAGCAATATATGGTTCATACTTCCTAAAATATTGATCTACCTGGATGTGTCCCCCTTTTGTGACCTTGATTGAATTTGTCGACCCTACTATTGCTGTGCCTTCTACTAATTGCTATGCAATTTTCAGTACGCACTAATGGTGTCTGAAGCTCTATAATTATTTCAACAGGACAAGGGATTTGAGGAGGCAAAGCCAGTAATTGAAGCTTTAAAAAGTAAAGGTGTTTCTGCAGTTGGGACTGCAGGCTTCTGCTGGGGTGGTGAGTTTTTCTTATTAACTCTTCATTCCCAAACTAGCACCCTCTTGAGTTTTTTTTTTTTTTTTTTTAATTATTAATTCTAAATTTCTAACATTTTAAATAATATAGCATTTTATTGCTTGAGAAGAAAAATACTGACATTTGAACTTTTGTATTCTTCTCAGCCAAGGTTGTGGTTGAACTTGCAAAAGCTGAGCTTATCCAAGCTGCTGTGCTATTACATCCAACACTTGTCACTCTAGATGATATCAAGGGTATGGATTCATATGCTCAAAAATTCTCAAAACTTGATATTAGTTTCACTAGATTGTTAGTTTGCAGATTCAAAACTTCAAAAGTGTCTTTTGAAGCACCTTCGGGAAAGAACTTGTAGCTCTTATCGAACTTTAGCAATTAAGATGTTAGATGTCATTACAAGTACCAGATTTTATAAGTTACTTTTTTCCCCTTTCTCTTGAGGTTAATGGTTATTTATTTGCTACTGGCATTTTGATATAATAATACATTACCTGGTTCTTAGAAATCACTTCAATTCTTTTATCATACTTTATGCCTGCTCTCTAATTTTTTTTTTTTTTTTTTTTTTGAGGTTTGGTACAACTTCAAGAAGAACAAAATCAATGGATTGTCTGATTGTTCTGATCAATATTTGGAATTAATTTCAGGGGTTAAGGTTCCAATTGCAGTACTAGGAGCTGAAATTGACCGAAACTCTCCGCCCAAACTCTTGAAACAGTTTGAAGAGGTCTTAGCTGCTAAATCTGAAGTAAGAAAATCAAATCCTTGTCCTCTTAGTAAAAAAAAAGTCTTGGTTATTCATTTTTAAACACTACTTTTCAGTGTTAAGCTGTTAACTAAATTTATATGCCTTTCCCTTTCTAATTATGAAACTTTTTTTTTTCTTTCTTTTCTACAAAGTTTTGGTTAATTCAAGTAATGCTTCATTCTTTTCAGGTGGATGGCTTTGTTAAGATATTTCCGAAAGTTGAACATGGGTGGACAGTCAGGTATAATGTTGAAGATGCTGCAGCTGTGAAGTCTGCTGAGGAGGCTCATCAAGACATGTTAGAATGGTTTGCTAAGTATGTGAAGTGAAATTGTCAAATTTGATACTTTTGTGTTAAATCTTGGCTTTGTATTATTATTAGATACTTTTGTGTTATGTATTGGCTTTACATTATACAGCTATACTATAATATGTGGTATGTAAGAATTTGGATGAGTTTATGAATATATGGTGAATAAAAAGTTGCATGCTTTATCTGAAAGTGTGGTTGTAGTGAGAGCAAAGTGCCTTTTTCTAGAGAAATTATTTAATAAATCAGTTGTATATATTACACTTTCCTCTTGAATAAATGTGGGTCTCATATGCATGACACATATAGGTTCACTATTATGCGAGAAGAAAGTGTAATGCACTAAATGCCCTAAATAATTTTACTGTTGTCTGATGAATGTTTTCACTTAAGCCATAAAAGTTCTTTGAATGCTTTGTAATGGTTTATATGTGGAGAAGGAAAATACGTGACGGACTCGTGGTGGACGGATATGTGTAACCCATGGCGTGTATTGGGCTCCAAGGCGTTTTATACAAACATGGTTGCGGTCCATTTGGGCTACTGTGGCTTTTGCTTGATCTACACGCTTAGGCCCAAAGAAAGAATACTCCTACAAGGAAAAGGAGTCACTCCCCTAGAAGGAAAGGACTTCTTTACCAAGGCATAGGCATTAGATTTATGCGACTATAAATACTCCAAAACCCTCACAAACCAAGGTACGCATAATTTACTCAACTCTAGCACTCTAGTGTTGAAAACAAGGTTTCTAACTTGACCTTCAGCGGGTTTTTGGCCGACACCATACCGGTGCTCTCTGCTAGGTCCTTCTTGTTATTTTGTAGGTTTTTATTTCGCTCTCGTGGAGATCGTGTAGCTCACTGGTAAATTTCAGCATCATCAATATGGTTATCATTACATCATAAATTCAATGATTTCAACTTCAATGTCGATGCCTTTGAGCTATCAGCGGTTAAAATGCACTAAAATGGTATACTGGGGGCTTTGAAAATGGCGTAGTTTCTGCAGGGTCCTGCCACACTGTAATGATAACCATAAAAGTGATTGATGTTTGATGCCTTTGAGCTATTAGAGGTTGAGAAAAGTTGAAGAGCTTGTGCCTGAGGCTCTATAAATGGCAAAGTTCTTGCCAGGTCTTGTCTTATTGTGGGAGTAATTTCTCCTTCAATTTACATGGCACGTTACAAGTTTTTGTTTGTCTATTTTTTTTAATTTAAAAACAAGTGGGGAGTGGGCAGGGAATTTGTTCCTTCATCAGAAAATCGATCAATCTAGGAGCCACAAGATTCTGGGTACATGACATTATATAGGTCGCTTGATGTGTACATGTAACATGTGCCAAATTATGTTCATGCTATCCTTCCAAATATTGGGATAGAACTTCCACTATGATGATTATTTTTACTTGTTTTAATTATAATTATTGATTCGATCATAGGTAGTGTTAATGGCCTGGATTATGCATTTCATTTTGTGATTCTTTCAAATTAATGGAAACTACATTAACAATGTTATGCCAATTAGGAAAGGCAAATGTTAAGTAATCAATCAATCTATATATATATATATATATATATATATATATATGTATGTATATATAAGCTATATATATATATATGTATGTATATATAAGCTGAAACATAGTATTTATTGTTATTACGCTCTTATTGAGCCACATAGTGACCACATCATCAACCCATTTTCAACATTCTCTCTTATTTTTAACCTTTTTTTTCTTATTATTTTCCCAACTTAATTTTATAATTTCTCTAACTTTTACTCTCTCTTTTACATTTTTATCATCCCACTACTATCTACCTTAATATCATTTTTCCTGTATCCCTTTATCTTATTTTTATTTTTGGCTTTTCTTATTCCCCTCATCTTACTATAAATTTACAACTCTCTCTCTCTCTCTCTCTCTCTCTCTCTCTCTCTCTCTCTCTCTCTCTCTCTCTCTCTCTCTCCATAGTTTCTCACACACACACACAAGGTTATTTCTCTCTCTTTTTCTCTCTCAAAATATTGCTTTTCATTTTTTGATGGATTTTTAAAAAAATTTCTTGCATCTCCACTTTAGGTTGATGAATTCTACTTTAGGTTGATGTGAGCAAGTTGTGATTTTAAGTTGTTATCTTTTTTCTTCTTTTTGATTTTATAGATGTTATCCTATTGCATTGTAAAAATAGTATAGAAGAAAATAATGTTATTTTATTACTTAACATAACATGACTTGGATAATTTAGTGTTTATCACTATAATTTTTTTTTTTTTACTTTTTTATTTCTCATATTATTTTCTATAAGGTTCTTATTATTCTCTCTCACATTCTCTCTTGAAAAAGTGGTTATTCTCTCTCTCTCTCTCTCTCTCTCTCTCTCTCTCTCTCTCGTGATCTTTTATTCTTTCTTATAACTCTACTTTATATTGACGAATCATTATGATTTTTAAAACTCTATTTTGGGTTCATACGTTTTGGTGTTGTATTTTTTAGTTCCCCATTCCAAGTAGTATCTCTCTCTCTCTCTCTCTCTCTCTCTCTCTCTCTCTCTCTCTCTCTCTCTCTCTCTCTCTCTCTCTCTCTCTCACAGTTTCGGTTTGATTTTTTTTTTTTTTTTTTTTTGGAGTTAATACTTGATTATTTTGGAAGTAAGAATTTTAGCTTATATCAAAACACAATCTTGGCTAAGCTAATTATAGATTGGCATTCTGTCCACTTCATCTATTCAGTCTAGTTCAGTCTACTTTTAGTACATTTCAGTCCAATTCATTCGGTCCATTTGGTTCACTTCGGTTTATTTTGGTTAACTTAGGTCAACTCGGTCCTTTTTGGTCCATTCAGCCCAATTCAATCTACTTAGTCCATTTAGATCCATTTGGTTCGTATGGTCTATTCAATCCATTTGGTCGATTTCAGATCACTTCGGTCCAATTTGGCATATCTACTTAAGAATGGGAAAATATAAGTTTAGAGTACTATCAATTATTTGAGTAATATCGATTGTAATTATATGATAATTTTTTGTTATCATAATAATCTCCTTAGAAGAATTAGAATTTAAATAAAAATTTTAATTGTACCAAAAGAAATTAGGAAAATATAATGCATAGTAATAATAGTTAGAAAAATATGGACCATTTCAAAAAAGAATAATACCAATCAAAAACATCAAAAATGATAAAATTATATATTTGTAAAAATAGAGTGATGGAAATTACTTTTTTAAATTGTTTGATTTTTAGAAAGAACAAATTATATACAATAAAATATATAGAATAAATTATTCATATTTAGTATATATTTGTTATGAGTTTTTATTATCATAATAATTTATTTTAAGAGAATTAAGAATTTCAATGAAGTAATTTTGACAAATCTAAAGTTCACAATAATAAGATAAAAGCATGAGTTACATTTTTAGAACCTAATACTTTTAGGTCACAATCACATGAAATGTGCACCATAAAACAATATAGATATTAATAGCCAGCACCATAAAATAATATAAATATTGGTGAATAATTTTGACAAATCTAAAGTTCTCAATAATATATAAGACATTATGACCACTGCGCATCATTGGTGCGATGGTTACTTCACAAATATAAATACTTGTGAGGTTTGAGAACAAAAGCAAAAGCCGAGATTCAAGTCTTCAGAAGGGAGTTTTACACATATATATACTTAGATTAGACTAAAATAGAAATTCTATCTTGTATCTAAAAAAAAATAATAAGAAATTATGGTAAAAGCGAATCATGAGTTACATTTTTAGAATCTAATACTTTTAGGTCACAATCACATGAAAATGGCTAACAATAATGTGAAATGGTTGACAATCAACAAAATAATCTTTAAATTTTAACGGCCGGCATCATTAATATCTATATTTTTACCACCGTGTATTTTTGTTACGATAGTCACTCCACAAGTATAAGTATTTGTGAGTATGAGAGTAAAGTCCGGGATTCAAGAGTTCTATATTGTATAAAAAAATATATTAATGCCGGCACAATAAAACAATATAAATATTGGTAGAGTAATTTTTGACAAATCTAAAGTTCTTCGATAATAAGAGGAAACTGTTCAAACCATGGCTAAACTGTCTGGGTTCCACGATTCAGGTCAAAGCTCGAAAAAAAACAATAATATTATTTACAGGCTTACAGAAGTTGATCTCTGCATTGTTGTAGCTTCAAACTGTAAGATGCTATTAAACGTTGAGACTTGAGATCGCATCACAGTTTCTTCTCTCCACATCGCTCTCTTTCTCTCTCTCGTTGTTTCTCTGTCTCAGACTCTCTATAATATTTATGATTATTCTTCTTCTCTTTCTCCTTCTCTTCTCTCTTGTTATTTCTGCGTTTTTGCCTTCTTTTTCTCTCGTCATTGCTGTGTTTTTTTGCCTTCTCATTTGCTCCACCTGACTGTCCGCCACAGCCTATATTCTTAGGCTTTGGTTTTAAACCGGCGGACAAAACAAATGTTTTCCTGTCCCACTCTTCTAGCCTATGTTCCTAGTTTATATTTTATTTTTTGAATTTCATGGCGAATGGGTAGAGTACTAGTAGTCCAAAACAAAAAGCACCGGGCAGACAAATCTTTGTCCGCCACTGATGAAAATTTTCTTTTTTCCTGGAAAATGTCTATTAACTTTTATATTGTGTTTCATTTTTAAAAAAAAAAATCTATTGGATTGTATAGTCAAATATTTGGAACTATTTTAATTAGGCAATTTTTTGAAATAATGTTATGCCAATAACATTTTAATAACACTTTTACAACAAATCACAGGCAACAAAGTATTATTGGTAGATACGAATATAATATTAGTAGTGAGTTCATATTAAAATACATAACAGTTTATCACATAAAATTTGTTATAACCACCGCACACTCTTGGTGTAATTAATGATCACTCCACAAGTATAAGTGCTTATGAGGTGTAGAGGGCAATAGTTGGAGTTCAAATCTTTAAGAGGAAGTTTTACACACATATACACTTAGATTATGTTAAATTAGAATTTCTATCTTATATAAAAATAAAAAATATATATATAAAATTTATTGTGAAAATATTATAAACATAACATTTATTCGTATTTTTATTGAACTCAAATTCTTGGGATTCTTTCTTTTTTAAGAGATGTATTCAATATTTTTCTCTTTAGGGTAAACAAAATAAATTATTTTAACGCCACTATTAAAAAGTAAGAAACTTATCATAATCCTTATCTTTGCAACGTCTTTTTTTATCCTATCATAATCCCCAGTCTTTGCAACGTATTTTTTTTTATCATACCAAATGACTGTAATTCAAGCTCCATTACCTGCTCCTATTATGTATCTATATTCTATGCCGTGGTCATATTCATCCCCACCGCCCATTATCATTCAAACAATAATCTGTAGAATTGAAAAAAAAAAAAAAAAATTGATGACATCAATGATGACACGATTCGGTAGAAACTAGGAGCCAAGATGTCCTAAATTAGACATTTATAATAGGGGTGTTCGCGGTACGGTGCAGCCATTTAGCACCGCATTAGCTAAAACCATAACTGCACCGTACCTTATTTTTGCGGTCATAAAAGTTTAGCCAAAACCATAACCGCACCGCACCTCATTTTTGCGGTCACATATGCAGTGCGGTGTATAAAATACGGTTTGGATGATTTGAAATTGGTATATTTTTCAAAATTTGGACTTTTTCTACTCAATCCAAAACTAATTTTTTCCTTTGTTTTAGTCCAAGTTTTAAACTATTAAGCTAGTTTTTTTTTATTTTGGGTTGGCTTTCTTAATCAACACTTGCTAGGATTATCAAACTTTTTTTTTTAACTAGGGTTATTAAACTATTAATAATATATTTAATATTAAAAATAATTAAAAAATATTAATATATAGAGACGGTGCGGTGCGGTGCGGTTTGTGCAGTTTTCTTATTATTAAACCGCACCGCACCATGCGGTGTAGTGCGGTGCGGTGCGGTGTAAAATTACTTGCGGTGCGGTGCGGTTATGTCATTTTGCGGGCGATTTTAGTGCAGTTTTTGTGGTTTTTGCAGTTTGGTGAACACCCCTAATTTATAATATAATATAATATAATATATATATATAATTTTGCTAATGTATATTAATAAACTATTTTTAAAATGTTTGTATGAGAAAATGAAAAAGTGTTCAACTTTTTTTATAATTTTTTCAATTTCTCATAAAATATTTCTTAAAATAGATTATTAATATATGCCATTAATGTTTGTTTGGTTGAAGGAGTGGAAAAGTAGGAGAGTATATAAAATGGAAAGGAGATAAAAAAGTGAGAGGATAGAATAAATTTAGTTTTCTCCCATTTGTATTTGGTTAAAAGGATGAAAACGTGGAGATGCATGGTTGAGAAGAAAAATAAGAGGATGAAAAATAAAGTTTGTATAAATTTACAATTATGTCCCTATTAAATAAAAACAAAGTAACACTTTTTTATTAAAAAAAATTTGTATAGACACTTCAAAAAAATTTTAAATAGCACAAGAAGTCAAAGAAAGATGAGCACAAATTAAAAAGGCACTACTGAGAAATGGGGACATGATTCGGTATGAACTAGGAGCCAAGTGTCCCAAATTAGACATTTACTAGCCTCATCACATGCCCTTCGCGCATATAATTATGATTTTTTTTCATTCATTCCAATTTGAGATTTATACATTTTCTCATTAATATTACACATAATACAACCAAAAGTGTCAGGAGTCTTATTAATTGTTCCTATTTTGTAGCAAAATAAAAAACCTATGTATTTATTTTATATATAATTTTTATTTTGAAATCTAATTTATAAGTGGAAAAAATGATTTAAAAATTAACAGGAGAGTAACTCTATTTTTTAGGCAATGTTTTAGTGGGAGTTAGAGTTGTATTTTTACCGGATTGTCTTTTAGTTTTGTCTCTACTTAAACATAAGAGTGTAATGGCATTTTTTGAACAAAAAAAGAAGAATCCAAATAGGAGAAACCCCTTAAATAATAGTATAGATAATATAATATATAGGATTTTGATAATGTACATTAATAAACTATTTTAGAAATGTTTGTACGAGAAAATGAAAACATGTCTACCTTTTTTGAGTCTTTTCAATGCTCTATAAAATGATTTCTTAAAATAGATTATTAATATATATCCTTAAGGTCCACTTGATTGGAGGAGTGGAAAAGTGGGGGAAAATAAAAAAGTGGGAGGATAGAAGAAATTTAGTTTTCACCCATTTATGTTTGGTTAAGAGAATGAACAAGTGGAGAGATGAAAAACATATTTGTTTGGCTAAGAAAAAAAATAAGAGGATGAAAAATGAAGTTGGTATAATTTACAATTATGTTCCCATTAATAAAACAAAAAAGTAACACATTTAAAAAAAAAAAAAAAAAAGTGTATGAACACTTCAATTTTTTTTTTTTTTTTTCAATAGCACAAGCAAAAGAAAGATGAGCACAACAAAAAAAAAAAAAAAACTACTGAGAAATAAAAGAAAAGCTAGAAAAAAAATAATAAAGTGGAAACAAAAATGCAACTAGATGAAACAAAAATCAGAGAAAGATAAAAAACAACTAGACAAAACCTATGGGCATTAGCAATTTTGTCAACTCAACAAATTGAATTTTACGGCCTAGTTTCTCTCCATTTTGAGGAGAAGATATTTTGGTAACTCGAGAAAAATATACCTGGATCCTACCACATTGTTTTCCTCTCTCTCATCCAACCAAACAACCACTTTCTCAAAAGAGAAGTACTACGCTTAAAATATTTTTACAATGCTTTCATAACAAATCAAATATGTTAAGTTGTTATTGATTTGAATTTAAATCCACAACTTAAATTACTTTTTTACTAAATCATAATAACTTACTGCTTATAATTTGTTGTGAAAGTATTGTGAACATTTTTTTGTTAAAATTTTTTTTCTCTACTTTTCTATTCTCAATTTTTCATCCCCTAGCTAAAATCTCTCCAAACAAGCATACTTGAATGACATCAACTAGACCCTTATATATATTCTAACCAACATTGTACAAGTACAAAACAACAGTCCAAGGAGCAGACAGTTTGTGTTTTGTTTTGTGTTTGCTGATCATAGAAAGAAACACAAAAAGAGAGAATAAGAATGTCTGGTCCTCAGTGTTGCTCAATTTCACCAACCCTGAACCCAAATGCTGGAGCTAGCTGGGCATGTTGAACAGCTTGGTGGTCTCAGCACCTACGTCTCTGGTTCTCCCAACTCCAAGTTTGCCATCCTTCTCATCACTAACATTTTTGGTACCTACCTACCTACCTACCTACCTACCTACACATTCTTTCACACTACACTCCTTTGCTTACTCCATTTTTCACTTCAAACTGTGATCTCATCTGGGTGTTGACTTTTGGATTTTGATGATATTAGGAAATAACTCTTACACACACCGTACTCATATGCGTGTTTTTAACTGAAATCGTACTTGTACTATTACAAGTATGATTTCAGTTAAAAGACACGCGTGTTTCAGTTAAAAAACAAGCGTGTGTGTACAGTGTTGTAAGTGTAACATCCATTGTTTTTTTAATTGACTTATTTATGAATAAAAGAATTTCTGTGAAAAGAGGAAAACGTAGGGCATTAGAGAATCAAAAGGAGGAAAAGAAAAGAAAAAGGATTTTGATCAGTATCTAAGGATTTTGGGTACTTAATTATCTTGATGATTGGCGTTTGTTCTAGTCATTTATGTAAATAAATAAATATATATATATGTATTTGTTTGTCTGTACCTGCCATTAAATCATTGGCTGTGTTAATTTATTATTACTATCATGTTCCATCTTTAACATGTTTGAGTTTTTCCTGCAGGATATGAGGCTCCACTCTTGAGGTATGGCTATATCTCAAATCTCTTTTTCTTTTTCTTTTTCCTTTTCTTTTTTTTTCTTTGTTTTTTTTTTTTTTTTTTTTCTTTTTTTTTGGGTTTAGTTTATGGGTTTTGTTAGTAACACTTTTGGCAAAATTTACTGAAGCAGTTGATTGTAAGTGGTGATATTCACTTAAACATAGACTAACCACTTTTTTTTTCACACTATCCACGTATGATCATATTAGAATTGTGATAAAAGTTGTGCTCCTATTTTTTCTTTATATTAATAAAGAACTCTATTTACCTTATCACATTTTGGTTTAGGTGCCATATATTTTTTTTTTTTAAATTCAGAGCCATCATTCTGAAATTTAGCCGACTTAATATTTGAAATACTTTTATTTTTCTTTCATTCTGGAAGCAGGTTACAATAGATAATTGTAATTGTCTATTTGAAGCTATATCATGTTATTTTGAATAAGAAGTGCGACTATAAAGATCTTTCCATTAAAATGTGGAGTTGTAATCTACACATGTTGTTTATAAAATAAAAAAATATAAAATAATCTACACATGCTTGTTCAAACACACACTTAACATTGTGAGTTTGTGCTTACTTTTTGATTCTGGAAACTAATGTTAATTCTACGTTTCTAGACCCCTTAAAACACAAGTTATTTAACTTAGTTATTTAGCCAAGTGATTAATTTGGGTAAATTATTCAAATCTAGGTTAACACAAGTAAATCATATCATGCAAAGCAGTGCAGAAAAGTAAATAACACATGATATGATAACCTAGGAAAACCAAACTGATAAAAAACCTGAGAAGAATTTAACCTAACTATCCTCAAAGTAAAACAAGATTCACTATGAAAGTATTGAAATTTAACAATAGAGACTTAGACTACTAACATCCTATTACTACCTCGAGTAGAAAACTTACTACCACGACCATGTGACAGCTTCGAATCCATAGACTACTTCTTTCTCGATCCACAGCATCCACAAGTAATCACTTGTATTTCTTGAAAATCTTTATGCAGCAACTGAATTAATCACCAAGGTCTTGACATCAATCTCGATCTTAATAACCCTAAGTGTATGTGAAAGCAAACACCTCTAAATCTCACAAGAGATTCACACACACAGCACAAACAACAACCTTAGAGAGCTTTTGGGTACAAAACTCTAGATCTACAAAAGAAACACGTTCTTCTCTCCCTTAAAAGCCTTTTAAAAACGTACTTAGGGTTTCCTTTATATACTAAAAGAAGTAGACCTGAAATCCTAATCCTTAATGGGCTTGAACTACTGTTTGGGCCGACTTAAAATTCTGCAAAAAATTCATGATTCACGATTCTCGATCGATCGAGCCTTGCAGAAATAGAACAGTAATTTCCTGCAATGATTTTAAACTTATATTAAATCAAACTTTGAGCAAGTCTAAACTTAGACTAAATGTTTTGATCATGATTTGTCAACATAATACGTATTGAAGTTCTAATATAATAGTCTCTAAGGTCTTAGAACTTAACATTAATTGTTTTCTATTTTGAAGGAAGCTTGCAGACAAGGTTGCAGCTTCTGGATTTTATGCTGTAGTTCCTGACTCTTATATGGAGAACCCTTTGTGCTCAACGATCCTAATAGGCCCCTACAAGTTTGGTCGAAGGATCATGGAACGGTTGGTTTTATATTTTTGTACTTAATTTACTGGAAATTGCTTATAATTTTGATTTACTTATTAGGGCCTCATTGTAAGTTTGGTATCTTGCATATTTTGTCTGTGTATGTGTTTGGATTCAGCTGTGTAACTTCTTTATTGTTATTCATGAAAAATATATATGGTTCATACTTCATAAAATATTGATCTACCTTCCCCTTTTGTGACCTTGATTGAAATTGGCGACCCTGATATTGCTGTGCCTTCTGCTAATTGCTATGCAATTTTCAGTATGCACTAATGCTGTCTGAAGCTCTATAATTATTTCAATAGGACAAGGGAACTGAGGAAGCAAAGCCAGTAATTGAAGCTTTAAAAAGTAAAGGACAATGGATTTTCTGCAGTTGGGGCTGCAGGTTTCTGCTGGGGTGGTGAGTTTTTCTTATTAACTCTTCATTCCCGAACTAGCACCCTCTTGAGAAAACCATTGCTTGTTATGGAAGATTTTTTGTTTTTTGCAGTTTCATTATCAATTCTAAATTCCAACATTTTAGATATTATAGCATTTTATTGCTTGAGAAAAATATTGACATTTTAACTTTTGTATTCTTCTCAGCCATGGTTGTGGTTGAGCTTGGAAAAACTGATGAGCATATCCAAGCTGCTGTGATATTACATCCTTCATTTGTCACTCCAGATGATATCAAGGGTATGAATTCATATGCTTAAAAATTCTCCAAAGATTGATATTAGTTTCACTGGATTGTTAGTTTGCAGTTTCAGCAGAACTTCAAAAAGTGTCCTTCGAAGCACCTTCGGGAAAGAACTTCTAGCTCTCATCAAACTTTAGCAATTAAGATGTTAGATGTCATTACAAGTACCAGACTTTATAAGTTGCTTTTTTCCCTTTCTCTTGATGTCAATGGTTATATATTTGCTACTGGAATATTGATATAATAATACATTTAACCTTTTTTTTTTTTTTGTTGAGAGATAATACATTTTACTAGTTACTTACAGTTAACGCCTTCTCTATTTGTTTATTTTTTATTTTTTATGTTGAGCTTTGGTACAAGTACGAGGAAGAACAAAATCAATGGATTGTATCATTGTTTTGATCAATATTTGGAATTAATCTCAGGGGTTAAGGTTCCGATTGCAATACTATTCTCTGAATTTGGCGACTACTCTAAGCCCGAACTCTTTAAACAGCTTGACGATGTCTTAGCTTCTAAATCTGATGAGGTAAATGGTTTTACTTGATAAGTAGAAAAAAAAATTGCAAGCTAAAGTTGCTCTTAAATTCTTGATTACATCCTTCTTCTGTGTCAAATACTTTAGGTGTGTTACTTGTAGACACAATGAACACCAAAACTTGGGGTTGGTTACATTAATCTTTGCCTTACCTCTATACGGGGCCATATCCCTTATTATATCATGATTTGATTGATTTCTCTTATGTCTTTCTTGGCATTTTGATTAATGTTTGGGTTTGCCACATAGTAATCAAGTAATGTTTGATTATTTTCAGGTAGATGGCTATGTTAAGATATTTCCGAAAGTTGAACATGGGTGGACAGTCAGGTATGATGTTGAAGATGCTGCAGCTGTAAAAGTCTGCTGAGGAGGCTCATCAAGACATTTTAGAATGGTTTGCTAAGTATGTGAAGTGAAATTGTCAAATTTGATACTTTTGTGTTAAATATTGGCTTTGTATTATTATATGAGTAACAGTGTGAAGTGTGAACCCAGCCAAATTAATATGTGGTGTGTAAGAACTTTACGAATTATGGGTAAATAAAAGCTGCATGCTTTATCTGAAAGTATTGTTGTAATGAGAGCATGAGTGTCTTTTTCTAGAGAAATTATATACATTAGTTGTATTACACCTCTCTCTCACATATAAATGTGGGTTTCATATGCAAGACACATATATATAAGTTAGGTGAGAGAAAAGTGCAATACGCTAGATGCACTGAATAATTTCACTCTTAACCAATGAATAGTTTATCCTAAGTAGAAAAACTTCATTGGATGCTTTGTAATGGTTCATATGGTTATCATTACATCATAAATTCCATGATTTCGAGGGGACTTCGAAAATGGTGAAGTTCCCATAGGGTCTTGCCACACCGTGGAAGGCTTTGTAGATTGTTTGGGGTGGGTGCATATCTCTCAATGATCGACTGTGCATTAATTTGATGCTGAATCCTTGGAAATGGATCATAAATTTGCTAAATGCTTCAAGTTGATTCACATGGCCATACCATTATTGCATATTCATTCTCTCCAAGTGATTGATGTTGATGCCTTTGAGCTGAGAAAAGTTGAAGAGCTTATGTCTGAGGCTCTATAAATGGTCAATTTCTTGCCGGGTCTTGTCTCATCATTTTTGCTTCAATCTACATGCCATTTTACACGTTTTTATTTGATAGATTTGTTTTGTTCCTTCATTAGAAACTTCCACTGCGATGATTATTTGTACTTGTTTTAATTTTAAGCATCGATTAGATCATAGGTTGTGTCGATGGCTAGCATTAAGCATTTGATTTTGCGATTTCTTTCAAATTAATGGAAACTACTTTAACAACGTTACGTGGATTTAAAAAGGCAAATATTAAGTAATACTAATTAAATAGACAAAAATAACTATATGTATGTTAAGATGCAATTAAGAAACCATTATAGGCAATTGTAATTACAAGATAATGTCATTACTCTCTCAATGCTAATCTTTAAACATAATGTAAAGCTACAATGACATTATAAAATCAAATTAAGAAATTACAAGAGAACATAGCTACTTGCATCAAATAGCTTACTAAGACAACGTTGTCTTAGTAAGCTATTTGAAACATATAGCCCGTGTGTTATATGTTAACATATAACCCTAAACTAGTAAGCTACAAGTGAAACATCAAGAGAAATTAGTCTGGGATGTGTATTTTCTTTAGATGTGAACCTCTTTTATACTTGAGACCTTGACATTATAAAATCATAAGACTGTCTTATATGATAATTTTTCAACATTAATAGAGTAAAGCAAGCAGCAACTCAATAAGGCTTTCAATCCACGCATTGCCATTTTTGCTCAGGCTCAAAGGGAAGAGAGTATGAAAAGAGGATCTATTGATTATATTCTATATTATTCTATTCTAACGTGTGTTTATTTAGTAAGCCTATTGAACAGAAGCCTATGAAACCTCAATTTTGTATTATTTAATATATTATTCTATTCAAACATTTCCAAATTTCTCATTATCCATATGCCATTACTATCAAATTTTCATACTTTCTAATGGAATGCGGTAAGTAATGTGTAGAAAAATTATTATTTTCTTCGTTGCAGCTTGTTTTGTTACTTATCAAAAGAGCTTCATGTTCTTATATTTATTTGGGCTACATGTGGTACCCCAATGACCATGCAAATCAGCAAATAACACCATAAGGGTGATTCTTTTAAATTGATGGTAACTACGTCAACAGTTATGTCGATTATAAAGGCAAATATTAAGTAATCGATGAGAATAAATGTTAAGATGCTATTAAGAAACTACAACGATTGCACTATGGGCAATGCTAATTACAAGATAATGTAATTATTCTATCGATACTAATTTTCAAACATAATGTAAAGCTACAATGACAAATATACAGTTAAAATAAGAAATTAAATTACAATATATTATATAGCTACTTACTTGCATCAACACCTTAATAAGACTACACATAGCCTTAAACAAGTGAAACAATAGAAAAAATTAATTTGAGATATGTCTCTTCTTAGGATATGAGCCTTTACTTTGATACTCGAGGCCTCAATGGTTATTTCTAGTTTGTTGCAACACATGGAGTTCTATCATTGATCGCATAGGACACTTATCCAATAAGTTGTCATTACGTGTTCTCTTTTTGAATTATGATAACTAAAATGATTGGCATGATAAGCTTCTTAATTATACTTTAAACTAGTCGCAGACCCACGCTATGCGTGGGAATATATTATTACTTTGAAATTGTGGTACAATATATAGTATATTCTCTCTAAACATAAAAAAAATTTCTACTGTTATGAAAAAAAATTATATTCACCATTTTTCCTGATTTACATATTTGAACTTATTAAAACTTTATCCCTTAAAAATAGAGGTTAGTGACTCTTATATCATTTTTCCCCTAAGAGGAATAAAAGCTATAATTGTTAATGCTTTAAAATAGTGTTGTTCATCTTTATGGGATCTCATATGATTAATAAAATATAAGTTTCATTCACTTTGGTCTATGTTGTTTTAGATTTTATTTTATTTTAAATTTAGTTCTGTCATACGGGACTCTTAAATTGACATGCAACATATATAGTATAGTAAAATAGTATTTCATTTTAACTTAAACTTACTCTTCTATACTCTTTGCATATTTTGCGCGTGATAAATTTTTTTTTTTTTTGGCATTCTCATTAAATATATTTTTATTAATATTAATGATTTAGTTATTAATAATTGGTTTTTATTATCATTTTAGTTAATAAAAGCCTTAAATATAACTTTTTAAAAAAAAAAGATTTTGTATATATTTATTTATTTGTATTTAATGTGAATCTTTACATATACCATCAAGTAAACTTTATATATCTCACTCCTTTAGATGCGTAAAACTATGGACTAATACTCCATAATGATAGTCACTAATGAATATTATCATGTTTTTAATGATCTCATTTGTAATACTTATTATTATTATTATTATTATTATTATTATTATTATTATTATTATTATTATTATTTATTGATAATTTGCATAACAAAGATGTTAAATGAGAGGTAGCATCGTTCATTAGATTTTCAAAAAGTTATAGTGTATGAAAATTATATATATATATATATATATATGTGTGTGTGTGTGTGTGTGTGTGTGTGTGTGTGTGTAATTTATTTCTTATGCAATTTCTATTATTGCAGGAGAACATCACTTTTTTAGTTATGATTGGAAATATGGTTTCCATGGTTAAAGTTTGATTATTTTTAAAATTTAATTTTAGTACTATAATTGTATTTAATTGTTGATTATTGATTTAATTTTTAAAGTGAAGGTAATGGTTTATTTTACTGCATTGTAAAGTTTTAAATATTCTTCATATGATCATCTCAATTTTGTATTTTACTTCTCCTTACAACCTCTTTGTTTTCCAATTAACGATTTATAAAGACGTTTGATTTTTTTTTTCTTTATATACTCTTTATCTATAATGATGTTTTATGATGATTCTATGGCATTAAATATGCATTATTAGTTTCTTTATAGTATATTTGGTTTGATATCCTCATTAATTTTTTTTTAATATAGTGTTTCTAAATTGGCATTAGTTTTGTATTCTATTTTTACTTTAACGTATTGGGTGTGAGAATGAGTGTTTCTTTAGTATTACTCCACTTTATGAGGACAATTTTTTTTTTATTGAATCTAAGTAAAATGTAATATGTTTAATTTTTTAAAATAAAAAAGGAGAGAAAATTTAAATAATTTAATAAAATGGAAGATGTGGCTAAATTTAAATTTTGAATAAAATAATATGAGGAGAAAAAAAAAAGTAAAAGTAAAAGACAGACCGTTTATTCCAAATTTTTTTCTTCATCACTTTCAAAAAATGTAACCATTAGTTTCTTTTTATTATGGCTCTTTTGTAATTTGAATAAATTCATATGTAGCTATAGTTGTTATTTGTTTGAAATATTATTTTCTTCTTGATTTTAGAAGTGATCAATATTGAGAAAAATAATGACTTTTTTCTTTTCATTAAAGCAACTGTGTATTTAAATAAATTCTTGCCTAATTTTGATTGTATACCATGTTTCCGTATATTATATTTTTTCTAATTCAGTGATGAAATATTAATTTTCAATGACTTCACATTCGTTTGAGATTGCTTTTATTTATTTATTTAAAAAGCTATATAAGAGTAAAGTTGTACATCCCATAAAGAAATCATTTGAGAAGTAATCATATATAAGTTGGATTTCAATCTTATCTAAACCCAAATTTAAGGTGATTGAATAATTATTATTTGTAATAATCGCTAATCTATGAAGTGCGTTGAAAAGATTTACAAAAATGTGTAACATATAAACACTCAATCACTGATGAAACAATTTCTATATTGTTAAAGTGAAAACTAAAATATTAAGAAGACTCCAAATATACCATGTAAAGATCATTGGCACCTATTGTCACAAAAACATGTTATGACCCAACTCGAATTCTAAATTTGCAACCATGACTGACATGTTAATAACTAAATACCAATCCTAGTCTAATGTTGAATAAAATAAGATGAGAATAGGAAAAAAAAAAAAGTAAAAATAAAAGATATAACAATAAATACTAAATTATCCAAATCATGCTATGTAATAGGATAATATTTTACAATCAAAGAGAAAAAAAAAAAAAAAAACACTTAAAACACAAAACTATATCGCATCAATCCAAATTAAAGTTCTAAAAAACACAAAATTTATCAACCTAAAGCAGAGATGCAAGAAAAATAAAAAATCTACAAAAGAATTGAGAGAGAGAGAGAGAGAGAGAGAGAGAGAGAGAGAGAGAGAGAGAGAGAGAGAACCTTTTTGTGAGGGAAAACTATGCAAACAATGGAAGAGCAAATGACAAATTTATAATAACATTGTGTGAATAAGAAGAGACAAAATAAGGGTAAATGAAAAGAGAGATGAATAGTGATATTAAGAGAGAGGATAGTGGGGAGATGAAAAGGTAAGGAAAGGGGAAAGGTTGGAGAATAAGAAGGTATGAATAAGAAGAGACAAAATAAAGGAAGATGAATAGTAATATTAAATTAGAGGGTAGTGGGGAGATGAAAAGGTAAAAGAGGGAGAAAGGTTGGAGAAAGTGTATATATTAAAAAAAAAAGTGTATGTAAAAAAACATATTATAAGAAAATTAATAAAAAATAAAAGGGTAATGACGTGGACGCTGATGTGGCTTAACTGGAGCGTAGCAACAATGAATGCTACGCTTCAGCTTTTAGATATATATAGATTGGGAGTTTTCACTTCACCGTCACATTTTAAATATGTTGCACTGCTATCCTTGTGGTCTCCTCATAATATTTTTACATGTGTTCTATTCTTCTAGTGTTGCCTAGAGTCCGTTTGGTTAGAAATTTCTAATATTGTTGTTTAAATGTTGTGAAAATACGTGTAAATTTTAAAAATACTTGTTTTTGTATTTAAACGCTGAAAACTGTTTAAACAACTGTTCCAAATACACTCTTATCTTTTAATTATGTTGTTAACAAATGCCCCCATACGTGATTGGCATAGGTTATAGCTGATTTTTTGTTTGTGTTGTTGAAAATAATAAGAAAAAACATGTCTATCACGGCAATTTTATCATTTGAAATTCAAAAGGGCTACTTGTCTCTACTTTACCAATTATGCAATTTTAGTTTCAACCATTTCTTCATTCACCTTCTTCCTATAACCCAAAGTCATTTTCTCTCAACTTCTCAGTTCATTCTTTTGTCTTTGTAAACTTTCTATTTGTTCGCATGGAGCAAATTGTTGATCAATTCGGTATGGACTATTTGTCTTATTTTTGGGAGACTAACTCTTATTTTTTGGTTCTAATTAAAAATAAATAAATTAAGTGTACAATTATAAATTTTAGGGTGTTCATAAAAAAAAAAAATATATATATATATATATATATATAAATTTTGGGGGTGCCAAAAGTCACAACTTACTCGAATAAGATAATAAGTATACGTAAGTCATCTAAATATAGGTATGTACAGAGAAATCATCATTATAATTTTTTTTTGGGAAATAAAACACTCTTATGTTCTTTCATGAAGGAAAAACATGTATGCATGTCCACATACCACATGAACCAAAAGAGAACTATTATTGGCTTCTTCTTTTTTTCGTTGGATAAAGAACTATACTTGAGAGTTGAGACTGTTTTGTTTCAGTTCTATATTATCACCGTTCACCGGTCGTGTTTTATTAATGCTATTCACCTAATAGTTTGTTTCTTTTATTTGTTGGAGACATAATGTTTTTTTTAACTCTTCTCACTATTGGACTTATATTATTCCAATCTCTCTAACCTGTGCACAAATCAAAGCTCACTTATCACACAAGTTTCACTTCTCAAGTTTTATGCCCCGTTTCTCTTATTAGGGTATTTGCATAAGTTGATGCAAAATTTCCTTCTATTTTGCAAGAAAAAACCTATTTTTTTATGTTACACACATATTTTTACAAAACATTCGTATCTGTCAGTTTATTATACACATTTATTCAAATAAAATATTCAAAACCCAGCCACCAATACCCAGTGTCCATCAACCCGATCAATACTCACAGATCAATACCCAGCGTCCATCAACCCGATCAATACTCACGGATCAATACCCATCAACCAGATCAATACTCATCAAAATCATCAAAACCCAGCCACCATAAAACCGATCAATACCCACAGATCAATACCCATCAAAACTCAATCATCAAAATCATCAAAACCCCAACCACCATCAACCCAATCAATACCCAACCACTATCAACGATCAATACCCAACCCTCCATCATCAACCCATACAATCACCATCATCAACCCACTGATCAAATAGAAAATCCAAAACTAATCAAACAAAAAAAATAAAAAAAGGATCAAAGGTGAGTAAGATCGTATTAGCGGTGAGATCGTATCGGTGAGCTTCGAATCGTATGGGTGCTTCAGATCATATCGGTGAGATCGTATCGGCGGTGAGCTTCAGATTGTCTCGGTGAGTTTCGGATCATCTCTGCGGCGCTGGACTGATCGGTGATTGGTGAACTGATCGGTGGACTGAGGGTGAGGTTGGACCGTTGGACTAATCGGTGGATTGAGGGAGAGATAAAATGAGAGAGACGTGAGAGTGAGAAGTTGAGAGAGTGAGGCGAAGGAGAGAGAAAAAAAAAATCGTGCATATATGCATGGTTCTTGTAGCAAATGTGCAAATATGCACACTTTTAGAAGCATTGATGTGGAGTATTTTTAAGGTAAAATATGTAAAATTTTTGTTTTTTTCTATTATACAAGACTTTGCATCCACTGATGTGGATGTTCTTAGGGTCCGTTTGGATGCAGCTGAAACTGAAAACTAAAAAATACTGTAGCAAAATAATTTTTTAATGTGTAAAAAATATTGTGGCTCCTATTTTTAATAAAAAAGTTGTTAAAAAGTGAAATTTGTGGGTCCGTAAACAGTGCACTGTATATACTGTGCACAGAAAAATCAAATATTTCGACTGAAAAAAATAATAAAAAAATAAAAGAAATGGGAAAACGCACAACGTGCGTTTGGGAAGCGCAAAACGCGCTTACCAAATGCCCTCTTAGTAGCCGAAAAAAATGCACTAGTAGCCACCGATTATCTTTGGAATTTTTTTGGAGAGTGATTATCTTTGGAGTTTGGACCAATGTTAAGTTTCTAACTTAATTTCCAAAACAAACCCATGGTCTTATTATTATTATTATTATTATTATTATTATTATTATTAGATAGACTTTCGACCTATGAAATTCGCTTTTAACATAGCTCTTGTTAATTTTTTATTATCAGATCAAGACACTAATTAGTTTTTAGTATAGGCAGAATTAAACCTTAAATCTCTTATTCAATTATCAGAAATTTTACCAATTAAATTAACTGAAACTCACGACCTATGGTCTCATTTAATCTAGCATTTAATTATAATTTAGTTATCTCATCAATCTCATGTTAATGTGTATATGTGTATTATCATGATGTGAGTTCTCTTAAAAATTGAGTTAATACCAAATTCTTGATTCTTTTTTTTTTTTTTTTTTTTTTGAGAAACTAAATTCTTGATTCTTAAATCGAGAACACATGAGTTTTAGACCATTTAGCTCAATTGATAAGATTTTTTATCGTTCATTATTGAGCAATACCATAGGTTAAAATCTTATTATATCTTAAAAATAAAAATAAAAAATCGACTCAGTAAGACCCACACATATTAGAAGTAAAAACTATGTTATTTTATTTCCCAAGTTATTTCGCAGCTTCTCTCTGACAGTCCATAACACAAACACTTGATAGGGTAAAGCAGCGACTCAGTATGGCTTTCGACCCACTCACTGCCATCTTCGCTTAGCTTAGCTTCGCTTCGTTTCGTTTCAAAGGACAAAAGGGTATGAAATTCTGTTAATCTATTCCATTTTTTGTTTAATAACCTATTGAACTGAAGCATATGAAACCTCAATTTGTGTTATTTAGAATCAAATGCTATTCCAAAATCTCCAGATTTCTCATTCTCCACATGCCATTTCCATCACATACTCTGTACTTTTGAATGGAATGCGGTGAGTAATGTGTAGAAAAATTCTTATTTTTCGAAAATTTTGAAACGATGTTCTTTGATATAAAACTTAATTAATTAAGGATATTCAATGAGTTAATTGTATCCAAGTTTATTCTTTTAGGGTGCCCATTTCATTTTTGATTTTGCATTTGATGTGTCTGTATATGTATTAAGCTATGTTTGATTGTATTGCTAAAACTATGCTTGGTACTACAGGGTTTTGCTTTTGGGGTATTTGGGTTTAAAACTTGTGATGGGTGAAGCTGTATTTTTATGGCAAACTCTGTGTGTGTGTGCGTGAGTGTGTTGTTTTACAAGAGATAGGTTTGGTTGTATGAGGTTGTATGTTGTGATCCTCTCCATTTCACGTGAAATAAAAAGAGTTCACTTCACAATTAAGATTTTATATGCTGTGCCACATTCCATACACCTTTAGATTTGTAATATTGAATCTGAATCGTGAAATGGATACATTCAAATAGAGAGTTTTGAAATGGCGTGGCACTATATGCATCTTTGGATTTGTAATATTTAATCTGAACCATGAAATTGATCCATTTCAAATGGAGAGGTAACTAATAAGTTTTTTTGGCAGTTTCTTCACCAAAAAAAAAAAACTTAAGTTTTAGCTGTTTATTTATCTGCATAAGCTTTGGCTATGGATGAGATATAGTCTTTGTTATGTACATCATTTGGTTGAGTTGGGCCTGCTAGAATTTATTGGTTTATATTATTAAGAAGCAGTTTTCTATGCTTCTATGGTTGAATAATCTGTGTCATTGTTGATGAAGTGTGTGTTTTTTATTTATCAATATGCTTGGAGGAAATTTGGGTTTATCATGGATTCACATGCTTATCTGTTGGTTTTAAGTCATATGCAGGCAACAAATGTGTAAAGCAATATTTTTTTTTTTTTTCATATTTATTATGGTGGAAAATACAAACTGCATATTTTTCCAGATTTTTTCTAAGGCTCAAGTCACTAAGGTCTCTTTCTTTGGTGTGTGTGTGTGTCTGTTAGCTTTGGAGCTTTTGGATTTGCCACATAGAAAACAGAGGAAATGAACTGTTGCGTGTGATCTGGTTTGTATTCATAAAAACTTTTGTGTGTGTGGCTAATTTAGGACATTTTGTTTCATTTAGTTGTTTTTAAGTTAGTTGGCAGTGCTTTGCTTAAGTGTATGCTTTTAGAAATTAATTTACATTCCCATTTGATTTCAAGCTGATTTGGGATTGTTCCTTGTGTTATTACTTTTTAGTAGTCTCTCTCAAGTCTTTTCTTCGATGTCATTGTCAGGTATATTTGGTTGTTAATTTGATGGTGTTCATGGGCAAGAATATGATTCTTGAACTCTTTCCCTTTTTCATCATTCTTTATATTTTTTCTGTAACTCTTGAATTTCTTTTCACATGATTGTTAAGTTGATTCCCACTTTATATTTTTGACTTTGACTGATCTTCTCTTTATTACATGGTTTAAATTGTTGTTGAAAATCTTATCTTCCGCTTAATGAGTGTTTTTCGCCCTTCACTGGATTTGTTCTTTTATCCTCTCTCTTTGTGACCTTTTTGTATGGGTGTTTCTTGAATGAAGTGATAATATTGCTGGACCGGGACTCAGGAGTGAAAGGAAGGACGAGCCCAGCACAGTTCTTATAGCTCCAAAGATTCTGTGAAAGAGACAGCTACAGAGAGAGAGAGAGAGAGAGAGAGAGAGAGAGAGATGGGAAAAGTAGCTGCGGCAGTGATTGTGAGTTTGTGGGTCATTTTTCTCTCTATCCTTGTTAACCACATAGTTCCTAAGCCTTACATGGTAAACCCCAAACGCCAAATCGAAAAGAATATGAATGTTTATGAAAATTTTGCTGATTTTTATTTGTTTGATTGCATAGGATGAAATATTCCACATACCTCAGGCACAACAGTACTGCATTGGCAATTTCAGAAGCTGGGACCCCATGATTACCACCCCTCCTGGCCTGTACATCCTCTTAAACCTTTTGCATTTTTTTTTTTTTAACAAATTTTAATAATTTTGTTGAGGAATTTGAACTTCCACTAGTTAATATCTAAATTGCGGATACACTTGAATGGACAATTTAACCAAGAAAGATTTAATAAAATGAGAGATTGAAGTGGGTCATATTTAACTTCCACTCGTTAATTGGTGTTACAATGTGAATTTTTTACCAATTAACTTCCGCTCATTAATTGGTGTTTTCTTAATTTTTAGTTGATATTTGAATTGGGGATACAATTGAATGGACAATTTAACAAAGAAAGATTTAATAAAATGAGAGATTGTAGTGGGTCATAATTAACTTCCACTCATTAATTGGTGTTACAATGTGAATTTTGTACCTTGCTTTTGAAATTATGGTTGTTAGCTTGAATGTGGCTTCTACTATTCTTGAACTCGTATTCTGGAGGGCACAAAGCAAAGAAAAGATTGTATGGAAGTGGGGTTTATAGGTCTTATTAATTATAATATTTTTTCCACCATGACTATTTATTGATGAAACAGTAAGCTGCTTGGAAATAGTAGTTGACCTTTTAGTTTTTCCAAGAATGATTTTCTTTTGATATATCATTTTATGCATGTGATGGGATATCACCTATTTTCAGCTGACGGGTTTAAAATGATGATTATACCATGCTCCATATATTTCCAAATGCCTTACCAGAATAACACACAAGGGCTGCTTAGGTCTCAGTAAGTTATTAGGTTGGCTCAGTCCTAATCAGAACAAATATTTTGATAAAGGGGTTGATACATGCGATTAAAAACTTTTGCAGGTACTACCTTTCACTTGTCCATGTTGCTTCTTTGTTTCCAGGCATGTCTATAGTACAAGCAGCCTCATCATTTTCTGAAGTTTGCACCACTTCGATTCTTCGATCTGTAAATGGTGTTTTGGCAGTATTATGCAGTATTGTTGTGTATGAGATTATTACGCTCTTGAGACCAACTCTTAGCGAAGGAAAAGCAACAATTTGTGCAGTGGTCCTAGCTTTATATCCCCTTCACTGGTTCTTCACTTTTCTCTATTATACAGATGTTGCATCGCTTACTGCAGTGCTTGCTATGTATCTTGCATGTTTGAAAAAGAGTTACTGGTTAAGTGCAGTGGTAAGGTACTCAGCTTAAGTCTTTTTTCATTAATCAGTAAAATTTTTTGAAAATCAATAGATTACATACTTAAACAAAGAAATGCATAACTTCATTCTAGTGGTAAACTAATTTCATTTTGTTATATGCAGCTTGGTGCCTTGGCTGTGGTCATTCGACAGACAAATATAGTTTGGATGCTTTTTGTTGCATGCACTGGGGTTATAAATATTACTCTGGTCTGTCCAAGAGATAATGTCGAAGTAAATGATATCGACACAGCTATCAGGAAGTCTAATCAATCAACTTCCAACGATGATGTTAAATCAGGGTCAAATTTGAGACAGCGAAAGTTCAGTAATTCCCTGGGTACTGATAAACATTCTATGCCCAGTGCAAGCTTGGTTTCAACAAACCACTCATCAGGTTTGTTATTTGTAATATATGTAATCGTGTTATGTTATGATGAAAGTTAATTTACTAGATTTACTCTCCATTTTATATAAGTAATGGAAGATGAGCCTGCCAATATGGTAGTTTTCCAAATTGGTTCTTTCTCCCTCACTATCTATACTTTTTTGTTCTTGATCCTTATGATTCAGTTACTGGCACTGTGTTGCAGGTTTACTTGATGAGGTCAAGGTCATCTTTTTAGCATTATGGCATATGAAGTGGAAGCTTTTGGTTTCCTTTAGTCCCTTTCTCATGGTATTTGTGGCTTTTTTGGCTTTTATCCGTTGGAATGGGAGTGTAGTTCTAGGTATTGTTCATGTTGCTTCTTTTAACTTTGAGGCATGTGAAGTCCCTTTGTTGCTTGTCTCTCACTGCTTGTCCTGATATGGCAGGTGCAAAAGAAGCTCACACAGTTTCTCCACATTTTGCACAGATCATGTATTTTGGTTTGGTTTCTGCTCTTGCTGTGGCTCCTTTACACTGCAGCAAAGGTCAAGTTGTGGACCTGTTCCAGTCATTTTGGAAGAGAAGGCCCATCAGTTTCTTTCAAGTTTTTGTAGCTGTTATTGCTGGCTTCTTCTCTGTACATTCTTTCAGGTCAGAGAACCAGTTAGTTTCCTGAGCAAATTGCTATAGGGATCTTTTTTACTTTTCTACTACTCCTAATTGAACTTGATGCTTCTAGCGAAATACTAGCATAAACTTAATTGAAGAGAATGCCATTCCTGGTTTTGATCTGTAAATTTATGGGTGTGAATTGGGTTTTGTTACTACTTATGGTGGATTTACCAAAGCATTCTTATATGAAAGGTTATTATTTGAGTGCCTTTTGCAATCTCACTTACCTTCTATAGACCCTTTTTGTCCTGTAAAAGTTTTTCTTACATTTTTCTCTAATCCAAGGGGGGAAAGTTTAAGTGGTATTTTTTACTTTTGTAGATTGCAAAAACTGACGTACTTTTAGTTTATGTTACTGTTTGCTCACAGGGCTATGTGACTGTTTCAGCATAGCTCATCCCTATCTTATTGCTGATAATCGGCATTACCCATTCTATCTCTGGCGGAAGGTCATCAATGCTCATTGGTCAATGAAATACCTTCTAGTCCCGCTTTATGTTTATTCATGGTTTTCCATCTTCCGAACATTGGGTTAGTACAAGCTCCTATCAATATTTGTCACAAGTACTTTTCTTCCCCCAACATTTACCAAAAACGGAGCAATTGAAGATATGATTATTCAATCTTTGCATCCTTCCATTTGTAGTTTCTTTCTGCGTCACTAAGGGGTGCTTATATCTTTTATTGGCAGGGAAAGTTCAGAGGAAGATATGGGTGTTAGCATTTTTCTTGGCTACTGCTGCAGTTCTGGTACCTGCTCCATTGATTGAGTTCAGATACTACACGATTCCATTCTATTTCATAATACTTCATTCCCACATTAATGATTATCAAAGCTGGCTTCTCATGGGACTTCTATATCTAGCCGTCAATGTCTTCACAATGACAATTTTTTTGTTCCGGCCATTTTATTGGGACCATGAGCCTGGGATCCAGAGGTTTATATGGTAGGAAAGATTCTAAGAAATGCTAAAGGCTTCATCATACAAATCAGTTTTGGGTGGTAGTATTGTTTGTCTGGGGATTTACATAGAGATAGAATTTTGCTTGTTTTGGTTTGGAGGTAGAAGAAGAAGGGTGGAATCCTTGAGTGGTACAAGTTGTTTTGTTACACGTACGCTATAGGTCGTGATTGCTAACTATATGTCAAGTGAAACCTGTTGTACTAGTCATTTGTACAAATAGCAAGATTTTCCATGCGTCCTACAATGGTCATTAGATATAAAATGTTCTACCCCTCACCCACAGGGAATAACCCATGAGTCCTACAATCTCAGGGTTCAAGCTCCAAGGAAAAGCATACTCAAAGTGATCTGGATTGCGTTCCAGATAAAGGAAAAAAAATGATGAAGAAGAAGAAAAGTCATTTCATCATCCAAGCTCACCCTAGCTTCCCTGTCATCACTTTGTTGAATCTTTTCCCTTTTCTTTTCTTTTTAAAATTCTTGTATTAAATTTAATTGACCTTGAAAAAGATAAAATTATGCATTTTTCATTGATCAAAATAATCCACGTATTTGAATTTAATTAGAGCATTTAAGATACTGTACCTAGATCATTTTCCCATATGGAGTTTACACCATTAGCATTGTTAGAACTTAGCACTTATGTTTATAAAAGAATAATACAAATCAATTTATGAAAGCCAATGATTTTTTGAGATAGATAAAATTAAAATTGTTAATAACAATTGAGACTTGAAGTTCATAATTTCTTTTTGAAAAATAGTCTCTTCCAAGTCCAAATTTCTCTACCTATGTATTTTTGAGGGTTAAACTTTTCCAGTAATTTCTTCTTGAAAATAGTTGGAACCTCTCCATTGTTCAAATCTCTCTACCTAAGCATTTTTGAGGGTTGAATTTCTTTAATAATCCTATGTATCAATCATATGTTCAAATTATTGATAACAACTTACATTTCACAAAATATAACTCTATAATATTTTTAAAATAAAATTTAAAAAAAATGTTTTGTAAAAAGGAAATTTCAAAGATACTTGTTTCAAGAAAACATTTTTTAAACAAAAAATAAAATATATTAAAAAGAGAGAGGCTTTTGTCCAATGCATTAAATGAGACACAAGATAGACACGTGATCAATTTTTAACACTTGTTGCGTCAATATCACATTCAATACTCAAATGTACTTAAAAAATTGAAATAACCACTTCCATGTGACGAGGCCTAGGTTTAAGCAAAGATGATAAGAGCTACCACATGCCCGAAGTGTACTTTTTGATAGGGGTGTCAATTCGGGTTAGCGTGTCGGGTTCGTGTCGTGTCGAGGTAGGGGTATTCTACTAAATGACTCAACCCTAACCCAACCCATTTAATAATCGTGTCAGGATCCTTCAACCCTAACCCGACCTATTAATAAGGCGGGTTGACCTGACCCAACCCATTTAACACGCTTAATAAATGAGTCGTGTTGGGTTGACACGAATGTAACACAACCCATTTCAACCTGCATAATATTAAATATAACATCTATCTAGAAATAATTTTTTTTTACATCCCACAAAGTAGTGCATACACTTCAAGTCTTCAACCCACATTCAAAATAATATAGTTCAACAAAAATATAACATTCATCTAGAAATAAATTCTTTACACTCCAAAAGAAGTGCAACACTTCAACCCAAATTCAAAATAACATAGTTTAACAAAAATAAAATAACATAGTTCAACAAAAATATAGTATCCTTGGAACTCGCCAAATGCTAAGTATCAATATTGAAAAAATTTGAGCAAACAATAGACTAATCTTGACTTTGACCATGATTATCATCCATAGATTCTTTGTTGATGTCCAAATTCATAACATCTTCCACAAGCTCATCCAATTTCATTTGTGCAAGTTCTATGCCAAAAAAATAAAAATAAAAAAGTATTATTAGTTACAAAATATGATCACGCCTTAACAGTTTTACAAGAATTAAATAATAATAATGTAAGAGTAATAATAACTAATGAAACAAATAAGATTACCTTTCTCTCCATACAGCCAATCTCTAGTGCAAACCAATGCCTCAACAGTGTCCGGCCTCAATGAACTCCTGAATTGATCAATCACTCTCCCACCAACACTAAAAGTAGACTCTGAGGCAACAGTAGAAATAGGAACACTCAAAACATCACGAGCCATAGAAGCTAATTCAGGGAATCGGAACTGATTTGCTTTCCAAAATGAGAGAATATCTAAGTTTGCACTCCTGTCCACTCTTGGCTCACCCAAATAGAGTTCTAATTGACTTTTTTGTGAATGGGCAGACTCTTCATCAATTTCAAATGAATCAAATTCCTAAATAAACAACAATATCAATAAATATCACTCTTACAAAATACCAAATAACTTATTAAATTAAAATAAAAAATAGCAATATAAAATAACATATTAAATTAAAATAATTTTTTACCTGCATAACTGCTCTAGTCTCTTTGCTAAAAGATTGAATTGGACTCACATGAACAACCTTTCCACCACGTTTTCCAGTAGCTTCTGATGTTGTAGGAGCATTACTTGCATATTCCAAGTAAAGAGAAAATAATTTCTCATGGACATTCAAATATGCAGGGGAACCACTATATCCATAAAGCTTCTTATAGCAAAAATCCACAAACTGAAGCTTATAACAGGGGTCCAAAGTGACTGCTATAGCTAGTAGTACATTGAAGTCCAACCAATACTTCTCAAACTTGGCAAGCATTTGGACTGCCATTCTTCTCATGTACTCATCTTCATTCTCCATTTGTTGCCTCAAGGTTAGATAAATCATGAACACTGATGGAAAGTACAAATTGGCAGCAGGATATTTGGTTCCAGAAAATGTACAAGTAGCATCATAAAAAACAGCCAATAATTTGTCAATCTTTTCTACCTTACTCCACTCATCAACAGTGGGACAATTCTTATAATTAGAGTCTGTCAATTCTAAGTGGCAAAAAGCACGCTTGTAGTAAAGAGCATTCTCAATCATAAGAAAGGTAGAATTCCACCTAGTGGGAACGTCCTGTCTTAAGCCTCTCTTACCATCTAAAGACATTTGATTCACCGACTCTAAAAATTTTGGCTTCCTCACTTGTGAACCTTTCACATATTTAACACTTTCTCGAATTTTTTGGATAGCAATATCAATCTCCTTTAAGCCATCTTGAACTATTAAATTAAGAATATGAGCACAACAACGAAGATGAAAAAAATCGCCATTACAAACAAGTACTTTCCTAATACTCAATTGAGTTCTCAAGATGTCAACAGAAACATCATTAGAGGAGGCATTATCTAATGTCACAGAGAATATCTTGTTCTCAATTTCCCACTCACAAAGCAAATTATACATTTTCTCAGACAAAGAAACTCCATTGTGTGGTGGAGGCATAAAGCAAAAATTCAACACCCTTTTTTGTAGAACCCAGTTTCTATCAATGAAATGTGCAGTAATGCACATATATCCATCAGTGATTATAGAAGTCCACAAATCAGATGTTAAACTAATTCTACTTGGAGCATCTTTTAACATGAATTTAATCTTTTCTTTCTCCCTTCTATGCATCTTAATCAAATCAGCCCTAGCAGTATTTCTAGTAATAATGGTAGCTTCAGGGCATAAATAAGCAAATATAGCTCTTATGGCAGTATACTCAACAAAACGAAATGGTAAGTCATGCATAACAATAGCAGCAACTAGCAACTCCCTAAATTTATCAGGTTCAAATTTAGATATAGCCCCACCATTTTTACTTAAAAGTAATTGACCCACATCTCGTGTATCTCTTCTCACACAAGTTTCCAAATGACGCTTTAAGTTTCCAGTTCCGTAATTACCTGGAACCAAGTAAACAAGTCCACATCTCTTCCATTTGCATCTTGGCTTGTTGTCTGGTCCAGGAGAAATCATTTCAAAGTGTAGCCAAACTTTTGAAGTTTTCCTACGCCTTTTCTTTTTTTGACCCTCCATTAGAACTATTACATCTTCCAAGTCATCAACTTCTTCCTCAGTTATAATTTCCACATCATTTGTATTTTCCACGTTATTGATATTATTGGTTGCCTCCATCTATACCTACACAGTTTACAAAATGCAAATAAACAACACATTACAATACAAATATAAACACTATTCTTGACGTTTTATTATTATTTACTATCACAAACACTTTTTAATTCTATAATCCGCAACATATGAAACAAGCTTCAAAAAATAATATACGGATCCAAGGGAATTAATAGTTCACTACCTCTTTATAGTATCTCTCTACAAATTTTGTATCTTTGATCACCTTTTGAGTTATCCCTTAGAAAAGATTGCTTGGCACTTTCAATGGTAGTTATGCAATTCATAAACGTAATTTGGTTTCATCAAAATGATTTTGTGATTTACATAAAAGAAGATTATTTTATTTATCTGGATTTATCAAAATTAAGAGTTTAAATTTTAGATGATTTTAATATTCTACATCAACTAAATTTTGTTTTCTCTATGATGCTTTTCTGTAGTTCGATTTTGATAGTGTCGTATCTCTAGAATAAGCCTAGAGAAGGAGATTAGGGAATCACTTTTCCAGTGCTGGTTTCATCTACTGAGATTGTGATAAGGATGGCCAAAAGTGTATTGAGTGAAATTTGATCACTTTTCCAGTGTTGGTTTCGACTGAGATTGTGATAAGGATGACTACTTACACGTAAAATACAGTTCTATTCTATCAATCATTCAACATTTTATTACGTTAAGCAATTGCTCTCAAAAATCAAACCTATGTTATGTGTGCACGCCTCATAAAAGAAAAACAACATTTAAGCAAAGAATGAGTGTGCAAGAGTTACAGCAAGACTAAGCTTAATAGCATCCCAAACAGGGAGTGACCAACCACTGAAAAGTGGCCTAAGGAATACCTATCCGAGGAAGTGACCAACTCGTCCAATATCAACCTTCATTGTAAACATAATCTCCTTACCTTACTCGCATAAAGCCTAAGAGAGTTGGCCGTGGCATATCCTATCACGGCTTAACTTTTCCTTCTTTTTTTTTTTTTTTTTTTTTTGACAACAAATTTTGCTTGTTTTGAAAAGTATTATGCAGAAAAAAATAAACACATTAGAGAGAGTGAGAGATACCTGGCTGCAAAGTTTACACTTGAGTATGAGAATTGGTGTGTGAAGAAAAGTACGGCTGAAATAAAAAGAAATTAGATATTTATAAGAAGGTTTAGAGGTTTAGGGTTTGTAGGGTTTAGAGATTTAGGGTTTATAAAGTTTTAATTTTCAATTATATCCCTTGTAAATTTTTGTAATTACTCACTTTTCTTTTTAAATTTAAAATATATGTTGGATATAAAAGGAATTTGACAAGTCTAAAATAAAATAAATATTTATTTGTTATATGAGTTAAACGGGTTGTGTTAAGTGGGTCATTTCAGGTTTGACCCAAATAAATTGGCGTGTCAAACGTGTCTATTGCGGGTTACACAGGTTGACCCGCTTATGACACGTTTCTTATCGTGTCGTTTTCGGGTTGACCCGTTTATGACCCAAACCCATTAAAGCCCAACTCTAACCCGAAAAAATCCGTGTTGGGTTCGTGTCATGTTCACGGGTTGGGTCGAACATTGACACCACTACTTTTTGAACCAAATGTATAATAAATATGTCTCATTTTTCATTAAGGAAATTGCTAGGGGCACCAAAAATATATCCTGAAATTTTTACACCCTATTATTTTTGTAATGTGGTGGAGTCTAGATGAGGTGAATCCTTATGAGATGGCATGAAAAAGTCTGTGTATTTTACTGTCTCTAGCACACTTCTTTCATTAAGGGGGAAAAAGTTGTTACAGGACACTACAAAAAAGCAAAGGACAAATTGTAAAATTTCTGCTTAATTAACTTTTATCTATATTACTATTTAAAGTACTTCTCCTATTTGGAATCCTCATTTTTTTGTTCAAAAATGCATCTACATCCCTATATTTGAATAGAGACAATACTAAAAGACAATTCGATAAAAATACAACTCTAACTTCTACTAAAATATTACCTAAAAAATAGATCCATTCTTCTACTGATTTTCAAATTGTTTTATCCACTTATAAATTAGATTCTTAGAACAAAAATTATATATATAATATAAAAACACAAATTTTTTTTCCCTACAAAATAGAACCACTAAAAAAAAAAAGTCTTACCACATGCACAAAAATTGTGTATTGAGGCTAGTATCCTATAACGGTTTTGAGCTATAAAATGAGTCTGAGGGGTCCAATATTTACTACTACTTATTATTCATAAATACTAGTAAATAGGGCCATTTTTGTTAAATACCAACTTTCCTATAACAGTTGGTTTTTATAATAAGCTATTAAGAGCATGAGGTATCCAACATTTACTACTACATATAACGGGGCCATATTTGTTAAGTAATATATATACATATATATATATATAACATGTTATAAAATAATAATATTTAAATTATATTTTGAAAGCTAAGAAAGACATCAATGTTTAAATCCACCTTTGTAACTAACTAATTGTTAGTCTTCCATAAAATTAAGTAACTATTCACTAGGGTTAAAATCCTCCTTTTGTATAACTACTAACTAAGCAATTTAGTTTTCCATAAAATTGAGTCTCAAGGTACTAAGATATGATGGTATTCCATTCTTTTGGATTAATAATGATACTTTTTGATTAAAAACCAATAGGAGACTTTGTAGTGTGAAAGAGTAATGAGTTGTGCCACATAAAATAACACAACTTATGTCATAACTCATCTATAAAATAGTACGACCCAGAGTAGGAACTTGTGGTGGTGGGTAGAGTATCACTATCAACCCTTCACATTGACCATTTCTCTATATCATGAAATTGAGTATTTTATTAAATTTATTATTAATTAAATCTAGAGAAAGTCTAGAGATACAAATTTTGACACTAATTTGATGTGGCAAATTATTAGTAGTAAGAAAAAAATAATGCCAATGATGGGTTCATAAGAACTAAAAATAACATGCCAACTCAATAAATGTAAAAAATATTACCAAATTTTTTTGATACAAAATAAAAATTCTAATTTAACTTAATTTAAATATATATATATATATATATATATATATGTGTGTATAAAACTCCATTTTAAAAATTTGAACCCTAACTTTTAATTCTATACCCTTACAAACAATCATATTTGTAAATTGACCATTGCGTCAAGGTCAGCTTTTTATCGATGGACAAAAAGAGGAATATTCTGTGCATTATTCAAGTACTGCATATAAATTTACCACAAAAATTGTAGTGACGTGGAAACTAGAAGGTTCCATCTTATCAGAAGGTTCCATCTTATCAAACTTTCTAAAAAATCCCAAAGACTGAGGATTCCATTTGTGTTCTGTTTGTGTTTGCTGATCATCGAAAGAAAGAAAAAAAAAAAAAAGAGAATAAGAATGTCTGGTCCTCAGTGTTGCTCAAACCCACCAACCTTGAACCCAAATGCTGGAGCAGGCCACGTTGAACAGCTTGGTGGACTCAGCACCTATGTCTCTGGCTCTCCCGACTCCAAGCTTGCCATCCTTCTCATCTCTGACGTTTATGGTACCCACACTTTTCTTTGACACTTCAGTTTTTTTGCTTGCTTTTATGGTGTGCTCTAATTTTCACTTCAAACTGTGATCTGGGTGTTGGATTTTGTGTTGTGAGAATACCATTGGGGGGGCTGTTTAGATTCATTTTAGGTGATCGGTGGACGAAATGGTGTTTAAGTTTTTGGAAAAAATTACATATTGAACTCTATAATTTAGGATTGTAACAAATAACAAATGAGACCCTGAGGTTTCAAAATGCAACAAATTTAAGTGCAATCGAATTGTGATTGAGGATTAATATAGGTTTTTGCTGAATTTTTCCTTTCTTTCACTTATATATATATATATATATATATATATATATATATATATTAGCTTTATCTATGAATCTTGAGGAAAATTGATTAGCACCTTCAGTTGTCCTTTGAATTTTTCTGTTTAGTGGAAAAGCTTTAGATTATATTTCTGGTAACCTCTATCGTATTCTGTTCTTGATGATTGGTGTTTGTCCTAGTCATTTATGTAAAATATATCTTGCCTTCTTTTATACCATTTATGTGTTTGTCTGTGTTGGGCTTGGTTGGGATATCGAAAATGAGTGTTACGGAAGCAGTGGGAATGGATTTGTTGAACAATTGATATTGATGCTGTGGATACGGGATACATATGTACCTGCTATAAAATATGTAATAGGCTATGTTAATTCATTACCAGTATCATTTTTTATGATTCCCTCTTAACATGTTTGAGTTTTCCTGCAGGATATGAGGCTCCAAACCTGAGGTATGGCTAATTTTCATCTCTCTTTTCTTTGTTTAGTTTATGGGTTTTGCATAGTCTTTTAGATTAGGTTGTTATAATAGTATTTATGTGTTGGTGAACACCTTTTACATAATGACTTTTTGAGTTTAGTCGATACATATTTCTTTTAAATTCTGAGCCATCAGTGTGAAACTTAGCTGACTTAATTCGGTCAAATATTAGGCACTTTAAAATACTTTCATTTTTCTCTAATTTGGAAGTGGAGTACAATGGATGATTTTAATTCTCTATTTGAAGCTATGCCATGTTATTTTGAATAAGAAGTGCAGCAATAAAGATTTTGCTGTTAAAAGTTGGAGTTGTACTATACACATTTCAGACACACGGAACCAACATTCTGAAAACTAATTTTATCTGTTTTTTTTTTTTTTTTTTTTTTTTTTTTTTTTTTTTTTTTTTAAAGGAAGCTTGCAGACAAGGCTGCAGCTGCTGGATTTTATGTGGTAGTTCCTGACTTCTTCAATGGCGATCCCTATGTGCCTGATGATGCCAATAGGCCTATACAAGTTTGGTTGAAAGATCATGGAACGGTTGGTTCTATCTTTTCATACTTGCATGGAAGTTGTTTATAATTTTAATTTTCTCATTGTGGACCCTTTTGCAAAACTTGAAAATATTGCTGCATTTTTCATTTGAGATTGTGAGTTTGGTATTTTACAATATATTAGGCTGTCTGAATATGCGTGTGGATTTAGCTGCATAATTTCTTTAGCGTTATTACTGAAAGTAACAGATTGTTCTTACTTCATAAATTATTAAACCACCTAGCTGTGTAAACCTTTTGTGGCCTTGATTGAAATTGATGACCCTGATATTGCAGCTTTCAGCTAATTACTATGTGATTTTTAGTATGCACTAATAGTGTCTGAAGCTCTATAATTCTTTCTAAAGGATAAGGGATTTGAGGAGGCAAAGCCAGTAATTGAAGCTGTAAAAAGTAAAGGTGTTTCTGCAGTTGGGGCTGCTGGCTTTTGCTGGGGTGGTGAGTTTTTATCATTAATTCTCCGTTCCCAAACTAGCACCCTAGTGCAGAAGTTATTGCTTGTTAGGGAAGAATTGGTTTTGTGTATCTTCATAGTTTCACTATAACCCCCTCCCCTGACTAAGTTTCTTAATTTTTTCAACTGAAAACAAGTTTGATTAAGGATTCTAAATTTCTAACATTTTAAGTCAGATAGTATTTTATTGATTGAAAAAAATGCTGATACTTGAACTTTTGTACTCTTCTCAGCCAAGGTTGTGGTTGAACTTGCAAAAGCTGAGTTTATCCAAGCTGCTGTGCTGTGTCATCCTTCATTTGTCACTCTAGATGATATCAAGGGTATGGATTCTAGTGCTTGAAATGTGCTAAAGCTTTATATTAGTTTTGTTAGGTTATTAGTTTGCAATTTCAGAAATTAAAAATGTCTTTAGCACGTTCAGGAAAAAATTTCTAGCTCTCATCAATACTCTATCAATTTAAATGTTGGCAGTAATTACAAGTATTTGACTCTATAAGTTGCTTTTTTTCCCTTTCTCTTGAGGTCAATGGATTTTTTTTTTTCGCTACTGGCATACTGATTTGCAATGATTTGATCTTACTTAATGGCTTTTCTCTTTTTAAAAAATACATTGTGGTTGTCAGAAATCATTTCTTTAACACCGGTGTTTTAAAGTTTTTATACGTTAGATTTCTTCTGTTTTGGTACAAGTGCAAGGGAAAAAAATATAATGGATTGTCTGATTATTTACTGATCAATATTTGGAATTAATTTCAGGGGTTAAGGTTCCTATTGCGGTACTAGGAGCTGAAATTGACCATCTTTCTCCACCCGCACTCTTGAAACAGTTTGAAGAGGCCTTAGCTGCTAAACCTGAGGTAGGAAAACCAAATCCTTATTTTCTTATGAAATCTTATAATTAATGCCTTTTCCTTTCTAACTATGAAAGCTTCTTTTCTTTATATAATAAAGAAGGAAATCTAATACTGATGTTTCTTCATTCTTTTAATGACGGCAGATTAGCTATATTTAATTTTTTTACATACTAAAATATAGCCAGGAGCCCTTTAGCCTGAATTTCATGCTTTTAGTTTAGCATTTGTTTCTTTTAGAGAGTAATTTTTTTGGTCACGTTATTTATTCAGCTTGTATTTTTTTTTTTTTGCACATTTCTTCAATGAGTAGATGACTCTTCGGATAGGTTTTTTGACTTGATAAGTAGAATTTGTTTTCCCCATATTTTCCCAAATTTTGCATTTATTATGGAATTTTGGCCTTGATAATGTTCGTCATAGCATTTTTGTCTTTGGCTCTGGTGGTAAAGAGATAGGTTGGGGTTGGGGTAAGTGTTATCAATCTTTTTGAACAAATGACTAAATGTTCATATGGTGATTCATCATCTTGTCTTTGAAATGCCTAAGGTGTATCTTCGAAACCAGGCCATGGTTTGCCCATGCAATGCATCCATCTTGGTGTAACTTTTTCCAAATATTGCATTTCATATTAATAAAATAATGTTTTGATTCTTTTCAGGTCGATTGCTTTGTTAAGATATTTCCAAAAGTTGCACATGGGTGGACAGTCAGGTACAGTGTTGAAGATGTGGCAGCTGTGAAGTCTGCTGAGGAGGCCCATCAGAACTTGTTAGAATGGTTTGCTAAGTATGTGAAGTGAAATCGTCAAATTAGATACTTCTGTGATATGTGTTGGTTCTATAATATTATGTGTAGCAGTGTGGACCCAGTAAAACGCTTGTTTATGAATAAAGGGTGAAAATAGTGTGCTCTATCTGAAAGTAGGGCTATAGGGAGAGCAATGTGTGTGTATGTGGTTCATGTGGTTGTCATTACACCTTGCATTTTCTATGTCCATGGCAATATCGGTGCCTTTGGCTCTTTGAGCTGTCTGAGGCTATAATGCACTGGAAGTGTTGAGAGTAGCTAGACTTCAATCTGTAGTATGTAAGAATTTGAATGAACTTGTTTATGGATAAAGGGTGAAAATTGCGTGCTTTATCTGAAAGTATGGCTGTAGTGAGAGCAATGTGTGTGTATGTGGTTCATGTGGTTGTCATTACACCATGCATTCTCTGATGTCCACGGCGATATCAGTGCCTTTGGCCCTTTGAGCTGTCTGAGGCTATAATGCGCTGAAAGTGGGGCCTCGGCGGCTCTAAGATCTGTGTGACTGGATTAATTCTGATGAGTTATGACTGAATGCCTTCAATACAGATCATATTTTTGCCGAATGCTTTGAATTGGCTCATGTGACCATGTCAGTATTCCATATGTTTTATCTCAAAAGTGATCAATGCTGATGCCTTTGAGCTATCAAAGGCTAAGAAAAGATGGAGAGCTTGCCTCTGAGGTTCTATAAATGGCCGAATTCCTGCCTCATTGTGGGAGGCTCTCTTAATGTTTGCTACAGTCTACATTGCACTTCACAGGTTTACCGTGTATGCCAAATCATTCATGCTTTCCTTGCAAATATTGTGATAGAATTATTTCCATTATTTTACGAGTGAAAGCAGATGGTGGCATCATGGGCTCATATATATACAGCTTTTACGTTAAGCTCTATTACTAAACCTCTGCAGTTATTACTTCGCCAAATAGGCACTAGAAATAAAGAATTATTTGTATTTTTTTAAAATATAAAATATTATAACTAAAAAAAAAAAAACACAAAGACATTAATCTTCTTCAGTTCCTCATCTTCACCCAAAAGACAGTTCTTGTTCGCCCAGAAAACTAGAAGAAAGAGATATATTACCCACAAAATGAGAGGAGAAGAAGCCGCAACAGAAGAAGAAGAAGAAAAAGCTCGCAGTAGAAGAAGAAGAAGAAGTTCGCAACAGCAGTGGGTTTATGAGTTTATGTTGGAATTGAAAATTGCACATTTGATTTAGAATTTTGCAGTCTGTTTGGTTGAATTTGGAGGAAAGGAAAAGAAAGAAGAATCACTACTACCGGTATGGTAGGATTTTTCTTTTGGGCTTCTTGCAATTGACAAGGAGGAAGCATAGAGTGTCGAGAAATTCTTCTCCAGCTCTATGATGATATTTTTTATTTTATTTATTTATAGAGATATGGGTAAAATTGAGATTTCAAAATAAAAACAAGGGTAGTTTAGGGATAATATTTAAAATGACCAACGGTAACATAACAAATCCTATTTGCGTTTTCGCATTGCAGCTCCGAGAGTCCAATATGAAAACACAAGAGTCCTTTTTTTTTTTTTTGGTAAAAAACACAAGAGTCCTTTGTATTAGGAAAAGCCACTTTTTCATAAGGCACGATGACAATAGTTTACCAAACATATATTTTGGGTCTTGGGCTTGAAAACGTGCATTTTGGGCTCTCAAATTGGAACCAAATGCACACTTATATAGTGAGTGGTAAAAGGTTGCACCATTTATGGATAGAGGATTATTGTTTTTGAAAGTATCAAGGTTTATGGATTTTTTTAAAAAACTTTTAGGGATTTGTTAGAAGTAAAATATCAATTTTGTTTTGGGAGGCAAATACAAATGTGTCAATTAACTAATTTAAATATTTTTTTGGTTCTTAGGGTCAATTTTCATTTTTTGAGAGGGACAGAGCAGGTATAATTTTGACCCAAATTTAAACTTTTTGCATATAGGCGCTGGTTGGGAATGGCCCCATTTAGTCTAAAGAATAGGTCTTTCCCTAATATAGAGGAAGAGTTATTTGAATGGGATCAACATTGTACAACCACTGAACAAAAAAGATGAGTAAAATAGTGATGTAGTTTTTTTTAAAAAAAAGAAAGGCTTCTGGCGAAGGATCAAACATATATATAGTATTAAAAAAAAACATATATATAGTATCAAAAACAGAAAGGTTTATAAATTATAATGAAGGATTATATTTTTTATTCTCGTGCGCAATTACAAAACATCTACTTGTGAAATGAGTAAGAAAGTGATGTAGTTTTGAAAAAGAAAGGCTTGTGGTGAAGGATCAAACATATATATAGTATAAAAAAAGAAAGCTTTATAAATTATAATGAAGGATCACATTTTCTATTCTTGTGCGCAATTGGAAAACATCAACTTGTGAAATGAGTAAGGTAGTGATGTAGTTTTAAAAAAGAAAGGCTTGCGGATCAAACATATATATAGTATATAAAAAGAAACGTATATAAATTATAATGATGGATAACATTTTCTATTCTTGTGTTCAACAACTTCAACTAGAAAACATCAACTTGTGAAAAATTGATAAGATAACTCCTCTCTCTCTATCTACTTTTTAACATGTGAAGATATCGAATATGCTCTCAAAAAAGAAGAATCTTTTGATACCCAAATAATTGCCATATAAAATAAGATCTAAAATATGACTTTAAAAAGTATTTACATTAGAATTCCTTATTCTAGACATTAGAATTCCTTATTCTAGACCATAGATTAGCAAAGAAATCACTCAGTCCTCTTTAATGAAAAATTGTGGGTTGTAATTAACTCAACTAATAAAGCCTCTAATAATTGAATAAGATATTTATGGTTCAATTTCTGTCTACTTCAAAAACTGATTAGTGTATTTGTCTAATGACAAAGAGTTATTATTAGAATTGGACGCTATAAATTAAAACTTTCTTTAAAAAAATGAAAAATTATCTTATAAGACGGTCTTATAAAGATATCGTTCTTAAAATATTTATGGTTTCCATGTGTGTGAATTCCACATGTAAGAGAAATGTTTGAAAAGACTGTCTCGTGACAATCTTATATATTAAAATTCATAATTAAATATTTATTATTCTTAACATGTCCCTTTAGAACACTTACTAGCAAGTAGCGTGGCCCAGTTTTTATTTAATGCTAATGGAAGGTGCATTAAAAAAAACATGATTACAAAAATTAGGGGTTGGGGGTTGGAATGTAGTGATATAAAATTATTCACCTCAAAGCTTTGTTTCTTTCACTTTCTAAAACATTTTCAATAAAATATTTTCAAATATTTAGTGTGAATTGTAAAATTTTTCAAATACAAACCACAAAAACTAGTGGTTCAATCACCATAGCTGCCAGTGTCAGAGGTTCGGTGATCAAAAGCCAATACTAGGAGCTCTAGCTGTCGGATTGTCAACACCGACTATTAGACCAACGACCCAACCATTAGATGGGGGAGAGCCTATGTGTATTTTTATAAAATGTTTTACCAAATTTGTAAAGATAATACGTTTTACAACATCCTACAAAGGATTTTATAGTCAGCAAAAAAACAAACATTTTTTGGATTGGTCAAATTTATAACAAAGCTGGTAAAGTGCTGTAAATATTTTTTGTAAAACATTTTACAATCAAATAAATAGAACGTAAAATACAAAAATAGTACACTGATTATGCACTTTTAGTATGTTGTATCCTTTCACTGTCAGCTAAAATATTAACATATTTGTTTGCTTAATGGTATACAGGCACATGTCAAGGGGCCACTCATTCATTGTATGGTCAGCAACTTCCTTCAATCCAAAACAAGAATATAGAAAACAAGAAACAGAGGTTAAGGTCAATTGTAGTTAAGTAGATAGATTCTCTAAGAGCTTTGTAACTCAATTATGGTCTATAGCAGCTTCTAGTGCTTCTAACAGAGACTTCTGGATTTAAATTCCTGTACAGTACACAGCTATAAAATTTCTTTCTTTGAAAAAGAAGCTAGTAAATTTATCACATTAATTAGTACAGTCCACCCACTTTGAGTCCAATTTGCACGGGAACCCCAAATTACTCATCTGCTTATTAAATAATGGTTATGGTTGGAGTTTTGACCCATCATTCAAGGTAGAGTGATGCTCAGGGGCCCTCCTTAAAGTAGTCTATAGACTATTACACCCTCACTCCATTCGGCATGTCATTGTGAATATTGACTACCATATGTCTAGATTCATTCTTGACGAAGGAGGGCAAATTGGGATGGAATTTTTTTTTGTTTGTTGAGAATATGCTTACAAACAGATGCCACAAAGATTTGAATTCTGGATGCCATGGACACGTCAAGAAGCGTTAACAAGTTGAGTTACAATGCTTTTGACTTGGACTTTTCAATCAATCTTTTATGTTCGTCATATGCATTTTTAACTAATTCATATCATATCTTATAATATATAATAAAAGTTACGAATTACGACAAATATGTTGTAATCAAACACTTAAATTATAAATTAAAAAAAAAAAAACAGTTTCATTTTCTCTTTCCTTTTTCCTAATGCCATGTAGATAATCCTTTTGCTCTTTTATTTTCAATTTATTAGCCAATTTATCTCGTTAATTTCTCTCAATCTTTTCATATTCTCCTTTTCTTTATATTTAAGTTCTAAGAATATACATTTGGTTATTTGGTTCCCCCAAATTATCAATATTTCTCTTTTTAACTAGACTTTTTTAGCTTAGATGTCGTTACTTTGAGGTAACATCGCAAACATTATGTGTTTCTTTCACTTTTTAAGAATTCATTTTTATTTTGTTATTTGTTCCAATTTGGCTTCTTCTTCTTCTTCTTCAGGGGCGGACCACTTAGAAGGGTGGCCCCTCTAAACTTTTCTAATTTTATAAAATTACCACTAAAGCTTCCTAAAGTTTTCAAAAAATATATGGTTGGTCCCCCAAACTTCTTATATATAAGATTCTTACCTCTAAATTTACCTAAAATTCTCAAAAGAAATATGGTTAGCCCCCCCTCCCAAAGTCTTCATATTTCTTATATGATACTATTAAATTGATTCAGTTTTATATTTTTTATTATATATTTCTTATATGATACTATTAAATTGATTCAGTTTTATATTTTTTATTATAATTATTTTGACCCTCATTCATAAAATTCTAGTTCTATCCAAGTTCTTCTTCCTTTCTGTTTTTTTTTTTTTTTTTTTTGTGGGGGGGGGGGGGGGGGGGGGGGGGGGGGGGGGAGGGGGGTGGTTAAGATGGATTCTAATCTTGAGATTTGAGTTGATTCGCTTTATTTGTGTTTGTCTTACTTGTTTTGTTGTTATTATAACTAGAATACAAGATAGTTGAGTTGGTTTGCTTTATTTGTATTTTCTATTTTTTGTTGCTGTTGTTATTGTTATTAGATAGCATCTTCCTTCCAGTTTGATGACGCTAATAGAATAGTCATCTTTCAACAAAAAAAAAAAAAAAAAAAAATAGTGACACTTTATACTCTACTGGTCTCATCAATTATAATTAGCCAAACTAAAGGGTGAACAAATCCCATAGAATGAGCTTGTGCTTTAAGTTACTACTATAGGGAAAAAAAAAAAACTAATAGTCATATTTTGTGCAAAACAATCTAATTATATGTTAATTAATATTATTTTATGGACAATGTGGGGGGAAAAGGCGCCCAGGCACCCTGGGGGCTTCGGGCCTAGTCCGAGGATGCGAGTTCCGCTAAGTGGGCCGCACGACGGGAGCAAGGCCCTCTAACACTGGGGCCCAAGGGTCAGCCTACCCAGCCACCAGAGACGAGCCGAGGAGAACGTATCCTCGGACGCAGAATTGAGAGCAGAACACTGCAGCAGAGCGCCTGGGAAAGCGTCTCCGGAGCTCGGCGAGCCACCCCGCGCCCCAATGATACGCCGAGGGGAGAGACGAGGGGGACATACACTACACAGTGTTTCTGCCACCGCATTAAAGACTTCTCACCTACCCGCCTGGCCGCATTAATGGGGAAATGACTTCTGAAGGGACGAGGAATGGCCTCAAGGGCATTGGAGAGCGTTTTCAGGGAAAAGACAAGTGGGAGCCAGGAGTGGGAGGTATAAATATAAGGGGAGATACCACGTGAAAGGGGGATCCGGGCTTTTTGCTAAGAAAAAGAAGAAGGCTCTCTCCCTTGAAGAACAGAACGCCAGTCAGCACGGAATCTCCTCGGCACACGTCCGGAAAGGGAGTTAGTCAACTCCGTCAGCCAGCCGCGTCTCAGAAGCGCATCTGGACCTTACATTGCGCCCTTCCATAGCACCGGGAGGTCTAGGCTTAGAACCCATTCTCTATAAATTCTATTGTAAAGGCCACTTGGGCCGGCCCAGTCATCCAACAGGGCCCAAGCCAACTTTGTGTCCTTACAATTGGCGCTGTCTGTGGGAATCCCTGACTGAAAGGGACTGGAAGTGCCATGCAAGGTTCAGGTTCACGTCACGCGGAGTCCAGGGGGTCCCAGCAAGAGGACCATCTTGCGCGGGTGGAAGGAGAGCGCGAGAACAGTGTCCACACGGAATGCACGCGCGGGAGGAGCCATGCACACAGTGGTAGTAGAACCTCCCGCGAGAAAAGTGTTGAGACCCTGCAAAGGGAGGTTGATCACTTGAGAAGGAAGCTGCGCCGGGAAAAGCGGAGGCGCACGCCTACCCCTTCAGACCGATCCTCAGTGGACGCCAGTAGTGGCTCCGACAGCCCCAGGTCTAGGACTCCCCTTAGCGAGTCCTCTTCCCAGGAGGATGAACGCCGTCGCCCACTCAGAGACAAGGGGACGTCCTCTAGAGGCCTGGCCAACAATGCACTGAGCAAGGCGCTCCACCAAATTTCCAAATCGCCCTTCACTCGGAGGATTGAGAAGGGAAAGCTCCCAAGAAAGTTCACCCAGCCAACCTTCACAATTTACAACGGGAGGACGGACCCCATAGAGCACGTGAGCCACTTCAGCCAGAGGATGGCGGTGCACTCGAAGAATGAAACCCTGATGTGCAAGGTCTTCCCCTCCAGCTTGGGGCCCGTCGCGATGAGGTGGTTCAACGGCCTGAAGGCGAGCTCTGTCGATTCCTTCACAGAGCTCACCAGGGCATTTGGTGAACGGTTCATCACCTGCAGCAGGATCCCTCGGCCCCTGGATTCGCTGTTGTCCATGGCCATGAGAGAGGGAGAAACCCTCAGGGCATATACTGACAGGTATTGGGAGATGTACAACGAGATCGATGGGGACTTCGACGAGGTGGCCATAAGCACCTTCAAGGTCGGCCTGCCAAACGATCATGACCTGAGGAAGTCGCTAACCAGGAGGCCTGTCAAGAGTGTACGACGTCTCATGGACCGCATCGATGAGTACACACGGGTGGAGGAGGATCAACTGCAAGTGAAGGCGAGGGTGAAGGTTATCCCTCAGGAGAGGAGGGATTTCAGGTCGGACGGGTATGGCAACAGTAGGCCGAGGAGAGAGTTTGTCGGACAACCACGTCGGATACCAGCGCAGGCGGTCGGCGTTGTGTTCCGCGAACCCATGCAGCGGGTGTTTGAAAAAATCCGCCACGAACCCTACTTTAGATGGCCCAGCAAGATGATAGGAGATCCCTCAAAGCGAAACCAGAACCTTCACTGCCAGTACCATCAAGAGCACGGCCATACAACCGAGAACTGCAAGAACTTGCGCTACTACCTTGAACAGTTGGCGAAGGAGGGAAAGTTGAGGCAGTTTGTGCATGACCAGGGGAGGGCAGGGGAACATCATGGTCAGACAGGCCAGGGCCACCACGCACCAAGGCCTCCTCTGGGAACCATCAACACCATCCTCGCAGCTCCTGGAGGGCTGGCTCGCGCCCTTCGAGGGTGATGAACGTGGTGCGAGCCCGTGCCGGGGGCTCTGGCCCCGAGCCAAAGAAGATCAAAGGCGATGAGCCACCCACACTGGCCTTCTCGGACACCGACAAGGAAGGGACCATCCAACCCCACGACGACGCCCTGGTCATAATGCTAAGGATTGGAGGCTATGATGTAAAGAGGGTGATGGTGGACCAGGGAAGCGACGCAGACATCATGTACCCCGACCTGTACAAGGGGCTGAACCTGAGGGAAGAGGATCTCTCGACCTACGACTCGCCCCTGATAAGCTTCGAGGGAAAGATGGTGATCCCTAAGGGGCAGATCAGATTGTCTGTGCAGTCGGGACCGGCAGTGGTAGAGGTGGATTTCATCGTGGTGGATGCCTACTCCCCATATACGGCCATTGTGGGGAGACCTTGGCTGCACGCCCTAGGGGCTGTCCCCTCCACCCTCCACGTCAAGGTGAAGTTCCCTTTCGGCGGTCGAGTCGAGGAGATTATCGGGAGCCAGTCCGCAGCGAGGCAATGCCTGACCGCCGCAATACTACGCAGGCCGGACGCCGAAGCCGCGACCCCGGCAGCTCAGACCTCATAGCAATCAGCCTCCTCTGCCACCGCCGGAGCAGCAGTGGTGGGGGAGCCCGCGTATGAAGGACTGGACAGGGTCCCCGTGGACGATGACCCGGAAAGGTTCTTCCAGATTGGGGCTCGTTTGCCGACCAAAGAAAAGGAGGAGTTAGTTACGTTCTTGAGAAGGAACCTCGACGTATTCGCATGGGACGAACACGAGATGCCCGGAATCGACCCAGGCTTCATATGCCACCATCTAAACGTTAACCCGGCGGCAGTGCCGAAGAAACAGCCCCCTCGGCACTCCTCGGCGGAACACTCCGAAGCCGTGAAGGAGGAGGTCATCAAGCTCAAGAGGGCTGGGGCTATCAAAGAAGTATTCTACCCCGAATGGTTGGCGCACACAGTCGTGGTAAAGAAGAAAAACGGGAAATGGAGAGTGTGTGTGGACTTCACGGACCTCAACAAGGCCTGCCCCAAGGACCCGTTCCCGATGCCACGTATAGATCAACTGGTGGATGCGACGGTCGGCCACCCCCGCATGAGTTTCTTGGACGCCTTTCAGGGGTATCATCAGATACCACTAGCACTGGAGGACCAGGAGAAAACCGCCTTTGTGACCCCTACCGGCAACTACCATTACAAGGTGATGCCCTTCGGTCTGAAGAACGCAGGGGCTACCTATCAGAGGATGATGACTCGGATGTTCGAGCCACAGCTGGGAAAGACCGTCGAAGTATACGTAGACGACATGGTTGTGAAGAGCAAAGCCGTAGCAGACCATATGGCCGACCTGGACAGCACGTTCCAGACTCTGCGGGAACATAAGTTGCGGCTGAATGCCTCTAAGTGCTCCTTCGGCGTAGGATCTGGTAAATTCCTAGGCTACATGCTTACTCACAGGGGTATAGAGGCCAATCCCGAGCAGATCACCGCAATCTGTAACCTGCAACCACCTCGAAACCCGAAGGAAGTCCAGAAGCTGGCAGGGATGACGGCCACCCTCAGCAGGTTCATCTCCCGCTCCGCGGACAAGTGCCGACCCTTCTTCCAACTACTAAACAAGTGGAAGGGATTCGAATGGACCGAGGAGTGTTCCCTGGCGTTCCAGCAGCTGAAGGAATACCTCTCTCGGCCACCAGTTATGTCCCGCCCCGATCCAGACGAAGTCCTGTTTGTGTATTTAGCGGTTGCTACCCACGCCGTCAGCCTGGTCTTGGTAAGGGACAACGCCGGTATACAAAGGCCAGTTTACTATGTGAGCAAGTCCCTGCAGGAGGCCGAGATCCGGTACTTGCCACTGGAAAAGGCGGTGCTAGCTGTGGTGCACGCCACTCGTCGGCTCCCGCACTATTTCCAGTCTCATACGGTCGTCGTTCTAACCCAACTCCCACTCAAGTCCGTCCTACGAAGCGCCGACTACTCCAGCAGAATCGCCAAATGGGGGACCTTTTTAGGGGCTTTCGACATTAAGTACCTCCCCCGCACGTCTGTAAAGGGGCAAGTCCTAGCCGACCTGGTAGCAGAGTTCACTGAGCCCTCCCTAGAAGAAAGCCTAGCGGCATACGGCTTCAACAGAAAGCTAGTTGGCATAGCCTCATGCGAGAAACAACCAGTGTGGGAAGCTTACGTGGATGGAGCCTCGAACCAGAGAGGTTCGGGCGCCGGGGTAGTCCTGATATCGCCGGATGGGATCGTCATCGAGAAGTCTCTGAGGATAGCGTTCCCGGCAACCAACAATGAGGCCGAGTACGAAGCCTTGCTAGTTGGAATGGACATGATTTGGAAGATGGGAGGAAAGGCGGTCCGAGCGTTCTCAGACTCACAGCTGGTGGTCGGCCAGGTTGAAGGGAAATTGGAGGTAAGGGACCCAAGAATGCGGGAATATTTAGCCCGTGCCTTGCGCCTGCGGGCCCAGTTCGAGTCCTTCTCGCTGTCGCATATTTCCAGAGGCGGGAACACCCACGCAGACTCCTTGGCAACTCTCGCAACCTCATCGGCACGCGACCTTCCTCGGGTCATTCTCATTGAAGACTTGCTTAAGCTAGCCGGAACGGGCTGCCAGGCCATGCGGGTCCAGCAAATCAGAACAGGGCCCAGTTGGATGGACCCCATAGCGTTGTTCCTGAAGCACGACAAGCTGCCCGAGGACAAGACAGAGGCCGACAAGATCCGCAGAAAGGCTCCTCGGTTCTGGCTGTCCGAGGACGAGAAGCTTTATAAACGTTCGTTTTCGGGGCCATACCTGCTGTGTGTACACCCGGACAGGACGGAGCAGCTCTTGGAAGAATTGCACGAGGGGACTTGCGGAAGCCACACGGGCGGAAGGTCGCTAGCCCATAGGGCCCTTACGCAGGGATACTGGTGGCCGAATATGCAGAGAGAAGCGCAGGAGTACGCGAGAAAGTGCGACCAGTGTCAGAGGTATGCGCCCAACATCCACCAGCCTGGTGGCGTTCTCAATCCTTTGGTCAGCCCTTGGCCGTTTGCACAATGGGGCTTAGACATAGTAGGACCGTTTCCAAGGGCAGCGGGTAATAAGCGATGGCTGCTTGTCAGGACGGACTACTTCACTAAATGGGTTGAGGCCGAGCCGCTCTCGAATATCCGGGACGTGGACGCGAAGAGATTCGTCTGGAGGAATATCATCACCAGATTTGGGATTCCCCGCACCCTCATCTCGGACAATGGACTGCAGTTCGACAGCAAAGCCTTCCGGAAATACTGTGCAGACTTCGGCATCACAAATAGGTACTCCACCCCAGCTTACCCGCAGGGGAACGGCCAGGCTGAAGCCACAAACAAGTCTATAGTCAATGGGCTCAAAAAAAGATTGGATGACGCGAAGGGCCAATGGGTGGATGAGGTGCCCCATGTGTTATGGACTTACCGAACCACGCCGCGAAGATCCACCGGCGAGACTCCCTTCGCGATGACGTATGGCGCCGAGGCCGTGATTCCTGTGGAGATGGGGTTCCCGACGATGAGGACGCAGTCCTTCGCCCCAGAAGCCAACGACAACATGCTGCTGGAGAAGCTGGACTTGGTGGAAGAAAGGCGGGAAAACGCCATGGTCCTACTAGCCAGTTACCAGCAGCAGCTCAAACGGGGGTACGACTCTCACGTACGGTCCAGACCTCTCGCCCCGGGAGATTTGGTCTTAAAGAAGGTCGTAGGAACGGCGAAGGACCCATCGTGGGGTAAGTTGGGACCGAATTGGGAGGGTCCCTACCGGATAACCTCAGTGGCCGGTGTGGGGGCATATTACCTAGCCGACCTGGATAACAAGCATGTAAAACGGCCTTTCAATGTAAATAATCTTCGAAGGTACTACTATTGATGAAAAGTGTGTCCGCCATGTATTTAAATATCATTGTATCATGCTAATCGTAGAATACCATTATCTCTATCGGTTCAAATTCTTATTAAGTGTTAAATGTCAACTGGGGCCAAGCCAGGTCCTTAGACCTTCTGCCTTAGGAAAATTTTAACACACCGGCGAATTATCATGTTAATGTCAACCTCGACTAAGCCAAGTCCTCGGACCTTCTGCCTTGGGAAAATTTAACACGGTTCAAATTTTAATTAAGTGTTAATGTCAACCTTGGTTACGCCAGGTCCTCAGACCTTCTGCCTTGGGAAAATTTAACACGGTTCAAATTTTAATTAAGTGTTAATGTCAACCTTGGTTACGCCAGGTCCTCGAACCTTCTGTCTTGGGAAAATTTAACACGGTTCAAATTTTAATTAAGTGTTAATGTCAACCTTGGTTACGCCAAGTCCTCGGACCTTCTGCCTTGGGAAAATTTAACACGGTTCAAATTTTAATTAAGTGTTAATGTCAACCTTGGTTACGCCAGGTCCTCGGACCTTCTGCCTTGGGAAAATTTAACACGGTTCAAATTTTAATTAAGTGTTAATGTCAACCTTGGTTAAGCCAGGTCCTCGGACCTTCTGCCTTGGGAAAATTTAACACGGTTCAAATTTTAATTAAGTGTTAATGTCAACCTTGGTTACGCCAGGTCCTCGGACCTTCTGCTTTGGGAAAATTTAACACGGTTCAAATTTTAATTAAGTGTTAATGTCAACCTTGGTTACGCCAGGTCCTCGGACCTTCTGCCTTGGGAAAATTTAACACGGTTCAAATTTTAATTAAGTGTTAATGTCAACCTTGGTTAAGCCAGGTCCTCGGACCTTCTGCCTTGAGAAAATTTAACACGGTTCAAATTTTAATTAAGTGTTAATGTCAACCTTGGTTACGCCAGGTCCTCGGACCTTCTGCCTTGGGAAAATTTAACACGGTTCAAATTTTAATTAAGTGTTAATGTCAACCTTGGTTAAGCCAAGTCCTTGGACCTTCTGCCTTGGAAAAATTTAACACGGTTCAAATTTTAATTAAGTGTTAATGTCAACCTTGGTTACGCCAGGTCCTCGGACCTTCTGCCTTGGGAAAATTTAACACGGTTCAAATTTTAGTTAAGTGTTAATGTCAACCTCGGCTACGCCAGGTCCTCGGACCTTCTGCCTTGGGAAAAATTAACATTCAATTTACTCCATTATTAAGTGTCAATGTCAACCTCGGCTACGCCAGGTCCTCGGACCTTCTGCCTTGGGAAAAATTAACATTCAATTTACTCCATTATTAAGTGTCAATGTCAACCTCGGCTAAGCCAGGTCCTCGGACCTTCTGCCTTGGGAAAATTTAGCACTCAATTCACGTGATAATGCCGACCTCGATTAAACCGAACTCTCGGATTCTATGCCTTGTGAAATTTTTTTACATATGCGGTTTGTTGTTTGAATTACGGGTTACAAAATATTTGTGTCATGCCTCGGACAAATTTAACATGCAATCTGGCAATGATAAAGGGTTGAATCACGCATGTTAACATGCGACACGTAAATGATAAACGCGAAGCAACAGCATAATGAACATAACGCACCAGGAAAATTACACTATAAGGGAAAGGAAACGGAATGCATACATAATAAAGCTGTTCAATACAAAGTGAAAATGAAAGGAATTACAAACAAACTGAACGAAGCCTATCTAATAACGATTCGCAAAAACGACAAAATGGCTTGGGGAGAGAGGGAGATGGACGTCGCTGCCTACCCGAGGATCTTCAATGGCGCCTCCTTGGTCTTGCCCTCCATCTTAGCTCGTTCCGGCGCAACCTCGGACGGATCTTGAATTTCCTTTCCTTTGTCCTTAGGTTTGGGAGGAGGTGAAACCCGGTCGGCCGGCTCGCCCGGCCCCGTTGCAGGAGCGCTCACCTCTTGAGGGGGCAGGACTTGGTCAGAGGAGGAGGGGGCCGAAATGGGGGGAGCATCATCGACTAGTCGGATATCTTCTGGGTACCAGATTTTCTCTGCACCCCTCAGCTCGGAGTCGCAGGGATACCCGCAGCATTGAGGGCCTCCGCCCAGACCTGCTGGCAGTATTCCCTGCACAGCTTGCCCAACTCCTCCGTCAGGCGTTCCTTAGTCTCCTCCACACCCTTGTTGTGGGCGGCCTCTGTAGCGGCGTCCACGGTCTCCCTCACAGTCCGAGCCGCTTCCTCCGCCTGCGCCAGCTCTTTCTTCAAATCCAAAACCTCCTGCCCCGCCTGGGCCAGGGCCTCGTCCCTCTGCTGTAAGAGCTTGCGCTGGGCTTCTGCCTGCGCCGTCGCGTTCTTAAGGCCAGCGTCTAAGCTCCTCCTCTCCGTCTGCTCCAGGGTCAGCTTGGAGCTCAGTTCAGCCTTCTCCGCCTCCGCCCGACCAAGGTCCTTCACGGCCTCGGCCCTAGCTACCTGCTCGGAGCCGACTTGGACCTGATAATGCTCGACCAGGGCGTCGGCAGCGAAGGCCTCCTGTATAGCCTGTGTAAAAGGCATCAGCAGAAGTTTGTTAGGTACAGGTTATCCCAGAAATTTGTTGAAGGACATAGGCAACAGTGAGGGACCGAAATGCTTGAAGCTTACCAGGCCTAAATTCCTCTTGAGAGAGAGGAAGAGACGCGTGCGGCCCGTCCTCCCCAGCTCCTCCATATCCCTTGGTAGGAGTAGAGGCTTCTCCAGCGAATTGGCAAGGTGGAGGGCGTGACCTCTCTGGTAGTCTCGGAGGCTCGCCTGGGTTGAGATGGGAGCCCCGTCCACTTCCAAAGGGGGAAACCAGCTGGGCTCACCTCGGCGGACCTCAACTTGCCCGCGGATTTCCCCACTTTCTAGAGAAGAGGCTCTGCCCCCTCCCTTGGCAACTAGCTGTTGCTGCTGCTGTTGTTGCTGCTGCAGCTGCCTGTGGTGCTTCTGCTTTTCTCTCTCTCTCTGTCTGCCTCCTCGTTCTCGTTCCTTCTTTTCTTTGGAACGTTGGGAGGAGGGACGAGGGGATCGGAGGGAGGGGGAGGCGGAGGCGGGAGTATCCCCGGCTGGGACCCAGAAGCGTCGTCTTTGGGGACTTTGATCCCCCTCTTCTTGGCAAAAAGCTCCTTCAATCTCGACATGTCTTCCTCTTCGTCCGAGGACACCTCCGGTCTTGCAACTATCAGTCCCGGGATACTAGAGTGCCTGTCCGAGGCGGTCTCTTCTTCGTCGGAGATATTGACCACGTGTCCCGCCAACGGTCTCTCGGCTCCCTCTAGATTGAACCTATCAATCTCGTCGCCAAGAGATGAGGACGAAGTTACGGAGTCTTCTCGGACTGCCTGGACTTCGTGATGAGCGGCTAAAGGAGTGGCCTGAAAAGGCCGGCCGTACAAGATCATGGAAGGCTCGTCTGGCAGGGCTCGGGGAGCAAGAAAGCCCTCGTGGCGGACGTCTATCCGAGCTCGCCTTTTGTGGCCGGCAAGAATGGCGTCCTCAACCTCGCCAAAAGCTTTGGAGAGGGGGTTGTACCCCAGAATCAGGTGAGCCGCTCTGACTTGGAGATCGCTGTTCACAAAAACCTCGGACCTCAAGACTCTGTTGAGATCTTGGACGTTGACGTTGCCCAAGTTGGGGGACGTATGTCGCTTATTTGCAAGAAAATAGTAGAGAAGGCGAACGGAGTTAGACACGCCCGGCGGAAACGAAAAGAATGGCAACAAGTGACAACAAAGCTACGAAGGGAACTAAAATGGGGGAAGGTCACGCAAGCTAAAGCTCTTAAACCCTAGGGAGTCACACCTGGTTGCCCCGCCCTCACTAGGCAATGGATACCGTCGTGCCACCTCCCAGTAACAAGGAGATAGTCGTCCTTCATACCCTTGTTGGACTTTGGCAGACAGGAGACCAGCCGGACCGCGCTAGACCTCGACTTGAGGTAGTAGCCTGCGTCTTTCAGCCAGTGGCACTCATACATGTAGACGACGTCGTGCCATGTAAGGTGGAGGCCCATTTGCTCGTTAAGAGCGTCGACGCAACCTAGGATTCTAAACACATTGGGCGCGCACTGGTCTGGGCACAGCCTATGGTTGCGGAGGTACTCCCTGGTCACCTCTTTCATAGGGAGGGTCATCCCGCCCTCTAGAAAGGCAATAATGGGGATGACAACCTGCCCCGCTTGCCTGGAGCCCGCCACGGCCCCAGGGGCACAGTATTCCAGGCCCACATCGATAGGAATGTGATACTTGGCCCGGAATCCTTCCATGCCGGAGGGCGTATCCACTAAACACTTAAATCTACCCATGAAATCGAAACTAGGGAAGTAGACTCGTAAAGGGATGAGAGGGGAGTTGACAGCCGAGGAGAAACTTACATAAGAGAAGAGACACGCACACTTGGGGAGCTTGTTGGGAGAAAGAAAAGAGTTGGATGGCTCTGCAGTGAGTTTTTTTTCTCTGAGGCAAATGATGAGTATCGCGTCTACCAAAGCGTTCTAGATGATTGGGAAATAGCGATTTGGGGGAAGTATCCCGCTCAAATCTTCGGGGCAGATCCAGGCCGTTAGATCTTCATCTCACCGTAGAACGTGCGCGACAGGGAGTTACCCGGCGCATTAAATGCAGGCGTTGCGCGTTACGAAGCGCCAAAGAGGCGTCCAAAAGGCGCAGGCATACGCTGCACGTGCGGTAATTTAAATGACACGTGGAGAGAAGGTTTGTGGATCAACAACCCGTTTGCCACCTCGGATCAGAGTCAAACGAGTTCTTGAGGGGCTGTTGTGGGGGGAAAAGGCGCCTAGGCACCCTGGGGGCTTCGGGCCTAGTCCGAGGACGCGAGTTCCGCTAAGTGGGCCGCACGACGGGAGCAAGGCCCTCTAACACTGGGGCCCAAGGGTCAGCCTACCCAGCCACCAGAGACGAGCCGAGGAGAACGTATCCTCGGACGCAGAATTGAGAGCAGAACACTGCAGCAGAGCGCCTGGGAAAGCATCTCCGGAGCTCGGCGAGCCACCCCGCGCCCCAATGATACGCCGAGGGGAGAGACGAGGGGGACATACACTACACAGTGTTTCTGCCACCGCATTAAAGACTTCTCACCTACCCGCCTGGCCGCATTAATGGGGAAATGACTTCTGAAGGGACGAGGAATGGCCTCAAGGGCATTGGGGAGCGTTTTCAGGGAAAAGACAGGTGGGAGCCAGGAGTGGGAGGTATAAATAGAAGGGGAGATACCACGTGAAAGGGGGATCCGGGCTTTTTGCTAAGAAAAAGAAGAAAGCTCTCTCCCTTGAAGAACAGAACGCCAGTCAGCACGGAATCTCCTCAGCACACGTCCGGAAAGGGAGTTAGTCCACTCCGTCAGCCAGCCGCGTCTCAGAAGCGCATCTGGACCTTACATTGCGCCCTTCCATAGCACCGGGAGGTCTGGGCTTAGAACCCATTCTCTATAAATTCTATTGTAAAGGCCACTTGGGCCGGCCCAGTCATCCAACAGGGCCCAAGCCAACTTTGTGTCCTTACAGACAACATTTGGCTACAAATTAAACTTGGTTGTAGTCTAAGACTACAACTCTCACTTAAAAAATTAACACGACTACAAATTTTGAAATTTTAATTGTTGGATTGTATTTTTTTATGTTCTTAACACACATGTAAAAGTTTGTACTAGTCGGATTTTATTTACTATTTGATTTATAAATTTATTTTTTATGCATAATTTTAGATTACAAAAAATTAAAATTTAAACATTTGATTGATGACGTAACTATTGATCTTTGACCTTTTGAAAATTTTGCAAATATAAAAGATATAAGAAGAAAATGTAATCCAACGATAGATTTCTCAAAATTCACATCCAGTAAAAAAAAGAATATATATTGAGTGGAGTTGTAATTTTAGGTTACAACCAAATTTGTTGTCAAATTTTGTCCTTATTTTATATAATTAACCTCAACTATGTCACTTCTTCCTTTTAGGTTTTTAGCACACTCATAGTACTCCCATATTATTACTAGCACTTTAGTTTTATTAATCATTTGGGTCCAATTTTGTACCTCAATTGATTAGTACCTCTTAATATTTCTAATAGAAAAATTCAATGTTCAAATTCTCTTATTGTAACTATTGAATTATTAAAAAAATAAAAAATCTGGCTCTTGCGGCAAAACATTGTTGGTAAATGGTAAAAGTGATTCTAACAAAGATTTGGTCGTTTAATTCCAAAGTTCTTGACAAGGGAGATGTCTTCAAAGAAGCATCAAATTAATAATTATCTTTTGGGTATCAAAATAGAATTTTAAGAGAATAATTAGGTATAATGCAAAATTGATTGGAGTATATTTGTAATGAGTGCTTTTACTAGGTCTTAATTATCATCAGTTGGCTTAACAAGGAAAAAAAAATATAGAAGAAAAAAATGCAAATTACATTCGTTGAGTTTGGTCAAATGTCATTTTGACCCCGTAAGTTTTGTTTTTGTTAATTTAGTCCTATAATCAAATGAGTTAATTCTGTATCATAGAACGTTTCAGTTTTGCTAGAAGAATGAAATGTTTTGGTACTAATTGATCCGGTATACTGTTTGGGTTATTACTCCACTATGAGATGGTCGATTGTGGATGATGGGGAAAAAAATGATAGGTTCAAAGTGACCGTCCACCACTTATAATTGACCATCTTATCAAGTTGTGGAAAAAATTAAGAAATGATATGTCCACAATATTTTCACAACAAATCCTAAGTGGCAGGTTGTAACTGGTTATTTTTGTTGGGACAAAAAAGTAATTTTAGTATTAGGTTCAAATTTGAATCAGTAACAACTAACTACCTATGATTTGTTGTAAAAATATTATAAAATTGTTGTGAATATAGCATCTCCCAAAAAAATCACCCTTGTGACCTAAAATATGACAACTGATATAATCCTAGAAGAAATTATATTTTCATTTAATGCATGTTTGACTATTTAGGGGTGACCTAAATAGTCTTATATAAAATCAACAGTGACATGAGAGATGACACAACATGACCCATTGCAAGACTAGTAGGGTGGATCGAATCGTACCTAGCAAGTTGTGATTAGTAAAACATAAAGTGGTAATAATAAATGAGAAATGTTAACCAATTCTCTTGGAGAAACGATTAAACAATAAATATTATTGATGGCTTTTTATATTTTTCATAACAATTATATCAAAATTTTTCTATTATAATTTATTATCAATTGCCTTAAGAATATTCACTATGACTAGTAATAAATAGTCCCTTTTCTTTAGTACTACCCCCAAAAAAAAAAAAAAAAAAAGAGTGAAGACAGAAGGAAAGTAAAAAAAGAAGTAAATTCGAACTGTACAATATAGACAAATAAATAGTCAAACTCGGCAGTCGTTATCATGGATGACGAACTTTGATAATAATAAATGGTCCAATTCATGTGTAACGTCATTGATGGCGTGAAAGTGTTTGGTGTTAAATAATATTATATTAGTGATATTAAAATTTAATAATTGTGATATATGTTATTAAAAAATAACTAAATCATTAATAATTGAAAACAATATATTAGTTCTTAGCAGGGCAGACCAGGTGGTGGCCCGAGTGACATCTATATATATATATATATATATATATATATATATATCATTTTCAACCCTTATTTCTTTACAAAAATCTCACAATTTCAAAGATTGTGGAGAGTGTGTTTGTGTTTGACTGTCTGTGCTGCTCTGCTGATCAAATAAGAAGAAGAATGGCAGGACATCAGTGCTGCTCTAACCCACCAACTTTAGACCCAAGTGCTGGAGCTGGCCATGTTGAACAACTCTGTGGTCTCAGCACCTATGTCACTGGCTCCCCTAATGCCAAGCATGCCATCATTCTCATCTCTGACATCTTTGGTACTTACACATTTCTTTGACACTTGGCTTCTTTACTCACTTTTTTCCGAGGCAACAATTTTCACTATTGTTGGGTTTTTATTAGTTTTAGTATGGATCCATTACATGCATCATTTTATAATCTACTGCTAAGAACTTGTCACCTCAGTAACTAATTGTAAAATATTTTGTGAAAAGTTATTGGTTTTTCACTCCAAACTGTAACCTGGGCGTTGACTTTTATGGTTAATGAATAATTGGGTTATATATGCATGAATCTGGAGGTAAATTGATTAGTACCTTCAGTAATCGTTCAGAAATGGAAGTTCCTGATCCTTGGAAATTCTGTGATAACATAGGGGCCTTCGAAATTCCTGATCCTTGGAAATTCTGGAGAGAACCCAAAACAAAACAAAAAAGGATTTCTATTAGTATCAGAGGTTCATATTTTATCTTCATTAATCTGTATGTTGCTTCGAAAAATGAGTATTATTTTCCTAATGATGGAGTGTTACCGAGATCATATGGTAACAATAGGAAAATGTCTCTCTCCAAAACTCTCCAAACTTCTCATATCATTAGATTGTATGTTTTTATTAAATATCAATAACTATGTCCTCAATCAAATGTTTATATTTTAACTTTTTGTGGTATAAAATTATGCATAAATAATAAGTTTATTGATTGAAAGTAAATAATAATATTCGATTTGAATGAAATTTGACATGTATACTAAGAATATAAAGAAAATGCAATCCAACAGCTAGAATTTCAAAATTTATATTTAATAAAAATATATAAGAGAAGTTTGAAAGATTTTTCTCCAAACTAGTTTAATGGGAACTTTGTCCTTAACAACACTCCTTAACATATACAATACTCCTTAATATAATATTGTGCTAATTATTGTTACACACAATGAGTTACACACTTGAGTTGAAACCGCGTTTTGAAAATATAATTTCAATTATAATTGGGAGATGGTGAAATCATGTTTTGAAAACACAATTTTACAATTATATAACACGATTTCAATTGTGTCTTGTACACACTGTTTAACTATTACCGCTCATAATACTATATGGTGAGACACTACTTAATTTAAAAGTTTAAGTATATGAATCCAGTCCAATATATATATATATATATATATATATATTAAATTATTTCCTTTTCTTTTTCTCCTTACTAGTTACCAGAGTGTGAGAACTTAGAGTAATATTGTAAGTAATTAAATTCATCATTTCTTATTGTTTCAAAAGATAATTGGTAATTTGTTATAGGATTAAAATGAGAGATTAAGTACTCTGAAATCCAAAACCTCCCCTGTATAATTTATCAGAGAGACAGAGACTTTAAGTCACAAGTGTATTTGTTTTAGGCATTCACCTAAAAAAAATTGCTTATTTATTTATTGGTTTTATACTATTTATTTGTTTTTCTGTTCTGGGCTTGGTTGGGTATCGAAAATTAATATGGAAGTGGTGAAATTCTTGTTGAACATTTATTGGCTATGTTAATTCATTACCACTATCATGTTCCAACTTTTTATGTTTGATTTTTCCTGCAGGATATGAAGCTCCAAAATTGAGGTATGCTTAATTCTCTCTCTTGTCTTTGTTTAGTTTATGAATCCTGCTTAGTCCATCAGATTATGCTGTTTTTAACAAGTCATTCTGTATGTAAGGTATAACTTACATTGCAATTTTTCGTTTAGGTGGCAATATATTTGTTAAAATTTAAACCCATTTCTGCTTAACTTGGTCAAATACACTTCCAAATACTAGCGTGTAATTGTCTATTCAAAGCTATATTATGTTGCTTTGAATAATAAGTGCAACAATCATAATTTTTCCACTAAAAATGTGAAGTTGTGATCTCTCATGCATGTTTATAAAGACAGTCACAAATAATCAACATTGTGAGTTTGTGCTTTTTTTAGCTTCTGAAACTAATGTTAGCTGCTTTATATATAAAAGGAAGCTTGCAGACAAGGTTTCAGCTGCTGGATATTATGTGGTAGTTCCTGACTTCATACGAGAACCCTTTGTGCTCGAAGATATTGCTAACAATCCTCTAGAAGTTTGGTTGAAGGATCATGGAACGGTTGGTTCTAGATTTTAATTTTTGCCTGGAAATTGTTTATAAGTTTGTTTTTTACTTATCAAAGAGAATTTTTTTTTTTTTTGGGGTCACAGTGAACCTTTTGTGAAACTTGAATGTATTGCTACATTTTCATTTGAGATTATATTCTGAAGGCCTCCATTGGTGGGGTTTGGTATTTTGCATATTAGGCTGCCTGAATATGTGTGTGAATTCAGCTGCACGATTGCTTTCTTGTTGTTGCTGTAAGCAACAAATAGTTCATACTTCATAAATTATTGAACTAACTGGCTGTGTCCACCTTTTGTGACCTTGGTTAAAATTGGTGACCCACTGACCTTAATATTACAGTTTTCTTCTATTTGCTATGCAATTTTCAGTTTGCACTAATAGTATCTGAAGCTCAATAATTTTTTCTATAGGATAAAGGATTTGAAGAGGCAAAGCCAATAGTTGAAACTTTGAAAAGTAAGGGTGCTTCTTCAGTTGGGGCTGCAGGCTTTTGCTGGGTGGTGAGTTTTTTTCTCTATTAATTCTTCTTTTCTTTCTTTTTTTGTATCTTTATACAGCATTTTATTGCTTGAAAAAAATGCTGACATTTGAAATCTTACATTCTTCTCACTTCTCAGGTAAGGTTGTGGTTGAACTTTCAAAAGTTGAACTTATCCAAGCTGCAGTGATATTACATCCGGCATGGGTAACAGTGGATGATATCAAGGGTATGGATTTGAACGGATCCCATTGTATAACTTTTTCAAGAGCTTTATATTAGTTTCGCTAGATTGTTAGTTTGCAATTTCAGAATGTAATAGTGTCTTTGAAGGACTCTCAAGAAAAAACTTCTAGCTCTTATTACACTTTAGCAATTAAAATTTTGGAAGTAATTAGTAATCAAAAGTACCTGACTTCATAAGTTTGCTTCTTTCCTTTCTCTTGAGGTCAAAGGATATTTTTTGCTATTAGCATGCAGGTTTACAATGATGTAATCTTACATAACTCCTTTTCTGTCATAATTTTGCATTTCCCCTGGTTGTTGTAAAACGTAAATCAATTCTTGTTCCAATATTTTTTTTTCTACAATCAAGTTGCTTGCAGACCAGGACTTGCTAAATTTGTTTATTTTCTCGTAAGAGTACAAGTACAAGGAAGAAAAAGAATAACAATTTTGTGTCATAGTTAACTGGTATTTGGGGATTGATTTCAGGTGTTAAGGTTCCCATTGCAGTACTAGGAGCTGAGATTGACCATATTGCTCCACCCGAACTCTTGAAACAATATGATGAGGCCTTAACTTCTCAATCTAAGGTAGGAAGATCAAATCCTTGTCTACTTTTATTTTAATTTTTTTTAAATGCTTCTTTACCGTGCTTAGCTGTTACATTATTTTATATACCTCAACCTTTTCTGGTTATGATTTTTTCTTCTTCTTAGATAATAAGTAATTACATTCTGGTAATAATGCTGGTTCATCATTCTTCTATTGAGGGTTGACTGGCTGCATTTACTTTTTTACGTATTGGAATATTTGGAACATAACCATGATCCTTTTAGCATTTGTTTCATCTCAGAGTATTTATCTTGGTTTTCTAGATGAAAGAATGAATGGAAACAGAGTGTACACCCTCACTAGTCTTGTGTTATGTGGCCAGGCACTTGCTGAAGCATGCTCATGCCAAATCTCTAGATTCCTCCTGTATTGGGATAGGAATTTTGGCTTGATAAATTACAATTTTTGGCAAGCAAAAGCTGCACTTAAATGCTTGGTTATGTCGTTCTTCTATGTAACAAAAACTTTGAGGTGTGTTATTTGTTGACACTGCCAATTTTCAAAACATGAAATTGGTTACATGAATCTTTTTCCTTATCCTCTGCTATATCATGACTTCTTCTTTGGTCTTTTCTTGGCATTTTGGCTACTAATGTTAACCACGGCATCTTTGAGCTGGGCTTTTCTTGGCATTTTGGCTACTAATGTTAACCACGGCATCTTTGAGCTGGGCTTTTGTCGTAAACATATAGGTTGGGGCTGGGTAAGTGTGTCAATCTTTTCAACCAAACAACTAAATTTTCATCGTGGAGATTCATCATCTTTTCCTTGAAACAGCTTTACTTAGGTCAATCTTTTCTTACTAGGGCTATAGTTTTCTCAGCAATCAGCAATCAATCCATATTGGTGTTAACTTTTTCCCATGTTCTCCCAATTTTTGCATTTGATTATAGATCTTTGGCTTTGGTTTTGATGATGTGATCATAGAATCTTTGGTTTTGGCTAGTTAGTGTTATTAAATCATTTTAAACAACAAACAGGTATTCATCGTGGTGATCTGCCTTTTCCTTTAAATACCTTTTAACTAACTTAGGCCAATCTTCCACATTGAGGCTATAGTTTGTTCGTGCAATCAATCTATTTTGGTGTTACCTTCTCTTTTGTTTTCCTAGTTTTTCCATTTGATAGTAATCAAATAATGTTTGATTCTTTTCAGGTGGATTTCTATGTTAAGATATTTCCAAAAGTCAGTCATGGGTGGACAACTAGGTACGAGGATGAAGATGAAGTAGCTGTGAAGTCTGCTGAGGAGGCCCATCAGAACCTGTTGGACTGGTTTGCCAAGTATATTAAGTGACAATGTCAAACTAGCTACTTGTGTGCTACGCCTGGGTTTTATATTATTATATTAGTTACAGTGTGTACCTAGTCTAATATTGTTCTTTCCAAATGTTTAACAGAACTTCAATATGTGATATGTAATAGTTTGATCAAATCAATTTGTGAATAATTGGTAAAAGTTGCATGCTTTACCTGAAAGCATGGTTGTACTACTATGCTAGTGAGAGCAAAGAGTGTGTGTACTATGTGCGCGGTGGGTTTATTTGTATTGCCTCTGAGGCTGTATAAATTGCCAAAGATTCTGCTAAGTCTTGTATCATCCTTGGAAGGTCTCTTAATGTTTTGCTACAGTAGGACATGGCATAAAAGTGTCCCAAATCATAGGTTCTTGGAGGTAGGCCCGTTTAGTAATGTTGTTTTAATAACGTTGTTTAAGTGTTATGAAATTACGTGTGAATAAAAAAATATTGTGAAAATATTTATTGTGTTGTTTAAACAACAAAAACTATTATTTAGACATCACAACCAAATAAACCTTAGTATCCCAAATCATGTTTGTGCTAACCTTTCAAATATTGAGATAGAATGAAAATAAAAATCATATATAGCCCCAAAAAAACAAAACTGGAATCTTTTCAAGAATGTAAATAAATGGGCTTTCATATGCATCTTGGGCTGTTACGAAACAATGTAATTGGATTTAGCTTTGAATCTTCAGCCATTGAAACTACTAAGGAAGCCAATCCAATGAAAAAGGCCCAAATAAACAACAATTCTTGGCCTTAAAAGTTACAACCCCGCCATATAAAATGAAGAAAAACCCTAGCGTCAACCATATATAAGAAAACCAAAACAAAAAACAAAAACCTAGTAACCCTTTCACAAACAGGTTCTTGAAAATCATGGAAAACCCAAGATTTCTTTCACAAAACATTCCAGAAGACATCGTGCATGACGTACTAAAAAGACTCCCTGCCAAATCTCTACAGCGATTTAAGTCCGTATGCAAAACATAGGATGTGTTTGTTTGGAGGTGAAACAGGGAGGATGGAAAACTTTGGAGAGAAAATAGGAGAGAAAACTTTTTTGAGGTGTGTTTGGTTGGGTGGAAAGGAAGGAAAATAAATTGTGAGGCACATTTATTTTCTCCCCTGACCCACCAAAATGTTTTCTTTCCAAAATGGAGAGAAAATTGATTGAGAATAAATTTTTTTTTGATTGACAAAAATACCCAGTACATATACACACATTTATTTAAATTGCTTTTATTTTATTTTCTTCTCACGTTGCTTTGCTTTTATGTGTTTTTTTTTTTTCCTTGGGGCAACTACGTTGGCTTCCCTTTTTTTTTTTTTTTTTTTAGGCCTGAGCTACAGTAACGTTACTTTGCCTTTATGTGTGTTTTTTGTTCCCTTCTGGGCAGCTATGTTGTTTTTTTTTTTTTTTTTTTTTTTTTTCAGGCTTGGGCTACGTGGCCTTTTCTTTCTTTTTTTTTTTTTTTTCCTATTCTTTTTTCCTTCTTTTGATTTTCTAGGCCTAGGCATGATAGTTTTTTTTTTTTTACTAGTTGTGATTTTATTTTGACAAGATTTTTATTTTTTTAATAAATTTGGGTGATTTTTTTTTTTGTGGTTATTTGTTACTTTTTTGTTTTAATTGGGTATCATTCTTTAATAAGGGTATATGAGTAAATTTATACAAACCCATTTTTTTCATCCTTCTACTTTTTCACTCCCAACCAAACAAATAGGAGAGAAAATAAAATCTTTTCTATCCTCCCACTTTTCCACTCTCTTACTATTTTCTATTTTTCCACTTTTCCACTCTGGACCATAGTGTTCTTTGATTTCAAAATCTGAGTTTGCCAAAGCACGCTATGACACAGCCAACGAGCCAAACAACAACATGACCCTTTGGAGATGCGGCTGCATTGAGCAACGCGAAGATATAAATTCTGGCGTCTTCTCCACCTGGCTTAATATCATAGATTACAATGGCTTCATGCTTGAAGCGAAATCTCTCGACTTGTTTAGTGTTGGAAGCGAAACCCCAGATATATTGGGCTCTTGCAACAATTTGTTACTTGTCTTTGTTTTTTTTATCTTTTATCTGTGGAACCCATCTTCTGGTACACATGATATGTTTGAATTAGACTTTGATATTTTGGATTGTCCTTGTGATTCACTCATGTGTGGACTTGGTTATGATTCTTCCTCTGATGATTACAAGGCTGTGTTGGTACCTCATGTAGTAAGTCCACCAGGCTCACCCAAGAGTAATCGTGTTACTTTTGAATTTTTTACCATCTCTACCTACTCTTTCAGGACCAATACTTTCAAAGAAATTGATCACAATGAATTTCCTTACAATTTTTATTCTGACACACAAGGGGTTACTTTGAATGGAGCTCCCCATTGGGTTCTTCGCCGTGAAGAATATAATAGGAGGGAAGTCAATTCTAGATCTATAACAATGGTACTGGTTTATTTTGATCCGGCTAAAGAACACTTTTATGAGTTGCCATTGCCATGCCGGGGGTTTTAGGTGGATGCCTTTCTGTATCATACGATCCCAATGGAAGCCACTTTGAGACTTGGGTAATGAAGAAATATGGGGTGGAGGAATCTTGGGAAAAATTGTTTGTCATTCCCTATTTTGAGAAGCATTTGAGGCCATTGTGTTTCACCAAAAACGGTGATGTTTTAATGGAGGTGAATAGAAAGAAAATAGTTATCTACATTCTTCTAAACAATTCTAAAAGAACTGTGATCCCAAATATAGAGTCAAATTATTTTGGGTTTGGACAATGTGTATATAATGTGGAGAGTACGTTCTTCCATATGGTGAGCAAAGGTTAAACCTTTCTCACCACAATGATGAATTAGCAATGAACACAGAATCAGAAGAATTTAATGGGTCCCTTATGAGCACAAGATCACAACACAGTGATGGAAAAAGGCAGAAAAGAGAGAATAAGTGCAAAAACAAGATGAGATCATTGTCAACGTTTGCAAGGTAAGGTTTAATATATTTACAAGAGGGCTACTCCAATTTTCAACTTCACTTTGGAAGTCCAACAAAAGAAGGAAAAACAATGGCAGGATTTAGGCTTTTTTTTTTTGGTTTAATTAGTAGAAGATGTGAGGAGAATACTAATTAATGTTAGTTTTAGATAAGTATTTAGTAATTAGTATTATCAAAAACTTTATAGTTAGTAGTATTATCGTGCATGTCATGGTATTAAATTAATTAGTATATATTGCTTCAGGTTACTTCATTTATTCGTTCTCAAAAAAAAAAAAAAAAAAAAAGGTTTCTTCATTTATTGTGTTTATTTATGGTTTAAAGTGCATATGTTGCCTTATTTATTTTTGGACAGGGATCACCATTTAAATTAAGCTTACAAGGTTGTGTATATTGAGAGCCACCTTAGCAAAGATTTTAAGGAGGTGAACCCTTATAGGGTCTAAATTCTTTTTCATGCACTTCTTATTTTATATGAAATCTTCCGTTGCATGTTACATAACACACCCAATTAATTTCTTGAGGATGGACTCATATATATGCCTTCATGTAGCTTGCAAATTCAACAGATCTAGCTAGGTTTGTAACACCTTTTTTTTTTCATTAGTATCCTTAACATCTCCCTTATTTGAAATCCATATCTACCAAGGGTACTAGAGTTTAGGTTGCCCTTGATCATCATATTACTACACCCATCTCACCCAACAGTAGTTACTACAACAAAAGCAAGAATAGTGATCCCTTTTTGCTCTTTTCAAGACCAATAGGAAATACATTAATAGTTAAGTAATTTCTTCTTCTTCTTCTTTTTTATCAGTTCAAGTTTTTTTTTTAACAAAGTAATAGTTTATCAAAATAAATTTGAATAGATAATTAATAAATACTTTATTTATTTTATGGTTTTGTAATCATGGAAATTAGAGTAATACTAAAATCACAACTTTTACAACAACTTGCTCACGTGGCAAGGCGTGAGTGGTGGAATTGTGGACCCACTACTTTTACTCCAACACTCACGTCCTGCCACGTGAGTAAATTGAGACAAATTGTGGAAAAAGTTGTGGTCTTAGCACTTAACACCCAACAACATTTTGGTAATTTTTTTTATTTTTTTTATTTTTTTATTTTCAATTTGGTCATGTAAGCAAAGGAGTTAATTTTGTCTGTTTCAGTTTTGCTAGGAGAACAAAATGTTTGGATACCAATTGATACGAGTGTACCGTTTCAAAGTTACTATTATGAGGTGGTCAATTTACAAATGATGGGAAAAAAATGATAGGTTTAAAGCGATTGTCCACCACTTATATCAACCATCTTACCAAGTTGTGGCAAAAATTACGATAAATAATGTCTCACTTGTGGCAAAAAGTTATGACTTGGGCAATGAAGGAATATGGGGTGGAAGAGTCTTGGGAGAAATTGTTTATTAATATTCCCTGTTATGATCAGCTGGGAATCATTTGATCCCGCACTAGTCCCTATATATTGTGATAGGCATTTGAGGCCACCGTGTTTCATTGCAAATGGTGAAGTTTTAATGGACATAAACAACAGAATAGATGCCTACAATCTTCAAAACAATTGTAAAAGAATTGTGATGGATTTTATGAAGGCAGATAATAATCCAGGGTTTGAACTTCGTGTATATGTGGGACTGGGAAATATCATTTTTCCGTATGTTGGATTGGCTATGAACAAGACGTTAAAAGAATTTGCAAGATCACAACACAACACGGAGAGAGAGAGAGAGAGAGAGAGAGAGAGAGAGATAATAAGATGAGTTCGTTGCCGAGAACTTATTTTATTAAAGTATTCGATTAATATTAAGCTCCTTATTATGTGTTCCAAAAAACAAAGCATTGATTACCTTCAGGTTTTTTTTTTTTTTTTTTGTGTGGCTATTATTATGCATTTTCTTTTTTTGGAGAAATAATTACAACATGCTGCTAACCTTACAGCTTGAACTCTTTACTTCCTAGACTCCCAAACATTTTGTACATGGGAAGGTGTCAATTCGACTACAAGGTCATTGGCTTATTATGCATTTTCTTTGGTTTTGGGAAATCATTTGTTTTTCCAATTGTTTTTTTTTTTTTCTAGCTTCAAGTTGCTTGCAAACCAGGACTTACTAAATTTATCTATTTATTCTATTAAGGGTACAAGTGCAAGGAAGAAAAAAAAAAGAAACAATTTTGTGTCATAGTTAACTGGTTAATATTGGAGATTATTTCAGGGGATAAGGTTCCTATTGCAGTACTAGGAGTTGAGATTGAAAAAACTGCTCCACCCGAACTCTTGAAATAGTATGACGGGCCTTAACTTCTCAATCTAAGGACGGAAGATCAAATACTGATTCACATCATTCTTCTATATTGAGGGTTAATTGGCTTAGGCTGCATTTAATTTTGTACATATTGGAATATAACCAGGATCCTTTTAGCCTAAATTTCGTACTTTTAGCATTTGTTTCATCTCAAAGTATTTGTCTTGGTTTCATTCTTGATGAAAGAATGAATGATACATAACAGAGTTTACGCTCTTACAAGTATTGTGTTATGTGGTAAGGCACTTATTGAAGCATGCTTATGCCATCACTAAATTCCTTCTGTATTGGGATAATATTTTTGGCTTGATAAGTTAGAATTTTTTGCAAGCTAAAGTGTGTGTGCACTTTCTCATCCTTGGAGGCTCTCTTAATGTTTGCTACAGTTGACATGTGGAGGTGTAAGTGTCCCAAATCATGTTTGTGTTAAAATTGAGACAGAATGAAAATACGAATCATATAGCGCCCCCTCCCCCCCCCCAAAAAAAAGGATTCGTATCAAGAATGAAAATAAATGGCTATCATATGCATCCATGCGCTATTACATATAATGTGATTGGATTTAGCTTTGTATCTTCAGCCATTGAGACTACTAGGGAAATTAAGAGGCAGCTCCAAAGATACCAACCCAATAAATAAAAAAAGCCCAAATAAACAACGATTCTCGGTCTTAAAAGTTACAACGCCACCATATATGTCACACTCCGAACTTGAAAGGGTCCAAAATATGAGAAAAACATCTCAAAGGTACCTATAGATTTTGTTCATTTTGACAAATCCATCCAAATAAAATCATATCAAGTACCAACATCAAGAATTATCATAATAATTTCATTAAATATACTCCTAAAGTAAGTCAGAGTTCTAAGCATTAATTACAAGGATCATTGGCCACAAAAGAATAGAGGTCTGAATAAACGATTACATATCAACAACTTGTTCCATCAGTGAGAATACAGTTACAACCACTATAATATACAAAAGAATGAGTCAAGCTTATTCTAAGATGTACATCATCTAATAACTCCATTACAAAAGTTCAGCCTCCATCAGTAGTTAGTCTAACTACTATTAGCCACTAAAAAACTGTCTCAAAATATTATTGCTTCCTCTAAAAAGTTTGTAAAAAAATAATGGGATGAGACAAAGCCCAATAAGTAGCAAAATTATTGGGGGTGGGGGGAATGTAAATTTCATAATAATGAGCAAGTTACAAAACATGTTATAATATGAGAATTTCCATTAGGATCATGCAAATCCATTTTTCTTAATAAATTGACAAGAATGATTAAAAGAATATAGCACCAAGCTTTCTCCAAATATTTCAACATGAAACTACACATTATTTACTGTGAGTTATCAAAATACCTTTGTTAAAAATCTAGAAATCCAACCCAACGTCACACGACAAGCCGTTGTAAAGACGTTAGGTATGCCACAAAGACGTTAAGTTATACCACAAAGACATCAGTTATGTCACAAAGACATCAATCCGCCACAAAGATAGGGTGCCAAAATACCAATGTCACAAAGACTATGACATCTGGCTAGGTAATCACCGAGTAATCACATGTCACAACCCAAGGGTAAACACATGAAGAGCCCACATTTTACATGAAATCAAGACACTGTTCAATTTCAAGTAGTTTCACGAAAACCTTTGAAATATCTAATATATTCACAAGGTTCTCAAGTTTTCCAAAATCATTTCTTGTCAATAATATTTTGCATCAACTTTCCCAATTATCAAAGCATCTTTAAATTTTCAAATAATGCAATAAATCAATAAAATTCATTCTCAAGAATTTAATCAAAGATGCTAATATTTTCCATGGTAACAAATCATGCACTTCCCTATATGCATTGTCAAATATGATGACATTTTCACAAATAATCTCATACATTAAAGTTACAACATAAAACTTTCTAGGAAAATATAATTTTCATAACAACTTCCCAAAATGCGTTTAACCCAAAAATAATACTTTATGCAACATGGTAATTTTTTCAAAAATCCCATTAAAAGCTACTTACCTTGCAACCCTCAAAAAGCTTAACTCTCCAAGTTCCAAAGGAGATTAGCTAGAACCTAAACAATACCAAGAAAACCTATCACAATAAGCATAAAGCTTGACATTGCATTTATTAATGAATTAGAAATTGCTAACTAAGTAATTAATTAGGCAAGCCTAGTAATTAACCTCACAAATAATATATTCCACTTTCAAAGTTTCTCAAAAATTTCATTACAAGGCGTAGACTCCCATTATACGCATGAATCATTCAAGGAATTATCTCTAACATCAAAATCTCAATAACTTATGAGTAGTTTCCACAAGATTTTCACAACATCATCAAGAGGCCCATGACACCAAAATCACAATATCCTTTAAAACTAACAATTTAAATCTTTAACCAGCTTCAAATAAATCATAAAAATTATATTTACCATTTATTTCACATTAAATAGCCAAAACCCCCAAATTTTCACCACTTAGATAACCACCATTGTATAAATCATAAACTCACTCATCAAATACATTCACCAAGACCAAAACTCATACATAAAAACACATAAATATCACTTCTAATACTCATAAATCAAATGAGTATTATTATTAAAACTTAGATAGACATAACCTCAAGCAAAAATATATAAACCCACCAAAAGATTAGGAATTTTTTATCACAAATAAATAGAGATGAGTGAGTCTTACCTTATTCTTAAGGAGTTTTTCAGTATACTTTGCCGGAAAAAGATGGTGGAAGTGATGAGAAGTGGAGGTGTCGGTGGTAGAGTGGGGGAGTGTGAAAGAGAAGGAGTGATGGCCGGTCAAAAAGGTCCGGAGATATTTGTGAATGTGTGGTGGGGAAATAAGGGGTAGATACCCGGTCACTTGGGCTTCAAAAATGACCTTTTTTTTTCTTTTCTTTTTTTGACTTGGGCTGGGGCGTTACAATATAAAATGGAGAAAAACCCTAGCATCAACCATAGAAGAAGTTAGAAAACCAAAAAACCAAAAACCTAGTAACCCTTTCACAAACCGATTCTTGAAAATCATGGAAAACCCAAGATATTTTTCACAAAATGTTGCAGAAGACATCGTGCATGACGTGCTAAAAAGACTCCCAGTCAAATCTCTACAGCGATTTAAGTCTGTATGCAAACCATGGTCTTTGATTTCAAGCTCTGAGTTTGCCAAAGCACGCTATGACGAAGCCAACGAGCCTGACAACATGACCCTTTGGAGATGCGCCTGCATTGAGCAAAGTGATGAAGAAATAAACTCCGGTGTCTTCTGCATCATAGATTACAATGGCTTCATGCTCGAAGTGAAATCTCTCGACTTTTCTCCAAGGTATAAAAGCATAACCCCTGAGATCTTGGGCTCTTGCAACGATTTCTTACTTGTTTATTGTCGTCCTCATCTTTATCTGTGGAACCCATCTTCTGGTACACATAATATATATGTTTGAATTATACAGACATATTGACCCGGATAATATACTCATGTGGGGACTCGGTTATGATTCTTCCTCTGATGATTACAAGGCTGTTTTTGTATCTCATTTAGTAAGTCCACCAGGCTCACCCAACAGTGGTTATAGTTTTGAATCTATCTTTATCTGTCACTACTCTTTCAGGACCAATACTTCGAAAGATAGTGATTTTCCTTACAATTTTTATCTTGACACACAAGGGGTTACTTTGAATGGAGCTCCCTATTGGGTTCTTCGCCGTGAAGAATATGATATGGAAGCCAATTCTAAATATGTAACCGTAGTGCTGGTTTATTTTGATCCGGCTAAAGAAGACTTTTATGAGCTGCCATTACCATGCATATTAGATAAGGATTCAAAGTTTGAGCTGGGGGTTTTAGGTGGATGCCTTTCTCTAACATACGATCCCAATGGAAGCCACTTTGAGACTAGGGTAACGAAAAAATATGGGGTGGAAGAATCTTGGGAAAAATTGTTTGTCGTTCCCTATTTTGAGGAGCGCTTGAGGCCATTGTGTTTCACCAAAAACGGTGATGTCTTAATGGAGGTGAACAGAAAGAAAATAGGCATCTACAATCGTTTAAACAATTCTAAAAGAACTGTGATCTCAAATATTGATTCAGATTGTTCTCGTGGGTTTCAACTTGGTGTATATGTGGAGAGTATTGTTCTTCCATATGATGCGCAAAGGTTATGAACAGAAGATCACAGCACAGTGGCAGAAAAGAGAGTAAGTGAAAATACAAGATGAGATTATTGTCAACATTTGCGAAGGTTTAACATATATAGAAGAGGGCTACTCCAACTTTCTACCTCATTTTGGAAATCCAACAAAAGAAGGAAAAGCGATGGCAAAATTTAGGTTTTTTCTTTTTTGGTTTAACTAGTAGAAGATGAAGAGAATATTAATTAATGTTAGTTTTAGCTGGGCCGGCGCAACAATTATGGGGTATTGGACCATGGGGCATTTTTTATAATTAAATATCAATTAAATAATATTAATTAAATTTTTTATTTTTTATTTAAAATCTATTTTCCTCACTTTTTGTTATGCAAAATTACTAATTAAGTTTTTATATTTCTTTTTTTGTTAGAATCAAGTTTTTATATTTAAGTGCCTTTAAAATTTCTTTTTTTGAAAATTTTTATATCCAAATAAATATTTTCTAGTAGACATTTATAATGAGTAAATATTTATAAATAAATAAAACAAAATTTATAATTTAAGTAAAAATAAAATTTAATTTGAAATATAGAGTAATAGAATCTGATTATTGCAACTTTTTTAACACTGTGATCACTTTATACTTCAAAGTAAAAAAAAAAAAAAAAATTTATTACACGGTTTAATAAATTAGTATCACTAAAGATTTTTTGGGTTTTAAGTTTTTTAGGTTTTGGGTTTTGAAAATGGTTTGGCTTACCTTTAGTACTTTTTATAACTGAACATGTCCTTTTATTTTAAATATACAATGGCAAGTGTTAGTAGGTTTCAATCATCATATTTTATTTAGTTAGTAGATGATGTGACAGTCTCTTATTAAAACAAAAAGAAATTTCTTTTTAAAACGTACTAAGCCAAACCCTTTTAAAATTTCAAGATTTTTTTAGGTTGAAATTCGTGTATTGTGTATGGCGGGTGGGTTTAAGAATGTTTTATTAATAAAACCTAAAACTCAAAAAATCTTGATACTTTAAAGTTTAATGCTCTAACTAGGGGTGTCCAAACTTGACCGTGACTTGCCAGACTAACCAACCCGCCCGATATCCACCAGAGTTCAGCCTGAATCGACGCTCCCGTCAGTCGGTTTCGAGTTTCCGCGCTCAAGGCCCGACACCGGTGGGTCGAGTGGCGGGTTTTCTTCTCCAAAACCCGAGCCACTTGACCCGACGAAGGTAATATACAAATTCGGCGAAATCACACTCAAATCCAAGGAGATCCAGCAAGTTCTCAACCATATTGGATGAGATTTAGCTAGATCCAGCCATTCCCAAAAGATTTTAGCGATTTTGGTGTAGATTTCAGTGATTTTAATGCAGATTTGGTGAGTGTTTACATTTTCCGGCGATAATCTGTAGATTTCAGCAATGATTTGCAGCTCCGACGATGACCCAATCTCCACCCGAACAGACTCAATCTCCACTCGAACCCAAAACCGAACCGACAGATTGACTCCGACGGTCGTTTTTGGGTCACTCTTTTGTCCACTTGTCGCCGGCAAGTCGAGTTCAGGCTAGGTCGAAAACCGACCCAACCCGACCCGTGGACACCCCCAGCTCTAACTCATTTGATTAGTGGGTAGGTACTGTAGGTTTGTGCCTTTAGTGATAGTGTGTGTGGGCCATGTGGTTGCGATGTGCTACAGTGATAATATGCTATGGGCAATGTGTAGTGCAGTCAGTAATGTGCCTTATTTTATAATACAATAAGGTACTTTTAATACATTTTGTTAACCAATAAAAGGATGTAAATTTTTTTCCTTAATCAAAATATATAGATAAATATTATATATATATATACACACACACACACACATAAATACACGTGGGGCCTTCTTTTATTTGGGGTCTTAGGTGGTTGCATCAGTTGCTTTTAGTTTAGCCGGGCCTAAGTTTTAAATAAGTATTTAGTATTATCAAAAACTTAATAGCTAGTAGTATCATCAAATCATGGTATTAAATTAATTAATATATATTGCTTCAGTTTACTTAATTTATTGTGTTTATTTATGGTTGTTTAACCTGCATATGTTGCATACATTATTTTTGGTGAGGGACCACCATATTTAAATTGAGCTTACAAGGTTGTGTTTATATATTGAGAGCCACCTTAGCAAAGAATTTGAGGAGATGAACCCTTTATGGGATCTATATTCTTTTTCAAGCACTTCTTAATTTATATGAAATCTTCCGTTGCATGTTCTAGAGTACATAATTAACACACCCAATTTCTTGAGGATTGACTCATATATATGCTGCATGTAGGTTGCGAATTCAGCTGTCATATCTAGGTTTGTAACATTCATTAGTATCATGAACATCTCTCTTATTTAAAATCCATATCTACCAAGAGCACTGGAGTTATAGGTACCCCTTGATTATCATATTACTCCACGTCTCCACCCATCTCACCCAACGGTGGTTACTACAACAAAAGCAAGAATAACGATCCCTTTATACACTTTTCAAGACCGATAGGAAATACATTGATTACCATGCTCTGCAATGGAGTTGTCCTTGGTGTTGAGGAGGTAATAGTTATGTAATTTCATCTTCTTCTGTTTTTATGATCAGTTTAAGTTTTTGGGACAAAGTGATAGTTTATCAAATAAATTTGAAGGGCTAATTAATATATACTGTATTTATTTTATGGTTTTGTAATCTTGGAAATTACTTACTTCAGGTACGGAAAAATTATAAGGAGCTTCCAAGACCTTGTTTGTTGGATAAGGCTTCCTAAGTTTGACACGAGGACTTGGATTTTGGGGACATGCTTTATCTAATCCACAATGCCTATAACACATTCTTGAGACAAGGCTAATGAAAAATTATCCATCCTCCCGTATCTTGTTGAGTTTTTTAGGCCGGGGTAATTTCACTACAAATAAAGATACAAGTCATGTGCACTCTTAAGAGACAAACGTAGATCACCATTAAGTTGATTTGGTGATGAGCATAGATTGGATCACAACAAAACAATGAGCCCAAGTGATAAGCACAAGATAATAACACAATATGGGTGGGTTTTTAGCATGAGATCACAATGAATTAATGCGATCCAAGAAACAAAGAGGGAGTATATATTGAATTTAGCATGTAATACAATAAGAGATAGTGTCCTCTTATAAGGGGTGCCTTGAGGAAAAGCATGAGGATGATGTGGAAACTAAACAAAAGGGGTGCAAATATCCAAGATAGAGGAGGATTTATTCTTGGCTGAATTTGGAGATGGTAGGGACAAGAAGTCCTTGATATGTGTCCTTGGAGTTACAAAATACAATTAGTCTTAATTCAAGATTTTGAGGCAGAACTAGCACCAAGGGAGATTGACCTTAAATGGTCACCATTTTGGGTTCAAATGTTCAATCTGCCCTTGAAGAGTAGGACGAGAGAAGCAGGAGAGGTTATTGGCTCCAAGCTGGGGACGGTTTTAGAGGTGGATGTATCTGAAACAAGGGTCTATTAGGGAAAACGCCTAAGGGTGAAGGTACGGATCGACGTAACAAAAAGACTAGTGAGGGGGGAAATGGATTACCAAAAAGGGAGGTGAAAGCAGGTTGATTAACTTCAATTATGAACGGCTTCTCAACTTCTGCTACAATTGTGGGTTGCTTAGTCATGCACTAAAAGATTGTTCGAACAACTCTGAAATTCCTCAACAAAAAATTAACAACCTACAATACGGGGCGTGGTTGAGAGGGGAACTGATAAGGATAGGTTTTAAGGATCTTACAAAGCTGAGCATGGAAAGTGAAGGTGATGAAAGGAGTTGAGCAGCCAGGGTTAGACCAGAGAAAGGGGCAAAGAAACCTAGTGAGGCAAGGGAGAAGAATGTGGTAGGTGAGGAACACATGCCTAGGCTGACCAGTAGGGATGGGGATAGCCTAACCTAGGTTGAAGCGAAACAAAAAACATCAGAGCAACTGGCACAGAAGATACACGAAGAGGGAAAGGTCAACAAGTCTGGTGTGAAAGAAGAAAAGAGGGAGGCACAAATTTGTGTAAAACCATTAGAAACTTTTCTGGCCCAATCCAAAAATTTTGAAAGCATGCAATGGAAGAAAGCAACTTGTAAAGTTTTTAAACCCCTTAAAACACAATTGGATTAACCTAGTTAACAAGCCAAGTTATTACTTAGTCCAAATTCCAGATCTAGGTTAACACAATTATATAATCATATCAATGTAAAATGTGGAATATTAAAAAAAAAAAAACACACACACACACACACATACAAAAAGATATGATATCTTAGGAAAACCAAACCGGTAAAAAATCTGGAGAGGATTTAACCTAGCTATTTTTAAGGTAAAACTGAATCCACTATGAAAGAATCGAAATTTGTACAATAGCGACTTAGACCACTAACATCCTATTGCTACCCACTAATAGAAAACTTACTGACACGACCATGTGCAAACTCCGAGACCATAGACTCCTTCTTTCTTGGATGCTCTAGCAAGTACAAGTACTCCCGCTTATGTATCTTTAAGCTCTTATGGCAGCAACTGAATGATTATCAAGCTCTTGAAGGAATCTCCTTCTTGATAATCCTAAAATTGTGTGAAGGCAAGCACCTCTTAGATCTTACAAGAGATTCACACAAATAGCAATAGGAGCAATCGCAAAAATGTGGCTAGAGTTTTCCTTTTATACCTAGGGCAAAACATAAAACTTTACACGCCATATGGGCTTAGGGCTGAGTTGGAAATTCTGCAGAAAAAACAATCTACATGACTTTCGATCGATCGAGTCTAATTCTCGATCGATCGAGCCAGGCATATTTACATAGTAACTTCTGCATTTAACTCGATTCCAATTTTACATTAATGACATACTTTGAGCAAGTCTAGAACAAGATTAAACACCTGTTTTGATCAAGGTTTGCCAATCATACAAATTAGAGTTCTAATACATTATTTCCTAAGTACTTAGAACCTAACACAACTAATCAGGGGGTCGAACCTATTTTCAAATTCGAACTGGTGCCAAACCAGTCTCAAGAGAAGCAAGTGCTAAGCCCAGCCCAACCTGATACAGCTCAAGGCCCAATGGCCATGGCATATTACCAAATTAAGGGTTGGACCGTGGATAATTTAGGCCCAAAGAGTGGGCATTGGAAGCACTTGGCAAGGGAGGGAAAATGAGAAAAAGGCAGGGAGGGTGTTGGCCCAACCAAACAGAAATGTGAGGGTCCAACTCTACTTCAAGAGTTGGACCCAAATGTGGTAAATCAAAAAAGAAGAAAAGAGAAGATACAGAAAAAGCCTAGCTTCAAGGATGAAAAACAGATGGATGACGATGAGGCGATGGCTGTGACGCAGCACCGCCGAGCCCAATGAGTATTGTCTCCTGGAACTGCCAGCGTTTGGGATCAACCTTGGCGGTTCGTATACTCACCAATGAAGTGAGAACCCGAGACCTATTGTTGCTTTTTTTGCAGAAACTAAAGCTAGCGCAGGTCGGATTAAGGGCATTTAGTCAAAGCTCAACTTCATGCAATGTATTGCGGTTCCGAGCGATGGGAGAAGCCGCAGCCTCACATTGCTATGGAAGGAAGGCATAGATGTAACTTTTAAAAGCTGATTGAACATGCATATAGACGTGGCTGTCCGTGAAAGCTTGGTGTCAATTCCTTGGAGGGCAACGGGATTTTATGGCTAACCCGAGACTGAGAAGCGCTATATATCCTGGCAACTATTGGATACATTGAATGCCCAATGCGATATGTTGTGGATCGTATTCGGCGATTTCAACAAGATTGTCCATCCTAGTGAAAAATCAGGTGGACAGGTAAGAGATGTGAAGCAAATGGAAGGGTTCAGAAATTGTTTGGGCCGATGTGGGTTAATGGATATGGGCTTTGTGGGGCAGCAATTTACATGGTGTAATGGGCGAAGTGGAGATCGAAGAACCAAACTAAGGCTTAACCAGATGGTTGCTAATGAAGAGTGGATGTCTATGTTCCCAGAGGCAAGTGTCTTTCACTATTCAATGTCAATTTTAGACCACTGTCTTCTAGCTTTGTCTCTCAAACGTAGACAACCAAGAAAGCCTATAAGGAAGCATTTTATGTTTGAGGCTATGTGGACAAAGAAAGGTGGTTGCAGGGACATTATTGAGGTAGCTTGGGATCCACTTGAGAGTAGCGCAGTGTATTCCATCTCAGGCAAATTGAAGAAGTGTCAAGACCACCTTCAGAGGTGGAATTGGAGGGTGTATGGGAATGTAAACAAAGTCCTTAAGCAGAAACAGTCAGAACTTCAACAATTAGAAATGTCAGAATGCACTAATGAAAAGGCAAAGGTGATTCAGAATCTAAAGTCAGAAATAAACAAGGTTTTATTAAGGGAGGAAATTATGTGGAATCAAAGGTCTAGAGTGCTCTAGATTAAATGGGGAGACTGCAATACAAAATTTTTTCACGCCACGGCTAGCCAAAGGTTAAGGAAGAACAAGATTTTGGGGCTGAACAATTCTGAAGGGGTGTGGCCGGAAGATAAAGGGATAGTTGAAGGCATAATACTGGACTACTTTGAGGCCATTTTTACATCAAACCATCCAACCAACTTCAAGTTTAAGCGCAATCAATAGCCGAGTCTCAACTGAAATGAATGAGAAACTGGTTGCAGAATTCAAGCCTAATGAAATAAGGACAACACTTAAACAGATGCACCCAACAAAATCCCCAGGTCCGAAAGGTATGTCTCCTATTTTTTATCAAAAATATTGGGATATAGTAGGCTTTGATGTTATTAATTGTGTGCTGGATGTGCTTAATGCTGGTGTATTGCCAAGTAGCCTTAATGAGACTTATATATGCCTTATTCCAAAAGTTAAGAACCTCCCAAAAAATTACTGAATTCAGGCCAAGCAATCTATGCAATTTTATATATAAAATCATATCAAAAGTACTAGATAACTGCTTGAAAAAAGTACTGGCAGTAGTCATTGATGAATCATAGAGTGCATTTATTCCAGAGAGACTTATAACAGATAACGTGCTAGTGGCGTTCGAAACAATGCATAGTATTGATCAAAGGAGGAAAGGAAAGGAAAGGAAGCCCTCATGGCCATAAAGCTATACATGAGCAAGGCCTACGATAGGGTGGAATGAGTTTACTTGGAAGCGATGATGAAGTGGATATCTCTCACAATGATGTCCATGACAGTAGTGACTTACTCTGTTCTAAACGATAGGGAACCTAAAGGTAGAATTACTCCCTCGAAGGGACTTCGGTAAGGAGATCTCATTTCTCCATACCTATTCCTACTTTGTGTGAAGGGTTTGACTACCATGTTGAAGAAGGAGGAAGCAGCGGGGAACATCAAAGGAGTGGTGGTGTGTAAGGGTGCTCCTAGAATCTCCCATTTGTTGTTTACTAACGATAGTATAATTTTTTGTAGAGCCACAGCTGAAGAAGGAAGTAGGGTGATTAAGATGTTAGTAAACTATGAAGGTGACTCGGGCCAAAAGCTTAACAAGGAAAATATTTCTCTCTTTTTTAGCAAAAACACGAGGAGAGAAGTCCAAGAACAAGTAAAGAGTCAATTCGGAGCTCAAATTATTAAACACCATGAGAGGTATTTGGGGTTGTCGCCACTAGTTAAGAAGGGAAAAAGGAAAGCTTTTAATCGCATAAAAGACCTCGTGGGGAGAAAAATTGCTGAGTGGAAAGGCAAATTTCTCTCTAATGCGGGGAGAGAGATTCTCATCAAAGCGGTGGCCCAAGCTACACCTACCTATATGATGAGTTGCTTCAAGCTTTTGGACTCTTTGTGGAAGGAGCTGAATTTCATAATGAGTAACTTTTGGTGGGGGCAGAAGGAAAAAAGAGAGGAAAATGACATGGATCTCTTAGAAAAAATTAAGCACTCCGAAGAAAGAAGGGGGTATGGGTTTTAAGGACTTAAGGACCTTCAACCTAGCCCTACTCACCAAACAAGGGTGGCAGATATAACAAAATCCTAGTTCTATGGTCCATAGAGTTTTTAAAGCAAAATACTTTAAAGGTAGCTCATTCAAGGATACTCAATTAGGCAATAGACCTTCCTATGTGTGAAGAAGCATCATGGCAGCCAAGGAGATTGTTGAATAGGGATCTAGATGGGTAATTGGTAATGACAAACAGGGGCACATTTGGGAGGATAGATGGATTCCAACACTGGTTTCTTTCAAGGTAGTCAGTTTGAGGGGTTCCTCAAACAATTGGGAAATAGACCTTCCTATGTGTGGAGAAGCATCATGGCAGTCAAGGAGATTGTTGAACAAGGATCTAGATGGGTCATTGGTAATGGCGAACGGGTGCACATTTTGGAGGATAGATGGATTCCAACACTGGTTTCTTTCAAGGTGGTTAGTTCGAGGGGTTCCTTAAACAATGTGGAGTGGGTTTCGGACCTTATTAATATTGACACTAATAGTTGGGACACTACAAAGGTGAATAGTACTTTTCTTCTTTTTGAAGCCTAAGTGGTCTTGGGAATTCCTATCAGCCCTCGGCTTCCCATTGATGCCTTGACATGGGCACCAACTCCCAATGGGTGTTTCACTGTCAAAAGCACGTACAAAGTAGCCCAACAAAGTATGCAGAAGACCAAAGGCAAAGCAGATGGGGAAGAATGTTCAGATGGGACAAGTCAAATAGCACTATGGAAATTAATTTGGAATTTGAATTGCCCAAATAAGGTCAAACACTTTATGTGAAGGGCTTGTAAGAATATTCTGCCTACAAAATGCAAACTGCGAGCTAGGGGGATTGGGGTCGAAGTTAGTTGTGATTTGTGTGGAGGAGAGGAAAACTCAGGCCATATTTTGTGGAGTTGCAAGGCAGCAAAGGAGGTATGGAGTGCAACGAGACTGAAACTTCCTTCTTTGCCTGACTCTAATCTGGGTTTTATGGATATAGTGTGGGAAATTATGGTGAGATGTCCGATGGTCGATTGGGAGTTATTTGCCATTATAGCCTGGAGTTTGTGGAACAATATAAATAAGCTTAGACATAGAGGCCGAACCAAACAGTTTGATCAAATAGTTAAGGAGGCAGCAGAGTATGCGAAGGAAGTAAAACAAGTCAAGCTAATTCCAACTGACCTCCCCCTGTTGGTAAGACCCCTTGGACTCCTCCTAGACCGGATTATTATAAAATTAATGTTGATGGAGCTGTTTTTCATGAATTGAGGGGTTGTGGTGTGGGAGTTGTGATAAGGAATGAAGGGGGTCAGCTGATGGGAGCATTGAGTGGGAAGCTTGATTTATTGCTCGGAGCTCTAAAGGCCGAAGCCCAAGCAGTTGAAGTAGGAGTGCAGCTGGCATGGGACCTGGGACTAAAGGATGTTTCCCTTGAATGTGACTCGCAAATAGTGGTCAACAAGTTAAAAGGAAGGGACACATGCCATAATTCCATTCAGAAACTAGTTGAAGGAATCCATGAAGGTCTAAGGCAGTTTAAATCGTGGGAGGTAGGCCATGTCTGCAAAAACAGCAATGTTGCAGCCCATCTATTGGCAAAATATGCCGAGGGGTTAAAAGAATGTATTATATGGGTGGAAGACATTCCCCCAATTATCTTGAACCAAGTTCATAAAGATGTATCCAACTTGATTTCCTACTCTGATTAATGAAAGTTTGCGTATGTTGTTTATCAAAAAAGAAAAGAAAAGATAGTGTCCTCTTTGTTTGGTTTATTATGGAGAAGGCTACCTAATTTGTTATGCATAAAAACCAATATTTGAATCCCCTACCCCGGTTTTAAGTAATTAATTTCACCATTAAGTTGAGTTTGTGATGAGCATAGATTGGATCACAACAAAACAATGAGCCCAAGTGATAGGTACAAGATAATAGCACAACATGGGTGGGTGTTAGGCACGAGATCACAATGATTAATGTGAGCCAAGAGACAAAGAGGGAGTATTGACTTATTTGGTTTATTAAGGAGAAGGCTACCTAATTTATTTTATATATGAAAACCAAAGTTTGAACCCCCTTCTCCACTTTTAAGTTTAATTTATATGTACATATATATATATATATATATATATATATATATATATGTATGTATGTATGTATGTATGTATGTATGTATGTATGTATGTATGTATGTATGTATGTATGTCGGTGCGCGTGCACACACGTGTGTTCATGGTTAGGTTCAAATTATACCTTATATAACTTTAAGGAATATTACACTAATTTTTTTTTTTTTTTTTTGGTATGCGAATTTTGACAAATCTATCATTAAATTATCTTAAGGTAATGGTTAATAATCTATTTAAAGAAAGTTTTTATGAAAAAAGAAAAAAAAAATTAATGTTTTGACAGCTTTTTTCATTTTCTATAAAAGTAATATCAAAACTTTCATAAAATGGATTGTTAACTGTTGCCCTAAATACACCTTTTGGCATGACCCTATATTATTTTTATATATTCTCTTTTTTTGCAAAATTTAAAAAAAAATCAAATATAAATAACTAGGTCATTGATAAAAAATTTAAAGAGATAGATTTTGTTGTTTAAAATCATGTATAAAAGATGAGTTTATAGATCAAATAGTAAATAATGTCTAATTAATTAGAAATTTGGCAAATATGTTAAGAATCTAGAGAACATATAATCCAATAACTAGATTTTTAAATTATTTATCCAATAAAAAGTTATTGGGATGTGTAATAGCTTTTATATATATATATATATATATATATATATATGGCTCATTGTGGCATTTCAACCAAAAAGGGGAAGACATTGCAAAGTACTAGCTAGCTAGGTATATGCATGTTTTTATTTTATTTTTCAAATGTGAATATTTTTTCTAAAATTGCTGATGTAGCCTTTCTAGTAGCAATTATATATTTATTATTATTTTAGCCACCTATATAATTTGTTAGCCACGTAGTAGTTTTTCATCATTGATTTGATGGCGGCAAGGACAAAATGACAAGAAGTCTAATAACTTTAAGTCAATTTTTTTATATAGTTTCAACTTATAACGTCTGCTTATAGTAATTATATTCTTTATCATTAGACTAAGACACCAATCGATTTTTGTTATAGACGGGGATTAAATTTCAAATATTTTATTCAACCATCAAATACTTTACCAAATATTGTGAAATTGGATGACCAAAATGAAAGTAGGCCCAAAATATAAGGACCAAAAAAATATTTCTATCAAACAAAAGATATAAAAATGTGTTTTTCATTCTTTCTCCTACCTCCAAGACGTTCCACAATACTGGGCCAATAAAAATTAAACTCTCTTAAAATCCCCTAAAACTTTCACCACAAGAAAATTTTGATTAAGTAGATTAGTCATTATCAAGTATAAAAGAGATATTAATAAAATCTAAATACTAAAACCTAATTAGTAATTTTGCATCTCAATATTATATATATATATATATATATATATATATAAATAATATTATTTAATTATTAAAAATTCTACTTGAAGTCTTCCCCTTAAAACTTAAAAATGTATTCCACCTATCTTACCTATAATATGTTATGTTGAGCGAAGAAATTTTTTTAGTTTTTAGTTTTTATTTTTATAATTGATGGTTGAAGTTGAAAAATTAAGCTTTAAATGTTTATGTTAGAATTTTTTAATTTTTATTATTTTTTTTTTTTTTTTTTTAATGTTGACCCAGTGTATCTACAAAGTACAAATTAGCTAAGAAGTTTCTTTAATTTTCTCCTTACATGGATAGCAGCACCGATACAGCAATAAAAACGTTTACTACCAACACGAAGATATACAGCTTCTTCCTAGTTTTTGTCTAATAAAATAAATAAATAAATTGGCAAACATGTATGCAAATACAACTAGAGAGAAAGAAAAAGTATATATTAAAAAAATAATAAATATTGAAAGCAACTACGAGTTGATAACGATACTATACCATTGTGAATTTTAGTGGTGACTGGCACTTCCCCATTTGGATGGTCACTTTGGTCTCCTCAGAATCTATATGGATCTCAAAATAACTTTAATAGCACGCTCAATTCTGCGCTAAATTTCACAACATATTAATTTGTGCGACCATAATTGATTGATATTTTTTGTCCATTATTTTTTGAATGGATAATGGGTTCATTGTTTTTTTATCAATTACTCACTATGGTCAATTGTTCACGATTGTAAAAATTAACAAATTATGAATTGAGCGTGAAAATGTATCATTAAAGTTATTTTTATTATTATTTTTTCTACGTAAAAAAGCCTAATGGACACGAAAGGCTCTTGAGTTCATTATCATAATCATGATGCGGTGGGATAGTCCACGAGCAAATAAAGCGTGGAATCAATCAGCTGCTCTTTTCCCTTCCACTAATTTTTTTAGAAAAATTGTAGTACCTTTTTATAAAAAAATAATAATAATAATAATGATGGTACCTGCTTTACTAATTCTAATCATATTTTATTATGATTTCCACTTCCAGACTTTAATGCCCTTGCTTTTTCAAATTATTACAAATATACTTTTTTTTTTTTTTTTTTTTATACAAGATAAAACCCTTTCATGGAGATTTAACATTTTAAACTTTGACATTGTGCCAAAAATTTAAAATGTCTGAAATAAAATTCCTAAATTGCTTACTTTGTTAATTGCTATTTTATTTTATGAAATACTTTTAATTCCTATTGGCATGTTACACAGCAACCACTTCATATTATAAAAAAAATCTTCAGAATTTTATTTATCCATTTTAAAATTAGTAAATTTAATTTTTTTTCATGTTACCAATATTAAACAAACTTAATTAATAATATATCTGAATTATTAATATTGATATAGAAAAATTTAATTCATTAATTTTAAATAACATAAATAGAATTTTAAGAACTCTATAATGGATTTATTTTAAAAAATTCTATAGGAGCTTAATTTGCATGAGGTTCAAAAAATATTGGACGATGGTTTGTATGCATCACACTACTTTGAGAGTTACTTACACTTATTTTGTTCAATTCTTTAATTACTTTGCCAAAAAAAATTTTTTTTTTTAAAATCACCTGATCCAGTACCATAAATATGTAACATTAGATGTGTTTTTTCAATAGTAAAACATTGTATACGCTTCTTTTTTCTTTTTCTTTTTTGATACCAAAAAAGGAAGATACAGAGTTTATCCAGGTTACAAAAAAGTTGGATCAACCCAACTTTGGTGAATTGGCATTCAGGTTGCCAATTTTGCAACAGCATGAACAAAATCAAGAACAAACTTGGGGACAACTAGCAAATTACAATATAGTCCATTTTGATACAAAATCTCCAGGTCAGCAATCAAGGATCTCTCCTGCCAAGCTGGATTCTTAGACTTGTTTAAAAGTTGGACTAGATTCTTGTTGCTGGTCAAAAAAAGAATCCTTTGAAGTCCGTAGTTTTTGGCTGTGATGACTGCTTCCATCAAGGCCTCCTGTACAGTCCCATTTGTTGAACTTGCTTTGCTGCTAGCTACACCATAAAACCTGATAACTCCCTAAGATCCTTAGCTTCATAAGCCCAAGCACTTCTATTAAACCGTGATTTTCTAACCCCTAAAACCTTGATTAGCAGTTACCAGTGTCCTGCAACTGTGTTGGGTTCAATATTTGCTCTGCTGCATCTGTTGTGTGATCCAAGATGGTTGGAGAAAGCTTCTTTGTACCTACAATACAAAGTTTGAACTTTTAGGACTACTTCCATAGGATTTGGTTGTTTTTCCTCATGAACCACCATATTCCTATGAGTCCATATGGTCCACAATGTGATAAATATGTTCTGCATATACTCCATAAAAACCTCTTCATTTAAGTTATGAGAAACAATCAACTCCCTTAACCATTGCTGCATAGAGATGCCTATAAGGTCAGAAGTGTGTACAGCCAGTGGTAGACCATGCCAACAAGCTCTAGCAAAAGGGCATAGCAGAAACAGATGGGATGTGGATTCCTCTTCACAATTGCATAAAGGGCAAAGACCATTGTCAGTGATTCCCCTATTTTTTAGAAGCTGCATGGTTGGTAGACTGTCATGCATAAGCTTCCATACAAAGTTACAAATTTTTTGTGGTGTTTTTATCTTCCATATCAGCTTCCAAATTTTGTTTTCAGCATGAGACTGCCTGTGGTGTTCAGTAGAAGGTGCCAGGTAGTCCTCAAGAAGAATTCTATAAGCTGTTTTAACCACAAAATCTCCACTATTTGAATGCTTCCATAATAACTTATCACAAACAGAATTGGTCTTGGGCAGGGGGATTTGCAGGATCTCATCACAAAGAGGAAAAGGATATGTAGCCCTTACTAAATCAGCTCTCTAAGTCTGGGTCTCTTGATTTATAAGGTCAGCTACTGTACCAGAGGTCAGATTGGGATTATTTAAATGATGAGGCTGACTCTTAAACCAATCTTAATGCCTAAGAGGGATATTGTTTCCTTTGCCAACCCACCATCTCCCTTCCTTAAGCTTGGGGTTATCAAACTTGATTATACTTCTCCAAACACATGAATGGTGTGGTTTAGGAAAACAATTCTGAATGGATCCCCTAGGAAAATATTTTGCCTTGAAAGTTCCTGCAACTAAAGAATTTGGGTTTTGACTTATTCTCTAATACTTTTTGGCCAACATAGCTTGGTTCATTAGATTGAACTTTTTGAGTCCTAGCCCTTCCCAAGACTTAGGCCAGCAAATCTTGTTCCAATTAAGCAAATGCAGTTTCCTAACCCCATGAGCCTGATCCCACCAAAAAGCATTGACTATAGAATCCATCTTCTTACAAATTGTTTCAGGAACTTTGAAACAAGAAGATGTATATAAAGGGAGGGTTTGAAGGACAGAAGCCATAAGAGTGGTCCTCCCAGCTTGAGATAGGAGGTTTGCTTTCCACCCTTGTAGCTTGGATTGAAGCTTATCCACCAGAAATTGAAAATCTGCCACTCTATTAATTCTTCTTTTTGAAATCTTACATTCTTCTCACTTCTCAGGTAAGGTTGTGGTTGAACTTTCAAAAGTTGAACTTATCCAAGCTGCAGTGATATTACCCAAGCTGCAGTGATATTACATCCGGCATGGGTAACAGTGGATGATATCAAGGGTATGGATTTGAATGGATCCCATTGTATAACTTTTTCAAGAGCTTTATATTAGTCTCGCTAGATTGTTAGTTTGCAATTTCAGAATGTAACAGTGTCTTTTGAAGGACTCTCAAGAAAAAGCTTCTAGCTCTTATTACACTTCAGCAATTAAAATATTGGAAGTAATTAGTAATCACAAGTACCTGACTTTATAAGTCTTCTTCTTTCCTTTCTCTTGAGGTCAAAGGATATTTTTTGCTATTAGCATGCAGGTTTACAATGATTTAATTCTGTCATAATTTTGCATTTCCCCTGGTTGTTGTAAAATGTAAATCAATTCTTGTTCCAATATTTTTTTTCTACAATCAAGTTGCTTGCAGACCAGGACTTGCTAAACTTATCTATTTTCAAGTAAGAGTACAAGTACAAGGAAGAAAAAAAATAAAAATTTTGTGTCATAGTTAACTGGTATTTGGGGATTGATTTCAGGTGTTAAGGTTCCCATTGCTGTACTAGGAGCTGAGATTGACAATATTGCTCCACCCGAACTCTTGAAACAATATGATGAGGCCTTGACTTCTCAATCTAAGGTAGGAAGATCCAATCCTTGTCTAGTTTTATTTTTAATTTTTTTTATATGCTTCTTTACAGTGCTTAGCTGTTACATTATTTTATATACCTCAACCTTTTCTGGTTATGATTTTTTCTTCTTCTTAGATAATAAGTAATAACATTCTGGTAATAATGCTGGTTCACCATTCTTCTATTCAGGGTTGACTGGCGGCATTTAATTTTTTACGTATTGGAATATTTGGAACATAACTACGATCCTTTTAGCCTAAATTTCGTACTTTTAGCATTAGTCTCATCTCAGAGTATTTTTCTTGGTTTTCTAGATGAAAGAATGAATGGTAACAGAGTGTACACCCTCACTAGTCTTGTGCTATATGGCCAGGCGCTTGCTGAAGCTTGCTCATGCCATATCTCTAGATCCCTCCTGTATTGGGATAAGATTTTTGGCTTGATAAATTACAATTTTTGGCGAGCTAACTGCACTTAAATGCTTGATTTCGTCTTTCTTCTATGTAACAAAAACTTTTCAAAACATGAAATTGGTTACATGAATCTTTTGCCTTATCCTCTGGTATATCATGACTTCTTCATTGGTCTTTTCTTGGCATTTTGGCTACTAATGTTAACCATGGCATCTTTGAGCTGGGCTTTTGTCGTAAACATATAGGTTGGGGCTGGCTAAATAGGGGAAAATGGGTATTTACCCCTAATTTGAAAACTATGTAGCAAAATGCCTCTCTTAAGGAACTCGAATTCAGTGTAAAACTTAATATCTTCAAAATCGAATTCTATGTGTATTTTTAAGTAGGAATTGACATTGGTTCCACTTAAATTTTTCAAAAAAAATTTGAAGTGGCAAAATGTGCATAAAACTCAATATTGATAATGTCGAATTTCACCTATAACTTGATTTTATTAAAATCGAGTTTAAAAAACAGGGACATTTTGCTATATAGTTTTCAAATTAGGAGTAAATATCCATTTGGCCGGCTTAAGTGTGTCAAATCTTTTCAATCAAACAAATAAATTTTCATCACGGTGATTCATCATCTTTTCCTTGAAACACCTTAACTTAGGTCAATCTTTTCTTACTAGGGCTATAGTTTTCTCAGCAATGAGCAATCAATCCATATTGGTGTAACTTTTTCCCATGTTCTCCCAATTTTTGCATTTGATGATGGATCTTTGGCTTTGGTTTTGATGATGTGATCATGCAATCTTTGGTTTGGCTAGTTAGTGTTATAAAATCATTTTAAACAATAAACAGATATTCATCATGGTGATCTGCCTTTTCCTTTAAATACCTTTTAACTAACTTAGGCCAATCTTCCATATTGAGGCTATAGTTTGTTCGTGCAATCAATCTATTTTGGTGTTACCTTCTCTAATGCTTTCCTAGTTTTTCCATTTGATAGCAATCAAATAATGTTTGATTCTTTTCAGGTGGATTTCTATGTTAAGATATTTCCAAAAGTCAGTCATGGGTGGACAACTAAGATGAGGATGAAGATGAAGTAGCTGTGAAGTCTGCTGAGGAGGCCCATTGTTGGGCTTTTGTGGAGTCTAGTTATGTTTAATCTGGTTAACGACCCGACCCGACCTGACCCAACCTGACCCAAATAATGTTGCGTGATTTTTTAATGGGAGATTTTTTAAGGTTTAGTCCATGGAGAGGAGGCCCATCATCATTGTCGTTTTTTGAGAGAGTAAAAAACTGTAACGCACTTTGTATTTTTCCCTAATAATAGTGAAATCCCTATAACTAGATGGACGTAGGCAAATTGCCGAACCACATAAATTCTGTCTTGTGCGTGTGATTATTTTCTTTGGTGTGTGTTTTCTCTATTTTTGTTTCTCACGGGTTTGGAAATTTCGTGTTAATTTCCTTCAACTGGTATCAGAGCCTAGGGTTAGGTTTGAGTGGGAGCGAGGAGTCCGGGATAGAAAAGTTCGATGGCACAGACTTCGCGTATTGGATGATGCAAATTGAAGATTATCTCTATGGGAAGAAATTGCATCTGCCTCTTTTGGAAACAAAACCTGTGACTATGAAGGATAAGGAATGGGCTCTTCTTTACAGATAGGTACTAGGAGTTATCAGGTTAACGCTGTATAGGTCTATTGCATACAATGTTGTAAAGGAGAAGACCATAGTAGATCTGATGAAGGTTTTGTCTGGTATGTATGAAAAGCCGTCAACAAACAACAAGGTGCATCTAATGAAGAAATTGTTCAATCTTAAGATGGCAGAGAATGCATCAGTAGCACAACATTTGAATGAATTCAACACTATCACAAATAAATTGTCGTCTGTAGAAATTAATTTTAATGATGAGATCTGTGTATTGATCGTTTTGACTTCTTTGCCAAACAGTTAGGAGGCAATGAAGATAGTTGTAAGCAATTCTATAGGAAAAGAAAAACTGAAGTACAATAACATAGGAGATTTAATTCTGGCTGAGGAGATTCGTAGAAGAGATGCAGGTGAAACCTCAGGATCTAGTTTTGCCCTAAACCTTGAGTCAAGAGGCATATGTAATGATAGAAATTCAAATCGGGGTGGATCAAAGTCTAGAAATTCTAATCGGAACAGAAGTAAATCTAGATCAGGCCAACAAGTATAATGCTAGAACTATGGGAAAACAAGTCACTTTAGGAGGCAATGCAAAAGTCCTAAGAAGAAGAATGAAGATGATTCTGCTAATGTTGTAACAGAAGAAGTACAGGATACATTACTTCTTGTAGTAGACAGTCCACTTGATGATTGAGTTTTGGACTTGGAGCTTCGTTTCATACCACTCCACACCGAGAAATCATACAGAATTATGTTGCAGGTGATTTTGGTAAGGTGTATTTGGCTAATGGTGTAGCCTTGGATGTTGTGGGTATTAGAGACGTTCGGATATTGTTGCCTAATGGGTCTGTTTGGTTACTGGAGAAGGTTCAACATATTGCTGACTTGAGAAGAAATCTAATTTCTATTGGACAACTTAATGATGAAGGGCATGCAATACTTTTTGTTGGTGGGACTTAGAAGGTTACAAAGGGAGCCAGAGTATTGGCTCGTGGAAAGAAGACTGGTACTCTCTATATGACCTCAAGTCCAAGAGATACAGTTGTAGTTGTTGAAGCAAGTACTGATACAAGCCTATGGCATCGAAAACTTGATCACATGAGTGAGAAAGGGATGTAGATGTTGCTATCAAGAGGAAAACTATCAGAATTGAAGTCCATTAATTTTGACATGTGTGAAAACTGCATCTTGGGAAAGTAGAAGAAGGTGAGTTTCTTGAAAACTGGCAGGACACCGAAGGCTGAGAAATTGAAGTTAGTACACACTGATATGTGGGGGCCTTCTCCGGTGCATCCCTTGGAGGTTCAAGGTACTACATCACTTTCATTGATGACTCAAGCAAAAAGGTATGATTTTATTTTCTAAAAAATAAATCTGATGTATTTGAAAATTTTAAGAAGTGAAAGGCCATGGTTGAGACAGAAACAGGTTTGAAAGTAAAATGTTTAAGGTTAAATAATGGAGGAGAGTACATAGATGGAGGGTTCAGTGAGTATTGTGTTGCATAAGGAATTAGGATAGAGAAGACCATTCCTGGGACACCACAGCAGAATGGTGTGGCTGAGCGCATGAACAGAACTCTCAATGAGCATGCTAAAAGTATGAGGTTGCATACTAGACTACCAAAAACTTTCTGGGCTGATGCTGTTAGCACTGTAGCTTATTTGATAAACTAAGGACCATCAGTTCCTATGGAGTTCAGACTTCTTGAGGAGATTTAAAGGGGTAAAGAGGTAAAGTTTTCCCATTTAAAAGTTTTTGGTTGTATTTCTTATGTTCATATTGATTTTGACGCTCGTAGTAAACTTGATGCAAAGTCTAAAATATGTTTTTTCATTGGCTATGGTGATGAGAAATTTGGTTATAGGTTTTGGAATGAACAAAACAAGTAAATCATCAGAAGTAGAAGTGTAATATTTAATGAATAGGTTATGTATAAGGACAGGTTAACTGTAGTGCTAGATGTTATAGAGATAGATCAAAATAAATCTAAGTTTGTCAACTTAGATGAATTGACTAAAAGTACTGTCTAGAAAATGGGTGAAAAAGATAAGGAGAATGTAGATTCACAGGTAGATCAGAGTACACCTATAGCTGAAGTCTGTAGATCTTCCAGGACCATTAGACCTCCACAGCATTATTCACCTGCTCAAATTATCTCCTGTTGACTGATAGTGGTGAGCCAGAGTGTTATGCTAAAGCCTTGCAAGATAGAATTCAAGCAAGTGGGAGTTAGTCATGAAGGATGAGATGGATTCCTTGTTAGGAAATTAGACATGGGAACTGACTGAATTGTCAGTAGGAAAGAAGGTTTTGCACAACAAGTAGGTATACAGAATAAAGAATGAGTATGATGGTAGCAAATGTTACAAGACTAGATTAGTTGTTAAAGGGTTCCAGCCAAAAAAAGGACATTGACTACTCAGAGATATTTTCTCCAGTTGTGAAGATGTCAACAATTAGACTAGTATTGGGAATAGTGGCTGCAGAAAATTTACATCTTGAGCAATTAGATGTGAAGACAGCATTCCTTCATGGTGCCTTAGAGGAAGACATTTACACAATTCAGCCAGAAGGGTTCACTGTTCAAAGATAAGAGAATCTAGTCTGAAAATTGAGAAAGAGCTTGTATGGCCTAAAACAAGCTCCTAGACAGTAGTACAAGAAATTTGACAGTTTTATCCATAGAATTGGGTACAAGAGATATGAAGCTGATCACTGTTGTTGTGTTAAGTTTTTTTACAATTCTTACATCATTTTATTGTTTTATGTGGATGATATACTTATTGCAAGGTCTAACATTGAGGGAATTAATAAAATGAAGAAGCAATTGTCAAAACAGTTTGCAATGAAAGATTTGGGAGCTGCAAAGCAAATCCTTGGTATAAGAATCATTAGAGACAAGGCTAATAGTACATTGAAGCTTTTACAGTCAGAGTATGTGAAGAAAATTATCAGCAAATTTAACATGAATGAAGCTAAACCAGTGAGCACATCATTGGGTAGCCATTTCAAACTCAACAAAGAACAGTCACCAAAGACAAAAAAAGAAAGAGATTATATGAGCAAGGTGCCCTATGCCTCAGCTATTGGCAGCTTGATGTATGCTATGTGTACAAGGCCAGACATTGCATATGTAGTGGGAGTTGTGAGCAGATTCATGAGTAGGCTAGGAAAGCAACATTGGGAGGCAATCAAGTGGATTCTAAGATATTTGAGGGGTTTATTAGATACATGTCTTTGCTTCACAGGTGCAAGTTTAAAACTGCATGATTATGTAGATGTTGATTTTGCTAGTGATATTGATAATAGAAAGAGTACTACTGGGTTTGTATTTACTCTGGGTGGTATAACTATATCTTGGGCTTCAAATTTACAAAAGATTGTTACTTTGTCTACTACAGAAGTTGAGTATGTTGTAGCAATTGAAGCTGGAAAAGAGATGATTTGGCTACATGGCTTCTTAGATGAATTGGGTAAGAAGCAAGAGATAGGCATTCTACATAGTGACAGTCAGAGTGCAATTTTTCTTACTAAAATTTAGCTTTTCATTCAAAGTCGAAACATATACAGACAAAATACCACTTTATTCGGTACCTTATTGAAGATAAGCTAGTAATACTTGAGAAGATTTGTGAATCTAAGAATCCAGCAAACATGATGACTAAGGGTGTCACTATTAAGAAGCTGAAATTGTGTGCAGCTTCAATTAGTCTTCTAGCTTGAGAACAGGAGGATGAGTTGCAAGGATGAGGGATTTTTTTTGGAAGATAGTGGCTAATGTTGGTGATTGAACTAGTCTCTAAGTGGGAGATTTGTTAGGTTTTATGGAGCCTAGTTATGTTTGATCTGGTTGATGATCTGACTAGACCCGAATAATGTTGCATGGTTTTTTAATAGGAGATTTTCTAAGGTTTAGTCCATGGAGTGGAGGCTTGGGCCGATAAGCCTAAGCCATGGCCGTTTTGTAGCCCATTGTGAATTTTGCGCATAGGATGTAGAAAACGTTGTTTTTTGTGATTAGAGTTCGTCGTTGTCATTTTTTGAGAGACTGAAAAACTATAACCGCACTTTGTATTTTTCCCTGATAATAGTGAAATTCCTGCAACTCCGTGGACATAGGCAAATTGCCAAACAATGTAAATACTATCTTATGCGTGTGATTATTTTCTTTAACATGTATTTTCTCTATTTTTGTTTCTCACAGGTTTAAGAATTTCATGTTAATTCCCTTCACCCATTGGAGCCTGTTGTACTGGTTTGCCAAGCATATTAAGTGACAATGTCAAATTAGCTACTTATGTGCTACGATTGGGTTTTATATTATTATATGAGTTACAGTGTGTACCTCGTCTAATATTGTTCTTTCCAAATGTTTGAGAGTAACAAAACTTCAATATGTAATATGTAATAGTTTGATCAAATCAATTTGTGAATTGGTAAAAGCTGCATGCTTTACCTGAAATCATGGTTGTACTACTATACTAGTGAGAGCAAAGAGTGTGCGTACTTTGTGCGCGGTGGGTTTCTTTGCATTACCTCTGAGGCTGTATAAATGGCCAAAGATTCTGCCAAGTCTTGGCTCATCCTTGGAAGGTCTCTTAATGTTTTGCTACAGTAGGACATAGCATAAAAGTGTCCCAAATCATAGGTTCGTGGAGGTGGACTCGTTTGGTAATGTTGTTCTAATAAAATTGTTTAAGTGTTATGAAAATATGTGTGAATGAAAAAATATTGTGAAAATATGTGTTGTGTTGTTTAAACAACGAAAACTATTATTTAAAGAATACAACCAAATAAACTATAGCGTCCCAAATCATGTTTGTGCTAACCTTTCAAATATTGAGATAGAATGAAAATAAAAATCATATATAGCCCCAAAAAAACAAAATTGGATTCTTATCAAGAATGAAAATAAATGGGCTTTCATATGCACCCAAATAAACAACAATTCTTGGCCTTAAAAGTTACAACCCCGCCATATAAAATGAAGAAAAACCCTAGCATCAACCATATAAGAAAACCAAAAAAACAAAAACATAGTAACCCTTTCACAAACAGGTTCTTGAAAATCATGGAAAACCCAAGATTTTTTTCACAAAACGTTCCAGAGGACATCGTGCATGACGTACTAAAAAGACTCCCTGTCAAATCTCTACAGCGATTTAAGTCCGTATGCAAAACATGGTGTTCTTTGATTTCAAGCTCTGAGTTTGCCAAAGCACGCTATGACACAGCTAACGAGCCTAACAACAACATGACCCTGTGGAGATGCGGCTGCATTGAGGAACGTGAAGATGTAAATTCTGGTGTCTTCTCCGCCTGGCTTAATATTATAGATTACAATGGCTTCATGCTTGAAGCGAAATCTCTCGACTCGTTTATTGTTGGAAGCGAAACCCCTGTGATCTTGGGCTCTTGCAACAATTTGCTACTTGTTCATTGTTGTTCTTATCTTTATCTGTGGAACCCATCTTCTGGTACACATGATATGTTTAAATTAGACTATGATATTTTGGATGATTCTTGCGGTGTAGCACTCTTGTGTGGACTTGGTTATGATTCTTCCTCTGATGATTACAAGGCTGTGTTGGTATCTCATACAGTAAGTCCTCCAGGCTCACCCAACAATGATTGTGATATTATTTTTTAATCTTTTTCCATCTCTACCTACTCTTTCAGGACCAATACTTTGAAAAAAATTGATCACAATGAATTTCCTTACAATTTTTATTCTGACACACAAGGGGTTACTTTGAATGGAGCTCCCCATTGGGTTCTTCGCCATGAAGAATATAATTGGGAAGTCAATTCTAAATCTTTAACAATGGTACTGGTTTATTTTGATCCAGCTAAAGAACACTTCTATGAGTTTCCATTACCATGCATGTTAGATAAGCATTCAGAGTTTGAGCTGGGGGTTTTAGGTGGATGCCTTTCTCTATCATACTATCCCAATGGAAGCCACTTTGAGACTTGGGTAATGAAGAAATATGGGGTGAAAGAATCTTGGGAAATATTGTTTGTCATTCCCCATTTTGATGAGCATTTGAGGCCAATGTGTTTCACCAAAAAAGGTGATGTTTTAATGGAGGTGAACGGAGAGAAAATAATCATCTACAATCTTCTAAACAATTCTAAAAGAACAGTGATCCCAGAGTCAAATTATTGTGAATTTGGATGGTGTGTATATAATGTGGAGAGTATGGTTCTTCCATATGATGAGCAAAGGTTAAACCTTTCTCACCACAATGATGAATTAGCAATGAACACAGAATCAGAAGAATTTGATGGGTCCCTTATGAGCACAAGATCACAACACAGTGATGGGAAAAGGCAGAAAAGAGAGAATAAGTGCAAAAACAAGATGAGATCATTGTCAACGTTTGCAAGGTTTAAAATATTTAGAAGAGGGCTACTCCAATTTTCAACTTCATTTTGGGAGTCCAACAAAAGAAGGAAAAACAATGGCAGGATTTAGGCTTTTTTTTTTTTTTTCTGGTTTAATTAGTAAAAGATGAGAGGAGAATACTAATTAATGTTAGTTTTAGATAAGTATTTAGTAATTAGTATTATCAAAAACTTTATAGTTAGTAGAATTATCGTGTCATGGTATTAAATAAATTAATATATATATATATATATATTGCTTCAGGTTACTTCATTTATTGTGTTTATTTATGGTTTAAAGTGCATATGTTGCATTGTTTATTTTTGGTGAGGGATCACCATTTAAATTAAGCTTACAAGGTTGTGTATATTGAGAGCCACCTTAGCAAATATTTTAAGGAGGTGAACCCTTATGGGGTCTATATTCTTTTTCGTGCGCTTCTTATTTTATATGAAATCTTCCTTTGCATGTTACATAACACGCCCAATTAACTTCTTGAGGATGGACTCATATATATGCCTTCATATGTAGCTTGCAAATTCAACAGATCTAGCTAGGTTTGTAACACCTTTTTTTTTTAATTGGTATCCTTAACATCTCCCTTATTTGAAATCCATATCTACCAAGGGTAGTAGAGTTTAGGTTGCCCATGATCATCATATTACATTACTACAACAAAAGCAAGAATAGTGATCCCTTTATACTCTTTTCAAGATCAATAGGAAATACATTAATAGTTATGTTTCTTCTTCTTTTTTATCGGTTCAAGTTTTTTTTTTTTTTTTTTTTTTTGCTACAAAGTAATAGTTTATCAATAAATAAATTTGAATGGATAATTAATAAATACTTTATTCATTTTATAGTTTTGTAATCATGAAAATTAGAGTACTACTAGGATCACAACTTTTACCATAACTTGCTCACATGGCAAGGCCTGAGTGGTGAAGTTGTGTACTCGCCACTTTTACTCTAACACTCACGTCTTGCCACATGAGTAAATTGAGACAAAAATTGTGGGAAAAGTGGGGGTCTTAGCGCTTAACACCCAACAACATTTTGGTAAGTTTTATTTTATTTCAGTTTGATCTGTAAGCAAGGGAGTTAATTTCGTCTGTTTCAATTTTGCTAGGAGAACGAAATGTTTGGATACCTATTAATACAAGTGTACCATTTCAGAGTTACCATTATGAGGTAGTCAATTTACAAGTGATGGAAAAAAATGATAGGTTTAAAGTGACTGTCTACCGCTTACATCAACCATCTTATCAAGTTGTGGCAAAAATTACGATAAATGATGTCTCCCTCGTGGCAAAAAGTTATGACTTAGGCAATGAAGGAATATGGGGTGGAAGAGTCTTGGGGGAAATTGTTTATTATTCCCTGTTGTGATCAGCTGAGAATCATTTGATCACGCACTAGTCCCTATTGTGATAAGCATTTGAGGCCACTGTGTTTCATTGCAGATGGTGAAGTTTTAATGGACATAAACAACAGAATTGATGCCTACAATCTTCAAAACAATTGTGGTGGATTTTATGAAGCCAGATAATAATCAAGGGTTTGAACTTGGTGTATATGTGGGAGTGGGAAGTATCATTTTTCCGTATGTTGGATTGGCTATGAACAAGACGTTAAAAGAATTTGCAAGATCACAACACAACATTGAAAAAAGAAAAAGAAAAAAAGAGAACAAGATGAGGCCGTTGTCAAGAACTTATTTTATTGTAGTATTCGATTAATATTAAGCTCCTTATTATGTGTTCCAAAAAAACAAAGCATTGATTAGCTTCAGTTTTTTTTTTTTTTTTTTTTTTTTTTTGGCTATAATTACGCATTTTCTTTGGTTTTGGGAAATCATTTGCTTTTCCAATTGTTTTTTTTTCTAGCTTCAAGTTGCTTGCAAACCAGGACTTACTAAATTTATCTATTTATTCTATTAAGGGTACAAGTGCAAGGAAGAAAAAAAAAAAAACAATTTTGTGTCATAGTTAACTGGTTAATATTGAAGATTATTTCAGGGGATAAGGTTCCTATTGCAGTACTAGGAGTTGAGATTTAAAAAACTGCTCCACCCGAACTCTCGAAACAGTATGGCGGGCCTTAGCCTCTCAATCTAAGGCAGGAAGATCAAATGCTGATTCATCACTCTTCTATTGAGGGCTGACTGGCTTAGACATGCATATAAGTTTGTACATATTGGAATATAACCATGATCCTTTTAGCATTTGTTTCATCTCAGAGTATTTTTCTTGGTTTTCTTGATGAAAGAATGAATGATATATAACAGAGTATTGTGTTATGTGGTAAGGCGCTTATTGAAGCATGCTCATGCCATTACTAGATTCCTTCTGTATTGGGATAATATTTTTGGCTTGATAAGTTAGAATTTTTTGCAAGCTAAAGTGTTATGTGGGAGGCTCTCTTAATGTTTGCTACGGTCGACATGTGGAGGTGTAAGTGTCCCAAATCATGTTTGTGTTAACATTGAGATAGAATGAAAATAAGAATCATATATAGCGCCCAACCCCCCAGCCCCCAAAAAAAAAAAAATTGGATTCGTATCAAGAATGAAAATAAATGGGCCACATATGCATCCATGGGCTACGTATAATGTGATTGGATTTAGCTTTGTATCTTCAGCCATTGAAACTACTAAGGAAATTAAGAGGCAGCTTCCAAAGACACCAACCTAATAAAAAAAAAGCCCAAATAAACAACGATTCTAGATCTTAAAAGTTACAACGCCACCATATAAATGGAGAAAAACCCTAGCATCAACCATCGAAGAATTTAGAAAACCAAAAAACCAAAAACCTAGTCACAAACAGATTCTCGAAAATCATGGAAAACCCAAGATTGTTTTCACAAAACGTTGCGGAAGACATCGTGAATGACGTACTAAAAAGACTCCCCGTCAAATCTCTACAGCGATTTAAGTCTGTATGCAAACCATGGTGTTCTTTGATTTCAAGCTCTGAGTTTGCCAAAGCCCGCTATGACAAAGCCAACGAGCCTAACAACATGACCCTTTGGAGATGCGCCTGCATTGAGCAAAGTGATGAAGAAATAAATTCCGGTGTCTTCTCCATCATAGATTACAATGGCTTCATGCTCGAAGTGAAATCTCTCGACTTTCCACCAAGTTATGAAAGCATAACCCCTGAGATCTTCGGCTCTTGCAACGATTTCTTACTTGTTTATTGTTGTCCTCATCTTTATCTGTGGAACCCATCTTCTGGTACACATAATATGTTTGAATTATCCGGACATATTGACCTGTATAATATACTCATGTGTGGACTTGGTTATGATTCTTCCTCTGATGATTACAAGGCTGTTTTTGTATCTCATTTAGTAAGTCCACCAGGCTCACCCAACAGTGGTTATAGTTATGAATCTATCTTTATCTCTCACTACTCTTTCAGGACCAATACTTGGAAAGATATTGATTACAGTGATTTTCCTTACAATTTTTATTTTGACACACAAGGGGTTACTTTGAATGGAGCTACCCATTGGGTTCTTCGCCGTGAAGAATATGATATGGAAGACTATTCTAAATCTGTAACCGTAGTGCTGGTTTATTTTGATCCGGCAAAAGAAGACTTTTATGAGCTGCCATTACCATGCATATTAGATAAGGATTCAAAGTTTGAGCTGGGGGTTTTAGGTGGATGCCTTTCTCTAACATACGATCCCAATGGAAGCCACTTTGAGACTTGGGTAATGAAGAAATATGGGGTCGAAGAATCTTGGGAAATATTGTTTGTCATTCCCTATTTTGAGGAGCGTTTGAGGCCTTTGTGTTTCACCAAAAACGGTGATGTTTTAATGGAGGTGAACAGAAAGAAAATAGTCATATATAATATTTTAAACAATTCTTATAAGAGAACTGTGATCTCAAATGTAGGGTCAGATGACTTATATGATTCTCGTGGGTTTGAACTTGGTGTATATGTGGAGAGTGTGGTTCTTCCATATGATGAGCAAAGGTTATGAACACCAGATCACAACACAGTGGCAGAAAAGAGAGTAAGTGCAAATACAAGATGAGATTATTGTCAACATTTGCAAAGGTTTAACATATATAGAAGAGGGCTACTCCAACTTTCTACCTCATTTTGGAAATCCAACAAAAGAAGGAAAAACGATGGCAAAATTTAGGTTTTTTTTTTTGTATTTGTTTTTGTTTTTGTTTTTTTGGTTTAACTAGTAGAAGATGAGGAGAATATTAATTAATGTTAGTTTTAGGAGCGCCGGCTCAACAATTTTGGGGCCTTAGGCAGTACTGGGGTATTTTTTATATTTAAATATTTATTAAATAATTTTTATTAAATTTTTATTTTTTATTTAAAATTTATTTTTCTTGCTTTTTTGATATGCAAAATTACTAATTAAGTTTTTGTATTTAAGTTCCTCTAATATTTCTTTTTTTGAAAATTTTCATATCCAGATAAATTTTTTTAGTAAACATTTATAATAAGCAAATATTTATAAATAAATAAAACAAAATTAAAAATTAAAAATTATAATTTAAGTAAAAATAAAATTTGAAGTATAGAGTAATAGAATTTGATTATTGCAACTTTTCTAACACTATGACCACTTTATACTTTAAATTCTAAACCTATATAAATAGAAATTAATTTATTACATGGTTCAATAAATTAGTATCACTAAAGATTATTTGGGTTTTAAGTTTTTTGGGTTTTAGGTTTTAAAATGGGTTTGGCTTACTTTCAGTACTTTTTTAATTGGACATGTCCATTTGTCTTAAATATACAATAACAAGTGTTAGTGGATTTTAATCCTTACAATTTATTTAGTTAGTGAGTGATGTGGTAATCTCTTAATAAAACAAAAAGAATTCCTTTTTAAAACATACTAAGCCAAACCCTTTTAAAATTTCAAGATTTTTTGGGTTGAAATTCGTATATTGTGTGTATAACAGGTGGGGTTTAAGAATGTTTTGTTAATAGAACCTAAAACTCAAAAAATCTTGATAGTTTAAAGTTCAATGCTCAAACTCATTTGATTAGTGGGTAGGTACCATAAGTTAGTGCCTTTAGTGATAGTGTGGAGGCCATGTGATTGTGATGTGCTACAATGATAATATGCTATGTGCAGTGTGTAGTGCAGTCAGCAGTGTGCTATATTTTAGAATACAATATATAAGGCAATTTTAATGCATTTTATTGACCAATAAAAGGACTTAATTTTTTTTTCTTAATCAAAATATATAGATAAATATTATATATATATATATATATATTTTTATACAAGTGGGGTCTTCTTTTATTTGGGGGCCTTAGATGATTGTATCAATTGCTTTTAGTTTAGCTAGATTTAAGTTTTGGATAATTATTTAGTATTATCAAGAACTTATTAGTTAATAGTATCATCATATCACGGTATTAAATTAATTAATATATATTGCTTCAGGTTATTTTATTTATTGTGTTTATTTATAGTTTCACCTGCATATGTTGCATCCTTTATTTTTGGTGAGGGATCACCATATGCATTTAAATTGAGCTTACGAGGTTGTGTTTATACATTGAGAGCCACCTTAGCAAAGATTTTAAGGAGGTGAACCCTTTATGGGATCTATATTCCTTTTCGTTCACTTCTTAATTTCTATGAAATCTTCCGTTGCATGTTCTAGAGTGAATAATTAACACACCCAATTTCTTGAGGCTGGACTCATATATATGCTGCATGTAGGTTGCGAATTCAGCTGCCATATCTAGGTTTGTAACATTCATTAGTATCCTGAACATCTCTCTTATTTGAAATCCATATCTACCAAGGGCACTAGAGTTTAGGTACCCCTTCATCATCATATTAGTCCACCAATCTCACCCAACACTGGTTACTACAACAAAAGCAAGAATAGTGATCCCTTTATACACTTTTCAAGACCAATAGGAAATACATTGATTACTATGCTCTGCATTGGAGTTGTCCTTGGTGTTGAGGAGGTAATAGCTATGTAATTTCATCTTCTTCTTTTTTATCAGTATAAGTTTTAAGGACAAAGTGATAGTTTATCAAATAAATTTGAAGAGCTATTTAATATATACTTTATTTATTTTTTGGTTTTGTAATAATGAAAATTACTTACTTCAAGTACGGCTAAAGAAAAATTATAAGGAGCTTCCAAGACCTTGTTTGTTGGATAAGGCTTCCTAAGTTTGACACGAGGACTTTGATTTTGGGGACATGCTTTATCTAATCCACAATGCCTATAACAGATTCTTGAGACTAGGCTAATGAAAAATTATTCATCCTCCCGTATCTTGTTGAGTTTTTTAGGCCGGTATAATTTACTACAAGTTAATAAAGATATAAGTCATGTGCACTCTTAAGAGACAAGCGCAGATCACCATTAAGTTGAGTTGGTGATGAGCATTGATTGGATCACAACAAAACAATGAGCCCAAGTGATAGGCACAAGATAATAACACAATATGGGTGGATTTTAAGCACGAGATCACAATGAATTAATGCGATCCAAGAAACAAAAAGGGAGTACGGAATCATCTCCAAAGATTTCGGTCAGAGTAGGTATATGCCAAACATGAATACCCCCTAAAGCCACTTTTAGCATGTAATACAATAAGAGATAGTGTCCTCTTTGTTTGGATTATTAAGGAGAAGGCTACCTAATTTTTCATGCATAAAAACCCATATTTGAATCCCCTACCCCGGTTTTAATTAATTAATTTCACCATTAAGTTGAGCTTGTGATGAGCATAGATTGGATCACAACAAAACAATGAGCCCAAGTGATAAGTACAAGATAATAACACAATATGGGTGGGTGTTAGGCACAAGATCACAATGATTAATGTGATCCAAGAGACAAAGAGGGAGTATTGACTTATTTGGTTTATTAAGGAGAAGGCTACCTAATTTATTCTATGTATGAAAACCAATGCTTGAAACCCCTTCTCCACTTTTAAGTTTAATTTATATATGTGTATGTGTGTGTGTATATATATATATATATATAAATATATGTATGTATGTATGTATGTATGTGGGCACGAGTGCGCGCATGCGTGTGCATGGTTGGATTCAAGTTACATCTTGTATAACTTTAAAAAATGTTACACTACTCAATTTTTTTTTTTTTATATATGCGAAGTTTGACAAATCTATCCTTGAATTACTTTAAGGCAATGGTTAATAATTCATTTAAAGAAAATTTTTATGGAAAAAGAAAAAAAAATAGCAATTAGTGCTTTGAATTTTTCCATTTCCTATAAAAGTGATGTCAAAACTTTTCTAAAATAGATTGTTAACCATTACTCTAAGAGCACCCGTTAGCATGACCCTACATTATTTTTGTATATTCTCTATTTTTGCAAAATTTCAAGACAATTAAATATCAATAATTAGGTCATTGATCAAAAATTTAAAGAGCAAGTTTTTGTTATTTAAAATCATGTATAAAAGATGGGTTTATGAATCAAATAGTAAATAATGTCCAATTAATTAAAAATTTGACAAATATGTTAAGAATATAGAGAACATATAATCCAACAGTTAGATTTTTAAATTATTTATACAATAAAAAGTTATTAGGCTGTTGTGAGGACAAAAGGTTCAGGACATGTTCTTGGGCCTTGGACTTGATCCGAGGATACTTACTTGTTCAAGGACGGTTTAATAGTAATAATGATATCAAACTTAAAGGCTCACAAGCAAACTGTTGAGAAAGAGGTTGGTGGAAGTAGTTTGAGGAGGGGTATCTCCTCGGTTAAGTGAAATGAAGGTTAGTTGGTATGTCATGTTGACTAAAATGATATTCTAGAAGGTCTTATGGATGAAGATATATTTCACAATGGCACAAAGAGAAAGAACATATGGAAAATATCTTAGAGAAAGCTGCTATCACCGCAGTGAATGCTCTGTACCTAAATTTCTGGCCGCATTAATGAGGAAGTGATATCTAAACAGTGATGATCAGCCTTACAACTATTATCTAAAGATTTCAAGAAGGGGATGATGGGACAACTATCTAGATCAGTGATCTGATCCATACATGGAAGATGGGGAGAAGGAGTAGGATGATATAAAAGGAAAAGAAAGGCATTCAGAAGGGGGATCGGAGAAAAAAGAAAGAAAACACTGTACACATCACCATCCCTAATTGTAATCTATATTCGAAAAGGGAAGAGATAATACAAATCATCCTCGACTTGTGTCCATTCTGTCATATAAACAGTTCATTGTATGTTACGTGGTAATCTAGCCCCATCATTTTTGTTATCCAACATTACTAAAACCTAGATTTTAAACCTACTCTCTACAAATTTCATTATATTGGGCTTTTTGGGCCTATCCCTTTCTTACTATTGGGTTTGGGTGTAAATTGTGACCTTACAGTTGTGTAATAAATTTTTTATATATATGGTTCATTATGGCATTTCAACCATAAAAGGGGAAGACATTGCAAAGTACTAGCTAGCTAGGTATATGCATGTTTTTATTTTATTTTTCAAATGTGAATTTTTTTTTCTTCTAAAATTGCTGATATAGCTTTTCTAGTAGCAATTATATATTTATTATTATTTTAGCCACCTATATACTAGCATTACAATTTATTAGCAACGTAATAGTTTTTCATCATTGATTTGATGGTGGCAAGGACTAAATGACAACAAGTGTAATAAGTCTGAGACAATTTTTTTATATAGTTTCAACCTATAACGTTTATTTATGGTAATTGCGTTTTTTATCATCAGACTAAGACACCAATTAGTTTTCATTATAGACGGAAATTAAATTTCAAATCTCTTATTCAACTATTAAATACTTTATCAAATATTGTGAAATTGGATGACCAAAATGAAAGTAGGCCCAAAATATAAGGACCAAAAAAATATTTCTGTCAAACAAAAGATATAAAAATGTGTTTTTCATTCTTTCTCCTACCTCCAATACATTCCACAATATTGGACCAATAAAAATTAAACTCTCTTAAAATCCCCTAAAATTTTCACCACAAGAAAATTTTTTATGAATATTTTGATTAAGTAGATTAGTCATTATCAAGTATAAAAGAGATGTTACTCTCAAAAAAAAAAGTATAAAGAGATGCTAATAAAATCTAAATACTAAAACTTAATTGGTAATTTTGCATCTCAATAATATATATATATATATATATAGTTGAATAATATTATTTAATTATTAAAAATTCTACTTGAAGTCTTCCCCTTAAAACTTAAAAATGTATTCCACCTATCTTACCTATAACATGTTATGTTGAGCGAAGATATTTTTTTAGTTTTTATTGTTATTTTTATAATTGGTAGTTGAAGTTAAAGAATTAAGCTTTAAATGTTTATGTTAGATTTTTTTTTTTTTTTTTTTTTTTTTTTTTTGTTGACCCAGTGTATCTACAAAGTACAAATTAGCTTAAGAAGTTTCTTCCATTTTCTATTTACATGGATAGCAGCAACGATACAGCTATAACGTTTACTACCAACACGAAGATATACAGCTTCTTCCTAGCTTTTGCCTAATAAAATAAATAAATAAATTGGCAAACATGTATGCAATTACAACTAGAGAGAAAAAAAAAATATATATATATATATATATATTAAAAATAATAATAAACATTGAAAACAACTACGAATGGATAATGATACCATACCATTGTGAATTTTAGTGGTGACTGGCACTTTCCCATTTGGATGGTCACTTTGGTCTCCTCAGAATCTATATGGATCTCTAAAATAAGTTTTGATAACAAACACCATTGTCTTAATCTTTCTGTAAGTCTTGAAACAAATTTAGCAATAATTTATGTAACAGTATTATTTGGGAGCTAAATTTTACAACACGTTAATTTATGCGACTATAATTGATTGATATTATTTGTCCACTATTTTTAAAATGAATATTGGACTCATTATTTTTTTGTCGATAACTAACAATGGTCAATTGTTCACGATTACACCGATCAACGAATTATGAAATTAAGGGTGAAAATGTATCCCTAAAGTTATTGTTATTATTATTATTTTCTACGTGAAAAGGCTTAATGGACACAAAAGGCTCTTGAGTTCATTATCATAATCATGACGCGGTGGGATAGTCCGCGCGAAAATAAAGCGAGTGCATGGCAGGCACCGCTGTGGGAATGGAACCCCACATGACAGTTTCACTTGGTTACATCATGGGGAAAGCGCGTGGAATCAATCAGCTCCACTTTTCCCTCCCACTAATTTTTTATTTTTTTAATTATTTTTTTAGAAAAATTGTAGTACCTTTTTAAAAAATAATAATAGTACCTACTTTTTCTAATTCTAATCATATTTTATTATGATTTCCACTTCGTGACTTTAATGACCTTGCTTTTTTGAATTACTCCAAATATGACATTTTTTTTTGAAATTTTTTTTATATAAAATAGAAATTCTACTCTAATCTAATTTAGGTGTATATATATGTGTGTAAAATTTTTTCTTGGAAACTCAAACTTTGGCCCTTACCTCCCACACTAAACAAGTACTTATATTTGTGGAGTAACTATCTCGCCAAAAATTTAAAATGCCTGAAATAAAATTCTTGAATTTGCTTACTTTTTTAATTGCTATTGGCATGTTACACAGTAACCACTTCAGAATATAAAAAAAAAAAAAAAAAAATCTCCAGAATTCTATTTATCCATTTTAAAATTTGTAAATTTAATTTTTGTCATGTTACCAATATATAAACAAACTTGATTAATAATATATGTGAATTATTAATATTGATATAGCAAAATTTAATTCATTAATTTTAAATAACATAAATAGAATTTTAAGAACTCTATAATGGATTTATTTTAAAAACTCTAAAGGAGCTTAATTCGCATGAGGTTCAAAAAATATTGGATGATGGTTTTGTATGCATCACACTACTTTGAGAGCTGCTTACACTTATTTTGTTCAATTCTATAATTACTTTTCCCAAAAAAAAAATCACCTGAGTACTATTGATATATAACAATATTAGATGTGTTTTTTCAATAGTAAAACATTGTATAAGCTTCTTTCATTTATATTTGTGATGTACACTGTCTACATGCATATCAAACTAATATATGTGAGTATCCTTTCGTTGCCACCAATATGAGCCAAATTTTCCATTGTCTAACCCTCCTGAGATTTTATTTTTATCTCCTCCATTATTTGTCCTTTCCAGCCATGGACAGGTTCAGTTGTATTAACATATATAAGAGCTTGCTTGCATTGTCATCAACAAATCACCCTCCAGAATTAACTTATAATTAAGCATTTTCTTGCTTACTTTGTTTTTGCCTTTCCACGCCACTTGATAAGCATTTCCAAACCAAGAATATATATATATATATATATATATATATAGTCTTTTTGTATTACTCACCATATCAAAGTATCTTGCAGAAGTTGACTGCATAAGGGATTTTTCTTTGTCAGCTCTACTTCATTTGATAAGATTGAATCTATTATATTAGATTCGATTTCCACCATTATATGTGTATGGCCATCAATCAACTCACTCACTTTTGCATCTTCCCCAAAGATTTTACTTGGGAGTAGTAGTCACTTTGTAAGTCACTAGCTAGAGTGGAAGCCATTAATTTGTCTTTGCCTAATCTTCACAGCTTCACCATTGCCAATCCTTTATCTACATCCATATATTTATCAGGACTTCTCTTCCTAGTTCCTTCAATGATGCTCCTCCATGCAAAATATGCATCATGGGCTCACTTTGGTCTCTAGGAAAGAGTTTGTTGGAAAAACATCTAGCCTTCATCACTCAAAACAATAAATAGTAAAGAATGTGGATTATGCTTGAGTCGACTACCTTCTTCTATTCTCTCTCTCTCTCTCTCTTCTTCTTTTTCTAATGCGAAGTTGAAAGTTTCCAAGTCCTTAAACCCCATTCCACCTCTCAATGCTCTCATCCTTGTTTCAAAAAAAAATAAAAATAAAACCATTTAGCCTAGTGAATCAGCTCCTCTTCCCTTCTTTAATTGTTTTTTGTGCCCACTAGAGTGTTTCAACTTTCAACCATAATCTTTAATTCTTTGCACAATTAAAGTAACTTATTGTATATATATGCTGAGATTAATTGTGTTGGATTGACTTATGAGTCTAATGCTTTTGTACACTAAACGTGATACAAATATGACACGTGTTTAAAATGACCACATATTAGCCTTGTATACTATTTAGTACACAAGAACACTGAATGAAAGTCTAATCTAATTGTGCAACCACCTTATTTAGAACTTCTCATTTCTGTAATAGTAGTATTTCCTTTCCAAGCTTGAAGTTTTACTCTTCTTCTTTTCTTTTAACTCCAAAGAATGCTTGCTTCTTTGATTTGCCTATTAGTGAAGACAACCACAATCGTTTTTTTTTCATGCTGCTTAATAACTTGGACTTCTGATAGGTTCTTCCATATCCACTCTTATAATTTACTACCTCTCGTTATTTGTGTTCCTACATTCACATTTGTTTTCTCTAAGTTCAACTTGTGCCTCAATACCTCCTCTCAATACCTCCTCATAAATTTGTGAACTACTTTGAATTTCTTTGCCTTCCTCCATCTTTGCATTACAAAACAAGATGTTGTCATTTGCAATATATATATATATATATATATATATATATATGTATATATGTATGTATGTATGTATGTATGTATAATATTGGAGCCTTCTCCATTTATTGCTATCCCATGAGTTTTTTTTTTTCATCTCTGTTTTCCTCAACAATGTTGATAATCCTCATGCAAATAATTAATAAGTAAGAAAAACCACAACATATAAATAAATTAATTAATCAATCACGATCACATATTATTAATTGTTGGTCCTAAACAGCTAGCCTAGATTAAGTAGGTAAAGAATACTTGGTTAGAGTCGCAATCAACTTAAGTTTGACTGACTATATATACTATTGTAACACGTTTGAAGTTTAAGTATTTGGCAGCATGTGCTTACTAATGATGTGAGGCTGGACAACTATACCCCACCCATTTACAGCCAAAAGCAACTTATTTTTATTATTTTATACAATTAATAATAATATATTAAAGTAGGAATCCAAGAAATTAAGCATTAAGATCATAATTTTTTTTATCCAAAAAAAAAAAAACAAAGAATTAAGTATGAAGTACAGTATTTCAAAATTAGGTTTTAAATCAACTATATTTATTCTCAAGTGTCTATTCAATTTAAACTTAATTCAAGCTTATATAAAACTTCAAGCCCACTCAAATCCATTTCAAATCCATCTAAATATATTTCAAATCCATTTAAATTTACTTATAATCTATTTGAATATAGTTTGCACTCTTTTATCATAACTTATAATAATTTTATAAGTTTCACAACAATTAACCTAGCTAAGTTGTATTTTACGTTTATTTAATTAGTAAAATCTGGAATTTTGATAATGAAAAAAAAATCACAACAGGGCTTAAAGGAACCAAACAGATAAATAAAATGTAATAAATATGTTATATTTTTATGGATTTTATAACATTAAAATACCACTTAGTATTTACATGAGTATCATTTGTTTCTTAAGTATTAATATCTATACTATTATTAAAGAGGCTTTTCCTGTTTGAACCAGTTTTTTTTTTTTTTAAATACCCTTACATCCCTATGTTTAAGTAAAAATAAAGTTAAAAGACAATCCGGTAAAAAAAAAAAAAAAAACCCAAACTTTCACTAAAACATTGCCTAAAATATAGGGTCACTCTCTTGTTGATTTTCAAATTTATTTCTCCACTTATAAATTAGATTCTGAAAATAAAAATTATATATGTAAAATAAAAAATAGTTTTTTTTTTTGGCTACTACCACTAAAAAAAAAAAATTAAAGCCTCATCGCACGCGCGAAACGCATGTAATGAGGCTAGTCTATACTACTAATTAAGGAGCTTCTCCTATTTGAATTTCTCATTTTTTTCATTCAAAAATACCCCTACAATCCTATGTTTAAGTAGAGATCAAAATAAAGGTCAATCCGGTAATAATGCAACTCTAACTTCCACTAAAATATTGCCTAAAAAATATGACTGCTCTCCTACTAATTTTTAAATTAATTTATTCACTTATAAATTATGATGAGGCCGAAATTCACCAGTAAGTTACACGGTCCTCATGTGAGCGAAATAGTAACCTACACAACAATAAGAAAGGACCTAACAGAGAGCACCGGTGTGGTGCCAGCCAAAAATTTTCCGAAGGTCAAGTTAGAAAACCTCTTTTCAACACTAGAGTGCTAGAGTTGAGTTAATTATGCGTACCTTGATTTGTGAGGGCTTTGGAGTATTTACAGTCGCGTAGAGCCAATGTCTATGCCTTGGTTAAGAAGTCTTTTCCTTCTAGGAGAGTGACTCCTTTTCCTTGTAGGAATCTTTTTTGTTTGGGCTTAAGCGTATAGATCAAGTAAAAAACCACAGTAGCCCAAATGTAAGCCGGACCATGCTCGTATAAAAGGCCTTGGAGCCTAACACGTGCCATGTTTTACATACGTCCGTCCACCACGTGTCCGTCATATATTTTTCCTCTTCAGCTGCCCCCCATTCCATGAATCCGTCACCCTTCCAGACGGGTCCATGGAATGAGTCGCTCCGTTCTCATGAATCCGTCATGCACATGCTGCGAATGGATTGCCAGGTTGGATTAGAGTCATAAATGCACTTGAGGACACGTGGTGAGCCTTGATTGAGAGCTTACTGCAACTGAGGCGTCTCTTCATTGGTCGCGCCACTCCCCCTATATATATCACCTGTTCCTGTCATTTTCACATTTTGGAGAAATTTTTGCTGATCAGAGCACATCCGTCCTCCTTGTGACCGTCAGCTTGCAGTTCTACCGTTCAGTCCTCCATTCAACTTTCTTCCGTCGTCTCTTCATTCAGTTCAACTGTAAGTTTATTTCTTCTCTTCTTTCACCCCCCTTTTTTTATTTGTACGTTGGTCCGTTGTCCGTGTAGATTTAGAGTCTTAGGTTTCCTTCTCTGTCATTTGTAGGTGTTCGATGTCTAGTGACACTTCCAGCGGTCAATCTTTTGTCCGTGAGGGAGCGGGCTATGAGGAGGTGTACCCGTCAGGTCAAGGAGACCTGGGTACCTCCGTTGAGAAGAGGGAACCGTCATCCAGCTCTCCTTCCCATGCGGAAGAAGAAGGGCGAGGTGAAGACGGGTCGGAGTATGACTCAAACGACGAAGTAGAAAGTGTAGATCCTCCCGTCCGGTCTGTGATAGGCAACGAGGGGTTAAGGGAGTTCATCCTGCTCCCCGAGTGGACGGTGAACAACTTCACTTCCTCCATCAGTCTGCAACACTTCAACCCCCTTACGGAAAAATACCAGATACCAAACACCATAGTCATCCGTCTACCATTTAAGTCCGAGAGGTGCTATTACAAGGGACTAGAAGATGTCGGCGTGTACACGCAAATGCTCAAAGCGGGCCTTCGCTTTCCCTTGAGCGCCTTGCACCGTCGCCTTCTCTAGTATCTGGGTTTGTCCATCACCCAGATCTCTCCAAACGCCTGGAGAGTTTTCCTCAGCGTAGAAGTTTTATATGGCGTCATGTCTAATGGGACAAGACGTTTAACAATGGAGGAGTTCTTCAATTGTTACCGTCCAGATGAAATTGTTAAGTCGAAGGGTATGTATAGTTTTGTGGCGAGAAGCCCGGTACTTAGATTAGTGTCCGAGACCCTAGACTCTAATCGCAACTGAAAAAGTAGGTTTTTCTTTCTCCAAAGGGACGATTGGATGGGTCGTCCCTACGATCAGGAGTTTATGCCCGTTGATAAAACATGAGTCATACTATCACCGTCTGGTATGCGTCTCATTCTATCCTTCCTATATTACTTTGCTACTGGTTGTTATTCTAACCGACCTTTTTTCTTTGGCAACGCGTAGCCGTCCAGACATCACAGTCGAGCAATTCGGTTTTCTTGAAAAAATTTTCCAGAAAACTGACCTGTCAGAGAGGACGTGGGCGAAGCTCGTTACCTTGGATACCATCCATTGGTACTGCGACGGTCCTGAGCTTTCTGCTACTGCAATTAAATACGACGCCGGAATACGCAAACGTAAGTCTTACTTTTTTGACTAAATTGCGACTTTTCCCGTCCTTCATGTATTCTTACCGTTCACTCTTTGTAGAAATGTACGATGCTAAGAGGAGAGCCCTTATTAAGCAGCAAGCTGCTAAGAAGAAGTAAGATCCTTCTAAGTCAAGTTCAGCCAACCCGCCCACAAAAAGACAATTGGAGAAGCCTGACCGTCATAGCAAGAAGGCCAAACTTGTGACGGGACTGCCAGCTGCCAATGAACCCGTCATAATGAAGTTGCCCCCAAAGCTGGGTGTGGGGAAGGGTAAAGGTCTAATGACCAGCCCAGACCCCGTCCAAGGGAAAGCTCACGTCCTGCTCAGGGAGGACTCGCAATACGCCCTCACTCAAATTACTTCTATTATCAAGGAAGAGGACTACGAGGACATTGGCAACCATGCCACGAAAGTAATGGGGGAGACGGCCCTGTTCAACTTGACCCAGGTAATATCCGTCCTCTATTTGGTCTTGTCAATATTTGTTTTTCCCTTGGCTAATTTATTTGTTTGCTGATACAGATGGTCCTTATGGCCAAAGGACTGATGGACCGCTGCCTGGCCCGTGAAAAGTCCTTGGAGCGCGTACGTGCCAAGGCTAGGACGATGGGGGAGGAGCTGGACGAGCTGAAGCTTTAGAAGCTCCGTCATGAGCAGAAGCTGAAAGCGTCTGAGCAGGCTTGTGAGGACCTGGAGAAAGAAGTTGAGTTCTTGAGGGAGGCGGTAAAGGCTAACGACGACAACCTCCGTCGAGCAAGGGTTGAGGCCGTCCAGGAGTACAGAGATTCCAACACACTACTAATGGAACTTGGTACTTCATTTGCCGATGGGTTTGACGACTGTCTTCGTCAGGTGAAGGCATCATTTCCTGACCTTAGTGTTGGCCACATCAACATTGATGCTGGAGGTCAGACCCCTGCTCATACTGTCGACTCTGAGGGGACCGTCGAACTTTTTGGTGAAGTCCCCAATGAAGATGAAGCCCCCGGGAACGGTGATACATGACCCGTCCATGATGATGTCCGTCCACCTAAGCCTGACGGTCCTGATACACAAGTTGATGCCCCCCAAGCTGAAGGATAGTCCTGCTACTTCAATGTTTTTTTTTTTTTTTTTTGAACCGTCATATGTATTTGAGAACAATTGGTTATGTAATTTTCTAACCGTCATATGTAGCTCTCTTTTTTTCTCTTTTTTATTTTTTGTAAACGATCTATTCAAGTAATTTCATCCGTCGCATGTTTTTCATATGAATGAACTTATTACTTATTACCGTTTTCATGATCCGTCCACTCCTTTTTTTCTCTTGGATGCCCCGTCTACTTTGTTGACTTGATAAATAAACATCTTTTTAGATGCTCCGTTCACTAGGTAACATTCTTTTGTTCATTTTGTGTACTATGGAAATAACACCCTTTTGGATGATCCGTCCACTTTGTGGACGGTAAATAACACCATTTTGGATGATCCGTCCACTTCGTGGACTTGGTAAATATCATCCTTTTGAATGGTTCATCCACTTTGTGAACTTGGTAAATAACATCCTTTTGGATGATCCGTTCACTTTGTGGACTCGGTAGATAACATCCTTTCGGATGGTCCGTCCACTTTGTGGACTCGGTAGGTAACATCCTTTTGGATGGTCCGTCCACTTTGTGGACTTGGTAGTTAACATCCTTTTGAATGATCCGTCCACTTTGTGGACTTAGTAGTTAACATCCTTTTGGATGATCCGTTTACATTATGGATTTAAATATCATGCAAGTTGGTAAGACGTTTCGTATGTTTCTTGAAAAACTCCTCTTATTGTAATGGATACGTAGAATATTGTAAAATAAGAAAGTAGCCTTTAGGCGTTTTGAAAGTATTGTAGGAAATAAAAACTATAACTATCAAGAAAAGATAAAGTGGAAGTGAAGAGTATAGCAGTGCTGCTGTTGTCGGCTTCTATTGATAATACTTCTTTAGGTGCTCTGCATTCCATGCGTGACTTAGCTTCTTTCCGCTCAGGGTCTCTAGGTAGTCTGTTCCCTTCCTGTGCCATGATGTGATCTTGTATGGTCCTTCCCAATTCGGTCCAAGCTTCCTTTGGGTGGCATCCTTTGTTGCGCCGAGTACTTTCTTCAAGACAAGATCTCCGACCTGGAAGTCTCTGTGCCTAACTCTAGAGTTGTAGTGCTTCGCCATTAATTCCCAGTACCGTGCTAACCTTTGTTCTGCGGCTGCCTTGACTTCATCCATTAGATCAAGCTGTATGTGCATGGCTTCATCATTCCTGTGCTCGTCGTGGTTTCCAACACGGTAGCTCGTAAGACCTACTTCAGCCGGTATGATCGCCTCAGTACCATATGCCAAACGGAACGGTGCCTCTCTTGTCGGTGTTCTTGCCGTTGTCCTATACGCCCACAAGACACTTGGTAACTCGTCCAATCATATACCCTTTGCCCCCTCAAGGTGAGTTTTGATGATTTTGAGCAAGGATCTGTTTGTGACCTCAACTTGTCCATTGGCTTGTGGATGTGCGGGTGATGAGTAGTGGTTCTTTATCCCCAGCTGGGAGCAGAAATCCCTAAATGCTTCGTTGTCGAATTGCTTGCTATTGTCCGACACCAGCACTCTTGGAATGCCATACCTGCAAATAATATTTCTCCATACGAAGTTGCAGATATTTTTCTCTATGATGGTGGCCAAAGCCTCAGCCTCCACCTCCACCCATTTGGTGAAGTAGTCGATGCCAACTACTAAGAACTTTAGTTGCCTTGCCACTAAGGAATGGGCCCATGATGTCGAGCCCCCACTGTACGAACGGCCATGGGGCCGTTATGGGCGTGGGCTCTTCTGTAGGTTACCTTATGAGGTTGCTAAAGCGCTGGCACTTATCACAGGATCTGACGTATATGTTGGCATCCTTTTGCATCGTTGGCCAGTAGTATCCTGCCTTGAGGAGCTTGTGCATTTGATCCTGAGTTATTCCCACAAATTCCTTCGTGGACTTCTCTCATGACATAATCTGCTTCTTCTGGAGCGAGGCATCTCAAATAGGGTCAGAGAAACCCCTTTTGTATAGAACGTTTCTTATCATGATGAACCGAGATGCCTTAACTCTTAGTTTCCTTGCAGCCTCCTTATTGTCTAGCAACAGTCCGTCCTTCAACTACGCAGCTATGGGAGTTATCCAGCACTGTTCATTACTTACTTCCTGCAATCCCATTCCATCTATTAGTGGTGAAGTTTGAACGAAGGATAATACCTGGTCAAGAGCAGTCATCGACTCCGCGGAGGCTGCCTTCGCAAGCTGATCAGCTTCTTGGTTTTCCTCCCTTGGGACTTGAATCAATTCGACCTGTAGGTTGCTTATTCGACTTTTCACTTTATTGATGTACTTCTTCATTCTTTCATCCCTGCACTCGTAACTCCCGTTAGTCTGATTAGTAATGACTTGGGAATCGGAGTAGACAACCATTCTTTCTGCTCCTGCAGCAATGGCGAGGTCCAATCCTGCCAACAAGGCTTCATATTCTGCTTCATTATTTGTTGTTGAAAAGCACAAACGGACCTTGCACTTAATCTTATCCCCTTCAGGTGTGCAGATTACCACACCAATTCCTCCTGCATGCTTGTTAGAGGATCCGTCTGTATGAACACTCCATACCGGAGGCTTACCTGCCCCCTGGTCAGTAAACTCTGCAATGAAGTCTGCCAGGATTTGGCATTTTACTGCGGGTCGAGGCCGATAGCGAACATCGTATTCGCTTAGCTCGATCGCCCACAATGCTATCCGTCTTGCTCCATCGGGACTACTTATCGCTCTTCTTAGTGGCTGGTTGGTCATGACGTTTATGACATGTGCTTGAAAGTATGGTTTAAGCTTTCTTACCGCGGTTATCAGTGCGAATGCTAATTTTTCCATTATCGGATACCTCTCTTCTGCTCCTCTGAGCGCTCTACTTGTAAAGTACACAGGCCTCTATATTCTATCTTCTTCTTTTATAAGAGCCGCGCTAACAGTTGCTGGGGAAACAGCTATATATAGAAACAGCTCTTCACCTTGCTTCGTTAGGCTAAGCAATAGTGGAGATGAGAGGTATGTCTTCAAATCTTCGAAAGCCTTCTGGCACTCGTCCGTCCACTCAAATGATTTCCTTAATGTGCGAAAAAACGGTAGGCATTTGTCTGTTGCCCTTGATACGAATCTGGTCAGGGCAGCTATCTTGCCATTTAGGCTTTGAACCTCCTTCAGAGTCTTCGGGAGAGTTAAGTCTATTATTGCCTTGACCTTTTCTGGGTTGACCTCGATACCCTTTTGAGATACCATAAAACCCAAGAATTTTCCTGCCGTCACCTCGAACGCGCATTTGCTGGGATTTAGCTTCATGTTATAGGACCGAAAAGTGTTAAAAGTTTCTTGGAGGTCACTCAGATGGTTACATTCGCGAACGCTTTTTATCAGCATGTCGTCCACGTAAACTTGCACATTCCTTCCAATTTGATGTACGAATATCTTATTCATCAGCCTTTGGTACGTGGCCCCAACGTTCTTAAGTCCGAAAGGCATTACTTTATAACAAAAGAGCCCTTAACTAGTGATGAACGTTGTTTTCTCTTGATCCGCTTTATTGAGCTTGATCTGACTGTAGCCGGAGAATGCGTCCATGAAACTTAAAAGCTCATGTCTCGTCGTTGAATCTACTAGGGTGTCAATACGCGGTAGAGGATAACTGTTTTTCGGGCAGGCCTTATTTAGATCCGTGAAGTCCACGCACATTCTCCACTTCCCATTCGCCTTCTTGACCATCACTACATTTGCCAGCCAGTCTGGGTAGTATACTTCACGTATGAAACCTACTTCTTGCAATTTTTGGACTTCCTCGGTGATAGCCTGTTCCCTTTCCAGAGCAAATACTCGTTTCTTCTGTCGGATGGGGGAGAATGAAGGAGACACATTCAGCTTATGTACTATTACTGCTGGATCGATCCCTAGCATGTCCTCATGACTCCATGCAAATACGTCCCGATTTCCTCTCAGGAATGTGATTAAGTCCTGCCATACCGATTGGCTGGCTATCGTACCAATTCTCGTGGTCCATCCAGGCCTTGATTCGTCAAGTATAACTTCTTCCAGTTCTTCTACTGCTTCAGCCGTGGCCCGCTGCCCTTCGACATTCAGTGTTTATAGGTGATTGTCCATCTCCGTCATGGCGACGTAGCATTCTCGTGCTGCTGCCTGATTCCCACATAGCTCTCCAACTCCATGTTCGGTAGGGAAATTTATCATCAGATGGTAAGTCAAAGTTACAGCCTTCCATGCATTAAGAGTAGGTCATCCAAGGATTGCGTTATAGGCAGATGTGCAATCGACTACCAGAAAAACCACATCCTTGGTGATTTGTTGTGGATGATCTCCTACTGTTACGGTCAATATGATGGCTCCAAGGGGATAAACTCTTGTCCCTCCAAATCCGACGAGTAGAGCATTGGTTGGAACAAGCTGCTCTCTATTAATCCCCATCTGTTGGAACGCGGGGTAATAAAGTATGTCCGCCGAACTTCTGTTATCAACCAGTACCCGATGCATGTTGTAATCCCCAGGCCGTATGCTGACCACGAGCGCATTGTCATGTGGATGGTGAAGGCGTCGGGCATCCTCTTCTGAAAATGAAATAGTCGGGACATCTACCCGCGCCACCTTTGGTTTCGGGCCTGTCATCTGGACGTTCTGTACCATCCGTATGTAAGTTTTGCGAGCCCTTTTGGACGGTCCTGTGGTACCTCCGATGATCATCCTTATATCTGCAATAGGTGGTCTTGGGCGCTCGTTCTCCCGTCAGGGGGGCTGGTCTTGTGGCGAATTCACCCCTTCTTTACTGACAAACTTCTGCAGCTTCCTTGCCTTATAAGCGCTTCGATCTATTGCTTTAGGTCGTAGCAATCAGATGTGTCGCGGCCGTAGTCACAATGGAAGCGGCAGTACTTGCTTCTTGACCTTTTATTAGGATCCCCCTTCAGCTTTCCGGGGTACGTCAAGGCCTCCTCATCCTTTATTTGCATTAATACTTGGTCGATCGGGGCCATCAGAGGGGTGAAGCTGGTGAATTTCCCCATGGGTGGCTTCGGACGTCTATCTCCCTTCATTCATTCGTCCTAGCCTTCCTTCGTCCCCCCTCTGACCGTGCTTCATCTTGCCTCTCCCTTTTCTTTGGCTTATCCTCTCTTGCTATCAGTGCCTCTTTCGCGTTCATGTACTTGTCGCCCTGTAAAGCACCTCGGACATAGTTTTCGGATCATTCTTATACAAGGAGAAGAGGAACTTACCTTTTTGCAGCCCATTAGTGAATGCTGCTACTTGTATCTTATCGTCCGCTTCGTCTATCGAAAGAGCCTCATTGTTGAACCTCGTTATATACGACCTCAGGGTCTCGTCTTCTCGTTGTTTGATGCTCATCAGACATGCCGTGGACTTCTTGTATTGGTGGCCCCCAATAAAGTGTGACACGAATTGAGCACCTAATTCCTTAAAGGTGCTAATTGAGTTAGGCGTCAACCTGCCATACCAGACCCTTACGGATCCCTTCAATGTAGTAAGGAAGGCCCTACACATAATCTCGTCCGGCACCCCTTGAAGGTGCATTATAGTCTTGAAGGACTCCAAATGGTCTAAGGAGTCCTTGGTTCCATCGTAGCTCTCCACCTGGGGCATACGAAACTTCGAGGGAAGAGGGCAGGAAGTGACATGTGCCGTGAAGGGCGAATCAGTTCGGTGGACCAGGTCGTCGAGGTCGGTAGATATTCATCCTTTGAGGGCGTTCATCATCACATCCATTCACTCCCGCATGTCCTGCATCTCTGCGGCGATGTGGGGTGGTAAAGTCTCAGACAGAGATGGCTGATTGGCATCCCTCCTCTCCGGCCTGCTTGGAGCGTTGCTGCCCTCAGGTCTATCGGGGTTCCTTCTTTCAACGCTTATTCCTTCCTGGTTTTCCTCTTGTATTCCTAGATGTGCATTCTTCTGACTTAGCTGTTCTTCTAAGTCGTGATTCTGTTTAGTCAGACGTTCGACCGCCGCTGCTACTGTTCGGACCTGTCTTTCCAGCGCCGTAGCGTGCGGTTCGTCACCCTGGTTGTTGGTTGTTACCATCGATCTAGTGAGAGCCATGCAACTTTTTTGTCCTGGAAGCAAGGTGACGTTTGATCACCCTTGTTTGTCTTTCCCACAGACGGCGCCAACTGATGAGATCGAAATTCACCAGTAAGCTACACGGTCCTCACGTGAGCGAAATAGTAACCTATACAATAACAAGAAAGGACCTAACAGAGAGCACCGGTGTGGTGCCGGCCAAAAACTCTCCGAAGGTCAAGTTAGAAAACTTCTTTTCAACACTAGAGTGCTAGAGTTGAGTTAATTATGCGTACCTTGGTTTATGAGGGTTTTTGAGTATTTATAGTCGCGTAGAGCCAATGCCTATGCCTTGGTTAAGAAGTCTTTTCCTTCTAGGGGAGTGACTCCTTTTCCTTGTAGGAGTATTCTTTGTTTGGGCTTAAGCGTGTAGATCAAGTAAAAAACCACAGTAGCCCAAATGTAAGCCGCGACCACGCTCGTATAAAAGGCCCTGGAGCCCAACACGTGCCATGTGTTACATACGTCCGTCCACCACGTGTCCGTCACATATTTTTCCTCTTCAAATTAGATTTTTAAAATAAAAATTATATATATATATATATATATAAAATAATTAAGTACAGTTTTTTTTTTCCTACAAAATAGGACCACTAAAAAAAAAAAAAACTCATCACGCGCCCAAAGCACTTGTGCTGAGGCTAGTTACATATAATATGGCTTACATAACATGCATGTGTATCTACAATGTTGAGAACTGCATGATGACCTGTATATTAGTTATAATTTTCCCTCTTTAGAGTGGCTCTGCCATTGTATTTCAACAAGAGTTAAGAAAGATTAGTGTAGTATACCTATTTAATGAGCGACACTCTACTAACTCATTTAAGCCCATAAATAACCAAGAAGTTAGAAGAGAGGTCATGACTAATGACTCCAAAAAATTATACAAAGAGCTCATGATAGGGTTATGAAGACAAAAAAACTCATCACGGGTTGATTTTATCAGAAAGAAGTAGACTAGTAGTTTAGCATGATAGAGTTTAATTTTGGATAAAACTATACCATATAATCTATATTATATAGTTACAAAATTCAATTAAAGATTCCCACATGTAGATCCCATGTGATGCACATGCACTCATGAAATTCAATGAATAGTGAAACCTTTTACCTTTTCCTCTTCCCTATTATTATTGTTTTAAATTTTTAATATCAACATGAATAGGTACAGAGTCTCTCTAAGGCCAACAAGTTAAGATGAGAATTGGAAGAAACCAAGAAATCATATACACCATCCATGAAAGTATACAGAGTTACAGAGCCACATACGCACAAAATAACCAATTTAGGCCTATTAGCTTGTGCAATGTTTGCTATAAGGTGATATCCAAAATCATTGTTAACAGGCTAAGACCCCTTCTAGCAAAAATGGTGGATCCAGCTCAAGTAGCTTTCGTGCCCAATCGATGGATAACAGAAAATATGGCCCTTGCTCATGAAGTTGTGCATAGTTTTAAAAAAACTCAAAAAAGGAAAGGTTTTTTGGGGATCAAGCTGGACTTCCAAAAAGCTTATGACCGCTTAGAATGGAGCTTCTTAATCCTTGTGCTTAAAGCATTTGGGTTTAGCTCTAAATTCACAGGTATGATCAATCAGTGCCTTTCTTCTGTCCAATACTCAATTCTGCTTAATGGTGGTCAATGCCCAAGCTTTACACCATCTCGGGGGATCAGACAGGGGGATCCCATATCCCCATATCTTTTCATCTTGGGCAGTGAAGTGCTAATGAGACTAATTAACAGAGAAATCTCTCTTGGGCATCTGTCTGCTGTCAAAGTCTCAGGTAATGCCCCTCCTATTTCCAAGCTTTGTTATGCTGATGATTTAATTCTATTTTGTAAAGCAAAAATGTCTGAGCTTAATGTTCTAAAAAACTGTTTGGAGAAATATTGTTATTGGTCTGGACAGGTTATCAGTGTGGAAAAGTCTGGTGTTCTGCCTTCCAAGGGTGTCAGCCAACAATTTTTAAATCAAATTAAAAGCTGTTGGGGTATAAACAAACTTCCTCCAAACACAAAATATTTGGGAGTGCCTCTTTTCCTTTCTACAAGCAGTTCCAGGGATTTAAACCCAATCAAAGAGAAGTTAGAAAATAAACTTGCTGGTTGGAAGAGCAAAAACTTATCCTGGCAAGGTAGAGCTACTCTCATCAAATCAGTAGCTCTGGCTATTCCTTCCTATTCAATGACAGCCATTCAATTTCCTAGAGAGCTTTGCAACAAATTGGATGCTGTTGTTAGACGGTTCTGGTGGAACCCAAAATCTAAAGCTGGCTCGTTCTTGACTCCCATAGCTTGGTCGTCTTTATGTTGGCCCCAAAAAGAAGGAGGTTTGGGTTTTAGAAAATTCTGGGATTTCAATCAAGCTCTCCTCTCTAAGTTAGCATGGTGGATCCTTTCGGGGAAAGATTGCCTGTGTGTTAAAGTGCTCAGAGCAAAATACAAAGTTAGGGGCAACTGGCTAAACCATAAAACTGTGGGGTCTCCCTCCAAGATCTGGAGAAGCTTAGAAGGTGCGAAATCTCTGCTTGCTCGAGGTGCGTGCATGCTGGTTGGAGATGGTAATACAATTAGAATTTGGGAGGACCCTTGGATTCCAGATCTTCCTAATTTCATTCCGTGTCCAAGGGAGGGAACCAATCCAGATTTGGCACTCATTGTCTCCCAACTAGTCAACCAAGAAGGCTGGGATCTTACCAAAATTAGAAATACCTTTGATGAGACTACAACCCAGCTCATCCAAAAAATTCCCCTTTCTCGGCTTCTCCCAAATGATTGTTGGATTTGGATCTCCAATAGCTCAGGAGAGTTTTCTGTCAAGTCTGCTTATTGGTTAAGCAGAAACATTAACCCTCCCATAATTCAAGATGCTATTCGTGGCCTCATTTGGAAGTCAAAACTCCATGAAAGACTCAAAATGCACCTGTGGCGTATAGCAGCAAATTGCCTTCCTACTAAAGCTTGCTTAGCTAGATTCTGTGTTTTAGATGATGGCCTTTGCCCTCTTTGTAAGGATGATGAAGAATCAAGCCTCCATCTTTTTATCTCTTGCCCCTTTGCGAGAGCTGTTTGGTTTAACTCCCAATGGGGATTGAGGTTAAAATCTAAACCTGAACTCTCCCTCTCATCTTATTGGTGTCTTCCTTAATCCTCCCGCTGAAGCTAATATTGAAAGGATCAAGAGGGAAGAATTCTTATTGTTTGGGGCTGTTAGTTGTGAAGCCATTTGGAGAGCTAGAAACCAAGCTATATTTGAAGGCAAAGTAACTAATCCAATGGAGCTCTGCCAGAAAGTTGGAAAGACTATTGCTGAGTACAGAAGGTCCACAGCATCCCAGTTGGGCTTCCAATTGCCGAAACCAGTGCAGAGATGGATGAAACCTCCTAGAGATTCAATTAAGATGAATGTTGATGCTGCTTTCAAGGATGGTGACTCATCTATTGCAGTTGTGGCCAGAGATTGGAGAGGGCAAGTGGTATTTGCCTGTGCAAAGAGAGCTTATTCCAACCTCCCTATTCAGGCAGAAGCAGAAGCTATTAAATGGGCTTTATGCTTAGCAAAAAATTTAGAAGCAGCTGCTTTGTGTGTGGAGAGTGATTCCAAGGTATGTGTTGACGCTCTTGCACCTTCCGGCAACATGATTCCCTGGAGAATTAGAGGCATTTGTAGAGAAATTCTTGATTTGATTAGGCTTATTCCTGGGTGTTGTGTTTCCTGGATCCCTAGAGGGGCAAACAATGCTGCCCATTCTCTAGCTAAGTGGTCTTTTTTGAACAAAGTTTATGGGTCCTTTGATGTTGGTTTCAGCCCTCCTTGTTTTGAAAGTATCATTAAGGATGAGGCTTGTTTTTCCTCCTTGTAGTTTCCTTTTGTTGTGTGAATAAAACTTCTTGCTCATCAAAAAAAAAAAAAAAAAAATATATATATAATTTCAAGACAAAGAAACCTACACCACAAAGGACGTGGAACTGTGAAGGTCTTTCATTGGAACATCCGAACAAATTATATAATGATGCACGTGGCATTGTGGCAATCCTAGTGTTGATGCTCAAAAATATGCAGATAGCTAGTTACAGCAGTAGCAGCAAGAAGTTAAGAACCTCATCCAAAAATAAAAAGCAAGACGTTAATAACAATCACAAGCAGCGATTAAAACTATTTGTTATTGCTATTATTTGGTGTCAAAACGACAGCTAAATGTTCTCTAATCATTATCTATTTACCAAGTCATCATTATTTAATAACGAATTCTTTCAACCCCTCCATATGGCTGTCAAAGTGTCAATGTCACTTAATTTATTAAATTAGTATTAACTTGGAGTAATTATAATAACACCATTGGCTAGGAAAATTAATTATAGGGCTAATTTTTTTTGTTAATTCACAATGTCATGAATTACTGCCATAGCGATTCTTAAATCAAAACAAAACAAAAATATGATTAATTGTATATGTATTGGATCAACTATAGACCATTCTCTCTTTTTAACTTTGTTATGTGATCACCCATAACCTCACTAATCTGATAACTCTTTTACTTATTCATTTATTTTTTAGATATGTGAGTTGTGATTAGTTTTGGTAAATTAGTATAACTTTTACTTTGTAACATTTTATGCAGAAAATTAATTCGACAAAAATACTAATGTACCTAAAAAGGCAAGGCTTTAAATTTTAAAAAATTTGAACATAATAAAATAAAATAAAATAAAATAAACCTACAATATTAACTCTGTGATGATTATTCTTTATTATCAAATCAAATATAATTGTTTTCTCTTTATTGTGCGGAGGATTCAAATTTAACCCCTTCAAAGAAGAGATTATTTTAAACCCACAATTTTTTTTGAGAAAATTTCAACTTATGGCGTTTGCTCCTAATGATAGCTTTTTATCATCAGACGAAGATACGAACCAGTTTTTTGTGTAAGTGAAAATTGAATTTCAGATCTCTTATTTAACTATCAAAGATTTTACCAATTGAATTAATTGGAACCCACAGTTTAAACCCACAATTAAATAGGAACTTGGTACTTTACTGTAATATTAATAGGATATAACTAGGGGTGTGCATGGTGTTTAAGGATAGTGCAATCACTAGGTGGTAACGACATTCTTATTGATTGAAAGGATAGAATTTCAACCTATGTGAGGATTTGGGTTTGAATCTCAGATTTTGTATTCGATGACAAAATTCTTTACCAATTAAGCTAACTGGAACTCACATGACATTCTTTATAATGTCTCATGTTTGTAATTTGAACCCTACCTTTCCCTCATTATCTACCTAACTAAAAAAAGGTATGCATAGTTTGAGTTGGGCTAAGTTTGGAGTATATTTTTAACCAAACTCAACTTCCTCAAGTGGAGAAATCTTCAATACAACCTGATCTAATCCATAAAGGTCAATATGGGTTGGGTTGAGGCCAATTAGTTTGGCCTAATAAATATATATATATATATATATATATAATATTTTCATTCAACTATTAGGATTATTATTCAATAAATGATTACAATATGCTCAATTGAGACTATATTCCAATTTCATCCAAACCAATTCTCAAAATATCAATATAAATCAAAGTAACATACTCAAACTAAGCCACAAAATCCAAAATAAATCAAACTAATAAACTTAAAGTACATTTATAGTTTTTAAAATTGTTAAAACTGTGACTTTGGATGGAAAATTTTGTTAATTTAAACTCAACCCAAACCAAGCTTCCAAAAAAAAAAAAAAATTGTATTCACACCAACCCAATCCACCAACCTATGAAAACTAACTTAATACATTATATACACACCACGAAATACAATTTCGGAAAACTAATAAGATAATTTTTTTAATGATGAAAAAAGGAGTAGGAAGGAGTGATCAAGGGTGATTTTCCTACCTGATTATAATCATAATGACATCTTACACATTAGATTTAGGAGTAGTTCTAGAATCACAAATTATATTATGACTTTTTTTCCACAATTCTGAAATGACAAATTGTGAGTGATGAATCATCACTTACACATGTATGAATCTATTATTTTTTCTTCACCAATTACACTCTACCACATCATAATTGTGGCAAGAAGTTGTGAAAATTTTTCTTTCTTAGAACTTTTTTTAGATTTGTTGAGCAATTGCTACCTCAACCCCACTGTAAGACATTTAAGTTACTCATGAAATAGATGGTATATGAAGAGTTCTTACATGAAAGTGGGGAAAAAAAAAAGAAAAAGAAGAAAAAAAGAATGATGGTAAAATTGGTCCAAAATGAGTGGCAAAGTGGTCTTTCACCAAGACCCAAAAGATAATGCATCTCTTTACAATCCCATTTTTAATTATCTTACCTTAATTTAAAAAAAAAAAAAAAAATTTATATGTCGCACATCTCTCTCTCCCTCTCTCTCTCCGTGTGTTCCAAAAGCCTTAAAAACTTCACAAGTACACACCACTGCGTTTTGCCATCTCTCTCTCTCTCTCTCTCTCTCTCTTTCTCTGTGGGATCCAAAAGCACTTTAACTCTAACAATTTCTCCTTCCAACCCGCAATCAATCTGCCACTTCCTTTCTTTACTTTTCAGCACCAAAACCAAAACCACTTCCAGTATTCTCTCAAAAAACCAAACTTTTCCTCTTCATAATTTTTATATATAGATATATTTCTATATATAAAATAAATATATCTATATATCTTCAACACGTTAGAGATTATCGCCATACCTTGTGATCTGTATCCTCTTTGTCTCCAGCCACATTTTAGTGACTTCCGCCAAACTCCTTGTCCATTTCATTATATTCCTTTCCTGTCTTCTTCATTTGATTCGTTTTCACTGACAAAGTAAGTACTCGTTGCTTATTTCAACCACAAAATTGCTATTTTTGCCTCAAAACTTTATCTGGGTGTGGCTTCCTTTGAGCTCAACCTTTTTGCTCTTTTTTTTTCTCACTGAAAATTGGGTTTTCAGACTTGTGTGTTACTGATTTGTAGTTGTTTCTTGGTGATCTAGACGTTATAGTTCCAGTTCAGTCTTATTGAAGTGATTTGAGCTTCTGGGTTACTGGATTTTTGGTTGTTGATCTGGGTTTTGAGTTTGAAATCAAGGCCTTAGATGCACCTATTAGTTTATTGCTTTGAAGGGATTTAATGCTTTATTGCTAAGATGCAGCCTGATCAGAGAAGAAAGGTAAATTTCACTCGTTTCTGCTATATATATATATATATATATATATTGGATTGTAGTTTTGGTTAAGATGAAGTGGGAATTGAAGATTCAAGAAATGCTTTTGTGTTGATTATATGTAATTTTAAGCTGAAAATTTATTTTATTTTATTTTTTCTTTATGTAATTGATTATGGTCCTCTAACTCTTTTTTGTGGTCCATCTGTGTTGGACCTTTTGTTCTGTTGTGGGTATTATACCTGCGTCTGGATGAGATAGAATAACTTTTCATGTTTATCTCAACTTCTCTGCTAGATGCTATGTACCCATTGCAGTTTGTGGAAGGTCCCACTGAAATACTCTTGACTCATGTTATGTGAAAATTGCATAGTTGGGGTTTTAATTTTTTTTTTCTTTCTTTTTTATGTTAGGTTGGTTTTTTATAATTATTTTAAATGATAGTGATTGAAAGTTGAAACTGTTAGTCTGGTGTGAGAGATTACATCTTGATTTTCTGATTTAATTACCTATTGTATCTGACTTACCTTGACAAGCAACCTCTAATTTCATTTTCTTGTCTTTTCCCACTTTACTTCACTTCTCTTAGTCTTGAAGTTATCATGGATCCTTGAATTTATCTATTCATGCAAAGCAACTATTTATTGTACTTATTGTAGAACCCATTGTGATGTTTTGGTAATTCACTATAAGTCATATTCCCTTTGCGTGTACTTTGCTGTGGTTTGCTGTATATATCAAATCTAAATCCTTCATCAAGGGGGGATGTAAAACTTTCAACAGTCTCTTCTAAATAGAATTATGAAGCATTTTTATTTATTTTTGACGAAGTCTAGTAATCAATTCAGTAAGTTAGAACATTTAGACATAATTTTTCAGTAAAACATGCATTAAATCATGGTTGCAAGTTACTTGGTAAACATTGCCTTAGTTAATGCTGGATGCCAAGACAGTTTGTGTAACCAAATATGATGACCACTAATGGTTGTCAATGGCCTTTTTCTCTCTAACTGAACTAGTATGTGGACTATCAACGTCAGGTATATCTGATTATGAAATCTGATTGTAAATTACATATTTAGCAGAAATATATATATTTTTAAATTATGTTGCAGATAGTGTAAACTACATTTTGTACTTCTGGGCTTCTGCTAGGGTTTCATGTTGATAAAATTATATGATTTAATGCGGTTATGCAGTCAGCAGTGGATGTAGACTTTTTCACAGAATATGGTGAGGGGAGCAGGTACAGAATTGAGGAAGTAATTGGTAAAGGAAGCTATGGTGTTGTTTGCTCTGCATATGACACACATACTGGAGAAAAGGTAGCAATCAAGAAGATAAATGACATTTTTGAACATGTCTCTGATGCCACTCGTATCCTTCGTGAGATTAAACTTCTTAGACTCCTGCGTCATCCGGACATTGTGGAGATCAAGCACATCCTGTTACCACCTTCCAGGAGGGAATTCAAAGATATATATGTTGTTTTCGAACTCATGGAATCTGACTTACACCAGGTTATTAAAGCAAATGACGATTTGACGCCAGAACATTATCAGTTTTTTCTTTATCAGCTTCTTCGAGGCATGAAGTACATACACACAGGTTATAATCTTAGAGTTTTTTTTTTTTTTTTTTTTAAATGAAATATATCTTATAGTTCAACTACAGGAATTTCAAGAGCAATTTTTTTCCATGATAGTTATGTTTTGGATTTATTATGATCATTCTGTGACTGATTTTTTTTTCTTCTTAATGTTTAACTATCTTGTAGCAAATGTCTTTCACCGTGATCTAAAACCCAAAAATATCCTAGCAAATGCTGACTGCAAACTCAAAATCTGTGACTTTGGTCTTGCGAGAGTAGCTTTTAATGATACACCCACGGCTATTTTCTGGACGGTAATTTTTTTGTGCAATTATCTTTTGATATTTTTCTTTGATTGGCCTTTTGGAATTAACTTGTATATGATTCACAAATTGCTGATTCTTCAACAATATCTCTAGAAATGATTATTTCAAATTCTTGTGGTGGCAGGACTACGTTGCAACACGTTGGTACAGGGCTCCTGAATTGTGTGGATCCTTTTTTTCAAAGGTGCAAAAACTATTACCTCTTTTTCCATTTTTTTTTTGTTGAAATTTTTGTCTCATCTCTTTCTTCTCTCTCTGAACCCCCATATTTGCAAGAGAGTTTTGTAACTTCATCTTGTGTACACCTTTAATTTATGCTTCTCCTCCGAGTTATAATTTGTGCCATATAATTTGGATAGGTTCTACTCTTGATTAATAGTAGTTGAACTTAACTTCTTCTTTTTCACTTCCTTTTTTTCACTACAGCTTTGACTTACAGGGTCATCTGTAGATCTGGAACATTTTTAAGAGCAAGATAACCTATATGACAAACTATTAATTATACTAGAGATAGATTTTAGTAAAACACTGAGGTTCAGATGAAACTCAACCAAATGTTCATGTGTAGTCCTATGCATTTTGTTATACTTCTATTTTGTTGGATTTCACAGAACTATCTTTTGACAGTTTTTAACTACTGGCCAACATGCCTTTGCACAGGGATGTGATTCCATTTGCAATCCTACAGGCAAGAATTACAATTTGGCAGGCTAGGCATTCATGCTTTTTAATGAGTGGAAACCCAGCTTTTCTTTTCTCTTAGGTCAAAGCTGGGCCTGGCTTGAAGTTGACTTTTTGTCTGTAAAATGGTCCCTAAGTTACTTGTAAGCTTTAGTCTCAGAATGTTCCGAGTAATTATTTAAATTTAGTAGATCATAACTGGGTTCAGTTCATGTTCATGGAATTAATTAGGAACATTGTATTTATGTGCTTTAACACATACGACCAGGTTATTATGCCTGTGCTAACTGGACATGTGTGCTCTCATGTGCAACCTTGCATTTAAGGATTGTTATAGGCTGGCTGGGTTGGTCAGGTTCTCCACTACTAGCCCAAGCACAGCCTTTCTTCACCCTCACCAAGTGGTCTTTTCTTAATGTTATGTTCACTTGTAAGTCCCAAACACTTGGTTGGATTTATGTCTATGGGAGGAATGAACATTGCAGCATTCTGCTTAACTAAGTTAGACAATCTCACGGATGTGGATTGTGTTGGATGTGTGGTATCCCTTGTTATCTGATTATCAGGAAAAATGAACATGTTATATTGTTGAAAGCACTTGGGTACATGGCATTTGTTTGAAGATATTAGTTGAAGAATAGTGGATTTTGATAATGTTAAAGACTACAGAACTTTCTTTACAATCCGGCAAAACCATGATCTGAACAATAAATGTCAAGAACACCTCACCCCGTGTCAGTTGAGGCAATAACTCCTAAAGGTTTATGCAAAGCACATATGGTACTCTGTATATGCCCTTGATGACTGACATAAACCACCTTTTTTAAAGTGTGGATACACATATATTGCTTAATTGCCTGAGGACCTTAATACTGTGAAAGAATTATGAATTTGACCAATTTCTGAAATTAATTTCTTCCTCTTGCGCCCATAAAATATTTGTTTTAAAATGATATTATGAATCAACTATCACCTGTTGTCAGTTTCATTGCTATTATAAATTTATAATGTTGTGGTCTCAATTTCCTTTTGTGATCGTCTTGTGTTTTGTTTTCAGTATACGCCAGCAATAGATATATGGAGCATTGGCTGCATCTTTGCAGAACTTTTGACTGGAAAACCTCTTTTTCCTGGGAAAAACGTAGTCCATCAATTAGATCTAATGACTGATATGTTGGGAACGCCATCTGCTGATGCCATTGCCAGGGTCTGTTTCCTGTGATCAACTTGTTCTTATGGATTTTGAGTATATTATTATGCACCATTTTCTGTTGCTTCCCTTGCAATGATTATTTGTCCTCAACTGTTGATACAATATGAACAGGTTCGCAATGAAAAGGCTCGGAGATACTTATGCAGCATGAGAAAGAAGAAGCCCATTCCTTTCTCCCATAAGTTCCCAAATGCAGATCCACTTGCACTTCGTTTATTAGAAAGAATGCTGGCATTTGAACCCAAGGATCGACCTACTGCTGAAGAGGTAAATGTTCATGCCTCTTCATCGTACTTTTTACAATATATCTTCTCTTTTTAGGGAGCATATTGTATTGCATGTTGTAGGCACTTGCTGATCCATACTTCAAGGGCTTGGCCAAGGTTGAGAGGGAGCCTTCTGCACAACCGGTTACCAAGATGGAATTTGAATTTGAGAGGCGAAGAATTACAAAGGAAGATGTGAGAGAGCTTATTTACAGAGAGATTCTGGAGTATCATCCAAAGATGCTGAAAGAACAATTAGAGGGATCGGAGCCAACAGGCTTCATGTATCCAAGGTATTTCCAATTTTTCATCTAAAATTTAATACTGATTGTGGCTTGAACCTCTTGCCTTTATTTTGTGGTCTCATCCTATTTCATATTGTCTTCTTGATGAATGCAATGGAAATTTTTGTTGGTATTCTGATTTTTCTTTCTTGGTTTACAATCTGGGACACCTAAGTTTTTCTTCTAAGCCTTGAATGCTAATGCATTAATTGGTATAGTATCACATTGATTCCATTCAAAGTAGGAATCTTCTATTCTTTAGATGCCCGAATAGAGACCACAGTATTAATTATTCAGAGTCACTGATCCCAATTTTAACTTCGCAAACTACTTTCAGTAAATAAAGTCATATCTTCTGACTTATTCAAAAAAAATATATATAAGTCATATTTTTTGTACCAGATGAGGTTCAATCTCATCTTGCTATATTTATGGTCTTCAATCTCATTATGGCCTTTTCAGCAAGAAATGACAAAGCTTTCCACTCTTAGAAAGGCCATTACCCAATAGTGGGGTCCGGGGAGGGGACTGTATACAGCCTAACCCTTTAGTAATTTTCATGAAATTGCTGTTCTCAAGACTCAAACCCAAGCACTTGTGCTTGACAGCCCTATTACCAGACTTTTATCAACTGGGCACCTGCCCTTGCACTTTCCACTTGTGCTTGATAGCCCAGTCAGTTTCAGAACTTATAATCTGAACCTTCAATACTATTATAAATGTTAATACTAACCATTCAAGTGAACAGTAGCTTTTATTTCTTATATACAGCCTGAAAGAGGCAAAAAAAAACAAGCTAGAAAAGTTGTAACAATCCATGATATATGTGAAAGGATTGGTTAATACAATTCCAGACTAAACTGAGCCAACAGTAACTTATGTGAAGCTTTCATGGTGATCTATTGAACCATAAGCATGTAGATATTCTCCTTGCCTACTTCTGTGAAGGCTAGAATACACAATTCTTGAACCCATTTGAGCAATTTGGACATTATTTGTTCTTAAGATTTAGTGGTTAGTGATTCATTTTTGTTGCCTCTACAATTCGAGTGCACATGCCATCGAGATTCATCTTTGTTTGATTTTATGAAATTAGAGTTACCACAGAATCTGATAAATTGTTCAGGATTTGGTGATTGGCGAATATAAATTCAATGTAAATTTATTGGTAATGCAACCAAAGTCCTTTTGGGGTCAGAGCCTTGAAAACCAATCCAAATGTCAAAATGCTATGCAACCAAACAGATTTGAAATCTTTTCAAGTTTACTTTGATTTACTTGATGGGTTTTCTAAAGCCAAATTTGAATTTTTTTTTTCGTTTTTTCTTTTTATGAAGTGCTGTTGACCATTTTAAGAAGCAATTTGCTTTTCTCGAGGAGCATTATGGAAAAGGTGGAACTGTTGCTCCACTTGAGAGGCAACATGCATCATTACCCAGGTGCATTTTTAGCAAGTATTTCGATTATGATGCTATTCCTTTTTTCATGTTTCCTCCTAGAGTGTTTTTTTTTTTTTTTTTGGGAGGGGGGGGAGGGGGTGGGCGCTGCCTGCTATCCATAGTTTGCATCATCTGGTCTTCTGATAAAAGGGTTGTGTCTGCAGGGCATGTGTATTATATTCAGATAACTCAGTACAGAATTCAGCAGAGGTTGCCGAAGATCTTTCTAAGTGTAGTATCAAAGAAGTTGAGAAGCCGCATATGGACAGGAATAGTGGGATCCCTGTCACTAGGCTACCAATTCAAGTTCCCCAAAGTATCCAAGGTTTGTTTTGCATATGATTGCCTATACTCTACACCATCATTGTTGCATCGATTTCTCTCTCCCTCTCTCTCTCAACTGAAATCAACTAAGCTTTATTCCAAAAAAAGTTGGGGCTGGCTTTATGGATTCTCTGGAATATCTGTAAAAGATCAAATTCATAGTTAACTTTGACTTTGGTTGTTAACATGTTGCAACCCTCCTTTCTCCAGGTTTGGGATTGGCTGCTTACAGAATTTATGACACCAAGCACTAAAACAACTGGAGTCTGCTTTTTAATATATACTAGCAGCTGCCCCTACGATACACAAATTAATTAAAAGTTTGATGTAAATCAAAGAAAATATTAATTATGTTTAAATTAAAGAAATTATTTTACTAATGTCATCTAAACTGTCTTAATAATTAGCTAGCCACTTGAAAGTTGAAACTAATAGAATTTCACCTAAAGTAAATTAATCTTAATAATTAATGAGTCACATGACAAAAACACACAAATTTTACTGGGTGTAATACATACATATACCTAGAGTAATCTATTCTAACAATATATAAGATATTTTGATAATAACTTTTAATCCGAGGTAAACCATCTTAATAATTAATGAGAACGACTTGGCACAACCACAGATTTTAGGTTCCCACTTTTATTATATAATGTCATTATTCAGAGATCCCAGACCCCGCATAAGCAGAAGCATTGTGCATTGGGCGTGACCTTTTTTATCTTATTATTTGAAGACATTTGCATGCTGACTAGCTGACTGATGGAAGTATTGTATTCCAAATTCCAATCCCCATTCCAGAATAGCCCCAGAATCCGTGCATGCCTTGAATCTATGCACTCACATTCTGCCCCTGATTAGGGTGCTTAGAAAATACTCTTATTCTTTAGTAGGATTTGTTGAAACTAATTCATAATTTTTTAACAAGCACAAATTTAGTTTAGCATATGTTTGAACTAATCCAAACTAGTAACGTTTAACATTGCTTTGCTTTCACTCCTTGTTCCCCCCTCTGATTCTTGGATAACCTCACACTTGGGTTACTTGGCATATCTAATTACATGGTATACCAACTCTGATTATGAATGAATTACCCTGCAGGAGTTGCTGCAAGGCCTGGGAAAGTTGTTGGTTCAGTGTTGCGGTACAACAATTGTGGGGCAGCAGCAACAGCAGAGGCTCTTGAACAGCGGAGGATGTCTAGAAATGCAGCCAGTACAACTCAATATACTGCATCAAATGGCTCATATCCAAGAAGAAACCCAAATTGCAAGAATGAGAGGTGTGAAGATGATGGGGTTGAAAGTTCTAATGGGCTTCAGCCGAAACCTCCTCAGTATATGGCAAGGAAAGTTGCCGCTGCTCAAGGCGGAGCTGGAGGTCACTGGTACTGAACCATGGTGTTAATTTTGTGGCTGATCACTGCCTATTTCATTCTATCCTACTGAGTTTAAGGGTTCATCAGTCACACCTCATCCCAGGTTGACCTGCTGTCAATTATAAACTCTTCAGATGTAATGACATAATTCGATCAGAGTTGTGAGCTGGCACATGTGCTTGGGAATATAGCACCTGACAACTTTCGTTGGTGAAGTGATTGCTACAAGTTGCAATTTGCATAATTAATTTGAAGTTTAGAAAGGGTTCATATGGACTACTGGCCTTGATCCCACTCTCTGATTTATAACAAGAACCAAGATATATAGCAAGATGTCATTAGTCATGAATGAGGAATAGGCTAAGCTATTGATTGACTTCCAAGTTCTTTTGTTACGTTCTCATTCTTTGCAAGATTGAAGTAATTCCCCTAGTTATATATATATATATATATATATATATATATATATTTTTTTTTTTTTTTCTGGGTTTTCCATGACTATGACATTGGTTGTATCATCTAACCTCAGTTATTTGTACTCTGAACAATGGATCTCTCTCAGTAGAACATCTTGAGCAGGGATTTCCGCAATGACTTAGTCAAAAGATGTGATTTTTTTTTTTGGTTAACAAACATATTTGGTACCTGTACTTACATGAACTTTATTGCAGTTTCGACATGAGTCTTTCTTTTTCTAACTTTGTGGGTTTCACTACTGGTCAATAAATTTTGTAGTTTGTCCTAGTATGAATTTTTCTTGCTTTAAACAAAACCCCCCATTAGGCCATTACCCCCAAAAAATATCTCGGGTTTTTTTTTTTTTTTTCGTTTTTTGTTTTACCAGAAGGGAGGTGGTTTTAGGTACCAACATCGGTCCTTTGTGGGGAGAATTACCCAATAAGTATTAAATATGCAAAATAAATGTTTATTTCGATTTTATTGTGAAAGAAGTGCTATTGAGTTAGACTTTGTTAATCAATTCCCCTAATATTTATATTCAATTTACATATTCCACTGTTTCTCCCCAAAAAAAAAAAAAAAATTTACATATTCCACATTCCTCTCTCTTTTCTTATCTTGAGAAAGGCATTTTCCACATTTCTATGTGAGCTGACTAGTCCTGGAAATTATGGTATTGTGGTAATCAGAAAGTGCAGGGGTTGAAGGAAGGTTTATATAAATGGGAAGGACTCGAATCTAAATGGGTCTTTGTCAGGCCTTGTAGCACTGATGCACATAGGGCAACAAGCTATTTAACCAACTTCAAGATTTTTCCAGCATATGGAAAGTGAATCCCAAAAATGTACCAGCTGAGACACCCGAAGATTTATTTCAGTGGATTCATCTTCATCTTATTTGCTCGGCACCTCTTGAAGACCCAATCGCGCTATAGGTGCATGGACTTGGCTAGTGAAGCATAACTGCTCCTTTCCACAGAGAGTGCTACCCTTGTTTCAGAAAAAAGAAGTCCCTTGCAAGGAATGAAAACAAACATATTTTATTTGATCTCCAGCATGCGTGGACCTGGAATGACTATGCATAGATCACCTCAATTTGTGAGGCTGTTCTAGTGACATGTTACTTGATGTGGGTATTCAACATTTCACCTTTCATAGATTTGGGAAAGCATCATTGGTTTAGGAAGTTACATTAAGACTACATTCTATAAGCGACTTGTTCTAGTGACTGTATATGTGACATCTATTTACGAGGGCTTGCACTTTATTATAGGGAAAGGGGTGAAGAGCCCCCTAGAGAGCTGGGTCGTCAAAATAAAGTGGTAGTCTACTTCTATTTGTTTCATGCGAGCATGGAACACAGGATTAGAGACGATCTGGATCCATCTCCATATCTAAATATGGAAGAATCAACCATACGGGAGTAGGGGATTTCAATTAGAGAGCTGCTATAATAGGACCTTTGTCACTGGCCATTATCACCTAGTAGATCAAACTCCTCAACCAGATTCTTTGAGGCATCCACATCAACACGCGCACACACACTACCCTATTGTTGCAGCATGCTCCTCAAATTTACAGATTCGTAGGGGGCCTAGGGCGCCTTTTTGTTAATTATAACTATAATTTATTATATTGTTGTTTCATTAATTATAAAATTATTAATTATTGTTTAGCCTAATATAATTTAATTTGTTTGTTTTTTATAATGTATTGGTTAATTAAATTTTTAATTATTGTTTATTAGTTGCACTAGCACACACCCCATGTGCATTTACTTTCCCCAATTCAAATATCCCACCCCAGCCCCACACCCCCATCCACCCTTACTCAACAGACAAGCCCCATGGCCCCTAATCACAAGAGCCAATCAGATAAATTCACAGTCATAAATCACAATGCACTAAAAAACAAACTCAGTAACTCACCAACAACAACACCAACACTAATAGATAAAGTCAAAACAATGGCAAATAAATATTAACAAAGTTATTAAGTAAAACTAAGCAATCAGCCAATCACAGTTCAAAGAAAATCAGATAAAGTTTAAAGAGAGAGAGAGAGAGACTCTCATTTCACTTTCAGTCTTTAGATAAAGAGAGAGAGAGAGACAAAGACAGAGAGTCTCAGACCACTCACTACAGTATGTAAGAGAAAAACCCACTAACCCATATATGTAAGTGAGAAAAAGAGAGAGAAGTAAAATGTAAAGATGAAATACCTTGAGGTTGAGAGAGCAAGGAGGCCTAAGACTAAGGGGCAACGCCGTTGGGGACTCAGGCAGCACGTTGATATGAGGAAGACCGATCTCCGATGCCCGATGTGCTCTAGAGCTCTAGTTTGAGGCCCGATGTGCTTTGGAGCTCATGCCGTCCGTTGGTTGTTGTTGTTGATGACTGATAAGGTTTTTTTCTTTAGGTTAGGTTTCTTATTTCAGTTTTTGCTTTACTTGATGAATCAGCGGAAGCATATATTGGGTTTTGGTTTGGTTTTTTTTTTTTTTTTTTTTTTTAGAATTCGTGGGTTTGTTACTATCTGTAATTTGTTGGGTTTGCTTTACCTTATATTTTTTTTCTTTAGATTGGGTTTGCTTTACCATCTATTGTTTAGGATTGATATTGGGCTTTTTTTCCCTAGTGGGCTTGCTTTATTACAATTTTTTTTCTTTTTTAGATTTTAATTCAAAATTTTTTTTTGGGTTTTTTTTTTTCTTGAAAATAGAACAAATAAAAAAATATTTGTTTGAGGGTGTTCCTAATTTTTTTTTTAAGGGTGAACAAATAAAAAATTTTAAATTATTATATATAAATTTTTTTTTCCCATGTCCTAGGAACACCCTAAACTAAACATGGCGCCACCATTGGTTACATACATGCAAAATGGGAGCCTCCAGATTAAGCTTTCCAGATTATAATCCAAAGCATAAACACCTAAGTTGTCGCCGCTGATTTCTAAATTTACTTGAAGCAAATAGGCAATAGCATATTCTTTGCAGGTTTCCTTTTGTGAGGTGTCTAAAATGCTTTACAAGAGCAACGTGTGTTCAATCAATGGCTTAGACTAGACCACATAATATTCAAAGCAGATATCTTACAAAAAGTATCTAATCGGTAAGCTGAAGCTTGAACAAATAAAGTCATTCTCAACCACGCAGTGACCCCGCACACAACAAATATGTAGAAGCAAATACTCAGAGCTTCATATTACAAAATATTAGCCAACGGCCAAATGAACCACTAACATCACTTGCCTTTTTTTCTTTCTTCTTTCTCATTAAAATCAGTAATTGTTAGTACAATCCAAAAAGTCTAGATCCTAACAAAATCTATTCTTATTCTTGTAGAAAAAGGATGTCCTATCTGTTATTCCTAAATCAATATAACCTCGGTTTCACTCGCCTTCCATTCACATCGCTACTGTCCAGGTAGAACTCATTATGGTATGCACGAACCTTGACAGAATGCCCACCGATCCTGGCCACATATTGCAGCAATTCAGAGAGGACAGAGGGGCAACTTTCCTTCAAATATATAAACCCATCTGTTTTCATCACAGCTACAAACAACAATACAACATGAGTCACTAACTATGTATTCATAAAGAAAATGGGGTTAGAAAAACTCTAAAAAACTGACCAATTTAAATTATTCTTCGAGAGCAAGGAAAATACAACATAACATGCAAGTTAATCAATAAAGCAAAACTTTTCCCTTGAAGCTCAATAATGAATAAAATGCATTTTTCTTCCTGAGACATCAGAAAATGACACCTTACTGGATTGGTTTCCACGGTAGTCAAACTAATAATTGAAAGAGGTTCCAATCCTTTCACATTATTAGATGGCTAACACTGAACTAACCTCACATGACATCTCAGAACATTCATTGGCTGTTGTCCAGGGACCAAACAAGACCAGGCATAATTTGGCCATACAGTACACTCTGTAGATTTTTAACAAACCATACATGAAATTCCCCACAACAATATAATAGATGAAGCTATAGAGTAACAAATACGTTCAAATAACTAACATACAACATAAAGATTGTTTTTATAGATGCTCCTATACAAGTAAAAGAACAAGTCATAACGATTACAAAAAAAAGAGAGTATTAATAAACATCGCTAGCCAATCTCAAGATATGTTTCTATTCTGTGAAAACTGCTTCTCGAACCATGCTTGCCCATGCAAAATTAAGTCTTAAGGCTTCTCTTGCTAACATGTCAGGTTCTAGCCTAGTTATCCAATATCTTTTAATGTGAACAGCCTGTAGGGTTTGAATATTAAGATCTAGATATGCACAGAAAGAAGCAGAGGGAACGGTAAAACTAAAATTTTTAGGGATTTGAGGTGTTTTATTTGTTTTGATTTGTGATTGTTTTGTGGTTAATCTCTTAGACCGTATTTGTAGTTTATCTTGTTGATTTTTAGTTTGTCTAGAGGATAATAATGTTATTTTTGGACAATGATTTTGTTTAGAACAAATGTCTAACCGGAGCTTTTATTCTTAAAACGACATCTTATTTGATTAGGTCTGATCCGGTTGTGCGAAAGAAGCCATGTTTCGGGAGCCCAGCAATGGACCCGATTTTTTATTATTATTATTATTTTTTATTTAAAAAAAAAATAAACCCATTCCATTGCAACGGTCATAAACTGCTAGTCGCGCCCCTTCGCATTGGCAGCCACCCCTTGAAGTTGAACTTCATGAAAACCCCCCTCTCTCTCTCTCTCTCTCTCTCTCTCTCTCTCTCTCTCTCTCATTGCCAGTCACTCTATCTCTCTATTGGTGGCGCTTTCCTTGCCTTCAGGCGCCGCTACAAAACTCAGTAAGTACAGAACAATACTAAGTGACAAACATAAAAAAATATTAATAATATATAGTATTAATAAAGGCCTAGATCTCATCTCATCTGAACAAATTAACCATAAAAATAAAAATAGTGGCAGATCCCAGTGCCATAGTGTCGTACATTAATGACCCATACGACGAGGAAGAGGAGGAGGAAGACATACAAGTGAATTTCATGGATGATTCCAATCCTACCCTAGCTGATTTATCAATGCCAATAACAATGTCAATGCATGAGCGTAATTTTGATAATGCTCGTGCATTAATGGCTAACGCTAACCATCTCTTCCAGCAGGACCCCCTTTTGTGGAAGTGGAATCCTAGAACTCCTCAAACTCGTTCTAATTCTCAAGCGGGTGCAGGTGTGGGTGCAGGTCCCTCCAATGTCAATGTCAACATTGAACCAACTCCAACCGATCCTTTTTATTTGAATTTGAATATGGAGATAGGCCTCTTTCTACTTGGCCCATCTCACCAATCCCATTTAACTGTACTTATTACCATGTCCTCCAAGAGATCATGCCAATACAAGGCTTATTAATAAGACCCACCTAACAAAACACAAAACAAATAGTGTCTAATCTAATATAGTAATATCTATAACCCAAATATAAAAATGCAGGCTTCATATAAAAAATAAAAAAAAAAAGTTGAAGGCCTAAACCAAACAAAAGTGAAATGTCCAGGCAGGAGGTGGCAGGCCCAAACCAAACAAATGAAGAGACCAATTCCCAAATAAATTATTCCTGATATGCTCATCACACGCCCCAAAACTGATAAAAACTAATGGTAAAAGTAACATTGGGGTGTAAAGTGTGATAAGAGTGATAGTTTAGGGTGCAAAGCACTAGTTTAGTGAGGCGGAGAAAGCTGTGGAGTGTAATTTACCCCCAATTCCCAAATAAATTATTCCTGATATGCTCATACGCAAAAAACTCAAAACTAAGGCGTAGAGCACTAAGCGAGGCGGAGAAAGCTGTGGAGAGAATCAGAGAAATTTTGGGCGCCAGCAACAATGGAGCTGTAGACAGAATCAGAGAAAGAATGAGATGAGAAAGGCCGGAGGCGGAGAGTAGAGAGAAAGAAGCAGAGGGAACGATAAAACTAAAAATTTTAGGGATTTGAGGTGTTTGTGATTAATATCTTAAACCGGATTTGCAGTTTATCTTGTTGATTTTTTGTTTGTCTAGAGGATAATAATGTTATTTTTGGACAATGATTTTGTTTAGAACCAATGTTTAACCAGAGCTTCTGTTCTTAAAACGACATCTTATTTGATTAGGTCCGATCCGGTTACAAGAAAGAAGCCATGTTTCGAGAACCCAGCAATGGACCCGAATTTTTATTATTATTATTTTTTATTTAAAAAAAAATGAACCCATTCCATTGCAACGATCATAAACTGCTAGTCGCGACCCTTTGCATTGGCAGCCACCCCTTGAAGTTGAACTTCATGAAAACCCTCTCTCTCTCTCTCTCTCTCTCTCTCTCTCTCTCACATTGCCAGTCACTCTATCTCTCTATTGGCGGCGCTTTCCTTGCCTTCAGGCGCCGCTACAAAACTCAGTAAGTACAGAACAGTACTGAGTGACAAACGTCAAAAATATTAATAATATATAGTATTAATAAAGGCCTAGATCTCATCTCATCTGAACAAATTAAGCATAAAAATAATAATAATGGCAAATCCCAGTGCCATAGTGCCGTACATAAATGACGCATCCTTTAGACTCTCCAAGTATTTCTTTACAGTGTTTGTTAATATCCATACATCATTGCAAACTCTAGAATAGCATCTCTTGATTCACTTCTTACTTCATACCAGCGGCATACATGAACTCTTTGAAAACCCTCCACTATAGTTTCCAACATTACCATTCAAGTCTCTTCTAATAAAAATATTTTCCCTATTTGGTACCCCTTGAATCAATTCATCAGTGTCCTCCCAAAATTTATAAAATACCATAATTACCAAAATTCTATTTGGCTACTAGCCATTAGCGATCGATAGGTAATAACATCCACCAGTGTAGCAAGATTTTAACTTTTCACATGTCAAAGGGAGGAACAAACAACCTCTTGCTGCATATATCATTGCCAGTTCTTGAAACCGAAGGTCATAACAGATGCCTATACCAATTCGCCCAGCTTCTGCATGAAAGAATAACAAATAATGGTTACATTGATTCAAAAATAAATGAGAAATTCCAGAACAATATATAAGAGGCAAAGGAAAAGAATGAATGTACAGAAAATGCCCATCATAAAAAGATGGTAAGATAAGAATTGTTAATGCGAGAAGAGAAAAGACGACTTTGTGAGCCGCTTTAATATAATCATTTTTCTTTTTTTTTTTCCATTTACAACTAAAGTAATTCTCTAATATACCCGTAGATTATATGAGTTGCCAACAAATTGTCTAGACAGAACTCATAGTGCATGAAGATTTTATTACACCAACCAACCTACGATTAAGTCAAAAACCCAAGAATAAGTAACAGGGTAGTTAATTAGGTCAGTAATATATAATTTTATGTTTTAGTTGCTTTTTTCTTAAAGTTAAGTGTATTTTTGTAATTCTATAATTATACATTTTGGGTCATAGTTAAAGGATGTAACTGGTTCAGTGCGATTGGTATGGAGGGGATAAGAAATTTAAGATTAGAAGGAGAGTATCCTTTTTCCCATTTCCTTCTCTCTCTATCTTTTCCCTCGGGTGTATTGTCACATGCATTGTTAACAGTCCATGGTTACTGTTCATACCTTGTGGACAGATATGATCTCATTTTCTTTCACCTCTTTTGCAGCCCTAAATCAAATCTTTTCCCTCCCCTACCAAAACTCTTGCTATTCTTGAACCCCACCCCTTCTTTCTAAAGTTCTAAACCTAGATTCACAAATTTTCCATAATGGTAGGAGTCTCCCCCGCCGTGCGAGTCTTTGACTACATAAAGGTAATCTTCCTAGGAATGTCAATATTGAAGAGATGTATCTGAAGCCAGACAGGTACATCAGAAATTATGTATGAAGATGAAAAATAAGTGACGGGCTCGTGATGAACGATATGTGTAGTACATGACGTGCGCTGGGCCCCCAAGGCCTTTTACAGGAGCATGGTTGCAGCCCATCTGTGGCCCGTTTGCGGCCCATTTGGACTACTGTAGTTTTTTGCTTGATCTACACGCTTAGACCCAAAAGAAGAATACTCTACACGACTATAAATACCCCAAAACCCTCTCTGACCAAGGTATGCATAATTAATTCCACTCTAGCATTCTAGTTTTGGAAAGAAAGTTCTCTGACTTGACCTTCGGAGGGTTTTTGGCCGACACCACACCGGTGCTCTCTACCAGGTGTTTTCTTGTTATTTGTAGGTTCTTGTTCTGCTCTCGTGAGGACCGTGCAGCTCACTGGTGAACTTCGGCATCATCAGTTGGCGCCGTCTGTGGGAAACTTGATAAACAAGGGTGATTAAAGCGTCACCTTGCTCCCGGGACAAAGAGTTGCATGGCTCACACTAGATCGATGGCAACAACCAACAACCAGGGTGACGAACCGCGTGCTACGGCGTTGGAAAGACAGGTCCAAACACTAGCAACGGCGGTCGAACGCTTGACTAAGCAGAATCATGACTTAGAAGAACAGCTCCGACAAAAGAATATGCATCCAGGAATACAAGAGGACCAGGAAGGAACAAGTGCCGAAAGGAGGAACCCCGACGGACCTGAGGGCAGCAACGCACCAAGCAAGACCGAAAGGACGGATGCCAAGCAGCCGTCTTTGTCGGAGGCTTTACCACCCCACATCGCCGCAGAGATGCAAGAGATGCGAGAGCGGATGGACGTGATGATGAACGCCCTTAGAGGGCGAGTATCTAGCGACCTCGACGACCTGGTCCACCGAACTGATTCGCCCTTCACGGCACATGTTACTTCGTGCCCTTTTCTTCCGAAGTTTCGTATGCCCCAGTTGGAAAGCTACGATGGAACCAAGGACCCCTTAGACCATTTAGAGTCCTTCAAGACTCTAATGCACCTTCAAGGGGTGCCGGACGAGATTCTGTGTAGGGCATTCCCAACTACGCTGAAGGGATCCGCGAGGGTCTAGTATAGCAGGTTGACGCCTAACTCAATAAGCACCTTTAAGGACTTAGGCGCCCAATTTATGTCACACTTTATAGGGGCCACCACTATAAGAAGTCTACAGCATGCTTGATGAGCATCAGACAAAGGGAAGACGAGACCCTGAGGTCCTACATAACACGGTTCAACAGAGAGGCTCTCTCGATAGACGAAGCGGACGATAAGATACAAGTAGCGGCCTTTACCAACGGGCTGCGAAAAGGCAAGTTCCTTTTCTCTCTGTATAAGAATGATCCGAAAACTATGTCCGAGGTACTTTACAGGGCGACGAAGTACATGAACGCAGAAGATGCATTGATAGCAAGAGAAGATAGGCCTACGAAAAGGGAGAGGCAGAGTGAGGCAAGAGAAGCACGTTCAGAGGGGGGACGAAAGAAGGCTAGGACGAATGAAAGAAGGGAGGATAGACGCCCGAAGACGCCCATGGGGAAATTCACTAGCTTCACCCCTCTGACGGCCCTGATAGAACAAGTGCTAATCCAGATAAAGGATGAGAAGGCCTTGACATACCCCGGAAAGCTGAAGGGGGACCCCAATAAGAGGTCAAGAAACAAGAACTGCCGATTTCATCGTGACCATGGCCACGACACCTCTGAATGCTACGACCTAAAGCAACAGATCGAAGCACTCATATGGCAGGGGAAGTTGCAGAGGTTTGTTAGTAAGGAAGGGGCGAATTCACAACAAAACCAACCCCCAAGACGGGAGAACAAGCGCCCAAGGCCACCGATTGTAGATATAAGAATGATCGTCGGAGGTACGATAGGACCATCCAAAAGGGGTCGTAAAACCTACTTACGGATGGTGCAGAACGTCCAGACGACGGGCCTAACACCGAAGTTCGCACGAATGGAGGTACCAACTATCGGCTTTTCAAAAGAGGATGCCCGACGCCTTCACCATCCGCACGACGACGCCCTCGTGGTCAGCGTACAGGTGGGGGAGTACAACATACATCGGGTACTGGTTGATAACGGAAGCTCAGCGGACATCCTTTATTATCCTGCGTTCCAGCAGATGGGGCTGAATAGGGAACACCTTGCTCCAGCTAATTCCCCCCTTGTCGGGTTCGGGGGGATAAGAGTCTATCCCCTTGGGACCGTCACATTGTCTGTAACGGTGGGAGATTACCCGTAACAAGTCACCAAGGATGTGGTCTTCTTGGTGGTAAATTGTTCATCCGCCTACAATGCGATCCTTGGACGACCTACTCTTAACACATGGAAGGCCGTCACGTCAACGTACCACTTGATGATAAAATTCCCAACTGAATATGGAGTCGAGGAACTCTACGGAAATCAGGCCGCAGCACGAGAATGCTACGTCGCCATGACGGAGATGGAGGATCAATGGCAAGCACTAAATGTCGAGGGACCGCAGGTCACGGCTGAAGCAGTGGAAGAACTGGAAGAAGTAGTACTTGACGACTCAAGACCTGGACGGACCGCGAGGATTGGCACGTTGGCCAGCACCTCAGTGCGGCAGAGCTTAACCACGTTCTTGATGGAAAATCAGGATGTATTTGCATGGAGTCATGAGGACATGCCGGGGATCGATCCGGCAGTAATAGTACACAAGCTGAACGTATCGCAATCGTTCTCTCCCATCCGACAGAAGAAGCCAGTATTTGCTCCAGAAAGAGACCGAGCCATAGCCGAAGAAGTCCTGAAATTGCAGGAAGCAGGTTTCATACGAGAAGTGCACTATCCAAACTAGCTTGCAAATGTAGTTATGGTTAAGAAGGCGAATGGAAAGTGGCGACTGTGCGTTGACTTCACTGATCTAAACAAGGCTTGCCCAAAGGATAGTTATCCCCTGCCGCGTATTGATACCCTAATAGATTCGACTGCAAGACACGAACTCTTAAGTTTTATGGACGCATTCTCCGGCTACAATCAGATCAAGCTCGACGAGACGGATCAAGAGAAAACGTCGTTCGTCACAAGCCAAGGGCTCTTTTGCTACAAGGTAATGCCGTTCGGACTCAAGAATATTGGGGCAACATACCAGAGACTGATGAATAAGATGTTTGTACATCAGATTGGAAGGAATGTGCAGGTCTATGTGGACGACATGCTGGTGAAGAGCGTTCGAGAGTGCAACCATCTGACCGACCTCAAAGAAACTTTCGACACCCTTCGGTCCTATAACATGAAGCTTAACCCCAGCAAGTGCTCATTCGGGGTGACGACAGGGAAATTCTTGGGTTTCATGGTATCCCAACGGGGCATCGAGGTCAACCCGAAAAGGGTCAAGGCGATAGTAGATTTGGTTCCCCCGAAGACGCTGAAAGAGGTCCAAAGCTTAAATGGCAAGATAGCTGCCCTGAACAGATTCGTGTCAAGGGCAACAGACAAGTGCCTACCATTCTTTCGCACATTGAAGAAATCGTTTGAATGGACAGACGACTGCCAGAAAGCTTTCGAAGATCTGAAGACATACCTCTCCTCCCCACCACTACTTAGCCCATCCAAGCAAGGTGAGGAGCTGTTCCTATACATTGCCGTCTCCCCAGCGGCTGTCAGTGCAGCTCTTATTAGAGAGGAAGACAGGATTCAGAAGCCTGTTTACTTTACAAGCAAAGCACTCAGAGGGGCAGAAAAGAGATATCCCCCGATGGAAAAATTGGCTTTCGCATTGGTTATTATGGCTCGAAAGCTAAAACCGTACTTTCAAGAACACGTAATAAACGTGATGACCGACCAGCCCCTACGAAGAGCTATGAGGAGTCCCGAATCTGCAGGACGAATGGCGTTGTGGGCAATCGAGCTGAGTGAGTACGACATTCGGTATCAACCTCGGACCGCGGTAAAGGGCCAAATCCTGGCGGACTTCATCGCAGAGTTTACCGACACAAAAGACCTGGGGGCGCGTGAGCCACCCGTATGGAGGGTGCATGCAGACGGATCCTCTAACAAACACGCAGGAGGAGTCGGTGTGGTGATCCACACACTGAAAGGGGATCAGATAAAGTGCATGATCCGCTTATGCTTTTCAACAACGAACAATGAAGCAGAATACGAAGCCGTAATAGCAGGATTAGACATCGCTATTGCAGCTGGAGCGGAAAGGGTGGATGTCTACTCTGATTCCCAAGTCATCACGAGCCAGATTAATGGAAGCTACGAGTGTAGGGGTGAAAGAATGAAGAAGTACCTCGACGAGGTGAAAAGTCAAATGAGCAACCACCAGGTCAAATTAATTCGAGTGCCAAGGGAGGAAATCCAAGAAGCCGACCAGCTTGCCAAGGCAGCGTCCGCAGAGCCAATGCTTGTGCTCAACAACGTACTATCCTTCGTCCAACAATCACCACTAATAGACGGTACAGGATTGCAGGAAGTAAGCAAAGAGCAATGTTGGATTACTCCAATAGTCACGTACTTGAAGGACGGCCTGTTACCAGACGATAAGGAGGCCGCAAGGAAACTAAGGGTTACGGCATCTCGGTTCGTCATGATGAAAGATGTGCTATACAAAAAAGGTTTCTCCCAACCCTATTTGAGATGCCTCGCTCCCGAAGAAGCAGACTATGTCATGAGGGAGGTCCACGAAGGAATCTGCGGAAATCACTCAGGATCAAGGTCTTTAGTGCACAAGCTCCTCAAGGCAGGATACTACTGGCCAACAATGCAAAAAGACGCCAACATGTATGTCAGATCCTGTGATAAGTGCCAACGCTTTGGCAACCACATCAGGCAACCCACAGAGGAACTCACGCCCATAACGGCCCTATGGCCGTTCGCACAATGGGGACTTGACATCATGGGCCCCTTCCCAATAGCAGCAAAGCAACTAAAGTTCCTAGTGGTCGGCATCGACTACTTCACTAAGTGGGTAGAGGCTGAGGCTTTGGCAACCATCACAGAGAGAAATGTCCAGAACTTTGTATGGAGATACATTATCTGCAGGTATGGCATACCACGAGTACTGGTATCGGATAATGGCAAGCAATTTGACAACGAAGCATTCAAGAATTTCTGCTCCCAGCTGGGGATAAAAAACCACTACTTATCACCGGCGCATCCGCAAGCCAACGGACAAGTTGAGGTCACAAACTGATCCTTACTCAAAATCATCAAGACCCGGCTTGAGGGGACAAAAGGTATATGGCCGGACGAGTTACCAAGTGTCTTGTGGGCGTATAGGACAACGGTAAGAACACCGACAGGAGAGACGCCGTTCCGTTTGGCATATGGATCCGAGGCTGTCATACCGGCTGAAATAGGTCTTACAAGCTATCGTGTTGGAAATCACGACGAGCACAAAAACGATGAAGCCATGCGCATACATCTTGATCTAGTGGACGAAGTAAGGGCAGCTGTAGAACAAAGAATAGCACGGTACCAGGATCTAATGGCGAAGCACTACAACGCTAGAGTTAGGCACAGAGACTTCCAAGTAGGAGATCTTGTCCTAAAGAAGGTACTCGGTGCTACGAAGGATGCCACACAAGGGAAGCTTGGACCAAACTGGGAAGGACCATACAGGATCACAGCATGGCACAGGAAGGGAACATACTACCTAGAGACCCTGAACGGAAAGAAGCTAAGCCACCCATGGAATACGGAACACCTAAAGAAGTATTATAAGTAGAAGGCGACGATAAACAGCGTTACGACTATGCTCACCGTCGGTTTATCTTTTCGTAATTGTAGTTTTTATTTCCTATAGTACTTCCATAACGCCTGAAGGCTACTTTTAATGTTTTTAAACAAAGTTCTACGCATCCATAAGAGGAATTTTCAGAAAAAATTGAATGTCTTAACACTTGTATGTTTACGTGTTGCCTACTAAGTCCACAAATTGGACGGACCACCTAAAGATGGAAATAATCTACTAAGTCCAGAAAGTGGACAGGCCATCTAAAAGATGTTAATAATCAACTAAGTCCACAAAGTGGACGGGCCATCTAAAAGATGGAAATAATCTACTAAGTCCGGAAAAGTGGACGGACCATATATCCAAAGTCCACAAAGTGGACGGACAATTTAAAAGAGGAAAAATTATTTACGTCCACAAAGTGGACGGACCATCTAAAAGATGAAAAATTATTAACATCCACAAAGTGGACGGACCATCTAAAAGATGAAAATTATTACCAAGTTAAAAAGCGAACAGACTTCAAAAACCACAAAGTGGACGGGCCATCTAAAAGATGAAATTATTAGTCCACAAAGTGGACGAACCGTCTAAAAGATGAAAATAACTACCAAGTCCACAAAGTGGACGGACCATCTAGAGGATGAAAATTATTACAGTCCGCAAAGTGGACGGACCATCTAAAAGATGAACATTAGAAGCCCACAAAGTGGACGGGCCATCTAAACGATGGAAACGATAACCAAGTCCAAAAAGTGGACGGACCTTCCACAATCCGCATTGTAGACGGACCATCTAAAAGTAAACATAGTGGGCGGTCCATATAGTGGAATTGAAATATGTCTAAAATCCTCAAAGAGGACGAGCCAATAAAAAGTGGACGGATTACCAAAAATAATGATATCTAAATGATTATAAAGTGGACGGTTATGCTTGCAGTATATGATGGACGGATTGTTAATGAGAACATGCACCAGACAATAAAATGGATTTAAAGCATTCATGAAGGAAACATGCGACGAATAGATATCAAACTTACATAGATTGTTCACAAAAATACACATGACGGTTATAAAATTATATAACCAATTCTTAAAATTACAACTTTTTTCTCAAATAAACACGACGGTCAAAGTAACTAAACTATACTTCCGCTTGGGGGGCATCGACTTGCGCTCCGGCACCGTCTGGCTTGGAAGGACGGACATCTTCATTGCCAGCTTGAGGGGCTTCACCCTCATTGGGGAACTCACCGAAAAGTTCAGCGGTACCTTCGAACTCGATGGTGTGAGCAGGGGTCTGACCTCCGGCATCGATGTTGATGTGGCCAACGTTAAGATCCGGGAATAACGATTTCACCTGACGGAGACAATCATCAAACCCGTCAGCAAATGACGTACCGAGCTCCGTCAGCAACGCATCGGAGTCTCTGTACTCCTGGACGGCCTCGACCCTAGCTCGACGGATGTTCTCCTCGTTAGCTTTCACCGTCTCCCTCAACAATTCCACTTCTTTTTCCAATGATTCACGAGCCTGCTCGGACGTCTTTAGTTTCTGCTCCTGACAGATCTTCCAGAGCTTCAACTCGTCCAACTCCTCACCCAAAGCCCTAGCCTTGGAACGCACACGATCCAAGGATTTCTCACGAGCCAGGCAACAGTCCATAAGCCCCTTCGCCATCAACATCGTCTGCATCAAACAAGGAGAAGGTTAGCAAGCAAGCGTGACAAGTCCAAACAAGACAGCAAGTGGACGGATACATTACCTGGGTCAGACTGAACAAAGCCGTCTCCCCCATAGCTTCCGTCGCATGGTTGCCGATGTCCTCATAGTCCTCTTCCTTTTTTATAGAAGTTATTTGGGCAAGGGCGTATTGAGGGTCTTCACGGAGTAGGACGGGAGCAGCCTCTTGGACGGGGTCGGGGTTGGTCATTAGACCTTTGCCCTTACCCACGCCTAGCTTGGACAGAGGCTTTGTCGAATCATGGACGGCGGGCAGGCCCGTCACCAGCTTCTGCTTCTTGCTAGGACGGTCGGTCCTCTCTGGACCCCTTTTTGCTGACAGATGGGGCGCCTTGGGTGGAAGGTCACCCCCAAACTTCTTTTTGTTGGCTGCTTGCTGCTTGATCAGGGCTCGTCTCTTAGCCTCGTCCATTTCTGCAATAGTGGACGGTTAGAATATATGACGGACAAGAAACCAAACTCCTTCAAATCATAGACTTACATTTGCGTACTCCCTCGTCGTACTTTATGGCTGCCGTTGAAGGCTCAGGGCCGTCACAGTACCAGTGGATGGTGTTGAGGGTGACGAGTTTCGCCCAAGTTCTCTCCGACAACTTAGTCTTCTGGAAAATAGACTCAAGAAAACCAAATTGTTCGACGGTAATCTCCGGACGGCTACGAACTGCAAAAGACAGACGAATTAAGTTAAGCAACTAGTAAGCAGACAATATAGGACGAACACAAAGAGAGAAGCATACCGGATGGAGATACTATGCCCCATGTCTTATCGACGGGCGTAAAATCTGGGTCGTCGGGACGACCCATCCATTCGTCCCCTTGTAGGAAAAAGTACCTACTCTTCCAGTTGCGGTTGGAGTCTGGGGTCTCGGACACTAACCTAAGCAACGGGCTTCTTGCCACGAAACTATACATCCCCTTTGACTTAGTGATTTCGTCTGGACGGTAACAATTGAAGAACTCCTCCATCGTTAACCGTCTTGTCCCATTGGACATGACGCCATACAGAACTTCTACACTTAAGAAAACCCTCCAGGCATTTGGGGAGATCTGCGTGACGGACACACCCAGATACTGGAGGAGACGACGGTGCAGAGCGCTTAGCGGAAAGCGCAGGCCGGCTTTGAGCATTTGCTCGTACACACCGACATCCTCTAGTCCCTCGTAATAGCACCTCTCGGACTTAAAGGGTAGACGGATGGCTATTGTGTTTGGTATCTAATATTTTTCCCTAAGGGAGTATAAGTGTGGCAGACTGATGGAGGAGGTGAAGTGGTTCACCGTCCACTCGAGAAGCAGAATGAACTCCCTTAAACCATCCTTGCTGATCACAGACCGAACGGAAGGATCTACTTCTTCCTTATTCGAGTCGTACTCCAACCCGTCTTCTCCTCGCCCTTCTTTTTCCGTGAAGGAAGGAGAGCTGGATGACGGTTCTCTCTCCTCGACGGAGGTACCCCGGTCTCCCTGACCTGACGGGTTTACCTCCTCGTAGCCCGCTCCCTCACGGACAAAAGATTGACCACTGGAAGCCTCACTAGACATCGACACCTACAAATGACGGATAGGGAAACCTAAGACTCTAGATCTACACTGACAACGGACCAACGCTTAAGTAAAAAAGGGGTGGAAGAAGTAAAAAATAGACTTACAAGTATAGAGACGACGGGAGAAAGTTGAAGTAGTGACTGAACGGTTGACTTATGTGCGGATGTTCACAGAAAGGATGGATGTGCTCTGATCAGCAAAAATTTCTCCAAAATGTGAAAATGACAGGAACAAATGATATATATATAGGGGGAACAGCGCGACCCACGAAGAGACACCTCGGTTCTAGCAAGCCCTCAACCAAGGCTCACCACGTGTCCCCAAGAGCATTTATGACTCTACTCCAACCTGGCAGTTCTTCCGCAGCAAGTTCATGACGAATCATTGAGAACGGAGCGACCCGTCCAATCGACCCGTCATGCATAGTGACGAATTTGGGATAACCAAGCGACTTATTCCATGGACCCGTCATGCACATAGCCGAGAGATTTATTCCATGGACCCGTCATGTACATAACCGACTGACTTATTCCATGGACCTGTCATGATGGGTGAAGGATTCACGGAATGGGGGGCAGCTGAAGATGAAAAATAAGTGACGGGCTCGTGATGAACGATATGTGTAGTACATGACGTTCGCTGGGCCCCCAAGGCCTTTTACAGGAGCATGGTTGCAGCCCATCTGTGGCCCGTTTGCGGCCCATTTGGACTACTGTGGTTTTTTGATTGATCTACACGCTTAGGCCCAAAAGAAGAATACTCTACACGACTATAAATACCCCAAAACCCTCTCTGACCAAGGTATGCATAATTAATTCCACTCTAGCATTCTAGTTTTGGAAAGAAAGTTCTCTGACTTGACCTTCGGATGGTTTTTGGCCGACACCACACCGGTGCTCTCTACCAGGTCTTTTCTTGTTGTTTGTAGGTTCTTGTTCCGCTCTCGTGAGGACCGTGCAGCTCATTGGTGAACTTCAGCATCATCAATGTAGAAACCAACAAAAATGAATTATGCGGTATGAAGCCTACATATCTACAAGTTTAGTTTATAATAGTCAAGCCGTACACAGATGCGAATATTTGGTTTGTCAATACTTAATATTAGACATGTAATAGAAGAAAACTTGAAACCACATTTTTTTTTTATCTCAAAGTAGCAAAGATAATGTAAGGTAGGTCAGCATAATTTATGTCACTTTCTATGTAATTGCCGTGGCCGTGGCAGTTGTTGTGTAACGGTGAAAGTCATTTGACATCAGAATCCTTAAAAAGGGGTAGACATTGTATGTATGACTATCTAATCTAAGTCCGCAATATCCAGAACAAGAAGAGCATAAAACACACACATACACTAACACAGAGCAATAGAAACTGAAAGGAAAGGAGTTTAATTTGTTTGTCATTAATTATCTATGCTACTATTTAAGAAGCTTCTCCTATTTGGATTCCTTATTCTTTAGTTCAAAAATACTTCTACAGTCCTATGTTTAAGTAGAAACAAAACTAAAGGACAATCCGGTAAAAATCCAACTCTAATTCTCACTAAAATATTGCCTAAAAAATATGACCACTATTCTCTTTATTTTTAAATTGATTTATTTACTTATAAATTAGATTTTTAAAATAAAAATTATATATATAAAAGAATTAAATACAATTTTTTTTACAAAATGTGACCACAAAAACAATAATTAAAGCACTAAAACTGTGTAATGTGCACTTGTGCAGTCTGACCCATGTGTCCATCCACCTCCACTCCACTCAACACACAAGCTTGCCTCATGACTCCTGCCAATCCAAAAATTTCACAATTAACATGTCGACAACACCAACAGACTACACACACCAACGCACCACACACACCAAGGCCGACGGATAAGATAAATTGATAAAAGCCAAATTCAATTTTCAAAAAGTCAAAAACAGACAAAATTTAATAAAGCTACACTAAAGTTCGGAGTCTTTTGGGTAAATATTGTAAAAAATGGAGTTTTTTTTGTTATAGGCACTGTTCCAAGTTATTTAGGGGAATGAGGAGAGAGAGTGAATTTCGGCAATAGTTTTGCCGAAATTTTAACAAAAGTATGAGAGAGAAAATGAAAAAGGAGGAGAGAGAAATTTTAGAATTTCGGCAACACTGTTTCCGAAATTCTTTCTGCCCCAGCCGTTGCCTGAGTGAGTGCCCAAGCGCGAGTGCCTCAAGAAAAAAAAATTGTTTTTTGGCAATCTCGTTGCCAAAAATGGAGGGAAAAATTTTAAATAAAAAATAAAAAATTGGCAATCCCATTGCCGAAAATGGAGGGAAAAAGTAAAAAAAAAAAAAAAAAAAAAGTTTTTTGGCAATCTCATTGCCGAAAATGGAGGGAAAATGTAAAAAAAAAAAATTGTTTTTGGCAATCCCATTGCCAAAAATGGAGGGAAAAATGAAAAAAAAAAAAAAAATTTCAATCCTATTGCCAAAAATGAAGGGAAAAAGTATAAAAAAAAATTGTTTTTTGGCAATCTCATTGCCGAAAAAGGAGGGAAAATGTAAAAAAAAAAATTGTTTTTTGGGCAACCCCATTGCCGAAAATGGAGGAAAAAAGTTTTTTAAAAAAAAAAAGGCAAAAGGAGGGAAAATGTAAAAAAAAAAATTGTTTTTTGGGCAACCCCATTGCCGAAAATGGAGGAAAAAAGTTTTTAAAAAAAAAAATTTTTTTTTTTTTACATTTTTCCTCCTTTTTCGACAATGGGATTGCCAAAAAATAATTTTTTTTTTTAAACTTTTTTCCTCCATTTTCAACAAAAAGATTGCAAAAAAAAAAAAAAAAAATTATTATATTTTTTCCTCCATTTTCAGCAGTGAGATTGCCAAAAAACAATTTTTTTTCTACTTCAGGCACTCGCACTTAAGTACTCACTCAGACAGCGGCTGAGTAGAAGGAATTTCGGTAACAGTATTGTCAAAATTCCAAAATTTCTCTCTCTTCCTTTTTCATTTTCTCTCTCGTATTTTTGTTAAAATTTTGGCAACATTGTTGCCGAAATTCACTTTCTCTCCTCATTTTCTTAAATAACTTGAAACAGTGTCTATAACAACAACAAAAAAAACTTAATTTTTTTACAATATTTAACCAAAAGACTCTTTGGCCAATCAAGAGAGAGAGAGAGAGTCACTGAGTTAGTGTTATTAAAGAATAAAGAGAGAGAGAGAGAGAGAGAGAGAGTCATTCCATTATTTTCGTTTCAGACTCTTCAGTTCAGATAGAGAGAGAGTCAGAGAGAGAGAGAGAGAAACTGAGAGAAGTTAGCTTAGAAAAAAAATGAAATACTTTGAGGGAGGGTCGGAGGGAGCAGCCGAGCAGCGAGCAGGGAGGCCTGAACTGGGCACGAGCGGACGAGCCGGCGAGCGATCTGGCGATCTTAGTCCTCCGATGAGCGACGACTACTCGGAGGGGCGACTGCCGACTGGGCGAGCGACGAGGACGATCCGATCTCCGTCCGTCTGTTGGCTTGGATGAGCCTCAACAAGCGGCGTTGCTCTGTGACCTCTGTCTGTCTTTGGGTTAGGATAAAGCCTTTAGTGAGAATCTGTGGGTTTGTCTGTAATTTGTTGGGCACTTGGGCTTGCCGTGGGCTTGGCTCTGTTACAATGGACCCGAATTTTTATTTTATTTTATTTTATTTTTTTAAATGAACCCATTCCATTGCAACGGTAATAAACTGCCAGTCGCGCCCCTTTGCATTGGCAGCCACCCCTTGAATTTGAACTTCATGAAAACCCCTCTCTCTCTCTCTCTCTCTCTCTCGCATTGGCAGTCACTCTCTCTCTTGGCGGCGCTTTCCTTGCCTTCAGGCGCCCCCTACAAAACTCAATGAGTACAGAACAGTACTGAGTGACAGACGTACGTCAATAATATTAATAATATATAGTATTAATAAAGACCTGGATCTCATCTGAACAAATTAAGCATAAAAATAATAATAATAATAATGGCAGATCCCAGTGCCATAGTGCCGTACATTAATGACCCATACGAGGAGGAGGAGGAGGAGGAAGACATACAAGTGAATTTCATGGATGATTCCAATCCTACCCTGGCTGATTTATCGATGCCAATGCATGAGCGTAATTTTGATGATGCGCGTGCATTAATGGCTAACGCTAACCATCTCTTCCAGCAGGACCCTTTTCTGTGGAAGTGGAATCCCGGAACTCCTCAAACTCGTTCTAATTCTCAAGCGGGTGCAGGTGTGGGTCCCTCCAATGTCAATGTCAATGTCAACGTTGAACCAACTCCAACCGATCCTTTTTATTTGAATTTGAATATGGAGATGAGGCCTCTTTCTACTTGGCCCGTCTCACCAATCCCATTTAACTGTACTTTTTGCCATGTCCTCCGAGAGATCATTTTTACTAATGGTATTCTTCTCTTCTTTTCTTTCTATATCACCGTTCCCATTTTTATAACTATATTTATATTTATATATATATTGTTAGTCATCGTTGAAAATTTTATGTAAATTTCATTTTCTGGTCGTAGGGACTAAGACCAATAAGCTTGAGATTCATGGAAGACTCGGTGTGGTCTGTCATGCTATTCTTCAGAATCATCAACATGTCGATGTCAATATCACTTCTTCTTCTCCTTCTCCTTCAACCAATCAGTCTCAAATGTTTGAGTAAGATTTTTTACCTTTTTCTAATATCAATTTTTTTTTTTTTTTTTGAACCCCCCTATATAAATATATTAAACATGAAGAATATTGCAAAATTAAGTAGACAATAACACTTCTTTAATGAATGTTCTAGTTATAGTTATGTTAATTAATTTTCAGATTTCTTTATTGTTATTATTATTTACACATTATTGTAGTTCAATCAGATTATGTGTTTTGATATTTTCTTACTTTAATTTCATTGAATTCAAAATTTAAAGAAATTTTATTGTTGTAATCAGTTTTTGCAAGAAAAGCATAGAAGATGTGAGGCAGTTTTTAATAAATTACTGTGTGGAGCAAAAACTAGCAGGCTACGTTATGGTGCAAGATCCACTAGCATTCTTTTATGAAGCCATCTGTGTTGGACTGGACTGGGATGACGATGATGTTTTCGAACCATCCCCAACGAATTCAGGTTTGTTTTGTGATGAGAACTTAATTTTTCGTTCACAATTTTAATTGGATTACTAAAACTCATATCATATGCCAATTGCATACTAGAATAGAAACCATATATCAATCTTGTCTCGCTTGCATATGCCATTTTAAGTCTCTAAGATTTAGTATACATCTAAAGGCAGAAGATATGTTTATCTCAAAATCATGTTTCATGAGATGAGAGCTTTTAATGTTTAAATATCAGGAGAGGAGGCCAAGCAGGAGACACACAGGACGCCTAAGGTTTCCCTTGCCACACAGGTTGTTGCTACGGACTTGCTACTCTTCATTACCTTCCTTTTAATATAAATTTGTTTTATTAAACATCAATCAAAATTTCCACTTTTTAATTTTTTTTTTTTTTTTGGTTTTGTTGCTATTGATGCTATAGTTAATTCAGTTGTTAACGTAGTTACTTTTATAATGATGCCTAATGGTGCAGAGGGACAGAGCAGGAAAGTTAACATTGGAAGAGGTTGGGCGTCACTTCCATCTCCCTATTGAAGAGGCTTCTAGGAGAATGAAATTATGCCCCACTGTTCTGAAGAAGATATGCCGAAGATATGGAATTCATCGATGGCCCTATAGAAAGGTTTGTTTCACTCGCTCATTTCCTCTGATTCTCTCTTAATAATTATGGCTTTGAATGTATCTTTTTTTTCTTTGAAGATGCAGGTTAAAAGCATTCGGAGGCAAATATCAAATTTGACAGCAAGTTTAAATTCATGTGATGCAGAGGCAAGGGCAAATGCTCAAGCTGAAATTGATAGACTTCAACAAGAACTGACCAATGTTTGTGCAGGGGTCCCAATAGATGCTGGTTAAATGAATTCTGAGGCAAATATCAAGTTTGAGCGCAAGTTTAGATTTAAATGATGCAGAGGCGAGGGCAAAGGCTCAAGCTGAAATCAATGGACTTAAACAAGAACTGACCAATGTTGTGCCAGAGTCTCAAAAGGATTATGTTAAGAATGTAATTTTGTACAGACAAACACGTTGTATTACAGAGTGGACAATTTTTCTTTTTTGGTGATGAGATTTGATTATAGATTCTATATTTCGTTATTTCTATAAGAAACTAATTAAGGATATTTTATGGAGACTCCTAGTAATAGTGACACATTGTAGAAGCTATATGGGATTTTATTTTAGTGTACGGATACATGATTTAATATGAAAGGATTAGAGTTTAGACACTTTTTGTTTTGTTATATATTTATTTATTTTTCCTATGAACAACTTTCGGTGTTACAACTCCTTCCCAAGTCATCATATAGTGTACTCATCCACATTGTTGGAATACTTAAATCGCCCTTATCTATTATTTTCAGAAGAGCAACTCGATCCATATCATTTGATTTAACACTATTAAAATTCCAGCAATAAACATGCATAATGCCTGAACAATTTTGGCCGCTGCTAATAATTTTATTGTTATTTTGTATGTCACGACTCATCTCTACTGTATGGAATTCCATGCACTCTTTCGGATCCTTATCCTAAATAAACCTCCCCTTGGAAACAATGGAGTAAACTAAAAGAGTGGTTTATTTAACCTAATAACAAGAACCTTGAGTGCTGGCTGCCTTGGTGTTATCATATTATAATAATAACTGAAGCAAAGACCTATGCACAAACGGCCATTAGGAACTGGATGTAGATACCAAAAAATTTACATCCTTGAAATGTTCGTACATCATTGCACAACTCTTAAGACTCTATTATCCTAATATAAGTGAGTTAGATTCTATGGAAATGTGTCGTCTCGGTTTCATTAAGGATATGGGAAGTCCCCAAACACTGGTCTGTGTGAAACAAGTGAAGCAGGAAGTATCAGAAGATTGGGATGAGAGCATGCCTCTGCCAGGAGACATTATTGAAGGTTTTGCTGATGTTGATGCTGATGAGTTGTTTGTCCCAACCAAGCTCAAGTCAGATCTCAGCTCACAGCTTGGTAAGGTTCACCAACAGTTGGAGGTCATATGGGTGAAGGCGAGAAGTGGTGATACCACAATAAAGCTACAGGCACGCATTGTCCAAGAGAAATCTTCAATGCTCCATAAAAAGTTTACTATTAGAGCGGCTACAGATGACAGACATGTTGCGGTTTTAGGTGACTTAACCTTAGAACAATGCGCTGAATTGCAGGGTAGGTTCTTGTTGTCATTATTGTTCAACAATTTTAGTTAATGTTGACATTAAACATGATATATGATGCAGGAAAATATCAAAGGAAGATAAAAGAACAAAATTTAAATAGCGAACCTAAGAATCAGCACTTATGGGTTTGCCTGGAATTAGTACCAAGCAGAAAAACTTAGGAATCAACACCTTAGTTGCTAGGAATCAGCACACAGCGATTTCGAAAATCTTTGATGTCAAAATTATTTATTAAAATCTCTCACAATAAGATCATCTAGGGCCTTTTTATAGTGCTTTCAGGTTTAACAAAAAATCCTATATAAAAACTAAAGCTAATTTAGAAACTAATCCCTATCTAAAAAGATATAAAATCTCATCCCCATCTGAATTCAAAATGAAATGAAATTCTAAACTAATCCAATTACATAAGATACCCAATCCCATAATATGTGTTGTCCGATCTGGTGGTGTCCGCAACAATATAGGATTCATTTGTTTAAAAATTGCAATGATAGAATGAAGAGGACTATGGAAAGCCATTATAAAACATCTCTAGTGTCTCATTGGTTTTCACAATTTATGGATGTTTTATCCATCAATAAACCATGGAAAGATACTAGTTTGAGCTAAGCACTTTACATGACATCTAGGTGTTACATACAACTGACAAAAGCCCTACACTGCACAACTGAAGTTAAAATGAATCCAAAGGCTAGTGACAACAGAATTGTTCTATTTGACCTTGCAGAAATGAGCAGGAGGGTTGTGAATGTGGACTACAGAGGATTCAACAAAATGGGAGTAAAGTATGACTGGAAGATGAAAGTGGGAACATGCCTGCCAGACCAACATTCTTCTGTTGTCAGCTCAATATCGTTCATGCCACTACAATGCGAGTACTGCATTGAGGCCTGGGAAAGTTGTTGGTTCAGTGTTGCGGTACAACAATTGTGGGGCAGCAGCAACAGCAGAGGCTCTTGAACAGCGGAGGATGTCTAGAAATGCTGCCGGTACAACTCAATATACTGCTTCAAATGGCTCATATCCAAGAAGAAATCCAAACTGCAAGAATGAGAGGTGTGAAGATAATGGGGTTGAAAGTTCTAACGGGCTTCAGCCAAAACCTCCTCGGTATATGGCAAGGAAAGTTGCTGCTGCTCAAGGTGGAGCTGGAGGTCACTGGTATTGAACCATGGTGTTAATTTTGTGGCTGATCACTGTCTATTTCATTCTATCCTACCGTGTTTAAGTGTTCATCAGTCACACCTCATCCCAGGTTGACCTGCTATCAATTATAAAATCTTCAGATGTAATGACATAATTCGATCAGAGTTGTGAGCTGGCACAGGTGCTTGGGAATATAGCACCTGACAACTTTCGTTGGTGAAGTGATTGCTACAAGTTGCAATTTGCATAATTAATTTAAAGTTTAGAAAGGGTTCATATGGACTACTGGCCTTGATCCCACTCTCTGATTTATAACAAAAACCAAGATATATAGCAAGATGTCATTAGTCATGAATGAGGAATAGGCTAAGCTATTGATTGACTTCCAAGTTCTTTTGTTACGTTCTCATTCTTTGCAAGATTGAAGTAATTCTCCTAGTTATATATATATATATATATATATATATATATATTTTTTGGGGTTTTCCATGACTATGACATTGGTTGTATCATTTAACCTCAGTTATTTGTACTCTGAACAATGCAAAATAAATGTTTATTTTGATTTTATTGTGAAGAAAGTGCTATTGAGTTAGAATTTTTTAATCAATTCCCTTAATATTTTTATTCAATTTACATATTCCACTGTTTCTCCAAAAAAAGAAATTTACATATTCCACATTCCTCTCTCTTTTCATATCCTGAGAAAGGCATTTTCCACATTTCTATGCGAGCTGACTAGTCCTGGAAATTATGGTATTGTGGTAATCAGAAATTGCAGGGGTTGTAGGAAGGTATATATAAATGGGAAGGACTCGAATCTAAATGGGTCTTTGTCAGGCTTTGTAGCACTGATGCATATAGGGCAACAAGTTATATAACCAGCTTCAAGATTTTTCCAGCATATGGAAAGTGAATCCCAAAAATGTACCAGCTGAGACAGCCGAAGGTACATTTCAGTGGATTCATCTTCATCTTATTTGCTCGGCACCTCTTGAAGACCCAATCGAGCTATAGGTGCATGGACTTGGCTAGTGAAGCATAACTGCTCTTCTTTCCATAGAGAGTGCTACCCTTGTTTCAGGAAAATAATAAGTCACTCGCAAGGAATGAAAAGAAACATATTTTATTTGATCTCTAAGTCCTATCTCCAGCATGCGTGGACCTGGAATGACTGACTATGCATAGATCACCTCAATTTGTGAGGCTGTTCTAGTGACATGTTACTTGATGTGGGTCTTCAACATTTCACCTTACATAGATTTGGGAAAGCATTATTGGTTTAGGAAGTTACATTAAGACTGCATTCTATAAGCGACTTGTTCTAGTGACATCTATTTACGAGGGCTTGCACTTTATTATAGGGAAAGGGGTGAAGAGCCCCCTAGAGGGCAGGGTCGTCAAAATAAGGATTTCAACAGTGAAGAATGCAGCTATCCAGCATAAAGTGGTAGTCTACCAGCATGGAGCACGATCTGGATCCATCTCCATATCTAAATATGGAAGAATCAACCATATGGGAGTAGGGGATTTCAATTAGAGAGTTGCTGGAAAATGACCTTCGTCACTGGCTATTATCAGCTAGTAGATAAAACTCCTCAACCAGATTCTTTGAGGCATCCGCCTCAACACTCGCACACACTACCCTATTGTTGCAGCATGCTCCTCAAATTTACAGATTTGTAGGGGGGGGGGGGGGGGCCTTGGGCACCTTTTCGATAATTATAAACTATAATTTGTTATATTATTGTTTCATTAATTATAAAATTATTAATTGTTGTTTAGTCTAACATAATTTAATTTGTTTGTTTTTATAATGTATTAGTTAATTAAATTATTATTTATTATTTATTAGTTGCTTCCCCTAATTAATTATTGGTTAATTAAATTATTGTTTATTAGTTACATTGTAGCACACATCGTCCATGAATGTGCATTAATTAAACTTCCCCCATTCATTCAGGAGGAGTACGCATTATAATTCAAAGGGATACTCCTGGTATAATAGCACACACCCCATGTGCATTTATGTCCCCCAATTCAAATATCCCACCCCGGCCCCATGCTCCCATCCACCCCCACTTAACAGACAAACCTTATGGCCCCCAATCACAAGAGCCAATCAAATAAATTCACAATCACAAATCACAATCCACTAAAAAAACAAACTCAGTAACTCACCAACACCAACACCATCGAATAAAGTCAAAACAAGGGCAAATAAATATTAACAAAATTATAAAGTAAAACTAAGCAATCAATGTTCAAAGAGAATCAGATAAAGTTTAAAGAGAGAGAGAAACTCTCATTTCACTTTCAGTCTTCAGATAAAGAGAGACAGACACATAGAGAGTCTCAGATCACTCACCACTGTATATATAAGAGAGAAACGCATTAACCTATATATGTAAGTGAGAAAAAGAGAGAGAAGTGTAAAGATGAAATATCTTGAGGTTGAGGGAGCAGGCACCGTTAGGGACTTGGGCAGCATGTCGAGGCGAGGAAGACCAATCTCCAATCTCCGATGCCCGATGTGCTCTAGAGCTCATGTTTAAGACTCGATGTGATGACCAATGTGCTCTAGAGCTCGTGCCGTCCATTGGTTGTTGTCATTGATGACTGATGAGGTTTTTTTTTTGTAGGTAAGATTTCTTCTTTTTTTTTTCTTTTTTTTTTTTTTTTTTTGAAGTATATCAGGTTTTGGTTTGGTTTTTTTTTCTTTTTTTTTTTTTTGAGAATTTTTGAGTTTGCTACCATCTATAACCTGTTTGGTTTGCTTTACCTTATTTATTTTTCTTTAGATTGAATTTGTTTTACTATCTATTGTTTTGGATCGATGTTGGGCTTTATTTTCCTAGTGGGCTTACTTTATTACAATTTTTTTTTTTAGATTTTAGTTCAAAAATTTTTTTTGGACTTTTTATTTTTGCTTGAAAGTAGAACAAATAAAAATAAAATAAAAAAATTATTTGAGGTTGTTCCTGGGTGTTCCTATTTTTTTTTTTTTGAAAGGTAAACGAATAAAAAATTTTAAATTATTACATATAATTTTTTTTTTTTTTTTTCAGGTCAGGGTGTCTTAGGAACACCCTGGACTGAACGTGATGCCACCACTGGTTACATACATGCAAAATGGGAACCTTCATATTAAGCTTTCCAGATTATAATCCAAAGCAAAAACACCGAAGTTGTCGCTGAAATTTACTTGCAGCAAATAAGCAATAGCATATTCTTTGCAGGTTTCCTTATGTGAGGTGTCTAAAATGCTTTACAAGAGCAACGTGTGTTCAATCAATGGCTTTAGACTAGACCACATAATATTCAAAGCAGATATCTTACAAAAAGTATCTAATCGGCAAGCTGAAGCTTGAACAAATAAAGTCATTCTCAACCACGCAGTGACCCCGCACACAACAAATATGTAGAAGCAAATACTCAGAGCTTCATATTACAAAATATTAGCCAACGGCCAAATGAACCACTAACATCACTTTCCTTTTTTTCTTTCTTCTTTCTCATTAAAATCAGTAATTGTTAGTACAATCCAAAAAGTCTAGATCCTAACAAAATCTATTCTTATTCTTGTAGAAAAAGGATGTCCTATCTGTTATTCCTAAATCAATATAACCTCGGTTTCACTCGCCTTCCATTCACATCGCTACTATCCAAGTAGAACTCATTATGGTATGCACGAACCTTGACAGAATGCTCACCAATCCTGGCCACATATTGCAGCAATTCAGAGAGGACAGAGGGGCAACTTTCCTTCAAATATATAAACCCATCTGTTTGCATCACAGCTAAAAACAACAATACAACATAAGTCACTAACTGTGTATTCATAAAGAAAAGGGGGTTAGAAAAACTCTAAAAAATTGACCAATTTAAATTATTCTTCGAGAACAAGGAAAATAAAACATAATATGCAAGTTAATCAATAAAGAAAAACTTTTCCCTTCAAGCTCAATAGTGAATAAAAAGCATTTTTCTTCCTGAGACTTCAGAAAATGACACCTTATTGGATTGGTTTCCACGGTAGTCAAACTAATAATTGAAAGAGGTTCCAATCATTTCACATTATTAGATGGCTAACACTGAACTAACCTCACACATGACATCTCAGAACATTCATTGGCTGTTGTCCAGGGGCCAAACAAGACCATGCACAATTTGGCCATACAGTACACTTCGTAAATTTTTAACAAACCATACATGAAATTCCCCACAACAATATAATAGATGAAGCTATATAGTAACAAATATGTTCAAATAACTAACGTACAACATAAAGATTGTTTTTATAGATGCTCCTGTACAAGTAAAAGAACAAGTTATAACGATTACAAAAAAAGAGAGACTATTAATAAACATCACTAGCCAATCTCAGGATATGTTTCTATTCTGTGAAAACTGCTTCTAGAACCATGCTTGCCCATGCAAAATTAAGTCTTAAGGCTTCTCTTGCTAACATGTCAGGTTCTAGCCTAGTTATCCAAAACCTTTTCATGTGAATAGCATGTAGGGTTTGAAAATTAAGATCTGGATATGCACACATCATTTTCTACAGAACTATAGAACAGCTTTAAGAGCACATTGAAAAATCCAAAACAGAGGTGCTGGAAAGGTCTACCTCTTAAGTTTTCAGGCAGTGCAATGAATTTGAGACATACGTCTTTCAGCTGGAAACAATGGTGCTGATCTGCCAAGGCCAATGTTGTCGCAACAGTGTTTATGGCAACATCCTCACAAAGTTTAACCTCACAGAGCAATCTGAGCCTCTCAAGGGCATATCGGTCGGCTGCAGCCAGCAGATGTTGAGCCATCAGTGTAAAGGCCCATTTAAAGTTTCCACCAAAAAGCCCTTGCATGTCTGGTAGGGCATCCCAATACATAAAATGAAGTAAAACCTGCAGTCATCCAATATACAGAGAAGATAATAATTATACTCATGCAAGCTTTACTATTACTATTGCAATTATAATAAAATTAAATGAAACTTAAGGAAAACCTCTAAATCTCTATTAGCCTGAAAGCAGAATCAAATAAACAACAAATTCTCACCAGAGCTATAAATGCTAAGTCACATGTATGGTGAAACACAAGTGCATGAGAGGACATATTAAAACAATCAAAGCAGAGTCATAATGACTTTAGTTTTCAGCCAATGAAACTGAACTGAGTTCCTGTATACTTTTTATTTTTAATACGTAATGGATGTATACTTCCTGTATACTGATTTTGAGATTTAATGAAATTATATTACTTACCAAAAAAATTATACAATGCACAGAAATTTCTTTTATAAAATTAAAAAATAAACCAAGCTTTTCCTCCAAGACCAACAATCAGTAATCATATCTGCTTCCCAAGAATTTGATTTATGTTTACAGCAAAAGAGAAAAATAATTTGGTTTATGATAAATGGCACGGCTGATCTATTATTAATTGATAAGCATTAAATGTGCAGCTGAACCGAGAGAGAGCGAGAGAGAAAAAACCGATGACAAATGTTTGGAGGTTGAGAGAGAGAACCTTAAAAACTGGAGCCGTCATCTCTTCAACTTTAATGCACTGACTGTTTTGATCCTTCATTGGACCAAAAAGTTGTGCCCTGAACACAGGTGAACGTGCTGCAAGCACCAACTTGTGGGCAGAAAATATCTCCCCTTCAACTTCAAAAGTCACATCAGCGTTTTTTCCACTTTCTAAAAGCTTCCCAAAATGTTGACCAATATCAGGAGGTGGCACTGCTATAGAGTAAATCTTAGGTCCCTCAGTTTGTGTCTTAACAACGCCAACACAACAATGAATTATGAGACAATCATCTTTGAGGTAGTCTGATGTCTCTAGAAGACTTCTTTTGAAGAAGCGTTTATAACCCCTGCAATATCCAACAGCAGCATCTATTTTATTTCTGTTTGTCATCCACTGAACCTGTTGTAAAACTAAATGCAAATTTGAATAAAAAATGGGAATGCCAAACTAGTATCTCTCATGATGACAAAAACAGAATAGGTTGCTCCAAGAGATTCTGTATGTTCCATAAAATATTAATGCATTGCTCTCACTAGATGATGCTTTCTTATACTGTTAACAGGTCACTGTGATGTCACAGTGATCTACTTTTGGTGAACATAAGAATTGATGCATGCACACATGAAAAGGTAATGAAAACCTCTAGATGAAAATCATACTAATAGAATCTACATAGTCAGCACTCTTTTAAAGGAAGATTTCAGGGAGGCATCTTCCACCACCCCCCCCCCCCCCCTTCCCGTCTCCCAGTATATGTTTTTAGCAGCTTTTTACAAGAAATTTTATTGAAAAATGTAAAGATATACAAAAATGTGAAACAATCCCTCCCCAAAGAATACACAATCACAACAACAAAAAATCTATAGAATTAACAAATGATAACAAGGGTATGCTACCAAAGCAGTCACCCTATCATCCAAGGACCTCAAAAGAAACGCTTTTATTACAAAATTAGGTCACTCAACCCCACCAAAAATGCTGCTGTTCAGATTTTTAGCATTTCAGCATCAGTCCTCCTGACCACCTAGCCCCAAAAAAGGTAAGTTGTCATGGGTTTTGGCCCCTCCAATGAAGTTCGATTGAGACTACCTGGCATATATATCAATTTTTCCTCTCTCTCTCTTAAATTTAAACTGTGTTCATGATATCTTAATTATTCAGCACGAGCAAAATGTTGAGACCAAAATTGGCATGAAGCCAAAATCTCATATCGTTGAACATTAAAACATTACTGGAAAAAAGAAGAAGATAAATAAACATTAACCCCCACCCCCCACCTTGATCCTTGATCCAAGCAGAAATTAAGGAAAAAAAGCTTTAAAAATGTATTTCCTTGTATCAATGAGCACATAACACATAACCCCATCAATTAATAAAGAAACAAGCTGACAGTCTGAACCTATAACCATTCAGACTTAAAGATAGTTTCTATCCTTACTCAAGTAATTTAGTCACTGAACCAACACCAAGCATTTACCAAGAAAAACAAGTACAGGAGAATCAAGCGATTGAAATTCATTTCAGAATTTGACAAACAGCAGTAGAAATTTCAGGACAAAAATAGAAAATGCATTCCAAATATTCAAAATAAACAAGCACAGATGAAGATAGGCAACATGAATTATGAGATTTTCAGAATTATGACATCAAGAAGGAACTTGAGTGCAGATTCTGGGTTCACCATGTTCATTCATTTATTTATCAAGCATTTCAATTACGTATTCAAACAAAGATTGGGGCAGAATGTTAAACATGAAAGAAAAACAAAAAACAGAGGGCAGGAATACAATAAAACCAGCCTTTACAACCACATATTCTTGCTTTGAATGCAAATCCAAAAGCCACTTTTTTTTTATGACGCATTTACCAATCAATCAAATTGTGTTCGAAATCAAGAAAATTACTTTCAAACTTGACACATGCGTCCACAATATTTGAGGGGTAAAAAAAAGTGGGCAAAAACATTACAACAACGAAGACAACAAACCCCAGGGTTGTCTACAGATCTATAACATACTAATCAGGGCCACTCGCATGACCCCATTTCTTTTAAATAAAATGAAATAGAATGAATCTATCACTTTACCTATAAAAAAAAAGGACAAGAATGGATCCCATTTCTTTCAAATAAATTAAAAAAGAATTTCATTTCTTTCATCTCCCAACGCACAAAAAAAAAAAAAAAAAAGAAGCCAAAATTGTTGTTTTCATTCATCAATCAATCAACAAGTACATTCATTTTCAATTGCATCACCAAAGAAGCCAAGAAGGCTTAATTTTACAAAAATACCATTTCTTGCTCTATAAATTCAAACCACTCTCAATTGCATCACAAAAATTAAAAATTATCACATGCTTCTGCTATATCTTAAGGGTACAATATTTAATTATCAAACAACATAAAAATATCTTAAAGGGTACAAAGAAGTGGGCAAAAACATTTTAAATGAAAAAGAATGAATGAAGTCCAGTTCTTATAATCTCCGAACGCAGAAACACATAGAACCAAACTTTGTATACTCGTTCATCAATAAATCAACAAATATATTTCATATTCAATTGCATCACCAAGGAAATCAATAAATCCAAGATTTAACAAATAATGCCATTTCCTGCTCTCAAAATTCAATACCACTAGCAATTGAAACACCAAAATTATAAATTACCACATGCTTCTGCTATGCCTTAAGTAATAAATATATATATATATATGGGAAAAAACATTACAAATGAAATATTTGAATGAAACCCTTTTCTTTTTATCTCTAAATGCAAAAGGACAGAGAAACAAACTTTGTATACTCATTCTTCAATCAATCAACAAATATATTTCATCTTCATTTGCATCACCAACGAAAACCAAGAAATCTGATACTTAACAGATAATACCATTTCTTGCAATCAACAAATATATTTCATATTCAATTGTATCACCAATGGAAACCAAGAAATCTAACATTTAACAAATAATACCACTTCTTGCTCTCTAAATATAAGACCACTAGCAATTGAATCAACAGAATTAGAAAACATAGTACTAGTAACCATTTTCAATTGCATCACCAAAGGAACCAAAAAACTTAACAATTAACAAGCAATACCACTTCTTACTCTCTAAAGTCAAAACCTATTGCAATTGAATCACAAAAAATTTAAAATCACAGAAAATCAACAAATATATTCAATTTCAATTGCGTCACCAAAGAAATCAAGAAACTTAATATATGACAAATAATACCATTTCTCGCTCTATAAAGTCACAACCTTTTTCAATTGAATCACAAAAAAATTAAAAATTACCACATGCTTCTACTGTATCTTTAATGGTAAAGGAAAAAAATAAGTAAATGTGGGCACATAACAAATGAAAAAAATTAAATGAAGACCAATCCAAAACATAACATAAAGAACCAAACTTTGTATTAATCATTCATCAATCAATCAACAAATATGTTCAGTTCCAACTGCATCCAAGAGAGCAAATATTTGACAAACAGTAACAATTCTTTCACATAAATCACAAAAAATTTTAAAAATATATCACATGCTTCTGCTATAGAGGGGTAAAAAAAAAATGGGCAAAAAATTACAAATGAAAAAACTAAATGAAACCCAATTCAAACCATAACATAAAGAACCAAACTTTCTATAACTCAATTCATAGATCAATCAATCAACTACATAATTCAATTCCATCCAAGAAACCTAACATCTCAAAAATAATAACATTCTTTTACAATTAAAACACAAAAGATTTTTTTTTTTTTTTTAAATCACATGCTTCTGCCATATCCTAAGGGGTAAAAAAAAAATAAAGGTGGGCAGAAACATTACAAATGAAAAAACTAAATGAAACCCATTTCAAACCATAACATAAAGAACCAAACTTTCTATTATTCATTCATCAATCAATCAATCAACTATACAAAACTAACATTTAACAAATAATAACAATTCTTTCATAATTTTTTTTTGATAAGTAATGTAAGAAATTTTATTAAAAAAACCAAGCAAGTACACTGGAAGTGTACTACAGTGGCACAAATCAAAATCCCAGATTACAACGATCTATAAGATTGGGGAGAGAAAAACAAGAATAGTAAGGCAAAACTAAAATCCACTCAAGGATGGTACCGAAAAAGCAAAACTTAATGTCAAGAATAGACAGTTCATAATCCTCAAAGCATCTAGCATTTTGCTCCTGCCAAAAGCACCAAAACAAACAATGCGGCACAAAACAAACAAGAATAACACTTCTTTCACAATTAAATCACAAAGGATTAAAAAATATCACATACATGCTTCTGCTATATCCTAATGGGTTAAAAAAAAAGGTGGGCTACAAAGACATTACAAATCAAAAAATTAAAGAAAACCCATTTCAAACCATAACATAAAGAACCAAACTTTCTGTGACTCATTCATCAATCAACCAATCAACTATATAATTCAATTCCATCCAAGAAGCCTAACATTTAACAAATAATAACAATTCTTTCACAATTAAAACACAAAAGTTATAAAAATAAAAATAAAAAATCACATGCGTTCTGCTATATCCTAAGGGGTAAAAATATAAAAGGTGGGCAAAAGCATGACATATCAAAAAATTAAAGGAAACCGTTTTCAAACCATAACATAAAGAACCAAACTTTCAATTACTCATTCATCAATCAATAAATCAACCATATAATTCAATTCCATCCAAGAAACCTAACATTTAACAAATAATAACATTTCTTTCACAATTAAATCACAAGAGATTATAAAAATCACATGCCTCTGCTATATCCTAAGGGGTAAAAAAAAATGGTGAGCAACGAAAACATTACAAATGAAAAAAAATTAAAGGAAACCCATTTTAAACCATAACATAAAGAACCAAACTTTCTATTACTCATTCATCAATCAATGAATCAACCGTATAATTCAATTCCATCCAAGAAACCTAACATTTAACAAATAATAAAATTTCTTTCACAATTAAATCACAAAAGATAAAAAAAATCACATGCCTCTGCTATATCCTAAGGGGTAAAAAAATTGGTGAGCAACAAAAATGTAACAAATGAAAAAAATTAAAGGAAACCCATTTTAAACCATAACATAAAGAACCAAACTTTCTATTACTCATTCATCAATCAATCAATCAACTATATAAAAACCTAACATTTCCCAAATAATAAAATTTCTTTCACAATTTAATCACAAAAGATTAAAGAATATCACATGCTTCTGCTATATCCTTAAGGGTAAAAAAAAAAGGTGGGCAAAAAGTGCCAAAAACATTACAAATTAAAAAAAAAAATTTAAAGGAAACCCATTTCAAACTATAACATAAAGAACCAAACTTTCTATTACTCATTTATCAATCAATCAATCGATCAACTATACAATTCAATTCCATCCAAGAAACCTAACATTTCACAAATAATAAAATTTCTTTCACAATTCAATCACAAAAGATTAAAGGTGGGCAAAAACTGCCAAAAACATTACTAATGAAAAAAAGTAAAGGAAACCCATTTCAAACTACAACATAAAGAACCAAACTTTGTTATTGCTCATTCATCAATCAATCAAATCATAACATTTCCTTCACAATTAAATCACAAAGAAATTAACAAAGATTACCACATGCTTCCGCGATACTTGAGCGTATAAGGTCCAGCGTCCATCATGCGATTGAAATGGCTATGAACCTTGTGATTATCCTTGCCACTCTGGTCCAAAAGCGTGAGCTCAAAGAGCGCCCTCACATCGGTGCCCTCGCTCGCCAACGCGACGAAGAGCGATACGTAGGCGGCGTTATCCTCGCTGCTCTTGCCGTCGGGATAGAAGTAGACGGCCCAGGCGTAGCCGCCGACGGCGAAGGTATCGGAAGGGACGAACTTTCCGACCCCCATGCCTTTCGCTAAGGAGTACCCATGGATCTTGAACTCGTGGGTCCCAACTACTGTGTCGGTGCGCGAGGTTGACGACGATGAAGAGGTCGACGGAGAAGACGGCGGTTGGGACACAGACGACGTCGTCGACGGTTTCGGACGGAAGTCTCTGTGGTTTACGATTGTGCCCATCAACTGAGAGAGGGAGAGAGAATTTTGGGGGATTCGGAATTTGATGTTTTCTTGGGTTTTTTTTTTTTTTTTTCAATGGGAATTGGATTCCAAGCTAAGGTGGGGGAATTTGAGAATTGAGATATTCGGGATTTGGAATTGGAAAAGGATTTTTTTTTGGGTTGGAGCTGTTTGGCTGTGTTTTTGATGAATTTGGTTGGGTAATCTAAAAGTTGGAGTCTCAGAAAGTGACTGTGAATTGTGATGAATGATAATTGAGTATCATTTCTACGGCGAATATTTATGCTGCACTATCTTTGGCTTTTTCCATTTTTTTTCTTTACAAATTTTTTAATATATTACTATATTAGTATTTAATTATCTTTTCATTTCTAATGTATTATATAGTCTCCTAAGTTTTATTTGTCAATCAATTCAAAGTTTTTGAAGCGAAACCAGCATTGAAAAAATGCACTAACTTTTACTTAAAAGTGTTTTTTGAGGGACGTCTATAGGTTGGGTTAAGTCAAATGGGAGGCCAACTTGCAACCAGCTCAAACAATTTAGGGTTTATAAGTTTGAATCCGTCGTCAATCGAAACTAAATGAGTATTTTATTGAGTTGTCATATTGAGAATTTTGTTGGACCTAGTTAGTTTCGTTATTGTCATCATTTACAAAGAAGTTTAGATATGACGGTGGCATTGGTGAGGAATGATAGATTTGTAAACTTTGGGTTACAGTGATGAGTAAGTGAGAATGGTACGAGAATTCAAAAAATTACAACTCGAGGTGTAGCAATGGCAACATGAAGAGGGGAAAGTATCTTTGGTTGGCCAAATATAGTTATTCAGTTGTTTGCCACCAAAATCCAAGATTAATTTCTGTTTTTGAAGAATGATTTTGTCCTCTATTTGAAGAATTTTCACTTGCGACTTATACATAAAAATCATTGATGCCTTAAGGGAGCTATCTAAACCATTTGAACCTCGTCAGCTCGAGTCAAGTTGGTCAAATTAGGTAGGTTGATCAGATCTTTTAACACCCTTGAATGCATTGCAATGGTATTTAGATAATGTGCCATTGTGCCAACTCATGAGAGGGAGCAAAAGTCTTGATGTATTTTTTCAATATACATAGCATTACTCTTTTGAAGGTGAGGAATGGGAATTTTCTACCATACAAATATCAACAAAAAAAAAATTATAGAATAGATTACAAATAATTTTAACAAGTAAAAAGGTAAAATAAATGTTAATGACACTCGTCTTCTATAGAATCTATTCTAGATCAAATCCTTTCACTTCTAAATCAATTCCTAACTATGAAAAGTTGAAAATATGTATATAAAGGTTTTTACAACAATATATAAAATATGTGCTTATTTTGCTAGCATCCATTATAGTGCAGTCATTAACTCATACAAGACACGATTTTAACAACAAAACGTGGGGGAAATAATCTCCTCCAAATGAACATTCTAATCCCATCAAATTGAATTGGTATTTTCTTTTTAAAAAAAAAAAAAAAAAAAAAAAAAAACCTTGTAATGAAGTATTAACAACTTAACAGACCCAAATCTGAGTGCCGGTGACTTTGACCACCTCAGCCTCCAAACAAAGTGCATTGCTGACAAACTTGATTCTCGGATTTTTATTAGTGTCTGAGCTGGCACTGCCACTGACAAAGCATTGTACTTGAACCTTCCCTTCTTATTCATAGTGGGCTGCTGCACCCACAAACGCAACATTAGTCCCCCGTTCGTTTTCACCAACATTAAAATCCCCAACCTCGATCATATCGAACTCCACAGATTTGCTTATCTCCAAATCCAAACACCCCATCTTCACTCTCACGCCAAAATCCCGTGGAAAATCAAATTCCTCACTTCCCTTTTCCTTTTTCCCAAACCTTTATCTTTTTTTTTTCAGCTTTTTTCTTTTTCCCATATAGCATAAACCCCATCATATTACCGATTCCAATTCCATGCACCGACACCACCGGACCCCTATATAAATACACCACCACACACCACTATCACACTACCTCTCACAATTTCACCAATTTTTGTTTTCCCTATGTTCCGTAAAATCCTTTTCCCCTCTCCCCCTCCAATTCTCTTTTTTCCCTTCAAATTTTCCTCATTTCACAAACAGAGGACATTACTATCCTTGTCCCCAAACATCATCCCCCACGCTCCCCTCCGTTTTTTCTGCCTGACCTCGCCAATGTCGACCGACACCACGCGCCCCCGCACCGTGTCCATTCTGGCCGCCGACGTGGCCGACCGCTCCGACCTGATTCGGGCCCTGGAGACCTCGCTCGGGTCGCATTTCAGCTCCGACCCGATCGCCCCGACTCCGAGCCCGCTGATAGTCGTCACATGTATGGTGAAACACAAGTGCATGAGAGGACATATTAAAACAATCGAAGCAGAGTCATAATGACTTTAGTTTTCAGCCAATGAAACTGAACTGAGTTCCAGTGTACTTTTTATTTTTAATTAGTAATGTATGTATACTTCCTGTATACTGATTTTGAGATTTAATGAAATTATATTACTTACCAAAAAAATTATACAATGCACAGAAATTTCTTTTATAAAATTAGAAAATAAACCAAGCTTTTCCTCCTAGACAACAATCAGTAATCATATCTGCTTCCCAACAATTTGATTTATGTTTACAGCAAAAGAGAAAAATAATTTGGTTTACGATAAATGGCACGGCTGATCTATTATTAATTGATAAGCATTAAATGTGCAGCTGAACCGAGAGAGAGAGAGAGAACCGATGAAAAATGTTTGGAAGTTGAGAGAGAGAACCTTAAAAACTGGAGCCGTCATCTCTTCAACTTTAATGCACTGACTGTTTTGATCCTTCATTGGACCAAAAAGTTGTGCCCTGAACACAGGTGAGCGTGCTGCAGGCACCAACTTGTGGGCAGAAAATATCTCCCCTTCAACTTCGGAAGTCACATCAGCGTTTTTTCCACTTTCTAAAAGCTTCCCAAAATGTTGACCAATATCAGGAGGTGGCACTGCTATAGAGTAAATCTTAGGTCCCTCAGTTTGTGTCTTAACAACACCAACACAACAACGAATTATGAGACAATCATCTTTGAGGTAGTCTGATGTCTCTAGAAGCCTTCTTTTGAAGAAGCGTTTATAACCCCTGCAATATCCAACAGCAGCATCTATTTTATTTCTGTTTGTCATCCACTGAACCTGTTGTAAAACTAAATGCAAATTTGAATAAAAAATGGGGATGCCAAACTGGTATCTCTCATGATGACAAAAACAGAATAGGTTGCTCCAAGAGATTCTGTATGTTCCATAAAATATTAATGCATTGCTCTCACTAGATGATGCTTTCTTATACTGTTAACAGGTCACTGTGATGTCACAGTGGTCTACTTTTGGTGAACATAAGCACATGAAAGGGTAATGAAAACCTCTAGATGAAAATCATACTAATAGAATCTACATAGTCAGCACTCTTTTAAAGGAAGATTTCAGGGAGGCATCTTCCACCCCCCCCCCCCCCCCCTCTGTCTCCCAGTATATGTTTTTAGCAGCTTTTTACAAGAAATTTTATTGAAAAATGTAAAGATATACAAAAATGTGAAACAATCCCTCCCCAAAGAATACACAATCACAACAACAAAAAATCTATAGAATTAACAAATGATAACAAGGGTATGCTACAAAAGCAGTCACCCTATCATCCAAGGACCTCAAAAGAAACGCTTTTATTACAAAATTAGGTCACTCAACCCCACCAAAAATGCTGCTGTTCAGATTTTTAGCATTTCAGCATCAGTCCTCCTGACCATCCTAGCCCCCAAAAAGGTAAGTTGTCATGGGTTTTGGCCCCTCCAATGAAGTTCGATTGAGACTACCTGCCATATATTTCAATTTTTCCTCTCTCTCTCTTAAATTTAAACTGTGTTCATGATATCTTAATTATTCAGAACGAGCAAAATGTTGAGACCAAAATTGGCATGAAGCCAAAATCTCATATCCTTGAACATTAAAACATTACTGGAAAAAAGAAGAAGATAAATAAACATTAACCCCCACCCCCAACCTTGATCCTTGATCCAAGCAGAAATTAAGGAACAAAAGCTTTAAAAATGTAATTCCTTGAATCAATGAGCACATAACACATGACCCCATCAATTAATAAAGAAACAAGCTGACAGTCTGAACCTATAACCATTCAGACTTAAAGATAGTTTCTATCCTCACTCAAGTAATTTAGTCACTGAACCAACACCAAGCATTTACCAAGAAAAACAAGTACAGGAGAATCAAGGGATTGAAATTCAGTTCAGAATTTGACAAACAGCAGTAGAAACTTCAGGAAAAAAATAGAAAATGCATTCCAAATATTCAAAATAAACAAGCACAGATGAAGATAGGCAACATGAATTATGAGATTTTCAGAATTATGACGTCAAGAAGGAACTTGAGTGCAGATTCTGGGTTCACCATGTTCATTCATTTATTTATCAAGCATTTCAATTACGTATTCAAACAAAGATTGGGGCAGAATGTTAAACATGAAAGAAAAACAAAAAACAGAGGGCAGGAATACAATAAAACCAGCTTTTATAACCACATATTCTTGCTTTGAATGCAAATCCAAAAGCCACTTTTTTTTTTATGACTCATTTACCAATCAATCAAATTGTGTTCGAAATCAAGAAAATTACTTTCAAACTTGACACGTGCGTCCACAATATTTGAGGGGTAAAAAAAAGTGGGCAAAAACATTACAACAACGAAGACAACAAACCCCAGGGTTGTCTACAGACCATGGTTGTCAAAATCGCGATCCGGATCTTAAAATCGTGCGATTTTACGTTCCTACCTCACCAAAAAGTTTAAAATCGTACCAAGATCGCAAAAATGTTAGGATCGTAGGTAGGATCGTGTAGGATCGTATAGGATCGTAGGATCGTATGGGATCCTACCGATCTTACCGATCCTACCATTTGGCTTGAATTTTTTTTTTTTTTTTTTTTTTTTTTGAAGTGGGATTCATTTGGGTAAACCTAAACCCACAAGCCCAACAAGTTTTAGAAGCCCAATAATAAATTGAAGTCCCAAATTTACCCATATGTTAACATAAAATCTCAAAAAAAAACCTATGGTATAATAACGTTTTCAAAAACAAAATAAACTATTTAGAAACACAAAACTCCAGCAACCTTTGTCCCACGTTTTCAACCCTTTCAAAAACCCAGCAAGCCCTGTTAATGGTGAGTCATCACTTTTGAGCTTTATTTCAAGTTTAACGGTTTTTTTTTTTTTTTTTTTTTTTTTTTTATTGTTAGTGTCAAAAACCCAACACCTCTCAGCCCTCTCAATAATGTTGCCGTGAGCCATCGCTGCCTTTAAACTTTCTGGTAATTTGTTTTGGTAGATAGTACTTAAATCATATAACTTTGATAGTTTGATTCCATATTGTTGTGTTGTGCATATGATTTTGACAAAGCTTTTAAGGTTTTTATTTTTCTATTTTATTAACTAAATAAAGTAAAATTTGAAAAATTATGAAACCGGATCTTCAGTATTTGAGTTTTTGAGAAATATTAGTAAACATAATTAGTAGTTTAGAATTGCACACAACCTGTTTAATAAATTCTCTGTGTGATTTTTTGAGCATGCTCTGTATCTTGGAGTTTTTTTTTTTTTTGCAGCTCTAGTACAAATATACAAATCAAGAAAATTACTTTTATGTGTAGATAACTACTTGTTACTAATTAAACATGTACTAAACTTTTTAGATACATTATGTCAAAAGTTAAATATATTTGAGGGGTAGAAACAAAAACGTGGGCAAAAAATTATATTTTATAACAACGAAGACAACAAAACCCAGGGTTGTCTACAGACCTATAACATACTAATCAGAACCACTCGCATGACCCCATTTCTTTTAAATAAAATGAAATAGAATGAATCTATCACTTTACCTATAAAAAAAAAGGACAAGAATGGATCCCATTTCTTTCAAATAAATTAAAAAAGAATTTCATTTCTTTCATCTCCCAACGCAAAAAATAAATAAATAAATAAATAAATAAATCAAAATTATTATTTTCATTCATCAATCAATCAACAAGTACATTCATTTTCAATTGCATCACCAAAGAAGCCAAGAAAGCTTAATTTTACAAAAATACCATTTCTTGCTCTATAAATTCAAACCACTCTCAATTGCATCACAAAAATTAAAAATTGTCACATGCTTCTGCTATATCTTAAGGGTACAATATTTAATTATCAAACAACATAAATATATCTTAAAGGGTATAAAGAAGTGGGCAAAAACATTTTAAATGAAAAAGAATGAATGAAGTCCAGTTCTTATAATCTCCGAACGCAGAAACACATAGAACCAAACTTTGTATTCTCGTTCATCAATCAATCAACAAATATATTTCATATTCAATTGCATCACCAAAGAAATCAATAAATCCAAGATTTAACAAATAATGCCATTTCCTGCTCTCAAAATTCAATACCACTAGCAATTGAAACACCAAAATTATAAATTACCACATGCTTCTGCTATGCCTTAAGTAATAAATATATATATATATGGGAAAAAACATTACAAATGAAATATTTGAATGAAACCCTTTTCTTTTTATCTCTAAATGCAAAAGGACAGAGAAACAAACTTTGTATACTCATTCTTCAATCAATCAACAAATATATTTCATCTTCATTTGCATCACCAACGAAAACCAAGAAATCTAATACTTAACAGATAATACCATTTCTTGCAATCAACAAATATATTTCATATTCAATTGTATCACCAATGGAAACCAAGAAATCTAACATCTGACAAATAATACCACTTCTTGCTCTCTAAATTTAAGACCACTGGCAATTGAATCAACAGAATTAGAAAACATAGTACTAGTAACCATTTTCAATTGCATCACCAAAGGAACCAAAAAACTTAACATTTAACAAGCAATACCACTTCTTACTCTCTAAAGTCAACACCTTTTGCAATTGAATCACAAAAAATTTAAAATCACAAAAAATCGACAAATATATTCAATTTCAATTGCATCACCAAAGAAATCAAGAAACTTAATATATGACAAATAATACCATTTCTCGCTCTATAAAGTCGCAACCTTTTTCAATTGAATCACAAAAAAATTAAAAATTACCACATGCTTCTACTGTATCTTTAATGGTAAAGGAAAAAAATAAGTAAATGTGGGCACATAACAAATGAAAAAAATTAAATGAAGACCAATCCAAAACATAACATAAAGAACCAAACTTTGTATTAATCATTCATCAATCAATCAACAAATATATTCAGTTCCAACTGCATCCAAGAGAGCAAATATTTGACAAACAGTAACAATTCTTTCACATAAATCACAAAAAATTTTAAAACTATATCACATGCTTCTGCTATAGAGGGGTAAAAAAAAGTGGGCAAAAAATTACAAATGAAAAAACTAAATGAAACCCAATTCAAACCATAACATAAAGAACCAAACTTTCTATTACTCAATTCATCAATCAATCAATCAACTACATAATTCAATTCCATCCAAGAAACCTAACATCTCAAAAATAATAACAATTCTTTCACAATTAAAACACAAAAGATTTTTTTTTTTTTTTAAATCACATGCTTCTGCCATATCCTAAGGGGTAAAAAAAAATAAAGGTGGGCAGAAACATTACAAATGAAAAAACTAAATGAAACCCATTTCAAACCATAACATAAAGAACCAAACTTTCTATCGTTCATTCATCAATCAATCAATCAACTACACAATTCAATTCCATCCAAGAAAACTAAAATTTAACAAATAATAACAATTCTTTCACAATTTTTTTTTGATAAGTAACGTAAGAAATTTTATTAAAAAAACCAAGCAAGTACACTGGAAGTGTACTACAGTGGCACAAATCAAAAGCCCAGATTACAACGATCTATAAGATCGGGGAGAGAAAAACAAGAATAGTAAGGCAAAACTAAACTCCACTCAAGGATGGTACAGAAAAAGCAAAACTTAATGTCAAGAATAGACCGTTCATAATCCTCAAAGCATCTAGCATTTTGCTCATGCCAAAAGCACCAAAACAAACAATGCGGCACAAAACAAACAAGAATAACAATTCTTTCACAATTAAATCACAAAGGATTAAAAAATATCACATACATGCTTCTGCTATATCCTAATGGGTTAAAAAAAAAGGTGGGCTACAAAGACATTACAAATCAAAAAATTAAAGAAAACCCATTTCAAACCATAACATAAAGAACCAAACTTTCTGTGACTCATTCATCAATCAACCAATCAACTATATAATTCAATTCCATCCAAGAAGCCTAACATTTAACAAATAATAACAATTCTTTCACAATTAAAACACAAAAGTTATAAAAATAAAAATAAAAAATCACATGTGTTCTGCTATATCCTAAGGGGTAAAAAAATAAAAGGTGGGCAAAAGTATGACATATCAAAAAATTAAAGGAAACCCATTTCAAACCATAACATAAAGAACCAAACTTTCAATTACTCATTCATCAATCAATAAATCAACCATATAATTCAATTCCATCCAAGAAACCTAACATTTAACAAATAATAACATTTCTTTCACAATTAAATCACAAAAGATTATAAAAATCACATGCCTCTGCTATATCCTAAGGGGTAAAAAAAAAATGGTGAGCAACAAAAACATTACAAATGAAAAAAAATTAAAGGAAACCCATTTTAAACCATAACATAAAGAACCAAACTTTCTATTACTCATTCATCAATCAATAAATCAACCATATAACTCAATTCCATACAAGAAACCTAACATTTAACAAATAATAACATTTCTTTCACAATTAAATCACAAAAGATTATAAAAATCACATGCCTCTGCTATATCCTAAGGGGTAAAAAAAAATGGTGAGCAACAAAAACATTACAAATGAAAAAAAATTAAAGGAAACCCATTTTAAACCATAACATAAAGAACCAAACTTTCTATTACTCATTCATCAATCAATCAATCAGCCATATAATTCAATTCCATCCAAGAAACCTAACATTTAACAAAAAATAACATTTCTTTCACAATTAAATCACAAAAGATTATAAAAATCACATGCCTCTGCTATATCCTAAGGGGTAAAAAAAAAAAATGGAGAGCAACAATAACATTACAAATGAAAAAAAATTAAAGGAAACCCATTTTAAACCATAACATAAAGAACCAAACTTTCTATTACTCATTCATCAATCAATCAATCAACCATATAATTCAATTCCATCCAAGAAACCTAACATTTAACAAAAAATAACATTTCTTTCACAATTAAATCACAAAAGATTTAAAAAAATCACATGCCTCTGCTATATCCTAAGGGGTAAAAAAATTGGTGAGCAACAAAAACGTAACAAATGAAAAAAATTAAAGGAAACCCATTTTAAACCATAACATAAAGAACCAAACTTTCTATCACTCATTCATCAATCAATCAATCAACTATGTAAAAACCTAACATTTCCCAAATAATAAAATTTCTTTCACAATTTTATCACAAAAGATTAAAGAATATCACATGCTTCTGCTATATCCTAAGGAGTAAAAAAAAAAAGGTGGGCAAAGTGCCAAAAACATTACAAATGAAAAAAAATTAAAGGTAACCCATTTCAAACTATAACATAAAGAACCAAACTTTCTATTACTCATTCATCAATCAATCAATCAATCAACTATACAATTCAAAAGAAACCTAACATTTCACAAATAATAAAATTTCTTTCACAATTCAATCACAAAAGATTAAAAAAAAAGGTAAGGGGTAAAAAAATTGGTGAGCAACAAAAACGTAACAAATGAAAAAAAATTAAAGGAAACCCATTTCAAACTACAACATAAAGAACCAAACTTTGTTATTGCTCATTCATCAATCAATCAAATCATAACATTTCCTTCACAATTAAATCACAAAGAAATTAACAAAGATTACCACATGCTTCCGCGATACTTGAGCGTATAAGGTCCAGCGTCCATCATGCGATTGAAATGGCTATGAACCTTGTGATTATCCTTGCCACTCTGGTCCAAAAGCGTGAGCTCAAAGAGCGCCCTCACATCGGTGCCCTCGCTCGCCAACGCGACGAAGAGCGATACGTAGGCGGCGTTATCCTCGCCGCTCTTGCCGTCGGGGTAGAAGTAGACGGCCCACACGTAGCCGCCGGCAGCGAAGGTATCGGAAGCGATGTACTTTCCGACCCCTATGCCTTTCGCTAAGGAGTACCCATTGATCTTGAACTCGTGGGTCCCAACTACTGTGTCGGTGCGCGAGGTTGACGACGATGAAGAGGTCGACGGAGAAGACGGCGGTTGGGACACAGACGACGTCGTCGACGGTTTCGGACGGAAGTCTCTGTGGTTTACGATTGTGCCCATCAACTGAGAGAGGGAGAGAGAATTTTGGGGGATTCGGAATTTGATGTTTTCTTGGGTTTTTTTTTTTTTTTTTCAGTGGGAATTGGATTCCAAGCTAAGGTGGGGGAATTTGAGAATTGAGATATTCGGGATTTGGAATTGGAAAAGGATTTTTTTTTTTGGGTTGGGGCTGTTTGGCTGTGTTGTTGATGAATTTGGTTGGGTAATCTAAAAGTTGGAGTCTCAGAAAGTGACTGTGAATTGTGATGAATGGTAATTGAGTATTATTTCTACGGCGAATATTTATGCTGCACTATCTTTGGCTTTTTCCATTTTTTTTCTTTACAATTTTTTTAATATATTACTATATTAGTATTTAATTATCTTTTCATTTCTAATGTATTATATAGTCTCCTAAGTTTTATTTGTCAATGAATTCAAAGTTTTTGAAGCAAAACCAGCACTAACTTTTACTTAAAAAGTGTTTTTTGAGGGACGTCTATAGGTTGGGTTAAGTCAAATGGGAGGCCAACTTGCAACCAGCTCAAACAATTTAGGATTTACAAGTTTGAATCCGTCGTCAATCGAAACTGAATGAGTATGTTATTGAGTTGTCGGATTGAGAATTTTGTTGGGCCTAGGTAGTTTCATTATTGTCATCATTTACAAAGATGTTTAGATATGACGGTGGCATTGTTGAGGAATGATAGCTCGCAAACTTTGAGTTATAGTGATGGATAAGTGAGAATGGTATGAGAATTCAAAACATTGCAACTCGAGGTGTAGCAATGGCAACATAGAGGGGTGGAAGTATCTTTGGTTGGTCAAATATAATTATTCAGTTGTTTGCTACCAAGACCCAAGATTAATTTCTGTTTTTGAAGAATGATTTTGTCCTCTATTTGAAGAATTTTCACTTGCGACTTATACATAAAAATCATTGATGTCTTAAGTGAGCTATCTAAACCATTTGAAACTCGTCAGCTCGAGTCAAGTTGGTCAAATTAGGTAGGTTGATCAGATCTTTGGACACCCTTGAATGCATTGCAATGGTATTTAAATAATGTGCCATTGTGCCAACTTATGAGAGGGAGCAAAAATCTTGATGTATTTTTTCAATATACATAGCATTACTCTTTTGAAGGTGAGGAATGGGAATTTTCTACCATACAAATATCAAAAAAAAAAAAAAATTATAGAATAGATTACAAATAATTTTAACAAGTAAAAAGGTAAAATAAATGTTAATGACACTCGTCTTCTATAGATTTTATTCTAGATCAAATCCTTTCACTTCTAAATCAATTCCTAACTATGAAAAGTTGAAAATATGTATATAAAGGTTTTTACAACAATACAATGTATATAAAATATGTGCTTATTTTGCTAGCATCCATTATAGTGCAGTCATTAACTCATACAAGACACGATTTTAACAACAAAACGTGGGGGAAATAATCTCCTCCAAATGAACATTCTAATCCCATCAAATTGAATTGGTATTTTCTTATAAAAAAAAAAACCTTGTAATGAAGTATTAACAATTTAACAGACCCAAATCTGAGTGCCGGTGACTTTGACCACCTCAGCCTCCAAACAAAGTGCATTGCTGACAAACTCGATTCTCGGATTTTTATTAGTGTCTGAGCTGGCACTGCCACTGACAAAGCATTGTACTTGAACCTTCCCTTCTTCTTCATAGTGGGCTGCTGCACCCACAAACGCAACATTAGTCCCCCGTTCGTCTTCACCAACATTAAAATCCCCAACCTCGATCATATCGAACTCCACAGATTTGCTTATCTCCAAATCCAAACACCCCATCTTCACTCTCACGCCAAAATCCCGTGGAAAATCAAATTCCTCACTTCCCTTTTCCTTTTTCCCAAACCTTTATCTCTTTTTTTTCTTTTTTCCAGCTTTTTCTTTTTCCCATATAGCATAAACCCCATCATATTACCGATTCCAATTCCATGCACCGACACCACCAACGGACCCCTATATAAATACACCACCACACACCACTATCACACTACCTCTCACAAATTCACCAATTTTTTTTTTTTCCCTATGTTCCGTAAAATCCTTTTCCCCTCTCCCCCTCCAATTCTCTTTTTTCCCTTCAAATTTTCCTCATTTCACAAACACAGGACATTACTATCCTTGTCCCCAAACATCATCCCCCACGCTCCCCTCCGTTTTTTCTGCCTGACCTCGCCAATGTCGACCGACACCACGCGCCCCCGCACCGTGTCCGTTCCGGCCGCCGACGTGGCCGACCGCTCCGACCTGATTCGGGCCCTGGAGACCTCGCTCGGGTCGCATTTCAGCTCCGACCCGATCGCCCCGAGCCCGAGCCCGCTGATAGTCGTCATCAGCGGGCCCAGCGGCGTCGGCAAGGACGCCGTGATCAACCGCCTGACGGAGCTCCGGCGGAACCTCCACTTCGTCGTGACCTGCACGAGCCGCGCCAAGCGCCCCGGCGAGACCGAAGGGAAAGACTACTACTTCGTGACGAGGGAGCAGTTTCTGAGGATGGTGGAGCAGGACGAGCTTTTGGAGCACGCGCTGGTGTACGGCGAGTACAAGGGGATTCCGAAGCAGCAGGTGAGGGAGATCATGGGGCAAGGTTACGACGTGGTGCTGAGGGTCGATATCCAGGGCGCCGAGACGCTGCGTCGGGTCCTGGGGCAGAAGGCGGTGTTCGTGTTCTTGACGGCGGAGAGCGAGGCGAAGATGGTGGAGAGGTTGGTGGACAGGAGGACGGAGAGGAAAGAGGAGCTGCTCGTCAGGATCGCCACCGCGAGAGAGGAGGTTAAGCACGTCTCGAGCTTCGATTATGTGGTTGTTAACAAGGAAGGGGAGTTGGAGAAGGCGGTGCAGACAGTCGAGGCGATTATCGATGCCGAAAAGGCCAAGGTGCGGCAGCGGAATGCCGTCCTATAATGAAAAAGAAAAGTAAGCAAAATGTGGTATGTTTATGTTGTATTTTTTTTTATGTTTTGAGTGTGTGTCGGGTTCTAATTAGCTTAACTGATAAAATCTCTGCCGATGTTTGGAATGTACTATTGGGAATAATATATGGTTAGTTGTTTTGTGTTGGATGGTGCAAATTGCAAAGTAGTAGGGTTGGTCCAAAGACCATTGGCTATGAAGTGATCAGTACTGATGAGGGTTATGGTTAATTTAGCATTATCAGCTATGGAGCACAATTGATTAGGGACCGTACCTTATGAAGCAAAACTGATAAAGGGTCACCATCTTTTTGGTTCTTCTTAAAGCACAAAAGTTTAGAGTACATAGAAATAGATGAATTGATCGAGAGTAAGCAAGCTCGGTATGTTATGTTTTATGTTTGAGTATGAAGTCTCTTGTAGTCAATCGAAGATTTTGGGATTGAATCTGTGCCATAGGTTTTAAATCCTATACCATTTATATTAAAAAGTGCGTTAGGGTGGTGTGTGATGTTGAGTTAATGTTTGTTGAGAGGGTTTTGGAACGTACTATGGGAATAATAAGTGTGTAGCTTCTTTCATTTTAGCAACTTGTTTGTGTGTATGTTGTAGTAGCTTCCAATAGATCACCAAACTTCAGATCTTAACTGTATTTGGTGATAAGAGAGATTCACTCAGTAGATAACCCTAGGTGCATATCAAAAGTTGCAAATTTTCTCCTTAATCTCTTTTTAGGTCAACTTTGTGTTGAATGGTGCAAAGTGATATGGTAGCAGCTCAAGTAGGAATTGAGAACATACCAATTTTTGGGGTGTGTGTGTGTGTGTAGGTAAAATAGGATATAGTCATGGGAGATTCTTTTTTTATTGAGAATGAAAGAAGTGAAAAGTTTAAGTTACAAATTTGGGAAAAATACAAGTGGGAGAAAACCTTTTGAAAGGTGCAAGAACAATATGACAATGTGATATTGCATCTATTTGAAGGTGCTAGGGGTGGCAAATGGGCGTGTTGGGTCATAAATGGGTTAGGTGCGTAATTATCCATTTATCCATTTATGACCCGTTTATATATAAATTAATTATCCATTACCCGTCCAACCCATTTAATTAGTAACCCGCCCATTTAATCCAATATGACCCAAATAAATAAATAACTTTAGAAACTTTCCCCAGAAGCCCATCTCAGAATAAATCCTTTAGAAACTCAAATCCAACATTCTCTACACTTCTATCAAATGCAAAACAATTCGTTCACTTAAAAACCCCCTTTTTTTTAAAAAAAAAAAAAATCTTTTAACCAACTTTTATATAGTCAACAAAGCAATATATCAACACCCAAATCTTTAATGTAGAACACAGAAGAAATCTGTTTGGCTGCCCAGAAAAACATTGAAACAGAAATTTAAAAAAAAAAAAAAAAAAAGTAAAATTTTGAAAATTATCATCTCAGAATGGATTTGCTAGAAACATGGAATTCAATTCACCTAAAGCCAATTCAGTAGCACAGCAACAAAGAATTGAGTAAAGGGGATCGCATTATAAGGAATCGGAGTTCACCAAAGAAGCACCGGTTACAAGGTCCGCTCCTCCGATCTCTGCCATGTGGCTCAACAACTCGAGCGCCTCGAAGCTGCCATGGTCAACTCTCCCGTCGAGCTCTCCCAGCTCGCTTCTTCAGATACCGTTCACTACAACCCCTCCGATATCGCCTCCTGGGTCTACTCGCTCCTCTCCGAGTTCAACCACACCCCGTCTCTACCGTCTAATCTTCGAAATCTTCTAGACATCGTCGTGGGCCCAGGGATCAATCCAACGATAATAAACAAAGCGGATGCCACATGGACGGACCACGATGCTCCTTTGGTGAACTCCGATTCCATCCCCATTCTCTCTTTAGAATTTCCTTTTGTTTGGTTATTGAGAATATTTGAGGGAAAGTGTTTGGGCTTAGAAATCTTGAGGTTAAAGTGTCTGGGAAAGTGTTTGGCTACTGAGAAAATCTGAGGGAGAGTGAGACTTAGGGCTTGGGCTTTGAAATCTAGAGGTTATACTGTTTATTTAAGTTTTAGATTTTAGAAGGGTATTAGTGGGTTTATTTAATTTTGAATTTTAGATGGGTTTAGTGGGTATTAGTGGATTTATCCATTTAGACCCATCTAATTAAATAACTAAATGGGTTTTTATCCATTTAACCCAAATACTCAAATGGGTTGGGTTAAGACTTATCCAAATAAGGTGGGTAATGGGTGAGTTCATGAATATAGATAAAAATTGCCACCCCTAGAAGGTGCCTATGATATCTGAAATGTGCAAGAGACCTTTTTCCAGTTGTTTTCTACCGTTTCAGTTTGTTACAAAAGCACCTGGGGCGAGACAATTCATGGTTGCATGAATGTTTTAACAGTTTTCGACTTTTCGGGCTGGCCTAATTTCTGAAACTTTATACCAATTATAACATCCCAAAATTGGTTAGGGACCGTACCTTATGAAGCAAAATGATAAAGTCTGTTGTTGTGGAATAAAGAAATGTTTTAGGGTGGCGTGTAATTTTGAGTTAATGTTTTTCTGAGGATTTGGAATTTGGAATGTACTATGGGAATAATACATGGTTAGTTTTTTTGTGTTAGATGCTGCAAACTGCAAAAAAATAGAGTAACAAAAGCGATGTGTGTGTGTAGGTAAATGCAAAGCTTATGTTTTTACGAAGGACTGGACCCAGGATTTTGTGTTTCATTGCTTGCTTGTGTCTGCATTGGTCCAAAGACGACGTTTTCCTTGTATTTATTAATTATATTAGGAAAGTTAAAAACTTAAAATTTCTAACCCCAAAGGGTAACAGAATCAGCTATGCCTCATGAAGTAAACATCATTTGTTCGAATCTTTTCTTTCCTCTCCAAGTCTCCCATTTGGGCCAAAAATTACTTATCAAAAAAAAAAAAAAAAAAAAAGATGGAAAGTTAAAAAATTTTGCTGTGAGAATCAGATTCAAGTATATAAAATGAAAGTTGTTAGGTAACCGTTAATAGACAAACCTAACCAACTACATGCATTTGGTTGCTAGTACTATTATAACTGAGCTTTTTGAGATAGGCCAGCAAGTCACAGTCCAAAGGTTTCTAATACTATCATATGTGAGTGCTGTCATTGTGGTTGATTTTATAGAAACACTGCTGTTGCTCATCAATTTAAGACCATTATTTCTAGAGGTCTTGGGTTTGGACATGCTATTATTCTCATTTTATCCCTTGTTTCGAGCATAAAGAGCCTTCACACAGTCCAAATTTGCAATAGACCTTTCATCAAGAACTGTCTTTTCTCATGCACTTTTTTTGCATTGAATTCAATTGAATTTCTTCAAGATCCTTTCAGTCAGCAATGTATCAAATCATCTTAAAGCACAAAGGTTCAGAGTACATAGAAATAGATGAATTGATTGAGAGAATGACCAATTTCTTGTTGTGTTGTGCTTTTGGATCTGTAAAGTGGTACTTATTTCACAGCCTTGGAGTATTTTATGCCCAAACCAGGCATCCTTAATTGCTTTGCCCTGCTTTAGGTTTAACTAAGTCAGCTTGACTATGAAAGCAAGCAAGCTTGGTATGTTATGTTTTATGTTTGAGTATGAACTCTCTTGTCATTGGATGAATAATTTGGGATTGAATCTGTGCATAGGTTTTAATCCTATTGCATTTATTTTAAAAAGTGTGTTAATGTTTGTTGAGAGGGTTTTGGAATGTACTATGGGAACAATATGTGAGTAGTTGCTTGTGTTGAATGGTGCAAAGTATATGGTAAAATCTCAAGTAGGCATCAAGAACATAGCAATTTTTGGTGTGTGCGTGTAGGTATATGCAAAACTTATGACTTTACGTAGGATTGAACCCATTATTTTGCCTTTCACTGATCATTTGTGTCTGTGTTTGTCCAAAGACCATTGGCAACGAAGTGATGTCACTGTTGAAAGGGGAATGATTGATTTTGGTAGAACAACTACTTTAGCAAAGTGCGGGCATTTTTTAGTATACTTTTTTAGGATAGATATGATAGGATTTGAACTAATGGTGTCTGCTTCATGATAATTGTTCTTTACCATCATGCTAAGATACAATTGAGGAATTCCTCATAGCTCCTGCATTAACTTTCCACCCTAGACTTGATATTCTCTTTCACATTCTGAACCTTTCCTGCTGGTGACATTTGATACAAGACCAGAAAAGTCACGGTACAAGCAGAAAGACAAGGTCCTTATGGGGTCCTCTCCAAAGAGAACCACCTCATAATAAACTTGAAGGCCCAGATCCTAACAATTTAAGATACATCACCGCAATGTATTTTCACTCACAGCTCTGAGCTTACCCTGGACTTGATGAGGGCGATAGAATGGTTCCTCAATTCTTCAAGGGTCACCATCTTTTTTGTTCTTCTTATAGCGCAAAGGTTTAGAGTATTAAGAAATTGATGAATTGATTGAGAGTCTGATCAATTCCCAGTTTTTATGTTGTGTTTATGTATCTGCAAAATGTTCCTTATTTCACAGCCTTGAAGTTTTCCATGCCCAAACTGTGTGTCCTTAATCAGTTTTCCCTGCTTTAGATTTGACCAAGTCAGCTTGAGTATGAAAAAGAAAGCTTAGAGAGAAGATGGAAACGGTTGAACTCTCTTGTTAACATGATAAATACACATTTTTCATACTCTTTTGTCGAACACACTGAAGGTCTCCAGTTTGAGTCTGGGCAACGCCAGAACCTTATTATTTTCTTTTTACTAATCAAAAACACATTTTTCATACTCTTCTACCCTCTCCACAAATTCCGTTTTGCTTTGGAAAAACGAGGTCGCCATTTCATTGAAGTACCTACTATGGTCTGATGGTCTAAATGCTTTACATCCAATGGTCCTAAATTAATGGGAATAATGAATGCATTAAACCATACATGTCGGCTTTACATTTGAAAGGCTGCCAATGGTTAGGCTCCCATTGTCTTCTGCAAATGTGGAACCACTGGCATGCGTAGTAACCTTTTGAGCGTTCCCTTGAACACTTAACATGCATGGTATTTCATGTTGTGTGGCTTGCGCAAACAGTGATTACATGATGTTAGGGGTATGGCCCTATGGAGCTAATTCTCATGTTATGACATGTTTGAGGTCATTACTGGTTAAAGTTCATCATTTCATGACTTATATTGACACTTGCCAGTTATTAATTTTCTACTTTTCAAGGATTTTTTTCTTAATTTTACACATGTTTTTTCTTGTAGGTGATGGAGTTACTTTGTAAACTCGGCTCTTTCAATGGTTGACATGGACGATTGGACGATTAACTTAATTTAAATTATTTGGTTTGTTGGCGAATGTGGACTTTTGCAAGGCAATGCTTAGGATGAAACTTTTGCAAGTCTCAGAGAATAAGCTAAATATGGGAGAAGAGAAATAGATGGAGGACAATCAGGAGATTTATATTAAATTTTATGCCATTTGTGTAGCTAACAAAGGATTGAGTTAATTCAGTTTTGGAACTTCATACTTAAAAATCTTCAATCAGGTTCCTTGTTAACATGGCAGTATAGGATCTAGTCATGGGAAAAGTACAAGTGAGAGCAAAACCTTTTGAAAGGTGCAAGACCAATGTGACAATGTGATATCTGAAATGTGCAAGAGACCTTTTTTCCAGTTGTTTTCTTGCCTTTCAGTTCGTTACAAAACTAACAAAAGCACCAGGAGCAAGACTATTCATGGTGCATGAACGTTTTAGCAGTTTTCGACTTTTTGAGCCTGGCCTAATTTCTGAAACTTTATACCAATTATAACAACCCAAGATTTGTTTTTATTTTAGGTCAAAGTCTTCATTTAGTTCATTAGATGTCCAAAAATGTGGAGAGCATCTAGTCTCTCCTCTCTTGAATGTATCTGTTGTAATATGCATCTGGCATACCAAATTATCCATTTATTAACAACCTGTCAATGACATGTTACCTCTCTCTCTCTCTCTCTCTCTCTCTCCCTCTCTCTCTATACATATATATCCGAACTCTCTATATGTTCACACACACACACACACACACACCTGGTAAAACAATGAAATTCCATCTTGATTACACAAAGTCAAAAGTTAATATAATAGAGTTTGCTGATTGTCAAAACGTCGGTTCAATCAAGTGCAATTTGTCAAATATGAAGACCCAGCCAATGCAATTAAGTCAAGAAAATCCAGAACATTGATTGGAATGCATGTCTCTTTAATCTACTTGATATCCAAGATTCCAAATCCTAAGGCACTATTCAGCAGCCAATATGGCGAAGAAACTTTCTCAAATCAGTAATAGGAGATAAAACAATTGCTGATCGCAGAGACAACACGCAAGAGCAACGCAAAGCAATTGCCAAGAAGCCACGGGTCCCTATGGGGTCACAAATATGGCTGATGACTGTATATTCTGATTGCATTTCAGCCATTGAGAGCTATCTAGAACTTTCAAAAAAATATATATTTTTTGAGCTATCTAGAACTTGAGCACATAAATTGACAATGAGTTGGTCAGATGAGAATTAATTTCGTGCAGTTAAAGAAATAAATATTAGGGACATGGGACCATTAGAGCCTTTAACTTGACACAAGATGACTCTTCTTTCCCTGTGACCCATTTGTACAAGCTAAAGCTGAAACCAACTGTTTCCCACAATCACACATGATTAGACTTTAATAACGTAGCGACAATAAAAACCAAAACAAGGAATTTACTCTTGAAAACCTGGCCTTGAATTTGGATATAGATTTGAAATTAATAGATTTGAAATTTTTTTTCTATTAATTTTAGGTGTCATTTCAAATTCAATGATTTTAAACTTTTAAAATTCTTGTTGGATTTGTCAAATCCAAATCCTCAACCTTTTTTAAACCGTCCAAATAAGATATTTGTATTTTAATCACTCAAGTCTAAATTTAAATGCCTAAATCATGCCATTCAAACGGACCATATATGTATTTGGCTACAACCTTACTCAATATCATTAACATTATTACATATTTTGAAAATCTAATTGCTAAATTGCATATTCTTTACGTTTTTAATACGCATGTCAAATTTTATGCCAATTGGATATTATTTATATAGGATTTATAAGATTATATTTTAGGCATAATTTTAAATTACAAAAACTTGCAATTTAAAATATTTATTAATGAGTTAATTTTCTAAAAATTTTGCAAGTTTGGAAGATATAAAAAGGTGGGTTTGTCAAATTCCTCTCCAATAAAAAAAAAAAAAAATAGTATTGAGTAAGGTTATAGTCTAAATGTCTAATATTACAATTAATTTTATAGCTAATTTTTTTTCATATATATATATATATATATTTATACATACATACAAAGATTAGGCAAACCACTAATTGGATTTTCCATTTGACTTCACATGTTAGGGCATGTTTGGTAAGAGTATTTAAATATATTTTTTTGTTTTGCAATCCATAAAGTGGTGGGTATCATACTTAAATTTATTGTTTGGTTAATATTTTCTAAATACAGTTTTCAAAAAACTGTATCCTATTTTCCTAGTTTAGAACAGGATTTTGAAACCAGCCAAGGGGGTGTTTTCAAGATATAGAAAATATTTATAATGACATAGTTATAAATAAATTGAAAACAGTGGACTCCACATATTTGTCCAAACTCTTTTATCTCTTAAATTAAGAAACTTATCTTTATTACAAAAAAAAATTCTCACATTTCAAATTTGAAATTTATCACCACTCCACACCCTTATGTGGCGTTTGGTACGGAGAAATTCACATTACTCCTGACATCTAAATTTCTAAGAATGTGATTCCTAGGAATCACATTCCTAAAAATGTAGTCATTCATATGTTTGGTTTTATTGGGAATCTATTAAGATTCATAGGAATGTGAGATTATAATATTTGATTTATTCCTAGGAATCTTAATTAAATTATTTATTTTTTCCATTCTATCCTTGGATTTGAATATGAACTACCAAGTCCTTTAAAAAAAATCCTCTAAATAAATAATGAAAAACCAAATATAAACTATTAATTATGACAAATTTATTAAAATTTAGACTAACATTTCAAAATGACAAGTTCAATATAAAAATAATTATTTAAGTTCTCAAATACTTTTATTCTTAATAATAATTTTTAAAATAGTTTAATCCATAACAAAACAACCTGACAACTTTTTTTTTTTTTCACATGTAAAACCTAAATAAAACTTTGTTAAAGAATATATTAACACAATTATCTATTCTGTTTATATTATTTTGGCAAGAAAAGATATGGACAAGGGAAAAGATATTGATGATTTATTTTATATTTTATCTTAATTACTTAAATGATAAGGAAAAATGGTCAAAATTGTCAATTTATAATAAATACAATTTCCTTTAAACTTAAAAATTTGGATTCTGATCTGTTTTAAAGGGAATCCACATTTCTACTGAGAGGAGGTTTAAGGAGAGAATTCAGATTCTCCTGGCATTTGATTCTCTTGGCATTTGATTCCCTAGCATGATTTGCAACCAAACATAGGAATCTTTAAACATTTTTGAGAATCCTAAAACATTACCACGTATCAAACGCCACATTAGTGCGATGGTCACTCTACAAGTATAAGTACTTGTAGGGTGTAGGGAGCAAGGGTCGGGGTTTAAGTTTTCAGGAAGAAGCTTTATATGCATATATACTTAGATTATGCTAGAATATAATTTTTATCTTGTATAAAAAAAAAAATTGAAACTTATCATAAAAAAAATATATATATATGATGAGCTCTATTTCCTTATCATTATCTAGACAAAAAAGAAGAAGTAATTTACAAATCCTATACGTTACTTTTTATAAATATTTTTTTTAAATCTCAAAAATAGAAATTGTCTCCCAAATAATTATTTTTTATTTTTAGTATTTTGAAAATTGTTCTTAAAAGTGGGAGCCAAACATGTATAATATAAAAATTATTATCTAAAAACTAGTTTCAAGTTCTATTTTTTAAAAATTGTTTTTATACCATTTCGAAAACAAAACAAAAATCCTCCTACCAATCAGGCCCTTACACGTATCAATTTTTATATTAATAAATCATATTAGGGAAGAGCATCATATAGTTATTATTGATAACATAGATGTCTCGGATTCCAATCATTAATCCAATCATTCATCCTTCTTTAATATGAGTTTTTAGTTGGCAAATCATTCAACTGGTTCAGTCGCTGTACGACTTAGTAAATTGTATTAGATTAATTGCTAATTAAATGACATAAAATACTTTAAGCAAGACTCAAACCGTAGCATAGCCAAAAAATAAAGAAGAAATATAGAAAGAGTCAAGGCCATGACGGAGCAAGCAATATCTTGGTTTCATACTTTACAACTCATACACCTACCATGATGATTGTGTCCATAAAGTGAGGAAGAACAAATATAAAAGCTTTTAACTTTTTTTTTTTCTGGATAAAGCTTTTAACTTTTTTAGGTAATTGGATAAGAAGATTTTGAATTGTGCCTTTGGTTAATTCATTGAACTATTTTAATATGAATGAATTCAGAGAATCCTTGCCTAAATCTTGGGAGGTGTTGCCAACAAAAAAAATAACAAACTTCTGAGAAAAAGTTGAGAGCAAAAAGAAGCAACTTTAAGTTACTCTTTCCTCATCATTTCCACAGAAAACAAACGTGCTCCCCAAGTTCAATTAAATCCTTATCAGTATAAATACCACTTCTACATTCCTTTCAGTACAACTCAAACCAACAAGACCCTTAAACCCAACAGTCCTCTCTAGGACAAGGACTTCATAGAATCATAGCCAACAACTACCAGGCATCTTTTTTGAGGTTATACAATCAAACCAATCAGAGTCCCTCTAGACCTTCTTAGCCAATAACTACCATATACCTCTTTTGAGATTGAACCCAGTTGATCTTATAGAAAGATAAATCCATATTCAGATTTGATGGATCAGACGATATCTACAGAAGAAGGAAGCATTCATCTGAAGATTTCTGAGCTTCAAAAGCTCAGTGAAACATTCAGTTCAGGTGCCACAATTTTCGAACCTCAGGGGGGTATTGAGAAGAGAGAGAGTAGTAGTGCAGATTCTATTTCTCCTACAACAACACCAGCAATTCGTGCACCCGAAAAGAAGCTTACCCTCTTTGCTCTACAGCTTGCAGTTCTTGAGAAAGCAGCTACAGGCCTAGGAACTCTGGGTTTCATCTGGGCAACTGTTGTTCTTCTAGGTGGCTTTGCCATCACATTGGATAAAACCGACTTCTGGTTCATTACAATCATCTTGTTGATCGAGGGGACTCGAATATTCAGCAGGAGCCATGAACTTGAGTGGCAACACCAAGCCACATGGTCAATTGCTGATGCTGGAGTCAACAGCTTCCGAGCATTGAGGTCCAGCTCACACTTCCTCATTCGAAAAGTAAAATCATTTTTCCGGCCAATTCTTGCAGTGCAGAAACCAAGTCAACATACTAGAGAATTAACCAGGACAATTGATGCTGCAAGTCCTCGATTTAGTGATCACCACAGAATGCCAACTCGGACATGGAAAAGCTCAGATGTTCCTCTTCTTCCATTTAGTCAATGGGTTTTCCTCTCAAGAAATGTCAGCAAGCTTCTCCATTGGCTCCAAATCATATCTGCATTAGCCTGTGTGGTCCTCTCATTGATGAAGCTCATCAAGCATAACTACGGGCAGGTAGAAAAAGGAGACACTGACAAGAGGAATCGGCAATCTGCTCTGAATATTTTCTATGCCTTGGCATTAGCAGAAGCATTGATGTTTCTAACGGAGAAAGCTTACTGGGAGTGGAAGGTCATCTACCAAAAACTGTTGGATGAAGTGAATACGGAATGCGAGTTTGGACCTTCAGGTATGGTTTCAATCAGAAGATTCTTCTATGATGCCTATTCAAGATGTGTAAATGAGAGCATTTTTGATGGCTTGAAAATGGATATGGTTACTTTTGCTATGGATCTCTTGGATTCAACTTCCCCTGATGAGCAGCTAATTGGAGTTAGAATTCTTCGACAGTTTGCAATGCATGAGCGGTTTTCTAGTGACACCCTTCAAAAAATAGGGATAAATATATCAGTGATAGAGAGATTAGTTGAGATGTTGAATTGGACAGACCCACAAGATGAAGAGATCAGGCGGTCAGCTGCAGAAATATTGTCAAAACTAGCTGGCAAAAAGCAAAACTCCCTCCGGGTTGCTGGCATTCCTGGTGCTATGGAATCAATATCATCTCTACTCCAAACCAACAGAAGCAACAGTGGTGCAGCCGACGAAATTGGTGAAAAGAATCTCATCTTTGACCACGCAAATTACGGATTCTGGACATTCAATCATTTAGGACTTCTTATCCTGAAGAAACTTGCACGCAACCATGATAACTGTGGAAAGATTGGAAATACAAGAGGCCTCCTACCAAAAATCATAGATTTCACCCATGCTGGGGAGAGGTTGTTGAAGGATGAAAATGTTGCAGCGTCTCAGATTCTGACAGTGAAACGATCCCTGCAATTGGTGAAGATGCTGGCAAGCACAACCGGCTCTACAGGGAGACATCTCCGAAAAGAAATTTCTGAGATAGTTTTCACCATCAGCAACATCAGAGATATTCTACGGTATGGAGGGAGTTACCCAATGCTGCAAAAACTTGGAATAGATATTTTAACAAGTCTTGCCCTGGAAGAGGATGCGACAGAGAGGATTGGGGGCACAGGTGGAGTTATGAAGGAGTTGTTCAACATTTTCTTCAAAGAGGAAGTGCCAGAGAGTCAGATTCATGTAAGAATCGCTGCTGGAGAAGCACTGACGATGCTGGCTTTAGAAAGCAGAAGTAACTGTTATCATATTTTGAAACTGCATGTACTAGAAAGGCTTATAGGAGCATTGAAAGTTCCATTGCTTCGTGAAAGTGCTGCAAGAATTTTAAGAAACTTGTGCGCCTTCAGTGGTGGAGATTACTTCAACCAGCTAAAGGGAGTAAAAGTTGCAGCACCAACAGTAAGTGACTTTTACAATAACTATGATATCCTACATTTTCTTTTTCCTTCCAAATACAAGCTTTCGTGTTCAATTATCAACACTATAATGATAATAAATGTTGTGACTATATTTAACCCCTTGCCCTCCTATTGCAGGTGCTTCAAGCAATCATGATAGAAGAGAACAAACTACAAGAAGTGATGGTTGGACTAGCAGCACATGTTTTTAAATTCATGACTTCTGAGGAGGCAAGAATCATGTTTGACAAAGCTGGAATTACTGAGGCTGGATTGGCTAGTAAATTAGTCCAGATTCTGAAAAAGCACCAATATCCACCAATCAAGACTCCGAGAATAAGGAGGTTTGCCATTGAGTTGGTGATATGGATGATGAGAGACAAGGCAACAAATGTATGTATATACAAGGATCTGGAGATGGAGATGGTGCTAGAGAATGTCTTGGAGACTACAGCAGAGCTTGAAAGCTTCAATATTTTCTCTGGGACAGTTGGACTTAGCCGGCACAGCACTACAATCCACTCACTGGCTGAAATTGCTTTGAAGCTATTGGCAGATAAGTAAAATCTCACAGATACTGGATCAATTGCTCAATACACCATTTTAAATTAAACATGTAAACAAAATTATATTGTAAATATGGGCGCATAAAATTGCGGGAGATTCTTTTTATCTATGTAATAAGGAAGCAGATGTAATTTTTTAATTTATGACAATTCAATTATTTAATTTATTGAATCTTCTATTGGTTGAAATTGGTTACCATATTATTGGAATTTTCTGTTCCAGACTGTTAATATATCTTAATGAATTCAAATGCCAGTCTGATCCAAACAAGACCAAAAAAGACATTAGGATTTCCCCTTCTTTGGTACAGAATAGAACCAGAATATATTTTTTTATACCACAAGGGCATGTATCCTTTATCACTCTCCTGTTTACCATAAACTTCTGTCTACCAGTGTGGAGAAACCAATCAAAGATAGCAGTTAACGCAGAAAGATAAATTGGCACTGTATTTCATAGTTATAAATGGGCATCAAATTATAAATACAAAAGCTACATATGACAGATAGAGATAACATTATTTTTTATTCAAATTTGAACCGAAAAATTACTACTGAAGTGAACAAGCATATCTTTGGATAATTTGCACTTCCAAGAAATTTCCAATCTAATATCCAATTTATTTCACTGTAAATGTCAAAGAACAAGCAATAAAGTAAATGCTATTAACAAGTCAGCAATTATCACTAGAAGTGCACCCTCATTCTCTATTAACACCTTTCCACAAATGAGAGGACACAAAAAATTCAACAGGAAGTGTACTGCCCTCTCAGCCAATTACTTTTGAGACAACCCCTGCACCAACTGTTCTACCACCTTCTCTCAAAGCAAATCTTTGTCCTGTTAAACCAACAAACAAATAGCCATATGTTAAAAACTTCCACAATATCAGATTCTGGATTTGTAAAGATGCCATAATGGAAAAGCATGAATTGAATTAAATCAAAATTATTACATCATATACATAGGATTTCTTTCCAGGTAGTAACTTTAGAAATTCCAGAAAAGATTATTAGAGATTTTCCAACAAGCAACCATCAAGTCAAATTCAACATCACTTTCATACAATGCCCTTAGCCATTAGGCCATGTCAAAACCGCTATATTTTTACCTATAAAAAAAAATAAAAATAAAATAAAAATAAAAGGAAGTATAAGATTTCCATGCACCCAAATGGATCCATCGGAACATAAAAATGGCTTCCGTACACACCCACATTAGATTATTAGTCTTCTTGATCACACAGACTTAATAGAATCAGTTACCTTCTGAAATCAACTTAATCAAATCAATGACCAAGGTGTAAATGCTTATTCATGACCAAGTGAAAACCATTTTAAAACTAAGCACTAGGTACAAATAGATTCTGAAGAAGCATCCTTTATCCAGCAGCCAAAAACTTCCACTTGATTGAATCGTATGATTTGTTGATTATAAGGCACACAGGTTGTAATTACTAATTAAAGAAATGAAAATGCAATCTTTACATAAAAATTATGCTGATACAAATTATTTCAAGAAAAGAAATTTAGTAAAGAATAGATCCAATTTTATAGTTAAAATCTGAGTTTAACACAAGATAAATTAGTAACTAAAAAATGACTTTTGGTAGATTTTTACTTCTTGGGTTTAGAAATTTGAATAATTTTAATTGTGGCTCATATTAATCTGATTTTTTTTAATAAAAAAAATTATATTTAAGAGTCAATCTAACCTGCTTCAAGAGGAACAGGTGCTATTAGTTCAAAAGTTGCAGTCACATTATCACCAGGCATCACCATCTTTACGCTTTCAGGTAGTTCCACCTTCCCAGTTATATCTGCAGTCCTCATGTAAAACTGGGGCTTATAATTTGAGAAGAAAGCAGTATGACGGCCACCTTCATCTTTTGTTAGGACATAAATCTCTGCCTCAAACTTCTTATATGTTTTCACCGCACCAGGTTTGGAGATTACCTGTAAAAAACAAATAGAATTTAAAAATAACAAAAAAAAAAAGATAAAAAAGAGGGGCAAAAGACCGTGATATTAAACACATGAGAATCATAAATATAAAGCTATGGATACAAAATGCTGAAGCACACCTTTACAGTGTTTCTAGATAGACTTTTTCATTATCAGTTTCTTATTGATATACATAAATATTATTCACTAAAATATCACATATCCAGATTAAGTCATTCTACAAAACCTAGATTCCATCTGATCTTGATTTGTAACTATTAAAAATTCACAATTGTTTTTCTATACCTCAGATAGTATTACTCACCATTCCTCGTTGTACATCATCACGTTTTAAACCACGCAGAAGAAGACCCACATTGTCACCAGCCTAAAAAAGAACCTAATTAATTTAACAATCAGCAGTGCAGTACAGTACAAGTGATGTAAAGCCAGTTAATTACCTGCCCTTGATCTAAGATCTTCTTGAACATCTCCACACCAGTCACTGTAGTCTTCAAAGGTCCACCCTATGAATTAAGAAAGGCAAAAACGAGTCAAAAACATGATAAACTCATAATGTTCAAGAGAAGCCAATGAGACAGTGGTATCATTAAATATAGTTAAACTTTAATCTAGATATATACCTGCATCAAACCCATTACTTCAACCTCCTCACCAACTTTGATGGTACCTTGTTCAACACGACCAGTTACAACAGTCCCACGTCCCTACAAACACAATCACATAAACCAAAAAATATCACAAGTCACAGCTTAGGTGCCTGGGCCTGTTTTTGATTAATAAAATATGATTACGCACAGGAATACAGAGAAATGTAATAGAAAATTTTCATGGTATCTAACCATTGTTATAATCTTGGCCCCAAGTTTAGAAAGGAAAGGCTAGTAAAATTTTCAGCAGAGGAACCAACAGTCATTCTCTAGAATGAAAATAACATCTTAAGACTCCATAACAAGAGATATTTAACTCAATAGTTATTTCAAATTATGTTGCCACATTTAATCATGCATGCTGAAATCGAGAAAACAGAGTTAACACTCCCCCACCCACAACCCCCCCCCCCCCTCTCCCCCACCCTCTTCATCTTCTTCAAAAAAAAGCATGAACACCAAGAAACTGCTGAAAAGTCTCAATGCAATGGAGCAATAGGTCATCCATAATTGCTTTTACCACCAATGTTGGTATGCATGTTCACTTACCTGAATCGAAAATACATCTTCTATTGGCATTAAGAAAGGCTTGTCAAGCTGGCGCACAGGATCAGCTATGTATTGATCCACAGCATCCATCAGTTTTAGAATAGCCTTCTTCCCGAGTTCTTCATTTGTCCCCTGTAAGGCAGACAAAGCTGAACCTCGGACAATTGGGATTTCATCCCCAGGAAATTTGTAGAAGTTGAGCAGCTCTGCAAAATTTGTTTGTCCACGTGAACAGAAACAATTAATTCAATATCTACCATAAGTAAGCAGAAGTACAAAACTACAAAAACTAAATTCAAAAGGCATTATAATTTACAAGAGTTAAAAGCACACCAAAGTAAAAGATCTATCATACCACGAAGCTCCATTTCCACAATTTCAAGTAGCTCCAGATCATCCACAGCATCCACTTTATTGAGAAAGCACACCAATGATGGCACACCAACCTGAGCCATAAAAACAAATGAACTATTTAAAGATGATAGCCCCATAAACAAGTTGTAATAATCACTGAAGAGCTGTACAAATTAATTGACTAAATTACGCACCTGACGAGCAAGCAGAATATGTTCCTTCGTCTGTGGCATGGGCCCATCAGGAGCAGATACCACCAGAATGCCCCCATCCATTTGAGCAGCTCCAGTGATCATGTTCTGCATTCAGCAAAATCCATTAGTAAAACAAAAAACAAGGGAATGAATACTGCAAGAAATAGCAGCTAGCTCTTGACTCGCATAGGAAACATTTATGTTAGTTGCTTTAAAATTCAACTTTTTGGCCTTGTCCAAACTTGTGTTCAAGGTAATCACGGACTTCCCCTTCTTGTCTCCTTAACTACTTTCCTAAGTGATAATTAGTTTATTGAGTGTAAAAGATACACCTATCAAGTATCAACATTACAACTTATCTTGATCATATTTAATGTATTAAATTACCATGAGATAACAGGGGAAAAGGAAAGAAAAATGACAAAATAACCCTAAATCATATGACCGTAACAAAATCAGTTAATACAACACATAGTTCATTAGAATGCCATTACTCAACACATTAGAAGAAGAGTGATAATTCATTAGAATTCCATTACTCAACACATTAGAAGAAGAGTGATAATTCATTAGAATTCCATTACTCAACACATTGTTCATACAGATAACATGGCAGAAAGATATTGTTCAGAAATTGCTATTGATACAGATTTCTTTTTGAATTCATATCAATAAGACCCATCTCACTTTACTCCCAGAAGTCAGAACTTGGACTAAGAATTGGCTATGTTCTATCTTGAAGCATTTAATGCACAAAGCTTCCAACTTCAAATAGGAAAATGCATTATGTACCTACCAATTCAGTGCTTTCCCTTAAAAATAAAAAGATCGATGTATTTCTCAAGGCTTACTTTAACATAATCTGCATGTCCTGGACAATCAACATGGGCATAGTGTCGCTTAGCAGTCTCATACTCCACATGGGCCTACAAGATCAAGATAAAACCCAGGATAAGTTACACAAACATCAAGAAATACATGTACAAACAGAGGAAACAAGAAAAGACACAAAGCAAATCCAAACTATATCTTATAATTACAGCAAATAGGGCATGTCAAGAACTAATAAATAATAAGAATAAAAGAGTAGCAAACTATATCCTTACAGTAGCAATAGTTATTCCTCTCTTCTTCTCCTCAGGAGCCTTGTCAATCTGATCAAAGGCAATAGCCTTGGCTTTGCCTTCTTCGGCTAACACCTATTTTATAATGTCAATCTAATTTTAGTACCCCCAAAATTTGGTAATTCTATCAGTTATATTCTTTGACACATGAAAACGAAAATAATTTATGACCATCAAAGTGATCAATCATATAAAAAGTTATCTAAACCTTTGTAATTGCAGCTGTCAATGTTGTTTTTCCATGATCTACATGCCCGATGGTCCCCACATTTATGTGGGGCTTTCTGTAACAACAGTATCAAGGAAAGCAAAATTATAATGAGAATGATGAACTAGCAGAATTGCAATGAAAAATCAAGAAGGACGAAACATAGAGCTTCCACATATAGGCTTAATGTCCATTGACTCATTCATAAGAGGCAGAACTCATTATCTGATATATAGATGATGAACAAAACACTAAAATGCATCCCATTTTAATCATTTCACCAATTATCTTCTCATCATTTCACAGTTGGCAAGTATATAATTACAGCCAGCTTTATTATTATTATTTTTCTTCTACTGGGTGTTCTCTCTGTCTCTTTCTGTCTCTCTCTGTCTCTCTAAACTAACCAAGACAACCCTTCATCTCAACAACCACGAAACAACAACAATAACAACGATGGTAAATACAGACACGCACACATACATACATACATACATATATATATATATATATTCCATTCCACTTGATCAGCATTTTATTTATCAACCAAGCAGAGAGGCAAAGACTCATGCATTGCATTAACTAGAACTCGATCCAACACGAACCCAAAATTCCAAAACCAATGCAGAAAAAGCTTCAAACTTTTCCAAAACCCATTTACAATAACACCAAAACAAACAAAACCCACAAAACCAAAACCCCCAACAACAGTGATCGGACTTACGTTCGAGTAAATGTGGCCATGGAGCGGCAAAACGACAGGAAGAAATCGGTGGCATTTCCAAACGAGGAGTCGAGTAAAGAGAAATGGGTGGAACCGAGTGTACAAGAAGAAGAGTGGTGTAGGAGTGAGAGAAAGCGCTTGGCGTTGGGGCTACTAATAGTAATACTACGGCTTCGGATAACGACTGAGGCCATTGACAGAGACAGACGAGACGTGGAGGTTTGTTTGTACTTTGTAGTTTGAAGTTTGTTTGAGAGATGAGTGCAGGTTTAAGGTTTAGGATTTTTTTTTTAAATAATCAAATCCATGTACAATTTCGTCAGTTAGCCAAGTTTGATATTATTTTGGTATTAACAAATCGAGTCGTTGTACAGTGTGTCAAGCTCACATATTACTTTCGTTTTGTCTTTCTAGTTTTTTTTTTTTTTTTAAGTTATCTCACCCTGTATATATAAAAATAATTTAACTATTTATATATAATTTATAATTTATTTATTTTTGTGTATATTCTATTATCATCCCAAAATGCTTAGAATCTTCTTCTCTTAACACTCTCTTAGCCCTTTCTCATTCATCTTTATCTTATTAATATCAAAGATTCGTAATTAGGGATGGTGAAATACCTCCAACTTCTCTCATGGACTTTTGCTCTGATGAAGAGATAAAGCAGAGATAGGACATCTTTGATTCGACTCTATCCCATTTTGTTGTCATTCCTCTATATATATATATATATATATATATATATAATATTTAAAATTTGAATCATAGTATTTATCGTTACTACACTTTTATTGAGTCATGTTAGTGGTCATGTCATTATTATATTTCCTACATTTCTTAAAAAAATATGTATATAAATTAATGTATGCAATAATGCATTATGTCTTTACTAATTCTCAAAACTAATTATAACTTATCAATCATGATATGGCTATCACTTTTCACTACCATAACTTTATACATTCTTGAACCTAAATGTAACTTATAAGTGAAAATATATGTAATATAAACACCTTAGGTGGAAACACCATTTATTTATTTTTAGTTTATAATCACTTGTAAAAAAAAAAAATCATTCCACTGCTGTATTTATATTTGTATGATAAAGTAGTATTCAAGGCCAAGTTGAAGGGTCTAGTTCCACTACTTAGAGAACCATATATCATTTTTATCAACTCTTTACCCCATTTCTTTTTTCTTTTTGTATAAAACATTACATGCAAGTGATTTTCCTTATATGTTTTTTGTTTTTTGTGGTGTACCAACTTTCTCTAAATAGTAAATGGTACTGAATTCAAATTGAACAAAACCTTCAACAAGCACATAGAATCACAAACACATGTATAATAATTTAATTAAAGATATTAATGTGCTAGCAAATTTGATAGGTGTTACTTCAACAAAAAACTTTTTCCATTACATTGGAATACATTACTTATCATAGATTATGATTTTACTTAACTTTATTTTTATAATTATTATTAATTTTTTGAGTTATGTTTACTAACTACTGTTTGGCATTCGGCCTATTTGGGTTCACTTTAGTCCAATTCAGCCCACTTTGAGCCACTTTAGTTCATTTGGTCCACTTCGATCCATTTTTGTTCACTTCAGTCCATTTGTTCCACTTCAGTCTAGTTTGGTTTCATTCTATCCAATCTGGTCCATTTCGTCTACTTTAAGCCACTTTGGTCCACTTTAAGCCACTACCGTCCATTTTTGTCTATATTTTGGTCCAATATGATCTTTTCGGTCGACTTCTGGCTACTTCAGACCAATTGGATTCTTTCAGTCCATTCAGTCTACCATCGTCCATTCAGTCCACTTCGATCCAATCTGGTCGATTTGATCTACTTGGTCCATTTCTGTGTACTTACTTAAGAATGAGAAAATACATGTTTGGGTTGAGAGTACTATCAATTATTTGAGCAATATCAATTGTAATTATATGATAGGTTCTCATTATCATGATAATCTCCTTAAGAAAAATTTTGAATAATAAATTTGAAACTTAAGAATTTTAATTGTACCAAAATAATTAGAAAAATAGAATGCATAATAACAATAGTTGGAAGAATATAGATCACTTCAAAAAAGAATAATGTCAATAAAAAATGATTAAATAATATATTTGTAAAAATAGAGAGTTAGAAATTTTATAATTTTTAGGAAGAGCAATTTATTTACAATAAAATTTAAAGAATAAATTATACATTATACTATATCTTAAAATAATTATATATTCTCACACGTCGCTTGAGTATGCCACTAGTGTCATATAATCTACGAGTAATGAGAGAACAAAAAAACCATTATGACCTTTTTTACAACTTACTAAGACAATACATTGCAATTGAAGTAACATCATTTTCATATGAGTTCACTATTAAGACTATTTTTATTATGTTCTAATCATAACCAATAATCTTAAAAAATATATACACACCAAACAATATCCATAAAAGAAGGTTATACCCAGTCCACAAAACTCTCACTTTTGCAGGGTCTGGGAGAGATCATGATAGGTAGTCTTACTCCCAATTTATTGGAGAGGTTGATTTCTAAACTTGAACTTGTGACCTTTCGTTTTTTGTGGAAGACACTTGTCCTTGCACTAAAGCTTCCCTTCTATCAAACTTAGGGGAAAACAATTGTGCCGGACTTATTGATATTCCAAAGGTAAAAAATTCAAAACATTAATAAAATAAAAGGTTATTAGATTATTTGGCTCATCTTTGTCGGAGATCAAAGTCTAAACAAGCTTAGCACCTTCCTTGTCAGTTAATTGGATTCCTAGACGTGCCAATGGGCTTCCCAAATGTTCTAGCCCGCTAGACTCTCTTTACTCTCAAAAAGAGAAAGCAAAACATACAAAAGCCCCTTCCAAGGGTAAGTTTAACAACCTCAGGAAGGTTATCCAAAACATTTTTACCATCTGAGTAACAAAGAAGGCTGGCAATGATAGAGCATTTACAAAAATAGTTTTCGATTGGTAGATATTATCACATAGATTATCAAGTGTCAATTGTTTTTCAATTGGTAGATAATTCTTACATTGAAGTAACAAACCATCATTTATTGTCTTTCTCTACAAAGATCACATTCACAAGTCTAGGAAGAAAAGAAAAATCAAGCACAAATATCATTCCATAGATAACCAAAAGTGGTATTTGTTTTTGATTGGTATTGACAGAATTCTTACATTGAAGTAACAAACAATAATTTCTTCTGTTTTTCAGTAGTCAATGTAGAGCCTTGTAGACAAATCAGAAGGAAATATGCTAGCCTTCTTACACACATTCACAACTTTTTTTTTTTCCCTTTCTCTTTCCTTTTCCCCTTTTTCTTTTTCTTGGAAACAATTTACAAAATACAATCCCTAATGCTTAGGTACAAGACAATACTACACCATCAGAATGTCCATTAAAATGAGCATCTTTTCATCTCATCGATTGTGACTGTTTCGGAAAAAGTTGAGATCCCAACGACGCATCAAACCATCCATAATATGGCTTGCTGGGTTTCGTTCAACAGTTAATGTGGCTATTGTATTGGCTGACATGTCAGCATCTGTGGAGCTCTGTATGCTTGCTGAAGTATCACTATGAGCAGAAGTCCCTGTGCTTGCAGTTTCCATGCAAGATGAAGTAGCATCAGATGCAGGTCCCAAACCTATATCAGGAGATGGATGCTCAGATGCCAAATTTTTGGCATTGATCACTGAAGTGTTGTTGGATTCTGCTTTTGAAGGTTCACAATGCTCAACTGAAGTGGACGTGGATTCTGTCTTTAAGGGCTCACAACGCTGTGTAGGAGAAGCCTCCTGGTCATCTTTATGTACAGGTTTTACAGAACTAGAGCTAACGCTAGGCGGTTCTCCTGCTTGGGGACGTCTCATTTCCAAGTCTTTTAATGATTCAATCACTGCTTCCATGAACATCTGAAAATGGTAGGCAAGTCAAAGGTCAATTCAAAGCAACAAGTTCATTGGATGGAGATGAACATTTTTTTTTATGTAGATGATGGAAAGCCAATAATTTGACTTACCCTTTCTTCCTCCTCTGCATTGCATGGAAAACCTGTCAAGTCATCAAGCGGATATTCTACATACTGATCATCATCAGAAGTAGTTGGAACATGGGGGCCAATCGGATGGCCATTTGATAATTCAAAGCTAATCATTTTAGAAGATGTTGAGCTATGATCGTCCTCATTCGTTAAATCCTGCAGCAGAGCATGACTAATGAGTATATTTTATTTTGATTTGCATTTGTTTTATAATTCTTTTTACATTCTTTTTTCTACCAAATTGTCCTTTCTTTTTTTCTTTAACGCCATGCAAGGGTTAGTTAGGTACCATGTAAATTGTAAATTAGCAGCTCATTGACTTGCCAGCATGTAACAAAATTTGAGCTATGATGACGAACAATTTGTCTGTTAGTTTTATCAAGTAGCAAATTATCGGTTAAGGGTGTCCCATACATGTGTATGGCTCTATATCCATTATAAATATCATGGGATAAAATCAAAGGAAGAAAACTTAAGACCTATGAGATGGTTGAATAAGATAATATAAAGAAGTTACCTCATCTTCAGATTGATCATCTTTAGATGGGAAACTAGAAGGAACCTGAGCAAAGTAAAAGAAACAATGAATAAACATGCCACAGAGAAATAAAACAAACTTCAAGTCAATAAGCTGGAAGCATCAAAAGTGCCATATATTTTGGGGTTAGGCAAGACAATCTCAAAAACCCGACACCCTGTTAAAAGAGAAAAAAGAAAAAGAACTAAACCTCATTCCTAAACTACTACTTAGCCATGCAGTTGGGAGAAATTTTACATGATTTGAACTCTTACCTTACCCCTTTTCCTCTTGATTTCCTCTGTGTGTGCACGTGTGTGTGTGTGGAGAGAGAGAGAGAGAGAGAGAGAGAGAGAGAGAGAGAGAGAGTTGGGTGTCAGGGCTCATGAAAATCGTTCCACGCAAACTAGGTGTCCATCATACACTACTCTTAAAATGTTTGGACTTTGACCAAATTAGTTTGGACAGAGTGGTATGTGTGGCCAACCTTTTGTGTTGTGTAATTTAGACATCTAAGCACCAAAAGAAAATCAACCAAATACTAACCTCTGTCCTACTCATAGGTCTTTTAGGTTGGAGTAGTTTAATGGAATCTGATGTGCTGCCTGTTGCCGGTTCTGCAACTAATAAGCAATCAATGAGAAAGAGCAAAATGAACGGTAGATGAAATAAAGATCCTGGAAGAGATCATAGTTTGGGAAGTAAGTAAAATGAGAAACTTGAGTCATGCCTTTTGATGCAAGCGAAGATTCATGCTTGTAAGCTTCGCGCACACTTCTCCAACTACCCTGAAGGTATCAGAGTCAACCATTGCAAAGGGTTGTGAATATGCAAATCGGCAGTCTGAATAAAATTGAAAGCTTCAACCAGATGTTTTGGTGTTCAATTTACCTTACCGAAGTAATCATCCATAGGGTCAAAAAACGTTCCCCCTGCTTCATCCTCTGGAGGTTGCAAAACATTATGGAAAAATATATTTATAGAATCAAAGTAGAATTGAGGGCGTGGAGAATTATGATCTCCCTCAAATTTGATAATGTTTTTGTCCCCCTGCAAAAAGCATGCATTAAAAGACAAGCCCTACATAACATTCAATGCATGGAATGGCAGACTGCAGAGACCAACATACCGAGAAGATGATCAACAGGCATCACTTGATTAAGAAAATTATAGAAAATAAATGTAGAGCATATGCAGTGAATAGAACGATGAAAACCAGGGTAGGAGATCTAAAGGCACTCTTGCACAAGGAAATTCTTGTAGATATGGTAGCAGCAACAATTGATAAAATTTAAATGTGAAATCATTAATCAATGAGCTCAGTCCAACAGTGTCCAAGGGTCTTTCTAGATAATCAAGACAAAAAGTCAGGTATTAATCCATAAAGTTCTCTCTCTCTCTCTCTCTCTCTCTAGCTCTTTGGGGGGGGGGGGGGGGGGCTTAAAGCTGGACCTTCCTATTGAGTAAAATTTTCTTTTTCTTTTTCCAGAAAAAAATGGAAACACCAGATGAGAAAAGCAGTATGAAGATAATGATGCATGTGTGCATGATTTATACAAATAATTTAAACTTTTGCTTTTAGTGCAAACCATAATTAGCTTAAATATGGTGATTGCATAACTTTGTACAAATTAATCAAAATTAGGTGTATATATGAGCAATAATTACCATATAAACTTCAAATATACGATCTGAGTGATGGGGGCGTATGAAATCATCATCAATGGCATGTCCTACTAAAACTGGAACGAAGCTAGACTTTGCCACCTGTGAAAAGAAATAGTGGAACACTTTTGTCAATGAGAGTAAACATCAAGAAATAAACACTGATATGGGTATGCTTCTATTTCTTTAACATCATGCATATATAAACTTCTTCTTTCGTATGTTTCGTAAATACTTTGCATTCCCTACTAGAATTAATTCCCTCCCCAATGACAACATTCATGCATGCCCATAAAGCCCTGGCAACCTGTTGAAACACTAGCACAGGACAATGAAACAATGGTGACTGCCTCTTAGCACTTCATCAAGTCACACCAATTGACTCTCAATGCATTACGAAAATAAATTAGTTACACAGCCATGAGAGCAATAGCAGGTAGAGTCCAAGAGTTGGTCTGAGACAAACCAAAGAGAAACTAATCCATTCTCATTTTCTGGATTCCCAGTCTCTTAAATTTTTCATCTATTACTCTTGTCAAAGCTCATATGTACAAACTGAAAGATTTGGAAAGTGAGAACATGTGTGGACAGGTTCTAGAAGGTTATCATGCATAAACAAGTTTATTGTCATCTGGTAACATTGGTGATACCCAATGGCCAGCACATATACGCACTGCTTATGCCTGATATTACTTGCCTATGTACATCCTATGGCCTCCAAAGGAAAAAATTGCACACTTCTCACCGGAATGTAGAAGGGTCTGGTGGCATTGAAAGCAAACAAATAACCACTCCTTATCAAGTCACTAGTTTCTGTATAGTCAGATTTGGCTAAATGAGGATGTTTTAAAAAATTTTGAAACCTCCTATTCTTTTTTTTTTCTTCCCCTTATTGTAAATTACACTTGTGCCCATATGTCTTGAACTCACTACCTCATTCCAGAAATTCACTCTTACAAGTGCAGAATATGCTATTTAGTCAAGTTGGTTGTATAATAAATACAACACAATTTATTTCGTAACATACTAAATGAATTAGTACTAATAATTACCCATTCTCCCAAAAACTTAAGTTATTAGGAAATGATAAATTTAATCACTTAGCCATAATTCTAACACCCCATCATGTGTGAGACTAAACTTCCCCTTAATAAGTAAGGCTCAACACGTAGGATTTTTTTTTTTTAAAACATTTTAAATGGGATTAGAGTGGAGACATGGATCAAACTCAAGACCTCCTAATTTGATACCATGATAAATTACCGATTCTCCCAAAAGCTTACATTGTCAAAATTCTAACAAGTTATAAAATTTGATTCAATCAACTTGTATGTATCATAAACATGAATTGAATCATATTGTTTCCATTTTGCCAAGTAATATTTTTGTAGAAATGAAAAAAAAAAAAAATATTGTTTTAAGTTGAGAAAAATATTGTAGAGCAATTATAGAGAGAACAAGAGTGATTAAGAGAAAGAGAGAACACACAAGGGTTACATGGCTCCACCTAACAGCTTATGTCCACGGGATAAAGCCCTAGCGGCTACATCTTATTGAATTCTCAATTGCATTATAGAACCCAGAGTAGGGTTTACATACTAGAGAAACCTAAACTAACCATTGATTAACCCAGGGTTAGTATGTTTTTTCTCCAAGTACATGGGTCTACAAAACCCATATCTTTAACATAAATAAGTTGTCTTTTAATAAGATGGGAAACTATCAAAATGGGTGGACAACAGCATCTACCCATATATATCAGGAAGAAACTTATTGTACATTATTAGCTTAAAAAAGATATAATGCTATGAAAGAATCATAAATCCATAACACTTTGTTCAAAGAAATCAGTAACAAATACAACCCAACAGAGAAAAAAAATCATGGATAAGATAAAACCTTAATGGTGTTCAGTTCCGTTATGTCAAACTTTGCCTTCTTCTGGATAGCTCTTCGCATGTATTGAATTGCAAGTTTCACCTAGAATTGGCAAAGAGGATAAGTAAAAGTTAAAAAGTCCTTAGAAATAGAAAAAAGGTAAGGTACAGGTGACAAGAGACCATAAAAAGATTTATGCCATTGGGCCTCAAGCAAAAATAAATATGAATGGTCAAAAGAAATTGTACAATTAAGGGTGAACACATATGTGGACCTTTTAGAGATGAGGTAAATAGCAAATATAGAAATCTGCCTGACAAGAACAAGATTTGGCTGTGGCACGTGGGTCTTGAACAACCCAATACGTTTTTCAGTGGGTATCTGAAGCAAATTTAGAATTTAAATCCATATAATAAAATATAATTATAGATGTTGATCTCAGAAACTTTTTTTTTTATGAGTATGTAGATCTCAGAAATTTACGGTTTCATTTAACAAATATGTTAATAGTCAAAGCTGAATTCAATAGGACATTTCAAAAAATCTGAGAGGGAAAGCTAACAAGTTATGAAAAAAATTTATGAAGATCATATTGCAAGGAGTTTAAAGGAAATTCTGTTCGCCATTTGTTAATAATTTTTCTGAATTTAGTAGTACATTTCCCTATTTCAGAAAATTCAGACTTGCTAAATTTAACAGTATATTTGCACCTTAATATCCTAACATCTAATTTTTTGACAAACTTTTCTGTCTTCATGTTTTTTTTATAAGAAAATTCTTTACACTTGCCCCAAACCAAGTAGAGAATTGGGTTTCTCACAAAAATAAGTCTGTGCCTCAAAATATGAGTATCTAAGAGTTTCTTTTGAATGAATTTACTTACTGTGAACTTGGGTAGACGTATTTTGTAGGTATCCACCAGTTCCATCATCAAGTCAACCAAATCAGAGAAGGGACTATCAAGAACCATTCCAGCAATTGAAGGATCCTCAGCTCCATACATTAGGCTGTGGGAGAAAAAATAAACTACATTGTGATTGGCTTAGAAATAACCAGAACCACCTAAGCCACAGAGCAAAAGTACTCAAGCTAAAAACCCAAAAATAATACTTGGTAATGCTAGCAACATCACCTTTTTATTTTTTATTTTTTTAAAAAAAATCTACAAACTTAGGGTGGTACACTACAGCTAATATAAAAGACCATCTGCCTGATGAACAATAGATAACATTGACCATGATGGTACACTACAGCAACACACAAGCTAATTCTTCCAATGGTTACTTGGTTTCAATGATCATGTTTGCAAGTGAGTAAATGCATTGTATCCAAGGAAACTTCAACAACTTGGTGGAAATAATATAAACTACTCAAGATACATCATGATGTAATTTTAATTTCTGCTTGACAGAGCCATACAGAATATTGATCAATCTCAGAGTTGCAACACCCAGTATCACTGGTTTCATCTAAGCTAGTATCCTCCAAACAATTAGACTGTTGAAATTACTCAAATTGCAACAACAAAATTATTCCTCATGAAAGCCATATGAGCAGCATTAACGATGTCCTTATATTATCCTGGTAGCATCATTGCCAAATAATCCATATGCCTGATGAATTATAGAGTTTGTGCCCAAAAGTTTGTTCCTTTACAAAAAATAGTTACTTTATGGTTGGATAGAGAAGGTCCAAGGTGAAATTTTCTGAACCTTAGGCTTCATGGACAACATGATTCTGCAATTTTGCCTTTTGGCATTTAGGGCAAAGACTATATATAAAAGGGCAGCTCATGATGGAGAATTAGAAGAAGAATGTTACTTCAAGTACCACATGTTGGTATTATGTGGAGTAGGTGGAGAAATTAATTAGGATTATGTTTTCACTTAAGCAAAAGACAACCTATCAAGTTTGAATCATCTCAAAACATCATTTTTTTTAACACATAATGTAATTTATTGATAAAGAAACTACCTTATTTATACAAGGTGTATACGTAAGGTAATCTAGTGAATTACCAACAAAAAAAAAATGTATATTACAGTCAAAATGAGAGATAATCTATGAAAACTACAATAACTGAATAAAGTATCACTAGAGCCCAATACAAGTGACATTAAAACAATGATCTAGTCAAATACATCTTCAGTTGAACCACCAAGGTTTCCACTTCTTCATATTAATGAAGTAATGATAAAAAAATCCCATTCTTGAATGCTTTCTCAAAATCTCACAATCATGCGGATACAATTTTAAGACTCCAAGGTTCTTTGCAATTCATATCTAAGGCTTCAAATAAAACTTAAGATCTTCAAATTTCTAAAGGCATTGGAACTTATCCAAAAATGAATAAAAAATATTTTAGCTTTGGAAACAATTGATCCTCTTATTTCGCTGAGAGATGATCAATTGTCTTACAAATAAAAATTAAAAAAAAAAAGAAAAAAAAAAAAGTAAAGAGATGTTTAATGTTCTAATTTTGTATGCAAGATTAAAGGAAGACAGAAAGTGAATGGAGGAAACCTAGTAACAGCACCCATCGAACGTCCCCACAAGCCTATCAAAGAGACATTTCCATCTGCCCTCAAATAATCAACCACAGCCCTTAGATCGTCCTTCTGAAAAACAGTCAACAATGTCAGAAGGAAATTTTATGATGAAGAATGGTGATCTAGTACATACACAAAAATATAGTAAATAAGACCACTTATTTTGATATTCAGTGCATTTATAAACAGAGAGAGTATGAATGAGGACATGCATTTACGAGTTGGGTGGCACTGATTGAAGAAAAGAGAAAGTCATCCTAGAAATTGGCCATGTGTAATAAAGTCCAAAAGATGCACCAATGTACTTAATCATGGTCAAAGTGGCTAAATATATAAAAGGCGGCCAAAGATAATGTGGGTAAAAGTAGAAAGGATATGGTCATTAAATATATAACCAAGAATATTAGTTAGGATTAGTATACTCTTTAAGATTTTATTTTATTTTATTTATTGCTGAGTTATACACGCAGTAGTACGAATATCAAATTTGACTTATTAATGATAATTGATTTTGTTGGAGCTGATTGATCGTGATTGATGCTAATTAACACTAACTTATGTTATTAGAGAGATTTGATTGCTATTTCAATTTTATTTTCATAAATGATGTGATCTCAATATGAGTTTATTTTCTTTCCGTGTTTGATGTAATTTGGCCTCTCCTAAAGGGTACAAAGTTCATTATTGTAGATGATCATAGATATGAAATTTGCATAGGAATTTTTCTTTTAGTGCTTGATGCTAATCGCAAACAAGCCTAGTTACTGATTCTTGGATTACTATCTTTATCCCATGTGTGGTGTTGATTCCATGTAACTACAAGTGTTGAAACCTAGGCTCTATTAGTCTAATTTCATCTCTTGGTGTTGATTCAAACCAAACCAAACACCGAAACAAGCCAACTATGACAACCATAAAGAGCCTCAAGACAAACCCCTGTCACCCTTGCCTTCCTTTTATCCTAGCGCATTGAACACCCAAACAAAAACTAGCCACTGTGAAATCAAATCCAATAATCCCTTCAGCTACAAATGACCTAGAACAACCCCATTGTCCCTGCTGAGTCCCTAAGCAGGTCCCATAGTCAATCTCAAGCTCCACGTCAACTGGCAGATCCCTCGAACTTGGGGCCTTGTGGCCGTGCTTCCAATCTCAACCACAACCCACAGATTCTGACCTCTATTCACCCAATTAACTCCTACTGCCTGAGTGATAAGTCACCATTCATTGACAGCTTCAAACATCACTTGTGAGCCCACCATGCACTGGCAATTGAACTTTCTTGATTCCAATGTGCCGCTGTTGTCTCCTCTGTTCCATGTGCACCATGCTGCTGCCAAAACATCATCGGGCTGCTCTACTCGCCATTGCCAAACCCGCAACCAGGTTCCAGCTTTCTTTAAAACTTAATTCGCCACAACTCGATCTTGAAGAAACCCCACAAAGCCTTAAAAAAATCCAAGCTTCTAACCTAACCGGCCAACATGTATATGTGTATATATATAATTTTTTTTTTTTAAATTTAAAAACCTTCAACAAATTTGAGCTACACTCAAGCCCTCTCTAGACCCCACCCAATCCAAGATCTGTGACCATCTAGTGCCACCATGAGCTATACTTGACGGGATCAAGTTTCTCTCACCCTGACAGAGTTGGTGTGGAGACCAAATTTGAATCACTAAAGCTAATTGATTTTGTTTGATCTCATTCATCGTGATTGTTCTACTTGACACAGATTGATGCTATTAGAAAGATTTGCTTCCTATTTGAATTTTGTTTTCGTATATAATGTAATCTCATTATTAATTTATTTTCTTTCCATGTTTGATGTATTTAGGGGACTGTTTAAGCACTGCTGAATATTGAAAAGACTCTTTAAGCAAGCCTGGAATTAATATTTCTGCATATTATTTATTGGTTGCTGCCATATTCCAAATGCATGACTATCTTCAGGATATCTTCAGGTGGTGCTTTTTTTTTAAAAAAATTTTTTAATTTAATTGGTGAGTTACACAAGCAGCCAGTGGGTTTTGTACCCATGACTCATCATCCACCTTGCTCTTACAGGGAGAGAAGATGCCATTTAAGCTAGACCTCATTGGCAAGTGTTTCTAAATATTAATTTATCTCCAGTTAAATTGTTAACTTCTTACATTTTAATGAACAGGAGAGAACCGTCCAATTTCCCAAAAGCAACCCCACTTGGTGGGCGCTTTTTTTTTGGGGGAGGTTGATTTCTTAGGTTGCTTTGTAGTCAGCCTTATTATCTGTTTGATTTCCATCAAATTAGTTTTCTAGCCACTTACTTCGTTCCACCCCAGAGTGACGTGGTCTCCTCCAGACAGTCCAGATCCAGAGAAATCAAGAGTGAAAACTGTAATGTTTGAAGGCAGCAAAATTATAGCTGCCTCACTAGCATCAGCCCTGCACCCACTGTGAAGAAAATATGCTGCGAGTCAATGAAGAGAAATTATTGAAACAGTGTAGAGCATCAAGTAAATGACTACAGGAAAAGACTTAAAGACCTGCATCCAAAGAGATGAAAACATAGTTATAAAGTCCAAATTTGATTGGTCATCCAGTGGTTCCAAGAACAGAACGCACAAAAGCTGCACAGATTTTGTTGAATTAAAGTCCAAACTTTTTCTAGGTTGCAGAAAGAAAGCTTTTAGGCGATAGGTGTTCATCACATACAAAGCATTAATCATATTTCTGTGCCATTGTTTCTGTACAGATGATTCAAAGGAATGTAAGCTGTCGTTCTATTGAAACATGAGTGGCATGTGCAGGAGCTTCTAATAGGGTCTTTTCACTAAGACCCTGCTAGAGCCCTCCCTATCAGATATAGTGAATATCACAAGCTGTTGATTGTGATATTATACTTGTTATAAACATATCACCGCATGTTGATTCATGTGATATTAAATGGGAGATAGAATAAAAAACAAGGATCAAACTCAAGATCTCATGCTATGATACCATATTAAATTACTGATTGTCCCAAAAGCATAAACTTTAGGAAATAGAGAATTTCATCACTTAACCATAATTCTAACAATATTCTTTAACTATAACTAATAAGAAGTTCAAACAAAGAAACAACTTATAAAACTGATACACATAACAGTTGAGCACCCCCAAAGTTTTAGCGAAAACTTATGCCATTTAAAGATCGATTTCCATTTCCGCAAATGAGGTGCAAACCAATAAGAGTTTTCTTTTCAATTGTAATAGAAGTTAGCATTCATTTAAGTCAGAAATGTCAACAAGAACAACTGTAGAATCTAGAATAGAATGAGAACTCTCAAGTCACAGATTCACCTGTTCCCATGGCAGTATATCACACAGGGCAGAGGCTTTCCTTCAGGACTAACAATAGGCATGTAATGACTACACTGAAGAACATCTCGCCGACTGTTTGTAACCTGTAAAATTTGGAAGCCCTTAAACGAAAGCCAACAACCACTTGGAAATCTCAAAAATATATAAAGGATGTGCAGGATAAAAGTAGTCAAGAGAAAATTCTAGAATTAGAAATAAATACAGGGTTACGACTAGGTTGTGATAGGATGTAATAGCAAGTATAATTAGCATGGATTTTAATCGTGTAGCCCTCATGGGTAGCCCTTAATAGAGGAGGACAACAGGCCCTATCTGTTTCTTCCTCTGAACAATGAAACATACACACCTTGATACCACCAAAAGAAACATTTTCTTGAATAAAGTGACTGACATGTTGATGTAGGTTGAAAATATAGTGAGGATTGATTGGTATCCTTTTAGAGGACAAAAGAATTTATCAAGTGATATTATTTCATAAAAATTTTAACAAAATAAATAAAAATTTGATAAGCAATATCACTTCATAAAAATTCTGTATTTTGAATGTGTACAAAACTTTCTTGAAAGTCTATACACAAGCAAACCTAACAAAGTTATAAGCAGACATGATATTATTATACAAGTACATATTTTGAAAAAGTTTGAATTTTATGGGCATCAATGGTAATTTCTCTTAATATGAGCAAGTTTGAATTTACTGGTGTCTAGGGTTGTGCACCTTCAAAGATTAAAAGGTAGAGTAAGCATGGGTCTTTACCTCAAGATCTTTCCTCTGAAACCATTTCCCTTTCAGCATGAACTCTTGATCTAATAAATCATTTTGTGGATCGTATTCAGCTCTGCAGCCCAAAAATGGAGATTCTCATAACCATTTCAATTACTTGAAAGCAAGTTTAAAACTTTAAACCCAAAATGACAAAGAACTGACTAAGGTAACAGAAGTTAAGTTTGAATATTTACAATCTTAGTTTCCTCAATATAACCCTCATACGTGTTCTTATAATCATGATAGATGCAGTCTTCTGCCTAAGTTGTGCTTCCTTTGAGTATCCCACAGTTGGAAATGTGTTCCTTTGTGTACGTACCCGAAAAGGTTTCCTTTTTCCCCAAAAGCTTATTGCAAAAGCCTAAGATTCTTTTCCAAAACCACGATCATTCTTAGTTTTAAAAACTATCTCCATCTCCTCTTAGATGCAGGACAAAGGATACAACATATTTAAAGCTCAGAAGGTCTTTTGGATTTTATACATGATAACATGGAATTTCAGTAACCAGTTTCTAACATTAACAATTGCTTCACTTTAAAGCTCAGTCTCATAATTAAATTAAATCAGATAATAGCTTATAAATTAATCAATTTTGAATTACGATTACAAAGAACAGCCATGTGAACCTCACAATTTTATCAGCAGGTGAAATCTGATGCCTAATGTAACTCATACAAATATATCAGAACTAAAATCTAAAGATTCTAAAATAGAAATTCAAAGTTGAGCAGATCAACTGGTAGTCATTTAAAAATTTATGACATATTCTAAAAAAAGGAAAGAATATCATAGAAAAAACTTTCAAAAGATCTCAGGTTTCTTACACGTCTAACAAATAAAAAAAGTGAGACCTAATACAGTTCACTACCCTCATGCACACCAAAATCTTAAGAAAATGAAACAAACTCAAAACTTTGACTGCTGCACTCTATGTTTTGCTTCTTTTCCTCACCCACAAATACAAAATAAGCAAATAAAAAGAGGGGTAAAAAAAAATTTCAATCATACTGAGCCAATTTCAAATACTTGAATCAAGTTGAAGAATTGATAATCCTAGAGTCCCAGACCCAGATGCCCAAAATCAAAAATTTATTTAATTCTATTACTTTCCCATGTTTTCTCAGCAAGCAAACGGATCATAAGCCAAAACCCATCTACAATTTTAACTAAAAAAACAGAAAAAAATAAAAGAGAGCTTTGGAGGTGGTTGGTATGGTACCTGGGTGGCCGAATAATAAAGCTGATGAGCTGTTCCATAGATTCAAAGATAGACAAAGATCTCCTTCTTCAACTTTGTCTGAACTATTCTTCAATCACTTAATCGTATAAGATATAGATGTTCACAGTTTCTTCCTTGCAAAATTGTTTCTTTATTATAAGATAATAGCAGGCACAAGAAGCAGAGCAAGAATAACAAATCAAAGAGAGAGAGAGAGAGAGAGAGAGAGAGAGAGAGAGCTTTTTGATGGGTAGTAATGGATTTTTGGTTCTCAGACAAAAAACGAAAAGAAGAAGAAGAAGCAGAGGAAGGACCGGCCGTTGTTGTTGTTGTTCCCCATGTGTGTTTTTTGTTTCCTGATAAAACAAAAACAAAAACAAAATTACAAAACAAATATACAAATTATCTATTTCTTTTTTCTTTTTCTTTTTTTCTTTTTTTGGGTTTTGTTTTGTGTTGTGTAGTTTTTGTTTGGTTCAAATCAAGTCTTAATAGTAAACCTTTTTTTTTTTGGATGGGTACACGTGTGAATATTGCTGTTGGCAAAAAATGGTCCAGATGTGTGTTTCTCACTCTCTCTTCTTTGCCTTAACTGTGTGGCAAACTGTCCATGGTTGGTTTTCCAGTTTGAACTTTGGAACAAGATGGATTTTGATAGGCTCTGGCTTAATCGGGTTCGTGTCAAAATCGGATTGTTTTGATTTTTAATTATGAATCTTATTAGGGTTGGATTAACATGATATGACTACTCTATTTTTATATGTCAGAAAAATAATTATAATTTTATATATATTTGTATATATTAAGAGAATTCAGAAAGTTAGTAATTATTTTTTTCTGTCAAAAATACATTTAAATTAATTAACTAACAACTTAAAAATGAAATTAAAATAGTAAATTGACCAAAAAAAGTTAATTATTACTTTTTTCACTGTTAAAAATACGCCTACCTAAAATTTAAAAATAGGGTTAAAATAGTAAATTGACAAAAATAATAAATTCTTACTTCTACTTTGAAATGTCTTCTTTAGGGGTGGCAAAATTGGACACGACCCGCGAACCCGACACGACACGACTCGAAATTAGCAGGTTATGGGTTGAGGCTTAATGGGTTCGTGTCATATTCGGGTTGACACAACGAACCCGTTTGATAAACGGGTTGGGTTAGGGTTCAACTTATGAAACCTGTTTGACCCGTTTAATTAAATGAAATTTTACCAATATATCATTCAAACTAGAGGTATATAAACTTATTAGTTGTTGTAGTTTATTTTTTTTTTGACATATTGTGATTGATTATTTATGATATTGAGATATGCTTTAGTTTTGAATGATTATTTGTGATATAATTACTCATTAGTTCAGAATTTTACATTTAAAATATTAATTTGCTTGTTTTTCCATAAGTGTTTTTCTTCATTTTGATAAAATCAGATAAACAGGTCGACACGACTGACCCGTTTAATAAATGGGTCGTGTTAGGGTTGAGGAATCTTGACCCGTTTAATAAACATGTCGGGTTAGTGTTGACCTATATAGTCGAATACGTATGAGTTGACACGACACGAACCCGACACGCGAACACGAATTGCCACCCCTAGTCTTCTTACTTCTACTAAACTCCAACTTTTATGTTGATTTAAATTCCTACTTCTACTCACTCACTCTCTACAAAATAAGATCACTTTTTTGTTAGTTTTAAAACTCATCCAATCTTTCTATCATTGACTAAAACAAAAAAAAAAATTCCTTCAATTTACAAAACTCACCCCATACATTCATCACACCCTTAGATTTTTTTTTTTTTTTTTGGTGATCGAAAAAAGTAAAAATCTCAAATTATAATAATGTAAATTATTAATCTTTACCCAAAAAATAAAAGAGCATCACGTGTGCTCAAAGTTTAGTATTACATAAATTCTTTAGTATTACATAAATTCTTTAGTGTATACCCTCTAAGGTTTATTAAATTAAAACTTTCAAGTCTTGGACCTCGTGAAGGAATAATCTATATGTAATAATTTGTATGTTTATAGGATGAAAAGAACTTAAAAAATAAACGAAATTTAGAAAAAGTAAGTGAAAGTGTGAAATAAGTTTACACATACTCAAGGCAAAAAAATAAAAATAAAAACACACAACCACAATAAGTGGAACAAAAACTAGGATCAAGCTTACCCGTTATTCTAATGGGTGGAGTGTAGATTGACACGTTTACTTTACAGGTCTAAAAACTCCTTTCCATACCTATATTTTTCGAGTTATCGGATCAAGGTCCAATTTTGGGTGTGTTGGCCGGGGTGGTGACTATGGCCATTATGATATAAATCTAATTGGTTTATAAAATTTTAAAAAGAAAAAAGAATTAAATCTAATTGGGGATTTTTTTTGGCCCAACTGGGAAGCCAATTATCCAATTGGAGTTTAGCAACGTGGAGACAACTTTCTCTCTCTAATCCTTGTTAACCTTATTATATTCTTCATTGCATCAAAGCTGTTCTTTTGTTTTTCCCCATAAAATAATTGGTTTTCATTGATATGGCCGCATTACATCCTAAGATGTATGCTTCTAAAATAGGCTAGATAGCCTATTTTTTATCCATACACATGTTCTATATATGAATTGAGCATATCTTGCTAAACCAAAAAATTGCAATCATCACTCAACTCTGCCCTTACTCAATAACCCTTACAAGTAATCCTTCACATTACCTTCATTAAGTCTTGTGTTCCTTTGGTTTCATATTTCATATATTAAAAAATTATTTTATATTACGTATAAGTATTAAAAAGTTGACCCCTCAAATGTTTGAATTAGTCCAATAAATGCTCCTAAAAACCAATAGAATTTGTCAATTGGTCTAGTAGTTATATAGATATGGTAGTTTTTGTTTTCTTTAATTAGTTTTTTTGTACATGTTTAATATCAAACTAGACAACTTCTGTATACTTATCAGAGTTTATAATATGATAAGTTCTCCTAAAAAATTATCTTACGAATATATATATATATATATATGTGAAAGTTGTTAATTTTATATATAATAAATTTATAAATTATAACTTACTTTAGTATCAAAATATTAATGTTTATATTTGTGTATGTACGTTTACGCATATATACGATGGTTTATCTTAACTTAAAACTAATATATTAATATCAAAATTTGGTCCCCCAGACAAAAAAATCCTAGCTCCACGCCTAATTTGTCATGCCATGATGAGAGAAACAATTCCAATGCAGTCATAGAATTTTGATCCTCCATTTCCCATGTCATTGTACCCTGTTAAGAATTTGAATTATTGGGAAAGCAATATTCCACATCTTTGATGTATATTCACATTTGCACTTTCCACCAGAGCATGAGCTATGCTTTCATTTGCTTTCTTGCACATGTCACAAACTTTTTCTATGATTCTTCCCTTTCTTTTCTAGGTTTCTGTTTATAGCAAGAATTTCCTTGCATGCTCTCCAAGCAAACAATTAATTTTATTGGGCACTTTCTTATGTATTAAGTGATTTCCAAGCAAAAAGAACAAAAAGAGAGTTTGTTTTATGCATAAGTCTCCATCCTTATTTAAATATTTTGTTGATAGGGTAAGATTAATTAATTGAAAGTTTAGCTGTCTCAAATCCATTTATCCATGTAGAGTTTGGATTCACATAACTTAACCCAAACAGTCAAATAGATTCTACCTTTCATATATTTCTCTTTTGTCCCCACCGAAGTTTACTTATCATGAAATTTAATTCCATGCATCTAGAATCTTAAAACATCCAATAGCATATATTGGAATTGCTTGATCAACTGCTTTGATGGGGATTTGTCTTCCCCAATTTGAGAGTATCTTTTCTTTCCATCTTTGAAATTCTTTTTCATACCCTTTCTTTTGCCTTTGAAAAGTCTTATCTTTTTTAGTTTTTACCTTCGCTACAAGTGATGGCAACCCTTTTCATTGTTGTTTTGCAGCTGGCTTGCACATCTCAATTGTCTTGTATTCTTGTATGACTTCTTTCATTTCATGTTTTGTGTTTTGTTGAAAAATAGGGTAGTCATGTCATGTCTCGCGGTTTATATATTTTTTTTCCTGAAGCTTCTTCTTCATAAGCCTTCGATAATTTTTTTTGAACTTTCGGACACTCCTTTTATTGGTGCATGGCTATACATAAGAGGCTGCAATATACGAATAATGCGTGTGTTAATTTTGGCCCTCCTTTGCATGTGGCTTGTTGCCTACCCATTTATTCTATATATATCCTCCTCTAATTTTCCCAAAAGTACCATTGAGTATGAGACCTTTTACAGACAACCAGACCAAAAAAAGGAAGGAAGAGAGGGGTCACTTATCATAACACCTTTATGAAAGAATATATCCTCAAGATTTACCATTTATATATATATATATATATATAATTTATTACCATTTGGAGAGATAAAAAAAAAATATATTTAAATGAATTAGAGGTAGAGTACTGAGGCTAGTGTACATATATTTATATTAAACAATGGAAAGGTTTTGTTATATATTGTGTAGTTGTATGCAGTAATTGTTGCATACAGGGGTTTGTGGCAGTAAAAAGAAAAAGACAAGTGTCTAAGGTTCACTTGATCATGTGCATTGCACATGATTCTTGAACACATGCCCCTTTCTTTTTGCTGTCACATACCTCTCTATGCAGTAATTGTTGAATATAACTATGCAGCAAAATCTTTCCCATTGAAAAATGGGTTGGCCAAAATAGAAAATGTGAGGCTGTTTTTATTATTTAATTTGGCTAAAACACTATTGAGCCTGGTGTGATGGCTATAAAACTTTTAAAATTACATTACACAAACCTTTTGTACTCGGTGATTTTCATTGGACTCTTTGTTTTTTATGTTAGGCTGTGTGGGTGAAATTTATTTTCTGTTGCAAATTACCAGAATTTAACATGAGAGAACAACCTCAAATAACACTATTTGGAAAGGAGTGGGAATTGGTGGTTGAAATAATTTTTTAAGAATGATTAAAGTTTTATAAATGTTAACCATATTAGTAGGTATAATTGTCAGTGACATGCTTTAAGGACAATAGAACGGTTTAGAAGAAATTTGTGGGCTCCAAAATGCATCTCAGTCCCTCACTTTGAATCAGAAGTAGAGCAGATAGATAAAGTAAATAATGTGATAATGACTTCATAGCTTTCTCAGAAATTCATGATGTGAATTGTGAAGTATCACCATCCTCACCAAATGGTTTCTCATCAATATCATTTTGTGTGAGCAGCAAAGATCACTCATGTTGCCCATATATGATATAATAGGAAGCCCACACTAATCTTAGAACTTCACTAGTTCTATGGTAATTGGTAACCACTTTATTGCCTAGTGCCTTGAGGAATCAATGACTTTACCTCCCACAATGGCCCAAATACAATCATCGATTCCCAATGTGAGTGATTACCAGTTCTCAACTCCTAAAATGATCCAATTTTTCAGGCCCCATTGTGACACTCAACATGAAAAGGGTATGTCTTCTGTGTCAGTCTTGAATGGTTACATATTGAATTACGAGTCTTGCTACTGCAGAGTACCTGATCCTGTGATCCATAGCAGTGTGCAACCACAATAGAGTATAATAATATAAGACTAATAAGAGCTATGGAGAAAGAAAGGATTAGATATAAGGCTCTTAAATATCACAGACATATTAGGAGATGTTAACCAGTTGAGTAACAAGACTCTTAGCAAATATCAATGATTACTTGATTAGGCTTGTAGCAACTGCTACCATAGTTATAATGACCTTTTAATCTTGAAGTTGAAGCAAAAAACTGCATAGCCCTCATGATCTGAGAGCTCAAAAGAGAATTCGAACTTGTGCATCTCTAAGATTCCTTAGCTGGTGGTCCTGAAAGTGCAAATAAAAAATAAAAAAACAAAGGTCATGATCACCAACAACCATACAATTTGTACAAATCAATTTAGGTAAAAAGAACAAAATTTTAGAACAGTAGTTGGTTTTGGCATTCCTTATGGTACTGGCGGATTTCCATGTTTTGCGCATCATACAGTAATCAATAATGTAATTTCCCCCACATCACCAACAGTGTCTTAATTTATATTTTTTGGGTTGGGACAAAGTAGTGCTGGTTGGAATTAGTTTAATTAATGCTAAACCATCATAGTTTGGTGTCATGGCTCATAGGATACTAGTTATATAAATGGGGTGCGACAGGGTTTAGTATTTTTATTTATATTTTTTATAAGTATTTTATAATTCTTATGGTACTGAACAAATAAAAGAGATTCGAATCCTCAAGGAACACAAACAATGACATAAAATTGTAAGTATAAATTTAGTTTCTGATTTTTTTTTTTTTTTAAACTATGTTCCAGATTTCCAGTTTTGTTCTTTTCGTCTCATTGACTGAATTAACATGCACCTCACATTAGTAGGCCACATCAAGTAACAAATTATTTAAAATATTCAGCTCACTTGGATGGAGGTATTCATTACCTTGGGGCAAACTTCTGAATTACATTTGCCCTCTAAATAACGTTTTTTTTTTTTTTTTTTTTGAGAACTGTCCTCTTAATAACGTGATTGATCCTTTTAAGTATAATGTTATAACTAAAAAATTTAAATAATCTTACCTTTTAAAAAATTTTAAATAAAATAATTTTGTATTTATGAGCAGCAAACGCACGCTACCAAAAAAAAAACTCAGCAGTTAAGCAGCAGCAAACGCATGCTTCATCCTCATAGCTTAACTGACATTTTTCGTTTTATTCTTTTTTTTTTTTTTTCTATCTCTCTCTCTCTTTTTATTTTTTATTTTTTTTACTTTCATCTATCTCCGTCATGTCTCTCTTTTCTCAATGCTGTCAAGTGTCGACCTCAACAACCTGTCATATATTTTTATTCATTAGTGACACGAAAGTCCAAACTCAATTACAGCACTATCCAGACTTGCCTAAACCACCATTTTTACCTACACAATACACGTCCACAGCAAAACGCCATGCACACGTTGAACAAAATGAATGGCCAATAGACCTCTTTTATACACACACACATACATGATAGAATTTCAACCTATGACTTATAATATTCGCTTCATGATAATAGTTATTTATTATCAGGCTAAAATACCATTTGATTTTTTTATGTATGCGAGATTTGAACCATTAATCTCTTGTTCGATGATAATAAACATTATCAATTGAAATATTAAAAAAAAAAACAATAAACCTCCTTTGTAGCATCCATTTCCATAACCAATGTGGCTCCGATATTGCATGTATAAGACTTGACACCAATGGGTGACTCTCTCCCTCGCTCTCTCTCACGGGAAGAACAAGAGGAAGTGGCTCGAAGCAAAAAGAAGGTGAAAGATGTGAGTCATGTGGGATTTCAAGGTGGGCAAGAAGCAAGTACAGACCTACCAAGCAGTGGACAAGGGGCTTGGAATGGCTCAGTCTCTTTCAAGGATAAGTTGGTTGGTGAAATACAAGGTGCATATACGCAGGCTTTTTGTTTTGGCGATAGTATGGATGAAGAAGCAGTCTCAAATGAGGAGGTAGAGAATATCCGTGCAGGATTAGCTGCTGTCAAGTTCTCTCGAGATTTCAAACAACAGATAAGAACCCCATGGTCTAAAGCACTCATTGTTAAGGTCTATAGAAGGACGGTTGGGTTCAAATTCATTCACAATAGGTTACTAGCATTGTGGAAACCTGCAAGGAAATTGGATTGCGTTGGTTTGGGGCATGGGTTCATTCTTACTCGTTTTTCCTTGAGAGAGGACTATGAAAATATCCTAAAAAGAGGGTTATGGTTTATAGGAGAGCATTTCCTTTCCATTAGACCTTGGGAGCCGAATTTTAGGCCAGTGACGGCGAGCATTACCTCTGTAGCGGTTTGGGTAAGGCTCAACGAGCTTTCTATAGAGTACTACAACTCTAAAGCTCTCCTTCATATCGGGAAGTCCATTGGAAATGTTCTAAGGGTTGATACGCACACTGCCACGGAAGCTAGAGGGTGGTTTGCGAGATTGTGTGTCCAAATAGATGTTGAGAAACCATTAATTACGGCAGTGTTAATCAGGAAATTCGAGCAACGGGTCTGCTATGAGGGTATCCAAAAGTTATGCTTCTCTTGTAGAAGAATAGGCCATAGGAAGGAGTCTTGTCCATACACCATACTACCTAGCTCAGCTGCTAGGGAGGAGAGATTGATGGTCGATGGTGCCATGGGTGGTCACCCATGCGATGAGCATGCTTCTGAGCAGACAAGAGACATGGAGGGGCCCAACAGCGACGTGCATGAGAGTGTGCATGACAAGGAGCAGGAAGGTACGTACGGGACTTGGATTATGGTTGAGCGTAAGAGAATAGGGACAAAACAGCAGAGGAGTGGAGGGACCTACTCTGTGGTGGATAACAGTCTTTAAAGATAGGTTAATGGAATGAAATACGTAGAGAATAAGACATGTACAGCTTCAGGGAACATGAAGTCCTTAGATAGGCCTATGAGAGAGGCTAAGAGAAAACATTCTCCCTCAAGAGTGTTAACCAAAGCCCAAGTGGTGGGTGATATCACAACATTAGGAAAGGCATTTAATAAATAGGCCCACACCCAAAGCCAAAGCCCAAACATTGCTATTGGACCAAATGTTGACATTGGGCTAGACGTAAATGGCTCATCTAAGCCGAAGACTCCAAGCGTATCGGGTAAGGGCAAACGGGTGGCTGGACGAACTAAGTTCTTCAAAGATTTTTCTCCTATCACTCCTCAAACGCCGTTTTCACAAGCTCAAGAGGGTTTTTGGGTTTTGCCAAGGTCGTGTGCACAATCAACTCGGGATGGAAAGCCAATTAAGGGAAGCGACGAAGGCTCAAAGCTGAGGACTACTGCTGAGGATCAGCTCTCAAGCTTGCCATGGCCAGAGATGGGCTTTAAATTTGGAGGGCGTAGTAGTGGAAGTTCTAGAGGAGGTATTAGCAGAGTTTCAAGCAAGCCCACCACGAGTGATGGGGTGGTTCAATGAGAAATTTTGGAAAACATGGATGAGTGTGTTTCTTTCGACAGAGGAGAATGTGAAGGAGGGCAATTTACTTTTGTCGAATTTGGCATGGTCAGAGGCATGGAACCAAGGGTGGTTTTTTCTGACGGATGTACCATTGCTGGTGAAGGATCGAGAACTGGGTTGGGGAGTTGTTGCCCCAGGTATCGCCGATACCAACCTTGTGCAAAGTGAACCTGTGGGAGTGTCGGAACGAAGAATGCTAGTAAAGGATTTGATGCCAACCTCGCTCATGGGGAACAAGCTTATCATGAAGTTCAATAAAGTGTTTTAGCCATCAATGGTGTTCAACTTGCATGTGCTGTCACAGGAAATGGAAATGGGTGTGCTCCAACACAATCTGACTCTATGTCTAGGAAAGGTTCAGATGAAGGAGATGCTGAAACGGATCGAATAGAATTTGAGGGAGGAAGCGAAGTTGCTGCCACCTTGTGATAAGTGTCCCACCCCACAACACATATTCATCATGAATATAATAATATGGAACTGAAGGGGTGCTTTATAGCCCTCTTTCCAAACCCATGTTTGAGAGTTGGTGCGTAATCACAATCCGGCTATTCTAGTTTTGATGCAGACAAGAGTTGGTGGTGAAAGAGCGAGGGAGATTTCGAGTAGGCTACCCTTTGACAATGCTATCCACACGAACACTATTGGGGTATGCAGGCGATCTCTAGATGCTTTGGAACTCTGGCAGAGTAGAAGTTACCTTACTTGCCAGCACAGAGCAAGAAATTCACACCATCATCGAGGTAATGAATTCTAATTTTTCCTTGTTATTTACGGCTATATATGCTAGTCCTAGGAGTGTCGAAAGACACATATTGTGGGGTAATTTAAATAGAGTAGCATAATTGCATAATATGCCTTGGGATTTGGCTAGTGATTTTAATGAACCCTTGTTAGATGATGATAAATTTGGGGGTAAGGCTGTTAGTATTAATAGATCCCTTCTTTTCAAAGATTGTCTAGATAATTGTAACATGATGGATATTGGCTTCTCTGGACCTCATTTTACTTGGACTAACAAAAGGAAAGTTCAAGCCCTTATTCAAGAGAGGATAGACAGGTTCTTTGTCAATCCGAGCTGGTGTCTTTTATCTCCTGAAGCTAAAGTTGTCCACCTCACAAGATGTCACTCCGACCATTGCTCGATTCTTCTTGATTTAGCCTCTGCAGCTCGGGTAGTAAAGAATAAACCGTTTAATTTTCAAACTTGCTGGTTGATAGACCTCACCTTCCCAAAGGCTGTCGCACAAGCTTGGGGCCAAACACATAGCCTTGCTAAAGCTGTGGAGAAGTTCACCAAGGATGCTGGTCTTTGGAATAAGGCATACTTTGGAAATATTTTTGCTAAAAAGAAGAATATTAAGGCTAGATTGAATGGTATTCAATGGGTAGTGTCAGTTAAGCATTTTATCATGCCTCAACGCTGATCCTTAGGAAGTGAAATCAGATCTTGGCCATCAAAGATGCAATGGGGGAGTGGATTTATGAGGAGGCGGAAGTTAAGGCATTTATCAGGAATAGATTCAATGATATCTACACAACTTCCTTCTCTAGTATCTCTCAGTCGGAACCATACTCTACCTAATGGCAAGCTAGCCTCACGGAGGAGGAAAAGATCAGTATGAGTGGGAGGGCATCAGATGAAGAGGTTAAAATAGCTTTGTGGTCCTTGAAGGATTTTAAAGCCCCGGGGCTGGGCGGGCTTCATGCGGGTTTCTATCAAAGATTTTGGTTGACAGTGGGAAGGTTGGCGACGGATGAGGTTAAGAAAATTTTTACAAGAAGAAAAATGTTAGATTACTTGAATAGAACACTTATTGCACTCATTCCCAAGATCCAAGGCCTAGAAACTCTGGGAAACTATAGACCCATAAGCCTTTGCAACTCCGTGTACAAGTTAGTGACAAAAATCATTGTGACTACACTAAGACCTTATTTAGAGGAGCTGATTTTCCCTCTTCAAGCAACCTTTGTGCCGGGGAGGAAGGGTACTGATAACGCAAGTATAGCATAGGAAGTCATTCACACTATTAGTAGAAAGAGAGGGAGAATGGGGTACATGGCTTTGAAAATTGACTTGGAGAAGGCATATGATAAGCTTGAATGAAATTTTATAAGAGTAATGTTAATTAGAGCTAATCTCTCGGAGGATCTCATTGACATCATAATGAGTTGTGTCTCGTTCGTGTCAACATCCATTATGGTTAATGAAGAAGCCTTAGACCAAATTTATCCTTCGAGAGGGATTAGGCAAGGGCCCTTATCCCGTACCTTTTTATCTTTTGTATGGATTTTCTTGGGCAACTAATTGAAGAGAAGTGCGGTATGAAGGAGTGGTAGCCAATTAAAGCCTCGCAAGGTGGCCCGGCATTCTCCCATTTACTCTTTGCCGATGATGTTGTTTTATTTGCTAAAGCGGACTATGCAAATTATGCTGCCATTAGAGAGGTTCTTGATGTCTTCTATAATGTTTCAGGGCAAACTATTAGTGAAGCTAAATCAAGAGTATATTTCTCACCTAATGTGGATGATGCTACCAAGGAGGCCCTTTGTGATGTTTTGGGTTTTGTCTCAACCCTAAACCTTGGCAAATATTTGGGTATTTTCATTAAGCATCCTGGATAGAGCTAAGCAAAAGCTAGCTGGCTGGAAGGCTAATCTGCTCTCCATGGCTAGTCGAAATGTCCTCATTCAAGCCTCCTTAGCAACAATCCTAGCCTATGTCATGCAGTGTGCCCACCTTTCGGGGAAGATTCTTGATCGGTTGGATAGGGTGAACATAAATTTCTTGTGGGGTACATCGGAGGCAACAAGGAAGACTGGGTTGGGTGGCATAAAGTGACCAAATCAAAGGTTAAAGGTGGTCTTGGCTTGCAAATAGCCAGGGTGAGGAAGCTACCCCCTAGCTAAATTGAATTGGAGATTGTATAATGAAAAAGACGCCTTATGGGCAAAAGTTCTTGATGCAAAGTATTGTACTAGTAGAAGGTGAAATTCGAGTAATGCTAATAGACTTCCTTGCTCAAGGATTTGAGCAGCCATCAAGAAGGAAAGAGAGGTTTTCATGAAGGGTAGTAGGTGGACGGTTGGTAAGGATAGCAAGGTAAGCTTTTGATATGGAAATTGGACTAAACAAGGTTTTATTCGACAGTTGATCCAAGGACCTTTAACTCAAGAAGCATCCTTGCTAGAAATCAAGGATGTGATTCAAGACTCGGGGTGGAACTAGAGTAAGCTGCCTTTTGAATTTCCACCAGATTGCAAGTTAATGCTTCAAGCTATTCCAATCTCCTTTCAAGGAAGAGGTAGTGACAGATTAGCATGGGTGGAAAATCCTAGGGGCATTTTTTATTTGAAAAGTGCATTTGGGATATCAGTGGGAAATGATACAAATATGCCATTCAATGTAGATTGGGTTTGGAAACTAATGACGTTGCCTCGTATCCAGTTTTTCTGTGGAAATGTGCCCATAATAGTATTGGAGTGAAGGATTGCCTAGTAGGGCGAGGGGTGAGCAGTGATAATCAGTGTGCTATATGCCAAGGGGGTGCTGAAATCATACTCCATGCCTTAAGGGACTATCCTCGGGTTTAGCTTACCTGGAGACAGCTAGGAGTGTAGGATATCAACCATGGCTTTTGGCGGTCAGAGTTAAAGGATTGGCTGAGTTTAAATGGGAAGCTGAGTAAGAGTATCATTGATGGGCATCCTCTCTGGAAGTTACTATATTCCTTTGCTGTTTGGCATATCTGGAAGAGCGGGAACAATTATGTTTTCAATGGGAAACTTGCAAATCCAAGGTTGGCTACTAAGATAACTAACCAAGCAATGGAATTCATGTATTGTTATTCGTCTTCTAAAGCTTCTAACGGCAAAATAAGCAAGCTGGTTCGATGGGGGAAGCCACTAAGTGGCTGGACTAAATTGAACACGGATGGGGCTTCTTTAGGCAATCTGGGTGTAGCAGGCTGTGGTGGCATTGTGCGAGATGAAAGAGGCAACTGGTTGGCCGGGTTTGCAAGGAGGATCGGGATTACTAATAGCTTTGAGGCAAAGTTATAGGGGTTGCGAGATGGGCTTACCTTGTGCAGCAATTTAAATATCTCTTCACTAATAGTTGAATTAGATGCTAAAGTGGTGGTTGATATTTTCACAATGTTAATTACGAGAATAAAGGTCTTTCTCTCATTTTGGATGATTGTAAGCATCTCATATCCAGGTTTGATCAGGTCCAAGTTAATCACATCTATCACCAAGCTAACAGCTATGCAGATGCTCTTGCTAGGATGGGTGCTGAGTAGGATAGTAGCCTTTTATTTTTTCCTTGTCCGCTCGAGGACATTAGAAGTAGGTTGGTATTTGATGGTTCTGGTTTGTACTCGATTAGACTTGGCTTTGATCTGAACTCTGTTTGTTAACTTTAATATATTCATTGTATAACCAAAAAAATTTCCATAACCAACAAGTCCCAAAAAAAAAAAAAAAAAAGAAGAAGTAAAAATGACAAGGAAAAAGAAAAGAAAAACCCAACTTGCATAGCTACCTTTCCAAGTCTTGCCATATAAATGGGCTTGGTCTTTGAACCTGGATTCACTACTCACACCAACACTGGTCAGTTTTGTTTGTGTGTCTAGTGGTGTGCCTTAAAAGGATCCACACATAAAGACAACTATTCACAAATAAATTGTTAACATTAAATTTTCTTGATATTACAAATACTTACATCATTAAAAACATGTGACAATTTAGAAGGAGTTGATAAAGAAGAGAAAAGAGGCTCTACTTGTGTTGCCACAAAAAAGGCAAAGCAAACCTTCTTTTAAATATAGTGCTTTAAAATAAGGGTTAGGCTTAGGTCCAATGTTCAGTAGTATTGGACCGTTGAGATAATGACAAACGTCAACTTTTGGACATGTGTCACTATCTAACTGGGTCCAGTGCACTAGATGCAATAGACCAAAACCAAGTTCTCAAAATTAAACCAAGTCCTTAAAATAATGGACTAACAATTACTTGCTTCGGGTTGAGAGAATAAATGTGACTAGATGATGGTTGGTAAAACTTATTTGTCATGACTTTATAGAGGTTCAAGGAAAAATCTAAGATCCATTTTTAGGCAATGAGGATAGGTTTTGGTTGTTGGATTTTCATGAGGTTGACAACTCGTAACATTGAGTAGTTGAATTGATGGGAAGCTGCAATAATTTGGTTTGACGTCAATTTGAGTAAAGTGGCAAACTACCCTTAGTCCCACTGGTAGCTCCATGTAGAGTGCAAGGTGGTCACAGGACCAACTGACTTGAAAAAAAATTAATTATTATATGTAAATTTTAAAAAATTTAAGATTTTTTTATCCTTAAAAAATATTTGGGACCATCCTAAATTTTTTTAGGCTCAACATAATTATACCTTGGACAAAATTTAGTAACAAATTTGTTTGTAGATTAACACTACAACTCCACTCAATCTTTTTTTTATTGAATATAAATTTTGGTAAATCCACCATCGGATTACATTTTTTTTCTTAAATTCTCCATACTTAAAATTTCAGAAAGATCAAACATCAATAGCTATGTCATCACTCAAATCTTTAAATTTTAAATTTTTGTTGTTTAAAATTATACATATAAAAACAAGACTAAATAGTAAATAATTTCTAATTGACATGTAATTTGACATGTGTTTTAAGAATATAAAAACATACAATTTAACATTTAAATTTTGAAAATATGTAACCATGTTAATTTGTTTAGTGAGAGTTGGAGCAAAAGCCCAAGAAAATTTTTATGAAACTAAAATTTTGAAAAAGATATAATTTGCAGCATTGATAATAAGACTATCATGCAAAGATTTTAAAATAAGAAAATTCAAAAAGGAAATTGTAAGACTCATGTCTTTATGTGTGTATGTGTATGTGTATGTTTTTTTTTATATTTTTTTTATGGTCAATATATGAAGTTCTATTTTTATTAAATTTTGTATAATTTAAATTTTTTAATGATCACTCTGAAAAATATTCCTGTAGATGCCATTGCTTAGCCCCCTCTTGAAGTTACTAACTAAATTTAAGGGATATGTCAATATGCATGAAATGAGCATAGACAAACTTTTTCATGGTTAGAGAAATTTTGGTTGAAAATTAATGTAATATATTATATTTCTAAAGATGGTTTATCAAATATTATAGGTTTTGCAACTGCTCCAAGTCCCCCTTTGCAAAGGAAAAAGTTTCCCTCCAAAATCATTTTTAGAGAAAATTTCTCCAACCCATTTTGTGGTGATTGATAAATCAATTCATGTGTACTTTTTCGGTTTTTCCACATGACTTATTTAATGAGTCATGTGTCTTGATTAAAAAATACACAGAAATGGTTTCATAATTAGAAAAAGTTATAAAACTATATACTTGTACTTTTAGTCACACGACCTAACTAATGAGTCATGTAATATGTTTAAATAATGCATGAGTATAGTATTATAAATCATCAATAAATTAGAGGAGATTCATTTAAGCCAATTTTGAGAAAATTTTGTCCTTATAAGTTGTCATGTAATGGATTAGAAGAAATTCCTTCAAACTAATTTGGAGGAAACTTTATCGATAAAGGAAAATCTCATTTTAAGTCTATGGGTAAACTAAGAATAAACACTCTATCGTCCTCCAAAGTCCAAACCACGTTCCTTCAAATTTTCAAATAATTTTTTATAAGGGCTTGGGCCACATGGGTTCAAGAAAAGACAAAACAATGGCCCAATAGTACTTGGGCGTAGTATAAAAAAGGAAAAGAAGGGCCTTAATAATATCCAATAAATAAATAAAAAAAATCTGAAAACCCACCATACTAGGGCAAAATTGGAAGACCAAAGTCAATAAAAGTAGGGAGAACAACCATCAAGAATTTGAGGATAGAATGAAACAAAGTATTGCATGAAATGGTACAATATTCTTCATGAACAGAGACCATACCCACAAAACAAAAAGAAAAAAATCAACAAGCCAACGAAATCACTCCAACCAAATTGAACAAAACATACCCATTAACATAGAACAAAGTCACAAACCGAAATTATTATTATTTTTTCTTTTTAACACAACTATCCTAGAAATAAACAATCAAATCAAATCCAATCTATCAAATTTACTGATGCAATTATGGGTGCGCATAGATTGAGATGAGATTTTTTTTATCCAACAAGGTCAAGTTAAGAAAATCTCAACCCAACCCAAGTGGGTTGAGTCTAGTTGGTAAATTGGATCTTAATGTTTCATACCTAGTAAAGAATGAGTTTTCATTCACTATATAAGCAATATTTTTACAATAAATTATTTAAATTCATATAATATGTCTAAATCATATTCCAATATTTTCAAATTCTTCAAAACTTATTCTTATAATATCGATATAAATAAAAATAATATAATACAAAATTTCACGAGTTGGCTAAATTATAGAGACCCCAATGTAAAATTCTACACAAACCATGTCCTTGTCAATTAGAAAATTGAAAATCATATTATATGCAAGTCAAAGTCTCTAAAGTCTTAAAATAAATCATAGTCTAGAGTCTAGGCCATGACTATATTTTCAAACCACATTATTTATCAAAAAACAAATATGCAAATCCTCATTCAAGATTTTAATTTAAAAATAGAATGTGAAATGGTGTAGAGAAAGACATAAGATTGCACGAGGGAAAAAGCTTTTGAGGGTTGAAAAAAACACAATATCCCAAAAAAAATGTTAATATAATCCAAACCTCTCTTGGTGCCCCTAAAGAGACCAACTGCCATTTTCCTCCACTCATACAACACCCCTATCTAGCTAGGAAAAGCCAAAATACCTTCTACTTACCTATCAACCACTACTATAATTTATAAACACCCCTCACCCAAATACCCACTTCACTTGACTACCTCTCACTCTGTCTCTCCTTCCTCTGAAGGCAATTCCTGCAAAACCCACCAGCCATTTGGCATTCCTGAGGTATGGTCATTACCCTTTATCTTTGATAGCTTTTTCTTTGTACAAAGATTTAATTTTTAAATTAATGAGATGATGGGTTTGTCAGACTTTTAAGGAAAAAGGTGGCAATGTCAGTTTAGTCATATATTTGTCTAACTTTGCCACATGTCAATATATTTTTGGGTTTATACTTTATACATTATATGTATTTTCTTCAACTGTAGAACTCAAGCCCAAATGCTTTCACAAAGTAGGCCTGTTTAGGGAGGTTTTTGAGCATTGTCTTTATTTTCTTTTTTGTAATATCCCATAGTTAATCCAGAAGTAAAATTTTTATTGCAACTAAAAGTGAAAAACAAGAAAATAAAAAGAAAGAAAAAGCACACAAGTTGAGGCCCTTTTGCTCAAAGTAGGTAGGCCAGGTGACCTTTTTTTGAGGATGATTCCCATGCAGGTTGGTCCACATGAGGCACTACTGTGTAGGTGCCTTTTTAAATTTTTTTTTTTTAAATTTTTTTATTTTCTCAATCAGTTGATGCCAATTCTTAGGATAGAGTCATAAAATAATTAGCCACAAAGTCAACTATGTTGATCTTCATATTTGTGGATTACAATTTTTTTCCAAATTGTCCTTCACAAATGTTAAATTTTCTTATATTCATTTTGTAGTTGTGTGTGACTTTTTTTTATAACCAATTCCTGCTTAATTTTACTTCAGCTCAAGTGAATCTGATTCTATAACTTTTTAGATTTTTTTCCCCTCCTCTAAAGGTAATGTAAGTTGCTGGGTATTCATATCTCCACAATGATTATAAATGATGATACAACATAACATATGATTAAAAAGAGAGATGCAAACTTATCAGTTGTCTAGGCATTCATAACACTGTGTTGTGATGGTTTTGGTTGGAATCATTGAGTTTGCTTTAGTGAAAATTGATAAGAACCGTATTGCATCACAGTTCATCATTCAGTATCTTTCCAATCTATTAAACTTTTTAGTCTAAATCCAAAGCTTTTTTTCTTTTTTTTTCTTTTGTTTTTTTCAGAGTGGGGAGCAACTGAAACATGGCGCAGATTTTAGCACCCTCTACACAATGGCAAATGAGAATTACAAGGAACTCTGTGAGTTCAAGTCCCATGACAACAAAGATGTGGAGTTCTCTATTGTTGAAACAGAATAAGAAATGGTCATCTAAAAGCTCAGCTAAGTTTCAAGTTTTTGCTGTGAAGTCTGAAAACGGTACTATCAATAGGATGGAAGATCTACTCAATTTGGACCTCACTCCATTTACTGACAAAATTATTGCTGAGTACATTTGGTACATGTTCTTTCTAATTTATATTTGTAAACTACTCCTGGTTCAGCTCACTCCATGTGAGCACTCCTTTAAATATAAAATAATCTGAGATAATTTTGAAACAGGATTGGAGGGTCTGGGATTGATCTGCGCAGCAAGTCAAGGGTATGTTAATGTTAATGATATGATAAAGTAGAACAAGTGTGTGCATTCTTTCTCAATGTTTGAGTTTTGTTGTTATCTTATTTTCCAAATTTTCAGACTATTCCTAAACCTGTTAAACATCCATCTGAGCTTCCCAAGTGGAATTATGATGGATCGAGTACTGGTCAAGCACCGGGTGAAGATAGTGAAGTAATTCTATGGTAAGATCTTCATGGCAATATGATGTGTATATTTTGTAAGTCTTTGTTTGTACCATAAGTTGACCTAATACTTTCTCCAGCCCTCAGGCAATTTTTAAGGATCCTTTTCGTGGAGGTAACAATATCTTGGTAAGTAACTAGTTAGTTCAGAAGATATTGTATTAATAATCATATTTAATTACCACTCTGAATTTGTTTGCATTTAATTGATGTTATATCTTGTGCTTTAAAAAAAAAAGGTAATTTGTGATACATACACGCCCGCAGGCGAGCCTATCCCAACAAACAAACGTCACAGGGCTGCTGAGATCTTCAGTAACAAGAAGGTTGTGAATGAAGTTCCTTGGTGAGTCTGTTTATTTTGGCGTTCACTGTCGCATACTTCATAATCAAATTGTTGGCTTTCTCCATGTTTCCTATGTGTGTGTGTGTGAGAGAGAGAGAAAGAGCAATTGCATCCATTCTACTATGTTTAAAAGGTGTGATATTACTTGCAAACATGTATTTTTAGTACATTGCATGTATTTTTAGTTGAACAATGATTAAATATAGGGTTCCTGAAGTGAATATGTATATGCTAATACATGGTGATTAAGTACCATCCTCATATACATTTTAGTTATTGAAATGTATTTTAAGAGAACTTTGCTGATGATTTCTGACTAATTATCTCAGGTATGGGATAGAGCAAGAATACACCTTACTTCAAACAAATGTGAAATGGCCATTAGGTTGGCCAGTTGGAGGCTATCCTGGTCCTCAGGTCCTATCAATTTGCATTCACAAATTATGATTATAGGTTTCTGCAAATTTGATTGTATGATTTTAGTATGTGACATGAATTCAATGTATATGATACTTTTAAGTTTGTCTCAGGGTCCGTACTACTGTAGTGCTGGGGCAGACAAGTCATTTGGCCGTGACATATCAGATGCTCATTACAAAGCTTGCTTATATGCTGGAATTAACGTCAGCGGCACCAATGGGGAGGTCATGCCCGGCCAGGTTCTCCTCTCACTCTCCTCTTTCATATCTTGCCTATGAACTCATGTAATGTTTGTCACTATTAATTTTTGTGATTGCCACTATTAATTTTTGTGATTGCCTTGCAGTGGGAGTATCAAGTAGGACCTAGTGTGGGAATTGAAGCTGGAGATCACATGTGGTGTTCAAGATACATTCTTGAGGTAATTCATTCCTTATTACTTTTGGGTCTATGAAACTGCAGAACCTTATGAAAAAGTATAAAGACTGCAGGTGCCACTTCAATGAAGAAAGACCTTTTTTTTTTTATTATTTATTTTATATCAATGAAGAAAAGACTTTAATGGCTACAAATGATCAGCTAGAAACATTTGATACGTAAAATTGGGTGTCACTATAAAACTAAAGAAGTTCCATTTTGCTTATCCTCATGCTAGACAAATTTGAAAGTGCTATGCTAGAGAAATATTAAGTCAAATGGTATCTTATTGCTCTTAGCCAATGGGTATTGAGTTTGGATCCTTGATAATGATATCATTGTATAAGAGACTTTCTATCAAGGATGTGAATAGCTTTTTTAATTGAATCCTCCCCTTCTCTAAATGAACCAAAAAAAGAGTTGAATATGATAGAGCAGCTAATAATAAGAAACCGTTTCTATGAAATTGTTCTTGATAGTACCATGAAGAAGAAATTGTTCTCTTCGTTTTTTCTGTTCTTTTTTGTATTTTATACTTGTGGTGCTTCTTTTTGAACCTGAAAGGTTATTATTACAAATAAATAGTTCACAGCCATAAGTAACATATACGGGATCAGATATCAACCATGTTGCCAATGAGTTGTGGGACTAGTAGATGATGACTTGCCTATGGTATCCATTTGTTCTTATGATCATGTGTTTTAAGAATCGGCTTGTGTGTCTTGGTAGGTGGGTCTGTTCTACCATTAAGTTACTCATATTTTGTTTCTCCTGTTTCTGACAGAGAATTACTGAACAAGCTGGTGTTGTTCTCTCACTCGATCCAAAACCAATAGAGGTAATAAACCTCTATTATACAACTTTCCTATCTTCATATGAATTAATTAGATAAACTGATAAAGCTCTCTTTGACTTGACAGGGTGATTGGAATGGTGCTGGATGCCACACCAATTACAGGTTTTTGTTTTCCATCTCTTTCTATTATTGCTTCATTTGGTATCCCCTCTCTTCAAATAAAAACCTCTTTCCCACTTTGAATGTTTCACTTTATATTCCACCAATCACAGTCTAATACAAGTTCCTTCCTCCCCACACACCCCCCCCCCCCCCCTTCTTTTTAAAGTAACCAAGGTTTAAAATGAGCCAAAAAAAAAACACATGACATATTGCAATTAGTGAAGCATAAAGTGGAACACTAAGAATGGGACAAAAGATTTTTATTACCTCTCTTCAGGCCCAAAGAGGGGAATAGAAAGGGGCATGGTTCTATTAATGAAATCACTAATATGAGTATATGGAAATGGTGCTAATTCTATGAAATTAAAATGAGCCAAAAAAAAAAAAAAAAAAAAAAACACATGACATATTGCAATTGGTGAAGCATAAAGTGGAACACTAAGAATGGGACAAAAGATTTTTTTTACCTCTCTTCAGGCCCAAAGAGGGGAATAGAAAGGGGCATGGTTCTATTAATGAAATCACTAATATAAGTATATGGAAATGGTGCTAATTCTATGAAATTTTGATTTATCATTATTTCACAGTACAAAGAGCATGAGGGAGGATGGAGGCTTTGAGGTTATAAAGAAGGCAATTTTGAACCTGTCACTTCGCCACAAAGAGCATATTAGTGCCTATGGAGAAGGGAATGAAAGAAGGTTAACTGGAAAGCATGAAACTGCCAGCATTAACACATTTTCTTGGGTACACTCTTCTCCAAACCCATTTCTAACTTAAGACAATTAGAGACGGACATATTATCATACTTCTGTTAATAAAATCTCTTAAAAATTCTATATGCAGGGAGTAGCTAATCGTGGTTGCTCGATTCGTGTGGGGCGTGAAACTGAGCAGAAAGGCAAAGGTACCACTTTAGCAGTACCACAACAATTCTCTTGAAGGATCTAATTAATTGATAGGGAAAAAACAGAAGATGATTTCTAAATTCAATTTTTATCATAATTTAAATCCAAAGAAGACCTGTGCCTTTTTGTCATCTAGCTTTATGATTCTCCAAAGGGTAGGAACAATTTCTTTACGCAAAAAAAAGGGTAGGAAAACTTCAGCCACGGACTGAAGTTGAAACAAACATATCAAAAGCGTACATGACTTAACAATTAACATTCTCAGAAGGAATTCTTTTTTAAACTAGAACAAATTTATATAAAAATGTAGGGAACCTTTTCGAAGAAGAGCCCTTTGGACTCGTCTCTAGCCAATAAAACCTATGGACAACTGACCCCACTCACCATAACTAGTTGCTGGGTAATTTAGGGGCATTCACCCTTCACTAGCTAAACAATTTATACTCAAGTCCAGCAGCAGCTATAACAAATATGTTATCAATTAATACTGCAAATTATGTCAGTCACTGTTAATAAATCTGGAACGACATAACTATATGTATAAATCTTTACAAAGTCAAATTGATTGCGTTTGTTTCAAAATTCATAGTACTCTTTGCCCTATTTTGTTATCTCTATTTGCTTTCTGGCTATTCCATGGATTTCTATTCCCCACCTTTTTAAGTTTTGAACTTTTGAATTCTAAAATTGTCTCTGTTTTGGTTGCTAAACCTTTTGATATTGCCTACTATTATGTTAGGGTACTTGGAAGATCGGCGTCCAGCTTCAAACATGGACCCTTACATTGTGACTGCACTGTTGGCAGAAACTACAATTTTATGGGAGCCAACTCTGGAGGCTGAAGCTCTAGCTGCTCAGAAGCTGGCATTGAATGTTTAAAGTCTATTTGGTCAACATAACCTGAAGACATTAAGAAAGAAATTACTAGGAATTAGTTAGCCCACATGCAGGGAAGCTTTTTCCCTTCTAGATTTGTTAGAGCAGATCTTTTGTAAATAAGGGTCATGAAAGTGAGTGATTGTCCATGCCCAAGCTTGTATAATGGTTTATCAGGTGTAAGACATCCTGCATCATGAATACATTTGACAGCTGTTGGGCATATCACTTGGGATGTCTGCACCTTCAATGTTCTCAGACTTGGTTCTTCTATAATGTTCATACCATTGAATTGTATTTTTTCTTGGCTGAATGATTTGTGGACTGTATCTTTAGCAATTTTAATCGCTTTTTATATTTCATAAAAGCATGTGAATATAAGTGGCACTCATCTATTGGGGTGCAAGGACATAGATTTGGCCATATCAGAGTGTTGACAATGATGATAGAAACATGAAATGTGGACGTTATCTTGGAGCTTGGACCTAGCTATAACTAAAATTCTTTTATTCATATATCCTTTCTTGGCAGCCAAAAAAGCATCAGTATCCAGGAAATGTTAAACAGCTTATTGGGCATGATTGGTTATAACCATCAATGATGGACTTGGAATGAGCCCTTGTGATTTTATGACATCTGTTCCATGATTATTGCCTTTACTATCAGTTCAAGACGCTGGACTTTCATGTATGAAGGGATTCGATGACAAGAGATAGTTGAGCTAATTGGGACCTTTATAAACTAATCAATTTCAATACAGGATACCTCAACTGGGAAAAGGAATACAGGGGAAGTTTATTCTTTTCTTTTGATTGATTGGTCAGGTAAAGATATTCCAGCCAAACTGACGTCCTGCAGATTTAATAATATAAATAAACCAGAGAATCTTAGTTTTACGACCAGGGAAATTGACAAAAATTCTTTTCCCTTCCATGAGGCAAGCCCCTCAATGGAAAGGAATTCAAGCGGTTTCTTTGAATTAAAGACACTCCATTTAAATAATGAAAAGCAAAGGAACACACCAAAAAAAGAAAAAAGAATATATGACTGGACCACCCTCATCTGGCATTGTTTCCTGGTGAGATAAAGAACAAGTCCTTGCTTATATATTCCTCTCCTGATCTCAAATAGGGTAACCCAGTTCAAGTTTTTCCGTTTCTTAAATTTAAACATCAAAATCCATGGCTGCTGGAGGTTCCAAATCAACAGCTACCATTCTCCTAATCCTCAATCTTGTTTTATATTTTGTCATAACTGTGATTGCTTCATGGGCTATAAATCATGGGATTGAAAGAACTCATGAGACAGGTGACTAAATTTGTTTTGACATATTAAACTTAGTCAGCCATTGCTATCCTCTCACAGTTATAACTTATGGTAGCATCTATATATGTGCATTGCAGCATCTGTTTTGTCAATTCCAGCTCGCATATTTCCAATTTACTTCCCAGTGGGAAATATGGCGACCGGTTTCTTTGTCATTTTGGCACTCCTTGCTGGTGTTGTGGGCATGGGCACCTCACTTACTGGCCTCAGTAATGTTTCTCAATGGGATTTAGCCAACCTACTCGCAGCAGCTGACTCTTCTCTTGTAACTTTGTCACTCACTCTATTTGCCATGGGGTATATAAATTATTCTGCTCTTTTCTATTTCTCTTATATATCGTGACACATGACATGACAATTCTTGAAAAATTAAGACATGATATAGTAGGATACAATAATTACTATGTAACTTTAGGTTTTTTTTTTCTTTACTAATCGGCAAATTTTGTGTTTATTTTAAGTTTTCAAAAGAAATAACAACTATCAAACATCAAAATTTTTAAAATCAAAATATTTTTTTAATTGTTTTTTTGGGGAGTGTGTGCCAAACACATTAGAGATTTTGGAGTGTCCCCGTGCTTCTTAGTCTCTTTATATTCCTCGTATTTCTTTCAATTTCTAATATTGAACTGAATGTTACAGATTGGCATGCAAAGAGATTCAACATGGATGGACAGATTCAAACCTGGTAAGAATTTTTTATTTTATAACCAGAGAAAAATAAAATCAAGGACAAGTATAATATTGTTGTGTTATAATATGCAGAGGACTCTAGAAGTCATCACCGTAGTTGTGAGTGCAACACAACTGTTCTACACGTTTGCTATCCATGCTGGGGTTGGAAGTGCTCCACGAAGACCAAGACACTATGGTGGAAGAGTTTGAGCTACAGTGCTTACGTGTTGATTCTTTTTATAAAAGTGTATATCCATGATGATTGTGGAATAGTATTGCGAGTGATTTTCTTTTTATATGTTTCTTTCTCTTTTTGGGTGAGGATTTCAAGTGCTGGTTGTAAAGTCCATTGTGTTGATCTTAATTATACAATGTATAGTGCGTGATTTTATTTCATCCTGACAAATAAATCAAGGCTTTTCCTGTATGCATCTATATCTTTTCATTCACCGAACACAATTTGATTACAGGCCATAACAGGTTTATATATATACACACACAAATACGCATGATTGTGTTATAAAACTTGAGTGGAAAATTATTGTTACTTGTTAATGTTGATTAAAGTGGATTATTCGGAGTTTGATGCGTGAATCTAGGCTTAGTGCTAAATTATGTAAATCTGGAGTTTGAGACTCCACATTACATATCTTGTTAGCATATCCTTGGTCTTTGTTGTGGCTAACATTTATTACCTTTGTGTTGGTACTTTTCTTGTTGTTGAGAAATTTGGGTTGGTACTTGGTAACACTTGCTTTATTATATTGGTTGAGACTTTGCTCTTGCAAAATAATTTATGCAGACTCCTCACCCATATACCCACTTGACTACCTCTCTCTCTCTCTCTCTCTCTCTCTCTCTCTCTCTCTCTCTCTCTCTCTCTCTCTCTCTCTCTCTCTCTCTCCTTCCTGAAGGGCAAAACCCACCAGCCATTTGGCATTCCAGAGGTATGTTCATTACCCTATCTTGGATAACTGTTTTCTTTGTACAAAGATTTGTTTTTTAAAATAAATACCCGCGAACCCGTTCGTTGCAGTGATAATTATTTTTATGGTGGTTTTATTAATTTTTTTTTAAATTTAAACTAATTTAATAAAAAATTAATGTATTTCATAATCATATTTTTATTTATTATAGGAACAATTATAAATGTAATATAAGAATAATCATAAATTATTAATATAAATTTTGTCGTACCAAAATGAAAACAATACAATTTTTCTTAGAAATTCAAAAGGCAAGTTAACAAAAATATTCATTTTTTAATAAAATTTATTTATGACATTTTGTGTATCACTAAAAAGAATATAAAATTTGAAAATTATTCTTTTAGTTTTAAACAAATTTTCTCAAACCTTATTTTTTCTGCCTACAATCCAAAACACCAAAAAACGTAATTAAGAATTTTAATAAACTTAATACTGATTAATTGGACCAATTAGGAAAAACAATTTGTTGTTAATAATTTATTAAGGTTATTTTCCTTGCAGAAATTATAATTTCTTCCAACCAAAACATATTATCAAATAAACAAATATTAGCAAAACCTAATAATCAAATTTTTATATATGCATTGTTATAAAACAATAATAACAATTAAAGTAAAATTACAAAAGATAAAATTTGTCACCCATCTAATTATTTTCATTTGACTAACCTTTGCTTTTCTCTAAATATATGGTATTATAGAGTACTTTTAATACAACTATTAAGAGTACTTTGTCCACCACAAAGGATTAAAAAATAAACAAAAATTAATAAAGTCTCATAATTTAACATTTAAATTGAGCACCATAAAAAATCATGATGTGTAATAGAATAAATACCAAATTATTCAAATTATGCTATGTAATAGAGTAATATTATATTTTCATATGCTATATTTAATTCTTTATAATGCAATAGGATAAAATTAACAATTAAAGAGAACCAAAAAAAAATAATAATAATAATAATAACTGTAAGAGCACAAATTGAGCCTTAGGCCCTGATTCGTGGCTGGGCCGGCCCAAGTGGCTTTTACAATAGAATTTGTAGAGGATGGGCTTAAAGCCTAGACTTCTTGGGGTTCTAGAAGGCTATGGAGTGCGGGTGAGATCCGTAGCTACTGTGCCAGAAATTGGGGGAACACATGTGCCTCTCCTCGGAAGTGATCCGAGAGCGTATGTCTGGGCCCTTCCCTTGCTTGTCCTCACAGTGGAGTTAGAAAGAGTCTTTCTTCTCCCCCTTCTCTCCAAAAACCCCCAAAAAAATCCCTTTTCCCGTGGTCCTCCCTTCTTCTTTTATACTTCCCATGTCTGGTTCCCATCTGTCTTTTCCCTGAAAACGCTCCCCAATGCCCTTAAGGCTGTTCACCGTCCTCTCAATAGTCATTTCCCCATTAATGCGGCCAGGCGGGTAGGTGAGGAGTCATTAATGCGGTGGCAGGAGCTTCATGCAATACACGTCTCCCTTGTCTCCCACCTCGGCATCTCGTTTGAGAAGTAGGACGACTCGCCGAGCCTCAGGGGCCCTCACCTGGGCGTTTGCCACCATGTTCTATTCCCGAACTACGTCCGGGGAGACTCTATCCTCGGCTCATCTCTGACAGGCTGGCAACTTGGTCGGCTGCCCTTGGGCCCTAGTGTTAGATGGCCTTGCTCCTGACACACGACCCCTTTAGTGAAACTCACGTCCTCGGACTAGGCCCAAGGCCCATATGGTGTTTTGGCGTTTTATCCCCCACAATAACAAACAAAAAAAACAATAAATACCAAATTATCCAAATCATACTATGTAATAAAATAATATAATATTTTTATATGCTATGTTTAATTCTTTATAATGCAATATGATAATATTTAACAATCAAATAAAAAAGACAATTTAAAAAAAAATAAATCGCATTAACTTAGGATAAAATTTAACAATCAAATAGAACAAAAAAACAACAATTTAAAAAACAAAACTAAATTGCATTAACCTAAAATAGAGTTTTAAAGAATATAAAACATTATCAACCTAAAACAAAGATACAAGAAAAAAAAAATCTACAAAAAAATTTGAGAGAGAGAGAGAGAGAGAGGGAGAGATAACTTTTTTTTTTTTTTTTTGTGAGGAAAAACTATGCATAAAATGGAAAAGATAATAACGAATTTATATTAGAAGGGTGTAAATAAGAAGAGACAAAAATAAAGGAAGATGAAGGGAAAGAGGAAGATGATATTAATGTAAAGGGTAGTGGGGAGATGAAAAGGTAAGGAAGAGAGAAATATTGGGGAAGTAGTGGAGAGATGAAAAGATAAAAGAAGGAGAAAAGTTAAAGAAACGTAAGTATTAAAAAAAATTAATGTTAAAGGCAACTATAGAAAAATTGAATAGTTGAGCTAAGTGCAACCTATATAAACAAATCAATTTTAATACAGGATACCTCAACCAAGAAAAGGTACAGAGGTGAAGTTTATTCTTTTCTTTTGTTTGATTCGTCAGATAAAGATATTCCTGCTAAACTGATGTCCTGCAGATTTAATAATGTAAAATAAACAAGAGAATCTTAGTTTTAGGACCAGGAAAATTGACAAAATTCTTTTTCTTTCCATGAGGCGAGCCCCTCAATGGAAAGGAATTCAAGCTATTTCTTTGAATTAAAGACACTCCATCTTAATTATGAAAAGCAAGGGAACACACCAAAAAAAAAAAAAAGAATATATGACAGGACCACCCTCATCTGGCATTATTTCCTGCTAAGATAAACAACAACTCCTTGCTTATATATTCCTCTCCTGATCTCAGAAAAGGGAGACCCAGTGCAAGTTTTTCCGTTTCTTAAATTTTAAACATCAAAATCTATGGCTTCTGAAGGTTCCAAATCAACAGCCACCATTCTCCTAATCCTCAATCTTGTTTTATATTTTGTCATAACTGTGATTGCTTCATGAGCTATAAATCATGAGATTGAAAGAACTCACAAGGAAGATGACTAAATTTGTTTTGACATATTAAACTTAGTAAGGCATTGTCATCCTCTCAAAGTTATAACTTATGGTATCATCTATTTGTGCATTGCAGAATCTGATTTTCGAGATTTCATAATTCCAATATAAATTATTGCTCTCTTTTTTATTTCTTTTATATCTAACGTGACATATAACATGACAGTTCTTGAAAAACTAGGATATGATACAATAAACATGACAGTTCTTGAAAAATTAGGATATGATACAATAAGAGACTAGGACAATTAATTAATATGTAACTTTAAGTATATTTTATGTTTATTTTTAAGTTTTCAAAATAAATAACAACTATCAAAATCTTTAAAAACATGTTTAAAATCAAAAAATATTTTTTAAACTATTTTTTTGGGGGAGTGTGTGTCAAATACAGTCGGAAATTTTGGAGTGTCGCTACTTCTTAATTAGTCTCTTTATACTGAACTGAATGTTACAGATTGGCTTGCAAAGAGATTCAACGTGGATGGGATGATTTAAACCTAGTAAGAATTTTATATTTCATAACAGGAGAAAAATATCTCTTTTATATATATTATTATTCATCAGGTTTTCCTGTCAAACAATATATTCTGATCCCCTCTTCCCCATAGGACTAGGAGGACTTGTCCTTTATTTTTTTTTTACGCATATTTGATGGCATCCCTTTTTCTCCTTATTCTTCTTACACCAATGTAATCATTGAGTATTTCTGTATATGATATATACATGTCAAGAAATGTGTCGAAGTAGTTAACCCTCTCAGACAACAACTTGAGCAGCTGCAAGCCTAGCAATAGGAACCCTGTTGATAAAATTTAAATCAGGATTTTGTTCCAATCACGAAAGTAGCATAGGAAATTTCAAAGTGCCAAGACAGCCCAACCTGAATGGAGAACATGAAACATAGTCCAGTCCAGCCTCTGCAAAGAAGGCAATGGAAGAAGGTTCCCCCCCATGCTCTCCACATATTCCAACCTGTTTTATCACGATCATTTATCAAGTGAAGAAAAATAATCAATCATACCAAAAAAAAAAAAAAAAAAAAACCTTGCCCCTTAAGTTCATTACAATAAGCTACTGGCAGAGCAGGTTGCATGGGATATTGAAATAGTTAGAGAATCGATATCAAGTTCAACCTGATTATAGATGATGGGCATATTTAAAACATTTATATTTTAAGAGTGACGGATGCTGCAAGATACAGCCCCATCATCCCTGAGAGCTTGACATGCCATCACAAAAGGCATGAAGCTGAAATATTGTTATAAATGGCTAATTGAAGCTATGTATTGCTTGGCATCATCACATTACTGTGATTTGAGCATCATTTTTGCCGCAATCATGAAATGCTATCTTTCTCAGATAAACCCAAATCCAAATGTCCTATCAACTCTCCATTAGAGAGGAACATTTCTACATATTTCAAGAGTACATGCATATCTACAATGCAAAGTTTCCATTTACCTTTAAGCTAGGTCTAGCTGAACGACCCCTTTCTGTGGCAATCTTGATGAGCTGACCAACACCTCTTTGATCAAGTACCTGCAAGCAACAAAATTGGAGATTGGGCGTCAAGATATCAGTTTCAATTTATCTCCGTTCCCTTAAATGTGGAAACTTCTGTTTCTTGTAGTATAATCTATCTTCCCAAGAAGCCCATGGACATGTTAAAATAAGACTAACCTCGAATGGATCATTTTGCAGAATGCCTTGGGCTAGGTAAGTTGGGAGAAACTTGCCAACATCATCTCTACTGTAACCAAAGGTCATCTGTGTGAGATCATTGGTTCCGAAGGAGAAGAAATCTGCTTCCTTTGCAATCTGTAATCATCCATTACAATATGTATGGCATTATGAGCAGTATTAAATATTACATTCCTTTTTATGGGTTGAAATTTATAATTTTTTGCCCAGCTTCAATGAGAGGAAAAAATAATGTCTTTCCTCATAGAGACTTCCCTATAACTTAAAAAGTACTTATAGAAACCTGGAAGGAACATTTCAACGTAGTATACCTCATCTGCAACAAGAGCAGCTCTAGGGATTTCAATCATGGTCCCCACCTTATAGCTCAAGGAGGAACCCATCTCAGAGAACACCTTATTTGCAACACTTTGTATTGATCTCACTTGATGTCCAAGTTCCTGATATAGAAAAATGTCAATTTATTTCACAAAAAAAAAAAAAAAAAATCAATTTGGATGTTTTGATCCCCTATGTTCTAAACTGTAAGAATTCCCATCAGATATGACTTTATGACTATGAGTTCAAAATTGGGAGAATAGCATATCTAAAATTTCATGAAGTTTGATCACACTGAGGTTTCTTGTTTCAAATTACACACACATATTCAAGATAAAGAAATAAAGAGACAAAACATGATTTAGAATTAGAAATGTAATATTGCTGCATATTTCTCTCTCATTTTAAGTATAATAAGGAACCTAATATTACACAAGAATAATAAGACAAAGGAATAGACAGAACCATGCCTGAGGTATTCCAACAAGGGGAACCATTATCTCAGGAAAAACTTTAACACCTTGTTTGCTCATAGAGACAGCAGCCTGAAAGATTGCACGTGCCTGCATTTCAGTGAGTTCTGGATATGCTATCCCTAGCCTGTTGACACAGGAGAAAAACTCATTTGTGAACTGTGAACAACAATAAGATGTCTTTTGAATATTTCTTGAAGTTGTGTTTTACAAAGAAACTACAGTGTTGAGAGTTCTTTCATACTCATCCTCACAGAAGTTTAATAAGAATTCATGAGGATAGTCAATTGATTCTATATTGTCAGAAAACGAATGAGGCAGTTGTGGATTGATCAGTATTATGAAATAGGGCCAAGATGAAGACGATGGCTGTTGGTTCTCAATCTATCTCACACAATTTTTAGCTCAGTGTGATGAGATTTGGAGCCCAACATGATGTAGGAGATATCAAAGTAGGGTGATGTCTGTTCAATAACATCTTGATTAGTTTTTAACAAAGAATCCTCTCCATTGTATATTCAGAAAACTTTAGTTTTTAATGTGGCAAGTAATTAAAGAAAGCGCTATAATTATACTAGCCAATAAATGCTATGAGAACACATTTTGAGCAATCCTAGAAACAAAAGCTCATAAGAAGGGCCACCAAACCTGCAGCCTCTGAAACCAAGCATGGGATTCACTTCTGATAACTTTTCAATTCTTGAAAAAACTTCCTCTTCATTTATGCCAGTCTCTGCAGTTAGTTCGCTCACAATCTGTTGGTGGTCACCTTGGGGAAGAAATTCATGAAGTGGAGGATCTAACAGTCGGATTGTTACTGGAAGGCCTGAAATTTCATAATAAAACTGGATAACAAAAAATTGTATTATGATTAACTAAGAGTGAAGTGCCCGAGATAATGTGATACTAAGCTGTCCATCTCACCATTGGTATTGTGATTGCATTTTACCAAACTTGTTGATCCACATGGTAGATATTTCATAATTTTCAAAATTCCAAAACAAAAGAAGAGGAACGTACCATCCATTGCCCGAAAAATTCCCTCAAAGTCAGATCTTTGATAAGGTAACAAAGAGTTCAAAGCTGCCTTCCTTTGTTCTTGTGTAACTGCCATTATCATCTTCCTAACAGCCTTTAGCCTTTCATCTGAAGCAAAGAACTGAAACATCCCAAAGCATGAGAAAATGAAATTTGTAACCTAACCGGACCAGATAAAAGATGATCTAGAAAGTAAATATAAGTTATTTTTTTTAGTTAACACCAACATGTACTCTAACTTTCCTGCAAATGAAACATGTTTGACAAAAATTATTAAAGTGGGTGTTTGAAGTCGAGAAAAAAACTTGATTAAGCTCCTTGAGCTCTACTGAACATTTGCAATTGACAAGAAATTGGGGTACTTACATGGATACAACATTGTAATAACAAAAAAAAATATATATATATTAAATTTTAAAATGTCCTTCCAACAATTGTTAAAGAAAATTTCGTGCACACACATGTACTCTACTACAGTAGTACAAGGCTATATAAACTACTCATATTAGATCCTCCTATCTGGAGACCATAATGAACCATCCATATTCGAAAGGACTTACACTCTCCCATCGATAACTAACTCTATATCTAGGAAATTTGTTTCTTTTATATGTGAGGAGGACAGTGATGTAAGAGATATAATTACCATGTGCTCTGTCCTGCAAAGGCCAATCCCATTGGCACCATTCTTTCTTGCTATTAATGCATCCTCAGGGGTGTCAGCATTTGCCATAACCTATTACAGCAACGTACCACTAAATTAGCAAATAGAAGTTCCAACTACTGACAATGCAAGCCCTTCAGCACTTAACACAAATGTAGCACCTTGAGATGCCTTATCTTATCGGCCCAAGACATAAAGATCTCCAAGTCACCACTTAATGTGGGAGGAGAGAGTGGTTGTTTTCCCAATATCACTTCACCTGTGGAGCCATTGAGTGAGAGCCATTCTCCTTCCTTAATCACTATATGCCCAATCACAACAACCTGTATTGTTGATAAACAAAACCTATTATTACATTCCTTCTTTTGGGGCAGCTATAATGTATAGGAGAAAAACTTTTAAAACATCACCTTCTTGAGGTCATTTACATGGATTTCAAAACAGCCGGAAACACAACACTTTCCCCACCCACGTGCCACAACAGCCGCATGAGACGTCATGCCACCTCTAGCTGTCAAGATCCCAACAGCTGCATGCATACCACCAACATCCTCAGGTCTGGTCTCTGTCCTCACCTTCAATTATACAAAATCATGAAAAAACTTCAGTTCTAACAATGAAATGGGATTAAGAAGTTGAAACGCATATAGCATCTAATATCATAACATTCCATAATCTGGCAAGCAGTCATACAAGCATATGGGTTTTAATACAAAGAGTGTGTAATGAGGAAAGCGCTAGTCACATATGCACTTACCCCCAAAAGGACTAGTCAAGTTACAATTGGGGCTCTTTGTAATCACTTATAAACTAGTCAGGTTACAATTGGGGCTCCTTTTAATCACTTATAAACCCTAGATCCACCTTGGAAACACCTGATGTGGGTCTCAACACACACCCGCACAACGCACTCAAACAATCCAATCAAATCAAATCCACATAATTTGGGGTATCACAAAGTGTGTTTTAGTCATTTTACAATGAATGGCATTAGAAATAAAATTTACAATCCCATTAGAATTAAAGCTGATTCTATTCCATCAGTAATCTTAAGCCATCACCATAGGCTGCAATTTTGTCCAACATATCAAAAATTCCTCTTTCTTTAGATCAAAACAAACTAACATTTCTTGGAAAGAAAAAGAATTGTGAAAAAGGGTACTAATTTTAGCATACCAAGATGACACTCTTTCCTTCTGCATGCCATGCTTCAGCATCCTCAGCTCTGAACACAATCTGCCCCACTGCAGCTCCTGGAGATGCTGGCAAGCCCTTGGCGACCACTTTGTCTTTGTAAGCAGTCGGATCCTCAAACTAGTTCAGCAACATCCCAAAGAAGTCAGAAGACCTTTATGATCACGTGAATGTGATCATATGTAGATAAATAATTACAAATGTCTACAGTGCATTATTAGGCAGATGTAGGGATCTTCACCATAGAACAGAATAGAAATGATAAGCAGGACAGTGTTGAGTACAGAGACAAAATAGGAACACCATATATAAAAGAATTAACAAGCTAACTTAATCAAATAAACTGATTGAAATATACTAAAGATGCAGGCTCATGGCAATTTTACTGCATATATAGACAGCCATTAGCTTCTACTTCACATCAAAGTTGACCTTTTAAGTTCCTTAAAATTCAGTTAACCAATATCAAATTGCAGTTTGACCTATGATTTTTAATTTGCTGTTAAGTTTAAAATTTCAAACTATATGCAGATCAATTTGCTATTAGAGCACTGTTGACATATATATAAATATATATATATATATATATATATATATATACCTGCGGATGAAGAAGTTGGTCAAGATGTTGTGGCTCCACCATCTTGATTGCAGAGCTCATATCAACAAGCCCTTCATTAACCATGTCTACAGCTATTGTTACTGCAGCTTTACCAGTACGCTTTCCAGAACGGCATTGCAACATCCATAACCTATCTTCTTGGACTGTGAATTCGATGTCCTGTATTTATCAGAGAAGACCCCATCTTAGTAGTCTACTGAAATACAATAGAGATCATTTTATTGTTAAATTTAGGCAAAATATGACTGACATGCACTTCATAATTTGAGAAAGTGAAGACCATTATCCTCTCAGAAATCAAGAGGGTAATGAATGTAATGATGACCATTAGAATCATCTTCTACAAATGTGAACTTTTACCATCATATCTTTGTAATGTCTCTCTAGAATTTCACAGTTCTCTACAAGCTCCTTGTAAGCGTTAGGCATGCTACTTTTCATGGTGTTGAAGTCTTCTGGTGTCCTGATTCCAGCAACTACATCTTCTCCCTAATTAAAGCCATTCTTCAGCTACACTCATCAATACTAAGATAATCTCTACTGATATGTACATAAAAGGAGAAGTTCGAGTCTTAAAGCAAGCTCAAGATGGGACGGGCATAAGAACCTGAGCATTGGATAGAAACTCCCCATAGAGCTTCTTCTCACCGGTGCTAGGATTCCTAGTAAATAGAACACCTGTCCCTGAAGTATTTCCCATGTTCCCAAACACCATGCATTGAATGCTTACTGCAGTTCCCTTTAACCCAGTTATTTGATTAATGCTCCGGTATTTGATGGCCCTTGGGCTATCCCAAGAATCAAAAACAGCTTTAATAGCCAACTGCAATTGTTGTTTTGGATCTGCAGATAGATACAGGCAAAAAGGGGTCAGTTTAAAGGGATAGAATATATAAACAGTTTTTGGCCATATTTTCTTGTGGATTCTTTATCAGTCAATGTAAAGGTTTTTCTAAGAAAAGAGAGAAATAAAAATAAGTTTTCAGTGTCATACTTGGTACCTGAAGGAAAATTTTCACCCTTGAATTCAAGGTAAACATTCTTGTACTGTTTCACCAGCTCTTTGAGATCAGAGGCTGTAAGATCAGTGTCAAGTTTGACTCCTTTTTCACGCTTCAACTTTTCTAACTTCTCCTCAAATAATTTGTGTGGAATTCCCAATACCTCCAATTAAAGACGACAAGTTTTTCAATAAATTAGCAACAAGAGAATACTACAGTTTGATTCATTTACCCCCATTAAAAAAAAAAAAAAGCACACTCAATTATCAACAGATTGCATTGGTTTAGAGGGAGCATTATAGATGGGTAATTTTAAATGTTTCAGTGACTCTGCATTGCCAAACAAATTGTGGAAGACAGGAAACTAAGCAGAGAATTGAGAAGCACTGGAACCGAACACAAGTTAGCATAGAGAGCAACATCTAGAAGAAGCACTTACAACATTTCCAAACATATCTAGAAAACGTCTGTAACAGTCATAAGCGAATCGCTCTTCACTTTTTGAGGCCAAACCAGTAACTACCTCATCATTAAGTCCAAGGTTTAGGACAGTGTCCATCATGCCAGGCATGGAAATCTACATATTATATAATTAGAAGGCTATTCAGTTCCTTTTATGTATCACTGAGATATATGCAATTCAGTTAGTGCACATTATAAATTAATAACATGTAGCTACTCTATGGTCTCTAGCAAAAGCTTACCTCAGCACCAGAGCGGACAGAGATGAGGAGGGGCTTAGAAGGGTCACCAAGAGAAGCTTTAATGTCCTTCTCCATCGTCTCCAAGCCTTCCAATACTTTCTCCCATAAACCTTCTGGCAACTCCCTTCCATTCAGCTGATATTCTTGGCATGCTTCTGTTGATATAGTAATTCCTGGTGGTACAGATAACCCAATGCTTGCCATTTCTGCAAGGCTTCCTCCCTTTCCTCCCAACTGAAATCAAACACAACTACCAAGTCATATAATGTATACATTCAAACCATTCTTACACGTCCAAAACCATCAACTTGTATATATCATAACAGATTCTAGAGACGTAGCTAAAATAAAGCTTACCAAGGACTTCATGCCCTTGTTACCTTCACTCCTTCCTTTGCCGAAAGTAAAAACTCGCTGTGTAAATGCAATGAAAGACAGACATTAATATGTGATGCAAACATTCCTAACACAATTAGCAACCTATTTGGTTTGCTCACACAATTTGATGAAAGACAGACAATGTGAAGTACAAAAAAGTAAAGAAACCATACCTTAGTTTCACCGGTTACTCTATTCATATTTTCCATCACGAAACTGTTCTCTGTTAACAGTTCAAAAAAATGTTCTCTAGCTAGTCTTTCTTTGATAAACCTGTTTGAATGAGGGGAGCCTCACATGAACCAACGACGGAACTACGTTGGAGCTGAGGAAAAAAAAAAAAAACACCATTAGTATATATACTAACACACACATAAAATAAATAAATAAATAAATAAAAAAAAAACTTTTGATCCTAGAATTTATATTTTATCATCTCTGAACTCATTAAAATGATAACATATAACTAAAAATGGATACATTTCACTATCGTGACTCATTTAGATTAATTAAACACTAAACCTAAGCCTTACTCTCTGCTTTATATTTGCCTTATATAGTTAATATAGCTAGTCCTATGCAACTATAACCATTTAACAACTATATTTTTACTATTTTTTCAAAAATAGCAATTAATGGAGATTTTGTCAAAATATATTTTGACAAAATCTCCATTAATTCAAAACAGTGTGCCACTTTTGGCATAGATAAAGAAAATTGAAAACATTGTGCCACTTTTTGCATAGATAAAGAAAATTTAACAAGAAGTTAATTTTTTTTTGGTAAGACAAATATGAACTTGTCCCATTTCTAAAAGCCATACGTCAGCATTATACAGAGCACCTTTTTTAAAAAATAAAATAAAATAAAATAAAACTAGTTTGGATTTTTATTTTATACAAGCTGCAGACCCATGCGAGAATAGATAAATATTCCGTAATGGGGTGTGTAATACATAAAAAGTAACAATTATTTTAAGTATTTGTAATTTTTTAAAAAGATTTCTACAAATATTTTATTTTTTTTATCTTTAAAAATATATGTATATATATTTTTGTGTTTGATGAATATTTTTTAAGGTGAATCATATTCATTTAACTTTATGTTGTATTTGTCTAATATACAACTAAACTTTATAAGTTTCAACTTGATTATTCAAATTTCTCAACTCTTAAGGAATGAAGAGATTATCTTAATAATCAAAACTCATCACAAAATTATTATATTATCTTAACCAAAATTAAAATGAAATCAAAGGAATAAAATATTTACTTTATAATTATTTATTACTTAGACAATAGGTATACATATTCAAATTCATAGTCATGTAGATTTTGTTTTGATATAAACTCAAATTCCTATTTCCAAAAAAAAAAAAAAAAAAAACACTAAGAATTAACCCAAATCAAAATTCAACAAAAGCTATAAAAGAGAGAGAGGAAATTGCGATGGCAAATTAAAAAACACAATGCCAAAATACATTCTAAAAAATGAAACCATTAATCTTAATTAGAGTTATAAGAAAGAACCCCATAAAAAAAAAGAGTTATAAAAATGAACAAAAATATACCAAAAGAAAGAAGATAGAGAGAGAGAGAGAGAGAGTACTCACAGTTTTGTGTAAGAAAAATATAGATTGAAAAGCAAAAATGATATCAATTTTTTTACACAAAATAAAATAGGGAGAAGAAAAGTCAAAATATAAAAAAGAAAAAATGATAAAAGAGGTGTAACAGAAAAGTAGAGAATAGTGAGGAGATAAAAAGGCGACAAGGAGAGGAAATGTTGTAAGAAGTGTAGCACTAGGTGTGGATTAGTGAGGGGAAGAAGGATTTTTTTTTTTTTTTTTTTAGAATAGGGTGAAGAAAAGTTTTAAAAGAAAAAAGAAAATATATAAAATATAGAAAATAAGTGGGTAATATAACCATTGATATGGCTCAAAAAAAGCACAGTAACAATAAATGTTACATTTCAGCTTTTAAATATAATAGATTTGATATTAAATAAAATAATAATAGTGACTTATTACTAAACTAAGAACGATATTAAAAGTTTTAGTAAAATTGAAAATAGTTTTAATTATCAATATTTTGGTTTTAATTAAATAAACACAAATAATGCTAGAGATACATCCAAATTCACTAGTGTCATTATTGACTAAGCATTTTAGTATTAAAAAACTAAAAATTAATGCTATATTCATATCTACATATCTAGAAGTCAAAAAAATTCCTTAGAAGATGAGTCACTTTCAACTAGTTCTCAACCATTGATATTAAAATATTGCAACATATATTAAAAATAAAAATTCATATCAATATTCTAATATATTATTAAAAATAAATATGAATTAAATAAAATTAATATACCTTGTTTAAGAATTCTTTGATCCTTCAATGAACCTTTTTTTTTTCTCTTCTTCTATTTGATATTGGTAAAATGGAAAACGGGAAAATAAAAAGTGAGTTTAATATTGGTAAAGTGAAAAAAAAAAAAAAAAAACAGAGAATAAAATATTAATGTATAATTTTTTTTTCCAGAAACAAACACACATACAAGAAAGAGGAAAATATGTTTAACAAGTTTAACATCATGCAATATTTAATATGCATGATGTTGATTAACCATTAATTTAACAGTTCTATTAGGAAGAGGAAAGTAGGTTTAACATTATGCAATATTAATATGCATGAAGTTGATTAATTAACTATTATTTAACCATTGTTTTAACAGTTTTATTAGTGCAATGCTTGGTATGAATTTGAACTTTTAACTATAATTTTTGTAATTTTTTTTAGAATCTTTTAACCATAGTTAATTTATAGCACTCTGAAGTTTTTGTTCATTGTTCATTGTTTTCTTTCATTACAGCTTACATCTATAGATAGATGTATAGATGACGATTTCAAAGCTATGGAATCAGACTCCAGAATTTTGCTTCTTTTCTCCTAAATTGACACTCGGCCATGAGGTGTCCATTTGCATGCTTGTTCAACATCATTTTGCTGCCACTTAGTTCTTCACTTAGCTAGATTGTTGACATCTAGTTTTTCAATTTGCTTCTTTCTTTGTGTCTTTGACACCTAGAGATCGAGATCGATCAGCCAATAGTTCGGCCATCCCCTAGCCATCTGCCACGCCAATACATACGAACGATTATTCCGCAACACTGCCTCATGAATCATGATGTGACTATTTTTTGATAAAAAAATAGTTAATAATTAATACAATATATTAGATTTTCTAAATTAAGTTATTTATATTTATTATTATTTAAAAGTGGTTTAAATTTTTGTAAGTTTTTTTTTTTTTTAATTTTCATGAAAACACAATGCATTTTATATTCAATTATTATATAAGGAGTTATATTTTGTTAATAATGTAATGTGAGATTGGAATAATAACATAAGAAAAATATATAATATCAAGAACTTACCAACATTACATTGTGAAAGTAACATAATTGTCAATGAACGCCAACCAGCTTTTAGCCTTTTACAATGGATAAATTAATTTCTAACAATATCCTTATAGCTTTTGAAACCCTTCATTGTTTGCAAAATTTTAAGTCTAATACTCATGGTTTTTGGCGGTTAAATTGGCATGAGTAAGGTTTATAATCAAGTAGATTGGGGTTTCTTGGAAAAATTGATGAGGCAGATTGGTTTCAATGAAAGGTGGATCCAATTGATAATGGGGTGTGTAAAAACTATTTCTTACTTAGTGTTGGTGAATGGAGAGCCTTGTGGTATGATACAGCCTACCCGTGGGATAAGACGAGGTGACCCACTATCACATTTTATTTTTCTACTTTGAATGGAAGGCCTAAATGGGCTAATCAAGAGAGCTGAAAATAATGGAGAAATACATGGTTTTTCACTATGTAGAAGAGGGCCCAAACTAACCCATTTGCTTTTTGCAAATAATAGTCTTCTCTTTTGCAGGACAACCATAGAAGAATGTGGCAAGGTATTGGAGATTTTGCATATGTATGAGGAGGCATCGGGGCAAAGAATCAATAGAAGCAAAACTGTATTATTCTTTAGCAAGTGCACCCCAAGAGAAACAAAACATGAAATAAAGGAGGTTTTTGGTGTTCCGAAAATCATGCAGTATGAAAAGTACTTGGGTCTTCCTTCATTTGTAGGTAAAAGGAAAAAAGCAAGTTTCAACTACATCAAACAGAAAATATGGAAGAAGTTATAAGGATGGGAAGGTAAATTGCTCTCTCAAATAGGTAGAGAAGTGTTACTAAAGTCAGTCATACAAGCTATCCCCACCTATTTAATAGGTTGGTTTAAATTACCTATTGGATTGTGCTATGAAATTGAAGCCCGAATAAAAAAAATTTGGTGGGGTCAAAGGTGACCGTAGAAAGATTCATTGGACTAAGTGGGAGGACGTGACAAAATCCAAATCAATGGGCGGAATGGGTTTTAGAGATTTAGCAATATACAATGACTCTCTACAAGCAAAGCAAGTATAGCGTCTTCTGCACAACAAAACATCTCTATTCTATAAAGTGTTTAAGGCCCGTTTTTTTCCCACACTCTACAATCATGGAAGCGGCAGACTCAAGAATGGGATCCTGTGCATGAAAGATTATCCTTAGAGGAAGGGATATTATTCAAAGGGGAGCAAGATGGAGGGTTGGAAATGGAGAAAATATAAATATTTGCCGGCAGAGGTGGCTACCTAGAAAACACCCACCAAACCTTCCAATATGCCCCATACAAGACTTTGAAAACGCTACTGTGTCTTGCTTGATTGATCAAACCACGGGGCAATGGAGGTCAGATCTAGTGGATGGGTTATTTGTGGAGGAAGATGCTGAATTAATCAAATCAATGCCATTGAGTCATGTGGAAGCAGAGGATGTGCTATTCTGGCCGTACATAAACAATGGAGTCTATACATGTAAATCGGGTTACCGATTCCTCAAAGAAGAAGCTGAAATGAAAGCCACAAATCAGGTCCCTCCTCTTCGAGACAAACATGTGTGGAAAGCTATTTATTCGATGCAAGTACCGCAGGAGGTTAAGATGTTTATGTGGAGAGCTTGCTGAAACGCCATGCCGACAAAACAAGCCCTCATGAGACGCACAATCATTGGTAATTCAATCTGTAATCATTGCCAAGTCTCATGGATAATAGTAGAGGGTAAGCAGCTGGATCTCTTTGCAATCACCGCATGGTCAGTTTGGAATCAAAGGAACCAGGTTCGGTCACCAGCTTTAGCCAGTGATCTTCATCAGGTAGCCGCTGCTGCAAGAACCAGGTTGGACGAGTTCCACATGACAAGGCAGGGGCTGGAGCTTTAGAGGCAAAGAGTTGTTCGATCAACACAAACCGGTGGCTTGCTCCTCCAACAGACATGGCGAAAGTAAGTTTTGATGGAGCGACGTGTCCAAAAAAGAAGAAAGTTGGTATAGGTGTGGTGGTTCGAGATGTAAATGGTTTGGTGCTTGCCTCATGTGCAAAGATAAAACACCAACCTTATAAGGCAGTGGAGATAGAATCCTTGGCAGTAGCAACGGCCCTATCCTTAGCAACAAACCTTGGTTTCCGACGCGTTATTTTGGAGGGAGATTCAATGGAAGTGATACAAGCTTTGCGAGAGAGCACACATCCCTTACACCATCAAGTTTACTGATTGAGGATGTCAGAAGGTTTTCCCAAAACTTTGATCAATTGCTATATTCACATGCTAAAAGAGATGGCAATGTTGTAGCTCATAGTCTGACTAAATATGCTTTAGTGAAGGTGGAGGATGCTTTAGTGAAGGTGGAGGATGTTTTACCTCACATTTTTCCTATTGTATAAGCTGATTTAACGTGGTTACATTAATAAAGTTCAATTTTTTCCCCCTCAAAAAAAAAAAAAAAAAAAAAAAAAACTCCTCTCAAAGTATGACTGAAGTAAACTGAATTGGATCTAATAGATCAAATGTTACACTGATATAACTCAACAAGAGTATAGCAATAATAAATGTTGTGCTTCAGCTTTTAGATATAGACAATGCATCATTGTCAATCTCTAGTATTGATGTTCCATTTTTTGAAAATACTTGAATAAAAAACATCTGCCTCCTTTAAGTTTGAATCTTGATTCCATCCTAGTAAAATACCTCTAACTTGCCCCATTACCGACTTGCCCTCCTCTTGTCTCGAAGAAAGGATAGAATGGGGATCGAACATCCCTCATCCAACCTCATCACATTCCGTTATCATCCCTTCATCCTATTACTTAAAAGTCATGATCGATACCCAAAAAAGCACCAAATTAACCTCTTTCACTACTTATTAAAAATAAAATAATTATTGAAATAGCTTCATTTTTATATGTGTATATTAGCAATGCCATTTTTTATTACATAATAATCACAGCAAAGAATTAAAGATAATCGCATCAAGCAATATCAATCATTGATCAATATAAAATGAATTAAAATACATATATAAATCGATCTCACTCCATATGCATAATATTATTTTGCACATCCTTGTCGGAGATCAAAGTCAAAGCGAAGTTAAGACATTCCTTGTCAGTTAACTGGATTCCTAGATGCTCTTCCCATGTTCTAGCAGGCTGGTCTCTTGACTCTTCCTACTCTCATTTTTTTTTCCTGTAAAAAAAGAAAAAAAGAATTCAAAGCATACATACCCTATCCAAAACATTTTTACCATCTGAGTAACAAAGAAGGTTGGCATTGCATAGAACATTTAAAAAAAAATAGTTTTCAATGGGTAGATATCTTATATTGAAGTTCATCAAAAAAGAAAAAAAAAAAAGATATCCTTTATTGAAAACTATTATATTATCTGGAAGCATTGCTCCCTTCTTTCACATGAGAGGTGAGCTCCACATAAGAAGAGGGAACAATGCTCTCGAAGTATATAATAATTTCTCATCTTACATTGAAGTATCAAAGTGTCAATTATTTTCAATCGGTTGAGATATCTTATGTTTGAAGTAACAAAAAATTATTTCTTTTCTTTCTTTACCAAAATTAACGTTCATAAGTCTAAGAAAAAAAAGCACAAATATCATCTCATAGATTACTGTAACGGCGAAAAAGCAAGAAATCAACTTTGTTGTCTTAAATGATGATTTTGCTGTTTGCTATCACAATTAATTTCTTTAGAGATGAGAAGTCAAGTCTGTTTTATGATATCCAATGTCAGGACTAAGAAGGCTTATGTCACATAATTGAATGAGAAATGATATTTATTTCATTAATGAACAGCTTGAAAGCTGATTAAGAAAAAACACAAGTGTTGGTCCTCGGGTCTAGTCCAAAGATGAGGTTACAAAATGGATGAACTATCTCTTTCTTTTTTTTTAGCACTCTTTTTTTTGTCCCCCAATCTAGATCTTCTTCTTACTTTATATATCCAGCTACAAGGTATCTGGATCCTACACTTGGAGGGTTGGGATTGCACCACTAAAACTCTTGTCCCATCTAGGACATACCAGTAAGCTTTACACTAAAATCTTAACTATACGACCGCTGTTCATGGTCACTTCCTTATTAATGCGGCCAGAGGAGTGATTGTCTTTTATTTAATGTGGAAATGATAACTTTTATACTCTTCTTTCTCCATCCTTCTCGTATTTCGTGTCAAGTCTGTTTTCTTTCATGTCTAATGGTTTAACTCTGTGTCTCTCATATAATTAGTGCTCGTCCCCCGAGGTCCGAGGCATGTCCTCGGAACCTTTATCAAGTACATTACCCCAATCTCTTTTTCAAATTATGAGATCACCGCCCTAGATCAATTGTCGGACTTTAGCCCCTTGGAAATAACTTTGACTGTCTGTTTACCACTTTTTGACAGACAATCCTTACATGGAAGACATTAATTAACGATACAATCATTTCTTTTTCTGTTTCTCAGTTGCCAATATAGAGCATTGTAGTCAAATTGTCCATTTTCATAATTTGACCTAGTTTGAAATGACATTAATTAACCTATTGGAAATTAACCATTTTTTTGTTGTTGTTTAGATTTTGTCATTTTACCGCCTTGGGTGTGAAGAACAAGGGCTAGGTGTAAACTTTTAGTAGGAAGCTTCATACATATATACATTGTTTTTCTAGAGATAGATTTGAACCTATTGCGTCCACTTTTAATAATAAATCTTTATCATCAAACTAAGACACCAATCAGTTTTTGGTATAAGTAGAGATTAAACTTCAAATCTCTATTCAACTATCATAAACTTTACCAGTTGAGCTAACTAGAACTCATTACACATATACACTTAAATTATGTTAGAATAAAATTTCTATTTTATATCAAAAGATTTTTTCATTTAAAATTCATTCTCTCTCTTATATCTCCCTAATTTTTCATAAATGTATACGGAAGGGGAAATTGTTTATAATAATAAATAAAAGGGTTTTGTTAATGGGTACCCAAGGTGTCCGTTAACAACTTTTTTTTGAATTTTTATGACAAATTTTTTTGTTCTTTTATAGCTTTATCTCATTCTTTTTAATTTTATAAGTACTGCATCATGCCTTTTACTCTTTTTTGCTTTTTTCTAACATTTCTCGTGAATAAATAAATATATATGTATATATGTCTATATATATATACACACACACAAGTCAATTTGACTTTTTAGGGTGGAGATAAAACAAAGTGGTACAGACTGCAGTGTGCAAAATGCTATAAACTGCAGTGTGCAGAGTGCAAAGTGGTGCAAATTATATTACAAAACCCTCTTCCCAGGCTACATGATAATGAACTGTAGCTTCCCAACGGTCACATTTCCCGCAATTCCAAATCTTGCTACTACTGCATGTCCTAAAACCCTGAATATCACTTCCCTCAAAAACCCTATACCCTTTCTCAAACCACCAAACAAGATACACCCAATAAAGCTAAAGCTAATAAAGATAAGTTTCAGAACGAGAGCCTCCGTGAGCGACAGCGATGGCGGAGGAACTGGGAACTGGGTCAAGTGGATACCCACCGGAGCTTTCTCTATCTCCGCCGATAAAGTTTTCAGGCTCATTTCCGGTGCCACCGCCAGTCCCATTTACCAGTTCGTTTCGTCTCCGACCACTTTTCTTCATTCTGTGGACCCCAGAATCAAATTGGTGCGTTTTTGTTGTTCTGGGTACTTTTTTTTTTTTGTTTTTGGGTTTGATTGAGATTGTCTTGTAGTGAAATAAATTTGGTTTATTGGGTTAGATTCAGTTCATGGGTTTTCGGTTTAAGATGGAACTGATTACTGAATTGGTCAATTTGAATTTGAGCATTTAGTTTTTGTTTGTGTTCAATGTTTTAGTAACTAAGAAATGTGTAAATTTGTTTTTTTTTACTCCTAAGTGAGCAATGAGAGGGTGTTAGAACATTTTATAATGCCTGAATTTTAATTTAGGCAGTCAAGTTGGAGATGATGTAGAGAGAACAGCATTGACATACTACAAATTGCAAAAGTTAGGAACTTGAGATGAAGAGAGTGTTTCATGGTTCGTGAGTATGGTTTTTGTGTGTGTGTTTTTAGTTGAGCTGTGTTGTGTGTTTTGCTATGGGTATTTTATCTTCTTCTTGTTGCGATCGATGTTGAAAAAGAGTATATATAGTTTGTTGGAGTGTATTTGAAATTTGAAGAAGCAATTGAAATTGATGCTCTCAAGTATTAGCTTTTGAGTACTAGCATAGGAGATTTTTGTGAAAGAATTGGCTCGTTTTGGGCATTACTTGATTATTTTGAGTAGATTGTTTCTCCCCCACCCCACCTTATAGTTCCCTGGTGAAAGCCATCTTGATGCTGGTAATTTTGCTTAATAAGCAAGTGAAGAAAAAGTAAAAATATTTGGTTCTTAGATTTTTTTTTTTTGTTTTTCCCCCCTGTTTTGATTTTGTTTATGATATCAAGGTGTCTTGGTTTTGCAGGTATGGCTTTTGGCTTTAGTTGTTTTACCAGCAAGATCACATATAGCAATGCGTTTCGGATTAGTGATGTTCCTGTTTTTTCTGTCTATATGGATTCTCCCAAGACATGTTTGGATGGTGAGTACCTGCCTTTGACTTAATTATATGTAAGGAGCAATTATCATTCGATATTTTTTTTTTTAGTGTATTCATACATATGTTGGTTAAGAAAATTGGTTTGATTTCTGTAACAATACAAATATTCTAATCTAAATAAATTAGAAGGGGGTTTGAACCTTGTCTAGGTTTGAAGCCATTAATTAGATTGCTTTCTAACTAACTACTTAAGCATGAGGAGGTGATTGCTTTCTAACTAACTATAGTGATCAATTTTAGGACTCCTTGTATAATTTCTTCTGAATATTTTTTTTAACTTATTAGCAAAATTGTCCATTTCTAGCCTTTTGAAACCTAAGTGGTTACTTTCTTGCAAATTTCTCTGCTCTTGTAAGATTAATTGATTTTGTCTTGTTTTGGAGAAGTTGAGTATGGAGCAAATGCATGACGTGAGGTAACTAGTTTAAGTTGTTGACATTTGTTGAAGCGAGTAGGAGCATTGTCATCATCATATTTATTAGTTCAAACCAGTATTATTCTTTCTTGTAATCATTTCATTTGGTGCATAGTGATGTGCATAGTAGGAAGTCATAATGTATATACTAGTGCTTCCATTTTAAAACAATAACCAATGTCCTAATGCAGGGAATATCTTGCTAATTCTCCAACAACTCTTGTAGGACCAATTGGGAAGAGTGTCTTTGCTCTCTGGCATTTTATTCATTATGTTGGGGCTGGGTGCAGATGGTGTGACACCTCTTGTCCAGTTAAGAACTCCACCTCCTGCAATGATGGGATTGCCTAAACTTCCTGCATCTTTGGGTGGTTATTCGTATTTGATTATGAAGCTGGGACCATTACAATTTACAAGGAAGGGACTGTCAGTAGCAAGCATTGCTGCATGCTTAACTTTTACTGTAAGTCAATAATAAATTTTCTTGGTTTCAACCAACTCCCCTCCCTCGGCAGCCCCTATAAGTACCTTGGTTACACTCTTTCCTTTTATTCATTCTGTATGTGTGTTGATTCTCACGGAAAGGTTTTATGTTATAAGCCAACATGAGTAACAATAATAATTATTTAAGACAAGTCATTGCGTCAGAAAAGAGAAAAAAAAAAGTTTTTGTTTTTGTTTTGATCATTATGAAATTTCTATGAGAATTCATTTAATTTATTTTGATTTTAGGTAGACTAATTATTAATGATCTCAAAGAAAAATAATATCCTGACTGTTCTGAGAACTGTCTCTATTTTTGTGAAAGGTCTTCCAAAGTGCGAGCCTTTGTCTAACAACAACAACCCCTGAACAGCTTGCATTTGCCTTGCGGTGGTTTATGCTTCCTCTGACATATATTGGTGTTCCAGTAGCTGAGATTGTTCTTACCCTTATGCTTTCATTAAGGTTCATTACCCTAGTTTTTGATGAGGTAAGAAAAGTAATTTTTAATAACTTTTATGTCGAAAGTAATGTATTCTTCTGATTATTTAGTTACATGACTATTCACATTGATATTTATACTCTTGGAATATTGACATAATGTCTTGGCAGGTCCGTAATGTTGCACTGGGGATTGTTTCTCGTAGGATAAATTGGCAACATTTGACCATGATGGAGACGATTGATAGTAAGCATATATATTAGGGGCTCCCCTCTTTTCTTTTTCTCTTTTATCTACACATTATTACAATTTTGTTGTCAAGTGCCAAAATGTAGACAGTAGAATTGTTCTGATGGCTAAATGCCACTTTAATATGTCACGGCGTCATGCTAATTATATGGTACCCCCACTGTTGGTGAGCATCATCCTAGGTATTTTCATCAAGTCTCATTTTTGCATAGTAATCTTACTAACCTAATAGTTATATTCTTCTGGGATCTCTTTTGTTTGGAAACAGTATCCCTCAGTGTCTTGAAACTAGTAGTCTAGGTGTTTATGTTTTACTCCTAAAATTTATGGTAAAGTCTCCCTCGGTTATGATTTCTGTGTGTGCTTCACACAGGAAGGAGAAGACAGTTTAATTTTTAAATATTAAAGCCTTTTCTGGCTTCTTTGCTCACACCAACTTGAGATCATTTAGATATCAAGGTTTTCCTAGCAACTCTCTCAACCACAACACCCCCCCCCCCCCCCCCCCCCAAAAAAAAAAAAAAAACATTGTGAGCATTTATGGAACAATTCTACACTCTGCTTTACTTTGGGTGGTTTGAAAGTTAGACCTTCAAACTGAGGTAACTTGCAACACTCACTCGATAGTAGATACCAACTACAGCTTGTTGATGTTCCTTTCTCCTGGTATGGTCTTCTTATTCTTACCAGGCTTTCTGTTGTGATCATTGTTTGTGCATCAAATGCAACCAGAATATTTTGCTATAATTTTAACCTTATTTTGGTTGTTACTTGGAAAATTATGTCTCAATAAATGAGAAGATTAGTTCAACCTCCCGTCCTGTGTAACTCTTGAAAAGACACTTCATGTTTTGAAGCAGTTTATGTAATAGAAACTTAGTCCTTAAGAAACAGTAGTTACATAGTTTTTTGAGGTAGATATTGAATGATAATCTATGTGATTGTGTCTGTTTTAAGATGCTTTCCCAATATGGTGCTTATTTTTTTCATGTGTTTTGTCTTTGCAGTTTTTGTTATCTACTTTCGCCGGATCTTCAAAAATATTTTTATCCATGCAGATCAGATTTCACAGGTTTATGTTCAACTTGGCACTTAAATAATATGTCATACCACTAATCAATCGGTTGTAACATATAAAGTTTGTGCCCTTTGAATAGCTGTGTTTTATCATATGTGCAACTTGTGCCAAGAGCCATGTATCTCAATTTTCACCTCCTGGTGTTTCCAATAAAGATATCCATGGTTCAAATCCCCACCCCCAACCAAACAATTAGGAAAAAAAATTCATATGTTGCAACTCATAGAGGCCTAGTCACTCTCTCATCCTTGAAATGATGCGCAGAAAATAAGGACTTATATTATTTGCTTATGTTTGTGTACTTCACACATGTTGAAAAGTCTGTTTAAAGTTAATGTTTTAGGATGAGTTCAGGAATTTTTCCCTAATGCATATTTTAGACTCCTGGAGCATTCATCCACAGTCCAAAAAATACTTATGAGGATTCTACATATGTTAAGAGACCTACCATGCTTTTGGGATATGCTTGGAGGAACCTCTTGTGGTCAATCTGCATTAGCATATTTAGCGTGTCATGCTAACTTGAAAGAAAATGTTTTCTTCTAAAAGTTTTCAATTTTAACATTTTATCAAATCTATGGCTTTTACAGGCAATGATAGTCAGAGGCTTTAGAGGGGACAGCAAAACTCATAAAATTTACTTTCTGTCAGAGTCATCCTTTGGTATGGCAGATATTGTTTCTTTGCTGTGCCTGGTTGGTGTTACAGGTGCTGCCCTTTTGTCTGATTACTACCTTGTTTGATACTCATGCCTACTATTGCCTTGGTAATTCTCTGATCCTTTAAAACTTTTATGGCAATTGGAATGAAAGTTTTGTTTCTTTTCTGCACATTTGTCAACTTGATCGATTTGATTTGCAGGAAACAAAGCTTCTTGCAACTTCAATACCATATATCATTATGGCTCCATCCCCTTATCTTTAGTGGGGATGCATGGGTATTGGACAACTTGAAAGATTTGCAGCTTATTAATGAAAAGAAAAAATCTAGTACCACAAACTATTACACAACTTCTATGTTACAACTAAGATGTAGCGGTGTGAGTGGTAAAGAAAAAATTGTAGGTTCATATCTAAATGATAGGCAACCACTCACAGTCTACCACGTCATAGTTGTGGTAAAAAGTCATAGAATAGTTTGTGGTCCTAGATCCACTCTAGTGAAAATATATTCATGTTGACAATACATTTACAATTCATAGATAGAAGCAATGGAGCTGCATCCTGGTGTCTATGTCGAGCATGGCTGGATGTTGCCCTTCACTGCAGGTATCTTGTAGCTGTCTAAATCTTAGCATAGGTTTAAGTAACCATTTCTCAATCTTGATTGTATCCATAGCAAGTTTCAAGTGCTGTAATTCTCATACGTTGTTACATTATTTTATTGGGAAATGAGTTTCTGCTATTGAAAAATTTCACCTATTAATTTTGTACGTCTCCAACCGAGATGAGTGCCAATAATAGTTTGTAGGTCCAACTCAAGTTTCTGTTGTACTGGCATATGAGGTTTGTTGTAATAGAGGTAGCCGAATTGGGAAAGAAAAATGCATTTGGAGTAATTTCTTAGTGTTTCTATTTATTATCTGAAAATAGTTCTACAATTTTCATTTTCATGATAATTTTAAGAAAAACAATTTGGGTAGTATGTCATGGAAATATCTATAATAGTAATAATGGTGCATCGTGGTGGTAGGAACGGTGAAACGAAAAATGAGAGAATAATTACTAGCATGGTATAACATTATTTAGAGTTACACTAAGTGTAACTTGTAACTTGAATCCAACACGCACACATATATATATATATATATATATATGGGTTTAAGTCAAGTTAGTGAAGTTATACTATGTGTAATTTTACAAAAATTACACATTCTATCAATCATTGATCTCTAAGTAATTTAACTGTTCAAAAAACACCATCTTAAGTAATATTTCATGTTTTGGTGTTCCCTCTCTTATTTATTACAATAAATTATAAAATTCTATTACTATATCTTAGTATTTTTCTCCGTCTTACCTTGGTTCCAAAATAAACATATGATGAAGCAACAAATTAAAATAATGCAACACAAAATAACAAACATATGATCGAACTAAGCAATGCGCTAGACATGGTCAATGAATTGCCGCTATTACAGTGATTTCTATTAGGGGGCTTGATTCCTACGACTCCACCACCGCCTGGGGGTTTGATTCCTCTGGCTCCACCACTGCCTCCGCCTCTTCCAATGCCTCTTCCAGCGCCTCCTCCAAATAGTCCACCCTCCACTAAAGATAACACGATTGAAAGAATTGTGAGAACCAACATAAGTTTCACTAGCTTGCGTGCATGGCGAATTGTCATGCTTTCAGTTGTGGTTTCAGACGTAGCAATACAGAGCCTTAAAATACTTGGAACCTACAAGGTAGAGATCTGAAATCCATCAGAAAAATAGATTATAAATTGCTGATAGTTTATTCATGGAAGAGACCAAATTTTCTTTTTAAAATTAAGGGACCAATTTATATTAAGGATTCTACGAAACTTAATTTTAAAGTAGAAATATTAAAATAAAAATATAGGCTAACTAAACATAAGCCAAATTTGATTTTAAAACTCCTAAAAATATTTAGAACAAGAAAATAAAGCTATCCTCAACAAAATTCTTAAAACTATATAATAAAAAATAAAAGTCTTACGCCACTTCTATTTTTGTAATACAAATAATCACCTCACCTTGCAAATTGAAGAATTGCACAATATCAACTAATTCTTTTTCTTCTTTTTTTAAGTCACGGATATGTGCCTGCTCACATGTATATGAGAGAATGTGAATCCTATATATATCTCTGTTGGGAACGCTAAAAAATATCAGTTTAAGTTTATACGGTATGATTCTATCTTATCATCATGGATATAATTAGTTGGCCCTTAATATGCGAGCATGCTTATGATTAGTCACGTCTCTTAATAATGTTGGGTTCGTGCAGATTGCAGACATTGCACAATTTTTTTATTTTGTTGAGAAAGAGACAGTGCACAAATGATCCATAAATAATAACACTAATGTATACTTATAAGTTGTAATTATGATGAAAAACTAGAATACATATATTGGTAAATAAAATTATAAAATAGAGAAATCATAGTTGTTCACCTGTACTTTGAAATTTTGGGAGGCTTGTGCGTATTGGTATTGAGATAGGAAACCACCATATATGGAAGGGTTATTTATATAAAGGAATAGTATCAGGTTTAATTTGTGTATTTATTTTCTATTTAAGGCTTGCTCTCTCCCACTTAGAAACGTGAAACTATTCCTTTATATAATTAACCTTCCTAATCTAATATTGCGCATATGCTTGTATTAGATGATGAATGACGCATGTGTGTGTTTATACGTTTTGCAGATGAAAGGATCGACTTTGATTTTTAACGATCAAATTAAATTAACAGATAACTAACCAAAATTATTCATCAACAGACAACTTTTGATATTTCTACCGTAGATATTCATTAACAAATATTATTACCTTCCTTGGATCAAACTTATTAAAAAAAAAAAAAAGTTTTTTGAATCAAACTAATGGGTATGATCATATAAAATCTTACTTGATGATGCCGAAAATCGTCAGTAAGTCGCACAGTTCTCACATACTCTAGAAAAAACCTATGCAACAAAGAAGAAGAAGACCTCATAGAGAGTACCGGAGTTGAGGTAAATTATGCGTACTTTGATTTCTGAGGGTTTTGGGTTTTTATAGTAGTGTAGAACCGACCTTTGTTTCTTGGTGAAGAAAATATTTCCTTATAGGGAAGATTCTCATAAATATATGTATTTTTCGGGATCCTTTCCATATAGGAATTTTGTCAATTAGGGTTTAATCGTAGGGCACAAGACATTTCCATTTGAAGTTTCTTGAAAACCCCTTAAGCCATGTGGATGCCACATGACTTTGCCAACTGTCTATTTTATATCCGTCTACTAGGAATCCGTCCACCATGAAGAGTCCGTCCATCTTCTCTTTCTCTCCGTATGGGTGTGATCTTTATTCCGCCCGTTGTTTGTCAGTATGTTTAGACCATCCTTCTCCTTGGCACCGTTGCTTTTGGTTGGCTTTATAATCAGATCCATCTATCTCAAATTCTATCCCCTTCATTACTAATTGAATTCATAATAAGACAGTACGCCATTCATAAAAGAGGAGGCTAGGTACGGTATTAATATTCTCCTGGCTCCAATCTAAATTTATGATCTGCGTAATTTTGAAAACCAGGTCAAGTAAGCTAATAAAATTTTCTAATAATAGACCAAGTACAAAAATTATACAATTATTATATAATTTTTTTGTTTTTGTTTTTAATTTGTAATTTTTTATTTAAAAAATATCTAATGATTCTATTTTCGTATGCTTGATTAACCTCTTTTTCCTTTTTAGTTTGTCATTTTTTATTTAAACAAATAACTAATGATTCTAGTTTGGTATTGGTGTTGAAGATATGAGCCTCTCACATTCATGGTGAGGTCTACCCATTAAATTCATAGTGGGGTTTAATATGAATATGAGAGGAGAGAGCTAGCACCATTTTTTGTGCTCCGAGATGACCTAAAAAATTTTCTCAATTAATTAGTTATATAACATATAAGAATACCACTTATCCCAAAAAGCTAAGCTTATGAGTTTGGATCCAATTATATTATATTAACTGCTCGCTCTTTATATCATTATTCAATTTGGGACTTTGCTCACACATATATACTCAACAATTACTTCGATATATTTTTATGTAATGAAGATGTTAAAATGTATTATTTTGTTTTAATTAATAAAAAAAACTTATAAGACTATATACGATGAAGAGTTATATATATGTGTGTGTGTGTTTAAGTTACACCTAGTGTAACATCAAAAGAATTACACATTTCTATCGCTATTAATTTTTAATTTTTATAAGATCTAATGGTGAAAAAAAAAGAGAATACTTTATCATGTCATTAATATTCTAGAAATTAATGACTTAGTTGCCTCTACAATAAATGCATTCTATTTTATTTTTTAAATTCCCAAATTCCCTTCGCTTTTTCTTCCGCAGCACCACCCCTCTTTGCCATAAAACCAGCTGGGTTTATGATGGGGATAAAAAACCTAAACGTATTAAACCTGTTGGATTTGTAGTAGTGTTTTATTACTTAGTTTGAGTCCGAGGTTTTTAAAAGGGCAAAATTTAGATACAGTACCTTAGTTACCAATTTTAAAATTAAAACACCAATCCACTTATTAACAGTGATACTGCCGTTTCCTTCTCTGTTTATTTCTTTTCTTTTCTTTTTTTGCCTCCCTGTTTTAGACTAAAGACTTCCCATTAGAAAACTAAAAACCCCAAAACCCCAAGCTCCTAATGTTCTCTCTCTCCCTCTCTATTCTTCTCTTTATCTCTTTCTTTCCTTCTCTCTCAGTCAAATTAGATGAAATAGATGAATCCAACTCTGAATTCTCTATCCCGCTCTGTTTTTGCAAATTGGTTGGCTAGCACTAAGAAAATTCATTGTTATGTATTGACTAAATCTCATTCTAGGTTTTCAATTCTAGTTGATGGGTTTGTGTTGTTTTGAGGTTTGGTAGAGTTTTTCGTTGTTGATTATGATCTGGGCATCAATTTTTGTTATTGGGTCTGTGTTATTTTTGCTTTGGTTTGTTTTGATTTGGGTTTTCAATTATAGTTGCTGAGTTTGAGTTATTTTGAGGTTGGGAAGAGTTTTCCTTTGGCTATTTCTGATGAAGTTTTCAATTTTGGCTAATGGGTTTGTCTTAGTATTGCTTTGGTTAGTTTTAATTTAGGGTTTCAATTAGAGTTTTTGGGTAAGAGCAACCTTAAACAATTTACATAGACCAGAATTTTTTTATATATACAGTGAAGTAAACCAAAGGAACATAGCTTTAGCAATATTGCTACGCTTTGGTCCAAACATGATATACCTGTTAATGTAAAATTCAAAAATTCCAAAGTGATTTTCTGTATCAACTAACAAAGGGAATATAATATATATAAGCCACAAAGGAGGGGCTAGCTAGTTAATTTGTGTCAAGTTTCACCTTGGATGCGCCTATTATCTGATTATTTTAAGCACTATACTTTATACTTGAAGTGATGGGCAATTGTAGAAAGTTTTACCAATGCTAATGTAATGATGTTCTGTTACTTTTGAGTTCTTGGAAACATATCTCCAGATATGAAAATTATAGTTATCCCTATCAGATTTGAAAAACTCCCCAAATAATTAAAATGGAGTTCAATGTTACTTGAACACCATTTTAATGAGAAGAATGTTGCCTTCATGATTATAGAAATATAGCCTTTCTTGTTGATAATGAATTTGACAGTCCTTAAAATTGTAGTCTTTCTTGGCTGGTTTGCAGTTGCTTAACATTTTTGATAATGCTTTTCAGCTCAAATGCAGTTGCTTTTGTTAGAAACCAACTTCGACAGCATGAAGATGTTCAGGTGTAGTGTTAGTACTTAGTAAATTGATCCCATACAACCTTAAAGCCAGTATAAATTGCATATTCTTTTCTTTTCATTTATATTTTAAACATGGGCAGTGTTAACTTTCTTGTTGTTCTAATTTCAGCTAGCTTGTGATTTGTGAAGCCTTGGCTCAAGCAGTTCTGGAAATGAATTAAATGATCATTTTTTCTAATCTACACAGATTGGTTAGGTATTTTACTTGGGAAGTTATAATGACCTAAAAATGCATATGCCCTGCAGGACCAACAATTAGAAGATAATGTTAGCATTGTCAATGCTAATTTAGGGTATTTACCTATTCGTTCATATATATCTTTTATATTCTATTGGGACAGGTCTATCTCAGCAATGGTGGCAAAGGCTTGGTCCTTAGCTAAAGTTGTGGTGGTTTTATATGGAGACACCCTCACAAATGCCAGCTTCATGGTTAAAGATTGAACATGAAGCTTTAATCTCGTTTGTTTTTTAGAAGTAAACGAGAAAGAAGACAAACTTTAACATGTTCATATCACTCTATAATATTGGTTTCTCTCAATTTTTTTTTTTTTGTTTTTATTATTACTGGCTAAATTCTCATACGATTAATATGCCATGTAACTTATTATTAGTTTTCTCGAATATTTCAATAAGTTTACCAAGAATCTTGTAACTTACTTGGTTGGCACCTTAATTTCCTACTATAGAGACATTCATAATTTAGATCCCCCAAACTATCAATGTATAAAAAAAAATTTGAATAAATTTTCTTGTAAAGAATTGTAATCTTCAGTTATTTTATAAACAAAATATAAATCACATTATATATGTGTGTGTGTGAGTGTGTGTTTACAAATTGAAAATTAAATGATATTGTGGTTAAAATAGAAGAGCATGTTTCATGCCTACTAAAAAAATGCATATATGCTTCAATTTTTTATATTTTTTTTACTTTCTTGATTTTGTGCTACCAATTTTTCCCCCTTTCTATCGGACATTGTTTCAACTGTTGCATGATATAATATTTCAATTGTTTATCACATTAAAAAAAAAATTTGTTTCTCATATAAATCTTAAAAAAATTATATTAAAATTTCATTATGCTATAACAAAATAAATATATTTATTCTATTACACACACACACACACACATATTACATGCGACTGAAAGGGGTTAGAAAATTTAAAGGACTAAGATTTATTTTAGTAAATTCACAAATATTTAATTTTTTATTGCTTTTGTGTCAATTGATGTCAAAGCAACTAAACATGAGTAAAAATGTCATATTCCAACTAAAAATTATCTCTTATATAGAGTTTATAAAAATAAACTTATAAATTCATTTGATATAATTAATTAATGCACAACTATAGATAATTAATATAAGCATTTACTCTGTTGGCTAAGTTAATGAATTAATACTTTGATATAAATTCAAACTTTGTTGATTTAGAATCCTAAATAAAGAGAAATTCAAGAAAATGCGTCACATGGTACAACCTCATACTCTCTAACATGAGGTATTTGTGAACAAATCATGAGAAAGCTTTATAATAAACAACAGGAACAATCATGTAGCCTTAAAAAAAAAAAGATCGTAGATTTTTCTAGCGAGTTATCAACATGTAAGCCTCCTTAGCAATCACCTATTCTAGATATACAAATCTTCTTGCTTATTATGACAAAATATATGCACATTAATATTTATGCAAAATCAATACCTAATTTCCTGTTTCTATTGAAATAAAATTGGTATTTAACTAAAAAAAAAATAAGTGGGATAAATTTCAAAAATATAATGTGTTCATTAAACAACGCAGAGAAATTTAATATTGATTATTGTATTTGCACTGTGCATTTATTTTAATTCCTTTCTAACCTCGATTACCCAAATACTCAAATCAACATATCTAACACAAATATGGAAAACAAAACCAATTCTAACACAAATACCTTAATATATAAACCAAAATCTAAAATCAAACCCGAATTAAAACCAATCTAGCCAAAATACTCAAGCCAAAACCAAATGGAAAAAGAGAAAACTTTACCGACTGCGGCCCACTGATCTCTCCGTTCACATGCACCTTGTAGAGTCTCTGTATACCAGTTTTCGTCATCTAACGAGGGCATTAGGGCGGTGGTATTTCTTGAGTAGAATCTATCATTCTATTTTATTCTAATAAGTATTTTATTATTAAAGATAACCTTACCCATAACGGCTCCGACAGTATGACGGTTGAGGAAAGCTAGTTTTCAGGTGGCTACAGACGGATGATGGTGGCGGTGGCCTTGAGATGTCTCTCTTTCTCTCTCTGCACCTTTCAAACACTCAATCTCTCTATATCTCTCTCGATCCTTTTGGGTTTTTATATTTAGTTGAATGGTTTTATTAAATTGTATTAAGTTTTATTTTTATTTTTTATTTTTTATAGGGAATTGCATCAAGTTAAATGGTTTGTAAAAGCAAAACACTATAACTTTGCTCTTTTAAAATGTTAATGTGGCATATTTTTAAGTGGCATTTTTTCCTTCATGTTGCAATGACCTTAATTGTAGGAAAAAAACTTCTTCTGTTACATATAGTATTAAATTAGATTAGATTATTATTTTTAATATCTCTTATTTTGATACTATGTTAATTTACCAATTATTCAAAAACTTAAACTATTAGAATGTGGTAAATTGAATCTCGTATTTCTAACACATTTGTTAATTACTCATTACCATATGACCCATTGATGGCTATTAAAATATGTATTAATTATTTAATTGCCGTGTCCTTGTCAAATGGTATCCTAATTATTTGAGATTAATCGTCATATCATATGTTGTGTCGGTATGCATGCTACGTACGTACATATACAGAAACCAAGTCTCTTTTTTTTAAGTTACACAGGTAGACCAAAATATGAGAAAATGTTGTGTTATTCTATAAGAACAGATAACGTCCGCTTAAAATAAATAACTACTTAACAGAGGTCCGAGTATAAAAATTTTGCAAGAGAACCCTAAAATCAAGAGATTAGGATCCATTATTCCCTCGGAATATAATGCAAGTAATTCAACTGAATATGCCTTGAAAAGAGCATGGTGTTTCTCTTTTGGTAAGTGTAATTGACTTGGAAACCAAAAACAAGAAAGGAAAAGAGTAACCTAGTACCTCCTAAATGTTAAGTTGGCAACTGAGCACCACTGATGAAACATATCATATGAAAAAAGACAAACTCACAGACAAACACAGTATTGAATGGAACCATGCATCAGATGAGTTGGGGGCACTGCTACTATCATTATGATGATGATGAGCGTGCCAAGGAACAGGCCTCCTGTTTTCATCTTCATGGTCATCGTCTTTTCTGCCCTTATGTTTACGTTTGGCATCAGCAGATGTAATCAGGAGGTTCAAAATCAGGAGCACAATTACAAGTTTCATCATGACCATATTGGGTGCCAACTTAGGCCTCATCTCCTCAACTGCATGCACACATGAAAGGGCATAAAATGATGAGTCTCTTGAATTGTTAACAGATGCATGCAATTCGTGTGTCTATATATACGTTGTCATTTTCTAGATGATCTTAACACCACACAATCCTCAAACAAATGCAAGTTATGATGGTTCTTCTAAATGGCAGGATGCATGGACAAGGGTGTCATGCGCGAACTTCCCGAAGAGTACTCGTATTCTCCAGTCTCCACATCAACATTTTTAGCCTTTCGTGTATTTTTAGCTTACACAATTAAGAAAGAAAATACTTGAATAATACTTACTAATCCTTTTTAAAAAATAAAAAAATAAATTCAAAAAAATGTTTTTGAAAGCACAACAGAAGAGAAGCCAACCAGTCCATGAAAATTCATGTATAAACAATTGGTTTTGATTCTTCCGTATCTAATGTGGGGCTGCCATGGCCTAAACAGTATACACACAGGAAGCTATGGCCTTAGCTGTGTGCTCACGCTGAGCTGCCATGACCTAGCTAGGAAGCGTGCACACGGGCATGCCGTGGCCTGGGCTGCGTGCACATACTAGGCTGCCATAACCTAGCTAGGCAGCCTGCACACCGGGCTGCGAAGGGTATGCCAATATTTACATTCTTTCACATCATGTCTAAAGTGTGAATATTCTTGAAAAACACATGCATTTAGTATGAAACTGTAAATATTGTATATACAGAATATAAATCAAAGAATGAAAAACAATAATTTTCAATATATATACCAAATAGAGACATGTACAAGAGGTGTTCCTCGTTACAACTCCTGGACATGTAATGAAGCAACAAAAATAATGCAAAACAAAATAAAAGACAATTGATCGAACTAATTAAATTATATATATAATTAATTGGCCCTTATTATGCGAGCATGCTTATGACTATTAATCACTTCTCTTAATATTGGGTTCGTGCAGATTGCAGACAATGTACGGTTGATAATGTTCACCTGCACTTTGATAATGTGGGAGGCCTGTACGTAATGGTATTTGAGATATTGGAAAGCACAATATTTGGAAGGTCATTCACTATAATAAAATAAATATTACAACACTAAAGTTATACCCAAAACTTAAGTTCACAATAAATTGAAAAAATACAATAATACATCTAGGAACAAATACAACCTCACCACGAAACCCAGTAGCAAGATCTTCTACTTTGAATACTTCAATTCTCTGTGATTGTAGCACCCAAATAATAGTCCTAGAGAAAACCCCAATTTATCTTCCTTGTATGTCTTGAACAAAAGAAAAATCACATTTTCTTTTTTCTCTCAGTGCTGCACAAGCACTAATTTTTTTTTTTTTTTTTTCTAGTTGGCTTTAAAACTGTGTTTCACTTTTCTGTCTCTTTGAATATCTCTCTTTTTCTCTATATATGTGAAATACACATCCCAAGCTTTATATAAAAGCTCCTGCCACCGCCTGCCACTCTCCTAATTACGTTAGGAATAGAAGTTTTATTCATGTAGACCCCTTTCACCTATTTCTTATTGAAATAGGATTTTTATGTGCTTGCATTCCTAATTGGGCTGGACTCTTGGTGCAGCCGTGCACCTCAACAAATTCCTCTTTTTTGTTGAGTGCATGTCTGTATTAATAACTTTGTGTAAGAAGGGCGCATGCATGTGTTGTTTTTACGTTTACAGCAATATATATATCTTGCACATGAAAAACACTAATTCAAGTTCGAAAGTTAAAAAATTTTTATTTCTAACAATCAAATTGAATTAATATGGTCTAGTACATAACTACGTATTATTTCTATTATTATGAATTTTTGAAGCAAAATCAATCTAAAAAATATTAATCATAATTAATAAAAGTAAGGAAATAAATATATAATAATGTAATCATCATTCAAAATGTAATATAATGTAAACTATAATTTATATTTCACACTACGTTGATTAATTATTAAAAATATAGCATATCTAGAAAGTTGAGAACTACCTCACTGCCTTGATTGCTTTTAGAAAATTATGTGGAATTCAAGTTTATTTTTTTATTTTTAAAATTTGAGTTGATAGCAAAAACATGGGGTTTGAAATTTTGAAAGAGTCAATAGATATAAAAGAAAAAAAAAAAAGGATTGATGAAGGGATTGGGGCATTAATAGAGATTTAATGTCATCAAAAAATAAGACATAAGTATTTTTTTAATTATTTTAAGTTTGACATGCTACTTTGAGTTTAGATGCATGAGAAAAATGAATTTGATTTTAACTTAAAGGCGACATGATATGGGAAATTAAATTTCACTTGCTCTAAAACCGATGCACTATTTTAGAGTTATAGCAATTTATATATTTCCTTACATATATGATTTTTATTTATTTATATGTTTATAATCATATAATTTAAAATCCACATATTTTAGAAGCTCAAATATTAGCCTAAATATAATAACCCAATTTATTACCTTAAATAACATGTTTAATAACACTTTTTAATTTGAATTTCTAATTAATTATTATTGTATTAATCAAAACACTAAATTTTTGGTACAATCAGTACAACCCGTTATTTTATCTTATACATAGGTTTCAAAGAAGAGTTTGTACTATTTTAATAGCTGATATAATATATATGGCCGAAACCAAAATGATATTGACTACCTTGAATAAGAAAAGAGTTTCAAGCAAATATTATGTCGATTCTCCTTTTCTTTTTTTATTTTTTTCCCCTTTTAATAACATCACATGATTATTTTTTGTCTTCATTTTATAATCTCTTTTTTAGGGTGACAATTAAAACAGATCTAAAATTTTTATTGGTATGCTAATTCAAAGGAATTGTGGGGCATGTCGGGTGCCTATGACCCTATGCATTAAAGTAGCTAATAAAACCATCTAATAATAAACAAAGTCCAAAAATTACATGCCCCTAACATCAAAAGATATAATAGTAGTAATATTCCAATGCAAGTTTTGATCTCTCTCTTTCTCACTCTAGAACATCAGAATTTGCATCTCTCTTGCTTATTTGCACCTCAGAGGCTATGGACTTGTCTTGCCGGCATTCATGATCTTAGCCTTGTCGATGCTAGTCTGGGCTCCATGATGCTTTTCTGCATGAACAACGCTGCTCTTGAACTCTCTCACAAGGCATGAAGATTCTCCCACTCATTAAATAAATCACCAACATCTCAATCTCAATCTCAAGCTCTCTTTTTTGTTAAACCTTTATTAATTTGCTTTGGTTTGCTTTGGCGTGGGTATGCTATCTGTTTTTGTTTGTTTTGCTGAATGCGCGAGTATGCTTTCTATTCTCTATTAGCAGCCCTTCGTTAACTTTCACGCATTCAATACATTACCCATAGTTATTAGTATCATACGAAGTGTATCAAATCAAGTGAAAAAAGTATTATATCATAGATAAATATTGAACATGCTCATGAATTGTACAATACATAAACATGTAAGGTTAAAATATATTTTTTGTTAAAATTTGTGCTATGACTTGAGACAAAAAGTTATTGAACTTGTATTTAATACAAAAATTATTAGGTTACTTAGTTGAATTCAATAAAATAACTTGTTCACGAGTTTTTTTTTTTTTTTAACTAAAAAAATTGGACTATTCAACTAACACTTTACCTTCACATTCATCAATTTGTTTCCTATATTATAAATAAAGTGTTAATTGAACATATAATTTTGTTTTATTATTGTTATAATCGTCATAAACCCAAAAAAAAAAACTCAAATATCAAGAAGAAATATGAGGGAAAAACTGAAACAGAAGAACAAGAAAAGATAGTAATTGTTGGAGATGAAGAATAAGAAGATGTCAATGAAGAGTTTACATGCTCTTCCTCATTTTTAACCATGGGAAATTGTCCTAAGTAACTATATTATTTCTAGGAGATTTACTTATCAAAATAAACTATATCAACGAAGAAATGTTTTGCAAGAAGATGAAAATAATAATGACATTGAATGTGTATTTTGTATAATTTTTCATCACTTTTGAGTTGACCCATTTGAATGTGAAGTTTATAAATATATTTTAAGTTAATTTATATATATAATTACCTTTGTTAAATATTAATACATAAGTGATTATTATATTAAAAATATACTATTTATATTTGTATAAATATAATTATTTTTATAAATTTTATTAATTTCTTATATATGGAAAAAAATGATTCATAATTCGATTCACGTTTTCAAAACCATACCAAACTTATGACTCAAACCAAAAAAAAAAAAAAATGGGCCTAACTCTTCTTTTCGGCCTAAAGATCAATAGAGATGTTACTTAATTCCACAGGCCCATTACCCAAACAATAAGTCCATTCTAATTTGTTAGTTGCTTCTCATAGAGCCCATTGGATGCTACTTATTTTTAAAACCTAAAATAAATATAAGCAAAAAATACATTTTTGTCCCTATATTTTTACGAGATTCTCACTTTGGTCCCTAACTTTTATTTCTACCGCTTTTAGTCCTTATTCTGGAAAACTCGTCTCGTTTTTGTCCTTACCGTTACATCAGAGATGGAAAATGCACACATGGCAAATGAGTGCACTGTTGACATACTAAAAGCTGATGTGACAATTAAAATAATAATAATAAATATTATTTGGAATTAAAAAATGCCACGTCAGTATCTAAAATAAAAAAAAAATAGTTTATTAATTTTAACTAAATAAAAAAAATTAAAAACAAAATTAAAAACAAAAAATCACATGAATTGAGATCTAAGTGTGTCTTGAATAAGAACAACAAGAACACAAACCCAGATACAAGATCACAAACCCAGAAATTTAAAAAAAAAAAAAAAAAAAGTCATTGCTCAAGGCAAACCGATCAACAACGAGCAAGAAGAAGTCCTCCACTCGAAACCTATCGACTTAGCTCTCATCGATGAGCTCGACAAGCTCTGCCAACCTCTTACCCAAGCCGTCACTGAAGAGCTCTCTCTCTCCACTCAGGGCCTCTACCTCTCCCCTTCTGAGTCCGCCGCCGACTACACCGAAACTAATAACAACCACAACCACGACGACAACGACAACAACAATTACAAATCCACTGCCTCCTCCTCCGACGAGCAGAACCAGAATGACAAATCTGACCTCAGCCTTGTGTAGGATCTTTTGAATTTGCACTACTTCAGCTCGCTCTTCAATGTGAAGTCTCAGGGAGATTTCACCGCCACGATGCTGACGAGGACTCATGTGCGTGGATGCTGCTTGACCTCTATTTGATTTCATTACTAGGCGGCTTGTTGATGTCTCGGCGATTTCGTTGTTCGGTGGCCTGTTGATGTCTCGGTCCAACGATTCGATGAGTTGGCTTTGAGTCATGTTGTTCTTGTTCTTGTGATCTTGTATTTATCAAGTGTATTTCGTTGATGTCTCGGCATGTCGATTCGATGAGCTTGTTGATGTTTTTTTAATTTCTGGGTTTGTGATATTGTATCTGGGTTTGTATTCTTGTTGTTCTTGTTCAAAATACACTTAGATCTTAATTCATGTGATTTTTGGTTTTTAATTCTGTTTTTAATTTTTTTTATTTAGTTAAAAGTAATAAATTATTTTTTTATTTTAGATGCTGACGTGACATTTTTTATGCCAAATAATATTTTTTTTATTATTATTTTAATGGTCACGTCAGCTTTTAGTGTGCCAAAAGTGCACTCCGTTTGCCATGTGTGCATTTTTCGTCTCTAATGTAACGGCAGAGACAAAAACGAGACGCGTTTTTCAGGATAGGGACTAAAAGCGATAGAAATAAAAGTTAGAGGGCCAAAGTGGATATCGCGTAAAAATGTAGGAACAAAAATGTGGTTTTCGCCGTAAATATAATATATGTTTCAAAAAAATTTTTGGTAAAATGTTATAAAATATATAAGATATATCTAAAAAATATATTTATTGATTATTCAACTGCCTTGTCTTTGTCATATCATGTCTTTTTTTTTAGAATACTCATCTCATCTCGTTTTGCTTTTTTCTTTATTGTTACACGGATAGCAATGCCAAAATATGAGAAAATGCTATGTGTTAATTATCCTAATGGAACATATTTCATCCTTAAAAATTAAATTAATTTTTTTTTTTTAAAATCGAGTATAAGAACCCTTCTATTTCGTGAGAATCTTAAAAGCAAGAAAATAAGATAAATCTTTCTCCATTATTCCTTTGGGAATGCAAGTGATCCAATTGAGAAGGCCTTTAAAAGGGACATGGTATTTCACTTTTTGTTCTTTTGAATAGTGTAAGATCAATATTTGACTTAGAAACCATAAAAAATAAAGGAAAATAGACTCTATAGTACCACCAAAATGTCATGTTGGCATTGCAACTAAGCACAACTAGATGAAACATATGTAACATAAGAAAAAAGAACTTACATGCAAAAGCAGTATTGAATGGAACCATGAATCTGATAACTTGGATGTATTATTGCTCTGATGAGCACGAGCATTCCCATGAACAGGTATAATTTTTGGTTTGCCAGCAATGTCACCGTTTCCATCTTGGTGTGATCCTGAACCTTGATCTGCTCCGCCAGCTTCATGTCCACCGCTACCTCCGTGTCCACCGCTACCTCCGTGTCCACCAGCTCCATGCCCACCTCCACCGCCACCTTTGGCAGCAGCAGATGTAATCATAAGGGTCAGAATCAGGAGCACAATTACGAGCTTCATGACCGTGTTAGGTGCCAACTTAGGCCTCATCTCTTCAACTGCATACACACACATGAAAGGGCATAAAATGATGATCCTCTTCAAATCTTAACAGATGCAATTCATACAGATGCGACTCACTTCAGAAAACATAAAATCCTAAAATAGAAGTGATTTTGTATGGCAGTTTTTTCAGTTGGGATTTAAGAAGAGTGATATCAAACTGAGAGTTCTTTCACCATTACTTTAAAGGAGGAATCTCAAATTAAATTCATAGGACTCAAGTTATTCTCGTTTTATAATCACATAAAGAGAATTTTAGTTTTTTTTTTTTTTTTGGAAAACTTTTATTCCACGCAAGAATAGTTATAAATCAAGTAATTAGAGAATATAGACAATTCATGAATCACGACAACTCCACGCACGCTGCATGGCACCTTGTACCATTTAACTTCTGTCCTACACTATAATGCATTCTATTGCCTTAATGTATTATATTTAACCAAATTTTTCTCCCAAAACCAATTTAGAAGAATCTCGTCTAACCGACTACATAGTGATTTATAAAACAATCTACATGTATTAATATTGCTTAAATAAGTTACATAATTTCTTATACTAGTCATATGACTCAAAATACATAAAAATGGCTCTTTCAACCACCACGTGGTGAGTTAGAGAAATTCACTTCCAAATTAATTTAGAGATTAACATTTTCCATTATATTGTTTTCTTATGAGTGAGAGAGGGGGATCAAACCCAGGTTTTATTTTATAGGAGAACGGGACAATATCACTAAATTACAAGGATCTTGACATCTCAATGTATTGCATACAGAATATATAGGGTTCTTGAGATCCCAAATGATTTAAACTCAAGTTTTTCTAGAAAAATAGGGCAGTATCACTAAATATTAAGGTTCTTGACAGTTCATAGAACTAAGTTATTTAAATTAACCAGATTATAAGAATGTCTTTAAAGAGTGTGTTAAGCACATGTTTTTTAGGCTAGGGTTCTCAACTGCCATAATTGTGACGAAATGCCTAATTTCCCACAAGGTAGGCAAGTTAGTAATAACTCAAAATTTAGAAACCACAAGAAAGCTAAAGATGTCACCAAACAATCGTATAGGAAGAGTTATCCTAATATCTATGTTCCCGTACATGTCGATAGGAAAATCAATCATCTTAGGTTTTCACACTATTTCGATCACCTGGCTAGTGCCAAAACAATTTTAGTAAGGCAAGAGATAATGGTTTTAATTTGAGAAAAAATTAGATAATATTTCAAAAGACTAACCTTTGTGATAATTTTTCTAATTCATATTATTTGCTGAGCGATCAGTCATGTATAGACTTATACATTCCAAAATCGCTTATCAACAATTACTCAAAAGGCTTCCTAACAGATAAAGATAATTTCCCACATAATTCAAATTAACTTTTCAAAGACTCAAAAAAAAAAAAAAAAAAATAGATCAAAAATTTATATCGTATATTATATAATAAAAATTATATTAGTAGTCATTGTTGTACCAAGTAACTATCAACTTTCAACAACAACCAAAACAATCGTGGGTTACAGTTAGCTCAATTAGTAAAGTCTCCAATAAGTAAATAAGAGATATGTGGTTCAATCTCCGCCTACATAAAAAACCGATTGATATCTTGGTCTGATGATAAATGACTATTATCAGGAGCGGATGCCATAGATTAAAACTATTTCAAAAAAAAAAAAAATCTTTCAACAACAATTGTGTGGACATAACACACTTACCCCATTTTTTTTGCTATAATATTTGTCTATCCCATGTGCACAACAAAAGCAAGAAAATTCACAAATTTTTTCATATTTTCCTAGCACCACCACAAGTTCTATGTGTTGGGTCACAATTTAATTAGTTTTTGTTTTTTCATCTCTATTCTAGCTTAATCAATGTGTATATGTATGTGATGTCTTTTCTTGGAGACCTAGATTCCAGTCCTTACCCTCTACACCCCACAAATACCAATATCTATAGAGTGATCATCACATTTGGGGTGCGCAGTGATACAATTTAATTAATTTTAGTCTTGTGTGAATTAAAAAAATTAATTAAGAATTTTAACCAATTACTAAGCCAAAAAATCAATCATATATAAGAACATAAATATTTACATAAAAAACCCTTGTCTCATTAAAAGGAAAAAACATATGAAAATTTTCGAATAAATCCACTATTATAAAATTAAAACCCTTTCTTATTAAAGGGAAAAAACATATGACAAATTTCGAATAATCCACTATTATAAAAGTAATTACAATATCTTCCTTAGAAATAATATATTCTCTAAGAATTAATAAAAACTCACCTGTATTGTCACTTACTTTGGATTTACCTTTCTTTCTCCTCTTTTTTTTTCCTACGCAGAGATCCTTTGTTGTGACTCTACCAGTACGTCTACCTCTCTCTCTCTCTCTCTCTCTCTCTCTCTCTCACTCTTGCGCCAGCCACCGCACACCAATTCAAAACCACAGAAACCATTACTTTTATATAAAATACCTAACCGACTCAAAGCTTCTAATCCTTAATTATTGAACAAAGATTCCCACAATCATAACTATTTAATTAATACAATTCCTATTAGAATAGGTAATGCTACGGCTTGAGTTCTTGACCGCAACACTTGCTCATTAGAGCCATGATCATATGTGGGCTGGACTAAAGGTATAATTATTTATCTATACACCCACCGGCGGCTCTACTTGTATGTGAGGGTGGTCCTAGGACCACCCTCACTTGTCAAAAAAAATTTATATATGCAAAAAAAAAATTATATAAAAAATTATTTTAAATTAATATGTTTTGTGACCACCCTAATTTGAAAAAAATGTATATATATACTTTTAAAAAATATATTATATACTAAATTAACCTATTTTGGCCACTTAATAAAAATATTGAACATTTACTTAAAAATCATAAGAATTAATTTCAATAAATATAAGAGTAATGCTACAACCACAATATTTTTACAATAATTTCGCAATAATTCTTATGTGGTAAGCTGTTACTAATTCTAATTCCAATTCAATATTGACATATTTTACCCACCAATCACAAACTAACAACTAGTTACATAAGATTTGTTATAAAATTATTGTGGTCACTTTATTTTTCTCATATCAGCATTTTTAATTTTCAATTTGCCCTTTATCTTTTATTAATTTATTTTTTTCTTATTCTCTTTGTTAGTATAAAAAAAAATGTAATATTTCATGTATTTGCATGTTTTTTTGTGACGTTGATATATTCAAATTGTCTCTTTATTAAATTTTGTATAATTTAAGTTTCTTAGTAACCACCTAAAAAAAAATTCCTAGAGCTGCCACTGTATACACCTCAGCACTATGTACTCCAAATTAAGGTTTGCCAATATGTAGGAACCACATGAAATACGTTCATATACAAAGTTTTTCTTTAAGGGAGGATAGGGTTTTGGTGTGTGGTTTATATATTTTAGCTAGTAAGCCTTACCCTAATAATGAGTCCAACATCTACTAGATACACAATGTTTTAATGAGAGTTAGAGAAATTTTCAGTTGAGCTTTCCATCAAATTACTCAGAGTTCTTTTGCCTTTTGATTTTCTATTCGACAAGGTTTATGATCAAAAGCTCTTTTCTCGTTACGATTAATTTTCAAAATCATGTGCTGGAAAGTATGATTTACTTTCCTCAAATTGGAGACAAAAATCAAGGAATTAGTTGTTAAGAGTAAAACAAGAGATTCAAACAATCAATTGTATTGAGAATTGACTTATTTTTAAATTTTGTAGATCCTATTATAAATATGTAATTTATTGTAATATGTTACTATTAATCAAGTCAATCCAAGATGTAGCCAATTGGCCTTTGTTAACGTGGACATAGATCTTAGTAATATCTTTTGTTCTTTCTTTCTTGTATCTTTCTTTATGTTGCATGCTATTTCAAACTCCTACATCATGATCCATTTCGTCAATATATACTCATCTACCAATAGATGTAGTAGATCTCGATCACCCCTATGGCCCTATGCGATTTTCGATTGGATGAGTCGATACTCGCTAAGCTAGCCTTAAATCAATTAAAAACTCCCCAAATGGCACAGCCTTCATACCCACTATAACTAATAAGCAAACACTCATTGAAACAAATCCCTATAGCCAAACCCAGTTTTCATTTTCATAAAGGCACCTAAAGCTAAAGTCCAGCCTTGGTTTGCATCACTATCCAAAAAGAAAAACTTAAACTTGGTTTGCATCAACCTATAGACAAGTCCAATCATTTCATATTTTATCTCAAAAACTACAGCACACATTTACTGATTTACATATTCGATCAGTGAAAAATGTAGCAGCAAAAAGACAAAGATTTGTTTTTATTTCTTTTATTAATTTATTTTGGTGGGATATTTCTTTTTATATTATTTCTATTTCAGAATAATTTTTAAAAAATAATAATTTTATTACAATTTAATCATTTTTTATTGAAAAGAGAAATTTTAAATCTAGATTAGCCATCACTATCCCGAAAAATAAAAAACAAACAAACAAACTTTTGACCATCATCACTAATTAATGTCTTTAGTGAAAGTAAGAACATATCTCAAAATTAAATATGCTTAATAAACTCAAATTTCAAAAGTTCAACACCACTAAAAGGAATTAAAAATTACCTGCCTCCAAAAATATTTCTTAGATTCTTGACTCCTCTCCTATTCATCCAGAAAAAAGAAAGTCCTCGAATGAATCTCTAAATTGCTTCCCTTGATACGTTTTCTTCAATTTCCAGATCAAACAAAGGGGCTAGAGTTGGCTTGATAATAAGAATTGAAAATTTGAAACCACTATATATAATAAAGTGGGTCTATATTTTCCACGCACCACGTTGATGATATCCTATAACTCCTAAGTAATCATGCACGTAGAAAAAGATTCTGGGTTGAAACTTAAGGAAGCTATAGACAACATTGAGGAGATTAAGCTAAGTAAAGAAAGGTTTGCTTTGGTGTCTAACTCTAAATCTGAACTCTCAAGTCTCATGAAATGAGTCGGTGCAGATGGAAGTATTCAACATTTGATTCCTTATGTTTTGTGCTTTTTTGTGGTCTAATCTTCTATCTTTCCTTATAACCAGTGGAGAGGATCCCTTTCTGAACGTTCTAGTCCTGGATCGCAGCCTTCTCTTTCTCACTTTTTTTTTTTTTTTTATTCTTTCTCTTTTACTTTTTCAGACCCCTTAAATTGTGCCCCTTTTTTCTTTGAATAGTTTAATATGCCTTTGAAAGAAATTATTTTTATTATTCTATTTTGTTATCTTGGAAAATATGATCCTTTGAAAATTTTCATATTCGTTTCACACTTCAATTTTCATATCCTTAAAGAGTCTTGTAGTTTTGAATTATATGCATGCGTTCACACTTCTTCTCACCTCAAACATTTTGCATTTGATTTGGAGGTATGATTAAGGGTTTAAATTGATATCATTTTAAAATGGTATGGTTTGGTCTGAAACTAATAAAACCATATACGTTCAATTTGTAACAATTTAGGATTTGATTTGAAAGTTTTGAACACTACAAGAGTCTTGTAGTTTCCTATTATATATTCTCTTCATAGGCATAATTATAAAAACCAAACCGCACTAGTTAGTTCGACCAATTGAACTGGGAATCGGCCACTAGTTCGATCCAAGAAAACACTAAAAACTGGTCAAAAATTGGTCAAAACCTGTAAAAAAACCAGATAAAACTGGGAATCGAAGTCAAATTCAATTTTGCCCCCGGTCTAGTTTTTAAAACCATGCTCATAGGTTCAAGTCCTATCAATTTAAACCTTAGACAATTTGAGTTATATTGTTGGTTTTTTTTTTCTTGAGAAATTTTTTGGAAGTTTAATTAAGGGTTTAAATTAATATGATTCTAAAATTGAACGATTTGTTCTAAAACTAATAAAACCGTATACATTTGATTTGTAATAGTTCAGTATTTAATTTAAAATTTTTAAAATTATTGAGTTACCACATACCACCCTATGTGGCGTTTAGTACGGGAAAATCTACATTACTCTTAGCATCCAGATTCCTAGAAATGTGATTCCTTACAATCTGGATGCTTAGAAATGTAGCTATTCATTGTTTGGTTTAATTGGAAATCCTTTAAAATTCCTAGAAATATGAGATGATAATGTTTAGGTTTATTCTCAAAAATCTTAAATAAATTATTTATTTTTCCCATTCTATCCTTAAATTTGAATGTGAACTACCAAGTCCTTTAAAAAAAATCTTCCTCTAAATAAATAATGAAAAACAAAACATAAACTATTAATAATTTGTTGAGCAACACACACACAACAGCAAAAGTGAATACCTAGCTGTAGTGCCAATGGGCCCGAAGTACACACAGTGGGCCGGCCCAAAAGCTCTCACAATGAAAGAAGCCCAACCCCACATCTTGAAATGGTCCAAGGACATAATCAGTCCAACCTACAAAGTCACGTGATAAAGAGGGGTGTCATGCATGACCAAAATACCAAGAAATAGGACGTCCGAGGACAACCTAGTCCTCGGCAACGCGTTGCTGAGGACGATTTGAATGATCTAACAGTTCAACGACACCCATGCTGAAGACCTTTGATGCTGGAGTTAAGAAAACGAGGGTAAAGAATAAAGGGGAGGGGTAGGCGAATATCAAGGAAAAAGCTGCTACCACCGCATTCAAGGCTCTGCACCTGCTTCTCTGGCCGCATTAATGAGGAAGTGATGCCTGAACACTGGAATTCAACCTAACTCTTATCGCCAGAGACTTTAGTAAGAAGGATGGATGGGACAAGTATCCAAAAGGAGGATTTGGACCATACGTGGAAGCAAGAAGAAGAGGATGCAGGCCTATAAAAGGCGAAAGAGGAATAAAGAGTGGGGGGAGGAAAATTAGAGAAAGAGAGAGAGAGAGAATTTGTAAAAGAGGCATGAAGAATTGTCATCGGCACCAATGTATACAACTTAATATTACATCTTTGTATAAGATCAGTGCATGAATTACATGATTCAATCCAACCTTTGTGTTATCTATCGTCTTGAAAACCTGGATCAGACATCCACTCTCTATAAATTTATTGTTCAGGGCTCCTTGGGCTGGTCCATAGGTCTAACTTTGGGTTAGTCTGATTTGTGTCCTTACAATTGGCGCCGTCTGTGGGGATCCTTGAGTTTTTGGCGCAGATAACGCGATGGCGGAATTGAATCCAGACCATGCAAAATCTCTAGGATCTCAGCACGAGGATCCATTACAACAGTTAGAACATATGGAACACCGGGAAGGCAGTGTTCACTCGAGGCGAACTGCCGGTAATCATCCGCAGGGCAGAAGCAGAGGCTCCAGTGAAGCACATACTAAGGCCATGCAGAGGGAGATTGACCAGCTAAAGAGAAAGTTACGTCGGGCTAAGCGGAAACGGACGCCTTCCATATCCGACCATTCGTCCAATGACTCTTAGAGCAGTGGCTATAAGCCGAGGTCGGGAACTCCTCCTAGCGAAACCTTCTCGTACCAAGAAGGAAGTTTCCATGATATGGCGAGCAAGAAGTCCCTTCCCAGGGGCTTGGGCAGTGACACCATGGGGAAAGCACTGCACCAGCTCTCCAAGTCACCTTTCACACGTCGTATTGAGAAAGGAAAACTCCCCCGTCGGTTCACGCAGCCGAACTTCACCATCTATAATGGCAAAACAGACCCAGTGGAGCATGTGAGCCACTTTAATCAACGCATGGCGGTTTACTCGCAGAATGAAACCTTGATGTGCAAAGTCTTCCCCTCAAGCTTAGGACCCGTTACGATGAGATGGTTCAACGGTTTAAAGGCGGACTCCATTGATTCCTACATGGAACTCACAATGGCATTTGGGTCCCGTTTTGTTACATGCAGCAGAGTACCTCGGCCTTTGGACTCGTTACTATCCATGGCCATGAGAGAGGGCGAGACGTTGAAAATCTACTCGGATAGATACTGGGAAGCATTTAACGAGATTGATGGTGATTTTGATGAGGTGGCGGTCAACACCTTCAAGGTCGGCCTTCCAATTGAACACGACCTAAGAAAATCCTTGACCAAGAAGCCTGTAAAATGGGTTCGTCGGCTTATGGATCGTATCGACGAATATAAGAGGGTTGAGGAAGATCAGCAGCAAAGCAAAGGGAAAATGAAAGTTGTCCCTCAGGAGAGTAAGGACTTCAAGGCAGAGAGATACAATAGCAAATGGCCGCGGAGGGATTTCACTAGTCAGACTAGATCGGCCCCACCCCAGACAGTGAACGCTGTGTTTCGTGAGCCAGTGCAGCAAGTGTTGGACAAGATTTGCTGAGAACCGTACTTTCGGTGGCCAAACAGAATGATAGGTGACCCTACGAAGCGTAATCAGAACCTATATTGCAATTATCATCAAGATAAAGGCCATACCACGGAAAATTGCAGGAATTTATGGATTTACTTGGATCAACTAGTGAAGGAGGGAAAACTAAGGCAATTCATGGATCGACCTAACGAACAAGGAACACAATCTGGTTCAGTCAACCAAGGCAGTAACACTGTAAGACCTCCATTGGGCACGATCAATGTTATCTTTGCTGCGCCAGGTCGAACTGGGTCTTGCGCTACTAGAGTGATGTCAGTACTGCGTCCCACTGCCGAGGACCTTAACTCTGAGCCGAAGAGGATTAAGAGGAATCCTCTGCCTGTGTTGGGATTTTCTGAGGAAGACAAGGTTGGCACTATCCAGCCACACGACGATGCGTTGGTCATCACATTAAGGATAGGGGGTTACGATGTGAAGAGAGTAATGGTTGACCAAGGGAGTGGGGCTGACATTATGTACCCGGATTTATTCAAGGGCCTCAATTTGAGGTCCAAAGATCTCACGGCTTATGACTCCCCATTGATAAGTTTTGAAGGGAAGACTGTTATTCCAAAAGGTTAATCCGACTGCCTGTACAGTCAGGGCCAGTGGTAATGGACAAGGATTTCATCGTAGTAGACGCCTACTCCCCTTACACAGCCATAGTGGCAAGACCATGGCTGCACGCCTTAGGTGCCGTATCGTTAACTCTACATGTTAAAGTGAAGTTCCCGTACGAGGATGGAGTTGAAGAAATACTAGGCAGCCAGTCCATGGCGAGGCAATGTATAACAGCAGCCATTACACATCAGACGAGACAGGAGTCTCAAACCCTGGCTGAGAAGAATTTGTAGCAGTTAGTATCCTCGGCCGAACCAAATGAGGTTGAGGCTGAAGGGCCAGGCTGTGAGAATTTGGAGAAGATGGTTATTGCAGATGATACGGAGAAATTCTTCCAGGTAGGAAGTCAGTTGCCCCTACAAGAGAAGGAAGATCTGGTTGCATTTTTGAAACGAAACATTGATATCTTTGCATGGGATGCTTATGAAGCACCGGTGGTTGATCCGGGGTTTATTTGTCATCACCTCAATATTAGTCCGGCCGCAGTACCACGAAGGCAACCGCCTCGGCGTTCATCTAAAAAGCACGCCGACGCCATTAAAGAAGAGGTGCTAAAACTCAAGAAAGCAGGGGCCATTAAGGAAGTGTTTTACCCAGAGTGGTTGGCCCACACTGTGGTAGTGAAAAAGAAGAATGGAAAATGGAGGGTATGTGTAGACTTTACAGACTTGAATAAGGCTTGCCCAAAAGATTCATTTCCAATGCCCCGCATAGATCAGTTGGTGGATGCTACTGTAGGGCATCCTCGGATGAGTTTTTTAGATGCTTTCCAAAGTTACCATCAAATACCCTTAGCTCCAGAAGACTAGGAAAAAACAGTTTTTGTCACACCCACAGGGAACTACCACTATAAGGTGATGCCCTTCGGCTTGAAGAATGCTGGGGCTACCTATCAAAGAATGATGACGCGGATGTTTGAACCGCAACTAGGAAAGACGATTGAGGTGTACGTAGATGACATGGTGGTTAAAAGTAAGATTATCTCGGCTCACATACCAGACCTCGATGACACCTTCCAAACGCTGAGGAAGCATAAGTTACACCTCAACACATCCAAATGTTCCTTTGGCATAGGATCTGGCAAATTTTTGGGTTACATGGTGACGCATAGAGGAATTGAGGTCAACCCTGCTCAGGTCAAGGCCATCAATAACTTACAGCCACCTCGGAATCCAAAGGAAGTGCAGAAGTTGACTGGGATGACGGCTGCCCTCAACCGATTTATCTCAAGATCTGCTGATCGGTGCAGGCCATTCTTCCAATTGTTAAACAAATGGAAGGGGTTTGAATGGACAGAAGAGTGTGCCGTTGCTTTTCAGCAACTTAAAGAATATCTTGCTCATCCTCCTATCATGTCTCAGCCCGAAGTCGACGAGGTCCTATTTGCATATATTGCAGTGGCAGCCCACGCCGTTAGTCTGGTGCTAATAAGGGTCGACGGGGATGTACAAAAGCCAGTTTACTATGTGAGTAAGTCCTTGCATGAAGCCGAGATACGTTATCCACCATTAGAGAAGGCAATCCTGGCCGTGGTGCATGGTACACGTAAGCTCCCCCATTATTTCCAGTCTCATACGGTGGTTATTCTGACTCAACTTCCCCTCAAAACTATACTCCGGAGTGCGGATTATACAAGCAGGATTGCAAAATGGGGAACCATCTTGGGCTCTTTTGATATCAAGTACATGCCCCGCACAGCAATAAACGGTCAGGTGTTGGCTGATCTTGTTGCAGAATTTGCTGAATCCACAATGGAAAGTAGTGTGATCAACAGGAACATTGATGAAAAATCAGTTGGTATGGTTGCATGCAAAGGTCACGCGGTATGGATTGTTTACGTTGATGGGGCTGCTAATCAAAGAGGATCCGGGGTGGGTGTGGTAATTACGACCCCAGAAGGCCTCACACTGGAAAAGTCCTTAAGACTGGGATTCTCGGCTACTAATAATGAGGCCGAGTATGAAACCTTGCTGAAAGGGATGGATATGGTCCATAAGTTGGGGGGAAAGACCGTGCAAATGTTCTCAGACTCACAACTAGTTATGGGCCAAGTAGATGGAAAGGTGGAGGCCAGAGATCCGAGGATGCAGGACTATTTGAATCAAGTCAAAGCTGTGCAACGCAAATTCGAATCTCTTACTTTGTCTCATGTCCCCAGAAGTAGCAATACGCATGCTGATTCCCTAGCAACTCTTGCCACGTCGTTGGCACAGGGACTACCTCGGATTATCCTAGTTGAGGACTTACCTAAACCCTCGAAAATGATCGGAAGTGTTATCCATGTTCACCAGATTAGGGTGGGGCCTAGCTGGATGGACCCCATTATATCCTTCCTGAAAGATGATGTTCTGCCCGAGGAAAAAGTCGAGGCGGATAAAATACGTAGAAAAGCCTCTCGATTCTGGTTGGCCGAGGATCATAAACTCTATAAACGATCTTTCTCTGGCCCATACCTGTTATGCATGCATCCTGAGGCGACAGAGCTACTTTTGGAAGAGTTACACGAAGGAATCTGTGGAAGTCATACAGGAGGAAGGTCTTTGGCTCACAGAGCCCTAACACAGGGGTATTGGTGGCCGAACATGCAGCGAGAAGCTCAAAGTTACGTGCAGAAGTGCGATCAATGTCAAAGGTTTGCACCAAATATCCATCAGTCTGGAGGTGTGCTCAATCCTCTGACGAGCCCCTGGCCTTTTGCACAGTGGGGTCTGGACATTGTGGGTCCTTTCCCAAAGGCGCTTGGAAACCGAAGATATTTGGTTGTCGGCACTGACTATTTTACTAAGTGGGTAGAGGCCGAGCCCCTGGCAAACATCAGGGATGTCGATGTGAAGAAATTCGTGTGGAAGAATATCGTCACCCGATTTGGCGTCCCTCGTACCCTCATCTCTGATAATGGCTTGCAGTTTGATAGCAAGGCATTTAGGCAATATTGTGGTGGCCTCGGCATAACCAATAGGTACTCCACTCCAGCTTATCCGCAAGGGAATGGGCAGGCCGAGGCTGTCAACAAAGTTATAGTGAACGGGTTGAAGAAGAGGCTGGAGGACGCCAAAGGGAGATGGGTGGAGGAATTGCCTCATGTTCTATGGACGTATCGGACCACACCTCGCCGATCAACGGGAGAGACGCCATTCTCAATGACATATGGCGCCGAGGCTGTTATCCCTGTGGAAACTGGTTTTCCAACAATGAGAACGAGTTCCTTTACTCCGGAAAGCAATGATAGGCTACTAGAAAGAGGCCTAGATTTGATTGAGGAAAATTAGAGAAAGAGAGAGAGAGAGAATTTGTAAAAGAGGCATGAAGAATTGTCCTCGGCACCAATGTATACAACTTAATATTACATCTTTGTATAAGATCAGTGCATGAATTACATGATTCAATCCAACCTTTGTGTTATCTATCGTCTTGAAAACCTAGATTAGACATCCACTCTCTATAAATTTATTGTTCAGGGCTCCTTGGGCTGGTCCATAGGTCTAACTTTGGGTTAGTCTGATTTGTGTCCTTACACTAGCAATAATGGAGAGTCTCCTTCAAACTTTTTTTTTTCCCCACACGTGAAACCCAAATAGAACTTTGTTAAAGAATATATCAACAGAGTTGTCTATCCTGTTTATGTTATTTTGGCAGGAAAATATATTAATAATTTGTTTTATATTTTATCTTAATTGCTTAAATGATAAGAAAAATGTGTTAAAATTGTCAATTTATAAAAAATACAATTTCCTTTGAACTTGGGAATCTAAATACCCACCAGTTTTAAAGGAAATTCATATTCTTACTTAGAGGGGTTTAAAGGGGGAATTAAGATTCTCCTGGCATCTGATTTCTTGATGTGATTTGTAACCAAACATGAGAATCTAAACATTCCTAAGAATGCTAAAGCATTACCCCGTACTAAACGCCTTAAAGTATATGATTCAAAATATAATTTGCCCTATCTCAAAAAAAAAAAATATATAGGAGTATATAAAAAGTATGTGTGCAGAACCTCTTCCCCCCCCCCCCTTTTTTTTTAGAAACAAAAGGGTCAATTCATTAATTCAATTGTGAGAATTTTAAAGATCCTCCTTAAGAATAATATCAGCGATACAATCTAGTTTTTATTTCTGGTCATTTGGTTGGCTCCACCTCAAGTGTCTGACCGTTATTCCTTTTTTCTTTGTTGGGCTACAAAATAAGGAGTATCACCCTTTTTCTCTTGGTTTTTCCAAGGTGCTTCCCTTATGGCCCACGGCCCACACCTGGATCTTGTATTCATTACTGTGGTAAATTTCTTAGGGTCGTTTGTATAAATGGAAAACCGGTATTTTGAGTTTAAAATAAATATTTGTAAAAAAAATTATGAGAAATTGCGGTTGTAAAATAGAATTTTGAGTTTAAAAATGCTACTTTAAGCTCCCGACACACCTAACCAAAAGGACCCTAGTATCTGATCATTTATTACTTACGAATCATATAATAAAGAGAAGGATAATTTTCCCACCCAAAAAAAAAAGGAGAAGGATAATATACTCGCAACCTTTACACAATACAATTTCTTCCATAAATTTATATCTATTACCTAAATAATAATTTTACATTATTTATGATATTGTAGAATGTTAGGAGATTGGTGCTAAAAATTTTAGATTTTAGCAACTCAAAAAATTACTTTATCTATTTTAACACATCACTTTCAACATACCCAACATCAAAGGTTCTATTTTTGAACTACTTTATTTAATTTTTTTCTTTATTATTTTTTTTTATCACTTTGTGCTAATTCCCACAAAATAAAATAATTTTTTTAATCATTTTATGGCAATTTACAATAGCTAGTTTGTATAAATTTTTAACTTGGCCACTACCAATTTTACATGATTTTTTAGTGTTTTAGGTGCTTTATATGTATATATATATATATATATATATATATATATATATATATATATATATATATATACCACCAATGTGAATGCTCTACACATGACTGTCATCCTAAAATGCTACAGGTGCACTTCTTTATAAGAAAAATCGGGATTTAAATCTTTTCTCCTATGTTGATGTAACTTAAAAAATACTATCTATTTCAAAAAAAAAATTCGCCTATATAAATATAAATAAATATATATATATATATATATATATATATATATATATATATATAGAAACAAACACACACACAAAGACAAGGGAATGTGATAATTTTGGACATGTAGACACATACAATTGTTCGTACTTAAAGACTGTTCACCTCTAACACTGACATGGTGTCCAAGACCTAAGATGACAGGAATTTCTTCCTTAAAATGATTACTATCTTTTATTTTAAAGAATAAGTTATATTATTAATCATCATTTTTTTTTTTATTGAAAAGGTGATATTATTAATCAACAAGTCAAACTAAAAGTATAGACATCAATCCTCAGCAAGAACACCTGCTACTCAAACAGCATAAGGGGAAGAAGAACATCATCCCTAACAAGTCCTAGCCTATTCTAAACATTTTTCAAAACAGAGAAAGAAATGTTTCACTTACTACATAAAAGATAAAACCCCATTACAAAAAAAATCTCCCACCTCTTATAAGACTCTTCCATTAAACACTTGCATTTCTCATCATATATGCATATAGGGATACTTAACACGTTAGGTACAGCACTACACATCAAAAAGGCACCCTTCGCTTTCAAGATGATTCGCGACATGTCAACCCCGGGTAAAGTTCTTCTTTTTACATTGAATTAGATTCATCACATGAATAATTATAATTAGATCATCTATATTATATTATATATTGACAATAAAGTCTTTATGACACAGTGAATAATTCAATTTGTAAAGACCAAAAATCAAGTATTGAACCAAAAGCCCAAAATGAGCCCAATAGCTCAAGGCCCAAAACAGTGAATTTGTAGAGAGGGAACAAAACAACAAGGAACAACTTCGTCCTGAGGATTTTCCTTCCAATAATAGAAACAACTAATACTCATTTTTGGATTGGTCCCAAGGAAGGATCTTTTTCAGTCAATTATCAATGCTCTCTTTCTCTTTTTCAGCCCCTTTTCTAGTTTCCTTCATCTCTATTTATACTCCTTACTATTGTCATCCTAGCCTTTCATCTTTCACCTACCTACTTTCTTTTATTGACACTTGTCTGTCTACTTGTAGAAGGTGGTGGAAAGAAGTTACCTTACTGAGGCTTATACTGCTCAGGTCGCCTTCACATCAATGCAATGGATAAAGCTGGTGTTCCTTATTTAATACAACCAGAAAACTAGGTGCAGAGCACTTAATGCAGATTTCGTAGTTACCTACCCTCTAACTCGATATTTTCACTTTCTCTGCCCTATATCCCCAATTTATCCTTTGTACGTCTTCATACAATCACGCTTCCACGTCCTCAGGTCCTTGGGTCTTTGGCTTGCATCCTAATTAAGATCTCCTTTGTTCTTTAATCTTCCTCTTTGGTCCTCGGGTCCTCACACAATTCATATCAAACCATTTAATCAATCGAATAATATATTGAATACATTGAATATAGTAATATGTCTCTTTAAAGTGGAATTCATCCTTCTTCTTCTTTTCCTTAAAGATATGCCAATGAAACAAGTTCTTGTTAATGGAAAAAGAGGCTTTGAATGTGGGGGCTATTCTCATATTTTTAGTGGAACATCTAAGAATAAGTACCATTTCCAAGGTCTCAGAACCAATCATTTGTGATTGTAACTAGGGATATCATGTAATTAATTAGTATCCAAATATATATATATATATATATATATATATAAGTCAACTGGTAAGCCAACAAAGAGTTGAACAATGGTTTTTTGTGTTGTTGAGCCCCTCTAGTAGTGGCTTGTCGGAACCTCAGAGTCTTTACTTGATCCAAAATGTGTGAGCAGTGCGAAGAGCTTTGCACAAAGAAATAGAAGGAACATTATTAAAAATATGTTCCAATCACTATTTTTAAAATTACTAGATAGGATTGATTAGCTAATGTTTCAAACTTCATGTTAAGAGCCTCCACTCGTGTCCTAGCTCATCTGGGAGCTTGACAGAGGGCTTTCTTCGCCCTTCGTCACGCGGTAGAGTTTAACCACCAAGTTTGGGTTGGATTGGTGTGGAATAAAAAAATAAAATAAAATAATTAAGAAACAACAAGTCAAAATAGAGAAATCAAAATAAAGTCAAGATGGTACAGATCAACCCCTTCTTCTTGCATCCAACTAATACCAATCAACCCATGACATTCCATTTTTGTTGCGACAAGATATATTAGCAACTGCAAATCTTTTGATTCGATTAGCTAACTTGTTGGTTCACTATATCATGAAACACGAAAAAAATACCAGATCATGAATTAGTAATTGCATCTAAAACATAACTAAAAATGACTAAAAAATAAATTTATTAATATATCCAAATTAAGACATGAAACTTTACTGTAAGGACGTAATTCGACCCTAGGCCCAGCAAGAATGAGGGTATAAGCTCAAAGAGTCCAATATAATAAATTTATAGAGTGTGGGTCAGAAATTTTGATTCTAATGAGCTTAAACGATAACAACGATGACCTAAAATCACGAAACAATAAAGATGATCAAGTTTATAACATGAAATTTATCCTCGGACTCAAGCCGAGAACCAAATGCTTATATTTCTCTTTCCTTAAAGATTAACAATATTTCAGTCTACAGTCTTTTTTTTCTTTCCCTCTTTCTTCAGGGAATCCTTCCTTCTTATACTCCCCCTCGCCCCTCCTTTTTACTCCTCACGTGTAAGTCCAGACTGCTCATGTCGATACTTGTCTCATCCACCTCTTTCATAAGTCTTTGGGTAATAACTGTAAGACTGAAATTCACTGTTCAGATATCACTTCTTCATTAATGCGGCTAGAGACTTAGGTATAGAACCTTCAATGTGATGATAGCAGTTTTCTCCAAGAATTTTCCTATTGGTCTTGTTCTCCGTGCCCCCATAAAACATATCTTCATCCTAAAAACCTTCTATAGGATCATTCTGGTCAACATGTCTTACCATCCGACCCCCATCTCAACTGGCCGAGGATATATCTCTCCTCGGATCGTTTCCATTAGCCTCTTCTGCACAATTAACTCTTGGGTCTCCAAATATGACATCCTTACTATTACTAATCCGTCCTCGGATGAGTAATGATCCTCAGACAAAACCCATGGGCCGAAAGCACCTTTTGGGTCTTTTATCCCCACATTTACCATCTATGAAAAAACAAAAAAAACAAAAAAAAAAACAAATACCATCAATATCCACCAAAGTGTCGTGGGGAGCAACAAAAGTCTACAGGCCGCCTCATCAATATCCACCGAAGTGTCATGGAGAGCAACAAAAGTCCGTAGACCGCCTAATTGACACCAACGAGCCTGGGTAGGGAATATATATATATATATATATATGATGCACTGATGCAATCCAAACCAATTTGCTTAGGGAGGGTTTGAAACTTATTTTTTGAAAATTCTTTAAGCCCCATTGAAGAACTTCGAACCAGGTGAAGCCATACTGGTTCACACCACACAAATGCAAAAGCCAAGACCAAATTCTGCGACCAAATGAACATTTGAAAAACAAGTAATCTCAACTCACCAAGTTGTGTATGCAATACACACAAAGCGTAATCTCCATCATAATCCCCTTTGACATGCCTTCCAAGCTGACAACTCATTTTGAATAGCATACAAAATCAGTTTCCACAGTTCTACCACCTCGATTTCCTAAAATGGTTTTTCAGCTGACACTAATATATATAAATCCAATTGAGAAAATGTGCGGCAAAGTTGTTCCCAAGGAAGTTCCTTGGAATACATACGTAGCAAAATACAAAACAAAAGTAATACATGATGACTGAAAAGATATAGAACCCCAAAGTTTAGGAGCTCACTACTACAGAGAGACATCAACTATGATAGAATTAGAGCCCAAGCATTCATATTCGTGGAATATCCAGTAACATTTTTTCACACAAAGACGCAACGTATTAATTTTTGTTATTTTTGCTTTTACACCATGTATATTGATCTTCAATCTAGCTCATAGAGTAGATTTCCTCTAGTCCCTTGCCACTGCTTCTCCTGCTGCATTACCACAGTCTTCACCTGCTGCTAACCTATATACCCTTTAAATAACCCAATGTGCTAATCTCAGGAACTTTTCTGCCTTGTATATGTTTGATTCATTTTCTGTATACAATATTACATGCCACAGGAAATGTGTTCTTTCTTATCATCACCATGTTCACAAACAAATGCATAAAATAGTAACAAGACACCAAAACATATACTCAACACCTGTTCCAGGAGAATTTCAAGACCAGAAACGGAACTGTCGAGTTTTGACTCATTCCAGTCATAATTGATAAAGAAGGTTGCTGCATCTCCACGGCAACAACAAACATAATCTGGGGCCCTAAAGGATTGGCAATTCATAAGGGTAAACTCCAAGTATCGACCAGGTCAATATGAACAATAAAGCTGCATTTGGTAATTCTACTGGTGAATGTATTCCACTGGAATGCATTATTTTTTCTTAAAAATACGGGTATAGTATCATGCTAAAAATTTTACTAAAACGAAATTATGCAAAATGATATTGCGTTTGATTATGTCATTGGAAAATGCATTTTCTCTATTAAATAATTATTAGTTATGACAATATTATGCAATTAATTAATTTAAAAATAATAATAACTCTAACATAAAGATAGCTTTGTTCCAAACATATATCTAACAGAATTATCATGTCAATATAAATTTTTTTTTTTTTTAAGTTGACCTAAAATAAAATATATAACCCAAAAAAATTCTCATTATCAAGAATAACAAAATGGACTCATTCTCAACAGTAATCCCAACACAAAGCCTAGATGCATCCACTCCCAACTGAAGACATTTTGTTCTCATTCTCAGTACTGAATATCTTCAAATATTAAAATGTGACTTTTATCAATGAGTGATATTGTTCTTACTCGGGCTTAAAAGCAGGTCATGTTCATAAAGTAGGTGAAGTGGAAACGTGAAAATATCCATGGAAATTAAGTGTAAAGTATAAACAAAATGAAAAAACACTCACTTCTCAAAAATAAAAAAAGTTAACAATCGAATTCTGAATTGCCAATGTACTACAGCAGAAGAAAGTTAACAATCGATTTAATTTCACAGTCAGCCCAGAAGGTGAGATAAGAAACAGACGCAATTCGTAGGCTCAAAAGGAAGATATACTAATACAACCTCTTCATTACAAACCAAATATTCACAAATGAACAGAAGCAGCTGCAGATTCTGTATTTGGTATAATATAAAAGTTCACGCATAAAGACAACATTTTAAATAAAAATTAATAGAGAGAGAGAGAGAGAGAGAGAGAGAGCATGAACATGAACATGAACAAGAACCAAAATTTGTGATGAGATCAAGAAAGAGAAAGATACCTTATCAAGAAATAGGTAATCTGGATTTGCCACTACAATCCTATGTATTTTTTAAATAAATAAAAAAACATATGGTTGAACACCCATGCTGATCAGTCAAAGAAGACCCGCTGCGAGAAGAGAAACCAAAGAGAAGAGAAGAAAGGGAGGGGAGGGGAGGGGAGGGAAAGGGAAAAAAGAAAAGGAAAGGGCTAGATTTTTACCATTGGGCCTCGTTTGGTGTAATTTCCTAATTCGTAGGACTCAAGTTATATATTCTCGTTTTATAATCACATAAGAGAATTTCAGTTTTTTTTTTGGAAAACTATTATTCCTCGCAAGAATAGTTATAAATCAAGTAATTAGAGAATATAGACAATTCATGAATCACGACAACTCCACGCACGCTGCATCTATGGCACCTTGTACCATTTAACTTCTGTCCTACACTATAATGCATTCTATTGCCTTAATGTATTATATTTAACCAAATTTTTCTCCCAAAACCAATTTAGAAGAATCTCACCGACTACATAGTCATTTATAAAACAATCTACATGTATTGTTTAAATAAGTTACATAATTTCTTATACTAGTCATATGACTCAAAATACATAAAAATGACTCTTTCAACCACCACGAAGTGGGTTAGAGAAATTCACTTTCAAATTAATTTAGAGATTAACATTTTCCATTATATTGTTTTCTTATGAGTGAGAGAGGGGGATCAAACCCAGGTTTTATTTTATAGGAGAACGGGACAATATCACTAAATTACAAGGTTCTTGACATCTCAATGTATTGCATACAGAATATATAGAGTTCTTGAGATCCCAAATGATTTAAACTCAAGTTTTTCTAGAAAAATAGGGCAATATCAATAAATATTAAGGTTCTTGACAGTTCATAGAACTAAGTTATTTAAATTAACCAGATTATAAGAATGTCTTTAAAGAGTGTGTTAAGCACATGTATTTTAGGCTAGGGTTCTCAACTGCCATAATTGTGACAAAATGCCTAATTTCCCACAAGGCAGGCAAGTAAGTAATACCTCAAAATTTAGAAACCACAAGAAAGCTAAAGATGTCACCAAATAATAGTATAGGAAGAGTTATCCTAATATCTATGTGGCGAAAACCACATTTTAGTCCCTACATTTTCACGCGATTTCCACTTTAGTTCCTATCTTTTATTTTCACCGGTTTTAGTCGCTAAAATAAAAAATGTGATCTCGTTTTCGTCCCTACCGTCAGTGCCCTAACAGCAAAATCTTAGGTGGCAGACGAAACACCCTGTTAGCTGAAGTGGTGCTGACATGGCGCTGATGTGACAATTAAATATTATTAAAAAATGCCACGTCAGCCTTTTAATTTTTTTAAATCCACGTCAGAAATTTTTTTATAAAAAATTTAAAGTTAAAGAAAAACCTTAAATCTAATTAATTTAAAATTTTAATTAAAATATTATTTTCTTAATATTCATGTTCTTCACATGAACTCAAACCCAGGTAAGAAGAACACAAACAAAAACACATACAGAAGAAAAAAAATGGGTCACACTTCAAAAAAATCTCTCTCTCTCTCTCTCTCTCTCTCTCTCTCTCTCTCTCTCTCTCTCTCTCTCTCTCTCTCACAACCAAAAACACCCCAAAACAAAAAAGTCCTCAGATTTTTCTGAAAATAAAAAAGAACCAAGTTTGGTGTTTTGGTGGTGGCGTTTTGGTGGTGGAGTTGAATCGGTGGCCAGGTTTGGTGGTGGCAGATCGATGTGACAAATCAGCTTTTGGGCTTTAGGTGACCGTGATTCAAATTGTTGTGGGCCGGTGGGTGCATGTGGGTGGTCATGGCTCGTCGTGGGTGGGTTCAATCGCCATGGGCTGGCATGGGGCTGTTAATGCTCATGGGTGGCCATGGTTTTGCTCGCTGTTGGCTGCCGCAAGTCTTGGGTTTGGTGGTTGTGGTAGAAATAATATCTTATTTGTTTTTTTTTTTTTAATTTTATATTTGGGTTTGTGGGTATTGATTTGGCAGTGGTGGATGTTGATGGTGGTGGTGGTGGAAGTGGTGCTGTTGGTTGTGACTGATTGTGATTGTGATTGTGGCAGCGGCCATTAAGACTCTATGGCCGCATCAGGACGCCAAGCCCTCCTCCTCTCCACCTCCGATCCAGGTTAGCGCCACCACCTCGCGGCGTTGGTGGAGCTGGGGACTCAGCTGGTCACCGACAAAAAATTGAATGATGATTAGCACAATATAATTTTAGTGATGTAGGGATAAAAATTTTTGAGATAGGCGTGAATTGTGACTCATTTTTTTCTTCTGTATGTGTTTTTGTTTGTGTTCTTCTTACCTGGGTTTGAGTTCATGTGAAGAACATAAATATTAAGAAAATAATATTTTAATTAAAATTTTAAATCAATTAGATTTAAGGTTTTTCTTTAACTTTAAATTTTTTATAAAAAAATTTCTAACGTGGCTTTAAAAAAATTAAAATACTGACGTGGCATATTTTTTTAATAATATTTAATTGCCACATCAGCATCACGTCAGCTAACAGGGTGTTTCGTCTGCCACCTAGGATTTTACTGTTAGGGCACTGACGGTTGGGACGAAAACGAGATCACATTTTTTATTTTAGGGACTAAAACCGGTGAAAATAAAAGATAGGGACCAAAGTGGGAATCGCGTGAAAATGTAGGGACTAAAATGTGGTTTTCGCTTATCTATGTTCCCGTACATGTCGATAGGAAAATTAATCATCTTAGGTTTTTACACTATTTCGATCACCTGGCTAGTGCCAAAACAATTTTAGTAAAACAAGAGATAATGGTTTTAATTTGAGAAAAAACTAGATAATATTTCAAAAGACTAACCTTTGTGATAATTTTTCTGATTCATATTATTTGCTGAGCGATCAGTCATGTATAGACTTATACATTCCAAAATCGCTTATCAACAATTACTCAAAAGGCTTCCTAACAGATAAAGATAATTTCCCACATAATTCAAACTTTTCAAGGACTCAAAAACAAAAATAGATCAAAAGTTTATATCGTATATTATATAATAAAAATTATATTAGAAGTCATTGTTCTGCCAAGTAACTATCAACTTTAAACAACAGTAAAAACAATTGTGGGTTCCAGTTAGCTCAATTAGTAAAGTCTCTGATGGTTGAATAAGAGATATGTGGTTCAATCTCTGCCTACACAAAAAACCGATTGATGTTCAACAACAATTGTGTGGACATAACACACTTACCCCCTTTTTTTTTTTGCTATGATATTTGTGTATCCCATGTGCACAACAAAAGCAAGACAATTCACAATTTTTTTCATATTTTCCTAGCACCACCACAAGTTCTATGTGTTAGGTCACAATTTAATTAGTTTTTGTTTTTTATCTCTATTCTAGCTTAATCAATGTGTATATGTATGTGATGTCTTTTCTTGGAGACCTAGATCTCAGTCCTTGCCCTATTCACCCCACAAACACCAATATTTATAAAGTGATTATCACACTTGGGGTGCGTGGTGATACAATTTAATTAATTTTAGTCTTGTGTGAATTAAAAAAATCAATTAAGAATTTTAACCAATTACTAAGCCAAAAAAATCAATCATATATAAGAACATAAATATTTACATTAAAAACCCTTTTCTCATTGAAAGGAAAAAACATATGAAAAGTTTCGAATAAATCCACTATTATAAAATTAAAACCCTTTCTTATTAAAGGGAAAAAACATATGACAAATTTCGAATAATCCACTGTTATAAAAGTAATTACAATATCTTTCGTAGAAATAATATATTCTCTAAGAATTAATAAAAACTCACCTGTATTGTCACTTACTTTGGATTTATCTTTCTTTCTCCTTTTTTTTCCCACGCAGAGATCCTTTGTTGTGATACGTCTACCTGTCTCTCTCTCTCTCTCTCTCGCCACCGCACACCAATTTAAAACCACAGAAACCATTACTTTTATATAAAATACCTAACCGACTCAAAGCTTCTAATCCTTAATTTTTGAACAACGATTCCCACAATCATAACTATTTAATTAATACAATTCCTATTAGAATAGGTAATGCTACGGCTTGAGTTCTTGACCGCAACACTTGCTCATTAGAGCCATGATCATGTGTGGGCTAGACTAAAGGTATAATTATATTTTATATGCACCCACCGGCGGCTCTACTTGTATGTAAGGGTGGTCCTATAAAAAATTATTTTAAATTAATATGTTCTATGACCACCCTAATTTTAAAAAAAAATGTATATATATACTTTTAAAAAATATATTATTTACTAAATTAACCTATTTTGACCACCTGATAAAAATATTGAACATTTACTTAATAATCATAAGAATTTAAGTTCAATAAATATAAGAGTAATGCTACATCCACAACATTTTTATAATAATTTCTCAGTAATTCTTATGTGGTGAGCTGTTACTAATTCTAATTCCAATTTAATATTGACATGTTTTACCCACCAATAACAAACTAACAACTTGTTATATAAGATTTGTTATGAAATTGTTGTGGTCACTTTATTATTCTCATATCAGCATTTTTAATTTTCAATTTGCACTTTATCTTTTATTAATTTATTTTTTTCTTATTCTCTTTGTTAGTATAAAAAAAATTTGTAATATTTCATGTATTTGCATTTTTTTTGTGACGTTGATATATTCAAATTGTGTCTTTATTAAATTTTGTATAATTTAAGTTTCTTAGTGACCACCCTAAAAAAATTCCTATAACTACCACTGTATACACCTCAGCACTATGTACTCCAAATTAAGGTTTGCTAATATGTAGGAACCACATGAAATACGTTCATATACAAAGTTTTTCTTTAATGGAGGACAGGGTTTTGGTGTGTGGTTTATATACTTTAGCTAGTAAGCCTTACCCTAATAATGAGTCCAACATCTACTAGATACATAATGTTTTAATGAGAGTTAGAGAAATTTTCAGTTGAGCTTTCCATCAAATTACTCCGAGTTCTTTTGCCTTTTGATTTTCTATTTCACAAGGTTTACTATCAAAAACTCATTTCTCATTACGATTAATTTTCAAAATCATGTACATGTGCTGGAAAGTATGATTTACTTTCCTCAAATTGGAGACAAAAAATCAAGGAATTAGTTGTTAAGAGTAAATCAAGAGATTTAAACAATCAATTGTATTGAGAATTGACTTTTTTTTTTTTTAATTTTGTAGATCCTATTATAAATATGTAATTTATTGTAATATGTTACTATTAATCAAGTCAATACAAGATGCAGCAAATTGACCTTTGTTAACGTGGGCATAGATCTTAGTAATATCTTTTGTTCTTTCTTTATTGTATCTTTCTTTATGTTGCATGCTATTTCAAACTATACATCATGATCCATTTCATCAATATATACTCATCTACCAATAGATGTAGTAGATCCTCGATCACCCCCATATATGGCCCTATGCAATTTTCGATTGGATGAGTCGCTACTCGCTAAGCTAGCCTTAAATCAATTAAAAACTCCCCAAATGGCACAGCCTTCATAAAAGTTGGTCAAAACCATTTTTAATTCAGACCCACTATAACTATTTAGCAAACACTCATTGAAACAAATCCCTATAGCCAAACCCAGTTTTCATTTTCATAAAGGTACCTAAAGGCTAATGTCCAGCCTTTGGTTTGCATCTCTATCCAAAAATAAAAACTTAAACCTGGTTTGCATCAACCTATGGACAAGTCCAATCATTTCATATTTTATCTCAAAAACTACAGCACACATTTACTGATTTACATATTCGATCAGTGAAAAAATGTAGCAGCAAAAAGACAAAGATATGTTTTTATTTCTTTTATTTATTTATTTTGGTGGGATATTACTTTTTATTTTATTTCTATTTCAGAATATTTTAAAAATAATAATTTTAATACAATTTAATCATTTTTTATTGAAAAGAGAAATTTTAAATCTAGATTATTCGTCACTATCCCCAAAAACAAAAAACAAACAAACAAACTTTTGACTGTCATGGCTAATTAATGTCTTTAGTGAAAGTAAGAACATATCTCAAAATTAAATATGCTTAATAAACTCAAATTTCAAAAGTTTTGAATCCACATTAATCTTGGTATCCAGATCTAGGAATTACATTCTTAGGAATGTGATTCCTAGGAATGTAGCTATTCCTATGTTTCGTTTCATTAGAATCTCTTAAGATTCCTAGGAATGTAAGATGATAATATTTGGTTTATTTCTAAGAATCTTAAATAAATTATTTATTTTTCTTATTCCATCCTTAGATTTAAATGTGAATTACCAAGTTCTTTAAAAAAATTTTCCTCTAAATAAATAATGAAAAACCAAATATAAACTATTAATTATGAGAAATTCATTGAAATTATAGTTTAACATTTCAAAATGACAGGTACAATACAAAAATAACTATTTAAATTCTCAAATGTTTTTATTCTTAATAATAATTTTTAAAAGAGTTTAATCCATAACAATTTGTTTTATATTTTATCTTAATTGCTTAAATGATAAGGAAAAATGGTTAAAATTGTCAATTTATAAAAAATACAATTTCTTTTAAGGTTGGGAATCTGAATTCCCACCTGTTTTAAAGGAAATCCACATTCCTACTGAGAGGGGTTTAAGGTGGAATCCAGATTCCCCTGGCATCTGATTCCCTTGCGTGATTTGCAACTAAACATGAGAATTTTTAAACATTCCTATGAATCCTAAAATTAAAACATTACCTCGTATCAAATGCCACATAAAAGGAATTAAAAATTACCTGTCTCGAAAAATATTTCTTAGATTCTTGACTCCTCTCCTATTGATTCAGAAAAAAGAAAGTCCTCGAACGAATCTCTAAATTGCTTCCCTTGATACGTTTTCTTCAATTTCCGGATCAAACAAAGGGGCTGGAGTTGGCTTGATAATAAGAATTGAAAGTTTGAAACCACTACATATAATAAAGTGGGTCTATATTTTTCACACACCACTTTGATGATATCCTATAACTCCGAAGTAAGTAATCATGCACGTAGAAAAAGATTCTGGGTTGAAACCTAAGGAAGCTATAGACGACATTGAGAAGATTAAGCTAAGTAAAGAAAGGTTTGCTTTGGTGTCTAACTCTGATTCTGAACTCTCAAGTCTCATGAAATGATCGAGGTGGTGCAGATGGAAGTATTCAACATTTGATTCCTTATGTTTTGTGCTTTTTGTGGTCTAATCTTCTATCTTTCCTTATAACCAGTGGAGAGGATCCTTTTATGAACGTCTAGTCCTGGATTGCAGCCTTCTCTTTCTCACTCTTTTTTATTCTCTCTTTTACTTTTTCAGACCCCTTAAATTGTGCCCCCTTTTCTTTTTTTATTATTATTCTATTTTGTTATCTTCAAAAATACGATTCTTTGAAAACTTTCATATTCTTTCTTTTGGGGAAAATAAGCTACAAGAGTCTTGTAGTTTTGAATTATATGCGTTCACACTTCTTCTCACTTCAGACATTTTGCATTTGATTTGGAGGTATGATTAAGGGTTTAAAACTTTAAATTGATATGATTTTAAAATTGTATGGTTTGGTCTGAAACTATAAAACCATATACATTCAATTTGTAACAATTTAGGATTTGATTTGAAAGTTTTGAATGCTACAAGAGTCTTGTAGTTTCCTATTATATATTCTCTTCAGAGGCATTGTTTTAAAAATCAGACCAGACCAAACCAGTCGGTCCAACCAATTGAACAAGGAACCAGCCACTAATTTGATCCGGGAAAATACTAAAAACCAGTCAATAATCAATCAAAACCTGTAAAAACTGGAGAAAGCTAGGAATCGGTGGCAAATTTGGTTTTGCCCCCAGTCCAATTTTTAAAACCATGCTCATAGGTTCAAGTCCTATCAATTTAAACCTTAAACATTTTGAGTTCTATTGTAGGTTTTTTTTTCTTGAGAAATATTTTGGAAGTTTAATTAAGCGTTCAAATTGATATGATTTTAAAATTGAACAATTTGTTCAGAAACTAATAAAACCGTATACATTCGATTTGTAATAGTTTAGGATTTAATTTAAAATTTTTAAAATTATTGAGTTACCACATACCACCCTTAAAGTATAAGATTCAAAATATAATTTCTCCTATGGTCTATTTGGGATCCACTTATTTTGTTGAAACTGAAAATTTTTTATTGAGAATACTGTAAATAAAGGTAAGAGTTAACTGAAATAATATAGTTAGACCTATGAATAATATCAAAAGGTGCAGTGGAGCTCATGAATAGTAGTAAAAATAAGCTAAATAGTAAAATAAGTTGGTAAAAAATAAGCTAGCCAAACGCAACCCTAATCTCAAAAAATATAGGAGTATATAAAAATTATGTATGCAAAAGGGAACCTCCCCCCCACCCCCCCCCCCCCTCTTTTCCTTTTTTGGTTTAAAAACAAAATGGTCATTTCGTTAATGATCCGTTTAGATTGAGAGGGAGGGAGAGAGAGCAGAGTAGAGTAAAGTAGAGTAGATTTAGCACAAAATTAGTTTATTTTTAGCCAACTTTACTTTACTCCCCTCACTCTCCCTCATTTCCCCCTCTACCCAAACAAACCATAATTCTTTACGAATAATATCAGTGATACAATCCAAAATTTATCTTTGGTCATTGGGTTAGGTCCACAAGTGTTGGACCGGTATTCCTTCTTTCTTGAGTATCAACCTATTTCTCTTGATTTTCGATGTTGCTTCCCCTATGGCCCATGGCCCACTCCTGTATCATCTATTCATTATTGTGGTAAATTTTGTAGAGAAGTTTTGCAACATTTTCATAAATCATAGATAGTTAGATATTATTGGTTTAAATTTGAACTTAACAGTAAGATTACTTTTTTGCCCCAATAATAACAACCTGCCACTTAGAATTTGTTGTAAAAATATCGTGGACATATCATCTCCCAATTTTTTAGGGCCGTTTGTATAAATTAAAAACGGTATTTTGAGTTTAAAATAAACATTTGTAAAAAAATTTATGAGAAATTGTGATTGTAAAATAGAGTTTTGAGTTTTAAAAATGTTATTTTAAGCTCCCGGAACACCTAACCAAAAGGATCCTAGTATCTGATCATTTACAATGATACTGATACTTACGAATCATATAATAAAGAGAAGGAAAATATTCCCACCCAAAAAAAAAAGAAAAAGGAGAAGGATAATATACTCACAGCCTTTACACAAGACAATTTCTTCCACACATTTATATCTATTACCTAATTAATAATTTTACATTATTTATGATAGTGTCGGATGTTAGGAGATTGGTGCTAAAAATTTTAGATTTTAGCAACTCAAAAAACTACTTTATCCATTTTAACACTTCACTTACAATATACCCAACATCAAAGGTTCTATTTTTTAACTACTTTATTTAATTATTTTTTCTTTATTATTTTTTTATCACTTTGTCTAACTCCCACAAAATAAAATAATTTTTTTTTATCATTTTATGGCAATTTACAATAGCTTGTTTGTATAAATTTTTAACTTTACCACTACCAATTTTACATGATTTTTTAGTGTTTTAGGTGCTTTTTTTTTTTTAATATACCACCAATGTGAATGCTCTACGCATGACTGTCATTCTAAAATGCTACAAGTGCACTTCTTTATAAGGAGAACCAAGATTTAAATCTTTTCTCCTATGTTGATGTAACTTAAAAAAAAAATACTATTTATTCCGATTTTTTTTTTTTAATTTCGCCTATATATATAGAAACAAACACACACACACACACAAAGACAAGAGAATGTGATAATTTTGGACAAGTAGACACATACAGTTGTTTGTACTTAAAGATTGTTCACCTCTAACACTGACATGGTGTCCAAGACCTAAGGTGACAGGAATTTCTTCCTCAAAATGATTACTATTTTTTATTTTAAAGAATTAGTCATATTATTAATCATCATTTTTTTAATTGAAAAGGTGATATTATTAATCAACCAATCAAACTAAAAGTATAGACATCAGCCCTCGGCAAGAACACCTGCTACTCAAATAGCATAAGGGGAAGAAGAACACCATCCCTAACAAGTCCTAGCCTGTTCTAAACATTTTTCAAAACAGAGAAAGAAATGTTCCACTTACTACATAAAAGATAAAAACCCTATTATAAAGAAATCTCCCACCTCTTCGAGCATTCACATTGGAAATGGCATATGCTATATGTTGGTTTAATTTAGCATAAAAGCACAAAAAGAGCCCAGCAGCAGGACTTGTAAAATCTGACTATTGCAAAAAAAATTTCAATTGTGCTACAATGCGATTCTAAATGTAGAATCACACTGTAGCTCAATTGCAAAACCAAAAAATATTATTTTATTCTACAGTGCGATTCTAAAACCAAATTTACTTCAGTGTTTCTCATTTACTCTCTCTCTCTCTCTCTCTCGCAGAGCTCCTCCCTCCCCAGTCCTTACTCTTTCTCTCATCTCACATCTCTCTTTCTCGTTCAAAGCTTGCACTGGAGCTAGGTTGGGTTCGTGGTCACGGCATGGTGATCGGCATGGATTTTGGATTGGCATTGATCTACGAAGATCGGAGATCATGGTGGGTTGTGTTTGGATCGGTGAGCTGTGTGGGTCATGGGTTAGAGGGTGGGTTTGGAGTTATGGGTCAGGTAATGGCTTTGGATAGGTGGATTGGTGGGCCAAAATTGGGAATTAACCCTGTTTTCCAAACAATATAATTAGTAGGCACTATTACAAAATTATATTTTTTACTAACATCTCGAGTTTAAGAGACTCGATTTTGGGCCTAAAAATCGAGTCTTTGAGAGTTGATTTTCATGGGCTGATCACGTTTGATGTGGCATTTTTTCCACATGGCGTCCATCCGGAAATCGAGTCTCTAAGACTCGATTTATAACCCTTTACAAGCCAACTATAATGTTTTAAGCCCACCAAACCTTCTCATCAGAAAGAAATAGAGAGAGAGAAAAAAAGAAAAAAAAAAGAAAAAAAACCCAGAAACAAAAGATCGAGATAGGAGTGGGTGGCTTTAGATCAGTGTAGGACCATGGGTGGGTGGGTTTTCAAGTTGGCGTGGGTGACTTTAGCTCGGCGTGGGCCGTGTGTGGTCGTGGGGTGTGGGTGGCGATCGGTACTTATGGCTAGCCGTGAGTCGGGTTCAGATCGCCATCGAAGATCGAGATCGGAGTGGGTGGCTTCAGATCAGCATGGGACCATAATTGGGTGGGTTTCATGTCGGCGTGGGTGGCTTTAACTTGGCATGGGCCATGTGTGGTTGTGGGGCATGGGTGGTGGCGATGGGTCTGTGGCGGCTGGGCTTGTGCAGATCAGCATAGAGGAAGCTAGGCTTATACAGATCAGTGTGGAGGAAGAAAGAAGCAGATGGAAAGGTAGTGAGGAGAGAGACAAGGAGAACAAAATACATAGAGGAAAATGAAACGCAGAAAAAATAAGGAAAATAAGAAAAGCAATGGCAAATAGTGTTAATTTCCAATTTTGGCCTGGATCGGTGTATCATAGGTCAGGTGGTGGAGTGGTTGAATCGGTGGAGATTGGAGGGTTTCTCGGTTAGTGAGAAAATGAAAGACAATGAGTAAGAAAGAAAATTGAGTGTGTACCTTGATAGTGTTGGGAAAAGAGAGAGCGACGACATCGCCGGGTGGATTCCAGAGGCGAGTAAGAGAGAGGCGGCGTGATCGACGAGGTGTTGTAGTTGGGAGTGAGTCAAATCTAGTTTTTCAGAGATAGAAAGGGCTTGGCGAGTTGGGAATTCCAATGCGGCTTGTTTAACATTCCTGTGAGAGTTAGATTTTCCATTTATGTGTGTGTGTGTGTGTGTGTGCGCATGTGCGAGTGCGTGTGTGTGCATGTGCGAGTGCGTCTGTGTGATGTTTTTTATGTTTTCCATTACTGGGTTTCTCAGTGGCCGATGCTAGGGGCAAAGCGATGTTAGGAGTGTTGTAAAATGGAGTTTCGGTTCCGGTGGGATTTTGGTGGGCAGTGGGCAATGGTGGCGTGGTGGGTGTGGTGGGCATGGTGGTGTTGTGGTGGTGATTAGGTTGTTTGGTTGTTGAGAGAGGAATAGAGGTAGGGACAGAAATGAGAGAAAGGGGAGAGATAGAATTTTTTTTTATTGTATAATTTATATTATTTTAATGTGTTGTATTGTAAAATAAAAGTTAGGATGCTGGGAGTATTGTAAAATGGTATAATATAATTTATAAAGTAGTTTTTTAAGATGGCAAAATAGGATAGGATACAATTTTGGAATGGGGATGCTCTTATAAGACTTTCCATTAAACACTCTTGAATTTCTCATCATATATACATATAGGGATACTTAACGCGTTAGCTACAACACTACACATCACAAAGGCACCCTTCTCTTTCAAGATGATTCGCGGCATGTCAACCTGGGGTAAAGTTCTTCATTTTACATTAAATTAGATTCATCACATGAATAATTATAATTAGATCCTCTATATTCTATTATATATTGACATAAAGGTCTTTATGATACAATCATTAATTCAATTCATTTCAAACTGTTTAATCAATCGAATAATATAATGAATACATTAAATATAGTATTGTGTCTCTTTAAAGTGGAATTCATCCTTCTTCTTTTTTCCCTTAATGATATTCCAATGAAACAAGTTATTGTTAATGGAAAAAGAGGCTTTGAATGTGGGGGCTATTCTCAAGAATATTTCTAGTGTAACATCTAAGCATGTGCTGTATATTCAAGAGTTAAGCCTTTTTAGATATACACCACTGTAAGTTTCTTTACAAGATGATTCGCAACATGTCAACCCAGCGTAAAGTTCTTCATTTTACATTGAATTAGATTTATCACATGAATAATTATAATTAGATCCTCTATATTCTGTTATATATTGACATAAAGGTCTTTATGACACAATCATTAATTCAATTAATTTCAAACTGTTTAATCAATCGAATAATATAATGAATACATTAAATATAGTATTGTGTCTCTTTAAAGTGGAATTCATCCTTCTTCTTTTCTTCCTTAATGATATTCCAATGAAACAAGTTCTTGTTAATGGAAAAAAAGGCTTTGAATGTGGGGGCTGTTCTCAAGAATATTTCTAGTGGAACATCTAAGTCTGTGCTGTATATTCAAGAATTAAGCCCTTTTAGATATATACCACTGTAAGTTTTTTTACAAGATGATTCGCAGCATGTCAACCTAGGGTAAAGTTCTTCATTTTACATTGAATTAGATTCATCACATGAATAATTATAATTAGATCCTCTATATTCTATTATATATTGACATAAAGGTCTTTATGACACAATCATTAATTCAATTCATTTCAAATTGTTTAATCAATCGAATAATATAATGAATACATTAAATATAGTACTGTGTCTCTTTAAAGTGGAATTCATCCTCCTTTTTTTCCTTAATGATATGCCAATGAAACAAGTTCTTGTTAATGGAAAAAGAAGCTTTGAATGTGGGGGCTATTCTCAAGAATATTTCTAGTGGAACATCTAAGCTTGTGCTGTATATTCAAGAGTTAAACCCGTTTGGCTATACACCACTGTAAATTTCTTTGCAAGATGATTCGCGGCATGTCAACCCGGGGTAAAGTTCTTCATTTTACATTGAATTAGATTCATCACATGAATAATTATAATTAGATCCTCTATATTCTATTATATATTGACATAAAGGTCTTCATGACACCATCATTAATTCAACTCATTTCAAACTATTTAATCAATCGAATAATATAATGAATAAATTAAATATAGTTCTGTGTCTCTTTAAAGTGGAATTCATCCTTCTTCTTTTTTTCCTTAATGATATGCCAATGAAACAAGTTCTTGTTAATGGAAAAAGAGGCTTTGAATGTGGGGGCTATTCTCGAGAATATTTCTAGTAGAACATCTAAGCTTGTGCTGTATATTCAAGAGTTAAGCCCTTTTGAAACCACAGTATGTTTCTTTACAACCTTCTTCCCTCTCCCTTATGTGTGTTAAAAATATTTAGTATTCTCAAAAGAAAAAATAGTAGGTTAATCCCACATTGGAAAATTAGTGTGAATTAAAACGGTTTAAAGCTTGTGTTGTATATTCAAGAGTTATGTCCTTTTGGATATATATCATCGTAAGTTTTTTTAAAACCTTCTTCCCTCTTTTTATGTGTGTGTTAAAAATATTTAATATTCTAAAAAAAAAGAAGAAGAATAAGTGCCATTTCCAAGGTCTCAAAACCAAAACCAATCATTTGTGATTGTAACCAGGGATATTATGTAATTATTTAGTATCGAAATATATATAAGTCAACTGGCAAGCCAACAAAGAGTTGAACAAAGGTTTTTTGTGTTGTTGAGCCCCTCTAGTAGTGGCTTGCCGGAACCTCAGAGTCTTTGCTTGATTTAAAATGTGTGAGCAGTGCGAAGAGCTTTGCACAAAGAAACAGAAGGAACATTATTAGAAATATGTTCCAATAGCTATTTTTAAAACTACTGGATAGGATTGATTAGCTAATATTTCAAACTTCATGTTAAGAGCCTCCACTCTGTCCTAGCTCATTTGAGAGCCCGGAAGGGGGCTTTCTTCGCCCTTCGTCACTGTAGTAGAGTTTAACCACCAAGTTTGGGATGGATTGGTGAGGAATAAAAAAATTTAAAAAAAATAATAATTAAGAAACAACACGTCAAAAAAGAGAAATCAGAACCAAGTCAAGATGATATAGATAAACCCCTTCTTCTTGCATCCAAACTAGTACTAATCAACCCCTTACATTCCATTTTTGTTGCCGCAAGATGTATTGGCAGCTGTAGATCTTTTGATTCGATTAGCTAACATGTTGGTTAACCGCATTATGAAACACGAAAAAACTACTAGATCATGAGTTAGTAATTGCATCTAAAACATAACTAAAAATGACTAAAAAATAAATTTATTAATATATCCAAATTAAGATATGAAACCTTACTATCTGTGAAAAAAAAGGCAATTACCATCAATATCCACCTAAGTGTCGTGGAGAGCAACAAAAGTTCACAGAAGTTCACAGACCGCCTAATTGACACCAACGAGCCTGGGTAGGGAAAATATATATGATGCACTGAATCACTGATGCAATCCAAACCATTTTGCATAGAGAGGGTTTGAAACTTCTTTTTTACAAATTCTTTAAGCCCCATTGAAGAACTTCGAACCAGGTGAAGCCAAGCTGGTTCACACCTCACAAATGCAGAAGCCAAGACCAAATTCTGCGACTAAATGAACATTTGAAAAACAAATAATCTCAACTCTCCAAATTGTTTATGCAATACACACAAAGCATAATCTCCATCACAATCCCCTTTGACAAGCCTTCCCAAGCTGACAACTTATTTTGAATAGCATACAAAATCAGTTTCCACAGTTCTACCACCTCAATTTCCTAAAATGGTTTTTCAACTGACACTAATATATATATATCCAATTGAGAAAATGTGCGGCAAAGTTGTTCCCATGGAAGTTCCCTGTCTATTGTCTATTGTCAATTTGTCACAGGATTCATGTTTGATCAAATTGCTACACAGTTGTAGTGATTCCTATAGACATTAGGGGACAAGATGTCTGCAACTAAATGGAGTTCAGCATGCTTCATCCACAAGGTGGCCAAACATAGTATAGCCCAGATTCAAGAACAATATTATTGCACAAGAGAAGCAACCTAAATCAAACAATTGGAATAACAAAAGCAATACATACGTAGCAAAAACCAAAGCAAAAGTAATACATGATGACCGAACAGATACAGAACCCCAAAGTTTAGGAGCTCACTACTGCAGAGAGACATCAACTATGATAGAATTAGAGCTCAAGCATTCATATTTGTGGAATATCCAGTAACATTTCAAAGACACAATGTATTAATTTTTGTTATTTTTCCTTTTACACCATGTATATTGATCCTCAACCTAGCTCATAGAGTAGATTTCCTCAAGTCCCTCGCCACTGCTTCTCCTGCTGCATTACCACAGTCTTCACCTGCTGCTAACCTATATACCCTTTAAATAACCCAATGTGCTAATCTCGGGAACTTTTCTGCCTTGTATATGTTTGATTCATTTTCTGCATACAATATTACATGCCACAGGAAATGTGTTCTTTCTGTTCATCACCATGTTCACAAACAAATGCATAAAATAGTAACAAGACTCCAAAACATATACTCAACACCTGTTCCAGGAGAATTTCAAGACCAGAAATGGAACTGTCGAGTTTTGACTCATTCCAGTCATAATTGATAAAGAAGGTTGCTGCATCTCCATGGCAACAACAAACATAATCTGGGGCCCTAAAGGATTGGCAATTCATAAGGGTAAACTCCAAGTATTGACCAGGTCAATATGAACAATAAAGCTGCATTTGGTAATTCTACTGGTGAATGTATTCCACTGGAATGCATTCTTTTTTCTTAAAAAGATGGGTATAGTATCATGCTAAAAAATTTTACTAAAACGAAATTATGCAAAATGATATTGCGTTTGATTATGTCATTGGAAAATGCATTTTCTCTATTAAATAATTATTAGTTATGACAATATTATGCAATTAATTAATTTTAAAAAAATAATAACTCTAACATAAAGATAGCTTTATTCCAAACATATATCTAATATAATTACCATGTCAATATAAAATTTAAAAAAAAAAAAAAATTGACCCAAAATAAAATATATAACCAAAAAAATTTCTCATTATCAAGTACAACAAAAAGTTCTCATTCTCAACAGTAATCCCAACACAAAGCCTAGATGCATCCACTCCCAACTGAAGACATTTTGTTCTCATTCTCAGTACTGAATATCTTCAAATATTAAAATGTGACTTTTATCAATGAGTGACATCGTTCTTACTCGGGCTTAAAAGCAGGTCATGTTCATAAAGTAGGTGAATTGGAAACGTGAAAATATCCATGAAAATTAAGGGTAAAGTATAAACAAAATGAAATAAGACTCACTTCTCAAAAATAGAGAAAGTTAACAATCGAATTCTGAATTGCTAATGTACTACAGCGGAAGAAAGTTAACAATCGATTCAATTTCACTGTCAGCCCAGAAGGTGAGAAAAGAAAATGACGCAATTCATAGGCTCAAAAGGAAGATATACTAATACAACCTCTTCATTACAAACCAAATATTCACAAATGAACAGAAGCAGCTGCAGATTCCGTATCTGGTATAATATAAAGGTTCAAGCATAAAGACAACATTTTAAAATAAAAATTAATAAAGGGAGAGAGAGAGAGAGAGAGAGAGATAGAACATGAACATGAACATGAACCAAAATTTGTGATGAGATCAAGAAAGAGAAAGATACCTTACCAAGAAATAGGTAATCTGGATTTGCCACTACAATCATATGCATTTTTTAAATAAAAAAACATATGGTTGAACACCCATGCTGATCAGTCAAAGAAGACCCACTGTGAGAAGAGAAAGCAAAGAGAAGAAGAAAGGGAGGGGAAGGGAAAAAATAAAAAGAAAGGGCTAGATTTTTACCATTGGGCCTCGTTTGGTGTAATTACCTAATTGGTGGTTCATAACTACTTTAGCAGAAATTGTAAAGAGAATGGAAAATGAGAAATGCAGATGGAACCTAACAATGTTTTTGAACTAAGTCTATTTTTGCAAAATGCATTTCACTTTATTGAAAAATGTGAAATGGATTTGAGTATAGACGCCAAACACAGAATCTTAAGGCCATACAGGGATTCAATTTTTATAAACAAAATAAAAAAAGGAAACAGGAAAAGAAGGCATTCCACACCAATGCATCAATCACATAGCTTTGAATTGAACAAGGAGAAGGGCTATTTTCCATGGAAGCCGATGCTCTATATCAGATAACTGAGTTACACCAGGAAAACCTAGCTACCCATGCAGCTCAAACTACAAGATTTAGTGCTAGAGGTATGTCCTGCCTTTGTCTCAGTTATCTACCTTTGCCAAGAAAGCTTTCTTCCACCCTCTCGCATAATCTCATAGGCAAGTTTGTATTTTTCAAGAGATGCTGAACCAGCCTCTATGTATTTACATGCTGTTTCCCTTAAACTCCATAGCATCAAAGCTTTGAGTTCTTGGGAGGTTCCCACTGATTCAGCATCACCAACAGTACCATACTCGGCATTTCTTGTCCATCGATGTAAGATGTAGTGAGAGGGTATCTCTCTTATTTCTAATATTTGGAAAACTCTCAAAGCATGTCTACACAGCACGCCTTCAAATTCAAACATTTGACAGCTACAGCTCACATTGAGATTGGGTGCACAAAATGTAACTACATTTTTCTCATTATCGTTCCCACACTTACGCAACAAATATCTACTGTTCGCCCCTTCTTCATAAATCTTAAATCCAAGATAACTATAGCTTTGTAACAGCTCCTTTTGAAATATCTTAAACACTGTAAGTGTATATAACCTTCTACATTGTTCTTCAACTGGTTCTTTTGTCTGCAAAAAAGCCTGCAAGTTATAAGTGTCAAAGTCCTCTTTTCTTTCTTCTTCACGACGTTGCTCAAGACCTCTTTCATATCGTGAAACAAACTCTACAATCGGTGTTTGGGCATTCAAAATTGTGCCAAAGAATGAATCAATGCTTTCATACATGGAGATGCCAGCAAAAAATGTGGCCCGTAAGTATAGCGGTACCCAACTTGCACGGCTTTCAAACATTTCTTTCAGCCATACATTCTCCTTCAAACCATATCTGCTGAGAAGGGCATTCCATGCTATATCAAATTCATCAGCTGTCTGACTATGAAGAGTGCACTTTTCATATTCACATTTAAAACCATTATCCATTGAACTAAGAAACTCCTGTTCTTTTGCCTTAATTTGCCACAATGAAAAACGGTGATGAGTCCCAGGGAAGACTTCGGCTATTGCTTGTCGGATGGCCTTGTCTTCATCAGCTATTATTGATAATGGATGCCGCCCAGACATTGCCCTAAGCCAAGTTTTAAATAACCAAGTGTAAGACTCCTGAGATTCATCAGCAATAAGAGCGCACCCAAGAAGCACCGGTTGCTTATGGTGGTTCACTCCAACAAAAGTAGCAAAAGGAACCAAATACACACTTTTTTTGTAAGAAGTATCTAGAACAATCGCATCACCAAACTGACTGCAAGAATATCTAGATCTCCCATCAGCCCAGAAAATACTCATGCAATTTCCATCTTTAACCTCTACTGCATGAAAGAATCCTGTATCTTCAGCCTGTTTGCTTTGAAAATACTCAAAAAGCACATGATACCAATCACTCCGATTGTGTTTTTCTCGCCATCTTTTCACAAGGTTTTTGTTATATTTGGTAACTAAATCTTTATTTTGCAAACCACCATTCACCTCCTCTATGAATCTATTTGAAGCATTCAAACTGCCTTTATGAGTTTCCATTTGAGTCCCAAGACCATGATTATGATCTTCCCGAAGACGATCCACTAACCATGTTCCAGATTCTTGTCTCTTGATCCGCATATATGCCCCACAACCTACTCTTGATGGGTGCTGAAACCCTTCCTTTGAGCAAACAAATCGCCTGGATGAAATTGACCCATCATGCCTCGAGCGAAACAGTTGACCAATTCGAACTCTAAATCCTTTACTTGCCCCATACGAATGATACAATTGGTATGCTTCATTAGCTGAATTAAACACTAGACCCAAAAAAGGTTGAACTTTGGATTGCCCATCATCTCCATCCCTTTTAACACGTTTAACATTAATAACACCAGATGGGCATGGCCGTCTATCCTCTACATCCTCAAGCAAATTGACTTTTGACCTCTGGGTTACATTAGCCAATGAATTCTTAACTATAGGTAGCTTTGACTGCATAAAAGGAGTGGGGTTTTCGGCCGTAGATTCAAGATCATGATTGTGATCCTTGAAAAAGTGGTCAATGACCCACCTCCCAGAAGCATTTCTTTGTACCCTTATGAATGCCGGACAGCCAGTTCGCGAATTGGTCTGAAACCCCTCCTTTGAGCAAACAAATCTTCGAGAGGAAACTGACCCATCAGTTCTCGATCGATAGAGCTGACCTGTCCGAATCTTAAAGCCCATACGCTTTGCATATAGACTGTAACACTCACGTGCATCATCTGACGAATCAAACTCTAACCCCACTTGGGGTTCAAGTCTAGACCCTCCTTCATCCTCCCCATTGACATTATCTATTGCAAGTACCATACCTACTGGCTTCGCCTTTATGACCATGTTCCCACAATCTTCACTGCTAAGATCAGTATTTGAACTGCATTGGTATGAAAATAAACATCATGTGCTGTAAATTTACACATCGAACAATTAGCAAACTGAGAATACTTTCACATTGCCTTCTATTTTTTATAGGGAAAAAAATTTAAACCAATACCACAATTACTTTGATAATAATTGACTTTCACGTGCATCATCCACCAAATCAAATCGAATGCTAGCTTTCACATTGCTATTCAAAAGTAAAAATCTACTTGTATTCTACCATACAAAGGAAGGAAAAACAATTTCACTATGGTCTCATACCACAATCAATTTGCAGCTTAATAACTATATAGTTAAAAGACGGAGGAGAGCATTATAGAACAAGCTACTCAAAAAATTGATCAAATTTACCTGATTGTAAACACTGAAATGGAAATGAAATAAAATTTGAACCCATTCCTCAGCTGAACACAGAAGAAATGTTCACAGGGAGGAACAAAAAAGTACAGACACAGTGCTTCAATTTACTTGCTTCCTTTCTTTCTTTATTGGCTAAAATTCAATGTACTCCCTTGACTTTTACCTCAACGGTCCAATTAGTTCCTGAGGAATAATTTTTTGTTAATTTAATTAGTCCCTTACTTTGTCAAAATGAGTCAATTTGGTCAAATGGCACCAGTTGCTAATTTTACAATTGAAGTAAAAGTCAATTTCATTCTTTCTTTTTCTCATTTCCATTTTACTGTGTGTGTGTTAGAAGGTCTTAAATCGAGAAAAATTACAATTTTCAATGTACATTTTCTCAGCAACCAAACAAAGGATTATACAACCAAACTCCCCCACCCCCACCCCCCCAAAAAAAAGACAATACCCAATACAGAAAAACAGCTACCCAACAACAAAGATACTATGACAATCAATCAGAAACAAGAAAATGAGAAGTCAACGCAATATAATCGGATTGGATTAGATAACCAAAAAAAAAAAAAAAATCAAGGTTAGGGTTTTTATCACTATCATTATTGTCAAAATTGAAACTTTTTGATTGGTTTACCTTTGTAAATTGGTGAAGTGGCTGGAGCTCGATTACTTGCTCATAAACAAGGCCAGGTGATCAAACCCCAGAAGATATTTTTTGGGATTTGGGGTAATAGATTGCCATTTTGGCGGGAATTTGTTGGTAAGGTTTATGGGTTTGAGAAATGAGAGAAAACTGTGTGTGTGGGAGAGAGAGAGAGTGAGAGAGAGAGAGGCTGAAGTGGCTTTGGTTTTGTGATATGGATCAGTATAACTGAGAAAAGGGTTTTCTGTTGTGTCTTGATGAGTACAAATTAGGAAATGAAAAACAGGTTTGAAGTTTGGTTCTCTTGTCATGGTTAGATTGGCTGTTGGTTGACCTTAAATTGGACCCATGTGGGTCCAATGTTAGTGACATCATTCAATATTTTATGTTGGTGACAAGTGACAACATTTTTTGTTTTATGAGATTATGGAATTCTTAAAATTTAGTCATATGATGGAAAAATAAATGGATGAAAAAGATAGAAAACGTTAACCAAAAAAAAAAAGATAAAAAATTATGGGGAAAAAAAATGAGAGGAAGGAGAGGATACTTTTTCATCTTATGGCTTTTAGGAAACATAAAAAGGGGAGAGGACATAAAAGTACTGGTGTGCCTTTCCTTCATTTGGTAAAAAAAGAAAAATGGGAAAGTTTTTTTTTTTTTTTTTTTAATGAGAAACAAAAAAGTGGAAAAGGGTGAAAATGAATATACAACAATTCACTATGTTTATATCTATCATACAATAAATCATTTTTAACATTTTTCAAAATGGAAAAAAAAAAGTTTTTATCCCTAGGTGTAGGTGATTAATAAAATCATCAAAAGTGTGTTTTTAATTACATGACTTGAGTCTCAAAATATTTATATGAGATCTTAATATAAATCATATAACTTGTTTAAACAATATATATGTGTATGCTTTTATGAGTCGTCATATCTTATTTCAATTTTTCTATAAGAAAAATAATCTTATCTTAATCTGGCAAATATTTTTCTAAATTGGTTGGGAGAAAACTTTGTCCTTTCAAAATATAAGTAAAATAATAATTTTTATCTCTCATATTTTTCTCTCTCTTTTTCACACAATTTAGAGGGATTAAATTTCATGAGTTAGGGGAGAAAACAACTTTCACCCCCATTTTCTATCATCTTTCTGTTCTCTCCTACCAAACAAGGTAAAATGCTATTATTTCTCTTTTTTCTTTTCCACCCTTCATAAATCACTCCAACTAAACTTACCTCTGAAATGATTAAAAATACACATGATAATTACTTTGATAAAATTTCCTTGAAATCAATTTCGAATAGCAATGTGAAAGTATGTCCATTTTATAATTAAGTCTTATATTTGTTCAAATTAATTAACAACAAAATTGATAGAACAATTCCTCTTATAAAAATCCCACATTATTTATGAAAGAGTTCAACTAATAAATTTATAAGTGTTTTGGATTATTTTAAAAATAGTGGATGTGGGACTTACACTTCACATACTCTTCTCATTCTTCAAATGACTTTTTTTTTTAGTAAATTCCACTAAACCACCATAAAGTTTGGACTAATACTAATTAGATCCAAAACTTTTCAAAAATAATCAACTTTATCCTTAAAAGAAAATTTTGTCATTGACTTCGTTAGCACCGTTACTTTAGCCCAAACCCTTCTCTTCTCCTCGTCTCAAACCCAAACCCTTCTCCCTTCTCTCTCTTTCTCAGACCTCTAGCTCTTTTTTTTTTTTTTTTTTTTTTTTTTTTTTTCTCTCATTCACCCATGGCGACTAAAGATTCCCTCTTTCATGGCCGAAACCCATGTTTTCCCACTACCATCTTCCACTCTCTTCTCAAATCAATGCCATGGAGACATTTGGCTAGGGATTTTTGAACTTCACATCATCACCACTGCCATTGTTCCATGCCAACAGCTCTAATTTGGTGCCAAACATGTTTGGGTGTTTGTCTCCAGGTTTGGGTCTCTATTTTTGGGTTTGGGTCTTTGTTTGTGTTTGGGTTTGTGTGCCAAACGTTAAGGGAATGTTTGAAAAAGACCCATGGGCTCCGCCATCACCATCAACAACGCCACCACTGGTGGCCACCAATCTCTATCCTCTTTCTCTGTTCTTTTTTTTTTTTTTTTCTCACTCTCTCTCTTTTGGTTTGGTTCTTTGTTGGTTTGGGTCTTGGTCACTTTAGGGATTGGGTTTTCTTCTGTGATATAAGGATTTAGTGATTTTTTTATTTGGGTTTGAAAGGGGGTCTGGGTATGGTCATTTGCAGATTTGTGGATATTTTTTGATTTAGGGTTTGTCTCAAAATAACTCTAATATGGTTATTTTGTTGGTGTGTGCATATGAGTCTCTGTGTATGATTGGTAATTTGGGATGATTTTTGGGGTTTCAAGTTTTAGAATTTATATGGCTATGTGTGTATGTTTGTGTTCTATGACATGGTGCAGCTGTGTAGTGTGATTTGTGCTTAAATCCATGCTTATATTAGTGTAATCACAGTGAATATAACTCAAATATCTTAGTATGTAATAAACATTTATTAGAGAAGAGAAAAGATGAGATAAGAGAGTGAAGAGAGGGTCTGAGAAGAGAAAGAGAAGAGTGGATAGAATGTGAGGAAAACGTAACCATGCTAAACGGAATTAGGGATAAAATTGTCTTTTAAGGACTAAGTTGATCGTTTTTTAAAAGTCTTGAACTTAGTTGGTATTAGCTCAAACTTCAAGGTGGTTTAGTGGAATTTACCCTTTTTTTACTGCTAGGGAAAAAACAAACAAACAAATAAATAAAAAATAACTTCTTGAGATGTTTATGGCCAAACCACTTCTTAAGCCAATGTTTGCAACCGATAAGATTATAGCTCTAAGCCCCAGTTTGATAGAGAGGATAGAAAAAAAACTGAAAAATAGAAAATAAATAAATAAATAAAGTATCTACTCCATTACTACCAGGATAATTTTATTTTATTTTTTAAGAATTACTAGCAAGAATAACATAAATGAATAATAGAGATGAAGAAAATCTTCAAACTAAAACAATTTTATAACTTTCGCACTTTAATTAACAATATAAAAATTTTGGTACAAAATAAACATGATATAAACTGTAGGCCAAAACATGGCATAAATTTGGGACAACATTTTATGTAATTTACGTTTTTATTGCATTTGGAGCTCAAAAAACAGCACTTATATAAAGTTTTATATAAAACACCAATATAGACAATATTTTATTCATTATGAGATAAGAAATGAATTTAAAAAATAAATTTTCATTACTTCATTAAAAAAAACACTATTTCAATTTCCAAAAGCGTTTTCTTCCTATATGATTCAAATATGGGATCTCACGTAGGATTGATAAGGTTCAAGTTGATTATATCAATGAGTTTTAGTTAGCTTAACTGATAAAGTCTATGATGGTTTAATAAGAGAGGGGTTCAATTTCATTAAAATAAGTGTCATGATCTGATAATAAAAAGTTATCATCAGGAATAGACTCTATAAATTTAAACTCTCTAAAGAAAAAAAAAATTGATTATATTGAAGATTGTAAAATTTTATTTATAACCCTCCATAAGTTCATAAACATTACTATATATTCATAACCTTTAATTAATAATCAAAAGAAGTTAAATTTTGTGTCCTATATGTAATATTAAAAGTATTTTTAAAATTAAATTTTCGTTCGCATTTTTATTATTATAAAAGATAGAAAATTTGTGTTTTATTATTATTTTCTTCATATTTATGCTAGTAAAAAAAAAAAAAAAGAGAAACCAAGCTTTAAAAAACTGAAACTAACGGCAATTTGCATTTGCAAACAACGCCGTATCCATGTCTCTACTCTCTGGTCTCCTTCATCTTCTGCACCATCTTGTCCTAAACTTTCCAAATTTTTGAGCTTTGGTGTGTTTTTTTTATAGCTTCAATGATTTCTAAAGACTTATTTTCAGTTCTGCAAATCTGCGCTAAGCATCAAAGTCCATGAATCCAGTAAGTACAATTTGAACCTTTTTCTTGTACTTGATTCAATTTTCAACACCATTAATTTTATGCAAATGCTTAAATTTTAGTGAAAACCCATTAATGAGAATCACAAAGATTGATACTTGATGATGGCTAGAGCTTCATCATCTATCTTAATTTTCATTCGCCAAAACCCTCGTACTCGCCAAAACCCTAACACCCAGATCCGAAATCTCACTGTTGAAACCAAAGATGGTGACTTTAAGTCAAACCCAATTCAGGAACCATCACAAAAGGCACAAAATGAGTTCATAGAGATTGCCAAAGAGGTTTCTAGGATTACTCGAACAAAACCCAGATGGGAGCAGACCTTGCTCTCTGATTTTCCTTCGTTCAACTTTACTGATCCTCAGTTTTTCAATGAGTTAATAAGGAACCAAAACAATGTGCTTTTGTCGCTCCGTTTCTTTCACTGGCTATGCTCTTTGAATGGTTTTTCGCCTGACCCTTTGTCGTTGAATGCACTTTTTGATGCGCTTGTGGAGGCTAAGGCCTGCAATGCTGCCAAAAGTTTTATTGATTATACAGGGTTTAAGCCCGAGCCGGCTTCTTTGGAGCTTTACATTCAGTGTCTTTTTGAGGGTGGATTGGTTGAGGACGCATTTGATGTGTTTGACAGATTGAGAGGGGTTGGAGTTTGCCCATCAATTGCGACTTGGAATTCGGCTTTGTTGGGTTGTCTTAAGGTTGGGAGGACTGATCTTGTTTGGAAATTGTATAAGGAGATGGTGGAATCCAGTGTTGTGGCAAAAGTTGATGTTGAGACTGTTGGGTATCTTATTCGAGCTTTTTGTGAAGATAACAAAGTTTCAAAAGGTTATGAACTTCTTCGGCAGGTTTTAGAGGACGGGTTAGACCCTGGGAATGCTGCTTTTAATGATTTGATATCTGGGTTTTGTAAGGAGAGGCAATATAGTAAGGTATCTGAACTACTTCACGCAATGATTGCAAAGAACAGGGATCCAGATATTTTTACATATCAGGAAGTTATCAATGGGCTTTGCAAGCAACGGAAGCTGCTTGAGGCATTTCGGGTTTTCAATGATCTTAAGGACAGACGATATGCCCCAGATAGGGTCATGTATACGACAATGATTCATGGTCTTTGCAAGATGGGATGGCTTGGGGACGCTAGGAAACTTTGGTTTGAGATGATTCAGAAGGGGTTTATTCCAAACGAATACACATACAGTGCACTGATTCATGGGTATTTTAAGGTTGGTAATCTTGAAGAAGCAAGGAATCTGTACAAGGAGATGTTTAATAGAGGTTATAGAGAAACGACGGTCAGTTACAACACAATGATTGCAGGGTTGTGTTTGAATGGAAGGACGAATGAAGCTCATGAGTTGTTTGAAGAAATGCCTCGAAAGGGTGTTGTTTGTGATGTGATCACATACAACACTCTGATTCAAGGCTTTTGTAAGGAAGGAAAGATTGTTGAGAGTACAAACCTATTGAAAGAACTCCTTATGCAGGGTTTGCAGCCATCAACTTCCTCATTTTCCCCCCTTATTGAAAAGCTTTGTCAAACGGGAGACATTCAAGAAGCAAAAAAGTTGTGGGATGATATGCAAAGTAGGGGTCTGCAACCAATCGTCTGTTCTCACGAGCATATCATCCTTGGCTTATGCAACCATGGTTATACTGCAGAGGGAATGGATTGGTTATTGGCAATGCTGAAGTGTAAGCTTAAACCAAAGAAAGAAACTTTTGAGAGATTGATCCAATGTCTCTCACAAAGTGATAAGTTGGATGACATTTTACTTGTATTAGATATTATGTTTAGGATAGGTTATACACTTAGAGAAGGCATATGCCATTCTTTGGTTAATAAACTTTGCAAAGAGAATTCCCATTTTGTTGAAACACATCTAGGGGAGATTGTAGAATAAAACTAATGCATCAGACCTCTTCTGGATATGTTGTTTGTAATGAACTACCTCGTTCATGATTGAATATATGGAGAGGATCAACTGGAGCTTTAGTAATGTTGGTAAACATCAACTTGAAGCATTGTATTTCATGGTAATTTGGTATATCATGAAGAATTGATGACTATGATGAAGTTTAAGGCTGAAGTGCTGGTCTATATGGCAGATACTAGGGCTGAACTGATTTTTAAATTTGAATCATGCAAATAAGTGCTTTTTTTTTTTTTTTTTTAAATTTCAATAACTTATTTATTTTATGTGCCTTTTGGTTCTATGAAAGATTTAAGTGAACTCTAACCAATAGTTGGGAAGTTATTCGCTGCTATACCAACAGTGATGATACCAACAGGGGCTAGTCATCTCCTTAAGTTAGTTGACCATGAGTTTCTAGACACATGCGATACTATCATGGTAAAAGTTAGTCAGGCAGCTAGCTACAAGATGGAGACTAGACCTCTTGAGTCCTTGTCATTGGATTCAGAGTAAATGAGTAACAAATGGCTGCTTGCTGTGACCAAAGGATGTCCTCTTTTAATTTTCTGAAGATACAATGTTTGATGTTACCAATGAGGCTTTGGAATCTATAGGCACTTCTTGTTTGTCACTGGAGTTACTGGTTTTATAAAATTTGCAGAGATTTACTGATAGGTCAGTTACTCTCCATCTTGTGGGAATCTTCTATCAGTTTTACTTGTTGATTTCATCTTCAGTAGTTTCCTTTTGTCATGAGCACAAGAGCTTCCTGAGATTCATCGATTATTTCTTTACTTTCTCTATCTGTCATTCATACAAATAGTTTTTTTTTTTTTTTATAAGTATTCATATAAATACTTCGTCTCTTGGCATCCAATTTACCTTTCATTCATATAAATACTTTATAAGCTTATGATGGAAAACTCAGTTCTGCCAATTGTTGTTTGTAGTTTTTTTTTGGTGGGGCCCTTCATCTGAGTTATCCGGTTTTTAAAACAGTGGTCGTAACTGTAGTGAGACATAAGACTTTGATGTGTGTTTTCTATTATTCTTGGATTTTCTTTCTATATTTATTCTTTTTATTTAAAGTAGCATTTGGAAGGAATTATTAATGAAGTTGACCAAAGCTTGCTCTCTTCTCTAGTCCCTTTTTGATTTGTTGTATCATCAGTTCTTTGTAAAGGTTTTTTTTGGCTTTCCTTTCATTTCTGATATGCTGATGCTGTCTATTCTTGAATATATTTTTCTAACCCACATACAATCTCTTTGCTTTTTTCTTTGATCTGAGTTATCATAAGACATGTTGAGGGTTCTAGGTGCTATTGGCAACGGTTGTAAGAAGTTAAAAAATCTTAGTCTTAGTGATTGCTATTTCCTGAGTGACAAGGGTTTGGAAGCAATTGCAACTGGTTGCAAGGAGCTTACATATCTCAAAGTTAGTGGGTGCCATAATATCAGAACTTTGGGTCTGGAATCTATTGGAAAATATTGCCAGTACCTTTCTCTCCGTACTTAATCTTAATAACTTCGGTCTGTAGTTATGATATTGTGTGCATTGATTAAAGTCATGTTTGGGTCACAGCATCACACAAGCTACTAGCCTCCTTGCTCTTGAGCTGTTCAAGGATTCCATTAAGCAACCTGCTTTTACTAACCTGCTAAAACTATTTAATATTGTTGCATTGATATTTTTGAAAAGTTACATTTGAAAGTTCTGGCACTTTTTTTTTTGATACTTATCTTCCAAGCTCTTTCAAGAGGTGGATATTCATCTGTCTTCTGCAGTAGTAGCCTTTGTAAAATGTTTTCCACTTAACTTAGTGAGTGAGGAAAATATTAAATTCATCAATTTGAATGTTATCGAGTATGCATAAAAGTATCGTGCCTTCCTCTCAGTCAAGTTTTTGGATGGATTTAGTCACATGTTCCTTGCATTTTATAAATAAGTTCTGCTTGAATTCTGCTTAATTTGAAGTTTATTTCTTGCATTTTAGATGGATCAAAGCTAGTTACCTTTTCTTGGCTTGTGGCTAAATATGTAACATATTAAATATGTTTGATACCATCTGTAGATACTTTTGCGATTACATTAATCTTAGCTCTGAAAATGTGGAGGCGACTCACTGAGTTAGCACCTGTTATTTTGCCAAAGGATAGGTAACAATGCCCTTCCCCAAGTTGGAAGGAACTGTAAATTTGCAAGCTCCTCACTTGGTAGATTTTTCTGGTGTAGGAGATGAAAGCATTTGTGGTATAGCTCTCATGATTAGTTCTTGTAGTGATTATTTTGCCAAATAAATTCTGACTAATTTGCCAAAGTTTTCATTATTATTCGAATTATTACTTGCATTTATTATGCTTTCAAATTTATAATTTGTTCCTGATTCATTGGATGGTTGTTTTCACAAAAAATAGTTGGATTTAAATGCTTAATGAAGGTATGAGCTTTGAGCTTAGTCAGTTGATTTTGTGTGCATAAAACTTCTAGCTTTAAGACGGCCGCGTTGCTCATGTAGGCTCTAAAGTTGAGTGCCTCACTGAAGGTATCTTGCCTTAGAGCCTCTAAAGCACCTTGCTCAGGCACCTAGGCGAGCCTGCCTCGCCTTTGACTACCATGGGCTGTGATATGTCCTCTTTATTATTTTAAAAAATGTCTATCTAGAGTTGGGGGCAAAACAGTAGTCTGTGCTTTGCTTCTTTCAATATCAGTCTGAAATTTTGCAGTGCCCTGCTTTTACACTATATCTTGATTGAGCGTTTAAAATCTTCTGTTTTGGATTTCAAAGAGTTAGAAATGTTATAAAATGTAGGAAACAAGGGAATTTTCCCTTTTTTTAACACTAGGGTTGGATCTGAGGCCCTTATTGCCATTGGCCTGGGTTGCTGACTACATCATCTAAAAATATCAGTGGCTGCCACCAAATTGGAGATGCGTGAATAATAGCCATTGCAAGAGGCTGAGCCCCAACTCTGTTCCTTAGATGTAAGTGTGCTCCTGGTGTGTTCTCTCTCTCTCCAGTCTCGGTTTATGCTTTGCTGTGTATGTGTCAAGTGCCCTGCTCTAAACATATTGCTATATTGATGTGCCCATACCAACTAAAAAGATGGATGGAAAACTTTGTATGAGGTTGAAAACATACAATACTGTAATATGATTTCAAAGCAGGGGTCTGCAACCAATTACTCATGAGCATATCATCACTGGCTTATGCAACCAAGGCTATGCTGCAGAGGGAATGGATTGGTTATTAGCAATGCTGAAGTGTAAGCTTAAACCGAAGAAAGGAACTTTTGAGAGACTGGTCTAATGTCTCTCACAAAGTGATAAGTGGGATGACATTTTACTTGTATTAGATGTTATGTTTAGGATAGGTTATACACCTAGAGAAGGCATATGCCATTCTTTGGTTAATAAACTTTGCAAAGAGAATTCCCATTTTGTTGAAACACATCTAGGGGAGATTGTGGAATAAAACTAATGCATCAGAGCTCTTCTGGATATGTTGTTTGTAATGTACTACCTCCTTCATGATTGAATATATGGAGAGGATCAACTAGAGCTTTATTAATGATGGCAAACCTAAACTTCAACTTGAAGCATTGTATTTCATATTAATTTGGTATATCATGAAGAATCGATGACTATGATGAAGTTTAAGGCTGAAGTGCTGGTCTATATAGCAGATACCAGGGCCCAACTGATTTTCAAATTTGAATCATGCAAATAAGTGATTTCTTTTTTAATTTCAATTTTTTTTTACGTACCTTTTGGTGCTATGAAAGATTTAAGCAAACTCTAACTAATAGTTGGGAAGTTCGTCACTGCTATACCAGCAGTGATGATATCAACAGGGGCTAGTCATGTCCTTAAGTTAGTTGACCATGAATTTCTAGATACATGCAATACTATCATGGTAAAGTTAGTTAGGCAGCTAGCTGCAAGATGGAGACTAGACCTCTTGAGACCTTGTCATTGGATTCAGAGTACATGAGTAACAAAGGGCTGCTTGCCATGACCAAAGGATGTCCTCTTTTAAAGTTTTGAAGATGCAATGTATTGATGTTAGCTATGAGGCTTTGGAAGCTGTAGGCGCTTGTTGTTTGTCACTAGAGTTACTGGTTATATACAATTTGCAGAGATTTACTGATAGGTCAGTTACCCTTCATCTTATGGGAATCTTCTATCAGTTTTACTTGTTGATTTCATCTTCAGTAGTTTCCTTTTTTCATGAGCACTAAAGCTTCATGAGATTCATCATTTATTTCTTTACTTTCTCTATCTGTCATTCATACAAATACTTTTTTTTTTTTTTTTTTAATAAGTATGCATATAAATACTTTATAAGCTTATAATGGAACTCAGTTCTGCCAATTGTTGTTTGTGTGTTTTTTTTTGGTGGCCCTTCATCTGAGTTATCATAAGACTTTGATGTGTGTTTTCTATTATTCTTGGACACATTTATCTTTTATAGTAGTTGGAATTATTGATGAAGTTGAGTGAGTCTTTGTTGTATCATCAGTTCTAATTGGCCTCATTGTGCTGTCTATTCCTTTACTCCCACTTAGAATCTCTTTGCTTATTTTCTTTGACATACACATTTGAGGGTCTAGGTGCTGTTGGCAATGATTGCTATTTCCTGAGTGACAAGGGTTTGGAAGCAATTGCAACTGGTTGCATGGGGCTTACACATCTCAAAATTAATGGGTGCCATAATATCAGAACTTCGGGACTGGAATCTATTGGAAAATATTGCCGGTACGTCTCTCTCACAACTTAATTATAATAACTTCGGTCTGTAGTTATGATAATGTGTGCATTGATTGAAAGTCATGCTTGGGTCACACTATCACACAAGCAACTAGCCTCCTGCTCTTGAGCTGTTCAAGGATTCCATTAAGCAACATGCTTTTACTAACCTGCTGGAAGTATTTAATATTATAGCATTGATATTTTTGAAAAGTTACATTCAAAGATCTGGATCTTTCTTTTTGATACTTATGCTTCCAAGTTCTTTCAAGAGATGGATATTCATCTGTCTACTGCAGTAGTAGCCTTTGGAAAATGTTTTCCACTTAACTTAGTGAGTGAGGAAAATATTAAATTCATCAATTCGAATGTTATCGAATATGCAAAAAAGTATCATGCCTTCCTCTCAGTCAAGGTTTTGGATGGTTTAGTCACACGTTCCTTGCATTTTATAAATAAGTTCTGCTTGAATTTTGCTTAATTTGAAGTTTATTTCTTGCATATTTGGATCAAAGGTAGTTACCTTTTGTTGGCTTGTGGCTAAATATGTAATATATGTTGGATACCATCTGTAGATACTTTTCTGATCACATTAATCTTAGCTCTGAAATTGTCGAGGCAACTCACTGATTTAGCACCTGTTATTTTGCTAAAGGATGGGTAACAATGCCCTTCCTGAAGTTCGAAGGAGCTGTAACTACTTGCACACTTGGTAGATTTCTCTGGCGTAGGAGATGAAAGCATTTGTGATATAGCTCTCATGATTAGTTCTTTTATCGGTTATTTTACCAAATAAATTCTGACAAATTGGCCAAAATTTTCATTATTATTCAAATTATTCCTTGCATTTATTATACTTTCAAATTTATAATTTGTTCCTGATTAATTGGATGGTTGTTCTCACAAAAAATAGTTGGATTTAAATGTTTAATGAAGGCATGAACTTTGAGTGTAGTAAGTCAATTTTGTTTGCATAAAACTTCTAGATTTAAGGTGGCCACGTTGCTCGTGTAGGCTCTAAAGTTGAGTGTCTCACTGAAGGCACCTTGCTTGGGCACCTAGGTGAGTGCCTGACTCGCCATTGACTACTATGGGCTGTGATATGTTCCTCTTTATTGAATTTATATTTATAAAAGTTCACCTTATCCACACACACAAGCACACAAAAATGAAACAGAACATAAAACAATCAAATCTTAAATTGGAGAAAAGAACACTCATTGCTAAACTACTGTTGGATCAGCAGTCCAAAAATACTAGATAAAAAGATGGATAATCTAAAATGTGTAAATCCATGCACATGTATTCATATAGCGCACAAGTTATTTTAGGCAACTTGTATTGAAAAAATAAAATTTTAACCTAATTCAGTAATACACATTAAATAGCAAGAACATCAACCACAACATCAGATTGTAGACAAAAGGTTAAGCATATATTGAATATATATATATATATATATATATATATCTTTTCAACCTATTTCAATAATACACATTAATGAATTCTAGTCAACTGGTTTTTAATATCATCATTATTGGATCAGATTGGCATTAAACCTTCACAAGCAAAGAAATCACTATAATAGAAGTAGTAAATAGGAGTAGTAAACTGACTAATTTGTTGTGAGCATAAAAATTTGACACCCTTAATTAGCAATGTACTTAAATGGTAGGGTACTTGAAGATGCTCATGTTAATAGAGGCCAAGTCAAAGTTGACATGCTTCATGGTAGAGTATTTGAAGATGATCATGATAAGGAGAGTGCCTTCACAATTGTAAAATATGCAATAAAAAAAAAACTTCTAAGATCCAATAGGTTAAAAGTGAAAAAGTGAAATCATGGCCAACCCACAAATAACTTAACACCCTTGAGAGAGAAAAAAATCATAAACATTACATTACACATAGGGCAATTTCACATTACATTACATTAACCAATTAGGTTGCAATTTTTGCGACAAACCAAATGGCAACGCTATAGGGAAAGTAGCTTTAGTATAAATGACATATTTGGTCATTAAAATTTTATCTAATTTTTTTTAAGTTTTAAAAATACATATTTGAATGGCATATAGCATGCATTTTGATCTAATGGTATATATCATGCATTTTGTTTCTAGTTGCATTTAAAAGGATGTCACGGTTCAAACTTAGCCTACCTAGTTCGTGAGACCACCACTCGTCGATACCTCGTTTCGCTTAGGGCATGTTCTTTGGTTATGCCCCTCTTGGTCACATAACTCGCATTGCACCTTCCTCCCCTCCCCTCCTTCTATGGTGTGGTTCTCGACTGTTTTCCACGCTCGTCCATCTCATTCCTAATTTGTGTTGAGACAGGGCGACCTTTCTCTCGTATCAATCGGGGGTTAGGGAAAACTCTTTGAGTTTCTTTAGGATTCGATCATGATAGTCTATCTTTCAACGTAGGAAAATCTGGAGCATAGTTTCGAAACAGTGCGTTCGCGCTATAGCATTGGTCAATGTACTGCTCTGCATCGTGTTGATACCTAATACAAACTGTGATGACATGTGAACATGGTATTTTGTACAGTTTCCATTTCTGACATGAGCAAGTTCTTTGCAGTAGATTAACTCCATGTGTGTGATCCCCATGTCCAATAGTCCCTGGATTATGCGGTGTATCTATTTGATATGATTGTTGTTGAGCGCTCAATCTTGTCACCCTGTGATGCTCTACCTTCTTCTTATTTCTCATGAAGATATTCAAGGCATATTTAGACCATTTTTCCCCCGAATTCAATTGCGCTATGCTCTTATTACGACGATCATCGAAGCAAGCATTTAGTTAGAATTATGTGTATTTCATCATTGTCGTATTGGGCAGGTTGCGAGTATCCTTTAGAACACCATTGAAGCACTCAGAGACGTTTGTGGTCATCGTCCCATAACGATAACCCTCGTCAAAAGTTAGAGCCCATTTCTTTTGGGACACATTCTTTAGATATTGGTGCGCATTCCAGTTGACATTCTTAATTAAATCGAAGGTGGCATTGAACTTTCTTTCTTGGGTAGCACTTGCTACTCTCCATACTAGATTCTTTAAAGATTCATTGTTCCATCTAATGTTGACGTTACTGCATATATGATGAAGGTAGTAATGATGATGCGTTTGGGGAGGCTGCAAAAAGTCTCGATTAGTGTCTTTGAAGATTGCTTGTATCTCAGGGTGTCTGTCAGAAATGACGCACAACTTGCTCCGGTCGGTAACATATCTTCTTATACAAGCCAAGAACCAATTCTAAGTCTCTGTGCTCTCGCTCTCGACAACAACGAAGGCTAGTGGATAAATCTTATTATTAGCATCTGTCGTAATTGCAATCATCAATTTCCCTTTATATTTCTCATAGAGGTGGGTTACATCAATGCTAATCACAGGCCTACAGTGCTTGAACCCAACAATACATGGACGAAACGCCCAAAATACAGACTTGAATGTACAGGTTCCTTGTTCATAATGATTGTCCACTAGTAACTTATACTTTGTACTTGGACTTGCATCCTGAAGTCTTGCCAAAAAACGCGGAAACTCTGCATAAGGCTCCTTAAAATCCCAGTATATAGCTGCAACGGCCTTTTGTTTGGCATCCTATACCTTGTATGTGAACCATAATGATTACGTTAGAAATGAATACAAGTTAAATAATTATAGTTCAAAAAAACAAATCAAGACTTGTAAGGCTATAAGATGAAGATAATATTTCATTCTCTTTATTCCCTTTTCTTTTCTTTTTTCAATTTCATTTTTCATAATATAAGATATTCATGGACAGGAATCAGCCTCGCAACTCACTATAAGCCTTTTTGAGTCTGAAAGCTTAGTTTTGAAGCAAAAATTCTCTCGCACTGCGTACTAAGTCAATGCATGTTACACCGCCAATTTAGTCGCGAATACCATCCCTCTCATTGGTTGCTCCCCAAGCTTCCAACTTGATACTTCCACTTGCATAATTGGTGATGGATCAACTATATTATCTCAAGTGTTTTTGGTGAACTATTCTGGCATAAGATCAAGACCGGGGCATGTGTCTCTATTCTCTTTTACAACCACATCCTCGATATGATCAACATCTTCATGTTCACCCATGGTATCTAGGAGCTCCTCGAAGTCATCTCTAGTAACATCAATATGAGTTGCATTATCATCAAGTCCATGATCATCTTCATTTTCGGATGTGCCCCCATGCAGCTCATCATGAGATAAATGCTCTCCTTCATGCACTTCTTGGGGACCTTGTTCCTTCTCAATGAGTGAAGTATGGGAAAATGTCTGCCACGGTTCACTGCCATACCCATCTCTTGTGTTCTTTGCACACTTTTGATAAGACTGTAATGGTATTGAGTCGATGTGCTCATCTACAGTTCTATCCAGAACAGTATGTTGTGAACCTTCTCCAGCCTCGACTATTGTGGGCTCAACAGTGACATAGAGATTCGAAACAACAAATCCTTTCACCACCATCTGTTAAACAACTTCCCACATCATCTTCACTTCGGTACCACCCGATAACTTTAGTGAATTGTAGAAAACCTAGGTGTCTACAACCCGTTGAGGTGGTCAATACATGATGGAAATGTTATGCCTAAAGTGGTCTAACCCCATCACCTTCAATATTCTTCGTTGCAAGTTCATAAGGCCTATCTCAAGGTTTACCTTAACACATTTTCGCTTTTGGTTCAACCCTTGGTATGACAACCCATGCAACTCATGATAATATGGCTTTCCATCGTAATACACATAGAAAAAGTGAAAATTCATCACCGACCTGTTATTAACAATATTAAAGTTGTCATAATCTATAACTACTTACATAAATTTGGCGTATGATAAAAATAATTTATATTCAAACTCAACCTCCTCGACTTTGCATATAGACATATTCATAATTGAATCTTGATCATTCAAATAATTTATACACATAGACATAATGTGCACTTAACCATATATATATATATATATGTATATATTTTATACACATAAAATAATATAATGTCAACCATTTCGACTTTATTTTATTAAGCCGATTGCTTAATTTCTTTGTTGAGTATACAAGAGTTCATATTATTATGAACACCCTTATTACTGTAAAAGTCAACAAAATATCATATTACTTCTATCCATCAACCCATGAGTTTTATACAAATTAAGCCACACGTGAACTATATACTTGTCACTAAATGGGAATTCAACTAACCTTTACTAGTTCTAGCGCTTGCTTATTCTGAAGGCGTTGTTGGATTGAATATTTTCAAAGGATTTGCTTAATTTTATTGTGTTTACACCACTACGTGTATATGTGTAACTTACAAAATAATCTTACCATGCATGCCCTCTTTTTGCTATCAATAGTTGCTTGATTCTTTTATACCCGAGTGCTCCATTTGTTTTGACAAAAAACATATATATATATATATATATATATCAGCAGACTAGTACTGTGTTAATATTGTAAAACTCATTACATGAATTCCATCTCATGCATAAAAATCTCATACGAACCACATGCAAACACAATCTAAAACTAAGCATTTAACTATTACCTCTATGAACTGATCACAGCAGGTAGGACCTAAAGGTTAAATGGACAGCACGGTTGATCCAAAGGTTAAATGGACAGCACATTGGTCTTGGATGGAGACACTGACACTCAAAGACTTGCAGATGGTGACCAAACAATACAACTTCTGCTTGCAGTTATTGTTCTGACTCGTTACTTGCAACTTTGCTTTATCTACTGAAAACAGGAAAGATATATTGAAATATGGCGAGTGGTTATTATGTTAAGAGGTACTCGAGTTCTGTGAACTCGAGTACCATTCATTGTCCATTAATTTCAGTGGTTGGTGCTAGTAAAGTAGGTTAGTAAGTACCAGTGTAATAAGTATGCGACTTGGTACTCGAGTTTCAAGGACTCGAGTACTGTGTAAGAAGTACCCGAGTCCACTAAACTCGAGTATGGCTCAGGTATATTAACCAAAATTCAACAATTTATTCAGATTAGTACTCGAGCTTATGGAACTTGAGTACTGTGTAAAGTACCCGAGTCCAATAAACTCGGGTATGGCTCGGGTATATTAACCAAAATGTTCAAATTTATCTAGATTGGTACTCGAGCTTATAGGACTCGAGTACTGTGTAAAGTACCCGAGTCCACTACACTCGAGCATGGCTCGGGTATATTAACCAAAATTCAACAATTATCTAGATTAGTACTTGAGCTTATAGGACTTGAGTACTGTGTAAAGTACCCAAGTCCACTAAACTCGAGTATGGCTCGGGTATATTAACCAAAACGTTGGCAATTTATCCAGACTAGTACTCAAGCTTATAGAAATCGAGTACTGTGTAAAGTACATGAGTCCACTAAACTTGAGTGGAAAAAAAAAAAAAAAACGAGGATTAAATCATAGAAGTCTTGCCTGGCACTTCTTGCAAACAGAGTAGTTTAGTATTAATAATAGCATTCACTAAGCCCATAATAATTACATTTCAAACTTAAATGCCAAAAATCTTTCTACTACACATATTAACTACGATTTGGACAAGTGCATACCTCGCCTGCCAAAGGAGCATCTCAAAGCAAACTTGAACGATGCACAACCTACTTCGTCAAGACAGTCCCTATAGAGGGTCCCGCTCGATGTGGGTCCATATCTGACATAAATTAAAGGTGAGTAATGGCCCATTAGGTCAAATGCAAAGCATAAACATTTTAATTCTCTTTTTAAGGAGCATGACACGAGGAAAATTTACATAATTGAGTTCCTACTTTTTCTTTCTTTTTCTTTAATAAATTTCTTTTATAAGCTTGAATTTCATTCAAGAGAGAGTGGCTATATACGAAGAAAAAAGTGTTATTTGTGTTATTGTTTATTGGCAAAAATTTAAAAGAAAGAGAATTATATTAGGGTAAAGTGAAGCCATTTGTTTTGGATGTGTTTATGCCTAGTAGGTAAACAGAGTCATGGCATTACAATGGGCAGGGTGTCTAAACTACAAGCATGATCTTTGAAATTGGTATGGAAATTCACAATTAGAATTTGAAAGTATTATGCATCTTTCAATAGGTATTATGCAATCCAAACATACATCTTTTACTTGAACATCTAAGGGTTATCATGCATTTGGTGACAACAGCAATCAGGGAAAAATTCATATCAAATACATAAACTTTCTTCTTCTTCTTCTTATTTATTTATTTTTAATTATAAACATATTTGATTGAAAATGGCAATAATATATATCTAATGCAACCTTCATTGACTTCATAAAAACAAATGAATTAAACTTTAGAATGTTAACTAGATTACAACATATTCAGCTAATAGAAATAGAATATATCAGCATACAAAATAAAACATTTGCACCCCTAAATAAATAAATGAGAAAGCCACAAGTTTCAGATGGAAGAAATTTCTAAAATGAAAGTCTCTCTACATTGTTAAAATCAACACTCACTTTAATAGTCTAAGCATCCTACTAATTATTCAACAACATCAAGCCCTAAAAAAATTTAGGATCAGCTATGGATCCTCTACACAATAAGAGGGATCTGCCGCATATATTCTAAGCAACCTACTCAGTCTCACAAATTAAATATGGCCTCAATGAGAACGCTAACAGTGTCCTACAATGACTGATTGCTTTAATAACACACGAAAATGTTCATTAAAAAAAAATTCAAAAATTACACCACAAATACCCACAAATACCAAAATATACCCACAGATAACCCTAACCCCCCAATGCTTAAACAAATATTAAGGTGTGAAACCATATCTTGTGATTCCAAACTGAAGATGCAAACCGAGAGTGAGAGAACAGAGCATGGACAAGAGGGAGAGTACAGAGCGAGACTAAGAGGAAGATTGAGAGCAAGACTAAGAGAGATTGAGAGCGTGTGGGAGGGTGAGAGTGAGATGATAGCGAGATTGAGAGGGTGAGAGGGAGATGGAGAAAGTGAGTGATGAGAGAGTAAGACTGAGTGGGAGAGAGGGAGATTCAGTAAAAATAGGGGCCATACTTGAGTTTAATGGACTCGGGTACCAGACTAGCACAGTACTCGAGTCCAAGAAACTCTAGTACCAAGTGGATTTTTTTTAATGCCCAAATGCCATGTCAGACGGTGCCACAGTGGCAGAACTGGAGGGTACTCGAGTTTACTGTGTTCGAGTACCAGAAAAGTGGTAGATCACTAATTACTTCCGAAATAATGTTTTTTTGCTACAAATTTCGAAAAAGATGGTATTTGGCCATTTTTACTAAAAGATAAGACTTAAGTGGTAGATCACTAAACTCTATCTTTTAGCCTTTACTTAGGTTCATAAAAAAAGAAAAAAAAAAAAGAAAAAGAAAAAGAAAAAAAGATAGAAACTCTATCGTTTTAAGAACTGGAACAATGAATGAACTGAAAAAGGGATTGATTACCAATTTTCTAATTGGACTGAGGTTCAACCGGATTGAACAAGTAATGTTATAAATAATTTAATTAACAACTTTTTAAATTATTTAAATAAAAATATAATAAGTTTAGTACTAATAATATGTAGGTGAAAAAAAATTATGTGAGTTTTCACATCTTATATTTAGACAATAAAAATAGCAAAATGTAAAAACATAACATTTAGTGACACTTTTCATTTAAATTCAATTAATTTTCCTTAGAATGGACAATCACATATGTTTAATTGTAATTATAACAATTAGAGATAGCGTGTTCTAAAGCTCTCTCTCTTTTTTTTTTTTGGTTAGTGTTATAATTCTTCATTCAATTTAATTTAAGATTAATTTGCATGTTTGTCTAATAATATTTTGCATTTGCGAATTACTAATAGGACAAAGTTTAGCTACAAAATTGGTTGTAGCTTATGGCTACAAATTCACTTAATAAAATAAATATTATTACATATTTTGAAAATCTAACCGTTGAATTGCATGTTCTTTACGCTCTTAATACACATGTCAAATTTTGTGTCAATCGGATATTATTTACTATATAATCTATAAACTTATATTTTATGTATAATTTTAAATTACAAAAACTTGCAATTTAAAAATTTATTGACATAGTTATTGATATTTAATTTTCTTGAAATTTTGCAAATATGAAGGATATAAGAAGAAGATGTTATCCAATGGTGAATTTGTCAAAATTCACCTCCAATAAAAAAATATTAAGTGAGTTTGCAGCCTAAGGCTACAATCGATTTTGTAGTTAAATTTTGTCCTTACTAATATAGCTAAAAGTGTCATGAGACTAATTTCAAAAAATGAACACGAAAATTGTGGGGCCGGGGTTAGCGTCATAATTTTGCATTCATTTCAATTTGCAATTAATTTACATGTTTGTCCAATAATAATATGCATTTGTGAACTACTGATAAAACTAGGAGTGTCATAAGGCTAACTTCAATAAATGAATATGGAAATAACATTGAAATCATATGTTCATGTGCAGATGTGTTCATTTTTTGAAGTTAGCCTCATAACATTCCTGGCTATATCAATAGTTTGTAAATGCATAATATTATTGGACAAATATGTAAACCTCAAATTGGGATGATGGAAAAATTATGACACTAAAACAAAATAAAAAATAGAAGCCCTAGAGCATGCGTGTAGCACATGCAATAAGGCTAGTATATCTTTAAATTCTAGAAATTTAAATCTGAAGTTTATTTTAGATTTAAAAATATATGTAAGAATCCTTTATGAAGGTTAAAGATTCTTTCACATTTGTTTAAATCCATTAGGACATGTTTAATAGACGGTTATAATGATTATAATGTAATAGTTTTTCCTATAATTTAGTTATTTAGTAGTTTGATTATGTTTTTTTTTTTTTGGTAAATTGCAAATTACACTCATAAAATTTGGAGTATTTGTATTTTACACCCTATAGTTTTAGAATTTAGATTTTACCCAAAAATTTTAGGGGTGTTTGGATTTTACTTCCTTTCTCAGGGTGTGAAATCCAAACACCCCCAAACTTTAGGAGAAAAATTCAAATTCTTAAATGTCATGGTATAAAATCTAAACACTCTAAACTTTAGGGATAAAATTCAAATTCTAAAATAACATGGTGTAATATCTAAATACTCCAAATTTCAAGGGTGTAATTTATAAATTTTTATTACATAGAATATCATTACGTTTACCCTTGGTGTTAGGGGTGTGCTCGGTTCGGTTCGGTCGGTTTTGTATGGATATGGCCAACTGAAACCGAATATTTTGGTTTGTGAAATTCTCAACGAAAACCGACAGAAATGACTTGAAATCAATTGGTTTCGGTTGTATTTCGGTTTCAGTCTGTTTCAGTCGGTTTTCAGTTTTCCAAAGAGAGGGTTATTAAGATTTTCAAAACCCTAACTTTAATCACATATAAAAAACAAAGTAATAGAGCAACAAAGAGAGAGAGTTGTTGAACAAATTAGAACGATAGAGAGAGAATAGCTTCCAACAATATTTGTTCAACAATTTACACACAAGTTCCAACATAAAATTGAAAATAGTTTGAAATAGCAAGAGCCACAATATGTCTCATATGCTTGAGCCTGCCACCATGTCTCTGCAGTGATTTTTCAATTTAAGATTTGAATTGAAGAAAGAACAAAGATATGCCTCTAGCTAGAGAGAAGAGAGAGGCATGGCCATGGTCCATGGGGCTCAGAGAAAGAAAAGAAAAGAATTAATGAGGCGGTTGAAGTGAAGTGAAAAAGGTAGAGACTTAGAGAGAAAATTGGGGAAAGAGGTGGCTGAAGTGAGAACTGAGACGGGTAGAGGCAGAGAGAAAATTGGGGAAGGGGGCGGTTGAAGAAAAGAAAAGAAGAGGGAAGATATGTGGTATTTATATCATGTTATTAGGGTTTTAAAAAATTAAATAGCAAAAAACCAGCGCGAAGGCTCGGACTTGAGATCAGTTAGCCAAAACACAAGGAGCGTACCATTAAGCCACTAATCAGCTATGTCTAAAAGTTAAATAAATATATATATATATATATATATATATATATATATATATACTGATAATGATGAGCACCAAGATGGAGAAGGATCTTCTCAACAAACTCCTCCTTCTGGTAATGTTTCTGATAACTTGATTCCTGATAATCTTATTACTTGGAATGATAATCAACTTTCTCTTGTTAAACATATGATGCCTCCGAAATGGTTTACTAAAGTTACAATTGTTGTTTCACATGATTATGCTTTTGATACTATTGCCATGATTGATTCTGGTGCTGATATTAACTGCATCCAAGAAGGATTGATTCCTTCTAAATATTTTAAAAAATCTACTGAAAAATTGGTATCTGCTAATGGCACGCAAATGAAAATCAAGTACGAATTGAGTAATGCTCATGTTTGCCATAATGATGTTTGTTTTAAGATACCTTCTGTGCTTGTTAAAAACATGACTGATAGAGTGATACTTGGATTGCCTTTTATTGCTTCTTTGTATCCCTTCCTTGTTGAACATGATGGGATTACCACTGATCCTTGTGGACAAAAAGTGAAATTCAAATTTTGTTCAAAAAATACTGATAATGATGTTTTTAATCTTATTCATGCTAAAGTCAAGCATCTTAGTTTTCTTAAACAAGAAATTAAGTACAAAAAAATTGTTGAACAGCTTTCTGATAAATTATTACAGTCTAAAATTGATAATTTTCAGAAAATCCTGATGAATGATGTTTGTTCTGATATTCCTAATGCTTTTTGGCATAGGAAGAAACATATTGTTGATCTGCCTTATGTTAAAGATTTTAATGAGAAAAATATTCCTACCAAGGCTAGACCTATTCAAATGAATGCTGAAACTGTTGAATTCTGTAAAAATGAAATAAATGATTTGCTCAAGAAAAAACTGATTAGGAATAGCAAGTCCTCATGGTCTTGTGCTGCTTTCTATGTCCAGAAAAATGCCGAACTCGAGAGAGGAACTCCTTGCTTAGTTATTAATTACAAACCTTTGAACAAAGTCTTAGAATGGATTAGGTACCCTATTCCTAACAAGAATGATTTAGTTCATAGATTGAGTGAAGCTGTTGTCTTCTCAAAATTTGATATGAAGTTTGGATTTTGGCAAGTCCAAATCAATGAAGCAGAAAGATACAAAACTGCTTTCACCACTCCGTTTGGTCACTATGAGTGGAATGTTATGCCTTTTGGTTTAAAAAATGCCCCTAGTGAAATCATTGATAAAACCCAACTCCAAAGATTTCTTGGTTCTCTAAATTATGTTGCTGATTTCTACAAAGATTTGAGAAAGCAATGCAAACCACTCTTTGATCGGTTGCAAAATAATCCTCCTCCTTGGACTGATGTCCATACTTCTATTGTTAAACAAATCAAATCTCATGTCAAGACTTTGCCTTGTCTTGGTATTCCTACTGTTAATGCCTTCAAGATTGTTGAAACTGATACCTCTGATGTTGGCTATGGAGGCATTCTGAAACAAAGAATCACCCCAGATTCTCCAGAACAAATAGTTCGTTTCTACTCCGGAGTCTGGAATGCTGCACAACTAAATTATAGTACTATAAAGAAAGAGATTTTAGCTATTGTTCTCTGTATTTCAAAATTTCAAAGTCATTTTTAAACCAAAAGTTTCTATTACGTATAGATTGCAAAAGTGTTAAATATGTTATTGAAAAAGATGTTGAAAATATTGCCTCAAAACATATTTTTGCCAGATGGCAAGCTATTTTAAGTGTTTTTGATTTCACTATTGATTATATCAAAGGATCTCAAAATAGCATCCCTGATTTTCTTACTCGTGAATTCCTGCAGAATTCCAATGGCGGGTAGAAGATCTAAGGATAAAAACCCTGTTGAACCTCAGTTAGTCAAAAAAGAACCAGTCTCTTCTTCCGAAATTGTTAACCGTTTTACTCCCTTAGGAACAATTCCTAAGCCAAACTACTCTTCTGTTTTGGCCTCAGCCTATGATCCTTATGCTTTGACCCCTGTTCACCAACCAGTCAAGACTATTTACCCCAAGAAAACCAATACTGCCCAGTATGTTAAAAAACAATATTTCCAAAATCTGTTTTTTATTGAACCAAATAGGTCTACAATTAGGAACCCCCTCCAAATTGCCAGATCTTATTTCCCTCCATTGTTCCATTGGATTCCGAAACATTTTGATAAAAAGCTAGAATATTATTCAGAGATTTTGCATCAGGAAGATGCTGTATTGATCAAAACAATTTATGATCTCATTGATAAATCCAAAATTATTTACCACAGTGTTTACATTAAGAACTTCATTTCTGAAAGAGAATGGGGCCCCTCCCCTACCTTTTTAAGAAGGTTGACAAGATCTTCTGTTCCATACTCCTATTATGATTATATTACAGCTTGGTTCCGATTCATGTTTCACCAGAATGAAACAATGACTCATTCATGGTTTGTTAACTTTGACAAAGAGTTTGATGCTGGCACTACTTTATCTCTCTGGTTCAACAGATGGTGGACTCAGTTTGGTCCTGTTACTGATATTTTCCCTGAACCATTATTAACTGCTTTTAGATCTTTTGAAAGCAATTTCAGGACTGATGATCATAATGCCAAATTCCTTACTCTCCTCCATTTTGTTAAACAGTTCAGAATTCCTTGGATTTTAAAATGGCAATATGAGAAGAATGATGATGTCCTTGCCAGGTGCTGGTATGTTAAATGGTGGGATAAGTTTGGATATGTTCAACATATTATTGACAATGTTTCTAGACCATTACCCAGGAAACTTTCCCCTGCTCTTCAAGATAGGAAAATTGATTCTCCTTCTTCTTCCAGCAAACCTATAAAAAGCGGCTCTCCTTTTGATGATTTAAGTAAGGAAGCTCTTTGTATTCTCCTTGAAAGAAAAATTAAAGAAGCTGCTGCCTCTAAAAGCTCAGATGAGGGTTCTATTTCTGCAAGCCCTTATTTCCCTCATCCCCAGCCATTTCCCAAAGAGTGGTTCAGTCATGATGGAGAATATGATGAAGAAGAAGATACTCCTGATCTAGGAGCAAATTGATTCCCTATTCGCCTAGCCTGCACAAAAGGCCAATAATTGTACTTTCACTATTGATTTACCTGGTGATGATTCTCCTTTTGACTACTTTTGGTACTCCACGCCAAGATACTTTTGGCTCCTGAAAAGGCGCTCTTGATGCTTTCTACTGTTTTTGATGCCCCTCACAGGTCCTGATATGAATAGTAAAAACGTCACTATTTACTTTTACTATTCACGTCACTATTCACTTTTACTATTCACTACTTTATTTGCCTTTTTAAGGGGGGTTGTCCCTTATTGTTAAACTCAGAATTTTCTTTGTGAGAGAATTTCCTTTGTGAAAGAACTCTTTGTAAGCTTACTTCAGAGTTGTCTGAGAGCTACCACTTAGAAATTCTCACTATTTCCCACAAAGCTTGTAGCTAGATTGATGACTAGCCTTCAAGCCTTGTACTATTGATCACTGTAATCTTGTAACTACTACTGCTGTAAGTATTTTGAACTACTTTCAAATAAACACTTCTGTTTTCAATACTTTGATTATGTTGATATAACTGCTTGGCTGGCTCTGCCGCTATACGGTTCAATATAACTGCTTTTATTTTCAAGTATTTTGATATAACTGCTTGGCCGGTTCTACCGCCTTACTTTCAATTGTACTGTTTTCAGTATTTTCTATTATTTTGATATAAACTGCTTGGCTGGCTCTGCCGCCTCATTTTACTATTATCAGTTGTGCTTCCTGTATCTGCTGCTTGGTCCCCCCTCCCTTTGTGGTATCAGAGCCATTCTTTCCTTGGCCGCCGGTAGAGTTGTTGTGTTTCCCTGTTTTTCCTGTACCTGTCTGACCTTGTGACCCTTCGTTGTTGTGTCGATCTTGCCGTCGTTGGCGCCACCGTAGTCGTAAAGTGAATTCCCGAGTCCGAACAGTAAGGCCCGTGTAAGCCGAGAGAGAGGCGTTGAGGGCGTGAGAGGAAAAAGGGTTGATTGCGGTATGTGTTACGAAATGCAACGGTTGTGAGAAAAACATGATAACTGAGTGTTATAACTAGGATAGCTATAGTAAAAATGTGGAGATCCAATTCCTCTATTAGCTCCAGGACTGGTTGTCCTCCTGATATTGTGAATGAAGAAGATCATACTATAGAGAAAAGTGAGTACCCTGATTTTAGAAAATGGAACATACCCAAAGTTTCTACTAAATCTGTTTACGAACTTGGTTGGTCTGAATATAGAGTCAAAACTGTTGAACAAACTTTTTCTATTTCTAAGTTACATGAAAAATGCTGTTTATTTTCCAGAAAAGATATTAACAGTTTTGTGACTAAAAAAGTTAAATATTTACACATTGGACTTGTTTAAGTGGCTGATAAACCGTTAACAAGAAAAGGTATCAATGCTTCTGTGCTTATGTGTTTATGTGATGCTAGATTTAGACAATTTAATGATAGCATTCTTGGCATGATTACTGCTTCTTTGTATGATGGTCCTGTTTACTTTGATTGTTATCCTGATCTTGCTATTGCACTTGATGATCCTAATATTGTTAAAGCTTTAACTTTGAACATATTAACATCTGGTTATGATATGGATGATGGTAGTAGACCTTTTGCTCTTATTTACCGTATTTACTATCGCTTGCTTGGTTCTCAATTGACTCCTTATTCTAAGGATAGAGATCCTGCTGGTAATACTATGTTAATTCAATGTTCTACTCCTGATGCTCGAATTCGTGTTCCTAAAATGATTAAATGGGAAGACATTACTCTTCCTAAAGAAAGGACTTTGGAAAAAGAAACACCTCCTGTTAAACTTTTAAAACCTGTTTTTGATGAACTTGATCTCACTCATATTCAACAATTTGCTGATGGTACTGTTAAAATACATTTTGATGATGATACTTGTCTACCTCAAAACAAGCCTTTGAGAATCAAAGAAGGAAGACATTCCTCTGCTGGATCTGAAAGTCTTGCTAAAAGAGATCATGAAATTGACGAGTTTTGAAAAAGAATTTTCGAAAATAAGATTTAAAGCTCAAAGGAGTTGCTAGCAACAATTCTCAAGTTAGCAATGCTTTTTATTCAACCAAAACTGATTTTCCTATTGATGATACTCAAAATACTAATGATGATGATGATGCAAAATCTGATGCTCCTTCTGCTACTGGTTTTCCTCCTATTGAAACCCCTGTTTTTCATAATTCATTAAGAGTTATTAATAGACTCGAACCTTTTGAATATGATATGGTTTTTCTATACAATGAATTTATGTTGCTAAAGAATCGTCCCAAAAGGAAATATTACCAAGATACTTTTGATCAGTCTGAAAAGGACAGAGTCAAAAGAAAATGGAAAGAAAAAATGGTTGAAGAAAGAAAACATATTTTGTTTTTTGATTATCTTGAAAATTATTCTGTTTCAAAAAATGATGTTCATACTAATTATTTAAATGTTATTAGAAAATCTAATTTTGTTAAACCTGACTAAACCGTTGTACAGTCTAGTCACCCTCCTCTTGAAACTGTTTTGATCACTTGCCAAAGTGTTAATGAGAAAGCTGAAGTGAAAGCTTCTCCTTTCAAAATTGCTGATGATAAAACTCCTGTTTCTGCTATTATTGAACAAAACAATTTTGCTGATGAATCTTTGCGCATCATTGGTCAATAGCTTGACCGTATTGAAGAAAAAATTGTTCAAAAAACTGTTGCTCCAAAACTTGAGATTCCTTTGATTGATTTGAGCGATCAAAGAGAAAAAATTAATTTCAAAACTTCTCAGAGTAAAACTGTTGACTTAGTTGCTTCCCAAAATTCAACTCTTGACAAAGTTGAAAAAATGCTTTCTGATTTGAAGGTTAAAACCGAGCAGGCTTCTGCATCTAAAAGTGTTGCTTGTGCTATTTCAAGAAATGAAAAAGAACCTGTTTTTGCAGAGACAACAGATTCTGAATCATCTTCTCATGTTTCCTATGAAAATGTTTTTGATGATTTGCAACCAGAAATTAAAAGATTTATTGGAAAACCCAATTCCATGTCTTTTACAAAAAACTGGTATCCAAAACCTACTCCTCCTGATATGCAGTTTGAAGAAAGATCTTTTCAAACTCAGTTTTCTGTTTCTGCTGATAAAATGTATGAATGGAATATTGATGGTTTGTCTGAACAAGAAATTATTAACAAACTTGCTCATATGTCTATGGTTGGTTTTGCATACATGAACAATCATAATGATCTTGATCATCCTGATGTTGTTAACTTGCTTGTCACTGGATTTTCTGGTACTCTTCGTGGTTGGTGGGATAAACATCTCACAGAAGAATCCAGAGAACTTATTAAACATTCTGTTAAAAAAGATGATGATGGCATGCCTATTTTTGATGAAGATATTGGTCGAGGTATTCCTGATGGTGTCAATACCTTGGTCTATACTATTCTCAAACATTTTGTTGGTACTCCGTCTAATATTTCATCTCGCATTACTGATTATCTGAATAATTTGAAATGTCCTACTATGTCTGATTATAGATGGTACCAAGATGTCTTTCTCTCCAAGGTTATGCTTCGGAATGATTCCCAAAAAGCCTACTGGAAAGAGAAGTTTATTGATGGCCTTCCTCCTATCTTTGCTCATAAGGTAAAACAAGAACTAATGGGTAAAAGTGATTCTATTGATTATGATAATCTAAGTTATGGTGATATTTTCAGTACTATTAAAAAACTTGGTATTAACATGTGTAATGATGAAAAATATTTACGACAACAATTAAAAAATAAAAAGAAAGCTAAATATGAAATGGGTAATTTCTGTGAACAGTATGGTTTACCTCCTATTGCCCCTTCCAGGCAAAAAGGAAAAAGTAAACATGATAAGGTTTACAAAAGCTATTCCCATAAAAAGCATAAAAGATACAGATCTCATTTTGTTAAACCCAATGATTATTATTCTTCTGAAAAGAAACCTGCTTTTAGAAAACATGTTAAACAAAGATCGGGTAAAGGTAAGTGCTTTAACTGTGGCAAATTTGGCCATTTCAGTAAAGACTGTACCCAAAAGCCTGGTAAACTGAAAAACAAATTAAAAATGTTAAACATTAATGATAATGATCAAAATGAACTGTTTTAGATTCTTGAATCTGCTGTTTCAAGTGAGTCTTTTGAAGAGGACTTCTCCTTGTCATCTGATTCGTCTTACCAGTCTTGTGATTCTTCTGAAACTCCTAATATTAGATTTGGTTGTAAAGGATCTTGTTGTAATGCTATGAAAACTGTTAACGTATTAACAAAGGAAGAAGAACAAGAACATTTGTTATTAACCACTATTGCTAAAATTGAAAATTCTATGCTTCGGAAAGAACTCCTTGATAAGTTTAAACAAAACTTAACAAGAGATAAAACTGTTAAAAAACTCAAAGCTCCTGTTAACTTTGAAGAAACCTTGGAAAGATTTAATAAAAATAAATCCAAAGAAATAACTGTTAACGATCTCCAAAAGGAAATTAACACTGTTAAACAAGAGATAATTCAATTAAAAAATGATGTTAAAAATATTAAAAAAGACAATGTTGATCTTAAACAAGAACTGTTAATTCTTAAAATTGATAAAAATTTGGATAAAAATCTGTCTGATAATGATGAGCACCAAGATGGAGAAGGATCTTCTCAACAAACTCCTCCTTCTGGTAATGTTTCTGACAACTTGATTCCTGATAATCTTATTACTTGGAATGATAATCAACTTGCTCTTGTTAAACATATGATGCCTCCGAAATGGTTTACTAAAGTTAGAATTGTTGTTTCACATGATTATGCTTTTGATACTATTGCCATGATTGATTCTGGTGCTGATGTTAATTGCATTCAAGAAGGTTTGATCACTTCTAATTATTTTGAAAAATCAACTGAAAGATTGGTATCTGCTAATGGCACACAAATGAAAATTAAATATGAATTGAGCAATGCTCATGTTTGCCATTCTGATATTTGTTTTAAAATACCTTCTGTGCTTGTTAAAAATATGACTGATAAAGTGATACTTGGATTGCCTTTCATTGCTTCTTTGTACCCCTTTCTTGTTGAACATGATGGAATTACTACTGATCCCCTTGGACAAAAGGTGAAGTTCAAATTTTGTTCAAAACATGCTGACAATGATGTTTTTAATCTTATTCATGCTAAAGTCAAGCATCTTAATTTCCTTAAACAAGAAATTAAGCACAAGAAAATTATTGAACATCTCCCTAATAAATTGTTACATGATGTTTGCTCCAAAATTGTTAAAGAAAGCCCTGCTAGGAACCACAAGTCCCCTAGGTCAACCATATTCCCCAACAGCATTCAAAAAGCCTATTCCTCTGGGTTTACTTCTTCTTATTGCTGTCCTGCACAACGTATATATGTACCAACATATTTAAATGATAAATTTAAAGGAAAACTTTTCAAAGGTTTTAACGCTTCATATTTACATGATAAATTTAAAGCAAAACTTTTCAAAGGTTTTAATGCTTCTTTCCTTGCCCAGCAGGAGAAAGAAAATATTCAAACCCCACGTAAGTGGAAGGTAATGACTTCTTCGGCAGAGAAGAAGAACAAGGGGAAAGCTCCTGTTCAGGACTATCCTCAAGACAAAGGACTCCCAACGGGACAATCCTTTGTAATGCATGAAGGCGCATCTTCTGGAATAACATCCAGTTATGCAACATCCCTTTAGGAGAATGTACCGGCAGAGGTTGCATACTCCAGTGGTGACATGATTATTGCTCTGCAGGAAGTTTTGTCAAAAGAATTACAATTCCACAGTGGAATCTATAGTGATTTGCCTGATTCCATAAAACTCATTCTTGAGAATCTCCAAGCTGCTTTCAAAATGAACCAGAAAGAACTATTCACAAGAACCCTTCAAGCTTTTGAAATACATCTTGTTAACCTCACAGGCCAAAATGAAAATTACAATGATTACATTATTAACTATACCCTTGAGAATGAGACTCATAGAAGTCAACCTGCTCACCCTGATAACCCTAATGTTAACCTTCTTCTTGGTCAACTCCTTGGCAGGGAGGAAATCCATTCAATGGATGATCATAAGACCATAATGGGTACTGATTATGCACGATTGAGTTCTAAGTCTCAATTTGTTATAAGAAGTGCTGTTGCCAACTTGCCCCCAAAAATACAAGCCCGTATTTTTGAGAGCAAGGCTATGACCAAGGATCTTGATCTTTGGCTCAAATATTTCAAAATATTGATTCTAATTACTCCAACTCTTATGGAGCCCAATGGTCCCAGCAGTGTTTACTTGAAAAAGAAATGGGAAAAGCATTTCAAACATAGTCTCCGAGTCCATGAGAAGAGTCACCCTTTTCCTGGCCTTTTGATCAATTATGAGGATGATTCTAAGAGAAATGTTTTTGGGGATCCCTTCTGGTTATCCCAAATGTTTGAATCTGGCTTCATACGGTTCATAAAAATAACGGACCATAGCCAAATTAGTCAATTCCCTGATATCATAAAAAAAGCTATTGAAAATGAAGGCCCTATTGTTTCTATTCGATGCTGGAGTACTCTTCCAAAATGGTTAATAAATGATTGGAAGAATGTTCAACCCTCCAAACACCTTGTCCTTATTAACGGATATACTTACCAAGGCCAATGGTACGATGGTAATACTTATGTTTCCCACAAACTGCCATTTGCTCTTGCTGAATGTTGGAGCAGTTATTTCAATAATCAAATTCTAGATGTCAGCCAAGAATTATGGAAAGATTACCATTTTGTTGGCAGCACAGATAGAATTTCTGTTTTCATAAATAAACCTTATGCTTCAGCTGTTCGTCATCTTCAATGGACAAGTCATGCTGACCCAAGAATATTTCTCACAAGAGACCCTGTTTATGATCCTATGTTTTACTGTGGACTTTGCAACAAATATTGCACCTATCATGGTCACGAGTGTAATGAAGATACCCCATGGGACCCCTGCCAGGTTTGGGATTATCCTTCGGAAAGAGCTTCTACTGGATCCCATTGATTATTTGCCTAGCCAGCACAAAAGGCCAACAATACTACATGCCACCAATAATGCTACGTGATGCATGCAACTTCATGATGGTCTTCTTTGTTATAGTCTTCTTTGTTTACTTTATGGCAACAATTGCCACCAATAATGTCACATGGTACATGCAACTTTATGATGGTCTTCCTTGACTACTTGATGGCAACTCTACGCATGCTCATGAAAAGATATTCACCAACACCAACTTTCATCCTGACTACTTTTGGCATTACACGCCAAAGATAATGCTGCTGCCTTCACCAATTGCTACCTGGAAATGATTCTCTTATTGATTTGATTCCCTTATTGACTGCTTGTGACACTCCACGCCAAGATACTTTCGGCTCCTGAAAAGGCGCTACTGAAGCTTTCTACTGTTTTTGATACCCCTCACGGGTCCTGATATGAATAGTAAAAATGTCACTATTCACGTCACTATTCACTTTTACTATTCACTACTTTTTGCCTATTTAAGGGGGGTTGTCCCTTATTGAAAAACTCAGAATTTTTTTTTGTGAGAGAATTTCCTTTGTGAAAGAACTCTTTGCAAGCTTACTTCAGAGTTGTCTGAGAGCTACCACTTAGAAATTCCCACTATTTCCCACAAAGCTTGTAACTAGATTGATGACTAGCCTTCAAGCCTTGTACTATTGATCACTGTAATCTTGTAACTACTACTGCTGTAAGTGTTTTGAACTACTTTCAATAAAAACTTCTGTTTTCAATACTTTGATTATTTTGATAAAACTGCTTGGCTGGCCCTGCCGCCATACGGTTCAATAAAACTGCTTTTATTTTCAAGTATTTTGATATAACTGCTTGGCCGGTTCTACCGCCTTACTTTCAATTGTATTGTTTTCAGTATTTTCAATTATTTTGTTATAAACTGCTTGGCTGGCTCTGCCGCCTCATTTTACTATTATCAGTTGTGCTTCCTGTATCTGCTGCTTGGTCCCCCTCCCTTTATGGTATCAGAGCCATTCTTTCCTTGGCTGCCGGTAGAGTTGTTGTGTTTTCTTGTTTTTCCTGTACCTGTCTGACCTTGTGACCCTTCGTTGTTGTGTCGATCTTGCCGTCGTTGGCGCCACCGTAGTCATAAAGTGAATTCCTGAGTTCGAACAGTAAGGCCCGTGTAAGCCGAGAGAGAGGCGTTGAGGGCGTGAGAGGAAAAAGGGTTGATTGCGGTATGTGTTACGAAATGCAACGGTTGCGAGAAAAACATGATAATTGAGTGTTATAACTAGGATAGTTATAGAAAGAATGTGGAGATCCAATTCCTCTATTAGCTCCAGGACTGGTTGCCCTCCTGATATTGTGAATGAAGAAGATCATACTGTAGAGAAAAGTGAGTACCCTGATTTTAGAAAATGGAACATACCCAAAGTTTCTACTAAATCTGTTTATGAACTTGGTTGGTCTAAAAATACTGTTTTCTCTGAATATAGAGTCAGAACTGTTGAACAAACTTTTTCTATTTCTAAGCTTCATGAAAAATGCTGTTTATTTTCCAAAAAAGATATTAATAGTTTTGTGACTAATAAAGTTAAATATTTACACATTGGACTTGTTCAAGTGGCTGTTAAACCGTTAACAAGAAAAGGTATCAATGCTTCTGTGCTTATGTGTTTACGTGATGCTAGATTTAGACAATTTAATGATAGTATTCTTGGCATGATTACTGCTTCTTTGTATGATGGTCCTGTTTACTTTAACTGCAATCCTGATCTTGCTATTGCACTAGATGATCATAATATTGTTAAAGCTTTAACTTTGAACATATTAACATCTGGTTATGATATGGATGATGGTAGTAGACCTTTTGCTCTTATTTACCGTATTTACTATCGTTTGCTTGGTTCTCAATTGACTCCTTGTTCTAAAGATATGAGATCCTGCTGGTAATACTATGTTAATTCAATGTTCCACTCCTGATGTTCGAATTCGTGTTCCTAAAATGATTAAATGGGAAGAAATTACTCTTCCTAAAGAATGGACTTTGGAAAAAGAAACACCTCCTGTTAAACTTTTTAAACCTGTTTTTGATGAACTTGATTTCACTCATATTCAACAATTTGCTGATGGTACTGTTAAAATACATTTTGATGATGATACTTGTTTACCTCAAACCAAGCCTTTGAGAATCAAAGAAGGAAGACATTCCTTTGCTGGATCTGAAAGTCTTACTAAAAGAGATCATGAAATTGATGAGTTTTTGAAAAAGAATTTTCGAAAACAAGATTTAAAGCTCAAAGGAGTTGCTAGCAACACCTCCCAAGTTAGCAATGCTTTTTATTCAACCAAAACTGATTTTCCTCTTGATGACACTCAAAATACTAACGATGATGATGATGCAAAATCTGATGCTCCTTCTGCTACTGATTTTCCTCCTATTGAAACCCCTGTTTTTCATAATTCATTACGAGTTATTAATAGACTCGAACCTTTTGAATATGATATGGTTTTTCTATACAATGAATTTATGTTGTTAAAAAATCGTCCAAAAGGAAATATTACCAAGATACTTTTGCTCAGTCTGAAAAGGACAGAGTCAAAAGAAAATGGAAAGAAAAAATGGTTGAAGAAAGAAAACATATTTTGTTTTTTGATTATCTTGAAAACTATTATGTTTCAAAAAATGATGTTCATACTAATTATTTAAATGTTATTAGAAAATCTAATTTTGTTAAACCTGACAAAACCGTTGTACGGTCTAGTCACCCTCCTCTTGAAACTGTTTTGATCACTTGCCAAAGTGGTAATGAGAAAGCTGAAGTGAAAGCTTTTCCTTTCAAAATTGCTGATGATAAAACTCCTGTTTCTGCTATTATTGAACAAAACAATTTTGCTAATGAATCTTTGCACATCATTAGTCAACAGCTTGACCGTATTGAAGAAAAAATTGTTCAAAAAACTGTTGCTCCAAAACCTGAGATTCCTTTGATTGATTTGAGCGATCAAAGAGAAAAAATTAATTTCAAAACTTCTCAGAGTAAAACTGTTGACTTAGTTGCTTCCCAAAATTCAACTCTTGACAAAGTTGAAAAAATGCTTTCTGATTTAAAGGTTAAAACCGAGCAGGCTTCTGCATCCAAAAGTGCTGCTTGTGCTATTTCAAGAAATGAAAAAGAACCTGTTTTTGAAGAAACAACAGATTCTGAATCATCTTCTCATGTTTCCTATGAAAATGTTTTTGATGATTTACAACCAGAAATTAAAAGATTTATTGGAAAACCCAATTCCATGTCTTTTACAAAAAACTGGTATCCAAAACCTACTCCTCCTGATATGCAGTTTGAAGAAAGATCTTTTCAAACTCAGTTCTCTGTTTCTGCTGATAAAATGTATGAATGGAATATTGATGGTTTGTCTGAACAAGAAATTATTAACAAACTTGCTCACATGTCTATGGTTGGTTTTGCATACATGAACAATCATAATGATCTTGATCATCCTGATGTTGTTAACTTGCTTGTCACTGGATTTTCTGGTACTCTTCGTGGTTGGTGGGATAAACATCTCACAGAAGAATCCAGAGAACTTATTAAACATTCTGTTAAAAAAGATGATGATGGCATGCCTATTTTTGATGAAGATATTGGTCGAGGTATTCCTGATGGTGTCAATACCTTGGTCTATACTATTCTCAAACATTTTGTTGGTACTCCATCTAATATTTCATCTCGCATTTCTGATTATCTGAATAATTTGAAATGTCCTACTATGTCTGATTATAGATGGTACCAAGATGTCTTTCTCTCCAGGGTTATGCTTCGGAATGATTCCCAAAAAGCTTACTGGAAAGAGAAGTTTATTGATGGCCTTCCTCCTATCTTTGCTCATAAGGTAAAACAAGAACTAATGGGTAAAAGTGATTCTATTGATTATGATAATCTAACCTATGGTGATATTTTCAGTACTATTAAAAAACTTGGTATTAACATGTGTAATGATGAAAAATATTTACGACAACAATTAAAAAATAAAAAGAAAGCTAAATATGAAATGGGTAATTTCTGTGAACAGTATGGTTTACCTCCTATTGCCCCTTCCAGGCAAAAAGGAAAAAGTAAACATGATAAGGTTTACAAAAGTTATTCCCATAAAAAGCATAAAAGATACAGATCTCATTTTGTTAAACCCAATGATTATTATTCTTCTGAAAAGAAACCTGCTTTTAGAAAATATGTTAAACAAAGATCGGGTAAAGGTAAGTGCTTTAACTGTGGCAAATTTGGCCATTTCAGTAAAGGCTGTACCCAAAAGCCTGGTAAACTGAAAAACAAATTAAAAATGTTAAACATTAATGATAATGATCAAAATGAACTGTTTCAGATTCTTGAATCTGCTGTTTCAAGTGAGTCTTTTGAAGAGGATTTCTCCTCCTCATCAGATTCGTCTTATCAGTCTTGTGATTCTTCTGATACACCTAATATTAAACTTGGTTGTAAAGGATCTTGCTGTAATGCTATGAAATCCCTTAATGTGTTAACCAAAGAAGAAGAACAAGAACATTTGCTATTAACCACTATTGCTAAAATTGAAAACTCTATGCTTCAGAAAGAACTCCTTGATAAGTTTAAACAAAACTTAACAAGAGACAAAACTGCTAAAAAACCTAAAGCTCCTGTTAACTTTGAAGAAACTCTGGAAAGATTTAATAAAAATAGATCCAAAGAAATAACTGTTAACGATCTCCAAAAGGAAATTAACACTGTTAAACAAGAGATAATTCAATTAAAAAATGATGTCAAAAGTATTAAAAAAGACAATATTGATCTTAAACAAGAACTGTTAATTCTTAAAATTGATAAAAATTTGGATAAAAATCTGTCTGATAATGATGAGCACCAAGACGGAGAAGGATCTTCTCAACAAACTCCTCCTTCTGGTAATGTTTCTGATAACTTGATTCCTGATAACCTTATTACTTGGAATGATAACCAACTTGCTCTTGTTAAACATATGATGCCTCCGAAATGGTTTACTAAAGTTAGGATTGTTGTTTCACATGATTATGCTTTTGATACTATTACCATGATTGATTCTGGTGCTGATGTTAATTGCATTCAAGAAGGTTTGATCCCTTCTAAATATTTTGAAAAATCAACTGAAAGATTGGTATCTGCTAATGGCACACAAATGAAAATTAAATATGAATTGAGCAATGCTCATGTTTGCCATTCTGATGTTTGTTTTAAGATACCTTCTGTGCTTGTTAAAAATATGACTGATAAAGTGATTCTTGGATTGCCTTTCATTGCTTCTTTGTATCCCTTTCTTGTTGAACATGATGGAATTACTACTGATCCCTTTGGACAAAAAGTGAAGTTCAAATTTTGTTCAAAAAATGCTGAGAATGATGTCTTTAATCTTATTCATGATAAAGTCAAGCATCTTAATTTCCTTAAGCAAGAAATTAAGTTTAAAAAAATTATTGAACAGCTTTCTAATAAATTGTTACATGATGATTGCTCCAAAATTGTTAAAGAAAACCCTGTTAGAAACCACAAGTCCCCTAGGTCAACCATATTCCCCAATAGCATTCAAAAAGCCTACTCCTCTGGGTCTACTTCTTCTTATTGCTGTTCTGCACAACATATATATGTACCAACTTATTTAAATGATGAATTTAAAGCAAAACTTTTCAAAGGTTTTAATGCTTCATATTTAAATGATAAATTTTTCAAAGGTTTTAATGCTTCTTTCCTTGCCCAGCAGGAGAAAGAAAATATTCAAACCCCACATAAGTGGAAGGTAATGACTTCTTCGGCAGAGAAGAGGAACAAGGGGAAAGCTCCTGTACAGGACTATCCTCAAGACAAAGGACTCCCAGCGGGACAATCCTTTGTAATGCATGAAGGCGCATCTTCTGGAGTAACATCCAGTTATGCAACATCCCTTCAGGAGAATGTACCGGCAGAGGTTGCATACTCCAGTAGTGACATGATTATTGCTCTGCAGGAAGTTTTGTCAAAAGAATTACAATTCCATAGTGGAATCTATAGTGATTTGCCTGATTCCATAAAATTCATTCTTGACAATCTCCAAGCTGCTTTTAAATCAAACCAGAAAAACCTATTCAAAAGAACCCTGCAGGCTCTTGAAATACACCTTGTTAACCTTACAGCCTAAAATGAAGTTTACAATGACTACCTTATTAACCTTAATCCAGAAAATGAGGCTCATAGGAGCAACCCTGTTGAAACCCCTGAAATACACCATGTTGACTCAAATATTGATCTTTTTATTGGTCAACTCCTTGGCAGGGAGGAAATCCATTCAATGGATGATCATAAGACCATAATGGGTACTGATTATGCACGATTGAGTTCTAAGTCTCAATTTGCCATAAGAAGTGCTGTTGCCAACTTGCCCCCAGAAATACAAGCCCGTATTTTTGAAAGCAAGGTTATGACCAAGGATCTTGATCTTTGGCTCAAATATTTTAGAATATTGATTCTGATCACTCCAACTCTTATGGAGCCCAATGGTCCCAGCAGTGTTTACTTGAAAAAGAAATGGGAAAAGCATTTCAAACATAGTCTCAGAGTCCATGAGAAGAGTCACCCTTTTCCTGGTCTTTTGATTAATTATGAGGATGATTCTAAGCAGAATGTTTTTGGTGATCCCTTTTGGTTATCCCAAATGTTTGAATTTGGCTTCATACGGTTCATAAGAATAACAGACCATAGCCAAATTAGTCTATTCCCCGATATCATCAAAAAAGCTGTTGAAAATGAAGGCCCACTTGTTACTATTCGATGCTGGAGTACTCTTCCAAAATGGATGATAAAATGGATCAATAAATGATTGAAAATGAATGTTACTATTCGATGCTGGAGTACTCTTCCAAAATGGATGATAAATGAGTGGATGAATGTTCAACCTTCTAAGCATCTTGTCCTTATTAACGGATATACTTACCAAGGCCAATGGTATGATGGTAATACTTATGTTTCCCACAAACAGCCATTTGCTCTTGCTGAATGTTGGAGAAGCTATTTCAATAATCAAATTCTAGATGTCAGCCAGGAATTATGGAAAGATTACCATTTTTTTGGCAGCACAGATAGAATTTATGTTTTCATAAATAGACCTTATGCTTCAGTTGTTCGTCATCTTCAATGGACAAGTCATGCTGACCCTAGAATATTTCTCACAAGAGATCCTGTTTATAATCCTATATTTTATTGTGGGCTCTGCAACAAATATTGCACCTATCATGGTCATGAGTGTAATGAAGATCCCCCATGGGACCCCTGCCAAGTTTGGGATTATCCTTCAGAAGGAGCTTCTACTAGATCCCATTGATTATATTTGCCTAGCCAGCACAAAAGGCCAACAATACTACATGCCACCAATAATGCTATGCTACATGATACGTGCAACTTCATCTTTGTTTACTTTATGACAACTATTGCCACCAATAATGTTACATGGTACATGCAACTTCATGATGGTCTCCTTTGACTACTTTATGGCAACTATATCAATTATATGCATGCTCATGAAAATATTCACCGACTTTCATCCTGACTACTTTTGGCATTACACGCCAATAAAAATGCTGCTGCCTTCACCAATTTCTACCTGGAAATGATTCTCTTATTGACTACTTGTGGCACTCCACGCCAAGATACTTTCGGCTCCTGAAAAGGCGCTCCTGAAGCTTTCTACTGTTTTTGATACCCTTCACGGGTCCTGATATGAATAGTAAAAACGTCACTATTCACTTTTACTATTCATTTTTACTATTCACGTCACTATTCACTTTTACTATTCACTACTTTTTGCCTATTTAAGGGGGGTTGTTCCTTATTGAAAAACTCAGAATTTTCTTTGTGAGAGAATTTCCTTTGTGAAAGAACTCTTTGTAAGCTTACTTCAAAGTTGTCTGAGAGCTACCACTTAGAAATTCCCACTATTTCCCACAAAGCTTGTAACTAGATTGATGACTAGCCTTCAAGCCTTGTACTATTGATCACTGTAATCTTGTAACTACTACTGCTGTAAGTGTTTTGAACTACTTTCAATAAACACTTCTGTTTTCAATACTTTTATTATTTTGATATAACTGCTTGGCTGGCTCTGCCGCCATACAGTTCAATATAACTGCTTTTATTTTCAAGTATTTTGATATAACTGTTTGGCCGGTTCTACCCCCTTACTTTCAATTGTACTGTTTTCAGTATTTTCTATTATTTTGATATAAACTGCTTGGCTGGCTCTGCCGCCTCATTTTACTATTATCAGTTGTGCTTCCTGTATCTGCTGCTTGGTCCCCCTCCCTTTATGGTATCAGAGCCATTCTTTCCTTGGCCGCCGGTAGAGTTGTTGTGTTTCCCTGTTTTTCCTGTATCTGTCTGACCTTGTGACCCTTCGTTGTTGTGTCGATCTTGCCGTCGTTGGTGCCACCGTAGTCGTAAAGTGAATTCCCGAGTCCGAACAGTAAGGCCCGTGTAAGCCGAGAGTGAGGCGTTGAGGGCGTGAGAGGAAAAAGGGTTGATTGCGGTATGTGTTACGAAATGCAACGGTTGCGAGAAAAACATGATAACTGAGTGTTATAACTAGGATAGTTATAGAAAGAATGTGGAGATCCAATTCCTCTATTAGCTCCAGGACTGGTTGTCCTCCTGATATTGTGAATGAAGAAGATCATACTGTAGAGAAAAGTGAGTACCCTGATTTTAGAAAATGGAACATACCCAAAGTTTCTACCAAATCTGTTTACGAACTTGGTTGGTCTGAAAATATTGTTTTCTCTGAATATAGAGTCAGAACTGTTGAACAAACTTTTTCTATTTCTAAGCTTCATGAAAAATGCTGTTTATTTTCCAAAAAAGATATTAACAGTTTTGTGACTAAGAAAGTTAAATATTTACACATTGGACTTGTTCAAGTGGCTGTTAAACCTTTAACAAGAAAATGTATCAATGCTTCTGTGCTTATGTGTTTACGTGATGCTAGATTTAGACAATTTAATGATAGCATTCCTGGCATGATTACTGCTTCTTTGTATGATGGTCCTGTTTACTTTGATTGTTATCCTGATCTTGCTATTGCACTTGATGATCCTAATATTGTTAAAGCTTTAACTTTGAACATATTAACATCTGGTTATGATATGGATGATGGTAGTAGACCTTTTGATCTTATTTACCGTATTTACTATCGCTTGCTTGGTTCTCAATTGACTCCTTGTTCTAAGGATAGAGATCCTGCAGGTAATACTATGTTAATTCAATGTTCTACTCCTGATGCTCGAATTCGTGTTCCTAAAATGATTAAATGGGAAGACATTATTCTTCCTAAAGAATGGACTTTGGAAAAAGAAAAACCTCCTGCTAAACTTTTTAACCTGTTTTTGATGAACTTGATCTCACTCATATTCAACAATTTGCTGATGGTACTGTTAAAATACATTTTGATGATGATACTTGTTTACCTCAAAACAAGCCTTTGAGAATCAAAGAAGGAAGACATTCCTTTGCTGGATCTGAAAGTCTTACTAAAAGAGATCACGAAATTGATGAGTTTTTGAAAAAGAATTTTCAAAAACAAGATTTAAAGCTAAAAGGAGTTGCTAGCAACACCTCCCAAGTTAGCAATGCTTTTTATTCAACCAAAACTGATTTTCCTCTTGATGACACTCAAAATACTAATGATGATGATGATGCAAAATCTGATGCTCCTTCTGCTACTGATTTTCCTCCTATTGAAACCCTTTTTTTTCATAATTCATTACGAGTTATTAATAGACTCGAACCTTTTGAATATGATATGGTTTTTCTATATAATGAATTTATGTTGTTAAAAAATCGTCCTAAAAGGAAATATTACCAAGATACTTTTGATCAGTCTGAAAAGGACAGAGTCAAAAGAAAATGGAAAGAAAAAATGGTTGAAGAAAGAAAACATATTTTGTTTTTTGATTATCTTGAAAACTATTATGTTTCAAAAAATGATGTTCATACTAATTATTTAAATGTCATTAGAAAATCCAATTTTGTTAAACCTGACAAAACCGTTGTACGGTCTAGTCATCGTCCTCTTGAAACCGTCTTGATTACTTGTCAAAGTGGTTCTGAAAATGTTGATGTCAAAGCCTCCCCTTTCAAAATTGCTGATGATAAAACCCCTGTTTCTGCCATTATTGAACAAAACAATTTTGCTAATGAATCTTTGCATATTATTGGTCAACAGCTTGACCGTATTGAAGAAAAAATTCAAAAAACTGTTGCTCCAAAACCTGAGATTCCTTTGATTGATTTGAGCGATCAAAGAGAAAAAATTAATTTCAAAACTTCTCAGAGTAAAACTGTTGATCTAGTTGCTTCCCAAAATTCAACTCTTGATAAAGTTGAAAAAATGCTTTCTGATTTAAAAGTCAAAACCGAGCAGGCCTCTGCATCTAAAAGTGCTGCTTGTGCTATTTCAAGAAATGAAAAAGAACCTGTTTTTGGAGAAACAACAGATTCTGAATCATCTTCTCATGTTTCCTATGAAAATGTTTTTGATGATTAACAACCAGAAATTAAAAGATTCATTGGAAAACCCAATTGCATGTCTTTTACAAAAAACTGGTATCCAAAACCTACTCCTCCTGATATGCAGTTTGAAGAAAGATCTTTTCAAACCCAGTTTTCTGTTTCTGCTGATAAAATGTATGAATGGAATATTGATGGTTTGTCTGAACAAGAAATTATTAACAAACTTGCTCACATGTCTATGGTTGGTTTTGCATACATGAACAATCATAGTGATCTTGATCATCCTGATGTTGTTAACTTGCTTGTCACTGGATTTTCTGGCACTCTTCGTGGTTGGTGGGATAAACATCTCACAGAAGAATCCAGAGAACTTATTAAACATTCTGTTAAAAAAGATGATGATGGCATGCCTATTTTTGATGAAGATATTGGTCGAGGTATTCCTGATGGTGTCAATACCTTGGTCTATACTATTCTCAAACATTTTGTTGGTACTCCATCTAATATTTCATCTCGCATTTCTGATTATCTGAATAATTTGAAATGTCCTACTATGTCTGATTATAGATGGTACCAAGATGTCTTTCTCTCCAGGGTTATGCTTCGGAATGATTCCCAAAAAGCTTTCTGGAAAGAGAAGTTTATTGATGGCCTTCCTCCTATCTTTGCTCATAAGGTAAAACAAGAACTAATGGGTAAAAGTGATTCTATTGATTATGATAATTTGACTTATGGTGATATTTTCAGTACTGTTAAAAAACTTGGTATTAACATGTGTAATGATGAAAAATATTTACGACAACAATTAAAAAGTAAAAAGAAAGCTAAATATGAAATGGGTAATTTCTGTGAACAGTATGGTTTGCCTCCTGTTGCCCCTTCCTGGCAAAAACGAAAAAGTAAACATGATAAGATTTACAAAAGTTATTCCCATAAAAAGCATAAAAGATACCGTTTTGTTAAACCCAATGATTATTATTCTTCTGAAAAGAATTAGAAAACATGTTAAACAAAGATCGGGTAAAGTATGAAATGGCCCAGTTAATGTGTTAACCAATGATCAAAAGAACTGAATTCTTGAACAAGAAAATTTCTCCTATCATAACCACTCTTGTGATTCTTTGAAACTCCTAATAAAATTGTTGTAAAGGATCTTGTTGTAATGCTATGAAATCTGTTAATGTTAACCAAAGAGAAGAACAAGAACATTTGCTATTAACCACTATTGCTAAAATTGAAAACTCTATGCTTCAAAAAGAACTCCTTGATAAGTTTAAACAAAACTTAACAAGAGACAAAACTGTTAAAAAACCCAAAGCTCCTGTTAACTTTGAAGAAACTTTGGAAAGATTTAATAAAAATAAATCCAAAGAAATAACTGTTAATGATCTTCAAAAAGAAATAAAAAATGTTAAACAAGAGATAATTCAATTAAAAAATGATGTCAAAAATATTAAAAAAGACAATGTTGATCTTAAACAAGAACTGTTAATTCTTAAAATTGATAAAAATTTGGATAAAGATTTGTCTGATAATGATGAGCACCAAGATGGAGAAGGATCTTCTCAACAAACTCCTCCTTCTGGTAATGTTTCTGATAACTTGATTCCTGATAATCTTATTACTTGGAATGATAATCAACTTGCTCTTGTTAAACATATGATGCCTCCGAAATGGTTTACTAAAGTTAGAATTGTTGTTTCACATGATTATGCTTTTGATACTATTGCCATGATTGATTCTGCTGATATTAACTGCATCCAAGAAGGATTGATTCCTTCTAAATATTTTGAAAAATCTACTGAAAAATTGGTATCTGCTAATGGCACGCAAATGAAAATCAAGTACGAATTGAGTAATGCTCATGTTTGCCATAATGATGTTTGTTTTAAGATACCTTCTGTGCTTGTTAAAAACATGACTGATAGAGTGATACTTGGATTGCCTTTTATTGTTTCTTTGTATCCTTTCCTTGTTGAACATGATGGGATTACCACTGATCCTTGTGGACAAAAAGTGAAATTCAAATTTTGTTCAAAAAATACTGATAATGATGTTTTTAATCTTATTCATGCTAAAGTCAAGCATCTTAGTTTCCTTAAACAAGAAATTAAGTACAAAAAAATTGTTGAACAGCTTTCTGATAAATTATTACAGTCTAAAATTGATAATTTTCAGAAAATCCTGATGAATGATGTTTGTTCTGATATTCCTAATGCTTTTTGGCATAGGAAGAAACATATTGTTGATCTGCCTTATGTTAAAGATTTTAATGAGAAAAATATTCCTACCAAGGCTAGACCTATTCAAATGAATGCTGAAACTGTTGAATTCTGTAAAAATGAAATAAATGATTTGCTCAAGAAAAAACTGATTAGGAATACCAAGTCCCCATGGTCTTGTGCTGCTTTCTATGTCCAGAAAAATGCCGAACTCGAGAGAGGAACTCCTTGCTTAGTTATTAATTACAAACCTTTGAACAAAGTCTTAGAATGGATTAGGTACCCTATTCCTAACAAGAATGATTTAGTTCATAGATTGAGTGAAGCTGTTGTCTTCTCAAAATTTGATATGAAGTCTGGATTTTGGCAAGTCCAAATCAATGAAGCAGAAAGATACAAAACTGCTTTCACCATTCTGTTTGGTCACTATGAGTGGAATGTTATGCCTTTTGGTTTAAAAAATGCCCCTAGTGAATTCCAGAATATTATGAATGACATATTTAACTCTTTCAGTCATTTCACCATTGTTTACATTGATGATGTTTTGATATTCTCCAACTCTATTGATGAACACTGGAAACATTTGTACTCGTTTCTAGACACTATAAAAAGAAATGGTCTTGTTGTTTCTGCTAAGAAAATAAAGCTGTTCCAAACCAAAGTCAGATTTCTTGGATATAACATCTCTGAAGGTCAAATCCATCCTATCGATAGAGCCATTCAGTTTGTAGATAAATTCCCTGATGAAATCATTGATAAAACCCAACTCCAAAGATTTCTTGGTTCTCTAAATTATGTTGCTGATTTCTACAAAGATTTGAGAAAGCAGTGCAAACCACTCTTTGATCGGTTGCAAAATAATCCTCCTCCTTGGACTGATGTTTATACTTCTATTGTTAAACAAATCAAATATCATGTCAAGACTTTGCCTTGTCTTGGTATTCCTACTGTTAATGCCTTCAAGATTGTTGAAACTGATGCCTTTGATGTTGGCTATGGAGGCATTCTGAAACAAAGAATCACCCTAGATTCTCCAGAACAAATAGTTCGTTTCTACTCCGGAGTCTGGAATGCTGCACAACTAAATTATAGTATTATAAAGAAAGAGATTTTAGCTATTGTTCTCTGTATTTCAAAATTTCAAAGTGATTTATTAAACCAAAAGTTTCTATTACGTATAGATTGCAAAAGTGCTAAATATGTTATTGAAAAAGATGTTGAAAATATTGCCTCAAAACATATTTTTGCCAGATGGCAAGCTATTTTAAGTGTTTTTGATTTCACTATTGATTATATCAAAGGATCTCAAAATAGCATCCCTGATTTTCTTACTCGTGAATTCATGCAGAATTCCAATGGCGGGTAGAAGATCTAAGGATAAAAACCCTGTTGAACCTCAGTTAGTCAAAAAAGAACCAGTTTCTTCTTCCGAAATTGTTAACCGTTTTACTCCCGTAGGAACAATTCCTAAGCCAAACTACTCTTCTGTTTTGGCCTCAGCCTATGATACTTATGCTTTGACCCCTGTTCACCAACCAGTCAAGACTATTTACCCCAAGAAAGCCAATACTGCCTAGTATGTTAAAAAACAATATTTCCAAAATCTTTTTTTTATTGAACCAAATAGGTCTACAATTAGGAACCCCTCCAAATTTGCCAGATCTTATTTCCCTCCATTGTTCCATTGGATTCCGGAACATTTTGATAAAAAGCTAGAATATTATTCAGAGATTTTGCATCAGGAAGATGCTGTATTGATCAAAACAATTTATGATCTCACTAATAAATCCAAAATTATTTACCACAGTGTTTACATTAAGAACTTCATTTCTGAAAGAGAATGGGGCCCCTCCCCTGCCTTTTTAAGAAGGTTGACAAGATCCTCTGTTCCATACTCCTATTATGATTATATTACTGCTTGGTTCCGATTCATGCTTCACCAGAATGAAACAATGACTCATTCATGGTTTGTTAACTTTGACAAAGAGTTTGATGCTGGCACTACTTTACCTCTCTGGTTCAACAGATGGTGGACTCAGTTTGGTCCTGTTACTGATATTTTCCCTGAACCATTATTAACTACTTTTAGATCTTTTGAAAGCAATTTCAGGACTGATGCTCATAATGCCAAATTCTCTACTCTCCTCCATTTTGTTAAACAGTTCAGAATTCCTTGGATTTTAAAATGGCAATATGAGAAGAATAATGATGTCCTTGCCAGGTGCTGGTATGTCAAATGGTGGGATAAGTTTGGATATGTTCAACATATTATTGACAATGTTTCCAGACCATTACCCAGGAAACTTTCCCCTGCTCTTCAAGATAGGAAAATTGATTCTCCTTCTTCTTCCAGCAAACCTATAAAAAGCGGCTCTCCTTTTGATGATTTAAGTAAGGAAGCTCTTTGTATTCTCCTTGAAAGAAAAATTAAAGAAGAAGCTGCTGCCTCTAAAAGCTCAGATGAGGGTTCTATTTCTGCAAGCCCTTATTTCCCTCATCCCCAGCCATTTCCCAAAGAGTGGTTCAGTCATGATGGAGAATATGATGAAGAAGAAGATACTCCTGATCTAGGAGCAAATTGATTCCCTATTTGCCTAGCCTGCACAAAAGGCCAATAATTCTACTTTCACTATTGATTTACCTGGTGATGATTCTCCTTTTGACTACTTTTGGCACTCCACGCCAAGATACTTTTGGCTCCTGAAAAGGCGCTCATGATGCTTTCTACTGTTTTTGATGCCCCTCACGGGTCCTGATATGAATAGTAAAAACGTCACTATTTACTTTTACTATTCACGTCACTATTCACTTTTACTATTCACTACTTTATTTGCCTATTTAAGGAGGGTTGTCCCTTATTGTTAAACTCAGAATTTTCTTTGTGAGAGAATTTCCTTTGTGAAAGAACTCTTTGTAAGCTTACTTCAGAGTTGTCTGAGAGCTACCACTTAGAAATTCCCACTATTTCCCACAAAGCTTGTAACTAGATTGATGACTAGCCTTCAAACCTTGTACTATTGATCACTGTAATCTTGTAACTACTACTGCTGTAAGTGTTTTGAACTACTTTCAATAAACACTTCTGTTTTCAATACTTTGATTATTTTGATAAAACTGCTTGGCTGGCCCTGCCGCCATAAGGGTTCAATAAAACTGCTTTTATTTTCAAGTATTTTGATATAACTGCTTGGCCGGTTCTACCGCCTTACTTTCAATTGTATTGTTTTCAGTATTTTCAATTATTTTGTTATAAACTGCTTGGTTGGCTCTGCCGCCTCATTTTACTATTATCAGTTGTGCTTCCTGTATCTGCTGCGTGGTCCCCCTCCCTTTATGGTATCAGATGGAGAAGGATCTTCATCCCACGCAGCAGATACACAGGAAGCACAACTGATAATAGTAAAATGAGGTGGCAGAGCCAGCCAAGCAGTTTATAACAAAATAATTGAAAATACTAAAAGCAATATGATTGAAAGTAAAGCGGTAGAACCGGCCAAGCAGTTATATCAAAATACTTGAAAATAAAAGCAGTTATATTGAACCGTATGGCGGCAGAGCCAGCCAAGCAGTTATATCAAAATAATCAAAGTATTGAAAACAGAAGTGTTTATTGAAAGTAGTTCAAAACACTTACAGCAGTAGTAGTTACAAGATTACAATGATCAATAGTACAAGGCTTGAAGGCTAGTCATCAATCTAGTTACAAGCTTTGTGGGAAATAGTGGGAATTTCTAAGTGGTAGCTCTCAGACAACTCTGAAGTAAGCTTACAAAGAGTTCTTTCACAAAGGAAATTCTCTCACAAAGAAAATTCTGAGTTTAACAATAAGGGACAACCCCCCTTAAATAGGCAAATAAAGTAGTGAATAGTAAAAGTGAATAGTGACGTGAATAGTAAAAGTAAATAGTGACGTTTTTACTATTCATATCAGGACCCGTGAGGGGCATCAAAAACAGTAGAAAGCATCATGAGCGCCTTTTCAGGAGCCAAAAGTACCTTGGCGTGGAGTGCTAAAAGTAGTCAAAAGGAAAATCATCACCAGGTAAATCAATAGTGAAAGTAGAATTATTGGCCTTTTGTGCAGGCTAGGCAAATAGGGAATCAATTTGCTCCTAGATCAGGAGTATCTTCTTCTTCATCATATTCTCCATCATGACTGAACCACTCTTTGGGAAATGGCTGGGGATGAGGGAAATAAGGGCTTGCAGAAATAGAACCCTCATCTGAGCTTTTAGAGGCAGCAGCTTTTTCTTTAATTTTTCTTTCAAGGAGAATACAAAGAGCTTCCTTACTTAAATCATCAACAGGAGAGCCGCTTTTTATAGGTTTGCTGGAAGAAGAAGGAGAATCAATTTTCCTATCCTGAAGAGCAGGGGAAAGTTTCCTGGGTAATGGTCTGGAAACATTGTCAATAATATGTTGAACATATCCAAACTTATCCCACCATTTAACATACCAGCACCTGGCAAGGACATCATCATTCTTCTCATATTGCCATTTTAAAATCCAAGGAATTCTGAACTGTTTAACAAAATGGAGGAGAGTAGGGAATTTGGCATTATGAGCATCAGTCCTGAAATTGCTTTCAAAAGATCTAAAAGTAGTTAATAATGGTTCAGGAAAAATATCAGTAACAGGACCAAACTGAGTCCACCATCTGTTGAACCAGAGAGGTAAAGTAGTGCCAGCATCAAACTCTTTGTCAAAGTTAACAAACCATGAATGAGTCATTGTTTCATTCTGGTGAAGCATGAATCGGAACCAAGCAGTAATATAATCATAATAGGAGTATGGAACAGAGGATCTTGTCAACCTTCTTAAAAAGGCAGGGGAGGGGCCCCATTCTCTTTCAGAAATGAAGTTCTTAATGTAAACACTGTGGTAAATAATTTTGAATTTATCAGTGAGATCATAAATTGTTTTGATCAATAGAGCATCTTCCTGATGCAAAATCTCTGAATAATATTCTAGCTTTTTATCAAAATGTTCCGGAATCCAATGGAACAATGGAGGGAAATAAGATCTGGCAATTTGGAGGGGGTTCCTAATTGTAGACCTATTTGGTTCAATAAAAAAAAGATTTTGGAAATATTGTTTTTTAACATACTAGGCAGTATTGGCTTTCTTGGGGTAAATAGTCTTGACTGGTTGGTGAACAGGGGTCAAAGCATAAGTATCATAGGCTGAGGCCAAAACAGAAGAGTAGTTTGGCTTAGGAATTGTTCCTACGGGAGTAAAACGGTTAACAATTTCGGAAGAAGAGACTGGTTCTTTTTTGACTAACTGAGGTTCAACAAGGTTTTTATCCTTAGATCTTCTACCCGCCATTGGAATTCTGCAGGAATTCACGAGTAAGAAAATCAGGGATGCTATTTTGAGATCCTTTGATATAATCAATAGTGAAATCAAAAACACTTAAAATAGCTTGCCATCTGGCAAAAATATGTTTTGAGGCAATATTTTCAACATCTTTTTCAATAACATATTTAGCACTTTTGCAATCTATACGTAATAGAAACTTTTGGTTTAATAAATCACTTTGAAATTTTGAAATGCAGAGAACAATAGCTAAAATCTCTTTCTTTATAGTACTATAATTTAGTTGTGCAGCATTCTAGACTCCGAAGTAGAAACGAACTATTTGTTCTGGAGAATCTGGGGTGATTCTTTGTTTCAGAATGCCTCCATAGCCAACATCAGAGGCATCAGTTTCAACAATCTTGAAGGCATTAACAGTAGGAATACCAAGACAAGGCAAAGTCTTGACATGAGATTTGATTTGTTTAACAATAGAAGTATAAACATCAGTCCAAGGAGGAGGATCATTTTGCAACCGATCAAAGAGTGGTTTGCATTGCTTTCTCAAATCTTTGTAGAAATCAGCAACATAATTTAGAGAACCAAGAAATCTTTGGAGTTGGGTTTTATCAATGATTTCATCAGGGAATTTATCTGCAAATTGAATGGCTCTATCGATAGGATGGATTTGACCTTCAGAGATGTTATATCCAAGAAATCTGACTTTGGTTTGGAACAACTTTATTTTCTTAGCAGAAACAAGAAGAACATTTCTTTTTATAGTGTCTAGAAACGAGTACAAATGTTTCTAGTGTTCATCAATAGAGTTGGAGAATATCAAAACATCATCAATGTAAACAATGGTGAAATGACTGAAAGAGTTAAATATGTCATTCATAATATTCTGGAATTCACTAGGGGCATTTTTTAAACCAAAAGGCATAACATTCCACTCATAGTGACCAAACGGAGTGGTGAAAGCAGTTTTGTATCTTTCTGCTTCATTGATTTGGACTTGCCAAAATCCAGACTTCATATCAAATTTTGAGAAGACAACAGCTTCACTCAATCTATGAACTAAATCATTCTTGTTAGGAATAGGGTACCTAATCCATTCTAAGACTTTGTTCAAAGGTTTGTAATTAATAACTAAGCGGTGAGTTCCTCTCTCGAGTTCGGCATTTTTCTGGACATAGAAAGCAGCACAAGACCATGGGGACTTGCTATTCCTAATCAGTTTTTTCTTGAGCAAATCATTTATTTCATTTTTACAGAATTCAACAGTTTCAGCATTCATTTGAATAGGTCTAGCCTTGGTAGGAATATTTTTCTCATTAAAATCTTTAACATAAAGCAGATCAACAATATGTTTCTTCCTATGCCAAAAAGCATTAGGAATATCAGAACAAACATCATTCATCAGGATTTTCTGAAAATTATCAATTTTAGACTGTAATAATTTATCAGAAAGCTGTTCAACAATTTTTTTGTACTTAATTTCTTGTTTAAGGAAACTAAGATGCTTGACTTTAGCATGAATAAGATTAAAAACATCATTATTAGTATTTTTTGAACAAAATTTGAATTTCACTTTTTGTCCACAAGGATCAGTGGTAATCCCATCATGTTCAACAAGGAAGGGATACAAAGAAGCAATAAAAGGCAATCCAAGTATCACTCTATCAGTCATGTTTTTAACAAGCACAAAAGGTATCTTAAAACAAACATTATTATGGCAAACATGAGCATTACTCAATTCGTACTTGATTTTCATTTGCGTGCCATTAGCAGATACCAATTTTTCAGTAGATTTTTCAAAATATTTAGAAGGAATCAATCCTTCTTGGATGCAGTTAATATCAGCACCAGAATCAATCATGGCAATAGTATCAAAAGCATAATCATGTGAAGCAACAATTCTAACTTTAGTAAACCATTTCAGAGGCATCATATGTTTAACAAGAGCAAGTTGATTATCATTCCAAGTAATAAGATTATCAGGAATCAAGTTATCAGAAACATTACCAGAAGGAGGAGTTTGTTGAGAAGATCCTTCTCCATCTTGGTGCTCATCATTATCAGACAAATCTTTATCCAAATTTTTATCAATTTTAAGAATTAACAGTTCTTGTTTAAGATCAACATTGTCTTTTTTAATATTTTTGACATCATTTTTTAATTGAATTATCTCTTGTTTAACATTTTTGATTTCTTTTTGAAGATCATTAACAGTTATTTCTTTGGATTTATTTTTATTAAATCTTTCCAAAGTTTCTTCAAAGTTAATAGGAGCTTTGGGTTTTTTAACAGTTTTTTCTCTTGTTAAGTTTTGTTTAAACTTATCAAGGAGTTCTTTCTGAAGCATAGAGTTTTCAATTTTAGCAATAGTGGTTAATAGCAAATGTTCTTGTTCTTCTTCTTTGGCTAACACATTAAGGGATTTCATAGCATTACAGCAAGATCCTTTACAACCAAGTTTAATATTAGGTGTATCAGAAGAATCACAAGACTGATAAGACGAATCTGATGAGGAGGAGAAATCCTCTTCAAAAGACTCACTTGTAACAGCAGATTCAAGAATCTGAAACAGTTCATTTTGATCATTATCATTAATGTTTAACATTTTTAATTTGTTTTTCAGTTTGCCAGGCTTTTGGGTACAGTCTTTACTGAAATGACCAAATTTGCCACAGTTAAAGCACTTACCTTTACCCGATCTTTGTTTAACATGTTTTTTAAAAGCAGGTTTCTTTTCAGAAGAATAATAATCATTGGGTTTAACAAAACGGTATCTTTTATGCTTTTTATGGGAATAACTTTTGTAAACCTTATCATGTTTACTTTTTCCTTTTTGCCTAGAAGGGGCAATAGGAGGTAAACCATATTGTTCACAGAAATTACCCATTTCATATTTAGCTTTCTTTTTATTTTTTAATTGTTGTCGTAAATATTTTTCATCATTACACATGTTAATACCAAGTTTTTTAATAGTACTGAAAATATCACCATAAGTCAAATTATCATAATCAATAGAATCACTTTTACCCATTAGTTCTTGTTTTACCTTATGAGCAAAGATAGGAGGAAGGCCATCAATAAACTTCTCTTTCCAGTAAGCTTTTTGGGAATCATTCCGAAGCATAACCCTGGAGAGAAAGACATCTTGGTACCATCTATAATCAGACATAGTAGGACATTTCAAATTATTCAGATAATCAGAAATGCGAGATGAAATATTAGATGGAGTACCAACAAAATGTTTGAGAATAGTATAGACCAAGGTATTGACACCATCAGGAATACCTCGACCAATATCTTCATCAAAAATAGGCATGCCATCATCATCTTTTTTAACAGAATGTTTAATAAGTTCTCTGGATTCTTCTGTGAGATGTTTATCCCACCAACCACGAAGAGTGCCAGAAAATCCAGTGACAAGCAAGTTAACAACATCAGGATGATCAAGATCACTATGATTGTTCATGTATGCAAAACCAACCATAGACATGTGAGCAAGTTTGTTAATAATTTCTTGTTCAGACAAACCATCAATATTCCATTCATACATTTTATCAGCAGAAACAGAAAACTGGGTTTGAAAAGATCTTTCTTCAAATTGCATATCAGGAGGAGTAGGTTTTGGATACCAGTTTTTTGTAAAAGACATGGAATTGGGTTTTCCAATGAATCTTTTAATTTCTGGTTGTTAATCATCAAAAACATTTTCATAGGAAACATGAGAAGATGATTCAGAATCTGTTGTTTCTCCAAAAACAGGTTCTTTTTCATTTCTTGAAATAGCACAAGCAGCACTTTTAGATGCAGAGGCCTGCTCGGTTTTGACTTTTAAATCAGAAAGCATTTTTTCAACTTTATCAAGAGTTGAATTTTGGGAAGCAACTAGATCAACAGTTTTACTCTGAGAAGTTTTGAAATTAATTTTTTCTCTTTGATCGCTCAAATCAATCAAAGGAATCTCAGGTTTTGGAGCAACAGTTTTTTGAACAATTTTTTCTTCAATACGGTCAAGCTGTTGACCAATAATATGCAAAGATTCATTAGCAAAATTGTTTTGTTCAATAATGGCAGAAACAGGGGTTTTATCATCAGCAATTTTGAAAGGGGAGGCTTTGACCTCAACATTTTCAGAACCACTTTGACAAGTAATCAAGACGGTTTCAAGAGGAGGATGACTAGACCGTACAACGGTTTTGTCAGGTTTAACAAAATTGGATTTTCTAATGACATTTAAATAATTAGTATGAACATCATTTTTTGAAACATAATAGTTTTCAAGATAATCAAAAAACAAAATATGTTTTCTTTCTTCAACCATTTTTTCTTTCCATTTTCTTTTGACTCTGTCCTTTTCAGACTGATCAAAAGTATCTTGGTAATATTTCCTTTTAGGACGATTTTTTAACAACATAAATTCATTATATAGAAAAACCATATCATATTCAAAAGGTTCGAGTCTATTAATAACTCGTAATGAATTATGAAAAACAGGGGTTTCAATAGGAGGAAAATCAGTAGCAGAAGGAGCATCAGATTTTGCATCATCATCATCATTAGTATTTTGAGTGTCATCAAGACGAAAATCAGTTTTGGTTGAATAAAAAGCATTGCTAACTTGGGAGGTGTTGCTAGTAACTCCTTTTAGCTTTAAATCTTGTTTTCGAAAATTCTTTTTCAAAAACTCATCAATTTCATGATCTCTTTTAGTAAGACTTTCAGATCCAGCAAAGGAATGTCTTCCTTCTTTGATTCTCAAAGGCTTGTTTTGAGGTAAACAAGTATCATCAAAATGTATTTTAACAGTACCATCAGCAAATTGTTGAATATGAGTGAGATCAAGTTCATCAAAAACAGGTTTAAAAAGTTTAACAGGAGGTGTTTCTTTTTCCAAAGTCCATTCTTTAGGAAGAGTAATGTCTTCCCATTTAATCATTTTAGGAACACGAATTCGAGCATCAGGAGTAGAACATTGAATTAACATAGTATTACCAGCAGGATCTCTATCCTTAGAACAAGGAGTCAATTGAGAACCAAGCAAGCGATAGTAAATACGGTAAATAAGAGCAAAAGGTCTACTACCATCATCCATATCATAACCAGATGTTAATATGTTCAAAGTTAAAGCTTTAACAATATTAGGATCATCAAGTGTAATAGCAAGATCAGGATAACAATCAAAGTAAACAGGACCATCATACAAAGAAGCAGTAATCATGCCAAGAATGCTATCATTAAATTGTCTAAATCTAGCATCACGTAAACACATAAGCACATTGATACCTTTTCTTGTTAAAGGTTTAACAGCCACTTGAACAAGTCCAATGTGTAAATATTTAACTTTCTTAGTCACAAAACTGTTAATATCTTTTTTGAAAAATAAACAGCATTTTTCATGAAGCTTAGAAATAGAAAAAGTTTGTTCAACAGTTCTGACTCTATATTCAGAGAAAACAGTATTTTCAGACCAACCAAGTTCGTAAACAGATTTGGTAGAAACTTTGGGTATGTTCCATTTTCTAAAATCAGGGTACTCACTTTTCTCTACAGTATGATCTTCTTCATTCACAATATCAGGAGGACAACCAGTCCTGGAGCTAATAGAGGAATTGGATCTCCACATTCTTTCTATAACTATCCTAGTTATAACACTCAGTTATCATGTTTTTCTCGCAACCGCTGCATTTCGTAGCACATACCGCAATTAACCCTTTTTCCTCTCACGCCCTCAACGCCTCACTCTCGGCTTACACGGGCCTTACTGTTCGGACTCGGGAATTCACTTTACGACTACGGTGGCACCAACGACGGCAAGATCGACACAACAACGAAGGGTCACAAGGTCAGACAGATACAGGAAAAACAGGGAAACACAACAACTCTACCGGCGGCCAAGGAAAGAATGGCTCTGATACCATAAAGGGAGGGGGACCAGGCAGCAGATACAGGAAGCACAAATATATATATATATATATATATATAGGTTCAGTGTAAAAAAATCCAGCACCGCCACCTAAACGAAAACCGAAATATTTGAAATTTTAAAACCGAAACCAAACCGAAATTAGGAAAAACCGACCAAAACTCGAAATTTCAATCGGTTTTGATTGGTCCATTCAGTTTTCTAGTTTGAACACACACCCCTACTTGGTGGCAAGATTTCCTTTTATTAATTGTCCCTCACTCCACCCATTAAGTTTACACGCTTTGCACACCCTGTGCAAACATGTGAACCAATTATTAGTCAATTTTAATAGACAATTACATTCCCAAAAAGTAAATCCCTACACCAAAATTCATTTGAGTCGCATTAAAATAAGCGTATGTTTGGGATAGCTTATTTAACTGAAATTGAAATTTTTTTGTTAAAAGTACTGTAGATAAAACTAAAAGGTAGCTGAAATAGTATAACTCAACCCATGAATAGTACAAAAAATGCAATAAAACCCATAAATAGTAATAAAAATAAGCTAAATAGTAAAAAAAGCTGATTTGTTAAGTCAATGCTAAACGCATGCTAAATTAGTTACAATACAGAGGTAGCTAATTTTTATTTTTTTTAATTCAAGAATTTGGCTGTGTGTATTGTAACTAATTTCTCTTCCGCTTTGTGATATTGACATTGTCATCGAATAGATACGTTTGAAAAATGATAATGACCATTCAGTGCAGATGTCAATCCCGTGCAACTTTGAACCATATATCTCAATCCCTTAACTTTTGCCTCTGAAACATGGTAATCTTCCTTGTCACTGTTATAATCCTCTTTTTACACGGCTGAATGTTAAGCCAGGGTGATCTGGGCTGATGTCAACTCCAGACTTTTATGATCGATCATAGAGCCCAAGTTCGGTGTCTATGGTCTCTGTGCTCTCTTTATCCGGTGCATCACCAGGATAAATGATTGTCTAGCTTTCTAGATCCATTTCTGTTTTACAATAAAGTTCATCCATATTAGGCTTGTACAAAAAAAAAACCGCTTAGACGGCATTTAAACTAACCAAAACCAACCACGCGCAAAATGAGGCACCGCATTGCTGACCGTAGTGGAGGTGCAAGTGCAGTGCTCTTTGTAGTTCTATGTTCTGAAAACTAAAAAAAAAATGCACTACATTACACCCTTTTTTTTTTTAATACTCAACATTGCCCTGCACCTAATAATATATCAATTTTAATTTATTTTTAAAATGAATTATATATTAATTATTTATTGTTTAATACATATTTGATATTTATGAAAACCAACCAAATTGCACCCGCACAATTTAAGCTAAGGTGTAGTGAGGGTTTTGGGCAACCCACGTGGTGCAATGCTAACTATAGCCCAAAACCGTACCAAACTGCACCGATTAAGTACATCCTAATCATGGTCGGAGCCATAGTTGGACTGGGAGAATGCCCCCCCCCCCCCATTTTTTAAAAATATTATTATATATAAGTACTAATTTTAGCAATTTGTTTACACTCTTGCCTCCTTAACAATATTATTAATTCTTTGAATAATATTGTTATAGTCACAATTTTTTTTACAACATTTTTATAAATGGTTAAGATAGCAAATTCTTATTGGCTCATATTTGGGCCTACTATTTACATCATTTTCTACTTACCAATAACCACTCATCACATCAGCAATTTGTAAAAAAAAAATTTAAAACTCTAGCATTTTCCTCATTTTAAAGGCCATAAAAAAAATTTATAGATCAAAAATTTAAAACAAAATATACAAGCCCAAAAAAATTAGTCTAACAACAAAAATTACCAATAGTGATATTAAAAAAAATTAAGTCTAGCCATCCAATTTTACCTAAAACAAACAACTTGATCCTTTAAAATATCACAAATCAAAGACAAAAAAAAAAAACTCAATAGTAGCAGCAGCAAAATCAGATGCCGAAGTCATTGCACACAACCAACAGCAAAATCACTCCCATAACCCTAAGTTCTGGCTCTATCTCTGTCAGAGACTCTCTAACCCTAATCCATATATGAAGTTATTTTTCATTTATGAAAATAATGATAAAAGATAATTTTGTTTATTATTTTTATCAATTTTACATACATCACACATGTTAGCTTAAATTTCTCTCTTGGGTCTATTATATATTATTGTCATTATTTTGTAATAAGTCCGTAAAGAAGAGGAGGGTATACCGGTATAGACTCAAAAGCTTAAATGTAAAGTTCACCTGAAAAGAAATATAAGCTGGCATTGCTCATACAACTCCAAAAACAAGTAATATACGCCATAAAAAGCGTCAATTGTTTTGTTGCTTCCAAAAAGTAACCCTGGGAGCAAAAATCTTTTATTTAGATGCAGAGCGTATTTGGTAATACGTAAGTATGCTCTTAAAGAGCTTTAAGGCAATTGTAGAATATAGAGTTTTAATTTAGCAGTTTTTGACTTTGTTTAGCCGACTTTGAAATGAGCTTTCAGGGGTTTGCTAAATAGCTTTTTCATGACAGTTTCGAAAGAGCAACTTCGTAGATATAACTTTTGTGTCATAATTTCGATACGGTTGATTGTAAGTGGTAGTTAAAATAGTGAGTCCATATGAAAACGATAAACTACTTACAATTGGCCATATTATAGTTGTGGCAAAAATTGTTACTCAAAAATTGTTGTCTTATAATAATTCCTTTAAAAGAGAGACTCAATACCCACAGTTTAACAATAACAATAAGGAAAACTATGTTATTATTATTATTGTAGATGGTGGTGATGATGTTTTTATTAAATTTACATTTGTCACTGGTTGAATTATTTGGATTCAAGTGATGAGAATTTGGTCAAGATTAAGTTACACTTGATATAGTTGTTTGTTAATGTTATACAGTACTTCATAACTTTGAAGAAATGTGGTGATGAGAATATGGTGATTATGGTTCAGCAGGAATGAGGAGAGACACGGCAAGGCAAGATCACAAGCTTCTGCTATTTTGTAGAAAGAACGATTCCTCTTGGATGAGTTTCAAACGGCTAACTTCAAAATAAGTACGTTTGTGCATGAGAACAATATGCGGTTGACACCACCATTGATTCCGTGGTTCAAACTTAATGTTGATGGGGCAACTTTTGCTCACTCTCAAACAGCTGGTTTTGGGGCTATCATACGTGACCATGCCGGCAAAGTGGAGGCCGCCTTAAGCAAACACTTTGCTGCACCTCTAGGACCGCTGGAAATCAATGCTAAGGCCTTGGAGTAGGGAGTGCTCTTCGCTTGGGAGGGGGGAATCCTTGACATTGTTGTGGAGGGCAATTTGATGATTGTTATTGATGCTTTGATGGGCTCTAGTGACCCATCAGCTGTTATTGCCAATATCACTGAGGGGACTCGACAAAAGCTGCAAGATTTCAGAAGAATTCAACTGTCTCACATAAAACGGCAAGACAATCACCCAGTTCATGTTTTGGCCAACATTAATTTGATTCTTATATTACTTGAATAGGGGAAAATTCATTCATAGTTGAGTTTGCTTTGGCTCATGACGTATCATTTTTATATTCTTAACAAAATTACAATATTCTTATCAAAAAAAGAAAAAAAAACTTTTTATTAAATAAAAATTTGAAAACTATTTTAACACATGCACACTAAATTGATATTAATTAGCTGTTATTTACTATTTATTCAATAAGGTCACATATTGTATAAAATTTTAAAGTTTAAGAAACTTGAAATTAAATAGTTTATAAATGCAATAGTTATGTAGTAAGTGAAACATTTCTTTCTCTGTTTTGAAAAATGTTTAGAACAGGCTAGTTAAAACCACTAAAAAATCATGTAAAATTGGTAGTGGTCAAGTTAAAAATTTATACAAACTAGCTATTGTAAATTGCCATATAATGATAAAAAAAAATTATTTTATGTTGTGGGAGTTAGCACAAAGTGATAAAAAAATAATAAAGAAAAAATAATTAAATAAATTAAGTAGTTAAAAAATAGAACTTTTGATGTTGGGCATATTGTAAGTGATGTGTTAAAATAGATAAAATAGTTTTTTGAGTTGCTAAAATCTAAAATTTTTAGCACCAATCTCCTAACATCCAACAATATCATAAATAATGTAAAATTATTAATTAGGTAATAGATATAAATTTATGGAAGAAATTGTCTTGTGTAAAGGTTGTGAGTATATTATCCTTCTCCTTTTTCTTTTTTTTTTGGTGGGAATATTATCCCTATCTTTATTATATGGTTCGTAAGTATTAGTATCATCATAAACGATCAGATACTAGGGTCCTTTTGGTTAGGTGTTTGGGGAGCTTAAAATAGCATTTTTAAACTCAAAATTCTATTTTACAACCACAATTTCTCATAATTTTTTTTACAAATATTTATTTCAAACTCAAAATACCATTTTTCAATTTATACAAACGACCCAAAGAAATTTACCACAGTAACGAATAGATGATCCAGGTGTGGGCCTGGGCCATAGGGGAAGCACCTTCGAAAGATCAAGAGAAGCAGGTTGATACTCCTTATTTTGTAGCCCAATAAAGAAAGAAGGAATAACGGTCAGACACTTGAGGTGGAGCCAACCCAATGACCAGAAATAAATTCTGGATTGTATCGCTGATATTATTCTTAAGGAGGATCTTTAAAATTTCTCACAATTGAATTAATGAAATGACCCTTTTGTTCCTAAAAAAAAGGGAGGCAAAATGGTTCTGCACACATACTTTTTATATCCTCCTATATTTTTTTGAGATAGGACAAATTATATTTTGAATCTTATATTTTATAGCGCTAGTTACGGGGTAATGTTTTAGCATTCTTAAGAATGTTTAGATTCTCATGTTTGGTTACAAATCACATTAAGGAATCAGATGCCAAGGGTATTTGAATTCCCTCTTTACTCGTCTCAGCAGGTGCAGGTTGCTTTCTTTGGGCATGGGTTCATGTATCATAAATAATAGTGGTTAGAGTGTAGATACTACAAATTTTGCACTTGCAGACTATTCCTTCAAAAGACTTATATATTGAATTAACCAGTCGCTAACCCATACTATGCATGAGAACCTACCTATTTGTAAGGTAAATTACAATAATTTTATAAAAAATTTAAGTAAGTACACCATTCTATGATTTGTGATTGTATGATTTCAATTTGTGTTACAATTTGATGAAGAAGTCATTCCTTGAACTTACAATGGATTACAAAAAATTTGTCAGACGGTTTCAAATACAGCAAAAAAATAAATAAAAAATTCAGATATTAAAATTTCTAAAAGACCAAAATATATTAATGAATTAGGCAATTCATTGTTTAGAAATTTTTGAAACAAAACAAAATATATATGACTAAATAATAGAGAAATATAAGAGAAAGATGAGTTACATTCAAAAGAGTAATTTCAATTATTGCAAGCTTTTTTTTCTTGTAAAAAACGGTTAGAGAGAGTTTGGTGGTTCATGTACGAAAATTACTTTTTAAAAATACATAAAAAACCATAAAACAATTTTTTTTTTTAACAAAATAGAGGAGAAGAAAATAACATAAGAAAAGCTCATACCTCTACTCGGCTTTTAAAAAAAATATATTGGGGTTTGTTTTGCTTTTATAGTGTTCATGATTAATCTCGCAAATTTAGAGATAAATTACCAATGTTTGAATTTAAGTTAAAGTTTGGTTTGTTAGAGAGATAGGGTTTCACTCCTTGTTAAGTTTGGACTAAACAAAAATAATTTTATTTTAAACAAAATGATAATTTTATTTAAATATTTTTAAAAAATGATAATAATGAGTTTGAGTTTTAGTTGGACTTGTTAGAGATATAGAGTTTCAATCATTGTTAAGTTTAGACTAAATAGAAATAATTTTATTTAAATAAAATGATAATTTTTATATAAATATTTTAAAGAAAAGATAATGATGAGTTTGAGTTTTCGTTAGACTTATTAGAGAGATAGAGTTTCAATACTTATTAAGTTTGGATTAAACAAAAATAATTTTATTTAAATAAAATGATAATTTTATTTAAATATTAATGATAATGATGTGTTTGAGTTTAATTTGGACTTATTAGAAAAATAGATTTTTACTCATTGTTAAGTTTGAACTAAACAAAATAATTTATTTAAATAAATGATAATTTTATTTAAATATTGTACTGACGTGAAAAATTGTGGGAGTTTCAAAGACTTCGATTATATATATATATATATATATATATAGATATATAGATTAGTGTAGGTATAAACGCTAAAGCTTGGTTAGGACCTTGAGTGATAAATTCTGTTTAAAAGATGATAAACTTTTTTCACATGCATGATTAATTTTAGTTTGTTAAATTTAGATATTCCAAATTGTTGTTTTGCGTTTGTTGCTGTTGTAGTTTTCATGTTCACTGTCCTACGATATACTCATTTTGTCATGTTGTTCTTTTTTATACATTTTCTTGCTTAAAAGGGTTTTTATTAAAAACTAAGTAAGCTAAACATTGTAGTTAGATGCATAAAATGTAACATCAAAAAGAAAGTATAACAAAATCTCTATTGTGAATGGTTGCAGGCGTTTGATGAAGTGCATTAATTGTGGCATATAGCTTCATTAGTTTCAAAATTTTAATTCGACAACATCTTAGCAAAACTCAATTAATTATCGTTGGAATATAATGTTTGTTATTATTTTTAGAACATATTGGCCTTAAGTAAATAAGTTCTAAGTAACTATTACTAATCATAAAAATATAGATATTCATATGTTCAATAACTATTTTAAGTTTGTGCAATCTAAATTGTTACTGTAAGGACACAAAGTAAGCCTCTGGCCCAAATGCGTGATCGGGCTGGCCCAAGTGGCCTACACAATAGAATTTGTAGAAAGTTGGCTTAAAGCCTAGAATTCCTGGGGCTCGAGAAAGCTATGGGATAAGGGCTAAGTTCACTTCTGGCACGAAGCGAGCTAGTGGAGTGATCTTTCCTCTTCTCGGACGTGGGCCGATGAGCTTATGTCCTGACTTCCCTTCTATTTTCTGGGAGGAGAGAGAGAGTGAGTCTTCCTCATTTCTTAGAGAAAATTCGAATCCCCTTCCTATGGTCCCCCCCTCTCTATTTATACTTCCCATCTCTGGTTCCCATTTGTCTTTTCCCTAAAAACGCTTCCCAATGCCTGTAAAACTGACCACTGTCCCCTCAGAAGTCACTTCTCCATTAATGTGGCCAGGTGGATAGGTGGGAGGCCTTTAATGCGGTGGCAGCAGCTTTATGCAGTGCACGTCCCACTTGTCCCCCTCCTCGACGCCCCATTGAGGTTGGGGGTGACTTGCTGAGCTTTAGGAGCCCTTCCTTGGACGTCGTGCTACGCCCTTCGGTCCCTGGCTCTGCTGTCCGAGGAGACCTTCTCCTCGAACCCTCATCTAACTGGCCGACGGCCTGGTTGGCGGGCCTTTGGGCCCCCGTTTCAGGAGGTCCTATTCTCGGTTCACAACCCCTTGGCGGAGTTCACGCTTTCGGATCAGGCCCAAGGCCCACATGGTGCTTTGATGTTTTTACCCCCACAGTTACATTAATGAGATTAGAATTGTATAAAATATATTTTTTTAGTTGTGGTTTAAAAAATTAGGTTGGCATTGTAATAATGAGATTAGCATTAATAAAATATAAAATATATTTTAAGTTTGTGCAATCTAACTTGTTACATGAATGAGATTGGCATTGTATTAATGAGATCAGCATTGTATAAAATATGTTCAACTAGAATCAAAATCCTCTCTGAAAGTCAAAAAGTCGTGGTTCTCATTCATTTGTGCGGTAGGCGTTATGCCGGGCAAGATGTAATCATGTCATCGATGTCACCGAACCACTAAACATTGTTGGATCCAACTAAAAAAAAAAAGAGTTAATTGGATTGAATCTGTACTTCTTTTATGTGGTCCATACCATATGGAAGTGGATGTAAACGCCTACTAAATAAATATAAAAATGATATCGATATATCTTCATTTTTACCGGTTTATAAATAATAATAATAATAATAAGACATAAATTTACAGGTTTATAAAAAAAAAACATACATTTTCTGAATGAATTAATATATAACAAACGAGGATGAAGTCTAGGTGGATGAAAAAAAAAATCATTATAGAATTTTAAATAAAAATCTATTTAGTATTAACAAATCCGATATATATATATATATATATATATTTTTGTGAGAAGGTTTTTGGTAATTTTTGTTGGGCTTGTTAGTTTTTTTTTTTCCCTTAAATTTTACATTTATAAATTTTTTAATGGCCTTTAAAAAGATCAATGATATTATTAAGAGAGGTAATTGTAATTTTATTAAACCAAATTATTAAAAGGGTTTTACTAACAATTATAATAAATTATTTTTGAAAATTTTTTTTATCAAGAATTAAAAAAGTTGTCAAACTTTTTAACAATTTTTTAAATTTGCGATAAAAATTTTCCCTGATTCCCAGAAGAATCAAAATCTTTAACTCTAGTTTTGACTAAATGTTACTCGACGTCACAAACCACTAATACAAAAAATGGATGGAAAGACGTCGAAATGCATGTGCATGTACAACTCTTCCATTCATTTTCCCCTATAAAAACCCCATTAGCCTTTCGCTAAGATAAACACTGAGAAAAATCTTATGCCCTAATCAACCATATATGTGGGGAAAAACTTTCTTAAAGGTCTTCATGGACCTCAAGGTTTTTGCTCTGGTATTATTGATTCTTAATGGAAACCCAGCTTCTACCAGGGCTGCGCGTTTGTCGTCTCTGATGAAGTCCAAACTTGAAGGTCGTTCTCGGGTACCCCCCTCAATGCCAAACCCCCGAACTTACTTGCCGGCCCCACCAAGAAGATGGTCTTCATCTCCATAGACGGTTGAAGATGATAATGGAGAGTAGCTTAAATAAAATGTCTGTTTTATCATATATGTTGTAGTTTTGTTGCCATCAATTCTCAACGAAAAAAATGTAATATATAGTTGTATTGGATTTGGGAAATGAAATTAAAAAAAAAAAAAAAGAAGAAGAAGAGGGTTTCTACTCTCCATTATAAAAAGCTCGTGTGTGATTTATGGGTTATATTGGTTTTTTTTTTTTTTTTTTCAATTAAATAGTGTGGTGAAAGTCCGGTCCTTTGTGTTGGATTAATTGGTGCAATCATTTTTTTTTTCTAGCGGCTCATTTCATGATATTTGGACGTGTTTGGTAGCTAAGAAAATTAAGGAAAATTAAGGAAAATGAGGGAAAGTGGGATCGAAAGCAGTGGCGGCTCTAGAGATTTTTTTCAGTAGTTCTTAAGAAACATAAATTACACAATCTAATAAAAAGATAAATTCATATATTGACGCCAACAAAAAAAAAAAAAAAAACACGCAAATTCATATCTGAATGAAAATTTTCTAAGTTAGAGTCAATATGAATTCACTTGTAAGATGAAGATGAATCTTGTACAGGAAATGAATCTTTCATAGGAGATGAATTTTGGGTACATGGTTTCCTTATCAAATATTTGTCCATAATATCTAGCAAAAAAAATAAACAATAAACTATCATTTAAAATATCAATAAAATTATTAGTTATTTTTGTTTGGCTGATTTATTATTTTTCTTTATTGACCGCTAGCAATTTAGTACACACCCCACTATTTAGCTTGCTTTACACCATGTAAAGACTAGAAATACACTGCATTATTCATTCGAATCAACCCACTGCATTATTCATTCGAATCAACCCACTGTCTAACATGGTTTAATTTTTTTTTTTTTGGGGGTCTTTTATAATTTCTTGTTCTCTGGGTGTTGCTTTTAAGTGAACTAGGAAGACACTGCCCCAATCCAATGGCCAATGCCACGGCCCCACCCCACTCAAGAGACAATGGCCAATCAATAGTCAACACAAATACACAACTACATATTTACATATATATATATATATATATATATATACACACACTTACACAAAAGCTGAAAAGCCAATTTAGCCAAAAGAGAAGTAGAGGAGAGCCTATTAGATTTCGTACATGTTCTGTATCTCTTAGGCATCTACGGTAGTGAAACTAAAAATTTAATTATTTAATATTATAAAAATTTACTTTATTAATTTTATCTACATACATGTTACAGCAGTGGATCTATTTTAACTTTCAATATAATAAAATAATATAAACATAAAAAATAAGATAAGATATCTAGTACAATAAAATAATATATCGACTACACACAACCATCACAGCCACACACACAACCAAGTAGGGAATAATTTTTTTTTTTAGCTCTAAGCTATAGTGCACATCTATCTATAGATGTGCACTGTAGCAATGAAGTTAAAAAAGATAGCTATAACTCCACGGTTGGATGGTGGTTTTTTGTGTTTTGGTAGAGCTAAAATAGCTATATAGCTTTTTAGCTCCACTACTACAAGTGCTCTCATGTACGCATTTTGGCCTTTGCAACTCTATTAAAGTGGTTTACCAGATATAACTTGGATCTAATTCATATGTGTATATGTACATATAGAGATATTTTTTTATGGACTATCGTTGTTATTGCCTGTGTTTTAATATTGGGAAATGTTAACAAGCATCGCATGGTGTTTGTTAAAATTTCTCTTTTTGGGTTTCATTTAAAAAACAGACAAAAAAAAGTTGTCAAAAAAATTACCAAAAAAGATAAAAAAAAAATACCAAAAACCTGTCAAAAATTACCCCAAAACCTCAAAAGCTAATATAGTATGTGTTGTTAACGGGCAACTTACCGTGCCCGTTAACACAACCTTTTAATATTAATATGCTAGATTTATCTTGTCAACTAACCTAAAATATCTGCAGCATTGTGGCCTTTTTATCTCAACCATCAAAAGCATCCCACATGAACTTTATTCTCCTTGGATTTTTCACCTTGTCAGTGGGTTTCAGAGTCAGCGTTACATGTGCTAATATAGATGGTGAGTATCTTTCTTCTCCTCTATGTTGTATACTGCAATTCTAACATAGTTAAAAATTCTGTATATTCTTTATCCTAAGAGACATAAGTTTTTAGAATTGTGTTCTGATTATCTTTTTGGATTGGTGCTTGCATGTTAGTAGGAAGAGTTGTGCTTCAAGCATTAATTTTAACCTCAGCCGTTGTACACCTTTTGGGCGTTTAACAAGGGCGAGGACTTCAGCTATCTTGGACCAATTTTATTCACTTGGCTTCTTGACCTCTCCATATCTACTCTTCTGCAGGTCATGCGATATACATCAATTCAACATACAGTGCTTTGTGTGTGCGCGCGCGCACACACATGCATGCGATATACATCTGACTTGAATTATGTGCTATCATGTAGGTATTCCTCCCGCTTGGTCCTACATTTATTGCTATCATTGGTGGAATAAGTTCTATAGTTTTCTCTGGTCACAAAATTTATGACAATGACTAGCTGATCAAGCATTAAAAGTTTGATGAGTACATTTTTTGGACTGTCATCACTCTTTATGAACACTAGTCGCAGACTCATGCGATGCGTGAAAATATATTATTACTTTGAAATGGTGGTATGATGTACAATATGTTCTCTCTAAAAATTTAAAAAAAATTCAAAAATTAATTTTTATCTATCCATCTTTACATGTATATCATTTTAATATTTTAGGTTTGTTTGATTGACATTATTTCTTTTTGAGGTGGTCCATATTTTTCTAAATTGTATTATGGTATGTTGTGCTTTCCTTTTTTTTTTTTTTTTTTTTTTTTTCTCACAACTAAATTCTTTAAGTTTTTTACTAAAAAAAAATTCTTTAAGTTTCAAATATATTAATCAAATTTCTCATTTTTTAAATAAGATATCATGATAATCAAAACTCATCACAAAATTACACCTGATATTACTCAAATAGTTGAGAAACACATTCAAATACATAGCGAGATTGTATTTTAATATAAATTCTAATTTTCACTTTCAAAATAACTAAGTATTATGTCAAACAAAAATCAATCAAAAGCTATGAAAGGGAGAGAGAAGGCTTGTGATGGAGAACTCAAAAACACACATAAAATTGTATATTAACCCAAAATAGTGTTATAAAAAAATATAATAATTTATCAACCTAAAGTTAAGTTGCAAGAAAGAATAAATAATCGAGAAAGAGAAATATCACCTTTTTCAGGAGAGACCTGAATTGGATAAATTTATTGAAAATAAGATGAGAAGAAGAATAGTCAAAACAAAAGATATAGTCTCACCAAATTATTCAAGTCATGTTATGTAATTGAATGACATTATATTCTTATATTCTATCTTTATAATGCAATATGATAGCATTTGACAATCAAAATAAAGGAAAAAGTAACAACTTGAAAACAAAACCAAAAAGTTTAGAGCGTGAAATTCAATTCAATCCTATTTATTTTTTGTAGTGGCATGCATCAACCTAAAGTAGAGTTTTAAAGAACACACAAATTCATCAACCTAAAGTACAGATATAAAACATAAAAAAATCCTCATATATATATATATATATGAGAGAGAGAGAGAGAGAGAGAGAGAGAGAGAGAGAGAGAGAGAGAGAGAGAGAGAGAGAGAGGGAGGGAGGGAGGGAGGGAGGGAGAATAATAGTAGAGTTCTAAAGAACGTGGAAATTCATCAATATAAAGTAAAGATACAAAAAATATTTTAAAAGAACTACCAAAAGAAAAGAAAAACACAAGAAAGTGAGAGAGTAATAACCTTTTTGTGTGATAAAATGTGTATAGAGTGGAAGGGATTAACAACTTTATAATAAGAGGATGAGGATAAGAATAGTCAAAATAAAAGGAAGATGAAGAGATAAAGTAAAAGTGATATTAATGTTAATAGTAGTGGGGAGATGAAAATGTAAAAGGGAAGGAGAGAAGTTGGAGAATATGTAACTATACTACAAAATTAATATATAAATAAATAAAAAGAGTAAAAAAAAAAAAGAGATCAAATGATTGAAAATAAGTAGGTGGTATGACCGTTTACATAGTTCAACAAAAGCGTAACAACAATAAATATTACATTTTAGTTTTTAGATATAATATAAATATAGATTATAGACATGTTCCTTACTATCTTGTGGTTGTAGAAAGGATCAACAAATAGTATATGCCGAGTGCTTTCACCAAAATTGGGTTTTGCCCAAAATCAATCATGTAGTACTCAATGTACACCTTAATCCATTAGTTAAATTCATCATTGTGGAATGGTATGGCATTTTGATTCGTTTTGCTACTATTTGGTTGTGTCTCTGTTAGACATCATATTTGGTTATGTGTCTCTGTTAGACATCAAGATTGTCAGATAACCCATGAGGGAATTGCATGCTTATTTTGCACGATAGCCTTTTTCCTTTTGTTCTTTTGCTGTTGTTGTTGCATGATAGCTTAAATGTTCATGTGGTTTAGCATCCACTAGGTAGGGTCTGGTTTTTAAGTAATTGCATGGGCCTGATTTGTTAATTTGGAAGTATGACAGCTAGAGAAAATTAGCTAATTGTCTTCAAGTTTTATTTGAATATCAGCTAGATGTTCTGCTTTGCAATAAAAACAATTGAATTTCTGGCTCCCATATCTGATTGGGTATTTACCGGGCATTGCGGCAAATTTTGGTTGATACGAGAGATTGTGGTGTGGTTATGCAACTTCTTAAGCATCAAGGAATCTATATGTGTGGATTTTAGTTAGTTCAACTGGTAAAATTTCTTATTTTCAAATAAGATATTTGAGATTCAATCTTTGCTTACACCAAAAATTTAATTGGAGTTTTGGTTTGATGATAAAGAGCAATCATCACAAATGGACGACATAAGTTGAAATTATTTCTCAAAAAAAAAAAAAAAGTCTACACGTATTGGTGTGTTTGGGTGTGGGGAAGAGTCATTGATGGGATTTTATAATATGTTCTCAAGAATTAACGTAAGGTTGCTAGCAACGCAGACCTTGTTGGGCATAGGCACAAATTTTGGTCCAATACCGCTAATCTCATTATTTTCTTTCCTTCCTGGTTATACCTATCCAGCATTGTGAAAGAACGAACATTTTTATAAAGAAAAAGGTCAAGATAAGCTATGTCCCAATTGTCTTGGACTCTTAATTTACAAACCCGAAAGCTACTACTTGGTCAATAAACTCTAGTGATACATAAAATTTTTACAACTATCAATGTGGTCTGTTATGATTGGTACTTTTGAGTTGTGTAAAAATAATGTTTTCATCAATTTTTTTTTTTTTTTTTGGGTTTAAATACGAATTCATTCAAACAATTAAACAACTACATCAGTGATAGAGCAAGCTTTGTTAACATACAAACCAACAACATCATCATCTAAAATACTTCTAATGTCCACAAGCGGACAGTCAAAGAAAATAAAAGCAGCAACTTGATCCATGCTCATCCTAGCAAGCATATCTGAACACCTATTGGCTTGGCGGTAGCAATGTCCAAACTGAATTTGGCAAAACCGGAGCACCAATTGCCCGCAATCATCCAAAATAGGTGAAACAACATTATTCTAATAGTTTGGGTTAAGAAAGATATTTTTCACCTTAAATAAAGTGTGAATTTTTGTGTCATCTTGCGTTGCTTTATGTTGGACCACTTTTCACTGTATTTTGTGTCATCTTATTTTTTGCCCCTCATACTCTATAGTACGATATTCATTTTTAAAAAATAAAATCTATATTTTTATCTCTCCCATCTTATTTTGTTATGAATTGAATTTAGCTAATGTGACTTTTTTTTTAAGGCAAGTCAACAGATGTTATGAGCTAGATGATGGTATTGTATGGATGAAAAGGATACATGCTTTACAATATTAAGGACTGAAGAGGGTGGAATTAAAGTAGACGGTCAGAATTTACAAAGACCTACCATAGGTAGCATCACTAGGACGACAGACAAAAACATGAGACGACAAAACCCCTTAAAGGTGGACGGATAATCTGGAGGGACGGGTCACCTTCATTGTACGGAATATCTAAGGAGAACGGATCGTTTGAAGTGGATGGATAACGCTCCAGACAGATACTGAGGTTGACGGTGCTAAGTAAGCCACGTGGCAATCACATGGCTTACTTGGCCCCTAAGGAAATTTCAAATAACAATAACTTGTGCTTCACGATTAACCTTAGTCAGTTGAATCCTTATATGGAAAAGGTCCTTTAAATTATGTGCATTTATGAGGATCTTCTCTATTAGGAAATATTTCTCTTGCCTAAGGCACCAAGGTCGGTTCTCCACTACTATAAAAAGGCCAAAGCCTTCAGAAAATAAGGTACGCATAATTCATCACAGCTTTAGCACTCTAGAGTTGTGAACAGAAAATTTCTCTAACTTGACTGTCGGAGGGTATTTGGCCGATGTCACACTGGCACCCTTCGTAGGTTCTTCTTTTCGGTGTTGTGCAAGTGTTGCTTCGGTACGTAAGGGTTGGGCAACTTACTGACGATTTTTGGCATCTTTAGTTAGCACCGTCTGTTGGAAGAGTAGGTAGGTCTTGTTCCTGTTTCTCGGAAAAAAAAGTTGCATGGTGCTTACTCACTCGATGGCAACCAACACTAACAACCAAGGGGACAAACCACGTACCGCGATCCTTGAGAAACAAATTTAGGCACTGGCAGCGGCGGTCGAATGCCTTACTAAGCAAAACCATGACCTGGAAGAGCAACTGTGCCAAAGGGACGCCGAGCCCTAGGACCAAGAGGGAGAGCAGGAAGGCAACAACCTTCAACGCAACGACACCAGACAAAATCGAGAAGGGCCAGAAGGCAGTAATGTTATGAGTAGACTGATGGTCACGGATATCGCCCCATCGAACCTTGTCACAGATATGCAGATGATGAGGGAGTAGATGGACTTGATGATGAACGCCCTTAAAGGGTGGGTGTTAAGTGATCTCGACGATCTGGTGCACTGGACGGATTCACCCTTTATTGTAGATAGAGGTCAAAGGACCCGTTAGACCATTTGGAGATGTTCAAGACCCTCATGCATCTGCAAGGCGTAGTGGACGAAATCATGTGCAGGGCCTTCCCACTACACTAAGGGGTCTTACGAGGGTATGGTTTAGCAGGCTGATGCCAAACTCCATCGGTACCTTCAAGGAATTGAGTGCCTAGTTTGCCTCACACTTTATTGGGAGACATAGATACAAGAAGTCAACCGCATGCCTGATGAACATCAGGCAATGACAGGACGAAACGCTAAGGTCTTACATCACCCGTTTCAAACAAGGAGGTCCTCTCGATTGATGAAGCCGACGATAAGATACTCGTGGTAGCATTCACCAATGGACTATGGAAGGGTAAGTTTTTGTTTTCTTTATACAAGAATGATCCAACGACTATGTCGGATGTGCTTTACAAGGCTACTAAATACATGAATGCAGAAGATGCGCTACTTGCGTGAGAAGAAAAGCCTAGAAAAAGAGAAAGGCAGGAAGAGGCAAAACAGGAGAGAGGACGGAAGGCCATGAGGACGGCTGATGAGCGAGAGGATAGAAGCTCTAAGACTTCCACGGCGAGATTCGCAAATTTCACTCCGCTGAATGTTCTGATCGACCAGGTTCTAATGCAGATAAAGAACGAAGGATTATTGACGTTTCTTGGTAAGTTGAAAGGTGATCCCAACAAGGTCCAGGGATAAGTACTATTGCTTCTATCATGACCATGGCCACGATACTTCCAAATGTTACGATTTGAAGCAGCAGATAGAAACCCTAATCAAGCAGGCAGGGGAAATTGCAGAGGTTTGTAAGCAAAGAGAAGATGGATCAGCCGCAAGAGCAGGGCCCCCAGAGGGAAAACGAGCGCCCCAAACCACCTATCGGGAATATAAGAATGATTGTAGGAGACACAACAACTTCCTGTTCAACCAAGATGGTGCCCAAGACCTACCTCCGATTGGTTCAGAACGTCTAGCTGACAGGTTTGGTCCTAAAGATGGCGCGCATCGACTACCCAGTAATTGGGTTCTCAAAAGAAGACGCTTAACATCTCCATCACCCACATGACGACGCACTTGTTGTAAGTATACGGATTGGTGACTACAACAATCATAGTGTCTGGGTAGATAACGGCAGCTCCGCTGATATACTCTACTGCCTAGCATTCCAGCAAATGAGAATTGGGGGAGAACGGTTGATTCCAATTGACACACCACTCATTAGGTTTGAAGGAACAAGGGCATACCCATTAGGAGTGGTCACCTTGCCCGTCACAGTTGGCGATTACCTCTAGTAGATCACCAAGGATATTACGTTCCTAGTAGTAGACTACTCATCTACTTACAATGATATTTTGGGCCGCCCCACCCTCAATTCATGGAAGGCCATAACCTCCACTTACCACCTGATGATCAAATATCCTACCGAGTACGGAGTAAGGGAATTACGGGGTGATCAAGTAGCGGCGCACGAGTACTATATCGCCATGTTAGAGATGGATGACCATGTGCCAGCAATGTGTATAGAGGAATGGCGAACGGTGGTAGAGCCAATAGAAGGGATAGAAAAGGTGCTCCTTGACAACACCAAACCTGAACGGACGACAAAAATAGTTACTCTTGCTAGCCTACCAGTCCGTCAAGCCTTAATGTCATTTCTAAGAGAGAACCAGGACGTCTTCGCCTGGAGCCATGAAGACATGCCCAGAATTGACCCTTCTGTCATTGTTCACAAGCTAAACGTTTCACCTTCTTTCCTTCTAGTCCGCCAGAAGAAGAGGGTGTTCGCTCAAGAACGAGACTGGGCCATAGCAGAGGAGGTCTACAAGCTGTAGGAGGTAAGATTTACACGGGAAGTGTACTACCCCGACTGGCTGGCTAAAGTAGTAATGGTTAAGAAAGTCAACAGAAAGTGGAGAATGTACATGGATTTTACATACTTGAATAGGGCATGCCCCAAGGATAGCTACCTGCTCCCGATGGTAGATATCCTGGTGGACTCGATGGCAAGACACCAGCTGTTGAGCTTCATGGACGCATTTTCTAGGTACAACCAAATAAAGCTGGATGAGGTTAACTAGGAGAAAACCTCTTTCGTCACAAGCCAACGTCTCTTCTGTTATAAGGTGATGTCATTCGGCCTCAAGAATGCAGACGTAACGTATCAAAGGCTTATGAACAAGATGTTTGCGCACTAGATTGGGAGGAACGTCAAAGTTTACGTAGACGACATGCTGATAAAAAGCGTACAAGAGGATAACCACCTAGATGACCTAAAGGAGACATTCGAAACCCTAAGGTGCTATAATATGAAGCTGAATCTGAGCAAATGCACGTTCGGAGAGACGATTGGGAAGTTTCTGAGATTCATGGCAACCTAGAGGGGCATTGAAGTCAACCTGGACAAGGTTCGAGCTATCATGGAGCTAGCCCCGCCAAAAACCATCAAGGAGATACAGAGCTTGAACGGTAAGATTGCAGCACTAAACAGATTCGTTTCAAGAGCGACATATAAGTGCCTCCACTTCTTCCGAACATTAAAAAGGGCCTTTGAATGGAAGACCGAATGCCAACGAGCGTTCGAAGACATGGCAAGGCAAGATCACAAGCTTCTGCTATTTTGTAGAAAGAACGATTCCTCTTGGATGAGTTTCAAACGGCTAACTTCAAAATAAGTACATTTGTGCATGAGAATAATATGCGGTGAACACCACCAATGATTTCGTGGTTCAAACTTAATGTTGATGGGGTAACTTTTGCTCACTCTCAAACAGTGGGTTTTGGGGCTATCATACGTGACCATGCCAGCAAAGTAGAGGCCGCCTTAAGCAAACACTTTGCTGCACCTCTAGGACCGCTGGAAACCAATGCTAAGGCCAAGGAGTAGGGAGTGCTCTTCGCTTGGGACAGGGAAATCCGTGACATTGTTGTGTAGAGCAATTTGATGATTGTTATTGATGCTTTGATAGGCTCTAGTGACCCACCAGCTGTTATTGCCAATATCACTGAGGGGACTCGACAAAAGCTACAAGATTTCAGAAGTATTCAATTGTCTCACATAAAATGGCAAGACAATCACCCAGTTCTTGTTTTTGGCCAACATTGATTTGATTCTTATGTAACTTGAATAGGGGAAAATTCATTCATAGTTGAGTTTGCTTTGGCTCATGATGTATAATTTTTATCTTCTTAACAAAATTACGATATTCTTATCAAAAAAGGGAAAAAAAAAATTTATTAAGTGCAAATTTGAAAACTATTTTAACACATGCATATTAATTAACTGTTATTTACTATTTATTCAATAAGTTCACATATTGTATAAAATTTTAAAGTTTAAGAAATTGAAATTAAATAGTTTATAAATGCAATATTTATTGATCACAGATTATTTTGATATTCTATACGAGTGTAGGGTTGAGGATAAAAATGAATCTAATTGTGGACTTATCAACAAATTAAATCAAAATTATATACTATACAATAAAAGTTGGATTCTAGAAGATGTGATTATATCATGTGGTTATTTTTGTTTTGCGACAAGTGTCGACACTCATTAACAATTAAGATAGGTTTTTTTTTTTTTTTTTTTTTTGAGAAACCAATTAAGATGGTTTATTGATACAGGCTAAACTCTATTTCCGATAAATTTCTCTACATATAAAACTCTATAAGTTAAATTCCAAGAAATTTAAAAGTATATCTCAACAAAAAATTTATTACTGAAGAGTTCAATTAATACATTCTAATTAATTATAAAGATAGTTGACTCTAAATTAAATCTTATTATCAATATTTACTCTACATAAAAATCTACCACGAAATTTCAAAAAATTTAAATTTTTATTTCAACAAAATTCTACTAACAATTTTCTCAAAAAAAAAAAAAAAATCTACTAACAAAATTGTCAAGTAATTTAAAATACATTAATATTTATTTTAATTATTTTGATTATACATTTTAATTTATGTTTTAATATAATAAATTTACGGACTACAAATCTTACTTTTCTGGAGTGGCTTAATAGATGTATTTGTTACATGTTATAAAATTAATGTGTTTTTGTAATGTCATTCATTTATTATTAATATAATTTGATTTATTTATTTATAATTTTTTAATTAAGTCATGCATCGCATAGACATAATACAATCTAATAAAAAATAATAATGAAGTAGTGTAATATGGACAAAAGTTACACAATATATAATTTGAACCTAATTATCATGAAAATAAGTAGTTACAATATATAACAACACTTATAATATCCTATTAAAATTATTTCTTACATCTAAAAACCTAAAACAGGTGTCGTAATAACTTCAAGACATTTTACCACTTTATTGTCTTATCTTATCATTAATAATCTATCATTTGATGCAAAAATTTGTTAAAAAAAATGTTTCTGGACTTATTGGAAATAATAATGCTAAAGATACAACAAACTTTACAACATATTGAGATGACATATTAATTTTAATTAATGCAATATCACTTTTACACATTACAAACAAAGTTAATATCACTTTTATCATATATTAATCACAACATTTTGCCATAGTGGTTATAAAAAAATATTGTGAAATTGATTGTAATAAAATTGTTATTGTATTGGAAAAACTAATGTGGTTATAAATGTGATTACTAGACTTCAATCACCTTATAAATGAATGTTTAAATTATTTTTTGGTAGTAGGGTGATACTTCGGTTTGTAAGCCGTATGTAATAAAGTTTATAATAGTATCTTAACACTACTTTAAGAATTGTGTTTTTATTTTATATATATATATATATATATATATATAAAAGAAGAATTGTGTTTAATACACACATTGTGTCACACAAAGTTACACACATAAAAAATCAACTAAAATTATAATTAGAAGTCACAATTTTAAAATGAAAATATTGAATTAAATTCACAATTTTAATTTTTTTAATTTGTAACATTCTATTGACATCTTTTTTTCCCTCACTCTACAAGGTTTTTATTCCTGCGGGTGCATGAGATATCATGTGGAAAGTGACGTCATGTGATCGATGAGCTTTCTTTGCCTAGCATAAATGAAAAAAATTCCTGTAGTATGTTGCACTGTAACAGCTGAGAATTTTTACTGTAGACTCCCACCGGAAACACAGAGAGAAAGAGAGAGAGAGAGATGTGGTTCCTTGCTTGGCATAAGAAGTCTACGTGAAGAAATTAAGGGATTAGTAAGAATATACAGGTTGGTGTAATATGCCTTGTTATTTTCATATTTGTTGGTTTGTACGTATATGTCTAAATTTCACTGGGTGTACGCACATGTATCTCAAAATTTAAGGGTTTATTTAATAACGTTGTTTTAATAATATTATTTAAGAATTATAAAAATATGAATTGCGTTATTTAAATAACGAAAACGGAAGATAAGCACTCAATTCCAAAGGCGCAGTTAGAATATTTTTTGATTGAATTGCTGAGTGCCCGAGTGTGAGTGGCTTTGTGGTTTTGTCTCCATATCATCATTTTTGTAATTTTGTGTAGAATTGTGAAGGTCCCTTGCGAACACAAACACATCTGGGCCCGGCTACCATCCCTTTTCACTTTAAAACTCTTCAGCTTTTTCCAGTTTTTATCGGGATGAATGACACTTGGCACTCGTAAATATGCCACATCAAAAGTTCAAAACATCATCATTATCATTTATATTCTTCTTACCGCCCCCTATTTGGCTTAATGGGCAAACAAGTGGTTCAATAATTTGTAGTGAATGACGAAGAAATGCATGTGCACTTGAAGGGAAAATGATTAAATAAACATAAAATTTTCTATTTGTTTTTCCCTATAAAAATCTCATTAGGTTTTTTCCTTTTCTGTGAGTGCGTTTGTTTTTCCCTAAGATAGTTTCAAGTTTCAATGTACTGGTTTCCAGCTGTTTCTAGTTTAGAATGCTAAAGGCTGTTTTTTATTATTTAAAAAATAAAATAGTGAGCGGTTGATAATTAGGAGCTGGTAACATAACAATACAGACCCATGAGTAATATTTCTACTGTTTCTAGAATATATATATATATATATATATATATATATATATATATATATATGAAGCAAATGATTCTTTTTGTACATATTTGACTTTCATATTTTTTGTATATTTGTACTGTTTACAACAATTCAAAAGTGAATTTTATTTATAGAAAAATTATAAATAAATATTTTTAATCTAATTTTATTTAAATATTAAATTTAATTCATTATTTTATTGAAACGGATTTCAAAACAAAATTAATAACATTGTTGTATTGAATTTGAGAAATGAAATTAAAAAAAAAAAGAAAAAAAAAGAAGGGTTTCTACTCTCCATTATAAAAAGCTCGTGTGTGATTTATGGGTTATATTTTTTTTTTCCTTTTTTTTTTTTCAATTAAATAGTGTGATGAAAGTCCGGTCCTTTGTACGTGTTGAATTAATTGGTGCAATCATTTTTTTTTTCTAGTGGCTAATATCATGATATTTGGATGTGTTTGGTAGCTAAGAAAATGAAGGATAATGAGTGAAAGTGGGATAGAAAGAGAAGGAAAAAAAATGGTGCAACTCACTGATACCATCTGTGTTGGATTAATTGGTGCAATCATTTTTGGATCAAAGCTAGTTAGCTTTTGTTGCCTTGATACCATCTGTAGCTCTGAAAATGTCAAGGCAAATCACTGATTTAGCGGCTGTTATTTTGCCAAAGGATAGGTAAAGATGCCCTTCCCAAAGTTGGAAGGAGCTGTAACTTCATGCAAGCTCCTCACTTGGTAGATTTCTCTGGCGTAGGAGATGAAAGCATTTGTGATATAGCTCTCATGATTTGTTCTTGTATTGGTTATTTCACCAAATAAATTCTGACAAATTTGCCAAAATTTTCGTTATTATTCCTTGCATTTATTATACTTTCAAATTTATAATTTGTTCCTGATTCATTGGATGGTTCTCACAAAAAATAGTTGCATTTAGATGTTTAATGAAGGTGTGAACTTTGAGTTTAGTAATTCGATTTTTTGTGCATAATTTGCTCCTGGTGCGTTTACTCTCTCCATTCTTGGTTTATGTTTTCACTTTGTATGTGTTATGTGCCCTGCTCTAAATATACTGTCATATTATATGGATGTGCTCATATAGTAGTGGTACCAACTAGAAAGATGGATGGAAAACTTTGAATGAGGTTTCAGAATTCAGACATACGATTGTGTAATATGATTGCATACATGGGCAAATTATAAAATCACTTGATTTTTTTATCAGGTCATTGCCCTCTGTACTTTAAGTAGGAAGAGAACTTTTATATACATATTGGTGCAATTATAATGTCTTTGGCTGCCAAAGGGCATGTGTGCAGCTGACCGAGGCCCCCCAAAATTTTAAAAAAATCTTATGTATAAATAATATAGAAAATCTTAAATATGTATACTTATTAAAATATCAACCCGTTGGTGATGAAAATCTAATAGCACAGCCCCTCTTCTCCATCAACCTTAGCAATCCATTCCCTTGCATCCACATCACATTCAATAACCATTAATTTAATCTTTCATTTGATTGTTGTTTGCAAGTGTTTTTATAGAAAAAATGGCAATTGTTTGTAAACAATTTTTGAAAAATTAATAATGCTACAAACAGAATAAATTTCACAATATTTCAAATTGATATATTATGATTAACGTAACATTATTTATGCATTGTGTATACTACGCAGTGGAAATTATAGTTTGAAAACATGATTTTCATACTGAAAAGGTACAACAATATATAACCCAGTGTGTCAACAATAATTAGTGTTTCTAACTTTTTATTACTATGTATCAATTAGTCAATTACATCATGGCATCTAATAATTGACGTAGGACAAATTAGGAATTTGTCTACTATTAGTTGTGGTGGGTTTAGGGTTAGGAAAGAAGAATAATTAGAGAGAGGTTAGGGCTGTTTAGGGGCTGTGTGAACAGTATCCGTAAACAGTAATCTTAGAAAGAAGAAGAGAAAGAGAGAGAAGAGAGAAGAAGAAAGAAACAACAAAGGCCAACATGCCTATTGCTCAAAACACTCAATTTTATTAATCAACTCTTTCTATTCTCATTGAAAACATTGAGCACAGTATATATAAAGACTGTTACTTGTACTTTTAAAAAAATATATATAAAGACTATTACTTATGCTAGTAGTAATAGGATAAGGACTACTAATAAAACCTAATAAATACTAACTTGGACCCAAAGTAAAAAAACCTAAGATACTTAAAACCCTAGAAGATTCAAGACTCAACTAAATCACTAAAATACCCTTAATTCACAAGATTCACCCCTCAATATACTGACCATAACTAATAAAATAAAAACCCAAATTAAAAACTATTTAAACCCTAAAAGACTCATACTTAGACCATTAAAAGGGCACATCTTTCACTTCAATTGGACTTCACACGAGGACCCAATAAAATAATTCTTGAATAGGCAAATTTGTAAAATAATAGCATATTAATCTTTCATGACTCCATCAATAATCTATTAACTATATAAAAAGAGTGAGTAGCCTTAGGAATTGTGTTTTTGGTTTGTTCGAGTCATACCGTTTTAGAAAATAGCCTGCGGAATTGTGTTTTTGGTTTGTTCAAGTCATACTGTTTTTGTGAGTCTAAACGGTGCGTTTCATTTTCAACTTAAGAGACAAACTCACAAACGCACTGTCTGTTTGAAGAAGTGAGGGAGTCTTGCAAGGAGAGGGGAGAGTAGATAAGAAGATTATTGTGCATAGTAAGTAAGGGAGAGAGACACGGGAAAGAGCAAGAACATTATAGTCATCGATGATGAGGGGTGAAAGAGGATGGAAATGACATGTACAGTCAGGTCAAGAGAAGAGGTGCAGAAACAGATCAAAAGGTGAGAGAGAGAGGGGGACAGATTAAGATTTAGAGGAACTCTAAATTCAAGTAGTTATCTTGTTTTTTTTTTTTTTTTGAATTTGTTAGAACTATTATTTGGGTTTTGATATTTTGATTTTCCATATTTTTTTCATGGAAAACCGTATAATCTAGGCTTTTAATTGAGAGGAATTAATTACTTCCTTAATCAACAAAAGCTCTATCTCTCTTTTGCCAATCGGGATTTTCTCATCTCTTTCTCTCTCCCTTACCGTGTGTTTGGGTTTAAGTGGGGGAGCTAGAATTTTAAAGGCAGAAATTCTAGGTCTCTTAAACACTTGCTCTGTCAAAATTCACCATTTCACGCCCACCCAACCACACTTACTCTATTAAAACTCACATTTTCAAGAAGGCAAGGGGCTGAGTTTTCAAAGAGAAACTCTGCAATGTCCAAAACTATCAACCCAAAGATATTGTGGGGGTAGAAATATCAAAACACCAATATGGGTCTTGGGTCTTGGGCCTTGTTTGAGGGTGTTGACTTCAACAAAGGGCTGCAATGCGGAGGTAATGTCGCCTAAATTAAGGGCCCAAGAGCCCATCGATCAGGGCGCTGGCCAGTTAGGGAGAGTCTAAGGAGAAGGTCTCCTCGGACAACGGAAAACGAGGGCCAAAGGGTGTAACATGACGCCAATGGAAGAACTCTTAAAACTCAACGAGCCGAACTACACTTCAACCGGATACTGAGGAGGAGAGCACGTGGGAGGCGCTCTGCATAAAGCTGCCACCACTACATTAATGGTTTCCCACCTACTTGCCTGGCCGCATTAATGGGGAAGTGACCTTTGAGGGGATGGGAATCAGCCTTATGGCCAGTGTGGGCAGTTTCCAAGAAGACAAGGGATGGAAAAGGGATCTGCATTTATGGCTCCATGAATAGGAACAAGGGGGAGGGGGAGTATAAAAAGGGAAGGAGAGGCCATGGAAGAGGGGAACGGTCTTGAAAAGAAAGAAGATTTTTCTCCAACATAGCACAAGGGAAGTAAGGACTGAGACTCCCCGGCTGACGTCCGAGGAAAGCTAAAGTCACTCCTCCAGCTCGTTGCGCACCATTGTGGACCTAGCCCAAACACCATTGCTTTCCACCGTCCCAAGAAGTCTAGGTTTCAAGCTTACTCTTTATAAATTCTATTGTATAGGCCATTTGGGCCGGCCCATCTCACATTTGGGTATAGGTCTGATTTGTGTCCTTATAATTGGCGCCGTCTGTGGGAAGCCTTGAGAGAAGGGACGTGAAGCATCATGGAAGGCTCGGGTTCACGTCGTGCAGAATCTATGGGATCCTAGCACGAGGATCACTTTTCACGGCTAGAGCGGGAAAAGGACCACGAAGCTAGCGTGCGCACAGAACATACGCGCGGGAGGAGTCACGCACGGGATGGAAGTAAAACCTCGCGCGAGAAAAGTGTTAAGACCCTGTAAAGGGAGATTGACCATCTAAAAAAGAAATTGCACCAGGAGAAATGACGACGCACGCCCTCTCCTTCAGACCGATCTTCAGCAGAATCTCGTAGTAGCATCGGTAGTTCCAGGTCCAGAACCCCCCCAGCGAGTCCTTCTCTTATGAGGACGAACACCATCGCGACCCTAAAGATAAGAGAACATCCTCCAGAGGTTTGGCCAACAATGCTCTAAGCAAGGCATTCCACCAAATCTCCAAGTCGCCCTTCACTCGAAGGATTGAGAAGGAAAAACTCTCGAGGCGACTCACCCAACCAGCCTTCACCATTTATAACAGACGAAATGACCCAGTGGAGCACGTGAGCCACTTCAGCCTAAGACCCGTCGCGATGAGGCCCTAATGTGCAAAGTTTTCCTCTCCAGCCTAGGGCCCGTCGCGATGAGGTGGTTTAATGGCCTGAAGGCAGGCTCAGCCGATTCCTTCATGAAGCTCACCAAGGCGTTTGACTTGCGTTTCATCACGTGTAGTAGGGTACTCCGGCCTCTGGATTTATTGTTATCTATGGCCATGAGGGAAGGAGAGACCCTTAAGACGTATATGGACAGGTATTAGGAGATGTTCAATGAGATCAACGGGGACTTCGACGAAGTTTCCATAAGCACCTTTAAGGTCGGCCTTCCAAACGAGCATGATCTAAGGAAATCACTAACAAAAAGACCTGTCAAGAGCGTGCGTCAGCTCATGGATCGCATTGACGAGTACAAGCGGGTCGAGGAGGATTCGCTGCAGGGAAAGGGTAAGGCGAAGGTTATCCCTCAAGAGATGAGGGATTTCAGGTCGGACCAGTACGACAACAGTAGGCCGAGGAGAGAGTTCGGTGGGCAGCCTGGTCCGACACCAACGCAGGTGGTCAGCACAGTGTTTCGCGAACCCATACAGCGGGTGTTTGAGAAAATCCGTCATGAACCCTACTTCAGGTGGCCCAGCAAGATGATAGGTGATCCCACGAAGCGTAACCAGAAGCTCCATTGCCAATATCACCAAGAAAACGGCCACGCGACGAAGAACTGCAAAAACTTACAGAATTACCTAGAACAATTGGCGAAGGAGGGGAAGTTGAGACAATTCTTGTATCGGCTTACTGGACAGGAAGAAGATCCTGGACCAATAAGTCAGGGCCACCACACCTCGAGGGCCCCTTTAAGAACCATCAATGTCATCCTCGCAGCTCCTGGGAGGACTGGTTCCTGCCCCTCTAGGGTGATGTCCGTGGCAGGGGTCCTTGCCGAGGACCCTAGCTCCGAGCTGAAGAAATTTAAGGATAATGGACCCCCAATGCTGGGATTCTCGGATGAGGACAAGGTGGGAACCATCCAACCACACGACGACGCCTTGGTCATAATGTTAAGAATCGGAGGTTACGATGTGAAGAGGGTAATGGTAGATCAAGGAAGTGGTGCAGACATTATGTACCCTGACCTGTACAAGGGGTTGAACTTGAGGGAAAAGGACCTCTCGGCCTACGACTCGCCACTGATAAGCTTCGAGGGAAAGGCAGTTGTCTCGAAGGGGCAGATTAGGTTGCCTGTACAGTCAAGCCCAGCTGTAGTCGAAGTGGATTTTATTGTGGTCGACGCCTACTCTCCTTACACGGCCATTGTAGGGAGACCCTGGCTGCACGCCCTAGGGGCTGTCTCCTCCACTCTCCACGCCAAAGTGAAGTTCTCTTTTGGCAGTCAGGTCGAAGAAATTATTAGGAGTCAGTCCGCGGCGAGGCAGTGCCTGACGGCTGCAATTCTACACAGGCCGAAACTTGAATCCTCGGCCCCAGCTACACCGACCCATAGCAATTAGCCTCTTCTACCACAACGGGAGTGACAGTGGCGGAAGAGCCCACATGTGACGGGCTAGACAAAGTTCTCCTAGATGGTGACCCAGAGAGGTTCTTCCAAGTAGGGGCCCAGTTGCCGGCTGAGGAAAGAGAGGGGTTGGTCACATTTTTTAGGAGGAACATCAACGTGTTTGCATGGGATGCATACGACGTGCCTGGGATTGACTCGAGCTTCATTTGCCACCACCTGAATATTAGCCCGACTGCCACGCCGAAGAGGCAACCCCCTCGGCGTTCCTCTAAAGAACATTCTGAGGCTGTCAAAGAAGAAGTCATCAGACTCAAGAGAGCTGGGGCTATCAAGGAGGTGTTCTATCCCGAGTGGCTAGCGCACAAAGTTATGGTAAAGAAGAAGAGTGGGAAATGTAGGGTCTGCGTGGACTTCAAGGATCTAAACAAAGCCTGCCCCAAAGACTCTTTCCCGATGCCTCGTATAGACTAGTTGGTAGACGCGACAGTCGGCCACCCCCGAATGAGTTTTCTAAATGCCTTCCAAGGGTACCACCAGATACCCTTGGTTTCGGAGGACCAAGAGAAAACAACCTTTGTTACCCCCATCGGTAACTACCATTACAAGGTGATGCCCTTCGGCTTGAAGAACGCAGAAGCTACTTACCAGAGGATGATGACCAGAATGTTCAAGGTACAGTTAGGAAAAGCTGTTGAGGTGTACGTGGATGACATGGTTGTAAAGAGCAGGATTATATCGAGACACGTGGCCGACCTGAACAGCACCTTCCAGACTTTGAGGGAGCACAAGTTGCGTTTGAACGCCTCCAAATGCTCATTTGGTGTAGGGTCTGGCAAATTTCTGGGTTATGTGCTCACTCATAGAGGTATTGAGGCCAACCTCGTCCAGATCATCACAATCTGCAACTTGCAACCTCCTTCAAACCCGAAGGAGGTCCAAAGGCTGGCAGGGATGACGGCTGCCCTCAGTAGGTTCATTTCCCGGTCCACGGACAGGTGCCGACCCTTCTTCCAGCTGTTGAACAAATAGAAGGGATTCGAATGGACCGAGGAATGTTCCCTAGCCATCCAGTAGCTGAAGGAATATCTCTCTTGGGCGCCTATAATGTCTCACCCCGATTTAGATGAAGTACTGTTCGCTTACATAGCAGTGGCTGCCCACGTTGTCAGTCTGGTTCTGATATGAGATGACGATGGTATACAGAGACTATTCTATTATGTCAGCAAGTCTCTGCAGGAGGCCGAGGTTCGGTATCTACTGTTAGAGAAGGCGATTCTAGTCGTGGTGCACGCGACGCGCTGGCTCCCGCACTACTCTCAATCCCATACCGTTGTCGTATTGACCCAACTCCCACTAAAGTCCGTGCTGCGAAGTGCTGACTACTCCAGCAGAATCGCTAAACGGAGAACTGTCTTGGGAGCCTTTGACATCAAGTATATGCCTCGCACCTCGGTGAAGGGGCAAGTCCTAGCTGACCTGGTGGCGGAGTTCGCTGAGCCTTCCATAGAGGAAAGCCTGGAGGGATGGGGCATAGATGGAAAGCCAGTTGGCATAATCTCGTGCGAGAAACCTTCGGTGTGGAAGGTTTTTGTGGACGGAGCCTCCAACCAGAGAGGTTCAGGCGTCGGAATAGTTTTGATATCCTCAGATGGAATCATTGTAGAAAAGTATTTAAGGATAGCGTTTTTGCTACTAATAATGAGGCCGAGTACAAAGCCTTGCTAGTGGGAATGGACATTGTCACGACCCAAACTCGATACCCGGATTTGTGACCATGACCGGCATGCTAATATCAAGTTTAAACCTGATATTAACAAGAACCAACTTAACTTTTACTAAACTTTTACAAAAGCTTTTTCAAAAGCTTTCATCTTTCTTTTCACTCTTATTTCTTTACTTAAATGATATAACTTTTCACTGGACATTCAGAGCATCTACATTGTACTTCAAGAATAGCATAGTCCACCAGTTACTCAAATTGTAAACTTCACATAATACATCTCTTAATACTTTAAGGTACACAACATTCATTAAATCCTAAAATACACAATACTGTAAAACTAAACATCAAATTACTAGTTTGGGTTCTATACTTTTAAAACTAAAAACAGCTCCTTCCAAAACTCGACTAAGGCTCCTTCTGCTCCAAAATAAAACATGTTGACTGAAGGGGTGGAAGGGGTGAGCTACACAGCTCAGTAAGGGTAAGCTACATAAGAATTTAATAAGAATGCATGTAAATCAAATCATTTCATTTTACGCTTATTCAGATAGAAGAACATCCTTTCATGCATAGTATTTTATACTATTCGTAATAATAACTTATACGTTTTTCATAGGAAAATATTGTTCTTCTTTTTCTTATCAGAATAAAATCACCAAAACCTTTTAGGCTGAATTTCTTTTATTTCTTACAAAGTCACCAAATACAATATTGATTGTTTAAAATCATATACATGCATACATACATACATACATACATACATATATATATATATATATATATATATATATATATATATTCTTGTTACAAAATAATCATTTTAACTTAAATCAAATTATTGATAACTTTGTCTTAAACTAGAAACATTTTAACAAATAAGAAGACTTTTCTTTATAAAATTCTTCTCGTAGAATATTATAACTTTCATAGTCATAAAACTTAATATTTCATAAAGAACAGATATCTGATAACTTTTTAACATAAACTTGTACTTTCATCAGAAGTTTTTTCTTTACAAAACACTAAAACCTTTTCATCAGATTCTTTATCTTTAAAGCATAACAAAACTTCTGAAACTTTTATCTTTAAAGAACAGCTTTTCCTTTCATCATAAATTTCTTTTCATGAGAGCTTTTAACTTTTCATAATGCATATAAACAATTCATTCTCTCATGATCAATAAAATAATATAACTGTTCATAATATATTGGTTAGTTCATATCTAATAAATCTGTACTTATGAGTGCGGACGTATCGCCATCCTCAATACATACTTTAATTGAGCGCGGACGAACCGCCATTCTCAATGCATACTTTAATTAAGCGCGAACGAACCGCCATCCTCAATACATATTTGATCGAGTTCAGATTATCAGAGGACATAACTCGAAAACATTTTGTACTTATACATCATACTGAAATTCATAGTTTGCATACAATTCACAATAATAGCATTTCCATTATTTTCTTTAAACATCATGTTCGTGGAAATTAGTAATAACATCAATAGGCTTAAATCATTTACATAAGGTTTCGAAAGGTCATGAACATATCTTTGTTTGAAACATGATTATATGCCATATTTTTAATCAAAAACCTTTTAATGCATAATACACTTTAAAATAACCTCATGACTTATCAAATGCTCATATAACTTATCCTTTACCTGAAAGCAAAGGAACCGAGAGCCAACAGTCGAAGGAGCTTAGACTTGAGTATTGGTAATCCCTAAACCAAATATCAAAGCTTATTACTATCCATTATACCTTAAAATAAACTTACACATTCATTTCAAAGCCTATCTCTTAAAATCAAGAAAGTCCTAATCCCATCTCTAAGAGGTTCCCCAAACACAACATACATACATCACACAACATGATGTACTAAATCATAGAGACACCAACATTCTCACATTAAACTCATATCTCTAGAAGAGCCAACTTCATTTCAAAATGTTCTTTGAGATTAGGGCAATAAAGTATGTATAAACATAAAATCCTTTAAGCATAGTCATGTAATCATATACACTCACATGGCAATATACAATCCATTGAACAATCCAACTTCATAAAAATAACAATTGGATGGTTTAGAACCCCCCTTTGAGTACCAAACCTTGAATCAGGTTTTACAAAATTTATCTATGATCTAGATATAAAAAATGATGAGTATAATAAATTATAGCTCAAATCATCCACCCTAACTTTAGAATTAAATCCTCAAAGTTAGGCATGTCCTTTACTGTTCACTGTTTATTCCAGCAGCAAATGCCTCATTTGTAAAATACAAATGGGCTATCTAAACACATCAAATTCTCATGAACGTTTACAGAGCAACTCCTCTGGATGTCTATTAATTACCATATAAATTTAGGAGTCAAAGCATAAAACCATGATTTACTAAAAATCATACAAGACAACATGCTCAAATCTATCCTGACAGAATTTCATACAACTTAGAAATTAAACCATTAATTTTATGTTCATCCAAATGCTGTAAGACCACTTCCATAGCAACCATATGTGTCTTAGGATTCATAGGAATTATCCCTAGCATCCAGATTCACTATATACCATTTAATACCTAATTTATCATGCATAAACACAGAATCTGTCACAGTGACAGCTCTGAAACGTTTTTCTTGTAAAATTAAAAAATGATTGCAAATAGTCTTATCATCACATGAGGATTTTTATACACTCATTAGACATGTTAGAAAATACTTATATACAATCATTTAACCATTTAGAGCAAAATCAAATACAACAAAAATCCCAGCAGTAACCTCAAAAGTACTCAGCCCAACCTTTTCTTACTTCCTTAATCATATGCCATCATTAATTAGTAAAAACCCAAATCTACCTTCAACAAATCACCAACACAGATTCAAAGCTTCTTAAAACAACATATATATATGGACTTACAAATTCATGATTTCCTAATCTTATAAACCACAAATTTCAGCTTCTAACAATCATATTAGAAACATAGAAGTGAAAATAAAGCCAAACCATTCCACCATTAAAATACCCATAAAAAGATGAGGTTTTTATTTACTTACCCACAAACTTTGAAGCTGAAATCTTAGGGCCAATCTTTTAATTTCTTCCTTAGAGTAAGATTTATTGTTTCGGTGAGAGAGGGAGAGCTGTTGGTGAGAAGTAGGGGCTGCCATGTGAGAACAAGAGAAGAAGAAGGAGATGAGAACAAAGAAAAAGGAAAAGGGAAGGAAGAATGAGGGTTGGAGTTTCTAATGCAGCCAAGAAGTGATGAGAGAAAAATCTTGGGTGGGGCACGTGAATTGATATGGAAAGAAAATGTTGACTCACCTTTTCAGCCAATTTTTTTTTTATTCACTTTCCACCCCCCCCCCCCCCTCTCTCCCAAGCTTATATTCTATAAAGGCCCAAATTATAAAATAACTTTACATATTAACCCTTATCTTAAACACTTAATTAAACACCGACTATATATTTAATAACTTAACAACATAATATAGTTTTGTACATACTCAGTATTTTTTATAATACAAAAAGCCATTCACTTATTTATAATCTTTACAATTCTTTTCCAAAAGCATTATAAAGTAATATATTTATTAAATACTCTTCTATTAATTATAGAAAAAAAGTAGCTTAAAATAATTGTAATAATACTTAACCGCTCAAACACATAGTTTAACTATAAAATTGGGTCGAGGTGTTACAGACCTGGTTCGAAAAATGGGGGGAAAAACGGTGCAGGCATTCTCAGACTCGCAGCTAGTGGTCAGCCAGGTGGAAGGGAAATTAGAAGCCAGGGAACCGAGAATGCGAGAGTATTTAGCCTGCGCCAAGCACTTGCAGTCCAAATTCGAGTCTTTTGTATTGTCGCATATCTCTAGGAATGGAAATACCCACGCCGACTCGCTGGCCACACTCGCAATTTCCTCGGCTCAGGGCCTTCCTCGGGTCATCCTTGTTGAGGACCTGTATAAGCCAGCTGGGCCAGATCATGATACCCTTCAGATCCACCAGATCAGAACGAGACCCAGTTGGATGGACCCTATAGTGTCTTTCCTAGAACATGACGCTGTGCCAGAAGAGAAGTCTAGGCCGACAAGATCCGTAGAAAGGCTCCACAGTTTTGGCTATCCAAGGACAGGAAGCTCTACAAATGCTCCTTCTCGGGGCCCTACCTACTGTGTGTGCACCCGGAAGAAATGGAGCAACTCTTGGAAGAGTTGCATGAAGGAATATGTGGTAGCCACACAGGCGGAAGGTCACTAGTCCATAGAGCCCTTACACAAGGATACTGGTGGCCAAACATGCAAAGAGAGGCGTAGGATTACGCGAGAAAATGCGATCAGTGTCAGATATTCACTTCCAACATCCACCAGCCTGGGGGTGTCCTTAACCCTTTGGTCAGCCCTTGGCCGTTTGCACAGTGGGGCTTAGACATAGTGGGACCATTCCCGAGGGCAGCAGGCAACAAGAGATGGTTGCTCATCGGGACAGACTATTTCACCAAATGGGTGGAAGCTGAGCCCCTCTTGAATATCCGAGACGTGGATGCAAAGAAATTCGTCAGGAAACACATCATCACCAGGTTTGGGATCCCGCGTACTCTTATCTCTGACAACGGACTGCAGTTTAACAGCAAAGCCTTTAGAAAGTATTGTGGAGACTTCGGCATTGCAAACAGATACTCCACCCCAGCCTACCCACAAGGGAACGGCCAAGCTAAGGCGATCAACAAGTCGATAGTCAATGGGCTCAAGAAAAGACTGGACGATGCCAAAGGCAGATGGGTGGATGAGGTGCCGCACGTGCTGTGGACTTACCGGACTATGCCACGAAGGTCCACGGGGGAGACACCTTTCGTGATGGCGTATGGCGCCGAGGCTGTGATCCCTTTGGAAAGGGGGTTCCCGACGATGAGGGCACGGTCTTTCACCCCAGACGTTAATGACAACATGCTGCTGAAAGGGTTGGACTTGGTGGAAGAAAGGCGGGAAAACGCTATGGTCCAGCTAGCTTGCTACCAGCAGAAGCTCAAGCGAGGGTACGACTCTCGTGTAAGATCCAAGCCCCTTGCTCTGGGAGACTTAGTCCTGAAAAAAGTTGTCGGGACTGCTAAAGACCCGATGTGGGGAAAATTAGGACCAAACTGGGAGGAGCCCTACCGTATAACCTCAGTGGTCGGCATAGGGTCGTATTATCTCGCCAACTTAGAAGGCAAACCTGTAAAACGACCCTGAAATGTAAATAACCTCTGAAGGTACTACTATTAATGAAAGGCATACACGCCAAGCATTTGGATATCATTGTATCATGCTAATTGTTAATATGCCAATCTCTATCGCCAAACTATGTGTATGTGTTAATGTCAACCTAAGCTAAGCCAGGTCTTTGGACCTTCTGCCTCGGAAAAATTTAACATTCACTTCATTTTAATTAAGTGTTAATGTCAACTTAGGCTAAGCTAGGTCTTCGGATTTTCTGCCTTGGAAAAATTTAACATACACTTCATCTTAATTAAGTGTTAATGTCAACCTAGGCTAAGCCAGGTCCTCGAACCTTCTGCCTTGGGAAAATTTAACATACACTTCATTTTAATTAAGTGTTAATGTCAACCTAGGCTAAGCCAGGTCCTCAGACCTTCTACCTTGGGAAAATTTAACATACACTTCATTTTAATTAAGTGTTAATGTCAACTTAGGCTAAGTCAGGTCCTCGGACCTTCTGCTTTGAGAAAATTTAACATACACTTCATCTTAATTAAGTGTTAATGTCAACTTAGGCTAAGTCAGGTCCTCGGACCTTCTGCCTTGGGAAAATTTAACATACACTTCATCTTAATTAAGTGTTAATGTCAACCTAGGCTAAGTTAGGTCCTCAAACCTACTGCCTTGGAAAAATTTAACATACACTTCATTTTAATTAAGTGTTAATGTCAACCTAGGCTAAGCCAGGTCCTCGGACCTTCTACCTTGGAAAAATTTAACATACACTTCATTTTAATTGAGTGTTAATGTCAACCTAGGCTAAGCCAAGTTCTCGGACCTTCTGCCTTGGGAAAATTTAACATACATTTCATTTTAATTAAGTGTCAATGTCAACCTAGGCTAAGCCAGGTCCTCGGACCATCTGCCTTGGAAAAATTTAACGTACGCTTTATTTTAATTACGTGTTGATGTCAACCTAGGCTAAACGTTAACATACAATTATGTGTAATTACATGTTCATTTCAATTACGTGTTACGTGTTCATTTTTACTCAGCGTTAACATACAATTTAGCTAAGTGTTGACATATTCTGTGCACATAGCCATTCGTTTGTTAACCCTAACATGCAATAAGGCAAATTACACAGCAGTAAACAAGATCCACCAAGAAAGCCACATTATTAGAAGCAAAACACTAAAATTCATTAAAAACTTTTTACAACAAAGCTGAAAGAAAGGAATTGCAAGGAGAGACACTGAGAAATCTACAGAAACAAAGCTGCGCGAGAAGGGGGCCTGAGATGGCCTATCCCTTTATCTTTAAAGGGGGGTCCTTTCTCGACTTAGTTGAGGGCTCTTTTGTTCGGCCTTCCACCTCAGTTCGCTTTGGTTCGGCCTCGGACAGGTCTTGGACTTACTTCCCCTTATTCTTTGTCTTGGACGAAGGTACGACCTGGCCAGCTGGCTTGCTCGACCCCTTCTCGGCCCCTTTATTGGAGGCAGCAACCTCTTCTGGAGGCTAAACTTGCTTTTGGGAGAAGGGAGGCAGCGTTGGGATTATAGCCTCAGGAGCAACCAAAATGACCGAGGCATCTTTGATGAATCTGATATCCTTGGGATACCAGGCCCAGGTTCCTCTTGAGGGAAAGAAAGAGGCCTGTCTGACCCATCTTCCTCAAGTCCTTCATATCCTTTGGAAGGAGGAGGGGTTGCTCCAGAGCGTTGCCAGGTGAGGGGCATGACCACTCTAAAAGTTCCTTATGCTCGCCTGGAGGGGTATCGGAGCCCCGTCTACCTCCAGTGCGGGGGACCAGCTGGCCTCACCTCGGCGGACCTCAGCTTGCCCGAGGATCTCCCTGCTTTCGACAGACAAGGCTCGCCCCCCACCCTTAGCTGTTTGTTGTTGTTGCTATTGCTGCTGCTGTAGCTGCTTTTGATGCTTTTATTTTTTCTCCCTCTCCCTGTTCGCTTCCTCATTCTCGTTCCCCCTCTTCTTTGGGGCAATAGGGATAGGAGGGAGTGGGTCGGATGGAGAGGAAGCCGGAGGCAATTTCGACTAGGACCTAGAGGCGTCCACTTTAGAAACTTGAGCGCCCCTCTTCCTTGCAAAAAGTGTTCTCAAATTCGCCATGTCATCGTCGTCCTCCGAGATATCTTCAGGTCTGGCGATCACAAGGCCTTTAACTCTGGAGCCCCTATCCGAGGTGTTCTCCTCGTCCGAAATCTCTACTACGTTGTCCTTCAAGGGTCTTTCGACCTCCTCTAGGTGAAACCGATCAATTTCTTCGCCAAGAGATGAGGGGGAAGCTGTGGATTCCCTTCGGACGCGCTGGTCCTCCCTCTTCACCGCCAAAGGAGTGGCCTCAACGGTCCGACCATAAAGAATGGTGGATGGGGCGTCTGGTATAGCTCGAGGGGCAAGGAACTCGGGGTAACGGACGTCTATCCTCATACATCTCCGGTCACCGGCAAGGATAGTGTCTTCAACCTCGCCAAAAACCTTCGATATGGGATCGTACCCCAATATGAGATGGGCGGCCCTCACTTGCAGATCTTCGTTTACAAAGACCTTGGATCTCAGAACCCTGTTAAGGTTCGAAATGTTGACTTTGCCCAAGCGAGGAGACGTGTGCCGTTTGTCTGCAAGAAAGACAACAGAGGAGCCAAACATGGTTAGATACTAATGACAAATCCAGTAAAGAAAAGCATCAAATGGCAACAAGTCTACCAAAGGGAGCAGAAAGGGGCAAAACTAAAAGGGAAAAACCAAAAACTCCTAAATCCTGGAAAATCACACCTGGCTACCCCTCACTCATTGGGCAATAAGGATCGTCATGCCACCTCTTAGTGGCGACGAGATAATCGTCCTTCATGCCTTTATTGGACTTGGGTAGACAAGAAATAAGCCTGACGGTGTTAGACCTCGACTTGAGGTAATAGCCTACGTCTCTCAGCCGGTGGCACTCGTACATGTAAACGACATCGCGCCATGTGAGGTGCAGACCCATTTGCTCATTCAGAGCATCTACGCAGCTTAGTACCCTAAACATGTTGGGTGTACACTAATCTGGACACAACCTATGGTTATGAAGGTACTCGCTGGTCACATCCTTCATGGAGAGTGTCATCCGACCCTCTAGGAAGGCGATTATAGGGATGACTACCTGCCCCTTTTGCCTAGAATTTGCTATGGCCTCTAGGGGGTAGTATTTCAGGCCCACATTCGGAGGAATGTGGTATTTGGCCCAGAATCCTTCCATGCTAGAAGCCGTATCAACTAGACACTTAAATCTACCCATTGAGTTGAAAATCAAGGTAAAGAGTTACGAAGAAAGGGAAGAAAGGTTGGTAGCCGAGGAGAAGAAGGTTTGAAGAGAGGAAAAACTTACAGGAGAAAGGTGCGTGAACTTTTGAGAGCTTCTTGAAAGAGAGAGAGATATTGAATAACTCTAGAATATTTTTGCTCTTTGGAAGAAATGGTGAATATCACAACTACCGAAATATTTTGTGTTAGGACATATGTAGTTCAAGTCTGTGAACATATGTCGCTATTTTATGTAATTGGCTTATCCTTAGACAAAACGCACTTTACTTGTAATTGGGTAGATTTAGGATGGGTTTAACACTTCAAGAAACAGTTAAGTGTTGAAGCCGTCAAAGTCTGTCCAAGAAACAAGCAAGGAAGTGCAGGTTTTTAAAGCTCGACACATACCCCGACAGATGCATCTATCGAGCTTTAAAGAAGCTGTTTTGCCCGATCCTCGACAGCTTCTCGACACCTCTCGACACCTCTATCTGTCGAGAATTAAAGAAAACAGATTTCTAAGTCTGTTTCAAGTCTAATCCGTGAGTGTGTCTTTGGGACTTCTTTTCTCCTAACCCTAGACATATAAAAGGATTATTTTAAGGGCCGTCAAGAAAGGAAGCAGAAGATATAAGTTGCACATTCTTTGAGAACTTGTTGTTCATGCAATTTGTGATCAGAAAGACAAAGTTCGTGCCCTAGTTCATCTCTGATGATTTGAAGAACTTTGCAGCCAACTCTCTCTCTCTCTAGTTGGTATTTGAAGTCGCGTACTGGGATCCGCGCATCTGGTTAGTCACGTACTTGGGAGCCGTGCATTGAAAGGAGAAACTGTCACTACAGAACAAGTCCAATTGGGTATTGGGGTAAGAGTTCAACTGTAGGTTGGTGAGGTACTTGGGATTCCTTACTTGTAACTGCTTGTTGTGATAATAGTGGAGTTTCGAGAGTGGTGACCTTAAATCACCCAGTGGGGTTTTTTCCGTAAGGGTTTTCCCCATTCGTGAACAAATCACCGTGTTATTTATTTTTCCGCTGCTTAACTTAGTTTGGTGATTTGTTTGTGCTGCCACGTGATATTGCATGTTAATTTGATTAATTAAAAACTAGGCTAATTAATTAATCTAAGTTATCACAAGGGGTCAACGTATTTGTGGCCTGGCATTTTGAATGATTGAAGGGCAGCGGCTTGCGAAGAACGTTTCACTTGAATTTTTGGGAATAAACCTGAGCTGTTGGATCCACATCTCACTGTTGAACGTGGGCGACAAGGAGTTACTTAGTGTAACTAATGCAAGAGTTACGTATCACGAAGCATCAAAAGCCCATCTAGAAAGTGCGGGGGGGACTTCGCACATGCAAATTTTAAGGGATCATGTGAAAATTATATTCGCAGGTTAAAAACTCACTTCCCTCCTCGGATGGGAGACGAATGAATTTTTCAGGGGCTATTGTGGGGGTAGAATTATCAAAACACCAATATGGGCCTTGGGCCTTGTCCGAGGGCGTTGACTTCAGCAAAGGGCTGCAATGCGGATGTAAGGTTGCCTAAATTGAGGGCCCAGGAGCCCATCGATCAGGGCGCTGGCCAGTTAGGGAGAGTCCGAGGAGAAGGTCTTCTCGGACAACGAAAAACGAGGGCCAAAGGGTGCAACATGACGCCAAGGGAAGAACTTTTGAAGCTCAACGAGCCGAACTACACTTCAACCGAATGCCGAGGAGGAGAGTAAGTGGGAGGCGCTCTGCATAAAGCTGCTACCACCGCATTAACAGTTTCCCACCTACCCGCCTGGCCACATTAATGAGGAAGTAACCCCTGAGGGGACGGGAATCAGCCTTATGGCCAATGGGGGCAGTTTCCAAGAAGACAAGGGATGGGAAAGGAATCTGCATTTATGGCTCCATGAATAGGAACAAGGGGGAGGAGAGGTATAAAAAGGGAAGAAGAGGCCATGGAAGAGGGGACCGGTCTTGAAAAGAAAGAAGATTTTTCTCCAACATAGCACAAGGGAAGTAAGGACTGAGATTCCTCGGCCGACGTCCGAGGAAAGCTAAATTCACTCCTCCAGCTCGTTGCGTGCCACTGTGGACCTAGCCCAAACACCATTACTTTCCACCGTCCCAAGAAGTCTAGGCTTCAAGCCCATTCTTTATCAATTCTATTGTATAGTCCATTTAGGCCGGCCTATCCCACATTTGGGTACAGGCTTGATTTGTGTCCTTACAGATATTGAATTCTAATACGAATGTAGAGATTTGACACATGAGAATATGTTTGTGCACTACAAATTTGATGCAGCTCGTGTCCATGCTTATGAAATTATATCTTTCCTTGTCTTCTTCACTTAATTTGAGTGGTTGGTTAGAGATCCAAGTATGGTAAATTATGTGGGTGATAAAATCATGTCTAATATAGTGTTTTTTTATTATTAAGTTTATGACTTTATGCTAATGTTGTTGTATTATTGCAGGATTTGAGCAGCAAAAAACCTATAAAGGCGCAATTGGCTAGGGGTGGTCAAGTAAACTTTTTCACACACACACACACACACACACACATATATATATATCTTCTGATAAGTTTCACTTTTGATGATGGGAGAAATTTTATTAAGAATGATACCATATGCATATCCATTTTAATAGAAATTTTGTTTAGTCTGTTTCCATCCTGTTTTGGTTTTAGAGTATTGCAACTAAGAATTTGGCAAACTAACTTTTGGATTAAGAATTTATAAATTGAATATAATAGGCTAACCACGCTAATAAAGCTTAAACTATATGCCAATAATTCAGCTAGAAGTTGCTCCTTGATGCAATGACTCTAGCATGTATTATAAATAACTTTAATGATGTTACACTTGCTAGCTGTTCCCTTTGTACAATTTCATGTATTATATAAATAAGGGTTGGATATAAAGATCAATTATAATTTCTCTGTGATCGGAGAAAGAAATATTATTTCTAATGTATGCATTTGCAAGGCTGCTCTCTTTGGGCATGGGTTCATGTATCATAAATAATAATGGTTAGAGTGTAGATACTACAAATTTTGCACTTGTAGGCTATTCCTTCAAAAGACTTATATATTGAATTAATTAGTGTAGACATAAATGCTAGAGCTTGGTTAGGACCTTGAGTGATAAATTCTGGTTAAAAGATGATAAACTTTTTTTACATGATTAATCTTAGTTTGTTAAGTTTAGATATTCCAAACTGTTGTTTGCTTTTGTTGCTGTTGTAGCTTTCATGTTCACTGCCCTTGGATATAATCATTTTGTTATGTTGTTCTTTTTTTTTTTTTTAATCCCTTTTCTTGCTTAAAAGGGTGTTTATTACAAACTAAGTAAGCTAAATTGTGTTTATTACAAACATTGTAAGCTAAACATTTGGCTCTACCACCTTTCAACTTGATGGAACCCAAACCAACTCCCATGGGCAATTTCTATTCTCAAGTCGAGCCCCAGCCGCGATGGGTGGTGAATCTAGAAGGGACAATTGTGGAGGAGAGGAAGCTAGTATGGCAATCCAATCCACAAGCTGCTCAAAGCCCGATTCTGTAAATGGTGGATCCGAAAGAGCAATTGTCAGAGAGGAAAATGTTGAAGGCACAGCCAACTTCGAATGTGTAATGGGCAACCGCCATATCATGAAGTTCATTCAGGTGCTTCACCCATCAATAGTCTTTCTATGGCTTATGGAAGGAAAAATTCTGGAGATGGGAGTGACATAATATTGCCTGACCTTGTTGCCAGGGAGGGGTCAATCCAAGGAAATGCTGAGGCAGGCGGAATGGACTTTGATGAAGGCGGCGAAGTTCCTACCCCCTTTTGTTGAGTGTTTTACTCCTTATCATAGTTTAATAATGAATATTATTATCTGAAATTGCAGGGGCGCTCTGAAGCCCAATTTTTAGAACCATGTTTGAGAGCTAGTTCACAACCATAACCCAGCTATTTTTGTGGTGATGGAGACGCGTATTGGAGGAGACCGTGCCAAAGAAATCACGGACATGCTTCCTTTTGATGGAGCAATATGGACTGACACAATTGGATATGCCAGAGGGCTCTGGCTACTGTGGAATTCAGATAGGGTGGAGGTGTCTTTCCTTTCCAAAATAGAGCAAGAAATCCATGTCTTGGTTAAGGTGCACTCTCTTAACCTTACCTTCTCTACAATCTATACTAGACCTAGACTGGCCGAAAGACGTATTTTATGGAACAACCTTTATACTATGGTTGAACTGCAAAACCTCATGTGGGTAATGGCAGGGGATTTTAATGAACCTCTTGGGGATTGTGATAAATTTGGGGGCAGGGCAGTAAGTATTAGTAGGTCTCTAGATTTCAAAGATTGCCTTGACAGATGCAACATGCTAGACTTGGGTTTTTCAGGACCTCGGTACACTTGGACGAATTAGAGAGAGCTATCAGCTTTAATTCAGGAAAAAATTGACAGGTTCTTTGTCAACCTAGATTGGTGCTCCCTTTTCCCTGAGGCTAGGATTTCTCACTTAACCTGCTGTCATTCTGATCACTAGCCAGTGCTCCTTGAAGCCAAGCCTTCTCCTCCTACTCACCTTCCTAGACCTTTTAGATTCCAAAGCTGCTGGCTATGGGACCCCTCTTTCCCTAGAGTGGTGTCTCAAACTTAGGGTCAAGCTTAATGTTTTTCTGAGGCAGTAGATAAGTTTGGGAAAGATGTGCTTATTTGGAGCAAAAATTATTTTGGGAATGTCTTTTGGAAAAAGCAAGAAGGATTTTGGCAAGACTTAATGGCATCCAAAAATCCATGTCAGAAAGACCTACTGATTCGCTCATTGAGGTGGAAAGATCTCTACTGAAGGAGCTTGATACCGTTTTAAATCAGGAGCTGGAAATTTGGGCTCTAAAATCTCATGTCAACTGGATGGTTCAGGGGGACGAGAACACTTCCTTCTATCACATCTCTACCTTGGTTCGCAGGAAAAGGGACTGTATTGATGCCATAAAAAATCAAATGGGGGATTGGGTTTATGAAGAAAGAAAGGTTATGGATGTTATCAGAGAGAAGTTTGGGGGATTGTTCAGTACATCCAAAATCTTTTCCTCTTGGAAGCCTCAACCCCCTACACAATGGCAAGCAACCATACTTGTGGTTTAGAATCTTGACATTGAAATTGATAGAAGGTAAATTTTCTATTTAGAAGTATGTCTATCCTCTTTGAGACTTCAACTACTTCAAATCCTTTTTGTTTCACCCACATGAATCCTAGCATCAAAAATCATAATGAAAAACTAAGGCCATCACCATAAATTCGTCAAATTTGACAATAAGATCCGAAAAGCTAATCACTCACCAAATACAATTATTCCTACAAATCATAAACATTTGAGCCAAAAATCATTTACATACGGAGAAGGAAAATCAGGAATGAAACAAAATTTCACCCCTATAGAATGCAATATAGAAAGAGAAGCAGAGACAAATAAACTCTTAAGAAACAAAACATGCAAGAGCATGTTAACAAAGGATTGAGACTTGAAGATGGGGTTCGTTGGGTGATTTCTTATGCCTTTGAAAATGGTATTCACCTCAACTCATCCAATTTTATTATCTTAGGTCTCCTATTGATTTGCTTTGTGGTTCTGATTATTGGGTTTGTTTAGCTTTGGAGATTACTCCATCTAGAATTGTTTCATGCAAATCTATCAATGTAGTAGTGAAGTGACAGTATCGATCAAGTGGCGTCTAAGCACAATTTTACATTGCTTCCATGAAAAATTTCAGGGGGGGTGGTCTCTCTTCCAAATAGACCGGAAGACTACAACCGCTGATTGTGCCATAAAGGTTTGGTGATAAATCTTGATTAAGCCAAATAATCTTTAGATATATGTTACTTGAATTTATGTTCTTAGCACAATTGTTGTAAAATGCTTCGAAAGTAGTAACTAATCTTGGTGTTAAGATTTTAAATTTAACATTCAAACAAACCACAGAAATACATGATTGAAACTGCTCTTTAGATATGAAAAAAAATGGATTAGTAAAATATTTTTATTAATTTTATGACATCAAATACTTACATATATCATTATATCTTATGCTACAGTGTGAACTAAAACAGTAAAATAAAAAATACAAAGCATAAAATATTTGCTTTGAAAGCCTAGAGAATTATTGCTATGAATACAGAATATGGGAGAAAAGCCCAAGGAGGAAAGTGCGTTCAACCTTGGGATTTCAATAAGAACGAAAATGCTAGGGGAAGTCCTTGATTCTATTTCATCCTTCGGTAGCTGAGCAATGGTTTGTGTGGAACAGGTATCCACTTGACAATACAACCGATTGGCCAAGATACTATTCCAATTCCAATGCACACACCCCATTGCCCCCAGTTCAACCTTTCTGTATCTGCAAACTTCTTCAAAAACTCCACCATGACCACCTGAAGGACTATGGTTATGGCAATGATCCCCAAAAACAACTTGTTCCTATGTATTCCTTTAAACACATTCTTCTTCTCAAGCTTTCTTGCATTGAATTCATTGAACACTTGACAAAGAACAAAAGTGTTAAAGATCAAGGTGTCATTTAACTTCTCGGTCACACCAAAGATTGATTCACCTTTGAATTGCAAGGTCAAGAGAACAATAATTTGATACAAAGCTTGAGCTAAGAGATTTCTCCACATTATGTTGGTAATAAGTGGTTCAGTTCGACCTACTGGTGGCTTTGTCATCAACTCTTCTATGGGCTTCTCTGTTGCAAGAGTAGAGCACCCAGTGTGTCCATAATTAGGTTCACCCATAATAACTAAACTGCTGTTAATGGGGCTTTTCCAGCTGAGACAGCTGCCACAAAGATTATCACAAGAGTAGCAACATTCACGATGAGTTGGAACTGAATGAACTTCTGGATGTTGTTGTACACACATCTTCCCTACCTTAAGACTATGGCAATGGAGGCAAAGTTGTCATCCAAAATGACAATATCTGAGCTCTCCTTGGCCACTTCGGTGTCCTGAATTCCCATTAAAAGTCCTACGTCAACTTCTTTCAATGTTGGTGCATCATTTGTGCCATCCCTAGTGACTACAACAATATGACCTTTTTGTTTCAAACATTCTACCATCAATAGCTTGTCTAAGGGAGAGGACCTTGCCATCACACAAATTTTATCAACTCTCTCCATTCTCTCCTCTGGTGTGTAGTTTTTGAATTCGACACCTTCTACCACTGCTCCACTCATGTCTTGATCAAACCTCAATGTTCCACATTCAGTGGCAATAGCTTTTGCTGTGAAAACATTGTCTCCAGTGATCATTTTGATGTTCACACCCGCATTTTAGCAATCTTCCACAGCTTTCTTTACCCCTAGAAGACAGGGGTCCTTAATACCCACCAGTCCTAATAGGGTCAATCCTTCTTCTTCTATCTTTTTTTGTTCGGAATCATGTTCTTGATCTTCTTCTGAAACTTGCTTATGTGCAAAAGCAATGCATCGGAGGCTACTAGCAGCCATACCTTGAATAATTTGCTCAAATTTCATCTTTTCACCATCATCTAGATCTTTCATAATTCCAGAAGCGTCATAGTAACTTGAACACATTTTCAATATCATCTCTGCAGCTCCTTTCCAATGTACATGGATTGTGTTGTCTGCATTTCTCCTCATTAGAACTCCGCTTCGTTTCTTTTGAGAATTGAATGCTTCAACATAAAGAATCTTGCAACTTTGCATCAATTGTTCCATTTCCATGCTAAACTCCAGAACAGTCCATGAAAGAATTGCTTGCTCAGTGGGACTGCCTGAGAACTCAATTTTAGATCGTGAAGCAGGCTTGTAAACACTACCAGTTGTGTTTAGAAACACCTTGTAGCAGTTTGAGAAAATATGGAGCAATTGGTGAGTAAGTAGCTGGTACAAAAGATTCTTTCCCTAGCCAAAACTTAGTGACCTTCATTTTATTCAGTGAGGGTGCCTGTTTTGTCAGTACAAATGGTGGTGGCAGATCCCATGGTCTCACAAGTAGAGAGCTTTCGCACCATAGTCTAATAAGCCATCATTCTTTTCATGGAATAAGCAAGTGTAAGCATCACAGCCAGAGGCAAACCTTCTGGAATTGCAACCACGACTATAGTAACTGCAACAGCAACAATCCCCAGCACAACATTTAGTATGTCATTCACCTTGGTGCTGTTGCCATTGAACTCTTTATTTCCATTCTCATCTTCAGTATTCCCTATGAAATATCGAACCAACAAGACTACAAGAACTAGGAAAGCAACTGCCAAACCAACCTTACCTATTGATGAAGTTAGCCTGTTGAGCCGAACGTGCAAAGGTGTTTGTTCATTGGTATTGCGGCTGATTTAGCTCATCATCTCTCCCTATATCATGTTCATCCCAACCGAAGTGACTAGCATCCGAGCATAGCCATCAACCACCTTAGTACCAGAAAACAAAAATGGATGACTGCAATTTACTTCTACATGGTCACTTTCCCTTGTCATGCTAGATTTGTCCACTTGCAATGAATGCCCATCTAAGAATAGCTCATCTGCTGAAATTTGATCTCCAATCTTTAAGCAAATGACATTTCCAACGACAATTTCAAATATTGAAATCTGTTGACGTCTTCCAGCTCTTACAACTTCAATTTGGATATTGTTGCTAACTTCGGATAATTTGTCAAATTGTCTGTTTTGCCTAAAGTTACTTATGGTAGAAACAGCAATGAGAAGAAATATAACAACAAATATGCTTCCACCGTCATACCATCCTTCTTTTATTCCATTCTCTTTGATGCCAAACACAAGAGAAAGTATAGCACAGCCTAGAAGGATGAGAATGGTAAGATCCTTGAAGGCTTCCACTACAAAATGGAAGAAGCTCTTTGTAGGTGGTCTTTTGTAAGTGTTTGAGCCAAAAGCCTCATGTCGGTGAGCAATGTCTTCAACATTGCCGTGAATCCCACATTCAACATTGGTTTCAAGAATGGATGCCACTCCATCAACTTCTCCAATAATTTGGAGCTTTTCAATGTTTTTCTCTTTTACAAGCTCAGTAAGACTTGTTTGATCAATTTTGTTGAGACTTGATTGATCAGTCTTCCACCTGTTGTCTGGATTGAGATCCAAACTTACGAAAGATGGACAGGGTGGAATCTTGGCATTATTCTTCTTTGGTAGTGAGGCTCTAGAATAATAGATGGAAACAAAAGCCGATAGCCATCTCTTTTTGGGTTCACTAAGGGTGTTTGGTACACGAAGTAAATACAGAATCTGTTCCAAGTTTTCTAGGATATTAATACTAGCCATGGTTCAGAAATCACAGGATGAATGTAAATTTAGCAGCTCACTAAAAATAATCTCTTTAAGAAAGCAAGGAATTGACAATGTAGTAATTACAAGGAAAGAAAAGCAAACATTTTCACGAGTAAATTATAAAAGGATGAATGAGCAAAAAGGGTTTTAGGTAATTAAAAAAATTAAAGCAAAAGAATTACTATAGAGATTTGGTTTATGAAATAAGGATTTGTTTGGCTAACTTTATTTTATTAACTTGAGTAGGTATGACTTTTTAAAAACAATAAAAAAAAATTATACAAATGTAAATTTTAAAAACTTGAAAGTTGGAATCGTAGTTGGAATGAGTTGTGTGGAATGGAATATAGGAGTAAAGTAAAATGAAGCAAATTACTATAGAGAATTGGATTAAGAAAGCGAGGGATTGACAAAATGTAGTAGTAAGAAGAAATAATATTTCCGTACGAGTAAATATGAAGCAGGGGAATGATATATTTTTTTTTTGAGAAAGAAGCTTGCTTAGTTTTAAATATGAAGCAGGGGAATGATATGAGGAAATAAATGGAGCAATAATTAATATGAGCAAGCAGGGGAATGATATGAGGAAATAAATGGAGCAATAATTAATGTATAAAAAGAGAATGGAGATATGTAGAGATGCCAAATTGGATAAAACAGTCTAAAGAATAGGACCTGAAACTTGAAGGCTGGAACCGGGTTTGGAAAGCAGAGCAGAAGTAAATTTGGATGGCCATAGGGATCTGTGTTTTGGGAAGCAACGCAAGGATATGACAAAAATGTAGTAGTAATCAAGGCAAGAAATATGAGGAAAGTAATATTGTGGGAGATATGTTGTGGTACGGTACCACCAAATGGAAAATGTAGTAAAAGTATTTATTTGGACCCAAATTTCCAAAAGAATAATGGAAACTTCCGAGTGCTCCCACTTTTGGAGACAGCCAATCAAACTCAAACTCAAACTCAATGCCACAGTCAAACGCGCTTATTGATGGGTCGTGGGTTGTAATATGTGATGCTATTTTGGTTACCCAATTGTTAAAGATCCCAATGTTAAATTGGATTTGGAACTTCTTCAAATCATTGGTCAACTTTTAATATTGTTTGATAAAATGTCATTCTAAATAATTTATGGGTTCTCAAAGGATATTTGTTTTAAAATATATTTTTATGATTTTTTATTATTATAAGAAATGAAAATAAAAATTACAGTTTTTCTATTTATATTTTCATAAAAGTTATATCAAAAGTTAAAACTTTTCTAAAATTTTTCATTAACAAATGCCCTAAGGTGCTCATTAACGGACTCATAATTTTATATGTTCCCTGGATAAAATGTGGATGAAGTTACTTTTTGATATTTCCCTCAAAAAAAAAAAAAAAAAAAGTTACTTTTTGATCAGTTAAGAGAGGAGCAAAAAGACTTTTTGAGGACAATGGTATTTTCTTAGAGGATAGGAATGTTACGTGGCTTATTTGTATTTTTATAATATAAGCAATGTTGGTAGTCTGTTGTGATTACTTCAAATTAGTTACGTTAGATTAGGAATATGTTATAACAAATTCAAATAAATTTTTTTTTTTTTTATTTGAGCAAAAATAATAGTGGACTTTATTTATACAGAATCACATTATTCAATGGGGCAGAGAAAAGATGAGCATTCTTCTAATTAAACAATGATCTCCTCTTTCTCTTTTGCAGTACTAGCCAGAGTTAGAATAACACAATCACATCGTAAAGGAATACTAAAAAATAAATAAAATCAAAACTATCTCTAATCAAGGTAACATCAACAAGTTCAACAGAGTTGCATTCAACTTCCATTTTGAAAAACTAGTATTTTGATAGAATTATAAAGCTATCCTCATCACAAAAGACGTTGTACAAAGGGGATTCAAATAAGTTAACTTGGTTTACAATGCATTACAATTAGTTTTATTGATAATAAATTATATGTGGCTAGTGTTTATTTTTATCTAGTTCAAAGTTACTCTTGTATAAATTCAAATGTGGATGATAAATAAAGATTAATCATGATTTTTCAAATTACAAATGTTTAGTTAGTCTAACTTGGAAATTTAGATTTTTCTTTAAGATCTTCAAGAAAAAAGAGAAGATTTTTCCTTAAGAAAGCCTTACTTTTTTTTCCTCTCAACTAAGAAAAAAAAAAAAAAAAAAAACAGAATTGTCCCCAAAAAATAAAAATCTACATAACACTCAAAAATCAGTACATTACTCATTGCATTAAGTAAGCTCATAAGACCTTAACTCTGTAACGCCCATAGAGCTTAGGTTGGGGCAGGAGCTTCTATTTATGTTTGAATTTGTTGAAAAATATTGTTGTAGTAAGGTTTACGCAAATAAGATGGTCATTAGTTGTTTAACTATTTTTTTTTTTTTTTTATTCCTCAGAGGAGGAAGTGAAAGGATCTCTCTAGTCTATGAAGGCCTTTAAAGCCCCAGGTCCAGACGGACTTCATGCTGGATTCTTCCAATGTTTTTGGCTCATTGTTAGTAAATCCTTAGTGGAGGAGGTGAAGAAGTGTTTCATTGAGAAAAGGGTTATTATCGCCCAATCAGTCTTTGTAATACTACTTATAAGGTTATTACAAAAATCATTGCCAGTCGAATTAGGCCAATGTTGGAGAAACTTATCTCTCCATTGCAGACCACTTTTGTCCCTGGTAGAAGAGGAATTGACAACGCCATTATTGTTCAAGAACTTGTTCACACTATCAATAAGGCAAGGGGTAGAGAAGGGTATATGGCTATCAAAATAGACTTTGAGAAAGCCTATGACAAGTTGGAATGGAATTTTATCAGAGAAAGATTGATTTGTGCTAATTTTCCCATGGATTTAATCCAAGTCATCATGAGTTGTGTTTCTTTTGTCACAACGTCCATTCTCTTCAATGGCGGAACCTTGGATCCTCTCAATCCCTCTAGGGGAATAAGACAAGGAGACCCATTGTCTCTCTCTCTCTCTCTCTCTCTCTCTCTCTCTCTCTCTCTCTATATATATACATATATATATATATATATATATATTCATTTTGTGTATTGACTTCCTAGGCCAACTGATTGAGGGAAAATGTGCTGAAAAGGTTTGGGATCCTGTCAAATCTTCTAAAAGTGGTCCAACTTTTTCCCACTTATTTTTTGCAGATGATCTGGTGTTGTTTGCCAAAGCAAATTAGGAAAATTGCTCCTCTATTCGTAATGTGTTGGACATGTTCCGTACCAGATCGGGACAAACAATTAGTGAAGCAAAATCCAAGGTCTATTTCTCCTTGAATGTTGATAGCGACACAAGGGACTCTCTTTGTGAAATCCTGGGCTTCCATTCCACAAATTCCTTAGGTAAATACTTGAGAATTCCCATCAGGCAGCCCCAGTCATCCCCTCATGAATTTAACTTTGTTTCGAAAAGGATGAAACATAAATTGGCTGGTTGGAAATCGAATTTACTCTTTATGGTAGGGAGGGCTGTTCTGATTCAGGTATCCCTTTTAACTATCCCGGCTTATATTATGCAATGTGTGTCTCTTCCCAGTAACGTCCCTAATGGTATTGACAGAATCAATCAGGATTTCCTTTGGGGAACCACCAAATCTAAAAGGAAAGCGCATTGGATTGGCTAGAATAAAATCACAAAACCAAAGAAAGAGGGTGGTTTAGGCTTTTAAACAGCCAAAGGCAGAAACACAGCTTTTCTGGCTAAGCTGAACTAGAGATTTCATTTAGAAAAGGAAAGTCTATGGTCTCAAGTGCTTAGGAAAAAGTATTGTACGAATCAAAGGCTTCAGTCTAGAAACGCCAACAAGCTTCCTTGTTCACAAGTGTGGAAGGGGATGAAGGTGGGCCTTGACACCTTTCGGAAAGGTGTGAGATGGTCGTTGGGTTATAATAGTAATCTTAGTCTGTGGCATGATAAATGGTTTTGCAATGGACCATTGAGACTTGCGGTTCAAGGTCCCCTCAGTTGAGAAGAGTCCAACTTGGAGGTAAAAGACATTATAAGCCCAGAAGGGTGGAATTGGGCTTGAATCTCCCTGGACATCCCGTTGGATGTTAAAATGGAAATCCAAGTGGCCCCTTTTGCCATTTCAAATGGCAATGTAGATCGATTGATCTGGTCTGAAAATCCTTGGGGAAACTTTGACCTTAAGAGTGCATATCGCTTGGTGTTGGGCAGTGAGACAACTACCTTTGATGGAGAGTGGATTTGGCATGTTAAAATTCTTCCGCGGATCCAATTTTTCATCTAATATGCCTTCATAATAGCTTAGGGGTAAAAGCTTGTCTCAATGCTAGAGGTGTCTCCTCTAATCCCCTTCTGCCTTCTCTGTCAAAAAGAGCTTGAAACTATCATCCATAGCCTTAGAGATTGTGATCTGATCAGAAATGTCTAGATGATGTTGGGTATCCAGGCTTTGGACTTGGCCTTTTTCATGGCTCCTCTCAACCATTGGCTGTCAGAGAATGCTAAGTCTTCATTTATATTTGGGCAACACCAGATACTGTGGAAATACATTTTCCTCTTTGCTATTTGGATGGTATGGCGAAAGAGGAACTTAGTGGTCTTTCACAATAAACCTCTTAACCCCAACATCCATTTGGAGATTTACCACAAGGCAGCGTAGTTTATTCACTATGCTTTGAATGTTAGGGAGGCTACCTGCATAATTTCCAAAACCTATCAGATGGGAAAAACTAGCAGAAGGGTGGAGGAAGCTCAATACTGATGGGTCCTCACTCGGTAATCCAGGCCAAGCTAGAGGGGGGGGGGGGGTTATTAGAGATGAAGAGAGAAATTGGGTGTTGGGTTTCTCAAGACAGGTAGGAGTTACCTCAAGCTACATGGCTGAGTTATGGGCTTTGAGGGATGGCTTAATTTTGTGTGTGGATAGAAATTATAATGCTTTTGATATTGAAATGGATGCCAAAGCAATTATTGAAGTCCAAAACAATACCAACAATTCCAATCTAATCATATCCTCCATTGTGGACGATTATAGGCAGCAGGTTTCTCGGATTCCCCGGACTCGCTTTAATCACTGCTACAGAGAAGCCAACAGAAGTGCTGATATGTTAGCTAGAATGGGAGCTCAGCAATCCTCTAGTTTTATTTTGTATGACAACCCTCCTGAGGACTTATAGTCTTTACTAGAGTTTGACTGTTCTGGTTTGTATTTGAACAATCAATGTCTTGTATCTATTGTTAATTTCTAGCTTTAATGGGTTTTCCTTTCTACCAAAAAAAAAATGTAACATGAAAAAGGGAGTATAACAAAATCTCTATTGTGAATGATGCAGGTATTTGATAAAGAGCATTAATCGTAGCATATGGCATCATTTGTTTCAAAATTTTAATTTACAACGTATTAGCAAAACTCAATTGCTTATTGTTGGAATATAATGTTTGTTATTAATTTTAGAACGAGCATCCACATTGGTGGATGCAAAAATTTGGCTATTTAGCTCATACAAAAGTTACTTTATTCATTTTATCTTTTCACTTTACAATACATCCAACATCAATGGATCTATATTTTTAGTTATTTGATTAAAATAATATAAAGAATTCATTAAAAAAAAAAAAATATATATATATATATATATATATTTATCCACCACAAAAACCTTTCAACCGGCACAGCCACCTCCACCACCATTCCACCAGAAACAACACAGCCAAAACCAAACCCAAGACAACCACAACTACAACCACAAAGCAACGTGCTTCATCAAAACAAGTCAAAAGTCACCGTGCCTCATCAAATTAGACCCATAAACCACCACCATGGTGACCCACCATTGAAACCTACTAAAACAAAATCGAAAGCTATTGTGCCCACCGTGCCTCACCAAATCAGACCCACAAACTACCGTCACTGTGACCCACCTCTAAAACCCACTGAAATAGATCAGAAGCCACTGGAGATCAAGATCAGAAAGAAAGTGGATACAAAGAGAGAAAAAACAAAAGAAAACCAAAAAAAAAAAAAGGAGAGAACAACAGGTATAAAGAGAAGATGAAGGAAAATAAAAAATTATTTAAATATTAGTAAAGTATGAACAATAAACATAATAATATTATTATTTTTAACTATGAGTTACAGTGTATTGCCAAAAGTAGTTGTGCACTGTAGCTGTGGAGCAAAAAAATATGGTTTTGGCTTCACTTTTGAGCATTCTCATCCGGTTTCTTCAAAAAATTTCATTTGACCATTTTAAAAGCTACTTTATCTATTATACCATATTATTTTACAACACACTTAACATCTCAACTTTTATTTTCTTATACAACATATTAAAATAATATATATTTACACAATAAAATATACAACACAAAACCATCTCTCCTCTTTCTATTAATAAAAAATTGGAGACACAATAAAATAATATTATATAAGAATACAATCTTGCAACAGTAGCCTCTTACAGAGGCTACTGTAGCACAATGGTATATTTTTTTACAATTACAACTTGGGGTAATGCATGCTTTTAGTGTTTTTGAATTGTAAAATACCATTTTACTAATGCTCTAATGTAGCCACATTTTGGTATTTGGTGGTGCTAAATAGCAATATAGTTTTTTAGCACCACCAATATTAGTGCTCTTATTGGCCTTTAAGTAAATAAGTTCTAAGTAACTATTACTAATCATAGAAATATATATATATATATATATATATATTCAATAGCTATTTTAAGTTTGTGCAGTCTAAATTGTTATATTAATGAGATTAGCATTGTTAATTTTTTTTTTTTTTTTAGTACTTGGTTTTATGCTTCTTCAAATAGAAGCTCTATTTTATTTTATTTTTTCACCAAAGGGGCAACATGTGCCTCCTCCACTATCGTTGATATAATTGTGAAATTTACTAAACCCGCCTGTCACGGTATCCTCCAACCACAAACTCTTCTCCAAGATATCCAAACCACAAATTTGGATTTGGGCTCTTAAATCCAAATTCATTGGCCCAAATCTAAACAAACTATAAATAGTTTGATAGAAAAAAAAAAAAAAAAAAAAAAAAATCAATCCAAAGAACCAAAATCCTCTTTGAAAGTCAAAAAGTCGTGGTCCTTTGAATGTCATTGACCTTTTTTGTTTTTAAGAATCAACACGGTGCTTTTTATTAAAAGAGGCCGAAAAGATCAACCTGTAAAATAGATGAGCTATCTGGTGGTACATTTTTCATTCAGAATTAGTTCGTCATTGACTTCATTGAACCACTAAACAGAGTTGGACAGAAGTTGTACCTTCTTTTATGTGGCCCATATGGAAGTGGATGTAAGCAACTACTAAATAAATATAAAAATGGTATCGATATATCTTCATTTTTATTGGCTTAATAATAATAATAATAATAATAAGACAGACATTTATAGGTTTATAAAAAAAAACACACACTCACATTTTCTGAATAAAAGTGATGAAGTCTAGGCGGATGAAAGGAAAAATCATTATACAATTTTAAATAAACATCTATTTAGTATTAACAAATCAGATTTTTTTTTTTTTGGTAAAATTTGTTGATTGAGCTTAATTATTTTTTAACTTTGTTAATCAAACAAATTTTGGTAATTTTTGTTGTTAGGCTAATTTTGTTGGGCTTGTTAATTTTTTTTTTCTAAATTCCTTTAAAAAGATCAATGATATTATTAAAAGAGACAATTGTAATTTTATCAAATCAAATTATTAAAATTAGTGTGTGTGTGTGTGTATAAATATATATAAATAACATTAGCTTTCGTAAATTCCATGATCAAATCTCCTTCATATTTTTCAATATATTTTGTTACTTTGTTCTATCAATCGAAGGAGCGCAACCAAGTTTCAAAGCTCAAAAACCTGCAAGGACGTGAAACCCTTCTCAATGTCAAACACTAATTTGAACTTTTCAATCCCTCCTTCTTAACCCTTCACCCTAGCCTATGCTAGGGTCCAAAAAAATGTCCTCTTTGATTTCGAAAGAGTAATTCGACCAACTTTTGGATAACAAGAAGGCAAGCTGATTTGCTTATATATGGGATTCAAATTCTCTAGATTTCCTATGATACTTCATTAGTAGATTTCTTTAAATCTTAACTACTCTTTTATGATTTAAAGGTCTAAATTCTATCATACCAGCATTCCACTGACAATATTTTTTTATAATTTAAAATAATGTTACAAACAAAACAACTAAGAGTATGTGATAATTACAAATTACCCACATGTGTTTTAGCTTGAATTTAACTTACCCACCTGTGGTTTCATTTTTGATACTTTACCCACCTGTGCTTTCCTCCGTTACTACTCTGAAACCTATCTCCCTTTCAGACATTACTTTAACACATTTTTTTATCAAAAACAAAACTCAAAATAGATCAAACATTCCTCTCTCTCCCAAAACACACCCCTATTCACGCGTGCAAATTTTCAGCATTTTAAGCTTGTTACAAGCTTAAAATCAAACAGATCAATCATTCCAAGAAGTGATCGCTTTCTTACGGCTCTCTTGTTTCACAAAACTCTCTCTCTCTCTCTCTCTTTCCTCCTCTCACAAACCCATTTTAATCTTCTTATTTGGGTTTTGTTTAATTGTTGTACTTTTATTTGATAATTCTTTTTTTCTTCTGGGCAAATGGGTGGTTTGGAACTGTGAATGTGATTGCTTTTTTTTTTTTTTAGGGCATAATCAAAGTGGGTTTTGTGTTGAGTTAAAATGTTGTGTGGAGTTTGATTTGATTGATTCTTCACTCAATGAATATACTTTTTCTTTTTCAATTGATGTTTTGTGTGTTTAAACACACAAAACCAGCAGATCCACCACAACATACCCAACGTTGGCAACAACGAGATCTAAACCTAGCCAAAAACTCAAATTCAAACACACAAACCACCGTGAAACCCATACCAAAATAAAAAAAAAAAAAAAAAACCAAGCAAAGCATGTTCAAATTCGTCTCTAGTTGCAAAAATTGTAAGTGAGGCATTTGCTAGGTACTTAGGAGATGAACCCAAATTCAGACTGCCATGGGCACATGAAAAAGCTTCGTAATTCAAGAATACCACCATGTCCAAGAAATAGGTAACCTCAAAAAAGTAGTGGGCTTAATTTTGAAGCCAATCTGGTATACAACGTGAGATCAAATGTTGTGCTATATTTTTTTTCTTCTTCTTTGTTTATTTGATTTAGGGATTGGGTTTCTTTCGGTTGTTGGGGTTTGAAAAATAGGATTTGAGGCATGGTTACTGATGGATTTGTGGGTTTGGATGTGTGTGGGTGTGTTGATGTTTGTATTTGGACTTCCATTTTGGGGTTGTATTTTGATAGATCTGTGGTTTGTACTTTAATGGTATTGCTTGATTTGATTTGTATTAGTTTTCTGGGTGTATGTTCTTCATGTTTGTGAATTGTGAGAAACTAATACCATATTTTATTATTATTATTTTTTTTTTGTTTTTCTTGTTTTGGGAGGAGAGAGACATAAAATGGGTGTAAAAAGGCTTATATACCCTTCTTTTTTAATAGAGGTAGGTAACAGAGATTAAACGGAAGTAACCTTAGGTGGGTAAAGTGTCAAAAATGAAACCACGGTTAGGTAAGTTAAATTCAGGCTAAACCACAGGTGGATAATCTATAATTATCCCTAAGAGTATTGTTAGTATAATACCGACATGACAAAATCTAGACCCTTGTAGGCGGCATTTTTCATTTGTTGCCCACATGATGTTAGGGGAGTTAAGACCGATAGTCCACTTTAGGCTTGGAACATGGCCCAAAGGCTATCGGTAAAGTGTAAAAGGCCCATTTTGCTCAAAGTCTGGGTTGCATCCAGCAAATATTATAATAAGGCCCCAAAATACGTCCTTCAAAGATAAGCTAGCACAAAGGACGGCCCACCACAACAAGTGCTTAAATAATAGTCTAGTGGTAAGTAAGAGAAACGTCCAACGGTAGATGTTTGGAAAATCAATATTTGCATAGTAAAAATTATGCATTTCTTCTATAGTTGGTTAATATAAAAGTGGGCCCATTATAACAAGTACAAAAGAGGAAAAATAACCCAGCAGTGAATGTGACGGACCTCCAGTGGTGAATGTGATAGACCTCTACCAGTAGATGTCTGATAGGTTTATTTGTATGTTTACTAGTATGTTTACATGGTAAAAATAATATGTTTTCCTTATTATTATTAAGTCAACATAAAAGAAAACTTCCATAGTATCCAAAACAATATGGCTTTCATCATAATACCAATAAACAAGGATTAAAGGCTTCATAATTACAAATAAAAGAGGAAAAATATGATGGAATAAAGGGAGAGAGAGATTTCAGCTCAGCGCAGCATATATTGAACTAAGATTTTTGGGGAATATATGTGTGTGTGTGTGTGTGTGTGTGTGTGTGTGTGTGTGTGTGGCATGGATGGGGTAGTATAGATTGTTTTGAGTGAGTGGATATGTAAGCTTGTGATGGTATGACAGAGTTAATGTTGAAACTAAGTCTTTCAGTGCAGCATATATTGAACTAAGATTTTTGGGGAATATGTGTGTGTGTGTGTGTGTGTGTGTGTGTGTGTGTGTGTGGCATGGATGGGGTAGTATAGATTGTTTTGAGTGAGTGGATATGTAAGCTTGTGATGGTATGAGAGAGTTAATGTTGAAACTAAGTCTTTAATGGGTAAAGGGTTGTTTATGACCAATTAGGAAGCATTTATGGGTCGTGAATATGCTGAAAAAGGAGGGGAATGTCTGAGGCTAAGTGAATGTGGGCTAAGGAGAGTGATTTATAAGCTTATGGAGAGTTGAACCAAAGCAAAGTGATAGGAAAAATCAAAAATTTCAGAGGAGGTTGGTTGGTCTCTTGTGGGCTGGTGTACTTGTCCCTTTTATAGTGGAGTTTAGGGAGATACTAATTTAAAAAAGTCCAAAAACGTAAGACTGATTAGGGGGCAGAGTATTAAACTTAATTATCTTAGGATTTGGCTATAAATGAGGGATTTGCTTTTGAGATTACTTTGCTTCTTTGGGTAATATGACACATGGTGAGTATTTGAGGTAATCTTGCATTAAATGCTAAGAATTCTGAGATTGTATTTAGTCAATGGGATTAAGGCGGGTATTAAGGAGGAATCCTAGTGCTCCAACTGAGATTTGGACCTTAGGAAGTAGGATTCAACACTCCAAGCCAGGTGTCAACTTTTAAGTCCACTTCAGAGGGTTCCGCTGGAAATCCCTTTATGCCCTCCAAACCACATGTTCCCAAATTTTCCCTTTTAGGATTCATGAGCTTGGTTCATGAATCAATTACATACATTTTTAGTAATAAAATAAACTATTTGGTTGAGAATTTTCATGAACTTGGAGGTTTTGGTTATGGCTTTCTTGAGTTGTGATCAAAACTTAGGGAAGAAGGGTATTTATTGCCCATTAGCCTTTAGGTGTCAGCCTCTGGTACTGTTCACGACAGAGTTGGCAGTGGGATAAGTGGCCAGCTTCTAATTTGGTTTGGGAGCTTGATTGCTTCTTGAGGTGACCTCCAGCAGAAGGCAGAATTGAATGGAGTTCTCCAGTGGGGTCAATCTTCACACATGAGTTGTTTTGGCTGAGATTTCATGTTAGGCTTTGCTATGAGGGCTAAGTATTTCGGTGGGCCTCTGACTTGGTGGCTTTCTCCACCTGGGCCTATCCTTTTGCTTTTTTATTGTGAGCTCTACAAATGGACAAAACTACCATATATTGCCATGAATTTTTTATTCCACATGGGCTTTAGTTGTTAGTAGAAATAAAATGAATCCATGAGCTTTAATAAATATTTATGATAGGTTTTGTATATTAATTTCCATAGGCTTTAAATACCAACTTGTATAATTTCTCATAACATAGTTTTTGACATGGATTATTTTGTAAACAAATTTTTTTTTTTTTTTTGGGACTTTTAAATAATGATCTCCAATATCTCTTGAGAATAATATTTACCATGGGTTTTAAATAGAGGCAATATCCGTGGGTTTCAAATAAAATATGGTAGTAACCACTATAATGGAATAATGTCATATTCTCATGGATTTTTCTATAGATAATCGTAATGAGTTTGTAAAGAGAATAATCACCATGAGTTTTGTAAATAAATATTGTGAATGTTGTGATATAAATAGTGACCATAGGTTCTTATTATATAAATTCCATGGATTTATAATATGGTTGAAATAAATAAATGGAATAGGACTAAAATAAATAATTATAACTTTCCATGGGCTTTTATATTAGTAACACAAATTCATAATTCTCCATGGGCTTGATATATGTTTGCCATGGGTTTTGGAAAAATAAATAGTGTTACATAACATAAATAGTTACCATGGGTTTATAATATGGTATGAAATAAATAAATATTATGGGTTAAAATAAATCATAACTTTCCATGGGTTTTTATATTTGTAACACAAATTCATAATTCTCCATGGGCTTGAAATATATTTGCCATGGGTTTTGGAAAAAGGAATAGTGTCACGTAATATAAATGGTTACCATGGGTTTTATAAGATAGACTTCATAGGTTAATAGTATTGTAGTAATAAGTTTAAGTGAAATACTTAAATCATTGTTAATGATTGGACTTTAAGTGAAACACTTATGATATAATATTTTGCAAAGTATTGATAACTTTGGGTTTTTTACAAAATAGTGCCAAGTAGCTAGTTTATGCTTTTGAAATATTGTCAATGAGAATTGGACTTTTGATATATTGCCAATGAGAATTGGGCTTTTGAAATATTGCTAAGCACTAGTAGCCTTGGGTTTTTTATTTTTTTATTTTTACTTTTTTTATTATTATTATTTTTTTTTAAGATGGGATATGTACATTGGGCTTGTATGGTCGATTTTGCGCTTAATAAAAATAATGATAATAACATTAGATAAGACAAGTTTTTTAGGCCTTTTGTGATAGTTTATATCATGACCCAATTTATATAATAAGATATGAAATATTTATGATTAACATAGTAATAAGGTAAAAAATATTTAGAAAAAAATGCAAAACTGACCCTCTAACTTTCTCCTTTTTTCATTTCAGTCATTTAACTTTTAGTTTTGTCAATTCAGTCCTCTAACTTTCAATTTTTGTCAATTCAAGATTCCATTACATTTCCATTAATATTGCCGTTAGAACCACTAAAAATCCGGAAATGGCTAACTTGTATTCCTGGTCATCGAAACGGTAGCACTCACTCGCTATCTAAGCCCTTTGATCTAATTACTTTGCTACTTTCAGATTCATATCTGATTTTTTTTTTTTTTTTTTTTCTGATTTAGGAGCTACAAAACTGGCTTCATTTGGCAAAATTTATCAGAGAACGATTTCATATACCCAACTCACGGCCAAGAATACGTTCTCAAAGGCTTGGAGTTTCACGAATTCAATCTTAGCCCTAAGCTCCACGAAACGATTACGCCTTCAACGTCTTCATCTTCGTCGAGATCTTTGAGGCCACCACTGCCAGATACAAACAAGTCCGGCGAGGATTCAGATTTTCTAGCGATGATAACGCGGCGAAGGAACTAGTCGTGGAGCTTGATCGATCTCCACGAGTTCAAGGTCTACAAGTCCGAGTCATCTTCCAGCGAGTCCGCCGGAAAAGTAGCCACCGACGTGTCGACTCAAACCGAGGACAAGCGAAGGAGATGCAGACCAGTCAAAGCGAAAGAAATCGAAGAAGATGAAGAAGAAGACGAGCAAGTTCATGAAGAGAAAAGTCAATGCGAAATGTGCCAGAATAATTAATGAAAGCTGATGGACAGTTGGTGATTTGCCAGCCTGGTGCTAATATATATCTAAAAGCATCCGTAGTAGCTGTGGCAAAAAAAATGCCATTTTACAACATCAAAACCCTACTTTATTATTTTACCACATCATTTTACAACATCCTATTTATCAGATGTTCTATCCTCTAATTCTATACATTAAAATAATATTTACTATACATTAAAATAATATATTATCTACTCCCTGCCGCAAAACACTGACCAGCCACCACCGGCACAACCACCACTTCGCCACCACGCATGCCCAGCAAGGTAGCAACTACCACCACCCCACCACCACCACCACCACACACCCCAGCAAGGCAGCAACCACCAACAAAAAAAATACCAATCACCGATCACCAAGCACAAGGATGACAGTACCGATCCAAACCATCACCGATCACCGAAAAATACCAATCACCGATCACCATCACCATCACCGATCACCATCACCGATCACCATAACCGATCCAAACCATCACCGATCACCATCACCATCACCGATCACCGATCACCATCACCGATCCAAACCATCACCGATCAGCACCGATTCAGCACCGATCAGCACCCATTCAACACCGATCCACCTCGCAACGATCCAAACCACACCGATCCAAACCACACCGACCCACCTCGCACCAATTCAGCACCGATCCAAACCATCATCGACCCATATCGACGAGATGAAGATCGATCGAGACCGATATCGGCGAGATCGGCGGGAATTGAGACCAATATCGGCGAGATGAAGATCGGCAGGGAAGATTTGAGGTGCAAAGAGAGAGAGACGTTTGAGGTTGAGGGAGGAGCTGGGAGAGAGAGACCGGTCGGGAGAGAGAGAGAGTGAGAGACAGACTGTGAGGAGAGAGAAAAAAATCAATTAAAAAGTGAGAGGAGAGAGAAAAATCGAATAAAAAAATAATATATATTTTGCCACATTTATCCTTACCGTGGCAAAATTGCCACGGTACTGTTCAATGTTGCAAAAATTTGCAACATTTGCCCCATCTGATAAATGGGGCTTTTTTGTGTTTGGTGTGGGATATGTGCCAAATATTTACCATTTGCCACATATCCCACATCTACTGTGGGTGCTCTAATGTTGTTGAGTTGTAACGGAGTTTCAGTGGTTCTAACGGTAGTATTAACGAAACTGTAACGGAGCTTTAAATTGATAAAAATTGAAAGTTAGAGGACTGAATTAACAAAATTAAAAGTTAGAGGACTGAAATGAAAAAAAAAAAAAATTAGAAGGTCAATTTTGTATTTTTGTCAAATATTTAAAAGAGCTTAATAACTTATTAGTGATATTTGAAAATAAATAAGTGGTAATAAAATTAGGTGTAAAAAAAAAATTGTAGCCTAACAACCCTTAAATCAAAAAAGGTAGTTAGGAATTAAAAGAAAGTTACTGACGCAGTACTGATTGACTCGTCCCTGATTTCCATGGGATCAAAATTTCCCTAGTTTGGACTAAATGTCATTCGACGCCCCAAAAACCACCAAAACAAAAAATAGATGGAAAGACGTCGAAATGCATGTGCATGCGAAGAACTAATGATTAATTAAATATAAAAATGAAGGAGCTATAAGCTATATATTACTATATTAGTCATGTCAAGAAAGGAGCTATTATTCATTATTGTGCATATAACAATCCCATTAGCCTTTGGCTAAGACATACATTTTCACCCTATAAAAATCTCATCAGCCTTTCGCTGAGACATACATTGAAAAGTCTTATGCCATAATCAACCATGTCGGGAAAATCTTTCTTGAAGGTGGTCATGGTTTTTGCTCTGGCAGTGTTGATTTTTAATGGAATGGCTGTGATGATGAAGTTGTCCAAACTTGAAGCTGTTGAAAATCGTTCTCTGGTACCTCCCTCCATGCCAAACCCACCAACTTATTTACCGGCACCACCAGGATCGTCTTCGTCGCCGCCATAGACAGTTCAAGATGATAATGGAGCGAGTAGCTAAATTTGGTGGTCTAGCTAGCGCATTTACGTTTATTCTGAATAAAATGTCTGTTTTATCATTTATGTTGTAATTTTGTGGCTATCAATTCTCAACATAAATGAAATATATAGTTAATAGTTGTATTGGATTTGGGAAATGAAATATATATATATATATATATATTTATATATAAAAGGGTTTCTACAATTCTACTCTCCATTATAAAAAGCTCGTGTGTGATTTGTGGGTTATATTGGTTTTCTTTCTTTTTTTTTCAATTGAAATAGTGTGGTGAAAGTCCTTTGTGTTGGATTAATTGGTGCAATCATTTTTTTTATTTTAGTGGCTCAAATTATGATATATTTGGATGTGTTTGGTAGCTAAGAAAATGAAGGAAAATGAGGGAAAGTGGGATAGAAAGAGAAGGAAAAAAAATAATTTAACGGGGCTGACGGTTTTTCTTAGTTCAGTTAGCCGTGGATGATATGGTAGCTAACTTGGATTTTTAATTGACTTGGCAAATTTCTGATTCGCTTTTTGGCTACTTTGAATTTCTTTATATTGGAGTGAGTGTTGAAATACATTGGTTAGGAGTAACTTTACTTTGTGTCTCACATTGGTTAGGAGTAAACCTTGTTATAAGTTTATAAGTCTTTGCATATCTTAAGTGGTAAGTTGAAATACAATGGGCTAGGTGTTGGCTTGGGCTTTGACTTGGGTTTGTTATATCTTTCTTGGGTCTCACTTTTCCCTTTCTTTCTTTTAGCCCAAATTTGATTTTGTTATCTCCGTTGGGGAGCATTTGAGCAGCCCGTTGGGCATCAAATCTCCACAGTAGCTGTTGGGGGTTTAGTCCATTTAGCTAGCCCACTAGTCTTCCTTTAGTTGATATATAAAACCCTACAACTCACACTATTCAAGAGTCATATTTTCCATCTTCTCCAGCTTTATCCTCTCTGTTTTGCTCTGGTCTGTTGCACAAAGATTTTAGCTTCAAAATTTATATATATATATATATATATATTTAAGGAAAGGGAAGGCAAGTAAGGTTGTTTCTAGTTCTTCTTGCTTGAGTGTGTGATTAACTTGAAGAAATCACTATAGTCTAATCTTGGGGGGTTATTCGGCCAAGAGAACCATTCACACCGAGTTCTACTTCGGGTGGCACGAACAACTTTTAAGGACAACATATTTTGCGTGATTCTATAGTTTGTGAGATCTTTCTAACTCTATCCATTTATTTTTGTTATTGCTAATTTTTTAGAGTTTGTATTGTTGAATCAAAACTTGTTTATTTAACTATATTTTCCAACAACTTTAAAGGTTGATATTTGTATTTCAAAATGAAGAAACAAGTTGTTCATTCACTTAAGCTCATTTCAGAAATTACAAAGCTTGAGGCTTTTGATGAAAATATTTTTGAATGTTGGAAAGAGAAGGTTTTGCCTATCTTGGAATTTACTGAAATTGACCGGGTTCTTTATGAGCCTAAACCCGAAGATGATCCTAAAAATATAGGAAAGTGAAAAAAAACAAACAAATTATATGCTCATACTATTAAGTGTGGTTTATCTAACAAGTTGTTTGATAATTATTGTCATTTTACTTGTGTTAAAAATTTATGGGATGAACTTACTGGTTGTTATGGGTTTGAGGATGAGGGTGCTAAAAAGTTTGCTACGGCTAAATTTATATCAAATGGTTGAGGAAAAAAGTGTTTCTAGCCAAATTGAAGATTTTCAAAAATTAGTATCCAACCTAGCTAAAGAGGGTGATGTTTTTCCCGAGAGGTTTGTGGCTCATGACATTGTGTTTAAGTTGCTAGACTCTTGGAAAGAGTATAAACACCGTTATAGCCACCATAGAACCTATTTGAATCTTCAACAAACTATCGTTGATATTCAAATTGAAGAAACAAATAAAACGTCGAAAAAAGTTTCTAGAACTAAAGAATTTACTTCCAAGGCTAATGTTGTAGAGGGAGGACCCTTTAGACCTCCATAACATAATAAGAAACATGATTTCAAGGGAAAAAGAAAATTTCATAATAAAAATGGCCTAAATCCTTAAATCCAAAAGAAAAAGGGGAATTGTTTTATTTGTGGCAAGGTAGGTCATTATGCAGCAACATGTAGGGCAAGGGGCAACTTCAACAACAATAAGAACAACAACAAATGCTCTATTTCAAATAAGGCAAATGTGGTGCAAACCGAAGAGATCATTGCGGCGGTGGTGTGTGGGGCACACTTGGTGACAAAAGTGAAGGGATGGGTAGTTGACTCGGCTTGCACAAGACATATTGGTGCATTCAAAGAGGAGTTTAGTTCCTACATTCCTATGGCGGAAGGCATTGAATGTGTATATATTGGGGACGATAGGTTCATGCCGATGAGTGGTAAAAGGAAAGTACTCTTGAAGCAAACTTCTAGTAAAACTCTTTCACTCAATAATGTCCTTTATGTACCTTACTTTCGACACAATCTCATTTCGGTACATTTGCTTGGTAAGGTCAGTATTAGAGTTTTATTTAATGGTGGCATAGTTACTTTAACTAAGAATGAAGTCTTTGTTGGTAAGGGCTATAATGATGAAGGCCTTTTTGTACTTAATGTTGATTAAGTTATTAATGAAAGTGGTTCATCTTCTTGTGCTTACTTAGTTGATTCCATTGATGTTTAGCATGGTAGACTTGGACATATTAATCTTGGTTATATAAAGAAAATGAAAGAATGTGGAATTATTAACTCACTAAGTGAAGCTAATATGGACATATGTGAAATTTGTGCTGAAACTAAAATCACCAAGAAACCTTGTAAATCTATAACAAGAGAAATTGAGCTTCTTGGATTGGTACATAGTGATTTGGGTGATTTAAAACACACCATGACTAGAGGTGATAAAAGATTTTATGTGATCTTTATTGATGATCACTCTAAATTCACTAAACTTTATTTACTAGGAACCAATGATGAAGCTTTGGAGATGTTTATAAAGTATAAAAGTGAAGTTGAGAACCAAAAGAATAAAATGATTAAAAGACTTAGAACTGATAGAGGTGGTGAACATGAGTCTAATCATTTTAAAGAATTTTGTGAACAAAATGGCATAATATAGGAGGTAACTCCACCTTATTCACCGGAATCTAATGGAATAACCGAAAGGAAAAATAGAACTTTTAAAGAGATGATGAATGTTATGTTTGTTAGTTCTAGGCTATCTTCCAACATGCGAGGGAAGGTCATTTTTTCGGCTTGCCATATTCAAAATAAGGTACCTCATAAGAAAATCAGTAAAACTCCTTATGTCATCTATGTCTACTCTTTTTGAGTACTCGCCTTGATATTGCATATGCTGTTAGTAGATTGAGTAGATATACTCATAATCCTAGTATTGAACATTGGGATGCAATATCTAGATTGTTGAGATATTTAAAGGGTACTTTTGATTATGGTTTGTCATATTGTGGTTATCCTGCTATATTAGAAGGCTATTGTGATGCTAATTGGATCTCTGATACAGATGAGATATCGCCCACTAGTGGATATGTGTTCACACTAGCTGGAGGGGTTGTCTCTTAGAAATCATCCAAGCAGACTTGTATAGCGAGATCTATCATGGAATCAAAGTTAGTAGCTTTAGAAAAGGCTAGTTCCGATGCTGAGTGGCTTAGGAGTTTGTTAATTGATATACCATTGTGTACTAACTCTATTGCCTCTATTTGCATACATTGTGATTGTCAGGTTGCCATAACACGTACTAAGAAAAAAAAAAATCTATAATGGGAAAAGTCGACATATCTGATAGAGGCACAACATTGTGAGGCAGCTCATTGATAATGGTATAATGTCCTTGGACTTTGTGAGATCAAAAAGGAATTTGGCCGATCCTTTGACCAAGCCACTAGCAGGAAGGTTGGTGAGTGAGATATCGAGGGGGATAGGATTGATACCCAAATTGTGGCACTATGTCCAATGCCTAACCTTTATGATGGGTGATTCCACGCAAGGGGTTAAATGGGTAGAGGTCATTTGTGGTCTATATGGGCATTTTCAGTTATTATGTATTCCACTATCTCATTGAGGAGATTAGTGATGAGTCCATCCCTGTGGTGTGAGACAGTGCCAAGTTGCAGATTGTTGGAGGTTGAGCTCTAGCTTTTAATGGATCTATAGTCCCTACTTGTTGGGATGGGGTATACTGCACACACTCTTGATGGATTCCACTTATGTGGGAGTAGAAGTTGTGCCGCTTCCTATGAGACTTAGGTAGGTCTCTAGAGCTCTCATGAAACCCAGTGGTGCATGGCCTGAATAAGGCACCAACCCGCTTATGGAATAACCTTGGTAAAGAAAGGTATGTGGGTGGTAAGTTTGGTTATCTAATAGCTTGGTTAAAAGAGTCTAACTCTACCATTGTCTAATAGTTCCTACTTATTTATCCTAAGTATGGTTAAAACCTTATAGTACCATATTGATGCATGCCTTCTTGAGTTTATTGCCTTTCCTAGTTTAGTGTTTGTAACATGTGGGGGATTGTTGGAGTGAGTGTGTTTCAAACACTTAACCTTTGCTTTGTGTCCCATTTTGGTTATGAATAAACCTTGTTATAAGTTTATAAGCCTTTGCATATCTTAAGTAGTAAGTTGAAATACAATGGGTTAGGTGTTAGCTTGGGCTTGGGCTTGAGCTTGGGCTTGGGTTTGTTATATCTTTCTTGGACTCACTTTTCCCTTTCTTTCTTTTAGCCCAAATTTGATTTTGTTATGTCTGTTGGTGAGCATCTGAGCAACCCATTGGGCATTTAATGAGCAGCCCGTTGGGCATCAAATTTGCACAGTAGTCGTTGGAGGTTTAGTCCATTTAGCAAGCCCACTAGTTTTCCTTTAGTTGATATATAAAACCCTACAACTCACACTATTCAAGAGTCATATTTTTCCATCTTCTCCAGCCGTATCCTCTCTGTTTTGCTTTGGTTTGCTGCACAAAAATTTCAGCTTCAAATTTTTTATTTTCTATTTTATTTTAAGGAAACGAAAGGAAAGGCAAGTAAGGTTATTCCTAGTTCTTCTTGCTTGAGTGTGTGATCAACTTGAAGAAATCACTATACTCTAATCTTGGGGGGTTGTTCGGCCAAGAGAGCCATTCACACCGAATTCTACTCCGGGTGGCACAGATCAACCAGCTTTAAGGACAATGCATTTTGTGTGATTCTATATTTTGTGAGATCTTTCTAACTTTATCTATATATTTTTGTTATTTCTAATTTTTTAGAGTCTGTATTGTTGAATCAAAACATGTTTATTTGGCCATATTTTCCAACACTGCATTGGTCACTTTGCACTCAATTTCAATTGGAGACTGTGGAACGCTAAGCTTAAAGCTATTTTACCAGATATTATTAATTTATAATGAATTGCCTCTATCTCAGTGATACATAAAAGCAACTGAATTGCCTTCTATTTGTAGATTTTTCATGCTTGGCATGATGGACACTGTCCTAAACCTTGGACTTAATGATGAGGTAGTTGGTGGGTTGGCCTCAAAAAGTGGAGAGCGCTTTGCTAATGACTCTTACATCGTTTTCTAGGCATGTTTGTAGATGTTGTAACTTGTAAGTGCTTCTTCTAGATGTTGCTTTCTATGCTAACTTGTGTACAGCTCCAGTGCTTCTCAATTCTCTGCTTAGTTTCCTGTCTTCCACAATTTGTTAGGCAATGCAAAGTCACTGAAACATTAAAATTACCCAACTAAAATGCTCCCTCTAAACCTATGCAATCTGTTGATGATTTTGTGTTAAATGAATCAAACTGTTGTATTTCCTTGTTGCTAATTTATTGAAAAACTTATTAGAAAAGTTGAAACATGCAAAAGGAGTCAAACTTGACACTGATGTAACAGCCTTTGATCTCAAAGAGCAGGTAAGGTGGAACAGTACAATAATTTTTTACCTTGAAACCAAAGGTGAAAATTTTCCTTCAGGTACCAAGTATGACACCAAAAACTTTTTTTTTTTTTCAATCTTTACTTAGAAAAATCTTTACTTTGACTGATAAAGAATGCATAGGAAAATATGGCTAAAACTGTTTATATATTCTATCCCTTAACTCCCCCCTTTTGCCTGTATCTATCTGCAGATCCCTGTTTTGGTCCAAAACAGCAATTGCAGTTGGCTATTAAAGCTCTTTTGGATTCTTGGGATAGCCTTAGGGCCAATAAATTCCGGAACATCAATTAGATAACTGGATGAAAGGAAACTGCAGTAAACATTCAATGCATGGTGTTCTATTTACTATGCACTGGTGAGAAGAACCTATATGGGGATTTTCTACTTTCTAGTTTCTAGTCAATGCTCAAGTTTATATGCCAGTCCCATCTTGAGCTTACTATAAGGCTCTAACTTCTCCTTTTATGTACATATCGGTAGAGATTATCTTAGAATTGATTTTATGAGTCTAGCTTAAGAATGGTTTTGATACAGTTGCTGGAATTAATTAGGACACCAGAAGACTTGGACACCATGAAAAGTTGCATGCCTGAAGTTTACAAGGGGCTTGTGGAGAAACTGTGAAATTCTAGAGCGACATTACAAAGATATGAAAGTAAAAGTTCACATCTGTTGCAAGATGATTATAATTGTCATCATTACAATATTCATTACCTTCTTGATTTTATACATGGGACACCAGTTATAACAATAAAGTCCCAAGACCAAAGACAATGCGTTGAAGTCTTAAATCCTGAAGTTTATGATCCGTTTGAATATAGCTGAAAACTAAAAATACTCTAACAAAATAATTTTTAAATGTGTGAATAGTACTGCGAGACCTATTTTTAATAAAAAGTTGCTGAAAAGTACGTGAACAGTGCATGCATAATTCGCGCACAGTATGCGTACTGCACATTTGTTCCCCGTAGTAGAAACAAAAAAAAAAAGAAAAGAAGGAAAATGCTGAACGCTAGACGCGTTCAACACAATCCAAACCAAGCCTTAGTTCGTAAGTTTTCCAGCGTTCAGCACAATCCAAACCAAGCCTTAGTGCGTAAGTTTTAATGTAGTGTGGCTTCTTTGAGAAGCTCAATAACATGTAGGCTGGTGCAAGAAATATGCATGGAAATGTTTCACTATACATTCATATTCTTTTCTTTTGGCATGATAACGGATCGATGATCTTAGAATAATTATTAATAAATCATATTAAAAAAAATTTTAATACTACTTTCATGAGAAATATATAAAGTTGTCAAAAAAAAAAATTTAATTGCTTCATCATTTTTATATAAAATGTTTCTTAAAATAGTTTCTAAACTAATACCAATACCTTTAGAACATTCGCTAATATTTCCTCTTTTCTAATGGAATGTGAAAATACTATTACCCAGTATAGATTATATATATTATTAAACATGTGCAAAAATATTAATTTTTATTATCAACATGGACAATTCGATGGATCTCATTAAAGACATTACAAAAATGTATGGAGTGATCAATATATTAGTGTATGTAAGGATTTATCACATTTTAAAATTCTCTATCTTATTAGGTTGATTCCTGATAATGCTGATACTGTGTAAGATATCAATTGTGTGACACAAGTTACATTATACTGCCAGAAATTGTAGTGCCAAATCTGTAGGAATATTCTCCTTATAATTATAATAATAATAATAATAATAATAATAATAAGGGGGGCTGTCGTATTAGATTTGGTCCATGTTCTGTATCTCTTAAAGCATTTGTATTGGTGTGTTAAAGACCCATATTACTACTCTTAGCACCACTAATACTCACAATGGTGAAGGGAAAAAGCCAAAAAATTTTACTATTGAACTACAGCACACAGCCATCTTTGGTTGTGAAATGTAGCTATGAAGGTAAATGTATATATATATATATATATATATATATATATTATATTAAAAGTTATATTATTTTATTATGTTGGTAGTGGTGGTTGTTGTTTATTGTAGTAGATATATTATTTTATTGTATTGTTTATATTATTTTATTGTTTTAAAAACTAAAATAAAACACTTATGCTGGGTGTTTTGTAAAGTGAAATCGTAAAATCAAGAAAGTCAATATCGTACTGGAGGTTGTACCGGTTTGGCTAGCAATATGATATAAATCTCTATTTACAATAAAATATTATCTCAAAAATCCCTGTTTACCATAAAATATTACTTCAATTGTTCATTGCATACAAAGAAAAAAAAAACACAATACAAAAAACAGAAAACTTAATTGTTCATTGCATACAAAGAAAATAAATAAAACAAATAATTAAATTAACACAAATTACATAGGATCGTCTACTCCCGTCCTTCAAAATGATCTACATCAGGACCATAATATACATGAGTATTAGCATTTGTCAACACAACACCATTGTCACCATCATCCTCATCAGAGACACTGAGACAAAGAAGCTGAGAGATGAGAGACACAGAGTAGCTAAGAGAGAGCATAAGAGAGAAAATTTAATTTAATTTGCATCAAGTGAATGAACAAACAAAAGACACCCATTTAATTGTGTACCACAAATCAAAATCACAGACACCACAAATCAAAATTCGAAAACAAAATCTCATATACCTAAATGTGTAAATGTTGGAGCTGGTGAAGATTTCAACACTTGGCGTGAGAGTACTGATGAGAGATTTCAACACTTGGAGTAGGTGGATTTTTTGTTGCAGAATGAGAGAGTGAGACGAAAGAGTGAGGTAGAACGAAAGAGTGAGGGCTGCGGCTGGGTGGGTAGTGTTAGGGTTATAATTACGATATAAAATTACCATTTTGCCCTTAAAAAACTGCCACAATTAATAAAAAAGGAAAAAAAAAAAAGAAAAAAAAAGAAGAGGAAATTTCGTGTTTCAGCCCAGTATCCATTTACCGGCCGAAATAGCCGAATTTCACCGGTACAGCTGGTACACGGTAGGTACGGCCAGTATTTTTTCCGGTATGAAATAAGAGATACCTGTATCGGTGTACTAGCCAGTACAGTATGTACTGCTAATACAGTACGGTATTGGTAACACTACATAAAATAGATTTATTTGTTTTTTGTGTTATATGTATTTTGGCCTTTGCAACTCTACCAAAGTGGTACACTAGATATAACTTGGATCTAATTCATATATGTGTATATGTACGTATAAAGGTATATTTTTTTATGGATCAAAAAATAGTATATACCAAGTGCTTTCACCAAATTGGGTTTTGCCCAAAATGAATTGCATAGTACTCAATATACACCTTCATCCATGAGTTAAATCATCATTGTGGATATGATATCTTTTGTAATATTGTGGAATCGTATGACATTTTGATTCGTTTTGCTACTATTTGGTTATGTCTCTGTTAGACATCAAGATTGTCTAATAACCTATAAGGGACTTGTTTTGCAAGATAGCCTTTTTCCTTTTGTTCTTTTGTTGTTGTTGTTGTTGTTGTTGTTGTTGTTGCATGATAGCTTAAGGGTCCATTTGGTTGGAGGTGTGGAAAAGTGAAAAGACAAAAAATGATGATTGGATAGAAAAATGAGAGGATAAAAAATATTTTATTTTCTCTCCTTTTTGTTTGGTTGAGAGTGGAAAAGTGGAAGGATGAAAAAATGAGTTTGAATAAATTTACTCATATACCCTTGTTAAAGGATGATGCTTAATTAAAACAAAAAAGTGATAAATAATCATATAAAAAGAGCAATCATCCAAATTTATTAAAAAGTAAAAATAATATCCAAAAAAAGAAGAGGCAATGTTACTGCCAAGAAAAAAAAAAGAAAGAAAGAGGCACCGGCCCCTTGAAAATCAAAAGAAACAAAAAGAATAGGAAAAAAAAAAAAAAAGAGTCAACAACCCAAAAAAAAAAAAAAAAAAAAAAGGCAATGGTACTGAAAAAAGGCAATAGTAGAAAGAAAAAAAAAAGGGCAACAAACCTGCCCAGTGGGGAAAAAAAAAAAGAAAAAAAAAGGCAACTGCCTAGAAGAAGGTGAAGAAAAAAAAAGAGCAACGTACTACCCAATGGAAAAGAAAAAAAATAAAAATAAAAGCAACTTGAAGAATGTGCACAAGGGCATTATTTTTAAATTCAGAAAAAATTCATCCTTATTCAGTTTTCTCTCCATTTTGGAGAGAAAACTTTTTGGTGGGCAAGAGAGAAAACACCTAAACCCCACCATTTATTTTCCTTCTTCCCCACCCAACCAAACACGTTCAAAAAAGTTTTCCTTTCTATTTTCTCTCCAAAGTTTTCCCTCCACCCTATTTTACCTCCAAACAAACAGACCTTAAATGTTCATGTGGTTTAGCATCCACTAAGTAGGGTTTGGTTTTTAAGTAATTGCCTGGGCCTGGTTTGTTAATTTAGAAGTATGATAGGTAGGCTAGAGAAAATTAGCTGATTGTCTTCCAAGTTTTATTTGAATATCAGCTGATCCAGGAATGACCAATCTCTTTCAAGAAACATATTCACTCGTGCATGCCCTTGCAAAACAAGCAAGACAAGCCCTTGCAAAGCAAGCCCATGCACTTAGGGGGGTTGAATGTTGAAGGCAAATTTTTCACACCGCATGGCTTCATTTCATTGGCGACTCGTACCACATCAACATTATATATCATGGATTTTGGAAAAACCTCTTTTAAATTCCAAAAGAGCCCATATTTGCACAAAAAGGTGTCAAAGCCCATGGTTCAAGCTCGTGGCACATCATCTTATTTTTGACTCATGATCTAAACTCATGAGTCTCATTGGGGGAATTTTAGCAGTCGTGGTTTGAAAGATCAAGAAGTATATTCAGTAAAGCTCCAATGGTTCAAAGTTGATAAAGGAATGCATGTTGCTTAGCATGTTTTCCCCAATTCCCTGAACTCTGACGGGTTAGTGTGCAATAGGTAACATTTGGGTAAGCCTCTCATATCATATAACACTTAAAATGATAAAGCTTCCCATGCTCTTTACATAAAAATTAATGTTCATCATATAATATAAGTATAAAAATATAATTATAGTATTTCATATAAATTATATTATTATCATCTAAATCAATTCTAAGCGCATGGCTAAATATATATTAATATTTCAAATCTAGCATTAAAATACTCTCCTTACTCTCCAAGATTTGGTTAAAATACAAAAAGACCATAATTACACATCTAAAACTTCATCCAATATTAACCAGCTAGTCTATTACTTACCAAAATTATATATGGACTAAACATATAATTTTACCAAGAGAGAAAACTTAGCCGAAAATACCAATAACAGCTCTAGCGGAAGCTACAAAAGCTCCAGTAGGTTGACACATGTCCTAAAAATGATATCACTTAATACCTAGTCTCAGCAGTTTGCTGTCATACCCAAAGAAACAAGAGTCATATGACATCATCCAGTTGTGTCAGCAACATTTAAGTCTCAAACTTTCTTCTTTTGGTTAAAAAACAAAAGACCACTTACTTTGTTAAAGATTTTCCCCTATTTGCTAAATCTCCCTTCAACTAGTTTTAATTTAGTTACATGCTTGACTCTATATAAAGAGGACCATGCTACACACTAAAGGGGGGATCCATCCCACTCCATTGTTTTGAAACTTCACTCATTTTTGCTGTCACATGCACATTTTCCTACTTTCCCATTTTTCTTACAAAATTTCTCTTCATAGATAACAACACAACACACATATTACAACACACCATTATTCATTACCCATTTTCCCACACTCCATTATTTTGAAACTTCATCATTTTTTCTGCCCAAAAACACATCTCCATCTCATTCTTTATTTCTCATACAAAATTTCCATTCTTAGAAAGCAACATAACCCATAACACAAATAATCTCATGTATTTACTATATTTAACCTTCACATTATCTATCTCACACTTCCATATACTTTACAAACACATTCCTCACAAAATACCCATACATACCTCTCATATTTTTTTAAACTCCATGTCTCACAAAGTATACATATACAAGATCCATGTACAACAAAGTATCTAAATATAATTCCCATACATATTACAAACACCATATCTCACAATATATATATATATATATATATATATATTTTACCATCTCTACACTTCTCAAAACATATCAAAATACTCTTCCAAGAACACATTACAAAAGCCCTTTCTCATGGAAGGCATATGAACATCAATACTAAAGCTTTTTTCTTAAAAGACACAAAAAATTCATATTAAAATCATTCTTATTGAAGACATACAATTCTAATACTTGAAACTATTCCTATGAAAGGCACAAATTCACTCATATTTGACTAAAAACTAAAAGGGCCTTATATGGGAAAAATCATTTAAGTGCATGATTAAGGGGGACAAACTTAACCAACCGATGCACACGGCTAGACGTGCTCTCTCTCCTCTAGTTGTGCCCATTTTTCCCTTTCAAACATGAAGTCACCATGAAATGATTCACTTCACCATGTTGCTGAAATGTTAAGCCCACTGGTGTAGTACGGCTAGAGCTGCAAAGTATGAAGGTTTCTGAAATACTAAGTTCACCGATGTTATGGTTGGAGCTGCAAAATATGAAGATAAGTCATTATATTTTATCTTCAAATTTATATTGTTAAGTATATTTTATTCATTATCATTTTACCGCTGGATGCAAATTACTTTAATATTATTTCACCGTTTAATAAACATGGATTCACTAATCCTTCATTAATAAACATATATATTAATAAATTGATCTACCGTCGTTGGATGTATATTAATTGGACATAAATCATTGTTGGATGTGTATTATTTAGACATGGATCATTGCTAGACATACCTTATTATGTTGAACATGAACCATGAACTGCAACTAGACATGGATTATTGGACTCATCCCAATGTTGGACATTTGACACCTAATTGATTAACCACTTTCTAATATTGGACATCACTTAATATACATAATAATAACGCATCAACTCACCATTTAATCAAAGCTATTGCGCTAAGCATATTATTTATTTATCTCAACCATTATCATGATTCTAAGACTTTGGCTTTTATTTATTTTGTAGGCTTAAAAATACTCTGGAAGCCATTAGTCTACGCGGCCCAATGTCGAGTTCCGGATTGAACTCCCCAAAACAAATCCGAGCTTAGCAAAGTCACACCTCCAACAAAAGACACGTGGCTATGTGCTAAAACCACCCCTGACAGAAGTATGATAGGCAGGCTAGAGAAAATTAGCTGATTGTCTTCCAAGTTTTATTTGAATATCAGCTAGATGTTTTGCTTTGCAATAAAAACAATTGAATTTCTAGCTCCAATATCTGCTGAGGTATTTACCATGGGCATTGTGGCAAATTTTGGTTGATATGAGAGATTGTGGTGTGCTTATGTAGCTTCTTAAGCAGTAAGGAATTTACATGTATGGGTTATAGTTAGCTCAACTGATAAAGTTTCTTATCTTCAAATAAGAGATCTAAGGTTTAATTATGGTCTACATCAAAAAATCTAATTGGTGTCTTAGTTTGATGATAAAAAGCAATAATCACAAGTGGACAACGTAGGTTGAAATTATTTCTCTCCGAGAAAAAAAAAAAAGAAAAAAAAGTCTACACATATTGGAGTGTTTGGGTGTGGGAAGAGTCATTGATGAGATTTTATAATATGTTCTCAAGAATTAAGGTTAAGGTTGCTAGCAACGCAGACCTTGTTGGGCATAGGCACAAATTTTGGTTCAATACCGCTAATCTCATTACTTTCTTTCCTTCCTGGTTATACCTATCCAGCATTGTGAAAGAACAAATATTTTTATAAAGAAAAAGGTCAAGAGCTATGTTCCAATTGTCTTAAACTCTTAGTTTACAAACCCGCAAGCTACTACTTGGTCAATAAACTCTAGTGATATAAAAAAATTTACAAATCAATGTGGTCTATTGTGAAGGTTACTTTTGAGTCGTGTGAAAACAATGTTTTCATCAAAAAATTTCACCTTAAATATAGGGTCCATTTGGGTAGAGCGTTTTGCTGAAAATTGAAAGCCGAAAACTGAAAACACTGTAGCAAAATAATTTTTAAATATGTAAATAGTACTGCGGGACCCATTTTTAATAAAAAATTGCTAAAAAAAGTACATGCACAGTGCATAAACAGTGCGCGTACAGTGCTGCACAGTATGCGCACTGTGCACTGTCCCCCCAATAGCATAAACGGAAAAAAATAAAAATAAAAAAAAAATAAAAAAAAAAGTCGGAAACGTGAACACAAAACGTAGACACAAAACCCACTATCCAAACCCAGCCATAGTGTGAATTTTTGTGTTATCTTGCGCTGTTTTATGTTGGACCAATTTTCACTGTATTTTGTGCCATCTTATTTTTCGCCCCTCATACTCAATAATACAATATTCAATTTTAAAAAATAAAATCTATATTTTTATCTCTCCCATCTTCTTAAGAGCATCTCTAACGGTGTAGCTAAATCCAAAATTCTCTCTATAATAGAGAATGAAATCCAAAAAAAGCTCTCCAGTGGATTCTCTAAATCCCGATTTTTTTTTGGCTTATGAACAATAGCTCAGCAACTTTGATGGGCTACTGTACATTAGCAATTAAATTTTTTTGATTAAAAAATCATACAAGCTACTATTATATCAATTCTTTCTCTCTCCTCTAGATTTTTTTTTTTTCTCTCATACTCTCTCTCTTTGTTTCTTCTTAGTGTTCTCACATCACAGAACAAGCAAATATGAAAAAAAAAAAAAAAAAAAAAGAGAAAGGGAAGAAAGAAAAAAGAACAAGCCAATCTGACCCAGCCTGGTGGTGGGGAGGAGGATGAGCAGCAATGGCGCGGCGGACGTGGTAGTGCTACACCGACTTTGTCCTTTCGGCAACCTCGATCTCCACCGACTTTGTCCTTTCCCCTCTCTCTCTCTCTCTCTCTCTCTCTCTCTCTCTCTCATGTGAAGTTGCTGGAATGTTCTTGAGGAGAAAAAGAAAATAAAAGAAGGGGGTAGAGATAGGACACTGGACAGTGGACATGTCGAGGAGAAAAACAAGAAAAAAAGAAAAAGAAATTACACATATGGATGAAAATGAAATGAAAGAAAGAAAAATAATATAAAGAATAAAAAATCCTAATTGAGAAATTCTATCACAATATTTTCAAAATAAATTTTAAGTAACAGATTTTTATTGGTTAATATTGATGAGTAAAAAAATAATTTCAATGGTGAGTTCAAATTAGAACTAGTAACAACTTTCCACATAAATTTTGTTGTGAAAGTGTTGCGTAAAATGTTGTGGACGTAAGACTTCTCATTAAAAAATATAGTTGTTAAAAATAGAATAAATGATGATAAAAAAAGAATAAAGAATGAATGAAGAAATAATATTTAAATGAGATGGAGAAAATGATAGAGAATCTGTTAAAAAGTATATTTAAGAAAGTAGGTAGGTAGAAAGGTAAAAACTAAATATCACTGTTCATTCTCCAAACAATATAAAAATTTGGTGAATCTGCTGGAAATAATCTTATTTTGTTATGTTTTGAATTTAGCTAATGTGGCTTTTTTTAAGGCAAGTCAGCAGATGTTATGAGCTAGATGATGGTATGGTATGGATGAAAAGGATACACGCTTTAAAATATTAAGGAATAAAATGAAATATATAATTTTTTGAAGACCAAAATGAAAACACACTAACTAACTAAGGCTTGATCGCCCACCCAAAAGTGAAATGCAAATAAAAGTGTTTGATTAGTCGAATGACAATTGACAATAGGCGGGAGACCTCTTAACCATGTAAGTGATGGTTTAACCCCCAACCCGAGTTGCCTGCTTTGTGAGCACTCTTGTATTGATTTTTACTTGGAGTTTCGAAGAGGAAGTGCATTGCTTGGATTTGCGAGAAATTTTCACAGGTAAGTGAGAAATTTTGACAAAAATGGAATTTTTTTTGGAGTGGGATTTGAGAGAGAGATTTTATTTTGTTAAATCAAGTGTAACGCTATGACAAAAATTTTCATTTTAATTAATTAATGATAAAGCGGGGTTCATGATGGTCCGATAGCAACTATATTCTTTGGGGGGCTTTATATTTATGGTTTGACCACTTTTTCTTTTCTCTTTTTTTTTTTTCTTTTTCTTTTAGAAGAATTTGAACTCCATTTCTCATGTTCTGTGGATAAAAACACAAAAATTAATAATACATATCCTTTTAAAATAGATCAAAATTATAAGGATTTTACATATATATTTTGAAAGAACATAAAAAATAAAAATAAAAAGTCCACTTCAACTTCAAGGTGATATCCACGAAATAATATTAATCAATCCATCGAAACAGCGAAACCTACATTCCACCATATAAATATTCCCACCAAATCCGAAGATAAATAATAATAATAAAAAATCCTACATAAAAAAAAAAAAAAGAATAAATAAATTATAATTCTAAGGGTCCTAATCATCCTATGGTTACATCCTACCATGTAATATCACTTGCTTGCATAACATTGAAGGAAGGGGTTTAAAAAAAAAAAGAAAAAAAGTCCACACCTATGAAACTTCTTGGCAATATCCCCCAAATTTAGTACTTATCAAATATCAAATCTTTAGAAAAAGTCCTATAAATAAACCCTTTAGAAAAATAAAAACTTGAAGAAAGAAAAAAAAAAAAAATCAACCCATTGAGATGAAAATCTAATGCGACGGCCCCTCTTCTCCATCAACCTTGACAATCCAATCCCATACATCCAGATCACATCCCATAACCATTAATCCCACTAAACAAGCAAGAGTTATGCTACTAACATGAAACATATTTTAGTGCTTAAATCTTACTACAATGACTTTAGTATTTTATTGAAATGGAAAAAATCAAAATCCATTTCATTGCTGTTTGTGACTTTTTTTTTTTATATAGAAAAATTGGTAATGGCCTTTTTAAACATTTTTCGGATAAAAGTAAAATACTACAAACAAGATAAATTTCACAATATCTCAATTGCCAAATATATATATATATATATATATATATATATATTATATATTAATAGGTAAAACTCATAGAAAATTCAATTAGAATTTAAAATTATAATTTTGCGTCATGTGTTTAAATTTATGTGGAAACTTTATCCACTTAAATTTGTGTTATGTGTTTACTTAAATTTTTTAATTTATGTGCCAAATGAGTTAATGAGTACAAAATAATAAACTATAAAATTTAAAAAGAAAACCAATCACATATATTCAATAAAAATCACCGCACAATAAAGATCATCACACGTTCTATCTTATTAAAAATTAGAAAAAAAAAATAATCATAACTAGTATTAAATTTAGGTAAGAATTTTAATATGTGACTAATTATATTTACTTTAAAAAATAATAATTTGAGTAATTATTTATATTTTTATAATAAAAATTGTATTTAATTTTAAATATATCCATACATATACACATGTTACATGCTATTTTCTTTAAATAATTTAACTAATAATATTCATTTTTATAAGAAAAATTATGTTTAATTTTAAATGCTTTTATACGTTTACATGAGTTAGACACTTCACTACTAATTATAATTAATACAATTAGTATTTTAAAAATACGATTTCAATAGAAGTATCTACGACGATAAAGGTGTAACTAAGCGTGTCAACGCGTTTTAATAGTGTTGGTAAAATTGTGATTCATTGAACACCCCTGCTGTCACGGTATCATCCAACAACAAAACCCTCCACCAAAGAAACTCCATTCACTCAATAAATAACAACAACAAAAACCAGAAAAAGCTGAAGACTTTGTTCATTTCCCAAAATCCCAGAAAGAGAGAAAAAAAAAGAAAAGATGTTCGGATACACAAAAGTAAGCAACACAAAGGTCGGTGGGGATGTGGAAATAGACTTGGAGACAGGAGGTACAAGCACTCTGTACCCAGGTCTGAGCCACGGTGAGAACCAGCTTCGATGGGGTTTCATTCGCAAGGTGTACGGAATCGTAGCCACGCAGCTTGTCCTCACCACCATCGTCTCCTCCATCACCATTTTCTACACTCCTGTCAACGAGGTCCTTAAAGCCAATCCTGGTTTCTTGCTCTTCCTCATGTTCCTCCCTCTTGTCTGTACGTATCTTTTACCTTAAAGCTTTGATTTTTTTTTTTTATAATTTTATAATTTTTGGGGGTTTTTTTGGTTAAAGATTTATCATTTACGTTTGACCCATTATGGATTTGTGGTTTTTATTCGATTCTGTGATCTGGGTATTTCGTGTTTTTGAGTTTTGACTTAAATGTAAAATGTTGGAATTCCCAGATCTATTCTTGTACACCCACGTGTCTATGTTTATATGTGTGTTGACCTAAGAGCAAATCGGTTTTGATGAATTTGTTGGGTGTAAAAGTCGAGTTTTTTGTATCTAAAATTGAATCCGGGGGGTTGGTGGGTTTTTGCTGTTTGGTGAAATGAAATAAAGAAATGCATATTTTTTAGATGAATTGAGGCCCTTCCCAGACAAAAAAAGGGTAAAGATTAATAATTGTAATAGATGATGATGATGATTTGTGACAGACTTGCTGATTAGTCTGCTGAGGATCCATAGCCAATTCCAAAAGTCTTCTTGGGTTCTCTTTGATTGGCATTTGATCATCTGTCTATTTGTTTGCAATATCTCGAGTTTTTGTAACTGTTTACATGTTTTCACTTTTGATGATTCGCTGTGTAATGGGAAAAGCTGAGATTCGGATATGAGAATCCCCACCCCACACCAAAAAAAAAAAAAAAAGCAATTGTAGGGAGCCTTGTTGTTGTTGATGGGACTCTCACTGGGGGAAAATTAAAACTAAATTTTCATGGTTGAACTTCTGTCTATTGTGTGCATTGTGGAACATAACTTTATAGTTCTATGAAACTCGTATAGTCTAGCTGAAATGGCAACTGGGCAGAGGGTGTGCTTTTGGGTTCAAGGCCCATCGGATGTGTGTGTAACTCATCAGTAGACAAACAATTCTATTATTTTTATTGATGTCATGCTTGAGGCTGATTACCCTCTCAACTAGATACGTAGATTACCTGAAATGGCAAGTTTATGCAAAGTTGAACTTTCATCAGCTGTTCTAGCCTCGGGCGATTCACTTGCTGGAGTACTCAGTTGGATCCTACTTGTGTTTTTGTTACAATATGCTAGTTTCATCTTATTAATCGGCCTTAATCTCTGCAGTGTTGTGGCCCATGTATGTGTATCAACAAAAGCATCCATTGAACTTCGTCTTCCTTGGACTTTTCACCTTGTCGCTGAGCCTCACAGTTGGTGTAAGCTGTGCCAACACAGATGGTGAGCACCTTCTTTTCTCCCACTAGATTTCCTGGTGAGAAATCAAGGATGAAATGCAATTTTATAGAATTCCGATCTGATTTTGTTGTGCATTGGTATTTGCAGGAAAAATTGTGCTTGAAGCATTAATTTTAACCTCAGCCGTGGTCTGCTCCTTAACTGGGTACACTTTCTGGGCATCTAAGAAGGGCAAGGACTTCAGCTACCTTGGACCAATCTTGTTCACCAGCCTCTTTGTCCTTTTTCTAACTGGTTTTATCCAGGTCAGACTCTTGACTTTCTTTGTATTTGGCTTGCCATGAATTTAGTTATTCTGAACATATTCACATAATGCATGTGCAAGTGCACTAACAGTATTGATCTGACCTGGTGGATATTGTGTTGTTATGTAGGTATTCTTCCCACTTGGGTCAACATCTTCTGCCATTTATGGTGGAATGGGTGCTATAATTTTCGCAGGCTACATAGTTTATGACACCGACAACCTCATCAAGCGCTTCACCTATGATGAGTACATTTGGGCTTCCATTACTCTTTATCTGGACATTCTGAACCTGTTCCTCGCCATTTTGAGGATGATGAGACAGGGCAACAATTAGTTGTGCCGTGTAACTTTGCAAGCCTTGTTTAAATCAATCACAAATGATATTCTACATAACTTTGTCTGAGACCAAAGGCATAATTGTGGATAACATGTTTCCATGAACTATTGTACTACTGAGTGGGCTGTTATGACATATATATTCTAGACTTACATTTGCGTTAATCGTAAATATATTTTGTGGATTGTTTTCCATTTCTTGTTGCTATTACTGTACTTACACATGTTATAGAACTGCATGACCTCCTTGGTCAGCTACTTTTGGTCGTTTTAATGCAAGAAAAAAAAAAAATCAGCTTGAATGATTAATGTTCATCTCTGGCAGCACTTCACTCCTTAGCAGGTTATAGTGTTCTAGAGTCATTGAGATGATTTCTCATTTTTCTGCTAATGAATTAACCATGATTTTGAGAAGAAATGACAAAGATTGTATCTATTTTTTAATTTTATCTGCAGCTTCATGCCCCCCATTTTTTTGTTTTTTATTTTTTTTTTCTCCAGTTCTTCTGCACAAACAAGAAGCTGCTACATTGCCAGGCGGCATGAGTCTGCTAATCTGGCTGTCCTTTTTTTCATGTTATATAATTTTTCCGACTCTCTGACCATATTGGATTCATTTACCAACTTGATATAATAATGGACGGGAGCTGACACATCTTTAGGACCCATTTCATGCTGTATATGATCCACTTGGAAATAAAATAATTCCAACCTAACAGCTTTTTCGCAGAGAAGAATAGTGTGTATAGAGCGAAGACTAACTCTGTGTTAAACTGTCCACTTAGGACCTTCTGAATAAACCACTTAATATTTCCTAGGTCCTCAATTCAACAACTTGATAGCATATGATGGAGTATTTAGAACTCCAAAAGCAATTATTATGTGAAACCCATATATATATATATATATATATATATATATATATAATTGGATTCTCAATTTTATGTTACTGTCTAATTTAATTTTGATTTTGTGCCAAATTAATTATTAGGTGTAAAAATTGAAAAGTCTAAATTCAATTAGATTTTAAATAAGATTTCAATTAGAGTCTAATTTTTCACCACATATTTATTAAATTTTAAATAATATATATATATATATATATATATATATAAAATAAGAAACTATTACATATTTTAGAAATATATGGTTTTTTAAAAAAAATGTAAGCTAATACCCCACACTGTATAATTTGAACCACTTTTCAATAAAAACATATATTTTGAATTTTATAATTATAATTATTTTTAATTATATATGATGAGAGTAATTTTAACGGTATATGACAGGAGTAAGGAGTAATTTGCTCAAGAAGCAAAAAGTTGTGATAGCCGTGCTTGTTTGTGATCCCACAAGGCTCAAACCACATGGTCTTCCTATGCCTGGCCCGATTTGGACTAAAGATGATGTTCTTTCTCATCATTCTCCATCTGAGTCTGGTCTGGTACCAAACTCGAATCCTTCCCTTTGTATTCCCTCTCTTCTTCTCTCTCTCCATTTAGTTCTTTCATAAATTTTTTGAAGTTTTTCTTTTGCCAAATTAGTGGAACGGTATGACCTATTGACTAATGTTAAAACTATTTGACATTGTTGTATAGCAATGCGTTCCATTGTTGCCTTTAATTCGACTTGAAAATCGTTTTTTTGTCTTGGATCATGATCGAAGTGAATATAAAATGGTTTGCTGGCAGCTTAACTCAAGTTTAGAGATAAATGGTTTGCTGGCAGCTTAACTCAAGTTTAGAGATAAACTGCTCATACTTTGACTTGGAACGCCATGTTCATCTTTTGCCTAAACTTGATTTATTAAAATTTCTTGATACTCTAACCTTGTTCACGTTGCCTTGATTCATTAAAATGAAATACAATCATTTTAACTTTTAAGAATTCCATACGCTAATAATTAATCCTGACCTGGTTGGGCATCTTTGGTACAGGGATCCTAAAATCTCTTTTCTCACAAATGAATGTTGGCCACAATTTAGATCTAGAAGCCCCCTAGATGGATCAAAGGAAAATAGCTCACCTGTAAAACCAAATTAAAGAATTTCTTTCAGCTTGGGCATATAAATTTCAGGAAAAAAATTACTGCAGAATTAAGGCTGTCTAGATTCATCATAAATGTAAATTAGACAACTAAAATGACTAGGTATGCTATAATGTTCAACCATCCCTTTCAGTTGTCAAATTTCGTTATAAATTAATTCAAACGCGTTCTGCATTTCGCTTCAAGTCTGCCGTATTGTTTGCATGTGGCTTGATAAAATTTGGCCAATAGCCCCCAATCAATTAGCCAAATTTATCCATATTGTCTGGGAAAATACTTAGGTACTTCCAGAATATAGTAAATGGTGCTCCTTTCTCTCATATTCATGATGAATCCCATCACTCACTGTGCTTTGAAAGTACCTAAGGATTATTTGTTTGTTTTTTCCGCATGTAGCTTGATAAAATTTGGCTAGTAGCCAACCCCCATCAATTAGCCAAATTGCTGCCTTCATTGTTAAGGCTACAGTTGGTGGCGTCTCAATTGGGGTCGAGCCTAGAATGATTTTGGGGGAGAAAAAAAACACCAAGAAATCTCCCAGCTTTAAATCATTGAGATTATAATAGATTGCACCCAATAGAATGCCATATAATGCAATTAAATTAAATAACCATGAATGGCTCTGATACATTGGTCAGGCTAGACCAAGCAACCAGAGAAACCTAATCACCCAAATCACAGCTACTACACAGAATGGAACTCGGTGATAGGAGAGTCAGGGAAATATATAATTCAAAGCACCATATGGATGGGAAGAAAGCCATAAAAGATTGTTGGTTAACCCAAATCTATGTACAAGGATCTCCAATGATGGGGAATAAGTAATATGGCCCAGACAAGTATACAAATTGAATTCAATTATTAAAAATGAGACAATGTAAGATGAATCAAATCACTTTAAACTAAAAAATAAACAGATGCAGAGACAAGAATTTACAATTTTAATCTATAAAAGGCCAAATAATCAAATACCAATTAAAAAGAAATGAACACTTTGCAGGGGAACCCAAATCAGGGAAGAGTATAATAAGCTCAAATTAATCACGATTTAACATGCTTGTCATCATCATCATTGTCCTCGTCTTCAATATCCCAACTCAAATCCTCCTCTTCCTCCGCCTTACTCAGCCGCTTATGCAAATCAACCCTATTGGAACTCAGAACAACACCATCCTCCCCTTCCCCTTTGCTCTCATCATTGCTTCCAATATCCTCAATCTCATCCCACCCGAGCTCTTCCTCCTCCGCCACCAACAATGGCTGGCTTGAAACAACCGAAACATCACTATCTCGCCCAGATCCCTCACTAATATCCCCTCCTTTCTCATCCAATTTCACACCAGCAGTTTCAACAACATTGTCTCGATCCCGAGAACTCTTATCATCATCCAATACTGCATTATTATTATTATTACTAATATTGTTCTCGCCATTTTCTTCTTCATCATCATCATCATCAAAATCCCAACTCAAATCCTCTTCTTCGCCATGGGAAATCACTCGCTTCACGAGCTTAGCTCTCGCCTCCTCGGCTTGCTTCAGCTTATGTACTCTATAAAAATACCTAATCCAAAAACTCTCCTTATCAACCCTAGTTGGAACAATGTTCTCATAAATCTCTTCAATCACAGGATTCTCTCTGACCAAATCCTCAATCTCTTTCCCCTTTTCCTCTAACACAAACCCTAATTTCCACTCCTCCAAATCCTCCTCCTTCGGTTCCTCCAAATACGTGTTCAAATCGCACTGAACCGCACGAACCTGCGCGTCGAACCTACTGTACGGTTTCAAATCCGAAACCTGACTACTGCTACACAATCGCCTACCGTTATTGGAATCGGAATCGGAATCAGAGTCGGCTACGAAGAGCTTGTCCGCGCCGTGAGTGATGATCTCCGCCGTCGATTTCCATACGGAGGAGCTGATATCGTCGATGGCTTGACCGACCGACTCCAGCGATTCCTGAGCGACGGAAGCGCCGGCGTCGAGCGAACCCGGTAAGTCCATGACGGCTCGCGACGCGACTTCTCGGATCACCGATGTTTCTTTCTTCAACCCGGACCCGAATTCCTCTATATCGCGCCGGTAGGTTTGGATCACCGCCTCCGATTTCGACGCGATCGTTTTGATCAATCCGCCGAAGCTCCAAATCGCGGTGGAGTTCGGATCGGGGTCTGGGTTTGGGTCCGGGTTCGGTTCCGGAGCGTCGTCGTTTAGGGGTGGGTCCGGGTCTTCCGAGAAGACGGATTTGAAGAAATCCATTGGAAATGTGAGAGAGAGGGGAGAGGGGAGAGGGGAGAGGGAATAGGGATTTTGGAGATTTAAATAAGAGAGGTGTGGTGTTTGATATTATGAGAGGGATTTATAGTTAGATAATTCAGGAAGAGTTGTATTCATCCAGTTCATTTTTGAAGTTGACTCAATACAATGAATTAATAAATAAATAGATAACTTTTTTTTTTGAGAAACAAATAAATGATAACTTGATAAACTATTATTGTAATTTAAAAATCTATTTTATAAACAAAAAATTCTTTCTATCCCATTGGCATGAAAATCATTTTTTCATTATTTAAGATGTAAATAAATAATTTTTAACTTGCTTCCAAATATAATATAATCTTTTGACAAAAAATATATAAAATATTGGCAAATTACAACTTATTGTGATTTGGCTGAAATTAAGTTGTCGTGGTTTAAAATGTGACACTATACTTGCTTGAGATTTGACCAAAATTTAAATTACTTGTTTGTGGTTTGAAATTTTACAATTCTAGTATTTCAATTGATAGTTTTTGATCTTGTATTTTTATGTTTTTTGTATTTTTTGGAGGAGAAAGATATAAAAGTGAAGCAAAACTACATATTTAGTTCTGTTTTAAACAGATGTGAGTTATAGAAATCTAACTAAGCTAACCTCAAGTGGGTAACATATCATATTTCAAATCACATATAAGCAATTTAAATTTCGGTCAAACTACGTGTGAGTAAATTGTAATTTGTCTTAATATATATATATATAATATAGCGTGCGTTTGGGATTGAGCGTTTTGTGTTTTGGGTGAGTACTGTTCATGGACCAGGTACAAAGTGAAAAACATAAACAAGTTTCAACAACAGTGTTTTGTATTTGAAAATTATTTTTTTTATAGTATTTTTAGCAATAAATTTTCAATTTTCAGCAAAATAAACGGTATCTAAATACACTATAATAAAATATAATATAATACTATAACATAATATAATCTTACCTTTATTAAAGACTATATATTCCAATCTTATCTTCGTTGAAGATAGGATAGGATATAACGTTGTGTGGTCAAGTTTATAATTAAAATTGACTCAATTGTAGCAAATTAATTATTGTCTCTTTCTTTCTTTTCTTTTTCTTTTTTCTATTTTTTGAGAAGACGAAGATGATCCATTATTCAATTTTACACCTTTTGTACACACCTTTCATCTAGCGAAGTACGCAAAGAAAGTAGACACATATACGATGATGATTGATGTTTAAAATTTTTTTAACTGCTCAATTTGTTTCTGGGTTGAAGAAGATATTGTGTGTGCTAGCTAATTAATGGAGAATTCCCTTTTTCTGTTCTTGGTGGTTAATTAATAGTTGATGTCTTTGTTGCTATATGTATGTTTAAGGAGCTTATAGTAGGGATCATGGTTTTAAAAACCGAACCAGTTATTGACCGGTTTTGGCACTTTTAACCGGACCGGACTGAACCGGTTTTCTCGGTTTTTAAAACAGTGGTAGGGAGAGCTACCTTGTAGTTTTGTCCTATTATTATTTATGTACCCTTGGCTGCTTGTATCCATGTCCTGCTTGGCTGGTTTTCTCTTACCCCCTAAACTGACCAAAAGAAAGAAGACAAAGAAACTTGTATTATCTGTTTGTTTGCTTTGATATGACATTGTTATCATTTCTGCGTAACCATTATTGAGTTTGAGGATGACAAGGCTTCCACTCTTATGGTATCATCTAGGGGTGTGAGCCAGAATTTCAGTTTTGGAGGAAGATTAAAAGTAAAAATATTCTAAATATGTTAATCAACAACAAACTAAGAGTATTACCATCAGGTGTGTCAAATATCAAATTTTAGTTTAGAGGGGCAAGATTAAAAGTAAAAATATTCTAAACATGTTAATCATCAACAAACTAAGAGCATTACCATCAAGTGTGTTTGGCATTTGACAAACCAAACACCAAAAACCAACCCTCATCAGATATTTCAAATCTCATAAGATTTGGCATGGAGCTACAATACGCTCTCAAATATGAGAGCGTACGGATGAGAATGCCAAAATTTTATATGCTTATTTTATTTACTTTTCCCCTCTCCTCCCAACACATCTCTCCTTAAGGACAAAAACTTCAAAGTCTCCCAAGGCGCGCTCTAAGCTCTAGACTCCGCTGCCGTGCTCTCCGGTGACCACTTCAAGCTCCACTTCAACACTACCCTCATCCCTTCCGTCGACGAGTGCCTCAGTGACACTAAACATCCCGTCCGGGACGCCGCCCGGTGGTTCCTCCTTACGCTCATGTAGGTCTCTTCTCCAACCATAATTGTTGAGTGAGCGGGGTCTTATGTTTGGAGTCACAAGAGCTGGAGAGTGAGAGAAGAGTTCGCTTGGACCGTCACTTCGGCTATCACAGTTTTACCATCAGCCATCATGCCATCAGAACCTCCCACCACCGGATCTCTCTCAATCGACCTGCAGTGGTGGGTTTTGTTTTTGGGTTTGTTTGATTTGGGATGAGTTTTGAGGTTTGTGAATGTGGTGGGTTAGTTGTGGCAGTAGTACTGTGGTTGTGGCGGCAATTTGGTTGTTGTGGTGGTGATTATTAGGTGGTTGTGGTGGTTATTTTTTGGGTTGTTGTGGATTTTTTTTTTTTTTTTTGGTGGTTGTTGTTGTTGATGTTGCGTTTTTTTTTTTTTTTTTTTTTTTTTTTTTTTTTTTTTAAAGGTGGTGTTGGTGGATGTGGGTTTGTGCTGATGGTGGCTGTTGGTTTTGTTGCAGTAATGGTTGTTGGTGGCCGTTGTTGTGGCAGTAATGGTTGTGGGTTTGTTTAATTTGGGATTGGTTTTGAGGTTTGTGAATGTGGTGGATTGTTGTAGATTTTTTTTTTCGGTGTTGTTTTTTTTTTAAGGTGGTGTTGGTGGATGCGGGTTTGTGCCTATGGTGGCTGTCGCTGTTGTTGTGGCAGTGGTGGTTGTTGATGATGATGATGATAGGGAAGAGTTAATATATTATTTTAATGTGTAGTAAATATTATTTTAATGTATAGAATTGAATAATAAAACATGTGATGAATGAAATATTGTAAAATAATGTAATAAAATAATAAAGTAGACTTTTTGTATGTCAAAATGACATTTTTTATAAGAGAGCTGATGGGAATGCTTTAACAATAACAAAATAAATAAACAATTGTAAACAAAGGGTCATCTATTTCACTCCCTCTTTTTGTAGGGGGTACAGTACTCCCTTTAATCTTGGCCATAGATTTTACACATTTGAATCCTGACCATTTATTTATTTTTAATGAAAAACCAATTACCAGTTAAGTAGGTAATATATAAAAGCAAGAATACACAAACAAACAAACTAGTCTTCTCAATCAAACTGAAAACCGAGCAGGTGTTCCTTCTTTTACTTCAAAATACTAAAGGATGCATCTCTGCAATGCTTGGCTTCCACCACCGATTTCCCAAGAGAGAGAAGGACTCATTCTCTCAGGTCGTGTGCTTCGTCAATAACTCCTTAAAACCTGATGACCTAGATTTTGTCTACTCCACTCTTAAAAGGATCTCTATCATCGACTTGTGAGATTTCTTCAATTCTCTTTACTCTTAATATTTTTTTTAGTCTTAACAATTTATATTCGATATTGGGTCTCTCTTTTCTTTTCTTTTTTTTCTTTTCTTTTTTTCTCATTTTGAGTGTAAAATTTTGGGTATTTTTAGCTTTTTCAGTATCATTGCAATTCTGGGTATGTTTTGTTTTTCCTTATCTTAATTCAAGTTGAAAATTCATTTTGTTTTGTTTTTTCTCTAGAATTTGGTAATGCTTTTTGTTTGCACGAGTAAATAGCAAAAATTTGCTGGCTCTGAATTGTGGATTATTAGATGCCCATTTGATCAATGATTGAGTTAAGAAATGAATCACTGACGGTGAATATTGGGGTTTAAGGTAAAGTGAGACTATATAAAGAGCTATTCTTCACTTATGGTTTGGCCCTTCTCCTTTTTGTTTCATTTTTCATATAGAAAGCTAGTTTTGCCTATATTTCATCCTACCTAACCATGTGGGTTGTTGGGGGTATTTGGATGACATTTATCTATGGAACTGTGCTAATTTCACTAGGAAAAAATGTGTTATTTTTTTAAAGTTAAATTAATTAAGCAATAGTGATAGAAGCCTTTTAGGGGTTGATTTGTGAAATGCAATAGATAATGAACTTGTTTATCTATCTTGATATTGAGAAATGGAGGAATTTCTAATTATCTATTGAAATGCTAGCTGTAAAGTATGCCTTAGCTCGAGTCAAGGAGCAGGGAAAGTTGTGAGGGAGTAGAGGGATGACTATTGCAGTTGTGAAAAATTTGTAGCCATATCATTCATTTGCTTTGTTTTGATGGGTTAGTTTTGAAACCATCCTAACGGGATTGAACTGAAAACCTTGTGAAACATACCATTCAATAGCTCTGTTTTGGTGGGTTAAATTTGAAACTATTCTAATTGGAATGAACTAAGTTCCTTGATAAAAATATACCCCATTTATAAGTAATTACTAAGAACCTACTCCTAATCCAGTGGTGTAACCAGAGACTAATCCTTTATTGATGGGTTTATTAAAATGAGTTTAATTATTCGCTTACCCAATGTATTGCTTCTGTAATTGGGTCCAAACACTTATAACATGTTTTTTAAAGTAATATCTAATTTTAATAACTTAGCTTATATATAACCATTTCATTTTTCCTATCAAGATAACTCAGCTTATCAAATAATTTATTCTTTGTTTCCTTTTCAGCCTCATTTTGAGCTTGACTAAGTACTAGTTCCTTATTCTTTTTTTCCTTTTCAGCCTCATTATTCTTGAGCTGTTATATGCTACTCCTCGGAAACCCCAACTGTTAAAAATACACAAGGATTTAAAAGCAGAGAAAATGAAAAAAGCCTTGTAGTTAATTTGGAATAATTATCATGTTATTTGGGGTTTCCAAGGAGTAGCAAATAACAGCTCAAGAATAAATAAGAAGAATTAGTCTGACAGATTTTGATTATGGTTTTATTTCTTCATAAATTTGGCTGTTTTTACTTATTTCTTCTTTTCCCCTCCTTACTAGAGAGATGCAAATAGTGTACTAGAGCAAAAATAGATAAGGGCGAGAGATAATCAAGTTATCTTTGTGTTTATAAATTTTGTTAAGAGAAAAGACAACGTAGTCCAAGGATGTTGAGTACTTTTAATCAATTATTCAAAATATTACTAGTTTTAGCTATTTCATGTCTTGTTATTTAATTGTAGTTGTTCAACAATTAAAACATTGAACAATATTTTATAGTCTCACTTGGTCAATTTTGATTTTAGCTTTGATTTTATCAATTTTAAAGACATGACAAGCATGAGTGGAAGGTAGATTTAATTGACAATACTTTTCTACCTCATGAAGCAAATATTATAAAAGGGATACCTCTTAGTGCTTATATATCATAGGACAAACATGTGTGGTTTCCCTCAAACCATGGCGAACACACCACTCGGTCAGCCTATAAACTGCTAGCAAGGAATGACAAAAATTTTATGCCAAGCAGTTCATCAGGGGAAAGGAGTACATAGTTACAGAAAGGGATATGGCATCTACAGGCTCCTTACAAGGTGAAGCACGTGATTTGGAGAGCAGCTAGTGAGGCTTTACCAACTCTACATAACCAATTGTGTAGAGGTGTAGTTAAGTATGCTTGCTGTCCGAATTGTAAATCTGATGGTGATAATTATCAAATCGCTGTTGGCCAGGGATGTTTCTCATCCAGAGTATGGCCATGTTACCTTAGATGTTTTGTTTATTGCTTCTAGTTTTCTGGTCTATAACTCTACCCATGTCAAACGCTTAGGCAACTCCGTTGCCCATTTTCTTGTCAAACGTGCTAAGTTAGGCAATGAGCTACAGGTTTGGTTTGAGTTTATTCCTGATGATATAGCTCCTCTATTTTAGAGATGCTTGTAATTTATTTCATCAATGAATAAAACAGGGGCCTTTTGGCCTGGATTCTCAAAAAAAATAAAAAAGACATGGCCTTTTTGTTCTCCTTAGAAAAACTGCAACTTTATGCAAAATTGAAATAATGGATTCCAATGACCACTCGTAGATCAAGTTTTCCATATAAAAAATAATTATATAAAAAAAAAAAAAGTTTCATATCACCACACAGATTAATTCAAATGACCATCAAAGTGCGTTGAGCTCACAAGTTGCACGAGGTCATGAATTATCTTCTATATCATTTTGATTTAATCTCTCGTGTTTGCTAAAGGAATTTTTCTTTTCCGGCATAGAATGATGTACATTGATCCATTTGCCCTTTAATTTCATTATAAAAAAAATAAATAATCTAAAACATTTCTCTAACTCTAAGATATTAATGGTGATATTTTGGAACTTATATAAAATCATTGTCTTAGGTTTTATTAAAACTAGCCGTGAACCCGCGCGTTGCACGTGATAATTATTTTTATGGTGGTTTTATTAATTTTTCTTTTTGGAATTTAAACTAATCTAATAATGAGTAATGTATTTGTAATTATATTTTTATTTATTATAGGAACAATCTTAAATGTAATATAGGAACAATCCAAAACACCCAAAAAACGTAAACTAAAAAAAATTAATAAAACTTAACAATGATTAATTGAATCAATATTAGGATAAAATTTTGTTTTTGACTATCTATTAAGGTTATTTTCTTTGTAGAAATTATAATTTCGGCCACCCAAAATATATTATCAAATAATTAAACAATTATTAGCAAAATCTAAGAAATAAATTTCTATACATGCATTGTTATAAAATAATAATAATAATTAAAATAAAATTGCAAAAGTTAAAATTTGTCACCTATCCAATTATTTTCGTTTGGCTAACCTTTGCTTTTCTTTAAATGAATGGCATTATAGAGTATTTCTAATACAACTATTAAGAGTACTTTGTCCACCACAAAGGATTCGAAAATAAACAAAAAATTAGTAAAGTCTCATAGTTTAACATCTAAATTGAGCACTATAAAAAATCATGCTATGTAACAGAATAAATACCAAATTATTCGAATCATGCTATGTAATAGAATAATATTATATTCTTTAGAACGCAATAGGATAACATTTAACAATCAAAGAGAATAAAAAATAAAAATAAAAAAACAACAACAACAACAACAATTTAAAAAAACAAAACTAAATCGCATTAACCCAAAATAGAGTTTTAAAGAATATAAAAAATTATCAACCTAAAGTAGAGATGCCAAGGAAAAAAATCCACCAAAAAATTTAGAGAGAGAGAGAGAGAACCATTTTTTGTGAGAGAAAGCTATGCATAGAATAGAAGAGATAGTAACAAATTTATGGTAATAGGGTGTGAATAAGAAGAGACAAAAATAAAGGAAGATGAAGGGAAAGAGAAAGAGAAAGAGAAAGAATAAGAGAGAATGGGGAGTGAATCGACTTCCGTTTTCGTTCTTGGTTTGGGGGCTTTCGGGCCCCTCTCGATCTTATTCATAGTTGAGAAGGGGGAAGGAGTCTAAATCAATGGACATTAATGAACCATCATTGATGGACGTTGCACATGACACGAGCAATTCGACTCAAGGTCCGGCGCTAATAGAAGTTGCTGACTCTCCTAGTAGCGAAGGAAAAGGGCAGGGCCTGAATTCAGGCCAGACCAGACTCTTCTTTGTTTGAGCTGCTCCCACGCACGCAGACCGGAAGATCTCAGTTGTCCTGGACTGGACAAGTACGTAGAGATCTTCGTGGGACCGAGGAGGGAGTCTCAATCGATCTTTTCTAGGATTCCTTATCACGCCACGCACAGAGATCTTTCCATTGATAGATAAGAGGGCTCCCCCCTTGAACAGACTCTTAAAGGTTAGGTTACTACCTACCTCTACGGAAGAGGTGTACTTTGTACCGCCCGGAGGTCATATAGATCGAAACCCGGAGCAATAAGAACGAAAGCTCTACCCACAGCAACAACTATTGGCGCTTCAAAAGGCTTAAATTCTAAGGGCGCTACTGAAAGCCTTTTTTAGAGGTCGTGTAATAGGGAGGTGTAAGCCCCGAAAGCCTTTGGTACTTCGGTAGGTCGAGCAGCCCTTAAACCAAAAAAAAGGTTTGGAACCCTTCCCCTATTTCTGCATTTCATTCTCTATTCGGCCCGCCTCAAACAAAATGAGAGGCCTATTGATTCGAAGTCACTACGAAAGGGTCGGTCAATAGCATAGCTCTTTCTGTCCCGGGTCTCCTTTCGAAGGAAAGGCCTTCGCATTCCTAATCCGGTAGGGGGCCGGACGGCTTTGTTTGCCCCAGCTTGGCGAATCGCACCCCCGCGCAACGACATTGTTTGTGCGCCCCTTACCGTTCTCGCTCAGTGTTTGCAACGGCTGGGGAGGCAGTCGTAGAAGTGAAGCCTATCGCCACGCCGACCATCAAATACGAGATTGGGCCCCTTCTCAAAGATTTTATGGAATGGCCCAGCCCACCCAAGAGCGCTTATGTCATATGGAAACTCATGGCTGGAAACAATCCTTATGGTTTTGATATCCGGTAGGAATAATAAGAATCAAAGTCCAGGTTGGTTGGTGAGCCTAGTGATAGGAGACTATCTAGCTTGGTTCGGAGAGCACTTGTTGGGTTAAAGATTTTTTTGTTGCTAAATGTTACGGCCTAAATGCTGAACTATTGACTCTACTTGTTCGGATGGGTGTTCACCCCAAAGTGTTCCCGGACCGCATGCATACATCCGTAAGTAACTTAGTGCAACATGGCAAATTTCATTGAGAGGAATCAGCAAAGAAAAGAAAAACGGGTCAACATCTTAATGTGTATTTGAGAGATTGTCCTCGGGCTGAGGAGTGTCCACATGAGTTCGTTGAGGTGTCTACACAGGAATAAAAACCTCTTTTATATTCTGTCGAGAGTTCGGATTGCTCCACCTAAGTAGAACGAAAAAGAGGAATTGGAAATTCAAAGGGGGAGCCAACCTTCGCTTCCGGTAGCTTGCTGACTCTCCTAGTTAGAAGAAGGCTCTTTGGCGAATTATTTAGATCTGGGTAGAGTCTCGCTCAGTAAAGAGAGTTGTAGATTCGTAAGATCATGAGAAAGTCCCCTTTACTTGATATTATATTAGTAAAGCGCTAGCGCGCTACAACTAGCATAGCAGCCCGCGGAAAAGGCTCGTTGAGCCCCTACTCCTAAGTTGGAGCAACAAGCAACGGATTGAGCGCATCTTTCCCCTTTCTATTAGTAAGGTTGTCAAAAGGCTTTCCTTGAGTTTGATTGCAGTAAGGGGCGCTAACGCGCAGCCGTTTTCAATAAGGGGTGCCCGAACCTAGGTGCCTATAATGGCGCCCGGACCGCAAAGCGGCTAGGCTTGGCTTGTTCCTTCGGTAGCTCTTGACGGCCTTTCGCTCGGGCACCTAATCGAGGGTGCCCTTCTCTGCGCTCACCCGCCCCTTACTGCACCTTTAGAAAGGAAATGAAGGTAGCCACTTTTGTCTCAGCTTTAGGCTAGGCTTGATGACAACCTACAGCTGCTAATGAGGACCGTTCCACTCGTGCCCCCTTGGGCGGGTCTTTCTTGCACTCACCTTAAGGAACCTATGGCCATTTTTATATAAGTCGAAGGCGACCACTAAATTGTTTGAATAAGACGTACTAGTCACTGACCGAAGGAGAAAGACTAAGACAACTCTTTTCGGGTTATGCCATAAAGAAAGACGTGTCTCTCGGTCTCCTCGATACACTACCTTAGACAGCTTGCGTGAACAAAAAGGAGGCGTACTAAAGGTGCTCTCCTTACGTAAGTTAACAAAGTAAGGGAGATTTTTCTTTCCACAAAAGCAGCTAGCAAGGGTTCCAAACCTTAAGTTACTTAGTCAGTAAGTCCATTCGCCGGTATGGCGAAGCAAGGAAAGCGGCTAGAAAGACAAAGAGCTAATGATGACTAGCCTTAACAGGCGCCTACTCCTCGAACTTCCATTTCAATGTGTCTTTCCCAAAATCTTTGGTATGCCTTTTCCTGGTAAGAAGTAATGGGAAAGTCGATAGGGAAATCTAGGGTTCAATATCCCCTATGTTGAAGAAAGGGGCGGATGCTTCCCTCTAAACCGGTCTTTCATAGATAAGGGTATAGTCTCACTCCTTCTATCGAGGGGTTTTCCCTCTCTTTGAATTTAGCTTTCTGCTTCAAGTTCGCCAGCGATGGAAATCTTTCTCGACTCACAGATAAGGGATGTATGATTCCCGAACCTTAACAAAAAGGATGGAGCTCCGCGCATCCCTTGATCTCCGCCTAACCGGGGCTAGGCTAGTTTCAGTCTTTGGTTCCTGACTTGATGGGATGGGAGTCACAAGGCTTTAAAGAAAGCCGAGGAGCGGGGTTTAACGAGATTCGCTTTGGTTTTTATACTTTGACCTTGCTTATATATCAAGGCTGAGTCTAACTCCTTATGTCTCGGAAAGACAGATGTCCTTTCTGATACACTGGACTAAGGTGACTAACCCACAGGACCAGAGATGAGACAGAGACTGAGACAACGATTTGTCGAAGACACTGTGCCCGAATCAAGGAAAGCAACTGTACCTGAGAAGAAAGAAAGAGATATTCATTTTGAACAGCCTTTAAGAGATAGGGGGTGCCACAAGCCTAGGTCCCCAACGGAGATATTTGATATTGGTTTGGTGGACAGAGTCTAGGTCGCCAAACCTAAGCCCCCCGACAGAGAGTATGGATTACTATGTCTCAAAAATGCGTCTTGCTTAGGTTGAAGCAAATGCCAGTATAGTTGCTGTTCTTATGCCGCTATTAGTAGATCAAACGCTCTTCTTTCTCTGATCTTTCGGAGTAGATCTTTCCTTAGTCGAGTCAGATCCGCACCGCACAGGTTAATCTCTCGTTTTTTGGAGCTTTACTTTACTAATAAGGGCTCGCTGCCCCTATATGCTTCAAGCTTATGGACACTTTAAGCTCGTATCTTCGCATCTTGCCTTTAGGTTTTATCAACTTGCATGCTGATAAGCTCTTTCCCTCGGGTTCTGTGACTCGAGTAACAGGAGCTCTACGCTAGAGCACAAAAGAACGGCATCTCTCTATCGGATTGGCTTACCCCTTTGGTATACCATCGGCTTACCCCGACGGTATTTGTATCGGTATCTCGTTCTGTATAGTCCAGTGGCAAGATTCATGTCTTTTTTTGGCTTCTCTGCCCCTGGAACAATATATCCTCTTTTCTGTCTCTGTCTTTTTCAAATAAAGACCTCTTTCTGTCTTCTCGGGAAGTGGATTTGCCAACTCTATTGCTCTTATATCGGTCTGAATTCCTCTTCATCTTGCTTTTCACTTTTGGTTTGTGGATTCTATTTCCCCCTGTGCTTCCACTTCCTCTTGCCTCGAGATCGTGCCTTTTTTACTCGACTCGCTCCCTGCTCAAAAAAGTCGATCTTATTCCGCAACTCGGGTCGATATGTTTGGGAGTCATGGTCACATCATGAATTTTTCTACCTGTCGCGCTCGCGTCATTCGCTGGCCGGTCGGGAGGATAGTACATTCCAACTCACATGCTTCCCAAACCAAGACTCGGGGGCAACAGCGCGACTGCTAAATCGACTGGATCTGGATCATCCGGAACTACATCTAAATCTCTGACTATGGCGACTAGGACTCTCTTTGGATCACGATTTCAAAATGCCTGGATCGCTCTTCCGGGCCGGGTCGAGCCTTTCAATAGTGCATCGTATGTAGTAGTAGCGAGCAGTTCCTTCCCAGATCGAGAAGCTTGAGCAAGAAATTCCCCCATACAGATAGAGGCGCCTATAGCCTTGCCTCTGGCTTTGCCCCTTATCTACTACGGGTGAATCTCTTCGATCCGGAATTTCACTATCCCTAAAAAAAAGGCTTTGCTGCTGCTAGCTCCGCTACTGGGCCGACTTAAACTACTGCCATAGGTCCCTCTCTATCCGGGTCCTCACCCTCCACCGGAACTCCTTCGGGTTAGAGAGATGGAACTACTGAAGCTGCTCCCTCTGCTTCTGGAACTGTAAAAGGGTTGGGGGGCAATCACTTTTTAGATCATGGCTTGTAATCCTGGAGCCTTTCCCTTTACAACCGAGCTTGCCTAAGGACGGCAGAAAAAGTCTAGGATTGAGATCTGAGCAGGAATTTCTCCCAGGTGAGTGGCTACGTCATAGGGTGGTAATTGGTTGCTTGGTCGAGCAGCTGCCCTTCCTTGGCAAGGAAGGAAAGGTGCTCCATAGCATCTGGGGCCTCGGCCCTTTTCTGGTTACTATAATGTAGCACCTTTCTTTTCAGGGCTTACTTCGTTTAACTACTATTAAAATTAATATCTATCATATATATTCATTTATCAGACAAGCAAGAAATTCAAGTGCTTGAATAATGAAATGGGTAAAAAAAAACGTTAAAAGTGGGACAGGATAAAAAATTCCGAAAAAAATGATATGCTGATTGGTGGGTGGAATGTGTGGAAGTATGGACATTGTGTAAGACATTGTATTCTCCAGCAAACTCCACTAAATGAGAAGAAGGCTAGTGTTGATATGCAAAAAGAACATTTTAAGAATGTGCTCCTAAAATTTCCTGTTAAGAGATCACAGTTGTATATTTCTTTCCAGAGTTATACAAATTATCTGCATATGAAATATTTTCCCCTGCTCTCGATGTATGATGAGGATGGAAGTTGTGGGCACTCTACTTGACCATTGTCCGTAAATAATATGTCCATTATTTTTTACTAACATGGTATCATTTGATACCAAATACCTCCTCCATTATACTCCAACAAACTTCACTGATTGAGAAGAAGGCTAGTGTTGATAAGCAAAGAGAACACTTTAAGAATCGTGCTTCTAAAATTTCCTGTTAAGAGATCACAATTGTATATTTCTTTCCAAAGTCATACATAATACAAATTATCTTATACGAATGGAAGTTATGGGCACTCTACATGACCATTGTCCATAATATGCTTGGAAGATTTCTAAATACTTGTATGAAATAACCGAATAATTTTAGAAACTTTGAATGAGGGGGCAAAAAGCAATTCATGATTGGGTTTCCAATATGCCAGTTCTGATAACAATCTCTCTAAATTATTGGTTGATGAAAAACAAAATCATTAACTTCTGAAAAATTAAACAAACAAACATTCTCACAGTTCACCCGAAAATGAATTCATTTAACTTTTGAGAAATTACACTGAAAATTTCACAAAACACTCACAGTTCTCTCTTCTCCTTACTTGGACCTACCGCAATACAAAAGCAATGAGAGAGCTAGAAGTGGCAGATCGAATAATCATAGGATGAACCTCTCAATTTTTCTGAGCTCTTTTGTAACATCAACCATATCTGGCCTGATCTCCGGATCCATTTTTCCGCATATGAGGGCAAGCTGGAATACAGCTTGTAATTGTTGCCATACAACAGATCCTTCTTCCCCTACAAGGATTGCAGGATCCGCAACCTCATTTATGGCAAAAGAATTTCTGCCATTTTCAAAATCCTCAAGATCAAAAGAGTCAACAGATCCTTCTTCCCCTACAAGGATTGCAGGATCCACGACCTCATTTATGGCAAAAGATTTTCTGGCACTTTCAAAATCCTCGACATCAAGGATTGCAGTTCCTACAGTAGAATTGTAAGGGGTGCAATATAGCTCACGCAATCTCCGTCCAGTTAAGAGCTCTAATAGAAACGTTCCGAAGCTGTAGACGTCAACTTTCTCCGTTATGTATTTTGTAATCGCATAGTGGGGGCATATATAACCGTGAGTTCCACCAACATATTCACCCTCTACGTGAGTTTCACCTTCAGGGATCAATATGGACAATGAAAAATCAGTTAGTTTGGCAACATCGTTTTGGTCTAGGAAGACATTTCCTGGTTTTATGTCCCTGTGGACAATAGGTCTTGAGAACGCAGTGTGGAGATACGAAATTGCATGAGCAATTTCCCTTGCAATCTTTAGCCTGCTCTGCCATGACAAGGGCTCACGTTGATGTTGTTGCGCACCATCATGATCACTAGTAACATTAAATAATCGATTCCTAAGTGATCCATTTGCGGCAGATTCATACACTGAAATGGGAATTTGAGTCTCGAGACAGCAACCTATGAGCTTTAGAACATTATTGTGAGTGCTCATTTTTGCAGAAACAGCTATATCAGTGAAAATATCGTCATCGCGGTGTTTTAAGTACTTCTTAATGGAAATCATCCGGCCTTCAAAGAAACCATTGTACCATTCATAAAACCCATCTGTATGAAAAATACGGCTACGATCAAAGTTATTTGTTGCCCGCTGGAGTTCTTCACAAGAGTAGCTACGGATAGGAATTGGCCTACCATTACAAGTGGCAATCAGCTTCTCATGTAGTTTGCTTCCATTTTCATAAAATGCTCTCTCTCTTTCTTTCTCTCGTTTCTTTCCTGCCATTCTTAACAAATTCTCTCTCTCTCACGGTTTGGCTCAAGCTTTAATCCCCTTCACCTCTGCAGTCCACGAAGCTACAAGGAAAGTTCGTCCTAAAATACGTGAAGCTTTCCTCTTGCAATTTGTTAGCTTCTATATTATTGACTTTCTGAAGAATTTTGCTTCGCTGGGTCATCATGATGTTGGTATTTTACGCGGAAAGTTTCTCTTATTTGGTTGAAAGTCGAAACGCGGAAAGTTTGTCGCTTCTAGAGAATATTGTAATTGTAATTATGTATTAATTTCCAGATACGTTCTCTCTAACACTTGGGCCTGAGAGAAGGCGGCCTCTCTCAGGAAACATGCCCAATTTTTCTTCACTCAAAAGTTTTAAACACCACTTATGGTTTTAAAATATTTATAAAATAAAATAAACTTTCAGTAATTTGCATACAGCACTGGTATGCAAATTAGAAATGCTTTGCAGCAGAAAGGCAGGTTTATTTATCCAGGTGCTAGCTTTCAGACAACCATGAGATAACGGAGAGAAACTGCAATGCATGTCATTAATGATATAATTCGAGTTTTCACTTGATAACTCCAAATTAACAATGGAGGTTTTTCTTTCGCACCGTATACAACAAAAAGCAATACATTTTGAACCGACGAGATTACAAATACATACAGTTTTTGTACATAATCCTCTACTGCTGCTTTGTGGATTACAAAGGCATTCAGTTCTTGATACATACTCTTCTACTAGGTGATTTGAAATTCTACAACTCTTCTTTTTGATAATTAATATTCTACAACTCAGCGCATGATCTTTTTTGGGTCTTGGCAAAAAGTGTTTGCAGAGAGTCATTACATAGAATCAGTGTTAAACCTCAAAAAGCATATCAGAACAGAATGAAAAGCAACAACTAGGAGAAATGGCCTAGCTTTCAAGTATTGGCAAACGAGATACTCTTTCAATTTCCTTAATGATCAGTTCCTTTTCCTCCTCAAATTGCTCATCGTCAGCACCTGCAAAGATGAATAATTTAGCAGAGATAACTACAAAGGAAAGAACAGTTTCATATACAATGTTTTAAAACACAATTTTTAGCCCATTTTAATCTAGAGCCAATGTGCTGCTAGCTAGGAGATACACTGCCAAAAATATACAACCTTTTCCAGGAGAGAGATTGTGAAGCAATTCCAGCAATTTCTCATGGTTTTTCGCCAGAATAACCTTTACTTCTCGTGGCTTGTTAGGATTAGCAACAAAAACCTATAAAAATAAAATAAAATAAACAAACGAGAAACATGTATGGCAAGCAAAGCATCAAAACCTAATGCTTTAGCAAGTTAATAAATGACAATTATGTTGTGAAAGAAATAGATATTTTGCAGGATGCATGTGGTACTTTCTAAGCGCACCACAAGGAACGTGAAAATAAGCAAATTTGCAACTACAGACAATTAATGAGAAGAAAGAGCAACATTCGAGTACCTTGAAAATGTGGAAAGCAGACATCTGGATAGTTTTGCTTGAATCCTTCTCAGACAAACAGAAACAACAAACAAACAAAAAAGTTATTGCACAGAGAAGGAAGAATTACAAATATGTTGCGGTCAATGTTTTGATGATAGAGGAACTTGGAAAGCTAGTCTATTACAGCTTTGGGCTGCCCATTAGCAAATCAAGAATTAACATCAGCAATACACAGTTTGAGCCAACCAACCTAGGAGGCAGAATAAGACAATCTAGACATCTAGTCAGACAGGTAAATTAAATTATTGATTTAAAAAACCCACAAAGCTTTGATTTGTCCAGCAGATGCCATATATCTGAAGTTCACATCTAAGAGATTAATAACAGATTTGGTTTCCTATAAAACAGAAATCCCGACTAGCACTCAACAGACAATAACCCTTCCACACATAATTTGGTTAAGACCTTAATTTGTATCACAAGGACAAATCTAGGATGGCATTGGTTCATTTGATCAGATCTTAAAACCTTGCATAAACCGCAGAAAAATGAGTGTCTACACAATGAAAAGAATATCAAATTAACAGCAAGAAAAAAAAATGTGCACAAGTAAAATAGAGGGACAAGACAAGCCAAGCTGAACAAAAGAGTGCAAGAAACAAGAAAGTGATTCAAAACATAGAGACATATCTTCAGTTACACGAATAAATTCCATTCTCAGCAAGCCAACTCTTAAGCGTCCATGCAAGAACCATAAATGACAATGGAAAACCCAAAAAAAAAAAAAAAAATTCCTATACCTTTAGCAATGTCATCATGACTTTCAAGTACGGAACTTCTAAAATGTAGCGCTTCATTATATGGGAAATTGGAGGCTCCAATAGAAAATCCGAGAGAAGCTAAAATTCATGAGCATTCTATTGTTAGCATATCCCATGGGTCAAAAAAACAAACAGAGCACTTACTGGAAAATTATAACGAGAACTAACCTTTAAGGATTGCCTTCTTGTCACATAATTAGCAGAAGTCAAGAGATTCTCATATAAATTAAAGAACTGCAAAAAGAAATACCTATCAGATAATTTGAAAGTTAACATGGGATGTAATTATACCAAAATAATTTTGAACAAGCTATCTTCACTGCCTGCATATGCGGAGTACAATATCAGGGTACATGCACATGCTGGTTTCCAAAACAACATAAATTAAAATGATTAGTAGTATTCTTCAAAAAATTTCGTGACCAAGAAAATTTCCTAAGCCTAAAATATTTATCAAGCATCCATCAGACTTTCTAAAGAAACATTAGTTGCTGCCTAGATTTGTTCAGAATTATATAGGAAGAAAGTCAAGGGCAGACAAACCTCATCATAATGAGCAGTCAAATATTCAGAGACCATCGTATTGTGTTTAGAAAGGGGCTTAAATATTAAACAGATAAACACAAAATATTATAGAAACTCATAGATCTGACCTTAAAGGTAGAAAACGCCTCAGAAGCAACATCAAAAGTAGGCACATCCACAAATTTAAAGAACAACTCAAAGCTTGCAGACTGCAATATGTATCTGAAAATTCACTACAAAATTTAAACATGTGAAAAAATGAAACTTGCTTGCTGCAAAGTAAGAGTGCATGCCAATCAAAATTCCCCAACAGAAGCAAATACCACAAGAACTACTTTTACTTTTAGCAACACCAAAGCATTACAATCAGCTTAGAATTTCAAATGTTTAACGACTGTATAACAAGGATTTTAACGTGAGTGATAAATTCTAAGCAATGCTACTTCCATCTTCACACTCCATATAAAAACAACCAAATCCTTTTTTCTTTCTTCCACAACACAATAGAAGCGCCTTAAACCTTTTTAAGTCTCAGAAATAACAGGTTGAACACCAGACACCCTCCTCAAAATAGAGAATGGTACCATCGAATACAAAAGTCAGTGATCGGACTACCAAATAATTGGATGCTGGTCCAATTATGTACTTATGTAGCCCCAGGATCCATGTTTATATTATTCATTTAATACAAACAAGCCACCTTCAAAAGGTGGAAAAATTAATATTTGTCTATGAAAGCTTATACACACAACCAGTTGAAAATAAGCTAGAGGCTCTACAAGAAGGGAATGCTTAAAAAAGGGCAAAAATGGTAAGTTCCACACGCATACAACATAGGCCTCATGCTTTGAACCTAAGCAATATTGTAAATATACTGCGATGAGTAACATAAAAACACAGGGTATTAATTCATGCATCAATATATTCCACTATTACACATGTACAAATCATACGTGAGTAGAATTTTGTTTATCCAAACAATGATGCACAGCTCATAAATCATATGTAGAGATAGTAGAACTCATCATCACTTACAAACGAAGTTCAAAATTCAAGCATTCATAAGAAATCGGAGATCAGTCACAATAATTGGTGATTGAGCCTCATTCTTCTCAAACCTACCTAACAAAAAGTTCTCAATATATATGCCTCAAAAGTCTCCAAAGACCATAATCAAAATAGATCGTAAAAAGTGATGGTGGCGATAGTGATGATGATATGATCGCATTTGGAAGTTTTCATGAACTGGAGGCATCACAAATATGCTGAACACACAATCACACAATTTAAATCTTTCTATAATTCAATTAAATAACTTGTTTTTGTACAATCCTGTACAACCATTGCTAATGAATAAATAAATATGGAGCACATTCACAAATTTGAACCAACATAGCAGGATCATTAAGGGCACAACAGTTAGGGAAAAAAGAAAAAACAAAGACAACGAAAACAAGGAAGAAGAGGTTGAATGTCTGTCTTTGCAAGTACGGAAATTTGATGCAGTCCCTCAACATATTTCCACAATTCAAAGCAATTTCCTTGCTATCATATCTGCTCAAAAAAGAACTATCAGTCACACGCAACATTATCCTATCAATTCCACTAATAACACAACACTGAATGGCAAGTTTACTGCAATGGATGGTAAATACATAACACTTCAACAGAAGACATAGCTAACACACAAAATAAGCACAATCTGCAAGTAAGACTACAACATTAAACTAGGGGACAAACACTTTTTTTTATTTTTTTTTACAAGTAAAGATATCCTCGTTAATACAGGATAAAAACTCAAATACGCCAAAAGTGTATCAAGCTACTCCTAAAGAATTACAGTATAAAATTTCAAATCTATATATTATTAAAAGTTCAATGTTGTTACGATTACGTTTAGCCACACCAACAGCCACGCCATTATTTTTTGTTTCCAGTTTTTCTTATATATTTTTTAAAACGTTTTCTCATTTAAAGTGTCTTAAAAACTCTATTATATAAAAGTTAAAATATCTTTTAACCATTATTTTTATTATTAATTTTCCAAAACTCTCTCTCCCTTTTACCTCTTTATCTCCTTAATACTTTCTACCTTAATATCATTCTTTCTCTACATTTTTATATTCCTTTATTTTGACTATTCTTATTCTTAACATCTTACTATAAATTAGACATTTTCTTTTTCATTCAATGCATAGTTTTCTCACACAAAAAAAGGTCACCTCTCTCTCTCTCTCTCTCTCTCTCTCTCTCAATTTGTTTTTTATTTTTTGTTTGATTTTTTTTTTATTGCATCAATTCTTTAGGTTAATGAATTTTTGTGTTAATTATAATTCTACTTTGGGTTGATGTCATTTAATTTTGTATTTTAAGTTTTTATCTTTTATATTCTCTTTGATTAAATATTATCCTAATGCATTATACATATAATATATAATAATATAATGTTATTATATTACATAGAATGACTTGGATAATTTGATGTTTATTGCTATATATTTTATTTTTACTCTTTTTGCCTCTCATCTTATTTTATTCAACATTTAAATCCAGTCACATCCTCCATACTATTAAATTATGTAACACAAATCTATATTATCTATATCTATATATTACTAAAAGCTGAAGCATAGCATTTAATGTTGCTACGCTCAGGATGAGCCACATCAGCTGCCATGTCATTACCATTATTTTTCTTGAATTTGTCCTACAATTTAAAATTGGTTTTCTTAAATTATAAGATACTAATAAAAAGAAAATAATTCTCAACCTTTTGTGTTCTACGGTTTCAATTTTAGATGGCAACCCTTTGTGTTCTACGGTTACAATTTTAAACAACAACCCTTTGTATTCCACGGTTACAATCCCAATCGGCAACCCTTCAACTTCCTAACGCCAGACTTTGGCTTTCTAACTCCTTCATCTCTTCCTCTCCTCATACTATATTAATCCTGAAAAGATGGATGATTCAATTTAGGTATCTCTAAATCCCAGTTGCTCTTGACTTTTATTCTTGTGGTTGCCTACATAATAGTTCACTGTAAGGATTAGATTAATAGTGTTGTTCTTTTATATTGCTGTTTTTTCTTTTTCTTTTTTTAATTTTGTTACTACCTCTTTTGTGTTGTGGGTCATAAATGAGTTTTTATGTATTTAGGTTGGGTATTTGTTCTGATATATGATTGTTTATTTTTATGTTTGAAGTTGATTTGGTTTTTTTGTTTTTAATATTTGAGGCGGTAATATTATTGGTTTATATTGTGTAATCTGTGTGATAGAATTTTAGTAGTATTGGTGTGATAGAGTTTTAGTAGTTAGAAAATTGAATGATAGAGTTTTAGTAGTATCCATGCCTGCAGAAATTCAATTGAATGATATAATCCGTGCCTGCATAAATTCAATTTGCTAAGGTACTTTAGTAGTTATCAAATTGAATTATAGATTTTAAAATTTAATACTATACTCAGAACATGATACTTCTTTTTTCTTGGTCTCCTCATTTAAGTGAATCCCCCCATCATTGAAATCGATTTAAAATTCCTTCGATTAGCTTTGATTGTACTCTTGGCTACATCATAAAAGACTATTTTTTTATATAATCTTTTTATAGTAATTATCGTCATTTTTGTTATAGTTGAATCAAAGTAAGATTATGCTAGATTTGCATAATTAGTAGTTGTTGCATCTTCATCATTATTACAAGTTTAAGCTAGAGATTACCCTCATCAATAGCTACAACGTCTTCTTCATTGCCAAACTTGATCATCTTGACAAACCTTTTATTTATCTGATTGTACCACATGTATTTATTTACTTATGGATTCTATTTGATCGTAAGATTTGTATGTCTTTTGATATAAATTAACTAGCTGGTATGCTAGCCAAACCGTTTGCTTCTTCAATTTTTTTAATCTTTTACTTTGCCTCCAATACTATCATCTTTGGTTGTCTCTTTAATGGCATGTTCTGTCTCCATTGCTATATATATATATATATATATATATATATATATATATATATTGTTTTGTAGGATCCAAGCAAGAAAGAATTTAAGATACAGTGTTATTCTCTCAAATTTTTTATAGCATGAACAATGTGCAATATTGAAGTAGTTACTGAATATTTTATATCAATAGTTATTTGTTAATAGGTGTTTGACAACTTTAAAATATGCAAAGTTTTAGGTTAAATGGGTAACAACTTTAATTTTGTTAATTTTTGCTATCTAAATAACTAATAGTGATTTATCATGTTAAATTGATAGTTTATTTGTATATTAATCAGCTACAATGTTGTAATGTTATTTATTTTTTCTTTTTATTTTGTTAGGGACTCTCTAAGGCTAAGGGGAGCTTGAAGATAAAATAAGTTTTGGCCTCATATATTATACTTATATTGTGAGTTTCAGTTGCTACAAGTAGTATTGTAATAACTTAGATATAAAACTATAGATGTAACACAAATAGCTAAGGATAACGACATTCACTAATATTTGTCATTTAATTTAAACGGTATTTTGCATAATTGCTTTGCATTCATTAGATTTCATTTTCAGTAATTTTCCTGTGCATCGCACGGGTTAGCGACTAGTCAATATATATATATAAAAGCAGAGACCTCATGTGAGAGTGCATGAGGTCCTGCCACGTGGCATTCTAATATTGCATTTAACCTTTTTTACTTTTTTTCATTAAGTTTTTTTTATTGTTACCTAATAAATCATAGTAACTTATTTTTACTATTATATAAATTTAGCATTTTTTACCTCTTTTTATTAAGTTTTTTTTTTTTTTTTTTTTACTGTTACTCAATAGATCATAGCAACTTAATGCATTTAACCTTTTTTACCTTTTTTCATTAAGTTTTTTTTTACTATTACCCAATAAATTATAGTAACTTATTTTTACTATTATATAAATTTAGCATTTTTTTACCTCTTTTTATGAAGTTTTTTTACTGTTACCCAATAGATTATAGTAACTTATTTTTACTATTATATTGATATGAGCTGTTCTTGACAATTAGACCAATTAGACCAAAAGTTATTCACTATAAAATTGATTACCTATTAAAAGTAGACCAAACCTTATGAAAAACTCAGGCCCACTTCTTACCTTACATTTTATGACCCAAGTTTAACCATTCCCATGTGTAAATCAAAGCAAAAAATTTTACCCTCTTACAAACTCTCTTCTTCCTCCATAGATGATACTTTTAGAAAATCTCATTCTCATGAAATATCTCTTCATTTTTCCCCAATTTCAATTCAATATGTTTTGGTCTATTAATAATATTCTATGCAATTTATGCAAACAAACTCTCTGTCATCGACCAGTGCAACAAAAATCAATATATATATATATATATATATATATATATATATAAAAGCAGAGACCTCATGTGGTAGTGTATGAGGTCTTGCCAAATGGCACTCTAACTTTGCATTTAGCTTTTTTTTACCTCTTTCATTCAATTTTTCTATATTAATATGTGCTGTGATGGTCCCAAGTATTTTCACCTTTTAGATTTCTATTAAAAAGTGAGAATACATAATTTGATCAATTCGTCAATATTTCATACTTTTTTTTTTTTCCTTTTTCATGAAGTTTCATACTTTTCTCACAACCCATAATTTTGAGAAAAGTTTGTGTTCTAGAAATTCTTAGCACAATCCTTCAGACAGTCTCATTATTTTTTCAAAGAAGACCTTTCTTTTGAAGAAATTGTTTAATGCAATCCCTCTATGTACAACTCTCTCTTATTCCCTTTCCCTTCCCTTACTTTTTCCTCCCTTCTTTCCTTTTCATCTCCCTTACAACCAAACAGGATATTAGTGTCCAAATTCAGCTAATAAAAAAAAGTGTTTTTAGAATATTAATAAAAAGAGTTTGAATTTTGTAAGAATGGGGTGTAAAATTCATGTTTTACATTATCCAATAAGAGATGTTACATCAGCTTTTTACTTAAAACTCAGTACATCATACCACACTGAATAACATCTTAATAAACTTCCAATTTGGTTGAATTTTCAGATGAGCATTATAATTGATTGAGTGTGGTTGTTCTTATTCTTTAATACAAGATAAGATGATGCGGCATGTTGGAATTGGATGGTGTAAAACTTGGGTTTTAAACCACATCCTTATAGAATTTAATCTTTAATAAAAATATGTAAAAACATGTTTAATTACCGTTTTAGTCTTTAACATTTGTACTATGTGTCAAAATGGTTTTTAACATCTTAAACGTGTCAAAAATTAATATCAAAAAAATATTAAGCGGTACATGAAAAGAATTGATGTATCTAAGATTAATATCAAAATAATATTTTTAAACCATCTAAGCTATCCTTTGAATTATCACATGTCCTTAATTATAAAATAAAATAAAATATTTGAAAATATATTAATTGCATCTCTATAAATAAATGAGATGTCATTTTATTAGAAGAAATTGGAAATTTCTTTTCCTTTCTTTTCCTTTGCTTTCTTGGCAACCAAATGAGGTCTAAGCCTTGACTTTTTAGTTAAAGTTCTCATGAACATTATCTAAAAAACATACTATTTACCTAATTTTAAAATGAAAATTAAAAAAAAACAAAAAACAAAATTAGGTATACAATGTCAAATTTCATAGTCTCTTATTACATCAAATGAGTGTTTAATTTTTCTCGTAAAGTATTAAATGGTAAAGCTTCTGGACCATAGTCTCAATTACAACTCTCAATCATATTGGACTTGGATGACACCAATCAACAACGTATCATTATGAGATGTAGAAAAAATTTGAGGTGTACACAACGTTTAGTGTGGATGGGAAGAAATTTAATAATATTCTAATTGTTTAGGTTAGTGAGGGACCTATTCCAATTTAATGATCCTAGAATTTTTTATACAAGTAATAATCAAGAAAACTTCCATCTAAAATAAGTCGGACTTTTGGCAAGAGAGAAAATTGATGTCTAGACAAATCAAGCTAAGGCTAGCCAAAATGGACCAGGTAATGAATATAATTAGTGTCATGTCAACAAGGTAAGAAATCAATTTCCTAATTTTTTTTCTATTTTGTGTTTAAAAATTGATACATTCATTTAATAAAAGTAGTGTGTAACCCTGTGCATATGCACATGTACATTTAAAAACAATTACAATTATATATATATATATATGATTTAGAATTTAATAGGATCTAGACTCCACACTTTCATCGCAACTACTTTAGCTCAAGGAAAACAATATATATCTTTATATATATATATATATATATATTTAGAAATAATTACAATATGCTGCTAACCCTGCAACTTGAAATTTTTTCCCCTGACTCCTGCAATTTGAACCTTTTTGTCCCTTAAACTCCAGACACTTTGTGTATGGGGAGGTGCCAATTCAGCTACATGGACCTCAATATATATATATATATATATATATATATATATATATCTCATTTAATAAATACAAAACTTCTTTAAAAAAAATTAATATGTTTATCATAATTAAGGAAAATCCTAACGGGTAATTCAGTTGAGCATATGTGAAAAAGGCATATACATACCACAAATGGTAAAGGAGAAAGAAAAAGTTGCTAACTCCTTTTAATATGGTTAATTACTTTGCCTCAATCAGTCATCCAAACAACAAACCGCTTATTCATACCACAACCACAAATGACAATGTAACATTAGCCATCTGTAATTGCTAATCTGAAAGTACAGATTTTTTTAATAGCTCTACCTTCGTTCTTTTAGCTAATATGTCTTTACTGAATCAAAATCAAACCACAAAAATCATATAAAAATCACCAAATTAGAGTTTAAAATTATAATTAAATTTTTAAAAGAAATCTAGGCACATTTGCACAAAAATTCCATGTAACTAAGTCACACTTAGGAATATTGGACCATTTTTCTTTTGTATAAATAGGGGGGTCTCATGGGAGGAGGGGACTAACAATTTTCCCTCCAAAACATTTATTGTAGGAACACAAAATTTTTCCATTATAGAATTTTCATAATTATAGAACATGACTTGCCAACTAATCAAATTAGAGTTTTTAGTACCTATATCAATTTCAAAACATCAAGAACAAACCTCAGTGTATACAATGTCAAATTCCATAGTCTCCTATTACATCAAATGAGTATTTAATTTTTCTCGCAAAGTATTGAATGGTAAAGCTTCTGGGCCATAGTCTCAATTACAACTCTCAATCATGTTGGACTTGGATGACACCAATTAACAACATATCATTATGAGATACAGAAAAAATTTGGTGTGTACACAATGTTTAGTGTGGATGGGAAGAAATTTAATAATATTCTAATTGGTTAGGTTAGTAAGGGACCTATTCCAATTTAATGATCTTGAAATTTTTTATACAAGTAATAATCAAGGAAACTTCCACCTAAAATAATTTGGACTTTTGGCAGGAGAGAAAATTGATGTCTAGACAAATCAAGCTAAGGCTGACCAACATGGAACAGGTAATGAATATAATTAGTGTCATGTCAACAAGGTAAGAAACCAATTTCCTAATTATTTTTCTATTTTGTGTTTAAAAATTGATACATTCATTTAATAAAAGTAGTGTGCAACCTTGTGCATATGCACATGTACATTTAAAAATAATTACAATTATATATATATATATATATGATTTAGAATTTAATTGGATCTAGACTCTTCGGTTTCTGTATGAAATAATTCACTTGCTACAAAAATTAAAATATTAGATGGAATACATGGCGTAAAATTGAACTCCAATTAAAATTCAATTTAGAATCTAATTGAATTTAGATTCTTTGATTTTTGCACCTAATAATTCACTTGACACACAAATTTAAAAATTAGATGAGACATGTGGTGCAAAATTAGACTCCAATTTAGAATTTAATTATATTTTCTCTTAGTATTGGCTATATATATATATATATGTATGTATGTATGTATGTATGTACATACGTATAGCAACCTACCATCAGTCTATTTAAAAATGACATGTTGTTCATGAAATCACAGTCCCATATATGGCCCTTTTTTAGGAGCCATTATTTCATCAAAAAAATATCTCATTAAAAAAAAAAAAAGTTAGTATATTGAAATGTATTTGGAATGGTGACTCCATCGATATTTGGAATCAATGTTTTTTAAAAAAAAAACAAAAAACAAAACCTTAAATTGGACATGTGACACAAAATTAGACAACAATTGGAATCTAATTTAGAATTTAATTAGATTTTCTTTCAGTTTTGGCTTTAATTATATATATGGGCTGGTTATTGGCCTATGCATTGCACGATTTTTTTTTTTTTTTTGGAATGATCTTTTTGGGTAAATATTATGATTGGAGAAGATTTTTTTGGGAAAAAAACTTCTTTCATTTTTATGTAGTGATTTTAAAAAATACAATGAAGGGTTTTATGATAAATTTTGTTAATTTTATGAAATACATTTATATAAAATAAAACTCATAAATTGTATAAGATATACGTAAAATTATAATTCACGACTACGCATGAAAGTTATTGTACTTTTTAAATTTCTATTAGCTAGATCACATTTCTTAAATAAACTGAACATCCATTTCATCACCCCGTTATACACGTAATGATTGGAATGTTGTTAGTTAGTACATGATTGCTTGATAAACAATATTGAGTAAAAATTATTTTAATTCTATTTAAGGAATTTTTTGTGAAATTTTCATTTTCATGTCCATTTTTTTAATCTAATAGATTTAATTTTTCACGTTAGTTTAATTGAATAGTATTGTGTTTATAATTTTTTTTCTTACCTACAATTGATAATTCACAAAATGAGTAAACAACTTATTGTGTATTGCAAAAGATACAAATATGAACATTAAGATGAGCATGAACATGAAGGGAGATTTCTATTCATTTTCTTGAAGAAAAAATTTACTTACAGAAAATTCCAAACTTTATTAGGTAAAGAAGAATCAAAGTTATAGATAGCAAAATCAATAAACCAAAAAATTTAGGAGCCTAAGAAGAGCCATTACTCATTTGAAACAATCCAAAATACTCAAGGACTAAAAAAAAAAAACCATCCATTCCACACTTCCATCGCATCTGCTTTAGCTCAAGGAAAACAATATATATCTCTATATCTTTTTTTTTATTTAGAAATAATTACAATGTGCTGCTAACCCCGCAACTTGAACCTTTTTTCCTTGACTCCCGCAATTTGAACATTTTCTCCCTTAAACCCTAGACACTTTGTGTATGGGGAGGTGCCAATTCACCTACATGACCCTCGACATATACATATATATATATATATATATACACACACATATATCATTTAATAAATATAAAACTTCTTTTAAAAAAAACTAATATGTTTATCATAATTAAGGGAAATCCTAATGGGTACTTCAGTTGAGCATATCTGAAAAAAGGCATATACATACCACAAATGGTAAAAGAGAAAGAAAAAGTTGTTAATCCCTTTTAATATAGTTGACTGTTTTGCCTCAATCAGTCACCCAAACAACATACCGCTTATTCATACCACAACCACAAATGACAATGCAACATTAGCCATCTGTAATTGCTAATTTGAAAGTACAGATTTCTTTAATAGCTCTACTTTTGTTTCTTTTGGCTAATATGTCTTTACTGAATCAAAACCAAGCCACAAAAATAATATAAAAATCACCAAATTAGAGTTTAAAATCATAATTAAATTTCTAAAAGAAATCTAGGCACATTTGCACAAAAATTCCATGTAACTAAGTCACATTTAGGAATATTGGACCCTTTTTCCTTTGTATAAATAGGGGAGTCCCAATGGGATGAGGGGACTAACAATTTTTTCTCCAAAACATTTATTGTAGGAACACAAAAGTTTTCCATTGTAGACTTTTCACGATTAAGGAGCATGATTTGCCAACTAATCAAACTAGAGTTTTTAGTACATACAACAATTTCACAACATCAAGAACAAACCCCAGTGTATACAATGTCAAATTCCATAGTCTCCTATTACATCAAATGAGTGTTTAATTTTTCTTGCAAAGTATTGAATAGTAAAGCTTCTAGGCCATAGTCTCAATTACAACTCTGACATTCATAATACCTATCAACAACGTATCATTATGAGATGTAGAAACAATTTGGAGTGTACATAATGTTTAGTGTGGATGGGAAGAAATTTCATATTATTCCAATTGGTTAGGTTAGTAAGGGACCTATTCCAATTTAATGATCTTGGAATTGTGTATACAAGTAATAATTAAGGAAACTTTCACCTAAATTAAATAAGTTGGACTTTTGGCAAGAGAGAAAATTGATGTCTAGACAAATCAAGCTAAGGCCGACCAAAATGGACTAGGTAATGAATATAATTAGGGTCATGTCCACAAGGTAAGAAGTCAATTTCCTAATTAATTTTCTATTTTGTGTTTAAAAATTGATACATTCATTTAATAAAAGTAGTGTGTAACTCAATGTATATGCACATGTACATTTAAAGCAATCACAGTTATATATATATATATATATGATTGTTTTTATAAATGATTTAGAATCTAATTGGATCTAGACTCTTCGGTTTTTGTACGAAATAATTCACTTGCTACAATAATCAAAATATTAGATGGGATACATGACGTAAAATTGAAATTCATTTAAAATTCAATTTAGAATCTATTTGAATTTAGACTCTTTGATTTTGCACCTAATAATTCACTTGACACACAAATTTAAAAATTAGACGAGACACGTGGTGCAAAATTAGACTCCAATTTAAAAGCAGAAATCTAATACGAGAATGCATAAGGTTTTGCCAAGAGACACTCTAATTTTGCATTTAGTATTTTTTTTTACCTCTTTCATTAAGTTTTTTTTACTGTTACCCAAAAGTTTACATTAACTTATTTTACTGTTATCTCATTAATCTCTCATTAATTGCCTAGGCTTACATCACACATTTCTCTCTTTTTCATGTCTTTTAGCACACCTACCATAATATTAAATATGTGAAAACAACACAAATATGTAAGAGAGTTGGACATACTTTTATTTCATAGTATTAAATATGTGAACATAACACAAATTATTTGATTTTCACAGTCCTGTTACTCTTCTGCATTTATTTTTGGTTTCATGATTTAAATAATAATCTTACCTTTTTTTTAGGGTGAAAAATTAATTTTACCTTGAGAAGGCTATAAATATGTAGTGAAACGACAGTTATAAATTGCACATACATAACCATTATAACTATTCAGTTCAAAGAATGAGTAAAAAAAAAATTTGGAGGAATATTGTAGAATAAAAGTTTTTACAAAATGTCTCTCTCTCAGAGACCTCATGCGAGAGTACATGAGATCCTGCCAAGTGGTACTCTAATTTTGCATTTAGCCTACATTTAGCCTTTTTTTTTACCTCTTTCATTAATTTTTTTTTATTGTTATCCAAAAGATCATATTATCTTATTTTACTGTTATCTTATTAATTGTCTAAGTTTACACCACACCTTTCACTATTCTTCATGTCTTTTAACATACCTACTATTTTAGTATTTTAAAACAAAAAAAAAAAAAAACAAAAACAAAAAAAGTAAGGGCTAATAGTAATAACTAATGAGATAAGACTCTAGAGAGAGATAGAAAGACATTTTTGTAGATTGTTAAATAAAATGCACTATTTCACTATATGTTACCAGAATAAAAGACTTGAGACTAACAAAACATTTGAAAGAGATAGAAAGAGGAATCTGAGGGTCACCTCCTCCGTTATACTGGCTTCCCACTACCATCAAGACACCGAATCCCTACCAATAATCTTTTTTTCTTTTTAAATTAGGGGCTTAAATATGATTTAGGTTCAGTAATTTGGTTAGTTAGTGTTTGTTTTGGGTATATAAGTAGAGAGAATATTTGGTACGCAATGTAAAGTTATATTCTACCATAGTTTAATTTTAAATCATCTATAAGACACATGCATACACATTTGCCCACACCGTGTCTTAATGTCTCACTATCGGTGAGTGGAAGATAGTCAGAGAGTTGGGTATACTTTTATTTCATAATATGAAATATGTGAACACAACACAAATTAGTTTATTTCATGGTCCTGTTACTTTTTTGCATTTATTTTTGGTTTCATGATTTTAAAAAAAAAAAAAAAATCTTACCTTAAGAAGGCTATAAATATGCAGTGAAGCTATTAAACCAATTTTTAATATCTCAAAATGTATATATTTCTTTACTCTAATTTACTTTACTTTTTCTTTATAATTTATGTACAACATTATTCAAAACTATTTTACATAAAATATTACAAAATTATCCGTACATCGCACGGGCAACTTACTAGTATTACTAAAAGCTGAAACGTAGCATTTAATGTTACTATGCTCACATTGAGCCACATCAATATCCATGTCATTCTCATCCTATTTCCTAAATTTATCCTACAATTTTAAAATAGATTTTTTCAATTTTAAAATACTAATAAAACTAAAATTATTTCCAACCTATCTCCACCATAAAGCCCATTTCTTTTAAATATAATTCCACCAGCCCACTTCTTCTAAATTTAATTATAACTTAAAAGCTCAAACCCAAGCCTTCCAAACTGAAAACCCTTAGAAACCCATGGTTACTACCTCTTGATATTCTCATGTGTTGGTTCCCTCCCACCTTCTAACGGCAGAATCCTCATGCCCCTTTGGTTTCTCACGTGTTCCTTACCCTTCCCCACCTTCTAACGACAACCAATCTGTTTTCCTTACTCCTTTCCTCACAGTATATAAACACTGACAAAAGCTGAATGCTTCAGTTCAGGTATTTCTAAATCCCAATATGTTTTCTGCTCTATTATTTTTGCTTGATTGCTTGATTTTTTTATTCCCTTCTTAAATTTTGTTACTGCCTGCTGCCTCTTGAGTGCTGTGATGTGACTTAGATTAGTTCGTGTATTCTGTGCAAGATAAGGCAATATTGTTGCAGCTGAAACAATTTTTTATGTGTTTATTACAATGCCAAATATTGTAGCAGATCTCCTCTGTGTATGAATATGATCTCAATGTCGATTGAAGTTTATTTTTTGTTGGCTGTGTTATGGGATGTAGCAATTCTTATATTTCAGTTTGGGAAGTTTTTTAATTTGAAGTTTTCTTGATGTTAAATATCATCTTGGATCTATGAATGCTTTAGTTTTGTTAAAAAAAACAAGGTTACTTGGTGATAAGTTAATTAAGAGCTGTAGCTCTCAGATGGTATAATAAAACCTGCTGCAATTGAATTAGTAAGCCAATCAACTTTCAGTATTAAGGTATTCACTACACACCCATACAAGAATTTGGTAGTTTTTAGTTGAGATAGAGAAAGAGAATACCCATTAGAAAAAGAAACGCCACATCCCCCAAAAAGTTATGAAACCTTGTACTGTGAAAGATAATAAAACAAAATATTTTTAAATAGAACAGAAGTCAAATATTAAGATATTCACAAACTTTCCTATTTTAGAATTCAGATTAAGAAGACTATCTCCCCAAAATAAATTTTAAGAACTCTTATGGCTATGACTCTTGTGACTCATTTTAACCTTGAAGTTTCTTAAGCCCAGAAAAGTAGAAACTAAATGAGATGAGAGGAGCTAATTGCTGAACAGTCATAACTTATTGTATACCCTGATGAATATAAAAGTAACCACTGATAAAGGAAGATATGTTAGCCTATATATAAAGAACAATTAATTGATCATTAATATCAAACATATTTCAGTTCTTTAATCACCTTTGCCAAATCCACCTCCTCCCCCCCCCCCCCTCCCCCCCAAAAAAAAAAGAGAGAGAACCTCAATCACAAAGATGTCCATTTATCTGCAATAGACAGTAACATGTAATTAACAGTAACCCTTAAGACCATCAAAAGACTTCCTATATTTTGTGATCATAACTTAAACTACCTTTCACTTTAACTTACTTGAAAAGGACAACACTATTTTGCTGCAATCCAATGCCCATGTTTGTGTTCACTGTTATATCACATATCTGTTCATTGAAGGTCACTATGTTGAATACATCATAGCCATGCTAAAGTATTGACATCATGTTTGAGTCTTGTGACAAACATCTAGCATTTACCATGTCATACACTTATTTTATTCCTGAAAGATAAAGTTCTTGATAATGTTAATACAATATTACACTGCATTGAATTCTAAAACATTCCTTGAAAATTATTATTATATAATCAGACATAGATAGCAAAAAAAAAAATTCTAACAATATAAAAATGTTGAAGTATAACTACATGATTATTATATAATCATTATTAGATATTAATTGGGTCTCAATCATATATTTTTATTAATTAGACACAGACAACAAAAATAGCAACATGTCACAAAACATATTTCTTAACAAACTGTATCAAAAATTTGATCTCAATGTTGATTGGAGTTTATTTTTTGTTGGCTGTGTTATGGGATGTTGAAATTCTTATATTTCAGTTTGGGAAGTTTTTTAATTTGAAGGTTTCTTAATGTTAAATACCATCTTGGATCTATGAATGCTTTAGTTTTGTTATTAAAAAAAAAAAGGTCACTTGCTAATAAGTTAATTACGAGCTGTAGTGTATAGAAGGATTCACATTTCTAAGATATTTCTAAAGGCATTATTTTTTTTAACTATATGCTTTGTCTTTGCCCATTAAACAATAAACTAGATCAAGAGTTGCACTTATCAAGTTAAAAAAAAAAAAAAAAGATCAAGAGCTGCATATTGAGAAATTGATTCTTTCTATCTTTGATCTTAAAAAAAAAAAAAAAGAATCAGATTCAATTCCAATTGTATTAACAAATTCTATTATTTTATACGGATTGTAAATAATATAAAATGTCTTTTTTAATGAATGTTTTATGAATTATTATTTATATTAGTTTAAAATATTTTTGATTGATGATTGTGAAAAGGGGTTTTTATTTTTGCTATGTTTTATGCTTTATCAATGGGTATCATGACAACAATCTAAAATAGGCCTACCTTTGCAAGAAGAAAATTTGAATGGAAAAAAATTTGTTTTCCAAATATAATTAAATGATTATAATCTCAAGTTTAAGAAGATGGGAATTCTACATAGTTAAGAAAGTTTTTGACTCTGCTATAGAAACTGACAAAAAAATTTAGCTTGAGAAGTGCATATTTTTTTAATATAGCAAAATTACAAATTTGATATCTGACAGGCCACAAACGCGTTGACCTCTTGTGATAAATTAAATCGATTAATTAGCCAAGTTATTAATTAATCAAGCTAACATGCAAAATCACGTGGCAGCACAAACAAATCACCAAAACTAAAGTATGCAGCGGAAAATAAAAGACATGGTGATTTGTTTACGAATGGGAAAAACCTTACGGCAAAAACCCCACCAGGTGATTTAAGGTCACCACTCCCGAAACTCCACTATTATCACAGCAAGCGATTACAAGCAAGGAATCTCAAGTATCTTACCAACCTACAGTTGAATCCTTACCCCAATACCCAATTGTACTTGCTCTGTAGTGACAGTTTCTCCTTTCAATGCACAGCTCCCAAGTACGTGACTAACCAATTGCGCGGATCCCAGTACGCGACTTCAATTCACCAACTAGAGAGAGAGTTGTTGGCTGCAAAATTCTTCAAATCATCCACACGATGAATATCAGGAAGATGCTTGGTTACAAAACCCTACGGTGCACATTACACAGCAACTTCTTCACAAAGGATGAACTAGGGCATGAACTTTGTCTTTTTTATCACAAATTGCATGAACAAGAATTACTCAATGCTTGTGCAACTTGCATCTGTTTGACGGCCCTTAAAACAATCCTTTTATATGTCTAGGGTTAGGAGAAAAGAAGTCTCAAAGACACATTCACGGATTGGACTTAAAACAGAACTGAAAATCTGTTTTCTTTAAATCTCGACAGATAGAGGTGTCGAGAATCTGTCGAGAAGCTATCGAGGCTCGGGCTAAAACAGCTTCTTAAAACTCGATAGAGCATGTGTGCATGTGTCGAGATAGGTGTCGAGCTTTAGTAACTTGCACTTCCTTGCTTGTTTCTTGGACAGATTTGATGACTTCAACACTGAATCTTGAAACACTATTTCTTGAAGTGTTAAACACATCCTAAATCTACCCAATTACAAGTAAAGTGCGTTTTGTCTAAAGATAAGCCAATTACATAAAATAGCGACATATGTCAACAACCACTTAAACTACATATGTCCTAACAATCTCCCCCTTTGGCAATCCGTGACAAAACCACAACAAACAAATGAAGATATTAGAGAAATCATAAAATACTTTAACTCATACTCACTTGTTACATACAATAAAATCTATCCTAACACAAACTCTTGAAAAACTTTGCAAGAAGAGAGTTTATGGCAAGTAGACTTTGACAACCTGTATTTCTGAAACACTTATAAACAAAACACATCAAGGCATCTTTATGTGAAGCAGAAATAATAGATTGCGTACAAGTAAAAGAAACATGTGTATAAAGACAAAAAAGAAACAACACATGGAAAGATAGGTAAAAGAAACATACATCATCATATATATCAAGAAATAAGTACAATGTATATCAATACATAATCAATGTATTTCTAAAAAGATAGAAAAGAAAAAAATACATATGATCCTCACTACATCCCTCAATCCACACTCCCCCTATCAAAAATGTCCTATACTAGCTCTCCCCCTAAGTATGACTACTCTCATACCAAAACTACTCTCCCTTTTTGTCACGTGTGACAAAGGGTAGAGTGTCAAGTAAACATCTCGTCAGAAGAGCTCACATCTCCATCATCATCATCATCAGAAGCATCATCGTCATCACCGTCATCATCAGCCTCAGTCTCAGAAGAAACATGAGGTGGCGGAGGAGAAGCCTCTGGAGCAAAGCCGCCCAAGGTCGCCTGTCGCCTGGCGATGCGACCAACACGAACGTTCACCTGATACAACTCCGTGGAGAGTGCATCGAGGCGAGCATCCATGCGCTGAAGCTGCGCCATGATGTCTCCGAGAGTGACGTCGCTCGAAGAAGAAGGAGCAGATGTCGCTCGAGCAGATCTGGAGGTAGTCGGACGGGAGGAAGGAGTAGCACTATCTAACTGTCTCGATCTAAACTGTGCCTCGCTACGTTTTATGATAGCGGCATCTATGGCAGACATGACATGGTATGGATCGGACGAAGGGAATGGGATGGAAAAACGGCGAAGAATCCTCGTGATAGCAGAAGGGAAAATGAGCTTATTACGGGTAACCGTATCTCTATAGACATCTATGATAGAGAAAATAAAGTGAGAAGGGAAGTCTATAGAGAGATCCTCTAGGAGGGACAACAAAAATGGAGCATCTGTGATAGTGTTATAGTGAGATAGTGGGTGCAAAACAAAAGTCATCACCATGTTAAGGAAACGAGGACCTTTAGCAAAAGGCCAACATGGTGTATACTGATGATCTCTCCAAAAGGAAGGATGCTCACAGAACGCCGAGATCATCTCGTCTTTGGACATAGTCCATAGACGCTCACAACTAAGGTAATCAGGATGATCCACCCTAGGAACATGAAGAACCTTGGAGACTAACTTCGGGGTGACAGCGAAGCACGTACCTCGAACGCTAGAGTAGAAGAGAGGTACTGAAGAATCGATCTCGTGGATGTTGGAGTAGAACTCCTGTATCAACACGAGAGGACATGTGACTGGGACGTCACACAGTGACTCCTAAGCCAAACTGTGAATGACATCGGGTAGGTCAATATCGGCAAATTCTGCCAGGACAACGTGGCGTTCCGAATGAACACCTCGTTTAGAGAAGTTCTTCGAGAAGCCCTTATGGGCTTTCTCATCACGGAACCGGATAGATAATGGAGTGGAATCTGAAGAAGAAGATCCCTTAGAACGCATAGGGTTCTGGGATGGAATAGACTTACGTTTAGGTGTCATAGACACTACTAACGCAAACATAGAGAGGGGGAGAAGAAGAGAGACAAACAGAAAAGTCCCAAACAGTTCAATATAGGAAAAATATATTGAAAAGAACGAACGTATGCATGGGAAATGCATGAACATGTGACATGCAACATAAAAACATCATAGGCTCAGCCCAATCCAAACCTAACAGCACACAACAGGTTTGCACACATCTAAATGCATGAAAATACAATTAGAATGCTAATGTGAAGCAATGCATGTAGTTTTAAAGATCAAATCTATAAAACCAACCCAAAAATTTCATGAAATTCTCAACAATTTTGAAAAATCCCAAAAATTTTCAAAAATCTCAAAACCTAGAGTTTTAAAACATGAAATGCATGAATAATGAGTGAAAAGATGCTTACCAAGTAAGGAAGATCAAGAAAATCACTTGAAGAATCCTTAGGAAGAGGTTTGGAGAGAGTGAGAATGGTTTTGGGAGGGAAAACACGAGCTATCGAGTGAGAGAGATCGAGCGAAATGAGAGAAAATCGCGACAGAATCCTTTTATAGTCTTTCAGTAATTCTCGACAGATGTAAGTATCGAGAGGTGTCGAGACAGCTATCGAGGTAGGTGTCGAGAAAATGCACTTCGACAGATGCAGCTATCGAGATCATGTGTCGAGAAAGAAAGATCAAGCATCTAAGAACCTCGATCGATCCAGAAGCTGTCGAGAAGCTATCGAGCAGACAGAAAGTTTCTCAATCGATCCACCAGATGTCGAGGATGTGTCGAGACTACGTTTAGGAAAAGTCTAAGAAGCTTGACAGACAGCTAAGTGTCGAGAGGTGTCGAGGAGGTGTCGAGATGCCTTTAAAAACAGTTTTTTTAAAAGAGAAAAAACACAGACATGAATGCAATCATGCATGCAACTCAACCAAAGATCTAAGCAACACATTAAGCTCTCAAAATCATCTCTCAACAGAAAAATTAAGCACATGTATCCCAAAACACGCACACACACACTAAACAAGTCTAACCAATTTTATATTTCAAAAATGAGTCAAGACAGTTTAGTAAGCATACATTAACGCATGTAAACCTTGTGATGGCCAAATCACATTATACCTGCACATGTAACAAAAATAGCAAAGAGTAGTGCGTGTTGTGTGTGAAAACATTGCAAGATTGCATAAGTGTCTCAAAGTTATGACGATTTGAGATATGAGAAAATCACTTTAACTCACACACAATCATAACTGTTTGATGAGGACTATCACCTTCGAGGTACATCATATAACTCCCACATCTCCTAGAAAACATGCTTGCAACCATATTTTAAAGCATTTTGATCTTTTTGCTTTTTATTTCTTTGCATATTTTCTTTTATTAAGCATATCATGCATGGGCATACAAGAGAAAGAAAAGAAATACCCAATTATGTTAAGCTTTTGACATTGCACTTTTGCTATGCCGAAGCATACAGATGTCATTGACATTGCACTTTTACTATGCCGAAGCATACAGATGTCATATCATGATTGGCGAGTAACAGTGGTGAGATGGTTATTTATGCCTTTCTCTTAGGATTTTCTAGTCCTACCCATCAAAAAGAGTGATACGAGTGTTAAGTAGAAGAGATCACTTAACCTTACTCATCACAAACAAAGAGCTACAAAGCTCACTTACTTAGTTATGCAGAAGAATGCTCATCTAATCTATAGATGATACAAAGTTTAGAAAACTCTGTTTCAATGGCCATTTTAAAAGTTCACATGAACCAATGCACACAAACACACACTGTTTTTGTATTTTTCAATTTTTCAAATTTTTTTTTATATTATTTTATCAGAAAAAAAATAAAACACAAAACTGAAAACACACAAACAAAAACAAGTGAAAGAATGCAAAACAATGCATAAAACTAGATGCAAATGCATGAGGTAGAAGAAAGATAGAAGGAGATCAATCCATGGAGATGACACCGATGTTTTGACGAAGGAATTCAAAACGTTTGCTATCCAAAGGTTTGGTGAACAAATCAGCTTTTTGGCCATCAGTGTGAATAAACTCAAGGGTGAGAACACCATCTTCGACAAGCTCCCTAATGAAGTGATGTCGAGTCTCTATGTGCTTAGTTCGAGAATATTGAACCGAATTCTTAGAGATATTGATGGCACTGGTATTGTCACAGTAGATGGTGAGATGTTCTTGACAAATACCATAATCATGAAGGAGTTTTTGCATCCATAGGAGTTGGGTGCAACAGCTACCAGCAGCAATGTACTCAGCTTCAGCAGTGGATAAAGAGATGGAGTTTTGCTTTTTGCTCATCCAAGAGACCAGATTATTACCCACATAAAAACAACCCCCTGAAGTACTTTTTCTATCATCAGCATTCCCAGCCCAATCAGCGTCAGAATATCCAGCTAAGACATTATTTGTGTCTTTGCTATACCACACACCAAAGTTGGCAGTAGTCTTGACATACTTTATGATTCTTTTTAAGGCAGTCATATGTGACTCTTTGGGATTAGCCTGATATCTAGCACACACTCCTACACTGTAACTTATGTCAGGTCTACTAGCAGTAAGGTAAAGAAGACTGCCTATTATGCTTCTATTGATGGCACTAGTATTGTCACAGTAGATGGTGAGATGTTCTTGACAAATACCATAATCATAAAGGAGTTTTTGCATCCATAGGAGTTGGGTGCAACAGCTACCAGCAGCAATGTACTCAGCTTCAGCAGTGGATAAAGAGATGGAGTTTTGCTTTTTGCTCATCCAAGAGACCAGATTATTACCCACATAAAAACAACCCCCTAAAGTATTTTTTCTATCATCAGCATTCCCAGCCCAATCAGCGTCAGAATATCCAGCTAAGACATTATTTGTGTTTTTGCTATACCACACACCAAAGTTGGCAGTAGTCTTGACATACTTTATGATTCTTTTTAACGCAGTCATATGTGACTCTTTGGGATTAGCCTGATATCTAGCATACACTCCTACATTGTAACTTATGTCATATCTACTAGCAGTAAGGTAAAGAAGACTGCCTATCATGCTTCTATAAAGTAAAGAGTCTACACTTTTACCTAACATGTCAACAGTGAGTTTAACATTCGGGCTCATAGGGATTCTAACAGAACTAGCAGATTCTAATCCAAATTTTTTCACAAGATTCTTAGCATATTTATATTGAGAGATGAATATACCTGAATCTTGTTGACGAATCTGTAGTCTAAGATAGTGAGATAGCCCTCCAATCATGCTCATCTCGAACTCTGCTTGCATGAGTTTTGAGAAGTCTTGAGCAAGTTCATCCTTAGTTGATCCAAAGATGATATCATCAACATAGACTTGAGCAACCACCAGCTCACCAGCTTTTCTTTTGATGAAGAGAGTCTAATCAGCCTTTCCTCTTGTGAACCCATGGGATATCAAGTATTGAGTCAGCCGGTCATACCAAGCTCTGGGTGCTTGTTTTAATCCATAGAGGGCCTTCTTGAGGTACAACACATGATCCGGAAAGTGTGGATCAATGAATCCTTTAGGTTGAGCCACATAGACATCCTCTTTAAGTAATCCATTTAAGAAAGCTGTTTTCACATCCATCTGGTAAAACTTGAACTTCAAGTGACAAGCTAAGGCGAGAAGGATTCTAATGGACTCCATGCGAGCAACTGGAACAAATGTTTCATCATAGTCTATTCCCTCCATTTGAGTGTATCCTTGAGCTACAAGTCGAGCCTTGTTGCGGATTACATTGCCCTCCTCATCAGTCTTATTTCGAAATATCCACTTTGTGCCGATGACATGCTCGCCCTCCGGTCTAGGAACTAAAGTCCACACATCATTCCTCTGAAACTGAAGCAGTTCATCATGCATTGCTTCAACCCAACTTTCATCCTGAAGAGCTTCCTCAACTTTAGTATATTCAACCTGTGACAAATAACAAGAGTATGACACAAAGATAGCAACACACTTATCAACTGTACGATTCCGCAATATGAGTTCATTCATATTTCCCACAATAGTTTCTAGAGGATGGTTTAATTTGATTCTGGAGGAATGTCCTTTGTCTTTATGACATTCAGAATCTGGTGATGTAGGCATGTCTGCTGACTCTTCCGCAACACTTGGAGTACCAGGAGTACTTGGAGATGTGGGCTCTTGTTCTATGAGTTCCAGAGCTCTCCTAGGTTCAAAAGGAAGGATTTCTTTAGGGAGTTCCTCATCAATTTTCTCAGAACTGACATCTGAAGACTCATCAATAACAACATTCACTGTTTCCATGACCTTCATGGTTCTTTTGTTATATACCCGATAAGCCTTGCTTGTAGAAGAGTATCCCAGAAATATCCCTTCATCACTTCTGGAATCAAACTTCTCCACATTCTCTCTATCCTTTAGAATGAAACAAGTACTTCCAAAAATTGTAAAATACTTCACATTTGGCTTTCTTCCTTTCCACAACTCATATGGAGTCTTTTTGGTGCCGGGTCTGAAGTACACTCTGTTCACTGTATGATATGCAGTGTTGACTGCTTCTCCCCACAAATTTCTAGCCATATCCTTACTGTGCAACATGGCTCTAGCCATTTCCTGGATAACCCTATTCTTTCTTTCTACTACACCATTCTGCTGAAGAGTAATAGGAGCAGAGAATTCTTGAGATATACCTGATCTTGTGTAGAATGACTCCATGTATGAGTTCTCGAATTCTTTACCATGATCACTTCGAATTCGGTCAATTTTCAGGTTCTTCTCATTTTGCAGTTTTGTACACAGTGCTTCAATGTGCTCAAGAGCATCAGACTTGGATCGTAGAAGAATGACCCAAGTGTACCTAGTGAATTCATCTACTACAACCATGATGTATCTCTTACCTCCAAGGGATTCGGTTCTCGTAGGACCCATAAGATCTAAGTGCAATAGCTCCAATGGTCTAGATGTAGCTGATGTCTGAGTGCTTAGATGCTTAGCTTTCGTTTGTTTTCCAAGTTGACATGGTCCACACACAACATTGTTCAGTCTACTCAGCTTTGGCATCCCTAAAACTGATTCGTGCTTAGATACAATAGAGAGATGTTTGTAACTAGCATGTCCCATCTGCTAGTGCCACAAATCTTCATTTGGCAATCGAATATTATTGCATACAATATCAGCATCAGGTACCAATCCATAACAGTTGTCTAGAGTACGAACACCACTTATGAGTTTCTTTCCAGACTCATCCATAACAAGACACTTTCCTTTGGAGAATAGCACCATGAAGTCTTGATCACATATCTGACTTATACTCAGAAGGTTCACTCTTAGGCCGTCCACATAGAGAACATTTGCGATGTCTGGTAGTCCAGGTAGAGAGATAATTCCTTTCCCTTTTATCTGTGATTTGCTTCCATCACCAAAAGTGACATTTCCACCTTTCTTAGACTCGAAGACTTTGAAGAGGGATCGGTCTCCAGTCATGTGTCTTGAGCAACCACTGTCAAGGTACCACAAGCACGTGTCCATCACTTTAAAGGCGGACTTCATCATAAAACACACTTCGTGCTTAGATGACAAATTAGTGGGAATGGTATTTTCTCTCATTTGCTTTTTCCGAGCTAGGCCTTTAATTTTAACTCTGTTCAGACAAACTCCTTTGCACATTTTGATTTTGAGACAGTCTAGTTCCTGCTTGTATAAACTGAGATCCTTTCCAATAATCATCACAGAGGAAATCAAATAACTTTTAGACTTGTGTTTTCTGAGACACTCAAGGAAATAGAGATTAGAAAAAACAAGATGTATTTGATAACACAGATCTCTTCAAGTAAGAGACTGACCTCTATCCATGACAAACAGGGGTCAATGGATCACACACAAGGATTAAACCCTAATAAGAGTGTGCTTGCTCTGATACCACTTGACAGGCCACAAACACGTTGACCCCTTGTGATAAATTAAATTGATTAATTAGCCAAGTTATTAATTAATCAAGTTAACATGCAAAATCACGTTGCAGCACAAACAAATCACCAAAACTAAAGCATGCAGCGAAAAATAAAAGACACGGTGATTTGTTTACGAATGGGGAAAACTTGACGGCAAAAACCCCACCGGGTGATTTAAGGTCACCACTCTCGAAACTCCACTATTATCACAGCAAGCGATTACAAGCAAGGAATCCCAAGTACCTTACCAACCTACAGTTGAACCCTTACCCCAATACCCAATTGGACTTGCTCTGTAGTGACAGTTTCTCCTTTCAATGCACGGCTCCCAAGTACGTGACTAACCAATTGCGCGGATCCCAATACGCGACTTCAATTCACCAACTAGAGAGAGAGTTGTTGGCTGCAAAATTCTTCAAATCATCCACACGATGAATATCAGGAAGATGCTTGGTTACAAAACCCTACGATGCACATTACACAGCAACTTCTTCACAAAGGATGAACTAGGGCATGAACTTTGTCTTTTTTATCACAAATTGCATAAACAAGAATTACTCAATGCTTGTGCAACTTGCATCTGTTTGACGGCCCTTAAAACAATCCTTTTATATGTCTAGGGTTAGGAGAAAAGAAGTCCCAAAGACACATTCACGGATTGGACTTAAAACAGAACTGAAAATCTGTTTTCTTTAAATCTCGACAGATAGAGGTGTCGAGGATCTGTTGAGAAGCTGTCGAGGCTCGGGCTAAAACAGCTTCTTAAAGCTCGATAGATGCATGTGTCGAGATAGGTGTCGAGCTTTAGTAACTTGCACTTCCTTGCTTGTTTCTTAGACAGATTTGATGACTTCAACACTGAATCTTGAAACACTATTTCTTAAAGTGTTAAACACATCCTAAATCTACCCAATTACAAGTAAAGTGCGTTTTGTCTAAAGATAAGCCAATTACATAAAATAGCGACATATGTCAACAACCACTTGAACTACATATGTCCTAACAATATCTAACTTCTACATCTCGTAATACATTTCTCAACGTGTTTTATTGATAAGCTTATATTAGTAGTACTTCAAATGAATGTAAGAACAACAAAGGAAGAAGATACAAAAGTACTTTAAAGTTGTCTTTCAATTTATTGGAAATTGATATTTTAGCATTTATGGATATTTGAGGATGTAAAGGATTGAAATCCTAATTTTAATATTTAAGTTTGATTTATATTTTCCATTTCGTAATTTAATGTTTCATATCAAGGATAGGAATCCTAATGTGAAATCAAAGATAAGGAAACAAAGCATTGTTTAAATCTTCATACACAATAGTTTTTTTGTGCATCGCACGGGTTAGCGACTAGTGTTACTAAAAATTAAAGTGTAGCATTTAATATTGTTATGCTCACATTGAGCCACATCAGCAATCACATCATCATTTTTTGTTTCCAATTTTTCTTGTATATTTTTTTAAACCTTTTCTCATTTAAGATGTCTTAAAAACTCCATTATATAAAAATTAAAATATCTTTTAACCATTATTTTTATTATTAATTTTCCAAAACTCTCCCTCCCTTTTACCTCTTCATCTCCCCATTACTTTCTACCTTAATATCATTCTTTTTCTACCTTTTTTATCTTTCTTTATTTTGACTATTCTTATTCTCAACATTTTACTATAAATTTGACAATTTCTTTTTCATTCTATACATAGTTTTTTCACACAAAAAATATTACTTCTCTCTCTCTCTCTCTCTCTCTCTCTCTCTCTCTCTCTCTCTCTCTCAATTTGTTTTTCACTTTTTGTTTGATTTTTTTATTTTTATTGCATCAATTCTTTAGGTTAATGAATTTTTGTGTTAAATAGAATTCTACTTTAGATTGATGTAATTTAATCCATATATATTACTAAAAGTTTAAGGTAACATTTAATATTGCTACGCTCACGTTGAGCCACATCAGCAACCACGTTATCATTTTTTGTTTCCAATTTTTTTTAAATATTTTTAAAAAATTTTCTCATTTAAGGTGTCTTAAAATTCCATTATATAAAAATTAAAATATCTTTTAACCATTATTTTTATTATTAATTTTCCAAAACTCTCCCTCCCATTTACCTCTCCATCTCCCCACTACTTTCTACTTTAATATTATTCTTTCTCTACCTTTTTATCTTCCTTTTTTGTAACTATTCTTATTCTCTACATATTACTATAAATTTGACATTTTCTTTTTTATTCTATGCATAGTTTTCTCACACACAAAAGGTTACCTCTCTCTCTCTCTCTCTCTCTCTCTCAATTTGTTTTTCATTTTTTGTTTGATTTTTTTTTTATTGCATCAATTCTTTAGGTTAATGAATTTTTGTGTTAATTAGAATTCTACTTTGGGTTGATGTAATTTAATTTTTTATTTTAAGTTTTTATCTTTTATATTCTATTTGATTAAATATTATCCTACTACATTATACATATAGTGCATAATAATATAATGTTATTATAGTACATAGAATAACTTGGATAATTTGATGTTTGTTGCTTTATATTTTATTGTTTATTGCTTTATATTTTACTTTTACTCTTTTTTCCTCTCATCTTATTTTATTCAATATTTAAATTCAGTCACATCCTCCGTACTATTAAATTATGCAACACAAATCAAGAAAATGGCTAGACACAAACCTACCTTCTTTTACCATACATTGGGAGAATCAATATATTTGTGTGATAAAGGGTTATATAATTTATAATTTGGATAGCACCCTTTGAGTGTGTCTAGGCCCATAGATTGAGCAATTTGTAGACTTAAAAGGCTATCGAGAATGAACTTTTTGAATCAAGTCTAAACAAATATGAACTACTATATATCATTTACATAAAAACTTTTATCATAGATACATTAATATTTTTTTTGCCACAAATTTAAATCACATAAACTTAATAATTTTATATTATGCGTTAGCATCGTCTCTGCTTCTTCTTCTTCTTCTTAAAAATATTATGTATCATCTTTAAAGGATGCTAACTGACAGACCACAAATGCGTTGACCCCTTGTGATAACTTAGATTAATTAATTAGCCGAGTTTTTAATTAATCAAATTAACATGCAATATCACGTGGCAGCACAAACAAATCACCGAAACTAAGTTATGCAGCGGAAAATAAATAACACGGTGATTTGTTCACGAATGGGGAAAACCCTTACGGCAAAAACCCCACCGGGTGATTTAAGGTCACCACTCCCGAAACTTCACTATTATCACAACAAGCAGTTACAAGTAAGGAATCCCAGTACCTCATCAACCTACAGTTGATCTCTTACCCCAATACCCAATTGGATTTGTTCTGTAGTGACAGTTTCTCCTTTCAATGCATGGCTCTCAAGTACGTGACTAACCAATTTGATGCGCGGATCCCAGTACGCAGCTTACTCCTTTGCACGAATCCCAATACGTGACTAACTCCACAGCAACCCTTTGATTGTTGTAGTTGATTTGCAGCAGCTTCACATAAAAACACCAATAAGATCTTCAATGTTGGTGCAAGAGACTTTGCTTGGTTACAAAACCCTAAGGCGTACAAGAAACGCAGCAAGAACTCTTTCTTCTATAGGAGGAGGCTAGGGTTTCAAAAAGAAAATCTTATGAAGCTCTCTAGGGTTAAGTTTTTCTTTTTCCACCTCCTTTAAAAAGGAGCTTAATGGACTCTCCTATTCCAAATAGGTTTACACAAACCTTGGGTTTACACAAACCTTGGGTTTTCCTAGTCCAATAAGAATTATACAAACCCATAAACAATTAGCCTTTTAGAATAAAAATGTTGCTGGCTATAATCTGAAACCCGTAAGCTCGATCGATCGGGACATCTGTCGAGCTTTAATGAATCTCGACAGATTGAGATTCTGTCGAGGAGGTATCGAGACCTGCAGTTTGCACTTTTCTTGAGCAGTTCTTGAGTAATCTTCATGTCTTCAATTTAACCACTTGTAATGATCATCTTGAACCTACTTAGATTTACCCATATACAAGTAAAGTGCGTTTTGTCAAAGGATATGCCAATTACAAAATATGTCCCCAACACTAACAATATTGATCTTATGGGAAAAGTTACATAAAATATTATGAAAAAAATGTTTTATATTACAATCTACTAAAAATGTTTTTTAAATATTTAAATCTTTCTATTTTTCATATCACTGGCGTGTTTCACAACTATCACAAGTGTTAACTTAAGTCTTAATATTCTTAAGTTGTTTTAGCAAAAAGAAAAAAAAAAAAAAAAAGTAATCATAAAAGAGGAGTTCATGTAAAGTTTTTTGCGAAATGAAATATATGTTTTGTAAGGCCACCAAACTTGATAATTTGCAAATGATAGAACCACTCGCAACAAAATTTGCACAGTTATATAGTTCCAACTAAAGTAATTGTGTATACTTTTAATCTTCCAAAAACACACATCTACAACTGGTTAAACATTTATCTTGGGTAGTTTTAACTTTTCAAATAATTTTACCTTTACATTTTTTTTTTTTTTTTGAGAGAGTTTCAACCTATGACGTCCGCTTCTGATGATAAATCTTTATCATCAGACCAACATCAAACCAAGACACCAATCAGTTTTTGGTGTAAGTGGGAATTGAAACTCAGATCTCTTATACAACCATCAGAGACTTTACCAGTTGAGTTAACTGAAACCTACTTTACCTTTACATATTCATCTATTTTAATTTAGAATTTAAAAAAAAAAACTGTAATTTAGATATTTATAAGTAAACAATAAAATAATGATTCATGAATAATCAAATTATATATATATATATGCATATTTATCTTGTGCATTTGTAACTTTACATATAACTAGTATGTAACCCGTACTACCGCACGGGAATGATTAATTGTAGTGATATTATTGGTCAATTTTTTTTTTTTTTGTCTTTTTGGGTTTATCACAAAGAGGATAGAATTAGACAAAACATTAAAAATTATATTGCATTTTATTATTTAAGTGATGTTATTTGACCTTTTTTTATTTGGAAGACATTTTGGTTTTATTGCAAAAGAGACCAAAATATTAATTATAAAGCAATAACATTTGATCTATGTTTGCTAAGGTCTTAAAGGATATTACAGGTTCAGGCATGTGGGTCAATAGTGACAGAGGAGCAGCCCATTCTATGTTAATACCATTAGAGTACTTCCTCATGGGATATGACTTGTACTAGCCATCTCAATTAAGTGTCAACCCAAGGAGTCCCTTGAGTTCATCTTGCATTGCCCCAGAACTTCTCTCACCCTAAAGTATGGGCCTAAAGTTGGTACATAAAAGAGGGAAAAGGAAAGATGTAAGGAAAAAAAAAATTTAGAAAATGAAGTATATATTGTCATTCTTTAATTTGTAACCATCTATGTATGTTAGTTGAGGTAGGCTGAACTGTCTGTAAATTCTCAAATAATTATTCATCAGTGACAAACAAATTGTGATAATAAGAACAATAATTGATGGTGACTTTGCTTTTTTCAAGTTTTAAAATGTCTTATTCTTGGCACATTATTTAACTGCAGCTTCATGGTAAAACAATAAACCAAACACAAGGATGATCAACACATACACACCCTAAGAGCATTCACATCAGTTGGTTGGATAATATGAAGTTATCATCAAAGAATAGTTGCAAGGCTGTCATAGCAATAGAAATTTCACAAACTATAAACAAAAAATTAACCAAAAGATATTAAGATGATACCACTAAAAACCTGTCAACTTAATAGCAATCACATTCATTGTTTTATTATTGAAAATTCACCCATCAACAACCATAAAATTACAACAACAAAATACATTTTCTACAATTGTCTACCATTAAAATAAAAGTTTAAATTAGCTAACCCTGGTAATTATGCAGATAGGGTGAAATATTGACTAAAATCTATGAAATAATCAAATTTGTATAAAGAACATTACACTTTCAGATTTCAAAGTTCCACAATTTCAATCCCTCTTTAAAAATAGTAGAATAGGTAGGAGGAAAAATAAAAACTGAAACTTAAATTGAATTCTATAGTTGCTATTTTTCCTTTTTCAATTTTTCTTCTTCTTTGATGCATTTTGTTTAGTAGCATTGTTTCATTTGTGAAGCATTTGAATAAGCATGCTATCATCTTCTCGTTTTTCATCTTCAGCAGGTTTATAAGCTGCAAATAGAGAATTTATGTGAGGATCAACATGATATTTTCTTTCATAGTAGTTAATTTTCTCAAAAGCTAAACAAACAAAAATATATATTTTTTTTTAAATCAAGCTAAATTATATTATTTTCAAGCTTGCACAGCCCCAAATCTTGCAAACAGAAAATGGTAATTCTCTATCTTTCTAACATTTTTATTTTCAACATACAAGAAGCCCCAGAGGAAATTGAGAAAAAAAAAAATTTGTTAACTAATTGTAAATGTAAAGACTCACAGATTGAAAAGCTTAACAATCAATAATTGCAAAGAAAATGAAACATGCCCATCAAACCAATTTGCTCAAATTCCATATCCAATTTTGAAAGGCTTACATGTGCAACATTCTCCCCTCCCAAGTCAAGGATTAACTTATGACTGAATAGAAGTTTAGCAATTATATATTACAAATCAAAACCAAATCTTACACGAATACCCACAGCAAAACTGCTTCTAACCTAAATACGTACCTTAATCACAAAAAAAAATCAGATTATTTAAAATAAATAAATCTAATCCAAATACCTAAAACAAAACCAATCCAATCAAAATACCCATGATATTTATCACCTAAGAGATTAGTAGTTTATAAAAGAGAAGAGATGATTGCATACGGTATTATATGTATAGGAGGCCTGAGGCCCAAATATTATATATTTAATATAAAATATATTATTATGATTCGGTTCGGTTTCGATCGGTTCGGTGCATTCAAACCTACCACTGAGAACCGAACCGAATATTTTCGGTTTTAAAAATTCAAAACCAAACCCGAACTGAACCGAAAATTTGGCAATAGTTTGACCTGTTTTTTCGGTTTGTCAGTTTTGTGCACACCCCTTGGAGAGGGAATAGAGATTTTGGAGATTTGAAATAAGAGAAAGTGTGGGGTTTGATATTATGAGAGGGATTTATAGTTAAATCATTCAAGAAGAGTTGTATTCATCCAGTTCATATTTGAAGTTGACTCAATGCAATGAATTAATAATTAAATTGATTGATAACTTGATAAACTCTTATTCTAATTTTAAAATCTATTTTTTTTAAATCTTTCTATCCCATTGGCATGAAAATCATTTTATTATTATTTAAGATGTAAATAAATAATTTTTAACTTGCTTCCAAATATAATATAATCTTCTGATAAAAAATATATAAAATATTGGCAAATTACAACTTACCCATTTGTGATTTGGCTGAAATTTAAGTTGCCGTGATTTAAAATTTAACACTTTACTTACTTGAGGTCTGACCAAAATTTAAGTTGTCTACCTGTGGTTTGAAATTCCATGATGCAAGTATTCCAATGTATAATTTTTTATCTTATTTGATCTTGTATTTTTATATTTTTTGTGTTTTTGGAGGAGAAAGATATAAAAGTTGAGCAAAATTACATATTTAGCTCTATTTTTAACAAATGTGGGTTATGAAAATCTAACTGAGCTAACCTCAAGTGAGTAAAGTGTCAAATTTTAAACCATAAATAAGCAACTTAATTGTAATTTTCCTTAAAATACACACACACACACACACACACACACACACATACACACACATATATATATATTGTACGGTACCCAGCCACAGGCCCAATTGCCTTGGGCCCGAGCCGGAATAGAACCAAAGAATATCGGGCCAAGGCCTAATGTCGCGACCAGTTCATTGTTCGCAAGCTCGGCCCATAGCTGCAACCCGCATATGGGGGGATTGCTGAATTAGACTTGTGTTGCACGGGTGGTTACTTGGCAGCTCAGGAATGCCTTGGGGTATCACGCTACTGAGCAAATTTCGAAGGTTGTCATCAGCTCCAATCGTCCTTTATGCCATTTCCAACGAAACTTATCCTTTGTCAGGAATAATCAATTTGGGCCCCGCTCACACGAGTGAAACCAGAAGATAATCATAAGCCTCCCACTAACCTCAAGCTATAAATAGGAGAAGAGAACGCAGAGAAGGGAATGGACATTCTGGAGAGAGAGAGAGAGAGAGAGAAGACAATGGTAGTGAGAGTGGTTGAAGGGGAATAGGGAGAACAGCAATTGTTGGGCCAATTACTTATTAAGGCTCGGCTGAGGAGCTACCCATAGTAGGAAACTCATTACCCACTATACAAATAAATTAGAAGCCCAACTCTAGGTCCGGTCCATCCAGGGAAATTGGGCTCGTACATATAATATAATATAATATATTCTTACCTTTATTAAAGACCATAAAATCCAATCTTACCTTCATTGAAGATAGGATAGAATATAATGTTGTGTGATCAAGTTTATAAATGAAATTGACTCAATTGTAGCAAATTAATTATTGTCTCTTTCTTTCTTTTCTTTTTCTTTTTTTTTTTTTTTTTTTTTTTTTTTTTGAGAAGATGAAGATGATCCATTATTCAATTTGACATCTTTTGTACACACCTTTCATCTAGCTAAGTACACAAAGAAAGTGGACACATATTTGATGATTGATGTTTAAAAATTTTTAACTGCTCCATTTGTTTTTGGGTTGAAGAAGATATTGTGTGTGCTATCTTGGGTAGCATCTTTCTTTTTTATTCAGATATGGAAGAACACACAATTGGAAAGTGAAGTTATTATAAATGGGGATTTTGAATTGCATAATGTTTAATGTCAGACGCTGAGACGCATAGTGGTAGCAAGATCAAAAGTATAAAACTCCATCCAAAATTGTGCTTTATGTAGCTAATTAATGGAGAATTCCCTTCTCTGTTCTTGGTGGTTAAGTAATTGTTGATGTCTCTGTTGTTGTATGTATGTTTAAAGAGCTTTATAGTAGGAGAGCTGCCTTGTAGTTTTGTTTAATTATGTACCCTTGGCTGGTTTTCTCTTTCCCCCAACCTGATCCAAAAAATAAAAAATAAAAGCATTATTTCACCGTGCTCCGGGAGTATTTAAGAATTTTTTTATTGAGTTTGAGGATGACAAGTCTTCCACTTCTATGGTATCATCCCTCCCTTATGACCCATTGACTCTAATGATTCCATTTATAAAACCTTTTAGAGTTGACTCTATGGTCACCTAATAAGAGTTGTATGAATGCAAGCAATTTGTTATTGCATAAAATGTGTTAAACATTTGGCTTTCAGGAGAAGTGCGTTTTTATATCATCACTGTGATATACTATAAAATATCTTGTGACTGCCCTGCATCATGTGAAGAAGAAGAGTTTATATACTTTATTCACTGCCACTATCATTAGTTTTATCTTCCTTGTGTGGCCATGCCTTCAAATTATATATGTTATGTTATGTTAAGTATTTGTTTTTAAATTAGAAACAATAGAATCTACTTATAACCAATGGTCTCTCTCTTTTTCACAATAATAGCTCTTTAACATTATTGAATTTATCTATTTGTTGGTAGGATTTGAACCAAAATCTCTTATTCAAAAACAATAAACTTTACTAGTTGAACATCTTTAAATATACATATAAAAAAATATAATTCATAGTAATTAAGTTGGTATAATGTAAAGGATTTTATCTGTTCGTTGTCTATTTGATACTTGTTTTTACAATTTGTCCACCCTCACATTTGTTAGCTTTGTACCATTAGAACAGATTGACCTCTGACAAAATCATTAACTTTGAAAAATTAAACAAACAAACATTCTCACAATTCACCTTAAAATAAACTCATTTAACTTCTGAAAAATTACACACAAAATTTCACAAAACAAACACTCACAGTTCTCTCTTCTCCTCACTTGGACCTACCGCAATACAAAAGCAATGAGAGAGCTAGAAGTGGCAGATCAAATAATCATAGGATGAACCTCTCAATTTTTCTGAGCTCTTCTGTATATCTGGCCGGATCTCCGGACCCTCTTTTCTGCATATGAGGGCAAGCTGTAATACAGCTTGTAATTGTTGCCACACATCAGATCCTTCTTCCCCTACAAGGATTGCAGGATCCACAGCCTCATTTATGGTAAATCTTTTTCTGGCACTTTCAAAATCCTCAATATCAAAAGAGTCAACAGATCCTTCTTCCCCTACAAGGATTGCAGGATCCACAACCTCATTTATGGCAAAAGAATTTCTGCCACTTTCAAAATCCTCAACATTAAAAGAGTCGACAGATCTTTCTTCCCCTACAAGGATTGTAGGATCCACAACCTCATTTGTGGCAAAAGAATTTCGGGCACTTTCAAAATCCTCAACATCAAAAGAGTCAACAGACCTTTCTTCCCCTACAAGGATTGCAGGATCCACAACCTCAACATCTAAAAAGTCAAAGGTGCGAAATAGCTGATGCAATGTCTGTCCAGTTAAAAGCTCTAATAGAAACGATCCGAAGCTGTAGACGTCAACTTTCTCCGTTATGTATTTTGTAGCATAATAGTGGGGGCATATAAAACCGATAGTTCCAACAACAACATCATCCTCTACGTGAGTTTCACCTTCAGGGATCGATATGGAAAGTGAAAAATCAGTTAGTTTGGCAACATTGTTTTGGTCTAGGAAGACATTTCTTGGATTTATGACCCTGTGGATAAGAGGTCTTGAGAACGCAGTGTGGAGATACGAAATTGCATGAGCAATTTCCCTTGCAATCTTTAGCCTGCTCTGCCATGACAAGGGCTCGCGTTGATGTTGTTGTGCACCATCATGATCACTAGTAACATTATATAGTCGACTGGAAAGTGATCCATTTGCAACAGATTCATACACTGAAATGGGGATTTCAGTCTCGAGACAGCACCCTATGAGCTTTAGAACATTATTGTGAGTGCTCATCTTTGCAGAAACAGCTATATCAGTGAAAATATCATCACGGCCGTGTCGTAAGTAATTCTTAATGGAAATCATTCGGCCTTCAAAGGAACCATTGTACAATTCATATAACCCACCTTTATAAAAAATACAGCTACGATCAAAGTTATTTGTTGCCCGCTGGAGTTCTTCACAAGAGTAGCTACGGATAGGAATCGGCCTACCATTACAAGAGGCAATCAGCTTCTCATGTAGTATGCTTCCATTTTCATAAAACGCTCTCTCTCTTTCTTTGTCTCGTTTCTTTCCTGCCATTCTTAACAAATTTTCTCTCTCTCACGGTTAGGCTTGAACTTATATGGCTCAACCTTTAATCCGCTTCGCCTCTGCCGTCCACGAAGCTACAAGGAAAGTTCGTCCAACATGCGTGAAGCTTTCCTCTTGCAATTTGTTAGCTTCTATATTATTGACTTTCTGAAGAATTTTGCTACGCGGGGTCATCATGATGTAGATATTTTACGCGGAAAGTTTGTCGCTTCTAGATACGTTTTCTATAACACTTGGGCCTGAGAGAAGGCGGCCTCTCTCAGAAAACATGGCCCAATTTTTCTTCACTCAAAAGTTTAAACACCACTTATGGTTTTAAAATATTTATAAAATAAAATAAACTTTCAGTAATTTGCATACAACACTGGTATGCAAATTAGAAATGCTTTGCAGCAGAAAGGCAGGTTTATTTATCCAGGTGCTAGCTTTCAGACAACCATGAGATAACGGAGAGAAACTGCAATGCATGTCATTAATGATATAATTCGAGTTTTCACTTGATAACTCCAAATTAACAATGGAGGTTTTTCTTTCGCACCTTATACAACAAAAAGCAACACATTTTGAACCGACGAGATTACAAATACATACAGTTTTTGTACATAATCCTCTACTGCTGCTTTGTGGATTACAAAGGCATTCAGTTCTTGATACATGCTCTTCTACTAGGTGATTTGAAATTCTACAACTCTTCTTTTGATAATTAATATTTCTACAACTCAGCGCATGATCTTTTTTGGGTCTTGGCAAAAAGTGTTTGCAGAGAGTCATTACATAGAATCAGTGTTAAACCTCAAAAAGCATATCAGAACAGAATGAAAAGCAACAACTAGGAGAAATGACCTAGCTTTCAAGTATTGGCAAACGAGATACTCTTTCAATTTCCTTAATGATCAGTTCCTTTTCCTCCTCAAATTGCTCATCTTCAGCACCTGCAAAGATGAGTAAGTTAGCAGAGATAACTACAAAGGAAAGAACAGTTTCATATACAATGTTTTAAAACACAATTTTTAGCCCATTTTAATCTAGAGCCAATGTGCTGCTAGCTAGGAGATACACTACCAAAAATATACACTTTTTCCAGGAGAGAGATTGTGAAGCAATTCCAGCAATTTCTCATGGTTTTTTGCCAGAATAACCTTTACTTCTAGTGGCTTGTTAGGATTAGCAACAAAAAACTTAAAAAAATAAAAAATAATATAAACAAACGAGAAACAAGTATGGCAAGCAAAACATCAAAACCTAATTCTTTAACAAGTTAACAAATGATAATTATGTTGTGAAAGAAATAGATACTTTGCAGGATACATGTGGTACTTTCTAAGCGCACCAGAAGGAATGTGAACATAAGCAAATTTGCAACTACAGACAAACAATGAGAAGAAAGAGCAACATTCGAGTACCTTGAAAATGTGGAAAGCAGGCATCTGGATAGTTTTGCTTGAATCCTTCTCAGACAAACAGAAACAACAAACAAACAAAAAAGTTATTGCACAGAGAAGGAAAAAATGCAAATATGTTGTGGTCAATGTTTTGATGATAGAGGCACTTGGAAAGCTAGTCTATTACAGCTTTGGACTGCCCAATAGTTAATCAAGAATTAACATCAGCAGTACACAGTTTGAGCCAACCAACCTAGGAGGCAGAATAAGACAATCTAGTCAGACAGGTAAATTAAATTATTGATTAAAAAAAAAAACCACAAAGCTTTGATGGGTCCAGCAGATGCCATATATCTGAAGTTCACATCTAAGAGATTAATAACAGAGTTGGTTTTCTATAAAACAGAAATCCCGCCTAGCACTCAACAGATTATAACCCTTCCACACATAAGTAGTTAAGACCTTAATTTGTATCACAAGGACAAATCTAGGATTGCATTGGATCATTTGATCAGATCTTGACACCTTGCATAAACCGCAGAAGAATGCCTGTCTACACAATGACCAGAATATCAAATTAACAGCAAGAAAAAAAATGTGCACAAGTAAAATAGAAGTACAGGACAAGCCAAGAGGAACAAAAGAGTGTAAGAAACAAGAAAGTGATTCAAAACATAGGGACATATCTTCAGTTACACAAGAATAAATTCCATTCGCAGCAAGCCAACTCTTAAGCATCCATGCAAGAACCATAAACAACAATGGAAAACCCAAAAAAAAAAATTCCTATACCTTTAGCAATGTCATCATGACTTTCAAGTACCGAACTTCTAAAATGTAGCGCTGCATTATATGGGAAATTGGAGGCTCCAAAAGAAAATCCGAGAGAAGCTAAAATTCATGAGCATTATATTGTTAGCATATCCCATGGTCAAAAAAACAACAGAGCACTTACTGGAAAATTATAACGAGAACAATCCTTTAAGGATTGCCTTCTTGTCACCTAATTAGCAGAAGTCAAGAGATTCTCATATAAATTAAACAACTGCAAAAAGAAATACCTATCAGATAATTTGAAAGTTAACATGGGATATAATTATACCAAAATAATTTTGAACAAGCTATCTTCACTGCCTGCATATGCAGAGTAAAATATCAGGGTACATGCACATGCTGGTTTCCAAAGCAACATAAATTAAAATGATTAGTATTATTCTTCAAAAATCTTCGTGACCAAGAAAATTTCCTAAGCCTAAAATATTTATCAAGCATCCATCAGAGGTTCTAAAGAAACATTAGTTGCTGCCTAGATTTGTTCAGAATTATATAGGAAGAAAGACAAGGGCAGACAAACCTCATCATAATGAGCAGTCAAATATTCAGAGACCATTGTATCGTGTTTAGAAAGGGGCTTAAATATTAAACAGATAAACACAAAATATTATAGAAACTCATAGATCTGACCTTAAAGGTAGAAAACGCCTCAGAAGCAACATCAAAAGTAGGCAAATCCACAAATTTAAAGAACAACTCAAAGCTTGCAGACTCCAATATCTATCTGAAAAATCACTACAAAATTTAAACATGTGAAAAAATGAAACTTGCTTGCCGCAAAGTAAGAGTGCATGCCAATCAAAATTCCCCAACAGAAGCAAATACCACAAGGACTACTTTTACTTTTAGCAACACCAAAGCATTACAATCAGCTTAGAATTTCTAATGTTTAACAACTGTATAACAAGGATTTTAACGTGAGTGATAAATCCTAAGCAATGCTACTTCCATCATCACACTCCATATAAAAACAACTGTGCGCACCCAAGATCAGCGACTGGGCCTAGGATAAGTTGGGCTCACAATCTATTTGTATGGTGGGCTTTTAGTGTTTCCTGCAATGGGGTGATTCCTTGCTAGACTGCCCCAGTGCTTCTATCTTCTTTTTCCTCCTCCTTCTTTTCCCTTGTCTTTTTCTCTCTTCCTTACGCGCCCTTGCTTCTGATACCCCCTCGCCTATTTATAGCCACAGCTTGCTGGATTGCTGCGGCCATTTTCTAGTTTAGTGGGTGGAGAGGTCCAATGCCATCCTCTCTAAGTGGTGAGCAGTTATGAGCGTAAAGAGGTCAATGGTGGCATCGGAACTTGATTCCATTGTCACGTTCGTTTCCCGGCAGAAAAGCTTTCGAGGTGGGCGGCACGGCATGGCACGGCAACCTGGGTTGGTGGTCGGCAAAACCCGGCGGGACCCCAGGCATCAGGCGCAGACGATACGTGGCTCGCTTCTACCGACCATATCTAGAATGGCTTCGCTTTTGGCTTTTGAGGTGCTTGATACATGCTAGGTCGGTTCGAGATGAAGCCCTTTTGACTGATCAGGGCCAGGGCCCATGAGGGGATGGTCATTTTTGTGGGTCTAAGGTCGAACGGGCCTGGGGAATGGCCCGTACGGGCAGCTATTCTTGTGGGCCTGAGGGTGGATGGCCTAGGGGAACGATGCCCGTACAATAGCCCCCCCTTGATTCATGCACGGAGCTCGGTGATGAATCAAGGTCTTCGAGGCGAGAAGTTGGCGAAAATTCCTGTTTACTCTTCGTGTGCGGGGTCAGTGGCTGCCGTGGATTAGCAAGGGTCAGTTCTGCGGCAGGCGTCACTTCCGTAATAATGACCCTTTGGTTAGCGAACCGTCAGGAGGTAACAGGCTGACGGTTCGTAATCCGTGAGCGCGTGTAAGCGGTTTTCCTAAGAAAAAGCCTGGCGGGTAGGGATTGGGGGGTTTCTTTTTCCCGCCTCTCCTTTCATTTAATGCCCCTGCGCCTATATAATCCTTTTCTCAAGCTCTCATTTCACTTTTTGCGCATCCTCTCCACACTTTCTCTGCCGAGCATTCTCTGTGCGAAAAACCTCTCCAGTTCTTCGCCTCTTTAGAGTTTCAAGTAAGTGCGTTTTACTTTTTCCTTCTTTTTCCGCTTCCTTTCTTATTTTGTACCTTTAGAAATGGGTTTCTCCCACCTTCTAACCCCTGGGACGGCCTTGGCTAATTTTAGAAGGACCTTTGGTGTCCCTAGGGATGTGGATATTGCGTTCTGTAAGAAGGGCGATATTGCCCTCGAGAGGGCAATCAGCCAGAACGTCATCTTCGTTCTGCTGATGGCCATATTGGAGGGAGGTGTTAGGTTCCCTTTAGACCCCCTTATAGCGAACATCCTAAGGTTCTACGGCCTGTGCCCCTACCAGCTCCCTCCCAACTTTTATAGGGTCGTTAGTTGTGTCAGCCGTTTGAACCAATTGTATGGTCTGCACCTAAACCATCACGACATTAACTTCATGTACAAATTGTGCGGGAACTTTTCGAAGGGCTACTACCTAAAGACTAGGGATACCCGAGTCTGGCTGATATCCTGCCTGCCGGACTCGAATAGGAATTCTGCTGGGGAGTTTGTCAAGGTGAGCGGCAACTGGCTCGCCGAGGGGCTACACTGCCCGCATACGCCTCGCGACGTTAGTCAGTACCGTGTCTCCTTAGTTGTTTCAGATTCATGTTTCCTTGGCTTTTTTAACTAACCATTGCTTCTTTGGGGCTTCTTGCAGAGTCAAAACGATTTTTGCCGGACATCAGGGTCATCCATGAAAGGGATCTGAACTTCATCCTTAGGTCAGAAATCTTCGTGCACAGCGACGGGCAACTCCGAGCGTCTCATCTGATCCTCGGAGTAAACCCCGTGTACACCACGTGGCAGTCCTTCGGTCAAGCGCTCTTGGTCGACATCCCCCTCTTATCGTACATCGACGTTCGGCACGGGCAATTCCTTCCTCCATCACTCACGATGGGTGAGGCTCGGGACGTAGGCCCCCGTTACACAACCACGGACGACATCCCACCGGTTAAGGACGAGTCTGCCGAGCGGGTATCTCAAAGCAAGGGGCGACACGAGGCCATCGAACAGCCACAGAACGACCCCCCGCTAACCGAGGAATGAGCCCCCGATCCGGTCTCCGCCACACCCGTCCAGCAAGAGAAAATGGTGAAGAAGAGGACGATGACCCTGTCTCGATTCATTCCCGACGCCAGTCAGGCCAATCCATCTCCATCCCCAGTGAGGAGCCCGGTCCCCCAGCCTGCCTGTGAAGCTCGAAAAAGAAAAAGGCCGGTTGAGAAGGAGGTAGATGTTCCCGGCAATGTGCCGCCGAGGTCTCCAATCCGCCCCAGGGGAGGGGTGGCCATCCGGGAGCCGCGGGTTGTCACTCCTGCACAGGCACGGACCGTGGAGGCGCCTTCTCCTCCCATCGAGGGTGGCTGAAGGCATACCTTCAGTCTTGGTAGGGGGCCACTGCCCGAGACGACCTGCGTGTGGAGATGGGATAAGGGCGACGGGGGGCGTGTGGCTCAGAGCCTAGCCCAGGGCCTTCTCCTGCCCGAGGATGTGCACATCTACTCGGATGGGGATGACGAGTCACTCGCTCGGCGGCTACAATGGCACACCGTTGCGGTAAGGTTTTTCCTTATCATGTTTGATTATGGGACTTTGCCAAGAATTTTTAACACCTTGCTTCCATTGCATTTGTAGGCAGCACAGCTCGCTTCTATTGTGGGCGAGAGGCTGAGGGAAGGGGCCGAGGCAACCAAGCAGGCGCTGGGGCTGAGGAATGAAGCAGAGACACTGGCCAAGGAGATGCTAGAGGCTGCCAATACTGCAGAGGGGAAGGCGGTTGACGCCGAGAAAGCCCGGCTGTCCACAGAGAGCAAGTTGGGGCAGCTGACGACTAAGTTGGAGGAGATAGAGCTTGAACTGGCAAAGGCGAATAGCCTGAACCTGGCACAAGCCGACCAGCTCACTTCCCTAAAGGACGCCCTCGAGGCTTGTGAGGAGAAGTGGTACAACGAAGGTTTCACAGAGGCGGAGAACTCGGTGGAACCTATCATTCAGCAAGCCCGGTAGCATGGCTTCGGCGAGGGCTGGATGGCTGCGCTCCATGCTGCGAGGGTGCCGGAGGATTCCCCCTGTGGGATCCTAAGCGGGTCCCTTATCCTGCCCAACCTTAGCCTGTCCAAAGTCAGACCGGTGCCGAGGACGAGGATACACCGAGCTTGAGGGACCTCGTTCAGGCTATCGACACCCATGTGGAGATGGTGGACCTGGAGGCCACGAGCAACGCCCCTGCCGGAGATGCCGGCGCGCAGAACGAAACTCCCCTCCCCTTCCAACCTGCCGAAAAGGATCCCAGACAAGCCCAAACCTTCCCTTCCGACCCAGACTTGTGAGGCTGCGATGATTGAAGAATTTCTTTCAGAAAGTTTTATTTTGTTTTTGTTTTATATTATTTTTTATAAAAGCCTAGGTCGCCGGGCTGTGGCGACGAGACATTTGAACTACCATTGTAATCGTTTTAACTCGTACTGCCCGGTTTATAATTTTTGTTGTAATGATTTGAAAGCATGTGTTCCGCTTTTTCTTTCTTGCCTGTTTTAATTATGCCTAAGTATGATCTGTATTTACTACTTTTATTTGTGTGATTAGTTATGAGAGAATGTTCATGCTTTGCCCGGGTTTAGATGTGTAGGGGCAACTAAGCCCTCGGTTTGGGGGCAAGGATTAGGCGAGAACCTTCCATAGGGTGGGATGCAAGGAAGGGTCCGAGGTCGGTGTCCTGTGTTCGGAAGTATTGACCGGTGATGGAAGGACAGCCAAGGCCGGTATTTGGCTCTCGTCCGTAATAGTGATGAGCTTTTCATCTGTCCGGTGATAGGATAGAACCGGGGTTTTGTTTAGATAAATGTTGTATAAGGTTTCCATATGCCCGGCGATAGATTCGAACCGAGGTTGGGCTTCTGTCTTTAGAATAATGTGGTTAAGGTTTCCACCTACCTGGTGATTGGTTTGAACCGAGGTCAGGCTTCTGCCCTTAGAAGAAGTGTTAAGGTTTCCACCTGCTCGGTGATAGATTCGAACTGAGGTCAGGTTTCTATCTTTAGAATAATGTGGTTAAGGTTTCCACCTGCCCGGTGATTGGTTCAAACCGAGGTCAGGCTTCTACCCTTAGAAGAAGTGTTGAGGTTTCCACCTGCTCGGTAATAGATTCGAACCGAGGTCAGGTTTTTGTCCTTAGAAAGTGTTAAGGTTTCCACCTGCTCGGTGATAGATTCGAACCGAGGTCAGGTTTCTGTCCTTAGAATAATGTGTTAAGGTTTCCACCTGCTCGGTGATAGGTTCGAACCGAGGTTAGGTTTCTGTCCTTAGATACCGTATTCACGCTTGTTAATGAAAAAAGGATAAAAAGAACACAATGTCATGCAATAGTATAAACATGCATTGTATTGACGTGTGCTGACTTCTTTAGATTACATTGTCCGTTCGTGGCGAATTAGTGGTAAAACTTCTTAAGATTACATACATTCCACGGGTGGGGTAGCGGTCTCTCGCCCAGATCTTCCAAATAGTAGGCTCCTGCACCAGCAATGGCCGTTACTCGGTACGGTCCTTCCCATGCCGGGGCCAATTTCCCTAAATTACGGTTCCGAGCATTCCCAACGGCTTTTCGTAGGACCAAATCACCTGCTGCGAATCCCCTCTTCCTCACATTCTTATCGTGTCTCCGGGCGAGCTTTTTCTGGTACTGTGCTAGTCGAATTACTGCCAACTCTCGGCGCTCTTCCAACAAATTACGCTGTTTCAGTATTAACTTATCATTCTTGGTGGCCATGAATTCAGCTACTCGGCTGCTACACAGGTTTATCTCAGCAGGAATGACGGCTTCTGCCCCATAGGCCAATGAAAAAGGTGTTTCCCCCGTGGATCTCCTCGGAGTTGTCCGGTAGGCCCAGAGGACACTAGGTAACTCCTCAGCCCATCTGCCCTTGGCTCCGTCCAACCTTCTCTTCAACCCGTTGACGATAGCCTTATTCGTAGCCTCGGCTTGGCCATTGCTTTGTGGGTATGCCGGGGTAGAGTACCGATTTCGGATGCCGAGATTTCCGCAGAACTCACGGAAGGCCCTGCTGTCGAACTGCAGTCCGTTGTCAGAAATGAACGCCTCTGGTGCACCGAACCTAGTTATGATGTTCTTCCATACAAATTTTTTAACGTCTACGTCCCGGATATTGGCTAGCGCTTCCGCTTCCGCCCATTTAGTGAAATAATCTACCGCGACTAGTACGAATCTTTTGTTCCCGGTTGATAGGGGAAAGGGCCCGATTATATCAAATCCCCACTGGGCGAAGGGCCACGGGCTGCTGACGGGGTTCAGGTTCCCTGCAAGTTAATGGATCATTAGCGCGTGTCTTTGGCACTGTTCACACCTTCGTGCATATTCAAGGGCATCCTTTTGCATCTGCGGCCACCAAAATCCCTGGGTTATTGCCCGGTGGGCCAAAGATCGACCACCGACGTGACTGCCACAGAGGCCTTCATAGAGCTCGGCCAGTAGGCCTTTAGTCAGGCTGGAGTGGAGCCATTGCAAATATGGACCTCCGAATGATCTCCGGTGAAGCTTCTGACTTGGAGATAGCCAATACCGAGGGGCATTTCGCCTGACTTTCGCCGCCTCTTTTTCGACCTCCGGGACTTTATTCTCGGCTAAAAACTCAATTATGGGATCCATCCAACACCTCTCGGGGGCCCGAACTTGTAACACTTCCTCCTTTTTCCCGATGCTCGACTCTTTCACCAGCTCTATCCTGACTAGCCATGGAAGTTCGCTGTCTATCCATGATGCCAAAGTAGCCAGGGAGTCGGCGTGGCGATTTTGTCCCCTCGGGATCTGTTCTACCGTTGCCTTAGAAAATTGGCCCAAAGCTTGCTTCACGATTCGTAGGTATTCGGCCATCCGCGGGTCTTTGGCTACAAAAATCCCCCGCACCTGGTTCACAACGAGTCGGGAATCTGAGAATACCTCTACCTCCGTATCCCCCAAATCCGTGGCAATCCTTAGTCCGGCCAACAACGCTTCGTATTCGGCTTCGTTATTAGAGGCCCTAAAGCCTAGTCTGAATGACTGTTCCAGCCTCGTACCTTCCGGGGTTATTACTACGATCCCAGCCCCCGCTCCGGCAGTGTTGGAAGCACCGTCCACGAATACCTTCCAAGGCTTGGCTTCCACCGTACAGACGACGTCCGGACACTTCGACAAGAATTCGGCAATAAAATCCGCGAGTACCTGCCCCTTTACCGAGTTTCTTGGCCGGTATTTGATGTCAAAGGAGCCCAAGCGGGTCCCCAATTTCGCGATCCTCCCAGTGAAGTTCGATCTTCTCAAAAGTGACTGAAGTGGGTACTCCGTCAGAACGTAGACGGTGTGGGCTTGAAAGTAGTGGGGTAGTTTCTGGGTGGAATGCGCTAAGGCCAATACCAACTTTTCAAGCGGTAAATATCTCTTCTCAGCGTCCACCAATGTCTTGCTTATGTAGTAGACTGGCAATTGTACGCCACTATCCCTAAGAAGCACGGCACTCGCGGCATGTTCCGACACCGAAAGGTACATGTAGAGGTCTTCCCCTGGCTCAGGCGCTGTTAGTGTCGATGCACGCCCGAGGTATTCTTTTAGGTCATGAAAGGCTTCGTCGCATTCCCTGTCCCACTGGAATCCCTTCCATTTCTTCAAAAGTTGATAAAAAGGGCGGCACCGGTCAGTGAACTTGGATATAAACCGATTCAGGGCAGCCAACATGCCGGTTAATCTTTGGACTTCTTTTGGGTTGCTCGGCGGTCTGAGCTGAAGCACGGCATCTATTTGCTCGGGATTGACCTCGATGCCTCTCTTCGTGACTAAGTATCCCAGGAACTTGCCGGAGCCTACGCCGAATGTGCACTTGTCGGCGTTGAGACGGAGTCGGTGCTGCCTTAGTATCCTGAATATTTCTTCCAGGTCGCCGATGTGCTGTCCTTTCTGCTTGCTTTTTATCACCATATCATCGATGTACACTTATCTCGTCCGCCCGATCTTATCCTTGAACATCCTTGTCATCATCTGTTGGTACGTAGCCCCCGCGTTCTTTAGCCCGAACGGCATTACCGTATAATGGTAATTGGCGTCCGGCGTAATAAACGCCGTTTTCTCCTGATCTTCGGCGGATAGCGCGATCTGGTGATAACCCTGGAAGGCGTCTAGAAAGCTTAGTCGGGGATGCCCATATATAGCGTCCACTAGTTGATCGATCCTTGGCATGGGGAATGGATCCTTGGGGCATGCTCGGTTTAAGTCAATGAAATTGACGCAGACCCTCCATTTGCCGTTCTTTTTTCGTACCACCACGGTGTTGGCAAGCCAATCGGGAAAGAAAATCTCTCGTATAGCCCCTGCTTCCTTCAACTTAGCCACTTCCAGCCTTACTGCTTCGACATGCTCTTTCGCCGACCTCCTCTGCTTCCGCCTTCTCGGGGGGTGCAACGGATCCATATTAAGTCTATGGACTATAAACTCGGGGTCGACCCCTGGCACTTCATACGGACTCCACGCGAACACGTCCACATTTTGCACAAAAAGAAGCAATAGTTCCGTCCTTTCTTCGTCCTTGAGGCTCGCCCCTAGTTGAAAGTGTTTGTCGCTATCCGGAAGAATCTTTACCCTCAACACGTCCTCGGCAAACCCAGCTCCCTCTCCCGCCTAGGGTCGCTGTAATTGCTATAAGGAAGCGTCCTCGGCAGACTTTGTTTGGTCGGCCACCTTGCTCGCGGCAGCCACTAGGCATTGCCTTGCCGCATGCTGGCAGCCTTTTACTTCCGCGATGCCGTCCTCCGTGCAGAATTTGACCTTGACGTGCAGTGTGAAAGGTACGGCCCCCATCTCATGAATCCACAGTCTTCCGAGGATTGCCGTGTATGGTGAGTAAAAGGCGACCACTATGAAAGTCACCGTCACCTCTTTCCCTCCCATGCTAACGGGGAGCGAAATTTTTCCTTCCGGGATGACCATATGGCCGTCAAACCCCATTAGCTACGCATCGTACCTGGACAGATCCTCTTTCCTCAACCCGAGCCCCCTGTATAAGTCGGGGTACATCACGTCTGCCCCGCTCCCCTGGTCTATCATCATCCTTTTCACCACAAACCCTCTCATGCGGGCTGTGACCACCAAGGCGTCGTCGTGTGGTTGAATGGTGCCCTTCATGTCGCCATCGTGGAAGGCAATGGGTTGGGCGGTGCACCTCTGTTTCTTTTCAGGGGGACATTCACCCAGGCTTTCTCCTGCCGAGGTCATGTTCAGGACGTCCCTTGTTGGGATCTCCCTCGGGACGGCGTGGATGACCTCTATTATCCCTACAGGAGGCGAGAGGGGGTCCCCGTGGGTATGATCGCCGTGCCCGGACCCTTGGTTCCTCACTGCTATGAACTCCTTTAGGTGCCCGGCATTCACCAGCTGCTCCAGGTGGTCCTTGAGCACCCTGTATTGTTCTGTCGTGTGCCCCTTGTCCTTGTGGTATATGCAATATAGATTCTGGTTTCTCCTCGACGGGTCACCGGGCATTCTGTTCGACCATCTAAAGTAAGGCTAATTTTTTATCCTGTCAATAATTCTGTGGACCGGTTCTTTAAATGTTACGTTCACGCTCCCTACTGTTGGCCCGAGCTCTTGAGCTCTGAAGTCCCTACGGGGCCGGGGTTGGAAACCGCCACTCTGAGGGTAATTTACAACCGGAGCCTACCCCTTGCTTTATAGCCGGTTGTCTTCCAGGCACTTGAATTCTTCGATGCGTCTCATCAGTTGCCTCATGTCCTCGGGGGGCTTCCTTGTCAGAGATTCCCTTAACCCGGATTCGTCGGGCAGTCCCATGCGAAAGGTGCTTACCGCGATTTTCTCATTACCTCCGCCGATTTCATTGTACAGCTCCCAATACCGACCAGTGTAGCTGCGAAGGGTCTCTCCGGCCCCCATCTTCATTGACAGCAGGGCGTCCACAGGCTGAGGTACTCAGCTGCACGTCATGAACCGTATACCGAACTCCTGAATCAGTTCTGAGAAGCTGTGGACCGATCCCTTTTTTAGCCCGTTGAACCACCTCAGGGCCGTTGGACCGAGGCTCGACAGGAAGACTTTGCACATCAACGCGTCATTATGGGCGTGTTGGGACATCATCTGGATGTAATGGCTCACGTGTTCCACTGGGTTGATCTTTCCTGTGTAGGAGTTGAACGGTGGCCTCATGAATCTGCTCGGCATTTAAGCGGTCTCGATGTCCCTCGAGAATGGAGATCGGGCAGCCTGGCGCAGTGCTTTACTCATGGCGTCCATGGCCGCATTTTGTGGTCGCCCTTCGTCTAGGGATGCCGAGCCACGGTTCGGGTATTCTCGTGAACGCTCGTGATGCCGACAGGGTCTGGACTGGTCTGATCCTTCTGTGTGGCAAGGCTCAGGGCTGGTGGACCTTCCCCTGCGCCGCCTATGTTCCCCTTGCCGACTTCTGACTCTGGCTTCTAACTCCAAGTCCCTCACCAACCTACGCAGCCGCTCTAGCTCCCGATCCTTTTGCCCGGGATCCTCGTACTCTCTTTCGCGGCAGCTACACCCCGAGGCGTTAGACAGTGTATGAAACGATCCTTCCCCAAGCTCGGACTCTCCTTCCTCATCTTGCCACCGGTCCTCGTGTCTCTTCTGTCTCCTTTCCCGCCACGTTGACCCCCATGATGACCCGCCAGAACCACTTTCAGCATAGCTTCCTCGTCTGCTCCCTGACATTTTCCCGGGGTGCCTTACAAAAACCACCGTTGCACAGGAGATTCCCACAGACGGCGCCAATTGTGCGCACCCAAGATCAGCGACTGGGCCTGGGATAAGTTGGGCTCACAATCTATTTGTATGGTGGGCTTTTAGTGTTTCCTACAATGGGGTGATTCCTTGCTAGACTGCCCCAGTGCTTCTATCTTCTTTTTCCTCCTCCTTCTTTTCCCTTGTCTTTTTCTCTCTTCCTTGCGCGCCCTTGCTTCTGATACCCCCTCGCCTATTTATAGCCACAGCTTGCTGGATTGCTGCGGCCATTTTCTAGTTTAGTGGGTGGAGAGGTCCAATGCCATCCTCTCTAAGTGGTGAGCAGTTATGAGCGTAAAGAGGACAATGGTGGCATCGGAACTTGATTCCATTGTCACGTTCGTTTCTCGGCAGAAAAGCTTTCGAGGTGGGCGGCACGGCATGGCACGGCAACCTGGGTTGGTGGTCGGCAAAACCCGGCAGGACCCCGAGCATCAGGCGCAGACGATACGCGGCTCGCTTCTGCCGACCATATCTAGGATGGCTTCGCTTTTGGCTTTTGGGGTGCTTGATGCATGCTAGGTCGGTTCGAGGTGAAGCCCTTTTGACTAATCAAGGCCGGGGCCCATGAGGGGATGGTCGTTTTTGTGGGCCTAGGGTCGAACGGGCCTGGGGCATGGCCCGTACGGGCAGCTATTCTTGTGGGCCTGAGGGTGGATGGCCTAGGGGAACGATGCCCGTACAACAACCAAATCCTTTTTTCTTTCTTCCACAACACAATAGAAGCACCTTAAACCTTTTAAGTCTCAGAAATAACAGGTTGAACACCAGACACCCTCCTCAAAATAGAGAAAGGTACCATTGAATACAAAAGTCAGTGAGAGACATCTTTTCATTCTTGATTGCAAACTACAGTTTTTGATCTCTCGATCGATCTCTCCTTCTCTGTTCTCTGCCACTCTATTTCTCTGTCTCTCTTTTCTCTCGGTCTCTCTTTCTCCTTTCCCCATGTAGCAATCGAAAAATACATGAAATCAAAAGATACTAATAACCAGAAAATGTTAAATAAGAATAGTCACACAGAAAAAGCATTCGTCATTGATCCTGAGAGATGCCTTTCAAATTTCATAGCATTCATTGAAAAAGAGGGAGCTGTATTTCTAATTTGCATTTAATTATTGTAGAAGGGGAGGTGAACCTGTAAATAAGCGTGCCTGATATTTAAAAAAGAGTAGAAGGTTTTATTTAGCCAAAAAAAAAAAAAAACCACAACATTTAAATGTAGAACGCAGAATTCTTGAAGGGGAGGTGAACCTAGCGTTTACTACAATAATCATGAATTTATATTTAAATTGGTGTGGTCCCCACATGAATCTTGACACATGGCACAACAATAGATTAGAATTCTAATTTAGAATTGCAATTGGAGTTTTTCTCTGCTTCACATTATATATATATAGATTTTGAAGTTATATATTCATCTACTTTAATTTAGATGTTTATAACTTAATAATGAAATCTATAAAAAGGCAATAATTAAAACAATCATATTTCTACAATTCAAAAAGTCACAATTTCTTTTTTCGAAAAAAGGCCTTTTACATTTCCCTGGAATTATTTTTAAAATTTTTTTTTATAAAACCTTTGACATACCACTAATCTAATCACTTCATACATTAAAAAAAAATTTAAGGCTCAATATTACTTCTGTTAATATATTATATATATCTTAATTGATTGAGACCAAACTAGAGAAATACCTTTTATATTTCCTCGAAAATTCAGAATAAGAAAAAAAAAACCCTTTGAAATACCACTAATGTAATTATATCTACAACTATTTAAGCCATCCATGATATCTATTTCTTATTGATAACCATAAAATTTACAGCTAGAAATGGAACATGCAAAGTAATAAAGAATAAATGAAGGAACAAAAAAAGAAATAAAATCAAATGTCAATTAATAACCGTTATTTGGAAAATAAAAAAGGTGGTTAAGAGGAGTAAGAAATAAAATAGAGATAACTATGTAGTCAACAATTAAATATAATAATACAAAATTTAAACTTAAAACTAATCAAACTCTAACTAAGGAAATTTTATATATATATATATATATATATAAACATAATCTTCATACACCATGACTTAAAAAGATTTAATGAATAATTCTACTTTTTATTTAACGTCTATGTTATGCAAATCATCAACCAATAAATATATGATAATGGTAAAAAAATGCTATAGACAAGATATGAAAAATATGATAAAACTATTTAGAAAAAAAAAAAATCTCTTTATAAAGTCTAGAAATTAAAATAGTATTTTATTTAAAAAATTATCACGCGCAATATACGAATTTGTGACTAGTATCTAAAAAATTCTGAAAAAAAGACATGGAAAGGACACTGCTTGGAAATGGAACATGCTTCTTATTGTATATTTTTAAATATATGCATGGGATTACAAACTAATTGACTATAATTGATAGGACTTAAATAACCAAAATAACATAATGTGAAACGCTGAAAACCCATAACATCAATAACAACAAAATGCTGAATCTTTCCGGATGTCATCAATTTATATATATATATATATATATATATATATATATATATATAATCTTACCTTTATTAAAGACCATATAATCCAATCTTACCTTCATTGAAGATAGGATAGGATATAACGTTGTGTGGTCCAGTATACAAATGAAATTGACTCAATTGTACAAATTAATTATTGTCTCTTTCTTTCATTTCTTTTTTTTTTTTTTTAAGAAGATGAAGATGATCCATTTACATCTTTTGTACACACCTTTCATCTAGCGAAGTACACAAAGAAAGTAGACACATATTTGATGATTGATGTTTAAAATTTTTTTAACTGCTCAATTTGTTTCTGGGTTGAAGAAGATATTTTGTAGTGCTGGCTTGGGAAGCATCTTATTATTTTTATTATCAGATATGAAAGAATACACAATTGGAAAGTGGAGTAATAGATGGGGATCTTGAATTGCATAATGTTTAATGTCAGATGCAGGGTAGTAGCAAGAATGATCAAAAGTATAAAACTCCATCCAAAATTGTGCTTTATCTAGCTGATTAATGGAGAATTCCCTTCTCTGTTCTTGGTGGTTAATTAATTGTTGATGTCTTTGTTGCTGTATGTATGTTTAAGGAGCTTATAGTAGGGAGAGCTGCCTTCTAGTTTTGTTCTATTATGTACCCTTGGCTGCTTGTATCTGTGTCCTGCTTGGCTGGTTTTCTATTACCCCCCAAACTGACCAAAAGAAACTTCACAAAGAAACTTTTTATATTATCTGTTTGTTTGCTTTGATAGGACATTGTTATCATTCATGCGTAACCATTATCGAGTTTTGAGGATGACAAGGCTTCCACTCTTATGGTATCATCTAGGGGTGTTCCGTGTTCACCAAACGGCACAAATCACCTGTAAAATGCCGATTTAAATCTCTGTAACAATTTCTAGGGGTGTTCCGTTTTCATATTGGGTTCATATTGGGTTTCCAATATGCCAGTTCTGATAACAAACAAAATCATTAACTTCTGAAAAATTACACAAACAAACATCTCACAATTCACCTTAAAATAAACTCGTTTAACTTCTGAAAAATTACACACAATTTCACAAAACAAACACTCACAGTTCTCTCTTCTCCTCACTTGGACCTACCGCAATACAAAAGCAATGAGAGAGCTAGAAGTGGCAGATCGAATAATCATAGGATGAAACTCTCAATTTTTCTGAGCTCTTTTGTAACATCAACTATATCTTGCCTGATCTCCAGATCCTCTTTTCTGCATATGAGGGCTAGCCGTAATACAACTTGTAATTGTTGCCAACAACAGATCCTTCTTCCCCTACAAGGATTGCAGGATCCACAACCTCATTTATGGTAAATCTTTTTTTGTCATTTTCAAAATCCTCAACATTAAAATAGTCAGTGGTGCTAAATAGCTCATACAATCTTTGTCCAATTAAAAGCTCTAATAGAAACAATCCGAAGCCGTAGACGTCAACTTTCTCCGTTACGTATTTTGTAGCCATATAGTGCGGGCATAACAAATAGTAAGTTCCAATAATACAATTATCCTTCACTACGTGAGTTTCACCTTCAGGGATCGATATGGACAATGAAAAATCAGTTTGTTTGGCAACATCGTTTTGGTCTAGTAAGACATTTCCTGATTTTTTGTCCCTGTGGACAATAGGTCTTGAGAACGCAGTGTGGAGATACGAAATTGCATGAGCAATTTTCCTTGCAATCTGTTAAATATTAACATTGATACACCATATTGAATATGCTAATATGAATGCGAAAGCATAAAGTATAGAACACAATAATGCACGAGGATTTCGTGGTTCAATCTAACAGCCTACATTCACAAAGAAAACCCTAAAGGACTACATCAATAATATATTAGAGTGTAATTCAAATCCTGTATTGCAATGAACCATAACATGTGTATATATAATAGATTACCCTAGATTAATAGATTTCTAGTACAAGTAGGAGACTTGGCTTGCACACAAAGTAGAATTCAGCTTGAGCTTATACTAATAGACTAATATATCTCTAACACCCCCTCTCAAATTCAAAATGGAAGCTTGATGAAATTTTGAGATTTGATAAGGTTGAGAAGATCCCTTGAATGAAGTTTGGCTCTGTGACGGTAGTTTGAGGAAGGCGATGGTTTTGTAGTGTTGATGAGACTTCTAACGGTGGCATGACTATACCGGAGAGTTTTGACTGTAGCAGTAGGAAGCCAAAGAAGATGAATGCAATAAAAAAACATTAAAGAAGATAAAGATTGCTCTTAATACACCGTAAGGACAGAAAACCATGGCCATAGGAAAGTGGCTCTAATACCTTGTTAAATATTAGCATTGATACACCATGTTGAATATGCTAATATGGATGCGAAAGCAAAATCATAAAGTATAGAACACAATAACACACGAGGATTACGTGGTTCAACCTAACGGCTTACATTCACGGAGAAAACCCTAAAGGACTACATCAATAATATAGTAGAGTGTAATATAAATCCTATATTGCAATAAACCATAACATGTGTATATATAATAGACTAAACCCTAGATTAATAGACTTCTAATACAAGTAGGAGACTTGGCTTGCACACAAAGTAAAATTAGGCTTAGACTTATACTAATGGGCTAATATATCTCTAACACAATCTTTAGCTTGCTATGCCATGACAAGGGCTCACGCTGATGTTGTTGTGCACCATCATGATCACAAGTAACATTATATAATCGATTCCTAAGTGATCCATTTGTAGCAGATTCATACACTGAAATGGGAATTTGAGTCTCGAGACAGCACCCTATGAGCTTTAGAACATTATTGTGAGTACTCATCTTTGCAGAAACAGCTATATCAGTGAAAATATAGTCATCGTCATCGTATCAAAGGTACTTCCCAATGTACTTCTTAATGGAAATCATTCGGCCTTCAAAAGAACCATTGTACCATTTAGATAATAAATCTGTATGAAAAATACGGCTAGGATGGTAGTTATTTGTTGCCCGTTGGAGTACTTCGCAAGAGTAGCTTCGGATAGGAATTGGCCTACCATTACAAGTGGCAATCAGCTTCTCATGTAGTTTGCTTCCATTTTCATAAAATGCTCTCTCTCTTTCTTTCTCTCGTTTCTTTCTTAACATTCTTAACAAATTTTCTTTCTCTCACAGTTTGGCTTGAACATGGCTCAACCTTTAATCCCCTTCACCTCTGCCGTCCACGAAGCTACAAGGAAAGTTTGTCCAAAATATGTGAAGCTTTCCTCTTGCAATTTGTTCGCTTCTATTATTGACTTTCTGAAGAATTTTGCTTCGCTTACTATTTTACGCGGAAAGTTTTTCTTTTTTGGTTGAAGAGCGGAAAGTTCATCGCTTCTAGAGAATATTGTAATTGCAATTATGTATTAATTTCAAGATATGTTCTCTATAACACTTAGGCCTGAGAGAAGGCTGCCTCTCTCAGGAAACATGGCCCCATTTTTCTTCACTCAAAATTTAAAACACCACTTATGGTTTAAAAATAAAATAAACTTTCAGTAATGATGTATTTCCCCTCAGAAAAAGGCCTTATAAGGCTTAAACCCATACAACACCGGAATGCAAATTAAAAATGCTTTGCAGCAAAAATGCAGGTTTATTTATCCAGGTGCTATCTTTCAGACAACTATGAGATAATGGGGAGAAACTGCAATGCATGTCATGAGTGATATAATTCGACTTCACTTGATAACTCCAAATCAACAATGGAGGTTTTTCTTTCATGACTTATACAACAAAAAGCAATACATTTTGAAGCGACGAGATTACAAATACATACAGTTTTTGTACATAATCATCTACTGCTGCTTTGTGGATTACAAAGGCATTCAGTTCTTGATACATACTCTTCTACTAGGTGATTTGAAATTCTACAACTCTTCTTTTGATAATTAATATTCTACAACTCAGTGCATGATCTTTTTTGGGTCTTGGTAATAAGTGTTTGCAGAGTCATTACATAGAATCAGTGTTAAACCTCAACAAGCATATCAGAACAGAATGAAATGCGACAACTAGGAGAAATGACCTAGCTTTCAAGTATTGGCAAACGAGATACTCTTTCAATCAGATCAGCCGAAGCTCCAAATCGCGGTGAGTTCGGATTGGGGTCCGGGTTTGGGTTTGGGTCCAGGTTCGATTCTGAAGCATCGTCGTTTTGGGGTGGGTCTGGGTCTTCTAAGAAGACGGATTTGAAGAAATCCATTTGAAAAGTGTGAGAGAGAGAGGAGAGGGTAGGGGTGTGATCAGTTTGGTTCGGCCGGTTTTCTTAGTGTTGGCCAATCAAAACCTAAATTTTTCAGTTTGTGAAGTTCTCAACTGAACCGACTGAAGTAATTGGAAACCAATCGGTTTTAGTTGGATTTCGGTTTCGGTGGGTTTTTTCGGTTTCCTTATCATCTATTTTCTAAGAAAGAAAAAAAAAATAATCCAGAGAAAAGAAACAAAGAAAAAACTCAAAATATAAACCCAAAAAACTAAATTCAAGCAAAAAGAGTAGTGGCACTTCTTCCGATCTCCAATGACTTCTCATCTAATCTTTAATAAAGAAACCAACCAGCAAAAGCAACCAAGCACATGGGTTTTTTCAAAGCCCTAACTTTATTTGCATATAAAAATTGAAAAAATAGCATTGATTCAATATTAAACAAACCCAAAATATATATAAAAAAAAAGAGAGAGGAAATTATGGAGAAATTAAAGAGAGAGAGAGAGAGAGAGAGAGAGAGAGAGAGAGAGAGAGAGAGAGAGAGAAGGTCACTGTGAGAATGAAAAGATCATGTCGGCGTAGGGAGGCCAGCGTGTGGAGACTAGCATGTGGAAGCTGGTGTAGGAAGGCCGGCATGTGGAGGCTTGCATAGGTAGGCGGACATGTGGAGGGCTAGAGAGTGGAGGTTGTGAGAGAGAAAGTAAAGATGAGTGGGCTATGGGTAGGGTTTTTAACTTTTGTTTTTATAGTTAAATTAGATTAAGTTTAATTAGGTTAATTAGATATCTAATTAGTAATTAGTTTAATTATACTTACTTATTCTAAAAGTAAAATGAAAACATGGAAAAGGGCAAAAGGGCCAGATCATCTTATTCCTATAATTCATTGATTCCTATCAAAAACAAGAATAGGCCAAATCATATAAAAGAAAAAAAAGAAAGGCCCAAATGGTTTTTTAAAAAAAATGAAAAAGGCCAAATATGTATGGTAGGCCCAAATATGTATAGGAGGCCTAAGGCCCAAATATTATATATTTAATATAAAATATATTATTATGATTCTGTTCGATTTCGGTTGGTTCAGTGCATTTAAACCTACCACCGAAAACCGAACCGAATGTTTTTGGTTTTAAAAATTCAAAACCAATCCCGAACCAAACCGAAAATTTGGCAACAGTTTGACCTGTTTTTTCGGTTTGTCAGTTTTGTGCACACCCCTTGGAGAGGGAATAGAGATTTTGGAGATTTGAAATAAGAGAAAGTGTGGGGTTTGATATTATGAGAGGGATTTATAGTTAGATCATTCAAGAAGAGTTGTATTCATCCAGTTCATATTTGAAGTTGACTCAATGCAATGAATTAATAATTAAATTGATAACTTGATAAACTCTTATTCTAATTTTAAAATCTTTTTTTTAAAATCTTTCTATCCCATTGGCATGAAAATCATTTTATTATTATTTAAGATGTAAATAAATAATTTTTAACTTGCTTCCAAATATAATATAATCCTCTGATAAAAAAATATATAAAATATTGGCAAACTACAACTTACTCATTTGTGATTTGGCTGAAATTTAAGTTGTCGTGATTTAAAATTTAACACTTTATTTACTTGAGGTCTGACCAAAATTTAAGTTGTTTACTTGTAATTTGAAATTCCACGATGCAAGTATTCCAATGTATAGTTTTTGATCTTGTATTTTTATATTTTTTGTGTTTTTGGAGGAGAAAGGTATAAAAGTTAAGCAAAATTACATATTTAGCTCTATTTTTAACAAATGTAGGTTATAGAAATCTAACTGAGCTAATCTCAAGTGAGTAAAGTGTCAAATTTTAAACCATAAATAGGCAACTTAATTTTCCGTCAAACCACACATGGGTAAATTGTAATTTGCCTTAAAATACACACACACACACACACACACACACATATATATATATATATATATTGTACGGTACTCGGCCAAAGGCCCGACTGCCTTGGGCTTGAGCTGGAATAGAACCATAGAATATCGGGCCAAGGCCTAATGTCGCGACCAGTTCATTGTTCGCAAGCTCGGCCCATAGCTGCAGCCCGCATTTGGGGGGATTGGTGAATTAGACTTGTGTTGCATGGGTGGTTACTTGGCAACTCAGGAGTGCCTTGGGGTATCACGCTACTGAGCAAATTTCGGAGGTTGTCATTAGTTCCAACATCCTTTACGCCATTTTCAACGAAACTTATCCTTTGTCAGGAATAATCAATTTGGGCCTTGCTCACACAAGTGAAACCAAAAGGTAATCATAAGTCTCCCACTAACCTCAAGCTATAAATAGGAGAAGAGAACACAGAGAAGGGGATGGACATTATGGAGAGAGAGAGAGAGAGAGAGAGAGAGAAGACGATGGTAGTGAGAGTGGTTGAAGGGGAATAGGGAGAATAGCAATTGTTGGGCCAATTCCTTATTAAGGCTCAGAGTTTAGGAGGAGTAGACAAATAAATGCCAAGGTCCTTCAATATGACAAAGCCAAGAAAGTCAGCTACAGTGGTCCAAGGCTTGGCTGAGGAGCTACCCATAGTAGGAAACTCATTACCCACTATACAGATAAATTAGAAGCCCAACTCTAGGTCCGGTCCATCTAGGGAAATTGGGCTCGTACGTATAATATAATACAATATAATATAATATATTCTTACCTTTATTAAAGACCATATAATCCAATCTTACCTTCATTGAAGATAGGATAGAATATAACGTTGTGTGGTCAAGTTTATAAATGAAAATGACTCAATTGTAGCAAATTAATTATTGTCTCTTTCTTTCTTTTCTTTTTCTTTTTTTTTCTTTTTTTTTTCTTTTTTTGAGAAGATGACGATGATCCATTATTCAATTTGACATCTTTTGTACACACCTGTCATCTAGCTAAGTACACAAAGAAAGTGGACACATATTTGATGATTGATGTTTAAAAAATTTTTAACTGCTCAATTTGTTTTTGGGTTAAAGAAGATATTGTGTGTGCTGTCTTGGGAAGCATCTTTGTTTTTTATTCAGATATGGAAGAATACACAATTGGAAAGTGGAGTTATTATAAATGGGGATTTTGAATTGCATAATGTTTAATGTCAGACGCTGAGACGCATAGTAGTAGCAAGATCAAAAGTATAAAACTCCATCCAAAATTGTGCTTTATGTAGCTAATTAATGGAGATTTCCCTTCTCTGTTCTTGGTGGTTAATTAATTGTTGATGTCTTTGTTGTTGTATGTATGTTTAAAGAGCTTTATAGTAGGAGAGCTGCCTTGTAGTTTTGTTTAATTATGTACCCTTGGCTGCTTGTATCTGTGTCTCGCTTGGCTGGTTTTCTCTTACCCCCAACCTGATCCAAAAAAAACAAAGCATTATTTCACCGTGTTCCACGAGTATTTAAGAATATTTTTATTGAGTTTGAGGATGACAAGTCTTCCACTTCTATGGTATCATCCCTCCCTTATGACCCATTGACTCTAATGATTCCATTTATAAAACCTTTTAGAGTTGACTCAATGGTCACCTAATAAGAGTTGTATGAATGCAAGCAATTTGTTATTGCATAAAATGTGTTAAGATTTGGCTTTCAGGAGAAGTGCGTTTTTATATCATCACTGTGATATACTATAAAATATCTTGTGACTGCCCTGCATCCCGTGAAGAAGAAGAGTTTATATACTTTATTCACTGCCACTATCATTAGTTTTATCTTCCTTGTGTGCCCATGCCTTCAAATTATATATGTTATGTTATGTTAAGTATTTGTTTTTAAATTAGAAACAATAGAATCTACTTATAACCAATGGTCTCTCTCTTTTTCACAATAATAGCTCTTTAACATTATTGAATTTATCTGTTTGTTGGTAGGATTTGAACCAAAATCTGTTATTCAAAAACAATAAACTTTACTAGCTGAACATCTTTAAATATACATATAAAAAAATATAATTCATAGTAATTAAGTTGGTATAATGTAAAGGATTTTATCTGTTCGTTGTCTATTTGATACTTGTTTTTACAATTTGTTCATCCTCACATTTGTTAGCTTTGTACCATTAGAACAGATTGACCTCTGACAAATTCATTAACTTCTGAAAAATTAAACAAACGAACATTCTCACAATTCACCTTACAATAAACTCATTTAACTTCTGAAAAATTACACACAAAATTTCACAAAGCAAACACTCACAGTTCTCTCTTCTCCTCACTTGGACCTACCGCAATACAAAAGCAATGAGAGAACTAGAAGTGGCAGATCAAATAATCATAGGATGAACCTCTCAATTTTTCTGAGCTCCTTTGTAACATCAACCATATCTGGCCGGATCTCCGGATCCTCTTTTCTGCATATGAGGGCAAGCTGTAATACAGCTTGTAATTGTTGCCACCCAACAGATCCTTCTTCCACTACAAGGATTGCAGGATCCAAAACCTCATTAATATTCATGGTAACTATTTCTCCATCATTTTCAAAATCCAAAACACCAAAAGAGTCGGCAGTGCCTACTATTAGTATTTTCCATTTCTGTCCAGTTAAAAGCTCTAATAGAAACGATCCGAAGCCGTAGACATCAACTTTCTCTGTTACGTAATTTGTAGCTACATAGCGGGGGCATACAAAATAGTAAGTTCCAATAATATAATCATCCACTACGTGAGTTTCACCTTCAGGGATCGATATGGACATTGAAAAATCAGTTAGTTTGGCGACACCGTGTTGGTCTAGGAAGACATTTCCTGGTTTTATGTCCCTGTGGACAATAGGTCTTGAGAACGCAGTGTGGAGATACGAAATTGCATGAGCAATTTCCCTCGCTATCTTTAGCCTGCTCTGCCATGACAAGGGCTCACGTTGATGTTGTTGTGCACCATCATGATCACTAGTAACATTAAATAATCGACTCCTAAGTGATCCATTTGCAGCAGATTCATACACTGAAATGGGGACTTGAGTCTCGAGACAGCACCCTATGAGCTTTAGAATATTATTGTGAGTGCTCATCTTTGCAGAAACAGCTATATCAGTGAAAATATCGTCACCGCGGTGTCGTAAGTACTTCTTAATGGAAATCATTCGGCCTTTAAAGGAACCATTGTACCATTCATATAACGCATCTGTATGAAAAATACGGCTACGATCAAAGTTATTTGTTGCCCGCTCGAGTTCTTCGCAAGAGTAGCTACGGATAGGAATTGGCCTACCATTACAAGTGGCAATCAGCTTTTCATGTAGTTTGCTTCCATTATCAAGAAACGCTCTCTCTCTTTCTTTGTCTCGTTTCTTTCCTGCCATTCTTAACAAATTTTCTCTCTCTCACGGTTTGGCTTGGAACTTATATGGCTCAACCTTTAATCCCCTTCACCTCTGACCTCCACGAAGCTACAAAGAAAGTTCGTCCAACATACGTGAAGCTTTCCTCTTGCAGGTTGTTAGCTTCTATTATTGACTTTCTGAAGAATTTTGCTTCGCTGGGTCATTTGATGTTGATATTTTACGCGGAAAGTTTGTCACTTCTAGAGAATATTGTAATTGTACTTATGTATTAATTTCCAGATATGTTCTCTATAACACTTGGGCCTGAGAGAAGGTGGCCTCTCTCTGGAATCATGGCCCAATTTTAATTCACTCAAAAGTTAAAACACCACTTATGGTTTTCAAATAAAATAAACTTTCAGTAATGATGCATTTCCCTTCAGAAAAATGCCTTATAAGGCTTAAGCCCATACAACACCGGAATGCAAATTAAAAATGCTTTGCAGCAGAAATGCAGGTTTATTTATCCAGGTGCTAGCTTTCAGACAACTATGAGATAATGGGGAGAAACTGCAATGCATGTCATGAGTGATATAATTCGACTTCACTTGATAACTTCAAATCAACAATGGAGGTTTTTCTTTCGCGACTTATACAACAAAAAGCAATACATTTTGAAGCGACGAGATTACAAATACATACAGTTTTTGTACATAGTCCTCTACTGCTGCTTTGTGGATTACAAAGGCATTCAGTTCTTGATACATACTCTTCTACTAGGTGATTTGAAATTCTACAACTCTTCTTTTGATAATTAATATTCTACAACTCAGCGCATGATCTTTTTTGGGTCTTGGCAAAAAGTGTTTGCAGTGAGTCATTACATAGAATCTGTGTTAAACCTCAACAAGCATATCAGAACAGAATGAAAATGGACAACTAGGAGAAATGGCCTAGCTTTCAAGTATTGGCAAACGAGATACTCTTTCAATCAGCCAAATCTCCAAATCACGGTGGAGTTCAGATTGGGGTCCAGGTTTGGGTTTGGGTTTGGGTCTAGGTTCGGTTTCGGAGCATCGTCGTTTTGGGGTGGGTCTGGGTCTTCGGAGAAGACGGATTTGAAGAAACCCATTTGGAGAGAGAGAGAGAGAAGAGGGTAGGGGTGTAATCAGTTTGGTTCGACCGGATTTCTTAGTGTTGGCCAACCGAAACTAAAATTTTCAGTTTGTGAAGTTCTCAACTGAAACCGACTGAAGTAATTGGAAATCAATCGATTTTGGTAGGATTTCGGTTTTGGTGGGTTTTTTCGGTTTCCTTATCATCTATTTTCTAAGAAAGAAAACAAAAAAAAAAAAAAAAAAAAAATTGATCCAGAGAAAAGAAACAAAGAAAAAACTCAATATATAAACCCAACAAACAAAATCCAAGCAAAAAGAGTAGTAGCACTTCTTTTGATCTCCAATGACTTCTCATGATCTCCAATGACTTCTCATCTAATCTTTAATAAAGGAACCAACCAACACAGACAGCCAAGCACATGGGTTTTTTCAAAGCCCTAACTTTATTTGCATATAAAAATTGAAAAAATAGCATTGATTCAATATTAAACAAACCCAAAATATTAAAAAAATAATAATAAAAAAAAAGAGAGGAAATTATGGAGAAATTAGAGAGAGAGAGAGAGAGAGAGAGCCGTCGTAGAGACTAGCATGTGGAGGCCGGCGTAGGAAGGTCAACATGTGGAGGCGGCATGTGGAGCAGTGAGAGTGGAGGGCTAGAGAGTGGAGGTTGTGAGAGAGAAAGTAAAAATGTGTGGGCTATGGGTAGGGTTTTTAACTTTTGTTTTTATAGTTAAATTAGATTAAGTTTAATTTGGTTAATTAGATATCTAATTAGTAATTACTTTAATTATACTTGCTTATTCTAAAAATAAAATGAAAACATGGAAAAGGGCAAAAGGGCCAGATCATCTTATTCCTATAATTCACTGATTCTTATCAAAAACAAGAATAGGCCAAATCATATGAAAAAAAAAAAAAAGAGCCCAAATGATTTAAAGAAAAAAAAAAAGAAAAAGGCCAAATATGTATGGTAGGCCCAAATATGTACAGGAGGCCTAAGGTCCAAATATTATATATTTAATATAAAATATATTATTATGATTCGTTTCTGTTTCGGTCAGTTCGGTGCATTCAAACCTACCATCGAAAACCGAGCTGAATATTTTCAGTTTTAAAAATTCAAAACCAAACCCAAACCAAACCAAAACCGAACCGAAAATTTGGCAATAGTTCGACCTATTTTTTCGGTTTGTAGTTTTTGTGCACACCCCTAGGAAAGGGAATAGAGATTTTGGAGATTTGAAATAAGAGAAAGTGTGGGATTTGATATTAAGAGAGGGATTTATAGTTAGATCATTCAGGAAGAGTTTTATTCATCCAAATCATATTTGAAGTTGACTCAATGCAATGAATTAATAATTAAATTGATAACTTGATAAACTCTTATTCTAATTTTAAAATCTTTATTTTTTTTAAATCTTTCTATCCTATTGGCATGAAAATCATTTTATTATTATTTAAGATGTAAATATATAATTTTTAACTTGCTTCCAAATATAATATAATCTTCTGATCAAAAATATATAAAATATTGGCAAATTACAACTTATCCATTTGTGATTTAGCTGAAATTTAAGTTGTCATGATTTAAAATTTGACACTTTTCCTACTTGAGGTTTGACCAAAATTTAAGTTGTCTACCTATGATTGTAAATTCCATAGTGCAAATATTCCAATGGATAGTTTTTGATCTTATTTGATCTTGTATTTTTATGTGTTTTGTATTTTTGGAGGAGAAAGATATAAAAGTTGAGCAAAATTACATATTTAGCTCTATTTTTAACAAATGTGAGTTATAGAAATCTAACTGAGCTAACTTCAAGTGAGTAAAGTGTCAAATTTTAAACCACAAATAAGTAATTTAATTTTCAGCCAAACCACACATGGGTAAATTGTAATTTGCCTTAAAATATACATACATACATACATACATACATACATACATATATATATATATATATATATATATTGTACACTGCCTTAGGCCCGGGCCAGAATAGAACCATAGAATATCGGGCCAATGCCCAATGTCACAACCGATTCATTGTTCGCGGGCTCAGCCCATAGCCATAGCCCGCATATAGGGGGATTGGTGAATTAGACCTGTGTTGCACAGGTGGTTACTCGGCAGCTCGGGAGTACCTAGGGTATCACGCTGTTGAGCAAATTTCGAGGCTGTCATCAGTTAACGTTCTTTATGCCATTTCCAATGAAACTTATCCTTTGTCAGGAATAATCAATTTGAGCCCCGCTCACACGAGTGAAACCGGAAGGTAACCATAAGTCTCTCACTAACCTCAAGCTATAAATAGAAGAAGATAACACAGAGAAGGTGTTGGACATTCTGGAGAGAGAGAGAGAGAAGAAGAAGAACAAGAAGACAGTGATAGTGAGACTGGTTGAAGGGGAATAGGGAGAACAGCAATTGTTGGGCCAATTCCTTATTAAGGCTCGGCTGAGGGGCTACCCATAGTAGGAAACTCATTACCCACTATACAAATAAATTAGAAGCCCAAATCTAGGTCTGATCCATCCAGGGAAATTGGGCTCGTACATACAATATAATATAATATATTCTTACCTTTATTAAAGACTATTGAGGGGAAAATTTCGATGTTCCCAAATAGAATATAGGGTTGCCAAGCCGAAACTCGACAATGGGCCCTTGAAATAAATCCCAAAGGCTTTCGATGTTATGTAAGTCCACCCAAGCGAAAAATGGAGGCTACACCCTAACAAGAATACAACAATAAAGCACAATAAACATGTTATTGTTGTTAGTTTGTTATATTATTAGTCCTTTTTACAGTATCATAGTTCAAATCAGTCCTTCAGTGGTAAAGGTAAAAGTTCACTTGAAAGTCCAAAAGTTAATGGTTAAATAAATTTATGAAGGTATTCAGTCCTTGGGGTCCTTGTGTGTCTCAGTTTGGGGAATTTATAGTATTTTAAGCCATCATTACATCAATGTTAGGGAAAAAAATCAATTATTACAAATGCATTATATCCTTCATCATAATAATAATAAACAATGATTAAATGCTCCATAGTTACAAATAAAAGGAGAAAAATAGGATAGAATGAAGGGAGAGAAATATCCTCAGCTCAGTGCAGCAAGTATTAAAATAAGATTTTGGTAAGTGTATAATTATAAGGCATAAATGAGTTGGGCTATTTTGAATGAGTGAGATGGGATTAACACCAAGATCAAGGCTTTTTGTGAGTGATCTGTTTATGACTAGTTGAGAGGCATTTATGGGCTGTGTTTGTGTGAAAAAAGGAAGAGAATATCTGAAATTAGACAAGTGTGGGCTAAGGATGATGAGTGGTGAGCTTGAGGGAGGCTAAACCATGAGAAAGATAGTAAATAAACCCAGAATTTAAGAGAGGGTAGCTGCTCTGTTTTGGGCTGAGGTGCTTGTGTTTAATAATGGAGTTTAGAGAAACACTAATTAACAAGAATCTAAAAAAAACGTAGCCTCCTTTAGGGGAGCCTTGATAGCTGAATTAATAACTTGGATTTGGCCTAAAAATGAGAGATTTGCTTTTGGGGTTGTTTTGCTTTTTTGGGCAATGTTACACATGGGTAGTATTTGCATTAAATGCTAAGATTGCTGAGATTGTGTTCAGCCAATAAGATTAAGGCAAGTATTAAGGAAGAATCCTAATGCTGCAACTGAGATTTGGTCCCTAAGAAGTAAGATTCAACACCCCAAGCCAGGTGTCAAAGTTTAAGTCCACTTCAGAGGGTTCTGCTAAAGATCCCTTTATGCCCTCCAAATCACGTGTTTCCAATTTTTCCCCTTAAGGATTCATGGGCTTGGTACATGAATCATGTCTTGAATGTTTTTGATATTTATAGCATCAATTTGTTGAAATTTGGATAATTTGGTTTCAGCTCCCCTTACGTTGGAGGTGCAGTCTTGAGGAAGATGATGGAGTCCCATCATTCTTTAGACTTCTGCTAATATGACAGCCCTTGGGCACTGTTGACGTCAGGAAGAAGATGACAGAAAACTGATGGGACAGCCCCTAGTTCATCCTCAAAGGCTTGGTTCTCTTGTATGGGCTTCTAGTTGCTTCCTTGGTTAGGGATGAACAAGGGCTGGTTGCCTACTTTCAAGCCTCTTGCTGGAACCTTTTTGGGCTGAAACTTTGCTCCATTTTAGCACCTTTAGTTGGGTCATATGGCCCCCTCTTTGCTTGGGCTTGTTCCCTACTCCATGAGATTCTTGGACTTACAAAATAGGCATTAAAGACATGCTTTGCCATGGGTTTTTTACTCCTCATGGGTTTTAGTTGTTAGTAGAAATAAAATGAATCCATGAACTTTTAATAAATATTTATGATAGATTTTGGGTATTAATTCCCATGAGCTTTAAATAACAACTTGTTTTGTTTCTCATAATTTTTACCATGGATTACTTTGTAAATGATATTTTCTTTGGGGCTTTTTTAAATAATAACCTCTAATATTATTCTTGAGAATAATATTTACCACGGGTTTTAAATAAATATGATAACAACCACTATAATAGAATAATGTGATGTTCTCATGAGTTTCTCTATAGATAATCATAATGGACATGTAGGATGAATAATTACCATGAGTTTTGGTAATAAATATTATGAATGTTGTGATGTAAGATAGATCATGAATTTATAATATAAATAAATGTCATGGGTCTAATAATCATAACTTTCCATGGGTTTTTATAAGATGATTGTCATGGGTTTTGAGAATAGATAATTCATAAATTCCATAAGCTTATAATATTATAGTAACAAGTTTAAGAATCTAAAATATTGTTCATTATTTGACTTTTAAGTGAAATAATTATAATATAGTATTTTGCCAAGTATTAATAACCTTGGGCTTTTGATAAAATAGTGCCAAGTAGTTAGCTTGGACTTTTAATAGTGCCAATGAAAATTGAACTTTGATGTTGCCAATGAGAATTGGGCTTTAATATTGCCAATGAAAATTAGGCTTTAATGTTGCCAATGAGAATTGGGTTTTGATATTGCTAATGAGAATTGGGCTTTGGATATTGCCATGAGTTTAAATCATGGACTTTGATCATAGACTTAAATTTCGTTGATAAAATTGTCTTGCCATGGACTTGAATCATGATTTTGTCTCTACTTAAACATAGGATTGTAGGCATTTTGAATTAAAAAAATAGGAATTCCAAACAGGGAAAACCCCTGTAAATAGTAGTATAGATAATGTGATGTTCTCAAGTTTCTCTATAGGGATTTTTTTAATATTGCCATGCATAAGTATTATTTGGCTTTAAATAGAATATGATGTGTGTATTGGGTTTATGGGGCCAGTTTTTGGGCTTAGCTAAATAATAATAATAAAATTGAATAAATTATGAGTCTTTGGGCTTTTTGTGATGGTCTATATCATGACCCAATTTAGATAATGAGATATGAAATATTTGTGGTTAATAGAATAATAGAGCAAAAATATTTGGAAAAACTCAATAACTTGTTAGTGGTATAAATAGGTGGTACTCAAATAGAATTAGGTGTCAAAAGAATAGTACCATAACAAAGACCATATAATCCAATCTTACCTTCATTGAAGATAGGATAGGATATAACGTTGTGTGGTCAAGTTTTTAAATGAAATTGACTCAATTGTAGCAAATTAATTATTGTCTCTTTCTTTCTTTGCTTTTTTTTTTTTTACTTTTTTTTTGAGAAGATGAAGATGATCCATTATTCAATTTGACATCTTTTGTACACACCTTTCATCTAGCTAAGTACACAAAGAGAGTGGACGCATATTTGATGATTAATGTTTAAAAAAATTTTAACTGCTCAATTTGTTTCTGGGTTGAAGAAGATATTGTGTGTGCTGTCTTGGGAAGCATCTTTGTTTTTTATTCAGATATGGAAGAATACACAATTGGAAAGTGGAGTTATTATAAATGGGGATTTTGAATTGCATAATGTTTAATGTCAGACGCTGAGACGCATAGTAGTAGCAAGATCAAAAGTATAAAACTCCATCCAAAATTGTGCTTTATGTAGCTAATTAGTGGAGAATTCCCTTCTCTGTTCTGGGTGGTTAATTAATTGTTGATGTCTTTGTTGTTGTATGTATGTTTAAAGAGCTTTATAGTAGGAGAGCTGCCTTGTTGTTTTGTTTAGTTATGTACCCTTGGCTGCTTGTATCTGTGTCTTGATTGGCTGGTTTTCTCTTACCCCAAAAAGAAGCATTATTTCACCGTGTTCCGGGATTATTTAAGAATTTTTTTTATTGAGTTTGAGGATGACAAGTCTTCCACTTCTATGGTATCATCCCTCCCTTATGACTCATTGACTCTAATGATTCCATTTATAAAACCTTTTAGAGTTGACTCTATGGTCGCCTAATAAGAGTTGTATGAATGCAAGCAATTTGTTATTGCATAACATGTGTTAAGATTTGGCTTTCAAGAGAAGTGCGTTTTTATATCATCACTGTGATATACTATAAAATATCTTGTGAACGCCCTGCGTCCTGTGAAGAAGAAGAGTTTATATACTTTACTCACTGCCACTATCATTAGTTTTATCTTCCTAGTGTGCCCATGCCTTCAAACTATATATGTTATGTTATGTTACGTATTTGTTTTTAAATTAGAAACGATAGAATTTACTTATAACCAATGGTCTCTCTCTTTTTCACAATAATAGCTCTAACATTATTGAATTTATCTATTTGTTGGCAGGATTTGAACCAAAATCTATTATTCAAAACAAAAAACTTTACTAGTTGAACATCTTTAAATATACATATAAAGAAATATAATTCATAGTAATTAAGTTGGTATAATGTAAAGGATTTTGTCTGTTCTTTGTCTATTTGATACTTGTTTTTACAATTTGTTCATCCTCACATTTGTTAGCTTTGGACCATCAGAACAGATTGACTTCTGACAAAATCATTAACTTCTGAAAAATTAAAACCTTAAAATAAACTCATTTAACTTCGGAAAATTTAGACACAATTTCACAAAACAAACACTTAAAGTTCTCTCTTCTCCTCACTTGGACCTACCGCAATACAAAAGCAATGAGAGAGCTAGAAGTGGCAGATCGAATAATCATAGGATGAACCTCTCAATTTTTCTGAGCTCTTTTGTAACATCAACCATATCTGGCCTGATCTCCGGATCCTTTTTTCTGCATATGAGGGCTAGCCGTAATACAGCTTGTAATTGTTGCCACACAACAGATCCTTCTTCCCCTACAAGGATTGCAGGATCCACAACCTCATTTATGGTAAAAAAATTTCTGTCATTTTCAAAATGAAAAACGTTTGTGGAAGTTAATAGATCATACAATTTCTTTCCAGTTGAAAGCTCTACTAGAAACGATCCGAAGCCGTAGACGTCAACTTTCTCCGTTATGTATTCTGTAGCAATATAGTGGGGGCATAAAAAACCGGGAGTTCCACAAACAATATCCTGTACGCGAGTTTCTCCTTCAGGGATTGATATGGACAATGAAAAATCAGTTAGTTTGGCAACATCGTTTTGGTCTAGGAAGACATTTCCTCTTTTTATGTCCCTGTGGACAATAGGTCTTGAGAACGCAGTGTGGAGAAATGAAATTGCATGAGCAATTTCCCTTGCAATCTTTAGCCTGCTCTGCCATGACAAGGGCTCACGTTGATGTTGTTGTGCACCATCATGATCACTAGTAACATTAAATAATCGACTCGAAAGTGATCCATTTGCAGCAGATTCATACACTGAAATGGGAATTTGAGTCTCGAGACAGCACCCTATGAGCTTTAGAACATTATTGTGAGTGCTCATCTTTGCAGAAACAGCTATATCAGTGAAAATATCGTCACGGCGGTGTCGTAAGTACTTCTTAATGGAAATCATTCGGCCTTCAAAGGAACCATTGTACCATTCATATAACTCATCTGTATGAAAAATACGGCTAGAATCAAAGTTATTTGTTGCCCGCTCGAGTTCTTCGCAAGAGTAGCTACGGATAGGAATTGGCCTACCATTACAAGTGGCAATCAGCTTCTCATGTAGTTTGCTTCCATTTTCATAAAACGCTCTCTCTCTTTCTTCGTCTCGTTTCTTTCCTGCCATTCTTAACAAATTTTCTCTCTCTCTGTTTGGCTTGAACTTATATGGCTCAACCTTTAATCCCCTTCACCTCTGCCGTCCACGAAGCTACAAGGAAAGTTCGTCCAAAATGCGTGAAGCTTTCCTCTTGCAATTTGTTCGCTTCTATTATTGACATTCTGAAGAATTTTGCTTCGCTGGGTCATCATGACGTTGATATTTTACGCGGAAAGTTTGTCTCTTTTGGTTGAAAGTTGAAACGCGAAAAGTTTGTCGCTTCTAGATACGTTTTCTATAACACTTGGGCCTGAGAGAAGGCGGCCTCTCTCAGGAAACATGGCCCAATTTTTCTTCACTCAAAAGTTTAAACACCACTTATGGTTTTAAAATATTTATAAAATAAAATAAACTTTCAGTAATTTGCATACAACACTGGTATGCAAATTAGAAATGCTTTGCAGCAGAAAGGCAGGTTTATTTATCCAGGTGCTAGCTTTCAGACAACCATGAGATAACGGAGAGAAACTGCAATGCATGTCATTAATGATATAATTCGAGTTTTCACTTGATAACTCCAAATTAACAATGGAGGTTTTTCTTTCGCACCTTATACAACAAAAAGCAACACATTTTGAACCGACGAGATTACAAATACATACAGTTTTTGTACATAATCCTCTACTGCTGCTTTGTGGATTACAAAGGCATTCAGTTCTTGATACATGCTCTTCTACTAGGTGATTTGAAATTCTACAACTCTTCTTTTGATAATTAATATTCTACAACTCAGCGCATGATCTTTTTTGGGTCTTGGCAAAAAGTGTTTGCAGAGAGTCATTACATAGAATCAGTGTTAAACCTCAAAAAGCATATCAGAACAGAATGAAAAGCAACAACTAGGAGAAATGACCTAGCTTTCAAGTATTGGCAAACGAGATACTCTTTCAATTTCCTTAATGATCAGTTCCTTTTCCTCCTCAAATTGCTCATCTTCAGCACCTGCAAAGATGAGTAAGTTAGCAGAGATAACTACAAAGGAAAGAACAGTTTCATATACAATGTTTTAAAACACAATTTTTAGCCCATTTTAATCTAGAGCCAATGTGCTGCTAGCTAGGAGATACACTACCAAAAATATACACTTTTTCCAGGAGAGAGATTGTGAAGCAATTCCAGCAATTTCTCATGGTTTTTTGCCAGAATAACCTTTACTTCTCGTGGCTTGTTAGGATTAGCAACAAAAACCTTAAAAAAATAAAAAATTAATATAAACAAACGAGAAACAAGTATGGCAAGCAAAACATCAAAACCTAATTCTTTAACAAGTTAACAAATGATAATTATGTTGTGAAAGAAATAGATACTTTGCAGGATACATGTGGTACTTTCTAAGCGCACCAGAAGGAATGTGAACATAAGCAAATTTGCAACTACAGACAAACAATGAGAAGAAAGAGCAACATTCGAGTACCTTGAAAATGTGGAAAGCAGGCATCTGGATAGTTTTGCTTGAATCCTTCTCAGACAAACAGAAACAACAAACAAACAAAAAAGTTATTGCACAGAGAAGGAAAAATTACAAATATGTTGTGGTCAATGTTTTGATGATAGAGGAGCTTGGAAAGCTAGTCTATTACAGCTTTGGACTGCCCAATAGTTAATCAAGAATTAACATCAGCAGTACACAGTTTGAGCCAACCAACCTAGGAGGCAGAATAAGACAATCTAGTCAGACAGGTAAATTAAATTATTGATTAAAAAAAAACCACAAAGCTTTGATGGGTCCAGCAAATGCCATATATCTGAAGTTCACATCTAAGAGATTAATAACAGAGTTGATTTCCTATAAAACAGAAATCCCGCCTAGCACTCAACAGATTATAACCCTTCCACACATAAGTAGTTAAGAACTTAATTTGTATCACAAGGACAAATCTAGGATGGCATTGGATCATTTGATCAGATCTTGACACCTTGCATAAACCGCAGAAGAATGCCTGTCTACACAGTGACCAGAATATCAAATTAACAGCAAGAAAAAAAATGTGCACAAGTAAAATAGAAGTACAAGACAAGCCAAGAGGAACAAAAGAGTGTAAGAAACAAGAAAGTGATTCAAAACATAGGGACATATCTTCAGTTACACAAGAATAAATTCCATTCGCAGCAAGCCAACTCTTAAGCATCCATGCAAGAACCATAAACAACAATGGAAAACCCAAAAAAAAAAATTCCTATACCTTTAGCAATGTCATCATGACTTTCAAGTACCGAACTTCTAAAATGTTGCGCTTCATTATATGGGAAATTGGAGGCTCCAAAAGAAAATCCGAGAGAAGCTAAAATTCATGAGCATTATATTGTTAGCATATCCCATGGTCAAAAAAACAACAGAGCACTTACTGGAAAATTATAACGAGAACAAACCTTTAAGGATTGCCTTCTTGTCACATAATTACAGAAGTCAAGAGATTCTCATATAAATTAAAGAACTGCAAAAAGAAATACCTATCAGATAATTTGAACGTTAACATGGGATATAATTATACCAAAATAATTTTGAACAAGCTATCTTCACTGCCTGCATATGCAGAGTACAATATCAGGGTACATGCACATGCTGGTTTCCAAAGCAACATAAATTAAAATGATTAGTATTATTCTTCAAAAATCTTCGTGACCAAGAAAATTTCCTAAGCCTAAAATATTTATCAAGCATCCATCAGAAGTTCTAAAGAAACATTAGTTGCTGCCTAGATTTGTTCAGAATTATATAGGAAGAAAGACAAGGGCAGACAAACCTCATCATAATGAGCAGTCAAATATTCAGAGACCATTGTATCGTGTTTAGAAAGGGGCTTAAATATTAAACAGATAAACACAAAATATTATAGAAACTCATAGATCTGACCTTAAAGGTAGAAAACGCCTCAGAAGCAACATCAAAAGTAGGCAAATCCACAAATTTAAAGAACAACTCAAAGCTTGCAGACTCCAATATCTATCTGAAAAATCACTACAAAATTTAAACATGTGAAATAATGAAACTTGCTTGCCGCAAAGTAAGAGTGCATGCCAATCAAAATTCCCCAACAGAAGCAAATACCACAAGAACTACTTTTACTTTTAGCAACACCAAAGCATTACAATCAGCTTAGAATTTCTAATGTTTAACAACTGTATAACAAGGATTTTAACGTGAGTGATAAATCCTAAGCAATGCTACTTCCATCATCACACTCCATATAAAAACAACCAAATCCTTTTTTCTTTCTTCCACAACACAATAGAAGCACCTTAAACCTTTTAAGTCTCAGAAATAACAGGTTGAACACCAGACACCCTCCTCAAAATAGAGAAAGGTACCATTGAATACAAAAGTCAGTGAGAGACATCTTTTCATTCTTGATTGCAAACTACAGTTTTTGATCTCTCGATCGATCTCTCCTTCTCTGTTCTCTGCCACTCTATTTCTCTGTCTCTCTTTTCTCTCGGTCTCTCTTTCTCCTTTCCCCATGTAGCAATCAAAAAATACATGAAATCAAAAAATAATAATAACCAGAAAATGTTAAATAAGAATAGTCACACAGAAAAAGCATTCGTCATTGATCCTGAGAGATGCCTTTCAAATTTCATAGCATTCATTGAAAAAGAGGGAGCTGTATTTCTAATTTGCATTTGATTATTGTAGAAGGGGAGGTGAACCTGTAAATAAGCGTGCTTGATATTTAGAAAAGAGTAGAAGGTTTTATTTAGCCAAAAAAAAAAAAGCACAACATTAAAATGTAGAACGCAGAATTCTTGAAGGGGAGGTGAACCTAGCGTTTACTACAATAATCATGAATTTATATTTAAATTGGTGTGGTCCCCACATGAATCTTGACACATGGCATAACAATAGATTAGAATTCTAATTTAGAATTGCAATTGGAGTTTTTTTCTGCTTCACATTATATATATATATATATATAGATTTTGTATTTATATATTCATCTACTTTAATTTAGATGTTTATAACTTAATAATGAAATCTATAAAAAGGCAATAATTAAAACAATCATATTTCTACAATTCAAAAAGTCACAATTTCTTTTTTCGAAAAAAGGACTTTTACATTTTCCCTGGAATTATTTTTTAAATTTTTTTTATAAAACCTTTGACATACCACTAATCTAATCACTTCATACATTAAAAAAAAATTTAAGGCTCAATATTACTTCTGTTAATATATTATAGATATCTTAATTGATTGAGACCAAACTAGAGAAATACCTTTCATATTTCCTCAAAAATTCAGAATAAGAAAAAAAAAAACCCTTTGACATACCACTAATGTAATTATATCTACAACTATTTAAGCCATCCATGATATCTATTTCTTATTGATAACCATAAAATTTACGGCTAGAAATGGAACATGCAAAGTAATAAAGAATAAATGAAGGAAGAAAAAAAGAAATAAAATCAAATGTCAATTAATAACCTTTATTTGGAAAATAAAAAAGGTGGTTAAGAGGAGTAAGAAATAAAATAGAGATAACTATGCAGTCAACAATTAAACATAATGATACAAAATTTAAACTTAAAACTAATCAAACTCTAACTAAGGAAATTTTTTATATATATATATATATATATATATATATATATAATCTTACCTTTATTAAAGACCATATAATCCAATCTTACCTTCATTGAAGATAGGATAGGATATAACGTTGTGTGGTCCAGTATACAAATGAAATTGACTCAATTGTACAAATTAATTAGTCTCTTTTTTTTTTTTTTTTTTTTTTTTTTTTTTTTTTTTTTTTTTGAGAAGATGAAGATGATCCATTTACATCTTTTGTACACACCTTTCATCTAGCGAAGTACACAAAGAAAGTAGACACATATTTGATGATTGATGTTTAAAATTTTTTTAACTGCTCAATTTGTTTCTGGGTTGAAGAAGATATTTTGTAGTGCTGGCTTGGGAAGCATCTTATTATTTTTATTATCAGATATGAAAGAATACACAATTGGAAAGTGGAGTAATAGATGGGGATATTGAATTGCATAATGTTTAATGTCAGATGCAGGGTAGTAGCAAGAATGATCAAAAGTATAAAACTCCATCCAAAATTGTGCTTTATCTAGCTGATTAATGGAGAATTCCCTTCTCTGTTCTTGGTGGTTAATTATTTGTTGATGTCTTTGTTGCTGTATGTATGTTTAAGGAGCTTATAGTAGGGAGAGCTGCCTTGTAGTTTTGTTCTATTATGTACCCTTGGCTGCTTGTATCTGTGTCCTGCTTGGCTGGTTTTCTCTTACCCCCCAAACTGACCAAAAGAAACTTCACAAAGAAACTTTTTATATTATCTGTTTGTTTGCTTTGATAGGACATTGTTATCATTCATGCGTAACCATTATCGAGTTTTGAGGATGACAAGGCTTCCACTCTTATGGTATCATCTAGGGGTGTTCCGTGTTCACCAAACGGCACAAATCACCTGTAAAATGCCGATTTAAATCTCTGTAACAATTTCTAGGGGTGTTCCGTTTTCATATTGGGTTCATATTGGGTTTCCAATATGCCAGTTCTGATAACAAACAAAATCATTAACTTCTGAAAAATTACACAAACAAACATTCTCACAATTCACCTTAAAATAAACTCATTTAACTTCTGAAAAATTACACACAAAATTTCACAAAACAAACACTCACAGTTCTCTTCTCTCCTCACTTGGACCTACCGCAATACAAAAGAAATGAGAGAGCTAGAAGTGGCAGATCGAATAATCATAGGATGAACCTCTCAATTTTTCTGAGCTCTTTTGTAACATCAACCATATCTGGCCTGATCTCCGGATCCTTTTTTCTGCATATGAGGGCTAGCCGTAATACAGCTTGTAATTGTTGCCACACAACAGATCCTTCTTCCCCTACAAGGATTGCAGGATCCACAACCTCATTTATGGTAAATCTTTTTGTGTCATTTTCAAAATCCTCAACATTAAAATAGTCAGTGGTGCTAAATAGCTCATGCAATGTCTGTCCAGTTAAAAGCTCTAATAGAAACGATCCGAAGCTGTAGACGTCAACTTTCTCCGTTACGCAGTCTGTAGCGGTATAGTGGGGGCATAAAAAACCGATAGTTCCACAAACAAAATCCTCTACGTGAGTTTCACCTTCGGGGATCGATATGCAAAATGAAAAATCAGTTAGTTTGGCAACATCGTGTTGGTCTAGGAGGACATTTCCTGGTTTTATGTTCCTGTGGACAATAGGTCTTGAGAACGCAGTGTGGAGATACGAAATTGCATGAGCAATTTCCCTTGCAATCTTTAGCCTGCTCTGCCATGACAAGGACTCATGTTGATGTTGTTGTGCACCACCATGATCACTAGTAACATTATATAATTGATTCCTAAGTGATCCATTTGCAGCAGATTCATACACTGAAATGGGAATTTGAGTCTCGAGACAGCACCCTATGAGCTTTAGAACATTATTGTGAGTGCTCATCTTTGCAGAAACAGCTATATCAGTGAAAATATAGTCATCGTCGTCGTGTCGAAAGTATTTCTCAATGTACTTCTTAATGGAAATCATTCGGCCTTCAAAAGAACCATTGTACCATTTAGATAACAAATCTGTATGAAAAATACGACTAGGATCGTAGTTATTTGTTGCCCGCTGGAGTTCTTCACAAGAGTAGCTACGGATAGGAATTGGCCTACCATTACAAGAGGCAATCAGCTTCTCATGTAGTTTGCTTCCATTTTCATAAAACGCTCTCTCTCTCTCTTTGTCTCGTTTCTTTCCTGCCATTCTTAACAAATTTTCTCCCTCTCACTGTTTGGCTTGAACTTATATGGCTCAACCTTTAATCCCCTTCACCTCTGCCATCCACGAAGCTACCAGGAAAGTTCGTCCAAAATACGTGAAGCTTTCCTCTTGCAATTTGTTAGCTTCTATTATTGACTTTCTGAAGAATTTTGCTTCGCTGGGTATTTTACGCGGAAAGTCCGTCTTTTTTGGTTGAAGCGCGGAAAGTTCGTCACTTCTAGAGAATATTGTAATTGCAATAATGTATTAATTTCGAGATATGTTCTCTATAACACTAGGCCTGAGAGAAGGCGGCCTCTCTCAGGAAACATGGCCCAATTTTTTTTCACTCAAAAGTTAAAACACCACTTATGGTTTTAAAATAAAATAAACGTTCATTAATGATGCATTTCCCCTCAGAAATGGCCTTTTAAGGCTTAAACCCATTCAACACTGGTCTGCAAATTAAAAATGCTAGCAGCATAAAGGCAGGTTTATTTATCCAGGTGCTAGCTTTCAAACAACCATGAGATAATAGGGAGAAACTGCAATGCATGTTGATGGTGAGCTAAAAAATTAAACTCCAACTTATTTTTAGTTACTTTTTTCAATGGCCTTTATAGTGTCTAATAGACTCACCCAGCAAAGAAATGTTAAAAATTAAAATGACCCACTTAATTAGCTGAATTTGTGGTTGTATTTGGGTTGTGCAGACAATTTCAACTTTTAGACAATGGTTTCAACTTTTTTTATTATCAATTTTCCGGCACTTGTTTGGACTTTGGAGTGTTACATTGTTACTTTAGTCCCACTTAATTATTTAAGTAACTTATTGCATTGCATGAGCTAGCTAATTAGTGACTCCGTGTGTCATAGCTAAGTAGTAAGTACTAATCTTTTTTTTTTTCTCCAGCATTTTAATTTTTTGAGGGAGACAAGATTGAGAGAGTTCACGCTTTCAATCATTCACCAAGAGGTAATCACTAAACACTAATCACTTACTATATTTAGCATTTTCATTTTAAATTTTTAGTGATCAGTAACAATTGCTTTAAGTTTATATATATATATATATATATATATATATATAATTTTATTTTATTTTATATTTATATTGAGAATAATATGATGAATTCCTTGTTAATACTTAATATCAGTGACATGAATTGTTGAGTAATGACTAATGATTGATAGACTATTATTGTTGCATTGTTGTAACTAAACTAATTAGTTATTGCAATTTACAATTATTGGATTTGGTTGTGACATTCACTGATTGAGAATGAGCTATTTGATATTATATTTGTTGAAAAATTATAATTTGACATTGTTGTGGAAATTTTGCTTTTTGGTTGGTTGGAAATTTTTTTATTAGATGGATGTCGATGCTCCACTTGGATTTGGTGCCCCTAGAGACCCTAACCCACCTCTTCCTAACCCTAATCCACCTGAACCTGCAGCACCAATTGGACTTGGTGCATCACTTCCTCCACTGTCACCTAAACAAGGTGGTAAGGACCCGTCTATAGTACGGCGGCATTTCATTAAGTTGGCCGGTTTTGGTCCTAAAAATCCTAGGTCTCAATGCAAGTATTGTAAAAATCAATATAATTGTCATGGTAAGAAAAATGGTACTTCGGGCATGTTGCGACATATGAAAGTGTGTAAGAAGTGGCCTTTTCTCCGTGATGATAAGCAAAAAATTTTGTCTTTCCAAGCCAAGAGAGAAGGGGAAAGTGGTTCAAATGTTAATGGTTGCAAACTATAGTGAAGAGAGGAAAAGGTTGGCATTGGCAAGGATGATTGTCATTGATGAATTGCCTTTTAAATTTGTGGAGCATCAAGGCTTTCAAGAATTTATAAAAATAGTTGAGCCTAGGTTTCCTATTCCCCATCGCACTACCATTGCAAGGGCTTGCATGAAGATTTATTCTAATGAGGTGGATATTTTAAGAAGGGCTTTTGTTGGGCAACGGGTTTGTGTGAAAACGGATACTTGGACATCCATACAAAACTTGAACTACATGGTAGTCACCGCACACTTCATTTATGAGGATTGGACTTACCAAAAGAAAATCTTGAATCTTTGCCCTATAGCTAATCACAAAGAGGACACCATAGGTAGAACGATTGAGTCATGTTTGTTGAAGAGGGGTATAGACCGGTTGTTTACAATTACCACGGACAATGCTAGTTCTAATGATGTGGCAATTGATTATGTGAAGAAGAAAACAAAAGAAAGAGATAGTAGCATATTGGGTAGGGAGTTTATGCATATGCATTGTTGTGCATATATCTTGAATTTGATAGTACAAAATGGGTTGAAATCCATTCATGAATCAATTGCCAAAGTTCGGAATGCGGTGCAATATGTGAGAGCCTCTCCCGCAAGGTTTGAGAAGTTTCAAGAATGTGTTGAAAATGAGAAAATCAAATCCAAATATTTGTTGTTCCTTGATGTGCCAACAATGTGGAATTCCACTGATCTCATGTTAGATTGTGCTTTGAAATTTGTGAGAGCATTTGATAGGTTGGAAGAGGAGGAAGGGCATTACAAACTTTATTTTTGTGAATCGGATGAGAATGGGAAAAAGTTCATTGGTCCTCCTAACTATCTTGATTGGGAAAATGTCAAGACCTTTGTGAAATTTCTTGGCATATTTTATGAGGCGACTCTTAAATTTTCTGGATCCTTGTTTCTTACTTCTAATACATACTTCCATGATCTAATTAGTATTGAAGATCAATTGCAACAGTTGTGTAGTGTTGATGGGGATCGACTTTTGAAGAGTATGGGGTAGAAATGAAGAAGAAACATGATAAGTATTGGAGAAGTATAGATAATATCAATTTGATAATTTTTGTTGCTGTTGTTCCTGACCCAAGTTATAGATTGAAGTATGTAAATTTTTGGTTTAGGGAGTGGTATGGAAAGGATAAAGGGGGTGCGATGAGCTCTAAGGTTCGGGATGCATTGAAGAGGTTATATGTGGATAGAGTGGGTCAAAATGGAGTTTCGAGTTCTAGTGGTAGTGGTGCTTTATTGTCTAGGGACTCCAGGCCAAGTGTTGGCAATACTTCATTGTCTGATCGCATTAAAAGTTATAATAACATGTTTAAGCAACACTTGGCGGACGAGAACAGTGTGGAAAACAAATCTGAGTTGGATAGGTATTTGTTGGAATCTTCTGAGGGCCCTGATATAGAAGATTTTGACATCTTGGTGTGGTGGAAAATGAATACTTCTAGATATCGAGTCCTTTCCCAAATTGTCTGTGATGTGTTGGCTATTTATGTCTCTACAATTGCATCTGAGTCTGCTTTTAGTACAGGGGGGTGTTTTGGATTCGTTCCGTAGTTCACTATCTCCTAATACAGTTGAAGGTCTTATTTGTACCCAAAATTGGTTGAAGGATGCAAAGAAAAAAAGACCAATAAAGCTTCGGGAGTGCATGGATAATGTGGAGGATATAGATGGTTTTGAGATTGACACTAGTAAATATATGTTCATTTTGTTTGTTGTATATATCAATTGTTTATTTATTTGCTCAATACTTACGAATCATTTTATTTTGAATGAGATTGTAGAAATTGTATTGGTTTGCCCAATGCCTATGGAGGAGGATCCAAGCGTCGTTGTGTTGGATGATGATGAGTGATGTGCTACTCTTTACTTGGAGTTAGTTACTAGTTAGTATTATGTAAGTATACTTGCTATTATCATTCGTTTGTGTTAATTATAAATATTCTATTGGTCATTAACGTTTTTTTGTTATTAATACGTGTTTATTTTGTTTTGTTTAGTATTTTGTAGGAGTTCTAGAATGATGCATATTGCACAGACTTACTGGACAGAGAACTTACAAGAATTAGCATTCTTTTGCCTATATGCTAATTATATCTGTAAATGTTATTGGTAGTAGACTTTTCACTAATGGTAGTTATTTTGGTATTCATGGGTGGGATTATTATTGGGTATACAAGCAATTAGCATTCTTTTGCCTCAATGCTAATTTAATTTGTATATCTTTCTTTTGGCATTTGTGGACAGTGACAAATAGTTCTATAATACATTATTAAGTGGATACATTAATGCTTATTGTTATTAACACTGACACACACAATGACAATAATGATATTTATATGCTACATGATAGTATTTTGAGTTGAACTCTTATTAAGGCAATTTCAAAATATTTTTGCATGGTGAATGAAATGAAAAAATTTGGATCATTGTGTGAATAGTTTTTTGCATAGGTTTTGGAATATGCTTCTGTTTTGACTTTTCTTTTGCTTCTAAATTATGTGTGACTAGATTTTTGATGGCTTGCTAAATAAAAAAATTGTTTGTATTTACTTTAAATCTTGATCAGGTTGATATATTGATATTGGGCTTGAAAGCCCAATTTTTTTATTAATAAAAAAAAAGTTTTTTTTTTTAATATTTCAAACCGACCAAACCTATTAAACTACACCGTAAAAACCGCACCGCTATAAGTCGAAAAACCAACCCTAAGCAGTGTGCATCGATTCTAATTATGAAAAAACCGATCTCTATCGGTTCGATAATAAATTTGGAAAAAAACCGCCCCTACCGAACCGCGCACACCCTTACTTGCAACCCAGGCAGTGTTGGTAGGCAAGAATTGGTCCTTTAATTCTTTCTTTAAGGCTACCCATGAGTCAATTTTCCCTCTACCAACATTTGCATCATCTTCCACATGGGTTCTCCACCATAACTCGGCATCTCTTGAAAGATACATGCTAGTAATCGTCACCATCTCTTGACTAGGCACCCTGGTAGCTTTGAAGTACTGCTCCATATCCCACAGGAAATTCTCCAAATCCTTGGCATTCTTGACACCATTAAAGGGTTTTGGTTTAGGCACCTTCACTTTGGTGACCACTTCCCCCTCCCTAGGCAGGCCACTTACTGCTCTCTTCAACAGGGCAATTTCTGTTTCAAGTCGGCTTTGGATCTCCCTTGCTGCCTAGTTCTGGGTGTCCAGTGCAATAGCCAACTCTTCAACACAATGCAACACAATATCCCTCTGTTCTGTAGGATCATTCCCCACCACAGTAGTTTCTGTAGAGATAGCTTCCAATCTATCACACATAGAAAGTTGTTCCCCCTCTCTAGGAACTCCAAGTATGTTCTCCAAGACAATCACCCTTGCTTTGGTGTCCGAAGACATGGCAGCCAAGCTCTGATACCAATTGCCACAGGGTCAATTTTTCTTTTAAAATTTTATGCCTGTGATGGCATTAAGCCCCTCACTTAGTCTCAACCAACACACCACACACACACACTACAAGAACACTCAAAACATAATTATTAAAGGAATTCACACACACAGTACACACACAATATTTACAGGGTACCAACCCCAACCTTATTACTTAATATCAAGTACAAAGAAAGTCTGAAGAATACATCCGAAATTCTCTAAGCCAAAATTACATACTCTGCTGTTGACAGCCCTAACAACCTAGGATAAAATGCACAGAAATAATTGTCATGGTAATTACTGCTAAATAACTGCCCCTTGTCCAGGACTTACTGCCATATGTAATCTAACTTAGGACACCTTCAACTGATGTTGTTTTCGCATGCTCTCCACGTTTTCAACCTCTACACAGCAGATCTGAATTTCCAAAAAACTAGGAGTAACTACTGGTAACTACCGCTGCATACTCGCACATGCCAGCCCATGTCTCAGCACATCATGGGGCTTCTGCCCATGCTCCTGCAGTCCACACACATTTGTTCCAGCACGTTTTAGAAAGCTTAGCCCTTGCCCAAGCCCATCTCATCAGCATCACAGCCCACACAGCATGCCCATATGTAGCACATCAAGTAACTGCCATCAGCCCACTCACACAAGTCCATGCATTTTGCCAGCACCAACCAGCCCAATGCCTTGCACAGCATATCATAATCACAGCGCTGCCTTGCACTCAAACCACCAAGCCTACACACAAAGCAACCATCAACCAAGCCACCAATGCCATGACCTATCACATAGGGTCAGCACCACTTGCTACCGCCTAACCTCAAAATCCATCTCTACCCACCATGGCCCTCCTCTGCCATGACCTTGGGGCATCATGTGGAGCAAGGTGCCTTCACATGCTGCCCCTCATCATGGTAATCATTCTGAATCTAGCAGGGAGACCGGGCTTGTCTCCCTCAAAGAGCAGTTAAGAGCTTCACTAGATAGGCATAAGGAGCCATTGGTGTGTTGAGAAAACATAGAGTCAAGTGACTGGCTTGATGTTGCCCAAGCACTCTAATTCCTCATGCCATTATCAGCAACTCATAAAGCTCCTAACATGTGGTCAAGTTTATAAATGAAATTGACTCAATTGTAGCAAATTAATTATTATCTCTTTCTTTTCTTTTTCTTTTTCTTTTTCTTTTTTTTTTAAAAAAGATGAAGAGGATCCATTATTCAATTTTAGTACATCTTTTTTACACACCTTTCATCCACCGAAGTACACAAAGAAAGTAGGGGAAAAATGCCCGTACGCCCCCTAAACTTTCAACCACTAGCCAAAACACCCCCTAAACTATTATATTGGCCAATTTACTCTTTAAACTATACATACCTGTCAAATCAACACTTCCGTTAGTCTAACCTTAAAACACTAACAGAATGGGCATGTGAGATGCACGTGTTCCTCACAAAACAAATTCAATCAAACATAGAAAAGATAGAAAGAAGAGAGAGGAGATACAACTTGAGTAAAGAAAAAAAAAAAAAAACTCTTTTTTTCTTTTCACTCACTGCTCTCTTCCTCACTATGTCTTTTCTCTTACCCTCTCTATTTTTTTCTTCTCTTTTGCCTGCTCTTACTCACGCAATTCTTCAAGACTGCACCGGTCCTCACACTCTGGGTCTTCACTTCTTCTAAATGACCTCTCCTTTTATTTCTTCATCTTTTCCTCCTTTTCTCCCTTCCACACTCTTCACATTAAGTCACAATAAATGCAAGCCAACTTATCTTGACTTTGCTTCAACCAGTTTCTTTTCCTCAGCTCTCCCTTAGCCGAATGACCCTTGCCTTTTGCTTCTTTCTTTTCTTTCTTCCTTCCATCGTGTCTCACAAGTTTAACATCACATATTCATTTATGTGGTTTGACTTTTGTACATCCCTTCATAAATGTTGCCGGACTTTTGTACGTAATTATAGAGGAAAGGATGAACCCAATTCTTCTCTTTCGGACAAGCTGCAAACCCATTTCACTTTGCTGCCTTCTCAGCACTTGTCCAACAAGCTCATTTAATGAGCTAAGACAGTGTGGGCTGGAACATGGTGCGGTACACCCAACAAAAATTCCCTGTTAAGAGATTGCAATTGTATATTTCTTTCCGGAGTCATACAAATTATCTGATACGAATGGAAGTTGATGAAGCAAAAATGTTCATCAGTAATAATAAGAATCAAGCTCAGACGGAATCAAACCTGTGCTTCGTCTTCCGACGATCGAGGGGTGACGGCGCAATCTGTCAGAGTGGACACCGGTGTGGTGCCTGCCAAAGCACCTCCGATGCTTAAGTTAGCTTTTTAGAATTGCTGCCAAAAAGGAATTGAAAGTAAAGAAAGTGCTGGGTTTTCTTATGTAATCGTACCTCTGGCCGGTGTTTTTGGTTGGTTTATATATGTTCCTTTTGCTCCTTAACCGTTGTGACAGTTATTGTGGTTTTAATGCTGCCTTCAGTTATGCCTTTTGGTTTATGGCGGGGCTTTAATTCGTCCAACGGGCTGTACAGCTGTTCTTACCCAGCCTGGGCATTTATTGGCGGTATTGAATATTCCTGCTCTTTATCCTCGTCTTCGTCTTCGTCGTTCGTGATATATCCGTCAGTGATGTTTTTGTCGTCATTACTTGCTTCGTCAGTCCCGTCAGTTGCCCCCGGATTCCTTGGTCGTCATGACATGTCGTGGCGATCAGGGAAGGTGAAAAGTTGGCGGGTGATTCTTGGAGTTTCGTGCCACAATAAATGCGCAGTGGTGGCGTTGTTCTGATCGTGGCCACGTGTCGTGCTTTGGTTGGTGGTGATTAATGTTTCCATCATTTGCCTCTTCGTTTTTCCCGCTGTTTTAATTTCTGTGCTATTTAACTTCCCTTTCTTTGTTCTTTGTTTTTTTTTTTTCAAAAATATTTCTGTTGCTCTGCGTTTCTTCTACTTTTCCCTGCAAATTCTTCTCCAGCGATCTTTCATTTTCAGACTGGTACGTTGCGTGGTGGTACGGCGAAGTCTGTGCTTTCGAGGTATTTGTATTTTCTCAATCTTTGGCTTCGTTTCCCCTTTCCGTGACTTTTCTGATTTTTGTTCCTTTTTCCCCTTTCCCCCTTTTTCCTTTTTATGGGGGGTTTTATTCTGTCCATGTTGTTTTTAGATTTTGATGGTTAGTGGCTCTGAGGTTAGGACAGCTTGCCCCTCGATTTCCTTCTTGTTTGCTCGTTTGGGGGGTTTTGTAGGTAGCTCTCCGCACCTAGATGGCTTTATTTGTGAGGGTAACGGTCTAGAATTGGTGTTGGCTGACTTGCTGTCTTTGCTTCGTCAGTCCGTGGATTGGTATAGGGGTAAAGAAAGGGTGCTAGGAACTATGTCTGACGTTAGGTCGAGCGAATTAGATACTGGGCTTTCGTCCAGCGACGACCCAGTGGGAGGAGATACGGCCATTTCGAGTCTTAGAGAAGTTAGGGCTTTTCACGCCCTTGGGGAGGAGTGTGGTCTCGACGCTGAAACCCTAGGGAGGTTTAGAGATAGGTTTCAGTTTCCCGAACGGGTGAGGGTTCGTTTACCGGGAGTAAATGACCGGGCATGTAGCTTCTTCCCGAGGGAGGTTTGTTTCTATGAGGCGGCCTTTTTGTGTGGTTTGAGATTTCCCGTCCATCCCTTTTTGATGGAGATGTTGGACTTCTTCGACATAGCTCCTGGACAGCTTATGCCTAATTCCTGGAGGATCGTGGTGAGTTGTATGGGTATCTGGATGGCGGTCGTGGACGGCGATATGCTCAAAATGGACGAGCTTGTCCATTTGTACCGGCTAAAATCGTCTAGAGAATATGGGTACTATGAGTTAGTGCCTTGGGAGAGAAAAAATAGGATTATCAAGGGCTTGCCTTCATCTTTCAGGTATTGGAAGTCCCGATTTTTCTTTGTGTCGGGTGACGATTTTGAGACCCCCTCGAGTGAGATTTGGGGTGATCTCCCGAGGTTACGCCGTCAGTGGGGAAACCCGTCATTAGGTGCGTCAATGTCTATCTTCGTCCGTTGAGTTTTTTTTTTATTTGCTCCCTGTTGCTACTGACGACGTTTTCGTTGATCATTGTTTTTTTTTTTTTTTAGTGACGAAACGGCCAAAGTTGAAGAGTCGATACAAGGAGAGAGTGAGAAAAGCCATTGAGTACGCGCAGACGATCGAGGATTGGGACGATCTTGTGGGTCCCAGAACTCTAGCTTTCTACTGTTTGGGGCCAGAGCCTTCCTTCTTTGTTCTTCGCAAGATTGAGATCGAAGAAAAGAAAAGTAAGTATTTGATTCATGAGTAGAGACTGTTCTTCTTTGTCTTCGTTTATATCGGCATTATTTTTTTTTTCAGAGATGACTACGAGATTTAACAAGGATTTGTACGCCAAGATCAAATCGAAGAAGAACGAGCCTCTGTCACACTTGGGGAAAAAGGGAGTTCGAGTAAAAGATTCTTCCGCTTCGCCCGCGACCCAGGTTACTCCCGTCACTTCTGGGGTGGAGGTGACGAGGATGGTCTCCCCTTCCACGTCGATTGAGGAGCTTCCTGCTCCCGTTTCCAAGAGGCCACGCTTGGAGACGGCGAAGGATAAGGTTGCTTCTTCCTCGTCTACCATCTGGGACGATGAGAGTCTGGCAGTGAAGAGGGCGCATGGAGCCGTGGCTGCAGGTGATTTGAAGGTTCTTACCGGAGTGCCTGTCAACAGTATTGCGAGCCGTCATGTGCAGAAGATTGTTCAGGTAAAAACCTTAAGGCAAGGTGGTTTTGAGACTCTTTCTGAAGCTTCACGTGCTGACGGCCTTAATTTTTGTTTCAGGTGTTGGGGGAGAGTTTGCACATTACCTCGGAGTACTTAGCTCAAGAAGCGAAGGCTGCCTCCCTTGCATCGAGAGTGGAGGTCCTGGAGGCCGAGAACTCCGGTTTGAAGAAGGAACTGATTCAATCAATGGGGGAAGCCAACGAGTTGAAGGAGCAGATGAAGGTTCTGAATGACGACCTGAGGGTTGAGCGTCAATTAACTATGGAGAAGGACGAGCAACTCCTGGCGTCTAAAGAGAAATTAAAGACCATAGCGGCTCGGTCCATTGAGGCGTTCCAGACCACGGACGAGTACAACACTGTCCTGCTTAGTTGGTACTTCAAAGGATTCGAGCTGCTGAGGAGGTTCCTCGCCAAGCACCCTTCGGGGGTGGATTTGGAGAATCTTGATTTTGAGGAGATTGACCAAGAGATGGCTGTGGACGAGGCTGCTCAGTCTTCTTCTGGTCAACCTGGTGCTTCAGAGGACGCCTTAGCCAACGAACCTGCTCCTGATGGTGCTGCTCCTTCTGCTGATCAAGATTGTCCTGCTGCTTAAAAAAAAATCTTTTCGTTTTTTTTTTTTTTTTTTTTTAGCTCCATTGCTGAAGCAATTTGTCTTTTTTGAACAATTTTTGTGGAATGGCTTGGCCCAGTGTTTGTGGGTCTGAAAACAATGGAATTTGCCCTCGATTTTTGGGCTTTAATTGCATGCACTAGTTTTCCTTTTGCACCTTTGTAATATAGCCATCTTCAACGTTTCCTTTATCAGTGATGTTTTCTTCTTGCACTTTCCTTTTGAGCAAAGTGATCTTGTTACTTAGAAAAATTTGAGACTCAGTCTCTTTGAACCGTTAGTAACTTACATCCGTCAAGGCGGAATTTTGTTACTTAGGAAAATCTTTGAGATTCAATGTCTCTTTAAATCGTCAGTAACTTACATCCATCAAGGCGGAATCTTGTTACTTAGGAAAATTTTTGAGATTCAATGTCTCTTTAAATCGTCAGTAACTTACATCCGTCAAGGCGGAATCTTGTTACTTAGGAAAATTTTTCAGATTCAATGTCTCTTTAAATCGTCAGTAACTTACATCCGTCAAGGCGGAATCTTGTTACTTAGGAAAATTTGTGAGATTCAATGTCTCTTTAAATCGTCAGTAACTTACATCCGTCAAGGCGGAATCTTGTTACTTAGGAAAATTTGTGAGATTGGGAGGAAAAAATCCCCAGTATTTAAGACCTGTGGACGCAGAAGTATTAGTAAATAATGAAATTTCTTTATTAAATCTGAACATATCCATTGGTTACATTCATTGGTGGTACTTCTTCAAATGTTCGACGTTCCAAGGTCGTGGAAGTTTCTGCCCATTCATGGCTTCTAGATGATAACTCCCTTGCCTGGAATATTGAGTAACTCGGTAGGGCCCTTCCCATGTGGGTCCTAGCTTTCCCTGTGTTGGTTCTTTTGTGGCCGTGCTGACTTTGCGTAAGACGAGGTCACCTATTTCAAATCGTCTAAGTTTCACTCTTTTGTTATAGTATTCTTCCATCTTCTGCTGGTACTTGGTCATCTTGCTGGAGGCTTGGTCTCTTACTTCGTCCAAGCAGTCAAGGTTGATCCTGAGTTAATCGTCGTTATCTTCTTCCTGGAATGCCTCACGCCTGAGGCTATTGATTCCCACTTCGACCGGTATCACGGCTTCAGTGCCATATGTGAGTCTGAAAGGTGTTTCCCCCGTCGGGGTTCTTGCCGTGGTCCTATAAGCCCACAACACGTTTGGGAGTTCGTCCGGCCAGGCACCCTTCGCGTCATCCAGCTTGGTTTTTATGATCTTTAGCAATGTCCGGTTCGTCACCTCCGTTTGCCTGTTGGCCTGCGGGTGTCCTGGAGACGAGAACTTGTTTCTGATACCCAATCCTGAGCAGAAGTCCTTGAAGGCTTGGCTGTCGAACTGCCGTCCATTATCTGATATGATCGTCATTGGTATCCCGAACCTGCAGACTATATTTCTCCAAACGAAGCTCTGGATTCGTGCTTCGGTGATGGTTGCCACTGCCTCTGCTTCCACCCATTTTGTGAAGTAATCAATCGCGACCAATAAGAATTTTACCTGCCCTTTTCCTACTGGTAGTGGGCCGACGATGTCAATTCCCCATTGAGCGAACGGCCAGGGGGAGGATACGGTCGTCATCTTCTCCGCTGGAAGCCGCTAGAAGTTCCCGAACCTTTGACATTTGTCGCATTTCTTGACGAAGTCTACTGCGTCCACCTGCATAGTTGGCCAGAAATAACCTGTTCTAATAATTTTGCTTACCAGGGATCTCGGGCCAGCATGATTTCCGCAAACTCCTTCATGAACTTCCCTCAGGATGTATTTGGCTTCGTCTTCGTCAACACACTTCAAGTAGGGCATGGAAAAGCCCTTTTTGTATAAGGTGTCGTTTAAGATCGTGAATCTGGCCGCTCTTTTTCTAACCTTCTTCGCCTCGTCTGCGTCTTGGGGGAGGTATCCGTCCTGCAAAAAAGACATAATAGGCGTGATCCAGCTGTTCGTACCTTGGATCTGGAACGCGGACACTTCTTCAATACTGGGATGCTTCTGGACTTCAATCACAAACTTGCCCCTTGACGGCCACTCGTCTGACGATGATATTTTTGAAATCTCGTCTGCTACGATGTTCTGGTCTCGAGGGATCTGTTCAATCCTGACTGCATCGAATTCTTGGATAAGGCGTTTCGCCAGCCTGAGGTATTTTTGCATCCTGTCCTCTTTTGCCTCGTATTCTCCTTTTATCTGTTCAGTTACCAGTTTTGAATCACTTTGAACTAGTAGGTTCTTGGCCCCAAGGGCTTTTCCGAGCCTTAGTCCCGTCAGTATTCCTTCGTATTCGACTTCGTTGTTGGTGGCTGAGAATCGTAGCTGGACACCGTACTTAAGCACTTCTCCGTCAGGGGTGGTTATGACGACCCCTACACCACCCCTCCTTTGAGTTGAGGATCCGTCAGTTTGAATCGTCCATTTACCTTCGTCCGTAACTTGGCTGTCTTCATTTGCAAAGGTGAATTCGGCCACGAAGTCTGCCAGTACCTGCGCTTTGATGGCCGTCCTGGGATGGTACTCGATGTCAAATTGGCTAAGCTCGATGGCCCACTGGATCATCCTCCCGGCCGCCTCGGGTCGGTTCATGGACTTTTTGATAGGTTGATCAGTCATGACCAGGATTGGGCTCGCTTGGAAGTATTGCCTGAGTTTGCGTGAGGCCACTATTAACGCGAACACGATCTTCTCGATCATCGGGTATCTATACTCAGCTCCTTGGAAGGCCTGACTAACGTAGTAAACTGGCAGCTGCTTCTTACCTTCTTCACGAATTAGGGCCGCACTCACGGCCGTGACTGATACCGCCAGGTACAGCTGTAAAGGCTCTCCTTCTCTTGCCGGGCTTAGGAGAGGTGGATTACTCAGATAACGTTTAAGCTCTTGAAACGCCTTCTCACACTCGTCAGCCCAGACGAAAGCTTTTTTCAAGGTTTTGAAGAAGGGGTGACATTTGTCCGTTGCTCGGGAGACGAACCTATTCAGCGCCGCGATCCTTCCTGTTAGCTTCTGGACTTCTTTAACCGTCTTTGGTGATTCCATGTTGATAATGGCACGAACCTTCTCCGGATTAGCTTCTATCCCCCTCTGGGAAACCATGAACCCTAAGAACTTCCCCGAGGCTACTCCAAATGCGCATTTACCTGGGTTTAATTTCATTTTGTACTGCCTGAGAGTGGTGAACGTTTCCTCCAAATCTTCGAGATGAGAAAGTTCTTCTTTGCTCTTGACGAGCATGTCGTCCACATACACTTCCATATTCCTGCCAATTTGATTCTTGAACATCTTGTTCACCAACCTCTGATAAGTGGCTCCGGCATTCTTCAGCCCGAAGGGCATCACCTTGTAGCAGTAGAGTCCTTGACTCGTAACGAAGGCAGTTTTTTCTTGATCTTCCTCTGCCATCTTTATCTGGTTGTACCCGGAGAAGGCGTCCATAAACGTCAGTAACTTATTTCCAGCCGTTGAATCTACTAGCTGATCTATCCTTGGTAGAGGAAAGCTATCCTTTGGGCATGCCTTGTTCAGATCCGTGAAGTCCACACACATTCTCCATGCTCCGTTGGCTTTCTTTACTAAGACGACATTGGCAAGCCATTCCGGATAATGTACTTCTCGAATAAAACCTACTGCCAAGAGCTTGTTGACTTCGTCCGTCACTGCCTGGTCTCGTTCCGGAGCGAAGGTTCTTCGTCTCTGATGGACGGGCTTTTTCTCTGGGTTCACCCTCAATTCATGCTGGATGACTTCAGGGGATATGCCTGGCATGTCTTCGTGAGTCCAAGCGAAGATATCCAGGTTCTCTCGGAGTAATCGAACGAGCTTGGCCTTCATCTCCGGATTCAGCATTCTTCCTATCTTCGTCGTCTTAGTTACTTCTCCGACAGCTAATTCAACCGTTTCCAGTGCTTCATCCTTACATTCGCCATTCTCCTCTTTTTCCCTTCTTTCTCTTCTATCACCCAAGTGTGGTTTTCCCGTGCAGCTAGTATGGCCTGGTAACATTCCCGAGCTAAAACTTGGTCTCCTCTTACTTCGCCGACCCCGTTGTCTGTCAGGAATTTTACTTCCAAACAATATGTAGACATTGCCGCCCTCCATTTATTGAGTGTGGGTCTTCCAATGATTGCGTTGTAGGATGGAGGACAATCTACCACCAAGAAATCTAACTGACGGGTCAACTGCTTTGGATAGGTCCCGATCGTTACTGTCAACGTCACCATGCCCTTGGGATATACTCGATCCCCACTGAAGCTGACGAGGGGAGAGTCAAATGGGCGCAGTCTTTTTGGATCTAGTTTCAATTGCTGGAACGCGGGGAGGTAGATGATGTCAGCAGAGCTGCCGTTATCCACGAGGATCCTCTTGGTGTTGAACCCTTCTAGGGTTAACATTATGACCAAGGGATCATTGTGTGGTTGCTTCACCCCCCTTGCATCTGCCTCGTTGAAGCACATATCTTCGTCTGTCCTTCTTTGCTTGACTGGGGGGATCATGTGGACGCTGTTAATTTGCCTCTGGCATGCTTTCCTGAGAGACCTAAAAGATCCCCCCGAAAAGGGTCCTCCCGCAATGGTTGCTATCTCCCCTATCACATTCTGTGCTGGATGAGATCGACGGTCTTCATTTATTGACGATGATTCTTTCTAGTTTGTGTTTCCGTTCCTTGGTCCGGTCACTGTTCTTTCTTCACGTACTTCTGCAACTTGCCCTTCTTTATTAGTTCTTCAATTTGCTCTTTGAGATCGCGGCAATCCTCCGTGTAGTGACCGTGATCCTTATGAAACCGGCAGTACTTGTTTTTGTCACGAACGTTGGGCGATGAGTGCAATGGCCGTGGCCATTTCAAGTGGTGCTCGTCCTTAATCTGCGACAAAATCTTGTCAACGGGCATAATTAAAGGGGTAAATCTTACCGTTTGGGAGCCTTTGTCATTCCTGTTACTGTCTTTGAATTGACGATCACTTCGTTCTCTTTTCTGTCCTCTTCGCTCGTGATCTCTCATTCCAACGCCCCCCGGCTTAGCTGCATCCCTTATGGCTGCGAGCGCGTCTTCGGCATTCATGTACTTTTGTGCTTTTAAGAGCATCTCTGCCATTGTCCTTGGAGGACTCTTCGCAAGTGATGCCACGAGGTCCCGAGATCTTAATCCTGCCTGCTTGAAATTTTTAAAATCGAAAGCCGTCAGCTGCACTTTGTCGTCAGCTTCATCCACTTCCAGGGTTTCCCGTGTGAAACGTTTTACATACGACCTTAACGTCTCCTTCTCTCCTTGTCTGATAGTGAGCAGGTAATCCGCTGGCCTTTTCGGACGTTGTCCCCCAATAAAATGCCTCAAGAAGGCACCGCTCAGTTGTTCAAAATTATCTACTGAAGATGACGGCAGCTTGGTGAACCATTCCCTGGCCGCTCCTTTAAGAGTTGTAGGGAAGGAGCGACATAATATTTCGTCAGGAGGTTGTTGGAGGCCTAGTGTGGTTTTGAATGTGTTGAGGTGATCTTGAGGATCCCTCAATCCATCGAACGGCTCCAATTGGGGTAAACGGAATTTGGGCGGCACTGGACATTCAAGCACTGCTGTTGTGAAGGGCGAGTATGTGGCTCTAATCATTCTATCCACACTCCGGTCTGTTTTCCCCTTGACGGCTCTCCGTAACTCGTCCATCTCTCTCCTCATTTCCTTGATAACATCTGAATTCTGCTCTTCAAAGGTGGTCGGTCTGAGAGTGCTGGTTCTTCTGTGACTATTTCCTTCACCCTCTGGGCCGTCCCTGGACTAACTCTCTTCCTGTTGAATCTGCTGGAGCTGCATCTTCATCTCTTGATTCTGCCTGGTGAGTTCTTCCACAGTAGCCGCTAGGGCCTGGATTTGCTGGGTCAGGGGAGTAGGATCTAGATTGGATTCCATCTGACTGTAAAAATTAGTGGGTACTGCCTCTTCAGGTACCAATACCGAAAGGTGGCCCTTCCCACAGACGGCGCCAAACTGATGAAGCAAAAATGTTCGTCAGTAATAATAAGAACCAAGCTCAGACGGAATCAAACCTGTGCTTCGTCTTCCGACGATCGAGGGGTGACGGCGCAATCTGTCAGAGTGGACACCGGTGTGGTGCCTGCCAAAGCACCTCCGATGCTTAAGTTAGCTTTTTAGAATTGCTGCCAAAAAGGAATTGAAAGTAAAGAAAGTGCTGGGTTTTCTTATGTAATCGTACCTCTGGCCGGTGTTTTTGGTTGGTTTATATATGTTCCTTTTGCTCCTTAACCGTTGTGACAGTTATTGTGGTTTTAATACTGCCTTCAGTTACGCCTTTTGGTTTATGGCGGGGCTTTAATTCGTCCAACGTGCTGTACAGCTGTTCTTACCCAGCCTGGGCATTTATTGGCGGTATTGAATATTCCTGCTGCTTTATCCTCGTCTTCGTCGTTCGTGATATATCCGTCAGTGATGTTTTTGTCGTCATTAGAAGTTATGGGCACTCTACATGACCATTGTCCATAATATGCTCGGAAGATTTCTAAACACTTGTATGAAATAACCGAATAATCTTAGAAACTTTGAATGAGCGGGCAAAAAGCAATTCATGATTGGGTTTCCAATATGCCAGTTCTGATAACAATTTCTCCAAATTATTGGTTGATGAAAAACAAAATCATTAACTTCGGAAAAATTAAACAAACATTCTCACAGTTCACCTGAAAATGAATTCATTTAACTTGTGAAAAATTACACAGAAAATTTCACAAAACAAACACTCAGAGTTCTCTCTTCCCCTCACTTAAACCTACCGCAATACAAAAGCAATGAGAGAGCTAGAAGTGGCAGATCGAAAAATCATAGGGTGAACCTCTCAATTTTTCTGAGCTCTTTTGTAACATCAACCATATCTGGCCTGATCTCCGGATCCTTTTTTCTGCATATAAGGGCTAGCCGTAATACAGCTTGTAATTGTTGCCACACAACAGATCCTTCTTCCCCTACAAGGATTGCAGGATCCACAACCTCATTTATGGTAAATCTTTTTCTGTCATTTTCAAAATCCTCAACATTAAAATAGTCAGTGGTGCTAAATAGCTCACGCAAACTCTGTCCAGTTAAAAGCTCTAATAGAAACGATCCGAAGCTGTAGACGTCAACTTTCTCCGTTATGTGATTTGTAGCCATATAGTGCGGGCAGCAAAAATGGGCAGTTCCCCAAAGAGCATCCTCTACGTGAGTTTCACCTTCAGGGATCGATATGGACAATGAAAAATCAGTTAGTTTGGCAACATCGTGTTGGTCTAGGAGGACATTTCCTGATATTATGCTCCTGTGGACAATAGGTCTTGAGAAGGCAGTGTGGAGATACGAAATTGCATGAGCAATTTCCCTTGCAATCTTTAGCCTGCTCTGCCATGACAAGGGCTCACGCTGATGTTGTTGTGCACCATCATGATCACTAGTAACATTATATAATCGATTCCTAAGCGATCCATTTGCTGCAGATTCATACACTGAAATGGGAATTTGAGTCTCGAGACAGCACCCTATGAGCTTTAGAACATTATTGTGAGTGCTCATCTTTGCAGAAACAGCTACATCATTGAAATGACGGTCATCGTGGATGTATGTTTTGCACTTCCTAATGGAAATCATTCGGCCTTCAAAAGAACCATTGTACCATTCAGAATAGTCATCTCTATGAAAATTACGGCTAGGATCGTAGTTATTTGTTGCCCGCTGGAGTTCTTCACAAGAGTAGCTACGGATAGGAATTGGCCTACCATTACAAGAGGCAATCAGCTTCTCATGTAGTTTGCTTCCATTTTTATAAAACGCTCTCTCTCTTTCTTTCTCTCGTTTCTTTCTTAACATTCTTAACAAATTTTCTTTCTCTCACGGTTTGGCTTGAACATGGCTCAACCTTTAATCCCCTTCACCTCTGCCGTCCACGAAGCTACAAGGAAAGTTCGTCCTAAAATACGTGAAGCTTTCCTCTTGCAATTTGTTAGCTTCTATATTATTGACTTTCTGAAGAATTTGTTTTGCTGGATCATCATGATGTTGATATTTTACGCGGAAAGATTGTCTTTTTTTGGTTGAAAGTTGCAACGCGTAAAGGTTGTCGCTTCTATAACACCTAGGCCTGAGAGAAGGCAGCCTCTCCCAGGAAACATGGCCCAATTTTTCTTCACTCAAAAGTTTAAACACCACTTATGGTTTTAAAATATTTATAAAATAAAATAAACTTTCAGTAATTTGCATACAACACTGGTATGCAAATTAAAAATGCTTGCAGCAGAAAGGCAGGTATATTTATCCAGGTGCTAGCTTTCAGACAACCATGAGATAACGGAGAGAAACTGCAATGCATGTCATTAATGATATAATTCGAGTTTTCACTTGGTAACTCCAAATTAACAATGGAAGTTTTTCTTTCGCACCTTATACAACAAAAAGCAATACATTTTGAATTGACGAGATTACAAATACATACAGTTTTTGTACATAATCCTCTACTGCTGCTTTGTGGATTACAAAGGCATTCAGTTCTTGATACAAACTCTTCTACTAGGTGATTTGAAATTCTACAACTCTTCTTTTGATAATTAATATTCTACAACTCAGCGAATGATCTTTTTTGGGTCTTGGCAAAAAGTATTTGCAGAGAGTCATTACATAGAATCAGTGTTAAACCTCAAAAAGCATATCAGAACAGAATGAAAAGCAACAACTAGGAGAAATGACCTAGCTTTCAAGTATTGGCAAACAAGATACTCTTTCAATTTCCTTAATGATCAGTTCCTTTTCCTCCTCAAATTGCTCATCTTCAGCACCTGCAAAGATGAATAAATTAGCAGAGATAACTACAAAGGAAAGAACAGTTTCATATACAATGTTCTAAAAAACAATTTTTAGCCCATTTTAATCTAGAGCCAATGTGCTGCTAGCTAGGAGATACGCTGCCAAAAATATACAACCTTTTCCAGGAGAGAGATTGTGAAGCAATTCCAGCAATTTCTCCTGGTTTTTTGCCAGAATAACCTTTACTTCTCGGGGCTTGTTAGGATTAGCAACAAAAACCTATAAAAATAAAAATAAAATAAACAAAATAAACAAACGAGAAACATGTATGGCAAGCAAAGCTTCAAAACCTAATGCTTCAACAAGTTAATAAATTATAATTATGTTGTGAAAGAAATAGATATTTTGCAGGATGCATGTGGTACTTTCTAAGTGCACCAGAAGGAACGTGAAAATAAGCAAATTTGCAACTACAGACAAACAATGAGAAGAAAGAGCAACATTCGAGTACCTTGAAAATGTGGAAAGCAGACATCTGGATAGTTTTGCTTGAATCCTTCTCAGACAAACAGAAACAACAAACAAACAAACAAACAAAAAAGTTAATTGCACAGAGAAGGAAGAATTACAAATATGTTGCGGTCAATGTTTTGATGATAGAGGAGCTTGGAAAGCTGGTCTATTACAGCTTTGGGCTGCCCATTAGTTAATCAAGAATCAACATCAGCAGTACACAGTTTGAGCCAACCAACCTAGGAGGCAGAATAAGACAATCTAGTCAGACAGGTAGATTAAATTATTGATTAAAAAAATCCACAAAGCTTTGATAGGTCCAGCAGATGCCATATATCTGAACTTCACATCTAACAGATTAATAACAGATTTGGTTTCCTCCACCTAGCACTCAACAGACAATACCCTTCCACACATAAGTAGTTAAGACCTTAATTTGTATCACAAGGAAAAATTTAGGATGGCATTGGATCAATTGATCAGATCTTGAAACCTAGCATAAACCGCAGAAGAATGCGTGTCTACACAATGACCAGAATATCAAATTAACAGCAAGAAAAAAAATGTGCACAAGTAAAATAGAAGTACAAGACACGCAAAGCTGAACAAAAGAGTGAAAGAAACAAGAAAGTGATTCAAAACATAGAGACATATCTTCAGTTACACAAGAATAAATTCCATTCTCAGCAAGCCAACTCTTAAGCATCCATGCAAGAACCATAAATGACAATGGAAAAACAAATAAATAAATAAATAAATCCTATACCTTTAGCAATGTCATCATGACTTTCAAGTACCGAACTTCTAAAATGTAGCGCTTCATTATATGGGAATTTGGAGGCTCCAAAAGAAAATCCGAGAGAAGCTAAAATTCATGAGCATTCTATTGTTAGCATATCCCATGGGTCAAAAAAACAACAGAGCACTTACTGGAAAATTATAACAAGAGCCAACCTTTAAGGATTGCCTTCTTGTCACATAATTAGCAGAAGTCAAGAGATTCTCATATAAATTAAAGAACTGCAAAAAGAAATACCTATCAGATAATTTGAAAGTTAACATGAGATATAATTATACCAAAATAATTTTGAACAAGCTATTTTCACTGCCTGCATATGCAGTGTACAATATCAGGGTACATGCACATGCTGGTTTCCAAAACAACATGAATTAAAATGATTAGTATTATTCTTCAAAAAGCTTCTTGACCAAGAAAATTTCCTAAGCCTAAAATATTTATCAAGCATCCGTCAGAGATTCTAAAGAAACATTATTTGCTGCCTAGATTTATTCAGAATTTATAGGAAGAAAGACAAGGGCAGACAAACCTCATCATAATGAGCAGTCAAATATTCAGAGACCATCGTATCGTGTTTAGTAAGCAGATCCTGCAAAACATTTTTTTTTAGGGACATATAATGGAATAGCACAGAAAGGAACTTAAATAGTAAACAGATAAACACAAAATATAATAGAAACTCATAGATCTGACCTTAAAGGTAGAAAACGCATCAGAAGCAACATCAAAAGTAGGCAACTCCACGAATTTAAAGAACAACTCAAAGCTTGCAGACTCCAATATGTATCTGAAAAATCACTACAAAATTTAAACATGTGAAAAAATGAAACTTGCTTGCCACAAAGTAAGAGTGCATGCCAATCAAAATTCTCCAACAGAAGCAAATACCACAAGAACTACTTTTACTTTTAGCAACACCAAAGCATTACAATCAGCTTAGAATTTCTAATGTTTAACAACTGTATAACAAGGTTTTTAACGTGAGTGATAAATCCTAAATTTCTGAAGCAATGCTACTTCCATCATCACACTCCATATAAAAACAACCAAATCCTTTTTTCTTCCTTCCACAACACAATAGAAGCACCTTACCCCCTAAGTCCCATAAATAACAGGGTGAACACCAGACGCCCTCCTCAAAATAGAGAAAGGTACCATTGAATACAAAGGTCAGTGATCAGGCTACCAATTACTTGGATGCTGGTCCAATTATGTATTTATGTAGCCCCAGGATCCATGTTATATTATTCATTAATAAAAACAAGCCACCTTCAAATAGTGATAAAATTAATAGTTGTCTACGAAAGCTTATACATAACCAGGTGAAAATAAGCTAGAGGTTCTACAATAAGTGAATGCTTAAAAAAAGGGGGGAAAATGATAAGTCACACACGCATACAACATAAGCCTCATGCTTTGAACCTAAGCAATATTGTAAATATACCGTGATGAGTAACATAAAAATACATGGTATCAATTCATGCACTAATACATTACATAATTCCACATGCATAAATCATTTGCAAGTAGAATTTTGTCTATCCAGACAATGATGCACAGCTCATAAATCCTGTGTAGAGATAGTAGAACTCATCATCACTTGCACACAAAGCTCAAACAATCATAAGGAATCAGTAATCAGTCACAATAACTGGTGATTGAGCCTCATTCTTCTTAAACCTACCTAACAAAAAATTCTCAATATATATGCCTCAAAAGCATCCAAAGACCATAATCAAAATAGATCATAAAAAGTGATGGTGGTGATAGTGATGATGATATGATGGTGATGGTGATGGTGATAATGGAAAGATCACATCTGGAAGTTTTCATGAACTGGAGGCATCTCAAATATGCTGAACACAATCACACAATTTAATTCTTTCTACAATTTAATTAAATACCTTCCTTTTGTACAATCCTGTACAATCATTGCTAATGAATGAATAAATATGGAGCGCATTCACAAATTTGAACCAACTTAGCAGGATCATTAAGGGCACAACAGTTAGGGAAAAAAGAAAAAAAAAAAGACAAAGAAAAACAAGGAAGAAGAGGTTGAATGTCTTACTTTGTAAGTGACGGAAATTTGATGCAGTCCCTCAACATATTTCCACAATTCAAAGCAATTTCCTTGCTATCATAGCTGCTCGAAAAAAGAACTATCAGTCACACGCAACATTATCCTATCAATTCCTCTAACACCACAGCACTGAATGGCAAGTACATGGCACTAAATGGTAAATTTATTGCAATGGATGGTAAGTACATAACACTCCAACAGAAGACATAGCTACCACACAAAATAGGTACAATCAGCAAGCAAGACTACAAATTAAACTAGGGTACATGAAAATAGCTCGATACACCAATCATACAAACTTCTCAAAAACCGCTTTATTACTCGTGCCGGATGTTCAATACCTTCAAACATCCTAATATTCGTCTCTCTCCACTATAAAAGAACCTTACTTTACAATGAGTTTTCTACATATAAAATTGCAGGTGACCATAATTGATAGGACTTCAATAACCAAAATAACATAATGTGAAACACTGAAACCCATTAACATCAATAACAACACAATGCTGAATCTTGCCGAACGGCATCAATTTCTACACACCCCTTTAACATTAATAACCAAGACCCATTAACATTTAACTCACCACACGACAAGAAAATCTAGTAATTCCAAATGATTTTCAATATATTGCAGGCAGCAATACGCCGAGCCAACCTTCTGCTTCAACAATATAGACCAACAATGCACCAAATCCTTCCGCGTCTGCGTCAAAAACACTATACATCACTGTTAACAAAAATCGAGTTTTCAAACGCGTGAATTCCAACAATGTTGCTTCCTTCCGAAAAATTATTGCCCCGAAAACAACAAGAACTTACCTCCCAGCCCAATATAGGTAACTTGTGAACTAAGAGAGAAATCACATCCTCTTTACATATCTCTAGAGCCAGCTGCGTGACTTGATCGGCATTCGGCTCGTTCTCCCCGTCGCCGCTCAGCATACACCTCATTGTCGCGAAATTCTTCTCCACTTCTTCCAGAGCCTTTTTTTAACACAAACACAATTCAATTCATAAAAAATTTGTTCAATTTGTTCAATCAAAATTGTTCAAACAGACCTTTTCGAGGGCTTTGACTTCGACGACGGTTTTGGTGTCGAGCGCGGTGAGGGAGTCCCTGATGGCCTTGGCGACCTCGACTGGGGTTTTAGGCCTCGACGGCTTGAAGAACGAGAACGACATCGGTCGAGTCGAGTCGATTCGATTCGATCTGGATCGATTTCTCTCTAATCTCGTTTATTTTTAAAAGCAAAAGCAAAAAAGTCTACTTGGAATTTTGCTTTTTGGTTTTTGTGTTGTGGATCGCACTGATCATGCAAATAGAGAAGAGGTTCACTCGCAGCGACTTTTGTTTTGTTGCGTCGATTTTGAATCGACGTTATAAGATGTGTCTTTCACTTTCACAGGCCGTCGGATAAGTGATGCAAAATCATTTCGGACTATTTTAACAAACTTGTTAGTTGTTATCTCGCAGCAAAAAAAAAAATTATTTGCTATGTATTTTCATATATAGGACAAAGTTTGCGCATCCTATTAGAATTTAGAATGAGTGTTGATAGTCAAAATTTTGAAGACCAAAGAATATAAAATAATTTTTTTATTAACATCTTAACTTTTTTTTATTACTTATAAAGATCTTAAAAAAATATATTCTAAGATTCCCTCTATAAAATGTTGTGTGGAGTTTGAGCACCGAGGAGTCTTGACTAGGGAACAGTTTTCATAACTCAGATTAAGAAGGGTAAGTGCATTCCGAGAACTTCATCTACCCAAGTAGAGTAAGGGAATCAGGATAACTGATATTCCTTGAAATCCCGAGAAGGGAAGAAGGTCTGATAGCGAAAACAAGGATGGTGAGAGGAAGCTTCCTGGAGGGTGTACTTCCCACCGCTGCATTCAATGCTTTCTACCAACCTTATCAGTTGCATTAATGTGGAAATTACTCTTAAACAGTAACTTCATAACTAGCATTTCCATCTACCACATTTACCAGAGCCATGATGGGACAAGTTTCCTGACAAAATCTTCATCCATACCCTTATTGGACTCAAGAATACAAGAAATTAACCTAACTAAGGGTACTCTACACTTAAAATAGTAGCCCATTTCTTTACCCTTTTGGCAGTTGTAAACCTAGTTTACGTCATGGCAAGTTAGGTTGGTCCCTATTTTTTTACTTATTTTTCTGATTTATCATGTCTACGCTACCAAGAACCCTAAATAAGTTGGGTGAGCACTAAGTGGGGCAAAGCCTAAAGTTAATGAGGAAGTCCCTAGTAACTCTACCCATGGGAATTTGCATTCCACCTTCAATAAAGGCAATCATGGGAATAACAATGGCCTCGAGTGGTTTACTAACTAACCACTCTCCTAATTCACAGTGCTTGAGTTCTACATAGTCTGGGATTCTATATTTTTCCCTAATTAAAACTGGCCATGGCCTTAAGGGTCTTAACTAGTTTGGCAAATCTACCCATGTGTTCCCATTAGGTAAAAATAAGAAGAAAAAGAAAAGGAAAGCAAGCTCCCTATATGGTGATGGATGAAAGGCCAAGGGCACTTATGAGCAATGGAAGTTGATCCTCAGACTACAACTTTAAAGAAAATGTGTAGAAGCTATGTAAATGGAAAAAAATTACTCCCATTCTCCCTTTGTATAGAGGTGGGAAATGAGCGGTAAATTTCGCGCTCATTAATGCCAAGAAATCTGGGTCGTTGGATCATCATCGCCTCGTAGAACTTGAGGAGACAAGCAACTGTCTTATGCAATAATTGCCACGACGTGGATACTGAAGCATCAGGAGCATGCACAAGACAGGTGAAACGACATCCCCACATGGGAACATGTTGACACGCACTAGCCTTCTCATTAGAGCTAAAACCTCACTCTCAAAGTAGTATTTGAAGGTAAGGTTTTAAAGGGCTATTGTGTGAAGTCCATGGATCGAGGAGTCTTGACTAGGGAACAATTGTCATAACTCGGGTTAAAGAGGGTAAGTGCATTCCGATAACTTCATTTGCCTGAGGAGAGTAAGAGAATCAGGACAACTAATATCCCTTGAAATCCTGAGAAGGGAAGAAGGTATGACAGCAAGAACAAGGATGGTGGGAGGAAGCTTCCTGGAGGATGTACTTCCCATCTCTGGATTCAATGTTCTCCACCAATCTTATTAGCTACATTCATGTGGATTGACCCTTGAACAAAAACTTCACCACTAGCATTTCCTTCTACCACCTTCACCAGAACCATGATGGGACAAGTGTCCTGAGAAATGCTAGGAGGCGTCCAAATGGAGGGCTAAAATGCAAGGAGAAAGACTATAAAAAGAAGGAAATCCACCTAAAAAAAGGGTTGAACATTTTTCATTAGGAATGGAATAGGAAAGAGAGCATTATATAGTCTGGTGTAAAACTTGAACCATATTTATATATAAGAAAGCTGATTCTTGGACTTGCCCAAGGTGTATATTACACCCAATTGTTGTTAAATCTCACCAATTTGTTATGATAGGTTCCTCAGCCTTACTCCTGGGCTAATTTGGAATTGCACTGGGGCTTGGTTCTCACTCTCTCTATAAATTCTATTATTTTGGGCTTGACTTAAAGGGTAAAGCACTCAGTGGCGACTCCAGGAAATTTTTTCAGGGTGTTCCTCAACAAGCACAAATTACACGATCTAATAAAAAGAAAATTTTATACATTGACAACAACAACAATAAAAAAAAAAAAAGCAAATAATAAAATTTACAATTGCTTTCTACGAGTTTTCATATTTTGAAATCGTTGCATGATAGTCTCATTATCAATACTACAAGCTACATCCTTTTCAATATACACAACCAAACAATCATTCATCCACTGATCTCCCATTCGATTGCGCATTTCATTCTTTATATATTTCATTGCTGAAAAACTTCTTTCTACTGTTGCAGTAGCAACTGGAAGGGTCAAAGCTAATTTCACAAGCAAATAGACTAATGGATACGTCTCATGCTTCCCTGTGCTCACTAACTTTTCAGCAAGTTCCCTAACTCTTTGAAGCTCTAAAAAGAAGTCATTGCTGCGCATATCAAAAATGTAATTTTGAAGTTGAATGTCAAGTGCCAAAATATCTGTCCCAAGAAAATCAGAGGGATACAACTTAGCTAGACGTATCAATTTTTCCTTATCGAAAGCCACAAATGAATTACTTGGATTCAAGCAAGCCATACAAAGTAGCAAATCGGAATTCGCCTCAGAAAAACGATTGTTAAGCTCTTGAAGTTGCATATCTATGACTGTGTAGAATTGCTCAACACGATAATGATGTAAATTTGTATTTTGTTGAGTGTTGCGTCGCGGCCTCCCACTAACTACAAATATTTCATCCATGTTCAAGATAGAAATATCATGTGTGGTACAAAATGAAGACAGACACTTCAGTCAATAAAGATTCCCATCCATCATCTCTCATCACTTGCAATCTTTGCTTAGAAACTTTAACAAGATCCATAGCATTTACTATATCCTGATTTTTTTTTTTGCAAAGCTATTGACAACTCATTTGTGATCCCTAAAATGTTTTTCATCAAGTGTAAAGCAAAGACAAATTCAAAAGATAGAATTGACCTGATAATAGATCGAGCTTCTACTTTTTGGTCGGAGATGCCATCTTCTTCAATAATCTCAAGTACATCAACAACAACAGAGAACATCAAAATCAAGTTGAGAATAGTCCCATAATATGATCCCCAACGTGTATCACCAGGGCGTTTAAGATTTGTCTCTTGATTCAAACCTTGCCCACTTCTACGTACACCATTCTCTAAATCTTCTCTAATTTTGGCAAATTGTGCATCTCGAAGAGCATCTCGAAGAGCATCTCGTCTCTTACAAGAGCCTCCAACAACAGTTACTAAATTACTAACCACATAAAAAAAATCAGCAATATTAATGTGATTTTTAGCAACGGCAACAAGTGTCAATTGAAGTTGATGGGCAAAACAATGGACATAAAATGCTGACTTATTCTCTTTCAAGATTAAAGTTTTGAGACCATTGATATCACCTTGCATATTACTAGCCCCGTCATAACCTTGCCCACGTAGGTTCGATAAACTCAAATTATGTTTACAAAGTAAACATTCAATAGCATATTTGAGTGACAAAGCGGTGGTACTTGCTACATGTACAATGCCAAGGAACCGCTCTATAATAATTCCTTTTTTGTTCACATAACGAAGAACGAGAGTCATTTGTTCTTTCACTGAGATGTCACGTGACTCATCAACTAATATTGAAAAGAACCCATTGTCAAGATCCTTGATGATGACTTTGGATGTTTCACATGCAATTGCATTCACCATGTCTTTTTGAATATCAGAGTGGGTAAGCTTGCAATTTTTCAAAGCATTTTGCAACACTTCTTTGATAGATTCATTGTGATCCCCCCAAAATTGTAGAAGCTCAAGGAAATTTCCTTTATCACTTGAACCTTGAGATTCATCGTGACCACGAAAAGCTAGTCCTCGGCATAAAAGGAATCTTATGCAATCAACTATTGCATTTAATTGAATCCGATATTCAAGTTTTTCCTAATTTGATTGCTTAACAAAAACACTTTGAATGTGCTGATTTTCCTTCAGTAGATCTTCACCCTTCTTGACAGCTTGGTTATGAGCACTATTAACTCCTCCAACATGAGAATCTAACTTCACAAGCTGATTCCAAAGTTTGAATCCCTTCGTTACAAAAGTCTCACCTCCTCCTTGCTTACCAACATCTTGCCCAAATAGGTAGCAATAAAAACAAAATGCCGCATCCTTGTCTATACTATATTCCAACCATTTTCTACCTACATACCACTTGGATCTAAATCGATGGGGCTTTCCAGAAAAATTTGATGTAGGGAAATCATGAAGAACAGGTTGACAAGGGCCATTTGTTAAATAATGTCTTCTTATTTCATCATGATTATTAGGATGATAAGATGATATCTTTTGTCGTGGCCCAGGATCTGAAGGAAGATTTTCTAAGTTAAAGTCAACACGAATTCGCTTAGAAGATGAAGATGAATCTTGCACAGAAGATGAAGATGAATCTTGCACAGGAGATGAATCTTGAGTACGTAGTTTTCTTATCAAATATTTGTCCATAATTCTAGCAAAAGAATAAACAATAAACTATAAGTTCATTTGAAATATTAATAAAATTATTAATTATTGTTGTTTAATTGTTTCATTAATAATTAATTTGTTTGTCTTTTAGAAAATATAATTTATTATATTGTTGTTTAATTAATTATAAAATTATTAATTATTGTTTAGCTTAACTTAATTTAATTTGTTTGTCTTTTATAACGTATTGATTAATTATGTTGCTTTAATTATTGTTTAGCTTAATTTAATTTGTTATATTGTTTACACTAAAAGGATCATTAATGTGCATATTACACATTCTATATGCACCACAATACTTAAAACACTAACTAAAAGCTAAAACAATGTAACGTGCAATCAGCAACCCGACCCCCATGTGCCCATCTACCCCACACAAGCACAACACTGTCAACACAAGCCTGATATCCTGCCAATCAGAAAATTTCACAATGACACGTAACACTAAAAGACAATAAATACAGAGACCAACAGGTCCAACACCAACACATTACAGTATTACACACTACACGGTACACACACACCAACAACAAGTCAACAACACCAACACCAACACCAACACTAACATCAACATCCGTGATAAAATGATAAAAGCCAAATTCAAAAAAGTAATAAACAGACAAAAAAATTAATAAAGTAAAAAGTTGAAAGATAAAGTTTGGCCAAATTGCAAAAATAGCCAATCACAGTTGAGTTCAAGAATCAATCAAAGGAGAGAGAGTTAGTCTTATACTCTTATTAAAGACAGAATAAAGAGAGAGAGAGAGTAGAGAGTTTCATTTATTTCATTTTCATATATTCATTCTGTCATTCATTTCATTCGGATAGAGAGAGAGAGTGAGAGACTGAAAGAGCAGAGACAGACAGAGAGAAAAAGAGAGAGCGAAGCGGCGAAGTACCTGGAGAGTGGAGACTTGAGAGAGTCCGATCTGGCAATCTCCGATGAGGTTAGCGACGCCGCAGAGGGGCGAGCTGTGCGACGACGACGCGGAGGCCGGAGGGGCGAGCGAGCGGCGACGACGCGGTGGGGCTGTGACGAGCTGATCGGTGTGAGCTCAAGCGGCGTTGCTGTGGGGCTGTGACGGCGACAACGTTTAGGCGTTGCTGTGAGCTCAAGCGGCGTTGTTTTCACTGACTGAGACACTGAGTTTAGGTTTGGTTTAGGGGCTTTAGTGGTTTCTTTTCTTCTTCTTTTTTTTTTATAATGCTTTTAGTGATTTCTGATTTAGACATTTAGGGAATGACTGATTTGAGTCTGAGGCGTTGCTTTTTTTTTTTTTTTTTTTTTTCCCGGAGAATCCGTGGGTTTGTTACGCGTGGGTTTGCTACGCCCACCTCTGTAATCTGGTGGGCTTGCCGTGGGGCGTGGGCAGTAGGCTTGCCGTGGGCTTGGCTGATACAATTTTTCTTTTTTTTTTTTTTTTTTTTTTTTTTTTTTTTTTTTTTTCAGATTGTAGTTCAAAATTTTTTTTGGGTTTTTTTCTTTTTTTTTTAGAAAGTAGAACATATAATTTTTTTTTAATTTGAGGGTGTTCCTGATTCTGTAATTGAGGGTGTTCTTACAATTGAGCTAATATAAAAAATTAAAAAAAAAAAAAAATTTCAGGTTTTTTTTCAGGTCAGGGTGTTCCTGGGAACACCCTGACTTCAACGTAGCGTCGCCTCTGAAAGCACTACTAATCTAATTGGGCTTGTGCCTGTATATTTTGAGCTCTTACAAATGTTATCAATTAAATTGACATAATTAATAGATAAGACTTAAGAGTTATCAAAGAAATTACAAATTTTATTATATAATTCTTACAAACTAATATTAATGGATTGCTAATAATTGAAAAAAAAAAAGTAATTTAGAAAACTAGGAAAAAAAATTTTAATTTATTATATTGTTTTTAAGTGCCACCAATTGCATTAAATATTTTTTGTGGTAAAATTAATTGTATCTTTAGTGATTTAATATCAATAATTTAAATGATACCAAAACCGTATGCTTTTGAATGAACTTATTTTTATTAATTTATTTAGTTTATTGGGTAAAAAATACTAGAGATGAATATAAGCTCAACCAAATGATACATTGTCTTGAATTAGCAGACAAAATCTTACCCATGCCAAAAGTTTGTAGCTCAATTGGTTGATATATTTAGATGATTAAATACCTCCCTTAACTATTAATATATAAAAAAAAAAAACCAAAAAACAAATCTATCCCATTAATTTTATAAAAATAATGATGTTAGGAATAAAAAAAATCCTACATAGAGCATAAAAACTTGTGTGTTTTCACAAAATAATAATTATACTAAATCAAAGTTTCATTTATTGTTAAAGCTCACCAATTACACTAATCGCCACAAAATGTTCGTCCAAATTGGAATTACTACTTACTTGTTATGCTAGGAGGTGGACCGAGTCAAATGTTGCAAGAGTACTCTTTTGTGCAGTGATTCCGTTGAGTTACATGGCAGCAAGTATTTGACTCTTTGTCGCATGCCTAATTCACAGGAATATCAAGACTCAATTATTTTGCTACTGAAGCTAAGGAACATAATAATTTTATATTCCATAGCAAAATAATTTTTTTTTTTGGGTCGAACATAGCAAAATAATTGAGTCCTGATATTCCTGTGAATTAGACACGGGACAAAGTGTCAAATACTTGGTGCCATATAACTCAACGGAATCACTGCACAAAAGAGTACTGTGCCCAGCTTTGCCAGTCATGCTGTTTCCTAAAAACTGTCGCCTGATAAAAAATAAATAAAAAAGCTACCTTTATACGTCTGACACGTTGTCCCAAAAAAAGAAAGTTGATGTTTCGTATTTTCACCTCACACCTACTGTTAATGAATCCAACTGATAAACTATAGCTAATTAGATTGAACAAAAGATGCAAAGTTTAATATCTGACTATATCAAAAATTAAATAGTATTTTAATGTCTTGATTTTATGATAAAAAATTATTATTAAGGTTTATGCTTATTTTTAATTAATTTAATTAATAAAATATCTATTTAGCGTGATTAATTTTGTTAATTTATTTTACTATTTATATTATTTATAAATTTTATTATACTTTTTTATACTATTTATAAGTTTTATTATATTATTTTAATTAATTTTTATATTCATTTACAAATAAAAAATTTTTAATTTCAACAAAATAAATGAATCTTAAAGATTCCCAAGTCTCTATTCTCTAATAGTTGAATAAATTGAACAAAAAATCTATAGTTGAATTTCCAATTACACCAAATAGCGATTCATTTCTCACTGTCTTAGTTTCAAGACAAAAAAGCTGAGCGGACAATAGGATGAAACAATCTCTTTAAAAAAAAAAAAAAAAAATCGAAACTCACATCTTGCAAGTTGCAACACACACCACAACACCAGATACGTTTCCTTCTCTCACCACCTTATAAAAAGAATAAAATAACCGCCGACTCCACCGCTTTCCCTTACAAATACACCACTTTTCTCTCATCAATTTCTGAAAAAAACTACACCTTTTGGTAACAAACAATGCGAGGGCACGATCGGATCAACGCGTGTCTTCCCGACGAGCTCCTCATCGAGATTTTCCGGCGGCTCCTCGACTCGAAGCCGAGCCGCGACGCCTGCTCTCTCGTCTGCAAGCGGTGGCTCAACCTCGAGCGCCTCAGCCGCTCCACCCTCCACATCGGCGCCTCCGGCTGCCCTGACCACTTCCTCGGCCGCATCACTCGTCGCTTCGTCAACGTCAAGACCGTCCACATTGACGAGCGCTTGTCGCTCCCGGTTCAGTTCGTAAGCCCTCTCTCATTTCCATTCGAATTCCTTAATTTTTTTAGGTTAGGGATTTAGGGTTCAATACTATTTGAGTTTGGCCTTTGAATTTGATAATTTAGTTTAAATTTGTGAGATTTTTGTTTTGTTTTGTTTATTGGAGATCAATTTGAGCTGAGCACTTTGTGATTCTCAAAATGTGATTTTTGGGCATTGAAGGTAATCGAATTGGATAATTTGATTTTTAATCAGTTTCGATTAAGAAATGAGATGTTTTTAGATTCAAGCATTTGCCAATTAACAAAATCTCAGCTTTATTTGAAATAATCTATAGGTTTTAGCTTTTTGTCTCACATTATGCAAATAAGAAAATAAGTCATTCCCAAACGGACACAAATCATAATTCCACTATAGCTTAAATTTGTGACGATTACTGTTTTGTGCTTGTTTTGGGCATAATTTTGTTTATTAGACTTCAGTTCAGCACTATATAATTTTGTTTATTAGAGTTCACTTCTCCTATCTACCGTATCATGTTATAATTTTTCAAAAATTGCTCGTGTCGCTGTATCGTAGCCGTTCCCGTACTAGTGTCTGTGTCCATGCCCATGCATCCTAGGTTATTGGTTACAGAAAGTTGTTCCAACTCTTGACCATTTTGTTTTGTTGGGTGAATATGGGGCTTTTATTGTGAGGAAAAATTTTCGTGAGGAAAGGTACATTGGTTTTGACAAACAGGGCCTTTGCAAAAAGAGGAAGTTTGAGTTCAGTTTCAGTGCTTCTTTAGCTTGTTAAATAGTTTGATTATGTGATAAGACAAGTTTCTATGTGTAGAGAAGATGTGGCAGTGAATCCACGAGTTCATACACAAAAAAGCGGCGTTATGTGAAGGAGAAAAGCGGGTCTGAAGATGGTGATTTTGAGACGTCTTGTATGTCGGATGCTATGTTGAGTGTCCTTGGTGAAGGCTTTTCAAAACTTGAGAAGTTGAGCTTAATTTGGTGCAATAATGTGACAAGCACGGGTTTAGCATCATTAGCTCAAAAGTGTAGTTTGTTGAAGTCTTTGGATTTACAGGTAAATCTTTGGTTAATTGAACTCAACACTGTTCTACGTGCTGATTTTTTGATATTGTATTACGTAATGCCTTGCCTACGTTTGTGATTGATGCAAGTGTTTTTTTCTCCTTCTTCTTTTAAAGCCAGTTTTGCGATCATCATTGCCTACTTAGTTGAGATTTAACTGATCTGTCCCTTCAGATGGGATCATGGGAAGGGCTTGGCATCAAATCTTCATACTCGTCATTTTGTTGTTTACTTTCGATTCTATATGTCTGTGCAATACATTATCATAAGCTTTACTTTTTTACACTTTTTTTTAGGGTTGCTATGTTGGAGATCCAGGTCTAGCTGCTGTTGGACAGTGCTGCAAGCAGCTTGAAGATTTGAATTTGCGTTTTTGTGAAGGTTTGACCGATGCGGGTGTGGTTGAATTAGCACTCGGTTGTGGGAAATCATTAAATACTCTTGGAGTTGCAGCTTGTGCAAAAATAACTGATATCTCATTGGAAGCTGTTGGGTTGCACTGTAAATCTCTTGAGACCTTGTCATTGGATTCGGAATATGTGAGTGACAAAGGGATGCTTGCTGTAGCCAAAGGATGTCCTCTTTTAAAAGTTCTGAAGATACAATGTGTCAATGTTACTGATGAGGCTTTGGCAGTTGTGGGCGCTTGTTGTTTGTCACTCGAGTTTCTGGCTCTATACAGTTTGCAGAAATTTACTGATAAGTTAGTTGCTGTCCATCTGCCAATTGTTATTTGCTTCTTTCTTTCATTTTTTTTCCCTTTATCTGTGTTGCGATAAGAATTTGATGTGTGTTTTCTATTATTCTTAGACACATTTATCTTTCAAAGTGGTTGGAATTATTGATGAAGTTGAGCCAGTCTTTATTATGTCACTGGTTTTGCTTAATGTCGCTGTGCTAAGTATTTAGGGTAATTATTTCATTTATTCCCACTTAGATTCTCATTGCTTATTTTCTTCCACTTAACTCGTTTCAGGGGTCTACATGCTATTGGCAGCGGCTGTAAGAAGTTAAAAAATCTCACTCTTAGTGATTGCTATTTCCTGAGCGACAAGGGTTTGGAAGCAATTGCAACTGGTTGCAAGGAACTTACACATCTCGAAGTTAATGGGTGCCATAATATCGGAACTTTGGGACTGGAATCTATTGGAAAATATTGCCAGTATGTTTCTCTCCCAGCCTAATCTTAATGACTTGGGTATGTGTATACGATAACGTGTGCATTGATTGAAAGTCATGTTTGGTTCACAATATCACACAAGCTACTAGCCCCATTGCTCTTGAGCTCTACAAGTATTCATTTAAGCTACATGCTTTTACTAACCTGTTAAAACTATTTAATATCATTTCATTGACATTTTGGAAAAGATTTCAATGTTCTGGCACTTTCTTTTTTATCATTACGGTGTAAAGTTCTTCCATGAGATGGAATGATGGATACTCATCTGTCTTCTGCAGTAGCAGCCTTGGCAAAATGCTTTCCACTCAACTTAGTGAATGAGGAAAATATTAAATTAATAAAATAATGTTATCCAATCTGCATAAAAGTATCATGGCTTCCTCTCAGTTAAGGGTTTGGATGGATTTAGTCACATAATTCCTTGCATTTTATAGTTAGGTTGTGTTCACATTCTGCTTAATTTGAAGTATATTTCTTGCATTTTACATTGATCAAAGCTAGTTACATATTCTTGGCTTTTGGCTAAATATGTAACATTTGTTTGATACAGTCTGTGGATACTTTTGTGAAGATGCTAATCTTAGCACTGAATATTTGCAGGCAACTCACTGAGTTAGCACTGTTGTTCTGCCAAAAGATAGGTAATAAAGCCCTTCTTGAAGTTGGAAGGGGCTGTAACAAATTGCAAGCTCTTCACTTGGTAGATTGCTCTAGTATTGGAGATGAAGGCATTTGTGGTATAGCTAGGGGCTGCAGGAATTTAAAGAAACTTCACATTCGGCGGTGTTATGAGGTCCTCGCTCTCTCACAATTAGTTCTTGTATTGCATATTTTGCCGAACTAATGTCTTGACTAATTTGCCAAAATTTTCATTAGTATTCTAAGTATTCCTTTCATTTATTTTATCTTCAAAAATTCTAATTTGTTCTTGATTCATTTGGATGGTTGTTCTCACAAAACATAGCAGCATTTAAATGCTTACTGAAGGTATGAGAACAACCATCCAAATAAATCATGAACAAAACTTTGACTTTAATTTGTCTATCTTCTAGCTTGAACAAATGGCTGAGATATGTCCTCTTTATTATCTAGAAAATTTCTATCAACTGTTGGGGTCAAAATAATACTTTGTACTTTGCTTCTTTCAATATCAGCTTGAATGTTTACAGTGCCCTGCTTGTAAGAATGTTATAAAAATGTAGGAAACGTGGGAATTTTTAACTATGTTGCTGGTCCTTTTAGCAATTAAAAAAAGTACAAATTTCACAAGTAAAATATTTTAAATACAGCCTCAGAGTTTAGGGTAATTTTGATTTTTATCCCCCTAAAGCTTTAAAATTTTGATCCGCCCTCCTTACATTGCATATCATTTGAATTTATTCCCTTCCATCCATGCGCCATGCCTACCTGTCCATTAAGTGTCAACTAAGCTAAAAATAACAGTGTGATTACTTCATTTTGTCCATGTCAATAAAAAAAGTAACATTTTATCTTATTTTCTGTTTTATTTTCATTTTAACATCATTGTTTGGATAGGAGATTATGTTTGTAGTGATGTTCACAAATTGCATTGGGGTTTCTTAGAGTTAGGTTTCTGTTTGGCTGCCTAGAAAATGGTGGAAAAGTTTTTTTTTTATATTTAATTTTAATGTGTATTTTTTTAGATTATAGGGGATAGTTTTTACATTTTTATCATTTTTTATGTTACTTAATTGACTTGACATCATTTAATTAATGTGGCATAATTCGATTGGTCAAACTAATAGACATGATAGGCTTAGCTGGCACTTAAAAGACGGCTAAGCACTGCACATGGACAGAAGGGAAAAAATCCAAAGGATATATGACATTAGGGGAGCAGATCAAAATCTTGAAACTTTAGGAGACAAAATCAAAATTACTTGCAACTTTAAGGGTGTAATTTGCATTGTATTTAATGTTTTAAATAATACGATAGTTGTATTTTTTTTGTTTAATTCTGCATCCTTAGTGGGCATTCACATTTTTTATAGTGTAAACATCTTGCACTATAGTCTCATATATCTTTTGTTTTTGCCATTAATAGATTGGAAGTAGGGGAATTTCTGCTATTGGTGAGTATTGTAACTCTCTTACAGATCTTAGCCTTCGATTTTGTGATAGGTAAAATATTCTTCACAACTGGCTCTTTATATTTTTGTTTCTTACCCTTGAGAATTAGATATTTTTCCCCCTATAGTCAACATTTTGCCAGTTGAAATCTTCATCATTGCATGGAACATTATATAAATCCTACCGGACCTCTGACTGAAACAACCCCCCCCACCCCCCCCCCCCCCCCGGGCCCCGTTTTTATCACTAGGGTTGGAGATGAGGCCCTTGTTGCCGTTGGTCAGGGTTGCTCACTACAGCATCTAAATGTCAGTGGCTGCCACCAAATCGGAGATGCTGGAATAACAGCCATTGCAAGAGGCTGCCCACAGCTCCGTTCCTTAGACATAAGTGTTCTCCAGGTGCGTTCTCTCTCCCCATCCTCGGTTTATGATTCTATGTATGCATGCATAAATTTGCATTAACCTTGGATAGATACTCTGATTAGTAAAACTTGTTTCTATGTGAATTTTATGAAACTGAAATTTAGTGCCCCAAATTGCTCTATTGTTATATTGATGTGCACTCTATGTGCATTTGGCTCCAACTTAAAAAACTAGCTTATTTTACTATTCGGCTTATTTTTGCTACTATTCATGGGCCCTATTAAACTTTTTGGTAATATATATGGGTCTCGTTGTACTATTTCAGCTAACTTTTACCTTTATCTATAGTATTTTCAGCAAAAAAATTTTAGTTTCAGCTAAATAAGCAAATCTCAAACAGACCCTATATGTAATTGAAAGATGGATTTAAAACTTTGAATGAGTAGTTGGAAACATATGATACTGTAAAATGATGGCATACATGTGCAAATATAAAATTACTTGATTTTTTTTTATCAGGTCGTCGAGTAAAAATTTTATTTACATATCGATGTGTATGTAATAGGACCATTGTCTGGTGCAATGATAAAGTTTTTGCCTGTGAAGTGCACAATTTCAATCCTTAGAGCAGCATCATTATAATATTGTTAAAAGGTTGGTCCATATCCAAGTCATCCTTCCCAAAACCTAATATAGTTGGGTCTAACGCTGGGTAATAACTTTTTGATACAAACGCTGGGTAATAAGCAATAGCCTTTATTGATGCACATTTAATATCTATGCGCTGGTATGTGAAGTTCACACATCCTGAGTTATGCACCAGTCAACTTGGTCAAAACAACTCCTTGATTCAATGGTTTTATCCGTTTGCCCTCTCCTCTTCGTGCTGTTTCCTCTTCAATCTAACATATTTGTCCATCTTGGCAGAATTTGGGGGATATGGCAATGGCCGAGTTAGGAGAAGGCTGTCCATTACTCAAAGAAATACTTCTGTCACACTGCCGCCAAATAACAGATGTTGGTATAGGCCACCTTGTACGAAATTGCAGTCTGCTTGAATCCTGCCACATGGTTTATTGCCCTGGTATAACTGCAGCTGGAGTTGCCACTGTGGTTTCCAGTTGCACCAACATAAAGAAGGTTCTGGTTGAGAAATGGAAGGTTAGTGAGCGGACCAAACGAAGATCAGGCTCTGTCATCACTTACCTCTGTATGGAGCTTTAGATCCAACATCAATTTATGTACATACGCTGAGCTTGTACACGTTCGATTACAAACCGAGTGGGAAGCCCAGATCTTGGCACTCAGAAAGATAAGCAGTTACTTGTGCATATGCTGTTGATGTTTCCTTTTCCTTTCTTTTCTTTTAAAAAAATATATATTTCCTTGTTGCTCCCTTTCAGTTTGTCAGTTGTATTTATTGTTTGTGTGTGATACTTGTACCAAATGTAATAGTGTTTAGGAAATGATTCAGTGTAAATGAATGAATTATGTTTTCAATGCAGCTCTTATGTATAGAAAAGTCTGGTTTAGAAAATGAAGTTCTGCTTTCAAAACTTAGAGCCCATTTTTCCTTCACCAAATTGTGTACTGATTCGTACCTTTTCTCTTCTTTTCTTTTCCTTTTTTAATAGACTAATGATAACATCTGGCTTGGTTGGCGATTTTTCAACTCTAGTACCGGGAAAGAGCTTTTAGATTTGAAACAGCTTTGGATACCTCCTACAGAATCAAGTTCTTCGCCACCGAAATTAGGGATAACTTTCAACCCAACAAGTGAATTAACCCCTGCAACTGAAAAAGTTGCAGTGGAAATCTTTCCTTGGCAATGGGACACTCTGCAACAAAATCCTAGATTTTTAACCAATTACTCACTTTCCCAATGGGACACTCCAGGATTGAAAAGGCTTCTCTTTAGAAAATGTTATAAAACCCAAGATCTTTGATAGCACCGAATCTGAAATCCAATAAATTGCTTCATTAATAAGCAACAAAACGCTGAACTATCTTTTGCAGTGTGTGTGTGTGTGTGTGTGTGTGTGTGTGTGTGTATTTTTTTTTTCTCATCAGAATTTAATCATGTTTCTTTAAATTCCAATGTTGAGGACCACCACTTCTATTCGCTGAACTGTCTAAACTGGGATAATCCAAAATACATGACAAATTCTGGACAAGGTTTCCATATGAGATGCTCCAGCTGTGTTTGCTTACCATAATAAAAAAGCGAAGAGCTGTGTCCAAAACTCCAAATGGCCTCATTTACTTGATCATTTTCATTTTTTTTCCCCAGAAGTCTACCTCCACTGAGAAAATAGACTCATTGTAAGCAAGCTTGGACAGATCATCTTCATGCAGTATTATAAGGGTTCAAGACTTCAAGCAACAAAGAAGGTAGCTTGCACTGTTCTTCCCACGCGAGGAGATGCCTTATGTATCTAACGTATGTCTCACAGCATGTGGGAACTGCGAGTATATGGACCTCACTAACCCAAACATTCTTTTTCTTTTTTCCTGAATAAATAATTAAATATCAATAAGAAACAGAAGATGGTCCTAAAATATATATATATATATATATATATATGAAGCAAAAAAAAAAAAAAAAAAAAGAAGAGAGAGGAGAAGATGTTCAAATGACTAAAGGCACGTTTAGTACACTAAATAAGAATTACGACAAAAATAGTAATATTTATTACTGAAAATAAAATATCACGTAATGGAACAACTAAATATATTTATAAGTTTGGTTGTAAGTTATAACATTAGAATAAAACTTAAGAAGATCTATTTTAAAAAATATCTTACTCATACAATCATATTTTTTTAAAAATAATTTTTTAAAAAAAAATTTAAGAGAGAAATAAGTAATTTTTTAAGATTTTTTATTTTTATAATTGTAATGTGTATATGAAAAATTTGTTTGCTTAGAAATATATTAATTATAAAAATTATTATTCTTATTAAGGAATAGCTATTACAAATTTACAACAATTTTAAAAAGGAATAGTTATTCTTCATTTTAAAGAATAGTTATTCTTAAGAAGTAATTATTCCCTATAATAAAAAATTTACCAAACTAAAGAGTAGCTAAATCATAGAAATAACTATTACATTATAGTGTCTATTACAACTTACCAAACATGCCCTAAGTTGTGGGGCAAAAAAATTTACATTCCTTTCCTATATAATAAATATATATATAAAAAAAAAAAAGAAGAAGTTTCCGCAAGTGAGAAAATTTAAGGCAGTCTTTCAATTCAGGGTAGGATCAAGGAACCATTGAAGGGAGGAATGTAACTCATGTAGAGCTTGGAGAGCTTATGATTTGAGGATTTAGCTCAAAAATTGTTTAAGGGCATGTTTAGTAAACTGTAACAAGCATTGTAATGTAATAGTCATTTCTATGATTTAACTATTCAATAGTTTGATTATATCTATAATGCAGGAAATAGTCATTCCTTATAAATAGTTACTTTTTTAAATAAAGAATAACTATTCCTTTCTAAAAGGGTTGTGATAGGTATTCTTTAGTAAATATTATAATTTCTAATATTAAATTATTTCTAAATAAAAAACTTTCCATATCCACATAACAATATGGAAATAAAAAATCACCCAAAAATAACTTGTCTCTCTCAAATTTAAAATATATTATTTTCTAGAAAATATTGTTCGAGTGAGATATTTCCTAAATTATATCTTTAAGTTTTATTCTAATGTTACAACTCACAACTTACCAAACTAATGAATAAGTTTAGTTATTTCATTACAACATATTTTATTCCTAGTAATAAAGATTACCATTTCTTTTGAATTCCACGTTACTATTAATAACACATGATTAGTAACACATGATACTATGAGCTTTCAAAATTTTGCTTAAATATAACAAACTGCAATATTATGGATTTGAAATCTGTTCATCTCTCCAATCAAAAAAAAAAAAAAAAAAGAAATCTGTTCATCTCTTGTTGTATCGTTCTTTTTTTTCTTTTCTTTTTTTTGCTAAACCTTGTTGTATCGTGTTAAATTGTGAGATTCCCCCCTTATATTAATAAAGTTTAAATCTCTTTAAAATTTTCATAAAAAAATATTATCATTTTATACACTCTTTTTTAATAATGGAAAGCCTAAAGATGGTTCTTCAAAAAAAAAAAAAAAAAAAATTCACATTATATAAATAATTCAAACTATTACTCTACCCAAACTAACCATGTGTTTGGGTAGAGTATTTGGAATCAAAATTCCCCCCTTATTCAACCGCAGCTGCCTGAAGAAATAAACCAACAGTTGCAAATGTCTGATAATCAGATTCAAATTCAACTATTGCAGAATCTTCAACAGCAGCAGCAGCAGTCACTTCTAGCATAGCAGTCAGCTCTGCAACAACCTGCTCAATTTTTACACAACTCCAAGACCCACAGCTGCAGTTGTTAGATTAGATATGTTGCAAAACTTCTCTAGGTCTCTCTGACAAACACCCAAATGCTGGAGTTGTCCCTCAAGCAACCTCAACCTCGCTCCCTCAGTCAATCCCACGTCAGATGACAAGGAATAGCAGCCGCTCATATATTCGGTTCTCTCATCCACCCCAGCAGCCAAAGCTTCAACAACAGCAATCTGGTGTTCGGCCCGATATATCTGGTCATGTGGGGCTTCCTGTACCCCCAAGAACCAATCAGCCATCTACAGCCGGTAGCAGTATAGTGACAGGAGCTGCTGGTGCTGGGCAGTCTGCAATTACCAATGATCTTCCATCTTGTTCCACTTCACCTTCCAGTTCCACAAACTACTGCCACAATGCGATTCAGCCAGCGATGAATGACATGCCCATTGAAGTACAGCTATCCGGGAGGACATGGCTCATTCTTCTGCCACAATCTTGTGTCCAAGTGCCTTGGAAATCATTTTATCTAATGCTAACCTGGTTAAAGATTTGCAGCAGAAGTCCATTTTGAAGCCATCATTTAACATCTCTAGGAATCAAAATCAGGGATTTTTTTTGCTCCACAAAAATACTTGAATGGTGCAGCTTCCCAGACAGATTACTTGGACACATCATCTTCAACAACTTCAGTTTGCCTTTCACAGAATAATGTCTATTTACAGCAGAAGAACAATCCAGTGTCCTTCAATCCCCAATAATTGTTGTTTAGAGACACCAGTCAGGATGGGGAAGTTCAGGCAGATCCTTGGAATAGCATTCCCCATGGGATTAACGCACAGTCAACTAGGGATACCCTTGAATCCTGATCCTTTATTAGCAAAGGGCATAACAAGGTTAGGGAAGGATATCCACAATAATTTCTCTTCAGGAGGCATGATTATAAACTATGAAATCCAAAAGATACTCAACAGGAACTATCATCCTCAATGGTTTTCCAGTCTTTTGGCTGCTAGTTTGGACAAGAGAACTGAATATTTGGAGGATCTAAATAAACATGATCTTATTTTCCTAGAACTACAAAACTCTCGGGCTAATACATGTAAATTGATTTTTTGAGCTAATATCATCATCTCAATGTCTTGACATCAAGTTTTTCTAGTTCTAAATCAAACAAAACAACCATGACAATCAATACATGAATATAGAACAAATGACCTCGAGCTTTCAGTTTGTATAGATTTATTCAACCAATTCAATTCACTTTTCCTTCATTGCTTTTGTTCACCCCACTAATATTTGCAAATCATAGACAACTCTGTTAATTTTTTAGATTCCATACCCAAATCAATTTTTTTTAAATGGTATAAAATTCTATAAGGATTCAGTGTTAAGTTTCTTGTTTTAGATAATTTTTCACATTGTCGATTTATTTGGTTTTTTCTGTAACCTTTGTCTTTTTTATTTTTAGGAACTATATGCTGCACTTAGTAGTTTTCAAAAACTTTGGGTCAAACCTTTATTATAGTAATCATCATATGAGTTCTCTTTATAGGCCGCAATAAATTCTTCTGCTAGCCTTAATTACCAGCGTTTCATAAGGTCAACTTTGAGTTCTATACTGAATAAGCCAACATGAAATATTTACCAACATCCATAGAAATAAAGATTTGAAAACAAAAATCAGTTCAGAACACTAAAAAAATAAAAATAAAAAGCAAGAAAACAGGTTCCAAGGGTTGGAGCTCGCCCAAGCTCCATTCTTTATGCTCCCAATATCCATCCCTAGCAGCACCACCCTTTTTGGCAACAGCTTAAAAGGGACTAATGTGAGAGAGGTCAATATGCTTATCAGATCACACCCCCACCATGAAAGACGCTACGTTGCCCAATGGTGTCCCCTAATCCAAACAAGGAATATAAGTGTAAAACGTGACATACTCAAGGTCTATATAAAAAAAATTACTACTGTATTATATAGATAAAATAAACATATTAAAGGGCTAAACATGCACAGGATAATTATTGAGAAGTATTTGATCCCTTTCCATGCGAAAATTATAATAACTTTGGATAATCAACATTAATATGTTAACAAATTACTTGTGGCAATGTGGGACACAGATATAGGAGGTAATGTGTTAAGCTAATGGCTTGCCACCTTTTCCTTTTATAGTGTGTTTGAAAGTCTGTAGAGAGGAGAGTAAACAGAAAGGGGAGGGGAATGGTTACCCCGTCCCTCTGTTTGGATGTTTTAAAAATATTAGGTAGAGTAAGGGGAATAGAGATATCCACCTCTTTGTTTGGATGTTTTAAAAATTAAGGGGAGGGGAATGGTTACTGCGTCACTCTGTTTGGATGTTTTAAAAATATTAGGTAGAGTAAGGGGGAACAAAGATATCCACCTCTTTGTTTGGATGCTTTCAAATTAAGGGGAGGAAAGGGGGACGGGGAGGGAGTGGTCATATAAATTGACACTTATGGTCATTATTTGCTAATTTTAAAGAAATGCATATAAATTAACATCATAAGAGTAAAATTGACAATTTAAATCCTTCTTCCTCTCTAAATTCCTCCAATTTGGGGAATTGAAAAAGAGGTGTTAGGAGGGGTAAGATACTCCTCCAAACTCCTTCAACCCCTCCCTCTCCACTCTTAAAAAAATCCAAACAAGGTTCATTAACAAACCACTCCATTTCCCTCTGCTCACCCGTCCCGCTTCATTCAAACAAACTGTTAGGGGTAAGATACCCCTCATGCTTACTTTGATTTAACAAAACAATCAAATAATCCAGATAACAGCTAAAACTTAGTCAATCTACGTGTGTGCATCCTAAAAATCTCAACAACATCAAAGAATGTCAAAAAAAAAAAAATGAAACTCTTCACATAATCTTTATTACAATTAACATCCAAAGATGGCATGGGACCATGATAGGATAATATTTTTATTTGTTTGAAAAAAAAAATTATTCAAGTCCCTAGAAAGATTTTTTCCCACTTATTTTCTGCCATCCAAGGGAAAGATTTGGATAATGTCCTATGGACAAAGTTTTCATCCTAACCAAGTTAGAGGAATCTCCTCCAACCCAGTACGTAGTGGTTTATAAGACCATTAATGTCTATTAAATCATATGAGTCATTAAATCATTTAAAAGAGTTACATGACTATTAAGGGCATTGATTTTATTGCACACTTGTTAGTGTATATCGCCCGTACACATCACCCATTTCATGTATTATATGTGGACATGCTTAAAAAATGTGGACAATGGGTATAAAATTATGGGCATTGTCTGTGTGGAGTATACATAACAAGCGTGTAAAATTATAGCTAGTCTTTCCTTTCTTCAATTTTTCCTTCCTTTTCCAACAACAGGAAAGACAGCAAATATAGTACTATAATAAACAAACAGATTAAAACCAACCATATAGTAGGCATAGTAGGATATTATTGGAATGATGCCTAATTAGTGATCCGAGGTTTCTTTAAAAATTTCACTGGTAATTTCTTTGTTGAAGGATAACCCTATTCTAGTTTTGCAAACGATACAGTGCTCAACCTTTGTTACAAAAATGTTATAGTGCTCAACTGAACTATATTTGAAGAGGATTAAAATGCATGCAAGAACGAATTGGAATGCAACATCAATAACAATATTGTTCCAAAATGAGCATGCCTGGAATTGATCTTAGGTTGGAAAATCAGAAAAACTTTGAAACCTTCCTGGATACCTAGATTCATATGCGGAACACAAAGTACTCTGCGTAAACTCAGTAATTAAACTAGAGTAATTATCTAGTATCCTGGGAGTAGTACTTCCTTTTCTCACATAATATTAAATGCCAGTAATGAATTCCATGTGAGAAGAAAGAGGACTGCATCATCGTAGTCCAGAAATACTTAATAATTTTCCATTTATCAAATATATATAAAATTTAGCAACCAAAGAGATGAAGACAAGAAATACGCACACATATAAAAGTAAGCATTTTTTAATGGAATTTGATACGTATTTAGTGTACCTTTATCGAGTTTGGGAACTGGTGTTGGCCACCATTGAAGCACGAACTGGAAGCCATTCAACTTTTTTTTTGATATGTGTAGCTCGAAGGGATTCATCATAGCATTATCATGTCCGAATTGACCCTCAGTAAAATAATAAACCACCTCCATTCGTAGAGTGTGTGCATTCAACAACACAATGTTTTTTGACCTCAACAAATAAACGATGTTTGGATCAACTGGGTGAATACCTAGCACTCTCAATAAGTTAGTGTTGCTCACAGGAAACTTTGCCACCAAGCACCATTTCCCAGCAATGTAGTCCTCAAGTTCCCAATGTTCAAACAGTAATATATAATTGATCGAATTGGATAGACACATGCACCGCAAACGCCCTTGGCAAGCTGATAAGCAAACGTGTCCATACATGTCATAGAGCTCTATTGGTTGACGAATGAGACGGCATTTATGATCACGTTTGTTATTAGGATCAAAAGCAAGGATATCTCCACTGCCACAGTGCGCCCAATGCATGATATCGTTGTGGGCAAGAACTGCATGTGTCTGAAACTTGGTAAAATCCATGGTAACAAGAAGGCCTTCACATTGCTCCGTAAATTGTTGCCATTCACAAGTATCGGAGTTGAATATCTCCACACAGAGATCGAGGGATTTTTTCTTTGGGAGGCCAAAGCATGGGGGGGTAAAAAAAACATTCAAAAATGAGAATTATACTGAAATTTGAAACTACATTAATATATGAAAAATAAAACTATCCAGGAGCAGAACTATAGTTTCAAGAATGAGAGGTCAAAGAGATAACAAATATAAAAATCTTACAAATTTTAAAAGGTTATATAAGAAATATGAAAAGTTTGGGGGATCATATATATATATATATATATATATAATTAAAAAAAATTGGACTTGACGTGCTTCTAATTCAGTAACATGCTAAAAGACTTTGGGAGTGAAAATCTAATTCTTAAAAAGTTTGGCCCTCCAAGCTCATATGTTGTCCCGCACTTGAAACTAGCATCAAGTCAATATTAACGACATGTTTTAAAAAAAGAAGAAGATATAGATACATTTCTACCCAATCATTTATGATGCATTAAATCACAAAAACCATTTATGATTGATTTGCTAGTGTACATGTCGCAGTAGTTTCCTTTTCAACATACAAAATCAAAAAATCCCTTACTAGAAGAAGTTGTTTGATAATTACAATTAAACGTTAAAAGAGTAAATAGAAGTACAACCATTCTATAATCAAAAAAGCATAAACATTGAAAAAAAAAAGTTATTTATTATCACTGTATATCCAATATTGTTCTTAGTAAAATAACCAATTAGTGTTCACACACACAAACATATATATGTATATATTAAAAAAATAAAAATAAAAATCCAAATTGTCAATTTTACTCTTATGATATCAATTTATATGCATTTCTTTAAAATTAGCAAATAATGATCTAGTTGCCAATTTATATGACCACTCCCCCCACCCCTCTTTGCTACCCTTGATTTTTAAAACATCCAAACAGAGGGACAGGGTACTCATTCCCCTCCCCTCCTCTCTCCTTCCTCCCCTCTTACCGCTTACTCTCCTCCCTCCAAAATTTCAAACACACTGAAAAGGCAGCAAGCCTTTAACTTAACATATACCTTCTCCTACATCTGTGTCCCACACGGCCACAGGTAATTTGTTAACATATTAATGTTGATTATCCAACGTTATTATGAATTTCACATGGAAAGAGATCGAGTACTTCTCAATAATTATCCTGTGCAAGTTTAGCCCTTTATTATGTTTATTTATCTATATAACATAGTAGTAATTTTATACATATATCACTCAAAACTCTAAGTCTCAAATTTTTAACTTTGGGTGCCAAACATCAAATGAAAAACAATTTAATTTTAGATTCTTTGGACTTTTATTCAATTTGGAAGGGTTAGTTTTAAATTTTAAGGGACAAAATATAAATAAATAAAAATATCTAAAATTCATAAAACAAAAAAAATTTAAAATCATTGTTTCTTAATACATTTCCACTCAATCTTCTGTGATGTATTATGAAACTTGACATTTTTTTGGTTCACAAAAATCTATGATTGATTTGGTAGTAAATGTCACAATAATTTCCATTTAAATGTACAAAATTAAGAAATCCATTACCAAAAAAAATTAAAAAAAAATCATCTTTTCTTTTGTTTGCATTAAGGAGTAAATAAAGTAGAACCACTCTATAATCAAAATAGTATTTAAAAAAGAAAATTGAAAGCCATATTTATTGTCATTATAAGTTCTATATTCTTCTTAGTAAAAATTTATTAGTATGTCACCTGAAAAAAAAAAAAAAAAAAAAAAAAAAAAAAATTGACAATTTTTTCTATTTAAAGTCTCAAACTTTTTTGAGTTTGAATCCCAAACATCAAACAAACTAACTAAAAAAACACCTATAGTTACACAAAAAAAAAAATACAGGGCGGCCAAGGTCCCCCAGTCTATACATACCTTTGTTTTGACAGCACTGACACGCACAACCTTGAACCGAGTAATGGTGCAATTGTCATCATCGTAGGAATGGCATACAAACCCAGCAAGGACATGACTGTGAGACCTAGGAGGCTCAGGAAGAGCGACCCAGCTCGCAGTGAGTGGATTACAGACGTAGTACAACTTCTGAGACAAGAGTGTTGTGGAACACAACACCAACCCATTACTCGTTGCTATGAAAATAATGGGGTTTGGATTCTGAGGAAGAAAGCTCAAGGAAAAGTTGGAGGACATAAACTGTGGATCCCTCTGAAAATGCTTGAACTCAACGGGAAATGGTTTGGGAAAGCTACACTGAAAGAACAGTGTAAAGGGTGGTGATGGCTGTGATGGGTACAAGAGTTTCATTCTCTGTGTAAAACGTTGAGCAAATTGGGGTTGACAGATCACTTGGACCCATCTCTTGGAAACGCACTTGAGGCGGTGTGCGGGTTTCAGAGGAATTCTATGGAGGATTTCTATTAGAAGGTCGTCTGAGAGGTCATCAATGGAGGTTTGCTTGGATTCTGAATTGGGTTTCTTGCACGGCAGAGCACAGATATCCATGGCTGTGTTGGTGGGGACTGATGAAATGAAACTCAAATCAATGGTACAAGAGTGGGCGTTGTTATTGGAACTTGAGTCTTGAAATGTCTTTTGCTTTTGACTTTTTATGTTTCCAAATAACCTAGTTTTTTTTTTTTTTTTTCTTAAAAAAAACCTAGTTTTTAATTATTAATTTTTAAAGTTTTTTTTATAAAACATAAAAATTATGAAAAGATTATATTTTTTTTCCAATAATTACTATGCAAATAAGTAAATTTCTAAAAAGATACCATGCTAAATGCAGTAGTCCGTGGTGGCGGCTCTAAGAGTTTTTCTAAAATAATTATTTAAAAAATTAAATTATACAAAATATAATAGTCTATTGAACTAGTAAAAATATACCAACAAATGTTGTTAAATCACTAGTCATTACAATAGTTTAATAGTTTTTTTTTTTTTTTAATAAGCCAATAGTCTTATATATTTTTAAAAAGTACTGATAAAAAAGCAAGAGTTGGGCAAAAGCTAAAAATGTAAAAGGGGTTAAAATTAAAAACTAACAAAACGAAAGGCAAAAAAGGATTGATAAAAAATAAAATGAGGATTGTGCTTAGATGAAAGCAATAAAATGAGAGAAAAAGACGTTGAAATGATGAGAGAGAGAGAGAGAGAGAGAGAGCCGTCAGCCGAGAGCAATGGACAATACTTATTGCAATTGTGAGTTAAGCCGCTGAAGAGAGTAAAACTATTATTACTACAAAGCTAAAGAGATTAAAGTTGTCAACGCTACTCAAGATAACTCACAACAGCAATATCTCTCTTGATATTTTTTTTAATGAAAATATGGACTATTTGTATGGTATGGGTTGAACGTGTTCCAAATCTAAATGATTTGGGTTTTTTTTTTTTCATTGAATATTTTGTTAGTTTATTAATGCTTGGCCTAATCTTGTTGTTATTTGCGCTAATTTAATAAATCATTTATTAAGTCATTTGTTTGGATATAATATTTGAGGAAATTTCAAAATTTTGCGTGAGATTTTAATTCAGATTTGGTAAGCAAAAATTTTAACCCAAATCATACCTAAATAGACTGAATTTTGTAATTGTAAGCAATGTGAAATGAGAAATACTATGTCCACAACATTTTCACTGACGAAATAAAACTCAAATCAATGGGACAAAAGTGGGCATTGGTATTGGAACTTGGAATGTCTTTTGCTTTTGACTTTTTGGGGGTGTTTGGTATAGTAGTTTGAGATAAAATTTTTGTAGTTTTTTTGAATACGTGTAGGTGAAAATGTGTATGAAAATGTGTGTAATATTGTTTAAAATGTAAAAATATGAGTTTGAACTCACAAAACAAACAACCCTTTATATTTCCAAATAACCTAGTTTTTTTTTTCTTAAAAAAAAACCTAGTTTATAATTATTAATTTTTAAAGTTTTTTTATAAAACATAAAAATTATGAAAAGATTATATATATATTTTTTTTCCAATACTTACCATGCAAATAAGCAAATTTCTAAAAAGATACTATACTGCATGCATAGTACGTGGTGGCGGCTCTAAGAGTTTTTCTAAGATAATTATTTAAAAAGTTAAATTATACAAAATATAATAGTCTATTGAACTAGTAAAAATATACCAACTGATGTTGTTAAATCACTAGTCATTACAATGGTTTAATAGTTTTTTTTTTTAATAAGCCAATAGTCTTATATATTTTTAAAAACTACCGATAAAAAAGCAAGAGTTGGGCAAAAGCTAAAAATGTAAAAGGGTATTAAAAACTAACAAAATGAAAGGCAAATAAGGATTGATAAAAAATAAAATGAGAATTGAGCTCAGATGAAAGTAATAAAATGAGATAAAGAGATGTTGAAATGATGAGAGAGAGAGAGAGAGAGAGCCAAGAGCAATGGACAATACTTATTGCAACTGTGAGTTAAGCCTCCGAGGAGAGTATAACTACTATTACTACAAAGCTAAGGAGATTAAGGGTATGCTTAGTAACTGTTTTTTCTCCTTATTTTCTGTTTTCAAAAATGATTTTCTATTTTTGAGATTAAAAAATTTGTTTGACAACCAAAAATGGACCAAAAAACAAAAACTGTTTTCAAAACTCATTTTGTGAAAGAAACTGAAAACATACAAATGGTTGTTTTCAGTTTCTAATTTTCAAAAATTAATGAAAATACGTATTTAATTTAATGAATTTGTCTCATTTAATGAGTTAGTATTAGAGTACAAATCCTAATAACAACATATTTTAGTATTTTCAACTTTTTTTTTCAAAAAATTATTTTTTAAATAAGAATTACAACATAAATGATAATCTTTATTACTAGAAATAAAATGTAACGTAATAGAATAACTAAATATATTTATAAGTTTGGTTATGAGTTATAACATTAGAATAAAATTTAAGATCTATTTTAAGAAATATTTTACTCATTCAATCATATTTCTTTAACATATATATATATATATATATATATATTTTAATTTAAGAGAGAACTGAGTAATTTTTTATGATTTTTTATTTTTATAATTGTGATGTGTATATGAAAAGTTTGTTTACTTAGAAATATATTAATTATAAAAATTATTATACTTATTAAGGAATAACTATTACAAATTTACAAAATTTTTAAAAAGGAATAGTTATTCTTAAGGAATAATTATTCCCTATAATAAAAATATTATTAAACTAAAGAATAGCTCAATCATAAGAATAACTATTATATTATGGTGTCTATTACAACCTACCAAACATGCTCTAAGTTATGGGGCAAAAAAATTTACATTCTTTTCCTATATAATAAATAAATAAAGGAAAAAAGAAAAGAAGAGAAGTTTCTGGAAGTGAGAAAATTTAAGGCAGTCTTTCGATTAGGGAAGGATCAAGGAACCATTGAGGGGAGGAATGTAACTGATGTAGAGCTTGGAGAGCTTATGATTTGAGGATTTAACTCAAAAAATTTTTAAGGACATGTTTAGTAGACTATAATAAGTGTACGGACGTGTTTTGCTCCATAACCCAAATGGTTTGGTCAATGGCCCAATGAGCCCAAAACAATGAATTTGTTAGAGAGTGGGCTTGATATTGAACGTTCAATGAGTTAGGATTACGTGGATCACAATAGGCTAGTTAGTATTGGGACAAACAAGGCAAACAGTTTAAACAAGAAAAATTCTCCTTGGTCAAGTCCGAGGAAGGTATGCTCTTATATATTTCTCTTGGGCTTATACAAAAGTTACAATTCTTGATTACACATTGATTTTTCTCTGGTTTTTCTCCTAAATCTCTCTGTAAGGAAGTTCTTCTCTTTTATATTCTTATCACTTCTTTCATCTCAACCTTCCATGTGTAAATCAGATTGCCAATCTCCTTGATACTTGTCCTATCAGCACCTTCCTGAAATATTTGCGAGTATCTATAAGGCTAAAAAGTACTATTCAAGTATCATTTCCGCATTAATGCGGTCAGGGGGTTAGATGCAAAACATTCAATGCAATGGTAGCAACTTTCTTCCTAGATATTTCTCATATCTCTATTGACTCATCTTTTTCTAAAACTTATCTTCCCAAGCACGGTTGCCTGTTGCCCAGCACTCTGTGGGTGGTCGGACTTTAGGCCTCCACATTGGTGGCCGAGGAGGTATCGCTCCTCGAACAACGTCACCTGTTCATTATGATCTACCTCCTCCTCGGCCCAATAATATATCTATCCTCACTAGTGCTTATTTGTCCTCAGGCTATTTGATGTCCTTAGGTGTGGCCTATGGCTCAATATCCTTATTCTGGCCTGTCATCCCTACAATAACCCCTCAAAATTCTACTTTTTCTCTTCTCTAGAAAAAGTGGGATTTCGATTTTTGGCAGTTGTACATCCCACACTCACATCATTTCCTCATGTGTAGGCATCTTTTCACCTACAAAGGAGCATGCTCCTAACGCTTCGGCATCTGGGACGCCTCAGCATTTACTCCGTAGGTGCCCTGTCCTGCACGTTCTATAGTGTGATGAAGATCTTACGGTTGAGATTTTTTGTGGAGATTTGAGTGGGAACTCTACTGCTTATTTTTCCCACCCCTATATAAGTTACTCAAAGAATCTAGATGTCCCACTTTTTGAATCTACAACTCTCAAGAATCATTCCGAGGTACCTTTCCAGATTTTCGTAAGTTACCTTTAGCCTTCCTTCTTATTTCTAGGACCCTTTCTTCCTCGGCCCCCTAATTTACACCTTATTCTCCTTACACCCTTCACCCACGTCTCAAATGGGTAGATTTGCTAACTTGGTAGACACCCTAGAGGGTATAGAGAACTTTAAGGCCCGTTACCACATACCAACTGGGGTTTCGATCTTGCACTGCCTTCAAGGAGAATGGCATGCTATGTGATCAAAAGGGGAGATAGTAATCCTCATGATTGCTTTCATAGAGGGAGAGATAAGGATCCCTATCGGTAGAGTTACTAGGGATTTTTTAATTGCCCACAGACTCTGTTTGACCTAGTGTGCCCCAAATATGTTTAGGATACAAGGTAGCATAGACGCCCTTAACAAGAAGATGGATGTAAACCTCACTCATCATGATGATAATTAGGTGTACAATTGCCAGCACCTAAAAAGTCAGGGATATTATCTCGAAACCAGGGTCCTTGAAGTAAGGCTTATATCATGTCTCCTCGATACTAACAAAGGTATGGACTAAGACTTCCTGATTTTCTCAGGGGATTGGCATGATGGATTTCATTGCCCAATACAAGATGGGACACCAGGTAGGGTACGCTGCCCATCTTACACTAACACTATCTTATTCCTCTTTTGGCAGTTTATAAGTGTACTATTTCTTTATTCAAGAATTTCTCACTCTAACGACACTTTCGTTTTTGGAATTTTTGCAGATAAGTACTAGTGAGTTAAGAATATATGGTCATCACTATGTGAAGATCGTCATTTACCCAAAGAAGACGTTACGCCATTTATTATGATCATTGATGACAAAACGTAACGGATGGAGCAACGGTCATAGAATGAGCCGTGAACTTCAGACAAAGATTATATAATGCACTAGCCGTTGAGCATAAATACAGTGATTCATTGCCCATTAATGAGGCATATAACTATAAAAGGGAAGGTAACAAAAGTTAAAGGTACACATAAATACTCTACAAAATCACTCTCTACTCATTTTTCTCTCTGGAATCTTTCTCCCTTATTGACTTAAGTATCGAAGGCGGTTTGGCTAACGCCACACCGACGCTTTACTTTTTCACTCAGTTCAGTTTGCAGGTTTCTCATCTACATAGATGACTTCATTCACAGCATCGTCTATCCACTATGACGAACAGCTCAATTGTTGATTTTTTGCATCATCAGTTTGGCATCGTCTATGGGAATGCTAATCATTCAAGCCATCTTTCCCAGTGACAAAAGAGTTCTTCTAAGTACAAGATGGAACAACCTTTTGGCAATTCTCCCTGTATAGTCAACCTTTTGGAGCAACAACTGCAAAAGGAGTTGAGTTAAAACCACAACTATATGAGCTTGAAAGTAATGAGGGAGTTTTCGCGTAACACGCACTACTACCAAAATAGCTTTCTCTAAGGGTAAATAACGAACTTCTGCTTCATGTAGTGACTTACTCACGTAATAGACTGGCCACTGTTCCCCATTCTCTACCTTTACCAAAACCAAACTAATTTCATGGGAAGCCATGGCAATGTAGGCGTAAAGAACTTCTTCCTCCTCAAGTCTAGACATAATGGGTGGTTGTGAAAGGAAATCCTTCAATTGTTGAAAAGCTAAGGCATATTCTTCATTCCATTCAAACCCTATCCATTTATGCAAAAGTTGGAAGAAGGGTCTACATTTGTCTACGAACTGAGAAATAAACCTGTTCAAGGCTACTATAATTCTTTTCAACTTTATACTTCTTTGTGATTCCCAGGTGGTTGTAAATCATTGATTGCTTTAATCTGATCAGGATTAACCTCAATCCTACAATGGGTGACCATGTAACCCAAAAATTTGGCCGAACCGATGCCAAAGGAACACTTAGAAGCATTAAGGTGTAACTTATGCTTTCTCGGCATCTCAAAATACTTCCAATGTCATTTAAATGCTCAACCTCTGCATTAATTTTCACCACCATGTCATCTATATAGACTTCAATAGTCTTGCCAAGCTAGAGTTTAAACATTCTAGTCATCATCCTCTGGTAAATAAACCTAGCATTCTTCAATCCAAATTGCATCACCTTGTAATGATAATTCCTAGTGGGCATTACAAAAGCAGTCTTCTCCTCGTCAGCCAGGGCTAATGGTATCTAATGGTACCCCTAAAAGGTGTCTAGAAAGTTCATCCGAGGATGACCAATCGTCGCGTCCACTAGCTAGTCTATCCAAGGTATCGGGAAGGGGTCCTTAAGGCAAGCTTTGTTAGATCTATGAAATCCACACATACTCACCATTTTCCATTCTTCTTCTTTACCACCACCACCACCGCGTTGGCCAACCATTCTAGGTAAAAAAAAACTTCTTTTATTGCCTCTACAAGTTTAAGCTTCGCCACCTCCTCTTTGACAACATCGAGATGTTCTTTAGAAGAGCGTCATGGTGGTTGTTTCTTAGGGGTGACAAATGGATTAACATTCGGATGATGACAAATGAAATTTGGATCCACCCTAGGAGCTTCATAAGCGCTCCACGCAAACACATCAACGTTCATCCTGAGGAAAGTAACCAGTTCTTCCTTCTCCCGGAGAGGCAATTGAGCTCTCACTTGAAAGTACTTTTCATCATCATTATCAATGGTGATTTCTTTCAACTCTTCGCATCTTGCCCCCTCTACCACAACATTCGAGGACATAATTGTTTCCTTTAGTTGCTATAAATCTCTTTCCGTGGTGGCCGATGATTCACCCTCAAATTGATGTCTGATTGCCGCAACTAAGCATTGTCTAGCCATAGTCTGACTTCCAATCAGCTCTTCGACCTGGTCCCCTAAGGGGTACTTTACTTTCAAGTGCAAGGTGGAAGAAATAGCCCCCATGGCATAAAGCCAAGGTCTTGCCACTATAAGGGGAATATGCATCCACAACGATGAAATCTACCTCCACGACCTCTGACCCTGCTTGAATAGGTAGTTTGATCTGGCCCTTTGGGATAACTGTCTTCCCATCAAACCCCATTGGAGGGGAATCATAGTTGATCAAATCCTCGAGCTTTTACTTAAGCCCCTTGTACAAGTCAAAGTACATGATCTCTACCTCACTGCCCTGATCCACTAAGACTCTCTTCACATCATATCCTTCTATCCGAAGGGTAACCACCAAAGCATCATCATGTGGCTGAAAAGTTCCAACTTTATCCTCGTCAGAGAAGCTTAGAGCTGATTGAACTTCCATTCTTCCCCTCTTAGAATCAGGGATCAAATCCTCAGCGTGTAGCCTTGCTATGGACATAACCCTTGATAGATACAAACCAATCTGACCTAGGGCAACAAGAATAACACTGATTGTCCCCAGGGGTGGTCTTAAGGAAACATCCCTCTGGTGTGCTGACCCAACTTGGCTCCCTTGCCCAGTGGGTTGATACAAGAACCTACTTTAATTTCCCAACTTTGACTAGTTGCTCTAGGTAGTCACATAAAGTCCTATAATCTTCTATAGTATGTCCTTGATCATGATGGTACTGGCAATAAAGACTTTAATTATGCTTCATAGGGTCTCCTCCCATCTTATTCGGTCATTTAAAATATGACCCATTCTTTATCTTCTTTAGAATTTGGTGTACATGCTCCCTGAACACTGTGCTAACTAACTGGGCAGTAGCAAGTCCAATGTGTCTAGCAAAATCTCTCCTGGGCTGATTACTATTATACATCTCTGACCTAAAATCCCTTCAGTCCTGGGGAATTACCTTCGCCTTCCCCTTCCCTTATTGCTGATTTTACTCAACCCATTTATATTCATCAATTCGGTCCATTAGCTGACACATAATTCTGGTAGGCTTCCTAGTCAAGGACTTCCTCAAATCATGCTCAGTGGGTAGACTAACCTTAAATATCCTTATTGCTACATCACCAAAATTTCCATCTATCTCATTAAAAATCTCCTAGTACCTATCCGAGTATATCTTCAAAGTCTCCTTCTCTCACATAGCCATAGACAGCAAGGAGTCCAAGGGACTAAGGGACTAGGAACCTTATTGCAAGTGACAAATTGGGCCCCAAAGGCCTTGGTAAGCTCTTAAAAAGAGCTAATTGATCCTTCCTCCAGCCCATCAAACCATCTCATTGCCACTGGTCCCAAACTAGATGAGAATACCTCACACATTAAGGCTTCATTCCTCGAGTGAACAGTCATTCTCTGGTTAAAATGACTAACATGCTCCACTGGGTCCGTCCTACCATTATACATGGCAAATGTTGGTTGGGTGAACTGCAGAGGAAGTTTTCCCCTCTCTATCCTCCGTGTAAATGGTGACTTTGAAATTTGACGCAAAGCCCTAGTCATAGCATCATTCCCCAAACCCGCATAGGCCGAGCTTCTACTCCTTCGCCTATAATAGTGCTCCTCATTATAAGATAAAAACTCACTGGGAGAAGTCCTTGATCTAGGCCTGTAGCTGTCATCATCATCATCAGATTGAGACTCTGAGCTTGAAGGGATCCCTCTCCTTTGCTTATGGTGTAGCTTCCTCTGTGAATGATCTATCTCCAGCTGCATGTTCCTAGTATCTTCTCCATAAGACACATGACTCTCACTTCTAGAATGGCTCCTACTGGTATGAGTGGTGCGCACACTAACTTCACGGTCTTTCATTCGTTTAAGATTAAGAAAATGATCTTTATGTTGGGATCCTACAGATTCTTCATGGTTTGGTCTTGAACCCACTATGATTGAACTAGCTCAAGAATGTTCAAATCCCTATAAACGTCGCCAATTGTAAGGACGTGTTTTGCTCCATAGCCCAAATGGTTTGGTCAATGACCTAATGAGCCCAAAACAATGAATTTGTTAGAGAATAAGTTTGATATTAAACATTCAATGTGTTATTATTACGTGGATCACAATAGGCTAGTTAGTATCGGGACGAACAAGGCAAACACTTTAAACAAGAAAAATTCTCCTCAATCAAGTCTATGGAAGGTATGTTCTTATATATTTCTCTTGGGTTTATACAAAAGTTACAGTTATTGGTTACATAGTGATTTTTCTCTGGTTTTTCTCCTAATCTTCTCTGTAAGGAAGTTCTTCTCTTTTATATTCCTATCACTTCTTTCATCTTAGCCTTCCATGTGTAGATCAGATTGCCAATCTCCTTGATATTTGTCCCATCAACACCTTCCTGAAGTTTTTGTAGGTAGCTATACGGCTGAAAATTACTATTCAGGTATCACTTCCACATTAATGTGGTTAGGGGGTTAAATGCAGAGCATTCGATGCGGTGGCACCAGCTTTCTTCCTAGATATTTCCTATATCTCTGTTGACTCATCTTTTTCTAAACCTTATCCTCCCAAGCACAATTGCCTGTTGCCCAACACTTTGTGGGTGGTCGGACTTTAGGCCTCCACATTGGTGGCCGAGGAGGTATCGCTCCTCGGATAATGTCACCTGTTCATTATGATCTACCTCTTCCTCAACCCAATAATCTATCTATCTTCACTAGTGCTTATCTATCCTCAGGCTATTTGACATCCTCGAGCATGGCCCATGGCCCAATATCCTTATCTAAGCCCATCATCCCTACAATAAGCATTGTAATGTAATAGTTATTCTTATGATTTAGCTATTTATAAGTTTGGTTATATCTCTATTGCAAGAAATAATCATTCCTTATAATAGTTATTCTTTAAAATAAAAAATAAATATTCTTCTCTAAAAGGGTTGTGATAGGTATTCCTTAATAAATGTAATAATTTCTCATATTAATATATTTCCAAATTAAAAAAAAAAAAAACTTTTCTTATCCACGTAACAATTATGGAAATAAAAAATCACCCAAAAATAACTCATCTCTCTCAAATTTGAAATATATTATTTTCTGGGAAATATTATGAGTGAGATACTTCCTAAATTAGATTTTTATGTTTTATTCTAATATTACAAGTCACAACTTACTAAACTAATGAATAATTTTAGTTATTCCATTACAATACATTTTATTCCCAATAATAAAGATTGCCATTCTTGTTGTAATTCACATTCAGTTTACCAAACGTTCTCCTATTTTTTTTTTTGAAATAAAAATAATTGTTAAATAAATTACTTGATATAAATTTAATAACACATGATTCTATGAGCATTCAAGATTTTGCTTAAATATAACAAACTGTGATATTATGGATTTGAAATCTGTTCATCTTTTGTTGTGTCGTGTTAAATTGTGAGATTCCCCCCTTATATTAATAAAGTTTAAATCTCTTTAAAATTTTCATACAATATATTATCATTTTATACACTTTTTTTTAATAATGGAAAGCCTAAAGAAAGTTCTTCAATAAAAAATAAAAATAAAATAAAATAGAAAACCATTTCACATTATATAAATTGTAAGGGCAGGTTTTGGATCCTAAGCCCAAGAGGTAGAAGGTTTAGGCCCAAAGAGCCCAACACAATGAATTTTTAGAAAATGGGCTAAAGATCTAGGCTTTAATGGACTGGACTACGCTCACAATGGACAAGATGACAAGAAGACAAAGACAAGCAAGTGTTATGTAAAGAAATTCTTCCTCGGTCCAAGTCTGAGAAAGGTAGTTCTTGATTATATTCCTTCTAAACTTGAACACAATTTCAGTTCTTAATGCTACAGTGTTTCTTTACAAATTCTCAAATCCCCCATCTCTGAAGGATTTCTTACATTATATAGCCCCCTTTAGCTGATCTTGGCCCTCCATTTATTGATCATGCAGGCCACTACTTGAGTGCTTATCCCATCAAACACCCTCCCAAATTTACTGTGAGTTATGACAATCAAGACAATATTGTTCAGGGGTCTTTCCACATAAATGCAACCAGGAAGTTTGGTGGGAAACATTAAATGTGGTGGCAGCCACCATCCTTTCAATCTCGTCAAGGCTAACCTCCTCTCTGAAGTTTCTTCTCCACAGTGTGACCTCCTCTTGTATCGTGCCATTGATGTGGCCATGTCGCGCCCCTCCGGCCTTACCTTCCGAGGGTATGGTTTCCTCGGAACTGCATTAACATCCTCGGCCTCGGGTATAACACGTGGCAATACTACCTTATCAAATTTATGTACCCCACATAAATAATTCAAGCTATTTATTTACTCTACCCAAACTAACCATGTGTTTGGGTAGAGTATTTGGAATCAAAATTCCCCCTTATAGCTGCCTGATGAAATAAACCAACAGTTGCATATGCCAAATAATCAGATTCAAATTCAACTATTGCAGAATCTTCAACAGCAGCAACAATCCCTTCTAGCATAGCAGTCAGCTCTACAACAACCTGCTCAATTTTTACACAACTCCAAGATCCAGAGAGGCGGTTGTTAGATTAGATATGTTGCAAAACTTCTCTAGGTCTTTGACACCCTCCCAAATGCTGCAAAAATTCTGAGCTAGTCCGGGACTACAAGGTCAGCTTGAGGACCTTGTAGTCCCAATCAATAAACAAAAGACACCTCATTAAAAACTGATGACATAAGCTTATCTGCCATGTCATTCTACTTCAATTTGATATTCTAACGTCCGTTTAACTTGTCAATTTTGACATAGATTCAAATTAGCAAATTCAAATTTGAGATGAAAATGGGCGGGTATTGAAATTTTCACATTGAAAACTTCCAAATATGGAATATCAGAATGCATTTTCCTCTTCCATGGGATCATTTTCCCCAAATGCCAAACAAAATGTATTTCTGCCAAAGTTAGGTCATCTTCTACAATTCCCACTCGGCAATGACGGCAGCCTCGGTATTTCCCCTCTCATCGCTTCACCTTTCTTGCCTGTAATCCATGGCCTCCTCACCCTGGATAGACAAATGCTTTAGTGGGCGATCTAAAAACCTTTTAGATCTTAAAGTTGTTGTTCCTCCCACAAAGGATGATAATTCTTGCTCCAAGATTCAAGCAATCACAAGTCTTTCAAGCAATGAAAGCGGTGACTCTATTTCCCTAAGATATGGTATGTCGAATTTCCTAGATTTTCTTGGCCATGAAGTTTTCTGCCACGAATGTTCTTGATGATTATGGTTAGTGTTTGATGGAATGATGTTTCTTGAATGGTATTTGTTTTGGGTATTTAGGAATTCATGGCCAATTAATATCACAGTTTATGTTCTTTCCTTCTATACTCAACATGTTTGATAAAATATCCCAGTGAAAAGAAAATGCTTTGTCATCTTTAAAGAATTTGGGTGTGGACCTTTTGTGAAATTTGCTTATTTCCATGAGAGCAGCTTAGCTCAATCACCAAGACTCAGTCTTGGACATGTTATCATGCTCTGTACACTAAATCAAGATTAGTGCAATGACCATACTATAAGTTTTGTTCCTTGTTCGTTAGTATTGTGATCTTTTTGGTCTCTACATATATACATGCATTACAGTGTGCAAAGTGAATTTAAGTTGAAATGTTACATACATTTGGTTATTTTCTAGTATCTTGGGGTTACTTATGTAATTATTTGATAAAATGCATGCTATTCTTGGATTTATGATTGGAATCTTCCAAATGCTTTTTGTTTCTTCATATATAAATTTCCCAAATTGGTATAGATTTGTCACACTTAGATATTGATATTTGGTAATTGATTCATAAATTTCTCTTTGAGTTTGAATTTTTATTCATTTGCGTTTGTTTTTTGGTTGCTTGCAAAATTTTGATTTTCCCACAATGCTTTCTTGGCATATATGCATGGGTAGTGGTGTTATGCCTTCGTAAATTAATTCTTATTTTCACAACTAAAGGTAATAATTAATACTATAAATCATTCATGTTATGCCTTCTCCATTGCCTGTTTTACTATTGAGTTTTATATTTTCATTAAATAAAGATAGAAGTTGGGCATCATTAGCCTTTATTGTTAGCAAACTTGTGTGCTTTTTAATGCACTTCTGAATACTGTTAATGATGCAATGGTGGATTAAGAACCTGCATAAGGAGATGGAAATGGAGATTGAGAAGAGAGGGAATGCATAAGGAAAGAACTGAACAAACAACTGAATTCTCATTGATGACTTTACAATTAGCATCTCACTTATACAATTCCCAATAGCTAAGCAATTAAAAAGTAACTAACTGTAACAGCCATGAAACCAACTATAACTACTTGTAACTGCTATAATTAACATCTACAAGTGTACACAATAGTTGTACCAGTGGCTACATAGTCCTATACTAGATAGATGCTACCCTGAAGCGATTAGATAATAGATTTTTATTGGTGAACATTAACCTAATGATTTGTGTTCTGATTCAGACAAACTTGGAAGACACTTGCTTGGAGAGAGGGAGTCTCAGCTTGCCAAGGATGAAGATAAGGATGAGCAACAAGGCAAGGTTGAGCATCAACAAGTTGAACATGAATAAGCTGTCATTATCGGCTTTGGATGAGATGGATAAGTGATGAAGTTCAAGATTGAAGGCTGGCTGGTCTCTTTAGCCAGTATGATTCATTTGTTGGAGATAGAAATTATTAACAACTTATTTCCTAAACTTTTGGAAGTGTAGAGAATAGGATTACACTGTTTGCTAGTTAGTTATCAAGTTTATGTTATTAGTTGGGTGCCTATCATCAACTATAGGTGTCTCATTACATTAATTTTTAGATATAGTTGTGTCAGTGTGTGAGAGTCGCATAACATTGATTTTTAATAACTGAATGCTCAAATAATCACATCAAATCAACATTTTTTTTGTAAGATCTAAGGCATTACATTGACATGATAGTTGTGTTAGTGTGTGGGTGTCGCATTACATTGATTTACATTGAAATAATCATTTTGTTACAGAAATCAGATCACCAAGATTAATTTATTTTTCCTTCTCAATATAAATCTGCATTACAAAGAATAACAGCTTCTTCAAGTGCCATCATTGGAATCCCATGCTCACGAGCAACATCATGGAGTTGCCCCATTATCTTAGACATCTCTTAGACATAAAGAGAAAAATAGGTTCAATATTTTTGCATTTCTTTTCTAGTAGTCATTTACAACCAATATCACATAGGTTCAATGAGTTGATCTTATTTTCTTCTCTGTAATATTTTTGGTGCATTGAATCATGGGCAGTTCCACTTTTTTCATTATTGAATCCAAAACGTTTGAGTTTTCTGTAGAGGAAGGGGGTTCTTATTTCTCGTTACGAATCTTTGAGAGAGGCCATACCTCTATGCGCTCTGTTTTTCTGGGAAGGGAGAGTGCAAAGAGATTTTTGGTTCTCTTGGAGGAATTAAATTCAAAACTAACACCTGGTCATTATGCAAGAACAATTAGAGAGGGGGAGGTTGTTTTCATCATTCAACTGGGGTCCAACATCCATGGCACATTTTTAATGGTCTCTAAGCTTATTCATGGTCGACGGAAGGGGAATATCGTCATACCTGAAGGAAGATTGGGCAGTGGCTGGAGGGATTTTGGCCTGAAACTGAGAAAAATTTTGAAACCAGCTTCTCTTAGCAGTCAGGGAGCTCACAACAGTGCTAAAACTTTAGGCAAACCAACCTTAGGCACTCCCATTGGAGATGCCTCAACGTCATATGCGTCGGTGGTGGTGGGGAAAGGGAAAAACACTAGTAGCGGAGGAGACGAAGCAAAGAAGAAAAGCTGCATCGGGGGGGGGGGGGGTGAAGATTGTGTCAGATCACAGCCGTATTACCTGCAAGAAAAGTACCCTAGGATAGAGGGAGCAGCTTGGAGCGCAGATTCTGTCAGATAACAGCCGTGAAATCCGGGATTCCAACAAGGGTAGTACTCTAGGACAGAGTGAGCTCCTCGGACTGAAGGGTTTGTCAACGATTATGGAAGTTGAAAGTGACGGGCTGGAGAAAAAGCTGTCCTTGGATATTTTTATGCGTCTGGAGCGTGGGCCTAATGGGAGATGGGCTTTAGTGTGGTATAAGGTTAATGAAGTGGGCCCAAAACCAAAACCTTTAAAACCTTTTAAGCCCATCAAGCCTAAGTCTACTCCCCCGAGCCCTCTTAAGTCAGCCAAGTCTAAATTTATTTAGAGGCCTCGCCAAAGCCCAAAGATGTCTCACCCAAACCCAGCCCACCCTCACAATGGTAAGTCAGATCACGATGCTCAATTCGTGTCTCATGAACTGAAGCCGTTGAAGACCCAGCCTTCGTTAGAGAGACAAGAGGGCGCGAAAGTAAGGGGGGCTGTGTTGTCGACGAGGCCGGAATGTGGTGACCTAGTGACTGGTAGTGGATCGGAGTCTGATTGTCGCTCCGATTCCAGTACGCTCGACGCCGGCATGGATTTATCTGGGTTCGCGAGTCCGGATGCCGAGGCGACTCACTGTGTTGGCTTTTGGGACTCTGGGTTCTCCGGAGAATTGGGGTTAAACTTGGACTTGGCAGGGAATGAGCTGGTGGTGCACAACAACATTTTTCCCTTTCAAGTTTCGGGTAGTGGGTTGGAAGCTGAGGTTGGGGAAAGAGGGCTCCTAGTAGAAAAGGTGGACTTAGTTGGGGAATATTTGTCAGTTTTTGGGATTCACATGCTTCCATGGGAGCCCAGCGGGGTGGTTGACAGTGGGAGTAGCAGTGGAGAGAAAGAGAATTGTGTGTTGAATTGTGAACCTCTGTCTCAGTGGGTTCCTTATGATAACAACGTGGGTTTGTTGATTCAGGATTCTGGCGAGGGAACGCAGGTGACTGGGACTGGTCCACCCTCGATTTGGGTGTCCAAGTTGATGAAAAAATTCTGTAAAATGGTGGGTTTCCCTATTGTGAAACATGAAGCTCACTGTTTGGCTCTCTTTCGCATCTTGGAACAGGAATGTCTCAAAGTCAATGAAGATGGGGTGTTTAAGCGTCCTGCAAACTCAGGGTCTCGTGGCCTTAGAGAGCTTAAAGGGCTTATTTCCTATATTCATTATGATGGTGTCGATTCAAGGAGTAGGAGTAGAGCTTATTCGACTGATTTGGGGGTTGTCCGTAGTTTTAAATGACTTTACGACTTCTTTCTTGGAATGTACGGGGGCTTAACAATCCCCGTAAGAGAGAGGTTTGTAAGAACATTTTAAGAGAGTGGAAGTGTGATTTGGTTTGTTTTCAAGAAACGAAAGTATCTGTCACTGACGCTGCCTTTGTTCAAAGTTTATGGGGTAGTCCTTTCATAGATTGGGCTGTCTTAGAAGCTGTGCAGTCTTCGAGTGGGGTCTTGTTGGTTTGGGATAAGAGGGTTGTTGAGAAATTAGATGTGATTGTTGGTCAGTTTTCTGTCAGTGTATTGTTCAGAGGAGTGGTGGATGATTTTGTTTGGGCTTGTTCAGGTGTGTATGGCCCTAATGTTAATGGGCAGCTGCCTATTTTGTGGGAGGAGTTAGCTCAGGTGCGTGCCAGGTGGCCCACGGCCTGGTGTCTAGTTGGGGGTTTTAATATAATTAGGTACCCAAGTGAGAGGCTTGGCTGCGAGTCTTTTAGTCCTGCTATGATCGCTTTCTCGGATTTTATTGAGACTAACTCCTTAGTTGATTTACCTTTAGAGGGGGCCTCCTTTACTTGGTTTAGAGATTCTAGTCTTCCCTCTATGTCAAGAATTGACAGGGCTTTGGTTTCTCCTGATTGGGAGGAGCACTTTGAGAATGTTTCCCATCGGGTGCTTCCTCGGGTTCTCTCTGATCACTGCCCCCTTTTATTAGAAGCTGGTGTTGTTAGACGTGGTCGTAGTTCCTTTAAGTTTGAAAACATGTGGTTGAAAGCTGATGGTTTTGTTGATAGAGTTAAACTATGGTGGGATGGTTACAGCTTTGGGGGCTCTCCAAGTTACATCTTGGCCCAAAAACTGAAGGCTGTGAAAGCAGACTAAAAAAGTGGAACAGGGAGAAGTTTGGTGACTTGGCTTTTAGAAAGAAGTCTTTGCTATCTGAGCTGTTGGGTTTAGATGCGAGAGAGGAGTTAGTGGGCCTTTCAGTTAAGGATCAGAGTCGGCGTCTTCATCTCAAACGAGATATAGAACAGTTGGCTTCTCTTGAGGAGACTTCCTGGAGGCAAAAGTCTCGGGCCTTGTATGTGAAGGAGGGTGATAATAATACTCGGTTTTTTTATAGATTAGCAAACTCTCATAGAAAAGCTAATCAAATTAAAAGGATTGAGGTGGATGGTGTTCTTTATGAGGATGAGTCTGATGTGCGCTTTCAAATAGTTCTCTTTTATCAAGGATTGTATAAGGAAATTGAGATGGAGCGTCCTACTATGGATGGGCTTGACTTTGATCGTATTGATGATGATGAGCGTTTATCCTTAGAGAGGGAATTCACGAAGGAGGAAATCATCCAGGTTCCAAGGGAGATAGAGGGTGACAAAGCCCCTGGTCCTGATGGTTTCACTATGGCTTTCTTTCAGAAATGTTGGAGTGTTGTGGAAAAGGATGTAATGGATTTTTTTTATAACTTCCATAGGCACTCTGTGTTTGAGTGGTCTTTGAATGCTTCATTCCTCACCTTAATTTCTAAAAAGTGTAATGCCGTTAACATTAAGGACTATCGCCCCATCAGTTTGGTGGGTAGTGTGTATAAGCTGCTGTCTAAGGTGTTGGCTAATAGATTGAGGGTGGTTTTGGACAAGCTCATCTCTGAGACTCAAAACTCGTTTGTTGGCGGAAGACAGATTCTGGATTCGGTGCTTATTGCAAATGAATGTCTAGATAGCAAGTTGAAGAGCAGAACTCCGGGTATGGTTTGCAAGCTGGATATTGAAAAAGCTTATGACCATGTGAATTGGGAGGCCTTGTTTTATTTGTTGGACAGGATGGGTTTTGGGTTGAAATGGAGGGGGTGGATTAAGGCTTGTGTTTCTTCTATCCGTTTTTCAGTCTTGGTTAATGGATCCCCTGGAGGTTTTTTTGCTAGCTCTCGTGGGTTGAGACAAGGGGACCCTCTTTCCCCGTTTTTGTTTCTCTTGATTATGGAGGTTTTAAGCAGACTCTTGAAGAAGACAGAGGAGTGTAACATTATTCGGGGTTTTCATGTGGGTGCGGGGAACTCGGTGGTTGTGAGTATTTCTCATTTGTTATTTGTTGATGATACTATCCTATTCTGTGATATCTCTAGGGAACAGCTGCTGTCCATAAAGTTGGTGTTGTCTTGTTTTCAGGCTTTTACGGGTTTGAAGGTCAATGGAAGGAAAAGTGAGATTGTCCTTGTTGGGGAGGTGAATAATCTAGATGCTCTGGCTAGTATTCTTCATTGTAAAGTGGGCAGTCTTCCTATGAAATACTTGGGGATGCCTCTGGGATCTTCTTTTAAGACAGCCTCAATTTGGAATCCTATTTTGAAGAAAATGGAGAAGAAGCTCTCTGGGTGGAAGCGTTTATATTTATCTAAGGGTGGTGGGCTCATGTTGCTTAAAAGTACTCTCTCAAGTCTTCCAACGTATTTCCTTTCTCTTTTTACTATTCCTAAAGCTGTGGCGGCTAGATTGGAAAGTATTTAGAGGAATTTCCTTTGGGGGTCTTCTAAAGGGTGTTTCAAATATCCCTTGGTGGCTTGGGATAAGGTGTGCCTTCCTGCTAAGAAGGGTGGATTGGGGATAAGAATGGTGGTGCCGTTTAATCAAGCTCTCTTAGGGAAATGGCTGTGGAGATATGGTCATGAAGTAACCCATCTTTGGCAGCGAGTTATCTCCTTCAAATATAGGGAGGGTCAAGGGGGGTGAAGGACTAATGCGTGTAGGAGGTCCCATGGGTGTGGCCTATGGAGAAGCATTAACGAAGGGTGGGAGTGTTTCTCTAAACATCTGTCTTTCGTAGTGGGTGATGGCACTCGTATCCGTTTCTGGCATGATAGGTGGATTGGGGTTAACACTTTGAAAGATCTCTATCCTCAGCTCTATGTGTGTTCAGCAGTCAAGGATGCTTGTATCTCTGAGGTTTTGTGAACTCCAGAAGGGGGCACTATTAGAGTGTGGAATCTAAGGTTTTATAGAGCTTTTGAAGATTGGGAGTTGGCTGATTCGTATTCTCTCCTCCAGCTTATCCAATCTCGTATTCCTCAAGGTGATTGAAGGGATACTCTTCACTGGCGGCTAAAAGGGGATGGTAAGTATGACACTCGATCTTACTACCATGTAATCCGGAGTGCCTCGATTTCTTTGTTTTCTTGGAAGGGTGTTTGGAAACCAAAGATTCCTAAGCGGGTAGCGTTCTTTCTGTGGACTGTCGCTCATGGTCGGATCCTTACTTTGGACAATCTAATGCTAAAAGGCCGCCCTTTGGCTAATTGGTGTTGTATGTGTTGCTGTGATGGGAAGTTCGTTAATCACCTTCTTTTACATTGTCCTGTTTCCTACTACCTTTGGTCCTCTATCTTCAAGCCTTTGGTATTCTTTGGGTGATGCTAGGTTCGGTGGCGGATTTGTTACTTTGCTGGCATCAGTGGTTTGGGATTCACAACTCGGATATTTGGAACTTGGTTCTAGGGTGCTTAATGTGAATTCTGTGGTTGGAACGAAATCATCGTTCCTTTGAGGACAAAGGGAAGACGTTTGATAAGTTAAAGCTTTTATGTCATCGTAGTCTTTTTGAGTGGTCTCAGTGTTGAGGTTTCTCTGATCGCTCTTCTCTCCCTGAATTTTTGTCCTCCCTTAGATTAGTTTCCTGATTTCCCTTTGTTGTGTTGTTTATTCCTTTTTCTATTTAGTGTTCGTCATCATGAACTTCTTGTATTCCTTTTTCTACCTTTTATAAAATTTTCCTGATTATCTATAAAAAAAAAAAAAAAAACGGATATAAACAAAAAGTGAAAAAAAAAAAAATACATTCTTAGTCAAAGACTACAAGAGAGTTCAACTTAAGGAGGGGGAAAAAATCTCCCTATCCTCACATTTACATTCACATTAACCTCATCATCATCTTAGCTTAGACAAATAAATCTAAATGTTCTAATTTGGAATTCATGCCTAACAGCTTTACTTTGTCTCCCACTGATGCTTCAGCTTAGCCTCAAGCCGTCAACCTTCATTCATGGGGCAACTTCAATTGCTCTGATTTAAGCATCAATGCTAATTGCCTCTGCAAGCAAAATTCATGAATTAATTAAAAAGAAATAGCACATGGTTGCTGAAAGTAATATAAGTGAGTGTGAGACATCAACACTAATGAAATTAAACAAGAGATGCTTATACATCGTTCCATTTGCTTCTTGTTATAATTGATTCTACATCAGTAAAACCTCTCATTGCAAGTAAGATGCTATAAAGCAACCAATGAAAGCCAATCACTACATCCCTCAATGCAACAACAAAACAAGCAACCGACTATAACTACATATATTATATATACATTACAACCTGTCACTTCAACTACCAACTAAGAGAATACAACTCTAACCATCTAGAATAACACATCAGCTCAAGGCAAAGCAGAATGTATTGGAACCGAAATTGTAATGCCTATTCATTACAACAACCACAACATAATTACCTTAGGCAAACAAATTAAAAACACAGCCAAAAGTCAATGAACTTCTGATAAAGACGAATTTTTATTATCAAAAGCAAACAAAAGGAACCCAAACAGAGGGAGAAAAACCCCACATCAATATATCGAAAAAAACCCCACCTAAAGAAAAATCGCTTCAATGTTTCTAACAGATATTTTCACAAACATCATCTGTGCATTTAAAAAACAACATTAACATAAAATAGAACAATAAATCAACCACATTTGGGCGAGAGAGAACCTTAAGATGGGAGAAGGTCAAATGGGCAAGCAAGCACCGCTGGTGGTGGTGGTGTGGGACTCGGTGGCTGCTACTACCATGGAGATTTGGCCATGTTTGCCTCACAGAAACGTGTGTTGGAAGAAACAAAGATTTTCAGATTTGGTGGAGGTAAAGCAGAATAGAAGAGAAAATGGAGAGAGAGAGAGAGAGAGAGAGCTGAAGAGAAGAGGAAAGGGCGAAAATGAAGAGAGAGGATTCTGAAATTTGCAGCATATTAAACATTTAAACCAAAATCTGACCAGCCATTCACATCCCCAAAATTTTGAATTTTTTTGAATTTGCTTTCACCGTTGTATAGGTTAACAGACGTTAGGATTATCAATGGTTATTGTGCTGATGTGGCAGTTAGGATGATGTAAACTATTTTTTCTACCGTAGCATCAGCTTGTTGGCTGGGACTACAAGGTCAGCAAGCTGACCTTGTAGTCCCGGACTAGCTAAGAATTTCGCCAAATGCTGGAGGTCCCTCAAGGAACCTCAACCTCGCTCCCTCAGTCAATCCCCCGCCAGATGACAAGGAATAGCAACCGCTTATATATTCGGTTCTCTCATCCACCCCAGCATCCAAAGCTACAACAACAGCAATCTGGTGAAGGAATAGCAACCGCTCATATATTCAGTTCTCTCATCCACCCCAGCAACCAAAGCTTCAACAACAGCAATCTGGTGTTCAGCCCAATATATCTGGTCATGTGGGGCTTCCTATACCCCCAAGAACCAATCAGCCATCTACAGCCGGTAGCAGTATAGTGACAGGAGCTGCTGGTGCTGGGCAGTCTGCAATTACCGATGATCTTCCATCTTGTTCCACTTCACCTTCCACAAACAACTGCCACAATGTGGTTCAGCCAGTGATGAATGACATGCCCATTGAAGTATAGCTATATGGGAGGACATGGCTCATTCTTGTGCCACAATCTTGTATCCAAGTGCCTTGGAAACCATTTTATCTAATGCTAACCTGGTTAAAGGTTTGCAGCAGAAGTCCATTGTGAAGCCTTCATTTAACATCTCTAGGAATCAAAATCAAGGATTTTTGCTCCACAAAAATACTTGAATGGTGCAGCTTCCCAGACAGATTACTTGGACACATCATCTTCAACAACTTCAGTTTGCCTTTCACAGAATGATGCCCATTTACAACAGAATAACAACACAGTGTCCTTCAATCCCCAATCATTGTTGTTTAGAGACACCAGTCAGGGTGGGGAAGTTCAGGCAGATCCTAGGAATAGTGTTCCCTATGGGATTAACACTGATAGTCAACTAGGGATAAATCCTGATCCTTTACTAGCAAAGGGCATAACAAGGTTAGGGAAGGATATCCACAATAATTTCTCTTCAGAAGGCATGATTACAAACTATGAAAACTCAAAAGATGCTCAACAAGAACTTTCATCCTCAATGGTTTTCTAGTCTTTTGGCTGCTAGTTTAGACTAGAGAATCGAATATTTGGAGGATCTAAATAAACATGATCTTATTTTCCTTGAACTACAAAACTCTCAGGCTAATACATGTAAATTGATTTTTTGAGCTAATATCATCATCTCACTGTCTTGACATCAACTTTTTCTAGTTCTAAATCAAACAAAACAACCATGACAATTGATACATGATTATAGAACAGACAACCTTGAGCTTTCAGTTTGTATAGATTTATTCAACCAATCCAATTCACTTCTCCTTCATTGCTTTTGTTCACCCCACTAATATTTGCAAATCATAGACAACTCTGTTAATTTTTTAGATTCCATACCCAAATCAATTTTTTAAAGTGGTATTAAATTCTATAAGGATTCAATGTTAAGTCTCTTGTTTTAGATAATTTTTTAAATCGTCAATTTATTTGGTTTTTACTGAGGTTTTTTCCATAACCTATGTCTTTTTTATTTTTAGGAACTATATGCTGCACTTAGTAGTTTTCAAAAACTTTGGGTCAAACCTTTATTATAGTAATCATCATATGAATTATCTTTATAGGCCTCAAAAAATTCTTCTGCTAACCTTCATTACCAGTCTTTCATAAGGGCAACTTTGAGTTCTATACTGAATAAGCCAACATGAAACATTTACCAACATCCATAGAAATAAAGATTTGAAAACAAAAATCACTTTAGAACACTAATAAAAATAAAAATAAAAAGCAAGAAAACAGGTTCCAAGGGTTGGAGCTCGCCTAAGCTCCATTCTTTATGCTCCCAATATCCATCCCTAGCAGCAACACCCTTTTTGGCAACACCTTAAAAGGGACTAATGTGAGAGAGGTTAATATGCTTATCAGAATACACCCCCACCACGAAAGACGCTACGTTGCCCAATGGTGTCCCCTAATCCAGACAAGGAATATAAGTGTAAAACGTGACATACTCAAGGTCTATATAAAAATAATTACTACTATATTATATAGATATATAAACATATTAAAGGGCTAAACATGCACAGGATAATTATTGAGAAGTACTTGATCCCTTTCCATGTGAAAATTATAATAACTTAGGATAATCAACATTAATATGTTAACAAATTATTTGTGGCCTTGTGGGACACAGATATAGGAGGAGGTAATGTGTTAAGTTAATGGCTTGCCACCTTTTCCTTTTATAGTGTGTTTGAAAGTTTGTAGAGAGGAGAGTTAACAGTAAGGGGAGGGGAATGGTTACCCCATCCCTCTATTTGGATGTCTTAAAGTAAGGGGAATAAAGATATCCACCTCTTTGTTTGGATGTTTTAAAAATTAAGGGGAGGGAAATGGTTACCCTGTTCCTCTGTTTGGATGTTTTAAAAATATTAGGTAGAGTAAGGGGAACAAAGATATCTACCTCTTTGTTTGGATACTTTGAAAATTAAGGGGAGGAAAGAGAGGCAGGGGGGGAGTGGTCATATAAATTGACAATTATGGTCAGTATTTGCTAATTTTGAAGAAACGCATATAAATTGACATCATAAGAGTATAATTGACAATTTAAATCCTTCTTCCCCTCTAAATTCCTCCAATTTGGGGAATTGAAAAAGAGGTGTTAGGAGGGGTAAGATACTCCTCCAAACTCCTTCAACCCCTCCCTCTCCGCTCTTAAAAAATCCAAACAAGGTTCATCCAAACAAACCAATCCCATTCCCTCTGTTCGCCCCTCCTCCCCCTTCATTCAAACAAATTGTTAGGGGTAAGATAACCCTCAAACCCCTTCAAACCCCCCCCCCCCCCTCCCTCTGCATAAAAAATACCAAAACAAGGTTCATCAAATCAAACCCCTCCCCTTCCATCTACTCCCCTCTCCTCCCCCTCCATCCAAACAAACTATTCAAGCTTACTTTGATTTAACAAAACAATCAAATAATCAAAATAACAGCTAAAGATTAGTCAATCTACCTGTGTGCATCCTGAAAATCTCAACATCAAAGAATGTCAAAAAAATGAATGAAACTCTTCACATAATCTTTATAACAATTAACATCCAAAGATAGCGTGGGAATAATATCTTTATTTGTTTGAAAAAAATCTTATTCAAGTCCCTGGAAAGATTTTTTCCAACTTATTTTCCGCCATCCAAGGGAAAGATTTGGATAATGTCCTATGGACAAAGTTTTCACCCAAACCAAGTTAGAGGAATCTCCTCCAACCGATTACATACGGGTTTATAAGACAATTAATGTCTATTAAATCATATGAGTCATTAAATCATTTAAAAGAGTTACATGACTATTAAGGGCATTGATTTTATTGCACACTTGTTACTGTATATCATCCGTACACATCACCCATTTCATGTATTAAATGTGGACATGCTTAAAAAATGTGGATAATGGGTATAGTGTGAAAAATTATAGCAAGTCTTTCCTTTCTTCAATTTTTCCTTCCTTTTCCAACAACAGCAAAGACAGAGCAAATATAGTACTATGATAAACAAAGTACTATAATAAACAAACAGATTAAAACCAACCAAATAGTAGGCATAATAGGATACTATTGGAATGACACCTAATTAGAGATCCGAGGTTTCTTTAAAAATTTCACTGGTAATTTCTTTGTCGAAGGATAACCCTATTCTAGTTTTGCAAAGGATACAGTGCTCAACCTTTGTTACAAAAAGGTTATAGTGCTCAACAGAACTATATTTGGAGAGGATTAAAATGCATGCAAAAACAAATTGGAATGCAATATCCATAACAATATTGTTCCAAAATGAGCATACCTGGCATTGATCTTAGGTTGGAAAATCAGAAAAACTTTGAAACCTTCTTGGATACCTAGATTCATATACTAGCGGTACACAAAGTACACATGTAAACTCAGTAATTAAACTTGAGTAATTATCTAGTATCCTGGGAGTACAGCAACGCGGTACTTCCTTTTCTCACATAATCTTAAATCCCAGTAATGAATTTCATGTGAGAAGAAAGAGAACTGCGTCATTGTAGTCCAAAAATACTTAATAATTTTCCATTTATCAAATATGTATAAGATTTAGCAACCAAGAGATGAAGACAAGAAATACGCACACATATAAAAGTAGGCATTTTTGAATGGTATATGATATGTATTTAGTGTACCTTTTATCGAGTTTGGGAACTGGTGTTGGCCACCATTGAAGTACAAACTGGAAGGCATTGAACTTTTTTTTTGATCTGTAAAACTCGAAAGGATTCATCATAGTATAATCACCTCCAAATTGACCCTCAGTAAAATAATAAACCACCTCCATTTGTTGAGTGCATGCATTCAACAACACAATATCTTTTGTCCTCATCAAATAAACGAGGTTTGGATCAACTGGGTGAATACCTAGCACTCTCAATAAGTTATTATAGTTCACAGAAAACTCTACCACCAAGCACCATTTCCCAGCATTGTAGTCCTCAAGTTCCCAATGTTGAAACAGAAAGTTATTATAGTTCACATTGGATAGAAACATGCACCGCAAATGCCCTTGGCAAGCTGATAAACAAACCTGTCTATCCATGTAACAGAGCTCTCCTGGTTGACCAATGAGACGGCATTTATGATCATGTTTGTTATTAGGATCAAAAGCAAGGATAACTCTGCCACAGTGCGCCCAATGCATGATATCATTGTGGGCAAGAACAGCATGTGTCTGAAACTTGGTAAAATCCATGGTGGCATGAAGACCTTCACATTGCTCTGTAAATTGTTGCCATTCACTAGTGTCGGAGTTGAATATCTCCACACAGAGAAGGAGGGATTTTTTCTTTGGGAGGCCAAGGCATGGGAGGGGGGGGAACCATTCAAAAATGAGAATTATACTGGAATTTGAAACTAAATTAATATATGAAAAATTAAACTAGCCAGGAGCAGAACTAAAGTTTCAAGAATGAGAGATCAAGGAGATAAAAAATATAAAAATCTTACAAATTTAAAAAGGTTATATAAGAAATATGAAAAGTTTGGGGGATCATATATATATATATATATATATATATATATATACATATATACATAATTTAAAAAAATTTGGACTTTGCGTGGTTCTAATTCAGTAACATGCTAAAAGACTTTGGGATGGAAAATCTAATTCTTAAAAAGTTTGGCCCTCCAAGCTCGTATGTTGTCCCGCACTTGAACTAGCATCAACTCAAAATTAACGAAATATTTAAAAAATAGAAGAAGATATAGATACATTTCTACTCAATCATTTATGATGCAGTAAATCACAATAACCATTTATGATTGATTTGCTAGTACATGTTGCATTAGTCTCCCTTTCAATATACAAAATCAAAAAATCCATTACTAGAAGAAGTAGTTTCATAATTACAATTAAAATTTAAAAGAGTAAATAGAAGTACAACCATTCTATAATCAAAATAGCATAAACATTGAAAAAAAAAAAAGTTATTTATTAACATTGTATATCCAATATTGTTCTTGGTAAAAAAAAACCAACTAGCGTTTTCACACACACACAAACATATATATATATATATATTAAAAAAATAAAAATAAAAATCCAGATTGTCAATTTTACTCTTATGATGTCAACTTATATGCATTTCTTTAAAATTAACAAATAATGATCTAGTTGCCAATTTATATGACCACTCCCCCCACCCCTCTTTGCTTCCCTAGTTTTTAAAGCATCAAAACAAAGAGGTGGATATCTCTATTCCCCTTACTCTACCTAATATTTTTAAAACATCCAAACAGAGGGACAGGGTACCCATTCCCCTCGCCTCCTCTCTGCTTCCTCCCCTCTTACCGTTTACTCTCCTCCCTCCAAAATTTCAAACACACTATAAAAGGTAATGGCGGCAAGCCATTAACTTAACATATACCTCCTCCTATATCTGTGTCCCACACGGCCACAGGTAATTTGTTAACATATTAATGTTGATTATACAAAGTTATTATGATTTTCACATGGAAAGAGATCGAGTACATCTCAATAATTATCCTGTGCAAGTTTAGCCCTTTAATATATTTATTTATCTATAAAACGTAGTACTAATTTTATACATATATCAGTCAAAACTAAGTCCCAAATTTTTAACTTTGGGTGCCAAACATCAAATAAAAAAAAAATTATTTTTAGATTCTTTGGACTTGTATTCAATTTGGAAGGGTTAATTTTAAATTTTAAGGGACGAAATATAATTTTTTTAATCTAAAATTCATAAAAGAAAAAAATTTTAAATCATTGTTTCTTAATACATTTCCACTCAATCTTCTGTGATGTATTATGAAACTTGAAATTTTTTTTGGTTCACAAAAATCTATGATTAATTTGGTAGTAAATGTCACAATAATTTCCCTTTCAATGTACAAAATTAAGAAATCCATTCCAAAAAAATCATCTTTGATTTTGTTTGCATTAAAGAGTAAATAAATTACAACCACTCCATAATCAAAATAGTATTTAAAAACGAAAATTGAAAGCCATATTTATTGTCATTATAAGTTCAATATTCTTTTTAGTAAAAATTTATTAGTCTGTCACCTGAAAAAAAAATTAAAAAAAAATAATAATAATAAAATAAAGACAATTTTTTCTATTCAAAGTCTCAAACTTTTTAACTTTGAATCCCAAACATCAAACAAACCAACTAAAAAAACACTTATGGATAAACAAATACACACACACACACACACACAGACACACACAAAAACAGGGCGGCCATGGTCTATACATACCTCTGTTTCGATAGCACTGACACGCACAACCTTGAACCGAGTAATAGTGTCAATGTCATCATAGTAGGAATGGCATACAAACCCAGCAAGGACATGGGTGTCAGACCTAGGAGGCACAGGAAGAGCGACCCAGTTCGCAGTGAGGGGATTACAAACGTAGTACATCATCTGAGACAAGAGTGTTGTGGAACACAACACCAACCCATTACTCGTTGCTATGAAAATAACGGGGTTTGGATTCTGAGGAAGAAAGCTCAAGGAAAAGTTGGAGGACAGAAACTGTGGATCCCTCTGAAAATGCTTGAACTCAACAGGAAATGGCTGGGGAAAGCTACACTGAAAGAACAGTGTAAAGGGTGGTGATGGCTGTGATGGGTACAAGAGTTTCATTCTCTGTGTAAAACGCTGAGCAAATTGGGATTGACAGATCACTTGGACCCATCTCTTGGAAACGCACTTGAGGCGGTGTGCGGGTTTCAGAGGAATTCTATGGAGGATTTCTATTAGAAGGTCGTCTGAGAGGTCATCAATGGAGGTTTGCTTGGATTCTGAATTGGGTTTCTTGCACGGCAGAGCACAGATATCCATGGCTGTGTTGGTGGGAACCGATGAAATGAAACTCAAATCAATGGGACAAAAGTGGGCGTTGGTATCGGAACTTGAGTCTTGAAATGTCTTTTGCTTTTGACTTTTTATATTTGCAAATAATCTAGTTTTTTTTTTTTTTTTTTTGAAAGGTAGTTTTTTTTTTTTTTTTCCTTATAAAAACCTAGTTTTTAATTATTAATTTTTAAAGTTTTTTTATAAAACATAAAACGAAAAGATTTTTTTTTTTTCCAATAATTACTATGCAAAAAAGCAAATTTCTAAAAAGTTACCATACTGCATGCAGTAGTACGTGATGGCAGCTTTAAGAATTTTTTTAAAATAATTATTTAAAAAATTAAATTATAAAAAATATAACAGTCTATAGAATTAGTAAAAATATACAAACTGATGTTGTTAAATCATTGGTCGTCACAATGGTTTAATAGTATTTCTTTTTAATAAGCCAATAGTCTTATATATTTTTAAAAAGTGCCGATAAAAAAGTAAAAGTTGGGCAAAAGCTAAAAATGTAAAAGGGTTTAAAATTAAAAACGAACAAAACTAAAGGCAAAAAAGGATTGATAAAAAATAAAATAAGAATTGAGCTCAGATGAAAGTAATAAAATGAAAGAAAGAGACGCTGAAATGATGAGAGAGAGAGAGAGCCAAGAGCAATGGACAATACTTATTGCAACTGTAAGTTAAGCCGCTGAGGAGAGTAGAACTATTATTACTACAAAGCTAAGGAGATTAAAGTTGTCAATGCTAGTTAAGATAACCCACAACAGCAGTATCTCTCTTGGTATTTTTTTTTTATGAAAAATGAAAATATGGATTATTTTTATGATATGGGTTGAACGTGTAACAAATCTAAATGATTTGGGGTTTTTTTTATTTTTATTGAATATTTTGTTAGTTTATTAATGCTTGGCCTAATCTTCTTGTTATATTGACTAATTTATTATTGCTATTTGCGCTAATTTAATAAATCATTTATTAAGTCATTTGTTTGGGTATAATATTTGAGGAAATTTCAAAAATTTGGTTGAGATTTTAATTCAGATTTGGAAAGCAAAAATTCCAACCCAAATCATACCTAAATAGACTGAATTTTGTAGTTGTAAGCAATGTGAAATTGAGGCCCTATTTGGATCAAAAATTTTGATCACTCAATTTTCATCACTCAATTTTCATCACTCATCACTTATCACTCTTCACTCATCACTTAAAAATACCATACCCGTTTGGCACCATCACTCAGTTTCCATCACTCATATTTTTCATACTATTTGTGAGTCCCATGTCTATCAATCAGCGCAGCTTTTTCCTTTTCTTTTTTCTTTTTTTTTCTGGGTTCGGTCTTCACGTCAGTATGTATTTTTTTTTTTTTTTAGTACCAGATCACCCAAACCCAGAAAAAAAAAAAAAAAAAAAAAAAAAAAAAAAAAAAAAAAAAAAAAGTCAACTGGTCAAAAGTTGCGGCTGTGGGTCTCTCAATGTGTGTTTAATTACAAAAATGCTATTGAGTTATGAGTTATGGAAACTGAAAACAGCCAAAATGTGTTTTCAGTTTCCATAACTCATAACTCAAAAATTAGAGAATTGAGTGATGGAAACAGAGTTACAGAAATTGAGTTATTTGCTCATAAACAAAGTTCTTGCTATGGGTCCCACTATTTTTTAGTTATGAATTATGGAAACTGAGTTATGAGTTATGGAAATAGGCCATCCAAACGCCCCCTCCCTGATATTCTTAAATTTTGGGGGCCTGTCAATTCCAATAACTCCACTTTTTGATTTCTCTTTACTCGTCAAATGAGAGGGAAGATGTCTCTTACTCTCAAATTTTTTTCACTTCCATACTTATCTTGTTTTTTATTCTTCCCACCCCTATCCAACAAGCTATGGACGCAGGGCTAACTCAACCATACAAGAAACTTAGATAATGGCCAAAGGCCCAAAATAATGGAGGAGCCTCTTTGTTAATTAACAAAGGGGCTCATTCACTTAAAATTTTAATAAAGGCTCATTCACTTAGAAAAAAATTAAAAACAATGTCTCCCTCAATTAGGCCCCCACTTTGTCAAGAACATAGAGCCATTTTATTTATTTTTATTAAAACATAAAGAGAGAAGATTAATGTCACAATTGTATCCCAAAAACACAAAAGGTGAAAGAGACAAAATATTTATAACAAAATTAAACTATGAATTGTACAAATCCATCAATTAATAAAATCTAACCTTTGTCACTTGATATTTGTCAAGAGAGAGACTATATATACCTCTAATATCACATCAACCCACTTACTCAAGTTTTCTTTTTAACAATTTTTATGTATAACTTAATTAGTTTTTGACTTTTTTCCATTTGTACAAATATTTATCATAATAAGATAGATCAATCATTTTTATTCTAAGTAGGCTGTTTAATAAATATTATTTAATTAATATTCAAATATAAGAATTGAATTTTCTTGAAAGCTTTCACCTTATGCCCCAAAAAGCGTTGAACCGGCCCTAGATAGTTGATTAGCACCAGCATCATGTAATGGGGAGATCTATTCCATTCAAGAGCTTCTCTTCTTGTATAAATTTTGGATACTCAAATCTTCTATATCTGTAAATTTTGGGATATTTTAAGCTGGCTTTCAAATTGTCAAAGCTATAGATTCTAGGTCTTAGATATCCCAAAATATCTATTTCCTACTCATTTCATCAAGAGTAAGCACCATAAATTGAAACTCCCTCTCAAAAAAAAAAAGAAAAAGAAAGTACTCCCTACTCACTTATAGGCTTTCAATTAAGGGAGACAAATTCATAAAATAACACTTTACAATTTAAAACCTCTCATTAAACCCATGTTCTTAGCAATTTACAATCTCCTTATCTTTTATCATTTTTTAAATATTTAAATAGACATACTCTATTTTCCCCTCCATCTTCTATCATTTTTTAAATTTAAATAGACGCACTCCATTTTCTCTGCTTGCTTCTTCTACGTTCTCTTTTATTTTAATTAAAAAAAATCTCTATAGGCATTCAACAAACACAAATTCACCAGAGATTTTCAGTGCACAAGAGTCAATCTAAAGGTATGTTACTTAATATAAAATTTGATTCCATTATGTAGAACTTAAACATCTCACACCTCTTGATTCCATTATGTTTCTTAACCCTCTTAAGTCTTAACACGCATGTCAAATTTTGAAAAAATTATTGTGTACTCCTGGAGTACCATAACCATAAATGCATACTCCCTCATCTCACATAAGTGATGTGTCTCACTAATTAAATTCATGGTGGGACCCACCATTCATGTAAGAGGGAGAAGTACGTATTTATGGTATTCTGGGAGTACCTAATAATTTTTCCAAATTTTGTGCCAATTGAATATTATATTTTCTACATGATCTATAAAATTATTTTGTATGCGTAATTTTAGACTACAAAAACTTGCAATTTAAACAATTGATGGATGACATAATTATTGATACTTGATTTTTTAGAAATTTTGTAAATATAAAGGATATAAAAAAAAAATGTAATCTAATGGTAAATTTATTAAAATTCACATTCAATAATAAAAAAAAAATATTGAGTAATGTTGTAGCCTTGAGCTACAACTAAGTTTGTAGCCATTTTTTTTTTATTAAACAAATGCCAAATCAACCTGGAAAACAATAAGGAGATGTGGAAGAACATTCTCCATCCACACCGAAATACTCTTGACATGATTAGCAAGTTTAAAGATGTTATGAGCTACAGATTTCAGGAAGCTCGGGATACGAATAGGCAAAGGTTTGACTAGTTTTGGTGATTCAAGCCATTAGCTAAAAAAAAATTAAGTACATAATAATTTTTATAATTGTTTTTAGGACAAAGTTTAGTTACAAAATTGATAGTAATTTTAAGCTACAATCTTACTGAATAAAATAAACATTACTACATATTTAAAAATATAACTGTTGAATTGCATATTTTTACGCTCTTAATACGCATGTTAAACTCTTTATCAATCGGATATTATTTACTATATAATCTATAAACTTATATTTTTTGTATAATTTTAAATTACAAAAACTTGTGGGTTCTAGATAACTCAACTGGTAAAGTCTCTGATGGTTAAATAAGAGATCTAGGCTTCAATCCCTGTCTACACCAAAAACTGATTGGTGCCTTAGTCTGATGACAAAAAACACTTATCAAGAGCGGACGCCATATGTTGAAACTCTTTTAAAAAAAAAAAACTACAAAAACTTACAAATTAAACAATATATTGATAACATAGTTATTAATTTTCTAAAAATTTTGCAAGTATGAAAAATATAAGAAATAGATGTAATTCAATGGTGGATTTGTTAAAATTCACATTCAATAAAAAGATTTTAAGTAAAACTGTAGTTAAAAACTACAATTAATTTTGTAACTAAACTTTGTCCTTATTTTTATATTTATACTTATACTTGCCATTTAAGGTGCTTCTCTGATTTGAAATTCTTATTTTGGAATTTGGATGCCTAAAATACTGTCAAATTTACCTATTTATCTATACTACTATTTAAATGGTTTCTCTTATTTGGTATCTTCAATTTAGATACCTAAAATATCTTCAAATTCATCTATTTGTATAGTTTATATAACAGGCTTAGACATGTAAAATTACTTATTTAAAAACTCCTAAATTTTAGCAAACTTAAAAAAAAAAATATTGTTTTTCCTTCCACCTGTGCATTTTTCTCTCACATTAATAGTCAAGCACTGATACAATAAATAAATAAAACTGCTTCTCCCCCACCCCCCAACAACACATAGGTTTATTTATTTTAATTACTATTTTTTCTAATTGCCAAAATGAAATGGTTGGAAGTTGTGATCGTTACATTTCTCCACATTTCTCTCACACATTTGTAAGTCAAGTGCTAATATAACTTCGTATTTAAAAAAAATAAAAATAAAACTATTTTTTGTCTAAAAAACGTACTCTTCTTTTCTCTAATTTTCAAAATGACATGGTCACAAGTTTTTATCATTAAACATTTTAATATAATTTAAAATTTTGATACATCTTTTTTCGTAAAATTTAGTTTCCTAAAAATTAGCATACACTATCATGTTCGGGAGCAAGGCCATCTAAGGCCGGAGACGAGCCGAGGAGATAGTGTCCTCGGACGTAGGTCGGGAACAGAACATGGTGGCAAATATTTAGATATATCTCATATAAGTTTTACATATCTTTTTAGTTTCTTTGCATATACTTTTGGATTGCCTAAACTTTTTATTCACTTGATCACCATCTCCAATTTTAGAAAGGTTTGTTTCCTTTGACATTGTTGAAATCATTAATTTGTTAGTTTGTGTATTTTTGTTTTTTTGTAATTCTTTACAAATCTCACTTTTTTTTTAATCTCTTTTTCATGTCTATTTCGACATCAATTAAAAAAAAGTCTGTTTCCCCAATTCTTTTGATCCCCACAATTTGTTTTTCTCACTTCATCACTGTCTTCTTTTTTTTTTTTTTTTTTCAAAGAGGTATGTTTCCTATACAAGGAGTAAAGACGAGATTGTGAGAATTTGGGCTGCTGGGCAAGTTGTTATTTTCTTTTTTCTTCTTCATTGTTTTTATTATAATTATAATTATTATATTTCATTTTATTAGTTTTTTTTTAGAGAGAGATTCAACCTATAGCGTCTTATCCTGATAATAGCTCTTTATCATTAGATCAAGACATTAATCAGTTTTTGGTGTAAGTGGGGATTGAATCATAAATTTTTTATTCAATCATCAAAGACTTTACCAGTTGGAACTCACTTTTCATTTTATTAGTTCATTTGGTTCAAAGTGTACATTTCTTTTTTACATGATAGTTTAAAAATCAAATGTGTTTATATTTAAGTACATATTGTTTTTTTTTTTTTTTAAGGAGTTTCAACCTATCTCGATGATAGTTCTTTATCCTTAGATTAAGATATCAATCAGTTTTTTGTGTAAACAAAAATTGAATTCCAAATCTCTTATTTAACCATCACATACTTTACTAATTAAGTTAATATAAATCTACAAGTAAATATTGAATTGGTTTGGTGTGTTCATTTTTTTCATTTTTAAGAGCTCGGTTTATACACATTTAAATAGTAAAAAAAGAAAAGAAGAAATCCCTATACAGTAAAAGAAAATAAAAAAGAGAGGTTAGCACAAGGTGTTGAGGAAAGAGGTCAAAAGAGAAAAGAATATCTCAGGAGTACAGCCTACAAGTGAGGTAGCTGTGCCTGTCAACATCTGATGAAAAACGTGCCTTCACGAACAATCAATCAAACAAACAAACAAAGATAAGAAGCAACTGAGCGCCGAGTGTGTAGTAGCTGTTATTATCGTTTAGTTACAAAACGATTTCGTTTTAAAACTATATATAACCAAATACATATACCCCCATTCACAAAACAAATCCACATTCGCCACCACCTTCCTTTTCTCAACACACACACACTCTCTTCTAGTATTTTTTTTTTTTGTTTTTTTGTTCTATTCGTCTCCATCACCGTCGCATCGGAAAACCATGTCCGGCGGCGGCGCCGGCGGTGGTTGCAGCATCAGAGCCATCTGGATCCTCAACAGCCTCGACGCTGTCGTCTTCTCCAGGTACGCGTCACATTCTATATACCTAACTAAGCTTTTGTTTATTTCGCTCTGTTTTTTCTTTGTTAATGCTTACATTCTCAAATTCGATTATTATGTCTCATTTTCTTCTTCTTCTTCGTTTGCTGTGTACTAATCGATTTTTTTTACTCTTCTTCTTGCCGAGTCCATTTCAAATTTAGGGTTTTTCTGACTAATTCGTTGTTGATTCGCCGTTTTTATATATTTATATAAAAAATGAATCTATACCTATTTCTTTTTTTGTAAAATGCTTTTCTTGTTTTCAGAAGTGAAAATTTGCGTTTAACTTTGCTTTTTCGCACTTCCGAATTGGCTTTGCTATGCAGTTATTACTAAAACTTTTGTATTTGTGTCCCTGATTTTATGAAAGGATAAGGATTTGAAATTTAGTTTCGGGGAAAAAAAGAAGAAATTTAGATCACACATATGGTTGCGTTGATCAATACAATACGAACAGTGTTTATCTTTCCTATGGATAATTTTATAGTTTATTTTTGATAGGTAATATGAACATCGTGTTCAAGATGATGATGAACACTCGGGACATGAAACAAATCCAAAAATCTCAAGAGCTTAAAACTAACAGATTGTAAGAAACCAGAAATGGAAATACACCTAAGGATAATTTTATAGTTTGGGGAGCAGATGGGAGATTTAAAGCCTAAAAGTCTTTGTTGGCGAATTGAGCTGCACGGCTAATTAGATTTAATGTAGTCATGTGTTTGGATTTAATTAGTGAACCTAATGTACATCATGTGAGGAAATAATAATAATAATATATCTACGTTTTGCCCATTTAGTTTTTGCATTTTCAAGTGCAGCCAGACGTTGCTTTTAAGTAATATTCATTTTCTCTTTTGGTGATATTAGGAGGTTTCCGGTGGTTGAGAAGCGGTGGCGGACGGCTTGTAGGAGTGAGAATGAGAAAGTTACAGAGAATAGTCTTAGTTATTCTGTTTTTTCATTATTCCCCTCGGATTCAGAATTAGCTGCTGCATTTGTGGAGAGGAAGCAGAGGTTAGTTGAAAATTTCTTCCTTGTTTTTTTCCTTGGCTGCACTCGCTATAATTTGAGACTGATTGGCAAATAATTCCTCGTCCAATAAGATAAGAAATGGGGTGGAGCCGTCGAGGATAAGGTTGTGGGTTCAAAATCCAACGTGCATGTGTAAACTTACTAATAAAAAATGGAAAAGAATAAAATCATACAGTTGCATTGATTTGAGCAGGCTATGTGTTGAGAATGTATTAGTTATCATTGTTATTCATTGTCTTTCACAGTTGTGATTCTGGATTTTTTTAATTATCTTTCCTGTGTTAATTTATTATAGGTTAGTTCTTATTTTGATTTAGGGGTCCTTTCATTTTTTTTTTGTTTGTTTAATTTGAAGTTCCTTTCTGATACCCTTCTGTCCTCTCTTTTCAAATTGGTATTTGCTACTAATTTTTTTGTGTCTATGTAGGGAGGGATCTGCTCGCGGGTTTGGCATACGTGTCAGTCAATCATCTGTAGGGTCAGATTCCTGGGTTGATGATCCAATTACCCGTCACATTATAGGCCTTTACATAAACAAGGAAGAGGAAGGAGATAATAATCTGCTGTGGCCTTTAATATTGCACATAAAGGGTAGTTATTGCATTCTCGTAATGCCTTTAGTCGAGCCTAGGCATGTGAAGGCATATGCAAGGTTATGTCAAAGATCTGATTGTGGAAATGCTGCTGGAGCAGATGAAAGTTTATCTTCCCTCCTACTTGATCTTCCGTCCATCACAGGGTATGGTAAGTTACTTGCATTGTTAGTTCAGGAAAATATATCATACTAGAAGAAAATCTATTGCAATTCTCCCATCCCCTCTATTTTGAAGTTCACATTATATGCTTGCTAATTCTTCTCAGCTTCAAACTGATTTTGAATTTATTGGGAAAGTCCTACCATTCGTGGTTTTCTTGAGTTTAACTTGTGAAGCAGCATTAGAATGTGTGATGAAATGAGTGCATACGAGAGGTCGTTCAGCTTCTGTTTTATCACTTCTAGGTTCTTCTTTCACTAAATCTGTTGTTTTGCATTTTCAATTATGAAAACATGTCCTATATAATTTGGGCTTACTCATGAGAGTGTATGGTTTTGAATACTTTTCTCTGAAATTAACCTGGTATGCTTGGCTTTTACCAATTTTTTTTAAGGGTAAATGATCACAGAAACAGTCCAAAAGGGGTGCAGCCCAAATTTGGTATGCTTGCCTTTTACCAAACTAAATGGTATATAAGCAGTTTCTTGTTTCTAATTTTACAGGGCATTCATGGTTGCACATGCTATTGGTGACATAGTTGCTGGCGATGCAGTAGAACCTGAGGTGCTTGTAAGTGCATCTCCATCTGTAGGAGGTTTGTTGGATTCGCTAACTGGCAGTATAGGGATATCTGGCATCTCCTCTAGGGCAAAACCTGTGGCCGCACCAGTTGCATCTTCCATCCCTTCAAGTACTGCTGTAACAGGAGCTGTTGCAGTGGATGCACCAAAGATTGGTTCAAGGCCTTTGGATAAAGATGCCCTTCGAACTTTCATAAGTAGTTCAATGCCCTTTGGTTGGTACTCTTTATTATGGTATTTCTCATCTCAAATTTCTTAGTTATAATTTTCTGTGTGTCAACTTGTGTTTACCTAATTCAGGTTAATTTCTTATGTCCTTTATCTTATAAATAGGTACACCTTTGGACCTTAGCTATTCCAATATATCTGCTATCAAGGTTAATGGCTTTTCTTCATCAGATCTGCCTCCAGCTGATCTTAAGCAACCAGCGTGGAAGCCATATCTTTACAAAGGAAAGCAGAGAATGCTATTCACAATTCATGAGACTGTTCATGCTGCCATGTATGATCGAGATGAGATTCCAGATAATATATCAGTTTCTGGTCAAATAAACTGTCGAGCAGAATTAGAAGGATTGCCTGATGTCTCATTCCCCTTAACAGGGTTGAACGCAGCTCATGTCGAGGTCTTATCATTTCATCCTTGTGCTCAAGTGTCTGAACGTGGTGTGGATAAGCAGGCTGTGATGTTTTCACCTCCTTTGGGTAATTTTATTTTACTACGTTATCAGGCTAGTTGTGGCCATGGACCTCCCATTAAGGGATTTTACCAATTGTCAATGGTCTCTGAGGATAAAGGTGCGTTTTTGTTCAAGTTACGCCTTATGGAAGGTTATAAGTCTCCTCTTACGATGGAGTTCTGTACTGTAAGCATGCCTTTTCCTAGAAGAAGGGTTGTGTCCTTTGATGGAACTCCTTCAATTGGAACAGTGTCAACTACAGAGCACTCTGTTGAATGGAAAATTGTATCTGGTGGTCGTGGCCTTTCTGGGAAAAGTATTGAGGCAACCTTCCCTGGAACTGTTAATTTTGCACCATGGCAAACCCAAAGATTACCTTCCTCTAGGTCATTTTTGGGAAGCATAGCTGATGAAGATAGTGATGTTGAGTCAGAGAATTCTAATAATATGGTAAACATGGAGGAATTCATAATGGAGAAATTGATCAATGAACTTCCTCCAGTTGATCTGGAGGAGCCATTTTGCTGGCAGGCATACAATTATGCTAAAGTATGTGCTTCTCTTTCTTCTAGCTTTTAGTTGGAGATATTGTTAATGCACAGATAAATATCTTATGAACATATGGAGCTTTGCTTTGTGTCCTTTCCTTATAAATATGGCAATGTAAAGTTATATTTATCGCTAGGCAATTCCACTGTCATTGTTCAATGTGTTTAATCAAATCACAGAAACACATTCATTCCATTTGGTGAAGATATTGCTGTTGTTACTATCATAATTTTCAAGTCTCCCATATATAGCTGCATTAACTCCAAAAAAACTTGTTCCTTTTTAGTGAAATATATTTCTCTGGGGCTACCTTTGCTTAAAACAGTTTTGGTATACTAAAGTGAAATTATCTTTCTATTATCACTCTTTTGGTACTTTCCAAAATTATTAAAAGACGAAAGGAGCCAAGAGCCTTGTACCTATATTGGCACTTCTTGGTGTTTCCAATGGAACCATCCAAGGTTTAAATCCCCCCTCCCCCAACTTTCGAATTATTTGAAAAAAATAAATAAATAAAAGAAAAAGAAGAAAGGAGGAAATATGTAGATGTTCAGAATAAGTAGATAAACATTTGGAATTTGTCTTCTCCATCCTTCTGGATTCTTTGATGTCATATGTGTTACCATACTTTGTAGAAGCTATTGGAAATTCGGCTCATGTTCTAATTGTCCAAAAATGGGAGTTATAATTCTTCTATTTTATTATTGCTGCCTTAGTAACAACTCCTGTTTTTTTGTGTTCTTTATTCTCCCACAAAATCATCTGATCTTTATGACTTTCTTAATCATGTGGTTTTGATTAATCAAAACTTCATTTGGATCTGTGTTTTCTTCTTCTTTTTGTTTTTTTATTATCCTGTTGTAGTATGTGTGTGGTCCTTGTCCATGCTTATCATGTGGAAATAAAATGTGTACATAAGATTGCTGAAGAATTTAATTAGATTGATGGTATAGATCTATACTTTGTGGTGAGTTTAGTATGTCCTTTGACACACTGAAGTTTTGGCTTCATCCTGAACGGGCATGTGCTGATGCATGATTACAGGTATCTTTCAAGATTGCTGGGGCATCGTTGTCGGGGATGTCAGTTGATCCTAAATCAGTAAGTTTGTGGTTCCTCTTATTCTCCTCTTCTGGGGTTCTTCTAATTTATTCTAATTTTTCTTCTTCTTCTTCTCCCCCCCCCCCCCCCACCCTTCACCCCCCTACCCCCCCAAAAAAAAAAAAAAAAAATCACCTGAAAAGTGAAAGCCCTTTGCTATATCATATATTCAGAGCTTGCCTGTGCTGTTACAACAGAAACCAGGTCATCCTGGATTTTCAGATTTAATTATATTTTTCAAACTGACTTTGCTATGCTGTATACCTTTTTCTTTGTTAATACAAGAGAATCAGACCATCCTAGATTTTCTGTTTAAATTCTATAGAAGTCTTTTCAATGCATTTTTTCAACGCTACTTTCTGCGTTTGGTATTGTTCCTGTCGAGGTAACAACCCCCCCCCCCCCCCCCCCCCAAACCCAAAAAAAAAAGCAAACATTCTATGTCTGGTTTGCCATTGATGAAGTTTTTCTATTGAATATGTGGTTGCCTTACATAAAGTATGTCATTCTTTGTCTGTAGTGACTTCTATTTTATCAAAAGAGGGTGTCAATTATCACTCTGTGAATATTGTGGAAGCTTTATAACTCAAAAGAAGTCTTTACCGCACTTGATTCCACACCTTCCCTCAATGCTATGTATAAATTTCGGTACTTACATGCATTTTCTTTAGTTTATTAAATATGTATGACTAGCTTTTAACATGGTTTCGATTTTGTGTTCTAAACTCTATTTAATCTTCCTCCTCTCTCAAAAGAAATTCCCCTTTCTTGTCAATGTATTTATATTTTAGAGGTTCTACTTAGCTTATTAGGAGGCTCCTTTTTTCCCCTTCTGCCTTTCTTATAATTATTTGTGCTGTATGCAGGTAAGCATCTATCCAGCTGTTAAAGCACCTGCGGAATTTTCAACTCAGGTGGGTGTTTTCTTCAGACTCTTTAAAGTAATTGTTTGTGCTCTTTTAAAGCTTGACAGGACTTTTTATTTTTTTATTTTGGATTAATAATTTAAGTAAGCTTGCTAGAGTTGTTTTATACAATTAGAGCTGTCATATTGTAATTGTGAAGATGTTCTTGATTTCCCATTACATTGCTACAAAAAAAAAAAGGGATGTGGCTTAAGTAGAACATCTAGCAGCTACAAGTACTGGTGAACTGAATTAACGTGGTTATGTGGCCAAAGTAGCAGATCTTATCTTCTGTGACTTTCAGCAAGGTTGCATTGAGTTAGTGAGCTGTGCCGCTTAAAGTCTGAAGAGTTAAAAAAGAGAGAAATATCCAAATCAGAAAATTTAATTTTCAGTGCAACTTAAATTTCCTTGTAACAGCTCCTGCTTACACAGACATCCACATAATAATATTTTCTGAATATTTGTTCTCCACTTTACTGGGAATTGAAGTTTGATGAAATATTATACTTGATTTACTCAGGACCTTGTTTTGACATGCATGAAATATAATTCTACAATACTTTCCTTGATACAGACCACTGAGTCACTGAAGTGCTTGTATGCTTAGAACAGTTCCTAAACAGCTCTCATCAAATTAAATAATTGAACTAAAGTCCTAAATGAATTAGCCAAACTCTTTTTGTTTTTGCATCCAGAAGTCACTTGTCAACTTTGGTTGCATTAATAGCTATTAGCATAAACATTCATCTATAGGTGGTTTATTAGTTTGTTATGATTGGTCATGATGTCATGGATAGTGTTCTAAATTTTATGGTTGTGGATAGCAGCTTTGATTTGCCTCTCTCCCCTTCAATTTTTTGGTTTTGTTGTTCAACTTGTTCATATTCATATGGTAGACTGTGTATAGTTTTAATTCTCTTTACAAAATATCTGAAACATCGGAATGAATTCCTCCAGCCCTGTTTCTTGTTGCTAATGCCAGCTATAAGACATTGTTTAATTTTGCAATTTGATAATCTTATCTGTATATCTGTCTTATTTGTTTGTCAATAGGTTACTTCTGGGGATTATATTTTGTGGAACACATTGGGTAAGTGCCCATCTGTTGCAGCAGAGAAAGTATAGTTAAAAGATGGCAACTCAGAATGTAAGAAGTATTCATTTTCTAGTCAACTATAGCCGGATCTTCTATTTTAAAGTCTTGGGCAAGCTGAGCAAAAGACTAGTTTGCCATGTCCATCCGTTGATGGCTGCATTCTGAAGCTTAATGAGCCTCAATCATTGTTTTTAGAGATGAATTGAGAGAGAAGAGTTAAACACGATATGCGGGTCAAGATTTTGGTCTGATATGTTATGAAATGGATGAATTGCAGACATTTTAGTAATAGCCTTGTTTTATGTTGGGATTGAGACACGATGAGTTGAAGATATTAACTGTGGTAACATAGGGCATTCTACTTAGACAAGCTGACATGTGCTCCCTTCTATTTGTTTGTTTATTGTATTGATACACGTGTGTTGTAATTTTTTATGCTCGATACTGTTTTGGGTGAATGCAAAAATGTAATTGATATTTAAGTAAAATTCAGTGGCTTGAACTCATACAACTTGAAATCTATTACTAACTCCTTAGTGTTGGTAAAGTGCGGGGCACAGTTAAGCAAAAACGCCTCTCGGAGCCTAGGCACAAAGCACAAGTGCACACCAGATTGATGTGAAGCACACATTTTTTTAAAAAAAATAGATTGATAAATTTGAAAATAATTATTGATGAGCAATACAATAATCAACTGATCAAATAATCATGTAAATTGATATACAATATTTTTGTAATTTAATGGTGGATTGTAGAGTGATTGCGGTCCCAAATTGGTCTTATAGAAGTGTATAGTAGCATCCCATAACATTGAATTTTATACACCAAATTAACTATTAATATTAACAGTGTTAAGATACTATGGCTACAGTTCAGTTCTGATTTAATTTTTTGAAAAAATAAAATAAAAAAAAGCATGCCTAAAGTGTGCTATAAATGCGCCTCGCTATAGAGGCAAGAAGCGCGGGAGCTTTGGCGCTTTTTCCAACACTGATTCCCTGGAGTTGGTTGGTTTGCTGATTTCGGTTCACAGCATGGTTAATACCTTGTACTTTGCAATGCATGATAGTGGACGCATTTCATTTGCTCCCTTGAAATTGTGTTAGTCAAGACAGTAAAACTGTGGTAGTCAATCAATAGGGAAACTTTGTGCAGTGGTGGTGATGATGGTGAGAACTCAATTGAAGGGCCTGGTGCCTGGAAATCCCACTCTTTTATAGGCTAAATACTTGCTGGTGCATACTTCTTGAGTGGCCTGCAAATCGTTTAATGCTAAATAAATTGAACATTGCTCCAAGTGAAGTAGCAGGTTTGGTTAAGTACAGTTTCTTAGGTTCACCAGTTAAATGTAATCATTGGTTGTGTTAATCAATACAGTATAAACAATGTTATTTTCTCTCGAGGACAATTAAATTCAATTGTGCGGCTTATATATTGGCAAATATAAACACATTATTAAATTTAATCAAATTTATATATAACACTTAAAAGGAATTATTATACTTAATATTTATCCTGCAACATAAGCAAAGATATAAAGCTGAGTTGTAAAGCTTGAATATTATACGCAAGTGCAAGAGTAATGTCCTAATGAAGTCTGGACTTATGTCTATTTTCAAAAAAAAAAAAAAAATTGAAACCAAATTAGCCTTTTTTCTATTTTTATAATCCCAAAGTCATAAAATTAATAGGATCCATTAGAAGTTCGTTTCTGATCCAAGAAGCTCTTTTCATGAATAATCTTTGTTTGTGTCTGTATTCTAGCTGTAAATTGTTACATAAATAACCATTTTGTCAATTCTTCATCATGGTTTACAATATCCGAAACACCACCACTCAAACTTAGCTTTGAAAACAAAGAGCAAAAAATTAAAAGTATGAATGAAAATTAAACATCAAAACTATCCTCCCTTATCTATGCCATCGAAGGACTAACTTCATTTTCATGAGCCCATGTAAGAACACCAAAGCCAGAAAGAAACCTAACACCCCCTCCTAGTTAGTCCTCTGTCCCCCTCTTTGGAACAAAGCCTCCTTTGTTTTGTTTCTTTTTTTTTGCTACACAGCAATTACAAAGATTGTTACTCAAACTTGACATATTCTAATGTTGTTAACGGAAACATCTAAGGTTCAAATCTTTCACCCCAAAACTATCGAATGAATGAAAAAAAAAAAAAAGTGAATTCTATTCGTACTTGTAAGACTGCTTCACCCATCTCAATTTCTTCTGTGTCATTCTTCTAACGACTGCTTAGACGAACGGTATAGATCATACGGTTTCCAAAGGTGATCAATGTTGCATGGCTTCCTAGAATCTAATCTCAACCATGGCTTACCTTTCCCACTCCAGTGTAAGAGACTAATAGGACCAGGATGAAGGTTCCTACATTTGCCTTTAAAATTATCACCACCTAACCCATGTTGATTCCATCTATGATCAACAGCCTTGATATTCCCAGCCAAAACAAGCAAGAAAGGTGGCAAAGAACCCAAATGATATATCCTCTTGTTCTTTTGCACAGCCATCCATTCCTCAACTTTCTGTGTATACTCTCCTTTTCTCCATTTATCCACATCCATCACCATCACTCCTGTGTTGAAATAACAAGGATTTCTTCCATGAAAAGTTTTTGAAAATTCTGGGTCTGACCAAAAATCATCAGTGAAATACTGTGTGAAATTTGCATGGCAATATTCTGGTGCAGCCACAACTTTATCTTCCATGTCCACATCCCATAGCTTTGCAATGTCATCCACCACAACAATGTCAGAATCTAAATATATAACCCGTCCCACATTGGACGGAATAATATCAGCAAGGTATATTCTTGCATAATTTAGAGGCTGATCCAAAGCTTGCCTAATAGACTTGGAAATTTTCCCATGAACAAGGTTTGAGTCAAACCTATATATCTTGAAGTTTAGGTAAGGAAAGGTTGATTTAATTGCTGACAACAGATCAGCTTCAGAGTGTGCAGAGAGGAAATAGAAGGAGAGGTTTTCAGGGCATGTGGAGTGTTGTAATATTGATAGAACCGCAGCTATGGTACCACGAATGTAATTTGCATCAAGGGTCATGGCTACATGGATATGTTTTTGGTCTTCGGAACCACATTCATCTCCATTGCGAAAGGCTGGGGCTTCGCGGAAGACGGGGAGGTTGGGAGAGGGTTTGATCACAATGCCGACGCGGATGGCGAGAGAGGTGGTGGTGGGGTAGAGGAGCAGGATTGACAGGAGGCCAATGAGTCGAGGTGGGAGAGAAGAGGAGCTCCTCAAGGCCATCCTGCCTTTGGAAATGTTTTTCTTATTTTTTTTTTTCAATCTTTTTCTTTTTTTTTTGGGGTATTTGGAAGGTTAAATCATAGAAGAAATTTAAGAAAAAGAAGCCATATTGGAAAGGGTTGAAGCTTGAGGAAGAGATTGTAGACGGTTTGATGGTTAAGGTAAGAGAGAGAAAAAGGAGGGAGATATTGTAGGGGAGAGAAAAAAGGTCGGAGTTTCTTAATACTAACATTACCAGTTTAGAAATGGATTCAAGACTTTTAGTTAACTCAACTGGTCAAATTGTTTATTTTTTGAATTAGAGATTTGGGGTTTGATTACTATTTACACCAAAAAATTAATTAATATTTTAATATAGTGATTAAGAGTAATTATTAGGAGCTAACGCCATAAATTAAAACTATTACTTAAAAAAAAATACATTACTAGTTTAGAAACATTTTTTAAAACGAGAAAAAATAACTATAAGGGGTTATTTGCCTTTTACCTTTTCACGAGTATTTTCAGTTCCATAAGGAAAGGGAAATTGAATTTAACGAAACTCTATTTTAATAACGCGTTGATGGTTGAAGAAATTTTAAGGGGGTGCTGCATGCATGGGAAAGTTCATTACTTTAAAGCTTAGGTTGATATAGATAATAACCAGAAACAAGTAAAACAAAAATAGGGTTTCTTTCATGTTAAAAAAAAAAAAAAAAAACATGTTGGTTCCTTTTAGTTTTATCATTTGGGGAAGGGAGAAAAAAATAATAAAAAGCTGTTGTAGGAGATATACTAGTCTTGTTCAAATGTTTTCCCCCCCTTTTTTTTGTTGGTAAAATTAAGACATAATTAAATGGTCAAATTATTAACAGTTTGACTTATGAAAAATTCCAATGCTTAACTCATATCACTTGACTTATTGTTGTATTTCCTTAATAAATAGAAAACTCATGCATAGAATCTGAGACTCTTTGCTCATTCTTTGGACAGAGGTTTTAGAGATAAATCCTTTGAAAAAGAAGAAAAAGAAGAGGGTTCTAGAAGTAAACATGTTTTTTAAGTTTAGAATTAAGACAGATTGACTACCATTTCTCCGTTTATTTTTCGATAAATTTTTAGTGAAATTTAAAGTAGTCCTTTGCAAACTAGTGTTTTCTTTTTCTATTCTTCTCTCCAGACCCTTCCCCCCCCCCCCCCCCCACCCAAAAAAAAAAAAAAAAACACCTTTATGGTGGAGCTAGCTAAGTGGGAAACATAATTGGGTCTTTACTAATTATTGGATTTTTGTGTTCTTATAATGAGATAAATGTGATCCAACTAATATACCTAAGGGTTCATTAGAATGTTATGGTTATATTTGGTAGTAGGTCTTGGTATACCATGTTTCTATTGAAATATTGTGCCCTATCCTAATGTGAGGCAATGTGTTGGATCTTAAACATGGACGGACCTAGGATTTCGAGTTAGAAGGACCGAAGTATAAGTAAAAAAAAATGATGAAATTTCAAATAAGCATATATATATATATTTAGTATTAACAAACTATCAACAAATAAGAATACATAAAATTTTTGTTTCATAATACATTATAATGCAATCATCTACTAATAAACACAAAAATAGAAAACTTCATTGTTTCTTACTATATTAGAGCATTTGCATCAAATCAAGCAAAAATTTCTATCTATTTTAGCATAATAATATACTTTTTATTTTATATACTCACTATTATTTATTGTACACTATATTTCATCAGAATACTATTTCCTTATTAATTTTTTATTATTATCTCAAATCATCTCTCTGTTCCTCAACCAAAAACCATTGTCCTCAATCTAAATAATTTCTAAAACATTCATTTGTATAGCAACTAAAATTGTATAAATTTTCCCAATCAACCCAAAATACACCCACATCATTCTATGTATTATTGTACAAAAATATATTTGTGGTATAATAATTGTGTAAATTTGCAAAAATACATTTATGCTATAGTAATTATGTAAATTTGCACAGTTACTATAGCACAAATGTATTTTTGCACAATAATACCTGGATTGCTGTGGGTGTATTTCAGGGTTAATTAGACAAATTTGGAGCCTTATGCTATTTTACTACTAATACAAATGTATTACAATAAAATCAATGTAAAATTGTAGGAGAGGAGGCCCAGTATCTCTCTCTCTCTCTCTCTCTCTCTAGACTAGGGGGTCCTGGGGCCCCTTTAAGCCCCCACCTAGTTCCATCCCTAATATTAAACATAATTCATGACGGGTGGATTGATGTTCACAATAAATATTAAGTTTAATTGCATCCTCCAATTATAACATTAGACAAAATCTGTGATCTCATTCTTTATAGAGATTAAGGTAGTTTGTCCCACAAAGAGGATTAGCTAGGAGAGGAATACATGCATGTGCCATGTGTTCAGTATAGGTGCGAAATATTGTTGCTATGGATTTGTTAGATTCGATCATGAGAAATCCCTAATCATTCTTTTATTTTTTGGCCAAAAAAAAGAGAAAAATAAAATAACTATGAAAATATGTGAAACTAATTTTATATATAAAAAAATTGAGTTCCTTCTAACGAAAAGCCAACATCAACCATCCATAAGAACCACCATCATAAGCAGGACCCTCCAAATTCCTACACAAATTGACCCATTTACCTAATTATTCGAACTTTGGTTAGTTTTGATGGTTGTGGGGGTAATCGTGTGGTTAAGTGCTTCGAAACCCAACTCTTAACCTGTTACTTACTAATCAGGTGTCAGGTTGCCTAAATGAAAGTCCAACACACTTGGCTTATGAAACCCAAAATTTAAAGACACCCATTTTTTACAATACCTTCATCTAGATTTTGGCAAAAATCTTGGGATCTCCTCCTTCTTTTGTTGCCAAATGTATCAAATTCATGTCATGGTTGCCCATAGTCAGTTTCAACTGCATTTGACCGTCCCCAAATTGTCAAGCATCCATTTCTACTATGTTGGCTATAAGTTCTGTCCTCCCTCTCTTGATGTGGTCGGGTTGGGTGAGGGATTAAGAAAGCCTCGGCTTCACTTGACCTATGGACATCCCTAATCTTAAACATCACAAAGCCAATCAAATCGTTTCCATCCCCAATTGCGAAATGTAACCCATTCACAAACCTACTCGATATCTCAAACATGCTCAATGACCTTTTGCTCAAATCCTTAGCCGTGGGTAAAATTTATGGACAAAAATCCACTCTAGCTAACCCATAACTAACATCTAAAATTAAAATTTAAAAAACAAAGATGAGAGAGAGAGAGAGAGCTTAAAATCGCTATCCTACCAATAACAAGAACTTAACCACACCAAAAGTCTAAAACTATAATTATTAATGAACTTCAATACATTTAGAGCATTCGTATCAAGCCTTCTAAATTTTTTAGCATTTACAATCTCAAAATATTACTTTAACAATTTTAACATCTCATTTTATAGTGGGTTCTAGTTAGCTCAACTGGTAAAGTCTCTGATGGTTGGACAAGAGATCTGGGGTTGGACAAGAGATCTGGGGTTCAATCCCTGCCTACACCAAAAACTGATTAGTGTCTTGGTCTGAGCACAAAGAGTGCTCATTAGGAGCGGACGCTATAAGTTGAAACTCTCTCTCTCAAAAAAAAAAAAAAAAATCTCTTTTTACAATATACCAAACATCAAACATTATATTTTTTGTACAACTTCATTTAAATAATGTTATTTTTATTTTACCACTGTGGAAACTCTCTCTCAAAAAAAAAAAAAAATCTCTTTTTACAATATACCAAACATCAAACATTATAATTTTTGTACAACTTCATTTAAATAATGTTATTTTTATTTTACCACTGTGTCTCTCTTTCTCTGATGAAACCCACCACTTTCTTCTTAGTCCAAGCAAACCCCAGTCACAGCCACACCCATGGCTAGCCACTGCTAGCCACCACCACCATTAAAAAAAAAAACACACCAACCGACAGCCACCACAATCCCCAACCACCAAAATCATAAACCCAAACCTTATCACTACCCAAACCCACATCCTCATACCACCATCAGCCACCACCAAAAAAAAAAAAAAAAAAAAAACAAAAACAACTCAGAGACCCACGATTGCCACAACTAGTACTGCCTCAGCCACAACAACCACACCTCAATCACGGTCAACCATTGTCACAGCCACAGTCACAATCACACCCCCAACCACCACAATCACAACAAATTGCAACCCACCACATCCAAAAAAAAATTAATCACCCAAAATCACCATCAATGCCACCCACAACCTACAAATCCAAACCCCACCACCGCAGCCCAACCTCAACCTAATACCAATAGCCATAACAACCACCACAAAACCCACCACCCACCCACCCTAATCTCAACCCCAACCAAAACCCACCACCACCACCCCACCCTGTTCTCAACCTTAGCCAAAACCCACCACCCCTATCTCAACCCTATTAAACCGTCGTCGAGGCGCCACCGACACTCACCAAATTAGATCCATGAAACCCACCAAATCATGACCACAATCGTCGACCACAAACCCTTGAAGCTTAACGGAGAGCAGATGGGTTTTAGAATGGAAGCAGCGTGATGAAAAGGGAAGGGAGATGATGCTTGGGTTGTGAAGGAGAACCAGAGAATAAGAGGGAGAGTCTGAGAAAGTGAACAAGAGTGAGCCGTGTCTGAGGAGAGAGAAAATTAGAAATCAATAAAATATTATAACATCTTGCTACAGTGTGCTCTAAAAAATGAGAGTGCACAGTAGCAAGATGGCAAATCTTTTAGCAAATGCAAGTTTTGATGGAGTGGGTTTTTTGGGTTTCAGATGCTAAAATTTAAGTTTTAGCATTTTTGCAATTCTTGATAAGGATGCTCTTATAATGGCATGAGTCAACTGAAGGTTAGTGTGAGAAGACGTCTTAGAAGTCTGATCTTATGAAGGGGAATGACAACAATGACTTTGATGTAATTTTTGGGTCTTGATGGGAGTTTGAGTTTATCTTCTAGTTTCACTTCAAAACAAGAAATTAGTTTGGGACAAATCAATTGTAAATAATAATAATAATAATAATACATTCTTATTAATTTTGTATCTTGTATAATTTTTTCATAAATTACATTTTTGTCATATTTTATTTGATTCAAAAGGAAGTCATTTTGGGTGGGTTATTACAAACTTATAACATATTTTAATGGAAGGGACATATTAGAATTAATATAAAATTCAAAACAATAAATTGCAAGTTTTCAAAGTCGAGAGACTGATTTAAAAGCGACAGTAAACTTAAAGGATGAAAAGTGCATGTTAGCCTTATTATTAACACATCAACTGCAAATTTGAATCCATGGCATTTGCATAATAATGACCATAAATTAGCACCAAAATCCCCCTTAATCTTTTTCTTCTTGTTTTTTTGATAATCATCTTAAGACAGAAATTGCTATAGGTCCTACAACTTTTTACTAAAATTCAGTTATAAATAGTGGTTATTAAAAAGGAATTTCTACCACTCACAAACATTGAAGCACCTTAACCTCTAACAGCAAGTTCCACTTTGTGTCTGAGTTTCTATGATTTTGTACCATTGCAACTAAAACTATTCTGCAAATTAATACAACATTGTTTTGGTTAGGTCCTCTCTCATTAAATATGAGGTCCCCTTTTCCATTGAAAGCTCTGCTTCTCGTGTAATTATATGCAATCAAAAATTTGAAAATTGGCTACCAATTTTAATTATCCATGACTCAATTTTCCGTCTCCTACACTTCACAAATTTCTATCCAATCATAGTACCCATGACTCAATTACGACAACAAAAGAATCTCCTAAAATGCAAGGAGCTTGTCATTGACTCAATTATATTGATTGGGAAACTTAACCAAGAAAATTGAGCAGGGGGTTTCATTACATTCACAAAATATTAAATATTTTGTCAAGAGGACTTGTACAAAAGCTAGTTAATATATATGGCCTTTAAAGTCAATATATTATCTTTCAAGATTAAGGCTCTGAAAATTGTAGATAGGGTTAGGATTTGACTCATTCTTTCTATTATTGCTGGATTGAAATATTTGTAAATAATAGCTATAAATGATGTTCCTCAACATTTTGTGTGTGTGTATGTAGAGAAACCTAACCTAGATGGGATTTTGGTAGATAATTATGGTGTAAGGAGTAGTTTACTAGGATATAGTAAAACATACCATTTCCTAAATCATAAAGATGGTTGTATTATAAGATTTTGTAATGCAAATTAGTAACAAGTTATACATTCTCTTTATTTCTATGATTTTGTACCATTGGAACTAAAACTATTTTGCAAATTTGTACAATAATTTTTATTAGGTCCTCTCATTAAATATGAGGGCCCATTGTCCCTTGAAATCTCAGTTTCTCATGTAAATTATCTGCTACCAATAATTTGGAAAATTGGCTACCAATTTAACTTTTTTGCCTAGCCTTTCCTAGTTAAACCATACACTCCAAGCAATTGTGACCACTAACCCTATCAACTATTGGATAAACTTGACAAGCCATTATAGGTCTTTAGGCACTCGTTAAAATTTAAAGATCCCCCTTTTAAGATGAAAATGGGATCGAACTGTTGGTGGCTACCAATCTTCAACTAACTAAAAGGGTCACTACAGACCGTATAATATATAGTGAATTAAATTATTTCTTACACATTGTGAATATAGCAAAGATTGCAGCTTTCTAAAACTTAATTTTATTACTAATACAAGCCAAGAGCCTTCTCACTCTACTAAGATATTCCGGTGTATCTACTAGAGACTTCTTCAAATTTCCTCTTCCTGACTTGCTATTACTACACAACCCGGAGTGTTCAAACAAATGCATTTCTTTAATTATATATACATTCATAGGGGACCAATCCGTTCCTTTTAAAGCAACTGGGTTTCGTATTACCATGTCGTCATTGTCATAATTCTCTATCAAGCAACACTCCTCAGCTTGTACCCTATATTCCATGTAATTTTGCTCCAAATTGCGAATCCTACATCGAAAACTTATTTTGCAGACTTGCAGCAATTATTCTTCTCCATGATACAGATATTTAATTGTTCCTTTCACCAAATTATTTGCATCAAATTGAGAAGATTTCTTATTTGTGATGGGTGGGATTTATGGGATTGGAAAATATCATATTGTATGCTATATGTCATGGGAAAGATATTAATGGCACTGGGCCTGGCATCTTATGGAATAAATTGGGCAATCGTCAGTTAAGTTCACTCTTTAAAAAAAAATGTTAGAGGTGAAACTTGAAAGCCCATTGGGCTTCTAAGATGGCCCCCATACCTGAGCTGGGCTCATTTTTACGACAGACCCGGTATTGCAGTTCTGGCAACAATGAATCCCTTGACTATGAAAAATTTTAGTGGATAGAGAGCCTAGCATAGCTAAGCAGTGCTATAGAATAGTGGTAATATTTGCTTTCTTTAAGTAAAAATAAGGGGGAAAAAGAAAAAGAAGAAGATACCAATTACCAAACTAAATGATAATCACAAGTTTTTTTTAGTCTGTCTAATGTTAGAATTATGTGATAAAATAATTAAATTTACAATTTTTCAATAGTTTAAGTTTTGGGATAATCAGTAATCGGTAATTTAACACCTAAGACTTATCAATTTTGTCATTCTCGAATCCCAAGATTCTGAGGTAAATTTTATTCCATTTTGAATTCTGTCAGTGACTCACTATAGGCTCGAGAAACAAAGAAACTACCTGTATGAAAAATATATCAAACAACAAGAAATAAAGGAGTTGAATAGAGTACTTCTTGAATATTTGCCAATCTCCTAAGTGTTGATATCAATCGTAACTCATTATTTTTCTTTGAACAAAAGAAGATTATCCAATGAAAATATAACATAGACCACAAAAAAAGGGGGAAGAATCCTACTTATTCGGTTGTACTAAATTTTGAATGAAGGACCAACTAAATTTTGAAAGAAAATATCTGCATGAAAAATATATCAAACAACGAGAAGAAAGGGGGTTGAATAGAGTACTTCTTGAATATTTGATGATCTCCTAAGTGTTGATATTAACTCAATATTTCAATAAATCATTTCTTTGAACAAAAGAAGATTATCCAATGAAAATATAACATAGACCACAAAAAAAGGGGGAAGAATCCTACTTACTCGGTTGTACTAAATTTTGAATGAAGGACCAACTATTCTGCAAGGTAACCAAACCAACAAGACTTCTCTTAGACCTACAATGGGCCAGGACCATTCAATATGTTCTCTTTTTTTCTTTTTCTTTTTTTCCTATTTCTTTGGGTGAAAAGGGCTATTCAACATGTTGAGTTAGGCCTACAGTTACACATGTTCAATTTTCCATCTCTACAAGCTTAATTAGTTTATATAAATGTCAAAATGGAACTTTATTTATTTGTTACAAAATTTGACGTATGATTTAATCATTATCTATCAAGTTTTAGAGTGAATAAACAAAAGTAAATATTGTTTTTAAAATAGTGATGCTCAGTTGGACCATTGACACTCATTATGAGCTGATTTTTGGTTCATTTGAACTTCTAAATCAGACACAATATATGGTGGCTAGGAATAGGATCCTAGTTCTTTAAACTAAACACTACCCAAAAAGTACTAACCTGGCAAGCCAAAAAAGTTGGATTACTTTGTTCAATTATTTAATGTTAACTTAGGAGGATTTGTTTTGAGTTTAATTGAGAGCCTGCCAGTATACATGTATTATTCATGTCACGCTTATGCACATAAGTTACTCATAACATATCAGCATTACAATCATTATGTTACATATGTAGTAGGACACTCCTTTTCCTTATATCATTTTCAATGGTAAGAGTAATAGATTGTTGTCTTCTAGAGAACTTATTTAGGATTAGTAGGTAAGTTCTTTAGGGATTGTTTGGATATTGATTCTTTTTTTTTTCCCCCCTATGAAAAAAGGTAGGAAGCAATAATGCAGTTAAAGAAGTCTTACCTGGATGTGATCATAGTAGCCTTTACTTGTTAAAGAACTGATGCTAAAATTCAAAACGTGATCATAGTAATCTTTGCTTGTTAAAGAACTGATACAAAAGATCGAAAGGTGAGCATGGCAGTCCCTCCTTGTTAAAAAACCAATGCTAAAGATCGAAAGGTGAGCATAGAAGTCTTTCCTTATTAAAGAACCGATGCTAAAAATTGAAATGTGATTATAGTAGTCTCTCCTTATCTTTTGAGTTTAGACAAAGTTCAACCAAATAAAGGAACAAGAAAATAAAGTTTCTAATGTGATATGCTTCACCCCACATCCTTATTTGAGTCAATACTAAAATGCAAGGTAATCATAGGAGCTGTACAATTAGAATCTAATTAGTTGCATTAATCACTTTAAAAAACAGTGAATTAAGGGTTTCAAGATGTCGGCAAGCTCTCTTTGGGTCCACATTCGCCAAAAAGCCTAATCACACATTGTTATCTTACTCATTGGAAATAGTGAAAAAATAGTAAGAGCCTTTAAGCTTTCCAACATCTTAGAGATTTGTCTTTGTTAAAATCTAAGATGGGGTTTGAGTCAGGGACGTAGAAAGTTGGGTTCATAGATTAATTACTACTACTTTTTGGAGAGGACAGAGAGTTTGGAGCAGAGGGAACATGATGGCCTCCATGCTTACATATCCATGCCTGACCCTTTCACATTATCAATGGCTTCAAAAAGAGCTACGAATCTCTTGAACCTCTCCCACAGTTCCTTCTCTCTCTCTCTCTCTCTCTCATGGGCATTACTTGCTGGCATTAGATGAATTTTACTGACTCAGTCCGAGTTGGCCCAACCTGAACAATGAACATAGTGAATGACACCATGTTTATGTCAGCACCACTGTCTATTAGACACAGTAATTTTTTAGTAAAGTTCTTATCAATAATCAGTGAATTTTACCAACCACTAATTCTTAACTTTAATTTCCAATGTCAGTCATTAGCGTTTAGAAAGATCTTGTACTCCTACTAAGGTTGTTGAGATTCATTTCAAAATTAGAAGAGCAAGAATCATCTAGTAAAAATTGTTAGATTAGTCAAAGTGGGGAAGAAATATATAATTTTTTATTTGACTAATAGTGTTGGACTAGTAGCTTAATAAAATCTTTCGGAATTTCACTAAAGAACTAACTAGATGGGGGGATATAGCTTTTAGAATAGCTATCTACAAATTAAGGCAGTTTTTCCATAGACAAAACTGTTCCAACAAATCTTTAATTTCATGATGCTGCTATGTTTCCCATAGCCACATTATCCAATTATGAAGACCTTATATCTATTAACCGCAGGTTAATAGTCCAACTTCACTTATTCTTTAGCATTTGAGTCCATGATGACAATGGACATACATAATAACAATCCAAAGCAAATTGATGTCACAATTTTTAAAATAAAAAATAATTAAGAAATTTAGTTGTTACATTATTGATGTGTCGCTAATCATATTATTATTAGGTAAATTGATAATAATTTTAGTATTTTTCTAAGAATAAATACACTACTCTCAAGTCTCAACCATTTAATAGGAATAAGATAGTAGATTTTATTGTTGAATCTTGCTCAACCAAGAAATAGATAAGCAAAGAGACAAAAAAAAGGGGTAATATACAATTTTGGTCTCTAAATTTTGTCAAAAGTTTTTTTTTTTGTTCCTAAACTTTAAAAAGTTTTTTTTTCATCCCTAAATTTTGTAAAGAATTTCTTCAATAGTTTAGAGACAAAAATCAAACTTTTGGTAAAATTTAGAGACCAAAATAGTATTTTACCAAAAAAACAAAAAGAAGGTGCAGCTAGGAACAAAATGAAAATGAGTTTGTCAAAATAGAATTCATAATTTTCCAAACTGGGTTGGAATAGTGCATGATGTGGGTGGGATTCCCTTGAGAGCAGACTTGAAAAACAGGGGAAAGGAAGTGAATAAGACAGTGAAGCACTGTTGAGGGCCTTAAGGCAAAGAAAGGGTCACAAAGAAAGTCACGCAAGAAAATGATGCTTTGCGTGGAGCAATCGAGAGAGATTCTGATTTTAGAAGAAAAAAGAAAAAAAGAAAAATAGGACAAAGACAAAGAGAAAAAGAAAAGAGTGTGAGTGAGTGAGTAAGAAAGAGAAGAATTGGTTGGTTTTCAAAGCACGAGAGGAATGATTCTTATTCTTTCTCTTTCTCTCTCTCTCTTACTATTCCCATGCCCTATCCATTTGTTCAAGATAGATTTTGCTGTGGAAGAGCAGGGCTCGAGGTGTGACATAAAGAATATATATCACTTATAGTTTATTTGGTCACCTATAGAGGACTTGATAAGTTTGTTTGTGACTTTGTGGGGACTTTTTGCAAAGATTATGGCCACTTAAATCTCTATAACATGTCTTGTTTGCTTCGAAAATCTTAGCACCAACGAGGTATGATTCTCGTGGGAGCCATCACTCACCCATCTAACTAGATTAGGACACATTTAAATTTTTTTTTTTTGAGGCCCCCTCAACTTTCATTTCCTTTTCGCAATTCAAGGCCCATTAAAGCCCCTTTCAATGACATAATGACCAAATTCATATTCCCCAAGTTCATGTTCAAACAAAAAAAAAAAAAAAAAAAAAAAAAACCAACCAGCAAGAAAATTAATTAAATGGGTTTATGTGGAAAGAATGTTAACTTTTGTATCTACTTTTCAATTTTCAAGGTTTGTTTGTGCATGCCTATCTTCTTAAGAATTTTATTAAATCTGTTTAATATAATCATTAAGATTCTTCTTGTAAACGATTGACGTGTAAATTATGCGAGTATAATCATTAAAATTCTTCTTGCCAACGATTGATGTGTAAATCTTATATGCATAAACGACAAATTTTGAGTCTATAATTGAAATTTGTCATAAACCATCTAAAATATAAATTTCATATTTACACATAATGGGTGCTAATGTTGAATTTTTTTTTTTTTTTTTCCATTTAACATGACAAAGTAAAATATAAATATGTTTGCTCTACAGGAACAAAACATATAGTTGATGTGTGAGTTGTTTTTATTATGTTTTTTAACTAGACCACAAAAGATGTGAGTGGCAATGAGTCATATGGTATCGGCATCTACATCTATTAACAGTTTTTTTTATGCATTCATTATTGCCGTCAATCAATTGAAAACACATATTGGCCTAGTGTTTATTGGATTTGCTTCTGACGAACCATGACTACACACCAAATTCACATCCATGTCAGCTTTGCACAGCCACTAATTAAATGCAGATTGTGTAAATTAGAGGAAGTCAATGGATAGGACTAAGACTCATCAAGCAAGCCCTCAAAAAAAGAAAAGAAAAAAACACATTAAAAAAGAAAAAAAGAAATGTTAACAAATACTCCAACGTCTAAGGTTATTAGTTTAGGAACCATTTTAAAAATATTTTATTGAAAATTAGTAAAATAATTAATTTTTTTAACAATTTTTTATATTCTCATAAAAATGATATGAAAATTTTTTAAAATTAATTTATAAACGATTACCCTAAAGATATGACTTCAAAGGATTGAGAGTGATATTTCATGAAAAGAAACCTATGTCTTTTTTAGGATTGGGCACTGGTTTATGTCACTGTGGCTCATCCAAATAAGGAGCTGTGGGCTCCATACATTTAGGGCAATTTTGTGCGCATGGTACAGTAGCACTAAGGCAAGCCCATTAGTGCTCCAAAAATAAAAACTAAAAGTCCTATGGTGCGTGTCAAAAAAAAAAAAAAAAAAAAGCCCTATGTTGACATTTTGGCACGTGTCTACAATATAAAAAACCTCTACTGCTAATGACGTTTTTACTTTATGTTTCACTAACATGTCACCCTTTTTTTTTTTTTTCTAACAACCAACCGTTTAAAATGAAAAGAAAAAATCAAACACATAACATACTGTAATTAATTAGTGAAATTATACTAAAACTGTAAAACAAAATACGCAAAGTGGGGCAGAAAATTTTTATATCCGTCGGTACAAATGTACGCGTGCGAGGATGTATGGCGGCTAAAACTAGAAAGTCGATATTGTTATTGTTGCGATACCAACAAATGCAATTGGTGGAACAAGAAAGGGCCAAGTGGGGACATAATGTCCAAAGAAATAGAATTAAGATTAGAACAAGGATGGACCCAATGTGCCAAGGAGTTGGGACACAGGCTAGATGATGTGTAGCTAAGTGGGTCCAGCCACGGTGGTTGTCGGGGGGCGCATACGGCTCATGAGTGGGACCAATCATGGAGTTAGGGCTGCATGATTTGGGTAGGAGGAGATGGCAAATTGTGGTCAGGCTTATAGGGGTTTAAAAAGGTGACTTAGTGGGTCCAATTCAAGATTAGGGTGTCAAAGTCTTTCCCAAAAAAAAAAAAAAAAAAAAGAAAAATCCTTTTTCTTTGTCCCTTAAAATTACCCAAAGTTTTCAAAACCCAAAATTTAATCCTAAGTATAGTGGAAGAGATATTTTTTGGCTTTGCAACTTTTGATGTAAAAAGGGATTTTGTTTAGAAAGTTTGGTTAGAGACATTTTAAGTAAGATTTGATTCTCAATATTTTGGCATTATAGTTGGAAGTGGTTGACCAATTTTTTTTATGATAGCGAAAGAGAAAAGAGAAAAGAGGAAGAGAAGGTTTCGGTTTTGGCTTTGTGTTCATCTTTGAAATAGTGTATTTTTAAGTTTGGTATTGCGCGTGCAGCACAAAGAGGTGGGAATGTGGTCATAATGGAGGCTGCCAGCCACACCCATAAGATTATTCATGACGCATACACTATGCATCATTCATTTCCTGCCCTTAAAACTGCAAAAATTTGATTCTAAACTCACAATTTTGCATCATTGCCTTCCCATCCTATACACCTATAGCTATCTTCCACTGTCTTCTTATATATACCTTTTTATATGTCTTTGTCTACCTACATATATATATATATATATATATATATATATATATAAATACCTTTTTGTATGGAAGTTTCCTATGAGTTGATCACGTTGAATTATTGGTATAATCTTTGTACATGAGTCTTATATTAAAAGCCAAGATGAGTTTTTTTTGGTATAAATGTGATGAGGAAGATAGTTTATTTAGGGTGGTCATGTAACTTCCTACATAAGCCCAACTAACCACTAATTGCTTCCTTTTCCTTCAAAAATACTGTACCTCTTATGTGAATTCCACTCTATTTTACCCCCTTATATCCGACCAGTTTAAAAGTTCAACTTATTGAACAACATATAGAGCTGGGTCACACATGTTTGTACATTAAAATTCAAACTAAATTACTCGGTTGAACCTAAAAATTTGGGAGTGTTGTCATTTTGATCATTTAAGTTTGAGAGTTTGGCCTAGTAAAGTTCAACTCTCAAAAAATACAAGTAACCTTCATAGAACAATGCTATTTTGGCCTATTGAGTTTAATTCTGTATTTAAAAATGGTCCAAATTAGGTAATAGTGAAATGTAAAACTCATGATTTATATCATTCAATAAAAGATAAGTTTTTTATTTAAAACTCAATACATTCTATCATATCTAATAACATCACATCAACCTTTTACTTAAAACTGGTATTTATTAAAATGTTATCATGTATGATCAAATGTATTTATATTTGAGTAATATGATGATTTGAGGTATTGTAGGGTATGGTTTACACCTAGTCTTTAGAAAATGGTCATTTTAGTTATCTTCAAGATTGATTTGGTTGTTAGGTGTCAACAAAATGACATAGTCTTTTCCTCTGTGGCTCTCTCTTAATGGTCAAATTAATCATAAGCATGGATAATATGAATATTTTAAAAATCAAATCAAACTTTAGGAACTAAAATGAAAATAACTCTAAACCTTAAGGGTTATATATAGCCAAATTTGCTGACAGAAAAATTGAATTACCCTAATCATAATTATTACTTAATTAATATTCTTAAACTGAAAAGCTTTTTTTGACAGTAAAGTCTTGTGACTCAACCTATATACAGCCAAATTTGCTGACAGAAAAATTGAATTACCCTAATCATAATTATTACTTAATTAATATTCTTAAACTGAAAAGCTTTTTTTGAAAGTAAAGTCTTGTGACTCAACCTTTTAATTTCAATTAAGCATGTGATTAAGAAAGTTAAGTGTGCATGCTTTAGGAAATACAGAAAATGAAATGATGATAAATGCCACCTTGCTACATGAAAAAATTGCATGGAGAATAAAATGATGTGACTGCCCTTTGATTTCACGTACGGGCCTCCCCCTAATTCAAGGATATTCTCATTATTTACCTGCCACGCTTGATTCCTTTTGTTCTTTCAATTTTTATTTTTCTTTTACAAACTAAATTATTATTTCAATGCCCAAGATATTGATGATATTTTGGGCACGTCTAGCTTTTGTTGATTAATAACTCCTGCTCTCCCAAGAATCGACAATGCTGTCCCTATCCACAGTTGTTTTCTTATACAATACTGTATTTTTCACCTTTCAAATTTTCATCATACACTAACTAGAGCCAATCAGAATTCAATTCACAGAGTTTTGTTTGTCTTGTTTAGTCTATATTTTTCTTCAGATTGCCCTATGAACGACAATAACCTCAGTAGCAATGTTAATAATTATTGTCATGCATAGGAACAAGTAGTTCCAATTGTCTATAATTGTGTTTTTGTTTTCATAGTAATTATCATGCAAATGAGTTTGATCTTGTCAAATGCTTAAATTTTGACCAAATCTTAATACATTTCCCTGTTCTCAAATCATAAACCTATTGCTAGATTGAATTTTGTTGTGCCAGTCGCTAGCAAAGGTTATAATATTGTCCCAACACATTAATGCATGGCTGCCACCATTTTCCTGTACCAGTCTGAAACACCAATTATATTGACCAAATAAAAACACCATATGATCCTTATGATAATTAGTTTGTATTATTAATGATCTTGAAATTGATAGTATGAAATTAGAAAAGATTCATTAAAAGCCCCCCCTGTATTTCGAATGACTCTGCTCTTCCAAAGTTAAAGGATTTTAAGAGAATGAAAATGACAATTAATAATATAATTTTATGCACTCACTGACTGTATTATAAAATAAAGAAAAAATTGAAGCAGAATACTATGTTTTACGTAAAATAATGAGTAATGAAATGGCAATTACCTCATGAAACGAGGCTTGGAGGTAAAGCATTATATGAGCTCTCGGCAGTGGTTGCCAATAGCACACTTGAGTGCAAAAAAAATAAAAAATTTCAAACATAAAATTATTAGAATACCATTTTTGGATCTCATCAATTGGTGTGTGTACAATAGTGGATTTCCACATGTAGTATTTGAATCTGTCCTCTTAACAAAAAAGCTTCCTCTATTCAAATGACAGCATTTCTTTCCAAAATAATAATAAAAATGTGCCATAACTTTATCAAAATTGGATTATTTGGGAGATAAGATAATAGTATCAGTATGGCTGCCAAAGCTAAATTTGAGAGAGCTTAGCTCATTGACAAAGAACAAGATTGCGCGTGGGCATAAATTCCGTTCTCTGTTCCTGTCTGCTGAAAGATTTGGCACAAAAAAATTTGGAAAACATATAATCATCTATACATACTTCATGATGCTTGCAATAATTACTCTTGGTTGCATAGCCCCGCATGCCCAAAAAACCAGACCACCCTCCCTTCCCTTCTCACTCACTTCCCAACCCCCACTCTTCTCTCACACACCCACCTATAAATTCCATCTACCCCCACTTCTCTCTCTCACCTGTAGTCCCCAACTCCACTATCTCTATCTCTATCTCTATCTCTATCTCTATCTAATTTATCTCTTTCTTTGCTATACACATCTCTTTCACTATTTTGTCCTACACTAGTATTAATTACTATACCTTCTAGCTAGCTAGCTACTAGCTCTTTTCAGTTTCTAACAATCACAACTATCATCAATGGCTGTATCTGGTTTTGAAGGCTTTGAGAAACGCCTAGAGCTTCATTTCTTTGGTGATGACCCTGCAGTTATAGACATGGGTCTAAGGCAGCTTGAGTTTGAGTCACTAGAACAAGTCCTACATGCAGTCCAATGCACTGTGGTCTCGGCTGTAGGGAATCACTTCTTTGATGCCTACGTGTTATCTGAGTCCAGCCTCTTTGTTTACCCCACAAAGATCATCATCAAGACTTGTGGGACCACTCAGCTTCTCAAATCAGTCCGTCCATTGCTTCACTATGCTCACCATCTTGGTCTCACTCTTTGCTCTTGCCGCTACACTAGAGGCAGCTTTATTTTCCCAAAGGCACAACCTTTCCCACACACTAGTTTCAAAGAAGAAGTTATCTATTTGGAAGAGACCATTCCTTCCAATCTTTGTTATAGAAAAGCTTCGGTGATGCCCTCTAAAGTCCCTTCTCATTCTTGGCATGTTTTCACTGCTAGTAATACTAATGAGGCTCACATGGCTCTCACACACCCTCATATTCCTGATGTGCTGTACACATTAGAAATATGTATGACTGAGCTTGATCGTGTTCTAGCTCGAAAGTTCTTTAGGCGACCAAATGATAACAAGACTGGTGACACTGCAGGGAAGGAAATGACTGAGATTACTGGGATTAATGACATTAACCCTGGTGCTCTTATTTGCGACTTTGCATTTGACCCTTGCGGGTACTCAATGAATGGGATTATTGATGGTGATCGTTACTCTACAATTCATGTTACTCCTGAGGATGGTTATAGTTATGCAAGCTTTGAATGTGTGGGGTCAATTTACGACGATCATGATGATGTTGTCAATGTTTTGAAGAAGGTTGTGCAAGTGTTTAGGCCAGCAACTATGTCTGTATCAACCACATGTGCTAGTCATGAAGTTTGGACAAGGGTGGCTAGTGCACTCGAGCCACTTGGACTCAAATGCCGGAGTTGTGCAATGGATGAGTTTCCGGCAGCGGGGAGCGTCATGTTTCAAGCGTTCACGGCTCGCCGGAAGTGACCCGAAGGTGGCGGTGCTGGTGGTGGTGTTGGTGGTGGTAGATATGGGGATGGGGGGGGGGGGGGGGGTCAGGAAGGTTTAATAGGAGGGAAAGAAGAGTTTAGAGAGAGAGTTTAGAGTTTAGTTGAAAACATTTTTAGGAATGATATGATGATGTGGAGGAATGTGATTGGATAATGGGAATGATGAATGTGGGGTTGACTTGTTGTAGAAAGAGGAAAAAAAAAGTGGGGGCAAAGATTAGAGATGAGGAGAGGGATGACGTGGAATTAAGAAGCCAGGAAAAAAAAAAAAAAAAAAAGGTTTGGTGTGAGAGATACTGGGTTCATCATGATAAGGCACCCCACTTAGGCTTGCACGCCTAAGATTTTGAAGATGGTAGTGGGGGACTTAAAAGTGCTCTATGTTTGAGGTCATATTGAACTTTCTCATTCTCTATGTTCTGTTCTATTCTTTCTTTCTTTCTTTTTTATTTTTATTTTATTTTCAATTTCTTTTATAAGAAAAAAAAAGAGAAGATCTTTTTAATGTTCACTTTTCACACTCTCTCTTCCTTGTCTCTTATTAATTATGTTTATTCCTAGATTGTTAGAGAGAATTGAATTATCACACTACTTCTAAGTTTAATAATATTGTTTGCCAAAGTTGATGGAACTCAACAAAAGCACAAGAGAAAGAAACAGTACTACAATTCTACTACTACAACATTGGACAATGTTTTTTTTTTTGTTGTGTTCTTGAGTTTGGTCATTGTGCATGCATCTTGATGTTTTTGCATGGTTGGTTCCTATACTCATTCATGAACATCTTCTTCCTGCATATGATTGTTTACACAACCAATCCCAGCAAGTCTTTGTGACAATATAAAACATATATAATCTGCACAGAACCATAATACCATATATTACATCCCTTCGGTTGAGAGAATATACTAGCTACTTTGTTTATTAAAGAACTTTGAGTAACAAAAGAAAAAAAAAAGGTTTACCAATTAATTTAGAACTTGTTTCAAATTTACAAGTATATATACATATATTTTTGATATAGAGATTCAAATTTACAGATTTTGTTCCTGAAAAAGATGGTAAACGTGCCTGGAGTCTCACATCTTTATCCATATATATATATATATATATATATATATACACACATATACACACTCCATAGGACATTATAATTGTTGGCAAAAAGTTCTCTCGGCTCGTACTTAGTTCACTTTCTTGTCGATATTATTTATTTGGTTCCACAAGACTGGCCCAAACACAATCAAGATTTTAGGTCCATGCATGCTATGTAGCTCTTTCATGGCCTATATTAATTTTGTTCTAAATGCATGGTCCAACTACGAAAAGGTCGCAATAGCATGACCCTAATGGTATATAATACGTAAACTTCTCTTAAAAAAAGATCGGAAAACTAATCCATTTATATATCACTGACAACGCATGCATTAGACACTAATGTCATCTATGATTCGCAAAGCATTAAAAATGAGACCATTTTGTGTTTTCCTTTAAGAGTAAGACCACACTTTTTTAGGAAGAACCTTTCATGTGGGATACATGCCATACACACGTTCCACTTAGCCATAATAATACATACTATTTCCACTTAATTTTACCAATAATTAATTGCTTCAAAATAATATTTTTCTCTGAAGATAGACTTGGCATTCACATTGATCAACCCAGACCCTATTCTTCTTTCCTATAATAAAATAAAAAATTTAACAATAATGGTAAATGGGGTTATAACATTTTTTTTTTTTTTTTTGGGGAGAAAGAAACGGTTTATAACTTGGTATAGATTTAGATCAGACAATTTGTAGAAACTCAGGGCTTAAATTGTTTTCATTGTGTGGGCTAACTAATGGGCCCGCTTTGTTGGAGTGGACAAGCTGTGATATTGAGGCTGTGTTAGGAATTAGTGAGTAGCTATGGATTGGGCTCAGAAGCTGGGAGAGTCACATGAAGTTTTGGATTAGGTTCAGCATAGGCCAATCCATACTCCATAGTTGAGCACAATCCAAAAGACCAGTGGGCTTGAGCACATCTCTATCGTATTGTGTATTCTGCCGATCAGACTCATAGATGGTCCAACTTTTTTGGGAAATAAAGTGACAAAAGATAATTTCCATAAAATCAGAAGGACTGTGAAAACCTTCTGCAAGTTATTGGGACAAACTTAACCAAAACAAGTCCAAAATCTTTGTCTCCTCTTTGTATATGAACCCAAGCCGAAAAGACCTACCATCAAGAGATAGATAGGTTAATCTAAAATGTAAATACCTACCTACTCAAAAGCTCCACTAGAAGGAAATCTAGTAGGTAGAACAGTTTTTGCAAAGCAACCCCCATTTGTGAGAAAGGAAAAGGGTGGTAAATCAAGAATGGCAAATCCATCAAAATTTGGCATGACTACTAGACTAGGCAAGGTCCTATATAAGGAAATATTGAAGGTCAATTTAACAAAGGGTGGACCTATTTAAAGTGTGCAAAACATGAGACCTTTAAGTAAAGTGTCCATGATCAATGAATATAAAAATATAATTTGCATGGAGAAAATCACTAAAGTAGCCCAAAACCATTTGCCCAAAACTAGGACAATTGCATCTTTTGGCACCCTCAAGGAATGGCTACTTTGATACAATATATTATAGCCTACAATATGGCTTTTGATCTTGAATGCTCGCCTCAAAAGCTTTGCAACTAGAAATGGTTGTGGTCCTTTTGGAAATTAAATGCTCTTCTACACATTATTATGTTTCTCTGTCTCGCTTGCCATGAGAAGCTCCCCACAAGGAACTTATGGACAAGAAGGAAACTAGTCTAGGAAGCTAGTTTTTCTTTTTGTAAAGATGAACTTGAAACAATCCTCCACATTTTCAGAAAGTCATAAAAGCATTATCTTCCATTGATGATAGTCATAAAAGCATCTAGCATTATTACCCTAATAAAGACAAACAACAATCAATTTCCTAAATTTTGATTGCCAAAATGTAAGGGATTAATGGATTAAACATGTATCCAATTCCCCTCTCGAGACTAATCTTCTCCCTAATATTGGTTGGAAAGAAGTAATCCTCTTGTCCACTCGAACTAAATGGAAAGCTTAAAACAAAAGCGAAATAGAAGGAATTGAATTCAACAATAAGACCATCCATGGAGAGATTAAACTCATTAAAGCACTAGCAATCTAGCATTAGACTTTTTCTACTCCCACACAACGAAAAGATAGTAGAATTAAACAAATCAGCAAGCTCATTTGTAAAATTAAACACATGCCAAGAAGGGTCAGGAGGTCTAATCAGAGGCAATAATGGATGGGCTTCTCCAAATATATTGGATTCACACCCATGATTGCAATAGAGTTGTACGGGGACTAAGATTAGAACTCTAACTGGCAGCTAATTTGATTGTTAAGAAATCATCATAGAAATATATGCAAAATCAGTAGTAGAAATTCTTGTTACATGTTCATATACAACCTTTACGTCTCACTCATATGCTGATTTGATTTATGATTGCAAATCTTTGATCCAGTCCTTTGAGAAAGCTTAGCATAAGCACTGCGAATGAAATTTTTCCTGGGATATTTTGGTGAAGGCAAGAAATTGTTTTATGCTATATTTTGTGTTGTGTTTTGTTCCTCCTAATATTGTAAGTCAAATCATGGCAGATATGTGAGTGTTTCGTATCACAGACTCTATAATTAGTAACTAGTTTGCTTTAATGAATTTTCAATTTTCATCTTCACCCAAAAATATAAGAAGGGAACAATCGGAAGAGCATAGCTATCCCACTATAATCCAAATTGTCCAATTTTAAAATAAGAGAATTTTAAATTTTTATAGATAAATCTGTTTTTTTTTTTTTTTTTTTTTGGTGTGGTTGTATTAACAAAAAAATTGAGTACAATAAGCCAATAATTCTTTATTTGTGAAGTTCATGCATGAAAGAATTGTGGAATCCAGCTTTTTTTTTTTTTTTTTGACACACGTGGAATCCAGCTTAATTCATTAGATTTTGTTTTAAAGGTTGGCATCCTAATTTGAAGAAAGTATCTCATGAGTTAAGAGATCTCTCAATCACAGCACGTGAGATTTATGTGTGTGGGATCCACACATATTGTAAAATAGAATTTGCATAAAACAGTCTCATAAGATAATTTTCTCTTAAATAGACTTGGATCAAATTCATGTTGTACGTAAGATTTTTATAAAGAAAAAGTCGCCATAGAGGCTCAAATTGATTTTTTTTAATATATTTGACAATGTAATGTCTATAAGTCACCATAAAGCTTATATATATAACATTTAAAAAAGTTGAGTATATTATTATACTTTTAATTTTTTAATATTTAAACTCTTACTTTTAAGTAATCAAAATGACTTGTTTAAATATCTTACAATAAGTTTTAACTTCATCAATTAATGACTGTGTATTTATTATATTATATTCAACCAAGTTATGAAGTTGCTTAAACATAAAGATGATTACAAAGTCTCAACTCTAACACTAAACACAATATAATAATAACAACAACACTAGACACAAAAAATATAAACTAATGACTTACATTTGTATTATATTTTCTATATCAATTAATTAAATATATTTCTTATATTAATTAAATTTTTTTAAATTAATATTGTCTTGAATCTTGTCTTTTAATATATCTTCCTTGATTAAAATCTTAGCCCTGCCACTAGCATGAAAATAAGAAATATACAGCTTTAGCAATAATAGATTATTTTGATTTTAGATTGTTGCCACCTAAATTCAAGTTTGAACTTTGTTGGGGAAAAACAATTTGCAGTAAGAAGAGCCTAAACTCATGAACATAAATTTGTCAGTCATCAGGATTGGAAAAGAAAAAAAGATGTATACTTACCAAATTATTAGCTTGAATAAACATTGGAGCTGTCTCTTCAAGCTATGATGCTCTCTGAAAATCATGCTCCAAACCTCGTGGCACATAATGACTTCAAATTCATTGAAATATTAAAAATCCCCAATCATAAATTAAAGAAAAATAAATCAATTATCTTCCTACTGAGTACTCACTTGAAATCACTCCAACTACTGCAATGTGCTTAAATAGGGATTATATCATTATATTAATCCTTGTTTTGGTTGGTGAGTAATTAGGTTTAGTTGGGAAACCCTTAAACCTCTTGTAATTCAACATGTGGCCCTATAAAGCAAGTGGAGATTAATTGCCTTCCACTGACAAGATTAAACAAAGTAATCCTTAATTTAAATAATAAGCCATAATTTATTCTTATGAAATTGGGGTTGGTAAGATAATCTAGTACCCTATAATGGAGCTTAGTTTGGTTATTACTTATTACTGTAAACTTTGACTTCAAAATGTGGAAGATTAGCAAATTGAAGCTTCCTTTATATGAGAAAACCGGTTCTAGTACCTAAAATTACATAAAGGACAAAGAAATACGTCAAATAGATTCCATCCCAATCTTCTCCAAGATGTAGTAATTTTTGTTTACAACAATACTTCTTCTTATCCTTTCCATTCTTGTGCATCCCTCCCACCTCCCAAGCGATTTATTACTTTTACTTTTCCTCCCTTTTGAGATAAATAAATAGTAAGCGAGTGTGAAAAGGAAGTGTGTTCGAATCACAAATAAAAATAGTAGAAAATAATATCATTGTTGGATTATCACTTCAACCTACTCTCATCTTTTCATAACGTAAGAAAATGGAAAGAAACCAAAAGGCAGATGTCATGAAGATTAAATGGGAAGAAAATTGCAAAATTGAAAGACAACTTAATTAACCAGTCTATTTGATGCCTGAGAACTGCTGCCTAAATTAGTAAAGGTAATGAACCTAAGCTTGCATCTAGATTAAAACACGAAAAAGGTTGAATGATCATTGGCAACTTCATATGATTGTTGAAGTTGAAGAGGATACTACACGAGTGTAGGTATTGAATTGTTTTGTTGTTAAAGATGTTATAACTTATAACCTAAAAAATCCAAACCGATTATAAATTTATGTACTTAATGAAATAAACAAATTAATTGTCGTCTTAATGTAAGTATTACAAATTTTGGGTTAATTAAGAGTTGGTGACTACACATTCATGAAAATAATTGAAACAAGTCGTTCATATGGTAAAAATGTAATCGTTGAAGGATTTTTTGTTTTGAACATAGACGTAAATTCTTAGTCTCTCTCTCTCTAATTTGTAATAAAAAAGAAAAGGTGAAAGATTAGGATAGGTAAGAATCACATTAATTTAAGCTCACAAGGAAAGATTAGGATCTTGGTGAGATTCTTCGAGCGTGCGTGACATATTTATGGTCCCCTAGCCTACACACTTATAGGCAATCTTGGGTTTTCTTTAAAGCATTTTTTGGAATTTTGCAAATGCTTGGGGTTGGGGACACTCCCAAGAGACACCTCTCTTATGCTTACAAAAGAGAAACTTCCAAAACAAAACTAGTGGACAAGCCTAAAGAGTACAAGCAATTTACCTCACAGATATATTTGTGATGACCTCAAAGAAAGTGAAGGGTAGCAATATGCACTTTTGAGAGTTTTGGGTCAATGTATATACAAACTAATTTGTTTCCTTAATAATTTATTAAAATATCTAAATTTTTATATAATTAGTATGATGACTGCGTGGTGCACAGCTTAATTAGAAAGTATACATAAATAAATTGAAACTATATTACTAAATCCAACATATAGTGGCTGAGCTAAGAGTTTGTCATTTCTCTTATATAAGGCATTAACTCTGTGTTGTCCATTCTCTAGTCAGATTTGCAAAGAATCTATATGAAAATGCTATTTGGTTGAAAGACTCACCTCCACCAGGACCACCACCATTCTTGGAGGCTTTGTACTGTGATAATTGTTCTTCTCATTAATGAAATGTTAATTATATTTTTCTCAAAAAATAAATGAGCCACTTGTTTAAAACATAAAGTTATGATATATAATCAAAAGAATTTAAAATATTATTTTAGATTAATTAATTTTTTTTAATATATTTTAATTGAAGTAGAATTTTTTTAAATTTCTTTTTACTTAGACAATAGAGTTACGTAGAGTTTAATCTAAGATAAACTATATTAATAATAATTAGAGTGTAGTCTTTGTAGACACTTGTTGCAAACAAAAGAAAGCCCATGTGCGATGTATGATTAAATAAAAATTTATTTAAATCATAAAATATTTTAATAATATTATCAAAACTATCTAAATAATTAGTAAGCCACTTGAAATTTTAATAGAGTCTCACCTATAGCAGATTACTATCTTTATAAATAATGAAGTACATGACAACAACAAATATTGAGTCACTTGACGCAAGTACAATATTTAATATGTAAATGTTATTATTAAAACACTAAACTATTTTACCAAAAAAAAAAAAAAAAAAACACTAAACTATGACAAATTAAGGAAATAATTAAAATAAATATAAAATTTTATTTTAAATTTATTGAAACCTTTAGTAATAAGAATTTTAGTTAGTGTATAATTTCAAATTTCTTGAGCTTCTCTAATAGAGAGTAGACTATTATTGCAACTAATGAATCATTTATAATTTGACAATAGAATTTCATCTAAGCATAGCTATCTTGATAATTAGAGTGGTTCTAGAGATACTACAGGGAAAAAAAAAAAGAGAGCCTAGTATGAAATATATTAATTAAGAAAGAACAAAAAAAAGAAAAAAAATACACTATGTACATGTTCAAAAGCAAGAGGCTTTCTTGGAATATAAATAAAAGAATAAACTTTGGCTTTTAGCTTCTTATTGATTGGCTTGCCTTTAATTTTCTATTGATTAGGAAAAAAATATTTTGTTTGTTGTATGATTTTTAATTTTATAAAACACCAAAAAAACGTAGAAACCAAATTTTAAAATAACTTTTTTTGAGAGTTTTTTTTTTTGGGTTTTGAGATGTCATGGACTAGCTAGCCATGTATTTCATTTTTTTAGTGACCTATTTGGTCCAACTGAATTCTTGGGGGTCCCTTGGTCTTAATGTAGGTACATCCATGCTCATCCACAAATATACGTATCACTATTCACTATCAATATTGATGGTGCTAATTGCTAAGGCTCATGAGGTATTTTACTATATCCTTTAAGGTACATGTTATGTAAGACTTTTTGGGCGTTTCTCTTTAATTAGTCTTTCCATTTCCACTTCGTTCTTCTATGTTTGGAAACAAATTGTTTGTCATGTTACTTTTTACCACTGAACATGAATAATTGTGTATTTGTCACATGCTTTTCGATCATGCACCTCTAGTTAGATGAAAGTTCTTATGACCCAACCAAGGCCATGACATATCTGTTAATACGTAATTGCATGTCATGTCAATTTAGAGTGGGCACGCAACCAAGGCCATGGTCTGCCCAATTAGACATGCTGCAAATGCCATGACAGTCTTGAGTTTGGCACACAGCTAAGGTCATGGCATGCCTATGAGCACGATAATTGACTACTTAAAAAATTATTTGTATACTTTTAATTAGGAGCGGACCCATTTAGAAGAGTGGGGGCCATGGCCTCCCCCAAACTTTTCCAAAGTTATAAAATTACCCCTAAAATATTCTAAAGTTAAAAAAAAATATATATATATATATATATATGGTTGGCCACACAAACTTCTCAAATATTAGAATTTTACCCCTAAATTTACTTACAATTTTCAAAAGAAAAATAGTTAGCCCCCCAAACTTTTCATATTTCTTGTATGACACTATTAAATTGGTTCAATTTTATATTCATTATTATTTTGGCCTCCCCAATTCATAAAATTCTAGTTCCACCCTTGCTTTTAATCATGTAACCTATTTAATAGTCAAATGATTTGCTTACATGAATTATGTAATTTAATACAAATTAATGATTTTCTTATTAACCATCACATAATGGATTGGAAGAGACTCCTTCAAATTGATTTAGAAAAAAAAATACTCAGCACTTTATTTCCTTTTTCTTCTTATTCATGTTTTTCTTAATCATTACTTATTTTAAATTTAAAGTACCAAAAGGAGATTAAATTTGTCAATCATTTCAAAATAATTGAACAAGAAAAAGCATTTTAAACTTGAATGATATAACTAACGTAGCTGTCACCCTAATAAAGTAAAGACTAATTCTCATTCATCTTGCTCCACATCAAAGAAATTTTATATATTTAGATAGTACTTGGCAATTGCTCAAATCAAAGTGGAATTTTATTATTCAGCTGTCAACCTTTTTTTTCATTCACACGCTGTTGTATTACCACTATCCAAAAAAGCCAACAATCAATAGAAAACACTGTTCAAAGTTCAAACAGGTTTTCGGCAAGCCACCAACACCACTAGAAGTCATGCTTGACTAATTAACAGATTAACATGCGAAAAGCTTCATATTCAAAAGACAATGAATACAACAAAACCCCATTTCCCATGGTGTATAATTTTACAGTTCAGTAACTTATAAAATAAATTCAATTGGTATTAAAAAAATGTCAGGTTAATGGGTACCTTTATTGTTTTTTTTTTAATGAGAATCTGGATACCCTTATTGTTAATAAACTATTTTAAGAAAATTTTCATACTACTTTTACGGAAAATTTAAAAGGTGGTTAAAAAATGTACTTTTTTTTTCCCATAAAAAGTTTCTAAATATATATTCTAAACCAATGCCTATAAAACATTTGTTAACATTTTCCTTTAAAAAAAGTTCCAAATTATCACACACGTATATCTCACTCTTTTAGGCTGTGGTGCCATGTATTTTCAGAATATGAGTGTGTGGTTTGTTATAATTGATCCTATGGATAAGAATGTTCTAATTTTTAGTCAAACTATATTTCCCTTTTTTTATGAGTAAGTACATAGAAAGAGAGCAAGGGAAAGGCCTACCCCATCTCAATTTCCTGGGGGAAAAAAACCCAAGGACGAAGAGAAAAAGATTGAAATGGATCCATCCTAACTACAAAAAGCAGCCTAACAAGCCAATCTGTGAGAAAAGAAATTAACATCCATATAAACAAAAGAAAAATCCCTACAAAAGAGAGAACTTAGAGCAGCTTTGAAATCTGGGAGAAAAGAGACAAGGAACCATGGAAGAGACACATTGATATTCTGCAAATCCTCGATAACCCTTTTGGAATCACCTTCAAAGAGGACATAAGAATACTTGTTGAAGACTGCAAGCTTGATGGCGTGAAAAGCAACTTGTATTTCTCCAAGAGTCGAATCAAAAGGAGAGAAGAGAATTGAATGAGCAAATAAGATATCTCCAAATTCATTTCTCCCAACAGTGTTAGCGATGGTGGCATAAGATTTAATTGCGGCATCAAATTTTATTTTAATTCAACTTGGTTGTAGAGGAAACTATTTCAATGTCAGACATGTTAAGTGAGATGTCCAAGCTGCAATACGTTCTGAATAAACCCTATTAATTACATAGCATCTTTTTTAAGATCAAGCCTATAATTTGCAAATATGTTTGGTTCCCATTTCTCCAAATGTTGTCAAACATGATTGAACAAAGGAAGTCTTAATCTTTTGGTTCTTTCTCATTTAAAAAAGGATTTTTTTTTTTTCGATAAAAAAAAAAAAGGAAATCTTTATTCAAACTACATTTCACTTCCTGCTCCAGAGATACTCTATAATCCTACTTGCTCAAGAGACACTTTATAAATCCTACATACAAATAGAATAGAAGATGGAAAATTGAGATTTTCGGATTTAGAATACCTCTTTAAGTTATTATTTTTAGTTTACAGTATCTACTTCTTTTTTCTTTTTCTTTTTTTACAGTATTTGTACTTTTTTTTGGCTAAACTTACAGTATTTGTACTTTTGTAGCATTGTTGCTGTTGATCATAAAAAATGCTACCTTTCTTTATTATTCTGTGAGTATTTTCTTTTTTCTTTTTTTTTTCTTTTTTTTTAAATTTGACCTTTCCTACTCACTGTTGTTGTGGGAGGGGGTGTTTTTCTTGGAACATGGGCTTTTTGCAGACAAATCCACCCATGCACACATAGAATCCCAAATCTCAAATCTTCTCTCTCTTTCTTGAAAGAAACCTCTGCTTTTGTTGCACCATCGTTGTGTATTTCCTATTGAAAAATTTGGACTGTTCCTTCTGTTTTTTCTTCCTTAAAGTTTAGTGTTCTTTTTTCTTGAACACGATTCTTTTGTGCTTTCTGATGTTCTGTTCTTCATTGAGCCCTGATCTTGTGCTGTGCCCCCCAAAAAAAGAAGGTACAAGTTTTTTTGTTTATTGTTTTTGGGAAAACCCCACACAACACGTTATCTTTGTAGCAAGCTGAAAAGCCAAGCCATTTGTTTGATCACAAAACCAAAATGTCTCAACCTTTTTTCTTTGCTTCTTATGGGCTTTCTTAAAGATGGAGTTCTAGGAATTCGTTTCTTCTTGAAGCACTTGTTTCTTTCCTAACAATTTTCCTAGAAAACCATTTTCATTTCTTTGATATATAAGTACATGACTCAAACTTTAATTTTTCCTTTCATTACAAGTAGAGTAGCTTTCTGGTTGAATTGCTACAAGGTTTTTGTTCCTTGACCTTTATTTCTGAAATTCTGTTTCTGAAACATGGGTTTTGCCCAAAATCACTATATGGAGACCCTCAATGTCAAATTCCAGGGCTACCCATTTTACCATTTCAACCAAGAATTATGCATCTGCAACCTACTAGTCTCAATCATTCTCCGTTTCTGTTAGGACTTTTCTCAAACACCTTGGCTGCAGTTTTTAGTTTCTTGGTTTTTGGTCCTTAAAGTTAAAAGTTTCGCTTCTTGAAACCATGGGCTGTGTCAACGGCAAGTGCTGTAAAGGGTATCCACCTTCATCGGGCGGAGACTCCCGAGATTACAGTTTGCATGCCAAACACATACTCACACAGAGATCCTTGGAGAAAGTCCCTGTTCCTTCACACAATTTTCATCTAGAGTACTCTGTTCTCACACAGCGTGGTTACTACCCTGACTCGCCTGATAAAGAAAACCAAGACAGTTTTTGCATTAAAACCCAGATTCAAGGTAACCCAAATATCCACTTCTTTGGTGTGTTTGATGGGCATGGTCAATTTGGTACTCAGTGTTCCAATTTCGTTAAGGATAGGTTGGTAGAAAAACTAGCTGATGACCCTGCATTAGCGGATGACCCTCTTAGAGCTTTTAATTCCGCGTTTTTAGATACTAATAATGAGTTACATAATAGTGGGATTGATGATTCAATGAGTGGTACCACTGCTATTACTGTTCTTGTCATTGGGGATACACTTTTCGTGGCAAATGTGGGTGATTCGAGGGCGGTGGTTGCAGTTAAGGACGGGAATAGTATAATAGCCCAGGACATGTCATTAGATCAGACCCCATTTAGGAAAGATGAGTATGAGAGAGTGAAGCTTTCTGGGGCCAGGGTTTTGAGTGTTGATCAAGTGGAAGGGCTTAAGGATCCGAATATTCAGGCGTGGGGTGACGAAGAGTCTGATGGTGGCGATCCCCCGAGGTTGTGGGTTCAGAATGGGATGTATCCGGGGACTGCATTTACGAGGAGTGTTGGGGATAGTACAGCTGAGAAGATTGGTGTGGTAGCTGATCCGGAGATTTCTGTGTTTCAGCTTACAGCTAATCATCTTTTCTTTGTCGTTGCAAGTGATGGGGTTTTCGAGTTCCTCTCGAGCCAAGCAGTTGTTAACACGGTATGACACATGACCAAATTCTAGTATGGATTGATCAGCTTTACTATTATAAGTTTTACCACCTTTCCTTGATGATGCTCAATTTATTATTTTTCATTGATTTATCATTTTTTTTATAAGTACTTTTGATTGATATATAATTTGAGTACACGTGAATTGAATGTTTGCTAATGGCATGCACTGGGAGAAGTAGACTTCATTCATATTGCATAATATATATGACTCTTCGTATTAATTCATGTTTGTGGAGATTCATGACTTAATTAAGACTTCTTAGTTTTCTAACTTAGCATAAATGTAAATGTAATAATGTATATACCTACCTATTCTAAAATTTTCATCAGAATATTTAATTGTAAATGCCATATTTGGGGAATAGATGTGAAAATGGTAATACTTCTTGTCTTATAATTTCTATACAGAGAGAGGACTGCTCTTATAGATATATGTTACTATGGACCATAGTTGTTGAACAAAGCTACAAGTAGTACTTCGTATGTTGTGGGAAAGCGATGGTATAGGTTGGAGATGGAGGTGCAATAGTTATGGTAGAAATGAAACTAAAATAATGTATATTATTTTTTTGGTTGGCTGGGTTTGTTCAGGTTGAGCTTATCTCAATATGATTCTTAAATGAACATTCCCGGGTTACAATTTTAAACATTCAACTTCATCTGAAACAATGGATGAATCTGACTGAAGCAACCTAGGTCAATTCTGGTTGGTCAGTTTCATTAAGTGTGTCACGTTTTTGCATGCGCTGGTTAAAAGGTACAAATAAGGGGACATTGGGTGCGCAGGAAAAAAAACCATTCAAATTAACACTTGGCAGGACATCCATCCTTTAGATAGAATTTATAAAATTGAAAAGTGAAGTTATAAGGATGGCAATTACACCCCACCTTTTGTGTCTAGCCTCTTGGAAAAAAAAGGCATTTGATAGCGGATTTTTTAAGGTTTTGTTAGTTCTATGGTGTGAATTAGTAGAAGAGTTCAATTTTTGAATGATATGTGATGTGATGCTGCTGCTGCTCTAAAGTACATTTGTCTCAGTTTATTTCTATTAGATGAGAATAGGGATGTTTCTAATCATTTTTATTTTCATCTAATAGAAGGTCCAGTTTATCATGTGGACCTTCTAGAGCGAGAAATAAGACATTCAATATTATTGAGCTTTCCATGATTATGCTTAAGTTTAGATTATTGAGATCATTCTATTAGTGGTTACTTTTGGTTGCATCCAATTATCTTCTCTTTAAGATTTCAATCATTGGCTGATTCTGCATTTATTCATTAGGTGAAGCTTTTGTATGCATTATGTTTAGTTAAGTATTACTTAGATTTAATAAAAATAAAAATAAAAAATAGTTTTTACAAAAGAATTACACCCTGCCTCCCCCACCCCAAATGGTGTGGGTTTTCCCTCCCTAATGAAAATGACAGGTTGAGGACGTGGCTCTCTTTTAAACCTATGGCAAGCACTCAAGTCTCACCCTTATGCTTTGAAATCTCCTTCCTCACCAATCACCACAAATTTGTCATTTCCTAGCCTCTGAGAAAGACAGTGCAGGAGTAGTGAAACGTCTCTACCATAGTGTATAGGAGGAGATCCTCTATATTTAAAGACAACTTGCCAGTTCACCATTATGGCTCCAAGAGAACCTTTTGCTTCTCCTGCTCCCCCGTCAAGGCCCAACCACTCTTCCTTTGCTTCCCCCTTATCCCTATTGATCGACCAGTTGGTGCTAGGTTTTTTTGCTTTAGTCTACAAAGATTAGTCCATCTTGGGCACATGATGGATAGCCAGATGAAATTTAGTTATGTCATATTCCCTTAATTGAAATATTAGATTATTTAGTTTCTGGTATTCCTTTACTTTCAGTCTTACCATTCGTTCCCTTAACAAATTTATTGGTTTCTTTCTTGATATAGGTGGCAAGATATACAGATCCCCAGGATGCATGTGCTGCCATAGCTGGAGAATCATACAAAATATGGTTGGAACACGAAAATCGGACAGATGATATTACAATAATCCTCGTGCACATCAAAGGTTTTCCTAATGTATGAGTTTCTTTGAATCTTCCTCTAGCTGCACATTTTCTTATGCTTTTCCTTTCTAGGCTGAACGTCATATGAGTTAAGTTCTTTCAGTTGCAGTAGTGGTAGGTGATGAGAATGCTTGAGAGATATATTTTGCCTGGGTGCACTTTGGGAGGGTAATCTTAATCATAGAAGGATCTATGCCCTCCTACGCAGAAGGAATTTAAATAAAAATATTAGTAATTTCTAAAGGATATATATATATATATATATATGTATGAATGAGAATTTTTTAAAACTCCCCTTTATGTTCCTGCCACATTTTCGTTTTCCCATGGCACTTGTAGGATAACACACGACACAGTGACACGCGCAAAAAGAAAAAGGCTGCTCATTTCATTGATTGGCTTGTTTATCTAATTTTTAATGTAATTACAATAGTCAGGTGCTGGTACTACAGATGGATCAAGTGGAGCAAGTTTGAGGCCAACAAGGTCCAGAAGAGGAAATTCTGAGATATCGGTTGCTTCTGGGTCAGAATTTTACTGTTCACTGAGAAGCGAATCCTCAGACCTACACTCTTTTCAGCATGTGGTTTCAACAAATCGAAGCCCAGCTCTTGTTGTTCCATCTCCGGCACATCAGATGCCTTTGGAATTAGTGGGTCTTTCAAGCTGTGTCTTGTATTGTTTTATGGCTTATCTATATATACATATTACTGAGCATTTATTTTTCTCTCTATCTACTGCAGTGATCAGATTGAAAGGCCTTTGGGAAGCTGCCTCATATTTTGTCATTTTTCTTTGGCGGTATCAATCTACCTTCTAATACTTGTATTATTTTATTTTATTCTATCATCTTTTTGGTCTCATATTGAATGTAGAAATTAAATTCAGCTTAAGTATCAATGCCATTGTTAAAGATACTGACGAAGTATTTTCTTTTTGGCTGGTAGCAGGATGTGGGTTAGCCGTGTGTTCTACCGGCAGCAGAAGCAATTTGTTCGGCATGTATGGGATAATACTTGGTGACTAATCTCCAGGCGACACGTTCTAGCGAACACTGATAAAACTGTTTCTAACCATGCAAATATTCCTTAAGGAGAACAAGATGTTCTCCCACCAGCTGCAGTTGCACCTGCTAACCCTAAATATGAAGCAATTGGAAATCAAGGAGGTCCTATCAGAAGTTTGGAACTCTATGATTGTGTGATAATGGAACTTGGAAGTGAAGATATCTTTCTTTGCACTGAATTCAAGAAAAAATGTTACGAGGGGATCAGCTTTGACCATGTGCAATTGTAAGAGAGGGAAACATATGGTGTTAAATGTTAATTGCATCCCCTATATGATATTCCATATAATTTGCATGAAATTGCAAATTTAATTTGTTGGTGTAGGCACAACATATGTTACATATCTATAATTAAAGATAGAGGATCTGTGCTGTTATATTTGGTAATAAGTCTTTTATTTAAATTGATTGAAGATGTGAACAAGTCATGGGATGTAGTACACTAGCACTTCATTGAATAATCAATAATGTTAGGTTGCAGTTGCAGTTGCATCAAAATGTAGTGGTGTGAGATTGTTATCATGCGAAGCAGATGACGTCTCATGAGACCATCTTCTTACAGTCATAGCATGTGGGTTGTACAAATATGAGAAAAATAAAAGTCTCATGATACTGTCTCATAAGGTGATTTTTTTATAATATAGACCTTTAGAAGACCTTGGCATCCACACATGCGAGAGAGATATCAGATAAGTCTCATGATATTTTTTCATAAGATAATTCTTTTTTATTTGTAAGATTTGCCTTTACAAGACCTTGACGTCCATGGTGACCCACATGACTATGGCTTTTGCAAGCACCCTGAAGCCTCCTCATCCAGACAAATGTTAGCTTGTTGGTCCAGGGTGATGGAAAGGGCTAGCCAATCACTGGAGACACAAGTGCTCCATGATGGTGACCCCTTCTTGTTGGGAACATTTAATGATATTTTCACACTAAACAGGCGCCAAAAGAATTATCTTTGACACAGATTTTGACAGTCCTTCATTCCCTTGGCACCAATGGTAGCGACAAATTGAAACAGTGCCTCAAACTTGCACTTTGATCAATTTCTTTATTGAGTTTCCGTTTAGGTTAGCTGCTACGTGATACTTCAAAAGCAATTGACCAATTGATAAATTTGTTAGTCTGTGGTGCAAAAACACAGTTTTATCTATTTGGATAAAATTTACTTCCAAATCAGTCTAGAAGAATCTCTTTTAACTCAATATGTGGTGATTAAATTTATTAAAAGCTGTGTTTATTTAATCAAATCATATAGTTCATTAAAAAAGTCACCTAACTAAAAATCCATATAGATGGTCTTTTCAATTGCCACCTAACAGGTCATACAATTTTTGGAGGTAAACTTTGTCCTCTCGGGCCAATTTCAAAAAAGCACCCCATGAGTTATGATTTTATTTTATTTTTTTCAATTACAAAATCGCTCTTTTTCTCCATGACATTGTTAGGCCAAACAGTCTAGAACGCATACAGGAGCCTCAAGAATAGATAACAAAATTGCAAGGCTATCGTTACTGCCTCACTTGTATAAATAAATTTACAGGTACAGACAATTCTCTCCCTCTCTTCTTGTAATATGAAAACTAGTAAAACACAACAATTAGCAGATCAAAAATAGATAGACAGCGTCTCATCTAGCTTGTTCTGCTGTATATTACACTGCTCCAATAACTTGCTTAAGTTTTCAGCTTCCTGGGTGGCTTTGCCGGCCACCACTATTTCAGTACGAGTACTGTCGAATACATTCGGGTAAGACATCTCGTACGTGATGTCCAAATTACCATCCTGTACAACTTCTCTTTCATCCTCCACTAAGTCATTTGTGTTAGTAGTAGCCTCATGAACTTCACCATTTGGGACCATCCTTGAAAGAGGCTGAAAAGCTTCTGGCTGTGACTCATCCCCACCCAATAAAGGAGGGAGGCTACAACAGCCTTCAATTATTTCATCTAGAGATGGATGATTTAAATAATGGGAAGGTGCACTGTCTTCAAGCCCTAACATATCAACATCTCCTGTAATTGGAGGAGCAACATGATGACGCTCCAGAACATATGCCACAGAGAAGGACCCACTGGATAAATTCATTAACCGCCAATTAAAAATTCGGCGGAAAATCAAAACCCACTTTGGAACAATACAGTAACATGAGTTATGGAGCTCAAGGTGAGCACTTTTTTGTAGCATTAGGGATGCCTCTTTCATTGCCTCTGTATATCGCATCATCTTACTAGACGTCAGGTATGCGACCAAGCAATTTTCGAGTTGTAATCTCTGGTTCTTAATCTCCTTGCCCATATGGGAACCTCTGGCCAACCAGGATATATCATCAGTAAAAGCTGGAAGTTTACAGTCCCTTAGTGCACACATAAGCGGTTCAATTTTTTTCAGTGAATTCCATCCTATATTTGGCAAGTACCACTTCACCACTCTATGCTCATCACTAGACTCCTCCAGCAAAGCAATCTCAGGACAAGGCCAGTTGGCAGGATTTGCTTTGGCAGCAGAAGCAATTTCTTCCAAAGACCAATCCAAGGCTTTATTGAAAGCAGAGATACAGCTATTCGGACTTACTTCAAAATCATTAATCCTCTCAAGCACCTCTAAAGAAGAATTCAAGTGAGGAAGAACCAATTCACGTGTTTTCATGTTATGAAGGACAGGTTGCAGGGGTGACTCACTTGCCAGCCACTTTAGTCCCTCCCTTAATTGCTCATCACTAAAAAACCCGTCTGAGTGTTCCATCTCATGGTTTACAACAAGGGGAAAGACCTGAAAGCTACTAATCTGTGACTTGTCAATCTCATGAAGGCCCAATTCATTGACCATAATTGAGAATGAATCTGGAGTCTCTTCCTTGCATGAGCCACTTAAGATCAAAAGGGGCAAGCAAGAACCAGAAGGTATTGACATTAGAAGTTTCTGGAGCTGGACTTTTTGATGATTCCATGGGATGTTATCAGATACAAGGAACAAAACTGCACTTGCACCAGCCACCGTCTCATCTAGATTATCAAAATCTGTATCCTTAACTATAGACAAACAGCAGGTCGGATCAGCATCATACTGGCTAGCCCATTTTCTCCAAATTGACAGGCCAGGAGATGAAATTACTAGATCATCATCACCTCCTTTGCTGAAAGGCATGAGCTTTGAAAGCAACCATGAGCCTGCTGGCAAACAAGCAACTTGGTTCCTCTGCTCCAATTTAACTCCTCCAGAGTTGTTTATCAGAGAACATACAATAACTTTCCAGCACAGGCATTTGGCGTCTGGATTTCTTCTGCTAAGTATACCAGCTATAACATCTGAAACATTAAGTCTTGACCATGATTCTACATGCCTTTTATATCTTTCCCACATAACATGATCAATGTCAAACTCTCCAATATTGCTCGGTTGCTACATAGAAGAAGAATGAAAAGCTTAAACAAAATATATCAAGGTAGAGAGAATCATTGAAAAACGTTTACTTGCCCAGTAAATGAACTCTTATTTTAACAATAATATATTTGAGAAATTCTTTCTATAGTTAACACTATTATACTTACCCATGTAATTGATGTAAGATAAACATTTCATTGTGGTGCATCAAGTAAAAATACAAACTGCACTTAATTTTGATAACAGGAGATCATAACTAATTGAGTAGCATATACCAGGGAGTGGAGAGAAGAAACAGGGTGCTAGGATTTTATTATTATTTATTCATTTTTAACCATCAGCAAAGTATGTATTTGTAAATTAGGAAAATGAGAAAATATGGACAGTACATGCATCATTTTCTCCACTCTGTTCAACAAGACAGGAGGAACGAAATGGAATCCAAAAGGTGAGTGCTAAATAAACTTTCAATGGAATATTCTTCTTTAACTATTTTCTTGAAATAAAGCATGAAGAAGAATGAACTAGTGCCCAAGATAAGTACATAAATTTTTTAAAAATTCCAAAACTTACATCTTTGTTTTGTCGAATAGGTGGCCCCAATGATAACAAATCTAATGCAGTATTTGCTGCTAACTGCCTTTGTTCACGAACCTCCCTTCGCTTAATAGAACGCCGTTTCCATAACCTGACAACAGTAATGCAAGACTAAGGCATATGGTAGGAAAATAACCTTAACATACAATCAGAGCAGTAGAAGTAGACAGAAACCTTAAGATCAATTTGAGTTTCGCCTCAGCAGTTTCTTCATCATAATCATATGTCATAACTTTGCTAATTTCATTTTCTTCATGAATATCTGTATGAATATCTGTTGCTTCTGCATCTTCTATGTTATTAACAACCACACTTGGAGACCCAGAATTTTCCACTGCATCATATTTACCACCTGAAGCTCTCTCCTGCAGAACTGTTGTTGACACCATTTGTAGTGGCATTCCCCCAATGTCACAATGCATGTTTCTCTCAGTAGAGCTTCTGAAAAGGGCATCAGAATTTGGTTTCCCCACAATCCCAACTTTAGTGAGCTCGGGTCTGGGGGAACTGTGGGATAATAAGAAACCCCAAGGTGAAATAGAGGCATCAGCTGCCTGACGGTCATTTTCACCTTGTTTACTGACTGTTGGTGTAATGACTATTGGCTGAGGTTGTCGGCTGTCTTTTGGGGATAAAATAGCGTCAAGATCAGACATTTCTTCATCAATTCTATGGGTAGAACTTTCCTTTTCAACATAGGGGGTGGAGATCATGTCATGCTTATGTATCTTACTAAACTTAATCTCTTCCGTAGCTTTAGCAGGCAAGGATACAACTTGAGTTGAAGGTGAAACATCCTCAACTACCATTTTTGACCTTTTCATATGAACAAGTTCAGAACACTTGGTGGGATAGTCCTTATCAAGATTGAGAAATGGGCCTTCCTTCATCATATATGGCTCTTCAAATACTTTTATAGAGAACCCATGATACTGTAAGAGACTTTCTATGTCCTCATCCTAATTTCATCACCAAAGCATAAATGTAAGACAAGTTGAAACAGCACCCTCCCCAAAAAAAAGTGCAAAATCAATAGAATGTAAATTCATCAACCCAAGAAAGTACCTCCATTGCAAGCCACTTTGCAACGTGGGTAACAGGGAGACCTTGATTATTCTGTAAACCTGAATGTAGAGAAGCAAGTGCCTGGGTACGTAACTGGTCAAAACAACATAACACGTGAGACAGCATTACCAATATTTGTCTTATGTGTGTGCAAGGTCTGGGGTACAAAACCTACTAGGGGCATGTACTTAACAATTAAAAAATAAAAAGATGAGTTGTGATTAACAGCCAGAAGAATATATATGTTTAATCTATTGCTAAGCCATTATGAATATATTTTGCAAGCCATTGCAGAATTGCAGACATTGCATTGTTTCAGAACTGTGGCCAGCTTTTCCAGCAATGAAGTCCAAGAATGTTCTATTTGCAATACCCCATTAATTTTTTTTTTTTTGATAAGTGCAATACCCCATTAATCAAATGAAAGACCTTTTTTTTATATCCCCCAAAAGCATAATTATATAGATCATGGAACAATATAATCAACACAAAGTAGAGATTTCTAATTCATGAGGTCTGGTCCTTGATAGTGTGTGCTTCATGACTTCTCTTACTTTCCATTAATATACGCATATCCAAATGAGCTATATTCAAATGTACACTTATCTGGAACACAGCATCACATATACAAGCACAAAAACAATGATGATATTAAAATAAATATGTAATTAATTATTCAATATAATACAGCTTAGGTGGTTAATAAAGGAACTCTACTTTGAATACAGTGTCTTCCATCCAAAACAATATGCCAGAAGCACATGCATGTGTGACACAATTCACTAGTTTCTTCACTAGCAACTAAACATATCGTCACACATGCTTCATAGGTTAAACATTCTGCAATTCACTACTGTAAGCACTAAGCAGAAGCAACAGTTACTCAGACCTTTGCAAAGTGAGCATGAATTAGGCATGCTTGAAGGTAACTTGCTCTCCTCGCAAGCCGAAAGAAAGCAATAAAGTTAACCGTTCTGCAAGCTCTGTAAGAGCCAATCAATTCAACTATTAGATTGGTGATTAAAACAGTAACGTGAAAATAAATCAAATGTGAAGTGACAACCTTGCTACATCACGGGCAAATAGTACTTCTGGAGTCTGTCTTATCTCTGGAGTCATCTTTGCAAGATCAAGCGAGAGCTCTGCAGGTTCAACCTAGCAAGAACAGCTTATTTTGACAGATGACAATATAATGAAACCAGTACAATCAATTTGAATTTGCAGATGACTTACTTTATAGCCAGGATGCTTGTCCAGTTTGAGAAGTGCGTAATAGCCCCGGAACTCTTTTTCTGTTGGTACATTTATTCCTCTCTTTCTGTGATCATCATACAACTGGAATAATTCAACTGATGTTTTATTCATCTGTTCAATATTAAGGTGTGCATCGAATCCCTCAGAAAAGCCCTCTCCTTTGGTGTGTTCACATAATTCATGCATTGCAATTATGTGAAGTCTTATCTGAAACCCACAACAATGGGCAAACAGATTAGTTTTGAAAATGATCCAATGAAGCTTTGCACATTAACAAACACACGCATATCCACCAACAAAACAATGCACAATAAATTAATTTGCCTTTCATTCTCCAAACATGACACCTACTCCAGCATCAAAAATCATATATAGCATGAGGATAGTGGGTGCTTCCGATTTCCTTCATACATAATCAACAACTTTATACATTCAAAATGCATAATAAATTGTATCACCACTACAAGAATCGCTAAAAAGTCACTTAGTAATCAATCCAGTAGATGCTTGTTGTCATATAGCTCAACTAAAGAGGTCAGTTACACATGCTTGCGTCTAAACATGCACTCTACAGCCAAGAAGTATTCCTTTTTGGACCTCCACCCTGACACAAGTACAGTATTTTAAAGGTGATGCAGAAAGCATATGCTAAAAAACAAAATATGCTGCAAAAGCCTTTGCAGACTATAAAATTAACCAGAAATTAAAGATATCATATTGAGGATATACCATCTGCTCCAGCATAACAATAGCCCCTTGATTGAAAATGTGCTGCATCCTCAGGTCCATTCGGATTGCCCTCATCCTATCCCACAAGAAGTTATATGTGCCAAGAAACTTGTCATCATAGGGCTGATCTAGCAAATTGAGCAGATAATCAATCGTTTTCTGCAGGATTGGCATGGGACGTATCAAACCTGCTTCCCTCTCAGCTGTCCTAGTATACTGTGTAAGAATAGTACAAGAACCTCATATGAATGCTGTATGGCCCAAAGTAATCCAAGAACAGATAACAATTTGCTTTATACAAAAAGTCCAAGGTGATACAAGGGGACTACCTTCTTAACAGCAAGGGATTTGCTGGTTTGATTTCTATCGCCATCCAAGCGTTCAAATTGATCTAGATCCCCTTTTCTTTCACGTTCTGCCCTCTCTGACTCTGGAAAAGAAAGCAAATTCCTAACTCATAGTTAAAATTTCATACACTCTTACAACTTCCGCATAAATACAGGACAGACATTTGCTATGAGTTACTAGAAAACCTGATATAACTAAGATTAATAAGTAAAATATATGGGATTTTTCCAAAATCTGAATTTCTTCTTCGCCAAACAACTAAAAAAGAAATCTAAACTCAACAAAAAGACTGCGACTGAATGTCTCAAAGTTACAAATTTGCTCCTAGATCAGTAAGTTAAGAGACATACCAGGACACATATCTGGACATGACCCCGTTATAATGGTAGATGATTCTGAGGCATCATAATCAGATAAAACGTGGCCATTGGTGAAATCTCCTGCCAATTCTGGATGGTGGTTCCCAACATATTTTTGCCTCTCCACCATAGACTGCTCATGTTTATTTGCTTTTTGGTCAGCAAAATCAAAACTACCTTGCACATTTGCATTTAATTCAACTTTGAAACGAGCTAATCGCTTTGCCTTGGCCTGCATTTCTCTGTAAATTACATGGAAATATTAGAAGACACAATATTATTATATATAAAGCATGACTAATATAAGCAATAAATGGAATCAGTGCACCTTTACCGTTCAGTATCATCTTGGGTGGAATCAGAGTAATCAGGAAAGACTTGATCACTAGAAAGCAAAGGCGGTGACCTTGTTCTTTTGGGAGCTGGGGAGCTGGTGAGCTTCATTGCTGCAACTTCGGAGACAGGATTGATTGCAGATGGTGAAAACCTTTGATGAATTTGAGAATCTGAAGTAGAAACGAAATTCGACCTAGTGCCCAACATAGGAGGAGATATTGAAGGCCTGGCAAGGAAATCATGCAATAAACCACTTAGACGTAAAGTTCTTTCTTTTTTCTTTAATGGGTGGCTTGGGTAAAGGAGGAGAAGATCTATGTGTTTTGTTTAAGCATTTATGTGTTTGTTTGCACTCTCATGCATCTCATCTCCTCATATTTTGAACAAAAATTATAAATAAACAACACTTTACAAGAATCACCATCTTAGTCAATTTCCTAATGTTATACAAAGAAATTGTCCCTTTCATACCATTCTACCATTTCTGTCCCATCACCATCCCACTACTCTCTTACTTAAAACTTCACCTCAAAATCCTGCTGGTATAATTGAGCTCTCCCTCTCTAACTGATAATGCTCTCTTTAGCACTTTATAGGGGTTAATATTAAAATCCTTTTTTTTAATCAGAAGATGTGACTTCTCATTTTCCAAAATGAGTTTTTCCTCTCTTCTTTTTCCCTCTAAAAGGTCTTGCGGCCACATCATCTGGGTGCAAAATTTAATACCGTTCTTTTAGGTTGCAACTAAATGTTCAAGAAGACTCCTTTGCTTATTTTGTTTTGGTATTAGTTAAGGCTTTATTTTTGTTGTGTTGTGTGCATTCACGGATTTTTTTGTAAAAAAATACAAAAATATATGTATAATTTTTTTGGAAGAAAATAAATATGTATACTTGTATGCAAATAATGTTAACTGACATCAATGTTAGACTATTGCCCCAAGGAAGAATTACAACAAACAACAAATCAAACATATCTAATAATATTTATGTAGTTTACCTTTTAAAGCCACTTTGAGCAAAATGCAAATTATCCTGTAGAACTTCACTCCCAGATTGTAAAGGTGGGGACCTGGTTCTTTTCAGGACTTGAACACCACCAGTGTCAGTTGTAAAACTTCTTGCAGAAGCATCAGAATCTAAATAGGGTGAAACTGATGGTTGATCTTGATGACCCAGCAAATCAGCATAATTGACTGGTGACCTAGGCCGATAATCCAATGGAGTGGAAAATGAAGCAGGCCTGTATTATGAAATGTAGCTTGATCAAATGGAGATCACCAAGCAAGGAGGGGGAAATGGAGGTAGGAAATTGAACAAATTAAGCAATGTAAGTAAACCACCAACCAAAATCTACAACCATGCATGTCGCCCTTAAATGATTATTTCATGCATACATATGGATTATCTTTTTTCCAATGATTCCACAGCAATGAGTAACCATAAAGTAAGAAAAAAGAACCATTGTTTGGAAGAATTAAAATGCCCAAGGGATCAGGATTATCAACAAGCAGATCCGAGTGGCCACTGGGTTAAGCAACACAAAGTAGAAAGGAGAAGGCTTAAAATAAATCAGTCATGCAAGACACAGAGGGCCATGACTCCTTGTCAATGCAGTGAATATACAACTAGAAATAATCTAATAAGGAAGAGGAATACACGTAGAAAAATTTCTTCTAAGGAATCATTGGAAATTTCCATATGAAGATGAACATAGCCTTAAGCAGTATAGACCTTCAGGAAATTTCTTTGACCTCAAGATTATGCAGTACTGGTTAACTGGTGTAGTATGTGTAATAGTAGTAGAGAATCTGTGGGTCATCTTTTGCTTCTTTGCCCAATGGCTCATGATTTGTGGTCCCTTGTTTTCTTTGTGTTTAGGAATCAGGATGCATTGGGTGACGATGTACAAGGTGTTAAACATAGTCTGAAATCTCTTATTGAAAAGGGATGTATGGAAGGCGTAGGAATACTCTTGCGTGAGCCGCAATTCCTCCTTGCATCATGCAGGTAATTTGGAGGAAGCAGAATAGCTGCACATCTGATGGAGAAGAGAGATCTATAATTGAAATCAAATCTATTTTTGTGCATTCTTATTTGAATGATGCACCATGATTTTGAGAGGGGGGGAGGGTTCTTGTAATTCTTTAGTTGATGTCATGGACCATTTGAGCCTTCAATTGTAATTTTTAGCAAGCTCTTCTGCTACAGTTTCCTTTATTACTTGAAAAAAAAATTAATTAAAATAAATAAATAAAAACCCCTTAAAACTCAAATATCAAATCTAATAGAGCTTAGCCAATTACTGATACTTTAATACATGCTTTATTTGCACTATCTGACCAAATTTCTGTTATAGTTATGATTTCCCAGTCATCATTGCAAATATGATCAGAAAATATTCAGCCACATTTATTAGAGGCCAATTAAGCCCCAGGTTTGACTTCGTATTATCACAAGTAAAAGGGAGTTTGCAGAGAAAAAGAACTCCAAAAATTTAATTGAGAAATTTTAGATGGAACCATTGATAAATACAGTAGGTCTAGGAAATTATAATCCGGCCAATATGGTGACTAATCATGGAACCATCAAACAAGAGAAGCTAGTGCGACATGATACAAAATTTTAAAAGGATAAAAACTACAAACTTTATACTAAAAAAACCTGAAGCAAGTCTGGATAGTGCATAAATTAAAGTCTGCTGAATAAGGTACAAAGAACTTACCTTGCATGGACAGGTTGACTAGTATAACCAGCAATATCACTATTTGGATACAATGAGGGAGGTGATGTGGCTCTTTCTGGGTTTTGAGATCGGGCAACCCTGGCTGTAACATTAGTTCCATAATTACGTGAAGCAAGAAGTGAAGCAGAAGACCTTTGATGGATTTGGGCTTCATAATCTTTAGAAAGAGATCTTTGCCTGTCACCCCAGCTAGGAGGAGATTCCATCAACCTGGAGAAATCTGAGATATTAATATGACATTATACAATGCAACAGGTTGTGCCACTTTCATAAATGAAGCTATAATTTTTCTTAAAATCAGGGAAGGTTCTAAGATGTGGCTAGGCTAAATGTATTGAAATACATGACATAGAATTAGAATTACCACATCAAAAAAAACCCAAGTAAAACAATTACCAATATTAACCAGCCTTTTTTCTTTAATTGTTAAGCAGCCTTTACCTAGGCATTGAATTTCTGGACCAACAACAGCTCGCCTCAGGTTGATGGTAGCCAACCAATGCCTATGTGCTACCTCCAAGTGCTAAGTCAAATATTAATAAGAAATTGGACAATAACCTTGATAAGGCAAGGAGTGCAAGTTTTGAGCGGGCGGTTGTGTCTTATCGATGAATGTGAAGATTATTTCTTGGAATGTTAGAGGGTTGAATGAGCAGGAGAAAAGGCTCAGGGTTAGAAATTTGATTAGGAGATGGGGGCCGGATGTGGTTTGTCTTCAAGAAACCAAAATGGGGCTGATTAATAGAGCGGTGATCCGTAGTTTGTGGGGTGGCCATCATGTTGACTGGTCTTACTTAGGTTCTTGTGGTGCTTCTGGTGGGGTGTTAGTGATGTGGGATAATCGGGTAGTGAATAAAATGGACGAAGCAGTGGGGAGGTTTTCGGTTTCTTGTAAGTTTACAAATGTGACAGATCAGTTTGTTTGGGCGTTTACTGGTGTTTATGGTCCAAATTTACACCGAGATAGGAGACTGTTATGGGAGGAACTCTGTGGCTTGAATAGCTGGTGGAGTGTCCCATGGTGTGTGGGTGGTGATTTTAATGTGGTTAGGTTTCCTTCTGAACGATTGGGGTCTAATTCTTTCACTACTGCTATGAGGGAGTTTTCCAACTTTATTTCGGATCAGGGTCTCATTGATTTGCCGTTGCAAGGGGGTCCTTTTACTTGGTCAAATTCTAGAGAAGATGCTGCGAAGGCTAGGCTGGATAGATTTTTGTTTTCTGTAGATTGGGAGGATAAGTTTCCATCAGTTTCTCAAAGACGGATGTCTAGGTTGTGCTCTGATCATTTTCCTATTGTCCTTGAGGGTGGATCTTTTCAGAGAGGGAGTATGCCGTTTAGATTCGAGAATATGTGGCTTAAGGATGAGGGTTTTGTGGATAGGGTTCGGTCTTGGTGGGATTCTTACCAGGTTCACGGTGCACCGAGTTTTATTCTGGCCAATAAATTAAAGCTCCTTAAAAATGATTTGAAAAGATGGAATGTGGAGGTGTTTGGTCATGTTGAGGTTCGGATTAAAAATTTGTGGAAGGACCTTAGTGTTCTAGAGAATATGGAGGAGAGGCGAGGATTATCAGCGGAGGAAAGGGTGGAAATGGGAAGAATTCGTGATAAGTTAGAAAAAGCTACTCTGTTGGAAGAAATATGTTGGAGGCAGAAATCTAGAGTTCTCTGTGTTAGGGAAGGAGATAGGAATACAAAATTTTTCCACCGTATAGCTAACTCTCACAGGAGGGTTAATTCTATTGATAGGCTTATGGTGGATGGGGGGTTGTCCTCGGACCCAGCTGCTATAGCAGACTGTATCTCTCAGTTTTATAGGCAGCTTTATTTTGAGGAAGTGGCTCACAGACCTGTCTTAGATGATGTGCATTTTGCTAGCATCTCGTTGGAAGATGCGAGTTGGCTAGATAGGCCTTTTGAGGAAGAAGAGGTGTTTGAGGTGATCCATGATTGTAATGGTGATAAGGCACCTGGCCCGGATGGCTTTTCCATGGCATTTTTCCAGTCTTGTTGGGGTGTATTGAAAACAGAAATTATGGCTGTATTCCACAATTTCCATACTCAGGCAGTGTTTGAGAAGAGTCTTAATGCTTCGTTCCTTGCCCTTATTCCTAAGAAAGTGGATGCTGTGGAGGTCAAGGATTTTCGGCCTATCAGCTTAGTTGGTGGGATTTACAAGATTATTTCTAAAGTGTTGGCTAATCGGCTTCGTAGGGTGGTGCATGGGATTATTTCGAATTCACAAAATGCTTTTGTGAAGGGTAGGCAGATTTTGGATTCAGTCTTGATTGCTTCTGAATGTATTGATAGTAGATTAAAGTCAGGAGTTCCAGGTGTGCTGTGTAAATTGGATGTGGAGAAGGCGTATGATCATGTGAGTTGGGATTTTTTAATGTATATGCTGCAGCGTTGTGGTTTCTCAGAAAAATGGAGAAAGAGGATAAGGTATTGCATTTCAACTGTAAAGTTCTCTATTCTGATCAATGGTAGCCCAACTGATTTCTTTGGAAGTTCTAGGGGGCTTCGGCAAGGGGATCCTTTATCTCCATTGTTGTTTGATATTGTGATGGAGGCATTAAGTCGTATGTTGGATGTGGCCGCCTCCGCTGGGCAATTCTCAGGCTTTTCGGTGGGTAGACCGACTGGTCCATCAGTGATGGTGTCTCATCTTTTATTTGCAGATGACACTCTGATTTTTTGTGATGCTGAACCTTCTCAGATTGCTAATTTGAGGGTGATTTTGTCTAGATTTGAGGAGGTGTCAGGGCTTCATATTAATTTGGGGAAGTCTGAGTTGGTTCCAGTTGGTGGGGTTCCCAATTTGGAGGTTTTGGTGGGTTTGTTGGGGTGTGGGCAGTCTTCTCTGCCCTTGAAATATTTGGGCCTTCCATTAGGGGCAAAATTTAAGGACTTATCTGTTTGGAATCCTATCCTAGAGAGAATGGAGAGGAGATTAGCAGGTTGGAAGAGAATGTATTTATCTAAAGGGGGTAAGGTGACACTCATTAAGAGCTCACTGTCATCTTTACCTACATATTTTCTTTCCCTTCTTCCTTTACCGGGTAAGGTGGCTAAGCGTATGGAGAAATTACAGAGAGATTTTTTGTGGAATGGGATTGATGGTGAATCTAAAATTCATTTGGTTAATTGGACCAAGGTTTGTAGGCCTTTGCAAGTTGGGGGCTTGGGTATAAGAGGGTTGAGTAATTTTAACTCTGCCTTACTAGGTAAATGGTTGTGGAGGTATGGTACGGAGACTGATGCTTTATGGAGGAGGGTTATAGAGGCAAAATATGGGAACATTTGGGGTGGTTGGTGCACGAAGAAGGTGACAAGTCCTTATGGGGTTAGCTTGTGGAGATACATTAGAAGTGGCTGGTTGAACTTCTCTAAATTCCTTGTTTATGATGTGGGAGATGGTACTAGAGTGAAATTTTGGAAGCATGTGTGGTGTGGGGATTGTACTCTCCAAGAGGCTTTTCCAGAGCTCTTCCGTATTAGTAGGTCAAAGGATTCCTCGGTAGCTGAAGTTATGGGTTGGTCTGCTGGGAGGTTTCACTGGAATGTGCAATTTCGTCGTCCACCTCAAGATTGGGAAGAAGAAGCCTTTGACCGGTTTATGGGGCTGGTCTATTCCTCGTCAGTGCGGAGGGTTGGCCCAGATAAGGTTTGTTGGAAGCCTGCAAGGAATAGAGGTTTTGAGGTGAAAGGTTATTACAATTCCTTCTACCCTCATAATCTTGTTTCCTTTCCATGGAAAATGATATGGCAATCGAAGGCTCCTCCAAGGGTAGCCTTCTTTTCTTGGTCTGCTTCCTTAGGCAAGATCTTAACAACAGACAACCTTCGTAAAAGAAGAGTGATAGTGCTTGACTGGTGCTATATGTGTAAGAGGTGTGGGGAGTCGGTGGATCATCTTCTTCTTCATTGCTCCATAGCTTGGGAGTTGTGGTCTTTGGTTTTCTGCTTGTTTGGTATTCAATGGGTTATGCCTCGGACTGTTCTTCAGTTGTTTGAGGCTTGGCAAGGAAAATTTGCGCGACACCGTCACATTGATGTTTGGAAATTAGTGCCTCATTGTTTGATTTGGTGTATTTGGCGAGAAAGGAATGCTAGAAGCTTTGAGGATTGCGAACACTCTTTGTTGGAGCTTAAGTCTTTTTTCTTACACACTCTATTTGAATGGAGTGTGGTTTTTTCTCATTTTTCTTGTTCTTCCTTTTCTACTTTTCTAGACCGTTGTTCTTTTGTTTCTTGATTTGTGCCCCCATAGTACATCCCCAATGTACTCGGTTTGGCAATCTCTTTATTATTAATAATACTCTTACGTTATTTATCAAAAAAAATATATATATATATTAACATGTTACACAGATCCTTAAAAACATTAGTTTGGTCCAACGATTATAACATACTGACTATTCAGCGAACAATAGTTGATTTTTGAATGGGTGTAATGCAATAGGTGGTGCTAAATGCCATGCCTTTTTATTTTTGCAGACACATATGGTCTACATTTTTTTTTTTTTTTGGGGGGGGGGGGGGGGCGGGGGGTAACAAGTATACTTGAGGGCATGAAGTTGACTTTGGATGCATTTGCAATACATAAAGAATATGGCAGCTGTTTATATAATAAATGAATCTTACGTAAGGGGCCCAACCTATCAACTTCCAAAACCCTTGGTCTCCTTGTAGTATGGTACAAAAATTTTCTAGGGTGCATTCAATGAAGTCTAGATAATAAACATTATATACAGGCATCCTGAGAGGATACATCCTAGCAGAAGAAACAAATGATGCAGAAACATATGAGTTTGCATAAATAATTACCTATGGACTCCTGCGGATGAATGAGGTGGATTAGCAGCAAAACGGGTGCTTTCAAAAGCTAATGGACGTGACTCTGCAGCCTCAGGTCCCCTTGTCAAAAGAAAACCCATAAGTTTTCTAAACTATAGAACAGTAATAAGAGGAGTTTGGGTTCCAAGAATATGACCAGAAAAGTGTCATATTAATATGCATGCAGGTTTCCAGAGGAGAGAGAGCATCCATCCCTCAAAGTAGACTGTTCCCAAATATTAGGACAAGCTATATGATCTTCACAGCAAATTTTTTTACAATCTTGATTTGAACTCTGAGTGGAAAACAAGTTTGCAGCTTTGGTAACGACTGAAGTAGTTAATTGATGTATTTTTTTAAAATACTGATTTACTGATGATGTGCAAAAATCTAAACTACTCATTTACTTATTGATGGTTAGGATTTTAAAAACTCTTGGCAAATTAATCCTAAAAATTTTAGAGGATCTCAATCTACTAAGGTGGCTTAGGCCAAGCTTGAGATTCTAATTTTTCTTAAAAGCCTAATTGGATCATTTAATTAAGGTCTGGTTTAAATTCCAAATTAATGATCCATTTAGTATGGCTTATATTTTTTGTGGTGCCTTTAAATATCTCATTTTAGGTTATTCATCTTATCAATTCCCAAAGGCTATGGTCTCCTTGTCTTCAAACTTCAGTTATTAAAGCACTAAAGCATTCATTACAATTTTGCCAAAGACATAGTTATCCATTTATTGTTCATTGATGCGTAGAAATATATGACTCTGTAAATTTGCATTTTGTTTAAAATACACACCTACGAATTCCAGAAGAGTTTTGATAAGTTGGACGGACTGCAGGACCAGCCCTCTCGAAAGCCAAAGGAGCTGACCGTTGCACTCCTATTGAAGCTCCTGGTCCCCTATAATCCAAACCAAAAGCAATAACTTTTTTGGGATCCACTAAAAAACATTGCAAGGAGCTTCAAATACATAACAAAACCAGTAATGGGTCATGAATGATCATCGAAATATCCATCAAAACATGATTTTGCCCCTATTCCCCTTGTGATGAACAACACCAACATAACAATAATGCCCTTTTGGAATAGAAACAAGTCCTTTTCCCAATAGGGTTTTGTTTTGTAGTTCACAATAACATATAAAAATAACTAATAAAGACAATATCTTGGATACCCAGGAGCCAAAACAGACATAGAACACAAAACCCAACAATAAAGATCAAATCTTTAAGCTATTCATAATTCATGATTTTTTGATGCATGAAATTGCAAGAACATAAATTGCTTTTGGTAGTGAAAGATTTTATACAAAGCTGAAAGAAATCTTAGAAAAACAGTACCTGGGTCTTGGAGTTGGGGATCGAAGGAGAGGGGCAGAAGTGGAAGCATTGGGAAGTAGTGATAGTGATGGTGATTGTGGAGGTCCTGATGGGCCAGAAGCTTTGGTAAATCCAGGATACCTCTTTCTTCTTTCTTCTTCTTCTTCTAGTTGTTGCAACATTCTAGTATTATTGCACAACTCAAACTAAGAATAGCAACCAACAAGTACACAAAATTTACTGAACTGTGTGCTTCTTTACTTTGGTTTCAGTCTCTCTCAGTCTCAGGGTTTTTTGAATCCACATGGAGGATGTTCTTTCAGAAACGTTATTGAGTTTTGAAAGCAAAAGCACAATGAAACAACGTAGTGTCTGGGTAAGGTCGGCCAGGCCTTTTAAATTTGGCCCAATCCTTTTGTTCCAACTTATAATTTCTTTAAGCTGCAAGGTTCTGTTTGGTTGGGAATATAAGAAATCATGAATGTTTGGTGCATGGGAAAAGCTGAAGAATGAAAAATATATACCGCTTTCCTTTCTTTTTTTTGTTTTTTAAGAAGAGACATCAATTTTTATTGGTAAAATTTAAAATAATTTCAAGTAAATAAACAAGAAAAATATTAAAGTAATACGTGCAAGGAGAGACCGGACTTTCAAAGAAAAGTCTTTGAGTTAAATCTATCCAAATAATTGAGGAGGAGCAACATTACAAATTTACAAAGTACACACTATGTACAAAATACCACCCTCGTCATGAATACATAGGGGCTCGGTAGCCAAAGGAGGAAATCTACCAAGTGCTTGAGATCCAAAAAATTGATGCAAAAGGAGCTTAAATTTAGACGAATAGAGTCAAATTTGAGTCGAAAACAACTCTAAGGGTTTATTTTTTTCGCTTTTGTGAACCAATGGAAGGGATGCTATCGATTAAGGTCGACTTTAGACCCATAGAGGGGATAGAAAGAGTCACCACTAATGTCAACAAAAAAGCCCAAGAGAGGGATAGAAAAAACCCTTAGAGGGAAGCTCATTTCATGAGTGGAGTTCACAGTGGAGTTAGTGAGGACTTGAGCACACATTAGCACAAAAGGTTCTAATGTGTGTCAAGAGACTTTCTCTCTCTTGAGAAGGAGTTTTCAAAAATTCCTTCAAAATTTTCTTTTGTTTGGTTTATAAAAATTAGAGGAAAGAAATTATAGTTTGTATTAATTTATGGTTATATCCTTCTAAAAGAAGTATATTTTTTTAACCTAATTTTCTTTAGGGAGTGAAGAATTGTTATAACATGAATCGTGAATAGCATATCCCAGCGCTTTTTGAAGCGCCGAGATAGGTCTTTCCCATTCCCTTGTGGAGGGAGGCCTATCCCAGCGCTTTTAAAAGCGCCGGGATAGGTCTCCTTATTCCATTATAGAGAGAGGCCTATCCCAGCGCTTCCAAAAGCACTGGGATAGGGTCCACCTATTCCAAGGCTCTAAAAGCGCTGGGATAGGTCACCTATAGTATATTTTTGAAGTTTAAATAAACAACATAAAATCTAAATTTCTAGAAAATGACCAGAATACCTTTAAAACTAAAAAAAAATGACCAAAATACCCCCAAACCCAAAAAATTACCAAAATACCCTCGAAACCTAAAAATTACCAAAATACCACCAAAACACAAAAAATGATCGAAATACCCCTGAAATTGATAAAATTAACAAAATACCCCAAAAACCTAAAAATTACTAAAGTACCCCTATCATCCAAAAAATGACCAAAATACCCCTGAAACCTAAAAAATGACTAAAATACTCCTGAAATCCAAAAAAAGATCAAAATACCCCCGAAACCTAAAAAATGACCAAAATACCCTCGAAACCTAAAAAATGGCCAAAATAACCTCGAATCCTAAAAAGTGATCAAAATAACCTCGAATCCTAAAAAGTGATCAAAATAACCTTGAAACCTAAAAATGACGAAAATATCCCCTCGGAACCTAAAAATTAATGAAACTAACCCCGAAGCCTAAAAATTGTGGAAAATAATCCCAAAACCTAAAAATGACCAAAATACCCCCCCTAAACCTAAAAAATGACCAAAATACCCGTGAAACCTAAAAAATAATCAAAATACACTCAAACCTATAAAGTGACGAAAATACCCCGAAACCTTTGAAATGACCCAAATAAACCCAAAACCTCAAAAATGGCCACAAACAACCTAAAACCTCTAAAATTATGAAAAATACCCTAAAACTCCTAAAATGACCAAAATACCTCTAAACTTATAAAATGACCAAAATACCCCTCAAAATATCTAAAATGACCAACATACCACTAATCCTATAAGATGAACAAAATACACCCAAAGCCTCTAAAATTACCAAAATAGGGGTTTAGGGGGTATTTTGGTCATTTGTTATGCTTAGGGAGTATTATGGCCATTTCTTAGTTTTAGGGGGGATTTTGGTAATTTTTTAGGTTTAGGTTGTGTCTTTATTGACTTATAGGCTTAAGGGGCATTTTTGTCATTTTATAGGTTTCAAGGTATTTTGGTCATTTGTTATGCTTAGGGAGTATTATGGCCATTTCTTAGTTTTAGGGGGGTGTAAGAGGCAAAATTTTAAGCCAATTATAAAATGTCACATCAAAATTTAGTCGCAAATTCTAAATTAATGTCATTAAATTAATTAAATTAGATGACGACATGTGTCATCCAAATTGGCATCACATTGGCATATCAAAATTTACCATGTGTCATTTGACCCACAAGATAAAGATAAATTTCCTATTCAAAATTTATGGGTAATTATCTTTATTAAAATAAATAAATAAATAAAGATAAATTTTCTACTCAAAATTGGAAGATAATTATCTTTATTAAATAAATTAAATAGAGATAATTATTTATCTTTGTTGATTATTATCTTTATCAAAATATGATCTTTATCAAAATAGATAAATAGAGATAATTATCTCTAAGGAAAATTTGGGCCAATCAAAAGTCTACTACATACTTTCAAGCATATCAACTCAAAGTGAAGCTTATCCTCTAGAATCACTATAAATAGAGGACATCCCCTCTCATTTGAAAAAAAGAAGTATTGAAGAGGCCCAAGCTCTGGAGAAATTCTGTCTCAAGAATCTTTGAAGAACTTGAAGAACATTCGAAGAACTTGAAGAACATTCGAAGGGCTTAAAGAACTTGAAGTACAACAAATCTCTAACAAGCTCGAAGCCAGAGATTCGTTGTGAAGACCATTTGATCCATCTTTCAACCAAGTTGAAGAAAATTCCACGTTTGAGTCAAGACCATAGAGAAGATAGAATCAGAGGAGCACTTTTTGTAAAAGAGTCAAAACAGAGATTGTACTCATTATACATCAATACAAATTTATATTTGCAAACAATATTTCTTTGATTTTCTGCAATTGGGGAAATTTTGTGTTTACAAATTTTTGGCACGCCCGGTGGGACCATCTCTGCCTCTCATCTCTTCTTCATCAATTTGTCATATCATTTGAAGTCCTATGGCTTCGAAGAATATTCAAATCAACAACCCTCTTTTTGGAACAAGTGAAGTTGATCCTATAATGGATTCAAATTCTTCATCAAGTTCTGATACTTCCTATGCTGGACCTATGACAAGGGGAAGAACAAAGGCTCTTGCAGAGGTTTATGCTCAAACAACACCTATATCCCAGCCCCCACTTGTTTCCAACACCTCGAAAGCTCAGAAGTCACGAACAACTTCATCTACGCAGGGGGCAAGCAAAGACGTAGCTGGTCTTGTCAAAGAAATGTTGTCTCAGCCAGCGTTGTCTCAAATTTTGGAATCAACCCAAGAAGTTCCAATAGCTGATGAAGAGAACAAATCACCTGATGACTCTAAGTTCTCCTTTTCAGAAAATATTCTTACTTCCAAACTTATGGATTCTCCTCGCTCTGTTAGCTCATTTGCCATGCCAGTCATGATGACTAACACAACATCTTTGGAGGAACAAGTCTCGACTATAGCTCAAACTTTAGAAGAATTAATGAAGTCTATGAAAGAAAGGGAAGCAATGAGAGATGCGCAAATAACTCTCCTAATGGATAAGATGGGGAATACATCTGGGTTGAATCGTGAAGAGGAAAGCTCTAGGCCAAACCAAACCCATAATGACAAACCCGAGAGTTCAACAAAAGACCTAATTTCTCTACAGACAGGTCTTTCTCTCCTGACCAGCTCAAGGAGTTAATCAAGGAAGCTATCAAAGACCAAGTTGGGGGTGGAAGTCAAGCATCCATTGCCTATGCTAAACCATACACTCAAAGGATAGATCTCTTGAGGATGCCTCAAAACTATCAGCCACCAAAGTTCCAACAGTTTGAGGGTAAAGGCAATCCAAGACAACATGTAGCCCATTTTGTGGAAACTTGTAACAATGCTGGAACTTATGGGGATCTCATGGTCAAGCAATTTGTTCGCTCTTTGAAGGGAAATGCATTTGATTGGTACACCGATCTATCACCTGGCTCCATTGATAGTTGGAATCAAATGGAGCGAGAATTCCTAAACCGTTTCTATAGTACTCGACGTACTATTAGCATGATAGAACTCACCAATTCAAAGCAGTGGAAAGAAGAGCCTGTCATTGATTACATTCAGCGTTGGAGAAATCTTAGTCTCAACTGCAAGGATCAATTATCTGAGGCGTCCGCAATAGAGATGTGCATTCAAGGAATGAATTGGGCTATAAGCTATATTCTTCAAGGAATAAAGCCTAAAACATTTGAAGAATTAGCAACACGTGCTCATGACATGGAGCTTAGCATTGCTTCCAATGGTCACCAAGGCCCCCCTATTCAAGAACCTCATAAGGGGAGAGAAAGGCAAGATACTCGTAAAGGGGGCAAATTCCCTCCTAAACCGGAAAACAAGTAGTCTTTGATTGTAACTATTGCTCCTCTCAAAGTTCCGATTAAGCCCAAGATGAAAGAACAAACTCTTACTTTCACTTAAGATAAAGGAAGAAGAAGACCAACATTACAAGAGATGCAAGAAAAACAATATCCATTCCCTGATTCCGATATCTCCAATATGTTGGATCATTTACTTGAGTTGAAGTTGATTGAGTTACCAGAGATGAAGCGTCCTGAAGAAGCTGACCAAACAAATGACCCTAAGTATTGCAAGTATCATCGCCTCATAGGCCACCCTATAGAACGATGTTTTGTGTTGAAAGATAAGATTATGGAGCTAGCCCACCAAGGAAAGATCACATTTGATGATGAAGTTGTGACTTCTAATCTTGCCATGGTGGCCTCAACAACCACTTCTTCTTTTCTTACTATTCAATTTGGTTCATTTGAGCCTATTGATGTGAAGGTACCTTTCTCCCCAGTACCAATTCTTGAGATATCTGATGACGACGCTCATAGGGATGAACATGCTTATAAAGATGAACCTTCAGTTACCGATGAAGAAGGATGGACCCTTGTGACTCGACGAAAGAATCATAAGGCAAAATACAATGTACATGCAAAGGAGAGTCCAAAGACACCTTATGCAATAAAAGGGCTAACGAAGGTGATGAAGCCTAGAACTGAAGTAGCAGTACTACCTTTTGAAGGTAAATCCATGCAAAGCCCACGACAACCAGTTACTTTACAAGAATTCATCCCCCAGCATTTTCGAGATTATGTCTTTTCATCTCTCACATGCTATCAAATAAGTGATGAAGAAGAATCAGATTGCGAGGAGGAGACAGAACGAGCTATCATACATAGGGCATGCTGGTCTTCAATCATTTTCACTGATGATGATCGTTTATTGGGCTCCAAGATTCACAATCGCCCCTTGTTTGTAACTGGGTACATTCGAGAACAACGAGTCAATCGTATCCTTATCGATGGTGGTTCTGCAGTCAATATTCTCCCACTCAAAATATTGAAAGAATTAGGAATCTCCTTGGATGAACTGCTTCCCAGTAAGTTGATGATTCAAGGCTTTAATCAGGGTGGACAAAGAGCTATTGGGAAGATTAGACTTCAAATGCTCATTGGTGAAATGGAATCAAGCGCACTCTTTCATGTCATCGATGCCAAGACCACTTATAAGCTACTGGTTGGAAGACCTTGGTCATTTACACTTTAGGAGCATTTTGATAATTGGGTAATTGGGTGGGTTGGGGTTTACTCATAATAATTGGGTTGGATTGGGTTTAGGTTAGCATCAATTAGTTTAATGGGTTTTAATGGGTAAATGAGTTTTATATGCCTAGCCCAATTAAAATATTAAATTATATTTTAACAGTTTTGGTCCTCGAGTTCCATCTTACTTTTTTTTTTTTTTTTTAAAGTTATTACATTATATTTTACTAATTTTTAATGAGGAATTATATTTTATAATTTGAAGTATTAAATTAAAATATATTAAATTGGTTTGAAGTATTAAATTAATCTAAATTAAATTAAATTTTGTTCAATTGAATTATTAAAAAATATTTTTATTAATTAATATATTTTATTTTATTAATTTTTAATGTTAAATTATATTTTATTAATTTGAATTATTATATCAAATCTTATTAATTATTAAATTATATATTTGTTAATTTGTAGTATTACATTATATTTTTTTAATTATTAAATTATATTTTATTTTATTAATTTGAAGTATTAAATATTATTTTGTTAAAAAAATCGGTAAAAAGCTATTACGGCGGCCTTAATTTTCGCCACAACAGTTTATATTCCTGTCATAATAAACCTTAACCTACTCTTTCTTTATTGCAGCAGCTTTAAATCCGCTATAATAGGTCAAAATGTTGTCACAATAAAAATTTGCTGAATTCCCTCTAAAACTCTTTAGTTCCCACCAAAACACTTAGTAAAAATTGGGGTCTCTTTCTCACTCAAATCAAACTATCAGACTCCCAAACACTTTCTACCTCATTCTCCCTCACTCTCGTCTCTGTACCCTTGCTGCTTGGATTGCCGAGCCACCATCGTCTTCTCCGTCGCGGGTCCAACAGCCCTCCGATCTAGAGAGGGACAACCTCATTCTCCCTCACTCTCCCTCAGCGGCCTTGCCTTCTGCCGCCGACACCACCACCTCCAACAACACAGCCACCACAGCCATCCTCAGTCTCCTTCTCTCCCTCAACCTCCTGACACACCTCTGATGGTATATTTTCCACTCTTTATTTATTTAGCACTTTTTTTTTTCATAAAATATTTGTATTGGGTTTTAGGTTTTTTCATAAAATAACTATAAGCACTTTTCTTTTTTGGATTTGGTATACGTGTTGGGAGTCATTGACTAATTTGAAAGAACGGAAGGTATATATAGAATGGAAGTTTGACACATGGTCTAGATAGAGCTAGAGTATTCGTGGATTATGAAGTTGAAGTTGATAAGGACAATTACCCTGTAATGATTGAGTGGAATCTACATTTGTACTTAAATAGAAAACGGAAGGTGTAGGTTGCAATACTGTATATGCAATTTATTGTTAAAAAAAAAAAGAAGATTTTTTCCCTAATACAACTTGTTCATCATTCCTTTATATCCCTATTTTTCTATAAAGGTCTGAATGCTATGAATTGGTTTGTCCTAGTAAGGGTAAGAGATTATGCTTTTCTATAATAATACCAACTGGTAGAGACTTTGCCAACAGTTTGTTTGATAAGTTTCTGAAGCATTGCCTTTTCGTTAATTAAAAAGGGATGACTAATAAGATTTCCTTTTTAAAGAAGCTGTGTTTTTAGCTTTTGTTGGATAATAAACCGTTTGTTGTTCATTATATGTTTATATTTTAAGGGTAGTTCTTGGAAGAGTCCAAGTAACTGTGAGATTGTGACCGTGTCATGTTGAGGAATTGGTGGAAGATGCTGATTTTGCTAATTGTGTAAAATTACAGCCAGAGGTGCTCTACAATAGTTATTGATAATTATGTTCTAGATAGTTTTAATACCTGTTTTCAATATAGTAATTCATAGTCGAGTGTTCCTTTTTCAGCTTAAAAGGTTGAAATTTCGTAAAAACAATTGGGACTCTGACACTTATGAGTTTGATGAAGTGCTTACCGAGTTTGCATCCCAAAAACGTGTTTCTAAAGTTGTAGCAAAGCTTGATTTTGAGGAAATACAGGTAGATTTAACTCAAAATTTCAGCATTTACTTTCCTTTGCTCTCTCTTATTCTTGGCATATACTACAAAATGTTGTGTGGCTGTAAGTAGACATTTTCAGATTTCAATATACTTCTTTTGGATCTTAATTTCTTATCGACTTGCTATAAAGAGTGGTCAAAGCTGTTAAATGCAATTTTGTGGTTGTCATTGATGATGAGCTTAAACATTTGCGAGCTGTAAACAGTAGATATAAATGAAATACTGATGTTATTATCTTTTTCTACATGCTGAACTTGTCACAACTAATCCATACTCAATATCAGAATGTGTTTTACACTTCCTATTTCGTTAGACTTGCTTAGATTTTCCTGATATGATCAGCCATTGCCTTATGATTTTGTGTTTTGTACATGACATGTTATTTTGCACCATTAAAGCTTCAACAAAGTATAAGATGAAACTATAAAAATAATAAAGAGATGAAACCAAACGTTAAAAGTTTTTAGAACCATGTGACTATAGGTAGAGTCATGACATTTTGTTAGGGTTTTAATTGATTAAATGTATCACATTGTATTGAGTGTGGTAGTTGCATCAGGGTGACCCTAGTGACAACCCCAAGGTTTGTTGTAAAAATGTAATAAATATGGGGTTTGCCCAAAAATAAGTACTCTTTTGTTTAGCTGAATAGATGATGTAGAATTAGCTTCAGCACAGCATTTTTTTTTTGGTTGTGTGTTGATATTTAACGATTATTTACCCACATTGGTAGTCTAGATGAATATACTTTGATAAGAGTGGATATCCAGTCACTTGGTGCTCAGCGCTTATCATTTGATGATACGCAGTAGGCAATACTTTGGGCACCTATTTTAGAGTAGGTGATACGTAGTAGAATGTATTCTTTTGTGTAGGACATTGCACATATTTTGGTCATTTTGTTCATAACATTCTAAACACTTAGGATGTATTATTTTGTGTATAAAATTCAAGACATTTGAGATGTAATTAATGATATGGTGTAATTAAATATATTTAGTTTCTTGGTTTAATGTGGTATGGTATTTGCTATTGGAAAATATGTATTTTAGGAACATTACAGGTGCTAAAAACAAAAACAAAAACAAAAACAAAAAAAAAAGGACCTATACCAGCGCTTTTGAAAGCGCTGGCATAGGTCCTTTTAAATTATATTCATTCAAGACCTATACTAGCGTTTTTGAGAACGCTGGAATAGGTACAGCCTATCCCAGCACTTTCAAAAACGTTGGTATAGGTCAACGAATATAATTTAAAAGACCTATACCAACGCTTTTAAAAGCGCTGGCATAGGTAATACCTATGCACCTATGCCAGCGCTTTTAAAAGTGCTGGTATAGGTCATGAATATAATTTAAAAGACATATACCAGTGCTTTTGAAAGCGCTGGCATAGGCAGCACCTATTCCAGCACTTTCAAAAGCGCTGGTATAGGTCTTGAATGCATATAATTTAAAGGACCTTGTAGACATCAAAATTTTATGATGTATTCACAACCGTCTGATTGTTCATGATAAAATATTTGTGATCTAATTAATCTCCAATTGATGAGGTGGATGATCAACAAATGAAATTAAGCCACGTGGCAACATCAAATAAGAAAGCCATATGGCGATGTCAGAAGAAAAAAAAAAAAACCTATATGGAAAGTTCTTATTAAATGGAAGACCAAATTAAATTCATTATTAACTCTCAATAAATGCCGAGAGAAAATTCCAAATTAAAGACAATTGAGTTGCTTATAAATAGAGGCTTCTCATATGAAGAAAGGGGAACACTTAGAGAGAAAACCCTGCTAACACTCTGGCAAAATAGAGAGTCATCTTTAAAGTTCACAAGAATTCCATAGTTCATCAAGACCTATCCCTACTTCTTCAAATCAAAGTAGGGATTCTCCTTCAATCCAGTTCGAGATTAAGCCAACGGCCCTTGCATCCAATCAAGCATGTTCAAACATTCATTCAACTTAAAGACATCAAAGTACGAATCAAGATCAAGCCTCATAGCCCCATTGGATCGTAAAGTTTCTTGGAGATCGAATCAGAGGAGTTTATTGTACTCTTTCATTGTAAAGATTCATACAAAGGATTGTACTCACATATATACAAATCAAATACAAGTTGATTATTTGTTACACTATTTCGTGATCGTGTGATTCATCTTTTATGAAAATTGTGTGTACAGACCTATACCAGCGCTTTTAAAAGCGTTGGGATAGGGCTTTTCCTTTTCCCGACGCTTTTGAAAAGCACTAGTATAGGTCCAGCGACCTTATACCGACTGTCATTGCGTGGCGGTTTGAAGCGCTGGGAAAAAAAACGCCGGGATAGGAATTTTGACACTATCCTAGCGCTTTCTGGGACTATCCCAGCAGTTTTGAAAATGCTGGGATAGCCCTGTTTTTTTGTAGTGTGTACTTGTTGCAATGTATGTGTGATAAAAAAATAATAATAAAAAAAAAAACGTTTTAACTGAATTTGAATCAAGTTTAAAATGGGCTTCAATTGAGTAGATAACTAATCATTGGACTTAGGTAGATTTTTACTTATGGAGGTAAGATCTTTTAAATGTAGGTAAATTTTGGTAAGTGAATAATAAAAAAAATTCCGATTAAAAAATTGTAGTAAAGATCGAATTGGAATGCTCTAAAAGCAAAATGGCAATTGGGTAGTGAGTTGAATTGGGGAAAAAAAAAAAAAACCCCAAAGATAAAATAAATCATTTTATCACACAACTAAAAGTAAAATAATAACATAAAAATTTAACTAAGAGCTTGTTAGTTAACGCAAGAATCAATCAATCAATATATATATATATATATATATATAAGTAGAGACCTCATGTTGGAGAGCATTTGATTGTGCCAAGTGGAGCATTCCTTAAAATTCTTTTTATTTAGGCTTCTACCTCAAAGAGATTACATTTATATCAAATTATTAGTTCATTGAATTAGCTAATAGAGTAAATGTATATACTTATTATCTATAGTTGTGCATTAATTATTTATTTTAAATGAATTTATAAGATTATTTTTATAAACTTTATTTAAGAAATAATTTTTAGTTGGAATAAGAATATTAGATTTACAATATAACATTATTCCTCATGTTTAATTGATTTGACAATTTTTTTTTTTTTTTTGAGAAAGTGCTTTGACAAAAATTTTAAAAAAATTAAATATTTGTGAATTTACTAAAAATTAATCTTAACCCTTTAAATTCCCTGACTCCTTTTAGTGACATGTGATATATATATATATATATATATAGACACACACATGTGTGTGTGTAACTGACATTGTAGTATCTATTCTTCGTAATTAGAAAGATAACATTGATTTTTTTTTTTTTTTATATGAGGAACAATTGATTTAAAATATGGTATTCTTACTAAAATTGTAGTTGTCTTTGCAACTATTGAAACCATGTCCAAAAAAAGGGAGAAAAGTAAATAACTTTACTAACACAAAATCTAGAATGTAAAAAACATAATTGAAGGATATTTGCATTTTTTGTAGGCATGAAACATGCCTATTTATATGACCCACTATCATGCAATTTTAAATTTAAAAACACACATATATATACATACATACATACATACATACATACATATATATATATACACACACACATATACTATGATCAAATCACTGCACTATTCTTAGTGTCTTTCTATTTTGTTTATAAAAAAACTAAAGATTACCTTTTTTTTTACAAGGAAAGTTATTGAAATTTTTTTTATATACATTGATAGTTGAGAGTGAAGGATCTGAATTTGAATGTCTCTGTTAGAAATTAAGATGCCAACTAATTAAACTAAATCTTATTGAAATATTGAAGAAAACTAATAATGAATTACACCGCACATTGTGCAGAAACACAGCTAATTATATCAAAATGTATGACAAAGTGTGTATGTAGATTTTTCCTTGAAAAAAGCTTGTATTTATTGGTTGGACTGCGTCTACCATTAATATCAATTTATTATGTTGTGAAATATTTAGTAAAAACAAGTCATCACATCACAAATCACATACCAAAACGAGGTATAAGAAGTAAGAAGGAGAAGCCAAATTTCTTTCCACATGGTAATTAAGGCTGCGTTTGGTTGGCTGTAAAATATTTTTCGGATGTAAAATAATTTCAGGTAAAAATATTTTCAGGAAAGGAAAATATTTTTAGGTGTTTGGTAGCATTTTAAAAAATACTTTGGAAAATTCAAGTGTTTGTTAACATTCTGAAAATGTAAATTTTCCACTGATTTCTTACATTTTCTCAGCCATTTTCTCACAATCCAAACAAATTTCTTACACGAAAATTGCAATCCATCACCTTTTAAACAAACAAAAATCAAAACAACACTGGTCAAACTGAGAGAGGGAGGTGAGACAGGGAGGAGGAAGAGAGAGTCGGTGGGTACAACACTGTATTTAGACAGGGAGGAGGCGCCGTCGTCCTCAACCCGACGGCTCCGCCATTGAGCTCGCGCAAAGTGTGATCGCGGCGCAAGATCGCGCCGTCAAGCTCGCACTGGGCGAGATCGAGGCACAATCTTGCGCCGTCGATCTCGCTCGAGGCGAGCTCGCCGGCGCGATCACACGCTTTGATCTCGCCCGGCGCGAGATCGCGCCTCGATCTCACCCAGCCAGAGGTCGACAACGCGATCTCGCGCCGCGATTGTGCCCGGCGCCAGCTCGATGGCGGAGCCGTCGGGTTGAGGACGATGATCTTGACCGTTCAGCGATGGCGCTATCTCAGTTCTTTGTGCTCTCCTCTCTCTCTCTCTCTCTCTTCGTGCTCTCTCTATCTATTTTCAGTCCGAAAATGTGATTTAAAGGTAAAATAGGAACTGAATTCATTTTCCGTGAGAAAAGGCAGATTTTACGGTCAACGCGAAAAATAATTTCCGTTGACCCCATTTTCTAAACGAACCAAATACGACAGTTTTAGGAAAATGATTTCCTGAAATATATTTCAGCCAAAACAAACACAGCCTAAGATGAGAAATATTTGATTACCTTAACAACATACACAATAATTATCAATATACGGACATGGAGGAAAAGAAAATGACAGCTGTAGCATCATCATCGTACAATAGTACTGCTGCTTTTGATAATATACTTCATGAGATGGGTTTCCAGTTTGAGTACGTCTCGCCAGAAAAAGTTACCGGCCGCCTTTATATTAATCAGATGTGTTGTCAGGTCTCCACTCTTCCTCTCTAATTCATTAATTTGCTTATGAGTTATGAAAGGAAAAAAAATTCTTATGTAAATTTGTTTTTTTTTTTTTTTCAATTATAATTTACATGATTGATGGAATGGAAAAAAAGTAGAGTCATTCAAGATGATGCATGGAGGTGTATCAGCATTGATAGCTGAGTCTCTGACAAGCTTATTAGGGGCCCTCGTAGCTTCGGGTTTCCAGAGAGTAGCTGGTGTTCATATCGGCCTCAACCATTTGAAGCCGGCTCAACTTGGTGGCCAAGTGTTTGGAGAGGCTACCCCTCTTAGAGCATCCACAGCAGCTGTGGCAAAAAATATGCCATTTTACAACATCAAAACCCTACTTTATTATTTTGCCACATCATTTTACAACATTGTCTTTATCAGATGTTGTAAAATTCAATTCTATACATTAAATTAATATTTACTGCCCAATAAAATAATATATTATCTCTACCTATTGTCATCAACGACGGCAACTACATCAACGCCGCCGATCAACAACAGCAACTACATCAACAGCATCAACAGCAACAACATCAACACCAACAACACCAGCAAATTCCAAATCCAAAAACCTCAAAAAAAGAGGGGGAAAAAAAAATCAAATAGACCCAAACTCAAACAACGAGAACTGGCGAGATCGACGGCGAGCATGAGGCGGTGAGATCGGAAAGTGAGGCGGTGAGATCGAGATCTGCAGGGAGGAGCTGACAGAGGCGAGATCGAGATCGGCGAGATGGAGACCGGCGAGATGGAGACCGAGATCGACGAGATGGAGACCGAGATCGGCGAGATGGAGACTGAGATCGGTAGGGAGGAGCTGACAGAGGCGAGATCGAGATCGGCGAGATGGAGACTGAGATCGGCAGGGAAGATTATTGGGTTTGATCTTCAGAGCTGGGAATCTGATCTGAAGAGGGAGAGAGAGACCGGTTGGGAGAGAGAGAGTGAGAGACAGATTGTGAGGAGAGAGAAAAAAAAAGATTAAAGAAGTGAGAAGAGAGAGAAAAGTGAAATAAAAAATAATAAAAATTATGCCACATTTGTCTGTACCGTGGCAAAATTGCCACGGCACTGTTTAATGTTGCAAAATTTTGCAACATTTACCACATCTGATAAAATGAGTATTTTTGTGTTTGGTGTGGGATATGTGCCAAATATTTACCATTTGCCACATATTCCACATCTGCTGTGGGTGCTCTTAGAGTTGGTAAAACCATCCAGGTGGGCTCATTTTCGATTACACTCAGTCCCTACATGATATATGCTTTAATTTGTCACTTAGGGTATTGAATATTTGAATGACTTCCCTTCAATCATCACACTATCGCTTCATTGGATTTCTGGCCTATCTTGTAGGCAGTGAGTGAAATGGTCATGCCAATAGATGGGACACGCTTCCTAATATTCAAAAATAAAATAATTCTTTTAGTCCACAAATATTTTGTATGTTTTGACTTGTCAAATTGATGTACACATGCAAATCAACATTTAGGACAATTTTATTACAGTTATTTTCAAAGCATAGATGATTATTATTTTGAGATAACTTTAACCATTAACACCACTTTTACTATGAATCAATTACAATAGAAGTTATAAAATTTTCGTATCTAGTTGATGTATATTTTAAGGGTGACATAAAACCAAACTACTATAGTCTTTTTTGAAAAATCATGCGGTATCTTATGTTTTCCTTCTCCACTTTTTTACTATTAATAATATTAATTAAATTCTTGGAGTATATTTTTTGAGTGCCGGAGCACTTAAAAGATACCACTCTAACGGTCAGGAAGCATGCAAAATTGTGAACCACCTGTACATGCACTATGTTTACATGATTTTGTTGCACATTATTTATTTTAACAATCAAATGAAATCAAAGCCGTAGTAAATAAGGATTTCCTGGACAAAATTGTATTATAAAACAAAAGAGAAGTAATAAATTATTCTGCACATAGATGCTGATGCTGCTTCACTTGTTCGCTGTTCTGATTTGGCATTTTCATGTTTCTCCAATTAGTAACCACAACTTTGCACTCAAGGGCTAGCAAATGTAACAAACTTCAAAAAGCCTTTCTTCCTTTTTGCATAGATTCAAAATAAAGCAGCAGTAGTTGTCTGCAAAATTGCAAATGTAATCTACATGATGTTAGTTTCAACTAACAATGCTCTCAATGAAGCAAAAGATTCCTTGCTTCTCTCTCTCTCTCTCTCTCTCTCTATATATATATATATATATTTATATATATTATGACCATCTCCTTTCTTTTAATGATATTTATTTTTGAAACAATGAAAGAGATTAGCCTAGCTTTAGCCCCTACTATGCCTTTTGCTTTAATTATCTTGCCCTCTCTACATTTTTTTTGTTAATTTCGTTTTTTTTTTTTTTAGCATGATGCAGTTTTTTAGTGCCTTTGTAATTTGTTTTCTACTGCTGTTCTTCTCTCTCTCTTTTTATTTTTTATTTTTAATACCATATAAATATTATAGAAGGTTACGAAGGGGTTGCAGAGGGGATTACAGATTAGTAATGATTGTTATGACCTGATAAAGTCCATGTTAAAAATACAAAAGAGCTGGAGTCTTCCACTGCCAGTGCCTTCTGCATCTTTAATTGCTAAATATATGACAAGTAAAAAAATTTAGCTTATTTATTGAAAAAGACTAGTTGATGTTAATAGCAGCAATGCCTTTTTAAAGTGGATATAAAGAAGTGGTGTCTCAGCCTTGAGTCAAACTATTTCACTCATTGCCTATTAAACACGTCACACATTGATAGTGTGATGAATGAAATTTGAAACCTCCAAATTTCATCACGTTTACGCTCTAGACCAATAAACCCACTGCCTAAGTATCCTATTGGGGGATAATGTTGAAGTTAAACATGATATTCAAGATTGATCGTTAATTTGCTAAAAATGTGTGGGAGACTGTTGGCCTAACTTACCTTACATTTTTAAGATAATTGTACATATGCATCATCATTGGGCCACGTTGATTTTTGGGCCTTTCCCAATTCAGCTTTGAATGCCTTTTAAAGGCTTAAACTAGTCCATAAACCGATAAAAGTATTTGACCGGATGGGCCAAACTTCGGAATAAGCATCTTAATCGGACCTCATCCTGTCAGTTATTACTCATTATCTCTGCAACTATAAGATCATGCACATGCAACTAGGTAGCTAGCAAATCAGGTTATACCCGGGTGGTGATTTAAAGAAAAGAAAAAGGCACTCTTTTTACATGCCACGTACCCTATTTTAATGTCTTCCCCTACAGTACATTATCAAATATCTTAAATATTCCTCGTTTTATCCAAAATTAATGCTTTTTTTTTTTTTTTTTTTAAGTATAGGCTAAAATACCATTTTTATCCAGGCATTTTGGGATCACTTTAATCTTTTTTTTTTTTTTTTGAGCAAAGTTCACTTTAATTTTAGTTCTTAAGTTGTTAGTTTAGTTGATATTATTTTCAACTTTGCTATCAAAAAATTTAATTTTTTTTGTTAGTAAAGTATTTTTAGAAATAATTTCAATTTATGACATTGTACCATGATAATTTGTTACTATTTTGTAGAAAAAAAAATTGTGTTTTTCTTTTATTATTGTATATATATAATTTTTATTTTAAAAATCTAATTTATAAGTGAATAAATCAATTTGAAAATTAATAGGATTCTTTTCTCATCCAAATCCAATAAGGAGTGGAACTCCTTAATTCAAGCCAAATGTCTACAAATAATTCACAGAAGAATTGGGTCACATTATTATAATTATCACTAAGGTCTACATATCATATACAACATATGAAGTACACAATCAACAACTCAGTTATTTAGTTGAAAATTTTCAATAATAAATAATAATAGAAGAGAAATCTTAAAAAAAAAAAAAAAAAAAAAAAGGAAAAATCATACCTATCATTTGGCCGCCACATTTTTATCCCTTCTTGCTGGGGCAACAAAAAATAATTATATTAGATTCAATAAAAAAAAAAAAAAAAAAAAAAAGATAGAGAGAAACTTGGGACTTACAATGTTTGCAATTCAACCCCATTGGAGAGATATGCACAAACTGGATTTTCCTATCTGTGAAGTGCATAAGTAAGGCCTAATTTGCCTACACCTACATCACACCCCACTATTTTGTATTTTATATAGTCTTTCACGGAAACTAAACCCAAAAAAAAAAAAATGTATAAATCAACATCAAGAGAGAAATTCTTATTAGATAAACAAAGAGAAGTGTTTCTGTGTTGAGGGTCCACTTCTCCTCATAATGGCATAGAAAGAGGGCGAAGAACTTGCACAGAGAGGGAGATAGGGAGAAGAAAGTAGCGGTTTTCATGTTTTGGAAAGACATATGCAACGTTCAAAATCTGTAACTACCTAAAGACTCTTTTAATTTAGAGAGCAATTTTAATTTTTTAAAAATTCTTTAGTGGTCCTATGTAGTAGGAAAAAAACTGTATTTAATTATTTTATATATAGAATTTTATTTTAAAAATCTAATTTATAAGTAAATAAATAAATTTAAAAAGTAATAAGAAAGTGGTTATATTTTTTAGGTAATGTTTTAGTGGGAGTTAAAGTTACATTTTTACCAAATTGTCCTTTAATTTTACCTCTACTTAAACATAGGACTATAGGGGCATTTTTGAACTTAAAAATATAGAATCCAAATAGGAGAAGCTCCTTAAATAGTAGTATAAATTTATCATTAGACCAACTAATATAGTACATTAATTTTTAATTTAGGCAAGAATAAACCTATATCTTTGGGAAAAATTTATTGAATAGTACTTTTTTTAGGTTGAGTGGCAGTCTAACGTTGGATGACAAATTTTAACTTGGGTTTACTAAACTCAATTTTGGGTTGAAACTCAAGCTTGACAAATTCGAGTTTCAAAAAGAGTCTACACTTTACATAACTAGAGTTTGGCTTACTTTCAATATTTTCTAGTTGAAATCTACTTTTATTTTAATGAGAAACTGTCATGTCACCTACTACCACTTGTCATTGTATATTTAAAATAAAAGTAGTGAATCACGTTATTTTAGTAACGTTGTTTATATTTTTTAGAAATACATATAAATGAAAAAAATATATAAAAATACGTGTAATATTATTTAAAAATAAAAAATTATTGCTTAAAATGCGTTTCCGCCCTAAATACTACATCATAATTCTCCTAAAATTTTCCTTAAAAAAATTCAGGCCCACGTCTATTTATCATGGGACATTTTTTACCGGTTAAGACTATTTGCCTTTTATGAGTTAATGGACCGAATTGACTACTTAAATGTATTTTAAAAGGAGGGTGTTATGTCCATAATAATTTTATAATATTTTTACAATAAATTATAGGTAGTTAGTTGTTACTAGTTCAAATTTAAACCTAACATTAAGATTATTTTTTTACTCCACCAATAACAATCTATCACTTAAAATTTATTGTGAAAATTTTATAAAAATATTGTGAAGATATTATTATTCACTTTAAAATGGCCCAAATGTAGGAGCAAAATACCCCACCCCTGCTTCCCACCCACAGCCACAGGTAAACGTGGCAAGGGCTTATAAAATAAAAAAATAAAAAAAAAAGGAAGGCCCCAAAATGTAGGAGCAAAATGTATTTTGGCTTTCATTATCCTAACTTTTAAACCCCACGTCCCAATTTTCAGTCCACTTTCATTTTGTGACTCAAGATTTTGTGTCTGAATTCACTATTAAAAAAAAAAAAAAAGGTCAGAAAGAGAGAGAGAGAGAGAGAGAGAGTTGTTGAACATGGCTGCACCCGAAGGTTCGGTTCAGAAAACTGAGGAGGAGTGGAGGGCTGTTCTCTCTCCTGAGCAGTTTCGGATTCTTCGCGAGAAAGGGACAGAGTAAATTTCCTGTCTTTGTCTTCTTAGTCATGTCGTTTTCTGCCATGTCTTTGTTTGATCTTCTTCTTGAATTTCAGTGGATGATTTTTGTAAAGGGTTTGACTTTAATTGATGGGTGTTTTGGCATTTTGGGCTGTGTGGTCTGTTTCTTTGGATATCATAACATATATAATTTCTGATGAATTAGCTGACTTTGATTTTCTTTTTGTTTAGTTATGTTTGCAGCTGAGATTTCTTTTGCTGGGCATGGTTCATTGATCAAATATGTGCTACGTGATTTGTTCCTGTATATTGTTTATGTTTTGGATTGTTGGTATATACCCAGTGTACAAGGCTTTGCAGATCTGCAGGGTCTGGTGGTGGGTTTGGTTGATGATTGATTAGCTAGTCTAACGCGACCCGGCCCGACCCGTTTTAAACCCGCATAAGGTGATCAGTTTTGATCCGAACCTGTTTGGTATGCAATCCAATTGACCCAACCCTGACCCGCCCGTTTGCCCCAATTTCAGTGGTGTTACTACTTACTGAAAAATGAAAATTGTAGAAAGACATTAGCTATTCTGTACAGAAGAGAGCTTGAGCTGCTATGAGGCTCTTGGTTTACATGTCAAAAATTGTTTTTGAAAGGAAGCTGGCTTAATATTTATAGAAAAAAAAAATTGATCATGTAGGTATGTAGTTCCTGGAAAATGTTTTGTTGCAAAGAGATCTCATAGACACACTCACATTGCCACAAGTAATCAACTGTTTGCTACAGTTTATTTCTTTTTACTTATAACTTTTCTAAAACTTTACTTTCTCTAGGTAGAATTGCACTTTTGCCCAGCTTATCTTTTAATCCAAATAAGCCAACGAAAATAAGCTATTTGGTATGTTGCTACACGAACACACGTAATTATGTCTTATGATTTAATATACTAATGGCATTGTAGCTGGGTTATATTTCTCCTCTCATTTAAGGATTAGGCCCTTTAGTGTATGAATGACTGCAGGTGCAGGATTTGTAGGGATAAGGATTCTTCTATTAGATGAGTTTGGACTGTCGCCATACTAATAACAGTGAATAATTTACAGGCTGAAAGGCACTGGGGAATATGACAAGTTCTATGAAGAAGGGATTTACAACTGTGCTGGTTGTGGAACACCACTTTATAAGTCCACTACCAAATTTAAGTCTGGCTGTGGTTGGCCTGCTTTCTTTGAGGGTTACCCTGGAGCCATAACTCGCACTGTGAGTCTATTCCTCATTTGTTTATTGTTGTTTTTTTCTTGACGTGCAACATTTTTATTGTTACTGAGATTACAATAATACAACTATGCAGCCGGACCCAGATGGGAGGAGAACTGAGATTACATGCACAGCTTGCGGTGGGCACTTGGGTCATGTTTTCAAGGGGGAGGAATTCAAAACTCCTACCGATGAACGCCACTGTGTCAACAGTGTTTCAATTAAGTTTGTTTCTGCAAACTCTGCTCCTTCCTTGTGAAGTCTTTATGGTTTAGAGGTGAACATGCATCTTGTGTACAATCTTTCGGTTATGTCGTTTATGCAAACTGGAACGAATAATGTATTGGACAGGGAGTGATAGAATGAGTGATTGTGACTTCATGCTAATAAACCCTTTGTTTGTCTCATTACATGGCTTTGTTGGTAGTTTTTAAGAAAAGGCTAGTTAGGCCTGCACCATGAAATTTATTGCGTACAATCTTTGGGTTATTTCATTTATGCAAACTGGAAAGAACAATGTATTGGGCAGGGAGCAATGGAACGATGACTGATTGCAATTTCATGCTAATAAACCCTTTGTTTGTCTCATTACATGGCTTTGTTGGTAGTTTTAAGAAACGGCCAGTATGAAATTTATTTGTGGAATTGCATTTTTACTTGTATTCATGTCTAATATTTTTCTTTTTTCTTGTTAAGAAGAGCATTTACGACTTGGAAGTAGAGAATGCTTCTTGTTATTTTTTGGATAAGTTTGTTGTCCGATTATTTGTTGAAACTAGTTAGGCAATTAACTGTGAAGAAATTCATCAATCTTCTGGTAAATGGAATTGGTATGGAAGGATCATTTATCTACTACATAATATCCATATGGGTTTATGAGCAGACTACTACGGGATCATAAATTTTATCAACTGGCCAATCACGTATACATAGATAGCAAAGATCAGCCCCTTGAAAGCATCTAGAATACCAACTGAGCCTTAATTCTATTAGCAAGTTAACAGGTGGAGTTATGCTCCTGCTCTGTGTCTAAACTATTACCAGAGATTCTAGTTCTTAATGGACACAAGGCTCGCGGCAAAATTTCTCTGAAAGACCCTTTGACCGGAGATTCTAGTTTCCTGCTACATCTTTGCCTACACTCCAGTCCTTTCCGAAGTAAACTTGGTGAATGAAAAGAAATGTACCACACAAACAGAAAAAGAGCCCCCAAGCATTAAAATAAGCAGCAGCAGATAAGGAATAGAATGGCTGAATGAAAACAAACAAGCCCATGCACATATATATTACTCCAACATGCCACCTCCTTATAAGGCTGTAAATGAACGATCTATTTATGAAAAACTTGGATTTGACTTCAACAAAAATTATCATGTTTGTTTATTTAGCCAATGAATCAACAAATAAATCAAGCAAGCTCAATTTTAGACTCGATTATTAAATAAGTTAAACTCAAACATAATAATATGTTTGTGAACAAGCTTAGAGTGTGGGATTCGATTCCAATACATATAATATTTTGTGTGTTATATATATACACATATAAAAATGAACTTATTTAACTTAAGATTTTAAGTTTATAAATAAGTTTATAAGATATGGAATTACTATTTGTAATTTATAAATAATATAAATAGTCCATTTCATAGTAAAAATTAATATAAATTAATTTTTAACATTGCAATGCTTGTGAATCTAATTTTCATAAATTCATAAACAAAAATCATTCTATCAGATTGAACTAAATATAATTTCATTAATAATTATTAACATATATTTGTTAGGGGTAAATTAAATGAACCAATGTTGAAATTTTAATACTTGGCTCCATTTGGGCATCTATCAGACTTCACATCCTCACTTGACTCAACTTCACCTTACAATAAGCCATTGACATCTTGACCGTTACCCCATCCCTCCCCACTCTTTTCTCTCCTAAATAAATGAATTGTGAAAACTATATTTGTCCCATGTAAAAGACATGAGAAGCTCCTATTCAAGTCAAGAGAACAAAATTACTAGCAGAAAAAAACCTGCCTAGTTCTGAATTTGATCAGGTGAATTCATGCAATGGTTTGCTTTATTTTTCCGGAGCTGAAAGAAGTGGCCCCTTTCTTGTGCAAGCCAAGTTTGGGTGGATGTACCACTCCACCAGCCAATAAGGGTAGGCAGAGGGGCTCTGTTCCTCGGATTTGGCTATGGTTCATGACCAACAAGTACAAGGTGCTGCAAACCTCATATTCAATGATTAAATTGCTCACTGGTAGTGACAACATAAAGGCGGAAATACACACCATCTATAAAGGAGCACAAAGGGCAACATCTCTTCCCTTTTTTAGTGAGAGTGGAATTAAAACAATACCATATTCTCCTAATGATACCCTCAAACCTATCACTCCTTTGGAGGATGCGACAGATGTGACCTTTCTCTTAAAAAAACCATTGACAAAACCATTTTCTACTAATGATACTCAAACCTACTATTCCTTTTGAGGATTCTACCTTCATCGGTTCTTTCTCTAAAACATTCTTTTATACATCAACTAGCTTTAATGTCATATTCCTGATCATATTAGATTCAAGTACACACTCAGTGAAGTAGATTGAAATCAGATATACTAATTGTAAAGATCCCTATTGCATTTTACATGTAAATTCAAAGCAGCCCTTGGCTATAAGGTACAAACACCACAATGCAAAACAATCAATCTGTACAAAGGCCATTCATGAAATTTTTAGTACTTATCAATTGGAAAAGAAATTAGGATATTGTCATGAAAAGTAAAAAACCGGTGAACAGATAAGCAAATCGTTATCTTCCTTCATTTGCGTGAGCTATATTTCCTGACAATAACTTTATAACATTATTTCTTGGAAAAATCAAGTGCCAAGTGATAAAATCTCACAACAGCTAAATGAAAACATATTTAAATTAAGCATGAGGACAATCAAGAAGCCAAGAGCTCAGTAAAATGTTCGAATATATCAACTTATCAAAACAAAAAAGAATGTTTGTATATATCAAAGTTGCATTTCTCAAGTTCATTCGTTCCCCCTTTAAATTGCCTTAAACTAAACTACAATCTAGCAACTGGTCAATAATTCTGAGAAAACACAAGTGTTTAGAACAATCCATCATCAGATGAACTTGTTGAAGAATCATTAACAAAAACTTAAAAATCGCAGAACACGACAGATGGTTCTGTTCAATCAACCATAGAAACCAAAACTTCAAATATATGGTCAGGGTGCTAATCCGCAGAGTCCAGCTCTTTTATGCAAAATTCTCAGTTCCCTTTGTCATTTTTTCCTTCTTTCATTGCATGCCTTCAAAGCTTGAACTTCTGTCAATATTTTAACAACATAGAAATACAAAAGTACTTCAATAAGAAAGCATGCACAGTGAATGGGAAAAACCAATAAAATGCATCAATACAAAAACAAGAAATTTCCCAGATTTTCAAATGGGAATTCATACCAAATTACCAATACCCCAAAAAAGGTCAAAATACATTGTTAGTCTCTAAACGTTAGCGGCTTCCCGCAAGAGCAATTTTAGTCCCTAAAGTTCAAAACTATTGCTTTTAGTCCCTAACAAACTTAAAGTGACAGTTTTTAGTCCTCAAAAATTAAAAGTGATTGTTTTTAGTCCTTATGAAATGATGATATGTCAGTTTTTAATTTGGACAAAATCATCTAACGGACTAAAAGTGATCACTTTAAACTTTAAACTTCAGAACCAATAGTGTATAAGCAAAAAAAATAGTAAACTAAAGAAATTCAACATTAAATTTTCACTCTTTCTGCAATGAACTCAAAAGAGAGAATAAAATCCACATTCCTCATAATTCTCATGAACCCTAACATACTTGTAAACAGGAAATTAAACCCACAAAAAAAGAGAGAGTGAGAATAGAGACTGAAAAAAGCATACCCATCTGGCAAGACTTCCAATTTCTATTACTTTTAATAAGACAATCCTGCAGATCATGGATAAAAAAAAAAAAGGGTTCTTCAAATCAATCACAAGCCCTAAAGTAAATAGTGTTCAGGGTTTAGGGTTTAGCGTTTTAGATGAAACTTCAAAAAATGAAATTACCTGCAAGGACAAGTAGAGAGAAGAACATTCATTGAGCTGTTTCACGTTCTCATCATCATCATCTGCGTCACTCTGATGAAGACTTACCTTCTGGTACAGTGGCTCTGATTGTGGTACCTTCTGCTCCATGTTTTTTTTGCGCTTGGGCTTTGTGGTTGTTGTGTTTTTTACTTTTCTTTTGGTCGGATGTGGACCACGTGGTACAATGTGGGACCCTTGTTTTATTTTTATTTTTAAATACTAATTATTAATTATTACTTAAACCGTTTCCAATTTTAATCAATTAATTAATTAATTTTTCAAAAGTGATAATAAAGAAAAGAAGAGTCAAGAGAATACTAAGGATATGACCTTTTCGTATGATGTTTATTCGAGGAAACTAAATTTGTGCGGCAACTAACTAGGGTAGGTGGTTAATTAGGGTAGGTGTGTAAATATTTTTTTTAATTTAAAAAAAAAAGAAGTAAAATTGAGTGTAAACAATAAGAAAAACAAGAAAATAAAAAACATTAATATATTTTGCCATGGCATGATAGATATTATATACGGTCAGGCCTTGAACTAACAAGACATAGGTCCAAGGTTTGAGTAATTCTCATTCTAATTTATAAGCGTGTTGGTGTTTATCTCTTTTTGTGTTGCTCTGGGTGTGTAGGTGTTGTCACCATCATCTCCTAAGCCTCTTTTATTATCCAAAAAAAAGAAGAAAAAAATTTATATGTGGCCATTGATTAAGGATTCATATTTAACCTGTCTCCATATTTAGAATTAAAGAAAAAATATTGATTTCAAAGAAATACCAATGTTTAGATTAAATATTGATTATTAGCTTCTTAGCCATGGGAAGTTATTGTGTACTTCCGAAGTACCATAAATGCGTACTCCCTCCTCTCACATGAATGGTGGGTCCCACTAATTAAAATCATAGTAGGACCTACTATTTATGTGAGAGGAAGAAGTATACATTTATGGTACTTCGGAAGTATCTAATAATTTTTCCTTAGCTACATTATTGATTGATGAAGATCGTTGCGGAATTTGATTCTTTAAGCGCATAATCAAATTGCAGGCTTGAGCTTTAAATCTCATCAATTTATAAGCACTACAAACTTTCTTATACTTTTATTTCATTCCGTACATTTAAAAAAAAAAAGTGTGAATTACAATTTTAGATGTAAATCCAATTGAGAATATGTGTGACGTTGAAAATGAGCTAAGAATCTTGACTCCTTTTACAATTGATAAGTTGAATGAATAACCCTACTAGTAAGACAACTTTTGTTGCATCTTTTTTATATCATTTCGAAAGATGATTAATTATAAATGACTGATAATAAAATTATGTTAATGATAGATTAATGTAAAAGTGATTATCAACTATTACAATTTTTTTAAAATTTTAGAATTTGATTATTAGGAGATGAGAGATTTAAATCTTGAATGTCTTTGTTAATAGGTGCTAATTGATCTATAAAGCTTTTGGCAATTATTCACAACTTACTGTCTCAAGAAATTGTTTCAATAGTGCTTGATTGAATAATTGAACCCGTGGAAGATTAAAGGAGAAAGAAATTATTCCTTCTATCTTGGAGAAGAAGTGTACCCTTCACTAAACTCCACTTGCCAATGCTATTTAGCCTATTTTCTAATGGGTGGCCCTGGTACCACTTGATTGCCCATCAATCTTTTTTCTAGCAAAGAGTAAGCATCTCACCCTTTCCTTTTTTCCTATAGACAACACCAATCGCTTAATCACACAAAGCAATGAGTCATTGTATTGACTTAATTCTATTTTAATGTGAAGAGGAGCATATAAAAATGTGTTTGACACCATAATAAGAGGGTGACAGATTAATAAATTTCTTTAGATGATGCATATATAGGTCTATTTTGTTGACAAGGAAACAAAGGGTTTTAGGGGAGAATAGAAATAGGAGATGGTGCCTTGTTGCGTGTTCATATGCAATTAGGTTTTTAGACTTTTATTGCAATGCCATTTTCTGACAAAAAATTCCATAAAAAGTCACTAAGGGTCCGTTTGGATAGAGCTTATTTTTGTTGAACTGAAAATTGAAACTGAAAACACTGTAGCAAAAATAATTTTTTAATGTGTGAATAGTATTGCGGGACCCATTTTTAATAAAAAATTATTAAAAAAGTACATGAACAGTGCGCGCACGCTCTGTTGTCCCCCAGCAGAACAAAAAAAAAAAAAAAAAAAAAAAAAAAGCTGAAACTTAAAACGTCAAACGCTCAAACGTAAATGAAAACGTCGGATCCAAACAGGTACTAAGGATATGAAATGAAAGCTCACTGAAGTCATTGTAATGTAATATCTTGTCCACACGTATATATATGCACTCACATCCATACATTTGTGCATAAAACAGAAAATGGTCCTTTTCTTCTTTTTCTTATTTTTTGTTTTTGTTTTGCACAATCTTATAAGCTTCTCTATCTTAACCCTTAGATTAGGATTCCTAAATTGTTCTTCCATTACAAACAATGTAAATGCCATTAGATCTATAAACCATTGGAAAAAAAAATTCCTTGGCAATGTTGGTTTGTTCTAAATAACAAATTTATAATGATGCTGGAGTTATTTTTTAGCTTTTGTTTTTTTGGAGATGATAATTAGATGAATTTCCAATTTCCTAGAAAAGATTGGTTCACAATTTATTCTCACACTTACCAAATGCACACACATACACAAAACAGACACATGGATTAAAGGAAGATTGTCAGCACTGGTTTGTTATGTGACATTCACATTACTAACCATTTATTAACACTAAGAAATAGAATCCAAGAGAGAGTAGGTGCCTAAATTTTCATAAACTATTAAATTCCCTTTCATAGACATCTAATAAAATTGTAACAATATATTTACAAATTGAATTTTGATGTGGAAATCCGACCAACAAGGGGAATATTGGCTGTCATATGCAGAAGTGATATAGGTGATATGATTTTTGCACGTTCAGGTATTCTACCCCCTTGTTAAAAAAAAAAAAAAAGAAAAAAAAAAAGAAAAAGAAAAGAAGAAGTATTCTACACCCTTCGATTACTTAGGCAAGTGAATGAAAGCTTTTCGTTTCCCCATAAAAAAAGAAAAAAAAAAAAGTGAATCTTTGGCTGCTTTATTAGCAACAAATTCGTCAAATGATTACAATCTTAAATTTGTAGTTTTAGAAGGATGGAATGTAAAATGTAATCTAATGCTATTTTGACCCAAAACTCGAATTTTCAACCGGATCGTGGGACAATTGGAGTGGTGTTGGAAACATTTTAGTGGATAAACAAGCTTGATATAACAAATAAAAACCCGAATAATTAGCAATAACAAAAAATAAAGAGAAATTTAGAATGATCTCATAGTGCTTATAAAATCACATTGCAAAAGCATTTTACTTAAAGGTTGATTGATGCCACTTAGAGTAGAACTTGGTTCGAATGACTCTCTTGACCGAGTGCCACTTGGAGTAAAGCTTGGTCCAAATTGCTCTCTTAGCCAATCAACCCACTAGTTCATTCTGTAGTATCAATCTTGAAGTGCGAGAAGTGATAGGGCAGGGCGATGCATATGTGTGTGATATGTTAAGGCCCAAGTCCATACTAAGCATAATATATTAGGAAGTTAATATATCATTAGAAGCTTACGACGACTTATAATCACAATGGAAAGCTCAATCCAAACCAATGTAAGACCAGCAACAATAAACAAAGTGTTCAGAAAATGCACCCATTCTAACATGTGGGTGGATTTGCGAGAGAGAGAGAGAGAAAGAAAGAGAGGTGGATTGTAGCTGGATCGCGGTTTTGGGGGGAGGGGGGGATTGACTAAGGTAAGGGCATAACAATTTGCATCTTATGAGAGGTTGTTTTACTATCACATTGGAAATATTTTTTTTAAGTTGATTAACATTTTTCAATTGAACCAAATGAATACTAAGATGTTGATATTTTCAACCTATAATGTAGCCCATTAGGCAATATTTTGTAATTGGGATGAACTTCTTCCCATCTCCTATATTCCTCCCAATTTTTTCTGTTTGAGGTTGGAAATGGGCTAGGTCGACCTTTCTTCTCTTTCTCAACTTAAATTTATTCATAATAGAAAAAGAGAAAAAAGAAAAATGAGTACCATTATTAAATTTGGAAAAAATTTATTTGAGGGTTGGTGGCACATGAACGAACTAAAAAAAATTATCACATTTTTTAATTTCTTGAAACTAGAAATTATTCATCCCCAAAAAAAAAAAAAAAAAGTGAGGTAGATGTCTAATTTTAATCAACCATGGTTATCTTTGGGAGGCATATTTGGATAACCATGGTTACTTGATATTAACCAAAAAAAAAAAAAAACCCCTTAACCCAAAAAAATATAAGAGAGAGTGAAACTAGAGAGTTCAATTCTTTATTAAGAGCATAAAATAAGAAGACAATAAAGGAAAAAAAATAGCAAATAAATTTTCCTTTTTGACAATCCGATGTTCTAAGGTTGTTCGTAACTTCGATTTGTTGAACATTAGCTCCCATCTGGTACGTATCGATCGTCGATGTTCTGATTATAAAACCTCAAAATTCTCGAACTGCTGTTGGGGATCTTTCAATAATATTTAAAAGTGGCTACAAATATATATGGATTTTGGGAACTTTATTTGATGCTTTATTGATCTATGGGCTGCTTTCAAAATTTAGATTTGGATTGAAGTTCGTGTAGATTCTTTGAATTTTGATATTTTTTGGCAACTGGGTATGTCTGCAATGCATTGATGATTGAATATTTTTTGGTTTCTGGGAAGAACTAATTTTGAAAGACTAATTTTGGAATTTCTATTTTTTGGTTGCAGAATCTTGATTATCGTTTTTTTCTTGATACTGGGATTCATAGGTATGTTTTCTAGTACTTGCTGCATGCAATGGTCAATCTGTTTTAGTTGTCTATTTTTTTGTATTTTTGTTATGAGAAGCTGATCTTATGACTTGGGATTATGAATCTCTGATACCAATGTTAATTTTAATGTTTTAATTTTTTCAATGGGTTTGATAGTGTTGGTTAATCAGTGTTATAGTGTTGCATTGACTCATTGAGGATTGATAGATAGATGATGATAGATAGGCTTGATCAATGTATTGAAATATATTATTTTGTGCAGCTGAAAATGGCATCAATGGTTGCTAAAGCTAATTGTCAAGTGTCTTCTTCAGTTTCTATACAAGAAAAGGGGAGTAGGAATAAGAGGAAATTTCGGGCTGATCCGCCTTTAAGTGGTGACCCAAATAAGATTATCTTGTCACCTCAAAATGAATGCCCAAGTTATGAATTTTCAGCGGAGAAATTCGACATTGCCCCAGGTCATGGACAATTGAGTGCCTGTGATCTGTGTTGTGTTAACCAAAATCATTCTGATGGGTTGAAACTTGATCTTGGATTGTCTAGTGCTGCAGGTGCAGCTGAAGTTGGGCCTAGCCGGCCTAGAGAAGAATTAGAGGCAGATGAATTCCAAGATGCTGATTGGAGTGATCTTACAGAAGCTGAACTTGAAGAACTTGTTTTAAGCAATTTAGATGCCATTTTCAAGAGTGCAATAAAAAAAATCATTGCTTGTGGTTACACTGAAGAAGTTGCTACAAAGGCTGTCTTAAGGTCTGGCCTTTGTTATGGGTGTAAAGACACAGTGTCAAATATAGTGGATAATGCGTTAGCATTTCTTAGAAGTGGCCAAGAAATTGATCCTTCAAGGGAGCACTATTTTGAGGATTTACAGCAGCTGGGGAAGTATGTATTGGCAGAATTGGTTTGTGTTCTTCGAGAGGTTAGGCCTTTCTTCAGCACAGGGGATGCAATGTGGTGCTTGTTAATTTGTGATATGAATGTTTCACATGCTTGTGCAATGGATGGAGATCCCCTGAGTAGTTTTGTGGTTGATGGGGCCTCAAGTGGGAGCTCCTATAATTCCACCCAGATTCAATCTAAAACAGAAATCAAAAGCTTGGAACTGAATCTTCCAAGTCCTTCTAAACAGTTTAATTGTTCTCATAGTACTCAATCCGAAGCACCCACCGTGGCAGGAGTTCCCAACATAATGAAACCAAAGAATTCCCTTGTTCTCAATGGACTAGTATCAGAGAAAGAGGGCACAACTACAACATCTGATACTATTGATAAATCCTTCAATGCTGCAGGAACGTCTCAATCTCCTCCAGTGGAAGAAAAGTTTGGGGGAAGTAGAAAGGTCCATTCTGGTACTACTAAGAGAGAATACATACTCCGACAAAAGTCACTTCATGTGGAGAAACATTACCGGACATATGGATCTAAAGGGTCTTCAAGAGGAGGAAAGCTTAGTGCTTTTGGTGGTTTAATCTTGGATAAAAAATTGAAGTCTGTATCAGAATCTGCTGCAGTTAATCTCAAAAGTGCTTCCTTAAAGATAAACAAACCAGTGGTAGTTGATGTGCCTCAAGTCAATGGGAATCAAAGTCTTTCAGCCAACTCTGGACTCCCTTCATCTGCAGCTTCAAACCTGGAAAGTGTTAATACCAGTTCAGCATTGTCTAAGACCAACACTTTAACAACAGTAGCTGCAGTTAATTCTCCACCTGCATTACCTGCACCTAGTATACCACCTTCGTTATCAGCTGCTGATACTGAACTTTCTCTTTCACTTCCTACTAAGAGCAACTCTGCTATGGTGCCCTCAAGCTGTAATGCTGAGCCATCTAATTGTAGTTTTGCTGGCATACCGTATGATAAATCTCTGGGGCAGTGGGTCCCCCGGGACAAGAAGGATGAGTTAATTTTGAAGCTGGTTCCAAGGGTTCGGGACCTGCAAAATCAGCTCCAGGAGTGGACAGAGTGGGCAAATCAGAAGGTTATGCAGGCTGCACGAAGGCTGAGTAAGGAAAAGGCTGAACTTAAAACTCTGAGACAAGAAAAAGAAGAAGTTGAACGGCTCAAGAAAGAGAAGCAGACTTTGGAAGAAAACACGATGAAGAAGCTATCTGAGATGGAGAATGCTTTGTGCAAGGCTAGTGGGCAGGTTGAGCGAGCTAACTCTGCTGTCCGAAGGCTTGAGGTGGAGAATGCTCAACTGAGGCAGGAGATGGAAGCTGCTAAATTACGTGCTGCAGAGTCAGCTGCAAGCTGTGAGGAGGTTTCCAAGAGAGAGAAGAAGACGCTGATGAAATTTCAGTCATGGGAGAAGCAAAAAACCTTGTTCCAGGAAGAACTTAGTACAGAAAAACGCAAAGTAACACAGCTGCTACAGGAATTAGAGCAAGACAAATGTCTTGAAGAGCAACTTGAGGTATGTTCTTCAATAAACTACCACTTATCCCAAAATCTTAAGGTGTTATGAAATAGTAAATTTAATCATTTAACAATCAATTTAACACTCTCCCTCATGAGTGGGCGTAGACTCTCCCTTCACAAGTGGGGCATAGCATGCGGGATTTTTAACTTTATAAACAGGAGATAGAGCAGAAACAAGGTGAATTTTAGACCACTTGATTTGATACCATGATGAACTACCATTTGTGCCAAAAACTTAAATTGTTAGGAAATAGTGAGTATAATTATTTAACCATTATTTTAACATTCTAAAAGTTCAAATATAATTCCTCCCCCCACCTCCCCCCCCCCCCCTTTTTTTTTTTAATAAAGGACCCCCACATGAGGCCAACCAATAACAGGTTTCTCATTGTCAGTTTACTCTTCTTCTATTTTTTTTTTAATAAATATTTTTATTAAGGTTTGTCATTGCCAATGTATTGATCTGATTGGAAGTCATAACATGAGCAGCATCTGTTAGATAATCAAAAGTGGTTGCCACTTTCATAAGGAAAAAATATTTATAGATGATGTGGTCACAAACATCCAATTAGGATGATATCTGGCATAGGAGTTTAAAACTCTTTGCAGTGGTCACAAATTTTGAATGTGGTCACAAACATTCAAAAGTTGGACCTAAAACTCTTTGCAGTTAATGCTCCTTTCACAGTTTGTCGAGGTACAAATGACTCCGCTTGGGGTATTCCTTTGTGCACTCATGCATGCAGTGTACGTGGGTACATGCATGTGCTTATAAAGAAGTCAAACAAATGAGAAGAAGTGTAGATATGGTAGGAATAACCCTTATTAAGGTCTGCCTTAGGCTTCCTTCTGGTCAAGAGAATTTAGGTTACTCCTTTAGGGCAAATTCAAGCATCATTTTTTATACCGCGAGTGAGTGTAATTTTCATAATTATATTTTTCTAGGTTTGAGACACACTGAGTGTGTATGTGAGTTCAGTTTGAAAAGAGCCTAAATGCTACCTTCATTTCTTTAATCCCAAAAAAAAATCAGACGCAGTGGAAGTGAAAGATTTCTGTCCTATTAGTTTGATCGGGGGGTTTACAAAATTATTGCTAAAGTGTTAGCCAATAGGTTGAAAGAGGTGATTGGGGACATAATTTCAGAATCTCAGAATGGCTTTGTCAAGAATAGGCAGATTCTAAATTCAGTTCTTATTGCAAATGAGTGCCTGAATAGTAGGTTGAAATTAGGAGTGCCTGGGGTTTTATGCAAATTGGATGTGGAGAAGGTGTATGATCTTGTGAATTGGGGATTTCTCATCTATATGCTGAAGCGCTGTGGTTTTCCTGAAAAATGGAGAAATTGGATTTTTTTCCTGTATATCTACAGTTAAATTTTCGGTTTTTATTACTGGAGCCTCTTGTGGTTTCTTTGAGAAATCTAGAGGTCTATGGGAGGGTGATCTGTTGTCCTCTTTGTTGTTTGTTTTAGTCATGGATGCGGTTAGCAGAATTTTGGATAAGGCTTTGAGAGATGGTTGTATATCTGGTTTCAGTGTGGTACCTCCACATGTAATCATTTACAAGTGACCCACCTTCTTTTTTGCAGATGATACAATGATTATGTGTGATGCTGATCTTGACCAGATTGAATTTCTGCATTTGATTCTACTATGATTTGAGATTGTGTCAGGATTAAAATAAATATGGGGAAATCTATATTAGTACCTGTGGGTGTGGTTCCCGATATTGATCTGCTAGTTGGTATTTTGGGGCGCAAGCAGGGTTCCTTTCCTTTGAAGTATTTAGTTCTTCCTTTGGGTGCAAATTTTAAATTTAAAGATAGATCAATCTGGAATCCAATTATTGAGAAGGTGGAAAGGAAATTAGCAGGTTGGAAACAATTGTATCTCTCTAAGGCAGGTAAAGTTACTTTAATAAAAAGTATTTTATCTAACTTGCCATCTTATTTTCATTCTCTCTTCCCTATTCCAGTGGATATTGCAAATCGTTTAAAACAACTACAACAAAATTTTCTTTGGAGTGGTATGGGAGATGATTTGAAAACTCATCTGTTGAATTGGTCTATGGTATGCTTGGTACACTCTCCTATTCAGTCTGGGGGGTTAGGGATCAGAAATTTGAGATTCTTTAATGAAGCTTTGTTGGGAAAATGGTTATGAAGATTTGGGTCTGAGAGAGATTCTTTTGGAGAAGGTTAATAGGGGTTAACTATGGAAGTGAGGGGGGAGGTTGGTGCTCTAAGTCCGTCCCAGGTCCTTATGCGGTAACTTTATGGAAGTCTATTACAAGTGGATGGACTAATTTTTCTTGTTATGTTCAGTTTGATATTGGAGATGGATCAAGAGTACAATTTTGGCTTGGTGTTTGGTGTGGGGATAGTTCTGTCAAATTGAGTTTCCTAGAGTTATTCGACATTAGTAGGGATAAGGAGGCTTATGTGGTTGATCTCATGAAGTTCCCCAATGGGGTACTTTATTGGGATATGGAGTTTTTGCATGCGGTTCAAGATTGAGAATTGGAATCCTTTTCTACGTTTATTTATGTTATATATGGTGTCTCTTTGAGGGGTACTGGTGAGGATAAGCTCTGCTGGATACCTGACAAGAGTTGGGGTTTTGAGGTGAGTAGCTATTATTGGGCATTGATAGGTGTTTGTGATCAGTCGTTGCATTTGGAAGCCAAAGGTTCCCTCCAAAGTAGTGTTCTTTGCTTGGACAGCTGCTTTGGGGGAAATTTTGACGATCGATAACTTATGCATGAGAAAAGTATGGATTCTAGATTGGTGTTACATGTGTAAATGCAGCAGGGAATCAGTGGATCATCTTTTGTTGCATTGTACTATTGCAGTCCAGCTTTGGTCTATGTATTCACATTGTTTGGTCTCTACTGGGTAATGCCAAAGTCTGTGGTTCACCTTCTAGCATGTTAGCAAGGGAAGTTTGGTCGTCATTGTAACAACATTTCCTGTATGGCTGTACCTCCTTGTTTGATGTGGCACCTTTGGTGGGAGCGAAACAATCGGTGTTTTGAGGATTCCGAAAGGACAGTAATCGATCTAAAACTTTTATTTTTAAAAACTCTATTAGATTGGATGTCTATCGTAGAAAATCATTCTATCTCTTTGATTTATGATTTGATGGATGCTTGTAATTTGTGTTCTTAATTGTATTGTTCCCAAGCTGTATATGTCGTGTATACTTGGGTGACTCACTTTTTTAATTTTTGAATAAATTTTTTATTACTTATTAAAAAAAAAAGAAAAAATATAAATTACACCCTTAGCTTGGTCAATTATCATATTGGTCTATAAGTTTCATTTTTGTCATTTGGTTTGTGAGTTTACATTTGTTGTCATTGTTATTTCGTCCTCCTTTCCATTAAAAAAATTACCATTAAGAAGAGCTAATGGTGATGGCAAATGTGAACTTACATGACAAAATGAAATTTACGGGACTAAAATGACAATTGACCAAACTTGAAGGATGTAAGTTGTATTTTTTTGCTTTTTGAAAAAATAAGTTTAATAGTTTTTAGTATTAAAAATTATTTTTTAATGGAGTAGTTAACAGAAGTTATGGATGGACGAAACAACTAATGGTGACAACAAATGCAAACTTATAGGACCAAAATGTTAAAAAATAAAAATTGCAAGACCAAAATGACAACTGACCAAACTTAAAGGGTGTAATTTGTATTTTTGCTAAACAATTATTATTTGTTTGTATGGTTGTCGAAATCTTATTGATCTTCTAAAAAGCTTATGTTCACACATTCTCTTTATTTGTTATCTTAACATTTTGATCGGTGAATTGAACATAGATATATTTGATTCAACTTTCTTTTAGGGCTTATCTGTACCTTAAGTAGTAGGCACATGCATGTAGTAAGCCTGTAAAGGTGCACATTTTTATGCGTTTCCAAACTCCCGATATTTCCCCCATTTCATTTTTTTGAACGACCAAAACTTATTCCTGAAGTAAAGTTTTTAAAGAAATACATGAAGTGTATTGTAGTAGCTGTCGGAAGGAGCATGTTAACAGTGCAGTTCTAAAGTGCCCTTCTGTTAATGCTTTGAAAGTATACTGCTTGGTGGTTCCACAAAGATGTCATTCCTAGTTCCTCTTGGTGCTTGTGATTATGAGTTTTATCACTGGGTCCTTTCTCATTGATATAAAAATATCACAGGCTAAATGGAAACAGGAGGAAAAAGGGAAGGAAGAACTACTTGAGCAGGCCAATTCCATAAGAAAAGAAAGAGAACAAATTGAGGTGTCAACAAAATCAAAAGAGGATATGATTAAATCCAATGCGGAAAAAAATCTGCAGAAATACAAAGACGACATTGAGAAGCTTGAAAAAGAAATCTCCCAATTGAGACTGAAGACTGATTCTTCAAAAATTGCTGCACTCAAGAGGGGCATTGATGGAAGCTATGCCAGCAGACTTACAGACATCAGAAATGGCCTAGGTCACCAGAATTCCTTGGCCCCTTATATCTCAGATGTGGTGAGAGATTTTCAGGATTACTCTGAGTTAGGTGGTGTGAAACGGGAACGGGAGTGTGTGATGTGCCTTTCAGAGGAGATGTCTGTGGTTTTTCTTCCATGTGCTCACCAGGTGGTCTGTACAACCTGCAATGAGCTCCACGAGAAACAGGGCATGAAGGATTGCCCTTCTTGTAGGAGCCCCATACAGCGGCGAATCTCCGTTCGTTATGCTCGTTCTTAATTGTTTTCAGGGTGGTTGAGTTGAGTGTTCTGAATAATGATTGTGGGACTCCTTCAAAATGAATAATGCATTTGATTGGCCCCTTTTATAGTTGAAAAACTCAAATTGCCTTATTTTTGCGAGGTTGATAATAGTATGCTTTCCCACCTTCTTCCAGTTTTGTCTGATAATCTTCTCTTAAATCTCTTTAAAAGTATGTTAAAAATTGGCTCTCACTGTGGATATTAACAATTACCTAATAAGAATGCAGAAGATGGAAGCTGGCATTTCTATATACACATTTAATTACATTTTATTAGTACTTACTGTACATAATGAGGTAGTTGAGCACAAGCTGCGGGCCTAGACAAATGTTTTAATTCGATTTGGCCCTTGTAACTAGAGGAGTGGTTAAGTACTAAATAATGTCATGCCTCTTTAGAGTTTCATATTTGTAATTGGTACTTGCATTTGTATATCCTACAACTCTCTCTCTTTTTTAATTTTTTTACTTGTTTAAAAGTTTTGAAGACTTGTTGATTATATAAATAACAATAAGGTTCTACAGGGTGTTCTAAGCTACAAGTCAAGGGTCATGCAATACTCCATTGCTCTTAAATGATGCATTAAGGTTTATTTATATGTGAATCTTATGGTACTACATTTTATTTTTAATAAGAAGAACCAAGATTCAAATCATCATTCCTCCACTGTTTTGTAACAATTGAATTGTTAAAAAAAAGGTTAATGTGTACAAATTCAAGATGAATTGGATGGGTTTTTCTTAATATTTGTTCACACTTTATTTTCATTTTTAAAAATAAAACCGTAATGGTTTATGTCTGACCTCAAGCACTCGCTAAGAAAAGTGAACAAAAAATAGTTAATCGATAGTCCTTACTACCTGCAGAGGTTAGGGGTTATTCTATACTATAACGTAGGGGTAAAAAAAAAAAAGTTTCTTCTTTTTTAATTCAAATATCACAATTGGTTTTTGACATGTATATCACTATATTTATTCTTTGACAAATAATCTTTTGGTTATTTGATTTGTTACAAATCCAAAATTCTATTATTATATGTCATTAAAATCTAAAAACTTAATTATGTGGAATGTATATGATCTTTGCTACATCATCAATATGTATCACATCTGTACATTAAGTGAGTATATCCATTAGACTTTAATAAAAATACCAATTGAATGATTGGTTTATCATAAATCAATTAGTTTAGGGGAATGATTTTTCAAATCGAAAGATCCTCTTTTTATTTATTTATTTATTTTTTTCTGGGTACGATATCTCTACTAATAATAAAGTTACACTTGATAATAATTTTGTTACATTTGTTATCACCTAGGATTACATTGAGAGTAACTTTAGACTTTTTCTCTTTTTTTGACAATAGATTCTCTAACAAAGTCAAATTAGACAAAGTCTGTCAAATCTAATAGTAGGTTTAACTATGTTGTATCTTAATAAATTTCTTTCATTTTTTTAAATTTTTAATTTTGGACATATAGTGATGGATGAACAAAAATCCACTGAACTTCCTAGATTTCAAACTAATTAATGTGATAGGTCAGAGACACTTTAAAGGTTAAGTTAGCGAAAAAGCTCCCAAATTAAGATTCAAAGAAAAATTAAAAAGAATATCGAGATTTAAAGTGCATGTTGTTGTTCATGGCTTAGTAAGGGTATATATATGGCTTTGAGTGGGAGTTGGCGACTAATTCCCCTAAGGTGAGAGGGGTTCTGATAATACGCAATCCCCTTTGGTCAATTGAGGGGATGTGTTACTAAGGTATTCTTAATATTGTAAAGTGAAGACTTGTAGCATTTCTCTTAATGCAAAAGTGTTGATGGTTGGTTAAGATAATTAATACTGACATAATGGACAAATGACCTTTCTCAAGTGCTTCTTTTGAGATAGGGGTGCTCAATTGCCTAGTTTTAAAAAACCCTTATTAAGGAAAATTATTGCATGCTCCCGGAGTATGCAATATCAACCCCTCTAGGTGTTTCACTATCTTGTGTCACCTGCTCCATGTTTAAGAGAGCATTCCTGGGATTTTGATTGGTGCACAAAGAGTGTTGCTTGATAGGATGGAGCAAAGGTTTCCTTATGGATGTGATCTTATACAGAAACTTGCTTATGCTAGACGTTGACCTTAGCCTTAGGGTCTTGTTTGGAGGACCATTTGATCTGGGCTTTAAAGTATTTCTTCTTTCACCTCTCATTTGAAATGGCTACTGTTGGATATTTTTATAAAAAATATCATATTTATTTTATTACTCATTTATGTGAATTGAGGAAATCAATTATCCTTTAATGTTAGATATGTTGAATAATGCTAAATTTTTAAATTCAAATATAATTCAAAATTTATTTGAATAGCTATTGTCAATGGTTTTAATTAGGGAATTTTCTGAACATTGGTGTGATATTAATACTATAATTGCCAGTATATTTGGTTTTATTACAAATATATACTTTCTATTCTAAACGTTCTTATTTGAATATGACATAATAACGTCATATATGGAAGATTTTTCAGCACTTAAATTTACAGCTATTGCTGAATTATTTTATGTTATAATAAGTTACTATATATATATATACACACACACAAGTATTTACTATTTGGTTTAATGGAAAGTGGTCAAAACAGCTAGCAATTTTTTGTAATATATATTCTGAAATTTTCAAAAAGGCATTCTAATAAAGTTCTTTATGTTAACTTATAATATATATTTTGAAATTTTCAAAAAAGGTATTCTAATAAAGTTCTTCACGTTAACTATGGGCCATTAAATACATGGCATTATGACATATATCCCTTGTTCTCAACGTATAGATTTGGCGAGGATACGTTTTGATGTCCGGCTTATATATATAGAAAAAGAAAGCTATTGATCACACGTTAATTTCAATAATTTTATGACCATTTAAAGTTTTAAAGATAGCAAACATTTTTATTTTTTGGCTAAGGACAAGCAAAATGTCTGGCTCTATATATATGGAAAGAAATAAAAGTTTCAGATACACATTTTTATTTTTGAATTACAAAGCTACAAACTTTTCAAAAAAAAAAAAACTTTTTTTTCTTAAACACTTGCCATCTATTGCTTCTTACTACTCACAAAAATATTTTATCTTTTACAAAATTTGCTGGGGAAAGAAAGTACTATAGAGAGCTTATATTTTACGAGCAGTGTAAGCTCGCAAGGATAATCAGCAAAGGTGGCTGGGCTGTTGTATCCTAGAGACAATGTGTAGAAACTATTTGTTTAACTACATCGGATATATTGTAGACGACACGATTTGTCTTAAGACAGTGATTTGGTCCACACCTCATCTTTGCCACCTCTTTTTGGTAAAATCAAATTGTGTAATTTCCAAGGAAAATTTAGGTATTATCTCTCCTTTATATCCAACAATTTGAGACAAATCGATATGGAGAACACAAAATTATCCTTGGAAAATGGTAATGTTATGTCTAATTCTTTTGGAGCGGGTGATCTTAATACGCCATTCTGCTTCCGTGGTGTTAACTTTAAGAGGTGGAGACAAAATACTTTATTTTATCTTACTCTCTTAAATGTGGCTTATGTGTTAACTGAGAAAAAACCAAAGAAAAAGAAATCTGAATAATTGTCTGAAGAAGAACTTTCTCAACATGAAAAAGATGTTATGAAATGGGATAAGGATCATCTTTACTGTAGAAATTATTTACTTAATTGTCTTTCTAATGATTTGTATGATTATTATGATCAAGCTTACAAATCAGCCAAAAAGACATGGAAGGCATTGAATTAAAAATATGATACAGAGGAAGCTGGATCCAAGAAATATGCATGTAGCCGATTTTTTAGATTTCAAATGGTTGAAGGCAAGTTCGTGGTGGAACAATCCTATGAACTCCAAATGATTGCACAAGATGTTCGATCCGAAGGCATTCGAGTAGATGAACAAATGCAAGTTTCGGCCATCATTGACAAGTTGCCTGAATCTTGAAAGGAGTTTGCCAAAGTCCTGAGACACAAGCAAAAGGAACTCTCCATTGAATTTCTTATCACCCGTTTGAGAGTGGAGGAAGAGGCAAGGAACCAAGACAAAGCTGTTGAACTCCATGGAGCAAATGGTCCTAAAGTAAATTTTATCTCTTCAAATGAAAACATGCCAAAAGCTAGTGTAAAAAATAATGACTATGTAAGGCCTAAGAAAGGGAACTTCAAACGTAGGCCAAATGGAAATCAGCCTCAACATAAGACCTACTCTAATCAAAGAAAGAACCAAGCACACCATCCTAAGCATGCTCCAAATAATGGCAACCACACTAATAATAGCAAATATGCATGTTTTGTATGTGGGAAGCCTGGACATTCGGCTAGAAATTTTCATTTTCAAAAACATGGGCCTATGGCTCAAGCCAATGTCATTGAAGAGCCTCTTGTGGCTATGGTTACCGAGATTATTATTCTCGAAGGCTTAGGAGAGTGGTGGATTGATTCTGGGGCAACCAGACATATTTGTTATGATAAAAATTGGTTCAAGACCTACACCATCTTGGATGAGAAAAAGAAAATTATGCTTGGTGATTCTCATAACATTGATGTTGTGGGTATTGGAGAGGTGCTTCTCAAATTTCCTTATGGGAGAGAAGTCATTCTCAAAGATGTCTTTCATGTTCCTGACATTAGAAAGAATCTAGTTTCTAGTTTTTTGTTAAATAAGGCTGGTTTCAAACAAGTCTTTGAGGTTGATCAATATGTACTCTCTAAAAAGGGCATGTTTGTTGGCAAGGGCTATGCTTGTGATGACATGTTTAAACTTAATGTTGAGATGAATAAAAATTCAAGTTTTGCTTATATTGAATCTTGTGTGAATGTTTGGCATGGTAGATTATGTCATGCCAATAATAAATATATGAAAAAAATGAGAGGTTTAGGTTTAATTCCTAAACTTGAAAATGAACTTGAAAAATGTGAAATTTGTAGCATGACTAAAATTACTCAAAAGCCTCATAAATCAATTGAAAGAAATACTGTATTACTAGAGCTTATCCATAGTGATATTTGTGAATTTGAAGGACATTTGACATGTGGAGGTAATCGGTATTTTATAACTTTTATAGAAGATTTTTCAAAATATTCATATGTCTATCTTATCTATATTATTACTAAAAGTTGAAGCGTAGCGTTTAATGCTGCTGCTGCTCTCACGTTACGCCACATCAGCTGTCACGTCATTTTTTTATAAATATAATTTGTCCTACAATTTTAAAATGGTTTCTACTATTTTCAACCCTATAAATCCCAACCCTATAAATGTAGTCCACTACTTATTTATTTACTTTCAGTATCACCCTATAATAAATCTGTATAATTAATCCAACTTACCTCTTATTTATTTAGTTCCACTATCAAGCCCAACTCAAAGTTTTTTCAGTTCAGCTTAAAGGAAAAAAAATAAATAAAAAACGTTGAAGCCTTCAGGGTTTTGCGTGACCAAATAGAAATGTGAGGAGATAGAGAGTTTGAATACTGTATCGTGGAGGGAAGCTTAAAGGAAAAAAAAAAAAAAAAAAAACTTCTTCTTCTCCCTATTAGTTACTGTTTCACTTTCTCCAACTTTACCCTTCCCCTTTGCCTCTTTATCTCCCTACTACTCTCTATTTAATTGTTACAATTCTTTCATCACTATTTCTTTCTTATATTTTGACTATTCTTCTCCTTATTTTATTTGTATAAATTTGGTGTCATTTCTCCCATGTAATTCATATTTTTCCCACAAAATAACTGTGAGTACTCTCTCTCTCTCTCTCTCTCTCTCTCTCTTTTGGTGGATTTTTGTTCTTTTTTATAATTTTTATTATGAGTCTTTCTTATAATTCTGATTATGGTTGATTTTTTTTTTTGAATATTTGTTTTGCTTAATACATAGTTTTTTTTTTTTTTTTTATAAATATTTGGTTCGGGTTAATACATAGATTTTTTTGGAAATAGGAATTTGAGCTTCTATCAAAACACAATCTACATGACTATAATTCTTTTTCTTTGTTTTGTCCTTCGTGATGAAAATTTAGATCATTGAGCACTGTTGCCTTTTCTCTGCATTGTTGAGCACTGCTTAGGTGTTGGGGAAATGAAAGAACCAAGCTACTCCACTATAGCAAAGAGCACTTAGAAATGGAAAATTAATGAATGACACAAGAGACTAAAAGAGTAGATGAAAGGCTAACCAAATAGAAGGTGCTCAAAGCACAATAGTGTTTAGTCCCATAGAATTTTATATTATTATTACTGTTTTCTTAAAAAGAAGCTGGAGAGCTATCTTTGGTCAATGAAGTTCATGCGGTACATCTTTAGTTCACATTGGTCTCTTCTCCTCAACCCACAGAAAAGAAAAATAAATTTCTCCACTTTTACAAAGTAGTGTTCTTTTTTATATGGGAAATTATAGCCACACACTCTATTACATACAATTTTACACACATCCTTGAAACGCACTGAAATCTATTTTTTAGGATATGTGTAAAATTGTGTGTAATATACGCTCCATTTGTTTTGAAGTAAAATATTTTTTCAAATATCAGTAAAACATTGGATTTGAAATGTTGTTTCTAAATTTATTTGTTGTCATGTACACTTAAAAAATGAATTTATTAGAGAGATTCTATAGAATACAAACAAAATTAATGTATATACTTTGTATAGAGTGAAAAAGAGCTTGGTAAATTCAAGGATGCATATATGCCTAAAAAATAGGAGTTTCTAAGTTTTTTGTTTTTTTGTTTGGCTAAGAATATGAGTTCCTTTCGAAAGTAATATTTCTGATCTTGGATTGAAAACTTTGATCATTCTTTTTCATTTCCATTTTTCCCTTTCGTGTTAATGTAATTAGCGTAGTGTGTCTAGACTTTATGTTTATTTTTTTTATTGAATTAATAATGTTCTATTTTTAGGTATCTAGTTATTTACTTTAGTTGTTTTCAGAGTTTAAGCAAAGAACAATTTTCTACCCATAATCATGTTAAATTGTTGGAATAGATTGGGTAGGACAATGCTAACGGAACATGAACAAATGTTTAAAATGTAGGAGTGTGCTTTTTTATAATAACTAGCTGCAAACTCATGCGATGCGTAAGAATATTATTAATGATCATTTTATTGTTAAACTTAAAGCAAAAAATTTATAATAATAATTCATTAAAGATCATTTTGTGAATAGCCCAAAGAAAATTCTTTAAAAATAAGTTAATAAACTACCATTACAAAAAAAAAAAAAACCAAAGATATATAAAGTAACGTATTAAATTATTCAAACAAAATCTTTTAAAGAAATCATTTAAACCAACCATCAAATATATGATGTACCCTAGAAACTTTATAATTAAATAGTGTAGAGTAAACATGGTTTTACAAAAACAATGAATTTAAATTAGCATACTATGAATAATAATAAAAAATAGGAAATGAAAAGCAAACAAATCTTCGTGTAAATTGTTGTGCGCTTGAATATTACTCTTACACTTGTGGACTCCATATTATGGTATGTTCATATACATCTAGATGAGTAAGACTAAGAATGTAACTATTATTTGGGTTACATCATTCACTTATTTTCTAATTTTTTTTTTCTCTCTTTTTGAACTTTAATTCTACCTATTTTCAAAAAAAAAAAAAAAAAAAAAAAACTCTTTTTCTCCCTATTAATCACAGCTACACTTTCTCCAACCTTTCCCTTTCCTATTTGCTTCTTTATCTCCCCACTACTCTCTTCTCTACCGTTACACTTCCTTCATCCCTTTCTCTTTCTTATATTTTGACTCTTATTCTCCGCATTTTATTTTGTATAAATTTGATATCATTTCTTCTATTTAATCCATATTTTTCCCGCAAAATAACTGTGAGTAGTCTCTCTCTCTCTCTCTCTCTCTCTATATATATATATATATATATATATATATCTCATACATATATATATATATATATATATATATTTATATATAATATCTTTACTTTCTTTTGGTAGATTTTTGTTATTTCTTATAATTCAGATTAAGGTTGATAGTTTTTTTTTTTTTTTTTTTGACTATTTGTTTTGGTATTGTGCTTTATTAATTTCCCTTTTATAGTAATGGTTGAATTTTGGTTTGGGTTAATTCATAATTTTTTTTGGGAATAGAAATTTGAGTTTCTATCAAAACACAATCTATATGACTGAATTTGAATATGCCTACCAATTTTTTGAGTAATAAATTATTATAAAGTCTAACTTTTATTCCTTTGATTTCATTTTAATTTTTGGTTAAGATAGCATTGTAATTTTGTGATGAGTTTTTATTATTATGATAATCTCTTTATTCCTTAAGAAATGAAAATTTTGAATAATAGATTTGAAAATTATAAAGTTTAGTTGTATATTAGGCAAATTTAACACACTACAACGGAAGTTAGAAGAATATGGCTCACGTTAAAAAAATATTAATTAAACAAAAAAAAAATAGTAGAATGATTTATTTGTAGAGATAAAAAGATAAATAAAAAAAAAACCTGTAGAAATATATATTTTTTAAATAGATAATATTTGAATTAATTGTTACTCTTGATATATTATAGCCCATTACATAATATTTATATATTCCCACGCATCGCGTGGGTCTGTGGTTAGTGAAAAATAAAAGTGATGCTTTTGAAAAATTATCAATTTTCTTAAAGAAGTTGAGAATACTTTTGATAAAAAGGTTAAAAGGGTAAAATGTTTAGAATTGATAGAGGAAAATAATATGATACTCTTGGTCTTAATAATTATATTTAATCTCTTGGCGTTGTTCATGAGGCTATTGCCCCTTATTCTCCATCTTCAAATGGAGTACCTGAACGTAAAAATAAGACTTTTATAAATTTAACTAATGCTATGCTTGTTAGTTCTGGGGTTCCTAAATATTTATGGGGTGAAGCCGTTTTAACTGCAAATTTTGTTTTGAATAGAGTACCTCATAAAAAGATTTTTTTAACTCCTTTTGAATTATGGAAAAAATATAAATTAAATCTGAATTTTTTCAAAGTTTGGGGTTGCTTAGCATATGTGAGGCTACTTGACCCTAAAAGACCTAAACTTTGGGTAAAGGCTTCTACATGTGTATTTTTGGGTTATTCTTTATATAGCACAACTTATAGATTTTTTGATATTGATAATAATACAATAATTGAATCTAGAGATGCAATTTTTCATGAAAATAAATTTCCATTTAAATATAAAAATAGTGGGGGTTTTGAACAACAAGAGAATTTTGAATGTTCAACATCTAAGTCAAAAGATATTAATGAATATGAGATTGAACCTAGGAGGAGTAAAAGACCTAGAATTGAAAACGTTTTTGGTCCTGAATATTATGTGTATAATTTACAAGGTGACCCTACTTCTTTAGAGGAAGCTTTATCTTCTCCTGATTCAGGTTTTCGGAAATAAGCCATCAATGATGAGATGGACTCTATTATCTCTAATAATACTTGGAAACTTGTAGATTTACCTCCAGGTTGTAAAACAATTGGATGTAAATGGGTACTTAGAAGAAAATTAAAACCTGATGGATCTATTGAAAAATTCAAAGCAAGGCTTGTAGCTAAAGGTTTTAAACAAATAGAAGATATTGATTTTTTCGATACTTTTTCTCCTGTCACTAAAGTTACGTCTATTAGATTATTGATTGCGATAGCAACTATTCATAATTTGATGATACATCAAATGGATGTAAAGACGACATTTCTGAATGATTTAGAAGAAAAAATCTATATGGACCAACCAGAAGGTTTTACAATGCTAGGTAATTAATGAGCATAAGGTATATAAATTATTAAAATCTTTATATGGTTTAAAACAAGCACCTAGACAGTGACATGAGAAATTTGATCGATGTTTGCTTTCTAATGGTTTTAAAACAAATGAAAGTGACAAATGTATATATTATAAAACTTATGATGATGCTTATGTTATAATTTTTTTATATGTTGATGATCTTCTAATTTTTGGTCCTAATATGGATATTATAAATGCTGCCAAAATGCTTCTTAAAAATAACTTTGATATGAAAGATTTAGGAGAAGCTAATGTGATTCTTGGAATGAAAATTTCCAGAACTTCAAATGATATATTTATAGATCAATCTCATTATATAGAAATTTTTTTGAAGAAATATAATTACTTTGATTGTAAACCTGCAAGTATTCCTTTTGACTCTAGTGTGCATCTTTTTTACTAAAGATGAAAATGATATTTACAATCAAAAGGAATATGCTAGTATTATTGGAAGTCTTAGATATGTTATTGATTGTACTAGACCTGATATTGCTTATGCTGTAGGAGTTCTAGCAAGATTTACTAGCAAACTTAATTTTGAGTATTGAAATGCCATGACACAATTAATGAGATATTTAAAAAGAATTGCGCATTATGGTTTGCTATATCAAAGATATCCTGCTGTTCTTGAAGGATATAGTGATGCTAGTTGGAACACCTTATTAGGTGATTCTTTTTCTTCCATTGGCTATGTATTTACAATAGGTGGTGGAGTAATAAGTTGGAAATCTAAAAAACAACAGATTATTGCTAAATCCACCATGGAGGCAGAATTAATTACCTTATTTTCAGCTAGTGAAGAAGCGAGCTGGTTACGAGATTTATTATCTAAAATTCCCATGTGAAAGAAACCTATCTCACCCGTCTTAATTCATTGTGATAATATTGCCACTATTGGTAGAGTGCGCAATAAATACTATAATGGTAAATCCAGATCTATTAGAAGAAAACACAATATTGTGAGATCATACAAAAACAATGGTACCATAAATGTTGATTATATTAGTACAAATGATAATATTGCGATCCATTAACTAAAGCTCTGGCTAGAGAAAAGATCTGGATAGCATCGAGGGGGATGAGACTTAAGCCCAAAGAAGAATAAACTACCTATGAGGATACCCTACCTAGGATTGGAGGTCTCAAGAACTAGGTTTAAAGGGAAAAACTAATCATAGTGTAGTTTGATTGATATACACTAAATATATGTATGAGTAATAATACTAATGTCCCTCCTTCTGGTGTGCATGCATGTATCTTGTAAAGTTATATAGGATGAGTTTTTATTTATCAAAAAATAAAAAAAACTCTTAATGTGGACTATAGCTCTTATGAGTGGGATGTTAGAGTTACAAGAACATCCTTGATAGCCACACCTAAGTGAGCATGGAAGTGAGGCCGCTTCCTTTGAGAATAAGGCTAGTTCTCTAAATAGCTTATGGATGCTGGGATAAAGCACAAGGCCGTAATGTGCTGGCTTAGAAGCTCGTAGTAGAATACTGGAATATTATGTGTGTAGCGTAATGTTTTATATCAATAGAAAAAGTTATAGTTCAAGACTTAGATCACTATTAACTTTGGAACAATGTTGCTGAAAGCCTGAAACACTAAATGAGGGTTCAAGCCATTGACACTCCCATTATGCATAATGTTCTACTTAACCTAGAAAAATTGTTCTTATATATATATATATACCTATTTATTTTTTTATAAAAATAAGTGGGGGATTGTTGGATATTTTTATAAAAAATATCATATTTATTTTAATACTCATTTATGTGAATTGAGGAAATCAATTATAACTTAATGTTAGATATGTTGAATGCTAAATTTTGAAATTCAAATATAATTCAAAATTTGAATAGCTATTGTCAATGGTTTTAATTACGGAATTTTTCGAACATTAATGTGATATTAATACTATAATTGCCAGCATATTTGGTTTTATTACAAATATATACTTTTCATTCTAAACGTTTTGTATATACACGTTCTTATTTGAATATGACATAATAACGTCATATATGGAAAATTTGTCAACACTTAAATGTGCAGCTATTGCTGAATTATTTTATGTTATAATAAGTTACTATTACACACACATACAAGTATTTACTATTTGGTTTAATGGAAAGTGGTCAAAACAGCTAGCAATTTTTTGTAATATATATTCTGAAATTTTCAAAAAGGTATTCTAATAAAGTTCTTCACGTTAATTTTTTTTTTTTTGAGAAAGGTTCTTCACGTTAACTTGTAATATATATTCTGAATTTTTCAAAAAAAGGTATTCCAATAAAGTTCTTCATGTTAACTATGGGCCATTAAATACATAGCATTATGACATATTTCCCTTGTTCTCTAGGTATAAATTTGGTGAAGATATGTTTTGATGTCCAGCTTATATATATAGAAAAAGAAAGCTATTGATCACACATTAATTTCAATAATTTTATGACGATTAAAAGTTTTAAAGATAGCACACATATACACTTAGATTAGGCTAGAGTAGAATTCTATCTTGTATAAAAAAAAAAAGTTTTAAAGATAGCAAACATTTTTATTTTTTGGCTAAGGACAAGCAACATGTCTAGCTCTATATAAATGGAAAGAAATAAAAGTTTCAGATACACATATTTTTATTTTTGAATTACAAAACTGCAAACTTTTCAAAAACAACATTTTTTTTTTCTTAAACACTTGCCATCTATTGCTTCTTACTACTCACAAAAATATTTTATCTTTTACAAAATTTTTTGGGGAAGGAAAGTACTGTAGAGAGCTTATATCCTACGAGTAGTGTAGGCTCGCAAGGATAATCAACAAAGGCGGTTAGGCTATTGTGTCCTGGGGACAACGTGCAAAAAATATTTGTCTAACTATATCGGATATACCGTAGACAACACGATTTGTCTCAAGATAGTGACTTGGTTCATGCCTCATCTCTGCCACCTCTTTTGGTAAAATCACATTGTGTAATTTCTAAGGAAAATTCAGGTATTATTTCTCCTTTATTTCCAATAGATACAAATGAATAAGTTAAACCATATTTTGAAATCTCAATCTTTCTAGTTTGTTTTAATTTTGTGCCAGATTGGGGAATTTGACATGTTATAGAATTTGACAAAGTAGGAATCATAAGCAATTTAATTGTTTTTGATTTGATAATTTCTTTAATCTAAAATCACATCGGGTTTGTGTATATATAAAATATATAAGTATAGAGACACAAGTTTTTTTCACAAAATCATAATTTTATAGTACATTTTATAAATAGATGAAAATAGCCCAATTGAATAAGAGATTTGGGATTCAATCTTCGTCTACACCAAAAACTAATTGGTGTCTTGGTCTGATGATAAAGAGTATTATCAGGAGCGGACGCCATAGGTTAAAACTCTCTAAAAAAAACATACTAAGTTATGTAAAAAAATTAAATTCGTTTTTTAATGCATGTATCGCTTATAAAATATTAACTAACAATACATTTACATTTGTGTAAGTAGAAAGCAGTTATCCAAAATAAAAATTAATAAAATCCTATTTAAGATCAATCAAATTAAGTGAGTTATATTATCAATTGAAAAGAAAATTTTAGTGGAACTTGAAAAAAAATAGTAGTCACTTGCTTCTCAAATAAAAAATAAAAAATAAAAAATAAAAAATAAAAAATCAAAATAAAAGATGGAAAAATAAAATAAAAAAATGAATATTATTCAATTAATTTATATACTATTTATAAGATGATTTTTTTCTTTGGATTGTACTTTTATGTGATTTAAAAATACCCTTAAATCTTATGTTGAATTGGGAAAAAAATTTGAGGACATCCCAGTAAAAATATATCTCTAATTCCACTTAAAATGCCTATAAAATAAGATACTCTCCTACTAATCTATGTTTTCAAAACAAACTTATCTAATTTTTTTAAAAGAAAAATTGTGACATTAAACCAAAAAATAATAATAATAAAAATCTTATTACACGCACTAGGCACTTGGGGCAAGGCTAGTATTTAAATAAGATGGGAGATTAGTCAAGACTACTGTGATTGCAGTATTTGTGCCACTGTAGTAGGGATCTCTGCAGGGATAAGAAAGGAGAGAGCAGGATTGCCTATAACTATTTTATGTACATGAGTGAGCCATGTGGCACCATTTCTTAGGCTTCAAAATACTTATATTCTCTCCATTGAGTTAAAGGCCCACCTGAAGCGCCCTTTAGGTTATAGTTTGCTCCTTCGTCATCCCTTGCCTCGACCATTAGGAGTGGACACCTTTATTTCTCATGATCTTTATTATTATTGTTTTTGCTATATCTTAAGAATGAATCTAAAATTCGAGAAGTATCCTCCAATTTTTGTGAATAATCTAGCAGGAGTTTAGGTTTATAAAGTGTATCAGTAAATTTATTTATTTATATTTTTTTGTGGGTATGATAAGATGTTATCTTATGTAATAAATAGGGAAATTTCTATAACAATTTTTTGGGTATGATATCTCTACTAATAACAAAGTTACAGTTTGATTATAATTTTGTTACATTTATTAATAACATGGGTTACATTGAGCAGTAACTTTATAAGTTTTCTTTTTTTGACAACAGACTTTTTAACAAAGTCAAATAAAATAGTTTCTATGTCAAATCTGATGGTATGTTTAATTATGTTATATGACAAATCTGATGGTAGATTTAATTATGTTATATGATAACTAATATTTTTTAATTTTGGACATATAGTGATGGATGAAAAAAAATCTACCAAGTTAGGGCTTACTGTATAACCTACTTCCTAGACTTGAGACTAATTAGAGTGCTAGGTCGGAGGCAGCATGAATGTCAAGTTTAGTGAAAGAGCTCCCAAATTAACATTCAAAGAAATTTTGCAAAGTAACGAGATTCAGAGTGCATGTTGTTGTTGATGACTTTGAGAACGTATTTATATGATTTTTGAGTGTGGGCTAGTGACTATTGACTAGTTCCCTATAAAGTGGGAGGGCTGCTAACAATACTCAATCCTTTTATGTTGGCTGAGAGGACGAGTTCGTCGGATATTCTTCCTAATATTGTATAGAAAGACTTGTCCCATTGTATTTAATGCAAAAAGGGGTTATGGTTGGTTATGATAATTAATACTAACATGATGGACAAATGAACTCTTTTAATTAAGTGCTTCTTGTGAGATAAGGGTGCTCTATTGCCGAGTTCTAAATAGCCCAAATTGGGGCATGAGGCCATGCTTCCCTAAGTGTTCGACTGTGTAGTGTCATGTGCTCCATGTTTGAAAGAGCCTTGCTCGGATTCTAGTTGGTGTACAACGAGTTTTAGTCAATAGGATGAAGCAAGGTTTCCTTGTGAATATTGTCTTATGCCGAAACTTTGCTTCGATTGAGCGCTTGCCAGCCGAAGATATGGTTGTATCACCAAAAAACAAAAAAGATATGATTTTTAAAATGCGTGCCATTAGCCCATGAGCCTGTTGGATCCACACAAAAACCCAAAATGTGGGTGACAGTTTAAGTTTATCGCAAGAGGTAAGAATTGACCGTCAATCAACTTCAAAGTAAACGAGCAACCCAACCATTTTCTGACACGTCCTTAGCTTCATTCATAATGCAATTGGCCTTAACATATAATAGCATTTCTCCAAAGTAAAGCCACCAATGATTTCTCATCGAGTGAAGGGCAAATGGGCTAGTGTCCTAGATGTGTGGGTACTCACAAAAAACATTATTTGAAGTTTGGTTACAAGGATGACTTAGCCGCTACAACCATAATTTCGTCCACTCATGTCACTCTTCTTAGCTCGTCTCAGACTTATTACAAAATACAAAAAAAGAAAAAAAAAAAAAAAGAAGAAACACCAACCGCTATTTTTTGGTTTTTGAGAATCAAAGAGGCTCTCTGGACCTCAAGATTCATCAAGGCCAATTGAATATCTCAAAAATAGATAAAGAGTTCTCTTTGCAACTTCAGGTACGTACAAATTTTATTACTATTCTAACAATTTGACAACCAAAATAAACTTGAATCTTTTTCTCTTTGTTGTCAATCAATGAGTTCTTGTATATACTCTTACATGCAAAACTATAGCATGTCTATGTGTTATATATTACATTAACGTAGAGCCTATCATGTATCCATTACTTCAAGATTAGTAGTGAGGTTTCTGCAGTTCTGCTATTGTTATATTTGAAGCTACTAGAACGATCACAAGGAAGATTGTAAAGAAAGAAGAAAAATGAACCTTTGTTGTGGCAAAACAAAAGCAGACCCTGGTGTTCTTTTTATTCTTTGGTGGGATTTATATGTATCTTTCTTATATTTTTCATTGCAAAGAAGTTTCCAATTTATAATAAAGCTTTTTTCAGACACATTTTATCTTGAAATTCTATGTAATCTTTCTTATATTTCATGTTTTCACACGTTGAACTTTCTTGCTATATGGTTTTTGTTTCAACAATAAGAGCATCATAAATCCAATCATTTAGCCTAATATTTTGACTTGTTTAGCAGTGGATATTGAGCACAAAAAATGTCATCAACAATGGAAGGTATGCTGGTGAGGACAACTACATCAGGAATTTGCAACAAAAGACTATTCAAGGGAAAGTGTGTGGATCAAATTCAAGTTCTCAAAGAAAACCTTCGAGTTGGGAGTGCACGCTATCACAACTCAGGGAACATCATTGTAAATGGGCTCAACAATGCCAAGCCCAAGAGTCATGAACCGTCGATTCGTGGCCAAACCCGAGCTCAAGCCATTCTCACGCCAGTGTCTGACCCTACTCCTACTGCCCAAAAGGTAAGGGAACTATTCCTTGCACATGGTGTAGGTCCTTTGTTCACCATTTGTTGCCTAAATGGGATTTGAAGTAGGGCCTAGGCTAGCCCAAAGTACCACTTGTTTAACCAGTGGCTCAGCGATCCTAAAGTGAGTGGAGCTGGACATGGGTTGACATTAAGGCCCAAAATAGAATTTTTTTACCCAATGGCCTAGTTCGAACAGAGCCCAAGTCCGATACTGGTATTTACAATTTTACATTAAACTAAAGCTATTATAACCGGTTCAGTTTTTGTACTTCCACAAACTTTTACCATAACTTCAAAAACTTTTACCACATTTTGGTGGAGCTAAGCTGTGAACAACCACTTTCACGAAGGCCCATGACTTCTTCACCAATTACACACGACCACTTATGAGTTGTAGCACACAAATTGTGATCCTAGAGCTTCTTTATCCAGTAAAGTTTTAATGTCCTCTAGAGTTTGACTCTAAAAATGCTAATAATTTATGGTTAAATTGAACTTTAGATTTTTTTCATCTGATCTGTATTTAAACAAATATTAACTATTGAAATAATAATATCTTTTATAAGAAATATGGACCTACGAAAAACATTTGAGACAAGAAAAACAATTGTGTAATTCTTTTTCTTTTCAACATTTATTGAAAATGAGGAAAGAATGACTTGCATAAGTTGAGTGATGTTGAGTATACTATAAATTTTACCACATAAGCTTTATATACTAATGTGCCACTAATCACCAAAAAAATAATTAAACTATTTAATTATTAAGTTGTTGAAATTACACAAACTACATTATTTGTCATGTCAATTTATAAGTATTTTGTAATAAAATTAGTAGTAGCTTTAGTATTGTCCTAGTAAGTCATATGAATTAGTTTGATAATTAAAGGAATTGCTAAGACAAAAATACTCGTTATGTTTGGAAATTGGAATGGGGGTACATAGAGAGGAGAGAAGGAGGGTGGTTGGTTTGTGGAATGCTGAGAATAAAATATTTTTTCCTGTTATGTTTGTAGCTATGGGAGGTGGAGGAAGCCTCCTCCATCAAACATATGGTTTAAGGTTTATCGTAGACTAGCTAGAATCTAAGTCCCAAACTTTTTTTTTTTGCAATTGGCATATATATAGTTTTTTTTTAACAGACTTGGTTTCATGATGGAAAATAAGATTAGAGTTTAGTGTGTGATGGTGGACATAAGGCATAGCCTCTTTACTCTAAGTACTTCACATTGTGTGTCTTCCATTAAATTTTATGAGCAAATTGGTTGCTAATTGTGTTAGTGTCGCATCAATTATGGTGAGGTCACCAAATTAATGTTTTATAGTACAAGCATTTTTTTATTGGATAATGAAAGTGTCACCGAGCTACAGGAATCTTCAAGCATTTGTTACATCAAAGTGTTGCAAGCCTGATATTTGTCTTTCGGTTGGTTTACACAGCGAGTGTTTACTTTTGGCAAAGGAAGGAGTGAAGGCAACAAGGGCATGAAGACTTTGGTAAGCTTTTCTTTCTAACCTACATGCACATGAACCACATCTTATGGTTACTTCTTTAGAATCTGTTGTGATCCAAGTTGATGGAGTATTTGGACGTCTAAGAAAAATTGAATGGGTATATTGAATGCTTATGCATGTGTGTGTGATTGTAGTTGGGAGGGAAGGGAGCAAACCTTGCAGAAATGGCAAGCATTGGGTTATCTGTACCACCAGGGCTTACCATATCAACAGAAGCATGCCAAGAATATCAGCTGAATGGAAAGAAGTTGCCAGAAGGTTTATGGGAGGAGATATTGGAAGGTTTGGAGACTGTGGAGAAGGACATGGGAGCTTTCCTTGGTGACCCTTCTAAGCCCCTTCTTCTCTCTGTCCGCTCTGGTGCAGCGGTAAGCTTTTGCTGCATGAATATATAGTAGCTACATATTGTTTATCTATAATAGTAATGTTAATAAGGGCACAGAATTTTCCACAACTGTTGACATGACTTCTTGTGATTAGAGCAATATCACTTTTGCTCCAATAATAAAAGAAAATGAACTAATTTGCCTCCTACTTATGTAATATGTAGATTTCCATGCCTGGCATGATGGACACTGTCCTCAACCTTGGGCTTAATGATGAGGTAGTTGCAGGTTTGGCATCAAAAAGTGGAGAGCGCTTTGCTTATGACTCATACAGACGTTTTCTAGACATGTTTGGAGATGTTGTAAGTGCTTCTTCTAGATGTCGCTTGTTATGCTTACTAGTTTTCATCTATAGTAAAAATGCTTCTTCTAGATGTCGCTTGTTATGCTAACTAGTGTTCATTTATAGTAAAATGTTGTAAGTGCTTCTTCTAGATGTTGCTTGTTATACTGAATAGTCTTACACAATTTGTTAGGTACTGAAACATTAAAATTACCAAACTAAAATGCACCTACTAAACTGCTTGAATCTGTTGATTGTGTATGTGCTTAATTTTCCTTTTATTCTAAATGGAGTAAATACATCATGCTGTCATCTTTTCTTGTTGCTATGTTTATTGAAAACCTTGTCATCTTTAATTGGAGGTATTGGGAATTCCACACACATTATTTGAGGAAAAGTTAGAAATGTTGAAGAATGAAAAAGGAGTCAAACTTGACACTGAACTAACATCCTCTGACCTCAAGGAGCTGGTGGAACAGTACAAGAATGTTTACCTTGAAACCAAGAGTGAAAAGTTTCCTTCAGGTACCAAGTATGACACCAAAAACTTATTTATATTTCCATCTTTTCTTAGAAAAATATTTTTGTTGGCTAATAAAGAATGCATAAGAAAATTTGGAAAAGACTATTTGTATATTTCTATCCCTTCAACCCATCCCCTTTTGCTTGTATCTATCTGCAGATCCCAAACAGCAATTACTGTTGGCTGTTAAAGCTGTTTTTGATTCTTGGGATAGCTCAAGGGCCATTAAATACCGGAGCATCAATCAGATAACTGGTTTGAAGGGAACTGCAGTAAACATTCAATGCATGGTGTTTGGGAACATGGGAAATACTTCGGGGACAGGTGTTCTATTTACTAGGAATCCTAGCACTGGTGAGAAGAAGCTCTATGGGGAGTTTTTAGTCAATGCTCAGGTTTTTATGCCAGTCCCATCTTGAGCTTACTTTAAGACTCTTAACTTCTATATTTATGTACATACCAGTAGAGGTTATCTTAGTATTGATTTTATGAGTGTATCTGAAGAATGGCTTTGAATAGGGAGAAGATGTGGTTGCTGGAATTAGGACACCAGAAGACTTGGACACCATGAAAAGTTGCATGCCTGAAGCTTACAAGGAGCTTGTGGAGAACTGCGAAATTCTAGAGCGACATTACAAAGATATGATGGTAAAACTTAAAAAGTTCTCAATTGTTAGGAAGATGATTTTAGTCGTCAGTATTACTTTCATTACCTTCTTGATTTCTGAGATTATAATGGTCTTCATGTTCTCAAAGCCTGAAGTACAAGTCAGTCATATCTTGGCAACATTATACAATAAAATGATTTCTATTGTACGTTAGTAACATACTGGGATGGGGTATTTTCTGATAAATACAGGACATTGAATTCACTGTCCAAGAAAATAGGTTGTGGATGTTGCAATGCCGTTCTGGAAAGCGAACTGGTAAAGGTGCAGTAAAGATAGCTGTAGACATGGCAAATGAAGGGCTTGTTGATATGCGCTCTGCAATTAAGATGGTGGAGCCACAACATCTTGACCAACTTCTTCATCCACAGGTATATACATGTCGACAGTGGTCTAATAGCAAATATTTCTGCATATAGATTGGCATTTTCATCTTAACCACAAATTAAAAATCATAGGTTAAATTGAAATTGATATTAATTAATTGCCATTTAAGGAACTTAAGATGAACTTTGATGCAAAGTTTAGGCTAATGGCTGAATGTATATGCAGAATCATTAACATGAGCCTGTATATTCAGTATATCTCAATCAATTTATTTAATTACGCTAGCTTGTCATGTCTTTCATATCTGGTGTTCCTTTGGTTGTTCTTTGCACACGAAAAAATTTGTAATAATCGTTCTTATTTTGCTCTATGGTGAAGATCCCTATATCTGCTCTAACAATGCACTGTAGACATTTGTATGCATACAACAACATATGATCACATTTATGTGATAATGTAAAGGTCTTCCTAACTTCATTGGAACGTTGCTGGACTAGTTTGAGGATCCGACTGCTTATAAAGACAAAGTGGTTGCCAAGGGCTTGCCAGCATCTCCAGGGGCTGCAGTGGGGCAGATTGTGTTTGGAGCTGATGATGCTGAAGCATGGCATGCACAAGGAAAGAGTGCCATCTTGGTATGCTCAAACTAATACCCTTTTTCACAATTCCCTTTCTTTCATAGAGCTGTTAGTTTATTTTGAGCTAAATAAAGAGAAATTTCCTGTGTTGGACAAAAAATGCAGCTTATGGTTATGGCTTGAGATTACTAATGCAATAGATGTAGTTATCATTCTAATGGCATTGCAGTTTGCTCACTGATTCCATTTATTATAACATGAGTAAAAAAACACTCTTTGTATTAAAATATGTATGCTTAGTTAGGATATAGCTGCATGTCAGATTATTGAACATTATGATATTAGGTTGAACAAATTTCATCATACAGGAAACACATTTGTTTATGACTTTGGTCACTCCACTCACAAGATCTTATTTCATATGAATTTCAACTTATTTTTCCCATTTCATTGATTAGAACTGAAGTTTTCTATGATTTTGTGTAATTGAAGGTGAGGACAGAGACCAGCCCTGAGGATGTTGGGGGTATGCATGCAGCTGTTGGTATCTTGACGGCTAGAGGTGGCATGACATCTCATGCAGCTGTTGTAGCGCGTGGGTGGGGAAAGTGTTGCATTTCCGGCTGTTCTGAAATCCGTGTAAATGACAATGAGAAGGTAAAATTCTAAAAATTGGATCTCCTATGCATTATAGCTGCTTCAGAATAAGAGGGAATATAATAAATAGGTTTTGTTTATGAACAATGCAGTTTGTTGTGATTGGGGATATGGTGATTAAGGAAGGAGAATGGCTCTCACTCAATGGGTCAACAGGTGAAGTGATATTGGGAAAACAACCACTCTCTCCACCTGCTTTAAGTGGCGACTTGGAGATCTTTATGTCTTGGGCTGATAAGATAAGGCAACTCAAGGTGCTACATTTCTGTTAACTGCTGTAAGTGGTAGTATTGTCAGTAGTGGGAAATTCTATAATCTAATTTAGTGATATGGTGCTGTAACAGGTCATGGCAAATGCTGACACACCTGAAGATGCCCTAACAGCAAGAAACAATGGTGCCCAAGGGATTGGCCTTTGCAGGACAGAGCACATGGTAACTGTTTCTCTTATGTCACTGTCATCTGCCTCATCGTAGCATGTAAAAGAAACAAAGTTTCCAGATATGTATAGTTAATTATCAATGGAATTTTGGAAGTATCTTCAAATCTGAATGGTTCATTGTTTCTAGACAGGATCAAATATGAGTCAAGTACATGGCTTTTACTACAGTATTAGGGTATACAATATACATATGTGTGTGCAAATTTTCTTAGACAGTTGTTGAAACAAGGACGTTATAAATTTAAGATATTCCCTTTATTTTTATTACAATGTTGTATCCATGTAAATCCCCAACTTCTATCCAATTGCAAGGTAGAGCTCGAGGAACTTAATCAAGTTCTTCTCTTCATTTCAAACATCCCTCATACTTAATTTTATGAATTTCTTCACAAATGTTTCATATGCATGAAGGTTACTGTATATTGGTGTTAACTGAAAACAATAAATTAGCTTTACTCTCTAGATCATCTTTTATCTGGTCTAGTAAGGTTACAATTTTTTTTCTCTCTCATGCTTTGGGTTGTTTCAGTTCTTTGCTTCAGATGAAAGGATAAAGACTGTTAGGAAGATGATAATGGCAGTTACACCTGAACAAAGGAAGGTAGCTCTGGACTCTTTGTTACCTTATCAAAGATCTGACTTTGAAGGAATTTTCCGTGCAATGGATGGTACTTTCCTCTTCTTTTGTTTTGAAAATTATGAAATATCTGCCTTGTGGAGCAACAAATTTGGTAAACTGCAATGACAATAACAATAGAGAGAGATGAAAAGCTTAGTACTGCAGTGTTTTGGGCACCCAGTTTACATTTAAGTCTTTGTTATATATATTTTTATTGAATCTGTAATTAACCAAGATTATATGGAATTTTCAGGCCTGCCAGTAACAATCCGACTGTTGGATCCTCCACTTCATGAATTTCTTCCAGAAGGTGACCTAGAACAGATTGTAAGCGAACTAACTACAGAGACAGGAGTAAATGAAGATGAAGTTTTTTCAAGAATTGAAAAGTTATCAGAAGTAAATCCCATGCTTGGTTTCAGAGGCTGCAGGTTTGGTGACCCTTCTTGTGAGCTCTTGTTTCAAAGATTGCTCAAATTTTGTTCTCATAGTAATTGGCAACTAGTACAACTAGTGCTCCCTTAATTGCAAGTAATACTATTAAAAAAATTTAAGCTTTCTGAGTATACAACTGATAGAATCTTAGTTAAAAGCCAATAAAGACGTTACTAAACAGACACTACACTTTGGAGCCTCTTACATCATGTTGGGCTCCAACTCTCATCACTCTGAACTAAAAATGCATGTGATACATTGAGCAGTGACTGCGTCTTCATCTTGGCCACATTTTAGAGTATTGATAATTTGACTGGCAACCCACAACTACCTCATTCCTTTTCTGACAATATATAATTATTTGACTATCCTCGAGTTCATATTACATTGTTGTTAGGATGACTCTGAAATAGCTCTCAACACTTGTTTTCTTGAGCAACACATGTAAAGAATACAAGATATATACAAAAAACCATTTCATTGTTATTCACAAATAACTTTTTCTCCTGTCTCAACAGGCTAGGGATATCATATCCAGAACTCACTGAAATGCAGGCACGTGCAATCTTTCAGGCTGCTGTCTCAATAAGCCACCAAGGTGTTAAAGTTTTTCCTGAGATAATGGTTCCCCTTGTTGGAACACCTCAGGCATGGTTCTGTCTCTTCCTTTGTCTTATTATTCTTGTGTAATATTGGGCTAACTTATTATGCATAAAATGAGAGAAAAAGATGCAACTATATTTACATTTCTCATTCTAAATCATGTTTTCATTTCTTTATCTTGAATATGTGCATGTCAGTTAAAACAAGAAACCTCAGTGTGATTAAACTTCATGCATTTTTAGATTTGCTTTTCTACCAATTATGTTCTCATAATCATAAAGCCAAAAGTGATCAGAATTCTTACAGTTTAATATTTAAGGGATCAAACGCCCAAAGTGCTTCTTCTGAGATAAGTTGACATTGTGTTATGTCAGGAACTAGGACATCAAGTGAGTTTGATAAGAAGTGTTGCTAATAAGGTGTTCTCTGAGATGGGTTCCTCCTTGAACTATAAGGTGGGGACCATGATTGAAATCCCTAGAGCTGCTCTAGTTGCAGATGAGGTATGCTAAGTTGAAATGTTCCTTTCAGGTTTCTATAAATACTTTTTAAGCCATAGGGAAGTCTTTATGAGGAAAGACATTATTTTTTACCGTCCCTCTTTGTAGCTTGGCAAACCATTATAAATTTCAACCTAGATAGAGGAATGTAATATTCATTTCTGCTAATAATGCCTTGCATCCTGTAATGCATGATTACAGATTGCAAAGGAAGCAGAGTTCTTCTCCTTTGGAACCAATGATCTCACACAGATGACCTTTGGTTACAGTAGAGACGATGTTGGCAAATTTCTCCCTATTTACCTAGCCCAAGGCATTCTACAGAATGATCCATTTGAGGTTAGTCTTTTTTAATTATTTTGACACAAGTCCATGAGCTTCTTGGGAAGATGGATTATGCTAAGATAAACAGAAGAGTTCATATTTAGGGGAATGGAGACGAATAGGAACTGATTTCTTCCACTCCAATTTTGTTGCTTGCAGGTACTTGATCAAAGAGGTGTTGGTCAACTCATCAAGATTGCCACAGAAAGGGGTCGTGCAGCTAGGCCTAGCTTAAAGGTATTATAAGGTGCACCTGCACTGTTGAAATATGTAGAAATGTTCCTGTCTATGGAGAGGTGATAGGACATTTGGGTTTATCAGAGAAAACTCAGGGTGACAAAAATGATGTTCAAATCGCATTAATGTGACCAGGCCAAGCAATGCATAGCTTCAATTAGCCATTTATGACATTGTTTGAGCTGTCTGCTGATTGAACTTCATGCATTTTATGATGGCTGGCATGTCATTCTGTCCAGATGATGGGGCTGCATTTTGCAGCATTCATCACTCATAAATAATGAAATATTTTCATGGTGCCATCTATGATCAAGTTGGAACCTGATATCAATTCTCAAATTCTTTCAAATACCCCATGCAGGCAGCTCTGCTAATAGCTTATTGTAATGTAGGGGCATATTTTTTTTTTTTTTTTTTGGGTATGTTTGATTATTTTTCTTGACTTTAGATATGATGGTGAAAAAACAGGTTGGAATATGTGGAGAGCAAGGTGGGGAGCCTTCTTCCATTGCCTTCTTTGCAGAGGCTGGACTGGACTATGTTTCATGTTCTCCATTCAGGTTGGCCTGTCTTGGAACTCAGAATTTTCTTATTCTACTTTCATAATTGGAACAAAATCCTGATTTAAATTATATCAACAGGGTTCCTATTGCTAGGCTCGCAGCTGCTCAAGTTGCTGTTTGAGAGGATTAACTACTTCAACACATTGCTTGACCTTGTGTAGTAATTGCATTGAATATGCATATATTATATACAGAAACATTCAATAATTGCATTGGTGTAGAAGACGAAGGCAAGGAGAAAGGGAATGCTATCAACATTATACAAGTGAAAAAGAATGGACAAGTCCTCCTATGGAGAAGAGGGGATCAGTATTTATGGCTGACAGAAAATCATCTGTGAATAATAATTCTTCTGTTTAGAGTTTTAAAAATAAATTAATTTGTACATTCAAAAGAAATATGTAACTGTAAACAACTCGAACTGAGGGGGAAAAAGAAGCTAAACAAGTCATAATTTGGGTACAAGTGACATCAACACATTTAATTTTGCAGAGCTGTTCCATGTATATATAATGCTTGGATCTCTTGTAACTAAACCAAATATATCATAGCTTGCTTCTCTATTGCACATACATGGAACAATGGTAGAACTTTAGATTGTAGAATGAAATTCAATCCTGACTAAGAATGAAAGGAATTTGTTGCTTTTTGTACATTGGAAGAACGAGATGTTTGGCTTAAAAGTGAGAAGAGAGGAAAGGGAAGACTGATGACAATTTATTTATAATTTTGTTTTATCAAAGGCAGAAAAATTTGTATTCAAATAGAAAGATAAATTTTCTTTTTAGAGAAATCCACATAATAAAATATAGGAAAATAATTTTAGTTATGATCTTATGGATAATCTTATAACCGATGAAACCCAGAACGAAACCCAGAACCGATCGAAACCCAGAACGAAACCCAAATTGCTCGAAACCAAGTGAAACCCAAAACAAATGAATAGAAGTTGCTTCCAAATACCCAATGATAACTAGCAAGCCGAATAGACGCGACGCGATGAAGAAGGAACAACGACGATGAAGAAGGAACAGCGACGATGAAGAACGAAACCCAGAACCGATCGAAACCCAGATCGAAACCCAAAACCCAGAACGCGAGGAAGACGAAGCCGAATAGACGCGACGCGATGAAGAAGGAACAGCGACGATGAAGAAAGAACAGCGACGATGAAGAAGGAACAGACGCGATGAAGAAGGAACAGCGACGATGAACAGCGACGATGAAGAAGGAACAGACGCGATGATGAAGAAGGAAAGGAAAATTGGTCCACTTTGAGTCTTATTTGAGTCTGTGGAATTTTGGTCCCACCTTTGCATCTCAGAAATCTGGAACTCGAGTTTTTAAAACTCGATTTGCTATTGAACTCGAGTTTTAAAAACTCGAGATGCTAGTTTACTCAATTATTTTGCAACTAGACAACTAACTAAATTATTAAAAAAATAAAGTTAAAAGGAAAAAAAATTCCAAATATATCATAGCTTGCTTCTCTATTGCACATTCATGGAACAATGGTAGAACTTCAGATTGTAGAATGAAATTCAATCGTGACTAAGAATGAAAGGAATGTGTTGCTTTTTGTACATTGGAAGAATGAGATGTTTGGCTTAAAAGTGAGAAGAGAGGAATTGGAAAAATGATGACAATTTATTTATAATTTTGTTTTATTAAGTCTGAAAATTTGTATTCAAAATAGATGAAATAATTTTATTTTCTTTTTAACTTTTTCACATAATAAAATGTAGGAAAATAATTTTAGTTATGATCTTATGGATAATCTTAGAATGTGAGAAATGTTGGGAAAACTACCCACTTTTTGGTGAGAGAAAAGTCTCAATTGATATTGTCATCCAAGTGTTGCTAACACAAATGTAATAGAAGTTGCCTCCATTAAATAACCAATGATAAGCTAGCAAGATATGTACTATAGAGAAAAAGCAACAAACATATAGAAGACATATAAAATATACACAAAATTTTGCATTTTTTTTTTCCAAATAGCATAATTTTAGGAAATATTTAGGAAAAAAAGTATTGAGTTAAACTTATTTAGTTATGTAGCATTTTTTTTTTGAAACTTGAGTTATTTAACCTTTATTAATGCATTGCACGCATTAGCGAGTAATTAGATTTTATGAAAATAAATCTATGATAGAAACATAAATAGTGTGCCTTTGCTAACTATTCGGTGCATTGCACAACTTAGCTACAAATTAAACGGCTATATAAGCAATGCATTAGCTAATTTTCTCTAAGCAAATGGAGCCAGCTAATTTTATTTTAAAATTCGACTTTACCAAAAAAAAAAAAAAAAAATCTCTTTAAAAAAGAGAAAAATAAAATTAGTCAAAGAAGAACGACGTCGTTCATTGTTTTTGTGTCTCTTGTACTTTGCTCTTGCTGCTCATAAAAATGGTCGGCCGCCACAACTGAATTATCTTCTCGAATCCCATAAACCATAAAAACCGCCAAAAACCTCAAAACCCCCAAAACCCCATTTCTCTTTCACTCTTGTATCACTCACAAAATGAGCGTGGAGTGCTACGTAGTGGTGCACAACATAGCAAAACGACACAACGTTGGCACACTGGCCCGGAGCGCCACCGCCTTCGGCGTCTCCGAGCTCATTCTAGTTGGCCGCAGAGACTTCAACGCCTTTGGAAGCCACGGCTCCACCTCCCACGTCAGCTTCCGCCACTTCCACTCTCTCTCTGACGCTCGCCAATTCCTCAAGGTACGAGAATTTTGTGGGTGTGTTTGCTTTTTGCTCTTTTTTACAAAGTCTTTGTCTTTTTGGTTGTTTTGGGTTTGGAATGTGAAATCTTGAAGTGGGTATTTGTGTTTCAGGACAAAGATTGCGATATTTGTGGGGTTGAGATTACAGACACTGCCGTGGCTGTCAATCAGCACCCTTTCAAGAAAAGCACAGCTTTTCTACTCGGAAATGAGGTATGGGGTTTTGAATTTTTTGATGGTTTGTATAAGTTTATTGTGACTTTCCTTGATCTGTTGGTTATTTAAAATTCTGGGTTGTTTTTCAATTAGTTTGTTTGGTGTTTCTTGGTGGAATTTCCTTTTAAGTATGGATGTCTGAATTTGTATGCTTTATCATTTCAGTTTTCAATGTGCTAAGTTAATTATATTGCTTAGTAATCATAGGCTTAGGAGGAATATTACAACATGTGCTTGCAAGTTGCAATCTAAGCATTAGTGATGCCTAGATATCTCTCTTTTGCTGGGATATCTACTCTAATGGATGGAAGTGGCCCTTCTAAATGTTTGGATGAACAAATTTTTTTTATTTTATTTTTTGTTGATAAGAAAAATTTTATTTGAAAAAAGACTACTTAACGCGAAAAGATCACAAAGTAGCAAAGATGTACAAATAAAAGGAAAAACAAAAACACAACCATGATCAAGGAAAAAGCAAATCTATAAACATTAGAAGGGAATCACTAGATGTGATGTGAGTCCCCAAGCCCGAGACCAATCAATAAGAGAAACCATAAACAAGGCCAGGAGCTGATTCCCTGAACTCTCCACATCTTCAAATTTGCAATTATTACACTCCCTTCAAATGCACGACATCAAACACAACAGTGTCAAATTCCAAATATCATATGAGTGCCCTTACTGGTAAAACCCAAGAGACTCCAAATGTTCTAAAGACAAAACTCCACAAAAGATAAGCCTTCTCGCAGTTTGGATGAATCAAATTTTAGCGTTGGAAGGTGGGGTTGGGCTTTTGAGTTCAATCTGTTACCCACGGTACCAACAAGGTGACAAGATAGAAATGCCACTGAGGGCTTCCTAGGCATTTTATTTTACAGTATTGCAATAAAGCTCACTGGAAGAAGAAACTGTAGTTTAGTTTGAGATCATTTGGGTATACAGAATATTTAGGCTATTTTTGAGATGCTTTGTTTTTACTTTGTAGGGAACAGGCCTTTCTGCCAAAGAATGTGAGATATGTGACTTTTTTGTTTATATCCCACAATATGGGTGTGGTACTGCTTCTTTGAATGTCACAGTTGCGGCTTCTATTGTATTGCATCATTTTGGAGGTAATTTTATTGACAATCATCAAAGTACTTCGTAAGTAAATTTCACCTTTTAGGGCATGCAGGCTTTCCACTTATATGTACTCTTTCACGGTGTAAGGATGATAGATAACCAATGTGCTTTGCCAAGAGTCTTGTAGTTCAACCTGTTGGCATCTCCTAGTGTTTCCAACAGAGACATCCAGGGTTCTAATCCCTCCTCCCCCAACTATCAAATTATCAAAAAGATAACCAATGAGCTCTAGCTCAAATGGGAAAACCCCCTTCTGTGTGATCGCATGATAACATAGTGGATGTTGTCCTCAAGACCTTCTTGCTGAGTGTTTTTGTGAAAATTTTCTTCCCATTTTCATCCATTTTCTTTCTGTCACGTTTTTACAGATTTTGTTCATGCATCAACCTAAATGGACCATTGTGTTTTCCTTGCTTTCTTACTTGCTTGTTGACATAGTTTTCTTAACAGGCAGTTGTAGTGGTCTGTAGTAATTTGGGTGCCTCAGGCACATAGTGTATGTACAGAGCCTCAGCCCCTAGAATCAAATTCTAGAATAGTATAGTGCTGTTGGGTGGTTCTGATAAGCAAAACAAGGAATATGGTTGCAACCACGTATTGAATTATCAATGGAGACATCCAGAGTTCAAATCCCCTTTCCCCAACTATTGAATTAACCAAAAAAACAAAAGGAGTGGGATGTTTAGTTAATGAAAATAATGAGAAGGGATGGCAACTCTGTTGGTGGTCCTTAAGCATTTTTTATGGCATTCATTGTTCATTATGGGGATATAGAGCTCTTCAAGATTAATGCGTAAAAGAAGTCTATAAAAAATCATACAAATTTTCAAAATACTTAATGCTTCTACAGCTAATGCCAAATACTCCCCTGGAGATCAGCAGACATGCTAATGTGTTTAGACCAACACTCCATGTTAACTAAGATCCTGAACCTGAATTAGCATAAATGCTTTTATCCTAGCAATCTGTAGGTAATCACTAGATCTTCAGTTTATGGGACATTTCCATTTAAAATGAAGCTTTTGTGGAAAGTTTGCATCTCTTCCCTATAGTCAGTTTGTTTACTGTCTAACTGCATCTGTGTTCTGATTGGAAAGAAATTCAAGTTCCTAAGAGTAACACTAAAATTTAACTAGGGAATTTTACCTCACATAAAGTAGGAGAGAAAATCCTTGCATTCAGAGGAGGGCATCACATTCCAATCAAGTGAGTCAAAGCTCACCGTATGTGGTTCCTGAAGATTAGTGTGGTAGTGACAACGATTTATGTTCCAGTTTCTTTTGATTGAAAAAAAAAAAAAATCTACGATTCTTTTAAACAGAAATTGACTAAGCATAGTTTTCTTCAGTTTGGGCAGGCTTCCCTGAGAGAACCCGTGAAGGGAGCAAGTTTGTTGTGGCTGAGAGACCTGTTAAACAGGTAAGACGAAGTTTCTGTGCAGAAACAGCTGATACCATCATTGAAGAGCGGAAATCTAGAAGGGAAAATGCTTCTAATGGTTTCTTTGATGAGAGTGAAGTTAACAATTCAGCCTCCAACCTTTTGGATGCTTTGTTTGGTGATGATTGACTGAAGGCAATTAGCCATGTGATATAATTGGCCTCAAACATTGAAAATAGTGTGGGTTGTGGGTCTATATTGCCTCAAATGCTGAAAGAAGGAAACATACAGTTCTTACAAAAGCCATGACTTTGAAAAGTCCATCACGAGAGAAAATTGTTGCAAGGTAACTGATTGAGAGAAGCTTCTTGTTGGAGGGATATGCTACAAGTTACAGTGAGAATTTAATGCGATTAGTCAATTACCATTTGTGACTCAAGATATTAAATGAAAGTTTTGTTTATTTTGCTTAATTAGCTCTCTATGTAAGTGCAGTTGTAAGGATAGGAAAATTATTAGGTACTTCAGGAATACCATAAATGTGTACTCTCTCCTCTCACATGAATGGTGGATCCCACCATGAATTTAATTAGTGGGACTCACTATTCATGTGAGAGGAGGGAGCACGCATTTATGATACTCTGGGAGTACACAATAATTTTCCGTAAGGATAATATTTTCTGTTAATGTTCTTTTGTTAGAGGGATATGCTTTTTTCAAGAAATATCTTACTATTCAATCTACTTTATAGTTGTTTAGTTTCACATGTAGATGTTAATTTAGATTACTCAATCTACTATGTTGTTGTTTCGTTTTACGTGCAGATGTTAATTTAGATGTTCTTTATGATAGTTATGATTAAGTAGATGTAATCCTCAAGTTGCTGAGGTGCTTATCATCAAATGGGCGCTCAACTCAGCAAAAGAGATGGATCATTGAGGATATGAAGCTAACAAATAAGCTACATTGTTAACATTAGTGAAAGGGAAAATCTCGTTACATGTTACATATTCGTTATTGCACACTTCATACATACTTCCTTTAAATACAAATAGTGGATATCCCGTGCAATGCGCAATACATTTTAATAAATTTAGTAAAAAAGTATTTATGATCCATTAATTTCATGAATACTATTATTATTTGTCATAATTAATCTATGAAGTTTTCTAGTAAAATAAAATTCAAACTAAATAAAAAACAAAATTCAAACTAAATATATTGGGGAAATATTCCTCTAATTCATGCAACTAAAAAATGTCACCACTTTCTCCAAAAAAAAAAAAAAAAAAAAAAAAAGTCACCATACTACGTTCACATTATCTCCTACAAACGTGGTGGTTCTTAGATGTCTTTATTGTATGATTTATGCTTTATATATAGATTTTATAGTGTTAATTTCTACATTTCTTATGCCACTAAAGTCTCTATCTCCATTATATCAACACTTATAATTTTTATGTCAGTGAAAGTAGTTTTTCTTTAGTTTCAAAATTGAAATGAGATAAAATTAAGACCCCTTAATATTTTAATTGAAGAAAATTTTGATTTTCTAAGGCCTTAATTATAATAGGGTGAAAATTGAAAGAATAATATCTTAATCAATTAGCTATATAAATTGCTAGAATTTCATGATACAATAATAGAAACAATAATGCCATAATGATGCAATAATATCACAATTTAACCTCTAAATTTTAATTGAGCTAAAAGTAGCCAAAACACCAAATATACTACAAATCCTTACCAAATATATGCATCATACGAAAAACTCAAAATCTAAATTAGCACAAAATATGAAAAAACCATCCTAACCACATTACAATACTACATCAGTAAAAACGAATACTTAAAATCTAAACAAAGAAATTAAAAATGAACATAATATTTTGAAAGTTAACATACCTCTCATAAAGGGAACTAAAGATATTGGGAGAGAAATTATGGAAGTTTGATTTTTATTTTATTTTTAGAATACTAAGTATTTTAGCGCGCGCGCACACACACACACACACATAGAGGTTTGATTCAATAGAAGTTTGATTTTTAAGTCCAAAGGAAATAGAGATTTATATTAGACAAATGTGGAGACAAATAATCATATTACTCAATATTCATTGAATCTGACTTTTGCAATTCTGCATTGAAGTTAGTCTTATGCATAAAATTGAAAAGTTTTCTTAACTCCTATATGTTCCATGACTTTTTAGATCTATTTGTATCTATCCAAATCATTTCAAATTATAAATGTATATAAATTCTTTTAATTTTATTAATGCATTGAAATAAATGCATATGTCATTATTTATTTCGAATAAATGCATCGAAATAAATGTCATACACCACCGTGCATCCATGATGCGACAGTCACTCTATAAGTATAAGTGCTTGTGGAGTGTGGGGGGCAAGTGCCAGAGTTCAAGTCTCTAAGAGAAAGCTTCACACACATGTACACTTAGATTAGGCTAGAGTAAAAATTTTATCTTGTATAAAAAAAGAAGAAAAAAAATTTCATACAATTCGTCACTTGGCAGAACCTCATACTCTCACACATGAGATTTCTGCTTTTAGATGTACTAGTAAGTTACCCGTACGATATACGGATAATATTATAATGTTTTATTTAAATTTTTTTTGGAAAATATTATACATATATTATAACATATTTATTATAAAACGTTGTTAGTAATAAGTTCATCATAAAAAGTAACAATTATAAATTGCACACATATATCTATTATTATAATTATTTTATTCAAGTAATGAGCAATAATTAAAACAACTTTGGAGTAATATTGTATAATAAAAATTGATAAAAGCAAATTAATTCATTCTATATTATTGATTTTTGTTATGTGATGTACTAAAAAGCTTCATTACGAAATTTTTTTTTTTTTTTTGTCTGTTTGTTTCTTCAATGCTTTGTTATTGCGATATGGTGACACTTGTTATCATCATTAGTTTCTCCATCTTCAACTTTTGAAGTTTAGTCCGTCTATATTTGTTCAATTTTTGAGCTTTCATCACTTTTTCCTTTTGTTGCATCATTTGTGTTAATCACTAATGAATTGGCACTAGAAGATTCTTGATTGGATCTTACAAAGTTTGGATTTTGTCGCTAAAATTTTTCGTAGGTATTTGCATTTATGTTAAATTTCAATGATGTGACAGTTTTTTTGTAAATGTTTTTATTTTGGTTAACTTTGGAATAGTGTAGAAAAAAGAATTAATAAAGCATATAGGATTGTGTATTTTTTTTTTCTTCCATACATTTTTGTCATTTGAAGGTGCATAAAAAATCTTAGCAACTATGTAATTTTCAAAACCATCTTTTAGATTGAATTCATTCAAATGAAATAGGAAAATCCTTTTTTTGTTCCTAATTTTTTTTTTCAAATCACATGGAATTCCTTCTCCAATATCAATAGTTTTACAATAATTTAAATAAGTTGTACCTTAGTTTATTTTTCAGCAAGATCTCTTGTAGATTTATTTAGGATTTTCTTGGTATCTCTATCAAATATCACAAAATTTGTTTTGTCAGTTACATAAAAAACTTCAATTTGAATCTTGTATTTGAAGTAGTTTTGCAGCTGTATAAATATAGTTGTTATAATGAGATAAATATATTATAAATATTTGGAGAGTATATAGTTAATGTGAGTGCCTCTAACTTTTGGATGGAATGATTTGTTTTTGTTTCACATTTTGTACACCAAAATGATCTTGCTTGTGGTTTGACATTCCTTTCACAAAGTATACACAAAATGTAATACCAACCCATTGTTGTATCAATGTTACTTATTGTTGCAATACCCTAGCAGTTCACATCTTGCAAAGAACTATGAAATTAATATGTATTATTTTTCTAATGTAAATAATATGATGTATCATTATTTTTTTAACGTAAATGATGAGTATAATTTGAAATGATTAATAAAACTGTTTCATAGGATCTCATTCAATGCATTTTATCTTTACTATTGTCTACATATTATTTAAAGATAAATCCTCCTAAGAAAATTGTTTTGCATGTATTTTTGTTATTTCTTATATATGATCATGTTTTTTACCATTCCTATCATTGAATTTTTTTAAAGAAAATATTAAGTTAATGAAATTTAGTGAGACAATATATGCTATTTATTAGACTTTTTGTTATTATAAATTTTAGAAATATGCACTTTTCAATTATTTCAGTAACCTTAGGGATCTCAAGATTTATATTCATTTTTGTTGCACCGGTCAATGACAGAGAATTTGTTTGCATAAGTTGCTTAGAACATTATTCATAGACAAAAGCATATTGAATTGAAATTGGGGAAAAATAGAGACATGATCCCATGAGACTAAGATTTTCTAGAAGTATCATCTATATGTGGAGAAGGAAGAAGAGAGTTTATAAGAGGGTAAGAGTTTTTTGTTTGATTTACACGTGAAAAAGGTCAAACTTGGATCATAATATGTAAGGTATTAATTAGGCTTTAATTTTTCATAAGATTTGGTCTACTTTTAAAAGATAGTCCATTTTGTAGTGAATAAATTTTGGTCTAATTGTAAAGAATACCCCATATTTTATATAGTAGTAAAAAGAAGTTATTATGTATATTTGATAGCAGTAAAAAAAACTTAATAAAAAGAGGAGAAAAATGCTAAATTTATATAATAGTAAAAATAAGTTACTATGATCAATTGAGTAACAATAAAAAAAAAAAAATTAATGAAAAGAGGTAAAAAATGTTAAATGTAACATTAGAGTGCCGTGTGATAGGATTTCATGCATTTTCACATGAGATCTCTGCTTTTATATATATATACTAGTCGTAGACCTGTGCGCTGTGGGTGATAATATTATTGTTTTAGTTGTTATTGGTTAATAGTTGGTTTTTCATTTTCTTTCAAGTTAATATATTGACTTTAAAAAAATATACAATCTAATATATTAATTCAACAACAATAACAATAAACGCCAAATTGATTGTCTCTAAATAAATACCAAATTATTTAAATCATATTATGTAATATTATAATATTACATTCTTATATACTATCTTTAATTCTTTACAATGCAATATGATAAAATTTAACAACCAAAGTGAAAAAAAAAAACTTAAAACACAATTAAATTGCATTAACCTAAAGTAGAGTTCTAAAAAACACAAAAATTTCTCAACCTAAAGCAGAGATGCAATATATATATATATATATATATATATATATATACACATCACCAAAAATTGAGAGAGAAAGAGAGATAAATAATTTTTTTTTTTTTTTTTTTTTTTTGTGAAGAAAAATTATGCATATAATAGAAAAGAGAATGCCAAATTTATACTAAAAGGATAACAGTAACAAGAAACAAAATAAAGTGAAAGATGAGGAGTGATATTAAGAGAGAGGGTAGTGGGGAGATGAAAATGTAAAGGGAAAGAGAAAGGTTGGAAAAAGTGTAAATATTAAAAAAAATGAGTACAATTTAATTTATTTAAATTTAAATAAAAATTATATGTTTAATTAAAAAAATAATTTAATTTTATGATGGATGTGACTGAGTTTAAATATTGAATAAAATTAGATGAAAAGATTAAAAAATTAAAAATATAAATATATATATATATATATATATATAAAATAATAATAAACACCATATTACCCAAATCATGTTATGTAATAGAATAATATATATTATATTCTTATCTATTATCTTTTTTTTAATTTTTTTATAATGCCATAGTATAATATTTAACAATCAAAGACTACAAAAAAAAAAAAAAAAAAAACTTAAAAAACAAAACTAAATAGTACCAATCCAATGTAGAGTTATAACAAACACAAAAATTTATCAACTTAAGCAAAGATGGAGGAAAAAAAAATACTCCAAAAATTATTGTGTGAGAGAGAGAGAGAGAGAGAGAGAGAGAGAGAGACAATCTTTCTGTGATAAAGAACTATGCAAAGAATGTAAGAGAGAATAACAAAATTATAGAAGATGGTGTGAATATGAAGAGACAATAAAGAAAGATGAATGGAAAGATGAATAGTGACATTAAGGTTGAGGATAGTGGGGAAATGAAAATGTAAGAGAGAGAAAAATGAAGAGACTAAATAAAGAAAGATAAAAAGTGATATTAAGGTTAATAGTAGTGAGAAGATAAAAAGGTAAATGCATGAGAAATATTGGAGAAAGTGTAATTATTAAAAAAAAAGTAAATGTTAAAAAACAATTATAGAAAAATTGGAAAGAAAAAAGATAATGACGTAGAAGTTAATGTGGCTTAACGTGAGCATAATAATATTAAACGCTTCAACTTTTAGTAATACATAGACATATAGACATAGGTATATATCCATATTAAAGCTCCAACTACAAAACCCAGCCAACAAAGAAACCACAACATCCACGGGATATGACTATGTCAGCTGAAGTCATGCTTCGCATTTTGCAAAGCCCACACATGTAGATCACAAAAAGAGTGCCATATCTGTTCAGGTTTCCTTTCTTTTTGGAGTAACTGTTTTATCCCGTGAGAAGAGGTGGTCCAAAAAACCTGGGATATCCCGAGTTACATATGTCAAACTTTTATACTAGGGAACGTGATATAATAAGGCAACCAATTTATGTGCCATATCGTATGTGGTTCCTGAAGATTAGTGGGGTAGTGACAACGATTTATGTTCCAGTTTCTTTTGATTGAAAAAAAAAAAAAAAACCTACGTTTCTTTTAAACAGAAATTGACTAAGCATAGTTTTCTTCAGTTTGGGCAGGCTTCCCTGAGAGAACCCGTGAAGGGAGCAAGTTTGTTGTGGCTGAGAGACCTGTTAAACAGGTAAGAAGAAGTTTCTGTGCAGAAACAGCTGATACCATCATTGAAGAGCGGAAATCTAGAAGGGAAAATGCTTCTAATGGTTTCTTTGATGAGAGTGAAGTTAACAATTCAGCCTCCAACCTTTTGGATGCTTTGTTTGGTGATGATTGATTGAAGGCAATTAGCCATGTGATATAATTGGCCTCAAACATTGAAAATAGTGTGGGTTGTGGGTCTACATTGCCTCAAATGTTGAAAGAAGGAAACGTACAGTTCTTACAAAAGCCATGACTTGAGAAAAGTCTATCACGAGAGAAAATTGTTGCAAGGGTAACTGATTGAGAGAAGCTTCTTGTTGGAGGGATATGCTACAAGTTACAGTGAGAATTTAATGCGATTAGTCAATTACCATTTGTGACTCAAGATATTAAATGAAAGTTTTGTTTATTTTGCTTAATTAGCTCTCTATGTAAGTGCAGTTGTAAGGATAATGTTTTCTGTTCTTTTATTGGAGGGATATTCTTTTTTTAAGAAATATCTGGCTATTCAATCTACTATATAGTTGTTTAGTTTCACATGTAGATGTTAATTTAGATTACTCAATCTGCTATGTTGTTGTTTCGTTTCACGTGCAGATGTTAGTTTAGATGTTCTTTCTGATTGTTATGATTGGGTAGATGTAATCCTCAAGTTGCTGAGGTGCTTGTCTTCAAATGGGCACTCAACTCAGCAAAAGAGATGGATCATTGAGGATAGGAAGCTAACAAATAAGCTATATTGTACATACTTCCGTTAAATACAATTAAAGCTCCAACCACAAAGCCCAGCCAACAAATAGACCACAACATCCACGTGATATGGCTATGTCAGCTGAAGTCATGCTTCGCATTTTGCAAAGCCCACACATGTAGATGAGCATCACAGGTGTAGAGTTATTTTTTTAGTTATTTGACACCACAAAAAATTACTTTATCTATTTTACTTACTCATTTTATAAAACATCGAACAACAATGGATCTATTTTAGTTTTCAACATAATAAAATAATATAAACATCACAATAAAATAACATATCTGCTACATTAAATAATACATCTTACTACCAAAAAAAAAATACTACAAACCAATCAATGGCACAATTCACAACCACTGCCAACCGATCAATGGCCTTTCAAAACAGTTTTAGCTGCAGCAGAATGCTATGGAAGTTAAAACATGATCATTTTAGACTACAGAAATATGAGAAAAAAGACTTTAAAACCATGTTTGGAACTAAGGGAGGGTGATAAGTACTATTCTTATTATTAGTCATAAGGGTGGCAGTGTGTTGGTATAGTTCTACAGATAACCATTCAACATTCATTATTGAACACTCCATACATACTATCTTTAAATACAATTAAAGCTCCAACCACAAAACCCAGCCACCAAAGAGACCACAACATCCACGGGATATGGCTATGTCAGCTGAAGTCATGCTTCGCATTTTGCAAAGCCCACACATGTAGATCATATAAGAGTGCCATATCTGTTCAGGCTTCCTTTCTTTTTGAAGCAATTGTTTTATGCAGTGACAACAGGTGGTCCAAAAAACCTGGGATATCCCGAGGTACATTTATGTCAAACTTTTGTACTAGGGAACATGAATATAAGGCAACCAATTAAAAAAACAGTTCGCTTATTAACGCTCATTTTCACTCACACTCAATTTCACGACTTCCTAATTTGTATAATTGTGAATGATCAACAAAAAGTGTTAGGTTCATATTGTCCTTAGTGGACAGAAAATGTGCATCACTCATGATTATACAATTTAACAAGTTGTGAAATTGAATGAGTGATTGGATGTGCTCCTAGAATTATTCTTCAGCAGAAGATGAAACCACAGAAACCATACTTACACTACCTTCGGTTCTCGTCACACCTGGTTTCGGCACCAGAGTTGGAATCATCTGAAGATTTACTTAAAGAAATGTATCCGATTCCACGACGATTGTTAGGAAAAAATAAGAGAACCACACTAGAAATTGCACCAACAACTGGAGGAAGCACCTCTAGCAAAGCCCAATGAAGGGACTCGGACAATGGATAAAAGCAATCCACGGTATTTCTATCCAAAAACACTACAACCCCGAACACGAACACCGCAAGGAAGCCATGAACAAAGTCCTCAAAGCCAAGCGGTTCGGCTGGCAATGTCTTGTCCTTAGGCGAGGGCCAAAGTTTACCTTGGGTTGTTGCAAACCCGTAGTGGATTTTCCCATTATCTTCATAACTGTCAGTGAATGAAGTAATGAAGCAAGACAAGCCACACATACCTACAAGAGTGGCAGTGAGATAATTGTAGATGGTCTTGCTGCACTGGCCATAGTTGGTTAGGACAGGACTGAGTAACTGGTACAAGAAGATTGTGCCAGTTGGGAGGACCCTGTTGAGGAACTCAAGCCCTGATAATGATTTGTCTTGTATGGTTTTTTGGGTGGAAGAAATCATTTGGAAATGTTTTGGTAATGCTTTGGTGGAGGATATATCTTAATGGGGATGAGTTTAGAAGACTATGGTTTTGCTTTTCCTTTTTGCTTTTTGTTATTGGACTTGCGAGTAGCAAATAAGTTATGATACTTTCAATTTATAAAGCCATGCACACAGTTTTCATGATTTATTAGTCAATTAAGGGATAGAGTGAGGTTGAGATTCTTGGGAATATTACAAAGAGTTATTGTACTATCACAGACAAATTTACAATTTTTGCTACAACTCTTTTACGTGGTAAATTATAATTGATTATCTGTCACTTTTATATTAATCTACTACTTTTTTTTCACTAATCAGCCAGCCACGTGGGTGGCAAAAGTTGTGCATTTCTTTTTGTGGTACTAGTTTTTTGTATTACAAATTTTATTAATACAAGCCTTAAAAATTGATGTGTGATCAATCACACACACACACACACAACATACATCTTTTCATTATGTTGTTAAAGTGGCACTTATTGTGTTCTTGTTATATGAATTTATTAGGTTTTTGTGATAAAATTGTTTGTAATATAGATGGTATAATTACATTTTTTTTTTACCTTAAAAAATTATATCGGCTGAAGAGCTAGAGAGGATTTTTTGTTGTTGTTGTCGTCGTTGTTTAGTGTTGAACCTATATACATGCATGCTTTTGATTGAATGCAGGGTTCAAATCCCCTTTCCCCAACTATTGAATTAACAAAAAAAAAAAAAAAAAGAGGGGGATGTTTAGTTAATGAAAATAATGAGAAGGGATGGCAACTCTATCGGTGGTCCTTAAGCATTCTTTTATGGTCTTCATTGTTCATTATGGGGATAAAGAGCTCTTCAAGATTAATGCGTAAAAGAAGTCTATAAAAAATCATACAAATTTTCAAAATACTTAATGCTTCTACAGCTAATGCCAAATACTCCTCTGGGGATCAGCAGACATGCTAATGTGTTTAGACCAACACTCCATGTTAACTAAGATCTTGAACCTGAATTAGCATAAATTCTTTTATCCTAGCAATCTGTAGGTAATCACAAGATCTTCAGTTTATGGGTGAAGCTTTTGTGGAAAGTTTACATCTCTTCCCTATAGTCAGTTTATTTACTGTCTAACTGCAGCTGTGTTTAACTAGGGAATTTTACCTCACAAAAAGTAGGAGAGAAAATACTTGCATTCAGAGGAGGGCATCACATTCCAATCAAGTGAGCCAAAGCCCACCGTATGTGGTTCCTGAAGATTAGTGTTGTAGTGACAACGATATATGTTCCAGTTTCTTTTGATTGAAAAAAAAAAAAAAAAAACTACGTTTCTTTTAAACAGAAATTGACTAAGCATAGTTTTCTTCAGTTTGGGCAGGCTTCCCTGAGAGAACCCGTGAAGGGAGCAAGTTTGTTGTGGCCGAGAGACCTGTTAAACAGGTAAGACGAAGTTTCTGTGCAGAAACAGCTGATACCATCATTGAAGAGCGGAAATCTAGAAGGGAAAATGCTTCTAATGGTTTCTTTGATGCGCGTGAAGTTAACAATTCAGCCTCCAACCTTTTGGATGCTTTGTTTGGTGATGATTGATTGAAGGCAATTAGCCATGTGATATAATTGGCCTCAAACATTGAAAATAGTGTGGGTTGTGGGTCTATATTGCCTCAAATGTTGAAAGAAGGAAACATACAGTTCTTACAAAAGCCATGACTTGAGAAAAGTCCATCACGAGAGAAAATTGTTGCAAGGTAACTGATTGAGAGAAGCTTCTTGTTGGAGGGATATGCTGCAAGTTACAGTGAGAATTTAATGCGATTAGTCAATTACCATTTGTGACTCAAGATATTAAATGAAAGTTTTGTTTATTTTGCTTAATTAGCTCTCTATGTAAGTGCAGTTGTAAGGATAATATTTTCTGTTCTTTTATTGGAGGGATATTCTTTTTTTAAGAAATATCTGGCTATTCAATCTACTATATAGTTGTTTAGTTTCACATGTAGATGTTAATTTAGATTACTCAATCTGCTATGTTGTTGTTTCGTTTCACGTGCAGATGTTAGTTTAGATGTTCTTTCTGATAGTTATGATTGAATAGATGTAATCCTCAAGTTGCTGAGGTGCTTGTCTTCAAATGGGCACTCAACTCAGCAAAAGAGATGGATCATTGAGGATAGGAAGCTAACAAATAAGCTATATTGTACATACTTTCGTTAAATACAATTAAAGCTCCAACCACAAAGCCCAGCCAACAAAGAGACCACAACATCCACGTGATATGGCTATGTCAGCTGAAGTCATGCTTCACCTTTTTGCAAAGCCCACACATGTAGATGAGCATCACAGTAGTGGAGTTATTTTTTTACCTATTTGGCATCACAAAAAACTAATTTATCTATTTTACTTACTCATCTTACAAAACATTCAACATCAATAGATTTATTTTAACTTTTAACACAATAAAATAATATAAACATTACAATAAAATAACTTATTTACTACAATAAACAATACATCCTACTACCAAAAAAAATACCACAAACCAATCAATGGCACGATTCACAACCATTGCCAACCGATCAATGGCCTTTCAAAACAGTTTTAGCTGCAGCAGAATGCTATGGAAGTTAAAACATGATCATTTTAGACTATAGAAATATGAGAAAAAAGACAATGTGTTGGTATAGTTCCACAAATAACCATTCAACATTTATTATTGCACACTCCACACATACTACCTTTAAATACAATTAAAACTCCAACCACAAAACCCAGCCAACAAAGAGACCACAACAGCCACGGGATATGGCTATGTCAGCTGAAGTCATGCTTCGCATTTTGCAAAGCCCACACATGTAGATCACATAAGAGTGCCATATCTGTTCGGGCTTCCTTTCTTTTTGGAGCAACTGTTTTATCCAGTGAGAACAGGTGGTCCAAAAAACCTGGGATATCTCGAGTTACATTTATGTCAAACTTTTGTACTAGGGAACATGAATATAAGGCAACCAATTAAAAAAACAGTTCGCTTATTAACGCTCATTTTTACTCGCACTCAATTTCGCGACTTCCTAATTTGTATAATTGTGAATGATCAACGAAAAGTGTTAGGTCCATATTGTCCTTAGTGGACAGAAAATGTGCATCACTCATGATTGTACAATTTAACAAGTTGTGAAATTGAATAAGTGATTGGATGTGCTCCTAGAATTATTCTTTAGCAGAAGATGAAACCACAGAAACCACACTTAGACTACCTTCGGTTCTCGTCACAGCTGGTTTTTGGCACCAGAGTCGGAATCATCTGAAGATTTACTTAAAGAAATGTATCCGATTCCATGACGATTGTTAGGAAAATATAAGAGAACCACACTAGAAATTGCACCAACAACTGGAGGAAGCACCCCTAGCAAAGCCCTATGAAGGGACTGGGACAATGGACAGAAGCAATCCACGGTATTTCTATCCAAACACACTAAAACCCCGAACACGAACACTGCAAGGAAGCCATGAACAAAGTCCTCAAAGCCAAGCGTTTTGGCTGGCAATGTCTTGTCCTTAGGCGAGGGCCAAAGTTTACCTTGGGTTGTCGCAAACCCGTAGTGGATTTTCCCATTATCTTCATAACTGTTAGTGAATGAAGTAATGAAGCAAGACAAGCCACACATACCTACAAGAGTGGTAGTGAGATAATTGTAGATGGTCTTGCTGCACTGGCCATAGTTGGTTAGGACAGGACTGAGTAACTGGTACAAGAAGATTGTGCCAGTTGGGAGGACCCTGTTGAGGTTCTCAAGCCCTGATAATGTTTTGTCTTGTATGGTTTTTTGGGTGGATGAAATCATTTGGAAATGTTTTGGTAATGCTGTGGTGGAGGATATATTTTAACGGGGATGAGTTTAGAAGACTATGGTTTTGCTTTTCCTTTTTGCTTTTTGTTATTGGACTTGCAAGTAGCAAATAAGTTATGATACTTTCAATTTATAAAGCCATGCACATAGTTTTCATGATTTATTAGTTAACTAGTCGCTAACTCGTGCGATGCACGGAATATTTGAACAAAAGTTATACACATTCACTTTTATTGGTGAAAACAATTAAATTTGATAATTCTAATTCAAAACAATCTTTGAAAATATGTATAAATAGATTAGTCAAATAAACAACATTCATCTAAAAGCCACAATGATATGGTTCAAGCATGTTCCAATAAAAAACCATATCAAATAATTACAACATATCAATTTCTGGAATGAAACCTCGTCCCCAAGAAATAATGAGCTATCCACATCAAACATTGTAATGCTTTCTCTTTTTTAAATTATCTAGATAAAAAAAATAAAAATAAAATATAAGCAAACTCCATACTACCTAGAGATTATTACCAATTATCTCAATAAAAAATGATATGACTGAAAATAATGGTGTATAAATACTAACAAAATTATATAAATCACAATAATGAGCTATTATACATTTATAGGATTTGAATACCACATGATTTAAAAAGAGGTTGAATTTAAGAGTAAGGTAATGATCCTAGACCAATTAAATATTTTATTAAGCCACTCTACCACTTTCTATGTCCTCAAATTACAAAGAAAGTCCATTAAACACACTCAATTCAAATTCACTAATTGCAAAGAATATCCAAGTTTATTTTCTATTCTACAAGCAATATGTAACGTCTTATCTACTTTTGACTTCCATCAAGGGTATATAACATTTTTTATTTTGATAATTACTAAACAAATGCAAGAGAATCAAATTTTACAAAGATATTTCTTCTTGATAAATCTTTTGATATTTATTCCTTTTAAAAATCTAAAATATGCGAAAAACTAATCAATTTATACAATGCAAACTATTAGGCTCTCTTAATTGTTAGACAATATGCCTTGAATTTAACTTGGGTAAAGATTCTAGTTCCACACTACATGTGTTTATTTAACGCATAAATTATAGACAACTTTTAACCTATGAACAGACATCACTTATTCTCATCCAAAATATTTGTTTTTCTGTAGTCTTGGCATAAATTACAAACAACTTTTAACCTTTGAACTCAACATCATCTAATGTTAGTTGGTATGAGAGAAGTCTTTTTCTTCAAGAATACAATCGAAAAAAAAAAAAAAAAAAAAAATTCCCACACAAAGCATAAGTCTTGAAATAATCAATTATATGTTGAAGAAAATGCAATCACTCATTTTTCTTGTTCTATCGCAACTCTTGCCTCCAAGAAATAGATATTGGACCAAATGATCTAGATGAATGTCATATTTCCATTTTCCTTGTCTTTTTGTTTTTCTCTTGTCAACTATCATTTGGCCAACCCTCACAATTTGAGTTACTTCCCTAGTCACCTCTTTCCCTTTTTATCATAGTTTAAATTAAGATTATATTATATTTACAATGGGAAAAAATTAAAGATTATATAATATTTACAAAGGGAAAAAAAAATCATATAATGAGCCAATGAGCTTTAAGCTTTAGCTCAAATGACACTTCTTCTTCTGGTAAAAGCAAGGTGATGCAAATGGAAATTAAATAAAGAACTTGAAAAATATTGATTCGTTTTTTGAAGAGAAAAATTTTCAATTATGTTAAATAGAGTTCAATACAGCAATGGCAGTTGGAGTTGGAGAAAAATTTTCAATTATGTTGCTCCCTTTGCATCTCGGATGATTACTCCAGGACTTCCTTAAAGAACATTGCACATTAAAGTTTGCTTTTACAACATTGAATTTATAAGTTTTCCAACTCAAATTGAACTCAATTTTTAAATGTATGATACTATTGATTTATTAGAAATTAGACATTACATGATTTTTTTTTTCTCTCTTGTGAAGTGTGAAATTGCCTAGAAAATATTTAAACCATTTAATCATCTGCTTCAATTAAATTTAGAGAGTTAGAAAAAATAAATAAATAAAAGGAAACATTTTTAGAAGTTTTTTTGCTTTACCTTATCTCTGAGTCAATAACCTATTGCCTTATATCACAAAGCAACAAAGGCAAAATTTTAATAAATAAAGTAAGAATAGCTACAAACATTGAGAGAAAATATGAGTTTCAATTTTAATATATATTTTTCAAGAATGTAGTTTTACTGTTTTAGACAACGTTAATGAGCTAAATCACATAATAACGGGCATAATGCATAATCTTATCATTGTCAATATTATCATAAAATTAATAAATTTTTTAATTAAGATGGATAAGAGGAAGCTTGACTAAGTTCTGCCTGAAAGCTCTCTAGCTTCAAATTTTACATGCCAATTCAGGAAGAGAAATTAATGAGTTGATAGAAAAACAAAGAATTAAGTCAACCCATCAATTGACTTCAAGGGGGGAAAAAATAAAAGGCTGAAGAATTGGAGTTTAATAAAATATAATGAGAAAGGATGCTCGTAAAACTATTAAAGAATGATCATTTGAAACACAACTCCTACAAAATAATATTAAAATTTTATGTTTAGTAATATCGAAATTGATGCATTGTTGAAAAGAATAATATATATATATATATAAAGCATGGAGGTGAAAGCTTTGAACTACATACTATATTAAACCTTTCTTTTTTATTTATTGAAAATGATAGATTTTTATTATGTAAATAACAATGTACAATGATTCAAACAAATGTGTTAAGAAAGGAGGGCAACCCATCCAAACACCCTCCACTTTGTCAACCATATATGTGCTTGACCTGATGATGTATACAAAAGCAAAAGTTCTAAACTGAGAATTGAACAACCAAACCGAGGTAAGTGAGATTCGGGAGATTGCTATTGAAAGCCTGGACTACTCTTTGATTATCACCTTTATAATAATGTTCCTTAGCCTAGTCCAGATTGCCAATTGAGCTACTTCCCTCATCACCCACCCAACTACCATCACTGCTTCTATTTTACCTAGAAGAGCTTTGTTCATGGGAAATAAAACATACCATAGTGATCCTTGGCCACGGTTCCTATTATAGTTCATTTTTACCACATTAGTGACACATCAGAATGACATATTTGATGGTTCCAATATTCTGGTTGGTTCTTAGAGTACGTAGGGGTTATTTCACTGATGGTTGTAGGTCAACACTCTTCCCCTACATATGCAAGGATGCAAAGTTTTTTTTTTTTTTTTTTTTTTTTTTTTTTTTTTTTTTTTTAAATCAATCTAGAGGTAGATGTTCATATCTATATAGATATAACAACCATCATTAATTAACCAAATCAACTAATATGTGTAACCCAATTCACGAAGGACCCTTGCTCATGAAAAAGGTGGGGTTGAATACCTAATCTTCTTGCAATAATTGTTTCTCTAGTGTATTAGTGATTCAATTGGAACAATTTTGACTTTCCATGCTTAATTTATTTCAATATGGAAACATTGTATTTTGGGAAAATGAAAAAGAAGGAAACAAAAAATAGAGGAAATCTTACTTCACAAATGGTGGTAAGCTTTTCACACCGTGCAAATCTCTTAGAGGCCTTTGGTCAAAGACCTAACAAATATAGCTATTTGATTTTTTACACAATCTTTTTGCACAAACGGGGTTAGTTTTTAACACTTGCAATCCATGAACTATGGCATAACAATTAAATTGAAAAGGTTAAATGATAATGTTTTAAAAAAAATTGATGTTTCGAGCTTTATACAGCAAATTGAACATTAAGTTGTAAGTCTTCTCCGACATGCCACTCCAAAATCCCAACTACTATCTTTAAGCTTCTCTTGTCCTAGTTTCTCTTGTTCTACGCTATGTGATGTTCTTCCTGATCAATTCCACCCACTTCTCTTCGTGATCTCGAGTTCAATAAATTTCTAAATATAATATACTGATTAAAAGTGGAACAATACCATGTTTGTGCTGCAATTATGGGAGATGGACAAAAACCAACTCTCTAAATTACTTCAAAAGTAACTGTCATCTGAAACTCTCTGTCATAACATTGAATTTTCTATGGTTCTACACTTTCAATCCGATTTATTTAGTAACAGAAACTTAAGGGCAAACATCAGGACAAGGAAGGACATTGAAAAGGCACAATTAATACTAAATAGAGAGACAGAGAAAATAGAAAGTCCAAGTTGAATCTGAGGTAAAGTAGAAAAAAAAAAAGAAAAAAGAAAAAAAGAAGTATGATGGGGTCGCTAATGTGGCTCAACAGGAATGTAACAACAATAAATACTCCGCTTCAAGGTAAAGTAGAAAAAAAAAATAGAAAAAAGAAAAAAAGAAGTATGATGGGGTCGCTAATGTGGCTCAACAGGAATGTAATAACAATAAATACTCCGCTTAAGCTTTTATATAATAATATATATATATATACATATTTTTTAAATGGAATTCAATTTTAGGTCTTTTATTGGATAGGTCGAGTTGAGTTTGTTGGAAATTTGGAGCCCATATTAAAATAAATAAATAAATATTTTTTTTAAAACCCTCACTGTTTAAGGAGCGAGACTTAAATGAGATATTTACCGACACTCCCTCAAATAAATCTATCAATCATCATCACTCACGTTTTAAAACCCCACTAACTGAAAGAATGGTTCTTCTCAAAAATTAAAAGAATGGAATTATTTAATATTTAAATCTTGTGTGGATCCAAGTCATATTTTGATCTCCTCCCACCAATGTTGAGGCATGAACATTCTCACACAAGCATACAATTATGATGAGTAATACGTGTTCCAAGCTCTTTCTTCCAAGAGGTTTTGAATGAGAAAAGAATAGTTAATGTAACTAACAATAATTTGGGTTCGGGATAGTTTTATACTTTTATATATATAAAGTCTCTTAGGGTCGTATGCTCAATTCTACTTTTATCTTTATCTTTATTTTTAAGAGATTAATACTTAATATGAATAGGCTTACGTCTAGTTTGTATAGCTTATCTAGAAAACTCTAAAAACCAACTATTAGGTAGAACTCTAGAAGTATGCACACAATCTTAGCACAACTTAAAAACGTTTGCACAATGACTTGAGTTTCACGAATTTGATAAAAGAAATTCACAAATTCTTAAAATTGAAACCGTGAATATCAAACCATATCTAAACCATAGACCATGATGAACACAATTATGCAGAAAAATTACTGCAGAAAATTCAAACACCAGGAAAACAATTGTTGTTGAAAATTCAAACACCAGAAAATGCAAAACCAACAATTGGTATCAAAGCCTACTTCAATATCATGATTGTATAACATATTGATTGGAATCACTACACTAATAAATAGTGGAATCACTACACTAATTCAAACACAATTATGCAGATAAATAGATCATGATTGCATCTCATACAAAACAAATAGTGGAAGCAAACACCACAGCACTACACTAATAAATCAGGGTCACACTAAGTTGTTGGAATCACAAAGGATAAGACCCAGCAATAAAAAATTCAACACACTAAGACATAACAATCATTCAGACCACAGCACGAAAGAGGCAGTAAAAGGGGGAAAAAAAAACATCATGCAAAAGAATAGAGCATAAAAGAAACTTGGACTTAGAGATACCTCAACAGAATCGTTTAGCTGCTGTCAGTATTTATATATTGTAAGGCGAGGAAGACAGAAAGGAAGGAAAACAGAGAGGCTATCGTGAGAAGGGAGAGAGGATGGCGATGATTAATTGTGAAACCGTAGAACAGAGAAGGTGGGGAAGGGGAAAGAACTAAAACATGGGAGACAGGAAATTAAAACCGTGTGCAACAAAAGGATAGGAAAAACAAAAAGTTGAAACCGTGAAAGCAAAGGGTTTCAGTTGAAAAGCTTTGGGTCTGGGCTTTATAGGATATTAAATTTGTATGAAGTGGGCTTTATAGTGAAGAAAAGGATGAAAATTATTTTATAATTATTTCTATTTAAAATTGATAAAAACCATTTTAAAATTGTAGGACAAATTTAGAAAAGATGAAAGAAATGACATGGGCGCTGATGTGGCTCAACATGAAAGTAACAACATTAAATGTTACGCTTCAGCTTTTAGTAATATATAGATTAAGGGATAGAGTGAGGTTGAGATTCTTGAGAATATTACAAAGAGTTATTGTACTATCACAAACAAATTCACAACTTTTGCCACAACTCTTCTACGTGGTAAATTGTAATTGATTATCTGTCACTTTTATATTAATCTACTACTTTTTCTTCACTAATTAGCCAGTCACGTGGGTGGCAAAAGTTGTGCATTTTTTTTTGTGGCACTAGTTTTTTTTATTACAAATTTTATTAATATAAGCCTTAAAAATTGATGTGTGATCAATCACACACACACACACACACACAAAAACATGCATCTTTTCATTATGTTGTTAAAGTGGCACTTATTGTGTTCTTGTTATATGAATTTATTAGGTTTTTGTGATAAAATTGTTTGTAATATAGATGGTATAATTACATTTTCTTTTTTACCTTGAAAAGTTATATGGGCTGAAGAGCTAGAGAGGATTTTGTTGTTGTTGTTTAGTGTTGACCCTATATACATGCATGCTTTTGACTAAATGCTTGCGATGACATTGTTACTCTTATCCTATGAAGAACGGGTGCGTTTCCAGATTCGGGTGCGGGTGCGAGACTCGGCAACTTTTGAAAAAATAGGGTGCCGGTGCGGTGGGGTGCGGCAATTAAAAAATTATTAAAAATATATTTATTTATATATATATATATTTGTTTGAAACTTTTTTATTTATATATTTTATATATTGCTAAGCATGCTTTTTTATATAATAATAATAGAAGACTCATATAACAATAATAATAATAATAATAATAATAATAATAATAATAATAATAATAATAATAATAATAATAATAATAATAGAAAAATAAATAGATAGTAATAAGTATACAAAAGTTTTTGACACTTGAATTATTGACAGAAGTATTAAAATAGATGAGACTTCTCATAAATAAATTTTTTTTTTTAAAAATGTGGTTAGTGCCTCACTTATTTGGTCAGCCCAAAAACAAAATAAAGGATATATGTAACAGATATTAAAATAAGTGTAGCTTCCCATAAAAAAAAAAAAGAAAAAAGAAAAAGGAGAAAGAGGTGCCTCTCATGTGTTTGGTGAGAGAGGCGCAAAAAACAAAAAAGGGCCTTTTAAGTTCTCCTAATAAAAAAGAAAAGAATCAAAACTCTTCCTTAAAAAAAAAAAAAAAGGAAGAAACAAAACAAAACAGCTCTGCAAGAAGACGAAGCACTCCGGCGAAGAACGACTCTGCAAGAAGAGGAAGCGAAGAAGACGAAGAAGCAAAGATACGATTTCAGTCCATCGGCGATAGCGGCGTATCAATATCTAGCCCAGTCCACCGGTATTTTCGGTTTAATTTTTTTTCCCTCACCGGCTGATTTCCTTTTCCTGCCCGAAATACACCGATATTCAGCCGATACGATCCGATTCGGAGCCGAATCGGTGCGAGTCGACGCAAATTCGGAAACGAAAAAAAAAAAAAAAAAAAACTTTGACGCTGCACCGATGCGCGGGCAGCCACGTCGGTGGCCGCACCCCGCGTCAAACTTCGGTGTGGCACCCTCCTAGCCGCATTGGTGCTTCCTAGCTCTTATCTGGATATTCAGTCTCTCTAGCTGTCCTCTTTGTTCCCATGTGCATGCTTTTGATTGAATTAATGCTTGCAATGGCATTGTTACTCTTATCTGAATATTCGATCTCTCTCTATCTGTTCTCTTTGTTCCTGTGTGCTTGCTTTTGATTGAATTAATGCTTGCAATGGCGTACGTTGTTGCTCTTATTTGAATATTCAATCTCTCTAGCTGTCCTCCTTGTTCCCATGTACAGACTCTTCCAAACTCTTTCTTTCTGCCGCTCACTAGCTCGGTCGGCCTATATTTCTAACCCTCATCTTTGACTCTCACCACAGCCATTGATCAAAGCAGTGCATTTATTTGTGTGTGGTTTGTTTTCATCTTTGCTCTTTCTCTTGGCTCCAGTTGTGTTTTGTTTGGATCGATTGGTGGTTGATTGTATGGGTCCTGGTGATGTTTCATCCACTTCTTTTTTTTTTTTCACCCAATTCTACAAAATTTTGAACGCCATAACCATTGACATAAACAGCAGTTGAGACTTGAAACAATTCTCTCTCTCTCTCTCTCTCTCTCTCTCTCTCTCTCAATATTAATAGGAAGAAGTTAACGGATGTCTTTAAAGTATTGAATTATGAAATATTTTTAAAAACTCTCTTTACTACTTTTTGTATTTTCCATAAAAGTGATATTATTTATTTATTTATTTTTTCTAAAATGGTTAGTTAACAAATGCCCTAAGGGCACATGTTAATGCAACCCATATTAATTTATCTAAATAGTTATATAATAGATCCTAAAGGAACAAATAGTGATGCAATAAAGTTTGTGCATGAGTAGTGTGCTAATAAAGTTTAACGTTAGGTAAAAAAAAAAAAAAAATGCTAACGAATGCCCTTAGGGCATTGTTTAATGATCCATTTAAAGAAAGTTTTTATGGGGAAAGAAAGAAAAGCAATTAATGTTTCGATAATTTTTTTCATTTTCCATAAAAACGATGTCAAAATTTTCCTAAAATGGATTATTAACCAATGTCTTAAGGGCACTCATTAGCATAACCCAAAAAATAAAATGGTCAGATAATAAAGTTTGTGCATGAGTAGTATAGTTAACATAAAGTAATAAAATCTCTGATAGTTGAATAAGATATCTGAATTTCAATTTTCACCTACACAAAAAACTGATTAGTGTATTGGTTTGATAATAAATAACCATCATCAGGAGCAGACATTACAAGGTTAAAACTCTCAAAAAAATATAAAGTACTAAAGTTTGATGTTGTGTAAGAGTGATTAATATAAACTAATAAATTAATGGTCATGTTAATGAATTCTCTTAGGGCAATTGTTTTTTGATACACTAGCCGCGAACCTGCGCGTTGCACATGATAATTATTTTTTTGGGTAGTTTTATTAAAATTTTTTATACAATTTAAACTAATTTAATAAAGAGTAATGTATTTTGTAATTATATTTTTATTTATTATAAGAATAATCATAAATTTAATATAGGAACAATTATAAATCATAAATTCAATAATTTTTCTCATACTAAAATTAAAAAAAAATACAATTTTTCTCAGAAATTCAAAAGGTAAGTTAACGAAAGTATTTATTTTTTAATAAAATTTATTTATACAATTTTGTGAATCATTAAAAAGAATATAAAATTTGGAAATTATTTTTTTAGTTTTAAACAAACTTTCTCAAACTTATTTTTTCTGCCTACAATCCAAAACACTGAAAAAAGTAACTAAAAAAATTAATAAAACTTAGCTATGATTAATTGGACCAATTAGGAAAACAATTTGTTATTTATAATCTGCTAAGGTTATTATTTTTTTTTTTTTATAGAAATTTTAATTTTGGCCATCCAAAACATATTATCAAATAAACAATTATTAGCAAAATCTAATAATTAAATTTCTATATATGCATTGTTATAAAATAATAATAATTAAAGTAAAATTGCCAAAAGATAAAATTTCTCTCATACAATAATTATTGTTTAGCCAACCTTTTCTTTTCTCTAAATAAATGGCATTATAGAGTACTTCTAATACAATTATTAAGAGTACTTTGTCCACCACAAAGGATTAAAAAATAAACAAAAATGATTAAAGTCTCAAAGTTTAATATCTAAATTGAGCACTATAAAAATCTTGCTATCAAATTACAATAACTATCAAATTAAATTATCCAAATCATGTTATGTAGTACGATAATATTATATTTTTATATTTAATCCTTTATAATGTAATAGGATAACATTTAACAATCAAAGAGAGAGAGAAACAAAAAAAACTCAACAATTAAAAAAAACAAAACTAAATTGCATTAACCTAAAGTAGACTAAAGAATATAAAAAATTATCAACTTAAAGCGAAGATGCAAGAAAAATAAAAAATAAAAATCCATCCAAAAATTGTGTGAGAGAGAGAGAGAGAGAGAGAGAGAGAGAGAGAGAGAGAGAACCTTTTTTTGTAAGGGAAAACTATGCATAGAATGAAATAGATAATAATCGATAAATTTATAGTAAGAGCGTGTGAATAAGAAGAGACAAAAATTAGAGGAAGATAAAGGGAAAAATGAAGAATGATATTAATATAGAGGGTAGTGGGGAGATGAGAAGGTGAGGGAAGGAGAAAGGTTGGAGAAGTAATGGGGAGATGAAAAGGTATAAGAAGGAGAAAGGTTGGAGAAATATAAATATGAAATGAAAAAAATATTAAAATAAGTATAAGAAAATTTGAAGAAAAAAATAATGACGTGAACGCTGACGTGACTCAACGTGAGTGCAGCAGTATTAAACGTTGTACTTTAACTTTTACAAAAACTATCAAATTAAATTATCTAAATCATGTTATGTAGTAAGATAATATTATATTTTTATATTTAATCCTTTATAACGTAATAGGATAACATTTAACAAAAAAAAAGAGAGAAAAAAAACAATTAAAAAAAAAAACTAAATCGCATTAACTTGAAGTAGACTAAAGAATATAAAAAATTATCAACCTAAAGCGAAGATGCAAGAAAAATAAAAAATAAAAATCCACCCAAAAATTGAGAGAGAGAGAGAGAGAGAGAGAGAGAGAGAGAGAACCTTTTTTTGTACGGGAAAACTATACATAGAATGAAGTAGATAGTGATCGACAAATTTATAGTAAGAGGGTGTGAATAAGAAGAGAAAAAAGTAGAGGAAGATGAAGGGAAAGATGAAGAATGATATTAATGTAGAGGGTAGTGGGGAGATGACAAGGTGAGGAAAGGAGAAAGGTTGGAGAAGTAATGGGGGGATGAAAATGTATAAGAAGGAGAAAGATTGGAGAAATATAAATATGAAATGAAAAAAATTTTAAACTAAGTATAAGAAAATTTGAAGAAAAAAATAATGACATGAATGCTGACGTGGCTTAATGTGAGTGCAGTAGCATTAAACGTTACGTTTCAGCTTTTAGTAATATATAGATATAGATAAGGCAATTGTTAATAAACCACAATAAGAAAATTTTGACACAATTTTCATGAGTAATATAAAAATCTATCAATAACATTTATTGTTTTATTATTCTCCTAATAAAATGCTTCTAAAGATAGCTCCTAAACTAATTAGATGAAAGCTCATCCATTTAACTTGACATATAAATCAATATCTTATGACTATAAATTCAAGTAATTAATCCAAAATATAGTAAAATAATATGCATGCTTATACATGAAAACATTTAATAGTAGTGATAATATAATAGTCTTACTTGTGTGAGTGAAATGATTACCTTGATTGACTTTCACATTAAGTTATTTTTTGGGTAGTGCGTCTGTAGCCACGTTTTTTTTTTTTTTTTAGCTGAGGGCCTCTTGCACTATTCATTGTCCATGAACAGTGAATTTAGGCATATGAACAATGCAACGCACATGAACAGTAACTTTATTATTATTATTATTATTATTATTTTTTTTTCAGTTTTCAGCAAAATAAGTTGTATCCAAACGGATCCTAAATATTATAACTAGGTCACTTGATAAAAAAATTAAGAAAATTAACTTGAACATATGATGCAAGTTTAAACAAACAATTACATACTAATTTAGATTCAATTTAAATTATAATTTTGTTTCGACTTCAAAAAAAAAAAAATATATATATATATATATACACACACACACAAGAAATTTAACGAGCACGAGGTAAACAAATAGTTTGAATAATAAACAAAGAAATGAGAATGCTCCTTTATATATATATATATATAAAATTTAAAATGATTCTAAAGATGTATTCTCTATTTCTAATATTGAAAATGATTTCACAACCAAAACATTCCTTTTGCCAAAGGCTAAAATGCTTTTTGCCTTATGTTTCAGATTTAAAAAAAAAAAAAAAATCCTCCCAATTAGTTTTTTTTTTAATCCTCATAATTTTTATTTTATTTTTGTTTCATATTTAACAAATAAGCTATCAAAAACTACGAAATACCAAAAAAGAGGAGTTTATTTTCATTTAACAATAAAAGTAATCAATAGGCTTCATTATGATAATTTTTCACTTGTTTTCTTACCTATTAGGCCCCAAATTGACCCTTAATCAAATTGTCCTCCTAGGAAACACGTGAGGGTCATGTGGAGCGTACATGCATAATTTCCATACAACCTGTTTCGCATAATCGTAACAAAAAGACTAATATGGGCATTTCTTAAAATTTAAGGGACTTCCAATTTCAAATTAGAGTTAGGAATTACAAGGGGTCACTTTGATTTTGATTGAAATTTAGGGTGATTTTGTTGGTTTTTTGAAGTCCTGTGTCACTGGTTCGAACGGTCGAACCTTACCTCACCTCCTCCCACTATCTACCAATAAAAAATAAAAAATAAAGGTGTATACTATTTAGTTCAATTCAAGATGCATTATTGAGTTAGTGTTTGTTTGATATGAATCACAATATTCTAGATTATGCATCATTTCAACCAAAATGAACCACCATATAAGAACATTTGCTTCAGATGTGAGTATGAGCCTCACAAGATTCCAATATATATATATATATATATATATATATAAAGATAATCTGACAACAAAATAACGTAAAACAACAAATATAAACGGCATTACAAACCAAAAGCCACCAAGCCCTGGTGATTATGCTTGAGAATTTGTTGGTTTCTTTATTTGGAATTGAGTAGAGAAGGACCAATCAATCAAACGATGGCAATAGGGTGCGATGGGTCGGTGGCTTCTCAATTCTCATTTTCTGACTGAAATGTTCATTTTCTTTTTGAGTAATTACACTGGTCTCTTTTGAGATTTGGAGAAATAACATTTCATCTCAAACCATAAGGGGAAAACCATTTTTTCCCTTTCATATCTGTTTAATCAAACCTTGTTAAATTGATGTTAAAATGTTGTGTACCAAATTCATATGTTTTGGTGTAGTTTTTTTTAGTCTTCTAAGTTTTAATTTTTTGTCAATTTGAGGCTCCAATACAAAACTCAGTTGGTGTTGCCGTCAGAACCACTACAACGACGCCTTTTTGCTCTTTTTTTTTTTTTTTTTTTTATTTGAAAAAAAAAAAAAAAGAAAAAGAAAAAGAAAACAGGGGAACCACGTCGTCGTCGTTGTCTCTCTCTTTCTCTCTGTGCTCTCTCTCTCTCCAATCAATCACAAAAGCACAGTCCGACTTATAGCCAAAATGAACGACAACGATGTCTCCAAGCAGATCCAGCAGATGGTCGGATTCATCCGCCAAGAAGCCGAGGAAAAAGCCAACGAGATCTCCGTTTCCATCTGTCATTGCTGTCCACCACAAATATAAGACCCAGTGTGTTCTGAAAGTAGTGCCTCCACAAGGGACGGATCTTGTCCTGACCCCCCGACAACATATACTAAAATTTACATTGGCATTAATAGGACTTTTTTCTTTTTTTTTTTTAATTTCAAATCGAACAGAAAGCAGAGTATTAAATTACTGACCTAAACAATTAGATCTTTAAGAAGCCTCTTATACACATGGTGATCGCTGCTCACATTTAAAAGCTCCTTGGCGGCGGCGTCTTTCATAGCATTAACGATGTTGTCTTGAGCTCGAAGAACTTTGATCTGAGACGCATTAAGGTGCATCGAGTACTCATTGCAAATTTGCAAAACACACATAAATCTCTCTCACTTAAAAATTTTCAAACTACGATTCTTTTAGATTTCAGGGGAAGGGGAACGACGACCCTTAATGTTTTCTGTTTTTTTTTTTTTTTTTTTTTTTTTCAAAATTTTCTTATTTTCGTTTAATTCCGAATTAAAAAAAAAAACTCAAGCAAAACAGCGTCGTTTTAGTGGTTCTGATGGTAGCACTTATTGAACTGTAACAGTGCCTTGAATTGACAAAAGATTGAAAGTTAGAGGATTGAATTGACAAAAATGAAAGTTAGAAGACTGAAATGAAAAACGATGAAAGTTAGAATGTCAGTTTTGCATTTTTGTCTACTTTTAATTTATCTAACAAAGTTTTCCTTTAAACTAGATTGGAGGAATCTCCACTAATCTATTGCGTGGCTTGATAAACACATTAACGTGTATTATTGAAACAAATCATATGAATCATTAGATAGATCACGTGATTAAAAGTGCACATGGATAATTTCATCAGTTGTTAGGTAGTAACTTGTTCAAAAAAGAAGACTTTTTTTTTTTGGCCACATAATGGGTTTGACAAAATTTGGTTCCAATTGGTTAGAAGTTGAAAATTTTTCCTTATTTATATCAGATGGCAACTACATTTTTCTAATTGGAAATTGTTTACCTCCAAATTGGTTTGAAGGAAAATTCCTTCAACACACTATGTGGTGACTAATAAAACCATCCATGTATATTTTTAGTTACATAGCATATTTGATAAGCCATTTAACTTATTTAAGTAATACGCTTGAATGGTTTTATGAATAAGGCTTTGAACAAGATTCCTCCAATCCAAAATTGGAAGTATATAGTGTCTCACATATCTATAGACTTACCTTTTTTCTTGTTTAGCTAGTAGCTAACAGATGTGACGAACTTTCCGGCCAGTATCGCATTAATTATTATCGATACAGGGGATTTAAGGAAGCCAGTACTGAGCATATATATATAGGAAACAAGATCCTGGCATTGATGTTATACTAGGAAGCCAAGTTAGCAAACAATCATTGAGATAGCACGGCGTTTGGTTCGAACTTAAGGTATATAAGGTCAACATGTTCTTATGAGTCTAATTTAAAGTTTCACACATGGCTTTGTTTCTGTCTGTCCATATTGCCCAGGAATGATTGAGGGCTAAAAGGTCACATGGTTGATGATTCACATACAAGAAAATTGACTTCAATAGAATAAACGTAGTTGCATGATCCACCCTTTGTTTTTGAACAATTATTATATTATCTTTAAATTTCTTGTCACACAGCGTCAAGAAGTTTAAAACTACCAATGATGTACGATACCATGCATACAGTGATCTTTGTCATGCTTATTGCTTACAGAAAATCCTAACATATATTAAACGATTCTACACACAAGCAAATATATATGGCTACAAAAATAGTAGAAGTTATATCTTGATGGGAATAGCCCTGAGAGGCTCAGACCTGTGTAAGGTGATTCCAAAGGTTTCAGCCATGTCTATATCTTCTGGCTTCATCTCATCCGCAAGTCTCCAATGAAAGCAATGAACAAGAGATGCCAACATAAAGTGTACCATCTTGTTAGCTAATGGTAATCCAGGACAAATCCTTCTTCCAGCTCCAAATGGAATCAACTCAAAGTCTTGGCCTTTAAAGTCAGTGGAGTGCCCTAAGAACCTTTCAGGCAAAAATATATTAGGGTCTGTCCATATGCTTGGATCTCGCCCCATTGCCCACACATTTACTAGAATTTGTGCATTTTTGGGCACAGTGAAGCCACACATTTCTACAACGGTTTCTGCCCTGTGTGGAACTAGGAGAGGTGCTGGTGGGTGCAAACGAAAGGTTTCTTTCACTATTGCTTGTAAAAAAGGGAACTTAGAGATGTCCAATTCTTGAACAAGCCCATCCTTGCCCAGGACTTTTTCTAGCTCATCTCGGGCCTTTGCCATTTTTTCAGGATTGTGAAGTAACTCTGCCATTGCCCATTCAATTGTGCTTGATGTTGTGTCAACCCCTGCAACAAATAAATCCTGATACGAGAGCTAGTTAAGAAGACTTGATTAATTTTCCTATAAATTAATAAAGACAAAGCAATAGGATTTTAGAAAGAGCAATTAAGAATTATAATTGAATGATTAAATTTATTATTAGTTCCTAAAAAGATCAGTGATAATTTATTTATGGCATCAAGGCAGATGGAATTAAGTATTAAATCTCTTAAAATTTAAATTCACACCATTGCTTGAAGGAAAAATGTTATACAGGTCTTGCGTAATGAACTTGCTGTTGATACCAGAACTAATTTACTCCTTTGGATGACCAAAACATCGTTGAAAAGAAATATTATTCCTGATGGCTTATACCGTCTCAAAAGAAAAAAATATATATACATGATGTCTTATAACTGCCTAAAAAGTATATCTTGGTAAATAGTCTCAAGAGATGAGTTTAAAAGGCTAATATCATGGAATTCAATACCGAAAGCAAAGCTATAAGAAAGTTGGTCAATACCAGAAGCAAATGTTTGAAATCGTGGCGGCTTAATTCTGAATTATCATCTTCAGCAAGATTGAGGAAGGAATCTAGTAAATCGTTTCTTGCCTGCTTAGAACCCTCTGAAGCTCTTAATTGTACTCGTTCATCGATGATTCTGTCAAAAATCTCGATCAATTTGCCATAATAAATCGTCATCCTTCGTCGTGCACCTTGTGGGTCAACTAAACGAAGTACCGGGAAATAGTCTGCAATATTAGGCTTCCCAGCTATTTCCATGATAACACATACAAGCTCCTGGAAATCTTGAGCCGATAAATTTGAACTATAATGTGCCAAGTCAATGGAAAAAAAAGTGTTTGATATGACATTAAGTACTGTAATGAAGGCTGCTCGACCAATATCAACCACTTTCCCACCATTGCTGCAAGATTGACTAACATGGTCAAGTAATTCTTGCACCTTTTTTTGTCGAAGGGCTTGTGTGGCATCGAGTTGTTGTGGAGCAAATATTTGCTTGGCAGAAACTTTCCTGAGGTTCCTCCAACGAGCCAACGCAGGCAACCATACTACTGAAACTTTGTGGTGGTCAAATACACGGCAAGTGACCGGGACAGTTCGGCCGGAGAAGGCTTGGTCATTTTTTTGCAGTGCTTCTTTGGCTATGTCTGGAGAGGAAATGACTATGGTTGTTATGCTCCCTAGCTTGAGACTCATAAGGGGTCCATAGGTTTTGGAGAGCTTAGCAACATCTTGATGGGGTTTGTTGCTCAACTCCAGGATGTTTCCGATGATAGGAAAAGGGCGGGGGCCTGGGGGAAGAGTGGAAGAGCCAGACTTCCGGCCTCCTAGAGCAGAGGTGAGCACAGCAATGCATGCCCACACGATGGGAAGTATTATCCAAAATGCTTGGTGGTCCATTAACTCGAACTTGGTTCGTTCTTCTTGTCTTTGTACCTCGTGAGATATAAGAAAGCAATGGGTAAAAGATCAGGCTTAAGAGTTGTGAAATACCGAGAATGAATTATATATATTTAGAATAAATAACATAGAGAATAATTTGAATAATTTATTTAAATAATAATTATATATACATACATACATACATACATACATATATTTATTTTGCTTAAATGTATAATCAATTTCATGCAATTCATTTAAAAGTAACGATGTTAAAACAAATAAATAACTGCTCTAAAGATTACATTTGTATATTCATAAGCTTTATGTTTATAAATACTTTCACTTAAATTTAGCTGTACCGAAGTAGCTCAACAAAGCTGTAGTAACAATATATACTATGCTTAAAATTTTAAATATTACGAGTTTAAGATTTATATATATATTTTTAGTAAATTTGGATTTAGAATTTGTACTTTCAACCCAAACATGTATTTTCTCATTATGTAAGTACACTAAAATAGATCAAAGCGGACTAAAATGGACCGAAATGGAACAACGTGGACTGAATGGACAAAAAAGGACCGAATGAATTGAGTAGGAACAAGGTGGACTGAATAGGAACAAAGTGAACCGAACAGGACCTAATAGGACCAAAGTGGACTGAATAAAAATGGACAGATTGAGATTAGGACCAAAGCAGACAGAATGAACCAAACACAACCAAATTAGACCGAAGTCGACGGAATAGGACCAATGTAAATTGATAGGACCAAAATAGAAAAAATGGACTGAATAGAACGAATGTGAACCGAGTGGAACGAAGTAGTCAAAATAGACCGAATAGAACAAAGTGTAGCAAATGGCTTGAATAGGACTAAAATGGACCAACGTGAACAAAATGAACTGAATAGAACGAAATAGAATCAAAGTGGACAGAATGAACAGAATGAGACCAGAGTGGACAAAATGGACAAAATAGGACAAAAGTGGACATAATGAACTAAATAGGACCAATTTAGACTGAATAGAATCGAAATGGACAGAATAGGACTAATGTAGACTGAATGGACCGAATAAGATTGAAATGGATTGAAGTAGACTAAATGGACCAAATAAACTTGAGTGGACAAAATGGACTAAATAGGACCGAATGGACTGATTATGGACTCATAGACTGAATAGGACTAAAGTGGACCGAAATGGACATAATAGACTGAATAGAACCAATGTGGACCAAATAAGAATTTTTGAATATTTATAATTTTTATTGCATTTTTGGGACTCTTATTTCAAATTTATAATGTCTAGTTTTTTTGCTATATCTTTTAACTTAAAACTAAAGAGTTTAGTCCAAATATAATAAAATTTCATACTTTTCAACCCAAAAATAAAGAAAAAAAATTGAAATTTTGAGCTAAATTTGAAAAGAAAACCCACAAAAAGAATTAACTTAAGACCCAATTAGTTTAAAATGGACTGAAGGAGACCAAAATTGATTGAGTGAACCGAATTGGACTGAGTGAACCAAAGTAGACCTAATTGGATTGAGTAGAAATTGTTTAGTTTTTAAGGAGAACAAATTATCTTAAACAAATTTAGAGAAATAAATATTATACATTATATTATAATATAAAATAATTATTTATTTCCACGCATTGCGTGAGTCTACTACTAGTATACATAAAAGTAATTTCAAATGAAATTATAAAGTAGTCTGCATGTCATGTGAGATGTGAGTATTATTTCCTTTCAAGTTTAGAAGTAAATGTCATCCTTCCAAACCTCAAGGACAACCAATGTAGTTTGTGTATTATTATTTTGGTGAAAATACCGTTTTGGTTCTTACATTTTTGGGTCACAGTCAATTTGATCCATACATTTTAGTAACAGTCAATTTAACCCCTGTTATTTTTAACTTTGAGTCAATTTGGTCCATACTGTTAACCCACTAACGAAAAATGCTTATGTGTCACACACACCATGTACCGCTAGTACATTTCACACCTACACGTCAAATAAATTAATATTAAAAAATCAATTAACAGTTAAGAAATGCCAAGTCAATATCTAAATAAAAAATTAAATACAAAAACAAAAAATGATTCATATCCCCTCCGATTTTCTTAGCTTCCAAACAAAGCTTCACCAACTCAAATCCCAAACTCAAAAATGCTAGAGACGTAAATCAGTTCCCCCTTTTATCACAAATTACTCCACAATAGCATAGAGTTAACAATTAAAATAATCTCATCTTACGCCAATTATACTAATACAGAATTAATCCATAATCCAATTCACCAGAGAAACACACACAAAGGTCAAAAAATAATTTAAAAAATTCACCTAGCAAAAAAAGATCTAAAAAAAAAAAACATCAATATTCAAAAAGAGGATTGGTAAAAAATCTAATCCTTTCTTCAATCTCTGAATCCCTCTTTCTGTCTCAATCTCTTATATTTTTTGTTTCTCAGTTTCAAAACCATTGTCACAAAGCTTTGAGTGAAAATGATAACAATTCCATATTTGACCAAGTTGACGAGCTACTTCAGCTACAACTTGCTCTTCTCTTCCTGCCAGCTCCGTGACTTCTTCAGAAAAATATTCAATTGATACCGCACTAGCAATCTTCAAGTTCTTCTCTTTGCTTGCTTTTTGAATCGAATTGTGTACGGTTTCGATTTGTGTGGTGTTTTTCAAAAGCAAAGAACAGAAGCGAGAAGCCCTGAAATTGCTAGATCTTGAAAATGCCCAATGCCCATTGTTTGTTCGATGAAAATCCACTGGGATTTGAATAATATTTTTAAATTTATTTTTAATTTTGATACTGACTTTGCATTTTTTAACGGTTAATTTTTTTTTTTTTATATATTATTTTAAAGGCCATGTAGGTTTGAAGTGTGCTAACTCTCCATGTCATGTATCACATAAGCATTTTTAATTAATGAGTGGGAAGAAAACTATAAGACTAAATTGATTAATGAGTCACAATTTGTAAAATCCTTGGGTGGGAAGAAAGTTTGAACTATCCTAAAAAATATACGACCAAATTTGTGTAGACACACCAAAAATAGTATTTTGTTATTATTTTGAATTCATTTCTTTTACTACTCTAAACGACCTGCAAAAGAATTTGAGGAGGTAGGACTAGGAGAGACCAATGACCATCAATTGTGAAACTTAAACAAGCATAAATGCTGATTTGAAATTTCAATGAGGTAGAGGTAGGAGGTACTTGATGAAAAACTCAGTAATAAGTGAGTTGAGTTTCAGTAATGATCATGAGAAGAACAAAGTTTATCGAAACAAACACAGTAATGGAAAGTCTGAGACAGAGAAAAACGCAAGAAAATGAGGTAAGAGAGAGAGAGAGAGAGAGAGAGAGAGAAACGTATTTTGTTATTTTGTATTGACTTATAGAAAATTCTGGACAGATTACACAGATGCTCAATTGAGCTGTTTATATACTACAAATCTGAGCTAACCACACTTAACTGCCCCAAATTATGCGGATCAAATCCTGAAAATTAGGGATTTTGTTGAGCTGAAGACAATTACTCCACGCGCCAACAGTACCAGATATTTCGAGCAAGGTGTGATGCGCACCGTTTTAGTGAGTAACAGAGGAAACCAATAAGTAAAACGGTGCGTTGGATAATACTCTCAAAACCATTAATGAAACGGTGCGTACTGACTCTTTTCTTCTTTCTTCACAAGTCTGGTACTCTTCTTCACAGGTCTGGTACTGTGTTTAACAGTGCTATTGTATTTTGGAGAGAGAGAGAGAGAGAGACTTCAACGCCTTTGGAAGCCATGCTTGAAAGTAAATTTTCGATATCTTGTTGTATTCTAAGCAGTAGTGATGCCTTAAAAAATTATATTTCTTCTGCTGAGATATATAATCTAGTAGTGAATAGAAGCTTCCCTTTTATATTTTTGGATGAATTAAATTTAAGCATTATAGAGTAGAAGTCTTGTTGGGCTTTCTGAGTTCAATCAGTTACGGACGGTACTGCTAACATGGTGACAAGTTAAACATGCCACTGAAGGCTGCCTAGGCACTTTTTCAGTATTGTATACATGTTTGTAGGCTATGTTATGTGACTCTTCTTTTTGTTTTTGCTTTGTTGGGACTAAATAAGGCCATTCTGCCAAAGAATTATATATACTCTTTCACTGTGTAAGCATGATAGATAACCAATAAGCTTTAGCTCAAATGACGAACCAGCACTAGCCATATTTGCACTTACACCTTAAAAAGATTGATTAAGTTGCAATTAGGGCTTCTTGTAATCACTTATAAACCCAAGATTCACCTAATAAACACCTAATGTGGGACTTAGCACATGCCCACACAGCACACTCTCAAACAATTTGGGGTATCCGTATGGACCGTATCACAGAACATATCCATTTCAAATGTAGCTTTTGCAGAAAGCCATCCTCCCTCCCTTGATATGGTTGGTTGTTTACTGTTTAATTTTGTTTGTGTTCTGATTTTTGCATTAACATTTAAACTTATATCTGTCCCCTTTGTCTATTAGTTATTTTACATGTAATTGGAAAGAAATTTAAGTTCCTATAAGTAATGCTAAAATTTTAACTAGCGATTTTTTCATACGTAAAGGGGACAAAATCTTTTGCATACAGAGGAGGGCATCACATTCCAATCAAGTGTGCCATTTTCGCACTGTATGTGGTACCTAAAGATTAGCGTTGTTGTGACAACAATTTTATGTTCCAGTTACTTTTAATTGGAAAAAAAAAGGTTTTTTTTTTTTTATTTTAAACAGAACTTGACTAACTTCTCACACATGCTTTTCTTCAGTTTGGGCAGTCTTCCAAGAACCCATGACGGGACCAAGTTTGCTGTTGCTGAGAGACCTATTTAACAGTTGAAATGAGATTTCTGCACAGAAACAGCTGAAACCATCATTGAAGAGCAGAAATCTAGATGGGGAAATGCTTCTAGGTTTCTTTTGATGAGAGCAGAATTAACAATTCAGCCTCGAACCTTCTGGGTGCCTTGTTTGGTGACGATTGATTGAAGAGAGTTAACCATGAGATATAATTGGCCTCAAACATTGAGCATAGTGTGGCTTGTGGGTCTATATTGCCTCAACTGTTGAAAAGTAAATATACAACTCATGCATAAGCAGTGACACGAGAAATTTTTTTTAAGTAACTAATTGATTGAGAGAGTTCTTGTTTGAGGGTTTTTTTTTGGCAAATTACAGTGATAATTTGTGGCAATTGCAATGAGACAATGAGTGACTGAGGACATTAAAATGAACTTTTTATCTATTTTGGTTGGATTACTTCTGTATGTTAACTGTAGTAGTAAGAATCATATTATTCTTATTATTTCCTTTCTGATAGTTATGACTTAATGAGAAATATTTGTCTATTCAATCCTCTCCTATTGCTGTCTCTTTTCTCATGTGGGTGTTAGTTTAGAGGTCCTCTCTCTGTCTCTCTCCCCACCTGCCTTTTTGACTTATTGCATGTTACACGAAAAAGACCGGAAGGAAGCCCGTTATCCCACACGTCACTACCAAAAAAGTTGCTTTATGCTGACCCAAAAAATCAACTATTATACATGTCATTTACCTCCTTAAGGCGGCAATCACCCTCAAATTCCGCAACCAACGCACCGGTTTCCCATCAACTTACCAAAACAGAGTTGACTGTAAAGGTCTAACATGGAAGTACAAACCTTAGGAAGAGTTTTTAAGTGTTTCAATCTTAGGTTTCTTAGTTAAATTGAATTCTTAGGTTTCTTAGTTAAATTGAATTCTGTTTATATTGATCAATTAATAATATAGTTGAATTTACTTATTCATGGGAGAAGAATAATATCTATTTTTACTAGTGAATTTCAGTTAGCTTAAATAGTAAAATTTTGTTGAATAAGAGATTTGAGGTTCAATTTTCATTTATACTAAAAATCAATTAGTCTCTTGATTTGATGATAAGTAACTATTATCAGAAATGGATGTTGTAGATTGAAAACTATCTCAAAAAAAAAAAAAAAATATATATATATATATATCTATTTTACTAAAATAGTCAATATAGACGTGATTGAATTTAACTGTGAAACTTAAGTTTCTGCTCTAAAAAATCTGTGCCCAATTTTTTCCCTTACGTGTAAAACTGGAAAACTAATGTGGTCTCCTAAGTTCTGATAAACTTTTTGGAGCTTAAATTAGATCTACTTCAAAAAAGTTCTCTATAGAGTTACATTTCTATCCTAGTTTCTTTGAGATCACTTTCAGAATCAGTGTCGGAGACTCAGAAGTCAGAAGTCTTTTATTTCCTTGTAATTTCCCTCGTTACTGTACTAGTTGATGTGGCGGGAAAAAGAGGATCAACCATATCCACCATTTTCAACGCCCACCCCACTGGTTGGAGTAGTTGGAATCTTTGTTTGTCCCTATTAAGGCTGACTACTTTCATTCCTATAGCTACACTTTCTTTTTCTTCTTCAACAGGAACCTAGTCATTCCTACTAAGGCTATCCTTCAAGTTTCACATGACTACCAATTTCTTTAACAGAAAGCTTGTCTCAAATTGATACTCTCAAATTGTTGGTAGATATAGTGCTAGAACTTCATAGGATACCGAAATGGTTCTTAAGAATATTTACAAAGACCAATCATCTTACTTGTTAAGTAGCCTTAGAAGGAAACTCCGGCACTTCTACTCAAAGATACGAAGGCTGATATGGAAGCGGCCGAGGCCAAAAGTTGTCATCAAGAGGCTTGTAAAGTGGAGCTCTAAACTTCAGTCTAAAGTACAACCAGGCACCAAAAGATCTACAATTCATATAAATGGCCAACCGGGTCATTTTGTACCAGAAAGGCCAATTAGAATTGCCACATTCAATGTTGCCATGTTCACCTTGGCACCTGCTGTACCAAAGGCTGCGAAACCAGTTAGCATCAATCACGAGGAGAATATGTTTAAGAGTTCCATGCTGAATGAATTTCAGGCTAAGTCTATGAATTCTCATCCCAAGAGTATCTTGAAGCAATCTCCTATACGTGCCACACTGACTAGTCCTGAACGTGTTTCTAAGCAAAAGAAGATCACAAGATCAAAGTTAAAGGTTTCTATTAATCTTCCTGATAATGAGATCTCATTAGCAAATACTAAGTTGCTTAGTTCTGTGGAAGATGAGCAAGAGGAATCATCAAGCATGACTCCAAAAAGAGTCCACAGTAGTGGGGTTCCAGCGAGGTCTCCTGTGTGCTTCCCTTCTAGTATGATTATTAGTCAGAGTGATGACTTCATGGGAAGTGGTAGGACCATCCTGGAAGTACTCAAAGAGGTGGATGCTGATATATTGGCTCTGCAAGATGTGAAGGCAGAGGAAGGGAAAGGCATGAAACCTCTTTCTGATTTGGCAGCTGCTTTGGGTATGAAGTATGTGTTTGCTGAGAGCTGGGCTCCAGAGTATGGTAATGCTGTCTTCTCCAAATGGCCAATTAAGAAGTGGAAAGTTCAGAAAATTGCTGATGATGATGATTTCAGGTACCCCTTTTCCTTCTGCCTCACAGACTTATTTTAATTGGAAGCACAATCAGCGTTTAATATTTATTATTACAAATTTTTAGCATGAATAGAATATATTATACTTAATTTTTCCTAGAAAAGGAACCTATATGAATTATAAATCAATATTTTTATACAAACTTTTGATAATTGAGAACCAAGGTTAGTGCCAAGGCATTCTAGTAACTTCAAAATATGAGTACAGTATATATAGTGTCAAACTAGGGAAGGTACAATACCTTCCATGTGAATCAATTAAGCATCTTAAATGCAAAACCCAAATCCTCATCACAAGTAATATGTAACTGGAAAGCTGTTGCCACATCATCCATGCATCCTCTTAACTCTTTTGTGTATAATGTTAAATTCAGGAACTTGCTAAAGGTCACAATTGAATTGCCATGGGGTGGAGAATTTGACTTCTATTGCACCCAACTTGACCATTTAGATGAGAATTGGAGGATGAAGCAGATGAACGCAATAATTCAATCAACTGATTGTCCTCACATATTGGCAGGTGGTCTTAATTCTCTCAATTCATCAGATTACTCATCAGATAGATGGACAGATATTGTTAAGGTAGTGCTACTACACAAAGTAACTTTTCTCCTCCAAATGGCTACGAGTAATATTAGGGACACAATATTTGACATGCCTTGTGTCATGATTGGAGAAACATTACTTTCACTAGCCTGCCACTTACACCATCTTTATTTTTTAGTAGTTGTGAAAAATGTGAAAAATACACAATAAGTGCAGTATGCTAAAATTATTGTCCTTGTTGGGAACTAAGCCAATATATGTGTTGCAGTATTATGAGAAGTTGGGAAAGCCTACTCCAAAGGTAGAGGTGATGAGGTTTTTGAAGGGAAAAGGGTACACTGATTCACAGGACTTTGCAGGGGAATGTGAGTCAGTGGTCATCCTGGCCAAAGGCCAAAGTAAGTGACCTTGTCTTAGCTGGTTAGCTCAATATGGCTGACTTGACTTGAATACTTATCCTTTTTTCCTAAAGAATTTTTGCTGATTGTGAATATGGTAAGAGCAGATGTGCAGGGTACATGCAAGTATGGAACCCGAGTGGACTACATTTTGGCATCATCAGATTCACCATACAAGTTTGTTCCGGGAACATACTCAGTCATTTCATCCAAAGGTACCTCTGACCACCACATAGTTAAGGTTGACATAAAGAAAGTACGTGAGAGTGCTCAAGAAATTGCCATCAGACGAGGGAGGAAGCTAAATCAAAGGGTTGTGAGAATCACAAACCTCTCTTCTTTTAGAGGCATTTGGCGATTAAAGGGTTTCTATTACAATGATTAAATATGAATATGGTGATGTCTCATTTTGATGGGTATGTGTATGTGTAAATATATCACATTATATTGTACAAACTGCTTGTTTGTGGCATGAATAAAAATTTGAGTGAATGGGCTGTGATTTAAATTGAGTCGTGGATTTGTCCCTCATATGGAGAGGATTTTACCTTTTTTTATTAAAAGAAAAGAAAGAAAAAAAAAAATTTCCTAGACTTCTGAGCCCCTCAGCCTACTTGTTGAGGACCAAGTCTCAGCCATATTGCACAGTTTCAAAATTATGACCTTTTAAAGTTTCCTTGCGTGTTGAGAATCTTGAGATGAGATAATTTTCATGGACTTATTCTGTTCAAATGAAAAAAAAAAAAAAAAAAGTTTAAAAATGAAATCAAATCTACAAAAATTGAGACGTTAAAGAGTTGAGTAATTCTAGTACTATATAAATTGCCACAACTATTTTACGTGTTAGACTGTGATTGGCTGTCTATCACTTTCACATGGATCCACCATTTTTTCTTCAATATTCACAATTTGTCACATGGACATTTGTGACACAAGTTGTGTCATTTTATAGGGTCTTATAATTTTTCTAGAGATTTATATTGAGTCAAGAGTCTTATAATTTAATTCACATCCCCTAATGTTTTTAAAATTAACATTTAGAGTTTAAATATCTTTTCTCCCATTTTAACTACCAAATTCTTTCCACCCCACCCCCAAAAAAAAGTGTATATATATATATATTTGGGAAAAGTAAAGAATGAGGATGAGATCAATGTCTTCTCATAAAAAAAAAAAAGAAAAAGATCAATAGGTAGAAAATTTGTTTATTGCTTTGACTTTCATTGTCGACTTAGCTTGTAGGCAATCCAAGGCTTTTTGGATTGACTTTTGTAACTTGAACTAGCTCAAAAAAACAGGCGTTACTGGGCCTCGTTGGGCCTAAATTGAAATTCTTGCCATTCGCCCGTACCTCATAATTTACACGGCCTAGAATAGTTCCTTTTTGGGCCTACAATAGATCGGACTTATTTGGTCTCATAAATTAAACTTTTTCTCTCTTCTTTTTTGGGCCTACAATAGATCGGACTTATTTGGTCTCACTGGTTAGAGATGATAAATGGTGTCTTCAACATATGTAATTATTCTTTCAAATAAGAAAATGTTCCATGTTTATGGGTTTACCTTTATTTGAGAGAGTGATTACATGTGATATGTCTGACATACAATAGGTTTCTACTGGTTAAGAGATATTGCATGTTAGATCTCAATCCATTTCTCAGCATTGCCAAGGAATATATACCATATTTCTAGCAAAATATTTTATTTTAAAATTGAATTACTAAAGCCACTGTTAGACATTAAACATGCCCTGACTTCCCATCTGAAAGCTTGAACAAGGTTTTCTCAATTCTAACATGTCTGACACGTACATCACAGATTCTAAAACACCTTTGCATCCTTCCAAGCAAGCTTGCACAAAATTACCCTTAAAACTCACCTTTGCTGCCTCCGAAGCAAAGCTTGCACAGAATTATCCTTAAAAGTTTTGCCTTACAAGTTTTGAATACCCCATCACTGCATCTCAGTAATTAGGCATAGTTACAAGAAACCATCCTCTGATTTTCTTCTAGATTCTTTTTGTAAATGAACATTAAAAAAATAAAAAGATTAATCAATCTCTAGTTGTCAACATGTATCTAATTGTTAGTATATACATATATACATTAGTTTGTTAATATCAGCCTAACTAACAGGCTTAGTCGCTCAATGTACTATTATTTGTTCTGCACTCCTATTACTTATACTGTATACATAACATAGTTATATATATATATATATATATATATATAAAGCAAAAATACACTTTTGTTCCTACATTTTGTGTCAATTTCCATTTTGGTCCCACAATTGATTTTGTTACTAATGTCGTCCCTAAAAAAAAAAAATCGATTCTATTTTGGCTATTGCTGTTAACTCATTAACGGAAACCTCCTATGTGGTAGATGGAATGCCTTGCTTGTTGATATGGAATTGACATAGCCATTAAAATATTATTTAAAAAAATTATTTGGCATCTTTAAAAGGCCACATTAGCATTTAAATTATAAAAATTTTAATTCCTCAATTTTAATTTTAATTAAAAAATTATAAAAAAACAAGTAAATCTTTTTTTACTTCTACGGAATTGCGGGTCACTTTATTAGCTCTTATTTGTTGTGCACAATTTCGTGGAATGTAGGTAGTGGTTATGATCGGTTCGATAGAAAAGAAGGAATAGTGTTTATTTTTTGTTGGAGATTTCCTGGAAAAAATTGTCGCATCTTCCTCCAATTCGTTATGAAAGACATCCAGAACCTATCACTAAAATGCCCCTAGAGGTGTATAGGGCTAAGCGGAGTGAAAAGGGTTTTCCATGAGATAGGAAATGAAAACTATTAGCCTCACACGAGGTTTTTGAATAAGTGATTGTTTGATAATGAGCAAGAAATATCCGTCTTTCTGCTAAATAGGATGTATTGAACTCATAATTCATTAGATACTATAACCCCTTTTGGTATTCTACGTGCACTCTTACGTAAACCAATACGCCCATTCCTACGTGAACCGATTCTGGGTGCGGGTTTTGCCATATTTTATCGTCTCATAAATATAAGTCAGAGGTATATGGATATATCCATTTCATGCCAAAACGGATCTTTTCCGCTTTTTTTTATTTGTATATTGGGTCCCAGTCAATACTTAATTATATAACGATACACAAAAAAATATACAAATCATGTTATTCGAACATACACTTTTGTCTCTTTCGCTCTCTTGTTTTCCATATGTTTTTATTCTACCCTTATTTTAACAATAATAACAAGCCAATTGACTCAAGGTTAAAGCATGCTTTGGATTAAGCTTATTTGATCATGACTGCCAACAAAAATCAAAACCAACCTATAATGAAAGTTACACTAGGAACCGAACTCATATATAAAAAAGAAAAAGAAAAGAAAAAGAAAAAGAAAAAAGAGAGACCATATATAAATACAGAGAGGGAGAGAGAGTTCATCAAAGAGAGAGAGAGAGAGAGAGAGAGAGAGAGAGAGAGAGAGAGAAGTACAAACATATGTGATATTTCAAACCTTTTTTTTTCCCTATATCAAACACGAATCCTACGTTCTTACTTCTTACGTCTACTATATGGAAATGTTCTTCCAGGCCCTTTTGAGACCCAATTTCTTTCACGAATTGAACCAGAACACCCATTGTTAGAAGGGATAAAAGTACAAGTGCAATTTTACTTCAAGGGCTAGCAAACATATACATACATATATATTTGTGTGTAACCTTTATACAGGGAAACATGAATACAAGGCAACAAATTCAGAATAAGAAAAAAACCAAGGAAACCGTACTCAAACCTGCTAGGAAACATAAGGGCTAGGAAACAAATACAGACGTGTATGTGTGTGTAACCTTTATACAGGGAATCATGAATATAGGGCAACAAATTCAGAATAAGAAAAAAACCAAAGAAACCACACTCAAACTTGCTTAGACTTTCGTCAAGGATACTTCGCCACCACCAGACTTGGAAACCTGTGGTTCAGTACTTGAAGGGTATCCAATTCCATGGCGGTTGTTAGGGAACAACATGAAAAGCCCACTAGAAACCACGCCAACAGCTGGAGGAAGCACCTTGAGCAAAGTCTTCTCCGACGAATCAGACACCGGATAGAAGCAACCCACAGTTTTTTGGTCCAAAAGCACTAGAACCCCAAACACAGTCAGTGCAAAAAGACCATGAACAAAGTCCCCAAACCGAAGCTTATAGGCCGATAAGTCCACGTTCTTAGAGTCTTCCGAGGTCCAAAGACCCTTCGATGTTACAACCCCATAGTGAGTTTTCCCATCATCTCCAACATAACTGTCAGTGAATGAAGAAAAGAAGCAAGAAAAGCCACACACAGCGACAAGAATGGCGGTGAGGTACTTGTAGATGGTTGTAGTGCAGTGGCCACTGTTGGATAGGGCAGGGCTGAGGAATTGGTACAAGAAGACTGTACCAGTTGGGAGGAGCCTAATGAGGTTGCCTAGCCCTGATAGTGTTTTGTCTTTGATTGTTGTCTGAGACGACTGAGAGATTTGCTTGGACGTTGAGGCATCCATTTGAGAATGTTTTGGTGTGGGATATATTATAAGGGATGGGTTTAGGAATAGTGTTTTTTTTTTGGGTTATGGAAGTTGCAAGTAGCAACTAACTTTTGGGGTATTTATAGAGCAATTGAGCTGATATAGGGACTAGAGAGAGCTTTCATGATTTGGTCTTCCAAAAATTGAAGAGAGGCTTGGGTAGCTAGCTTTGCCTTTACTTGTGGGAATACCTAGGGTGAGTTCATGGGCGGCAAAAAGTATTGTGTGATTAATACATGATACATCGCATTCACGTCTATGTAAAGTTTAAGATTACACACTTACATTTTTTTTTTTGCTGAAGATTACAAATTATATGAGATGAGAAGAGTATAGTGTTACTTACACTTGTTTATTTGATATATATATATATATATATATATATATATATATAAGATGAAAGGAGCTTCTATATCTCACATCCATTTTTTACGTTCACACTCTTAAAATATGTAATCAGTGTATGAATTATATGGATATTTGTATAAAACTATGGAGAAATGAGTGTTAGAGAGTATTTTCTCAAGATGAAAGTATGTATGTGGTATCTACGCATATAGATTACATGTAAGTATGAATGTGGTGTAGCATGTATAATTGTTTAAGAAGGAAAATTTTTATTTCCCAATTTCAGTTGAGTTTAATTCACTTTATATTTTTTTATAATAACTAAAAATTTACATTATATTTTGTATAATAATTAAAATTTTATTTAATTTGTTTTGTTACATTTTAGTTAATATCTTTCAAATTGATTTTACATACAACATTTTCTATCAATCCAAGCTTTTAGAATTTATTCTGTTACCCTTATAAACAGTAGTTCAAACCCCTCACACATTAAACCCCCACCACTCAGGTGTGGTAGAAGTGTCACTTGGAGCTCTATCTCGCTATAGCAAAATCAATCTTGGTTGACCAAACATGCAGTTGTAATATTTAATTTTTTGGGTGGACCAGTTCAAAGCTTTGTCTAAGCATATACTTTGAAAAAGCGTGTAAGGGAAACCTATATAATTTCTTCTTAATTTATACTGACAAAAAAGAGAGTATAAAATAGGTTCCTCTGGCCCATATATACTTCGTACATGAAATTATTAAAATGATGTTGTTTTATTTTAGTGCTTGACGTTAATTTGTACATTAACTCTTATCCAGAACTGCCTCAAAAAAAAAAAAAAAAAAAACTCTTATCCAGAAGAAGTGGGTGAATTAATGCATATCCAAGACGCCAAGTGCCATATGTACGCTGCGTTCAATAAACGTTGCTTTCTCTCATGTCTAGAAATGACTAAAATAGTTCTAAATCTGTTTCTTGTTTTATTTAGACTTATCTCATGTTCAACATGCTTGTTGGAGATGTAGTGTCAACAAGTGGAGAGAATTTTAACCATATGGAGGGGTTTCTTGAAAATGATAGACTAATATATTTATTTAGCTCAATTAGTAAATTTTTTTACGGTTATATAAGAGATCTAGAGTTTAATGCCTACACCAAAAACTGATTGACATTTTGGTCTGATGATAAAGAGCTATTACTAGGAGTGAACGCTATAAGTTGAAATCTCTCAACAAAAAAGGGAAAAAAAGAGCAATAAGGTTTAGCTACAATATTACGATAGTCCAATTATGTTGTTTAAGCCAGCATTGCTATTTTGGACAAGAGTTATTGTGATTTGAATTTGACTTTAAATGATGCTATAAGGTAGAAAGTACGTACATTAAGGAATTATATTTAAAAAAAAAAAAGGATAATTACAGTAAACTCACCTATGGTTAGACTTGTTTTTACTTTGCCTACCTGTGGTTCAAAACTTAACACTTTGCCCACCTGAGGTAACTTCACCTCTCCCTTTACCGTTAGAAAAACACATTTTTAGGGAAAAACAAACATAACAAAGATCAAAAAGTTAGGATTTTTTATTACTTAAGAACTTCTATGAGAACAAAGTGGAGGAATAGCACACAAATCAACAATATTGATATTCTCTTGTCCAATGGGTTATTCAAACATATATTGGTTTGAATCTGTACTCTTAGCTATTTCTTTGCCTAAAAATCAATCTCATTTTTATCAAAATAGCACCCATATACTCAAAACCCACAAGCTAATGAGCAACACGTGCACAGAGCTCCCAAAGTATTGACGTGTTCAAGAGTAGATTCAGCTTAGTCTTTATCACAAGCACTATCTTGGTATCACAAGACTGTCCCACATGAAATCTGTCAATGGTTGTGCTCTTCAACTTCGCAAGCTAAAGATGGTCATGATCACGATCATGATTTGGGTTGAGGAGTTGCAAGGAGAGCCGTCGGATTTGTCGAGTTGTGAGGTCTTCAGATTCGGTTTCATCAGGTTGCTTATTCAGGTGTTTTGCTACTGTAGCTGGGATTTAGAGTGGGTTTGAAGTTGGAATTGGGGGTGGGTTTGAAGTTGGAAGGTTCCTTTCCTTTCCTTAATTGGTGGTGTTTGGTTGTGCAGAAAAGGACTGAGAATTAGGAGAGGCACAAGCAGCACCTAGAGTCGCCACCATGCCACCAAACCCATGGCTAATCTACCACAATCCAAACCCACGACTGGATTTCTCATTACCTCATTCTTTGGTTGTTGTTTGCTTATCTCTATCTCACCCTCTTTTGTTAATAACGTTGCTGGTTGTTTTGAGATTGTTGGTCTTCTTGTAAAAATTGGTTCACAATTTTGAGTTGTTATGAGATTGTTCATATTGATATAGATTAAAAGTGATTTCATTGAGCCCTTTGATCTGTGTGCTATTCCTCCACTTTGTTCTCATAAACGTTCTTAAGCAATAAAATGTCCTAACTTTTTTTAATCTTTGTTATGTTTGTTTTTCTCTAAAAATATGTTTTCATAACAGCAAAGGGAGAAGTGGGTAGCAGCTTCTTAACGGAACTTACCTCAGGTGGGTAAAGTGTTAAGTTTTGAACTACAGGTAGGCAAAGTGAAAACGGATCTAACCACAGATGAGTTTACTGTAATTATCCAAAAAAAAAAAAAAACTACATTATACAAATTTGAATTGAACAAAAAAGGTTATTTTCCATGGTAATTAGATGGTTTAGATTGATTACCTAATTAAGTTCCACCAGGAAAACCTAGCTACTCATGCAGTTCAGCTTCAAACTAAAAACAAAACAAATTTGGGGCTGGTGCTATAGGTATACATGTCTAGCCTTTGTTTCAGCTTGTTTTTGTTTTTTTGTTTTACCTTTGCCAAGAAAGATTTCTTCCACGCTCCTGCATAATCTCATTCATAGGCATGTTTGTACTTTTCAAGAGAATGCTTAATTTTCTCAGTGTGTTTATTTTCTTTGTTCTTTACCTTATCCCTCCATAGACTTCGTTTCGTTGATGCAAATGATCACGTGCTTTGACAATCTTAATTAGTATTTGATTGTGTTTCTAAACATGTTAATTTTTTTTTTTCTTTCGGGCTCATACAGAATATCATAATTTTTCTTATATTTTTATATAAATATTAAATAAAAACTTTAATTCACCACTTTAAAATATTAATATATAACAAATAAAAATCAACCTAATGTACCACTGCATCATTGAGCAAGTTGGTAAGATGAGGATGGCAAAAAGATAAACAAAATTAAAGATAATGTAATCAAGAGAGACTTGATATATTTGGGGGCTTAAGATGAAAGCTAAATTGAGACATTTATATATTTAAATATGACTTTTAAAAAATTAAAACATTACTTAAACATTATTGTCTTTTTTTTTTAGATGCAAAATTAGTTATTAAATTTTTGCTATCTTGTTCTACTAACATCTAGTATTTTTTAATTGCTAATATAATAGGACTTGTGGTGGGCAAAAAGTAGCGAATGTCAAACAATAAATGTTGATTTGTGATTTTACTACAGTTCACTTACTTAATTAATTTGTAGAGATGGAATGCAAGATTAACATTAAAATACCCATTATCTAAAAAGGAATCTTCGGGTTAAACTTTCATATGAGATATAAGTAGTCGATTTGAATTCTCATTGAAATTTGCTAAGTGTTCGTCCTTGGGTTCAGTCTAAGGATAGAATTACAACAGAATGATATTTTTTCTTTTTGCTTTCCTTTTTCTTCACCTCCTTTTGATCTAGGTGCTTCTTGCTTTATATAAGTTGCAAGGATGCATCTTAATCTTACATTTTTAGGGTTGAGATCAAATTCTCTTGATGCTTGTCCCATCAAGATCCTGCTAGAAGACTTCTACAACAAAATATGAGCTGTGATGGACACTATTTATGGTCATTTCTCCATTATTGCGACCAGTTAAGTGGTTGCAGTATATTTAATGCGGAGGGGATGACTTCCTTATCCTTCCTTTTTCATCTCTTCCTTGTTCATAACCCAACTACCTTTGTCTCCCCGAGGGTCGCACTGTGTTACCTTTTTTCTAGAGTCTTGGCCTTCTAGAGGTTAAATAGGCCCCCTCGGCATTGTCAATAGTAGCATCATCCCAAACTCCTTACTAGTTAACCAAATCCTCTCCGTTTAGTTCCTCTCTTCAAAATTACTTTAATTACCTCCATTAACTACCCTTGATCCTCGTCCCCCCACAATAGCCCCCCAAAACCTCACTCTCCATTCCCGAGTCAAGAGAGAGAAGTTTTGTCTTCTTGGGGCCATTTCTCCTAATACCACGCTTCTAGATTACCCCACGTGAGAACGTCCTTTCACTTGATTGAAGCACTCTGCTGAAGCTTCTGAAACCACAACGCCTCAATAAATGCTATAGGTGGCTTGTTGTCCCCTCGTTCTAAGGTGAGATAAACATTGTACGGACCTTATTCCTCTAGCAAAAAAGCAGGAAACACCTTTTCATCCTCTATATATACAACGAAATAGGGAACTTCTATCTCTATTTCTTCCTTTTAAGAACAAACAAACACTCCTCATTCCAGAAAACTTGCTCGAGGAGTCATTCATTTCCAAATTTTGTAAGTGTATGTCATTTATATATATATATATATATATATATATATATTAAAGGAAAAGGAAATTCTTCCTTATTCCTTCACATTCATAGACTTTTCTCCTCTTTTATCTTTTATCTTTCTCAAATGGGTAGATTTTTTTTTTATAATTTGGTTGACACTCCCAAACACAGAAAGGAGTTTAGGAGATATTATAGGATTCCTAGTAACGTATTAATACAACATTGTAATATAAGTGAATGGCATGAGAGAAGGCCTACTAAAGCCGTTGTGATTCCAACAATAGCCTTTATTGAGGGAGGGATAAGGATTCTTATGGGTAAAGTTACTAGGGATTTTTTTAAACTCTATTTAGACTCTATCCTACCCAATGCGTCCCAAATATGTTTAGGGTATTAGGTAGTGTGGACGCAATGAATGAGAAGATGGGTATAAACCTCACTCATCATGACATCAATTGGATTTATAGTTGACAAAAGAATAACGAAGCAAACTACTACCTAAAAATTAGGGTTCCTACCGTTAGATTGATTTCTTGCCTCCCTGAGATGAACAAAGGCATGGATGAGGACTTCCTCATCATTTCTGGGGAATGACATGATGGACTTCATTGTCTAACCACGGATGGAATTCCAGGTGGGAGTTTAGAGAAGTCCTTAAGGCCATTTACTACTTAGGGGAAGTACCCATATTTTAAATGTTCACCACTATTTGTTTTTGGTTTCATTATCTCACCATTTAATTCTGCCTAAGTAACAAAGATTTCTTTTCTTATTGCAAACAAAAAAGCTACCCCCCAAAAGACGGGGTGTTGTAAACTTTGATTTACTAAAGTTTTAAGATCCGAGATCTTCGTACACTGGGACAGACAACTTTGGGTAGTACATGTCATTCTCGATTTCAAACCCACTTCCAACTAATTCCAAGTGTCCAAGCACATGGTTAAAGCTAGGGATTTACGTCTTGCCTTGATTGACATTGCCGTTGAGAGCTTTATTTGGAAACTTTCCCCAGCTGGCACACAAACTGTAGATCTCCCTACTTTCAAAGATCCTCAACCAATAACTGAGGTTATCCATCTTTGGACAAAGAAGTCGAAACCCCGTCTGAAGCTCAATTCGAAGAAGACAAATTAGGGGAGAGTACAGAAAGCCTTGTTCATGGCGAGGACTTTGAGGTTTTCTACCATCCAGACATCGAGGATATAGCGTCTAGTTCAAGGTTAACCACAACTCTTGTTAGTGAAAACCAAGAGGTAAGTGAGGTACCTGAAGCAATGGTGCTAGAAAAAAGGATGTCTGACATGCTGTCTCTAGTGGAATCTCATGCTGGGATCACCACCCTTGAAGTTTCAGTAGCTCCCAGATCTTCTACTTCGATTCCGCCTCCTCTCACAAAATGAACCAGCTGACAAAAAGCAGAAAAGGGACAAGAAGGGTGGAAAGGGTTCAACTGAGGAGGGAGAGATCCAAGAAGAAACACCTCCTAGGCAGACTAAACTAACGAAAATGAGCCGAGCCCAACAAAGGAGGGGAGGTGAGGATCCCGAGGTGATATCTGAATGCCGCTCTCATGTTCCGAGCTAGAACCCTTCACTCGTACTAGACGGTGCCCCTCTCCCTTCAAACACCTCAATTCGTAATTTTTATTACGGGAGGAGGGCATGAGATGTTTTAATTTCTAAAGAGGGATTTAGCCTTGGTACACTTTTTTTCCTCGTTAATTACTATTACAATTCTACTATCAACACACATTGATTGGTCCTTTGACATGTCTAAATTACCCAAAAAAAAAAAAAAAATTATACTTAGGCAACCTAGGTAGCTCATATGGCCGAGGAGTGGGTTGATCAAACTCTCTATGAACAAAAGGAGGAGTCTAAATGCTACACTACCCTGAAGGCATAAGTTCAGACTGACAACAAGTTGAAGGAGACACTTTCTAAACTAAATGAGTGTGACAAGGCTAGAAAGAGTGTTGAAGCCTCAATAGAGAGTTTTGAAAGGCAAGTTCAAGAACAACTCTACCACTTATGAAAGGCAGAGAGTCAGCTTGCTACTGCTTGAGTGAAAATTTTTGAGCTAAACAAAGAATTGGATCAAAAAAACCAAAGATATGGGTAAGATCGAGCAAGCTGCATTTGACTTGGGACAAAAAGAAACTGAAGCCCACCTCAAATCCAAGATCTCAGTGGTATGTTGAAGCTTCTGTCTTTGGACCTGGGTTAAAGCCTTAAATTTTGCTAGTGTAGACCCTTCTTCGAAGCTGAGAAATCCAAATTTTTTTTTTATCCTCCAGCCATTAGAGTGCACACTCTTGCTCAATCTCCTTCCAACACTACTACCGTTATCTAGCCTTCCCCGACTGATAATCCACCCCCAAAATCTAGCACAACTGCCCCGTCCTCTTCCACTATTGTAGTGGAGACACCTTCAACTAAAAGGAATCCTACCTCGGTTGAAATAGCTCCACTGTCATCTCAACCTACTGCTGAAGGACAAGTTTCTAGGGGCATTGAGAAGCAGAAGGCACAAGAGGTCTCTAAGACATAATAAGGGCTGGATTGGGACACCTTATTACTATATTTTCATTTTTTTTTATACATGGCCTTAAGTGTGATGGCCTCTACCATATATTTTTGTGTATTAAAGTTGATGAATGTTTAATCTTGATTATACAAGAAAACTTCAATTCTAGTTTCATTATGCACCCTTTTTAATGAACTTCAATTTCCACACTTTTCAAAATTTTTTGAGTACTAATTAGTTCCGAATAGACAATTTATCATTTCCAATATGTGATAACTTATTCAAGGCAAGCAATTTGGGAACTACAGAACAACCAAGGTTCCATTTACACCCTAACCATACATTTAGGCATTAATTTACTCAAGACAGGTGATTTGAGGAGTGGAACCCGACTGAAGTTCTGTTTAACCCTTGGTGATTAACCTAAGTGTTAATTTACCTAAGCTGGGTGATATGAGGAATTGAACCCAACCAAGGTTCTGTTTAACCCTTGGTGATTTGTTTAAGTATTAATTTACCTAAGGTAGGTGATACGAGGAATCGAACCCGACTGAGATTCTATTCAGCACTTGGAGATTTACTTAGAAATAATTTTGATTAAAACAAGGAATGTACCAAAGCTGATCAACACATCTCAAATATCCATATATACATTAACTTATAATATAGACAACTAATAATAATAATTTCGTAAGTTATTTACATTCCACGGCTGAGGAATTACAACCCCGTCTAGATCTTCCAACTGATAAGCCCTCGTTCCGACTATAGAAGTTACCCGGTAAAGACTTTTCCAATTAGGACCTAGCTTTCCCCAAGAAGGGTTCCCCATATTTTTGACCACTCTATGCAAAACGAGATCTTCAGGAATGAACGCCTTGACCTTGATCCCTTTGTCAAACCCTTGCCTAAGTTTTTGTTGGTATTATGCCAATTTGATCGCATCTATTTCCCTTCGTTCCTCAGTTAAGTCACGATCAAGGGAGTGTAACCATTGTCGCCACTGAGGAGTTGGTCGGACCTTAATGTTTGGAAACCCATTTTAGTAGGAATAACCACCTTAGATCCATACGTCATGGATAACGGGGTCTTGCCCGTAGATCTTGTAGGAGTTGTGTGATATGTCCATAAAACATGGGGCAACTCGTCCACCCACTTCCCCTTGGCATCCTCCAATCTTTTCTTTAACCCATCTACAATGACTTTGTAGGTGACCTCTGCTTGTCCATTACTTTGTAGGTACAATGGGGTGGAATACCGATTCTTTATCCCTAAGTCAGAACAGTACCTCCGAAATGCCTTACTATCAAATTGAAGCCCATTATTCGAGATAAGTGTTTTAGGGACCCCAAGCCTCGTTACAATATTTTGCCACAAGAACCTTTTGACATCTTGATCACGGATGTTTGCCAATGGTTTAGCCTTAACCCATTTAGTAAAATAGTCAGTTGCAATAAGGAGATACCTTTGATTTCCTGTTGCCTTAGGAAAATGTTCCACAATATCCAGCCCCCACTGCGTAAAAGGCCAAGGAGTACTCAATGGATTCAACACCCCCTTGGTTGATATACGTTAGGAGAATACCTTTGACACTAATCACATTTAATATACTCTTGAGAAGGCTTTTACATTCTCAGCCACCAATATCCTTGCGTTAAGGCCCTATGAGCAAGTGACCTCCCCTCTGTGTGATTTCCACATATTCCCTCATGCAACTCCTCCAATAGTATTTCTACTGCCCCAGGATGAATGCACAATAGATATGGCCCAAGTATGAGCGTTTATATAGTTTTTGATCTTCAGACAGCCAAAACCTTGACACTTTCCTACGAACTTTCTCTGCCTGGGTTTTAGCCCTGGGTAATAATCCACTTTTGAGAAATGTAAGCAATGGGTCCATCCAACTTAAGCCTATTCGAGTGAAATGGATCTGAACTGGAACTGGTATATCATAGGTAGGCGATGTATAATCCTCTACCAAGATAATTATAGGAAGATTCTCCTTGATTATGGTAGCTAAAGTTGTGAGCGAATCAACATGAGAAGTTTTGCTTCGAGGTACTTGCTCAAGAGTAAAGGAATAAAAGCCTCTCGACGAAAGTTTGACTTGATTCAGGTAACAAAACATCATCGGGTCCTTAGCTTCAAAATCACCTCGAACCTGTCCAACTATAAGTCTTGAATCGTAATATGCTCTAACCACCTTACTCCCGAGCTTGCACATGGCTGCCAACACCGCCAATATAGCCTCAAATTCAGCCTCGTTATTTGTTGCTGCAAAACCCAACCTCAGGGATTTTTCTAAAGTAATTCCATTCGAAGAAATCATCACAATTTCTATTCATGATCCCTTCTAATTGGCTGCACCATCCACAAATAGATGCCAAACTTGCTAAATTTCTACTACCCACTGCTACTATTTCCTCGAGTTCTACTCCCTCTTTTGAGTCACTTAACTCTTCTGTAATTCTGCTGCCATTTTTGTCAAAATTTGGCCCTTCATAGCCATTTGAGTCAAATACTTAATATCAAATGCACCAAGCATAGTTCCTCATTTTGCGACCCTTCCTATATAATCTGACCTCTGAAGCAATGCTTGTAAGGGCAACTGAGTTAAAACAATCACAGTTTGGGCTTGAAAGTAGTGGGGCAACTTCTTCGTAACGTGGATGATAGCAAGAATTGCTTTCTCCAAATGGAGATACCTGACCTCAGCCTCTTGGAAGAATTTGCTAACATAATACACTGGTTTCTGAATTCCTTCATCCACTCGTATCAACACTAAACTCACTACATGTTTGGAAACAACCACATATACGTACAAAAGCTCCTCCCTCTCTAGTCGAGACAAGATTGGTGGGTTAGCCAAATACGCCTTCAATTCTTCAGAAGCCTTATCGCATTCCCTGAACCACAAAAAACCCTTCCACTTATGCATCGGTTGAAAAAATGGTCTACACCACTTAGAAGACCTCGAGATAAATCGATTCAAAGATTTTGTCATCTTGGTAAGGCACTGAACCTCTTTTGGATTCCTAGGAGGATGCAAGTCATGAATAGCCTTAATCTGGTCGGAATTAACTTCTATCCCCCTATAAGTGATCATGTAACCCAAAAACTTTCTGGACCCTACCCCAAAAGAGCATTTAGAATCGTTTGAGCGTAACTTATGCATTGTTAAGATTGCAAAAGTTTCTCTAAGGTCTGATAGACGCTCAATCTCATTGTATATTTCCCAATATCTATCAGAATAATTCTTCAAGGTCTCTCCCTCTCTTATAGACATTGAAAGCAGAGAGTCCAAGGGTCTAGGGACTCTACTGTAGGTTACAAAATGTGCCCCAAAAGCTCTCGTGAGCTCTTCAAAGGAATGTATTGATCCTTCCTCGAGGCTATCAAACCACCTCATGGCCACCAGTCTAAGGCTCGAAGGGAAAACTTTATACATCAATGCCTTGTTCTTAGAATGAATGGCCATTCTTTGGTTAAAATCGCTCACATGTTCAACATGATCGGTTTTACCATTATAGATGGTGAAAGTAGGCTGGTTAAAGTGATGAGGGAGCTTGGCCTGCTCAATACACTGAGAAAATAGAGAACGAGAAATTTAAAGGAGGGCCCTTCCCATGGTGTCATGCCCTTGGCCTCTCCTCGGTGGAGTATAAGATTTATTATGGTAATACTTTCATCCAGAAGTGTGACGGGAGGATTATATGAACGACTCACTAGGCAGAATTCTACTTCTGGGTCGGTAACTCCCATCACTTCTAGTACTTAAATATTGTTCTAGAGAGGGAGTCCTACTTCCCCTTATTTGAGTTTGGAGATGAAGACGTCGTCTCTGCAGCTCAACTTTCCTCTCCAAGTTGTGTAGTTCCTCATCACGCGAATGATGACTGGCCTTGTGTTGTCCAATCCACTCAAAATGGACAGAGGGTACTCCCTGACTATGAGTGTGTGCCATCGGGTTCAGTCCGAGGATAGAATTACAACTGAATGATATTTTTCTTTTTCCTTTTCTTTCTCTTCACCTCCTTTTGATCCAGGTTCTCCTTGGCTTTATATAAGTTGCAATGATGCATTTGAATCTTAAATTTGGAGGGTTGAGATCAAATTCTCTTGATACTTGTCCCATCAAGATCTTGCTAGAAGGCTTCTACAATAAAATATAAGTTGTGATGGACACTGTTTATGGTTATTTCTTCATTAATGCAGCCAGTTAAGTGGTTGCAGTATATTTAATGCAGAGGAGATGACTTCCTTTTCCTTCCTTTTTCTTCTCTTCCTTGTTTAGAACCCAATTACCTTTGTATCCCCGAGGGTCACACCATGTTACCTTCTTTCCAGAGTCTTGGCCTTCCTGAGGTTAAGTAGGCCCCCTTGGCATTGTCAACAGTAGCATCATCCCAAACTCCTTACTAGTTAACCAAATCCTCTCCGTTTAGTTCCTCTCTTCGGAGTTACTCTAATTACCTCCATTAACTACCTTTGATCCTCGTCCCCCTCAGGACTAATCCATTTATTCAAAAAGAAAAGAAAAGAAAAGAAAAGAAAAAGAACTAGCATCCACAAAATCAAGTATGATATATTTTCTTTGCTAATATTTTATTTCTACGGTGTTTTCTTTGTTGACTTGTTGTATCCAAATTTTTCTTTAATAGAATGAAACATATTTCACATTTAAAAAAAAAAAATGTTTACATTGTACTTGCAATATAAATTTACATTTTAGACACATGAAAAGTAAAAAATATTGTTTGCAAATGTGTACAACATTTTCCACTTTTTATGTGTCTACAATATAAATTTAAATTGCAAGTATAATATAAACATATTAAGGCCCTATAAAAATGGCAGAATGTGGTGAACCAACTAGCATAGTGTAAAAGCTTACTAACTATAAAATGTTGTGAAATTTTTTGTTTATGTAGCTAGCATTGCTCTTATTATTTATTTATTTATTTTTAAAAGTGCTACATCCCCAACATACAAATCCTAGATGTTAAGTTTTTACTAGTTTTAATTTGAACTCATCATTGGATTTTTTTTTGCTTACTAATAATAGCTAGTAACAACTTGCCACTTAAGATTTGTTACAAAAGTGTTGTAAAAATGTTGTGGATATAGCATTTATCTTTTTTTTTTTTTTTTTCCATTTTTCATATGATAAAAAATTGGTATTTTATTCGTTAAATAATATTTCAACTTAATTAATACCATTACAATGAAATAAATAATCTTATTGGTTAAAATTTAGAGGTCTTTTTTTTACTTGAGGACCTTAGGCGAACACCTCATATACCTATACTATAGAGCCGGACCTGATTAGTGTAATGAGTGACAGAAAAAACAAACTAAAGGGAAATAGGACTTTCTCCTATTCAAGTAATTGAAGCTATGAAGCATATGGAAGAAGTCAAGAAATATGTTTAGCAATGCTAAAAAAATATATTTAGGAAAACTAAATGAATATATATATTTGTCAATGTGAAAGTTAATATTAAGCACTAAACCCATACCAATAAATATATTAAGAAATGTCAAACAAAGATGTGAAGCAATACATAAAGAGAGTAAGATAAATAGAAACTTGTCTTAATTACAAGTGACCATAATTCTTTCTTGACGGAAACAATCATGAGGCACATACAATAAGTCAAGCCACAAGAGAAACAATTAGCTACATCAAATTAAGTCATACACACATTTTCTTTAAAAAAAAAAAAAAAGTCATAAACATCATTGGACTTTTGAATGCATTACTTTATGAGGAGGAAATTACACAATCTACACAGAGTATTAGTTAGCATATCTGGATAAATAACCTTTTCAATTCACTATATCCAAAACCAACCCTCACTACAAATCAAGAAATCACACAAACCCGTTTCATTCACTATATTTATGGTGAACCCATGAAACCATATCACGCTTGGAACATAGGCCTCCAAAATCACATAAAAACCCCATTTCAATCGAAATCGAAACCCAAACTTTGACCTAAAGTGAAATTAATTCTAATTAAGTCAATTAAAGATTGATCAAAATTGTGGGTTCTAGTTAATTCAACTAGAAAAGTTTTTGATAGTTGAATAAGAGATTTGGGGTTCAATCCCTGTTTACATCGAAAATTGATTGGTGTATTGGTCTTGTGATAACGAGCTATCATCAAGAGCGGACATCATAGGTTGAAATTCTCAAAAAAATAAAAAATAAAAAGATCAAAATTAGCTTCCCATAATCACTTTGTTTATGCCATGTTGTGTAAGAATTTGCGTCAACTGGAAAATAAAGAGTACTTTCTTTTCTAAAGTAAATGAAGCTAAAACTAAATGTGTGATTCTCGAGCTCAACCACCCAGGTTTGTGCTTTTGACATAAATGACTTCTAAATCAAACTGAACAAAGGCATCAAGAACAGAGCTCTCAAAAGTCATAAGAAACGATATACTACAAAATTTTCAACATTCTCTCAAAACTCAAAGAATTTTTCTCTTTTTTTAAGTTGATTCAATGCACTGGTTTTTATGGGTGGGGTGCAATTCTATCTCAATTGGCTAAAATTGAGAGTTAAAAAAAAAAATTCAATTTCTCAGCTTCTTAATTAAAAATATTAACATGTTGATTTTTTTTTTGAAGTAAAGGTTGAGATTGAAAGTTAATTTTTTAACTTCCAATCTCAATCATTGAAAACTATTACACATTATATAATACCCTAGGTATTGCACGACTACTCAATTTATTTCTTCTGCATAGCCTAGAAATACTCTGTTTCCCGCAACAGATTCTATAAATATTAAATTATTATAAGCACTATTACTCCATAAGACACTAAACATGTGCCCTGACCTATTTTATAGCTTAAACAAGGTCTTCCTCAGTTATGACATGTCCTTTATTGGAAAATAAAAAAATAATTAAGTAGGCCTGAGGAAGACTAAGGAGGGCTTTCAAGCATACATGCTCGCAGAAACTAACCCTTAAAAGAGAAATATTAGAACCACAATTTTGACCACAATTTATTCATTTGGTAAGTTGTGAATGGTAAAATTGTAAACTCATATAGATTCACCACTTTTACCCCTCTACTTACAACTCGTCATATGAGCAAATTGTAACAAAAGTTATAATCTTAACAATTTTCCTTAATAGTGTTGAATAGCCCAAATCACTACATCCCAATATATAGGCCTAGTGGCAAGATCCATCCCATGATTTTCTTCTAAATTCTTTTTGTAGATGAAAATTAAAAAATTGAGGGCTTCTGCTTCCATATAAGCTCCGCAGACCGAATTCATAACATTCTTATCCTTTATAGCCTGGAGTAATATATCTCTAGTTGTCAACATGTTTCTAATAGTCTCTCGTTGTCAACATTTTTCTAATAACAAACTGTTGTAGCATTTTGATATTATGTAATTAAAATTATTAAATATGATAGATAAATATAAAATTATATAAGTTGAAATAGAAGATAAAGAGCTAGTGAAATATTTAATATACCCTACACTAAAATCAAGACAAATTCTTATATTGTTTTTAAGTCTGATGATTAATGGACTGAAATTTATTGAATTAGAGATTGAACTAAATACGTGTGCAAGAGAGATAAAGGGGTGCTAGTATTGATTTCTTTGTGCGGGTGTGGTGTACATATGTCTCTAGCATTTTTTTTAATGGATTTCTTATATACGTTTGTTTTTCTGATATACCGATAATTAAAGTTACACTAGGAGCCCAACCCATATATAAATAGAGAGAGGAGAGAAAAATACAAACATGTGTGATATTTCAAACCATTTTTTTACACTATCAAACATGATTTCTACGTACGTCCACTATAAGGAAATATCCTTCCCGGCCCTTTGAGACCTAATTTCTTTCACGAATTGAACCAGAAAGAAGGGATAAAAGTACAAGTGCAACTAGGCACAAAAGGGCCGACGAACATATACATACGCGTATATACAACAGAGAAACATGAATAAAGGGCAAAAAATTCAGAACAAGAAAAAACCCAAAGAAACCATAATCAAACTTGCTTAGGCTTTCGTCAAGGATACTTTGCTACCCGCCACCAGACTTGGAATCCTGTCTAGAGTCAGTACTTGAAGGGTATCCAATTCCATTGCGTTTGTTAGGGAAGAACATGAAAAGCCCACTAGAAACCACGCCAACAGCTGGAGGAAGCACCTTGAGCAAAGTCTTCTCCGACGAAGAAGACACTGGATAGAAGCAACCGACAGTGTTTTGGTCCAAAAGCACCAGAACCCCAAACACAGCCAGGGCAAAAAGACCATGAACAAAGTCCCAAAACCGAAGCTTATAGTCCGGCGAGTCCACGTTCTTAGAGTCTTCCGAGGTCCAAAGGCCCTTCGATGTTACAACTCCATAGTGAGTTTTCCCATCATCTCCAACGCAACTATCAGTGAATGAAGAAAAGAAGCAAGAAAAGCCGCACAAAGCGACAAGAATGGCGGTGAGGTACTTGTAGATGGTTGTAGTACAGTGGCCATTGTTGGATAGGACAGGGCTGAGGAATTGGTACAAGAAGACTGTACCAGTTGGGAGGATCCTATTGAGGTTTCCTAGCCCTGATAGTGTTTTGTCTTTGATTGTTGTCTGAGACGACTGAGAGAATTGGTTGGACTTTGAGGCACCCATTTGGGAATGTTTTGGCGTGGGATATATTATACGGGATGGGTTTAAGAATAGTGTTTGTTTTTTGGGTTATGGAAGTTGTAAGTAGCAACTATCTTTTGGGGTATTTATAGAGCAATTAAGCTGAAACAGAGACTAGAAAGAGCTTTCATGATTTGGTCTGCCTAAAATTAATTGAAGAGAGCGTTGCCTTTACTTGTGGGAATACCTAGGGTGAGTTCATGGGCGGCAAAAAGTATTGTGTTATGGATACATGCTTCATCGCATTCAAGTCTATGTAAAGTTTACAATTACACACTTTCATTTTTTATTTTTTTATTATCTTTTTATTTTTGCTGAAGATTACACACTTATATGACATGAGAAGAATGGTGTTACATACACTTATTAAGAAAATATGTATTTGCTATTTGAAAAGTTATGCAACAAATTGCTTGATGTAAAATACATTATTTTGAATTTACTACTTATATTAAGAATGAATTCAGTTAAACTTATTAATACTGATTCAATAATTTTAAAATTATACAAATTCTAACATTGCTAACTTAAACAAAATAACACCAAGTAAAACAAATACACAAGTTTTATGTCTATACAATATCAACATTCCAAAATATAAAACAAAATTACAAATGACTTATTGGAGAACTCATTTGACAAAGAATAAAAACATATAAACAATTTACAATCTTGAAAAGTAATTTTATAATCTATTATCAATAGTAGTTAACACTTTATTTCAATTTGAGAATATACATTAAAATTTGATTGTTTACTTATTTATATATAGTGTCATTTATGAATATCATATCATTATTAAGCAACACACATTTTAGGAAATATCATAATTTATTTTGAAAAGCCGTTTATTTTGGACATAAATTAATAAAAAAATAGGTCTAAGCATTCATAATTTATACTAATTTGACACTTTAGCTTCATTATTTTCATATTTATGAATGTTTCTCACACATGTCTACAATTTTAAATTTATGCTTTCAACTCTACTGTAACCAAATTATTTTAGCATGTACTTTGCTATTTGATATCTAAATATTTTTACTCATAATAGAATATTCAACCATTCATCTTTCAATTAATTTGCATGCAGTTATATAAATGTCCTAATTGTTTCTTTAAAACTCACAAAAAACAATTTAACCAATATTATCTATATTTTATTTTATTTTTTTATCCAAAAAAAAGTTTTAAAAATGGCTCAGGTCACGAGTTGGGTCACAAGTAGAGTCGTGTTAACTCAAAAAAAACATGGATCGGGTCACAGGTCAAGCCATTTTTGCTTCGGACCAAAAAAATCGGGTTTAGGTCGAGTATTTTTCGAATATAGTCAAGTTGAGTTAGAAAATTTTGATCCATTTTGCCATGTCTAATTTACACATATAAATTACAAGTATGAATGTGGTAGGTGTTGCATGTATAATTGTTATGAGAAAGGTAAATTTTTAATTCCCAATATCAATTGAGTTTAATTTGCATTATATTTTGTACAATAATTAAATTTTTATTAAATTCTTCATTTGTTATGTTACATTTTAGTTAATATTTTTCAAATTAATTTTATATTCAACATTCCAAGCTTTTAGAATTTATTCTGTTACACTTATAAACAGTACTTGAAACATGTAATCCCCACCACTGAGGTGGGTGTCACTTGGAGCTCTCTAGCTAAATCAATCTTTTTTTTTTTTTTTTTTTTTTTTTTTTTTTGAGAGGGTAGCTAAATCAATCTTGATTGACCAAACATGCAGTTATCTATACTATTATTGAAGGGGCTTCTTCTGTTTGGACTGGATTTTTTTTTTTTTTTGTTCCAAAATATCCCTGTACCCCTAGGTTTAAGTAGAGACAAAACTAAAGGATAGTCTGGTAAAAATACATGTCTAACTTACACTAAAGCATTGCCTACAAAATATGAACACTTTTCTACTAATCCACTTTGTCAAAGCAACTATACATTTGTTGTTTTTTTTTTTTTTTTTATATAGTAAATTAAGTTAAACACCCCACGTTTATCCAAAAAAAAATATAAATATTAAAAAAAAAAAACTAAACTAAATAGATATATACACTTTTTTTTTTTATAAGTAGATATATCTTTAATTCCCACTAAAAAGTTGTCTACAAAACAGGACTACTCTCCTAAAGTTTTTTTTTTTTTTTTTTGATAAATACACACACATATAGGGAAAGGAGATGAGATAAGATTTTCAAATTGCTTTATCCATTTATTAAAAAAAGTAAGATTAAAACAAACACACGTCGCTTTATAAAACACATCTGCCGTATTGGTAAAAAAAAAATCCCCCCCCCCCCACACACACACATCTACCATTATTGAAAAAAAAAAAAAAAAAACCAGCCGTACATCCACATTTTAGTCGCACAAACAACTTCAAACTTTTACCCAAAAACTTTAAATCTCCGCATTATCACTCATATGTATTTTTGTGATTGGAAAATGTAGTAATCTCAAATTATAATATATTCAAATTATTAACTTTTACATAAAAAATAGAAGAGTCTTTGAGCACCGTTAATGGATTCAAATTATTAACATGTACATAAAAATTAGTAGGACCTCTGAGCACACGCATGAACGCGTGTTCAGAGGCTAGTTTTATTTAAAGAATGATATCCAAAGCTTTGTCTAATAATAAAGTAATCATTAATTTAAATTCATTTGACCCATAGCTCCAGGTGAACGTGTCATCACTTGGAGGTTTTTTTTTTTTTTTTTTTTTTGAAAACGCATTGCGTTGGATAGGCATCCGGCATATAATGTAACGTGCAAGTTAATTTAAAAGGCGGTGGTTCCCATTTATCATAATTATTATCAATCTTTCACTCTCTGTATATTACCACTCCAATTTTCTTAATATATTCATTTCTTTTTTTTTTTTTTTTTGAGAAGCAATATATTCATTTCTTTGAAAGATAAAAAAGCAGAAATGAGGAAAAAAAAAATCAAAGAACTAAGGGCAAATGAATTTAAATGATTACTTTATGCGTATTATGCCCGACTTCTTTTTTTCTCTTTTCATTACCTTAAAGTAGACATTTAATTTAAATCAAACTTTTTCTTTTTTAGATTCCAGTTAGCTCAACTGATAAAGTTTCTTATGGTTAAATAAGAGATTTGAGATTCAATCCTTATCTACATAAAAAACTAATTAGTATTTTAGTCTGATGATAAAGAGCATTATCAAAAGCGGACGCTATAGATTAAAACTCTTTCTAAAAAAAAAAAAAAAAGTATATACCTTCATAAAGCGTGTGGGGGAAACTTATATAATTTCTTCTTTATACTAACAAAAAAATATATATTAAAAGATAGGCGCCTCTCGCCCATACTTCGTACATGAAAGTATTAAAATTATATATATGTTGTTTTAGTGCTTGAGGTTAGTCTGTACATTAATTTAGTGCACATTTTAATACATCTATTCCGATTGCTAAGGATTGCTTGAAAATTTTAGTACGCATCAATAACCTTACCCTGATATTCTTATAGGTGCAAATTGATTAGGACAGTCTATTCAATCTACGTAATGCTCTATTTCTTTATTTTCCTGGTCAAATAATCAACATTAATTTTCATACTTAATTAGTTGTATAAAGTGTTCATTATCCAGAAGAAATGGGTGAATTTCAGTATATATAAAAAATAAAAAGAAGAAATGGGTGAATTAATGCATGTCCAAGACGCCAAGTGCCATTATATATGTTATGTTCAATAAACGTTGCTTTCTCTCATATCTACAAATGACTAAAATATCAAATTGGCGTAAAATCTATTTCTTGTTTTATTTAGACTTATCTCATGTTCAACATGCTTGTCAGAGACATATTTTTCACAAATGTGGAGAAAATTTGAACCATGGAGGGGTTTCCTGAAAATGATAGACTAATATATCCATTAGCAATAAGATAGGTTGATCAGCATAATGTTACCTTATTTTTTAAAATATCTAGCATAATGTCCTTATTTTGAAACTATTAAGCACCGTATCCCTGTTTTAAAACTCGATTTTTTAAAAATCAAGTTCTAGGTAAGTTCAATCACTTAAATTTTTTTTTTTAAAAAAAAAATTTAATTGGAACTCGACATTGCTAATGTCGAGTTACAATTAAAAATATACACATAAATTAATTTTGAAGATATTGAGTTTTACACAAAACTTGATGTTGATAAAATCAAGTTTAAAAAACATGAGTATTTTGTTAAATAGTTTCAAAACATAAGCATTTTACTGCATAGTTTTAAAATTAGGGGTAAATGCCCATTTTCCCCATATAAATAGTTCAATTATGTTGCTTAAGCCAAACAATGCTATTTTGGACAAGAGTTGCTATGATTTGAATTTGACTTTTTAAATATGATGCTATATGGTAGCATGCGAGTACATACCCTGCGGACTTAATTAGCAAATAAATTAATAAATTACAACGTACATTATACATATTTGAATTGAACATGAAAGGTTATTTTCTATGGTAGTTATGTGATCTAAATTAAATACCTAACTAAAGGTTTGTCACTACAAGAAAATTGAGCTATTGCAGTGGGTTTTTTGCGGCGGTTGCGAAAACTGCCGCTATATGTCACATATAGCAGCGCTTTTTTGGTTTGCCGTTGTAGATGAGATATATTGCGGCATTTCATTGGACCGCTGCAATAGATCTAGCCTTTATGGCATACTATAGCGGTGCTATATAAACCGCCGCGATATACGTGTTTTAGCGCCATAATAGACCTGCTATAGTGGCCTTCGGCTTAGATATAGTGGCGGGTTAATAACCTGCCGCAATAGACCCTGAAATTGCAGCAGGCCTATTGCGGCGGGTGGACAAACCGCCGCTATATGTCGCCTATTGCGGTGCATTTTTGGCCTGCCGCTATAGATGAGATTTATTGCGGCGTTTTTTTGTGACCGCCGCTATAAGTAAGGTTTTTGTATAAAATCAAGTTTTTGTAGTTTACAATAACGCATAAAAGATGAGTTTAAAGATCAAATTGTAAATTACACCCGATTGGCATGAAAATTGGCATGCACGTTAAGAATATATAGAACATGTAATCTAACGGTTGAATTTTTAAAATATGAATTTAATAATAAGTTATGAGTTGGTGTAATATTTTTTACAATTACATCAGATGTAACTTGAACCCAACCCTATATTTCTTAATTCAATGTGAATTTCGACAAATCTACCGTTAGATTACATTATCTTCATATATTTTTCATGCTTACAAAATTTCAAGGTGATCAAAGATTAATAGCTATGTCATCAATTAATTGTTTAAATTCAAGTTTTTGTAGTTTAAAGTAACGCATAAAAAATGAGTTTAAAAATCAAATGGTAAATTACATCCGATTGGTATGAAAATTGACATGCATGTTAAGAACATATAGAAAATGTGATCCAATGGTTGGATTTTCAAAATATGAATTCAACAATAAGTTATTTCTTGGTCTAACATTTTTTAGAGCTACATCAAGTGTAACTTGAACCCAACCCTATATTTTTAAATTCGATGTGAATTTTGACAAATCTATCGTTAGATTACATTATCTTCATATATTTTTCATGCTTACAAAATTTCAAGGTGATCAAAGATTGATAGCCATGTCATCAATGAATTGTTTAAATTCAAGTTCTTGTAGTTTATATTAATGCATAAAAGATAAGTTTAAAGATCAAATGGAAAATTACATCCGATTGGCATGAAAATTAGCATGCATGTTAAGAACATATAGAAAATTTGATCCAATGGTGGAATTTTCAAAATATGAATTTAACAATAAGTTATTAGTTGGTGTAACATTTTTTAGAGTTACATCAAGTGTTACTTGAACCTAACCCTATATTTCTTAATTTAATGTGAATTTTGACAAATCTACCGTTAGATTACATTATCTTCATATATTTTTCATGCTTAGAAAATTTCAAGATGATTAAAGATTAATAGCCATGTCATCAATCAATTGTTTAAATTCAAGTTTTTGTAGTTTAAAATAACACATAAAAGATGAGGTTAATGCGTGGTCTTTTTAAGAACTAAATAGTGAGAGAGTCTTAACAGGATTTTCTCTCTCTTTTTTCCTTCATTCTAAAGTTTTTTTTTTTTTTTTTTTGTGAGTCTTTCTTTTTTCTTTTTCTTTGTATCTATACTATTATTTAAGGGGCTTCCCCTGTTTGGATTCCACATTTTCATATTTCTAAAATACCCCTAATTTCTAAGATGATTAAATATTTCTAAAATACCCCAAAGTAACCCAACATACTTCCCTATTTTTTTTTTTAAAGAGTAACAGAACAATTAATAGTATTTGAGTTTAAAAAAGCAAAAAATAAATAAATAAATAAATAAATAAATAAATAAAGGAATGATCAAGAAGTAACCGAATTCAAATAGAAAATATAGTTATCTACGTGTATCAGATTTCTTTTCCTTTTTCTTTTTCTTTTTTTTTTTTTCCTTTTTTTTTTGCTTATCTTTTCCTTTTGTGTTTGGATATTTTCAAACTTTTCACTCAAACACAAACTCTTTTTAAAGGATTTGAATCTGAGAAGTTTATCAATAACAAATTGATGTTTATCACTTTGTTTAAATTCAATTATTTTTGTTTGAGATTTTGATAGGAGAATTTTTTTTTTTTTGACATTTTTTTTCTTTCTTTTCTTTATAGTAACCCAACATACTTTCCTAAATGGTTCAAAAAAAAAAAAAAAAACGTACTTCCCCAAAAAAAAGATTAAAAAAAAAGAGTAACCGAACAATTAAGAGTATTTGAGTTAAAAACAAAAAAAAAAAACAAAAAGCAAAATAAAATAAAAAAAGAAAAGAAAGGAAGGACCAAGAAGTAACCAAATTCAAATAGAAAATATACTTTTCAAATAGGGAAGAAGAGATTTAGAAAGAAAAAAAAGTGAGAATTGAAATTTTAAAGAAACAGCAATTTAAAAAAAAAAAAAAACAGAAATTTTTTAAAAATAAAGGGAGAGATAAAAGAGGTTGAAATTTAGGATTTGATGAAAAAAAGAATAGTTTAGTTTTATGTGGGAGTTAATGATTTTTTATTGAATTATCCTTAAGTTTTGTTTGTGTTTGAATTCCTATATAAAAATAAAAAGGGAAAACTTTTGAAAATACGATAGTGAGAGTTTGTGTTTGAATTGCTATTAAAAAAAGCACAAAGTTTAAGTATCAAATTTTGTAATGGGAAAATGTAGTAATCTAAAATTATAATAAATGTTCTAAATCAACTTTTACCCAAAAAATAGAAGAGCCTCTAAGTACGCGCGTGAGCGCGTGCACAGAGGCTAGTTGAAATCTAAAGTGAGTGCTTTTTTTATATATATATAAAATCTAATGTGAGGTCTAATTAAAAAAAATTATAATTATTTTTTTAATCCTAATTCTAAAGTAAGTCAAAAAATTCAGGTTTATAACATATATAGATAATAATAATGAACAACTAAAACATTTGTTGCCTTAGTGGTTAACACGTGTGCCATGACAGCCTTTTTTTTCCTTTACATTTTTAATGTTACTATTATCAAAACTACGTCGTTTTGGTTTTACTTAAAACTAAACATAAAAAACCCTAGATGTCTCTTTCTCATTCAGCCGCCCCCCTCATTCCCTATCCCCTCTCTCCCTCTTCACTCATCTCTTTCTAGGATTCACAAGCTCTCTCAGACCTTCATTTCTCTAACAAGCACTCTCTCTCACTCTCATTTTCCCCAAATTTCAGCAATCATGGGAATCACATGGCATTCAAGCTCAAGCTCTTGATTTCTTCGTCTCTCAATCACGGTGTTCTCTTCGTGACTTCGTCTCTCTCGCTCACGGTGTGTTTTCTTCATCTCTCAATCGCATTGATAAGAATTGGTATTACCTAATCATAAACCCTAATTTCTTTTTTGAATTTTTGTGTTTCTATGTTTTCTCCCACTTTTCACCGCATTTCTTTGACTTTCCTTTCACACATATCTCAGAAAACTCAAAGATTGAAGGTCTCCTCTCATTTCAGGTATTCCACTCACTCACTTCTGCGTTTTCGAATTGAAATTTTGCTCACTTTTTCTGTGTGAGTGTTTCTTATGTGTAATCAATTATTTTCTTATTGTGAATTTATGGAATTTTTTACTTTCATTTTTTCAAATTTTTTATTTTATCTTTTATTTTGAGAATGTGACTTATTTATGTGAGCGTGTGGAAAGCTGGACAGTAAAGAGTGTGGTGTAGGTGAGGATTAGCAAATAGATTATGCGTGTGTATTCATTTTTAATGGTTGTTTACTTGTTTTTATTTGGTCTTATTGTGCATATTTTGTTTGATGAATTATTAGGTTGTTTAGGATGCATTAGCTTCTGCTTTCTGCATATAAAAACTCCAAAGATTACAGGTTCTCTCTCTCTCTCTCTCTCTCTCTCTCTCATGAAATGTTCATTAGGAATTTTCTCTATACTTGTTGATTGTGATTCGTAAAGGTTGAATTTTTACTCTGTTTTGAAGTAATTTTGTGTAGGAAGGTTTCGTTGATGGAAGTTTTTTTGTGAGAAATGGTATTGGTAGTTGGTACTTGGCATTGGTATTTGGTTGTTTAGTGTTTAGTGTTTTTTTTTTTTTAATTTTATTTTTTAAATTAAGTCAGATGTTGGTCATGAAATTGCTAGTTTTTGGGATGCTGATTAGTGTAAGATGAGTAGCATGCATTATTTCTAGTATCTGTATGTTAGCTGATCAGCTCTTGTTGAAAAATATATAATTAAACATATATTTCTAGTACCATAGTTAGATGAAATTGCACACTATATATGATTAAACATAAATGAAAAAGAAAGAAAATAAATCAAGCTCTAGAAGAGGTGTTTGACCTGTGCATAAATAATTGAAATTCTTGCAATATGAATTATAGAACAGGACAACTTTTTTTGGGGGTAAAGATAATTTTTTGTTTTAAATGTCATCAATATATATATATAAAAGCAGAGACCTCATGTGAGAGTGCATGGGGTCCTGCCACGTGGCATACTAATATTGCATTTAACATTTTTTTACCTTTTTTCATTAAGTTTTTTTTACTGTTACCTAATAAATCATAGTAACTTATTTTTACTATTATATAAATTTAGCATTTTTTACCTTTTTTTATTAAGTTTTTTTTTTATTTTTTTATTTTTTATTTTTTTTTATTTTTACTGTTACTCAATAGATCATATTAACTTATTGCATTTAACCTTTTTTACCTTTTTTCATTAAGTTTTTTACTGTTACCCAATAAATTATAGTAACTTATTTTTACTATTATATAAATTTAGCATTTTTTATCTCTTTTTATTAAGTTTTTTTTTTACTATTACCCAATAGATAATAGTAACTTATTTTTACTATTATATTGGCATGAGCTATTCTTGACAATTAGACAAATTAGACCAAAAGTTATTCACTATAAAATTGATTACCAATTAAAAGTAGACCAAACCTTATGAAAAACTCAGGCCTATTTCTTACCTTATATTTTATGACCCAAGTTTGACCATTCTCACGTGTAAATCAAAGTAAAAACTCTTACCCTCTTACAAACTCTCTTCTTCCTCCCACACGTATAGATGATATTTCTAGAAAATCTCATTCTCATGAAATATCTCTTCATTTTTCCCCAATTTCAATTCAATATGCTTTTGTCTATTAATAACATTCTATGCAATTTATGCAAACAAATTCTCTATCATTGACCAGTGCAACAAAAATCATTATATATATAAAAGCAGAGACCTCATGTGATGGTATATGAGGTCTTGCCAAGTGGCGCTCTAACTTTGCATTTAGCTTTTTTTTACCTCTTTCATTAAGTTTTTCTATATTAATATGTACTGTGATGGTCCCAAGCATTTTCACATTTTAGATTTTTATTAAAAAGTGAGAATACATAATTTGATCGATTCACCAATATTTCATACTTTCTTTTTCTATTTTAATGAAGTTTCATACTTTTCTCACAACCCATAATTTTGAGAAAAGTTTGTGTTCTAAAAATTCTTAACACAATCCTTCAAACAGTCCCATTATTTTTTCAAAGAATACCTTTCTTTTGAAGAAATTGTTTAATGCAATCCCTCTATATACAACTCTCTCTTCTTCCCTTTCCCTTTCCCTTCCCTTACTTTTTCCTCCCTTCTTTCCTTTTCATCTCCCTTACAACCAAACAAGATATTAGTGTCCAAATTCAACTAATAAAAAAAAGTGTTTTGAGGATATTAATAAAAAGAGTTTGAATTTGGTAAGAATGGGGTGTAAAATTAATGTTTTACATCATCTAATAAGAGATGTTACATCAGCTTTTTACTTAAAACTCAGTACATCATACCACACTGAATAACATCTTAATAAACTCCCAATTTGGTTGAATTTTTAGATGAGCATTATAATTGATTGAGTGTGGTTGTTCTTATTCTTTAATACAAGATAAGATGATGTGTCATGTTGGAATTGGATGGTGTAAAACTTGGGTTTTAAACCACATCTTTATAGAATTTAATTTTTAATAAAAATATGTAAAAACATGTTTAATTACCGTTTTAGTCTTAAACACTTGTACTATGTATCAAAATGGTTTTTAACATCTTAAACGTGTCAAAGATTAATATCAAAATAATATTAAGCGGTTCATGAAAAGAATTGATGTATCTAAGATTAATATCAAAATAATATTTTTAAACCATCTAAGCTATCCTTTGAATTATCACATGTCCTTAATTAGAAAAAAAAAATATTTGAAAATATATTAATTGCATCTCCATAAATAAATGAGATGTCATTTTATTAGAAGAAATTGGAAATTTCTTTTCTTTTCTTTTCCTTTGCTTTCTTGGCAACCAAATGAGGTCTAAGTCATGACTTTTTAGTTAAAGTTCTCATGAAAATCATCTAAAAAAAATAATATTTACCTAATTTTAAAATGAAAATTAAAAAAAAAAAACAAAACAAAATTAGGTATACAATGTCAAATTCCATAGTCTCCTATTACATCAAATGAGTGTTTAATTTTTCTCGCAAAGTATTGAATGGTAAAGCTTCTGGGCTATAGTCTTAATTACAACTCTTAATCATGTTGGACTTAGATGACACCAATCAACAACGTATCATTATGAGATGCAGAAAAAATTTAATGTGTACACAACGTTTAGTGTGGATAGGAAGAAATTTAATAATATTTTAATTAATTAGGTTAGTAAGGGACCTATTCCAATTTAATGATCCTAGAATTTTTTATATAAGTAATAATCAAGGAAACTTCCACCTAAAATAAGTTAGACTTTTGGCAAGAGAGAAAATTGATGTCTAGACAAATCAAGTTAAGGCTAGCCAAAATGGACCAGGTAATGAATATAATTAGTGTCATGTCAAAAAGGTAAGAAATCAATTTTCTAATTATTTTTCAATTTTGTGTTTAAAAATTGATATATTCATTTAATAAAAGTAGTGTGTAACCCTATGCATATACACATGTACATTTAAAAACAATTACAATTATTTATATATATATAATTTAGAATTTAATTGGACCTAGACTCCACACTTCCATCGCAACTACTTTAGCTCAAGGAAAACAATATATATCTCTATATCTTTTTTTTTATTATTTAGAAATAATTACAATATGCTGCTAACCCTGCAACTTGAAATTTTTTCCCCTAACTCCTGCAATTTGAACTTTTTTTCCCTTCAACTCCAGACACTTTGTGCATGGGGAGGTGTCAATTCAACTACATGGCCCTCGACATATATATCTCATTTAATAAATATAAAACTTCTTTAAAAAAATATATATATATATATATATATGTTTATCATAATTAAGGAAAATCCTAATGGGTAATTTAGTTGAGTATATGTGAAAAAGGCATATACATACCACAAATGGTAAAGGAGAAAGAAAAAGTTGTTAATCCCTTTTAATATGGTTAATTACTTTGCCTCAGTTAGTCGCCCAAACAACAAACCGCCTATTCATACCACAACCACAAATGACAATGTAACATTAGCCATCTATAATGGCTAATCTGAAAGTACAGATTTCTTTAATAGCTCTACCTTTGTTTCTTGTGGCTAATATGTCTTTACTGAATCAAAATCAAACCACAAAAATCATATAAAAATCACCAAATTAGAGTTTAAAATTATAATGAAATTTTTAAAAGAAATCTAGGCACATTTGCACAAAAATTCCATGTAACTAAGTCACACTTAGGAATATTGGACCCTTTTTCTTTTGTATAAATAGGGGGGCCCATGGGATGAAGGGACTAACAATTTTCTCTCCAAAACATTTATTGTAGGAACACAAAAATTTTTCATTGTAGAATTTTCATGATTATAAAACATGAATTGCCAACTAATCAAATTAGAGTTTTTAGTACCTATCTCAATTTCACAACATCAAGAACAAACCTCAATGTATACAATGTCAAATTCCATAGTCTCCTATTACATCAAATGAGTGTTTAATTTTTCTCGCAAAATAGTGAATGGTAAAGCTTCTGGGCCATAGTTTCAATTACAACTCTCAATCATGTTGGACTCAGATGACAGCAATCAACAACGTATCATTATGAGATGCAGAAAAAATTTGGTGTGTACACAACGTTTAGTGTGGATGGGAAGAAATTTCATAATATTCTAATTGGTTAGGTTAGTAAGGGACCTATTTCAATTTAATGATCCTGGAATTTTTTATACAAGTAATAATCAAGGAAACTTCCACCTAAAATATGTCGGACTTTTGGCAAGAGAGAAAATTGATGTCTAGACAAATCAAGCTAAGGCCGACCAAAATGGAATAGGTAATGAATATAATTAGTGTCATGTCAACAAGGTAAGAAATCAATTTCCTAATTATTTTTCTATTTTGTGTTTAAAAATTGATACATTCATTTAATAAAAGTAGTGTGTAACCCTATGCACATGCACATGTACATTTAAAAACAATTACAATTATATATATATATATATATATATATATATATGATTTAGAATTTAATTGGATCTAGACTCTTCAATTTTTGTATGAAATAATTCACTTGCTACAAAAATTAAAATATTAGATGGAATACATGGCGTAAAATTGAACTCCAATTAAAATTCAATTGAGAATCTAATTGAATTTAGATTCTTTGATTTGTGCACCTAATAATTCATTTGTCACACAAATTTAAGAATTAGATCAGACACGTGGCGCACAATTAGATTCCAATTTAGAATTTAATTAAATTTTCTCTTAGTTTTGGCTATATATATATATATGTATGTATGTATGTATGTATGTATGTATGTATGTATTTATGTATAGCAACCTACCATCAGTCTATTTGAAAATTACATGTTGTTCATGAAATCACAATCCCATATATGGCCCTTTTTTAGGAGCCACTATTTCATCGAAAAAACTATCTCATAAATAAATAAATAAAAGTTAGTATATTGAAATGTATTTGGAATGGTGAGTCCATCGATATTTGGAATCAATGTTTAAAAAAAAAAAAAACAAAAACAAAACCTTAAATTGGACACGTAACACAAAATTAGACAACAATTGGAATCTAATTTAGAATTTAATTAGATTTTCTTTCAGTTTTGGCTTTAATTATATATATAGACTGGTTATTGGCCTATGCGTTGCACGATTTTTTTTTGGTATGATCTTTTTGGGTAAATATTATGACTGGAGAAGTTTGTTTTGGAAAAAAACTTCTTTCATTTTTATGTAGTGATTTTAAAAAATACAATGAAGGGTTTTATGATAAATTTTGTTAATTTTATAAAATACATTTATATAAAATAAAACTCATAAAATGTATAAGATATACGTAAAATTATATTTCACAACTACGCATGAAAGTTATTGTATTTTTTAAATTTCTATTAGCTAGATCACATTTCTTAAATAAACTGAACAACCATTTCATCACCTCGTTATACACGTAATGATTGGAATGTTGTTAGTTAGTACATGATTGCTTGATAAACAATATTGAGTAAAAATTATTTTAATTCTATTTAAGGAATTTTTTGTGAAATTTTCATTTTCATGTCCATTTTTTTAATCTAATAGATTTAATTTTTCAAGTTAGTTTAATTGAATAGTATTGTGTTTACAATTTTTTTTTTCTTAACTACAATTGATGATTCACAAAATGAGTAAACAACTTATTGAGTATTGCAAAAGATACAAATATGAACATTAAGATGAGCATGAACATGAAGGGAGATTTCTATCCATTTTCTTGAAAAAAAAATTTACTTACAGAAAATTCCAAACTTTATTAGGTAAAGAAGAATCAAAGTTATAGATAGAAAGCAATAAACCAAAAAATCTAGGAGCCTAAGAGGAGCCATTACTCATTTGAAACAATCCAAAATACTCAAGGACTAAAAAAAAAAAAACACCATCCACTCCACACTTCCATCACAACTGCTTTAGCTCAAGGAAAACAATATATATCTCTATATCGTTTTTTATTTATTTAGAAATAATTACAATATGCTGCTAACCCTGCAACTTGAACCTTTTTTTCCCTAACTCCCGCAATTTGAACATTTTCTCCCTTAAACCCCAAACACTTTGTGTATGGAGAGGTGCCAATTCACCTACATGACCCTCGACATATACATATATATCATTTAATAAATATAAAACTTCTTTAAAAAAAAAATTAATATGTTTATCATAATTAAGGGAAATCCTAATGGGTACTTTAGTTGAGCATGTCTGAAAAAAGGCATATACATACCACAAATGGTAAAGGAGAAATAAAAAGTTGCTAATCCCTTTTAATATGGTTAATTGTTTTGCCTCAATCAATCACGCAAACAACATATCGCTTATTCATACCACAACCACAAATGACAATGCAACATTAGCCATCTGTAATTGCTAATTTGTAAGTACAGATTTCGTTAATAGCTCTACCTTCATTTCTTTTAGCTAATATGTCTTTACTGAATCAAAACCAAACCAAAAAAATAATATAAAAATCACCAAATTAAAGTTTAAAATTATAATTAAATTTCTAAAAGAAATCTAGGCACATTTGCACAAAAATTCCATGTAACTAAGTCACACTTAGGAATATTTGACCCTTTTTCCTTTGTATAAATAGGAGGGTCCCAATGGGATAAGGGACCTAACAATTTTCTCTCCAAAACATTTATTATAGGAACACAAAAGTTTTTCATTGTAGACTTTTCACGGTTAAGGAACATGACTTGCCAACTAATCAAACTAGAGTTTTTAGTACCTACAGCAATATCACAACATCAAGAACAAACCCCAATGTATACAATGGCAAATTCCATAGTCTTCTATTACATCAAATGAGTGTTTAATTTTCTCACAGAGTATTGAATAGTAAAGCTTCTGGGCCATATTCTCAACTACAACTCTGACATGCATAACACCTATCAACAACGTATCATTATGAGATGTAGAAACAATTTGGAGTGTACATAATGTTTAGTGTGGATGGGAAGAAATTTTATACTATTCCAATTGGTTAGGTTAGGAAGGGACCTATTCCAATTTAATGATCCTAGAATTTTGTATACAAGTAATATTCAAGGAAACTTTCACCTAAATTAAATAAGTTGGACTTTTGGCAAGAGAGAAAATTGATGTCTAGACAAATCAAGCTAAGGCTAACCAAAATGGACTAGGTAATGAATATAATTAAGGCCATGTCAACAAGGTAAGAAATCAACTTCCTAATTATTTTTCTATTTTGTGTTTAAAAATTGATACATTCATTTAATAAAAGTAGTGTGTAACCCAATGCATATGCACATATATATTTAAAAACAATCTCAGTTATATATATATATATATATATATATATGATTGTTTTTATAAATGATTTAGAATCTAATTGGATCTAGACTCTTCGGTTTTTGTACGAAATAATTCACTTGCTACAAAAACCAAAATATTAGATGGGATACATGGCGTAAAATTGAACTCCATTTAAAATTCAATTTAGAATCTATTTGAATTTAGACTCTTTGATTTTTGCACCTAATAATTCACTTGACACACAAATTTGAAAATTAGGTGAGACACGTGACGCAAAATTAGACTCCAATTTAGAAGCAGAGATCTAATGCGGAAATGCATGAGGCCTTGCCAAGTAACGCTCTAATTTTGCATTTAGTATTTTTTTTACCTCTTTCGTTAAGTTTTTTTTTACTGTTACCAAAAAGTTTACATTAACTTATTTTACTGTTATTTCATTAGTCTCTCATTAATTGCCTAAACTTACATCACACATTTCTCTCTTTTTCATGTCTTTTAGCACACCCACCATAATATTAAATATGTGAACACAACACAAATATGTGAGAGAGTTGGACATACTTTTATTTCATAGTATTAAATATGTGAATAGAACACAAATTATTTGATTTTCACGGTCCTATTACTCTATTGCATTTATTTTTGGTTTCATGATTTAAAAAATAATAATCTTACCTTTTTTTTAGGGTGAAAAATTAATCTTACCTTGAGAAGGCTATAAATATGTAGTGAAACAATAGTTATAAATTGCACATACATAACCATGATAATTATTCAGTTCAAAGAATGAGTAAAAAAAAATTGGAGGAATATTGTAGAATAAAAGTTGTTACAAAATGTTACTCTCTCTCAGAGACCTCATGCGAGAGTGCATGAGATCCTGCCAAGTGGCATTCTAATTTTACATTTAGCCTTTTGTTTTACCTCTTTCATTAATTTTTTTTTTTATTGTTACCCAAAAGTTCACATTATCTTATTTTACTGTTATCTCGTTAATTGCCTAAGCTTACACCATACCTTTCACTATTATTCATGTCTTTTAGCATACCTACTATTTTAGTATTTTTTTGAAAAAAAAAAAAAGAAGAAGTAAGGGCTAATAGTAACAACTAACGAGATAATACTCTAGAGAGAGATAAAGAAACACAAAAATATTATAGATTGTTAAATAAAAGGCACTATTTCACTATTTATTACCAGAATAAAAGTCTTGAGACTAACAAAACATTTGAAAAGGAGAGAAAGAGGAATCTGAGAGTCACCACCTCCGTTATACTGGCCTCCCACCACCATCAAGACATCGAACCCCTACGAATAATCTTTTTTTCTTTTTAAATTAGGAGCTTAAATATGATTTAGGTTCGGTAATTTGGTTAGTTAGTTTTTGTTTTGGGTATATAAGTAGATGGAATATTTGGTGCGCAATGTAAAGTCATATTCTGCCATGGTTTAATTTTAAATCATCTATAAGACACCTGCATACACATTTGCCCACACCATGTCTTAATGTCTCACTATTGATGAGTGGAAGATAGTTAGAGAGTTGGGTATACTTTTATTTCATAGTATGAAATATGTGAACACAACACAAATTAGTTTATTTCATGGTCTCATTACTCTTTTGCATTTATTTTTGGTTTCATGATTTTAAAAAAATAATAACCTTACTTTAAGAAGGCTACAAATATGCAGTGAAGCTACTAAACCAATTTTTAATATCTCAAAATGTATATGTTTCTTTACTCTAATTTAGTTTACTTTTTCTTTATAATTTATGCACAACATTATTCAAAACTGTTTTACATAAAATATCACAAAATTATCCGTGCATCGCACGGGCAACTTACTAGTTACAGTTAAAAATTGTTGCTTTTGTTATGAAAAAAGTTCTTAAGTCCTCTGCTCCATAATAAAATTCCACCTTGGTCATAGTTCATCAAAAGCAAGACACTAGATTAGACTCATAAATGTACATTGTCTAGAAGACGGAAAAATAAGCTTAGAGATACAACGTGCCACTTAGTTGATACATGAATAATTGGTACAATGGTACAATGATTTCACTTAATATTTCTTTGTGGGAGTTTTTGAACTAATATTTCACTTATATTCAACATTCTTAAATATTTGAACTAATTCCTAAACAAGCAAGTGGTCCTTTCTTCTAGTGCCTTTAACAATGTCAAAGATCTACTGCATTATGTTTGTTAACTATTTTAAATTAACAACTGTAGAGGACTTCTTGGAGTATCAAGATTTTGAGTTGAAATTTACACGCAAGGAACAAATCTTGGATATTGCTACAAGAGTTTAAAATATAAGAAAAGGGATAAAATCTTCTTCTTTTTTTGAGAATCGAATAAAACCTTTAGTTAAGAAGGTTAATTAACAAGGATTATATCTATAGTTGTTACTTGTTAGTTTGTTACAATTGAACTGAAAAAAAATATTACGTTGATAGAATAAGCATAGAAAGTATTAAATTAATTGAACTAATCCTTTTTCAGGCCTAAAAACTCATTGACAACACTTCATAAACGAATGAGATCTAGTTTTAGATTGATATGATACTGACCTTTTTCTTCTTTGGTCTTCTTTCCATTTAAATTTTCGTGTCTCAACAAAATTTTTATTTATATTTTTCTTGCTCTCACCACGTGTTAAAACACATGCATAAAGAAATTTTTCTTTCGCTTTTTTATTATTATTTATATTCATTGTTTTCCCCCCTTAAGGATGAAACTTTTTTTTTCCTTGCAGAAAAGGCTGAGTTTCACCACATATGGTACTAGAGGGTACATTTTTTGCTTTGTTTTGTTTTAAGTTTATGGTCCTTTTAGCGGTATCAATTAAACTCCTTACACTTTATCTTTGCGGTCAAACTGAACAAAATGTCATTACATTTAAAGCTGGTTTTGATTTCATATATATGTTAATATCATCCACTACATAGATTTTTTTATCAATTAGGAGGATGATATAGGATCGTACTTTAAAAAGGTGCATGCTTTCTTTTTGGTTTTAGCAATTTTCTCTAATAAGTGTATATGATGGAGATGGGGCATATGAAATCTTGTCCAGATCCTCCAAGCAGTACAATTGGCATGTCCTTAGGTCCCTCATCTCGAGCTAGGCATCCAAAAACCTTTTTTTTTTTCTTCATTTGTTTGAATTTCCTTGAGTACTCCTTTTTATCAAGTTGATCAAATTTCTAAATCCTTTATATCTAATCCCTTATTTTGTCATTTACTACTGCCGTTGCCCAACAAAGAATGATGGTCTGTTAACAATGGCAGGCTTGTATCTAGGTGGCTATATTGCTTTTTGTACCATATGCTTTCTATATTTTATAAATTACTTGACTTCCTACTCTTCATTGGCATTAACTCTTTATGCTTGCTTTCTCAGGCTTGCAAGAACCTTTACATTGTCTACTTTAGTCTTGTCACATGCTAATCCCCCTAGATTCATTCTAGGCTGATGTAAAAAAGTATCAGCTCTATTATGCTTTGTCTTTTATTTCTTTCAACAGGTTTATTTTCTGTTCTGACTTGTAGTCTCCCTTTTTTTACTTACTAAAATGCTTTTTCTATTCTGCCCTTCTCCCCAAGTTCTAATTATGTCAACTAGAAAAAATCATATGTTAGAAAGGACTTTATGGGGTTGATTTAATAGACGGTGTTTCATCTTCATGAGTTGGCTAAAGAAGGCACAAAGCTGGCATGCCTCATGAGAAACCAACCCAACTATCCAAAACATAGACTAATATTCAAATTATAATCAAAGAAGCAGTTTTCCTTCAGTTCTGAGTTGGAATGCTAATAGAATTTCTCCTTTCTGATGAAAACGTGCCAAAAACATGGTAGCACTAGTATTTGGATTTGGATTTTCTAACAATAGGGAGCATTAAATATGTGGCTATACATCTACTTAGAATCCCCTTGATCTCCCATTATTTGACTTAGCTTTTTGTTTTTGTAGGTTTTGAAAACATTACTTTTATTAATTTATAGCTGCATTTTGCAATTGCAATTCAAAAAGTAGAACGTGTTAATGTAAACCTTGACATTTTCATTAGGCTACAAGACTCTTAATTGGCCTTGGCCTCGTACTCGTATACTAGTCAATTGTTTAAAATGCTTTGGACTTGTTAACCCCCCCCCCCCCCTCCCCAAAAAAAGGGAGAGCTGTGTGACATGAAGCAAAACCAACCACATTCATGTTTCTAAAACTATACAAGCCCGAGGCCACCAATGAAAGTCAATGGTTTCACTACCATAAGCTTACTTATCATTTCCCAACACTAACACCACTGGTTCCTTCTTATCTTGGGATTGAAAAGAAAATCAATCATTGATGCCTAAAGAAAACAAAACAAAAAGGAAAACCAAAAAAATCAACTTTGATTTGAGGACTGCTTTATTAGAGGCTGAGAAGTCTTCCCCCATTCTTTAGGTGGGCTCTTCACCTCCATTAATAGTGCCACCACTTCCCCCATTCTTTAGACCCAACTCCTATTGCCTACAAATCAGACTATTTAGAAATAGAATTGCTAAACACAGACTTACCTTTGAGAGAGATGGTGTATATTATCGGTTTGTACCAGTTTTGATGACAAGTATGTGAACGACACCGTTGAGCAGTTCTATGCTGAGCATCTCTCTGCGCTTCAGGTATGTGGGTTGGACTTGGTTTTTCCATTTGGGTTTTGGGATTGGATTAGTGGGTGTCTTTGTTTTTGGATTGAGATCTGATTTTTTAAGTTTAAGCATGATTTGGGTCTTTTAGTTTTTGTTTCAGGTTTGACTTTTTAGGGCAACTTTGTTGTCTTGTATGTGTTTCTTAATTGTTATAGGTCTGAATTATTTAGTTTTCAACTAGGTTGAAAAGCATGTTTAATCTGTATTTCAATTCCTACAAAAAGAGAATGTTTTGGGGTGTGTTTTTGTCTTGTGTATCAAATTTGTGAATCTGCTATTTCTTGTTGTGAATCTGCTATCAAAAGACTTACCTATATAGTCCAAGTTTCTAGAGCCTTGTCAAGCAAAAAAGAAATAATTAAAAATGTTCTTTGGGCTTGGTTGTTACAAACCTTGGGTACCTCCACAAGCTTCAATGACCAAAAACCTCCATGATTTTTGTTTATGGGGGGTTTCCTTCAATTATAGTATTTATTATTTTATTTCACTTACACTAGGCTGTATAGGCGGTTTACATTATAACCGAGGCTTATTATCACTGCTTTTATTATTATCTTATTTATATTTTATTTTTTCTACTCCTATCTCACAGGTCTATGAACTATTTATTTATTAGCAAACGGTGGTTTTAAAACTCACCAGAAAAAAAAAAAAAAAAAAAAAAAAAAGAAGAAGAAGAAGAAGAAGAAGAAGAAGAAGGCCTATAGCGGCGTTCAAAAAGCGCCGCTAAAGGTGCACATTTTATGTTTTAAATGAATCCCTATAGTGGCGCTTATTGCCCGCCGCTATAGGTCCACACATATAGCGGCGTTTCTACCCGCCGCTAAAAGTGCAATTTGTCCATTTTGATTGATTGCCTATAGTGGCGCCGTATGCCCGTCGCTATTGGTGTCTACCATGCCCGCCGCTAAAAGTGCAATTAGTCCATTTTGAATGATTGCTTATAGCGGCGTCACCTGCCCGCTGCTAAAAGTCAATTGACACGAATTCTAAACTCGTATGGTGGCAGTTTTTTGCCCGCCGCAATAAACCTTCACCCGCCACTAAAAGGTTTATATATAGTGGCGCTTTTAATGACCGCCGCAATATACCTACAGCGGCACTGGAACACTAACGGGACTGCCCGCTGCAATAGCACCCGCCGCTATTGGTCATATGTACCTTTAGCAACGCTTTTTTGGGCTTTAGCAGCGCTTCTGGCCCACCGCAATAGCCCGTTTTTCTTGTAGTGATAGTGGCCACGTTTTGCGGTCGCCCTTCGTCTGGGGATGCCGAACCGTGGTTCGCATATTCCCGTGAACGCTCGCGATGCCGACAGGGTTCGGACTGCTGTGTTCCTCCCGCGCGGCGAGGCTCAAGGCTGACAGGCCTTCCCCTGCGCCATCCATGTTCCCTTTGCTGACTTCTGACTCTGGCTTCTAACTCCAAGTCTCTCACCAGCCTTCGCAGCCGCTCTAGCTCCTGATCCTTTTGCCTGGGATCCTTGTCCTCTCTCTCACGGCGGCTACGTGTGAGAGACCGCGCCCCCGACCCGTTTTCTATAATGAGTTGGGCCAAACCCACGTGAATGGGTGGAGTCGTGTTATTGTCTCTCAAAATGGAGGTTCGACTAGTTATATTTTTCCCTTTAGATTAAGGGTTTTACAATGGAGTCGCCACTTATTTAATTATTGGAAAAATAAGAAAACCGAAATTGAAAAATTCATCATTTTATTAATTTTCAATTGAATTTACATTGGTCATAGGAAAATTACATGGCTTTGGTCCTAGATACAATCTAAGATAAAGTACATGGCTTTGTTTCCTAGTTACAATCTAAAAATTGAAAATTACATGGACAAGTATTTGATCTACTAACCCTTGATCTAAGTTCGGAGGCTATATTACAAGGTGGGAAGGTGTTAGGCACCCACCTTGCCCGGTGAAACTGGTCTTCTAGACTATGGTGGCCAACATTCATATCATATCATCTAATATGTCAATCAATTTGCATGTTGAATTTAAGGTGTGTGCATGTGATGAACCCTAATTCAATTTATTAAGCATGACATTTGGATTGAAAAATGAATTCTAGTGAATGTGTGTGAATGGTGATATCCTAGATTCAAAGATTTGAAAGAATTATGAAACAAACATGTTTTTCATAGTTTTGATGTGAATTTAGGATTAAAACTAGTGTTATGCATGAACATGTGATGAACAACCAAGAGCATGTGAAGAACACATAATAACATTTAAGAACATTCGAACATATTCAAGGAAATTTAAATAGTTACTATCATGCTTTAATCCTCAATTCTTATCATGGCAACACAAAAAACAAGTTAGGAAAAGGAATTATACCTTCATGCAAGATCAATATGGTGGATAAGGAGACTCTTGAGAGAGGTCTTATGGGTGGAGGAAAAGAAGAGTTAAGAGAGGAAGAGTGAGTCTCACTCAATATTTTGAGTCTCAAGAAGACCAAAATATGACAAGACTACTTAATTTCCTAGAACTCAAGAGAGGAGAAGAGAGGGGGGGTTTTTCTTTCGTGTCCCTTGAAATGAAGGAGAGGGGGGGTTTATATAGTAGTGGTGGAGGAAATATGAATGGAAGGTCATTAATGAGGGTTGACAAAGAATCATGAACCTAGACCTCATTTTAGCCTTGAGGGAAATTTGGTGCATTAAATGGAAAGATTGGTGGGAGTAAGGAGCAAGGCAAAGTTCGGTTTTCCCGTAGCTGTTGTAACAGCTTGTAGAGCCAACTTTGAAAAATCATATCTGATTCAATTCTGAAAGGAATTGTCTCGTTCTTGTGCTCAAATTGAAGCCCCGGATGTCTAGTTTTTGAAAAAATTAACCTCATTCACAGATTCAAAATATTCTGAGAGATATCAATGAAATAGTGAGCAGAGGTCATTTCTTAGAAAAATGGTTTCAGCACAATTAACATTAATAAGTCCCAAATTAGTTTCCAATTAACATTAATAGGCTCCAATCACTCCCATTTCAGACCTAATTAGTTCCAAATTTACCCTAATTAAAAGATAATTGCACAAAATACTCATTGAATAATTAATGTTTAACTATCTAATTAATTAGGTGTATGCAACCTTACCATAAAATGTAGTCCTCATCAATCAAATTATGACACATCATTAATTTCAAATTGATTATAATTATAACCAATTGGAATCAATTGTTCATAATCACATAAGGTCGGACTCAATTTGTGATAGTGCATCTCGGCCATTAAAACTTGATTTGATGATAACTTTCGATTTGATGGTCCGATTAAGGCTTATAACTAATCGATTTGATCGTTACAACATCAAGATCATTTTGGTAAAATGAGATTAAGGATCTAATGACCAAAATTGAGATGCATATTTCCAAGGTGAAATTACCCTTTTACCCTCCAAGTGAGGTTAAATGCGGGTTGCAAAATGAGGTGTCAACACTACGCCCCGAGGCGTTAGACATTGTTTGGAACGATCCTTCCCCGAGTCCGGACTCCCTTTCCTCATCTTACCGCCGGTCCTCGTATCTCTTTTGTCTCCTTTCTCGCCATGTTGACCCCCGTGATGACCCGCCAGAACCACTCTCAGCATAGCTTCCTCATCTGCTCCCTGACATTCTCCTGTGGTGCCCTACAAAAACCACCGCTGTGCAGGATATCCCCACAGACGGCGCCAATTGTGCGCACCTAAAAACAGCGACTGGGCCTGGGATAAGTTGGGCTCACAATCTATTTGTATGGTAGGCTTTTAGTGTTTCCTGCAATGGGGTGATTCCTTGCTGGACTGCCCCAGTGTCCCTATCTTCTTTTTCCTCCTCCTTCTTCTCCCTTGTCTTTTTCTCTCTCCCTCGCGCCCCCTACTTCTGATACCCCCTCCCCTATTTATAGCCACAGCTTGCTGGGTTGCTGCGGCCATTTTCTAGTTTAGTGGATGGAGAGGTCCAATGACATCCTCTCTAAGTGGTGAGTAGTTATGAATGTAAAGAGGATAATGGTGGCATCGGAACTTGATTCCATTGCCACGACCGTTTCCCAGTAGAAAGGCTTTCGAGGTGGGTGGCATGGCCTGGCGTGGCAACCTTGGTTGGTGGTCGGGCAACCCGGCGGAACCCCAGACATAAGGCGCAGACGATACGCGGTTGGTTGCTACCGACCATATCTAGGATGGCTTCGCTCTTGGCCTTTGGGGTGCTTGGTACGTACTAGGTCGGTTCGGGGTAAAGCCCCTTAAACTGATCAGGGCCGAGGCCCATGAGGGGACGATCGTTCTTGTGGGCCTAGGGGTAAACGGGCCTGGGGCATGGCCCATATAGGCAGCTATTCTTGTGGGCCCGCGGGTGGATGGCCTAGGGGGATGGTGCTCGTACAATAAGCATTTTCATCACCAATCATTTACCACCAGTCACCACTAACATCCTTCGCTGGCACCACTAGAAAGACTTCCAGACCATCATCAACTACCATCACCACTGCCGGTAGTAACCAAAAATAAATATTTTAAAATTTTCATTGGTCCAATTTTTTCCCTCTATTTTTTTTCCCTTTCCCTTGCCTAAACCTATCACTTTAGCGTCCAACCTTTTCATTTCTCATCCGTTTGTCTCTCTCTCAATAAATAAATAAATAAACACACTCTCTCTCAATCTCAAAATCTCTCATCACTCTCAAAACCCAATGATCGATCTTCCCACCACCACCACCACACATCCTCACCAGCATGCATCCTCACTCTCAAAATCTAGCTTGGATCTCTCTATTAGCACTCTCTGCCACCGCTCACCGATTGAAGGCCCAAAAACAGCCATTAAGGACGAAGCCAAATGCTTGGCTTTTGCCATTAATAGCGCTGATGAATCTAGGTAAAAATTAGTTCTTTTTATTTATTTATTTATTTTTAATCTCAATAATATTAGATTTTCTTTTTTGGGTAATTAGTGTTTTTTTTTTTTTTTTAATTTTGTATTGCTAGAATTAACCTTTCATTACACTCTTCAAATCCAATGATTAGATTTCAAATCTAAGTATGACGTGTGATAGACATATGTTATGTACTTGTATAGCTATGTTCTCTCAATCTGACCATCCAATTAGTCTCAAATTTCACCAACACCAATATGTCACAATACTCATTAATCCCAAAGATCAAAATTTGAATATAAATTTCATTAAGTCCAGTGGTTTTGGAACCATTTATTAAGTTTGATCGGGTTTGACCAAATTTAACTAAACTTTGACCGCTCCTTTTTTAAATCCAACCATTTGATTATAACCATAATTTACTAGAATTAACCTTTCATCACAGTCTTCAAATCCAACAGTTAGATTTCAAATCTAATTATGGCACATGATGGACATATGTTATGTACCTGTATGGCTATGTTCTCTCAATTTAACCATTCAATTGATCTCAAATTTTCAACACCAATATATCACCATATTTTTCAATTCCAATGATTGAGATTTGAATATGAATTTCACGAAGTCCAATAGTCTCGGGACCATCTATTAAGTTTGACCAGGTTTGACCAATTTTAATCACACCATTTTCTAAATCCAACCAATTGATTGTGACCTTAATATACTAGAATTAATCTTTCATTACACTCTTCAAATCCAACGGTTAGATTTCAATTCTAATTGTAGCACGTGATGGACATGTGTTGTATACCTGTATGGCTATGTTCTCTTAATTTAACCATCTAATTGGTCTCAAATTTCACTAACACCAATATGTCACCATACTCTTCAATTTCAATGATCAAGATTTGAATATGAATTTCACCAAATCTAGTGGTCTCGAGACCATCTAATAAGTTTGACTAGGTTTGACTAACTTTAACTAAATTTTGACTGCACTTTTTTCTAAATCCAACCGTTTGATTGTAACTATAATTTACTAGAATTAACATTTTATTACACTCTTCAAATCCAACGGTTAGATTTCAAATCTAATTATGGCATGTGATGAACATCTGTTGTGTACCTGTATGACTATGTTCTCTCAATTTAACCATCCAATTGGTCTCAAAATTTCACCAACACCAACATGTCACCATACTCTTCAATCCCAATGATCAAGATTTGAATATTAATTTCACTAAGTCTAGTAGTCTCAGGACCATCTATTAAGTTTAACCGGATTTGACCACGTTTGACCAACTTTAACTAAATTTTGACCACACATTTTTCAAAATCCAACCGTTTGATTGTGACCATAATTTACTAGAATTAACCGTTCATTATAGTCTTCAAATCTAACGGTTAGATTTCAAATCTTATTATGGCACGTGATGGACATGTGTTGTGTATTTGTATGGCTATGTTCTCTCAATTTAACCATCCAATTGGTCTCAAATTTCACCAACACTAATATATCACCATACTCTTCAATCCCAATGATCAAGATTTGAATATGAATTTCACCAAGTCTAGTGGTCTCGGGACCATCTATTAAGTTTGACCGGGTTTTTACTAACTTTAACTAAATTTTGACCGCACATTTTTCAAAATCCAATCGTTTGATTGTGACCATAATTTACTAAAATTAACCTTTCATTGCACTCTTCAAATCCAACGGTTAGATTTCAAATCTAATTTTAGCACGTGATGGGAATGTATTGTATACCTGTATGGTTATGTTCTCTTAATTTAACCATCCAATTGGTCTCAAGTGACAGTTTTGGCTCGTCGCAATAGTACAGATTTCTTGTAGTGTGTTTCGATTAAGGGAAGAGGGAGGGCGAGTTGGGGGGGGGGGGGAGAGAGAATAAGTAGAGTAGAGTTGACTGAAAATAAGCTAATTTTGAACCGAACCAAATCTACTCTACTCTCCCTCCTTTCTCCTCAATCCAAATGGCCCATAAGTTCCACCAGGAAAGCCTAGCTAACCATGCCCTTGTAGCACAACTTCATAGTTCAAACTACAAATTAAAGAGTTTAAGCTAGAGGTATGTCCACCCTTTGTTTCAGTTTTTTTACCTTTTCCAAGAAAGCTTTCTTCCACACTCTTGCATAATCTCATTCATTGGCAAGTTTGTACTTTTCAAGAGAATGCTATATAAACAGGAAAACCTATCCAATTTCCAATCGCTACTGAAGTTTTCTTTTATCTTTTCCCAACATCTAGCAAGTCAACAATCACTTGGGAATTTAAGACATTTGCTTAATTAGTACGAACAATTTTCGAAAGATGCATGGCATGCATAATGAGTTGATGACTATTGTTTTATGCAATATATATTTCTTTTAATGACAGAAATGTTTAAAATTCAGGCACTGCGATCTCGTAATATGATTCAATGATAAATTCAACATTTCTAGTGAGTCTTTTGCACACAAAGACAAGTTATTGATAAGCTCAAGGAGTTGTCCACTTAGCTAGCTTATTATCCGACAGGGACAATGAACTTAAATACAAATATTTCCCAAGGATTTTGGTATGCTACCTTCAATTTGGGTTTGGTTGAGATTGAGACTTTCAAGAGAATTCATTTTGCTAAAGGCATCAGGAATTGAACTTTGTAACTGAGAGATCAAGAGCAGTAAGAGATTTTAAACAGTTCAAACGGGTATGAGTTGAGAGAGAGGTTGGAGGAAGATCACATGAACTCAAGCTCACTTTTGTTAAATAAGGGAGACAATTAATTTCTTCTACCCAATCATAGGCTTTACTAAGATTCACTGAATTTAGTTCAAGTTATTTTAAAGAAGACAAATGAGAAAGCCATTGAAGGTTTGTAACACTATTGAAATTATTTGCACTGAGATCTATAGGCTCCCAATTTTGAAAGGTTTCCAAGTTCATATAGAATGATTCCACCAAACTAAGACTCTAAGAAATAGAGGTATTTTAAGTTAAAGAACCAATAAATTTTGGGGTTTGACTCATATTGAAATCATTGTAACTGAGGTCCAAAAAAAAATGATGCAAGTCAAGCAATGAAGAACTAATGTCACCTCTCAAAGCCTGTGAAGAATTCAAAATCTGTCTTGTTCAATCGATCGAAAGACAGGCTCAATCGATCGAAACACGTATCTGCAGTATTTTAAGTTTGGCCCAACAGCAGTTCAAGCCTAAAAAGGATTAGGGTTTCAGATCTACTTCTTCTAGTATATAAAGGAAACCTAAAGCAAGTTTTTAATAAGGCTTTTTAGAGAGAGAAGAGTGTGCCTCTTTTGTATCTAAGGTTTTGTACCCAAAAGCTCTCTCAAGTCTTCTACCGATGTTATGCCTTGAAGAATCTCAAGATTTGGTGTTGTAGAAGTTGTTGCATACAAGATCAACGTCTAAGGAGATCCAAAACTTTTGAGTGGAGTCTCAAAGTCACAAGTGTGGGTGCTTGTGTTGCAAAGGCCTAATAGAGAAGAAGTCCGTGGATTCAAAACTTGCATGTGGTCGTGTCAGTAAGTTTTACATGTGGTAGTAATAGGATGTTAATGGTATAAGGCTTATTGTTAACTTTGATTCTCTATAGTGGATTTGCTTTTTAACTTGAGAATAACTAGGTTAAATCCTCCCCACGCTTTTTACCAGTTTAGTTTTCCTAGGTCATTATGTCGTTGTGTTATTTACTTTTTTGCTACTTTGCATGATATGATTGTTTTGTTTTAACCTAAATCTGAATAATAAACCTAAGTATTCACTTGGTTAATTAATTAGGTTAAACAATCTAGTTTACAAGGATCTAAAAACCTAACAAGTGTTATTAGAGCGAGTTAGCTCTTGATTTAGGTTATTATACCTAAAGTTGATCCTTGATCCTTGATCCCTATTATCATAAATAATTTTAAGTGTCTTACTATTTTTTATTGTGATGTTTCAAATAAAAAAGACACAATTGTTTCGTTTGATCTTTTTGAGGCTTATTAAAGGAATTTGCAGGATTTCAGTCTTTCTCAGAAGATTGGTATAATCCCTCAAATACACTCTGCTTCTCATAGATTTTCACCTACAAAGTCGAAAACTCGTGCTATGTGGATAAGAAAAGACTTGCTAAGGTGAGTGTTGTTTACTTGTCCCTAATTTAATTCTTTCAATTGTTTGTGGGCATGTTTTGTTTCTATTTTTGGTTGTTTTTTTTTTTAGTTTATTTTTTATTAAAAAAAAATCCAAAAACATTGAAAATTTTCAAAAGGACAAAAATATTTTATTTTGTGTCTAGTTTTATATTTCTTGAGGATTACATGAGTTATGATATCTCTCTCTTAATTTAGAACATGCTTGACATTGTGGAGAAAGTTGAATTGTATGTGTTGCTCAACTAAGTGCATGATTATTCCCCCCTCAAAAAAAAAAAAAGTGCATGATTATTTTGAGATAAATATGATTTTGTATGAGTATGTACTAATTTGTACATGTACTCATGGGTTAATTAAGAAATTGATCTTTCTTATTTGTGTACCCTCTATTGCTTTGTTTAGCACTGTTATGCATTGTTTTTGCATTTTATTCATTAAGCATAATGTGTGCCTTTTATTTTTGGTCATAAAATATTTTTTGAAAATCCAAAAAGTTTTTTTTTTTTTTTTTGGTATTATACATCATATATGTGTAGTTGAGGTTGGCTTATGAAATTTGCACTTCATGACTATGTAGGATGAGCTTATTTTTATACACTTTGCTAGTTTGTGCTATGTTATGCCTATTTGTGTGAGTGTTTATAGTGGTTGTTCAAATGATCTTGATTTTGAAGTCATATTCTTTTGATTGTAAGGACTAAAAATCCCTAAGAAAAAGGCATAAATAATCATCTTACCACTGTTTACTAGCCAATCATAAACATCTTAATGCATATCATAAGATTTTGTGCTCAAGAAAGTGTAGCACATGCACAAAAAGAAAATAAGGTGGAGTCTTAAAAGAAAAAGAATAAAAAAAAATCTGCATTCAATAAGGCCAAAAAAAAAAAAAACATGATTGCAGGCTTGTTTTTTAGGAGATGTAGGAGTTATGTGATGTGACTCTTTAGGTGATAGTTACTTTCAAATTTATGTAATAAATAATGTAGAAATTTTGGTTGATTACTATCTACATATCACCTTATATGTATCTCATGCTCTTACTAGTTGTACACACATCACAAGTAATTCTTTGCTAAACTTTGTACATGAGATTGTGTGTAAACCAGCATGGCCATCCAAGATTATGCACTTTGTGATGTTTGATGAAAGATCTAAAACTTGGTCTTTTTAAATAAATAAAAAAACTTAAGTTGAAGATAATGTGTTTTGAAAGACTTTTGGAATTATTCTCATGCATTACATATCATGAAAACTGTTTTCAAAAATGATTCTGCTGAAAAATTTCTAGTTTTTCAAAAATTCTGGATTTTAGAGTTTCGATTGATCAAAACTTGTTTTTTTATCAACTGAAATTTTCCATGTTTTTGAAGTTTGCTCTCGGGCTGCTTCAATTGATGTTTGATTGATCGAAACTGAAAAATATTCAAATTTTAGATTTTTGACCAAATTTTTTTTTCATGCATAATTTATTTTTAGGATTCACATGCATTGAATTGTTATTTGTATCCATCTTGCATTTTTGCAATTATATCTCTCATTGTTTTCACACTACACGCATACACTTTGCTCAATTGGGTACTCAACATGATGTAAAAATTGATTGATTAATTTTTTAGTTGTGTACAGTTTAGTATATTCTATTTTTAATGTGTGAACTGCTAAAAATTAAGAACATTTAAAAAAAAAAAAAAAAAGATATAGTGGATAATCAATGTGTAAATATTTTCTCTTAAACATATTGCATGCATATATTTATGGGTCACGTAGTGTCAAGTTCGAATTTATTGAAAGGGAGAATATTTTTTTAAGTTTATCCTCAACTTATGTTTCTTTTATTTATCCCTACCTCTTAAATTTTCCTCAAAACTATTTTTTCCAAAACTTATTTTGCTTTTCCAATTTTTATAAGGGGAGAAATTTGTTTTTAAAACCTATGTTTTTCATAGGGGGAGTTGTTGCTCTTCATAGGGGGAGTTGCTGCCTCTATTTTCTATATAGTTTGAATTTTGTGGTTTCTTAGATCTCTTTTTTCTCTCATGTTTACTATCAATCTACTCTTTGTTTGAGTTGTCTTTGTCAATATGTGATAAAAAGAGGAGAAACAAATGAAATTTGGGAGAATCCTGTTTAAAAAGGTTTTTAAAATGTTTTGTAAGGGGGAGAATATAAAATTTTTTGTAAGGGGGAGAGTTAGTTTGCATATTTGTTATTTGCTTCAATTTGATTAAATATTGTTTATATGTCTTTTTTTCCACACATGCGGTGATGTGTTTTTTAGAGTGTTTTTCAAGAAAGTCAGGTACATTCTGATCAAGACCTTCTACCCCTTATTGCAACTTTTAGCTTAGGAGTCTAAGATTGGGATTTGTGATGTAATTGGACATTTTATTGTATTAGGTTGTTCTTGTATTTGAGTATTTCATTTTTGTATATAACTTTTGTCATGAATTGCCAAAGGGGGAGATTGTTAGGTTCTAAAAGTTTAGAACAATTGGCAAACTATGAGTACAAACTTGTCTAGATATAGATTATAGAGTCTATAGGTATTATTAGACAATGCTTAAGGTCATACAAGTCAAGATTCAAGAACATACAAGCTACAAAAAGAAAAATTCGAAATCTACCTTGTTCAATCGATCGAAAGACAAGCTCAACCGATTGAAACACATATCTGCAGTATTTTAACTTCGGCCTAACAGCAGTTCAAGTCCAAAAAGGATTAGGGATTCAGATCTACTTCTTCTAGTATATAAAGGAAACCCTAAGCATGTTTTTAATAAGGCTTTTTAGAAAGAGAAGAGTGTGAATCTTTTGTATCTCGAGTTTTGTACCCAAAAGCTCTCTAAAGTCTTCTACTAGTGTTATTCCTTAAAGAATCTCAAGATCCAGTGTTGTAGAAATTGTTGCATACAAGATCAACGTCTAAGAAGATCCAAAACCTTTGAGTGGAGTCTCAAAGTCACAAGTGTGGGTGCTTGTGTTACAAAGACCTAATAGAAAAGGAGTCTGTGGATTCGAAGTTTGCACATGGTCGTGTTAGTAAGTTCTACATATGGTAGCAATATGATGTTAGTGGTCTAAGTCTTATTGTTAACTTCGATTCTCTATAGTGGATTTGCTTTAGACCTTGAGGATAGCTAGGTTAAATCCTCCCCAGATTTTTTTACCATTTTGATTTTCCTAAGTCATCATATCGTTGTGATATTTACTTTTCCGCTACTTTGCATGATATGATTGTTTTGTTTTAACCTAGATCTGAATAATAGATCTAAGTATTCACTTGGTTAATTAATTAAGTTAAACAATTTAGTTTACAGGGATCTAAAAACCTAACAAGAATCACCTCGAAGATCATTCTCAAATACGTGGCCTGTTTGCTTTCTACAATGAACTCCTTTCCACTTGCAGCAATTCTTCTTTTCATCTTGGCTCCCCCATGAAGAGAGTCTCCCATAATCATCAACAAGGCCATTTTTAAACTCAAAGAGTGCTTGTCTCTCCCTCTCAATGCACTAGAATTGGCATCTCAAACCACTGAAATAAATCCAATGGCTAGTTTCAAGTGAACTAAAAGCATTAATAATGCAAGCATAAGTTTTAGGGATCTTCTGTCCATAATTATTGTTATTGCTAATGAAAATAACAATTGATATTAAGATCAAGATGCAACCAAGATTCCAGGCTGCATTAGGAAAACGTGCAATGCTGCAAGTATATGGATTTTTTTTTCCGGCTGCCAAGCATCAACTATTTATAATGGGAAAAATTATCCACGGCACTCAGTGTACAATGTGATTTTACTCTCTTCTCTTTCCTATCATGTATTTAATTAGTAGAACAAACTATTTATGTTAGAGAATGAAGTATTATGTCACTTTCTTTGAAAATACTAAATAATTACTCTTATAAATTTATTGCAAAAAAAAAAAAAAACCCAATAACCAGTGGCATTGTTATTAAAATAAATAAATAAATAACTTGTTTATATATATATATATATATATAACTTATTAATAAATAACTTTACATATTTATTTACTTTATTTTTAATGCTATAACTAAATAATACATTAATGAAATATTTTTAAAAAAAAGTAGTCTATATATATTCAACTTAGACAATTTTAATTTTACATATAATTTTGCTTTTACATATTCATCTACTTTAATTTATATTTTTATAACTGAAAAAGAAATCAATGAAGAATAATTTTTTTTTTTAAAGTCTATAAAAAGGTATTCACAAGCCTTACTTAATATTTGATAGTAGAAAAGGTACAAATTGACAACTGCCCCATAGGAGGAGTTTGAATCAAGCATGTTATAGATCTCCTACTAGAGGTCTGTACCCCTATTGTCCTATTATTAAGTAATTCATATGTATTCCTTGATGCAAGTATTTTATGTTATTTACAACATTAAAATCTTTTAATGAATGGTGTTTGTTGTTGACCTAATTTGAGGGAAAATTATATTATAATATATCATATATTCTATTATTGTCATGTTTTAGTTTATTTGGAAAAAAAAATAGAAAAAGATAGTCTAGAAAATATAATAAAGAACAATTTTGGAAGTTAAAAAAAGATTGTCTTTGTTTTGTGCAGTTTCCTTTCACTTTTTGTAAATGTTTTATTTAACAAATTAACAACAAATTGTTATGTCTTTGTTATATGACATTCCTAGATATTTGAGTAATTGTTTTAAGCGTTTATGTATATTTTATATTACTCTTTATCTTTCTTATCTCATTAGTGTATTTTTTTTTTGGTTGAAATTTTTAAGAAAACAAATTCAATTTTGTGTTTAAAGTTATTTATTTATCTATTCATTATTTACATATTAGATTAGGTACAATACTTACACAATACTTCTTTTCTTTTCTTTTCTTTTTTTCAAAAAAAAAACTCTCTACTTTTCTCCCCTTTGAAATTGTACTCTTGGATTAGAATATAATCATTATGTATAAAGCTATAACCATCACTTTTGCTTCGGATTAGTCACCTGTTTCTATTGCATGACTTCAAAACTCTATTTAAAAGTTTGAATTTGATTATGCATTGGATATTTTGTTAGATCACATAACATTTGATATGTTTTACAGATTCGGGAGAAGGAGTTTGACTTTGATGTGAGTTCTATTGTCCTTTTCTTTTTTTTTCTTTCTTTTTTTTTTTTTTTGAATTGTAATTTTGTTGAGTTTTATTAATTTTTGAGATATGTCTTTTCAGTGTTTGGATTGTAGGGTAGAAAAAAATTGGGTTTGAGAAAAGTTTTTACAACTAAAAGAATTCTATATACTTTTTAATAATTTACAAAATGTTATAATTAAATTTTATTAAAAAAATTAATATTTTCACTAACTTACATTTCGAATTCTTGAGAAAAATTCTACTGTTTTCATTTATGTAAGACAAAAATAATACATATTACATTTGTGATTGTTCTTATAATAAATAATAATATGATTATGAAATACATTAACTCTTTATTAAATTAGTCCAAATTGCAAAAAAATAGATTTAATGTGACCACCATAAAAAAATTTATCACATGCAATGCGTAAATCTGCAACTAATGAATATAACAAGTGAGTTCGTCTAAATTGGCAAGCTCAGATGCCTTCAATCCAATGGTGGAGCCTCCTCTTATACCCATTAGTTGCAATTACCCACTTAATATATATAAAAATTGAGAGATTTAAAAATATTTTACAATTATGCATGCACACACGCACAAAACCCAACTTATATGACAAATTGGACAAAGTTTGATCCTATACCGGTTTGGAGCTATTTTTTCAAATCCACTAAATGATGTTTTATACGATTATCTATGTGTATTATTTAAATAGGTTACATAATTCATTTAAAAAATCATGTGACTAAAACTACATATAACTAATCTCTCCAATCACCATATAAATAACTCCAAATTCATTTGAAACTAAATTTTTTTCATAAATTGGAGTATATATAGGTCTCTCAGAGTGGGTTTGGCTTTTATTAAGTACATGTGAAAACACATGAACACATGAACACCCCTACTTACTAGAGGATAAAAATTAGTTCACATATCCTATTATATGCACTCTCTCACACAAAGACTCAAACTACACATAAATTGTGATTTAAAGTCACAGTTTCCGAGATACACCCTTTACTCAAAATTGTCTCCTTATGGTCTAGCATCTTTTTAGTGCTCCACAGCACTAGAAAGATCCCTCTCTCTTCTAGTGGGTTTGGCTATGAGTAGTTCTAAGATCACAAATTATTCAACAACATTTTTGCCACAAATTTGACGTGGTTCACTATAAATGATTAGCCATCACCTACACATAAACTCACAATTTTTTCTTCACCAAATCATAGTTGTGGCAAGAATTTATGAAAATTTTTATGGTCCTAGACTTTTCCTTTGGCTACAGACTAGGGGTGGCAAATTTTACCCAAATTCATTAATGCATTCATTGCCCACTTAATTTGAATAAGTCTTAACCTAACCAAATTAAAAATTTAGGTTAAATGGGTAAAAACCCATTAGGTAATATAATTAAATAAGTCTTAATGGTTAAATCTATTGGGTATCCACTAACCCATGTAAAATTTAAAGTTTAATACATTAAAAAGAAAAGAAAAAGGTAAGACCCTAACTTAACCCAACCACAAACCTAGCTGTTAGACACCTTTGTTCATCTTTCTCATTGATTTTCTTGGGATTTCTTCACATTTTCTTAGCCACCAAACGTCTCTCTCTCTCTCTCTCTCTCTCTCTCTCTCTCTCTCTCTCTCTCTCTCTCTCTCTCTCTCTCTCTCTCTCTCTCGTCTCTCTCTCTCTCTCTCTCTCTCTCTCTCTCTCTCTCTCTCTCTCCAAGCCCTTGGGTCTTCATGCCTCAATTTCCAATAATTGACTTTTAGAATCTCCAAGCCCTTGGGTTCCATGTCTCCATTTATAAGTTTTTGGTATCTGTAAATAAGTATGTATGTGTGTGTATAATAATAATAATAATGAGTTATATGGGTGGGTTGGGTCCCGCCCAAATTATATATAATAGGTTCAGTGGGTAATGAATATTTAATTTATATTTATATGGGTCATAAATGGATAAATGGGTGATTGTGTACACAATCCATTTATGACCCAACTCAAAAGCTAACTAACCCCCTCAATTGCCACCCCTACCCATGATTTTCTTCTAGATTCTTTTTGTAAATGAACATTAAAAAATAAATGGCTTCTGCTTTCACATAAGCTCGGCATAATTCACAACATACTTATCCTTTATAGCTTGGAGTAATCTATCTCTAGTTGTCCACATGTTTCTAATAACAATCTCTAGTTGTTAACATTTTTTTTTTTAATATATACAAGATATAATTTCTACTCTAACATAATCTAAGTGTATATGTGTGTGAAGTTTTCTCTTGGAGACTTGAACCTCGGCTCTTGCTCCCTACGCCCTACACCCCACAATCACTTATACTTGTGAAGTGACCATCACACTAAAGGTATGCGGTGGTGTTGTTAACAAGTTTCTAATAACACGTTGTTGTATCATTTTAATAATATGTAATCAATTGGTAAAATCTTTGATGGTTGTATATGAGATCTGAGTTCATTCTCCGCCTACACCAAAAACTGATTAGTGTCTTGATCTGATGATAAAGAACTATCATCAGGAGTGGACGCTATAAGTTAAAACTCTCTCAAATATATATATATATATATATATATATATAGGTATGCAAGTTAATATGGAAGATAAGGAGTTAGTGAAATATTTAATACCATATTGAAAATGAGAGAGATTTTTATATTGTTTTTAAATGTGATGACTAATGGGCTGTAAAGTATTGGAGTAGATATTAAGCTAGATACGTGCTCAAGAGAGAGGCGAAGGTTGGCTCGTTGATTTCTTTGTGCGTGGTGTCCCTAGCATTTTTTTTAAATGGATTTCTTTAATACGTTTGTTTAATTTTATATACCTATAACTAAAGTTACACTAGGAGACCAACCCATGAGAGAGAGAGAGAGAGAGAGAAGGCGAGAAAAATACAAACATATGTGATATTTCAAACCCTTTATTTATTCACTATCAAACATAATTTCTATACGTCTACTATAAGGAAATATCCTTCCCGGCCTACATACGCGTATATACAACAGGGAAACATTAATGTAAGGCAACAAATTAAGAAACCACACGCAAACTTGCTTAGGCTTTCGCCAAGGATACTTCGCTAAGACCGGACTGGGAAACCTGTGAAGAGTCAGTACTTGAAGGGTACCCAACTCCATGGCGTTTGTTAGGGAAGAACATGAAAAGCCCACTCGAAACCATACCAGCAACTGGAGGAAACACCTTGAGCAAAGTCTTCTCTGACGAATCAGACACCGGATAGAAGCAGCCCACAGTTTTTGGGTCCAAAAGCACCAGAACCCCAAACATAGACAGCGCAAAAAGGCCATGAACAAAGTCCCCAAACTGAAGCTTATAGACCAATAAGTCCACGTTCTTAGAGTTTTCTGAGGGCCAAAGACCCTTCGATGTTACAAACCCATAGTGAGTTTTCCCATCATCTCCAACATAACTATCAGTGAATGAAGAAAAGAAGCAAGACAAGCCGCACACAGCCACAAGAATGGCAGTGAGGTACTTGTAGATGGTTGTGGTACAATGGCCATTGTTGGATAGGACAGGCTGAGGAATTGGTACAAGAAGACTGTACCTATTGGAAGGAGCCTAATGAAGTTGCCTAGTCCTGATAATGTTTTGTCTCTGATTGTTGTCTGAGACAACTGAGAGCTTTGCTTGGACTTTGAGGCACCCATTTGGGAATAATTTGGTGTTTGTTTATGGGTTATGGGACTTGTAAGTAGCAACTAAGTTTTGGGGAATTTACAGAGCAAGCAAGCTGATATAGAGAGAGTGGCTTTCATGATTTGGTCTGCCCAAAATTGAAGAGAGAGTTGGGTAGCCAGCGTTGCAGTTACTTTTGGGAATACCTAGGGTGAGGTGAGTTCATGGGCGGCAAAAAGTATTGTGTTATGTATACATGCTACATCGCATTCACGTCTATGAGAAGTTTACTATTACACACATAATTTTCTTTTTTTCTTCTTTTTTTTAAGTTTTGCTGAAGTTACACACTAATACAGGATGAGAAGAATAATGTTACATACGCTTGTTAATTTGTAACATATATTCATATAAGATGAAAGGGGCATTTATTTCTCACAAGCACTTTTTCATGTCCACACTTTTAAAATATGTAATCAGTGCATTAATTATAAGTTCTGGATGTAAAATGAGTATCAGTGAGTATTCCCTCAAGATGAAAGTATGTATGTGGTATTTACACATATAGATTACTACAAGTATGAATGTGTTGTTTCATGTATGTGGAAAAATTTTAATTCCCAATTTCAATTTGGTGTAGGAACGTATCTACTATTTAATTTTTGTAATTTATTAATTTTGATATCTTTGTATAATTTTTGTTATTTTAGATTTAGGGCATTTATTTTCTTATTTTTTAGGCGCTTTTTAAATATTTATTAGGTCAAATTTAGTTCCTATTATAGTTAGGTATTAATCAAGGTTTATTTTAGAATATATTTTCTTATCTTTCAAGTTTGTAAACCTTCTTTTACTTTTATTGAAAAAAATAAAAATTTAGACTTTTGTTCATTATTTCTCTAGTGGATTCCGGAACTTTTTCTCTTTATGGATTCAAGGACAACCCTCGTATATTTGAGATTATTTTAAAAGTAAATGTGTATTTTTATTTTATTTTCTAGAAGTAGACGTATTCTACTTCTTGACGCTTCTGCATCCCGCATCACAATTGAGTTTAAGTTACATTATATTTTGTATAATAATTAAATTTTTATTCGTTTCGTTACTTTTAGTTAATATTTTTCAAATTGATTTTATATTCAACATTTTCTATCAATTCAAGCTTTCAGAATTTATTCTGTTACACTTGTAAACAGTACTTCAAAGTTTAAGCACTAGCCCCTCACACATTAATAAAAGAGTGACTTGGAGTTCTCTAGCTAAATCAATCCTTTTTTTTTTTTTTTTTTTTTTTTTTGGAGAATGTAGCTAAATCAATCTTGATTGACCAAACATGCGGTTATTTTATTTAATTTTTTGGGTGAACCCGTCCAAAGCTTTGTCTAAGCATATACTTTCATAAAGCGTGTGGGGAAACCTACGTAATTTCTTCCTCATACTAACATAAAGATATAGTAAAAAATAGATGCCTCTCGCCCATTTTTATACGTTTATTCCAATTTCAAAGGATTGCTTGAAAATTTTAGTACACATTAATTACCTAACCCTCATATTCTTAATTTATATAGGTGCAAATTGATGAGGATAGTCTATTCAATTTACGTAATGCTCTATTTCTTTATTTTCCTGGTCAAATAATCAATATTTGCATACATAATTGTATGAATTAATTTTTAATTATCCAGAATAAATGGATTAAATATTAATGCATGTCCAAGACGCCAAGTGCCATATGTTAAGTTCAATAAACGTTGCTTTCTCGATCTCATATCTACAAATTAATGACTAAATAGTTGTTCATCAAAGTGGCATCTAATCTGTTTCGTGTTTTATTTAGACTTATCTCATGTTCAACATGCTTGTTGGAGATATAGTGTCAACAAACGTGGAGAGACCTTGAACCATGGGGTTTCCTGAAAGTGATAGACTAATATATCCATAAGCAATAAGGTTCAGCTACAATATTAGCGAAGCTCTACGGATTCAAGCCTCTAAAGCCCCGAAGAACTTCCACCACAAACTTCAGCAAAGAAGAACGCACGAAGAACACACGAAGAACACGAAGAACTGGAATCAAGTTAGTCCAGATCGAATCTAGAGGATCAACTCCAGCAATAGAATTTGTAAGAAGAACCTCCTGTCTTCCAAAAGGACGCGGTGTAGGTCCAATTATATGTTTAAGCAAACATCGCTCTTTTCGACAAGAGTTGCTCATGTGATTTGAATTTGACTTTGAATATGATGCTGTAAGGTAGAAAGTACGTACATTACGGACTTAGCCAAAAAAAAAAAAAACCTACATTATGCATATTTGAATTGAACAAGAAAGGTTATTTTCTATGGTAGTTAGATGGTCTAGATTGATTACCTAACTAAGTTCCACCGGGAAAACCTAGTAACCCATGTATTTCAACTTCAAACTATATATAAAGAGTTGGTATTAACAGCAAAGCCTGTCCAATTTCCAACCACGACTGGAGTTTTCCTTATCTTTTTCCCTACACATCTAGCAAGTAAACAATCACTAGGGAATCTAAGACAATAAGACATCAGCTTAGTACGAAAAATTTCCAAAAGATGCATAACATTATGAGCCGGAAAATATGAGAAGCATACTAAAATGGTTAATCAAACAAGTTGCATATGGAAACAACAATAAGTCGGATCTTGATGGCCTTTTGGTGCTTCTGCCCCCCACAATGCATATTTGAATTGAACAAGAAAGGTTATTTTCTATGGTAGTTAGAACCTATATATAAAGAGTTGGTATTAACAGCAAAGCCTGTCCAATTTCCAACCACGACCGGAGTTTTCCTTTTCTTTTCCCTACACGTCTAGCAAGTAAACAATCACTAGGATTTTGTCCTTTCCAATTAGGCACAGGTCTATCATGGAGGTTGTTACTCGCAAAAATGCAATTTGGTGGGCAATAATTTTCAAGATCAGAAAAATTTGTTGCTTTTAAAGAGGCATTAACATCCTATTCCAAGCATCAACAAAAAACTACGGAAAACCTTTTTTCCCCAATTTCTTAAAAAGCAACAATGACAAAGCTAAACTGACTTAATCTCTTTAGTCTAGGTGTAAGTTTGTTTGGTCTGATAGTTTTGTATTCTTTTATCGAGTGGGAAGCACAAATGTTTTATGCATTGAGCTTAACTTGTTTATCGCTACTATGCATTGTGTTACTTGTTCCATGGTTTGACTCTAGTTGAGTGTGTGTAACCATGTTTATACGACATGTTATTATTCAGTCAATTGGTAGTAAGTCTTACATGCTTAACATATTTGTATGATCAATCTCATGTTTGATTTGTCATTGTAGTTATTTGATGGCTGTTGGTATATCGTCAAGTATGGGTTGTAACGTTCTATTGATATACTTGATCAATATATTTTTTTTACACGGTCTGTCTCTCATGTATTTAATGTGTTCGTTTAATGTTTCAGAAAACACAGGTACGTTTGTTGAGTGCATCGACTTAATCTCTGTAGTCTAGGTGTAAGTTAGTTTGGTCTGTGTTTCTGAACATTCACTAAGTACTTGAGTCTGAATTAGAGTGTTTTGTCAAGAAATTACCAATGGGGGAGTTTGTCAGGATTCTTAAATGTTGGATAAAAAATTTATTTGTAATTGTTTGGTTTTGATTTAGTAATGTAATAAGTGGTAATGAAGCTGGGTTAAAGCTTCTGTCACTATACAAGAAAGTCATTCCCTGTTGTGCAAAGTTTAGTCTTGGTTGTGCAAAATTTGAGGTCTTGGTTGTGCAAACTCAAGCTTGGCCGTGCGAGATAATTCAAACATAAATTCTTTCTAACTCTTAGAGTCTATTTGGATATCACTTATTACTGAAAACTGAAAACTAAAAATACTATAGCAAAATCCAATGAGACCTTGTTTTAATGAAAATTTTGCTGGAAAAAAAGAAATTGTAGGGAAATGCACAAAACGCACTTCCCAAACTCACACTTAGTCAACCGAGACCCTATTACAAAAAATTTCGAGATTTGTTTTAAGAGCTAGCTTTGTGACAACCTCTAGCCCAAACTCCACACATATATAAACCAACAGATATGTGCCATAGATGATGATAATAATAATAATAATAATAATAATAATAATAAGACTTTTTAGCTGGGGATGAGGCGATGAAGCTATTGAATTTAGTCAAATTTTCTTTCCATCATTTGTGGTTGGCTCATATTTTAGATCTCCCTGCACACTTTCTATATAGCATCTATTATCCTTATATTGAAAGTGCAATGCCGTGTAAAACAAAATGCAACTACTATCAAAAGGGTTGAAATATGATGGATCGATATTGTGTATACTAATGGCTACTATTGACTTCCTGCCTGCGCTCATTCTTCCCCCTGTTTTCAATTAATCTTTCTCTCCTCATTTTTTATTTATACCGTCCACGTTTTTGGAACGTTGAAAATGGTTTCAATTTATTTTAGTCTGATCTGAGGGGGAGAGGAAAATTTATTATTATTGTTATTATTAATTTATAATTCAACAGTTAGGGGAAGGAGGATTTGAGTTGGAGAATAATTGTGGAAGCATGTTATGGAGTTATTAAAAGCAAGTAATTCTTGAATGCAAATTTTAATATATCCATCATTGAATTACATTATTTTTGTGCATATACTTGCAAAATTTTAAGATAATTAAATATAAATAGTCATGTCATCTATCAATCAATTTTTTTGTAATTTAAAATAATAAATTAAAGATAAGTTTATAAATCGAATGGTAAATAACAACTAATTAGCATGAATATTTGTATGCATGTTAAGAACATATAAAACATATAATCAAAATGTAAAATTTTTTAAATATAAATTCAATAACAAGTTATTGGATGGTATAAAATTACTTAAAGTTATATTACTCAATATTTTTTAATTAAATGTAAATTTTAACAAATCCATTTCGTGTATTTCAATGCTTTCAAAATTTAAGATGATTAAATATCAATAGTCATGTCATTAATTAATCAAGTTTTTGTAATTTAAAATAATTAATTAAAGATGAGTTTATGAATTGAATGGTAAATAACAACTGATTATCATGAATATTGGTATGTATATAGAACATATAATTCAACAGTGAAAATTTTAAGATATGAATTCAATATATAACAAGTTATTAGATGATGTAACATTACTTAGAGTTACACCAGGTGTAACTTTAACTAATGTTACACAACTTAATATTTTTTAATTGAATGTGAATTTTAACAAATCCATTGTGGGATTATATTATTTTCGTGCATTTTCCATGCTTACAAAATTTCAAGATAATTAAATATCAATAGTCATGTCATCATGTTATGGAGTTATTAAAAGTAAGTAATTCTTGATTACGAATTTTAACAAATCCATCATTCAATTATATTATTTTTGTGCATTCTCCATGTTTGCAAAATTTTAAGGTGATTAAATATGAATAGTCATATCATCAATCAATCAATTTTTTGTAGTTTAAAATAATAAATTAAAGATAAATTTATGGATCGAATGGTAAATAACAACTAATTAGCATGAATATTTGTTTGCATGTTAAGAACATATAGAGAATATAATCCAAATGTAGAATTTTTAAAATATAAATTCAATAACAAGTTATTGGATGGTGTAAAATTGCTTAAAATTATATTACTCAATATTTTTTAATTGAATGTGAATTTTAACAAATCCATTATTAGATTTTATTATCTTCATGCATTTTGATACTTGAAAATTTTAAGATGATTAAATAATAGTCATGTCATCAATCAATCAAGTTTTTGTAATTTAAAATAGTTAATTAAAGATGAGTTTATGAATTGTTTGATAATAACAACTGATTGTCATCAATATTTTAAAATATGAATTCAATATGTAACAAGTTATTGGATGATGTAATATTACTTAAAGTTACACCGGGTGTAATTTTAACTAATGTTAAACGACTTAATATTTTTTAATTGAATGTGAATTTTAACAAATCCATCGTTGGATTACATTATCTTCGTGCATTCTTCATGCTTGCAAAATTTCAATATGATTAAATGTCAATACTCATGTCATCATGTTATGGAGTTATTAAAAGCAAGTAATTCTTGAATGCGAATTTTAACAAATCCATCGTTGAATTACATTATTTTTGTACATTCTCCATGCTTGCAAAATTATAAGATGATTAAATATGAATAGTCATGTCATCAATCAATCAATCAATCAATTTTTTGTAATTTAAAATAATAAATTAAAGATAAGTTTATGGATCGAATGGTAAATAACAACTAATTAGCATGAATATTTGTATGCATGTTAAAAACATATAGAGCATATAATCCAAATGTAGAATTTTTAAAATATAAATTCAATAACAAATTATTGGATAGTGTAAAATTGTTTAAAGTTATATTACTCAATATTTTTTAATTGAATGTGAATTTTAACAAATCCATTGTTGGAATATATTATCTTCGTGCATTTCGATGCTTGCAAAATTTAAGATGATTAAATAACAATAGTCATGTTATCAATCGATCAAGTTTTTATAATTTAATATAATTAATTAAAGATGAGTTTATAAATTGAATGGTAAATAGCAACTGATTGTCATGAATATTGGTATGCATATAGAACATATAATTCAACGATGAAAATTTTTAAATATGAATTCAATATATAACAAGTTATTGAATGGTGTAACATTATTTAGAGTTACACCCAGTGTAACTTTAATTAATGACTTAATATTTTTTAATTGAATGTGAATTTTAACAAATCCATCATTGAATTACATTATTTTCGTGTATTCTCTATGCTTGCAAAATTTCAAGATGATTAAATATCAATAGTCATATCATCAATCAATCAAGTTTTTGTAGTTTAAAATAATAAATTAAAGATAAGTTTATAGATCAAATGGTAAATAACAACTGATTGGCATGAACATTGATAAGTATGTTAAATACATATAGTACATATAATCCAATAGTAAAAATTTTGAAATACGAATTCAATAACAAGTTATTGATGTAATATTATTTAGAGTTATATCAGATATAACTTGAATTTAACCCCGGTGTGTGTGTGTATTGTTTATACATAGACAATGAGGAAGGGTATGGGACTCAAATTACAGATATGGGGTACCATAAAAGACACCATTAAGATCATTTAACCCGCCTACATTTATATGTACTACTATTAGTTGTGAGATTAAATTCAATAAGAACATATAAAAGTCATTATTTACTTGTTAAGCACTCCAATAATAACCGCAAAATTTTTTTTTTTTTTTTTTTTTGAGAGAATGGATAACCGCAACTATATATATATATATATATATATATATATATATATATGCTCTCATTAAAACTCTAATACGAAAATTAGAATTCATATAATTAGAAAATTAAAACTCAACCTTGTTGTGCAAATTATAAAAACCCAACTTGGAGAGACGGGTAAAGAACTAATATGCCATCGGCGCTCGCACCACATAGCTTTTTCAAACTACTCTAAAATTTTAGTTGAAATCTCTTTATCTATAATATTCATGAGAACTCTGTAAAGAATTAATTTTTTGATTACGTACAATTGCTAATGACTAATTAGATAAATCTCTTTATCGGCATCTGCAGAATTAGGCAAGCTGTAGGATGGTTGATTGTTACAAGTTGAGTTAAGTCTCCCAAGACAATTAAGTTTTCTCACTTTTGGAACGTAAACGCAAAGCAAACGAATAAATTAACCTCTATATTAGGTAATAATAGACTTTTAATCAAAGAGTTTAACGCGTCACAATAACATTGAATTCTATAACTAGGAACTTCTACTTCATCCTTACATATCAATGATGTCATACGGTGAATCAGAAAAATATAGGTCACTTCATAACCAAAAATTTCTGCAGGTTATAAGGAAATTAACCGTTGCAGCCCAAAACAAATTTACATGCCAAGTCAATCATGTATGCAAGATTTATCATAGAGATTAATTGCATTATATATATACACACACTAGATTTGAACTTTATAAAATCTACTCTATAATGATTACTTTTTAGTGTCATCAAATTAAAACACTAATTCAAACCAAAGCTTTTTTAATCAACACAAAAAACACTTTAATTATTGCGTCATAACATTCATTAACCTGTCTAATTTCTATGTAAAAAGAAAACAAAGAAGGAAAAAAAAAAAAGGTTTAAGTTAGCATAGAATTTTTCCTGCAAATCAATCCCAATATTGCATGCATATATGCGCTATCATAAAAAAATAAAAAAAGGATTAAACATATTCATGTTTCATAGAGACCTGATACATGTTCAAAAGGATGGGCATGCATCCACCCCTTTCTTCTCTTGAGAAGCACATATTCATTTGTCAACTGTCAAACCCTTTTCTTTCTCAATCAATCATTGATTGTACGTACGTATATAAGACTCAATTGCACTCGATATAAATGGAAATACCCAACCCTGCTTTTTGAGACTAAACCCTTTCATGAATTCAAGTTATTCAACCAGAACAGACATTGTTCACAAGAATAAATTATTACAATACAAGTTACAACAATTGACTAAATGGACCATCAAATTAACATATTTCAAACCTTTAAAACAAGGAAACATAAATAAACAAGCATATAATGCAACGACACGCACACACTCATCCAAAGCTAAATTCTTAGACTTTAGTCGAGGACGAGGAGGTAGACTTGGAGGTCTGTGAAGTATCAGTACTTGAAGGGTAACCAATCCCATGGCGGTTGTTTGGGAACACCACGGAAACCACACTAGAAATTGCACCAACAATAGGAGGAAGCACCTTGAACAAAGTCTCCTCAGTGGAATCAGACAAGGGATAGAAGCAATTCACAGTTTTCTGATCCAAAAGCACAAGAACCCCAAACACAATCAGTGCAAAAAAGGCATGGACAAAGTCCCCAATCCGAAGCTTGTAAGCCGACAAGTCCACGTTCTTAGAGTCCGCCGAGGGCCAAAGACCCGTCGTTGTTGCAACCCCATAATGAGTTTTCTTATCATCTCCAACGTAACTATCAGTGAACGAAGAAAAGAAACAAGTAAAGCCGCACACACCTACAAGAATGGCGGTTAGGTACTTGTAGATGGTTGTAGCACAGTCGCCATTGTTGGATAGGATAGGGCTGAGGAATTGGTACAAGAAGACTGTACCAGTTGGGAGGAGCCTAATGAGGTTTCCTAGCCCTGATAATGTTTTGTCTTTGATTGTTGTCTGAGACGATGACGACGAAGACGACTGAGTGGTTTGCTTGGACTTTGAGGCACCCATTTGGGAATAGAAGCTTTTGGTGTGGGATAATATTATTGGAGATTAAGCTAAGTGTGTTTGATTTTTGTGTTATGGAGCTAGCTTGCAAGTATAGCAACTAAGTTTTTGGTATTTATAGAGGAAGATAGCTGGGGAACCTTGCTTGTACGTAATATTGAAAAGAGTTGAATGCCATTGCTTTACAGTACTTCCAAACACTAGTACTCCAGAAAGCTTGGGTCGGCAAGGGTTTTTTTTAATATAATAATAATAAAATCTTTATTATTTTATTTATTTGCTTATAAATGTACAGTTTTTTTATAAAATTTTTAGATACAAATGAACTGTACCAAATCAACAAAAAACCTCTTCTATATAAAGGTAGTTTAAAGAACGATTAATTGAGTCAAAAGCTTTATAATTTAATTGGTGAGAGTATAAGAAAGAAATTGTTCACACGGTTGAATTAGTGTTGTAGCTATCCCAAAAAAAAAGTGTCACTTATTGGAGTTGTAGCAAATCCTAAAGGACCCAAAAGCATTTAACTTCTTTTTTTTAATTGAATTAGTCAAAAGTTTAGTGCAAGCATATGCTTTGATGAATCGTGTGGAAAACCTATAATATCTTGTTTATAACTAACAAAAAATGTATTAAATTAAATTTAAAAGATATTGATATCTTGGCCGTGCTTATTAGTACATATATAACATTATATTAATCTAAAGACTTTTTTTAATAATGATTGATGTTAATATTTACATTAATTATAAGCTTGGATTTATACTTCAAGGATTGCTTGAAAATTTTAAATACAATTTCATTGTCTCTAATAGGTGCAACTGGATGAGGACAGTTTGTTCGATCTCTTTACAGAATGCTGTATTTCTTTAATTGTTTTCCTGGTCAAATAATGGTGCTTGATGTTTGAAGTGTTCATCAATCGGATAAGAAGAAATGGGTGTTTTGTACTTTTGTATTCACAAAAATAAGAGAGGAAATATGAACTTCGTCTGTGTTCGAAGAACTTCATCACACCTAAAAACTAAAGTTGTTCATTCAAAGTCGTGCCTAATTAATCTGCTAATTGTTTGTTTTCTTTAGAATTAGCCTTATGTTAAACATGCGAGTCAGATGATATATATATTGGCTGAGTGCGAGTGTCAAAAAAGATGATGAATTTGAAGTTTTGAACCGCCATGGCGGCCTAACCTGAAAAAATAGACTGATATCTACTAGCAACGAGGCTCAGCTACCAGTATGCAGAGACCAACCTTAATGTTTCATGGTCCAGTTCTTGGAAAAGAGTCGTGGAATGAATTTGATTTAATTAGCTGTATTCATGCATCTTTCTACGTAAACAACAACAATAACAAACAAACAAAACTTTAGTTTCAAAATTTCGGGGTTGGCTATAAATTCTCAACAAATTAATTAGGTCAGTCATATGTATTATTTTTCTCCATTATATTCTATCTAAAATCATACTCTTTGTTACTCTCCTAATTAACATGTCATTTTTTTACTATTTCTATTAATGTGATTTTTTGTTTTCCTCTATTTATTTTCGTTCCTTCAACTTGAATCAATTCATTCTTTCTTGATACATTAGTTGATCTCTTTTGAATATTATCAAAACATCTTAGGCAAGGGCGGAGCCAGAACTTGAAGTTATGAAAGGTGGCTTCACTATTGGTTGTGTGTGACTGCTCCAGCCTCTAGCTCCGTTGCTTAACTACTAAGAGTTTTTTTTAATTATTTATTTATTTATTTATGTTTTTTATGTTACAAAAAAAAAAATTACGGGGTGCTGTTGTCCCATGGTCAAATTAAGTCTCCCTCTATCGATGATCTTAGGCAACTCCTCCCATTTTTTTTGTTTCAAATCCTATATTTTCTAGTATCTTCACTTATTTATTTTAAAATTCTCAGTTCAGCTATATTCATTTTCTAAATAAGTTGCTTCTTATTCAAAACAGCATAACATTTATGCAATACCATAAAGCATAGTTGGTCGAATACCATATATAAAGCATAGTTGGACGAATCCCAAACTTATAAAATTCTCTTTTAACTATAAAAGTATTCTACGTATGCACATCATGAGAACTACTACAAAATAATTTTACTATGCTTCAATTTTTGTATCATTATGCTTATTTATAAAAAATTTGAGCCACCAATTTTAGCTTCCTCAGTGGAGTATTCCAAGCCAGGTGAAATGAGCAAGGTTTGGCAACATTTGGTGTAAATTAAAAGATGTGTATCTCAGCAAAGATTTACATGTGACTTTGGAAATCACTTTATGAACACTAACCTAAGCGATCATTCAGAGAAAGATATTTCCGTGATGAAAAGATTTTCTTAGTGGGTTTTTGCTGGTCAGTTTTGGATAATAGCTGATTGAATTGGGAATTGTCATAACCGTTGGTTTGAAAGCTATAGAGCAGACCCCATACAATAACGTAAGAGAATCTCTCTCTGCGTATTTTCTTTATGAAAAATGCTAATGGATGTCTTAGAATATTGATTAACAATTCATTTAAAAAAAGTTTTTATGAAAAAAAAAAAAAAACAATTAATATTCTGATAACTTTTTTCATTTCCCATAAAAGTAGTATCAAAACTTTCTTAAAATGGATGGTTAACTAATGTCTTAAGAGCACTCGTTAACGTATAAGAATATATATGCTAATATATTAGCGTATATTTTATTATTTTTAGTTAATTTTTTAGCATATATATGCTAAAATAGTTTATTAGCATATATTTGCTAATATATTTACAACATTAAAACTTTTTGTACGATCAATCTTGGAGCAGACTGACTTTGAAAGATAAAGTGATGGTGCTGTATACATGGGGATAGCAGCAAGAACAGATTTAACTCTATTATAGAAATAAGGAATTTAATTAGAATTAGAATCAATTTGATCTACTTGTCTTTAGCATTTACTTGATAAATAAAATAAACTACAACAGGAGAAGACAAGAAGACAAAAAAAAAAAAAAAAAAAAAAACCCGATTAATAAGTTGAGATTTGCTCTGCTCTGCACAAGTCTATGTAATCATCATATGCTACGTTTTAAACATAAGATCCTCATCCTTCTTCCTTGCACTTCCCCAGCCTGGATTATGCCTGAAAATCCATCGCCAATCCTTTAAGCTTTTCCTGCCCCTGCTGATCCCCCTCTCACTCACTGTGATTCTACATGAACCCCCATTACAGAAATTCCCATCCCCCATAATATTCCCAACCCTTCTAGTGTTCCGCAATTTTTTTTTTTTTTTCCTTCTTCTGCCGGCAATCTATCCATGGAGGTGGAACAACAATGGAGGAGAAAGAGATAGAGAGAGAAACGTAGAGGGAGAGAGTCAAATATAACACTTTTTTTGGATTTAGGGATAAGTATAAAATATAATAAATGAGGGATAATTAATGAGATTTTAATCAAAATATTAGTATTAATGAGGGTCTTTTTTTGACCGTTGGATCTACTTAAATCTAATGGTTTAAAAAAGGTGTAACTCTAAAGAGTTACACCAGGTGTAACTTGAACCCATCTCTATATATATATATGCTAATATTTCTTTATTGTTTTTAATTTGGGTTATTGTGGTTATATTTATCTCGGAGCACAGAAGGAAGCCCAAGCACAAATGGCCCACTTCCGGTATGTTGACCAGTTTATTTTGACTCCAAATCATTGCATGTATTCAAGTCTTTCAACAAGTTTTAGTTTGGGTCAGAGGCCCTATTTTGGTCTTCCATATAGACCAAGACTGTGATGGGTTATCATGGGCTCATTCACATTCAATCAGACTATTGATTTCCTGTGTTCATCTGCTTAAGGTGCTTTTTGTTATTCTGTTGGGTTTTTCTTGCTAGATCTAAAATAAAGATAAATAAAATAAACAAAAAACAATAAATAAATAAATTGAGTCCAACTAAGTAAGTGTTTTATCTATACTACTATTTAAAGGACTTTTAAGTCATGGATTCCAAGTCGTAAACTTCAAAGTTGCTAAAAATTAGGACATTATCTCTATTTGATTAATTTGCTAAGTTTTAGGCTTTTTTTTTTTTTTTCCTTTCTCACTGAAACGTAACTTGCATGTAGATACTAGAGAAAGTTGCTAAAAATTAGGACATTATATCTATCTGATTAATTTGTTAAATAAAACCCAGAAGCTCCTAAATTTTGGGTATTTCATCTTATGAATTACCACTTTTATTTGGAATTCAAATTAACTCTCACTAAAGTGTAACTTACTCATAAATGCCAAAAGAAGTTGCTAAAAATCAGGACATTATCCCTATTTGAATACCCAACTCACATAAATAGAATGTTGCTAAAAATTAGGACACTATCCTTATTTGATTACACAATTTACATATAGTGTAGTAATTCTAAATTATAATGGATGGAAATTATTAATTTTTATCAACCAAAAAAAAAAAAAAAAAACTATGCTTAGAGGCTAGTTATTTTTATGATTCATAAAAAGTAGGTGTTTTTCGCTTCTTTTGCTTCTAGTTTGATGCATTTCGTTCATATCTAAAATTGTATTTATAGACTTACAGAAAAATTATTGAGTTACTTTACTTTTAAGGGATAGTCCTCTCTGGTTTAAATTTTGCATCTTTGTTGTTTGCTTAGCTGTGAATTTAAATCTTGCCTCAAAACTGTTAGTCCTTTGATTATTAATATATTATTATGTTTTAGCTGAGTTGTTAGTTTCCTATTACTGATTTTTATTAGTATATTTTGTTCTAAAAATAAATTAAACTAAATCAAGCAAACGAATAATTTGACTTTTCAAGTTTGCAAATAGTAATTTTCAACCCCCCAATCTCGGGTTCTGATTATTTGTACACGTCGGGTTATGGCCAAATCATTTAGACTATTCAACAAGCTAAAAAATAGTCTTCCTAACACATCTGAAAGGGCCATCTCACCTAACCGAACATCTTGCTCAATAGTCAAGGCACTTTGTTCAACTCTTCCTAGAAAAATTCATTCAAAGATAACATAACACACGCAATTGTAGAAAATAGTAATTAACAATCTTGCCATAAAAGACAAGGATTAATTTGTCATAAGAATCTTTGAATGGGATTAGGTCTATATTATATAGAATTTGACTTACTTTCAGTACTTTTTTTAATTGAACATTTTATTTTATTTTAACGAAAAATTATACTAAATAAAATGTAGAAATTAAAACACACTACCACTTGTCATTATATATTTAAAACTACTACTGATGTCCAGTTAAAAAAGTACTAAACGTAAGTCAAATCTTATCATATACAACCTAACACCTTTTTTTTTTTTTTTTTTTTTTTCTAGTTTTGGAGAAGGTTATATACCCTTTTAACTCATGGAAACGCATCGCAATAGATTTTTATATGAAACAAAGTTTAGCTACAAAATTTAATAATAATCTTAGGCAACAATCAACAATACGAAGATGGCATTTGTCTACTTTCTAAACTAAACTAAACTTAAATAATACAGGTGGCAGGAACATTTGGCATTTTCTTAGAATGCATTTGCCTAGTTGAATGTGCGTTGCATTTGGCGTTTGGCATTTTTTTTGGGGTCCCATAGCACTGTTTATCTCATAGCACTGTTTATGGGACCACCAAACTCAACAAAACACGCATACTCATGCATTTTTGGGTCTTACAGTATTATTAACACTTTTAAAATTTTATTTTACTACAGTATTTTCAGTAAAAAATTTTTAATTTTCAACAAATAAAAAATATCCAAACGAATCCATATTATTAGATTGTAACCTAAGTTTGTATCCAAATTCCTGTCTTTTCATATGTAAGGATCAATGAGCCCAAAAATCACAAAATTCCTACCCTTGAACCTGATTTAAAGCTAGTGCAGCTATAAGCTTGGTTTGAAGTCTGTCCACACGCATCTGGTGGAAAATTTGTCACTACTTCCATCTTTCAAATTGGCTATAGATGAGTTCATATGAACATAATAATAGACAATTCCAGATTTTTTTTTTTTTTCTCTAACAAAGAACATCCCAACATGTTTCCCCATTTCGAAGAAACACCCAGATAACAAATCAAATGAGGTTTTTTTTTTTTTTTTTTTAATTTGTTCCCAAACAAAAACTAAAAGGCTAGTTGAGCGTTATTAAATTGGTTGAAGAATGTTTTATTAATCAGAAGTAATTTGCTCAAATTGTTCCAGCTTCAATTGTTTAAAATTCATTTGAATCAGAATTATTGTATCAAATAATATTTAACCCTCACAGGCCCCAGCCCCCAGCTCCTCCTATAAAAAAGAATATATATATACACAAAATATATCAAATCAAATAAAGACCACACCAGAAATAATTTGGATGTCTCTAGGAAAGTCTAGACCAATAAAATCAATATACGTACACATCTTAGGTCAGTGGCCATCAATATGGACGAAAAAAATCTAGCTGTCATTTGGTACCCATAGGGTGTGGAGGGCACCACACGGTATAGTGGAGACAACCACTAGATGAAAGAAATCAGTGAAGGACCCCAGTTCCCTTCTCACCACACAATCACATAAAATCACTGAACCTTTTTTTTTCCCCCAAAAATAAAATCTGGAAAACAAAAAATGCCAAGCATATTCCCTTGGGCCCCAAAATGCAATTATTTAATTTTTATTAGGGTAAATTATATATTTAGTCCTTATCCTTTACACCATATTTTAATTTGGTTCCTAACTTTTCAATTGTGTTAATTTAGTCCCTAAACTTTTAGTGTCGCGTCAATTTAGTCCCTACCATTATATTTTGGATGAAAATTAATGACATGACGAACAATCAAAATAAAATTTCAGTGTATTGTCATATTAACAAAAGCTAATTTTTTTATTTTGCTCATTAGAAGCGTCATCAATTTTCTTCTAAAAAATAATTGCTAGGACTAAATTGCCACTGTACTAAAAGGTTAGGGACCAAATTGACACAATTAAAAGGTTAAGGATCAAATTGTAATATGATGTATAGAACAAGGACTAAATACGTAGTTTACCCTTTTTATTATTAAACCCCCCCCCGGCAAAGCACTTTTTTTTTTGTCTTTTTGGTAAACAACCTCACAAGACCCACAACCACAAAGCACAAAGTCACAAACCGACCATAATTTTCATCATCACATCTTTAACGTGATCGCCTATTTGGTATTGAAATTTGAAGTCATTTTTGGCTTAGCTTCAAAGTTAAACCATCATCACCAAGAGTCTTGCTACCATGAAATTGAACTTAAAAAAGGAAAAAAAAAGTAAAAGGACAGAACAGATTCCTCCATTACTAAAAGATCTTCTATTATTAAAAATGGAATACACAAACAACCACCCTTTACTTACAAGCTAGCACAACATAACAAGGAATAAAAGAAGAAAGAAAAAAAAAAAAGGTACACAACTGAACTAAACAACACCTAACACAAATTAAACTCAAAAAATTAAAAATTAAAACCCTTCCCAAATTTTTCCCCTAATGTTTTATCTTACTTTACAGTACAATAGGGTACACAAAAGCCCTCTCACAAATTCACAACAGAGCAGAACAAACCCCAAACTATTTTCCCCAAATTACAAATCAACCCCTCCTTCAAATATATATTCCCAGATAAACAACCCTAAATTACTCATAATCAACCCCAAGATAGTACAAATAAAGTAAACCACCCATAATCTAAGTAATAATTTTTCTTCGCCACCATAATTTTCCCGATTTCCAGATCTACCCTCCGTTTAAAAAAATCACGGACAGTTCAGACCTCGAAGCTCGAGATTTACTTAACAGAGACGAAACCAAAGAGACGGTTCTAGAGAGAGAGAGAGAGAGAGAGAGAGAGAGAGAGAAGGTGAAACGGATTCGGATCCGGGTCGGTTCAGACCTGGATCTAATTTTGAAAGCCGGTTTAAGACACGAACACCCGGTTTTTTGTTTTCCTTTTTGTGTTGAACTTGCTTTTGGAAATGGATCTCACAAATCGAGACGAAGTAAACGCCTCAGGTCTCTGGTGGCCGAGTCGTCGACGACGATGCCGGAAACTACTTGTTTCTTCTTCGAGAACGACGGTAGCGGAAGTGAGCTCGGCGCCGGAGACATCGCGAACGCCGATCCGGCGTACATGTCGCACTTTCTCATCATCGGAGGTGGAGTAGGAGGCGACGGAGATCTAGGATCCACAATCCGGATCTGCTTCGGCACCATCTCCGGCGCCGGACCTAGCCTCTCCGTCGACGTCACGACCAAACCGTCACCACCACCACCACCACCACCACCGTCCTTCCTGGACTCGCTCTTGATCTTCGAGTCCAACGACTCGCCTCTTCTCAAAATCGTCACCTTCTCCATCGCCGGACCGGTCTTCACCACTCTCAGATCGTCCGCAGAGCTCGACGACCTCTTCGAGACCGACGGCTCCACCGTGGTAACATACCTCTTCTTCTCCGGCTTCTCCTGCCGGACCGCCGGTTTCCGGCTAGATCTAGTGTTAGGATAGTTAAAGTTAGGGTTTCCATAGTTTCTCCGGCGATAAAAAACCGCCGGCTGTGGAACTCTAATACGTTCGATCAAACAATCCTGCGGCCGCAAGATCTCCGTCCCCATAGCTTCAAATCAATTTCTCTATAAATTACAAAAAGATAGCAGAAAATAGTGAAGAAGATTTACAAAAACAAGAAATGAAAATTTCTCTAGTCTTTTTTCTAGTGGAAGAAGAATTTTTTTTTTTTTTTTTTTGGTTGGTGTTTTTTTTTACTGCTCTGTTGAAAATGGGTGTGTTTTTGGCTATGGGTGTTTATAGGTGAGAGGGGCTATATATAAAGGAGAGAAAATGAGAAAAAAGTGGGACGATAGGTTGGGTATGAGCGAGGTAGATAGGAAAAAAATAGAAAGAGAGAGCTTCGTACCCACCTTCGTTCTATCCACGCGTATTCGCCTGCCACGTTTGATTTTACACAACAAGTGGATGACCAGACTGGGTCTCTCTCTTTTGCTTTGAACCAAAAAAATTAAAAAAAAAAAAAAAAAAAAAAGTAATTGCAATAATGTCTCCTCTCTCTCATGCAATAATAATGCATGTCACTCTGTTACTGGATCCGTTACAATGGTAACACGTTTTTTACTTATCTATACATGAGTTGGGTGTGAATAAGTTTTTATTAGTACTCGTTTACATATCATTGACAACTTGTCAATAGTTGTTTGAGTTGTTCTAGATCACATCTTTTTTTAGTATAACTTTATAATAATTCTAATGTGGTAAATTATAAATTTTACTTGTCGTTTTTATATAAACTTACTATTTTTCTCCTTATCACTCACTCTCTACTATGTTTGAATTTTAGGTAAACAAGAAGTAGCGTTCCTATATTCTCTCTAATTTTCTTAGAAATGGAGCGTGTGTCGGGGGTGGGCCGACCTAGTTTGCTGTTACGATAGAGGGCATTCTATTTTTTTTTGGGAGGAAATACAATGGAGGGCATTGGCTTGGTGGTTTGCTGTTACTAAACTCATTACGATGATGATATGTTTCTACTTTTAGTCACATGTTACCACAATAGGTCCAATTATATTTTAGCTAAGTCTTATTATTTAGAAATGGTATCTCATTCAATCGGCACATCCAAAAATTTTAATATTATTTATGTAGGTCAAGAACTTGAGGTAAATAAAATCTTTCATTACAATTAAATGGAGAAGTTTTTAAAGTTTTTTTTTTTTTTCCTTCTCAAAAACAAAAATGGAGAAGTTTTTATTAGTTCATGTATATATATCAATGACAACTTGTCAATAGTTGTTCAACAATCACAACTTTTTGTTTACTCTAATTTTATCACAAATCTAATAGGGTAAAATATAAATAGTTGCCTGCCATTTTAACATAAAGTTGCTATTTTCCTTTTATTAATTATTATCTGCCACGTCAGAATTACCGTAAAGCAGTAAAAAAAAAAAAAAAAAATCAGCATTCCTATATTCTCTCTCACTTTCTTAGAAACGGTGTGTTATTATATTGGTGGGGCGACCTGATTTGCCGTTACGACGGAGTGTTAGTTTGGTGTTTTGTTTGTAATTTGGGGTTTTGCTTAGCTGTCGGTGTCTGGCACGAATTACGAGGTTGACGGCGTTAAATCTGGGGATGGAGGATAGGGTTAGTTGTCGTGTTTCTATCTTTTCGATGGAAATTAAAATTATTATTTTGGTGGGTGGGGACCACGTTGAGGTTGCCGTATGATGATCAATAATATTCTTTTGGAGTTGGGTTTGGGTGCTTTCCGGTGAGCCAAACAACTTCACAAGGTTTGTTTACACTTTACTCCCAAATATATATATAATCAACAAATAAAACTCTTGGAATGTCGGAATTAATTAATTATGAAGGGTCTTCATGTTTGCGCAATAATTAAAAGGTGTTCTTTGAATGATACTTAAAAGGGCTTTATTAGTAGGTATCTTTATGCTAATTATTTATAAATTATTTTAAGAAAATTTTGATATTATTTTTATGAAAATTTTAAAAAATTATTAAAATCTTAAAAAAAAAATCTAATATAATATACTAACAAATGTCTTTAGATCATCTATTAATATTTCTCCTAATAAAAAAATATTCATTCAAATTCAAAGAGTATTGGTTAGGTTTAAATTAAGTAGCTTGGATATGGGTGCAACTGGTTGAGATGACAATGGTGGACACATTTTTCAAGAATAAAAGTCTATTTATACCACTTTTGTGTTACAAATTTTGTAGCAACATTAACATAATTACGCTAGAGAAACAACTTTTGGCACAATTCTATATTACAACTTGTCACATGGTAAATTGTAATTGATAAAAGTGTGTCTTCACACGGCAACTTTTGTCATGTGGCAAGTTGTGGTATAAAATTATACCAAAATTTATGTCCCTAGCATAATTCAACCTTGACATGTGTGACAATGAGCTCTAGGGGCAAAAAATGATAAATCCATGTGAAATTAATTCTCCACTTATCATAATTTTCCATGTCTTCAAGTTGTGGCAAATTATGTAGTTCTCAAATAATTAATTTTTCAATGGATGGATTGCTAACATCACTTTTAATTTTACCACTTATAATTTACTAGCAAATTATATCACTAGCAAAATTAACAATATTGTCACACGCTCTTCTCTCACATGAATACATAGTAAGCTATACTATAAATTTAATTGGTATCTCTCCCTACACAAAGTGCTTAAGAGACTGGAGGAAAGGGGTCAAGTTGCAGGATTAACAATATATTGTAATTATCTATAAAAAAAAAAATAGCGAGACCCATTATTTTGAGAATAAAAAGAAGAAGACATCTGCAATTATGTGAGAGTGGGAGTACAAAATTACTATACTCTTAAAGCAGTGTACTATTTAGTAATTTACTTGTATTACTAGACTTATTAATTATATTGCTACAATTTTTAACAATATTATAATAATCAATAAATTTTTATTTGGTTTATATTTAACATATCACATGGATAATATTTTCCAATATATTCTCCTTACTTGTTAAATTTCAAGATGATTAAAAATCAATAAATATCTCATTTATAACATGTTTAAATATTGATTTTTTTTTTTTTTTTTTATATTTTAAACCTATACATGAAACATGACTCTTTGAATTGAATAACATCCTATCAATACAAATTTTAGTGTACACTTTAAAAATAATGACAAAACTTAGGCTTTTTATTTTATTAGATGTTACAACTTAGGTTTTCAATTAAATTCAATTATGTGTTGCATCGATCAATACTCACCATATGATTAAATTCAAGTGGGAAACCTAACACTATGTTTGGAAGGAGAGGAGGGTAGAGTAGAGGGAAAGCCCTTCAGGAGGAGGATAAGGGAGAGAGATCGATATATATATCCATTTTTTTATTTAAATGTTTTAAAATCAAGTAGGAAGAATGAGAATAAGGTGGCGTTTGGATACAAATGAAAAGCCAGCGTATGCGTCTAACGTTTCCTTCTTCTTCTTTTTTTTTTTTTTTTTTTGATGCACGTAGATTACACTCTTCAGGAGACATTATGCACTATTCACGTATTGTTCACGCTTTGTTCATGCTCTGCTCACGCACTGTTCACGAGACCCACACTCACTTTATTCAGAAAAAAAATATTAAAAATGGGTCCCACAATACTATTCACACATTTAAAAATTATTTTGCTACAGTATTTTCAGTTTTCAGTTTTTAGTAAAATAACTGGTATTCAAACGGGCCATAAATATCCCTTCCTTTTGTTTGAATGTTTTAAAATCAATAAGGAGATAAGACTCAAGGGTGGGGAGGGAATTGGTCATATAAATTTACAAATATGGATCTTGTGGGGTATATCAATTTGATAAGATAGCACTGCCACGTGTCATGTCCACAGTCGAGGAGTCCAGTATAGTTCCGAGAAGACCTTCCCCTCAGACAAGGACGGTGGTGAACTTTGGCCACATCATCAGAGGAGACCACACTGTAAGGGAAGAACTCCAGGGAGGGGTGCCAATCCTGTCGTGTCTGCAGAGATGGGATCTACCACCACATTAATTGCATCTCACCAAATCCTTTGGCTGCATTTATGTGGAAAAGACCCCTTGAACAGTGCTGTCTTGGTCACCGCAACTCACAAAGGACTTGAGAAGGTGTCTGATAGGACAATCACTCAAGTAGTGGCCTGCATGATCAACAAATGGAGGGCCAAGATTAATAGAGAGAGGCTATATAATGTAAGGGATCCTCTAGGAAAGGGGGATTGGAAAAATTGTGGAAGAATACACTGTAGCAAGTTAGAACAGAAATTGTAACCAAGTCTAAAGAAATATATTCAAGAACTACCCTCCTCGGACTTTGCTGATGAGTGATTTTCTTCGCATACAGTTTAATTTTCTTTACTTTCCTACTATCCTTAATTCACTGTGTGCGTTGGTCCTTCCATTGAAGCCCAGCCTATAAGCCCACTCTTTACAAATTCATTGTGTTAGGCTCTCTGGACCCTAGCTCTTTTGCTTTTAGGGCCTAAGATCCAAAATCTGCCCTTACAAATGTCATTTGCTAATTTTAAAGAATAGAAATAGATTGACATCATATAGGTAACTTGATAATTTAAACTTTTTATATATAAATAGAACCTCATCCCTCCCCCCTCCAAATTCCTCCAATATTGGGAATTAAAAAAGAGATGTTATGAGGGGTACGATACCCCCCCCCCCCCCAAAAAAAGAAACATCCAAGCAAGATTCATAAAATCATATACCTCCTCTTCCTTCTACTCTCCCTTCTCTTCTCCCTCCATCCAAACAAGTTTTAAGGTACAACTGGTGTAGTTTTACCCTAAAATAAATTGTAAAAGAAACATGAACATATGATCTAATGGTGTAATTTTTTATTCTAAAAAAAAGTGTAGTTTTCAAAATAAGAATCCAATATAATGTTATTGAGTAGTGCACCAATGAGAAACTCTTTCTCAATGTAATGCCACTTAATATCGCTCCATGGGACTAAAATTTTGAAAGGAAACATATAAATTAACTATTTTTCAATATTATGCCACTAAATAATGTTTTAGAGAATTGCTATTTTGCAAATCTCAATGTTGGATTACATGTTCTCTTCCTTCTTAACATATATGTCAAATATACGAATTGATCAAAATGCTTTTTACTATATGAAATATCAACTCTTGATTTTCAAAATTTTTCTAAATGATAAAATCATTGATCTCTTATTATCTTGATATTTTGAAAACATGAATGGTTGAATATGATCCATCAGTTGAGTTGTCAAAAATACATCCATTATAAATTTATTGAGGGGTACAACATTAACAAAATTTGCTCCAAGATAAAGTTATATTGATCTACAGTAACTTTTGCTTAATGTTATTACTTAATATTTTTTTATTAAATTAATATTTTGAAAATTCAAACGTAAAAATTACATATTTTCTGTATCATATTTTATAGAATAAGATAAAATTTGAAATGACTTAATACAATGTAAACTTTTAAATTCATGAAAATTAAATCTTTATTATAAATAAATTAATTTACTCTATTTCCAAACAAATAGATTACTTGATAGTTTAGAATGAGAATTGTCCTACAATCCTAATACAATTGTTCAAAAAAAGTTCAACAACCATATTTTTTAGAAAGTTCAACAACCTTTTTTTGAGAAATAGAAAGTTCAACAACCTAATTGTGAAGTAAATATATTAGCATTGGACTATCAAAATTAACCCTAACACAAGTTCCACATCTTAATTGCAAAAAAAGCTCCACCTCATTTGGGTTTATTTGTTCACAAGCTGTAACCTTTTAAGGTTGGACAATCCATTTCATTAATTCTTTTTACATGGGTGTTACATTGTTAAATGTCATTAAAAATTAGCAGAATGTGTCTCAAAGTAATCCTTAAATAATTACATAAAAAATATTTAATAAGGTATAGAAATGCATTCAATGCTTCTGTGCATATTAGACGCAACACATATTTGATTTTATCTTAAAATGATCTTCATGTATACCTTGTATTTGTTGCACATAGCAGCAAAAACCTCTTTGTTTTGTTTTTTGTTTTTGGGTTTTTTTTTTTTTTTTTTTGTGTAATAAATAGAGAGTCTAAATCTTCTATCTCATTTTTTCTACTCCACAAATAAAAACATGACATATGACCACCTATTTAATTAAATGCTAAATTTATGTCTTTTCTAATTTCAATAATCTAAAATAAAAAATAAAAAAGCAACCGTCATATTCCCACGGCCACCACCATTAGCCTTCGCCGACCACCCCTATCAAAAATACTGATTCCATCAAGTGAACACCGCCACCAACCCACCACCTCTAAAGAAATCCATCTCTCTACTACTTTGTCCCTCTCAAACCCAAAAAAAAAAAAAAAAACCATCCAATCCTCATTCACGGACTTTGAAGTAGTGGTTATATGACTCACACGTTCTAGCCTCGATCACATGGCCCCATCTTTGCTCAAACATCAAAAGAGTTCCAAACATTTGTTTTGATTAGTAGGCGTGACATCTATGTATAACTTCTACTAAAAATTATTTGAAACCATTATAAGAATATAACTATAAGATCCACATTATTGGAGTGAAAAACTAATTGACCAAATTGTAATATCTTGATATCTGAAGCCTGAAGGGTATTTTGGTTGATGAAATTGAGAGAGGTGAAGGGAGGGTGGTAGTGTGGTGGTGTCGAGTGGGTTTTTTTTAATGGGTTTGAGACGAATGAAGTGGAAAGGCATAAGTTTCATCAGAGGTAGTGGATTAGCAGTGGTGGTTGGCTGTGACCGGGGGCATTGATGGTGTCAGAGCTATTAACAGTGGCGGCTGGCAAAGGGTGGTGGTGGTGGTGGGATCGGCAGTGGAAATACGATCGTTGTTTATTTTAGGTTATTGAAATTAGGAAAGACATAAATCTAGCTACATTTTTTATTCATGAAATATAGAATGAAGCAGGAAAAGTGAAACAGAAGATTTAGACTCATAGTTGGGGATGAGAGAGATTTGAAACTTTAATGTTTAATCAATGGCGAAACCAAGATTTTAGTTTCTGGGGGGCAAGGTCGTGATTGAAAACAAATTTTTTTTTTTTTTTAATACAAAATAGAATTCTACTCTAGCCTAATCTAAGTGTATATGTGTGTGAAGCTGCCTCCTGGAGACTTGAATCCCAGCTCTTGCCCCCCACACCCCACAAGCATTTATACTTGTGGAGTGACCATCGCACCAAGGGTATGCGGTGGTGATTGAAAACAAAATTAATCTAAAGAATATTAGTCTGTATTAATATAAATAAATAAAGATAATCAATTCATATTAAATAAAAATTAAATTGAAGAGATTAATCAATGTATTTATCTACAATTCAAGAAATTAATCAATGTACTCAAAATAAACTGTGAGATTAATTCAATATAAGTGTCAAAACTATAACAATATATTTAAATTGTTTGTATAATGACTTATTGGGGCATCGGCTATAGACCTGCTGCTTTAAGTTGAAGTGGTGAGAAATTTTAAACTTGGTTTAATAGAAGATTATTTTAATTAAAAAGAGACTTAATTAAGAAATGAAGTGATATGAGAAAAAAACGTTTTGATAGGCTTAAAAAACACTCAGTTTCTAGACCAAGAAACAGCGCATTACTCCTAACATGAAAGGCAATTTACCCATCCCTTTAAAACAGTAGGTAGATGATAAATTAATTGACCTTTTTAACATGTAGGTCAATTTAAAAGCTAAGCTACTAAACGAAAATGGTTGATTGACTATTTTGTGAGTTTACCTGATCAAGCTAGTCCAATGATTGAAATAAATAGTTAAAACGCTTAACAGTAATAAACGTCAAGTACAACAAAACACAAGTTCATCTACAAATATAACTGGAAAGTAATTAATATAACCAACAAATATTTGGAAAATAACAAATGATACCTCACATGGAAAATTATTGTGTACTCCCAGAGTACCATATATGCATATTTTCTCCTCTCACATAAATAATGAGTCTCACTAATTAAATTCATGGTAGGACCTACCACTCATGTGAGAAGAGAAAGTACGCATTTATAGTACTCCGAGAGTACCTAGTAATTTTCCCATATATATCTTGTACTCATTCGACCATGTTCTTATTATTGTACTATATTGCATGGATTGGTTATGACAAAAACATTAAAGCATTCTCATCACCTCTTTTATGAAAAATGTCATTTTAACACACCAAAAATCTACTTTATTATTTTACCACATTATTTTACAATTCCCCATTTATCATAACTTCTCTTCTATTCTTCAATTCTATAAATTAAAATAATATTTACACCACATTAAAATAATATATAAACTCTTCCTCATCATCATCAACAACAGCAACAACAACAAAAAAAACTACGGCCACCAAAAAAAAAAAGCAACAATAATAACAACGGTACAACCATGGTTTTAAAAACCGAACCGGACATCAAACCGGGTTTTTCAAAATTTTCGGTTTTTGACCGGTTTTCTGGTTATTGATCGGTTTTGAGTTTTTTGACCGGACCGAACTGGACTGAACCGATTTTTTCGGTTGAACAAGTCGAACCGGCTGGACCAGTCCAATTTTTAAAACAGTGGGTACAACTACCACTGCCGCAACAATAGCCACCAACACCATTGCCGCAACAACACCGACAGCCACCATTGGCACAAACCCACATCCACCAACACCACCTTATAAAAAAATAAAATTAAAAACCACAAAAAAAAAAAAAAAAAAAATCCACAGCAACCCAACGACACAAACAACACAACCACCCAATAATCACCACCACAACCGCCAAATTGTCGCCACAACCACAGTACCACTACCACAACTAACCCATAAGCCATCACATTCACAAACCTCAAAAATCATACCAAATCAAACAAACCCACAGCTCAAGTAGCAAGATCGGCTTCAAGCAGGAGACGTCGACAGCAAGATCGGCTTCAGGCGAGATCAATTTCAGGGGCTTGAGGTGGCTTTAGGTGAGAGAGAAGATGACTATGGCTTAATATGGCTTTAGGCTAGAGGGAGCTGTGGAGGACGACTATGGCTTCGACGAGATCGGCGGCTTTGACGAGATCAACAGCGAGATTGGCGGCATCGGCGAGATCGGCGAGAGGGAAGAAATGGCGGGCAGAGAAGTCAGATGAGAGAAAAGATGAGATAAAAGAGAGAGAGTGTCTAAGTGAATATATGAGAGAGAAAGTTTGGTGAATAAACAAGTAATAAAAAATTTTACAACTTGCTACAATGCGGTTTTATTTAGAATGCCTCATGAGGCTTGACATTTAACACACCTAATGACAGTGCTCTTAGATAAAACTAGCAGGCATGACATCACTAACAGCCACGGATTATGGGTAATGGAGCTTTCTAATTCTGGAGTTGCATGCGGGCCTCAAAACCTTTTGCCAATTCAGACAGTGCGTCGTAGGAGGAACCACCTTTGCATGAAGCTTTCTCAGCACTATATTTCAGTTCATTAACCCTGTCTCTTATTCCATGCCCTTCTTTGTCTACCATGATCTTCCTCACCTTCTTTTGTATCTCCTCCCTTCCCACCACTTTCTTCGACGGCAAAACCTGCAATCGGACTGCCATGCCAAATTCCTCTGTAAGCATCGTAGCATTCATCTTTTGTTCTGCAAAGAGGGGAAATGCAATTATAGGGACACCCTTCAAAATACTCTCCAGTGTTGAATTCCATCCACAATGAGATATAAACGCTCCAATAGAAGGGTGGCTCAAGATGTCCACTTGTGAAACCCAATCTGAGATCACAAAACCAACATTTTGGATCCTTGACATGAACCCTTTTGGTAAGTACCCAATTTGGTCATGATTTTTGTCACCAATACGCCCACTCAAATATGCCGTATCTCCAGATTCCTCGGTGGGTGCTCGAACCACCCAAACAAATCTTTGCTCGCTCATCTCTAACCCCCAAGCTAGCTCAATCATTTGCCCGTGTGAGAGTGTTGCACCACTCCCAAATGACACATACACCACAGATTGATTTGGTTGCTTGTTTAGCCACTCAAACAGCAAGTCATTCTTGGATGAGTTACCTGATTGTGTTACTATTGGACCAACTGGGTACACTGGTCTCTTCAGTACACAAGCAAGTAGTTTATCATCTCTCAAAGCCGCAAAAGTTTTAGGCTGAAGCTCCTCCCAAGAGTTCACCAAAACCCCATCACTCATTCTAATCCCAATCCCTGCACGCACATACTCATCATATTGTTGATTAGTCCGATCCAATAAAGGATCAAACAAATCCTCAACACGAACAGAAGCACAACCTGGTATTTTCAGTGGCTCTTTTTGGTGAACATACTCGCCCTTCACTTCCTCATCTAGTATTGGAGTGTAGATAGTCAATGAAAGGAGCCATGCATGTGAAGGAAAGAAAACGTACTTTAACATGTTAAACTCTTCAGCGACTGAGAAAGCATCGGTTCCAAAAATGTCAGTGACGATAACGGTTGGACATGGCTTCAGTGCAGCTATTGATGACCGAAAGGCTGGCACGATTTCACGCATCGTTATAGGGAGCCTTAAACCAATTGTAGCGTTGGGATCAACGAGGCTAGTGATGTCAACTGGGGGGAGTAGCACAATGTTGCAGAGATCGTTGTTCATTTCTGAGAGGATAGTTTTGGACTCTGTTTGTGATGAGTGATCAATGCTGACAAGGAAGATTGTGACTTTGAAGTTGTGGTGAGTGGCAAAGAGTTTGCCAAGACCGAGGTATGGGATCAAATGGCCCATTCCAGGGACAGGAAGTAATGCTACATGAGGCTTTGAGGTTTCCATGGATGTACTTACTAAACGAAGAAGCTAAGTATACGTTGGAAACATGTGGCAATGAAGGGGCCATTATATACAGAAAGGATACTTGGTTAGATAGCTAGGAACCGGTATCATTTGATGCGATGCGAATGACTATTAAAGTGGGGTTGCTAGCACCGGTTAGTAGCATAAGGTATATTGCGTACCAAAATTCACAAAAATTTACATTTTTTTATTTTTATTTTATATAAGTGATGTTTTAGCTTATGAACGATTATTACTCTTTGCCAATGAAACACCCCAAAAACTTCATTAATTGGTAGTGTAATGAGTTGATTTTAGACTAGCATAGTTTACATTACATCACAAATCAATGAATCTACCACCCAAATACCCTAGAGGATAAAAATTTACTTAAATGTTTAAAACTCAAAGAAATTGAAAGAAAAAAATGGTATCAACTTCATTGACTTTGGTTATAGGTTTATAGCAAATTAAAAGTTAAAAATGAGTGTTTATTTCACACTTTCATAAAAGGTGATTTTTTTTATATTAAAGGAAAATAGTGCTACATGATATTGACTATTGAGTTCGATGAAAACATGTAGCAATTAAAAGGGGCTATTATACAGATGCTACTACTGGCCGGGTTAGATAGGAGCCGTTACCATGTGATGTGAATGACAATTAAACTAGGTTTGCCAGCACTGGCAAGTAGCAGTAGGTGATATTGTGCGTACCAAATTTTATAAAAATTTACATGTTTAAAATTCAAAGAAATTGAAAAGAAAAACTGAAAAAAGCGTATCAACTTCAGTAACTTTTCCTTCTCAAAAAAAAAAACTTCAGTAACTTTTGGTAAGAGACCCAGAGTAGTTTGTTGAAGTAAAAACTAGCTGGTTGTTAAAGAATTAAAGAGACAATGCTAAAAGGTTACTTTCTATTGATAAAAAGAAAATACTACAACATTGTAGATAACATGGATGGTTATTCTCTAAAATTAATGTTGGAGTGATCTTTTATGACCAGCCATCTTCAATTTTATTTGCAATATGCAAGCACGCGACTTTCACAATTTTTAATGTAACTTCGTTAATTTTGTATCACTTTAAGGTGTGCCGACTTTCATGGTTTTACCTAGGGGTGTAAGTAGGTCGGATTGAGCGGGTGGAGAGCAGTATTTTTTACCATCTCGCCATTGGTAGGTTGGGAAAATTCCAATCTGCCGCCTATCTACCAACTACAAATCCGGCAGATCGGTTAAAAATCTTAATAGTTTCAACTCAGCGAGTTAAGCAGGTTGGGCGGGTTGACAAATGCAATTAGCTAAATGAAATTATTTGAATTAAATTGGATAATAATTTCATCCCTCAAATTTTTTTAAAAAAAAAAAGGAAAGAAAAAATTGCAATTTTCATTAAAAATGATCACGAGTACTACATTATTTTCATTAGAATAATTGAAATTTTATCAAACTAAAAATAAAAACATCTTAGAATCTTAAATTAGACATGCACATAGAGTAAAAATAATAATAAAATCTTAGAGAAAGCCATTGGTGTTTATTAGGGAAGAGAAATGTGAAAATGAAAAAATAAAAATGAAGAGAAAGAGATGAGAAAAATTAAAGTGGGTGTGTATGTGAATAAAATTTTGCAACATAACAAAGTTATATATATATATATATATATATATATACACTTACTTACTTTGTATGGGCCTGTTATTGATTAGATTAAATATTTGTCTTCTTCCTTAACTTGTTGTAATTTTGCTCATGTAAGAAGAGAGGGTAATAAGTTAGCTTATGCCCTTGCTTGTAGAGCAGTTTTATCTATAAATATTGATGTATGATTGGAAGATTTACCACGTGATTTGGATGATGTATTCAAATTTGATTTTCTTCAATAATATTTCCTTACCTTTTTCTCAAATATACATATATATACATATATAGATGGGCGGATCGAGTTGTGGTAGGTTAGAAATATCTCAACCCGTTATTCAACCCAATTCTCTAAATTATCTATCTAACTCGCCCAACCCAACCCTTCTCACTTAATAGACCCGCATGAATTAGGTTAGGTAGGTATGTTAATTGGACAAAGTTTAGCTCCAAACTAATTTGGAGCTACTTTTTCAGCTCATTATGCCTTAATTTATAAAGTTATCCACATGTATTATATAGATTAATCACATAACTCATTAAAAAAGTCATCTAACAAAAATTACACATAGATGATCTTATAAATGGCGACATCATGAATTAGAGGAAGATGGATCTAGCCAGTTTGGAGACAAAAATTTTCCACGTTAATTTTATACTAACCAAAAAAAAAAAAAAATTCAATGAACGTTTTAACCAGACTTTCACCAAACACTGCAGCCAACTTGCAAGTGACATGCTGACATGCATGTCTATCAACATATTTTAGTGACTGTGGATAAAAAAATGTTGAAAAAACTCAAGTTTTTAATTTGTAGTGAGTTTTGAACTCTATTTGTGATGATTGATCAAGGTTGACGATGGAGATTGTGGCCTTGAAGTTGTAGTGGGTGATCACAATGAGTTTGCCGAGACCAAGGTAGGGAATCATATGGTCCATGCCGGGGGGGGGGGGGGGGGGGGGGGGGGGGGGGGGGGGGAAGTAAAGCTACATGAGCTTTTGAGGTTTCCATAGATGAAAATTGAAATAACCCAAAAAAAGGGAATAGACACGTGCAAAAGAAAAAAAGGTAAATAATCATGTAGCAATGAATGTTTCACCAAAAACAAAATGTAGCAATGAGTGAGGTATTAATAGCTAGCCTAGCTATTGTACAGAAAGGATACTGAGTTAGATATAGGAACAGGACCATGTGATGTGGTTGCTAGATAACACTGGCAGTGGTAAGTACCATATATATATTAGGTACATTGTGTGTACCAAAATTTACAAAATTTTACATTTTTAATTATTTTTTTTTGGTAGAAAGGGAATAACATTAAACTAAAAAACAACCACAGGCTCAGAACATAACCTATTTACAAAAGACCCACGGCAATCAGCCTCAAAGAAGGGGAGAATGTCCATAGGCGAACAAGAAAAAACAGCAAAATCACTATTCATAACAGAGCCTAATTTAGCCAAATGGTCTGCACATCTATTAGCTTCCCTATAAACATGCTTAAAACTTACTTGAGGAATACAAGCAACTAGTTGCCTACAATCATCCATAAGGGAGGAAATACTACCAGTAGAGTTACTTTGGCGAGAGAATGCATCAATTATGGCTTTAGCATCCAATTCTATAACTACTGCTTCAGAATGAGATTGTAAGCAAAGTAAAAGCCCATCACGAAGAGCCCAAAGTTCAGCAAGGAAACTGTTTGTTGAACCAATTTTTCTGGCATAACCAATTACCCATTGACCCTCTTCATCTCCAATCACGCCTCCTCCTCCAGCCAACTCGATAGTACCAACAGATGAACCATCTGTATTCAGCTTCCTCCAGCCCACATTAGGCTTCTCCCATCTGATACTTCTTATTATGAGCTTCTTGGTTGCTATGTGGCTGCGCACACAATGGCTATACTCCATAGGTCGAGCCAAAATTTCTTTGGCAATGTTCGGATTCCGAGTTCCATTTTTGAAGATAAATAGATTTCTATTCTTCCATATCAGCCATATAGCAAACAAAAACACCTAAGACCATGGCAACTGTCCAGGTCTATGATTCAGGCCAGCAGTGCAGTTAGAATACAACCAGTCCTTTAAATTCATACCGAAGAAGGAAGGGTCTGAATGTTGCACTCCGAGATGATGCTAGGTGGCTTTAATTGAGGGGCAGTCACGCAAGGCATGGAGAATATTTTCTGGACCATTCTAACAGATAGGACAAACATTATCTACTAAGATGCCTCTAGCTGAGAGGCAATCCTTGACACCAATGCTCTAATGCATACATTGCCAGACAAAGAATCGGATTTTAGGTAAGGTATTTAACTTCCAAATCCACTTCCCTTTAAAAGGAGGTTCCATATCAGATTCCAAGGTCAAAAAATAGGCTGATTTCAAGTCGAAAGCTCCTTTAGGAGATAGATTCCAAGCCAACTTATCTTCTGCTCTAGATGATAAAGGGATGGGAATGGCTTGGATGGCTCTTTTGATATGACTAGGCAATTCCATTTGAATCTTCTCCCAATCCCACCCACCTGGATGACCAACATCCTTGACTTTAAACCTAGCAGAATCTTGGGTCAAGAGGCCATGAATGGCTTGTCTAATAGGGCCAATCGCTGACCAATTATCATACCAGAAGTCCAAGTTGCTGTCAGACCCAAGAACCCAACCGATGCCCTACTTGAAAATATCTTCACCTTTCTTCAAACTCTTCCAAACTCTAGAGCTAGGTAACTTATTCTCATTCTTAGAGCTGACCCGATGGTGATTGCAATACTTCATTCTAAGCACTCTTGCCGAAGGTGCAGTTTTCTTAGTTTGGAATCGCCAATTTAGCTTTGCAAGTAGAGAGGTATTCCTCCCCTTTGCCGTATGGAGACCCAAGCCCCCATCTTCTTTTGGTCCAGTAACCTTCCTCCAACCCACCCAATGCATCTTTTTACTATTGTCTGAAGAACCCCATAAGAAATTCCTATTAACTCTGTCAATGCCCTCAAGCACTTTACCAGGAAGCATGCAGCTCTGCATGATATAAGACGGAATAGTCAAAGAAGCGGCTTGAATAAGAACTGACCTCCCTGCCACAGAAAGGAGATTTGCCTTCCACCCAGCTAATTTCATCTTCACTTTGTCCAACACAAAATTAAAATCTTGATTGGAACCTCCCCGGTGTTTAATGGGGAATCCAAGATACTTCCCCAAACAGCTTGTGGGCTGAAAACCAAGAGTCGAGGCAAAAACCTCTACATCATCCTGCTCTACATTCGGAGAAAAGAGGACTCTTGACTTGGCAGAGCTAATAGTCTGACCTGAATCCATACAAAATTTGTCTAGGACCTCTTTTATGACCCTACAGTTCTCCACCGAAGCTTTGGCAAAAAGCACCAAATCATCGGCAAAAAAAAGATGGGAGAAGGAAGGACCACTCCTTGAGGCTTTCACTGGTTTCCACAGCTCTTCTTCGCACTTTTCTTGGATTAGCTGGCCTAAATACTCCATGCACATGATAAAGATGTATGGGGATAAAGGATCACCCTGCCTTATTCCTCTAGAAGGGGAAAAAGGTTCAAGACTGCCCCCGCTGAACAGAATGGATGTTGTAACAGTGGTGATGCAGCTCATAACAATCTCAATGAGATTCTCTGGGAGATTGAATCTTGTCAACATGCTTCTAATAAAGCTCCATTTGAGTTTATCATAAGCCTTCTCTAAATCAATCTTGAGGGCCATGTAACCTACTTTTCCTTTTGTTTTACCTATAGTGTGGATGACTTCTTGAACTATAATAGCATTATACAACCCCTTTCTTCCTGGAATAAAAGCAACTTGATAAGGGGAAATAAGCTTATCCAAGAAAGGTCTAATCCTACCAACCAAAATTTTGGATATGATTTTATAAACAGAATTACACAGGCTAATGGGGCAGTAACTACCAATAGTCTCTGGGCCTTGCACCTTAGGAATAAGAACAATATTAGTGCTATTAAGATATTCAGGAACCTTCCTTTCCCTAAACACCTTCTTGATCTCTTCTTTAACCGAGTCCCCAACTGTCATCCAAAAGCGCTGGTAAAAACCAGCATGAAGACCATCTGGTCCTAGAGCCTTAAAAGCCTTTAAATACCATAAAGCAGCTGATATTTCCTCCTCAGTCACCAAATGGCTGATCTCCTCTTTTTCTTCCTCCGAGAGTTTGGCCTACCAATGGGAGTGGCAATTCAAATCCCATGAAGCCGAGACCTGGTTGGTAGTGTACAACTTATAGAACCCCTCCCTAAAATAATGCATAACTTCCCTTTCCTCCAAAATCCAGTCCCCTGCCCCATTCTTAACTGACAAAATCTGATTCCGCTTCCTTCTGACCAGAGCGGAGATGTGATAGAATGATGTATTGCAATCCCCCAACACCAGCCAATTCATTCTGGCGTTTAAAGCCCACAACTCCGTTTCTTGCCCAATCACCTTATCCAGCTCCTCAAGAAGATGATTTTCCAGATAAGCTAAGAAAGGGGAAGGATTAATTGCCAAGACCCTTTGCACCCCATTCAAACGAGCCATGATCCTTTTTTTCTTAGCAAAGATATTCCCGAAGTGGTTTTTATTCCACAGACTGGCCTTTTTAGCAAAGCTCTCAATATTCTCCGATAACTTCCTTCCTTTCCTCCAAGTCTGATTAACTACTTTTGGGAAGGAAGGGTCAGAGAGCGAAAAACTTTGAAATCTGAATGGCCTATTAAGATGAACCAATCTCCTAGGCATCGTTTCCAGAAGCACCGGATAATGGTCTGAGTGACATCTCGTGAGGTGGGACACCCTAGCTTCAGGGTACAGAAGACACCAGCTAGGATTCATTATTATATATAAATGATGTTTTAGCCTTGGGTAGATTATTTTATTCTTCTCCACCAATGAGAGACCATGGAAACTTTTATTGATTAAGAGAAAATGTGGTATTTATTATACACACTCTCACATACACACACTTCATTTGCGTAGAAAAATCATGATTTTAAGTCACGATTTTAACTTGAACAATTTTTGTGTGTACGTGCGTGTGTTGGTGTATAATAGAGTTTGTGAACTAGTTTTTACCCTAAAAGAAAATAGTAATACATAGTATTGAGCAATTACAATAGTAATTCTCGGTTAGATAGGAACTGTTATCATGTGATGTAAATGACAATCAAACTGTGTTTGCTAGCACTGACAAGTAGCATTAGGTGATATTGTGTGTACCGAATTTTATAAAAATTTAAAACTTTGGTATGAATCCCATTAAAATTAACGATGAATCAAGGATCTTTGATTTTTTTTTTTTTTTAATATTAATCAAGACGAATTGAAATTCTCTAGAGCTCTTATGAAACTTTATCACATAGTATTATTTAAATCCCAAATTTTTTTTGAATATATATAAAAGTCTAGATTATATCATGTTAACATTCTACTAACAAATACATTATAATAACAATTTAAAAAAAAAAATCAAAAACCAAGGCAATGTCCTTAACAATGTTTGCTAAGAGAAAACAAAATCATCAAACAAAATCATCCCCTAAGTCTCCTCTCCCCTCCACCGCTGGTCATGTTCTCATTGTTTCTGCCTCCGACAAAATCTAGAGATCTATAAATTCAAGGGAAAATCACAAAAATAAGACATTTCAATGTCTCTTGCTTTCATATGTATGCATATAATTGTTACAGCAATCGAGGAAAAGGGGGGGTTTAAACATTGATTTTTTTTATAAAAGAAACTAAATAATGGCATTGAGTTGTAAAGTTCTTGTTAATGGGATTTTGATTTACAAATGCTCAAGTTAATAATTAAAAATATTCATTATGAGGTAAGTTTGGAAGTTCACTTATAAATATATTATCATTCTCGTTCTCTCCTTCTTGCGATTATATAGGGAAAAAGAAAAAGACTTAGGGTTAATTAAGGTTGAAATTATCTTGGCTAAGAGGGCTTTAGAGAAATTAAAGAGCAAGTTGCATGGGTGGAGATTCACATCCAAATTTTCATTTTTTATAGACTACATGTTCTTAGACTACTCACAATGAATTTGGTAAAATAAGATTTCAACCAAATTATGCTTAGTAATCCCTAAAAATGATCACATTGGATTATAAATCTAATAGCCAAAGTGGATTTTATTAATTACCGTACTTTTTGACTTTTGGGCAGTGTGGCCGATACCGTACCGGTACCGGCCGTACCGGCCAGTGCACCGATACCGGTACACTCTTATTTTATACCGGAAAAAATACTGGCCGTGTACCGGCCATACCGGCGAATTCCGGCCATACCGGCTGCGTACCTGACTGAAACACAAAATGTTGTGTGTGTGTGTGTGTGTGTTTTTTTTTTTTGATAATTGTGGCAGTTTTTGTCTCTAAAATAATTAATAATGAAAGTATTTTGTAAATAATTTCATTATTTCACCTAACCTTTGATCTCTCCAATTTTTTTTACTTAATTTGGATTTGGTGTGTGTGTATATATATTAAATATATAAAATAGCGGTAAACCCGAAACGGTACACTGGTATTGACCGGTATCCGAAATATATCGTACCGGTGACCAAACCGGTACAGCCTCCGGTACGGTATTGACTTCCTTGCTTTTGGGTGGAGTTTGGGTGTGTTTTTCACAACCAAAAAAAAAAAAAAAAAAAACAAAACAAAACAAACAAAGGACGGTGCTTCTCTAAAAATAGATAACTTTAGCTTAGGCAATAAAATAATTGAATGTTTGTTCACTTGGTTCCCCATTCCGACGTCTCACGGCTTTCTATCTTACATGTGCTTTCTTCAAAATATTCTCTCTCCCTGCATATGTGAATGCATTTAATTTTCCTTGGCAATATTCTTTAAGGGTCTCTTTATAAATTAAGGGAAAAGTTTCTATGCATTGAAATTTTCGTGGTCCTTGATAATTTTCCGCTATTAAAATAAAAAGAGAGGTGTTACGTCCACAATATTTTTACAATATTTTCACAACAAATCAGAGGTGGTTAGATGTTATTGGCTTAAATTTGAACTTATCGCTGAAATTACTTTTCTACCCTACCATTAATAACCCGTAACAACTTGCCACATAGGATTTGTTGTAAAAATATTGTAAAAATGTTGTGGACATAGCATTTTCCAAATAAAAATGTCTTGGTCGGTCTGATAATAACAGTTATGCATGTTTCACATAATGCAGGCAAAACCATCCAGCTACTTGCAAATTGCAAGATAATTTGGGGCCTAGGGCCTAGGGGGAATTAATACCGAATTTAAAATTGCATCGATGCAATTATATCATTCATGCACCCTATCTAGTTTTTCCTCAACAAAATAAATATGTAAATAAATAAAAGCCACTAACTAGTTAATAATGTAAAATATAGACCAATTGCTTATAATCGAAACTTATCTTAGGATCTAACTTTTGTTGCTCTAAAATATAAAATCAGTTAATTACACCACACTCGATCCCCACTAGTACATTTTTGTTTATTATAATAACTAAGTAAAGGTAATATAAAAAATAAATAAAAATAAAAGGTAATCTCACTTTTTAAAGCAAGAATTCATTGGAGATGACAAATATTGTAGATGAAAAAATAGTCCGAAAAGTTAAAATGAGATCTATTATCTATGTTAATGTGGTTCATGATGATATTGGGTATTGATTTAGTCAAGGATTTGCTCTATCAATAAATCATGCCACTTTAATTGACACGTTTAAGCAAGTTTATATTTGTTAAATATTCCAAACCCAACATAAAGATATTTTCTCTTTTTAATATAAGTTTTTGCCAACCTAAAGATAACAAAAAATAATAATGATATCTTGAATTAAGATCCAAGTGCTCTTTCTTCCTTAGAAGTTTAAGGGTCCGTTTGGTTGAAGGAGTGGAAAAGTGGGAGGATAGAAAATGGTGGAAGAGTGAAAAAGTAGGAGGATAGAAAAGATTTTATTTTCTCTCCTACTTGTTTGGTTGGTGGTGAAAAAGTGGAGGGATGGAAAAAATAAGTTTGAATAAATTTACTCATATGCCCTTATTAAAGAATGATACTCAATTAAAACAAAAAAATGACAAATAATCACAAAAAAAAAATCATGTAAAAAAAAAAAACTATCACGCCTAGGCCAAGAAAATCAAAAGAAGAAAAAAAGAATAGGGAAAAAAAAAAAAACCAAAAGAAAAGGCAACTGCCCCAGAGAATTAAAAAAAAAAAAAAAGAAAGAAAAAAAGAAGGCAGAACGCCCAGGCCTGAAAAAAAAAAAAAAAAAAAAAAAAAAAAAAGCAACGTAGCTGCCCAGAAAAAAAAAAGGAAAAAAAAAAAAAAAAAAGCCAAAGCAACGGGGTTGAGAACAAAATAAAAATAAAGACAACTTGAATAAGTGTGTATATATATGCTGGGCATTTTTGTCAATCAAAAAAATATTTATCTTCACTCAGTTTTCTCTCTATTTTGGAGAGAAAACATTTTGGTGAGCCAGGGGAGAAAATATCTAGGCCCCACTATTTATTTTTCATCCTTCCCACCCAACCAAACACACTCCAAAAAAGTTTTCTCTCCTATTTTCTTTTCAAAATTTTCCATCCTTCCTGTTTCACCCCCAAACAAACACACCCTAAGTGCGTACCAAGTAATCAGGTATTAGATTTTCCTTCATTTCTTCTTCATCTTTTTTTTTTTTCAACTTAATTAAATAATCGAGTGATCAAGCATTATACTCTTAAAACATTTGATTAATCGGTTTAGTAATCACTAGACCAACACTTTATAGTTAAGACTTGCAAGTGTCATCACTTAACAACGAGAGTTAATAGTTTCCAAATATTATGATCAAGAATCATCTGCCTTATGCTAGTTACAGCATAATGGTAAACATTGAAGCAAAAAATATGAGTCTTCTGTCCAAGAGTGAAATGGAGGCGGGTACACTAGCAAAATTTTGTTTGGTTTCAAATACTCAAAGTTAAATGCTTGAATTGGCGATCTACAATAGCCAGGAAAGCAAAGGATGCTCAATCAGTGATTTGGAGAGGCCTAGTTAAAGCATGGCCATTGTTTGAGAGGGTATGGATCAGATCCTTTTAGATGTCACCAAGGTTCATTTTTTATTGAATAACTAGTTATATATAAGTCAATTATATATATATATATATATATATATAAAAGGAGTTCACAGGTATGGTCACTGTCCTCAGCTCACTTAAACCCTACTCATGAATGGTGTGAGACCACCCGTATAATAATAGAACTTACCATTACTAGAACTTACAACCACAAAATCACAAGGTGGTGAGTCATGACGGCTTCCTACCATTAGGCTACCTCCATGGGTGGCATGTCAACCCGCTGCGTAGTTTCATTTAAGGCCTCTTAAATAAAGATAAGGAGAATTTGATGGTAACGGAAGTTTGAGATGATCTTGGGAATTAGGACCTTGGCATTGTATATTTGTATCCTTTGACATCTCACTCTACTACAAGAGACTCATTAATTCCATACCAAAACCCCTAAGAGAGGGTCTTTTAGATAGAATCACATAGACTCCTTCGAGTATGGGAGACTTAATTTGATGCAATGGTTGCATACAATTTGGAAATTAGATGCCAGAAAATTAAGGCAAAGAGGACGCATTGATTGAAAATGGTTGTGGAATTAAAAGTCTCTACCAATAGTTTTAAGGGTATATTTTAAACAAAATTTGATCAATGAAGTTACAAAACTAAAGGAATGTAATTATGTTGCCATGTTGCCATAAAATTGGTTTGCATTGCAAGTGTATATATATATATATATATATATATATATATGGTGGATATGACAAGATTTGAACAATGATAATCGTTCTATGATAATTATTCTTTATCAGCCAATAAAGACAGAATCTTTTTTTAGGCAGAATTTAAATCTAGGTTCCTACCTATAGATAAAAGACTTTATAGATTAAACTATACCAATTCTATGTTACATATATATTGTTATTTTCCAAGCAGAGGGCAACTTTGGCATTCTATATTATGCTACTCAATCTCAATCACTCTTGAGCAAGAGGACTTAAGAGGACTCCAGCTTGTCACCATTAGAGTGCTCAATTCAATCATTTGATTCTTTGATCCTTCAGCTCACTTATATTCTATAATTAATTACAATTTTTTTTTTAACAAGAATAATCAGTAGACTTTGATTTTGCTGTCCCCACCTAATTCTTCAATACAATATTATTCGGTTTAAAAAAGGAAGAAAATAAAGGAAAAGATGGAACAAATCCATGAAACTTTTAAAAAATGTGGGGTCAAATGAACCTTTTGATGAGAAATGAATTAGATGGAAGCAATGATGCTCTTTCTTTTAGTCTAGTCTTCCACCAACCTTTATAAAGTAGTACTTTGGGAAGGGGTAGTGGAAACATCCTCCTAGCTGAAAAGAAAAATAAATATGATAACTCATGCCAAAGTTTATAGAGAAGAATCATGAAAGCTATATTCATGTCTTTAGAGAGAGAGAGAGAGAGAGAGAGAGAGAGAAGGAGATGCTATGGTTATCCTTAGGACTATAGCTGTCTTCTTACTTCCTCTGTGTCAATTTGTTGATTTTGCTTACAAAAATAAAAATTTTAACAAAATATTATTTAATAAATTGTTATATTTTATATAAATAAAGTTTAGCTACAAAATTTGTTGTAGTTTAAGATTACAACCTTACTCAATATCATTTTATTGAAGGTGAATTTTGACAAATCCACCATTAGATTACATATTCTTCTTATATCCTCTATGTTTACAAAATTTCTAGAAAATTAAATATCAATAGCTATGTCATCAATATATTGTTTAAATTGTAAGTTTTTGTAATTTAAAATTATGTATAAAATATAAGCTTATAGATCATGTAGTAAATAATATCCGATTGAAACAAAATTTGATATGTATATTAATAACGTAAAGAATATGCAATTCAACGATTAAATTTTAAAAATATGTAGTAATGTTTATTTTATTGAGTAAGGTTGTAACCTTAGTTTACAACCAATTTTGTAACTAAATTTTGTCCATTTTATATAAAAAATATATAAGTTTCTAAAATAACCCTCATTAGTTTAATTTTTAATCAGAAAAGAGTATTGACTACTTAAATAAAATATAAAGTAAATTAGAAAAGACTAACAACATCGTATTCTTTTAACTTTTCCATGAGTGCTATATTTTGAGACATTACAAAACAAAATAAATGAGTGATAATATAGGGCAACAAATGTTGTAGATATACCGATCAATTCTAACCCGACTTGTTGCATTATTGTTTTTTTTTTTTTTTCTCTATTCCTAAAGCGAAATAAATTATTTTACTAATATTACAATTTGGTAGGTACAAAAAACTTTACCGAAAGGTAGATAAATATCTTCCTTGTGTTGGAATCACTTTCGTTACTTTCCATGTATTGTATTTTGGTTGGCTTGCTTGGAGAGTCTAGTTCACTTCTCATGTCAGCATAAATAAATAAATATAGGAAAAAAATATGTTCCACATAGTGTATCACCCTCATTAGTTTAATTTTTATTCAAAAAAGAGTACTTAAATAAAATAAAAAGTAAATTAGAAATTTTTTTTTTTTTTTTTGATGGGGTAAATTAGAAAAGTTAACAACATCGTATTCTTTTAACTTTTCTAAGAGTGCTATATTTTGAGGCATTTCAAAATGAAACAAAGAAGTAATAATATAGGGTGACAGGTGTTGCAGATTCACCAATTAATTCTAACCCAACTTGTGGCATTATTGTTTTATTTTTTTCTCTATTCCTAAAGCGAACTAAATTATTTTACTAATATTACAATTTGGTAGGTACAAAAACTTTACCGAAAGATAGATAAATATCTTCCTTGTGTTGGGATCACTTTCGTTACCGTACCATGTATCATATTTTGGTTGGCTTGCTTGGAGAGTCTAGTTCACTTCTCATGTCAACATAAATAAATAAATAAATAAATAAATAGAGAAATAATATGTTTACAATATTTTTATAATAAATCATAAGTGGTAGTTTGTTATTAGTTATTATTGTCAGGGTAAAAAGTAATTTTGATGTTATATTCAAATTTGAACCAATAACAACTAACCACTTATGATTTGTTGTGAAAATATTGTAAAATTATTGTGGACATAACATTTCTTAAATAAATATAGGAAAAAATATATTGCACACAATTTGTAAGTGTGAAAATATTTTTAGAGTATTTACACGCGCTGTGTGTAATAAACACGGTACATAAATAAGCTTACAAATAAAGAGAGTGAAAACCAAGACTAATTAATAACAGAAAGCCTATAAACACAAAATATTCAACATATTGTTAATAGTAAATAAAAAAGTGATCATAATATTCACTAGTAGACTAAGATAAAAATCAGTGTAAACTTGTCACATCAATAGATTAAAAAATGTTGTCAATTCTGTGCATGTAACATTGCTTAATTAGTAATCATGATTTGAATTAATGGTTCATAAGAGAGGACAAATTTGGAATGATAAGAGAGAGACAGATTTACATAAGGGAAACTCATTTTAGCACACGTCGAAAGTAATGCACAAGTATTGGGAATTAGCTATGGTTTTAACTTTTAAAAGTAGAGGAAAAACTGCTGAGTGCTTCTCATTTGTCGTGTTTTTATGAGCAGTTTTTCAAAGTCACGTTTTGTATAGGTACAAATGTACAATTACACTTTAATCAATTTTCAACAAGAAGCCAAGAGCACACACCAAACACCATCGTGTCTTATGAGCATTTTTTTTTTTTTTAATCCCTACTTTTAGCAAAAAGCTGCGTCCATGATCCAACAGCAGATCCTAGAGAAGTTCCATCAAAGCTGTCTTAAATGATGTATAAATCACATTGCTAACATTATGTCTGGCCACCTAAATTTTATCTTGCTTTACAACTCATGTAAATCACTTTAGGAAATTGTTCCACACTGCATATTGCACAAATCGATACACACAGATGCGTTCAAAACATAATTTTAATTATAAATTTCAAATAGTAGAATCTTGTTTTGGAAACACGATTTTATAATTTAACTGAAATCATGTTTTGAACTTACAATTTCAGCTGAAGCGGTACACACACCTGTGAGCAATTAACAGGACTCTGTTACTTTAGAATACAAGACAAAAAGGACAATATTCCATAGCCTATTCTAGTTTTAGACCTTATCATTTATCAGAATAGCATGCAAATTCACAACCTAGTGCGCAATTGAACAGGAGTTCAAAGAATGCAATACACTTTGAATTAATTTCTACTATAGAGTGGAAACTGCTAAAGAAACTATATAGTAAGTTAGTAATATACAACAATGCTTACAAACTGTTATTACAATTCCAGCATTAGCGTTACACAATTTCAGTGGACATTGCGAAGTAATCAATCTCTCAAATATAGCATAAAGGTCCTTGTTCTCTTGGTCAAATATCTCATCAGTCTTCTGTAGAGTCCCCAGGAATATAAATAGATGTTGGACACTACAAAGAGATAGCAAGGAAAAAAAAAGGAGAGCGAGAGAGAGAGAGAGAGAATCTACCTCTTTGGTTTGCTTGTGGGCATTCAATTCCTTAACATTGGCTAGAAAGGTACCAAAATGATCACAAGACAAACGGCTCTTGATGACAAGAAGAGAAGGGATCAGATGAACAACTGCTTCATTTGAGAAGCCAATAACCTTTTTCTTTTATTGATAACTTACACACAAACCCATTGGGTCTTGAACCCACTTCACCCTTAACATTACTCTTTTAAGGGGAGGATGTACCATTTGAGGTAGAGCTCAATGGAAAGAAGCCAAGAACCAAATCATAAGCACAAAAAATTTTAAATTTTGGGTTCCAGGACTGCTATTGCTTTTGGCAATAGTATAAACAAATGTCATCCCCTATATCCAGATCTCTTGTTTAAATAAAAATGTTCAAGTTACAAGAGGACTTAAAACTTTGATCCACCTCAGGATTGCAAGCTGCAAACTATGGCACTCGTGTAATTTTATCAACAAAAGAAGCACCATTTTAGCCATATTGGATGTGTGTATTCATTGTATGAATTATTGATTTTTGAATAATTTAGAAAGATGTTTTTTAAAAAGTTACTTCCACCATTTGGATCTTAAAACTGTCTTTAGCTTACTTGGCGGAAGAACTCTTTCCCATCAACCCGCTTTCATCCTGAAACAGATTAAACAAGGACTAATGAAACAGTTTAAGGACCCAATAAATAAAAATTTCCATAAACAATCTTCTTATATAGGTGCATGGGTATGATAGAGCTAAGCAGTTTGTCATCCTGAATCAGAGCGTAAACTGAACTGTGGCTTGAGAACATAGAAGAAAACATTGAAGACTGATCATCAAATAGGGCCTCTTGATGATGAAAATGACATTGAATATTGCCTTGGGGACACAGGTTTAGATGTTCATATTGGGGACACCGACACAGAGAGGCTAGAAGGGGAACCTTGAAGAGTAAGCAGAGGTGTGCTAGTTTGGAATGCTAACAGGAGGCCATGTGATATATGAGGTCTTAAAGCGGCAAGGGTTAGCAAGCAACAAAATTAAGGTTAGAACTGGCACGCTCGGTTGCAGGGTTTTGAAGCCATAAGCAATACCACATATTGCATGCCTACAATGCACATTAATTCATGCAAGACACTTAATTCAATTGACTAAGTGAAGAAACCCTTATATCAGACTCCCTATCTTTAATTTTTCACATGCACATACCATCTGTCACATGATCCTCCACAAACGAATTTCCTACTTCAGACATCTCACTCCGGACTGAAGGGAATCTAGGAGGTGGAACTGTGGCATAATCTTCTCAAACAAAATAGACAGCCTCTTTTAGATTAATGGTTGTACAGATAGAATTATATAAATACCATAATTTGAACCAAACATTTCACTTTAATATTTGACAAGTCATGCATTGACATAAGGATAAAAATATTGGTGTACGTTGCATAAGCCAACATTTTCGACCCACAAAAAAATGCAGTATGTTTTGCTGGCAAATTCATCAAATTCCAAGTTGTTTCAGTCAGACAAGATATGGAAAATTTTCACAAAGGAATTTAAGATACTTATGGCTTTGGATGATTTAATACATTCATTTTCATTTAGATAAGATGGCAATAATATGTGCAGCTAGCCCTCCCTCACCCCCAAAATCGTCCCCTTCACAGGTTGATTAGACCTCACCCTTTTAAAAAGGGCTCTTTCCATTTGGCCATAAAGGCCAGGAGTGAGCAAATTTTTTCAATTTCAGGCCCAAAATATTCCTATGCAGGAATTAAGACCCATTAGTCAGCAAGTTTCATTTCTACGTGCACACAGGCACACTGTTGGGACAATTATCAACATGATATGCTAATAGATCACCTAGAATCCACTAGTTATAATACAATCAATACAAAAAAGGAGTGTAAGTAATATAGAGGACCTCCAATCTGCAATGCGGAAGATAAACTTGAATGGCTTTGTACATTAGAAACAACATCTGGAGGTCCAGCCTGTGGGAAATACCAGATTTAGTGGTGACACAACACCAGCCAGAATACACTAACACATTCAGCTATTTTCATGAATTTGCTAATTTAAACTAGACAAATACTTTTTTTAAAAAACTTGGGAATGCTGGGAGGAAATTACTCAGAATTTTCAGCATCTTCTTGAAGTGATTTCATGAGTGTCTTCCTAAAGATCTTCAGCTGCACACATATTTGAAACAATAAGACCTCGTTAAACCTCAACAAATAAAACCATATTCTACTCTCCTTCAATTATATATACTCTGCATCAACTCTGTACTTTTCAATGGACAAAATTACTGCCAGCCAACTCCAGCTCAATTGACACCTCTTCCCTTTTTAAGTACTAGATGGAGGGTGAGGTTCTGAGTTCAAGACTTGTTGGGTCTGTGTAACTTACCAATAAAAAAAAATGGACAAAATTTTTCTCCAATTTTGTTTGGAAGAATCTTTTCCAACCCATTATATGACAATTATCAATGTATATTTTAATCACATGACTCGTTAAATAATTTACACAAGGGAAAACTTAGATACAATTTCTTATATGTTATATTTTAGGTTCCCTAATGAAATTCAATCATGTGACCTTGGATAGTTAACCATACACAAGGAAAAATCTATTTACTTTTTTGCTTTTTGTCTCACTTTTTCCCCATAAAAGCAATAAACTGTCATTCCAAAAAAAAATAATAATAACAATGCCACCACCAAAAGACACACATGGTGAATTTAATAAGTTTAGCATATAAGCTACCGAGAACTACGGGAGACCAAAAGACACACGTCTTGTATTGGTTAATAAGCAACATTGTTGAATTTTATATGTTTTGCTTGTTAAATCACTAGGTCATATAATCATTCGAATCAGCTTGAGATGTGAAACTCCTATCTACAATGATGCGATCAGAATGAGAACACAAACCAGTTTATAAATGGGTCTCTATTGCAGGTTAGAGTCTGATAGAGATGAAAAGCTTGTCAAATGAAATAGACATCAATGGATAATCAGGGGAACAGCCTGTTGTAAACCTTTAACCACATTCGTACTAACAGACGCACATACTTTCCAAGAGGTAGTACAGCGCTTAACAGGCCCATCAGAAACTAATGCAGCACAAGAAGGGGCAGCAACAAAGGTCATGGGTGTAAAAAAGGCTAACGCCCAAGAGAAGGCAATACTCTAGGCCCAAGCTTGAGATAATTAAACCCACTTGCCCATTTAAACCTGGTACATTAACTGGATCAACTGACCAGCATAGCTTCTCCCCAACCAAATCAGGGAACTCTGGTTTTCTTCCAAGCCCCATGATCCCTTCTACAATGTTCTCAAAGCTTTCCATCTTGGAAGAGGAAAAGAATAAAGAATCAGCAATACCTGAATTGAATAGCCAAGAAGAAGAGAAAGCCATCAAAGAGCTGCAATTTATTTGCATTCATCACCACGGTCCCGACCAGGATACACTGAACCAGAGTTGCTTACCTTGTGCCCTCTAACATCCCCAAAAACAAGTGAGAAACCAAATTTTTGACAATGCAGCTGATCCTTTTAAGACCTTTGTTTTTGGCGGCTTCAAAATACAGAACATCATGTCACCATATAGAGAGTACATCTTTTGAAAAGAAGAATAACTTCTAAATACCGTGGTTCTCTTTTGGAAACTAATCATCTTTTACTCTTGCTTGATTTTTAATTTGACCTAAAACTACCTTAATAAATTTATTTTTTCCCCACAGCAACAGGCATAAAAACTAACTTTTTGTTACAGAAAATAGGACAACTTAGGTCATATGTTTGAAAATAAAAATGGAGTTAAAGTATGGACCTCCAAATCTCCAATGCTGATTTTAGAGGAATTTGTATTTTGTAGGCTTTAGATTTATTGCTCTAGATCAAGCGATTAGAATTCCTGCAGCCAGCCCCATGTTGACTTACTTTGGATTGAGGCATGATCAGTTTTCTGTTGCCTGCATTCAGATCTTGTTGTGATGATCTCAAGCTTAGCAATCATTCAAAATTAACACATGCAAACCTTGCCAACACTTTCAATTTAGCATAATATATTACCGATTGTCCTAAAAGCTTAAACTATTAAAAAATGATGAATTTAATTTATTAGTCATAATTCTAACAATCCCTCTCATGTCTAGGCCGAAACTCCCCCTTAATAAGTGAGGTCCAATACATGGTATTTTTAACAATTTAAATGGAAGGAGAGTAGAGTAAGAGATCAAACTCAAAACCTCCTACTCTGATATGATGATAAATTACCGATTGTTCAAAAAAATTAAGCTATTAGAAAACGGTGAATTTAATCATTTAACAATAATTCTAAAATAGCATATTCCTAAGAGAGCAATAAGAAGCAGAATAACAGATGGTAAAAAACTTAAAAACTATGTATTTGGACTGCATTTAAAAGAAAATATGGGAGCAGTTATAAGTTATAACTATGAAGTCAATTATATAACAAAAAGGTTAGTATTTAACAAATTTTGGTATATCCTATAAGAAGGGTGTATTTCATATTTGCTAAAACGCCTTACCCAGAAAGAGCACATGGACAAGTGTAAAAGGACAGGAAAGTGGAGTTTAGAAAGTGTGAGGACCGAGGATAATGCACTTCATGAATGTGTGAAACCATGTTTGGTAAGCATACATCATAACAAAAGAAATTGTTTGATTATGCCTTAACTTTGTAGTTCATTCATCTTTCCCAACTTCCCACAAATGGAATGCCAAGAACCCAATTTGGTATTCTGCATAAAGAGAGAACATGAAAATTTGAAGATGAAATAAGATATGAAACTCTTAGCAGCTGAAGATCGTGAAAAACTTCATCCCAATGCCTCTGACCTGCCAAGGTGTGCAACTGAAGGGATAACCAACTTTCAACAAAATGATTTGACATTATCCATCTTATCCATAGGGATGCAGAGTGACCCCAGCGATTAAGCTGAAGCAGGCAGTCACACAAGGTCTTCAAAAGCTTACCTGAAATTTGAAACTCACCTACAAAAGGGAAAAGGAGGAGAAGAGTAACCAAGAAATTTTAAAAATGGAAGTTTCTATAGCTAGAAATGTAGCACTTACAGCAGCAAACCATCCCTTACATTTGAGAAAAAAGTTGGACATAACTAAACCGAGTATGACTTTGTAGAAGAGTCAATCAGTATTGTCAATGGAGTGGAGTCACTCAAGTAAAGTGATGCATCTGCACCCAAAAGCCACACAGGAATTCTGCCTCAAAAAAAGGCTGCAGGGAATCAAGTCTGAGCTCATTTGCAAAGTAATTCCGCTGGCCTTATGAGTTATGACACCACAAATGCCATAACTAAACCCGTAAGTGACTCAAACATGAATCCGCTCCTTGATCTGTTGATCTAATGTGCTCAATGTACTGTATATGAGGCTTCTTTGCGGATGAGAAGAGTCCCCAGCAATAAAAACATTTTCCCGCCTCTCCACTTCAATCCAGCTGCATCCTGCTGGCTTTTTCAGATCTCGAGTCCTCATAAGCTTTCTTACTTCTATGACCCCATCCCATCTAGCATCTGCTGCATACAGGTTTGACATCACCACATAGTTCCCAATATTGTCAGCCTCAATTTCAAAAAGACGATCTGCCACAATACGGCCCAGTTCCACCTCATGATGGGTCCTACAGGCACCTAGCAGTGTCCCCCACACAGTTGCATTTGCTTCAATGGGCATCCTAGCCACAAAGGAATATGCATCTTCTACCTTTCCACCTCGAGCAAGGAGATCCACCACACAGGCATACTGTTCCATCGTTGGCTTTAAATCGTGGATATTCTCTATTGAATTGAATATCTTTAACCCTTCATTTACTAGGCCAGAATGACTACAAGCAGATAAAACAGCAGTGATGATAACATGATCAGGCTTTACACATAATTCAAGCATATTAGAGAAAACCATAAGTGCTTCCTCTCCCATACCATGCATGGCATACCCACTAACCATAGCTGTAAACATAACCAGATCCTTATGGGAGATTGACTGAAAAAGCTTATAAGCATACTTTATAGCGCCACATTTTGCATATGCATCTAACAAAGCTCCCTTCAAGTGGACATCCACAAAACAAGCTCTAACTGCATATCCATGACACTGCTTCAGAAAGAGACCTGAGGACATTTGAGCACATACCGGAAGGAAGCTCATGATTGTCACTGCATCAGGCTTCATTCCTCGAGCTTGTAACTCCTGAAGCACATTGAGAGCTTGAACAGGAGAATCATTTTCTGCGTAAGCTCGAACCATTAGATTCCAGGTGGTGAGATCTGCGTCAGACATCCCATTAAAAATCTTATATGCATCATCATGTAATCCACAAATGACATAACCTGAGATCATTGAGTTGCATGTGATCAAATTCCTTTTCTCCGACAAACTTTGGAAAATCTTGAATGCATATTCTATGTTACCACACTTGGCATATGCATCAAGCAATGCGTTTCCAACGGTAGGTTCAACATCACCTTGTAATAAACTAGCCTTAATTGAATAGCAATGTGTTTCCTTAACCTTGTCTACTCTGAATACAGAAGTACAAAAATGAATTATGGTCAAGATAGTAATGGAATCAGGTCTAATTCCTTCACTGAGCATCCAGTTTAGTAGTCCCAGAAATTGAGTATCATACTCACTCCCTACAGCAGCATCTAGCATAGAATTCCATGATATCAAGTCTCTCTCAGAATTCATCAAAAATGTCTGAAATGCTGCTTTTACGTGGTTGCATTTTGCATAGAAACTAACTAGGGCATTGCCCACTGTTGTATCCTCACATAGGTAAGGATGTCGAAGTATATAACCATGAATCTCTTTCCCCACATGCAGATTTTGTAAGTGTGCACAAGCAGGAAGAATGCTAACAAAAGTTACAGAATCTGGCCCAGTCACCTCTAAAGAGAGTAATTCACGAAACAGGTCCAAAGCTTTCAACCACTCACCATGTGATGCATATCCTGCGATTATGGCATTCCATGAAACCAAATCTCTTGATATCATATTCCGGAACAAGGACTCCGCTTCTTCCATCCATCCAACTCTTAAGTAGAAGCTCACTAAAGCATTGCAGACAGAAACATCTGCTAGCAATTCAGTCCGCCGCTGTACGTAACAATGTATCTCTCTACCAAAGCAGTAGGGAACATCCTTATCTAAAAAAGCACAAACAGGCAGAATATTTGCAATTGTTGCATAATTCGGTTCTATTGGTCCTTTCAACATCCATCTGAACAATTCGAGCGCATCAACCATGATCTTATTCTCGACAAACCCTGCAATAATTGCATTCCACGAAACCACATCTTTGTGATTGATGCTAGTAAACACAGCATATGCATCCTTGCATACTAGCCCGCATTTTGCATACAATGATACCAACGAATTCCCAACAAGGGTATCTGTTTCCCATCCAGATTTAATCACATAAGAGTGCACACTCTTCCCTGCATATAAATTTAGTAAGCGAGCACACACAGGTAGAGTGGTTGCGATAGTGATAGGGTTAGGTTTTGCCTCGCCACCTGAGTGCATTGCAAAAAACAATTTCATCGCCTCAGCATCACATATTCGGGAACCGGAAAATCCAGACAGTACAATGTTCCAATTGACAGGATCAGAGTTACCCATCTGACCAAAAAGTTTCTGACAATCATCAAGCTCACCACATTTGGCATACAAGTTAAGCAAAGCTTTAGACACAGAGTGGCAGGAAAGATGACCCTGCTTCACAACATGACCATGAAGAACCTTCCCCAATTTGATAGCCAAGAGGGCAGTGCAGGATTTAAGAATGGCTGCTAAGACTTGGTGATCAGGTTTGTAGCCTGATGAACATCGTACATTTTGAAGGAAAATAGACAAAGCTTCATTGTGCCTGGCTTCTACACAATAGTTCCTGATTATGGTGCTCCATGTTCTAAAATCCAGGTGAATCATATCCTCATACAGTTTCAAAAAATCAGAATCATTTATGCAGCAAAACAACTCGTTATTCGTGGTGTTCAAACACTGAATCAAATAGACCCCATTCAGGAAAATGCACCTCTAACAATCATTTCTTCATACACCTTTCGTGCATATTCGAATAAATACTTGAGTCCGAAACTACCGATTCAGAGAGAACTAATTTTCACTAAAAACCCAAAAACGCGTTCTGGGTCTTCTTTCTTTGCTATGATCAGTGAAGCAATCATTGAAAAAATAAACAGGAGTAGTTGGATTTTAATATTCAAGGCTGTCACTTTGCTTGAAGTGGCGGGAAAGTGAAAGAGGTACCTGAATTCGTTTCAGTTTGAAATAAGAACCGTTGGATCCGTTTGTCCCTTAGAAATTTTTGACACCATCACCATCCAAAAATTTGTGGGATTATGTTTCTGTTACTAGCTGGCTTCAGCTACTAACGTTACCCAACCATTTAAATTAATACTATTCATTTCCATTCTTTTTTTTTTTTAATTATTATTCTTAATTTCTATCTTCCATGAATGCCCTTAGCTGCTAGTATGTTTGGCGACAAATTTACAATGGAAGTGCCTGAGAGCTAAGTCCATTCTTGCTCACCATGCAAAGGGCCATTTTGGTACTAGAAAATTGTCCAGACGGTTATAAATACAATGCCATTCCAGTAGTCTTTTTGCCTACTATTCCAGAAATTATAATGGTGAAGTTTTAAATAAAAACTGAACCTCGACTCAGCAGTTTTAAATAGGTGGGAGTTTTTCATTAGAAGAATGGACAAATGAAGTGGTCCACCACGAGGACCGTATAATTTCTCCTACTATTTAGCTTTCTTTGTCTTTCCACTAGCATCATTTTTCTCACATTGCTTAGATCTTCAAGACCAAGGTGCGAATCATTTTCTAATTTTGTTCTCTGCTGTGTGCCATATTCTTTGTCATACTCTAAATAATTCATGTGATAAAAGAGACTCGAGGCGTTAGTTTCTTAAATAGTTTGGAAACGATGCTAACTTACGAAATTATTAGTATGTTGGTGCTAAATTGCAAAAAAAAATCTTATTCTAAACACCGTACTATAAACAACCATTTATGAGGATTTCGTCTCCCTTGAGTATAGCAGAGAAAATGAGGAATAATTGGAAAGCAGTGGTAGGAAGCACATATGCAAATTCGGGTTTTGGGTACTGGTGCAAGTGCGGTGCAATGCGGTGACAAGACAATTTTTGAAAAAATAAAATATAGATGCGACCGGATACGTTTATTAATAAATTAATAAATATATATATTTTTTTTTATTTTGTTAAGCATTATTTTTTATTTCATGTTATGGTAAACATACAGCAATTTTAGAGCATTAGTAGATAATAAAGCGAGAGATGGAGGAGTCTGAGGGAAAGCTGGACTGTTGGAGCAATGGGTTAGAGAGAGAGAGTGGAAACGGAGAGAATGAGAGACTTTGAGATGATTTTAAGATTATTTCTTTAAACTAGGTTGGCAAAACAGTGTGTTTTAATGAATTTTTAAAAAAAAAATAATTTCGGCTCATATCAAACCGATTTGGGCCTGTTTCTCCCGTTTTGAACCGAATTGGGCCATATCGGAAACGAAAAAAAAAAAAATCGGCCATGAACGCGCGTCCATATGTATTCGACTTAGGTGCGCCAGCCCAATTGGCACACCGTGCTTTCTAGGCCATTATAGCCTTTGTTACTGCAATTAGCACCATGGAAAGTTTTACTCTTGCAGGCTATGGATTTTTCTATAACAGAGTCATTAACAGCCTAGAATCCATAAAAGAGCGCTTGGAAAATTCAATTGATGCTAGAATGAAATCAATGGAGTCTAGTTTAAGCAACAATGCATCTTCTCTAGACAGGTTGGAGTTCTTCGTACGTAGGATTGAACAGAAGGTGAAGGAGAACACCAACAAGAAGAAGTAGAGACTTGATTTCAAGGGCATCTGTCTGCTAAATCCTTTCTAAAAGACTTTATTTTCTCTATTAGTGATGCACCCTTTTTTCTTATCCCCATATATAATGTTTGCAATTAGAATTAGAATTTAAACCCAAGAAAAGTTTAACTTGGCCCTTTTTTTCTGATATGTGTTGATGCGTCCAAATAGTGCAAGAGGAATTATTTTAGCATTAGCTCTGTTTCCTTTATGTATAAAACAGAGTATGAAGAAAGGGTCATTCTACCGTATGATACTTATATAAATCTAAACCAATAATTTAGTGTTCTTTTGATCTTGACCATTCATTAATTTAGTGATCTTTTGTTCCTCACTTAACCCTACCTTCTTCAAAGAAAATATTATCCAAAAATATTTTTGAATTTGCTATTATAAATTGTTCATTTTAATGGCAAGGAGCCTTTGGCTTGTGTTCTCTTTTTGTCTGATTATTACGCCTTCTCTGTTTTATGTGGGAGACAAAGCTGATAAAGGCCGGTATCATATACTTTGTTATTCTCTTATTCTTTGTGGCTTGAAAATAGAACAAGAGTGAACAAGAAATAGTTATAATCTTCCTGAGGAGTTCTTGCAAATTCTGCCCTCCGATCCTTTTGAACAGCTCGATGTGGCCCACAAAATCACATCCATTGCCCTCTCGACACGAGTCTTTGCCCTCAAATCTGAGTTGTCCAATCTCCGTGCCAAACTCGTCGACAAGGACTCTCGTGCCGACCTCCAATCCCAGTCAACTCCCTCGACACTTCCCTTTCCGAAGTCTCTAATAAGCTCGCCCAAGCCGACCTTGATAAGCTCTGACCTGACCCGACCTCGATAAGGTTGCTAAAGTAACTAAATTTGTGCGAGAATATCATATTTCTAATCAATTTTTTTATTATATAAATCTTAAAAAATTGATATCAAAATTTTATTATACGTAAATAATTAATGAACTACTTAAAATAATTTATATATATTTATCATATAAGTAATCTTTTTAATCACATGGAATAGATGCTACAATATTGGTTATTAGGGGTGTTCACCAAACCGCATAAACCGCACAAACCGCAAAAACCGCACCAAAACCGCCCGCAAAATGACATAACCGCACCGCACCGCAAGTAATTTTACACCGCACCGCACCACACCGCATGGTGCGGTGCGGTTTGCGGTTTTATAATAAGAAAACCGCACAAACCGCACCGCACCGCCTTTATATATTAATATTTTTTAATTATTTTTAATATTAAATATATTATTAATAGTTTAATAACCCTAGTTAAAAAAAAGTTTGATAATCCTAGCAAATGTTGATTAGGAAAGCCAACCCAAAATAAAGAAAAATTAGCTTAATAGTTTAAAACTTGGAATAAAACAAAGGAAAAAATTAGTTTTGGGCTGAGTAGAAAAAGCCCAAATTTTGAAAAATATACCAATTTCAAATCATTCAAACCGCACCTTATACACCGCACCGCATATGTGACCGCAAAAATGAGATGCGGTGCGGTTATGGTTTTGGCTAAACTTTAAACCGCACCGCACCGCACATGTGACCGCAAAAATAAGGTGCGGTGCAGTTATGGTTTTAGCTAAACCGCACCGCAAAGTGCGGTGCTAAAAATGGCAAAAAACCGCACCGCGAACACCCCTATTGGTTATATATACATATATATATATATATAGAGAGAGAGAGAGAGAGAGATAGGTTCAAGTTACACCCAGTGTAACTCTAAAAGAGTTACACATTTTCTAAACCATTGGATTTAAGTAGATCCAACGGTTAAAAAAAGACTATAATTATTACAAATATTCTGATTAGAATTTAATTTATTGCCCTAATTTATTACCTTTTAAACCTATCTCTAAATCCAAAAAAGGTTTGACTTCTGACTCTCTGTCTCATTTATGTTTCTCTCTCTACGTTTTTCTCTCTCTTTCTCCTCCACCACCTCCAAAGGTTGCCGGCAAAAAAAAAAAAACCAAAATGGCGTACAAAGATGCTGTTGCTGGCGTATAACCATATCCTCAAGAATATAACTGATAGTGTTATCCAGATTCTTTCTAGCCATTTGTGATAAACATAGTGTAATTTCTTGATTGTAATAATTTCAAGAATATAACTAATGGATTTTAATTTGTCAATTTTGTGGCAAATCTTCATTTAAAACAGTGCTTCAAGGATAATTAGACCATATATTCTAGGTGCTATCCAGCGTATCACATTTGTGTTCTGAAACCTTCTTTGGGAACATCTCAGTGTATTTCTGGAGTGGTTCTACAAAGGGCATGGCTTTTAGAACTTTGTTTATAGTGTGGATGTTGATATGTGTTGGTTCAGAGCTAAAATTCACTCCCCTAGTAGCTGTTCTTTTCTTTAACAGTACCTGTGTCAAGATCTTAAAATGATTCTCTAAGATCAGCTGCACCTTCTTCCCCTTTTTCTTTGATGACCTATGAAAATATAAATTTGGTTTCCATTCTTTATGTTATTGGACAATGCAGCATGCTTTTTCTAACAAAGATTGAATTTTTGAAGATATTAATTATTTGAAAGCGATTTTTATAGATTCCATAAAATGTAGTGTCACGACCCAAATCCATGAAACATGAATTTAGATGCATGACTAACTTGCTAACCTTACTAGCTCAACAAAAATAAATTTATTTAAACATAGTTCCATAAATCTCCCAATAAACAATGCTACTGATAAATCTCTTACAATAACTAAAATCCACAATTTATAACAATCTCCAAAACACTGTGAAGTCTAAAGCGGAAATACCAAAAATAACTAATAAATCTTAAAAGAAACTCCACAAATTGGAAACAATCTCCACTATATAAAATGTAAATTACCAAAACAAGGAAACTAAAATTCTATGAGTCTTCAAGTAATACTGTAGTCGCCTACAACTTCCACGTTCTACCTTGCACCTTACAAGCAATCCAAGGGTTCTAATTCCTAACTACACTTTAATCTGAAAATATTGATTGATGGGGTGAGCCACACATCTAGTAAGTAATTATACAAAATATACAACGGAATAGAGTCAAGCAAAGCACGAGTTTGATTTCACAATTTCGCTAAAAATATCCAATATAGTTTTCCAAACATGTAAGAAATCACTTAATACACGCAAAATCAAATCTTTAAGTCTTTCAAAAAAAAACACATACAAATAACTGATCAGGGCACAGTGTCACATATACACATCACATATTCTCACATACAATCCTGTGAGCGGATACCAACATCTAACCCCTGCTGGTGAGGGATCAACACATATTCTCACATACAATCCTGTGAACGGATTTACACATATATCTGATCAATTCTAAAACACTCATTTTGCCACATATCACAAAAAAACAAAGTTTATACCACATAAAATAATTTTCTCAATCTTAATAATTATTCCAACAATAAAAGCATATTGAGATCATACTAACAGATTGAAACATAAATCAAAAGATGCTTGACTCTCCTAGGGAACGAATAGAACTAAAGGATTTATATAAATTTTTAAAATTCTTGAGTAAGTTTGAAAATCTAATTGCTAAAAGACACGTCTTAAATACCATTGAAAAAAAAATAAGAATATGACTTTGAAATCCCTTGGTTTGAAACAAATTTAAAGAACAAGAATCTTTTTAGGAAACTTACTTTAAAACTCAATTATTTTCGGAAATAGTTTAGTTTAAAAATCATCTTTTAAATGGGATTTGGACATTCAAAACGTCATTTAAAATTCCAAAAGTTCTCTTAAAACATTATTTGAAAACCAATTAAAATTTCTCTTTCAATAGTGTAAAAATGCTTTTTGATAAACTTTTAAAACGTAAGCTAAAAAATATATAACTTTTGAAAACCTTTATCTTCTAAGAACCTAAAGAACAAAATTTGTGCATATTATGCATAATTACTTCCTGCACTTGAATCTCTCTGAAACTCCAGCTGAAACACCCTCCAAATGGCCTCAAAATACTCTCAAATGGGACCTATAATCAATCGTGAAAATTACTTAATCTCCTCCACAAAATATAAATTTTACTAAACTATACAACTGACTCACTAGTAAAATACTTTGCTGAACTAAATGATAGCACTAATGCAAAGTATCTCTATCCAACCGCGTTAAAACCACCTAATATATATAAATATATATATATATATATATATATATACAAATCCAACCTTAGCAGCATTCTTTGACTTATATTTCTATAATATATATATATATATATATACACACGTATACAAATCTAACCTTAGCAGCATTAGTAGCATTCTTTGACTTATATATCTATAATATATATATATATATACACGTACCACCCAGAGGACTTAAGCCGAATTCCTTGACTCTTGAAATGCCATAGATCAAATTAGGATTATATATATGTATATATCTGTACAATCCGAAAGAAGGATTAACTCAACATTCTTCAATCTATGATTATATATATATATATGTTCAAATCCGAAAAAAAAGATTAACTCAACATCACCGAATTCTTCAATCTATGATTATATATAATATATCCTAATGGAATGACGTTAAGGCCTAAACGATTCTAAACTTAAAGCCATTTTATAATATATATATATATATTAACCACAATCCAAAATTTTCCAGCCGTGCTCTTATATTAGGGATTGAATTCCATGAATTGTTTAAGGACCCACATACTGGCAGTGGCAATCCAAGATTTAGTGAACAACAATTCTAGGAGAAAAATCCCTTTTTGCAAAATCTAAACATCAATAACGTTCCTAAGATCAAATTCTAATTGTTTTAAAAAAAATAAACCATACCTGGAATAATTGGCTATCTCTTCAATTATCTCCAAGGAAAAATACACCTTCTAGCCTCCTTAGATAAAACCCTAACTATCTCTTTCTCTACCCTTTAGTTGTTTATAAGATGTGGGCTTGGTGATAGTGGGCTGCAGTTATAAATAAAAGAAAACCTATGGCCCATTAATTTTATTTTAAAGAAAACTCTTAAATAAAATTATGTGGGGTATTACATATAGTACCCTTAAGTCATGGTATTGTGCATTACGTTCCCTCAAATGTTGCAGAGTTTACTATATGGGACAAAGAATTTAGTGAAGAACACAAGAGCCTCAATGCTAAACTCTTTCTAGTAACTTTACTTGCATGTATTTCATCTCATCTATTGATGCCATGCTTTTTGTTAAACTCTTTTATAACTAAAATCATTGAGTCTTGTTGTCTTGTTCAATTCTAATAATCTTTGTGGCATTTTTATGCAAACCTCTGATTTATTACGTCACTGGTGGCAATGGATGGCTCATCTCAGGTTACCAAACCTATTACTTCTGGGGGATTAGAATCTAACAATGTGCAAAGTCATATACTAAATGATAATCAGCTTTTCCTCTTGTACTTCATCATGGGTACTTACATTGGCCTGGATCTCAAAGGGGAGAGGCCGCAAAAGTCAGTTTTGCTATATATTGAAACTGTCAATCTACTATGGAAAGTAGTAAATGAGGATAGAGAACATATGTTATTAATTAGGTAAATAAGGTGGAAATTCTTAATCATTTAATGCTACTTTTTTAACCGTTAGATGTATTAGAAATCTACGGTACAAAAAATGTGTAACTCCTTTAGAATTACACCAGGTGTAACTTGAACCCATCTCATATATATAATATCACTAAAAGAAGTTACAAAATCTAAATGGTTAGAACTAATTTTAGTGAATTCACAAATATTTAATTTTTTATAGCTTTGTGTCAATTGGTGTCAAAATGACTAAACATTCTAAATCAATTATTATTATTATAAATAAAAATATTTTCTTATATAAGGAAGAATTTCATATTTTAAATCAATTATTGTAATTATAAATAAATTTTTTTTATCTAATATATATATATATATATATATATAAATAATCATTTAAATTCCTCTAATATAAACAACTGATGTATAACCATATATAATTAATATATGCAATTATTCCATTAGTTAATTCAATGAACTAATACTATTAAAAACTTGATATTAAAACTACTAGAGCTAGTTTAGGCCCCCAATTCTAGAAAATCTACTTGAACAGGGGATTTTGTGATTTGCTTGTTGTACACACAATTTTTGTAAAAAAAAGAATCACACGGTCACGAAAATAGTGTAATATATTATCAATTTATATTATGTTGTATATATATGAGTACAATCCTCTATATGACTCTTTATAATAAAAGAATACAATAAAATTTCTCTGATTCGGTCTCCAAAGAACTTTACAATTTAAAGGGCTATGAAGTTTGATCTTGAATTGTACTTTGATGTCTCAAAGTTGGATGTGTGATTGCATGTATTTGAGTTCTTATTTGAAGTTGAGGGCTATTGACTTAATCTCAATTTAAATTGAAGGAAAATCCCTACTTTGACTTGAAGAAGTACGAATGAGCTTGATTTTTGAGGGAGCAAGGGTGCTCTTTTGGACTTAGAGATATCTCTCTATTTTGACAAAATGTTAGTAAGGTTTTTTTCTCTAAATTTTTGTCCCTTCTTTCTCATATGAGAAGCCTCTATTTATAGGCAACTCAATAGTATTTTATTTTGAATTTTCTCTCAGCATTTATGGAGAGTTAATTATGAATTTAATTTAGTTTTTCATTTAATAAGAACCTTCCATATGAGTCTTTTCTTCTGACATTGCCACGTGGCTTTCTTCATTTGATGTTGCCACATGGCTTGATTTCATTTGCTGATTGTCCACATCATCAATTGGAAATTAATTTGATAAAAAATACTTGATCATGATCAATTGGACAGTTGTGGATACATCATAAAAATTTTGATGTCTACGCTAGCAACTGGCTTGCGACTATTACAAGCCACTAAAGGCTTTAACAGAATTGTAAAGATTTTTAATAAACTTTTATTTTTTTGTGATAAATTTTAATGGAATTTGTATCTATATTCACTTAAAATTTTTCTTTTTTAGTTACTAAAGTGGTTGCTTTAACTGATTTATGCATTTTTTTCCCTTGAGGATATCGTTAAACAATGTGTACCAACATTAAAAAAATAAAAAGATAATAAACAATGTCTACCCACCCCTTCTACTAGGTAGTATCATTAAAGAATTTGTGATTAAAATTCTATTAGAGCAACGTTGTAAACTTGTAATAGCATTCATTCAAAAGGTATTGAGTGATTATCAATGTAAACTTGTAATAGCATTCATTCAAAAGGTATTGAGTGATTATATTGATAGGCTACCTATGTGCTCACTTGTTTGATTTATTTATTGAGGTATTAGTTTTTTTTTTAAAATTATTTATTTTTTAGCTAACAATCCAAACAAGTTTTTTTTTTTTTTAAATTATGTTCTCCGAAAAATATTTTTTTCCTAAGTTTACCAACGAGTTTGCAAATCAACTTGGTGAGAAAGGTGGGTTTTGTGGCTCGTTTCGAGGACCCACATAACCTGCCTGAGCAGAATGTAGCTGTAAAGAAGTCACAGTCAAAGAGCACTAGGAATGCCCAACTATATGAGGTAGCAAAAATAAGGAGCTACCTTTATCTCTATTGTTTTACCATTCAAGCTTTCCTCTTCTCTGTTTTCTTCTAGTTTCTCATCTTTGTTTCTTTGTTTTACTTTTTGTGTTAGGCTAAAAAGTTGTATTTGGAAATGGTTCACCATCCAAACATGGTGTTACTCATTGGTTTTTCTGAAGGCCCAGCCAATTTTTTTATTGTTTAAGAGCTTTTGGAGGGTGGAACCTTGGCCGCTGCCATTCCTAGTGAGTTAGCCTAAACCATAAACAACATTTTAACTCTATTTTGTATTCTTCCTATATTTCTAGGCTGATTGTCGTGAAATGAAAAGTTATATAGTTATTATTATATTCTTCTTGCTTCTTGCTAATGCAGGGACTAAATATCATGAATTTGCTTGAAAATAAAATAAAGACTATGTAGTTGATTGACTCCTAAAATCCAAATCCCTTTTGTTTTGTTTGTTGTTTTTTTTTTTTTTTTTTGGCTTACATAATTTTTCCCAAGAAGTCAATATATATGTAATCTTTCTACTTCTTGATATTTTGAGTTGCAAATAATTGTGTCTATTGGTCTACATATGCCCTTTACTAGTATGTAAGAGGGCATATATAGTCTAGTTAGGTAGAACGTATTTGATTAGTTTGACATTTTTCCATTATGGCCATATCTTGAACAAACACATTCTTTTTTGTTGAAATAATTTTTGCCATCACTGGCTTGCGGTTGGCTCGTGACCCGCGAAAGGCTTTAACTGACTTGTAAAGAATTGTAAATTTTTTTAATAAACTTTAATTTTTTGTGATAAATTTTAATGGACTTTGTATGTATAATCTCTTAAAATTTATCTTTTTTTAATCACTGTAGTAGTTGCTTTAACTGAATTATGCATGTTCTCAAAAAAAAAAAAAACTGAATTATGCACTTGTTTTCCAAGTGGGTATCATTAAACAATGTGTACCAACATAAAAAATAATAATAATAATAATAATAATTGTGCGCACCCAAAGGCGGCGAATGGACCTAGAGGACGTTGGGCTCACAATCTATTTGTATAGTGGGCTTTTGGCGTTTCCTGCTATGGGGTGATTCCTCGTTGTGGTACCCTTGTGTTTTTGTCTTCTTCCTTCTCCTTCTTTTTCTTCTCTTCTTTTCCTCCCTCTCTCTCCCTCTCCTTTTTCACCCCCCTTCTTTCTGATGTTCCCTTTCCTATTTATAGCTGCAGCGGGCTGGTCTAGTGGATGGGGAGGTCCAATGTCATCCTCTGTAAGTGGTGAGCAATTATGAGCGAAAGAAGGGGACGATGGTGGCATCGGAATTTGGTTCTATTGTCACGTAGTTTCACGGCAGGGAAACTTCCGAGGTGTGCGGGGGTATACGGCACGGCATCACGGGCCTCTTGCCGGCAAGGCCGGCAAGACCTCGGGCATCAGATGCAAACGACACGTGGATTGTTCTGCCGGCCATACCTAAGGTGAATTTGCTTTTAACCCTCGGACACTTCATACAAGCTAGGTCGGTCTTAGGTGAGGCCTTTTTAAACTGATTGGTGCCGGGACTCATGAGGAGATGGTCGTTCTCTAGGGTCGAACGGATATGGGGCATGGCCCGCTAGCGCAGTTGTACTCATGGGCTTGAGGATGGTGGGCCTGGGGGTTCGATGCCCGTACATTAGCCCCCCCTTGGTTCATGAACGGCGCTCGGTGATGAACCAAGGTCCCCGAGGTACAGGGTTGACTGAAACCCGTCCACTCTTTGTGTGCGGGGATTAGTGGCTGCTGTGGACTGGCAAGGGTCAGCGCTGCGGCAGACGGTCATTTCCGTAATGATGAGCCTCTAGTTAGCGAATCGTCAGAAGATAAAAAGGCTGACGGTTCGTAATCCGTGAGCGCGTGTAAGCGGTTTTCCCAAGAAAAAGCCTGGCGGGCAGGGATTGGGGAGTTCTCTTTTCCCGCCTTTCCTTTCATTTAATGCCCCTGAGCCTATATAATCCTCCTTTCAAGCTTTCATTTCACTTTTTGCGCATCCATTCCACAATTTCTCTGCCGAGCATTCTTTGTGTGAAAAAAACTTCTCCAGTTCTCCGCTTCTTTAGAGTTCCAAGTAAGTGCGTTTACTTCTTTTCCTTTCTTTTTCTGCTTCCTACCTTATTTTATACCTTTAGAAATGGGTTTCTCCCACCTTCTAGCCCCTGGGACGGCCTTGGCCAATTTTAGAAGGACCTTTGGCGTCCCTAATGACGTTGATATTGCGTTCTGGAAGGAGGGTGATATTGCCCTTGAGCGGGCAATCAGTCGGAACGTCGTCTTCATTCCACTGATGGCCATATTAGAGGGGGGCGTTAGGTTCCCTTTAGACCCTCTTATTGTGAGTACTTTAGGGTTCTACGGCTTGTGCCCCGACCAGCTTCCTCCCAACTTTTATAGGGTCGTTAGTTGCGTCAGCCGTCTAAATCAGTTGTACGGACTACACCTAAACCATCACGATATCAATTTCATGTACAAACTGTGCGGGAGTTTTTCCAAGGGCTATTACCTAAAGACTAGGGATACCCGAGTCCGGCTGATATCCTGCTTGCCGGACTCGAATAGAAATTCTGCTGGGGAGTTTGTCAGGGTGAGCGGCAACTGGCTCGCCGAGGGGCTGCAATGCCCGCATACTCCTCGTGACGTTGGTCGGTACTGTGACCCTTCATTTGTTTTCAAATTTGTGTTTTCATGGCTTGTTTAACTAACAGTTGTTTCTTTTGACTTTCGGCAGAGACGAAACATTTTTCCCCGGACATCAGGGTCGTCCACGAGAGAGACCTCAATTTCGTCCTCAGGTCAGAGATTTTCGTGCACCGTGACGGGTAACTCCGAACGTCTCACCTGATCCTCGGGGTGGACCCCGTGTATTCCACGTGGCAATCCATCGGCCCGGCGCTCTTGGTCGATAGTCCTCTTCTATCGTACATCGACGTGCAACACGGTCAATTCCTCCCCCCGTCGCTCACGGTGGGTGAAGCTAGGGACATAGGTCCCCGTTACACAACTGCAGATGACATCCCACCGGTTAGGGACGAATCAGCCGAGCGGGTGTCTCAAAGCCGGAGGAGGCACGAGGCCATAGAGCAGCCGCGTACCGATACCCTGGTGACCGAGGAACGAGCCCCCGATCCGATCTCCGCCGCACCCGTCCATAAAACAAAAATGGTGAAGAAGAGGTCGATGACCTTGTCTCGGTTCATCCCCAACGCTGGTCAGGCTAACCCACCTCCCTCTCCAACGAGAAGCCCGGTCCGTCAGTCCGCTGTTGAGGTCCGAAAAAGGAAAAAGCCTGTTGAGAAGGAGGCAGATTCTCCTGGCAACTTGCCTCCGAGGTCTCCACTCCGCCCCAGGGGAGGGGTGACAATCCGGGAACCGGGAACTGCTACTCCCGCACAGGCACAGGCCATGGAGGCGCCTTCTCCTCCGGCAGAGGGCGGCTGGAGGCATACTTTCAGCCTCGGCGGAGGGCCATTGCCCGAGACGGCCTGCCTGTGGAGATGGGACAAGGGCGACGGGGGGCGTGTGGCTCAAAGCTTAGCCCAGGGCCTTCTCCTGCCCGAGGATGTGCATGTATACTCCGAGGCAGACGACGAGTCGATCTCTCGGCGACTACAGTGGCATACCGTCGCGGTAAGATCGGCTCTTTCCTTATGTCTCATCATGGGATTCCACCAAGAGTTTTTAATATTTTGCTTCTACCGTGATTGTAGGCGGCACAGCTCTCTTCCCTCGTGGACGAGAGGCTGAGAGAAGGGGCTGAGGCAACTGACCGGGCGCTGAGGCTGAGGAATGCTGCGGAGATACTTGCCAAGGAGAGGCTGGATGCTGCTAATGCCGCGGAGAGGAAAGCGGTTGACGCCGAGAAAGCCAGGCTGTCCGCGGAGACCAAGTTGGGGGAGCTAACTTCCAAGTTGGAGGAGACGGAGCTGGAATTAGCGAAGGCGAATAGCCTAAACTTGGCACAGGCCGACCAGTTTACATCCCTCAAGGACGCTCTCGAGGCTTGTGAGGATAAGTGGTACAATGAGGGTTTTACCGAGGCAGAGAACTCGGTGGAACCCATCGTTCAGCAAGCCCGGCAGCATGGTTTTGGTGAGGGGTGGGCGGCTGCGCTCCATGCTGCGGGGGTGCCGGAGGACTCTCCTTTGTGGGATCCTAAGCGGATCCCGTATCCTGCCCAACCCGAGCCTGTCCATAGCCAGATCGGCACCGAGGATGAAGACACGCCGAGCTTGAGGGATCTCGTTCAAGCCATCGACACCCATGTGGAGATGGTGGACCTGGAGGCCACGAGTAACGCCCCTGCCGGAGATGCTGGCGCGTAGGAAGAAACTCCCCTCCCTTCCCGGCCCGCCGAAGAGGATCCCAGACAGGCAGAGACCCTCCCTTCCAACCCCGCCATGTGAGACCGTGATGATCGGATAAAATTTTTGTGAAAGCCTCGCTTTGTTTTTGTTGTTATTTTTGGTAAAAGCCTATGTCGCCGGGCTGTGGTGGCAAGACATTCAAAACATCATCTTTAATTATTTTAAGTTGTGATGCTTGGCTTATAACTCTCGTCATAATGATTTGAAAGCAAGTATTTCGCTTTTCCCCCTCGTTTGTTTTAATTATGCTTAAATATGACTAGTATTTGCTATTATGTGATTGTGATTGGTTTTGAGTGAAAGTTCGTGCCCTGCGCGGGTTTAAATGAGTAAGGGCGACTAATCCCTTGGCGTGGGGGTGAAGACTTAGACGGGAACCTCAATTCGGGTGGGATGCAGGGGTAGGAGGTTGGTGCCTTTGTTTTTGGCCCGTGATAGAGGTAAGTTTCCCACCAGCCCGGTGATCGGAGAGAACTGGGGTTCCGTTTTGACATATGTTGTTAGGCTTCCAGCTTTAGGATAATGTGGTTAAGGCTTTTACCTGCCCGGCGATAAGTCCGTACTGGGGTAACCGAGGTTAGGTCCCTGTCTTTAGAGATTCAAGGTTTCGCCTTGCTCGGTGATAGGTTAGAACCGAGGTTAGGCTCCTATCCTTAGCGGTTCAAGGATTCCATATGCTCGGTGACAGGTTCGAACCGAGGTTAGGTTTCTGTTTTTAGAGGTTCAAGGATTCCACCTGCTCGGTGATAGGTTCGAACCGAGGTCAGGTTTCTGTCCTTATCGGTTCAAGGTTTCCACATGCTCGGTGATAGGTTCGAACCGAGGTTTGGTTTCTGTCCTTAGCGGTTCAAGGATTCCACCTGCTCGGTGATTGGTTCGAACCGAGGTTAGGTTTCTGTCCTTAGCGGTTCAAGGATTCCACCTGCTCGGTGATAGGTTCGGACCGAGGTTAGGTTTCTGTCCTTAGCGATTCAAGGATTCCACCCGCTCGGTGATAGGTTCGAACCGAGGTTAGGTTTCTGTCCTTTATACTGCGTTCACGCTCGTTAAATGAAAAAGGCTGTAAAGAATGTCGGTAGTGCAATAGTATGAACATGTATCTTATTGATACGTGCCGCCTTCTACAGATTACATGTTCCAACTGTGACGGATTAGTGGTAAAACTTCTTAAGGTTACATACATTCCATGGGTGAGGCAGAGGTCTCTCGGCCAGATCTTCCAAATAGTAGGCTCCTGCACCAGCAACGGCCGTTACCCGGTACGGTCCCTCCCATGCCGGAGCTAACTTCCCCGCATTACGGTCCCGAGCATTCCCCACGGCTTTTCGTAACACCAAATCACCGGCCACAAAATTCCTCTTTCTCACATTCCTGTCGTGTCTCTGGGCGAGCCTCTGCTGGTATTGTGCCAGTTGGATAGCTGCGGATTCTCGACGCTCTTCCAGCAGGTCTAGCTGTGTCAGCATTAACTTATCATTCTCGGTTGCCGTGAATTTCGATACTCGGTTGCTGCACAGATTTATCTCGGCCGGGATGACGGCTTCAGCTCCATAGGCAAGTGAAAAAGGCGTTTCACCCGTAGATCTCCTCGGCGTTGTCCGGTAGGCCCATAGGACACTAGGTAGCTCTTCTGCCCACCTGCCTTTGGCCCCGTCCAACCTCCTCTTCAGCCCGTTGACGATGGCCTTATTTGTTGCCTCGGCCTGACCATTGCTTTGCGGGTATGCTAGGGTAGAGTACCGATTTCGGATGCCGAGACTCCCACAGAATTCGCGGAATTTTCTGCTGTCGAACTGCAGTCCATTGTCAGAGATGAACGTCTCTGGTGCGCCGAACCTAGTCACGATGTTCTTCCACACAAACTTCATGACGTCTACATCCCGGATATTGGCCAGTGCTTCCGCTTCCGCCCATTTAGTGAAATAATCTACCGCGACCAGAACGAATCTTCGGTTCCCGGTTGATCGGGGAAAGGGCTCGATTATATCTAATCCCCACTGGGCGAAGGGCCATGGACTGCTGATGGGGTTTAGATTCCCCGCAGGTTGATGTATCATCGGCGCGTGTTTTTGGCATTGTTCGCATCTTCGGGCGTATTCAAGGGCGTTCTTCTGCATCTGCGGCCACCAAAATCCCTGGGTCATTGCTCGGTGAGCCAAAGATCGTCCTCCCACATGGCTGCCGCAGAGGCCCTCATGTAGCTCGGCGAGCAGTGATTCAGTCAGGCTGGGGTGGAGGCATTGCAAGTACGGACCTCCGAACGACCTCCGGTGAAGTTTCCAATCCGGTGATAGCCAGTACCGAGAGGCACTTCGTCGGATTTTCGCTGCTTCTTTTTCGTCCTCCGGGACCTTGTCTTCTGCTAAAAACTCGATTATGGGGTCCATCCAGCACCTCTCGGCCGGCCGAACTTGTAATACTCCACACTTTTTACTGATGCTCGGTTGTTTTATCGATTCTATCCTGACTAGCCGGGGGAATTCGTTGTTTATTGATGCTGCCAAGGTGGCCAAGGAATCGGCGTGGCGGTTCTGTCCCCTCGGGATTTGTTCTACAACCGCACTGCAAAATTGTCCTAACGCGTGTTTCACCACTCGCAAGTACTCGACCATTCGTGGGTCTTTGGCTTCAAAACTCCCCCGCACCTGGTTTACAACCAGCCTGAAATCCGAGAATACTTCTACCGCCGTAGCTCCCAAATCTGCAGCAATTCTTAGTCCGGCCAGCAGTGCTTCATATTCGGCTTCGTTATTGGAGTCCCTGAAGCATAGTCTGAATGATTGTTCCAATCTCGTGCCTTCCGGGGTGATAACCACGATTCCGGCCCCGGCCCCAGCAGTGTTGGAGGCGCCGTCTACGAATACCTTCCAAGGCTTGGCCTCCACTGTGCATATAATGTCCCGCCCCCTCGGCGAGAACTCGGCAATAAAGTCCGCGAGAACCTGTCCCTTTATCGCATTTCGTGGCCGGTATTTGATGTCGAAGGAGCCCAAACGGGTCCCCCATTTTGCGATCCTCCCGGTGAAATCCGATCTTCTCAGCAGTGACTGCAGTGGGTACTCCGTTAGGACGTACACGGTGTGAGCTTGAAAGTAGTGGGGCAGTTTCCGGGTGGAGTGAACTAGGGCTAATATTAACTTTTCCAGCGGCAGATATCTTTTCTCGGCGTCCACCAAGGTCTTGCTGATGTAGTAGACCGGCAGTTGTACTCCGTTGTCTCTAAGAAGCACGGCGCTGGCGGCGTGTTCTGACACCGAGAGGTATACATAGAGGTCCTCTCCTGGCTCTGGGGCCGTTAGTGTCGGTGCCCTCCCGAGGTATTCCTTCAGGTCGTTAAAGGCTCTGTCGCATTCCGCATCCCACTGGAACCCCTTCCATTTCTTCAAAAGTTGATAGAATGGGCGGCACCGATCAGCGAATTTTGATATGAACCTATTCAGGGCGGCTAACATGCCGGTCAATCTCTGGACTTCTTTCGGGTTAGTCGGCGGTCTGAGCTGCAGCACGGCATTAATCTGCTCGGGATTGACCTCGATGCCCCTCTTCGTGACTAAGTATCCCAGAAACTTGCCTGACCCAACGCCGAACGTGCACTTGTCGGCGTTGAGACGGAGCCGGTGCTGCCTAAGTATCCGAAATATCTCTTGTAGATCGCCGATGTGCTGCCCCTCCTGTTTGCTTTTTATCACCATGTCATCGATGTATACTTCTGCCGTCTGCCCGATCTTATCCCTGAACATCCTTGTCATCATTCGTTGGTATGTGGCCCCCGCGTTCTTTAGTCCGAACGGCATGACCGTATAGTGGTAATTGGCGTCAGGTGTGATAAACGCCGTTTTTTCCTGATCCTCGGCAGCCAGCGCGATCTGGTGATAACCCTGGAAGGCGTCTAGAAAGCTTAATCGGGGATGCCCGTACGTAGCGTCCACCAGTTGGTCAATCTTCGGCATAGGAAAAGGATCCTTGGGACATGCTCGGTTTAAGTCAGTGAAATCGACGCATACCCTCCACTTGCCGTTCTTTTTTCGTACCACTACGGTGTTGGCCAGCCAGTCGGGGAAGAAAATCTCCCGTATGGCCCCTGCCTCCTCCAATTTAGCTACCTCCAGCCTCACTGCCTCGACGTGCTCCTTTGCCGACCTCCTCGGCTTCTGCCTTCTCGGGGAGTGCGTTGGATCCACATTGAGCCTGTGGACTATAAACTCGGGGTCGACCCCCGGTACTTCATATGGACTCCATGCGAATACATCCACATTTTGCACGAGAAAAAGCAACATTTCCGTCTTTTCTTCATCCTTGAGGCCCGCCCCCAGCTGAAAATGCTTGTCGTCGTCCGGTAGAATCCTCACTTTTAATACGTCCTCGGCACACCCAACTCCCGCACCAGCTTCGGGTTGCTGTAATTGTTACAAGGAAGACTCCTCGGCAGACTTTGTTTGATCGGCCACCATGTTCGCGGCGGCCATTAGGCATTGCCTCGCTGCTAGTTGGCACCCTCTTACTTCCGCGACGCCTTCCTCTGTGCGGAATTTAACCTTGACATGCAGTGTGGACGGGACAGCCCCCATCTCGTGAATCCAGGGTCTTCCGAGGATCGCCGTGTACGGTGAGTAAGATGCGATCACTATGAAAGTTACCGTCACCTCCTTCCCCCCCATGCTGACGGTGAGTGAAATTTTCCTTTCAGGGACAACCATATGGCCGTCGAACCCCATGAGCGGTGCGTCGTACCTGGACAAATCCTCCTTCCTCAAACCGAGCCCCCTGTATAAGTCGGGGTACATCACGTCTGCCTCGCTTCCCTGGTCTATCATCATCCTTTTCACCAAAAACCCTCTTACGCGGGCCATGACTACCAAAGCGTCACTGTGTGGTTGAATGGTGCCCTTCATATCCCCGTCATCGAAGGCAATGGTCGGGGTTGTGCATCTTGGTTTCTTTTCCGGATGGCAATCGCCCAGGCTTGCACCGGCCGAGGTAACGGTCAAGACGTCCCTTGTCAAGATACCCCTTGGGACGGCGTGGATGACCTCAATTACCCTCACGGGAGGTAAGGGTGGGTTTCCGCGGTTATGATCTCCGTGCCCGGACCCTTGGTTCCTTGCTGCCACGAACTCCTTTAGGTGCCCGGCGTTTACCAGCTGCTCTAGGTGGTCCTTGAGCACCCGGCATTGTTCTGTCGTGTGCCCCTTGTCCTTGTGGTACGTGCAAAATAAATTCTGGTTTCTCCTTGACGGATCGCCGGGCATTCTGTTCGGCCACCTAAAGTAAGGCTCATTTTTTATCTTATCAATAATCCTGTGGACCGGCTCTTTGAATGTTACGTTGACACTTCCTATTGCCGGCCCGAGCTCTTGGGTTCTGAAGTCCCTCCTAGGCCGGGGTTGGAAACCGCCACCTCGAGGGTAATTTGCAACCGGAGCCTTCCCCTTGCTCTGCAGCCGGTCATCTTCCAGGCGCTTGAATTCTTCGATGCGTCTCATCAGTTGCCTCATATCTTCGGGGGGTTTCCTCGTTAGAGATTCCCTTAACCCCGATTCTTCGGGAAGTCCCATGCGGAAAGTGCTTGCCGCGATCTTCTCGTTACCCCCGCCGATTTCGTTGTACAACTCCCAATACCGACCAGCGTAGCTGCGAAGGGTTTCTCTGACCCCCATCTTCATTGACAGCAAGGCGTCAACAGGTTGGGGTACCCTGCTGCACGTCATGAACCGTATACCGAACTCCTGAATCAATTCTGAGAAGTTGTGGACCGATCCTTTTTTTAGCCCGTTGAACCACCTTAGGGCCGTTGGACCGAGGCTCGATGGATAGACTTTGCACATTAACGCGTCATTATGGGCGTGTAGGGACATTATCTGGATGTAATGGCTTACGTGTTCTACCGGGTCGGTCTTTCCCGTGTAGGAGTTGAACGGTGGCCTCGTGAATCTGCTCGGCATTTGGGCGTTCTCGATTTCCCTTGAAAACGGAGATCGGGCAGCCTGGCGCAGTGCTTTACTCATGGCGTCCATGGCTGCGTTTCGCGGTCGCCCTTCGCCCGGGGAGGCCGAGCCATGGTTCGCGTACTCTCGTGAGCGTTCGCGATGCCGATAGGGTTCGGACTGGTGTGATCCCTCTGTGCGGCGGTGCTCAGGGCTGGTGGACCCTCCCCTGCGCCGCCTATGTTCCATCCTCCGACCTCTGACTCTGGCTTCTAACTCCAGTTCCCTCACCAATCCACGTAACCGCTCTAGCTCCCGATCTCTTTCCCTGGGATCGTCATCTTCTCTTTCGCGGCGGCTACGCCCCGACGCGTGAGTCGGTGTATGAAACGATCTTTCCCCCAGCCCGGACTCCCCTTCCTCGTCTTGCCGCCGGTCCTCGTGTCCCTTCTGTCTCCTTTCTCGCCATGTTGACCCCCGTGACGACCCGCCAGAACCACTCTCGGCGTAGCTTGCACGTCTGCTCCCCGACATTTTTCCAAGGTGCCTCGCAAAGAACCACCGCTGCGCAGGAGTTTCCCACAGACGGCGCCAATTGTGCGCACCCAAAGGCGGCGAATGGACCTAGAGGACGTTGGGCTCACAATCTATTTGTATAGTGGGCTTTTGGCGTTTCCTGCTATGGGGTGATTCCTCGTTGTGGTACCCTTGTGTTTTTGTCTTCTTCCTTCTCCTTCTTTTTCTTCTCTTCCTTTCCTCCCTCTCTCTCCCTCTCCTTTTTCACCCCCCTTCTTTCTGATGTTCCCTTTCCTATTTATAGCTGCAGCGGGCTGGTCTAGTGGATGGGGAGGTCCAATGTCATCCTCTGTAAGTGGTGAGCAATTATGAGCAAAAGAAGGGGACAATGGTGGCATCGGAATTTGGTTCCATTGTCACGTAGTTTCATGGCAGGGAAACTTCCGAGGTGTGCGGGGGTATACGGCACGGCATCACGGGCCTCTTGCCGGCAAGGCCGGCAAGACCTCGGGCATCAGATGCAAACGACACGTGGATTGTTCTGCCGGCCATACCTAAGGTGAATTTGCTTTTAACCCTCGGGCACTTCATACAGGCTAGGTCGGTCTTAGGTGAGGCCTTTTTAAACTGATTGGTGCCGAGACTCATGAGGAGATGGTCGTTCTCTAGGGTCGAACGGATATGGGGCATGGCCCGCTAGCGCAGTTGTACTCATGGGCTTGAGGATGGTGGGCCTGGGGGTTCGATGCCCGTACAATAATAATAAATAATAATAATGTGTACCCACCCCTTCTAGTAGGTAAAATCATTAAAGAATTTGTGCTTAAAATTCTATTCGAGCAATTTTGTAAACTTGTAATAACATTCAAACCTATGTGCTCGCTTGTCTAATTTATTTATTTATTGATAGTTTTGGATATTGTTCGCCTTTCAATGAGGTATTAGGTTTTTTTTTTTTTTTTTTAATTTTTTTTAGCTAACAATCCAAATATATATATTTTTTTTGTATTATGTTCTTGGAAAAATATTTTTTTCCTAAGTTTTCCAAACATGTTTCTAACTTTGAAAACAAAAGAATAGCATTTTTTATTTTTATTACTAAAAACAAGTTTCTGAAAACAAAAAACAAAAACGGTTACCAAACATGACTTTAGGTTTTAACTTTTGAATTTTTTTAGGCAAGATGTGTTGGACTAGGAATTTTTTTTTTGGTTGAACAAAAGGTTGGACTAGACTTGAAATAAGGAAATGAACATTATTGTAGTCGTCATAACTTGGACTAAATGAGCCGAATTTCCCAAAAAAATTATGAACTCATTCATTTACGCTTTTATAATAATTATCTTTATAAAACAAGATATAAAAAAAAAATCTTTAAAGTTACATAAATTAACAACAAAAAATTTTAATCCCAAAAAGACTACTTAACTCATTCATTGACACTTATAGTATATATTTTTATATATGTATAGAACTAGAAATAAAACTCATTTTTTGACAATTTTTTTTCAATAGTTTTCAATTTGATTTATAAACAAGATTTAGGTGACACACATTGTAAGGGTAAAGGGCCCAAAAATGGATATTGGGCCGTGGGCCATGTCCGAGGACATCAAGTTGTCTGAAGACAAGTAGATACTAATAAGAGCATATAAGTCAGTAGTCTATGGAAGAAGTCTGGTCACAAGCAGGTGAGAGTGTAGTCCGAGTAGAAACACTTTCTCGGCTAAGTGGGGTAGAGGTTAAGAAGTTCGATCTCTTGTCAAGAACAAGACACCAGAAGATCATGTTGGTAAGGGTAAGTATAAGGTGGAGATGAGACAAAGGAAAGATGATAAATATTTAAGCAGAAAGCTACTGCCACCGCATTAAATGCTTTGTAACTAACTCTCTGGCCGCATTAATGTGGAGGTAATACTTTAACAGTAACCTCCATTCTTACAGCTACCCACAAAGACTTCAAGAAAATGCTGATAGGACAAGTATCAAAACCAACAATCTGACCTGCACGTGGAGGGCTGAGATATAGTGAGGAAGGATAATATAAAGGAGAAAATCCCCATTACAGGGGGATCATGAGATAATTTGGGAAAAAATCACTATACAATCAAGAACTGTAACTGTGTTTAAACTTAAGAGAAATATATATAAGAACCACCATCCTCTGACTTTGCGAGGGAGGATTTTCTTTGCATAAAACTGTTTTCTTCATGCTTTCAATGATCAATTAGCCTACTATGATTGTTATCCAACTCTTTGGAGTTTAGTTTCTAGTCCACTCTCTACAAATTTATTGTTTTAGACTTTTTGGGCTTTAGTCCTTTTCAATTTTGGGTTTTGGATCCAAAAAGTGTCCTTACACACATATCTATACCACTATTTAAGGGGCTTTCCCTGTTTAGATTCCACATTTTTTAGTTCAAAAATGCCCATACACTCCTATGTCTAAGTAAAGAAAAAACTAAAGGGTAATTCGGTAAAAATACAACTCTAACTCCCACTAGAACATTGTCTTAAAAACAGGACCACTCTCCTGTTAAATTTTAAATTACTTTATCTACTTTTAAATTACTTTTTTAAAATAAAAATTATATATATTAGTTTTTATTTATTTATTATTTTTTTTTATGTGATATGCGGCAGTTTTTTTTTTTTGGAAACTGTGGGTGGGTTCTTTTTTTTTTTTTTTTCAAGAAGGTAGGGTAGTTTTATTTTTTTACAAAACTTGGGATAGGTGTTTTTTAATAGAAAACCGTAGGTAGGTTTTTTAGAAGGTGGGATGGTTTATTTTAGGAGAAAGTGGGGATTGTGGACCATTTTTATTTTTTCACTTTTTTGTTATTAATTTTTGTTGATTTACAGTTTTAACCTTATTTTTTATTTTTTAGGAATAAGAATAAATTAATTAAATTAGAGGTATTTTTTGTAAGTAGAAAACACAATAATTAACTTTTTGAATTCTCTTAATATATAAAGATATAGAGAAGATAAAATAAATAAAAAACACAATTTTTTCCTACAAAATAAGACCACTGACAAAAAAAAAAAAAAAAAGCCTCATCGCACGCGTGAGCGCGTGCAATGAGGCTAGTATATTTTTTTTGTTGATGACACAGTTCCAATTGAAAAAGTTGAATATTCTCACAATATTTTCTAATCGGTAAATAAAAAAAGTAATTTTTTTAGTAGGTTTACTGCCTATAAAAATAAATTTTAATATAGTTAACCCAACAAAATTAACAAGTTAAAAGAGGACAAGAAAAGAGGTTGTAACTTGAAAGCCATTCCACGCCACTGCTGCTGATTTGTCTCTTGTGTCCATGTCCTATCCATTCAGCAATCACAAACCTGTCCCAAAACCACACAAAATATTCTCCCACCATCACATTAAAAACAAAAAACAAATGTTCCTACCAGTACACAGTACTATATAATAATAATATTATTATATAATACCTCACCACATTCTCAAAAAAATTAAAATTTTTAAAAAAGAAAATCCCAAAAAAAGAAAGAAAAAAAAAAAATAGAATAAACAAAAACAAGAAGTTTGGAATTTGGGAAATGTCAGCGAATGAGTCGGATGATGGTGGCTCCGCAAACTTCGATCTTCCCGAGGAGGTCTTGCAAATTCTGCCCTCCGATCCTTTCGAACAGCTGGACGTGGCCCGCAAAATCACATCCATCGCCCTCTCGACACGTGTCTCCGCCCTCGAATCTGAGTCGTCCGCTCTTCGCGCCAAGCTCGCCGACAAGGACTCTCTCATCGCCGACCTCCAATCCCAGGTCGAATCCCTCGACGCCTCCCTCTCCGATGTCTCCGATAAACTCGCCCAAGCCGACCTCGACAAGGTCCGACCCGACGCAACCCGACCCGACCCGACCCGACCCAATTTTTCGAATTGTTTGTTAACTTTTTTTTTTTGGTGGTAATTTGTAGGAGAGGTTGGTGAAAGAGAACGCTTTGCTTTCAAACGCTGTGAAGAAGCTTAACCGAGATGTCTCCAAGGTACTGAGTTTCTAACTACTTCATGCAACTGCTTTAAACGGTTTCGTTACGTTGTTTTTTTGTTTAAAATTATTTATTGGTTTTTTTTTTTAAAGCTTAATAATTAGTAGCAATAAATTTTTAAATGTTCAATTTCGTTTAATTGAAAGAGAAAATATGGTTGCAAGAGATTTGTGAGGGCATTGATTAGATGTTGTTATTATTATTTTTAGGTGTTAAATGGTGAAATTGAAACGTTAATTTCTATTCATAAAGAATGCAAATTTTTTAACCAAAGAAATGCTTTATAGCGGTCTATAAAGTATTAAAATCTTTCTCATAAATCTAAAAGAGAAATGTGTACTTTAAGTCACATGACTTATTTATAGTCATGTGATGGATTAAAAAGGCAAAACTTACTAAATTCAACAATGTTGTTTCCTAACCAATACAACACAACCATTTTGGTTTATTGACTTACTAGGTAGCCATTGCACATTTGCACTTCCTTGTATATAGTTAAAACCTAGGAAGCACAGACAGACATGGGTACGGCACAACGACACAAGCAATTTCTGAAATTTTATAACATACAACGGCCTAATACGACATCAATATGACACAGACACGACACCCTAATTGAAATGTCCATGCTTCCAAGGTTACAACTTTCCAAGGTCACGTGATTGAATTTTGTTAGGGAACCTAAAATGCAACATATAAGAAATTGTATCTAAGTTTTCCCTTGTGTAAATTATTTAACTGGTCAAGTGATTAAAATATACGTAGATGATTTGTCATGTAATGAGTTGGAAAAGATTCCTCCAAAATTTTGACATTTTTATTTATTGGTAAGTGACACACGCGTTTTGGTTCTTGAACCCACAACCTCACCCTCACTCTCAATCTTGTACTTAAAAGGGGGAAGAGGTGTCCATTGAGCTAGAGCTCATTGGCAGAAATTGTCCATTGAAAAGTATAGAGTTGATACAGAGTACATATAATTGAAGGAGAGTAGAATGTGGTTTTATTGTTGGAGGTCGGGGTCTTATTGTTTCGAATGTGTGTGCAGTTGGAGGTCTTTAGGAAGACACTCATGAAATCACTTCAAGAGGATGATGAAAATCCTGTGAGTAATCTTCTCTCAGCATTCCCAAGTTTTGTAAAGAAGTTTTTGTCTATCTTAAAGTAGCAATTTCATGAACACTAGGCGAATGTGTTAGTATGTTCTGGTTGGTGTTGTGTCAGCACTAAATCTGGTATTTCCTTACAGGCAGGAGCTCCAGAGGTTGTTGCTAATTTACAAAGACATTCAAGTTTATCTTCCACATCGCAGATTAGAGGTCCTCTATATTACTTGCTTTCCTTCTTCGTGTTGATTTTTATTCAAACTAGTGGATTCTAGGTGATCTATTTGCATATCATATTGATATATGTCCCAACAGTGTGCACATGGAAAAGAAACTTACTGATTAATGGGTCTTAATTCCTGCAGAGGAATCTTTTGGGCCTGAAATTAAATATAGTAGCTCATTCTTGGCATTTATGGCCAAGTGGAAAGAGCCCTTTTTAAAAGGATGAGGTCTAAACTAATCACCCTGTAAAGGAGGAGATTTTGGGGGGTGAGGGAGGACTAGCTACGCATATTATTGCCATCTAATCTAAATGAAAAATGAAAACAAGTGAATTATTTCATCCAAAGCCATAGGTTTCTCGAATGCCTTTGTGAAATTTTGCAATATCTCATATGACTGAAATAAATTGGAAGTTATTAAATATGTCTGTTTAACATTTGAATGTGCTCCGAAACATTCTGCTTTTTTTTTTGGTGGGGTTGAAAATGCTTGCTTCTGAAACTTACCCTAATGTTTTCATCCTAATGCCATGCAATGACTTGTCAAACATTTTAAAGTAAAGCATTTGATTCAAATTATGGTATATAATTTTATCCATGCCACCATTAATCTGAAAGAGACTGTCTATTTTGTTTCAGAAGATGATGCCACATTTCCACCTCCTAGATTCCCTTCAGTCCGGAGTGAGACGTCTGAAGTAGGATATTCATTTGCAGAGGATCATGAGACAGATGGTATGTGCATATTAAAAAGGATGCATTCTAATACAAGACTTTCTTCCCTTAGACAATTGGAATAAGTGTATTGTATGAATTAATGCATTGTATGCAGCCCGTATGTCATATTGCTTATGGATTTAAAACCCTGCTACTGAGCTTGTTAGTTCTAACCTTAATTTTGTTGCTTGCTAACCCTTGCAGCCTTAAGACCTCGTATATCTCATGGCCTCCTGTTAGCATCCCAAACTAGCACACCTCGGCTTACTCCTCCAGGTTCCCCTCCTATCTTATCTGTGTCGGTGTCCCCAACAGGAACATCTAAACCTGTGTCTCCAAGGCGACATTCAATGTCATTTTCATCATCAAGAGGCCTGTCTGATGATCGATCTTCTATGCACTCGAGCCATCACAGTTCAGTATCAAGCTCTGACACAGGATCACAAACTGGTACCGGTTTCATACCCATGGACCTGTGTAAGAAGATTGCATATGGAAAATTATTTATTGGGTATTTAACCTGTTTCACTTGTCCTCATTTCATCTGTTTCAGGACGAACGCGGGTTGATGGGAAAGAGTTCTTCCGCCAAGTAAGGTAAAGGCACAAAGCTTTTAGATCCAGAATGGTGGAAGTAACTTTATAAAAAACACATTTGTGTCTAAATTAGGCAAAAATCAAGAATTCATATAATGAGTTCACACATCCATTATGTGGCTAAAATGGTACTTCTTTTGGCAATGTAATTCCATAAATGCTACATTTTGCAGCTTTCTTGCAATCCTGAGGTGGACCAAACTTTTAAGTCCTTTGGTAACCCAAAGGTTTTCATTCAAACAAAATTTCTGAATATAGGGAATAACAATTATTCGTACCATAGCCAAATTTTGGTTAAAAAAAAATGTAACATGGCAAATCACGAGCTACGGTAAATTTTAATTTAAGTAAATGTAACATGATAAAAATCATGAGCCATGGCAAAAAATTTCACCTCCTTTCCTATCATGCATAGCTTTTCCCATTCTCAACTCAAGTAGATTTTCTTATTTCTATTAAGTAATCTTGAACACCAAGCAATAGCAGTCTTGGAACCCCAAAAATGAATTTTGTGCTAACGTGCTTATGATTTGGTTCTTGGCTTCTTGCCATTGATCTTTGGCTCAAATTGTGCGTCCTCCTCTTAAAGGAATAATGTTAAGGATGAAATTGTGGGTTCTAGATGCATTAGGTGTATTTGTTTTCAATAAAAGAAAAAGGTTCTAGGCTTTTCAAATAAAGTAGCTGTTCATCTGATCCGTTCCCTTCTTTTCATCAGGAGCCGTTTGTCTTATGAGCAATTTGGTGCCTTTCTTGCAAATGTTAAGGAATTGAATGCGCACAAGCAAACCAAAGAGGTATGTGCTCTCTCCATTTTCTTCTTGTTAACAACACTTTACGCAGTGTCCAACATCTATTTATATCTCTGGAATATTTCAGGAGACTCTACAGAAGGCTGATGAGATCTTTGGCCAAGAGAACAAGGACCTTTATGCTATATTTGAGGGATTGATTACTCGCAATGTCCACTGAAATTGTGAGGCCAACACTTAAATTGTAATTACATTTTGTAAGCACTGCTGTTTATTACTAAAGGTTTTCTTAGCAGTTTCCACTCTATATATTAAGCACTAATTCAAAGTGTAATGAAACTATTCTTTGAACTCCTGTTCAATTGCATACCCGGTTGTGAATTTGCATGTTATTATGATAAATGACTAGTTCTGAAACTTTAGTTGTTTAGGATATTGTCTTCTGTGTCGTTATACCAAGAAGAATACACATCACTAAACTAAAGTAATATATGTTGCGAGCACTATAAAGTTTAGGTGCCTGACATCATCTTAGCAATGTGATTCAGGATATTTTTTGTGTTTTTGTGTCTAATAAAAATTGCCTCATATTTAGAAGTATTCTCTAACTCAGTCCGTGCTCTTCCAGAGTTCCTATATATGTGGCTGCTAGAAACAACAATAGGCAAACTCAGAAATCTAACAGCATCTGACTTCAGTTTTGTTGCAAAATTTTCTTTTCCAAGATGAGCAAAGCCCCACTCAAGATTATCCTTCAACATTTGATGGGCTTCGACGTGCTAATATCATCGGATGACTATTTCTTCAAGTCATGACTAGTCAGTTGGATACCAATTCTAAGATGGTAATATACTTTACTTATGCTCTATTGGCTCAGACACAAACAATTCCTCACTTGCAGATTAAAAATAGTGAGATCTGGCCTTTAAGGTAGGCCTTTTCTCTTCTTCAAGAAAGGCTTTTTGGCAACGCAATTCTTCTGTGACATGGGTGTGTGCATAATCCAGCTAGGCTGAACGGGAAACAAATTAATTTCTTTATTTGTGTTGGCAGTTTTGATATATTGAAGGAAAATGCAAAGTTATTATAGATTTTACCACCGCACACCCTTGATGCAATGGTTAATTCACAAATATAAGTGCTTGTGGGGCGTGGGAGGCAAAAATCGGGATTCAAGTCTTCAAGAGAGAGCTTCACACACATATACACTTACATTAGGTTAGAGTAGAAATTCTATCCTGTATTAAAAAAAGTTATTATAGATTTTTTTTTTTTTTTAGAAGAAATTATTACAGATTTTAAAATATTTACAAATTGATATGACAATGAGTGTGATTTGTGGACTTTGACATTCTAATAAATGAATGCTTAAATCAGCTCTTTGTAGTTGGTGATATAACATCACTCAAAATTGAAATTGACATCTTTCTAAGTGGGTTTAGATTTAGCCTTTTTTAGCCCCCACAAAATTAAGGTTTAGATTCTAGATTTGTAAGGATAACTTCTAGGTGAAGTTTTTGAAATTCTCTCAATCAATTTCTGAAATGGATGGATTAAATTTTACTACATTATTAATTATTTAAACAGATACTAATATAGTTAATCACATGACAAAATTCAATCCACTAATTTTAAAATGAAAATGATTTTAGGAAGTTTGTGGTAGAATTTACCTAAGAATCTTAGAAATTCTAATTCCAAAATCTTGGTGCCAAGCAAATTACCAAATGAGAGAGAGAGGAAAAAAAAAAAAAAAAAAAAAAGACAATAAAAAAGAAGAAGAAGAAAAATGTTAATGGATTCTTTAAGGATATTGATTTATAAAATTTTTTTATGGAACAAAAAACAAGTGATTTTTTTACCCTTTTTTATATTCCCTATCAAAATGGTATTAAAAATTTTCTATAATGGTCAACTAATTAATGCCTTAAGGTATCTAAAAACATAACAAAAAAAGATATATAAATAAATAAATAAAAGAAAGAACAGCCTTGACTAACCATGGATAAGGATTTTGGTATTCCTAACGCCTTGGATCTAGTAGACGTGGCAGTGACAATTGAATAAGAATTTTTGTATCACTTTTTGTGTCTCACTTTATTTTCTATCAATTACAGCTTAGAATGAATTTATTTGACTTTCCTTAAAAATAGCCAATATTTTAAAAAAAAAAAAAAACACATTACAAATTGTGATTGGTTTGAACACAAAATAGTATAGAGGATATGTATTCCAAATATAATTTTTTTTTTTAGAGTTTCAATTAATGCTTTTTATCATCAGACCCAGATATCAATCAGTTTTTGGTATAGGCAATGATTAAACTTTAAATTTCTTATTTAAACGTCAAAAATTTCATCAATTAAATTAATTGAGATTTTACCAGTTAAGTTAATTGACACCCACCAAATATAACGTCTGGATTTGAGAGAGAGAGACTAAGTCCACGTGTTGGAAGCCCAAAAGTGGGAGTCAAGCTGTCCGAGTGAGCTGTGTTGTGCATGTACGGTGAAAGATCAAAGATGAAGAGTCTCTACGTGCATGCTTACAAGCTTTTCAAGATCTCCACAAATTAAACATGCTTTATTTATCCCATGTTGATGTTCAAGTTTCAAGTTGATATTTTTACTTAATTATTACTATTTCTAAACTAAAAGGAGCAACGGACGGAAGTTGGATTGACAAGCAACAATGACAAAGAAAGCCGATCTTATGGCAGGGATATTCGCTGAAATGTCAAACATATGTGGATAATATTAGAGAATGGCACACAAATTTCATTTCATGCCAACCGTTACTTTCATTCTCTCTCTGACTCTCTTGCTTTGTCCCTCTCATTTCCCTCTCGGCTTCTGAGTTCTGAGCTCTCTCTCTCTCTCTCTCTCTCTCTCTCTGGCGTTTCATGGAAAATGGAGGAGAACCTTCTGCTTCTTCATGGTAGTTGCTGAGGCTCCTTATTGAGCTTTTAAGTTTCTGGGTTTGGTTTCTTTTATGTATTAATGCACAGTAACAGTTGAAATAATTATATCGATACTTTTTTTTTATTTCTAACCTCTACTTTTGTGGCTGCATTGATGAGTTCCTCTGCTTTATTAATTGTATATGGACGGTTACATTTATGTTATTAACTAAGATATGTGTAAAAAAAAAAAAAAAGGAAGAAAAAAAGCCAATGGCAAATTTACTTGCACATGGTTTTTTTTTCCATAATGCTTCATTTGTTTGTGAAAACACACCTGAAAAAGAAAAGGGAAACTTGGAATTGTATGAAATGTGGGGGCTTAGAAATTACCACTGTTTGATCTAGACCCATTATGACTGTTTCCTATATACAGGGTTTTGCCAATATTTGTTAAGTTTGGTTTTCTGTTTTTGTTTTTGGTAATATATGTCATAGCTTGTTAACAAAATGGATATGTTTTTTACTGTTACATCGTTGCTTTGTTGTCTAGTGTCCATTAATTTCCATTTTCTTCCTCTTTTATGACATATTATGTTTAATTGGTTATTCTTATGCTAATCAATTACATGTTGATTTTATCTTGGGTTATTTCTTCAAAAAAATTTTGGCCGTTCCTTCTTATTTGTCCAACTTGGGTAGTTGGTACCTGCAATTGTGGGTTGCCTTGAATTTGCACTTAATTGGCTCTTTTGAATTTTGTCGTATCCTTTGTTGCCTTTTGACACATGAGGACTATATGTGCAGCAATGGTTCTCATGACAATGACACAGAAAATCAAGAATGGGAAGCTAATACATCTATAGGCAGAAGGCCACGAGCTGGGTTCTCTGACTCATTTTCATCTCATGGTAAATTGTCTGTCTTTATTTGTCGTTTAGATATCATGATTCGTGCGTATTTGAACTTAAGGATCATCTGTAATGGTACTAATTCTAGTGTTAATTTCAATAGACATGGAGGGGGGCATGCATGAGTCCTCTCCAAGAGGAGTTCTTGAGGGCAGCTCAAGAAGCTTAGAATCTGAAACAGCTTCTCCCGGGGCCAGTACTTCTGACTCAGAAGGCAACCAAGATCCAGGAGCCTCTACACGCTGGAATGGCTTCTTTCATATGTTGAAGAAAGGGCCGAATGTGCGCTTTCAGAAATGGAAAAGTGTCCCAAAACTCACTAGGAGGAAAAGCAAAAGAATTATAGAGGAAATGGTTCCAGCACTCAGGCCTTCTACAGATGGTGAACTTTGCTACTTCAAATCTTGCTGGAAGAATTTCACACTCTCAGAGCTCGAAGCTGCAACCAACAACTTCAGCCATGGTCAGTAGTTACTTTCTTTAGATATTAGTTTACATTTTGAATGTGGAGATTAACCTTTTAACTGTACTAATGTTGATTAAAAGGAAGAATGTTTTTCTTCTGTCATTTTAATGCTATATTTCTAGACTGATAAACAATTTCTGTTTGTCTTTTATGAAGATAATTTAATTGGGGAGGGAGGCTATGCTGAAGTTTACAAGGGCGCATTGGAAGATGGGCAGCTGGTTGCAATTAAACGATTGACAAGAGGAACTCAAGAAGAAATGACTGCCGACTTCTTATCTGAGCTTGGGGTTATAGTCCATGTGGATCACCCTAATATTGCTAAATTGATCGGGTATGGGGTTGAAGGGGGGATGCACCTTGTTCTTGAATTGTCTCCCCATGGGAGTCTAGCATCTATACTTTATGGTTTGTTCATCATCATGAAGCTATGAATTTTGAATCCTCTGAAGTTCCCAAACCATAAAATTTGTAAGTTCATTTCTTTGTTACCTATTGACAGGGCCAAGGGAGAAATTGGATTGGGGAATCAGACATAAGATTGCGTTAGGGATTGCTGAGGGCCTTGTTTATCTTCATGAGGGATGTCATAGGAGAATTATCCACAAAGACATCAAGGCTTCTAATATATTGCTTGCAGAGGATTTTGAGCCTCAGGTAACTTTATAACCTGAATGTAATTTAATGATTAACATCCCATTTTGTAACTATTTTTGGTTCTGTATCATGGTCTTCTATTAATGCACTATACTGACATCAAATCTGAGAGAAAATTAGGTCTATAGATTTTGACTATTAAATAATTAAAGACATCAAGGCTTCTAATTTGTTAATGCACTATGCTGACAAAATCGATTTCTGTGCTTTTTGATGAATATATCAGCATTTGCAAACAAGAGTATTGATGGTGTTTGAATTATTTAGTTAACGAAAAATATTATTACACACTCGCTATTGCATTCTCCCTTTTGAAATTCTGTTTTCAAATCACAATTTCACATCTTTAACTGAAATTGTGTTTTAAAAACACAATTTCAATCCATGTGGCATGTACGGTGAGTATGTAATAAGGAGTGTATGAGTATGACTATCATTACTCTTTAGTTAAATATAAACTTGTCTAATTTGTAATTAGGTCTATAGATTTTAAGTTATCCTGTACCCCATATGATAAGTGACTTCTGCAAAACACAATTACAGAATCTATATATTGATAGTTTGAGTCTTCATGGTTTGATGTGTGACTTAAAACTTGATCTAGATTTCTGATTTTGGGCTTGCAAAGTGGCTACCCGATCAATGGACTCACCATACCGTATCAAATTTTGAAGGCACATTTGGGTTTGTAAATACCAAAACTCAACACTGTTTCTTATTCTTTCTAAGCTCTTGCTTTCCAACTGTTTAACATCCTTCCTCCCTCCAAAATCATGACAGCTACCTTCCTCCCGAGTACTTCATGCATGGCATTGTAGATGAGAAAACTGATGTCTATTCTTATGGAGTACTAATCTTAGAGCTCATCACTGGCCGGAAAGCTCTGGATAGCTCACAGCAAAGCCTTGTGATGTGGGTATGTCTGCTTCTTTCTGCTCCAATTCCATGTATTATTGAGACCGCATTGTGGAATATTGTTGACAATGAAAGCTGTTTTTGGACAATTTGTTGCAGGCGAAACCTTTGCTCTCTAAGAACTGTATCTTGGAGCTTGTTGATCCATTTCTTATGGATGCCTATGACTCAGAACAGATGAATCGTATGGCGTTGACAGCTTCTCTGTGCATCCATCAGTCTTCAATCCATCGTCCTCAAATGAGTGAGGCATGTCTTTTTATCTAAAATGATAAATTAAAAAATCTACTATATGTGAGCTAGACCATCATATTCATCTTTCCAAGGATTGGGGTTATAGGGGTGGACATGGATTCACAAAGTATAGGCCCTACTTTATGGCACCACCAGAAGCAAAAAACATAACCCACTACTGTCTTCCCTATACACATAACAACAACAACAACAACAACAACAACCAAGCTTATTTCCAAAATTTTGGGGTTGGCTACTTCTCTATATAAATGGAGGAAGAAAAGAAGAAAAATGTACAGAACTTGTCGGAAGCTGCAAAGTGCTTGACAAGGCTCTTGACCCTACTATGAATCTGAATTAGCAAGTGCATAACAAGCGAAGAATGGTAAATTTGGTACTAATTTGTCATGTGTTTTTTGATTGGTTTAAACTGCTTTGATGCAGGTTGAAAAGATTCTGAAAGGCGATGCCCACACTTTAGCTTCCGTAAAACAATGCCAACAATCTAAATTTCAAAGGACATACTCTGAGGAGCTGTCTGATGCAGAAGAGTATAACTCAACTAAGTATTTAAAAGATCTGGGTCGATATAGGGAGATTGTATTGGAGCCCAGTAATGATGCTTAAAATATTTGTGTGGATGATAACTATGATTTCAAGGGAGCTTGAGTTTCTAGGACTTGATTTTGTTTCTACAACCCAACATAGAGGGACTAAACCAGTTTGGAAGAAAGAGGAACATCATCAGAAAGGACCTAAATGCTAAATGTATTGCTTCTATGACTTGCATATATGATGTATCATGAGTATAATAGAATTGTGGATTAAAAACTGTGAATTTTACAAGCTTAGGTTGCATTTTGAGAGCCACTGTTTTTCTAGGAAAGATGTTTTGCGTGATACATAGTACTTTCTACTAAAATTCTCATGAATGGTGGTTTGCTATATCCCTTATGTCAAAGTTTTTAAAACTTATTTCTACCCAAAAAAAAAAAGTTTTTAAAACTTATTTTAATTTTTTTTTGAATGTAAGTTTGATTAAATAAGTTTAAACCTATTTAATTAACGACTGAGATAATGAAGTTCATTGTTCTTGTGTTGCCAGCCTTACCTCTTTTTTTCTTTTTGATTTTTTTTTCCCCAATTAAGATATCTGCAATAAATTAGTAATGAACATTATGACTTGCTTTTTTTTTTTTTTTTCTTTTATTTGGATACATTGATAATGTTGACATTTTGGCAATTTTATGACTCTTTATAGTGTTATTCATGCATACTTTTAAAAGGTGACCACATAAATTGCAACTTTGCCTAGATTTTTAATGTGGTAAGTACCTAGTACCCTCCATTTCAGAAACCATTTCCTTCTTTCAATCTAAGTCTCACAAGTCATAAACGCCCTATCAGTCTAAAAATACGAGTGGCTTATACATAAAAGCATGAGCTTTTGGAGTTGGATTCAGATTGGGGTTCTTGATCAAGAACTTGTTTCTTATTTGATCAATATCCTTGTTTTGGATTGTCTGATCGTTCTCCTTATATTATACACAAAAAGCATAGTGATTTCTAAGGAATAAAATTCACATGTTGTTCTTAAAATAATTTACATGATATTCTTGAGATGCTCACATGCTAGATCATTTGTTTCTACAAATACAATGCTTGTTAATTTTTTATTTAGTCAATCACATGATGTTCATGCAATTACGATCACATGTTTTAATGTTTTTCTTAGAAACTCTAGATGCTTGATCTAGATTTTCTTAAGAATGAGGTTTTTTTTTTTTTTTTTTTAATGTTTTTCTATGTGACATATTAATTACTTGGATGATGTGACATGATAATAGCCACCATAGTTTTAAAAGATGGATTCACCAAGTAAGATGAGTGTCTAATATTTTCTTACCTTATAACTTGGCCTCCAAATTTAGATCAAATGTTCATTGTTAAAACCTTTTTTAAATGTCTTGATGAGAGGTAATGTTTTGGATAAGGAAAATTGTAATGGCTCTAAAATACGGGTTCACAGTATAAAATGGATATCTAATACTTACCCACCTCATATTAAGACAGGATTTGACTAAATTCTTATTGCTTGATTTCATTATTACAATCCATAATCCTTTTGCACTTCCAGGCACATTGCGTAAGACTTACTCGCTACTTGCTAGCTCCATAAGATGGGCTTAAACAGATAATTTTGAATATAAAACTATAGACTTTTGAAGCTGTCTTCACATAGGCCTGATTAAAGATTTCACAACGTATTTCCATCAGATAATGCTTCCAAATTAAAAGTAGCCGCCTCCAAAAAGTTAAGGTCCCCACCACAGTTACTTTTATTACAAATGTGTAAAGAAAATTGGGTTTGATTTAGGTTCGGTAATACTGTACTGTTGAGATGATAACATGTATCTACTTTTAGATACATGTTATTATTTGACTGGATTCAGTACATTAGATGCGTCAAACCTAAACAAAGTCTGACCCTCTATATATATTTTTTATAGTATTAATATAAAAATTTTATTTCTTTTCAAAACTTAGAGGTAAAAATACATTAAATGAAAAAAAAAAATTAAAAGTGAACTCTTAACAATTTTATTTTAATTAAAACTTTAGAAGTTTAAATATAGCCATTCAAAATTTTAGGCTAAAATGGCCATATACCACTATTTAGCAATATACCACTATTTAGCAATATACCACTGTTTATAAAATATTTAGTAATCTACCACATTTTTTAAACTCGAGTTTATGAAGAGTTTGCTATGTAACTAGAGTTCCAAAATCTCGAGTTCTTTGAAAAAATAATTTTCAAGTTTGTCGTGCTATTTTTTATGGAACTCGAGTTACATTAAAAAATGGTGCCTGTTTTCCATGGAGCTCGAGTTTGTGAAACTCGAGTTAAACAACAAACTCGAGTTTTAAAAAGAGGAGTTAAACAACAAACTCGAGTTTTAAAAAGAGGTAGATCTCTAATTATTTTCGCAAAAGGTGGTAGAGCCATACATATTTTGCTGAATAGTGGTATTTTGCCATTTTGACCAAAAGTTTATGTATTCAATTTTAAATGCCACTAGTTTAATAGCTTAATTGACTTTTCGGGGTGTTTTTATTTTTTAACGTGGAGACGTCTCCAACTCAAATCTCTTATTCCTGCTGTAGGGATGAAAGGCCCATGAATGTATATTGGGCCGTGTGTCTTATCCGAGGACATTTAATAATCCAAGGACAGGTAAACGTTAGCAAAGAGGTACAAATCAACGAGTTATGGAAGGATCTGCTCATAAGAGTTTGGGAAGATCATCCGAGGAGAGATGCCTCATCGGCTTAGCATAGTAGGGGTCAAAAGAGTTGACCTGCCATCAAGAGCAATACTCCAGACAATTCTATTGGTAAAGATAAACATCAGGAGGGAATAGGACAAAGGAAAGCTAAGAAATATCTAAGAAAAAATTGTTACCACTGCATTAAATGCTCTATAGCTAACTTTCTGGCCGTATTAATGTGGAGGTAATATTTGAACAGTGATATTCAGCCTTACAGTTATTTCCAAAGACTTTAATAAGATGCTAATGGGATAAGGATCAAGAGAGGCAACTTGACCTACACGTGGATGGTGGAGATGAATAAAAACAAGAGAATATAAGGAAGAAAGAGCCCATTACAAGGGGACATCTGAGAATTGGAAGAAAAAAACACTGTAGGCAAAAGAACTGTTATTGTAATCAAGTTTAAGAGAGATATATACAAGAATTACTCTCCTCGGACTTTGCCGAGGAAGATTCATTTTGCACAAAACCTGTTTATCTTTGTTTTTCTTGTCATCCTTAACTTATTATGATTGTTGTTCAACTCATTGAAGTCTAGTTTCAAGCCCAATCTCTACAAATTCATTGTGTTGGGCTCTTTGGGCCTTAATCCTTTTATCATTTGGGCTTAAAATCCAAAACCGCACCCTTACACCTGCTATATTGAATTATGAAAACAAAAAGGGTTTTTTAATTTAATAATGATTATATAAAATTTATCTGAAACAATAAATTCTACAACTTTATTTTTTCTAGTACAATTACTGACATTGCTTTTCTATATAAGGATCAAAACCTACAATCTCATTTCTTTTTTTAAAAATGTAGTGAAATTTATTTTGTCATTAATCTTATTATTTGTTGCATCATTGTTGTCTAAAATATAGCTTTGAAACTTGGGTTATAGTTAGTTTAATTAGCAAAGTCTTGAACACATGGGTTTTAGACTTTTAGTCAATTCAATTAACAAAGTCTCTTGAGGTTGAATATGAAATCTAAGGTTTAAATTCTACCTAGACCATAAATCAATTGATGTCATCTATATATATATATATATATATATATATATATAGATGTTTCATTTTATTTAAGTTTTAAAATTTTTAAATTTTTGTGCCAAGTAAGTTAAGTCAATATAAAAAAACGAAGAGTTCAATATAAATAAACTGTAAAAAACCTAATTATATATTTATACACAGACACCCACCAATGCTTAGAGAAAATTTAATTAGATTCAAAATTGAATTTTGCTTTTGTTAGCTTTCCATACAAATTAAATTGTTTAGATTTTTACTGTTATTTTTTCTCTGAATTAATGAGTATATTTTGTATATTGTTTCTATTCAAATATTTTGTATATAAGTATTTTGAACGTAACAAATTATAATTGAGCTAAACGATCTCATGCACCTATCCCCATTCAATTTAGGTGATACTATTGGACTAATTTTATTCTTTTATTTTGTGTTGTATTTTTAATTAGTAGAATTTCTCAGACAATAATTGTGAATTAATATTATATATGTAGTGATTTTAAAAATTATATATATAATAACAGTGTAATGAGAAATTTGAAGTAATTAATACAATAAAAATTGTAAGAAAAAAATTATTTTAACGCCTCTCAATATTCTAATTAAACTAATATCCCATATATTTTATAACCTAAGCACCGCTATAATTCGGATTTGGATCAGGTGCAATACCTAGGGTATTGCACCTGGTGCAATTCACCAATTTTCTCTCACAATTTTTTTTACTTTTTTTAATTTTTAACTTTAACTCTTTAACTCTTTTTTAATATATTTTATTTAATGGTTGAGATTGAAAGTTGCTTTTTCAACCTTCAATCTCAACCCTTGATTGCAATTGCACCAGGTGCAATACCCTAGGTATTGCACCTGATCTGAATCCCTATAATTCATCGTATTCGCAGAACCACAGGTTACACACTACGTGGGAGCTCGATACGACAGCGTGAAACAGTAGACAAATACTCGTGTCAGTGACAGTTAGATGAGTCAGAACTTCAGACGCAGTTAACCAAGTCCAAAACCGAAGTAACAAACTTATTTTAATTTTTCTCAGGAAATTTGACATTTTCCCGGAAAATCTCTCTCTCTCTCTCTCTCTCTCTCCAACGACCAAGCATTCACACCAATGGTTTGGTCTCATCTATTCCTGTTTTTGCTCTCGATCTCTTCGATCCTCCGTGAATCTTCGTCCTCCTATGCTGCTTCTCCTAGCTCCATCATCAATCCCGCTAAAGCTAAACAAGTTTCATGGAAGCCAAGGTCAATCTCTCTCTCTCTCTCTCTCTCAAAATAGCTCAATTCGCTAAGATTCAATAGTTACTTCAAATTTTTTTTTTCAATTTTTGTTTGCAGAGCGTTTGTGTACGAAGGTTTTCTTACGGACTTAGAATGCGACCATTTGATCTCTCTTGTGAGTGTGATTTGAGATTTTCATCAATGATTTCAATTAGGATTTTTGATTCGATTAGTAATTGATTACGTAATTTGTGATTCAGGCGAAATCGGAGCTGAAGAGATCTGCGGTGGCGGATAACGAGTCCGGTAAAAGCAAGCTCAGCGAAGTTCGTACTAGCTCCGGAATGTTCATCAATAAGGGCAAGGTTTAATTCTTTTGTGAAATTTTATTGTTGTTTTTAAATCCATTTGTGTTTTTCTACTTTGCTTGCATTTGGATTTTGAGGATTTCAAAATCAAGGGGATTGTGCTATTTATAAATTGCTTGATATGAATTTAATAAAGATAAGATGGATTTTAATTTTAGTATGATAACATTTTATACCTAATTATTTCAAGGGAAAAGTTAATGGATTGATTTAGAATATATTTTTAGAAACATTCTATGGAAAAAAAAAAAAAAAAAACAATTGGTATCAAAACTTTTCTAAAATGACTTTAACAAATGCCCTGAGGGCATTAACTGGACCCTTATGTCAAATCCACATACTTAATAAAGTATAAATCTTTGCATATATTAAGCTACCACCAATTTTACTGCAAAAGTTTACATTTTGATGTGATGATGACAATGAATGTTATTGATGCCACTTCAACAACATAATAAATAAATATTTGATTTACTTTTCTTTTTTGTGATTGGTGACATATCATCAATTTGTACTTTATAGTGTCTCTAGGATTACTCTGTCCTTTGATACTTTATTTAAGTCATTTAAACATAACTTCTGAATCTAAGTTCTCTCTAAATATTTTATATACAAATAGCATATATGCTATCTTCCTCTTCCTTGTTTGGCAATGTTTAGTCATGTTGTAGGTTCCTTCTGAAGTAAATGTTATTGTCTTTCTACTTTGGTAATATTATTGCATTATAATTGTCAGCATTTGAAGCTTCTCTTAACATTTTTTATTTAGTTATTTAAAATTTGGTTCTAAACTGTGAGCAAATAACCACAAAATAACTTTGATAATTTTTCTTTAGTTGATAATGGTCAAATTTATGTGCTCCTTTTGTGAGTTCTTTTATGCCAAAGGACCTAAAGGACTCATTTTGGGTGAAATACAGTCTTAAACCTTGATATTGATTTAGTTTTTGGTTGTGGGTCTACTTGATTATGCTTTCTTTAGTTCTTTTTTTCCCTTGTGCTTAAAATTCATACTTGATTGCTTACTTTTCCATCAATTGCCTCATATTTTGCTGTCTATAATAGTTACAAGTTTTTCACTCTTATCATTCTTTTGTAGGATCCTATTGTGTCTGGTATAGAGGACAAGTTAGCTACGTGGACATTTCTTCCAAAAGGTATCCCTTTGTGTCTACACTCCTTCTGTTATGGTGGGGGCTATTAATGCAATCATTATCTTGATATTTCTGTATAATCACTTCAAGCTTGTTGGTTGAATGAAGATAATTGTGATTCTATTAAGAAAAGAAATGAGTTAATTTACTGTTTTGATATATGCTTTTGTCTACCCTTAAAATAACAAAAGTGTGTCACAAGGAGAGATGGTCTATAAGTGAAGATAATCTTAATGCTCCTATGCTGCTTCACCCATCAGTTCTTTTTTACTTTTTGTTTATTCCTTTCTTCATATTTTTTATTGAGCCAAACATAATTAGGCAATTTCCATATTTTCTGGATGGGATTTAGATGTGGCCCATGTGTATTATTCTCTGTCAGCTTTTTTGTTTTTTGTTTTTTTTTTTTTTTTTTCCATGGATAAATATTCTCAGTAGGATTATTTCTTGGCTTTCTATGTTTGGTTTCACTTGTTAAGTAGCTTCCATGTTAGTTTACTAGTCATACATTCTGAATTCCCATTCTTAAAAGGATGTCACAGCTACCCATAAAAAGAGCATTGTAATCTATAGAATTTTCAGCATCAATGGAGAGAATTTAAAGTGGCATTTAAGGTGCTCTCAACGGTGTGATACCTTATTTGCTCATTGTGAGTTCTCTATAAACCTTTGGTTAACTTCCTGCAGTAAACCATACTTGAAACCATTGAATTGAACCGGTAAAACCTTTTATTCTATTCCCTATTTCCTATTTCTCTAAGCCCCAACAACCAAAACAGGTTTCAACATTGACGATAACCTTAAGGTAGAAAATTCATCTTAGCAAAAAACGAAGGTACAAAAGTTATGGTGGTAAGCTTAATTCTTGCATCAGGTATGATAGCTAAGCTATCTGTCATATGTCACATAGCCTCATCAATGGTCTTTCCATATACAGATGATGCAAGACTGTTTAGAATTCAGAACTAATTAGGATTTAGAGGTATGGTTTGTGGAAATGAGGCTTATCTCAAGTGGCATTTCCTCCCTTCGTAAAGAATAAATAAAGGGTAAAGATGTGGTTTCAAGACTCATTCTATGTGCGTAACTTACCAGTTAAAAGGAGGTAGAGAGGGAAGGGGGGAAATTACATGTAGGGTCTGCCACAAAAGGTTTTGTGGCTCCTCGCTCTCTTAATATTGCTAAATCAGCAATTCTGGCCATGCTATCAAGGCCTTCTGAATCCCATCTACACAGGTCAATAAACTTTTTGTTTATAATTCAGAATATGATACAATCAAACAGAAAGCATTTTGCCAATGAGTTATGCTCAACTAGCATTTCTTCCTCCCATATTAATTGGATGGAGGGTGAGGTAGTGGATTCATGACCCACTAGGTGCATGTATAACTTAACCAAAAAAAAAATGTGGTCAGTGTATGGTCAAAAGTGTGTTACATTGTAGATATCATTAGGAAAATGTATTATCAATGTCCATCTTGTAATATGTGAAATGATACAGATTGATTTCTTCGTCTTGATACTGGAACACGAACTAGATATGATTTGTGTTCCTTGAATTTCAGAAAATGGGGAGGACATACAAGTGTTAAGATATGAGCCTGGGCAGAAATATGACCCACACTATGATTACTTTGCCGACAAGGTTAATATAGCCCGGGGTGGACACCGAATTGCAACGGTACTCATGTATCTTACTGATGTGGCCAAAGGTGGCGAAACAGTGTTCCCTGAAGCAGAGGTCAGTTCAAGTATTGACTCTGTTCATTTTCATTAGAACTTTTTTATATTCATAATTGCAGTCAACCTTCTTTGACATTCTTGGCAAAACTTTTCTAGAAAAATGGAAAAAATGAAAAGAAAAAGAGAAGCAGATATTCATTCAACTCTTAAAAGATAAAAGAGGGACACAACCATCATACATGCACTTAACCTGTATGGTGGGGATCATGCAATGCTCCTCTTCAATTTTGATATTTAATAAAGAAAATTTGGATTTTCTTTTCCTTTTTTGTTGGTTTCTCTTTTGTTGTTGGAGGGCGGGGGAGGTTGGAACTTTTCTCCTTCTATGAGCATGTCGGAACATTTGCTGACCTGATTATTTTCTTTATATTATTTTGGTTATTTAATTATATGTATGCCAATCTGCCAACAGGAACCCGCACGTCGTAAAGCTTCTGAAACGAATGGCGATCTCTCTGAATGTGCAAAAAAAGGAATAGCAGGTGAGCCACTGGTCAAATTATCATTGCTGTCGTGCATTCACAATGTTGCCTTCTCGATAAGCTGACATGATTTTCTGTTATCTTCCAACCCTGCATTGGAAATACTTAGTGAAACCACGAAGAGGGGATGCACTTCTTTTCTTCAGTCTCCACCCAACTGCCATTCCAGACACAAACAGTCTCCATGCAGGTTGCCCTGTGATTGAAGGTGAGAAATGGTCAGCAACAAAGTGGATTCACGTGGACTCGTTTGACAAGATCTTGAACCCAGCTAGTGGAAACTGCACTGATCTGAATGATAGCTGTGACAGATGGGCTGCACTTGGAGAGTGCACGAAGAACCCAGAGTACATGGTTGGATCTCCAGAGCTTCCTGGCTACTGTAGGAGGAGTTGTAAGGTATGTTAGAAAATTAACTTACACTTTCGTCATGGAGCATCTTTGGTGGTAGGGTGCCACATGTCAATCTCACGTACTTAAAATTTTAGATGCATGAGAGAATATTTGTGTTGTGAGACAGAGGTAGAGAGTGCTGAAATTTTACATATATTGCATGTTCTTGGAGGGATGAATGAATGGGATTTCAAATTTGTTCCATTTCCAAGTACATTTTGTTCGTAGGGAAAGGGGTTGAACATGAAGCCATCCAAGTGACTTGTGGTCATTTGTTATTTACTAATTATTGATTTGGCTACTGACAGATTCTGTTGTATTTGCCCTATCACTTTGCTATAAAATAGTGAGGTCATGAAAGCTGTAATTTTTAATTAGGCAAGACTTAGGTATAATATTTAGGTACTGTTTCTTAGGTTTTCCTTCTAAGATTATGCCATGTGGATTTTTTCTCATGAGATGGAAGTATAGTTTTTAGTTAAGTAGCCATATGGCTGAATCTTACAAGGGGAACTTAAGAAACAACATCTAAGGTACTGTACTTAAGTTTTATCATTTTTTAATTGTGGACCACTCTGGGATTCAGATTCCTCGTCATATCAGAGGCAAAGAAAGAAAAGAGAGACTAATGGTCATTGAGGGAAAAGTAAGGGGAGTAGAGTAGAGTAAAATTGACTCAAAATTAGCCTATTTTTAGTTAAGTCTACTTTACTCTCTCTTCCCCCCCCCCACAACAAAAAAATCCAAATAGGCCCTAAATTCCATGGGTGTGCTCTCATATCCTTTTTATAAAAATTTGGCAATATATGTGTCAATTACTAAATGCGAAGGCTAGAAGGAAGGAGGGCACCATGCTTGCTGCAAATGAATTGGTAATTCTTGTGATTGGATTTGGATGACACTTCTTGGTGTCTCCAATGGGAAAATCTAAGGTTCCATCCCTAGAAAAAAGAAAATAAAGGAAATGCAAGGCTAAACATTTGAATCTCAAACCAAAGTAATGCTCTTTTTGTTGGTTTTGTTCTGTATACCAAATCATATTTTAAGGTCTCAACAATAGATGCATTGTTCTTCAAATAAAAGTTACAAAGCTTTCAAAATTGCTTTATTTAATTTAAATCCAAATAAAGGCATAACATTATAGAAAAAAGAAATGGGAAGTATTTTTTTTGAACAAAATTTAGTTACAAAATTAATTGTAACCTAAGGCTACAAGCCTACAACCTTACTTAAAATTTTTTTATAGGATGTGAATTTTGACAAATCCACCATTAAATTACATTTTCATCTTATATTCTTTATGCTTGTAAAATTTCTACAAAATTAAAGATCAGTAGCAATTTCATCAATAGAATTTTTAAATTGCAATTTTTTAGAGTTTAAAATTATGCATAAAATATAATTTTATAGATTATATAATAAAATAATATTCGATTGGCATAAAATTTGATGTGTGTATTAAAAGAGTAAAAAACATGCGATTTAACAGTTATATTTTTGAAATATGTAATAATTTTAATAATATTGAGTAAGATTGTAACATTAAAGTACAACTAATTTTGTAGCTAAATTTTATCATTGTCTTTTTGAATAAAATAAAAACTATATTAGAAAAATATTAATATTGGAGTACCAAAAAATAAAAAGTACTCAATGATAAAATGATTACGTTTCTTCCATGATTTATGGCAATTAAGTACTGGATTGAAAGGCCTTCTTGTTGATATATAACCACACTCATATGAGTGTGGTTACATAAATTGGATAAATCTCTTCAAACTCATTATATGATTGTTTATAAAACTATATACATATTTTAAATCATAAAACAAATCACATTACTACAATTATATGTGGATAGTTTTTTGAGTTGCCACATAATGGTTTGGATGAACTTTTCTCCAAACCAGTTTAGAGAAAAATTATATTCATAATAGCAATGCCATGAACCTAAGGACAAAGTTTGGTTTCAAATATGTTTAGAGCCCTACGTTTCAACCTCTTATAAGAAGATGACATGTGTTTTTGTTATGTGTAATATACATGACTAACTTAACTTAACCAATTAAGTGAGTTATGTGCATTATTCATGATAAGAATATATGTCATATTCCTATTGTAGGTTGAACCACAATCAAACTTTTCTTATCACTCAAACGACGGAATTTTTTAGGTGAAGAAAGGAAAGTAGTGTTATTCGTGTTCGTTGAAAGGTTTCTAACTAAGAGCTTTATATATTCTAGCTTTATCAAAAATAAAATATTCCCTAGTCATGAGAATGTGAATGTTTTGAAGTGCACATTACCTACCATAGAAAGAAGATTTAAGGATGTATTCCTTACCTAAGAATTCAATAAGAGAAATGTTAATAATTGAGATTATTTGATTATTCATTTGATAAAATTCTTGAGAATTATAATTTCCCTAAACATCTTACTTCTCATGAATATATATATATATATATATATATATATATATATTTATATGAAATGTTATCCTACTTTTGGGAAAATTATTAATATTGTCATACTAAAGTTTAAATTTTCACTTTTTCCCATACAAATAATTATAGTGTTAACTTTATAAAATAAAATTTTTGTTATGCTAAATAAGATATTTATTAATGTTCATGGTTATTTTTATTTTTATTTTTAGAATATTTTATTTTATTTATAATGGTCAAATTATAAATTTTTTAGTTACTAAACCAGTTTGTATAAAGTTATCTTAAACATCAAATTCTATACTAATTTTAAATATAGTGTTGTCTACAGCATAGTATAAATTCAAGTTCTGAATATATATCTTAATTATTTTAGCGAAAAAAGAAGAAGAATATATCTTAATTCTGAACAACATAACTGATGTCAAATGGGGATATGTTTCGTTCTATCACTATCACAAGTGACAGGGTAAAGCAATTTACTTTTCCCTAGTTTATGTCACAAAAAGAACATTGCTCATCCATCAGTGTAACCAATTTGCACTTTTTTTTGAGAAGAAACCAAGTTGCACTTAATGGCAAATAAGTAGGGCGAAATGATTAAAGCTAAATTAAAGCTGGCCATTTCCACTTCAATAATAAGACTTTTACTATTTCAAATATTCAACTTCTACATCAATATTGGTCCAGATTAATACCAACCCGTTACTGAAAAATTCCCTTATCTCATCCCCCTTCCCCTATATGTGTGTGTGTGTGTGTTTCTCAAAAAAAAAAAAAAAAGTTACTGAAAAATTCAAAATTCAAATCTTCACTTAAAAAAAAAAAAGATATAATGTCAAATGGGCACATATTTCCTCTTTTATTATCAAACTAAAATACTAAATATTTTTAAAGTTTATTTTATAATAAAATATTTTTATCAATTAAGTAAATTGAAACCCACAGTTCAAAACAATGTTTATAAATGAGTCATCGAGCAATAGTGTGCATATTTATATATTAAAGATACGAAATTACCTTTCCACCCAACATTATTATTATATTGCAATGTTCCAAGATATGTTCCCAACAAAAAAAGAAAAAGAAAAAAAAAAGAGAATAATAACCATATACATCTCATGTAACCTAAATTGAAAAAGCTTATGATAAAATGTTGATCAGGATTCTTCCACTGACAATCATGGTGTCAAAGAGTCCAATGGACCAATGCAAAGGCCATATATTAGACTATTATTATTAGAGCATCTTTATCTCAAAATGAAAAAAAAAAAAAAAGAAGAAGAAGAAGAAGAAAAGTTAGAGTTTTGGGCTGCTTTTCCCTCCTAACTGTTCCATTATTTATTAAATTAAACAACTAATTTAAACAATAAATAGCTGTAGGATTAGCTGTGTTGTAAGAATATTCCTTCAAAATTCCTTTTAAAAAATGAAATAAAATAAAGGAAAAACGTGAAGAGTCAATGTATATGCATGCTGGGATGGAATGTTAAGAGTTGCTAGACCAGACGAACCTTTTGCCATTGGATAATGGAGATCAATACTGCCACATGGCATAGCTGAGGATATACCACGTCACGCAGTACTATTATAGACACAATTGTTGAAGTGGGCCAAGTGGCCGACTATGATGGTGTGCCCAATTGGCACTCTTGAACTCATCATTTATAGAGTCACAGTCAAGCACTTCAATAATTGTAAAAAAATTTGTGAAAATAGTTGTGTTTATAACATTAATTAATTACCATGCTAAATGGAACAACAAACTCAAATAAGTAAAGAAAAAGAAAAAGAAAAAAAAACACTCTACCCTTGGACAGCTTGGTGCAAGAAACTCAATATATATATATATATATATATATGATATCTGGAAAGCATTAACCAGCTTGTTTTGACAGGACCTGTTCCCTTATTTGCAATTCAGAATCTTGAGGTGCAAAGACTTTGTATGTATCTTCTTCTTGTTTTCTATTGAATATTGATTAGTAAATCTGTGACTAGGTTAGCATATCTTCAACAAGCCAGTTTGTTGGCAAGTCTTTAGACTTTGGACCCACAAAATATTGTGGTGGACAAAAAAATAATCATATGGAAATGGAACCTGTCCATTGTAATGATGAACTCAAAAATGAGTTTTTTTTTTTTTTTTTTAATTTTTTTTTAATAGTAGTTGAAGTCTTTTGCATTGCATGAACTTATTGTAATTTTTGGACATGACATATGTAATTATTTTATGCTTGCATAATAATTTTTTGTGAATGATTTTTGACACTTACAAATTATTATAGAATGTTTTCATGTAGCAGACCGGTCTTATAAATGGCTTGAAACTTGCATGAAAAAGCATCATGTGAATTCTCCCATTCACATTAAAATTCTAGAGTCACAAAATTTTATTTCTCTTTTCACTAACTTTTTTATTTTTTAACTTTACATGTTGATAGTCTGACTATCGTATATAGTTCCTTTTATCTTATAGGTCTCACTGCTTTTTATTAATTATTTAATAATGATAGTAGAAATTTTCAATATTAATCTTTTTATATTTGGGATCTTAGCAGGGTCAAATATTATTATAACTTTTCCAATGAGTCAATTGTCTTACTAATTTTTTTTACATCATGACAATTCTGTTCCATTAATTTTAAATTTAAATTCTTCATTAAAAAAAAGTGTAAATTGAAATTCAACATATTACAATAACTAATAAATGAATTTTTTTTCTTCAAAATACTTATTTAGGAAAATTTTTTATAAGATTCGGGAAAAGTTGAATTTGACTATCATAATTATATAAGTTTATCTTCCTTAACCAACATAAGTGTAATTTTCTTTAAGTCTCAGTTATCTTTAGTTCATCTTCTTTTTCAGTTATCCTCAAGAATATTTGACAATCTCTTCTTATCATTTCTTATTTCATAGATGATTTAAATTTTTTTTTTTTGAGATAATAGATGATTTAAATTTAGATGTTCTTTGTTAAGAGTTTCAAAACTAGTATGATTGACTTATCTATACATTACTAAAAGCTGAAGCATAGCATTTAATATTACTGCGTTTACGTTAAGCCACATCAGCGTCTACGTCATTATCTTTTTTCTTTCTATTTTCTTATAATTATTTTTAATATTTTTTTATTTTATATTTAAACTTCTCCATCATTTCTCACTCCCTTACCTTTTCATCTCCCCACTACTTCTCTAACCTTTCTCCTTCCCTCACATTCTCATCTCTCCACTACCCTCTACATTAATATCATTCTTCATCTTTCCCTTCATCTTCCTCTATTTTTGTCTCTTCTTATTCACACATTCTTACTATAATTATGTCACTATCTTTTTCATTCTATGCATAGTTTTCCCTTACAAAAAAATGTTCTCTCTCTCTCTCTCTCTCTCTCTCTCTCTCTCACACACACACACACACACACAAACACAAATTTTGGGTGGATTTTTATTTTTATTTTTATTTTTCTTGCATCTTCGCTTTAGATTGATAATTTTTTATATTCTTTAATCTACTTTAGGTTAATGCGATTCAGTTTTGTTTTTTTTTTTTTTAATTGTTGTGTTTTTTTTTCTCTCTCTTTGTTTGTTAAAAGTTATCCTATATTGCGTTAAAAGGGATTAAATATAAAAATATAATATTATTCTACTACATAACATGATTTGGATAATTTAATTTAGTAGTTATTGTAATTTGATAGCATGATTTTTATAGTGCTCAATTTAGATGTTAAACTATGAGACTTTAATAATTTTTGTTTATTTTTTAATCTTTTGTGATGGACAAAGTACTCTTAATAATTGTATTAGAAGTACTCTATAATGTCATTTATTTAGAGAAAAGCAAAGGTTAGCTAAGCAAAAATTATTGGATGAGAGACAAATTTTATCTTTCGCAATTTTACTTTAATTATTATTATTATTATTATTATTATTATTATTATTATTATTATTATTATTATTATTATTATTATTTTCATTGTTTTAAAAATCGGACCGGACCGACCGGTTCAACCTGAAAAATCAGTTCAGTTTGGTCCGGTTAAAAGGCCCAAGACCAGTCAACAACCGGTCAAAAACCGAGATTGAACCGAAAATTTTGAAAAAAACGGTTCGATGCCCGGTTCGATTTTCAAAACCATGATTATTTTATAACAATGCATATATAGAACTTTAATTCTTAGATTTTGCTAATAATTGTTTATTTGATAATATGTTTTTGGTGGACGAAATTACAATTTTTACAAAGAAAATAACCTTAGTAGATTATAAACAACAAATTGTTTTCCTAATTGGTTCAATTAATCTTAGTTTAGTTTTATTAATTTTTTTAGTTACTTTTTTCAGTGTTTTGGATTGTAGGCCAAAAAAATAAGTTTGAGAAAGTTTGTTTAAAATTAAAAGAATAATTTCCAAATTTTATATTCTTTTTAATGATTCACAAAATGTTATAAATAACTTTTATTAAAAAATAAATATTTTCGTTTTGAATTTATGAGAAAAATTGTATTTTTTTCATTTTAGTACGACAAAAATTATTAAATTTATGATTTATGATTATTCCTATATTACATTTATGATTATTCTTATAATAAATAAAAATATAATTACAAAATACATTACTTTTTATTAAATTAGTTCAAATTGTATAAAAATAATTAATAAAACCACCATAAAAATAATTATTATACGCAACGCACAGTTTCGCGACTAGTTGTCTATAAAAGGAGAATTATGGTTCATTTTTCCGTTCCCTATTTTTTTAAAAAGTAATTCATCATGAACTTATTGTAGAGTCTTTTGGGTAAATATTGTAAAAAATTGAGTTTTTTGTTGTTATAGGCACTGTTCCAAGTTATTTAGGTGAATGAGGAGAGAGAGTGAATTTCGGCAACAGTGTTGCTGAAATTCTAACAAAAGTATGAGAGAAAAAATGAAAAAGGAGGAGAGAGAAATTTTGAAATTTCGGCAACACTGTCACCGAAATTCCTTTTGCCCTAGCCATTGCCTAAGTGAGTGCCCAAGTGCGAGTGCCTGAAGCAAAAAAAAAAATTGTATTTTGGCAATCACATTGCCGAAAATGGAGGGAAATATGTAAAAAAAAAAATAATAATTTTTTTTTTTAGCAATCTCATTGCCGAAAATGGAGGGAAAAAGTTAAAAAAAAAAAAAAAAAAAAATTTGGCAATCCCATTGCCAAAAATGGATTTGGCAATGGGATTGCCAAAGAACAATTTTTTTTTTTTTTTACATTTTCCCTCCATTTTCAGTAATGGGATTGCATAAAAAAAAACAATTTATATATATATATATATTTTTTACATTTTTCCCTCCATTTTCGGCAATGGGATTGCCAAAAAACAATTTTTTTTTTCCTTCAGGCACTCGCGCTTGAGCACTCACTTGGGGTTGGGGTAAAGGGAATTTCGGTAACAGTGTTGCCGAAATTCCAAAATTACTCTTTCCTCCTTTTTCATTTTCTCTCTCATACTTTTGTTAGAATTTCAGCAACATTGTTGCCGAAATTCATTCTCTTTCCTCACTCCCCTAAATAACTTGGAACAGTGCCTATAACAACAAAAAACTCCATTTTTTACAATATTTATCCAAAAGCCTCACTTATTGTAGGTGTTCTTTTATGAAAATGGAGGGCTTTGGTAAAGTTCACTCTTCTCCCTTTAGTCATTGCAAAGCAAAGAGACTTTTATAATTTATGTGTTTGTACAAAATCATTGTTACAAAGTTGACTCTCCTCCTTTTAGTCATTGCAAAGCAAGACAAAATTTGGCTATAAATTTAGTTGGAGCCTTAGGCTTCAACTAAATAATATAAAAGATAACTTGTGTTTGTCTTATATGCATTAAACATGATTATTTAACCGTATTTAAATGATTGTAAACAATTATTTTAATTAAAACAAGTACACCGCTCATAATATGAACACATGTTTCATTTTCCTATTGTAAGTTGAAGCCTAAAGGCTCCAACAAAGTTTGTAGCATGTATGCTCAATATAATAATTGGTAACTGTGGAGTTCCAAGCATAAATAAGACTCGCATTTTAAGAACCGCACACAAACAACCCAAACTTTACTTATTTATCCATGTATTTCCTTTAATTTGTAGAATAGGAATAAGCCTCGCTCACAGTAGATCGTTTACTGTAATCTTTAATACAAGTATTATTGATCACAGTAGATCATTAACCTTCATTCTCAAAATTATGTTTCAGTATTATTAGCTTCAAAGTATTTTTTTTTTTTTTTTTTTTTGAGAAACAGCTTCAAAGTAGTTTGATTGTGATTAGTGTTAGTAATAGCATTGAAGCTCTCAACGACTATAGTTTAGTTTAGTCTCGCGTTCTTTATATTATTGCCATTGAACTAGCAAACCAATGTCATGATGATTTGATAAGTCCTCTTCATTGAGGGCTTTGGCAGTTTTATCATTGATTAGATAGAACTGAGAAATAAAAGGGAGAGGTAGTGTAGAGAGTAAGGAGAGAGTAAAAAACAAGTGCATTTAGTTTATGGTAATAAAATATGTTTAAAACATTAAATTATAAATAGACTCAAGAGAATGTAGCATGTCATGTACCAAGCATATTTTCCGAGTCTCTCACATAGATGCAGGCTCTACATGCAATCTCTCACATACAAGTGGGTCCCACAGAATGTGAAGCCTGCCTCTGTGTGAGAGACCCGACATATATGCTGGGTACATGATATAATTTTGCCAAGATATTGTGGAGTAGACAAAACACCCTTCCTTTTTGAGCAGGAGAAAATACATGTAAGACAAAACAAGTTATCCTTATTTAAGGCAGATACGAATTCCAATCTTTTTTTCTTTTTCTTTTTCTTTTTATTTTATTTTTGAGATAAAAGATATGGATACGAATTCCAATCCTTAATCATGGAGTTTGCTTACCTTCTCAAAACCATCTTGTACACCAAATTAAGACAAACCTCGAAGTCACCTAGATGTACTAGACCCATCATTTTAAACAAACCAACAATATGTATATTACTTTTAACGACGAATCAAGTTAATTACTTGGGGACCTTAGCCCATCTCATCCATCCCTTCTTGGGTTCTTTGTGAGAATTTTGATGGGCAAGTTCTCCCGATGTTGTCTTTGCCCACTTTTGGGCTTTTTGTTCAATAATATTTTGGCGAAAATGCACTTTTGGTCCTTACATTTTGGGCCTATTCTTGATTTGGTCTCTAAATTGATTTAGCTCCTAAGTCAGTCCCTGATTTTTAAAAATCGTTTTTAAAATAGTCCCTACCGTCAACCCAGTGACAGAAAATGCTGAGGTGGCAGACGGAATGCACTGTGTGCACAGTAAATGCTGACGTGGCTAATAAAATAATAATAAAAAAATTTATTTGGCTTTTAAAAAATAACACATCAGCATTTTAATAATAAAAAATTCATGTTAGAAAATTTAAAAATAAAATAAAATAAAAAACAAAACCTTAAATCTCAATTAATTAAATAATTAAATTTATATATTTTTTTATTGCTTTTCATTATTTTTTTTGGAAGAACATAAGAACATGTTCTTCCCTAACATATCTAACACAATCAAACTCAACAAATTCTAACACAATGAACACCAAATTCTACCGCAAATCAAACCCATAAACAAACTAATCTCCAACAAACCCAAACCTAGAAATTTCCTTGAGAAACAAACACAAAAAAAAAAAACCCAAAAAAAACCCATGCCCGAATCTCCATAGTTTTCTTCTTCCCCAACATATCTAATCGGCCAACCCATTTGGACAATCAAACTCAACAACCACCGATCTGAGCGAAGACCCCACCGGCCCATGGCTAAAGAGCGAAGACCCACGGCCACACCTCACCGATCTGAGCCCAGATTAAACCCACAACCACCGATCTCCACCTCAATAATCACCACCACAACCACCGATCGGCCACACCGATCTAAGAGAGAGAGCTTTAAACCGACAACAACCGATCGGCCACACCGATCTAAGAGAGAGAGCTTTAAACCCACAACCACCGATCGGCCACACCGATCTGAGTCCATCAACTACCACTCCGTCCGCCGCTACTCCTTCGTGTCCTCATCATGGGATGACTCCGCCACCACCGCCAGTAAGAGAGGAAAAGAGAGAGGGTGAGTTAGAGAGAGAGATCTTGCTTTTGAAGAGAGAGGTAGAGTCAAATTGAAAAATAAATAAAAATACTGAGATGAGCTTGAGAGAGTGAGAGAAAGAGAGAGCCTGAGATTTGAATTTCCTTATTTTCATTTTTTTTTGAATTAAACTAAAATTAATTTTTATTTTTAATTTAGAAAATACTGATGTGGCTATTTTTAATTTAGAAAAATGCTGATGTGGCATTTACAAAGGTCAAATAAAATATTTTATTAGCCACGTCAGCATTTACTGTGCACACAGTGCATTCCGTCTGCCACCTCAGCATTTTCTATCACTGGGTTGACGGTAGGGACTATTTTAAAAAGGATTTTTAAAAATCAGGGATTGACCTAGGAGCTAAATCAATTTAGGGACCAAATTGAGAATAGGCCCAAAATGTAGGGACCAAAAGTGTATTTTCGCCTTTAATTTTTTATTAACTTAAATCTGATGTGGCATTTCAAAAATGCTAAATAAGTTTTTTTAATAATATTTTAATATCCACGTCAGCGCCACGTCAGTAAATAGGACACGCCGTCTGCCACCTCAGCATTTTCTGTCACTGGGTTGATGGTAGGGATTATTTTAAAAACGATTTTTAAAAATCAGGGACTGACCTAGGAGCTAAATCAATTTAGGGACCAAATCGAGAATAGGCCCAAAATGCAGAGACCAAAAGTGCATTTTCGCCTAATATTTTCCTTATAAAAAAAAAAAAAGTTAATTACTCTTTCTTTTTTTCTTTCTTTTACTTAAAGAAAAGGTCATTGGGGCAAAATTGAATTTATCATAAAATCATTGAAAGGAAAAGTTACATATATGTGAAGTCACTTCTATCATCAAATCCATGTGTATCGTCACTTCTATCCTCAAATCATGTGTATCTTGATTTCTATCCTCAAATCCATGAGTATCTTTTATGGCCTGTTTGGAAGTTTAGAGAGGGAGGAGAGTAGAGGGGAGTAGAGAGGAGGAGAGTAGTGGGAAGGAGAGTAGAGGAAAATAATTATCCTCCATCTTGTTTGGATGTTTTTAAAATTAAGTAAGGGGGAGGGGAGTAATTAGTCTTTTCATTTGTAATTTTGTTAATATAGTAAGAGCAAATTTGGTAATTCATTTGGTCAAGTATTTTTATCCTCCGCTCTCCATCCAAATCTCTCCAATTTGGGGGAATTAAAAATGAAGGGTTAGAGGGAGTTGAAACCCCTCCAAATCCCTCCCCTCCCCCTTCCTTAAAAAACTTCCAAACAAGGGTATTAAATTACTCTCCCTCCGTCTACTCTACTTCCCCTCCATTTTTAAACATCCAAACAAGCCATTAATAAGAATCACTAATTTGCAAATAATAATTTGCAGGGTATTTAGATAAATAATAATTTTAGGGACTCATTTGTTAATGTTGTTAATTATAAATAGTTTACACTTTTTATTCACTGTTATTTGCACGCATCACTTTTAATTGACTACTCATAATCAATCATATCATCTTCTTGTGAAATTGAGACATATTTACAATATTTTTATTAAAAAAAATAAAAAAATAAAAGTAAAAAAGTTTAACTATAAATATAATAGAATTTCAATATATAACACCCGCTTTATAATAATAATAGATTTAATTATAGATTTGATATTTAACATTTGTCTTATATTTCAAAATGATCTTTAACTTTTCAAATATTTTAACTTAGTCCTTATCTTTTTAATTGTGTAAAAAAAAGTTTTTATCAATTAGTGGATGAAAAAAAAATGATGTGATAAATGAAAACTCTAATCAAGCCAACAAGCAGTGCTTGATTTAAAGTTTTTTTTTTTTTTTTTTTTTTGAGAATAGATTTTTGTTTGGTTTAATTGTTCTCTTTCTCAAAGTTTCAAATATTTTTGTTTAGTTCTTTAATACATCTTTTAAAGAAAAATTCTAGTACCACAAAAAATATATAATTTTTGTCACAATTTGCTACTTAAGAGAATTGTGGTAAAAATTGTAAGTTTATTTATGATAGTAAAAAGAACACTTTTTAATGTGTTATCTTGGCTCTACGTCAATCTTTTATTTTCTCTTTTGCTTTTTGCAAAAATGGTTAGACACATTCTCAAAAAAAGAAAAAAGAAAAAAAAGGCTAGACAAATTACTTTTAGGCTACGCCTGTTTGGGGTGAAAAGAAGGAGGATGGAAAACAAATGGAGGAAAATATAGTAGAAAATAACATTTTTTACTGTTCGTTTGGAGAGAAAAAAATAGAAAAGATGGAAAACTCGGGAGGAAAATTTTCCTCCCGAGCCCACATATATTTTCCTCCCAATTTGGGAGGAAAACTTAGGAGAGAAAACTGGTCCCAATCCATGACCACTTTATTTTACAAAAAAGCCCCTCCTACCAACTATTCATGACCACATTCTGTTCTTTTTTTTTTTTTCATCGTTCAGACCTGAACGTTCTTCTTCTCCTCCTCCTTTTTTTTTTTTTTTTTTTTCAACTTTCAGACCTTAACGTTCTTTTTTCTTTCCACGTTCAAACCTCAACGTTCTTTTTTTTTTTTCTTTTTTTTTACATTATAATAATAAAATAAAAATAAAAATTTATATTATGTAATGAGTACAAATAAATCTATTTCTTACATATTATATAACAAGGGTGTAATAGTCAATTTATATAAATTACATTTTTCACCCTTCCATTTTTCTCTCCAACGGAACATAAGAGTTTTCCACCCTCTTACTTTTCCACCACTCCAACCAAACACACAAGACGGAAAGCTAAAATATTTTCCATCCTCCCACAATTGTTCATCTTTCTATTTTTCCACTCCTTCAACCGAACAGACCCTTAGTAACTAGCTAGGATATGCCATAAGATGATAAAACCAATTCAAAATTGGCTACATCAACCTTAACCGGTTGCTAGTAATTTTTACATAAATTTACAATTTTTTAAAATTACAAAATACAAATAGTCACATAAAAATTTTAGATAAAAATTATGCATTTTTTATGGAACAAAATTTATGTATAATATTTAAGTACTGTTCTTTAGATTTTTTATCTTAAAATTTAACTTTATGATTTTTTTTCAATGAAATAGAAGTGCATTTTTTATTAAGTACAGTTATATAATCAAATTTTTAAAAAGAAATATAAGGAACAGTATATCAATATTATACCTAAGTTTTATTATATTTTTTATAGTGCTAAAATTTTTTTCCTCAAACAAATATGTTAGGTTAACAGTAAATACTCCAATAAAAAAAATTTACTGGTAAGGGGGGCTGAAGCTGAATAAATAAATGCTCACAAATGATGCAAAGGAAGAGAGAATGGTGGGGGGCCTGTGATTCCGTGAGATCAGAAAACACTCAAAAGCAGAGAGAGAGAGAGAGAGAGAGAGAGAGAGAGCACAATTCCAAAGGAGGATAATAAAAGTGGGAGGGTTAAAGACTTTACTACTACTGGCCGGTGGAGACACAACCAAAATCCAATACCCAAAAGCCAGAAACCTTGGGATTCAGCTCTGCTTTTTCAATCCATCAATTCCCATTCAAGGTTTTTTTAACTAAGCATTTATGGGTCTTTGATTTTGCAATAATATTAGTACCTCAAGATCTGCAAAATTTAACACTCAAGCTTTAAGCTTTATTGGGTCACAGCCTTTTGAAGCTAAGAGTGGTTTGGTTTTTTGTCTGTGTAGAGAGGAGCAAACAGTAAGCATGGAGGTTGGTCAGATGCAGAGACGGTTGATTGAATACACCAAGTCCTTGTTTATGGAGGTAAAACCAAGAAAATGTATTATAAGTATATAAGCAATTCTCCTTAAGTTTTGTTGTGTTTCTGTTATGTCTGAATCTGATGGGGTTGTTTTTTTTGTTTGTTTTTGTTTTGAATGTGTTGGTTTTTCTGCTTTATTTTTGTTTGGTGAGAGAAGGGGATCCTGGATGATCAGTTTTTGCAGCTTCAACAACTTCAAGATGAGAGCAACCCAGATTTTGTTGTTGAAGTGGTCTCTCTTTTCTTTCAAGATGCTGAGAAGCTTCTTAATGATATCACTAGAGCTCTGTGAGTATCCAAGTTCCCTCCTTTTCTGTCTCTCACACATAATCATAATGGATTTCCTTTTTTCTTGGGATGGTTTGCTTTTGGATACTTTGAGTTGAGCATAAAAAGTTTTTAACCTTTTTCCATTTTTTCTTGTGGGTCTTGGCTTCCCACTTTTCTTTGTACAGAGATCAGCAAAGTGTAGACTTCCCAAAGGTTGATGCTCATGTCCACCAGCTGAAGGGCAGTAGCGCCAGGTACACATTAATTTTCGTTCTTCTTTCAACCACTAGTTTTGTTTTGTTTTTTTTTGTTTTGTTTTTATGTTTTGTTTTGTTTTGTTTTTTTTTTTTGTTATTCTTACAAACTCCTACTTTGCAATATGATCTTCGTCTAACTTTTTGGTCCCTACCCTAGTAATTAAGCTCCATGTTTTTTTGTTTCTCCATGTTGTGTTTATTGAACATTTGAACCCCACTTTTACACCCTTGAATTATGTATTGAATTTCACCAGAAACTTGGTACTGTATTTGATAAATATGGTTTAGAATGAAAAGAAAAACAAGAGTAATATATCTGTCATGATGAACTTTTTTTTGTTTTGTTTTGTTTTTTTTTTTTTTTTTTTTTTTTTCATCTTTTGTCTAAGGAACAAATGGATTTTTTTTTTGGTTAACAGCGTGGGTGCACAGAGAGTTAAAAATGGCTGCATTGCTTTTCGCAACTTCTGTGAGGAACAGAACGTTGATGGGTGAGTTCTTGTACTCTACCTCACATATTGTAAGCATAGTTGTCTTTTTGATTACCAGTACTTGAACCTAAAATTTTGGAAGATGAATTTATTTTAAATAATCATAGGGAATCAGGGACACAATTTTTTGCAATTTTACTAACATTTGTTATGGCCTGTTGTGAATGGTGATTCCATGCGAAAGTGACTTTGCTCCAATTACAACTTGTCACTATAACAAGTTGTGACTTGTGAAAAAAAGCTTGTGTTAGCTCTTTTGTTTCATTTTTTAACGATGATGATTATGTTGGATTGCAGGAGCTTGAGATGTTTGCAACAAATAAAACAAGAGTACTACCACGTGAAGAGCAAGCTTGAGGCACTATTCAGGGTGAGTAGAATAGACTTTTGCTCAGAGATTGCTGATTTTTGCAAGACTATCAATTGTTATATATGTTATTATTATTATTTTTAAAAAATTAATATTGATGGTTGCAGCTGGAGCAACAAATTGTAGCAGCTGGTGGGTCAGTTCCTATGATGGAATTGAGTTTCTAAGGCTACCAAATTACTGGGAAAGCAAGTCTAATTGTGGGGGGGTTTGTTGTAGAGAAGCTATTATATGAATTATGTAACTACTTTTGTCTCTTCATGGTTCTCTTCAACTGCTATGCATTTATGAATGAAAAGAGCTTTCTACTTAGACTCATTTCTCATTATGAGATTTGGAACTCAACTGATGGTTTTCTTTCATTTAACTTGTATTTTCTTCTGTTATTCATATGATATTAACTAGATAATCGTGCTGTTGAGTTATTTTAATGCTTTATAAATGCAATGCATGGCTTCCATGCATTTTACATCAGTTGGGAAACACAATTTAAAAGGAAAGAGAGTAAAGGTTGAAAAAGAATCAATTTGTCCATATCACATCAGGAACAGAAAATCTGGCCTTTTGGCTGGTGCTTGGTGACACATGGTAAGAAGTAAAGTTCTGCTGTTTGTTTATTAGCCCTTTGGAGCTTTTAGTTGGCATCATATCTTGAAAGTATTAAAAAAGGGGATCATGTTGAACTTGGCCTAGCATAATCCATTGAAATGGACATCCAACTACTATTTAAAATTAGAGGGACTTGGGAATATGTATCCATTTTCAAAGATATGATTCTTTGAGATCAATCTTGATGTTGGGTCTCTCCTTATTTTTCAAATATTTCAGCTCCACGATGCTTCAACACAGTGACACTGCTAAAGAGAACTTATTCTACTGCTTGGGAAAATGGGGCTAAAGATATCAATCTTGTATGATGGGGGATAGTAAAAGCAAAACCCCATACAGAGAGAGAGAGAGAGATGTAATTATAGGCAATGAACATTGGCTTCAATAAAGATATAGGGAAAAGAAAAACTTTGAGTGGTATTATTCTAGCCTTCTATCTTTTCTGTTTTTGGTTTCATTGAGCTAATACAAAGCTGAGAGAGCGCTTCCTGTATCAAAAATGGTCTTACTAAAAAATATCTTTGAAGAAAATCAGCAATACAACTGAAAAATACTGCCATGCCTTTGTCAGGGAGTTGCATTAACCCTTCAAGAAAAATCAAGTTCATATGGGTGGTCTACTCCACTGCTGCCTTTGATCATCAAAACTTCCTATCACCGCAGACTGCTTGGTATCGTTTAGCCTGTTGGCAAAAAGGTCATAAAACACTGTAGAATTCACATTTTCCAAAATTTTGACAAATTTTCCTTCTTTTTCATCAATCACAGTTTGTCCATCTGAGGATTCAACACCTTCGGCAAAGATTTTGACAGGCTTTACTTGCACGTTTGGCTTCAAATCATCAGCGAGTGCAACTGCACCAAGGATTTCCCCGGAGAATATGTCCTGTAGAAGTATAACCTTCAGTCTAGTAGCTAAGCAGTGGAAATAATATGTGGGACATCCAAGATTCTTCAATTCATGGAGATCCAACAAATACATGTATCCAATTTGTAACCATCTGCCAAACTTTTAGCATTTATGTGGGCAACAATCTACAAAAATCGTCTTTAATGTTACAATCTTTCAAATCTTTTGCAGAAAGTCAAAAAGTGACAAATAGGTCAATCAATGGAAGAAGCCAAAAGCCTTTTATCTAAAGCAAAAAAAAAAAAAAAAAGGTTGAAACTGGGTTGGATCTTTCTGTATTGTGTGTGGATAAGAATGCTATTCTTAGAATGAAAATCATGGAAAGTGTAGGAGTAGCAGTAAGTACTTCAATTCACAGATAAAATATTTACCACATGATGATGTAAAATGTGACTTTGTTGCAAGCCATATAGCATTGACAGTAATTGGCTGGCGAACTTAGCTTCAGGTGTCCTTTTTGTCTCCTGCAATCTTTGTAAGATCCTTGGTAATGAACCCACTCTACGCTGGATTCCAAGTGGGATGAGGGTGATGTTAAGGTTTGAATCAAAGACTGTCTTTGCAGCCAAAGGGTCAAGAAACATATTGAATTCTGCATATTCATTGGAGCGAATGGTAAAGACATTTCCTTTGTCAAAGTCACCACCGCTGATGTGTCCTCCAACTATATATACATCCTGCAATGAGATTTGAAATTATAATAATGTTAATACCATCAACTAGCCTATCATCTGATATCTGATTTATTTTAACATAATGTCAAGACAAATGTTGAGCTCATGTCGTCCAGTTCATCATTACAACACTAGTGTAATGTAAAAAGAAAATCATGCTTCGCCTAGAAATCTCTAAATATATTTCTCGTAAGATGTGCATCAATTTCAAAATCTTTAGCCTGCTCAAGCACTTCTCAATTCCTCTTCAAATTTACATAAGAAATTAACTAGTGCATGAAATCCATTTACCTGGATAAAAGAGGTTGTATTTTCCTCTGACTGAATAATCTTTGCTAGATTAGTTAGGGGTCCATTGGTCAGTATTGTAATCTTAGATCCTGGATCAAGTGTTTTCACTACAGAAGTCCAAACTTCCAATGCAAGAGGCTGCTTCTGAGAAGCTCCATCGTTTGCAGAGTCATCTTGTGTGTACCTGGTACAGAAGTCTATATTTCAATCTCACTCTCAGACTATTCAGCCACATATAGGCTAGACAACAACATCAAAACACAATGTCTTTACCAACCTGCCTATGACCAGGTCAGACTCAGATATACACATGCGCATGATGCAAGAATCAATTGTTCTGATGTGAGGGAAATATTGAACAAGTACAATATCATGCCAATGTATCATTAATGTATAAAACAAATGTGATTTACTTTATATTAACCAGCCATTGACTAATCATCTGCTCATTTAATTTATACTAACATAGCGATTTGTCTCCATAATCCTAAAAAACAGATGGATTTTTCCTGTTTAAGTATATAGGAGGGATTGTATCCTTAATAGAGATCTGTTCTGAGAAATATCATGATAAGAAGAGTCTTGGAAAGCAAAAAAGGAAGACCTAGGCATCAGTCAACAGAACAATTAATAGCCACCAAACTAGTGCATGTCTCATCCAACTTTATACCATTAATGTTTTCAACTAAATCAAGGGTATATTTTAGCTTTGGTTGATCAAATGGCTTCCTCTGGCTCAGAGCATTTTCTATGGGAGATATTCGAGTTTTTTTGCTTTCTCCCAAGCATCATTTACTCATATACTAAAATTGTGTCTCCTTTCATTAAACAAAGTCCATCTAAGTTTGCATCTTGTCATCTCCAAGTATGGTACATCTTAATGTTGACTCATGGTTTTGATGAAATGCTTATATATAATGATGGAAAATTAATGCTAATGGATTGTGTTAACTTATAAATATTATTGATATATGGAAAATTATTGAATACTTCGGGAGTACTATAAATGCGTACTCCTCTCTCTTATATGAATTATGGGTCCCGCTATAAATTTAATTAGTAAGACCTACAATTATGTGAGAGGGAGAGTACGTACTTATGGTACTCCGGAAGTACTTAATAATTACCCATTGAAATATGATGAAAGAACTAACTGTATGAGAGTAGAAACCCAAGAGATCATAATTCCTACTCTGGTTGTCATACTTTAAAAAATAATTCAGACAATTCAATTCACACTGCATATTTTATTTAAAAATAAAAAAGACTAAGAAGTAGATATGTAAGAAATTGATGCAGTACGTATAAACATTAGCCTTTATGTGTACTTCTTAAAGGAACATAATTTTGAGTACCTTCTAGGGCTTCGTGGCAAATCTCGCGCTAGACCATAGAGAGTGTCAGAGTCAATGAGTCCACCACTCCCGTGTGGGATAGCCTTAATGTATTTGCAGTCTCCAACACTTGAGAGGATTGAATCAGATTGGTTCATTGCAAATATATCTCCAAGACCAACTGGAATGTCATCACGGCCCATCATATGAAGTAAATCATAAATGATGTCTATTGTTGCAGCATTTGCCCAACCAGTTGGACTTACTATTATTGCCTGGATGAAAGAAGAAATAAAATGCATATCAAAACTACTGGCTTTTGGCATCAATTGAGATTTCACAACCAAAATAGTTGCCATTTTTACTAGGATAAAACCTATATTGTGCAATATGTTAAGAATGAGTAGTAGCATCTAAGCAGAAAGCCACCGGTGCATAGTTCCCAGATTATGCATTGCTAGAAAGGAGTGACAACTAAAAGGTAAACATCATAAAAGAACCTAAAAAAGGATGCTGGGTGAAACATGAAAAATAAAGACCACTATACCTTGAGGTTGATCACTTCCACAGGTACTTTAAGGAGGTAAAACAGAGCTAGAAAATCTCCGGCACTCATATCCATGTCAAAAATAACAGTTTTCCCAAGTTTTTTAGATCCAAAATCTGGTTTGTAAAGAACTTCTTTGTAATAAGGAAATTGTGTTGTAAAATTACATCTGCCAGTATCTTGAGGGCGGTTTAGATCCTGCAAGAAAGCGTGATATAATTTCATCAATATATATGTTATTGTAACGATGAAAGACAACCATAATGAGTGCATTGGTGTACTTCAGGATACAGTTAGACATAAATTGTACATGGAAATTTTGTGTGTGTATGCATGTTCATCTGTATCAAGTATAAAATAACAAGGAGAATGTTAACAAGCACCACTTGGTGCTTGTTAAGTGCAAAAAAGACACACAAAATTTGTCAGAAAACGTAAAAAAAAATCTCAAATAGTACCAACAATTACAAAACTGAAAAAATGACATAAATTGCAAAAAAAGACAAATTTTGTCAGAAAAAAGTGAAAAGTTTTGTGGTTGACGGGCACCGCACAACCCAAATAACAAATTGGTGTTGAATGAATGATATTCAAGAATTTATGAAAGGAAAGATACGCAGATGAACTCACATCCAAGAAACTTATATAAAATTGTTTGTCTAGTGTGCTGTCATTGTTCTGATTTGGCTTTGCTTCCGTGGCAACTAGCACGCGAACTGCTTCTGGACCAGTTACTTCTGCTGTATAACCATCCTGTTGGATTATTGAGGGCATGAACATTTGAACAAGACAAAATATAAGTCCAAGTAATATTATTAATTCTCTACAAATGAAGAAAACTACAGCTTAGCCTGAGCTTAAGTATTATATATGTATGTATCCCCCTACCAAATGCTGAATTTTGGAGGAAAAGAAGCTAGAGCTTTGGTGGGTGAGACAGATAAAAAATGAGTCCAATTGATAGTAACTACTAAAAGGTTGTCTATCAGTCTATTGAGTGCTACAAGACTAAAGCATGCTACAAAAGCTACTACCTGGCATTTTCCTGTCCCATTCTTCACAATGCAGAATGGATCTCTAAGTCCAGTCTGAACATGACCACTATGTACTCCACCTTTTGTCAAATTGAATCTCGGAATGTCACGGCCATCAAAGAATGGATTGGAGCCATCATGCACCCCATAAGGTTTGTTTGAAGTAACTACAGTTATATTCATATACTCCATCTCAGCAAATTCATTTTCCCCATTCGTGTTGTTTGATTTATGCATGATTGAAATTGCCACACCAGCTGCAAAGGCGTCCCACATATAAAAGTTCTACAACATGTTAAATTGTATTACATTAACTTACTCGATCCTTGTAATTGATGCAAATCATATGTTTCATTGCTTTGTAAGTACGTATTTATACATAATACTCAAAATTGGCAGTCAAAAGAAAAGTCTTGAAAAGAGTATAGATCATGTTAACATACATTGACTACAAGTCAACCTCAAGCACCTTTAAGAACATACCGTATAAAACAGGTCACCAAGTGTTGTATCACGATCTGTTTTCAATGACTGGAAGCAGTATTGTGCCTCATATGTATTCTGACTCTTCTCAAATGTGTCAAAGAAATTCTTACTTATGGGGATGGTGTTTGTTGCATCCAGAGGAATAAGGGTGATGGGAATACCAGAATGGAAAACCTGAAAGAAACAGAATCACTATCAAATTCAGTCACTTTCAGCTTCTAGAGATGCACCAATATGTTATGCAAGTCTGTCAAGGTAATCATAAATTATACTAAGACACAATGATTGATTATTAGCATGCCTTAAGAACTGCATTACCTGGTATGAAGCAAAAGGGTCTGCAAATATATTGAATTCTGCGTAAGGATTACTAGTAGAATCTGAGAACAAATTGCCAGGGTCTCCGTTCTTTGACCTCACACTACCTCCCATGATATAAATATGCTCGATATTTCTCTTTAGATGTGGATTTTTCATAAGAAAAATTGCAAGATTTGTGTGTGATCCTGTAATAATTACAGTTATAGGACCCCATGATATCTTGTCAATCATCACTTGCTGAGATGTTGGTTGTTGAAGTGGAGTATACTTTCTTATCCCCTAATTACATAACAAAGTATGTGAGCCATGCATAAAATGATATGACCATAAAGAATTAAGACAGAACAAACCTTCAGTTTTCTCATATGAACTAATAGAACTGTTATTGAGGTTCACATATGATATTTGCAAACGCCAGGTATACAGATCTGGTTAAAGGTCTGTAGCTACTTTTAAAACACCATTCCAAAATCATGGAACAATGGAACATAACAATTGAACATGGTTTGTACTTAATAATGATGGGGACTCAAAAGACCTTAAAATTTTTACCTTATTTATAATACAACAAACGTTTCTCTACTTATTAATGTAAAAATTGTGCTTGAATTCTCTGTTTTGGACAAAATAGTGAATATAAATTTGAAGGATCAGTCAACACGTTTCATATAAATAAGAAAGTTAAGTTATTAGATATTGATGAGACAATACTTGAGTAATACTGTCAAGTCTAGTTACGTACCATGAAAATCAAACAATGATTTTAGTATTTTAATTGATCATATTATACCTTATTTTCTTTAGACCTTAGTCCAATGACAACTTACAGAGGCAATGAATCCAATAAGAGTTTCAATACATCAACATGCCGTTTTTCATAGAAATTACAGTGCAAATTTATACCTGTGGGAGGAAAGATCTTCGGATTCCAAAGTTGGCATCAATATCTAATCGCCCTCCCTCTCGACCAGGAGGAATAGCTTGTCTATATCTACAATATCCTGCAGTTGTATTCCCCTGATACATAAATTCACAGTTAGAACCATGCACATAATAACATGGGTAAAGAATTATTTCATGGGCTTGTACTTTAGGTTCTCCAATTAAATTCAAATATGTGACTGTATTGATTGATACATCACAAAATGTGCTATTTTCTGCCAAAAACAATGAAAATCACAACTCATTGGTCATTCCAACAGTCCAACCACATGTTTGAATTTAATTGGAGAACTTAAGGTAAAACATGCGAGTAACTGTGCTGCCCTTATATCATTAGTTTGTGGATTCATTTAGGTTTTTTAAGCTTTTAAACTCAGAGTGAGAACCATTCACACAATACTACATCGTACCTATGCTTTCAGATGACTTATATAACAAATGTAGTTTAGGATTTTAAGGTGCATGCATGCATAAGATCTTTCTAGCAAATTGTTCTTATAAATTTATTACAGAATGTACTTGTTCACACCTGTTCAATAATAGGAAGATAGCCTCCAACATTTGGCAATATAGTACCATCTTCTAGTATCCCACCATCGCCACCAACTCCAACAGCAACGTCATCACGGTCCATCATGTAAAGAATGTCATAGATGTGATTCACAGCATGTCCAGCATCAGACCATATATTTGCACTGATAGTGACTGCCTGCACCAAAATAATACCAGTGTCACTATGTTATAATAATTCAAGAAAAAAAAAAGAAAAAAAAGAAAGAGTCACAATATTCTCTGTAATAATCATAAAATAGTAGGTGCTTTTGAATCTTGATGAAGTGGATAAAGTGATAGCTGACATCAGAGCAAATATATGAAATATGGATGATGCTGATTTCAAACTTCTAGATTGTGTTAGTGCTTTCACACTGGATGACAAGTTGATTTTAGAAAGGCTACTTCAAGGTACTTGATCACTTATTTAGAGAAGCAGTGTCAAGGCAATTCAAATAAAATATGTTTGCTTTGTTTGTCGTAGAAATTGAGAATACAGTTAGCCGGCATTAAGGCAAGCTAAAAGTTTGGCAGATTGTCACTTTTGGCCTTCAAGCTTCATTTTTGTTATTTTAGTTGTTAAAGTTTATGTTTGTTGTCAACGTTAGTCATTCTTTCTATAAACTCTGTTAACTATTAAAAAAAAAGTTTTAAATACTTAAAAATCAATAAAATTTCAAAGTATTTTTCAATAAAATACACTAAATTTAAAGAGTGTACATGGTATTTTTGCTAAAAATAAAATGAAATTTTATTACTAATGTTCTGGCTTTAAAAAAAAAAAAAAATTAACGGAGTTTATGCATAGAAGGATTAACGTTGACAACAAACATAAATTTTAAGAACTAAAGTTAAATATAAAGAAAATTTAAAACTTAGAAGCCGAAAATGACACATTACCAAATTTAAAGAGAATAATTTGTAACTTTTAATTTAGTCAAAAAAATCACTTTCAAGAAGTAGGCTAAAGCACAAGAGGTATGTGTTGTTTATTGTGATACTAAAAGTGCCCTTTATCTCAATAAAAGAATCCAACTCTCCATTCGAGAGATCCAAATATTGTGAGAAATTATAACTTGAGAAACTTGAGGATTGTAGAAGAATAGTGGTCACGGAAGAGCCCCTCAAATAAGAGATATGTTGGCTGTGGTCACGTAAGGCGATCATCGCCAACCAACTTAATATTTAAAATAAATAAGTAAATAAAAGAAAGCAATTAGAAAAAGAAAATAAGTGGAAAAAATAAAAATTATATATATATATATATATATATCATTTTTGTTAATTGTCATTTTGGTCTTGTAAATTTGTATTTACTATCACCGTTAATCCTTCTATTCATAACCCATTTTAAGTTTGGCTAATTATTATTTTAGTATTGTAAGTGTCATTTTGGTCCCGTAAGTTCACATTTGTTGTCATTGTTAATCCTTAATAGCAACTTTTTTAGCGAAATTGAGGATAGGTTAACAGTGGCAACAAATGTAAAATTACATTACTAAAATAAATAAATAAAAAAGAAACCTATTGGATCAAAATGACAATAGACCTAACTAAAAGAGTGTAATTTATATATTTGAATAGACCTAACTAAAAGAGTGTAATTTATATATTTGTTTTAAATAATGAAATCAATGTCATTAAACGGAGGAGTAAGAAAAGGAAGCCAAGGAGGGGGGGAGGGGGGAAGAGAGTGAGAACTTCAGCATAAAAAATGAGGGGAAAAATCTACAAAACATACAATTTAAACTTTTTTAAAATTAAAATTTAGTACGTTGCTTAGTAGTCATGCATATAAATAGGTGTATTTAAAAATAATCACAATTACACACATAAATGAGTTTAAATTATACCTGATATAAGAGTTACAACTTACACATTTTTTAAGCTATATATTTCTAAAATATATAATAGTTTCTCATTATATATGATTTAGAATCTAATTAGATTTAAACTCTTTGATTTTTGCACTCAATAATTTACTTGTTACAAAAATTTTAAAAATTAGATAAGGCACATGACATAAAATTAAACTCTAATTAAAATGCAATTTAGAATATAATTGAATTTGGAATCTTTGATTTTTACACCCCCAATAATTCACTTAATGTAAATTAAAAATTAGATGGAATATATACATGACAATCCAATTAAAATCTAATTTAAAATCTAATTATATTTATCTTAATTTTGGCTTTATATATATATATATATTATTATTAAAAATCACTCTAGTGTGAGAAATATTTTTGTGACAGAAGAAGAGTGTGTTCTTAATTTGTTTTGATAGCATATGGTATTTGTCTGGGAAAGCATTGTTATTTCGGAATGAAATTTTAAAAATTGGACTAGGTCCCATAGTTTTTCCTTTCTTAACGGGGGTCTAAGTAAAAAAAAAAAATCCAATGTCTTGCTTGTAGATTGTTGTTGATTTTTCTGTGTACGTAGGTTGCTGTGCTTGACAAATTTATTTGAATTTGGACAAAGAGGAAAAAAAAAAAAAAAGAGTACCAACAATTTTTGTATATGGTCGTGACTATAGAAATTTATCCAAAAAGTAATTTTTGCTGTTTGACTTGCACGAAAAATAATGTATGTTGGTGTGGAATGGTGATGACAACAATAATGCGGTAGTATATATCAACTATGGAGGTAGTATAGTAGCATTGGTAGTACTGGTGGAAATGGTGGTGATGATAGCAGAGGCAATGGTGGTGGTAGCAGCAAAGGCGATAATGGTGGCAGTGTAATAGGTGGTGTAAAGGTGATGGGTGGTCAGTGACGGAATTAAGTTAGGGCTGAGGGGGGCCATGGCCCCCCCCCCAACCTTTTTTTTTTTTTTTTTAAATTTCTTAGTATATATATACATAGAAAATTGAAAATTTTCCCAAAATTTATATTATTGGCCCCTGTCCTCTATCCAAATTTACAAATTGACCAACCCTTTTACTTGTTGTCCCAAGAATAACAAGAAAAACCTTTGGACCTAACCAAAAATACCCACAAAACATATCACATTTCCAATCTAAACAAACCCAATTGTCCCAAAAATAACAAGAATAACCTTTAAACAAACCAAAATTATCAACAAATTAAGCAACAATCCAATCTAAACAAAAAAAACACACAAAACAACCACAAATCTAAAATCACAAAACACAAATTGAGTTTTTCATTGAAACTCAATTTTCTAAAAATCGAGTTTCAAAACAAGTGCATATTTCTAAATTGTTTCAGATGGGAGACGTTTTATTAGAATGTTTTGCAGAAAGGGGTAAAACCCCATTTTGGCCATCTTTTGCTAATATTAAATATATGCTAGCTTAGATTTTCATGGGAAAAAAATCTTATACCTTGGCCCCCCCTAGGTTTAAACCCTGGTTCCGTCCCTGTGGGTGGTGGCAATAATTGTGCTGATTCTAGTAGGGCAAATAAATTTAAGAGGGTGAGGAAGTAAATGACAGACAATGTATTTTTGCTTTTTAAAAGTAGAAAACATTTTGAGGAACGTTTTAAAATTATTTTCTGTACTTCGAAACTGTTATCCATTGATCAAAATTTTTGATCACACCAAATATAGAAAAAATATCAAAAGCATTTTTTTTTTTTTTGACAACAAATATCGCCTAAACAAACATGCAAAAGTTTTGACGTTCAAATCATATATATAGTTCATTCTCCAAAAAAAAAAAAAAAAAAAAAAAAAAATTCATATATATAGTTTTGCATGGAACGCTAGCTGACATGCAAAACTCGGTAAGTAATGAAAGAAAGTAACACCAATCGAAAATGGGAATACTTAGCTGCATGTGTTATACATTCAAAAGATTCATATATATGAACTTACTTCCACCTTAAACTCTGATCTGTTTTGCTTCAAGAGGTACAACAGAGCTAAGAAATCATCAGTATCAACATCTGTATCCAAAAGAATTCGATGTGGGAGTGGCAGACACTCCACGTTGTACAAATTATAAGCTCCAACAACTCCTATAATTAATAATACTACAACCCAGAAATTCCCATGCACCACCATTAATCTCATGGTTTCAAATTAAAGCCCAGAATTCTCTTCCCTGCAAAAAAGGAAATCGAGAAAATGCTCCTCGTTCCTGAAGCATAAACCAAAGAATAACAAAACACACAAAAAATAATGTCCTACACAAACCGAAGAATAACAGAGTGTGAAGATACTTGTACAAGGTCTTTGTTTGTTGTGTGTGGCTTGACTTTGTCTTATCCAACAATTGATTGGACTTTAAGCCATAGCCGACCTATGCCATTATATATGAAGTTAGCGTGCGGCAATAGTTTAATATAGAGAGAGAGAGGCAGCCACATATTAGTACTTGAAAATTAATATAACTGGTTATTAATCCGTGTGATACAAGGAAAAATTACTGATGCAAATTAATATAATTGGTCATTAATCCGTGTGATGTATGGAAAAATTACTGAAATTGAAATCTAATGAATGCCAAGTAATTATGCAAAATACCATGTAAATTAAAAGACAAATATTAGTGAATTTTGTTATCTTTAGCTGTTTGTGTTACATCTAGAGTTCATATCTAAGTTACTATAATACTACTTGTAGCAACTGAAGCTCACAATATAAGTATATTACATGAGGCCAAAACTTATATTATCTTCAAGCTCTCCTTAACCAATATAAGTATATTACATGAGGCCAAAATTTATATTATCTTCAAGCTCCCCTTAGCTTTATAGAGTCCCTAAGATAATTTCTTTTGTATTGAATTTTGATTTCAAAGGACTTGTTCAAAATGATTTGAATTAAACCTCACAAATTAGAAAGAAAAAATAAATAACATTACAACATTGTAGCTTATTAATATACAAATAAACTACCAATTTAACGTGAAAAATCAATATTAGTAATTTAGAAAGCAAAAATTAACAAAATTAAAGTTGTTACCCATTTAACCTAAAAATTTTCATAATTCTAAAGTTGTCAATCACCTATTAACAAATAGCTATTGATGTAAAATATTTAGTAATTTCTTCAATACCACAAGTTGTTCATGCTGTAAAAATTTGAGAGAATAACACAACTAGCATCTTAAACTCTTTCTTGCTTGGATCCTACAAAACAATATGTATTGTTGGAGGCAGAACATGCCATTAAAGAGACAACCAATTATGATAGTGTTAGAGGCAAAGTAAAAGATTAAAAAAAAAAATACTGAAGAAGCAAGCAGTTTGGCTAGCATACCAACTAGTTAATTTATATTAAAAGATATAAAAATCTTACAATCAAATAGAATCCACCTTAAAAGTAAATAAATACATGTGGTATAATTAGATAAATATAAGGTTCGTCAAGATGATCAGGTTTAGCAATGAAGAAGACGTAACAGCTATTAATGAGGGTAGTCTCTATCTTAAACTTGTGATAATGATGAAGAAGCAACAACTACTAATTATGTAGATCTAGCATAATTTTATTTCGATTCAATTACAACAAAAATGACAATAATTACCATAAACAATTATATAAAAAAAACCCTTTATGATATAGCACATCAAGGGGAATAAATAATAAACAAACCTATGAACTAAACAAATTGCAGAACATATAAACAGAAGTAGAAAACCCACTAAAGTGTTTCATTTCCTTAGACAATGTGGCTCAAGTCACAGTAAGCCCTGAAATGAAAAAAATATGAAGATAAAAAAGACACAATGACACTTCACAAAAAAGGTTGGGTAATAATGATAAGAATTACTCCTTTTGTCTCAATTTGTTATTTAATTCAACCATTACTCCAAAATAAAGGAGAAAGAATATGTATACCTTTCCAACTAGACTCCAAAGAAAATTGTAAAATGATAGCTTTATTTTTTTCCCATGTATGTCACATTCCATATGATACATATGTTAGGAAACCCATTCTTTTAATTTAGAGATACTCTAATTAATGTTAGCTCCTTGAGGAGTTTCTCTTTCTCCCATACTACATGGCAAGGTAATGTTGTTGCACATGCTTTAGCCTAAAGAGCAAGACTATCTTTTCCTTTATTAATTTGGATGGAGACTGTTCCATCAGATGTTGATACTTTTCTTTTTGCAGACTTTCTAGCTTCTTAATCAAATTTCAAGCGTGGTTTTTTTCCTATAAAAAAACACTAAAAACATAAGGAAACAGAAAAATTTGTGCCTTGTGACTTCTTTTGTTATTCTTTTAATGATAAAATGATAAATTTACCCTAATCTAGACATGGAACACCATGAATTTCTTCTGACATATGTTTATGCAAATTTGCAATAGTACTTAAATTTAAAAATTAAGTTTAAAATTGATCAATATGAAAATATAATTGATTGAATGCTTTACATCATATCATCAAGAATATATCTATTTACTTTGTTTCACTTGAGCTGGATTCATACATAATATTGCATACTAAATCAAATTAAACAACTTCAACACCACCAAAATGAATAAGGACAATGAAGTGCTAAAAGTTTGTTTTATGTTTCTTTGTTGTATATATGATGCTCTGCACAAAACCCTATATTTCTCTTATGCTACAAAGGACATAAGTTTCTGTTCTACATACCCCAATTATTATTAGTATTTGAGAATACCAACAGTTCTTCAAATTCAATTTCTATTAGAAATTAGTACAATTTAATTTCCATTAGACTATATATTCATTTTGAAACATATATTAAGTTCATATAAATTGAGCAAATCCACCTTAAACAGAGGCCCAAGAAGGGCAACATCAAGAACTTCTGATATGTAACTACCAATTTTTGTGGGATTCACCACGCTAAAGAACTTAATAACATATCACCAATAAATTTTAATTATTTCAACTACCCAAACAAATAAAGAGAGCAATAAAAATTCTCACCAACAACTATGAGTTGCAATACAAATTCTGGTCACCAACAACAGTGAGTTGCAATACAAATTTAAGGTAATTCACGCCACGCTTGAGTTATACTAATGCAACAACAATACAAATTCCCAATATCAACGATACTCAACATGAATTGTTTAGCCTCTCTCATTAAATAGTATCTAAATAAATTGTTCAACCTCTCTCACTTGTAGTTTCTGCTTCAGTAGACAATTCTTTTCCAATGTCAAGGATACTCTACCGACCATCCACTATGGAGCCAAATATTATTTTGGTTGCCTAAACTATTCGCCTAACAATGGAATCTCCTTCCGAAGCAATAGGCATGTAATCGCTTCATTTATATCCATGTGATGGCCAAGAGTACAATCAAATACAATCAAATTTAATAGAAGGAATTCTAAATCAATTCCACAGATGAAGGAGGGATTCACTTAAATGAGGAGACCAAGAAAAAAGGAGAAGTATCATGTTTTGGAAGCATGAATACTACTAAAACTCTATCATTCAATTTTCTAACTACTAAAACTCTATCACATGCATACTACTAAACTCTATCACACAAATTAAACAATATAAACCAATAATGTTACCGTCTCAAACATTAAAAAAAAACCCAAATCAAATTTAAACATAGAAACAAACAATCATATATCAATACAAATACCCAACCCAAATACATAAAAACTCATATATGACCCACAACACAAAAGAGGTAGTAATAAAAATAAAAAAGAAAGAAAAATAGAAATAAAAAAAGAACAATACTATTAATCTAATCCTTACATTGAACTATTATGTAGGGCAGTCACAAGAATAGAGGTCAAGAGCAACTGGGATTTAGAGATAGTTAAACTAAATCATCCATCATTTCAGTATTAATATAGTGTGATGAGTGGAAGAGATGAAGGAGTTAGAAAGCCAAAGTCTGGTGTTAGGAAGTTGAAGGGTTGCCATTTGAGATTGTAACTGTGGAACACAAAAGGTTGTTGTTTGAAATTGTAACCGTGAAACACAAAGGGTTTCCGTATAAAATTGTAACCATGAAAGAGATAATGTTGGGAATTATTTTCTTTTTAATAGTACTTTTAAATTCAGAAAAACTATTTTTAGATTGTAAGACAAATTCAGGAAAAAGAATGGTAATGACATAACTGCTGATGTGGTTCAACCTGAGCGTAACAACATTAAATGGTACACTTTAGATACTACTAAAACTCTGTTACATGGATTATACAATATAAACCAATAATGTTAAAGTATCAAGCATTAGAAAAAAAAAAACCCAAATCAATTTTAAACATAGAAACAAACAATCATATATTAGTACAAATACCCAACCTCAAAGTTGCCAAAATCGGGATCCTATGTAGGATCGTGGGAGGTAGGTGAGATCGTAGATCATAAGATTGGATCGTGGATTGTAAGTTCCTACATAATTTGAGGAAAAAAACAAAAAATAGACATTGGTATGTTAAATAATCACATAAATTATACATTCATTGATATAATTATTATAAATCACTATATCCATTTGTAAGCATCATTTAAGGAGGCCAAAAATATCAAAATATGACACTTTATTAGAATATTTTTTATTTGGTTCCAACTGACACTCTCTTAACATTAGAGTGGAAAAACTTGGTCTATTGAGATTTTATTTTTCATTTAAGTCCAATTGAGTCTTCTGTCAAGTTAAAAAACATTACAAGAAATAAAGGTCATTTGGGATCGTCAGAATCGTGTGATTTTACTGATCCTGAAAGATCATAAGGATCCTTGAAAGATCTGGATTGTTTTGGGCAGGTGAGATTGTAAAATTATAGGATTTTAGGATCCAAATCGGGATTTTGATAGCCATGCCCAACCTAAATACATAAAAACCCATATATGGACTACAACACAAAAGAGGTAGTAACAAAAATAAAAAAGAAAGAAAAACAGCAATAAAAAAGAACAATAATATTAATCTAATACTTACGTTGAACTATTATGCAGGGTAGTCACAAGAATAGAGGTCAACAACAACTGGGATTTAGAGATACCTAAACTGAATCATCCAGCTTTTTAGTATTAATATAGTGAGAGGAGAGGAAGAGATGAAGGAGTTAGAAAGCCAAAGTCTGGCGTTAGGAAGCTGAAGGGTTGCCCTTTGAGATTGTAACCATGGGACAAAAAAGGCTGCTCTAAAATTGTAACCATGAAAGAGAAAAGGTTGGGAATTATTTTCTTTTTATTAGTATATTTAAATTTAGGAAAACTATTTTTAAATTGTAAGACAAATTCAAGAAAACAATGGTAATGACATTGTTGTTGATGTGGCTCAACTTGGGCGTAGCAACACTAAATGCAACGCTTCAGATACTACTAAAACTTTATCACATGGATTACACAATATATACCAATAATGGCACTGTCTTAAACATTTAAAAAAAAAAACAAAATCAATTTTAAACATATAGAAACAAACAATCATATCTTAATACAAATACCCAACCTACCCAACCTAAGTACATAAAAACCCATATATGACCCATAACACAAAAGAATTAGTAACCAAAAAAAAAAAAAAAACAATAATAAAAAAGAATAATAATATTAATCTAATCCTTACATTGAACTATTATGCAGGGTAGTCACAAGAATAGAGATCAAGAACAAATGAGATTTAGAGATACCTGAATTGAATAATCCAGCTTTCAGTATTAATATAGTGTGAGGAAAGGAAGAGATGAAGGAGATAGAAAGCCAAAGCCTGGCATTAGAAAGCTGAAGGATTGTCATTTAAGATTGTAACCGTGGAACACAAAGGATTACTATCTAAAATTGTAATTGTGAATGAGATAGGGTTGAGAATTTTTTTTTTCTTTTTACTAATATTTTTAAATTTAGGAAAACTACTTTTAAATTGTAAGACAAATTCAGAAAAAAAAAAAAAGAATGATAATGACATGGCTGTTGATGTGGCTCAACCTGAGCGCAGCAACATTAAATGCTACGTTTCAGATACTACTAAAACTCTATCACACAGATTACACAATATAAAATAATAATGTTACCGTCTCAAACTTAAAAAAAAAATCCCCCAAATCAAATTTAAACATAGAAACAAACGATCATATATCAATACAAATACCCAACCTAAATACATAAAAACCCATATCTGACCCACAACCCAAAAGAGGTAGTAATTCTTTTTTTTTTTAAAAGCAATAAAAAAGAACAACACTATTAATCAAATCCTTACATTGAATTATTATGCAAGGTAGTCACAAGAATAGATGTCAAGAGTAACTGGGATTTAGAGATACCTGAACTAAATCATCCAATTTTTTAGTATTAATATAGTGAGAGGAGAGGAAGAGATGATGGTGTTAGAAAGCCAAAGTCTAGCGTTAGGAAGATGAAGTGTTGCCGTTTGAGATTATAATCGTGGAACACAAAGGGTTGCCATCTAAAATTGTAACCTAGAAAGATAAAGGGTTGGGAATTATTTTCTTTTTATTAGTATTTTTAAATTTAGAAAAACTTTTTTTAAATTCTAAGACAAATTCAGGAAAAAGAATGGTAATGACATAACTACTAATGTAGCTCAACCTGAGTGTAACAATATTAAATGATACGCTTCGTATACTACTAAAACTCTATCACACAGATTATACAATATAATCCAATAATGTTAAAGTCTCAAACGTAAAAAAAAAAAAAAAAAAAAAAAAAAAAAAAACCCAAAATCAATTTTAAACATAGAAACAAAAAATCATATATCAGTACAAATACCCAACCTAAATACATAAAAACCCATATATGACCCACAACACATAAGACTTAGTAAAAAAATTAAAAAGGAAAAAAAAAGCAATAAAAAAGAACAATACTATTAATCAAATCCTTACATTGAACTATTATGCAGGGTGTGAGAGACCGCAACTTCTTGAGAGGGTGCTCTCAAAAAAGAGATTTGGGTGCTTTTTCAGGGTACCTCCTTTTTTGGGTAAGTGGTATGAAGTTGCCACTTATTTTTTTATAAAAAAAAGATAAGAAAAAAAAAAAATACATACAACTTTACATGATCAAAATGTTTCATTGTCATTGATTGAATAAAAATAAATGCAATCTTGATAAATTGAACCTTACAAGGCTTTGAGTCCTAATTACAATCTACCAAAAGAATACATAGCTTTTTGTCCTAGTTACAATCTACCAAAAAGTAAAAGAAAGACAAAGCCTATGTCTACCTATTCAAAAGAACTAAGTTCGAAGGCTAGGTTATAGAATGAGAAGGTGTTAGGCACCCATTTCACCCAGACAAAATTTGGTCTTCTAGACTCTAATGACCAGTATACTCTTTTTGCATGATGTGCATGATATGTTGAACATACATGACACACTTGACCAAAACTAAGTCACATAAATCTATCTTATGAATGTATTCTCTTTTTTTTTTTTAATAAAAAATTTAGATATGGTTTTGTAAATAAATAAAATTTATTTGATTCATTAAAAAGGAACTAGATCTGTTTTTGTGTAAATAAAAAAAATAGTTTTGTAAAGAAAATCAGATTTTTGAATTAAAAAGAACAAGGTTTTTGCTAAAAAATATCAGATTTGTTTTGGAGTGAAGTTAAAAATGGTGATTTTTATTAAAAAAAAAAATCAGATGCATAAAATAAGAAAAAGACTTTTTTAGGAGAGGAACTGCACTCATGAAATAAATCTATGTTACATGCATCAATCCAAAAATCATCTCAACTTCTAACTTCTTCTTTTCAAAATCTGCTATTTTGTGATAAAGAAAATTTTCTTTAAAAAAAATCATATTTGTATATAATGAAAATACAAATCAATTTTGTGTTTTTAAAAAATAAGATATGTATTTAATGAAAATGCAGATCAGTTTTGGGTGTTAAAAAAATCAGATTTGTATTTAATGAAAATACAAATCAGCTTTGTGTGTAAAAAAAAAAAAAAAAAAAAATCAAATTTGCATTTAATGAAAATACATATCAATTTTTTTGTGTAAAAAAAAAATCAGATCTGTATTTAATGAAAATACAAATAAGTTTTTATGTGTAAAAAAATTAGAAATGTATTTAATGAAAATACAAATAAGTTTTATGTGTTTTAAAAAAATCAAATCTGTATTTAATGAAAATACAGATAAGTTTTTGTGTGTTAAAAAAAAATCAGATTTGCAATTATGAAAATACAGATCTATTTTGATTTAGAAAATCAGATCTGAAAAATTCATATAATTTTTTAGTTAAAAAAAAATCTTTGATATTTAGCAGATTTTGAGATTCAAGAGAAAGATTAAAACAAACAAAAGAATCATCTAAAGACATATTTTAAGAAAAGTTTAAACAACACATGACAACGACATTAGAAATCAAAAATAATAAAAACATCGTAAATCTATTCATGCATCATCAAGTAGAATTAATAGAAAGGAACAGAAAAAGAAAAGAAAAACTACCTCTTGCATGAGCGTGCTCTTCTTAGTGAAAGAATATTTTAGGATTCAAAGAAATTAATTCAATTCTCTTTGAAACCTAAACTATTTTGCTTACAGAAAAGAAATTCCTAAGGCTAGGGCCTCTAGAATGTCTTTAACATAAAAGAGAAAAGAAAAGAAGAGAAGAGCCAGAAAGAGGGGAGTCAGAGAGCATGAAAAAGTGTGCTGAATTTTGAGAGGCATCCTTTATTTATAAAGGCTAGGATGTTCAAAAAATTTGCATGATCAGAATACGAACTAAGACGCATCTTTATCTCTAAAAAACCGAAAAGGATGAGTTTTATCTCAATCCAAATGCCCTCATGCTGTGGCTCGCGTTTGTGCCAATCAGCACTTGAAAAGTGTCAATCGGCATTTGGACTCTTTTTTCGAGGTTTTTTTAGTCGAAACTTGCACTTAGACACGTTTTTAATCCATATTCTAAAAATTAAACTCCTTTTCTGATGATTCAGGTCTCTACAGCAATGATTATCTTGTAGATATGCACTTTCAAAAGTCTTGATTACCCACAATTTTATTGTCATCTGATTATCCTCTTTATTCTCATGCAAGCAAGCCTATTTTTTACACTAATTAACAACCAGTCACAAAATTATTTAATTAATTTTAATTGTCAAGCTAATCAGAATTAATTTGAATTAATCATATGTAGTTGGTTCTACATAAACAAAATGCATCTTTCAATCTGACTGTCCGATTTGGAAATCAGACATACCGTTGTGACTGTTAGAACCTTAAGACCAGTTTTATGATATGAAATGAATGAATTAATACATGTAATGCAATCATGAATTTTGGGTATATGAATGATCATTCTAGTGATCTTTCTTGATTAAATAATGGGTGCAAAATCGAGTATCTACAGAATGCCCTTCATTGACAGAACTTGTAAAGCGAACGTCAATGTAAAAAAAAGACACTGATTTTAGCAGTCATGATTTAATTGAGGCTGAATTTTCAAATATTACCTAGCCCTAAAACCTAAAACCTTGGAACATTGAACTAGTGCCTTGCTGCTTGACAAAAATGACAATTGTGAATACTTGACCTACTTGATAACCAACATTGAAATTAATCTTGATAACTGAGGTGACTGAGAGGCTTCTCTATCCTAGTCTGAATGTGGAAGGTCGATCAAGGGGCTTCTCTACCTCGATCTTGAATGTGGCAGATATTTAAGGGGTTTCTCTACCTTGGATCCTAAGCTATGGCAATCAAAGGGCTTCTCTAGCTTGATCTTTTCTACCTCAGAACTTGAACTGTGGTGACCAAGGGGCTTCTCTACCTCGATCTTAATGGAAGGTAACCAAGGGGCTTCTCTACCTCGAAACCTGAGTTGTGGCGACCAAGGGGCTTCTCTACCTTGATCTTGATGGAAGGTAACCAAGGGGCTTCTTTACCTCAGAACCTGAGTCGTGGTGAGCAAGGGGCTTCTCTACCTCAATCTTGATGAAAGGTAACTAAGGGGCTTCTCTACCTCGGAACTTGAGCTGTGGGGACTAAAGGGCTTCTCTACCTTAATCTTGATGAAAGGTAACCAAGAGGCTTCTTTACCTCGAAACCTGAGCTATGGCAATCAAGGGACTTCTCTACCTCGATCTAAATAGAAGGTAACCAAGGGGCTTTTCTACCTTGGAACCTAACCTGTGGCAACTAACGGGCTTCTTTACCTCGACTTTGATGGGAGGTAACCAAGGGGCTTCTCTACCTTGGAACCTACGTTGTGGTGACCAAGGAGCTTCTCTACCTCAGAGCCTGAGCTGTGGTGACCAATGGGCTTCTCTACCTCAATTTTGATGAAACGTAACCAAGGGGCTTCTCTACCTCGAAAATTGAGCTGTGGCGACCAAGAGGCTTCTCTACCTCAATCTTGATAAAAGGTAACTAAGGGGCTTCTTTCCTTCGAACCTTGAGCTGTGGCGACCAAAGGACTTCTTTACCTCGATCTTGATGAAAGGCAACTAAGGGGCTTCTCTACCTCAGAACCTGAGCTGTGGAGATCAAGGGGCTTCTCTACCTTGATCTTGATGAAAGGTAACCAATGGGCTTCTTTACCTTAAAACTTGAGCTATGGCGATCAATGGGCTTTTCTACCTCGATTTTGATGAAAGGTATCCAAGGGGCTTCTCTACCTCGACTAGATGAAAGGTAACCAAGGGGCTTCTTTACCTTAGAACTTTAGCTGTGACGACCAAAGGGCTTCTCCACCTTGATCTGGATGTAAGGTGTCCAAGGGGCTTCTCTACCTCGGAACCTAAGTTGTGGCAATAAAGGGGCTTCTCTACCTCTATATTGATGGAAGGTAACCAAGGGGTTTCTCTACATTGGAATCAGAGTTGTGGTGACCAAGGGGCTTCTCTATCTTGAATTGGAATTTTGCCTTCATTTGTTCCTTCTTGATTTGAATTTTTTCCATTGTTAGAAAGAAAACTTTGATTGATTTTTGTAGTCCTTTGAAAAAGATTTTATCTTTGAAATTTGAAACTTGGAATTTGAAACTTAGGATTGAAAATTTGAAATTTGGAATTGAGAGTTTTGAAACTTGGGATTGAAAATTTGAAAATTGGAATTGAGAGTTTGAAATTTGAGATTTGGAATTTGAAATTTGAAACTTGAAATTTGGAATTTGGCAATGTATGTAATATGTGGTGTTATTGAATGAATTTTGGCTTGAATTTTGGTGGCATTGAAGTTATGAAAAATTTTTTATATAGGCTTGATCGAACAAATTCATGATGAGTGCGGAAAATTTGTTGGCATGTGTAAGTCTTATTTCATAAGCATGGAAAAATTTTATGGGTATGGGTATGGAAAAATTTTGTGGTGGCATGAAATTTTGGTCATTGAAAATTTTTGTTGGGCATGAGATTTTCTTTGGTTATCCTAATGATGGGTCTAACACTTGTCTTTATTAATTTTTCGGATGAGTTGAATGGCATTGGCTGATGCCCACATAAGATCTTTGGAGGAAAGGATTAGAAATCTTGAGCTTGAGAACTGGCAACAAGAATCTCGATTTTATGCAAGTCAAGAAGGAAACACTGAGGGTGGCTCCTCCAAAGGTGGGTCGAGGAGATCTTCGCGCCGGCGGACCTGGAGTCCTAATGATTCTTGATTTATGTTTTTAATTTTCTTGCAAAAACAAGAAGAAGTGTTTCTTAAACAAATTTGTATTAATTTCAGTTTTTAGCTCTTTGTCCTTTGAATTGCTTCTGATCTTGTTGAAAATTTAAGTGAGACAAGTTTAGAATTCACCTGATGAGGTCTTGTAGTACCAATTTAAACTTATCTTGACCAATTTTGATGGAATTTGCGCTTACTTGAATGAGGCGGAGCCGAATGCCCCTAGTTTAGAAATGAATGCATGATTTTTGGAAATCTTGATTTTTTTTTTTATGAAAAGATGATGATGATGGTCCTTTTTTTGAAAATGAATGAGGCATGGTCGAATGCCCCTAGTTTGAGATATGAATTCATGGTTTTGAAAAATCTTAATCTGATCAATTTTTCTCTCTTCTCCTTTTTTGAAATTAGTGATGCAAGTGATGATTATTTTTTTGAAAATAAATGGGTAAGGCATGTCTGAATGCCCCAGTTTAACCAAAAAAAAAAAAAAAATTCTTTTTGAGTGTTTAATAGGGCTAAAAATAGATCTAAAGAGTGCCTAAAGACGGATATATATTTTGGTACTAAGATATGGGAAGAAGTTTCTCTGACCTAGGGGCAGTGCTTCCAACCCTAGTTTTCAGTAGAACGTGGTGCTTGCTCTCAAGCAAGCTTTTTGTTCTCGTCGCAGCTTCAGCCGTGAGTGAGAGGGTTTCATTTGTGTGTTGTAGTGTCATGGAGAACTTGGTAAGGTTGTGGGAGCGGTTTTCCTTGTCTTAGGAGGAGGGTTCTTCGTACAAGTCTGAGGCAATGGATGGAGGGCCTGGCCGTGTAGTTGCAGCAAACTTTTTCACTCACAAGGCTCGTAATATGGAGGCTGTTGCTAGGATGTTCAAACCCTTGTGGCACACGAAGTTAGGATTTGAAGTCAAGGATGTAGGGAATCACATCGTACTCTTTATTTTTGGTGATGAAGTAGATGCTGAAAGAGTTCTCATTGGGGAGCCTTGGACCTATGATAAACACTTGGTTTCGATGAGGCGCTTGGAAAAGAATGTCCCTATCAAGGATTTAGCGTTTAACCGGATCAGCTTCATGATCTTCCTTTGGGTGATATGACACCATGATCAGCTTGTGAGATTGATAAGATCATCGGTGAGGTGCAATCTGGATTTAACAAGTGGGTTTCTCAAGATGGCAATTGCTATATGCACATTTGGGTGTGTGTAAATACATCGAAACCACTATGCAAGGGGCGTAAAATCTGTTTGGAGGATGGCATAGTTAGTTGGGTTAGATTTAAGTATGAAAGACTATCCAATTTGTGTTACTGGTGCGGGCTAATGACACATAGCGATAAAGATTGCGATCTTTGGGTGCGGAGTCGTGGGACTTCGACAGAGAAGGATCAACAATTTGGTGGCTGGTTGAGAGCTTCAGCGACACTACCCAAGAAGTGCTCAATGGTCAAGGTGGACGGGTGCGAAAGGGAGGAGGTGAATTGTGGTTTCCAACAATGAAATTAGGGTATGTAATGAGGCCAATGATCATGGTTTGAATAGGTCTGATGTGGTCCCCATTGGAAAGGATCGAAGTGAGTGTGTGCAAGAGGATGGCATGGATATGTCTGAGCATCTCGGTAAGAAGCCAAGTATTCAGACCGAGGACTTCCAGGGAATTCTTAGTGAAATTGATCTAGGGTTGGCCAAGTTTGATGATCACAATCCGACTGATCCTCCTCTTAAGTACTATGAATAGTTTGGCACCTCCTTCTAATGATTCCAACAGTCCAGAGGTTTTGCACTCTTCAGTCACAGAGGGTAATACTCTATTAGGTGGGCAGATTTGACATAGGAAGCAGTTGGTGCGAGAACTTGCTGCCACTATGAAGGAAAGGGGTCTGTTTTCAGCTAAACGTGGTTTCCAGGAGGGTATGGAGGTGGAGGATGATTTCATTCCTGCTAAGAGACGTTGTGCTAATACAAAAACTTTTGAAACAGTGGAGGTTGTTGATCAGTCCTGCTGACAGCAATGAGTTGCTTAGCCTAGAATTGCCATGGGCTTGGGAACCCATGTGCAAAAAGAGAACTTGAAGAGTTAATTATGGTTCAAGTTCCCCTAATTATTTTTTTATCAAAAACTTGGGCTGATGAGCAGTTAGATAGGTTGAAATGTAAGATTAAATATGCCGATTTATTTGTTGTTCACAGCCAGGATATATATATATATATATATATATATATATAAAGTTTCCACACAACAAATTACTATACAACTATTTGTAGTTGGCAACCTATATTCTTTCCATGATCAGTTCTTTGAAGATCCATATTTGCTGTTAAATTATGGGCCAATAATTTTCTCACAAAGAGGTTTACAAGATCCACGATACAAATGCACACATGCAAGCATATATACAAACAAGCCAATATTTGTTGTTTAATTATGAGCCAATGAATTTTTTTCACAAAGAGATATACAAGTGGGGAGTGATGGAACCCTCAAACAGGCAAGCAAGAAAAATGCACTCATGCATGCATGAAAGAATAATAACCCCCATCCACCATCAAAGATTTTTGAATTCCAAATAAAATGATTTAAAATGTTAAAAATATTATAAATTTTACTACAAAAAATTTTACAAATTAACATCGTAATAAATATTACGTGCTAAATCAAAAATATAATAAATAAATTTCTTCAATATTTTTTCATATTATCTTAAAAGTTTTTTTTTTTTTATATAAAATTATTGTAACAATGAATTCCCCCTACCACCCCCACCCAAAAAAAAAAAGCAGAGCACGTTCTATGATGATCTAATGTCATCCGCATATATATATGGATCTATTTATTAAGGCCTATTGCTTAAAATTAGTATACACACCCGCTGATACAAGAGTTCAGTTTCACGCTTGGGTACTAGTCCAATAATCAATTCCAAAAGTACAACCCTAAAGGAGAAGATATCTGCTTTATCAGTGAGCTTTTCACTTCTAAGATACACTGGATCCAGGGAACTGCATTTAAATACAAAATTATTACAAAGACGTACAATAATAACTAATACGAAAGTTTAAAATGAAACGCAGTAGCCAAGCCGTCATTGCATTTTAGCATTTGTTATACTGCTTCAAAACTAGACTTTAATTGCGGCCACACCTCAGCTTTATCTAAAGAACGCAGAGAAATAATGGACTTACCCCCAAGTTCCCTTTACGGCAGTGGAGACATAACTTTTAGTATCTGATGAAAACTTAGCGAGCCCAAAATCTGCAACCTGAACAAAAGATCCAAGTATATTATTGATTTATGGTATAATAGAATGTTGCGTGGCAGGGCATGGCTTGAATTGCCACAAGCCGCCCAGTCAACTAGAGCATCTCCAACAACCTCTTTAAACCCATTTTCTCTCCAAAACTCACAAAAACTAGCTCCAACAACCTCTCCAGAATGCAAAAAATAAAAATAAAAATAAAAATAAAATAATTAGAGTAATTGCAGTCACTCTTTTGGTGTGGAGAGCATTGTCGTTTCTTTAAAAAAATTTAATGGAATAAATATTGAAACACCTATTTTTTTATTCAATTTTTTTTTTTTCTCTCTGTATCACTGACTGAGCTCTCCCTCTCTCTTCGTCATTGTATGTCGAGGCTATAGGCTGAGAACATGGACAATCTTGGCAAAGTAGTGGAGGTAGACGACGAGGGGGTGTTGTGAGCTGCAGCCGTGAGTGAGTTAATGAACATGGGCGCCCAATTGAGCCTATCGATGCAGGCTAAGAGCCAAGAGAAAGGCATGGCAGCTGGAGGTGGCTTGATCTCTTCTCTCTCTATCGAACTCAAAGCTACTAAACCATCTCTCTCCTCTCTGTCAAACCCGAAGCCACAACAAATCCCACCCAGTACCGTCTTTCTTTTCTCTCTCTCTCTCTCTAGCTTAAGATTTGGGTTTTTTTAAAACTAAATTTTTGGGTATTGTTGGATGATAAAACTTAAGCAAAAGAAATTTGGATCCTGTTGGTTGGTAAAAATCTGAGCAAAATAGATTTGAATGTTGTAGATCCATGAAAATGGAGAAGAGTTTTGGGTATTTGTTGGTTGATAAAATGTATCCAATTTTGGAAAAAAAATAAGAAAATAGAGTGAAGAAATAATATTTAAATGGTGATAAAAAGTCTAATAGAAAGTATATTTACCTAGTAAATGCCCAATGTAGGACTTATCACACACTCACACAACATACACTTAGAAAATATCAAAATCAAATATGGGTGTCACATTATACACATTACTTTTGGCCTTTTGTATGCTAGACTTAAAGAATTATGATTTCTTGTAGTGTGCTGGTTATGGTGAGAGAGAGGTCGAGCCTCTTGGTACAATGCAAGTGTCTTTTACTAAAAATGACAAGTTGTAGATTTAAGTTCAAAAATCAGTTTCTACAATAAATTAAGGTTGAGGTTGCCTAACATAACATCTCTCAGACATCATAAAAGTGGGATTTTTGTGCATTGAGTATGATCTTTTTAGTTTTGTGACTTTGTACTACAATTGTAATCTCCCTATTTTCTTAGTAAAGTGTCGCCAATTTTGCTCTCTAGCTAATTTTGCAAACAAATTAGTTATGTGATCAAAATTGAAACATATTACTTATGTTTGTGGAACCCATTTTTAATTAAAGTTTTGGTGAAAAAAGATGTTTGTGTTAGTATTTGTGACAAACATTTCTTCCATTGTAATTTAAAAAACAAATTAGTTATAGACATAAAGATCAAAATTGGTAAACATATACTTTGGTGGTGACAAAACATTTTCTAATTGAGTGTATTTGGGACCCACAAACAGTGTCATTCCAGTGAAATGTGGGATGTTCAAAGTGGTAGTGGGTCCCGTGCATAGTGCACGGGACCTACTGACAAGTTTGTGTCCCACATGAAATGCACTTCTGGTAAAAAAAAAAAAAAAGGTGGAGGAAAACGCAAACTCTGGGGATTTCATTGCTATCCAAATGTTCACTTATACTTGAACCACGTAAATTTTTGTGTTCCTTATCGTTTATTTTAATTTTTTCTATTCTTAATTTGTAAAAAACAACTACTATTTGCTACATTCGTAATTGTTATCCAAATTTCACTATCTCAACACAGACAGATATATTTGAAACTTAAACCAAGGATCACATGAAACCACTAATAAACCTAACCTTTGCGTCAAAATCAGAATCAAGGAGAATATTAGCTGTCTTGATGTCACGGTGAATGATATTGGGCTGACCTGAAGATATATTGAGCTCAAAAGGAGACTTAATCTATAACAAGAAAATATTCATTAGGTTCGCAATTGATGTGGTAAACAAACATAACTCACAGTAGTCATGCAGATATGCCCATCCCTTTGCAGAGCCTATAGCTACTTTTAGTCTAGCTGACCAATTCATAGGTGGACTATCCAATCCTGCAATGTCAATTTTCTCAATAAAACGCTTTATAGTAGTTTCACCGTACATAAACACGTTAGACTACCAATTCAAATTGTTCAAATCCAAACAATAAACTGTGATCCAACACTTACCAATTAAAAAAGAATACAGGTTTTAGCCTGTATTCTTTTGGAATCTTTCTGAAGTCTTGTATCAATAAGTAGAGAACTCATGAGTAAATAAATGATTACTTTTTTAATTTCGTTTACCAGTGCTACTACCATTAACACTATTGCCACATGTTAATGTTATGTTATGCAGTTTTAAAAGCCACAGGATTTCCCTTTTATCATTCTTTCTACGTCACGAAACCGTATAATGTTTTATTGGCTCTAATAATATGAACAACGATAAGCTGTCTCCTAAAATAAACTGTTAGGACATATGTAGTTCAAGTGGTTGTTATCATATGTCGCTATTTTATGTAATTGGCTTATACTTAGACAAAACTCACTTTACTTGTAATTGGGTAGATTTAAGATGTGTTTAACACTTCAAGAAACAGTGTTTCAAGATCCAGTGTTAAAATCATCAAAGTCTGTCCAAGAAACAAGCAAGGAAGTGCAAGTTACTAAATCTCGACACATACCTCGACACATGCATCTATCGAGATTTAAGAAACTGTTTTGCCTCGAACCTCGACAGCTTCTCGACAGATCCTCGACACCTCTATCTGTCGAGAATTAAAGAAAACAGTTTTCAAATTCTGTTTCAAGTCCAATCCGTGAATGTGTCTTTGAGACTTCTTTTCTCCTAACCCTAGACATATAAAATGATTGTTTTAAGGGCCGTCAAGATGACGCAAGTTGCACATTCATTCAGAACTTTGTGTTCATGCAATTTGTGATCTGAAAGACAAAGTTCGTGCCCTAATTCATCTCTGATGATTTGAAGAACTTTGCAGCCAACAACTCTCTCTCTAGTTGGTGTTTGAAGTCGCGTACTGGGATCCGCGCATCTGGTTAGTTACGTACTTGGGAGCCGTGCATTGAAAGGAGAAACTGTCACTACAGAATAAGTCCAATTGAGTATTGGAGTAAGAGTTCAACTGTAGGTTGGTAAGGTACTGGGATTCCTTGCTTGTAACTGCTTGTTATGATAATAGTGGAGTTTCGGGAGTGGTGACCTTAAATCACCCAGTGGGGTTTTTGCCGTCAGGTTTTCCCCATTCGTAAACAAATCACCGTGTCATTTATGTTCCACTGCATTACTTAGTTTTGGTGATTTGTTTATGCTGCCACGTGATATTGCATGTTAATTTGATTAATTAATAACTGGGCTAATTAATTAATCTAAGTTATCACAAGGGGTCAACGCGTTTGTGGCCTGTCAAGTGGTATCAGAGCAAGCACACTCTGATTAGGGTTCAATCTATTGTGTGTGATCCATTCGACCCCTGCTGTCATGGATAGAGGACAATCTCTTATTATACCTCCTTTATTTGATGGCACTAACTATGTATACTGGAAGGTACGCATGAGAGCTTTCTTGCAGTCTTTAGATGAGAAAGTGTGGCAAGCTGTGGAGATAGGCTGGACCAAGCCTACAGAAGCGCTGGCCGACTGGGATGATGCCAAGATCAAGGCGGCAAACTTCAACAGCAGAGCATTGAATGCCCTATTTAGTGCAGTCACCAATGAGGAGTTCAAGAAAATTTCCTCAACTGAAACTGCTAAGGAAGCATGGACCATTCTCCAGACAACCTATGAGGGCACCAAGGCTGTCAAAGATTCAAAGCTACAGAGGCTCACCACACGCTTTGAAGAAATTAAGATAGAGGAGGATGAGTCGTTTGATGAGTTCTATGCCAAGCTTAAGGACATAGTAAACTCAGCCTTTAATCTTGGGGAAACCATCCCTGAACCCAAGATAGTAAGGAAAGTGCTCAGATCGTTGCCCGAGAGATTCCATGCTAAGATCGCGGCGATCGAAGAATCAAAGGATATTGACAGAATTCCTTTGACTGAACTGGTTGGAAACTTGCAAACCTATGAGTTAGGGCTGACCAGGTTAGGCAAGTCAAGCAAGGGCAAGAGTTTGGCACTAAAGGCCAAGAGCAGTGATACGGATGATTCTTCAGATGATGAAGATTCCAAAATGAAGTCCTACATTACAAGGCAATTTAAGAAATTCATGAAGAATGCAAATGGAAAGGGCTTCAATAAAGACCGTAGACAATCCAGTTCTTCACAATTCAAGAATTCAGATAAAGGGAAGAAGGATGTCAAGGATGGCAGTCAGTACACTGTTCCCGCTGGGCCAAAATGCTTTGGGTGTCAAGGCTTCGGACATATGAAACAAGAGTGTCCTACGTACCTTAAGAGCATAAGGAAGAGCAAGACACTTGCTGCTACCTTAAGCGACACAGAGCCCGAGGACGATTCCGAAGATGAAGACGACGGAATCTTGAATGCCTTCACTACCACTGTTAATCCTACTGATGGGGTTACTGAAGAAGTGGATGAAGAGAAGGAATTGGTGGATTCCAAGCGTGAGATTATGGATGACCAAGATGATATCCACACCACCTATGAGAAACTGTACAAGCTTTTTGAAAAGCATGAGAAACTCTATAGGCTGGCCACCAAGAAGCTCAGTGATGTGGAACTCAACCGTGAGGAGCTATCCACAAAGGTTGATGAAGCGAATCAAACCATTGGAGCACTGAGGTTCGAAAACAATTTCTTGGTTGAGAGGACCAAGAAGCTTGAAGCGGAGCTGTTTCAAGTCAGAGCACAATTGGAGAGGACATCAAGTGCAAAATTGGACGAGATGCTAAGTGCTCAGAAATATTCGTCAGATCGTACTAGATTGGGGTATGAATTCTCTCTCTCTAATATTCCTCCTGCTAGTACTACTGTTTTTGTTCCATCTGCTAATAACATTAAAACTGAGGATAATAATGCTAAAACTGACTTAGCTAGTGAGAACATAGATAAGGGCAAGTCTATCCTAGGCGCACCCCCTAAAGTTGAGAAAAGGGAAACTAGAAGCCCTAGGAATAAGAAGGCTAACTTTCAAAAGCCCAAACAAAAGAAGCCACATCTCTGTTATCATTGTGGTGTTGCCGGTCACACTCGACCAAATTGCTATAAGTGGCGTGCCACTCAACAGAGCAATGGCATAATAGAATCTGGGAGCCAGAATCAGCTTCAGTCTTCTCTCGCTCCTCTTGGAGACATTCTTAAAGCCATCATGTTCCTTTCGAACTTGAACGGTTCATATTCTTCTCCCTCTTCACCGGTTCAAGAGTCGACCAAAAGGAAAGGCTTTTCCAAGGTGTGGAAGGCAAAGGGATCTAAGTGATTTTAGTCACTCTTTTTTCTCTCTCCTGTTTTTGTGTGTTGCATTATTTGTGTGGTTCTTTACTGTTTTGAGTCAGTCTAGTTTTATGCATTATTTTGCTTTACATGTTTTTGTTTGTGTGTTTTCAGTTTTGTGTTTTATTTTTACTTTTCTGATAAAAATAAAAAAAATTGAAAAATTGAAAAATACAAAAACAATGTGTGTTTGTGTATATTGGTTCATGTGAAATTTTAAAATGGCCATTGAAACAGAGTTTTCTAAACTTTGTATCACTTGTAGCTTAGATGAGAATTTTTCTGCACAACTAAGCAAGTGAGCTTTGTAGCTCTTTGTTTGTGATGAGTAAGGTTAAGTGATCTCTTCTTCTTAACACTCGTATCACTCTTTTTGACGGGTTGAACTAGAAAATCCTAAGAGAAAGGCATAAATAACCATCTCACCACTGTTACTCGCCAATCATAATATGACATTTGTATGCTTCGGCATAGCAAAAGTGCAATGTCAAAAGCTTAACATAATTGGGTATTTCTTTTCTTTCTCTTGTATGCCCATGCATGATATGCTTGTTAAAAAAAATATGCAAAGATATAAAAAGAAAAAAGATCAAAAATGCTTTAAAATATGGTTGCAAGCGTGTTTTCTAGGAGATGTGGGAGTTATAGGATGTACCTCGAAGGTGATAGTCCCCATCAAACAGTTATGATTGTATGTGAGTTAAAGTGATTTTCTCATATCTCAAATCGTCATATCATTGAGACACTTATGCAATCTTGCGATGTTTTCACACACAACACGCAATACTCTTTGCTATTCTTGATACATGTGCAGGTACAATGTGATTTGGCCATCACAAGGTTTACATGCGTTAATGTATGCTCACTAAACTGTCTGGACTTGTTTTTGAAATATAAAATTGGTTAGACTTGTTTAGTGTGTGTGTGCGTGTTTTGAGATACATGTGCATCAAAATTCTTGTTGAGAGATGATTTTGAGAGCTTAATGTGTTGCTTGGACCTTTGGTTGAGTTGCATGCATGATTGCATTCATGTCTGTGTTTTTCTTCTTCTGAAAAACGGTTTTTAAAGGCATCTTGACACCTCCTCGATACCTCTCGACACATAGCTGTCTGTCGAGCTTCTTAGACTTTTTCTTATCGCAATCTCGATAGATACCTCGACACCTGGCGGATCGATCGAGAAACTTTCTGTCTGCTCGATAGCTTCTCGATAGCTCCTGGATCGATCGAGATTCCTTCATGGTTGATTCTTCTTTCTCGATACATGACCTCGATAGCTTCTTCTGTCGACGTGTTTTTCTCGACACATGACCTCGATAGCTACCTCGATACCTCCCGATAGCTTCATCTGTCGAGAATTACTGAAGGTGTATAAGAAGGTTCTTCGCGATTTTTCAGTCATTTCGCTCAATCTCTCTCACTCAATAGAACAGTTCTCTCTCTCAAAATTTTTCTTTTTCCCTCCAAACCTCTTTCAAAGGCTTTCTCAAGTGTTCTTCTCGGTCTTCATCACTTGGTAAGCGTCTTATCCCTCATTTCCATGCATTTCATGTTTTATAAAACCCTAGGTTTTGTGTTTTTGAAAATTTTTGGGATTTTTCAAAATTTTTGAGGTTTTCATGAAATTGTTGAGTTGGTTTTATAGATTTGATCTTCAAAACCACATGCATTGCATCACATTAACATTCTAATTGTATTTTCATGCATTTAGATATGTGTCTATCTATTGTGTGCTGTTAGGTTTGGATTGGGCTGAGCCCATGATGTTTTTATTGTTGCATGTCACATGTTTATGCATTATCCATGCATACGTTCTTCCTTTTCAATATTTATCTTCCAATATTGAACTGTTTGGAACTTTTGTGCTTGTCTCTTCTTCTTCACCCTCTCTATGTTTGCGTTAGTAGTGTCTATGGCACCTAAACGTAAGTCCATTCCATCCCAGAACCCTCTGCGTTCTAAGGGATCGTCTTCTTCCGATACTACTCCTCTTTCTATCCGGTTCTGTGATGAGAAAGCCCATAAGGACTTCTCGGAGAACTTTTCTAAACGAGGTGTTCATTCAGAACGCCATGTTGTCGTGGCAGACTTTGCCGACACCGACCTTCCCGATGTCATACACAGTCGGGCTTGGGAGTCACTGTGTGATGTCCCGGTCACATGTCCACTCGTGTTGATATAGGAGTTTTACTCTAACATCCACGGGATCGATTCTTCAGTACCTCTTTTCTACTCTTGCATTCGAGGTACGCGCTTTGCTGTCACCCCAGAGTTAGTCTCTGAGGTTCTTCATGTCCCTAGGGTGGATCATCCTGATTACCCTAGCTGTGAGCGTCTATGAACTGTGTCCCAAGACGAAATGTTCTCGGCGTTTTGTGAGCGTCCTTCCTCTTGGGGAGATCATATGTACACACCATGTCGACCTTTTGCTAAAGGTCCTCGTTTCCTTAACATGGTGATGACCTTTGTTTTGCACCCACTTTCTCACTACAACTCTATCACAGAGCCTCGCGCTCGGTTTTTGTTGTCCCTCCTAGAGGATCTCTCTATAGACTTTCCTTCTCACTTTATCTTTTCCATCATAGATGTCTATAGAGATACGGCCACCCGTGATAAGCTCATTTTCCCTTCTGCTATCACGAGGATTCTTCGCCGTTTTTCGTCCCATTCCCTTCGTCTGATCCTTACCATGTCATGTCTGCCATAGACGCCGCTACCGTAAAACATAGCGAGGCACAGTTTAGATTGAGACAGTCCGACGGTGCCACTCCTTCCTCCCGTCCGACTACCACTAGTCCGCTCGAGCATCTGCTTCTTATTCTTCGAGCGACGTCACATTAGGAGACATCATGGCGCAGCTTCAGCGCATGGATGCTCGCCTAGATACACTCTCCACAGAGCTGTATCAGGTGAACGTTCGTGTTGGTCGCATCGCTAGGTGACAGGCGACCATGGGCAGCTTTGCTTCAGAGGTTTCTCCTTCGCCACCTCATGTGTTGACTGAGTCTGAGACTGATGCTGAGGGCGATGATGATGATGCTTCTGACGATGATGATGACTCTAACGATGATGATGATGATGGAGATGCGAGCTCTTCGGATGAGATGTCTATATGACACTCTACCCTTTGTCACTCGTGACAAAAAGGGGGAGTAGTTTGGTATGTATGAGAGTAGTCATGCTTAGGGGGAGTGTTAGCGTAGGACATTTTTGTTAGGGGGAGTGTGGATTGAGGGATGTAGTGAGGTGATCATATGTATTTTTTTCTTTTCCATCTTTTTAGAGATACATTGATCATGTATTGACATACATTATACTTCTTTTCTTGATATATATGATGATATATGTTTTCTTTCACCTACCTTTACATGTGTTGTTTCTTTTCTGTCTTTATACACATGTTTCTTTACTTGTACGCAATCTATTATTTCTGTTTCACACAAAGATGCCTTGATGTGTTTTGTTTATAAGTGTTTCAGAAATACAGGTTGTCAAAGTCTACTTGCCATAAACTCTCTTCTTGCAAAGTTTTTCAAGAGTTTGTGTTAGGATAGATTTTACTGTATGGAACAATTAAAGTATGAGTTGAGTGATTTATGACTTCTCTCATATTTTCATTTGTTTGTTGTGGTTTTGTCACAGATTGCCAAAGGGGGAGATTGTGAGGATATATGTAGTTCAAGTGGTTGTTATCATATGTCGCTATTTTATGTAATTGACTTATCCTTAGACAAAACACACTTTACTTGTAATTGGGTAGATTTAGGATGTGTTTAACACTTCAAGAAACAGTGTTTCAAGATCCAGTGTTGAAGTCATCAAAGTCTGTCCAAGAAACAAGCAAGGAAGTGCAAGTTACTAAATCTCGACACATACCTCGACACATGCATCTATCGAGATTTAAGAAGCTGTTTTGCCCCGAGCCTCTACAGCTTCTCGACAGATCCTCGACACCTCTATCTGTTGAGAATTAAAGAAAACAGTTTTCAAGTTCTGTTTCAAGTCCAATCCGTGAATGTGTCTTTGGGACTTCTTTTCTCCTAACCCTAGACATATAAAATGATTTTTTAAGGGCCGTCAAGATGACGCAAGTTGCACATTCATTCAGAACTTCGTGTTCATGCAATTTGTGATCTGAAAGACAAAGTTCGTGCCCTAATTCATCTCTGATGATTTTAAGAACTTTGCAGCCAACAACTCTCTCTCTAGTTGGTGTTTGAAGTCGCGTACTGGGATCCGCGCATCTGGTTAGTCACGTACTTGGGAGCCGTGCATTGAAAGGAGAAACTGTCACTACAGAACAAGTCCAATTGGGTATTGGGGTAAGAGTTCAACTGTAGGTTGGTAAGGTACTGGGATTCCTTGCTTGTAACTACTTGTTGTGATAATAGTAGAGTTACGGGAGTGATGACCTTAAATCACCCGGTGGGGTTTTTGCCGTTAGGTTTTCCCCATTCGTAAACAAATCACCGTGTCATTTATTTTCCCCTGCATTACTTAGTTTTGGTGATTTGTTTATGCTGCCACGTGATATTGCATGTTAATTTGATTAATTAATAACTGGGCTAATTAATTAATCTAAGTTATCACAAGAGATCAACGCGTTTGTGACCTGTCATAAACAAACATCTTTCTCCCTTATTCCACGCAAATACAATTTTAAAGTACAAAGATAAGTTAGTGAAAATTGCCCAAAAGATCGAAGATTCAAATTATAGATAATGACTTACCATGCAGATGATATTCCAAGTTACGATTAGGGACAAACTCATAAACAAGCAATCTTTGTTCCCCAGAAATGCAATATCCAACCAATGAAACAAGGTGTTTGTGATGGATATGACTAATGATCTCAACTTCTGCCTTAAACTCACGCTCTCCCTGTTGACTTTCCAATTTCAGCTGTTTAATTGCAACCAGTTTCTCATTTGGAAGGACCCCTTTATGCACATGACCAAAACCTCCTTCACCAATAAAGTTGTTCTCGGAGAAACCATTAGTTGCAATGACTAATTGTTCATATGAAAATGCAGTGAACTGCTAACTGACTGATAATTTAGTCGTATTTGAGGCAACTACCCTCCTAGAAATTAAAGGGAGAGAGAGAGAGATAATTTGGATTAAAGTTCTACTTGCCTTTTATTTCCTCTTGCTGTCGTTAAATACAAACTTGACTAAATTTCAAATACAAAAGATAACCGAATCCTAAGGGAGTTCTATCGCAAGATAGCTCCTTATCCTAATCATAATAATTAAATGATAATTCAAACAAATCCTAAGATAACTCCTTATCCTAATCAAATAATAATTCAAATAACTATTCAAACGACAACTAATCTTGAGGCATTATCCTTATCATTCTAGAATTCTTTCTCTAACCACTTTCAACTGCAGTTACACCACTTGGCTCCACGTTGTCTTGAGACATAACATTCCATTCCCCTAGAAGATGAATCTTGTCCTCAAGATTCAAATGAGGAAATTGTTGCTGGAGATCCTGAAAAGATTCCCAAGTAGCGTCCTCCTCTGTTGTTCCGAATCAACGCACCAGTGCATCTTGAAGGACTTTCTTCCCCACTTTGCACCAGCAAAAATCCAAGATCCTAACAGGTTTGAGCAGCAAGTGACCATCATCTTTCATCATGGGCAGTTCCGTAGCAACGCAGTCTAGAGCACCCAATTTCTTCTTAAGCTGAGAGACATGAAGGACCAGATGAATCCGAGAATGATCTGGAAGTGCCAACCGATAAGCTACCTTGCCCAATTGTTCCACAATCTGATATGGACCATAGAACCGCAGTGAAAGCTTCATGTGTCCACGAGTGGGGAGAGACATCTGACAGAAAGGTTGAAGGCAGAGATATACAAAATCACCAACCATAAATTCTAGCTCGCATCGATGACGATCCTTATTAAGTTTCATCTGATGTTGGGCTGTCACCAAATTTTCCTTCAAAAGCTTCAGTATCTCATCCCGCCCTTTCAATGATGCCTCCACCTGTGCAACTGCTGTAGTGCCATGTTCGTAGCTATGAATGGTGGCTGAAGCTCAACCGTAAACCGCCTCAAAAGGAGTCATACGAGTGGCAGTATGGTAATTGGTATTATACCAATATTCAGCCCATGGCAGCCATTGCAGCCACTGCTTTTGCTTGGAATTGGCAAAACAACGCAAATATGTCTCAAGGCAGCGATTAAGAACTTCCGTTTATCCATCAGTCTGCAGATGATAGGCCGAACTCATGCATAATTCAGAGCCTTGTAGCTGAAAGAACTCTGACCAAAATTGGCTTGTGAATATAGGATCCCTGTCAGAAATAATGGAACGCGGCATGCCATAGAGGCCCATAACTTCTTTGAGAAAGACCTCTGCCACTCCTTTTACTGTGTAAGGGTGTTTCAAGGCAATAAAGTGACCATATTTGGATAAGCGATCCACCACCACAAGGATCACAGAAAAGCCGTTTGAAGATGGAAGACCCTCAATAAAATCCATGGACATATCCTCCCACACACGATCTGGAATTGGTAATGGTTGAAGTAGTCCAATTGGAGTTAATGATTCATGTTTATTGCGTTGGCAAACATCACAGCGCTGCACATAGTCTTGAATATCCTTCTTCATGCCGACCCAATGGAAACTGGTAGCAACTCGTTTGTAGGTGCAAAAAATTTCGGAATGTCCTCCAATAGGAGTATCATGAAATTCACAGAGCAAGGTGTTCTTGAGCTGTGACTTTTGTGGCAAAACCAAACGACCCTTAAACCACAATTGCTCTCCTTGAACTTCATACCCATGGTTATTGGATGGATTCTTGGACAAAGCTTCTCTCATGGCTGTTAATTTCGGATCAATTTGGGCTTCACGTCGGATATCCGCTAACCAAGTGGGTTGCGGGTAGGTGATGGCAATGAGCTCGCCATGTAAACGAGAAAGGGCATCGGCTGCCATATTCTCACGACCAGGACAATATTCAATGTCAAAGTCATATCCCATTAACTTCACAATCCATTTTTGCTGGTCCATAGTGGAAATACGCTGCTTGAAGAGGATTGGATACCGATCCTTCACCGTGAGCAACTAATCATTCGAACTGTGTTTGATACTCATGCACAGTCCCTATTTGATGTAGCTTAGCTACAGCTTCGTCAAAATCTACGTAATCGAAAGGCCCAAAACGAATACACAAGGCTGGAGTAAATTCCTCCCACTGCACATTTGGTTGTGATTTCTCATACCATTGGTACCACTGCAAGGCATCATCTTGCAAATGAAAAGATGCCAAGAGCACCTTCTCGTTCGGATCGGTTCTCTAATAGTGAAAGAATTGTTCAGCCTTGTAAATCCATCTGGTTGGGTTTTCCCCATCAAAGGGAGGAAAATCCAAGCGTGAGAACCTGGTTTTCAAGCTACGGTGTTGAGTGCCTCGACCTTGTTCTCCAGAACTTTCTCTAGTCTTATGATTCTGATTGATGGAGCCATTGTCGCTGTCATCGTTGTTGTTGGTCTCATCCAACCGCATGCCCTTTGCCTCCAAGGCTCGAGTTATTATGGCAACAGCACTAGTGAGAGCATCTAGTCCTACCTTCACTGTAGCAAACTCGTCCTTTTGAGACTCAACCTGTTGCCGAATAGAGTGGGTGCTAACCTCCAAGGCCAACATTCGGTCGTCATTAGTATTTGATCATGTATGGGGTGGGTTGTTTGCCATTTGGCTCTGATACCAAATGCAGTGAACTGCTAACTAACTGATAATTTAGTCGTATTCGAGGTGACTACCCTCCTATAAATTAAAGGGAGAGAGAGAGAGAGAGAGAGAGAGAGAGATAATTTGGATTAAAGTTCTACTTGCCTCTTATTTCCTCTTGCTATCGTTAAATACAAACTTGACTGAATTTCAAATTCAAAAGATAGCCGAATCCTAAGGGAGTTCTATTGCAAGATATCTCCTTATCCTAATCAGGATAATTAAATGATAATTCAAACAAATCCTAAGATAACTCCTTATCCTAATCAAATAACAATTCAAACGACAACTAATCTTGAGGCATTATCCTTATCATTCTGGAATTTTTGTCTCTAGCCACTTCCTGCTGCATCTACACCACTTGCATCTACACCACTTGGCTCCACGTTGTCTTGGGATTGGGACATGGCAGAAAGCGTACTTTTAAAAAGACGTAAACATCGGCCAGTTGATGGTCTTGGAGTAGGATGACCTGGAGGAGAAGAAAACAAGAGCATTAGTCAGTTAGTTATAATATAAAGTGGCATCATCTAAGACTAGAAGATTGAATGATAATATATATAATATGATTGATGACATCTTTCGTCCAAAAACATAATGATAAAAATGGTAAAAGAACATGAACAATTGATTCCAAGTACTAATGAATTTAACGGCTTTCAACAATTCCTTAGTGGTGTGTGTGAAATTAACTCCAAAAAAAAAAAAATGTTCTTCATGGAGAGACACGTAGGTTGTAGCAGTTGTCTTTGCAATAATTAAACCCTTCCATAGTAGTCAACCTTGTACTGCTTAGTTAAAATGAAATGCTTGTATTGCAAATCAAATCCATACACGGAGCTATGATGTTAAGAGTTTCAAGCACACTTAAGCATAGACCTCTTGAGTTTAGACACAAAGCATAAGAGCAATCGCATCAATCCTTCCAAAATAGAAAAAGTAGAAAACTTTACACATTTTACCCCAAAAATAATCCACATTAGTGGAGCTAAATTTGTGCAAATTTCCATTGTTACTACAGTAACCGTGTATATTTACACGATTACTATAGCTTTTCATTTCACTTTTTTATTAATTTTTCTCTCACCAAGCTAGTCAGGCTGTTCTCAACTTCTCTTTCTTTTCCTCTAGCTCCAAAGCCTTTGCTTTCTCAATCTCACACACTCTCTCTTTGTCTAAGCAACAATCATCTATGTCCATCTTTGAAAGATCGTCTCCTTGATTCTGCTTCTCTAGGCTTGGAGTTGGAGATCACACTAAAATATTTTATCATCTTCATTCTTGGGCTTCTAAATTTTTCTAGCTCATCAATGGAGTTTTGGTATGTGTGGAAGTTCCGATGCGGTAATTTTGGTGGATGAGTGATTTTAGAGTTTGTAGTTTCTCTCTTTCCAATAGTATATAGCCTAAAATTGTAGGGTTATGGGTATGATTTGTTGGAAATTTTGTTGTATTTTGAGTTTTGCTGGAAACGTAGAAGCTGGGTTTTGATATTTGAAAATCTTAAAAAGCTAGGTTTTAGGGTTTTGATATTTGAGAAGCTAGGTTTTATTTAAGATTTTTTGGAAATTTTGTGTAAGATTTAATTTTTGAGATGGGTTTTGGGTTTTGCAGGAATCTTTGGTTGATGGGGCTATGAGAACATACACAACAAATTATTTGAAATACATCATCTGAAGTTACCTTTATCCTCAAATTGAATTTTAGATTAGAACTGGCTGCATCTTTATCTATTATAGAGGTTGATTTAGAGTTGAAGTCTCTATTTTATCCTTGATGGGGTGGTATGTGTGCAAATTGGGGGTGGTTTTTGGCTGAGGAGGATAATTAAAAATTAATATTTTAATAAAATGTGATGTAAAATAGATAATTTGATATGAGATGTTTTCACAAGTGATTGTGTAAAATAGAAAAAGTGGATTTTTATACTAAAATAGACAAAGTTTTACAAAAACGGATAACAATGCTCTAAGGTGTGCCAGGTTAAAATGAAGCATACATTTTTCAGATATATTATATAATAATCTCTAATGAAAAGTTCATATATTCAAAATTGCAATATATTGTACTTATCAACTATAATAGATAATGCAATTGGACAAAGTAAGTTCATATTTCACTTAATAATTTTAGTTTCTTAAAATTTTTATATAATAAATTTATAAAAAATTATTTTTGGATATAAATTATAATAATAATCTTGTTATAGAAAGTTGAAACATAATATTGTCTATAATTCTTGTGTTTAATAAAAAAACACATCTGTGATAGTTATGATCAAATTGTAGCATACTTCGTTTTTAATTCTTTCCATAGTTTTCAAAGAGTAATTGTGACCTTCAGTTCATAGTATGCATTTTTTATCAACCTATCAGAGTTCTCAAACTCTAGGTTGAAATTTTCTCTTTTTAATGATCATCATCTCCACTAGGCCTAATAGTATCATCACGAGACTCTTCAAAATCATGTTTCTCTCCATTTGGGAGAGTACCAACTCCAACATTCTCTTCAAAATGTTGAAATTTTCTTGAAGAGTTACAGTAGCTCTCCACACATGAAGAGTCATTGTAGCTCTATAAATGATTTTTTGGAACTAAAATATTTAGTCCTTTCTATTTCCCCGAACCAAAATATTCAACATCTCTCTCTCTCTCTCTCTCTCTCTCTCTGTGTGTGTGTGTGTGTGTGTGTGTGTGTGTGTGTGTGTGTGTGTGTGTGTGTGTGTGTGTGTGTGTGTGTGCGCGCGCGCGTGTAAATAATAAGAAAGGAAAAGTGGGTTCACATCACACAAATGATATCATTACCATTGTCCTGTCACTTGTTTCTTTCCTATTTTTATTGTCTTTCATCTCATTTTTTAATTGTCTTCTATATATTTCAAAGCGGTTATACATCCATTAAGTTAGAGATAGGGTTGCTTACCAATCAACTATTTCATATTTCGTAAAAAAGTTTGTTTGTGTTTTTACTTTTTAGATCCAAATTAGATAAGCAAACAAACAAACCATGCTCCGAAAATAACATGGAGCATTTTCATAAGGCTTTGGTTTTATTTATTTACAAAATAATCAATATTATTTTAATTATTAATTTGTGTTTAAATTAAGGGGAATTTATTTAGAAATTTTATTTGCACATTACATTATAAAAATTTCTTAAAAGATTAATTTTCTAAACACTTTTTTGAGTTAAATTTTCTAAAACATAGTTTAATTAGGATGGAGCGAGCTTATACAGCAAATCAACTGCCCAAAAAGCCAAAACTTCACGATAAATAAACAAAACAACGGCATATATTACATATAGGCCACCAAACAACCACCACAAACTAAATTATAAACTAATCATTAAAGATGAAATTAACTAACTATTAACCAACTAACTGAAATATAATAGACTCACTTGTCGCACGTCCTTGGACTGGTCTCCGATTTCTCCTTCTACAGCAAATGACGAAAATGGACACAGCAACCAACAGAATTAACCCTCCTATCCCTGTCCCCACTATCAGCCCCACCGACGGCGTGGTTTCCAGCAGATATCCGTTAGAGGAAGTATCATTCCGTGGTCCCGTCGGTGGTTCACGTGCATCAGCCGATAGTCCTGGCGTCAACGCTTCAGCAGGTGGTGCTGGTGGACTTCCATCATATGGTTCAGCCGGTGGTGCTGGCGGACTTCCATCATATGGTTCAGCCTGTGGTGCTGGCGGACTTCCATCATATGGCACAAAATACGATGGCACTGGCGATGGATATTTTGGAGAGGACGCCGGAACTTGATGGAGCTTCCGGTGCCAGGACATCATATCGCCAGAGAGCTTGTTTGCATATGGGTGTAAGTGTGAGCTTGAAACATTTAACGGTTGCGTCAACGCTGAAGCTTAAGAAAAAGAAGAAGAATAAGTAGTGAGAAAAATGTGGTGGTGGTGGAAGAAGAAGTTAATGCAGTGGGAGTACAGGGGACCCTAGACACGACGCGTACGTAATCAATCACAACCATTCACAATCTATGAGCCCATGATATGTGTTTTTACACACCATAATTACTACAAAATCAGATGTTTATTATGCTTAATTGCGTGAGAATAAAAATCTCCAGTAATGGCCATGATTAACGCTAAAGCCCTTTAATAATTCGTTAGATATCTGTATAGCTGTGAATAATTTCAGCAAGTGAAAGCACAACCACACACAAACACAAAAATTTACGTAAAAAATCTTTTTTCTTTGAAGAGAAAAACTATGAAAAAAAACTTAGAATAATTTCACAATATTAAATAGAGATCACAACACTTAAAGATACAACTTAAATAATGAAAAAACTTCTTTTTTTTTTTCACTCACTGCTCTCTTCCTCACTATGTATCTTTACGACTCTTACTCTTTATATTTTTCTCTTCTCTTTTGCTTGCTCTCAGTCACGCAGTACTCCAATACTGCACTGTCTTCAACCTCACTCACTAGGATTTCTCTTCACTCTTCTCCTCTCCACCAAATGGCCGAATGACCTTTCCTTTTATTTTTTTCACATTTTCTTTTTTTCTTCCTTCCACACTCTTCACGTCAAGTCACAATAAATACAAGCCAATTTGTCTCAACTTTTGTCAATTCTTCTGATTGGAAAGCTTCTCCAACAAGTTCAATTTGCTAACTTTTTGACAATTTTTTAACAAGCTCATTTAATGAGCGTGGTGCAATGCACACCCAACAAAACCATCTAGTGAATATATGATAAATGTGACATACATGTTAGTCTCAGTTCCACCAACCAACCATATGTATGTATGTGCGTATGTATGTATGTATTGATATGCATTAGCTTATCCTTTGACAAAACGTACTTTACTTGTAATTAGATAAATCTAAGTTGGGTTTAATGTATCAAGAAGTGTGTAAAGTTTACATCTTAAGTGGTATCATTAAAGACATGAAAATTTATCCAAGAAACAAGTAAAGAAAAACAGCTTTAGTATTTCTCGACACTAGCATCGATCGAGATTTAAAGAAGAAACCCAACACAAGCTCGATCTTTCGAGATCTACGATTTCAGAATTCTCAAATCTGAATTTTGGCCAATTCACTCTCCAGCACTATTCTCAATGAACGAACACCCATTTCAATGGGGAGGATTGCTTCCATCCCATACACCAATGAATAAGGAGTGGCTCCTGTGGAAGATCGAATTGATGTTCTATACCCCAAAATTGCATAAGGTAATTGTAGAAGCTTGTACTCTTCTTCAAGATTCGCTCTATATTCTTGTTAGTAGCCTTAACTGCTTCATTAGTCTGAGGATGGTAGGGTGAAAATTTATGGTGCTGAATGTTGAACTGTCGTAGCAACTTTTTTGTTTCTCCCTTGAAATGCAGCCCATTATCTGAGATAATTTTATGTGGTACCCCATATATGCAAATGATATTGGTCAGAATAAATTGAGCAACTTTCTTTGAGTTCAGAACCTTATATGAGGTAGCTTCTACTCATTTAGTGAAGTAATCAATGGCTACAAGTATGAATTCATAGCCATGGAATGTTGTTGGGTGAATCTTCCCAATAATGTGTATCCCCTATGTAGAGAATGGCCAAGGTGATGTCATGGTATGTAATGGCATGAGTGGCATATGCTTCAGATCTCCATGGATTTAGCATTGATGGCACTTCCGAACATGAGCCACACAGTTGGCTTCTATAGTGGTCCGATAATTACCTTGTTTCATTATCTTCCATGACAGCATGTGTGCATTCATATGTGGCTCATAACTTGATCCATGAACCTTTTCAATTATTTGTTATGCTTCCTTGGTGGTCACACAGAGGAGATGAATTCCATCATATGATCTTATGTAAAGCCTCTCACCACAAATAATGTAATTAGTAGACAACCTCTTGATGGTCAATTAGTCATTCTTATCTGCAGACTTCGGGTATGTCCCATCCTTAAGGTACTGTAAGATATCTGAATACCATTCACCTTCTCCATTCTTTTCCTCACCTTCCTCTATTGTCATACAATAAGCTGGCTCTTCGTTTTGTTCCCCCACTATTGGTCTATAGCTTCATCTTCCTTTGGTCCATCCATCATGGATGTCATTGTTGCTAAAGCATCTGCAATCTGATTCTGCATCCTTGGCACATATTCGTACTTGATCCTACTGAATTTTGAGGCCCACTTATGAAGACATTTATAATAAGGCATTGGCCTTTCTTCTTTGATCTTCCATCTATTTTGGATTTGAGAGATTATCAAGGCTGAGTCACCATACACATCCAACTCTTTCACTCCAAGGCCGAGGGCCGCTCGTAACCTTATAATGCAATCTTCATATTCAGTGGCATTATTGGTGGCAGGAAAGTTGAGCCTACCAAAAAATGAGATATGTGTCCCTTTTGGAGAAATTAAGAGAACCCCAATGCCACTTCCACTTTGATTAATTGCTCCATCAAAATACATCTTCCATGATTCCAACTCGATCCCCATGACATCTTCATCCGAAAAGTCTCCTTAGATTTCTTCAGCTTCTTCAGTTGAACAGTGGGCTAAGTGATTAGCAATTACTCTTCCCTTCACAGATTTCTGAGTCACATATTTAATATCAAATTTTGATAAAAGCAGGACCCATTTAGCTGTCTTCCCATCTTGCACAGGCTTCTCCATTAGATATTTTAATGGGTCCATTCTTGCAATCAACAATACCTTGTAAGCAAGCATATAATGTCTAAGTTTACGGGTTGTCCATACAAGTGCTACACATGTCTTCTTAAGTGGTGAATACTTTTCCTCATAAGGCAACATCTTCTTGCTGATGTAGTAGATGACATTCTCTTTTTCTAGTCTCCTCTAGGTATTGAGCAAGCAAAGACCCATTGTTGTATTTGTAGTTGTGTGATACAACAATAATGCTTTTTCAGGTACCGATAGGACGAGTATTGGTGGCTTCATTAGATAATTTTTAATCTTCTTAAAAGCTTCTTGGCATTGTTCATTCCATACTATAGGAACTTCCTTCTTGAGCAATCAGAAAATTGGTTCACATGTCATGGTAAGTTGGGCTATGAATCTGTTGATGTACTGTATCCTCCCCAGAAACCCTCGAATCTCCTTTTTAGTTCTTGGAGGCTTCATCTCTACAATTGCCTTGATTTTGTTAGGATAGAATTCAATTCCTCTTTGACTTACCACTGTTGTGAAATTTTAAAATACTCACAAGTGTACGAACAGAACCGAAGTATAGTTTGACAAGAACGAGGTCGAACCCACTGGAACTTGAATGAACGTAGGAAAATTAATTAAATCTTAACCAAATTAATCCTAATCTAGTTTAATAAAAATTGATTGTTTTGAATTAAATAAACTAAGCAAATAGTTAAACTAAGAAAAAGATATAAAGAAATAAAAAGATGAAAACAATCAAAGGAAAGGAATTAAGGTTTTGAAATCCACCTTATTAATTCATATCAGCATATATTTATGATCATTGATTTTTCTCAACCACTGCATGATAATCTAGAAATCAATCTTGCTATCATGGAAAATATCATCATTAAAACTTATGTTTAAAAATCTAAAGTATGTTCTTCTTCTCTTCTTAAGTATAAAATCAAATCATCAATTGTATCTATAGCCAAACAAATTACAAGATATATCCAATCCTAAAAATCAAATCATAAATTGTATTCATTGACAGATAAATCACAAGCGATATCCAATTTTATAATCAAGAATTAATAAACCAAGCATTCAACTAATTAAGATAAATCCTAAATCATGAAAAAAACATGATTGAACTCATATCTAGAATCTCATCTTAGTCAATTGATATGAAGCAAGAACAATTTAAATCATTAAAGAACAACTATTGTGGGAAAAATCAAATCACATAAATATTACTGATAATCCTTAAATGGTTTCATCCTCAACCCTAATTATAAATTTAGATACTTATAGTAATTAAAATAAAACACAAGAATAAAATATTAAACATTAAACTAGATAAATAAAATAGAGAAAGAAATAGTCACAATGCTATCATGGAGAAAAGCTACAGAGAAGCCACATGCGGCACTACCTCTTGCTCCAAATTTCTGTTTTACATCTCAGCCCTAGCACTCCTCCTTGAATTTTGCCCTAAAAAGCCTTTAAATAGGTCAAGGAATCCTATTACAAGTTGACTTCCCGTTTGGAGAAAATCCCAGATTTTTAGGCTTCGCTTAACTGATGATTTTGGCCCATTTAACCTCAGAATTCGGACTTTGGGTAAACTACAAAGTTATAAAACTTTAAGTTAACTTTCCAACCCAACTTGAATCATCTCAATTGGACATCTGAGCCGAAATTTATGCCAAAAATACTAACTGATGTGTAGGCTGGAATCCTAATCCGAATTGGACTTGGATTTGGTGCAAATTTCCTTTGATTCTTTGCTCCAATTAGGCGTAAATTTAATTGAGTTGGCATTCTTTAATTTCATCATGGCCCTTGTAAAAGTAAAGTCCATTAGCTTTCTTCTTTGCACAAATCAACTTATTTAATTCTATTCTCCTAAAAAAGACAAATCTAGCTATAAAATCCAATTAAGCACAAAATTGATTATTTAGCATTATTCCAAAACTAAATATAAAATGCATGAATTACCTCAAAATAAGTATGATAATGCTTTCTAACAATGATATAAATATGCAAAATTAAGCTATTATCAATGCACATCAACCATAAACCCTAACAGCTTTCCGGATGTGACTCCGAAAGTGCATTTCTTTGGATTCAACTGCAACTTGTAGAATTGGATTCTTTCAAAGAACTTTCGCAAAGCTGGTATATGCCCTTCACGGTCTTTGGAATTCACTATCATATCATCAACATAAACCTCTACTTCTTTAAGGATCAAATCATGTAACAAAGTGGTTGCTACACATTGGTAAGTAGCACCAGCATTCTTAAGGCCAAATAGCATGACCTTGTAGCAATATGTCCCCTATGAAGTAATGAAGGAGGTTTTTTCCATATCTTCTGGAGACATCTTTATCTCATTGTACCCAAAAAATCTATCCATAAATGATATCAAGGCATGTCCTGCTGTGTTGCTAACCAGGATGTCAATGTGAGGCAAAGGAAAATCATCTTTTGGGCTAGCCTTATTCAAATCTCGGAAGTCTACACACATTCTCACTTTCCCATCTTTCTTTGGCACTAGAACAACATTAGCAAACCACTCTGGATAGTTAACCACCCTCAAGAATCCTGCATTATGCTGTTTCTCGACCTCTTCCTTGATTTTGAGAGTCCATTCAGGCTTCATTCCTCTTAGTTTCTGCTTGACTGGCTTCATGGTTGGATCTGTTGGAATGCAATGCTGCACCATATATGTATCAATCCCAGGCATATCTTCGTATGACCACGCAAATACCTCTTTAAATTCTATCAATAGTGCCACTAATGCATCTCTCTCAGAGGTGGGGTATTGCCCATTTGTATCATTTTAGGTTCATCATCAGTTACCAAGTTAATAGATTGGATTTCTTCTTTTATAGGTTCTAAATGCCCTTGTTTTAATTTTTTATTATTAAGAGTTTCTTTACCAATTTTAGAAATAAAAACATTCAAAGCCAACAAATAAGCAGAATCAGAAATCATATTATAAGTAAAAGAGTTCTCAACAGACTCAATAGACTTAACTAAAACAGACTCAATAGGAATACTATCATAAAAAGACTTGACAGGAATATTAATAATAGCAAAAACAGACTCGATAGGGACAGAAACAATGTCCTTGGCAGGGGTGACTGGCTCGATGATCTTGATCTTCTTCACAGAGTCCTTCATAGGGTGGGTAACTCCTTCCCATGCCCAGTTCTTCAACTCAGTTATGGCTTCGACAATGGCAAGTGGCTCCTAGTGAGTTCCTTCTTCCCTCAACATCAATATTGTGGGATCTTCATCCATATTGTTAGGTTGCTCAAAGTGTGTTTATGTGTAAAGTTGGAATCAAGTAATTGCAGGAAATTACTATTCAATTTCTGCAAGGCTCGATCAATCAAAAAATAGACTCGATCGGTCGAAGCTCATGCAGATTATTTTTCTGTAGAATTTTACCAACTCAGCCCAAGCCAGTTTGACATGTAGGATTTTATAATTTATGTCTCATATAAAAAGAAAAACTTTAGCCACGTTTTAGAAGTTGTTGATATCCTGTATGTGTGAATCTCTTGTGAGATCTAAAGGTGTTTACCTTTATACATACTTAGGGCTATCAAGATCAAGATTGATGTTGAGAACTTGGTGATCTCTTCAGTTGTTGTTTCAAGAGCTTAAAGAAAAACACAAGTGGGTGTACTTGTGGATGTTATGGATCTAAGAAAGAAGTAGTCCGTGGACTCGGAGCTGTTATGTGGTCATGGTAATAAGTTTTCTACTCAAGGTAGCATTAGGATATTAGTGGTCTAAGTCCTTTTGTAAAACTTCAATTCTTTCATAATGGATCTGTTTTACATGATATAATTTGAATGTGTTAACCTAGATTTAAATAATTTATCTAAGTAATCACTTGGCCAAATAACTAGATTAAACAACTGGTGTTTTAAGGGGTCTAAAAAGGTACACATATAATTTGTGCCTTCATCATCAATTTCCATATCTGTGGGCTTGTCAGTTACAAAAGCATCCAGGTGCTCTATGCCATCCATCCACTCACGAAACAAATCATGCTTCCCTTTGTTGTTCAGGTGGGTGTATTGAGGGAGGTATTCTGACTCATTCCCTTCCATCTTCTTATTATCATCTTCAAGGCTCTTCAGTGTTATGTTTCTGAGACTATAGGCCATCAGTTTTTGGTCTAGAGCCGCCAATCTAGCATCTATGACATCCTCTTCTTCAGTATATGGGGTCAGTGAGCCAAATTCTGAATTGTGAAATGACCCCAACTCAGGAATCTTTCTACCATGCTTGTCATATCGAGGACCTGACTTGACTTTGAACTAATATTAGGTAATTCAGCTCCAATTCAAGAGACGCCTATAGTCTACATTATCGGCTTCTCGAATCTCCTCTTCTGCAATTTCTAACACATTTTTTAGCCTGTATTGATCACTGTCAATATTGCTCCCCATGTCTATAGGTTTAGCTTTGGCATTATCCTCTATATCTTCATCATAGTAGTCTACATCATCATCATAGTCTTCATAATAAAGCTCATCATCTTCATATTCTCTATCACGAGGGGGTACACCCCAATCATTACCACTATATTGGCTATCATAGTTTTCACTATCGTTGCTTTCACTTTCACTGTTGCTATCATCTTCACCATCTCCACTATTACTGCTGCTGCTATCATTACTACTATCACTCTCGTTGTTGCTACCTTCATCATCATCACTAGGGGCTTTTCCCCCTTCCTCATCTTCATTACTTGTTCATGCTTCATATGGGCTCTTCAACGCATGTTGGCAAGCCTCCCAGTACTCTTCTTCTTCTATATTGCAAATGGCATCTCCAAGGAGCATGGTCATTGCATCAGGGTCCATGTAATCAGCCCAATCAGTAGGAACCTAGGTTGTATCTTCCTTCTTTAGTTCTGGAAGCTTGTTATTACAATCAAGTAGTAGCTCAAGTCCAGGCATCATAGTTCTAGTCTCAGGATCAAATCTTGGTTCAGGAAATCCCCAATAGTGTTGACTATTTCCAACTTTAACAAACTTTTCGTTCAATGTAGGAGTATAGGGCTTGAGGGGTTTTGTAGGACAAGGAAGTCCTTTTGCTTTAGCTCTGGCTCGAGCCATTCTTTTCACCTCCATCTCTAACAAGTCATCATCAGTGGGCTTATAGCCTAGCCCTAAAATTGGTGTGGCAATAGTAATCATCGGGACTTGAACAATGGGCTTCTTCACAGTCTTCCCCAAGTTCATCCCTGGAAGGTAATTCATTCTCCTCATCATTGCTACCACATTATTGTTGTTGTAGGGAGCAAAGTCCATAGAAATCTTCTCAACTTCCTCCTCCCTTCTTTCAAAGCCAGGCCTCTCAATCTCAAAGCCATCCAAAGTCAATGGCTCTTTCTCAAAGTCAATACCAAAGATAGGCTTAGGTGTATTCAAAGTATCACCATAATGGCAACTATGCCTCCTTCATATGGAAATTGAACCTTTTGGCATAGGGACGAAGGTACGGCCTTTGTGTCATGGATCCATGGTCGCCCAAGGAGCATATTGAAGCATGATGCTATGTTCAAGACTTGAAATTCTACCTTCTTAATCATCGGCCCTATAGTGAGTTCCAGTGTTACGGTTCCCAAGACCTCCCTTCTACTATTGTCATAAACTCTCACATGCTAATCATTCAGCACAAAATCTTCAATACTTAGGCCTAAGCAACTTGAAGTCTTTAATGGACACACATTTAAGGCACTTTCATCATCAATTAAAGCCATCGGAACCCTCTTGCCTTTGGCATCTACAATAATGTACAATGGGTCATTGTGGTGCTTCCCCCTTTTTGTCAAATCTTTGTCAGAGTAGGAAATAGTGAGTTCCCTACTTAGGGACCCAATCATAGCATTCAGATCTTAAGAAGTTATGGTTGTAGAGACTTGGATTTGATTGAGAAGGTTCACTAGATTCTAGTGGAGCTTATATGAGGCCATAAGTAAACCCCATAAAGATATGTTGGCTTGTGTCTTCTGTAGTTGCTTGAGGACCTCATCTTCTTCAACGGATGTTTGTTGGGTAGATTTATTCATGGCTTCTATTGGGTTGTCAGTCTCCAAATGTGGGGGTTTGAAGTGTCTCTCCCCTTGTAATGTGGACAATTTTTGTTAGGTCATTAGGATTGATATCTTGGGGTTTAAAGTGTCTCATCCCATTTGTGGATGTCGGGTTACTTTATTGAGGTTCAAAGTGTCTCTCCCCATATGTAGGTGCTTGATTATTTGATTGGGGTTCAAAATGTCTCCCCCATTTGTGGATATTGGGTAATTTGATTGGGGTTTGAAATGTCTCCTCCCATTTGTGGATGTTGAGTAATGTAGTAAGTCGATAAGGATCATTTTTGTAGATATTAGAAACTTCTGTAGTTTTAGAACTAGATCATAAATTCTTTTAAAACCTTGGTGGGTCCTTATTCTTTACAGTGCCATTATTTATTGCATCTTCAATTTAGGTTCCAGCAGCAATCAAAGTTTTAAAATTAGGAAAATATTGGGCAAACAAGTACTTATGGTATACAAGTAATAAATTCTTTACAACCATAACTAATTGTTTTTCTTCACTTGGCCTATTCATCATCTGTGCAGCTTTGGACCTTCACTTGGTAATGACGGTATAGAAGGATTCTTTCGGCTCTTGCATCGTAGTTTCGAGATCTCTCCTTGTTATATCCACCTCTATGTTGTACTTGTATTGCTTGTGAAACTCATTGCAGTTACCCTCCCAACTCCTTACTCTAGTATCTTATAGGTTGAGGAACCACTTAAGAGTGGCTCTAGTCAGAGTGTTTTAGAACATTTGAACAAGTAGTTCTTCAGTCGCTCCTAGGGGTTGCATGGCCCTCATATACATCTTCATATGGGACTTTGGGTAGCCAATCCCGTCAAACTTTTCCAAGGTTAGCATCTTGAACTTGGGAGGCAATCTCACATCAGGGAAAAGTGAAAGTGATTGGTAGTCCAAGAGGTCTTCCATCTTACAAGCTCTCCTAATCATCACTTCCACGTTGTTTATTCTCTCATTACTCTTCTTCTCTCCCTCTATGGTTGGGGAATTATGGTCAGTCTTGTTCTCCTCTTGGCCACTCTTTAGGCTCTGAAACTATTGTACCATAAGGTTCATATCCTCCCTCAGCTGGATTTGACTAGCTACCATGGTGTTTAGTAGCTCTTGGGTGTTCATGGGTTCTTCAGGCCCTGTTTGGTTTAGAGACAACTCTATTTTCAATTCTCAAATCTCATTTTTCATCACTCTAAACTCTAATTTAATTCTCATATCTTTATCTTTATTTTTTTGTAACTCATTTCAAACTTGTGTTTGGTTGTAATTTCCGGGTGTAGTTCTCACCAAGAAAACCCAATTTTAGACAAAGTTGTGGATTTCACCTACTGACCAATGACAGAGGACTAGAACAGATATATTCACTCCCCCTTGAATTTTCTTTCTCCTTCTCCTCTTTTTCCTCTGACTCCTCTTTCTCTTTTTCCCTTCATCTATCTCTGACTCTCACTTTCTTCTTTCTCATTAGATCAATTGATCGAGCCCTTGTTTGTGTTTGAGAGTCCTAGATTGGTATCTCTCTCTCACTTTATCTCTCTCTCTCTCTCTCTCTTAGCATTTGCTTGGTTTAACTGATTGTGGGTTTGCTGATTTTGGGACTGCATTTGATTAAGCTTTTGTCCAACTTGATGGGTTGAATGCTGAGTTTACTAATTATGGCTCAGATATCCAAATAAAAGCTAGATCAGAGACATGCAACACCTAAATACTTTATATGTCTGAGATGTTGCATGGAGATAAAGTTCCAAGTTTATAAAGTTTAGCTATCTCAAAAAAATACTTTATAAAAAAAAAATCCACAGAGCTTTAAATGGTGGAGCTTGACTGCTTAAGCATGGTTTTAGACTTTGGATGGAGGAGCTTCAGTGACAAAAGATGGAGTAAAGGAAGGAAGAAAAAGGTTTAGAAAAAAAAAAAAAAGGAAGAGAGAGAGAAAAAGAACCGATGGGAGTAATGAGAAGAGTCAGAACTAATGGTGACAAGTCATGCGTGGGTCCCACATAGATGTAAATATTTACCACTATACCACAATAATTCAGTTTTCATAACTTGAAAACTTCCAAAAGTTGTTTTCATTTTCACTAACTCAAACTCAAAATTTTGAGTTTTAAGTTATAAAAATTGAAAACAAAAACTTAGCCAAACAACTTAACATGGTATGGGTCCCACGAAAAATGAGTGATGAGTTATAGAAAATGGTTGATGAGTGATGAAAACTTGTTAAACCAAACACCCCCTCAATGTTCGGATTGTTAGGATGTGTGCCCTTAAATCTTATTGTATGATGCTGTGTATGACATTATGTATAACATTATATTGTGATTAATAAAGTTGTTTTATTATTATCTAAATATAATGGTAACATGAATATTGAGATATTATCATATAGTCTATAAGATGCATAGTATGTGATTTAGTTACAGAAGATATAATCACAAGTTCTTTATAAACTCAGAATTTTAGTTCATAGTCGGTAATAAAATTAGACATTTCATCTACGAAAACTATAACACATCAACTAAGATGATTTGTCTTGATCATGGAAATGAAGATTTCTAGTTGGTATGTTGATATATTTTTAGAGTTAAAACATATTGAACTGGACCGCTGTGAGATTTATTATTCTCCTAATAATAAACTCACAACTTCTACTTACATGAACTCTTAATCTTGAGAGAATAATGGACTTAATCATAAAGTGTAAGTTGTTTTGATATTATTTACATGAACTCTTAATCTTGAGAGAATAATGGACTTGATCATAAAGTGTAAGTTGTTTTGATATATCAGGAGTGAAGTCTAAAGTCACAATCAAAACCTCGGTATGTTGGGCAACCACATTTAGTGTTGATGGAACATATATTTTCAAGATGGAATTCATAGTCTCTTAACGAAGATGAAAAATATTCCCTTGAGATAAATTTAATGGGTTTGATTATTTAAAGTGTTAGGCCTAACCACTTTAGTAAAGAGTTACTAAAATATATATTTATGGAATTGGATTTCATAAATATATGATGAATAACTTAAAGGATTAAATCAGGTATTCAAGGATTAAACCGGGTATTCAAGGAATTAAGATGTAGTAATCTACAAAGTGGCAATCTATATTCATGATTTTGTATTACTACGAATATTTAATAAAGGGGTTGCATGTACAATAAAGTTTTGGGATATAATTTATAAATAAGGCCTTGAGTGCAACTACATTTATATAGTGGTATTAAATATAATTAATGGCAACTTTGGACTTGTCAAGAGTTGACGAAAAAACCCAAGGCCCATTGGAGCTAGTGTCTTATTGGTCCCACTCCAAACCACACACTTAAGCCCAATTGGAAAAGCCCAAAAAGCCAGTCCAATTAGATAATTAGTTAGATACAAAAGGAGAAACATACAGAATTTTTTTGAATGGACAACACTCTTGTGAAATGGTGTATGTGTGAGTGCATGCCACTCTCTCTAATTCTCTTGGGCGTTAGTGAAATTGGAGCGAAGATTAGAAGTATTTCCAAGTGCTTAAGTTCTTCGTTTTGAAATTCACCACACCAAGGTATGCTCTCTTGTACTTGAATTCTGAAATTTATATAGTGCATGTTATCAATTGCGAATGAAGTAGATCCGTTAATTTTTCGTTGCGTTGGGATGCAAACATGTATTTTCCAACATGGATGTCCTCCCTCTTTTGCCATGGTGATAGGATCTTCAGTCTTCTTATGGTTTGAACTGTCTTGTAGGTTGAATATGGGATTGTGATATTGCAGCAGTGAAGTGTCTTTTATGCTCACAAGCTTCAATACCGTGATGGGAGTGACGGGCTTGGAACTAGAACTACTAGCTTGAGTATTGGTCTTGGGTTCTCTTTGGAGCATTCCCTCTGATCTTGACCAAATCCTCCCCTAAGAAAAGGTTTGGTCGAGTCAATCATAGCTAAGTCCCCATCTATATCAATCAATCAAACAAACACACACGACATACAATGAAATTTTAACATTAACCATCTTAAGGGTAGGTTCTAAGTCATTACGTTATAAGGTGCTTTTGTTGTTTTATTATTTCTCATATCTAGGACGTTACACCTCCTAACTTGTAATGTAATGAACATTGTGTTAGTCCAAACGGTATGGTCTATCCTTTACAATCAACAAGAAATGATCCAATAACTTTAGGCTATGAGTTAATCACTGGGTACCCGTATCTAATGAAAACCGGTGATCCATGGTTACTATCACCATATTGTTGAGATGGGTGCATACATATTTATTGTTTTGATGACACACACTATGACTGTTAGGGAAAACTCTTAACAAAAAATATAAACAAAAATATCATACAACACCTCAGGACATAAATAAACAAACAAACAACAATATCATGCAAGACCATGCAAAAGACAAGGGTATATATTTGGTCACTCAAGTCTAATACGAAGTTTAACCCTTGACATCCCTAGTGGAGTTGCCACTATGAGAGACCGCAACTTCTTGAGAGGGTGCTCTCAAAAATGAGGTTTGGGTGCTTTTTCAATGCACCTCTCTTTTAAGGTAAGTTGTGTGGAGTCACCACTTATTTTTTTTATACAAAAAAATAAGAAAATAAATAAATACAACTTTACATGATCAAAATGTTTCACTATCATTGATTGAATAAAAATAAATAAAATCTTGATAAATTGAACCTTACAAGGCTTTGAGTCCTAGTTACAATCTACCAAAAGAATACATGGATTTTTGTCCTAATTACAATCTACCCAAAAATAAAAGAAAGACAAAGCATAGGTCTACCTATCCAAAAGAACTAAGTTCGAAGGCTAGTTCATGAAATGGGAAGGTATTAGGCACCCATTCTGCCTAGGTACCCACTCTAATGACCAATATACCCTTTTTGCATGATGTGAATGATATGTTGAACATACATAACACACTTGACCAAAACTAAGTCTCATAAATCTATCTTATGAATGTATCCTCTTTTTTAGAAAAAATTCAAATCTGGTTTTGTAAATAAAAAAAAAAAAAAATTGATTTGATTCACTAAAAAGGAACCAGATCTATTTTTATGTTTAAAAAAAAAAATTTTGTAAAGAAAATCATATCTGTTTTTGTGAATTAAAAAGAACAAGGTTTTTGCTAAAAAATATCAAATTTGTTTTGGAGCGAAGTTAAAAATGGTGATTTTTATTAAAAAAAAAAATCAGATTATGTTTTGGTGAATAAGAAAATCTAGATTTGTAGAGAAAAAAAACCAGATCTATTTTTTATGGATAAAATAAGCAAAAGACTTTTTTAGAAGAGAAACTACACTTATGAAATAAATCTATGTTACATGCATCAATCAAAAATCATCTCAGCTTTTAACTTCTTCTTTTAAATTTCAAAATCTACTATTTTGTAACAAAGAAAATTTTCTTAAAAAAAATCAGATATGTATTTAATGAAAATACATATCAGTTTTTGGTGTTAAAAAAATCAGATCTGTATTTAATGAAAATACAAATCAGTTTTGTGTGTAAAAAAAATCAGATCTACATTTAATGAAAATACAAATAAGTTTTTTTTTGTGTAAAAAATATCTGATCTGTATTTAATGAAAATACATATCAGTTTTTATGGGTAAAAAAATCAGATCTGTATTTAATGAAAATATAGATCAGTTTTATGTATTTAAAAAAATCAAATCTACATTTAATGAAAATACAGATCTATTTAGATTTAGAAAATCATATCTGACAAGTTCAGATCAGTTTTTAGTTAAAAAAATCTTTGATATTTAGCAAATTTTGAGATTCAAGAGAAAGATTAAAACAAACAAAAGAATCAACTAAAGACATATTTAAAGAAAAGTTTAAACAACACATGGCAACAACATCAGAAATCAAAAATAACAAAAACATCCAAAATCTATTTATGCATCATCAAGTAGAATTAATAGAAAGGAACAGAAAAAGAAAAGAAACGAAAAACTACATCTTGCATGAGCGTGCTCTTCTTAGTGAAGGAATATTTTAGGATTCAAAGAAATTTATTCAATTCTCTTTGAAACCTAAGATATTTTGCTTACAAAAAAGAAATTCCTAAGGCCAGAGCCTCCGGAATGTCTTTAACGTAAGAGAGAAAAGAAGAGAAGAGACAGAAAGAGGGGAGCCAGAGAGCATGAAAAAGTGTGCTGAATTTTGAGAGGCATCCTCTATTTATAGAGGTTGGGATGTTCGAAAAATTAGCTAAATGATCAAAATGCAAACTGAGATGCGTCCTTATCTCCAAAAAATCAACAAGGATGAGTTTTATCTCAATCCAATTGCCCTCAGGCCATGGCCTATGTTTGTGTCAATTGTCACTTGGAAAGTACAAGTGCCAATCGGCACTCCAAAAGTGCCAAATGGCCCTTTTGGGTGCCGGTCCCGTGTTTGAGTTTTATTCCACTTTGGACTCATTTTTTGAGGTTTTTTGAGCCAGGACTTGCACTTAGACGCATTTTTAATCCATATTCTAAAAATTAAACTCCTTTTCTGATGATTCAAGTCTCTATAGCAATGATTATCTTGTAGATAAGCACTCCCAAAAGTCTTGATTATCCACAATTTTATTGTTATCTGATTATCCTCTTTATTCTCACAAGTAAGCCTATTTTTTACACTAATTAACAACCAATCACAAAATTATTTAATTAATTTTAATTGTCTAGCCAATTAGAATTAATTTGAATTAATCATATGTGATTGGTTCTACCTAAACAAAATGCACGTAGAACGTGCAAACTTGATCATGCGATATCTTTCAAACCGACGGTCCAATTTGGAAATCGGACATACCGTCGTGATCGTTAGAACGTCAAGATCAATTTTATGATAAGCAATGAATGAATTAATGCATGTAATGCAATCATGAATTTTGGGTATATGAATGGTCATTCTAGTCATCTTCCTTGATTAAATTATGAATGCAAAATCGAGTGTCTACACAGAGCAATCACAAGAATAAAGGTCAAGAGCAACTGGGATTTAGATATACCTGAACTGAATCATCTAGTTTTTCAGTATTAATATAATGAGAGGAGAGGAAGAGATGAAGGAGCTAAAAAGCCAAAGTCTGGTGTTAGGAAGTTGAAGGATTGCCGTTTGAGATTATAACCGTGGAACACAAATGGTTACTGTCTAAAATTGTAAACATGAAAGAGACAGGGTGTTCGGAATTATTTTCTTTTTACTAGTATTTTTGAATTTAGGAAAACTATTTTTAGATTGTAAGACAAATTTAGGAAAAAGAATGGCAATGACATGGCTACTTTGCCTACTTATGTGGCTTAACCTGGGCATACCAACATTAAATGCTATGCTTTATATACAACTAAAACTTTATCACACGAATAACACAATATAAACCAATAATGTCTCAAACATTAAAAAAAGGGAAAAAAAAAAAACAAATCAATTTTAAACATAGAAACAAACAATCATATATCATTACAAATACCCATCCTAAATACATAAAAACCCATATATGGCCCACAACACAAAAGAGGTAGTAACAAAATTAAAAAAGAAAAAAATACAGCAATAAAAAAGAACAATACTATTAATCTAATCCTTACATTGAATTATTATGCAGGGAAATCACAAGAATAGATGTCAAGAGCAATTAAAATTTAGAGATACCTAAATTAAATCATCCAACTTTTCAGTATTAATATACGCTCCGTTTGTTTTAATGGAAAACCTAGTGTAAAGATAGTTTTCCTTATTTTTTAGTGTTTGGTAACATAAAAAAAGATGAGTCAAAGAAAAACTATTTTTGGTCAACATAAAAAGTATGGCTTATTTTTAGAAGCCATTAAAAGTCTGTATAAATAATTTTGCTATGTGTTGTCCTCCTATTGAAACTGGAAGTAAGCCAAACCCTATTGAGAATTGTCCTCCTTTGAAAGCAATACACTTTCCATATTATTAGTCTAGCAAAATATGGAAATTAAAATTTGGAAAGATTACAAAATGGCTGAATCCAAAATCTGGAAAGATTATAATAATTAATTATCATTATTTATTTGATAGAATGAGATTTTAATTTGTACTTTTTTAGTTTTTTAAATTAAAAAATTGTATAATTGGAGGAGAAGAGATTTAAACACTTGAAGTCTCCGTTAGAAACACCAGAAAGTGTCAATGAGTATGCTACAATGCTCTTGGGGAGTACATTAATTCCATAAAAACTAGTAATTTTCTTTCAAGAAAGAGTTCTTTTACAGTCATAAGAGAATTTCACAACAATTTTACAATAATCTAAGGTGTCAACTCATCACAAAAGTAAAACTAAAAAAAGATTATACCCAGATCAACCACAACTAAAAATAAAATGGTTGTCGTAAAAATAGAGAGATTTTATTGTGCCCAAGACTTTCAAGAAATGACAACTCTCCATCTTAAGGGTTCTTTTGGTTGAGAGGATGGAAAAGTGAAAGGATAGAAAATAGAGAGAGGATGGAAAAGTGAGAGGATAAAATACCTTTTAGTTTTCCTCAGTTGTATTTGGTTGAGAGGGTGGAAAAATAGAAGGATAGAAAACTTTTTGGTTTGGTTGAAAATAAAGTTTGTATAAATTTACCATCATGTTTTTCTTAAATAAAAAAGAAAGTAATACATTATACTAAAAAAAAAAAATTATGTATAGATAAAAGTAGACATTTTTAAAAAAATAGCATAAGAAATCATCCAAAAATGTTTTCTTAAAAACTAATAAAAATAAAAATTAAGAGAAAAAAAGAAAGAAAGAAATGAAGAACCCACCTGACCAAACAGAAGAAAGAAAAAAGATAAAAAAAAATAAAGCAAAAAATAAAAAACCAACGTTACGTGAAAAAAAACAAAAAACAAAAAAACAACCACCACCCAACGCCACAGTAGAAAAGTCAAAAAAAAAAAAAGCCAAAAAAAAAAAAACCAGAAAAGTGGGGTAGTTTTGTCAAAAAAAAAATTTCCACTTTTCCCTCTAATTTGGAGAGATTGTATTTTAAAGGGGGAGGAGAGAAAACTTGTAGGCCCTACCACTTTTCTCTCCGCTTCCCCCTCTCAACCAAACAGTGAAAATGTCATTTTCTACCCTATTTTTTTCTCTCTATTTTCCATCTTCCTTGTTTTCACTCCAACCAAACGCACCCTAAAGCAAATGGAGCAAATCTTAATGGGGGTAGGATGACGTTTAGGTACTATTTTTGCAAAATTTAACCATTAAAACCCACTCCATGAAAAAGAAAATAAAATCAATTCTTTTTTTTTTTTTTTTTTTTTTTTTGGTGGAGAAAACTCAAAATTTAAATATAACAGCAAAAATATAAGTTATTTTATATTTAGAAGCTGCGAGCATGACTGTCGTTACTCATATTGAGATTGACTGCCGTTTCAGTTGTTATTATCTTTTATATGGAAATCTTCAACTTCAGTCAGTCTATTTCGATGGCCAACTCGCAAATATTTTTGCTGAATCACACCCAATTGCATTCACACATCTCTCAAGTCAAGCTCATCTTTTATATGCCATCTTGAGTTGAGTTAAATTCTTTATTGTTTTTTTTTATTTTATAGTTTGTTCAAGCTTTTATTGAGAAAAATACAAATGAGAGTGACCACTTCCTTCATGAAACATGGTGTTACTAAAACTTCTCTGTGAAGAATATCAGCAGCAATACAACTGAAAATGCTGCATGTCAATAAGAAAAAGTTCGTTCCTATTGTCAGACAACTGCCTTAATCCTGTGAAAGTTATTTGGGTGGTCTACTCCACAGCCTTCTTTGCTCATCAAAACTTCCTATCACAGCTGACTGCTTCAGGTCGTTGAGCCTGTTTGCAAATAGATCATAATAAGCTGTATAATTCACATCTTCCAATATTTGGACTAGTTTTCCATCTTTTTCATCAATCTTAGTTTGTCCATCTGTGGACTCAACACCTTCAGCTAAGACTTTGACAGGTTTTACTTGCATGGTTGGCTTCAGATCACCAGCAAGTACAAGTGCACCAAGGATTTCCTGGGAGAATATATCCTGCAGAATATCATTCAGTCAAGCAGCTAAGCAGTGGAAACAAGAAGCGGGGCACAACCAAGATTTTTCAATTCAGGGAGATCCAAAACACCCATGTATCCAATTTGTAACCATCTGCTAAAGTTTAACATGTTACTAAAATTCCTCCGGGAGAAAAAAAAATGTTGAAATTGGGTTGGATCTCTCTGCAGGGATGCCAGCAGCACTATAATTAAATTGTGTGGGTGAGAATGCTATTCTTAGCATGAAAATCGTGGAAATTGTAGGAGTAGCAGTAAGTACATCAATTCACAGATTAAAATATTTACCACATGATGATATAAAATGTGACTTTGTTGCAAGCAATATAGCATTGACAGTAATCGGCTGGCGAACTTAGCTTCAGGTGTCCTTTTTGTCTCCCGCAACCTTTGTAAGATCCTTGGTAATGAACCCACTCTACGCTGGATTCCAAGTGGGATGAGGGTGATGTTAAGGTTTGAATCAAAGACTGTCTTTGCAGCCAAAGGGTCAAGAAACATATTGAATTCTGCAAATTCATTTGAGTGAATAGTAAAGACATTTCCTTTGTCCCAGTCACCACGGCTGATGTGTCCTCCAACTATATATACATCCTGCAATGAGATTTGAAATCATTGGATAATGTTTATATCATCAACTAGCCTATCCTCTGATACCTGATTTATTTTAACATAATTTCATGGAAAATGTTGAGCTAAAACTCATGTATAAAGAATTTAGGAGCATAACATTCAAAATCTTTAGCTTGCTCATGTACTTTTGAAATTTTAATTTACATAAGAGATTAAGAAGTATATGAAATTCACTTACTTGATAAATAGAGGTGGTATTTTTCTCTGATAGAATAATCTTTGCTAGATTAGTAAGGGGTCCATTGGTCAGTATGGTAATCTTAGATCCTGGATCAAGTGTATTTACTACAGACTTCCAAACTTCCAATGCTAGAGGCTGCTTCTGAGGTGCCCCTTCCTTTACAGAGTTCTCTTGTGTGTACCTGGTACAGAAGTTCAGATTTTGGTTTCATGCTTAGACTATTCAACTCACAAATAGGCCAGACAAAATCAAAACACTACATCATTACTAACCTGACCATGACCAAGTTAGATACACACATGCACATGTTGCAAGAGCCAGAAATTATTCTGATGGGTGAGGGAAATACTAAACAAGTATAATATCACGCCAATGTATTAAGGTATAGAACTTATGTGAATTACTTTATACTAATCACTGGATTATCAATTTTATATTAAGCCTCTAAAGCTCTGTTGCATCAACAAGTTGACTTATCGTCTGCATATATTCTGACATATAATATATTGATATGTCTCCAAAAAGATATAAAGAGATGGATATTTTCCTGTTAAGTATTGAGGAGGGAATGTTTCCTTAATCGGGAGAAAATCTCATAAAAGCGGCAACCCAAGAGATCATAATTCCTACCCAGCTTTTTAAGATAAAGCAGACAATTCAGTTCACATTGCATATTCCATATAAAAATCATTTAAAAAATGAAATAAAAGAGAGACTAAGAAGTAGAAATGTAACAAATTAATGCACCATGTATAAAACGACAGCCTTTATGTGTACTCCTTATAGGAACATAATTTTAAGTACCTTCTAGGGCTTCGTGGCAAATCTCGTGCCAGACCATAGAGAGTGTCAGAGTCAATAAGTCCACCACTCCCATGTGGGATAGCCTTAATGTATTTGCAGTCTCCAACATTAGAGAAGATTGCATCAGATTGGTTCATTGCAAATATATCTCCAAGACCAACTGGAATGTCATCACGGCCCATCATATGAAGTAAATCATAAATGATGTCTATTGTTGCAGCATTTGCCCAACCAGTTGGACTTACTATTATTGCCTAGATGAAAGAAGAAATATAACGCACATAAAAACTGCTGCTTTTGATATCAATTGAAATCTCACAACCAAAATAGTTGCCATCTTAATTAGGATCAAACCTATGTCGTGCAATATTTTAAGCATGAGCTGTAGTATTTAAGCTGAAAGAAACTTGTACAAAGTGCTCGAATTATACATTGTCAGAAAGGTGTGACAACTAAACCGTAAACATCATAAAAGAACCTAAAATAGAAAGCCAGGTGAAACATGAAATAAAGAACACTATACTTTGAGGTTGATCACTTCCACAGGTACTTTTAGGAGATAAAACAGAGTTAGAAAATCTCCAGCACTCATATCCATGTCAAAAACAACAGGTTTCCCGAGTTTGTTTGATCCAAAATCTGGTTTGTAAAGAACTTCTTTGTAATAAGGAAATTGTGTTGTAAAATTAAATCTCCCCGTATTTTGCGGGCAGTTTATGACCTGCACAAAAGTGTGTTATAATTTCATCAACATATACCTCAATGTAGGATGTAAGACATTTTCAAGTTACGAGAGCATGACAGTACTTCATGATACAGGTAAATGTCACTACATGGAAATTGTGTGAGTGTGTGTGAGTGTGTTAATTTGTTTCAAGCATAAAATAACAAAACTCCCTTGAATGAAATTCAAGAATTTATGAACAAAAAGAAACACAGGAAAACTTACATCCAAGAAACTTCGATAAAATTGTCTGTTTAGTGTGCTGTCATTGTTCTGATTAGGTTTTGCATCAGTGGCAACTAGAATGTGAACTGCTTCTGGACCAGTTACCTCTGCCGTATAACCATCCTATTGGATTATTGCATAGTGCATGAATTTTGAACAAGACAAAAATATAAGTCCAAGTAATATTATTACTTCTCTACAAATGAAGAAAAACTACAATTCAGCCTGAGCATAAGTATTTTATATGTATGTATGCACCTACCAAAGCAGAATTAAGGAGGAAAAGAAAGAGAGCTTTGGTGGGTGAGACAGATAAAAAATGAGTCCAATTTGGGGTAAGTGGTAACCATTAAGTGGCAGTCTATGGAATGTTACAAGACTAAAGCTACTACCTGACATTTTCCCTTCCCATTCTTCACAATGCAGAATGGATCTCTAAGTCCAGTCTGAACATGACCACTATGTACTCCACCCTTTGTTAAATTGAATCTTGGAATGTCAAGGCCATCGAAGAATAGATTGGAGCCATCATTCATCCCATAAGGTTCGTTTGAAGTAACTACAGTTATATTCATATACTCCATTTCAGCAAATTCATTTTCCCCATTTGGGTTGTTTGATTTACTCATGATTGAAGATGCCACACCAGATGCAAAGGAATCCCACATAAAAAATTTCTGCAACAAATTAAATTGAATTACCTTAACTTACTTGATCCTTGAAATTGATGCAAATAATATGTTTAATAACTTTGCAAGTATGTATTTATATGTCATACTCATAATTCACAGTCAAAGGAAAAGTCTTGAATAGAGTAAGATCATGTTAACATAGATTGACTAGAAGTCAACATCAAGAACCTTTAAGAAATTACAGTATAAAATTGGTCCCCAAGCAGTGATGCATCTCGAGCTGATTTCAATGACTGGAAGCAGTATTGTGCCTCATATGTATTCTGACTCTGCTCAAATGTGTTAAAGAAGTTCTTACTTATTGGGATGGAGTTTGTTGCATCCAGAGGAACGAGGGTGATGGGAATTCCAGAATGAAAAACCTGAGAGGAAAGTAATCATTATCAAAGGCAGTCACTTTTAGCTTCAAGAGATACTTTAATAATAATAAAAAGCATATACTATGTTGATGTATTGATTTTGCTTTTGTCAAAAAAAAAAAAAAAACTATATGTAATCTATCAACAAAATCATTGATTACATAAAGAAATAATGATTGGTTATTAGCTAGTCCTAAGAACTGCCTTACCTGGTATGCAGCAAAGGGATCACCAAATATATTGGACTCTGCATAAGGATTACTAGTATAATCTGTGAACAAATTACCAGTCGGGTTCTTTGTCCTCACACCACCACCCATGATATAGATATGCTTGATGTTTTTCTTTAGATGTGGATTACTCATAAGGAAAATGGCAAAATTTGTACATGTTCCAATAAGAAGTACAGTTATGGGACCTGCTGATATTCTGTCAATCATCACTTGCTGAGCAGTTGGTTGCCAAAGAGGAGTATAATTCCTTCTCCCCTAATAACATGACAAATAATGTGAGCCATGTAATAAATGATATGACCATCTAGAATCAAGAAATGAACAAACCTTTATTCTCATATGATCTAATAGAACCGTTATTGAAGTTCAGATATGATATTTGCAAACTCATTGAATATCTAGTTTGGGTTGTCAATATCAAGGAACAGGAATATGGTTTGTACATAATAATGATGGGGACTCAAAAGACCATTTACATATACCTTATGTAAAATACAAGAAACAATCTCTCTACTTATTAATATAAATTTTTTGCTGAATTCTCCGTTTTGGACAAAATAGTAAATATACATTTAGTGAAAGTACATTTGACATATGAACAAACCATGAACCAGCATCAATTTCAGAAAGCAAAATATTTTTCCTAGCAATAAACAGAACAGTACGGCTAAAATTATTTTCATTTCCTGGTAAGAATGAATTTACTAACCCTAGCAAAATTTACCAATAAGAGGTTAGGCCTTGGTGCAATGCCAATTGCCTTCCACCAAAAGCAACAGGTTACAAGTTTAAATCCGAGAATTAGTCTCCAAAAAAAATTGAGTACTGTCTAGCAGTCACCTCTTCCTGACATTGCAAAAATGAAAGCTTTGTGCACCGCAATTTACTAATAAACACAAGACAAACTCAATGGGAAAGACACATCTTTAGGTGTCTGTCTTATACCAGTTCACCATGATTTCAATTGAGAACTTCAACTTATGGGAGTGATCCTTTGGTAAGTTTCTACTTTGAGCAAATTAATTATGTCAAAATTGAAAACTCACGTGAAAGCGTATTGACATAAGACAAAAAGTCAGAATTTTCTTTTTTCAAGAAGCACAACATAAGGTCAAAGACTTAAATTTCACTGTTGAAATATTCACGTGCGAGTGGTGTGTTTTGCTAAGTGGTGAGATCCCACTTTGAGTACTAATGACATGAATGAGTGGTTAATATAAATTAATTGGGACTAAACCATTGGCTTAAGCTTTTATATTGTTATTTTATCGGCATGCCGTAATTTATGGAATGCAGATCCACAACAGGCACAAGCAATAAAGATTTCATCCAAAATAGAAATTACTGTACAAATTCATACCTGTGGCAGGAAAGCTTTTCGGATTCCAAAGTTGGCATCAAGATCTAACCGCCCTCCTCGACCAACAGGAATAGCTTGTCTATATCTACAATATCCTGCAGTTGTATATCCCTGATACATTAAACTCACGGTTAGAACCATACACATAATAACACATTAATTTACGAATTCATTATGATTTTTAAAGCCAAACATTCACAGTTGAGGATTTGAAAATTATAAAAAAGATGTAGTTTAGTATGTCAATGTACATGCATACGACCTTTCTAGTAAATTATACATATAAAATTACTACAAAACACTTGTTCACACCTGTTCAATAAGAGGAAGATAGCCTCCAACATTTGGCAGTATTGTACCATCTTCAAGTATCCCACCATCGCCTCCAACTCCAACCGCAACATCATCACGATCCATCATGTAAAGAATGTCATAGATTTGATTCACAGCATGTCCAGCATCAGACCATCCATTTGCACTGATAGTGACTGCCTGCACCAAGTTAATACCAGAGTCACTATCTTCTCATTGAGGGGAAAAGAAAAGGTCACTTTCTTCTTTAATCACAAAAATAGTAGGTGCTTCTAGGATGTGAAATGGATAAATTGTAGCTGACATCAGAGCCAATATGGCTGGTGATATTGATCCCAAACTTCTAGTTTGCGCTTGATTTTTTCGTAGTAGTAAACTCATACTTAATGTGTTTACACTCTATAATCATAAATATGGCTGATGATGTTGATTCTCAAAAGCCTACTATAGATAAGACAACAAAACCATTGCCTATGAGGAAGCTTCAGACTTGTAGAAGACAATAGGCATGGCAGAGGGCGAGATTTGTTAAAAACATTTAGTATTCATTTTGGAAATGATTGTTCTATACCTATTAATTCATAGTGGAAATTTTGATTGGACTAAGTCCCTTGGATTTTTCTTCCTTATTGGAGGTTTTTCCATGTAAAAACTTCAAAATTTTGTTTGTGATATTGTGTTAATTTTTAGATCGTTGAGAGTGTTGGAAAATCCTAGTGCCATAACATATCAAAGCTACAGCAAATCTTCAAGGATTTTCCTTGGAGTGCTAGAGGTTTTGGTTCATGCGGATGAAGAGCTCATGGAAGAAATTCGCTTAGGGTTCTAGCTCTGTTACAATAAAGAAGGTAAGTGGGGCATTTGCAGATGTTGCAATAATGTGGCCATTCATGCAAAGGTTTTGTAAGAAGATTATTTGTAATTGTTTTTCTTGCATAGAATTTTGTATGGGACTGGGTCTCCAATGGTTTTACCATTTCACTATTAAAGAGGTTCCTTTTTGGTTTTCCACTTTGTTACCAAATCTGTCTTTTTCTATTTTATTATTATTGTTTAGATTTGTTACTTTACTATGGTTGATAAATTTGCTATTATGTGGAACTAAAAATAAACTTTTTGAATTAATTTTCTTATTCCAATACATAAATTGATTGGGATCTAAATAGAATCATTTCAATTTGCATCAGATAAATTAGAACACATAAGGGCCAACACAGAATATTTTTCAAATTGTAGTTGATTTTTCCGTTAATGTAGAATATTGTGTTTGGTTAATTTATTTGAAGTACTTATTGAATTTGTAAAAAGAGGATAAAAGGAAAATATATATATATATATATATATGTATATATATATATATATATATATATGTTGTGCTTTGTTTTTATTATTGCTTCTTTTCTCACAAAAAACAAAAACATTTTCCACTGTTTTTGACTCACGAAAAATGTTTAAGATTTAAAGTAGCTGCGGTAGTGGTAAAGATGGTGATGGTAGCAGAAACAGTGGTGTGGTGACAGCAATAGTGCAGATGGTGGGACACTGGCGCAATATAGTGATGGTGGTGACGCTAGAGGTGATTATCAACAGAGACAGTGGTCATGATTATAAGGAACACATTTAGGATTAGTGTTCTTAGATGAGGAAACTCTGTTCTTGATGATTTAGTTGTTGTATTTGTGTGTTTAAAGTTCTGGGATTTCAATTATGTAAGGTTTAAAATGGCTCCTGAAGAGGAAATATCACTGGGAATATTGATGGATGATGGAAATGCTTGTGACTTCTTGGAGAGTCATGTTCTCTATTATGACATTGCTTCTAAGGAATAAAAAATCTACCTCCAAGAGAAAGAAAAGACGAGTGGAACACACAAAATGCAACAACTTGACTAAATTTCATTCAAGATTATTGAAATTAGAGTTAAAAGCATATATTTAAGGATGATTAGCCTAATACAACAAGTGATCATAAAGATTTACCTATGTGTTTATACCGTAACTATCTCGAAATAACTAATTTGTAACTAACTGAGCTATTAATGTGAACCAGCTGAGCTCTCAGTTGTCATATATCAAGGCTGAACCATAGGTGTCAATAGGCACTTAGGATCAAAAACTCAAACCTTGAGTTTCCGCCTTCGTTTGCAATTCGATCAAGCTGGCATGAACTTCAAGCTGTGACAACGTTTATGGCAGTAATGGTGGTGGTTTTGGGGAGCAAAAATGAATCAAAGAGGATGAGGAAACAAGTGAATGGTAGAAGATATTTCAAATGCGGAAAACATTTTCCATTGCACCAGATATGGAGGGAAGTGGGAAACATTTTTCCAAAAAAAAAAAAATGGCCTAAACAAACTAGCTTAAAAAGTCAAGAAATATTGAAATAATAACGTTGAAACAGTTTGAGTTTCATCTGAACTTACTTCCACGTTAAACTCTGATCTGTTTAGCTTCAAGAGGTACAAGAGACCAAGCAAATCATCAGTATCAACATCTGTATCCAGAAGAATTCGATGTGGGAGACCTTCAAAACTGTACAGATTAGCTCCAGCAGAAGAATAAAATAAAAAATAATAGAGATTGGCTCCAACAACTCCTATAATTATTAGTACTACAACCCAGAATTTCCCTTGCAGCAACATTCTCATGCTTTCAAATCAAACCCCAGAATTCTCTTCCCTGCAAACGACAAAAATATCAGCATCAAACATTAAAAGCAAAGTATAACAAAAACCTATAACAAATAATATCCAACGCAAGCTGTACATTAGATGTGTTCATATATCACAGAATGAGAAGTTAGTACAAGAAGGACTAGGTTGAATAATGGATCAAGATTGTCTAAAGTTCATATAGTAACTCTACCATATATAGAATGAAACAAGACAAGGTTTCTATGGCTTTATTAAATCACTCATTCAGTAAAAATGGTTGGAATTTTAAGAACTTTATGAGATAGAGTTACCCTAAAACTCTGAAGGATCTTAATCCAATGAATCTTGGTGAAAATGCCTGGAACATGAGTCATAACACAACTGCATAATAACTGTCACTAGCAGTCTAGCAAGACTTCATTTTATTGTTGCGATTTAGTTTTCAATATTAAATGATGTGGCAAATAAATAGTGGTAACTGATTTTAAATTTTTGAAGATATATCAACACCCTATTCCTGACTCTATTGTAACTTAAATGTTGTGTCATCATATACTCTCCATTTTAAAAGTAAATGAAGAAAATCCTTTTTCACATCAAAAAGACACCTAAGCAGTTCAATTTTCTGTCTTCAAAGGCTAATAGCCACTGCTAAATTCTTGGTCCATGTTTGCTTATATAAAAGAGTGTGACTTACATCCAATGCATTAGAGTACTAGACTGAACACGACATACGTCTAAAATTGTCCATATGTTAATCTTGTATCCTGTTCAGCATTCCAATGTATTAGAGGGAAGTCTCGCCCAACATAAAAAAACAAAATCTTAGCTTCAATGATATGTGAGAGAGAGAGAATATAAAATAGTTAATATTTATCTTATTTTCTAAGTTTTTATGGAGAGTGATGTTAGAGATACTACTACATAAATTTTACTTTTTTTTTTTTTAGGAAGACTGAGATTTTATTAATTCAAACAAAAAAAAAACGCACATCATTTGAGAGTGTGTTCTAGAGTGTATTTTAAGAAACATAGGCTCTCCACAATTTAAGGGTGTATTTGATAACTGTTTTTGTTTTTTATTTTTGTTTTCTTGTTTTCAAAGGAAAAAGAAAAAAGCAATTTTTTTCTATTTTCAAAATGAAAAATACATTTGGTCAGTTGTTTTGAAAAACACATTTTTCAAAAACAAAATTCAAGAAATTTGTTTGGTAGTTGTTTTTGAAAAAGTTGAATTTTGTTTTCTTTGGTTAAGTTTTTTTAAAATTATATTTATTCTAATTTAAAAACATGTTTGCTCCAAAGTATTTAAAATCCTTAAACCTAAAAAAATTATAAATCATAATACTAATTAGTTTTTAGTGTAGATTGATTTTGGAAATTTAAATAATGGGTTTTTTAAAAAAAAAAAGATTGTATTTATTTTTAAAAAAAAAAAGAATTGGGTTCAGACTTCGGATATTCGCATTGTGTGGAAAAAAAAAGTCATGTACTCTGTCATTCTTTAATGGTGGATAGCTTTCATGGGTTCAAAATTGAATTTGGTCTGGCATTCACATGTTAGATACTGGTGGAGTAATAAAGGATTGGGTATGGGTATGGGTATGGGTATGGGTTTTGGTTTTTGCTTTGAAGTTTGAGAACTGATGAGAGTACCGAGCATGAATGTGTATATACACAAATGAGTCCACAGTACTGCTTTCACTGCTACGACTATTGCTTTGCTGCTGCTATGCTATGCTGGCTCGCTGAGCCAATCTGCATGCGTGAAGCTTTTTGTCAGTTATGTGAGTCGAAGTCATCGAGGAATGTTTAAAAGAGTAGTTTAAATTATGTTGTTTTGATATTTTTGATATATATGTGAAGAAAATATGTATAAAAATGTATGTAATATTGTTTAAAATATGTAAAAATGTGTTTAAACATACCAACAGCGTGTGTTTTAGCGTGTTTTATGAGGTGAGGGAAAATTGAAAAATAAGAACAGCTCAAAACCAGCTTTCAATTTTCAGTTTTCTTTACAATATGAAAATTGAAAATAGTTTTTTATTTTTGCCTAATATAAGTTACCAAACAAGTTTTTTGCTTTAAGAAACAGAAAACTGTTTTTAAAAATAGAAAATTGAAGAAAAAACGATTACAAAACATACCCTAAGTAATCTAAGTTCACCTATCCTTCAAGAATAATGCTTGTTATTGTTAACTTTTAAGACAAATTATAACTTATCTACGTGTGATTTAGACAATTACGACTTATTCACATTAGGCTTCCTTAACCCACCTCCGTACCTCTACTGTTAAAAACACAAAAAATAAATCATAACAAACACATAAAAATCAAGATCTAAAAGTATATTTCTTAAAATGGTGAAGTTTTGGTCTAAGAACATTCTTCCTCTCCAAAGAACATTTTCAAACATATCAATCCAAACAAAACTATCAAGGGGATAGAAAAGATTGAAAAAGAAATTTGTGGTGTGTTTGATTTGGTTTTAATTTTTGGTTGTAGTGACCGTAGGTTTATGTTCAAAATTTATGGGTTTAATTTTTGGTTTAAACCCATAAACCCAAACCAAAAACTAAACCCAGAAATCTTGAACAAAAACCAAAAATAATCGAGTGTCAGTTTCTTCATAAATGTGGAAAGCCATGTGGGGAACATGGGGTGGCTATCAAACAAAACTTTAGGAAATATGTCTTATGTCGAAATGGACGACGAGGCTGTTCTCCACGTTTGTCTAATTTTTTTTTTTAAATATAGGAAGGACCTGTGATTCTTTTTGTGATCTATCATCTATCAGTTGTTTGTTATTTCAGAGGAGATACAACGCAGGGTTTGAAACATTTTAGGGGTGAAATTGTCATTTTATAATTTGATGATGTGTCAAATTTAGGAGCCATTGGATTGAGTAAACGGATGAGATTTAAGGTATCGCACGGAACATGAATCCGATATTATCATATTGTACTTTGTGGTTAGAATTCGTTCCAAAGCTTTTGACTTTTTGCAGTACGACAATGCCTTGAATCCAATATAACAGCGTTCTTCACCGAATAAGATCCTCTACTTTTACACGCTTTCCTTGTCGTTAGTCCATTAAAAAAAACTGGGAAAGATATATGCATGTGTAAGTATTGATATCTCAATAGCCAGGATCGGGTTGAATCAATTTCTATCAATAATTCTTCTCAAAACACAAAATTTCTATAAATAATGAGTGTCCAATTCATTACCAATTGGACAAAAAGCGTGGGAAAATGGAAGTATATATTAGCTAGCCAATATATAGCCAGCAGTAGGACTGAGCAATATATACAGCTAATCTATATTGCTGGAAAATCCTACTATTGATTTCTATCGGGTCGGGTTTCCGGTCACTACAAACCCGACCCGACCCGACCCAATATCACTCCTAGCCAGCAGCGCATGCCCATGACATATATCCAGCTATATTCTATATATCAATAGTAGGATTTTGTTGTATTCATAGAATTAATCTAAAGCTAATCTATATTTATATATATCTAAAAGCTGAAGTGTAGCATTTACTATTGCTATGTTTCTATTAAGCTGTCTCATCCTCTACATCATTGCTACATCATTATTGTTTTTCATATTTATTTTTTACTTCTAATTTTTTTTTGACAATATCAAATATATAAATACATTGACTTTACAAATTCGTCTTAAGCGGTTTTAACTTTACATATTCACCTACTTTAATTTTGATGTTATAACTAAGTATTGTCTATACATGTTCCTCTTAGACAAGTTTAACTTTACATAAAATTTATTCATTTATGTTCCTTTATTTTGAATTTTCTTATTCTCATTTTCTTATTATAAATTTGTCACTCTCTCTCATTTTATTCATATTTTTCCCTCACAAAAAGGTTCTCTCTCTCTCTCTCTCTCTCTCTCTCTCTCTCTCTCTCTCTCACTTTTTGTTGGATTTTTTATGAGGTTTGTACTCCTATTGTTTTATTATTGACTAATTTAAATGTGTTACTTGATGCAAGTATTTTTTTTTTTTATCATTTTATTTACAACACAAAATAGTTTTAATGTTGTTGACCAAATTTAGGGAAAATTATATTATAATATATTTATATTTTGTGTTGTTGTCAGGTTTTAGTTTATTAGGAAAACAGCTAGATAGTTTGGAAAATACGATGAAGAACAGTTAATGCTGTTGAAGAAAATGGTATTTGTGCAATTTCCTTTCATTATTTGTAAATATTTTGTTTAAAAAATTAGCAACAAATTGTTATATCTTTATTATATGATATTTTTAGATGCTTGAGTAATTGTTTTAAGCATTTACAAATATTGTATTACTCATATTCCTTGTCTCATTTGTGTATTCTTTGAGATTTTTAAGAAAAAAAAATTCAATTTTGTGTTTAAAATTATTTATTTGTTTATCTATTCATTTTTCATACGTTGGATTAGGTGTTAGATTAGATTATGATAGTATTAACACAATACTTCTTATTTTTACAAAAAAAAAAAAAAAAAATCTCTAGCTTTCCACTTTGTACTCTTAGTTACAATCATTATATATAATGTTATAACCAACACTTTTTTTCTTGGAAATAATGACATATTTCTATTGCGTCACTTCAAAATCTTATTAAAAATCTTGAATTTGATTATGCATTGAATATTTAGCTTGATCACATCACGTTTGAAATGTTTTACATATTCGGTAGAAGAAATTTGACTTTGATGTGATTTTTATTTTTCCCATTCTTTTTTTTGAATTGTAATTTTTGTTGATTTTTTTATAAGTTTTTTGGGGTTTTTGATTGTACAATAGATACAATGGGATTTGAAAAAAAATTTTAAAACAAAAAAAAAATTCAAATTTTTTATACTTTTTAATGATACACAAAATGTTATAAATAATTTTTATTAAAAATTAATATTTTTGCTACCTTTTGAATTCTTAAGAAAAATTGTATTGTTACCATTTTGGTATGAAAAAAATTATATATATTACATTTGTTATTGTTCCAATAATAAATGAAAATATGATTATGAAACACATTACTATTTATTAAATTAGTCTAAACTACAAAAAATAAATTTAATGAAATCATCCTAAAAATATTATTACACGCAACACGCGGATCCGCGGCCAGTAATAAAATAAAAGAACACTCAAAATTAAGTCAATGCATCATGCATGGGAAGGGTTTCATCAATCTTTGTGTCAATATGGTTTGTGATTTTCTTTCTCCTTCTAACCAAATTTCCTTTCTTTTTTTTTTTTTTTCTCCTTCTGTATGAAATAATTGATCTTCTTTCTCATTTTATAGATTAGCTGCGCATAGACATGGAAATATTGTAGCTGGTCTTATGGCTTTCAAAAACATGTTTAGACCCCAAATTTCAGCTTATATCAATTTCAAGTTGATTTCTAATCTATGCCCAATTGTTAATATGATTGGCCAATTGATATATACATGGATACACAAATGCAATAGCAAAAAATCAATAAGACAAAATCAAATCCTCTTGTTAGAGAATTTTTAACCAATTGACGTAGATGTGGGAGACCATCCACAGTGTACAGATTAGCTCCAATAACAACAACTCCTATAATCCATAACACTACAACCCAGAAATTTCTCTGCAAAAACATTCTCATGGTTTCACTCAAAACCAAGAATTCTTTTCCCTCCAATACCACAAAATATTAAACACAGCTCCTTCTCGGTCCTGAAATATACAACACAACACAACACAAAGTATTACAAAAGACATACAAACAAAAAATGATAGTCCTTACACTTGTCCATCATGCCCACATCTAGTTTCATGCACGTAAATCACCATAAATGACACAAGTTCAAAATACAGGGAAGAAACAACTACTTACTTCTTGCCACGTCAAAACACTATTTTTCTCTCTCAACTAAATGTTTCAGCAAAGTACGTTCTTGACAAACCCACCAGCAACCTCCCTCCCTCAACATTTCTCTAAGGAATTGAAAGTTTTATCTCTTGGAAAAGCATTGGTGAAGATGTCTGATACTTGTTCTTTAGTGTTACGTGCAAAAGAAGTGATGCTTCTGTTACCGATGTTAAAGAGTTGCATAATATTTGGATGTTCTGCATAATTTTAGGAACAGCATTAGTTGTTGCATAATATTAGGAGTAATTACATTGCATATGTATTTGCATCTTAGTAGGATAAGGGAATCTGTTAATCATTTGATTGGATTGTAACGGCTAGTGGAGCTAGTCTTTGAGTTTTATTAGGATAGGTTGTTCCTAAAATGCAGGGGTTATCTTGTATAAAAGGAGCAGTAGTTTATTTGAATAAAATCATCAGAAAAATTATTTAAGCAGAGTAATCTGTTGAGGTCAAGGATTCCTCAGTCATTCAGTCTTGCAATATTTGAGTTGAATCTCATCATCTTCCAAAACCTCTCTAATGAAGTGATGCTTGATGGCAATATGCTTAGCATGACTATGGTATATGTTTCATTTTGTTCATAAATTCTGGAATACTTTTCATTCGACACAAGATTTCCGTGCATAATTCATGTGTAACTGTATCCTGAAGTACACTTGTGCACACACTATGGTTGTCTTTCACCCTTACAATGACATATATATTGATGAATTAATATCACATTTTTAATGCAGGATCTAAATGGCCCTCAATATTCTGGCAGATTTAATTTTACTATACAGTTTCCTCATTACAAAGAAGTTCTTCACAAACCAGATCTTGGATGTAAATAATTTGGGAAACCTGTTGTTTTTGACATGGATATGACTATGAGTGTAGGAGATTTTATAGCTCTGTTTTACCTACTTAAGGTGCCTGTGGAAGTGATCAACCTCAACGTACAGTGGTCTTTTATTCTTTATCTTTCACTGGCTCCATGTTTTAGGTTCTTTATGACTATTACCTTTTGGATTTCACACCATTCTATCAATTTGTAATTCTGAGTACTTTGTACAAGTTGCTTTACTACGATACATTGACTCATTCCTAACATATATATTGCACAAATAGGTGTGAATGTGATCCATGTAAAAATGGAAACTATTTTGGCTGTTAAAAGTCAATTATATCAATAGCAGCAGTTTTGAATTGTGATTTGCATTATCTCTTTTCTTTCATCCAGGCAATGATAGTAAGCCCGACCAGTTGGGCAAATGCTGCAACGATTACTTCATATGATGGGCCATGACGACATTCCGGTTGGTCTTGGAGACGTTTTTGCAATGAACTAATCTGATCCAATCTTCTCAGCTGTTGGAGACTGCAGATACATTAATGCCATCCCAAATGGTAGTGGTGGACTTATCGAGTCAGACACTCTCCATGGTTTGGCACGAGAATTTTCAAGTAGCCCCAGAAGGTAATTACGTTATGTAATAAGTGCATACGAAGGCTACACCCTATATACATCAATTTGTTAGTTTTTGGATTTTTTAAGAAACATATAATGTGAATTAAATTGTTAAAAAGTATGACAACAGTAGAAATTATTTTATCTTTTGTAGCCACCCTTGTACAGTTCTTTCTTTATTTTATACGATGAAGTTAACATGTTTAGAACCTTGGACTCCAATCACTAATAGGAAAGTAACAATATTAGTCGTTATTATATGTAATACACATGACTTAACACAATCAACTAGTGAATTATATGTGCATTGCACATGACGAGACACATGTCATCTTCTTATTAGTGATTGGAGCTCAAGACTCCAAATATGTTTGAAACCAAACATTTTCCTATCATTTCTCATCATTAATATTTTGTTAACTCCTTTCCCATTAACGCTAATGTTCCATCATTGTATTTATAAGCATTTCATTGAGACCTTGAGTCAATGAAAGGCAAAGAATTTATTCTTTGAGCTACTTCATTAGCTAAAGAATATGCAATTTAATATGGGTGAATGCTGCCAGGGAGAAGTAAAGCTGTAAAGGACTTATCTCCTAGGAAACTACTACACAACAATCTAAGCGCCTCCTCAGGCCTCTTCCCTTTACACAACCCAGCAGAATAATAAGTTATTTCATTGGGGCAAATATCCCCTTTGAGTCATTTCATCAAACAATTTGAGTGCATCCTTAGAGCTGCCACTTTTACAAAACCCAACAATTAAAATTTAAAATGCTAAAGACCACATTGGGAGGACAATTTAACTTCAACATGTGATTACAAGCAGCTTAAGATAACATGTAAAACAGAATTGAAAGTAGTGAAAAACCCAGGCTTACAGTCATCAAAACTTTAATAGTAGAAAAAGACTTCCACGGCCTTTCAGCAATACCCATTTGAACATACCCTGAAAATGAAGCATCAGGAGGGATTGGAAATGCAAAGGCAGAGTTTTTGAGAGTACAAGTCAAAGGAATGAGGATGGTTGGTTTGGGGTGACTTTGTTGAGGAATGAGGATGGAGAGACCTACATTTGGAAATAGTGATAGCCACTAGTCATGGAATTTAATTATCGCTTGTACTAAAAAATGATTAGAGTCTTAATTTAACGATAAAAAACAATCATCGTAGAGTGAACATCATACTATCATATCTATCTTACAGTCTTATATTTAGGAAATTAACTTTAATTATATTACATGTCACTATATAGAAAAAAAAAAAAAAAAAAAAAAAAAAAAAAAAAAGAGGTGTAAATGCAAATTTAGTCCCTCAATACCCGATTTTTATTTTGGTCTCTACATTTTATTTTTACCACTTAACGCGTGACATTTAAGTCTCTACATTTTGACTTCTTGATTTCTTCATGTTCTTCCCTAGTTTTGTTTTTAATTTTTTTCATTCAGCTAAAATTAATAAATTATTTTTTTAATGTAATTTTTGATGTGGCAATATTTTAATATCAAAATAGATTTTTTAATTATTATTTTACTGTGCCGTCAGCCACGTCAGCATTTTCTGTTAATTAAATGACGGTAAGGACTTAAATGTCACGCGTTAATTGGTTTAAAGACTAAAAATGGTAAAAATAAAATATAGAAACCAAAATAGAAATCGGGTCAAAATGTAGGGACTAAAAGTGCATTTACGCAAAAAAAAAAAAAAACACAAATTATTAAAAATAATATAATTTTATAATTAAAAAAACTCCTATAAATTCACTTTATATAAAATACTTGTGTTATGCTTGTGTTCAATCATCAATGACTTTTTTTTTAATTAAATGATAAACATGTTTACATTGTGACCGTAACTAGTTTTAGTTTAAGTATAAAATGTATGTCCTATTTTTATGAAAATGGATTTTGATATGTAGATTGGGTTTCCCCACAAATCAACACATTAAAAATTTTTAACATGAGGCTCAATATAAATGTATTGAAAATTTTAACATGAGTTATTTAGTTTGAACAAAATAAGGGAGATTACAAGGAAAACTAATATAACTTCTGCACGATAGCTAATTTTAGAAAAGGAATTTGCAAATTTGCAAGTATTGTAGATGCAGCATCCACAACTAGCATATTTAAATTTATTGTTAATTAATTGTACAATTACAAAATTTATAGGATGGTAAAAAAATAATTAGACAATGAACATTTGCTACAACAAAAACATAGAGAAAGAACAAATTTGAGTGGAATTTTGCGACCACTTCAATATGAAACATGGTCTTATAAACATTCTATGTGAAGAATACCAGCAATTCCTGTTATCAGAGAATTTTTAATTAATTGACTTAACGCCAAAGTTATTTTGTCCGTGTACTCCACTGCCTTTTCTGTTCATCAAAACTTCCTATCACTGCAGACTGCTTCATGTTACCAAGCCTATTTGCAAATAGATCATAATAAGCTGTTGGATCCACATTCTTCAATATTTTCACCAATTTTCCATACTTTTTATCAATCACAGTTTGTCCATCTTTGGATTCAACCCCTTCAGCAAAGATTTTGACAGGCTTTACTTGCACAGTTGGCTTTAGATCACCGGCAAGTGCTACTGCACCAAGGATTTCCCCAGAAAATATATCCTACAACAGAATAACATTTAATCTAGCAGCTAAACAGTGGAAATAACTAGTAGGACATCCAAGACTCTTCAATTGAGGGAGATTCAAGGGAAAACCAACATTCCCATGAATCCAATTTGTCATCATCTACAAAACTATTAGCATTTTAAGTGGGCTACACTCCAAAAAAACCATCCCAATGATACAATCTGAAGACCTTTATTAAAATAATGTTGAAACTGGATTGGATATCTCAGTAGGGAGGCCAGGACTATGCCATGTAGATCATTGAATGTGCATGAAAGCTAATATGTTACTATCCTTAGTATGAAAACCATGGAAAGGGAAGGAGTGGCAGTAAGAACTTCAATTAAAAGATTAAAATATTTTACCATATGTTTATATAAAAAGTGCAACTTTTGCAAGTGGTATAGTCTTGACAGTAATCGGCTGGCAAACTTAGCTTCAGGTGTCCTTTTTGTCTCTAGCAACCTTTCTAAGATCCTTGGTAATGAACCAACTCTACGCTGGACACCAAGTGGAATGAGTGTGATGTTAACCTTTGAATCAAAGACTGTCTTTGCAGCCACAGGATCAAGAAACATATTGAATTCTGCATATTTGTTGGAGTGAACAGTAAACACATTTCCTTTGTCCCGGTGACCATGACTGATGTGCCCTCCAACTATATACACATCCTGCAATGAAATTCGAAATCATCAGAGACTGTTAATATGAAAAATATGTGTATCATCCAATACCTGATTTATTTTAACATAATGTCAAGGAAAATGCCGAGCCATTTCTTCCAGTTTAGCAGTATAGCTTGTGTCATGAGGAAAGAAAAGAATGCTTCACCTGAAAATATCTCTATATTTCTGCAACGATTTTGGGTGGTAATTTCATTTAACTCTTAAGGAAGATTAACGTCCACCATAATGGTAGGATCATAATCTTTGGATTGCCCATCCGCTTTTCAATTCCTTTTCAATTTAAATTTACATGAGAGATTAACAAGTACACTTACCTGGATAAAAGAGGCAGCATTTTTCTCTGATAGAATAATCTTTGCTAGATTAGTAAGGGGTCCATTGGTCAGTATGGTAATCTTAGATCCTGGATCAAGATTTGCCACTATAGAATTCCAAACTTCCAATGCTAGAGGCTGTCTGAGTTCAGGATATTCAGTGTTCCGAGGAGCTCCAAACTTTACAGAGTTCTGTGCTGTATACCTGTTACAGAACTCTAGATTCAGCCACACCCTCAGACTTTTCAAAACCCAGATAGATAGACAACATTAAACACTAGCAGCATGACTATCACTGAAATAAGATATAAACATGTGTATTACGATAAAGCCAAAGTTATTCTGATGTTGAGGAAATAGCTCCTATTGCTTTGTTGGATGAAGATAATGACTTAATCGTCTGTCTCTTTAATTTATACTGGATATCAATTAGTCTCCTCCAAGAAACATAGAAGAAGAAAAAAAAAAACTGATTTCTTCCGGTTAAGTAAATGGGAGGGAAAATTTTCTTATTCAAAATGAAAAACATTATTTATTAAAATTACGACAAAAGGATATAGAAGGATTCTATTTGACATAATTCAGAAAGTTCGCTATCTTATTCAACAGTACAATGAGTCAGCTCTAATTATCCGAGCTCAATCAACCAAGTTTAACCTAATGTTTCCTATTCAATCAAGGGTATATTCGAACTCAAATAAATTATAAGGCTTCCTTTAGCTCAGAACATTTTCCATAGGAGATATACAATTGAGTCCTTTACTTCTCCCTAGCAGCATTCACCCAAATTAAATTGCATCTCCTTAGCTAATAAAGTACATCAAGAATAAGTCTTTGCTTTTTGTCAGTTCTAAATATGCTATGAATATCTTAATGTTGACTCAAGGTCTCAATAAAATGCTTATAAATACAGTGATGGAATATTAGCATTAATGGCCAATGGATTAACAAAATATTAATGATATATGATAAAGAAGGAACTAACCGTATAAGAGTGGCTACAAAATATAAACTAATTTTTACAGGTTGTCATACTTTTTAAAATAAAGCAAACATTTTAATTCACATTATATGTTCTCTAAAGATCTCAAAATTAACAAATTAGTGCACCATATATAAAGAGTAGCCTTCATATGCAGTTGTTATAGGAACATAAGTACCTTCTAGGGCTTCGTGGCAATTCTCGTGCCAAACCATAGAGAGTGTCTGAGTCGATAAGTCCACCACTCCCATGTGGGATGGCCTTAACATATCTGCAGTCTCCAACAGCTGAGGAGATTGGATCAGTTTGGTTCATTGCAAAAACATCTCCAAGACCAACCAGAATGTCATCACGGCCCATCATATGAAGTAAATCATAAATGATATCTATTGTTGCAGCATTTGCCCAACCAGTTGTGCTTACTATTACTGCCTGGATGAAAGGAATAAAGATAATGCATGTCAAAACTTCTGCTTTTGATATAATTGAATTGTAAAAACCAGATAGTTGCCATTTTTATTTGGATCACACCTATTTTGTGCAATATATTAAGAATGATTCAATGTGTCATAATATTTAAGCAGAAAGCAACTTGTAAAAGCACTCAGAATTACAAATTGTTAGAATGGTGCAACAACCAAAAGGTAATCATCATAAGAGAACCTAAAACATGGAGCCAGTGAAAAATGAAAAATAAAAGGCCACTCTACCTTGAGGTTGATCACTTCCACAGGCACTTTAAGGAGGTAAAACAGAGCTAAAAAATCTCCAGCACTCATATCCATATCAAAAACAACAGGTTTCCCAAGTTTTTTAGATCTAAAATCTGGTTTGTAAAGAACTTCTTTGTAATGAGGAAATTGTGTCGTTAAATTGAATCTGCCAGTATGTTGAGGGCGGTTTAGAGCCTGCAAGAAAGTGTGATCTAATTTCATCAATATATATGTCATTGTGAGGATGAAAGACAACCATAAGAGTGCATTAATTGTACTTCAGGATACAGTTAGAAATGAATTGTGCATGGGAATATTGTGTGTGCGTGTGTTCAAGTGTAGCATGTGTAAAAATATTAAATCAGAGAGTTGAATGAAAAACATTCAAAAATTTATGAACAAAATGAAACATGGATAAACTTACATCCAAGAAACTTATAAAAAATTCTCTGTCTAGTGGGCTGTCAATGTTCTGATTAGGCTTTGCTTTTGTAGCAACTAGCACTTGAACTGCTTCTGAACCAGTTACCTCTGCTGTATAACCATCCTATAGAATTGTTGCAACAGATAGCTCATGAACATTTGAACAATTCAAAATATAAGTCTGAGCAATATTATTAATTCTCAACAACTGAAGAACACCACAGCTCAGCCTGAATTGAAGTGGTATATACTATACGTATTTATGCATGTATCAATACACGTATATATGTATCCCCCAACCAAAGCAGGATTATGGAGGAAAAGAAACAAAAGATTTGGAGGGTAAGATGGAAACAAATTGAGGCCAATTGGTAGCAACATCTAAAAGGTTGTCTAAGGAATGTTACAAGACTAAGCAAGCAACTAAAGCTACTACCTGGCATTTCCCTTTCCCATTCTTCACGATGCAAAAAGGATCTCGAAGTCTAGTCTGAACATGACCACTATGTACTCCACCCCTCTTTAAATTGAATTTTGGAACTTTACGGCCATCAAAGAATGGATTGGAGCCATCATACACCCCATAAGGCTCGTTTGAAGTAACTACAGTTATATTCATATACTCCATTTCTGCAAATTCATTTTCCCCATTATGTTTGTGTGAGTTACGCATGATTGAAGTTGCCACACCAGATAAAAAGGAGTCCCACATAAAATAGCTCTGCAACCATTACAGATAATTGGTAGTCAAAGGTCTTGAAAAGAGTAGGATCATATTAACGTACATTTGACTGAAAGTCAACATTAAGCACCTTTAAGAAATTACCGTATAGAATTGGTCATCAAACCATGTATCACGAGCTATTTTCAATGACTGGTAGCAGTATTGTGCCTCATATGTACTCTGATTCTTCTCAAATGTGTTAAAGAAATTCTCACTGATGGGGATGGTGTTCGTTGCATCCAAAGGAACAAGGGTGATGGGAATACCAGAATGAAAAACCTGAAAGAAAGGAAACATTGTCAAATGCTGGCACTTTAACTTCTAGAGATACACCAATAAAAGGATTATACTATGTTGATGTACTGCCATTTTTTAAAATAAAATAAATGGTTGGTTAATAGCAAGTTGTACAAACTGCATTACCTGGTATGCAGCAAAAGGATCTCCAAATATATTGAACTCTGCATATGGGTTACTAGTATAATCTGTGAACATATTACCATGGTCACCGCATTGCTGAGGCATGCAAGATGAGCTTGCATTTTGTGGGCAACAACCAGTCGGATTCTTTGATCTCACACCACCACCCATGACATAGATATGCTCAACATTTTTCTTTAGATGTGGATTATTCATAAGGAAAATAGCAAAATTTGTATGTGCTCCTATAATAAAAACAGTTATGGGACCTGCTGATATTTTGTCAATCATCACTTGTTGTGCAGTTGGTTGCCAAAGAGGAGCATACTTCCTTCTCCCCTAATTGCATGACAGATTATGTGAACCAGATATATAAATGATATGATCATCAAGAATCAAGAAATGAACAAATCTTTATTTTTCTAGTGTATTGATAAAACAGTTATTGAGGTTTAGATGCAATATTCGCAAACAAAAAGCATACAGATGGTTTAGGGTCCTTGTCTACTACTAAAAACCATTCCAAAATCAAGGAAAAAGACTTCAAATTATGACTTGTATAATAATGATGGGGACTAAAAAAATATTTAATTTTACCTCATGTAAAATACAATAAATCTTTTATACACACACACACACACACACACACACACACATATATATATATATATATATATATGTTTCGAACTAAAATAGAAAATATTATTGTACAGTGAGCACGTTGAATAAATGAACAAACCGTGATCCAGCATCAATTCTACAAAGACAGAGATTTTCCCTAGCAATAAAGAGATCAGATGAGCAAAAACTCTTACCATTTCCTAGTATATGAGTTTACTAATCATATTGAAATTTACTAATAAAATGAGACAAACACAATAGGAACCGATTTAGGTGTCTTTCTTATTCCAGGACCTTATTTTGCCACTCTGGTCACAATTATTTCAAGTCAGAACTTCTACTTATGGTAGTATTCCTTTTGTTAGTCTTTTTTTTCACTTTTTTTTTATGATTTTCCTTTCATGTTTCACTGACACTTTATGTTAGGAATTTCGTTTGTGTTTAACAGAAATATCCTTGCCCCTTCCTCCCCCAGACCATTTCGTTTGCTCACTTCCAACTCCCATATCATAATTGATCTGGCAACATGCAAGGATTTGGAGCATGGACTGAGCTTGTTCATAATCAATCACAATGTCAATCTATAAAAAAACCTTTGCTAGACATTTCAAATTTTGATTATGCTCATGCACCTTTTTTTAAGTGGATAAAAACAACTCTACTAAAAAAAAAAAGAGGAGGAAGCTAGAATACCCGGAAACATTAATTATAAAGTTTCAGTATCTTATGCTCAAGGTATCCAGCTCAAGCTGACTTCTACATGTAAATTTATAAAATGGTTTCAACTGAATAGGAATAACCGAAAACACAGCTTGATTGCAAAGGCACAAAATACAAGTTGGAGAAGAGTCTTGAATCCTAATAGGGCACAGAAATGAAACTTCTGTATTACAAATGTAAAGTTAAAAGGATAAACAATAAGAAGTAAAGCAGGAAACTGAGACAAACTTCCCCAGCCAAGGAAAAGCCTTATCCACAAAATGCAAAGGAATATTCAACATGTTTCAAGTGTATAAATAGAATATGATTGCTGGGACAACACTAAGCCTGCCTATCAGTTCCAACAGCTATGAAAATCAGTCAATGATTTGAGCATTTCAATTGAAATTGTGATACCTTATTTTCTGTAGACCATTGTCAACTGAGGAGTCAAGGAGAGTGTCATTATGAAAGTACATCAAAATGCTATAATATATAGGGATGCAGATCCACGCAAGCATAAGCAACAAATATTTCATCTAATATTAAAATTTCTCTCCAAATCAGTACCTGCGGGAGGAAAGCTTTCCGGATTCCATAGTTGGAATCAATATCCAATCGCCCTCCTTTACCAACGGGAATAGCTTGTCTATATCTACAATATCCTACAGTTGTATTCCCCTGATATATTAAACTCACAGTTAGACCATACACTTAATAAGTAAATTATTACATTGCGGATTCATCATGGATTTTAAGATAACCAATCAGGATTAGAGCATTTAAACTCAGAATTAGAACCATTCGCGCAATATAGTACACGGATACTTTCAGATGACTTATAAAAGATGTATTTTAGGATGTCAAGCTACACGCATATGATCTTTCTGGTAAATTATACATAAAATTCAGACCTGTTCAATAATAGGAAGATAGCCTCCAACATTAGGCAGAATTGTACCATCTTCTAGTATCCCACCATCACCCCCAACTCCAACAGCAATGTCATCACGACCCATCATGTAAAGAATGTCATAAATTTGATTCACAGCATGTCCAGCATCAGTCCATGCATTTACACTGATAGTGACTGCCTGCAGCAATATAATACAGGATTTACTATTTCTCTCTGCAATAATAAACGTGGTTTGTGCATTTAAAACTTGAAGTGGATAAGTTGGTAATTATACCACTAAAAACCACTGCAGATAAAGGTACATTATGTAAGTAGATGATGAATGGAACAAAAATGAATAATGTAAGTAACAGTCTATTAATAACCAATAGTATCTTATTAGTTATCTGATCTGACTTTAGCTAGAGAATAATATCCTAAAATCACATGCACTGAATCCTAGATATGCTTCAATAACATGGCATATCAAACCATTAATGTAAATTATTAAATCGAACATCATTCATTAAGGAGTAAAAGAAGCATGAACCACATCTTCCAACAAACCCATCATATAACACAAAAATTTTGAGTCTTCAATTGCTGTGGCAAGATTTATACATGAAAGTTTCTTGAAAATTCAACAGTTTGCTACCAATTAAAATGCAAAAAATTGAACTTACAAATTGTTTCTAACTTTTTTGGAAAACTGACAAACACGACTCAGTCATCGACCAAGTCAGCATAAGAAAATGAAAAAAAAAAAAATATATATATATATATATATATATATCGCCAACATGTTGTACTGTAAATAACAAAAGATTCATGATGAACTAACTTACTTCCACCTCAAACTCTGATCTGTTCTGCTTCAAGAGGTACAAGAGGGCAAAGAAATCATCAGTATCAACATCTGTATCCAAAAGAATTCGATGTGGGAGACAATCCACAGTGTACAGATTAGCTCCAACAACTCCTATAATCCATAACACCACAACCAATAAATTCCTCTGCAGCAACATTCTCATGGCTTCACTCAAAACCCACAATTATTTTCCCTCCAAAACGACAAAAACATCAAGACACAACTCCTTCTGTCCTGAAACATTAAAAAAAACAAAAACCAAAAAAACATAGGTGAAACAGAGTAATATCCAACACTAAAAGTTAAAAGAATTATCACAAGTGTGGAAAAGTACAGAGGTTGTTGGAACAGGAAGGACTATAGGTGAAACGAATCAAATGATGAAGATGAAACATGGTAAGCAAATGCCGGAGCGCAAGAACCGCCGGTTAGCTTTAGAGGAGACAAAAAACGATGCAAATTTACGTCTTCAAAGTTCAAAGCCAGAACTAGATTCTGGACTTTTGACTTTGGAGAGAGAGAGAGAGAGAGACAGAATTAGTTATGATTTCTCTTTGCTTTTCTTCTCTCTTTTTGTTGATTTGAAGAGTACACGGCAATGGCAGCATGGGCATCATTCATGGGACTCAATGTGTACAAAATCTTTTGCACCACAAATACAGGAACAAACCGATGCTCATTGGTTGTAGCTTTTTTTCTCTTTTCAAATACAAATGGAGATGGATTAAGATTCTGCAGAGTTATTATAACATTACCTTTACAACTTATAAAAACCTTCGATTATTACCAGGGAGGGGATCAATACTTGACTACTTTTTTTTTTTTTTTTTTTTTTGAGAAGGGTCAATATTTGACTACTCTCTATATATATATATATATATATATATAGTTTCTCCTATTCTAATGAATAAATAAAATATTATTAGTGGTAACTCTAAAAAAATGCCAATAAGAATGACTATTACCACAACATTGACATGTGCTATCAAAGGTAAAGCCAGAAAATTTCTTGAGGGAACAAGCTAAATATATTAAAAAATAAATTTTTAATTAAATCTTAAAAAAAAAAAACCAAAAGGATTTTTTAACTCAATCCTAACCATGAAGAAATTAAATTCTGTAAAGATGTGGTGTAAAACTCATTTTTTATTTTTCCAATTTCAACATGTCACGTCATCTTATCACATATTTAAAAATAAATACAACAACACCCAATCAATTTTAATGCTCATATATAAATCCAACCACATTGAGAGTTTATTGAGATGTTATTAGATGTGGTAAGATGTATTGAATTTTAAGTAAAATGCCGATGTGACAATCTCTTATTGGATGGTGTAAAACATAAGTTTTACACCTCATTTTTACCAAATTTGGACTCACAACCATGAAATCCACATTTATTGTTTCTTCTAAAAGGGAAAAAAAATAATTTTCATATCTCTAATCTTCTAAATAAAAAAATTCAAGAAATATCTCCTACATATTTATGAGATATCTCCTTAAAAAATTTTAAAAATACTTATATATTTATGAGATGTCTCCTAAATATTCTTTGATTCAATGAGCTATTACGGCATAAGAGTAATTAGAGGAGAAAAACAATGCATTAAAAATTTGTAAACCTTTTTTAAAATACATTAAATACACTTTGAATTAATGAGTTATAATATTTTGTAAAATTTGAAATATTTTGTAACATTTGTTATAACTCGACAATTACAACTTTCCAACTCGAGAATTTTGAAATATTTTGTAAAATTTGTAATAACTCTAAAGTTATTGGAATGAGGGGAAGAAAGAAATGTACTAATTTTGTAAATTTCAACCATTAAAACCTACTCCATTATAGTAGCTAGGGATGGCAATTTAGATCCAACCCGTGAATACCCGGCCTAGCTCGATCCTAATAGTTCGAATTTTACTCAGTCCGATAAAGAATAGGGCCGGTCGGGTATGGGTTTAAAAAAAAAAAAAAAAACCGAAGTGGGTCTAGGTCGAGTCCGGGTTTTATCAAAAAATCCGAAACCCGGCCCAAATAAATACCTGATATGTTAAATTACTAAAACACCCCCCTTATATATATATATATATATATATATATATATATATATATATCATTTTGTAACTCTAACTCCCTCATTCACTCCTCACTACATAGCCCAACTGCCCCTCTCATTCGGTCATTCCCATCAGGCCTCAGCTTCACACCTCAGCACCTCACGCCCTTAGCTTCACACTTCATTCCCATCAATCCTCAGCTTCACGACTCAGCCCTCACGCCCTTAGCTTCACGCTTTAGCCTTCAGCCCCTCACGCCTCAGCCTTCAGCCCTCATGCTTCAGCCCTCACGCTTCAGCCTTCTCCATTATTTTTTTTTTGGTTCATTTTTTTTTGGGGGGTTAATGTCCTCTCAAATCTGAGTGTGTGTTTGTGATTTTGTGAATCTATGTTTGTGAATCTGTGTTTGAAAGGGAATCTGTGTTTGTGATTTTGTGATTTTTTTTTTTTTTAAATTGTATGACACAACAATGGTGAACACAACGATGCCGTTGAGTTCTTCTTCAAGTCTCGTGGCATTCAGCCTCTCTTCAGGTAATATATGGTGGATTTTATGTGTATGCCGGAGTTCATTACATAAACACAACAATATCATTACATAAACACAACCATATTTTGTATGTGTATGCCGGAGTTCAATTCTTTTTTTTTTTTTTTGGTTGGACCGCAATTTGGGCCACCGCTAGGCCCAAATCTGGTTGGACTAAATGGGGCCCGTGGAGCCCGACAGGGCGGGTCTGGGCTCAGGAAAAAAAACCCATTTAATAATCTGACCGAGTTCAGGTCGCGGGTTTAGACCCACGGGTCAGGTTCGGATATTAAAAAATCCGGCCCAAACCCAACCCATTGTCATTCCTAATAGTAGCTTATGGCGAAAGGATGCCATCTATTAAGCATTGTAGACTTGAAATCTTGTAGATTCTTTTTTTTTTTTTTTTTAAGGGAATCAATAGTAGGCTTTATTAGAAAATATTAACGTATACAATTGGAAAGAGAAAATATAGACATTCCTTTATACCAAAACAAATTCCTCTTTCTCTTCGGCGAGACTTGTAAGTGTTTATAATACAATAATTGCAAATACAATGCAAAAGAAGTTTGCCTAAAATAAAATTTTCATTTATTTTGGGAAAGCTTTAGCCTCATTAAGTACGAGGAAGCTGTAACTTAGCCACCTCCATAGGCTCCACAATCACTTTATCATTGTAGATTCTTAAAAATGAAATATGGTCAACTTTATTTTTAAAGTGTAAGTAAAACCTAAAAAAAGGACAAGTTAACACAAAAAAGGACAACTTTATTTTTAAACATAAGCAAAACCCAAAAAAAGGACAACTTTATTGAATATGTTTTGTGTGTCTACTATATAGGTTTACATTGCTAGTCCAAGGTAAACTAAGGATTTTTCTTTACATTGTAAACACACAAAATATATATATATAATATTGTACATATTTGAAAAAAAAATGTACAATATTATAAATATTTTGTGTATAAGTTTATATTTCTAATATAATATTGTAAATTTATAATTTTCTCTTAATTTTATGATAAAAAGTTATTATCAAAAGCAGGTGTCATAAGTTGAAATTTCCTTTAAAAAAATATTGTAAAATCTTTTATAAATATATACACTCCCAAGAGTTGGACCCACGTGAGATATCATTTTTTCCGATAAACCCCACGTGAGATATCATTGATCCAAAAAGTACCAGACCAAAAATTTCAAAAAATAAATCCAACTATGGAATTTACTGTTTAGATTGAATTAATCTGAGATCTAATGATGGAACATCTTCTTGATTTGGGTTTCCTAATAGGTTTTCTTACGTACAGTTGGATGATCCTTTCACGTTTGAAATGGCCATGATCAATAGTAAATTCACTATTATTAATTCTCTAACCTAGATTAATGTAGGATTTGACACCAAATCCATGGTACATGACGTGGATAAATTCTAAAAAAATTGAGTTAGCAATATCTTCAATATAGGTTTTCTATGGTTAAAGGCCTTTTGGATTAGTAGCATCTTATATATGATGGGTTTATTATGTGTGGTTCAATCCGAATAACTTGATCTATCATATATGTATGTTTTCTATTTATGTGACATTTCTACTGTTTCTCCAAATTGTTCCACACTTTAAAATCAACAATAGTACCAATGCACACCCTTGGTGCAGTGGTCACTCCACAAATATAAGTGCTTGTGGGGTATGAGAGGCAAGGGCCGGGATTCAAGTTTCCAAAAGAGAGTTTCACACACATATATACTTAGATTAGACTGGAATAGAAATTCTATCTTGTATCAAAATAAAATAAAATCAATAATAGTTCTTCAATAACTCTAACTATATAAATATGATTGGTGCTAATAAAAATAGAAAGAGAAAAAAAAACTATTATTTAATCTTTTAACAAATTAAACTTCATACTTACGTTTAATCATGGTACTTTAAACCTCCAAATATGGTCCCTAGAGTTTTATAATTTCTAAAAGTACGTTTAGTACACTGAATGTAGATTACATTAAGAATAGTAATCTTTATTAGTGGGAGTAGAAGACATTGTAATAGAATAACTATTACTATCCGTAAGTATGGTTATTACATATGGAAAGCTTGTAAGAGAATTATTATTGGCGGTGCTAAAAAGCCATGTACAACTACATAATTGAGGCTGCATTGGTGAAGCCAAAACTAAAATTTTTTGGTTTCTCAGCTACAGGGCGCGCGCGCGCGCGCGCACACACACACACACACGTATATATATGTTGCGTTCACACTGGTCATAATATTTTAATATTTTCTTTTCTTTTCTCTTTTCTTTGTTCTCTAACCCTCTATGTCTCTCAATCTTCCTCTGCTATCTCATTTTTCTTCTTCTCAAATCTTTTCTCTCTTTCTTCTCAAATTGTTCTTTGTTGTGTGAGGGTCTCTTCTGATGGGTCATGCCATGGGTGTGGGTGATCTTGTTCGTGAGTGTGGTGGGTGGGTCATGCCGCAGGGCTTGTGTGGTTATTGGTTGATTTGAGATTGTTGGTCTTGTGTTTGTGTTGTGGGTTTGGGTTTGGGTCATGCCATGTGGTTGCTAGGTTTTTTACGAATGTGGGGTTGCTAGGTTTGTGTTCGTATTTGTGGTGGAGGTGGTGGTGGTGGTAGTGGTGGTGCTTCAAGACAATGATGAACAAAGAAAAATAATAATAAATAAAAGAATTGTTTATTGTAGTGGAATTTTATTGTGTTGAAAACTAATATAAAACCACTGATGTTTGATATTTTGTAAAGTGAGAAAGTAAAATAAATAAATTAGTTTTTTGTGGTGCCAAATAGTTAAATTATGGCTCCACCAATGTGGATGCTCTAAAAGATGATATATAAGGAACTTCATATTTTTAGAAATATATTAATTTTAAAACTTATTATATGCACTAAGGAATATCTATTACATCCATTTTAAAGAGGAATAATTAATCCAATGTAATAACTAATCCATGTAATAAATTATGGCTCCACCAATGTACATGCTCTAAAAAATGATATATAAGGAACTTTATATTTTTAGAAATATATTAATTTTATAACTTATTATATGCACCAAGGAATATCTATTACATCCATTTTAAAGAAGAATGACTAATCCAATGTAATAACTAATTCATGTAATAAATATGCAACCAAATGGCCGACTTGCTACTACATATAAATAATTATTGCATTACAGGAGTTATTATAACGTACCAAATGTACCCTAAGGACATGTTTGGTACACTGTAATGATTATTACATGAGAATAAGAATAAGTATTATAAGGAATACATTAAGTTGGAATGTAATAATTATTATTATTCATTAGTTTGGTGACCATTTAGGAATAAAATCTTGAATATGCATCCACAATTTAGTAAAGTATAAAAAAAATGTGTAATTAAATCATTTTTAAGTCAAATTTCCTAAAATATACTTATTGTAAGGTGTTCAAAATAGAGTTAACATTAACAAGGAAAATTTATTTTCTTTCCTTTTAAAGATGTGACAACTAATGGCTTTTCAAAAAAAAAAATCAAAAGTTATTACATAAGGTGAAGGAATATATATTAAGTACTTTTGATAAGGAATAGTTATTCCTCATTTTGAAGAATAGCTATTCATAAGGAATAGCTATTCATTGTAATAAAAATATAACAAAACAACTGAATAGTTATGCCATAAGAATATATATTACATTACAGTGTCTAATACAGTTTACCAAATGTGCCCTAAGTGTTTGGCACAATAATGAAAATGTGAGGTTTGAAGTGATGCATTTGAAGGCACTAGGCTTATTTTATCACAATCATTAAACTAATGTTTTTTTTACTTTCCCAAAATAGTATCAATAATGGATCATGTAAATTAATGTTATGGCAATCACAACTTACAACCTCAAAAGCGTTAAAAAAAAATTTATAACAAATTTTGTTTTCCTAACATCACTTTGAGTGTATTCCATTATCTCATCCCTCTTCTCCTATATATGTGTGTGTGTGTTTCTAAAAAAAAAAAAAAACACTTTTATCTATTGACTTCAATTTTTTTTCCAAATATTGCCTTTTACTGTCTTTTATAACATAAACATTTCTTATAGAAAAAAAACATATAGTGGACATGTACTTGATGTGTGTTTTTCGAAAATAAGTAGGTTGATGTGTGTTTTTTAAATACTTAGCATATTATTCTTGAGTGACACATTACTGAGAATGCGTACCATGCATCTGATGTATGTATCATTTCTCTCACATAGAACTTAAGTAATTTGGAGAAAATACACAATGTATCCGGTGTATAGTTCCTCCCTCTCACATTGAGGTGGGTCGAAAATACACAATGTATTCGGTATATATTTCCTCCCTCTCACATTGAGGTGGACCCACCTCAATGTGAAAGGGAGGAAATATACACCGAATACATTGTGTATTTTCTCCAAATTACTTAAGAATGTGTTTTGATTTGAGTTTACATATTATGCATGCTTCCTTTGATATATTTAGAGCATTCTCATTAAGAATTGTAAATGCAACAAATGCTAAATTTTAACATCAAGTTTGTAAAAAGCATACTCCATCAAGAATTATAAATCCTATTAATTTTGCAATCTAGCTACAGTGGGCTACTAGAGATAGTAGCCCACTGTAGCAAGATTGTAAAAAAAGATTTGTTTAATGATAGTTGCTGGGTACAAAAAATAATTTGTTTAATGGTAATTGCGGTAAAGAAAGCATAAAAAAAAAAAGAATAAAAAAAATATTTAAATAAAGTGATAAAATAATAGAATCTTTGATGTTGGGTATATTGTAAAGTGGGGTGTTAAAATGAATAAAGTAACTTTTTGAGATGCTAAATGCTAAATTTTTTACCATTCTTAAAGCATTATTCGTGTGATTTTACAACAGCCCGTTTGGGATGTGATGTAAATTTCAGCTTATTTAAGTTTTTAACTTTTTTTGGTACTGTTTATGGTCCTATTGTACTTTTTAGTACTATTCATGGATCCTATTATACTATTTATCTAACTTTTAGTTTTTTTTTTTTTTCTACGATGCTTTTAACATAAAGTTTTTAATTACAACTAAATAAATTGTTCTCAAGCTAAATTAGGAGTTCTAGTCCCATTGTTCTTAAACTTTGATTTAAGCTAGTCTTTGTTATTAATTTTTCGGATTATTCTTCTGCTAAAAATTTTGTACAATCTCATAAATATTTAGGGGGTGTTTGGTAGCATAATTTAAACAACAATTTTCAATTTTTAAATAACATTACATATATTTTTATATATTTTTTTATCTACACATATTTTTAAAAAATACAAACAATTTTACTAGAATAACATAACTTGTTACACATCTCCGACTAGTGGAAACAAATAAGAAAGGCCGAAACACCGACAATTGACAAAGATGAAGACAAACAAGATTTACCCATCTGGTGGAACAAAGGAATCAAAATCCAAAGGAAAGTGACCTTTAACCGCTGTATTTTAATGGAACACAACGTACTGTGTTTTCATTGAAAAGACACCCTTTGCTTTGGGACCCAATCGAAATTGTAAAAGGACCATACTTGTCGCTCTGAGTCTTTTGGCTTAACAGAGACTAAGTTTATCTGTGATACAGGTATTATTCAAATTTATTTGAGAAGATAAGGAGAAAAGTATACTCAGCAATAGTGATAATGAAATTCTGAGAAAAATTATAAGAGAAAAGAAAAATTATGTGACGGGAGAGAGAAAATGAATTTCATTAATGTAATTACTAAAATTTTTGTGCAAAATAAAGGAGTGCACAGTAAAAAAAAATAGAAATTGTGACAATGGAGTTACCAAAATTATAAAGAAGACAAAAAAAAAAAAAAAAAATAAAAAAAAAGGCAATGAAGTTGCCTAAATTGTAGAGAAGAAAAAAAAAATCTATGGCACCCGATTCCATAGAAACTAAAGTACAATAAATAAATATATATATATACACACACACACCCTAATCCGTACCCCTACCACTCCCGTACAAAAAAAATAAAATAAAAAATATTATGAAGCTGCAGTTAGGGGTGGCAAAATTAGACACAACCTGTGAACCCTACACAATACAAAATTAGCAAGCTATGGGTTGAATCTTAATGGATTCGTGTCATATCTGGGTTAACACGACTGACTCGTTTAATAAATGGGTTGGGTTAGTGTTTAACATATAAAACTCGTTTGACCGGTTTAATTAAATGACATTTTACTAATATACCTTTCAAACCCTAGATATATAAACTTATTAGTTGTTGTGGTTTATTTTCTTTGACATATTGTGATTGATTATTTGTGATATTGAAATATTCTTTTGTAAGGATAAAAGGTCCAAGGCGTATTTTTGGATCATGGGCTTTATCAGAGGATACTTACCTGTTCGAGGACAGATTGTTGGTAGTAAGGTTGTTGAGCTTAAGAGCCCATGAGTAGGTTATTGTGTAATAAGTTTGCAGAAGTAGTCCGAGAAAGGGTATCTCCTCGGCTAGGTGAAGTGAAGATCAAATGGTACGTCATGTTGATTAGAATGATATTTTGGAAAGTCTTGTAGATGTAGATATGTTTCACAAGGGAATAATGAGGAAGAACGGATAGGAAATATCTTGAAGAAAGCTGCTACCACCGCATTGAATGCTTTGTACCTAAGTCTCTAGTCACATTAATGAGGAAGTGATATCTGAATAGTAATTTTCAACCTTACAGGAAGGGGCGGATGAGACAAGTATCCAGGAGAACTGCCTAGAGCTACATGTGGTGAGCGATAATGAAAAGGAGGAAAGAGTATAAGAAAGAGAGAGATCCCGGAAAAAAGGGGATCGGAAAAAAGAGAAAAGACAACACTCTAGAACTAAAGATCAATAGTTGTAATCTGTACTTGAGAGAAGTAAAATATAAGATCCAGTATTCTTGGCTTGAGTCCGAGAACGATTACTGTTATATAAACTACTCCATGTGTATGATGTTGTGATCTATCCCATCATCATTGTTATTTAAAATTACTAGTACCTAGGTTTAAAGCACACTCTCTTCAAATTCATTGTATTGGGCTTTTTGGGCCTATCCCAATCTTATTCTTGAGTTTAGGTACAAACTGTGACCTTACATCTTTAATTTTGAATGACTATTTGTGATGCAATTATTCTCTAGTTCTGAATTTTACATTAAAAATATTTTTTTGTTTGTTTTTCCATAAAAATTTTTTCTTTTCATTTTGATAATATCTAATAAACAGGTTAACATGACTGACCTGTTTAATAAATGAATCGTGTTAGGGTTGAGAAATCTTGACCCATTTAATAAACATGTCAGGTTAGTATTGACCCATATAGTCGGATACTCATGAGTGGACATGACACGAACCCGATACACGAACACGAATTACCACCCCTACCTACAGTGATCACGTGTTCATTCACTGCAAGTTCATAATATATATTTTTATTTTTTTGGTAGACCAATAATTAGGGATATGGATTGGGGTTTATGTTTATTATATATATATATATATATACATACATACACACACTGTGCTCTAGTTTCTATGGATTGGAGTAGCATAATTTTTTTTTTCTCCTCTTTCTCTCCTTTACCATTTTGGAAGCTTAATTGCTTTGATTTTATTGTGAAAAATATTAAGTTCACAATATTTTCACAATAAATTTTAAATAGCAGGTTGTTATAGGTTGTTGTTAATGGGTAAAAAAGTAATTTTAATGGTATATTCATATTATAACCAATAATAACTAATTACCTATGATTTTTTGTAAAAATGTTGTAAAAATAGCACTTCTCTTCTTCTTCTTTTTCTCTCCTCTCTCCTACAATATCAGCAACTTCATTACCACAATTCCTATTTTTCTCTCATTCACTCCTCCTATTTCAGGCACTCCTCTATATTTTGGGCAGGAATTTCGATAACTACATTACTAAAATTCAGTTTTCTCTCTCTCACTCATCACATCATTTCTCTCTCATCTCTCATACTTTTTCTCATAATTTCAGCAACACCATTACCAAAATTTGCTCTCTTTTTTTTCTAAATAAGTTTAAATAGTGACTACAATACAATAAACTTCATTTTTTGCGAATTGCTACCAAAAAAACCCTGGCACTCTCTCTGGCTACTTCTTCTTCTTTCTTCACTCATTCATTCTACCTTTTTCAGTACTTTGTTTTTGGGGTCTTTGTGCTTTAACCAACGAGTATGTGCTTCTTTCTATGGCTAAACATGTTTTTCACCCCTGGATTGTCCTTTCTTTCTTTTTTTTTATGAGAAACATATGAAATTTCCATTCATTGAAATTGAGCTACAACAAAGAGGTACACAAATAGAGAAAACAGGCAAACAAACAGCTACACTCTACAATCTTCAAATATTATATGCTCCACAAAACTTGGACACACACCTCTCCAAACCTGTGAAGTACCTGTGAGTCTAATTGCCCTTGCAAATTCATGGGCTGCTTTGTTGCCGCTCCTTTTCAAATGCTGAAAGGAACACCAAGAAAAAGAGGAGGAAATGTTCTTGATGTTTTGCACAATGTGCCCAACTTCACCACCCAGCTCACCATCATTAATAGCTTGAATAATTGAGAGAGCATCGGATTCAACAATGGCGTGGGAGATCCCAAAGTCTAAAGCAAGTAGAACACCTTCTTGCAGCACCAAAGCTTCAGTGATCTCAGCAAAGAAAGGGGCAAAAAGAATTTTGCTTGATGCTGCAAAGAGATAGCCTTGAAAATCACGAATGGCCACACCAATGCAAGAAGGGCTGCTATCTGAAGCAACGCCATCGGTGTTAATTTTGAAGAAACCAGATGGAGGGGCTTGCCAAACTGATGGGGAAGGGGCTGGAGGAAAAACAAGGAGGGAGCAAGCACCTTTACATTCACACAGCAATCTGTTCGCCATATCCCAAACCTAACTTGGAGTAGAACCCGAGTCCTCATGTATAGCTTGGTTGCGGTTCCGCCAGATGGACTAAGCCACAACAACAAAGAGCTCCAAATCAAGAAGGGAGCCTTTCTCAATAAGATCTCAGACAACATCCACAAAATCTCTAGGCGAGGAGGTTACTTCAACAGGAAAATTGTGCCATTAAGCCCATGTCAATTTAGTGTGATCACATAGGAAAAGAGCATGGGCAGTGGATTCCAAGCCCTTATCACAAATAGGGCAGAAACTAGAGCAGTGAATACCTTTATGGCCTAAATTGAACATGGTTGGGAGGCCATTTACACACGACCTCCAAGCAAAAATTTTGAGATTTTAAGGGATTTTCAGACACCAAATCCGCTTCCAAAGAGAAGTTCTAGAATCAAAAGAGGAGCCTTCACCCTCCTCAAACGAGTCCACAAGGTTTGAGGCAATGTGATATGCACTTTTAACAGTAAAGACTCCCTGTTTATTGCCAATCCATATGAGGCTGTCTTCAGGAAGATTATAATTTATGGGAATTTTTAATATTGTGCTAGCTTCAAAAGGAAAAAAGATGGACCTAACCCCATCTACTTTTCACCCCCTAGTGTCATTATCAATAAGGGAAGAAACCATTGGGTAATCATTAAAATCTGATTGAGGAGTGATCACTTTGTGAGAAGATGGAGTTGGTAGCCATTTATCATCCCATATATGAATTCTTCGCCCATTACCAACCCTCCACCTTGTTCCTTTTTTAATAGCCTCAAGACTATTATGAATACTCCGCCAAATATAAGAGAAGCTGCCTCCTTTCTTAGAATTAAGAACTTCATCATAAGGAAAATACTTAGCTTTAAAGACCCGAGCCATCAATGAGTTTGGATTGTTAAGAATTCTCCAACCTTGTTTAGCCAACATAGCAAGGTTGAAAACTTGAATGTTCCTGAAACCCATCCCACCATGAAGCTTCGATTTACACATCTTTCTCCAGCTAACCCATGCAATTTTGTTCTCAACGCCTTTTTGCCCCCACCAAAAATTCCTCATCATATTTTCTAAATCTTTGCACAAGGATTTAGGGAGTTGAAACCAACTCATTGTATATGTGGGCGTTGCTTGGGCTATCGCCTTGATAAGGATCTTCCTCCCGCCAATTGAAAGAAGTTTCCCTTTCCAACCCGCAAGTTTTTTTGCCACCTGGTTTTTGCCACATGGTCTTTAACTTCTGCAAACACTTGGGCCTTGGATTTTCCAATAATAGTAGGCAACCCAAGATATTTTTTATGCCTGGAAACTTGCCTAGGGCCAAGGATATTTAGAATGCTTTCCTTTTTCTCTTGAGGGGTGTTTGGGTTGAAATAGATAGAAGACTTGTCAGCATTAATCTTTTGCCCCGAAGCCGTTTCATAGCTATTAAGTATATCAACAAGTTTCTGACACTCTTGGTCCTTCACTTTGCAGAAAAAGAGGCTATCATCAGCAAAGAAGAGATGGGTGATAATTGGGCATCCTCTACCAATAGGCATTCTGCTAATCTGATTTTCACGGGCTGTTTTATGAATAAGCGCTGAAAGGCCTTCAGAACAGAGAAGAAAAAGGTATGGGGAGAGGGTATCTCCCTGCCTAATGCCTCTTGAGGGGGTGATGTTTCTGCATGCTTCACCATTCATAATAACTAAATAAGAGACAGAAGAGATGCAAAGCATAATCAAGTCTACCCATTTTTTGGCAAAACCCATTTTCTCCATAACTCCTTTGATAAAATTTCATTCAACTCTATTAAAAGCCTTACTCATGTCTAATTTAATTGACATATAATTATCCATCCCATCTACTTTGTGATTCTAATAATGCATGTATTCAAAGGCCACTAGGACATTATCCGAAATAAGACAATCCAGAATGAATGCACTTTGATTTTCAGTAATAATACTTGAAAGGATTGGTTTGAGCCTATTAGCAAAGACTTTTGATATGATCTTATATGTGGTGTTACAGAGACTGATTGGGCGAAAATCAATCATTTTGGAGGGCTGGTTGGCCTTTGAAATAAGAGCAATATTGGTTTTATTTTTATCAGTTATGGGAATATTTAAGTTCAAGACATTTAAGACCATATTTGTGATACTTAACCCAACAATGTCCCAATACTTATGAAAAAAGATTGCGGACATACCATCGGGTCCAACCCCTTGATTGTCCTTGTCCTTTAATTGTAATCAAATCAAATACAATAAATAAGCTTAAATTTTTTTCAGTTTTGGCCGTTGGCATTGTGGGGACGTGGACCATAACATGTTGCTAAGTTTAACATATAGTCTTATATCATACAGTACAAGATCCATAATTAGAATTAATTAGTGGTGACAAGTTGATTAACATGTTCCCATTTAATCCCACCAAAAAAAAAACACGTTCCCATTTAAAAAGGGAAACAAAGTATATTAAAATGACTTAGGGGCTGTTTGATAACATTGTTCTAGTAACGTTTTATGCTAGTGATAAAAAGTTATAAATTAACTTATTTCCGGTTAAAATTATTATTTTTAATAATAAAACTATATATGAAAAAGTAAACTAAATAAGATCTAAAAATAAAAACTAATTAACATAATTTCTTTTAGGGCAACAAATCGGATCGTTAGAACTAAGGTTAAAATTAGGAATTTTTGTTTGAGGGAGCCAGTTCCTATTTTTGCAAGCTACATCTTTAAAAATATTTAATAATTATATATATTATAATTTTTTTTTTAATCTTGGGGGGCCATGGCCCTTGGCCCTTATTAGATCTTGCTATAAGAGTAAGAATGTTGCATATTTTTGTATAATTTGTAGAATGCACTGCGTGTTTGAACATGCCTGTAATTTCAAACTTGAAGAATTTTGCAGATTAAGCTTATTAAGAAACTAATTTTCTTTTTTAATTATCACGTGGAATAGCAATCAATTATTTTGACATTATTATTATTCAATTTTTTAATCCTAGTCCTAATAACAATTAGTAGATTACTTATTTATCAATCATAATTCACAGCTGTCTAGGCAAAAAGATAAAATTGTCAGCATGCACGTGCAACTGACTTGCAAATAGATAAAATGGGTCTAGTTTATCTTGCTCAATCTTAATTGGATGTTGTTCATCACAGCTCCCAACTGATTTTTAAATTGCTTTGACTGATTCGATAGTCGTTGTTTAATTATATATCAGCACCCCAACTGCAAGGAAAATCACACCCACACATAAAATACTAAATTAATAGATTCATGAACCCCTTATTCAATTTTTTCTTAAAAAAAAAAAAATTCTACGTTCATAAACAACAAGTCAATGTGAGAGAAAGAGAGGAGCTCCGGATATTATTTTAATAAAAAATTTATCGTTGACAAGTAAGATTGAAACTCTTCTTATTGGATGATCATGATACTTTTCCAAAATTGAAATTCTTGATCAACGGAGAAATAATATCACCGGTCATGTTTCATTTAGTGCATAAAAGTACTAGACAAAAGTCAATAGAGAATACAAGTAATGCTTTCGTTTTGTGCACAAGACGAGATACGGAACTAAACTTGTCAATATTGGGTATGGCTGTTTGCGTCTGCATTTAGAGTAAGTTGTGCAAATTTTTTTTTTTTAAGCCCAACGCTTCTTTTATTGTTTATGGGACATAGACAGTACAAACAGGAAAGTGCACAATAATTTTATTAATGAGCAGTAATTAAAATATATTTTTTTATTGTTTTCAATTTTTAATTTTTAGCAAAATAAGCCATATTCTAAACACACGCTATGTCTCATTCAGTACATAAGAGAAATAAAAGGAAGTCAAACCCTAAAAACTGGTGTAAAAACAAATGTAATTTGTGTCATAAGCAACACAGCTTATAGGAATTAGAAGCAACTTAGCTTATTCTTAACTCAACCATTGAAACCAGCTGTGTTACTTATGGGACAATGTAGAGAGTGAGGTAAACTATTTTTTTTCAAAGTAATTAACACCCCAATCAATTTATTGTTATCTCTTAAAGCTGGCCCACCATGTTAAGATCCTCTTTCCCAGCCATTGAATGAGCATTGATTATTGAAGTTTGATACTATTGGAGCCGCACGTCTACTTCTCTTTTGAGTCTTCTCAATAGTGGAGGATTAAAAAAAAAAAAAGTGCATGCTTAAACGTATTAGATAAGTAGAATGTTTTAGAAGTGTGATTAAGGGCAAAGCAGAAATGGATATTATTTAAGAAATCAATTTTCTAATCCATGTTGTGAACCAAAAGGTGCTTTCCTTTCAGCCATGAGTGCAAATTGTTTATTCTGGTCAAAGCTAACATTTCTTTGCTAATGGAGTGTTTGGACACACACACTCTGTTTTTTTTCCTACATACCAAACACCATTGTACCATCAGCTACATGCAAGTTCAAGTTGAACACAACTACCATTGTCAAAATGTTCAACGCAACTACCAGAAGCAATCGGCTAGAAATAGAATATCCGGGAATAAAATACCAATCACACTAGGTCACGTTTTTTATTATAATAAAATTTAAATGATCATTTTCATGATAATGTACGACTCTGATTGGTCGGTCATCTCAATCACAATGACAAGCCATCAAGTCAACATTTTAATCATCCTTCAAAATATCCCCTTTGATTAAAAAAAAAATCCCCACAAAGTACAAGTGTTAATTGACTTATTTCAATGAAATTATTTTCTAAAACAAGTGAAGGTCATTTCTCTTCTTTTGAGCATTTGCATTAGTTGAGCTTTTTTTTTTTTTTTTTGGGGGAGAAAAAGCACAAGGCTGCCTTATTTATTCAGAAAAAGCAAGATAAGATACAAGGAATTTAAAAGCATTCGAAGGAACACTCTCCATCCAAGTAAGCAAAGGAAAAGAGTACCTAACTTTCCTAGCTAATGCATGAACAACAAAGTTATTTTGCCTCCTAGTATGAGAGGAGTGGTTCAAAGCGAACCAAAAATAAACTAGTTACACAAATGGTCTTACACCATTAGTTGAGTTAAATAGCATAAATCCTAGTGCTTGCACAAATGGTCTTACACAATTTCAAATATATATTTAAGTGAGTTAAAATAGTGACCATGCCTGTTAGCTCTTTGAAAGATTATTAAAAATAAAAAACATAAGCCTCTAAAATTCGCTTAATAAATCTCAAAAAACTCCCGCATAAGCTTATGTACCCATCAGACAAAATTCAATTTTGCTTCCAAATTTAAAAGACTGATCTGCTTGTAGAATATGGCTTGAATTAGGAGTTCGACTCCTTGTTGGATTTGAATAAGAAAAGAATTTTATTCATTTTGGGTTACTGTTGTTTGAAGTTATCAAACTCTATGAGAAATCTTGTCTACCATTTGATTTTGAGTTCTATTTGGAATAGGAGTGATTCTCCTTTTGTGCATGGAAAAGAAGTCTAGTTCTTGTTATTTTTGGCTATGCTAGCAGACTCAAGTCTCCTATAAGTAGAGTGCTGTTGCAGCAAATTTAAAGAGTGGTGGGAAAAAGAAGCTCTCTCCTTGTTTGGTTCTTTGATATTTGTGGGTTGTAATTTGGAACAGCGAGAGAGATTTGTTACCGCTTGGTTTTGTTTCTACGGTTTGGTGATTTGCTCTCTCTTAGTGTGTTACAACTTTTGATTTTGATTTGTGGCTCTCTCTTTGGTTTGTACACAATTTGCATTTGGTATTTGTGGACCTTTGGTTTTTTTGTTTGTATTTGTGAGAGACCTATTTGGGTGTATTTGAGATTTAGGTTTGTGAGAGTACCAATACCAATTTACATTATCTTAAATATGTTATAATGAAATTTGTTCGTCATTGCCTGTAGATGTAGGCTATTGTCGAACCACGTAAATCTTGGTGTTTCGTGTCTATTTTTCGTTTGAATTAATTTTCTCCATTCCTATTGTTTGTAGGGAGATCTTTCTTAAGTTTAAAATATTTTTACAATCAATCTTGATAATTTTGACCTTCCGCTATTTGACAACACTACTCTTGTCCCTATTTGTTGAGTGTCATGTAGATGATTGGAGAAATAATTTAAAAAAAAAATAAAGAAGAAATAATATTTTAATCAAATATGAGTGTTTAAAATAGACAAAAATGATTAGTTAAAATAGAAAAAACATGTGAATGATCTTAAAGCGGATCCATTGTCTTCAAGAAACTTGATTTATGGTAGGCAAAAGGATATTATCTTTCAAGTATATATACTCAACTCTCTCACAAGACCCGAAACATGATATACCCTTTCGCATGGAAGAGCTACTTAATTTTTTTTAAAAGTAGTTTTATTAATTATTTGTCTTGTTAGGAGATAGACCCAACCCAACAAAAACAAAATAACACAATAAGTTGCCCTCTATAATTAAAATTTCTTGAAGGAAACAACTTTTCAACTCTTGAGGCCGTACATAAATCTAATTAAAAGGGAGTAAGCTAGCTAGGCTTAGTCTTACGGCCAACTTAGTGGACAGCTTCATATATCATCATATATATAAAAGATGTGACATGAGAATCATATATAAAGGAGTGGAGTCCATAACTTTGTATTAAACTATCAAATTATTAATCAAAAAAAACACACCCACACGACACAATGTTGTGTCAGACTAGAGGAGCCCATAGCTAGCTTTGCATTTTTTAGAAAAGAAAAGAACCAGAGAGAGAGAGATGATATGACTAGTATAGTTCTGTATTATTGAATTAAAGTAATCATTTAGTACTCTCCCATAGAGATGAAGTTGTGTCAAAATTTCGATTATATATAATCTCTTGTTAAGAGGAAAATGAGAAAAAATGAAAAATAAAAATTCTTTGTTTCGATAATTCTTTTGCTATATGTATCTTGATTAAATCTAAATTTATAGGATTTAACTTGAGCTCATGATTGAGTTATATCTTGTGTTAGAGACTAGTGATTCTAAGAATTCCATACATGATTAGTGATTCTAATTAAGAAGAAACCTAAAATATTAGTTAGGTCACCATTCCTAATTTTCAATTCAATGAAAGTAATCATGAGAATTAGGTCTTTATATCACCACTACAAAACAAGGCAAGGGTCATTGGTCCCTAGCAATAATGGTCATTATATATATTAATTAAAGAGAAAAGAAACCAATGATTTGTGTTTCTATCTAAAAAGACCTTCCTTTCAATAAACGTAGAAGAAAAAGTGAAAAACCCCTAGGCTTCTACTAATATCACTGTTTGGATTGCCTAACCAGTAGATAGGGATCATAAATTGTGTCCACTACTGACTTTAGGGCTTAGCTCCCTTTTTTTTTTTCAAGTGCATGCGGAGTACTTCAAGTTAAAAGGAGCCCTCACAAACCCATATTTTAAAGTCTAAACAACATTGTTTTTAGGCTATTGTTCTTCTCTCACCATGCTTTTATGCTTTTAGATTAGTTTTTGCTGAAAAAGTTTATCTGATCCTTTTCTATTTTTTTTTGGGCTGAAAGTTGGTAAACATGTAATTGTATCTAAAATATGCTTTAAAGTTTAAACAACTCTACATATTTGAACACATAAATTAATAAGTTGAAAAAAAAAAAAAAAAAAAAAACTAATCCAACAACATTAAACAAAGTTTTAGTCCCAAAATCTTGGCGTCGGCTATGGATCCTTTACATATTAATTAAGATTGGCCATATTTATAGTAGAAAACAGTCTAACGAATATCATTTTTGGATTCATTTGTAAAAGAGTGACTAAATTTTAAGTTGGCCGTCAACTTACCACAACCCTTCTCCTTTTCCCGGATTTAAGATCGGCTATGAACAAATCAAAATATATGACGCTGAACATAGAGACATGGGAGTTAGAAAAAATAACTAATCCAAAAGCTAATATTTAGCGTCCATTTAGCCTTGGATTATAAGCTAATTTTTTGCTTTTTTTAGCTTTTATGTATAACTTTTTTTTTTTTTTTTGAATACATATATAACTTTTTAAAACCTCAAATTTTCTTACGTTTTTGTATAATTTTTTGCTTTTTTTTGGAATGTATGGAATCCATGCTCTTTGGACCAATCCCACCATATTCAGCGATATTTTAAATTTATTTTATGCTAATAGAGGCAGGTTAAAGTTAAAGAACCACTTTATTAACATGTCTTGGCCAAAAAGGCCCCCAAAAGTAGCCCTAATTGGTTTGATTTATCTAATAATCTAATTGCAAGATTGAGACTACACAAATATAATAATCAAAGATCTTTTCTCAGAACAGAAAAAAGGTAAAATAAGAATTTGATCAATCCATTGATAAAAGAATGCATCTCTCTCATTGAAACGTAGAAAAAATTGGTCACTGAAGAAAATGCTGGCTATGATGCTAGGCAATGATGATTTCAATTTCACGGGGCGACCTATAAATCTATCGTTGAAGTTTTTGATAAAGAGCGAATTAGAAGATTCCACTTTAGATAACTCTTAAAAATGATTTTCCAAGTACATTACTGTTAGGATTAATGCCTTTATATTCTATTATACGGTGTTATATATTTTATTATGTATGACATTATATATGACTTAATATTGTGTTTAATAAAGTTGTTTTATTATTATCTAAAATAATGGTAACATGAATATTCGAACATTATCATATAGTCCACGAGATGCATAGTATGTGATTTATGTAAAAAGTCACAGAATATATAAATATAAATCACAAGTTATTTGTAAACTCAGAATTATAATTCGTAATCAGTGATGAAATTGGATATTTTATCTGCAAAGACTATAACATATCAACTAATATGATTTATCTTAATCATAAAAATGGAGATTTCTAGTTAGTATGTTAATATGTTTTAAGAGTTAAAACATATTGAACTGAACTACTGTGGGATTTATTATTCTCCTAACGACTGTTAAATGAATAATAAACTCACAACTTATATTTACATGAACTCTTAATCCTAAGAGGATAATGGACCTGATCATGAAGTGTAGGTTACTTTGATATATCAGGAGTGAGATCTAAAGTTACGGTCAAAACCTCAGTATGTTGGGCAATCACATTTAATGTTGATGGAACATTATTCTCAAGATGGAATTCATAGTCTCTTAACGGAAATATAAAATATTTTCTTGAGATAAGTTTAATGGGTTTGTTATTCAGAGAGTTAAGTCTAACCACTTTGGTAAGAAATTACTAAAGTATATATTTATGAAATTGGATTTCATAAATATATAATGAATAACTTTAAAGTATTAAACCGGGTACTAAAGGAATTAAGATATAGTAATCTACAGAGTGGTAGTCTACATTCATGACTTTATATTACTACGAATATTTTATTAAGAGATTGCATGTACAATAAAGTCTTAGGATATAATTTATAGATAAGGCCTAGAGTGCAACTATATTTATATAGTAATATTAAATATAATTAATGGTAACTTTGAACTTGTCAAGAGTTGATAGAAAAGCCCAAAACCTATTGAAGCTAGTGTTTTATTGGTCCATTTTGGTCCCACTTCAAGCCACACACTTAAACCCAATTGGAAAGACCTAAAAGATCAGCCCAATTAGATAATCAGTTAAATACAAAGGGAGAAACATACATAATTTTTTGTAAGAGAAAAAGAACACCATTGTGAAATAGTGTGTATGTAAGTGTTAGACATTTTGACATTCTCTCTTTGAAAACTGATTGAAAAACCACACATTTTGGACGTTAGTGGAATTGGAGTGAAGATTGAAAGTGTTCCCAAGTGCTTCTAATCTTCGATTTTGAAATTCACCGCTCCAAGGTACACTCTCTTGATCTTAAATTCTGAAACTTACATAGTGCATGTTAACATATATGAATGAAGTAGATCCATTATTTTTTTTCCACTGCGTATGTTTTGTATGCAATATAAACATGTTATCTTCCATCACGTATAAGCCAAGCTATGAACAAGAGTGCGTGGTTACTAACAGTTTAGTCGATACCGTACCAGTACCAGCTGTACCGGCCGGTATGTACCGTACCGATATGTATATCGATATCGAAATACCAACGTTTCGAACCGGTTTAAATACCGGCCATACCGGCAGATTTCGGGTAATACCGGCCGGTATAGAAAAAAACCTTCTTTTTTTTTTTGTAATTTTTTTTTTTTTGTAAAGGCAGAATGATAACTTATTTGCATTAACTTATTAGTATTATTTGTTTTCTTAGTATGTAATAAACAATTAAGCTTTCTATTTTTTTTTACACTTTTTTTTTTCTTTTAATTGATGCTAAAGTCTAAAACCATGAATAATTTGTTCTAAATTGAGGTAATGTTTTATGATAAACTTTTGTATTTATTATAATATATATATATATACACACACACACAAGCACACATATACATATATATATATATATATATATATTTATAAATATAAAAACTAACGGTAAACCCGAAACGGTACACTAGTATTAACCGGTACCAAAATATATCGTTTCACTGGTCAAACCGGTACAAGATTGACTCCCTTGGTCACTAATTATGCTAATGCTATGCGTTAAAATATAGGATAAATTGTAAATTATACCCCTAAAATTTGGAGTGTTTGGATTTTACATCCTGAAATTTCAAATTTTGAAATTTACCTCTTAAAGTTTGAAAGTAATTAGATTTTGCATCCTGATGTTTCAGAATTTGTACTTTACCCTCCTAAAATTTGGGAGTGTTTAGATTTTACACCTCCAAATTTTGAAACTTTAGAGTGTAAAATTCAAACATTCCTAAACTTTAGGAAGTAAAATTCAAACACCTCTAAAATTTAGGAGGTAAAATCCAAATTCTGAAATATTAAGATGTAAAATCCAAACACTTCCAAATTTCAAGAAACAAAACTCAAACTTTGAAATTTCTGGGTATAAAATCTAAACACCTCCAAATTTTAGGAGTTGTAATTTGCAATTTACCCTAACATATATAAAATGTTTAAATTACCACAAATTTTATTATAAAATAAAATATTTAAAAACTGATATAGTAGTAATTAATAAATATTTGAATTATTTTATTATGATTAGTAACATATCAATTTATAAGAATTATATAATTAAATTTATAGTGCCCCTAGATCATTTTTCAAAAAAAGCAAAAATCTTTAGGGGCAATCTATTTTTATTAAAACAATCAACCCAATTACTAAATAGGTTTCATTGTATTAGCTTAGCCCCTAAAAAAAATGGGAAGAAGAAAATGGAGAAGAAGAAGAGGTTTCATTGACAAGGCTTCATCAAGATTTTGTCCTTTTTTCTCTCTTTTCTTTGTCGCAATTTTAATGGTTATTTTCTACTACCACATTTAGTCAATATTTTGGATTTGCCTAGCTCAGTTTTTGTAGTCTTACTAAAAAGTTTTTCATTCACAAGGCGACATCATGATTTTGTCCCTCTCTCTCTCTCTCTCTCTCTCTCTCTCTCTCTCTCCTTTTGTTTTTACAATTTTAATGGCTATCCTTAACTACCACATATATGTTCAAAATTTTTAATTCCCTTACTTGATTTTTAGTATTTACTAAATAGTTTTTCGTTCACAAGGCTGCATCATGATTTGTCATCGAAAAAGTTTAGATGCAAATCAGTTTGGAATTATCTTTCTTGAACCCATCTAAATTGCTAATATTATCTTCTTCTTTTCTTTTTCTAAAGTCTATTTGCTGTCACGTTTTCAATCTTATTCAGAGAAATGTACAAGACAGGCAATTTTGTGTTTTCTTAATCTTTGAATTGCATGCAAAAGTTCATTTTCAAGGCAGATGAGGTACCAAGCAAGATACAAAGATGATGGACTTTCTACCCTGTGTTCCACTAGCTCCAGACAACAAACAGGACAGAGCAATGGTACAGTTTCATTAGGACAATTATGTTTATTCAAGGCTTCAAATAGAGAATATTCCTATTCCGATAAGGAGGGTCCCTTAATTCTAGTGACTGTTGTCGCACTCTCAGGGCCCAAGGGTCCATTAAGATAGTTTTGAGACTATGACTATTCAAAGTTCCAATCAATAATAGAGAAGATGTTAATGCAAATTAAGTGACCCATAGAGCCCGTTATGTAAATGACTATTGTCTAAGGGTCCATAATTTCGCTTCTGACTTTGACCTTTATAAATTAGAATGAGATCAGAAAATGAGAGAATGATGGCCAATAAATAAATTAAAAAATGTGACAATTTAATTTATTGTTGTCAATCTCAGGCTCCTCTCACACAAGCTCCATGGTTAGGTATGAAAAGACATCCCTTGGACTGTCGGTGGCACATTACTTTTCAAATCTCAATTACATGATGATGACAATGATACACATGGAATAGAACTTTAATTCAGCAAAACAAAATATATGAACTGGAAATGTGGTATCAACTCAACTGTCAAATAATTTTCTTTAGACGTCACCTACACAAAAAAAGATATCATGTTTCCGGTGTATATAGTAAGCTCTATCACAACACGTATGACCTACACTATAGTAGGTACCACGTGTTGTGAAAAACTTGTATACTCCGTAAACAAGATATTCATTCTCCACCTACACATGTTGAGAATCTTGAGATGACAAATACACATTACATAGATTTCAAAGTCATACATTGTATTGGGGTTTTTTTTTTTCCCAACAAATTAGAAAGAAAAGAAGAGAGAAAGTGGCCATAAACAAGAAATTATAAAATTACGGATATTACCCATTCTTTCAAATTACAATAAGGGAGCATGATTATATTTTCCTTCAACTCATTGTTGTTCGGGCCTTACTTTCACACTTTGACAAAATTTAAATGTTGAAACAAAACCCAGTGACTTCCACGTATAAACTGGAATAGGCAGAATAATTTCACAAAATTATAATGATTAGGCCTAAAGTTGACTCTTCAATGAGCATTATAAACCAACCAAAGTTCAAGCCCAAGCCATACTTCCAATAAACTTTGCAAGCGACTGGGCCCAGTCCAAAGCCCTTTTTATTTTTCCTTACAAAAAAACCTGATAAGGCACTCTCAGGCCTCAGGCTTGATGCTGAACCCATGATTCACTAAGAATTAAGAAATAATTGTTACGCTCTTTATTCCGTAATTTTCTTATTTGATTATTGGGCAATGTTAACAAATATCCTTAGAATACTTGTTAATAAACTGTTTTAAGAAAATTTTAAATTTTTCTTAAACCAATGCGAGCATCCGTTAATTATTTAAGTATACAAAGTACAATAGTTACTGCCCGGCAATGACTCATATTGGGCCCTAGAAAATGAATTCTTTGCGAACTTTTAGCCCAACAATAACAGAAAGACCAACCCGTTCTCCAATAAAGTGGGCAGCTAACATAGAATTTTTTCAGTCCACTTTAAAGTTTTGTTCAACTTTGAAAACCACTTACAAGTTACAACCTATTTGAGGTCGAATCTGACAAATTGCAGATATAAGCAAGCCTAAGGTTCATCAATTGCTTATCAAATCTTCACCAATTGGTCTTCTTTTTTTTTTTTTTTTAAGTTTAAAGAAAACAAAGCATCTTATATTAAATTCTATTACATACTATTGGATTTTTTTTTTTGGGGAATAATTACAATTACCACCCATGTGGTTTTTCTTTGACTTTAATGTTTAAAACATGGGAGTATCCCAAGGCCTAAGTTTTCGTTTGTGACACATACTCCCTTGTGCTAAAAAAAAGAAGAGAGAAGGTGTAATTGTTAACATAATTCATGAAATGTTGCACTAAGTGAGATCTTTCCTTCTCATCCCTTTTCTCCCTCTTCTCTACCATAAATAGCTAGACTACTAAAAACCCACTTAGTCATTTGCCATCTAATTCAAATTCAAATGTTCAACTGCTCCAGATTCTGAAACAACCATCCCAGCACGTTGTTCTCCACCAGTGCATTGCCCAGAACCCTAGTGAGCTTGTCATCATCTTCCACATTCTTAGGGTCCATCAAGTCCTAGAGCAATTGAATCGCATCAATAGAAGGAAGGAAATACCAAATTTGCCAACACCAAATTATCAATATCACCAACCACTGCACAACACTCCCGAATGCTGACCCTCACAGCAAACGGCGATTCACGACAACCCCAAAATAACACCTTAAATCACTAAACTCAACCCAACATGCACAACACTGAGACCCATCATGCACTCATATCACTATTTCACACATGGCCACACTCACAACACCATTGACCCATCCATGCCAATCCATTGTGATTCCCAAATCAGGGAAGGTATGGGTGAGATCTTGGCTGAAAAGAAGAAGAAAAAGAAAAATCTAACAAGGAATGAGAGAATAAGAGAAAGAGGGGAGAGAGAGTATGTGAGGCAAAAGAGAGGAGAGAAGGCTTATGCGAGAGAAACAAGTGAAATGGTCTTTTTTTGAAAATTTTGTCCCAGCAAATGATGTTGACACTTGCCACCTCACCATATTCCGTTGAAGTTAGGAGAATTTTTTACAAAGTTAAGCACGAGAGATTAAGTACCACAAACAAAACTACATAGTACCTCTGTGTTAGAACTTTTAGGAGCATCCCACATGAATGATAATTGTAATTATTGGGATAAGAATGTCAAATCACCTATGTAAGACATTTTTTCTCCCAAGCCCTCCCATTTTGAAAAGATTAAACATAATGGAGCTAGATAGAAAATAACCATCCCTCTTTCTCTCCCACTTCTCTACTCTACTAAACAAAAGAAAATATCAAGCTCTCTTCCTTTTTACTCCAACCATTTTATCATCTAACTTTTCCACCCAACCAAACTACTCAAAAACATACTTGACATATATACCAGAAATTATTTCACCAAATAAATATGATGCAATTTAACTGTACAATACAGAATGTGTTCCTCTTTGATAGGTGTGCTCTATCGAGCTAGATCTGTCTTCTCTACAACTAAAATAAAAGTAAAAAATTTTTATTGACAGGAACATAATTGAAAACAATCTTTTCATCTAACAAGGATATGGTCAATGATGAAAACAAAAAATCATTGATAATATTTAAAAGACTAAATTACACTTTTTACCTTTAAATTTTGGAATTGTTTTTAATTTGATCTCTTAAGTGATGAGAATTTTCATTTTGATTCACCAAATTTGATTCTTTTTTCAAAATAATCAATCTATCCATGTTTGTGACCATGACAAATCTAACCATTAAGAGAGACGAAGGGTTTAGGGGGGGAAGGGGTGAAACAACACCAACAACAACATCGTTTTTTGGTGGCACTTAAGATCTGAACCCCTTGACCATTTTGAAAACGGAATCAAACGTTGTTCCATGAGGTTTTAACCCTTCTGACCTCTTCAACAAAAAAATTCATGTAAAAGACTTGTACAAAACAAGTACCGTAACACCTAAGACTTAAATCCCTACATAAAAGCTAGGATGCACAGACACGAGTACAAGTACGACACAGCGACACAAATAATTTTTGAAAAATTACAACATGAAACGGCAGGTACAACATGGATAGGACACCGGTACAACACCCTGAATGAAGTTTCCATGCATCCTAGCTTAAAAGAGGAAAGGACTATGCTCATCATGCTGTTATAACAACCGCAGAACTGTACTCTACAGAAATGTTGATATTTTAATTCTCAACAAACTTTTCACAGTTATATTTACATTTTAGAGTAGTTAGTAGATCATTTCCATAAGTTTTCATGGTTATAATGCCATACTTGCATTTTAGAGTAGCGAGTAGACCAATCTACCCAAAAAAATCTCCTGGTCCCCAGATTCAACCCAATGCATGGAAACTATTCCAGTTGTATTGGGGATAACAATAATGACAACCAATTGCAATAAATGGCTTCTATACAGAACCTACCCTACTTGTTAAAGGATTCCTCTAGACCCACCAATCTATTAATACCTGACCCTATGTTGAGCAATTGTTTTAGCTGTGAAATGAGCTTAATCGATATAAAATTCTTCGAGGCCATGATAACAGAGAAAGTGGAACAGGTCCAACAAATTCAAAAACTGAGTTTCATAACTGCCACTGTTACCATCAAAACGAAACAAAGAGACAACACCCTAACCTCATAATTTCTGGGGTCAGATTCTGGTGCTCTTATATGCTCAATTAACTCCCTCTACTTTTTTTTTTTTTTTTTGTAATAAAAGAATCCTAAAGATAATTGACCCGAATGCAAGTAAAAAGACTAACGTAACATACAGATCACAGTGAAATTTCGACAAATCAAGACCCGCCAAGCAATTCCAAAATTCATCAACTTTATCACACCACATTCTTAATTTTAATAGATCATAGTGACCCGAACACAAGTAAAACGACTAATAAAACATAAGAGATCACAGTGAAATTTCGAAAAATCCAAGACCCACCAAGCAATTTCCAAAATTCATCAACTTTTTTTCCATACCACATTCTTAATTTCAATAGATCCATCCATTCTACATATAATAACGTTACAATTCTACTATTACACCCTCTCTCCTTATCAAAACAATACAATGCATCAAATAAAAAAAATAATAATATCTAAGCCTAAATCAACCTTTTTTTTCTCTTGGTGCACAAATCATAAAGACTGTCCCATTATTACCCACCAAAACAACCAGATCTACCATTGTAACACAAAACCCACTATTCAATTTTGATTAATTTCCCCAACATAAATAGTAATAACCTCAAAAATGAAGCATTTAGAATATAAATATATAATTTTTTTTTTCTTTCTTTCAGAAAAGCTTACTGAGAAAACGACGAGTCGTGGCGACACGGTCTTGACGGAAACCCGAGTCGGACTCGTCGTGGTACCACCCGACAGATTTCTGAGCTTCGAGAACGATCTGGGACAGACCTGGACCAAGAATAGAAAGTAAAAACCCCCCCCAAAACGAAGCGTTTTGTTAGGACGAAAATGCGGGACAAAAACGGTGGCGTTTTTTGGTTTAAGAAGAGAGAGAGAGGAGTACCTTGTTTGACGGTCTGTTTGTTGTGGCGGATGTCGTGGACAGTGGCGGAGATTTTCCAGTAGAGAGGGCGGCCGACGTAGAAGAGGACGAGGAGTAAGAGGATTACCATTACTATGCGGAAAGAAACCTTGGCGGTGGAAGATGCCATTGTTGTCTGTGTCTTTGTTTTTTTGGGTTGATGAGAGCAGAGAGAGAGAAATGTGTGTGTGTTTTTTGTGTGTACGAGAGAGAGAGAGAGAGAGAGAGAGAGAGCTGAATTTCCAAAGAAGAAGAAGTGATTTCCACGTACTGTGATTGTGTGTTAAAAAAAAGGATTTAAAATATTATTTTATGGACGGGGGATATTGAGACTTGAGAAAAAATAAATAAAAATAAAGTTGTTTCAATTAGCTCAATTGGTAAAGTTTTTTATAGTTGAATAAGAGATATAATGTTCAATTCTCATTACCCAAAAATTGATTTGTGTCTTAGTCTGATGATAAAGAGTTATTATTTATAAGTTGAAACTCTCTAAAAAAATAAAAGAATATTAAAAATATATAATTCTTCCATTATTTATTTGGGGACCGTGAGATTTTTTTATCAAGGGGCCGATTAGTAATATTGTTCTAGTAAAATTATTTGTATTTTTTGAAAATACGTGTGGGTAAAAAAATATGTAAAAATATGTATAATGTTATTTAAATACTGAAAACTGTTGCTCAAAACATCCTACCAAACGACCCCTAAATATTTAAGAATATCTTTTTTTTTTTAGAAAGATATAAGAATATCTTGCTAGGACTTATGAGGTTTGTTTTTAATAATAAATATACAACAAGAAATTTTTACCAATTAACAAATGAGATTAGTAAATCACACGTAGAGTTATTATGCGGGTCATATTACATGAAACTACCTTGTAACTTCATGCGTATGCTTAGAAGATACACATTAATATGCATAGTATAATAATCTTACATATATAATTTAAATATTATTGATAACCTCCCTCTAAAAAAATATATATATATATTATTGGTAGTCATTTTTGTATATTTTTTTAACTTTTTAAAAAGTCTGGTAAGAATGTTAGAGCATTTCTAGCAGATTTATCAAATTTTTGTACTGTTTGAAGAATGAATAGTGACATTTAGCTTTTACCTATTTACTTTTTCAAATACACTTTCCAACAGATTCTTTATTATTTTCTCCATCTCATTTAAATATTATTTCTTCATTCATTCTTTATTCTTCTTTTAACAACTATATTTTTCAATGAGAAGTGTTATATCTACAACATTTTACGCAATACTTACACAACAAAATTTATATGGAAAATTGTTACTAGTTCTAATTTGAACCTACCACTGAAATTATTTTTCACGTGGTACAAAATAAAACTCTAATTGAAATTCAAATTTTCAATTGGCACAAAATTCTAAAATTTAGATTAGATGAGACACGTAGCGCAAAATTATATTATAATTGAATTTCAATTTGAAATTTAATTGGATTTTGTCTTTGCTTTACCTATTATTATTACTAGTATGTAACCCGTGCTACCACACAGAAATGGATATAATTGAATAAAACAATGAAAAAAAATTGCATTTTATTATTTAAGTGATACTATTGGTTTTGTTTTATTTATTTATTAATCATGAGTTTATTCATGTTTAAAAAGCTTAGTTAAGTCTAAATTCATGTTTAAATATTAAACGGAAATGGATATCATTTAATAAAATAATGAAAAAAAATATTACATTTTATTATTTAAGTTATACTATTAGTTTTGTTTTTATTTATTTATTAATCATGAGTTTATTCATGTTTAAAAGGCTTAGTTAAGTCTAAATTCATATTATTAACCAGAAAATTTCATTAACAAAACTTAGCATTATGTAATTTTTTTACAATTGCATGGATATACTTAAAAAATACACATTAAGATGCATAGTATAATTCTTATATATATAATGTAAATACTATTGATAAATAAGATGCATAGTATAATTCTTATATATATAATGTAAATACTATTGATAAATAGTCATTCTTATATTTTGTTAAGTCTTTAAAAAATGTTGTAAGGATATTATTAGGTAGATATATTCATGTTTAAAAGGCTTAGTTAAGTCTAAATTTATATTATTAACTGGAAAATTTTGATTAACAAAACTTTGCATTATGTAATTTTTTTACAATTGCATGGATATACTAAAAATACACATTAAGATGCCTAGTATAATTCTTATATATATAATTTAAATCCTATTGATAACCACACGGAAAATGGTTAATTGTAGTGATAGTATTGGTCAATTTTTTTTTTTTTTTTGTCTTTTTGGGTTTATCACGAAGAGGATATAAATAGATAAAAAATTAAAAATATATATTGCATTTAACTACAAATTTTTGATAATCACAAGGATAAATTTGATTACACTTTAAATTTTTCACTATCGATAATCATTGATTTTGACAAACCATTAAAGAAATCACAATTGTAAAAGTTTTGCAAAGCTTAACAAACAATGAAAAATTGAGCAGAATATTGCATTTTTTTGCACGTCACTACAAATTCTTCATAACCATAAGGATAAGGTTCATCTCGGTTCTAATGTCGCATTCCAATTTTGTGTCATGCTTGAAAGTTTGGAATTTTATACATGTCGGTTCTTGCAGTAAGTAGTCGAAGCATTTTTCGGCATTTGACAAGCCAATGATTCCCATGTTCATCATTTAAAATTTCCAAAAGGTTATCAACCTTCATTATTTGACTCACAAAGTAGCATGATTCCATAAATATAAGATGCAATAATATTGCCACATGGAAGAGTTTTTTCAATTATTTTTTTTCCTACAACAACTTCGTCATTCAAAAAATATTGGTAGCTTCCCACTATCAGTAGCGCATAAGGATTTTATGCTTCATAACATGAAAATATTAAGTTTTTTTCTTTGTCATGTAGTAGAGCTGGATGATTAAAATACAAAGTCAGCTCAATTTGTTGGAGGACTAATTTCTTTTCTGTTAACTTCTTGAAGCGTTTGCAACTAATTAAGACAAAGAAAAAAAAATTAAATTAATAGACTAAATTATTTATATAAAGGGAAATGAATAAGTAGATACAAATTGAAGAAATAGTTTTTTTACCTTAACTTAATGTTTCCTAAGAGTGTTGCCGAATTTTTGCCCACTTTCGAAAAGATTTCAACCTATATGTCATTAGGAAGGTTTTTTAAAGTTTTCATATTGTTGTTTTGTTTGAAATAGTGTTATAACATTTCATCTACTATTTATAATAAAATCATTTTTTAAGGTTCATAGTATCATATTAAATAACAATACATAATAATCACATGTTTAAGGATTTTGAAATGATTATACATGAATTTAATGGTGAAATGGTTCAATTCGTATAGAATTTTGTATTGCAGCTGGTTCTTAATGAATTTCATCGTTTCTATCCATTAATATTAATACTTTATAGTTAATGTTAGTGGCTAATTAGGTTCATTGAATTGTTGTTTTAGTCCCCTAATCATTCACAGTATTAGAAAGTGGGCAATGATTCGGATCTTAGGAATATAACACAAACTAGTTCAATGAGTCAATAAAAATGAAAATCAATGTAAAACATAAAGGAATTGAATTTGCTTAAAAAGAAGGGAAAGAAGTCATAACATAGAGAAGAAAATTGATCAAACCTATTAATTATTACTTATTGAACCGTACGATGAGAAGAATCCAAAAACAATTATAAAGATAGATTCAAAATTGGGTCACTGCTTTCTTTAAATTTATATTCAAATATTGGTAAATTATTAAAGAGTGACAAGAAATGTGATTCATTTAAATCACTCAACATATTATGTATTCAATTTTAATTAGTATATATCTAGTCATTATGAGTTTAGTACTGGATGTTTATGTGTGATCTTATTATTATATGTTTAAACTAACAAAAAAATGAAAAAGACAATAAATACGAGTTATTATCATGTGATATGGTGGAAGCTTCCATCAAATTTGACTCTTGTCATAGTTTATAGTTTGGAAAAAATATTATCAAAGACTTGTGGGGTTACTATTCAATGTGACATGAATTATTAATTGATATGATATAATTCTTGTCATGTATAAGTCAGTATAACCTTATTAGTTTCTGTTCAAAATGACAAAAATGAAATGAAAGAAAATAAGAAATCTAGCTTTTTACAATGTAAACGTGGCAAACCTAATTAACTACTATGTAACCATGTCATGGTTTAACTTAAAATATAACTGCGTAAAAAATGGTGGAGTTATTACTTAATTTGTAATGTTATAGTCCAACATGAAATAGAAAATAAAAATAAATAAATAAATAAACTGAAAAAAGTTGTTTAGTTACCCACTTGATTTAAGGTTATCATCATAAATAACAAATTAAGTTGTTGTTACCTTTTTATTAATTAACTATTTAAATACAATATAATTGGAATATATAATATTTACTTTATAATGATTATTTTTTATCATTAGACCAAGATATTAATGAATTAAAATAATTTATTTATTTATTTATTTAATCATGGCTTTCATGCACTAAGAAAAATCATAGAAGTACTATCTAATAATGCTACAATTTTATAATTGAAGAATAGGTTTAAATTAACCATTCTTTAAGGTCAATCTTTGACCTAACTTAACTCCATTTCATATTTCAAACGGGGAAAAAATTCATATCATCCTTTTTAAAATGAGGGATTCATTTGATTCCTCTTCCTTGAATACATAGGAATCCAAGCCCTTTTCCTTCCCGTATTTTTTTTTTTACTCAAGATATCTTTTGCTATACAAAGAGCTTTTTGAAGTTGGGGCTCTTGTCTTGCTTTTGGGAGATATCTTGATAGATCCCTAAAAAATCTTGGGCTATGGAATCAGTTTGTTCATCCATCTTCACTTTCTCTTAGTAATTGAGTTTGATTGGACTCGGGTAGAGGCTCTGTATTTGGGAGTTCCAAAAGTTGAGGTTTTTTTAGGGATAATGGGAGCAAAGATGTGGATTATGAATGTAGAGGACACTGATGATTATTTTTTTTACTATTCATTGTTTTTTTTTTTTTTTTCCTTTCATATTTTGTAATGAGAGGTTCGTTGATTTTGGCCTCTTTGATTTTAGCAGTAAATCAATTGGCCTCTCTCTCTCTCTCTCGCTCTCTCTCTCTCTCTCTGAGGCTAATTTAATTAAAATTTAATCTAGATCTAATGCCACTTCACTCCTACATGGGTTATATTTTAATCATAAAAGAAAATAATCTTTTTGAACATAAATCTTTTATACAATTTTTTTAAAAAATATAATCCATTAAAACAAAAATGTTCAAGGCTCTAACGAAAAGCGTATTAACGGTAAGTCACATAATTTATTGGTAATTTTAACAACACTATCAGTTAAAAAGTAGCTAACCTTTTTCATGAGAATAAACAATTATCTATACATTATCAAGGTTAAATACTAACCATATTTTTTTGTAATCACAACATAAACAGGGGAAAAAAAACTGACCTTTGTTAACAAAATAAGCAGATACTATGGAACATCACAGCTGATTACATTTCATATTTTTTAATGATCTGAGAATAGATTCAAGGGATAATAGGAAGTTTTGGTACAATTGTGACTACTGTTCAAATAAGAACATCAAAAGCTTTAATAATTAGAATATCAGCAGCCTATCTAATAATAATAATAACAACATAAACAATAAAAATAGAGCTGACATTTGGTAAGGAAATTAGTAGTTCTAAAGCCTCAGTTCGTTGGCAACAAAGTTTCCAATATTATGACAATCTCTTGTGGGGGAAAACAGCACAGCAAATAAGGACATAAACTGTGAAAATATAAACGACCTTTGTCAAGACAATAAGCTGTTTACAACATATACTATTAGGCAATTAGGGGAAACTTGATTAACATAAGCAAACAAAAAAACTTTTATGAAACATAAAATAAGAAATAAACATGTAACATTAATCATAGGCAAACAAAAAAACTTTTATAATTAAAGAATAAAAATTGTTTACAAAAAGGACGGAAACAATAGGCAGATGAAAGAAAGAAGTAATCAAATCTTAGGAATGGTTGGAATTCGTTTTGCAGACCATAAACCAGGACCATTAAAATTCTGAGTTTTCTTGCAACTTGTTATGAAACAGAAAATAAACATACAACATTAATGATAGGAAAACAAAGAAATTTTTTAATTAAACAATAACAATTATTCACAAAAACGAACGAAAGTATAGGCAAATGATAGAAAGAAGTAATCAAATCTTAAGAAGCATAAATCAGGACCATTAAAATTGTGAGTACAATCCGAATCTATGGAAAATCTCTTGTTATATAAGATACAGAAATATCCAAATACATGCATCATTGATAGGAGAGGAAGTTTTTACATTTTGATTATTGGAGAAGGGGAGATAAACCTTGAAATACGCAGGTGTGGGGAGATGAACCTTGAAATACCCAGGTGTTAAAAAAAAAAAAAAAAAGAGCACACCGAAATTAAAATTGATCCACTTAAATTTAGACAAATAGAATCACATGAATCTTGACACATGTCACAAAATTAGGATTCTAATTTAGAATTGCAATTGAAGTTTCTCTCTGCTTCACCTATTTTATATATATATATATATATATAGAGAGAGAGAGAGAGAGAGAGAGAGAGAGAGAGAGAGAGAGAGAGAGAGAGATTATTATTATTGTTATTATTATAACTCTTGTGCCAAATGAATTGTTTTTAGTTATAAAAAAAAGCTCATAAATATAAAATCATTCAAACTATCTATTCCTTTAATTCTATATATAGTGTTAGATATATGATTATATTTTTTATGATTTATTTATATTGGACTCCTTGTTTTCTACACTAAATTAACTAATTTGGCACAAAAATTAAAAATTTTAGATTAGATGGAATACATGCTGTAAAATTAAAGTCTAATTGAAATCCAATTTTTACACTGAACTAACTAACTTGGTTCAAAATTTTAAAAGTTTTGATTAGATGGGATACATAGCGCAAAATTAATATCCGTTTGGATACAACGTCTGCGTTTAATTTTTTTTTTTTTTTTTTTTTGAGAAGAACGTTAATTGAGTTTCAGTGGGTCCTGTGCACTATTCACGGGACCCACAAACCTCTTATATCAACAAAATTTTCATTAAAAATGAGTCTCACAACACTATTCACACATTTAAAAATTATTTTGTTACAGTGTTTTCAGTTTTTAGTGGTTTCCAAACAGACCATTAAACTCTAATTGAATTCTAATTTAAAATTTAATTGGATTTTCTCTGAACTTTACTTATTTTATATATATATATATATATATATGACTTATAAACTTGAATTGTTTTTAGTTCTACCCAAAAAAAAAAAAAAAGACTCATAAATATAAAATCATTCAAAAATGATGTTTTTTATTATTTACTTATATTAAACTCCTCGTTTTTACACGAAATTAACTCATTTGGTATAAAAATTAAAAAAATTTGATTAGATGAGACACATGTGGCAAAATTAAATTCTAATTGAAATCCAATTTTTACGTGAATTAACTCACTTGGCACAAAAATTTAAAAACTTAGATTAAATGGGACACGTGGTGTAAAATTAAACTATAATTGAATTCTAATTTAAAATCTAATTAGATTTTCTCTCAGTTTTACATATTACTATATATATATATATATATATATATATATATATATATATATATATATATATATATATATATACAGATATATAAATTAGTAAACCACATGACACTTTTTTTTTTTTTAAGCTGTCAAATACCTCTAGATGCAGCAAAATATTTTCCTTATATGAATTCATTAAATTCTTTTTAACAAAGAAGAGATGGTCGACTATCCTACCTTCTCAAATTGGGAGGAGGGGGGATAGTCTAACAAGATTGTTCATTGAAAATGTTTGGATCAAATGAGCTCACTATGCATGAACAACCTTCCCCCATTTCAAAATGCAAAAAGTGATGATTTGTCGCTTGTGGACAAAGTTTGTGGTACTAATCAAACCTACAGAGAGCAGGTTGGATTGGATTGGGTTTATTGGACTGACGGATTGAATACACACTCCTACAATAATAATAACGATAACAATAATAATTAGAGAAACCCAAAAGAATATTAAATAATGGTTCTATATTCATTTGGGGTGCTGACATCTAGTAATGAGAATTATCAATTATATCATTAGAATAACAACAAAAGTGATGATTTGACCATTGAGTAAAAAAATAAAAAAGTATTTTTTCAAAAAGCTGAGTGTTTAGTAAAAGCTATTAAAAAGTGTTTTTTTAAAAAGCTGAGTGTTTTACAAGCACTTATAAAAGTTGCAATTTGAGGAATAAATTACCAAAAATTACAATGTATATATAAGAGAGTTTATTTCATACTTAAATCAACTACTTCATATATTTACTAAATAATAATAATATATTATTAGTATTATTTTAATAATGTTTGGGAAATTTTTCTTTTTTAGTGTCATAATTATTTGTTATTACCATTAATGACTTCTTATCAATATTAATTAAATCTAAATAATTTTCATCATCATGAAGCACAAAATAAAAATGTAAAAAGATGATAAAATATTCACCAATAATCTAAGTTTAAATTGTACTACAAAAAAATGTAAAAAAGATGATAAAATACATACCAATAACTCAAGTTTAAATTGTATTACATGATATTAAAAAAAAAAAAAAAAAAGACAACTACTAATTATTATCTCCTTAAATGGAATTAGCAATGGAATCACGAAGAACCACCATCGCAGGGTCTGTTAAAGATCCTGAGTTCTGCTCATAACTGCTACCTGCTTCACTATTATGTTCTCTTCTATAAATTGAATCTCAATTGGCGTTTATGAAGCCCTTATCATCCCTATAATTTAGTCTAACAAAATTATAAAGAGTCATAGTAGCAGATACAATAAGTATTTGGATATAGAATAGAAAAGATGGCATGCTTCCGATAATTCTCCATTTATTCTTCCACACACTAAAAGTGCGCTCAATTGTACATCGAAGAGATGAGTGAGCATGATTAAATTTTTCATGTCTAGTTCTACGGCTTCCACCTCTCCTTCGAAATTCCTGAAGATGGTATGATATCCCCTTGTATGGTGCCAAATAGCGTTTCATCATTGGGTATCCGAAATCAACTACATACTATTTTCCTGGAAAAAAAATTCAATTGTATTAACACATACACAATATGTCATTATAATGAACAATTGATTAACCATAGCACAAACCTGGTGGTGGGTGTAGAAAGTTGTTACTTTGTTTATGAATAGTATAAAAAAAAATGGAGGTGTCGTGTGCTGCACCTTCCCATCCAGACAAAACAAATGTGAATAACATATCAAAATCACATGCAGCCATCACATTTTGGGTTGGATATCCCTTTCTTCCAAAGTATGGAATGGACTTCTCAGTAGGTACAACCGCTATCACACGTGTGCCATCAATTGCACCGATGCAATCCTAATAAAAACATTAATAGTTTTCAGTTCCACATGCATTGTATTATCTTATAGACAACAGCACTTATTCAAATATACAATAGTACACATACTTTGAAATGTGGCCAATAAATTGGATGGTCTTGTATTTTGGTTGGAACTTCACTAAAAGTTGGATTCGAAGGCTTTATATATGCAGCTGCAAAGCAAGCACCCAACAGAGTGATCATCTTCTCAAAATGTCTACTTATGATTTCACTCGAATGCTAAAATATTTCTTGAACCATTCGGTTACATGTTCCATGACCAAGTATCAGTAAACAGATTGCCACTAACTCTTCTAACCTTATATTTCTTGAATGTTGAAGTCCATAGTCATGTTGTAAAACTTAACACAAATTATGAAACACCCCATTTTTCATTCTAAACATATTGTAACACAGTTTCTCATTACCTTTCATACAGCGTCTCACCCAAGCCCACCCTATTTGTTCAGAATCATAACAAGGAGTCTTATTAATGTACTTATTGAAATATGTCACAATTGCTTCACAGGTAACTGCCACAAGCTGGTAAAACTCCTCATCAGAATCGTTATTACTATCATCATTATCAGAATCACTGTCACTGTCATCATCACTGTCACTACTCTCACCATCACCATCATCATTGTTATCACCATCATTATTATTGTCAGCATTGTTATAATCACCACCATCATGATTATGCGCACCCAAATATGGCAATTGGGCCTCAAAGATGTTTGGGCTCACAATCTATTTGTATTATGGGTTTTTGGATTTCCTACAATGGGTGACTCTATACTCGGCAGACCAGGTTTCCCAATTCTCCTCATCCCTCCTCTCTTTCCTCGAATTTTTCAGCCCCTTTCCATTGATTCCTTCTTCCCTATTTATAGCTGCAGTCCATGGGATTGCCACGATCATTCTCCAAGTCAGTGGAAGGGAGGTCCAACGTTGTTCCTCCTAAGTGGATGTTTAATTATGAGTGAAATGAGATGATAATGGCATTGGAACTGGTTCCACCGTTAGGTCTCTTGGCCGGCGAAGGCATTCCCTAGGCGACGGATGGGAGGTCCACTACCGTTAATCGTAGTTGGAGGATAGGTGGTGAGAAGAAGACGATAGTGGCCTTGGAACTAGTTCCGTTTGTAGGCTCGATGCCTGGCGGTCTCCAGATAATGCCATGCTCCTAAACATCAATCCAAACAGGGAGACGTGATTACCTGGAGTGGCAAGGTTTCAGATTGCCAGGCACGCTACGAATGATTTCGTTCCCGAGTTCCGGATACTTGGTTAGCGTTAGGTTGGTCTAGAATGAGTCCGTCGGCCTGATTAGTGTTAGGCCCCTACACGGGCTGTCATTTTTATGGGCCTCTGGGCAAATGGGCCTGAGCAAGGTGATGTTCGTACAATGATCATTACAGTAATTTCTGTAATCCCCATCCATTAATAGTTCCATAAAATGGCCGCTATCATGAGTGCCATTATAATCATCCACATTGGTTTAAACTACACAACAAAGTAACAAATAGTCAACCATTGCTAATACTACTTTAATATAAATCAACATAATAATCAATATATCAAGACAATTCAGAACATACCAAGACAATTCAGAACATCAAGTACATAACACTATAATGAAAAGTTCAAATGTGTTTACATTACACATATATTAGTCCAAAGTTAATACTAAATATCATATTACTTAGTTTAAAGTTAATACAGCATAGCCAACTTAGTTTAAGGCTAATACAACATAGCTAATATAACATAGTTAATACAACATAGCTAACTTAGTTTAAAGTTAGTACAACATAATTAATACCACATAAGGTTGGTCACTTCTTTTGGTTATAAATCATTCCTTGTAGCCACTCCAGCTGTGACTCTGGGTCCTTGAAAGTTAGGAACATCTGCCTATATAACCTTTTTAGTAAGATATAGAAGCTTGAACCACAAACGTACTTTCCACTTTAGGAAGTGCTCTCACAATCGCCATGACATTATCTATTGAACTTGGTGACTCTCGAGAAGTACCTTCAGACCTATTCTGACATACAGTTATTAATTGACTAATACGATCGTCCAACATTGCAGCTCCTCCTATCTTCTTCTTTTTCTTCTGTGAGGGTATTGATTCACTAGTTCGCTTTTGTCCTGAAATATGTGATTAACTAGTATGTCCTTACTGCAAACTATCAATGTCTAAACTCATGTCACATTGGTTATCCTTAAATTCGGAGCTACCATCTGAATCACCAGCACCCTCTTTTGGCATTGTTGGAGGGAATGTATTTGAAGAAGGGGTCAATGCAGCTACCCTAGTTGCTGCAACATCCGTAAACATTATATCAAGTTGTTCTAGATTCTGTGGACCTTTCTCTCAAAATTTTTTAGCTTTAGATAATTCCTACAAAATGTAATTGTGATTTCACTCATATAACAAAAAAAAAAAAAAAACTATCTCCAAATAACTACATATTAATAAAATACTCAACTCACCTTCAACTTCAGGTCCCACCAATAATCAGGAGCAGCAATCGTTCCCTTCACTGCATCCTAACATAAACCTGTGTCAAGATTCCTCAATTGTTCCCACACTCTTCAATTACCTTTCAATACATCTCACCTACTTTTTAATTGGCCGTTATCATAGTTTTGACCGGTCTCATCACAAAATTGGGTCACCAAATTGAACCAACTTTTGGTACTAAAGCCAGCACCTTTTGTTCTATTCCCGGCTTAAATTTGTTCCACACAAAGGTTACAAAAAGTAGTTGCCCATGTTGGATTAATATCCCAATCTGCTCTAGCATTTTTTATCTTAGGGTTGGAAGTGGCATTTTTACCCATCTATAAAGTTAACCAACCATAAGAAATGCAAAAAATAGAATTTATAATATTCCAATTTAGTGAACTAGTTACAAACATGATCAAATAAATCCACAAAAAAAAAAAAAATTGCTACCTACTCTGAGCATTAAAATAGAAAGGGCTAGAGAGGAATCTCATCATGTCACAACTCACAAGAACACCATTTGTACACTCACTAGTCAGTAAACACAGCCAGAAAATTGCTGCCATAAAAGGTGGGAAGAACACACTAAAACCTTTGTCTGAAACCCAATCTTATCTCCTCCATAATTCTAGGCTAAAGTTTTGCCAAACCGTCACAATTCATTTCATTTAAATTGGGTTTCTTTACCAAACCTACAAGAGTAAACCATAACTCTTTTGCCCAAAAAAAAAAAATATAACCCCATAACATAACTAAAACTTGAAAATTCATATCAAGCAAAAGACTTTCAACCACAACCTTAAAAATCCAGATAATTAAATAACTAATAATCAACATTAAAACACAAAAACTTGTGTGGGTGCTGATGGAGTGTGTGTGGGCTGCTGATGTGGGGTGCGTCTGCTGCTGATGGGGCATGCGTGTGCAGCTGCACACGCATGCCCCATCAGCAGTAGAGGCACCCCACATCAGCAAAGCACGCACACCCTGCATGTCACATAGTTGCACACGCATGCCCCATCAGCAGCAGACGCACCCCACATCAGCAAAGCACGCACACCCTACATGTCACATAGTCAACGAACCACGACAATGTAAATACCCAATATTCCAAAATGTAAATACCCAATACCCAACAAACCACACTAGCAACCAAACAAGTGTGATATTCCAAAATGTCACATACTCAACGAACCACGACAACTAGCATGAAAAAGATTTATATTTCTTCTGAAAATTCTTCTTTCTTTCTCATTCTTTATATTTCTAAAATACCCAAATCATGCTAAAATACCCAAATCAGATATCACATAACTTAAGACAGAGCGTCCACAAAATAATTTTAAAAAAATTACGAAGCATGTACCCACAAATTTTTTTCAGTACCCGGCAAGAGAACAAATAGATCTTTAGCAAGAACAAAGCATACAAGATCTGAAAATTTTTTTTTGATAGGTAAAAAAAAAAAAAAAAAACATTCAGATCAGTGTTGGTACCTGGTGGTTTTTCGTAGCAGATCGGTGTTGCTTGGTGTTTTGTTGATCAAAACTCTACCTTCAAAATGTATTTCTCAGATCAGATTAGACAAATAAAATTAAAAAAAAAAAATTACAAAGGAAGGCCCATTGAAGAAGACGAAGAAAGAAGAAGAAGAGGAAGAAGATTTTCAACAGGTGACAAAAGAAAAGGGAGACTTACACGCAAGGAGAGGCTTGTAGCAGCACGGAGAGGGCGGAGCTGAGAGAAGAGATGAGAGGCGTGAGGGAGCTGGCTTGCGCAGAGCAGAGAGATGAGATGAGAGGAATGAGAGACACTGTGCGTGAGACTCTGAAGACACCTTGCCCTTTATTGAAGGGCAATTTGGTAATTGCCAACTCACCCCCAACGGATATATTAAATGCCCACGAACTTTTAACAAAATGGACCATTAGAGCTCCAAATATCAAACGCGCGTTCTCTTCACAAATATAAAACGCAACTTTTTTCAAAAAGTTGCATTTTATACTAACCAAACACTATCTTTGGGCTGACTTTTTTGAAAACGCAACTTTTGAGCTTTAAATGCTGAAACAAACGGGTACTAACAATAACAATAATAATTAGGGAGTCTAGGGGAGAAAGGGTTCGAGCTGTGGGATTAGCAGCATGTTGTAATTATTTCTAAAAAAATAAAAAACAATAATAATTAGAGAAACACAAATGAATATTAGATAATGGTTTTATATTCATTTGGGGTGTTAACATCCAATCATGAGAATTATCAATCATATCTAAAGTTATTATTAAAAAATGTTATACAAAGAATTCTTTAAATCTCGCATCATCCCCTCCATCCCCCACTCCCTTTTTTTTCCCTTTTCTTTTTTATATTTGTTAATTGGTAGTTACATAAAAAAAGAAGTGGAATTCCAACTTTAATTTTCTTAATAAATATAAAAAGGCAATTTATTAATTTTCTTAGTGAATGTAAAGTAGACAAATTATTAAGGTATGATTGGAATAATATTACTTTTTCATTATTATTTTTTATTCTTCTCATTCTTAGTTAATATATTAATTAATTGGGTTTTAAAGCACTTGTGAATTTAGATGGTAGAGGTTTTCATTTATCTAAAAAGAAAAAAAGAAAAAAGAAAAAGATATTATGGATGTTTGCACAGCATGGGGCCCTGGAAGCTTTGGGCAAGACAAAGCTCATTAAAGATCAGCCCATGCTCAGGGGTGAGCAACCCAGTACCGATCCAACCAAACCAGCGGCTTGGACTATAGCATTTTTCCTGGGTTAAGCCATCCAAAATATTACCAATTTTTCTTTTTCATATATAATTATTACAATTTAATAGTTACAACAATGAGAAAAGGGAATTTGAATCGCAAATGTTTTTGTTGGAAACACCCGGAGGTTCTAGTTGAGCTACGCAACTCTTGGCATTTATCATCAAACGTTGAGATGCCTAAATGGAAAAATAATCAGCCTGACCTTTCACGCAACAAATCAAATCTCGTAAGGATAAATTTCCAGTACAACTTAAGTGAGCTCATAATTAGGAAGACTAACTTGGAATAACTGAGTTCATAATTTGTCCAATTCTTACAATTACAACTGTGTTGGTCCTCCCATCAAAAAAACTGTGTTGGTCTAAACTATTCTATTCCTGTTTCTCCATGCCCAACAAAAACTTTTTACAAATTTACTACTTGTGTACAGCCAAAATAAAAGCATATACAAGAAGAAACCATATATTTTCTTACAGTGACCACACTCTACTGCAGTCTAACCAACAAAAAGACTTGACAGAGCCATCTTCACTAATAGTTTTTCCGTCGCCTCTTCCTACGCTTGATGGATTTGTCGTTTCCAGGAAACTCCCATTTGACAATGTCACCATCCCAAGAAGAGCTGACGATCATAGGGTAGACAGGATGCCAATTACAATCTCTTACAGGTTCATCATGATAGTCGAGTCTTGCAACTTGAGCTCCACCCACCTATAATGGTCAAAAAGTTTACCATAATTTACGGTAGCAGTGTAGCACTAACAAGGGAAAAGAGTTGTAGCATAAAATTGGAGGTGAACATGATATTGGTTAGAGCATAAAAAAAGGGTGAGCAAGTAGAAAGTGGAAAAACAAAAGTAGGGTAAATTGTCAATAGATAGCATTTCACTTGTTGGATAGTTCTTGGGGTCTAGTCCTGAAAAATGAAACTGCAGAATGCACACCCCAGGCTTCTCTGAAATTATCGATTCATGACAAAAGCCCCATTGCTTGTGCCAAAATGATGATGTTGGTATTGCAGTTCAGGTGTTCTCTTCACTCCATGGCTCAGCTGCATCAATCATTGCCACATCTCTCTCTCTCTCTCCCTCTCTCTCTCAAGCATGCATGTACACACACACACACACAGACTTCCAAGATATATTAAGCTGCAAAAGAAAGAGCGTTTCTTCCAGAGGAAGCAACCTGCCTTCTACATTGACCTATGCAACCACTAACTCCTTTGCCACAAAGGGACTCTCATGCTGGATGGCTCCATCATATATGGACATGGAGGCATTTCAAAAGTCGCCACACGCAAATATCAAGAAGTATACACAGACTGAGACCTTTTTTATTCACTCCTTTCCTAATCATAAGGAATGGATAGACTATATGTTACAACCAGCATTACCAAAATAAGTAAATAACTAAAAGACCCGTTTGACCAAAATTACTATGTTTTCCACTAAAATCAACAAATGTCCCATTGTCCATGGTCATAATACAATAAATGCTAACTGATATCTCCTACCCATCAAAGGAAAATCATAATATGGTTGGAATTTTAATGGAGTACATCTTTCTCTAACCAATTTTAAAATAAAACCAAAGATATAACAAAAAAACTATCCTTTGAATGCATCTGATGTACAAGACTAAAATAGGAGGATTACACTTTTCATTTCCCTCAACACATGCATTAGTGCATTCATTATTTTTAACAGAACGTTGCAAGAGAACAAGATATTCATAAAGGGGTAAAGAAGAAGAGAAAAAAAAAATTACATGTGCATACCAGATCATATATATAAACAGAGGAATCACTGGATCCAGTGTAGATATACTTCTGACCAGTGCTGCAAAAAGTCATATACATAATGAACATATTATTCAACATTACTATCAATAAATTAGATAAAGAATGCCCTAAGACTAGAAATCATTATCTGGGTTAATTCCATTGTCAACCAGAAACTAAGAATAATCTCAAATATGAACTTCACAAAATTTTAAACAGTTAAAAAATATAATAAAGGTTATTAACTTTACCACCACAAATTTTGGCTGGGACAAGCCACTCAGGTTTCTAGCTTGACTAAACTTTTGGTAGACTAGTAAACCCAGACCATTGGGAAGGCAGTGTCTTGGGCCAACCATTTGACCAAGCTCAAGTTTTCTATAAGACATAGCAAACAATCGCTCATGATCAGATGACTCTGATAGTAGAAAATCTCTGTTTGAGGGGAATTATTGTAGTAGATTGGTATTTTATGTACAAGGAGTAGATCAAATTTGGCTCAATTAGTTGGTAGCGAGAGTACTCTGCACAGTTAACTTTTCCTTATCTGAGATTAAATGGGTGATGTTTAAGAAGATGGTGGATCTTCACACTTGTTGGCAAAGGAAATCTGGTATGGCTATAAGGAGTGACTTTGGAAGGATACTCCATTATGTCTTATGTGGATTATTGGGAGAGAGGAATAATGTACTTTCAAAGGAATACAGCTCCCAGTGATTTTACTCAGATCACGATTCTTGAGTACTTTATATGATTGGACGAGAATATTAAGCCAGCCTTTTTTTTAATGATATATTAAGCTAGCCTAGTTCTTACTCTTTTGAAGAATTTGTTCAACTTTTAAAATTTAGATTGTAATTCCTTAGGAATTGTTCTAGAATACGTCCAGTGTAGTAGAGTAAGGGTCCGTTTGGATACCGCTTATTTTGCTAAAAACTGAAAACAATTTTTAAAAATACTGTTCACGCATTTGGCACTGTTCATACGCCTAAAATCACTGTTTACTGTCAATGAACAGTGCCAGACACGCACCCTGGGGGAAAAAAAAAACACACACACACACAGAAAACGCAACGCAAGAAACGCAATACCCCAACACCACCTAATTCTCTCAAATCAACAAATTGATTTTTTGCTGCAAGTGAACTCCAATCAAATTACACTTCCTCATTGGGTACATGTGTGACCTACACAAAAAAGATTAAAAAAAAAAAAAGGTCTTCTGCTGTTTTTTTTATTTTTTATTTTTTAAGTTCCAATGTAACTAATACTCACACACTAGAAATCAGCATGTAATATATGAGCATACCCAGTCGTCATAAATTGTAACAGCAAACAGATTCAGCATGTGTTTATAACATCAAGGTTTACTGTGTTCACATGACTCAAGCAAAGAACACAACCCCCCCCCCCCCCCCTTTTTTCTCTTTCTATTCCCCTCCCTCCAGCCTAATATACTCATTCTAATATTTCAGCAAAATCAATGGACACATCTCAGATAAACACATTAGATGAAGCAAAATTTTATCACTAGGACATATGAAGTGTAGATTACCTATATGTGGGAGAGAAGTAACAACGAATTAAAGTACGTAAGACTGAATGGCCTCTATATGTAGCCAATGACTGATCACAAGAATGCCGCAATTTTCTTGCTTTTTGAGGGTACTCCATCCATCTGTAATCCCAGTCAGCATCTCTAGGCGTTGGACTGCCAGTTGAAGGACAAAAAATTATTATTAATATTTAATACTAAGCTATTTTAGACTTGCATAGAATACAGGCCAAACTTAGACCAGCCAGAATGGATTCATTGGTCAAACCCAGTCAGTTCAGCTTATCACTAAGTCATTTCACATAAAATGATAATTCCAACTCATTATCAAAAAAAGAAGAGGATAATTCCAACTCAAAACTTATAGAAGTTGGATGCATCCACAAAAAGAAAATACAAGAACAAAAATTGTAGGATAAACCACATGCTCTCAAATGATTATATACGTGAAAAAATATTGAAAAGGTTCTGTAGAAATGAGCATGAGGAGATTAGGCCCTATGCTGTAACTACAAGAACTATACTCCTTTGTTCCACAAATCAAAGATGGACCTTCTTCACTTTGCTTTTCTCATAATGTTTGCCCAATATATAATCTAAGGCATGAAGTTTTCACCCTAAATTTCAGTATCCATTACCACAATTTTGAATTTTTTTTTTGGTTATAATTTTCCAATTACCTTATTCAAATGGAATTTCTTGGATTTTCCAAGGAAGATGCCCAGGAATCAAACCCCACTCCCCCGTTTAAAAATGTGTGTGTGTGTGTGTGTGTAAGTCCTTTTGCCACATTATAGCCTTAAAAAATGGAGGCACAACATGAAGAAACAAACTGACACAGGCAAAGTGTCAAAGCATTAATTCATCACCATGAAGTACGTATTTTCCAAAAATCAATCTTCAATTGACAGAGGAGTGTCTTACAATGACTAAATATTTATAATTTTATATCGCAAAATAAACAGTTAATACTTAATGGTGCATCTTGAAGTCTCATCACAATGTGGAGACTCTTGTGCAAAAAAATGAAGTAAATAGTCAAATAGCAAAAGGAAAAGGCAGAGGATCCTGGAATGTTTATGATTTGTCATGTGTTTCAACACAAACAGTGTGTGAATGGAAGTACATGGCTATATCAATGTCTTCTTGAATATATGTTATTTAAACATAAGTATTTATCTATGTTTTTGACATCATCTGTACGCATATGAAACAAATATAGTAAAGTAATAATGAAAAGATAAAGGTAGTCAATTTAAAAAAAAATAAAATAAATCTGAGCACCCTTAGAACTTTGCACTATATGAGCCAAAAAATAAATGGAGAATCATGTTGCAACAAAACTCAAACATGGGTGGACACGATTATAGGATAAGGGTCTTGGAATCATAGCTAAAACTTCAAATTTTATCTTAAATTAACAAAAGCACAAGGGACACTCTTGATGCAGCTGCCAAAAGTTTCGTTAGACTTTTATACTACCAAGATTAGGACCATTAGGTGATGACTGATGACATGTGGGATAAAAATGGCATAGGCACATAGCCATCCAGTGGTAGCGTCAAGGTCGTTATGATTGAAAAAACTTCACTCTCGGTAAGATGTTCTTACTTTCTTATTACATGACCAGATGGCATTGCAAAATTCTTCATAAGTGTTAAATTACCAATTCTCCTAAAAGCTTAAGCTATTGGAAAATGGTAAATTTTAATCATTTAACCACACAATTCTAACAATAAGCAACGCATGGGATGCGTTATGTGTGAATTATGCAAATTGAGTTCACTATCTCATTCTGAAAACGATGTGTATTCTGAATTTGTACTTTCTATCCTTTCAACCCAGCCACCCGACCCCCCTCTCAAAAAAAAAAAAGTAATAAGAAACAGAGACAGCCTTGCATTAGCATTCTTATTCCTAGGAGGTTATTGCAGTCAAGGAGGTAACAAGTAACAGAGCGTTAAGGGAAAATTAATCCATAAACTAAAAGGAACCATAAGAAAGAACAATTAAACTTGGACATAGGAGAAACAGTAATTCAGACTTACTAAATAACTTTAGAGGACATTTTTCTTATATCCCAGAGTTTAGTGGTCTGGTCTTTTCCATTTGAAATAAGATAACGCCCATCTCCACGACTGTCAAGGAATGTTATGCCTTCAAGATGTCCCATCAAGACACCAGCTGCTTGTCCTTTTGTGATAAAGCAGCGCCTGTCCCACACCTGTAGAAGGTAATATATAAGCAAAAAGCTTCTAGATCAATTAAGCTTATTAGCAGAGGGTGAAGCAGCAACCTTATCAATTTCAGCAAGAAACCATAAAAAATAATAATAATAAAGCAGAGAATTCGATATCAACCCCCAGAAATTTATATAATCCAGAGAATGCAATGATACTTAAGTAAAAACTTATTGGCATAACCTTCTAAGAGGTGTAAATGAATAGTCAATTTCTTTCACATTCGCCATAAGACAGAAACACACAACACCAAGTATCCCCTCGTGAAGAAATGTGCTATTCATTTCTAGCAAACTCATAATTAGACTTCTTTAAGAAGCTGCCCAACCTCATAATAATTTGTTGAAGAAAGTTCCTAACCTGCATATGAAGTCAAGGTTGTTGGCTGACTCTATACAAGAAAAAAGTATAAATTTACCTTACAGAGATTATCATCACTTCCAGAATATAAGAGATGGCCAGTTTCATCCGCAAAGCATACTGTGTTAACATCAGACTGCAACAGGAAGTAGAAATCAGATGTTAACGACTCTAAATCCAAAACTGGGTACAAGATATATAAAGCACAATTATATACGACTTTGCTCATTTTAAGGACAACACCATGATCCTTTTGCATATGAATTTGAAAGTGAGAAAAAAGTCAGTTGGACTAAAACTTTGAAATACAGACTAGATGCAATTATTATTATGAAGTTCTAATCCACAAGGCAGCAAATAATCTCACTTCCAGATCTTTTTGAGAAAATTTTGTTACAACTTCCTTGCTTAGGGGAGCAAGAAACTTGCTATGAAAGTTACATTGCAGTCATACCTAGTTGCTCTAAAGACTATTAGTGTTCAACGTGTTGTAAATGTTTTTTTATGCCCTAACCAGAGTTAGATATTGCATCATTAAGCTCAAATAAACAGCTTAATCTTCTATTCAGTGTTTGTGAAAAAACTCACAATTTATGAACAATTCAACTAGCAATGATTTGAAGTTGAAAGTCCATTAAACAAATGGCATGAGAAGTTATTTGCGAGTGAAAATTAAGTCCATAACTGCATTAGATATTTAAAAGTACTTAATTTTGGTATAGTGAATCTATCCAATTTTGCCAAATTTTGCAGGTACCTACGTCTTTAGCTTAATCGTGGTTTCAGATATTCCAGACCTTTGCCTCCTATTTAAGGGGAATAATAGAGAATCAGCTTCCTACCTTACCTTTCTCTTTTCTTTTGTGGTGATGAAGGGTTAAATATAGGCAAAAATGCTATTTTGGTCCCTACATTTTGGTAATAGTCAATTTAGTACTTGTTATTTTCAACATGCAGTCAATTTGGTCCCTACCGTTAATTTTTAACAGAAAATGCTTATGTGGCAAACGAATTGCACAATTGGCACATCTAATATTAAAAGATTAAATAAGATGTCTAAATTTTATTGAACACATCAGTGTTTAAGTGGCAAAAAAATACATATCCGAAGAAAAAAATTAAAAGGTGAATTTAAAGAATTAAATTAATCAAACAAAATAAATAATTAATTAAATATAATTTTAAGTTTTTCTTACCAACCCAATACACAATTTTTCATTCCAATTCAAGGAAACAGGAACCTTACACAAAACAAATCCAAACCCTCCTAAAAATACCAGATCTGGCAACACCGATTCGTCAATGGATGGCACATCAGATTCAGATAAAGATGGTTTAGCCAGAAGATTGCTGCAGTTCCTTGAAAGATCTGTGAAATTCCTAACAGGCTTCATGCCTTCAAGCTTGAGATGCCAGAGCCAGAGATCGATGATCCTTTGCTTGCTTCATGATCAGATCCAATCGAGGCTTGTGAGGATCTGAATTCAGCGCTAATAAAATAATAATGATCTTCTTGTGTAGTTCCAAGTTTACGCGAACCAGGCTTGAACCCCAGATTCACACAAATACACCCAAAAAAAAAAAACACTTAAACAACAAGTTTTTGATATGCTTTCTGGATATGCTTTCTCAAGAAAATCAAAACAAGTTTGATATCCCTACATTTTGTTGCTTAGTTTCAGCAACAAAACTCATTCACTTCAATTAAAACAATATAAACTTACGAGGTGGTGTAGAAGGGAAGCATGAGAATGAGAAGTGAAGATTTGTTGTGTGTAAAGTATTTTGATTCTTTGAATTGGTTGTGTGTATCTGGGTTGCACTTTGGTTCCAAGGAAAGTAATAGAAAATTGAAATATTATTTGATTAATTTAATTCCTTAAATTCATCGTTTTAATTATTTTATTTTATTTTTCTGATGTGTATTTTTTTGCCAATTAAAAACTGACATTCAAATAAAATTTAGACACATCAGCTTCATATTTAATCTTTTAATATTAGATACGCCAATTGTGCAATCCATTTGCCACATAAACATTTTCTGTTAATAGTTAACGGTAGGAACCAAATTGCTTGCAAGTTGAAAATAATAGAGACTAAATTAACTGCTACCAAAATATAAGGACCAAATTGACTGTGACCTCAAAATGTAAAAACCAAAATAGTATTTTGGCCTTAAATATATGAAGCTCATCCTCATTCAGTGAAATTCCTGTTCTATTTTAAACACCAACAGCTTCCTATTAATGCCCTGCCACATTTATATAGCTTCAAAAGGTTCAATAACCATTGTCTTATCCTAACAATAAAATGTCATACCATATGTGCTGGAATTTGAAGGCTAAGCCTTTTTGCCTCAAGGTCATAAACATATATTGAATTATTGCTACTTGCAGCTACAAGCTCTCGCCCATCATTTGAATATTTTACAGAGAAAATCCCAAATTCATCATTATTGTCATCAACAGAAAAATCCAAACCATCATGAATTTCCTGCAAATTAAAGGGTGCATTTAGATGAGAGACAATAATCCATACACGTACTAAAAGGCTACTTTATTAGGCATTCTAATAACTCCAATTCCCTAAGAAAAAAATAGAGGGAAATTCGGAGGGTACTTAAAAAGAACAGAAGAATTGGTTGTAGCACATACCGTTATGTTTGCAACTGACTCTGTTGCAGCAGATCCAACATTAACAATATGTACCATTGGTGACATACTAGCATAGACCTGCAGTTTTCCCATTAAAAACAAAGTAAAACAGGATCAGATTAACAGTACACAACTAATAAATTATGAGGAGGAATAAAATAAACATGATCCCAAAACTGTCAATATCTTACAATATATTATTATATCCAGAAGTCCAGGAAGAAAATAAATAACAAAATCACAAGTGTAGAATGTAGATAAAACAGCCAAACCACAAATCCAGTAGACTTCATCAATGTAATCTATATTATACCAGAAACAACATTTTAAGTTGGGCCTTGCTTGAAATGAAACAAACTAGTTCAATTTATACCAGATATGAACACCTAAATGAAATAAGACTATTTGCCATTTGCATCATACTTGATCAGCTAAGAGTTCACAGAAAGTTTCTCTGCCAAATTAATAGAAGAAAAGGCAAACCTCCATCCAACCCAAACAACCTAACATTACTAAGTTTTGACATTTAAACTTGCACAGGTGAATAAATTTTCCATCCTAACAATATTATACCCAGCAACTTCTATTTTAACAATCAGTGAAAACTTACAAGGTATTGTTGATCTGGTGACAGAGATGTATCTGTAATGGTCCATCTCAAGCTCTTTGCTAGAATGTCCTTCTGAACTTTCCATCCGTTGTTCACATTATATATCCTAATGTGGCTTCCCTGTAATATAAAAAAATGGAAAATAATTATACAGGCAGAACTCCATACACTTTTGTATAGTATATTAAGAATTGAACAGTTCATAATTACATTTGACGAAATGCATTCTTCTATTAGCACCAATTCATCTCTAGCTTAACAAAACATGTACAATACCTGAAATCCAGCAATAAAAAGAGAACCATCAGCTGAAAATTGAGAAGTATAAGCACGACTTTTCATCCGGTCCACCCTGCAAGGTCCATTGATGGGTAAATACCGACTTAATACATGACAACCATCAGCCGATGAAAACCTCCCTCGACCTGAGTGGTTAGTTTCTCGAGCAACCAACATTTTAACCGTTGAAATGGGCAGCCTCGACCTGCCAGGTGCAGCGCGGGTCAAAAGTTCGTGGGGCTTGGACCCAAGTTTTGTGAGATGGGCAATTTCATGATCAAGGTGATTTGATGGTTGACTAGGTCCTTCACTAGCAGAAGATCCTTTGGCGGAACCCTCACCACCACAACTGTTGGTACCCTTGACAAACCTACTCATCATTGACTATAAACGCTTACCAACCGTATTGGCCTTCAATTCACCACAATTTAGTCATGACCATTTTGATCCTACACACAACATGCTTTAAACCTTAGGAAGAATTTCTAAAACACACACATCAAATTTTGCTATTACAAATCTCCCCCCCCCCCCCCACAACAACATGGTTTTTCAATAGCTTCTATCCAAAATAACCAATCTTGCAGGAAATAAAGCAAACAATCAAGCAAAACTAAGCACTTCACCTCTATAATTAACATAATGCACACATTCATTTGGTCCAAATCCTCAAAATTTCGAACATTTGGACGATAATTAACAACAACCATAACTCATTCAATCAGTGATTTGTTCAATAGCTAAAATATATGCAAGAAAATAAAAATCACAACTGCACATCCTAATTTCCCTATTCGTTCCTCTACAAAACAATTTAAACTTCAAATCACTCAATTTTGATAGGCACACGATTCAAAATATGCAAATTTTCAATCTCAAAAAAAAAAAAAAAAAAAAAAAAAAAAAAACAGTTCGGTTTATCATTTCCTGCGTTTTCGCGGCAACCAAACAGGAAAGGAATGCGAGAGAAAGTGAAATTAGAAGAACAGTGCAATTTACCTCTTGAAAACCCTAAAGATTCTGAGTGAGTGGCAGAGAGAGAGAGAGAGAGGCTCAGATTGAAAATGATTTCAAATTCTTTAAAATGGTAGTTCCGTTGCGTATTTGAACTCTGTGTGAGAGTAAAAAATAGTAATAATTAAAAAATAAAAAAAGCACTTTGTATTAAAAAATTAATTAATCTTTTTTTTTTTTTGTTTTTTTTTGTGTGGGAAATTGGAGCGAAACGTGTTGGATTGTATGACTGTGAATTGTCTGTCTGTCAAGCTAGGTATTGCTTATGGGCCTAAAGGCCCATGTGGTCTGTCAAGATCTGAAATTGTTTGGGCCCACTTGGGCTTAGGCTAATATGTGTAACACGCTAGATGGGCCGGCTTCGGCTTGTTCTTCTTTTTTTTTTTTTTTAGAAATTGCTTTATGTAAAAAGCTGTGATTTTAAAATGAGTTGGAATGAATTTTATGAATTGAGATGAAGTATTAATTTTAATGCATTTATTGTTTGTAGCGGTGGAAATGAATGATATGTCATTTTGTATAGTGGAATGTTCCTTTTGCCTAGTGGGATGTCCTTTTGCATAATGCATTATTGTTTGCATCGATAGAATGAAATACACTGTATACTGTTATTGTCTTGTTGTGTCAGCAGGCACTGTTCTATGTTATTGTTAATGATATTTTAAGAATTAATATTTGTTAAAACATTGAAACCTGTGATAAAATATGGATTGAGTTAAAAATGTTCAAAATTTAACATTTTCCCTGTTGAAGTTAATAGCCTGGCTTAGCTTAGCACACAGCTATGCTACAAGTCGTAAAGGGTGTGTGATTTGACCTTTTTATCTTTTGGCAAGTACGGTACATTATTACAGATATTTACACAGGTCAGTTGCATTGACTTGTGCACAAGATCTGAAAGGTGACTTGAAAAATAAGAACAATTTTTTTTTTTTGGTGATCTTATTAATAAGTATACACATAAGCACCCACAAATTAAGTGTATCGACAGCCAAAAAGAATGAAATCTGAACCTGAGGTATCTAGTTCTTTTCAAAGCCTCAACAGTCAACACTCAATCAACCTTTGAAATATTTGAGTTCTTCAAAAATAGAACTGGTTTGGTGCATTGCTATGACCAAAACTCATCATTACTATTTAATTGAATTTCTTTTTAGTCTCAACTTTCAATTGAACTTTCATACCAGCAACTCATGCATCAGGTAGTTATAGCATTTAGTAAATTATTATACTAGGATTACTGAGCAAATAACTGAAAACTCTCTTCATAAATATATTGGCTAAAAATAGTAACAACCTCAGCTTTCTTTTCCATGAGTACAAGCATTGAAGCATACACATGCATTTTTCTTACAACTAATAGGCTCTACTGACTTTTGTCCAACCAACAATTTCCATTACATCTTTCCTTTTTTTTTCTTTTTTTTTTTCCTATAAATTTCATCTACTTGGTTCCCAAAGAATTTTTTAATAAAATGTTTAGTATCTTCTTGTCGTGTTTGAACTTGGATTTTCAGCACCAAATAAAGATGATACGTCTTAAGCCACAATCAACTCAAATTGGCTAGGAGCTTCTCCAGCTATTGTTCATTCTCTTATTTTGTAGCCTTCTCCATCTCTAAGAGTTTATGCATTGTTGAATTTCTTCTAGTGTTTTTCCTTTGGTTTCTGGGACTACCTTTGCCACAAATAGAATAGCCATCACAGAGAACGCAGAATAGAGGAAAAAAGTGCCTGGAAAAGAAAAATCAAACATAGGAATGTTAGTGTCAGTTATACAAAAATGCAAGTTTACAATGCACTTGTTTGGTGCTAACTATGCTACAAACACATGTAATCCATAATTTTTTTCAAAATTTGTTGAGGTGGCAGATTATAATTAGCGCAACATCACGTTCACATGGAACCACCACTAATCACAATCTGTCACATCGGTAATTGTGAAAAATGACGTGTCATTAGGCTTATTGTTTTTCTTTACCTGAGGAACTCCAGGTGAAAAGAAAGTTGAACGTATAGGAAATTAACCAAGCACCCAACCAGTTCACTAGCACCACCAAGCTCCCAGCAACCCCCTTCACATCAATTGGGAAAATCTGCAAAACAATAGGTTTCAGATAAGCCCAATGAAATTATCGAGTTATCGAATACTGATTTGTTAAACAAGCATACAAATTCACTTTGAAAATGTAGAAAGTTACCTCAGACATAATCAGCCAAGGGACTGCTCCCATTCCAGTAGAGAAAGACGCTATGAAAAACTGATTTAAATGAAAAAATTAAATTAAATCAATAAAATAAAAATCCATATTTATTTTGGAGTGGCAAAAAGGTGATCATGTTTTACTACACAAATCTGCAGTTATAATGGTTAATTTACCAGCACTCCAACAAAAGCTAATAGTGGTGCCCACTCAAGCAACAAGTTATGGCCCTGATTCATAATGATCAAAAAATCAAGTTCAGAGTTAAATAAAGAGTTTTTTTTAATACACAAGGATAATTTTAATGGCTTACCTCGAGAAAGAAAGAAGTGCCTGTTACAAAGCAGCCTAGAAACGTCCCAGTTGCAGAAATCTTCATACACAAAAACAATTTTCACTACTCATTAGGCATCAAAATACTACTCTCCCTCTGATATAATTTTCATAAGTTTCAAAAGATAAATGCTATAACATTATCTACCATTATAAGTGGCTTTCTTCCAGATTTGTCAATCATCATTGCGCCCACTATAGTTATTGGAACCTAAGAATCAATATCAGATAATCTGAGTTTGGATTAAGAATTAATGATGTGACTTTGATGACAGTGGTAGAAATTATACCTGAATACAAGCATAAGCTATGGTTCCAATTTTGGCCAGAGAAGCCCCTGCAGTTTTAGATAATTCAAATAAAAAATAAGTTCCAAAAAAGTGAAGTGATATGAAAGGATTAGAAATAATGTTCAAGAGAAAAGATGCACAAAAAAAAGGCATAAGGAATGAAGTGTATAGAAACACTGAATTACCAGCTTCTGCAAAGATTTCACTTGCATAGAAACCTATTCCATTTATTCCTGTGAATTGTTGACATATCATTATTCCTACTCCAATCTGAAAATAGTCACCAAACAGCAAGTATTAGTACAACATAAAAGGCCTCTCAAATAACCAGCCTAAACATACTTCAATAAGTTTGGATCAGCTTCTTTTAATTTTTTCTACTTATTTGCATATGTACAATATATTGAAGTCTCACTTCTTCTATGTACAACCCTAATTTTATTAACTTCCAGTAAATAAGAATATAAGTTTTCAACAATAAGCTAATCCAAAAGCACATTTCTATAGATATAAAAAAGACATGTACAATCATGGAGCGAATATGTCTTCTTTGGAACAAATCCAGCATTTTAGCCTTTGGAAGAGTCTTAAGAGTTTCAATATAATCCTGCCAAGAAACATACGGAGTCAAATCCTCAGACATACAAATTTACATTAGCAAGCTTTACATGGGTGTTAGGAAGGGAAATACTTTAATTTCAGTAGCTTCAAAAGTAATATCAGCATCTTTGCCACGAAGTTTTCGTAGGGCATCTTGAAATTCTTTCTCACGGCCAACCTTTGCCTGCAAAGAATGACATTCTTTTGGTCGCATTTCTTGTTCAATCTCATATCTGATTTGAAAACAAAATTGCTTAAATTTTTTATTTAAATGCTCACCAGCCATCTGGGAGACTCCGGAACAAAACATAGACCCACAAGAAGGAATATGCATGGAACAAGCCCTTCAAATCAAAGCCAACACTTCATTTAGTAAAGTTTTAGAATTTTCTTTTCAACACTCACACTTCTGTATACGTATAGAGTAAAATACTCAAATTTTAGAATTTACCAGTCAAAGCAAGTGCTCTCCATGTTATGACTGATCCTACTAAGAATGCAACTGATGATCCAGTGACAATCATGAGCTGCAAAACAAGCAAAAGAAAAGGGAAAGAACTAAGATATTGACCAATTAATCTTCAATCAGTTAGCAAGATTCATAAAGAATATAATCTTCATGATTAATTCTCCCACCTGATTCAATGTTGTGAGCCCTCCACGCAAATTCTTTGGAGCAATTTCAGCAATAAATATTGGTACCTGTTCATCCACTTTGTTAAATTTTGTTAAAATTTCGAAATTTTATCATTATAAGGTGACAAAACAAAAAAGGGATATAGATATTAAATAATTACCACATAAGAAAAAACTCCAATTCCATATCCTGTGAACAACCTTCCCATGTCAAGTGAAATAGCTCCCTATGTTAAAGCGATGCAAAAACATTTAATAATTAAAAAAAAAAAAAAAACATAACTGCTAGTAATTTCAGCAAGATGACAGAGTTCATTTCTTACTTTAAGAATTAACATGTGCGAACAGTGCATACCTTAGAGAAATATACAGCAAGCCATCCTGCAATGCAGAAAACACCTGACATCCTCATTGCCTGCCCCCATTAAATCTCCAGAAAGTTTAGTACAATGAAAATGATAAAACTAATACCAATTTCACTACAAAAATCTTACAAAATGATGTGACAATAAATGTTATTAGTGCCAAATCAACAACAACAATAAATACTACCGCACACCCTTAACGTGATGGTTACCCTATAACTATAAATGCCTGTAAGGGTGTGAGGGGAAAGAGTTAGGTTCAAATCTCTAAGATGGAGCGTCACACACATACACTTAGATTAGATTAGATTAGATTAGAGTAGATTTCTATCTCAAATAGGAAAAACAAAAAAAAACAAAAATAATAAATAAATTTCTTTGGTGTGACACATCACTTTATAAAATGTATGTAGTAAAATAGAGATGAAAAAGTTGAGCACTAGCTAATCAGATTCAAGTTTAACATACCCATTTTCGACCAGTGAAGTCTGCAATTTTACCGCTTGTGACGGCACCAAACATTGCACCAATTGTTAATATGGAGCCAAACATGGAGTACTGTCATATGACATACAATAAATTAGTAGCAATTCATATAATTTTGATACTATATCTTAAAAGAGAAAGAGGAAAAGAAGCCCTACCTCAGCTACAGAAAGATTTAGATCTTCTGTGATAGCGGATTGAGTGGGTGCTGAATAGCCCACCTGCCAAAATAATAACTTAAGCTAAACAAACCTGGTATCTTTTTTTTCTTTTTTGGTTCCTAACCAAAAGAAAAACAGAAATAGATTTAGTAACCCCAGAAACTCTCTTAAACCATGAATGGCATTACATTTTGGAAAAAAGAACAACCTTTTTCCTAAACTCCTAAGCTGCTCTTTGTTGGACACTAGTATAAGAGAAGTGAATTATACTTACACATGATCCAAATTCAAAAGAACCACAAACAGCAACACACGTACTGAGCAAAACCATTCCAATGGATCCACCTTCAACATTTTTATTATCTTTATGGGAAACAATATTATCTTGCTGGATGAATGGCTGTTCCAAATCTTCAAGGCCATCTATTTCACCACTACTTTCAGCATCCTTAACTTGTCCAATTGCCATATCTTTCTCTCTCTCTCTCTCTCTCTCTCTCTCTCTCTCTCTCTCTCCAAACAGTACGCCAAACTAGTATGAAAAAAAATAAGAAGTTGGAAAGGAGTACGGAATCAAGGACTAGGACTTGTGAGCAAAGATATGGATTTGTTCTGAGGTATTTATACTTGTAGTAAACAACTAGATTTTTTTTAGATTTTGTCTGATAGCACCGATTGATAAACAAAAAATTTGGTTAACAATTAGAAAGATGTAGAAGAAACATAGAATACAATTGCATGTGGGATAAAGCTGGCACTGACGTAGTGATTAAACAAGAAGCATACAAACAATATTCAGACTTTTGAAAATGGAGTGGGGATCCATAGATCTGATGAAACTGGGCAAGCAATTTGCATGTGAATTTTCTTTTGTCTAGAATGCATGATTACTTCATGTTGTTTATCTCTGCTTACGTGGTTCTTACTTGGACTGATGGGTACAATTTAAAAAATATATATATATATATATATATATATATATATAAAAATAAAAGAAAAAATCTAAGACCACAGAATTTCACGTATAAAAATGATGAGTTTATGCGTAAATGATGGTTAATTACTTACAGTCTGGCAAAAGAATCGGTTCAATAATTTATGGTGCCAACTGCTCTTTATAAAATAAAGCTTACAAAGTTTATCTCTGTTTACCATTTTCTGATAATATAATGGGCGGCAAATTCAATGATTGTTGGGACATTGGCAATTTTCCATGTTGGCCAATTGTTAACTTTTTTTTTCACATAGTGCAAAGCAAAAGGTAGATTAGAGACTATTAATTAGTTGACGAGTAAAAAAGCAAAGTTAGTTTCATTATTAGGACCATTTGTCTTGCTATTGTCCCAGCTGGGACAATGAAAATAAAATTCTTGATGAGGTCTTATTGGGAAGCTGAAATGGTCTATAATTATCTTTGCTAAAAGATCATAGGAGAGTCATAATGGTGCTTGTGTGATTTTTTTTTTTTTTTTTTTTGACTTCTTATATGCTTTCCTCACATTTTTATTTATTTAAATTATAAAGTTTCAACCTATTGCGTTCGTTTATAATAATTGTACTATTTATCATCAAAATAAGATACCAATTAGTTTTCTATATAAGCGAAAACTGAATACCAAATCTTTTATTCAATTATTAAAAACTTTATTAGTTGAGTTAAGTGACTAAAGGATTGTGGAGAAGTCAATAGAACAAGAGGATGGACGAACATATTATAATTGATGTCAAGCATGAAGCATGAGGGAAGTTTATGGAACTATGGAACTCTTTTTAACATTTTTTATTGCTTTTGAATCGAAGGAGCTAGCACTTTGTGGCTCTTGGCTTGTATTCTTTTCTTTATCGAAGACAGTCAAACGTTTTTGAAGCAAGTGTTGAGTATTTTTTTTGGGGTTAAGTGAACATTTGGATAGCGCGTTTTGCGTTATCCATGCGTCTAACACGATGTGGGTCCATGGGCACTATTCATGAGACCCGCAACTTGGGACAATGTAAATTTAACTTTAAAATTAAGTTTTACGGCACTATTCACATATTTAAAAATTATTTTGCTACAGTATTTTCGGTTTTCAGTAATAAGCGGTATCTAAACAGACCCTAAATATTCAGTTTTAAAATTATTTTGTTATAAAGCCTTTTCTAAATGAAATACTCTTTTTAAAATCAATAAATAAAATTTATTACTTTTTTTTCTTTATTTTAAAGTTAATACCATTTTTTCTATAGTTTAAATTAATGAGGGTAGTTTTCGAAATTTATAAATTTTTATACAACAGATAAGATAATAAATGATGTTCCGTTAAAAAGTTAGATTTTTTAAATAAGAACAATACTTAAGTACAGTACTTAGGTGCTATTCTTTAAGTTGTCTTTTTAAGATTCAACCATGTGGTTTTTTTTCCTCATAGGATGAAAGTATAATTTTAGTTAAGTACAACTATATAACTGAATCTTAGGAGGGGAATTTAAGGAAAAGAATATAAGTACTATACTTAAATTTTGCCATTTAAACAAGACAAACAAATTAAGACAGATGGAGTAGCTTTTTTCACCTCGATTTTCTCAAAATTGAGTTCAAAGTAGAACTTGATTTCATCAAAATCAAGCTCCATGCAATTCATTTATATGTAGCAAATGTGGAACTCAATTTTCTCAAATTAGAGTCTCATGTTCCTTTGAATAAGAAATTGTATGTCCACAATATTTTTACAACAAATTCTAAATAGCAGGTTGTTACTGGTTGTTATTATTGGGGCAAAAAAGTATTCTTAATGTTAGGTTCAAATTAGAACCAATAATAACTAATTACCTATGATTTGTTGTGAAAATGTTGTAGACATAGCGCATCTCTCCTTTGAATTGTATAAAACTTGACTTTGATGAAATCAAGTTTCACATTGGAGCTAGACTTTCAGAAAATCAAGTTCCAAAAATTGACTATATAACTAAATAAATTACAATAGAGGTTCTGTAAGTTGGTAACTAAATAAATTTCAAAAACTGAATATTTAGTAAAAAAATTTCAATTGTTGATTGTATAGGCTTATATGCTTATTTTCTTATACAGAGTACTTAATTTTTATCACACCTACTACGGCCTTCTTTCACCATTAGTTTAAACTTTAAACAAATAATTTACATATATTTTAGTATTTACAGAAAGTCAACAAATGTTTTAAACCTATTTACATTTTTACTTTTACAAAAAATAAAATAATGTAATTGGTTTTCCCAAAATCTAATGATAAAATAAATTCCTATCTATGGTGAAAACGGGCTTTTGCCTATTTCATGCAAAAAAATTAATGTGTTACCATCTTTCTCAAATTAATTAGGGAAACACTCCTATTTTAAAACTCAATTTTCTCAAAATCGAGTTAAGCCCTATAGTGGTGTTTTAAGGAGCATATAGTGATATTTTTAAGAAGCCTATAGTGGCGTTTTAGAACTCGAGCTCCATGAACTCAAGGTATAGGTAGAGTTCTAAAACGCCACTATAGGTCCTTAAAACGTTACTATAAACTCCTTAAAATGCCATTATAGGGCTCCAGAATTTTTTTTAACTTGATTTTGAAAAAGTCTAGTTTCAAAATATGGGCATTTTTCTAATTGGTTTGGAAAATGGGGCAACATGCTAATTTTTTATGTGAAATGAGCATTTGCCCATTTTGGCCTCATATCTATAAATTTTTTCCAAGTAAAATATGGGAACAAAAACACCCAAGCAAATCTGTTAGGTACAACTAGACAACATTGTTGCAAGTCTATGGGTTATCACACTATAATATGATATACACCCTCGCGTACGGCTCAATCACACTCATTAAAAGATTATTTGTTTCGCAATAACAAACAATCAAATCCAAACAACTAAAGACATGCAACCTTTTTTATTTTTTTTTTATTAAAAAAATTAACAAGCATGTTTTGTAATTCATAAAGATTCAAAAATTACACACACATGCACGATCTCACATTGTGGTAATGCAAAGTAAAAAAAAAATAAAGAAATGGGACAGATGATAAATTTTTGTTTTGTTTAGTTCCTTGTGCCAATTTTCTAAATTTTATAAGGGGATAAGAATTTTTAAATTGCTACTTCTGTGACTCTGTCCCTGTACCCAAACTTCAAAGTTCAAACCATAACTCTCAATATCAATGACTATATGACGCGCAAAAATCGCTTGTAGTTGTCATTATTAACGAACAAAGCAGAAATCACATATTCAAAGTATTGATGTCATCCATTTGGGATGTTACAAAATAAAATAATCGACAGTAGGATATTGTTCTTCTTAAAAAATTGGATGCATGGTTTGATTTTTCTCATGTCCACATTTACTGGCCAGATAAAGAAAATTTTCAAAAATATATTATTTTGCTTTCGGCCTAACACTATCACTATGTTTGGTTTAAGAACATGTCTGGTTGGTGTGATTTTTGGGAGGATAAAAAAATGTAAGTGAAAAATGAGAGAAAATTATCAAGAATGGTGCTTGGTTGAGAGGGGGAGGGGGAGAAAATTGGTAGAACCTGACTATTTTTTCTCGGGACCCATCAAAACTTTACTTGTGAAGAAAATGAGAGTGAAAATAAGGGGCAAAAATACTCGTTGGCATTTTGAATGAAATTACCCATCCACTTTGAACAAATTTTATCTATTTCTTCTTATTTGCATTTTTCACCGAGGAACTATCAATTTTTTAGTTGTTTTCGTCTTTTCATCTTTGATTTTTTTTTTTTTTTTGACTAAGAGGATGAATAGTTTTTTTTGTTTGGTTAAAAAGAAAAATGAGAGAAAGGAAAATGTAATCTATATGAATATACTTTCTTGCCCCTTTATAGTAAATTAAGGTTTATTATAATAATATTATTATATTAACAAGTTCTTCACCACCATCTTCCTCATTCCTGAACTGGGGTTGGTCATAGCTTCTATGTTTGAAAGGATTGTTCTCCATCAATCAATTGATGATGTTGAAGCTTTGGCGGCATTAATGAGAGCTTTGCTTTCTACTCAAAATATCAGCATTTCTTATTTCATTCTTAAGGGTGATTTAGAGATAATCAACAAATCTTTGAAAAGCAATCAAGAATCTTTTGCCTTCCATGGTCATCTGAACGAGGAGACAAAAATTTTAACAAGTTCTTTTGCTAATGTTAGTTTTTCAGATATTTGTAAATAAGGTAATTAACTCTGTAGTTCCCAACTTTGCTAAATATATTAGCAGTTTTTCGGTGTGGATAGAGCATTACACATATTAGATTCTTCGTGCTATAGTCTTAGCTGATATGATTGCATTTTCTTAATAAAAGCCACTGTGGGGGGGTAAAAGCGTCAAAACACCGTGTGAGCCTAGGGCCTGGTCCGAGGACGGGGACTCCGCCAAAGGGGCCGTGAGTCGTGGATAGGGCCTCTTAAAACGGGGGCCCAAAGGCCCGCCGACTAAGCTGCCAGCCGAATATGTGCTGATCCGAGGAGAAGGTCTCCTCGGACTAAGGACCCTGGTCCGAGGAGCGCAGCACGTCGTCCAGGGAATGACTCCTAAAGCTCAGCAAGTCGTCCCACGCACCAACGGGACGCCGAGGAGGGGGACAAGAGGGACGTGCACTGCATAAAGCTGCTGCCACCGCATTAAAGGCCTTTCACCTACCCGCCTGACCGCATTAATTGAGAAATGACTTCTGAGGGGACGGCGGACAGTCTGGCAGGCATGGGGGAGCGTTTTCAGGGAAAAGACAGATGGGAGCCAAGAATGAGAGGTATAAATAAAGAGGGGGGAACCGTTGGAGGGGGATCCGGATTTTCTCCAAGGAAAGAAAAAGACTCACTCTCTCCCCCTCCTCCCAGATAACGGAAGGAAGGCCTGGATATAAGCTTCTCGGCCCACGTCCGAGAAGAGGCAAAAACGCACCCTCAACTCCTAGCACGCCAGCAGCGGACTTAACCCTTGCCCATAGCATTCTGGAGCCCCAAGAAGTCTAGGCTTTAAGCCCATTCTCTACAAATTCTATTGTAAAGGCCACTTGGGCTGGTCCAGTCACGCATTTGGGCCGAGGGCCTACTTTGTGCCCCTACAGCTACAAACCCACTTTTTTTACCCATTTTTATAATACAGTACTTTAAAATACTGGTACGAAAATACTAGTGCATACTATTGTTCTTAAAAATTTCAATAAATAAAAAAATTGTTACACAATTATATATATATATATATACAATTTTTGCACTGAAATTATAATTTTAAGTCACAATTTCAGCTCATAAAGTTTTGAACTGAAATTATTTAATGCAAAAATTATGTGTTACAATTGTGTGCAACCAGTATTGGGAAACAAATATTAGTCATAAAATAAGTGATATTGGGCATAAATTTTATATATATATATATATATATATATATATGGAACAACTTTAGTCTTTAGGCTCAAAAAAATCATAGAGAAGGAAATGCCTACCAAAAGTCGGCCCCACAGTCATCCTACCAATTGCAATTATATCTAGAAGAAGCCCACAAAACATCTTATCTTTGAGCAAGTTGGCCTCCAAAATTCAAACATTATTACTTCCCAGTTTCCACTATTTTGGAAGCTTGATTAATGGAAAACAAAGGCGCTCCGAGAATTGGAATCTATCCCTAAATCTCCCTAGCGTTTCAGCATCCAGACTACACTCCTCCTCAAGGGCGTAAAAAGCCCTAACTTCCCTAAAAGACGAAACAGCAGTATTCCCTCCTACTGGATCGTCACTGGACGACAATCTAGTCTCAAGCTCACTAGATCTAACCTCAGACATCGTTCCTCGCTCTCTCTCCCGACTTTTAAACCAGTTAATTGACTGACGAAGCAAAGGCAACAAGTCAGCCAATGCTACTCCCAAATAGTTACCCTAAAAAACGAAGCCTTCTAGATGCGAAGAACTACCTACAAACCCCCCTAAGCGTGCAAACAAGAAAGAAATTGATGAGCAAACTATCCTAACCTCAGAACCACTAACCATGAAAATCTAGGAATAATGTAAGCAGAACAATATGAACTAAAACCCCCTTAACCAAAAAAAAAAAAAAAAAAAAGCAAAAAAGATGAAGAAATCAGAAAACTGCAAAAAGAAAAAAGGGGAAAGCGGAGTCAGTAGCAGAAAAGGTAAGTACCTTGGAGGAGAAACACCACTGCACAACGCACCGATCCGAGGAAGAAATTGCAGGAGGAAGTTTTTGCAAAGAAAGGAAAAAAGACTCAGAGTGATAAAGGTTTTTGGGAAAAGTAAAGAACAGGGAAGAGAGATTAAAAACCAAGATACATAGAAACTGAAAAACAGCGGGAAAAACGAAGAGTCATATGATAAGGGCATTAACTTCACCAACTGAAATGCGCCACGTGGCCATGATCAGTACGGCGCCACCACTACACATTTAATGCAAATCAAAACTCCAAGAGTCGCCTGCCAACTTTTCATCTTTCATGGTCGTCATGACATGTCATGATGACCAAAGAATCTGGGGGCAACTGATAGGACTGACGAAATAAAATACTGATGAGGAAAGCAATACAAACGAGTAAAACGATATAGACGAGGAACGGGGTAGGCAGCCGGCTCATTCAATATCACCAATAATGCCCTCGGCTGACAAAACCAACTGTACGATCCGTTAGAGACGAATTAAAACCCTATCATCTAGCAGGAAGCGTTACTAAAAGAGGTATTAAAGCCGCAATAACTGCCACAACGGTTAGGGGCAAGAGAAGCATATATAAAGCCCTCCACAAGCATGAGGGAGGGGTAAGAGATTTACGATAACACACTTATTCTTTGTCATTTTCATTCTGTAAAAGTCTTCCGAGAACTGACTTAAGCATCAGAGGTGTTTTGGCAGGCACCATACCGGTGACCACACCGAGAGACCTTTCCCACCATTTTTGTACCTACAAGAAGGAAGAAAAGAAGGTTTGGTTCTGTCTGAACCCATTTATTCTTAACTGACGAGCTCTTGCTTCATCATATATATTTGACTATAAGATTAAAAACTTATAAAATATTTCATAATAAATGTTTTTTACCATCAAATCCAAATATGGATGGGTTTAAACGCAGATTGTTTATTTGACGTTAGAAAGAGCTTCTTCTTTTTGTTTTGGAAAGACATTTAATAAACTAAGCATTAGTTTTCTGTTGTCAAAAGTTTTATAACTCAACTAGCTAACAGTTACTGATATATCCAACCTAAACATTTAGGATTTAAATTTCTCATTCCTATTGAATTATTAAAAAAAACTATTAGTTTGATGATTATATCATCTTGATTTGGGACAGTGTTAGCTGTCATTGGACCCGACATGATGAGAAGAGACAATGATGGTAATCAATCTCTAACGTCAGTCTGATGTGGATCCAACGAAAAAAAATCACAAATCACAAATGTTTCCTCCAATTTCATCCAACCTTAGGACCCCAATAAGTCAATATTTGTCTTCTTACAACATGCACTTACAGCCAAACTCTGTACTAAAAGCCTAACAACATGTAGACGTAATGCTTATCATAAAACCCTATCATTAATTAATAAATATATGAACGTGTGGGTCATTTGAACCCCTATTTTTTTTTTTTAATTCTATAAATAGGCAACAACTTGTTCACCTAACCAAAACACTATATAAAAAAATAGATTGAATCGTTGAAAGAAATATGTATAGCTGTGTCTGTGTTTGTTAATGCAAATATGCAATTATGATAGTAATAACGCAGAAAACGTGAACATTTTTCTCACGCTAAATTGGGTCAAATGTGGTCCTGTTGATGAAGGTTATAATTATTAGGTTAATAGTATAGCAGCCAAATTGTGTCACTTCATGCTTTAAAAAACATATTATTATTAGGATATGTTTGGTATGCTGCAATAACTCTTATAATAGAATAGTTATTCATGTGTAATAGCAATTCAGTCATTTGGTTATATCTTTATTGCATGAAATAGTTATTATATTAGAATAACTATTCTTTAAATTGAAGAATAGTTTTTCCTTTTTAAAATAAATGTAATAGCTATTCCTTAGTGCATATAATAAGCTTTAAAATTAATATATTTCCAAAAATATAAAGTTTCCTTATACATCATCATTTACAAGCTTTCTACATGTAATAACCAAATTTAAGAATAGTAATAGTTATTATATTACAATGTTCTCTATTCCCACTTTCCCGGCCAAAATGGGCATTTGCTCCTTTCACCCAAAAGATGTAGCAAAATGCTCATGTTCTAAAATTATCTAGTAACATACCCCCGTTTTGAAACTCGATTTTTAGAAAATCGAGTTTCAATGAAAAACTTGATTTAATGAAAATCAAGTAATGTGAGAAATTTTACATGTAACTTGAGTTCCATATATATATATATATATATACATATATATATATATATATATATTTTTTTTTTTAATTTTGATTTCACATAACTCGATTTTCTAAAAATCGAGTTTTTCATTGAAACTCGATTCTTAAAAAATTGAGTTTAAAACAGAAGCATTTTGCTAGATAGTTTTAGAATAAGAGCATTTTGCTGGAAAGTTTTGGTGAAAGGGGAAAATGCCCATTTTGGCCCCACTTTCCCAGTAATAAAGACTACTATTCCAATGTAATCTATATTCAGTGTACCAAATGTACCCTTAGTGTAGCACATCTGTCTTAGCTTAATGGTGATTTAGGGTCTCGAGTTGTGACACTGCAAAGTGGTAGTTCCTGATGAGATGAGTTCGGGCGTGGGGTGTTGACGGTGACCCAGTGGTCCGTATGGGAAGGTATGGTTGTAAAGTATAAACTATAAAAGTTGCGATTGATTTATGTTGTTGATTTGTAGATTTTGGCATGGGTGTAGAGATGGGTTTCACTGAGGTTTGAACTCTTTTGGCTGATTTGTACAGATTTGTGATAAAATTATTGTTTGATATAAAGATTATTAAAAAAAAAAAAAAAAGGAATATTTTAATAGAGTATAGGAGCTGAAAAATAGAGAGAGTTTGGTGGAAATGTGTATTAAAAGTATTTGTACACAGTGGCAAAGCTAGGAATCTAAGTTAAAAATGGCAAAATTAAAAATATAATTTGATTCTTCAAAATAAACAAATAAAATAAATCAATGTAAAAGTATTAAAAGTATGTCAATATGTCTATGAATATTTACATTTATAGGTGACTCAATGGCTTGAATGGTTTTATAAACTTAACAGAAACTCTACGTTTCAAACTGAAAGAGTCTAATACCAAAAAAATAAAATTGATGGGAGGTGGAATTAAAAGAAGCGGTAAAAGGATTAGGATCCAGTGCAAGGTGCAATTAACCTCTCTCCCTCTTACAGTATTTTTTTACCCGTCTTACTTTTTAACTTTAACTTTTTTATTCAATTATTGAAATTTAAAATTGCTTCTATCATTCACAACAACTGCATTAGGTGCAATATCTCAATCCTAGTAGTCCTAGTAGAGAAGTGAGATATTTTACAAGTTGTTTTATTTTTATCATTACTCTGTGGAACCCATTAGTTCAATATAGGAGATTATGTAATAGTGTAGGTGATGTAAGAAAAGTTGCCGTGGAAAACGTTTATGTAAGAGCGCATGTGATAAGCTACTGCATGTAGTCATGTACTGTACAATAAACAGAAAGTTAAATGTCATTTGTGTCAGGAGGGGCAAATAAGACCTTTTATTAGTATTATTTTAGAACTTTTTGTGAGTTTAGATCTAACCATTGCTGAAATAGTACTACAGAGAGTTGAATGTGAATGTTACCCATCTAAAACTTGATAACTTTTATTAGAGTCATATAGAGTTCATTGTGAGCGTTACCCATCTAAAACTTGATAAATCTATACACTAGGGGCCTTGAGAACCACAAGAATTTTTGGTTAACTTGATAAATCTAGACAATTGGCGACCAAACAAGAATGTAAAACAAGAGAAATCAGATCTCTCTTTTGATGTGAGGTGAGGTTGACGTCCTAGTCTTCCTCGGGAAGGGAAAACAAAAAAAAAAACAAAAACAATTATAAATTGCTTTTACGTTCATCGTTTCCTCATTTCACGTTTTCTTTTTTTTTTTTTTTTTTTTTTTTTTGCTGCTGGGGGATAGTGTGCAGTGCGCACACTGTGCGCATACTGTGCATATACTGTTCACATATTTTTTTTAGCAATTTTTTATTAAAAATAGATTTCGCAGTACTATTTACACATTAAAAAATTATTTTGCTACAGTGTTTTCAGTTTTCAGTTTTCAGCAAAACGCTTTATCCAAACGGACCCTAATTAGTGTTCGTTTGCGTAGCAGCACTTCTGCATTTGCGTGCATTTGTGTTTCACTTGGTTGGTCCCATGACACTGTTTATGAACCAACCAAGTGATGAAGAACGTGTGAACGGTGTTTTTAGCAATAAAAAATATATTGTTACGGTATTTTCAACAATAAATTTGTAATTTTCAACCAAAATAAGTGATATTCAAACACACCATTAATATACAATATACTTTCATTTTACAAATCTATCACTTTTTCATAATTCTTATTATTTTATTACTATTAAGTCCAAGAAGTCAAACTCACAAGATAGGGAAGCCAAGACCCATTTGTCAAACCAGAGTTTACCTCCACTGAGTGATACTAATTAAGTTTAATGCCCATTTGCCAGACCCATTTGTCAAACTAGAGTTTATCCCCACTGAGTTAAAGATAGAAAACTAGGGTGCTTCAAACCGGTGACGAGTGATTGTAAGGGTTTATCAGGCTAAGATACCAATCAATTTTTAGTGTAGTCAAAGTTTAAATCCCTAATATTTTATTCAATTACAAAAAACTCTACTAGTTAAGTTAACTAAAACCCCCATAAAACTTAGAAATTAAGGAGTCATCAATCATAGCAAGAAAGTATTTAAACATTCATTTATTATGTTATTGAAGTAGCACTAACCAACTGGTAAAATCTCTGATGGTTGAATAAGAGATCTGAGATTTAATTCCTGCCTACACCAAAAACTGATTGGTGTCTTGATCTGATGATAAAGAACTATCATCAGGAGCGAACGCCATAGGTTGAAATCCTCTCTCTCAAAAAAAGAAGTAGCACTAACCATATTTTTGCTAAATCAATTTGTAAACTTTTTATAATATAATTTGTAATAGTTTTTGTATTTTACTCATCTTTTTATTGTTGCTTTTACTTAGTATTATTTTTTATATAAACATTCATTTATTATGTTATGAAAGTAGCATTAACCACTAACCATACTTTTGCTAAATCAGTTTGTAAGCTTTTTATAGTACAATTTTTAATAGTTTTGGTATTTTCCTCAACTTTTTGTTGTTGCTTTTACTTAGTATTGTTTTTTATTTTAATAACATAATAATGAATGTTTAATTATTATTTTTTTGTAATTTATAGCACATTAGTTTGTAAAGGTTATGTATTAAAATTTGTAATATGAGTTGTGAGGATAAAAGGCCCAAGGCATGTTTTTGGGCCATAGGCTTGATCTGAGGATGCTTACCTGTCTTAGGACAAATTGATGGTAATAAGGATGTCAAGCTCAAAAGCCCATGAGCATATTATTGTGAAATAGGTTAGTGGAAGTAGTCTGAGGAAGGGTATCTCCTCGACTAAGTGAAGTGAAGATCAGATGGTATGCTATGTTGACTAGAATGATATTTTAGAAGGTCTTGTGAATGAAGATATGTTTCACAAGGAGGCAGAGAGGCAGAACGGATAGGAAATATCTTGAAGAAAGTCACTACTACCGCATTGAATGCTCTGTACCTAAGTCTCTGGCCACATTAATGAGGAAATGATATCTGAACAGTGATCGTCAACCTTACAGCTATTATCTAAAAATCACAGGAAGGTGCTGATGGGACAAGTATCTAGGGGGGCTGCCTAGAGCTAACACGTGGAGAGTGAGGATGAGAAAGAGAGGGGATGTATAAGAGGAAGAAGGGGGAGGATAGGAGAGAGGGATCAAAAAATTGTAACCTGTCTTTGAGAAAGTGAAATATACTATCCAGTATCTTCGGCTTGTATTCAATAACAATTTCTGTTATATAAACTGTCCCACATGTATAATGTTGTGATCTGGCTCATCCTCTCTATTATTTAAACTCACTAGAACCTAGATTTCAAGCCCACTCTCTACAAATTTATTGTATTGTGCTTTTTGGGCCTATCATGACCTAAGTTGTGGGCTTGGATGCCAAATTGTGACGTTACAATTGGCGTCGTCTATGGAAAATCTTGTGTTGTAGGAAGTCTAACATTAAGGTAGGCTCAGGTCCACACCATGTAAAGTCTATAGGGTCATAGCGTGAGGATCACTTCTTACATCTTAAGCAGGAAAGAGATCAGGAAGGCAGTGTGCATACAGCTCACACTAGCAGGAGTCATTCACGAGGTGGAAGTAGAATTCCTCACAAGGAAAATGCTAAGGCCATGCAGCTAGAAATTGATCATTTGAAGAGGAAGTTGCGCCTCGAAAGGCGAAGGAGAACTCCCCCTTTTTCTGATCTTTCTTCTAAGGACAGAAAGGATAACAATTACAGACCCAGGTCAAGAACTCCCCTGATGAATCTTTCTCCTATGATGAGGACAACCTACATAAGCCTGGAGGTAGGAATTCTTCGTGCAGAGACTTGGGAAATGATGCTATGAGTAGAGCGTTGCACCAAATTTCCAAGTCACCCTTCACACATAGGGTGAAGAAAAGTAAACTTCCTCGGTGGTTCACCTAGCTGACATTCACCATTTATAATGGTCGAACAAATCCTGTGGAGCATGTGAGCCATTTCAATGAGGATGGCGGTGCATTCCAAGAATGAAACTTTAATGTGCAAGGTTTTCCTATCCAGCCTAGGACCTGTTATGATGAGGTGGTTTAATGGCTTGAGGGCAGGTTCTATTGATTCCTTTATGGAGCTCACCTGGGCGTTTGGGTCTCGCTTCATTACATGTAGTAGAGTTCCTCAGCCTCTGGATTTGTTACTATCCATGGCCATGCGAGAAGGGGAAACCCTGAAAACGTACTTGGACAGGTATTAGGAGATGTTCAAGTTGCGCCTCGAAAGGCGAAGGAGAACTCCCTCTTTTTCTGATCCTTCTTCTGAGGACACCAAGGATAACAATTACAGACCCAGGTCAAGAACTCCCCTGGATGAATCTTTTTCCTATGAGGAGGACAACCTGCATAAGTGTGGGGGTAGGAATTCTTTGTGCAGAGGCTTGGGAAATGATGCTATGAGTAAAGCGTTGCACCAAATTTCCAAGTCACCCTTCACATATAGGGTGGAGAAAGGTAAACTTCCTCAGTGGTTCACCCAGCTGACATTCACCATTTATAATGACCGAACAGATCCTGTAGAGCATGTGAGCCATTTCAACAAAGGATAGCGGTGCATTCCAAGAATGAAACTTTAATGTGCAAGGTTTTCCCATCCAGCCTAGGACCTGTTATGATGAGGTGGTTTAATGGCTTGAAGGAAGGTTCTATTGATTCCTTTATGGAGCTCACCCGGGCGTTTGGGTCTCAAAGGTTATCCCTCAGAAGAGGAGGGATTTTAGGTCAGAGAGATACAACAACAGCAGGCCCCGAAGAGATTTTGTCAGGCAATCCGGTCCTACCACTCCTTAGATGGTTAATACTGTATTTCGGGAGCCAGTGCATCAACTGTTGGAGAAAATCCAAAATGAACCATATTTCATGTGGCCTAAAAAGATAGCAGGGGACCTCATGAGGTGTAATCAAAATCTTCATTGCCAGTATCATCGTGAAAGGGGCCATACCACAGAGGATTACGAAACCCTGTGGAATCATTTGGAGCAATTAGTTAAGGAAGGGAGGTTAAAGCGGTTTTTGTATCAGCCTAATGGGTAGGGAAACTATTCAAGCTTTGTTCATCAAGGAAACACTTCTTCGAGGCCTTCTTTAGGTATGATCAATGTCATCTTTGCTACTCCTGAAAGGACTGGTTCTCGTCCTTCCAGGGTGATGTCCGTAGCACAAATCTCCTCCGAGGACTCCAATTCTGAGCCAAAGAGAGCCAAGGAAAATATCTTACCAACATTGAGTTTCTCAAAAGATGACAAGATTGGGACCATACAACCACATGATGATGCTTTGGTGGTTACTGTAGGGATTGGGGGGTACGACGTGAAAAGGTGATGGTGGACCAAGGCAATGGTGCAAATATTATGTACCTTGACTTGTACAAGGGGCTGAACTTAAAGTTTGAAGATTTGACAGCTTATGATTCACCGTTGGTAAGCTTTAAGGGGAAGGCTGTCATACTAATAGGCCAAATTAGATTGCCTATGCAATCAGGTTCCGAAGTGGTAGAGGTGGATTTCATGGTGGTAAATGCCTATTCTTCCTACACGGCCATTGTAGCAAGACCTTGGCTTCATGCCCTAGGTGTAGTTTCCTCAACTCTACATTTAAAGGTGAAATTTTCATCTGAGGACCAGATCAAAGAGCTGATTGGGAGTCAATCTGTGGCTAGACAGTGCATGACGGCTGCAATTCTGCATCAGCTTGAGGTGGAATCTTCGGCCTCTGTTGAGGGAGGCTCATAGCAATCAATGACTCTAGCCACGCCTATGATGGCAGCAATAGAAGACCCCACGTGTGAGGGGTTAAAGGAAGTTGTTATAGATGACGACCCTGAAAGATTCTTTCAGGTGGGAACTCAATTGCCTCCTCAAGAAAAGGAAGAGTTGATTATGTTCTTGAGGAGGAATATTGACTTGTTCTCATGGAATGCTTATGAAGCCCTTGGGGTAGACCCGAGCTTCATTTGTCATCATCTAAACGTCAATCTAGCTGCGGTTCCGAGGAAACAGCCACCTCGGAGTTCATCCAGGGAGCATTCTGAGGCCATCAAGGAAGAGGTAATCAAGCTCAAGAACGCTGGTGCTATCAAGGAAGTTTTCTACCCTGAATGGTTAGCTCATATGGTGGTAGTGAAGAAGAAGAATGGGAAGTGAAGAGTATGTGTAGATTTTACAGATTTGAACAAAGCTTATCCCAAGGATTCTTTCCTCATGCCTCGTATAGATCAACTAGTAGATGCTACTGTTGGGCATCCTCGGATGAGTTTTTTGGATACTTTTCAAGGCTATCATCGGATACCTTTGGCTGTGGATGATTAGGAGAAAACAACATCTATCACTCCTACAGGGAACTATCATTATAAGGTAATGTCTTTTGGTTTGAAGAATGCAGGAGCTACTTATCTGAGGATGATGACCCGAATGTTTGAACCACAATTGGGAAAGACTATTGATATGTATCTAGACGATATGGTGGTGAAAAGTAAGGTGGTGTCCTTGCATGTGGAAAACTTAAATAACACCTTTCAGACGCTGAGGAAATATAAGTTGCACCTTAATGCTTCTAAGTATTCTTTTGGTGTAGGATTAGGTAAATTTCTAAGTTGCATGGTAACCCATCGTGAAATTGAAGTTAACCCAGCACAGATCAGGGCAATTAACAATTTACAACCACCTCGGAATCCTAAAGAGGTTTAGAAGTTAACAAGTATGACTGCTAGCCTCAGCCAATTTATCTCTCGGTCCGCAAACATATACAGGCCTTTCTTCCAATTTTTGAATAAGTGGAAGGGATTTAAATGGACCAAAGAGTGTGCTTTAACCTTTCAGCAACTTAAAGAATATCTTTCACGACCACTTATTATGTCACGGCCAGAAGTGGATGAAGTCTTGTTTGCATACATTGCTGTGGCTAACCATGCTATTAGTCTTGTTCTAATACGAGTTGATAATGATGTACTGAGGCCAGTTATTATGTGAGCAAATCCCTACATGAGGCCAAGGTGCATTATTTACCATTGGAAAAAGCGATCCTAGCAGTGGACATGCTACGCGTAAGTTTCCCCATTACTTCCAATCTTATATAGTAGTTGTTTTCACTCAACTTCCTCTTCGATCTATATTGTGAAGTGTTAATTACACGGGAAGGATTGCCAAATGGGGTACCACCTTGGGGGCTTTTGACATCAAGTATATGCTGCCTCGCACCTCTATAAATAGCCAAGTTCTTGCTAATTTGGTGGCTAAATTTGCAGAGCCCTCACTAGAAGAGAATGTTAAAAGGCTAGATATGGATGAAAAATCAGTTGGCATGATTTCACTTGAGGAACCTTTGGTATGGAAGATATATTTTGACAGGGCAGCAAACCAAAGAAGATTTTGAGTGGAGCTAGTTTTGGTATCTCCTGAGGGAATCACTTTTGAAAAGTCCTTAAGATTGGAGTTCTTGGCCACCAACAATGAGGCTGAGTATGAAGCTTTATTGATGGGAATGGCCATGGTTCGGAAGATGGGTGGAAAGACAATGCAGACGTTCTCAGACTCACGATTGGTGGTGGGCCAGGTGGAAGAAGAGTTAGAAGCTAGAGATCCGAAAATGCAAGGTTACTTAACTCGGTGAGATGTTTACAGTCAAAATTTGAATCTTTTGCTTTGGTATAAATCCCCAGGAGCAAAAATTCCTATGCAAACTCCTTGGCCACTCTTGCAACGTCCTCGACACAAGGTTTACCTCGGATCATCCTTATTGAAGAGCTGTTTAAACCTACTAGGAAGAACACTGACACTATCCAAATTCATCAAATCAGGGTGGGACATAGTTGGATGGACCCTATAATGTTGTTCCTCAAGGATGATATTTTGCCGGAAAAGAAATCCGAGGCAGATAAAGTGCGCAGAAAGGCACCTCAGTTCGAGTTGTCCGAGGACTGAAAGTTGTATAAATGCTCTTTCTCCAGACCATATCTGTTATGTGTACATCCTGAAGTAACGGAACTACTTTTGGAGGAGTTACATAAAGGAATTTGGGGAAGTCACACAGGAGGAAGATCCTTGTCTCATAGAGCCCTTATTCAAGGATATTAGTGGCCTAGTATGCAGAAGGAAGCGTTGGAAAATGTGAAAAAGTGTGATCAATGCTAGAGGTTTGCTCCGAACATTCATCAATCGGGGGGAGTCCTCAATCCTCTATCTAGTCATTGGTCTTTCACTCAGTGGGGTTTGGATATTGTAGGGCCTTTCCCCAAGGCAGCAGGAAATAAGAGATTTTTGATGGTTGGCACGGACTACTTCACTAAATAGGTTGAAGCCGAGCCATTGTCAAATATCAGGGATCTGAATGCAAGAAGATTCGTTTGGAAGAACATAGTTACCTGGTTCGGAATTCCTTGTACCCTAATCTCAGATAATGGTATTCAATTTGATAGTAAAAATTTCATAAGATATTGTTGCAATCTCAGTATTATAAACAGATATTCCACTCCGGCTTACGCATAAAGAAATGGACAAGCCGAGGCTGTTAATAAGGTCATAGTTAATGGGCTTAAGAAGAGATTAGATGATGCTAAGGAGAGATGGGTGGAAGAGTTGCCACACGTTCTGTGGACCTACAGGACTACGCCTTGTAGGTCCTCGGGAGAAACTCCTTTTTCAATAACCTATGGGGCCGAGGCGGTAATTCCTCTTAAGACTGGTTTTTCCATGCTAAAGACAAGCTTTTTTAATCCGAGCAGCAATGATGGGTTGCTAGGAAAGAGTTTAGATTTAGCTGAGGAACGAAAGGAAAATGCAATGGTTCAGTTAGCATATTATCAGCACAAGCTTAAATAGGGTTTTGACTCAAATGTAAAGCTAAGGTCGCTGGCACCAGGTGACTTGGTGTTAATAAAATTTTTGGGTACAACAAAAAATCCAGCTTGGGGAAATCTAGGGCCTAACTAGGAAGGGTCATATCACATTATTTCAATAGCTAGAATAAGGGCTTATTATCTTGAAGATCTAAATGAAAAGGTTGTTCCACATCCTTGGAATGTAAATAACGTACGAAGGTATTATTATTAATAAAAGGTACTTCTACCATGTTATTTCTGTTGACACTGTGTTGCATTTATTACTATTTGTCTAAGTATCAAACTAAAACTTGGTCATGCCTGACTCCTCAGACCACATGCCTTGTATAAATTAATATTTGATTAAGTGTTGAACTAAACCTTAATTATGTCTGGTCCTCGAATCATCTACTTTTGGAAAATTAATACTTTAGTTCATTTTTCTATAAGTATCAAACAGAACTTTGACTATGCCTAGATCCTTGGACCACATACCTTGGCAAAATTGATATCTTCCATTTTTCTATAATTATCGAACAAAATCTTGGTTATGCCTGGATCCTCAGACCACATATTTTGGCAAAATTGATATCTTTCATTTTTCTATAAGAATTAAACAGAACCTTAGTTATGCCTGGCTCCTTGGACCACATACCTTGGTAAAATTGATATCTTCCATTTTCTTTAAGTATCAAACAGAACCTTAGTTATGCCTGGCTCCTTGGATCACATATCTTGGAAAAATTGATATCTTCCATTTTCTATAAGTATCAAACGAATCCTTGGCCATGCTTGGATCCTTGGACCATATGCGCTGGAAAATTTGATATCTTTCATTATTTGCTTAAGTATTACATGTATCCTAGACCACGTTTGGATTTTTATATCACATGCCTTGGGTTTATGCACACTTGTTAATGTTTATTTGTTTGCGACAACCTGTTAATCTAGGAAAAAGTATAATCCCAATATACCAGTTTTCAAATAAAAACACAGGTATATCCCAATTAATAATATAAATGTTTTAAGCATTCATTCATTCATTTTGGAGATGAGATTATTTCCTTGTCGGATTATATATGTTACCTAGCCATGCATTAAAACCTATCCAACAACAGATCATTCATATTGTGCATATGAAGTGCACTAAAACAAAGAGGTAAATATCCCAAATGAATAGAAATCTATTTGGAATAAAAGATAAAAAAAAAATCTTGAACTTTTCATTAAACTGTGAGTAATTACATTGTAAATAAAAACATAGATAAAACTACAAAAGTAAGCACATAGTAAGCTGAAGCTATCCTAAAATTGGGCAGAGAGAAGAAAGAGTCCTAGGCTACACCTTGGTCTTTGGCGGAAGGTCTTCTTTGGACTTGGTTGTAGTTTCCTTTGTTCTGTCCTCAGCCCCTTTTGATTTAGCTTCAGTCTCCTTAGGGGTGGGAGCCACCTCTTTGATAATAAGGGGAGCATTTGGCGCTTTTGCCTCGGACAGGGTCACGATTTCTTTTCCCTTGTCTTTCTCTCCTGGCCGAGGATTTCCATGACTAACCTTCCCGCTCGAAACCTTATTAGTCTTCTCACCTTAGTCCACAACTTGATTAGGACCTGTAGATACTTTAGGTGGAAGAGGGCCTTGGGTAGTGGAGGGTTGTATAGGGAGAGTTGGCTGAGGGGCAGTTAGGGGAGGAGGAATTGCTTCAATCGTATTGATATCTTAAGGATACCATATGTTTTCAGCCTTCCTCCATTCTGAGGTGGCAGGAACTTTTGTAACATTGAGGGCCTCCGCCCATACCTGTTGGCAATAGTCCCTACAGACCTCGGTAATCTCCTTAGCCAGGTGGATCTTTGTCTCCTCTACCCCACGATTGTAAGAAGCCATCGATACGGCCTCCATGGTCTCCTTGATAGTGCAAGCTGCTTCTTTAGCCTAGAAAAGCTCCTTCTTCAGGTCCAAAATTTCTTGTTGAGCTGTGGCTAGCTCTATCCCTTTATGATGCAGCAGTTTCTGCTGCTCCTCCACCTGGGTTTCGGCAGTTTTGAGCTCTGCCTTAGCACTCCTTCTTCCCTTTCCTTCTTCTATCAATTTATCGATAAGCTCTTTTTTCTCCTGCTCGGCCAGACCTAGGGCTTTTTCAATCTTAATCCTGGCATAGGCCTCGGCCTTAGCCTCATTTCGAGCATCTTCTACCTATTGCTCCACTACAAAAACCTCCTGGATGGCCTGCACGAAAGTAGTGAGCAAGTGCATCATGACAAGAATAACATAAAATATATATATATATGTATAAATAACAATGATAATGTATTCGAATTGGTGGTTGCTGATGCTGATAATGGAACATTCCAAGCTAAGTCCCTTTTTAGGGACAGAAAAAGTTCTAGTTGCCTCATTTTCTTCAGGGCAGCCATATCTCTAAGCAATAAGATAGGCTACTCCAGGGCCTCGGCCAAGTAGTGGGCATGCCCTTTTTGAAATTCTCTTATGGTTGAATGGCGGGAAATGGCAGCCTCATCCAGCTCTAAATGAGGTGCCCAATTGGACTGAGTTTGGCGCACCTCGGCCACTTCATAGTTCTCCCTACTTTCTACGGAAGAAGCTCATGTCTAGCCTTTTACTGTCTTTTGTTGTTTCGCCCCTTTTTGCCTAGCCAGCTCTCGTTCTTCCCCCTTATTTGGTCTTTTCTTTTTGAGTTTAGGAATGGGAAGCAAACTACTTTGAGGAGAAGGAAGGGGTGGGATGTTGGCAAGGATTTTGGGACCCTAAGGAGCCTTTCGCGGCATACTCCTTGCCCTTATCTGCAAGAATGGCCTTCAAACCTTTCCTTGTTGTTTGTAAAGACATTTATTCTTCTTTTTCCTCAACACTACTCTCCACACGTGCAGTTGTGAAATCGGGATATCTAATACCCAAACTTTTATCTAATTCGTCTTCCTCGTCCGAGAGACAGACAATAGGGCCTTTTGAAGTCTTTTCTACTTCTTCGAGGCGGAATTGGTCTATTTCCTCTTCAAGAGACAAGCATGATGATGTGGATTCTTCTTGAGGAGCCGCTACTTCGAGGTGTACAGGTGGGGGAACTGCTGCTATTGGGCGTACGTAAAGGATGGCAGAAGGTTCATCGGGAAAATCTCGTGAGGTGAGAAATCCCACTGTTGAGACGTCTATTCTTTTATGTCTGCGGTCACTCGCAGTGATTGCGTTACCAATGTCTTGGAAGGTGGTCAATAAAGGTTCGAAGCCCAAGATGAGATGGGCTACCCTCAACTGCCCGTCTTCACTCTCAAACACCTCGGATCTTAAAACTCTGTAAAGGTCCTTAATGTTGGATAGACTCAAACAAGATGATACGTATTGCTTATCTGCAAAAACATCCGAGAAGCCAAATGTGGTTAGACCAATAACAGCCACCACCCAAAGAGAAACTAAAGTACAATGTAAATATGAATGACAAAATTTGCGGACCATTGTACCACTTCCCAGAGACGATTAGGTAGTCTTCCTTCATGCCTTTGTTAGATTTGAGAAGACACGATATGAGTCTAACGATGTTAGACCCAGGCTTGAGGTTATACCCCACGTCCTTAAGTGCGCGACACTCATACATATGGACAATGTCGTGCCATGTGAGTCTCAAACTCATCTGTTAGTTGAAAGCGTCGACATGACCTAAGATTCTAAATACGTTTGGTGCACATTGGTTTGGGCATAATCTATGATTATACAAGAAATCTCGGGTTACGTTCCCCATGGGAAGTGTCATTCCTCCTTCTAAAAAGGCGATTATGGGAATGACAACTTCCCCTTCTTTCCTAGCAGTGTATATTTCATCTGGGGCATAGTACCTCAAACCCACTCCCTAGGGAATGTGGTATTTAGCTCGGAAGCCCTCCATACCAGCGGGAGTGTCTACTAAACTTTTGAATCTACCAATTTGGATGAAATAAAAATGACGATTTAGAAAAGAATGTAAAATTAATGGTTCCGAGAAGAATGGTCGAGAAGAAAATAACTTGGGAGCTTGAAAACTTACTGGAAAAAGAATAAGTGATTCTTCAGGAGTTTCTTGGGAGTTTGGAAAATAGGTAATTCTTAAGGGCTAATCGATTTCTGATGTAATGGAATAATTGCAACCTTCTGGACGTTTTATATGAGATGCAGCACTGAGTGGGAGTTATCCCGCTCAAAATTTAAGGGGAAATTCTGACCGCTAGATTTACATCTCACCGTTAGACATGGAGGACAAGGCGCTCCCTGGGGCATTTAATGGGGGCGTCGTGGGTTTCGAAGTGTTAGAATCAGTTTCAAAAGTGAGAAGTGACATTCTCACGTGTGGAAATTTGAGGAGTGTGCAAAAGTTATGGCATTGGGTCAAAACTCCAATTTTCTCCTCTGATGGGGGAGAAAAATGAAGTTTTGAGGGGCTATTGTGAGGATAAAAGGCCCAAGGCATGTTTTTAGGCCATAGGCTTGATCTGAGGATGCTTACCTGTCCGAGGACAGATTAATCGTAATAAGGATGTCAAGCTCAAATGCCCATGAGCAAATTATTGTGAAATAGGTTAGTGGAAGTAATCTGAGGAGGGATATCTCCTCGGCTAAGTGAAGTGAAGATCAGATGGTACACCATGTTGACTAGAATGATATTTTAGAAGGTCTTATGAATGAAGATATGTTTCACAAGGAAGTAGAGAGGCAGAACGGATAGGAAATATCTTGAAGAAAGCTGCTATCACCACATTAAATGCTTCGTACCTAAGTCTCTAGCCCCATTAATGAGGAAGTGATATCTAAACAGTGATCATCAACCTTACAGCTATTATCTAAAAATCACCAGAAGGTGCTGATGGAACAAGTATCTAGGGGGGCTGCCTAGAGCTAACACGTGGAGAGTGAGGATGAGAAAGAGAGGAGATGTATAAGAGGAAGAAGGGTGAGGATTGGAGAGGGGGATCAAAAAATTGTAATCTGTCTTTGAGAAAGTGAAATATACTATCCAGTATCCACAACTTGTATCCGAAAATGATTTTTCTGTTATATAAACTGTCTCACGTGTATGATGTTGTGATCTGGCCCATCCTCTTTTTTATTCAAAATCGCTAGAACCTAGATTTCAGGCCCACTCTCTACAAATTTATTGTATTGTGCTTTTTGGGCCTATCCTGACCTAAGTTTTGGGCTTGGGTGCCAAATTATGACCTTACATGAGTGATGCTAGAGATACTACTAATCTTGTTAATTACATCTTTAAAAAACCAATATGTCATCAATTACCAAAAAAAAAAAAGTAATATTGACATGCATTTATTATGTTATTGATATCCACCAAGTTGATCAGTTTAATTATAGAGGTTATGTGGTAAAATTTGCAGTATCTTTAACATTTTTCTTTGGTAATGTCCTAGCATCATTCTCTTTTATAATCACAAATCAGTGCCGTCATATTAGGGGCATATGTTTGCCTACAAGAAGTAGAATTTTATTAGAGCTTTCGCAATATAATGAACCTTTAGCAATGTTATAACAAGTATTAATGGTTTGTTTAGATTGAGAGGAGATAAAAAGTGAGCTAGGAAAATGGAGTAGAGTTAGCCTAAGACGGAGGGGGATAAAAATGTATAGATTTTTTGAGATATAAAGCTTTATTTAAAAAGTAATGCAGTGTTTTAACTATTAAGTGTTTATCAAATTGTAGTGAATAGTGCAGTAAAGTTGTGGATAGATAACAGCTGGGGAAGAGACTGAATTATTGGTTTGCATGAAAAATGATGGGGGAGGCAATTGTGGAATGTCATTGCAAGTAATATCGGCAGGGTTCATCTCCCTTTTGATCATCTTCTGCAAGTTCAAAATCTTACTGCACAGTGACTATCAAAGAAAAAATCTTACTGCACAGGCTTTTAACAAAGCATCAGCGCAGGCTACTTTCCCATACATATTTCCTGCAGCAAGTTCTTGCAGCCGGGCATGCACCTTTGACATTGTATAAGCACCACCATTTATGAAATTGACCAGAACTCGTAAGGACACCCCTTAAAAGCTCTTAGAATTGAAGCATATATATTTAAGTGTAAAACTCAAATTTGGAGCTAGCTTTTATGAATAGCTCTAAAATCCATTATTTATATTCTATAAATCCATAACTTTAAAAGCACTATTCACTATAATTTGACTAAGACTCAAAACGCTACAAAGCTCCTCTTAATTTTAACCCTCCAAAAAACAAAACCAAAGAATCCCACGTAGACTTAAGTTAACTGAAAAAAAAAAAAATTAGTGTTTGGAGCATTTGGCAAATTAAATGAATGGGTATTTTTGAACTTTGGATTTATAAAGTATGAACAGTAATCTGTAGAGCTTTTTGGTTTTCAACCTTTTATTTGTTCAATAATCATATTTATTATTATACTTAAAAATGTTACTCTTAAGTCATTATACTTTCAAAATATTGTATCAAAATGTCCTTATCATAGATGGAAAAATGTTGATGTGACATGCGAACATCATATGCTACATCATAGACTCCATAAACACCAATGTGAGTTTTAGGCCTGGTCTAAGAACGTAGACTCCACCAAAGGGCTGCAAGGTGGGAATGGGGTCACCAAACTTAAAGGGCCCAAGGGCCCACCGATCAGGCCATTGATCAATCAAGGAAGGTCCGAGGAGAGGATCTCCTCGGACAACGGAAACAAGGACCAAAGGGTGCAACATGACGCCTAAGAAAGAACCCTTGAGGCTCAACAAGCCGTGTTACACTTCAATGGGACACCGAGGAGGAAGACAAATGGGATGCACTTTGCATAAAGCTATCACTACCGCATTAATGACTCTACACCTACCTGCTTGGCCGCATTAATGGGGAAGTGACCCCTAAGGGGACAGTGATCAGCCTTATGGCTACTCTGGGTAGTTTCCAAGAAGACAATGGATGGGAAAGGGATCTGCATTTATGGCCCTATGAGTAGGAATAAGAAAAGGGGGAGGATAAATAGGGAAGGAGAGGCCATTGAATGGGGGATATGGTTTCGCCAAGAAGAAGACTTCTCGTAAAAAATAGCGCAAGGGAATCTAGGACAGAGGCTCCTCGGCTCAAGTCCGAGGACAATTCGAATCACGCTGCCAACCCATTGCACGCAACTGCGAACTTAGCCCAAACGCCATTGCTCTCTATCGTCCCAAGAAATCTAGGCTTCAAGCCCACTCTCTACAAATTCTATTGTTTAGGCCATTTGGGCCAGCCCTGTCACGTACTTAGGTCTGGGCTTGATTTGTGTCCTTACATAAACTTTTTGAAATATTTTAAAGGTAAGGATGATTTGTGAACAAATGTCAAAGATTGAGAACCAAATATACAATTTAATCAAGGTCACGTTGATTCTCAAAATAAATATATATACAATTTAGCCTATAATGTATTAGCTTGCATGGATAATTTGACACCATATTCATTAGCCCACTCATTATGAAGAGTTCATTTTGTAGTTAGGTGTAAATGAATAAGATCTTCTGGAGTTTTCAAGTAATATCTAAAATCTTCCTCTAAAAAAGAAAAGTAATTTCTAAATTTTTATTCATACACTTTTCTACCTTCTTTACAATAAAATAAAATAAATAAATCCTATTCATACACTTTAAATTGGATTTCGTCAAGCAATCAATAATCTAAATAAATAAATATGGTATTAATTGATGACGTTAAAAAATTAAACCATTCATTTAAAATGGATGAATAAAATTTTAGGATCCAATAAATAGAGAAATGCTCTTATAGAGAAAGTGGGTCCAGTTTTCTCAACCAAAAACAAAAAAAGAGAAAGTGGGTCCAAATGAAAAGCTTGAATTGCCCCAAAGTTGACAACGACATTGATTTCTTTTGGGATACTTGCTTATTTAAATTGGATGAATAAAAGTTGTAGGAACAAGTAACAAATTGCAAACGTATGCTTGAATTGCGCCAAAGCCGATAATGACAATGATTTTTTTTCGGCAAGTTGGAGAATTCATTAATCATAATGTATAAATTCATAACTTTAAAATATTATTCAATATAATTTGACAAACACTACAAAGCTTTTAAACTAAATGAGCTTTAACCCCCTTAAAACACCTAAAACAAAACCAAACAATCCCATATAGATTTATCTGAAAAACTTTTTAGCGTTTGGAGCATTTGGCAAATTAAAATGAATAAGTATGAACAGTAATTTGTAGAGCTTTTTGGTCTTCAACATTTTATCTTTGTTTAAAAATCATACTTAAAATTAAAATCTCTTTAGTTCTTATACTTTCAAACAATTGTATCAAAATATCTTCTTTTTTTTTTTTTTAAATGAGTATCAAAATATTTTTATTGTTAGCTGATAGATAAAAAATGCTAATGTGGCATGCAGACACCATGTCATATCATAGACTCCACGTCATTAGCGTGACATGGGTTTCCTGAATTAAAGTTACTACACCAGTATTTTCCATACATGAGATTACTATAAGAAACTCTTTGAAACATTTCAAAGAATAAGAATGATTTGGAAACAAATGTCAAAGATTGAGAACCAAATATACAATTTAACCTAAAATATATTAGCGTGCATGGATAATTTGACACCATACTCATTAGTCATTAGCCCGCCAAATTAGTATGAAGAGATCATTTAGTAGTTAGGTATAAATGGATAAGATCATGTAGATTTTAGATGTAATCTTTAAAATGTCTCTCTCTAGAATATATATATATATATATATATATATATATATATAAAACAAACCTGGATGAATAAAACTTTAGGATCCAAAAACAAACTCTAATAGATAAAGGCTCTAATAGGAAAGGGAGTCGAAACAAATAGGAGTTTCTTTTCTTGTCTTTTTTTTATAGGAACAAATAGGAGTACCTTTTTTTTTTTTCTTTTTTGAGAAAGAACAAATAAGAGTACTTGAATTGCCCCAAAGCCGAAATTGAAATTGATTTTTTCAGAAAGTTGCACAATCTCGTGGAAGAAAATAGTGGCAATATAAGGGCAACTTGCATTGATTTTTTTTTGGAAAGTTGGACAGTCTCGTGGAAATAAATAGTAACAATATAAGGACAACTCCCAATGTCTGATTTGTGACAACGATATTGCGAGTTTCGTCTGTCCTCACTTGTGATCATATCTAAACAATCGTCCAAAGGGGCAACAATCTTAGTTGTTAAATCATATGTCATGGAATTCATTATTGCTTTTAAATATTGATACAATTGAATTTCCCATTGTCAAGTATCTGATTTTTAAATTATCAACATTGAATAAGAACTGCCATCCATATCGAATGGTTGGTTGATAAACACAACAAGCGGCTGAGATCCAGCCAGACTTGTTACCTCCATATCAGCTCCCTGAATATTCATGATTGAAAATGAGAAAATATGATAAAGATAAATTACTGTTTGTCTCAAAAAAAACATAAAAGGGTTAAAAAAATAAAGAGAATTTAATTATTTAATAATAATTTTATTTTCTTTATATAAAATGTGAGGTTGAAGAGCTTACAGAAGCAAGATAAAGAATTAGAATTAGAGAAACAAAATGATTACGTTCTCATTATTTATAGAATCTGTACGAGGAAGGTAAAGCTCAAATCAGAAAAAAATCTACTAATTAATCAGGGCTTAGTTCTAACTATAAACCAGAACTGATTCTCTAACAAATCCCTGAGTCCTAACAGCTAACAATCCAATCCAACAGATAAAACTAACTCAACTGCGAGACTGTCGCTATAAACTGCAACTCGTTTGATAATTAATTGTTGATGGAAGTAGAGCACGTCACGGAGTCCACAGACAGCCCCAACATGCTGGTTTTTGTTTCAATTGTTGTTAACGCAATTAAACTTGAACGTAAATATCATATGTAAGATAGATTAGCAATAAAAATATATTAATATAATGAATTGATACCAAAAATACTCAATGTTACAGACTTACAGCAAAAGGAAAAATCGAATTTTTTTTTTCAAAACTAGGAGGAAAATACATAGAATTACATTATTCCCAAGCTAATAGTGCCCCCACTCTCAACCTGCAAGCGAACAAAAATGTTCGACTGATGCAGATGTGACAAGTTGAACTCAGATATCAAGCTTCCAACGCAATGAGCACATTCACATGTCCAAGCTTTGAACAGCTTTAGTTAGTGTTGGTTTACAATTGATATTTACAGATGGAAGTCAGCCCTATTTTGGTTGAAACAGATTTTAACATCCAATATTTCTCTAGATTCTATCAAACAGACACCTGCGAATAGAAACTGCAAATTCGCTAACCTTGTGAGGGTGAAGTAGAACGGCACACATCCCTAAACAAACAGCGGCAAAGCCAATTACAAATATACCAGGGCGAGAGCCTAAGCTTGCCCCAGAAAAAATGCGACCACATGACTTTCTTGGCCATGCAGGGCTAACATTCATGACAACCTCTCTATTCAACAGGGGAACAGTCTCACTTTTACAAGTAGAAGTTGAACATGTCTCTACCCCCAACTTATCATTTGTGATTATCTCCATATCCTGCAAATAAAACACCAACTAATCAACTGAACGAAGATATAAATGCCAGTTCGAAAGGCAAGTATCATGGAAATGTCTCTCAAGGTTTCAGATATCATCGATTAGATGACAAGACCGCTCTTGACATATAACATCAGTAGCATATCAAAAAAGCAGAGAGTAAACCTATGGTCAATAATAAGAGATTTAAAATATTCGCTATAGCAAATTCATAACAAAGAATTAATCAAGAACTGGATGCTTAAAATATTACATGTTAAATACTTTTTGTTAATTTCAAATTAGATTGACTAAAAAGAACTGATTTCCACCCCCACCCTAAGAAAAGGGGGGGTTTCCAAAAAATGCTTTAACAAAGTAGCTAAAGCATTAGCATTAATTGCTTGACTTCAACCATTTGAGGTGTATTGCAAAAACAAAATCCGACAGCTTATTTACGTTGACAAATAACATACACAGACTGTGACAATTTTTAAGACCTTATAAGCTCCAAGTTCACATTGACAATGCTTTATCCTTTCTTTCCAGATATCAGAAAGTGCTAAATTCACATGTCCAGACACAATTGTGACCAACATTTTTTTTTTTTTTTTTACTATTGCTAATTATGCATCCTCCATCTTGTTTTTACAAAGGGCTGAAGTGTCATTGAGCACGTCACTGGCCATGCTACTGTGATTTTTATATTAAGGAAGTCATAAATCCAGTCCCCAGATAAATTCGTATTATTAGCTAGTATGACGAAAAGAGAAATGCAGCAATTCATATCAGCTCTTAAATCTTCAACTCTAAATCTGGATTCACAATCAGCAAAAGCTGAAACTTTAAAATTCTAAGTACTCACCTTCCTGTTGATTGGAACCGAGAGCACATTCTCTTGAAAGAGCACATTCTCTTGAAAGCAGCTTTCAGAAAAATGGACACCTTTTGGCTCAGCTCCCGATTGCATTGAACTTTCACTTTTCTTATGTTTTTTGGAAAGAATAGCTTTCGCATTGTAAAGGTATTTCTGTAGTAAACTCAAATCAGCATCAAAAGTACCTTTAGCCACGCTGTTAAATTCCTTGTTGCTTATCACAATCTTTAGTTTCTGTAACAGTTTCTCCAAAATTGTGGTGGAGTCATTACACATCAGCAAGCTCAAAAGACTATTAAATCTTTGAATCTGTGAAGCAGTAATAAACTGCTGAAAATTTTCTGATGCAGGCTCCTTAATTAACCATGCTACATCTAAAAGAAATTCAGAAAATGTCGATTGTCTCAATGCAGAAACCTCACACGAGTCTGACATAGGACCAACAGCCACAGACTCTGATTCATTCAGAAAAGGAGAAGCATCAAATCTCTGCTGCAATATCTCCATTTCGGCACAAATTTCTTTGTCTCCAATTAGTATTGGAATAAAGTTAGATAAGCCAGACTCATTCTCAACCTACAAAATATATTAAGAGAAAGAATGTTAGAATAAAAATGTTCAGAGTTACCAGTTAAAAACCATATCCATCATGCTTTGAAATGTTTATGTAGACAACAAAATGTATCTCTAACTACAAATCCATTGTTTTCTGTTTCTATACCTATTTGCCGATCCTGATAATCAACAACCATCGACTGATGCTACCACATCTAGGAAGAAATGGTGCAAAATATTTGATACCTGTACCAAGTCCCAAGACAAGAATAATCCTCACCACTGTCTTAACTATAGACGCAGAAGCGGAAAGAGTCTTGTAATTCAACTGGTTGGCACCTCCTAGTATTTCCAATGGAGACATCCAAGGTTCATATCCCCCCTCCCCCGTTGTAACCATCGAATTATCAAAAAAAAAAGAAGAAAAAAAACCATAGACACAGAAGCAACACACAGCATCTAAGCAAAACAGTGCCATACTGAAAGAAATGATTTTCTGGTGAACTTCATGTGTACTCTAAAAAAGCTCCATATTCCATAACCAAATTAAACAACATACGAAAGCATCACCCCGCATAAACAAAAACATTTTCCAAAGTTAAACATACCCAAGAAATAGGACATGCAACAGAAGTATGCAGACAGGAACTACGCACAGTTGCAATGTTCCGGAAAATAGAATAACCAACCAACTTTTATTTTTTATTTTTTACCAATTTGAATGACATATCAAATATGCCTTTTATGAAAGTATGTTGGTATGGACAAGAAACATCCTGTATAAAATGATAGAAAAAATCCAGCATAATCTAAAAGTTATCCAGAATACCTACCTCAACAAATGCAGGACCACAAAGATCTGGTTCAGTTTGAGGGATACATATCTTGTACAACTGATGGTTAAAACTAGAAGCAGTATCGCCCTCAGTCTGACCATGCTTAGATGCAACACAATAATCATGTGCAAGATACTTTCCAGCAAAAGATACAAGAAACCTGGAACAAAACCATCCTAACACGTAAATACAAAAACTTCTTTTATTGGTATGTTACACATGCACCAAATGGGTCTTGAACCCGCAACCTCACACTCTATCCACTATTTTCTTTTCTTTTTTTGATGAGTTCACCCTCTATCCACTATTGTGGGAAGAGTAAGTGCCATTTGAGCCAGAGTTCATTGGCAGTTAAACAGGAATATCACCCTAGTTTAAGAAAACCTGACAACAAAATATATACATTATCATGGCAAGTTAAAATTCAATGTACCTAGTACATATACAAGGACACAAATAATATTGTCTGAAGAGAATTGCTTATTATGTTCTTCCAATTGTACTAAAAGCTGCAGATATGCTAAAAGTAGCTCCGGGGTAGGAGACTTGTATGGCTCACTAATATAGAAAAAGTTGTGGTTTGAACTCAATCTCAAACCGAGCTTGACATATCACAGTTGTGACTAATCAAAACAACCCAGGCTCAGGCTCGTTTTGTTAAATGAGCCCAAGGTGAAACTATCTTAGGCTAAACTTATTCACTCCTTAGCCTAGCACAAGATGAAGTGTCTATGCAACCTAGCATGGAATCCTTCCACTACTGCCTCTAAACTTATTCACTCCGTAGCCTAGCACAAGTTTAGAGGCAGAAGTGGAAGGGTTTCGTGCTAGTTTGCACGGACACTACATTTGGGGTTCTGTGTTGTACCCGTGCACGTTGACAAGTCTAGACATTCATGCAGTAAATCTTGTGGCATTTAAATATGTGGGAGAACATGAAAACTAGGTTGCACGGACACTTCATTTGGGGTGCCATCTTTGTGTCATACCCATGTCGTAACAGTGTCCTATCTACTGTATCATGTTATAAATTTTCAAAAATTGCTTGTGTCGCCATATTGTACCCGTACCCGTACCCGTACACGTGTCTGTGTCTGTGCATTCTAGTTCCTATGTCTTATTCATAGGAACACTTGCAATAACCAAAAATATAAAAGTACATAGTTTAGGATGAAGATACATGTCGTAGGCCTGATATATTTAAGAGATGCTAGTCGATTCATCTTTTGCTACTCAAGAGATGTTGATCAGTAATATCATTTGATTTTTCCTTGAAAAAAAAAAATTTAATGTACAAAATCAATTAGAAGTTACACAGGTGGAAGTTTCAAGATTGATAGAGACGAGACTAAACAGCTTACAAGCAGATCAACCCCCCAACAAACCAAGCTAAAAACTTTAGTCTTGACTCAGATTCAAGTCAAGTTTAGATTTTTTCAGCTGTGCCTGAGCAAAACTCAAATATCCAATTATTCTGCATGGCCATGCTTGTTTCAAACATAAATGTATGCGACTCTTTTTTTTTTCATAATTAAAAGTCAGGTGTTTCCATAAATGTATTCAACTCTAAAAAGTATTTACATCAAGAAAAATACAAGAAGCCAAATCAACAATGCCCTTTTTTCTTTTTCTTTTTGTTCATTTGATTGATAAATAAGTCTTTTCTAGCTGACCTATTCTATTTATGATCACACCTATTCACCGACAGGGAATCATTTGAAGCACTTTCTCCTTGTCTATAAAGCTTTTGCTGGCAAGTGTTACAACTCAAGAGCAGCAGTAGAGAGAACTTTGTATGTCAATTGTAATGTCCAATAGATGAGTGGTGAGTGGTCAATGATTTAACATATGTACAGAGCCTACGTAGGGCAATGGAAATTGAGTCCATCAAGTGGTTGAACTTCTCTTGCATGTGATCTATGAAAATGTGTTACATGTCAAACGCTAGTGTATTGGAACATGTCGAAACCTATCAGGGAGTTTTACTACACTAATCCTGGTGCAGTTGTTCTAGAGAACTCTAGTCTGAAACTCATATATTTGGTGATTGGGGTCAATCAACATAGCCGTTACAACTAGGCAGAGGAAAAGTTGATGTTGAATCTAAATACATGGGATTCGATCATTCGATGGCAGAGCTCTATGGTTATGGTCTATCCCATGTCACTCACGCAACCTGACACGAGGAGTGCTTGAATGCTTCTAAACAACTGCAAAAGAAATTGGATTCTTAGAAGGATCATATAGCTTGTACCAATAAGCCCCACCAAAAGTGAAATCAGGGAAATCTGCCCTCCACTCCAATTACATTTAATGCATCAAATATTAGATTGATACTCCCTCCATCCATAATGAGTGGCTCGGTTGCCAATATTTCATGTCCCATAATGTGTGTCAATTCCAAAAACCAAAACATAATTTTCCTATAATACCTTTTATATAAAGAAAAGTGTGTGCCTCAATTTAAGTGTTGATTACTTTTAATAGGCAAGTTTGGAAGGTTATGGATAAAGTTTATAATTTGTGAATTTGGCAACTGGCCACTCATTATGGTCACGTTTTAGTAGGATGCCACTATTAGACATAAAGGGATTTATGCATGTTCTGAAAGATAACGCCAATAATGAAGAAAGATATCCATTTGACCTCCAACAGTGGATTGTTCAATTACTATTGGTAGGGATGGGAGGAAAGTTGCCACAGAGAGAGTAGATCAAAACATCCCAAATCCCAGTCCCCAAATGAGAATATTCATACATATTAATCATGCATTAACTAACATAGCAATGAATATTCAGCAAATAAATTTTTATGATAAAACATATTGTCCTACGCTGTCAATGTCATACCGAAACTTAGACTGTATCAAATTACTTCCGCAAGCGACAAACTCCATAGGCTTCCCAGCCTCAAAGCATAGAGGATGAACATAGTGAAGCCTTGGGGCTTGCACCTCCACCTTAAGTTTCATCACAGAAGTTCCACCTGCACCCATTAAATGCTCAAATCATGTTAAAAAAGATTTAAAACATATAAAAAAAAAAAAACTCTAACATAGCAATCCATAGAGAAACTGAAGAATACTGTTCTTGAAAAGAATCTTAGGATCAGGTTGCAATAGACAAAATCTTATTTTTAATATAAGATAACACAAATATCTAGAGAATTTAAGATCTAGAATTATCTCAACTAAATTATTAAACCAAAATTGGCCCAAGAATTATATAGGAAATCTAGAGAGCGAAATTATTAGGCTGGCATTTGGGCTAAATGAATTTTAGAGACTGAACAATATGAATCTTGAGGGCAAACAAGAGTATCTTATATTTAAAATCTTATTTAATATAGTTACATGTATGTGTTTAAATGAGCTGATTATGTACTTCACTTGATAAATTATCTACCCTGACAGCAAGCAAAAAGCAACCCATAAAATACGTATAATGATATTTGGTAAATGCTTCTTTAATAAAAATAAATAAATGATATATAGCAAATGCGAAAATTCTAAAAACTTCAAAAAGTAATAATCATTTTTAAAAAAATTAAATTAAAGATCATTTATATAGGATAATTGTATAGATATGGATCAAAACCCCAAAAATAATTTTGGAAACTCATAAGCATCTCATTATATAATTAGGGCAAGACTTAGGTATAGTTCTTAGATGTTGTTCCTTAGGTTCCCCTCTTAAGATTTTGCCATATAGCATTTTTCTCATGTGATGAAAGTGTATTTTTTTGTTAAGTAGCCACATAGCAAAATCTTAAGGGAGGAACCTAAGGAACAACACCTAAAGTACATAAATTTTGTCTATATAATTATATATATATGGTGAGGTTCAAGTTACACCCAATCTACCTTCATGCGTTGTCACACCACTCCATAAATATAATGATACAAATGTAGCAACAAATATGGGCACCAACTTACCTTTCATCACCCGGAAAATCATGTCATTCATAAAAACAAGTATAATGCCTTTTCCAGATAGCATCCTTCCAGGGGCAACAAAGTCAAGTAGATATGATGCAGGATCTTCGAATAACTGTTGATGCATTAAAGAACATTAAGTTTAATCTTACAAATTCTGCTGATAACTGGAAACTCTAATGGAAAAGGAACAGAATAAGATGTACAAGTAGATATAATTAGTGACAGACTGATTACAGCTATCTTATTACTTTTAGTATACTTGATAAGGATTGCCAACTACACATTTTATTGGTCACATAAAACTCAATACTATAGACAGTTGCATGGTGTACAAATTTTTTTATCCAGGTAGCACGATGAATTTAGTTTCACATGTGAAATGATGAAAAGAAAATATTGCCCCGCAATGTATGAAAGGGAACCTTATAAAGTTCTTTTGTGTTGCATATGAATTTGTATATATGGATGAATACACCACAAATCATATTGTACTATCAAATAACAATGAAAGAAACATTATAGAATTTTACATGACAAAATCAAGCCTTATTTTACTGGGCAAGCTGATTAGCAAAAAAGGTGCGGCACATTTAGTTTAAGAAGCAAACTAGACCATGAGTCATTCCCCAATAGCAATCAAGATACTTAAGCCATGATGGAACCTCAAATGTGAGGGTTTTTTTTTTGTGTGGGGGGAGGAGGAGAAAGTGAATCAAAACTTTTTAAAACTGCACAACTGTGAAAGGATATGGACATGGGTATCTGGGTGTGTATATAAACAACAGTTAAGACAATTTCCAAAGGACTCACAATCACCATGTCCACACAAATCAATTTGATAACTAACAAAGACTGCCATTTGATGACATAAAGTCAGCTGAATAAGGATTGGAATGAGGTACCCAAATTGAATATAAGAGAAATTAGTGATCAAACCATCCAGGTCATCAACCATGTTTATAGTATAGCAATTTCTTCAGAAAATTTAGCCTTATAAATTCAGTTAAAATAGCTGATAACTAGATCGAAATTGTACCTCACAGAAAAGCTTTCAAACATCAAACCAACTACTTAGATAATAATTTTTTTTACACCTTTGAATTGAAGGATTGCAAGTAAAGTTTCAGGCAAAGACATGATATTGACAGAAAATGCAGGATTTTATGACCCACAAGGATATTTATATGAATCCATATATCTGCTCTAATACTTAATGCACGTGCACATATTCCAAATAAAAAATTAAATATCAAGCCATGTGGTAGTGTTCATTAATAAATGAGTACCCAACGAAGTCTATGACTCTTAATTCATCATTTGATCAGTACCTACCAAGATGACCTACGACAAATGTGTCACACCAAGCGTTTTTTATTTCTATTTATCCAGGAACTACATGAACACAAAACAATGAGTACATATATGGACCTATGAAGCATACATCATTAGACAGACATCTATCTAGTTAACAACGATATTTCATCATGAACCTACAAGAATTATAAAGAAAGCATCCAGTTAAACCATTACCTTCGCCCACATAAACTTTGGCATTGTAATGAACACGGTTAATATTGTACATCCAGGGCGGATATACCCCTCCAACTCAACGGGCATATTGGCCAACCATTGGAATATCTGTAAATGCATTTAAGCACACGTTAATCCATTCCTCGCATCTCTGACTGCAAAAAGATCTGTTCTATATTAAATACTAAACTGTAATAATAATCCTTTAAATACTTGGTGCCGGAGTCTTCTAGGGAATTCTGCCGGGTTCCAATCATACAGCTTGAATGAAATTCGACCTGTTGGACACTACAATCATATTTCAAATCAGTATATCTCCAGGATAGCTCCTCGAAAAACTTTTTTTTTTAATAAGTAATAAATGGCAATGCATCTACCATAGCATTTAGCATAGACCCACCATAGATGAGTAGGCATTCTTGTTGTCATACAACTGAGACACAGAACATTTGGAATTATCCTTTCCTCCATCCATTTGGGTTTCACCAGAAGCCGTAAAAGATGCATCACCATGGATATTCTGAGAATCGAGAGCTGAGCAGAGGTTAGTAACTTGTCCATCTTCAGACTCCAAGAATGCTTCCGTTTCAGCTATAGGGCTGCTCAAGCATAAACTATCTACACCATAAACAAAAAGCGTCTTATCAAGAAAGAATATGCAGCTTTTCTGCTCCACCAGTTGCACCAATCAAATTTATAATACCTTTTCCTGTTTCATCATCACAAGGGCCATCTTCAGTCTGCAAGGACCCTTGAGGTTCCTTCTCATCTGCAATTCCAGAATCAGCAGGCTTTCTTCGCCGTCTATTGTTGTGGCGTTCCAATTTTCTACGACAACTCCGTTTACCCTCATCAAAATCTGATAAGATGTGAAACCTGCCAGACATATTGCGCATAAGTAGAAACCAATAGGGAAAAAAAAAAAAAGCATAAACCGAACCAATCTAAGCAAGTTTCACCAATTCACCCTAAATCACACATCCATTTCCTCAAATTAAGAACCATCTACCAGCATCCCAACTCTAGTATAAGCAACTAAAACAATTCACTTTAAACTAAGTCCTTCGTCGTTGGTTGCATAGATGACATGGATAAGCTCACACAATAATATACAAGAAGTATGCATAAAAGTATAACAACAAAACCGTCCTTGTGGTTGCATTTCACAGTGCTAATTAAATTATATGTAATTTCAGTTAGTAATGGAATCCAAAAGTTCGAAAGCATATAAAAATCTAATTTATATGTTCCGTTCTAATTAGTTCATAATTAGTTCAACTAGTAAAGTCGATCAGTCATTGAATAAGTGACTTTGGATCGAATCCCCATACACAAAAAAGAAACTCGCTTTCAAATCCTATTATAACCAAAAGAAGAAATTGGAATTTGGAGCTTACTTTCCACACTGCTGGCAATATCTCTTGGTATCACCGTCAAGAAAAACCTCACTAGCATTAGCGCAGCGCAAACAAACCCTATGCCTCCGATGATAACCTTTGAGCTCGCTGATATCGGCCTCGCACCCGGGTACCTGGCACCGGGCGGTTCGGGTCGCGACCCGAACTGTCCTGGACCGCTTCTTCCCACGGAGGTTCCCTTCCATCTCGAGCTTCTCGTCCATCTCCGGACACGCACAAGGGATCCGACCCGCCAAGTAATTGGTACACGTCAGCCTCGGATCCCGTTTCCGGATCTTCCCGGAACTCGGGCCCAGAGGATCCGTATCCACCTGCGAATCCTCCTGCGAAAAATCGAGACTCTGGTCGATAATCGGCGGCGAGGGAAGTTGATCGGGATCTAGGGACATAGAGAAATGACCGTCGACGGTGAAGTCGAGGAGGTCTCCGAAGTCCCACAGAGCTGAGGTAGGGTCTTCTTCGGTCATCGCCGGGTGCACCTCCATTACACGTGGCGGCTCCATGTCGGCGACCGCACGAAACCCTAGACGATCGGAGGCGGTGGTTGAGTTTGTTGGTTGGTTGGTTGGTTGGTTGGTTGGTGGAGCCAGAGAGACGACGAGTCGCTACTCGCTGCTACTCGAGGCTCATCAGAGGGTTTTGTAGTTTTGTTTATTAGAAAAAGTGAAAATGAGCTAATCGTGGCGACATTCTTTTAAATTATTGTATGGCCTCCTCCCTGTACTATGGTTGTTCAGGTGGGTTGTGAGGACCACGCGCGTTTGGGTTTTCTTTTTTGTCCTTATTTGAAGCGGTTGCACACTGGTAATAAGGTTTGTAATTTTGTAAAATCTCTTGTAATGGATATTATAAATTGATTAGTGTCTCGAAATAATGATAACTAGCCATTGGCATTGAGCGGATGTCATACTTTTATCATATAACTACAAAATATAAATAGCATGTTTAATATGAAAATGAAGTCAAACATAAATAGCATGTCTAATATGAAAATGAATAGCGTGCTTAATAGAAAAACGAAATCAAACATGAATGATTGGGCAATGCGTTATGTCGGTCTTTCATCAATGCGGCAAGCTAGAAAGGCAAGTAGTTTGTAGGTGTGTCAAGTAGGAAGAGAAGGTTTGCTAGCGGTTCCAATGGTATGGTGGTAGATTTCGATGCCCTTGAGCCCTTCTTTCATTATAGCAATAAAGAGAATATTTTCTACACAAACAGTAATCCAAAGGCTAATATACAAGGCTAAGCCTTGAATGAGTAGCTGCAAGAGTGTGTTAGTGCACAATCATAATCCTCCTTATTGTCATGGATAGTGGGTTGTTAAGTGTGGTGCATATGCTATGATTTTATTTACAATAAACAACGTATTAACATCTTCTTGTATTTATAGATGATTAAAAGAATACATGTTAGTGTTAATGTGTGCATGAAAAAGTGCATTGGTAAAGACTATTTTTTATTACAATCAATCAACTTTTTTTTTTGGTCACATAACATTTAGTTAATGAAATATAAGTTTATTAGTTTTGTTTTTTTTTTTTTTTTTTTTTTTTTAATGGGAAAAAAGAAGTAACTATTGAAGAAGATCTTTTTTTTTTTCTTCTCTTTTTGCTGAATTGAACAAGGCTCAATTTGTCCTTACGGGGGTGCACTTTGGTACATACCCCAATCAAAATCGTTGTATCAATTTCTTTTTACGATTGTTCATATAGGGTGGTGAGGCCCACGCGCCTAATATTAGGCCCGTTGGGTTTTGTTTTGCGCGGTTGTTTGTGGTTGTTGCGTTTTTGGTGAAAGAACGTGGAGAAGTGGTATTGGAAGGTGAAACCTCGTTGTCAAATAAAACCTGCGGTGATGACGTGGCTCCAACTATACTGGATATTTTTATTTTTATTTTTATTACGTATTTATTATTTTTAATTTTTCAAGTTTTTTCAAGTCCGACACTGTTGATTGAAACTCGTAAGATCAACTGGGCCACCAAAAATAAATAAACAGATTTTAATAGTTGTCTTGTCTTTTTCCAGATTCGGTTTCTACTTTTTCTCCGCAGACGTTCTTTAGGCTATGTTTGTTTGGCGTGATTTTAGGGGATGAAAATTAAAGGAAAGAAAAGTAGAGAGAAAATAATGTTTTTGGTTGTTCACTTTATTTGGTTGAGGGTGGAAAAGAGGAGAGGTTTTCATAGGGTCCAAAAGTTTTATCTCCTCCTCTCTAAGAGACAATTCTTCCAAATTTGAGAGAAAATAAGAGCGAAAAATTGACAAAAATATTTGAATAAAATTATCCAATTTTTTTTTTTTTTTTGGGCAACTTCAACCTGGCCGTAATAAATGTGGTTTGCCTACAATTTTTTTTCTTTTGGGTATTACTAGACTCTGATTTTTTTTTTTTTTTAACCATGCTGATGGGCATGAATCCGTGATTCACCATAGTACCATACAGTGCTTTTTTTTTTTTTTGCGACGTTTTTTCTTTTTAATTTTTTAAATTTATTTCTTATTTTTTATTGGAGATGAATTTCCATTTTTAATAAACTTCCGATGATTGCATGTTTTTTGTTTGGTTGTTTGTGAGAGGAAAATATATAGAATACAAGGCTCATAGAAATTCGTTGGTGAAAATGTAGAGAAAGTTTGAGATATTCCTAATACCGTCAAAAGATGCTTTAAAAATTAAAATACATATTCAGCAAAAAAAAAAAAAAACATATATAGCAAAAAGACAAACAGCCTCTATTAAAATGCTTTTGAAGATAAGGCATACAGTTCAATCGATAATCTTAAAAGGCATACAGTTCATTTCATGATCACTAATTTTTTTTTTTTTTTTCTGTCTCTTAATTTCTGTAAACTCAGGGAATAAAAAAAAATTGTTACAATTTAGCAAAGGTATAAATCTTTACCTTTACTTCTCCGATTCATTTCCAATTATTTCAGTTTATTTTATTTGTGAAATTCATCTATGCCCATCCACGTCAAGGTTTGTAAAACTTGAGCCGGTAGCTCTTAAGTTCTAACCTCTTCATATGGTGCAAAACTAATTTTAATTTGCTAAAGTAATAACTTATGATTAATACAACGTAAATTTTACATGAGCGGGTGGTAAAGTTAGAATTTAACGTTTCGTTTGTTTTGAAATAAATTGATTTCAAACGTAAAATACTTTATATACAGTGACGGCTCTAGGATTTTTTTCTAGAGGGTTAATAGTGTTGTAATTCTTGTATGCTAAAAGTGGTGTAATTTTTTGCTAATGAAGAAGAAAAGTGCAAGGAAAAATAATTTCATTCCGTAGCCAATGACAAAGTAAGCTAGAGTTAGAGGAAAGGTTTATTTATTTATTTATTTTTAAAAACGAAGTAGCTATTTTAAGAGTAGAGCTACTAATACAACACTTTCACAACAAATTAATCCAAGTGGCAAGTTTTTAAAGAAATGTAAAAAAGTGACGTCATTTATGAGATCTAGATAAAAATCAATTAAGACTTGTCACTTAACCTTTATTGTAAAATTATTGGGAAAATAATATTGTGAAAGTTGCACTAAAATGATCATATTAAAGCTTATTTCAACTAGGAGTAAACAAAATTTAAGATTAGGGTGTTCAAAATTTTATTTTAGGAGTCAAAACAAATAAAGAATAAAAAGTTTATATATAGTTTTTGTTTTACCACTGTTTACATGTAAAACATTTTTAGCCAAATATTGTCAAATGTTTGGTATGACAAGTAAATTTTTTCAAGCAAACCACCAATATCGAGGGCTCAACACTGAAGTTGCTAGTATTGGAGGTCTAGTGATTGGACCGTTGGAATAGGAGCGGTGACTCCAGTGACAAGACTAACCCTGATCACCGTCAAAGTAGTATCTTTGGTGATTGGACCTCCAACACTAATTGACAAAACAAGTATCTCCAGTTATCAAACCTCTAGTACCCGTTGAGGTGCAGCATCTTTAGACATTGGATTGCCAACTAAGCCGCCAGCACCGATCATCGGAGTAGATTCTTCGTACACCGAACCGCCGGCACTGGTCGTGGAGTGAAGTCTTCGAACACCAAATCGTAAAACAAAGTCTTCGGACACCAAACTGCTAGCACCCATCGTAGGAAGGGTGTCTCTAGCCACCGAACTGTTGGCACTAGTTGCAAGAGCAGTGCCTCCAGCTACTTAACCGGTGACCTAGTGACCAAATGGAGGAGGGGAAGCCATTGTCTATTTTTAGAAAATGTTTTACCAAATTTTTAAAGGTAAAACATTTTACAACTTTTTATAAACGATGTTAGGGTCAATAAAAAATATTTTACAAATTTGACAATATTTTACCTACAAACAAACACCTGAAAATAAAAAAATAAAATTTTAAAAATATTTTATCAAAACAAATAAAGTTAAAATTCACGAAATAACAAAACATGTTATTTATTACATGCACACACTCATACAAACACTTTTTGTTTTTGGTTAAAAGGATGATAAAACAACAAGTAGCCATCCTTTAAAACAGAGGTGACCAAATGATCATACACAATTCCATCCAAATCAAGGCCAATAAGAAAAGCTACATTTGGGGGAAGGTCCAAAAAAATAGAAAAATCTTGTCCTAGCAAAGCACTTCTTCTAGCAAGGGTATCTGCACATTTATTAGCCTCTCTATAACAATGTTGAATTCTCACACAAGGAATAGCTTTCATACATTCCCTACAATCAGAGACCAAGACATCAATTCCATTGGGATTATCCAGCTCCTTCTTCATCAAGTCCACAACCAACTTAGAATCAAGTACAATGATAACAGCTGGAATTTTGAGGGTTGCACACAAGCGGATGCCGTCTCTGAGAGCCCAAAGCTCAGCTGCTACACTTGAGGTAATTCTAATCGCTCTCGTATACCCCCTGGCCCATTCACCCCCTCTCATTTCTAATTAAACCTCCACCACCTTCCAAACTGGGATTTCCCATGGATGAGCAGTCTGAATTCAGCTTGAACCAGTTGGAGGGAGGAGGCAGGCATTGGACTTAGATTTTAACCTTAACTCGGGTTTGCTTCCCATTCATTCCCAGGTACAAAAATTCTAAGGCCTTGGCCATTACCTCTACCTTCAAATCCTTGAGATGATTTGAATTGTCAAAAACAGTACGGTTGCGATGCAGCCAAATAGACCAAACAGCAAATGGAAAGATAATACTCCAGCTTATATTCGAAGTATGACTAGTCTTGGGGGTTTTACAATTTAGATTCAGCCAGTCCACCAACTGTAAACCATAAAAGAGGTTACCTTGGAAGGGCGGAGAGAGGGAATTCTAAACAGTTTAAGCCAAAGGGCAGTCCCTTAAGGCGTGGATTATCGTTTCAGGATCATTGTTGCACATAGGGCAAAGGAAAGGAACATCCATATCTCTTTTAGCTAAAATGGATCAAACTGGGATGCTATGATGGCAGCATTGCCAGAGGAAACACTTGATTTTTGGGAGGGTAGTAACTTTCCAGACCTAATCACCCTTGAACTGCTCACCTACAGAGTTACTTTCAGCCCAATTTTCCAACCTATAAGCTTCCTTCAGATTATAGTCTCCATTAGGAGATGAAATCCATGATAAGCGATCCACTCCCTGATTAGAGAAGGGGAGAGGAGTTGCTTTCATTTCAAGAGCAAGCTGCTTAGGGAAGGCAAAAGACAGGCTTTTCCAATTCCAAACAAAGAAGTTAGAAATATTCTCCAAAGAAAGATACTCCTCCCCTACATTCAGAGGACGACAATCTGACTTCTTAAGGTACCCTTGTTCATCTATCTGTCAAACCAGAGCGACAGGGAGCTGTTTCTACCTGCAATCCACTTAGACCCATTCAAGAAAGTAGATTCACCTTTCTTAATACCAATCCAAGTGAGAGAGCTAGTGGGAGGGTAAACCGAACTTCTGGATCTTCCTTGCTGACCTCTATATTTATTAGACATAACTCTCACCTATAGAGATGATTTTTCAGTGTGGAATTTCCAGTTCAGCTTGGCAAGTAACGCTGTATTTTTTGGTTTGGCTGCATGAATACCCAAACCACTCTCTTCCTTTGCCTTTGTAATCTTGTTCCAACCAATAAGGTGAACATTTTTCCTAGATTCTGAGGTGCCCCAAATGAAGTTTCTGTTTAACTTATCAATCCCTCAGATGGTTTTTGAAGGGAGGGCTGTGTATTGCATCGCATAGATATGAATGGTGGAGGTTACCGATTGGGTAAGCACAATCCTACCCACGAGAGATAGAAGATTGGACTTCCAACAAGCCATCTTACTTTTCATATGATCCAAAATAAACCCAAAATCCTGGGGAGTTCCTTATGCTTGATGGGAAACCCTGGATACTTTCCTAGAGAAGGAGTAGATTTGAAACCCAAAACATCACACAAGGCATCTCGAGAAACTTGGTCCACATTGGGAGAGAAGTAGACACAAGACTTCACACTACTGATTTTTTGCACGGATAGGTCACAGAATGAATACTGGACATCTTTAATGGCTACACAGTTTTTCCGATCAGCTTTGGCAAAAAGCATGAGATCATCGGCAAAAAAGAGGGGCGAGATAGCTGGACCATTCTGGGAAGCTCTTATGGGATTCCAAAGTCTCTCACGACATTTATCCTCAATTAAAGCCCCTAGAATCTCCATACAAAGGATGAATAGGTAAGGAGACAGGGGGTCGCCTGGGCGGATACCCCTTGAAGGATGAAAATCCTCTAAGGCTCCCCTGTTGAAGAGAAAACACTTACCCACATACATTTAGGACAAGAGTATCGTTTATTACACACAGTGTGTATTTATGAGCCGAAGTAGTTTTTTTTTTTTTTTTTAGCCGAAGTAGTTAGTTGCACAATTTCGGTTATTCCCTTTTAGACAAATACTAGTGGTGGCTGCATGTGCAAGGCACGTGCTGTCCAGTAGTGAAAAAATTAATACAAATTTTGTGTATGAAACCGTGAATTTTGGCTCATTCAATTTGACTATATTAAAAAAGAAGTCTAAGAATACAACAAAATATCACAATATTTTCACAATATCTTTATTTTTAGGATCCAAATAGATATTTTTTTATTTTATTTGAGAAAAATGCTACATTCATAACATTTTTGGAGCAAATCCTAAATGACAAGTTATTATTGGTTTTAAACTAATAACATTGTTATTGTTATTCTCAAAACATTTATTTTTAGTTGTGGTTGGTCACAGTCTCATATTTTATTATTTTATTTCAACTTGTAAGAAATTGATACTTCAATATTTGTAAAAATATTGTGAAATTTGTTGTATTGGTATAACAATATATATGCCAGCTTACATAAATATTTAAAAGAAAAAAAAAAACACAAACTGATTATTAGGGAAAAAAAACTTTAGGCACGGTAGAAATTAATGTTAAAATGTTGTAGACTTAGCATTTTTTTATTTGATCTATAAGAAACTGAGATCTCAACAATTGTGAAAATATTGTGATAATAATAAGTGTTGTAACATTTTCTCAAAACATTTATTTTCAGTTGTGGTTAGTCACAGTCTCATATTTTATTATTTTATTTTGACTTGTAAGAAATTGACACGTCAATAATTGTGAAAATATTGTGAAATTTTTTATATTAGTATAACAATATATATGTCAGCTTACATAAATATTTCAAAGAAAAAAAAAACACAAACCGATTACTGGAAAAAAAAAAAAAATTAGGCACTGTAGCTACAGTGCTAGTTGAATAAACCAAAAGCACTGTAGCTCCAGTGCTATCTATCAATAATAACTTACCTATGATTTGTTGTAAAACTAATGTTAAAATGTTGTGGATTTAGCAATTTTTTATTTGATATATAAGAAACTAAGATCTCAATAATTGTGAAAATATTGTGATAATAATAAGTATTGTAACATTTTCTCAAACCATTTATTTTCAATTGTGGTCACAATCTCATATTTTATTTTTTTATTTCGAATTGTAAGAAATTGATACCTCAATAATTGAAAAAATATTGTAAAATTTGTTGTGTCAGTATAACAATATATATATGTTTAGTTTATATAAATATTTAAAAGGAAAAAAAAAAAAAACACAAACCGATTACTTGGAAAAAAAAAAACTTTAGGCACTGTAGAAATTAATGTTAAAATGTTGTGGACTTAGCATTTTTTTTTATTTGATCTATAAGAAACTGAGATCTCAGCAATTGTGAATATATTGTGATAACAATAAGTATTGTAACATTTTTTTAAACATTTATTTTCAATTTTGGTTGGCTACAGTCTCATATTTTATTATTTTATTTCGACTTGTAAGAAATTGATACGTCAATAATTGTGAAAATATTGTGAAATTTGTTGTGTAAGTATAATAATATAAATGTCAACTTACATCAATATTAAAAAAAAGAAAAAAACACAAAGTGATTACTAAAAAAAAAATGACTTAACTAAACGAAAGCATTGTTGTAGCTATAGTGCTACAGTGTATTGTGATAACAATAAGTGTTGTAACATTTTTTAAAACATTTATTTTCAGTTTTGGTTGGCTACAGTCTCATATTTTATTATTTTATTTCGACTTGTAAGAAATTAACACATCAATAATTGTGAAAATATTGTGAAATTTTTTGTGTCAGTATAACAATATAAATGTTAGTTTACATCAATATTTAAAAGAAAAAAAAAACACAAACCGATTACTGAAAAAAAAAAAACCAATTTCATATTTTATTTTATTTCTACTTGTAAGAAATTGACACATCAATAATTGTGAAAATTAAACCAAAGCACTGTTATAGTTATAGTGCTACAGTGTATTGTGATAACAATAAGTGTTGTAACATTTTTTTAAAACATTTATTTTCAGTTGTGGTTGGCTACAGTCGTATATTTTATTTTGACATGTCAATAATTATGAAATTTGTTGTGTCAGTATAACAATATAAATATAAGCTTACATCAATATTTAAAAGAAAAAAAACGCAAATCGATTACTGGAAAAAAAAAAAAAAAAAAACCAATCTCATATTTTATTTTGACTTGTAAGAAATTGACACGTCAATAATTGTGAAAATATTGTAAAATTTGGTATATCAGTATCACAATATCAATGTTAGTTTACATCAATATTTAAAAGAAAAAAAAAACACAAACCAATTACTGAAATGAAAAAAAAAAAAAAAAATCACTAAACCAAAGCATTGTTGCCGCTACAGTGCTGTGCAGTATTTTGCACTGAATGCATAGTGGCAAGGCACTGTGCGTGCATTGGCGTAGGAAAAAAAAAACCGATTACTAAAATAAAATAAATAAAAAAAACCTCCCTAAACCAAATTACTGTTACAGCTACAGTGCTGTACAGTATTTTGCACTGAATAAACAGTACCGAATGATTGTAGCGGCATTATCGCTTTTATATATAAGAGAAAAAAAAAAAAAAACTAAATTAAAGTATTGTTGCCGCAACAGTGCTGTACAGTATTTTGCACTGAATACACAGTGGCAAGGCACTATACATGCATTGGGATAGGGAAAAAAAAAAAAAACGACTGCTTTTAAAAAAACCTCACTAAACCAAATTACTATTGCAACTACAGTGTTATACAGTATTTTGCATTAAATGTACAGTACCAAATTACTGTAGCTACATTGCCGCTTTTATATATATATATATATATATATATATATTTATATATATAAAAGATAAGAAATAAATGAAAACGGTACTCATCATGTGATACTACCTCCACCACACAAGATCACTTTAATAACTGGCAATCATATTGACGTATTGTGATTTGTGACTGCGTGTAGTGAAAGGGAGTGAGAGACACGGAGAAACGAAGAAGATGCTCTCAATCGCTCATTGTGGATTGAAAAGACATTGTATCCCTTTCCCTGATTTTTATTATTCTGCATTCAACGGCTTCTATCTAGTGCATTTCCCTTTTCACGAATTCGCTTTTTTTTAAAAAGCAACTTGTAAATTGTTAACTTATATTATATAAAAATATATATGTATATGAAATACGCATGTGCTATTGTATATTATTAAAAATGCATGCATTTCCTTTAATAGTGGAGGGCATTGGGAGACATCATGATTTATGCTGCATTCATACACAAGGAAACTGAAGACTTTGAGGCTCTTTGTTTGTTTGCTTTTGGATAAACTAAGACTTCCGAGTTCCAAGGCATATTCATTTTTCATAACTTCCACATTTTTTTTTCTTTCAATTCTTACTTTTTCAATGAATATACTTTAATACACTTTTAGTAAAAAAAAATAAAATAAATTGTTTCTAAACAGACCTTTAAAGTAGCGTATGCATAAACACATTAGCAAAATATAAGACAAGTATATATGTACACAAGAGAAATGAAGGAAAACATTTCCTAAACAAGCACATAAGTGATTTAATTAATGTAATAAGAGAAATTTACAAATCCAAAACAAAACTTTTGTCCCTACAATCTTTTATACTATTTGGAGAGTAAATGGTAACTTTTACTTTTTGTCATTTATCTATCTCATATAAAATAATCACTTTCATTTATTTTTTAATGTATTTGTTTCAACTTCTTTACATGAGAGAGAGAAAGAAGAAGGTGAGGCTGACTTTTTTATTCAATTTGTTACATTTTAAAAAAATTCTTTTGATAATGAATAGTACTAACACTCTAGATCAAGAAAGTATTTGTTCATTAACAAAAAACTTTTTGCATTTTACGAAGCAAGTTAAAACTGTGCTTTTGGGTTTTACTATCTATTTCAAGATAAATTTTGATTTTAGCTCATCTATTGGAGATGCTCTTTGTGAATGATCTTATTGCAAAAACCTTATACAACTTTAGAACCACTAAACTATTAAATTTTATGGATGTTCCATGATGACACACCCTTGTTTCACTATTGGAAGTTATGGTTGACTCCAATTACCTCTTGAATACAGTATTTGATTGGCCCCATGAGCAACTGCGATCCTGTGATTTCAGCTTAATCACTTGATTGCACCAACACCATCTTGAAATATCTCTCAATTTGATTCACGAATTGTATGACTTTTGGCTTGGATGATATCTCTCCAGGGTTCACATCAATACAATCTCTATTTTTTTTTTTTTTTCCTAATTGATTGCAACAGTGCCAGTTGTACTTAATGTCAGTAGGCTATGGAAACCTCGGCACAACCGACTTTCTGAAATTAAAACAAGTCAATATTGATTTTCGATTGATCGAAGAGCAATTGAATCTTTACAAACTTGCTTTTCTTGAACAGCTTCATGTGCAGATGCTCTTCAACTTCAATATGCTATAATGAATTGATTACAAATACAATTGACAATTCCATAGGCATGGAATTTACCAACTCTAAACCTAATAGTATGCATTTGTTTTGTATACTTTCAAAAAACTATATATATATATATATATATGTGGTAATTATTATATACTATATAATAAATGTTTGGCTCTAGAAGTCATGGTTACACCAATTAATTGTGTTTTCTTTGCGGCAAATGGATATACCTAATTGCATATTAAAATAGTGTACTTTATGAAAAATAATTTATTAAAATTGTTTATTTAGCTGGATTTTTATTACCTAATTTTTGAGAAATGGAGACAAAGGAGTGAATAAGAATAAAATAAAAAATCAGAAAAGCTATAGTTCTCTTATATACTATAAGAGGATCATAGCTTTTGCAATTTTTTGAACAGTGATGCATGATGATATGCGAGTGGTTTTTGGTGATTTTTATTTTTCTATGGTCATCTGTGGGGCTATAAAATGAACCTAGCTGATTATAAGTAAATGAAGCTTGGCTTGAAAAAATTCTTGTTTATGTTTATTAGTTTTTAAACAAGTTAAGTTCGATTCAAAGTTTAGGCTCAACTATTAAATGAGTCAAACTTAAACATTATAATGTACTAGTTGCCGACCCACGCATTGTGTGAGAATATATAAGTATTTTGAGATGTGGTATATAAAATTTACTCTCTAAATGTTTTTGTAGATAGTTGTGTGGGTCATTTTTTTGGATAGTACCCAAGCCCAAGTAGAAACAAGGATCTTGGACCCTTTACTTGTTGTTTGGTGGACTAGGCTTGGTTCACCGTAGCTAAATTGGGCTGATTACAAACCTGGTTATGCGCAAGTCACATAAAGCTCCTCAAGGCAAAAATGCGATTCCTCCTAAGCAATAAAATACCATTATAAGTGTTTTAATGTCATAAAATGACTCTTTACTCTTACAAAGCAAGTAAAATAATTATTCATAATATTCACAATGAGAAAGAGATTGAAATAGAATATTTAAGGCTTATCTTTTATTATGTAAACATTTAAAAGAGTTCCTTCACTTGGTTCACCGTAGCTAAATAGGGCTGATTACAAACCAGGTTGTGCGCAAATCACATAAAGCTCCTCAAGGCAAAAATGCGATTCCTCCTAAGCAATAAAATACCATTATAAGTGTTTTAATGTTATAAAATGACTCTTTACTCTTACGAAACAAGTAAAATAATTATTCATAATATTCACAATGAGAAAAGAATTGAAATAGAATATTTAAGGCTTATCTTTTACTGTGTAAACATTTAAAAGAGTTCCTTCACTTGGTTCCCCGGACGTATTATCGTGGTACCCCGAACGTATTAGGCTTGTAATCCCAGAATACTGATTCTTTGAACTATACGATCTTTCTCCATGCTTATTGTGCAATGAAGTTTTGTCATTTCCCTTTACCTCTATAGGTCTTGTATAAGAACACAATGTGCAATACACATATCTTCAAATAATTGTTAGTTTCTTAGATTAGGACATACATTTTAATACATATACATATATGTAAATGAATATTAAGATATACATTTTAATACATATACATATATGTAAATGAATTTCATAAGAATAAATCAGCCACGAGGATCCTGGCCTCAATTCTCACAAACTTAGTGTTTTTGCACAAGACTTGTGGGATTTGGAACTCAAGTCCAAGTGGCTTTACTTGGGCATTGCTTCCCAAGATAGTTAGGTGAGAAGGATTTTGTAGGAGATAGTGATATCTGATGTATGCATGTTTTGGCATGTCTTTCTTTTGAGGCTAAGTGATATTTTGAATAATCTCAAGGATATGAGACAAATTCCTCCACCTTGGCTCTCTTATTTGTTCATTTTTCTCTTCCTTTCTGGGCTATTAAAGCTCTAATTTGAACCTTTGAACTCTCACTTTTTCCTCTATCTGAATCCCCTTTCTTTCCCCCTCATTTTCTGTTATGCCTTAGTGTTCCTTTTATAGTGGACATGGTCTGGTACCCTGGGCGAGGACGTCCCTGGTCTGTTGCGTAAAAACATGTCCTCTGGAACTTGAAAATGTGCATGGGGCAGAGGTTTAGCTTATTTAGGCAATTATAACTCAAAATGGGCATTTGACTTTAGCTATAAATGAAGGATTCCTTCTTGGAAAATCAAAGAAGTGGGTAGACTGCTCAATGTACTTGAAAATAGCTTTAGTTGAGAGGAAATTGTGGGGAGGTGTCATGCACATTGGGGAATTGAGTTTTTCCATTGGTTCATGCATTCCAAGCAAATATATGAACCAAGGGAAACCTTCGGGATCCTCTTTTCACAAGAAATGACTCTGCTACCAACCAAACCATTTCTCCCTTACTATCCACTCGGGATCCCACGGGCTTGGACCATGGGTTACAAAGACAATACCTATTTTTTGCTAGATTTTTAATGGTTTTTTTGTTGGAAATCTGAACATACACCTTGGCTTTCCAATATGTCAGCCAAGGTCCTCTTCTTAAGGCTTAAAAAGGATACATCAAGGTCCTAGGGCCTTGATGTTCATCTTACTGCATATCCTCTAGCCTGACCGGGATCCTTGCTGCATGTCCTCTGACCTGACCATGTCCAAGTCCTTTTCTTCTTTTATTATTATTATTATTATTTTATTATTATTATTATTATTATTATTTCTTTCTTTTTCCTTCTTTTTGGGACTTTGGGCCTTATTAACTTCATGAATTGAGCCTTCTTTTGTTAAGTCCCATAGTCTTTCCTTACTTTTCATGGAATGGGTTTTCTTGTGAAATTTTGGTCCTCAACAATAGTTTATTCTCCCTAAAAATTATACACTCTTTTAGTAATAATTTCTATCTCTATAATTTTACAAATGTAAAAATTTATTATTTTGTTATTTTATTTATATTATTCTATAATTCTAATTTTTGTTAGATTATGCATCATATTTTCGAAATTTCAACACAGAATTATAATTGATGTTACTCAAACAATTGATATCAAATATATAACCATGTAGATTTTATTTTAATATAAACTCAAATTCTCACTTCCAAACTAACAATTAACTTAAACAAAAATCAAACCAAGCTCTAAGGATTGTTCAAATCAAAATCCATAATCCATAATCCAAAATCAAAGAATTCAATGAACATTCAAACAACACTGCAACAAACTTGCTTAGGTTCTCGACCGTGTAAACTTTCACTGCCATAACATAGGTTTCTTCTCTCAGGGGAAGAAGTTTGTCCCTTGTGATAACAAGTTTACTGACAAGGCTTGGGTTTTGTGGGGTTTGGGAAACAATATAGATTAGGTTATGGATGCTCTTTCACTCAAATGGAATAAGCTTGCTCTTTCGCAAAAAGAGGGAAAGCATGTTGTGCTTTCAAAAAATAAACAAGTTCAAGAGTCTGTGCTGGCAGTGAAATTTCTTACTAGAAGAAACATTAATATTGATGTTGCCAAAATGTTTAGGCCTCTCTAGCGAATAAATCAAAGTTTTAATATTCGAGATGTTGGTGATAATCATCTCTTATTTAGTTTTGAAGTGATCTAGAGAAGGTGTTCATGGGAGAACCTTGGTCTTATGATAGGCATCTTGCGGTCTTTCAACAGTATGATGGGAAAACACCTATAAAGGAATTAGACTTTGCAACGTCTCTGTTTTGGGTCCAAATACGTAACCTCCCTTTTAATTTGTTATCTCCTGAGATTGCTCCGGATATAGGAGAGATGTTATGGGAGGTTGTGAGAATGGAGGATACATTGACAATGGTTGGAGGAAATTTTCTACGAGTTAGGGTAGCCATTGATATCCTTCACCCCTTGTGTCGAGGAAGAAAAATTACTTATGATGGGAGGTTTGAAGGATGGGTCTTTTTCAAGTATGAAAGGCTCCCTAATATTTGTTACTGGTGTGGAAGGGTCACGCATGATGATAAAGATTGTTCTCTCTAGTTGAAAAGCAAAGGGCCATTAAAGATAGAGGATCAACAATTTGGGCAATGGATTCGTGCTATTCAATTCAATTCATCACAGAAATCAGTTGTAGAGGTCAAAGGGTTCGAAGTGGATACTTCCAGAAGATCAAGTCAAATTCAGTTATTTAATAACTTGTTCAACTCAGTACAAGTCCAATTTGGTCCTTTACAAAAGCCAGTGATAATGACAAAGGAAGCGAGAAATAATTGTAATCTGCCTTCGTCAAAGTTGGTTATTGAAAATTAGTTGGAGGTTGGGAAGAATGGTGGACAGTTGAATATGGATTCAGTGATGGTTAATACTAATTTAAAAACTGAATATGCAATTATGAATTTTGAGGAGACTTTGAAGGAGATTGATAAGGAATTATTCAAGGATGTGTTATTTCAAATTCAAATACTTTGAAGTCAAGTGGAGGCTCTTGGGATAAAGCTGATGGGGCCGGAACTTCAGGGGAAAAACAAAGGGTTAAGGATTTGGGTAATATGCAAGCCTAGCATGTATCTAATTCCTCATTAAGTGGAGCTATGAAGGAGTTAGTTTTTAATGATGATTGTGCTAGTCAAGAACAAGGAAAGAGGACCCGTAAGCCTAGAAATAAAAGCAATATTAATCATGAGTTATCTTTTGAGAAAAATTATGTGGGTCAGAAAGGTGAGGGAACCATAAAGCATACGTGGAGTAGGCTTTCTCAAAAAACTAACAGGATAAATACCTTAGAATGGGACAATGTCTTAGGCATTAAAGGAAGCTTAACTCTGAAATACAGTATGCGGATTTGGAGAAGAAAGGGAAACTTAAGAAGGATTCAAACAAGTTGAGCGAAGCTTTAGAATTAAATAAAGATGCAGCTGAGTTAGCTATACATGAAAAAGATGGAGGTTGCTGTGCAACCCTAGCCGAGTCCAATGAGTTTATTAAGTTGGAACTATAAAGGGCTTGAGAACTCTCATACAGTTAATGCCTTGAAAGGTGATTAGGATAGAGAAGCCCAAAATTGTTTTCTTGATGGAGACAAAGTCAAGTAGGGATTGGATGGTGAAAATTTGAGATAGATGTGGTTTCAAACATGGTCTGATTCTCCTTAGTATGGGAAGTAGGGGGGGATTAGGTTTGTTTTGGAAGGATGAAATTAAAGTTAATGTCATAAAATATTTGATGTCCAATATTGATGTTGAAGTTAATAGTGAAGATGGGTATGGATGGTGGCATCTTACTGGGTTTTACGGTAATCCTGAAATTTCTCGAAGAACTAAATCATGGAACCTTCTAAAATATCTCAGTGGTCTTTCTCAATTTTCTTGGTTGGTTATTGGTGATTTTAATGAGATCATTGGATTATCTAAGAAGGAGGGTGTTACAGCTAGACCTGCTCAATAGATGCAAAATTTTATTGACAAATTGAACTGGTGTGGTTTGCGTGACTTGGGTTTTACTGGCCCAAAATTCACTTGGCTTTATCAAAAAGTGGATGGTTCACAAATTGGAGAAAGATTGGACAGAGTTGTAGCTACTATTGATTGGACAATAAAATTCCCTTAAGCAAAACTCTTTCATAGTCATCTTCTACTTCAGATCATAGCCCTTTGGTTTTGCAATTGGTGAAGGAAAAAATTATTCCTAAGCATCCAAAAATATTTCGGTTTGAAGCAATATGGTTAAAAGACTCTAGTTGTGAGGAGGTGGTCACTTTTGCATGGGAAGAAGGCTTATCCATGGGACCAAAATTTCTAATTCTACATTGTATGGATAACTGTCGTGCTAAGCTTGAACTGTGAAATAAAAATGTCTTTGAATGTTGGCAAAAATATAGCTAGATTGAAAAAACAATTAGAGTGGTTGAAACATCAATCAGCTACTACTGAAAATATCACGACAATGAGGGACACTCGTGTTGAATTAAACTGTTGGCTGGATAAGGAAGACGCTATGTGGCACCAACAATCTCGATTGAAGTGGTTTTAGCTGGGTGATCGGAACACAAGTTACTTTCATTCAAAAGCTTCTACTCTGCTCTAGAAAAATATCATTGAAGGACTGTTTGGTCATAATGAAATTTGGTAGGAGGATGCAAGAATTGTGGAAGGCATAATTCTCAAATACTACTTTGATCTTTTCCAATCAACCCACAAATTTTGCTGAATTAATAGAAGCAATGGTACCAAAGGTTTCTCAAGAAATGAACAGTAGCTTGACAAGTGAGTTTCAAGGTGCAGAGGTTTTTAAAGCATTAAAGCAAATGTATCCCCTTAAATCTCCAGAACTTGACGGTATGCCTCCTCTATTTTTTAAACATTTTTGGCCTACTATTGGGAATGTTGCCACTAAAACTGTCTTGGATTTTCTTAATCATAGTATTGTCCCACCAAAATTCAATGAAACTCGTATTGTTTTGGTCCCAAAGATTAAAAATCCAAAGAAAGTTACTGATTTCCGCCCTATTAATCTATGTAATGTGATGTATAAACTAGCCTCCAAAGTTTTGGCTTATAGACTTAAGAAAGTTTTACCAAAAATTATTAGTGATACCCAAAGTGCTTTATGCATGGAAGGTTAGTTACTGATAATATTTTAGTTGCTTTGAGACTTTGCATCATATTAATCAAAAGAATGGAGGAAAAATTGGAGAAATGGCTTTAAAATTGGATATGAGTAAGGCATATGATAGAGTTGAGTGGATTTGTTTAGATAAGATTATGGAGAAATTGAGATTTAATTCCAGATGGAGGGAATTGATGATACTTTGTATTTCTTCTGTATCTTATCCTATCTGTACTAATGGGAGGGCTAGAGGTGATATATGTCATTTAAGAGGTTTAAGACAAGGTGATTCGTTGTCCTCATATCTTTTTTTTTTTTTTTTTTTTTTTAATTTGTGCTGAGGGTCTCTTTGCTCCAACTAAAAAATCTATGCATGATGGTTTTTATGGATGGGGCGACTATTTGTCAGGGGCTCCTACTCTTTCTCACTTTTTCTTTGTTGATGATAGTTTGATATTTTGTAAAGCCACCTTGAATTATTGTGACTCATTACAGCATGTGTTAAAAGTGTATGAAGATGCCTCTAGCCAACAGTTGAATAGGGCAAAACATCCTTATTTTTTAGCAACAATACTGATAGATCTATTAAAGAGGAAATTAAGTTAAGAGTTGGAGCCTAGATTATTAAACAGCATGAAAAATATCTTGGTCTTCCTTCAATGGTTGGGAGGAATAAAATGAATACTTTTAATGCAGTAAAGGAAAAATTGGCTAAGAAGTTGGCAAGGTGGAATGAAAAATTGTTGTCAAAAGAAGGAAAGGAAGTCTTAATTAAGGTTGTTGCACAAACAATCCCTACATATACTATGAGCTGTTTTAAAATTTCTAATTTCCTCTGTGATGAACTGATAAGTATGATTCGAAATTTTTGGTGGAGACAAAAGCAGGATGAAAAGAAAATGGCATGATTAAGTTGGGAGAAACTGTGTGTACCTAAATCATATGGTAGGTTGGGGTTCAAACTTTTAGAACCCCTTATCCTTGCTCTCCTGGCAAAACAAGGTTGGCGGTTTCAGTTGGGTTAGAATTCGCTTGTATACAAGATTTTTTAGGCTTGGTATTTCAAGGATTGTGAATTTATCCAAGCCTCTCTGGGAAATAAACCATCATACGTTTGGAGAAGTATTTTTGTTGCATAAAAGGTTGTTAAAAAAAGGCATGAGATGGCGTGTTGGGAATGGACATGGGATTAGAATTTGGGATGACTTGTGGGTTCCTAATTCTTCTTCTTATAGAGTGGTCTCTCCTAGAACTCTATCTCCACAGGTTTCTATGGTTAGTCATCTGATTGATTATGATAACAACTGTTGGAATTTGGATTTTCTTAAAAGTATATTCCTCCTTTTGAGGTAGAAAATATTTGTGGAATTCCCTTGAGTAATAGGTTTCCTAATGATAAGCTAATCTGGGCAGAGACATCTAATGGGGTATCTTCAGTAAGGAGTGCCTATAAAATTGCTATGGATTTCGATAAGGATGCCGTCGATGCTTCTGTTTTAGATGAGGCAAATCTGCGTATGTTTTGGAGGAAACTTTGGAAATTGTAGGTCCTTTAGAAAAGTAGACATTTTGCTTGGAAGGCTGCACATGATATGCTCACAACAAAGGCAAATCTGATGCATAGACATGTTTTAATGGATGATGTTTGTAAGGAGTGTGGGGAAAATTCAGAAACCTTTCTCCATCTTTTTTGGGAGTGCCAAAGTGCTCGTGTAACATGGGCTTCATTTAAGAACTTTCGTATTTTGGCTCCAATACATTTTCGAAGCTTCATGGATTTCCTTTGGTTTGTTTTGATGGAGACAGATTGGTCTTGTGAGGATTTTGCTATGGCAGTTTCATTGGTTTGGACTATGGACAAATAGAAATGAGGTTAGACATGGTGGTAAGAGGAAAAATGGAAAAGAGTTGTTTCTGAGGTGTCTGCACTATATGGAGAATATTGGGCAGCTTTAATAATTCTACTGAAGCATTCTCAATCGTTAGAATCAAAATGGTCTCCTCAGCTGATGCCTTTCTATAAGGTAAATGTTGATGGGGCTGTCTTTGGGACCCAAAAAGAAGCTAGTGTTAGGGTTGTTATTAGAGATCAAAAGGGGAACTTTATTGCAAGTTTGAGTAAGAAATTCAAAGCTCCTTTGGGTGCTATAGAAATGGAAGCAAAGGCTTTTGAAACAGGTATTGCTTTTGCAAAGGAAGTAGGCATCATGGAATTTGTGTTAGAAGGTGATTCACTGATCATTGTCAACGCCCTGTGTGAGAAGACTCAAGCATCCTCCTTGATGGCATCTTTAAATTATGGGATACAAGCTGGTTCAAATGAGTTAAGGAATGTATATTTCTTTCATGTTTGTAGGAGTGGGAATTTGCATGCTCACCTATTAGCTAAGTATGCTTTAGGCATTAGTGACTATTCTACTTTGATTGAAGAGAGTCATTGTTTTCTAGAACAAGCTCTTATCCAAGATGTACATTCTACTTTGATTAAAAAAAGTTTGTGTGTTTTATATTTAAAAAAAAAAAAAAACCAAGCTATGAGGGGAGAGAGAGGACTTGTGATGAGAAACTCAAGAGTCAAGACAACACCAGAACAATTCAAAGTAGAAACATAATTTTTTTTTTTTTTTATACAAAATAGAAATTCTACTCTAGCCTAATCTAAGTGTATATGTGTGTGAAGCTCCCTCCTAACCACTTGAATCTCAGCCCTTCCTTCCACACCCCATAAATACTTATACTTATGGAGTGACCATTGCATCAAGGGTGTGCGGTGGTAAAAATATACAAATTAATCAATCTAAAGTAGAGTTGCAAGAGAGAATGCAAGAGGGTGAGCGTAATGGACCAAATAGACCAAAGTGGACCAAAATGGACTTAATAGACCGAAGTAGACCAAACTAGACCAAATGTATAGAAATGGACCAAAGTCAACTAAAATGGACTGAGGTAGATTGAATTTCTACTCTAACGTGGCTCAACAGGAGAATAATAACAATAAATTCTACATTTTAGCTTTTAAATTTATATATATATATATAGATTTGTGAACACGAGGATCAATTCAACTCTCTCTTTCTCTCTCTCTACATATATAAATATGTTTATATTTATCAATAATTTAACAATCTATTCATAGGAAAAACTTTATAAATTTGTAAAGGGAGTAAATTTTAGTATTAGTTTTACTATATATTGAAAAAGAATAAATTAATTAAATAACTTGTGAATAAGTTTAAGTTTGTTTGACAGCAAAATATATATATATATATATATATATATATATATTTATCCTGAAGATTGACGTTGATTTAGTTATTCTTGAAGGTGATTGAATCGGCCCGGTTCAGCGTGAAATGGCAAAAAAAAAAAAAAAACTCAGACGTGGCACCAACGCGCAAGCATTGACATTGGTGGCCACACGCTACGTCGGGCCACGTTGGACTCCTGTGCGGCACCCTCCCAGCTGCGTTGATGCTTCCCAGGTTTGGATTGCGCTGAAATTTCATTTCAGAGTGTTTGCGTCTCTATCAGTGGGTCTCGTGTATTGTTCACGAGACCCATAAGTTGTCTTATTCAGCAAAATTTTCATTAAAACTGGGTTTGAGGTACTATTCACACATTTATAAATTATTTTGCTACAGTGCTTTTAGTTTTCAGCAATAAGTGATATCCAAACAGATCCTAAGATGATTATAAAATTCTTGGTAGCTGATGATGAATTTTTAGCCTTATTTAGTTATCTGATGCAATATCCAAACTTATTTGCAAAAGCCTTCTGGCGTGTCAGTTTTTCACATATTTGTCGTTAAGACAATTCTATAGCTCATAATCTTGCTAAACACATAATATTCATGTCATAAATTTATCAGTGTATGCAGTCTTTCTTAATGAAATTTCAGTCTTTTTAGGGGTGTTGAAAGTTGAAACTCAACTAAACTGTAACCTTTGTTATGGTAAAAAAAAAACAAATTATTAATATAAAAAAGATGGAGGAAATTTTATTTATAATTTTCTTTTGTCTTTTTGCAAAATCATTTCTTAAATTAATTCTAGATTTTTCTCCCTTGAATAAAATCCTGCCACTGCTATTGTATATTTGTTGACTTCAAAACTGCGACGCAGCTGCAGGCCCAATATCCAATTTCTAGAACCATTATGTAGTTTATGCAATCCATAAAACATAAAAGAATCCAACATCTGTACCTGAGAAAACAAAGTAATTAACCACGAATTGCTTTCAACAACAAATATATTTTGAATATTCATGAGGATTTTTACATGGAAAATAATAGGCATTTGAAAATTTTTTGGATGGATATGGATGTTAGTGAAAGGACGTCTTGCTTAAAACATTGGTAAAATACTAAAATGTTAAAAGTTTTGTAGCTTAATAAAATTATTTAGAAGTTAAAATATAAGTAATAATTTAGTAGTAATGATACCTTTTTGTAATAACTCATTTTATGATTTGAACTTAATTTATCTTCTCTTTCACTATTAAACTATTAATAGAACTAAAAGAACGAATTAATAAAAAGATTCTGGTTTAGAATTCTCTTCCTCACTTTAAAAGTCTTTATTTCCACAACTTTTAAAGCCAATTTCCCTTTTATTCATTGAGTGTTTGAATTTGTTTTGATTTTTTTTTTTATACAAGATTAAATTTTTACTTTAACCTAATCTAAGCGTATATGTGTTTAAAACTTCATTTTGAAGATTTGAACCTCGACTTTTGCCCTCCACACCCTACAAGCACTTATACTTGTAGAGTGACCATCGGATCAAAGGTGTGTAGTGATAATGCGTTTTAATTTTATTATTGCTGAGATTAGTGATAATGCGTTTTAATTTTATTTTAGCTAGGACCTTTGAAATAATTTTATACAAAATATTACAAAGAGCTATAGGTCTAAAATCTGACACTTTAACCGGACAATTCACTTTAGGAATGAGCGTAAGGTAAGTATGATTCAAACCTGAGGGAATCTTGCCAGTGTTTAGACAGAATAGCATCGCTTCTGTTACATCGTCACCAATGTTTTTCCAATAGTGTTGGTAGAAAATTGGAGGCATGCCATCGGGTCCAGGTGCCTTCAATGGCACCATCTGTTTCAATGCCCTCTCGACTTCCCCCCTATTAAAATCTCCAATCAGACCCTTGTTCATCTCTTTAGTGACTACTCAGCCCATGTGCTGTTTTACTTCATCAAAATTACTTGGATTTGATGTCGTAAACAATTTTTTATAATAATTCTCCAACACTTTAGCCACATTCTCATCTCCCACACACCATACGCCACTAGGATCCTCAAGCCCCATAATACAATTTCTCCTAAACCTTTGAAAAAGCATTACTATGGAAAAACTTTGAATTTTATCACCTGATTTTAGCCAATGAATTTTTGATCTTTGCTGCCACATTTGCTCCTCCTTTGCTATCAAACCCACCAATTCACCTTTTAGTTTTGCCACTAATTCCACATTATTTTCTCGTAAAGCCAAATCGTCTGCCGCCCTCATTCTTTTTTTCTTTTCAGCACTTTCCCAAGTAATATTTTTAAAACAACATTTACTCCACCACTTTAATTTCACTTGACACTTACCCACTTTATTCACCACCCCACACATAAATGTGCAGCCCTCACCTTCCCTCTAAGTCGAGGACACCATGTCATGACACCCTTCCTCATCCAACCACATCTTTCCAAAGCGCCATGGTTTGTTTTGCCTCACCAGTACCCCATAAGGATGGATTAACATTGGCTTATGATTAGACGTTCCACAATCCAAAATCACCACTTTCGTTGCCAGATAATTTTTGAACCAATCTGTGGTAGCCAACGCTCTATCTAAGCATTCCCATACCGAAATTCCATTGGCAATATTTTTAAACCAAGTGAATTTGCTACTCACAAACCCCAAATCCATAAGCCCACACTCATCCAAAACATCTCTAAAATTTTTCATATGCATATATGGTCTCAATCTCCCCCCACTTTTTTCATGAGATTTTGTATTCTCATTAAAATCACCTGCACATAACCATGGTACTAAGAACCTCCCTTGTAAATTCCTCAAAAGATTCCCCGATTCCATCCTCCGTTGTGTCAATGGTTCGCCATAAAAACCCGTAAATCTCCACCCATCCTCTTTATTTTTATTTATTAATACATCAACATGGTTTAGGGATGAGGGTTCTACCTCCACCTCTAACCCTTTCTTCCAAAATAGTGCTAAATCTCCTCCCAAATTAACTTTTGACACACCAAAGTAACAACCCATCTGCAATCTATCCCTAATGTCACCTAGCCTTGCTTCTACCAACCATGTTTCAGCTAAAAACACAACTGAGGAATCTTGTGCCCAGACCAAGTCCCCGAGCTCTTGAACTGTCTGCCGGTTCCCAAGCCCCCGACAATTCTAACATAAGATACTCATTGGGATTGGCGGGGCTGGGATTTAGCCTCCACCATTTCTACTCTTTGACACTCTACTCTTCTTTTTTCTTTTTTTGAACCTCAGAGCTGCTCTCCCTCTCTGCCATGCTTGCTGCCAAATTTTTTTTGTTTCCAATCTCAATCTCCAAGGATTCCAATGAAATGGCCCTAACAGTTTGTACTTTTGAGTACTTACCCCCTTTATTCGAGTTTGAGGAATTATTTGCATCAACTCCCTCTTGCTTTTCACCCAGGGAGTAATTATACCTATTCAATGATCTTTTCTATTTTTTACCACTTCCATATTCCCCACAAAATTTTTCCTCCAGACCCGTATCGTGTTTCCTAAGTTTACTGTCAATCTCCTCTATTCGGCGACGAAATAATTCATTTAGGCAGGCACACGTTTTCTTTGTGCTAGACTCCACCCCTACCTCCAAAAAGATTGATCCTTCCTCACGTGCCCTCCTGCACTTTGTCTCGTGTTTTCAAATTCTCTGAAGTCCATTTTGGCTCTTTAACTCTTTTCCCTAAATCATGCACCTGATGGATAAAGTTGTTAATAGAATTAATGTCTTCCTTATTTAGTTCCAAACAATTTCGGATTTCGTTTCCAAGTTGGTAAAGTTTCCTTTCACATCATTCAAACCAGCATTTAATTCCTCCTCAAACTCCTTTGTTTCCATATTCAAACTTTCAGCTACTCGCTCCCCAGATTAGACTCCTTCCTTCTCAGCCCTTCATCCTCCTTCAGTCCCAACTTGTCATAAAATTTCAAAACATAGATCACCCTTTGATTTGCCGGATTATATGGTGTTGCTCTTAGAGATGGCCCAAATTGTTGATCTTCTTCCTTTAGGGTCCGTTTGGGAGTTCATAAGGGAAGGGAATGGAATGGACTTGAATGATCATAAGAGAATGGAAAGGAATGGAATGGAATGGAATTAAGTAACCTTGATTGGATGTTTTAAAATAAAGGAATGAAAATGAATGGAATGTAAGTAATCTTGTTTGGGAGTAACATGAAGGGAATGGAATGGAATCATTTTATGACAATATTACTATTAGACCCTTATTTTAAAATAAAGGGTTGAATATATAGGGGTATTTTGGGAGTTCATAAGGGAAGGAAATGGAATGTAATAGAATGATTATAAGAGAATGGAAAGGAATGGAATAGAATGGAATGTATTAAAGTAAGGGAAATGAATGGAATGAAATTAAGTAACCTTGATTGGATGTTTTAAAATAAAGGAATGGAAATGAATGAAAATGAATGGAATGTAAGTAATCTTGTTTGGCAGTAACATGGAGGGAATGAAATGGAATGAAATGAAATCATTTTATAACAATATTACTATTAAACCCCTATTTTAAAATAAAGGGTTGAATATATAGGGGTATTTTGGGAGTTTTAGTAAAAAATTCATTAAATCTAATTTCTTTCCCTCCCATTCCTCTCAATTTTGGGGGGAATGAAAATTTGAGGTTCTAAGAAAATAGAGAGGAATGAGTGTTCCTTCCTACCTATTCCGTTCCCTCTCACTTAAACTCCCAAACAAAGGAATGGATTTTCCATTCCCTCCATTAAAACTCCCAAACAAGGAAAGGGAAGAATATTCTAAAATTATTCTTTTCATTCCTTTCCATTCCATTCCCTCCTCCCAAACCAGGCTTTAGAATTCCCTTGCTCTATAACCAAAGCAGACAATCTCTATCACCATAGGAAATCCTGCCACACCAGAAGCAGAAGTTTGACAATCTCTCATACTTAAATACCACCCAAGTTTTCTCACCATTCTCGAGAGTTATGAATCTCCCACAATGCAAGGGTTCTGTTATGTCGACTTTAAATCTTACCCACATGAAGCAGTCCCTTCCTTAGTTTTTGCTGTAATGGACCTTACCACCTCCCCTATAATATCACATAGTTGTTCAGCCACCTTAGTAGTCATGTATCGAATGGGAATATCATGAACCTGGACCCAAAACATCACGACATTGAAAGACAAAGATCTCAATGGGATATCCTTCTCATACCTCATGACCACCACCACCACCAAATGTTTATCAAAACTCCATGGTTGATTCATCAAGAACCGATTAACATCCCTCTCGTCATTGAACCCGAATAGAACTTTATGATCATTCATATTTCTAATCATAAAGCCGTCGCTACACCTCCAAACTTGTTTAAACGTTCAACGCACTGCCTCCATATTTAGTGCTCGCGTCATTAAAAACTTTGCCGCTAACTAGAACTCATTCTTCCTTTGTATCTTAGGAAATACAATTCCAAATTCCTCTCTCTCTTAGCGATAATTTTTTCCATGACTTTGATAAATCCTCCATTTTAAAGCCAAGAGAAATTCGCAATGGAATACCTAGCTGTTTCCCTCAACCCTAAAAATAAAACCCACAAGCTCTACAAGCACCCTTGGCACTTTAGAGGACACATGCACCTACAATGAGGGACAGAAGTTCTACAGCCTAAGGGAAGGACACACCCACTTTCTTAGCAACAAAGAAACACTATCCCCCAATACTAATGCTCAATAAGAATGATAAATATCACTCATGTGAATATTAAATGATATTTTAGTACTATTAAAATTCATATGATCATATCCATCATTTTGTATATATCTGTTTGGGTTATATTTATTGTCGTGTGCAAATTTTAAATTATCAAAATTCCATTTAAAATGCATGAATTTTTGTTAAAACTCATAACATAATCATCGCAAATACTAACCTATATCATGAAAGATTATGTTTCAACTGCAAAAATATATAAAATTCTTGAGTATAGTATATAATTATCCCCAAATGTGCATTAATTTTTAGAAAAATAATATAAATGATTATATATAAAAAGGTGTAGGGCCAATGGGCCCAAGATATATGTTGGGTCAGCCCAAGAATGCATATAAGGTTGAAAACTCAAACCCAACAGTGTAATTGATCCGAGGACGTAGGAAGAGGTCATGTTTGGCTAAGACATTATGAAACATGACATCCGAAGATGGTAATGTTCTCGGCTACCAGTGGTCGAGGAGGAGAAGGGTGATCTGACAGCTCAAAGGCATCATTACTGAAGATCTTGAGTGCAAAGGCAAAGGAAAAAAAAGGCAAAAAATAAGGAGAGGGGATATGAAATATCTGGGGTAAAGCTGTTGTCACCGCATTGAAGGCTCTGCAACTACTTCTCTGGCTGCATTAATGGAGAAGTGACGCCTAAGTGTTAGAATTCAGCCTTACAACTGCTGCCAAGGACTTTGGGAAAAAGGGTGATGGGACAAGTATCTAAATGGAGCATCTGATCCACACGTGGAAGAAAGAGGAGAAGGAGGAGGGTAATATAAAAGGCGAATGATAGAGAAAGGGGGGGGGGGGCGACACACACACAGCAAAGGATTGTAAGAAATACCTTGCTAATGTCCTCGGCACTTCTATTGAAAGGGCTTTCAGCTACGTAAATGCATTGTGCATGTGTCTTGTGATCTGGCTTGAAGTTCATGTTACCCAACGTCTATAGACCTAGATTCGAAGCTCACTCTCTATAAATTCATTGTTTTGGGCCCTTTGGGCTGGTTCCCTTGGTGCTACTAGGGTCCAGTGCTACTTGTGTCCATACAAAAAGCTTTAGCACCTATATTGCGCTTTCACTTTTAAAAGGAGGTAGTAATTTGTTATCTTGTATTTTTTTCTCTTCAATTAAAACTCTTACGTTTCTTTATTTTTGTTTCATATAATAAATATAAGTTTGACGTATAAATAGATAATATCCATTAATTATAACTTTAAAATAAATATCTCAATAAGAAATATATATAAAAATATGTAGAAAAAAAAAAGATAACAAAAAAAATCAAAATATAAAATATATAAGAAAGGGGATTTTTCTTTTTATTTTTTTTTTGGGGAAGTCATATTGTCCCACCAATATACCATTGATACTATTTATTTAATTTTTGAAAGGCTCACATTACATATTTACATTCTTCAAACTAGCAATCATAATGACATTTTGCGACCGAGTGCAATTAAAGTGATGACACGGAGTCTCTCAAAAAAATAAAAAAAGTAATGACACGGAGAAACGAAGACGCCCCCAATCACTCCTTGAGGATTGAAAAAGATGGTATATCCTTTCTGAGTGTTCTATTATTATTCTGCTTTCAACGGCTTCTAATTACTGCAATTTAGCTATATTCAACTTTTTTTTTTGAGAAGGTATATATTCAACTTGATGAAGATTGAAAGGTCACCTCACGAATTCGCCTTTATAAAAGCATATGCAAACTAAAAATGATATATTTATACACGTGCTATATTGAACAATATCATACATGCATTTTCTTGAAGAGTGGAGAGGTTTGCATGGGGGACATCATGATTTCTGCAGCATGATAATATTGCTTGTGATTTGTAACATTTTTTTCCACTGTTACTGTAATAAATTCTTACCCGTTCTCATTTGAGCATGTCATTAACATCGTTATTTCACTTATCAATAATCATTTGCCATATTACAATTTGTACAAAAATCTGTAAAGAAGTTAGCTGAAGACTTCAAAGCCCTTTTTTTCTTGAGTATTACTTGAAACTTTTATTCCACAAAAGAAGGATGGGATCCTTCACCATCTGCAGGGTCTGCTAATAAGAGAAAGAGTAGGAATGTCTGAGATGGGAATGGTTCCCACACTAAGAGTGAGTTTGGTTCGGCTTTTTGAAACTGGGCTTTTTGAAAAAGTGAAGTTTTCAAAAAGTGCAGTATGAAAAAGTGTTTTTTGAAAAAGCTGAGTGTTTAATAAAAGCAATTAAAAGTGCTTTTTGAAAAAGCTGAGTGTTTGGTTAGTACTTATAAAAGTAGTGGTTTGAGTGGTAAATTACCAAAAAGGACAAATTATATATAGAGTTTTTTTCATACTTAAATCAATATTGTAAAATTATTTTTTTCTCACCAATATTAGCCAATAATAACCTACCACTTAAGATTTATTGTGAAAATATTGTGATAATTGATAGTGATTTTAATTTGAACGTACTATTACAATTATTTTTTTCTCACAAATATTAGCTAATAATAACCTACCACTTAAGATTTATTGGAAAAGTATTGTCAAAATTTTGTAATAAAAATTGATACTGATTTTAATTTGAACGTACTCTTAAAATTTATTTTTTCTCTTTCTAAAAAATTATTTTTTTCTTACCAATATTAACTAATAATAACCTACCACTTAAAATTTATTGTGAAAATATTATAATAACATTTTTTTTCTTTTTTTTTCCCTCTTTTTTTATCCTCCACGTACCGTATTTATTTCTTTTCTTTCTTTTTTTACCCCTCTCTTTTTTCTCCTCCACACACGCACTCTCGCTCTTTTCTTTTTATCCTTGTTTCCTCTTTTTCTACCTACCACTCCTCCAAACTCCAGAAGGACCAGAGAGCCTTCTTCCTCTATTTTTCTTTTCTCATTCTCCTCCAAACTCCAAAACGTTCCTTCTTCCTTTTTTTTTTTCCCCCTCTCCTCCAAACTCCAAAACGTTCCTTCTTTCTTTTTTTTTTCCTCCCTCTCTTCCAAAATCCAGAACGTTCCTTCTTCCTTTTCTTTTTTTTTTATCCGCAAGAAGTCATTCGTCCACAGAGCTACCGGAAGATCTCATCCCTTTTCAAACTCCATTTGAAAGGTTTTGCTATATTTTGATGTTTTTTTGTTTTGCATTTTGAGGAATCCTAATTTGCAAGGGATTGATTTTTTTTTTTTTTCCCTTAGCTAATTTGGGAATTTGTTATAGATTTTTTTGTGTTTGGATTTGGAAATTTTTTATTATTTTTCTTTTCCTTAACTGATTTGGGAATTTGTTATAAATTTTGTTGTGTTTGGATTTGGAAATTTGCTATTGAGAGAGAGAGAGAGGCAGCGAGATGAGAGGCAGAGAGCGCAGAGAGATGAGAGGCCTTTAGTCCGCGTGAGGAAGAAAAGAGGAGAGGGTAAGGGTATTGGGGATTTGGGAAAGCGAGGCTAATTCGGTAAAATTACTGTAGACCAACGGATAGATGGGAAAGTGCTGAGCGCGTTTTCAATTTTTGGTCCTTTCTCACTCATAAAATTTATGGGCTTTTTGTTCCTTCCTGAAAACGTAACTTTTGGACCAAAAGCCAGTTTTATGCCTTACCAAACGCACCAATTATTTTTTTTTCCTAGAACGCGCATAAGTGGCCTCACAAGTGGAAAAAACACACACTAATACAAGAGAGAGCCCATTAAGAAACAAAATGGGCTACGTAATTCAAGACTTCAAAGCTTTACAGCTAGGTCCCATGGTCTATTTCCATTTGCAATGACTCCCTACTTTTGTGTATACTCTCTCTCCTTGACCAATAGAAATTTAATTCAATTGAAATCCTAAACTATTAAAAAAAATGTTACTATCTATGGATGGGTGTACTAAATCATCATTTGCTAATTTTTCCTAATGACTTAACTTGAAGCTTCAATTTTTATAAACTAATTTCATACAAGGTATATTGTCAACACTAGCCCCCTAATCTCCACATGTCCACCCACCAAATAATGTCTCTCAAGTCTCAACACTAAAATTAAATTTCAACTTTCAATCACCATGCATAACAAATTCAATTTTTATTAAATTTTATACTTCAACCATAATATTTGATTTTGTGCTTCAACCATAATCTTTGTTTTGCTTAGTATTACTTCATTGAGTTATATGTCTAGCTAATCTGTATTTACTTTGGCAGGTTAAGGCTATTTTATGATTTCGTTTGCAATAATGCATTTGAAAAATTAGATTTTATCATCTTACGGGATAAAATTTATTTTATTCTCAGCATATTATCATTTTCATACAGTAGATAATGTTTTTTAGTTATAATATTTATTAATTATAAATGCATATTAAAAAAATTGTTTTGGATATAAAAAATAATTGTAAGGACCAAAAGCTCAACCAGCCCAAGCCCACTTAGAATAGTGAGCTTGTATAGTTCAACCTAGGCAAAAATCAATAAATTTGTAAGAGAGGGTATCAAACAACAAGAGAGGACTTAGCTGAAGGATGAGATTAAATGAGGAAGGCTTCGTTTTATAAAATATGTAAGTCAATATCTTAATACAAGCTTGCCTGAGGAGGCCAAGATTACACAGAAAAAATATACTGTTCCTCCTTATCCTGGCTCAAGTTAGCCATAAACACTCAAGACGAAACCACAACACCTTGTTGTTCCCTAAGACGACGCCAATTGTAAGGACCAAAAGCTCTACCAGCCCAAGCCACTTAGAATAGTGAGCTTGTATAGTTCAACCTAGGCCCAAATCAATAAATTTGTAAGAGAAAGTATCAAACAACAAGAGAGGGCTTAGCCCGAGGATGAGATTAAGTCAGGAAGCCTTCGTTTTATAAAATATGTAAGTCAATATCTTAATACAAGCTTACCCGAGGAGGCCAAGATTACACAGAAAAATATATTGTTCCTCCTCCTAAGCAACCTTCCTCCACGGGCTCATGGCCCGTGGCCCGTATTGCAACTCTTCAACTTCATCCTCAGTCTTCGGGCACCCACAATAATAATTAAGAGCAGGAAGGGAAAAATTGAATCTTAAATAGGATCTTTGATAGGTTTATTACGAGCAATATAAAAAGTTAACAAAAAATTTAGATGAAAATATCATAAAAATTATTAAAAAGAGTTAAACAATATAAACCCCCCCCCCCCCCCCCCCCAACAAAAAAAAGAAATAATCAAGATGATGTTCAAATAGTAATATAACCATCATTGATTATATAAAATACTAGATGTTTTCCCAAATGCATATATCGAATGAAGAGTTTTACTTTTTATATTTGTTACGATTTTTTTTCAAATAATTTTTTTTTTTGTAATTCAAAATGATAATCCTATGTAAAATTGAATATGTAAATAAAAATAAAATTAAAAAGATGACATAAATACCTCTATCACGCCTCTCTCAATTTTAAGTTTTTGATGGAACTAAGTTTAACTCAAGTTCCACGTGGGATAATTTCATTTAAAATGTTACCTTAGACAATTCATATGAACACTTATTTGTTTAAAATTCGAGTTTACTAAACTCAATTTTTAACATAACTAAATAACTTTGGGTAGATTTATTTATTTATTTATATATATAAATATATATATTTGCAAGAATTGAATATTTGGCACAAAAAAAAAAAAACTGATTTTATATAAGCTCTTAAACACCTTCCTCTTACCAATCAACTTTCAAGAAAGCCTACCAAGTGACTGCTCACTCAATCCATAGTGAAAAAGGCTTACACACACACATACACACGTGTGTGTGTGTAAATTGGCCTCCTAATAAAATGCACACCCTTATCCCTCCCTCCAAAACTTTCGAAACCCACATGACGTAACAAATTTACTATTCTCTTTTCTTCACATTACGTAAATTGGCCTCCTAATAAAATGCACGCCCTTCTCTGCTCTTCTCCTCCTTCTAGGGTTTCCCAAAAAAAGAAAAACAAAAATTGGCAAGGTACAAAAGTCAAAGCAGAAGTTACAGCCCTCGTTGCTGTTGCAGAACCCCGCCACATGGTTATAAGCGATATTACGACAATGAGCCTCATGATTACTACCTTCATGGCAAGTAGTATAGAGACCAATGTTGCTCTCCTGCTCCTTCTACCTTGCTCATTCACAATCTCCCCATTAACACTAGGTCTTTTTTACTCCTTCAATAATTTCAATTTAATTTTATTTTATTTTATAGTTTCATGAATTTCTTAATTGGTTTTTTATTTATGTTCCAAATTTTAATTCTAATTATAATTTGATAAATTAGAATGAAAGAGAGGACTGAAGAAACACAACATCAAAACAATCCAAAGTAGAAATATTATAAGCATACAAATTAATCAATCTAAAGTAGAGTTGCAAGAAAGAGTGAAAGAGAGTGAGCATAATGGACCGAATTGGACCAAAGTGGACTGAATAGACCGAATTAGACCAAAGTGGACCGAATGTACATAAATGGATTGAATGGACTGAAGTCAACTGAAATGGACCAAGGTGGACTGAATTTCTACGCTGATGTGGCTTAACATGAGAATAACAAGTTAATAACAATAAATGCTACCTTTTAGCTTTTAGATTTATGTATATATATATAGATATAGTTATAGATTTGTGAGAGCACTAGCAATAGTGGTGCTAAAATAGCTATAGTGCTATTTTTAGCACTACTAACACTTACTACAACAATGGAGCTATAACTAAAATTGTTTAGCTACTAGCTACAGTGCACAACCATTTATGGCTGTGCACTGTAGCAAGTAGCTAAAATTTTTTATTATTAAACTCTCTCTCTTCTCTCATTAAAAAAAATATTTTATCTTTTCTTTCTTTTTTTTCTCTCTCTGACTTCTCTTCTTTCTTCCTTTTTCCTTCTCATTTTTTTTCTCTCTCCCTTGATTAATAAGTAACATTGAAAACCTTTCGCGGTTAGACCACATTTACTTATAGTGACATGAAAAACTTTCCTTTTGCGGCTAGATCTCCATTCGTATACTCTCATTAGCTGACTCGCTACACATAAAACTAAAAGCTTCAAGCAGCATTCCACATTTCGATCAGAGAGAGCCCAGCAAGCGCCCCAGCCACTTGTCATAGCGCCTTTCCACCAAGCTTGTGACTCTAGCCTGCCCGGCTGCACAGTGCCATCATACCCGCGGCCCGGTCTCGCTGCCTTACCTTTCTAGCTAGCTAGCACTCCGGCGCCCGGCGCGCTCGTGCCCTTTGCCTTCTTGCCTCAGCACCTTGACCGGCACCCTCACATGACCCAACTTAGCACTGTCGCTTACCTCGTCAGCCCAGCCTGACGATAAAAAGCCTTACTAGCACTTCCGAAGTCTCCCGCACCAACGTTCATGCTAGCAACCAAGTGTCAGCTCCAGCTAGCCAACAGTCCCCCGAAAAGGGGTGTGACACGCCTCCCTCACTCAACTCCTCGACGTCCCTGTAGAGGTAGAAGAAGAAACCCATAACATTCTTCTTCCACTCAAGATCGTTCCGCCAAGAAACATCTTCAACTGGTTTACTGCTGAGTTCGTTACTTTGATCTGTTGAAATCTGACCCCAGTAGTTTCCAATTCTGTTGGACCAGGCACCACCCTGCAACTATGACATAACTTCACCTGCTTCTTCCCCAAGCGCTCCTAGGTGAATACAACGGAGTCACTCCCCGCAACTCCAAGCCAAAATATGCATGTTTTTTCCACCACAACGGCTCACACGCACAAAACAATGTCGGCGTTTTGCACTCATCGCCAAGACCCATTTTGCCCAGTCCTCCATCTCTTCCTTGTTCTAGGTTTGTCTCTAGTTTGTGCACCATATCGCTCAGTCCTCCACGCCGCCGGCCCATCTCCCCACACCATTGACCCATCTCGCCCAGCCCTCCGTCTCATTGCTCACCCAATTCCGATCCAAGCTCCATTGCCAACCCAAGCTCTATCGCCGATCCAAACCCCATGCCCTTTTCATCGATCTCTAATACCCATTTCTTCATCTTCATCTCCATCTTCCTTCCACTCACTTGTTTCAAACTCACCTACCTCAAATTCCCATCTTTTGCTTCATCCAACTTGCTCAATCTCACATACTCACTTCACTGGAACTCACTTGAACCTCCTCAGGAAATACTATTCTGAGTCGGTGGACCACAACAAAGAGGTGGACACTATCAACCTCAAGTATATTGAGTTTTGTTTTTTCTCAATTTTGTTTCATTTTGTGGAAAAAAAATTTGGAAGATGATAAGAGTTGGTTATTGCATTTGCGGTGGTTAAGAATAAAGATGAATTTTGACAATGGTTATAGGTGGTTGTTCTTGGCTTGCTAGTTGTTGTTGGGTGGTTGTGGGTGGTTGTTCTTGGCTTGCTAGTTGTTGTTGGGTGGTTGCAGGTGGTTGTTCTGGGTTGGTAGTGGTTGTGGATTGTGCTATTGATCGGTTTGTGATTTCTTTTTGGTAGTGAGATGTATTATTTTATTGTAATAAATACATTATTTTATTGTGATGTTGATATTATTTATTGTGTTGAAAGCTAAAATATATTTACTGCTGTTGGATCTTTTATAAAATGAGCAAGTAAAATAGGTAAAGTAGTTTTTTGTGATGCCAAATAAAAAAAAATCAAATAAAAAAAATAACTCTACTAATGTGGATACTCTGAACACGATGCTCAATTCAACTCTCTCTATACATACTTAAATATGTTTATATTTATCGATAATTTAAACAATCTATTCATAGAAAACAATTTATAAATTTGTGAACGGTGTAAATTTTTGTATTAGTTTTACCATATGTTGAAAAAGAATAAATTAATTAAGTATTTCGTGAACAAGTTTAAATGTGTTTGACAACAAAATGAATTAAATTCTAACATGTAATATTGTTTGACAATGAGCTTAGGTTCAAAAAAATTGAACAAATTTAAAGTTTTAATATTCAGCTCAACTTCACTCGACACGTGCGGAGCTCCAATAATCTCGATCGGAATGCTCTAACTCAATCAATCAAAAAAATATCAAAGAAAAAATATAAAAGAAAAAAGAGAAACTGACTAAAATAAGCCCCATACACACCCTTAACTAGCAAGAAAGCTTACCGAGTGTATGCTCAGTCAGCACAATGAAAAAGGGGTTATTATTAATTATTATATATAAAAATTGGTCTCCCCAATAAAACTCGAACCCTTATCTCTCTCTCTCTCTCTCTCCCTCCAAAACTTAAACTCATCACGCGACACAACAACAACAAAAAATTCACTATTCTCTTTTCTTTCTCTAGGGTTAGGGTTTTTGCTCTCTCTGCTCTTCTCCTCCTTCTAGGGTTTTTCCCTCCCCCTCCACCAAAAAAAAAAAAAGCAAAAGCAAAAGAAAAAAAATGGCGAGATACAGAAGCCGAAGCAGAAGCTACAGCCCTCGCCGCCGTAGCAGAACCCCGCCGCGTGGCCGCAAGCGATACTACGACGACGAGCCTCGCGATCGCTACCGTGACAGCAGGTCGTACAGAGACCAGCGTCGCTCTCCTGCTCCTTCTGGCTTGCTCGTTCGCAATCTCCCCCTTGACGCTAGGTCTTTTCTACTCCTTCAATAATTTTAATTCTTTTTAAATTTTTTTTTTTTAATTTTATAGTTTCATGAATTTCTTAATTGGTTTGTGTTTATGTTCAATTTTTTTTTAAAAAAAAATTCTAATTCTAATTTGATGAATTGGTTCTGGATTATTAGGAAAAAAAGTTGGAATTAATTAAGGGTTTAAATTATGGTGTTTACTTCAGGCCCGAAGATCTGAGGGGTCCATTCGAGCGGTTTGGTCAGGTGAAGGATGTGTATCTTCCGAAGAATTACTATACTGGGTATGCATGATTTTTGCTACTACACATGCCCACATGATTGATTTTTTATTTTTTTATTTTCGAGTTTTGTTGTTTGTGTGTTGCATGTCAAAACTGGTTGCTCTATGGATTTTATGGGTGTGATTGGATACTGCTTCTTTTGCTGAAAATGAAAACTTATTGCTGAAAGAACTGTAGATAAATTTAAAAGATAGTTAAAATAATACTTTGGAGCCATGAATAGTATCAAAAAGTGCAGTGGGGCCATGTATAGTAGCAAAAATAAGCTAAATAGTGAAATAATATATAATTTTCATTGGTTCCCAAATGCACACTATGTGTTTTATAGTGAGAAATTGAATTGCCAATGAGCTCTAGCTTAATTGGCACCTCCTACCTGAGGTCATGGTTTAAGACCCATTAGAGGTTGAATTCAGTGCATGAGGCTCCTGCTTCTCTGAGGTTTGAGAGGGGTGGTTGGCAGTCTGCCTTACCCCAAAATTTTGGAGATGCTGATTCCTCGACTTGAATTGCCAATGAGCTCTGCTCAATTGGCACCTCCTACCTGAAGTTGACCCACTGGGTGTGTGTGTAACTTAAAAAACAAAGTTGGTTTCTCTAAGCTTTGAGAGAGGTGGTTGGTAGTCAGCCTTAACCTTTTTGGAGAGGCTGATTCCTCATCTTGAATTGCCAATGAGCTCTAGCTCAATTGGCACCCTGTACCCGAAGTTATGGTTTAAGGCTCATTGGGTGTGTGTTTAGCTTAAGAAAAAAAGGGTTGAATTCAGTGTAGGAGCTTCCCCCTTGGGTGGTTGGTAGTCAGCCTTACTCCCAGGCTTCAACTCGTGACATGTTGCTTGGTGGCGGGCACTTGCCGTTGCGCTAAGGTCATGAGAAATTGATTCCTTTGCTGTGTTGCTTGTGAGCTTAATTATATCTGTATTCTAATTCTTCATGGGAGCTGTGAAACTGTGTGAGAGAAAGTACGTGCGTACGCCTAGAATAGATTGTATTGAGATGCTATCCTCATATTTTTGATTGTAAAACAGCAACCTATTTATTGCTTTTGTGTAGATTTTACACTTAATGTTAGTTACAAAAAATAGATTTTATGCTTAATATTAATCAAGAATGAATACTGCAGCTATGGATTTTTAATTCTACATGTCCAGAGTAAAAAACATGTCTCATATTAAGATATTGGTTACAAGAATGGAATTTGGTAAAATTATAGATTAGTTCAATATTAGAAGTCCTTTAATTTCTAACTGTTGATGTTTACGTGTGTTGAAAGAAGTAGAATTCATTGAGGAAATACTTCTATGAAATGGATATTCATTTACTTGCTAATTTGCTGAATTTTTGCTTCCATTATTAACAGAATTTAAAATCATGACGTTGAATTGTGTTCATTTGTAATTTTAGGGAGCCACGAGGCTTTGGATTTGTGAAGTACCGTTATGCTGAAGATGCTTTGGAAGCAAAACAACAACTGAACCATACAATTATTGGTGGACGGGAGATAAGAATTGTGTTTGCTGAAGAGAACAGAAAAACTCCTCAAGAAATGCGTACAACTACCCGCGTAAGGTATTGCAACATTGGGTTCACTTTCGTTATGCATCAGTACTTCTTCTTATAGTAATAACAATAATATTAATAATAATATATTATTATTATTAATATTGTTGTTATCATTTTGACTTTTTTCTGAATTTACCTAGAATTGGATTTAAAATGTTTACTTAAACAATCACCTGTTGACCCTGTTTTTTTTTCTTCCTCTCTTCTCTCCCTAATAAAGTAGCGATCGATATGGAGGTAGCCGTAGAAGGAGAACTCCACCACGGTCCCCTCGACGTCGATACCGCTGTCAGTTTGAACTTTTAGTTGTGCATTTAATTTTTATTTATATAAAAAGTTGTAAAAGTATATTTGTAGCTCTTTGTGAAATGAGATTATGAAGTTACCTTTAAATCTCTACTAAATTATCCTGATTCTTCTTTTTTCCCCTCACAGCTGACTCAAGGTCTCCAACTCCAGTTAGGCGTGACTCAAGGTTTGCATTCTATCCGTTAGAAGAGTTTTTGCTATAATTAGGAATTTTAAATGTTATTATTTCCTCCCTTATTACTTTAGTCCAGTGTGTTTGGAGCATAGTTCTTTTTTAAATGTTCCTTGAGGTGGGGTATGGACATCATCTTATTTGTTATAACTCAATTGGTATGCATATGTGGTATTGTTTATTTCATATGTTGTCGGGTCCAGGCAAAAATGTTTTGAGTCCATGAGGAGAACCAAGGTTCTAATTCCCCTTCTCCCACTTAGTGTAACAATTGAATTAAAAAAAAAAAAACTTTAAATTGCTCTGTAGAGTCGTGGAGAAATGGCTATGCTTCTGCTATATATAAAGTAGTAATGGGAGATTGCCTATAAAACTTGAACAAGAAGCTCAGAATATTGTGAATAATTGCGTTTCAATATGATCGTTTTGTTATTGCAAATGTAATATAATTAATTGAACTCATTAAAGCCTTCCATTTGACCATTTGTGTTCCTTTGATTGTCTAAACAAAATAACCCTTACACTTTCCTATGCTTGGGATTGGCTGTGTAATAGATTATACTTTGTTGTATTGTGAGATTATAATTTAAATGTTCATCTGATTTTGTAATACTGATTTCATTGAGTAAGAAAAAGGGTGGTATGTGAATATCTGCTGGATCTCAATTTTCATGGATGTGAATTTATTATATTTATTTTTATCTGATGTTGATTTGTGTAGCCAATAAATTTAAGTGGCACAGGTGGAGAATCAGTATATACAGCTTGAAATTGAATCTAAGATACTTGATATTTTCATTGGTAGCACTTATGAGTCAAAATTGTTGTTAGTTTATATTTTGGTATCTGAACACTGTTTCTGTATGCCTATGCGTGAATTCTGGTAGATTGTTACCTGTTATGTTTTTCTTTGTTGTTTGTTTTTGTTTCTTGGTGAAATTGTATGGCTTTGTTATACTTTTGAAGGAAAATTTACATTTGACACGAACAATTTCTGACATATATGTCTTTTGGGTTTTTATTGGAGGTGTCCTCATGTTGGGTTTTCATTGGAGGTTAGTATATCAGGATTAATAAGCTTTTGTATAATAGTCAGCTTATCTACTGATGTTACAAAATTGTTTATATAAGAAATTTTAACAACCGAGTATTGCAGTTCTTTTCCTTTTGGTTTTTGGTGTGAGATTGAGAAAATATTGCAGGTTTACTGCTTGATGTCTTGGAAAGTTAAAAAGTAATATCCAGTCCTTTAACCTTGATGAGCATCCTTTGTTGTGACTTTTTGATGTACGGAGGTTGTTATCTTAGAGGTAATGTCGCATGTGTTCCAATGAATAATATCTGCCGGTGGCATTGTTTATGCAGATATTAAAGTGAAAGGGGAGACTTTAAAGACTTCTGGGTTAAAAAAGATTAACAAGAAAAGAGAGCATAAAGTGATGGGCAACTTGCTTACATTTCTATCAAAGTTTCTCCATAAGTATTGTCTATAATCTCCCATTCCCCAGTTATTTTCTACAACTTGCATGGGCTTTCCTGTCCTACTTTTGGTTTGTGAGGCTGGCTACTCTTGAATGAACTTGACTAAGATAAATTTGGTTCAAGAGATGATTTGAATCATGATTAGAAAAAGAAGAAGAGATGATTCGAATCATGAGAGTACTTTATACTTTCCTTCTTATTGAAACTTTTCAAGTTATATTTTTTTCATAAGAACTTTGTTAAGTTTGATATCTTGTTTTGCATATACCATCCAGTTAAGAAAGAAACAATAGAGCATATATTTGGCCAAAGAAAGAAATCTTCTACAAAGAAGGGAAGCAATTCAAAGTTTTTACTGATAGAGATATGAGGACATTGTCCAAGAAAAAGATAGTTTGAGGTTTTAGAAAGTTGGTGCCAAGAAAGCTATGAAGTTATCAGGTGCTGATCATCCACTGCATCATTATAGAGCCTAACTTTCACTGTTTGGATCAAGTGTCATATTTTTGTTCCGAAATCCTGGAAAGGTGCAGGTAAAGGCCATATTTTGATCAATTAGATTTTGAAGAGGATGTAAGTGATAAAACAAAAACCCATTTTTAATCTCATTGACTGTGTGGTGAACTTACTTTTTGTTGATGAATCTTTATGGATATCACAATTTGGACAGGTTTCTGCTTGTGAAAAGTAGAGATGATTCTCGTTGGTGTGATTTATTCAGTATGGATATATGTAGTTCTCTTCTATGTGCTGATTTATCAACTGTGGTTTTCCTTCTTATCCTTTTTTATTCTTATTTTATAAATTAATGTATGCCTCTTGCCACTGAGACAGGGACCATGTGGCTAGGGATGATTATCGTTCTCCCGTGCGATCCAGGTCATTTTCACGATCACCTCCTCCACGTGATGAGAGGGAGTACAGGAGGTCCCCGAGTCCAAGAGAAAATGGTCGGAGTCCCCAAGATGAGAGGGATTTTGCACCAAGTAGGTCATTGAGTCCAAGGGGCAATAATCGCAGTCTATCTCGGTCACGATCCTACAGGTAGGAAGCCTCTTATATTTTTTCAGATTCTATTAATGATTGTCTTCTCTCTAATGCACATCTTTTACACTCTTTATCATTGCTATATCTGGTCTTTATGTGTCATATTTGGTAATCTATATTTGAATCTTTAAATAAATTCAATAAGGTTGGTCTTATTCATTGGGTTATGATTGCCATTTAGGGCTAGAATGTTTTGCCTTAGTGTTAGTTTCTAGATCTAAATTATTTAGGAAAAAATGGCTCTACATATGGATCTCTTGAGGTTCCATTTTCACGGACAATATCTGTTGTTCCCTAATTGAAGATCTAAAGATAATATTTCTTTATCAAATCTGCACTGGTTAATTAAAGAAAGGCGACTGTTTCTTTAATTTTTCTGTGCAGTCCTCGCTGATGGTTGTCACATGCTGCTCTTATGTTGGGCTTTCACTGGTTAAAAGCGAATTCGGAACACTAGTTTGGCTAGAAGAAGAATGAGTTTCGTATTTGGAAGGGCGTGCACATTGGTAATATTATGACTGTTGTTATCCTGTGGTTATGTTTTGTCAGATTTAACCCTTTCATTTGTTAGTCAAATGGGTGCTTGTAATTTCTGAAGGAGCATTAACTCATTTCTATGGTTGCTTTGGTTTTTGAAAACCATTGCCTTGTTTGGGGTGCAAAGTAATTTTCATTTGACTGTAAGTCACCATTAGCAACTTTGTGGGAATGGATTATTTATTGTACAAATTGCAACTTGTAGCTTTTAGTTTTAAAATTTATTTTGGCATAAATGTTTTTGAATTAATTAACAATTTGTCCCTTACATATGTGGTGATTGGCGGTGCTGCCAATCCTCATGGTTTGATCTTTGGCTGTCGTGGTTCATTTTCTAGTTACATGGGTGTCCTAGATGAAACTACTAGGTTCCAGGTGATGCATAAAAGTTATAAGTTCATGCCAAAATTTCATCTGTGGTAAAAGGCATTACCGTAGCATATACTTTTGATATGCATAGGTCTATTTTGCTGCTTACTAATTTCGTATATCATTGGCGCCTTTGTTGCCTTACATTTCATCTCTCGTATGGTGGGGGCTGGGGGGAGTTTATTTTCATTGGTTTTTTGTGCTTAAAAATAAGTTGAGTAAAAGTATAATTGTACCAAGAAAAGCAGAGATTAAAAAAGGTTGTACATAAGCTTAAAAGGCTGGGAAAAATGTCCAGGCAAAAAAATAATGTATGGTAGTAGCATTTTTCTTTTGGAGACCCAAAAATTGCGCTAAACTAATGTATATTAGCACGATACAGCTCCTGCCACTGCCAGCCCAAAGAATGTTCTTTCTGTTAGACCTATGATCGGATGAATCGAGCTACCCCATTTGACATATAAAGGAGTTCTTATTTTCATATTTTGTGTAACGTGTTACATGCGACCTCTATTATGAGAGTAGATCCCATTAATGTGGTATGCACCCTTATGTGAGAGGAATGTTATATGCAGTGAATCCATATAATACCATTAAGTTTGTGAAATCGGCCCAAATTAACAGAACAGAGCAAAAGGTTGGACGAGATGGCTCTGCCCTGATATTGTAGTTTTGTCCTAAAGATCAAATTGAGACGCGATGAGATTTATGGTTCGCAGGAGTTATAGCCTCATGACACAGCTATTGTTGAAATGCGAGGTAGATGCGTAGAGCTGTCCACTTGCCCTGAAGTGACATTCAAACATTGGACGTAGAAACAACACACTCGGTTGATTTCTCTATGAGGTAGCAACGATGCCATGCCATCACCTGTAACCTGCCACGTTCCCATTGCTTCTACCACTAGAGAACAGTCTTAGTGCCTGTTTGGTTCCACTTTTTGGACCCAAACGTTGGCTTTTTGAAAAAATTGGGCTGAAATATGTGTTTGGTTAGACCTAAAAGCCAACTTTTGTTAAAAAGCCAACTTTTGTTCCACAGCCAAAACGCGTAGAAAATTTATGGAGCGTTGGAGGTCCATAACCAAAAAGCCAGGAAACGTTTTGAAACTAGCCGTTGGGCTCTTCCAAAAATTACCAAACTATCCACAGACTCTTTCTCAAAATCAAGATACAAACTCAATCACAATCAAGATACAATCTCAAAACACAATCTTAAAACTCATCTCAAAACACAATCTCAAATCAGAACAAAAAAAAAAAAAAAAAACAACAAAAAAAAAAAATCTGACCCATCTGAGCCGCAGGGGTGACGCGGACGAGCGGTGGTGACGCGGATCGGAAGCCAGTGTCGGAATGTCGCCGTTGGCGGCTCCGATGACGATTCCGATTCGCGAGTGTTCGCGAGTGCCTTGGGAGACTCGCGGTTGCCGTCGGTGTTCGCGAGTGTTCGAACCTTTCCGATCGCCGTCGATTTGGGAGACTCGCGGTTGCCGCCGGTGGTGAGAGAGACAGAAAGAAAGAGAGAGAGAGAGAGATTTTTTTTTTTTTGAGAACTCACGAGAGAGAGAGAGCTAGAGGGACGTCTGAGGGGTTAAAAGGAGTATACTTGTGGAGGAGAAAAAAAAGAAAAAAAAAAGAATAAAACGTATGGACCAAAAAAAAAGATGGAGTTAAAAGGAAATAAAATAAAAAATAAGTAATTAAAATTGATAAATGTTACAGTAATATTTTCACAATAAATTTTAAGAAGTCGGTTATGATTAACTAATATTGGTGGGAAAAATAATTTTTTTAGAAAGAGAAAAACTTAGATTATTGGGGTATATTGGTATTGGTATGTATTTTATCATCTTTTTTTACATTTTTATGTAGTACAATTTAAACTTGGATTATTGGTGTATATTTTATTATCTTTTTATATTTTCATGTAGTACAATTTATTAAACTTTGGATTATTGGTGTATATTTTATCATCTTTTTACATTTTCATTTTGTGCTTCATGATGATAAAAATTATTTAGATTTAATTATTATTGCCCAAACAAATAAGTATGACACTAACAAAGAAAAATTGTCCAAACATTATTAAAATAATACCAATAATAATAATAATAATAATAATAATAATAATAATTATTATTATTATTATTATTATTATTATGAAATAAACTCACATCCAAAAAAAAGAATATGAAATAAACTCCCTTTTATATACGTTGTCCTTTTTGGTAATTTATCCCTCAAACTACCACTTTTACAAGTGCTAGCCAAACACTCAGCTTTTTCAAAAAGCACTTTTTAACAGCTTTTACCAAACAGTCAGCTTTTTAAAACTCAACTTTTTCATTATGCACTTTTTCAAAACTCAACTTTTTCATTATGCACTTTTTCAAAAAGCCCAACCAAACTCACCCTTAGAATGCTCCAGTGTGATCATATTATAAGAATAAGATCTTAATATTGTGAAACAGTAGGCATTAGCCTACATTCTGATGCAGTTCAGGTGCTCTAGTCCTTGTATGCCATTCTAAAGCACAATACCAATAAAATATGCTTACCAGATACATAAAAAGAAAGGGGCATCAATGATTAAATTCTTGAAAAGTAGTCATCGATAATTATGCTTGAAAAGAGGGCAACATTGTTGAGATTGGAAACATTTCCAATGAAAAATCTGAACACTGAACATACAAAATGGGTGACAAATATCTATGTCGACAGACAAGTTCCATTAAAACTGTGTGCAACAACAGCAATTGCTCAATGCAATATGCCTATATTATTGTGCGCATGGGATTAGGCTTATTTTCTCATTCCAAAGGGCATACTTTCTCAAATTCTTGCTGCTCTTTGCGACATAAATCAAACTCATTTGTATAGTAGTACAAACATCCAACATAACCATCCATCTCTTTTGTGCACCTCTGGTGAAGATCTTTCAGCCTGCAAGGGCCAACAATCCCATCGTTAAAAATGCAACAAGCATACCACTGTGCATGTATGATGCAAAATCTTAAGAAGTTCCATGCAAATAGTTTGATAAAATACTACGCATAAGTTCCATAAATTATAACAGAACCATAAAGAAATTATGTGGCCTCAAGAATGAATTATGTAATTTTTGTGAATTATAGGGAGTACATGAACATGAATGTCCAAAAAATTACACCTGAAAGAATATCCTACTAGGCTTAACGGAGGCTCATTTGAAGAGTTGTCCAATGTCATGTTCTAATGAATGGGAATAATTTAAACATGCTAGTCCAGCTTAAAAAGAAACTTGAACATTATTAATTCAAGAAATATCATCTATAGTTTCAAAATACTATTGCAAAGGGGTTGAGGGTGGGGGCAGGGGGGTTATGCCTCCTTGAGAGCATAGAGGAAACCACAGAACAGTGTAATTATCTTAGTAATCTGACTCTGTGATTTCTTTTGCTTCAACTTGGATTTCATAAGATTAGTCATAGAAAAATCCAATGAGCTTTTTGGATGATTTTCACGTACAACTCAATGTGGACACATCTCTATCAAGTTTTAGACATAACAACCTAAGATAAGAGAGCCTGATTTTAAGTTTCACTAAATGAGATTCAGAACTCTGCAGCCCAGAAAGTTCAATTATTTGAAAAGAATAGGATAACAAAAATAGTTCCTCAGTAAGTAGTGACCATCGGACAATTTCATTTCAAGCCACAAGAATTTCCAACAATGAGCTACAACTACAACAAGCATTAACTGAATCAAAAGCATGGGCATGTGGTTGTGAAGTAGAGCCACAGCTATTTATTCAGAAAAGCGGGGCAGCTGACCTTAATCAAGTCATGTCATCATGATCATGTTCTACTTGATCATAGCCTAGATTGTGATGTTTTATTACAAATAACACAGCTATTGCAAATATGTTATCTGGGTTTCTCATTCAAAATATTGGTTGTTAAGATTCAACATTACAAAATGTCCATCCCAAAAACTAACAAACAATGATATTCTAGAGTTTATTTTGGTGGTGTTAGAATATTCACGTGTGAATAGTGTGGTTAGTTGAGTAGTGAAGTCCCACATTGGATAGTATTGTGAAGAATGAGTTGTTAATATAACATAATTGGACCCAAAACCAGCCTTTAAGTTTTTGGGTAAAGTGGTGACCCTATATATTACATTAACTACTCAATTGGAGTCTCCCCAAAGTGTTATCCCCCCCAATAGGTGTGGAGGTTTTCCAGAAGAGTAAATGTTAAGAAATGATTGATTATACGTGGAAAAGGGTGGAAGATCAAAGATTAAATGTTGAGTAGAAAAAACAAAAAGAAGATAGAATTGAAATATGAGGTTAAACAACAATGAGTTCTGAATATCAATATAGATTGAAAATTCACCTTGTGAAGGGTCTATAGGGGATTATCTGCAGTCAAATTTAGCAGAGGGAAGCTATGTGCAAAATGCTATTGCAATTCCTAAGGATATTTAGTATCAGGACAACAAAAAGAGAGACAGCCTTATCATTTAATCATATTATTCAAGAAGAAACATTGTAAAATTTGACTTATACCCTAGAAAAATCCTGCATACCAACATAATGTTCTTCCTTCATGGATGTAGTTAAAGAGACACTAAGTTAAGGGTTGCATACTTGCACACAAAAAAACACAAGGAATCACAAACAACAGAAGTCAAACAATCATATAATGATACCTTCCCTTGCCTTTTCTTGATACCAACCACAAGAGAATGTATACATTCAAGTTGAATTGCAGTTATCTCTCACCACATTATCAATGGTTTATATAGATGCCAAACTTAGAGTTAGACACTGTTTTGATTAAAGGCTGAAGACATAAGAAAACCAAAACCACTCATTTAATAATTAATGGTTCACATTGGGATGTTGTTAACAATATAAACCAAAGAACTTTAATTCTAAAGGAAACACCAACAATTACAACAAAACTGTAGAACAAGATTTAGAGACTGAAAACCCTATCTCCACCTCTCTCTCTCTCTCTCTCTCTCTCTCTCTCTCTCTCTCTCCCTATATATATATATTAATTAATTTATTGATAGATAGAGATAATATTTTTAAAAACCAAGGACACCAAAGATCGATGAAAGAATACAAAAAGGTTCAAAGAAACTTCACAAGATGGATGGTAAGGTCTTTGGATTCATAGACCTTGCTCTTACAAGCAAAGGAGATATCATTTGAGCTAGAGCTCCTTGACACTTTAGTTTTTTTCAATACTCAGTAATGCTAGCACATTTTTCTCACTTTATTCCGTCCTTCAAGTTCAACACAAAATCAAAGTCGCTCAAATTTCAAAATCAAGCCAAGATCACCTCAAATCAAGTTAATTGCATACCTCGAGTTGACGCTCCATTTGTTTCGATACAAACAATGGAAAACTGTGTGTATTTGATAGCATTAGGAAAAATGAGTCCAATAAAAACTATCTTTAATCAATAGAAAAAAATCGCTTAATTTTAGAGATTGTTTTCCACTATTTTTTTTTTGAAAAACAACTCTATCTCATAGTAAGCTAAATAAGGAGAATTTGAAGATTATCTTTCAACTTATTTGAGGTTACTATCAAGTTTTATAGAAAATATTTGTTAAAAAATGACTCATTTTCTAGAAAAACATTATCGCTGAAACAAACAGAGCCTCAAAATGAAGTCAATTTTACTCACATTGGAGGACCAAGTACAGTCTAGCTCAAAAAACCCAAAATTAAAAAATAAAAAAAAAGTTCCAACACTCAATCAATTACTCATATTAATTTCTTCATCTACTTCAACATTTCTGTCAGTCTCAGCACCCAAACAAAGCAACAAAATAGCACAAATTGAAATGAAATGAGAAGAATAAAAGGAAATGAGAGAGAGAGAGAGACGTACAGGCCAAGAACGCAGCGAGTGACTTGTTGGCCTTTGTCGAGGCATTTCTCAGGGTTAGGATCCTTCTTCTTGCACCTGAGGAACTCCAAGTTCTCCGCTTCGCATCTCAACCCTATGTGCCTCGACGCCGCCATCAGCACCGCCGACGTCGGGATCGGCTCTCCGCTCGGATCCACCGCGCTACTCGGACTCACACTCGCCATCCAAATATCTCCAATTCCCCAAATCCAAATCCAATTTCTCTCGCCCCTATTCCAAAATCACAAATTTAACAAAAATATACACAAATGAACTTATGAGCTTATAAACCACTAAAAAATAAATGTAAAATAAAAAAAGCGAAGAATTAGGGGGTATAATTGGAAATGTAGGTACTCAAAAACTGACAGTTTTCTGATAAAATTTCACTCAGTATAAAGAAACTGATCAGTTTTCACTCTGTGGAACCAAACACCTTGTACTATATGACACAAAAATGAGTGAGCTTTAGGGGCACTTTGGGTAATAAGCTCACCTCCTGAGGTCATTTTTGTCATTTCACCATTTATTTTTTTTAAAAAAACTTGAGTGGAGTATTTAGCTGTAGCAGCCTAATTTCTCTCACTAGGGTTTTTGCTGGGTTTTCAAAATTTCACGAAGATTTACAAGGTACGTTCACGGAAATTTCTCATTCTCTCTTCATTTTGTAGAGTTTTTGCTTTTTGAATATATATAAAAATTGAAAAAAATTTGTGTAGATTGAAGCTCCTAAATTCAGCTATTAGAAAAAAATAAAAATAAAAAATTGATGAATTTCACTTTGCGATTCAACTGTTAATTAAGTTATTGCTCTTTGAGTGTAAAAATCTGGTTTTGCTTCTGCTGCTGCTGCTGCTTCTACTACTGTTTTCAGTAACTTGAATTGGGAGTGTCAAGTGGAAATTATCTGTTCATATTTTGAATTCGGATTGAGTTCCATTGTTTGGTAATCGAGATTTTGCTGAGTGTTTATTTTGTTTTGATGGTGCATTGATCGTGATTTTTGCTCGCGTTGTTCGTTTTCTTATTATTGAATTAGGAGTGCTTATGAAGAAAAAAGAAAAAGAAAAAAGAGGTTAATTATGGATAGAATAGAATGGCGAAAAAGAATATATGTGGCTCATCCTGATTATAGATTGTTGAGAATCCGTAGCAGACCCCAAAGTTTGGGACTAAGGCTTGGTTATTGTTATTATACTATTTTGTAGCGTTACATAGCATTAGAGATTATGGGTTACTGGCAAAATGAGAGGCATTACTAAGCAGATTGTTTGAAATTATCTGTTATCATCTTTAAAATCGCTAATTTAGGTGGTGGGCAATTGGTAACGGTCTATATTCTGCTTAGTTCTACCTAAAATGCAATGCAGGGTGATCAAATATTCAAATTCTTTTAGGATGTTGAATCCAGACTTAGATTTTGACTTGCTGATCTGTGCGAAATCTGATTTGAAGGTTGTGACGTTGTTTTAAATAATAGTAAAAGGGTTTTTTCAAATGATTAGAGACATAATTTGTTTTAATAATGCTAACCCACTCGAAGTGATTTTCTAGTCCTTCGATTTGCTGTGGAGTACTATTCTCAAGCATACCTCCACAACTCGTCAAAGATTTTTTTTTTGATAAGTAAGAATTTTATATATACGAAGGTTACTCTAAGCAAGGAAACATAGAGCAAACCCAAAGACAACAGGAAGAAAAAACAAACGAAAACAAAAAAGAAAACCAAACAAAAGAAAAATTACAAAAGAGAAAGAGAGCTAAGAAAAGAGGGGAGAGAATCACTAGATGTGAGTCCCCAAGCCCGAGACCAATCAAAAAGAATCCCACTACAAGAGGCAATCAACTGAACACTGGAACAATCCAAATCCTCGAAAGTCCTCCGATTCCGTTCCTTCCAAATACACCATAGAATGCACAATGGAACTAAGTTCCAAATATGAGACGAATGCTTTCCCAACCAATTCCACCAGCCAAAAAGCAAATCCGGGATTGATCTGGGCAAGACCCAAGACAAACCAAAAGTTTTTAAGGCAAAACTCCACAACTGATAAGCCAACTCACAATGAAGAAGTAAGTGATCTACCGACTCTCCACAATGTCGGCACTCGTCAAAGATGACTTTTAAGAAAACAAAAAGAAAAATTATACTCTAAGCGCTTAACTCTATGTTTATTGTTGCCTATATAGTTTTTTGCTTCTTTTCTCTTCTCTACAAATTTGCAAGCATTACTAGAAATCTCACCGACTGCTTTCTTCAATTTCTTTAAATTTTCTCAGTCCACTGATCCAAAATACAAACATGATGATGCTTAGAAAAAAAACGAAGTGAACTGAATCTTTTTGGTGAAGAGGGCTTTGTCGGTCACATGCTTATATCTTTGACTTCCTATTGGATTTCTTGCTTTTGGAGCATGTCTTTAATTTTGTTTTTTGGGTAAGCTTTTCTCTCTTTCTGCATCACTTATCAAACCTATGTTTTAAAGATTTTTTTGATTATTAATGATTCCAGACCTAAAAAAATTGTTTACTTTGTGAAGTTTAAAATGGTTTTGTTTGCACAATGTGTTCCATCGAGCTTTTTGTTAGAGTGGACAAAGTTTTGGGAGGAGGAATATTTTGTTAAGCTTATATGTCAAAACCAGGCGTGGTGAAACAGTAATTTGCATGTAATGATTACATATTTTACGTAGACACATGGGAGTTGGACCTACATTAGTAGTTGTAGTTAAAAATAACATGTCAATTAAGGAAGTAATAGAGGCTATGACTTCGGATAGAATAGAATGGGGAAAAAGATACATGTGGCTGATCCTAACTAATCTTCTTGAGGATCCATAGCCAATCCCAAAATTTGGGACTAAGCTTTTTCGTTGTTGTTGTTGTAACCTCATGTGAATATGTATTTTCTGATACTTATTTCATTGGTTTTCTAGTGTAGTTAGGAATGGGTAACAAGAAGAAGGCTGCAGCAACTTTCATCCGTCTCGTCTCAACTGCTGGGACTGGGTTTTTCTATGTTAAGAGGAAGCCAACTAAGATGACTGAGAAGCTGGAGTTTCGGAAATACGACCCTCGGGTGAATCGTCATGTTCTGTTTAAGGAAGCAAAAATGAAGTGAGAGGCCCCTTGTGCGGCAGGTCTATGCATTCTCATATACTATGTTGGATCAATCTTCCTTTTTTATTTTTATTTTTATTTTTATTTATTATTGGGTAGACACTGGACAGTATGTGAATTAAAATGGGCTAAATAAGTATGACGATTGTTGTTGTTGATGCTAATCTGCAGTAAATGTTCCCTCACACTCCTCTCTCTCTCTCTCTCTCTCTCTCAATGTCATTTGTGTAATCTTTTGAAGGTAATTTCAAAGACAGTCCCTGGTTTTAAATAGTGATGATCTTCATGAATTTAATTGCTAACTGAATACGTTGTGGTTTATACTTTACATAGGTGAGCTGCTTTTGTGCTCACAAGGGTGCACTCTGTTACTTGGTGAATTCTCTCATATTGGACTTGTGTTACAATTACAGTCTTTAGACGGTTTATTTTTGTTAGGGGTGTGCATATTCAACCATCAACCCGAGTAACTTGACTCAGCCTGAACTAACCCAACATCTCCAGTTTGTTTTTCCGTGGCTTGATGGGTTGGGTTGGATCCAAAAAGAGTCAGTCTTAAATGGGCTTAACATATTAGAGTCTTGAGGTAGCCTCCAATAGATCCAAAAATGAAAAACGAAAAGGGAGTGGAGACCAATTTATTTTTGGGTACCAAAGGTGACATAGAAATAGAATGTTTGGATTCAGCTTAACTGTGGCTGCGTTTCACCAACTTGCATTTTCTCCTTTCTTCCTTTTTCTTTAATTTTTTGGCTGCTGGGGACAAAGTGTGCAGTGCACGTACTGTGTGCACACTGTGCATGTGCTTTTTCAGCAATTTTTTATTAAAAATGGGTTCCGCAGTTCTATTTACACATTTAAAAATTATTTTGCTACAATGATTTCAGTTTTCAGCAATAAGTTCTATCCAAACGGACCCCTAATCTATTAGATGCAAATCATTCTATTACAAAATGAATCGGCTTTCTCAAAAGCCCGCAAAGGTTCCACCACAAAGAATGAGGCTTAGGTACAATGCATCTAATACATTAGACTCGTTGTGATAATAACACGTGTCATTATTTCAATGAATCCAGTGCAACTGGGCATTGGACTCAAACCTCATCCATGGTTATCAAATTCAACATAGTTAGCCGATTGTTTACTACCTAATTTAGCTAAGGTGTTACACAGTGGTGGGCTTTCCAAAAGATATACTCAATAGCTAAGTTGGGGAAGGTCCTTAAGAGGCTCTTGTAACAAGTGAGAAGTGGTTCCATCACAGGATTGTTAACTAACGGTGTTTTTGAGCAAATAAACTATTGGTTCGACATTTGCTCATCACCCGCAATTTTGGCTGGAAATGGAGATCTTTGGCTTCTCTTAAAGTAATTAAGGGTCCGTTTAGATACTGCTTATTTTACTGAAAACTGAAAATACTGTAGCAAAATAATTTTTAAATGTGTAAATAGTGTCGTAAAACATATTTTTAATGAAAAAGTAGCCGGGAAAAAAAGAGATTTATAGGTCTTATAAATAGTGCATGAGACCCATTGGTGTGACACATTTCAGTGCAAAATTTGGACGTTCAAAGAGATAGTGGGTCATGTGCACAGTGCATGGGACCCATTGGCAGGTCTGTGTCCCATGTTCACGTGCTTCTCAAAAAAAATAAAAAACATGCAAAAAAAAAGAAAACGTAGACACAGTGCATGGGAAACGCAATCCAAACGCTACCTAAGCTAATTTGTTGAATCCAGGAAAATAAGAGAAAATAATTGAGTTTGTGATGTTTGACTTTTGTTTGTATTCTTTGGAATTGAAAGCCTCTAGTTACATAAATAAATAATAATAATAAAGCCAATAGTGTTCACTGGCGGCTCTAATTGTATGTGAAGGTGGTCCTAGACCACCCTCACTTGTCCCCAAAAAAAAAAGTTTATATATGAAAAAAGAATTAGATAAATAATTATTTTAAGTTAATATGTTATGGGACCACCCTAACTTGAAAATATTGTGTATATATACTTAAAAAAAATATATTATATACTAAATTAACCTATTTTGACCACCCTAATAAAAATGTTGAACATTTTTACTTGAGACTTATAAGAATTTGAGTTCAATAAATATAAAAGTAATGCTACGTTTATAACATTTTTACAATAAATCTTATGTAGTGAGTTATTACTAATTTTAATTCGGGTTCAAAATTGACATGTTTTACTCACTAATAACAGACTAACAACTTGTTGCATAAGATTTGTTATAAAATTGTTGTAGTCATTTTATTATTTTTATATCATTATTTTCAATTTGCACTTTATCTTTTATTAATTTATTTTTTTTCTTTTTATTTTCTTTGTTAATGCAAAAAATTGTAATATTTCACGTATTTTCGTGACGTTGATATATTCAAATTATTTTTTTATTAAATTTTGTTAGTGACCACCCTAAAAAAAAATTTCTAGAGCCCCACTGATAGTGTTTCAATTCCATTTTGTAGAAATGAGGGAATTACCCAAATATGAATTCCATTCAAAATCGGTCAGGAAATAAGGAATTCAGTTGATTTGCAATGAATACTAGTATTTTACCACATGGGTGAAGAATTCTTCAATGACACCCTTTCATTACTATGCATTTTTACAACCTTCCTCACTCTCTTTGTGCCCAATTTGCTCTTTACAAATATCACTGTTGTTGGTTTGACCTTGTTAATGCCATTTTTACAACGTAGAAGTTGAGGGCTGGTTTGGGCCGCTGGAAATTGCACAAAGAACTCTAGGCAAAACAGTAGACCACTGGTGTAACATTTTAATCCTTTGCTAATTACTAATTTGATTTCTAATATCCGATTACAGTTAATGTAAAGGGTTAAATGTCACAGTACAAGTTACCAGTTCTTTTCTAGGAATGCTTTTTGACAAAACAAAAGGAAAAATAACTTTGGCTAGATTCCTTTACTAACTCATCAAGGATAGCCGTGGAAAATAGTTTAATTGAACCAAAGACTTCAACTATACCTTGAATTTGACTATGCAGTATGCACCACTTCCCTCGCACCCCACATAAGACAATCATCCTTTGAGCTTCCTTTTAAAGTTCATTTCACATAAGACAATCAAAATTATAAATAATTTCGACTAATCTATTAAAAGATATCAAGGTCTAATCTTATTCATGGCATAACTCTGTTATATAAATTTAGTCTGGGTTTATTAACTATACCTAATCTTACTTGGAGTGCAAGCAACATAATCTTAATCTTAATTAATTGTTGCAAACCTTTCAATGGATTTATGGAAAAACATATAGAGCATATAATCAAATAATGTAACCATTAAGGACTTTTTTTGATAAACAACCATTAAGGACTTTTCTTTATTGATTTAGGATGCTAAGGTCGAATCATATTAATTCCTTACACACTCTCTCTCTTCATTATATTAGAAAAGATAAAGCATAACTAGGATACAATGTTAGAAAATTTGTAGAGTTCCTGGAAAAATAATACACACTCTCTTCAATGTTAGAAAATTCGTAGAGTTCCTGGAAAAATTTTCAATGGATGATGTAAACATCATTTGCATGGAAGAGTCCTAGTCACAACAGAAGTCTGGCAGATTCTATATGCTAAATTTGAAGAGTCCAGCTTGATTTGATGTATTAGTGCCAAACGTGTTTGAAGGTCGATCTCAAAATCTGTTGCTATCGCAGCAGCAGCAGTCCTAGTTCAAGCTTTTGTATTCACATACTAAAACTCGGATTGAGATAAGTGCAATACTTAGGACTTGATATAATTTCTATAAATGATTGAGATTGATAGTGATAAAAAGCAACTTTCAATCTCAACCATTGACTTAAAAAAGTTAAGAAAAAAATTAAAAAAAAAAGTAAAAAGTTAAAGTTAAAAAGATGAAAAATAAAAAAAAATTTATGAATGATTTAGGTGTATTGCACCCAGTGCAATACCCTAAACCTAAAACTCATAGGCTTAATGCTGATTTTTTTTAATTATTATTATTATTTTTTTTCTGACCAAACGTTCTGAGAGGCCTCATGCATTCGACTATTCAATCGTGCTCTGCAATTACTACTCCCACAATATTTATCTACAACTTGGCAGATTCTATATGCTAAATTTGAAGAGTCCAGCTTGATTTGATGTATTAGAGCCGTACGTGTTTGAAGGTCTCAAAATCTATTGCTATGCAGCAGCAGCAGTCCCAGTTCAAGCTTTTGTATTCACATACTAAAACTCAGATTGAGATAAAGTGCAATATCTAGGACTTGATGTAATTTCTACGAATGGTTGAGATTAATAGTTGTAAAAAGCAACTTTCAATCTCAACCATTGACTCAAAAAAGTTAAGAAAAAAATTATAAAAAGCAAAAAGTGAAGGTTAAGACTATGAAAAGTAAAAAAAAAATTTATGAATGATTTAGGTGAATTGCATCCGGTGCAATACCCTAATCCTTAAACAAAAAACTCATAGGCTTATGCTTTTTTGTTTTTTTTTTTTAATTTTTTTCTGACCAAACGTTCTGAGAGGCCTCAAGCATTCAACTATTCAATCGTGCTCTGCAATTACTACTCCCACAATATTTATCAACAACTTGGCCCTACTTTGTGAATTATTGAAGGTATAGTATTAATTATTAACCAAGTTTTTTTTGATGAAATTATTAACCAAGTTAGTCACCACACAGTGTGATGGTTTTATTAATTGTTAGAATGGTGACAAAAGAACATTGGGATCATCATGTACGATTTGAGAACTCATTAGTTCTTCTTGGATAAAATTAATCTAAAACCTTATACTGTTTAGAATTCTCCTATTTTCGAGTTGTCGTGTAACTCGTGTTCAATTCAATCAGTTTCATTTGTAAGACTAAAGGCTCAAAACGTTAAAACATGATTCAGACCGGTCATAGATTCATATCCCATATTCCAAAAATCAAACCAGCTCAATTTTCCTTCCATGACATTCACGTATGAGCCTATATTTTCAACTAGCTACAATTAATTGAGTCCTCAGTCCTCACAATGATTTAAAAATTCAAACCCAAGTAAGCGCTAGACCTGAGGCAAAGTAAGACCTTCTTTGGTTATGTACGTGTTGCCTGCATCTATTAACAATCACCATAAATATGAATTCAGAAGTTTATGAACTTTACAGGACATATACATTGAAAAATGCAGTAATACAAAACCATGCATGTCTTAGTAAATTACTAGATGTAGATGTATCATGTAGGGGATATGTTTGGATGGTTTAAACTTATATCTGTCCCAAATATGAGTTGGGAGATATTGTCTATAGGGATCTTTTGTGTTATGGATAAGATCATTATATGTTAAGTGAGCGTTTGGTTCTTGCGTTTTCAGTTTTTTTTTTAACCAGCGCCTATTGTACTGTTCATGGGACATGGACAATACAAATAGGTAAATGAATAGTAATCCATGCATAAACAGTAACTTTTTTATTATTTTTAATTTTCAACAAAATAAGTGGTATCCAAATGCAGCCTAAGTCTATCTATTGGATTATTCCACCCTCCTTGTATATGAGGGTGAACGTTACTCGTGGAGAAAATATTTGTTACATTCAAGTACAATATTCTTCTTTATTGCTTACGTGAATTGCAATTTTTATTTTTCATGGTATGAGACCCATTATTAGTTTTTAAGTTTTAACCCTCTACATATGTAATTTTTATGTAGGCATGTCCATGTTTAAAAATAATCATAATTATTAAAATTATACATAGATTTTTCAAAAGAAAAATGCAAATAATACAAAAAACAATTATTTTGTATTTGTTTATTTAATTGATCATTTAATTAGAATGATGGCACAACTAGTATTAATTTTACTGTACAAGCCTTACATACATATGTACCAATCTTTAAAACGCAACAAAAAAGTAATTAAAAAAATTATTTATTATATAATCGATGTAGTACTAATCATATTCATTATCATATTAGTTTGTAAATATTTAGTAGTAACATTGGTAGTAGTTTTGGTTTTTTTTTTTTAACATCTATTATGCTCTTGACGTGGCACTAATCATGCTCAATTTATTGTTATTGTAGGGGGTGAAATTAGAAAGAGCCAGGCCTAACTAGAACGTGGTTGGGTTGGGAAAAATGCCTAATACAATTAATTTGTAAAGGTGGATGGTCAAGGTAAATCTTTTGCGCCTTGACAACCCCAATTTAGTAATTTAAAGGACGAAGGTTAGAAAAAAGACAGTTTAAGATAAGAGTCAAGTCAAGGAAAGGGGAAATTCTTTTTTAAATTCTTCCTCACATAGGCTGAGGAGTAGCAGTTCTTAAGGTTTACACTTCTCGATTTTACAACGATTATTTTCTCTCTCTATTTTTTTATTTCTCTCTCTATTTTTTTATTTCTCTCTCTTTGAACTTTTTCCGATCCCCTAACTTGCAGGAGCTTCCTTCCTATATATAGTTGTTTGGATTGCATCTCAGCCCTCCACTTGGATGGTCGTTGATCCTTACTTAGATAATTGTCTCATCACTGCCTTGCTGGTAGTAGTAGAGGAGATTGTAGGTTGTGAGGGTATTGTTTAGGAGTCATTTGACCATTAATGAGGCAGGCTAAGTTGGTGCATTGCATTAAATGTGGAGGTGATGGGTGCTTTATTTGGAAGTTTTCTCATTCCCTTGCTTGCACGTCTTTACTTTCTTCCTCAATCTTCAATCTTATGGCCTTGGCGGTTTGCCTCTGGTCCCCCGAGGAGTATTTGCTCCTTGGGCTCTTTGGGTGGGCCGCTCTCCTTAGTTTCTCTAACTGGGTTATATTGATTGGGTTGGGCCTGATCTGATGAGTAATTGGGCCCAATTGCCCCTTGGACGAATTATGTTCAATGATCCATTCTGGTCGGGCTTCCCCCTGCCATAATTACATTATTATGTAAGCTTTTAGTATAATTATTTGTAGCTTTAACATTTTCCTAGTTAATATTTTTTTAATACTAAATAAATATATTTTACATTTAAAAAAAAGTTTATAATTTGACACTCCCAAAGATAAAATGTTGGCTTCGTTGTGTATGAAGAGGTGATTATTATTTGTATATGATGTTCTCACTCTTATGTGGGAGGGGAATGAAACTAACTAGACTAGATATTTCCTATTAAAAAAAAACTAGACTAGATACAAAACAAGACACACACACACACACACACACACACACACACACACACACACACAGAGTTAAAGTTCAGAGAAAGTTCAATTAATATTTGAAATTAAAATCCAATTTTGCGCCATGTGTCTAAATTTATGTGGGGATCACACCATAATTATCTACTTAAGTTTGTGCCATGTGCCCATTTAATTTTTTTAATCTTTATGCCAAGTGAGTTAATAAGTGCAAAATACTAAGAATCTAATATTAATGAACAATAATTTAAAAAAAAAACCAATCGCATATACTCAATAAAATTCACCACACAATAAAGATTATCACAAACAATTTTCTCCTCCACTGCTAGGTGTAGGTTTTTCTTTATCTTTCACCATCCTATTTCCTGTTTTCCTTACCCAAACACGGACTCGGATTTTATTGAATGTTTACAAAAGATTACATTGACGGCAAAAGAAGCCGAGGTGATTACAGTACGTGCAGAAAATCGGGAGAAAACATTAGAGGATTGTTCACTTAGTCTAGTGGGAAGATTCCATACGACAGAAAATATAAATTTCAAAGCTGCGAAAAACCTTCTTCGGTCTGTGTGGAAGATGGGGAAGGATATGACGATTACGGAGGTGGGGGATGGGCTGTTCCAATTCAAATTCGCCATGGAGAGCCAACTGAAGTGGGTTATGAATAATGGACCGTGGAGTTTCGAAAACCATATCCTACTGTTGCGATGGTGGAAAAAAGGAATGACTGCTTTCTTAGTGAGTTTCAAAACAATTCCCATTTGGGTGCAAATATGGGGGTTGCCTTTTGAACTGATTAATGAGGAGGCTGGAAGAGACATTGGGAGGGGAATTGGAAACGTAATCGAGGTCGATTGTAAAGCCATAACAGTAGACCAAGCAAAATTTCTACTTGTCAGAGTCGACATGCCGTTGGATAAACCAATTCGCCGTGGGGCACTAGTCCTCAGTCTGGAGGGAGATACGGTGTGGGTGGCCTTTCAATACGAGAGGTAGCTGGGATTGTGTTTTCGATGTGGATTGCTGGGACATGAGGCAAAGGTGTGCTTAGGACCGAGAAGCAGAGAGGGGAAAGAGCTTCCCTATGGTGACTAACTACAGGCTGGGGGTCGAAGGCAGAGAGAGCAACCAAGGAAGGAGGCACCAAGCCTACCCTGTAGACAGCAAACGGACCAACCTCCACGAACTACAAACGTACTAGCGATGGCTCCTACTTGGTCTGATATCAGCGTGGAATGTGAAATCAATAAGGGAGTAATGGACTCAATGATGGCTTTAAATGCCATAAATGGTCAAGGCACAATCAAACCGACCATTACGAAGGGAATAAGCCTGGATATTATAGAGGGACTTACTCCAGGAGTTGTGAGGGAAATAAACCTGGAAAATAATGTGGTTTCAAACAGTAAGGAACTAAATGGGAAGGAGCAACATGCGGAATTAAAGGCTGATGAATTCATTACGATTCCAATAGCTTACATGGGCAATATGGTCTATTCAGGAGGCACATTTCAACGTGAAACCCTAGCTGCACATGACACTAAGGAGTAATCATGTGCCTCACTTCAAACTACACGGCCAAAGATTCCTAAGTGGACTAAAATTGTTAGGGAAGCTTTAGCCAGCAACAATACACCCGCGGGTAGAATAAAAACAGGGAAAAAAAGACCACAGGTAAGGGAAACACAAGATAGGTCCAGGAAAAAAATCAATGGCAGCGGTAAAAGAAATTGACAACAAAACAGTGGAGGCTGATGACCAACCCGCCGAGCACTATGATCATCTTAAGCTGGAACTGCTGGGGGCTTGGGAACCTTCGTGCAGACATTGTACTCTCTCATTTGGTGAGAGGGAAAGCTCCCGATATTTTGTTTCTTATGGAGACAAAACAAACAATTGAAGAGATGAAAGCTATTCAAGTCGACTTACATTATAAATCCATGCTAATAGTCCCATGTGTCTGTAGAACGGGAGGCCTTGCAATGATGTGGAAGGCAGGAGTTGATTTACACGTGCAAACCTTTTTCTTGAATCATATTGATGCCAGAATAATGAACATATCACCTACACCATGGAGATTAATAGGTTTTTATGGAAGACCGGAAGCACATTGAAAACATGAGTCTTGGGAGCTCTTAAGGCACCTACACTCTAGAGATTCTATGTTGTGGCTGTGTGTGGGGGACTACAACAAGATATTATCATCAGATGAAAAGCATGGTGGCCTCCCACGACCACTTAGGCTAATGGAGGAATTTAGACAAGCCCTATTACAATGTGGTTTGAGTGATCTTGGTTTCATTGAAAACATTTTTACCTGGAGGAATGGAAGGTCTGGAAGGGCTTTTGTCTAAGAAAGGTTGGACCGGGCATGTGCAAATACTGAATAGAGAGGAATCTATCCATTTGCAAGAGTGCACCACCTACATGCAACATACTCTAATCATGAGTCGATTTTGGTTACCACACAAGAAGTCACACAGGTTATTAGAAGGAGACAAAAGCCAAAAAGGTTTGAAGAGAGGTGGGCATCGGATCCAGCTTGTGAGGGGGTAATCCGAGAGGCATGGAAAGGGGTGAACATCATAGGTAGCCCAATGTATCAATTATTTGAAAAAATAAGGCTTGCCTCATGGCCTTGGTGAGGTGGAGCCGAACTATGGGAAACTCTAAGGAGTAGATTGAGATGAAGTATGCCGAACTAGAGGCACTGACCTCTGTGAACATAGCCAAAAATCAGGACCAAATTCATAAAGTTCGGGATGAGATAAATCTCTTGCTCTTATAGGATGAATTGTTTTGGAGGTAGCGGTCTAGGGCTATTTAGCTTCCTGCAGGGGACAAAAATACAAGATATTTTCACCAGAGAGCCAACCAATGAAGTCAAAAGAACCATATCCATGGATTCCTAGATGAGCATGAACAATGGTGTACATCGGATGCTGACATAGCCAGATTGGCTGAAAATTATTTTTAGAATTTGTTCACAACGTCTAACCCAACAAATTTGGAATCCGTCTTGGACTCGGTGGATAAGGTGGTCCATCCAGATATGAACCGTAATCTCCTACAACCCTACACACCAGAAGAGGATAGAATGTCTTTGTTCAGCATGCACCCCTCAAAATCTCCAGGTCCAGATGGTATGTCTCCATTCTTTTTCCAAAAATTCTGGCACATGGTAGGTAATGATGTCACGAGTGTTGTTTTATTTGTTCTACATTCAGGCCATTTTCTGCATAAGATGAATTACACACACATTGTTCTTATTCCAAAAATAAATGAACCCAAAAATGTATTTGATTACTGGCCTATCAGCTTAGGAAATGTTGTATCTAGAATTGTATCAAAAGTGATAGAAAATCGCTTGAAATTAATTTTGCCGAATGTAATATTGGATGCGCAAAGTGCTTTTGTTCCTAACTGGTTGATAACTGATAATACAACTGTAGCTTTTGAAGTGTTACATAGGATGAGGAATAAAAGAACAGGAAAGAAAGGGCAAATGACAATCAAACTAGGTATCAGCAAAGCATATGACCGGGTTGAGTGGTCTTTCCTCCGAAAAATCATGCTAACGTTGGGGTTTGATGGAAGATGGGTTCAATTGGCCATGGAGACGGTTCATACAGCAACATACTCAGTGCTCTTAAATGGAGAATCACAGGGGTACATTTCACCCTCAAGGGGTTTAAAGCAAGGGGACCCCCTCTCTCCTTATCTATTTTTACTATGTGTAGAGGGCCTCTCGTCCCTCATTAGAAGGGTTGTGGAGACAAAAAACCTACATAGGATTTTATCGTGTAAAAATGGAGTATGCATTTTTCACTTGTTGTTTGTGGACGATAGCTTTATCTTTTGCCAAGACACAAAGGAGGAGGGGCATCACCTTCTAAATATTCTTGGGAGGTATGAAGTTGCTTCGGGACAAGCTATAAATAGACACAAAACATCCATTTTCTTTAGCAGAAATACGAGGGATTCGGTTAAGGTAGAAATCCAAGCACAAATGGGAGGCAGAATTATGGAGGATTGTGAACCATACCTTAGCTTGCCCATGACTAGAGGAAGATCAAAGGTCAACACATTCAAAGGCCTACAAGAGAAAATTACAAGAAAAGTGATGGGATGAAAGGAGAAATTCATTTCAAAAGCCGGAAGGGAGATACTAATCAAAACAGTGGCCCAAGCCATCCCCACATATACTATGAGAATCTTCGAAATCCCAAATGCTCTTTATGACACTCTAACCTCTACATTATCTAAATATTGGTGGGGTCAAACGAAGGATGAAAAAAAAATTCACTGGATCAATTGGGAAAAACTTTGCAGTCCAAAATCAAGAGGAGGGATGGGGTTTTGAGATATACAAGCATTCAACCTAGCCTTGCTAGCAAAATAAGCATGGAGATTTATCCATAACACTCACTCACTGTTCTATCGGGTTTATAAATCAAGGTATTTCCCAAACTGCTCTTTTATGGAGGCCGAGTTGGGGAATAACCCATCCTATGTATGGAGGAGTTTACTTACAGCAAGAAATATCATTTGGGCAGGGTCCAAATGGAAGGTGAGTGATGGTCGGACCATTGACGTCAGCACACATAATTGGCTCTCTCATAAACCAGTCTTCCTGGGTGAACACCAACAAGGGCTAATGGTAAAGGATTTGATCGATGGACACACGAAGCAATGGGACAGGGAGAGGATTTTTGACCTCTTTGCACATAAGACAAGGATGGAGATTCTAGCTATTCCATTGCAACAAGGCACTGCCAGGAATGTTTTAATATGGAAGGAGACAAAATTATGATCTTTCTCGGTGAAATCTACTTACCAGGTAGCTATAAGGATAAGGAACACCACTCAGGTTGAGCACTCAGCAACCAAAAAAGATGGGAAGTTTTGGAGGAAGATATGGAGGTTGAACGTACCCCCAAAGGTCTGAATGTTCCTGTGGAAGGCATGCTCAAATATATTGCCAACCAGAGAGAACTTGAACAGGAGAAGAGTGCAGGTAGATCCCACATGTGGTATGTGCTGCGAAAAACCGAAATCAATTGGACATCTATTGTGGGAATGCTCCCTAGCAAGGAACGTATGGGCTCTCTGTTGTGGAAGAATCCAAAAATTCCGAAATGAAAATTGTGATTTCTTTATGCTCCTCAAAAGGATGGTGAATACACTAGCGGTGCATGATGTGGGGAAGCGGGTAGTAACGGCTTGGGCAATCTGGAACGCGAGAAACAAATATTATTTTCAACAGGTCCAACTCCATCCAAGAGAGATACTGAGGGGGCACACAACTTCTTGCAAGAATACCAAAGACTCATGCAGGCACAACAACAGGATAGAGAGGCCGAGGGTTAATAGTGAAGCCTACGAAGGATCAAATGCCATGCAATTACTATTTTAGTATTATTTGTTTGTATCTTTATCCCCTTTTTTCGGCCTGTTGAAATAGGGCATATACTCCCTTGTATTTACCTTTCCTCCTTTTCATATTAATAAAAATTTCTACCTATTTACCTCAAAAAAAAAAAAAAAAAAGTAGCACATTTAGGTAAGAATTTTAATATATGACTAATTATGTTTACTTTTTATAAAAAAAAATTTTTGACTAATTGTTAATATTTTTATCATAAAAATTGTGTTTAATTTAAATATATCTATACAAATGTATGTGTTATGTGCTTTTTATTTATTCATAATAATTTGACTAATTATTTATATTTTTAAAATAAAAATTGTGTTTAATTTTAAATGTATCTATGCGTTTGCATCGATTACATGCTAGTGTGTGTGTGCGGGCGCGCGCGCACGCACGCATACTTATAGGGTTTTTGATGGCCCCACCAAAAAAGAAAGAGGTGACTATTTTTCCAACTTAGATTGCTATGCTTCTACCTGTGTCATACGCTTGTGAAGATGGCCTTAAGATTAAAGCATTTCGTAAGACGGAAAGCCTTGCTATGAAAGCAAATCACCCTTTTGCCACATATGGTGGGATATTTGTGATTGTGTTGAATGCAGAAAAGAAGAAATCTTTGAGGAAGATCATTCAAAAAGAAGGAAGAAAAAATCCATCCAACAAATCTTGAAAGAAATATATGAAGCAGGTCATCTTGAAGTTGATCTCCTTGGAGAACCATTTGAAAAATTTGACTATTAGGTTCTTTATCCTAGAACCAGAAAGCAAAAAATCTCTTATTCTCCTCCATGTAAAGAAACCAAGTTCAAAGAAGATCATGATCAAGACCTTAAACCTTTACTAATCTCATACTACCAGAAAGTTCTTTCCCAAATACCTAGCCTTAGATGGTCTTCATAAAGACTTTTGCACAAACAACACTTTCTCACTTGGACTCAGGTTCCTCATTTATTTACAGTTGACTCCTTTAACTCTTTAAGAATCCAAATCATCGATGATTATTGTGCAAATAGCCATTCTGAATTCCTCCTTAAAAATCCAAATCCCTTTTGGAAGAACCCAAATTTTTTCATACACCTTCCCTTCAAAAAGAATGAAGATGTAAACTCTAAAAAAGCTAGCCATAAAAGAATGAACCTAGAACATTTAGCCTTAGCCAAACAAGAGTTATCTACCCTCCTCTCAAAAGGCCTCATTGAACCCACAGCCTCCCCGTGGGCATGTGCAGCTTTTTATGTCAACAAGCATGCTAAGCAAATCCGAGAAAAAATCAGATTGGTAATTAAGTACCAAGATCTTAATTATTTTCTTGCAGATGACAAGTTCCCTTTGCCAAACAAGAGTGCTCTCTTCCAGCATCTTTCAAACACAAAATTATTTTCAAAATTTGACCTTAAAGTAGGATTCTAGCAATTAGGAATCCACCTAGAAGAAAGGTACAAGACAACATTTTGCATTTCAGATCACCATTACCAATGGATAGTCATGCCCTTTGGGCTAAAAAATGCCCCATCCCAGTTCCAAAAAGCAATGGTGACGTTGTTCTAGCCACTCTTAGTCAATGCATTAATCTATGTGGACGGAATCCTCCTATTTTCAAAAGAATCAGATTCTCATGAAAGGTTGCTCATTGAGTTTTATAATTTAGTGAAATCTCAAGGAATAATGCATTCAAAAAAGAAAATAGTCATTGGACAGTAGATTTCTTAGGAGTAAGTATTTCAGATGGAAAACATACTTTCCAGCCGCACATTGCTGCCTCTTTTGGCGAGTTTCTAGATAAGCTCACAAGTGCCAAACAAATACAACAATTTCTTGGAATTGTTAATTACATGTTTGACGTCATCCCGAATATTTCTAGAAACAAGAACTGTTTAGCTCAACTCTTGAAGAAACCCCTCCATAGTGGAATCTTGTTTACATAGAAGTAGACTAACAATTGAAAAGATTAGCAGATTCAAGTGACGAGTACTAGGTAGCAGCTTTTTTTGAAGAAATTGATAGAAAAATATGGAATTGAAAAATTCCACTTTCAATGAGATACTTATAGTAAAATATGGAATTGAAAAATTCCAGTTTCATCTCCTCGGGCATAATTTTCTAGTGGAAATGGACATGTCCTCTTTTCCAAAAATACTTCTGTTCAAATATAAAATGCTTCCTCATCCTCAATTACTTAGATGGTCAAATTGGTTTTCACAATGGTCTTTCCAAGTAAAGCACATCAAAGGAAAAGATAACCTAATTACTGATTACCTTTCCAAAAAACATCCAGCCATTAACACCACAATTGTTCATCTACCCTTATGTGTATATCCTATTATAGATCAATCCTCATCCTTAGGCTCTTCCTCTTCAGCCCCTGATAATAAGATATGATATAAAACCTTCCTCCAAATATAAAAGACCAAACAAAGACTTTGACCCTTGAAGCCAGATCCAAAAAACCATCAAAGTCCTCCATAATTACCTTAAGGAAAACCACAATCACTTTCTTGCTATTTATCCTGACTTGGACCAACCGTGGAGAACCCCTTTTGCCTTCTAGATAACCAACTGGATGGTAATACATTATCTTTACATGTGTCTTTACTCAATGTGTATTACTTGTGTCTTCATTTTGAACCAGGATTTTACAGATTTGTTTTTCCCCATGAAAATAGATATTTTCAAAAATTTTGGTTTGAAATCCTGAAAAATGATTCTTATAATGGAGATTGGAAAAAGTATCTCATCACAGAACATCCAAGATTTGATCACAAAATTACTACATGATGTATAATTGCTAAACTCAATTCAAAAAAGGACATCTAAGCAAAAGGTATCTTCAATCCGTTAGAAATGCAATGGGTCACTAACCTAGATGACACCCTCCATTTACACATGGACACCACTTGGGCATCTTGTCACTATGCTCTTACAAAGGCAGAATCCCTTAATAGGGAAACCTTATATGAAACGGGACCAAGCACCCTAGAAATGGCTTGAAGACCTTTGAAGACCTTTGGGAAACGCCCAATCCTTTTATTGGTTACGATGACCCCTATTATGATAACCATGACTCAGATGTTGATGTCGACGTCGACGAAGAATGATTTCAAGGAAGAGATGGATGAGACTAAACAAGTCCAACACTTAAAAATAAAATAAAAGGTCCTAGAAATGTCTTGATGCAGCTTGACCTTGTCCATGCATATCAGGAACACTTATTACCCCTGCAGAGGCCTTATCCAGCGGCAACTTTGTCTCCAGCCAGACCTCTACTTTCTTTAAATCTGTCAATCACAAGCCAGGCCTCTACCATCTCATGCAAAGCTGATTGTAAATTGTATTTGAGTTTGTTTTGAGTTCCACGGTCTACAAATAGCCACTTTGTATCATTGTAAAGGCAGAATTTAGCCTTCTTCAGAAATCCTTTTCTTATGACTTATATAAAGAGTTTGTTGAATCTAATAATATCAGTTCGCTTATTATATCTAGTTCTTTGTTCTATTCCATGCTTTCAAGTAATCTTCTATATGTCTTTAGCGTTATATTTTCTTAACCAATCCCATAATCTTCTTACACCTCTCTCTCTCTCTCTCTCTCTCTCTCTCTCTCTCTCTCTCTCTCTCTATATATATATATATATATATATATATATATAGAAAGTAAAGTATTCCACTTTATTGCTTGCATGGATATTTTATTTGTCAAATTTCAGTACTACGAGGACCTAATGTGAAAATTACAAATTGCTTTCATGGTATGATGGTGAGAGACCCTTTTATATCTAATCCTCTACGTAGGCACGTACACATTTAAAAATAAGCATCATAATATATAGATGTAACCTTTTAAACTTACTGATGTTCATTTTGAATTTTTGCCCACTTTAAAGCATCATAATATATAGATGTAACCTTTTAAACTTACTGATGTTCATTTTGAATTTTTGCCCACTTTAAAAAAAATATATTGTAATTATATTATCTGGTAAACTATGTAAATTGATTTAAAAAAATAATCATTTTAGTAAAAAAGAAGAAGAAGAAGAAGAAGAAGAAGAAGAAGAAAGGTATTCTTAAATGGGTTTGATGTAATTTTGAATTAGAGGGGATACTTTGCACAAAATTATAGTAGATTTGAAATACAATTTAGGACACTTGAGGAAAGATTAAAATTAGAATAATTTGTATATATAGTTGGAATATGGCTCTTTGGTTAGAATGAAAAAAAAAAAAGGGAATATGGCTCTTTGGTGTCTACTTCCGCTATTTACAAACTGACCCTTATTGTTTAGTTCAGATTAATTTTCCAAAAAAAGGAATTAAGGAGAAAAAACTATTTTCACAAATAGTTAAAATACAAAATGGAATAGAATTATAAAAAAAAGGGGGGTAAAATATTTAAATTGAAAAAAATATCTGAAATATATCTAACTCTTTACCCCACATTTTATCCATAGTTATAACTAACAAATTGTGGGGTGTCCGAGGATAGAGGAGAACAAGGAGCGAGACGTCATTCACAAGTTCATTGGGGCAAAGTTGGTTTACTCGAGGCGAGGATGGGGAAGGTGCATTATGTCATATGAGCACCCGAGTGGAAGAAATAGCATTCTGGTGGAAGAAATAGCATTCTGGGAGAAGAGTAGTGTGAGGGTAGAATGCTCCCTAAAAAGGTATACCTACCACTCCCGTATTGAATACTCTGTAACAACCTTATCACTTGCATTAATGAAAAAATGATCCCTGAACAGTGTTTTCACAGCTAGCAACCCGTTTTACCACCTTCAGTAGAGCCTTGATGGGATGAGTATCAAAAGAAAAATTTTGGGGTGTACAAGTGGAGGGCCAAGATGCCAACAAGGAGAATATATAAGAAGAAAGAAGCTCTACAATGAAGAGATGGTTTTTTGAGGAGAGAAAAAGAAAAAGAGAATAGTGCACGGACTGATATAAACTCAAGAAATTCTTATATAAGTACACTTCCTCGGAAGGGATCGAGGTGAGTTTTTTTTTTTAGTTGCTTGGCTCATTTTTCCTTAACTGTGATTTACTTCATTAGTCAAAAGCCTTAACGAGCAACTATACTGTGATTGCCTTCCCTTCACTACGTACGAACAATTTTATTGTTTGAAAATTGTTCGAGCTTGGGTTAAAATACAAGGTACTACTATCCTAGGTGGGTTTGGGCTTTTAGATCCAGCACTCACACAAATCATTCAAAACTATTTCACTTCCAAATAGTTGGTTATTGTGAACAAAAAGTATTAAAATCTGTTAGCATGCATAATGCATAGCGCATGCATGAAACTAATATAATTTAATCCTTCATTGAGTGTTAATAGGCTTGCGTAAGTCAAACTTGATCGTAAATATTTAATATAAACTAAGAGATTTTATTTTATAATATTATTATTATAGAATAATATATATATTATAGAATTTATTGTCTTTTATTATATTAAATAGTTTTGATGAAGAATATAAATTTAGATTACTTATTTAACAATAAAATACTTTATTAATTGAACTCAACGGAAGTCACATTGACTTTTTTAGTTAAACTAGTTAACGACAAAATATTTTATTTTATTTTGAAAAATTAAAACTAAAACTATTGCACGTGAATCATTGTCCTTTGTTTAAGACTTACGATCTAGGCTGACTTAAGGGTGGTCCATCTCATTTTATTGACTGTGCCATGTATCACAATCTACTACAGCTGCTGCGCAATGCTATCTTGGTACATTATTTTCTAATTTGTGAGTTTTATATATGTTTTTAATAAAAAATAAATATCATAATTTTTTTTAAATACTTCCAATTATTTTGTGTGTCTAAGTCTACTTTAATTCTTTATCTTTAATTGATTTTCCTAATTTTCCAACAACTCATTTATTTAGTGCATCAGCATTGGTGTTGCAAAAAATTTAGAAATTTAGCACTATAAAAAGTTAATTTATCTATCTTACTACCTCACTTTACAAAACACTCAATATCAATGATTTTATTTTAGCATTCAATATAATAAAATAATATATCTATTACCATAAATAACCACCACGACACCACTACCACTAACACAATAAAATAATATATCTTTTAATAAAATATTATTTTTTCTTTTACCATATCTTTGGCTGTGCACTTACCTCAAAAACTAAAAAATTTGGCTGTTTCCACTGATACAGTTCACTTTTGCTATATTTTGATGATAAATTTAGTATTTTAGCAAAATGCCTACACCATTACTCATAGTGTATCAGCTCCAACTTTTAATTCAATATTTTATGAAATAAAAGCAGGTTCTTTAAATTGGAAAAAAAAAGAAAAAGAAAAAGCTCACGCCTATTCTTATTTAAAGGGAGGAAAAAACAAAAGCAGAGTAGTTGGTAAACTTGGTTTACCCTTGCGGTTAGCAAGTTCTTTATTATTGTGTCAAAAAATAAGTAAGTGGCTATAAATCATTATAAGCATATGTCATGCTTGAAAATTTATTGTATCCATAAAATAAAAAGAGTTATAAAAAAGTTATCTGTAATTGAATTTTCATAACAGCATAAAAAACGGAATATTCATAATCAATAGCTTATAGCTCCAGGCTCAAGTCTTTTTTTTTTTTTTTTTATGGGTAGAAAATGGATTTTCATTAACCAATAAAATCTCGAAAAAGTAAAGCTCTTCTTCTAACAAGTGTATCAGCACACTAATTATCTTTTCTAAACCAGTGTTTGATTCTGAATCTTGAAATTTTCTTGAGTTCCTCTTTTGCATTTTGCCACAGCAACATCATTTCCATTCGAGTCCTCATCTACTTTCTTTAAAAAATCCACACAACAAGCTTTACATCCAACTCTGTTTACACAACCGGAATATTTAAATCAATACGCCTATTTATTCCTTCTTGCAAAGCCCATAGTTCTGCTGCAACATTGGTGGAAGGATCAAGTCTTTACTCTTCACCAAACATCGTTCACATATTTTGCAAACTTGTGGATACTTTTGGCCTGATTAGCAATTTTGACCATCGCATGTGAAAATCATTTAATTTTCGAATTTTCACATGCAAGTGTCCAATAAAAGATTATGTGCTACAATATTTCCGGTAAATTTTTAGAAATTAGCAATGCCAATTGGGGCATTTCTTATTTTCTAATATATCCTTTTCTTAAGGGAAAAAAAAAAAAAAAAAACTTTGCCTAACCTATGCCAAACTCATGTAGGGTGATTACTGATTACCGAGTATAAATTTTTGACTGTTTGAAATTTTGTATTCATTAATAACCTTTTCCTCTGAATTTTTTTGTGCCACATATGGATCTTTACCAAAGTTTGTCTAATATAGCAACATTTTTGTTTTATAATAAGGTATGTTCAATCAAATTCATGTATCTTTATAATTTGTTGTAGGGTGTTCTTGAGGACTCAATCACATAACCATCGAACATAGTTTTATCTTCTTGGCTCCTCCCTGACTGCTCTAAACCATTAGATCGGTCCAAGGACAAGAAGGGGTCAACAAAATTATGTTTTTCTGTATTCCCTTTTTCTTTGAATTTTTTTGTACCACATTTGAATCTTTACATTTTTTTTTTTGGCCTATAGATTTGTACAAAATTTTATCTTCATTGATAAAGTAGCATTTATGTTTTATAATCCAGTATGCTCAGTCAAATTTTCATGTATCTTTCTTATTTGTTTTAGGGTGTTCTGGAGAATGTAATGATGTAACCATCAAGCAACTTCCACACCAATGTTAGGGCCTCAAGGGCATGGATAAGAATAATATAAAAGTTGAAGACAAATGATGGACAAAGATGAGAGAAGATTAGAAGAGCAAATTAACTTTAATTAATGGAGTGGAACTATTTCTATAAAAATACAAATATATTATTTTATATAAATGAAGAAAGAGCAACGTGTGTTTAGAGGATAGTTAATAATATTCTTTAGAAAATTCTCTCAATTATTCCCCGACTATGCGTCATTTTTTTTTTCTTCAAAAAATTGGATATTTTGATAGAAAGAGAGTTTGTTGGATTTTTGTTTAGTGACAAAAAATTAAAGAAGGTTTAGAGTAAAATCTTTCTCATGTGTACAGTTGAAATTTTAAATACATATAAAGAATTTAAATAACAAGATAAACATACAGAATTTTAAATGTGATCTTATTTCAAATCCAACTCAGGAAGTCTTTAATCCTGAATGAGGAATAATTTTTTGGATGCAGAGAGAAAGAGAAAAAAATCAAAAGAGAAATCGTTTTTTGCTTATTTGATATGCAAAGCAAAAGAAAGGCAAATGATCTTTTTTGACATTTTTGCCCTTATGAATATATTTTTGATTGATATAAAGTTTTTTGTTTGGTTAGTAAAGGAAGTGCAAAAGAAGTTACAGTTTTCATATTCATTGGTCTATATGTCATTATATAATATATATATATATATATATATATAAGTATAAATACATTTAATAGTTCAATTTTTTTTTTAATTTTCATGTTTATTAGGAGATTATAATTTTTTTTTTAAAATCTGAGATAGAAATTTATTCTAGCCTAATCTAAGTATAAATGTGTGAAATTCTCTTCTAGAAACTTGAACCCTGACTCTTGCCCCCGAACCTCATAAAAACTTATATTTATGGAGCAACCATCATGCTAAGGGTGCGCAGTGCTAATTAAAAATTTTTCTTAGACATACATTAGATGCATTAAAAATGACTAGCTAAATATGTATGAGAGAGAAATATAAAGGCTAGAAAAATTTATGTATTCAAACAATTGAAAAGATGATTAACAAAATAAATAAAAATTAAGAGTAATAAATTAGTAACATAAATGGTACCTCTCAAATATTAAAGCTTATGGTTAAGGCTTAGAGAAATGGTATGTCCATAAAATTTTCAAAACATTTTAACAATAAATCCTAAATTGTAAGTTGTTATTGGTTACTATTAATGGAAAAAAAAAGAAATTTAAATGATGGGTTCAAATTAGAACCAGTAATAACCTACCACCTAGGATTTATTGTGAAAATATTATGAACACTTCTCTAAGTTTAACTCTTAAGCAGAGAAGACTCAAGCACATATTCTGTATGCAGTATTTATAAACCAGCACAAACAAAGAAGAAAACATATTCTAATAAATAGTTTCATCAAAACCAAAAACCAATGCATGCCTTCGAGGTGAAAACAAAGTAGGAGCCCATAGCTTCATAAAAAAAAATAAAAGTAGGAACCCATATCATCACTCACTCCCTCCTTTCCATTTTTACACCCATTTGTTGCCTAATCTATACCTTCTCTCTTGATTCCAACCAACCAATAAAAATAAAATAAAATAAAATGAAAGTGTTATTCTTTTCTTTTTACATGGGTGGATCATAAGATTAAGTGACACAAGCCACACAATATGTTTAAAACACAAAATTTTTTATAAAAAAGTTCAAAATGTTAAGATGTTAAATTTTTATAAATAATTAAAAAGTGGAACGAATAGTGTGCTAAGGTAAAAACCAATAAAATCTCATAAGTTCAACTATTTTGAAAAATATTGCAAAAATTAGTATGCCAATAACCTTACTCTGACCCGCAACATATTTTTAACACTCAACACAAAAAGAAAAAAAGAAAAAGAAGAAATAGACACTTTTTACCTCTCCAGCAAGAGAAATAGAGAAAAAAGAAAGAAAAAAAAAGTGTACATATTATCTTCCGCCTTTTCAGTCAAAATAAAAAAGAAAAAAAAAGATATCAATCTATCCGTTTGTGATTTCTGGTGACGTGGTCCTATGAGAATTGGCCAGCCATAAACGTCCCTGGAAAATCGAATTATAAGTCTTTATTTTATTTTTTTAAATACTTTTTTATTGAAATAAATGGTGAGTGATAACATCATCCATTTACATTAAAGAGCACACAATACTAGGCCTCTTGGATGCACCAATAGCTGCATGGCAGAGACGTGGGCACTCAGAGGTGGTCTGCTCTTGGCCAAGGATATGGGATTGAATAATCTCATCGTTGAATTGGATGTATTAAGCGGAGTTTTGCCCATGAGCAATGCTACTACCAATTTTTATAATGGAACTTTTGTTGACCGATTGCAAGAACTTGGTGAGAGATTCCCAACAAGCAGATAACTCATGTCTTTAAGGAGGCCAATTAATGTGCGCGTTGGCCATATTAGGTGCAAGTAGTTTATCATCTTTTGTTGTATTTTTGAACTCACCGCCTGTGGTGAAAAACATTATAGTTTATGATAAAGCTAACTTGAGATGTAACAAACTGATTAATTCTTAGTTTTATGCAATTTTCATGATTGACAAAATATATATATATATATAGAGAGAGAGAGAGAGAGAGAGAGAGAGAGAGAGAGAGAGAGAGAGAGAGAGCACAAACCATGTCTTGCTAAATGTGATTGAAGACTCTGTTGCTTTTGCTTTTAATTAAATTTTTTTCCTTTTTTTTTTAACATGTAAAACGTAGTAGAATGTTGTATAATTGAAAAATTGAGGGTGGAATTAATTGTGGTCTTGTGACAGCTTTTGTCAATGCCGGTAAGTTTTGTCCTTTGATGTTTTGCCTATTGGTGATGTACATTTTAACGCTAAATTCTTTATTGAATTACTGTACTTTTATGTAAAGGGAGGAAGTAATAAAGTTGCTTATAACTTAATTTGACATGCTTTATGTATTTCAAATTTTATTATATGAATAGAGGAAATTCTACCACCTCTTTTTTCTATTGTCCAAACTGACATTGCTAGTTTTTCTTAATTAAATGAATTATGTTTTCAATTTTTTTTTCAATAGTATTAAAAAAAAGAGTACAAACTCTCATGCAATTTGCAATGCCCATGTCCCCATGTCCCCATTGTTAGGCACTTTAATAATAACTAGTGTTGGTTGCACGTGCAAGGCAAGTGCTACTCCAGTAGTGAGAAAATTAATACAGATTTTGTGTGTGAAATCATAAATTTTGGCTCACCCAATTTGACTATATTAAAAAAGAAGTCTAAGGATACAACAAAATATCACAATATTTTTACAATATCTTCATTTTTAGGATCTGAGTAGATATTTTTTTATTTTATTTGAGAGAAATGCTACATTCATAACATTTTTAGAACAAATTCTAAATGACAAGTTATTATTGGTTTTAAAGTGATAATATTGTTATTGTTATTCTCAAAATATTTATTTGTAGTTGTGGTTGGTCACAGTCTCATATTTTATTATTTTATTTTGACTTGTAAGAAATTGATACTTTAATATTTGTAAAAATATTGTGAAATTTGTTGTATTAGTATAACAATATATGTGCCAACTTACATAAATATTTAAAAGAAAAAAAAACACAAACTGATTACTTGGAAAAAAAAACTTTAGGCATAGTAGAAATTAATGTTAAAATGTTGTGGACTTAGTATTTTTTTATTTGATCTATAAGAAACTGAGATTTCAACAATTGTGAAAATATTGTGATAATAATAAGTGTTGTAATATTTTCTCAAAACATTTATTTTCAGTTGTGGTTAGTTACAGTCTCATATTTTATTATTTTATTTTGACTTGTAAGAAATTGACACGTCAATAATTGTGAAAATATTGTGAAATTTGTTATGTTAGTATAACAATATATATGCCAGCTCACATAAATATTTCAAAGAAAAAAAAAACACAATGAAAAAAAAAAAACTGTAGGCACTGTAGCTTCAGTGCCAGTTGAATAAACCAAAAGCACTGTAGCTCTAGTGCTATTCATCAACAATAGCTTATCTATGATTTTTTGTGAAATTAATGTTAAAATGTTGTGGATTTAACATTTTTTTTATTTGATATATAAGAAACTGAGATCTCAATAATTGTGAAAATATTGTGATAACAATAAGTGTTGTAACATTTTATCAAAATATTTATTTTCAATTGTGGTCACAGTCTCATATTTTATTTTTTTATTTCGACTTGTAGGAAATTGATACATCAATAATTGTGAAAATATTGTGAAATTTGTTGTGTCAGTATAACAATATATATGCCAGTTTATATAAATATTTAAAAGAAAAAAAAAACACAAACCGATTACTGGGAAAAAAAAACTTTAGGCTCTGTAGAAATTAATGTTAAAATGTTGTGGACTTAAGCATTTTTTTATTTGATCTATAAGAAACTTAGATCTCAACAATTTTGAAAATATTGTGATAACAATAAGTGTTGTAACATTTTTTTTTTAAATATTTATTTTCAGTTGTGGTTGGCTATAATCTCATATTTTATTATTTTATTTTGACTTGTAAGAATTAATACGTCAATAATTGTGAAAATATTATGAAATTTGTTGTGTCAGTATAATAATATAAATGTCAACTTACATCAATATTTAAAAGAAAAAAAAAAACACAAACCGATTATTGAAAAAAAAAATGACTAATTAAACCAAAGCACTGTTGTGGCTACAGTGCTACAGTGTATTGTGATAATAATAAGTGTTGTAATATTTTTTTAAAACATTTATTTTCAATTTTGGTTGGCTACAGTCTCATATTTTATTATTTTATTTCGACTTGTAAAAAATTAACACGTCAATAATTGTGAAAATATTGTGAAATTTGTTGTGTCAGTATAACAATATAAATGTTAGCTTACATCAATATTTAAAAGAAAAAAAACACAAACTGATTACTAAAAAGAAAAAAAAAAAAAACCAATCTCATATTTTATTTTGACTTGTGAGAAATTGACACGTCAATAATTGTAAAAACTAAACCAAAGCACTATTGTAGCTACAGTGCTACAGTGTATTGTGATAACAATAAGTGTTGTAACATTTTTTTTAAAACATTTATTTTCAATTGTGATTGGCTACAGTCTCATATTTTATTATTTTATTTCGACTTGTAAGAAATTGATAATTGTGAAATTTGTTGTGTCAGTATAAAAATATAAATGTCAGCTTACATCAATATTTAAAAGAAAAAAAAAACACAAACCGATTATTAGAAAAAAAAATAATCTCTTATTTTATTTTATTATTTTATTTCGACTTGTAAGAAATTGACAAGTCAATAATTGTGAGAATATTGTGAAATTTGTTATGTCATTATAACATTATAAATGTCATCTTATATCAATATATAAAAGAAAAAAAAAACACAAACCAATTATGAAAAAAAAAAATCACTAAACCAAAACACTGTTATAGATACAGTGCTGCATAGTATTTTGCATTGGATGCACAATGCCAAAGAACTGTGCACGCATTACACAAACTAATTACTGAAAAAAAAAAAACTCACTAAATTAAAACATTGTTGCCATTATAGTGCTGCACAATGCTTTTACACTGACAGTGTTTTGCACTGGATGCACAGTGCAAAAGTATTGTAGCGGCATTCCCTCTTTTATTATAAAGATAATAATACACAAGCAAGTCAAATATACCATTATTTAACGGGGTGGACTATCTCATCAAAATAAAGTAATACAAGCTGCTTATACTATATTCGGAGTCTAAATCTTCTGTTTATTCTTTCTACTCTATTATATACATTATAAATAAAAATATATCATTTGTCTAACTATTTTATTAAATACTAAATTTATGACTTCTATTATTTTAATTTTCTAAAATAAATAAATAACCCATCATATTTAGGTAATTGAAATAATAGAAGGTATAAATTTAGCATTTAATAAAATAGATGGACATATGGTATGTTTTTATTCGTGGAGTATATAGTAGAGAAGGAAAAGTGAGATAGAAGATTTGAACTCCTACCCCTTTATTTTTTGATAACTTATATAAGGTAAATTACAAATTACACCCCTAAATTTTGGGGGTGATTGGATTTTACACCTTGAAGTTTCAGAATTTGGATTTTACCCCCCTGAAGTTTAGTGATGTTTGAATTTTACACCTTGATATTTCAGAATTTGGATTTTACCTCCTATAGATTAGGAGTGTTTGGATTTTACTCCCTAAAGTTTTAGAGTGTTTGGATTTTACATCCCAAAATTTTAGAATTTTAGAGTATAAAATCCAAACATCCCTAAACTTTAGGAGGTAAAATCCAAGTTCTGAAATGTTAGGGTGTAAAATCAAAGTACCTCAAATTTTAGGGGGTAAAATCTAATTTCTGAAATTTTAGGATGTAAAATCCAATCGCTCTCAAACTTTAGGGGTGTAATTTACAATTTACCCACTTATATACTTGAAATAAAAAGTTAAAAAATTAGTTTATTTTTAGAAATTTAAAATAAAAATGAAACAAAAAGTAATATGAGACAAAAAAAAAACATTTTTTAAAACATACACATATAAAGACAAAAGAAATTTACTTTTTTTTTTTAATAATAGCTAAAAAGTGATATTAACTATTAATAAAAATATTCCCTCAAAAAAAAACTATGAATAAAAATAATGACCATTAAAATTTTGTCAATTCAACTCTAATAAAATAATATTACAAATATTATTCTCTCCGAAACATTGCTATTTACAAAAAAAGAAAAAGAAAAAAAAGAAGCAAACAATCTCCCCCAGCCTAACCTATCATATCTTTCAATCTATCTGAATGTGATTTTGGCTGACGTGGTCCAATGAGAATTGGCCAGCCATAGAGGTCCTTGAAATCGCGCTAGTTCTACAATTTTTCCTATATATGGGAGCAAAAGTTACAAAAGTCTGTACCAGTTTGGATTTGGCAGACCAAGAATTCGGTGTTTGAAGCAGTGTCTTTCACTTCCACTACTTTCAGACCACACACTCTTTCTTCAGTAATTAATATAAACACATTCTCTTTCTTATTTATTATTCAACTCCACCACGACTATCTACCAGCACTTATTAGTGGGGAAACAATTAGTGGAGAAACAGTCGCCAATCCTTGCTTATCTTGTTTTCTTTTCTGGGTTCTTCATGCTTTGAGCTAAAGTATTAGTCTTTTAAGTTCATTGGGTTTTCTTCTGTGTACTTGTTATTGCTGTTCTTACTTGGTTAGCAGTTAGCAATGGCTCTTTGTGCATTTTCTTTTCCTGCCCATGTGAGCAGGGCAGCAGCTTCAGATCCTCAGAAAGTTGCTTCATTTTCATCTCACTTTACCTTGGGAACAGATCTACAGTGCCAATTTCAGCACAAGCTCAATCAGGTTTGAGTTATGTTCATATGTATTTGTCGTTTGTTTATCAAACAAACACACTTACTACATGTATGAAGGAATACCCATGTGGCTGAACTGACGAAGGAAAACTGGGTCTTTTTCATTTTGTCATTATCTTTAATTATTATCTTCTTGTTATTCTGAACTTTTGTTGAACTTGAATTATGTTTTGTGGTGAGGTGTGTGTGTGTGTCATTTTTCGGTTTGATTTTGAAATTTCTGCTATTTTAAATGTCCAAATAAGCATAAACTTATTGAAAGAAATGGTTGTGTTTTGTTCTGAATAAGTACAGGTCAGGAAAAGGCCTGGTGGGGTTTGTGCATCACTTTCAGAAAAAGATGAGTATCACTCACAGAGACCGCCAACTCCTTTATTGGATACCATAAACTATCCAATTCACATGAAAAATCTATCTGTGAAGGTACAAAACTACAAACATATGTATGGCTATTACAATTTCATTTCAAGAGGAGCCTATCATGGTTGTATAACAGTTATAAAAAATAAGTAATAACATCATTCAATACCTTGATACAGGAGCTGAAGCAACTCTCAGATGAACTGCGGTCTGATGTTATCTTTAATGTTTCTAAAACTGGAGGTCACCTTGGCTCAAGCCTTGGTGTTGTTGAGCTCACTGTGGCTCTCCATTATGTCTTCAATGCCCCTCAAGATAGGATATTATGGGATGTTGGTCATCAGGTTCCAATCTCACCTTCCTTAAGTTCTCCTTTGATAAGCTTTAATGCTCAAACTTGTTTAATCTAGCTCAAAAAAGAATATTTCAATGGGACAATTGTTCTTAATTTGATTGTTACTTTTACTGATTTTGCAGTCTTACCCACACAAGATCTTGACTGGGAGAAGAAATAAGATGCACACCATCAGGCAGACAAATGGGTTAGCAGGGTTCACAAAGCGCTCGGAGAGTGACTATGATTGCTTTGGCACTGGTCACAGTTCTACCACCATCTCAGCTGGACTGGGTACTTATCTGTTAAGCTTCAATTTCAGTTTCAGGACACATTAAGTTCAATATGTTCCAGTGTATGCCGCTGTTTATCTTATTGCTAGACTAAAACCTCTTTTAAGAATTGCATTTACAGCATAAGATGATACATAATTCATTTTTGACGACAATTCCATGGTTAACTTATTCTCCATCCTCAAAAGATTTATGTTTCTTCAAAGTTAAAGACAGTGGTCTCCTCTATTATTTGTTCATATGGTTATTTGTGGGATGCTGATAGATTTAAATAACTCAGAAGTTGTATATCATGCAGATTATTCATGATATAACATGCTATCTGTTCCTTGGAAATACAATCGATTGACTATCAATGACTTGCTGATCTCTCTATCTCAATTAAAATTCATAGTGCATACAGTTTGATTCTCTTCTTGGTTTTAACCTTTGGTATATTGTTGTGCAAACAGGAATGGCTGTGGGGAGGGATCTAAAAGGAAGGGGGAATAATGTAGTTGCTGTTATAGGTGACGGTGCCATGACTGCAGGGCAAGCATATGAAGCCATGAACAACGCTGGGTACCTTGACTCGGACATGATTGTTATTCTTAATGACAATAAACAGGTTTCGTTACCTACTGCTACTCTAGATGGGCCAATACCACCTGTAGGAGCTTTAAGCAGTGCTCTCAGTAGGTTGCAATCTAACAGGCCTCTCAGAGAACTAAGAGAGGTTGCCAAGGTATGAAACAATGAACTTGAGTGATTTGCAAAGAAATTGAAACTGGGATTACTTTTATTCTGACTGAGAATTTTACAGGGAGTTACTAAACAAATTGGTGGTCCCATGCATGAACTGGCTGCTAAAGTTGATGAATATGCCCGTGGGATGATCAGTGGTTCCGGATCTACACTTTTTGAAGAGCTTGGACTCTATTATATAGGTCCTGTTGATGGTCACAACATGGATGATCTTATTTCCATTCTCAAAGAGGTCAAAAGCACCAAAACAACGGGTCCAGTTCTGATCCATGTTGTTACTGAGAAAGGCCGGGGATACCCATATGCAGAGAAAGCAGCAGACAAGTATCATGGTAAATACAGAAGAACCATTACCATTAGTTTTTTTTACTGATATAAAAAAAATGAAAAAGGTGGTTGGGTGAGGATTTTGACTTTACATGGGACTGACATATTTTGGTTTTATTTTTCTTAGTTTTTCTCTTTGCTGGGGATTTTCTTAGCATTTGAGTCCACAAACTTGTCACTATTAGGTCTCACTAGATCTAAAATGACTATTAAAACAATTTTGTTTGTTTGAAATGCTATGCAAGGAAAAATTGTCCTCCTTTATTTGCTTTGTAAAAGATATATGATGTATATAGTCAGACAAGAGTGTGCTAAATTTCTTTTTTCTTGCTTAGTGATGAACACACTTGGTCTTTCTTTTGCAGGAGTGGCCAAATTTGATCCAGCAACTGGAAAGCAATTCAAAACCAAGGCACCTACACAGTCTTTCACAACATATTTTGCTGAGGCTTTGATTGCAGAAGCAGAAATTGACAAAGATATTGTTGCAATCCATGCTGCAATGGGAGGCGGAACAGGCTTGAATCTCTTTCTACGCCGTTTCCCAACAAGATGCTTTGATGTTGGGATAGCAGAACAACATGCAGTTACTTTTGCTGCAGGTCTGGCCTGTGAAGGTGTTAAACCTTTCTGTGCAATTTATTCATCTTTCATGCAAAGGGCTTATGACCAGGCAAGTCCGAACGGTTCTCTAACTTTCTCCTTATCATTGTTCAATTGAGAACTTTCTAAGATTTCTAAGATGACATTCTGTAATGGTAATTATATTACTGATATTGGTTCATACACAGGTAGTACATGATGTGGATTTGCAGAAATTGCCGGTGAGATTTGCAATGGACAGAGCTGGACTGGTTGGAGCTGATGGTCCCACACATTGTGGGGCTTTTGATGTCACCTTTATGGCCTGCCTCCCCAACATGGTGGTTATGGCTCCTTCTGATGAGGCAGAGCTCTTTCACATGGTTGCCACTGCCGCTGCAATAGATGACCGGCCCAGTTGTTTCCGATACCCAAGAGGGAATGGGGTTGGTGTTCAGCTACCACCTGGGAATAAAGGCATTCCCCTTGAGGTAACTTTCATCTGAGAGTCTGCTATCTGTCCCAATATTCAAGAAAATATTTTAATGTACTTCTAAACAAATTGGAAATGGATTGTCATTTTCTTACAGGTTGGAAAAGGCAGGATACTGATAGAGGGTGAAAGAGTGGCACTTTTGGGCTATGGAACAGCAGTTCAGAGCTGTTTGGCTGCAGCATCTTTAGTGGAATCCCGTGACTTAAGAGTCACAGTTGCAGATGCGCGCTTTTGCAAACCATTGGATCGTGCCCTTATTCGCAGCTTAGCAAAATCACATGAGTACTTAATTACAGTTGAAGAAGGATCAATTGGGGGATTTGGGTCTCATGTTGCTCAGTTCCTGGCCCTTGATGGCCTTCTTGATGGCGAAGTAAAGGTATGAATCTAAATATTGTTGCAGAATTTTGGCAATTTTAGAAATTGAACTGAAACACTAAAGTGTGATATTTTTATGAACATATTAGTGGTGAACTCAGCTTATGATAACTCACTTTGTACCACCTTTGCAGTGGAGACCTCTGGTTCTGCCTGATCGGTACATTGACCATGGATCACCCGCTGATCAATTGACTGAAGCGGGCCTTACACCATATCATATTGCAGCAACAGTGTTCAATATAATTGGACAAACAAGAGAGGCACTGGAGATCATGTCTTAAAGAAAACTTTAAAAGAGGTCCTGGTTTTACACTTCCAACAATGTACAAATTTAAGCTGTAATGTAACTTTCTTCTATCATTTTTTGTAAAGTAGTGTCAACTTATAAATGTAACCTATAGTGGACCTATCCAATCTAGTACATCAAATAGCAGCATCCACTTGTTATGAACAACCAGGGTACTCTAATTGGAAAAGCATCAAAGGTGTAAAACATAGACTAATTAATTAGGTACATAATGTTTGGCAATCTAGTTCTGTGTTTTATAGTAAAAGTCGTGTCAATTTTGGAAGTCTTTGATAAATACTGCTTCATAATTGTGGATTGCAAATATTTGCATTGCCATACATTCCCATTCAAGGTAAATGTCGCTTAAGCGACTCATGTGACCGGCAGATGCCCCAAAGTTCCAACATGAAGTCGTTTTGATTTAGCAATCCCACGATAACCGTAATCAACTTAATTGAGCCAATGGGATCTGTGCACTTGTTAATCAATCTTTCATTCCATCTATAATTAGCCAAAACTGTAGTGTAAAACCGTTTCTACTGTGCAACTGGTAGTTAGTTAGGATTCAGTTTCTTAGTTTGTTACAGAGCTCTACTCTTGTATGCATACAACAGAGTATAGTTTTTTTTTTTTTGAGAAATAATTACAAGAAGTTGCTAACCTCACAGCTTGAACCAGTTCCTCCCTAAACTCCTAAGCACTTTGTACATAGAGATGTGCCAATTCAACTAAAGGCCTTTGGCACAATAGAGTATAGTTGATGTATTATTTTCTTGTATTCTTTCCTACTGCATTAATAAGATTTGGTTTCTACTCAGAGCCAGAGTATTAGAGTGAAACACACAGAAAGTTTCGAAGTATTCACCAAATGTAACAGGCGTATATTTTCTCTTATAGGCTCTAGACAATTCTCTCCTAGAACAAGACATGAAAAAAATCATTTGAAATCTTTGTCAAACAGCTGTCCAAGTCTTTGAGCATAAGTACATTCAGTGATCTGTTGGGGTGTTTTGCCACTGTCATATACCTCTGCTGCTTAGAGATTGGCGACAGTCTTATACATGATTGTGGGAGAGTTGAGATATTTAACCAACACCGAGTAAAGAGTTACTATGATTAATGGAAAATTTATAATGCACTACTTGCAAGGAGGTGTCTCATGGAGCGGTTTCATAAGACCATCTTCTCATAGCATGGGAGATTCACAAATGTATGGATCCCATATTTACTGCTGTTTGAGGCTGGTTGTTGTTGTTGCCTTTATTTATTTATTTAATTATTTTTATAGTTTTTTTTTAATATTTATAATTATTTTAAAGAAGTGCAGGAGGCAGAAATAGATCAATGGAAGCATGACATTCCTATATAAATGTCTATTTGGTAATAACTTTTTCTTTTAAGTTTTAAGCTTAATTTTTTATTATACAATTTTTAAACTTTCATTGTTTGTAGATATAAAATTATCCTTTAACCAAATTTCAACTAATAAACAAACAAGCATTTTGATTATTATTTTTTATTAAAAAAAAAAAGGTTTTAGCAAAAAATGACATTGAAATGCACACTTATTACCAAATTTAAATAGCGGTTTTAGGATTATTATTATTTTTTGTCATAATTCTGACGTGGTAGATTGTGTGGTGCCTATAACTTTTATATAGACCACTATTTTTTAATCCACCGAACACAATTTACTATGTGTGGTAAATTTTTTTTTTTTTTTTTTTTTTGGAACTACATTTTCTCAATTTAAAACAACTTTTGATTTGAAAGGTTCATAATTCTCAACAATAGATGGAATCCCCCAACCCCACCATCTATTTTGGTGGGATTAGATGAATATGGACATAGAAGAGTAGTGTTTGCTTATTGCCTACACAGTGAAAGGTCATTTCAAATCAGGTTGGCTAGATGCAATACAGATTTCATTCGTGCATGGATATATCCTTTCATATATATCCTTTCATTGACACATACACATACACACACACACACACATCGCAAGTTTGCATCAAAAGAGTGGAGGGACGGTCATGAAATTGAAAGTTTTTTTTGAAAGTTGAAACAATGGCCATTGTCGATTGTCATGTCATGTATCTTTAAGCCAACAAAATAAGGTGTCACATAATTAGTGGACCTTTTCCGTTCCAATAACGACGAGTTTATTAGTGAGTGGGAGATGATTTTATCCAAAACACAAACAAAAACAAAAACAAAATTAAAAATAGTGGGAGATGATGATAGATAATATCATATTCAAGGCTAATATGTGGGAGAGGATGATAGATCTATCATAATCGAGGCTAATATGATATATTAGCCTCTCTTTTTTTTTTAATACCTATATGATAGCCTTAATTATGGGATAGAGAGTTGAATTTATTCTAGAATAGGGTCTTGTAGGAGTTGAGGACACAAAATTCTTTACAATCATTTTACATTATTAATATGATAAATTGTGATTTTTTTCTTGATAATTATGATATATTGTGAATTTGTGATTGTCTAATGCTAATAAAAATTGTTTAAGGAGTAAACCCACATGAATTGAAGTTATTCCAATAATAATGTATTAGTACATCAATAATTATGAAATGAAAAAAAATGCTATTTTTATTTATTTATTTATATATATTCATTAACATTATTGATATTTTTCCTAAAAAAGAAAAACATTATTGATGGTTGTACAATGCATTCACATGTTCAAGTTTTTTTTTTTTTTTGGTTGAATGAAAAAAAATTGTTGAAACAACTGTATAAATTTAAAATATGAGATCTTTCTTAAAAAAAAAAAAAAAAGAAAAAGAAGAGACAAATAGTAGCATCTTTTATCTATCAAACTTTCTAGCTTCTTGAGGGAATTCATGAGGTGGAAGAATCTTCATACTATGCAGTACTGACATTGTTAATAGAAAAGGAGCAAAAATCCAAAACTATTTTGCAAGAAGATCTTGTTGGCAAACACGAGCAATTGATTTGTTACCACATTAAGCCAAAATAATAAAGATATGACCTCTTGTGAGTACTGAGTCAGTGAGTCTCACTGTTTTGGAGATTGAACATTATCCATAGCAATTACGTCTTATACGAAAATCCCAAATTTATGTTGGTTGAAACACCATTTCGATTTTCGAGTTTAGACTAATTAATTATATGTGTTCGAGTGACAGAAAGAGAGACCAATAAGCTAGGATTGCTGAAAGTCGATTTCCAAACGTGGAAAACTCTTCAGAATTTTCAGACAAAATTGAAATGTGATCACGTGATTTCATTTTCACGCGATTTCACTTACTCCTTATTATATGCCCTTTGAATTATTACAGCCTCCTCTCCAAAATAAATTATTTCAGCCATGTAAGCACGTGCTATGAACAAATTTTATTATATGCCTCTTAATTTTATTTTTGAGATAATTTCAATTTATGGTGTTCGTTTATGAGGATTGCTTTTTATTATCGGACTAAGATACCAATTAGTTTTTGGTGTAAGCAATAATTAAACTCTAAATTTCATAAATCCTCTTAATTACTTAATATTAATTGATGGTGAACTAAAAATCTAACTCCAGCTCATCCTTAAGGCGTCCAAAGCGGAAGGAATGTCCCTCATAAGGGGGTTGTCCATACCAGGATGACCGTCCATGGGAATGAGGGTCATCCATCTGGAAAGCTCCTGGAGGACCTCCCGACACTTTAGAAATTCCCAAACGTGGATTTGCCTACGAAAGCTGGCGATGGAACCACGTACCATTTTTCCAAGGCATGAGGAAGATCCAGGCTCATTTCTATAACTCATTAAATACTTAACTTCCAATGACAGTTATACAAAAAGACATAACTCCCATGACGGTTGTGGAAGTTATTCTTGAACTCTTGAACCTCCTAAAATATAGGGGAATTTACAAATCCAATAACTGTTTTTAGGACGCACTATATAAACATTCATTCGACTAGACAAAGGTACGTTTTTACAATTTCAAAAAAGTTGGAACTCCGGAACTTGTGAGAGAAACTAACTTTGGCATTGGAGGGTTCTTAGCCGGTCCATCCCGGTTACCTTTGATCACTTGTTCTTTCTTTTTCAGGCCCATAAAACAATTGCTAGTCTTTTGAAGCCCGAAGCATCCAGTCTACTGATTTTCTTCGCATCATCACTAATGGCTGTGGATTGTTTTAAAAAAATGGTTATGAATTGGTCTATATGGTTCTCTCCATATCTCTCTCCGTTGGAAAGTATGTGGGAAGTTTCAAGTCTAAAATCCTGTAACAAAAAAAAGTCCTAAGTTGCAATTTTCCATGGACACGATATAAGTATCATGCTTGGGACAGTCCAAGATTCTATACATATATCGTATGGCCTGTTTTATATATATATATATATATATATATATATATAAAGAGTTATGTTAACGGGATTTCATTAAGGTAATTGTTAATAAATTATTTTCAAAAAAGTTTTTATACAACTTTTATAGGAAATTGAAAAAATTGTCAAAACATTATTTTTTTTTGTTGAGAAAAAGGTAAGAAGTCAAAACATTAACTGTTTGTTCTCTTTTACCATAAAAACTTTCCTAAAATGGTTCACTAATGAATACCATTACGTAAAGTCCTAAGTTGCAATTTCCAATGTAATGCATAGTTTAATTAAAAATTAGGGTAAACTACATATTTGGTATTTATCCTTTATATCATATTTCAATTTAGTCCTTAACTTTTCAGTGTTTTGTCAATTTAGTTCCTGCTGTTATATCTTAGATGAAAATTGTTGACATAGCAAACACCCAAAATAAAATTTTAATTTATTGTCACATCAACGGAAGCTAATTTTCTATTTTGGCCATTAGACATGTTGCCAATTTTCATTCAAAAGATAACGGTAGAGACTAAATTGACATAATTAAAAAAAATTAGGGATTGAATTGAAACATGGTGTATAGGATGGAAACCAAATATGTAGTTTACCCTAAAAATTATATATAAATAAATAAAAATTATATTAATAATTAGTAAATTAAACAATTTTGACAAGTCACATGATAAAAAAAAAATCATAATGTGTAAACACATACATATAATCAGTCATTTGGTGCAACCCTGGTGTATGGTGTGTAAATTTTACCATATTGAAAATAAAAATTTTCAAAATAATTAGAATAAATACTAAATTTTAAATCAAGCAAACCAAAATGTATAAATGGTTTGGTTGGAGCTATCAATCTAAACAAACAGAGAGAGAGACCCTAGCTTTGTTTTCAATGGTAGGGTTCAGGAGGCTCTCTCCGATTCGAGGTATTTGATTGATTCTTTGCAAAATAGATCTATTAGTTTTGACTAGTTTTGATGTTTTAGGGACTTTGCATTTCTTTTTGTAATTGCTTGTGTTGCTTGAATATGAGGTTTAACTTGTTAACTTCTCAATTGTAATTTTGGATGACTACCAAGTGGAGCATATGCTAAGTTATTTGGTGAAATTTGATAAAAATTTTAAGAAACTCTTACTTGAGTGCTAGCTGTAGCTTAGTCTATCTTAATTTTTTTAAATTTAGAGGATGAGAAGAACTCTTTGGTAAAGTGACCTCAACGATTTGAGCTATGTTTTTTTTTTTAATTTTTATTATTGGTTGGAAAAAGTGACCTTAACAATTTTTTAAGTAAGATATTATTGTTTTTTCCTTGCCTTACTTTTCCATAACCGAAAGAAGCCTAATGATGATTTGTGGTTTACTTAGCATTTGACATCAGTAAAGTGTTGATGCGGATTTGACAAGATGCTCACAAAAAAAAAAAAAAAAATTCAATTAAATATGCTACAAGAAATTTTTTTGAGTGATTTAATGAAAACTTTCCATTTTTTTAAATTATAAATCCTGCCTGGTGTCTTGCAAATATAGTGAATTTTCTGTGTATTACAATTTATAAGTATTTTAAAATTAGTAGTTAGTTTAAAATTTTTTTATTGGAATGTATGATTGAAGAACCAATTGTTAAAAGTTTTGTAACTTAATTAGTTGACACTTCTTATGTTTCTAAGATATCCAATTTTCAAATCTCAACCTCTACTATGACTATAAAATTATAAAAAGAAAAGAAAAATTATTGTCCACTTCACATACTACATATGGCCTATTTTGTGTAATATAACATGTGGCATAATTCACTTTAAAATTAAGAATATAGAATTTTTCCTAATTCTATAGTATAACTATAACCTAATTTTGTATTCAAAACTCAATAGTATAACCTAATTTTTTATTGGAGGAGAACTTGGTTCGAATCAAATCCCCTCCTTAAAAAATAATAAAATACTTAATATACAATTTCAGGATATTATTTTTGTCAATTACAGTCATGGAATGCCATTAATTAAAAAATAACCCTTTTTTAATGGAATAATTCTAAAAAGAAATGGAATAGGGTGCACAACAGAGAAAACAAAATACAGTGGAAAGCAATGCAAAAAGAGAGGACATATCCTGGAAAAATTCTAGACAAATCAAATCTTTGGTTCATTATTTTCACATTACTCTAATGAGAAAATGAATAAAAAATAAATTTAAATTGTATATTAAGTGATAATAATAATAATAATAATAATAATAATAATAATAATAAAACAATACACCTGTAATAAACATGTATATCTGATCTACATGATGGAACATGCATTTGGGTTCTCATCGCTAAACATCATTAACCATTCATCATCATTGCAACAATCAAACAAAATTGGTTGATTAGAATCAAGTTTTGAAACCCCCTCATTAGATTCTTTTGATGCATCTTCCTTCTTAACTATAATCTCTACTTTCTTCCCTGTTTTCTTCTTTAATTTCTTCAAAACCTTTTGTGGATCAATCCGACCCGTCACCACAACCCTGTGCTTCTTCATGTCTGTTGTAAATTTCTCCACCCCTTGCAAAATATAAAATTAACAAACACACAAATAAATTTAATACCATAAAAAAAAATTATGGGTTTTGAAGAAAAGAGTACCTTTACATTTGGAGATGGCTTTGGCAACGGTTCTTTCACATGCATTACAATACATTGACACTTTGAATTCTACAACAACAACCTAATACATTGACAAATAATTAAGAAAATGTGATTCTTTTTGTCACTGTAATTCTTAATAGAAATTCCAAAAAAAAAAAAGTAGTTATATTATGATAAATATAATTTAAGAAACCTTATCGGGTACTTCGTCTTTTTTCTTTTTCTTTCCCATCGGAACTGTTAGAAAGAGAGAATAAAACCAATGCATGTAATTGGAAAAGTTCAAAGAGAACGCTTTAAAGGAGAAGGGTAATTTAGGAATTTAATAATTTTTTGGGCAGTTATTCCGTTATAGAGAAGCGAATCAATCACAAGGGTGCAGATAATGTTGGGTCGGGAAATAAACAGTTTTTTTTTTGAATGAAAATTGGTAGAGAATTGTTGTGATGTCTACAATATTTTTACAAAAAAAGATAATATGACAGGTTGTTATTAAGAGTTAATGGTGGATAAATCAGTAATTTTATTGGTGAGTTCAAATTGTGACCAATAATAACTTACCATTTAGGATCTATTATGGAACTGTTGTGAAAGTTTTATAGACATAACACTTCTCAAAATCCTAAGACCACAACATGTTCCACACCTATTTCCTTAACTATCTGATGTGATTCTTTTTTAGAGAAATGACATATCTATAACATTTTTACAATATTTTCACAACGAATCATAAGTGGTAGGTTGGTACTAGTTGTTATTGTTGGAGCAAAAAAGTAATCTTAATGTTAGATTCAAATTTGAATCAATAACAAACTAACCACCTATGATTTGTTATGAAAATGTTGTAAAAATGTTATGGAGATAGCACATTTTTTTTATTATTTTTTTTATAACAACTATTTGATGTGATTGATTGTGAGTGATCAACAAAAGTAGTGAATTCATGTAAAAGTGACATTACTTTTACATGAAAGAGGAATTTAAATAACTTGATGTTTGTATGATATTTATAGCATTGTATTACTTGAATTGTAAATTGTACACTTAAAATGAATACTTTTTCAAAAATTTATAAAACAAAACTAGCCTCTGACAACGGGCTCACGCGCGTGTTAAGAGGCTTTTCTATTTTTTTGAAAAAAGTTAATAATTTGAATCCATTATAGTCTGAGATTACTACGTTTTTCAATTGCAAAAAAAATCTAGGGGTGTGATGCATATTATAATAGATGCAAATTATTAACTTTTACAAAAAAAAAAAAAAAAATAGAAGAGTAATTTGAAAACCATCAGGAGAGTGGTCCTGTTTTAGTAGGAGATAAAGATGTATCTACTTATTAAAAAAATAGTATATATATCTTTTTGGTTTATTTTTTTTTATAAATATTTTTTTTTTATATTTAGTTTTGTTTTTAGATAAACATGGGGTGTTTTTTTTAAGGAAAAAAACAGCATCAACGCAAATTGTTTAACTTATTTTTCTAATTTTTAGGTAATGTTTTAGTAGAAGTTAGAACTATATTTTTATCATATTATTATTTAGTTTTATTTCTACTTAAACATAGGGATGTAGGGGTATTTTAAAACCAAAAAAATCCGGTCTAAACAGGAGTAGCCTCTTAAATAGTAGTATAGATTATATTCTTAGAGAGAGAGAGAGAGAGAGAGAGAGAGAGAGAGAGAACATATTCTTAAAAATAAGAAAATTTTTATAGAGAGTACATATTCTTAAGTACAAGAAAAATTTTATTTTTTTCAAATCACACTTACAAACATTGAGCCTCTTGATTATTCTCACGAATCTATAGCCTCACATTGTGCTCAAATAGATCACAAATTCTTCATCACAGTTCGATAAAATGAAAAACAGAAATCTCCATATAAATAAAACGCATATTCTCACATTATTAAATCAAGAGAAATGATATGTCCACAACATTTTCACAACATTTTTACAACAAATCCTAAGTGGCAGGTTGTTAGTGGTTATTATTGTTGGGGTAAAAAAGTAATCTTCGTGTTAGGTTCAAATTTGAACCAATAACAACTATCCACCTATGATTTGTTGTGAAAATGTTGTAAAAATGTTGTGGACGTAGCATCCCTCATTAAATCAAACAACTCTCAAGAATTCAGTTCGCTACCCTATAATTTTTTCTTATCTGTCCCTCATTTCCTGCATGCACTTGAATTTCTCCCCTCTTCTTCATAGAGTGAGCAAACTTCTCTAAGAAATACTCGAAGGAAAGCAATTTTTTGACTTCTTCTAAAGATCCATCGTCAGTTAGAAGTGCAGCATCAGAATGAAAAAAGACCTTCATTTTTCTAGCAAGATTTTGTAGTAATGGGTATCAAAAGATTCAGAGCTTGTAGGGTCCATTGGTACTGTAGTTGTGTTGTCTGAGAGATTCTTGCATTTGGTTTTCAAGTCATCGGCATACGATGAGTTTAGAGAAGGGTCCTGACCGAAGCCTTTTCCCGTAAAATTATATAGTCTATTACCGAAAGAAGGGCAATGAGAAACTCAATTGGTGCGTGCACCTAACAATAGATAAATTTTTAGTTTTGGGCTAAATTAAGATGGAAGATGAGAGAAAAAAAAAAAAAAAAAAGCAGAAAAAAGAAGAAAAGAAAAGATTATAGTAATAATGGTATAGTCAATATTAGCCGAGTAGCTGGGCTAAATGAAACTTAATTGGCAACTCTATTTAATATTTCGGCCTTAATAAGTTAGCCTCAAAACATGATATTTCATTTGAAAAGGAGAGAGACAATTTTATAGTTAGAATTTTATTTCTTAAGCCTAAAAATTTATAGATTGTCATGTCATTCAAAATTTTAAATAATGTTATACACTTATATTTAGTTCTTTAATCCAAATCATAAATGAATCCATTTCAAATGAAGATGATCGTTTTTCTGTTTGAGCCTAGGTTGATTGAAATTCTCATATAAATTTCTTTCAAACACATGGCACCTAATTAGGCTACCTATCTTAAAAAATCAAACCTATATGAATCTCATAAAAGTTATACAAAAATAGACGTTCTAGTTTTCTGTTACTTTTTATGTTTGTGTCGCTAAAGTATAACATATTTGATCTTCAACAATAACTTGAGACTTTACAAGTTATTAATATATTGATGGATGAAAAATACTTACATGGAATTCATAAAATCGAAGTCTCTTTGATGATGTGGTATAAACATATTTTGCTCATGATGTTAGTATTTTGAGAGTATGTGGACTGAAGTAGGGATGGACCCCCGCCGCGCTGGGGGGGGGGGGGGGGGGGGGGTGACCTAAAGATATATATTTTTCCTAGGTATTCATTTTTATAGTTGGACCCCTCCCCTCCAAGATTATCAGCCCATATTGCTAACTCATAATGCTATAACTAATATTCTTAAATTAGATAAATTTATAAATTGAAACTAGTAAAATCTATAAATTAAGATTGCATAGATGATTGCACTATAATGTATTATAAAATGATGGTGTTTTGTGTTTTTTGTCTTTGTTGATAAATGATTGCATCTAAATATATTAAGAAACAAAAATTTTGTGTATTTGTCTTGATGGATAATTTGTTAATATTATATAGATGCTTATTTGGAGTTTTTTGTTTGTTTTTCTTTTTTTTACTTGTACTCCGGCCCCCTAACATGAAATCCTGAGTCTATTCTTGGACGGAAGTAAAATATTTTAAAGTATAAAGACGATTTGAAACAAAGTTTAAATAACCAAATATTTAATTTAAACTTTTCCTTCTTTCTTTCTATGTTCTTTACCTGATAAAACTACAAGATCGAGAATGTTGAGGCCTTTGCTAGCAAAATTTTGTTTGAGTGATCAAAATTGGAAGTTGGGGGAGGGATGTTGGCAATGGCTTCTGAAGCATGTGATACGGTTCCATCTCTTCTTCCCAGTGGCACTTCCCACAATGATCTCTTATACTACAGTGATCATATCCATACAACATATATATTAAACTTAACAATTTCGCTGTACCATATTATAGAATAGAAAACTTAAAATGAAAATTGTTAAATAAAACATAAATCAAAATGGAACTGCATCCAAATATTGGTCCAGATTACTAAATTATTTTCCAAAGCTTACTTGGAATGAAACTAAGTCTCTAGTAGCTAAGGCCACAATATCAGCACATGAGACAGTTACAGGGCATTTCTTCTCTACTTCAGCTTTGATATCGTCTACAAAGTTGAATACTTTTTTTTTTGTGCAGTTTGATTTGGAAGTGCATCCTTTTTCAACTGTATTTTGTGTTGTAGAGTCGAGTAATACTGATGCATCACAACCCTAAGATATAATTCACCAGATATATAAGCTTAGAAATACTGTCAAATTAAGTAAGTATCATGGTTTAAATAAATGTGATATATAGGAAGTATTCTATAGATTTTGACTTTCATAGGTCAAATATATATACATTCGATAGTCTTTTGTAAAATTAATTAAGAAAATTTGCAAGATCACTTTTAAAATTTTTTTTTACCAAGTATTGTTCACTTGTCCATCACATGTGATGATTTCCTGACAGGAAAAGAGGATTAATTAAGTAATAAAAGAGCAGATATTGGCATAAAATTTTAACAACCTTTTTCACAGTAATAATTGAGAATTTGAGATGGCATGTTACAATTAGAACATAGTAAAAATAATATTGGTGATGAGTTTATAGAAAAGTGATATTATAACTATCAAAGCTTATCACTTTAATAAATTGTGAAATAGATTGTTAAAAAAGTAGTATTCCTAACATTGCAAAAATAACAAAACATTAGAAAGTTGAAAGTTAATGAAATGCTGACAGTTTAAAGGGAGGCAATATCTAATGTTACAAATTCAAGTAGCGTCACACTTACAGTGTGTGGGTCTTATAGGTGGATTGAACTCATATGTTGTAAGTGTGACACTATATGTATCCGAAACATTATATACATTTTTGTTTACGTTTAAGTGGATTGAATAGCCATAATTAGAGGAAAAAAAATTGAAGAGATGCATGTGTAATGTTATCATGAGTTAATAGTAGAGTATGATATATATAGAAAGACATGAATTACCCTAACAAAAAAATTATGAAAATGTAGCCTCAGTAATGTGGCCGCCAAAGCCAATCCTGTGCAACATATTTCCAAGTGACCTCCTTGACAATATCCTCGACACGAGGACAACACTCCCTATAATAATCTTGCCTCAATGGTTCTCCATGGCAAGCTTCTTGAATTGCAAACACTGTTATTATAAGAATTAAGGAGGAACTCAAGCTAATATTCATCTCTTTCTCTCTCTGGGTGAATTTCTTTTTCCTTTGTTTATACTGCACTGCAATGTTATCACTCTTTGCATCCTTATATAGAGAGCTAGCGGCTTTCTTCTTTGGCAAATTAACAATTAATTGTTTAATCAATGATAGAAAAAAGCTAAGCCTGCAACAGTAAAAACTTTAATTAACACCACAAGAGTTTCGGGTTGACTAGTCTTGCAACTTGATTTCTTTCTAGAGTCTTTGGTTACTTTTAATTAGTTGAACATATCATATAAATATATATATATATATATATATATATATATATATATATAGATGATTAGGTTCAAGTTATACCTGGTATAATTTTAAGCAATGTTACACCACTAAATATTTTTTAATTAGATTTGAATATTAACAAATCCACCATTAGATTATATTATCGTCATATATTCTCTATACTTGCAAAAATTTTAAGGTAATTAAAGATTAATAGATGTTATCAATCATTTGTTAAAATTCAAGTTTTTGTAGTTTAAAATAATGCATAAAAAATAAGTTTATGGATCATATGGTAAATAATATCCGATTGATATGAAAATTGGCATGCATGTTAAGAATATATAGAACATATAACTCAACGGTTGGATTTTTAAAATATTAATTCAATAATAAGTTATTGGGTGGTGTAACATTGCTTAGAGTTACATCAAGTGTAACTTGAACCCAACCCTATATATATACATATAATATGAATGAAGCACGAATTTAAGAGAAAATAGTGACTGGTAAGGATTTGACTATAATATTTAGTACGTGGTTCATTTGGTCTCTTATTTGGGATGACCTTTTCAGTACATGAAAAGATTTTTGAACATCTGGTGATCGATGGTGTTCAACACCTAATATGCAACATACCAACAGCAACAAGAAACAAAAGTACAAATTTGAAGATGCTTTCTTGGGAAGATTTTGGTCAACTTTAATTCTCTTTTATTATACATAAACCAAGGGAATCCATTCTCTTGTTGCCATAGTGTTTGAACTAATAATTCCAATCTACCAAATGTTTGTACATCTCGCTCATAAAAAAAAGCTCTATGAATTTTGGGGTCTAAGTCAAAGATTTAAAAAAAAAAAAAAATCAAGTGATATTAATATTTTTTTTTTGAGGTTTTTTTTTTTGGTTGGGGGCAGGGGGAGGGGGGGTTATGTTTTGTTGTAAGAGAAAGAGAGAGGGAGAGAGATTTCAACTTCTAGGTCATAAAGAATTTATCTTTTCTGTTTTGTATATTCTGGGTATAATTCATTAGCCTCCTTTCCCCAAATTTTTTCTTTATACCTTTTGTTAGGACATATGTAGTTCAAATGGTTGTTGACATATGTCGCTATTTTATGTAATTGGCTTATCCTTAGACAAAACGCACTTTATTTGTATTTGGGTAGATTTAGGATGTGTTTAACACTTCAAGAAACAGTGTTTCAAGATTAAGTGTTGAAATCATCAAGTCTGTCCAAGAAACAAGTAAGGAAGTACAAGTTACTAAAGCTCGACACCTGGCTCGACACATGCATTTATCGAGCTTTAAGAAACTGTTTTACTCCGAGCCTCGACAGCTTCTCGACACCTCTATCTGTCGAGAATTAAAGAAAATAGATTTTCAGTTCTGTTTTAAGTCCAATCCATGAATGTGTCTTTGAGAATTCTTTTCTTCTAACCTTAGACATATAAAAGGATTGTTTTAAGGGCCGTCAAACAAGATGCAAGTTGCACAAGTATTGAGCAATCCTTGTTCATGCAATTTGTGATCAAAGACAAAGATCGTGCCCTAGTTCATCTCTTGTGAAGAAGATAGCTGTGTAATGTGCACCGTAGGGTTTTGTGACCGAGCATCTTCTTGATCTTCATCGTGCAGATGATCTGAAGAACTTTGCAGCCAACAACTCTCTTTCTAGTTGGTGAATTGAAGTCACGTACTGGGATCCGCGCATCTGGTTAGTCACGTACTTGGGAGCCGTGCATTGAAAGGAGAAACTGTCACTACAGAACAAGTCCAATTGGGTATTGGTGTAAAGGTTCAACTGTAGGTTGGTAAGGTACTTAGGATTCCTTGCTTGTAACCGCTTGTTGCGATAATAGTGGAGTTTCGGGAGTGGTGACCTTAAATCACCCAGTAGGGTTTTTGTCGTCAGGTTTTCCCCAATCGTAAACAAATCACCGTGTCATTTATTTTCCGCTGCATAACTTAGTTTTGATGATTTTTTTGTGCTGCCACATGATTTTGCATGTTAACTTGATTAATTAATAACTTGGCTAATTAATCAATTTAATTTATCATAAGGGGTCAACGCGTTTGTGGCCTGTCAAGTGGTATCAGAGCAAGCACACTCTGATTAGGGTTTTATCCTTGTGTGTGATCCATTGACCCCTGCTATCATGGATAAAGGTCAATCTCTTATTATACCTCCGTTATTTGATGGCACTAACTATGCATACTGGAAAGTACGCATGAGAGCTTTCTTACAGTCTTTAGATGAGAAAGTGTGGCAAGCTGTGGAGATAGGTTGGACCAAGCGTACAGAAGCGCCGGCCGACTGAGATGATGCCAAGATCAAGGCGGCAAACTTCAACAGCAGAGCATTGAATGCCCTATTCAATGCGGTCACCAATGAGAAGTTCAAGAAAATTTCCTCTACAGATACTGCTAAGGAAGTATGGACCATTCTCCAGACAACCTATGAGGGAACCAAGGCTGTCAAAGATTTAAAGCTACAGAGGCTCACCACAAACTTTGAAGAAATTAAGATGGAGGAGGATGAGTCATTTGATGAGTTCTATGCCAAGTTCAAAGACATAGTGAACTCAGCCTTCAATTTTGGAGAAACCATTTCTGAACCCAAGATAGTAAGGAAAGTGCTCAGATCGCTGCCCGAGAGATTCCATGCTAAGATCATGGCAATCGAGGAATCGAAGGATATTGACAAATTCCTCTAACTGAGCTGGTTGGAAACTTGCAAACCTACGAGTTAGGGCTAACTAGGTTAGGCAAGTCAAGTAAGGGCAAGAGCATGGCACTAAAAGCAAAGAGTAGTGATACAGATGATTCTTTAGATGATGAAGATTTTAAAATGAAGTCCTATATTACAAGGCAATTCAAGAAATTCATGAAGAATGCCAATGGAAAGGACTTCAACAAAAACCGTAGGCAATTCAATTCTTCACAATTCAAGAATTCGGATAAAGGGAAGAAGGATGTTAAGGATGGCGGTCAGTACACTGTTCCCACTGGGCCAAAATGCTTTGAGTGTCAAGGCTTCGGACACATGAAACAAGAGTGTCCAACGTACCTTAAGAGTATAGAGAAGAGCAAGGCACTTGCTGTTACCTTAAGCGACACGGAGCCCGAGGACGATTCCGAAAATGAAGACGACAGAATCTTGAATGCCTTCACTGCCACTGTTAATCCTACTGATGGGGTTACTGTAGAAGTAGATGAAGAAGAGGAATTGGTGGATGCCAAGATTGAGACTATGGATGATCAAGATGATATCCATACCGCTTATGAGAAACTGTACAAGCTCTCTGAGAAGCATGAGAAGCTCTATCGGCTGGCCACCAAGAAGCTCAGTGACATGGAACTTGACCGTGAGGAGCTTTCCACTAAGGTTGAAAAAGTAAATCAGACCATTGGGGCACTGAGATTTGAGAAAAATTTCTTGGCTGAGAAGACCAAGAAGCTTGAAGTGGAGCTGTTTCAAGTCAGAGCACAATTAGGAAGGACATCTAGTGCAAAGCTGGATGAGATGCTAAGTGTTCAGAAATCTTCTTCAGATCGTACTAGAATGGGGTATGAATTCTCTCTCTCTAATACTCCTTCTGCTAGTACTACTGTTTTTGTTCCACCTGCTAATAACATTAAAACTGAGGATAAAAATGTTAAAACTGAATTAGCTAGTGAGAACGTAGACAAGGGCAAGTCTATTTTAAGAGCACCCCCTAAAGTTGTGAAAAGGGAAACTAGAAACCCTAGGACTAAGAAGGCTATCTCTCAAAAGCCCAAACAGAAGAAGCTGCATCTCTGTTATCATTGTGGTGTTGCAGGTCATATCGACCAAATTGCTACAAGTGACTAGCCACTCAACAAAGTAATGGCATGATAGAATCTGGGAACCAGAATCAGCTTCAGACTTCTCTCGCTCCTCTTAGAGACATTCTTAAAGCCCTCATGTTCCTTTCGAATTTGAACGGTTCATATTCTTCTCCCTTTTCACCGGTTCAAGGGTTGACTAAAAGGAAAAGTTCTTCCAAGGTATGGAAGGCAAAGGGATCTCAGTGATTACGGTCACTTCTTCTTTTCTCTCCTTATTTTGTTGTTTTGCATTACTTGAGTGTTTCTTTACTGTTTTGAGTCAGTTTAGTTTTATGCATTGTTTTGCTTTCTTTAGCTTGTTTTTGTTTGTATGTTTTCAGTTTTGTGTTTTAATTTTGCTTTTCTGATAAAAAAAAAAAAAAAATTGAAAAATACAAAAACAGTGTGTGTTTGTGTGCATTGGTTCATGTGAACTTTTATAATGGCCATTGAAACAGAATTTTCTAAACTTTGTATCATTTGTAGCTTAGATGAGCATTCTTCTGCACAACTAAGCAAGTGAGTTTTGTAGCTCTTTGTTTGTGATGAGTAAGGTTAAGTGATCTCTTTTACTTAACACTCGTATCACTCTTTTTGACGGGTAGGACTAAAAAATCCTAAGAGAAAGGCATAAATAACCATCTCACTACTGTTTCTCGCCAATCATGATATGACATCTGTATGCTTCGGCATAGCAAAAGTGCAATGTCAATGACATCTGTATGCTTTGGCGTAGCAAAAGTGCAATGTCAAAAGCTTAACATAATTGGGTATTTCTTTTCTCTCTCTTGTATGCCCATGCATGATATGCTTAATAAAAGAAAATATGCAAAAAAATAAAAAGCAAAAAGATCAAAATGCTTTAAAATATGGTTGCAAGCGTGTTTTTTAGGAGATGTGGGAGTTATAGGATGTACCTCAAAGGTGATAGTCCCCATCAAACAGTTATAATTGTGTGTGAGTTAAAGTGATTTTCTCAAATCTCAAATCGTCATAACTTTGAGACACTTATGCAATCTTGCGATGTTTTCACACACAACACGCAATACTCTTTGCTATTTTTGATACATGTGCAGGTACAATGTGATTTGGCCATCACAAGGTTTACATGCGTTAATGTATGCTCAATAAACTATCTTAACTCATTTTTGAAATATAAAATTGGTTAGACTTGTTTAGTGTGTGTGTGCGTGTTTTGGGAATCATGTGCTTAATTTTTCTATTGAGAGATGATTTTGAGAGATGATTTTGAGAGCTTAATCTGTTGCTTGGATCTTTGGTTGAGTTGCATGCATGATTGCATTCATGTTTGTATATTACTTCTTTTGAAAAACTGTTTTTTAAGGGCATCTCGACACCTCCTCGACACCTAGCTGTCTGTCGAGCTTCTTAGAATTTTTCTAAACGCAGTCTCGACACATCCTCGACACCTGGTAGATCAATCGAGAAACTTTCTGTCTGCTCGATAACTTCTCGACAGCTTCTAGATCGATTGAGGTTCCTTCATGCTTGATCCTTCTTTTTCGACACATGACCTCGATAGCTGCATCTGTCGAAGTGCATTTTCTCGACACCTATCTCGATAGCTGTCTCGATACCTCTCGATACCTGCAGCTGTTGAGAATTACTGAAGGTCTATAAAAGGATTCCTCGCGATTTTCTCTCATTTCGCTTGATCTCTCTCGCTCGATAGAACGTGTTTTCCCTCCCAAAACCTTTCTCACTCTCTCCAAACCTCTTCCTAAGGCTTTTTCAAGTGTTCTTCTTGATCTTCATCACTTGGTAAGCATCTTTTCACTCATTATTCATGCATTTCATGTTTTTAAAACCCTAGGTTTTGTGTTTTTGAAATTTTTGGGATTTTTCAAAATTATTGAGGTTTTGATGAAATTTTTGGGTTAGTTTTATAGATTTGATCTTTAAAATTACATGCATTGCATCACATTAGCATTCTAATTGTATTTTCATGCATTTTGGTTGTGTGCAAATCTGTTGTGTGCTGTTAGGTTTGGATTGGGCTGAGCCCATGATATTTTTATTGTTGCATGTCACATGCTCATGCATTTCCCATGCATACGTTCTTTCTTTTCAATATAATCTTCCTATATTGAACTGCTTGAGACTTTTCTGTTTGTCTTTCTTCTTCTCCCCCTCTCTATGTTTGCGTTAGTAGTGTCTATGACACCTAAACGCAAGTCTATTCCATCCCAGAACCCTCTGCGTTCTAAGGGATCTTCTTCTTCGGATTCTACTCCATTATCTATCCGGTTCCGTGATGAGAAAGCCCATAAGGACTTCTCGGAGAACTTCTCTAAACGAGGTGTTCATTCAGAACGTTACGTTGTCCTGACAGACTTTGCTGATACTGACCTACCCGATGTTATTCACAGTCGGGCTTAGGAGTCACTGTGTGACGTCTCGATCACATGTCCTCTTGTGTTGATACAGGAGTTCTACTCCAACATCCACGGGATTGATTCTTTAGTACCTCTCTTCTACTCTAGCGTTCGAGGTACGCGCTTTGCTGTCACTCCGGAGTTAGTCTCCAAGGTGCTACATGTTTCTAGGGTGGATCATCCTGATTACCCTAGTTGTGAGCGACTATGGACTGTGTCCAAAGACGAGATGATCTCGGCGTTCTGTAAGCGTCCTTCCTCTTGGGGAGATCACTAGTACACACCATGTCAGCCTTTTGCTAAAGGTCCTTGTTTCCTTAACATGGTGATGACTTTTGTTTTGCACCCACTTTCTCACTATAACTCTATCACAGAGCCTCGTGCTCGGTTTTGTTGTCCCTCCTAGAGGACCTCTCTATAGACTTCCCTTCTCACTTTATTTTCTCCATCATAGATGTTTATAGAGATACGGCCACTCGTGATAAGCTCATTTTCTCTTCTGCTATCACGAGGATTCTTCGCCCTTTTTCCATCCGATTCCCTTCGTCCGATCCTTACCATGTCATGTCTGCCATAGACGCCGCTACCGTAAAACGTAGCGAGGCACAGTTTAGATCGAGACAGTCAGATGGTGCTACTCCTTCCTCCCCTTCGACTACCTCCAGATCTGCTTGAGCGACATCTACTCCTTCTTCTTCGAGCAACGTCACGCTAGGAGACATCATGGCGTAGCTTCAGCGCATGGATGCTCGCCTCGATACACTCTCCACGGAGCTGTATTAGGTGAACGTTCGTGTTGGTCGCATCGCCAGGCGACAGGCAACCTTGGGCAGCTTTGCTCCAGAGGCTTCTCCTCCGCCACCTCATGTTTCTTCTGAGACTGAGGCTGATGATGACGGTGATGATGATGATGATGCTTTTGAGGATGATGATGATGGAGATGCGAGCTCTTCTGACGAGATGTCTTCTTGACACTCTACCCTTTGTCACTCGTGACAAAAAGGGGGAATAGATTTGGCATGAGAGTAGTCATACTTAAGGGGAGAGCTAGCATAGGACATTTTTGATAGGGGGAGTGTGGATTGAGGGATGTAGTGAGGATCATATGTATTTTTTTCTTTTCTATCTTTTTAGAGATACATTGATCATGTATTGACATACATTGTACTTATTTCTTGATATATATGATGATGTATATTTCTTTCACCTATCTTTCTATGTGTTGTTTCTTTTCTGTCTTTATACACATGCTTCTTTTACTTGTATGTAATCTATTTTTTCTGCTTCACACAAAGATGCCTTGATGTGTTTTGTTTATAAGTGTTTTAGAAATACAGGTTGTCAAAGTCTACTTGCCATAAACTCTCTTCTTGCAAAGTTTTTTAAGAATTTGTGTTAGGATAGATTTTATTGTATGTAACAAGTGAATATGAGTTAAAGTGTTTTATGACTTCTCTCAAATCTTCATTTGTTTGTTGTGGTTTTGTCACGGATTGCCAAAGGAGGAGATTGTTAGGACATATGTAGTTCAAGTGGTTGTTGACATATGTCGCTATTTTATGTAATTGGCTTATCCTTAGACAAAACACACTTTACTCGTATTTGGATAGATTTAGGATGTGTTTAACACTTTAAGAAACAGTGTTTCAAGATTAAGTGTTGAAGTCATCAAGTCTGTCCAAGAAACAAGCAAGGAAGTGTAAGATACTAAAGCTCGACACCTGGCTCGACACATGCATCTATCGAGCTTTAAGAAGCTATTTTACCCCGAGCCTCAACAGCTACTCGACAGATCCTCGACACCTCTATCTGTCGAGAATTAAAGAAAACAGATTTTCAATTCTGTTTTAAGTCCAATCCGTGAATGTGTCTTTGAGACTTCTTTTCTCTTAACCCTAGACATATAAAAGGATTGTTTTAAGGGCAGTCAAACAAGATGCAAGTTGCACAAGTATTGAGTAATCCTTGTTCATGCAATTTGTGATCAAAGATAAAGTTCGTGCCCTAGTTCATCTTTTGTGAAGAAGATAGCTGTGTAATGTGCATCGTAGAGTTTTGTGACCGAGCATCTTCTTGATCTTTATCGTGCAGATGATCTGAAGAACTTTGCGGCCAACAACTCTCTTTCTAGTTGGTGAATTGAAGTCGCGTACTGGGATCCGCGCATTTGGTTAGTCACGTACTTGAGAGCCGTGCATTGAAAGGAGAAACTATCACTACAGAACAAGTCCAATTGGGTATTGGGGTAAGGGTTCAACTGTAGGTTGGTAAGGTACTTGGGATTCCTTGCTTGTAACCGCTTGTTGTGATAATAGTGGAGTTTCGGGAGTGGTGACCTTAAATCACCTGGTGGGGTTTTTGCCGTCAGATTTTCCCCATTCGTAAACAAATCATCGTGTCATTTATTTTCCGCTGCATAACTTAGTTTTGGTGATTTGTTTGTGCTGCCATGTGATTTTGTATGTTAACTTGATTAATTAATAACTTGGCTAATTAATCAATTTAATTTATCACAAGGGGTCAACGCGTTTGTGGCCTGTTACCTTTGTTTTCCTTATTTTTTGGCTGTAACTTGAGGTTTAATTTATTCAATTAATTAACCTATTTTTTTGGGGAATCAAAGAACTAATCTAATTGGATAAAATTTGGGAGCCTTTCACAATTTGGGGTCCTTAGGGTTATTATTAAATTTTTTTTTTTGTAGACATGGCAAAATGGGCTAAAATTTGTTGACTAGACCCGATTCCAAAGTTTTTGGCATGAATAAAAACAGGCCAACCTGTGGCCCGCCCGTTTTTTTTGGGCTGACCCGACTCTCCTAGCCCATGACCCAACCAATCTTTTAAACTTTTTTCCCATAAAAAATATTTAAACTACACGGCAAGGTGCTAAGTGCATAACATTAACATAAAGGCATAATGCAATGGCGTGTGCCCCATTTATTAAAAAAAAAAAGAGTTAAATGAAAGGAAAAAAAAAAAAAAAATACAAAAGGCAAAACTAAAGCATATACAAGACTACAACTTTCACACAGCTACTGTATTCTCTACACTACTATGTACTATCTAATAGAATAGATTATCGAAAAAAAAAAAAATCTAATAGACTAACGCTAAGTACCAATCAGCCAGAAATCTAAGACTAAGTTACTAACTATTACCAACACTAAGTCTAAATTTAAGTGTCTAACTAGCACAAAACACAACAAAAGTAAAAAAAACAGGAATTTGTGCATTTAAGAAGATTAATAACTAAACATGGTCCATGACGTTTAGTGTTTTTTTTGGTTCTTTTATGAGAATGATATAATCAATGAACTTTGAATCTAAAGTGTATAAACTTAAAATATATACTTTTTTTTGTACTTCTTACGATTAATCTCTCTCTCTCAAATTGTAACTTTGTAATTATAAGCATTCTGGCTATGAGTTATTAACAACATTACATGGAAGATTTTGTTATCATGACTATAAAGAATTTTAGTTATACTCAGAACCGTTAGAATTGCAAGACTATGGAAAGCTTTATGTTTTTTAGTATGTTTATTTTTTTTTTCCCTCACATGCATAATAGTAGGTGCCCACTTAATGAAAAAAGAAAAAGAAAAAGGATATTAGACTATTAGGGATACATTCTCTCTAAAAATTTGACATTTATTTATTTTTTTAAAATTGTTTTAAAGTAAAAATATGCGTTAACTCGACCTGACCCAATCCCTAACCCAATTGACCTGACTTGACCATTTGCCATATCTAATTTTTTGAGCGATTATTTTACTAATGGACAAAATTTAAGTATAGTACTTTAGGTTTTGTTCTTTAAGTTCTCTCCTTAAAATTTAATTATGTGACTTTTTTCTTATGGGATGGAAGTATATTTTTAGGTAAGTAGCCACATGAGTGAATTTTAAAAGGAGAACCTAAGGAACAACACCTAAGTACTGTACCTAAGTTTTATCCTTTACTAATTACGGTTTGGCATTTGGTCTAGTTTGGTCCAATTCATCAATTTCGATCCACTTTGGTTCATTTTGATCCACTTCGGTGTACTTACTTAAGAATGAGAAAAGATAGATTTGGGTTGAGAGTATTATCAATTATTTGAGTAATATTAATTGTAATTATATAATAAGTTTTGATTAACATAATACTTTCCTTAAGAGAATAAAAAATTTGAATAACAAAATTGAAACTTAAAAATTTTAGCTGCACCAAAAGAAATTAGGAAAATATAATACATAATAACAATAGTTAAAAGAATATGGATCATTTCAAAAAAGGATAACAGCAATCAAAAACACCAAAAATGATAAAATTATATATTTGTAAAAATAGAGAGATATGAATTACTTTTAGAAATTATTTAGTTTTTAGGGAGAACAAATTATCTACAATAAAATTTAGAAACTAAATTATATATTATATCACATCTTAAAATAATTATATATTCCCATACAATGCCTACATGGGTTTGCCATTATTCTTAACAATGTCCATGCTTTCCTTCTTCAGAAAAAAAAAATGAAAAAAAAAAGAGTGAGGGTCAAAGAGTATACATGTACTCCATGTCCATGTCCTCCTTGGTTATGACCCAGCTTTATTGCCACACAAATAAAAACCCTAAATGACGAGATTCTTCAGCCCAAAATATATTGATCACACACCACAGTAGGCTTTGATGAGAGAGTCCATTTTCGGCCCATACTCATTGGAATGATGGAAATTAAGGAATCCCAAATGATCCAAAGGCTTATACTGTAACGGGTGTTCCTAATCAACTAACTCTTCTGGAACACACATCAACCCCTTTTGGTGTGTCTGTAGCCCAATTGAATATCGCACTTGATTTCCACCCATGATGACTTGATGAATACATGGGCGTATTCTGTCATTGCTCTATACCTAAACCAATTAAAACTTACATGTCTTGAATATCTTAATCATTGTAATTAGAATGCATGGCAATTTAATTGGTAAGAATTTCAAATAGACAGACTCTATAAGAAATAGCCAGTTTGAAAGATACTAAGATAGAGATCATTGCTAAAAACACGAAAAATTACACAACTGACCACGTTGTGAGTTATGAGTTGTGAAGAAAAAGTGGTGGTCCACACCTCCACTACTCACAACTCACCATACGGCGAGTTGTGAAAAATTATGTAATATATTATTTGTGATCCTAGCTTTTTTCTTAGATAGAATAACGTATGTTCTCCCAATTACTATCAATAATAATACATGTTGGGAATAGTTGGGAAGGAAAGAATAAATTGAATATTTTGAGGCACATAAAATGTTTTCTTCAAGATTAGATTTGTCCCCACTCCAATTAGTTTGCTAAGGGTTACACACCAATGGTCTCCAGTACACAACAAATTAAGCCCGAGAATTTTTAGAATTGGTATCTGCAAATACTCATGAACTTGTAAAAAAAAGTGTGTTCTGCAGAAAATTTTGAAAGATGCAAGAAATAACTGAATTTGTTCTGTATTTATAAATGTAATGAGATTCAAATAATTAGACATCATGAAAGGACGCCAAGGCTGGTTGAGGCCTGAAAATTTTATATATATATATATATTATTTTGACCCCTTAAATAAAAATTTGAACACTGTGATTCTAATTTTATTAAATCCAACTGAAATAAACTTGAATATATACATATTGGCCTTTTTAAATACCCAAAAAAAAAAAAAAAAACCAACAACAAATCAATGTGATATAAAATTTTGAAAAAAAAAAGTAAGTCCAACAACAAAAGTAGGATTTTGTTTATTTTAAATTTCAAAAAATCCCATTAGATCTTAACAAATTTGAAAAAGATGTAGCTCGTAAAAATGATATTGAAACTACCCTGCAACGATTTGAAATATGAAAAAGACAATTGTAAAATTTTCTTTATTTGCATTTATTTTATTATTTTTTTGTGTGATGTTGATATATTCAATTTTTTTTTGTTCTGATTCTCCACAAAAAAAAATTTCTTTTATTTTAGATTTTGAATAATTTATGTTTTTTATTTGACCCTCTTAGAAAGGAATATTGGAGTCACTACTGGCTATGCAATTGGTCTTTCTTGGCTATGAATTTATTTATTTTTTTGCTGAATTTCTTGGCTATGCTTTAGATCGAAGATAGATACTCACCATGAACGCATCACCTGCGAGCTAGGAACAAAAAGGATGAAGGGGAGGAATCAAAACCAATCCATTGTCCATCCTTTGTATCTCCAATCCTGGGACATGATTTTCATGAAGTATAGTTGTGAAGGACTTGTCAGTGTGTGCTGGAAGACCTGGTTTTGTCTCTTTGTCATCCACTTCCCTATATTTGTGCAAACGAAGACGGTAAATGGTGTCTTCCATGTGAGAATCGTAGTACTTCTCCACACCATAGTTTTCGAAAACCATTCTTGTCACAATTTGGTTTAACTCCATTATTAGCTTTGTAAATGAATGAGCGGTTTTACAGTTTTACTAAACAAAAGAGAAAGGGTAATATTAGCTAGGCGACTTATAAATGAGCAAGGTTTCAATCAAGAAATATTATGAGAAAAAAGGAATCAACAATGCATTGTGAGATCGGAAACTATTTCCATTTCACATCACACCAAATACTTAAAAATATTTTTTGGAGTATTTTGAATACATGTTACTATAAAATAAACCGAGTCTTTTAAGAGTACCTCAAATGGTGATTTCCATTGGGCCACACCCACATGAGGTGTGTGAACTTCTGAGGTTCTTCCCAACTCGCGGCATTAACTATGCCAAGCCTTTCGTAGAGGAGAAATTGAGGCCTTTGGCCCAAATATTCAGTAGGATTAGGGTCCTGGGTTTTGGTTTCTGTTGGGAGACCAAACAAATCCTTCAAGGCCCCAAAGATTTGGTTGTGGAGCTCTAAAGAAACATTGTCATACACTGCCACAAAACAACCAGACTCTTCAAGTGCATGGCAAACACTTAGGCACGCAGAGAGCCAAGAAGTTGCACCAGGCTTCGACTCTTCCTAATAAAGATCTATAATTGGAATCTTGGGAAGTATTGGGGAAGCCATGGGTCTCTCTTACACTTTTACTTTAAGAAATGAGACCTTGTAATATAGTGAGCCCAAAGGACTACAAGAGATCTGTCCTTGATTTAAAAAAAGAGTAGGGTTAGAGATACCATACCTTTTACGAGAAAGTATCCTATGAGACACTCCCTCCATGTCAGCAACATGTTTGGTGAGACTACCCACTAAAAATTGGACATGTGTAGCAAAATAAAAATACCATAATACCCTTAAAGATTTCAATAGCCCGCCCATTTTTCCCACTGTTTTTGCCACTGAAAGACACCAAAATGTTTTTCCTTTTTCCAATATTCAGAAACACAACACTCTCACAAACAAGAAATACACTCCCTATTGCTTCTAGCAGCCGACGCCGACGAAAAATCACATCTGCCCTTGCCGGTAATCTCGCTCCACCCAGAAAATTTCCGACAACTGCTCTAGCTTGACGGCAACGCCGCTAAACGCTGGAGTAGAGGTTTTTGCGATTGAACGGCGGTGGATCGACTGTTGCCACCACCCACCTCACCTCTATTTCAAAATCCACCCAAAATAAATGTGATTAGATATTGTGAGGATATTTTGAAGTTACATTTTTGGTTTCTTTGTTGTTGTGTTGTATCATTTCTTTCCCAAAGTTCATCCATTTCTTTTATTTGTAGCACTATTTTTTTTTTTTTTCAGTTCGTCAAATGACCTTCCAAAAGGAACTCAGTTCCTTCATTTCTAATTCGGGCCTTATTGAACCAATAGTAAGTTTGTTAAGTTGCTATTCCACTTTATATTCATTTTGAAAAATTTCATTGGTTGTTTTTAAATTTCTATATTGTTGCTATGCAGGACCTTTGTTTTTAATTGGAGGATTTGATTCTTGATCAGCAGGTATGAATTACTAATTTTTAACAATTCATTCTCATTTGTAATATAAGTTTTGATTGCCTTGTGTGTGAGTTATTTTTCTATTTGTTTTTCGCCAATCACAAATTTGGGAATTTGTGAATATCCCCAACACTATATATTTGTATCTAAAGTTGTGAACTTTGGTGAGAATCCTACTTTTGATGTAATTTTATCTCTTGGAAGTGGAACTGATTATCATGTACTTGATAACTTCCTGAAGTTAGACTTAGTTGACTAGATTTGTTAGGTTCCAATGAATCAATTGAAAAGGGTTTTTAAGGTTTTCTAGATACTTGTAGTTGTTTAGGAATACAGTGGATTAGGATTTGACTATGAATTATATTGGTTATGATTGTCCCCTAAGCAAAAAGAAATTGAGTATATAAAAACGTAAGTAGCGTAAAGGCAAGAGGAGTACATAGTAATAGAAGAGGTTTAAGACCTGTGAATGTCCAACAACAAATATTTTGGTATTTTTTATTGAATTTATGTAGCATATCATATCTGCAAGATCATGAAGAGCCAATTCCTGCCAACTCCAATGCCAAAAATCCTGCAAGAAAAACTTAAGTTTAGCCTAGTCACATTACAGATAAGCAAAGCATGTTTTAGACGCAAAAAAAAAAAAAAAAAAAAAAAAAAAAAAAAAAAAAAAGAGTTTTGAAGAGAATTTTCTATGAAGTTTTCTTAAATCCTTTTTGTCAAGGTTCTAATTTGTTCGTGTTCATTTACATATCAAGGTAAGTTTATCTGGGGATTGACTGGTATCCTAGGACTGTATTTATGTTGCATACTTGCATGTCAGTCTCACAAGGAATAGTTATACTCAGGTACTATATGTATTCCTTTCCTAATCCCCTTCATTGTCTCCCCCACCCCTATGAGATTTTCAATACTCAACCCTCACATAGTGATGCAAGAATGGCGCACCACTATTTTAGTTTCTTAAGTTCCATAAGCTGGTTCTATGATGCAAGGTAATTTCAGTTCTATTAATTCAAATATTGTTTTCCTTAGTTTCATCAATTAATTTTAATTTTTTTTTCTATTCCTCTTTGTCTAGGAGAATTTGCAGCTTTGTTTTTTCCACCTGAGATGTGTTCTGATTACCCTATGGTCAGCTCTACAAGAATGTTTCAAGAAAGTTTCTTTTTGCCACAATTGAATCAGGTACTTTCTATAACTGAAGTTTATCATATTCTTTTATATTTATTATATTTTTAACTATGATATTTTTTATGTAGAGCTCTAGCACATCAAAGGATGACACAAGACTTTGAAGAATCTTGGATAGCTTTTATGACAACTTTTTGGACAGTTTCATGTTGGATAGTTTTTTTTCAAGACACAACTTTTTGGATAGCTTTATGCATAGCTTGTAGCCGCTTTTTGGATGGCTTTATGCACAGCTTGTGGCCACTTTTTAGATAGCTTTATGCACAGCTTCTATCCGCTTTATTTAGATAGCATTATGCACAATTTGTAATAGCTTTTTGGATAATATTTGTAGCTGACTTATAAAACTATTCCGACTTATAGTTGCTAACTTAATATCATTTTTCAATTCATGTTTTTATCTTCACTGTCATTTCACAAGCCTATACATGAATAACCATTCTATGCTATAATAACAAATCATTTACTAACTCAGAAAAAGAAAAAAAAAATCATTTACAAAAGATTTGCTCTAACAAATCTAAAACGGAAAATTTTTCCCAACAATTTCCTTCTAAATGTCTTCAAGCTATGTTAAACAAATAGACTTTAAACAATGATAGCTTCTGAGCATTTATGTGCTTGAGAGGTTGCCTTGTTTTCTTGTCAGCTCTTCTATTTCTTTTAATGCATTGTCGCACTCCACCAGCAACTCATCCCGTTCTTTTTTGTAAGTTTGCAACAGTTCCACAACAGAGACAATCTTTAGCTCCAACCCCTCTACCATCTCATTAGATTTTGCAATTTTGCTTTCCTGTGATGATTTTTTATCTAAGGCAAATTGGAGATCTTCCATTGCTTTGCTTAGCTTTGGTACTTGTAGTAGTAATTATCTCAACGTCAAGGCTTTGTCAATACACACACACACACACACACACACACACACACACACACTTGCATTAGTAGTAATAATGATTAAAATCAAGCACATAAGAAAAATTCTTAACTTATAAACAAGGAAATCGTTTGCAGCAGTTTCAAGAATATGATAGTAGCCAATCAAGCCTTTTGTAACTAGCTAGTATATGCTAACTATACAGTCAATTAAAACTAAGAAGCTTCCTATTTGGGAGTACATATTTTCATGCAATTAATATGTATTTCAAATATATTGGTATACATTAGCATTGAAAAAAGTTATAAAAACAAAAACATCAAGCAAACCTGGTGTGGATAAGGCGCCACTTGCATATAAATTGTATGTGACAGGATACAGGTGCATGTAGGCGCACATAGATTGCTTTCCTAGACTTGAGGTCCATCATTTTCCTGCACTGTAAAGCAGGGGCTGGGGGGTGGTAAGTTGTAAGAAATCTTAGTGTATAGGTGCATATATAAGTTTCAACTTTGTGGACCATTGAGTGAGATAGAATTAAAGTAAAATTTTTGAGCAAAGTCATCATAAAAATTGATAATATCAAACTGCAAGATAATTACTCATCATAACTTCATGATCTTGTAGATAAATTCAATAACAAATACCAAAATATTTGTTGTTGGACATTCACAGGTCTTACACCTCTTCTTTTACTATGTACTCCTCTTGCCTTTACATTACTTGCGTTTTTATATACTTAATTTCTTTTTGCTTAGGGGACAATCATAACCAATATAATTGATAGTCAAATCCTAATCCACTATATTCCTAAACAACTACAAGTATCTGGAAAACCTTAAAAACCCTTTTCAATTGATTCATTGGAACCAAACAAATCTAGTCAACTAAGTCTAACTTCAGGAAGTTATCAAGTACATGATAATCAGTTCCACTTCCAAGAGATAAAATTACATCAAAAGTAGGATTCTCACCAAAGTTCACAACTTTAGATACAGATATATAGCGTTGGGGATATTCACAAATTCCCAAATTTGTGATTGGCGAAAAACAGATAGAAAAATAATTCACACACAAGGCAATCAAAACTTATATTACAAATGAGAATGAATTGTTAAAAATTAGTAATTCATACCTGCTGATCAAGAATCAAATCCTCCAATTAAAAACAAAGGTCTTACATAGCAACAATATAGAAATTTAAAAACAACCAATGAAATTTTTCAAAATGAATATAAAGTGGAATAGCAACTTAACAAACTTACTATTGGTTCAATAAGGCCCGAATTAGAAATGAAGGAACTGAGTTCCTTTTAGAAGGTCATTTGAGGAACTGAAAAAAAAAAAAAATAGTGCTACAAATAAAAGAAATGGATGAACTTTGGGAAAGAAATGATACAACACAACAACAAAGAAACCAAAAATGTGACTTCAAAATATCCTCACCATATCTAATCACATTTATTTTGGGTGGATTTTGAAATAGAGGTGAGGTGGGTGGTGGAAACAGTCGATCCACCGCCGTTCAATCGCAAGAACCTATACTCCAGTGTTTAGCGGTGTTGCCGTCAAGCTGGAGCAGTTGTCGAAAATTTTCTGGGTGGAGCGAGATTACCGACAATGGCAGATGTTATTTTCTGTCGGCGTTGGCGGCTAGAAGCAATAGGGAGTGTATTTCTTGTTTGTGAGAGTGTTGTGTTTCTAAATATTGGAAAAAGGAAAAATGTTTTGGTGTCTTTCAGTGGCAAATACAGTGGGAAAAATGGGCGGGCTATTGAAATCTTTAAGGGTATTATGGTATTTTTATTTTGCTACACATGTCCAATTTTTAGTGAGTAGTCTCACCATACATGTTGCTGACATGGAGAGAGTGTCTCATAGGATACTTTCTCTACCTTTTACACAATTAATGATACGATTTTTTACTGCCATAAAATAAAATGATATCCTCTGTATTTTTTTCTTTTTCAATTTTTTTAAGGGAAAGATAAAACGTATTATTAGAATAATATTAGTACACGAACTATAATGGTTATGGTAAGTTTCAAATCAGTGAAGAGTTTTGTAGTTTAATTGATTGACATCTCTTAATATTTTGAAAGGAGATATTCGGGATTTAAATCTCCCATCTCCTATTATAAATATCGAATAAAAGTCATGGTTTATAGATGAGTCTTCCCTCTCCATGACCTCTCAAGAAGTGTTATGTTTACAACATCTTCACAACATATTATAGGTGGCAGGTTATTACGGGTTTTTAATTTAAATCTACTATGGAAATTATTTTTTGTCCACTAATATTATCAAATAACAACCTACCACTTAAAATATATTGTGAAAATATTACGAAAATATTGTCAGCATAGCATAAATATACTCTTGAAAGTGGAGAGATCTACACGTCCTTTCTTCCAATAGATGCTCGTAAGGAGATAAGCATGAACTGTTGGACAACAATTCCTTAAGAATATGTTCGTGGTCTTCATACTTCTAGCAGTAGAGTAAATTGTAGTTGAAATGATATGATTTGTTATGATGAGTTATGCAAGGGCAGGTACCATAGTTTTTATAATTTTTTTTGTTAGGACATATGTGATACATGTTAGGAACATATGTCAATATTTTATGTATTGGCTAATCCTTTGACAAAACACACTTTACTTGTATTTGAGTAGATATAAGTATGAAAACCATGCAAGTCTGACCAAGATTCAAGTGAGGATGTGTTGTTCATTAAAACTCAATAGTTAGTATTTATCGAAGTTTAAAAGAGCTATTTTAGCCCGAGGCTCGATAGCTGCTCGATAGATAAGGAATCTGTTGAGATTTATGAAGTTCAGTTTTTCAAAACTGATTTTTATCCAATCCGTGAATTTATGTTTAGGCTTTCTTTTCTCACAACCCTAAACATATATAAGGATTATTTTAAGGGCAGTCACAGGTTACATAGTTGCATAAGAGCACAATTCCACAAGAGTGAAGAAAAGTGTTGAGGTTCAAAAAATCATAACACAAGACCCAAAGAAATAACACATTAGGCCAATTCCATGGAAAGCAAAATTGAAAAGAGGTTGAGCTCACAAAAGAAAAAGATGGTAGGCCCAAACGATTTGAAGCCCAAGATCCATGAAGGGGCAGGTTTTAGAGCCCAAGAAACAAAGGAAAGTAAGAAAAAGGCCTAGCTTGCCAAGATTAGAAGACCAAAGAGAGTCTAGTAGACAAGACTGGGCCGAGATCTCGGAGACTGCCAAGGGCTCAGGATCCCTCCGGGTGTGCAGCATAGCCAAAGTAGGATTAAGACAACTCAAAATGGGAACTAAAAGGCACAAGAAATGAAAGACTGATATGTCCTTCTCAAGCACTTAATGACACGGTACAGAACTAGAGGGTGGGGAAAGCAACAACTCATGAGCAAAAGGCTGATACCTCGGGGAACCTAGAAAGATGAACCATAAGGGGAAGTAGCTAGGAAAACCATCGACTTGGCAAGGAAGGATGCAGTTCACTGGGAAAAATGACAAAAAGGAAGGGCGGCCAAAAAGCTGAGTTTGGGAAAAGGAAAACAGAGAAGTCTTAGAGAAAGAGAAATTGAAGGTTAGCTCCCCCAAAGACATCTTAAAATGGAAGGTCAGCAAAAGGACTTTTCGAGAAAAGGCATCAAAAGAAGAAAACTGTGAGAAAACAAGGAATGGGTCAGCCACCAAAGCCGATGGGACGTTGCGGGCTCTATTACCCAGGGGAGCAAAGAGAGAAAACTAGCGGTACCCTAGAGCCCTGAGGCAACACTATAAAAGGAGGAAGTAGCAACAGTGAAGGGGATAGATATTCAGCAAGAAAAAAATCAGATAGAATCATTGAGAAAAACTCTATAAAATTCAAAGGAAACAGGGGAATATCTCCCGGTATCCCAGAAACAACCACTGCAGCATATGCTTGGATTCAAAAGGATTCAAACTTTGCAAGTCTTAGAGGTCTAGAGAGCCATCTAAGTCTGTAATTTTTGAGTTTATTTGAACCTCGCATTAAGTCTTAGTGAGCTCATTGTAATCCATAATTAAGAAAATTAATGAAATATTTTCCTGCTGATCCCGAACAATTGTTTTGTGTTTTTTTCTTTATTACATTGCCTTCCTTTGCTATTTTCTTGTTGTTCAATACATATATTCTCGCTTGCTAGTGTATACGTATTGTAGGAATCTTGCCTGTGCACCACTTGGTTTGTAAACAGCCCATTTAGCTGCGGTAAACCAAGCCCAGTCCTTTCAAACTACAACAAGAGGGCCCCCCGGGTCCTTGCTTAAGCTTGGGCCTGGACATCGTAAAAAAAAATAACCCTCACAAAAAGTGTGACCGTAGGGTTTTGTGACTAAGCAACTGCATGATCTTCATCGTGTGATAAACAGAAGAACCTTGCAGCCAACATCCTTCTTAAGTTGGTGATTGAGTCGCGTACTGTGATCCGCGCATCTATTGGTTAATCACGTATTGGGAGCCGTGCAATACAAGGAGAGATTGTCATTACAGAACAAGTCCAATTGAGTATTGGGGTAAGGGTTTAACTGTAGGTTGGTAAAAGGTACTGAGATTCCTTTACTTTTAATCGCTTGTTTTGATAATAGTGGATTCTCGGGAGTGGTGACCTTAAAATCATCCGGTAGGGTTTTTTCTGTGTAAGTTTTTCCTATTCGTAAACAAATCACCGTGTCATTTAATTTCCGTTGTATATTTAGTTATTTGGTGATTTATTTGTGCTGCCACATACATTACATGTTAATCTGATTAATTAATAAACTTGGCTAATTAATCAATTAATATTTCACAAGGGGTCAATACATTTTTGGCTTTTCATTTTTACATTTGATGATATTATCTATTATTACAATAAAGTAAAAACATGCTACACACCAATGTAGATCCACACAAGTGTTTAATAAACACTACCCTTATTTTAGGAAGACAGCAAAATCTCATTATCTCAAATTAGTTTCACACTATCTTTATTTGTTATTACCATAAAATAGAGTTGTGCTGGATTATTACGAGAAAAGTAGTGCTACGGGTATTACAAATTTTACTATATTAAGCTTAGAAACTGATGTATCACAAATTACAAAAAATAGTATAATTAGTAATATAAGTTTTACTATACTGAGCTTATAAACTAATGTCTTACCAATTACAAATAGACAATTTAAATATTCATATATAAGATAGTTAAAATACACCAATCACATTCATTAGCACATAAGTTTGTAAACACTTGTAATACATTTAGTATTTTCTTATCACTAAAAACAATTCAAAATTTCAAGTATTCATTTACCAAATAGTTGAAGCTTACCAATCACATTCATTGCTATATTAATTTATAAATTTTATGTATTAAAATTTATAATACCCTTAGGCCTAGCATTTTTCTTTGGAAAATGTTGTGACTTGTGGGATTTGGGATTAAGATCCAATGCAATACATTATTTGATTCATTTCATAAAATATTTTTACTTCTTCACTTTCTATCTTTCAAATTTTCTTTTTTATTAATTGATTGAGGTTGAAAGTTACTTTTTTTTTTTTTTTTGCTTTAAGAGTAGTTGTGATTGGTTGTTTGTCATTTTAATATAAACCCATCATTTTTTTCTTTAACACTCGCAATCTATCCTATGGACAATTACACAAATTATGTCATTTTATGTTTTCTTACCATTTTTTTTTTCTGCCTTCCACTCTAACTATTGAAGCAATTGCACATGGTGATCACAAATTGACATGTGAGACCTTTTATCTAGGGACGTAGCTAGCTTTGGACTAGGGGGCCAATGGCCCTCCCTAATTTTTTTTTGAAAAATATTATATATATGTGTGTACTAATTTTAGCAATTTTGTTCTATAAAATTACATTTTTTTTTTCCTTTAAACAATATCATTGATTCTATTAAGAGTAGTGACATACTCACAAACTTTTTTATAACATTTTTACAGCCTGTTTTGATAGCAAATTCGTATTAGTTTGCACATAGACCCACTACTCACATCATTTTTTTACATCAATAATTTATAAAAATTTTTGTACTGCTAGTATTTTTCTCATTTTAGTAACTGTAAAAAAATTTATAAATCTAAAATTTAAAACAAAATATACAAGCCCAAAAAAATAACTCAACAACAAAAATTACTTATAGTAAATCTTTAAAAAAGAATTAAGCTCAATTAACCAATTTTATTTAAAATAAACAATCCAATCATTTAAAAAATTCTAAAAAAAAAAGTTTGTTCTTATCAACACTAAAAAAAAAAAAAATCAGCAACTATTTAATAATAAAATCAAAGGTTAATACCGCTACACAGAGCCAACAATAAACTGCCCCTTAACTCAAAGCTCCGTCCCTGACACGGTAGGCTTGACATGTGAGGCTTTGTCGTGGAATAATGATGAGTTTGCACGGAGGAATTAAAGACCACAAATGACACATCTACCCATTAAAAGGTCAGCTCTGTTCGACAATGAATTACACACCTAATTTTGTCACTGTTTGATTGTCCTTTTCTTCATTATTTATAAATTTTGCATTTTCATCCATTTTAAGAAAGTTTTTACATCACTTTTTGAAATACTGTCAAAACATTAATTGCTTTATTTCATTTTCCCATAAAAACTTTCCTAAAGTGGATTATTAACCAATGCCCTAAGGGCATTCGTTAGCATTTCCCTTTATTAATTTTTTTCGCCTTGGTATTCACTATTAAGATTTTTTTTTTGGGGTAAAAATACAATTGGATTGCATTAATTTAAGGGCAGAATGGAAATATTATTTTAGTAGTTGTTTAAGTTTTTTGAAAATATACGTGAGCGAAAAAATATTATTAAAATATATGTGGCGTTATTTACGAAAAATTATTGTTCAAATATCCTTACCAAATACATTCTAAGTGAATCATAAAACATAAGTAAAACAGCATCTGCAGTAGGAACATCTAGAATCACAAAATCCTTCTGTTGCATGGCTCCATTTTTTGGGAGCTTATATGTACACTGATTAGCCTCTTGAAAGCTTGCTTAGAGCATCCACAACAGATGTGCCAAATGCCAAATATTTGGCACATTTGGCGCACCAAATACAAAAAACCCCTTTTATCAGATGTGCTAAATGTGTCAAATTTTTGCAACATGTTACAATATCCTCATAATTTGGCACGGTACGGACAAACAATTGCAAAATATATATTGTTATTTTATTCCATTTTCTCTCTCTTCATCATAGATTTCTCTCTCTCCGTCTTCTCATCTCTGTCTTCTCTATTTGCCTTCTACAGCACGCCAATCACCAAAGGCCACCACTCGACGCCACCAATCTCACCAAAGACCACCACTTGATGCGGCCGACTATCTGTCTTCTCTATTCCGCTTCGGGTTCTTTTTTTTTTTTTCCTTTTTTCTTTTTTTTGTTCACGTTTTTTGGCTATGGTTTGATGGGTTTGGATGGGTAGATCGGTGGTGGGTGGGTTCGGGTTGTGAGTTATGGCGGTGGGTGGGTTGAGTTTCATGGGTTGTGGGTTATGGCGGTGGGTGGGTTGAGATGGTGATGGGTGGATCAGTGGTGGTGGCTGGGTCGGCTAGTGATGGGTGAATGGGTTATGGTGAATCGGTGGTGGTGCCGATCTCTGTTCTGATTTGTCTTTGTTTTTGTTTTTCTGTTTTGGTGGTTGTGATTTGATGGTGGATTTGGTGGCGGTTGTTGGTTGATTTTGGTGGTTGTGTTTTTTTTTTTCCTGGTGATTATGGCCGCAACAATTTTTCTGGTTGTTGTTGTAGTTGCTGTTGTTGAGGATGATGATGATGATGATGGGAGAGGAATTTAATATATTATTTTAATGTGTTGTAAATATTATTTTAATATATAGAATTGAAGAATAAAACATCTGATAAATGGGATGTTGTAAAATGATGTGGTAAAATAATAAAGTAGGCTTTTGATGCCCCAAAATGACTTTTTTTTTTTTTGCGATATCTGCTACAGATGCTCTTATTATTCAAATTTCAGAACTTACAATTTTTTTCATTAATGCAGCCTTTTGTCTAATATTCACAGATTCCAAGAAAGGATTTCATTTTATTTTTTGAGAGTCGAGAAAGGACTTCATTTCTTGGGGTGATCCCAGATAAGATGGCGTGAGGATTTGAAGCAAGAAATCTCTTCTTCATTATCTTATCTTATATCTAATATATATATATATATATATATATATATTAAATTAAAACCTCAGTAAAGAATTCAAATTAAGTTTTAGTTACATTATAATTGTTTCAGCAAAAAAAAAATTTACATTATATAATTTTATGCTACTTATCCTTCTAATTGCGTTCTAGTTCTATCAAGTGTCTTAATATTTATATATACTCTAATTTCTGTCAAGTATATATCCTTCTAATTACACTTAAATTTTGTGTCAAGTATATTTACATGTAAATTCATACATTTAAACATTTAATATATATATATATATATATATATATAAAAGAGGATTCAATTAAAATTTATTGTACTTCAATCTAACATTATGAATGAGCCAACATTAAAGAACAAAAAATTTAATTTTTCAAATCACGCTTACAAACGATAAGCCTTTATTTTCACATAAATCCTATGGCTTCATTTTGTGCTCAAATAGACCACAAAATCTTCACAATTCAATAAAACTAAAAATAGAAATCTCCATATAAATAAAATACACATTCTCTAGTTATTAAATCAAACAACTCTTAAGAATTTAGTTCACCACGCTACAATTTTTTCTTATCTGTCCCTCAATTCCTGTAAGCACTTGAATTTCTCCCATCTTCTTCACGGAGCAAGCAAACTTCTCTAAGAAATACTTGAAGGAAAGCAATTTTTTGACTTCTTCTAAAGATCCTTGGTCAGTTAGAAGTGCAGCATCTGACTGAAAAAGACCTTCATTTTCTAGCACGATCTTGTAGTAATGAGTATCAAAAGATAGAGAGCTTGTAGGGTCCATTGGTACTGTGTTGTCTGATAGATTCTTGCATTTGGTTTTCAAGTAATTGGCATATGATGAATTTAGAGTAGGATCCTGACCATAACCTTTTCCCGTAAAATTATATAATCTATTGTTGAAAGAATGGCAGTGTGAATCTCCAATGGTGTGTGCACCTGACCATAGAGATAATTTCTTAGTTTTTGGGCCAAATTAAGATGGAAAAATGAAATGAATTTTTTTAAAAAAAGCATTATGGTAATAATGGTATTGTCTATTGCCGAGCAACAAGGCTAAATGAAACTTGGAACTTCTATTTAATATTTGGAGTTTTAAGTCAGCCTTAACCTGACTCAAAATATGATCCAATCAATTTCAAATTAAAATAATATTTTTTTGTCGGACTTAGCTTATCCATTGAAATTCTTATAAATTTTTTCCAAACATCATGGCATTTAATTAGGCTACTATGTTAAAAATAATAATAATAAAAAACCTATATGCAAATCTCATAATACTTATACAAAAATTGATGTTCCATTTCTATTAATTACTTCTTTTTTGGGTTACATATTCAATCTTTAGCGTTGACTTTTGTTTCGAATTTTTCCTTATACATTATTATTGTTATTCGATGGATGGAAAATACTAACATAACAAACATAATTCATGAAACCAATCTCAATTTGATGACGTGGTAAGAATTCTATTTGTTAGATCTGTATTCCATATATAAGAGGATAATAGAGAAGTATAGATTCAAGTAAAATATTTTAAAGTATAAGAATGATTTGAAACAAAGGTCAAAGGTTGATAGCCTAGGCCTTGTAGCTGAATTGGCTCTATGTATAAAGTACTTGGGAATTTAAGGTGAGGGGAAAGATTGAGCTGTGAGGTTAGCAACATATTATAATTACCTGATAAAACTACAAGATCAAGAATGTCGAGGCCTTTGCTAGCGAAATTTTGTTTGAGTTGAGAAAAATTGAAAGTTGGTGCAGGGATGTTGGCAATGACTTCTGAAGCAAGTGATATGGTTCCGTCTCTTCTTCCAAGCGGCACTTCCCACAATAATCTCTTATACTGCAGCCATATTCATATATAGCGATTAAGCTTAACAATTTTGTTGTACCATAAGAGAAAAAAGAAAACCTAGAAAGGATAATGTTGAATAAAAAATAAACGAAAGTGAAACTCCATTTAAATATTGATCAAGTAGAGATTTCATTGTTTGTGTATTTAAGATTATATTGAAATATTTTTCAAAAATTACTTGGAATGAAACCGAGTCTCTAGCAGCTAAGGCCACAATATCAGCACATGAGACAATTCCAGGACATGTCTTCTCTACTTCAGCTTTGATGTCGTCTATAACGTTGAATCCTCCCAGGGTTAGATCTGGAAATGCATCCTTTTCAGCTGTATTAGTTGGTGTAGAGTTGATCAATACTGAGGCATCGCAACCCTAACATATAATTCACCAAACTTGCTTTAGAAATACTGTCAAATTAAGTATCATGGTTTAAATGAATGTGATAAGAAGGATTCTACAAATTTTTACTTTCTAATGTCAAATATACATCTAATTGTCTTTTGTAAAATTAAGAAAAATTGAGGTAATTTATTTTATAAGTCCTGTTTTTTGCAAGTATAATTTTTTTACCAAGTAATATTCGCATGTGCATCATGTGATGATTTCTTGATGAGAAAAGAGGATTGAGGTAATAAAAAAGCAACAAATTTGGTGACATAAAACTTTAACGGTCTTTTTCACTTAAGTTGAGGCGATAAATTATGATTGGTATATGAAAAAAATAAGTTATTAATTGTGAATCCATATATATGTGATTTTGCACAGTTACAACTACACAACTTAACAAATTGTCAAATTTGGTTGTTAAAAAGTACCCTAAACAATGCAAAAATAACAAAGCATTGGAAAGTTAAAAGTTAATGAAATATTTATACTATTTAAAAGAAGGAAATATCTCAGATGCATGTACCATCATAATATGTGAGTCCTATTAGTGGGTGGGCTCATATGTTGTGAGTGTTATCATGAGTTAATATTAAAGCATGAATTATAAAAAGAAAAAGACATGAATTACCCAGGCCATCAAAAGAAAAATAAATAAATAAATAAATAAAAACATGAATTACCCTAACAAAACAATCATGAAAATGTAGTCTCAGTAATGGGGCCGCCAAAGTCAAATCCTGTGCAACATATGCCCAGGTGACATTCCTGACAATGTCCTCGACATTTGCACAACTATCCTTGTAATAATCTTGCGTCAATGGTCCTCCATGGCAAGCTTCTTGAATTGCAAACACTGTTATAATAATCAAGAAGGAACTCAAGCTAAGAATTTTCATCTCTCTGTCTCTCTCTTTGGGTGAATTTCTTTGTCCTTTCTTTCTACTGCACTGAAATGCTATCACTTATTGCACCCTTATATAGGGAGCTGGCGACCTTCTTCGTTGGCAAAGAATTCATTGTTTAATCAATGATAGAAAACAGCTAAGCCTGCAATAGTAAAAAGAAATTTAACACCACATGTAAGAGAGTTTCAGGTTGACTTGACTTGTAACTTGATTTCTTTCTAGACTTTTTGGTTAGTACTTTTAATCAGCTGAACATATGTATAATGAATTAAGTATGAAACTAAGAGAAGGTAATAACTGGTTAGGATTTTACTGTAATATTTAGTAGATGCATGATGCATGCATGACATGTTTGGTCTCTTATTGGGATGACCTTTTCAGTGCATGAAAAGATTTTAGAAACACCTAGTGATGGCCTTTTCTGTCCTCGTTTCATCTGGTTTAACATCAAATATGCAACATGCCAAAGTAAAACATAAGTGCAAAATTTGAAGATGCTTTATTGGGAAGATTTTGGTCACAACTTTAATTCTCTTTTATTATATAAAAGAAAAATTATGAACTAAAAGGTAATCCATTCTCTTGTTGCCGTAGAGTGTTTGAACTAATCATTCTAATCTACCAAAATCTCCATGATTTCTTTTATATTTATAGATAATAAATATAATTAATGAACTTCAAAAAATTTAATAAAAGAAAATGAAGTGTCAATGAAAATATTGAAGTTACTATAAATTTATATAATGTTTGAATGATTTTTTTGTCATTAAATATATAGTAAATGTTATAGTATTTCAGTAAATTACATCTCACGTTACTGAGAGTGACAGTGGCCCGTGGGCACCCTCAGGCGTGTGTGTATCGCACTTCTTGTAAATTTTTTGTTCTTGTTTTTGATAGTGCGCTGCATATGGGGTTTAATGAGTTAATAACCTCGTGTATATGTACAAATACAATTAAAAATAATCACAATTATACAATTTAAATTATACATTTTTTTAAAAGTTGTTCAAATTATACATTGTATATATTAGCTTACACTTTTTTAAAAACCTTATATATCGAAAATATATAATGGTTTCTCATATATATATATATATATATATATATAATTTATAATTTAATTTTCCTCAAAAAAAAATTTTTAATTTAATTAATTTTAGACTCTTCGATTTTTGTACTCAATAATTCATTTGCCACAAAAATTAAAATCTTAGATGAACACATAGCGAAAAATTGGACTCTAATTAAAATTCAATTTAGAATCTAATTAAATTTGGACTCTTCGATTTTTACACTCAGTAATTTATTTGGCACAAACAAAATTAAAAGTTAAATGGAACACGTTGCGCAAAATTGAGAATTTAATTAAAAATCCAATTGGATTTTCTCTAAGGTTGGGCTATATATATATATATATATATATATATATTATTTTCCTAGTTCTCTGATTCTTTCTTCATTTCTAACATATGATTCCAATCCAACGAGTTTGGCCTGTCAACATCTCTACCAACACCGACATTGACTTAATCAATACATTGAATAGTGCGTCACATCCTAATATTGAATTTTTAATGTAGCTATACTTTTATATTCCATTAAGCGAATAAGCAAGCCCAAACCACCGTTACATGTTTTTAATCGATGGACATTTTTGCTCAATTAATAAATGATCTTGGAAACAAATCAAGAGGCAACACCTAATGATGTTTTAAAAAATATAAGTTCAATTGTCAAAGACTTTGTAGCTGAATTGACACCTCCTTGTATACAAACTAAAAAGTGCTTGAGGGTCTAGAAAGGAAAAGGTTCGAACAATAGAATTAGCAACATGTTGTAATTATTTCTAAATATATATATATATATATATATAGGCTCAACTTGTAACATCCCAAGTTATACGTATCATATTACATTGAATTTTATGAACATGTATTCTGCAAGCATATGTTGTAGATTGATCTATACTATATAAGCAATTATGATGGCCATTTAATTATAACTTGTTTAATCCTTTTAAGATATGTATAGAACATTTCAACGAGATAACACTTTTTCAACCCTCACAAAATGGAATCTATTCCAATTTCCAAAGGTCAATGTGGCTTGTTTAATCCTTTTAAGATATGTATAGAACCTTTCAATGCGATAATACTTTTTCAACTCTCACAAAATGGAATCTATTCCAAAGGTCAATGTGGCTAATAATTTTCTCGAATCGTGACATATTACAAGATAAGCAAATTAATGTGCTATTAATTGGGAATATATACATAAAATAATTAAACTAATTAAGCAAACCATTGGTATGATCTCACTAAAAGCACAACAACTTAGTGCCTAGTTAGGGTAAGCTCAAAACCATTTGGTTGTTATTATCAGGATTAAACAACAAAACACAATATCAACAGTGAAACATGAGAGCTGATTTTGGGTTCACTGGTAAAAGCATAGCACGACGCTGCATTCAAAGACTAATTTGAATCATGTCACCACATGAGCACTATTCTTTTACTAGTGCTCTAAGTTCTAACTCATGAGATTCTCTTTTGGATCTGATGTGCCATTTACTCTCAGGATCAAGATCCTCTCCATTTGCAATAAAATAGAGAGGATTAACTTATGATTTAAAATTAGTTTCTTTAATAAAATTTAAAATTCATGGACAAAAAAAAAATTTTAAAATTCTATTTCCACCAAGTAAGAAATGATAATTGAATTTAAATTTTGTGATACTATATTCATTATGTGTACGACTTATGTCTAGTGCTTTTTTTGCATTGGACATGCTACGATACGGATATATATGTGTCCAAAAATTGTAGCGTGTCCAATGCAAAAAGGAATTAGACACAAGCTTCACCTTTTTATCATTTAAGATTGTTAACTATACATTATCCTTATAATGTAATGGACTGTCCTTATTTCAAAACAATTGGAAAAGATCATTTTCTTTATCTTCATAGAACTATATCAAGTTTTATCTTAAAGCTTCTTGCCATGTCACCCCTACTTTTCTCTTGTGAAAAATTTATTGAACACGGATTGAATGTGATGGTCATTTGTATAAGTTTTGTTTATTAAATTGTTACTGATTCCATTCCATTTTAATCCTAGCGATCTAAAAATACTGTATTGGTAAGCAAACCTGAAGAAGGAACTCCCTCATTCCACCTCGAAAAAAATTATTATGGGTCATTTCGGCCAATACTAGCCTGTATTCAGATTTTGGCTAGAATGCAATTTGCCTTTGTTTTGAATTTTGTTTTGTCCCAAATTATGGGTCACAAATTATTCATCATAATTCAAGAGAATGGAAAATATACATATCCATATAAATAAATCATACATTTCATCACTCATAAACCAAATTCACCACACTGTAGTTTTTCCTTATCTATCCCTCAATTCCTGTAAGCACTTGTATTTCTCCCATCTTTTTTATCGAAAGAGCCAACTTCACTAAGAAATATTTGAAGACAATCAATTTTTTAACTTCTTTAAAAGATTCATCAGTTAGAAGTGCAGCATCGGATTGGAAAAAGCCTTCATGTTCTAACAAGATTTTGTAGTAATGGGTATCAAAAGATAGAGAGTGTTTGTTTTGTTTAGACCTATGTACACTTAGATTATTTAACCTAATTAATTAACCAAGTTGATACTTAGATTTATTATTTAGAACTAAGATAAACACAAATAATCATATCACATAAAGTGGAAAAGAAAATAACATGGGCGACATAGAAAACCAGTGAAACCAATAGTTTCAAGGTAAAAAATTTGGGGAGGATTTAACCTAATTTGTCCTAAAGGCAAAAAATTCACTATGATAGAATAAAAGTTTTACAATAGATTTTTCCTTAAATTTAAAGCTGTTTCTTGTAGTACTTACTCACATGACCACATGCAACTTCCACGGACTCTTTTATCTGAATTTGTCACACACAAACACCCACGTTTGTGACTCTAAGCGATCTTATTCAAAACTTTAAATCATCAGCTATGTATGATATTGTATGCAGCAACTTAATCCACCAATTCTTGAATATAGATTTTTTTTACGGTAGATGCTTGTTGAGTTAGAAGGCAACAGAAACCTCACAAATCTCATAGGAGTGACTTACTAGACTTCCAAAAACTTCTGAAAATGTAGTTAGGGCTTTCTTTTTAAACCAAGTAGTGTTGGACACAAACGCTAAACATTTTTGCAGGCTTTGAGCCTAATTTAAAATCTACAGAAAACGATCTTTGATTGGTCGAGTCTTTCTTTCGATCAGTTGAGCCTTGTAGAACTTGAATTCTTCTTTCAACGGCTTGACTATTCTTGAATCTTAAGTTGAACCAACATGAGCAATGTCAAACACTTAAAATAGATATTTTTTTGTTCACTACAAAAAACGCGAGCTATAGCTGCGTTTACAAAAAAACGCGGCCATACCTGACCTATGGCCGCGTTTCTAGGAAATGCGGCTATAGACCCAATCTATGGCTGTGGTTCATAGGAAACGCGGCTTTAGAACAACCTATGGCCGCGTTTTTAAAAACGCAGCTATAGGTTAGGTCTAAAGCCGTGTTTGTACGTGGCTTTAGTTGCGTTTTTCAATACGATCTATAGCCGCGTTTTTAAAAACGCGGCCATAGGTCCACCCAAAAAATATTTTTTAAAAGGATAGCCGCGTTTCGTAGAAAACGCGGCTTTAGACCCGACCTATGGCCGCGTTTCCCATAAAAACGCGGCCATAGTTCCAGCCAAACAAATATTTTTTACATGAACCGTATGCACAGCCCAACAATTTTTCTTTAATAAAGGAGGGCCTATAGCCGCGTTTTTATAAACGCGGCCATAGGTCCAACAAAAAATATTTTTAAAAAAGTATGGCCGCGTTTTGTTAAGAAACATGGCTTTAGACTCGACCTATGGCATCGTTTCCCATAAAAACGCGGCCATAGGTCCAGGCCATAGGTCCAACAAAAAATATTTTTAAAAAAGTATGGCCGCGTTTTGTTAAGAAACATGGCTTTAGACTCGACCTATGGCATCGTTTCCCATAAAAACGCGGCCATAGGTCCAGCCAAAAAGTACTTTTTTGCAGGAATACATGTACAGCAGATTAAATATTGTTTTATAAAGGGGGGCTATAGCCGCGTTTCTTAAACCGCGGCTATAGGTTAGGCCTAAAGCCGCACTTCCAATGACTTGGGCTGCGTTTTTCCCAGGGGCCTATAGCTGCGTTTTTTAAAACGCGGCTATAAGTCCAGGCAAAGAGTAATTATTGAAAGGAATACATGTACAGCCGATTAAATATTTTTTTATAAAGGGGGGCTATAGCCGCGTTTCTGAAACCGCGGCTATAGGTTAGGGCTATAGCCGCGTTTTAAGTTCCTTAAGCTGCGTTTTTCCCCAGGGCCTATAGCCGCGTTTCCAAGGCAAAGAGTAATTTTTGAATTTATGGCGTTCACAGCCAAGTGAATATTTTTTTAGAAAGGGGGGCTATAGCCGCGGCTATAGGTCCAGTCAAATAATAAAAACACCTACTCCCACTTTCCCACCTACCCCTCCGGTTTTCTTTTCTTTCTTTGGTCTTTCTTTTTGTTCTTTACCTGGGTTTCCTGGGTTTCTTTCTTCTCTGCAATCCACACTCAGATCTCCTTTCGTTCTCTCTTTTTTTTTTTTCTTCCTTCTTCACTCTAGCAGAACTCTTAATTTTTTTTTTCTTTGTTTCTTTGTTGTTGCTACCTTTTTTCTTTCTTTCCTTCTTTTTTTTCTTCTTTCAACACAACGCACACTCCACACCACCATTTTTCAAGCAAGGGTCAATGGAAAACTTCAGAAAAGCTAAGGCCCACTCATCTCTACTATTTGAGGTAAAAATTTTCAAATCTTTTTATGGGTATTATACTTTTGCTAGAGGATATTTTTGCTATTGTGTTGTGATATTGTGCTTAATTTTCAATGGGTTTGTGCTCTTGAGCTTGTTCTTGTGTTTTTGAGCTTGTGCTTTTGTGCTCTTTGAATGGATTTATTGTTAAATTTGGGTTGGTTTTGTTGAATGAGATGTTGAATGGATTTACTGTTTGTTGGATTTTGAATTTTTTGGGTGTATTTGTATTGTGAGTATGTGGTGATTGATTTTGAATTTGCTGGGTTTGTGTTTAATTTTGAATTTTTTTTGTTTGAATTTTGAATTTTTTGGGGAAAAAAAAACCCAGAATTTTTTTTTTTGTTTAAAAAAAAAAAACCATAATTTGTTTGAATTTTGAATATTTTGGAGAAAAAAAAAACCCACAACTTTTTTTTTTTGTTTTTAAAAAAAAAACCGAGAATTTTTTTTTGTTTTAAAAAAAAATAAAACCCAAAATTTTTTTTTTTGTTTTTAAAAAAACTTATAGCCACGGTTACAAATGTAGCTCAAAATGGGTCTGTAGCCGCATTTTTAAAAAACGCGGCTATAGACCCGAAGCCTATAGCCATGGTTATAAACGCGGCTTTAGGCCTGTTCTTTAGCCGCGGTTATAAAAACGCGGCTACAGACCCGTAGGGGCTGTTGCTGCGCAGCATAGGCCTGGTTTATAAACGCGGCTATATCCTATAGCCGCGTTTTTGGGGTCTATAGCCGCGTTTTTGAAACGCGGCTATAGACCCCGTTTTTTGTAGTGGTTCTTGGTTCCGTCTCTTCTTTCAAGGAACACTTTCCACAATGATTTCTTGTACTGCAATCATTTCCATTAACAGTTAAACATTAAGCTTAATTGAGTCTTGAGCAAAATAGAAAGCCTTAAAAGTTGTTAAAAAAAGGAAAAAGAGCTCCAATAATACCAAAATAATCGTTAGTGTAAGCATCTGCTAATTGATCAAGCCAACAATTCGTTGTTTGTGTTCTGAAGATTACTAAAATTTTTTTTTTCCAAAACTTACTTGGAATGAAACAAAATAGTCATTAGTGTAAGTATCTAATTGATCGAGCCAACAATATGTTGTTTGTGTTTTGAAGATTACTAATTTTTTTTTTTCCAAAAACTTACTTGGAATGAAACTGATCAGCTAGGGCAACAATGTCAGCACAAGATACAACTCCAGGGCAAACCCCCTCTACTGCAGCTTTGATATCGGCTATAACGTTGAATCCTCCAAGGGTTAAGTTTGGAATATATTGTATCCTTTTCATCTGTATTATTTGCTGTGGAGACGATTAGTATCGAGGCATCACAACCATAACATATAATTCACCAGATATATATACTCAGAAACATAAAAGACATAAATGTGATATGAAAGATATTGCTCCATTTTGAGTTTCAAAGGTCAAATACATTTATCTCGGAGGACCCATAATATATATTTTGCAAATTCAAGAAAAAAAATGGAAATTTATTCCATATGTCCTGTTGAATTGCAAGAAAGTTTTTTAGTTATTTTATTTTATTTACAAAGTAAGATAGTAAGACGAGTACATACTTGAATATATGTCAGCTTTTATCATACAGAAATATTAAAGCATGAATTATACATTAAAGAAAAACATGAATTACCTAATGAAACAATCATGAAATGGCAGCCTCAGTAATGGGGCTACCACAGTTAAATCCTGGGTAAGATGTTTCCATGTAACCTCTCTCACAATGTCAAGGGCCTAAGGACAAGTGTCCACGTACGTAATAGTCTACACTCAACTTTCCTCCATGGCTAACTCCTAGAAGTCCAAACAGGACTGCTATTGAGATCAGGAAGGAATTACTCAATTTCAGATTCATCTCTCTCTCTCTCTCTCTCTCTCTTTGATAATCACACATTGCATCCTTAGAGAGAGAGAGAGAGAGAGAGAGAGAGAGAGAGATAGAGAGAGAGCTAAGAGCTAGGTATCTTATTTCCCTATGAACTGTTCAGCAAGCATTATTTGAAGTTACCGTTGATTTTTTGTATTAGTTAGTACCATAAAAAGAGGAGGAATAATCAGTGATCGATTGTCCACGATCCATTACAACAGGGGTCAATGGATCACACAACAAATATTAAAACCTAATCAGAGTGTGTCCGTTCTGATACCATTTGTTGGGTTATAAATTGACTTTAGTTAATTAATTAAATTACCTAAATTGATTAATTAGGTCAAATTACATGTAAATCATGGAGGCGCAAACAAATTACCATATAAACTAAGTGTAGCGAAAATTAAATAACATAGTAATTTGTTGACAAATCAAATTACATGTAAAAAATTACATTATAATTTTATGCTACGTACATATCCTTCTAATTGCATTCTAATTCTAAGAAGTGTCTTTATATTTTAAATATACTCTAATTTCTGCCAAGTGCCCTTCTAATTACACTTAAATTTTGTATCAAGTATATTTACATCTAAATTTATACATTTAAACATTTTTTAAAAAATATAAGAAGATTCAATTAAAATTTATTGTACTTCAATCTAATTCTATGAATGAGCAACCATTAAAGAACAAGAAATTTAATTTTTCAAATCATACTTACAAACGATAAGCCTTTATTTTCTCACAAATCCTATGGCTTCACTTTCTGCTCAAATAGACCACAAATTCTTCACAATTCAAAAAAACTAAAAATAGAAATCTCCATATAAATAAAATACACATTCTCTCATTAAATCAAACAACTCTTAAGAATTTAGTTCACCACCCTACAATTTTTTCTTATTTGTCCCTCAGTTCCTGTAAGCACTCGAATTTCTCCCATTATCTTCTTCGTAGAGTAAGCAAACTTCTCTAAGAAGTACTTGAAGGAAAGCAATTTTTTGACTTCTTCTAAAGATCCTTGGTCAGTTAGAAGCGCAGTATCTGATTGAAAAAGACCTTCATTTTCTAGCAAGATCTTGTAGCAATGAGTATCAAAAGATAGAGAGCTTGTAGGATCCATTGGTACTGTAGTTGTGTTGTCTGAGAGATTCTTGCATTTGGTTTTCAAGTAATCGGCATATGATGAATTTAGAGTAGGATCCTGACCATAGCCTTTTCCCGTAAAATTATATAATCTATTGTCGAAAGAAAGGCAATGTGAATCTCCAATCGTGTGTGCATCTGACCATAGAGATAATTTCTTAGTTTTTGGACCAAATTAAGATGGAAAATGAAATAAAAAAGAAAAGAAAAGATAATTGTAATAATGGTATAGTCTATAGCTGAGCAACAAGGCTAAATGAAACTTGAAATCTCTATTTAATATCTGGACTTTAAGTCAGCCTTAGCCAGACTCACAATGTGATCGTCTCCATTATTTCAAATCCATTTTACACTTAAAAGTTTATTATTTAAATTTAGCGATCTATAAACAATCATGTCATTTAAATAATTTGACCGTTTATTTACTTGAAAATTGTAATACTTAATTTGAATTATAAATGAATCTATTTCAAATTAAAATTATATTTCTCTATCAGACTCAGCTTACGTCAAACATCATGGCGCTTAATTAGGCTACTATGTTAGAAAAACAAACAAACAAACCTATATGCAAATCTCACAATAGTTATAAAAAAATACATGTTCCAATTTTCTACTACTTTTTTTTTTTTTTGGGTTACATGCATATTTGATCTTCAACGTACTTTTGTTTCAAAATAGTCTTTGTATGTTATTATTATTATTATTTGATAGATGAAAAATACTGACATAACAAACATAATTCATGAAACCATGATCAATTTGATGATGTAGTATGAATTATGTTTGTCAGACTGTATTCCATATATAAGAAGCTGATAGAAAAGTATAGATTAAATTAAATTAAAATGCTTTAAAGTATGAGGATGGTTTGAAACAAAGGTCAAAGGTTGATAACAAAAATGTGCCAATTAACTTCTCTCCCCCTCCTTTTTCTTTCTATGTTCTTTACCTAATAAAACTACACGATCAAGAATGTTGAGGCCTTTGCTAGCGAAATTTTGTTTGAGTTGAACAAAATTGAAAGTTGGTGGAGGGAGGTTGTCAATGGCTTATGAAGCAAGTGATATGGTTCTGTCTCTTCTTCCAAGCGGCACTTCCCACAATAATCTCTTATACTACAGCCATATCCATAGCAATTAAGCTTAACAATTTTGTTGTACCATATTAGAAAAACTAAAAAGAATAGTGTTAAATAAAAAATAAACTAAACTTGCACTCCATTTAAGTATTGATCAAGCAGAGATTCCATTGTTTGTGTATTTAAGATTATATTGAAATTTCATTAAAAAATTACTTGGAAAGAAACTGAGTCTCTACCAGCTAAGGCCATGATATCAGCACATGAGACAATTCCAGGACATTGCTTCTCTACTTCAACTTTGATATCATCTATAATGTTGAATCCTCCCAGGGTTAGATTTGGAGGTGAATCCTTATTAGCTGTATTATTTGGTGTAGAGTCGAGCAATACTGAGGCATCACAACCGTAACATATAATTCACCAACCTTGCTTTAGAAATATTGTCAAATTAAGTAAGTATCATGGTTTAAATAAATGTGAGAGGAAGGATTCTACAAATTTTGACTTTCTAATGTCAAATATACATCTGATTGTCTTTTGTAAAATTAAGAAAAATGAGGTAATTTATTTCATATGTCCTGTTTAATTTGTTGCAAGCATATATATATTTTTCTAAGTAAGTAATATTGACATGTGCATCATATGTGATGATTTCTTGATTTTTTTTTATGAGGAAAAAGGATTGAGGTAATAAAAGAGAAATAAATCTGGTGACATAAAACTTTAACAATCTTTTTTCACTTAAGTTGAGGTGGTAAATTATGATTGGTACACAATAAAAATGTTACTAATTATGAATTTATATATAAGTGATATTGTACAGTTATAATCACACATCTTAACAAATTGTGAAATTTGGTTGTTAAAAAATACCCTAATATTACAAAAATAACAAAACATTGGAAAGTTAAAAGTTAATAAAATGTTTATACTGATTAAAAGGATGTAGTATCTAGCGTTTTAGCGTTTGGAATGCATGTAACGTCATAATATGTGGTACCTATAAGTGAGTGGGCTCATATATTGTGAGTGTTATCATGAGTTTTAATATAAAACTAAAAGCATGAATTATAAAAGAAAAAGGCACGAATTACCCTAACAAAACAATCATGAAAATGTAGCCTCAGTAATGGGGCAGCCAAAGCGAAATCTTGTGCAACATATTTCCAAGTGACCTTCCTGACAATGTCCTTGTTGTGAAAGCGGAAGATTTAATACCAATTTGTTGAGAATAGTAGAAGCATGAATATCTATTTGTTGTGTGTGTATCCAAATAACATTGGGTTTATGCAAAATAGAAATAGAACAACAAAACAAATAATCACACGGGAACACAAAGATTTACGTGGTTTGGCTTTTGGCCTACGTCCACGGGCGGTGTCAAGGAGAAAGTTTCACTAACAAAAGGAAGAGATTACAAAAGTAGTACCCAAAACACTCTCACAAATCCCAAGTCCCAAATACACCCAAAGAGCTCTTAATCACCAGAAGCACGTGACTAGAGAAACCTGAAAATCTCTATAACAAAGTCACGCCTTAGAACTCTATACTAAATACCAGAGAATACCTATTCTAATATTGCGGCACTCCTTACTTACTCCTCCAATAGCCGCATAACTAGTGTATATATATAGAGATGTGGGCCTTTTGTCATTGAGTGAAATACAACTCCACCTAGAAGTAGAATTGCTTACTTTGTCGGCAAAACAGTCCTATTAGTACTAGGACTTGGTTTACAAATCCTTCCAAGGCAAGGACTATGCAATCCTTCCAAGGCAAGGACTATGCACTCTCACGTGCACTATTCAAGCCACCAAACATAACAGTCCTCGACATTTGCACAACCATCCTTGTAATAATCTTGCATCAATGGTCCTCCATGGCAAGCTTCTTGAATTGCAAACACTGTTATAATAATCAAGAAGGAACTCAAGCTAATGATCTTCATCTCTCTCTCTCTCTCTGTGAGTGAATTTCTTTTTCCTTGCTTTCAACTGCACTGCAATGCTATCACTCATTGCATCCTTATATAGGGAGCTAGCGACCTTCTTAATTTGTCAAACAATTCATTGTTTAATCAATGATGCTGTAAACAGTAATAAATTTTTACACTACATGCAAGAGAGTTTCAGATTGACTTGGCTTGTAACTTGATTTCTCTCTAGACTATTTGGTTAGTACTTTTAATTAGCTCAATAAGGATTTAAGTATGAAATTAAGTGAAGGCGATTACTGGTTAGGATTTGTTTGTAATATTTAGAACGTCCATGCATGGCATGTTTGGTCTCTTATCGGGATCCCCTTTTCAGTGCATGAAAAGATTTTGGAACACCTTGTGATGACCTTTTCTGTCATCGTTTCATCTGATTCAACACCAAATATGCAACATGCCAATGTATAACAAAAGTGCAAAATTTGAAGATGCTTTCTTGGGAAGATTTTGGTCACAACTTTAATTCTCTTTTATTGTATATTAAAAAAAATTATGAACTAAAAGGGAATCCATTCTCTTGTTGTCGTATGGCATTTGAACTAATCATTCCAATGTACCAAATGCTAGTACATCTTATCTAGCTAGCCCTATAAAAGAAATCACGGAGATTTGGGCTCTATACATAAGTCAAAATTCAAACAATATTTTTTTAAGAAACACACACAAAAGAGAAGGAAAAAAGTTCAAAAACGAAATATACCATAAACTCCACTAGCTAAAAAGTAATGACGCAAATTATTCTATATGCATATAATAAGTACACTTTTTTAAACACAATAATCTCTTCATTTTTGAGAAACAAACACATGCAAGAAAAATGGTAAATTCAAACAATATACATGTACGTAGCTCTTAAGGTTAGTAATTGTTTGAAGAGAAAATTATATTAACGTTTGTATTAATTTTATTATAATATATTTATAAACTATGTGATAATAGATATATATATATATATATATATATATTTAAAGTCAAAACTAGAGAAAATCCAATTAGAATCCAAATTGGATTTCAATTGAAGTCTAATTTTGTGTCAAGTGTTCAATTGAACTTTCTTAATTTTGCTAAACCATAATAATGCCACTACTTTAATTTCAATATAATACTTATTACTCAACTGTTTTTGAGATGAGAACCGTACAAAAATGTTTTTCCCATTCATGATTCGTATCTATCTATTAGTGTGCTATTCATTGTTCATATATGTTTCACATAGAAAATGACCATATAGCTCATTAAAGAATGACAAAAATGTCATTATATACTTCTAATTTATGTCAAGTTGCTTCAAAACCTTATACCTTTGTTTAATCGTTGTGCTTCATATCCAAAATCAGATCTACATTTCATTAATTACTTCTATACTTCATATCCAAAATATATACCACTACAATTAAATATATCCGTGCGTAAGCACGAGTTATAAGTTAGTAAATATAAATGAACTGCAACTCTCTAATAAAAGAAATGTTATTATAAATTTTATCATATAATATTTGTTTTTTTTTTTTTTTTTGTCATCATTCTGTACAGAAAATTTTGTAGTATTTCAGTAAATTATTCTCACGCAATATATGAGGGCGACGGTGGCCCGTGGGCACACTCAAGCGTGTGTGTATCACACGCCTTTATAAATTTTTTATTCTTGTTTTTGATAACATGCTCAGTACTGCTCTTGCAATACGTGACCAATTGAGCATAGACTTCTTCCTTTATTATTATTTTTTTTTTTGGAAATCATAGTTCGTAGATTTCTTCAGTTCTAAAGTTTTTTAAATCTTCTTCATTCCTAAATCCTAATCCGGCAATTCCTCGATGAAAGAGAATATGGGGTTAATAACTCAAAATACTATTATGTATTATTTTCCTAGTTCTTTGATTCTTTCTCTATTTCTAACAGAATGATTCAAATCCAACCAGTTTTGGCCGGTCAGAATGATTTAAAAAACGCAGCTATAGACCCCGAAAACGCGGCTATATCCTATAGCCGCGTTTACAAACCAGGCCTATGCTGCGCAGCAACAGCCCCTGCGGGTCTGTAGCCGCGTTTTTATAACCGCGGCTAAAGATCAGGTCTAAAGCCGCGTTTTTAACCACGGCTATAGGCTTGGGTCTATAGCCGTGTTTTTTAAAAACGCGGCTACAGACCCATTTTGAGCTGCGTTTGATCAATACATTGAATAGTGCATCACATCCTAATTTTATGCTTATTTTGTGGAGTTTATTTAATTTTTAATATAGCTATACTTTTATATATATCCCATTAAGTGAATAAGCAAACCCAAACCAACATTACATGTTTGTAATCGATGGACATTTTTGCTCAATTAATAAAGGATCTTGGAAACAAACCAAGAGGCAACCCTGCTGATCTTTTAAAAAATATAGGCTCAACTTGTAACATCCCAGGTTATATGTATCATATTACATTGAATTTTATAAATGTGTTATGCAAGCGTATTGTATCTCATATTATGCGTATAGTACTAGATTGATCCAGACTATATAAACAATTATAATGAACATTTAATTATAACTTGATTAATCCTTTAAAGATATATAGGTCAAAGACTAATGTGATTCATGTCACCGCATGAGCACTATTCTTTTTACCAGTACTCTAAGTTCTAACCTGTGAGATTCTCTTTTTGGATCAATGTGCCATTTACCCTCAGGATCAAGATCCTCTCCATTTGCAATAAAATAGAGAGGATTAACTTATGATTCAAATTCAGTTTCTTTAACATAAATTAAAATTTTATTCTCACCACGTAAAAAATGATAATTGAATTTAAATATTGTGACATTATATTTATTTTAGATATAGCTTGTGACCAGTGCTTTTTTTTACATTGGACACACTACACTGCAGATACGTGTCCGAATCGTAATGTGTTCACTACAAAAAGACATTGGACACAAACTTCAATCATTTATCATCCAAGATTTGTTAACTATATCAAGTTTTATCCTAAAGCTTTTTTATATGTCACCACTACTTAATTCTCTCTTGTGAAAAATTTATTAAACACGGATTGAACGTGGTGGTCATTTGTATAAGTTTGGATTATTAAATTATTATTGATTCTATTTCATTTTAGCCGGAGTGGTCGAAAAATACCATATTGGTAAGCAAACGGCAAACCCAAAGAAGGAACTCCCTCATTCCACCTTGAAAAAAATTATGGGTCATTTCATTTCGGCCAATACTAGCCCGTATTTGGATTTCAGCTAGAATGCAAGTTGCCTTTGTTTTGAATTTTTTTTTGTCCAAAAAATTATGGATCACAAATTATTTATCATAATTCAAGAGAATGGAAAATATACATAACCAAATAAATAAATTATACATTCCATCACTCATAAACCAAACTCACCACACTACAATTTTTTCTTATCTGTCCCTCATTTCCTGTAAGCACTTGAATTTCTCCCATCTTCTTTATCGAGTGAGCAAACTTCTCTAAGAAATATTCGAAGACAATCAATTTTTTAACTTCTTTAAAAGACTTTTTATCTGTTAGAAGTGCAGCATCTGATTGGAAAAGACCTTTATGTTTTAACAAGATTTTGTAGTAATGGGTATCAAAAGATAGAGAGCTTTTAGGGTCCATTGGCAACGTAGTTGTGTTGTCTGAGGAGAGGTTCTTGCATTTGGTTTTCAAGTAAGCTGCATAGATTGGATTAAGCGAAGGATCCTGACCATAGCCTTTTCCCGTAAAATTGTATAGTCTATTACTGAAAGAAAAGCAATGTGAATCCCCAATGGTGTGCGCACCTGACCATATAGAGAGTTTCTTCTTAGTTTTTGGGCAAAATTAGGATTGAGGGAAAAAGAAAGAAAGAGAAAGAACATTAGATTATAGCAATATCAATAACAACAAGAACAATAATGCTTAATATGTCCTGATAATTACCTTCCATAGCTCAATTAGCGCTAATTAGTTCATGATATGCACATCTTCTATTAGATTATTACATCAAAGGTACGTTATAATGCGGGCATTAATTATTTAGTGTTAGTTAAAAATAAGGAGGTGGACATATTTTGTGCACTTTGTATATACATCTTCACTCACATGTGAATCGTATTACTACTATAGTCAAATGAGACTCACACATATATTATGAGAGAATATATATATATATATATATATATATATAGAGGATGCATGAAATAATTACTATTCAAATAAGGTTAAACGAAACTTGAACAAATTTTTTAATGTTTGAGCTTTGAAATTCTCATGAATGCCAACCTCATAAAACTAACACAAATATAGATGTTCCAATTTCTTATCACTACCTTTTTCTATGTACATTGACATTGTTTACCTGATAAAACTACAAGATCGAAAATGTCGAGGCCTTTGCTAGCGAATCTTTGTTTGAGTTGATCAAAATTGAAAGTTGGTGGAGGGAGGTTCACAAGGGCATCCGAAGCATGTGATACGGTTCCATCTCTTCTTCCAAGGAACACTTTCCACAATGATTTCTTATACTGCAATCATTTCCATAAACAGTTAAACATTAAACTTGACTGAGTCTCGAGAAAATAAAAAAACTTATAAGTTTTTACATAAAGGAAAAAGAGCTCCACTAATACCAAAATAGTCATTAGTGTAAGGATCTAATTGGTCAAGCCAACAATTCGTTGTTTGTGTTTTGGAGATTACTAATTTTTTTTCCAAAACTTACTTGGAATGAAACTGAGTCTCTAGCAGCTAGGGCAACAATGTCAGCACAAGATACAACTCCAGGGCAAACCTTCTCTACTGCAGCTTTGATATCTGCTATAACGTCGAATCCTCCAAGGGTTAGGTTTGGAACTGCATCCTTTTCAGCTGTATTATTTGCTGTGGAGTCGATCAGTATCGAGGCATCACAACCCTAACATATAATTCAACGAATATATATACTTCAGAAACATATATAGAAGACATAAATGTGGTATGAAAGATATTGCCATACATTTTGAATTTCAAAGGTCAAATACATTTATGTCGGAGGACCCATAATATATATTTTGCAAATTCAAGAAAAAAGTGGAAATTTATTCCATATGTCCTGTTGAATTGTAAGAAAGTTTTTATTTATTTATTTATTTATCTTTTACAATGTAAGATAGTAAGACGAGTACGTACTTGAATATATGTCAGCTTTTATCATACAGATATATTTGAGCATGAATTATGTATAAAAGAAAAACATGAATTACCCTAATGAAGCAATCATGAAAATGCAGCCTCAGTAATGGGGCTGCCACAGTCAAATCCTGTTCAACATGTTTCCAAGTGACCTCTCTCACAATGTCAAGGGCCTGAGGACAAGTATCCTTATAATAGTCTAGACTCAACTTTCCTCCATGGCTAACTCCTAGAAGTCCAAACAGGACTGCTATTGATATCAGGAAAGAACTCAATTTCACATTCATCTCTCTCGCTCTCTCTCTCTCTCTCTGCTATATTGCTTTGCTAATCATACATTGCATCCTTATATAGGGAGAGAGCTAATAGGAATCTTATTTCCCTATGAATATTTCAGCAAGCACTGTTTGAAGTAACCGTTAATTTTTTTTTTTTTTTTTTTTTTTGTATTAATACTAAAATATGTCTTTCTAGACGTGCAAGTTAAGGTTGTCAGGGAATAATAAATATAATTATGAATATATACTGGTTTAGGTCTGCCTGTTTTAGTTTCATCAATGATTTAAAGTTAGCATCAAGCTCCAGTATTAAAAAATACTAACAGCACCAATATCTAAGTTTCTCCATTGCTTTTTGATTGCAGATCCCTCATACAAGATTCACACAGATTCGGGTAGCTCATGTGTATAGAGAAGTGAACAGGTGTGCTGATCTGTTAGCCAAGAATGATTGCTGTTTGAGGAAAGATTTTGTTATTTTTGAAGTTTTCCCCTCTGCTGAATTACATAGACTTCTTACATCTGATGTTCATGGGCTGTATTATTATATGCGGATAGTCACTACTTTGGCCTCTGTGGCCTGTTTGTAAGTTTGTTTTGTTGTTAATATATCTTGCCTTCTAACCAAAAACAAAAAAATTGATTTATCGTTAGTTAGCCTATTTTCAGTCTCTTATTAGAATGCCACGATCGGCTTTATGCCATTGGACTACATGTGGCACAATCAGTGTTTAATAATACAAAAGCAATATATGGGAAAACGAAACATCTAGTGGTGACTCTATCTGTGTTGAGTACTCCACCTTTTATGCACTTACCTTAAGGCTTAAACTCAGGGATAAAACACAATGAAAATTAAACTCAAGCTGAAGTTAGAGTATAACACACCCTCTTATCCTTTTCTGATGACTGAGGCACATGCCATCTGCATCAATCATTACCAGCGATTCTTGAAGTAGCTGAATTGCAAAGTCAAATTCATTGGCCCTTAGAATAGTTAAAAGTTTATATATTTCGTTAAACACTAGTTATATATGTGAATAATTTTTTTATCAATTATGCCGTGATGGCTCTAAGAATTTTTTTTAGGGTGATCACTAAAAATGTTAAATTATACAAAATTTAATAAAGAGGCAATTTGAATATATCAACATCACAAAAAAAAAAAAAAAAAAACACGTAAATACATGAAATATTACAATTTTTTGTACTAACAAAGAAAATAAGAAAAAAAAACTAATAAAAGATAAAATGCAAATTGAAAATGTTGATATAAGAATAATAAAGTGACCCCAACAATTTCACAACAAATCTTATGCAATAAGCTATTAGCCTGTTATTAATGGGTAAAACATGTCAATATTGAACCCAAACTAAAATTAGTAGCAGCTTACCATATAAAATTTAGTGTGAAATTATTGTGAAAATGTTATGGATGTAATATTACTCTTATATTTATTGAATTCAAATTCTTATGAGCCTCAAGTAAAAGTGTACAAAATCTTTATTAGAGTAGTTAAAATAGGTTAATTTAGTAAATAACATATTTTTAAAAGTATATATGTAAGGATACAAAGTTGGACTTGGGCCCAAATGCGTAGCCGGGCCGACCCAAGTGGCCTTTCCAATAAAGTAGAGAATGTAAAACTTTCCTAAACTTTTTTAACCAATAAGGGCTTCAGGAGGCTATGGGGTAAGGACTAAATCCACTTCTTGCATGTAGCGGGGCGATGGAGTGGTCTTTTTCTCTCCTCGGATGTGAGCCCTAACTGGCTGCCTTCCTGTTATTATGAAATTATTGTGAAAATGTTATGGATGTAATATTACTCTTATATTTATTGAATTCAAATTCTTATAAGCCTCAAGTAAAAGTGTACAAAGCTTTTGCAGGGCACGTCCTCTTATCTCCCTCCTAGAGTGGTTCCGAGGAGACCAATCTTAGATGGAGACATTTAGTAAGGCCCTATCCACGACTCACGGCCCTTTTGGTGGAGTCCACGTCCTCGGACCAAGCCCTAAACCCACACGGTGTTTTGACGCTTTTATCCCCCACAATATATATACAATTTTTTTAAAGTTAAAGTGGTCACAAAACATATTAGTTTAAAATAATTATTTATATAGTTTTTGTTACATGTATAAAATTTTTTTTTGACAACTGAAGGTGATCCATCCTCGTACAAGTAGAGCCGCCAGTGCTACTATGTCTGACTTTTATATTACTTGTCAACCACATTTCACCAGGCATGAAAGACGTGCAAGCATGCCTTCTCATCAAGGCAAGATAAAAAGAAAAAAAAAAGATATATATATATATATATATATATATATATATATATATATAAAGAAGGGTTTATAAAATAAGTTTAACTTACTCTCGATACTTTAAAAACATGACAAATGTCTGAAAGTAGCAATATATTACTCGTATGTCCCATATAATACATAAATTGTAGCAAAATATGGAATGGAAATTTATCATTTTATTTGCATTTGATATTTTGGTTTAAATTCTTTGACTACTTAATAGAAAAATACTAGACCTTATTTTGACTAGTCCCACACCTATACAAAATAAATTTATTTCCTCATTTTAATTTTTTTTTCATATCTTTTAGCAAATAAGCAATCAGCAAATCGCATATATATAAATGCACGTTAAATTTCTATTGAAATTAAAGATAAATTATGAGTTGATTTCAATCAATCATAAGTACTGACTTATGATTTAATTTCTCGTATAATAAGTTATCTATAACTATTGAAATATTTCTTTTAAGTATCACATGCTCCTTAAGGAGGAAGAAGCCAAAAAAATTATAAAAAAATAAAGATAAATTATGGGTTAACTTCAATCAATCATAAGTACTGACTCATGGTTTCTCGTATAAAAAGTTATCTATAACTGTAGGTATAAAAAGTTATCTATAATTGTAGAAATCTTACTTTTTAAGTATCACATGCTCCTTAGAGAAGAAGCACACAAAAAAAAAAACCCTCAAATTTTGTATAAAATATGTTCCTTTCTTGGCCTAGATTGATTAGATTTTCCTAAAATTAATCAGCAGGGGCAAAATTGTTTTGTCCTTCATCATCCAACAAAGCTCTCCCAACTGTTGAGAAAACGCAAAAATTTTCAGGCATTAACACATCATTTCAAATTATGCATTTAAAAAAAAAGTTTTAATTCCTTTGCTTCCTCAAAAATTTAAAATAAAAATAAAAATAAAAAACTTCATATATTATTGCTTGGTAAAATATTGTGTTTTAGGCAAATGTAGCTCTAGTTTTTCTAATGAAGATATATATTTGGAGTTTAAATTCTTTAAAATCAAGATGAATTAACAAAAGATGATCAACTCAACTGTGGTTGGGCGGCCCAAATTGCCTCGCCTATGAAGGTTATTTTTTACGATTAGATTTAAAGGCTCTAACCTGTGAACTCCACCAGGACCATAGCTGATCCATGAGTACTCCTCTTTTCCTAGTTATATGTTCTATATTCTATCATTCTATATTTATATTTAGCCTAGTAGTATTTTACCATTTGTTTTTTTATGGTTAACTTCGTAGCATTTGTTTTTTACAGTGCTTGTGAGACTGATAGGCCTTGAAGAATTTGAAGCTCGAGTGAATAGGCACAACCTGATCAATGAGATGGTATGGAGATATCTGTAGCTTAGTCCTCTCTAAGATTTAAAATACTACGGTTTAGCCAAGAGCCATGTAGTTCTAGTTTTTCTAACGAGGATATTCAAGGCTTAAATTCTCATTCCTCAATTATTGAATTATATATTTTTTATAAATAAAAAGATTGTTTTTATTCCATGATCTAGGTAGTACTATTTATATACGGGTAAAGAGGTTCCTTATGATTTTAGACACTAAACATATAATATCATTTTATTCTTGCCGGCAAGCTTTTCATGTGATTAGAAAGGTTTAAAATCGATTAATGTTTTGGTATGATGATAAAAACTATCATTTGAAGCAGACGTTATAAGTTAAAACTCTCTCAAGAGAGAGAGAGAGAGAGAGAGATAATGTTTCGGCTCATTCTATTGTTAATTGGGCTTGGGCCTCTTATGTTGTGGAAGGAACTGGGAATTCCTAGTTTTGTTTCCACTGCTGTAAGGGAAGAGGAAGGCAGTGTTCCTCTTCTGTTTCTATTTAATTACAGTGCTTTCTGTCATCAGCAAAACAAATCACTATTCAAGAATCTTGTATGTCACTAGAAAAGATAGGTGCATGCAAAAAGAAGAAAAAAAGAGAGAGAGATGATAATCAAGTAATCCTCTTGCAATACAATTCTTATGATCCAGGATTGAACACTTGAAAACAAGATTTCTCATAATAATAATATAATGCATCAGGTTTAAAATAGCAGTAATTGACATTCATCGTATCTTAAATTGATCATACACTAGTGATTGTGTCAATGGCTCATTTCAATGCTCCCCACCTTTTTATTTTGTTCATCTTTAATGCTCTAATTTTCATTGTTTTGTTTTTTCCTTTGCAAGGGGCTTTAGGGGTAGTCCACTGAATTGAAAATGAATGGAATGGAAGTATCAAATAGAAAAGTGTTACGGTAGCCATGAAAATGGAAACACCACGTGGAAAACAGATGTAAGTTAAAAGATTGTAATGAAAACAATTGAAACTACAAAGAAGAAAATGAAAACAAACCAAACTCTTTTTTTTTTTTTAATGGTAAAACAAACTAAACTTCATGACGACAAGAGTTTAATTTGTAATTTAGCCTCAGATTTAAACTTTGGCTTAACCTTACCATCACTGCCTTTCTACCATAAAAGAGATTACAATTGACTGATCAGTTATGAGTTATAACAAAGCACACGTATAAAAATATTTCACAATTGGGAAAACACTTATACACACACTTGAGTTTTTAATTTTACAACTGAAAATGTGGTTTAAAGTTACATTTTCAGTTTATAAAGACGCAGTATGACACAGGTGTGAAATAAGCACCGCTCTCCATAACACCATGTCTTTATATCCACCTTTGATGGCGAGCATCAAGAGGTCTTTAGTATTCTGTATATCCCCTGATGAGAAATCCCAAAGACCAAATAAAATGACCTTAATTTGCCAACCATGACGCCAACTATCGGAATCACTACAAACCAATGTGTGCCAAAGGCCGATATTCAGAGTAACATCACAGGGACAATTGTTCCATACTACAGCTATAATGCAGATATATTCCACCTCTTAATTGTATTTTGCCACCTTTCAAACAAAGCAACATGGAGTAATTGAATAATAAATAGAAGTTTCTAAAAATGAACTGGTTAAAATTTGGCCAACCAAACAAAACCACCTCAAGCTGAATGTTGCAACTAATATAACTTTCTGTAGAAAACACGGTCATTGAGAAAACAAAGGATGTTAAAAACAAACTTACTTTAAAACACACCTCAATATAAAGTTTGTGAAAAAACTGATTACATTAAAAGGTATGAAATTGGGCTAATTCATATGACTAGCCACTGGAGTTATGTGGACATTTCAAAAGTTACAACCTCTAACAATGAGCATGCTCTTCTGGACAAAATTTTAAGATGACTACCATTAAACCAAAAAACAAATTGTAGCATAATAACCCCTAACTTCTAATGTTTCGATCCCACTATGATTAACCTAGCACCAGCACCACTTCATGCCACATCTAAGCAGTAAACTACTCATGACACCACAAGCATCTCCCTTTAATCTTGAAAATATTACTTACCCAAAAACTACTCATGCCACAAGGCCATATCCAAACAAAGGTAGGCTCCTCCTCTCCTCTCCCAACAGCTTACTAGAAACCCACCATTTCCAACCATAGGTAGCTCCCAATGCCTAGTATGCCACTATGCCCACTCTTATCAATTGAAGGGAGTCCCCTAATCTACCTCATGTGCTGTGTACACAAAGTACCCTACTCTTGTAACTTTTGTCCAATTGCTCCAATATCTAGGGAAGGCTATAGAACTTCTTTTTTATCTTTTGATAGGAAAGATGTATATTCAAAAAACTACTTTAGGCAAAAAAAAAAAAAAAAAAAAGAAAGAAAACCAAAGCATATTAGAGATTACAAAGAAGAAGAAAAAAAAAAACAAAAAAGAAAACTAATTACAAAGAAAGAGAAAGCTAAGGAACAAGGGAAAAGAGTCACTAGATGTGAGCCCCCAAGCCCTAGCCCAATCATAAAGGAAACCAGTAAAAAACAGCAAGCAACTGGTCATCAGATCAATCTACGTCCTCAAAAGTGCGTGCGTTCCCTCCAAATGCACCACATCAAAAACAACGGTACTAAATTCCAAATGCTAGAAGAATGCTTCCCCAACCAATTCCACCAACCAAACAGGAAATCTGCTACGAATCTTGAGAACACCCATGAAGTCTCAAAAGTTCTAAGGACAAAGTTCCATAACCAATGAGACATTTTACAATGTAGCAGCAAATGATCTATTGTCTCCCCACAATAGCGACACATAATGCACTAGTCAACGAAATCGAAACCCCTACTCCATCGGTATTCACCTGTGAGATCTCCAAAAGAGACAAGGGATCGGGTAGAGATCTCCAAAAGAGAAAAGGTAGATAAAAGACAACCCAAAAAAGAAAAAAATGCAATGAACAAACAAACAACTAGATGACCAAAATCAAAACTAAGAACATATCAACAAAAGGAGGGGAAAACTTAGGCAAGCCTTATCCCTAAAAATTTATAAAAATGAGAAGTTGATTGAGCACCTATAATAGCCAAATAATCAGCCTACTCAGTAACTGATAGGGATATCCACCCCGACGACCTATATAGCTAGAATCATGTGAGTAAACCTCCTCCACCACCCTACTGTGGTTTTGCTTATTAACCCACACAGTGACATCATTGCCATATTTCTCTACAAGAAAATTATGGCAGCTTCTACTTTTAGCTCCTACAAGCTAAAGTTGAAGTTGCCTGCATTTCTATGTGCACCTAAACAACCCACAATAACTAAAAAAATTACTTGTCAACATCCACTAAACAACAGGTTCTAATCACCCACAATCTCGCAATCATTATACCCCATGCTATCCTGAGATACCCAGCTCCAATAGTCAGCATATTGTGAGAAGTTTAAAAATGTTTTCAGTCCAAAGAAAGCTACCATACTTTAAATATCAACTGTGTAATGGAAAAGGGTTTAGCGGTAAATGCTAGGTTTTATAGGAGACGGATTTAATATTGTCATAAATTAAAACCAAAAAAATTAATGAACCAAACAGCAAGAAAAATTAGTTCTTAGGTGCTCAAGTTATACCTGAATCAAAATTAACTGAACAACAAAGTTAGTGTTGATAAATAGGGGGGAGAGAATGAGAGATAGCTCTGCCACTTCTCCCACCTATTGGAACCCATAACGCATATCTAAACATTTGAATTATCAACAGAGATATCTAGGGTTCTAATCCCCCCACTCCAAACCATTGATTTATCAAAAAAATTTTGATTAATGTGAATAACGCATTATGTCTCTTAGTGATCTTCATTTGAAGTTTTAGAAGTTATGTAATTCTTTCTGCTATTAAAGCGATTGGTTGGTTACAGTATACATGTTCTTTTCTTATTGAATGTCTATTTATTTGGTGAACTGGGATGAGGTAGTAAGGACTTGATGGAAAAATGTTGGTTGAGGACTTCAAAAACCACATGGACAATTTGATTTCTAAGGTTTGAGGATTTTGGGATTAGATGTTTGTTTTTGCACTACGAGGTGCATTTCTCTAAATGCAAACCTCTTCACCTGCAGTTGCCAATTCACACCCATTAAACAACCAGGATGTAGCATTGGTATATTCGTGATAATGAGAATTGTAGATAAAATTCCATCTTGAATTGAAGCTCGTCCATTTCTATGTTGCCATGGAGAAACTTCAATTCAAGAAGGATTTTTTTTTTTTTTTTGATAAGTCTATTCAAGATGGAATTCTTTTTATAATCTCAAAATCATGAATATAATTCTCAAAATTAACTGAACAGTATAGTTAGTGCAGAACGCATATAAATAAGAAGGAGAGAATGAGAGATAGCTCTACCGCTTCTCCCACCTACAGGAACTCATAATGCATATCTAGACATTTGAAACCACTTCAAAATCACAATATAAAAGAATAGCCCTATTAGCATATCAACCTCTTATAATCCACGATTCACATATTCATTATTTCCATGCATTAATAACATGGATGGGAAAAGCTACTAGTCAAGTATCAATAGCCTACCCTATAAAAACTACTTACTAAGGAACCATAACTACCACAGTGATTACAACTTTTGAAACCATAGTGTTCTAATAAACAAAAGAAATCTAGAAAAGAAACATATTATCAATTTGAAAACCAAATATAAGTGAAATTAAAAGTTATAACTCACTACAACCTAGAAACATCACATAACAAAGTGTTAGCCTAAGGTACATGTAGGCACATACGACTCCATGTACTCTAACACCAAAAATTCTAAGGTTCTCCATGGAGGGGCTGGAGGCTAATGAACAATGTTAACACCCAGAACCATCTAAGGGTTTAAGACTTTTACATAAGTTTATTTTCGTCAATAGACAAGGCCGATTCTTTAGAGTGAAGAATATTATTCTTCAACAATTCCACGACATAAGAAAACTTCAATCACAACAAAATCTTACCATTAATCAATATAACTAAAATATTGTGCACTGATGCTTCATGATAAACATATTATGTTGTAAATACCAGTATCACCAATGTCAGTATTAGACTAAGGTTTATGCAATTGCAAATGCATTATCTTTAGAAAAGCTGCCAAACCAATCATCAATCTATTTGTTACAAAACTGTCCTGTTCAGTTTGTAAAAAGATTTATTTCAAATGATATTGTTTTGGTTCACAATATAAAGTTATTCATTGTCAAATTTAAACTTTAGCTACCCAAAGGGAATACAAGGCATAATTTAACTGAACTAGAAATGAAACAAAACTCCACTAGAAGCTGAAGAAATAAGATACACAGTGCTCAAGAATGAATGCACCCTTATCTCATCTCACTAATCATTACAAGAAAAGGCATTTATACTACCAGTTTTTTGTATAAACTGTAACCAACTGATCAAATGAAGATCCCGAAGAGACACATAATGCATCGTTCACATTACAACAAGCATTCTTAACCATACAACAACCAATTCAAAAGAGAAATCGCACGCCATACAAGCATTTGTGTTACAAACCATTTCTCCAAATTTCCTCAAATAAAAAAAAATACAAAAGTACACAACAAGACCTGAATCCTTTATAACTATAAATCCATAAATAAACTTTTTAAAACTTACAAAGAAGCAATCACTGAGAACTACAAACACTAATATATATTGGCATACAGCAACAACCTACATTAATTAAATTTTCAAATGCTTCAACTTTTAACTATACAACAACAACAACAACCATTACCTGCAAAACCGCGACATTCCCAATCACTTGGAAACTAATAGGATTTCCGGTTTCTTAGCCTTGCTCGGAGTGTTGGTATTCGAAGATGCATTTGCTGCAGCTGCTGCTGCTTCTGCCTCCACCTTAGCAGCCGCACGGGCCCTCTTATCGAGCTGAATAAGGCTCCTCGTGGCCAAGATCGCCTGCGGAACCAGATCATGAGAAGCTCTGGCGTATAAACACCTCACGGCCACTGCAGCCTCGTCCTTTACTTCTTGTGGATTCAACGGAGCCAACAAGCAATGCCCTAAAATCCTCAATGCCGGTTGCAATAGCTCCCAAGGTAACGGAATTCTAATCCCCTTAGGTATTTCGGAATTTCCATCATCGTTATCATCAGGCTTGTATTTCTGGATCCCTAATTTGTTCATCTCTTCAACCACGCCTTCAATCTCAATCTCAATTCCATTCTCAATCGCTCTAGAATCCGAAAACGACGTGCAGTTTTCGAATTCGTCGTCGAACTCTCTTTTACAAGGACAGTCCTGGCCGGCCCAGGCAGCGACGGATCGGCAAAATTCGAGCTTAGACCAACTCGGCATCTGCGAGATCTGCTTGTAGTAGCAATCGAGAGCAACGCCGACGATGCAAGCACGTTTCGTTGATTTAACGGCGATCTGCGGCTCTAAAGGCAGCGACAAAATTCCAACGGAAGGCCGATTGTTAGCGGTGGCGGCCGCGGTAGCACGGCGAGGAGTGTGGTAAAGCGAGGGCTGAGAGAGGTCAGGGATTTGGATGAGAATCGGCTTTCCGTTACGGGCTTTGGTTTCGGAAGCGTAGAGAGCGAGGAGTACGGCTTCGAATCCGGCGAGGGAAGGGAGGGAGAGGGAGTCGTCGGAGTGGATGCGAGAGAGGTAGAGGGCGGAGATGAGAGGGAGGAAGGAAAGGACGACGAGTTGCAAGTGAGGGTCGGAGGAGAGGTAGGTGTCGTAGAGCCATTGGCAGAGCGGGTCGGATCCGGATCCGGAGAGAGGGGAGGAGAGGGCGGAGGAGATGAGGGAGTAGGCGGTGGGGGAGGAGAGGAGGGAGAGGGCGGGGCGGTCGGAGTCGGCGAGGGAAGAGAAGGAGAAGGAGGAAGAAGAAGAAGAAGAGGGAGAGGAATTGGAGAGGAGAGAAGAGAGATCGTGGATTCGAGAACGGGCTTTGGATACGGATTCCCACCAGGAGTGCATCGGGTCGGAGGCGGCGGTGGTGGTGGTGGCGGTGGTGGTAGTTGTGGTGGTGGTTGTGGTGGGAGGGTTTGGAGTGTAGGAAGAGGTGGAAGAGGCCGAGGAGGAGGGAGAGCGAGTAACGCGGTGGTTCGAGTGGTAGTCCATTGTGTGTGTGAGAGAGTGTAAGAGTGAGTGAAACCTGGTAAGAGCGAAGATCTGGGAGCAAGGCAGGGAAATGAGGAGATACAAATATAACGTTAATCGTTACCTTTTTGGATCTGGTGAGCTCAACTGCTAAAAAGTGTACAAACCCGGTTTGCTCAACTCCTTTACACAGTTGTCCGTACTCAAATAAAAGATGTGGAATCGAATCCATCCTAACCCAAAAAAAGAAAAAAACAAAAGATTTCTTATTCTCATCAAGAATGCTATATGTTATAAATGTTATTTTTTAGTATCTAAAACCTTCCATGAAAACTTATATATGGTATAAAATTTGCAATTTTGCTATGATGCACTTTCATTTTTGAGAATGCACTGTAGCAAGATTGTATAATATTTTATTGATTTCTAATTCTCTTTCTTCAAACACGACTCACTTTCTCACTCTCCCTCTCGTTCTCTGGTTCTCTCTCTCTCTCGTTCTTGTTCTCTAGTTCCCCTTCATTTTCTCTCACTCATTTGCTCTCCATTAAGCTTCAAGGGTTTGTGGTTGGCAATTATGGTCATGATTTGGTGGGTTTCGTGGGTCTGTTTTGGTAGGTATTAGTGGTTAAACGCCCCGTTTTGGGTTTACTCGATTTGATCAAGAGCGAGATTATTCCAAAACAATCTAAGCTCGCTGAGATTTTCTCCAAGTTGGGGCTTCGTGACGCTTCGAGTTACAGAGAAGAAATTGAAAATCTCGAAGAAAAGGATCAGAATCGAAACCAGAATGTCAAGAAATCGAAATTCAAAGGTGATTTCTTTAATTGGTCTTGTTTGCTACACTAAATGTGTGCTATTCGGAGCTTCGACGATGGATCCGGGTGGGTGGTTGGGTGGTGGGTTTTGTAGTGGTTGTGTATTGGGGTGAGGCTGGGCTGCAATGGTGGGGTTTGGATTTGCAGGTTATGGGTGGCATTGATGGTGGTTTTGGGTGATTAAATTTTTTTTTTTTGGATGTGGTGGGTTGCAATTTGTTGTGATTGTGGTGGTTGGGGGTGTGACCGTGGTTGTGACAATGGTTGACCATGACTGAAGTGTGGTTGTTGTGGCTGAGGCGGTACTAGTTGTGGCAGTTGTGGGTCTCTGGGTTGTTTTTGTTTTTTTGGTTGATGGTGGTATGAGGATGTGGGTTTGGGTGGTGATGAGGTTGTGGGTTTGGGATTGTGATTTTGGTGGTTGGGGATTGTGGTGGCTGGTAGTGGCTAGCCGTGGGTGTGGCTGTGACGAGGGTTGTTTGGACTGAGAAGAAAGTGGTGGAAAGAGAGAGACATAGTGGTAAAATAAAAATAATATTATTTAAATGAAGTTGTAAAAAAAATAGAATGTTTGATGTTTAGTAGATTTTAAAGTGGTATGTTAAAATTGATAAAGTAGGATTTTGAAATGGTAAATGCTAAAATATTTAGCATTCTTGATGAGAATGCTCTAAGGTTAGTCTTTTTTTTTTTTTTTTTTTTTTTTAATTTTAACTTATAGCGTCTGTTCTTGCTGATAGTTTTTTTATTATTAAACTAAAATACTAATCGGTTTTTTGTTAGGCAATAATTGAACCTAAAATTTCTTATTCAACTATAAGAGACTTTACTAGTTGAATCAACTGAAACTCACTAAGGTTAGTACTCTTGTTTATGGCAAAAACCAATTGATTTTTTTTAGTGGAAACAATTTGATTGATATTTTGGACACCAACCATCATGAAATGGACCTTAAAGCATTCATATCAATGTAGTTGTTTTAATATTTCAACAAATATCCAATAAAAAAAAAAATCAACAAATATATAATTAGAGGCTCCAAAAAAAAGCCACGCATTAGTCTCACCAAACTACTGCAAAATATATTAGCTAAGAAAAGTGTTCGCCACCCAGTGAGGACATTGTCATCACTATTGTATAAAAAATCATTTTTATTCTTTCTATCTCTTTGCATCTGATGTCTATCTCCATCTCTTCTTCTAAAAAAAAGGAATCTCCATCTCCTCTCTCTCTCTCTCTCTCTCTTAAGGCATTTTCCCTCTCTTCTCTCTAATTTTAGTGCCACTCTCTTTCCTAATCTTCTCCATAACCTTCTCTTCCTTCCCGATCACAAGCCGCACCTGAGCCGCCTCCACCCAAAAGCTAACACGACATCACCCCAACCCTGACCTTAATGCGGTCACTCTTCGCCGCAATCTCTTGCTCCTTCTACACCTCTACGACCTCCTCTCCAATGTGAATATTAAGAAATAATATTATTTAATTGTAAAAGTAGCGACGTTGACGTATGAGTATAAAAATACTGATAACCAAATTAGAAAATAAAGTATTTTTGGGGCTAGTTTAGCTAAAAATTTGAGAAGATCGACGTAAATGCTCTTATGGCCAAGATCAAAATTCTATCATATCTAAAATAAAATTAAAATGATAAAGTTTGGTTATAAACTTGATAACTCCACTTAATATTATATTTATCATATATAAATTTTGACAAATTTACCATTAAATTACATTTTTTTTTCTTTTAAATCATCTATCAAATGTTTAAATTTAGAGTTTTTGCAATATAAAATTATCTATTAATATAAGCTTATAGATAAAATAGTAAGTAACATTTGATTGATACAAAATTTGACATGCATGTTAATAATTTAAAAATTATGCAATCTAAAAATTAAAATTTTAAAATTTGTAGTCCTGTTAATTTTTGTTTAAAATATTATTTTGGTAAATAAACTTTATCAATAATTTATTTTTCATCTCTAAATTTTAAAAAGTTCGTTTTATGTCCCTAAACTATTAAAAAGTTTGTTTTCCATCTCTAAATTACTATTAAAAATGTTTTACTTTCTATCCTTTAAAAAAAAAAAAAATCTCTTTTTCATTCTTAAACTATCAAAAATAAAATATTTTTCATTATTATTTTTGTCTCGAGGCTATTTAAAAAAACTCTTTACAAAGGCTAAAGATGAAAAAAAAAAAAAAAAGGGACAAAAAACAATAAAAGGGTAGGATGGGTTTTGGGCTTTTGGGTTATTTAAAAAACTGCCAACTGAAGTAAAGCCCAAAATCTCTGGTCTCGTCTTGCCCAGAACTGACTTCTACTTAAATTTTTTTAAGCAACGGCCATGGTTCGCTTCTCAAGCTCAAACCGAAGAACGCGCACTAAAACGCACCGTAAAAGTAAAACCCTAAACCCCTTAGCTCGCTGAAGAAAGAAGAACAACTACATTACAATACAATACAAACTGCGCAGCTCACTCGAAAATTGAATCCAAAAATGTCTCAAGAGGGAGACTCTATGGAAAAGCTAAAAGGCCTTCAAATCACTTCCCTTGATGACGACGAAGAAGAAGTAGAAGAGTACGATATGAACGAAGAAGAAGACGATGACGATGAAGATGAAGAAGAAGAAGAAGAAGAATTCGTTACCTTAGGTTTCGTTGAGAAGCCTAAGAATCCTTGGTCTCTTCTCCGTCAGTTATTTCCTAGCAAAGCCGGAAGCGTACCGGTATTATTTGATTTCTTCGTTGCTGTAGAATAGGTTACAATTTAGTTATTGATAATTCTATTTTTTTTTTTGGTGGTTGTAGGCTTGGCTAGATCCGGTGAATTTGCCGTCTGGAAAAGCTTGTGTTTGTGATATATGCGGAGAGCCTTTGCAGTTTGTGCTTCAGGTATTGCATATTTTGAATTCGATTTGAAAAAAAAAAAAAATTCTGATTGAATATTTGGCTGCTTCAAGTTGTTTGTTTTGTGATGAGTAAGAATTTAATTCGATTTGAAGTAGATAGTAAAACATGGAGCTGAATTAGGCGCCAATAAAGCGTAACAACTGAACTATGTGACAATAGTTAGCGGAATTAGACTATGATCATGTTGATCATGCTAAACTAAACAAGTAGCTTACAGATTATGGCGTTTTGATCATGTTGTATATGATATGCACCAATGCGAGCTAGAAAAGTATTGGTTTCAGGCCTTTGCTTTTCAATCTAGTGACTGCCTATCCCTAATTTAATTCATTATTCACGTCGTTAGCAGCTTTATTTATCTCGCACTTTTGCTACACCTCTTGCCATATTCTTTTTGCAAAAGAGCACGAGAAAAACAAAAGGATGGTCTTTGCTTCTAGTTGAGAGCCTTTTTTTAATCTGTTAGTTGTAATTTAAAGGCAAGATACTACATAAAAAGCATGCTTTGAAATTGCTTGACAAAACCAAATTAACTTGAAACAATTTAGTCCTAATGGCTTCTGTAGTTTCTAAACTTGTATAATGGAAGCCAACTCACACATTCCCTTTGAGGTTTTTGACTTCGGGTAACTTGATTTGAGTCAAAACTAGCTCGTCAGACCTTGCAGGAGGTTATTTCCACTCACATTTGTTCAAGAAACTTGAAACTTTTGCAACATCGGAACCAATTGCAATCTATCAGCAAAAGACCAATGCTATATTCCATCAAACTGATCCTAGCTGTGGTTTTGTCGATGAGAGAGACTTATAATTAGTAACAATAGCTTTCTAGACGCTAAAAACAGTCCTAGATACCTCACTTGTAACATTTCTTTTCGAAAATGTTACTCTAGTAGGATCTGGGCTTTTACCTAAGTCAGTAACTCTAGCAAAATAAACTTCACTCCTGCTTAAATTTGCTGCTAGGCCTGATATTAATCTGAATTTTCTGAAATCTGTAAGGAGATATCTGTGTATCTGTTTCCCATTATTTCATCTCTTTATCTGTTTTTTTCCTCCTCTCCTTTTACTTATCAAAAAGAAATATGGACAAATTGATTATGTGCCTTGAGTTTCTAGGTTGATCACCAGTTGATGATAATAATCTCCCACCTTTGATTTTCTAGGTTTATGCACCAATTGAGAAAGAATATGCATTTCATCGTATGTTGTTTGTTTTCATGTGTTCATCAATGAACTGTCTTCTTCGGGATCAACATGAGCAATGGAAACGCTATCCAGAGAAACCATCTAGAAGGTATAGTCAACTATTGATTTGAGTTGTATGTTCTATAAACAATGGAATTTTCTAGTTATAATTAACATTTTAAATTAAAAAATAAAACTAATGACATTTTCTCATTCCTCAAACTTACAGTGTGAAGATTTTCCGTTGCCAATTGCCTCGCTTTAATCCTTTTTACCCAAGTGAGCCCCCAAGATGCGATGGGACTGACAAACCTTCTGGAACTGGAGGTAGTTCATGGTTTCTTTCATTGCCTATAGATTATTGTTCTTTATATTATGCGCAACTCTGCAGACTTTTCATCTCAACTTCTTGGGTTGGCTACATTTTTTTTTCCTCATATGTGCCTCGGTACAAAATTATTGGTGGTATAAAACACCTCAGAGAAGCTATAATATTATTATGCCTACGATTTAAAAATTCAGACCCATATCTATCCTCACATCCATATGCAACATCATAGGCTTCACATTGGCTCTTTGTCTAGGCAAATCTCCTTTTTTCTGTTTATTAGAAGAATCAGATTTTAGCACAGCATACGAATTTTCATATTGCATTTATTTCTACTCAAAAGAAACAGACAAGATGCTTATTTTGGCCACATCCAGTTTTCTTCTTTTTTTAATTTTATAGATAAGATGAATTTTTCATGCATTCTTTAGGTGAAGCTTTGGCATACCATGCTGTATATCTGGGTATCTCCACTTTTCCCATAAAAATTCTTTATTTAAAAAAAAAATATATAGCTTGAAAACAACAAAAGAAAAGATTTTTTTACTTATAAAAAGAAAAAGCAAACAAAAAGTATTATTTTTATTTTTTTCTGATTTCTTTGACTTTGCATGCTATTGCTTCATAACTTTCTCACTCCCACCCAGGCAGACGTGAAGTGATTCTAGTTTAATTTTTCAATTTATGTTATAGTTTTCGAGTTCATAAGAATATTTAATGTGTTAAAGTCTGATTTATGGTTGATAAATGGAAGCTAACATGAATGCTCAATAGTAAACTGGTTATGTTTGTTACCAAAATCAATATGACATCCTCTGATTTATGTTTAGCAGATTTGTGAAAAACTAAGAGGACTGCATTTATGAAAACACATTATTTCAAGGACCATAAATATTCCTCTTAGAAGGCCGTCCACATCTCCAAATTATGTTTTTTTGTTTTTAAATTTTTTAGTTACTATTTCTTTTGAACTCTTTGTTTATGCAATTTGATCAACCCAAGTGATCAATTGAAAGATCAGAATCAATACTTAAGTACTGTGGGTTTGCATAGCTAGCAAGGGCCTGAAAATGTGTTTGGATGTATTCATGCACTTCCAGTTACATATAAAATGAGCACTTTCAAAAGCTCTAACACTTAATTACTGTGGGTTTGCATAGCTAGCAGGGGCCCGAAAATATGTGTGGATATATAATATATTCGTGCACTTTCTGCTATATATAAATTGACGTACTTTAATAAAATCTCTGATGGTATTGATGTTTGCTTGTGTTAGCTGCACTTTGTACTTGGTGTGGTACCTGGAAAGGAGATAAACTCTGTAGTAGTTGCAGGACAGCTCATTATTGCTCAGAGAAACACCAGGTAATTGAGCCTTTTAGTTCTTTTGTTTCCTCAATGCCAATGAGCTCTAGCTGAAACGGTGCTTTCTCTCCCTATAAGAACAAGTGGAGGGTGAGGTCTTCGGGTTCAAGACCCACAAGTTGCATGTATTTGTAACTTACTAAAAAAGGGTTATTTCCTCAACACCGACATAAAAAAGGTTCCTACTATCCTTTTCTGTTTGCAGGCATTGCATTGGCGCTCTGGTCATAAGATTGATTGTCAACGGATGAGCGTTTCTCAATCTTCTGATTGCCCCAATAAAAACAGAACTACTTCAGCAAATTTACAAAAAGGTCAGTAAAGTAGATGGTTTCTATTACAGTGTTAAATATGTAAAAAATAGTGCATATTTACATTTATATTTGCTGTTGGAATATAAAAATTTGTCAGCTGCATCTTAGATGGCATCAATGACATCTTATGACAATGGTAACTTACTTATGTCTTATCCTTCTTTATTTAAAAACTTGACCTTGAATATTAAAGATACAGGAGTAGTGTTTGATTTATTTATTTTTTTGCTGAATAGAAATAAAAGTGGTTACTGTTTATAGAACAGGACTTAGATTCTGGCCTGCAAAATGTTGGCAATTATGTACTATCTGTGTATTGTATATGCTTTGTATATTTACTCCTGAGAAAATATTTATTAACCTGTGGTTTATTAATAGAGTAATTGTCAATGCTTAAATTGGTATTTTTAGAAATTTACACCTGAAATCTTTTGCATTTGCACACAGTTGCGAGCAAAACTTTGTGGCCAGAATATGAGATGATAATTGAGAATGAAAGTGAACCCAGCACAGAAATGTCTGAGGATAAAGCCTGTACTAGTTCATTGGTCTCTAAGGAAAAAGTTGATGACACAATGAACTCACTGATGGACAGTTTTGAGGTATTTATTGTTTGTGTTGCTGTATTCAAATTTTTTTATTTCCTTTTTCTAGACTCTTAGTTGCTTATATCTTTGTTGATGAACAGGGTGATGATGACAGAAAAAGTTGGGCCTCTTTCCAAGAACGCATAGGCAAGGCCCCTGAACAGGTGTTAAGGTGATTGATATTTCTAATTGAGGATACAAACTTCCACATGTCAAGACACTTGAAGTATACAAGCATTGGTGCCCTGCGACTATATAGTATGGTTTTAATATTCTGGGTACTCAGGGGGCCTTAATCACCCCTTGGTGTTTGTGGCCCATATATGCAGAATGGAAAAATGAAAGTAAGGAGGCCTCAGTTCTAACTATTTTTGGGGCCTTCTTATTTTCAGAGAAATGCTATAAGTCTTCTAAATTTTCTGCAACATGTATAAGTTTTTTTAATCTAGCTTTGGAAGCTAACAACACTAATATTTATGTTGGTACTCGTTTGAAGATGGTAACCTAAAATTCAATGAGACCCATGTTATATAAATCATCGTTGCTTTGTATGTAACTTACCAATAAATATATGAAAAAAGCATTAATTCTACATGCATGTTGCTTCTTCAACATCTATCAAATATCTTACTTCAAATAATTATGTTGTAATTTGCCCTCATCTTTATATGTTGGCCCCAAGTCACTTAAACTAGTAATTTTTGTTAGTTACATGGTATATACTGCTTTCATTATATGCTACATATTACTGACTTTGGTTCCTGATCCTTGTCCATTGAGAGCTAGCCTAAGAAATAGGAACGTTGTAAAGTCATCATTGGTCATTAGTCCTTGCTGCTTTTTGTTTGAATCCACTTATATCCATCTCCACCTTTATTTTACAATGATGGGTAATTTTGTTTGTTTCAAAATATCAGGTATTGTAGGAATGGTGGGGCTAAACCCCTTTGGCCCATGTCAAGTGGTCAGCCATCGAAAGCCGATATTCCTAAATGCAATTACTGCAGTGGTCCTCTTTGTTTTGAGTTCCAGGTATGCACATTGCGCCTTTATAATATTTCCATAAAATGTTTCTTTTACATTTTACAGTATCTTTTCACTCGGTTAGTTTCTCCAATTAAACTAAATGAAACCTTTGGTTGGTGTCTATTTTGTTGGTGATTTCAGATCTTGCCTCAGCTGCTTTATTTCTTTAGTGTGAATAATGAAGTTGACTCTCTCGATTGGGCGACTATTGTTGCATATACCTGTGAAGCCTCTTGTGAGGAGGGTGTTGCTTACAAAGAGGAATATGCTTGGGTTCAACTCTCTTCACCATCTGCTACTGTACCTTGATATTTATTTATCTTTTGATTTCTTTTTTTGGTTATTTATCTTTTTACAGTTTACCAATTCAGTTCTCTTTTCTTGATATGAGCTTTGAGAAGAGGAAAAATGTACTTATTTGCTCATCAATGCGCACAGATGAATAGTTGGTTAACTTGAGGATCATCATCATAATTCAGATAATTTAAACCGTGTCATTTTTATTCATGGGCTGATGTCATGAGGTTAAAATTTTTTTCCTGATTGTATTACGAAATTTATTTCACTAAGTCCTGCCATTAGATCCTTCCTTCAAGTAACATAACATGTACAGTACTTTATAAATAATACATCCAGACAGAAAACGCGTATAGATAACCGATGAGAAGTGATTTGTCAGCACTCCTAGTGTTCAAGTTATTTTTTTAATGTTAAACTTTGGTTACTTGAGAGAGAGAGAGAGAGAGAGAGAGAGAGAGAGAGAGAGAGAGAGAGAGAGAGACGTGATAGACATTTTTTTTTTTTTTTTTAATGATAGAGATGTGATAGGTTTGCTTGGTATGGTATAAAGTAGAATACATAAGAGTGAGATAAGATTGGTATGGTATAAAGTAGAATACACGAGTGAGATATGATTTTTATTGATATATAATCTTATTCATAATACCACAAAAAGTGAATAAATATAACTCATTTGTCACACTTATAAACCAACTAGCTCTCAAGAATTCACCACATTACACTTCTTCCTTATCTCTCCTGAACTTCCTGTAAGCACTTCAATGGCTCCCATCCTCATAATTGATTGAGCAAACTCCGAGAAAAAATTCTGAGAGTTAAGTAGCTGATCAACATTGTTGGTAGCTTCACTGTCGGTTAAAAGTGCGGCATCAGATTGAAAAAGACCTTCGTTTTGCTTCAAGATGTTATAATAATTGTCGTCAAAGGATAGGGGGCTTCCAGGATCCATTGGCACAGTAGTTACATTGTCTGAGAGGCTTTTGCATTGGGTTTTTAAGAAAGCAGCATAGGTTGAATTTAGAGAAGGATCTGCATCACCTTGTCCAGTGAAATTGTATAGCCTGTTGCTAAAGAAATTGCAAAGCCCAACACCAATTGTATGTCCACCTAACCAAAGTTAATTTATCAATCTTTTGGACACAACTTAGGATATCATTTTGAAAGAAACAGATTGTTACTACTTAAGACTACTAGCAATAGGGCTTAAATTTTTACATCTACATTTGTAATATAACAATACTTTGTGAACACAGTATTATTGAAACCATGTTATCATATTACAAGCCAATTATATAAACCTTTTTCCCCCTTATAGAATCTTTACCTGATAAAACAACAAGATCTTGAACTGTGAGGCTTTTGTTAGCAAAAGATTGCTTCAGGGTGGTGAAATTGAAAAATGGTGATGGTATGTTGGCAAGGGCCTCTGACTCGCGTGATATGCTTCCATCCCTTCTACCGGTAAGTACATCCCACATTGGCCTCTGAAACTGCAATCATTTCCACAAGCACTTGATTACTGAATGCTAAATTCAGTATGTAATTTAAAAAAATAAGACAGAAAGAGCTTGAGGTATAGCATTTTGCTAGCAAAATTAATTTATAGAAACAAAAAAGGTAGATTTTCCCTTAAAAGATAAAATAAACCAGGTGAACTGGTGCAAAACTCAAAAAGCATCCTCTTCATTTGAAACAGATCAGTTTCATAATTTTAAATAAATATCATAAATCTATATATATATATATGTATGTATGTATGAATATGTAGTGTCATATTATATAAAATTTTAAATGACGTGATATTCTATACATTGTTATATATGTTAAAAATAAAATCTTAATTGTGAATTTGGTAAAAACATCAACTTCACTAGCTTGGCCTGGTTTTTCAAACCAAACATATCCCACTTGTGCTACTCTTTTGTTTCCAAGTCACACTAGAATACTTCCAGTACTTACTTGGTAGGAAACCGAGTCTCTAGCAGCCAAAGCAACGATATCTGCACAAGAAACTACTCCAGGACAAGTGTTCTCTAGTTCGGTCTTCACCTCATCTATTACGTCGAATCCTGCCAGAGATAGGTTTGGAATTGCTGCCTTCTCAGCCAAGTTATTTGGGGTAGAGTCTATCAGTACAGAGCCATCACAACCCTGACACATTATAACCATTCAAGACCTTAGATGTCTGGTAAACATATAACAATGCATGTGTTTCCTAGTATGAGGAATGAATGCTAGCTATGAATGTAAGTAACATGACCCATTATGATTTAAAAAGTATCACTTCCACCCAAGTTTACTAGTGACAATTATAAGAAGTCATGTTAATAGTTGTAATAAATGTTGTATTGTTAGATTTATTGTAATTTTAGGACGTGTATCATAAGGAGGGGCGTAATTCATGAAAAGAGAAAGAAGGGAGAGATGAATTACCCTGACGAAACAATCATGAAAATGCATCCTCAGAAACTTGGCAGGCAAAGTTGAATTGCACGCCACACGGTTCCATATGATTTCCTTCACAATTTCCTCAGCATGGGGACAACTCTCCTCATAAAAATGCATTCTCAACTGTCCATGACAAACTCCTAGAAGCCCAAACACTGCTATAAAGATAAAGAAGGAGTTCAAATTAGTATTCATCTCTCTCTCTCTCTCTTTGTTTCTTTGCTCTACTACATACTTTTCCAACACAAGCATTGCATCCTTAAATAGAGGTAATGGTCTTCTTTCTCCGAGTAAATGGTTTCATTACAGGAAGGTAAGAAATAATTTTCAATCTGTAGTTGGTGTTGAGATTTGTGATAGAGAGACTGTTTGACTTGGCTTACAACTTTTTATATATTTATTTCTTTGTATTAGTTAAAATTACCTAACATAGCAAATAGATTTTTTTTTTTTGAGATGCAGCAAATAGATTATTTAGGGGAACAACGTCAATTGGTTAGGGCAGTTATATATATATATTATATATATACTATATTAATTTTAATTATCAATGTTGTGTATAGATCTACCTTAGACATTACAATGTCGATCTTTCTTTTCCTTATCGAGTATGATGGAAGCAGCTGATGCTTTTTGATCGAGAAAGGCACATACAGAGAGTAGTATATGGACGTGACATGCTTTTCATGACAGACATGACCGATTCTAAAATTTTGTGGACTTGGTTGTTGTTATTATTAAATATGTTCTTACGTGCTGTAGTGTAAGTCAGTGCTTCATTTCTTTGCTGACCCATGTGTGTTTAGCTCTTAATTTTAATTATAAGCTAGTTTATTTTTTCTTCTTTTTTTAATATATTTTATCACCAGAAAAAAAAAAAAAACTAAGTAAATTCAGTAGCGGCTCTAGGAATTTTTCCTCATGGTGTTCTTTAAGAAGCATAAATAATACAATCTAATAAAAAGAAAATTTCATATATTGACAACAACAACAACAATAAAAAAAAACTCGCAAATATATAAAGTTTACAATTGTCTTGTATGAGTTTTTATATTTTGAAATTGTTACATGATAGTCTCATTATCAATTCTATAAGCTGCATCTCTTTTAATGTACACCATGGTTTTCAGACTCGGACCGTTGATTGAACCGTAAAAGAGAAAAGTTCAAAGTTTTTAAGGTCGGACTGAAGTCAAACCGTAATGACGTCATAATTAATTTAATAATTATTTAAAATATAAATAAATATATTAAATTAGTAAGAATAAAAAATTAACTAAAATATAAATAAATATATCCTTATTTTGACTTACCATTTCAGAGTTACTGCTTTTTATATATATATATATAGTCTTAAAATTATAAGTTGATATTTCAATCTTTAAGCCCAAATATCAATTCAATAATAATAATAACAATAATAATAGTAACAAATTAACAATAATTTGACAGACTCGTCCCTACCTGCTAAAGATGTTTTGCATGTTACCCATTAAAAAAGAAAAGAAAAAATAAAAGGTGCTTTGCGTGTACACAATTCCCTACTCCCTACTCCCTAGGTTGCATTATCACTCTGATAGATACATCAACATCACTCAAATTTGACAAACAAAAGTTACTCTCCACCACATATTTCAAAACCACCCAATTATCTAATTGACCAAAATCAAATGGGTACAGAAACTAGAAAAAGTAAATCAAACATTTGCAAGAATCAGCACACAGAGTCACGGATGGAGTTTCTTCATCCATTTGCAAGAATCAGCACACGTTTTCTCTCCACCTTCCAAATCAATTTCAGCCTCCAAAGCAACGACAAGGTCTGAAATCATCTATCTTCAAATCAACTCTAGAAGTTCCAGAGACACAAGCCTTGAAGAAAAGAGTTTCTAATGGCAACAAAACTTTAGCTTCGTCCACAAAGACCTGAATTTGTGCTTTCTTTTCTTCGTCATCTTCTTCTTCTTCTTTGTGTGTTTTTTTTTTTTTTTTTTTTTATCCTTACAAATCAATGGTTCCAGATCTGAAAAAAGAGGAACCGTGCTAATCGTAGAAACCGGCCACGGTTCTCAGAACCGTACGGTTCGATCACGGTTCGAACGGTTTCATGCTTTTATGCCATAGAGGGGTTCTCAGGGTTTAAAGAACCGTAATTGTGAAAGGTGCACGGTTAACCGGGTCGGATCGTACGGTTCGGTTCGGATCTGAGAATCTTAATGTACATAACTAAGCAATCATTTATTCACTTAATGTAAAACAAATTATGGAACAAAATTTAATTTTATTAACATAAAAAAAAAAAAACTAAGAGTATTCCTAATTTTTTTTGGAAGGATAAACAAATATATTTTTTAAAATTATTATATATAATTTTTCTTTTTCAGATAGAGTAGTCCTGGGGCCACGTAGGACCACCCTGGCCTTAAGGTGACGCTACTCCTGAGCAAATTATTCACAAAACGCTTGTTCTTCATCACTAAAAAATACAATAGGAAGCACAGTCGAACATGCCTGCTTTATTCTTAAAAATAAACACACACTAAGTTCTTCTGCGTTAAATTAACAATCTGGCTGGTGGGCGCCGTTTGAACTAATTATTCCTACCAAATGCCGACACAAATTGAAAACAAATTGAATTTAACGCAATTTTAGTCGAATTTGTTGCATCCTCCATCTAGGTGTCTATGCTAGTTGTGCAAGGTATATGGCCTACATGCCCTTTCTTTTTTCTATGATGTGAAAGTTTACAGAATCTTAGACGAGTGACTGGGCAAAGGCTACTGTCTCAAATGAGATATATTGCATTTTTTTTAATCTTTTATTTGAGTTTTATTAATGTATACTCTTAGTAAATATATTAACAAAACTATTTTATAATTTTTTTTATAGAAAAATGAAAAAAAAGATGACTAATTTTTTTTGACAAATTTCTTAATTTGACGATAATTTATATTTATTTTATATGGATCCAGTTAATATATGTCTTTAGTCATCTATTTTGGAAACATTTTACAAAGAATTGAAAAAGTTCTAAAAAAAATTCATAACTTTTTTTTTTCCCATAAAAAGTTTCATAAAATAGTTTAGTATTGTATAGGGCACATGTTAGTAAAACCAATTTTATATAATCATATTTATAAAAGTACTTGTATCATGTTATCTATTTCATACTACATTTATTAAAAAATCATTTTTTTATTAATTTATTTATTACTCCTTCAAATCATTTTTATATCTCACTCTCTCTCTCTCTCTCTCTCTCTCTCCATATGAGTAAAAAGTATTAAAAATTAGATTTGTATATTAATAATAATAGTTTATATTTACACGATTATGTAGCAACAATTCAAATTTACACAAGTTCATACATATATATATATATATATATATATATGTGGATGATTTTTGGAGTTTAATGAGCATAATTTTCTCTTTATAATATTATACATTAACTAATATGAGTGCTCTTATGCTTAATATGAAACTTTATAATATTCAAATCTGACTATTTCTCCCATGATGGGTCTTATACTAATAAGAACTTTTTTTACATGGTAGGAAGCATACAACTTTTCAGATTAAAGCCAATAACTAACCTTGTTGATAAGCTTTTCAGACTTAATTTGCTATCTTTTATGATACATTATTCAATTAATTAATTGTACAACCGATGTGGACAATAGACACCTACCAAAAAAAAAAAAAATTTATATATGGCCATTGATAGAGCGCTCGTCAATGAACATCCAATGATCAAGTAAGTATTATTTTGAAATAAAGAGATATTTTTCGCAATTCAAATATCACATCTAAGTTGTTTTTCTTTCATTTATGTAAGATCATTTATTGCTGTTTTTCTAAATCTTTGTCATCATGGACAGTTGTAATTATTGACATGGTTTTTATAATATATATGATTAATTAATGAGTTGATTGGTCTTTGGGTCGGTTAAATCATCACTGTCTTTGTTTGGTTGCTCAAGCTGGGCTGTCCGAGATGGATTGGTGGCTGGACCAAGTAACCGTGTTGAGGTTGAATTCAGCTGCTGAAAAAGATCAAACATGACTAAATCCATATTAATTTGTATTGACTTTTTTGTTAATGCCCAAGATATATTCATGCTTACACGGTTTCGCCTCCATGTGGTCCGAGATGGATTGGCGGCTGGACCGAGTAACTGTGTAAAGGTTGAATTCAGCTGATGAAAAAGATCAAATGTGACTAAATCCATATTATTTTGTATTGGCTTTTTACTTAATGCCCAAGATATATTAATGCTTACACGGTTTCGCCTCCATGTCCGAGATGGATTGGTGGCTGGACCGAGTAACCGTTTTAATGCTGAATTTAGCTGATGAAAAAGATCAAATGTGACTAAATCCATATTATTTTGTATTGACTTTTACTTAATGCCCAAGATATATTCATGCTTACAAGGTTTCGCCTCCATGTTTAATAGATTTAAATAGCCAAGAACGTGTACTACAACTTTCTCAAAAAAAAAAAAAAAAAAAAAAAACAACGTGTACTACAACTAACTTTTTGGTGAAATCAAATTGTTTGCTTAAATAAATAAATAAATATATAATTTTTGAGTAATGCTAGAAATACAAATATTTTTATAAAAAAATTTACAAACTGCTGATGTGGTGAGTAGATACTACTAAATGAAAGAGTGATGTTAATGGTGGGTCTAAATGAAAATGCAGGAATAAGAGACTTAGGAAAATATGTTGGGCCATGGGCCTTGTTCGAGGACACTTAGTGGTTCAAAGACATGTAGACAATAGGAAAGACGTAAGAGATAGAACGCCATGAACAAATTATAGCTACGAGGGTTATGGAAAATAGTCCGAGGAGGAATGCCACCTTGACTAAGCAAAGTAGAGGTAAGAAGGATTGGTTCGCCCCCGAGGGCAACATTCCAACGGATTCCACTGATAAGGATAAATGTCATGGAAGCATAAAATGAAGGAAAGCTGAGAAATATCTAGGAGAAAGTTGCTACCACCATATTGAATGCTCTGCAGCTAATCTTCTAGCCACATTAATGTGGAGGTGAAACTTGAACAGTGGTAAGCAGCCTTACAGCTACTTCCAAGGACTTCAGGAAGGTGCTGATGGGACAAGGATCAAGGCCAACAACTTGATCTACACGTGGATGATGGAAATGAAAGGGAGAGGGATATATAATGAAGAAGGAAGCCTTTTATAGGGGGGTATATGAAATTAGTGAAAGAAAAACCACTGTAGCATTAAGAACTGAGTTTGTAACCAAATTCAAAAGAAGCATATATATGTATAGGATTTAGTCTCCTTAGAATGTGCCAAGGACGATTCATTTCGTGCAACACAGTTTCATTCTTGTCTTCTTTTCATCTGGGCTCACTACAATTACTGTTTGATTCATTAAAGCTTGATTTTGTTTAGCCCACTCTTTACAAATTTATTGTATTACGCTCTTTGGGCTTGAATCCTTTTTCCTTTAGGATTAGGAACCAAATCTAGTCCTTACAATTGGTGCTATCTGTGGGGAATTACTGAAGCTTTAGTGAAATTAACTCTCAATTATGGTAGACTCAAGGGAGGAATCTGTTGGGTCCCAGCATTAAGATGAGCAGGGAAGAGACTGGGAGGTTGTATGCAAACCATATATACCAGTAGGAGCCAGTCCAGAAATGGGAACCACATCTCTTATGAGGTAACTACCAGAATTATGCAATTGGAGATTGATCGTTTGAGAAGAAGGTTGTGCCAAAAGCGGCGTAGAGGAACTCCTTCAAGTTCTAACCATTTTTCTGATGTTGATAATGATCAAAGTTATCGGCATAGGTCAAGGACTCCTCCTAGCAAGTCTTTTTCTTGTGACGAGAAGCATTGTGATAGGCAAGGGGAGGAGAAATTCATCACGAAAAGGCTTGGGCAACAATGCCATGAGTAAGGCTCTGAATCAGATCTCCAAGTCACCTTTTACCCGAAAGATCGAGGGAGGAAGGCTTCCCTGACGATTTACTCAGCCAATGTTTACCATGTATAATTGTAGGATGGACCCTATGGAGCACATGAGCCATTTCAACCAGAGAATGGTTGTTCACTCCAAGAATGAGCCTCTGATGTGCAAGGTGTTTCCATCTAGTTTAAGGCCTGTGGTGATGAGTTAGTTTGATGGCCTGAAGGAGGGTTCTATTAACGCCTTTAAGGAACTCACGAAGGTCTTTGGTTCTCGGTTTGTAACTTGTAGTAGGGTTCCTCGGCCTTTGGATTCCCTATTGTCTATGACTATGCGAGAGAGAGAAACCTTGAAGATGTACTCTAATCGATATTGGGAGATGTTTAATGAAATTGATGGGGATTTTGATAATGTGGCTATACGAACATTTAAGGTTGGCCTACCTGCCGAGCACGGTTTAAGGAAATCATTAACAGGGAAGCCAGTTAGTAATGTGTGTCAGCTCATGGACCACATTGATAAGTATAAGCGGGTCACAGAAGACCAACAACTAGGTAAAAGCAAAGCTAAGGTGGTACCTTAAGACAGGAGGGACTTCAGGTTAGACAAGTACAACAATAATCATCCTTGGTGGGATTTTTTCTGGGCATTCGGGGGCTGCTGCTGTTCAAGTGGTTAGCACAGTGTTCTGAGAACCAGTGCATCAAATCTTAGAAAAATTAAAGATGAACCATATTTTCAATGGCCAAATAAGATGAGGGGGAGATCCCACAAGGCACAACCAAAGCCTACATTGCCAGTACCACCAAGAGCGAGGGCATACTACAGAGGACTGTTGAACTTTGTGGAATCACCTGGAGCAATTAGTCCGAGGTGGTAAGTTAAAGCAATTTTTATATCACCCCAATAGACAGGGAGGCCAGGCAAGGTTAGGATCTCAAAGAGTTGCTTCTTCAAAACCATCTCTGGGTACAATCAATGTCATTCTTACCGCATCGGGAAGGATTGGTTCTCACCCTTCTAGGGCACTGTCCATAGCTCAGCCACTTATAGAGGACTTCTTCCTTGAGCCAAAGAGGAGTAGGATGGAAGTTCGACCAGTGCTGAGTTTCTCTGATGAGGACAAGATTGGTACCTTGCAGCCACATGATAATGCACTGGTGGTTACCTTTAGGATAGGGGGATATGATGTGAGGAGAGTATTGGTTGACCAAGGCAGTGGGGCAGAGATTATGTACCCTGATTTGTATAAGGGGCTAAAACTGAAATCGGAGGATTTGACCAGTTATGATTCACCCTTGGTAGGTTTTGATGGGAAGATGGTTATACCAAAGGGTCAGATTAGACTGCCAGTACAAGTAGGGTCAGAGGTGGTAGAGGTGAACTTCATTGTGGTGGTTGTTTACTCTCCCTACATTGCCATCAGGTTGAATGTGAACCCTCGGCCTCTGCCAAGCGGGGCTTATAGCAATCAAGGAAGCCAATGTCATTTACAGATATGGTAGAAGGGGCGAAGTGTGAGGAATTAGAAAATATTGTAATAGGTGATGATGGGGAGAAGTTCTTACAGGTCGGAGCGCAGCTCCCTCCTTGAGAGAAGGAAGAATTGGTAGTATTTTTTAGAGAGAATATTGATGTGTTTGCATGGAGTGCTTATGAGGCTCCTAGGGTGAACCTGAACTTCCTTTACCACCATTTAAATGTTAACTCGGAGGCCATCCCTAGAAAGCAATCACCTCGGCACTCGTCTAAGGAGCATTCTGAGGCTGTCAAGGATGAGGTGATCAAGCTTAAGCAGGCTGGAGCTATTAAAAAGGTTCTTTACCCTGATTGGCTGGCCAACACGGTGGCAGTAAAGAAGAAGAATGGAAAATGGCAAGTATGTGTAGATTTTACATATTTGAACAAGGCTTGCCCCAAGGATCCCTTCCCCATGCCTCGTATAGATCAATTAGTTGATGCCACCGTAGGCCATCCTTGGATGAGCTTCTTAGATGCTTTCCAAGGATACCATCAAATACCCTTGGCTTTGAATGATCAAGAGAAAACAGTTTTTGTTACTCCTACTAGAAATTACCATTACAAGGTGATGGTCTTTGGTTTAAAGAACGCAGGATCCACTTATCAGAGGATGATGACCAGGATGTTTAAGCCACAACAAGAAAAAAATATTGAGATCTATATAGATGATATGGTGGTAAAAAGCAAGTTGGAATCCGATCACATTGGTGACCTCGGAAACATCTTTGGAATATTAAGGAAACACAAGTTACGTCTTAACGCTTCTAAATGCTCTTTCGGTGTTAGTTCAAGAAAGTTGTTAGGATACATGGTCACTCATCATAGAATTGAGGTCAATCTTGATTGGATTAGAGCTATCAAAAGTTTGCAACCACGTTGGAACCCTAAGGAGGTCTAGAGACTAACGGAGATGACTGCTGTCTTGAACAGGTTTATCTCATCATGATGGGTGAGGTTCGATCCCATTTTTTCGTTAAGGGCATCTACGCTGCCTAAGATCCTAAATATATTAGGGGCGCATTGGGTGGGGGCTAACCTATGGGCTATTAGATAGTCCCTAGTGACTCTGCCCATGAGGATTCTCATCCCTCCTTCTATAAAGGCAATCATCGAGATGACCGCTTCTCCATTTTGCCTCTGAGTGTGCCAATCCCCTTATTTACAGTACCTAATGGAAACCTCCGGAGGGATTCTATATAGAGCCTTAAAGCTCTCTATGCCCATCGTAGAGTCTACTAAGTGGGAGAATCTACCCATTTGAAGAGGAGAAAGGAAGGGAATAGGTAGATGAGGTAAAATTGGGTGGGTTGAGGAGAGAAAAGACTCTGAATAAAAGGAAAAACGAGGGAGATTAAAGTGAAGAAAGAAGGAAGAGATAATAAGGAACTACTTACAAGAATGATAAGAAGCTCCTTGGACTGGCTCTTGATGCTTTGAGTGTATAAAAGGTGAAGTAATTGGGGTTTCTGAATAGTATATATATGAGAGAGAAAAGCAAGCAGGAGAAATTTGTTAGGATATGTGCCCTTAAATTCTATTGTATGATGCTATGTATGACATTATGTATGACTTAATGTTGTGTTTAATAAATTTGTTTATTTTTATCTAAAATAATGGCAACATGAATATTTGGACATTATCATATGGTCCATGAGATGCATAGTATGTGATTTATGTGAATAGTCACAGAAGATATAAATCACAAGTTCTTTGTAAACTCAGAATTTGTAGTTCGTAGTCGGTGATGAAATTGGGCATTTCATCTGCGAAGATTATAACGTATCAACTAAGATGATTTGTCTTGATCATGGAAGTGGAGACTTCTAGTCGATATGTTGATATGTTTTAAGAGTTAACACATATTGAACTGGACCTCTGTGAGATTTATTATTCTTCTAACGACTGTCACCTGAATAATAAATCTCATGACTTTTATTTGCATGAACTCTTAATCCTGAGAGAATAATTGACCTAATCATGACATGTAGGTTGCTTTGACAGGAGTGAGATCTAAAGTAACGGTCAAAACCTCAGTATGTTGAGCAACCACATTTAGTGTTGATGAAACATATATTCTCAAGATGGAATTCATAATCTTTTAACGGAAATATAAAATATTCCATTGAGATAAGTTTAATGGGTTTGATTATTCAGAGAGTTGGACCCAACCACTTTGGTAAGAAATTACTAAAGTATATATATTTATGAAATTGGATTTCATAAATATATGATGAATAACTTTAAATGATTAAACTAGGTACTCAAGGATTAAGATGTAGTAATTTTCAAAGTGGCAGTCTATATTCATGATTTTGTATTACTACAAATATTTTATGAAGGGGTTGCGTGTATAATAAAGTCTTGGGATATAATTTATTAATAAGGCCTAGAGTGCAATTATATTTATATAGTGGTATTAAATATAATTAATGGTAACTTTGGACTTGTTAAGAGTTGACGGAAAAGCCCAAGGCCCATTGGAACTAGTGTCTTATTGGTCCCTTTTGGTCCCACTCCAAACCACGCACTAAAGCCCAATTGGAAAAGCCCAATTGAAAAAGCCCAATAGGCCGGCCCAATTAGACAATCAGTTAGTTATAAAGGGAGAAACATACAGAATTTTTTTTTAAGAAAAAGAAACGTAGAGAAAAAAAAAAAAAAGAAGAAGAGAAAGAGTGTGAGACACACATTCATTCTTCCTTTGGAAACTGATTAAGAGACCATACATTTTGGGCGTAAAGTGGAATTGGAGTGAAGATTAAAAGTTTTCCTAAGTGCTTCTAATCTTTGTTTTGAATTTCTCCACACCAAGGTACGCTATCTTGTTCTTAAATTCTGAAATTTCTATAGTGCATGTTGTCAATCATGATTGAAATAGATCCTTGTTTGTTGCTTCCGCTGTGTGTTTTGTATAAGATACAAAACCAGATTTTTATCCAACAAAAGTGGGGAGCATGGAGCCGCAAGAATTAATTACAGATATGCCTTAGATGCCGAAGCGTCAGGTTCGTGCTTTTAGGCAGTTCAAGGGACGTATACGTAGATGAAAATGATGTGAGGAAGGGTCAGAATGGGGATTACAGTGTCAAAATCCCTTTCTCTTCTGAGAATCAAAAGAAAAAAATTTTAAAGGGCTATTGTAGGGATAAGAGGCCTAAGAGAATATATTGGGTTATTGGCCTTGTCCGAGGACACTTAGTGGTCCGAGGACATGTAGAAAATATGGAAGATGTAAGAGATAGAATGCCACGAACAAATTATAACTGTGAGGGTTATGGAAAATAGTCCGAGGAGGAATGCCTCCTCGGCTAAGCAAAGCAAAGGTAAGAAGGATTGGTCTGCCCTTAAGGGCAATATTTCAAAGGATTCCACTAATAAGGATAAACGTTATGGAAGCATAAAACGAAGAAAAACTGAGAAATATCTAGGAGAAAGCTGCTACCACCGCATTGAATGTTCTGCAGCTAATCCTCTAGTTGCATTAATGTGGAGGTGATATCTGAACAGTGGTAAACAGCCTTATAACTACTTCTAAAGATTTCAGGAAGGTGCTGATGGGATAAGAATCAAGGCTAACAACTTGATCTACACGTGGATGATGGAGATGAAAGGTTGAGGGATATGTAATGAAGAAGGAAACATTAAGAACTAGAAGCGTTAAGAACAGGGGGGTATCTGAAATTAGCGAAAGAAAAACCATTGTAACATTAAGAACTAGACTTATAACCAAATTCAAAAGAAACATATATATAAGATTTAGTTTCCTCAGATTGTACCGAGGACAATTCATTTTGTGCAAAACAGTTTCATTCTTGTTTTCTTTTCATCTAGGCTCACTACAATTACAATTTGATTCATTAAAGCTTGGTTTTGTTTAGCCCACTCTCTACAAATTTATTATATTAGACTCTTTGGGCCTGAATCATTTTCCCTTTAGGATTGGGAACCAAATCTAGTCCTTACAGAAAACTAATAAGAAGTTGGCCACATCAATAGTTTGTAAAAATATCAGTTTTTACCTTAAATTCTTCATTTTCACATACTGATTCAATAATCACAACCATGAACATAGACTCGACTGTTGGACCATTTGATTTTTTCACAAATATCAGTTCTTCTTTCTTGTTGAAATAAAAAGTAGAAGAATACTTTTAAATTCAATTGTATATATAATTGTATAAATTTTATTTTAAATAATTTAATTTTATCATCAAATATCTATTTAATTTCTTTTTTAAGAAGAATCATTTGAAAAGTAGGTTGTTGAAATGGGAAGTGCCCTTTAATAAAGTGAAAAAGAATAAATAAGGAGAGAGACAAAAGTGGAAAGCAATAACATTTAATGATGTCTTTTTTAATCGTTAGGGGGGTGTTTGGGAGAATAATTTAAGTTATGTTATTTGAGTGTTTTTGATATACATATGGGTGAAAAAGTGTGTGAAAATATGTGTAATGTTGTTTAAAATGTGTAGAAATGTGTTAAAACTATTGTGCCAAACACCCACTAGATCTTTTAGAAATCTACAGTGTAAGAAATGTATAACTTTAAGAAGTTGGCCACATCAATAGTTTGTAAAAATATTGTAAAATAGTATATGGCAGTAGCATTACTCATATATATATATATATATATATATATATATCTTTTCCTATAAAAAAAAAGGTGTCTTGATCACAAGGAACTTTGATTATATCTAGTCAAAGGAACATGAAGTTGTTTGCCAAATCCCAAATTTTTCGGGTGTGATAATTTTTTTGTTATAGAAGAATTTTACAATAATGTCAAAGTCAATGATATTTTATTAAGCTATTGATAAAATTAATAATGCTATATTATTAAAGTACACACAAATAAGATGTGATTCTCAATCCATTGTATTAACCTCAATAATGATCAGCTAATAAGTAAATTTTGCTTTCAAACCTTGTGGAGGTGGAGAATAGCACCAAACAATTTGGCAAGTCAGCATAATCAGTACTTTAGAAAGAAAATATTAACAAGAAAGCCTTGTTGATTAATGTGGCGTTTGGTATGAGGGAATCTACATTACTCCTAACATCCAGATTACTTTGAATGTGATATCTTGCAATCTGGATGCCGAAGATGTTGAAAAGATACATGTTTGTATTGCATGCTAAACATACGCAATTAAAATTAACAGATCTTCATCATTCGCAATTGATAGCATGTGTTAAGTAAGTTTCAGAAATTAAGAACAAGAAAGCATACCTTGGTGTGGTGAAATTCAAAACAATTTGAATAGAAGTGCTTGGGAACACTCTTAATCTTCACTTCAATTCCACTTAATATCTAAGAAGTATGGTCTTTCAATTAGTTTCCAAGAAGAGAATAAGAAAGTGTCCAACACTCACATACAAACCATTTCATTCTTTGTATGATCTTAATGAAAGACCCTAATAAAAAGTCTCTAATGAAATTATGTATGTTTCTCTCCTTATATATAACTAATTATTTAATTGGGCTAACCTTTTGGGTTATTCCAATTGGGTCCTAGTAGTGGCTTGGAGTGGGACCAAAAGGGACTAATAAGACACTAGCTCCAATGGGCCTTGGCATTTTCTATCAACTCTTGATAAGTCCAAAGTTACCATTAACTATATTTAATGTCACTATATAAATATAATTGCACTCTAGGCCTTATCTATAAATTATATTCTAAGACTTTATTATACATTTAATCCCTTCATAAAATATTCGTAGTAATACAAAGTCATAAATATAAATTGCTATTTTGAAGATTACTACATCTTAATCCTTAAGTATCCGGTTTAATCCTTTAAGATATTCATTATATATTTATGAAATACAATTCCATAAATATATACTTTAGTAACTCCTTACTAAAGTACTAAAGTGGTCGGGCCCAACTCTCTGAATAACCAAACCCATTAAACTTATCTCAAGGAAATATTTTGTATCTCCATTAAGAGATTATGAATTCCATCTTGAGAATATATGTTCCATCAACACTAAATGTGGTTACCCAACATATTGAGGTTTTGATCGTGACTTTAGATCTTACTCCTGATATATCAAAGCAACCTACACTTCATGATCAGACCCATTATCCTCTCAGAATTAAGAGTTCATGTAAAGAAAAGTCGTGAGATTTATTATTTATTTAACAGTTGTTAGAAGAATAATAAATCTCACTTTTAACTCTTAAAACATATCAACATACCAATTAGAAATCTCTATTTCCATGATCAGGGCAAATCATTTTAGTTGATATGTTATAGTCTTTGCAGATGAAACGCCTAATTTCATCACTGACTACGAACTACATTTTGAGTTTACAAGGAACTTGTAATTTACATCTTCTGTGACTAAATCACATAAATTACATACAATGCATCTCATGGACTAAGATAATGTCCCATTAGTTTATTTATAAGTAGTCTCATATAATTAAATAATTTAATTATTTATGACATGCCAATAAATTAGATTTTAGGGCATAAACCCCAATAATCTTCCACTTGCCCTCAAAGACAATTTATTATATATCCGACACTTATCTCCCTTTAGAGTAATTCATAATCACTCTAAGGCAATGCTTAGAAACAAGTTACAGCCAGATTTATTGCATAAATTATCTTTTCTACTACTATTTCTCATGTATTCATATCTCTTTAATGAGATGATTTTCACGTTTAATATGTATCTTCACTACCTAGGACGAACACATATCTTGAAGCCCAATTTCATGATGTGTATCTTCACCACCTAGGATGAACACATATGTTGAAGTCCAACTTCATGAATCACAATTAAACTACAAGTCATTATTTGTACATCTAGTAACTATCAAAACTTCACTTCTATGGACAAGCATATAATCCCTCATTCTTCTAAGATATATGAGTATATGCTTTACTCCCACTAAATTAAGTGATCTTTGATTCAATTGATATTTGCTTACTATGCCCACCACAAAATAGATATTAAGCCTAGTATTTAGCATAGCATAAAGACATCCTATCGATTTGATATAAGGAATCGTCTTAATATTCTCTTCCTTTTATATGTCTTAAGACCATAATAATTTATAAAGGAACTTCAAACATAAAAAGAAAGAATCATTTCTTGAAGTATTACATGCTATACTTGGCTAGAATCTAATCTATTTAAGCAGTTTGAGATAGACCCAACATCCTAATTTCTGAATTTTAATAAATTTAAATTCTTAGGATGTGACCAGTCTTTCCTAAGTACTTTATATCAAACTAGATTAGACAACCAAAAACTCCATTGATGAAATAACTCTACATCATTCTAAATGATTAGAATGTCATCAACATACACTAAGAAATTTATTATTCTATATAGCTTTTACACACATAAGGCCTATTAATACTTGATTTCTTGATCAAATAATTTGATCAAACAATTTGATTTTTTGATCAAAGATGATATTTTATGATTCAGTTGTTTGCTTTAGTCCATAAATGGAATTTAAGCAACTTGCATGCTAAACACTATTGGTTCTTTGTTATGTACAAGTCTAGTTACATCATATAGATGTCTATCTCAAGATTGCTATTAAAAGAAGCTTTCTTGACATCCATTGTCAAATTTCATCCACATGAAATATAATGGATAAGAGAATCTAGATAGTGTCAAACTTGACTATTAGTGAAAAAATCTTTTCATAGTCGAACAATTTCTTTCTGAATAAATCTTTTCGTCATTAGTCTTGACTTTGAAGATTTGCACCTTCAATTCTATCAATCTCATTTTTCTTGTAGACCTATTTGAGAACAATATGCTTAATGCCACTAGGCGCCTCTACGAATACTAGACTTTAAATAGAATCTAATTTTATTTACATAACCTTGATCCAGTAATCCATATTTATATCATCTATTGCCTCTACATAGGACCGAGGATCAAATTCATATCCTTGTGGAATGATTTCAAAAGTTTATTCCAAAAGTATGAATTTATTTGATAATTGATAATCCTCCCACTACAATATTGTACTGGTGTACTAGCTATATATATAGAATAATGCCTTATGGTGTATCTAATACAACCATCTCATTTCTAAATGTATTTTATAGTTGTCTTACAACAAATTCTGACATTTGTCTTCTAGAATAAATCTACGTTTAATTATAAGATTATTCACATAGTCATCATCAAGAACTTTGTAATTGTACTTTACAAACATCTTGTCATCTTCATGACTACCAAAATAACCTTTTGCAATTCCTTTTTGGATACCCATCATAAACACACATTTTTCTACCTTTTGATTTCAATTTGTTAGACTTCCTATCTAGCACAAGTGTTGGACATTTCCAAAAGTGGAAGTATCAAATATTAGGTTTTCACCCAATCCACAATTTGACAAATGTCCTAAGAACAAACTTTTGAAATCAACTTTAGAAAATGTATAGTAATACATAGAGTATATCTCTAAAAGAAATAAGCAAATGGAAATACTAAACATGTACTTAATTATTTCTAAAAGAGTCTTATTCCTCCTTCATGTATGCACTCACTTAAAAGAAGTCATTGAAACTATATTCCTTTACAATAAAGGAACCCTAGATCATATTATCCCTTAAATAGAATTCATAGATTGGGAATATAATAAAAACAATGGTTCTAAAAGCCCATCTTTCACCAATCTTGAATAGCATTTAGATTAATAAGATCTAGACATAGGGGCCAAAACATACAATACCAAAGGATGGAAACTTTCTATTTAAAAAGTAAAACATGTAAATTTTCACCTAGAAAAAAAATCATGGACAAAGCTTATCATTACCAAACCAGAAACACTTTCCTTTGGTCATACTTTTGAGTCTAATTCCTTTTTGGCAACTACTAGGGCAACTACTAGGGCAACTAGCTTGCCCAACTGTTTGGTATTTTAATTCCTCTTCTTACCACCTTTTCCTTTCGATCTAGGCTAAGAATTTGAATTAAATCATATTGATCCTAGCCTTAGCTTTTAGGATGTCTTCCGTTGCGTAAAACTCACTCATCAATTCAGATAATATAAAAGAAATTTAATTTCAAAACAGTCTGAATTGTTCAAATGATTCTAACAAGGAACTTGTGATTTACATCTTTTGTGACTAAATCACATAAATCACATACAATGCATCTCATGGACTAAGATAATGTCCCATTAGTTCATTCATAAATAGTCTTATATAATTAAACAATTTAATTATTTATGACCTGCCAATAAATTGGATTTTATGGCATAAACCCCAACAGAAGAATGTAACTATTAATATATTTGGTTTAATTGGGAATCTAATAAAATTTCTAGGAATGTGAGATTATAATGTTTGGTTTATTACTAAGAATCTTAATTGAATTATTTATTTTTCCCTTTTGATACTTAGATTTGTAAATCCAATATAAGGCTTTTTTTTTAATCTTTCACTAAATAAATAATGAAAAACAAAATATAAAATATAAATTATAACAAATTCATGTGATAGGCCACAAATATGTTGACTCCTTGTGATGAATTAAATTGATTAATTAGCCAAGTTATTAATTAATCAAACTAACATGTAAATTCACGTGGCAGCACAAACAAATCATTAATAACTAAAGTATGCAGCGGAAAATAAATAACATGGTGATTTGTTTACGAATGAGGAAAACCTGACGGCAAAAACCCCACGGGGTGATTTAAGATCACCACTCCCGAAACTCTACTATTATCACAACAAGCGGTTACAAGCAAAGAATCCTAGTACCTTACCAACCTACAGTTGAACCCTTACCCCAATACTCAATTGGACTTGTTCTGTAGTGACAGTTTCTCCTTTTGATGCACGGCTCCCAAGTACGTGACTAACCAATTGCGCGGATCCTAGTATGCAACTTCAATTCACCAACTAGAGAGAGAGTTGTTGGCTGCAAAGTTCTTCAATTCATCCACAAGATGAACATCAAGAAGATGCTCGGTTACAAAACCCTACGGTGCACATTACACAGCAACTTCTTCACAAGAGATGAGCTAGGGTATGAACTTTGTCTTAGGTCACAAATTGCATGAACAACAATTACTCAATGCTTGTGCAACTTGCGTCACTTTGACGGCCCTTAAAACAATCCTTTTATATGTCTAGGGTTAAGAGAAAAGAAGTCTCAAAAACACATTTACGGATTGGAATCAAAACAGAATTTAGAATCTGTTTTCCATAAATCTCGACAGATAGAGGTCTCGAAGATCTGTCAAGAAGCTGTCGAGCCTCGGGGCTGAAACAGCTTCTAAAACTTGATAGATGCATGTGTCGAGACTAGGTGTCGAGTTTTAGTAACTTGCACTTTCCAGCTTGTTTCTTGGACAGACTTGATGATTTCAACACTTGATCTTGAAACACTGTTTCTTAAAGCGTTAAACACATCCAAAATCTACCAAATTACAAGTAAAGTGCGTTTTGTCAAAGAATAAGCCAATTACATAAAATAATGACATATGTTTGAAATCACTTGAACCACATATGTCCTAACATCATTAAAACTATATTCTAACATTTCCAAAAAAAAATTTCACATTTGAAACCTAAATAGAGCTTTGTTAACGAATATATCAATAATGTTGTCTATCCTGTTTATGTTGTTTTGGCGAAAAAAGATAATGTTGTTTAGGTGGGAAGAGATAAAGACAAAAGAAAATATATTGATGATTTGTTTTATATTATATCTCAATTGCTTAAATGATAAGGAAAAAGAGTTATAATTGTCAATTTATAAAAAATACAATTTTCTTTAAACTTGGGAATCCAGATACTTACCTGTTTTAAAGGGAATCTACATTCCTACTAAAAGGGGGTTAAAGAGGGAATCTAGATTCTCCTACCATCTGATTCCCTAGTGTGATTTGCAACCAAACATGAGAATCTTTAAATATCTTTGGGAATTCTAAAACATTACCCCGTACCAAATGCCACATAAGTGTTTGACACATGCTAGCGTCTACATCTAGAGTTCAAATCCTATCTCTTATTTATCAAATCATAAAAAATAAAAAAATAAAAAAGAAACAAATATTACCTTTATGAAAAAAGTTTTCCTCTAAACCTTTTTAGAAGAATTTTCCTCCAATCCACTACATGACTATTAAAAAGACCACGTTCACGTGTAGTTTTAGTCACATGACATTTTTAATAAGTTACATAACTTGTTTAAATAATACACATGGTCCATGGATATTCTTAACTTTATATTGTGCACGAAGCAAAAATTAAAAACAAAAACTAATTAGTGTCAAGTTCAACAATATTACAAATATACTCTAGCAACCAAAATTCCACATCCTATTAGAAATTAAGAATGTCTTTCAATTAGCCTAGAACAAAAAGAAGACTTTATTGTTATTGAGCAACAAAAAGTTAAACCGTACTAGTGAATAATACAGTACCATTTTGGAGTTCCAATTTCTAACTGCCTTTGAGCAGAATTCAAATGAACACAGTAATTACAAGGAGATTAACAAATGTGTGCTTTGAAAAAGGGATGCCATTAAGAAGATTAGTTTTCATTTTGTTGCCCCAACAGTCAATAGATATATTGTTCTTTGCTTCCATTAGATTTCTAGAATAAGTGTATATGGGTCTGGTTAATGGATGCTCTTAAAGTATTTGTTAATAGATCATTTTAGGAAAGTTTTAATACTACTTTTATGAAAAATTTAAAAAGTTTTCAAAATTTTAATTACTTTTTTCTTTTCTCATAAAAAATTTGAAAAAAAAAATATTTTCTAACCTAATGCCCCTAGGACATTCTTTATTTATTTATTTATTTATTTTTTTTTTGGGGTACTATCTAGAATATGTGTTATTTAATGTACTAATATAATCGAATTTTTCCTTTAATAAAACAACCGCCCTCCCATAACTAGCTCATTTGGTGAAGGGAATGAACTTAGCCTAATCCCCTAAAACAAAACCTACTATTGAATGCAACGTGGACATAGATTTTTTATTTTTTATTTTTATTTTTTATATATTAAACAGGGGAAGATTCGGTCATATTTTATTTAGGAGGTTGAATTATGATATTGATATACTGAGTTAAGAAAAATCCAAACCACATAATTATATACATTTACATGTGTACGCATTAATATAAAAAGAATATTAAATTAAGTCATAACTTATAAATGGAATCTACCTTTGGAACCTATTGAAAGCTATCCCCGATAAGTGGATTGATCATGTTTACCTTGAAACTAACCAATGTGCTGATGCATTGGTAAGACTTGGATTGGAAACTGTCTCCTCTTTTGTAATATTTTTAGAACCACTACCTGTGGTGGAAAAACTTGTAGCTTTTGACAAAGTTGGTATGTTATGTAACAGACTTATCAATTCCTAATTTATGCATATCCTCTATTTATGCCCCAAAAAAAATAAATTTTTTTTTGAGAACTTATTCTTATAAAATATTCATAATGACACAGAAAGTTAAAAAAATAAAACTTATTTGTCACACTTATAAACCAACTAGCTCTCAAGAATTAACTACATTACACTTCTTCCTAATCTCTCTCGAAGTTCCTGTAAGCACATCAATGGCTCCCATCCTCTTCATTGATTGACCAAACTCCGTGAAAAAATCTTGAGAGTCAAGCAACTCATCGACAATATTAGTAGCTTCTTTGTTGGTTAAAAGTGCAGCATCAGATTTGAAAAGACCTTGATTTAGCTTCATGTTTTTGAAGTAGTTGTTGTCAAAGGATAGGGGACTTCCAAGATCCATTGGTACGATACTTATGTTGTTTGAGAGTCTTTTTCATTGGGTTTTCAAGAAAGCAACATAGGTAGAGTTTTGAGCAGGTTCTGCATCATTTTTTCCTTTGAAATTGTATAGCCTTTGGCTGAAGAAATTGCAATGCCCAACACCAAATGTATGTCCATGTAACCAAAACTAATTTGTTAATCATTTGGACACAACTTAAGGTATCATTTTGAAAGAAATAGATTGTTACTGCTTAAGACTAGCATTAAGGCTTAGATTTTTACATCAAAAGACTTTGATTTAGTGAAACAACTTTATCATATTACAAACTTATATAAAGCTTTTTCCCCCATATAGAATCTTTACCTGATAAAACAACAAGATCATGAACTGTGAGGCCTTTGTTGGCAAAAGATTGTTTTAGGCTGCTGAAATTGAAGAATGGTGATGGGATGTTGGTGAGGGCCTCTGACTTATGTGATATGCTTCCATCCCTTCTACCGGTAAGTACTTCCCAAATTGGCCTCTGAAATTGCAATTATTTCCACAAGCATTTGATTACATAATGCTAAATTCAAGATATTGATGGAAAAAAAGGGGGAAAGAGAAAGAGCTTGAGGTATTTCATTTTGCTTGCAAAATTGATTTATAGGAACTGTAGTGTCCATGGGCCCAAGACACATACTGGGCCGGCCCAAAGGCTCGCACAAGAAGAGAAGTCCAACCCAGCATCATGAAATGGTCCGAGGACGTAACAAAGTTAGCCTACGAGGTCACGTGACTAAGAAAGGTGCCATGCATGAGCAGAACACCACGAAACATTACGTCCGAGGACGAGCTAGTCCTCGGCAGCATGCTGCCGAGAACGATGAGAATGATCTGGCGGTTCGAGGGTGTCCATGCTGAGGACCTTGGATGCAGCGACTGAGAGAACGAGAATAAGGGATAAAGAGAAGTGGCAAACAAATATCAAGGAAAAAGCTGCTACCACCGCATTGAAGGCACCATACCAACCCCTCTGGCCGCATTAATGAAGAAATGACGCCTGAACATTGAAATTCAACCTTACCCTTACCGCCAGAGAGAGAAATAGGAGAAATGATGGGACAAGTATCCAAAAAGGGAACACCTGGGCTACACGTAGAAAGAAAGAGAAAAGGATGCAGGCTTATAAAAGGTAGAGAGGGAAGAAAGAGAAGGGGGATCTTTGGAAACTGAGAGAAAAGAGAGAGAAGTTGTAAGGAAGTACAGGGAATTGTCCTCGGCATCAATATACACAGCAATATTTTCATCCATATATGAAAAAAGGCATATGTCTTGTGACTGAATCCAATTCTCGCATTATCTATCGCTTAAAAACCTAGAATAGGAGCTCATTCTCTATAAATTCATTGTTTTAGGCTTATTGGGCTAGTCTGGAAGTGCAACTTGATTCCAGTACGATTTGTCTCCTTACAATTGGCGCCGTCTGTGGGAATTCTTGTGTTTTGACGCCGATAACGTGATGGTGGGTTCTGATCCAGACCATGCAGACTCTTTAGGATCTCAGCACAGAGATCCTCTCTAACAGTTAGAACAGATGGAGGATCGAGAAGGCAGTGTACACACAGGACGGACCGCCGGCAATTATCCAAGGGGCGGAAGCAGAGGCTCTAACGAAGGAGGTACCAGGGCCATGCAAAGAGAAATCGACCAGCTCAAGAGAAAGCTACGCCGAGCCAAACGAAAACGGACGCCTTCTACATCTGACACTTCCTCAGATGACTCCCAGAGCAGTGGCTATAGGCCGAGGTCGAGAACTCCTCCTAGCAAAACTTTCTCATACCAAGAGGGAAGTCCTCGTGTTAGGACAAGCAAGAAATCTCTTCCCAGAGGTTCGGGCAGTGACGCTATGGGGAAGGCTTCACACCAGCTCTCCAAGTCACCTTTCATACGTCGTATTAAGAGAGGAAAGCTTCCTCATCGTTTTACACAACCAAACTTCACCATTTATAATGGCAGAACAGACCTGGTGGAGCACGTGAGCCATTTTAACCAACGCATGGCAGTCTATTCGCAGAATGAAACCTTGATGTGCAAAGTATTCCCCTCAAGCCTAGGACCTGTTGTGATGAGATGGTTTAACGGTTTGAAAGCGGACTCCATCGATTCCTACATGGAGCTTACGATGGCATTTGGGTCCCGCTTTGTTATGTGTAGCAAAGTACCCAGGCCTCTGGACTCGTTACTGTCTATGACCATGAGGGAGGGCGAGACATTAAAAACGTACTCGAACAGGTACTGGGAGGCGTTCAATGAGATTGACGAGGACTTTGATGAGGTAGCAGTCAACACTTTTAAGGTCGGCCTTCCAGTTGAAAATGATTTAAGAAAATCTTTGACCAAGAAACCTGTAAAGACTGTCCGACGACTAATGGATCGCATTGACGAGTATAAGCGAGTAGAGGAGGATCAGCAGCAAAGCAAAGGAAAAATGAAAGTTACCCCTCAGGAGAGCCGAGATTTCAAGACAGACAAATACAATAGCAAATGGTCAAGAAGGGATTTTACTGGCCATTCTAGATCGACTGCTCTTCAGACAGTGAACGCTTTGTTTAGTGAGCCGATACAGCAGGTGTTGGAGAAGATTTGTCGTGAACCATATTTCAGGTGGCCCAACAGAATGATAGGAGACCCTACAAAATGCAACTAGAACCTCTATTGTAATTACCACCAAGATAGGGGTCATACTACTGAAAACTGCAGGAATTTTTGGAATTATCTGGATCAGCTAGTCAAAGAAGGAAAGTTAAGGCAATTCATGAATCGGCCCAATGAACAAGGCACACAATTTGGCTCCGTGAATCAAGGCAGTAACATTTCAAGACCTCTTTTGGGCACAATCAATGTTATATTCGCTGCACCAGGTCGGACCGGGTCTTGCCCTATCAGGGTAATGTCAGTGCTACACCTCTCTGCCGAGGATCTTGACTCTAAGCTGAGGAGGATTAAGAGGAATCCTCCACCAGTTTTGGGATTTTCTGAGGAGGATAAGGTTGGCACTATCCAACCGTATGATGATGCGCTAGTCATCATGCTAAGAATAGGAGGTTACGACGTGAAGAGAGTGATGGTTGATCAGGGGAGTGGGGCTGACATCATGTACCTGGATTTGTTCAAGGGCCTTAACTTGAAACCTGAGGATCTCATGGCTTATGACTCGCTGTTGATAAGCTTTGAAGGGAAAGCTGTCATTCCAAAGGGGTTGATCCGACTAACAGTGCAGTCAGGGCCAGTGGTGGTGGAGGTGGATTTTATCGTGGTAGACGCTTATTCCCCCTACACGGCTATAGTGGCAAGGCCATGGCTGCATGCCTTAGGTGCTGTATCGTCAACTCTGCATGTTAAGGTGAAATTCCCGTATGAAGATGGAGTCGAAGAAATAATTGGCAGCCAGTCAATGGCAAGACAATGCATCATGGCGGCAATTACACGTCAAGAAAAACAGGAGTCCCAGGCCTTAACCGGGAGAAGTTTGTAGCAACTAACGTCCTCAGCCAAACCCGATGCGGCTGAGGCTGAAACGCCTGGGTGTGAGGACCTGGAGAGGGTGGTTATTGCAGAAGATATGGAGAAATTCTTCCAGATAGCAAGTCAGTTGCCCCTACAGGAGAAAGAAGATCTAGTTATGTTTTTGAAACAGAACATCGATGTGTTTGCATGGGATGCTTACGAAGCTCCAGGGGTTGATCCGAAATTCATTTGTCATCACCTCAACGTTAGTCCAGCCGCAGTGCCACGAAGGCAACCACCTCGACGCTCGTCTAAAGAGCATGCCGACGCTGTCAAGGAAGAGGTACTGAAACTTAAAAAGGCGGGGGCAATTAAGGAGTTGTTTTACCCAGAGTGGTTAACGCATACTGTGGTAGTGAAAAAGAAGAATGGCAAGTGGAGGGTATGCGTGGACTTTACAGACTTAAATAAAGCCTGTCCGAAGGATTCATTTCCAATACCCCGCATAGATCAGTTGGTTGATGCTACTGTAGGGCATCCTTGGATGAGTTTTTTAGATGCTTTCCAAGGTTACCATCAAATACCTCTAGCTCCAGAAGACTAGGAGAAGACAGCCTTTGTCAGACCTATGGGAAACTACCACTATAAGGTAATGCCCTTCGGCTTGAAGAATGCTGGAGCTACCTATCAGAGAATGATGACGCAAATGTTTGAATCACAGCTGGGAAAAACGATTGAGGTGTACGTCGATGACATGGTGGTTAAGAGTAAAACCATCTCGGCTCATATACCCGACCTGGATAACACCTTCCAAACCTTGAGAAAGCATAAGCTACGCCTCAACGCATCAAAATGCTCCTTCGGAGTAGGATCTGGTAAATTTCTGGGTTACATGGTGACGCATAGAGGAATTGAAGTCAACCCCGCCCAGGTCAAAACCATTAATAGCTTACAGCCACCTCGGAATCCAAAAGAGGTTCAGATGTTGACTGGAATGACTGTTACCCTCAACTGATTCATCTCAAGATCTGCCGATCGATGCAGGCCTTTTTTCCAGTTATTAAACAAGTGGAAAGGATTCGAATGGACAGAGGAGTGTGCCGTTGCTTTTCAACAACTTAAGGAATACCTTTTGCACCCTCCCATAATGTCTCGGCCCGAGGTGGATGAAGTCCTATTTGCCTATATCGCAGTTGCCAGCCATGCCGTCAGTTTGGTGCTGATAAGGGTCAAGGGTGGCGCACAGAAGCCAGTTTACTATGTGAGTAAATCCTTACATGAGGCCGAGGTACGATATCCACCCTTAGAGAAAGCAATCTTAGCCGTAGTGCACGGGACATGTAAGCTTCCACATTATTTCCAATCTCATACGGTGGTTTTTCTTATTCAACTTCCCCTCAAAGTCGTACTTCGAGGTGCAGATTATACAAGCAGGATTGCCAAGTGGGGAACCATCTTGGGTTCTTTCGACATCAAGTACATGCCCCGCACCTCTGTAAAGGGTCAAGTGTTAGCTGATCTAGTGGCAGAATTTACCGAGCCCACAATAAAAGATAATGTCTATAACAGGGGCATGGATGGAAAATCAGTTGGCGCAATTGCGTGCAAAGGTCCCCTAGTGTGGACTGTTTATGTTGATGGAGCTGCTAATCAAAGGGGATCCGGGGTAGGGTTAGTAATTGTAACCCCAGAAGGTCTTATACTGGAAAAGTCATTGAGGCTGGGATTCTCGGCCACTAACAATGAAGCCGAGTATGAAGCCTTGGTGAAAGGAATGGACATGGTCTAGAAATTGGGAGGAAAGATCGCGCAAATGTTCTCGGACTCACAACTTATTGTGGGCCAAGTGGATGGGAAGGTGGAGGCCAGGGATCCAAGGATGCGGGACTACTTAAGTCAAGTCAAAGTTTTACAATGTAAATTCGAGTCCTTTACGTTATTGCATGTCCCAAGGAGTAATAATGCACATGCTGACTCTTTAGCAACTCTTGCTACGTCGTCGGCACAAGGCCTACCACGGATCATCCTAGTCGAGGACTTACCTGTACCCTCGGGAATGAGTGGAAGTATTATCCAGGTTCATCAGATCAGGGTAGGGCCAAGTTGGATGGACCCCATTATATCCTTCCTTAGAGATGACATTCTGCCCGAGGAAAAAGTCAAGGCTGACAAAATACGTAGGAAAGCATCGCGGTTTTGGTTGGCCGAAGATCACAAACTCTATAAATGATCTTTCTCTGGCCCATACCTGTTGTGCATACATCCTGAGGCGACAGAGCTGCTTCTGGAAGAGTTACATGAAGGAATATGTGGCAGCCATACGGAGGGAAGGTCCTTAGCTCACCGGGCTTTAACACAAGGGTATTGGTGGCCCAATATGCAACGAGAAGCTCAAAGCTATGTTAAAAAATGCGATCAGTATCAGAGGTTCGCTCTAAACATTCATCAACCTGGGGGTGTGCTTAATCCTTTGACGAGCCCCTGGCCTTTTGCACAGTGGGGTCTGGACATTGTGGGTCCCTTCCCGAAGGCACCTGGAAACAGAAGGTGGTTGGTTGTCGGCACTGACTATTTTACCAAGTGGGTGGAAGCCGAGCCCCTAGCGAACATTAGGGATGTAGATGCGAAGAAATTTGTGTGGAAGAGCATCGTTACTCGATTTGGAGTTCCTCACACTCTCATTTCGGATAATGGGTTGCAATTTGACAGTAAGACGTTCAGACGATATTGCTGTGACCTTGGCATAACCAACAGGTACTCCACTCCCGCTTATCCTCAAGGAAATGGGCAGGCTGAGGCGGTCAACAAAGTTATAGTCAGCGGACTCAAGAAGAGGCTGGATGAGGCCAAAGGGAGATGGGTAGAGGAATTGCCTCATGTTCTGTGGACTTATCGGACCACACCTCGTCGGTTAACGGGAGAGACGCCCTTCTCAATGACTTATGGTGCCGAGGCGGTTATCCCTTTGGAAGTCGGTTTTCCAACAATGAAAATGAGTTCTTTCACTCCAGAAAGTAAAGATAGGCTACTGGAAAGGAGCCTAGATTTGGTTGAGGAGAGGAGAGAAATTGCCATGATCCATTTGGCATACTATCAACAAAAACTGAAGTAGGGATATGATTCGCATGTGAACTTGAGGCCGTTTGCTATTGGAGACTTAGTGCTTAGGAAGGTAGTGGGTAACACCCGGAATCCGGCATAGGGAAAGTTGGGACCAAACTGGGAAGGACCGTATCGCATTATTGCAGTAGCTGGAATAGGAGCTTATTACCTTGCAGACTTAGATGAAAAAGTTGTGCCTCATCCTTGGAATGTAAGTAATTTGCGTCAATATTATTATTAATAAAAAGTAGTGTTGTTATTCTAATCCTACCGCTATTGTGCCACTTGTGCTGATATGAATGAGGTTACGCCGGATCCTCGGATCCTCTACCTTAATTTAAAACAGAAATAAGGTTACGTCGGATCCACAAATCCTTTACCTTAGATCTAAAAATAAAAATAAGGTTACGTCGGATCCACAGATCCTCTACCTTAGATCTAAAAATAAAAATAAGGTTACGCCGGATCCTCAGATCCTCTACCTTAACCTAAAGATAGAAATAAGGTTACGTCGGATCCACAGATCCTCTACCTTAGATCTAAAAATAAAAATAAGGTTACGTCAGATCCACAGATCCTCTACCTTAGATCTAAAAATAAAAATAAGGTTACGCCGGATCCTCGGATCCTCTACCTTAACCTAAAAATAGAAATAAGGTTACGCCGGATCCACAGATCTTCTACCTTAGATTTAAAATAAAAATAAGGTTACGTCGGATCCACAGATCCTGTACCTTAGATCTAAAAATAAAAATAAGGTTATGCCGGATCCACAGATCCTCTACCTTAGTTTTAAAATAAAAATAAGGTTACGCCGGGTCCTCGGATCCTCTACCTTACTCAAGAACGAAAATAAAATCACTTCAGAGCCCCATAAACAGGTATGTACCAGTAATGAGTGTCTCAAATATTGATTTCGTATGAGTTAGTTGCTACTAAGTGTTTTTATTCGTTACCAAGTGTTAAGCACGAGGCTTAAGCCATTACTAATTCAAATGGGCAACATATCAAAAATGTTAGTATTTCTTGTTGTAATACATTGTTGTGAAGACAGTTTTTAATCAGTTCCTAAGCAATCGGATTCCACATTAACATATTACCATAGTATTATGCTCGTAGTCGTTACTTAGAGCGTACGCAAGTACATAACTTTCATGAATTTCCCTTTGCCCCTACTTGGTTATTGAGGGGGAGTTATTAATGCATACAACAAGTTCAAGTTATTATTTGATTAGACCAGGCCAACAGTGATAAAAGAATCTGTTAACAGTTAATGTAGCACAAGACAGCAATTCAAATCAAAAGTCCTTCTCATTAAACGAAATGTTCTCTAAATACATCCACAACCCAAAAAATGAAACATAAGAAGCAGAAAATAAAATAAAAAAAAAAAAAGAGGAAAGAAAAGAACAAAAGGCTGCAATGGAAGGTGAGAACCGTTAAGGATTGGGCTGAACTTGGTCCTGAGGGTCAGCAGGAGCCACTACTGAGGCCGAGGACCCCCCAATCACCTCCTTATCTTTAGTTCCTCCCTTTGGTATTATGGGGAGAGTCGCTAAGACTAACTCCATTGTCCCGCTGACTTTAGGGTTGGGGAGCAGCTCCTTGGGGGCAAGAGGAGGTTGTGCATCTTCAGGTTGGGCAACAGGTGCAGCACCACCACCATCAGCTTCTTCCACTTGCGTCTCGGCTGAGGAAGAGGTGGTGTCATCCTTGGCCGAGCTAGAGGTGGCCACTCGGATGGCAGGAGGGATGTAGGCATTCTCCACCTTCCATAGGGGAGAGGAAGCATCAACCCCGGCTTGGGAGAGAGTTTCCTTCCACACCTGGAGGCAGTAGTCCCTACAAACCTCCGGCACTTGGGCCTTGAAGGTGTCAGTAGTTTCTGCCACCCCCACCTCATAGCCGCTCTGCTCGGCCTCGTCAACCATCGCCTCGGCTTCTTGTGCCTTGACGAGTGCCTCCTCCTTAACCTTGAGAGCCTCCTGTTTAGCCTCCTCGGATGTTGTAAGGTCCCTCCTAAGACCTTCTACTAACTTCCTGGCTGAGGCAAGGTCTTCATTGGCACACCTGAGCTGCAATCTCTGATCCTCGATCTGCCTAGTAGTAGTCTGCAGCTGGGCCTCTAGACCTGACATCTCGCTTTCCGCCCTGCCCAGGCTGGTTGTCACTTCTTGTAGCTTCTTCTCCTTAAGCTCCAATATCTTCTTGGTGTGATCCAGCCTCACCTCTTCGTTTCTTAATGCCTTGTAAGAGTTAGCAGCTATCTCCTCTGCCCTATGTGCGGATTGGACAGCCTACACACAAACGTTATCAGTTAATAGCCTGCGAAGGCAATTAACTCCAAACAAGAAGTAATAACAACGAGTACAATCACAAAGAACATGTATATCAGGGAATAAATGGCTGAAACTCTTACCATGGCTAACTCTTTCTTCAGGATCATGAAGACGTTTTGATTCCTCATCCTTCGTAGCTCGTTCATGTCCTTAGGCAAGAGAAGTGTGTGCTCCAACGCATCGGCGATGCAAGCCGCAGTGCCCTCATCGGATCCCCTTATAGATGCGTCGGCAGTCACCGCCTGATCATCCACGAGCATCTGGGGAGCCCAAAGGGGCGCATGAACGGCGGTAGGGGTGTCAGCCCTTCTCTCTGATCTCGGTTGGGCATGCCGAGCATGCTTTCCTCCCCTCTCTTGGTCCATCTCTTTCATGGGAAGGTCTCTTCCTCCTTCCACAATCTCCTTTCCCTTGGGCTGATCCCTTTTTCTTTTATGGTCAACGGGATCTAGATGTTGAATTTGGGAGGAAGGAGGAAGAGTGACCCTTATTAAAGGGACCTTCTCGGTGCCCTTATCCTTAGGCTTCACCGGCGGCACCTTGGGAAGCTCCTGTGCTCTAGTTTGACCTTCCAACACGTCCTTTAGGCTGGGTTTGGGCCTGCGCTGGATACCCATCCTTACCAGGGGTTGATTGTCGTCGTCCGACGATGTTAAGGATGGCGAGCCGACGACGGGTGATGGATTCCTAGGCGGAAGAAGCCGGTCTAGAGCTTCGAATTCCTCCTTTGAATCCGAGAGCTCAACGACTTCCTCCTTTCTTTCTTCTTCTTCTTCTTCTTCTTCCTCGCCTGATTCTTCTTCTTCTTCTTCTTCTTCTTCTTTTTCCTTTGCAATTGGTTGGGAAGAGGAACCTTCACCCGATATGGGCCAAGCCGAGGATGTGGCGAGAGGAAGGGCTCCCGAGACGATCCTCACAGGCTCAGTAACAAGAACACCCTGGGGAATTGGTGCACCGGCTGGCAGCAGAAAACCTTCAACGGCAACACTTATCCTCGGCAACCGCGGGTCTTTCTCTTTTATAACGCACTTGGGTACTTGGAACGCGGAAGAGATTGGATTGTATCCGAGGATGCGGTGTGCCGCTCGGAGTTGACCGTCTGTGTGGACAAACACCTCGGCTTTCAAGATTTTGTCCAGACGGGCAAAATCAACGAGGTGAGCACGACGAGTAAGCACGCGACGATCTGTACATGTGTTCAAAAAATGAAATGTTAAAAGCAAGCCAAAGAAAAGCACGACCATAGGAAAATAACAAAAGAGAAAGGAAGAGAGATAGGGCTAATGCTGTGCGAAGACTCACCAGGTTCCCCCTCCCTTGTCGGACAGGGGAGACCGTCATGCCACTCCTCGGACAGTATCAGGAAGTCCTTGTCCAAACCCTTGTTGGAGTGGGGAAGGCATTGGATCAACCTGACTTCAGGGTGCCTAGACTTCAGGTAGTATGTGTGCCCTTTCAAATGATGAAGGTTATACACCCAATTCACGTCGTGATGTGTGAGTCCTAACCCTAATCTCTCATTTAGGACATCTATGGTGCCTAAAATCCTAAACATGTTTGGGGCACACTGTGTGGGGATAACCTGGCTGTTCTAAGATAGTTCCCAGTGATGGGCATCATGGGAATCCTCATTCCCCCTTCTAGGAACGCTATCATAGGAATCACCACCTCACTGGTGTCCCTATCAGTGTGCCACTCCCCTTGCTTACAGTGTTTAACAGAAACTCCCGGGGGAATTCCGTATTTGGTCTTAAACGCCTCTATTTTTTCGGGGGTATCTACCAAGGATGCGAACATACCCATTTCCTAAAACTAAAGAGAAGATTCTATTGTGGAGTTGGGAAATCTAGTGGGCCGAGGACAGAAAAAAGGAGAAAGACAAGAAAGAATGAACAACAATAATAAAAACAGAGTTGGAAAACTTACTTTAAAGCAACTATGGCACCTCGGCTTAGGATTGAAAGGGTATGGAGACGCGTGTAGATTGCAGGAGAGACTAAGTTCGGTGTACAGACTCTGAAATGAACAAGAAACCTTTGAAATGACAATATTTATTTCATGGGAAGGTGTAAAGCGGATGATCTCCCGCTTAATTCCCCTTGAAGTACGCCTACCCGTATGATGCGCATCACACGGTCAGACGCGGGGAACAGAGAGCCGCCAGTATTTAAGTAAAGCGCGAGTTGCATACCGAAATGTCAGAAGCGGGGGTCCCCCACGCGTATATCGAAACCCTCATTCCTTTCAATAAAGTAGAAATAAGGGTTTCGAGGGGCTAATGTAGTGTCCATAGGCCCAAGACACAACTGGGCCGGCCCAAAGGCTCGCAGAAGAAGAGAAGTCCAACCCAGCATCATGAAATGGTCCGAGGACGTAACAAAGTTAGCCTATGAGGTCACGTGACTAAGAAAGGTGCCATGCATGAGCAGAACACCACGAAACATTACGTCCGAGGACGAGCTAGTCCTCGGCAGCATGCTGCCGAGAACGATTAGAATGATCTGGCGGTTTGAGGGTGTCCATGCTGAGGACCTTGGATGCAGCGACTGAGAGAACGAGAATAAGGGATAAAGAGAAGTGGCAAACAAATATCAAGGAAAAAGCTGCTACCACCGCATTGAAGGCACTATACCAACCCCTCTGGCCGCATTAATGAAGAAATGACGCCTGAACATTGAAATTCAACCTTACCCTTACCACCAAAGAGAGAAATAGGAGAAATGATGGGACAAGTATCCAAAAAGGGAACACCTGGGCTACACGTAGAAAGAAAGAGAAAAGGATGCAGGCTTATAAAAGGTAGAGAGGGAAGAAAGAGAAGGGGGATCTTTGGAAACTGAGAGAAAAGAGAGAGAAGTTGTAAGGAAATACAGGGAATTGTCCTCGGCATCAATATACACAGCAATATTTTCATCCATATATGAAAAAAGGCATATGTCTTGTGACTGAATCCAATTCTCGCGTTATCTATCGCTCTAAAACCTAGAATAAGAGCCCATTCTCTATAAATTCATTGTTTTAGGCTTATTGGGCTGGTCTGAAAGTGCCACTTGATTCCAGTACAATTTGTCTCCTTACAGGAACAATAAAGGCAGTGTTATTTTTGTAATGGTGTGTGTATTTATACTTGAAAGAGTAACATAAACCAAGTGAAGGTGTAGAACTAGGAAAGGAGATAGTTTCATTTTTCAGATTAAATTATTACAAATTTAAAAGTATATATCTAGTGTAACATTATTTAAAATGATAAATAACATGATAGTCTATACGCTGTTAGATGTTTGGAAATAAAATCTTAATCATGAAAAGGACTCTTTCTGTTTCCATTCCATTTGAAATGGGAAGGAATTTGGTCAAAAACGTCAACTCACTACCTTGGCATGGTTTTTCAGACCAAACACATCCCACTAATGCTACTATTTTGTTTCCAAGTCACACTAAAATATTTCCAATAATTTCTTGGCAGGAAACCGAGTCTCGAGCAGCCAAAGCAACGATATTTGCACAAGAAACTACTCCAGGACAGGTCTCCTCTAACTCTGTCTTCATCTCATCTATTACATCGAATCCTCCCAAAGATAGGCTTGGAATTGCCGCCTTCTCAACCTGGTTATTTGATGTAGAGTCTAGCAATATAGAGGCATCACAACCCTGATACATTATAACCATTTAAGACCTTAGATGTCTAGTAAACATATAACAGTGCATGTGTTTCATGGGAGAAATGAATGCTAGTTATGAACGTTGTTGCTATGACCTATGTTATGATTAGGATAATATCACTTCCATTTGAGTCTATCACTAGCAATATTTCATTGTGCCAATCACAAAAAACTATGTCAACAGTTGTAAAAAAATATTATATATATTCCTACATATTATAATTTTAGGACATAAATGATAAGGAGGAATGTAATGCATGGAGAGAGATAGAAAGATAAAAGATGTGAATTACCCTAAGAAAACAATCATGAAAATGCATCCTCAGAAACTTGGCAGGCAAAGTTGAATTGCTTGCCACACGTTTCCAAATGATTTCCTTCACAATGTCCTCAGCCAGGGGACAACAAGCCTTGTAAAAATGTTTTCTCAATTCCCCTCCATGACAAACTCCTAGAAGTCCAAAGACTGCTATAGACATCAAGAAGGAACTCTAATTAGTATTCATCTCTCTCTTTGTTTCTCTCTTCTCCACTACCTTGCTAACACACACATTGCATCCTTAAATAATAGTGGTAGTGGTCTTTTTTCTCCTAGTAAATAGTTCATTACAGGAAGATAAAATTTATTTTAATAATGTTCAATCTTAGTTGATGTTGAGATTTGAGAGAGAGATCACAGAGAGAGCGAGGGTCTTTGACTTGTCTTAACACTTCTTTTATTTCTCTTTCTTTGTGTTAGACATAGCAAATAGATTATTGAAGGGAACAACGTACGTCAGTTGGTTAGTGTGGTTTTATATATATATAATTTCAATTACCAATATTGTGTATAGAGCTCGAGTCTAGCTACTCGGACATAATAGTATCTTTCTTTCTCTTTCCTTATCAAGTATAAATGTATGATGGAAGCAGCTGATACTTATTAATCGAGAAGACACATACGGAGAGTAGTAAATGGATGTGGCATGTTTTTCAAAACAGAAATGACCGACTCTAATATTTTGAGGACTTGATTGTTGTTATTGTTACATATGTTCTTACTGTAGGGTCAGTGACTCAGTAGCTTCATTTCTTTGATCGACTCCGTTTAGTTCTTCACTCAAAATACAATGGGAAACATAGTCAAACATGGATGCTTTATTCTTGGAAATAATGGAAGGTGTTGTGTAAACCAAAAATGGAAGGGGGGCTAGGTTTCAAGGATTTATGTAAGTTTAATGAAGCAATGCTAGCAAAACAAGTGTGGCGGCTGTTGCATGATACATGATCTTTAGTTTATAGGGTGTTCAAGTCGAAGTACTTCCCAAACTGCTCACTCTTTAAAGCAAAGACATCCTCAGGTTCTTTTGCTTGGCAGTCCATAAAAATTTTCCAGGATGCTTGGTTACCAACTAAAGATGGTAAAGTCACCTCACCTCAGTCTGATCTAGCTCCGGAAGCAACTATAGCTCTGCTCATAAATCCGTTCTTGGGTTGGTGGAATACTCACTTAATTGACCTTCATTTTTATCTGCCAGACGCAAAGCTTATTAAATCTCTCCCTCTGTGCTTTATTCCACAATCTGATACTGTGATGGCCTAAGGAAAAAACGAGAAACTATTTTGTAAAATCCGGTTATAAGCTTTTGTGTGAATGGCAAAATGAGGAGTTGCATCAGCCCCAAGTTTCTGATATGGAAAAGAGCTTCTGGAACAGTATTTGCACTACAAAACACGCGGGTCTATAGCCGCATTTTTTTAGCCACGTTTCCAAAAACGCGGCTATAGACTATCCTATAGCCACGTTTTTAAAAAACGCGGCTATAAACTTCACCTATAGCCACGTTTTTAAAAAACGCGGCTATAGACTATCCTATAGCCACGTTTTTAAGAAACGTGGCCATAGACTTAACCTATAGCTGCGTTTTTAAATGTGGCTATAGGTCCAGCCAAATATATATATGTATATTTAAAGGAGGACCTATAGCCGCGTTTAAAAACGCGGCTATAGGCTAGATCTATGGCCACGTTTTTAAAAACGTGGCTATAGGATAGTCTATAGCCACGTTTTTAAAAACGTGGCTATAGATCCAGCCATATATATATATGTATATTTAAATGAGGACCTATAGCCGCGTTTAAAAACGCGGCTATAGGTTAGGTCTATGGCCACGTTTCTTAAAAACGTGGCTATAGGTAAAAAAAAAAAAAAAAAAAAAAAAAAAAAAAAAAAAAGAAGCCCGTAGTGGGTTCATGAACCCACTACGGGCTTTTTTTTTTTTTTTTTTTTTTTAAATAAAGGAGGGCCTATAGCCGCGTTTTTTGAAAACGCGGCTATAGGTCCAGCCAAATAATATATATATTTTTAAAAGATGGTCAGTACAGCCAAATAAAAAAAGTCTTTTTAAAAGGAGGGCCTATAGCCGCGTTTTTAAAAACGCGGCTATAGGTCCCCCTTTGGCTGCATTTTTTTTTTGGCTGCGTTTTTTTAAAAAAAAAAACACAGCTATATGTAACACAAAAAAAAAAAAAAAAAAAAAAAAAATTGTGGGGGATCTTTCCACGTGATCCCCTTTATTTCCCACTGACCTGCCCACCTGTCCACCTACCCCCTTCATCTTTTCTTTCTTTTCTTTCTTCATTCTTCACCCAAACTCCTTCAGGTACACAATTTCCTTCTTCTTTTTTTTTTTTTTTTTTTTCCTTTTCTTTCTTCCTTCCTCTTACACTCTTCAGGTTCTTTATTTTTTCTTTGTTTCTTTCTTTCAGGTACGCAACTTCAGGTACGCAGCTTAATTTCTTTCTTTCTTTATTTTTTTGCTCCTTTCTTTTGCAACTAACAACAGGTTTTTTTTTTTTTTTTTCACTCCAGCGCAACTCTTTTCTTTTTTCTTTGTTTCTTTGCAGCTACTTCTTCTTCTTTTTTTCTTTCTTTCTTTTTTTTCTTCATCTCAAACCCACTGATTTGTCTATAGATCTAGTTTTTTTTATTTCTTTTTTATTTTACGTTTAGGTGGTAAGAATATGTAGGAAATGCTGAAAAATTTGAATTTGTGCTATTGTGCTTATGTGTAATTGGGTTTGTGTTCTTGTATTGTTAGTATGTTGTGTTTGATTTTGAATTTTTTGGATTTGTGTTTGATTTTGAATTTTTTGGGTGTTTTTGTATTGTGAGAATGTTGTGTTTAATTTGAATTTTTCTGGGTTTGTGTTTAATTTTGAATATTTTTGTTTGAATTTTGAATTTTGAATTTTTTGAGGAAAAAAAAAACCCAGAATTTTTTTTTTGTTAAAAAAAAAAAAACCCAAAATTTTTTTGTTTAAATTTTTTGCGGAAAAAAAAAACCGGAATTTGTTTTTTGTTTTTTAAAAAAAAACCTAGAATTTTTTTTTTGTTTTGAAAAAAAAAATCCAGAATTTATTTTTTTTTGTTTTTAAAAAAACTTTTAGCCGCGGTTAAATGGGTCTATAGCCGCGGTTTACAAACCGTGGCTAGAGTATGTTCTATGGCCACGTTTTAAAAAACGTGGCCATTGGTCCTGACTATAGCCACGGCTATAGAAACGCGGCCATTGGTCCTGCCTATAGCCGCGGTTGGAAAAAACGTGGCCTCAGGACTATAGTTACACCTTTTAGGCTATGGTTAAAAACGCGGCCTAAAAAAACGCGGCTATAGACCAAATCGGTCTATAGCCACGTTTTTTTGATCTATAGCCGCGTTTTGAAAACGCGGCTATAGAACTTTTTTTTTGTAGTGTTGGAAGATTAAAGTAGCAAGAAAAATAAAGCGTTTCATTTGGAAAGCTTGTTCTAATTCGTTGCCAACAAAAGAAAATCTGGTGAATGGTTCGGGAACTCAGTTGAACTCTTTTTCCAAGCTCTTGAAGATGATCCAGACTAAGCCACACTTAGTTGCCTTGTTTGCAGCCACGGCATGGTCAATCTGGTACCACAGGAACAAAATACGTTTGGATGAAGCCTCCATGCCCCTAGGAAAAATTGCAGGATTTGCTTGAGACTACATTCGTGACTTAAAAAATCAGACAAGTATTCCCCCATTCTCACTTTGCATAGTCCCACGGCGATGGTGCCCACTTGCAGCAGATGTTTGGAAGGTTAACTTTGATGGTGCAATGTTTGGAGGGTTTGATAACGTTGGCATAGGAGTGGTCATTCGAGATTCCAAGGGTGAAGTGAAGGCTACCCTGTTCGAGAAGATTAAGAAACCGCCTACCATGGATATCATGGAGTTGCTTGCTGCCAAGTGAGCAGTGACTTTCTCACTTGAAATTGGAACTACACAAAGCAGTGTTTGAAGGCGATGCAACAATAGTGATCAAGGCAATCCAACTCGGTGGCTGGGAACTAGCTTAGGGTGGTCACCTCATCAACGCCAATTTTGCTTTTAAAAACTCTTTTCAGAGTATTTCTTTCTCTCATGTTATACAGCAAGGCAATGCAGTTGCACATGCTTTAACCAAGAGAGCTAGACATCCTTTTCCTATATTTGTTTGGATGGAGCATGTTCTACAAGACATTTTATCTTTTCTTTTGCTTGATCTTTGGTTTTCTTAATAAAATAGCAGCAGCATGTTTTTCTTTCTCAAAAAAAAAAAAAAAAAGATTGGTAGGGACCGTTTGAACCAATTATTCCTACCAAATGTTGAAATAAACACACTAATTTCGTCGAATTTGTTGCATCCTCCATCGAGGTTTGTTTGCTACTTGTACAATGGCCTCAAAGCCCTTTTTTTTTCCTATGATGTGGAAGTTTCAGAGAATCTTAGACTATTCTCTCATAAGACTTGTCAAATGTTGCATTTCTTCCTATTTTTTCTTTTTTCCTTTTCTCTCTCTTCGTGCCTCATGATACATTATTAAGTACTATATATATAGTTAAATCACCACCATGCATAGTATATACTATATAGTACATTGCATGCATGCAAGGACCTGCAATTTCCTTTTCTCTCTCCTTGTGCCCCATGATACATTTTTTAAGTAATTTAGTTCATTACCATGCATGGTATATAGTACATTTGTTGCATGCATGCGAGAACCCAAATTTCCTTTTTTCCATGACATTTTAGTCTTAGTTGTACACTTAATTATCTGGGCCAGCTCAAAAGCAAATTTGAATGCAGCAAAAGCTAATGGAAATGGCACGGTGTTGGAAATTAATGTATCAGATTGTCAACTTGAAAAGCCCGTTTGAACTGTTTGGATGTAATTTCTGAGGAAAAGAGAAAATGTAATTCATGAGTAGAGATAATTACTTGACGCCTGAAAATTATCATTGCAGTTAAAATGAATCTTCATGATCGATATTCAGTCAGGAAGTATTTCTCCCATGATAGATCTTATATTAATAGGAACTTTATTGACATAGTACGAAGCATATATAAAACTTTTTGGATTAAAGCCAACAAACTTGTACATAAGCCTTTTTTATAGTTAATTTGCTATCATTTATGATAAATTAAATTAATTGGTTGCACAGCTTACATAGACTTTGGACACCAATGTAGTGCTGGTCATTTTGATCCTCGAATGATTAATTCAGTAAATATTCTTTTTAAATTTTCTTAAAGAGAGTCATACCTAAGGAGTTTTTCTTTCTTTTATGAGATCTCTTTTATGAAAGATGTCAATGGTTTTTTATTTATTTTTTTAATCTGAGTTGAAATTGTACTACAGCTTAATCTGAGTATATATGCGTGTGAAATTTCCTCTTAAAAGTAATTCTTAGGTACTTTTGAAGCACAGAAAATGATATTTCCTCATTTCACATTTATGACAAGTTCTACTCATTAAATTCGCGGTGGAGTTCACCATAAATATGAAATGAGAAAGTACTATTTTTCCATACCCCAAAAGCACTTAAGAATTGAATCCCATTCTATGTTATCGTGGGTAATGGGAAGGAACGGTTGTAACTTGTAATCATTGACATGATTTTTATATATTAATTATATGATTAATTAATGAGTTCAGTGGTCTTTGGATAGGGTAAGATGAAGTCATCCTCGCCTTTGTTTGGTTGCTCAAGCTGGGTTGTCCGAGATGGATAAGTGAGATGAGTCACTGGACTGAGTAAACTTTAAGGGTCGAATTGAACAGATGAGATAGATCAAACGTGACTACATAGATATCATTTTGTATTATGTTTTACTTAATGTCAAGATATGCATGCATGCTTGCATGGTTTAATAGATTTATATAGCTGAGAACGTGTACTGATCCAACTAACTTTTTGGATGCAACCAAATTGTCTGCTAAACTTTGTCAATGGAACATGGAGTTGTTTGCCAAACCTGAAAGTTTGGGCGCGGTGTTTATTCGTATTTTGAGCAAACCAATCTTTCTTGTTTTTCTGTTTTAGAAGAATTTTAATATGTCAAAGTCAATGATGTTTGATTAAATTCTTAATAAAAATTAATAATAATAGTATATTATCAAAGATGTGATTCTCAAGCGATTATATTAACCTTGATAATGAGTAAATTAATAATAAGTAAATTTTGCTTTCAAGCCTTGTGGATAACAGCACAAAACAATTTGGCAAGTCGGCGTACTGGCGTAGTCATTACTTTAGAAAGCTAACATTACCAACCTATTCTATGCTTGATGTTGAAGCCAAAAATAAAATTAAAAACTAAGGACAAGATGAACACTATTGCAAATATTCTGGAATTCAAAATTCCTTCCAATTAGCCTCAACCAAATGGTGACTTATTGAGCCATAAACAAGTAGTGGGTAGGAACTAGGAAGCTCAGCTTCAATTCCAACTTATTAAACAAGAGGGAAAATGTGGAAAGCAATAGATGAATATTCGATCAAACTAATCAAGATAGAAATTCACAATCAAAATCATAGATAGGGTTGTTGACAAAAGAACGAACAACGAAACTGCTTAAGCAGAATTCAATTGAAAACAGTCACAAGGAGACAAATTAACAAATGTGTGCTTTGAAAAAGAGATGCCATCTGGAAGATTAGTTTTTCATTTTTGTTGCCCCAACAGTCAACATTATTCTTTGCTTCCACAAGATTTCTAGAATATATATATATATATATATATATATGTATGTATGTATGTATGTATGTATGTGTTTGCTGATATCTAGAGTATGTATTATTTATTGTGCAAATCGTGTTTTATTCTATAAATAAACAACCGACCATCCCATAATTCAGTAGCCCGCGTGCTATGGGGATGCGCTAGTTGAATCTGAAAAGAGATTAAATTTTGTAAGACGTCGTGTAAAATTTTATGCGCAACTCTGCAGACTCTTCATCTCAACTTCTTGGGTTGGCTACATTTTTTTTCCTCATATGGGCCTCAATACAAAATTTTTGGTGGTATAAAACACCTCAGAGGAGCTATAATATTTATATGCCTACAATTTAGAAATTCTAGTTTCATATCTCCATCCTCACATCCACATGCAACATCATATAGGCTTCACATTGGCTCTTTGTCTAGGCAAATCTCCTCCTTTTTTCTGGTTTATTAGAAGAAATAGATTTTAGCACGGCATGCGAATTTTCATATTGCATTTGTTTCTACTCAAAAGAAAAGGACAAGATGCTTATTTTTGGCCACATCCAGTTTTCTTCTTTTTTTAATTTCATAGACAAGATGAATTTTTCATGCACTCTTTAGGTGAAGCTTTGGCATACCATGCTGTATATCTGGGCATCTCTACTTTTCCCATAAAAATTCTTTATTTTTAAAAAATAAAATAAAATCTAGCCTGAAAACAAAAAACAAAAAAAGATTTTTTTAATTATAAAAAAAAAAGTATTATTTTTATTTTTTCCTGATTTCTTTGACATTGCATGCTATTGCTTCATAACTTTCTCACTCCCACCCAGGCAGACCTGTGTGATTCTATTTTAATTTTTCAATTTATGTTATAGTTTTCGAGTTCATAAGATTATTTAATGCATTAAAGTATGATTTATGGTTGATAAATGGAAGCTAGCATGAATGCTCAATAGTAAACTGGTTATGTTTGTTACCAATATGGCAATATCAATATGACATCCTCTGATTTATGTTTAGCGGATTTGTGAAAAACTAAGAGGACTGCATTTATGAAAACACATTATTTCAAGGACCATAAATATTCCTCTTAGAAGGGCGTCCAAATCTCCATATTATGTTTTTTGTTTTTAAATTTTTTAGTTACTATTTCTTTTGAACTTTTTGTTTATGCAATTTGATCAGCCCAAGTGATCAATTGAAAGATCGGAATCAATACATAAGTACTGTGGGTTTGCATAGCTAGCAAGGGCCTGAAAATGTGTTTGGATGTATTCATGTACTTCCAGTTACATATAAAATGAGCACTTTCAAAAGCTCTAACACTTAATTACTGTGGGTTTGCCTAGCTAGCAGGGGCCCAAAAATATGTTTGGATATATTCATGCACTTTCAGTTACATATAAATTGAAGTACTTGAATAAAATCAATGATGGTAGATGTTTGCTTGTGTTAGCTGCACATTGTACTTGGTGTGGTACCTGGAAAGGTGATAAACTCTGTACTAGTTGCAGGACAGCTCGTTATTGCTCAGAGAAACACCAGGTAATTGAGCCTTTTAGGTTCTTTTGTTTCCTCAATGCCAATGAGCTCTAGCTCAAACAGCGCTCTCTCCCTATAAGAACGAGTGGAGGTTGAGTTCTACGGGTTCAAGATCCACAAGTTGCATGTATTTATAACTTACTAAAAAAAGGGTTATTCCTCAACGCCAACATAAAAAGGTTCCTACTATCCTTTTCTGTTTGCAGGCTATGCATTGGCGCTCTGGTCATAAGATTGATTGTCAACGGATGAGCGTTTCTTCTCAATCATCTGATTGCCCCAATAAAAACGGAACTACTTCAGCAAATTTACAAACAGGTCAGTAAAGTAGATGGTTTTTATTACAGTGTTAAATCTGCAAAAAATAGTGCATATTTACATGTATATAGTATGGTTTTAATATTCTGGGTACTCAGGGGGCCTTAATCACCCCGTGGTGTTTGTGGCCCTCATATGGTGAATGGCAAAATGAAAGTAAGGAGGCCTCAGTTCTAACTATTTTTTGGGCCTTCTTATTTTCAGAAAAATACTAGAAGTCTTCTAAATTTTCTGCAACATGTATAAGTTTTTTTAATCTTGCTTTGGAAGCTAACAACACAAATATATATATATATATATATGTATGTATGTATGTATGTATGTATGTATATATGTATGTATGTGTGTGTGTGTGTGTGTGGGTACTCCTTTGAAGATGGCAACCTAAAATTCAATGAGATCCATGTTATATAAATCATCGGATCTTTGTATGTAACTTACCAATAAATATATGAAAAAAGCGTTAATTCTACATGCGTGTTGCTTTTTCAACATCTATCAAATATCTTACTTCAAATATTTATGTCGTAATTTGCCCTTATCTTTATAAGTTGGCCCCAAGTCACTTAGACTAGTAATTTATTTTTGTTAGTTAAATGGTATATTCTGCGTTCATTATATGCTACATATTACTGACTTCGGTACCTGATCCTTGTCCATTGAGAGCTAGCCTAAGAAATAAGAACATTGTAAAGTCATCATTGGTCATTAGTCCTTGCTGCTTTTTGTTTGAATCCACTTATAGGCTTCTCCCTCTTTATTATACAATGATAGGTAATTTTTGTTTTTTTCAAAATATCAGGTATTGTAGGAATGGTGGGGCTAAATCCCTTTGGCCCATGTCAAGTGGTCAGCCATCGAAAACTGATATTCCTAAATGCAACTACTGCGGTGGTCCTCTTTGTTTTGAGTCTAGGTATGCACGTTGCGCCTTTATAAAATTTCCATAAAATGTTTCTTTTACATTTTACAGTCTATCTTTTCACTCGGTCAATTTCTCCAATTAAACTAGATGAAACCTTTGGTTGGTGTCTATTTTATTGGTGGTTTCAGATCTTGCCTCAGCTGCACTTTAGTGTGAATAATGAAGTTGAGTCTCTCGATTGGGCGACTATTGTTGCGTATACCTGTGAAGCCTCTTGTGAAGGGGGTGTTGCTTACAAAGAGGAATATGCTTGGGTTCAACTCTCTTCGCCATCTGCTGCTGTACCTTGATAGTTATTTATCTTTTGATTTCTTTTTTTTGGTTATTTATCTTTTTACAACCAATTCAGTTCTTTTTTTCTTGATATGAGCTTTGAGAAGGAGAAAAATCTACTTATTTGTTCATCAATACGCATAGATGAATAATTGGTTAACTTGAGAATCATCGTCATAATTCAGATAATTTAAACCGTGTGATTAATAGTTTATTCATGGGCTGCTGTCATGAGGTTAATTCCTGAATGTATTACGAAATTAATTTCACTAAGTCCTGCCATTGGATCCTTTCTTCAGGTAACATAACATGCACAGTACTTTCTAAATAATACATCCAGACAGAAAACGCATATAGATAACCGAATAAAAGTTATTTGTCAACACTCATAGTGTTTCAAATTATGCTCTACAAACTGTAGTATGTTATGCGTTTGAACCTTTTTTTTTTCTTTTAATGTTATACTTTATAGAGAGAGATAGAGACGTGATAGACAATTTTTATTTTTTATGATAGAGATGTGACAGACATTTTTTATTTTTTATTATAGAGATGTGATAGACATTGGTATGGTATAAAGTAAAATACATAAAGTGAGATAAGATTTTTATTGATAAATAATCTTGCTTGGCCTTACGATGAGTCCATAAAAAGTACATCAACAAAATTATTCATAATACCACAAAAAGTGAATAGTAACTCATTTGTCATACTTGTAAACCAACTAGCTCTCAAGGATTCACCACACTACAGTTCTTCCTAATCTCTCCCGAAGTTCCTGTAAGCACTTGAATGGCTCCCATTCTCATAATCGATTGAGCAAACTCGGTGAAAAAATTCTGAGAGTTAAGCAGCTCATTGACATTGTAGGTAGCTTCACTGTCAGTTAAAAGTGCAGCATCAGATTGGAAAAGACCTTCGTTTTGCTTCAAGATGTTGAAATAATTGTTGTCAAAGGATAGGGGGCTTCCAGGATCCATTGGCACAATAGTTACATTGTTTGAGAGGCTTTTGCATTGAGTTTTCAAGAAAGCAGCATAGGTTGAGTTTAGAGAAGGATCTTCATCATTTTTTCCTGTGAAATTGTATAGCCTATTGCTGAAGAAATTGCAATGCCCAACACCAATTGTATGTCCACCTAACCAAAATTAATTTATAAATCTTTTGGACATAGCTCAAGATATCATTTTGAAAGACATAGATTGTTACTACTTAAGACTACTAGCAATAGGGCTTAAATTTTACATCCACATTTGTAATATAATAATACTTTGTGAACACAGAACTATTGAAACCATGTTATCATATTACAAGCTTATCATATAAACCTTGCCCCCCCCCCCCCCTCTCATAGAATCTTTACCTGACAAAACAACAAGATCATGAACTGAAAGGCTTTTGTTAGCAAAAGATTGTTTCAGGGTGGTGAAATTGAAGAATGGTGATGGGATGTTGGCAAGGGCCTCTGACTCGCGCGATATGATTCCATCCCTTCTACCGGTAAGTACATCCCAAATTGGCCACTGAAACTGCAATCATTTCCACAAGCACTTGATTACCTAATGCTAAATTCAGTATGTTATTTAAAAAGGGGACAAAAATAGCTTGAGGTATAGCATTTTGCTAGCAAAATTAATTTATAGAAACAAAAAAGTTAGATTTTCCCTTAAAAGATAACATAAACTAGGTGAACTGGTGCAAAGCTTGAAAAGCATCCTCTTCATTTTAAACTGATCAGTTTCGTAATTTTAAATAAAAGAGTAAATTCTGTAAGGATGTGGTGTAAAACTTATGTTTTAACTCTCCAATCCTAATATGTCATATCATCTTATCATATATTTAAGAATAAATACAACCACACCCAATCAATTCTAATACCCATATATAAATCCAATCAAATTGAGAATTTATTGAGATGTTATTTGGTGTGATAGGATGTATTAAATTTTAAGTAAGATGCTGACATGGCAATTACTTATTAGATGGTGTAAAACATAGATTTTACACTCCATCCTTACCAAATTCAGACTCTTTAAATAAATATCAGAAATATATATATATATATATATATATATATATATGTATGTAGCGTCATATTATATAAAACTTTAAATGACATGACATTCTATACACTGTTAGATATATTAGAAATAAAATCTTAATCATGAATTTGGTCAAAAACATCAACTTCACTAGCTTGGCCTAGTTTTTCAAACCAAACACATCCCACTTGTGCTACTCTTTTGTTTCCAAGTCACACTAGAATATTTTCAGTACTTACTTGGTAGGAAACTGAGTCTCTAGCAGCCAAAGCAACAATATCTGCACATGAAACTACTCCAGGACAGGTATTCTCTAGCTCAGTCTTCACCTCATCTATAATGTCGAATCCTGCCAGAGATAGGTTTGGAATTGCTGCCTTCTCAGCCAAGTTATCTGGGGTAGAGTCTATCAGTACAGAGGCATCACAACCCTGACACATTATAACCATTCAAGACCTTAGATGTCTGGTAAACATATAACAATGCATGTGTTTCCTAGTATGAGAAATGAATGCTAGCTATGAATGTAACTAACATGACCCATTATGATTTAAAAAATATCACTTCCACCTAAGTTTACTAGTGACAATACTTTTATTTTGTGTCAATTATAAGAAGTCATGTTAATAGTTGTAAAAAATGTTGTATTCTTAGATTTGTTGTAATTTTAGGACATGTATCATAAGGATTAAGGAGGGGCGTAATTCATGAAAAGAGAAGAAGGGAGAGAGATGACTTACCCTGACGAAACAATCATGAAAATGCATCCTCAGAAACTTGGCAGGCAAAGTTGAATTGCTTGCCACACGGTTCCATATGATTTCCTTCACAATTTCCTCAGCATGGGGACAACTCTCCTCATAAAAATGCATTCTCAACTGTCCATGACAAACTCCTAGAAGCCCAAACACTGCTATAAAGATAAAGAAGGAACTCAAATTAGTATTCATCTCTCTTTGTTTCTTTGCTTTACTACGTACTTTTCCAACACAAGCATTGCATCCTTAAATAGAGGTAATGGTCTTCTTTCTCCAATTAAATGGTTTCATTACAGGAAGGGAAAATTAATTTAAATAATGTTCAATCTTTAGTTGATATTGAGATTTATTATAGGGAGAGGAGAGATTGTTTGACTTGGCTTACCACTTTTTATATATTTCTTTCTCTGTCTTAGTTAAAATTACCTAACATAGCAAATAAATTATTTAGGGGAACGACGTCTATTGGTTAGGGCAGTTTATATATATATATATATATATATATATATATATATATATATTAATTTCTTTTTTCTTTTTTTTTGAGAAACGCATATATGTTAATTTCAATTATCAATGTTGTGTATAGATCTCGAGTCTACTTAGACATTACAATGTCTTCTTTCTTTTCCTTAATCATCAAGTATGACTTAAGCAGCTGGTTCTTTTTAATCGAGAAAGGCGCATGCACAGAGTATTATATGGATCATGGAGGTGACATGTTTTTCATGACAGTCATGACTTATGAACGATTCATAAAGAAGATTTTTGATACCACACCATTGGCCACAACTTGCTCATGGGATGAGTTGTGGTTGGTGGAGGGGTGGTAGTGGGGACACCCCTCCACCAACCACAACTCACTACATTGGCGAGTTGTGGCCAATGGTGTGGCACCAGAATTACTCATTCTAAAATTTTGAGGACTTTTTTGTTGTCATTATCACATATGTTCTTACCTATTGTAGTGTAGGTCAGTGCTTCATTTCTTTGCTAACCCAATGTGCGTTTAGATCTTAATTATAAGCTAGTTTATTTTTTCTTCTTTTATTTTTAGGGTAAATTTCAAAAACCTACCCTGAGGTTTGGGGTATTACCAAACACATTCAAAGATTTAAAAAAATGACCAATTTGGTCCTTAGTCTAACACCATTTGAAAACCATCTATTATTATTATTATTATTTTTTCATTTTCTTCTTCTCTCCCTTCACGCTAGAATGTTTTTTTTCTTTGTCTCTAACCTCCAGGCTCCAGCTCTCTCTCTCTGTAATCTCTAAAACTCTCATGGCCAACACAGACCCACACGCTACTAGACCTTTGTTCTCAGTGGATCCTTCATCTTCTCATCCTCCATACTGCCGATCCAGGTTTCACACGTTGTCTAGGACCCTTTAGCTTATAGATCGAAGAGTGGGTTTGGGGTCTTGAGGGAATGAGAATCGGATAGGGAGTAGATATTTGTTGGTCTTAGGTTTTAGAGAGAAAAGTGAGATGAGAGTCCTGATGAGAGATGAGAGTCCTGCTTTGTGGTGGTGTTGGCTGAGGTTCACCGTGGAGGAGCATGGAGGCTCTCCTCCGTTTAGATCCGTGAGATCGAAGAGAGAAAATAGTGATTTTCAGTGAGGATAGTTGATGGTTGAGGAGGCTTAGATAGGGAGGCTTAGATAGGGAGGCTCGGCCATGGTTGGTGTTTGGTTTCTAGAGAGAGCTCGAGATCGGAAAGATAGAAAGAAGGGAGAGCTCAAATTTGAGGGATAGAGAGAGAAGAGCATGGTGATAGTAGGGCGAGGAGCAGAACCACTACCTGTGGTGTCAGTGATGTTTGAAGATGAAGTTACTCGGGTGGTCGACCATGACAGTTGCAGAGATTAGAGAGAAAGAGCTGGAGGTTAGAGACAAAGAAAAAAAAAATCTGGAGTGAAGGGAGAGAAGAAGAAAATGAAAATAATAATAATAATAACAATAATAATAATAATAATAATAATAATAATAATAGACAGCTTACAAATGGATTTTGGAACTAAGGACCAAATTGGCCGTTTTTTAAAACCTTTGGATGTGTTTGGTAATACCCCAAACCTCAAGGTAGATTTTTGAAATTTACCCTTTTTTTTACTATATTTTATAACAGTACAACAAAAAATTAAGATTATATATGTATGGTAACAGTTTTTGTTTTCTATTTTCAAAAACTTGTTTTTGAAAATATAAAGAAAAAACAGTTTTCTTGTATTTTTGAAATCAAAAACATGTTTGGTTAGTTGAAATTAAAAATATAGTTTTTTGAACAAAAAAAATATTAAAATATGTTGTTACTAGAATTTGAACTCTAATGCTAACTCATGAAATAAGACAGATTCATTAAATTAAATGTGCTTTTTCATTGACTTTTAAAAATTAGAAATTGAAAACAGTCTTTTACATGTTTTCAGTTTCATTCACAAATTAAGTTTTGAGAAAATTTTTATTTTTTGTCCATTTTGAGTTGTTAAACAAGTTTTTTAGTCTAAAAAATAGAAAACTGCTTTTGAAAACAAAAAATAAGGGAAAAAAACAGGAAGCATAGTCACATGCTGCTTTATTCTTGAAAATAAACACACTAATTTCTTCTGCATTAAATTAACAATCTGGCTGGTGGGAGCCGTTTGAACTAATTATTCAATTGAAAACAAATTGAATTTAACGCAAATTTAGTCGAATTTGTTGCATCCTCCACCGTGCTAGTTGTGCAAGGGATAGCCTACATGCCTTTTCTTTTTACCACGATGGGAAAGTGTACAAAATCTTAGATTAGTGACTAGTCAAAGAATTCTGTCTCAGATAAGATAGATTGGATTTATTTTTTATTTTTTATTTGAGTTTTATTAATGTATATCTATAAGGCATATATTAATAAATTATTTTATGAAAATTTTATATAAAAAAATGAAAAAATAATTAACTTTCTTGATAACTTTTTCATAAAATATTTTCTAAAATACGTTAACTTGACCTTTTTTTTTTTTTTTTTTTTTCCTTTTATCTCTCCTACAGCCCTACATAATACATTTTTCAGGTATATATATATATATATATGTTGCTTACAAGCAAGGACACAACATTTCCTCTTTTTTATGACATTGTAGTCACAGTGGTACACTTAATTATCCGGGCCAGCTCAAACGGAAATTAATGTCAATGCAGCAGAAGATAACCGAAATAGCACGATGTTAGACATGCACATCAGAATGTCAACTTGACAAGATGTTTGATGAATATAACTACAAACAAATAGATAATGAAATTCACGAGAGGAGGATTCCTTGACGACTGATGAATGATGATAACCATCAAGATCATTTGCATTATAAAAAATTTAAAATGTTTGTCAATTTTAACGTAAGATTATTTATTTATTTATTTATATAATCACTTTTTAAAAATACGTGTATTATATTATTTATTTTATATTATATTTTATTAAAATATTATTTATTTATTAAGTATTTATTACTCTCTCAAAATATCTCTCGTATATGAGTAAAAATATATTATTAAATATATTTACATGTAAATAGTTACGGTATATATTTACACGATTATGTAGCAACTACACAAGTTTACATAACTTAATGCAGGTGATTTTGGGAGTTTGATGAGCAAAATTTACCCTTTATAATATCGGACATTGACAAATATGATTGCTCCTATGCTTATTATGAAACTTTATGACATTCAATCTGACTATTTCTCCCATGATGGTCTCATATTATTAAGAACTTTTTTGACATAGTAGGAAGCATACAACTTTTCAGATTAAAGCCAATACCTAACCTTGTTGATAAGCTTTTCAAACTTAGTGTCTGTTTGGCTAGCTTATTTTTCATTAATTTATTTTACTATTTAGCTTATTTTTGTTACTATTCATAGGTCACACTACACTTTTTGATATTATTCATGGGTCCCATTGTACTATTTTAACTTACATTTACCTTTATCTACGATACTTTCAGCAAAAAATGTTCAATTTCAGTAAAATAAACAGATCTCAAATAGACCTTTATTTTGCAATCTTTTATGATACATTATTAAATTAATTAGTTGTACAGCTTATGTGGACAATAGGCACCTACAAAAAAAAAAAAAAAAAAGTTATAAAGGGCCAACGATGCAGTGCTGGTCAATGATCGTCCAATGATTGAGTCAGTAAATATTATTTTGAAATAAAGAAATAATCCAAATATCATATCTATGTTGTTTTTCTTTCATTTGTGTAAGATCATTTATGGCGGTTTTTCTAAATCTTTGTCATCATCGACAGTTGTAAGTAATTATTGACATGGTTTTTTTTTTTTTTTGGCGAAAAACTCATTTTCGTTCCTATATTTTCACGCGATTCCTACTTTGGTCCTTAACTTTTTTTTCCACCGATTTTAGTTCATATTCTAGAAAACGAGTCTCGTTTTAGTTCCTAACGTTACATCAAAGACGAAAATTACACAACTGGCAAATAGAAAAAATTAAAAATATTAAAATAATGCCTACTATGTCCATGTGGCTTTCCACGTCAGCCTCTAAATTAAAAAAAAATTAATTTATTAATTTTATCTAAATAAAAAAATTAAAAATAGAAATAAAAACCAAAAAATTAAATTCAACAACAGATTCAAGAACAACAACAAATTTAAAACCAAAAAATTAAATTCAAGAACAACAACAAGAACAACAACATATTCAAACCCATATTTCAAACCTCTCTCTTCCTTCTCTACCTCTTCGCTATCTTTTCTCTCTTCTTTTCGCGTGATAGGCAATGACATGGGTCGGTGGGTTTCGTGGATGTGGGTCAATGGGTTAAGATTGGCAATGGCGTAGTCGGTTTCGTGGTGGGTCAGTTTCGCATGATCTGCGATGGCATGGGTTAGTGGGTTTCGTGGATGTGGCGGTTTCCGATGGTGAGTGCAGTGGTGGCTGGTCTGGTTCGACGGTGGTCTGGGTTTGATGGTGGTTTTTGTGCCTCTTTTGGTCTTAGTTCGACGGTGGTTTGGGTTTGATGTGCGACGGTGGTCTGGGTTTGATGGTGGGGTGCTGGCCGAACAATCTTGGTCTGAAAATCAAGCTCAGATCTATTGGGTTTTGAGGGTGGATCCAAGGCACCATAATCTAGAGGTTGTATTTGTTTATGTGCTTGTTTATGTGTTTGTGAAGGTATTAGATTCAAATTTCTGGGTTTGGGTGTGGTTGTTTTGATTGGGTGTGATGTAGCCATGAGTATGGTTGATTCCGGAGTGTTTTGATGATATGGGGGTTTAAAATATGGGTTTGAATCTATTGTTGTTCTTGAATTTAATTTTTTGGTTTTTATTTCTGCTTTTAATTTTTTTTATTTAGTTAATATTAATAAATTAATTTTTTTAATTTAGAGGCTGACATGGAAAGCCACATGGACACAGTGGACATAATTTTAATTTTTTCTGTTTGCCAGCTGTGCAATTTTCGTCTTTGATGTAATGTCAGAGACTAAAACGAGACGTGTTTTTCAGAATATAGACTAAAATCGGTGGAAAAAAAAGTTAGAGACCAAAGTGAGAATCGCATAAAAATGTAGGGACTAAAATGAGTTTTTTGCCTTTTTTATTATTATATATATGATTAATTAATGAGTTGATTGGTCTTTGGGTAGGTTAAGATGAAATCATCACCGTCTTTGCTTGGTTGCTCAAGCCGGGTTGTCCGAGATGAATTGGTAGCCGAACCGAGTAAGCGTTAAGGTTGAATTCAGCTGATGAAATACATCACATATGACTAAATCCATATTATTTTGTATTGATTTTTTTACTTAATGCTTACGACATGTTCGTGCTTACACGGTTACGTTACATGGTTACGCCTCCATGTTTAATAGATTAGCTAAGAACATGTACTACAACTAACTTTTTGGTGCAATCAAATTGTTTGCTTAAATAAATAAATTTTTTTTTTCCTTAAAAAAAATGTCTCTAGGAACTTTGATTATATGTAGTCAAAGGAACATGGAGTTGTTTGCCAAATCCCAAATTTTTTTTGGTGTGATGAATTATGTTATAGAAGAATTTTACAATAATGTCAAAGTCAATGATGTTTTATTAAACTATTGATAAAATTAATAATGCTATATTATTAAATTAAGTACACACAAATAAGATGTGATTCTCAATCCATTGTATTAACCTCAATAATGATCAGTAAATAAGTAAATTTTGCTTTCAAACCTTGTGGAGGTGGAGAACAGCACCAAACAATTTGGCAAGTCAGCATAATCAGTACTTTAGAAAGCAAATATCTATTAACAAGAAAACTTTGTAGGTTAAGTGTTTGACACATGTTAGCGACTACATCCAAAGTTCAAAACACCTCTCTTATTTATCAAATCATAAAAAATAAAAAAATAAAAAGAAACAAATATTACCTTTATAGAAAAAGTTTTCCTCTAAACTAGATTAGAAGAATTTTTCTTCCAATCCGCTACATGACTGTTAAAAAGAGCATATTTATCTGTAGTTTTAGTTGCATGACATTTTTAATAAATTATATAACTTGTTTAAATAATACACATGGTCCATGAATAGTCTTTGTAACACCCCATAGTTTTGATACCAATTTAATTATTATACGTAAATTATAAAGGAGGCCTACAATTAAATAGATTAAATTGATTTGAGTCTAAGACATTAAAAATAAGATAAATGCTGTGAGATTTGAAACCTAAGTGAGGTGGCATAAGTAAAAGTATAAGCCTTGATAACCCTAGTCTTTTATCTTTTAAGTTACACATGTATGTAGATAAGAAAGTTTTTTTTTTTTTGTTTTCAGCCACAACAAAGGATTGAGATTTTTTCTTTTCTCCTTTACCGCTGTGCATCAGAATTTCAAGTATGGTTTGTCTTGCTGAAATTTTAGAAAGTTGAAAGATTTAGAGTGTTGGAATTTTCTACTGCTAATATTTGTCCCCACGCTTATAGGAAGACATGGGTCTGTGCATCTGTTCTTTTGGTACCAAGTAAAACAATTGGCTTTGGGTTCATAAAATCCAAACCTATCAATATATTGAATGGAAAGCCGACCATGATGATGACAATATTATAATAGAAATTGTTTAAATATATAGCCGACCATGATGATGACAATCACATAATAGGACTTGTTTATCTATAGCCGTATGGTCCTCCATATAGACTTTGAAATTGATTACGTAAAAGTAGCATGTATTATGTATAGCCATATGTGGCTTCTACTTTTGGTTTGACAGAACTATAATGAGTGACTCTACTTTTGATTAATAGATATAAATATTAGGTTGATAGATAGGTTTATATATCATGCGGCTTCTAAGGAATAGTAGAATATATGATGGTTAGATCTACAGTGAACTGTTAGAGTTTTATAAAGTTGCAGTACAATCATGCTTATTAATGAATAGTAAAAATATGTGGAACAAAACAATTAGATTAAAGCTGAAAGTGAACTGGAGAGTTACGTAAATAAATGTAAAATTTTGGAAATATTAGTATTGTCTAAGTATGGAAAAAAAGAAGAAGAAGATTTTAGTAGGAAATTTGTGTATTGATGAACCTATTTTTGGTGTTGCTAGACTCTAATTCTACTGATTCTTTGAGACTCAAGGGTGATTGATTCCTTTTATTTTTGCAATTTAGAGGTAAGTGATGTTTACTAATTTTGGGGGTTTTTCCAACTAGTGTTGATTATTTAATTATTTTATATCAAAGAAATATGTTGATATTCTATATAAAAATTAATATTTTATAAATGCTTGATGTGCACATTGAATAGTCGTTTTATGAAAAACTTGTGGGACAACTCATATTTATTTAAACTTGTATGTGTGAAAATATATTTATATTTTGAGAATTATGAATGGATTATTTTTGTGAGAATCTTGAATATGTTTTGAAAACTTATAACAAGTCGTGATTAAAAACTCAGTATTGTATTTAGTCCTTAGTAAGGGACAATCAGACTGCAGCTAGTCCTTAGCAAAATATAGTTCCAGAAAAGGAGACAGTGCACATTTGATAACTCCTTAGCAAGGGAGTATACAATTGAGGATTCAAAAAGGAAACTCCTTAGCAAGGGAGTACACCTTTAGGTTCCAAAGGAGCCATCCATAAGAAAGGGGATGAAAAGGAGATTCCAATTCTAGAAAAGGGAACAACACAACCCTATCAACGGGGAGTAAACGTTGACCACGAAAAAAGCCTAGGAAATTGTATATATGATGGTATTGATATAAATATTATGATGACTCACAATATAAAGATATTTTTCTTATATGAAATATTTGATGATAAAATATTGATGAGGTACAAGTTATGAATTTGTTGTAAGAATTATTTATTTAAGGGTTGTTCCCACGCTCCAATGTTAGTGAATTCCATTTATTGAGTTATCTCACCCCTCTTTATTTCCCCTTATAGATACATTAGAGGGATTATTGGAGAAGAGATTCTTGGAAGTCAACAGTTATGAATTATTTTGTGGGACTGAAGATTTTATTATTATTTTTATGGTATTAAACATTGTACTGGAGAATTATTTTGAGGATGTTTTATTTTTGGTGGATTAGAGCTCTGACATTGGTGATGAGATTTTAGGTTGCTAGTTTCTTTTATTTAATACTTTTATGGATTTTTCAGACAAATAGACTTTTATTGCTTATGATTTTGTTGCGTTACAGTCTTACCTTTATATTGTGCAGTAAGCAAAAATTAAAAACTAAAACTAATTATTGTCAAGTTCAACACTATTACAAATACCCTAGCATCCAAAATTTCACATCCTATATGAAATTAAGAATGTCTATCAATTAGCCTAGACCAAAAAGGAGACTTATTGTTATTGAGCAATAAACAGTTAAACTGTACTAGTGAATAATATAGTACCATTCTAGAGTTCTAGGGTCCGTTTGGTAATGTTATTCTAGTAATATTGCTTATATTTTTGGAAATACGTGTGAGTGAAAAAATTTGTAAAAATACGTGTAATATTGTTTAAACACTGAAAATTGTTGTTTAAAATACACTATCAAACACTAATTTCTAATTGCCTTTAAGTAGAATTCAATTGAACACAGTAATTACAAGGAGACTAACAAATGTGTGCTTTGAAAATTGGATGCCATCAGGAAAATTAGTTTTCATTTTGTCGCCCCCAACAGTCGATAGATATATTATTCTTTGCTTCCATTAGATTTCTAGAATAAGTGTATATGGGTCTAGTTAACGGGTGCTCTTTAAGTATTAGGTAATGAACCATTTTAGGAAATTTTAATACCACATTTATAAGAAATTTAAAAAAAAAAAAGTCAAAATTTTAATTACTTTTTCCTTTTCCCCCATAAAAAGTTTGAAAAAAAATATTTGCTAACCCTTAGGACATTAGTTACCTTTTCCTTTTTTTTTTTTTTTTTTTTTTTTTTTGTGTGTGTTTTGTAGAATATGTATTATTTTATGTACTAATCGAATTTTCCTTTAATAAAACAACCGCCCTCCCATAACTAGCTCCCTTGGTGAAGGGAATGAACTTAGCCGAATCCCCTAAAAAAAACCAACTATTGAATGCAACGTGGACATAGATGATTTTATTAAACAGGGGAAGAGTCAGTCATATTTTTATTTAATTAGGAGGTTGAATTATGATATTAATATACTGAGTTAAGAAAAATTCAAACCACATAATTATATACATTTACATGTGTATGCATTAATTAAAAAAAAAGAATATTAGATTAAGTCATAACTCATTAATGGAACCTCTATTTGGAACCTATTGAAAGCTATCCTTAATAAGTGGGTTGATCATTGTTAGTTTTTAAGCCCCTTAATACAATACGTTTAACTTAATATTAAGCTAAGTTGATTAACAAGTTTGTTAATTAGATCTAAGTTAAACCAATATGTGTAAAACAGATATAATGCAAAAAATAAAGAATACACAGCTCTGATGACCTAGGAAAACATAACCGGTAAAAAACCCAGAGAGGATTTAACTTAGCTATCTTCAAGGTAAAAGCATATCAACTATGAAAGAATTAAAGTTTGTACAATAAGACTTAGACTATTAACATCCTATTGCTATCTTGTGTAGAAAATATACTACCACTACCACGACCACGTGACAACTTCGAGTCCACGGACTACTTCTTTCTTTGATCTGTAGCAACTACAAGTTCCCCTACTTATGACTTTAAGACACCTCTCAAAGGTTTCAGATCTTCTTAAAAGTTCTTTATGCAACAACTGAAGCAATCATCAAGTAATTGATGATAGACCAAAAATGTATTAACCCCTTTGGTAAATTAGTAAATTAATTAGCCAAGTGAATTAATTAGATTCAATTACATGCAATAAACGTGGTAGCACAACTAAATCACCAACTAAGTTAATATGCAGCGAAAAATAAATTTGACAGAGGTGATTTGTTTACGAATGAGGAAAACTATTGAGGCAAAACCCCACCGAGTGAATTTAAGATCACCACTCTCGAGAATCTACCATTATCAAAACAAGTGGTTACAAGTAAAAGGAATCCTAGTACCTAATATCAACCTACAGTTGAACCCTTATCCCAATATACAATTGGGCTTGCAATGTAGTGACAATCTCTCATTTCAATGCACAGCTCCAAGTACGTGACTAACCAATCAATGCACGGATCCTAGTACGTGACTAACACACCAACTTGAGAAAAATGTTGGTTGCAAAGTTCTTCAGTTCATCTAGACGATGAAGATCAAGAATCTCCTTGGTTACAAAACTCTTGGCGCAAAGACGCAGCAGCTTCTTCAAGAGAAAGATGAACTAGGGCAAATTGTTTCCAGTCACAATTTGAGTGAATAATCACTTTGCATCAAGTTGCATCACCTTAGACAACCCTTAGAATAATCCTTATATATGTCTAAGGCTGTGAGAAAAGAAACCTTACATAAATAACTTGAATATGCGTGAAAAATAGATCTAAAATCTGAATTTTGTAATTCTTGATAGATACAGCTTCTATTAAGAGCTGTCGAGAATTATACATTAAATCTCGATAGATACATCTATCGAGTTTTTATGAACAACACTACTTCACTTGATTCTTAGACAGACTTGCATGGCTTCAATACTAGACTTGGAACTCTTGTTCCTTGAAGTATTAAACACATCCTAGATCTATCTAATTACAAGTAAAGTGCGTTTTGTTAAAGGATTAGCCAATTCTACATGACATATGTTCTAACAAGTTCCACATATGTCCTAACACTTAACGTGAATCTTGATCTTGATAACTGTATATGTGTGTATGAAGGTAAACACCTCTCAAATCTCACAAAAGATTCAAAACACAACTCAACAAAGACCTCTGAAACATAGCTAGGGTTTTTCCTTTTATACTTGGAGTGAAACACTTAACCCTACACGTCATATGGGCTTAGGTTGGTTTAAGTATTCTACAGAAAATGACTGATGCATGACTTTTGATCGATCTAGTATAACTTTCAATCAATCAAGCCTTGCAAATTTTGAATAGTAATTCCTACAATTACTCGATTTCAACTTTACATCAATCTAAACTTTGACCAAGCCTAAACCTAGACTAAATGTTTTTATCATGGTTTGCAAACATATACAAATTGAAGTTCTAATACATTAGTTCCTAATGTCTTAGAACCTAACAATCATGTTTACCTCAAAACTAACCAATGTGCTGATGCATTGGCAAGACTTGGATCGGGAATTATGTCCTCTTTTGTAATATTTTTGGAACCACTGCTTGTGGTGGAAAAACTTATAGCTTTTGATAAAGCTAATATGTTATGTAATAGACTTATTAATTTCTAATTTATGCATATCCTCAATTTATCCCCCCAAAAAAATGAACAAATTTTTAAGAGAACTTATTTTTATAAATTATTCATAATGACACAAAAAGTAAAAAAAAATACAACTTATTTGTCACACTTATAAACCAACTAACTCTCAAGAATTAACCACATTACACTTCTTCCTAATCTCTCCAGAACATCCTGTAAGCACATCAATGGCTCCCATCCTCTTCATCGATTGACCAAACTCCGTGAAAAAATCTTGAGAGTCAAGCAGCTCATCGACAGTATTGGTAGCTTCATTGTTGGTTAAAAGTGCAGCATCAGATTGGAAAAGACCTTGATTCAGCTTAAAGTTTTTGATGTAGTTGTTGTTAGAGGATAGGGGGCTTCGAGGATCCATTGGTACGATAGTTATGTTGTTTGAGAGGCTTTTGCATTGGGTTTTCAAGAAAGCAGCATAGGTCAAGTTTAGAGAAGGATCTGCATCATATTTTCCTGCTGTGAAATTGTATAGCCTTTTGCTGAAGAAGAAATTGCAATGCCCAACACCAATTGTGTGTCCACCTAACCAAAACTAATTTGTTAATCATTTGGACACAACTTAAAATATCATTTTGAAAGAGTTAAATTGTTATTACTTAAAGACTAGCAGTAGGACATAGCTTTTTACATCTACATACGCAATATGCTTATAAAAAAGACCTTGATTTAGTGAAACAGTGTTATCATGTTACAAGCTTATATAAAGCTTTTCCCCACATAGAATCTTTACCTGATAAAACAACAAGATCATGAACTATGAGGCCTTTGTTGGTGAAAGATTGTTTTAGGCTGCCGAAATTGAAGAATCCTACTTGAATTTGCTTCTAGGCCTGATATTAATCTGAATTTTCTGAAATCTGTAAGGAGATACCTGTGAAACAGTTCACATTTTTTCATCTCTTTTATCTGTTTTTTTCCTCCTCTCCTTTGACTGACCAAAAAGAAACATGGACAAATTGTTTATGTGCCATGAGTTTATAGGTTGATCACCAGTTGATGATAATAATCTCTCACCTTTGATTTTCTAGGTTTATGCACCAATTGAGAAAGAATATGCGTTTCATCGGATGTTGTTTGTTTTCATGTGTTCATCAATGAACTGTCTTCCTCGGGATCAACATGAGCAATGGAAACGCCATCCAGAGAAACCATCTAGAAGGTATAGTCAACTATTGTTTTGAGCTGTATGTTCTATAAACAATGACATTTTCTCATTCCTCAAACTAATGACATTTTCTAGTTATAATTAAAATATTAAATTAAAAAATAAAACTAAAGACATTTTCTCATTCGTTAAACTTACAGACTTACAGTGTGAAGATTTTCCGTTGCCAATTGCCTCGCTTTAATCCTTTTTACCCAAGCACAGTACTTTCTAAATAATACATCCAGACAGAAAACGCATATAGATAACCGAATAAAAGTTACTTGTCAACACTCATGGTGTTTCAAATTATGCTCTACAAATTGTAGTATGTTATGCGTTTGAATTTTTTTTTTTTAATGTTAAACTTTGGTTTCTTTACTGAGAGAGATAGAGATGTGATAGACAATTTTTATTTTTTTATGATAGAGGTGTGATAGACATTTTTTATTTTTTATTATAGAGATGTGATAGACATTGGTATGGTATAAAGTAAAATACATAAATTGAGATAAGATTTTTATTGATAGATAATCTTGCTTGGCCTCACGATGAGTCCATAACATGTACATTAACAAAATTATTCATAACACCACAAAAAGTGAATAATAACTCATTTGTCACACTTATAAACCAACTAGCTCTCAAGGATTCACCACACTACAGTTCTTCCTAATCTCTCCCGAAGTTCCTGTAAGCACTTGAATGGCTCCCATCCTCATAATCGATTGAGCAAACTCCGTGAAAAAATTTTGAGAGTTAAGCAGCTCATTGACATTGTAGGTAGCTTCACTGTCGGTTAAAAGTGCAGCATCAGATTGGAAAAGACCTTCATTTTGCTTCAAGATATTGAAATAATTGTTGTCAAATGATAGGGGGCTTCCAGGATCCATTGGCACAATAGTTACATTGTTTGAGAGGCTTTTGCATTGGGATTTCAAGAAAGCAGCATAGGTTGAGTTTAGAGAAGGATCTTCATCATTTTTTCCTGTGAAATTGTATAGCCTGTTGCTGAAGAAATTGCAATGCCCAACACCAATTGTATGTCCACCTAACCAAAATTAAATTATAAATCTTTTGGGCATAGCTGAAGATATCACTTTGAAAGAAATAGATTGTTACTACTTAAGACTACTAGCAATAGGGCTTAAATTTTACATCTACATTTGTAATATAATAATACTTTGTGAACACAGAATTATTGAAACCATGTTGTCATATTACAAGCTTATTATATAAATTCCCCCCCCCCCCCCCTAGAATCTTTACCTGATAAAACAACAAGATCATGAACTGAAAGGCTTTTGTTAGCAAAAGATTGTTTTAGGGTGGTGAAATTGAAGAATGGTGATGGGATGTTGGCAAGGGCCTCTGACTCGCGCGATATGATTCCATCCCTTCTACCTGTAAGTACATCCCAAATTGGCCTTTGAAACTGCAATCATTTCCACAAGCACTTGATTACCTAATGCTAAATTAAGTATGTCACTTAAAAAAGAAGAAGACAGAAAGAGCTTGAGATATAGCATTTTGCTAGCAAAATTAATTTATAGACACATAAAAAGGTAGATTTTCCCTTAAAAGATAACATAAACTAGGTGAACTGGTGCAAAACTTGAAAAGCATCCTCTTCATTCGAAACGGATCAATTTCGTAATTTTAAATAAATATAAAAAATCCATATATATATATATATAGCATCATTCTAAACATTGTTAGATATATTAGAAAAAAAATCTTAATCGTGAATTTGGTCAAAAACATTAACTTCACCAGCTTGGGTTGGTTTTTCAAACTGAACACATCCCACTTGTGCTACTCTTTTGTTTCCAAGTCACACTAGAATATTTTTAGTACTTACTTGGTAGGAAACCGAGTCTCTAGCAGCCAAAGCAACGATATCTGCACAAGAAACTACTCCAGGACAAGTCTTCTCTAGCTCAGTCTTCACCTCATCAATTATGTCAAATCCTGCCAGAGATAGGTTTGGAATTGCTGCCTTCTCAGCCAAGTTATTTGGGGTAGAGTCTATCAGTACAGAGCCATCACAACCCTGACACATTATAACCATTCAAGACCTTAGATTTCTGGTAAACATATAACAATGCATGTGTTTCCTAGTATGAGAAATCAATGCTAGCTATGAATGTAACTAACCAATGCCAGCTTAGTGCTTTTTTTTTTTTTTTTTAAATACTAAATATTTTAACACACACACACACACACACACACACACACACACACACACACACACACACACACACACACACACACACACACACACACACACACACACACACACACACACACAAGGGGAGAGGAGAGAAGGTTTTAAAGAAACTAACAGTAGTGTATATGCAAAAAGGCTTAACTCTTAGATACACAACACATGTTTTAATCCTCTATAACTCACACTTATTTTCCAATGTAGGATTAACCCACAGTTTTTTCTTTTGAGAATACTAAATATTTTAACACACACACACACATACACAAGGGGGAAGGGAAGAAAGTTTTAAAGAAACTAACAGTGGTGTATATTCAAAAGGGTCTAACTCTTAGATACACAGTACAGGCTTTAAACCTCTATAACTCACACTCGTTTTCCATTGTAGGATTAACCTACTATTTTTTCTTTTGAGAATATCGACTTAATACTAAATGCAATTGATGCAATCGCCTAAGGCCCTAAGTATAAAAAATGCCCCAAATTTTAATTTAATTAAGCCCAAATATTAGCCAATAAATAAAATAATATTTTTTATCAAGTGAAAAACAAGAAAAAAAAAAAGAGATAAAAATGCTACTTTTACAAAATTTTTCATAAAATTTTTATAATAAATCCTAAGTAGCAGATTATTATAGGCCGTTATTGATGGCAAAAAAATAATTTCAGTGATGAGTTTTCTTGTGAATGTAGCACTTCTCAAAAAAAAATTCACAATATTTTTCACAATAGTTGAGTTGGCAAATTTTTACTAGTCTCACCTAGGTCCACCACTAACGTTACTCTTTTACTTACCACTATCACATCAAAAGATGTGAAAAATTTTGTCAAATTTTTTGTATCTATAGACTTTCTATAAAATAAATAAATTTACACATGATTCATGTTAATTAATAATGATTTTGGATCTAAAACAAGATAATAGAGTTTAAATAATATTTAATTTTTTAAAGTCATATTTAAATATATAAAAGGCCTCAATTGTATTTTTCACCTTAAGCCTCCAAATGTATCAAGCTGCCCAGTAACTAACATGACCCATTATGATTTAAATAATATCACTTCCACCTAAGTTTACTACTGGCAATATTTTTATTATGTGTCAATTATAAGAAGTCATGTTAATAGTTGTAAAAAATGTTTTATTCTTAGATTTATTGTAATTTTAGGACCCGTATGATAAGGAGGGTGTAATTCACGAAAAGAGAAAGACGGGAGAGATGAATTACCCTGACGAAACAATCATGAAAATGCATCCTCAGAAACTTGGCAGGCAAAGTTGAATTGCACGCCACACGGTTCCATATGATTTCCTTCACAATTTCCTCAGCATGGGGACAACTCTCCTCATAAAAATGCATTCTCAACTGTCCATGACAAACTCCTAGAAGCCCAAACACTGCTATAAAGATAAAGGAGGAGTTCAAATTAGTATTCATCTCTCTCTCTCTCTCTCTATCTCTCTCTCTCTCTCTGTTTCTTTGCTATACTACATACTTTTCCAACACAAGCATTGCTTGCTTAAATAGAGGTAATGGTCTTCTTTCTCCGAGTAAATGGTTTCATTACAGGAAGGTAAGATTAATTTAAATAATGATCAATCAGTGGTTGATTTTGAGATTTGTGACAGAGAGATTGTTTGACTTGGCTTACCACTTTTTATATATTTCTTTCTTTGTATTATTTAAGATTACTTAACATAGCAAATAGATTAATTTGGGGAACAACGTCAATTGGTTAGGGCAGTTATATATATATATATATATATATATATATATATATTAATTTCAATTATCAATGTTGTGTATAGATCTACCTTAGACATTACAATGTCGATCTTTCCTTATCAAGTATGATGGAAGTAGTTGATACTTTTTAATCGAGAAAGGCACATACAGAGAGTAGTATATGGATGTGACATGTTTTTCATGACAGACATGTCCGATTCTAAAATTTTGTGGACTTGGTTGTTGTTATTATTACATATGTTCTTACGTGCTGTAGTGTAGGTCAGTACTTCATTTCTTTGCAGACCCATGTGTGTTTAGCTCTTAATTTTAAGGGTAAAATGCAAAAGTGACCATCTACGTTTTTTCAGATTTTATTTTAGTCCTTTAACTTTACTTTTATTCATTTTAATCCTCTAACTTTCAAATTTATTCAATTAAGGCTTTTCCATCAACTTTTGTTATATGTTGTGGTTAATTTTTCAATTTTATAAATTTTTATTCAAATTTTTTAAATTAAAAAAAATTCAATTAATGATTGGAAAATATTTTCCAGATTATTTTTTTTAAAAAAATTTTAACAAAAGTTAACGGAAAAGTCTTGATTGAATAAATCTGAAACTTAGAGGACTGAAATGAAATTTGAAAAAAGTTAAAGGGTCAGTTTTGTATTTTAGCCTAATTTTAATTATAAACTATTTATTTTTTCTTCTTTTTTTCAAATATATTTTATCAACAGTAAAACAAAAAAAAATTAAATAAATTCAATAGCGGCTCCAGGAATTTTTCTCATGGTATTCCTTAAAAAATATAAATTAAACAATGTAATAAAAAGAGAAATTCATATATTGGCAACAACAATAATAAAAAAACTCACAAATATATAAAGTTTACAATTGTTTTCTATAAGTTTTCATATTTTGAAATTGTTTAATAATAGTCTTATTATCAATATTATAAACTACATCTCTTTCAATGTACACAACCAAGCAATCATTCATCCACTGAATATAGAACAAACAATGAAGTAAAATTTAATTTTATTGTAGCATAAAAAAAATTAGAGTGTTCCCAAATTTTTTTTGAAGGTTGGAAAAATAAAAAATTTTAAATTATTATATATAAAATTTTTTTTGACCTTGGCACCGCCCCTGAGTAAATTATTCACAAACGGTGACACTTGTTCTTCATCACTAAAAAAATACAATAGGAAGCACAGTCGATCATGCATGCTTTATTCTTCATCACTAAAAAATACAATAGGAAGCACAGTCGAACATGCATGCTTTATTCTTGGAAATAAACACACACTGAAAAACCAATTTGGCTACTGGGAGCCGTTTGAATTAATTATTCCTACCAAATGCCGACACAAATTGAATTTAACGCAAATTTAGTCGAATTTGTTGCATCCTGCATCTAGGTTTCTTTGCTAGTTGTGCAAGGTATATAGCCTATATGCCTTTTCTTTTTTCTATGATGTGAAAGTTTACAGAATCTTAGACTAGTGACTGGTCAAAGGCTACTGTCTCAAATAAGATATATTGCATTTTTTTTTTATCTTTTATTTGAGTTTTATTATACCCTAGTTCATATATTAGCAAACTATTTTATAAAAAAATTTATAGAAAAATGAAACAAAAATGACTAACTTTTTAAAAAAAATTTCTTAATTTGATGATAATTTTTATTTATTTTATATGAATCCGGTTAATATATGTCTTTAGAGCATGCATTAATCATCTATTTTGGAAACATTTTACAGAGAATTGAAAAAGCTCTAAAAAAAATTTACAACTTTTTATTTTTTCCATAAAAAGTTTCATAAAATAGTTTACTATTGTATACTTAAAAGCATATGTTAGTAAAATTCATTTTATATAATCATATTTATAAAAATACTAGTATCATGATGTCTATTTCATACTACATTTATTAAAATATCATTTTTTATATTAATTTATTTATTACTCCTTCAAATCATTTCTCTCTCTCTCTCTCTCTCTCTCTCTCTCTCTCTCTCTCTCTCTCTCTCTCCATATGAGTAAAAAAGTATTAAACATTAGATTTGTATATTAATAATAATAGTGTATATTTACACAATTATGTAGCAACAATTCAAATTTACACAAGTTTACATATATTAATGTGGATGATTTTTGGAGTTTAATGAGCATAATTTTCTCTTTATAATATTATACATTAACTAATATGAGTGCTCTTATGCTTAATATGAAACTTTATAATATTCAAATCTGACTACTTCTCCCATGATGGGTCTTATACTAATAAGAACTTTTTTGACGTAGTAGGAAGCATACAACTTTTTAGATTAAAGCCAATACCTAACCTTGTTTTTTTTTGAGAAACAATACCTAACCTTGTTGATAAGCTTTTCAAACTTAATTTGCTATCTTCTATGATACATTATTCAATTAATTAGTTGTACAGCCGATGTGGACAATAGACACCTACAAAAAAAAAAATATTATATAGGGCCATTGATGTAGCGCTCATCAATAAACATCCAATGATTTGAAATAAAGAAATATTTTCCACGATTTAAATATCACATATGTTTTTTTTCTTTCATTTATGTAAGATCTTTTATGGCTGTTTTTCTTAATCTTTGTCATCATTGATAGTTGTAATTATTAAGACCCACTGGAACTCATAAAACGCGCTTCTCAAAAAAAAAAAAAAAAAAAAAAAAAACCCAATACGTAAACACGTTGGGTTTCATCAGTATCCAAACGGATACTAAATTCATATTATTTTGTATTGACTTTTTAGTTAATGCCCAAGATATATTCATGCTTACAAGGCTTCGCCACCATGTTTAATAGATTTAAATAGCTAAGAACGTGTACTACAACTTTATAAATAAATAAATAAAAATAAAAATACGTGTGTTACAACTAACTTTTTGGTGCAATCATATTTTTTGCTTAAATAAATATGTATATAATTTTTTAGTAACGCTAGAGATACAAATTTTTTTACCAAAAAATTTACAAACTTGTGATGAGTAGTTACTAGTAAATAAAAAAGTGATATTAATAGTGGGCATAGATGAAAACCATTAAAAAGTTGGTCACATCATCAATTTATTAAAATTATTGTAAAATAGTTTGTGTCTATAACAATACTCATAATTTTTGTTTCCTACAAAAAAAAAAAAAAATGTCTTGATCACTAGGAACTTTTATTATATCTAGTCAAAGGAACATGTAGTTGTTTGCCAAATCCCAAATTTTTTGGGTGTGATGATTTTTCTGTTATAGAAGAATTTTACAATAATGTCAAAGTCAATGATGTTTTATTAAACTATTGATAAAATTAATAATGCTATATTATTAAAGTACACACAAATAAGATGTGATTCTCAGTCCATTGTATTAACCTCAATAATGATCAGCTAATAAGTAAATTTTGCTTTCAAACCTTGTGGAGGTGGAGAACAGCACCAAACAATTTGGCAACTCAGCATAATCAGTGCTTTAGAAAGCAAACATTAACAAGAAAGCCTTGTAGATTAAGTGTTTGACACATGCTAGTGTCTACATCCAGAGTTCAATCCCCTCACTTATTTATTGAATCATAAAAAATAAAAAGAAACAAATATTACCTTTATGGAAAAAGTTTTCCTCTAAACCAGTTTAGAAGAATTTTCCCCCAATCCGCTACATGATTATTAAAAAGACCACATTTATGTGTAGTTTTAGTCATGTGGCTTTTTTAATAAGTTATATAACTTGTTTAAATAATACACATGTTCTATGGATATTCTTACCTTTATATTGTGCAGGAAGCAAAAATTAAAAATAAAAACTGATTATTGTCAAGTTCAACACTATTACAAATACTTTGGCATCCAAAATTTCACATCCTATAAGAAATTAAGAATGTCTTTCAATTAGCCTAGACCAAAAAGGAGACTTATTGTTATTGAGCAACAAACAGTTAAACAGTACTGGTGAATAATACAATACCATTCAGGAGTTCTAATTTCTAACTGCCTTTAAGCAGAATTCAAATGAACACAGTAATTACGAGGAGACAAACAAATGTGTGCTTTGAAAAGGGATGCCATAAGGAAGATTAGTTTTCATTTTGTTGCCCCACAGTCAATAGATATATTGTTCTTTGCTTCCATTAGATTTCTAGAATAAGTGTATATGGGTCCAGTTAACAAGAGCTCTTAAAGTATTTGTTAATGGACCATTTTAAGAAAGTTTTAATACCACTTTTATGAGAAATATAAAAAGTTGTCAAAATTTTAATTATTTTTTTCTTTTCCCATAAAAAGTTTGAAAAAAAATATTTTCTAACCTAATGTTCATTAACTTCTTCTTTTTTTTGGTACTATCTAGAATATGTATTATTTAATGTACTAATTGAATTTTCCTTTAATAAAACATCCCATAACTAGCTCACTTGGTGAAGGGAATGAACTTAGCCGAATCCCCTAAAAAAAACCTACTATTGAAAAATGCAACGCGGACATAGATTTTTTTTTTTTTTTTTAATATTAGACAATGGAAGATTCGGTCATATTTTGTCACATTTTCAAAAACGCGGCTACAAGCGGGCAAAACGCGGCTTAAAGTATTCACCAATAGCTGCGTGTTTAAAACGCGGCTATAGGATACATCTATAGCCACATTTATAGGTGTTTATAGTCGCATTTTTTGGTTAGGACCTATTGCCGCGTTTGGAAAACGTTTCTATAGGACTAGCCAAATCAAAATTTCTTTTTTTTAAACTACTTATGTTCGTGTTTGGAAAATGCGACTTTAGCTGACCTATAGCTGTGTTTTCTAAACGAGGCTACAAGTTTAGTCTATAGCCGCTTTTATAAGCTACAGCTATAGGCAAAGCTGAAGCCACGTTTTAAAAATGCAGCTTTGGCCTTGCCTATAGTTGTGGTTTAAAAACGCGGCTTTAGGCAAAGTATAAATACAACCACTAAAAGAATATCAAACCCTTATCTATATATCATATACTATATATAATAGCAGAAACTGAGAGAAAGTTGGTTCCTACAATTAAGGAGGTGCTGCCATGTAGGAAAAGTGTTTATCTAAAATTCAGACACGTATACAGTTTAATCTTAAAAAAACCACATGGTACACCGTTTGAGATTTTTTTTTTTTTTTTGACCGACCATTTGAGAGTCTTAATATCAAACTTCTTTATAAAAACACAAACCCAAACGCCACATTCCCAATGAAAACTTCAAAGTCTTTCTAATTGAGATATGCTCTTCTGCCCTATTCCGTTTCTTTACACCGTTTGAGGGCTTTAAACTTTAAATTTTATCCCACATGATTTAAAACAAAATTTGGTTTAATTGAAAAATTGAGAAAATCTGAGAAACAGAGGGAGAGAGAGAGAGTCACAAAGAGTGGAGAAAGAGAAAAAAACTGAGAAATCTAGAGAGAGAAATCTGAGAAATTTGTTCACCAACTGCATCAAGCTGTAAGACAATCCAAGCCCAGATTCTTACCGATTGGAAGGATCACGTATCATTCTAAACTTAAAGACCTGTTTCAATCTTTGCTTCCAGACATTCCAATCAAGAAAAAAGAGAACTACTTCCCAGTAAAATAACCTTTTTGGTTTTTGATTTTTCTAGAAAAAGAAGTAGAAGAAGAAGGCATATGAAGTCAACTAAAAAGAGTTCCCTCTGACTTTTTGGTTAACAATGACTTCGACAGGTAATTGTTTCTCTGACTTTTTTTCCTCCACAACTTTAAAGTTACATTAGTTCTGTTATATATTTTCAACATTAAAAAAAAAAAAAAAAAAACTATTTATCCCTGTTACTCCACCCAAAACTTATTCTAAAAACTAAAACAAGAACCCGATAATAAAAAAATTTTTCTCTTACCTATCTCCCTCTCCCTCCCTAAAAACAACCGATCAACTCTCTCTTCCATTTATCCCCATCTCCATCTCTTTCTATGTCACAAACTCAGCATAAACCAAAACATCCCATCTTTGGCTTCGGTATCTTTCTCCTCATCCCATAAATTTCTTCAAACACATTAGACACCCAGCACAAACCAAACCCATAAATGATCAAAACCAAAATAATCTCATCTCTCTCTTCATCATCTTCATCTTCATCCCACAAATTTCCTCAAACATAGTGCACAAGCAGCATAAACCAAACCCATAAATCACAAATACAAGCGAAAACCACAAATCACAAAACCACCTTCTTTGCATCTCAGTCTCTTTTAGACTTTGCACTCTTTCTCTTTCCACTCTCAAATCTTCCATTTCAGGTCTCTCTCCGTAAAATTTGGGTCTTTTTTGTTCAAATGATAGAGAAGAGATAGTGAGATGAGATAAAGAAAAAGAAAGAAATTGTTGACAAAAAAAAAAAAAAACAGGGGAGATAAGATGGAAAAAAAGAACAGAAACTCACAGGCATGGTGGAGGAAACTTAAGTTTTAGCTGCTGATAATTTGATTAGGCAAAAATGCAAAACTGACCCTCTAACTTTTAGCTTTTGTCATTTCAGTCCTCTAAGTTTCAATTTTTGTCAATATAGTATTCTGTTAGGTTTCAGTTACTACTATCGTTAAGTTTGACCATTTTTTAAAAATAATTTTTGTAATTAAAAGAAAATAAAAAAAAAAAAGCTTGGAAAAAAAGAAAAAGAAAACATGGAACTTTTTTTTTTTTTTTTTATGCTCGAAAAAATCAGAGCAACAGACCTTAGATCTCGAGCTTCCAGTCGGTTTGGAAAGACGGCTTGACTCCTCAAAGCTATCAAGAGCGCCGCTCTATGACAGCGATGTGGTAGGACTAGCTCGCGCAGGCTTAGCCTTCTTCTTCGGGGTTGAGTCACCATGTCTGGGCATCGACTTGGAACGACGCTGGTGAACAGTCCAGCTGAGGCGGAGAATAGCCTAAACAGGCTTCGGCAGAGGAGGCTGAGCTTGGAAGAGCCTTAACAAAAAATCCACCATCACTGTGTCGTCGATCATGGCCTCCTTGACCCACTCATCATTGCTCATATTCTCACTACGACATCATTTCAAGGAGAGAAAAAGAAAAAGAATGAAAATCTTGCTGGTGGTGTTGTATAGCGTGTGTTTATCTTAAATAATGGAGAGAGAAAGTAGAGAACGAGAAGGCTGAGGATGAAGATTGAAGGGGACCTTCCCGTTCCAAGTTTTTTTTTTTTCAAGCTTTTTTTTTAATTTTCTTTTAATTACAAAAATTATTTTCAAGAAAAAAAAAAGGGTCAAACTTAACAATAGCAGTAACTAAAACCTAACAGAATACTACATTGACAAAAATTGAAACATAGAGGGCTGAAATAACAAGACTGAAAGTTAGAGGACTGAAATGACAAAATCTGAAAGTTAGAACGTCAATTTTGCATTTTTGCCATTTGATTATACACAGTCTAAAATTTTCAAAGATAAAATGAAGAGAAAGTTTGAAATTTTTTTATCCAAAGAAAATAAAAAATCCAACTATAAAAGTTTGAAGCACTTTGCGTGGATGTTGTGCTGCCAACACTTTCTTGGAACTTGATCACTTTTCATTTTATGTAAATATTTTTTACTTTTCTTTAGTAGCTTCCTTGGATTGTTCGCCCACTTAACTTGAGACTCTTTGGTTAAGGAAATAAAATCCTATGAGAACAAGATAATATGGGTCAAAAACTTGACATATTATTAGACTATCAAACTTCAATATCTATATATGCTTACTTAGAATTTATTATTTTTATTTACCTATAAGTTGTGATTTATAAAATATATTTGAAAGATATATTTTTATATTTATTTGGACTATTTTAGTCAAATTTTCAACTTTTACCAATTTAATATATTTATTATATTTTAAATAATTATTAAATTAATTATGATGTCATTACAATTCAACTTTGGTTCGATCTTGTTCGATCTTAAAAACTTCAAACCTCTTCTTTATTCGGTTCGTTAAATGGTTAGTTATTTAGAGGGCATTTGGATTTGTGTTTTCCATCGCTCATATCTCTGTTTCCATCGCTCATAACTCAAAATAAGTGGGACCCACAAAAAAAAAGCTTGTTTGGATTTGTTTTCTGATTTTGTTTCCATCACCCAATTCTCTAATTTTTGAGTTATGAGTTATGGAAACTGAAAACACATTTTGGGTGTTTTCAGTTTCCAAAACTCTGTTTCCAGTGGCAATTCCGTAATTACACAGCGTGTGTGGGTCCCGCGGTCAGACAAACATCAAACCAGGCCAGGCGCTGCTTTTCATAAACACGTTCAACGTCTCTCAAAACTCAGACCTTCTCTCATCAACTCCAGATCACTCTCATCTTGTTCCGCACCAGCTCTCCCTTCCCCTGCTTCCATTCCGCACTGGCTAAGCATTTTCCCTGCGCCGTTTCAGCGATCGGAGCTCAGCCAACGGTCACTTTCTTCTTCTCCAACGCGCCGCTGCTAAGATCTGTAGCTGAGCACTTCCCTCTTCCCTGAAAGGTATTTTCACCCACACGTTTCACTATATTTTTCATCTGATTTCTTGGTAATAGCTTCAAAATTTTCGCATTTTTTACATCTATTTATCCTCTGTCATGATTTGGAAGCTTGGCTGTATTTTTTTTTTTTTTTTTCGTGTTTGGGTTTTTGTTTCTTCGGGTTGAGGGTGTTGAGAAGTTCTTGAGGGGCTGAATGGATCGGCCTTCTCCATCCTTCGTGACTCCATTAACGAACCAGCGTGAGGAACCGATGGGTTTTTTCCATCTATCACCGTCCTCTGTTTTTTTTTTCTGTTATGAACATGTTCATATTTTCTTCTGTGTGTGTGTATAATAAAAATGATTTTTAATGTGTCTTATTATAATGTCTTTTGTTCGCACTTGAGAAATGGGTTTGTTTTAGTTTTGCTTTTGCATGCGTTAGTTGATTTTAGTCTGCATGATTTTTTTTTTTTTTTTGGTTGTTGAACTTTCTACAAAAATGGGCATATATTATTGAAGCAAATTGTAAATGGGTAGTGTCTGTTTTGATCATGAACGATTGGGTATGTTTTAGTTTTGCTTATGGGTGTGTGAATTGATGGAAATGCATGAATTTTTTTATTTTAGAAAAAAAAAAAGCAAAATTTGAACTTGCTTCTCAAAATGGGCATTATTGAACCAAATTATAAATGGGCTAGTGTCTGCTTTTATCAAAAGTGAATGGATGAGGAAATTTGATCTTGAGTGTTTTAGAATTGAATAGATAAAATGATATCTTTTTAATTGAAATGGTGATGTTTTATAAACTTTTGCATATAAAACATGTGATTGTGTAATTTGGGATTGCTACAGTTTGATATTTTCAGTATCAGTTTTATTATGGCTACCAATTTACATATATTTCACAAGATTATCAATTTGTGGAAAGGATTATGAATGGTACAAAAAACAATTCTGCGGGATTTTCAAACGCGTTGTACATGTATGAGTTTATTGCCATTGAAGGAACTATTTTTTTGGTCAATAAGACTTGTCCATTTGTCTCTCTTCTCTGATTCAAAGTGTAAAACGGTTTTCTTGTTTTTGCTCTGGCTCTTCCTGAATTGGTAGAAGCAGGTAAATGTTGTTTTAAACTTAAAACCTCAAGGGTTCGTTTGACTAGAGCAGAAGAATCCCTTTCCATCTAATGATATTGGCTGGTGGGTAGGTTGTTTTTGATCACCTGCTTGCTAACACTTAGAGCTTCAGTATATACATGTTAATATGAATCCTATGCTCAATAGTTGTTCCTCTAAAAATGTCACAATGTTGTTATTGTACTTGTCATATGATTGTGTGTGAGATGTGTGTGTTGTTCTTTAAGATGGCTGCTGAGTTGAGAACCTGGGATGACAACGCTGTGGACGAATTGTGTAACATTGTATTTGCCCAATATGTGCTTGGGAATCTCGTTCCTTACTTTGCGAATGACCAAGTATGGGAGAACATCACGGGCACTCTCAATGCCCGCACTGGCAAGGCCTTTAACAAGAGGAGGGTGATTAGGATGTTCAAGAAAATTCGACAGAGCATTCGCAGAAATGACTTCAGGGTCCCCAGGTTTGGTCATTGGGGCAACGTTCCCCCTGTGGCCCCTCCTAACCAATTGGAGGATCACCCGCCTCAGTAAGAGACGGAAGCGTAGGCGACGCAATTTAGTGCATGTCCCTTTTGATATATTGCTGACATATTTTGTTCCCATTATGTTCAGTAGTGTAGTTTCTTATGAATTACTATGTACTTAACCATGCACTAACCTAGTTGTATTTGTGACCACTTATGATACATACTAACTCATTGCGTCGGTCTTTCTCTCTCTTGCATCAGCATTCGCCCATTAACCCAAGGACGAGAGGTATGCTAACTCCAAACTAACAGACCATGCAATCCCATTAAAGTCAATTTCATCATATTTTCAACCACTTTAATGCCCCACTTGATTACAAGCTTACGTTACCTCTCTCTCTCTCCTCCTAAAACAATGAAAAAAAATTAAGACTACTGTCTTTCTCGCCGATCTACAACAGCATGAGTTGTTGAATTGGATGGGGCTTCATCTTTAACCTTTACCAACTTCTTCAATTTAATTTGTTTTGAGGACATTAGCAGCTAAAACAGGGATTTCCAATAAACTCATTATTTATCCAACCAGGAACAAATAATCTGATACCTTGCAAATCAGATAATGAAAAACAACTAAGATTCAAGCAAATCAGATGATGAAAAACAACTTATTAGTTTCAAGAGAAAGTTCGTGTAGAAAAATTCTGGAGTTCTAGGACCATTACATGACTTTTCTATAGTAGATTTTCTATTGAATCATGGAACCTGTAGAGTGATTTTTCGGTTTTGGTTTGAATTTTTATTGATTTTCCATTTCGTTACAATGATCATATGTCTTTCACTACTTTTCTTATTATTTTTTGGTTTATTGTTTTGAAATATTTCATAAATTGCTATTGCTAAGATTTCAATAATCCGATCCAATAAACTCAGAATATTAACATATAAACAAAAAACAAACCAACAAACTTCTCCTTTATTATTTTCTCACCAACCAAACAACTAGGAAAAACAAAGGCAAAGTAGAATTGAAGCTAAAATGTAACAGTTTTCCCAAAACTGAAATGCCTAAAACATAAATCAGATAATGAAAATTGTGTGAGAGAGTACAAAAAGGGATGAGGTAGCACCGTGTTGGGTCGGAGGAGATGGTCCGTGACATATCGACGGAATGGGTCACGTTTCTTGCTCCTTCGTCGGCGCCGCTGGGCTTTGACGGAGTAGATCGCGCCGCTGGGGTTCGACGGAGGAGCTCGCGTCGCTGCGCTTTGAAGGAGGGCTTCGACGGAGGAGCTCGCCGAGATCGCGAAGCTGGGCTTTAAAATCGGAGATCGCGCCGCTGTGCTTTAACGGAGGTGAAGCTTGCCGCGGAGCTTTGACGGAGGAGATGCCGCCACCGGACCGACGTCGAAGAGATGGGTGAAGCGCCCTTCGGAACGGTGGAGACCGACGTGTTTATGGGTTCTTGTAGTTTTATGGGTTTGGTTTGTGTTTTGGGAGAATGGTGTGTGTTTTGGGAGAGTGGTTTGTTGAAGGGGCTCCAGGAAAGTAAAGGAAAATTAGGAAATGGTGTGAACAGTGGGTGCTGCGGGAAAGTAACCTGAAGCCTGACAGTCAGCTCAGACGTGGGACCTACAAAAAGGTGAAAATTTGTGAGTGATATAAAATGAAAACAAAAAACCAAACGGGTGTATATTGTGAAATTGGGGTATTTTGAGTGATGAGTGATGAGTGATGAGTGATGAGTGACGGAAATTGAGTGAGGAGTGATGAGTGATGGGAAAAAAAAAACCAAACAGCCCCTTATTTGCTTATGAAATATATCAAATTTGATCTTCATTTTCACAAAACATAAGGTATCATATTCACAAAACTTCACTTAAGGCTTTCTATCTTTTTGAAAAAATTTCAAATCCATTCCATGGGTTTGTCTATTCTTTATTCATTGTTGATTTTTTTTTTCATAGTTAATAGATTTTTCGTGCATCGCATGGGTTAGCAACTAGCTATATATAATAGCAGAAGTCTTTTTCCTGCAATTAAGGAGGTGTTGCCATGTAGGAAAAATGTCCATCTAAAAATTTGCCATGTTCACAATTAAAAAGTGATAAATTATATTGGTTGGAAATGTTAACATATCGTGTGATAGCCTCTCACTCTCTCAATATAAAAAGAAAAATAACCCGTCAAAATACAATAAAAAGGCTTGCAATTCCCACCCCCCCCCCCCCAAAAAAAGCAGGATACAGAGAGAATTCTTCGTTCCCTCACCAGACTTAAAGCACCACTGCAAGCAAAAAGAAAAATCTATGGGCATTAAAACCGTTAGTCTATATATCTGCAACCATCAAATCGTCGGAACCGGCTCTGGTATGTTTTTCTCTATTTTTTTTATATTTGGGTATGAAATATTACTTTTTATTGAGTTTTTTGTTGGATAGGTTTAGATTTTATTTTGATTTCTTTTTGTTTCAAGCTTTTGGGCTCTCCTTGAAAATGTTTGTTTTCTCAATTTTTAGATTTTTTTTTTCTTATATCACTAAGCCTTTCCCTGTTTTCTAATATTCGTGTTCATTGTTTTTTTTTTTTTTTTTTTTGGGGGGGGGGGGTTTGATTTGGAAAACCGGTTTTGATTTGGAAAACACCTTTTGATCTATTAGACAATGTTAAAACACCTTTTGATAGCCTTTAGTATAAAAGAAAACAAACCGCTTAAATCAATAAATTGCAATCAAAAGGAAAGAGAACAGAGTTTGTCCAAACCGTAACCCATTAGCTTAAAAGAGAATTTTCTGGAACCATCACTATCAGTTTCCCCACCACTGAAAAAAAAAAAAAAAAACCCCTTTCACCTGTTTCTCTCTTAAGTTCAGCAGCTTTGAATCTTTCAAGGTACGTATCAAATCGTTGGTAAGATCACCTTGAATCCTCAATCTTCGCTACTCTCTTCCTAGTTTGTTGTTGTTGTTGTCCTAGTCTACTTGCTTATGAATAATTTGTTGTTTTTGTTTCCAAAATAACTTTGAGGCTCAAATGTTTGTAGGAAATTGAGAAAACAAACAAGGATTCTGGGAAAATTACTAAATTTTCGATTTGGGGGTTGTTATTAATTTTGGGATTTGGGGGTTTCTAATTAGGGTTTGCTGCAATTATAAATTTCAATTCCTAATATCATTTCCACTCTGTTTCTTTTTTCTAGGGAAACACCATAGAAGATCAAATTCTACCTAGGCTTTGTCTCTCAGTGTTTTGAGGAATGGCTAGTGATTTTTTAATTTATTTTTAGGATTTTCCCCCCTGATCGATTGGTGTTCGATTGCCTTTAATAAATTGGAGACACAATGTTATGTTATTTTTGCTACGTTGGTGTGAATTGATGCTTGAACCTTTTTAGTTTTCCCTATTTAAAAAAAAAATGACATATTCATAACCTGGTTAGCTGAGCATTTGAAAGAATAGTGGGAGCTATAGCAACAACCCAGGCTCACCTGCGGTTTCCTTCAATTTCATCATCATTCAAATACTTTTGTTTGATCAAGCACGTGGAGGAGACCATCAATTTCTGCATGATTAAAACAATGTGTATGTGGCTTGATTTTTTATTACATTGATGTGAGATTAGATTATTCTCATAAGAATATTTACAAAGAATTGAAATTTGAAACTTCTGCTGACATTTCTGTGTTTTTTTTTTTTGGGTGGATTCATGTTGTTTAACTGTCCTTTCATTCCCATTTAGAACATATACACCATGTGTTTGACTCACTCACTTTTGCATTTTTTTTTTTTTTTTGGTATTTTTTTGGGTGGATTCATGTTGTTAAATTGTCCTTTCATTCTCATTTAGAACATTTGGCACCATTTCTACCATCACATCCTATGGTAAGAGAAACTTGTCACATCACACATGATGTCAAAATATGCTAGAATAAATCTTAAATCTATTTTGAAAATTTTAACTTTATGTGTGAAGAATGATACTACTATATGCAAACCCTTAAACAACTGTCAAATATGTTGAGTATATTGAACATGAAAAAATAATTATTGACCCCGATATAGGTTTCGATCCTCCACAATGCATGTCAATACCATGTAAAATATTCTTTACATCATTTTGCAGCTGTAAGCATATTTAGGACTCCAACGATATTGAAATTCCTAAGATACCCTATAATGCTGAAATAGGTATCTTAATTCTTTAATTTTTAGGTGTTAGTTCTAAATAAGCTGGCTTGCTATCAAAATGATTGGATGTGGAGTTCTATGGTTTTTTTTTTTTTTTTATTCATTAATCAAGATAACGTTAAGTTTCATTTTCATTGTCCAAGAATATGTACTCTATTTTGTGACTTTAGTATTCTACTCTAATATGTATGAACATTATAACCACCATGTTCCATTTTATTGATCACATATCTACAAAGCAGGAAAAAAAAATATCAAATTAAGTAGTTAAAATTGAGTTTGGCGTTAAACGAAGTTCAAACTTTTCTGGATTTTAGATAATTATAATTGCTAGTCTGGTATACAGACAGTAAATGAAATTTATTTCTAGAGCCTCTTGCAGTCTAAAACTTTTTCTTTCCACATGTTTTTGTAGAAGCACAAAGGCAGATAAGATATGAATGATGGTTTCTATAAAACAAATTAAGGGTCATTCATTGTAATAGTCACTTCAACTATTGTGAAAACCTATAGAGGTAACATTTTTTTAGAAAGTATATAATGCCTCTACATCAATAATCCTAATACATTTTTTTTTTTTTTTTTGAATTTTGTAGGTAACTATCGACTATCATTCAAATGGGCAACAAAGCTCTACATCAACTTTGACATTCCAAAAGTCAGAAAGGAAATTATGCCAAAAGGACCTCCTAAAGGACTAGATGGATAACTTTCTTACATAATAGAAAAACAGTTCTAAAATAGAAGACTTGGAATGGAACTTAGAGACAAAGGTATCATTTGTGCTTATACAACTTAATTTACACCTAAATTTAAATTCATTTAATTATAGCATAAAAAATGCTTAAGAATTATGCACCAAGTTCTTTTCTTCATACCCTTTTCTTATTTACTTAATTTTCTATTTTATTTTAGATTATGAGAGATTTAATTTTCTGTATTTAGGTTATGGTTTTGTAATCTGGGCATCCTAAGACTCTTATATCGACATGAATTTTAAGTGTTGTAATATATGTGATTCTAATTTTGAACTCAGTCATAAGTGTAGATAGTAATTCATATGCCTCTGGTAGATTGCTGCACTATTCAGTGCAGCTTATTTTAGGAATACAATATTGATTAAAATTGAGAATGCTATGAGTATGCATTTTTATAGGTGCTACATTAAAAAACTTCTAATTTCAAGTAATGAATCTGAGTCAATTTTAAGTAATGAGCTTGATTGTTGACCTTTTAGGTTGATATTATACAAATAACAACTGAAAGCCATGAACAAGGTAAATATTTGGAGTTGAGAAAATCAAAATGAAAACCATTACAGAAGGTCGCCAACTTTTGCAAAACTAAATATTAGGAAACCTATTAGTCTATTATGCTTGGTCTTCTACTTTTTTTCCTTTTTTGAAGTCCAAGTTGTTCAAGTATTAGGAAAGCTATTAATTTGTTAAATAAATAAAAAGGAATAGCATAATCATAACATATATACAATTTTATCACAGACAAATCAAATTAATTGGTGACGTGCGAAGCTAAGATTGTTAATTTTAACAATAGATGGGGTATTATTTTTTCATGTCTTATATGCAACACAAAGGCCAAACCTATCAAATGAGATTTATGGTGTGAGCGATGTAAAGGTGAGCCTAAATTATAAAATGATTCTGCGCATTGCGCGAGTAAAATATATATAAAACCAAAGCTTTTGAAGCTCCCACAATTTTTCACGTCAGCAATACTTATATAAATAATAATAAATCTTTTTGTTTTTCCACCAAATACAAATTACAAACCCAATTCTTATTAAAACCCAACTATAGGAGGAGCCTAAATGCAGAAATCAGCCACAAACAAAAAGCCACACCCACAGTCCAAAATCCATCAAACAACTAACCAACCATTACAAATCTGTATCAAATCCAAAATACCCAACCTCTACCAAATCTTCCTCTTGTCCCTTCACCTAAAACACACATCGTCAGCCACCCCTAATTGTCTATCTTTTGCTTGAAACTTCCACACCCAAAAACTGCCAATGAGAAATAAATGTGTAGGTGGCTATCGCTACTCAAGTTGACATCATTAAGAGGCTTGCTATGGGTTAGTTAGAGACATAGAGATGTGGGTTTTCATTGGGTTTGAGGGTGTGGATCGAAGGTTGGGTTGTATTGTGGTGGTTGTCTACTTTGGCAGTTGGGTTGTATGCATTTGCTGCGATGTGGGTTAAGTTTTCCCCTTCTTCTTTTTGGGGTTATGGCTATACTGGATATTAGCTGATGGTGGTTGGGATGGGATTGGTGTTTATGGAGATTCGGGTTTTTGGTTGGCTATCATAACTTTTTTTTTTTTTTCCCTTATGGATCTAGAATTTTGGGTGGTTGTCAGTGGTGGTTTATGTGTGTAGTAGTGTAAATTGTGCTTGCATTTGGTGGGTTTTGAGAACTGTGGAATTTTTATTTTTATTTTAGTAAAAAACAAACACTAAAAAATGATATATTTACATGTAAAATATTATACATTATAAAATGTTTTATTTAGAACAACAAAAAGTGTAAACATCATGGAAAACTTTCATTTGTTATACATTTTTGTTCTGTTTTACCAATTTTGCAATAGTTGATATTGTTCAAATTTCTTTTAATCAAATGTGATTCCGTTTTTTAAGTTTATTGAGTCATATTATGAGTAGAAAGTGACCTATTCATTTTAAAGTGAGTTTTTAAGCAAAGTAAATATATATTATTTTGGGATAATTACAGTAAACCCACTTGTGATATGGCCCGTTTTCACTTTGCCTACCCGTGGTTCTATCATTTACACTTAGCCCACCTGAGGATAGTCCCATTAGCCTTCCATAACCCACCTCTTCATTTGCCGTTAGAAAAACACATTTTTAGGCAAAAACAAATATAACAAGAATAAAAAAAAAACTAGGGTTTGAGTTTTTTTGAAAGAGCTTGGATTATGGGGGGTTTTGTTTCTCTATGCAAACTATTGGTCCTCTGCTGAAATTCCTTTGAAAAAATAATCAATCTCAGAAAATAAAGAACGACCCAAGATGGGTTTTGTAGAGAAAAGTATCCCAATGACTTAGAAAGAAAAGAAAGAAAATGTCTGGAGTTGTAGGAGAAGAAAAGTATAGTGATGATACTCATCTTCTTAGATCAACCAACGACCATGATGAAGGCATCATAGTCGTCCTCGACATCGAACAACAGCAACCATACTCGTCTCCCTCCTCCTTTTCTTCTTCCAAACCTTGTCGCCACAGTTTCAAGCGCCTCCTTGATAGAACCATTAATTCTACTTCTTCTTCTTTTAGAGACAAAGACAGAGATCTTGTTGTTGTTGTTGCGGATCCTAGCGACGATGCGGTTCTAACCGACACTAGTGCACCTCCCGAATGGGTTTTACTCCTCTTGGGTTGCCTCCTCGGCCTCGCCACGGGTCTCTTCATCGCCGCTTTCAACAAAGGTGTCCACATCATACATGAATGGGCCTGGGCCGGCACTCCCAGCGAAGGTGCCACTTGGCTCCGATTGCAGCGTCTCGCCTACACCTGTCATCATATTCTTTTGATTCCTGTCATCGGTGGTGTTATCGTTGGGATGATGCATGGTTTGCTTGAGATTTTGGACCAAATCAAACACTCTAATTCCTCCATCAAATCCAAATCCCAATCCCAATCCCATTCCCAAAGGCAAGGTTTTGATTTCGTTGCTACTGTTTTCCTTACTATTAAGGCAATTCAAGCTGCTGTCACTTTAAGCACTAGTTGTTCTCTGGGTCCTGAGGGTCCAAGTGTCGATATTGGCACATCCTGTGCTAAGGGTTTCTCTGTTATGATGGATAATAGTAGTGATAGGGAATTGGCTCTTCTTGCTTTGCACAGTTTTGATACCCATCTTGTTTCTTTACAAAAAAAATTCAAACCCTAGCTTTTTTATTCTTGTTATATTTGCTTTCGCCTAAAAATATGTTTTTTTAACGACAAATGAAGAGGTGGGTTATAGAAGGCTAACGGGACTATCCTCAAGTGGGAAAAATGTAAATGATTGAATCACGGATAAACAAAGTGAAAACGGGCTATTTTTTTCAAATTATTCCGTACATAGCGACTATGTACCCGTTTGGGTACTGTGTTTTGCGTCCACGTCTGGATGCAAAACGCGTTTTAGTATTTTTTTTTTTTTCGTTTCTGCTGTGGAGGGACAAAACGCGTAATGCACGTATTGTGCGCGTACTGTGAGCGCACTATTCACACACTTTTTTTTTTCAAAATTTTTTATTAAAAAGGGTCCTATAGTACCATTCATACATATAAAAATTATTTTGTTATAGTATTTTCAGTTTTCAATTTTTAATTTTTAGCAATAAGTTCTATCCAAACGGGCCCTGAGTATAATCAAAGCAGAAGAGACAAATAGTTGTTAACACTACTTATGCAATAGTTTGGCGACTAGTTTCACCAAAATGCCTCTCCCTAGTGAGACTGTGACAAAGAACACCAACAGATCCAAATTCACCGCTAAAATCTGATCAACAACACCACCGCTGTGACTCACTTCCGATTCTTTTTCTTCTTCTTCTTCTTGTTCATCTTCTCTCAAATTCCATGGCGTCTCAACCCTTATAACAATTTGGTCAGCTCTCTAATCGGAAAGAAGCTCTCCATTCAACCATCCACTTCCAAATATCTTGTCTCCAAGCATCGCCCGCCCATCGCCACCGTCCTCTCTAGCCTCCCAACTCGGTAATTTCAGATTCTCTCAATTTCTATGAATGTATGTGTTGTTTTCGTGGAAATGATTTGTTTTGTTTGTTGGGTGAGTGATTGTTTGTGATTGGGAAAATTTGAATAGATGGTCGGCGAGGGCGATAAAGTCGTTCGCGATGGAGGAATTGGAGGCCAGGAAGCTCAAGTATTTGAATACTGGGACTAAATCGCTTCTCATGGGGAATTTGGTTGAGGGTTGGTGATTTTTGACAACTCTAAACTATGAAGCACGGGTGTGTTTTCGGATTCGGGTACGGGTGCGGATGTGGGACTCGGCAATTTTTGAAAAAGTAGGGTGCGGGTGTGATGATTAAAAAATTATTAAAAAAATTATTAAAAATATTTTTTATATATTTTTTTACTATTAAAATATTCTTAAAAATTCTTTGGCTTTTTTTTTTTTTGGGGGGAGAAAACTATGGCCTGTTAGTAGTATTTTTACTATTAAAATTTTTACTTTGGCACGTTAAAAGCAGAGTCCATGGACAATCAACAAAGCCGAAGCCCATGAACGAGCAATAAGCAACAAAGCCAAAGCCCATGAACAAGCAACAAAGCCAAAGCCCATGACAAGCAAAACAGCCAACAAAGCCCATGAACAAACACACACTGTTGTCTCCCTTTGCTTCACGTGATTCTGTTTTTTGCAGTCCGACGGCGGCAGTGCTTCATTTTCAAGTTTCGACCCTTTAAACTTTTCTTCATCTCCATCTCACATATCTTCACCTTAGTAATTTCTTCTTCTTATTCACAACCAAACAATGTGCAAGCGCTTTTATTCACAACCAAACGATTTCGGCTGTTTCTGCCGTTTCGGTCAGTTTCGGCCGCCGGCCGATTCGATCCGATACTGCAGAAACGACCCGATTCTGGCCGAATCTGCCCGGTTCGGCTCGAATTGGCGCGAATCGAAGCCGAGTCGGCGCGAACGGAGCACAGTCAGCGCGAATCTGTAAAAAAAAAAAAAAAACTCAGAAGCGGCACCGACGAGCAGGCAGCGGCGTCGCTCGCGCGTCGCCGCGTCGGGCCGGTGGGACGCGGGTGCGGCGCCCATTTTGCAGCGTCCGTGCATCATAGACTTTAAAGGTTGCTCTTAGCTTGCATTTTTTTTTTTCCTCAATCAAGTTGATTTGTTAGCTTCCTGAATGCACTTATAGCATGGTTTTCTTCATAAAAATGTTGCATTGTAACCGTAGTTGATGGAAACTAAAATTTGCGTGACCTGCATTCACGGACTATCTTATTTTCTTACACAGCTAATGCTATGGTTCGGAAGGAAATTCAAGATGAAACTGACAGAGTGACTGGGAAGTCAAAACAGATTTCTCCTGTTCCTATTCATCTCAGTATCTTTCTCCCCAAATGGTAATGGAATCTAGACTCTGTGAGTTAGGACTCAAGATAATAAAGATTTTCCTTGTGTTCACTTCTTTCATGCACTGTATTTTTGGGCTGCATTATTTTGATAAGTATTTTTTGGCTGTGAGTTGGGACGCTTTTTTTTGTAGTTACATTACCCTTTTCAAAGTATCTAAATAATTTTCCAAAGCGAAGGACTGTTTGTTCTTCGCTGTAGGTTGGGTCTTTGTCTTGCTTAGTCAAAATTGGCAACCCAAGTTGGACAGACTTCTAGTCATCAAAATTATAACATTAATGATTGGTGTATACAAGTCTTAGCATATGTAGAATAGTTTTCCAAGGGAGTAAGAGTAAGACAACAATGGGTACTAATTCTATTGAAAACTAAAGAACAATAGGGTTCAATACAATCAAAAACAAGACAACGAACATATGTAATCTCAAATCTCAATCAAGACATGTATACAATAAAAAATTAAAAAAAAAATGCAAAGAAAGAAAGGAAAAAATAATTAAATATAAAAGATCACGCAACAAATGCTGCAAGCTTTATAGTTACTATATTCTATATATGATGGCTAGTGGGTCCACTATATTGTAGCTCTTGCTTTCCCCACTATATAATATATATATATATAGCATAGTTAAGCTTTGATTAGCTCCCTTATAATATCATTTGTGTGGCCTTGAAGAGAGGCAAAGAGTGGCAGCTAGGAATGGATGAGAGAGAGAGAGCGAGAGAGTTGTAAGACAATAGAAAGCCCATAGAGAGAAGGACAGGTCCTATAGAAGGCGGCAGCCAAGGCCTCTTTCTAACTATAGTTCCATCGATAGAGCCAAAGCTGCCTGGGTTTTACAGGTAGCCTCCTTTGGATTTTCTTCACTCCCTTGGAAAAGGTGATCCCTCTTTCCCCATTTCAATAACTTCTGTGTCTTTCATTTTTTTTTTTTCCTACTTTCAATTCTATTTATATACTGTGTATATGTTAATTTTCTTCTTGGAAATTAATTATTAAAACCTTTTCTTGGGTACTAAACTCTTTTCGGCTAGAGGAAATGTCAGGAACCCTCTTATTTGATTCCTCACCCATCAGAATTACTATTTTCATTTTTTAAGTTTTTGTATCATATCAAAAAAAAAAAAAAAATGATTAGAAAGCATAATTTTGAGTTCATTTTTAATTTTATCAGTATGTGTTTTTTACTCGATTTTGTAATGGACATAATAAATGATTAAAAGGGTTATGCAAAAAATAAATGATTAGAAGGGACTATTTGTTATATAAATAAAAATCTCAAGAGATGGAACATAGTTTATAAAGATAAGCAAACTTCGAGAAAGGTTATTGCAATTTACCATTCTTTTTTTTTTTTAGCATTCACATTGGTATAGTGTGTCATCATTTGATGGATAAATGAGACCATAAATGTGAGTAGAAGTGGTGGACCAGATCCTGTTGGAAATCAACCTGGTGATCTTTGTATTGTCATTAAGTAACTATATATATATATATATATATATATATATATATATATTTGTTTAGTGTGACATCATTTGTTTATTTTTAGTGGGTACTTCACTGCTTGGATGTCTTCCCCCCAACCCCTAAGCTGTAAAATATCATTTGCTCTTCTCAAAAAAAAAATATATATATATATCATTTGCTTCTCTGCAGGTTCGCAAAGATCCTGTTTTCCAAAGAGAAGGTGCTGACATTCGCTGAAGCTGCTGTTTTGAGTATTACTCAGGTAATGCTTTCCAATTTGTTCATTTTGTAACTATCAGTGGCCTGTAATGCATGAATGTCTTGAACTGTGCATTGTATGAGGTTTTTTAATAAAATAGTTATTGTGTTTAGCGTTAGGAAATATTAATTGCATTCAGGTATTTACTGAGAAAAAGCTAAATGCCTAAGCTAAAATTATCTTTGACTTTATACTGAATATTTTGTATGAGTGTTTGGGGATTGTAGATGAATTCCAGCAAGTCACCTGTTATGCTGTTTCTTAACACCTCCTCAGTCACCTGTTAGCAATTAATGGAAGAGGGGTTTAGGGTCTATAGGTTGATTATGGTTATAAAAAAGATGGAATGTGAATGTAAAGATAGCTGTTCTTAAAGATACATTTCAGGAATTTAGGTACTTTTTGATTTGTTTTTATAACTATTGTTTGTCTTGGTTGTTTAATTTAAATTCATTAGAAAAGTATGGCAATATCAATATGGCATGTATCAAATTAAGCAAAGGCACTTTAGGCACAAAATTTGATATTTGATAAACTACAAATACATGCTCAAATTGGGTACATAATAAGGCTAAAAAACGTAATGAAGCTACTGGGACTTGAATAAGTACTAGTACAGTGCCATCAATAGGCTTCATTTGCGTTTTGTTGAAATGACGTTTCAGCAAACTTTTTGCTTAAAAGCCCAATCGAATCTCTACAATTCTTTTGGGGATTTTCTTTATTTTAAAACAAACAAAACAAAAAAAAAGAAAAAAAAAGAAAAAAGAAAACCATTCTCTAGTCTCTACTATTAGGACCAATTTCAAAACGATAATACCATTTAATTAATTATTTCCCACATTTTCTTGCCAAACAAATAGGGTTTTGTTTTTGGTGAAAAAAAATAAAAATTATAGGTTCTTTTTTTTTAATAAAAAAAATGAAGATACCCAAACGAAAACAATTTGAACCCCAAATGAAATATCATGCTGCCATAACCACCAGCCATGGCCAAACCCACCCATTGTTGAAAAGCCGCTTGTGTTGTTGGCACTGTTGCCTCCCACCAATTGCTACCGAAGCAAAATTCTTAGGATTTTTTAGGGGTTTCTTAGTCTAGAATTGAGTTGTTCATTATCAGTCGTAATAGTAGTTCTTCCTCATTAGGATCAAAGACTTCAAATAATGGTCAAAACAAAATGGGCTCTAATGAGGACATAAAAAATTTAACTGGAGGAGATAGCTATTCCCCTAAAATAATTGGATATTGAATCAAATTAGTTGTGTATGTTGTATGGGTGTGTGCTAAGTCCCACATCAACCATATAATAGATCAATTTAGGCTTTACAAACAATTATTAAAAGTCTCAATTCTGATTAGATTAGTCCTTCCTTAGAATATAGTGCAAATGTCTGTAGTGCTTTCTCTTGCGTTTTTTCCCCCTTAGTGGACTCTGATGCTATTACGCGTGCTGTCACTATTCATCATGGATATAGTCAACACCATAAAATGCTTGTCAAAGGCGGAATATACGTTTTTCACAAATGGCTCCTACTGTTGATGCAATTGAGGAGTGAGTTGCTATTGCGTTGGTAACAAGGGACTCTCGGATTCTTACACCGTAAGCTATGAAACTAAGCCTAGGGTTTTCAGATTGTGCATGCCTTTGACGTCAATGTCATCATTCTAAAGAGTGGGTATCAAATAGTCTTGGGATTAATCAAATATCATAGCATTCGGAGGTGATTAAAAATAGAAAGTTTAAAAAATAAGTTGGGTCAACTTGTTTTTGCTCTGTATAAAAAATTTTGAGGTCAAGTATTTTTCCTTCAGTTTTAAGCCAGGTCTAATTTTAACCAATGTTTTAAAATTTCTTGTTTTAGTTATATTGATTTTTCATGTGGGAGTGTGGGTGTGTTCATTATTTTGTGTGAGTGTTGGCCTATGACCAGTGGACAGCAGTCCCTGTATCTGGTTCACGGCCACCAGCTCGCTACAAGGTGAATGAACTGAATTATATTGTTGGTTCTAGCTTAAGAAGAGATGGTGAGGTTGTGGGTTTAAAACCTATTTTGTTCATTTGTAACCTACCAATAAAAAAAATATGTTGGTTTTAGTACTTTTGAACCACTAAGGTTAAGCCCATTTACAATTGACTATTATAAGTCCATGATCAGTGGCATATTTTTATGAAGCGTTTTGCTCTTCATTATGGACCATATACTTATCATACTGTCTTATCTTTTAACTATAGCATGCTGCAGTGGCAGTTGATGAGAAACTATACGGTGTTGGTGGGAGTCGTAATGGCCGGTACCTATCTGATGTTCAGGTATTGGATTTGCCCAATTGCCCGTCCAGTTTTTCATATTAAACTTCAAGTCCCTTCTTGTGGGTCATTTGGTAAAGGGATAATTCTGCAGGTATTTGACCTTAAAAGTTTGGTATGGTCTAATCTAAAACTGAAACCAAATGCTGATAAATTTGAAGAGACAAGCTCACTGGATATTCTTCCAGCCATTTTGGGTCACAATGTGGTAAGAAGTTAGATGCACATTGTCCACATGCGTGTGTGTATTTCACTTTTGTCTGACTTCCGTCTTTTAGTCTAGTGATTCAACTTATTTTTAAGTAATTACTTATTTTAAGTATGCATTGTTTTGATAGGTTAGCTGGGGAAATAAACTATTTCTTATTGGTGGGCATTCAAAGAAAGTAGCTGACAAAATAACAGGTTTGTATATTCAAGAGCCATATTGGCATTGGTAAGGGTTATCTGATTTGAATATTTTGATGCTGCTGTGCGATATTGTGTATTGTTTAGCCCCTTATTTGTGTAAATTTACTTGTTTTAGTGCTATTCATCGATCTTGAAACACATCTCTGTAGTGTTGTGGAGACCTCAGGAAAAGTTCCGGTAATTAACTGATTCTATTGGCTGCTAGGTTTACTTCTTCCCTTGTGCTTATGCTTTGTCAATTTATCACCTAAACTTTCTTTATCTAATCCACATTTATGGACAGGTACTTGTGTGCTTTCAAAAGATTCTTCATCACTTTCTTGTGTTTTGATAGGCAGACACCTCTGGCTACCTTCTAATTTTTGGCGGTTGTTCTCATTCTATTTTCTTCAACGATCTGCATGTACTGGACTGGCAGAATGTAAGTTTTTTTGGCAGGATTTTTTACACTTATTTTTTGGGTCCAAACTGATATATATACTCTTCCATCTTGAACTCCTGACCTTCCCACCTACTTGCTCTTACAAGAGAAGAAGGTGCCATTTGAGTTAGAGCTCATTGGCCGCTTTGATATATAAGCAGTAAACTGAGTACCTTTTTATTTTACTTTTTGGATAAAAGAAATGCTACTTTGCTTCCATTCTATATTAAGAAGTGTCTCACTAGGGTAAAATGTATACTGCAGTTCATTTTTGGAAAAAAAAAAAATGTAGTTCCTTGATGATTAACATTTGCAACACCTATGAATACAATTGTGCCAGAAAGCGTTGAGTTGCAAAAACATATTACTTGTATGCCTCTTGTCTTTAATTTATCTGTTTTCCTGAATTATCCTATGTATCGTTAAATAATGGCTTGTCATGAGGTTATGCTAGGAATTCATCAAGTCTCTCAATGCACAGATTTTTTTTTTTATTTTGATATAGAGGGGCATGTCCTATATTTTTTGAATCACAACCGATCTTTTGAACTAGACTATTGAAGGAAACCTCCCTTTCTGGATTTTCCATGGCCATTGGATTGGACAAACACTATCACACACCAACACAACAAACAAGCAGATGTGCCCAGATTTTGGAAAGTTGTCTTATTTAACACTTAGGAAGTGTAGCAATAATGTCTATTAGCACATGTATGCAATTTCATGAAATCTATGTTAATGTCAAAGATTTATGCTTATAAAGGATCTAATTATTAAATTGCCAGTAATGGTTTCGCATTTATAAAACTTTCCTAACTTTGCCATCAAATAGAGACCTCCATCCATTTAAGATAACTTCATTAGATGGATTTTCAACAATGAGACACTTTGACTTTGAAGAAGATTAAAAGATTCCATCAATTTGTGCCTGTGATTGCTTGGTCACTGTATGCCTGCCTTCTATCTATTGCTTGGCTTTCTGTGGGGTTCTAGAATTATTGTTGATATCATTATGTGGTATTTCTATGTCAAGCAGTTGATGTCACTGATGTATGTAAGACCTGTAGAAAGAATTATCAATCACCATGAGATTTGTTCATCAACATAATGAAGGAGGCCATGCTCATTTCTGTTCCTTCAAATTAGTGCTTAGCAATTTAGTTACATATTCTTCTAAGAAAGATTAAAATTTCGTATTTTCTGTTAATACAAAGAGACAAGGATAAAATTCGTTCGCCTACATTTGTTACATAGTAGGTTGGTTTTAATTTGCTTTGAAGCTCTTACTGGGTTGAAAGTTAACGTGGGTAAAAGTGGGATAGTGGCTGTTGGGGAAGTGGGTAATTTGGCTGCTCTAGCTAATATCCTTTGCTGTAAAGTTGGAAGTAGGTAGGCGTACTCATGGGTGCATGGTAAGCGGCTATGGTGGTATGGGCTTGAAGTTGCCTATTTGTGGTGACGAGTGATCATCTCCAAATATGGGAGGATAAGGGAGGTTGGTGTACGGAGATAGGTAGGCATACTCATGGGTGCAGTTTTTGGTGGAGTATTCGAGCATTTGATATTTGGAACATGGTACTGGCTTGTTTGATGTGGCTTGTTTGGAAGGGGAGGAATAGTCATACTTTTGAAGACATGGAAAGCTCATTGGATCAATTGAAAGCTCTGTTTGCTTGTACGCTCTTTGATTGGTCCCGGGTTGGGGAAAAAAAAGAAGGGAAAAAAAAACTTTTTTCGAGTATAGCTGAATCATTTACTGAAATCATAATATTATTTGTGCTTACCTACAGTTTTGTATTTCTTTTAGTCTTTTTTCTTTCCCTTTTTTTTATTGTTTATTCCCACTATGTTACCGCGAAACTAACCAATGTGCTGATGCATTGGTAAGACTTAGAGGTGGCAAAGTAAGCGCAAACCCATTTGCCCACCCAAATCCACCACTCTAGTTGAGCCCAAACTCACCCCATTATTAGTTGGGTTAAATGGGCATCAACACAATTAGATCTAACGATTATTGGGTTTTAACTAAAATCTCATTGAAGCCCATTTAACCCAAAAACAATATACCCAAATTCAACCCACCCCTTCCAATAAAAAAAAAAAAAAAGGAAACCCAGCCCATTTAACTAAGACTTGAATCGGGAACTATCTCGTCTTTTGTAATATTTTTGGAACCACTAACTGTAGTGGAAAAACTTGTAGCTTTTGATAAAGATGGTATGTTATGTAACAAACTTATTAATTTCTAATCTATGCATATCTTCTATTTATGCCAAAAATAAAAAAAATTAAGAGAACTTATTTTTATAAATTATTCATAATGACACAAAAAGTAAAAAAAAAAATACAACTTATTTGTCACACTTATAAACCAACTAGCTCTCAAGAATTAACCACATTACACTTCTTCCTAATCTCTCCCAAACTTCCTGTAAGCACATCAATGGCTCCCATCCTCTTCATCGATTGACCAAACTCCGTGAAAAAATCTTGAGAGTCAAGCAGCTCATCGACAGTATTGGTAGCTTCATTGTTGGTTAAAAGTGCAGCATCAGATTGGAAAAGACCTTGATTTAGCTTCAAGTTTTTGAAGTAGTTGTTGTCAAAGGATAGGGGGCTTCCAGGATCCATTGGTACGATAGTTATGTTGTTTGAGAGGCTTTTGCATTGGGTTTTCAAGAAAGTAGCATAGGTTGAGTTTAGAGAAGGATCTGCATCATTTTTTCCTGCTGTGAAATTGTATAGCCTTTGGCTGAAGAGATTGCAATGCCCAACACCAATTGTATGTCCACCTAACCAAAACTAATTTGTTAATCATTTGGACACAACTTAAGATATCATTTTGAAAGAAATAGATTGTTACTGCTTAAGACTAGCAATAGGGCTTATATTTTTACATCAAAAGACTTTGATTTAGTGAAACAACTTTATCATATTACAAACTTATATAACGCTTTTTCCCCCCATATAGAATCTTTACCTGATAAAACAACAAGATCATGAACTGTGAGGCTTTTGTTGGCAAAAGATTGTTTTAGGCTGTTGAAATTGAAGAGTGGTGATGGGATGTTGTTAAAGGCATCTAAAATACGCGATATGCTTCCATCCCTCCTACCGGTAAGTACTTCCCAGATTGGCCTTTGAAACTGCAATCATTTCCACAAGCATTTGATTACATAATGCTAAATTCCAAATGTTGATGAAAAAAAAAAGGGGTAAAGAGAAAGAGCTTGAGGTATTGCATTTTGCTTGCAGAATTGAGTTAGGAACAGTAAAGGTAGTGTTATTTTGGTAATGGTGTGTGTATTTATACTTGAAAGAGTAACATAAACCAAGTGTTAGGAAAGGAGATAATTTCATTGTTCAGATTAAAATTTTACGAATCTAAAAGTATATCTAGTGTCACATTATTTTAAATGATAAATAACATGATATTCTATACGCTATTAGATGTTTGGAAATAAAATCTTAATCATAAGAGGGACTCTTTTCGTTTCCATTCCATTTGAAATGAGAAGGAATTTGGTCAAAAACATCAACTCCACTGCCTTGGCATGGTTTTTCAAACCAAACACATCCCACTAATGCTACTATTTTGTTTCCAAGACACACTAAAATATTTCCAATTCTTACTTGGTAGGAAACCGAGTCTCTAGCAGCCAAAGCAACGATATCTGCACAAGAAACTACTCCAGGACAAGTCTTCTCTAATTCTGTTTTCACTTCATCTATTACATCAAATCCTCCCAGAGACAGGTTTGGAGTTGCCGCCTTCTCAGCCTGGTTATTTGCTGTAGAGTCTAGCAATACAGAGGCATCACAACCCTGATGCATTATAACCATTCAAGACCTTAGATGTCTCGTAAACATATAACAGTGCATGTGTTTCATGGTTTAAGAAATGAATGCGAGTTATGAACATTGTTGATATGACCTATGTTATGTTTAGGATAATATCACTTCCATTTGAGTCTATCACTGACAATATTTTATTATACATCAATCATAACAAGCTATGTCAACAGTTATAAAAAAATATTAATTTCTAGATATTGCACTTTTAGGACATGAATGACAAGGAGGAATGCAATGCATGGAGACAGATAGAAAGATAAAAGATGTGAATTACCCTGACAAAACAATCATGAAAATGCATCCTCAGAAACTTGGCAGGCAAAGTTGAATTGCTTGCCACACGTTTCCAAATGATTTCCTTCACAATGTCCTCAGCCAGGGGACAACTATCCTTGTAAAAATGTTTTCTCAACTCCCCTCCATGACAAACTCCTAGAAGTGATCCAAAGACTACTATAGAGATCAAGAAGGAACTCAAATTAGCATTCATCTCTCTCTTTATTTCTCTCTTTTCTCCACTACCTTGCTAACACAGACATTGCATCCTTAAATAATAGTGGTAGTGGTCATTTTCTCCGAGTAAATAGTTCATTACAGGAAGGAAAATTTTATTTTAATAATGTTCAATCTTTAGTTGATGTTGAGAGAGAGAGAGAGAGAGAGAGAGAGAGAGTCTTTGACTTGTCTAAACACTACTTATATTTTTCTTTCTTTGTGTTAGACAGCGAATAGATTATTGAAGGGAACAACGTACGTTACTTCTTATATGTTTCATTCTTTGTGTTAGACATAGCAAATAGATTATTGAAGGGAACAACGTACGTCAATTGGTTAGTGCTGTTTATATATTCATATAGAGATATGCTACGTCCACAACATTTTTACAACATTTTCACAACAAATCACAGGTGGTTAGTTATTATTGGTTTAAATTTGAACCCAACATGAAGATTACTTTTTTACCCCAACAATTACCTGCATATAGGATTTGTTGTAAAAATGTTGTGAAAATGTTGTGGATATATCATTTCTCATATATATATATATATATATATATATACATATATATATTAATTTCAATTATCAATATTGTGTATAGAGCTCGAGTCTAGCTACTCGGACATAATATCTTTCTTTCTTTTTCCTTATCAAGTATAAATGTATGATGGAGGCAGCTGATACTCATTAATCGAGAAAGACACATACGGAGAGTAATAAATGGATGTGTCATGTTTTTCAAAACAGACATGACCGACTCTAAAATTTTGAGGACTAAATTGTTGTTATTGTTACATATGTTCTTACTGTAGGGTCAGTGACTCAGTAGCTTCATTTCTTCGATCGACTGCATTTAGTTCTTTACTCAAAATACAATGGGAAACATAGTCAAACATGGATGCTTTATTCTTGGAAATAAACACATACTAATATCTTCTGCATTAAATTAACAACTTGATTGGTAAGGACCATTTGAACCAATTATTCCTACCAAATGTTGAAATAAACACACACTAATTTCGTCGAATTTGTTGCATCCTCCATCAAGGTTAATTTCTTTGCTACTTGTACAAGGGATATTTAATTGCCTCTAAGCCCTTTCTTTTTCTTATGATGTGAAAGTTTCACATAATCTACTATTCAAAGACTATTCTCTCAATAGACTTGTCAAATATTGCATTTCTTCCTATTTTTTCTTTTTTCCTTTTTTCTCTCTCTTCGTGCCCCATGATACATTATTAAGTACTATATATAGTTAATTCACTACCATGCATAGTATATACTATATAGTACATTGCATTTTGCATGCATACAAGGACCTTCAATTTCCTTTTCTCTCTCCTTGTGCCCCATGATACATTTTAATTACTATAGTTCATTACCATGCAAATTATATAGTACATATGTTGCATGCATGCAAGGACTCAATATTTCCCATTTTCCATGACATTTTAGTCTACTACCGTGTACCTTTAGTGTGGTGGTCATTCTACAAGTATAAGTGCTTATGAGGTGTGAGGGGCAAAGGTCGGAGTTTAAGTCTTCATGAGAGAGTTTCACACATATAAACTTAGATTATGTTAGAGTAGAAATTCTATCTTCTATAAAAAATAAATAAATAAAAAAAAGGACATTTTAGTCTTAGTTGTACACTTAATTATCTGGGCCAGCTCAAAAAAAAAAAAAAAAAAAAAAAAAAAAAAAAAAAAATTGAATGAAGCAAGAGCTAACGGAAATGGCACGGTGTTGGAAATTAATGTATCAGATTGTCAACTTGAAAAGCACGTTTGAACTACTGTTTGGATGTAACTTCTGTGAAAAAGAGATAATGTAATTCATGAGTAGAGAAAATTACATGATGCCTGAAAATTATCATTGTAGTTAAAATGAATCTTCATGATCGATATTCAGTCAGGAAGTATTTCTCCCATTATAGATCTTATATTAATAGGAACTTTATTGACATAGTAGGAAGCATATATAAAACTTTTTGGATTAAAGCCAATAACCTTGTACATAAGCCTTTTAGAGTTAATTTGCTATCTTTTATGATAAATTAAATTAATTGGTTGCACAGCTTACATAGACTATGGACATGACCAATGGAGTGCTGGTCATATTGATCATCGAATTATTAAATCAGTAAATATTCTTCTTCTTCTTTTTAAAGAAATTTTTTGGCAATTCAAATGTTATACCTGGGGGGTTTTTCTTTCTTTTATGAGACATCTTTATGAAAGATTCGAAGTTTTTTTATTTTTTATTTTTTATTATTATTATTTTTTTTAATCTGAGATGAAATTATACTATAACTTAATTTAAATATATACGTATAAAGTTTTCTCATAGAAGTAATAATTAGGTATTCTCGAAAGGAAAATGCTATGTCCACAACATTTTCACAACATTTTTACAACAAATCCTATGTTTATATTTATGGTAGAAAAGTAATTTCAGTAATAAACAAATTTAAACCAATTAAATTCAAATAAAAATGTTGTCACCATAAATATGAAAAGGTGGAGTTCACTCATTAAATTCACGATGAAATTCACTATAAATATGAAAGGAGGAAGTACTAGTTTTTCGTGCTCCAAAAGTACCTAAGAATTAAATCTCGGCCTATGTTATCATGGTTAATGGGAAATAATGGTTGTAACTTGTAATTATTGACATGATTTTTCTATATTAATTATATGATTAATTAATGAGTTGAGTGGTCTTTGGATAGGCTAACTTATATAAGTCATCCTCGCCTTTGTTTGGTTGCTCAAGCTGGGTTGTCCGAGATGGATAAGTGAGATAAGTCACTGGACTGAGTAAACGTTAAAGGTCGAATTGAGCAGATGAGATGGATCAAATGTGACTACACAGATATCATTTTGTATTAAGTTTTACTTAATGCCAAGATATGCATGCATGCTTGCATGGTTTAATAGATTCATATAGCTGAGAACGTGTACTGATCCAACTTACTTTTTGGATGCAATCAAATTGTCAGCTAAACTCTGTCAATGGAACATGGAGTTGTTTGCCAAACCTGAAAGTTTGGGTGCGATCTTTGTTCATATTTTGACCAAGCCAGTCTGTCTTGTTTGTCTGTTCTAGAAGAATTTTAAAATGTCAAAGTCAATGATGTTTGATTAAATTCTTAATAAAAATTAATAGTACTATATTATTAATGATGTGATTCTCAAGCGATTATATTAACCTTGATAATGAGTAAATTAATAATAAGTAAATTTTGCTTTCAAGCCTTGTGGATAACAGCACAAAACAATTTGGCAAAGTCGGCATAATCGTTACTTCAGAAAGCAAACATTACCAACTTATTCTATGCTTGAAGTCGTAGCCAAAACAATTTCTTCCAATTAGCCTCAACCAAATGGTGACTTATTGAGCCATAAACAAGTAGTGGGTAGGAACTAGGAAGTTCAGCTTCAATTCCAACTTATTAAACAAGAGGGAAAATGTGGAAAGATGAATATTCGATCAAACTAATCAAGATGGAAATTTACAATCAAAATCATAGATAGGGTTGTTGACAACTGAACGAACAACGAAACTGCGTAAGTAGAATTCAATTGAAAACAGCCACAAGGAGACAAATTAATAAATGTGTGCTCTGAAAAAGAGATGCCATCTGGAAGATTAGTTTTTCATTTTTGTTGCCCCGACAGTCAACAGATATTCTTTGCTTCCACTGGATTTCTAGAACAGGGGCGGCGCTAGTCTATATTGAAGGGCTCAAAATGAACCCTCGACTTCAAAAAATAAATTATATATATAAAACATATATTTTTTTATTAGTTTAATACTTTAGTTTATTTTTAAATATATTTTTGCACATCCTGAATTAAATTTTGGACATCTTTATTACAAGTATTTCAAACTCTAAGAGTAAAGAGTAAGTGTTTGTAAATTGTAAGTGTTATTCTTTTTTATAAATTTATATTATGTGTGCGAGTGTATCTATTATTGATTATTTGTGTGAATTATGATGTGTGTTAACGTTTTTGTGTACAATATAAATATAATATAAATTTATATAATTTAATAATTAGGAAATAGAAATGGTTTTTTTATATGTGTGTATTGTTATAAAGTTAGTAAAATTTAAGAAGAAAAATTGTAAAGTTAGTGTTTGTCCAAGCATTTGATTGTTTAAGTAGCCACGTAATGTATAATGTTATGTATGAATGAACGTGGTTGTGTGCGTCAATAATTAATACAAAGCTAATGAGTTTGGTTTAGTCATTTAGTTTAAAATATTTTTATAAAAAAATAACAAATAGATAATAACAATTGCATAAAAATAAAAATGTTAAATAAACTTAACAAAATAAAATAGTCATAGGCTCATAGCTACCCATATTGGCAATAAATACTTATAATGAACTATCATATAACAATTAAAAATTTGAGAATTTGTAGAAGAAAATTGTAAAACTTCATATATTAATTTTTTTTGTCAATAACTCGATATATTCAAGTTCTATTTTTATTAAAATTTTTTAATGACCCACCTAAACAAAATTCTTGAAGCTACCACTGTTCTAGAATATATATATATATATATGTGTGTGTGTGTGTGTGTGTGTGTGTGTGTTTGCTGATATCTAGAATATGTATTATTTACTGTACAAATTGTTTTTTTTTTCTATAAATAAACAACTGACCCTCCCATAATTAGGTAGCCCGCGTGGTGATGGGGATCTTCTAGCTGGATCTGGAATCCCCTAAAAATAAAAATAAAAAGAGATTAAATTCTGTAAGAACATGGTGTAAAACTCATGTTCTACCCCTCCAATCCCAACATGCCACATCATTTTGTTACATATTTAAGAATAAACACAACTACACCAAATCAATTCTAATACTTATATATAAATTCAACCAAATTAAGAAGTTATTAAGATGTTATTAGGTGTGGTAGGATATATTGAATTTTAAGTAAAATGCTGGCATGACAATCACTTATTAGATGATGTAAAACATGGGTTTTTTACCTCATCCTTACCAAATTCGGACTCGTATAAAAAACCTACTAGTGAATGCAATGTAGATGATTATATTGGACAAGGACAAAGTCAATCAGCCAAATTATGATATTGATTAATGAGCTAAGAAATATTCAAACCATTTACATACATTTACATGTATATGCATTAATTTGATTCAGCTTGGAACTTAAACAAATTAAATACCCTTTTTGACAGGCAAACCATTTTGCAAATCCCTTCCCTAGCCGCATTAATTTGATTCAGCTTGGGACTTAAACAAATTAAATACCCTTTTTGACAGGCAAACCATTTTGCAAATCCCTTCACTAGCCCCACTAATGTCCTAGATTAAATTTTTTGGACCCCTACTATCCATAGTGAGTTCACGGTTAAATCAGCCTACCTTTTGGATCATTTTCAAAGATTTAAAGACTTTAGTCCTTTATCAAAACAGGATTGGAATTATTTGTAGAAGCTCAAAATACATGAAAGGCTAAGGGGGTGTTTGGATTTCATGTTTTCATAACTCATAACTTTGTTTCTATCACCCATGACTGAGAAGCTTGTTTGGATTTTGTTTCCAGTTATTGTTTCCATCACTCAATTCTCTGATTTTTTAGTGATGAGTTATGGTAACTGAAAACACATTTTAGGTATTTTCAGTTTCCAAAACTTAGTTCCCAATGACATTTTCATAATTAAACACACACTAGGGACCCACCAACCCCAACTTTTGACTCACTCTTTTTTTTTCTTTCTTCTCCACTTTTCTTTCTTCTTTCTCAGTTCTTCAATTCGTTCTTTTTTTTTTTTTTTTTTTCTTCCTTTTTGCCTTTCTCATCTTAGTTCGTTCTTCTTCTTTTTTCTTCCTTTTCCCCTGTTTTTCTCTATTTTTCTCTGTCTTTCCCTTATTTTTCTCGCAGACCAATGGAGATCTTCAAAATACACAGAAAACCCCAACTTAAAAAAAAAAAAAAAAAAAAAAAAAAAAAAAAAAACCCAATAGAAGTGAAAGTGAAATCCAGAACAAAGTTAAACATGCATAAATATATTCTAGAACAAACTCATATTTCTCAATCATAAAAAAAAAAAAAAAAAAAAAAAAGCAACCTCAAATCAGCCCAGGCCATTGATGTTGATGTTGTTGTTGCTGCTGTTGTGGTTGTGGTGGGTTTCAGGGTTTTTAAGGAGAGGAATGTTGGAAATGATCTGTTGCTACTTGTAAACACCCCATTTTACAATTTACATTTAACCAATCGATAGATCTTCAGATTTGTGATACAAAACAAATCTTGATGCTCTAACGATTATAATGGTATGTCATGGGTTTTGATCAGACCACCCGATCAAAAGTTATCATACAATCAATTTTCAATGATCATCGCTCACCTAAACGATGGATCCGATCACGTCCTATCTTAAACACTTAATTTTGATTGGTTCCAACAAAAACTAATTTAAAATTAATTAAGTGTGAATTTTGATTAGATTTCATTTTATTAATTTTTTTTAAATAAATTTTTTTTTTCCTTTATGGCATATTATCTGCTCTTTTGAAAAACAATTTGAAGAGAGAAAGATATGATCCATGAAAAAATTAAAAAAAAAAAAAAAAGAAGAAGAAAAATGCTCAAAAAAACGTTATTATCTTCAGCAGAAACTTGAATTGCATTTTTGGCTTGGAAAACGTTAAAATTTAATTTTCTCTATTTTTGGAAAAGTTGTAGAGAATTAAATTTCCTTTCAAAAAGCACCAATCCTGAACCAATTGGAATTTGGAGAAGAAAATTATGGCCAAAATATGAAATAGGTACAGAAGATAACACAAATTCAGCATCATCTTTAATTTTCTTTCAAAATTTCAAATGAGGATCAACACCCAATTTGATCAAGCTTATCTAATAGGCTTATTCCCTCCCTTAGCTTCAGAAGAAAGTTTTTGAAAAAACAAGTTGGATAGGAAAACATATACATTCTTTGAAAATTTTCAAAAGACAGAAAAACGCTCAAAAAAACGTTACTATTTTTAGCAGCAATTTAAATTACATTTTTAGCCTAGAAAAAGTTGAAAATTGGTTTTCTCTATTTCTGGAAAAGTTGTAGAGAATTAAATTTCCTTATAAAAAACACCAATTTTGAATCAATTGGAATTTTGAGTAGAAAGTTAGACCTAAAATACTAAACAGGTGCAGAGGATAGCACAGATTCAGCATCATCTTCAACTTCCTTTTAAAATTCAAATGGGGATCAACACCAAATCCATTCCAGCTCATTTAAGCAGGTTTATCTCCTCCATTAGCTTCAGAAGAAAGCTAATAACTTAGTTTTAAAGTTAAGCCATCCCTTCCCCTATAAATAGAAAAGACCTCTTCCATTTTCTAGACCCCCGAATTCCCTCTGGAGAGCTAGTGAGAACGCAGAAAAGAAAAGCTGTCGTGCAATTATTGTTCTTACTTTGGTTGTAGTTGAGTACTTCCTTACTTTCTCCCTAGCTCTTTAAGTGATCACTTCCCCCTTTTAATTTATGTTCTATGTTGGTAAGTAGTTAATTATGTTTTTAACTTTCTACATGTGCTTGAATAAACGCTTAACAAGTCATTATTTATTTCTTTCATGATATGCTTGGATGAAAATTTCTATATATCTCATTGATATTCTTTTTACATGCTTAGACGAACACTTATAGGCTAATACACAAATTTTCTCTTGAATGCTTAGATGAACACTTCTAGGTTAAAACACAACCTTCTCTTGAATACTTAGATGAACATGTCTAAGTAATTGTTTTACTTTGTCAAATGCTTGAACAAGCATGTCTAAGTATTTTGATTTTATCTAGATAAACATGTCTAAGGGATTTTCCTTTACTTCTTTTCATAATTGCTTGAATGATCAAATATGTTTAAATGTTTTACTTCTTTTTATTTTTTATTTTTTCTCTTTGCAATTATGTTAATGACAAATGACATGACAACTTTTTTTTTTTTTTTTCACATGCTTAGATGAACATGTCTAGACTAAGAATTCTTGGATGAACATGCCATTACCTTTATGCTTTTTTTACATTAAAATTGTTATCTAACAAATTTCTTCTTTTTTGTTTCTCTTTATGTCAGATTCTTCTAACACATATTTGCTTACAATTCTTGCAAATTAACATGTTTGTATGACATATTGTTTGTACTTGTTTGACATGACATGATGTTGGCCACCTCAACCTAAGAGACTAGTTTTACCGGGCGAGATGGGTGCTTAATCCCTTCCCATCTCATAAATTAACATGTTTGTATAACAAACAATATGTTATACAAACATGTTAATTTGCAAGAGTGGTAAGCAAGTATGTGTTAGGAGAATCTGACATAAAGAGAAATAAAAAATGAAATTTGTTAGATAACAGTTTTAATGTAAAGAAAGTATGAAGGTAATGACATGTTCATCCAAGAAATCAATGTAAACAAAGAATTCCTTGCCTAAACATGTTCATCTAAGCATGTGAAAAAAAAAAAAAAAAAAAAAACAAAGTTGTCATGTTATGTGTCATCAACATAATTGCAAAGAGAAAAACTAAAAAGTAAAATATTTAAGCATATTTGATCATCCAAGCAATTATGAAAAGAAGTAAAGGAAAATCCCTTAGACATGTTCATCTAGAGAAAATCAAAATACTTAGACATATTTGTTCAAGCATTTAACAAAGTAAAACAATTACCTAGACATGTTCATCTAAGTATTCAAGAAAAAGTTGTGTTTTAGCCTAGAAGTGTTTATCTAAGCATTCAAGAGAAAATTTGTGTATTAGCCTAGAAGTGTTCATCTAAGCATTTAAAAGGAATATCAATGAGATATATAGGCATGTTCATCCAAGCATATCATGAAAGAAACAAATAATGACTTGTTAATCATTTATTCAAGCATGTGTAGAAAGTTAAAAACATAATTAACTACTTACCAACATAGAACATAAATTAAAAGGGAGAAGTGATCACTTAAAGAGTTAGGGAGAAAGCAAAGAGGTATTCAACTACAACCAAAGTAAGAACAATGGTTGCACAATAGCTTTTCTTTTCTGCTTTCTCACTAGCTCCTTAGAGGGAATTCCGGGGTCCAGAAAATAGAAGAGTTCTTTTCTATTTATAGGGGAAGGGATGACTTAGCTTTAAAGCTAAGTTATTAGCTTTCTTCTGAAGCTAATGGAGAAGATAACCCTGTTTAAATGAGTTAGAACGGATTTGGTGTTGATCCCCATTTGAATTTTGAAAGGAAGTTGAAGATGATGCTGAACCTGTGTTATCCTCTGCACCTGTTTCGTATTTTGGCTCTAACTTTCTATTCAAAATTTCAATTGATTCAAAATTGGTGTTTTCTAAAAGAAATTTAATTCTCTACAACTTTTCCAGAAATATAGAAAACCAATTTTCAACGTTTTCTAGGCTAAAAATACGATTTAAGTTGCCGTTGAAAATAGTAACGTTTTTTGAGCGTTTTTCTATTTTTTGAAAATTTTCAAAGAATGTATCTGTTTTCCTATCCAACTTGTTTTTCAAAAACCTTCTTCTGAATCTAAGGGAGGCAATAAGTCTATTAGATAAGCTTGATCAGATTAGGTGTTGATCCTCATTTGAAACTTTGAAAGAAAATTAAAAATGATGCTGAATTTGTGTTATCTTCTGCACCTGTTTCATATTTTAGCCATAACTTTCTTCTCAAAATTCCAATTGATTCAAGATTGGTGTTTTGTGAAAGGAAATTTAATTCTATACAACTTTTCCAGAAATAGAAAAAATCAAATTTCAACGTTTTCTAAGCTAAAAATGCGATTCAAGTTTCTGCTGAAGATAATAACGTTTTTTTGAGCATTTTTTTTTTTAAAATTTTTCATGGATCATATCTTTCTCTCTCCAAATTTTTTTTCAAAAGAGAAGATAAGATGCCATAACAAAAATAAATAAATAAATAAAATGAAATCCAATCAAAATTCACACTTAATTAATTTTAAATTAATTCTTGTTGGAATCAATCAAAATTAAGTGTTTAAGATAGGATGTGATTGGGCCCATCGTGTAGGTGAGCCATGATCATTGAAAATTGATTGTATGATAACTTTTGATCGTGTGATCCGATCAAAACCCATGACATATCATTATGATCGTTAGAGCATCAAGATTTGTTTTGTATCACAAATCTGAAGATCTACCAATTAGTTAAATGCAAGTTGTAAAATGGGGTGTCAACACTACTGTTGCTGCTGTCGGAACTTGGGCACCTCGAAAATGGGCTAGCCATGGTCTTTTGGTCCATGACCAATTTGACCAGGGCTACTCTGGCTAACACACCCAGACTTGTTGCCAGCTGAGTCAAAACGATCGGACCCATTTTCAATCTATTGGACCACGAACCACAAAGAGAGAGAGAAAGAGAGAGTTTGAGAGAGAAGAAGAAGAAGAAGAGGCAAAGAGATTTTTTTTTTTTGGGTGGCATTTATTATTGTTTATTTGTTGGGTGTTTGGTGGTTTTAAGAAGAGTGGGTCCCACAAAAAGTACAAAAAATTGGGTGATGAAATGCTGAAAATATTTTCCAAACGGGTGGGGTATAAAAATTGAGGTATTTTGAGTGATGAGTGATGAAAAAAAAAAAAAAAAAAAAAAAAAAAAAAAAAAAAACCAAATAGGGCCTAAAACTCTTGCTTTGGAAAATTGCACGGGATATTCTTCCCACTAAAGTGGCTTTAAGTAGAAGATAGCCTCAGCATGATCTTCATTGTGTTCTCTATAACCATTATGATGAGTCCATTGAGTATATTTTAATATCTTGCCCATATACATCAATTATTTGGTTATCTATTTGGTTAATCATCATTACTTCTATTGACCAATCATCTCCTTATGACATTATGAAAAATGCAATTTTCCATCATAAACATTTGCAGGTTTCTTTGGAAAATGGATATATGATCACTCTACTTTGTTCAATCTTCTTTGACAACATTTGGAGAATTAGTAATCAAACAATATTTGCAAATTACATGCCTGGTCTTAGAAAAGATGTTGATATAATTAATAGAGCTTATTCAGAACATATTGCAACTTGGACATCTCACCTAGCAAGTTCAACATTGAAATGGTTTCCTCCTCAACTCGGTTGAATTAAAATAAATTTTGATGTTGATATTAGACCTCATGCCACTATTGCTACTACTATTAGGAGAAATTAATGAATTCAAAGATGTCTTATTTACTCATTCAAATCTCTTCCCACCTTATGATCAGACTCTTGGAGAAATTAATACAAACTGCTTTCCAAGCCATCAAGCTTGCAATCTACAACAAGTACTCATATATTCTCTTTGAAGGTGATTACAAAGGAATTTTGAGGCTTTGCAAAACATCAACTCGTCTCCTCCTTGGTTCCTTGCATTATTTCTCCTAGATGTCATAACTATTCTTAGTGCTCTCTTTTGTTTGGTTTTTTCTTTTGTTTCTAGGGATGTTAATTTCCTTTCCCACAACTTAGCTCATTAGGCTGCATTTTGTATTTGGGATTGTCCCATTTCCATCTCTTTTCTTCCCCTTTGGGTTTTTTTTTTTTTTTTTTCGCAATAGATTGAGATGGGTTGGGTCCTTCCCTTTACTCTCTTTCTATATATTTATCCTTATTCATCAACAAAAAAAAAGTCATAACTTTTATATATAAAAATAATAATTTTTTTAAGAGAACTTATTTTTATATTTTTTTATGACTATACACAAGTTACCTTGTTTGCCATAGACATGTTAAAAAAAAGCCTTTTATATTAATTTTTTAATATCGCTCTTATTTTTTTATCATTTATAAGATTAAATCTCCCATGTTCAGATATTTCTTTAAATATTATGAAGAATTAAACATTTTGGAATTTGAATCAACCATTGAAAAACAGTTGGAAACTCATCAATAACAAAAGCAAAAAAAAAAAAAACAAAAATTAGTCCAAAAAAAAAAACACATCTATAATTCCATATCTTATACATCGACAAATCAAATTTATATTCATAAGTCATAAGCAAATAAAAAAAATTCAAATGGATGCAATCAAGTCCTCAAAGGTTAAAGCCATAACAGAGCGATCTCTCTCTCCACGAGAGCTTCTCTCTCTACGCTAAAGAGTTTTGTTTCTACCTAGGAGTGTTTGTGTTTACCCAAGTTTAGCCAGCACCCTTACCCCTCCAATCATCTCCCATCACTCCTTTTCACATTTGCTTCACACCTATCATGGTCCCCTTTACACTGTGTCAACCACCTCCTTTACACCATCTTTGAATCTTGCATACACCTTTTGGCTTCCCTCCTTTCTAAACAAAACATTATTCTCCCTTTGCCTTTTTTTTTCTTTTTCTTTTTCCCTCTAACTCCCCTTCTTTTCTTTTGTTTTTTGTGTGGTCCTTGTCGCTTGTGCTTGTGCTGAGTATTATTCTCTTAGTTATTTGTTATAGAGCTGTTGTTCCCCATCACGTGACCATGAGGGACCATTTTGCAGCACCCGACTTTGTTGATCTGAAAGTAGTGTGTTAGATGTGAGTATGGGCCCTTTTGTAGAAGAATCTGACTCCAATTCTCAAACCAGTAAGGATGGCGAGACTCCTTCACGAGACATGGGCCTGTTTTGGAGGCAGATCCTGAAAATATTGGCATGCAATGCAATTTTTAGGGCCATTATGCAATTGGCTTCATACTTGACTATAGGAAGTTTTTGATCTCGTATCTGCAACAACTTATCAATAGTGCATGGTGAATCCAAGGTGTGGCTACTGTTGTGGGTAAAGATTCATTCTTTAATCTGATTCATTTTGAGCACGCAAAAGGTCTAGAGCATATGTGTGCTGAAGGTCCATGGGCTGTCAATGGAGCTCTTCTTGTTTTGTAAAAATGGAAACCCAACTTGGTTCTAAACAGACTTCAACTAAACTATGTTTCTATATGGGTTCAGCCCTATAGTTTACCCCTTGAGTACCAATATCCAGAATTGGCTGAACAGATGGGTCATCTTATAGGATTTGTTGAGAGAGTTGATTGGGAGGATCGTATTCCTAAGAATATCAGGTTCATGTGTGTTCGTGTTCGTCTAGATCCGTGGATGCTGATCATATCTAGTTTTATGCTACACTTAGATGATGGCTCAAGGACGTGGATTTAGTGACGGTATGAAAGGGTACACAAATTATGCACCAGGTGTGGTTTGATCGGTCACACAGGGGGGCAGTGCAATGAGAGCATGGATGAAGTTGAGAGGAACTTGATTCATCAAAGGCATCGTATTCATAGGATTCATCATGTTCAGTATGGTTTTGATTCTATGGAGCCACACTTTCATAATGAGCTCATGACCTTTTACAATAGGAGACACTAGACTACTCAAGCTCGAAATGGCAACATACAACCCAATACCCATGGTCATTTCCACCACCCAGACCCAAACCTTAGACACCAACCACAACATGCTACTTCCCAGTCACACAAAGAGACTAACCATAATTTCTTGAACCCAGAAACTTAGACAATTCCTACCCCTCATATCAATCCAACAAATAGGAACCTCACCAATCTACCGCACCACCAGATAAACCATACAAGCCTGTATTCTACCATCTTTTCTCTAAATCTAGGAAACAACTCTACGCCTTTTATTCCCATGAATTCCCCTGCTCTTCCCCTACCTCCTCCCCCACACACCCAAACCAAAACAATGAACCTACCCTAGTCTATGAGGAAGCTTTGCATGGTTCCTAAACTGCAAACCAAAATGAAGAGAGTGCCCTCAATTCTTCACTTCGATGGACATGGGTGGATGGTACAGGTCCTTACATTACAATAAGTGAATTAAGAACACAAACGAAGATAAGCTCGGATATAGAGAGTGAATCTGAAACTATCAAAATGTTTAATCTAGACAAACTGAATGAAGATCATCCTGAGTGGTTACATAGGGATGTAGGAAAAATTCCTAAATCTATTGACTCCTTTATACACTCTTTGGTCAACAGGGTGGACAAAGAAAGACTACGGTTTGAATTTGGTAGTTCTACTACTGGGCCGAGACTAAGGAGGACTCATGATGTGGGCAACATCTAAATTCAGTTCAACACATGTCAGACCCACTGGTAGGAGCAACCCCTACTCAAGCTGTTACTTAGACACTGGGCTTAATATCATTTTTGGATTTGAGTCCCGTAGGCTAGGCCTAGGCCCAGGCCCTCCTTCCCCAACCTCATCTACTTTAGACCTTGGACTTCTTTCGATCCTGCATTGCAATGAATGGTTGGAAGGGACTTCTGGAGCTTCTAGGAAGAGGTTTGGATCAGAATTAGGGAGGCTAGGAAGAAATATATGGCAGAAGTTGCTCTGTAGATTTCTACATAAGGAAGGTAACAATGACACCCGTTTCGCTACATCCTTATACTATAACCTACCTTGCGTAAGTCCTTATGATGGGATGATCCTAGAAAATCTAGATGGGTTTTGGGAATCTGGTCCTATACTGCTTCCCCAACAACCATGAGGATTCTGAGTTGGAACTGTAGAGGTTTGGGCAAATTCTCTACACTTTTAAAATGTTAGAAAAAAGCCCAAGAATTGAAACTAGACATTATGTTCCTCATGCAGACTAGATTAGTAAAAGATAAAGGGAAACAAAGTTAGGTCAAATGTAGTTTTGCTGATGGGTGGGTTTTGGTGAGGGTCTGTTACTAGCATGGATGCCTAGACAAAGTCTTAAAGTAGTGTTTGCCACAAAACATCTTATCCATATTGATTTATTAGATAATAAAAGGAGTCCTCACTCAATCACTTTTGTGTATGGCCATCCTGAACATGCCAAGAGAGACCTTGTATGGCAACAACTTAAAACCCTAAAAGGTCATTCTCAACCAAATTGGCTCTATGTTGGAGACTTCAACCAAGTTCTGAGCAATCATGACAAATTGTCTTCCAATTAGGGGAACATTGTTGGTGCTCATTTGCTCCAACAAGTGATAACTAATCTCCAACTGTGTGATCTAGCAACCACTGGTCAGAGATTCACATGGATGAATAATAAAGAAGAGGATGATCTTGTGATGGAAAGATTGGATAGGGTCTTTGCCACGGTTGAATGGATTAATATGTACTCCTTATATTCTCTTAGAAATATGCCTATCCATTCTGACCATGGACCAATTGTTTTGGATCTAGAGGTCCAAGGTCCCTTTAGGAAAAGACCCTTTAGGTTTGAACACATGTGGACCACTCATCCTACTTGCATGATATGATTTAGCAGTCATGGGATTTCAGACTCATGGGTCTAGAGCTGCCCAATTGAGAAAAAAATTATCAAATGTGAGAAAGAAAGCTTTAGAGTGGAATATGGTGGTATTTGGTAAAGTGGAAAATGAAATAAAAAAGAAACAGGCTCAATTGCAGATACACTAGAATTCCATCAATTCTATTAAGAATGCAAAAAATGAAAAATCACTTAGGATGGAGATTAAGGATTTATTGGATAGAGAGGAATTGATGTAGGCTCAAAAGGCAAGGACAAAGTGGTTTTTTCAGGGGGATAGGAACACTAAATTTGTCAAAACTGTGGTTAAATAGAGGAGCTAGAAATAGAATCCTCCATATCAAGGATGGTCAGGGCACTTTCACTGACAAGCCTGATGAGATTGAGACCATTCTTAATTGCCACTTTATGGAAAACTATAAGAACAGAAACAATATCAGCATTGAGGATTTAGTTAAGGAGCTTCAAGTCCTACCTATTCCTACCTTATCTGCTCAAGATTGCAATTTTATCAATAGACCAATTTCAATTATGGAGGTTGAAGATACAATGTTTCAATTGAGGTCGCACAAAGCTCTTGGCCCTAATGATATTCCTGCCTTCTTCTTTCATGAATTCTAGCCCATTGTCAAGACAGATGTTATAAGCATTGTTCAAGCATTCTTCCACTCAGGATCACTCTTCAAACCTTTTAACCACACCTTCATCACTCTTATCCCTAAGATTACATATCCTGAGGAGGTTAACCATTGTAGGCCAATTAGTCTATGCAATGTCATTTATAATATTATTTCTAAAATTCTTGTTAATAGACTAAAACATCTTATGGACAATTATCGAAATGCTTTCATATGGGGAAGAAACATTTCTAACAATATACTCCTAGCTCATGAAATCCTTGATGTCCTTGGGAAAAAAAAGGGGGAAGAAATATAGCTTTGGGGCTTTGAAAATAGATAAGAGCAAAGCTTATGATAAAGTCAAATGGAATTTTATCAAGCAGTCTTCATTGTTATGTAGTTTAATTTTAAATGGATAAAGTGGATAATGGAGTGTATCACTTCAATGCATTACACCTTGTTAGTAAATGAGAACTTGACCAAGTCCTTCACCCCAACTCAGGGTTTAAGACAAGGGAGCCCTCTACCCCTATATTTGTTTATTTTATGTGCAAATATCTACTCCATCTCTTTGACACAAGCTGAGGTTTCTAACAATTTGAAAGGAGTAAAGGTTGGAAAAAGTGGCATTTCCTTTACCCACCTCATGTTTGCAGATGATTCCCTTTTGTTTCTCAAGAAAGACAGTCACTCCTTAGACACCTTATAGAAGATTTTGGAATGGTATTGTAAAGTATCGAGGCAATGCATCAACTTGTCCAAATCTGATTTATTTTGCTCCCCAAATATGCCTTTGGAAGATCAGAAAGCTTTAGCTAGAGATTTAAAAGTTAATTTGGTGCAAACTCCTAGCAAGTACCTTGGACTCAATTTCAAGTTGAGGGGCAACAAAGTGGTTGATTTTCAATTTTTGATTGCAAAAACTTCACTCCAAATTACAAGGATTGAAGGCTAGGTTACTGTCACAAATAGGAAGAACAACTCTAATTTGTTCTATCCTTCAATCCTTAACCCTATATACTTTCTCATGTTTTAGAATTCTTGAGCAGGTATGGACCAAGATGGATGCCTTTGTTAGAGCTTTTTGGTGGGGACATGGGCAAGGAGAGAAAAAGCTTCATCTAATTAAATGGGAAAGAATTTGTCAACCCAAGAGAAAGGGAGGTCCTGGTCTCAAGAAATTTAGCTTCATGAACCAAGCCATGCTTGCAAAGCAATATTGGAAGATCAGCCAAAATCCTAACTCTCTGCTAACAAGAACCTATAAGGCTAAGAATTTTCCTAATTGTGCTTTACAAGAGTGTACCCCAAAACCTCATCATTCTTGGTTTTGGAAGAATATCATTAACAAGATAACACTAAGTTGAGAGAAGGGAAATGGAGAATTGGTAATGGGTTTAATGTTCCTCTTAACCATCAAAACTAGTTCCCAAGCTTCCACTTAAATCTGGATCATCCTAGACTACCCACAAGCACAGTGGGAGATCTGATTGACCAGAATTCCACACCATGGAGAGCTGATTTGGTTCGAGTACTCTACCCTTTTTCCCTTGAGCAAAGAAATTTTACAGATTCCCTTATCCAAAACAAGTGTGGTGTAAGGCAAACTCCTATGGAAGTTTTCAGGTGATGGTGATTACAAAGTTAAAAAAGCTTATGAGATGCTAGTATAGGACTCATTTCCTCCTTGGACTGCTCATCTTCAAGAAGGAGTGTGGAATCTGATTTGGGGAGTTAAAGTTTCATTGAAAATTAACACTTTCATTTGGAAGCTCATTCAAGACAGACTTCCTACCCTTCTTAATCTGAGTAACAGAGGCATAACAAATCAAAATATGTGCCCCTTATGCAACTCTGAAGAAGAATCCTCAACTCACCTCTTCCTGCTCTGTCCATTCTCTAGAGCTTGCTGGCATGGATCAAATTTGGCCATCCACTCCACTGATTATAGCAATTCAAGTGTCCAACAATGGCTAACTTCCCTACTCATCAAGTTCAAAACCAGAGAAATAACATCGATGGCTTACTTATAAGCCATTTTCACAAACCTGTGGAATATTTGGACTCAAAGAAACATGGCGATTTATGAAGGATTAACTCCTAATCCTATGAGTGTAATCTTAACATCCCAATCTATGTCTTGCAAGTACAAGGAAGCTTTCTTTGAACAGCCAAGACACACCAGTCAACCAAGAACGACTAACTCATACCGATATCCACCTTCAAGACAGTGGCAGTTGATTGTTAAAATAGCAGGAGCTAGGAGCAAGAAGTCCAAGAGATGGTCTTCTGACCATGAAGCTATTAACATGTAGGGAGATAGCATTTTCTATGGTGTAACTAGTAGTGCAGCCAAGACAACTGGTGGAGCAATGTTGGATGCTGTGGTAGATGCTGGGATTAGAGCAAAGAACCATGGTTATCAGCGAGTTTTGTTTCTAGGAGCTAGCAAAAAATTAGTCCAAGTCCTTAAACATAGGAACAGGGGTGGAGCTGTATTGAAGCTTAAAATTTTGAAATTTTTTAAGTTATATATATATATATAATTATTTTAGTATTTTCAAAGTCTAGTCTATAAAAATAAGAGTAGGCCCCCCCAAATATTTGAATTAGTCCAATGATGCTCTTAAAAAAAATAATTGGTCTAATAATTATAGAGATATAACTTTATTTTTCGCAATTCTATTTTTGATTGTAAAATGTGCTCTTACATTTGTTAAATATTTGATAAAGTTTGGTATCAAGCACGTTTGAATTTATCTTTTTTAGCCCGTTATGTGGCGATTAACAAATCATCTACTCATTAAAAAAATGTTCTCACTAAAACTACACATGCAATGTGTCTTTAGTTGACATATAATAGGTTAGAGCAAGATAGCTTTAAATATGTTTGAAGCCTAACTTATTTTAATGTCTTTAGTTGCATGTTTTTGAATTTTTCATTAGTTCAATTGAAAGATTTTTTACTTTAGTATAAAATTTGATAATTTGGATTTAAAATGAAATTTTTTAAGAATTTCACTATGAAAATGGAAAAAATAAATTTTATTTTATAAAGATCATCATCAAACATAACTTTGATTGAAAATGCTAAGTTCTTTTTTTTTTGTAGTTGAGTGAGTGTATATATATAACTTATCAAATAAAAAAGTGTGTATATATGTGTGTATATATAATAATAAAAAACGTGTGTGTGTGTGTGTGTGTGTATATATATATATATATATGTATGTATATTAGGGTAGTATTGATAAATATATTAGTGCCACAACTTAGCCCCCATACAAAATTTCCTGGCTCCGCCTCTACATAGGAAGACTCCAAGTTGGCTTCATCAGACTAGAATAGCTGATCTAAATTTTCTGAACCAGAATGGACTTATGTTCAATATGTTCTTAGTGCCCCACTTGATTGGAAAACCTGTTTGGTTAGTAGCTAAATTGGCAACTCAAATGCCAATGAACTATTACTGGTACAATCCAGCACTTTTGCAACTTTGTTTATCTTCCTGTTTGGTATCAAAAAAAAAAAAAAGGTCAAAGCCACAAATGATTTAAAGTTAAGAGGTGCAGGAAATTTTTTTATTATGATTAAAAAATTCTATATCTGGACTAACAACTAAAACTCATTTGTCAAAAGAGGAAAAATCTGAGAAAAATTATTCTAAAAATTTCAAAAATTACCTTTTTTGTGTTAAAAGAAGAAACATTATTCTAACGTTATTGTGAGCAAATCCTATCCCAATTGTATATTATGATCATTAGAGACTATAGAAGCATTAAATTTGTTTAGGGCCTGTTTGACCTAGCTTATAAGTCAACTTATTTGATTTATGTATAATTTTTAGAACCTCTCTTTTTCTTATGAGAAATTATATTTTAGCATTATAAGACAATGAAAAAAAAAAAAAACTCATCCAAATCACTATTAAAGTGTGTGTGTATATATTGTATATACGCCAATTTGTACCAGTAAATATGCCAAAGCAATATTTAGATAGGTCCATGATAAAACTAAGCAATTACTTCGGTATGTCTCTCTCAATGCAAACTTGAAACATATTGAAAGCTCAAGAGATTGCATCTACAAAGTTTTATCTTAAAATGTTTTAATTGTGTGCATGGATTGAGTTAGAGTAGGTTTAAAGAATTTAATTTTCAACTCAACCCAACCTCTTTGGGTTGAAAATCTCCAACGGAACCTAACACAATAGCTCTAAAACCAACTCAACCTAATCCATTGGGCTGAGTTGCAAGCATTCTGTCAAGCCTAAAAAAAAAGGGAAAATTTCTTAATTTGGGCCAAAACTTCTAAAAAGAATTATACGCACATATATATATATATATATATATATATATATATATGCTTATATCTCAACCATTCAAAACAATTAGGATTTATTTTTACCAATAGAGAACTTCTTTTTTCCATACAAAAGGCATGCTATTCTAGGGGGATCTTTTTTTCGTGAAAATAAAATTCCCAAAGATGGCTCTTTTTCAAAAAGAAACTTTGTGGAGGGGAAAAAATCAAAGAGAAGAATTAAGAGCATGGCCATGGGTTTCCTAGACATTCTCGTTCCTCTTTCTACTTTTTTAATTGAAAATTGGTTTTAATATTATTCTTGTGATATTCAACACTTAGATATTTGATTCAAGCGCCAAAGAGCAAAAAAAGCAATTTCTCATCGTTTGATGGGCCTCCGAAAATGTTTTTTTTTTTAAATTTATTTTTTGATAATTTGATAGTTATAATAATAAGGAGGGGAATTCGAATATTTTTTTTCTTCTAATAAAGGAGAGTAGACTATACCACTGATCTGAGCTACAAAATTCTTAGCAAAATGACATGTTTATTTGAATTGAGTTGTCTATTATTTGAAGGATGAAATTTTATATTTATGATATTTTGCTCAAGGTCCTTGATATTTGGAAATTAAATGGTTGTACACTTTTTTTTTTTTGGTACACTTGTACATTATAAGAGTTAAATGTTATTTTCTATTTATAATTAGCAAGCAGAATGTTTAGGATAGGTCTCATATATTATAGGTCGAAGATTGGTTTTTTTTTTTTTTTTGTAAATCAGAATATGCATTGTTGAAAACTTGAAATGAGGATTCCATAGAAAATAACATAACCATGTTAGGATAGGTACAAAGTTAACTTGCTGTTAGGATCTGCCTATTTTTAATTTTTAAATGTTTTGTCACTGATTGGGTTTGAATTATGATGAAACTGACATGATTGAGGGTTTTTCTTCTTCTTCTTTTTTTTTTTTTTTTGTCTAAACTTTGTGATGGCATCTAATGCACGTGTTTTGGATGTCTCAAAATAAAATTATGATATACATACCAATAGGCCCAATTTATCACAAAATCTTATTTCGTCTGCCTTTTTAATTTGTGTTCGAGTACCAAAAAAATAAAGCATGTTCTGTTGAATCTTTTACATGACCAATTAATGTGATTTTTGGTCATGGTTTGTGTTCTTTAATGTAGTTCTAAATCCAACAGAACTTGATTTGAAATTGCGTAAATTTTTTTTTTTTTTTTTTTTTGAGAAATTGCGTAAATAGACTATAATAAATGAAAAAAAGGGTAGGTTGAGTATCGCAAAAAATTTATTAGATTGTGATGCAATATTATGGGATGGTTTAAGGACAATTTAAATAAATTTTAGGCTAAATAAAATATGCCTTTGAATGAAATTTGAGCTAGTTTTTCAGTAAATCTTATCATTTATTTCTCCAAATTTTCTTTTTGTTTTGTTATTAATTTTATGTATTATTCAGTGTATCAATACATTGTACGACTATCCTTGTCATTGTACTATTGGATGATTTGTCCAATTCTTCATGCCTACACAAAGGCATACCATGTACAATATTCTTATGTAGATTAGTACTGACAAACATTTAATATTTTCATTTTTCATGACATTAAAGCTCAAGCTCTAAGAAAAGTTTCTTCTTCTTTTCTAATGTCCTTCCGCGTCAGCACTGCTCTTAGACAATGTTCCTGACTTCATGTTACCATTTCAACTTATTTCTTGTGAGATATAGGTTGTCCATGTATCGATTTGAGTCAGAAACGGACGGGAAACCACTCAAACCGAGAGATCGAAGTATGAGCAATAAAACAATGCCAGAATTAGCCAAAAACAGCTTCCACAAGCGTCCACACACACAAGTTGAAGTTGAAGATTCTACATGTTAGCATATATGCCAACATGTAAAACTACACGCATTCTACCATATGTCACAGCCAGGTGCTACCAAGTTAGTCCCATCAAAGCACCCACTTCACGAGCCATGTTAACATCCCAATTAAGCTATTGCTCGTTAATGATCGACTTTGACTTTGATCAAGTGCATCTTACCTACTTTTTTTTTTTTTTTCTAAATGGCATAAAATGATTTCTCTTATCTCATCCACATAGTTATTGATGAGGATAATTACACCCTTTAGGCTCAAGTTATGTGCAGTTTCCTCAAAGACCGCAAATTTTAGCTTTATGTCATTGGAAAGGCATAAGGCTATCATTTAGAATGAGATTGATGATGACTTCACAATCCTGCCTAGCTCCACACACACACTTCTTCTCCATCCATCAACATGGAATTTGTTGGTTATGACTTATGACACAACTAAGAACTACGGTGTTGTTAGGACTCTTACATGATAGCTATTGACTCATCTTAATGATTGTATTATACACTTGCATTGTATTGTAATAATTCCCTAGGCGGGTAATAAGTTACTGTTGCAGTTACAGCTATGCCGAGTTGGATAGATTAACTAACTACCTAATTGTGCCTACTAATAAGGGAATGGTGCTGTGATTGGAATTAAGCAGAAATAAGAACACTCTTAGTCTCTGTCTCTCTCCTCTATATTCTTTGGAGGAACAATTCACTTGAAGTAATTATCTTAATTCCACCATTTTCATTCTTTAGAACTGTTAAAGCCTTATATGGTTTTCCTCCTCCAAAGTTACAAGCTTATGTTCTGGTACTACTAGGGTGGAGGTTGTTGACACCTTGTTGCAACAAAGGCAAGATGTCCTAGCTCTACTTAAAAGGGTAATTTGGTGGCTGCACATGAAAAAATGAGACTCTGAGCAGATAAGCATCGTACTGCCAGATCTTTCCAAGTTATTGACTGGATTTATCTGAGACTTTAACCATATAAGCAGCAATCTTTAGCTTACAAGGGCAAGTGGAAGTTCTCTCCAAGGTACTTTAGACCCTTCAAGGTGTTGATACAGGTTGGACTAATGGCTTATAGGCTGGACATACCTTCAGACTAAGATCCATCCTGTATTTCATTTTTCTTGCTTAAAGCTTAAGCTGGGACAACATATAATTCCTTTCCCTACACTGCCCCCTCAAGATGATGGAGGACATCTAGTGCCAAAACCTGTTGTTGTGTTGCAGACAAAGCCAAAAACTCCGAGGTCTAGAACTATTACTGAGGTTTTGGTTCAATGGCTGAGAGCAAGACCTAAAGATGCTACTTGGGAATTACTTTACAAGCTACAACTCCTTTTTCCTCACCATGTGGGCAAGGTGCTTTAAATTGGGAAAGAAATGTTCGGACTCCTACATGATAGGCTATTGACTCATCTGTATGATTGTATTGTCCACTAGCATTGTATTGTAAATTTGTAATAATTCCCTAGGTAGGTAATCAGTTACTATATATTGTAGTTACAATTGTTCTGAGTTGGTTAAACTAACTAACTACCTAATTGTGCCTATTAATTAGAGAATGATACCGTGATTGGAATTAAGCTGAAATAAGAACACTCTTAGTCTCAGTCTCTCTTCTCTATTCTTAGGAGGACCAGTTCCCTCAAAGTAACCAACTTAATTTCACGATTTTCATTCTTTAGAAGTTAGAACTGTTTAACAGGTGTTGGGGCCAATACTGGAAAAGGGATTTTTTTTTTTTTTTTTTTTTTTTTGCAATCACAGCTTTTAAAACAATTTTTTTATAAATTTTTTTTAGAGTAATTTTGAAAACTTCTAACTTGTATTTTTTTTTTTTTAGGAAATAAGACATTTAATGATGTTCCCTAAAAAGTTAGGTTTTTTTAATTAAGTATGCCAAACAATTGAGAGGACATAAAAAGTAATTAACAATCTAATTAATCTTAGTTATGATCACAAAATGACTCAAAATTGATAATAAACTAGTAATTACCTATAAAGATATCATAAAATTAAAGCAAAATTGAATAAGAAGGAAAATGGGAGTCAAAAGTCAAAGTGACAATCAACACTTGCACCAGATGGTGAAATAGCAATCAACACACATAATAAGGTATATCACCAGATGGTAAAATAGCAATCAACACACAGAATAGGGTATTTCAGCACTTTTAGTGCCTAGATGTTGATTTTCAATTAACTGCTCAATTTTTTTTTTAAAGTACTACGTCCATAATACTTTTACAGTATTTTCATAACAAATCATAAGTGATAAGTTATTATTAGTTCTAATTTAAAAGTATTACTGAAATTATTTTTTTGCTTACTAATAACAACTCATAACATCCTGTTATTTACAATTTGTTATGAAAGTGTTGTGAAAATGTTGTAAATATATCCTTTCTCATTTTTTTTAGTACTTTCTCTTATTTTATCACTTTGGGAGATACATATGAGTTGGATACTTTTAAGATGAAGACTGTTAATAGGTTTCTAAGTCTTAGAGACCTTTCTTCATTCAATAGAGACTTAACAAATAAAGCGGAGAGGTGCAAAAAGAAGAGAGTGACAATTGAGAATCATATTTCCTCTTGAAAATATAGCCTAGAGCCACTAATTTTTTAGTGGGGAAAAAACTCAACTCCTTTCATTTAAATGATGACCATTTCACATTAACAAATATGAACTGTAAATCACTCAAAATCAACACACATGCTACACTTATGCATCATAATCCACAACCACGGGATATTCCATTCCCAAATCCTACATTGTGTGAAAACGTAACAAGAAACTCAAGGATTTCTACCAATGAACTACTCTCTTGAGTCTTCTTAAACCTTATAGTGTTCAAGCAGCTAGCCTTTGACTCGAACTTAACCTAACCAAATTATTCTGTATTCAACCCACATTAACGCATGTTTTGGTACGTGAATTTTCCAACACAAACCTAAATCCTGACAGTTTAGGTGCAACTGAAGCTAATGAAAAATTTGTCCCATCAAATATATTATTCCATTAGTAGTTTCCAATATAAAGTGGTCAAAATGTCATGGCTTATAAAATCCAAAGCTTAAAAAGGACAATTTAAAAAGTTGGAGCTTGATTTGTCACAAGAGAGAATGTTACGAACTACCATGTGGACAGCAGTTAGATGACTTTGGTAGTTTGAATTGCTTAGGAGTTAACTTTATCTTAGCTATTGGTTGTAATCTAATATTTCAAATAATTGTTATTTAGTAGGATAGCAATTGCCTTTATCCTTATCAGCTTAGTAGGATAGCAGTTGTAGGAATTGTTTCAATCGTTTAGGTGTTGGTTTGTTTTTACTTTCAGTTGTAAGTCTATATAAGGTTTATATATGATTAATAAAGAGGTATCAGAATATTTTTAGTAAAAAACTCAAGCTTTGATTGTTAGGAGGCGCTGGTTATCCCTCAAAATATAACCATAAATTTCTTCTTGTCTACTGTTTTATTTCAGAAAATGCTGCTCGTGGCCGAGGAGGGGTCGTATCAGAGCGCTAAATGGTTAAAATACAATAAATTCATGCATTAAATTAAAGGATTTTGAGTGTTGTGAGCCTAATGCTATGGTATACGTAGAAGCGTAATCTTTGGAATGAACAAGATGGGGTTACTATCACCTATTCCTCTTTTAATCCTAATCCTTGAACCAGTTTAATGGTTATCTAGGCCATAAGCCTGAGCGGTGACTCTTATTATATTCACCATAACTGAATGGATCTTAATTTCTCATACAGATCTTGACCTTGCAATATACAACCCAAATAACACGAACAAATATAGATACCACTCAGTGTTAAAACTCATCTGAACAAACTTCACCTTAGCTGCTTAGGATTAGAGAGTTGCACTAGCAGGGTCGGATTTAGGAATACATGTTTCTAAAAAAATATTGTGATACATGTCCTTAATTACATGAGTATGACTAAAAGTTTTGTATCTTAACCGGCAACTATCGACGGTTTTTACAGAGACGTTTAAGGTTGAAATCCCTCCCTTCTATTGTATCTATCGGATTATCTAAAAAAAAATACAAGCGTAAAAAATAAAATAAAATAAAAAAAGAAACTTATGATCAGTGATTTACGTAGGGTGATGATCGATCTGAGGAGTACTAGGATGCTCATGGATATCCCACTTCCATGCAAGTCTCCCAAAAGACTCTGTCCTCCATTTCATCCACATCAATTTTATTAACCTTTGTTTCCTCTTCTCCCTCTTTTTTTGACAAACATCTTGAAGTTACATCTGAAAATCTCATCTTGCAGCTACTTGTACTAAGTTCCTGGTGATCATCCCCATCAACACCAATAGAATCACCAGAATCTTGATCATCACAATCAACAGCCTTAGTAAAACCAAGTGTATTGTCCCTTGCGTCATAGCTACACGACTCAGCATCCTGGTCATCATAAGCTGCACCAACATCTGCATGTATTTTATTAGGGTCAGCAGCATCGGTCTCAGAATCTGCAGTATCCTCGAAAAAAAGAGAGGAAGACACATCCACACCATTTTTAGAGTCCATTTTTCATTCCTGCCCAATATAGGGAACGAAAAGTAATAAATATTTTATTAAAGTTTAGGTGAACTTTGATGCTCATTTAGTATTTCTTTTGTTATATAGTAGTCATTCAAAACTAGTGGCTGTTTGTTGATGTGATAACGACTACCGATTCATCTCACCTTTCTAGTCAAAAGGAAGGGGGTAGGTTCTTGCTTGACATTCCAATTTGATGGTGGTTTTCACGTCATCCATCCACCGGCTTTCCAGAGTCTTGGTCTTCGGCCTAAAAAATAGGACTAGATATAGAATCATACCATTTTTTCATAATTATTTTACGTGGCAGATTATAGCTAGTTACTTATTACTCAAATATAAGACTGATTCTAGAATCACATTATTTTTAACAACTATCTCATGTTCTAAATTATTTTTTATAACTATTTTATGTAGTAAATTATGGCTAGCTATTTGTCACACAAAAATAGGACTAATTCTAGAATTACACTATTTTTCACAACAATCTTATGTTCCATATTATAACTAATTACTCATCATTTTTATATAAATCCATTACTTTTTTACTGTTCACAACTGTCACATCAAATCTATATAAAAAAGTTATAGCACAAAAGAGTGCGGTGCTATATTTTTTCCAAAAATAGAGGAAAAGGAAATGAGGGTAACAATTTTCTTTTGGAAGTGTATTGTCGTTAACTGAGGAAGAGATAGGGAAATAATTCTAATAATTTTAATTACACAAAAAAATTTATTACAATTGGTGACATGATTTAGAGTAATACTACTCACTTGGATCCAACACGGACTCCACTTTTTTATGCACCAATCACAATAAGTAATATCATCTATTATAAAAAAAATATTGTACCCTTATATTTATTGTAATATCTCTTGCATTACTAATTTCAATAAATATAATCCACATATGAGTCCCCCTTTCACACCTCTCTCTCTTTTCTCTGAAGTTGGGAATGACCAACCCGGGGGAAGAAAATGAATTCCTCTCTTTTCCATTCCTCATCCCACTTCTTCCAATTAAAAAAAAAAATGAAATTCCTCCTCGTTTTCCTAACATCTAGGAGCCGTTTGGTAACGTCATTATAGTAACATTTGTTTATATTTTTTGGAAATACGTGTGAGTAAAAAAATGTGTAAATATGCATGTAATATTATTTAAAAACTGAAAACATGTATTTAAATATATATATATATATACCAAAAGGGCCCTCAATTCCTTTCTTTCTTTTTATTTTGCTAAATACCTCTACATTCCTTTCATATCTTTTTTTTTTTTTTTTTTTTCTGTCATCTATTCTCCTTTCGTATCCCTTTTTAAGGTTGAAAATAAGTCGAATTGTTTATAAATAATTAAGATTTAACTTAATATATATATATATATATATATTCTTTTATGTAAACAAATCAAATTCAAGCCAATGTTTGGTTAAATTATCCAACAAATTAAACTCAAATATAGCAATGTATTTGTTAATAAACTTATCAAGTATTTGAATTATGTAAGTTATTTATTAATAACATAACTATAGCATTTTGTATCAATATATGATATATAACAATATAAGATGGATGAATCTAATTTTCATAAGCTCATAATTGAAAATTTAATTTATCTAGTTAATTCAAATAAATGCTAAATTTTAATTATTAATTTTGAGTATAAAATTTTGAGAGATAAAAATTTTTTGCCATGATATTTACTTTATATGAGAAATATAAAAAATTAATTAATTAGTTTGCGAACAAACTCAAACTTGACAAAAAAAAATGAACCAAGTCTAAATATGTAATCTTAATTAATGATGAGCTCAATTTTATGCTCAGTCATATTCAAAATATAATTAAATGAACTAATCCTAAACTTTTTAATATATGATCCTACTCAATTCATTGGTTATATAGAGTGGGCATCTCATAGCATTTGTGTCTCAAGTGTGCACGAGACTCACATATTGTGAGTTTGTGACAAACCCACAAAGATATAATAACCCTTACCTACCATTTTCCTTCAAACTAAAATGTATAACGATATTTAAGAGATAGTCTAATGGTAATGGTATCATTTATGATATCTCATATATATTGTTCAAATACCTCAGCTTGCTCCCACACTGTCTATCTATTAAAATAAATTAATAACAAAGGGAAAAAATATTAAAAACAAGAAAATATATCTCAACTTATTACTGATAAATCTATCAGAGAGTAACAGTTAATAATCCCACTGTGAATAGTGATCTTTACTCGAAAGTCTACTAAACTAGAACATTACATACATTAAAGTGAAAGCAATTCAAAACTTGAAAAAATGGAAACACACTGTCTGTGACTGACTGGCAAGTGAAGTCGAGGATGTAATTTGGTGTTCATATATTATGTCAGCTTCTCCCTTCACTAATAGAAGTCTAAAGTGACATTTCTATCTTAATTTGGGGTTTACCGACGCGTCCTACACATCGCATTCAGGCACGAAAAAGTGACAAATCGCATTTATTAGTGTAAAAGCACTTTATTTCGTCCTTTGCCCATTGTGCACTTCTTTCATCAACCTCCAAATGCTTATATCAAGCTTTGAGCTCAGGAGTCAAGGGTGAAATCTCCTGCATCCAATGCATTTAAGCTATATATTTGACCCATAGCCAGTGTTCATAAATCAGTCTTAACTCTTGAGTATTACTATTTTTCATGTTAATGCATTGAGACATTTTTGTGTATGTGTCACGTGTCAATCGGTGGAGGGCCGGCCTTGTTGGACCCAAGTTCGTTTTGGAAGTCAAGGCCAGAACTCACACCAGCCCGAGACAAGCCAATGGTTATGTTGCATTAATTTTTTCAAAACTACAACAAAACTCCAGTTCAGGAGAGAGTACAGGTAATAATGAACGAGCTTTGACATGAAAGATATGTATATATCTCTTCAATCCAGCACCTCATCTCCCAAGAAGAACAGCTCTGCTTCAGGCCTCTGGGGCAAGAAGATTATAGGATAGCTGTGTGTGTTTTTTTTTTTTTTCTCTTAAAAAAAAAGTAACAAGGATATGGTTATTTGACAAGTGTTATGCATTGTTTTTAACAAGAATGGGAAGAAGATGGCAGCTAGGGCCATAACTTATTTTGATGTTTGAACTTATGTAGGCAAGAGCTCAGTTCGTTTGAAAGCTTCAAAAGATGCCACTTCCTTTCGTTCATGCTTTTAAGTTTTAACAGGAGCATCTCAACCATAACATTAGAGGTGCTACCCCATGATAGCTTGTCTCTTGCAGCTTGCTTTGCTAACATCTATTACAGATTTTGCTATCACGAAGCTGCTTTTGTTACGGGTGGATTGATAAATATGGTACATCATGGCATGTAATTGCAACAAAGTCTATTATCATCTGCTTCTGTATATAGCTCCCTCCCCTTTTCACACATCTACTGCATTAGATTTCTACATATCTACATCTCTAACAACCAAAAACACAGATCTACATTTATGAATCCAGATTTACATACATTTTACGTAAAAACAACTCAAGTTCAACAGCAAAACCAATTCCAAAATTTGTACTGAAACTCAAATCGACTATTTCGTTCCAGTGTTGTGAACAAATGCATTATTTTCCACAACAAAGATCCTAACATGTTAAACCATCAGAGAAATAAACCTGAGAGGAAACTGCAACAGAATAAAGCTAAGAATTTTTTCTTGGTTGTGCGTCATGATCTCTCCAAGGATTGAGAGCTTCTTTAATTGCCTGAGCTTCAGGGGAATTCTCCCAAGTTCGCTTTTCTGCCTCCAGAACGGTCACTTGGTCATCTGCATAGTAAGAGAATAACAGGAAAACTAATTGTTAGCATAATAATCAATTGACTGAATGTGACAGGTGCTCTTAACATAATTATGGAAGGATTATACTAGATGACACCAAACAACATTTGATAACAATAGCTAAATTTTCAAATAAGTCAGCAGTTGGACAGTGGAAAATTTTGTCATATGTCAAAGATAAACCCTGGTTTTAAGTGTGAAACCAGCAGCCCATTATCCATACTGCAACAAAAAATATGCAAGTGTGAATGTGTGATGCCTTATGCCATTGAGGCCATATAACTTAAGATACACACCTAGTTCTAGGTGGACCTAACTTCAAGGACCAAGGTTTGGTGAAAATGATGCTGGTTTTCACTTCTACAATAGGAAGGCAACTGACTCTAATAATCATTTAAATTTGAAATATGCACAAAGAAGATATTCAAAATCTGATTTTGGAAATTTTCAAATTGTAATTAGTGAAACAGGCCTTCTGCACTGATGTCAACATGGTGAAGGGAAATAAGTATGATCTATTAATTTATGCACATCGATTCATCCCATACAAATGTCACCCAAGGAGTCAAGTAACCACAAATTCTCTCATTACTTTACTTCTCTCCCCAAAATCAGATTTCTTCAATATTGGATATAGGATATTTGGATGTGAACCAAGACGAACACAATTGGAAAGTAAAGTAAATATCTTTATCAGGCAGAGTAACTTTGTGAGAGTGTATAATACTCACTGCAGCCAGTTTCACATTATCCTAAACCAAATTTGCTTCTTAAAAAAATTATCACAGATAAAATTCCACGCATATGCAGACACACCCATTAACAACAATAAGCTTAGGCGCTGTTTGATTAGCATTTACCCAAAAAAACAAACTTCAAAAAAATAAAAAATTACTCTGATAAAATTCTATGCATATACAGGCACACCCTTTAACAACAAGAAGCTTAGGTACTGTTTCCTTTGCATTCACCCCAAAACTTGGTTTAAAAAAACCATTTTGATAAACAATAATATTAAATCAATAGCCAAAGCAAACAAAAACCAAATTGAATTGCTTTTAAAACATTAATAAGGTTCATTGAAGAAAAAGGAAATCAAAAGGGTAAGATTGTAAATAAGGGTCATAAAACAAAATGGAAGATTATCATACAGAAGCCGGTTTTGATCATAAACAACTCCATTGAAGCTCCAATGAGAGCTGAAACTACCCCAATCTTTACGTACCAATCCACAAACTTCATTCTTTCACTGTATATATCAAAATAATTTTAGTTAAAAACAAAACAAAAAGATTCAATTTTGAAATTCAAAACTAGTTCAGACCCTCCATTGCTCTGTTGGGTAATCGAGAAAATGTAAGAAAATAAAATATAATAAAGTAAAAATTACCTGTTGGAGCGAATTGGGAGAGGAGGGGTTACAGTGCAAACTGTGGAAATGGAGGTAAGGAAGACTGGCTAACTTGGGCTTCGTAGTTTTGTACAACTTTGTTAACAAGTGATATATGTGCTACAAGTCGTTTTGAAGGAAGGCATTTGGAGGAAAATCTGTGTGTGTTAGGTTTTGTTTATAAGCGTTTAGGAGAAAATTTGTGATGAGTTGTTTATGTAAATTGTATATTTAACTCACAATTTTAAATATTTTGTTTCAAAAAAGTGTATATTGTTATATGATAGATAGAAAATAATGTAGTAAACATAATTCATAATATTGAGATAATTTTTATTAAGCATGGCAAACAGGTCGAATCAACACCATTTGTGTTTGGAAAAAAAATGGGTTGCAAACAGTCAGGTTGATTGGGTTACAGGTTGACTCGTATTTTTTCACATGCAGAAAAAATAATAACAATAAATATGATCATATCATCTTTGTAAACAATACACAAACTCTTATGTTTGCACAATTCAAAATCTATTAGTGATATCACCATCATAAAAGAATGAAAAAAAAATGTACGAAATGTCATCGACCATGTCAAGTTATCCACCTCCTTAGGTGCATCTATTCTTGTGGCCTGTAAAATAATAATGATAAAGTTAAATAACTAAATTAAAAAAATTTAATAATAAAGCACAACATAGTAGGTAAAGAAAAATAAGCAAATATTTAATATCAATTGCACTCCAATCTAGTAATAGAATTATTCATATTTGAGAGCTGCACCTTAAGATGATGAATAATTTCATTAGTATTTTCATGTATAATGCAAAATTTTAATATAACTTAAGTATACAATAAAATTTAGTCAATATAGAATTAAAATTTTATAACAATGACTATCCTACAAGTGAATTAAATTAACATAGCTTCCACATTCTTTGGTAAAAAAAAAAAAATCGATAACTGAATAAGAATTATACTTCAAATGCTAAAAGTTGATTTAGAATACTCACGAGATTGCATATCATTAAAGTCTAAAGATAGCTCAAAAACCCAATTATAATTTTGGGTAAACTACGTTTTTTGTCCCTATCCTTTATGCCATATTTTAATTTGATTTCTAACCTTTAAATTGTGCTAATTTGTTCCCTAACTTTTTAATACCGTGTCAATTTAATCCCTACCATTATCTTTTAAATGAAAATTGATGACATGTTTAATGGCCAAAAAAAAAATTAGCTTTTGTTAATGTGAGAATAAACTAAAATTTTATTTTGGCCATTTGTCATGTCAAAAATTTTCATCTAAGATATAACGGTAGAGACTAAATTGATACAATATTGAAAGGTTAGAGACCAAATTGAATTATGGTGTAAAAGATAGGGACCAAATATGTAGTTTACCCTATAATTTTCTTTCTACCAAGAGAGAACACCAAACTTTGCATATTACATTCGAATAATAATAATAATAATAATAATAATAATAATAATAATAAGCAAAAAGTTCTTTTTTTATATTTAAGGGGGGGGTCAAACTGGGTTTGGTTGAGTACAGGTTAACCCTACCCAAATTGGTGTTTCAATAAGTCATGTGCAGGTTGACCTATTTTTCGTTCAATTCGAGTCCAATTTTTCCAAGTTTAGGTGAAACTTATGAAATAGCATGAATTCTATTTGTCATGTCACTATTTCCTATCCACCACATAATCCTCTTTAAAAAAAAAAAAAAACCAAAAAACAAGGATATTGAAAGCTCTTCATGTGAGGACACTGTTGGATAAAATTCTGGTTTTGTATCTCATACAAAACACACAGCGGAAGCAACAAACAAGGATCTATTTCATTCATGATTGACAACATGCACTCTATAAATTTCAGAATTTAAGAACAAGATAGGGTACCTTGGTGTGGAGAAATTCAAAACAAAGATTAGAAGCACTTGGGAAAACTTTTAATCTTCACTCCAATTCCACTTTACGCCCAAGATGTGTGGTCTCTCAATCAGTTTCCAAAGGGAGAACGAAAGTGTGTCTCACACTCTCTCTTTTTCTCTACGAAAAATCACACTTAAAAAAATTCTGTATGTTTCTCCCTTTATAACTAACTGATTATCTAATTGGGCCGGCCTATTGGGCCTTTCCAATTGGGCTTTAATGTGTGGCTTGGAATGGGACCAAAAGGGACCAATAAGACACTAGCTCCAATGGGCCTTGGGCTTTTCCGTCAACTCTTGACAAGTCCAAAGTTACCATTAATTATATTTAATACCACTATATAAATATAATTGCACTCTAGGCCTTATTAATAAATTATATCCCAAGACTTTATTTTACACACAACCCCTTCATAAAATATTCGTAGTAATACAAAATCATAAATATAGACTGCCACTTTGTAAATTACTACATCTTATCCTTGAGTACCCGGTTTAATCCTTTAAAGTTATTCATCATATATTTTTGAAATCCAATTTCATAAATATATACTTTAGTAATTTCTTACCAAAGTGGTTAGACCTAACTCTCTGAATAACCAAACTCATTAAACTTATCTCAAGGGAATATTTTGTATCTCCATTAAGAGACTATGAATTCCATCTTAAGAATATATGTTCCATCAACACTAAATGTGGTTGCCCAACATACTGAGGTTTTGACCGTTACTTTAGATCTCACTCCTGATATATCAAAGCAACCTACATCTCATGATCAAGTCCATTATTCTCTCAGGATTAAGAGTTCATGCAAATAGAAGTCGTGAGATTTATTATTCATTTGACAGTCGTTAAAAGAATAATAAATCTCACAGCGGTCCAGTTCAATATGTCTTAACTCTTAAAACATATCAACATATCAACTAGAAGTCACCACTTCCATGATCAAGACAAATCATCTTAGTTGATACGTTATAGTCTTCGCAGATGAAATGCCCAATTTCATCACCGACTACGAACTATAAATTCTGAGTTTACAAAGAACTTGTGATTTATATCTTTTGTGACTAAATCACATAAATCACATACTATGCATCTCATGGACTATATGATAATGTCCAAATATTCATGTTTCCATTATTTTAGATAAAAATAAACAACTTTATTAAACACAACATTAAGTCATACATAATGTCATACATAGCATCATACAATAGGATTTAAGGGCATATATCCTAACAATCTCCCACTTGCCCTAAAGACTATTGTGCACTAATCTAACTCCCATTCCCTCCAAATGTGACTCGAAAGTCCTTTGAGGCAAGGTTTTGGTAAAAGGATCTGCTAGATTATTTGCACTTTCAATCTTTGCCACCACAACATCTCCACGAGCAACAATGTCTCGAATGATATGGTACTTCCTCTCAATGTGCTTTCTTTTCTTGTGATTTCTTGGATCTTTGGATTGGGCAACCGCTCCACTATTATCACAAAACAATGTGATGGGAACTTGCTCCATTCTTATAACACCAAGATCAGAAAGGAATTTCTTGAGCCAAACAGCCTCCTTTGCTTCTTCACAAGCAGCAACGTACTCGGCTTCCATGGTGGAGTCCGCAATGCAAGATTGCTTAACACTCCTCCAACTTATGGCTCCACCTCCCAAGGTGAAAACACATCCTGAAGTGGATTTTTTGAAATCTAGATCCGATTGAAAATCTGAATCTGTATAGCCAATGGGAATCAAATCCTCACAATGGTAAACAAGCATATAATTTCTCGTTCTCCTAAGATACTTGAGAATATGCTTTACAGCTTGCCAATGTTTTGGTCCTGGATTTGATTGATATCGGCTGACCATGCCAACTGAATAACAAATGTCTGGTCTAGTACAAAGCATGGCATACATGAGACTTCTTACTGCAGAAGCATAAGGAACTTGTCTCATCATATTTTCTTCCTCTTGAGTCTTAGGCCGTTGGTCATCAGACAGAGGAACTCCATGTCTAAAAGGAAGCAATCCTTTCTTGGAGTTTTGCATGCTAAACCGTTCTAGAACCTTATCTATATATCCAGCTTGTGATAAGCCTAACATCTTATTCTTGCGATCTCGCCAAAGCTTGATCCCTAGAATAAAGTTAGCCTCACCCAAGTCCTTCATATCAAATTGGCTAGACAACCAAACTTTAACCGATGACATTACCCCTACATCATTTCCAATGAGTAGAATATCATCAACATAAAGCACTAGGAACATTACTACTTTGTCTCGATGTCTTTTGTACACACATGGTTCATCAAGATTTTGTTCAAAACCAAATGACTTGATTGCTTGATCAAATCTGATGTTCCATGACCTAGATGCTTGTTTAAGTCCATAAATGGACCTATTCAACTTGCATACCATATGCTCTTGGTTCTTTGCTATGAATCCTTCTGGTTGCATCATGTATATTTCTTCTTCAAGATTGCCATTAAGAAATGCAGTCTTGACATCCATTTGCCAAATCTCATAATCATAATGAGCAGCAATGGATAAGAGAATTCTGATAGACTTAAGCATGGCTACTGGCGAAAAAGTTTCATCATAATCAATACCTTCTTTTTGTGTATACCCTTTCGCCACTAGTCTTGCTTTAAAGGTTTCAACCTTTCCATCTATCCCTCTCTTCCTCTTGTAAACCCATTTGCAATCAACAGGTTTAATGCCGTTAGGCGCCTTTACAAGATCCCATACATGATTGGAATACATAGAATCCAATTCAGATTTCATAGCTAAGACCCAATGATGTGCATCTATATCATTAATTGCCTCCTCATAAGTGTAGGGATCCGATTCTGCCTCTTCTGAGATAGCTATATAAGTTTCTCCCAAACCTCTAAATCTCATAGGAGGCTGAATAATTCTCCCACTACGACGAGGCACCTGTGTACTAGTCATCTCATGAGTAATGTCTTGTGGTGTATCCAATACAGCCACATCATCCCTAGTTTCATCCACTGGTTGTTCAACTACAGGTTTACTTATTTCAGCCAAGACAACTCTACTTCTAGGATTAAAATTATTCACATAATCATCCTCCAAAAATTTGGCATGGGTGCTAACAAACACTTTGTTATCCTTATGATTATAGAATAAATAACCCTTTGTTTCTTTTGAATACCCTAAAAACATGCATACTTCAGTTTTAGTTTCCAACTTAGTAGACTTCCCTTTCAACACATGTGATGGACATCCCCAAATGTGGAGATATTTCATACTAGGCTTACGCCCACTCCACAATTCCTTAGGTGTGTTGGGAACAGATTTTGATGGAACTAAATTCAAAACATGCATAGCAGTTTTTAGTGCATATCCCCAAAAAGAAACTGGTAAAGTTGAGTAATTCATAATGGACCTAACCATTTCTAAAAGAGTCCTATTCCTTCTTTCTGCTACACCATTTTGTTGGAGAGTTCCAGGTGCAGTCAATTGGGATACAATCCCATTCTGAATTAGATAATCCTTGAAATCCCCAAGAAGGTATTCGCCACCTCGATCAGATCGAATGGCCTTTATGCGCTTACCCAATTGATTTTCAACTTCAGCCCTAAACTCTTTGAACTTGTCAAAGGCTTCGGACTTCCGTCTCATTAGGTACACATAACCATATCTTGAGTAATCATCCGTAAAAGTGATGAAATACTCATAACCTCCTTTTGCTTGGGTTGACATAGGACCACATACATCTGTATGAACTAATTCAAGCAACTCTTGGGCTCTTCTACCTTTTGCATTAAAAGGTCGTTTGGTCATCTTACCTTCCAAACAAGATTCGCAAACTGGAAAGCCATCAAAGTCCATGGGCTGTAAAAGTCCATCTTTGATTAGTCTTTGAATCCTATTTGAATTAATATGACCCAAACGCAAGTGCCATAGATATGCATCACTAGTAGAAGGAAACTTTCTCTTTAATGATTTTACATGAGAGCTACTATCTATTTCAGAATTGTATAATTCATGCATGTCAGGAGTTAAAATATAAAGACCATCCACAATATTGCCAGAACAGATAAACATTTTATTCTTCTTTATTACAACATTGTCTTTCAGGATAACACAATATCCATGTTTACCTAAGTAAGTTGCAGAAATTAAATTCCTACGAACATTAGGTACATACAAACAATCTTCCAATATTAACACTTTAGACTTAAAACACAAATTATACACTCCAACAGCTACAACTGGAATCCTGCTCCCATCAGCCAAAGTAAGAAATAGTTCTCCCTCATTCAACTTTCTGGTCTCCTGGAACCCCTGCAAAGAATTGTAGATATGATTAGTACAACCTGAATCCACACACCAGGAATTTGTTGGATTCTGTACCAAACATATTTCAAGAAGAAAGGAACTATTCATACCCTTATTCTTGGCAGCCTTGAATATTGGACAATTCCTCTTCCAATGTCCTTTCTCACCACAATGGAAACACTTTCCTTTGCTTTTCTTTCCTTTCTCGGCAACCCCTAAGGCAATTTGTTTACCATTTTTCTTAGTGAAGTCCTTCTTCTTCTTCTTACCTTTGCCTTTCGACTTAGGTGGAGAGGTAGAAGCTTCACCCACATAGGCTTCAACACTAAAAATACCAAGGATGCCTTCCGCCGCCACTAACTCATTCATTAATTCAGACAAAGAGTAAATCTTTTTGTTCATATTATAATTGAGTTTGAATTCCTTGAATGAATCCGGTAGTGACTGGAGTATCATATCCACTTGGGATTCTCCATCAATGTCAGCACCTAAAACTTCTAATGTGTTCAGATTAGCAATCATCCTAAGACAATGCTCCCTCACTGAACTTCCTGCAGCCATTTTGGTGTTATAAATTTGCCTCATGGTTTCTTGCCTTGCAGACCGGCCTTGCTCACCAAACATCTCCTTCAGACTTAGCATGATATCCGAAGCATGTTCTACATCCTGCATTTGATGCTGTAGAACATTTGAAATAGATGCTAGGATATAGCACTTGGCCATCTCATTAGATTTCTGCCAACGATCATATCGCTGTTTTTCCTCAATAGGAGCATCTAATGAAGGAAAGCTAGGACATGGTTGAGTAAGCACATATTTATGCTCTTCAGCAGTAAGAACAATGTCCAAATTCCTTTTCCAGTCAACATAGTTGGATCCAGTCAGTTTGTTTTGGTTAAGAATAGCAACAAGTGGGCTAAATGATGCCATGATTTAAATCTGAAAATAATAAACATGAATACAATAAGTAAACTGGACATTATCAAATTTAGCATATAAGCATATAATATGAAACCTTAATAAAACCATAAAATAATATATGCAACGACAACCCAATCCCATATTCAATATCCCTCAGCATAGAGTGAACATTAAATACTATGATTGATTGAGAACTATTCTCATTATTAGTGCTTTATTAGTGCTATCATGATAACTCTTATCAAACACTAATAATATGCCGTTTTACATTTAGCCTCTAAGTAATAATAGCAAGAACTCAGCATAGAGGATACTAAAATACTTAGTCTAGTGTATACCATTGTCTAGAATCATGTGTAGCCACATTTCATCCCTTTAACAAGCTTATTTTGTGGTACCATGATAAAAACGCCCTCCGCATGGAATGCAAAGCTCGAGGCTAAGACAAGGTGTTTTATCAAACCACTATAAACTAAGAAATTCAATCTTGTAGGACCATGAAATATATACTCTCCGCATGGAATGCTAAGCTCGAGGCAAAGACAAAGTATATATTTCACACTACTATGAACCAACAATGGAGGCCGTGAGATCCAACCCTTGAATCTCTCTTCCACTAGATATTTTTAAAAAAATAAGGTTTTTAAGGTTAAGGATCATAATAATGCTAGACACTTTGAAAACACAATCCTAATCTCATTAAGAAAAAATTTCATTAATCTTAGCATTAATATATATATAATATAAATATATATAACGTAACGTAAAACTATATATATATATTATATTATATAAATAATATAATATATATATTACGTTATAAAATTATATTATATTATATATATATAAACCATATATATATATATATATAACCTTCAAATAGTCGAAAACCAATAGGTACGGTTCACACTTTCATGGCATTAAGGACAAAAGATGCACAAAAGTTATAGCCATGCATTGAATGTCAAAAAGGCCAAAATGTGCAAATCACTCCAGCCATGCAATGACTTGGTGAAATCACGTTCAAACCATGCACTAACAATCCATGTTCAGACGTGAAACAACATACTAACCATGCAATAGATTCCAAGTCAACCGATGCATAAAACGAGAATAACCACCCATTTTCATTAACTACCCGTTTTCAATAACTGCCTTTATTCGAATAAATGATGATGAATATGGCTGTGCAGAATTGTAATGGCCATCACTTTTATACATAGGCTATGCAATTCTCTACATTATATCCAAATGATGTAGAAAATTGAAACACAAAGACAACGGTTTTCTTAAATTTTAAAATTCAATCACATGTTATACAATCATGAAATGAAAACCTGGCTCTGATACCAATTGTTGGATAAAATTTTGGTTTTGTATCTCATACAAAACACACAGCGGAAGCAACAAACAAGGATCTATTTCATTCATGATTGACAACATGCACTCTATAAATTTCAGAATTTAAGAACAAGATAGCGTACCTTGGTGTGGAGAAATTCAAAACAAAGATTAGAAGCACTTGGGAAAACTTTTAATCTTCACTCCAATTCCACTTTACGCCCAAGATGTGTGGTCTCTCAATCAGTTTCCAAAGGGAGAACGAAAGTGTGTCTCACACTCTCTCTTTTTCTCTACGAAAAATCACACTTAAAAAAATTCTGTATGTTTCTCCCTTTATAACTAACTGATTATCTAATTGGACCGGCCTATTGGGCCTTTCCAATTGGGCTTTAATGTGTGGCTTGGAATGGGACCAAAAGGGACCAATAAGACACTAGCTCCAATGGGCCTTGGGCTTTTCCGTCAACTCTTGACAAGTCCAAAGTTACCATTAATTATATTTAATACCACTATATAAATATAATTGCACTCTAGGCCTTATTAATAAATTATATCCCAAGACTTTATTTTACACACAACCCCTTCATAAAATATTCGTAGTAATACAAAATCATAAATATAGACTGCCACTTTGTAAATTACTACATCTTATCCTTGAGTACCCGGTTTAATCCTTTAAAATTATTCATCATATATTTATGAAATCCAATTTCATAAATATATACTTTAGTAATTTCTTACCAAAGTGGTTAGGCCTAACTCTCTGAATAACCAAACTCATTAAACTTATCTCAAGGGAATATTTTGTATCTCCATTAAGAGACTATGAATTCCATCTTGAGAATATATGTTCCATCAACACTAAATGTGGTTGCCCAACATATTGAGGTTTTGACCGTTACTTTAGATCTCACTCCTGATATATCAAAGCAACCTACATCTCATGATCAGGTCCATTATTCTCTCAGGATTAAGAGTTCATGCAAATAGAAGTCGTGAGATTTATTATTCATTTGACAGTCGTTAGAAGAATAATAAATCTCACAGCGGTCCAGTTCAATATGTCTTAACTCTTAAAACATATCAACATATCAACTAGAAGTCACCACTTCCATGATCAAGACAAATCATCTTAGTTGATACGTTATAGTCTTCGCAGATGAAATGCCCAATTTCATCACCGACTACGAACTATAAATTCTGAGTTTACAAAGAACTTGTGATTTATATCTTCTGTGACTAAATCACATAAATCACATACTATGCATCTCATGGACTATATGATAATGTCCAAATATTCATGTTTCCATTATTTTAGATAAAAATAAACAACTTTATTAAACACAACATTAAGTCATACATAATGTCATACATAATGTCATACATAGCATCATACAATAGGATTTAAGGGCATATATCCTAACAGACACAAAATTTAGCGGCCCAAACCCACTTAGAATAGTAAAGTTCGTACCACCCCACTAGGCCCAAAACTCATGGTCCATTTGGATTGAGGGGGAAGGAGGGGGAGTAGAGTAAAGTAGATTAGATTAAACACAAAATTAGCTTATTTTTAGCCAACTCTACTCTACTCTACTCTACTCCCTTCCACTTCACCTCCTTCCCCCCTCCATCCAAACATGCCATAATAGATATTTGTTAAGAGAGAGCAGATAAAACAAGTTGAGCTTAGTCTGAAGATTCAAACACGAAGGGAATGAACCAAAGTTAAAATTAAGTACATTGATGGCTCTTTACAAGCTTGTCCGAGGACAATGTTCTTATGCTAGGATATACACAGTTCTCTCTCTTTTTTTCTATCACTGTTCTTGTTCTCATCTCTTTTCCTTCTTTTTTTCTAGATCCCTTCATCTGAAAGTTCTCTTCTTTTATATACTCCTCAGCTTCTTGCATCTAGCCCTCCATTTGCGATCTTTTATGCCCTCCCTAGGACACTTGTCCCCTTATATTTCTATTGAAGGTGGTAGAAGGATCTGCTTAGCTGTGAATCTACTATTCAGGGGTCATTTCCTCATCAATGCAGCTGATAAAGCAATTACTAGTCATTGAATGTGGAGGCAGTAGATGAGCTTTCACAAGAAACTTCTTTCAACTACCTTAACTCTCTCTCCCAATGCCATTCTCTCCACTCGGACTTCTAGGAAGTATTTTGTCTCTTCCCATCATATCCTTGGGCGAACCCAATCCTCAGGCTTAAAATGCTTCCATCTGAAGAACGAATGATGGTTACACCAGTTTTATTCTTCCTCAGTCCTCGGGTCTCTACAATAGCCCTCTAAAACCATGCTATTAGCTCTGAGGTAAAAGGTAAGTTTTTAGTAGTTCAACTCCAAGTGATACGTGCCAAACGCATTCCCACGCGGTAACATCTCTTCATCTATCTTCAGCACATTCCTGACGCTTTGGTATCCACGATCTCGCATTATTGTGTCAGGCGGCTTCTTGTCCCCCACATTCCACGGTGCAATGGTGATCCTATAGTCCTCGTTTACCCTAATTTATGAGCGAGAAATTTACCACTCATTTTTCACCCCTATATAAGGAGAGGTTGGTGCTGATTTTGCTCCATTTATTCATCTTGCCATTTTTTCGTTGAAGCAGCAGTCCAAGGAGAGGTTCTTCTATTGCTTGTAGATGCGTCTGGATTTATTTACTTTTATACATAGATTCTTTACTTCCCTCACTATAAATTTCCATGGGTAGATTTGCTAGGCTAGTGGGTACCCCTGAAGGCATGGCTGCCTTTAGGGCTTAATATAGAATCCCTGACAGTGTTGAACTCCAACACTGTGAGGTAGGCGAACGGCTGGTTATGGACGGACCTCCTAGTTCAGTAGTGATTCCGATGATCGCCTTCATAGAAGGGGGGATGGAAATTCCCATGGGTAGGGTCATTAGAGACTTCCTTATTAACTATAGGTTGTCCCTTACACAATATTCCCCTAACCTCTTTAGGGTCCTCGGTAGCGTAGATATGATAAACCGAAAAATAGGGACCAACCTCACTTGGCACAATGTGAATTAGGTGCACAATTGCCAAAAATGGAAGGATACCAATTACTATGTCAAATGTAGGGTCCCAGCTGTTAGGTTAATTTCTTGTATGCCTGAGTCAAATAAGGGCATGGACGAGGACTTCCTCATCATCTCGGGAGACTAGCATGATGGATTGCACTGTCCCACCCAAGATGGGGAACCAGGTAGGGTTCCCACAGACCTTAGATGAGCTTAGGATTTTCATAATTATATAAAGAAAACTTTTATAAGGATTTTTACTAACCTATGATTTATGTTGTATGTTTATTGGCAGACAAATTTCACACCACCCTAGTCAAGAGCTTAGTGAATTTTCCCAAGCTAAACCGAATCCTCAGGTCAGAAATTTTTCTTAACAAGGATGGTCAACTTCAAGCGGTGCACGTAATCCTTGGGTTTAACCCCATCTCCAAACGTTTCCAAAACCCCAAACACATAATCAAAGCTAAGAACCCAAGGCTAGCTTTCATCGACGTAGCAGATCCAAGCTTCTTAACAAGTCCTCCTCCTTCTAGAACTCAGGACGCACAACTACCAGCCCCACTCATAACCAAGCTACTTCACTCCTAGGAGCAACCCATACCTTCGAACGACGAGGTCAAAGAGCGCACTCTTAAACCCACTCAAGAGGTTACAGATAAAGACTTTGAAGTCTTCTATCAGCAGAAGGATCCCGAAGACCTCCCCGGCCCCTCTCATCGTCATCTACTACCTGCCCAGGTTAGCACCAGCTAAGAAGAAGCTAACATCCCTGAAGGAATGGTGCTAGAAGAGAAAATCCCGGGCTTGTTGGCATTGCTTACCTCCCATGCTAGGGATGCTTCCCCAGCAGTTCCAGTGGTAACCCGACCACCAACTCCTGCCCCCACGCGTGCATCCTCTAGTGACGCCACTAACAGAAGAATGAGAGATAACAGGCCCGACGTAGTAGCCACCAACCAAGGAGCCTCGAACGACAAGGGCTCAACAACAACAAAAAAAAAAAAAAAAAAGCACCCTTTAGGGACCTCTAAAAGCTTTGAAGGGGGGCAACACCCAAAGGCTTTCGTATGGAAGCCCTCGTTTATGTTGAGCTTAAAGGACCTAGTTATGGATGACGCCACCCTCAAGGATCCCTAGAAGGGTAGGTCAGGCATTCTCTCTGAATGCTTGGAAAAGGCTCTTCTCCTTCCCGAAGACATGCACAAGCTTCAATTTTTGCAAAAGCATGAGGTCTTTCTATCACTTAAGAGAGACCTTGCCAAGGTACACACTCAACCTCTCACTTTTGGAAACTTATATAAAACTTGTACAGATACTCACACTTAACAATTTTGCAGTTGGTGCAAGCAGCTTTCGTAGCTGAGGAGTGAGTGGATCACACCTTGGGCCAAGCCCGTAAAGCCGAGGGTAAGCTGGAGATGACTGAGAAGGCTCATGCTGAGTCCGAGAAAAGGCTCAAAGACACCCTCTTCCACCTGGCCAAGGTGGAAAAATCTCAAAAAAACGTTAAGTCTACCTTGGCTAGTTGTGAGAAACAAGCTGAGGAGTCTAGGGTCTCCTTAAAAAAGGTTGAAACTCAGCTGGCCTTGGCCATTGTAAAGACCAAGCAGCAACAAAAATAGCTGGATGCCAAGAACACTGAGAAAGCTAAGGTAGAGCAGGCGGTCTATGATGTGGGCATGACTAAAACTACCCAGAGTCTGACAACCCAGCTTAGGGACGTTGCTCGAGCCTTCTGCCTCGAGGACTGAGGTGAAGCCCTTAATGCAGCTGGAGTTAGTGCTAAATCAAAGCTTCGTGATCCTGATAAAGTATACTATCCTCCAGCTTTGTACCTTGCTCCCGTCCTGACTCAACCCTTAACTAATCCAAGTTCTACATCTGCCTCGGCCCAACATACCACCACTTCAGCTGCTACACTTGCCATTGAAAAAGAGCAAGATCAACCAACTCCTGTTCCCGTGGTGGACGTGGAATCAGAGAAGGTTGATGAAGTCGAGTAGTTGAAGAGGAAGAAGAAAGAGAAAGAGAAAGAGAAAAAGGCCTCCGTGTAATTTAGTCATAGGTCAAAAATTATAAGTTAATGTTGTATTTGGGCTTGGTTTAGCTGATGCCCTTATCTTTCTCTGACTGTAATCAGACTCTTGAACTTAAATGAATATATTCAACTTTTACTTTACCTATTTTCATTTGCCTAAGTATAATTTGTGTTCCTTCCTTTTCTAATACTACTTGAAATACGTTGAACCATGTTTAACTTAATTTATTTCCAATACTATACCTTCCAATTTTGAATGAATCTCGAGGTAGCTACTGAATTGATACTTAATGTAATTCATGGTAATATTCTAACATTTAGACAAAATTTCAAATAGAATTTACCTTACGTTGGATTTATTATGTTCAAATGTCAATCTGCTTAAGACTTGAGACCCGCGGAGTCAAACAAGACTGTGATTCCATTCAACACTTAGAAACTTTTGTACAAAGGTTAATTTACCTAAGGCTTGTGACCCGAGAAGTTAAACAAAACCGAGGTTCTGTTTAACGCTTAGAAACTTTTACCCAAAATTTAATTTATCCAAGGCTTGTGACCCAAAAAGTCGAATAAGGCCAAGGTTCTGTTTAATACTTAGAAACTTTTACCCCCAGGTTAATTTACCCAAGGCTTATGACCCGAGGGTTAGTGGCCTCAACTTCACTCCTTTGTCATACCTTTGCTTAAGTCTTTGCTGGTAATGTACCATTTTCACCATAGTCACTTCTCTTCTTTCCTCAACAAGCTCCAAGCTAGTTGAAAGCAAGCAATTATTCTCCTCGACCTTGAATTGATTAGTTCTTAAGGTTGGGAATCCTAATTCAATAGGGATTACTGCTTCAGTTCTATAAGTCATTGAAAAATGAGTTTCTCTAGTTGATCTTCTGAGTGTAGTGTGATAAGTCCATAATACGTAGGGTAATTCATCCACCCACCTTCTTTTTGCATCATCTAGTCTTTTCTTCAGTCCAAACACTACGGCCTTATTTGTAACCTTGGCCTATCCATTCCCTTATGGATAGGCAGGGGTAGAATATCTATTCCTGATTCCTAAGTCTTCGCAGTACGTTCGAAAGGCCTTACTATCAAATTGAAGTCCATTGTCCGAGATCAACATATGTGGGACCCCAAACTTGGTGATGATGTTTCTCCATATAAACCTTTTAGCATCCATGTCCTTGATATTGGAAAAAGGTTCAGCCCCCACCCATTTAGTGAAATAGTCTATCCCAATGAGCAACCATCTTCGATTTCCTAGGCTCAAGGAAATGGCCCCACTATGTCCAAGCCCCATTGAGCAAACGGCAAAGGACTAGAAAGTGGGTTTAGAGCTCCTCCCGGTTGATGAATATTTGGGGCATACCTCAGCCTCCAATATCCTTGGGTAAGGGCTCTATGGGCCAAAGACCTCCCACCTGTATGACTCCCATAAATACCTTCGTGCAACTCCTCTAATAAGGGCTCCACTAGCTCAGGATGCACACATAGTAGATACAGTCCCGAGTGAGAACATTTGTACAACTTCTGTTCTTCGGATAACCAGTAACGTGGGGCTTTCCTACGTATCTTCTCTGCCTCACCCCTATCCTCAGGAAACAGTCCTTGCCTTAAGAATGTAATCAATGGGTCCATCTATCTTAGCCCAACCTAGATACTATGTACCCCGAACAAGGGCTTCTTTAGAAGGCTGGGATTGGTCATATCTTAAAAAATAACGACTTGAGATAGATTTGACCCCAAAGAGGTTGCCAGCATAGCTAAAGAGTCTACATGGGAGTTCTGCCCCCTCGGGATTTGCTTTAAAGTAAAACTCTTGAAGTGGGTTAGAGTTTGTCTGACCTTAATAAGGTATCCCTACATACGTTCATCTCTAACTTCAAACTCACCATTGACTTGTCCTACAACCAATCGCAAATCTGAATATACCTCTACGACTTCTCCCCCTAGCTTCAAAGCTTCATTTTCAGCTTCATTGTTCGTAGCTAGAAAACCCAAATGCAATGATTTTTCCATCACTAGCTTTTTGGGGGTTATCAACACAATTCCCACTCCTGATCCTTTTCGGTTAGCTGCTCCATGCATGTACACCTTCTAGGTGGCAACAACAGAAGCCGAAACCATCAAAGCATTTACTATCCCTTTCCCACCATTTTCCCTACTATCTGTAAACTCCGCCACAAAATCTGCTAAGACTTGTCCCTTTATGGCAGTATGAGGCATATACCTAACGTCATAGGCACCTAGCATGGTTCCTTATTTAGCGATCCTACCCCTATAATCTGATTTTATTAGGAGTGCTTGCGAAGGGAGCTAGGTGAGCACCACCATGGTATGTGCTTGAAAATAATGTGGAAGCTTCCTCGTGGCATGTACAATGGCCAACACCACCTTTTTCCAAGGGTAAATAACGTGTCTTAGCTTCATGTAAGGATTTACTAACATAACAAACGGGTCATTGTGCTCCATTCTCAGCTTCATGTTTGGGTTTTCTTTTCTCACAACCCTAAACATATATAAGAATTATTTTAAGGGCCGTCAAGAGCATAATTTTACAAGTGTAACTAGAAACCTAATTTGCCCTAATTCTTGAAAAAGCTGCTGTGTTTGTACACCATAGGGTTTTGTGACCAAGCAATTTCATGATCTTCATTATATGATGAACTGAAGAACTTTGCAGCCAACATCCTTCTCAAGTTGGCGAGCAAGTCGCGTACTAAGATCTGCGTATCTTTTGGTTAGTCACGTACTAGGAGCTGTGCAATACAAGGAGAGATTGTCACTATAGAACAAGTCCAATTGGGTATTGGGGTAAAGGTTCAACTATAGATTGGTATAAAGTATTGGGATTCCTTTACTTGTAACCGCTTGTTTTGATAATAATGGATTCTTGGGAGTGGTGACCTTAAAACCAACAGGTGGGGTTTTTGCCATGTAAGTTTTTCCCATTCGTAAACAAATCATCGTAACATTTAATTTCAACTGCATATTTAGTTATTTGGTGATTTATTTATGCTACCATGCTCATTGCATTTAATTGAACCTAATTAATTCACTTGGCTAATTAATTGATTAATTCATTACAAAGGGTCAATACGTGTTTGGCCTATCAAGTGGTATCAGAGTAGGCACACTCTGATTAGGTTTTAATTTTTGCAATGAGATCCATTGACCCCTGTTTGTCATGGATAGAGGACAGTCACTTATTGTACCTCCTTTATTTGATGGAACTAAATATGCATACTGGAAAGTAAGCATGTGAGCTTTCTCGCAGTCATTAGATGAGAAAGTATGGCAAGCTGTGGAGATAGGTTGGACTAAGCCGAAGGAAGCGCCAACAGACTGGGATGATGCAAAGATCAAGGCGGAAAACTTCAATAGTAGGGCATTGAATGCTTTATTCAGTGTAGTCACAAATGAGGAGTTCAAGAAGATCTCTTCTACTAAAACTGCAAAGGAGGCGTGGACCATTCTCCAGACAACCTATGAACGAACCAAGGCTGTCAAAGATTCAAAACTTCAAAGGCTCACTACTAGCTTTGAAGAAATCAAGATGAAGGAGGATGAGTCATTTGATGAGTTCTATGCCAAGCTTAAGGACATAGTGAACTCAGCTTTCAATCTTGGAGAAACCATTCCCGAACCCAAGATTATGAGAAATGTGCTCAAATCTATTCCCCAGAGATTTCATGCCAAAGATCACTGTCATTGAGGAATCAAGGGATATTGACAAGATTTCTTTGACAAAGCTTGTTAGAAATTTACAGACCTATGAGTTAGGTTTGTCTAGGCTCGGAAAGTCAAACAAGAACAAGAGCAAGAGCATGGCACCAAAGGCCAAGAGCAGCAACACAATGAGTCTTCCAATTATGAAGATTCTAAAATAAAGTCCTACATCACCCAGCAGTTCAAGAAGTTTATGAAGAGTGCCAAAGCAAAGGGCTTCAACAAGGACCGTAGGCAATCAAATTCTTCTCAGTCAAAGAGCCAAGACAAAGAAAAGAAGGATGCTAGGGATGGCGGTAAGTACACTGTTCTCTTAGGGCCCAAGTGTTACAGATGTCAAGGATACAGTCACATGAAACAAGAGTGCCCCACTTATCTCAAGTCTATTAGGAAAAGCAAGGCATTTACTACTACCTTGAGTGACACCGAACTTAAAGATGATTCCGAAAATGAAGATGACGGAATCCTAAATGCCTTCACCGCCAGTGTCAATCCTACTAAGGGGATTGTAGAAGATGTGGATGAAGAAGAAGACTTGGTGGAGTTAAAATTTGAGAAGATGGATGAACTAGATGACATCCACACAGCCTATGCAAAGCTATACAAGGTCTCTGAAAAACATGAGAAGCTGTATAAGTTGGCCACTAAGAAGCTCAGTAATGTGGAGCTTGAACGAGAACAACTCTCCACAAAGTTTGATGAAGTCAATCAGGCTATTGGAGCACTAAGATTTAAAAGCAATTTCTTGGCTGAGAGAACTAAGAAACTTGAGGTGGAACTGTTCTAAGTGAGAGCTTAGTTGGAGTGGACCTCAAGTGTAAAGCTTGATTAGATACTTAGCATACAAAAATTTGCCTTCAATTGTTCCAGTTTAGGGTATGATTTTTCTTCTCCTAATATTGTTTCTTCTAGTACTACTATTTTTGTTTCTCCTGCTAACAATATTGACTCTGAGAATAATGATGCTAAAACTGTGATAACTAGTGAGAACATAAATAAGGGTAAATCTATCTTAGGAACACCCCCTAACCTTGCGAAGAAAGAAACCAAAAACCTTAGGGCTAAGAAGAGTAATCCTCAAAGGTTCAAAGAGAAGAAGCAGCATCTTTATCATCACTGTAGAGCAGCTGGACACACTTAACCAAATTGCTACAAGTGGCAAGCCACTCAACAGAGTAATAGCATAGTCTCAGCAGGAAACTTGAGTCAGTTTCCATCCTCTCTTACACCTCTTAGAGATCTCCTCAAAGCCTTCATATTCCTTACGAACTTGAACGGTTGCAATTATTCCCCTTCTCCGTCAATTCATTCGCCAAAAGGAAAGGTTCTTCCAAGGTGTGGAAGGAAAAGGGCACCAAGTGATTTAGTCACTTTTTTTCTTTCCCTCTCTTGTTTTGTTTTTGCATTACTTGTGTATTTTGTTTCTTATTTTGAGACAATCTAGTTTTTATGCATTGCTTTATTTCACATGTTTTTGTTTGGTTGTTTTCTAGTTTTGTTTTTATTTCTTTTCATTCATAAAAATAAAATAAAAAATTTGAAAAATAAAAAAAAAATACAAAAACAGTGTGTGTTTGTGTACATTGGTACTTGTGTACCTTGAATGTACAATGAAACAAAGTTTTCTAAACTTTGTATCTTTTGTAACTTAGATGAGCATTTTAACTAAGAAAGTGAGTTTTGTGGCTTTTGTATATGATGAGTAAGGTTAAGTGATCTCTTGTACTTAACACTAGTATCACTTTTTTTGACGGGAATGACTAGAAAATCCTAAGAGAAATGCATAAATAATCATCTCACCACTGTTGCCCGTCAATCATGGAATGACATCAGTATGCTTCGGCATAGGAAAAGTGTAATATCAAGAAACTTAACATAATTGGATATTTTTTTTCTCTCTCATATATACCCATGTATGATATGCTTAAAAAAAGAAAAATATGCAAAAAAAAAAAAATCAAAATGCTTTAAAAAATTATTGCAAGCATGTATTCTATGAAATGTAGGAGTTATAGGATGTAGCTCAAAGGTGATAGTCCTCATCAAACAGTTATAATCATGTGTGAGTTAAATTGATTTACTCATATCTCAAATCGTCATAACATAGATACATTTATACAATCTTGCGATGTTTTCACACACAACACGCAATATTCTTTGCTACTTTTGATACATATACAGGTACAATATGATTTGGTCATCACAAGGTTTACTTGTGTTGATGTATGCTCACTAAACTGTCTTAACTTGTTTTTAAAATATAAAATTGGTTAGACTTGTTTAGAGTGTGTGTGTGTGTGTGTGTGTGTGTGTGTGTGTGTGTATGTGTGTGTGTTTTGGATCTACATGCATGACAATTTTCTTGATTGAGAGATGTTTTTAAGAGATTAAAATGTTAGTTGGATCTTTGGTTGCGTTGCATGTTTGATTGCATTCATGTCTGTGTTTTTCTCTTCTTGAAAAACTGTTTTCAAAGCAATCTCGACAGCTCCTCGACACCTCTCGACAACTAGGCTATATATCGAGACCCTTCAGTTTTTCTTTATCGCATTCTCGTTAGCTCTTAATAGCTAGCTCGATTAATCGAGAAACTTTCTGTCTCCTCGATAGCTACCTCAATCCATCGAGCTTCATTGTTGAAAAAGTATCATCCGATCCTCGATAGCTGGTTCGATAGCTAGAAAGCACATTTTTAAACCTCGATAGCTCTCAATTAATCGAGGTTTATGCAGTTCTTATATATACTTGCCTCACAATTTCAGATCCATTCTCCTTGATTTCTCTTGACTGCTTTGGGTCTTTTCAACTCCCAAACAGCTCTCACTCACTTCAAACTTCATTCTCAAGCTTTCTTCGACCTTAATCTTTATTCTCTTCATTGGTAAGGTCTTTAATCCTTCTCTTCATCATGCATTTCATATGTTTGACCTAACTTTTGGGATTTTTGAAAAGTTTTGAGATTTTTCAAAATCAATGAAGTTTTTGCTCAATTTTTGGGATGGGTTTTGTCAAAATGATCTTCAAACTTCATGCATTGCATCACATGTACATTATAACAATGTTTCGTGCATTTTAGATGTGTGTTTACTTTATTGCTATGTTGTGTGTTGGTATGTTTGGATTGGGTTAAGCCCATGATGAATTTATTTTAGCATGTCACATGTTCATACATTCTCATGCATACATACCTTCAATTCTATGTATTTTGATATATGTGTTGCTTGGTACTTTTCTAATTGTCTCCCTCTCTTTCTCTCCCTTTTGCTTTAGTTGCATCATGGCACCTAAACGTAAATCTGTTCTGTCTTGGAACCCTCTTTGTTCCGGGACATCTTCATCTTCTTCTCTTTCTGACCCCATTCCTTTTCACGTACGATTCCATGATAGGAAGGCCAAATTGGACTTCTTTAAGAACTTTTCATGACAAGATATTTATTTGGAACGCCAAGTCATTCTATCCAATTTTTCTGACACTAATCTACCTACTGTCATCCACAGTAAGGGTTGGGAGTCACTCTATGGCATTCCGGTCACGTGCCATTCCGTGATCATATAGGAGTTCTACTCTAATATGCACGGATTTTACTATTCCATACCCCAGTTTGTCACTCACATTCGAGGTATACGCATGATAGTTACTCTAGGTATTGTATCCGAGGTACTCTATGTTCCTAGGGTAGCACATCCTGGCTATCTTGGTTGTGAGCGTCTGAAGATAGTTTCCAAAGACGAACTCTCGTCTCAATTCTATGAGACACCTTCTTCTTGGGGTGACTGTCAGTACACCCGTTATTCGACCTAACTAAAGGTCCTAGGTTCTTTAACATAGTTATGACATTTGATCTCTATCCTCTCTCTCACTATAACACTATCACAGAGCCTCGTGCTCGATTTTTGTTATCCCTCATTGAGAATCTAACCTTAGATTTCCCTTCTCATTTCATACTCTCCCTCATAGATGTGTATAAGGATACGACGACCCATGATAAGCTCATCTTCTCTTCGGCATTCACGCGGCACCTTCGCTATTTTTCTGTCTCCTATCCTGAGTCTCCCCACTTCTCGTTCATATGTGCCACTGATGTCACTACTATTAAGCAGTGTTTTGCACAGCTTCTCTCGAGGCGGACTCAGACTAAGATAGCTGCTCCTCCAACTTCTACTGCTCTATCCACCTCCACTCCTTTATCTTCAGTGGGCGGAGTGACACTTGAGGCCATCATGGCACAACTTGTGCACATGGATGCTCGCCTTGACACACTTAGTGATGAGTTATGTCAGGTGAACACCTGTATTGGTCATATCGCACGACGACAGGCTGTCATGGGTGGTTTCACGGTTTTCTCTTCTCCATCTCCACCGATGCCTGAGGATAAGAATGACAATGGCTCCGACAGTGATGATGTTGATGAGGGTGATGATGCTAACTCGCCTAGTGATGATGATATATCTCCTTGATATACTTACCCTTTGTCACTCGTGACAAAAAGGGAAGTAGTTGGATATGAGAGTAGTCATACTCATAGGGGGAAGATTAGTTTAGGAGATAGAGGAAGTGTTCATGAGTATTCATATTTTTGAGGGATGTAGTGAGGATTTTAAGTATCTTTTTTTCTTTTCTCTCTATTTTAGATACATTTTTCATGTATCTTAGATCTTGTGATTATATTGTGATAGCAAACCTTGTACTTGTTGATATATATACATTTGAAGTTGTTATTACAGTTCCTTCACCTATCCTTCCATATATTGTTTCTTTTCTCTCTTTATACACATGTTTCTTATTAATTGTATGCAATCTTTTAGTTTTGTTTCACACTGAAATTCCTTGATGAGTTTTGTTTAAAGTGTTTTAGAAATATAGGTTATCAAAGTCTTCCTTGCCATAAACTCTCTTCTTGCAAAGTTTTACAAGAGTTTGTGTTAGGATATATTTTATTGGACTTAACAAGTAAATATGAGTTGAGTGATTTATGACTTTTCTCATATGTTCATTTGTTTGTTGTGATTTTGTCACAGATTGCTAAAGGGGGAAATTGTTAAAATATATGTGATTGATGTTAGGAACATATGTCAATATTTTATGTAATTGACTAATCATTTGACAAAATGCACTTTACTTGTATTTGGGTAGAATTAGGATGTGTTTAATACTTCAAGAAACAAGGTTTTAAAAAGCCATGCAAGTCTGTCTAAGAATCAAGTGAAGAAGTGCTGGACTTTAAATCTCGACAGCTAGTATCTATCGAGGTTTAAAAGATGCTAAAGCCCGTGGCTCAACAGCTAGCTCGATAAATGGCTATCTATCGAGATTTATAAAACTCAATTTTTCAAAATTGTTTTTCATCTAATCCGTGAGTATGTGTTTGGGATTTCTTTTTTCACAACCCTAAACATATATAAGGATTATTTTAAGGGTCGTATAAGGTTACACAGTCAAGAGCATAATTACACAAGAGCATAATTTCACAAGTGTAACCAGAAACCTAGTTTTCCCTAGTTCTTGAAGAAGCTGTTGTATTTGTACACCATAGGGTCTTGTGACCAAGCAATTTCATGATCTTCATTGTGTGATGAAGTGAAGAACTTTACAGCCAACATCCTTTTCAAGTTAGTGAGCAAGTCGCGTAAGGGATCCACGCATCTTTTGGTTAGTCATGTACTAGGAGCCATACAATACAAGGAGAGATTGTCATTACAGAACAAGTCCAATTGGGTATTGGGGTAAAAATCCAACTGTAGATTGGTATAAAATACTGAGATTCCTTTACTTGTAACCGTTTGTTTTGATAATAGTGGATTCTCGAGAGTGATGACCTTAAAATCATCAGGTGGGGTTTTTTCCGTGTAGGTTTTCCCCATTCGTAAACAAATCACCATGTCATTTAATATTAGTTGCATATTAGTTTATTTGGTGATTTGTTTGTACTACCACGCTCAATGCATGTAATTGAACCTAATTAATTTACTTGGCTAATTAATTGGTTAATTCACCAAAAGGGGTCAATACGTGTTTGGCCTATCAGGGGTAATGCTAAAGGTATCTAATGATACCCATGGAAAGCATCCAAAAAACTCATTCGAGGATGTCCAACTGTTGCATCCACCAACTGGTTAATTAGAGGAACGGGGAAAGGATCCTTCGGGAACACTTTATTCAAATCCGTGAAATCCATAAACATACGTCATTTCCCCTTTTTCTTCTTCACCACCACAGTGTTAGCCAGCCACTCGAGACAAAAAATTTCCTTGATTGCCCCTGCCTACTTAAGTTTATTAACTTCAACCCTTACTACCTCAGCATGTTGTTTTAACGAACGCCGAGATGGTTGCCTTTATGGTACCGCATCTGAATTCACATTCAACCGGTGACATATAAACTTTTGATCAATCCTGAGTACGTCATAAGTACTCCACGCAAACACATCAATATTATCTTCCAAAAACTTCACCATCGCTGCTTTCTCCAAGGGTGGCAACTAAGACCCCACTTGAAAGTATTTCTCCTCATCCTAACCAATCAAAACCCTTTCCACTTCCTTGGACAACACCCCCTCTGACTCGATCCCAAGTCCACCTTCGGGACCCTTTAGTTGTTATGGGATTCGTTCCCCTTTCACCACGGCTTGATCCATGGGATGTCATGTAATGACTGCCACCAGACATTGTCTAGCCATTACTTTACTTCCTACCAATTCCCCTACTCTTCCTGTGTGGGATACTTAACTTTCAAATGCAAAGTTGATGATACCGCCCCCATAGCATGAAGCCATGGTCTAGCCATGATGGTTATGTAAGGGGAATTGGCTTCAACTACAATGAAATTAACTTGCACATCTTTGTCTCCAGCCTACACAGGCAACCTTATCATCCTGCGGTGGATTACTAATCTCCCATAAAGGCCCATTAGCGATGAATCGTACCTTTCCAAGCCCTTAGGTTTAAGATTTAACCCTTTAAACAAATTTGGGTACATAATCTTCGCTTCACTCCACTTCCTTGATCTACCATGACCCTCTTTACATCATACCCACCGATCTGAATGGTTACCACTAAGGCATCATCGTGTGCTTGGAATGTTGCCTCCTTATCTTCTTCTGAGAAACTCAAGGTGGGCATAGCCACCACTTTGACCTTTTTAAGAGCATGACTCTTGTCTTCCAAGTCAAGGCCCAAAACCACAGACATAACCCCTAAGTAGGTCCCAGTATCACCTCTGGGCTTAGCAAAAATGACTTTAATTGTACCTAGGGCCTCGCCGAGGAGCCCCATCCCTTTAATACCCAGCTTTGGGTTACTCGAACTAACCTATAGGCTGTTGCAAGAATTGCCTTAACTTCCCTACTCTCACCAGTTAACCCAGATGATCATGCAAAGTCCTGCAATCTTCTGTTGTGTGTCCTTTTTCCTGATAATAATGGCAGTAAAGGCTCTAGTTTCTCTTGGATGGGTCCCCACCCATTTTATTAGGCCATTTGAAATACGGTTCATTTTTTATATTTTTCAATATCTGATAAATTGGCTCCTTAAACAACGAACTAACCACTTGAGCACCCGGCCGAGGGTGTCTGGTTGGGGAAATCTCTCCTTAGATGGTTATTGTGATATCCTCCTTCCCAAGGATCCCTCCTTTCAGGAAAAGCTTTCGGCTTGCCCTTTCCTTGAGTCTGATCTTTCTCTACTTGTTTGTACTTATCAACCATAAGATGATGCATACTATGGGTAGGTTTCATTGTTAGTGACTTCCTTAGCTCTTGCTCCGTTAGAAGCCTACTTTAAAAGTTCTTACTGCCATGTCTCCAAAATCCCCATCTATTTCGTTGAACGTTTCCCATTACCTGTCCGAATAGGTCTTAAAAGTCTTACCTTCCCTTATGACCATAGACAACAGGGAGTCTAAGGGCTTGGGAACCCTGCTGCACGTCACAAATCTAGCACCAAACGCCCTTGTCAACTCTTCAAAGGATCTTATTGAACCTTCCTCTAAAGCATCAAACCAGCGCATAGCCACAGGCCCGAGGCTAGAAGGGAATACCTTGCACATGAGAACTTCATTACCAGTATGAACTGTCATCTTCTAATTGAAGTGGCTCACATGCTCTACTGGATTAGACCTTCCATTGTAGATAGTGAATGTTGGTTGTGAAAAACGGTGGGGAAGTCTAGCCTTATTAATCCTCCTAAAGAAAGGTGACTTTGAAATTTGACGAAGTGCCTTACTCATTGCGTCATTCCCCATGTTATGATGAGATGACCCCTACCCACACTTGGACTTGCCCTTCTCTAGTTTATCCAAGCGAGAAGATGCTAAGAAGGGCTCACTGGATGGGGTTCTTGACCTATGGCGATATAAACAATCCTTACTATCCCTTGACCCATCACTTGATGAGGGTGATGAATTTCTTCTATCACGCTCCCTTCACCGCAACTTCTTACACAAGTGATCTATCTTAAGCTTCAATTTCTGCGTCTCTTGTTCGTGCGAAACATGGCTTCCAATCCTTGAGTGACTCCTTTCAGTACGTTTCGTATAGTATGATTCTACCATAACACTAGGTGTATGGTGTTTGTCTCTCCTTCGCTCTAGGTTAACGAATTTATTTTCCCTCTGCGAACCAACAGACTCCTCTTTATTCTGCTCCAGGTTAGCCATAGCTTATCAAAACAAACCCAAAACAAAACCTTGTTTCCCATAGATGGCGCCAATTGTAAGGACACAAAATTTAGTGGCCCTAACCCACTTAGAATATTGAAGTTTATACCGCCCCACTAGGCCCAAACTAATAGATATTTATTAAGAGGGGGTGGATAAAACAAGTTAAGCTTAGTCCGAAGATTCAAACACGAAGGGAATGAACCGAAGTTAAAATTAATTATATTGATGGTTCTTTACAAGCTCGTCCGAGAACGATGTTCTTATGCTAGTATATACATTGTTCTCTCTCTTTCTTTCTATCAATGTTCTTGTTCTCATCTCTTTTGCTTCCTTTTTTCCGGATCCCTTCATCTGGAAGTTCTCTTCCTTTATATACTCCTCAGCTTCCTGCATCATAGCCCTCCATCTGTGATCCTCTAGGCCCTCCTTGGGACACTTTCCCATTAGATTTCTATTGAAGGTGATAGAAGGAGCTGCTTAGCTGTGAATCTACTGTTCAGGGGTCATTTCATCATCAATGCAGGTGATAAAGTTATTGCAGTCATTTAATGTGGAGGTAGTAGGTGAGCTTTCACAAGAAACATCTTTCATCTACCTTTACTCTCTCTCCCAATGCCATTCTCTCCACTTGGACTTTTAGAAAGTATTTTGTCTCTTCCCATCCTATCTTTGAGCGAACCCACTCCTCGGGCCTCAAGTACTTCCATCTGAAGAACAAATGATGGTCACAGCGGTTCTATTCTTCCTCGGTCCTCGGGTTCCCACACTTCAAATACATAACCATTCCATTGGATAATTTCATAAGCATTTATATTTTAAGCTTTTTTTTTTCTTTTTGTTTTTTTAGGATAAGTCTATAGTTGAGGAGGAGGGATTTTTTTTTTTAATTTTTATAATTCAATAATTATAATTTGCACCTAAGCTCCATGAGGCCTTTGAGCTTAAGTGCACCCCTCGCTCTACTCACCCAAGAACATTTGGATTTTCCCTCCTCGGTAACAAATCAGAAAGGACCCTGAAAATAATCATATTAGAAGTCCATAAAAGTATATATGTAGCATCCAAAATATTATACTATAAAATAATTCCAAACCAAATCTCTCAATTAGTTTAGGTGGTACTAATTGCTAGCTATATATAGCTACAGCCAGCAGCATAACCAGGGAGGGAAAAAAACAAAATTATATGTAGAAAAGTAAGCATTAAAGGACAAAGCACTTTCATTACTACTAGGACTGTTGATGATAAAGGCTCAAGCTACCATAAAAAGTACACCTTGAAGACATTTTATATCATAATCTTGTGGAAAACATGAGATAAGAACAATAGCAATACCATTCTATTCATGACATTCAACTTAATTTGATTGTTTTATGAAAAATAATGGAGAATATATACAAATAGCAAGCAAATTTTTTCTTTTTTTCAAAGATGTTTATAAAACTGATCGACTTGTAAAGAGAAAAATGCATATATATATATATATATATATACACATACATACATACATACATACCTGTTTCCAAGGAGGTTGTGAAGCCGAATGATGAGGTCTTCTTCTTCCTCAGAGAAATCACCTCACTTTACACCAGGACTTAGATAGTTAATCCACCTTAATCTGCAACTTTTGCCACACCTTTTCAAACCTGCACCAGATTTGTTTGTAAAAAAACAAATGAAGTAACAAATAGACCTAGATCTTCAAGTATTTCCAACACTTTCCTATTATGGAAATAAAGTACAAATATATATATATATACCTGTCGTTTTAGCTATGCGGTTCCACTTCCCTTTTCCATGCACCCTTATGTAATCCATTAAGATTCTGTCCTCCTCCACTGTCTAAGGCCCTTTTATATGTTCATTCTTAGATTCCATTCTCGTTGCAAAGTAGAACTTTGAGAGGACTTTGAGAGAGAGAGAGAGAGAGAGAGAGAGAGGTGGCTTTTAAGTTCTATAGTTAGACTTGGGTGTTTTGGAGTTGCATTCACCTGTGGAAGTGTATATATAGTTACATACTTACATTATGTTTCGAAAATTATCATTTCCCTTATTTGAATATTTAAAGCTTGTTTGGGAGTGGGTTTCCAAAAAAAGCTTGTTTGGGAGTAGGGAATGGGGTCAACTTAATAATTTGAAGCATAAAATGATTATTTTAAAGAAAAACTTACACGTATCAATTGACTAGCTTTTTTTATATATATATATATAAATTGACTAGTTAATCGTACATAAATTTGATAATTCTCATCTTGAATTCCAACTTAACACACTAGGAAATATTAAGGTTTTGAAATTTTCAAATCTTGAGAGTTTAAATTAATTTGAATTCATGAGAATTGACATGTTGTTTGGACTTTGGATATACTTTGAATTCAAGTTTATATTTTTAGACAAATACTATATATAGTCTATATATAAAAAATAAAAATTTTGATGTTTAAGATAATCTAACGTGTTGTTTAGCAATTAAATAATTCATAATTTAACCACTATGTAAATTCTTTTTAATTGAAAAAAAATACATTTGAACATTATTAAATATCTTATTTGGATAAAAAAATACATCCTATATTTTTTTAATTGACAAAAATACATTTGAACATTAATAATAGAAGTCTTCAGAGCTTAAAAGCTACAGCATTCCAAACAAAACCAAAGAAAGATTAGTAACATATTAATACAAAAGTAGCACTACTGTTTTAATCTCATCTTTCCTTATGTATACTAACAAGGATTCCCTTTACCTTAATATGCTATTGTAAAAACTTCACATATTGAACAGCTTCCTCAAGCATTGTGCTAATATCAACCTGTAATACCAAAGAACTATTTGTCAGAATTTCAATTACCCCTCAAACTTTCGGAACAATTTCTAGATAGAGAAAAGTGCTCACCTTTGTTCCGTTAGGGACAAGGTTCTGTAGGACTCTCAACCTTTCATTTATTTTCTCTCTTCTTTTCTGCAAGATACAAAGGTAGGATCAATTATTCAATGTCACATTCATAAGCAGGAAAATTTCAATAAAATTGGTCAATGTGCAAGCATTTGAGGGAACTTACCCTTGCATAGACACTCTGGGGATCAGTGGCTGAACCCCTACAGGCTCTTGTTTTACCATTCAATTTTAGAGTTACGTCCTACGTTCAGCTTCTGAGAAGAATTGGACTCATTAACCAGTTAGCCTCCAGACTCTTGTATGTAAGGGCTGAACCCCTCCAACCTCTTATATGTTTCATCACATTATGCACATATATGTATGCATCAAAAGAGCTTCGTTAACCCTAGGATAGCACAGTTGGTTGGGGACCACAAGGTCATTAGTTTGAGTCCCTCCTTTCCCCTTTCCCCCTTCCCTTGGGATCAAAACTTAATAAAAAAAATTAATTAAAAAAAGCTTTACGTTCCCACCATTTGGTATTTTTTTAAATATCTTTATCTTTTCAAAAGTTTTTTTCTGTCTAAAGCTACATGTTAGTTGTTATGATACTTTCATAGTTAATGTGCAAGTCCTATGTTTTTTGCAAGCCTTGGCTGTATTGGAAATTATGAATGTTTATAATTGCAAGTCTAGGCTATATTGTTTATGTTTGCTTATGATCAATGGTTTATTAACATGATTGCATGCGTGTCAGATATGCAGCAACTGCCAAATATGGATCCTGGACCCACGACCGGTACACAGTTGACGCAGCAGCTGGCTCATCGATCCACGATGCTGTGGGAGACGCCTACTGCCGGTCAGGTACATAGTTGTACTGAACTTCAAACATGCCGAAATCATTTCTTTTTCTTTTTTAGGGTTATTTGATTATTTGTAAATAGATGTTGGAAATGGTATCATTTCTCTTTTGGTTAGGCAGAATTTTATTTATTCCAAAGAGAAAATGGTATGAAGTAGAAATAAATGTGAATTTAAAATGATGATTTCATTAACAGCATCAAGTCTTATTTCCAAATATATTGAAACTACTAATGCTACAAAAAATATTGAACATCAGTAGTGGCTAATGAAAAGGTATATTCAAAGTTAGTAGATCTCATTTAAAAGTTATAGTAATCAATTCAAATGAATCCGTTGCCATTATTTTTCCAAATGTGCACACACAAATAGGCGTAGCTACGCATAAGACAACTAGCTTTGATTCCTAATTCCCTACTCCATTTGGCAAAGTGAGGCACTTTGTTCATTCGTTTCAAAACATAATGCCCATCACCTTAGTGCTAATTTTAAACAATGTCATTGATCTTGAATTGATCCTATCTGCTATTGAGCTAGAGTGAATAACCAATTAACATCATAACAAACATATTGCAAAATGTACGTAATTAACTAGTTAGCCTATTGTTTCTTGCATATTATTATTATGCACTATCCTAAGACAACACTCTTTCATGTGCAGGTAGTGTCAGGCGTGCTAAAGTGCAGACGCCGATCTTGCCAGTTAGCCCAGCATAGGCTAGACCCACGGATTTCCCATTACATAGCTGAGGCGGGTTTCGAAGGGTTATTTAAGGTTCCAAACATGGAAGTTGATCATGCATTGATCACAGCATTGGTCAAGCGTTGGTGTCCAAAGACACACACATTCCATTTACTGCATGGAGAGACGGGTATCACCTTACAAGACATTGAGGTGATGCTAGGGGTTCCTATTGATGGATTGCCGCTGACTGGGAGTGTCATGAATTACTGGGTCATCGTCCTCCAGACCCGATACCGCATCCCCATGAAAACATGTCCATCCTTGCTGGGCCGAGGTTAAGAGTCAGCTGGCTAAATGAACAGTTTAGAGGTCCCCTACCTGCGAATGCTACTGACAAGGTAGTGTAGTGACATGTGCACTATCACAAATTGGTGTGGTTGGGGTCCATTCTGTTTATGGACAAGTCTGCAGACCGGGTTTCGGTCATGCCTCTATAGTTCCTAAACCCAATTAGCAATGCGAAAAGGTACAGTTGGGGCAGTGGAGCATTAGCCTAGTTGTACAGGCACCTATGCAAGGCATCGAAGACGAAGGCGAAGCAAATTGGAGGAGCATTGATGTTGGTGCAGCTGTAGGCATATTCGAGGTTCCCAGTTATATGCCCTGTTCTGAGGCTGCCACAACCGCCGGTGAAGGCAGGTTCCTTTGCCAGGAGGTATGTTATTCAATTACTTTGATACAATTGTCATGCCATTTGTCATTCGCCGTGCATGTGTCTATAGTTGACTTTAATAATAAATCCATTTTCGCACTAATCTCGTTTAGCACATGATAGGTGTTGATTGACATATGATCTCCTTTATTTTGTGAAAAATGTATTACAATATTTAATATAACGAGCCACTTTCATTTTTGTTCTTTTTGGCTGTTAGAGTTCTCAAGGTGAAAGAACCCTCCAATTGTTTTTCACTCCCTAGAGACTTCTCATCTTCAGTTAACATCCTTTAGCTTGTGATCTTGCTATCACCCTGATCCTATTCCATTTTTTTTTTCCGAGAGTTAGAAGTTTAATAATCTTTTTAAAGTTCACTTGTTAACTCTCTCTTTAACTTTCCAGCCTCCAAAAAAATAGAGGTTGTTCTTTTGGAGTATGAATAATAGGAACTTTCCAAGTAAGCTAATAAGTATAGTCATTAACAACATATCAAGAGCTGAAAACTCTTAAGCCAAAATAGAGATTACTCTAAAATCCAGTCCTCTATCATTGTTGACAAGTATCCATAAAGTAGTCTATAGGTACCCCCCTCCCCCGCCAATCCACTTTCTTACGGAAGAAGATGGACAATGGTACAAAGTATAATACTTGGACCATGATGCCCAGCAACACTATCCGAAGTCCTATGCACACTCAATTTAAAAGTTAGCCAACCTCCTCCTAAAGCAAATTATATTCTTGAACCCTAACAATAGATATTTAACCAACTACATAAACAAAGCAAAGAATTTTAGTTTTAGCTCAATTAAATAGATTGCAGATGCCATATAGATATGAACATACCTTTTGAACCCGATTTGTCAACCTTGTCATTGTACTTTTCAATTTCCGCACGCAATCCAAATTATGACTACTAATCTGTATATTATAGTAGGTGTTTTCCCAGAAAACAAGAGGTAGATTATCTAGACTCAACGAATGTATGCATATTCAATCTGCAGTTAATGAAAGACCAAACAACTAATCTTACAATCAGGCTATCAACTTGATCATGCCGACAGTCCTAAAATATAGTAATTGGCAAAATCACCACAACTTCAAATTCCTAAGTGTAGAAAATCTTTGTGCCGTAGGCCTTTATAGGATTTATGTAGCCCACCTAGATACTTGAAAACATAAACTATAAATTTCATCAACTATAAATACATTATTATCAATTTGAACTCAACCTGGAAAGGATATGTTTCAACTATTTCATATGCTCCACAAATCATTTTTCAACCATTATAGGTTATATCTGTTATATCATCAAGTTAGAAGTGAAAGGATATGGTCCAAGAATTGTGTACACTTTTATTTGTGCCAGGCCACAAACACGTTGACCCCTTGTGATAATTTAAATTAATTAAATTAGCCCAGTTATTAATTAATCAAATTAACATGCAATATCACGTGGCAGCACAAACAAATCACCAAACTAAGTTAAGCAGCGGAAATTAAATAACACGGTGATTTGTTTACGAATGGGGAAAACCTTACGGCAAAAACCCCACCGGGTGATTTAAGGTCACCACTCCCGAAACTCCACTATTATCACAACAAGCAGTTACAAGCAAGGAATCCCAGTACCTCACCAACCTACAGTTGAACTCTTACCCCAATACCCAATTGGACTTATTCTGTAGTGACAGTTTCTCCTTTCAATGCACGGCTCCAAGTACGTGACTAACCAGATGCGCGGATCCTAGTACGCGACTTCAAATACCAACTAGAGAGAGAGTTGTTGGCTGCAAAATTCTTCAAATCATCAGAGATGAACTAGGGCACGAACTTTGTCTTTCAGATCACAAATTGCATGAACCAGAAGTTCTGAATGAATGTGCAACTTGCATCCTTATTCACGGCCCTTAAAATAATCCTTTTATATGTCTAGGGTTAGGAGAAAAGAAGTCCCAAAGACATACTCACGGATTGGACTTGAAACAGAACTGGAAATATGTTTTCTTTAATTCTCGACAGATAGAGGTGTCGAGAGGTATCGAGAAGCTGTCGAGGCTCGAGGAAAAACAGCTTCTTTAAATCTCGATAGATGCATGTGTAGAGGTAGGTGTCGAGATTTGAAAACTGGCACTTCCTTGCTTGTGTCTTTGACAGACTTTGATGACTTCAACACTGGATCTTGAAACACTGTTTCTTGAAGTGTTAAACCCATCCTAAATCTACCCAATTACAAGTAAAGTGCGTTTTGTCTAAGGATAAGCCAATTACATAAAATAGCAACATATGTTCACAGACTTGAACTACATATGTCCTAACAATCTCCCCCTTTGGCAATCCGTGACAAAACCACAACATACAAATAAAGATATGAGAGAAGTCATAAATCACTCAATTCATATTCACTTGTTACATACAGTAAAATCTATCCTAACACAAACTCTTGAAAAACATTGCGAGAAGAGAGTTTATGGCAAGAAGACTTTGACAACCTGTATTTCTGAAACACTTATAAACAAAACACATCAAGGCATCTTTGTGTGAAACAGAAATAATAGATTGCATACAAGTAAAGAAACATGTGTATAAAGACAGAAAAGAAACAACACATGTAAAGGTAGGTGAAAGAAAAACATACATCATCATATATAAGAAGAGAGTAAATACAATGTATGTCAATACATGATCAAAGTATCTCTAAAAAGACAAGAAAAGAAAAAAATACATATGATCACCTCACTACATCCCTCAATCCACACTCCCCCTAACAAAAATGTCCTATGCTAACACTCCCCCTAAGCATGACTACTCTCATCAAAACTACTCCCCCTTTTTGTCACGAGTGACAAAGGGTAGAGTGTCAAGTAGACATCTCATCCGAAGAGCTCGCATCTCCATCATCACCATCGTCAGAAGCATCATCATCATCGCCATCATCATCAGTCTTAGTCGACACATGGGGTGGCAGAGGAGAAGCCTCTGGTGCAAAGCCACCCATGGTCGCCTGTTGCCTGGTGATGCGACCAACACGGACGTTCACCTGATACAACTCCGTGGAGAGTGTATCTAAGCGAGCATCCATACGCTGTAGCTGCGCCATGATGTCTCCTAAAGAGATGTCGCTCGAAGAAGAAGAAGCAGAAGCTCGAGTAGATCTGGAGGTGGTCGGACGGGTGGAAGGAGTGGCACCATCAGTCTGTCGCGATCGAAACTGTACCTCGCTACGTTTTACGGTAGCGGCGTCTATGGCGGACATGACATGGTAAGGATCGGACGAAGGGAATGGGATGGAAAAATGACTCAGAATCCTCGTGATAGCAGAAGGGAAAATGAGCTTATCACGGGTGGCTGTATCTCTATAGACATCTATAATGGAAAAGATAAAGTATGAAGGAAAGTCTATAGAAAGATCCTCTAAGAGGGACAACAAAAACCGAGCGCGAGGCTCTATGATAGAGTTGTAGTGAGAAAGTGGGTGCAAAACAAAAGTCATCACCATGTTAAGGAAACGAGAACCTTTAGCAAAAGGTCGACATGGTGTGTACATATGATCTCCCCAAGAGGAAGGACGCTCACAAAACGCCGAGATCATCTCGTCTTTGGACACAGTCCAGAGACGCTCACAGCTAGGGTAATCAGGATGATCCACCCTAGGGACATGAAGAACCTCAGAGACTAACTCTGGGGTGACAGCAAAGCACGTACCTCGGACGCAAGAGTAGAAAGAAGGTACTGAAGAATCTATCCCGTGGATGTTGGAGTAAAACTCCTGTATCAACACGAGTGGACATGTGACCGGGACGTCACACAGTGACTCCCAACCCCGACTGTGTATGACATCGGGAAGGTCGGTGTCGGCAAAGTCTGCCAGGACAACGTGGCGTTCCGAATGAACACCTCGTTTAGAGAAGTTCTCCGAGAAGTCCTTATGGGCTTTCTCATCACGGAACCGGACAGAGAGAGGGGTAGAATCAGAGGAAGACTGTCCCTTAGAACGCAGAGGGTTCTGGGACGGAATGGACTTACGCTTAGGTGCCATAGACACAACTAACGCAACCATAGAGAGGGGGAAAGAAGAAGAAACAAGCAGAAAAGTTCCAAACAGTTCAATATTGGCAGAATAATATTGAAAAGAAAGAACGTATGCATGGAGAATGCATGAACATGTGACATGCAACATAAAAACATCATGGGCTCAGCCCAATCCAAACCTAACAGCACACAATAGATTTGCACACATCTAAATGCATGACAATACAATGAGAATGCTAATGTAATGCAATGCATGTGATTTTGAAGATCAAATCTATAAAACCAACTCAACAATTTCATGAAAACCCCAACAATTTTGAAAACTCCCAAAAAATTTTCAAAAACACAAAACCTAGGGTTTAAAAACAATGAAATGCATGAAAATGAGGGATGAAATGCTTACCAAGTGATGAAGATCGCAAAGAACACTTGAGAAAGCCTTGGGAAAAGGTTTGGAGGAAGAGAGAAAAAGTTTTGAGAGAGAAAAGTGTTTTTCGAGCGAGAGAGATCGAGCAGAATAAGAAGAAAATCGCGAAGGATCAACTTATACACCTTCAGTAATTCTCGACAGATGCAGCTATCGAGAGGTATCGAGGTAGCTATCGAGGTAAGCTATCGAGAAATACACGTCGACAGATAAAGCTATCGAGGTCATGTATCGAGAAGGAAGAAACAGCCAAGAAGGAACCTCGATCGATCCAGAAGCTATCGAGAAGCTATCGAGCAGACAGAAAGTTTCTCGATCGATCCAGCAAGTGTCGACGTATCTGTCGAGACTGCAATAAGAAAGAGTCTAAGAAGCTCGATAGATAGCTATGTGTCGAGAGGTATCGAGGAGGTGTCGAGATGCCTTTAAAAACAGTTTTTCAAAAGAAGAAAAACACAGACATGAATGCAATCATGCATGCAACTCAACTAAAGATCCAATCAACACATTAAGCTCTCAAAATCATCTCTCAACAAGAATTTTGATGCACATGTATCTCAAAACACGCACATACACACTAAACACGTCTAACCAATTTTATATTTCAAAAACAAGTCCAGACAGTTTAGTGAGCACACATTAACACATGTAAACCTTGTGATGGCCAAATCACATTGTACCTGCACATGTATCAAAAATAGCAAAGAGTATTGCGTGTTGTGTGTGAAAACATCTCAAGATTGCATAAGTGTCTCAATGTTATGACGATTTGAGATATGAGAAAATCACTTTAACTCACACACAATCATAACTGCTTGATGGGGACTATCACCTTCGAGGTACATCCTATAACTCCCACATCTCCTAGAAAACACGCTTGCAACCATATTTTAAAGCATTTTTGATCTTTTTGCTTTTTATATCTTTGCATATTTTCTTTTAACAAGCATATCATGCATGGGCATACAAGAGAAAGAAAAAAAATACTCAATTATGTTAAGCTTTTGACACTGCACTTTTGCTATGCCGAAGCATACAGGTGTCATTGACATTGCACTTTTGCTATGCCGAAGCATACAAATATCATATTATGATTGGCGGGTAACAGTGGTGAGATGGTTATTTATGCATTTCTCTTAGGATTTTCTAGTTCAACCCGTCAAAAAGAGTGATACGAGTGTTAAGAAGAAGAGATCACTTAACCTTACTCATCACAAACAAAGAGCTACAAAGCTCACTTGCTTAGTTGTGCAGAAGAATGCTCATCTAAGCTACAGGTGATACAAAGTTTAGAAAACTCTGTTTCAATGGCCATTTTAAAAGTTCACATGAACTAATGCACACAAACACACACTGTTTTTGTATTTTTCAATTTTTCAAATTTTTTTTTTATTTTTATCAGAAAAGCAAAAATAAACAAAAAAAAATGAAAACATACAAACAAAAACATGTAAAGCAAAACAATGCATAAAACTAGACTGACTCAAAACAGTAAAGAAACATACAAGTAATGCAACACACAAAAAAAAGAAAAAAGAAGAAGAAGTGACTGAAATCACTTAAATCCCTTTGCCTTCCACACCTTGAAAGAACCTTTCCTTTTGGTCGACTCTTGAACCGGTGATGAGGGATAAGAGTTTAAACCATTCAAGTTCGAAAGGAACATGAGGGCTTTAAGAATGTCTCCAAGAGGAGCGAGAGAAGACTGAAGCTAATTCTGGCTCCAGATGCTATTGTGCCATTGCTCTGTTGAGTGGCACGCCACTTATAGCAATTTGGTCGAGTGTGACCGGCAACACTACAATGATAACAGAGATGCGGCTTCTTCTGTTTGGCCTTTTCAGAGTTAGCCTTCTTATTCCTAGGGTTTCTAGATTCCCTTTTCTCAATTTTAGGGGATGCTCCTAGGATGGACTTGCCCTTGTCTACGTTCTCACTAGCTAATTCAGTTTTAACATTCTTTTCTTCATTTTCAATGTTATTAGCAGGTGGAACAAACACAGTAGTACTAGAAGTAGGAGTATTAAAGAGAGAGAATTCATACCCCAATCCAATACGATCTGAAGAATATCTCTGAGCACTCAGCATCTCGTCTAGTTTTGCACTTGACGTCCTTTCCAGTTGTGCTCTGACTTGAAACAGCTCCGCTTCAAGCTTCTTGGTCCTTTCAACCAAGAAATTGTTTTCGAACCTCAGTGCTCCAATGGTCTGATTTGCTTCATCAACCTTTGTGGACAGCTCCTCACGATTGAGTTCCACATCACTGAGCTTCTTGGTGGCCAGCCTATAGAGTTTCTCGTGTTTCTCAGAAAGCTTGTATAGCTTCTCATAGACGGTATGGATATCATCTTGATCATCCATAATCTTACACTTGGAATCCACCAATTCTTTCTCTTCATCCACTTCTTTACTAATCCCATCAGTAGGATTAACAGTGGCAGTGAAGGCATTCAAGATTCCGTCGTCTTCATCTTCGGAATCGTCCTCGGGCTCTGTGTCGCTTAAGGTAACAGCAAGTGCCTTGCTCTTCCCTATGCTCTTGAGGTACGTAGGACACTCTTGTTTCATGTGTCCGAAGCCTTGACACCCAAAGCATTTTGGTCCAGTAGGAACAGTGTACTGACCGCCATCCTTGACATCCTTCTTCGCTTTATCTGAATTCTTGAATTGTGAAGAACTGGATTATCTACGGTCTTTGTTGAAGCCCTTTCCATTTACATTCTTCATAAACTTCTTGAATTGCCTTGTAATATAGGACTTCATCTTGGAGTCTGCATCATCTGAAGAATCATCCGTATCACTGCTCTTGGCCTTTAGTGCCAAACTCTTGCCCTTACTTGACTTGCCTAACCTAGTCAGCCCTAACTCATAGGTTTGCAAGTTTCCAACCAGCTCAGTCAGAGGAATTCTGTCAATATCCTTTGACTCTTCGATTGCCGTGATCTTAGCATGGAATCTCTCGGGCAGTGATCTGAGCACCTTTCTTACTATCTTGGGTTCAGGGATGGTTTCCCCAAGATTAAAGGCTGAATTTACTATGTCCTTGAGCTTGGCATAGAACTCATCAAACGACTCATCCTCTTCCATCTTAATTTCTTCAAAGCGTGTGGTGAGCCTTTGTAGCTTTGAATCTTTGACAGCCTTTGTGCCCTCATAGGTTGTCTGGAGGATGGTCCATGCTTCCTTAGCAGTTTCAGTTGAGGAAATTTTCTTGAACTCCTCATTGGTGACTGCACTGAATAGGGCATTCAATGCTCTGCTGTTGAAGTTTGCCGCCTTGATCTTAGCATCATCCCAGTTGGCCAGCGCTTCTGTAGGCTTGGTCCAGCCTATCTCCACAGCTTGCCACACTTTCTCATCTAAAGACTGCAAGAAAGCTCTCATGCGTACTTTCCAGTATGCATAGTTAGTGCCATCAAATAAAGGAGGTATAATAAGAGATTGTCCTCTATCCATGACAGCAGGGGTCAAATGGATCACACACAATGGATTAAACCCTAATCAGAGTGTGCTTGCTCTGATACCACTTGCCAGGCCACAAACGCGTTGACCCCTTGTGATAATTTAGATTAATTAAATTAGCCCAGTTATTAATTAATCAAATTAACATACAATATCATGTGGCAGCACAAACAAATCACCAAACTAAGTTAAGCAGCGGAAATTAAATAACACGGTGATTTGTTTACGAATGGGAAAAACCTTACGGCAAAAACCCCACCGGGTGATTTAAGGTCACCACTCCCGAAACTCCACTATTATCACAACAAGCAGTTACAAGCAAGGAATCCCAGTACCTCACCAACCTACAGTTGAACTCTTACCCCAATACCCAATTGGACTTGTTTTGTAGTGACAGTTTCTCCTTTCAATGCACGGCTCCAAGTACGTGACTAACCAGATGCGCGGATCCCAGTACGACTTCAAATACCAACTAGAGAGAGAGTTGTTGGCTGCAAAGTTCTTCAAATCATCAGAGATGAACTAGGGCACGAACTTTGTCTTTCAGATCACAAATTGCATGAACCAGAAGTTCTGAATGAATGTGCAACTTGCATCCTTATTCACGGCCCTTAAAATAATCCTTTTATATGTCTAGGGTTAGGAGAAAAGAAGTCCCAAAGACATACTCACGGATTGGACTTGAAACAGAACTGGAAATCTGTTTTCTTTAATTCTCGACAGATAGAGGTGTCGAGAGGTATCGAGAAGCTGTCGAGGCTCGGGGAAAAACAGCTTCTTTAAATCTCGATAGATGCATGTGTCGAGGTAGGTGTCGAGATTTAAAAACTGGCACTTCCTTGCTTGTGTCTTGGACAGACTTTGATGACTTCAACACTGGATCTTGAAACACTGTTTGTTAAAGTGTTAAACCCATCCTAAATCTACCAAATTACAAGTAAAGTGCATTTTGTCTAAGGATAAGCCAATTACATAAAATAGCAATATATGTTCACAGACTTGAACTACATATGTCCTAACAATTTGATAGGCCACAAATACGTTGACCCCTTGTGATTAATTAGCCAAGTTTTTCAATTAATCAAGTTAACATGGAAATTGCGTGGTAGTACAAACAAATCACCAATAATCTAAAGTATGCAGCGAAAAATAAATAACACGGTGATTTGTTTACGAATGGGGAAAACCTACACGGCAAAAATCCCACCGGGTGATTTAAGGTCACCACTCCCGAAACTCCACTATTATCACAACAAGTTGTTACAAGTAAAAGAATCCTAGTACCTTACTAACCTACAGTTGAACCCTTACCCCAATACCCAATTGGACTTATTCTGTAGTGATAGTTTCTCCTTTTGATGCACGGCTCCTAGTACGTGACTAACCAATTGCGTGGATCCCAGTACGCGACTTCAATTCACCAACTAGAGAGAGAGTTGTTGGCTGCAAAGTTCTTCAATTCATCTACACGATGAAGATCAAGAAGATGCTTGGTTACAAAACCCTACGGTGCACATTACACATCAACTTCTTCACAAGAGAGATGAACTAGGGCATGAACTTTGTCTTGGATCACAAATAGCTTGAACAAGGATTTCTCAATACTTGTGCAACTTCTGTACTTATGCATCCTTCGACAGCCCTTAAAATAATCCTTTTATATGTCTAGGATTAGAAGAAAAGAAGTCCCAAAGACACATTCACGGATTGGAATCAAAACAGAACTTAGAATCTGTTTTATATAAATCTCGATAGATAGAGGTGTCGAGGATCTGTTGAGAAGCTGTCGAGACTCAGGGCTGAAACAGCTTCTTAAAACTCGATAGATGCATGTGTCGAGACTAGGTATCGAGATTTAATAACTTGCACTTTTCAGCTTGTTTCTTGGACAGACTTGATGACTTCAACACTTGATCTTAAAACACAATTTCTTGAAGCATTAAACACATCTTAATTCTACCCAATTATAAGTAAAGTGTGTTTTGTCAAAGGATAAGCCAATTACATAAAATAATGACATATGTTCAAAACAACTTGAACCACATATGTCTTAACAATCTCTCCCTTTGGCAATCCGTGACAAAATCACAGCAAACAAATGAAGTTATGAGAGAAGTTATAAATCACTTAACTCATATTCACTTGTTGAATACAATAAAATCTATCCTAACACAGACTCTTGAAAAACTTTGCAAGAAGAGAGTTTATGGCATGTAGACTTTGACAACCTGTATTTTTGAAACACTTTTAAATAAAATACATCAAGGCATCTTTGTGTGAAGCAGAAATAATAGATTGCATACAAGTAAAGAAATATGTGTATAAAGACAGAAAAGAAACAACACATGAAAAGGTAGGTGAAAAAAACATACATCAATATATATATAGAGAATAAGTAAGCACAATGTATGTAAAACCGGTCACAAGACCGGGGTACATGAACAATGTATATCTAAAAAGAAAGAAAAGAAAAGAAATACATATAATTCTCACTACATCCCGCATATCAACACTCCCCCTATCAAAAATGTCCTATACAAGCTCTCCCCCTAAGAATGACTACTCTCATAACCCAAAACTACTCTCCTTTTTAGTCACGAGTGACAAAGGGTAGAGTGTCAAGTAGACATCTCATCAGAAGAGCTAGCATCTCCATCATCATCATCGGAAGCATCATTGTCATCACCATCATCATCCTCAGTCTCAGAAGCTACATGAGGAGGTAAAGGAGAAGCCTCAGAAGCAAAGCTGCCCAAGGTTGCCTGTCGCCTGTCGCCTGGCAATGCGACCAACACGAACGTTCACCTGATACAACTCCATAGAAAGCGTATCGAGGCGAGTATCCATGCGCTGAAGCTGCGCCATGATGTCTCCAAGTGACACCTCGCTCAAGGAAGAAGAGGGAGCATATGTGGCTCTAGTAAATCTAGATGGAGCCAAACAGGAAAAAGGAGCTGCAAAATCCGTCTATCGCGACCTGAACTGCGCCTCACTACGTTTTATGGTAGCGGCGTCTATGGCAGACATGACATGGAATGGGTCGGACAAAGGAAACGGGACGGAAAAGCGATGAAGAATCCTCGTGATAGCAGAAGGGAAAATAAGCTTATCACGAGTAGCCGTATCCCTATAGACATCAATGATAGAGAAAATGAAGTGTGAAAGGAAGTCTATACTGAGATGCTCTAAGAGAGACAACAAAAACCAAGCACGAGGCTCTGTGATGAAGTTATAGTGAAAGAGAGGGTGCAAAACAAATGTCATCACCATGTTTAAGAAACGAGGACCTTTAGCAAAAGGCCGTCATAGTGTGTATTAATGCTCACCCCAATCAGAGGGACGCTCACAGAACACAAATATCATCTCGTCTTTAGACACAGTCCATAGACGCTCACAACCAGGGTAATCAAGATGATCAACCCTCGAAACATGAAGCACCTCAAAGACCAATTCTGAAGTGACAACAATGCGCGTACCTCGAACATGAGAATGAAAGAGAGGTACTGAAGAATCAATCTCGTGGATGTTGGAGTAAAACTCCTGGATCAGCACGGAAAGACAAGTGACCGAGACGTCACACAGTGACTCCCAAGCTCGACTATGAATGACATCGGGAAGGTTAGTGTCGGCAAAGTCTGCCAGAATAACTTGGTGTTCCGAATGAACACCTCATTTAGAAAAGCTCTCCGAGAAGTCTTGTTAGGCTTTCTCATCACGAAACCGAACAGAAAGAGGAGTAGGATCAGAAGATAAAGAGCCCCTAGAACGAAGAGGGCTCTAGGATGGAATGGATTTACGTTTAGGTGCCATAGACACTACTAACACAAACAGAAAGAGAGAGAGAAAGAGAGAGAGAAAGAGAGAAACACACAGAATAGTCCCAAAACAGTTCAATATATGCCAAGTATATTGAAAGGAAAGAACGTATGCATGGGAAATGCATGAACATGTGACATGCAACAAAATGGCATTATGGGCTCAGCCCAATCCAATCCTATTAGCACACAATCAGAGAACACACATCTAAATGCATGAAAATATTGTTAGAATGTTAATGGGATGCAATGCATGTGGTTTTAAAAATCAAATCTACAAAACTAACCCAAAAATTTCAACAAACACTCAACAATTTTGAAAAACCCCAAAATTTTTCAAAAAACCCCAAAACCTCGATTTCAAAACATGAAATGCATGAAGAATGAAAGGATTGAAGCTTACCAAGAGAAGAAAAACTTGAGGAAAGCTTGAAGAATCCTTAGGAAGAGGTTTGGAGTGAGTGAGAAAGGTTTTGGGAGTGAGAACACAAAGGTATTGAGAAAGAGATCGAGAGAAATGAGAGACAAAATCGCAAAGAACCTATATATACACCTTCAGTAATTCTCAACAGATGCAAGTATCGAGAGGTGTCGAGACAGCTTCGAGGTAGGTATCGAGAAAAGCTACTTCGACAGATACAGCTATCGAGAAGGTGTCGAGAATGAAGGATCAAACACCAAAAGAATCTCGATCAATCTATCAGCTGTCGAGAAGCTATCAAGAAGACAGAAAGTTTCTCAATCGATCCATCAAGTGTCGAGAAGGTGTCGAGATTGCGATAAGAAAAAGCTGAGAAGCTCAACAGACAGCCAGGTATCGAGGATGTGTCGAGGAGGTGTCAAGCTGGCTTCAGAAAGAAGTTTTTCGAGAAGAGAAAAACACAGATATGAATGCAATCACGCATGCAACTTAACCAAAGATCCAATCAACATATTAAGCTCTCAAAATCATCTCTCAACAATAATTTTAAGCACATGGATCTCAAAACACATACACTAAACAAGTCTAACCAATTTTATATTTCAAAAATGAGATAAGACAGTTTAGTGAGCATACATTAATGCATGTAAACCTTGTGATGGCCAAATCATATTGTACCTGCACATGTATCAAGAATAGCAAAGAATATTGCGTGTTGTGTATGAAAAACATCGCAAGATTGCATAAGTGTCTCAAAGTTATGATGATTTGAGATATGAGAAAATTACTTTAACTCACACACAATCATAACTGTTTGATGGGGACTATCACCTTCGAGGTACATCCTATAACTGCCACATCTTCTAAAAAACACGCTTGCAATCATATTTTTAAAGCACTTTGATCTTTTCACTTTTTATTTCTCTGCATATTTTCTTTTATTAAGCATATCATGCATGGGCATATAAAAGAGAAAAGAAATACCCAATTATATTAAGCTTTTTGACATTGCACTTTTGCTATGCCGAAGCATACAAATGTTATTTCATGATTGGCGGGTAACAGTGGTGAGATGGTTATTTATGCCTTTCTCTTGAGATTTTCTAGTCCTACCTATCAAAAAGAGTGATATGAGTGCTAAGTATAATAGATCACTTAACCTTACTCATCACAAACAAAGAGCTACAAAGCTCACTTGCTTAGTCATGCATAAGAATGCTCATCTAAGTTACAAGAGATACAAAATTTAGAAAACTCTATTTCAATGGCCATTTTAAGGTTCACAAGAACCAATGTACACAAACGCACACTGTTTTTGTATTTTTTTTTTCAATTTTTCAATTTTTTTTATTTTTATCAGAAAAGCAAAAATAAAACACAAAATTGAAAACATACAAACAAAAACATGTTAAAGAAAGTAAAACAATGCATACAACTAGACTGACTCAAAATAGTAAAGCAACACACAAGTAATGCAAAAACAACAAAACGGGGAGAGAGAGAAGAAGTGAACCAAATCATTTAGAACCCTTTTCCTTCCACACTTTGGAAAAACCTTTCCTTTTTGCCAACCTTTGAACCGATGATGAGTGGGAAGAATTAAAACCGTTCAAGTTCGAAAGGAACATAAGGTCTTTGAGAATATCTCCAAGAGGAGCAAGAGAGGTCTAAATCTAATTCTGGTTCCCAGATGCTATCATGTCATTGCTTTGTTAAGTGGCTAACCACTTGTAGCAATTTGGTCAAATATGACTAGCAACACCACAATGATAACAGAGATACTGCTTCTTCTATTTAGGCTTTTGAGAGGTAACCTTCTTAGTCCTAAGATTTTTAGTTTCCCTCTTCTCAAACTTAGGGGATGCTCCTAAGATGGACTTACCTTTGTCTAAGTTCTCACTAGCTAATTCAGTTTTAACATCATGGTTCTCAATTTTAATGTTATTAGCATGAGGAACAAAAATAGTAGTACTAGCAAAAGGAGTATTAGAGAGAGAAAATTCATACCCCAATCTTGTTCAATCTGAGGCAGATTTCTGAACGCTGAGCATCTCATCCAGCTTTGCACTTGACGTCCTCTCCAATTGCGCTCTAACTTGATACAGCTCCACTTCAAGCTTTTTGGTCTTCTTAGCCAAGAAATTGTTCTCGAACCTCAGTGCTCCAATGGTCTGATTTGCTTAATCAAACTTAGTGGAAAGCTCCTCATGGCCAAGTTCCACATCACTGAGCTTCTTGGTGGCCAGCCTATAGAGTTTCTCATGCTTCTCAGAAAGCTTGTATAATTTCTCATAGGCGGTATGGATATCATCTTGGTCATCCATAGTATCAAACTTAGCATCCACCAATTCTTTTTCTTCATCTACATCTTCAGTAATCCCTTCAGTAGGATTTATAGAGGCAGTGAAGGCATTCAAGATTCCGTCATCTTCATTATCGAAATCATCCTCAGGCTCAGTGTCGCTTAAGGTAGCAGCGAGTGCCTTGCTCTTCCTAATGCTCTTGAGGTACATAGGACACTCTTATTTCATATGATTGAATCCTTGACACCTGAAGCACTTAGGTCCAATGGGAACAGTGTACTGACCGCCATCCTTGGTATCCTTCTTCCCTTTATCTGGGTTCTTGAACTGTGAAGAGCTGGGTTACCTACGGTCCTTGTTGAAGCCTTTTCCATTGGTATTTTTCAAGAATTTCTTGAATTTCCTAGTAATGTAGGACTTCATCTTAGAATCTTCATCATCTGAAAACTCATCAGTGTCACTACTATTGGCTTTCAGTGCCACTACTCTTGGCTTTCAGTGCCATCCTCTTGCCTTTGCTTAACTTGCCTATTCTTGTCAACCGTAGCTCGTAGGTTTGCAGATTGCCAACCAGCTCAATTAGAGGAACCTTATCAATATCCTTCGACTCCTCTATTGCCGTGATCTTGGCATGGAATCTCTCGGGTAGAGATCTGAGCACTTTTCTGACTATCTTGGGTTCAGGAATGGTTTCCCCAAGATTGAAAGCTAAGTTCACTATATCTTTGAGCTTGGCGTAGAACTTATCGAATGACTCATCCTCCTCCATCTTAATTTCTTCAAAGCTTGTAGTGAGCCTCTATAGCTTTAAATGCTTGATAGCCTTCGTTCCCTCATAGGTTGTCTGGAGAATGGTCCATGCTTCCTTGGCAATTTTCGTGGAGGAAATTTTCTTGAACTCCTCATTGGTGACCGCACTGAATAGGACATTCAATACTCTGCTGTTGAAATTGGCCGCCTTGATCTTGGCATCATTCCAATCGGTCAGCGCTTTTGTAGGCTTGGTCTAGCCTATCTCCATAGCTTGCCATACCTTCTCATCTAGTGACTGCAAGAAAGCTCTCATGCGTATTCCAGTATGCATAGTTAGTACCATCAAATAATGGAGGTATAATAAGAGACTGACCTCTATCCATGACAAACAGGGGTCAATGGATCACACACAAGGATTAAAACCTAATCAGAGTGTGCTTGCTCTGATAGCACTTGATAGGCCATAAATGCGTTGACCCCTTGTGATTAATTAAGTTGATTAATTAGCTAAGTTTTTCAATTAATCAAGTTAACATGCAAATTGTATGGTAGCACAAACAAATCACCAATAATCTAAAGTATGCAGCAGAAAATAAATAACACGGTGATTTATTTATGAATGGAGAAAACCTACACGGCGAAAACCCCATCGGGTGATTTAAGATCACCACTCCCGAAACTCTACTATTATCACAAGTTGTTACAAGTAAAGGAATCTTAGTACCTTACTAACCTACAGTTGAACCCTTACCCCAATACCCAATTGGACTTGTTCTGTAGTAACAGTTTCTCCTTTTGATGCACGGCTCCCAATACGTGACTAACCAATTGCGCAGATCCTAATACGCGACTTCAATTCACCAACTAGAGAGAAAGTTGTTGGCTGCAAAGTTCTTCAATTCATCCACACAATGAAGATCAAAAAGATGCTTGGTTACAAAACCCTACGGTGCACATTACACAGCAACTTCTTCACAAGAGAGATGAACTAAGGCATGAACTTTGTCTTGGATCACAAATAGCTTGAACAAGGATTTCTCAATACTTGTGCAACTTCTGTACTTGTGCATCCTTCGACGGCCCTTAAAATAATCCTTTTATATGTCTAGGGTTAGAAGAAAAGAAGTCCCAAAGACACATTCACGGATTGGAATCAAAACAGAACTTAGAATCTGTTTTCCATAAATCTTGACAGATGGAGGTGTCGAGGATCTGTCGAGAAGCTGTCGAGCCTCGGGGCTGAAATAGCTTCTTAAAACTCGATAGATGCATGTGTCGAGACTAGGTGTCGAGATTTAATAACTTGCACTTTCCAGCTTGTTTCTTGGACAGACTTGATGACTTCAACACTTGATCTTGAAACACAGTTTCTTGAAGCGTTAAACACATCCTAATTCTACCCAATTACAAGTAAAATGCGTTTTGTCAAAGGATAAGCCAATTACATAAAATAATGACATATGTTCAAAACAACTTGAACCACATATGTCCTAACATTATTCTAGGGGGAAAAAAACATGGTCAATTACTAATTTCCATATCAATGGCCCCCTGAAGGTTATTATTCTTTACTTTTTATTTATAATTGTTACAACATGTGAAAAAGAAAGATTTAAACCCGATTTTCTTTATAAAAGAGGCCATATAATGTTACTAAACTATAAAGTCATTGGCTATTGAGTATAAAAACCAAAGTACCAAACTAAATAAATATACACTAAAGTGTAAAGTTAAATATAATACCAATATAAGACCAAAGAACTAAATCAAATCAGATTTACTAATGTACAATTAGATAAAACATAATGTCTCTTTTGTTTCAATTTAAAGCTAGCTTTTATGGTTAATTGACTTATATCACTAGAGAAGACCTTTTTTTCCCCCTCGATATAGTTTATTCAAAACTCACTTATTAAAATGAATTGCACTTTTAAAAAATAAGTCAAATAAACCTCAAAATTTAAAACGTGAGATTAAAATGAACTAGACCTCAATCGGTAGATTACCAGCAATGGATGTGAAAGGAAGATCTAAACCCAACAATGAAAAGAGGAACAATATATTCATATCTAAATCATAAATAATAAAATAGGATGAACAAAGAAGCAACCAGTTAGAGTTAGTAGTTACAGGATGTCATTGAAACTCACCGGAGATAAGAGTGAAAGGAACACATTAGGCCAATGCGCAAACAATGTACTTTCTGAAGATAGTAAAGAGAGATGATATTATCTTGAGAGTGATACCTTGTAAGGTTTACCATAATAATTCAAATGAGAGAGAGAGACAAACAGAGAGAGAGACAGAGAGAGAGCCTTCAATAAATTAGAAGAGGAAATCAAGGGGGTGGTGACGTGCTTTAACAAATTGGATTGCTTTATCATTGTCCTATGGTGGTGAAAGTGAGAAATAAATGAGAGTGAATGCATTTGTGTTTGTGTGAGAGAGAAAGAGAGAGAGGGCTTTGGTTGGTCTTATTTGACCTTTATGACAGTGAGTACGCCCTTGGAAGCAGCCTATAGTCCCCTAAGAGGAGGACCAAGTAGAGCCCACAATACAGAATGGGTGAATGTAACAAACATATATAAGGAGTCAAAATTAAATCTTGGACCCCAACCAAAAAAGAACAACAATCCAAGGAGATTCTAGGCTTTTGCCCCATATTGATAACGAATAACATATATATATAAGTGAAATGTCTTTTGCTAAGCACTTTACTCTTACGGCAACATTGTTGTTTGATATTAACTACTGAGCATTGTCCGAAATTGTATGTTTACTAGATGGAAGGGGCCGAAGAGCACAACAGAGCATGCCACACATGTGCTAGCTGCGTATCGTGCATCACTATCGAGTATACGGGCACACCAAGTATTCTACCTCTTCATGTCATGAGGATATAGTTCCCCCTAGTTTTGTTTTTCACTTGGTAGGGTTGTCAAGTACTGCATGTGTATAGTTAATAATGTAACTTCGATCGATTAGACCACATATATACAGGGAAATAGTTACAACCATTTTACATGCCAAGAGCAGTCAATATAAAGTACCTTGATTAGTAACTTTACATTGATGTTTGTGGTTTTGATTCCACACATATTTAGTTGTGAACCCTTACAATTTCTCCCTCGATTTCAACTAGTGAAACCAGTAGTATCTGAGTGCATCTTACCATGTCAAATCCAATAAGAGGGGAAAATAGGTCAAGAATGTCTTAGGATTTTTAGTGAAGTGGTTCTGCAATGGTCTTGTACATATTTGCTCAAATTGAGGATTGACACAAATAAGTACGTATTTGATTTGTTTTTTTGTTGACCGTTTATTCAAGTTGTTTGGGAGCCGGATAGGGATGTCCTAGACTCGTTGCCCCCATATTGCACTGCCGGCCAACATATATGGAGGGCCATTGTGCCGTTGATCTATTTTTGGATAGTAGAGGACCATTATCCCGAACTTGTCTTTCGTCAGTTTCGGATGAAGCAAGCGCCACCGGATCTTTTGGATACGATAGTTGATCTCCACATAATATCCCTCCAAGGTAAACTAGAGAGGACTTGGGAGCAAGAACATGCTGTCTACATTGAGTGATGGGCCCACAAAGGGGAACGTCTTGTCGAGGCACCGACATTGGATAGGGACACGACGTACCTTGTTCCTTACATGGAGTCGCACCGAAGGATGACCAAACGGTACATTACGCATGAGTCAGCGTACTGGGAAATCTTGGTAAGGCAACAATTCCATGAATCTTTTATGGATTTACAATATATGTGTGTTGTTGCATGCATTTTGAAAATTAAGTTTTGTGGAGCCATTGAATCAATATTTTGACATTCATTCTAGAGAACATTTTGTTTCTTGCCACTAGATATGCATTTTTCACAACCAATATGTACCGGTGTGCCATTTAAATAGCAGCGCTATATATAAATACGTTGATCATGTATAATCTATTTCCAAAGGCATAGTTTTGCACAACACGAAAGTAACTAGAAAAGTTTTAACATGACTCATTTATTTCACAGGTTGAGTCCAATGTTGCATCACTACTAGAATGCGAACCAGGTTCTGAAATGTAAAACCACCTGCTACGTACGCTGGATCTTGTCGGAGAGTTGAGCCAGGTAGCATTAGAGAACGCGCATGCAACGAGTGAGGCAAGCACACAAGCCACTGGCCGTGGCGAGCGAGGTGGTGGGTCGAGAGGGCGTGGAGGCGCTGGAGGTCGTAGAGGTGGTTGTGGGCCTGCACTTGCACCCATACGCAATTGTGAGGATGAGGATGAGTCGGGTAACTTCCACCTCTAATACCTCCAATTCTTACTAACTTCCAATTCTAGTACTTTTAGTTGTAATTTATTCAAAGGACGTATTATAGTAGCGAAGTATATTTTCATCACAGCCACACATGATATCCCACGTTGCTAATTTCACATATTTCAATGGCTCAATACCATTCTATTACCAAAACTAAAACGATTCTCACTTATCCCATATCAAACAGACTGAATCCCTTGTTTTCATCTTAATAAATACAATTGTTTTTGTACAGATGATGAGGCGTTCGAGGGTGTTTGGGACATGTACATGGATGGCGCCAAGTCATCGCGATGCACACCTAACGTTGCTGCTAGGCCATCCCACCCCATTGGCAATGACAATAGTGCAAAACACACATCCTATGCTCAAGCCGGCCCTTAATCCCCACCACCCACTTGCCTGTCTCCCCCATTGTTCAACGACTCTACCCACGACGGTGGCTATTTAGTTGTACCCACACCTGGCCAACCGACCCTACCTGTAGTTCTGGCTGAGCCCACCCAGGACCCTTCACTTCCTAACCCCAACAAACCGCCTGCACAGATCGAATAGATACTGAGTGAAAACATTAAGCCGGTACATGGGTTGCAAAGATCACTCCGCACTGACATACATCCCCCTAGTTGTGGGACCGGTAACGATAAATACCATGATTAATGGAAACATTTTTGAAATCCAATTGGTATTCGCATAATTATAAAAGATATATAAAACTCACAAAGGAATTATTCCTATGTCTACCTCCACTATTATATGTCTCAGTCTTCTATCTTAAGAATGATATAGTAATTATTTGCACAGTTAGGAAGGCATCTTTCATAACTGCTATCTGTTAATTATATTCTTGTACAATTAACAATCCTATCTCAGTTTGCATTAGATTTTCTTATTTACCCAGTACACCTCCATGCTATGTAAACCTTTTATCATTTACCTTCATAGAATGTCACAGGACTTGCATATGATGTTGTTTGCTTTAAGTGATGATCATACTCAGATCAAACATTATATGATAATTAAATTAAGCAAAGGGTTCATCAACTATTACTCACTTCACTTGGTAGATATTTCAAAGGCTTCATCATCAAATGCATAATCCAAGAGTCTTAAGTATATCCTCTATAGTATTGTATTACTATTGCCATTATTGCAATGCGGTTAATCATGTATTCACCAGCATTATTTATGTTGTGGAATTTGTAGTAGTCATGTGACATTGGAGGGCAACCCAATTCATCACCCAACTTATTAGTGGTGTCAAGGGTGATCAATCATTGCTATAGAACTTTTCTCATTAGTTTTTCTTTTTTCATTCCACAAAATGCTCACAGAATCTACACAATGATGTAGCCTATTGAGTGTTAACCCCTAAGCACACATTTTGCTTTGGTCTATTTAGTGGATGAGTAAAAGAGAAGATATATAGCTCCTTTCCACATCATTGTGGCCTTAGGGAATGTGCAATCCCTCTCTTTAAACTCTACTTTGGATGTTAGCGAATGTGTGCATTCAAGTAACGTGCTCTGCTTTCAATTTCAGGTAAGACGAGACCAACCAAGGTAGCTGTGAGGAAACGAAAATATCGTTGAGCTGTTGATGATGTGGAGCATAGGGGGGTAAAACCTTGCCCAATATCTGAAATTTTTAATTTATTTTTGTTTTTGAGGATCAAAAAAGCTAATTACAATTCACAACCAAAAGAAATTAGAAAAATCAAAAACAATATTAGACAGTTAGGATTTTTCTTGGCTATAAAAGGAAGTTGTTACTTTTAAGCAACTGAATTTCTCTTTCCTCTCTCTATATATACACAAGTTCAGCATGGCTTAGAAATTGAATTTGCTTAGTTCTTTTTAAAAATTTCCTTCCTTTCTTTAAGCTTTGTTTGATTTGCAAGACAGTGAGGGGGAAAAGGTGCCCTGCACATCAAATTATTATTATTAAAATTTGCCCTGCACATCAAAATAGATCTATGAAATTTGGACACAGACACAACATAAGTGTTATGTTTCAACTTGGACATAGCATGTTAGAGACAGCAACTTGTTAAATTTCAAACCATACATATGTTCCAGGACCAACATACTTGGTACAAAGAGAAGGCATTTCTTTTTCTTGATTGGTAATTGAAAAATAGAAAAGACATTTCTTCTACATTAGTTAAGAAACTCTTCTAGTCTTGGTACAAAGAAAAAGGCATTGCTGGGTCAATTTCTTTTGGTCTTGTCTGTGGTTAAATTTTTATTCATGAGGGGAACCTCATTTGAAGGATTTTAGGGGACAAGAGCATGTTGAGTGAGGATGAGATTCATGTAGGTGCACCATTTATAAACAGAACTTGTTCTTGAGTCAAAGCATAAATAACTTCCTTGATTTAGGATTCAATAATGACCAAGGCTTTAATAGGGAAGAGAAAAGACTTGATGTAGGATTGCATATGAGTAAGAAGAAACAAAAACTGAATCCTCCCACAATCTGCCTGAACACTAAACCCTCCATGAATTGAACCAAAACCCACACGAATGAACACCCATAAACTAAAAGATGCGGATTAATAAAATACCATGATTTGGCCAACAGCTTTGGCCCCATACCCAAGAATTCTAGAATGGACGGGGATTTCCTCCATACCCAAGGAAATAGTGTAGGAAGTTTCTAATTGTGGATTTTTGGTTGGACAAGATCACGTTGGGATGTATGGCTTGAGTGACATGTGCGTAGACATTATGAATTTTCTATAACTTAAACTTATATTTTCCTTTAGTTTTTTTTTTTTTCATTTATTGATTCATATTTGGTGGCATATTTTGCAAGCTTCAGCAGATCCTAATATTGAAAAACTTTGACAAACCACCATATTGGTTGTTTTCCTTGTTTTTTGCACGGTAGTTGGACAACGTATTGCACAGTTATAACAGCTAGTGAACAAAAATTTGACAAGATTTTTCGGACATGGAAGACTTTGACAGATTTTTGGAGAGCATATATGACAATTTGGACAAATTTTTTGGACAGCTGATTCTAGCTTATAGAATCTTTTTAAACATATTTTGTAACCAATGAAGCTACTTAAACATCTTAGGTCCTATATGTGCATGTTTGAGTAAGCTTCGAGTTAGGTACCAATTAAACTTGATTGCAAAGGGCGGATATTTTCATATGCAATGGAAAAGTTCATTTCTATATTTTTGTTTCTAGTTAGGTACCAATTATAATTGCAAAGGGTGGATATTGTCATGTGCAATGGAAAAGTTAATCACTATATTTTTGTATCCATGTATCTGCATATTTGAACAAAGGCAGCTTTAGACGAATGCAATATAGTGATGATGGATGGAAATTTGAATTCAAAAAGTTTAATTTTAGCAATAGATTTGTTGAAATTTTCCTTTTATGTGGCTCTCTTTTATAAGAAAAAAACTCTAGTGTAAATTTAGCTATAAATTATCAAATTCTGTTATCTCTCCTACAACAAAGGTTCCATATGTATTCGTGTTATGTTTATATATGCGTTATTAGATTAAATTAACTTTCTTGAGTAGAAAAATTGAAGTTCATAAAAATGAGAATAATTGAGCAAAAGCATGATGTTTTAAAGATTTAGATTTTAGCTTCACACCTCCACAAATTAAGAGAGTTTGAATTTAAGTTTAGTATTGATTTTTACTTTTTGTATGATTGCCATAGGTACCGTGGTATGTTAATTAGCTTATTGATCTTTAATTTTCATTGCTATAAGGTCCATTATAGTTAAAGTGTTGTCATTGCAGTCCGCATCCAACCCATGATCCCTTCCTTTCATGTTGTAGGAACCCAAAAAATGATGTCATTAAACCAAAAATAACCCAAATCTTGCAACATATTAAAATAATTGGTTGGGTATACACACTCAAGTATACTTAGTATAAAAAGAAAAAAGAGAAAACTCTTCGAAAGTTCTGCTTTAGTTAAACATAACAATACTTCTTCTCATCAAATATATGTTCACACTTCTCTTTTTTTACTTTATACTTCATATTTTCATCAAAACAAAGACTTTATTCCTTCTAATTTTTACATAATGATGGCTAGCCTCTAGTTTATTTCTAGCCTATATATAGAAGAAGATAATCATCAATAAGACTCATACGAGCTTTTAGGTATTAATACAAATTCACATTTAGGCTGCACATTATTGTACTAGTTATTGAACTCATGACACTCTTGAACATCATTATGTGTTCTTATTCTCTTTGTTCTCTAAACAGGTGTTTGATTCCATAACAAAGCCCCTTATTGAAGTAGAGCTATTACGGAATGCAAAAACTAGTACATTCATGTGCAACTAACATACCAAGTGTAGATGACTTACAAATATTATCATCTGCCCCCCCCCCCCCCCCTCACCTTTTGGGATCACTGACCATTTGCCATGCATGAACTGTGAGGTTCCCTTCTGAACGTGTACCAGTCTGAGAGTTCTACAGTTGTAAGGATAGCTTAAGCTTGCTAATAAGTAATCCCACTTCAATTATTCACTATTTTCGGAGAAAGTTTGATAACAAGTTCATGAGACTAGTATTTGGCAAACAAGGATTTGTCCCATTTGTTCCTAGTTCTCCAACTGGTGCAGCAAATCCTCAAACTTCTTAATACTATTTTCTAGTTCAATAAACTTGTAATGGAGCTGCAAGATTTCATTTTTTATTTTTTATTTCTTTAATAATGCTTCAAAAGGAAAGCATTCACAGAATTAATTGTATCATAGCAGGTAAATTATTTATAGACTTCAGTGAGAACAGTTGGAGTATAATTATATGTTGTTTTTTATTTGTCAGCATTATAAGCATGAATGTCTTAATTTTTAATTGTAGTGAATTGAGCAATGGAGCCAAAGGCCTTGTAGCTGAATTGGCACCTCCTCATGTACAAAGTGCTTGGGGGTTTAGGGGGAAAGGGTTTGAGCTGCGGGGTTAGCAGCATGTTGTAATTATCTTTCAAAAAAAAAAGAAAAAGAATTGAGCAATGGAGATTTAGTTATTTCTTTCTGAAATTTATTGCTCATTCACTTTGAAATGATAATGCAGTTGTTAGAAAAATTCCTTAATCAAACATAAAATCGAACCTAGTTATTCATCCAAAAAAATACAAATGGAACCATTGCCATTAAGCATGATCTAAGTAATAAAAGTTCAATATAAACGCAAGTAACCCAAAGGGGTTGACTTAGTGTTTCTTAAGGGTTAACTTAGTGGTTCCTAAAGCCACATAATATCCATGAAATTTCAGACATCTTAACCTTTAGCCGACATCTTATGGACAAGGACATGGGTTTTTCCAGTAATAAGTTGTTGTTTGTGCAATGAGTGAATTGCACACAGTCGAGGGAATAGATCATGTGATTGATGAACTCTAGAAACCATATTTCTTGATCTAACTTCTTTGGTATCGAAAATTTGAAAATCTGGTTTTAAGCAAAAAATACAAGCAATTACAGGCAAACAAGCCAAGACAAATTACAAATTAAAGTTCAAAAGGGAAACGAAAAGGCTATTCAACAACATTTCAGCTCATCTGTAGTGCAAACTTGAGGCACAGGGGCATAAAAACACGTGTCGTTAGTGTTACTAGATTCATAAATACCACAAGCAAGAGCCATAGTTTTGCCTTCATTTTGCGCTTCCTTGTTATGTCAAATCATGAACTTCATCATCCCCCATATCATGGGCTACCACTTCATTGAGCATGTTAGTACTCAAGGTTGCAATCCTCCTTGTGTAGTCACTATCCTCAATGGCAACGTCTAACTGATACCTCAACAATTTGTTCCTAACGTCTCCATCACAATAGTTGGTTCCCTCACTTTGAGACGTCCCCCCTGGGCTTGATGTGGACATGGTAGGAGATGTCCACGATGGGGAAGCACCATACTGCTTGTTCCAACCATTACGTTGCAAGAACTCCATGTATGCAGATTCTGCTTCCCATCGATCTTTGTATGACCTGTGCTCGGCATTTGTGAATTTATGAACTTGTGTACTTGCTTCTGCCTAATTGTCGTATATGCCAGGAGCACGACCAATGAAAACAACATAGTATTTGCCACCCTAAAAAAGGAACATACAATAGCATTGTATGTGAAAACCGCATAGGGTGTTGCTGGTATTAGAACTTACCAAGTTTCGAATCTGAGCTATTAGATAAACATGTACCATGTCGCTTTACCAACAGGTGCTGGTGGACTACAGCAACCTTAACGTCGCTTGTTCCAAGATCTGACAAACAGTTGCATAATATATAATTGTACAGTGGTAAATTGTTTAATCACAACTATAAAACATGTGGGCATTTACCTTTAGAAGCAAAGGAGGCTTCTCTTCTCCATGTCTGACTATTTTCTTATTCTCATAACCCCCAACCAAAATGAGAGGAAGCTGCCTTTTATAAAGGGTAAAATACTCGTTGTTGTTAATATCGAGTACAGTACTCAACTATCTAAGCATCAAGTTACGTCAACGTATATAACTTGCCTGTCACAAAGATTAGTATGTATAACTACTGCCTAGCTAATTCCAAGTGGATTAAATAATACTTGATTTCCATAGAGCCGAGTTATATTAAACTCGATTTCAGTATAACTGCGCCCGTACTGCCAATCATACCACGTTTTAATGGTACTTGGTCTCTGTAAAACCGAGTTATTGCAACTCGATGTACCTAAATTTGAGTATTATGCAATTATGTCATTTCCTCCCCCACCTTCTGGGACCACTGAACATTTGCCATGCACAATCTGTGGGGCTCCCTTTTGAACGTGGACCGGTCTGAGAGTTCTACCATTGTGTCACAACTTCTACTACCAATTTCAAGTTTAATTGACCAGCTTCACCAAGTGCAGTAATTGTTTATTGTCCACATCTTCTCCATTCTGTGAACATCTCACCTGATAGGTAACAACTGATAACAATTTATAACAACACAAATTCTATGAGTATTGTGGGTCTTCAATGGGGGAATCTGAACATAATAATGTGGTACAACTTTTGATAACACAAATTCTTTGAATGAACTAGATCTTCAATAGGGGGTATTTGAACATAATAATGTGGAAGAATTTATGATAACACAAATTCTTTGAATGCTGTGGATCTTCAATGGGGGGTATCTGAACATAATAATGTATTACAATTTATGATAACACAAATTGTTTGAATGTTATGGGTCTTCAATGGGGGGTATCTGAACATAATAATGTGGTACATGTTGCATGCTAGGAATTATTTCCCTTATTTGCAATGCTTCTGAATTCTCATTTGTTTAACAGTATCTTACATGAAACCTAAACACATTGTGCGAACATTTTTGTTTTCGAATTTAGGTGTCTGATGAACTAGATGATACAATTATTCAATAATATTTTTTAGCATCAAGACTTTATGACTTGCCTAAAATTTATGATAAAAAAGATGGGTTTGTTAATATCAATTTTCTTAAGTTTTTTTAGCTACATGAACACCTAAACATAGGCCATATATAGTTAGCCTATGGTTTCACAATATTACACAGCATGATACAACTATTACTATTTGTGGTTCAGGTCCGTTATGAGTCCATACTACTTCTACGTTTACTACGAAGGGGAGGCATATATTAATGATTTGCACAGACTATCATACTGAGGTCCAAACCAAAAGCAGACACTTATTGAAGTGAAAAATGGGATACACATGAGCCAACTGAAATGGAAGATAATGTTAACTCTGGGGTTAGACAAGGATTCCCATGACATCTCCATTGTATTTCGGGCTCCTCAACAACTGGTGGGTACCCAAGTTTTCTACAATTCAATTCCCGTTACAATGCGACAATGATGGGGACATAATATGGGGAGTGATAAAGCGGGCACCACAATTCATAGGTTCTGACTTTTATGTAACTGTTGACACTATTGGGTTTAATGTCAACGGGGGTTAGCAATATGCCAGTAGAGATGGAGAGTAAGAATCAATTCCTGTAACCATCGTGTACCTTCAGTTACAGCCAAGACATCTTTGCCTTGCACCGTTGGACCACGCAATGCGGTTGCTATGGACAATATTGAAGACGCCGAAGTGTTAAGGTCTACTCATGGAAATGAAGATATCCAAACCTAATTGGACGAGGCAATCAAAATAGATAACACTCGAGATGTGTACGAGGAGTTCATTGATAATGATGGACCAGAGGACAATCTGGAATTTTTAGACAAACTACAAGTTGAAAACAATGTGAATGCTTGCCCCAATCCGAACCCTATCCCCGAATAGTTCACAGCAAACATATGGGATAAAATTCATGACCTATCACCTTCCCTGGAAACAAGTCTGATGAGTTGGCGCCCGAGGGACGAACCGAGCAAGGGAATGCTATTCAAGAATAAAGCTGCAGTTCAACACGCATTAACCATGTTCTCTGTGGGGCTCAATAAGAAATTTAAGTACATGAAGTCAAACTTTGGGAGACTAGTTGTAGCGTGTGTACACGATGCATGTCCGTGGTCAGTTCGAGCTATCTACAGCAAAAGGCACAAGCTGTGGGAGATCACAATATGTAAGGGTCCCCACACTTGCTCGTCACTCCAGGTGGATCATGATGGAAGGATGATGGATTCTAAGTTCATTGCCATCACACTTGAGTCATACATACGGGAAGACATTTCAAGAACAATAGCAACCCTGCGTAGTCTTCTGCATGCGAAGCACGACCATTGGGCATCTCACTATAAGGTTTGAAATGCAAAACAGAAGGCAGTTGCGGCCATCTACGGGGATTTTGATGAGTCATATGCAGAATTGCCTCGATTTCTGGCCATGTTAAAAGATGCAGATCCAACCATAGTGACACAGTTGAAGTGCGACAACTATGGTGTGTTGGGAACTTGCACATTTAACTGTGCCTGTTGGGATTTTGATCCGTGTATTGAAAGGTTCAAGTATTACAGGCCAGTAATAAGCATCGATGCAATGCACTTCTATGGCAAGTATAAAGGGAAGTTGTTAATAGCAATGGCAACGGATGCTAACAACGAGGTTTATCCGCTTGCGTTTGCTGTTGTTGAGAGTGAAAGCAAGGAGACATAGGGATGGTTCTTGGCATAACTAACATAATTTGTTATGGATCAGACCAATCTTTGCATCATCTATGACCGACATTCAGGGATAAAAGCCTGCTTTGATGACACAAGTATGACTTGGTTGCAGCCTTCTAAGGCCCATCACCGGTACTGCCTTCGCCATGTAGCCAGCAATGTGAATGCAAAATGGAGGGTAGCAAGTGCGAATCAAGTCAGAAAGTTTGAAGCCACACTGGAATCAATTCGCAATTTCAAGCCGGTTGCACACAGGTACCTCGAAAAATGCATGAGTCCAGCCAAACTTCTCTGTAAAATTCGATTGGTATTCGATTAGTGATGGATCTGTCAGCTTTATCAAACTCGGCTTTCAAGGTAGCGAGTACTATAGTACTCGATTATATAAATATCGAGTTATGTGTAATCGTTTCTAACCACGACCAGACAGTACTCAGTCTCAGAGGAAGCAAGTTGTGTGGATAAACTCAACATCAATGTAATCAAGTATTGACACAAAATTTCTGGATTAGTCGAACTAGGGTTCGACCCATCGAAAAATGCATGAGTCCAGCCACACTTCTCTGAAAAAATCGATTGGTAATCGATTGGTGTTGGATCGGTCAGGTTTATCAAACTCGACTTGAGAGGTAGCGAGTATTTAGTACTCAATTATGACAATATCGAGTTATGTGGAGTGGTAATATAATGTGTTCAGTGTTATTTCTGTTGTTGGATTGCTACACTAGACTCCCCACAAAAGCAGCAGCTTGATTGCTGGCGATTCCTCAGACCCGAAAGCGACTTCCCAGGCTCCAAACATCGATTCTCAGCTATAGTAAGACTCTTTTACCCTTGCATCCCATTCAAATTAACTGAAAATCCTGCATTAATCTCCCTCTAAAAGCTGAAATTAAGAACTATGCAAGTGTGGGGATTTTCATGATTTTGGGTGTTGTGGTCTGAAACGGTTCATGGGTTTTTACATATGCATGTTGTTCATACAATTTGTACCCTTTAATTACATAAACATATCTGATTTGTAAAAGCCCATTGAATTTAGAGTTCATGTGTTTATATGGAATTTGGGGATTTTCAGGGGTGTGGGTGTTTTGACGTGAAATATGTAATGGGTTTTTCTGTATGGATATTGTACACACGTTTTCTACCCTTTAATTTCAAAGAACGCATGATTTGTGAAAAATGAGAAATTATGGTTCATGTCTTCATATTGGGAATTTGGGGATTTTGAACTAAACTGGTTCATGGGTTGTTGTGTATGCATGTTGGTGACACATTCTCTATCATTTATATTCAAATTTTTCACATCTGGGTATGCATGTTGGTTCATTCGCCAATCTTGTTCTTCATGGAATTTGGGGTTTTGTTGAATTGGGTATAATTGCCTGAAATTGACCACCGTGGTAAGTTTGATGGATTGGTAGTCACTGGTTTTACAACCGCTGCACAATGTGCACTGTGGGTTTGCATGTTTTTCAAATAACTTGAATGCATGGGTCAATGTTCATATATATACAGAAAATTGATAATTTCAATGCATTCATTCATGCCCCAATTGTATCCATGCATCATGTAGTCTTTTTCTCATGCATATATACATTGTGTTTATGTGTCTCTATGTTTATAATCTATACTGGTTTTCTATTTTGCTTTCATTTCGTCTCTGTAGATCCTAGTTATGGCTCCTAAGAAGTCTAAAATCATTAAAACCAAAGCCAAAAGAGTGTCTGCCTCCTCATTTAAGCCTGCAATTGTGTTTGATCAAACAACGTTTGAAACGGTTACAAACGAGCAAAGGTTTGAAAACTTAATTCAGTATAGGAATATTTGGCCAGAACGACAAATCAATCTAGATGAATTGCCTATTTCTGTCCATAGGAATCTACAGTGTAGCAACTGGTTGTCTCTGTGTAAAGATTTACAACCCCCTCTAACTGCCTTGATTAAAGAGTTCTATTCCAATCTCCATATTCGTTCTGATGATAAACTGGGTACTTGAATTCGAGGTCAACATTTTGTCATAATTAAGAATGATGTATCCAATGCTCTTAATGTACCTCGTGTTTATAGACCTAATTATCCATACTCGAAGCGTCCTCCTATATCTAATGTTATGACTCTTCTTTGTGGAAGATCAGTGACATAGGGATCTGACCCAAGAATTAACTCGAGTGAGTTAACCGAGCTTAATTATATCTTCTTTAGGATAGCTTGTTGAGGCGCATAGGAGCAAGTGTAAGAAGCATGGTCTATTCTTCCCAGTTTTCATCTATAGGGTTCTAAACTTTCTACAGTTAGAAAACTTTCCTTCCCTAGAGTTGATCCACATCACAGCCCCTATAGGAGCCACCTTTCTCAAATAGCGGAGTGCACAAAACAAGAATGTTGGACTTAGTGTTGATTCATCAAAAAGACCATAAGTACAATCCACCGCTTGAGACGTTCCTGCTAAGGAGAGTCCTGTTGATCCTACAGCTACTGTTGCTGACGATGGTGATGATGGGGTACATGCTGACAGTGCAGCTGCGGAGCCCACCATTCCTCCTCCTCTCTCTCTTCATGCTATGATGGAGACCTTTATGATGACTCAAACAGCTCATGGACAGCTTTTAGATGAGCTTATTGTTGAGGTTGTTGCGTTGAGAGCAGATTTTTCAGAGTATAAGAGTGCTTTTCCACCTCTTCCACCCTCTAACTCTTGATGATTGCCTTTGGCAATACATGACAAATAGGGGAAGTAGGAATTGTAGCGTAGGGGGGAGAGTAGTTTTTGTAGCTTCCATAGATTATATGAAAGTTTTTTAATGTGATTCTCAAGTATTTGTATATTATTATATTTACTCTTCAAGGTCCACAAACATGGTTTTAATTTTATGATAATATGACCACATTCACAATGTGTGATGACTTTTATATTGAATGATCCTTTTCTTTCTTTTTTTTCCTTCAACTGGAATGTGGATAAGGTAACCTCACTGATAACATATGAAAATTTGAAGAAAAACTACAGTCATTGAAATGATAAAAGAAAGGAACCTACCTCATCAGATGCATTATCGAATAGTATTAGATTCGGGTAATTGGTACCTTACAACAGAGAGAGGTTAATGGACAAAGTCTTATTATTGATTTCAATGCTAGCGGGCAAGAGAAAGAAAATAGTCAGCTATTTATTTATTTAAGCTACTTAGGTAGTTGGGTTTACTGATGGAGTAATGGAAAACAAATTAGATTTCGGGTGTTTTTTCAAACATTCATATGCATGCATTTTAATTTGGATGTCAATACGTATAGTTTTAAAAGGCATGTGCACAAAAACAATTTAAAAGGAAAAAAAAAAACAAGTTCTATTCCATTCATTACCTATAAGGGCAGCAACTTCGGCGGGGGTTATCACGTGGATCAAGTGCTCCTTACGAAGATCATCTCCTCAAATGTTTACCATTATTAGTAGTGCAAAGATAGATTCCAAACAGCCATTGCACATTATTAGTATAACAAAAGGCTAACCTAATATAGTATTGGATTCATGTGAAGTGCTCTGAAAGATAGTATTCGCACTATTTGGAATAAAATCAGTTGCCACCTCTTCTACCATCACATCTAATAAGCTGCCATCTATAACTTCTTTGTCACATCTTTGGAGGATTTAATCATTCATTGAGATAGCACCAGCGTATTTTCCACACTACCAAAATGAAAATCACATCCAACAATAGCAGTTTTCACTAATTGTTTGTTGATAATTCCCATTGTTTTTCCCGATTTCAATTTTTGAGTAGCACCATTTTTATCATGACATTCAAAGGTACAAATACCAGAACCATACTTCTCTAGGTACCTCAAATAGATTTCCATTGATGGTTTTACGTTGAAGGGCAAAGGTACCAGGACCATACGAAATAGGAACATCAAATAGGTTGTCAAGATCCAAGTCACTTGTACAACACATCTCTACTTGAGTTTGGATAGCTCTTTTTTATATTTAAAATCAAATGCCTTTTTGACCTTCAAGCCCGTGCTTCATCCATAACTATCTCAAATAATATACTTGTATTATTGAACCACTAACACAACATTATCGCTAACCACTCACCATATTTGTTAATTACTTGAAAATTTATTAGCTGGGAAAATACAAAGTTCTGGTAGTTTGTGAATACCATAAAAACAAAAATGGTAAAAGCTCTAACGAAAAGCATATTAACAAGAAGTCATATAATTTGCCAGTAATAATAACAACACTATCAGTAAAAAAGTAGCTAACCTTTTTCAGTTGAGAATAAGCAATTATTTATACATTATCAAGGTTAAATACTAACCGTACTTTTGTAATCACAACATAAACAAGGGAAAAAACTAACCTCTATTAACAAAATAAGCAGGTACTATGGAAAATCACAGCTAACTACTTGTCATATTTTTAGTATGATTTCCAAAATAGATTGATAGGATAATAGAAAGTTTTGGTACAATTGTAACTACCGTTAAAATGAAAACATTAAAAGCTGTAATAAATAGAATATCAACAGTCTATCAAATAATTGACCAATAATAATAACAACATAAACAATAAAAAAGAGCTGACCTTTGGTAAGGAAATAAGTAGTTAAAAAGCCTCAATTCCTTGGAAACAGAGTTTCCCAATTTTATGACAATATCCTGTGGGGGAAAAAAACACACCAAATAAGGATATAAACTGTAAAAACATAGATGACCTTTGTTAAGACAATAAATTGTTTAAAGACCCTTTATCATATAAGTTACCAACAAATTTTTATGCTAAAGCAGAATATACTATTACGCAATTAGGGGAAGAAGAAGAAGTAGAACCAAATGTGATTCGAAATTCGATTTCTAAAGCATGGGGAGACAGCCTTGTGTGTGCAATTTAAACATGTTTTTTGAAACATATCACAGAAATATTAATGCATTATCAAAACTCTCATTTTCAATTCAAACAATTCCCTAATTTCCTTGCAACTTGTTCTGAAACAGAAAATAAACATGCAACACAAATCATAGGAAAGAAAAAAATTATATAATTAAATAATAAACATTCTTCACAAAAAGGAAGGAAAGAATAGGCAGATGAAAGAAATGAGTAATCAAACCTTAGGAATGGTTAGAATTCGTTTTGCATACCATAAACCAAGACTATTAAAATTCTCCTTGCAACTTCCTATGAAACAGAAAATAAACATGCAACATCAATGATAGAAAAACAAAAAAAAAATTATATAATTAAACAATATAAATTTTTCACAAAAAGAACCGAAAGTATAAGCAGATGAAAGAAAGAAGTAATCAAACCTTAGGAAGCATAAACCAACACATTAATATTGTGAGTTTCCTTGCAACTTATTATGAAATGGAAAATAAACATGCAACATCAATCATAGGAAAACAATAAAATTATATAATTAAATGATACAATGTTTTGACAAAAAGGAATGAAACTATAGGCAGATGAAAGAAATGAGTAATCACACCTTAGGAATAGTTGGAATTCGTTTTGCAAAGTATAAACCATGACCATTAAACTTGTTAAAAAAAGTAAAATCGAAATAGATGGAAAACCTCTTCCTATATAAGATACAGAAATATCCAAAGACATGCATCATTAATACAGAGAGATTCTTTTGAAATTCTATAGCATTTATTTAAGAAGAGGGGAGATGTATGTTAAGGTGCCTAAATCGGTGTGGTAACTGGGAACATGCACCGTTAGCTGAGTAGGAGAGAAACGATTTTGGGTTTTGATTATTGTAGAAGGGGAGGTGAACCTAAAAATACGCAAGTGTGAAAAAAAAAACATGAAGGAGCTCAGCTAACTTTCACCTAACTTCTATATAAGCAAGTGTCATTACACTCACTTTCATATAGAAGTTAGGTGAAAGTGAGTGTAATTACAACTGATCCCAATTAAATTTAGACAAATGGAGGAAAATTAGTTACCAATTTCATATTTAAATTGATGTGGTCCCTACATGAATCTAGAAAGTAGTCATGGAATATTTATGACCCTGTTCATATAGTGTTTTTCCCGCCTGTATTGACATGACAAGCCCTAATAACTTTGGATTGTAATACTTGAACCATGAAATGAGGTTATAAATGCACCACCATAATATTCTCCCTTTTTCTACCCCACTAACTTCATATATTGACTAAGCTATGAGTCACAATGCCTCAACGTCAAATTGTAAAATGCAAAACAAGTTTGGATCTACTTCAACATGTGGATCATCACAAGTTCCAACAAATCAACAACTACAGACATACACAGAGCATTATGGAGGGAAATGGGTTGGAAAGAAGAGAGATTTCATTAATATACCAATATATACGTACAAAAGTCTTGGAAGCGACAGGCACAACATAGTCGGCAAACCAACAAAACTAAGTACAGATACCACCACAACAGAATTCACCATAGTAGAACCATCATGTTCAACCCTATACGAGAAGATGTGTGAGTTAGAGGTGTATTGTCGATGGCACAAGTTACGAGTTTCTAAGGCACGCTCAGCCGAGTTACCTAGAGATGAACCTGCCAACATGCTCATCTTGAAAAAGAGAACAATCAAATGCAGGCGACTAGACCATTTTCACGCAATCCAAAATGCTAAGAAGCATCTAAAGAGGAAGGCGCAAGAGCAAGCCATGAAGTCTATTAATGAAATTATTGCATTAGATGATGAAAGAGATATTTCAGACTTCTCAAATTCAAGCAATAATGATTTTCAAAAATTTCTACCTATGAACATTAGACGTTGTTGTTAATGTCTACACATTCTATGCAATGCAAAATGTTGTTGTTAATGTCTTTTTGTTGATGATTATGTACGTTCAACTTTTGCAGATATAGAGATTAATTGTCCATTAGTTTTGGCTAAGTTTATATGAAATCAGTTTTTCATTTTTTCCCTGCTATTCTTTGTTCACTACATATGAAAATTTAATATGAAAATTTCATAGATTCAATACATACAGACTCATCCGAACCACACAAACCAACCACTCTTTCACAGAAAAACCATGTGGCTCCTAAAGCAAGGACTTGCCAGAATAGAGGTGGGGCCTAACTATGACCATCACTATCGAGGTGTAGACACTCACATTTGTTCAAGATAATACTCCCTTCCACCATGCGTGACATGAAACCGGTAATGTATTAGATTGTTATGTCAGTATGTTGCAATGTTTTCAATTTATTGGCTAAGTGTATAAGAAATCACTTGCTCATTTTTTCCCTGCTTTATTTTGTTGCTACATATGATTCTTATGCTTTAGTTGGACAATGTCCTCTACTTTGTAATATAGGAAAAACCTTAGATATGTTGATGTTTCCAATATTCTGCCTGTGTAATTTGAAATGTTACCCACATAACACTCATCACCTAACTTAGATTGATTGCACATTACTTATAGGAAAATTTAATAGATTCAATACATACAGACTCATCCAAACCACACATACCAACCACACATATGATTCAATAATACGAATAATTCATATATATGACACCATTAGTCACTGTATCATATACCCGTATCCGTGTATCTTAGTTCTACTAGTATAATACTTTATATAGATACATTACATATAGACTCATACGAACCAGACTAACCACTCGTTCTCTCTTCCTCTTTATGTACGAGAAAATTTTTTCGTAACAAACTTTTCTCTAACTTCATGTTTTGTGGGCAAATCTTCTGAGGGATATGTTTGTATCATCTTCATCTAAGTCTATTATTTCTACTTGATGATCTTCCAACTTTAAGATTTGCTGGGTGGATATTGAATCTTAATGACAGTCTTATCAAATATAAGAACATGGAAGCTTGAATTTCCTTCATATCTAAAGACTATAAAATAATTATAACAGATAGAATGGTATTCAAGGAAATCCTGCCAACCATTACAAAACCAAATGTTGTTATTAGCTTTCTTTAAGCCCACTTGCCAAATACCCCCATAGGGAGCACTGAGTGTAGTTACGGTGGATAGCTCAGCACTGTTGAACCCTAACCACAAGTACCCATCCACACTCACGTGAAAACACAAAGCATTCCTCCAAAGTTTATGCATCAATTTTGGGGGTGAGATGTCCACCATTGCTACACTGATGTTCGCAGTGCTGCATGTGCTGCTCAACAGCTTCGCATTGTTGAACCCTGTCCAGTTATATCACCTACACACACGTTAATACATAGATATGCATCCTTTTGCAATGCACCGTTTTCAAGGATGCAAAGCATCCCTGAAAAGTTTATGATACATTTAAGACAGCTCGGCACTATCTCGTCAAGTCATGTCAAATGAAGCACAGGAATGCTAAATAGTCTTCACGTGAATAAATACGCAACCTCCTTTGTAGTACACAGTAAACCACATGCACCAACAGACGCCACTATACAGCCAAGTCATATTCACAGTTTTGCATGTGCTCCTTAACACCTCACTGAAAAATACACTATCGAGTCATATCATCTTTATTCACGTGAATACTTACCCTTACATATAGTCACATCCACATGAATACTTACCCTTGTAAAACTCCTATATAAAGACCCATTTACATCTACCCTTGCAAAACATCTATACATACTGATCTGAAGTTGCATTTTCCAATGTCAATGCTCAATTGGATGCTACCTCGTTTTCCAGATAATTATAGGAGGGAAAGAGATTCCAATGAGATGGAATACTATACCGGACTACGGCGGGAATGGGACTTTTGCATGAACTAGTCCAACGCTGTGCACGATGATCTTGTGCAACTTGGAGCGCCTCTTGTCAATCGTATCTCGCTCACACTGCCACGGCAAAACATGCACCAATATAAGTGTGCAATGGCTAAAAAGAGAGAGAGAGAGAGAGAGAGAGAGAGAGAGAGAGGATAATCTTATGATACTCTGTAGGTCCAGGTATCACATGCTATAACTGACAGAAGAGCTAGCCGCCGCAACAAACAGGCAACTCACTCCGATGGAAAGTAACAATGTCCTCAACTATGAGGACTACCTGTCAGAATGAATGCCTATGTGGTGTGTGTCTTATGTCTACGGGTTAAGTTAATAATGTTAGTAGCATTAGTGTTCAATATGCAATGCATGCATATTGGTGGCATCGTGTAAGAATATTTAAGTTTTCATTGTTATGCTGTAGGTGCAGCCGCTGTAGCCAACAGGCAACTCACTCTAGCGAAACATAACAATGTCCTCAACTTCAAGGATACCTGTCTGAGTGAATGCCTATGTGGTGTGTGTGTTATGTCTAGGGTTAAGTTAATAATGTTAGTAGCGTTAGTGTTCAATATGCAATGCATGCATATTGGTGGCATCGTGTAAGTTATTTTAAGTTTTCTGGGTTATGTTGTAGGTGCTTATTGAAAAACATCATGTGTTGGAATATTTAACTTTTATGCGTTATGTGGGAATAATCTAGATTACAAATAACGTGCATGCTCCTCACAATCAATAATAAGGTTTACATAGTACAAATGCAACAACAATGACACACATACATATAAAACATAGTTACGCAAAATAGTTCTCCAACAAAGTTTAATTACACCACGACACGATTACTCTTCATCTGACATCTCCACATCTGATTGATAAATGGGATCAGCAAGAAGTGATTGCATGATTTATGCGTGCTCGTACCACCCTCCCTCCACCAACCCCTGAATCTCGACTTGGGTCCGATATCGATTATTTTCTTCTCTTATGCAGTTTAATGCTTTACAAAGTTCGTCAATTGTGTCTCTGGGTAGCTGCGATGTGAGTCACCGAGGCACTGGCAACTTATAACCATCCAACTCATCGTAAAACATTTGTTGTTCATGAAATAACTAAGCCCACTTCTGTCTCATGGTATTATGAATGTAAGCACTATTTCACAGATTTGGATTGATTAGATAGCTGAACTCATCTTCCAATACCCAGCAACGACCCATAGCAGTGAGCACATCGTGAGGCCTATAGAGTTGTGGGTTGCCAAAACCAGACATTGATGTTGAATACAATAACATCATATTATCAAGTTAACAGTTTGCAACAACTATTGGTAAATAATGTAATGCTGCATAAGATGGTACACGACAAAGACATTCATAAATTTGTGTACTATTACATGCTAAAAATGAAAAACTAACACTAACATTTGACCATAAACATTAGATGTTGTTGTTAATGTCTACACGTTGTATGTAATAGAAAATGTTGTTGTTAATGTCTAACCAATGATGACTATGTACATTCAACTTTTGCAAATCTAAAGATTAACTATTCATTAATTTTAGCAAATCTAAAGATTTTCATTTTTTGTCAATTAAATTTACACCAACAATGACCCAATGTAACCCAATGTACACACATAACACTCATCACCATTTCTATAGATTATTGTACATTTCTTGTAGCACCAAACAACACCAAACAACTAAGATAACCCTAATCTACTCATATAACACTCATTATAAAAAATACCAAAGCACAAGTAATACAACCTATTAAATGAAAATTCTTCTCTAACAAAAACATACATTATGGTTGATAAACTTTTATAAAATTCTCTATGTATTTCAAAGAAGAAAATGAGTTTCTCACCTGAGATGATAGAGAGATACACCAACTTCGGGCAGAAAATTCTAAAAATGAGAAATTGATCTCAAAATGATGAGGATAATGTAATGTAATATTGCATGAGAAGCAGATCTGTGCATGGTGAAGTAAATAGCAAAACAACTCGATTATACCAGAGTATAGTTAATAACTCGATTTTCCCTCCATCAAGTTGAGCTTCACATACTAACAGGTGATTTGAAATCCCATCAGTAACTCGGTTTCCCTATTGCCAAATTATGAACAGTACCCTATAATATTTTATTGCCCAAAAGCCATGCTGGATCGCCACCGTGGCAAGAACCTGCACAGAACTCGGCTTCACAATAGTCAAGTAACATAAGTAACTCGATTACTGGGTGGTCGAGTATAGAAACAGGGGCACGCCCTTATATAGTTTGGAAACAAGGGCATAATGCCAAATATTTTGCCCAATAGGGGAAAAAGGCTAGAATCTCCAAAAAGAAATAGCACAACTAATTTACTCCTTACAAAAGATAAGTTATAATTAAATTAAATTTTTTTTTGGTATAAAATAAATGGTTAGAGGGGGCAACTAGCTAACGTAGTTTAAAAACTAGACCAAACTGACCAATTAAACCGATTTAATGGAAATCGAATGCCAATTTGGTCTGATAAAAACCCTAAAACCGATATAAAACGGGTCAAAACTCGGAAAACAAAAAAAAAATCGAGAATCGAAATTTAAAAAAAAATGATTCTTTGACCGTACCAATTTTTAAAATCATGCTAACTAGATAAATTTTCCCACTTGGGCGTTCTCATAATAAGAGCATCCACAATGGTTTTTTCAATTCTATCATATTTTATCATCCCAAAAAACTACTTTACCTATTATACATTGCCATTTTCCAATACTTCCAACATCCCAACTTTTCTTTTACAATACTACACACTAAAGTAATATAAATTATATAATAAAATAATGTTTAAAGGTTATCTATCACTCCTCTCTCTTCATCCCTGTCCCTGCCTCTCTGAGTCTCTGTCCCTCTCTCAACAGCCAAACAACCCAATCATCACCACCACACCACCACCGCCATGCCTACCATGCCACCATGTCCACTATCCACCAAAATCCCACAGGAACCAAAAACCCAAATAAAGAAAAAAAAATTACCAGATCACTGCCACATCCAACCCATCTGAACCCAAAAGATAAAAATTAATCCATGCCTCACTGCAAAACACACACAAAACCCACACAAAACTCAAATCGACAAAACCACAAAACCCAGATCAGCGAAACCATTTGACCCACAGCGCCACCAGATCAACACCGCCACCAACACCACCAACATCACACCACATCCAACTCATCATCAGCAATCTTAAGCGACCCATCATTGGCGACATTGGCAACCCACCAATCTCCACCGAGAAACCCACCAATCTCCGTCGATCCACGCCGATCCAAAATCCAAATCCACATCGATCTCCATGCCGTGACCACGAACCAAACCCAGCTCCAGTACAAGCCTTGAACGAGAAAGAGAGATATGAGATGAGAAAAAGAGTGAGGACTCTGTGAGGGATGAGCTCAGAGAGAGAGAGAGAGAGAGAGTCAATGAGAAACACTGAGAGTGAGAGAAAGAAAAGCAAAAAAAAGAATAAAATAATATATTTTTGTTTTACAATTGAGCTACAGTGCAATTCTAAATTTAGAATCGCACTGTAGCACACTTGGATTTTTTTTTTTTTTTTTTACAATAATTACATTTTATAACATCTAATAGAGTGGACATTTTGAGTTGAATGGTAAAATAAGCTTAAATTTGACATTTACCCATTCCCTTGATGATGCTTTAAGCACCTTAACTGCTCCGGAACTAAGATCATTAGTGCCTGCAGTACAGGGACACGTACAAGTTGCAACAACGAATTGCTAGTGCATAAAGGAAAACTCACTACACCACCAACCCATGACCAAACGTCATGATGACCTAATAAAATTAATGTTATTTATAAAAATTAATTATCAATATTATTTTATTAAAAATTAATTATAACATATCAAGTCAATAATTATGAAAAGTTCTGTGTTATTAGGCTTACCATTATTCTCTCTTACTATATATATATATACACATACACATTTCCAGTAGGCCAGACAGACTGTTGATTTCCAAAAGGTAGAAGGGGTACCTCCATTGCATGTGAAATTGTGAACTTGTGTTATATCCTATATGATATAATATATCTAAGATTCTATGATTAAAAGCAATTCTCAATGAATAGCATATTCAAATAAATTGATATAATATATATTCAATTTAATCATTTATTAATTTATTTTTTTATAAGCATTTGTTAAGTTGAACTAGAATACAAATCACGTTTTCATTTTTTATAATATAGAAAATAGAATAGTTAAAACTTAAAAGGCTCTACACTCTACAGAAGTGTGGCGGCGCAAGTGAAGAAACCGCAAAGTACCCTTTTTATAAGGACTATTCCATATCCATGATTCCATATCATGTTTGCAACTTTGAATAATGTTCAGTTACTTTGAACCGTTATTGGCAACTATGTTTATCTTCGGTTTATTTAACTTTTTGTTAGAAGTGTGCTAAATATATTTATATTTTAAAAAAATAAATATATATGGCAAATGTTAACAAGAACGGCACAGATGTTTGTTAAGATTGTACAAAAGTGGGTCTTATTTAATAAATAAAATAAAATGACATAAAACTAGTCTTTTTGGTTATTTTAATATTTTTTTCTCTCTACAAAGTTAGTCCCACATTGAAAATATAACATAAAACTGTAAAAAATGACAAAAAATTATATTAAAAAAAGTTTAAAATTGCTGTTAAAAGACACCTTTTGTGCTTAACACAACCCATATATATATATATATATATAATTTTAAAAAAATTTGCATAAAAGTTAAAAGCGAAAAAAAAAAAAAAAAAAAGGGGGCTTTCTCAAGATCTAATAAGACGTAGACTTTATAGCTAAAACGTCTTGCAGAAGAAGGGGCTTGACCATGCCCCCTTTCTTAATCAAGACCTGCTGCTATTGACCACTTTGGCAAAAGAACTTTTTGTTTGTACAATGTACATATGTTGCCTAGATAAATTCGGGCGTCGGTGAAGTATTGAATCCCATTTGTTCTTGTGCTGCCAAATTGACCAAACTACCTGCTGGCTGCTGATTAGTACAATCAAGAAAAGTGCAGTATTCCCTCTTCTCTTGTATGACCTAAACCCTTCTTTAATTTATATTGATTCATATTTGGGGACACATCTTATTTTGACCTTTGTTCACAATTTTATTAATGATTTTTTTTTTTTTTGTATTATTACACTTATTGCTGTTCTCTCCACGTGCATGTATGTAAACTGTCAAAGCTTTCACAAATGCATTGCCTAAAGTAAATGCAGTGGACTAGGCCAGAAAGACTGTCAATTTCCAAAAGGTGGAATGTGCACATCCATCACATTTGGAAATTGGAACTGTGAACCATGTGTGGAGTACCTCCTTCTTAATCCAACAATTTTAGATTTGTCCAATGATTCATAACATATTTCACAATCTTTGATAAACAAAGCTTATGAATGCTTAATAATAGATTAAAAAAAAAAGTGATGTCAATTACATGTGGGATCGGAAATTAATTACAGTTTGAGTAACGTCAGAGACACATCATTTTTTACACCAAAATTCACACTTTGCTTATTTGTTAACTCATAATTAAATTTTTGCATTTTCAAGTATATGTGATAGGTTTATGTAAAAGTGTTGAAATTTAAGCATGATGTAAATTTCGGTATAAAAGGAAGTGTATTTCAACTATTATTCTTTCAGTTTTTTAAACTCATTTGTGAATATATATATACACTCTTCCTTTCTATGTTTTTGTTTCTTTTTTCTGAGATTAAAAAAAATGTTACTCTTCCTAATTATACACCATTCTGGCTCATGGATTTTGTTTAATACATCTTTCTTAAATAATCACTCCAAAATTACATGAGTTTTGGTGAATGAAATGATAAAGCCAATCAATGCTGGGGACCGAGGTAACTGTTGAAAGTCAGATACGTACTTTCAAAGCAAAAAAGGAAAAAAAAATTTTTTTTTTTTTTTTTTTGGTTAAAAAGGAAAAAATTTGATACTACTTTGCTATACCTTTTCGAGTAGAATGGAAAGCCTTACTCGCCAATCGCAAGAATACGGTCAGTTAGCGTGAGAATATATTAAATGATTTTATTAATATGTAGCTTAGGGACATATAATAGTATATTATTTTTTAAAAAAATTTTATTAAAAATTGAAAAAGTTTTGACAATTTTTTTAATTTTTGATAAAATTTTTCTAAAAATAAATGGCTTAATATATATCCTCAGAACATACATTAACTGGATCCTATATTAAATGCCATATAACGTACATATAACATGTGTTTTTCTTTTTCTTTTTCTTTTTCTTTTCTTTTCTTTTTTTTAAGTCCACAGGCCAAAAAAACCACATTTATATAGTAAAGAGTTACAAGGTAAAATTATACCGTAAAATTTCTATTTCTTTAAATTTTTAAAATTTTATTATTAAAAATTTATGATAAAATATTAAAATCATATAAAATACATAATTAAATTTTATTTAAACAAAATAATTTTGGTAATTGAATGTAATATGTGATTTCATTGTGAATTTTTTATGACAATAACTAAATAAATAATTATAATATAATTTTATAATTTTCATATAATAACGTATTAGAGGTCTTATAATTTTTGTGTTTAGATAAGTTTTAGTCACAATTTATGTGAATGTCAATTATCTTTAGTTAATAAAGACTCAACAGTTTCATGGTTTTAATTATTTTTCATTTAGAGTTTAATTTGAAACCATCCCAAATTATAGGGGAATTATGTTATTCAAGTTTTTATAAAAGATAAGATAAGATTTTTTTTTTGAAGGAAAAGATAAATTAAGATAGATAATTGGCACAATTACAACTTATACCTAGTTGGTAGGAGGATTTTTGTTTTTGTTTTCAAAACAATATAAAAACAATTTTCAAAAAATTGAACTTGAAACTAATTTTCAAATAATAATTTTTATATTTGGCTCCCACTTTTATGAACAATTTTCAAAATAATAAAAAAAATAATTATTTGGGAGACCATTTCTATTTTTGATATTTTTTATAAAAAAAATATTTACAAAAAGTAACGTGTAGAAATATTTTTTATAAGATAAGATAGGTTACTTTTTTTGTGTGAATAATGATAAGGGAATAGAGCTCATCATGTACTTTTTTTTAATGATAAGTTTCAAATTTAAAGTGTGTGAATTTTTTTGTGATAAAGATAAACTCATTAATTTAAGAGATAAAAAAAGCTTGGACAAATATGTGAGGTTTTTCAATTTATTTATAACTATGTCATTAAAAACATTTTCTATATCTGTTTCAAAAAAAAAAAATTGTATCCTATTTAGCCGTTTTCAAAATCATATTCTAAATCAGGAAAATAGAATACAATTTTTTGAAAACTATATTTAGAAAATATTAGTCCAACAATAAATTCCAATGTGGGATCCACCCTTCTATGGATTGCAAAACAAAAAACTATATTTAAATACTCTTAGCAGACAAGATATTTAAGATTTTATGATTTTTTTTTTTAAAGTATCAATAAATAGTGTATAAATATATATTTTCTAATAAATTGAGGCCAATATGATTTTCAAACTTAAACGTAATTACATAATATTTATAGCTAGTGCAATTCTCAAACACAAGATCAAAAAAGAAAGAAAAAACTTGTAAAAATGGAAATTTTCTAAAAATAACTTGTAAGTACAAATGGAATCCCTAACAAATAAGAAACTTGTAATTTTGGGAATGAAATCCATATTGTGCAAGTTTAAGGGCGCAAAAAGGATTTTTTTTTTTTTTGGTAACATTTCTTGCATCAAAATTGACTTTTTATTTTCATTTGTATTGATTTTGTCATACTCTTTCAAATGACAACGTTATTTTCATCCCTCGAACATCGTTGTTTTTTCTTCATAAATTGTGGAGGCTTGACTAGTGACAGCTCTGAGATTTTTTTTTAGGTGGGTCAATAATGTCTTGAGCTAGGATTTTGTTGTGGGGGAGTAAAAAATAAAGTGATTATTGTTTTTTTGTATATACAATTGTCATATTACATACAATAATCTAACATAGTATTCTAAATAGTATACAATACATCTATATTGTACAATAGTCTAAAAAAATTATTAATAATTTAAAAATCAATAAGAAAAAAATGATAGAATGCATAAATAAATAATTAATCATAATATTTGTTAAATTAATAATAATTTATTATAATCATACGTAATATCAATTAAATAAAAATATATGATAAAGAAGAATAGTAACACACCTAAGAGTAGGTCTGGAAGTAAATGTTAAACTAAGGAAAAATAATAATAACTTATATAAGATTTTGCTTTAGAAGTGTATGAATTTTTAACCATACATGTGGTTATTCTCTTGGAAGAAGCAAGCACTAAAAGATTTTTTGGACTCGAAAAACTGTAAATACAGATCAGTTGGTTGTATAAGTGGTATAATTTTTTGTTGATGAAAAAGAAAAATGCATGAAAAAACAGTTTCATACTACCATCAACAGTAAAGTAAGCTAGAGTCCAGAGATAAAATTTATTTATTTATTAACAAATGAGCAATTTTAAGAGTAATATTACTGAAAAAACATTTACACAATAAAATCTAGATAGCAAGTTGTTAAAAGTATATAAAAAAGTAATGTCAGTTATTAGTTTAGATAAAAAGCCAATTACAACTTGTCAGTTAACCTTTATTATGAAAATATTGTGAAAATAGCACTAATGTGATTATATTTTAAGTTTATTTCAATTGGGTTTAAACAAAATTTAGGGTGAGGGTGTTGAAAATTTTATTTTAAGGGTCCAAAGAAAAATAAAAATAAAAAGTATATATATATATATATATATATATTTGGGTAAAGCCGTCCCTAGACTTGACTTGCCAAATTCTACCATGTCGACATCTTTTGACTTATATATGCATGCTTTGAGTATTTAGGTAACATATTCATAAAAAAAAAAAAAAAAGAATTTAGGTAACATTTAACAACTAATTCTGTAACAATCATTGATGAAAGGAGGCACATTCAAAATACTTCAAAACATTAGAGACTAAAGTTGAATTTAAACGTGGCAAAATCAAAATAATCCCAAATATTGACATTTCAAATTACCTTTTAATCGCATGATAATCATTTTATAAATATAAGTGCTTATGAGATTTTAAGTAATAAATGCTAACGTTCAAGCCCCTACAAAAAAAAAGTTTCACACCCATAAACATGGATTAAATCATAGTGGAATTTTATTTAGAAAAAAAAAAAAAAAGTCTGCAATTTGCAAATGGAATAAAGGTGAGTTGCAGGAGGACACGTTTACGTGTGAGAAAGCGAGTAGAGAGTTGGGGAAAAAAGGAAAGGGTGTGTGGGATTTTGCACCAGTAGGCCTTCGAGTAGTGACAAAAGTGAAAAGTGACAACAACAAATGAAGTGGGCACAAACACATCAAAAACAATGCGGCAATTACACGATTACTTTTACTTCTTTATTATTATTATTATTATTATTATTTCTGTGTCGCCTTCAGACAAAGTTTCTCCTCATCTTCCCAAGCGACCAAACTCTGACCAAAGTCCCATCTTTCACACACACTCCTATTACTTTTTTTATTATTAAAATATTACTTTACTAAATCAAATTATATTCTTTTCTTTTTTCTTTTTACTTTATAAGAGCTTGAAAGCTATTCTCTCTTCCTAGATTGCTCGAATTTTTGTCAGATTTCTTTCGATTTCTTGTTTCCTTTTATGGTTCCTGTGTATCCTATGATTTCATAACTTTTTTTTAAGGTTATTGATCCATTGAATTTCTTTGGGGTTTAACAAATAATAATAATGCAAGCAGTTCAAGCAGTTTCCAGTGGAGTAGCAGAGAGTTCTCCTCAGGTTGGCTGTTATTTTGGTATTTTGGATATGTATATATGGGTGTGCATGTGTAACTTATACTTATTCTTTCAGATTCAGATATGGGTTTTTTTTTTTCTTTGGTTTTTTAAAGTTTCTGTTTTTATGTTCATTTATTGCAGATTAATGGGTGTTTCTTTAATTTATTAAATTTTTAATGCTGAACTCTAGGCTAGGCGATTTTTTTTTTTTTTTTTTTACTTCAGTAGCGGTTGATTTTCATTTAGGAGTATTGTTAATATAGAGGGCACTGAGAGGTTCTAGGAGTTCATGGCGTTGATCCGGTTGTTCTATTGGTTTTAAGGATTTGGTTTCATCATTTTAGGTTTAAGATAGAAATTTTTCTCCAAAAAAAAAAAAAAAAAATTTTGAGATAGAAATGATTATGTTCAGCTGACATACCTTTCGGAGTATCCCTATTAGGCAATTACGGCTGATACCATGTGGGTCTTCAATAATTTTTGGCTGTTGAATTGTTTTTTTTTTTTTTTTTTTGAGAAACTTTGGCTGTTGAATTGTGGTTGCCTAAAATATGATCTGATGTGTTAGTTATAGAAGTATAAGGAAAAGACAAATTAGTTAGAGAGTTTCATGGTCGTGAAGAATATGGAAGTGGTTTAAGGTGGGTTGTGGTATTTGGGAATACGAATCTTGGAAGTGGTCATATGTTGTTCCTTGAATGTAGGTAGGCAATGCATATACTCTATTATAAGTTAATCTTTGTAAATTTAGAAAGTAATTTTAGATATAGGCCCTTTATTATCATGTGGAAGGTATGGCATTAGAAAGTAGTTTTAGACAGAGGCCCTTCATTTGATTATTCTCAAGTAGTGGGGGTATAGAAGCACCGTGATTTAAATAATGAAGTTACCTAAGGAGTGTCAAGGGTTTGAGTTCAGGAATCGACCTTTCCAAATTTGGGGGTTATGCTACATACCAACCATTTCTCCCGGCCCCAGCAAAAGCAAGAGGATTGTGCTCTGGTGGACCGTTTTGATTTGTTCTCTGTTTTTGGCATGTTACAAAATGCCATGAAAAATAGAAACGTTTTAGAGGAACCTGAAAGTCTGAGACCTAGGAGCAGTGAAATATCCAAATTACCTATGGCCATGTAATGCTGTTCGATATTATGAGATAGTTGCATTCAGTTTGGTAGGATTTGCAATCAAAATACTCTTTCCTATTATGGTTGATATGATCTCGATATGCGAGACAAATTTTGTTGGTGCTTGTAGAGAAAATGACATGAAATGGTGTTTATATGTTTGTTGCATGCAGGTAGATATCCAAATAGACAAAGTTTCGGACCCAGGATCAACCGGGAGGCGTCCGGATATCGCACTTCAAATACCCCCTAGACCCATAGGATTTGGCAATAGTCGTAGTGGAAAGGGTTTGCTCCAATCTCAAGGCTCCGCCAAAGGCAGTTCATCATCAGGAGGCATCTTGCGGGGTTTAAGCTTCAAGAAAAAGGGGACTTTATCTGATGGTGAGAGAAGCTTCCTCCTCAATTCAGACCCCAAAACCGCCCCTGAAAGTCCAATTATGGCCAACATCAAGTCTGCATTTTCGTGGAAAAGATGTACCTCTCTTCCAGTTACACCTGCAACAAACTTGTCCCCTTCAGTTTCCACACCTGCTTCAGCGAGGACATATGATGAACGGCATAAGCCACGTGTGAGTTATCATGTATTTTGCAGTTCTTTCTGATTGCTGAGATTTCAACTTTCAAGATCAAGTTTCATGAATAGCTATATAAAAGCGTATTAATCTAGAGAACCCCAATAATCAATCACCTGGACACAGAATGGTTGATGAATTAAGGAAAATGTTATATATGAAATCTTTTTTTTTTTTTTTTTAAAGAATTTTTCTTCCTATTCATGCCCCACTCATCTCATCTGGAGCATATCTTTAATAATGATGGCAAGACCACTCTACCATCATATTGATGTGTGCCCCAGATGAAAGTTCCTTCTAGATCTATATCTAGCAAAACAACTGCAACTTTTTTCCCCTCCCCCCCTGCCCCTCTAAGCTAGGGCATCTTCTCCTAGTTTTAAGGTCAATGCTGCAGGTTGATGAGACTGCTATTATATAATTCTAGATGCTTAAGGTGATTATTGTCAATTTTGTGCAGAAAGCTGTTCAAGCTATGGTTTCAAGGTCCCTGTCTGTGCCTGGGCAAAATGTTGTCATTGTAAGATCTGTATCGTTCGCTGTCCAGAAGGAGCATGCCCAGACAGATCCTAGTGATGGTATGTTGTAAAACATATACTTTATTGTTGCAGTTCCTTAATTTTATTCTACGACTCATGGATTGATAGACCTGTATGACACGAACCATCTTTCATTGTAAAAGTCAGTCAATGATTGTGTGATTTTACACTGATTTCAGTAGATCTATTTAGTTTCAGTTTCATTAATGTTTGTCATTGTCGCTTGTTTGATATTGTTAAAATGTGTGCATTTACAAAAGCGTTAGGTGTGTAGTGTGTGAACTTAACATTTAGGCTTTATATGTTTATCAATAATCACCTGGGTTGCACCGACACGGCATTTTTGCCAACGTACCGGTGTCCGACACGTGTCCGACACCGGTACCAGTACGACTCGCCGGACTCTGGTGTCCAAGCGGTGTCGTTTTTTTTTTTTTTTTCGCTTCTCCGACACAGCACCGACGCGGCGCGGACACGGCCCCGACGCAGTGGACACGCCAGCAGTGGGAAAAAAAAAAAAAAAAAAACTCACACAGCCCAACCGTTGATCTCCCTCTGCCCGCCGCCCTCTGACCCTCGCCGGAGCTACATCAGGCCGATCGGTGAGTCGGCAAGCTCCCTCTGTTCCTTCCGATCTCTCTCTCTCTCGGCATGGACAGATCTGAGCTTCTCTTCTCTCCCTCTCTGTTTCGCGATTTTTTTTTTTTTCTTTTCTGCTGACCGCTTAGGACCTACTGACTGGACCCAGAAAATGTTGGTCCCAAGTGGGTCCTTATTCCACTGTGGCGTGTTATATTTATAACACCCAAACTACTTTTTTTTTTTTTTTGTTTCCACTCACTGTGTGTTATACCGTATCTATATATATATATATATATATATATATTTTTTTTTTTTTTCTTTTTCTTCTTTACTCAACCTTGTCTTATAAATTATAATGTTTATTATGAATTTAGTGATTTTTATTTTTGTGTGTCTTCTTATTTCCTTTTATGTTTTTAGTTTGATATTAAATGTAGTCTATTTAAACTTTTGGTTTGTACTCTAAAAATTTTATGTGTGTTATTGTACTATGTTGGGTGTTAGTTTACTTATATATAGTTAGTACATAATTTAAATTCTAGATATAAACAGATTTTATGTCTAAAAATATTAAAAAATATGCCTAAATATAAAATTTAATTAATTATTTAATTGCCGTGTCCACGCCGTGTCGTGTCCTTGTTTTTCAAAAATTGCCGTATCGCCGTATCCGTGTCCGTGTCGTGTCCGTGTCCGTGTCCGTGTCCATGCATCATAGATTATCACCCATGGGCCCGGTGGCTATTTGAGTTCTATTCAAACACTAAAAAATGGTTGAAATATTTGTATGTAATATTTAAACTGTTGATGTATTATAATTGTCTGATTGTAGTCCCTTCAATGTTATTTAACACTTGTAAATTCAATTTTCTGGCACATTAGATCAAATAACTTCTGTTCCGGCAGAAGGCAATGATGAAGAGATTCCTGAAGAGGAAGCAGTGTGCAGGATCTGTCTTGATGTATGTGAAGAAGGAAATACACTTAAAATGGAATGCAGCTGCAAAGGTGCCCTCAGACTAGTACATGAAGAATGTGCTGTTAAATGGTTTAGTACTAAAGGAAACAAGGTTTGTGAAGTATGTGGGCAAGTGGTTCAGAATTTACCAGTGACTTTGCTTCGTGTGCCCACCTCCGTTCAAAGGGATAACAGACAAGAGCACAGTCAACAGAATTTGCGTTCACAATCGATAAGGTAATGTAAAATGAAAGTGAAAGACATATTAAGGCTTTCAAATTCAACTGAGGCACTTTTGAGCCAAACTTAGTTGATTTTATGAGTTCTTTTTAACATAAATTTATCACACAGTGAGAGAGAGAGAGAGAGAGCGAAGTAAACATCCACTTAAGTTTCTCTCTTGTTCGAGTAGTATTTTCTTGAGCATTTATTCATCCTTTTGTTTTTATTTTCCTGCTTTTTCTGATTTATTCTTGCTTATGGCAGTGCCTGGCAGGACTTTGTGGTGCTCGTCTTGATTAGCACAATATGCTATTTCTTCTTTCTTGAGCAGCTACTGGTAGGCCATTTTGCTATAAGATAAAAGTTAAACTAGAAATATTTGTTATTCCTATTAACTACTTTGGTAATTGGATGAGTTGGATGCTATACACTCTCTTTTAGGTCAACTTAATGCCTCAATGTGTTTGGCTTCTTACATAGAACTCTACAAGATACAGTGCATAGAATGTTCTGTCCTGAGACCTGACACATGTAATTTGTTATGTGTATCAAAAATATTTATTAACATAATCAGCAGACTTGTTTAGCATCACTAGGCTCCAAAATTTGTGCAGTGGGGGATTTAAAATCAGAATTTATGATGAAGTAAGAATATCAAAAGAAATAGAAGTGGCTCCAATTACTATTTTAGCATAAATGTAATTTGTTATGCATATTTAATATATATATTAACATGATCAAGTGACAAGTCTAGCATAACTAGGCTCCAAAATTTGTGCCGGTGGGGGATTTAAAATCAGAATATATGAAGATTCAAAAGAAGGGGTTCCAATTACTATTTTAGCATAATATTTAATTTGTTCTGTGTATTTAATATATCCATTAACATGATCAAGAAACTAGTTTAGCATAACTAGGCTCCAAAATTTGTGCAGTGGGGAATTTAAAATCAGAATGTATGATGAAGAACAAAAAAGAAATAGAAGTGGTTCCATTACTATTATCATAACTCTTTTTTTTTTTTTCCCATTTCAGGTTCTGTAGTAGTTGGCATTGCAGTGTTAATCCTTTGCCTTCTTATTTTGTAGATTCATAATATGAAGACTCAAGCTATCGTGATTGCAGCACCATTTGCTTTTACCCTGGGCCTTTTGTCATCTATTTTTGCAGTCATCCTTGGTATAGCTGAGTCTCAGAAGTAAGAAAGTACAAGTTTCTGTTAAATTATCATTTTATCAGTATTTGTTTATTTTGATTTGCAGCAATCAAGGAGTACATATGGACATATGCAGCTCTTGAGTTTGCACTTGTTGCCATCACTGTCCACCTTTTCTACACTTTGGTGAGAAATGCTATCTTTTTATTTCATTATTCTGTCATCAATATGCACCATGATTTCCTCCTTGATTCTTCTTACTTACTTTCTTGAAAAGTACTCTACCTTTTTTTTTGTTGGTAAAATAAAAAGTACCATACTTTTTTGGGGTTTTCTTATGAAAAGAATAAGATTTGTTACTTAGTAGGTTTAACTATGAGGCAGCTAGCCACTAGGTCCTCTAATTTAGATGATATAATGGTTATACTTAAGTCTTAACAAGATATTAGATTCTCAATACAATTCTGCTTCCACCCCCCCCACACCCCCCCTCCCCCTAAAAAAAGAAGAAAAACAGAAGGCCGGATGATTGTTTTGTACCATCCCACTGGTTCTACTCTTGAATGGTGGTGCAAGTGAAACACTAACCCAAAAATTGTAGCATTAATGGAGCCAAAGCAAACCTATAGTTGCTTGCTGCTGCTCCAATTATGGCACCAACACTTCTAAACTTATGGAACGTGAAATACATTATTTCTTTAAGCTGCTGAAAGTATGTCTTATGAGATATTTCTCCATTAGGAGACTTAATGTGACTTACATCAGATTTATTTTAATTATTAATTTTTCTATTGTTTATTTAATAATATGAGTGATAAAAAGAGCCAATAGTTTTGTAATTCAACAAACATCTCATATTGTTTCCAACAGGGATGTCCATGGTTCAAATCCCCCTCCCCCAACTATCGAAATATCCACACAAAAAAAGAATAAATAAAGACCCAATGTTTTAGGATTTTAATTCTGAAGAGTTATTTCATGAAAAGTCATATGAAATTATAAATAATTTTCAGTAACTAACTCCTTAGTTGAAGAATTAGAATAAGAACTGACACTAAACAAAGAGGGTCTGTAGTCTACCCTTCAAACAAGTTTGTGTTTCCATAAAAGGATTTAACAAGATAGGCCATAAGTTATAAGAATTCTCTCCAAAAAAAACAATTTGCAAGTGGGGTTTTTGTTCAAGACACTTGAACAATTATGGACTGAGGTATCTCCCCTTTGTTTGGCTGTATATATTTTGTATAAACTTTCTTACATATTTGAGATGCAGATGTGTTGCAAAGGAAATTAAAAAAGCACATTTGGTTAATTGTGATAACTGAAAATGGGGATTAACTCATGCAAGAATTACTATGTTTGGGTGGATGCATTTCTTCTTTATTTAACCATTCAGCTTGCAACACCCGCTTTTACTTCACCATTATATCTTCACAGAAGTCCATGCTGATATTTTAAGAACGGAAATTAACAAAGACCACTCTGGTTGACTAAAACTAGCCTACTATGACCTTTTGCTTTCCCCCCTCCCCATTTTCTGTTATAATTCTAGCGTCCCACGTGGATTAAGTGTAAGCTTAACCATATGTTTATAAAGCTCTTGGGCACCTGGTGGTATGTTATGATCTTAGTGTCCCACATGGATTTAGTGTAATCCCACATGGATTAAGTGTAAGCTTAACCATGTGTTTATAAGCTCTTGAGCACCCTCCCCTTACAAGTCGGTTTTTAAGGGTGAGTTTTACTCATGGATTCCTAATATTTTCACTTTCATTATCACATGGCTTTGTAAAATATCCAATTTTTGCTAAGACACAGGTGTTTTACATGTTTTACTTATTGGTCCTTGTTTTCTTGTTGACTGAAATCTTCTTAATTTTTTTGCAGCTTCATTTGAGGGCCATTTATGCAATACTAGTTGCATCAGTTCTAGGTTTTGGCATAGCCATGAGCCTCAACTCCCTATATATTCAATATTTTTCTTGGCGAGTTCAAATTACACAGAGCCCCCCAGTATGATCGGACCCCCACTGGGTTGCAAGGTCCCTGTGTCTGTGCTGGTTGCTTGCTTGCTTGCGTCAGTAAATAATTCGTGTACATATCCAATTATCCGTCGCTTGATAATCTATTAAGTAGAAATATCAAGTAATACCCTGAAATGTGCTTTGTTATTGTAGAGTTATTTTGCATTTGCAAAAATAAGAAGTTCACACGTTAAAATGTTGTTAGTCCTTTTCAGGGTTGACCATCAACAAATGTTGGAAACTTGGAGTTCTCTTTGTTTCGCAGTCTCACTATATCAATTGGTATTTTCACACTGTTGAGACATTCACTGTTTTTAATTCAGAAAAATCTTGAAAGCTTTGTTTTGCAGTCTCACTATATCAATCGGTTTTGTCAAGGTCAAGATGTAAGAAGAGCTAAGACTCGAATCAGAATAGAAACAATGTTGGAAAAATATTCAATATGAACTTCAACGTGTGTTTTTATTCCCTCCCAGTTTTCTGTATACACCACGCCACTGCATCTCTTGCTGTCTTAATATTTACAATGATGTTTCTTGCTTACAATTTGTGCATATTTAAGATTTACACTATAGCAATCGGTAATGGTAATATTTTTGTATTGCCAGATAAAAAGGAAACAAATCTTGGCCTAATTGCATCATGTAGCTGCCTTCTGATGTATGAAACCAAATTCTCAAACTCAAGGTCATCAACAATGGCTTTTGAATAGAATTTGTGGTGTGCTTTTATGTTAAAACTTCTTTCCCTCTCTTTTGTGTGCGTATGCTTCTTAAAAAAAAAAAATTAAAAAAAATGCCCTTACAGTAGCTCTTTTAGCATGCAATTTTATGCCTACATTACATTAGCATTGTGTTGTCACCTAAAGGCTGACCCTAAATTTAAGAGAGAATGTAACTTAAAACCACCTGATAGTAAGGTCCCCTCAACATCAAATTTCTTATTGGTCGAGATCTTGTTCTTCCAATGTATGACACGGTATGCGTATATTAATGCAAATTTCAATTAAAGAGGGAATGGGAGGGTGTGTCATGAAAATCGGCTTTATAAATGGTATATTAGTTCCCTATGCTGCCCTTCACTTAAAAAAAAATGCAATTTAGTCACATCTTTCTCTAAACGACATCAGATTAAATCTGTGGCAGTATTTTTGCTATACCGTTGTTTACTTGTTTACATTTAACATATCTCAATCTCACCCCCTCAAACATATATGTTCATTCAAAATCCTTTCCAGTGACTAAATATTTACCAGCGAAAAGCACTATAAATCTCAAATGATTTTGACTAGCACATAAAGAAACAACATTACCTCAATAATAATTAAAAAGAAAAAATTACACTATTCACTCTAAACTATACTACATTTTATACTTTGCCCCTCAAACTATCAAAACGCATGATCAACCCCCCTCCCAAATCGAAAACTTTGTTACATGTCGTTCCTTGCAAGAGACATGTATTGCAAAAATAAGAAGTAAATTACTACATTTTAAATTAGTCTAATTGAATTTAGCATTTAAAGACTAATTTGCCCTCTACCATTTGTATTGGAGGGGTAAATTAGTCTTTTAAAAATTAATTCCATCATACTTAACAGTTAACACCAAAACAGACAGCGGGGCATATTGAAACAAAGTTATAATTTTGAGAGGAATGATGAATTTTGATAGTTTAGGGGGCCAGAGTATAAAATAGGGTACAATTTAAGGTGTAATAGTATAATTTCACCTTTCAAAAAAACAAAAAAAGCATGGGAAAGAGGCAACAAAATTATACATTAATCTTTTCTATAGCATACTTATCTTTACATGGAAGGCCTAGAGTTGGGAACATTCACAATATTATGTATTGATCACTACATTCTACCAAAAACGCCCACAGGGGATCAGGAGGAAAATCAGAGGAGAAGATGAATAAAATGGATCTTATTTTTGTTTAGTCACAGGAAGGAACTGATCTCCATCTTTTCTCAGCCATATTGTCGAACGGGTTTGTTTAACATGATCCACAAAGAGGCGATGCCTGTCATCAGGAAATTAAATGCATTAGGAAATATCACCAATGTTTCCCCTCATTACAGGGCCCATAAATTTGGATCAATTACTGGCCATCAATTAGGCCAACAAAGGAAATTTTAAAAAAAAAAAGACCTTAGCAATCAAACAAATAGAATAATTCAATATAAAAATTAATAAAGTAGCATAGTTTTTACCATCTATTTGCTTGCATGCTTTAGCCAGTAGAGAAGACATGCAGAATTTCACTTCTTAAAGAGAGGTAGCATTTATTGACAAAACCTCTGAATTTCACTTCTTAAAAGAGAGCTACAATTTATTGACAAACCCCAGCATGCACTTTTAAGACAGACAATTAAATGGCTAAACCATCTTCTATCTTTGACAAAAGCATTCATTTATGCATCATCAGGTAATGCTCTTATTAAAATAAAACTAACCTTTCATACTCCAACCTCTGAGTAACTATGCCATTCAATAACAGCTCTGAACTGTAAACTGCTGCCCCTGCAAGTAAAAGCAATGTTGCCCAATTCCTAGTAAAGTGTCCATTTTTTTGGATCATTTAATAAAGGCAAAAATGACACATGATTGTAGCTAACCTTTTTCGAGGTAGGGCACACAGAGAGCATAATCCTCTTCGCAGGATAGAACCAGCAAATCCTCTGGAATTTTATCCCCCTTAAGAGTAGATCTGCTAGTTCTCTCCACCGCCTGGAAAGCATTTTGACAGGAAATCAGTATCCGACAAACAATTTGGCACATAAAACACATTTGAAGCATCTCAGGATTCAGATGGAGCTGAAAGCACTGGCAACTGGGCACTCAAATTAAAACAGGACAAAATTGAACAGATATCTAGCCCACCCCCCCCCCCCCCCCCCCCCCCCCCCCACCACCTCCCAAAAAAAAACGAAAACGAAACCCACGATAGCAAGATGAAACCACTAAGACATACCTAATTAACTGCCAGAAGCTTTGCAATTGTGACCACAGACGTGATTAAACTATGTTCAAAATAGAAATGCTACTTCACTAAGAAATGAACATACGAATCATGTACAACTTCAAAAAACTGTGTACCTCGCCCTGTACTGCTTTAACCAAACTTGAAATTATTTCTTTGCCAGGCTTTGTATTTGGGGTAATCAAAACTCTTCGACCCTGCAGAGATATTACCATTTGAGAATTAACAAAATGAATAAGTAGCAAGTGCATCTAATAAAACCAACATGACTAGAATTTTACCTTCAAAAGTGGATGCTGGGATGCACGGGCCAATGAAACTGGCAAGCTAAAGCCAAACTCCTTTTCCTTTTTGGCATCCCTCAAAATGTAATTCTTCTCATCAATGAAACAGCTAGCTTGTCCACAGCTCTGAAGCCATAAATGTGTCACCACTGGTTTTCCAGAAGCAATGGCCTCTAACATATTCCTTGTCCGCACAAATTGATCTGCTATGAAGTGTGTGGCATCTGTAATAGAAGACGCCATGGAAACTCCAAGCCGGGCCAAAATCTGTGGGACAAGAACAACAAACAAGATATATTTCAAACCAGCTCCAATGATTCTAAAATAGAGACCCTGAAAAAATCACAAACTACCTTCTTCTGCTGCTTAATTATATCCTCAGCCAAGTGGTGGCTGTACAAAACTTGAACATCAGTTATATCTCTCCTCTTTCTTGAATCTTTTAATACAGATGGAGGATCAGGCCCGGCAGTACTTAAGCTACGGATTTCTTTCAGAAAAAGTGACATGTTTCTCTTGCATGACTGTTTTAAGTATTCATTGCCCATACAAATGGGTGATGTGGCATTCTCAGGTGTCCTACAGTTAACTGGAGTAGTAGCACATGCTGAATCAGATACTTTACATTTCTCACTTGGTGATTCATCCATCCTGGCATTCACTTTTTTAGCAGATGATGGGCAACTTGCACTGCTGTTTCTGTCAGAGCGCCTACTTGCCTTTGCCCCAGCTAGATCTTTAGATATCATTTCTCCATTAATCGCACCAGACTTACCATAAATAGCACCCCCTGATCGTGTTTTCCTCTTCATGTTTGAATCAACCAAAGTGATTTTAGCATCATCAAGTGACCTTTTGCGCTTGGTGACAGATTGTCCAATATCTTTTGGCCGAACAGATTCAGGTGCATCATCTAAGTTATCAGATCCATTTTCAGGATCAGACAACTTTCGACAAGATCTTCTCCTTCGAGGACAGCTCAATGCATCAATTTCAGAACCATTAGCATAAGCCGTCAGCCTTTGAGTGGATTGCTCATGATGACTTGGTTTTACATTGTCAACTTCTCTGGATTGATTAGGACAAAACATAGAAGACTTTTCCTTCAAGAATGCAGAAGCCTGGATGCCTGTACTACGTCTGCTTTTCTTTTCCAGGGCACAAACCTCAATCGGATGGTTCATCTCTTCCCTAAGGTCACTGGATGCATTCTCAGCCTGCTTCAATTGATTTACTACCAACGACTTTCTAGTTCGATGAGCAACAGGTGCATATGTACCATCTTCTCCGAGAAAATTCCACTTCTTAACTGTGCCACCTCCACTTAGTGTTGCATTGCTATCAAATCTGTTGGACTCATTAATGCAGCTTCTGTCCAAAGTTCCTCCTGCTTTTCTTCGCTGAATGATCTTAGATGGCATTTTGTCAGAGTTTCCACTCCCATTGATCTTAGAAACATTATCTAAATGTTTCCTAGATGAAATCAAGGACTCTTTACATAATTTGACACTATTGCTCTTAACTTTCTTGCACTGTCTTGAAGAGAGTCTTACCCTCTTACGAGAAGAGGGCTGCTTTACATTATCCGTTTCTCTGAAAGAAACTCTGCAAGAACCCTTTGAATGGATCTGTCCACCTTGATGGACATCTTTAGCATCATGGTTAGCAATGCCCTCACCCTGGAATAAGGCTTCCATAGCTTCAGCTGCCATCTGTGTATCAAAACCTACATTTATTATTTCTGGCACATCTTTCTGAGCAAAATTAGTTTCCAAATTTCCTCCAGAGGGACTGTCATTAGACTCTTCATTCAACTCATTGGCAAGATTTCGTCTCAAATTTAATTCTTGCACTGTCTTGTCATTCACTTTTGGTTTTTGCAACATTAGTTTTGAGTCAGAATGAGCCAAACCCATCCTTTTGTTATTGACTTTTAAATGTTCTTGATGGTCTCTATAGTCATCTAGTCTGCTTAGTCCAGACTTTTGGGGTTGGGTAAAGGATCTCCTCCCGTGGCCTCCACTATCAAAGAATTCTCCTTTCTTTCGGCGGAAGATATCTCCCCCTCCATCATCCTCACGGTTATCATCCCAGTCAAAAATCCCTGTTTCTCCAAATATGTTTCTAACATTGGCTTTCTTCGCCAAACTTTGCTGGCCCTTTGCAAGTGAGAGAGAATTTGATTTTCCCCAAGATTTCTTTCCAAGGTCATATTCTTGTTGAGATTCCATGGCATTATCTTTAAGGAACCTGTCCACAAAATCCAATGCATTGGCCTGTGATAACTCTCCAGGTTCTTGAGAGTCAGCATAGCTTAACCCTGCCAATCCATCATCACAATCAGGCAACCGAGGCAACTCTTCCCCTTCAACATTATTGCTGTTATGAAGAAGTCCTCCATAGACATCATGTGAATCGTCAGTGAAAAGTTTTCTAGCTGCTTTACTGCCAGCCCTGCACACGTTTTCATTCCTTGATCCCTTCATTTTTTCCTTGCATCCTCCAACATCAGGTTCCTGATCTACTAGCTCCCCAACTTTTGGGGGATCCTGTACGATAGATGTCTTACTATTCTTGACAGTAAGTACTTCCAGAGTCTGATTGTTACTTGGGACAGAACAAGATCCACTGCTAACTCCCTTCAAAGCCATGCGAGCTAGAGCAGAGGCACGGAACATTCGTTCACAAACTGTAGTAAACCGCAATGGCTGAGCTCCTAAGCAAAACAGGAAAATAAATAAGGAATGAAACCTCTTTTTGTTACCGTTCCAGTCAGATATGCATTCATTATAGATTAAAAACGTATAACCACAGAAAGGTGGCCTAGTTTGGTAATTTTCAACATACCCACAGAACTTTAACCCTAAAAAATCTGAGACACTGAATGCAATACAAGCACATAACAAGGACAACAAATTAATAATTTCACCAGAAACTAGCAATTCATTTCATCAAATTAGATGTGATGACTTCAACTGAAACAATCAATCTTACCAGATGTGCATTCAAACTAGGGGGGGAAAAAAGTGCGGTTTCCAGGAGTCTTATATAAAGTTAGACAAAAAAATGCACATTCTAAACACACATTGCAGGAGCTGAAGAAACAGATACCAGGTTTTGGTTCTTGGATGCATTGAACAGTATGCGTTTCAGTTGACCCATGGACTTCTGAAGGACAACGACGAAAGACTAAAATTAATTTTTCAAGTCCAATAACAATTTATCACATGCAAAATTTACAAGAAGCAAAAGAAACTTTTAGTTAAACTTTGAGATTTTACACATTAGTTAAACACACGTACAAGTCAAATAGTCTGCATATGATGCACAATTAATTTTCTTACTACCCCTTCTCTTTCAAAGCCAACACTTTGAATGAGAGAGAATGAACCAGAAAGAAACAGATCATGCAAATGTAACAGCATGGAGCTTCAGAATACGAAATCAAAGGAAGTATTCTAAAAATTACTTTTAAACAAGATTTTCATAATTGTCAAATATACTAGTGAATCACCTGGATTCTGCTTTTTATCAGCTAAAGGGTCAGACTGCTCCATTACTCCCTTTTTATCATGCTCGTGAAGAGAAGTGTCCTGAACCTTCTCCTCATCCACTAACCGACCACTGCCACTTCTTACCGATCCATCATCAGATTGCTCATCAATATCATCCAAAACTTCAGTTCTATCTGTTCCTTCACCCTCACTATCACTATCAATGGCAACTTCATTATCAAAATCATCCAATAACTGTGTATCCATATTGTAAATGCAATCTGGATCATCCAACACTTGGGTCTCGTCACCAATATTCAATTCTTGGGTTTCCCCTGCAAGATTCACTATTTGGGTTTCGAATTCATATTCAGTGGGAACAGTATCCTCAAAAGCCATGGTGTTCTGCAGATATTTTAATTCCTGAGCATCCTCAGCCTCACCCTTTTCACCTAATTTTCCAAATAAAAAGCAAGTTGGTATTTTATTCTTGAGCATCTCAAATAAACTACAAAAAAATTAAGGGCCACATTATTAAATTTCTTTTTCAAATGAACCATAACAAAATTGAAAGTCTCCCTGATAACGATTGTAATCCCAAAATCCATACACTTTCCACCATTAATTACTTCAAAAAATTCAACAAAAATATATTCCTTTTTCAATTCTTTAGATAATCAACCTAAAAGCACAAAACTTTGAACATCAATAACAACATAATCAGAGACCAAAAACCAGTACCAGACAATGTAGGGGGAGAAAACTGGCTATCAAGGACCTGGGTCTCGAAATGAGCAAAATTGGCATTTGGATCTGTATTGATTGGTTTGATTTCACCATCATCGTCTCCAAGCGAACCCATTTTTGTGTTTTTTTTCAAATCATTCGATTTCACCTGCAAAACACAACCAATCTATATTGAAACCCTAACAAAGCAATGAAATTTATTGCTTATATTTCTTGATAGAACAAATATAATGCAAATAATCAATGAGTAAGAAAGAAAGACACATCGAACTCACTCCGGAGAGAGAGAGAGAGAGGAAGCTAGGGTTACGGAAGTGGAGGGAAAATGTGGGAGAATTTGGAGGGAAAATTGACAGTAATATGAGCGGAATTTACTGAGGGAGTGGAAAAGACTTTTCCGTAATTTACTGTAACTGATAGGAAGAAATGGACAGTTTGATTTTGATGTGATTTGATTTTACCAGAAAAGGCAAAGTTCAGGTGAAAAAAAAAAAAAAAAAACAACAACAACAACAACAATCAAAGGTATGATTTGATAATAGAACACTACAATAACAGGAAGGGCATTTGGTCTAGTGGTATGATTCTCGCTTTGGGTGCGAGAGGTCCCGAGTTCGATTCTCGGAATGCCCCTTTTTATTTGTTCGTGTGTGTTTATTTTTCCTAACCAACCAAACAATCTTAGTCGTCTTCTTCTTCTTTTGAATCCCTTCGCTTTGTTTTGTCGCTTTGCTTATAAATTTTTTTGGAGGTTTGCTTTGGTCGGTTGGTCTTGTAATCTTGTTGCTTTGTTGGAAGTTGAAACACAGTAACACTACACGGTAGTATGGTACTGGGAAATCAGAAAGCGCTTGAAAACAAAAACAAATGAAGCTATCGTTTTCTTTGTCCCGAAAAAGAACACACTACCAAAAAAAAAAAAAAAATAGAATAGCTTGGGGGCATTCCGAGAATTGAACCCGGGACCTCTTGCACCCTAAGCAAGAATCATGCCACTAGACCAAATATCCTTGTTTTATTCTTTGTAACCTAAAATATAAATAACTAAAAGGGAAATATAATACAGGAAAAACAAATTCCTGGGGCATTCCGAGAATTGAACTCGGGACCTCTCGCACCCTAAGCGAGAATCATACCACTAGACCAAATGCCCATGACGCTAAAACTGAGACTGACATTTTTATTTAACAATAAATAAGTTTCTTTTCTGGGAAATGCAATTAAATAAACTTTCTTATTTCTTCTAAAAATAACTTCCCCTTTTTTTTCCCTATCCGACGTAGAAATTACAGAAAATCAATATAGTTTTAAACTTTCACAGTAAATCTCACCTACACTTTAAAAGCTTTTATGTATAATCCAAAAAAGAGAAAAAGAAGTTTTAAAATTCTGTACATAAATCAAATAAGCTCTTTTATTTAAAAGAATTAAAACATTTCCCACTTCTTGCAAACTTACTTTACCTGAATATAAAAACACCTCATTAGATTTAGTTAAGTTGCAAAAACACTTCTTGGGTGTCAATTCTTTTATATAACTCCAGATTAACTAACTTTTGTTAGCTGTTATGAATAGAAAAATCACGTGACCATCACATACCTAAAACTACTAAAACTAACTTTCATAACTCCAAATTTTCATATTCATCAAATTGACTACTAAAACTAATTTTTGTTAACTGTTATGGATGGAAAAATCACGTGATCATCACATACCTAGTGATGCAAATTAGTTGATGACTCTTCTTATTTTAATCACATAATGGTTATGTGATCTTTCAGTTCATACAAACCAACAAAAGTTAGTCTCAAAGGTCAATTTGGAGGATATGAAAATCTCAAGGTATTATAAGAGAGAATTGGAACTCCAATGGGTGTTTTTGTATTTTAGCCTAAAAATATGGATAGTACTTTGAAAGGATTTTTTTTTTTTTTAATTTACCTTTTTAATTATTTGTAGGTGACAAAGAATATTCATAAACTCAGTTCCCATTGTTCTTCATTTAAAGTTCTCATATATCTAAGTACGAAGAAAAGATTTAATCAATTGATATAGTTTTTTTTTTTTTTTTTTTTTGGTAATCATCAATTGATATAGTTGATACTTGATACTTATTACTAACAGATTTAAGATATTTTGAGAGTATTGAAGATGGAAAGAGCACATCAAATGCTTACATTGGCATTGCAAAGTTGATAAAATATTCTTCCACTTATAACGCTCATCTCACTAGTTAATGATTCCCACAATGTATAGAAAAGTTTAACATAATCATGACTGGACAGAACCTTTTTTTTTTAAGCCACTGACGTCTCTGTTCATGATTGGACAGAACCCTAACTGAAGGGTATGCTTGGTCAGGATTTGGATCAGGTGCAATACCTAGGGTATTGCACCTGGTGCAATTCACCCATTCTCTCTCACATTTTTTTTTACTTTTTTTACTTCTAAACTTTAACTCATTAACACTTTTTTAATATATTTTATTTAATGGTTGAGATTGAAAGTTGCTTTTTCAACCTTCAATCTCAACTCTTGATTACAATTGCACCAGGTGCAATACCTCTGATCTGAATCCGCTTGGTCATGTACCGAGGTTTCAGTACTACAGTGACAAAAAAAGTAAAGAGGGTCTTAGTGCAATAAAATAAAATTTTAGGGGTGTTAATGCAATTTACCCAATTTAATAAATATTTTATGATCACACAATAGTACAATACCTTTATATGCTTCTTCGCCTCATCCATCATGCTTTTATTCTACCATTCACATAATTTCTTATCTATCCATCATTTTTTACCTTATTGATAAGTTACCCACATACCCTCCATTCTTCTAAATTATTAATCCACGATATTTACAAAAAAAAAAAAAAAAACCACTATTAAGCTCTCTAATCAGCTCCGCACCTCTCCAAACATCCAAATGGTTGGTTATTGACTCTGAGTCCACCATAATGAATCCTCAATATGCTAATCAGGGTCGACCCCCCATAAATATATATATATATATATATATATATATATATATATATATAATTTTATAACATTCTATTTTATTCAAAACCATACTCTCAATACCCATTAATTTTGGCATGACTTACAATAATTAAAACACATCGGACCAACCTAATCAACATATATTTACACATTAACCATAATCTAAAGACTAAAGTTTATGCCAAATTAAACCTTGAAAATCTCAACAACAAACAACAGCTACCAACTAACAAAATAATGGACGGAATAAACAAAGTTTACTTATGTCACAATGATCAAAATAGATTAAATTGTAGGTTCTTAAAAAAATATTAGATATCAAAATAAAATAAAACAAAGAAAATATAGTGGATTAAAACAAATCTAGGTGACTAGGTCCAATGGAAGAGCAATCTGATAAAAACACACATGTTGTGTCAGAGTAGAAAAGAGTATTATTTCGGTTAGTCAAAAGGTATTGCATCGGTTATGTTATTGTCACTTTGAAAGGATAGAACTTTCGCAAGTAATGTGAACTTGGGGGTACTCATCTCTTCGAAAAATAAACCATATTCCCCTACAAAGGAATGTTTAGTACCAAGGGAGTACCCTGAACCATACTCCATATTATGGGATGAATTTCACCCGAACAAGCCTAAGCCTATAATTAGCAAGCATCCATGGTCTTCATACATGTCAGATCAGGAGGGTAAAAGACATTGATCCTTGCAAGGGAGGGGAGTTAGGGCAAGAAATCAGTGAGGCAACGAGGAAGCTTCGCAAACTTAAACCATTTGACAAGTTACAAGATCATCAAGAAAGTCTTTTGAGGCAGCAGCCTCTTCACATCATGTCCTCTGCTAACGGGATCGTACCGCCTGCAAGCCTACAGTGCAAGTTTACATGCTTTTAAAAACGCATAAATCTACATCATTTATGATGTGAACTTTTCCATTAACCCCATATTTGGACCCAGTTCCAGATGCAAGGATAGTTTAGAACCATATGCAACCGCAACTGCACCTGCTAATATGCAGTGATTCCAACGTATGCTATTCAAGAACAAATTACATCATAGAGACAAATCCGAACTGTTTGCAGACATTTAACATGCAGAAAAAGGACCCGCTGCCAACAGACGCGCGCACACAAACACAATTGGGGGGGAGGGGGGAGAGAGAGAGAGAGAGAGAGAGAGAGAGAGAATTCAGAACCTCATTTTGGATGTGCATTTGCAGTTCTACATATTGAACAAGGCTAACGTTATCTGACCCACTATACTAACTAGAGGTAAATAAACCACAAAATAGGTAGAGTGGATTTGCTGAAAAACTTTTTCTACTTCCAAATAAGGTATCTACCAAGAGAAGACGTAACAGAAAAATCCAGATAAAATTAACGCTACCTTGAAGTGACTTGTGCCTAACTAGCCAAGTTGCATGGCACCATCAAGAGGATTAGAGACGAGTAAAATTCAACAAAAAACCAGCACAGCCTCCAAAATTCTCTCCAATGCAACAGGATTGAGGACAAAAATCATTACACTGCCAAACATCTATCATATGCACTTGATGGGTGTGTCTCTGCTGAGCAACTATAAGAACAAGGCTGGTGCTTTGACTCTAACCTGAACAGGTTCTATTAATTCAGTTTTCCTGCCTCAAGAAAAATAATGAACTGGCAATGCTGCAGGATCAAGTTCCCAGAAGCCTCTTAGGGTGCCACCTTTCTCTTTTGTCAGTCGGAAAGCAGGTAATTGATGGGAGAACCTAAGAAGCTCTATCCGAGGAATCCCAATGATTACTTCCGACCCCTCTTTTAATTGGGCCTTGAAAACTGAGTTGAAACCATCCACTCGCTCCAAAAACAACACTCTTATATGCAAATCCTCCTCCTCAACAACTTCTACTATATCATATTCACAGCTCTCCAACTCAGAACATTTTATTTCAGCAGTCCAGTTCTTATATAATGCCCATACCTCTCCTTTCCTAGGAAAGATGGCATACTCATTCCTTTTACCAGCAGGATCAGATCTTACCTGATGCGAAAAGGAAGTGGTAGTAGTATATACCTGGGATTGACTCTTAATCTTAAAATTTCCACAACAAATGGGCATGCCTTTATCACGCCATTGGATAGTGTTGTTTGGCAGCTGGCGGGAGCCAAGCCATGTAAGGTGCAATTTGAAAACTGAGCCAGTATCAATTTTCGTAATCATACCATAATATTTTGGCAATCCATCCTCATCACTGTACAATGCCCAAATCTGACCAATCTGAAACTTCTCCTGGGATTTTTCAGCATCAAAATCGTAGAATTCAGGTTCTGGAATTTCAATAGCTTCTGAGGGGGAAGCTGGAGGCTTACTGTGATCTTCCATAACATTGCCATTACTGCTTTCCCCAGGCTCAAAGTGGCTGCTCTTTACATCAGCCCGGTGCATTGATGCATTTGCACCAGCCTCCACTGCCACATCTTCAGGCACAGCAAACTCTTCAATTTTAAGGGGTAAAGCTGCAGGGTCTAGTTCAAAAGATCCTTTCGGCACACCATCTCTTTCCTCACCAGTCATTTTAAAGGATGGAACCCTGTGTGAGAACCTAAATAGTTCTATAGGTGGAACTAGAAATGTGCCCATTTCTTCCTTAACCATTCGACAAAAGAGGCTTGCAAAGCCTTTCACCTTAATGAGGTATGCAACACGTATACCCACATCCTGCGCAAACTCTGACAAGATTTCAACAAATTCATACTCAGGCTTACGATGCTGGTCTGGATCAGAGTACCATTTGATATCCCAGTTCTTGAAGAGTCCCCAAATTTCTCCCTTTCTTGGATAAACCTTGAAACTATCTCTACGGCTGCCCTTCTCCCAAGAAATCAAATGAGAGAACATAAGACGATCTTCAGTGTTTTCCGTGTTCCCCTTTGTAAACTTACCACAAGCAGTAGGCAAGTCCACATTGAACCATTTGATTTCATCCTCATCATCTGGGTCTGGCTCTAGCCAGGTTATCCTCAGCTTAAACCCGGGAGAGAGAACTTTCTTAATCTGTGCGTAAAATCTAGGCATGGCTTCCATGGTATCATAAACAGCCCAGATCTGCCCTGCTGCAAAACACTCTTGTTCCCTATCCTTGTCAAAGTCACTGAAATCTGGATCAGGATATTGAAAATATTCAGGATTCAGTGTTGCGTCAGACCTTGAATCAGATGCAGAAGTGTCATAAGCTTCAGAAGTTTTCTTACGGTTATCATCAGTCACTGTTTCTTTTCCACTCAATTTTGCTTTCAAGTTCCCATTCGGTAAGCTCTCCTCAAAACAAGCATTTTCATTCTGTTTCACCTCCTTCAGATCTTCTTTTACATTAGAAGCTAAATGAGATGATTTATTCATTTTAGATGACTCTTTTATAGATGCATCTCTGCTCTCCTCTTTAGTGGCAGAGGATGATTCGCTCCTCTTGGCTTTTTTTCGAGAGTTTACAGCGTTTTCATCATCACTCAAGTTTTCCTTGTAAGAAACCTGCTGCTTGTGCCGTGAAGATCTCCGGATGTTTTGGTCTCTAAAAGATTCAAACTTCTGTCCACCCTGAATATTACCATCATTGTCTACAGCTATATCTTCTTCTTCAGAGTCAGTGCTGCTCTTAGAACTAAAACTCTCACTGGATTCCTCTACCTGCTTCCTCTTCTTACCATTCATCTTTCCTGATCCAACCTTACCGACATTCCCCTGACATCCTACCTCCACTTTGCAAGCACCATCGTTCTTCTGGGGGAACACTGGCTTACTCATGTTGGTAACTGGTGGTGCATGACTGCTGTTGGTAGTTGGTGGTGCATGACTGTCGTTGGTAGTTGGTGGAGGACCTTGCACATTCATGTCATACGCAATGAATGGCTTCTGGCAACTGTGACAACGGAGAGATCTATTGACAACTTCTTTATAATACTGGTACCTTACTGAACAAAATGGACAGATAGTCCAGAAAGTTGGGCGGACATTAGAGTGACCCGGTGGAACTGGCTGAGGCGGCTTCTGTTGCTGAGGATTCGAGCCTGTCACACTGCTCCGATAGTTATTATGAGCCCCAACATTTGAGTTCCAGCTGCCCTTTTGAGGGGACCGATTTGGTGCTGCTGCTTTATACACAGGAGCTCTGCGTTTCATGTCATGAAAAGCACGTTTATCTCGGTCTAAAAGCACTCTTTGAGCTTCCCCAATCAGCTTAAAAGCAGCTTCAGCACCTGCAAACTTGTTTTTATCAGGATGAAGTTGTAGAGCAAACTTCCTGTACTGCTTCTTAATCATTGCCTCATCAGCTGTTGGCTCAATCTGAAGGATACCATACCAGTTCATCTCATTCCCATATATTCTCTGCTCGGCAGCAATATGCACATCGCAAACCATAAGCATCTGAGAAATATTATCCACATCAGGATATAGATGTTGGGCCTTGATAATAACTTTACGCGCCGCAACAAATTCCTTGCTTTCCATCTTCTTCAAAGCAATCCCCTTGGCCCTGACAGCCTCTTCTTTATTGCAATCCATCACTGATCCAGAACCAGAACCAGAACCAGAACCTGACTCAAATTGCTTCACTGAAGTTCATTCGACAGAGAAGCTGCATCAAAACCCCATGCTTGCTTCAATCAATGTTAACATAGCCACATTAAAATGCAGCGCCCGTACAAACCCTCCAGAAATCCCGACCCATCATCCAAAATATTCAACCCGCACATCCAGATGGGCCCTACAAATTTTGTATAAATTTACACCCATTAAAAACCTAATATTTACTAAAAAACAAAAAAAAAAAACAAAAAACAAAACAAAAAAAAAGAGAGAAAGGGAGTGATTAGTAGCACCTACAAACTTGAAACCATTAAAGTAATACATAAGCATCTGTGTCAGTTGCCTCACTCCATAAAATGAACAAACAGTACCCAAGAGACATGTAACATTAATTTTTATTTATTATTATCTTCTTTTTCAATATATTACATTGTCATACCGACTTGAAATTCAACTGATGCCAGGAAGATAGGGATATAAAAAATACTTTCAAAATCCTAACCATCACAAAACAACCCAACCTAATGAAGCATCAACGCCTCGAAAATAAAAAGACAATGAAAAAAGAAGCAAAGCTTGGGAAAATAAAGACACCTAGTCTACAAAGACCACGCCAGAAAACACACACCCATGTTGCCAAATTAGCAAACATCCGATTATAGATTAACTAAAAAAAGAAGAGCATAAAACACACCCAAAAAAAAAAGATTCAAACTTAATCAAAATTATACATCCATTGGTAATTTAACAAATGGAAAACCTCAATAACGTTAAGCAAAACAAAAATTAAAAATTAAAAACACAGAAACAGGCTGTGCATGTTCTACGATTTCAAAAGCAGAAAAATGACCCATCAAATAACTACAAGGGTCAGATAGCCTGGCACATGTCACTGTCAAAAAGTGACACCAAACCCAGCGATAGCACATCTTAAAAGGATTAGAACATTCTTTAACCCCTAAACAAAGCCCAAAACAGGTTCACAGTTCACACACAGAAAAAATAAATTAAAAAACACAAGCTTTTTAAAAAAAAAACTGAACAAACCCAGAAATACCCTTATATTGCTAACCCTAATATCATTCAAATTGTGCAAAACCCAACTCAAAAAAACAAACATTTCTTTAAACCCTGACCAAACCCCAAAAGCCACAAAATCAAGTTCACAAAGAGAAATATAGACAAGCTTTTAAGAAAACTGAACAAACCCAGAAAAACCTTTACACCCTTAACCCTAATTTTATTCAAACTTTGCGAAACACAACTCAAAAAATAAAAAAACAACGAAAAAAAAAATCGAAGTAGAAGTGACCCACTAATATATTTGAGAAACTGAAACAAACCCAGATAATGCAAGGCGAAGAATAACATATTATATTCTCAATCAACTCAAAAACGAGGCGATGAACAATTTGGGGAAACGAAAATTTTAAAAAATTAGGCATTTTACAAATTGGGGAATTAAAAAAAAAAAAAAAACCCTAGAACTGTTAAATCAGTTTAAAGTTTAAACTCAAAGAGATTAGAGAAATTTGAGCGATTATAGGAGAGAGCAGAGTGAAGGAGGACTTACTTAGTGTAGTTGAAGAGTAAACCAGACGTCTTGTGGGAACCAATGGGAAAGGGTTTTGCTGTGGCAAGAGAAACTGAGAATTTGAAGGAGGAGAGAAATATAATCTCGGTTTGACTTTAATTTTCCTCTACTAGCAAATCCAATTTGTACTTGTGTTTATCATGCTAAACCTTGTAATTATGTTGCAGATGAAGGACTATTTTGAAATTTTATTTTGCTAATATGCCCCTGTATACTTTGAATTTGCAGGTGTAGGTTAGATCTAGACTATCTAGTTAGGGAAATTAGACCAAATCTTGTAATTATGTTGAAGTTGAGGGACTTCTTTGAATGAGTTATTGGTTAAATTGCATATTTGGTCCTCGAGCTTTTATCTTCGTTTCTAAGTAGTCCTTATACTTTCAAATATTTCACTTTAGGCCCAATACTTTCTAAATTATTTCAAACAGGTCCTTATCGTAATTTGACGGATGAGAAATGCCGATGAGAAAAAACGGAATTCATTCTACATCATGGGCTTCTTGTCATCAAAGTGATATCGATTTCGTGAATTTTGTTTGCTACATTAGCATTTTCATCAATTAGATGATAGTGAGGACCTTTTTGAAACATTTTTAATTATTAGGGTGATTTTGAAAAAAACCAAAAATTGATTACCAAATATGTAACTTAATCTAAATCCCTATTTTGCCCTTAGTAAGCTATTTTTGTGGACTAAATTGCTCTTGGGTGAGTGATGATGTTCTTATTTGCCCCTGACATATCAATTAAATCCCTATTTTGTCCTTGATATACCAAAGGAGAAACACTATTTTTCAACTTTTTAAAAATGTATAGTTTGAAAAATACTATACCTTAGAGGGAGGGAAATTTTTAGAAATAAAATTGAAATGTAGTAACTTTTGTGTGCAGTTAAATTTAAACACTTGATTATATTGACTAATAAAACATAAATATTGTTATTAATTTTGAAAAAATAATTAAATTAAATACAGTTATGTTTTAAATTTAATTGAAAAGCATCAAATAAAAGATACTCTATTTAAGTTTTAGGTGTCATTTGATAACGGTGTTTAAATAACGAAAACTAATATTTAAACACCGCAATACGTATTTTCACATATTTTTTCACCATATGTATTTTCATAAAATTTAAACTTCGTTACTAGAAATTTTTACCAAACTAGCTCTACTCTTTAAAAAATTGTAGCATGGAAAATGCAATGATACCCCATGCCCAACAGGCACTTGTTACAAAGTAGAGAGAGAACTCTAATATCTAGTTTTCTACAAACTTTCGGTTATTTGCTTATATAGTTTGCTGATTGTGTAGTGAAATAGTATTCATAAATTATATTAGAAAAGAAAAACAGGGCCTAGCTTTTTCAAATTCCATTCTAGAACTTTCAGGTGAGTCTAATGCTTCACCTTTCTGGAAAGTGCTTGTCTTTATCCTTTTTAATACAAAATTGATGGTTTACAAAGTGCAACTACAATTTGACCATGAAAAGAGATGCCTTCCCTTTTGTAACACTTACTGATTATAACAGTTTGTCCGTTGTCAATAAACATTCCATCGAATGCAATAGTCGCCTTCTTGTCCCAATCTAAATTCATTTCAATCCGGGCATATCATCCCCTACTAAATTTAGTCGATTTCTAATGATTATTTAACGTTCGTAGTAACAACGGGAAGAAAGTCCCAAGAAAATTACCATTGTGTACTTGTCTTGGTTTGATGGATGTGTGTATTAATGTTCTGCTCCAATTATTGTTACAGTTTTTACGATACTTTGCACAATAGTTGAATTAACAAACTTTTACCGTTTTTATTTAAATCTACACAAAGTTTGTGTTTGGATAGCATCCACAGTGTCACATCTTGTGTCTGGTGTTTACATATCTGTGAGACCCACTGCTACAGTAGAAGACTGAACTGAAACGCATAGCATTTTTTTTCTTCAACACACCGTTTTTCATGTTCTTGAAACCCAGCAAACCCATCAAAACAGAAGATCAAAAAACCAAAACCAAGATTGAAGCCACCAATCTGAGATTAAACCAATCAAACCCATGTGAAAAAAAATCAAAAACGATCAACCCATCAAACCCATATGAAACCAAAACCAAATCAAACCCATCAAATCCATATGAAACCCAAACCAAATCAAACCCATCAAACTAATCTACCTAGCAAATGCAAATCAAACCCAGCACCAATCTCAACCTCACCCAGCACCACCGACTTCCCATATCAAACCCATCAAACCCACTGCCGATCAACCCATCCACCACCATCGACTTCCCATATCAAACCCATCAAACCCATTGCCGATTAACCCATCAAACCCACCGCTGATCAACCCATCCACCAGAGGGATGGGTATACCAGAGGAAACTCGATCTTCGCCGGTGTCGGACTGGGTTGTCTTCCTTGTGGATTTCTCTTCTAAGCTCTTCGCCAGCATCGGACCAATGTAGGTCTTCCTCATGGATTTCTCTAGTGGGCATGGAACTCTCTTCTCGAAGACACAGGCTTTAGCTAGGGTTGGTGAGGAGTGAATAGAAGAAAAAGAAAAAAAGTAAAAACGCAACCCTTAAATACTTTTAGCTGAGCTACAGTACTCGGATCCAAAAATAATCAGCTGACGTTTTTCACTTATTTGTTACAATATTTTTAGTTTTTAGCGAAATCAGCAATATCCAAACAGACCCTAACACTAATTTTTTACTTATCACTAACAATATGTCATATCATCAGTTGTGAAATATTTTGCTAATTTTTTCTTTTTGTGTTTATAGACTTTCTATATTGTTACAACAAATGGAAATAAGCATGCTCATCTTTTAGCTAAATTTGCTTATGATATTGTTGATTACTGTGCTTGGATTAAAGAGAGTCCTTATTTTATAGAACAAGTTCTTCTCCTAATGTATCTATGGCTTTTTCTATTTAATGAGTTTTCTATTTGTTATCTTTTTATCTTTTTTCTTTATTTTTGAAACTGTGGTTTCTGTTTGTTATCAAAAAAAAAAAAAAAAATGGCATGCAAGTGAGCCAGGTACACGATAACACGTTAGTTCTTCTAGTTCACCATAGGCAACAAATCATCACGCAATTGGCCACTTGCATTCAATATGCCAGAGAGATTGAATCTTTCAATTTGTCTAAGTGAATGAAGGGCATGAGAAGATGAGATTGAATATTTCAATTGCCCTTTCTTAAGTAGATAAAGTAGATGATTAGTTGAGTTAGTCTCAAAAGTCAAATCACCTAAAAAATGTAATCTCAAATTTTCTTTTCTCAAAACCAACAATACATGGATTTCTCATTTCAAATTCAAGGAAGTGCAGTATTTTACAGATATCTCCCAGGTATGGATGTGAATGGTTCCCAGCAACAAAAGCGGTCACCTTGTTTCTCACTTCAATCCAACTACAACCAGGCATTTTCTTCACACCTTGGTCCAACATTGCCTTCCTAATCATCTCTGCTTCCTTCCACTGTCCACTTGCACAATACAAATTTGACAACACAACATAACTTATCTCTTTCTGAGGTTCTAAAATCTTTAAAGCTTCCCCCAAATGTGCTCCCACTCTTACATTCCAATGCACAGAACATGCTCCAAGCAGAGCCTCAGACGAGCTGGCTTTTGCATTTTTTGTTACTGAATACCTATTAGCCAACTCTGTTGCTTCAGCCATGAACCCACCTCGGCCAAGCATATCCACCATGCATGCTACATGATCCATTTCAGGGCAAATCCCATAAACAGAAACCATAGATTCAAAAAAGAAGCGACTTTTCTCTATAAGACCCAAGTGGCTACAAGTCATCAACAGGCCAATGAAAGTTACATTGTCAGGTTTTACTCCACATGCTACCATTTGTTCATAAAGCCATAGAGCCTGGCCAGCCAGTCCATGTAACCCAAATCCAAACAACATTGCATTCCAAGAGACCACATCCTTGTTAGGAATTTCATTAAATGCACGGCTTGAACCTTCTACATCACCACACTTGGCATACATGTTAATTAAACCATTGCCAACATAGGCATCAGCATTCATACCAAAGTGAATTATGCAACCATGGACCATCTTACCATGCCCTAGTACTGCCAGGCTAGAACACGCATGAAGGACAGCTCCAAAAGCAAAATCATCAGGCTGTACGCAATTTCTCATCATGTCAACAAAGAAGCAAAGAGCTTCATCTCCATTCCCATTTCTTGCGTACCCTGCAATCATAGATGTCCATGAAACTATATTCTTCTCAGGTGCTTGCTGAAAAGCAAGAAAGGCTTCCTGGGTGTCCCCTACTCTCATATGGGCATCAATGATAGCATTCCAAGTCACTTGAGTGAGGGTTCCAAAGGACTCAAAGATCTTCATAGCATCATCAGGGCAACCTAGTCTAGCATAAAAGCTTAATACTGAGTTCTTAGCCTCCACTGCAGAGCTCCAACCAGTCTTAATTATAATTCCATGCACCAAGCATCCATACGAAAATTCTGATGATTCAGAACAAGCATTCATGAGGGCACTTAATGTCCACTGATCTGGCTGACACAGACTCTCACGCATCTCTTTAAACAAATTCAAACATAATTCCACTTCACCACATCGAGCATGACTGGCGATCAGAATATTCCAAGCAATTTCCACCTTTTTTGGAATCATGTGGAACACTTCATGCGCAGAGTCAAATTGACAAGAATTTGTATGCGCAGACAAGAGCGAACACCAAGTTACTTCATTCCTACTTTGCATATCTTCAAAAACTTTGCTAGCACTGAAGGGACGCAAACACTTCCCGTACATGTCAATTAGCGAATTACAAACCGGCAACGAAGATTGGAACCCAGAAACAATAACCAAAGCATGGATTTTTACTCCGTGTGTAAGTTCACTTGCGCCTGCACACGCACTCAAAGTTGCGGTGAACGAGTAATGGTCGGGTTTAGTGTTGGAGATTCTCATGTGGCGGAAAAGAGACAGCGATTCTTGGTGAAGACCCAGTTGAGAATAGCCAGTGAGCATTGCGTTCCAAGTGACCGCGTCTCTGTGGGACATTTCGTCGAACACTTTGCGAGCGCATTTGATTCGACCCGATCGTGCAAGTACTGCTATCTTAGATGTAATTTGGAATAAATCTGAGTGCATTTCATTCTATTTTCAATTCTCAGAGACGCGCGCTAAGGTAAAGTAGTTGTTTTGAATGTGGTTGGGAACCTGTGAAGCAGACAGGGGCTCAAGAAATCCCAAAAACAAGATATCATTAACATACAAAGTAAGACGCACGCAGAGTGTGCATGGCGGATACAGTAAAGAAAAAAAAAAAAAAATCAGTTTTAGCGCAGTGAGTAATTGGAGGTTCGGTGATTAAGAGGACACGGTATTGGACCATTGAGGTTGTGCATGGAAAAAAGTTCGGTTTTTCCAGTTTCTCCCTAATTTAGTAATTTCTGGTTTTGTTTATACTTTAGTTAAATTGCATAAATGCGCCTCAAACTTTATCATTTATTATAAAATCTTCCTTATATTTAAAATATTTCGCAAAAGTTCTAAATGTCTTTTGATGAATAAAAAATATTGACGAAATAAATGGAATTCACCAAACAAATTATTACTTTGAAGATTGGTTCCATAGAGGCAATAAAGGCTCTTAATAGCGATTAGTCTCGTCATATGTGCTTTGCGCGTGCCATGAGACTTTTTTGTAACAAAAAAAAAATTGTGTTTTCATCTATCTATATTATTATTTAAGGAGTTTTTCCTGTTTAGATTCCTCAAATTTTATGGTTAGTAAACCCTCAAATTTATTTCTTTTTGAGACTTAAATTATAGGGTTAGACGTATAAAATTAGTAATTTAAAAACTCCTAATTTTTAGCTAAATTTAAAAAAAAAAAAAAGTTTTCCACTCCTGTATTTCACTCTCACGTAAGTTTTCTACTTTTTATTTTGATTGAACGTTTGCAACTTATTTAATTAACAAACTCATTTTTTTCCCTTTTTTTTAACTAATTAGATTTACCAAGTTTCACTCCTAAAAAATTGCTTTTAATTTGCCAACCACGTTTTCCACTTTTGCAATTACTAAACTCAAAATTTTTTTTTTTTCCTTTTACAACAAATTGTAACCCAAATCCATTGTAAAATATATTTTTCATCAATTCCTTTTCAGTTTCTTCGCGGTTCACACTTTATCCACTAGCCACTATTGATCAGTTATTATGCTGCTATATCGCAAAATAACTACACTTTCTTCTCATCTCTTTTCTCTCTTGTATCTATATATATTTTGTTTTTATGTGGAGAGAAGAAGAGGCTGCCAAAGAGATTTGGCCAGAGAAAGCAGATCTTGGCCATTCTTCTTTTCTATTGCCACTCTAGAGTCTAGACCTAGAGCCATTCTAAATCCACTCATCTACTTGACTTTGGTAATTGGTAATGTCCCCCCACCAAACAACCTCTTCCAATTTTTTTTTTAGACTCTTTAATACCTATTTTCTTCTAATTTTGTGGTACTGGTTCTTTTTTTAAAATATTTTGTCTAATTGTATCACTTTGGTGCGAATTCTTTTTCAAAGTGTGGAAATCATATATATTTTTATCTCTATTTTTTTGTGGTTATTGGTTTGAAATTATTGACTACTTAGTAGATATTGTATAGTATAGATGATGAAGGCATTCCCTAATTATTTTAAGTGGTGCTCTCTTTTCCTCCTATTCTTTTTCTTCTTCACGTTTGATTGTTCTTTTTTTTTTCTTTTATATTTATGCATTTCATAATATGGGGAATGTGGTGAGTTGAGTCCATTGTTTTTGTGGTTAAATACGTGTTCTAGGTGTTTGTAAAAAATATTTGGTTTGCAAACATCTAAAATTTTTCTTATTATTTCCCCAGTGAGTGACCCATTTTTAAAATGAAGCCAATGTTGTCTCCAAAGATGTTGAGCTCGGGCAGTGTTGTAGCGATGAGAGAGATGGAAGGGAGTCAGTGATGAGGTATAGTCATTGGAGTAGATAGTTCTTAGTTTTTAAAATTTATGTTAATTTTTCAATTTAAATTTGTACTACTATGAGCATTCGGTTTAGTTCTCAGAGTTACTATTACTCCATTTGGAAGTTGGAAGTTTGATCAATTATTTGATTTTGCTATGAAATTCAAGGCATATATATATATATATATATTTTTTATATATTTTAAATTTTTTTTTTTTTTGGTTGCACCTATAGTTTAGCTATGGTTGTTGATCTATTATTTGCACGTAGAGAAGATGATTTTTTTCAACTACATAGATAGAGATTAGGATTTAAAATCAAAATGTGTCACAAAAATTCACAACTTTTTTAGAGTATTATAACTATAAAAAATCAAAATATAAGAGAGTAGTATTACTTTTAAATATTAAGAAAAAGATAGAAATTAAGATAATCACCCTAATATTACTACGTTTAAGTTAATTGCCCTAATATTTACCTTAAATCAACAAAAAAAAAAACCATGTTATTGGACAAATGCATAAAACCTCAAATTGGGATGAATGGAAAATGATGACAATAAGTTTTTTTAAAAAATAAATGAGTAATATACTAGCCTTATTACACGCACTTCGCATGTGCGATGAGACTATTTTTTTTTTGGTAAAAAAAAAAAATATGATACTAAACTAAAAAAAGAAGGCGTAAATGCACTTTTAGTCCCTACATTTTGACGTTTTTCCATTTTAGTCCCTACATTTTATTTTTACCATTTTTAGTCCCTAAACCAATTAACGCGTGTTATTTTCGTCCTTTCCGTCAATCAACCGACGGAAATAACTGACGTGGCAGCTGAAGATATTAAAATATTATTAAAAATGCCACGTCAGCATTTTTAAAAAATAAAAAATAATTTTTCAATTTTAATTAAATAAAAAACAAAAATCAAATAAAAAATCACTAAAATCAAATGGCAAGAACACAGTCCAGAAACTCAAAGAACACAAACCCAAAAACCACCACAGCCACCACAACCCACCATCCCAACCGCCACCCCAGCCAGCTCACAACCCACCCACCTCAACCGCCACCCCAGCCAGCTCATAACCCAGCCCACCTTGATCTCAACCCAGCCACGCCCCCCCCCCCCCCAACCCGATCTAAATCCAGCCCCCCCCCCCCACCCCCGATCTCAACCCAGCCACACCCCACCCCACGGCGATCCACCCAACCACCCCGACCTACGCCGATCTCAACCCACCCACACCCCACCCCACGGCGATCTAAACCCACCCACCCCCACCCCACGCCGATCTCAACCCACCCACCCCCACTCCACCGGCCCACCCCGATCTCAACCCACCACTTCCACCACGAGACTGCACCACAAGTTACCATGAGTGAGAAACACGAATGAGAGAGAGAGAGAGAGAGAGAGAGAGAGAGAGAGAGAGAGAGAGAGAGAAAGAGAAGAAAATGAGAAAATTTGAGAGAGTGAGAGACAGATGAGAAGAAAAACTAATGTAAGAAAATGAAACGGAAGAGGAAACAACAAAGAGAGTGTTTTGATCTTAATTTTAGTGATTTTTTATTTTATTTTTATTTTTTATTTAATTAAAATATTTTATTTAATTTTAGTTTTTTGATTTTATTTAATTAAAATTGAAAATTTATTTTTTATTTTTTAAAAATGCTGACGTGGCATTTTTAATAATATTTTAATGTCTCCGGTTGCCACGTCAGCTATTTCCGTCAGTTGACTGACGGAAAGGACGAAAATAACACGCGTTAATTGGTTTAGGGACTAAAAGTGGTAAAAATAAAATGTAGGGACTAAAATGGAAAAAGTCAAAATGTAGGGACTAAAAGTGCATTTACGCCAAAAAAGAAAAGCCTCATCGCACGCGCAAAGCGCGCGTGATGAAGCTAGTATCTATATAAGGGGCTTCTCCTGTTTGGATTCCTCATTTTTTTAGTTCAAAAATGTTATTACATTCCTATATTTAAGTCCTTACATCCCTATATTTAAGTAGAAACAAAATTAAAAGACAATTCGGTAAAAATGCAACTCTAACTCCTACTAAAACATTGCCTAAAAAATTGACCACTCTCTTGTTAATTTTCAAATTGATTTATCCATTTATAAATCAGATTCATAAAATAAAAATCACATATATATATAAAATAAAAACATAGATTTTTTTTTGCTACAAAATAGGACCACTAAAAAAAGTCTCATTATACGCGCGAAGCGCGTGTAATGAGGCTAGTCTATACTATTATTTAAGAGGCTTCCCCTGTTTGGATTCCTCATTTTTTAATTCAAAAATTCCCCTACACACCTATGTTTAAGTAGAGACAAAATTAAAGGACAATTCGATAAAAATGCAATTCTAACTCCTACTAAAATATTGCCTAAAAAATAGGACCACGCTCCTATTAATTTTTAAACTGATTTATTCATTTATAAATTAGATTTTCAAAATAAAAATTATATATATATATATAATTAAGAAAATACAGTTTTTTTCTACAAAGAGGACCACTTAAAAAAAAAAAAAAAGTCTCATCATACGTGCGAAGCGCGTGTAATAAGGCTAGTACTATTATTTAAAGGGTTTCTCCTGTTTAGATTTCTCATTTTTTAGTTCAAAAATGCTCTTATACTCCTATGTTTATGTAGAGATAAAACTACAGGATAATTTGGTAAAAATGCAACTCTAACTCCCACTAAAACATTGCCTAAAAAATATGATCAATTTCCTGATGCTTTTCAAATTACTTTATATACTTTTAAGTTAAATTTTCAAAATAAAAATTATATATATAAAATAAATAAATAAAACACTGTTTTTTTTCTACAAAATAAGACCACTAAAAAAAAAGCTTCATCTCCTCTTAATTTTCAAATTATTTTATTCACTTATAAATTATATTTTCAAAATAAATATTATATATTTAAAATTAAAAAAAAATTACAGTTTTTTTTCTACAAAAAAAAAAAACTTCATTGCACGCGCTCTGAGCATGTGATGAGGCTAGTTATATATACTAGCATCTAAGCATGTGCTTACACTTGTGCTCAGAGGTTCTTCTATTTTTTTTTGTAAAATTTAATAATTTGCATCAATTATAATTTTAATATTTTCGGCCAATTAAAAAAATAAATAAAGAGAAAATTTTAAACGTGAAATTTGTTTCTGAACAAGTGGTTTAGTGGAAGAGTAGTCCTATTTTGTAGGCAAGGTTTTAGTGGGAGTTAAAGATGTATTTTTATTTTGTTGTCCTTTAATTAAACTTAGGGACATAGGGGTATTTTGAAACGAAAAAAAAAAATCCAGTACAAACAGGAGCAGCCCTTTAAATAGTAGTATAGATATATAATTTTTATTTTCAGAATCTAATTTATAAGTGGATAAAGCAATTTAAAATTCAACAAAAGAATGACCCTATTTTTTAGGCAATGTTTTAGTGGGAGTTAGAGTTGTATTTTTACCAAATTATCATTTAGTTTTATCTTTACTTAAAGATAGGGGTGTAGGGGTATTTTTGAACAAAAAAAAAATGAGGATCTCAAATAGATGAAGCTCCTTAAATAGTAGTATAAATAAGGAATCCTTGGCATCTTTTGGTCATCTTTTTATAGCAGTTCAACTTACTATAGTAGCTTAATCATGTATTCTCATATCATAAAGAAATAATATTGTTGCAGGGCTGGCTTAACAACTTTAGAGGCTTTAGGCAAAAATTTTAAGTGGGAATTTTTTTTATCATATTTAAATGTTTTTTTTATTTTTTATTTAAAATTTATTTTTCTTGTTTATTGAGATGCAAAATTACTAATTAAGTTTTTGTATTTAAGTTCCTCTAATATATTTTTTTTCAATTGATAATATGACTAATCCACTTAATCTTTCTTATGACATAGTGAACCTTAAATAAGATTTTATTAATTTTAGTTTTAAAAGACTTCTTTCTACATTGCATTTGTAACAGGTGTGATAAAATTAGTATCACTATAATACAATAGGTTGATACAATATAAATCAAATTATTACTCCAACCTATTAATTGGAGTATTTTCATCTATTTGCATAATTAAGCATAATAAATTAGTATCACTAAAATATAATAAGTTGATATGATATACATCAAATTATTAATTGGCAGGATAACTTATAAATTTATAATAATCAGTAAAGTAAAAGTCTAAAAGATAGTGTACAGTATAGTGGGTGTGTGCCTATCCTAGAGTATACTGTATACATTAAGAGAGGTGCTACGTCCACAACATTTTTACAACATTTTCACAACAAATCAGAGTTGGTTAGATGTTACTGGTTTAAATTTGAACTTATCGCTGCCTATAACAACTTGCCACATAGGATTTGTTGTAAAAATATTGTGAAAATGTTGTGGACATAGCATTTTCCATACATTAAAATTGAGCGTGGGCCGTGGGTTAGTGCGTTTGCGATAGCTGGCCAGGTGTGAGCTGTGGTGTGGCCATGGCCTTTATGCAATGCCTATGTGTCAGTGTGCTGTCCCGTCATTGCTGTCAACTTTGTGTGCAGTGGTAGTGTGTTGATTAAAAAATAAACTTTTTTTTGTTTGAGAAACAAAAAATAAATTTTTTACTAGTGATACAATGAGGCATTTTTAATGCATGTGACGAATAAAATAATTATTAAAAAATAGGTGTAAATGTATTTTTAGTCCTTATATTTTGGGGTTATTTTTATTTTGGTCTTTACATTTTTATTTTACCACTTTGAGTCTCTAAATCAATTAACGTGTTCTATTTTGGTCCTTACGGTTACTCATTTAACAGAAATTGCTGACGTGGCTAACAGCACAGTAAAATAATAATTAAAAAATCTATTTTGACATTAAAAAATTGACACATTACCTGACACGTCACTTATGTTAATTTATCAATGGCAAAAAACCCCTTTTAGTCCCTACATTTTCACGTGATTCCCATTTTGTCCCTAACTTTTTTTTCCACCACTTTTAGTCCCTGAAATAAAAAAAAGTGATCTCGTTTTTGTCCCTACCGTTAGTGCCTTAACAGCAAAGTCCTACGTGGCAAACGGTACCTGACGTGATACTGACGTGGCGCTGATGTGTCAATTAAAATGTTATTAAAAAATATTATTTGACATTTTTATATGCCACGTCAGCATTTAAAATTTTTTTAAAAGCCACGTCAGAAAATTTAAACCAAAATGTAAAATAAATTGAAAAACAAAAATTAAATTTTATTTTTATTTTATTTTTTTTTACTTTTATTATTTTTTGGAAAGAATTGAAGTTGTTCTTCGTGTTTTTCGGAAGAACACGAAGAACAACTTCAGTTCCAAAAACCTCCTCATCAAATCAAATCACAAACAAATAAGATCCACCAAATCACAAACAAATAAGATCCAACAAACATCAGTTCCAAAAACCTCCACCAAATCACAAACAAATAAGATCAAACCTCCTCATCCTCAAGAACACAAACAAGCCCAGATCAAACCTCCTCATCCTCAAGAGCACAAACAAGCCCAGAACAAAACAAGAGCAAGGATACCCATACCCACCGACTCCGATTTCCCCATGCCACAAGACCCGATCGAACCTCCTCATCCTCAAGAAACCAATCCCAACTAGTGCGAGTTTGTTCAAATCCGGTACTACTACTACTACAACGGAGGTGTCGAGCGAGGATGTTGTTGCGACGGCAGCGGATCGGGTTAGATCGAAGGGGTTCAGATTTGGATTCTGATCGGAGGTGAAGAGAAAGGTGAACCGATCTCGACGAGTTGGTTTCGCCGTGGGAGAAAGATCGGGAGGAGGATGAGGTTGTGGAGGATGAGGAGAGAGCGTGGACGCCGAAGAGGAGAGCGAAGACACCTTCGTTGGCGGAGTTGACAATGGAGGTCGAGGAGCTTAGGAGGTTGAGGAGGGTGGGAATGTATATAGGAGAGAGGCTTCCTGGGTTTGGTCTGTGAAGAGAGCAAGCTGAAACAAAATGAATATTAAGAAAATAAAATTTTAAATTAATTAGATTTACGGTTTTTCTTAAAATTTAAAATTTTGAGTGTGGTTGTGGTTGTGGTTGTTTTAGATTCAAATTTTTGGGTTTGTTGTTCTTGGTGTTCTTGTTGTTCTTGTTGCTGTTCTTGAATTTATTTTTTTAGTTTTTATTTCTGTTTTTAATTTTTTATTAAGTTAAAATAAATAATTTTTTTTTTTAATTTAGAGCTGCCGTGGAAAGCCATGTGGCCACAATAATTATTATTTTAATACTTCTAATTTTTTCTGTTTGCCAACTTAGCAAATTCCGTCTCTGATGTAACGTCAGGGACTAAAACGAGAGGCGTTTTTCAGGATAGGCACTAAAAACAGTGGAAAAAAAAGTTAGGGACCAAAGTGAGAATAGTGTGAAAATGTAGGGACTAAAAGGAGTTTTTTGCCTTTATCAATTTTAGCAAAATTAAAAAACGAAATTAAAAACGTAAAAACACAAAAATTCAAATTATGTTTAAGAACATGTATGAACAAGATCTTAAACCCAGATTACAAAAACACAACCCCAGATCACAAGAACGAAGAACATAGTACACAAAGATTTTCTTTTCCAACATTTTTCATAACACAGATTCAACTAAATACATCAAATTTCATCCCAAACATATCTCCAAAACCAGTAAATCAAAACCCAACAAAATCAACAACAAAACATCTAAATCATCCAACAAAACAAAACCCATTCATCAAACCAAAATCCATAAATTCCAGACCACAAATCCTCAACAAACCCCAAAGAAAACCTAATCATCATCGTCGAGTCCCTCATCCTCCACGGCTGCCACCCTCTCCCTCGCCACCGTTGCTTCTCCAGAACCCCACCAAAACCCACTTCCTCTCTTCCCCCTAACCCTTTTCCCTTCTTCTCTCCCTGACCAGAACGTCCTTCGACCCATCTCATGAAATCGACAGATTCACCTCCTACACCAACGAGCTCGACCTCCCGATCCTGCAGTTGTTCTAGATTGCGAAATCGGCCAACTCTGCCCTCCAACTCGGCCTCAATATCAAAGTGTTGGATTTGGTTCGGTGTGGACACGCTGTGAATAGGTGGATACTGGCGGCGGCGCTAGACCGTTGATTTGGGAGTTGGGGTACAAGAAAGTGAAGTGGACAACTGGGAGTAAGGCTGATTCGAAGTACAGGGAGGTTTAGATCTGCTCCAAGCCGCTGGCACCCTTCCTCTAGACCTGCTCCAAACCTCATCTCATCTCATTCTCTCCCTCTCTCTCTCTCTCTCTCTCTCTAAACTCTTTTTTTTTTTGTAGAGCTCTCTCTGATATGATTTTAGAGAGAGCTCACTTAAAAAAAACTAAATACACTTAAAGTGAGAAGGATCTTATGATAAATTTTTGTTTGGGTTGGTTGATTCTAGGTTAAAGTCAGGATTCTGGGTTTGTTCGTTTGGGTGTGGTTCGGTCTGATCTATTTTTGTTGTTGTTGATGTTCATGTTCTTGGATGTTCATGTTCTTGATTCTGGGTTTGATGTTCATGTTGTTGATTTTGAGTTTGTTTGTTGTTGATGTTCATATTCAATTTTTGTTTTTAATTTTGGGTCTGTTTGTTTGTATTGTTAAAAGTAAATACACTTAAGAAAATCTTTGTGTACTATGTTCTTCGTTCTTGTGATCTGGGGTTGTGTTTTTGTAATCTGGGTTTAAGATCTTGTTCATACATGTTCTTAAACATAATTTGAATTTTTGTGTTTTTACATTTTTAATTTTGTTTTTTAATTTTGCTAAAATTGATAAATTAACATAAGTGACGTATCAGGTGATGTGTCAATTTTTTAATGTCAAAATAGATTTTTTAATTATTATTTTACTGTGCCGTTAACCACGTCAGCAATTTCTATTAAGTGAGTAACGGTAAGGACCAAAATAGAACGCGTTAATTGATTTAGGGACTAAAAGTGGTAAAATGAAAATGTAGGGATCAAAATAGAAATGACCTCAAAATGTAGGGACTAAAACTGTATTTACGCCTAAAAAGTATTCCGTAATTAAAATATATAGATAAATATATTATGTATGTGTATAATTTTTTTTTTACAATTGGGGGCCTTATTTTATTTGGGGGTTTTCGGCGATTGCATTAATTGCATTTATAGTTGAGTTGGCCTTGAATTGTTGCTAACCATGCTAGACATATTAGAGATTTATTAGTGAATGGAAGATATTCCTTCCCCCCTTTATGATGATCTTTAAGTCAATTTTGGCTAAGATTATTTAATAAAGTTTCAAGGTCCTTCTTCTTAATATATATATATATATATATATAACTTTAATGAAGTAAAGCCTATAATATGGAAAGATGTAATATGATTATAAGAACTTCTTGAAATAATGTTAAATTAATTAAAAGTATAAAAACTAAAATAAAGATTTTAAAATATAAAAACGATTTTGAAAAAAAGAGTAAAGATTTAAAACCAAACTAGTCTCATCACACGCGCTTCGCGCGTGCGATAAGACTTTTTTTTTTAGTGGTCTTATTTTATAGAAAAAAAATTATATTTAATTATTTTATATATATATATATATGATTTTTATTTAAAAAATCTAATTTATAAGTGAATAAATTAATTTAAAAATTAATAGGAGAGTGGTCCTATTTTTTAGGCAATATTTTAATGGGAGTTGGAATTACATTTTTACCAAATTGTCCTTTAATTTTGTCTCTACTTAAATATAGGACAGTATGGGTATTTTTGAACTAAAAAAAGAGTTTTTACCAGATTGTCCTTTAATTTTGTCTCTACTTAAACATAGGACTGTAAGGGCATTTTTGAACTAAAAAAAATAAGAATCCAAACAGGGAAAGCCTCTTAAATAGTAGTATAGAAAAAACGATTTTGAAAAAAAGAGTAAAGATTTAAAACCAAACTAGTCTCATCACACGCGCTTCGCGCGTGCGATAAGACTTTTTTTTTTAGTGGTCTTATTTTATAGAAAAAAAATTATATTTAATTATTTTATATATATATATATGATTTTTATTTAAAAAATATAATTTATAAGTGAATAAATTAATTTAAAAATTAATAGGAGAGTGGTCCTATTTTTTAGGCAATATTTTAATGGGAGTTGGAATTACATTTTTACCAAATTGTCCTTTAGTTTTGTCTCTACTTAAATATAGGACAGTATGGGTATTTTTGAACTAAAAAAAGAGTTTTTACCAGATTGTCCTTTAATTTTGTCTTTACTTAAACATAGGACTGTAAGGGCATTTTTGAACTAAAAAAAATAAGAATCCAAACAGGAAAAGCCTCTTAAATAGTAGTATAGATAAGCGATTTAACTCCTTTTTTACGTGGCCTCATACTTGCTCATGACATGCTTATGGGTGTCCACGAGTCGGTTTTGGAATCAACCCGAACCTGACTTGCTCACGTTGAGTGTGAGACAGTGAGACATGTTGTCAACCGCCAATTTGGTCGAATCAGATTGCCATGGGTTTAGATCTCCTACTATCGGATCGGTTGAAGTTGTAGCAACACAGTGAAAGGTAGAGATCTTACCGAATCAGCTAAAATTTTCTCATAATTGGAAGAGATCCCCTTAAATTAGCTAAGATCTCCCCAAAAGTGATAGAGGTCTTACCAAATCGATTGAGATCTTCTTGAATCTAGAGGAAATGTAGCAAGATTGGCTGAGATCTTCTCAAATATGGCAGGGTTTTGCAACTGGAGATGAAGTTTTCAAACATGTCAGATTTATCAAGTTCTCTAACAGCACAACCACCGCTCCAACCAATCTTGTCGATTCCTTTCACTGGCAACCTGCCATCAATTGAACCAACACTACAATCAAGATATGTTAAAACTTGGTGGCTCGGGTTAGTTAGTTTCATTGGGTTCGGTTCTAGATTGGACACCCGATTCATGCTAAATTAATTATTACTTCAATCTATCAAAATTTTGTTTAATTTTTTTTTTTTTGTTCCTTAATAAAATGCTTTTTTTTTTTTCAAACTCTATACAAAAGACTTGACGAAGTTTTGTGCTATTGAGAGATTTTGTTGTACACATAGATTGTCTCTCCAATTAACAATCCAATCTTAAGATTTGAATTCCATGATGTATCCCATATAACGATGTACTTTGGTACACTAGCTTTCAACTTTAGTTGCACAACTTTGGTACACTAGCTTTAATGAACACTATAGTCTAGTCGAGAAAAAGTTAAAAACAAATAAAATAAATGAAATAGGCAAAAGGAGTCACTACACCAGTACAGTACAACGGAACAACTAGGGACGGAGTCAAGACTTAGAGTTAAGGAGAGCGATTTTATTGTTAGCTATATGCAATGACTTTGGCTTTCGGTTCTATTGCTTAGTAGACAAAGGTTTTTATTTTTTATTTTTTTTTTATGTGTGTATAGAGCATGTTTTTTGTTGGTAAGGACAAAATTATTTTGTTTAAAATTTTTTAAAGGCTAAGTTGTTTGTTTTTGGTAAAATTGATTGATTAGTCTCAATTTTTTTTAAGCTTTGCTATTGCTATTGCCTGTTGGTAATTTTTGTTGTTGTACTAATATTTTGAGCTTGTATATATATATATATATATATATTTTTTTTTTTTTTTAGATTTTAGATCTATAAATTTTTTTTGTTTGGACTTTAAAAGGAAGAAAATACTAGATCTATAAATTTTTTTTTTACAAATTTTTGTTGTGATTAGTGGTCATTAGTAAGTAAAAAAGTGACGTAAGTGGTAGACCCAAATGCAAACTAGTAAGAATTTGCTACATCAATCATCTGTAAAAATGTTATAAAAAAGTTTGCAGCTGTAGCATTTCTCTTATAATGATCAATATGAGGGACAAAATGTAATTTTACTTAACAAAGTTGCTAAAATTAGTAACTAAATATATAATTATATTATTTTTAACAAAACTTAGGGGGGCAATGGCCCCCCCTAGTCCATGAATGGCTCTGACCATGGGTACAACTACGGAAAAAAACTTGGGTAGTCTTGGAGCATCGCTCTGGGCTTTTACAAAGGGTGTGAGCCCCATGGTGGGACCCACGTGTGTGGGGTCCGAACCTTTTGTGAGAGCCATGTAACTTTTTGAAGTCAAATTATCTCTATGCACTCATCATGCATACTAAATATAGAAATGATAAGAGATTAAAAAATATCTCATCTAGAAAATGATCAAAACTGTGTGTGTATATATATATATATATATATATATATATATATATAAACATTAAATTTGGCATGCATAAGAAGTTTATAGGAAAAAAACAATCTAAATATTAATCAAATGAAAAGTTATTGAATGATGTAACATGCAAAGAGTTATATTACTTAATAACTTTGTTAGATCAATAACATTTTATTGGAGTTTATGCTCTATGTAAAATTTTAAATTTTTTTAAAAATTAAAGTTTTAACATTTTATAAATGAAAATGAAGTGTATAAGAAAAGAATGTAATCTAATACTGGATTTTTTAATTTATTTATGGGATATTAGTGGATTTATTAAAACACTCATCCAATACAAAGTTATTTAAGAAGTAACATTAATAAGAGTTACAGTAAATGTAACTTAATCTTGACCATATATATACTAGTTTCATCACACGTACTTTGAACGTGCGATCAGGCTCTTTTTTTTTTTTTTTTTGGAGTCGTAATTTTTCATTCATCTCAATTTTTAGATTATGACACAACCCAAAAAATAAAAATACTTCCCCAAAAAAAAAAAAAATTAAATGAAAGAAACTATTGAGTCTTGATAAAGTAAAAAATAAAAAAAGAAAAGGTTGGAATACATATTGTTCAACAATCAATGAGTGAGAAAGTAGCACACAAAGTCTTGCATAAACATCCTTGAAACTTTATCAAGGCAATATGAATAAGATCATTCGGTATAACAATTAACAGCAGATGAAACTAACTGGCATTAAATTTCTCAAGAAAATAGGAAACGAAAAAGTTCAAATTCAGCTACATGAGAATGAGAATCAGCTGCATGTAAAGTGTAGCCAAACAAACCTCATTAGAATTTTGCCATAATTTTCCTAAAAAGTTGTTTGGGTGCTGCAATTGGACAATGAAGCAAGAGGCCAAAAAACAAATATCAGTTAATTGCCAATTAAGTATAGAGTAATAAAAAAGACAGTCTGGATGAATGTTATTAAGCTATTCAGAATCATCTTACCAGGCAACCCAGTGAACCTCTCGAACTGCTCATACGCCTGTCCTATGAACATCTCCGACCCTGAAACAATTGTGGCTCCAGATTCTTCTGCTTCCCTCAAAAGTCTAGTAATTTTGGGAGTGTAAACCGCATCAAAAACTAGTGAGTAGAATCTCAGAGCATGCTGCAAAAACAGAAATCCAATTATTGTCTTGCCTCTGAACGTGCAAGTATAATGGCCTGGTGCCATTCTGCAAAAAATGAAACACTGAAGGGCTAATGAACTTCTCAGGAAAAAAATGCTATAGCATGGTACAGCTTCCCTTTATTAAATTTGGTTTGTTCACTAGGATTTTTGAGTTTGATTAAAACAACTTTCTCTACTCTCAATGGCTGTCAGTAAACTAGCATAGAGGATTCAGATTTTTTTTTTCTTTTCTCCACTGGAATGTCTGTTAGCAGGTGACTCTGAATTTCAACATTATTGTTACACCTAAAAACCCCTCCCAAGACTGAAAGGACCTAAGGCAAGCCAAAATCCTGACAAGAATTAAGGTCAGTTCAAACAGTTGGTTTCACTCTAGGAAAATGAGATCCTCACACCCTTACTACGTAAGGCGGTATCTTATGTGTCAGCTACATGCAGCACCTCTCTCGCATGCAGCTGATACATAAGATACATTTTCCTTCTAAAGAAGCATAAAGAGCATGAAGGAAGCAATTAGGCCTTCTTCAATCAGGGAAACAAAATTATCCAAGCAGTGTGGGAACTATGAATGTTTTGGTTTATATGAGAACTAACTTTAACTAAAAATGCTCGGGACCTTAATTCTAAAATGAGCACCAAATTTGTTAAGATCTGAGCCAGAGCATTCAGGACAACAACATTGGTGACTTGCCTGTATTCTTACACTAATTATGGCGTTAAACTGACAGCTGCTTTGCCTTTGTACTACTTTATGAAAACCTTGTAGTTGTAGGTAATCTAGGCTTCTTTTGAAAATTCTGAGCTAGAAGATTAATAAAAAAGCGACCCCACCTGAATTATAGCCATGATTTTACCCTCACGGTAGTGGGTTTTTTTTTTTCTTTTTTTCCCATCAAATTGTTATAGTTGGTGGTGTCCATGTTATTGAACAATATTGCTAAGAATTGAGTTATTAAGATCTTTTTCAATTAAAAAAATATCATCTAACATTATTAAGTAATTTACAAATACTCATCGTTCCTTTTTTTTCTTTTTTTTTTTTGGTAGTTAGTATTCATAACAAAACCCAAAGTGGGTAGCAGCAATTTTTATTATTTTGGTTTCTTCCCACTGCAGTTCTGACTTAAGCTCATATTGAAAGAAGGGACCAAAGGTGGGTTGGACCACTGAATGCAGTATTGCAACCAAATTCTATCCTATTGTGCCTTCTCTGACCAACCCAATTTTCCTTTGAACAAAGCCCACTGCATAGATATTCAGTGCACGTGAGAAATCATAACATATGGAATTTTTTCATCAATTCATGTCACCTATGACTTTTCACAGCAGCACTTATTTGTTATTTATCTTCTCTTCTATTAATAAATCTCGATCTCAAAACCCCATATGTAATTATAACATCTTTTTAACAACGTGTTCATATATATAAAATTGATCCATGTCTGAAACAAATGCAGCTCATAAGGAGAAAAGTCCAGGATCACAGTCAACTTAACAATAACCATGTTGCAATAACCACCAATGCATGCTTTTAATGAAAAAGTAGATTAGGTTGTCAATATTCCGAATATCTATATGGTTACCAAGACAAAAGAAACAGTGTGCAAGAGAGGCAAACCTTAGGAATGGGTGTTTCATCAACTTTTGGTTGCATTCCAATAGATGTCGTGTTTGCAAGAATCATACCATCCACTGGATGGAAATTTTCTAGATCAGCAAGAGTTACAGCATCTCCTCCAATAGTATTAGCAAGCTCTCTGGCTCGATCTTTGAAGTGAAATATATAAATCAATCAGATATCATTAGTGAAATAATTAGAAATATCAGGAATATTACTTGAGCTAGACAACAAAATGCTGTTCATCAGTCTTGTATGTAGTCAAATTCTTAAACACATTACACATATCCTTAGAACTTCCCTATCCATGGTACTTGAGATTCTGTGGCAGAAAGAAATCTATTACAGTGAAGAAAAAATTAATTCAATGCAAACATTTTCATGACAAGACACATTGAAGCAAGAAATAACATTTATAGCAAAACTGGGACAGTAATATTTAAGAACAGGAATGGGGGCCCAGAGAGAGAAGGAGAAAAGGAAAGAATAAATATCAATAGTGGCATTAATTCAGAAGATTTAGATGGAGCTTGACATGGACAAACAATATAATCAAAGGAAAACAAATCACAATATGAACCGACAACCATTTCACACTACAGCATATTTTCCTCTTTTTTTTCTTTTCTAATCACACAGTGAGCTTGAACCCATGACCTCATCCTTCACCTTGTTGTACAAGAGAGATGCCATTTTCATTTGCATTGCAGCACATCATACTTCTCCATAATTATAGAAAAAATCTTCCTTTTTAAAAATTCTAATCATAATCGTAACCTTTCCCTCCACCAGTTCGCCTTTAGCATTGATTTTTGTTGTTTCATCAAGAAGAAAAAATATTTCAGTTAAAGTTTTGCAGCTAATATTAGTATGACTGTATGATGCATGGATTAATTGAAAATCATAAGTAGTATGACCTCATCCTCCACCTTGCTATAAAAGGGGAGGATATGTTATTTGAGCTATACTCATTCGCATTGCAGCATATCTTACTTCTCCACGACCATAGAAAAAGTTCTTCCTTTTCAAATACAAAAAGATTAAATTATGCATTACTTTTTTAGTTTTTCTACAACAAAGAAAAGTTTCTATCATAATAGTAACTTTCCTTCCACTAGTTCCCCTATAGCATATATTTTGGTTGTTTCATCAAGAAGAAACAAATATTTTAGTTAAATTTTAATAGCTACTAGCAGTATGCCCATGTGATGCATAGATTAATTGAAATTCATATGTAAAGGATTTTTTTACAAATATCATATTTGAGCAATGCAATAGATGATAAAAATGAAGAAAAAAACACCTAGAGTTATTTGACTGAAGCTTAGCTATCATTGTGAAAGAATGATTTTTTTAAAAAATAAAAAAATAAAACTTATAGTAGATGATTAAAATAAATGTCATTTCTTGAAAAATAATTCAAAAAATTAGGATAGAATTTTAAATTTTGTAATTGAAATATTAATTTAAATTGAAAGTAAAATTTTATAATGTTAATGTAATTATAGCGCAATCAGGACTCTTTTGTTAGTCAGGATACAAATCTTTTGTATGTAAAATAAAGGTGCAAAAGGATTGTCCATGTGGCAAAAGGAGAAAAAATGGGGGAAAAAATTATAAATAGAAAAAGAAGAAGGCATCCAGTTGGCACAGCCACAGCTTGTAGTACACAACTTTTATACTTATGGATGCCAACCATAGTAAAAAACATGTAAGTCACAAGTCATTGCAGAAAGTGTTAGAATGATACTACCAGAAATATATGATCAGAAACAAGAATAATAAAAAGAAGTGTACCAAACTGAACATTGCAAAAAGCGATCAAAAGCTGGAAGCTTACCATAAGTGCGATTAGCAATCACAACTCGTGCTCCCTTTTCTTTTGCACCATACGCAAGTGCCTTCCCAGCACCTCCAGCGCCAATGACCACAAAGAGCTTACCAGCTAAGGGTGAATCAGCATTAGCGCTAATGCTATGAGAACCTAACATGGAAATAATATCGTGCAAGAATGCCTTAGCTTTAAACAAAAGAAGAGAGAGGTTTATGTGTCTAACAGTCCATTTATTTATTTGTATAAAAAAGAGACATTGAACCAGAAGAAAAATTACAAGCATCGAAGTAATGGCACTGTTAATTGACTGTGGGAACTGGTTTGGGCTTAACAGGTGACTGAAGCTATTCCTCAGTGCCCAGTGCCCAGTGATCTGTGTGTAACTGTGATTTTTATGCTTATATTTTTTATTTTCTCATTAAACACAAATGATACCTCGTAGTCCATCTTCAATAGCAGAAATTGCACCAACATAATCAGTATTGTAACCAAACATCTTCCCATCAGTTGGTCTCCTTATAACACAATTCACAGCTCCTATCGACTGTGAACAAATCATATACTATTACTTATAATGAAAATATAACAACCAAAGCTAAGGCATCCCTAACTACCCATGGAATTCAGTGGTGCCAGAGACTTCAGGTTGGTAAATTTTCAGACAAGCCCAGCAACATGAATAAAATTTCAATACCTTTGCAACTGGATCAACCTCGTCACAACACTTGAGAGCATCCTCCTTGTGAGGAATTGTACAACTGTGTTTGGGAAAGAAGTTATCTCATGATTCAAGTATAATTCAATAAGTGTAATATATATTCCAGACAGATTTGTTTTGTCATATGCCAATATATGTTATAAATGAAACCATTGGAATAACCTTCAACAACTACAATATCAAGTAATAAAATAAGCTACCAAATTCCCATCACTCTACTAAGCAGCCCAGCCCTCACCCCAGGTAGTCAAAGGCGAAAGGCGACCTTGAGGCGCCAAGGCCTTGTATCGCACGAGGCGTGAGGTGACAAAAAGGCGCTAGGCCAAGTAAAACGAGGTGCCAAATTCTTAATATATTTATTTTACATATAGAACTTCAATCATATGTACCTAGTGTATTATAATATTATAATGAAGCGTTTTTCAAAATGTAGCATGAAGAAATTAGGTCTATCAAATTATTTCAAAATAGGATTAACATGGTTTAGGCTCTATTAGTTAGTTCTAACAATACATTTTACAATAAGCTTCTATATAACAATAAGTCTTACAAAACAAATTTGTAAATTAATTTCACTAACAATAGGTTTTATAACATGCCTTCTGAAATTAATAGTCTAAAAATAGGTTTCACAACAAACTTTTATAAAAAAAAATTTAAATTAAAAAAAAAAAAAAAAAAAACTTGAGGCTCTCGCCTTAGTGGTGCGGTGGTGCCTTGCCTTGCCCGGGCACCTAGGCGAGCGCCCGGCTTGCCTTTGACTACACTGCCCTCCCCAAAATATTGACCACTAGAAGAAAAGAAATCTAAAAGAAAACAGACCAAGAACACATCATACTTAAAATGTAATAAATACTGTAGTTTGACTTAGAGAGAACTCAACAAAGAAGTTTGAACCTGAATCCAGCAAAATCTATGGATGAGTAAGTCTGGAGAAATTTTGCAACGTCATCCACCAAGAAAGGCACATAAACTCCATTAAAACCAACTGACTTGAATGCCTCATTGTATAAAATAGGTGATTTGCTGTGGCCAACAGGCTTCCCAATTATGCCAAACACTTTTGTATCTGGCCCTATCTCTCTGAAGTTGTATAGAGTTAATAGATCCTTCATTGTTGGTTGACCAGGAGCTGATACAACTCCTGAATCAATGGTACCAAATGAGAGAAACCCACCAAATTTTGGGCATAAAATCCGCGAGATGAAACCCCTCTCACCCATAACAATTGCTATAATTGGAACCTAAAATTTTCATTATTAAATATATCAAAAAATCTTTAAATATCTGAAGAATCTATGAATACATAACATAAAGAGTTTCTACCATTACCGGTCAAAACTAGTAATAAATGAGCATAAAGATAGAGATAAAAAAAAAAAAAAAGAAAAAAAAGAAAAAAGAGAGGGGATAATTAGATTTGGCATTGACAGTATCTTCCTAAAATTCAATGCTTCAGATGTCACATGGCTGCATTTATCATTGTGGAGAAAGTCAAGAAAGAATACATGATGCATACCTTCATATCCTTTCCTTTTACTCCTCGTCTAACTACATATTTAAGTTGAGCAATATATTCATCTCAGTAATTTCTCATCCAACTCATTGGAGTTATTCACTAATCACAAGAAAAGAAAAGAACGGCAACTAAAATAACCACACTTCTTACACATGAACTCTGATACCACTAACCAGTGACACTTATCATCTAAGACAAAAACCTTGTTACGTGATCAGTCAGATTTCCTTATTATTGTGTTAATCTCAATAAATACCAAGATGAGCCATTTGCTGCTAGCAATCAGTAATGGAATATGTGTACCTCACACCATTCACATAATCTATATATGAAACATTCAGCCTTGATTTCTATGGCATAAAAAAGATAGAAGCAAAAGCATTATACATATTTCAACAACAATGGAGACAATTAATGGACTAAGGTTACAGTTTAGAGTGCAATGCTTTCACATACACTGCTTACTTGAGAATGCACAGTTATTTGGAAAATGCGTGCCACATCAGAGATCTCCAAGGCAGTTGTTGCAATCTTCACAATATCAGCACCAGTTTCTTGTATTCTTGCCACAAGGTTGCCAAGATCCTCCACAGATGGAGTATCTTGATAATTGTGAGATGATACAATGACTTTGAACTTTTCAGGCTTTTTTCCAAAAATGGATTCATTAAACTCATGAGCAACCTTCAAAGAGCAATAATGCAAGTGAAAAATTTAACGTTTATAATCCTAGTAGTAATTTAAAATGAAAGTAGGACAGGAAGAACTATTATTTTGACATCTTATAATTAGGCCTTTGTAAAGACAACCTCTTTGCACTTGAGCGGCATTGGAACATATTCTCACAAGTTTACCAATAATTCAATGCATATGTTTGACATCTTAAAATAATATCTGGTACTGTCAGTTTTATCATTCAAACTTTTTTCCCACAAAAAGAATACTAGTAGGTCTCAAAAGCAAGATATAAAAAGTTGACATGTCACCCTCTTCCAGTATTTGTGAATCCTATAAGAACTAAAAAAAAGTATAGCACTGAAAAATCCATGAAGTGATGGATGCTGTCTAGATTGATACAATGTTATCAAAAGAAAACTTCCTATAATTTTGTTGGGGAAAATAAACTTAAGAAACAGGCCAATATGTTAGAGCAGTCAAATATCAAGAAAGTGCAATCAAGGTTTCAATAAAGGCTGTAATGAAGGTAATAATACAAATTGGCATCAGAATGCAATGCATAGTGCACAAATTGTTTTAAATGTGGCAAGCTTAATGGCTCTACACTAACACAAATTTTGCAGAAATTTTCATGAAACTTCATATTTGGGTAGCATTTAAACAATCTCAAGCCTCTAACCACTTAAGTTTGTCATACCCAACACAAAATCATTAATTTTATTTTAACAATGGAAAACAATGTACTACTCATAATCACAGATTCTAACTCTCTGTTAACACAATCAAACCACCATTTGAATTTGTTTGAATTCACATATTAATTAGGAAGCAACCTGAAGCTCAACATCAATGTAATCAGCTCCAAACTCCATGGCTAATCGAAGGGCATCCAATCGCTTCTTTTCATCACCATCATACTGACCACCTTCCCATTTTGGTCTAGAAAAATACATAAAATCAGATAGGTCTATGCTGGAGACTCTTAAAAGGCTACATAACAAGATCAAATTATAACATCTCTTGATTATGGTTGTCCATTCCAACAAACGAAGCCAACCTTCTAAAACAAAATTAGCATATTTCCAAATTCCAATCCATAAAGATTAAGACTATTATATAAATCTTGAAAACACACACACACACACACACAATGCAGAAACAGTTTAATCATAAAAGAATTCCCAGTCATGAACCTGTAAGTGAATAGAGTGGGCAATGGACACTCTTTGATTAGGGTTTTGAGATCTTCATAAGGATTGAAGCTCTTCAAACTGTCTAATCGGATCTCCACAAGGTCGGCACCACTTTGTTTTGCCGTATCCATGTTAATCACCATCTTATCAACCGTTTCTGCCATTATAGGAGCACAAAGTAGGGTTTGATTCTTCCTTACTTCTCTACTTCCCATTTTTAAGCCAGCAGAAGAAGAAGCAAGCTGAAAATTCAATCAAACAAAACCATCAAAAATAAAGTGACCAAAAATTCACACAATTATGCCTATAGTTACAATAAAAATTTATTTGATCCGCAAAAAAAAAAAAATTTAAAAATCTGTTTGATTGCTGAGAAAAAAGAAAAAAGAAAAAGGAAAACAGAGCAATCCAGCCAGTTAAACTAATCGCAAACAACATGCATTAAAATTTTAAATGTCTGTTTGGTTACTGACAAAAACATAGAATCTCCAAAAAAAGCTAAAAGTAATTCCTGCCTATAGTTACAATAAAAATTTATTTGATCCGCAAAAAAAAAAAAAAAAAAAATATTAGTTTGATTGCTGAGAAAACAAAGGAAAACAGAGTGATCCAGCCACTTAAACTAATCGCAATCAACATGCATTATTATTTTAGATGTCTGTTTGGTTACTGAGAAAAAACATAGAATCTCCAACAAAGCTAAAAGTAAATTCCTATAGGAACGCTCTAAAGTAAATGCTCCATTATTTTCGTTTTCTTAACAACCAAACAGGAAAAGAAAAAAAAACAAAAAACAATGACAAAAAGCTCCGCAAGATAAAAGTAACGATAATTACATAGCAATAATTAAAAAAAAAAAAATCCGTGGAAAATTTTTGCAGAGTAGTGACACGTTGGGAATGGAGTGAGTATAAATTGTGAAGTATAAGATTTATTTAGTTTTAAGTGTTTTTCTGAGCAACCAAACAGGAAACGTAAAGAAAAAGAAAAGGAGATGGAGAGGGAGAAGGAGTTACTAACCAGAACGTTGGTAAAGTCCATTATTTTGCTTTGTTTTGAGTTTGACTGATGGCTGGTGCTAACTCTCCATAATACATTGCGAGAGGGGTTAAAGCGAGCTGGGGGGGTTGGTGGCGTGTGCTATTCTGGACCTTCCGTTTTGCGTGTTGTCGGGTTTGTTGGTATAGAATTTGGGATTTTGGGCTTTAACTTTTTGGGTTCAAATTATTCAGTCTTGGTCTTGGGCCTGGGCCCTGGTTAATGTTAAAAAAAAAAAATATTTATGAGTCAGCAGTAGCACTTCCATTTCAGATCTTCTATGATTATTTATTTTTATAAAAGGAAAATTGATAGTGCATTGTATTATGTTTTTGAAAGAGTTTACTATTTAATTGAGATCAAGAACAATAATTAAGGTTATTAGACTATGCATTAGTTGTAGGGGCTGATATCCACAACCCAATCCAAGTTAAATGGGTAATTATTGTGTTGAGGCCCAATGCAATTAATTTGTAGAGGTAAGCTGCCAAGATAAGCCTTTTCAAGCCTCAATTAGTTCATTAGGAAATTTAGAAAGAAGTCCAATTCTTGGGTCGTTAGAAATACGTAAGATTACTAATAAGAAAGACAAAAATTGGTATTAACTCTTCCTCGGATTAGTTTGAGACTCTGAGGATTACTTGTTTATATGTTACCTGGGCTGCTATGGATCTTTGCTTGGGTACTTGTCCCATTAATGCCTTGCTGGTGGTGGGAGAGTATGTTGCAAGCTGTAAAAACACTATTTAGAGGTCATTCTGCCGTTAAATGCGGTAGACTGAGTTGGTACAGTGCATTTAATGTGGAGGTGATATGTGTTTTATTAGGAAGCTCCCTACTTCTCTTGCCTGCACATCTCCACTCGCTCCTCAAACTCCTTAGGGTGAACATTTTATTCATTTTTTGGCATTTGGATGTCTCATTTGGGCTGAGCCTAATTCGATGAAGAGTGAGGCTCAATTGTCTCTTCAGAATGTCCAAATGCTTCGTACCTTTGCTCCTCAAATTCCTCCCTCTCAAAATAGTTTTTCAACGATTAAGATTAGACGTTATAAAACTTTGATTTTGATCTTTTTTTTTACCTTTATACTTTTCTAACTATTCTCTCTAATTGCATGGTGGATCCAAATTCAAGTTTCCTCCACCCCAAGGCCAAGTCTTTGTGTTGCTTTATTACAATGACTTGACACCATGAAAAAGTGGCATAACAAAAGCTTCTAGCATGCTCCATAACAGGGTAGCAGGTGGCCCAAAAAAGAAAACAGTCCTAGGATTAAATTACCAAAAAAAAAAAAAAAAGGAAAAAAAAAACCAAGAAAGTGTTTTTTTTTATTTTTTTATTATCACGGTCTTAACTTGGGAGTAGTTTGGATGCTACTATAGTCATACTCAGGTAGAGAAGTCACACTGATTGCCCCCTCTAACTATATTTTTTAACCAAAAAAGAAAGAAAGAAAGAAAGAAAGAAAGAGTCACATTCCACTTCCAATTGTTGTATACCCATATCTTTGGCAACTTCAAGTGCTTACCTCATGACAAAGGACATCTATTTTATCCTTTGTAGCCCCATCCTTCAAACATTGGTGTGTCACTCCAAAGCATTGACCTCACAAGTCTTAAATGAGCATGGGTGATTACATATCTCTACCTTTTCCTTGCAAAGCTCACAAGAGAAGGTATGGATGATATGTGTTGCAAATTGGTTTGTTTTTGTTGGTAGTAATGTAATAGCACATTGTGAAATGCTCTCCATATGAAGATATTTACCTTGGTATGGACTCTAACTATTGATACTTGAGTCCACATTGCCTTTGATGGTCTAGAATTAAAACTCTCCATGTGTTTATAACTCCTATAATCCACTGCTTGAAAGTAAGCACTTATCACTATAGACATCCCATTTTGTACCCCTACTTACTTAAGGCTTAATTACAATAGTGATCAAGTATTAGCCAAACAAAGCACAAGATTGTTTGAAGTGTTTTAAAAATGGTTCATTACTGGCACAATTACTAGAATTGAATAACTTGATGGCATCAGTAAGCCACCCAAAGGTTATGCTATATGTGTCGGTTCAAAGGAACATCACACATAGCCTATACTCTATATGCAAAAAAACATAACACTAGATTGTTCTTAACCTAAATTCCTAATATGCAATAGTTGATTTGGCCTTAATAACATTGGGATATGGATGGAAAAAAATTACTGTCAAGATCGTCGATGGTTGAATGTAATGAGAGATGGTAGGTGATGGGCATGGCAGAGGAAGATCGAAACATCTGTTATCTCCTTTAAATACTAAGCAAAAGCATGATTAAGAAGAGAATATAGGCCTTAGAGGAAAGAATAAAAGGTGAAGGCCTTCATTAGGCTTTTATTGTCTACAAAGAGATTATTGAAAGGAAAAAAATAAATGAGTCAATTTCATACCAGAGGTTGTTTCAGTTTAGCCAGGGGAACGAAATATTTCAGAATCGGTTGATACCGGTGTACTGTTTCGAGTTTACCGCTATTTTTATATTTCTATACATAAAATATATATTTGTATTATTTATGTAAGTATTAATTTATTAATTTATAAATTTATCAACATAAAATTTAAAATCCACATATTCTATAAGCATACACATTAGCTTAAGTACATTTACAAATATATTAGATTAAGTAAAACATTTTTTAAAAAATAATATTTTTTAATTTTTTATTGTACCAACGAAAACGCCAAATACTAACTAGTACAAATCGGTACAGATGAAATAGGCCGGTACAACCCAGTATTTTTTCTGGTACATTTTTAAGGAGTACCAACATCGGTTTAATGGCCAATATAGTATTTTCCCAATATGGCCGGTACAGGTATGATATTGACTTCCTTGAAAAAAAAAAAGATTAAAAAATGTAGGAAATAGAAAGTGTTTGTGTGAGAGAAATATTGAAATTTGAGAAGCTTAAACAAACACTCACTGATGAAGAAATAATGACCATATATCATCTGATAAGGGTTATCCTAAATGACATAATGCTGACGAGCCTGGGGCTGACGACCCCAATGCTGACGACCTCAACTCTTGGGCTATCTGAGGCTGACGACCTAAAACATACGAAAACCTAAGGCTGACGACCTCTACCAACAATCCTAATGCATAGCCAAGCTGACGGGAGCAGGCTGACGAGGTTAGTCTCGGCTCCATCTACAACCTTACTTAACCAACACGCATGCACAAACAATTCTTGAACGACACGTCTAAGTAAGGAGACTCCTACAAGGACAAGGATTCTAGGAGATACGTGAGATCCAAGTATCACTGTCCTAAAAGGAAAAGAACTCCTTGGTCAAGGCATGGATTTCGGCCCAACGCTACTATAAATACCCCAAGACCCTCTCAAAGCAAGGTACGTACAAATAACTCAACTCTAGCACTCTAGTGTTGAAAGTAAATGTTTCTAACTTGACCTTCGGAGGGTCTTCGGCCGGTACCACACCGGTACCCTTTTTTAGGTCTTCACTCTTTTTGTTGTGTAGGTACGTTATCAGGAGCACGTGCGGACCGTGCAGCTTACTGACGATTTCAGGCATCATTAGTTGGCGCCGTCTGTGGGAAACGAAGTAGTAACGTCACACTGTCGCTTCCCGGACAAAAAGTTGCATGGTACTCACTCGCTCAATGGCTACCACCAACAACGTTTAGGAGAACGAACCGCGCGCAACCGTTCTGGAAAAGCAAGTCCAAACGCTCGCGGCAGCGGTCGAGCGCCTGACTAAGGAGAATCACGACTTGGAGGAGCAGCTGCGTCAGAGGAACGCGCATCCTAGAATACAAGAGGAAAATCAGGAGGAGACAAGCGCTGAGAGAAGGGATCCCGAAGCGCCCGAAGGCAGCAACGCCCCGAGCAGGCCGGAGAGGCGGGATACCAATTTGACTACCCCTTCTGAAGCCTTATCGCCTCACATAGCCGCAGAGATGCAGGAGATGCGAGAACGGATGGACGTAATGATGAACGCCCTCAAAGGACGAGTATCTAACGATCTCGACGACCTGGTCCAGCGGACTGATTCACCTTTCACGGCGCATGTCACTTCATGCCCACTTCCCCCAAAGTTTCGTATGCCGCAGGTAGAAAGCTACGATGGAACCAAGGACCCCCTAGATCACTTAGAGTCCTTCAAAACTATAATGCACCTTCAAGGAGTGCCAGACGGGATTATGTGCAGGGCTTTCCCTACTACGTTGAAAGGATCCACAAGAGTCTGGTATAGCAGGTTGACGCCTAACTCGATTAGTACCTTTAAAGAGTTAGGTGCCCAGTTCGTGTCACACTTTATCGGGGGCCACCGGTACAAGAAGTCCACGGCGTGCTTGATGAGCATCAGGCAAAGGGAGGACGAGACCCTGAGATCCTACATAACGCGGTTCAACAAGGAGGCTCTTTCAATAGATGAAGCGGACGATAAGATACAAGTAGTAGCCTTCACCAACGGACTGCGAAAAGGTAAGTTCCTCTTCTCCCTGTATAAGAACGATCCAAAGACCATGTCTGACGTACTTTACAGGGCAACAAAGTACATGAATGCGGAGGACGCGCTGATTGCAAGGGAAGACAAGCCTAAGAAGAGGGAAAGGCAAGAAGACACCCGAACAGAAAGGGGGCAAAAGAGGGCCAGGACCGAAGAGCGACGGGAAGAGCCACCCCCAGGGAGCACAAAGGCTTCACGCCGCTAACCGCCCCTATCGATCAGGTCCTAATGCAAATCAAGGACGAGGGCACTTTGACTTTTCCCGGCAAGATGAAGGGAGACCCCAACAAAAGGCCAAGGGACAAGTATTGCCGCTTCCATCGAGACCATGGACATGATACGGCTGACTGCTACGACCTAAAGTAACAGATAGAAGCTCTAATCAGGCAAGGAAGGCTGCAAAGGTTCATTAGCAAAGAGCGAGCAGAACCGCCGCAAGACCAAGCTCCCCGACGGGAAAACGAACGCCCTAGACAGCCCTTAGGCGATATCCCGATGATCGTAGGAGGCACGGCGACCGCTGGATCATCGAAGAAAGCTCGAAAGACTTATCTTAGAATGGTGCAGAACATCCAGTTGACGGGATCCGTACCCAAAATGCCACGGACTGACAACCCCCTCATTGGATTCTCGGAAGAAGATGCACGACGCCTCCATCACCCCCATGAGGACGCGCTCGTCGTCACCGTACGAGCAGGAGACTTCAACATGCATCGAGTGCTGGTCGATAATGGGATCTCGGCGGACATCCTCTACTATCCTGCGTTCCAACAGATGGGAATCGATAGGGAGCGACTGGCTCCGGCTAACGCCCCGCTTGTCGGCTTCGGAGGAACAAAGGTATTTCCCCTCGGCGTTATCACCCTGGCAGTGACTATTGGAGACTACCCTCAGCAAGTCACCAAGAATGTAGCATTCCTTGTGGTTGACTGCTCATCAGTTACAACGCCATCATAGGACGTCCCACGCTTAACTCGTGGAAGGCTGTAACCTCAACCTACCACTTGATGATAAAATTTCCGACGGACTATGGAGTGGGAGAGCTAAGAGGAGACCAAGTGGCCGCACGAGAATGTTATATAGCAATGATGGAGATGGACGATCACCGAGAGACCATGAGCATAGAACAGCATACATCGACGGAGCCCACAGAAAAACTCGAAGACATACCTCTCGACGACTCTCAGCCAGAGCGGACAACCAAGATCGGCATTCTTACCGACTCGACGATACGACAGGAACTTGCAGCCTTTCTCAGAAAGAACCGAGACGTATTCGCTTAGAGTCACGAGGATATGCCGGGCATTGACCCGACGGTCATAGTATACAAATTGAACGTATCACCGTCTTTTCCGCCGGTTCGGCAAAAGAAGAGAGTCTTCGCCCCGGAGAGAGATCGGGCAGTAGCGGAAGAAGTCCGTAAATTATAAGAGGCGGGTTTCATTCAGGAAGTTTACTATCCCGAGTGGTTAGCGAACGTCGTCATGGTGAAAAAGAGCAACGGGAAGTGGAGGATGTGCGTGGATTTTACCGATCTAAACAAAGCGTGCCCCAAGGACAGCTATCCTCTACCAAGGGTCAACCTCCTGGTGGATTCTACGGCCTAACACCAGCTGCTAAGCTTCATGGATGCATTCTCGGGATACAATCAGATCCTAATGGACGAAGCTGATCGAGAAAAGACTTCGTTTGTGACAAGTCAAGGCCTTTTTTGCTACAAGGTCATGCCGTTCGGTTTGAAGAATGCTGGTGCGACATACTAGAGGCTTATGAACAAGATGTTCGTAGAACAGATCGGGAGAAATGTCCAGGTATATGTCGACGACATGCTAGTAAAAAGTCGAAAGAAGGAGGACCATTTAAAAGACCTGCAGGAGACCTTCGATACCCTTCGCTCCTACAACATGAAACTAAATCCAGCCAAGTGTGCCTTCGGAGTGACGGCCGGAAAATTCCTAGGATATATGGTGTCCCAATGAGGTATCGAAGCCAACCCAGACAAAATCCGAGCCATAATGGAGATGACGCCTCCCAGAAACGTGAAGGAAGTACAGAGCCTTAACGGCAAGGTCGCCGCGCTTAGCAGATTTGTATCCAGGGCGACGGATAGATGCCTCCCGTTCTTCCGCACACTAAAGAAGTCCTTCGAATGGACGGATGAATGCCAACAAGCATTTGAAGACCTCAAAACCTACCTATCGTTGCCACCACTGTTAACCCCCTCCCAACCAGGCGAAGAACTATTCCTTTATTTGGCCGTTTCTTCAGCCGCCGTCAGCGCAGCCCTAGTAAGGGAAGACAGCAAGGTACAAAGGCCGGTGTACTACGCCAGCCGAGCACTCCACGGGGCGGAAGGAAGATACTCTCCACTAGAAAAACTGGTCTTCGCTCTAGTTACGGCAGCACGCAAGCTAAAACCATACTTCCAAGCCCATACGGTGGTCGTACTGACTGACAAGCCCATACGACGAGCAATGAGTAGCCCCGATGCCGCGGGACGTATGGCCCTATGGGCAGTAGAATTGAGCGAGTTCGACATAAAATATCACCCCCGCACTGCCATTAAAGGGCAAGTACTCGTTGACTTTATTGCGGAGTTCGCGTATTGGGAAGATCAGGGGGCAGAGAGTTCCCAATGGAACATGTTCACCGACGAGTCGTCAAACAAAAAAGCTGGCGGAGTGGGAGTCGTGCTTCGTTCTCCAGAGGGTGACGAGATCGAATGCATGGTTCGACTTGATTTCCCTACTACCAACAACGAAGCAGAGTATGAAGCCCTCATAGCGGGATTAGATCTGGCAAAGGCCGTAGGAGCCATAGATACGGTAGTCCATTGCGACTCTCAGGTAATCACCAATCAGATAAACGGGGACTACGAATGCAAGGGAGAAAGAATGAAGATGTACTTGGAACAAGCAAAGAAAAGGGTCGACGAGCTCCAGGCAAAAGTTGTCTAAATTCCGAGAGGGGACAACGAGCAAGCTGACCGCCTTGCAAAAGCTGCATCCGCGGAACACGTGTTCATCCCCGGCAAGGCATTATCTTTTACTCAACTCGCACCACTAATAGATGTCATCAGTATGCAGGAAGTAAGATCCGAAAACAATTGGACCACCCCTCTGATCGCCTATTTGAAGGAGGGCATCCTACCTGAAGAAAAGGAAGCCGCAAGGAAGCTGAAGGTCCAAGCGGCGAGGTTCATTTTAATAAGGGACGTCCTATACAAAAGGAGCTTCTCCCGACCATACTTAAGGTGTCTAGGACCTGAAGAAGCGGATTATGTCATGAGAGAAGTACATGAAGGAATCTGTGGCAACCATTCAGGGTCGCGATCGCTGATCCACAAATTAGTCCGGGCCGGATACTATTGGCCGACCATGCAGAAGGATGCCCAGACATATGTCAAAACATGCGACAAGTGCCAATGGTTCAGTAACTTCATCAAGCAGCCAGCTGAAGAACTAACCCCGATCACTGCTCCGTGGCCGTTCGCCCAATGGGGGTTGGACATCATGGGCCCATTCTCGACGGTAGCAAGGCAGCTGAAGTTCTTGATAGTCGGAATCGACTACTTCACCAAATGGGTGGAAGCTGAAGCCTTAGCCACTATTACCGAGAAGAACGTACGAAGTTTCATTTGAAAGAACATCATTTGCAGGTTTGGAATTCCAAGAGTCCTGATCTCGGACAACGGTAAACAGTTTGACAATAATGCCTTCCGAGACTTCTATTCACAATTAGGAATAAAAAACTATTACTCTTCCCCTGCTCATCCCCAAGCCAACGGACAAGTTGAAGTCACGAACCGATCCTTGCTTCGAATAATCAAAACTCGGCTCGAGGGGGCAAAAGGCATATGGCCGGAAGAACTACCCAGCGTACTATGGGCATACAGAACAACCGTCAGGACCCCCACAGGAGAAACTCCCTTTCGGCTAACATACGGAAGCGAAGCCGTTATACCAGCTGAGATTGGGCTCACAAGCTACAGAGTGGACAACCACGACGAAGGAAGGAACGACGAGGCCAGGCGTTTAGAACTGGACCTAACCGACGAAATTAGAGCGACAGCTAAACAAAGGCTCGCGAGATACCAGAACCTCATGTCTAAACACTACAATTCCCGAGTCAAGCATAGGGACTTCGAAATTGGAGACCTCGTCTTAAGGAAGGTAATGGGCACCTCCAAGGACCCTGCACAAGGGAAGCTCGGCCCAAACTGGGAAGGACCCTATAAAATAGCATCATGGCTAAGGAAGGGCACCTACCACTTGGAGACTCTGGACGGACTAAAACTACACCACCCATGGAACGCCGAGCACCTCAGAAAATACTACCAATAGAAAACAAAGAACGCTACTCCTTATCTCCAGTCTACTTCTTTTAGTCATTTATTTTAGTCTTTTATTTTAGTTCATTTAAAGCCCAAAGGACTAGGGTTTATTCATTTTTGAATAATTTTATGTATGCCTTCAACATAATAAGAGGAGTTTATTCAGTAAACAACTTGTGCAACTATTAGGTAGACGGAACAACAAATGGGACGACCAAGCTAGAATCCACAAAAGTGGACGAAGCTACCAAATCCACGAAATGGACGATCCAAAGATCACAAAGTAGACGACCTTACTCTACAACATGAACGACCCTAAAAGTGGACGCCCCAAAGTCCACAAAGGTGACGACCTTAAGTCCACAAAGGACAGGTCGACTATTTGAATCCGCACAATGGATAGAACTACTACGTTAAGTCCACAAAGTGGACGGACCTACAACAAAGTCCATAGTGGACGACCTTAAATCCATAAAAATTAGGGAAAAATAGTCCAATGGACGATCTCAACCTAAAGTCCACAAAGTGGACGACAATCTAAAAAGTCCTCGAAGTGGACGACCCTAAAAGTGGACGCCCCAAAGTCCACAAAGGTGACGACCTTAAGTCCACAAGGGACAGGTCGACTATTTGAATCCGCGCAATGGATAGAATTACTACGTTAAGTCCACAAAGTGGACGGACCTACAACAAAGTCCATAGTGGACGACCTTAAATCCATCAAATTTAGAAAAAAAAAATAGCCCAATAAACGCTCTCAATCTAAAGTCCACGAAGTGGACGGCAATCTAAAAGTCCTCGAAGTGGACGACCTCGTCCACAAAGTAAACGGCAACATGAGTGACGAACTTATGTCTACAACGTTGATGAAAATCTCTAAATTCACAAAATGGGCGATCAACCCACAAAGAGCAAAGTCAGCGTTAAGTCCACGAAATTGACGACCTAAAGGTTCGCGAAGTAAACGGCCTTAAATCCATAAAGTGGACGAAGGGGGCGACCCCACAAAGAAAGAAGATATACAAAGTTCACAAGGCAGGCCGCCTCGTCAGAAACATTACAAAATTTAAACCAACGGCGCGAAAACGACGAAATAAAAATAACACTTAGGAAGCAACAAATGTTAAAATACTACAAAATAAAATTGTCTTTACAAAAAGCCCAAAACCACGGGCGTCAAGCATAAAAGTTCATTACAAAACAAAAACAAACTGTTTACAACAAAAGGATTTACGAAGTAGAAGGAGCAGTCGACGGGGACAGGACGACGACCGGGGTAGAAGGGTCAACATTAGACTTGGCTGCATCAAGACCGGCTGACGGATCCAAGGTGACGGACCTCTCCAAGGCAGGTTGGGCAAGAACAAAGCTGCCGTCTCTCGAGTCTGCCTTAGGATCGGTAGACTCGTCATCCCCCTCGAGGATGGATTCACCCGCCGGGGTTGACGGTATGGGCTCATCCATGTTTATCCCCGACAAGTCCAAGTCAGGATGGGCGCGCTTTGTCTGCTTCAAGCAATCTTCAAAACCGTCAGCGTAATAGACGGCGCAGGAATCAATGAATTGCTGGGAATCTTTGAATTCCGCCACGGCGTCATTCCTGGCCGTCTCTACCTGACTCATCAACCCTTGGAGCTCCTTCTCCGCAGTCATCCTTGCCTCGTCAGCCAAGCCTCGCTGACGGGCCTCCTCCTTCAGCATGCCCGTCAGTCTCGTCACCTCCCCGGCTAAGTGGACGTTGGCCTCCTTGTACTGCCGCTGAGCGTCAACAACGTTCTTTAGCCGGGTATGCAGACGGGAGACCACAGCTTCCTTATCCGCGCATTTGTCCCACAAAAACTTCATCCGGACCATGGCCTGTAAAACATAAAAATAACGTCAGTCCGCTATAAGGTCGACCATGTGACATAACAAAAGGTAGGAATAGCATACCCGAGTAAGGTCAAAAATCCCCGACGACCCTATCTCGTCCGTCGTCTGGTCGTCACACAACTCCATCTCCTCTTCCTTAAGGATGGACTCCGCCACCTCCACGGCGTAGTCCTTGTGGGTAAGGAGATGACGGACAGAATCTGGCGTGACGACCCCTGACGCCGTCATCAGGCCTTTGCCTGACCCGTGTGAAGTTCTTGGGGGCGACAGCCTCTTGGTAGTCTTGTCCCCAGAGGAAGGGACCGCTTTCTTCCCGGACCGGTCGTCTGCCCCGTCGGCCTTCCTCTTGACGCCTTTCTTCCCGACGGGCTTAGGAGCCGACGACGGCGTCGCCTCACCTCTAGCCCTCTCCTCCTCCTGCTTCTTCTTAGCAGCGGCAGCATGGATCCTTTGTTTTGTCGTCTCCATTTCTGTTAAAGATAAAAGCAAGTGAAAACAATGATAATGTAAGGAGTGTGACAGAGGTAACTACGAGATACTCACGTCGACGGGATAATTCGTTCAATCTACGAGCTTCGTCTGTTGGCTCCGGACCGCCACAATACAAGTGCAAAGTGTCTAAGGTGATTAGATCCCGGCACCTCCTTTCGTCTAGAGGAATTGACGTTACTCGACGGATGAACTCCTCTTGCTCCGCGATTATGCTTGGACGGACGTTGGCTGAAAGAAAAGCAGACGGAGTTAGAAATCAGTTAGATGAAAAACAAAGAGAGGCCGACGGGGTAAACCTGAATCCCTAACGTACGCCCAAGTGTTGTCGAAAAAACCATAAGGCATTGACTCCCACTCTTCTTCACGACACACCCAGTTGGTCCCTTCAACGAAGAAGTATCTTCCTTTCCAATTTCTATTGGAGTCAGGCATATCCGACACCAATTTCAACTCTTTCGACCTTAGGGAGAAATGATAAAACCCCTTGGACGAAGAAATATGTTGTGGACGGTAGCACCAAAAGAATTCATCTAAAGTTAACTGACGGTGCCCACCGCTGAGACGACCCCACAAAATTTCCGCGCCGATAAAAGTCCTCCACGCATTGGGGGCAATTTGGCTGACGGAGATACCCAGAAAGTTAGTTAACTGACGGTACAAACTCGTCAGTGGTAATTTGAAGCCCGCTGCAAACATGGCGTCATACATGCCCACGTCTGCTGTTCGGCCTGTGTAACACCGTTCACCCTCCACGGGGAGACAGATTAGGATATCGTCTGGGATCTGGTAGCGGGCCCTTAATGTGTTGAAAACATTTTCTGACATCGTCGGCAAAAAATTGTTGACGGACCATTCAAGGGGAAGGAGGAAAGGGCGGTCATCACCAGGAGCTCCAGAGGTGCTCTCTAAAGTTTCCTCGTCACCTTCATCCTCACTCCCGTCACCACTTCTCTCTTTCTCCCTACCACCCCCGTCCTCACTTTCTCTACCATTTCTATCCACTTCGTCAGAAGAATGGGCCGATGTGTCCCTTTCTGACAACCAGGACAAGCCCTCCTCGGGCTGAAGACCTGACGGAAAGACTTCGTCATAACCCGCTCCCTCGCGGGCTGACGACTGCTCACTCGACATCTGACTACCTACAAACGATGGTTGTTGTTCTAAGAACCTAGGCCAACGGTTTCGCTAAAGGTACAGGGTGGAAAAATAAAAAGAATTGAAAGAAAAACTTACAAGTAAAATGTCGTCTGACGTAAGTTGACGGTCCCAAAAAGTTGACGGTTCAAGGTAGACGAAGCTAGCAAACAGACGGACGGGAGTCGTGAACTTGACGCTTTGGCTCTCAAAAGAATACAAATGTTGGAAAGTTTGAAATGAGGAAAGTGGGAGATATATATAGGAAAAAGGGGCCACGAAAGACGAAGCGACACGCTCGTCGTAGAACAAGGCGAATCAAACCAAGCCACGTGTCATAGCATTTAATGAAAGCCACGCGAGGTTTTAGGTATATACTCCATAGCTCGTCAGGATAGGTTGACGAGGCTATGGAGTAGGGGGCAGCTGATAAGGGTTATCCTAAATGACATAAAGCTGACGAGCCTGGGGCTGACGACCTCAACTCTTGGGCTATCTGAGGCTGACGACCTAAAACATACGGAAACCTAAGGCTGACGACCTCTACCAACAATCCTAATACATAGCCAAGCTGACGGGAGCAGGCTGACGAGGTTAGTCTCGGCTCCATCTACAACCTTACTTAACCAACACGCATGCACAAACAATTCTTGAACGACACGTCTAAGTAAGGAGACTCCTACAAGGACAAGGATTCTAGGAGATACGTGGGATCCAAGTATCACTGTCCTAAAAGGAAAAGAACTCCTTGGTCAAGGCATGGATTTCGGCCCAACGCTACTATAAATACCCCAAGACCCTCTCAAAGCAAGGTACGTACAAATAACTCAACTCTAGCACTCTAGTGTTGAAAGTAAAGGTTTCTAACTTGACCTTCGGAGGGTCTTTGGCCGGTACCACACCGGTACCCTTTCTTAGGTCTTCACTCTTTTTGTTGTGTAGGTACGTTATCAGGAGCACGTGTGGAACGTGCAGCTTATTGACGATTTCAGGCATCATCATCATCAATGTTGAAACTATAAAATAAGATGAGTTCTTCCATAATAAGCGTAATGTTAAAGAGGCAAACTTGATGTATCGAAAGGGAGAGAGAGTATGTCCAAGCATGTACAATAGAGTTGAGTAAGACTCTTCCATTTAGTGTATACTCAAATGATTGATCATCCCCTGTGTGAGAGATTGCAGCCTTAGCCCACTGGTTTTTATTGGGACCAAACTCATGTGAATGGGTGAGTTCGCGTAATTGCCTCTCAAAATGACAATTCAACCAATGATATTGTTCTCCCTAGATTGAGAATTTTACAATTAGAGTTGTAAGTTATTTTAATCTTATGAAAAAAATATTAAGAAAGCCATGTAACAAAATAAAGTCCTCATTAATAAACCCCAATCTATGAACCATTAATAGTCATGGATTCATGTCATGCAATCAAAGCATCTAAACATGTTAGGGGATATTTGGCCTCCAGCATTATATATAGAAATTATATCATTAAAAAGCAAGGGTTTGAAACAATTTAGGAAAGTAAAATCTTGAGCCCTAGAGGCTCGAGTTCAGTGACAAAACTCGAGTCTCAAGGCTTGAGTTCTCAATGCTAAGATGGAGATTTTTGCCACTTGGAATTCGAGTCTGTAAGACTCGAGTTCCATAGAAGAAGATGAAGAATCTGAAGAAGAAAGAAGAAGATCTAAAGAGTTTGAAGAATTTGAAGAACCCACAGAGGAAGAAGAAGAACAGATGAAGAATTTGAAGAAGAAGAAAGATCTGAAGAATTTGAAGAAGAACCCTTGGAAGAGAAGAACAAAGGAAGAAGAAAGAACTCACCCAGACACCCACAGAGGAAGAGGATGAACAAAGGAGGAAGAAGAGCCATTGGTGAACGTAGGATTTGAGTTCCGCGTGGATTTTTTTTTCCACATTAGATTGCTACCACATGCAACTCAAGTTTTAGAGACACAAGTTCTAAGATAGAACCATGGTTTTAAAAAATCGAACCAAACCGACTGGTCTGACTGGTTTAAATAGGAATCGGATACTAATTCGATCCAGTTATGAATAAAAATCGAAAAATAGACAAAAATTGAAAACCGGCTGGTTCAACCGTAAAAATCGAGAACTAGTATGATTGAACCAGTTATTGGCAGGTTGTGGTGAAAATTAAAACTTCATCGTTTTTCAAAAAGTTGCATTTTTTTTCTTCAAATCCAGCTTAAAACCCATAAAAATGATGATCCAAAACTGTGGAAATGAAAAAAAAAGAAAAAGAAAAAAAAAGCTCAATGAAAAGAGAGAGCGGGGTAAAGAATTAAAGATTAAAATATGATCCTTGATAATTTTAGGCTGTATTCACAATAGTAACAACAAAACCATTCCAGATCTTTTCTCTCTTAAACATCTCTAAACTTAATCTCAATCAAAATACAAACTCAAATAACAATTTTAAAACTAATCAAATTAGAAAAAAAAAGAAGAAAAAAAAAAGGCAAAGCTGACCCATTTGAGCTTCGATAGGAAGGAGGAAGAGCGGAGGACAGGCATGCGTGAACCCCAATTTAAAAGGTTGTCTCTTTAGCCTTTGTCATCCATCGGGGATTTTTGTGTGTGTGTGTGAGAGAGAGAGAGAGAGAGAGAGAGAGAGAGAGAGACTGAATGAGAGAGAGTTTTTGACTTTTGGTATGTTCTGGAATGTAGAGGGGACGAAATAATAGTCTAATAGGGAAGAAAAGCAAAAAGAAAAGTCAAAGACTCAAAAGTGAAGACAGAGAGAAGGTAAAGAATATGTGTGTGGAGGAGAGAAAAAATGAAAAAAAATATAAATAAATGTGTGGATGAAAGAAAAAGAGATAAGGGTAAAAATAAAGTAAAGAATAAGAAATTAAAATTAAGAAATGCCATCATAATATTTTTACAATACTTTCACAATAAATCTTAAGTAGTGGGTTATTACTAGCTAATTTTAGTGGAAAAAAAATAATTTAAGTGGTGTGTTTAAATTAAAATTAGTAACAACTTACCACATATGATTTGTTGTGAAAGTATTATAAAAATGTTGAAAATGTAGTACTTCTCATTAAAATTAAATGATTCTACAAGTCATTACATATATATATATATATATATATATATTTTGTGAGAATAAAGTCATTCACTAGATTTGTTAAAAACAAATCGTTGGAAAATTTAAAAATATAACCGTTGGGTTTGTTACTTTTATTTTCTAAATTTAATACACGAAAACTAAACTCACACTATTTTTTAAAAATTATATATATATATATATATATGTTTAACTTGAATATTCTTAGTTAAAAAACTTAAAAAAAAAATATTAATTTTTATTATTTTAAAATTATTAATTAAATTATTTATGATGTCATCGGTTTAACTATTGGTCAGATCCCGGTCGAACTAGAAAATTGGTAACCAATCCCTTCTTTGGTTCTTTTACTGTACCTGTTTTTAAAACTATGGATAGAATTCGACTCTCTAAGACTTGAGATACTAGTTTGCTAAATAATTTTGCAAACGTGACAACTAACTAAAATATTTCAAAAATAAAGCTAAATACAAAAAAAATTCCATGTCACAAACAAGAAAACAACATGTTATTTTATGAAAAAATGTATTGAAAGATTATGATTTTTTGAAAATTTAGGATTTTGTAAAGACTAGTTTTTTTAATGCATGAAATTAAGATTTAAGAGAAAGACAAATACGGAGAATGAGTGAAAAATTAACCTAAATGGCTTTAGTGGTTACAAAAGAAAATTTTGCAGAGGAAAATTTTATCTTCTTCACTATAATGGTTGATACAGAAGTGAACACTAAAAATTTTGTAGTGGTTTTTGATGTACAGTAGGTAGAAAAAAAGAAACAGAAAAAAGTAAAGAGAACTGATGAAGTAAGGAAGAAAAGTCAAAGAATTAAAAGAAGAAATGTAGGGTATGTAGACAAAAAGATACGTCACAAAGAAAATGATTGCAAAAATGATTGCACTTCCAATACCATTCCAGCACACAGAAAGATTGTACAGAAGTCTGGAATCATACCTTTTAATGAAACCTCTTTCTCTTTTTTCCTTCGTCGACGCGAAGAGGTACAAGGCTTGGGTCATCACCACAAACTGCAATTTTTTTTTTTTTTTCGATCCTCTTCCCAAATCGTTCGTGGTTTCACGAAAGAAAAGAATGGCTTCTTTGTCGACATGCATGTTTTCTCAAAATTCAAAAGTATAATAGTACAATCCGAATATCATACATTAAACCGTTCACATACTCAGAAACCAACGCCAAATAAGTGGGTTGCAAACATTGTAGATAAGATTTCACTTAAAAGTCAAGTAAAGAAAAGTTTAATAATAACCCATTAATTAATTGCCGACCATCAAAACTGAATCTAGATGATACATTTTCGTCAAAAAAATTATACGCAAGGTTATACGTGTTGAAAGATTACAAGATTATCAATGTTTCTAAACGTACTCGGCAATAGATTGCACAGGTTCACAAATGAATTCTTTCAACTATTCAATCAGATTGTATTGCAAAGAACCGTAAACACAGGTAAACAAAAATATTCGCAGAGCTACTGAACCATAAATCACCAAAAAAAAAAAAAAAATATTATTTGGACAAGAGCATATAAATTCATATATTATTTATTTCCTTTCTTAGCTATGAGCTATCATTAGGTCAAAACACCATTTAGGTTTTTACGTAGGCAGAGATTGAATTTCAAATATTTATTTCAATTATCATAAATTTTACCTATTGAGCTCATTAGAACTCACATTAAAATCGTGACCAGCTTCCATTTATATTTACCTTGCGCCAATTCACCCATGTTCTTATCTCCCTCTGAGTCTCTCACTCGGTCGGTAGCTCCACATCAAGATCGGTTTTCGTTGACTACAAAGCACTTCAAGACTCCAAATATATAAGAGTTGCTGGTTTTTAATTGCTAGTAGTACCTGGTTAATTGGATTCCAAATGGCTATATCACATATATTGCGGACTCCTTTTGGCTACTTTGCCACGCACCGATTAAGACAGGCATCTTTCCACGAAGTTGTAGGCATCTTTCCACGAAGTTGTTGTTGCATGGGTTGGTTTTTAATAATTAAAAAAATGTGAGATCATAACGTCTATATAAGTCTCAAGTCATCATTCTCCCAACCATTTTCCTTCAAGCAAGTTCATATCAAATTAGCAATGACAGGTTTCATGCCCAAATCATCATTTGCTGCCTTTCCGGTTCTGCCTCCTCCCACCACTTTCATTGTCGCAATGGCAAACCCTCCGCGTTTGATCATGTATGATTTACTATTTACTAAAGTTGTTCGATTTTTTTTTTAATTGAAAATGTTGATGAATATCTTAAGGGTATTAGTTTATGAAATCTTTTTAAAAACATTTTATGAGAAAACAAAAACGTTATTGATTTTTTAATAGTTTTTTTTATTTTTTTTATTTTTCATAAAAGTGATATTAAAACTTTTTAAAAAAAAAATAATTGTTAAAAATCTTTTTAATATTTTTTCTATTTTTTTTTTTAACAGGAAAGAACAATTTCTTTTGGGCTTTGTCAAAATCGCTGCGGCAACAATTAGCTTAACGTTTCTCATTGCTGCACTATGCAAATATTGGAGAAATTATTCTAGAAGTGCAGGCACGACAGTTGCTGGCAGCAGCTCTACCAGTACTGGTGGTGATGTCGTTGTCCAAGTTCAACTTCCAACTCCGAATATGATCGACTCTGGCTTAGACTTGGTCTGATATTCTGATAACGACCAATATACTGTACATGTACTCATATACCCGTAGGAATGGGAATCATCCAGCACATTTATTAGTAAAACACGTTGAAGGTATTGAGTATTATGTTAAGGGATTCAAGAGGACTCTTGTTTCTAGCTCATAACATTCTCTTTAATTCAAATTATGTAATTTCTTTCAATTCCTCTTAACAAAGTTCAATTAATTTTCCTTTTTCGTTGAATAAATTCTTATAAAATAAATCTTATTACTTTGGTGCAAGATATATACAAATTAATTTGTAGACGTAAATATAAAAATAAAATGGCCCTTTTGGATGTAACCTCAAACCTGCACTTGATTATTATTATTATTTTTAGTTGAATTTAGGAGAAATTATTTATTTATTTGAGAAGTCCCCCTCCTCTTACAAGTGAATTACTAAATATTTAAGCTTTGTTGTCTTATGTAATTGTTTAAAATCTTTTCTTTTCCTACTTTGGTTCAGTTCCGGACTACATTATTAGTAGATTTATTTTCTTTTCCTTAAGGTATTGAGTTTTAATATAGTTTACAATTTGCCTGATCAATAAAATTTCTATTCAATATATGTTTTTAATGGTTTATTTTTTACTCTTGTCAAACTTAATTGTTGATTCCAAGATTTTATTATCTTGATTTGTTCTGATTGCAAGTAAGTCTAGGTGTTGATTATTATGTTAATTTTACTTTTCTAGTTTTTAAATTTAATGTTGCATTATTTTAATTTTGTCATACATCAAATTTTGGTATCAAAGCAAGAAAGAGTACTTAATTTGTGTACCGGGTAGAGATTCTCTAGTTTATAATATTATTCGCCAAAAGTCATATAGTTCAACGGATTGACACATCTTGGGATGTCCATAATATTTAGGATTTAAATCCCCCTCCCTTGTTGTAATTATTAACGTTTAGTAAATAAATCGTGTTAGGGTTGAAGGATTTTGACACGATCAATTAAATGAGTCAAATTAGGATTGACTTATGTAGTCAGAAGAGATCCAGTTTATACAAGTTCAATAGTTGTTAATGATATTGCACAATACTTGACTTTCGCAATGAATGCTCTTGTCTTGACACAACATGAACATGATATACTAACACAAAAAAACCACCCTACTACAATTTTATAAAGAGGTAGATACCACAACAAATTTGCTAAGGGCTTTCTCAATTTTATAAGAGTTCTTTTTTTTTTTTCTTTTTTTGAAGAATCAACACCCATTGGGCATAATCATTAAACTGGAAAATCGTCAACAACAAAATTAAAAATGTTTAGTGGAGCATCCTCCATCCAATCTAGCTCCCCTCGCTAAGGCATAAGCAATCTTGTTTCCCTAACTCCCTGTAGGAGAGAAAGAATAGGCTTTAAGTGAGCCTGCTATAGACTTGCAGTCTTTGACAAGATGACCTGTTACCGTTATAGGAAAACTGTCCAAAGAGAGGGCTTTAATCACAACTTCGACATCCCCTTCAAAAGTAGCATGATGAAAGCCAAGTTCCACAGTGAACTGAATAGCTCCTCTTGCAGCCAATATCTCTAGAATTTCCATTGAGTGAGGCTGAGCAATCTTCTCAAATAGCGTTGCCATCACCTCTCCACTCTTGTTCTGGATTATAACGCCTATCCCCGCTTCATCAAATTCTGCAACAGTAGTCCCATCAAAGTTTACCTTTAAATTGCCTGGAGCTAGAGGTATCCTCTTAACCGAGGCTAGCTTTGGCTTCTGAACTCTCACATGGGCACCCTGCTGAAACTCAGAAAGTAGTGCAGTAGCAGAATTGAAAATTTTTTGGATAGGGAGGTTTGGTTCATTGCAGCACAGTTTATTTCTTTGAAGCCAAACAAACCAAGCAACCATAGCAAACGATTCCAGGTTTCGAGATTCTTGGCTAATGATACTCACTAAGTCAGAGAATGAATCTAGTTGAGGAAAACCTCGTCAAATTTCAGAGAATGCTATATTTCAAATAGGAAGGAGATGTTCACAACCCCATAGAGCATAGAGGGTGTTCTCAGCTATGAAGCATGGGTGCGTTTCAAGACTCGGGTGCGAGTGCGGGTGCGGGACTCGGGAATTTTTTAAAAATGTGGGTGCGGGTGCGGCGGGACTCGGCAATTAAAAAATTATTAAAAATATTTTTATTTATATTTTTTATATATTTGAACTATTAAAATATTTTTAAAAAACATATTACTATACCTTGATTCACAAAACAAAGAAAGAAGGAGGCAAGAAACACAAAACAAAACACAAAACCAAAAAGAAAACACAAAAGAAGCAACAAATATTCAAAATAAAATTGAGGGAGGACAGATTTAGGGTGTTTGGGTCTCATTCAAAGTATACTTCGGCTTTTCTGGCAAGATTCAAGGCCGATTTTGGCCTGTTTCGGCCGTTTTGGTCGCCGGCCGATACGGCCCAATACGACACGATTCTGGCCGAAACTGATCGGTTCGGCGTGAATTGGCCCAAATCGAATCCTCGTCGGTGCGAATCGGTGAAAAAAAAAAAAGAAAGTTCAGACACGGCACCGACACGCGAACAAGCGCGTCGGATGCCATGTCCCGCGTCGCGCCGCGTCGGACTCGGGTGCAGTACCCTCCCAGCCGCGTCCGTGCTTTCTAGGTTCTCAGTTGCTGATTGACAGAGGTTGCAACTGGGATTGTCCAACACTTTCTGTTTCTGCAGATTTAGCTTTGTTGGCAAGCCTTTTGTACATGCACGCCACATGAATATTTTTACCTTGTTTGGTATTCGCAGCTTCCAAATATTTCCCCAAAATTTTTTTGATGGTGCATCATTCGAACCGGATGCCTCTTCATTGGTTTCCCCTTTTTTTAACTGAGTAGAGTCTAGACTTGCATCTCGGTCAAACGATTCAGTCCTCTTGATTAGACACACACAGGGGTGCCTTTGATCGTCCGGGCTTCAAAGGGGAGGAATAGAGCATCAATTACTTAACTATTTCACCAACTCGTGTCTTGGTCCATCAATTGAGAAACTGTCCAATCATCACCAATACCAGTCTGAGGTGAAATAATATTAAGAAACACTTCTAGAAACTGCTTGAGAGAAAACTATTTGCTTTTATTGATTGAATATGAAAACTGATTAATTTACACCAAGGTCCTGCCTTATATACATGATATAGAGAAAAGAGAAACAAACTAACTCTAACTAATTGCTAACAATCTAACTAATTGCTAACAAACTAATTAACACATTTGTACATCAGTTAAGCAGTCTCACGTGCCAACCATCTCACGTGCCAATCACTTAACTAAAACACTACCGTTTTACTTTCAGCTTTCCTTATATACTCTGTCGTTTTGCTCTTGTTTTCCACCACTGTAATTCCATTTTTCTTGTTTCTTCTTTCCTGTGTCATTCCCCTTCATGCCTTGGTCTTGGATAAAGCAAAAGGAAAGAATACAAGACAACAAAAGAGTCTTTTAGTTAATTGACTAACTAATATGAGATTAAAAGTAAAAGAAGGAATGCAAAGAACTCCATGAAGAGTAAGTTGATTTGAGATATGAACTGTCCCTATGTGAGTAACTAAAGCCTTTTCTCCATTGGGCTAGTAGACAAAAGAATTAAGTGTGGACGTAATAAAAGATAAGCAAGATACTGAACAAACCATATGGTCTAAAGCACCCATATCAATGATCCAGTCATTGAATTTATGAGCTTGCCTATCAACTACACTAGCAGAAAATATGGAATGAGAAAAATTTGGAGGCAGCCAAAAGAAGTTACCTGAAAAATTGGCAAAGTAAGGGATGGAAGAACTAGGTGCAGCAACATTAGTCAATGGTGACAAGACTAATGCAGCTTGGTGAGAGGGCTGAGAAGGAGTAGCTTCCTTGAAAGATTGAGAAGCAAGGAAGGAGAGTAGTTGTTCACACTGGCTCTGTGTGATGGGGCACTGTGGTGCACTGAATTGAGATTGTGGCAATTGTGACAATGAAGAGCAGTGCATTAGATCAGGTTGATTGGTGAAACCTTGAGAAGTAATATTTCCAAAACCACCATTGGTGAAACTTCCAAGATTCCCACTACTGGAGACCTGATTAGCTGATGCCTTCCCTTTGTGCTTATAGTCTAGAGGATATATATGCAATTTGTAGCACTTATCAGCTATATGACCAACAATACCACAATATGTACACACATGTCTCTCCTTCTTTGAATTTGCGTTCTTTCCTCCCTGGTTACCATGATTCACACCCTGATTCCACCCTTGATGACCTTGAAATCCCTTAGAATTAGAATTATTTGCATACAGAGCTGTTGGTTCAATGACCAAATTAGCTTGACCAACTTGCCTACGTTTCTCTTCTTGCAGGATCAAAGAATAGGCTTTGTTTAATATAGGTAGTGGCTCAGTGATCAAGATTTGACTAGTAACAGTGGAATAATTGTCATTGAGTCCCATAAGAAAACGAAAAACTTGATTCTTTTGCTGAGCAGTTAGTTGATTTCGTTGAGAACTACAAGTACAAGCAGAGAAAGATTGATAGTGCACAAGTTCACCCTACAAAATCTTAAATTTGGTGAAATAAGAACTCACCGATAAGGAACCTTGTGAAAGATTCGAAATTTCCTTCTGAATCTTAAAGAATCTTGGAACATTTGGTTGCGAAAACCTATCATGCATATCAATCCACAAATCCCTCGCAGTGTGGATGTACATAACACTAGTAGCCAAATCTTTGCTCAAAGAATTCACCTTCCATGAAAGAATTGTGGTATTCGCTTTATGCCATGCATGGTACATAGGATGAGAGAGATCAGGCGTAGGGATTGAACCATCAAGAAAGCCAAATTTTTTCCTACCACTCAAAGATAGAAATACAGCTCTGGACCAACTGAGGTAATTTTCTAGACCAATCAGTGGTTGAGAAACCAAAATAACATCTGATTGTGGAATGAAATAAGGGCTTGAAGGATTGGTGTTCGCATCATCCATTGAAGGAGCTTGATTTGATGATTTATGATTAGCAGTGTTAGAAGTATTTGTGGGAAGGGTTTCAGAATCTGAAGCAGTGTTAGAGACGGAAGCCATTGATGAGCTATTGAAGCTCTGATACCATATTAAGAAACACTTCTAGAAACTGCTTGAGAGAAAATTATTTGCTTGTATTGATTGATTGAATATGAAAACTGATTAATTTACACTAAGGTCTTGCCTTATATACACAAAACAGAGAAAAGAGAAAGAAACTACCTCTAACTAATTGCTAACAATCTAACTAATTGCTAACAAACTAATTAACACATTTGTACATCAGTTAAGCAGCCTCACGTGCCAACCATCTCACGTGCCAATCACTTAACTAAAACACTACCGTTTTTCTTTCAGCTTTCCTTTCTTTCTTTCCTTATATACCCTGTCGTTTTGCTCTTGTTTTCCACCATTGTAATTCCATTCTTCTTGTTTCTTCTTTCCTGTGTCATTCCCCTTCATGCCTTCGTGTTCAACAAATAATTTTTGAAGGACTTTGACCTGGTAGCCATCGATCCCAAAAAACCCAAATTTTCTTGCCATCTACCACTCTCCGTAGCATCCCTTCCGAAAAAACTTTACGGGCTTTTAAGATATTTTGCCAAGCAAAGGACCCTGAGGAAGTCTTGGCCTGAAAAATAGAGCCATTTAGGAAGTATTTTGCTATGAACACACGATAAAAAAGTGAAGTTTGATCTGTCAATAATTGCCACACCTATTATGCAAGCATTACATCATCGAATTTGACTAAATCTTTAAAACCCATCCCTCCCATACCTTTGGTTTGCACAGAGTCTCCCATTTTTTCAAGTGAATTTTCCTTTGTTTGCCGCGTTGTCCCCACCAAAATTTCCTAATTAACATCTCAATATCATGAATAAGAACTACTGAGGGTTTGAAGCAACCCATAGCGAAGGTGGGAATGGCTTGCACTACTGCTTTCAGCAAGACTTCTCTACTCGCTTGAGATAACAACTTCTCCTTCCACCGTTGGAGTTCATTTCAAAATCTCTCCTTGATGTAGTTTAGGGTTTTTTTTTTTTTTTTTTTTTTTTCTCTACCCACCATAGCGGGGAGACCAAGGTAGCGTTCATACTCTCTAATTTCAGTCACCCCCCAAAAAATTTTAATGGCCTCCTTCATCTCTTCTGAAACTGCTTTGTTGAAGAACACCGTGATTTTTTCTCGATTTATTTGTTGCCCCGATGCTTGTTCATAAACAAGCAAAATATTTTGAATAGCTTGCGCAGGTCCCTCATCTCAGCCCGATAGAAAAGCAAGCTATTATTTGCCAAAAATAGATGGGTAATTCGTGGACCATTACGGCACAGAGAAAAACCCTTGATCAAATCTGCCCTTGTTGCACTTTGGATTAGATGGTTAAGACCTTTCGAGCAAATCAGAAATAAATATGGGCATAATGGGTCTCCCTGGCAAACACCACGCTAGGGTTTGATATCACCTTTAAGTTCCCTATTCACAAGGACAAAATATGAAACTGATCTGATGTTTCAAAAAGAATTTGAAAAAAGCTATGATATTATTTGTGTAAAAGGCTTCTCACCTCAAGCGTAAGCTTTATATTTTTTACAACATATTTACATGAAAAAAAAAACCAAATACAAATTGAACCATAAAGTCCAGATTGATTACTAAAAGGAGCATCCAATCGAATCTGACCCAGCAATTGAGTTGGCCCTAAAAAGGGCATCCAGCCCAACTCAACAGGCCTTTTTCCCATCCGAAGATCAAATTCTCCTAAGCTGGGCTAGGTGAGCCAGTTGGACCCATAGCCATCCCTACTTCTCTTTTTTAGGCTTTAGGTATATATGTATTACTAAGTGGATGAATCATGAATATGTTTGTATTGGACAGGGATCCCTTATCAAAAGACTTACATAGAGGATCATTTTACTTAGACCTAAGAGATGTTTTACCCTATTTCAGGTGTATATGCCATCTCTCTCACATTAGGTGGGCTCCACATATGTGTGGAACCTACCTGCTGTGAGAGAGATAGCATATACACCCGAAACAAGATATAATTTTTTTAGACTCAAACCTTTATGGCTTTGTATTGTAAAGAAATATTAAGTTTATGCTTGAGGTGAGATTGAGAGATCTTTTATGCAAATAGATATCTATCTACTAAGTTGTTTAGCAAAATTTTATCAAATTTGTATAGTATGTCTATGTCATATCGTATGATTCAGGGCAAAACATTGGTGTTTGTGTTATTGTTGTTATTAATTAATAAATTCACATCTGCTTAGACAGCCCGTGCCTTTATGTGAGTGTCATTAGTCAAAGTGGATCCCAATCGACCTCTACAAAGGATAGCAAAAATTAGAGTAATGCTAGAACCATAACTTTTACCACGACTTTGCCATGTGTGAGTTGTGAGTAGTGGATTTGTAGACCCACACAAACCCACTATTTTTGCTCCACCATTCACAATTTGCCATGTGGACAAGTTGTGTTAAAAGTTATGACAAAAGTTGTAATTCTAGCATTTTCCCAAAAATTATAAGACCCCATAATAAAGTATAACTCTTGCCACAACTGTCTATATGGTAGATTGTGAGTGAGAGAAAAAACGGTAGATTAATGTAAAATTAACATGTAACTAGTCATAATTTGGTAAAAGTAATGACTTTTTATGAAGTGCTAGAATTGAGATAAAAATGATGCTGATAGAGAAATGTCATAAGGATTAATTTGTGGTGAGTATACCAAGACGTGAGTCTTGTAGAAGCTCCTCTAGAAGGAATACAAATCCTCTATATCACTTTGTAAGGACAAGAAATTTAGCGGCCCAAATCCATTTAGAATAGTGAAGTTCGTACCACCCTACTAGGCCCAAACTAATAGATATTTGTTAAGAGAGAGTGGATAAAACAAGTTGAGCTTAGTATGAAGATTCAAATACGAAGGGAATGAACCGAACTTAAAATTAAGTATATTGATGGATTTTTATAAGCTCGCCCGAGGACGATATTCTTATGCTAGGATATACACTGTTTTCTCTCTTTCTTTCTACCACTGCTCTTGTTCTCATCTCTTTTTCTTTATTTTTTCCGGATCCCTTCATCTGGATACCTTTATATACTCTTCAGCTTCTTGCATCTTAACCCTCTATCTGCGATCCTCTAGGCCCTTTTTAGGACACTTGTCCCATTAGATTTCTGTTGAAGGTGGTAGAAGGAGCTGCTTAATTAGCTATGAATCTATTGTTCAGGGGTCATTTTCTTATCAATGCGGCTGATAAAATTGTTGCCAGTCATTTAATGCAGAGGTAGTAGGTGAGCTTTCACAAGAAACTTCTTTCAACTACCTTGACTCTCTTTTTCAACGCAATTCTCTCCACTCGGACTTCTAGGAAATATTTTGTCTCTTCCCATCCTATCCTTGGGCGAACCCACTTCTCGGGCTTAAAGAGCTTTTATCTGAAGAACGAATGATGGTCATAGCAGTTCTATTCTTCCTCGATCCTTGGGTCTTCACACACTTTATATTCCACAAATCACAACTTATTATGTATTTGATTGACTTTCCTTATAAAATAGTTGAAGTTTAAAATGGAAAAAAAAAAAAAATCAAATATTTAGAAAGTTGTGATTAGTAAAATATGAATTGGATCACAAAAAGTGGCATTATAAAATTTTTATTCCTCTAGAAGCTATCCGCAAATTCACATCCACGAGTGCGTTTACACTTCAGATTTCCAAAGTGGTGGGTAAGCGGCTTTGCAAAGGACTCAAACTTAATGACTAAGCAGCCTGCATGAGATAATCAGATAATAGCTATAAATTAAGGAGACGAGGAAACCTCAAGAGCCAATGGAAGTAGTTGAATAGACCCAAATCCTTCATTTAGAATTGTTGATTGAGGAATTACTTGAGCTCATGAATAGCCCGCAAATAATCACTTTTGAATGATACCATGCATGGTTAATTTGTACGTCAAACAAATAATGTTGAGCTATAGAATGTAGTTGAATTGTTAAAGTTCGTATAGTTCTTGGCATAGAGGTGGTAGCATGTATAATTTCTCTACTGAATCTCCATAAAAAAGTGCCAAGTGAAGAATGTTAGAAATACTGAATGACTATATTGTATTTCTCACTAAAATAATATACATGAGTGCCTTTATATAGGAGGCATATGAGTGTAGTACAAGTAAACTAGTTTGGGCCTAAAGACCACAATACTATATACATTAACAGCCCCCCTCAAACTCAAGGTGGATGTGAGACCAACTTGAGATTGTCAACCAAAGTACGAAGGCGTCCCTTAGGATGTGACTTGGTGAAGATATTTGCAAGTTGATCTGTAAAGGAGACTGAGATTAGCTTGAGAGCACCATGGACAAGATGGTAACGGATAAAATGACAATCGATCTCGATGTGTTTAGTCCGTTCATGGAAGACGTCATTGTGAGCAATATGAATGGCACTTTTGTTGTCACAATAAAGAGGAGTAGCAGAAGATGTAGACACATCTAAGTCTTTGAGAAGCCATCGTAGCTAAAGAAGCTCAAATGTGGTATCAGCAAGGGCATGATATTCTGCTTCAGTACTAGAACGGGCCACATGAGTTTGTTTCTTACTTCGCCAAGAAATCAAAGAAGAACCAAGAAGAAAGCAATAACCAGTGGTAGACCTACGATCAGTGGGATCTCCTGCCCAATCAGCATCAGAAAATGCACGGAGAATAAGAGAAGACTGAACAGAGTAGAAAAGACCATGGAAGAGAGTGCCCTTTAGGCACCGAAGAATGCGCAAAACAGCAGCATAGTGAGTCGATCGTGGAGCAGACAGATACTGGCTCACCTGGTGAACAGCATAGAAAATTTCTGGACGAGTAACAGTGAGATAAACTAGGCTGCCAACTAAGCGTCTATAAAGAGAGGGATTAGACAATGGTTTCCCTCCTGAGGGAGTTAAATGCGCATTAAGCTCAACTGGAGTGTCAACAGTCTTGCTATCAGTGAGTCCAGCTCTAGACAAGAGTTCAGAGGCATACTTGGCTTGAGTAATGTAAAGTCCATCTGTAGAATGAGTGATTTCAAGACCCAAGAAGTAGTTGAGATGTCCAAGATCTTTCATCTCAAACTGCTGACTGAGAAAATCCTTGAGTTCTTGAATTCCACTGAGGTCATCACCAGTTATGATCATATCATCCACATACAGGAGAAGTAAAATAGTGCCTTTGTCAGTGCGACGAAGAAATAAGGCAGAATCATAGTGACTGGCCATGTAACCCAAGCGAGAAATGGTAGAGCTGAATTTGGCAAACCAAGCTCGTGGAGCTTGTTTAAGGCCATAAAGTGCACGTCGAAGGTGACAAACCTTGTTTGATTCAACAGAGAGACCAGGAGGAGGTTGCATATAAACTTCTTCACTTAAATCCCCATTAAGGAATGCATTTTTGACATCCATCTGGAAAAGGTCCCATTTACTAGCAGCAGCAACAGCTAAGAGGGCACGAGCAGATGAGATACGAGCAACCGGAGCAAAGGTCTCTTCATAATCAATCCCATACTCTTGTGTAAAACCTTTTGCAACAAGACGAGCTTTGTAGCGCTCAATGGACCCATCAGAGCGAGTCTTAATCTTGTAGATCCACTTACAACCAACCACAGATTTCCCAGGGGGGAGAGTGACCAAGTCCCAAGTATGGTTTTTAGATAATGCATCAAGTTCCTCTTTCATTGCAATCTGCCATAAAGGGTCAGTGGAAGCCTCACGATAGGTGTGAGGCTCATGCAGTGTAGCAAGGGCAGTGTAACAATGATAGTCAAGCAAATGTGTAGGAATGGACCTTACCCGAGTTGAGTGACGAGGTGGAATGTCTTGTGCAAGATCTTCAGGCGGAGCAGGAGAAGGGGACCCAGGATCAGGGTTGGGTAGCTCATCTTCGACCTGTTCATCTTCCACCTGTTCATTAAAGGGGGAACTAGGAAAGGGATCAAGGATATCTAGTGGCTGGACAAAGAAGTCTATAGTAGAATCAGGAGCAACTATAAGAGGATCAGGAGCAGCTACAAGAGGGTCAGGAGCAGCTACAGAAGGAGTATGTGCCTCATCTGGAAATAGATCTAAGACAGAAGAGGAAGACAGAGAAGCACTGAAGTAAGAAAGCTCGACAAAGAGGCGTTGTTCCCAAAAGATAACATTGCGGGAGATACGAAGACGATGAGAAACAGGATCATAACACCGATACCCCTTTTGAGTTTCGCCATAGCCAAGGAAACAACAAAGCCGTGATCTAGGCTCAAGTTTATTATGCTCATGTGGCTGAAGAAGAATGAAACAAGCAGAACCGAAGGAGCGAAGGTGATGATAGTCTGGAGGTGACCCAAAAAGGCGCTCATATGGAGTTTGATTTTGGATGACAAGACTGGGAATGCGATTAATAGTATGAACAGCATGAAGAGCGGCTTCGCCCCAAAAAGGAGCAGGAACTTTAGCAGAAAGAAGGAGAGCACGAACAGTGTCAAGAATATGACGAAATTTTCGTTCGGCTCTACCATTTTGTTAAGAAGTACCTGGACAAGTTAGTTGATGAACAGTGCCGTAGGAATGCAAAACAACTTGGAAAGCATATTGAGTGTACTCAAGAGCATTATCAGATCGAAAAATTTTGATACGTTTGGAAAATTGAGTTTCAACCATTTTTGCAAAATTAGAATATACTTACAATAATTCAGAACGATGTTTCATATTAAAAATCCAGCTATAGCGAGAGTAATCATCAACAAAGATAACAAAATATCGAGAGCCACCAATACTAGAGACAGAGGAAGGTCCCCAAACATCAGAATGAATAAGATCAAAGATATCAGTGGATATTGATTCACTAGTATTGAAAGGCAAAGCTGGTTGTTTTCCTAACTGACATGAGACACAATCAAAATTTTCTGTAGACACTGAACCTAACAAACCTCTAGAAGCCAATTGTTGTACCGAGAAAAAGATGCATGACCAAGTCGAGCATGCCAAAGTGTAAGGGAAGGAATAGAAGATACTGCAGCAGCTGCGGCAATAGAAACAGGAGCAACAAGTGGAAGACGAAGGTTGTCTATGGGAAACATACGCCCAACTCTGGGACCGGTCCCAAGCTCTTGTCCCGTCCTTGGATCCTGCACAATACACCCAGAATAATCAAATATAATGCAATAACCCAACTCAGCTAATTGTCCCACAGAAAACAAATTGTAAGAAAGGTCAGGAACATTAAAGACCCCAGGAACTGAGAATTTTGAGGTCGAAATGGAACCCATATTATGACCAGACATTGTGGAACCATTTGCTATGTGTATATTAAGAGGGTGTGGTGCAGGTTTAAGTTCAGAAAATAAGGACAAGTGAGGTGTCATATGATTGCAACAAGCAGAATCCATAAGCCAAGAGGAAGGAGACATACCAGATAAAGCTGAGAGAGAAGAGGAATAAGATGCATTACCAACCATACGAATGACATTGGCGATAATGTTTTTAAGGTTATCTGGGGACATGGTGAAAGTGCGACCTAAAGATATAGACTGTGCAGAGACGGAAGCCATTGGTTGGACACTCTCAGTGTTAGCAACAGCAGCAGTAGAATTTGAAACAGCTGATTTATTGCGCTGATAGCAAGTCTCAATATTATGGCCAAAACGTTTACAAAAATTGCAAAAACGTTTGCTAGATTGTCGCCGACGATTGTTGCAAAAGGAAGAAGAGTTGTCCTTATTCTTCATTTAGAAGCAAAATATGCAAAAACAGACTGCAAAAATGAAATCTACGCGAAAAACTGAGCAAGAAAACCTGGCCTGGAAAAAGTCAACGGTCAACGGTTGGTCAACGGTCAACGGTCAATGGCTGGTCAACAGTCGGTCAACATCTGGTCAACGGTCAACAGCTGGTCAACGGTCAACGGTGATGACGTGGCGCTGATGTCAGCAGATGGCTGGGTGCTGACGTAAGCTAAGGCTGATGTGGCACTGATGACGTCACGGATGACGTCAGCCTGGAACGTTGACGGCGCGTGAGGCGCGTGAGTTGTAGTAACTGAATCTTTGAGCGGCGCGTGGCGGCGCGTGTGAGCTTCAATGGCTTCACGGTTTCCACAGGCGTGTAGATCGATGCAATTCAATCTTCGTGGTACCTTCAGAATGTTGATCGGAGCAAAATTCGCGGCGGCGGAGTTCCCCAACGGCGGCTGCTACAGGTCCGGAACCTAAGGACGATGTCTGGAGACGTCGGAGGTTCAACGGCGAAGACTGTAGAAGTTGTTGTGACGACGGAAGCGATGTTGGGAATAGAAAGGTCAGAGCAGTGGCTCTGATACCATGTTAGAAATACTGAATGACTATATTGTATTTCTCACTAAAAGAATATACATGAGTGCCTTTATATAGGAGGCATATGAGTGCAGTACAAGTAAACTAGTTTGGGCCTAAAGACCACAATATTATATACATTAACAAAGAAAAAGGCAGCAATTGAAAAGGAAGTGCAGATATGGGGACTTCAAGCAAGCCTTTTATTTAGAACAAATATAGTGCATATGAAATAGCAATTAGCAATAGAGAAGCCAAGAGTTTTGTAGGGTATTCCCTGGTTCTGATCTCTGTGCCATATTCAACAGTCAATAATTTCTTAAAATGAAAAAAGAAAAAAAAAAATCAGAAGTTCATAATTTTACACAAAGCAAATTAAAAAAAGAGAAACAATAAGAAGACGAGAGAGACAAAGAGAATAAGATCGGTGACAAACACAAAATAGAAAGATGTGGATTCGTTAAACAAAAATAATATATATTAAAAAACACATAGATTGAAAGAAAGTTTTATTAGATCTAAGCTCCATTTGTTTTGCTTGTAAAAAATTTTCAGTAAATTATTTAAGTGTTTGGTATGGTATGTAAATTTTTTTTTTAAGCATCAAGTACCAAAACTAGTAACTTAGACACTAGACTATTGATGTCAAAAGTTCAGGGGGTGTTTGGATTGCCAATTTTCATAACTCATAATTCAGTTTCTATAACTCATAACTCAAAAATGGTGGGACCCATGACTGAAACTTTGTTTGGGAGCAAATAACTCAATTTCTATAACTCTGTTTCCATCACTCAATTCTCTGATTTTTGAGTTATGAGTTATGGAAACTGAAAACACATTTTAGCTATTTTCAGTTTCCATAACTCATAACTCAATGATATTTTTGTAATTAAACACACATTGGGGGACCCACAGTCACAACTTTTGACCGGCTGACTTTTTTTTTTTTTTTTTTTTTTTTTTTTCCTGGGTTCGGTCTTAAGGTTGGTTTTTTTTTTTTTTTTTTTTTTTTTTTTTTTTTTTCTGGGTTCGGTCTTAAGGTTGGGTTTTTTTTTTTTTTTTTTTTTTTTTTTTTTTTCTGGGTTTGGGTGATCTGGTACTGAAAAAAAAAAAAAAAAAAAAAAAGAGACATACCGAATGTGAAGAACGAAGCAGAAAAGAAAAAAAAAGAAAAAGAAAAAAAGAAAAAGCTGCACTGATTGACAGATGTGGGACCCATAAATAGTGTGAAAAATATGAGTGATGAAAACTGAGTGATGGTGCCAAATGAGTATAATATTTTTAAGTGATGAGTGATGAGTGATAAGTGATGAGTGAAGAGTGATAAGTGATGAGTGATGGAAATTGCTTGAGCAAAATTTTTTAACCAAACAGGGCCTCAGTGACCACACAACCGGTACCGGTTGCCCAGCGACCAGATGAAAGGAAGAGCTAAGTGTGTTTTTGTAAATTACTTTTTTCCATCTTTTACTTTTTACAGTATTTTACAAAAGAGTTTATTGTCAATATAAATATTTTTAAATTTGACCAAATTTTTACCATGAAACAAACGTGATAAAATGTCATTAATAATATCTGCCTCTAATCTCCATAGACGCATCTCTCCCTGACCCCTTTTTTACCCCCCGGACGTCGACCTTCTCTCTCACTCTCTAGTCTCTGCCACTTTTCTTAACCTTCATCCCTCTGTTCAATCTTGAAAACACACACACAAACATAATGCAGAAACAGTTTAATCATAAAAGAATTCCAGGTCGTACGTGAACCTGTAAGTGAATAGAGTGGGCAAAATGGACACTCTTTAATAAGGGTCTTGAGATCTTCATAAGGATTGAAGCTCTTCAAACTGTCCAATCGGATCTCCACAAGGTCGGCACCACTTTGTTTCGCCTTATCCATATTAATCACCATCTTATCGACCGTTTCTGCCATTATAGGAGCACAAAGAAAGTAGGGTTTGATTCTTCCTAATTTCTCTACTTCCCATTTTTAAGCCAGCAGAAGAAGAAGCAAGCTGAAAATTCAATCAAACAAAACCATCAAAAATAAAGTGACCAAAAAATTCACACAATTATGCCTATAGTTACGATAAAAATTTATTTGATCCGTAAATTTTTTTTTGAAATAATCTGTTTTGATTGCTGAGAAAACAAAAGGAAAACAAAGTAATCCAGCCAGTTTAACTAATCGCAATCACCATGCATTAAAACTTTTGATGTCTGTTTGGTTTCTGAGAAAAACAAAGAATCTCCAACAAAGCTAAAAGTAATTCATGCCTAGCCTATAGTTAGAATAAAAATTTATTTGATCCGCAAAAAAAAATAAATATCTGTTTGATTGCTGAGAAAACAAAGGAAAACAGAGTAATCCAGCCAGTTAAGCTAATCGCAATCAACATGCATTAATATTTTAGATATCTGTTTGGTTACTGAGAAAAACATAGAATCTCCAACAAAGCTAAAGTAAATTCCTATAGGAACGCTCTAAAGTAAAAGCTCCATTATTTTCATTTTTTTAGCAACCAAACAGGAAAAGGCAAAAAAAAAAAAAAAAAAAAAAAGCTCCGCAAGATAACAATAACGATAATTACATATCAATAATTAAAAAAAATTCCGTTGAAAATTTTTGCAGAGTAGTGACACGTTGGGAATGGAGTGACTAATTAAATTGTTAAGTAGTGTAAAATTTAATTATTTAGTTTTAAGTGTTTTTCTGAGCAACCAAACAGGAAAAGTAATGAGAAAGAAAAGGAAATAGAGAGGGAAAAGGACTTTCTAACCAGAACGTTGGTAGTGTCCATTATTTTGCTTTGTTTTGAGTTTGACTGATGCTAACAGATTCTCTATAATATATTGAGAGAGAGAGAGAGAGAGAGAGAGAGAGAGAGAGAGAGAGAGAGGGGGGGGGGGTTAAGTGAGACAGTGACCTGTGGGGGGTTTTTTTAAAAAAAAAAATAATAATAATACTTATTAAAATACACAAAAATAATAAAAAAATAATGTTTTAAATCACGTTTATAATACATAAGACAGCTAGAGTATAACTATAAGTAGGAAACCGGGTAGCATGTGAGTGTTGGTTTGAAATGTTTTGTCCAAACAAGTTGGTTGTAGGCGTGTGATATTCTGGACCTTCCATTTTTCATATTGTCGGGTTAGTAAAACATTTGGGATTTGGGGCTTTAACCGCTTGGGTTCAAGTTATTCAGTCTTGGTTCTGGGCCCTGCTTAAAGATTTCTTCTATTTTTTTTTTTTTTATTTATAAATTATATATAAGTCAGCACTGCCATGTCAGCTCATTAATATGAGTTTTTTGGACTGAGATCAGGTGTAATAGCCCAGGCTATTACACCATGTAATTTATTTTTAATAATTGTGATAAAAAGTTAAGAAAGTTACTTTTAATATCAGTCATTGGATCAAAGAGGTTTAAAAAGTAAAAATAGTTAAAAGTTAAAAGAGGTAAAAAATGAAAAAAATTGTACCTTTTTGCGTGTGGTTTAGGGGGTATTGCATGCTATTGGACTAAATCCAAGAGTTTTGTCTTTTGAAGAAAATTGATAATGCATTATATTATGCTTTAGACATAGTTTACTGTTTACATTTATCCTCGGATTAAGGAATTGTGCAATAGCTTTTTTTTTTTTCTTTTCTTTTTTTTTTTTAAATAATGGGAAAACCCTTTTAACTTTTCTAACTATTCTATATTTCATACTTAGGGTAATTGCACGGCGGATCCAAATTAGAGCATCCTCCACACAAGAAAGAAAAGACTGCATCGTCGTTACAATTCACCTTAAAGGCAAGTCTCCGTGATGCTATATTACAACGACTTGGACACCATCAAAAATAGGAATAATTCTAATACCACATAAAAATTACAATTTTTGTCTAAACTATCTTACATGACTGATTATAACTAGTTGTATATCATTTTTACACAAATTTATTACTCATAAATTGTCATGTGGATAGTCATGGGCGTAGCCAGGATTAATTACTTCGGAGAGGGTTGTAGTAGAGATATACTAAATATAATTCATAAGTCTATTGAATATAAAATTATCAACTTTTATATATCATCATATTCTTGTACGTTAATGAACATGAAAACTATCTAGTTCAATGTAGACATACAAAAAAGAACATTCACATCAAATCATGCCTGGCGATGATTTTTCATGGAATAAAATTCATCCATTATCATCTCTACGGTGAAATTCCTTGCAATTTCCTTCTCTATATAAACTATCATATTATCTGCCAAAAGCTCATCCTCCATTCTATTACGAAGTCTTATTTTTTAACAGCTTTATAGCTGAAAAAACTTGTTCTGTAGTTGCTGTAGAAACTGAAAGGGTCAACACATGACGAATAAATCTATCAATCAAAAAATAAATTTTAGACTTTCTTGAAATTTTTAATCCCCTACATAGCTCAGAAATTGTACTCATATTTTGAAAATCTGGATGTTTTGTTACATCAAGCTCATAATGTTGCAATTGAGACTCTAAAAGTTCTTGTTCTTGTTCAGTGAAATCTTGAGAATAATATTTCTTAGCCAAATTGCATGTATCAACAATTTTGAATAATCTAAAAGCATTCTTGGGATTTAAAGCTGAACTAAGAATGACAAGTTCCGTTATTAGCTCACAAAATCTACTTTTCAATTATTGCAATTGAAAGTCTATTGCAACTGTAAATATGCCAATTCTAAAATGATGTTCCATTATTAAATCTTCATCTTGACAACGATATCTACCTCGAGCTTTAGTGTAACTAGCATTCATATGAGGAATATCAATTTCATGTTGCTCACAAAATGATATAACACTAGTAAGTTGTAACGACCCAAGGAAAAGCACCAACCACATTTATGCTATACCTCAAAAAGATTAGTCACAATTGAAACTCTTTGCAGTTGTTAATAAAACCCAATTCAACCCAGTAAATGTTCAATGTGGGACTTATCACACACCTACACACATCACACAATCAATTAAATTGGGGCATCATAATCTCTCACACTTAAATCACTAACGTCCTCGTTAGGGCCCACTTTGTGGGGTAGTGTCTTTGAGCCCACACGGGGTTACCAGGCTGACTCTGATACCATATCTAACGACCCAAGGAATAGCACTAACCATATTTGCGTTATACCTCAAAAAGACTAGTCACAATTGAGGCTCGTTGCAGTTGCAGTTGTTAATAAAGCCCAGTTCAATCCAATAAATATCCGTTGTGAGACTCATCACACACCCACACACATCGTACAATCAATCAAATTGGGGCATCACACAAGTAAAGGCTCCCATCCATCATCACTCAACAATTGAATAAGTGATTTTGTAGTTGAAACTAAATGCATGGCATTTAAAAGGTATTGAGAATGTTGTTGCAAAGCTTGACAAAAAATATTAGTAATTCCCTTTATCTCTTTCATCAAATGCAAGATTAAAATAAATTCAAATGATGTTAATACCTGATATGCTCCCTTAGCATCACCGCCTTGTTTATAGTTAGCCCCTTCCTCAAAAATAGTGCTGATAACTTTGCAAGTAGCATCAAACATTTTTATCAAACTAAAAATAAATTGAAAATGAGATCCTCACCTAGTATCTCCAGCTCATTGCAAAGTACCAATCTGGTTTGCGCCTCTTCCCATCTCAATTTCATTAGAAGCAATCATATTCTCAACTTGTTCCGCTTGAGCATATTGCAATTCATCACTACGCTTACTAGTACCAACAACAATATTGATAATATTAATCAAATGATCAAAGAACTGACGAACATCTTTTACTTCTCTAGGTGTTGTAACTAGAGTTAATTGCAACCTATGAGTCATGCAATGTACATAATAAGCATATGGACAATCCTTAAGAAACAAAGCTTGTAATCCATTCCATTTACTACACATATTACTAGCCCTCATCATATCCTTAACTTTGAATATTTTCAATGTGAAGGTTGTAATGAGAAAGGACAGCACATATCTCATTCTTTAAGGTCAATGCAATAGTGTCTCTAACATGCACAACCTGAAAGAAACGCTCTTTAATAAAACCTTCTTTATCAACAAACCTCAAAATAATGGCCATTTACTTTCTCTTTGACTCATCTCGAGCTTCATCAACTAGAATGCAAAATTTTGCATCCTCAATTTCTTCATAAATAGCATTTCACATTTTACTTGCTAGAATATGCAAAATCTCCTTTTGAATTGTGGGTGACGTATATTTGGCATTCCGTGGAGCATTTTCCAAGACAACTTTAGCTACATTTTCATTGAAAGTTGATGCATGTTTTATCAATTCTATAAAGTTACCTTGATTTTTTGAATCAAGGCTTTCATCATGACCTCTAAAAGCACAAACTTGAATGCTAGCCATTGAACACATTCTATTGAGGTCTTGAGCTTCAATCGATTATTCTCTATTTCTTTTGATGTTTATTTCTCAACTAGCTTGTCAATATGTCCTGAATAATTCATTATATCCTCATAACATTTCACATCAATTACATATGGTGTATTTGGATCTTTCTCGTCATGACCAATTAAAGAACAATTCATTCCATCCTTCACATTTTTTCCAATTATTAGAACCTTTTTCAGTGAATGCATCTAAATCAGGACGACCTGTTGGTTTCTTACCAAAAGTGTAGCAAGGTAGACAATAGATTGCATCCCTTGAAGGTGAGTATTCCAACCAATTTGAATGTGATTCAAACCACGAAGATTGAAAACTACGACAATGGTTTTTCGGTCATTTGTATAGATACTCTATGTTTCTAGGTTGATATGGACCGGCTATAAGATAAACAAGTTGAATTTCATCTTGTTCGTTGATAGGGAATTCATATATTTGTTTCTGTGATCCTAGATCACGGTCTATCCCTTTAGATTGAATTCTTGAACATTTGGAGGGATGCTTATTAGGCATTGAAGTATCTACAGATGTCCTAAGTTCTGAATGACTAATATCTTTTTTTCTTAAAGAATGCATCAATTGTTTGTCGTTTGCTCATTATTTGGCACCTAATTTCAATCCCCCCCCCAAAAAAAAAAAAAATCAATCTAAAAAATGATAAACTAACTTGGGAGAGAGATATAATAAATTATCATATAAAATTCATTCTTACATGAATTATAATATAAATACACCTTTAGTTAACTAATGACCTTTTAGGATAAAAAAATTAAATAAAAAAAATCAATCAAAAGTATAAACAAACAGCATAAACCAAATAAATTAACAACACCCCACTACCTTGCATAATGTAATGGCTAAAAAAAATATACACAGACTCATGGCCCTCAGCCCAATTGCCTTCCATAGATTAATTTTTTTTTTTCATTTATAATTTACTTACTTTACTACCCGACTACACAATGCAAGCCCCACCATGCCCCCACTCAAGAGACAAACAACACAAAAACCAAAAGGCTAAGTCATAGAGTCAGTGAAGTCAGTGGGCCAAAAATAAAGAATACAATAACAATAAACACAAAAAGACAAAGTCAAATAAGCATAAATTGCTTTGCTGTTAAAGGCATATCACTTATTCACATACACATATTTGATATTTCTATTTTGCTATTCAGACTTCAGTATTTAGTTCAGTTGTAGAGAAAAAGAGAGAGAAGTGAGATGAGAATGAGATACCTTGAGGAATTGAGGTGAGGGCTTGAGGTTGAGGTGATGAACGGGTCAGCGGGCTAGTGGAGGCTGCGGCCTCACGGCGAGCAGACGAGGATTGAGGAGATTGTTTCTAAGGAGAGGCATGACACTAATGGAGGCGTGAATTGAGAACTAAGAAGGAAAAAAAAAAAAAAAAACAAGGCATAGGTGTGACAGATTGTTTTTTCCTTTTTTCTAACGGTGAGGATTGAAGCTGCTTTTGTTTTGTTTGATTATGTATTTTACATTTGGGGCTGGGCTGGGCTAGAAGTGTGCTTAGTTTAGAAGAGAAAATTTTTGTTTTATTAGGAATTTGGGGCTGGATGTGGGCCGGTTTTTCTTTTATTTGAAGTTGTATTGGACTAGAACTCTAGAAGGATTGTCGAAATAATTTGGGGGGGAGGGGGGGCGGATATTAATTTTGGGGCAGCCCATGTCAATTTTTTTATATACTAAGGGAAATTTGAAAAATTTTGGGGGCACCCCTGTAGATAGTTGCGGCAAAAGTCATAGTTTTTTACATGGTCATAGAATTTTTGAAAAAAAAAAAACATAGCAAAAGCTTCTAGCTAGAGATAGTCCTAGGATTGAAGCACAACAATTTTTAACCACAAAAAAAAAAAAAAAAGGCACAACAATTAGCTTGTGTGTGATTCACATTCCACCTCCTACCCATATCTCGGCAACTTCAAGTGCTTACAAGTCCAAGGACGTCTATTCTTATATACTTATCCTTTGTAGCACCATCCTTCAATCGTTCGTGTCACTCCAATGCATTGACCTCACGAGTATCAAATGAGCATGGGAAGCGATCTCTACTTCTTACTTACAAAGGTCACAAGAGAAAGGTAGGATGATATGCTTTGCAAACAGGTTGTTTTTGTGGGTAGTAATGTAATAGTATATTGTGAAATGCTCTCCATATGAAGACCTTTATCTTAGTAGGGTCTCTGTTAAATTATCAATTCTCTAAAAGGTTTAAGCTATTAAAAAATGATAAATTTAATCATTTAACCATATAGTTTTAATGCTTCCCTTTAAAGCACAACCGAGCTGTTAAACGTTGCCATTTTGCACAACCTTTGTGCTGATTGCAAACTTGCAAGCCTTCGTGCCACCTCCTAGTACTGGTGATTGCTACTCATCATAGTGCCAATGACTAGGTTTTAAATGTTTCTATGAGCCAAAAGAGAGAAGAGAAGAGGGTATGTGTGTGTGAAATGAGAGAAATAATGTGGTTTCTATTAAAAAATATATATTTTTGAATTTTTTTTAATAAAACATTTTACAATTTATACACAAAATTTTCAGTTAGCTAAAAATATTTTCAGATTTGACCAAAATTTTACAATAAAAAAACCTTGAAAAATGCCGAAATTATTTGTCTAAAATATTTTACAACGAAATACAGCCTTAAATGCACCTCTGCTCATGGCTTTAAGTACAAGAATACCATAAGTCAAAGTAAATACGAATCCGACTTTGCAAAAGGTGTCAGTGGCGGTTCTAGGAATTTTTTTTTAAGGTGGTCATTAAAAAACTTAAATTATATAAAATTTAATAAAGAGACAATTTAAATATATCTACGTTACAAAAAAAAACACACACACAAATACACTAAATATTACAATTTTTTTGTACTAACAAAGAAAAAAAAAAAGACTAATAAAAGATAAAGTGTAAATTGAAAATGTTGATATAAGAATAATAAAGTGATCACAACAATTTCATAACAAATCTTATGTAACAAATTGTTAACCTGTTATTGGTGGGTGAAACATGTCAATATTAAATCCAAATTAGAATTAGTAATAGCTTACCACATAAGATTTATTGTGAAACTATTGTGAAAATATTGTGAATGTAACATTGCTCTTATATTTATTGAACTCAAATTATTATGAATCTCAAGTAAAAATGTTCAAAATTTTTATTAAAGTGGTCAAAATAGGTTAATTTTGTAAATAATATATTTATATAAAATACATATATACAATTTTTCAAATCAAGGTAGTCACGAAACATATTAATTTAAAATAATTATTTATATAAATTTTTATTTGACAAGTGAGGGTGGTCGAGCGGCCGGTGTCTCAAAATATGTATAATTCGGCTGAATAAAAAAAGTAAAAAAGATAGTGAATGGTGATGGAGATGTGCTCTAAAATTTCCAAGTGATACCGGCCAGTCTACGGTGTACCACAAGAATACCAAGACGAAGGGTGCATTCGTACGTCTTTGCAGATGTTAACTCAAAACATAACGAGTACCATAACAATTCAAACATTTTTTGTCACAATTTGCCAATTTTGTATACATATGAATTACAAAAAAAAAAAAAAAAAAAGAATCATAAAAAACTGAGATGATAACAAGTTCAGGTATATGCGCTGGGCAGTATGCTCTATGGTTTTTCATCCAGGCTCTACGCTATAAACAATTAATGTGGTCGTTTAAGGCCTAAGAGCATTCACAGCAGTGTTGCTAAAAATTAAGCTATTTGACACCTACAAAAATCATTTTATCTATTTTACTTCTTCACACCCAACATCAATAGATCTATATTTTTAGCTATTTGATTAAAATAATACAAATAATTCATTAGAATAATAATAAAAGCATCCACAGCAACCACCTCTACCTTCAGCCACAACTACACCTACAACCACCACTGATTTTTCTTCTCTCTCTCATTATTTCATTTCAATCTCTCTCTCTCTTCCTTCTCTCTTTGTTCTACTCTCTCCCCTTCAAACCCAAAACCCTTGGTGGAACGCCATCACCAAGCCACCATGGTCGGACCACTGTCACAGGCCACTGCAACCCACTACAACCCACTTGACCAAGCCAGACCTCCGTCTTCTCTCCGTGGGTGGATCTGTTGTTGGTCTCTCAAGTCCAACTCTCTCCTCTAGCTCGTGGGTCTCTCAAGTCCACTTAGTTCGGTTATGGTTTATGGATTGCGGCTCTTTCAGTGATGGATTTTGGCCGTGGGTTTTGGTGATGTTTTGGCCGTGGGCTTTGCTGATGTTTGCTTTTTTTTTTTTTTTTTTTTTTTCCAGGTAATAGTGGGTTTGATGAGTGTGGGTGTGGTTAGGTTTGTGACTAATGTGGTGGTTGCCGTGATGGTGGAAGTTGCCGTGGTGGTGGAGGTGTTGATTAATATTGGTGGTGGTGGGTTTGATGAGTGTGGGTATGGTTGGATTTGTGATTGATGTGGTGGTGATGGTGGTGGGGGTTGCCGTGGTGGAGGTGGTGATCAATGGTGGTGGAGGTGGTGAGAGAGAGAGGTGCGAGTTGTGAGAGGTCTGAAAGTTGAGAGAGAGAGTTGAGAGTTCTAAGAAGAAAAGAAACTGAAAAAAAAGATGAAATTTTTTTATTTTAATCAGACGTAGAATAAAAAATTATTATTATTATTTTTTTTTTAGCTTTTAGCTATATTGTACAGCCATATATAGTTGTGCACTGTAGCAAGATAGGTAAAATATTTACCTATAGCACCACTATTGTAGTGCATTTTTGTGTATAGTGGTGCTAAAAATAGCTTTTTAGCACCACTATTGTGGATGCTCTATGTAGAGAAAGACCCCAAATTTTAATCAATAGAGTTTTTTCTTCAATTTATTAAGCACAAATATTAGCCAATAAATAAAATAATATTTTTTATCAAATGAAAAACAATAAAAAAAAAAGAAATGCTACGTCCATAATATTTTTACAATAAATTCTAAGTAGCCAAGTTGTTACAGGCTATTATTGATGGCAAAAAATAACTTTAGTAGAGGATTCATATTAGAACCAGTAATTATTTAACACCTAGAATTTATTGTGAAAAATATTGTGAATGTAGCACTTAAAAAAAAAGCAATACACAAAAATTCACAATATTTTTTACAACATGTGGATGTACATCACTCTTTTATTTACCAATATCAATCTACCATACTAACAAGTGTAAAAAATTTTGTCAAATTTTTTATGTCTATAAATTTTCTAAAAACAAATTCTGTAAAGTTTATGGTAATTAATAATAATTTTACATTTAAAACAAAATAATAGAATTTAAGAAATATTTAATTTTTTAACGTCATATTTAAATACATAAAAATCTCCATTTCAGTTTTCGCGTTAAGAATCTTCTTTGAATTTCAGCAAAAGGCGGGATAAAGAATCAACGTGGAAAAAATTGACACCCACCTACCATTGGAAAAATACACCTTTTTTTGTGAATTATAGTCCAAAATAACCGGCACAAAGGGAATTTTTTTCGAGTCTAAATCTTCTGTCCCACTTTTTTTTTTTTTTTTTTTTATACTCCACCAATAAAAACTTAGTGAAATAAAAAAAGTGAGACAGAAAATTTGAATTCATTCTTTCTAGTTTCCACGAAAGTGTTATTTATAATTTGTACTAAAACCGGCCTAATAATTTGTGGTACTGAACTTCATGTATATATATACAGCCTTCTCTTGTCCAAAACTTCTGCAAGTTCGTGTTCGAATATATTTTCCTCCTCTTCATAACAAATTATCAATGACAGGTTTCGTGCCTAAACCATTTTCAAACCTTCCAGTTCCGCCTCCTTCGACCACTTTCACTGTCACAATCGCAAACCCTCCGCCTGTGATCACGTACTAAGATTAATATCTCTACTAAAGTTGTTGTTCGACTTTTTCTGAATGATATATCTCTAATATTTTTCTCTTTTTTAACAGGGAAGAAACACAGTTTCTTCTGGGCGTCAAAATCGCTGCAGCAATAATTAGCCTCGTGATTCTCATCGCTGCACTATACAAGTATTGGATCAGTAATTATTTCAGCAACGGCGGCCAAACAGTTCTCAGCAGCAGCGTTACCAGTACCGGTGGTGACGTTGTTATCCAAGTTCAACCTCCAACTCTGAATATGACCGACTTTGCCTTAGCCTCGGTCCGATAATGACAAATACACCGCACATGACACATGTACATAATTTTTAGTTCATGCATACAGTAAAATCTCGCATCAAACGTAGTTTCCATGCTCTGTTTGTGTTGGTAATACCATTTTTTTTTTTTGGTTATGCATAGTTAAATAGGGTACCATGCATGGTGTGAGCTTTGCACAGCTTTCATGCTTGTTATATATCGTGTTGATATGTTTTGTTGTAAACTTGTAATTCCCTTTTTCATTGAATAAATTCTTATTAAAATTCAAAACAAATCTTATTACTCTGCACTTCAATCAAGTCAGGAGGATTTTTCGTAGTATGGGAATTTGGTTCATCAATAGCTCGACTGTTGCTGCAAAGATTTCAACACCATAAACTGTTACATAATACGTCGGGGTGGCATCCAGCAGGTATTAGCAAGATATGCAAAATCCATTTATTCTCCTTATTGTATTTGGCTAGTCTGTTTTACAGGCTCAACTCTTATCTGATAGTATTGAGGTTTAGCAGTTAATGAATACAATTATTTGGCTTTCAAAAAATAAACGGATATATACATGTAGAAGTAAATATAAAAAAGAAAATGGCTCAATCAGTGGCCTCGATGGTTTATTAAAGAAAAATCATGGTAGACAGAAACAGAATCAGGATTTAAACTCTTAGAGAGGCCAAAAACATAAACTCAAAAAAGAAAAAGAAATTAGATGACTTGATGGTTTATTGAAGAAAAATTATGGTAGACAAAAAGTTGCTTTGTGTTACGCGAATATTCTTCAAGGCATGAACCATGAAAATTGATAGTTACGAAGATGACTTGAAAGTTTAGATTTTTGGTACCTCGAAAGAATATGTTGATTGAAATGAAAATCTCACACTTTTGGATGCAATTCAGATCATGAACAGATATCAACTCTGTCGATTTCAGTTTTTCGAAAATTTCTTTGAGGATCTTAAAAAATTGGGATATTAACATTAAGGGTTGTATATGGTAACTATTGAAATATCCATAAAAAAAGAAAAAAATAAAGAAAAGAATAGTGATGCAGAAGAAAACGGAGAGCACCGGGGAGGAGTACAAATATTTTTCCCCATTTTCCATTTTATACTCCACTATGTATTAATTTTGATTTTCTTATATAATAATCACTTCGGAAAACCCCAATTTTTTTCTTCTTTTTCTTTTTTTGTGGTGAAACAAAGTTAAAAATAAAAAATAATTACATGTGGTCTATTAAAATTATTGATGAAACATAAAATGAATCACAGAAATGAGAGAGATGATTTTTATCGGTGAAAAAAGCAAGATAGAGGGAGAAAGAAAGTAATGGACAGGTCATTTGGAGTATGCAACTACTACCGAATAAGATGCGAATAAATTGAGATCCCCGTGCGAACTACAAGCCTACACCTTAGATGAGGAATTCGTTGTGATCGAATGCGTGGGTCATGGACATTTGTTTTCACGATAGTACAGTTCTATCAACTCAACATTACAAATTATCACTAAACTCGTAGGTGATGGAGCGTAATGAGGGTAAGAAGCAAGTAGTAAGAATATCAGGTAGCTGATAACGAAAAATTGGCCAGCTAGTAGCTACAAGAGATAACCCTTTCAAAATCAATTAAGAAAGAACTTGTTACGAGGTATGAATGAGGCAATGATCTTGAAGGAAGAAGAGAACTGTGAGATAGATGAAATAGAAGCTATAGCAACTCTTTGACCTGTCATTTTGTTAAAAAATATAGGAAACACAGAGGTTACAGTGGAGAGAGGATTCATTGGCAATGTTCCAGGTTCTTCCAACAACACCAGACTACTCAACTCCCGGAGGTTAGTATAGCATTTGGGATTTTGGCCTTTAACCGTTTGGGTTCAAGTTATTCAGTCTTCGTCTTGGGCTTGGGCCCTGCTTAAAGATTTTTTTAAAATAATATTTATACGTCAGCCGTAGCACTACCATGTCAGCTCTTTTATGAGTTTTTTTTTTTTTTTTTTTTTTTTTTTTTTTAAGAAAAAGAAAATTGATAGTGCATGGTATTATGTTTTTGAAAGAGTTTACTATTTAAAATTTTAAACTCTATGAAGGGGGAGTATCCTTGAATTGAGATCTAGTACATTGGTTATGGTTATTGCATTGTGCAATTGTAGTTTTTTAACAATTAAGATTAAATTTAAAAGCCTTTTTATTTTTATTTTTTGTTTTTTATACTTCTATACTTTTAACTATTCTCTCTCACACTAAGGAGAAAGGGGTAATCGCACGGTGGATCCAAATAAAGTTTCCTCCACCTCAAAAGGCAAGTTTATGTGATCCAGTACATTGGTTGTGGTTATTGCATTGTGTAATGGTAGTTTTTTAACAATTAAGATTGTAGTTTTTTAACAATTAAGATTAAAGTTTTTTTTTTGGAATAACAATTAAGATTAAACTTAAAAGCCTTTGATTTTGATTTCTTTTAATACCTTTATATACTTTTCTAACTATTCTCTCTCACACTAAGGAGTAATCAGTGATCGCATGGTAGATCCAAATAAAGTTTCCTCTATCTCAAAGGCAAGTTTATGTGATGCTTTATTACAATGACTTGGACACCACGAAAAAATGCTATCGCAAAAGCTTCTAGCATGCTTCATAACACTGTAGCAGGTGACCTACTCCCACAATTAGGGTTGTCCACAAGTCTGGCAGGTCGGATTTGTGCCCAACCCGCAACCGACTCATAAGAGATCGGATAGGTAGGTGCCTAACCCACAAGTAACTTGTAAGAGGGTCAGGTTTCACAGGTCAATTTTTCGTCAGGTGGGCATCGGTTTCGGGTGAAGCCGAAATCCGCTAGAAACCACAGAAAAACGGTGAAAATTAGCGAGATCTCTCCTGATCCGTTCAAGATCCAATGAGATCTAGCTGGATCTGGTAGAGATTTCGTCAAATCCGATGATTTTTCCCCCCAAATCGTGCTAAAAATCGCCAAATCTGGTGTATTTATGCCGAATATGATTATTTTGGTCGCCGAAATTTGCCAAATCAAGCTGAAAAACTCGTTCGAAAGCTTGAGAAATTGTCAGAATCTGATGTCTATGGGCAGGTCAAGTTTCACGAGTTTTGAAAGGGGGGACTCAAAACTAACCCACTGATGTTGGGTTTTGGAGTTCGAGACCCACGTCCGACTGCTGAAGCAGTCAGATCGGGTGGAAGCAGGTCGGGTACAGGCGGGTTGGGTGGGTAGGCGGGTGGGTTGGACAACCCTACCTAGAATTGGAAAACAGTCTTAGGATTAAAGCAATTTTTTTTTTCTTGCCACAGTCTAGTCAGCACAAGTAAGGAAGCCATACTAGTCACCCAAGCCCCTTTAACCATATTTTTTTTAACAAAAAAATAAAAAAAGATTCATTCCACCTCCAATTGTTGTACACCCAGATCTTAATCAACTTCATGTGCTTTTCTCACGACAAAGGATGTCTATTTTATCCTTTGTAGCACCATCCTTCAAACATTCTAAGTGTCACTCCAATGCATTGACCTCACAAGTCTCAAATGAGAATGGGTAATGATCTCTACTTTTTCCTTGCAAAGCTCACAAAGAAAAGGTAGGGACCAGGGACGGACCCAGGTGAGGGCCTGAGGGGGGCCTGGGTTCCCCCTGGGCCCAAAAAAAAAATTTTTAGTAGGTAAAATTTTCCAAAAAAAAAAAGAGACTTGGGCCCCCTTATCAAAATGACTTGGGCCCCCCCTATTCCAGCCCGGCCAGCCCAGTCAAGAGCCCTTAGCCCATACCAGACTGTCTCCCCACTTGCTTCAGCTTCTTCTTCCTCGCTTTTTCTTCTCCATTCTTTGTTTTTCTTCAACTTTACCGCCTCTTTGTTCTTTGGTATTTCTAGTTTTGAACGCTTATTGCTATATCTTGTTTTGTACACTAGAGTCCCACTCCCACGCAAATACTGAAGTCTTTAAATGAGTCAAAAGTTTTCAAAATTTTCAAACTTATCTCCAAGCATTCACGTGTCCTAGCTTTAACCTTTGCACATTAATTTTTTTTTCATTACTGCATTTTGTAAGGCTGTAAGCACATGTACTTAGTACTATTATTAAACTACAACTCTTCTAAATAAAAAAAATTATACTGCAACCATAATTATTAATATTTAAAGGAATTATTATGTTAGACTTTAAAATCATTTTATATTTTTAAGAGAATATATATATTTAGCAGTAATCTCGAAGTAGTACAGCGGTATTAACCGGTACCAAAATATTTTGTTTCTCTAGCTAAATCGAAACCGTATCTGGTATGGTATTGACTCTCTTGGATAAGAGAGATAGAGAGAGAGAGAGAGAGAGTAGACAAAGACAAAGAGATAAATAAAAACAAAGACCAAAGCCAAAAGACAAAATAAATCATATAATATAGAAAATTGTCACACAAATTTAAAAAAAATACTAGTAATTCACTTGCGCATATTGTTAACTTATAATGCTAAATTAGATAAATTTATAAATTGAAAAGAAGTGAGAAATACTGAATTTATAATTAAATGCATCATGCATATTACCTAGATTCTAGTATTTGTCTTTAGTTAGTAACAACATCCATTTGTGAGATAATATATAATATGTCTTTGGTTTGTATTTTGTTTTTATTGGTAGATGATTGTATCTTAATATATTAAAAAATAATAATTTTTGGGTATTTGTCTTAGTTGATAGTTTATTAATACTATATAGATGCGTATTTGAAAAAAAAAAATTTCACTTATCTTCGGCCCCCCCCAACTTGAAATCCTAGGTCCGTCCCTAGTAGGGACGATATGCTTTAATGCAAATAGGTTTGTTTTGTGGGCATTAATGTAATAGCACATTTTGAAATGCTCTCCTTATGAAGACCTTTACCTTGGTAGGGACTCTAACTATCCAAACCCGAGTCCACGTTGCCTTTAACGGCTCATTGTAGACATTCCATTTTATGCTCTCACTAACTTAAGGCTTAATGATGACAGAGATCAAGCATTAGCCAAACAAAGCACAAGATTGTCCAAAGTGTTTTAAAACCCTTAATCTTGCATACACAGGGTTTATATCGCAATTACCACAATTGAATAACTTATTGGTATCAATAAGCCACCCAAAAGTTATGCTATATGTGATGATACTATACTCTACTAAAAACATAACACTAGATTGTTCTTAACCTATATCCCCAATATGCAATAACTAATTTGGCCTTAATGTTATTGGGGTTTGGATGAAACTAAAAAAAAAATAACATCAAAATCGTCGATGGCTGAATGTAATGAGAGGTAGTAGGTGACGGGCATAGCAGAGGACGATCAAAGCATCCGTTATCTCCTTCAAATACCAAGCAAAAAAGCATGATTAAAGAGAAAATGGGTTTAGAGGAAAGAATAAAAGGTGAAGGCCCTCACCAGGCTTTAGTTGCCTATGAAGAGATTATTGAAAGAAAAAAAATAAGATTGAAAAATATAGGAAAGACAGTGTTTGTGTGAGAGAAATATTGAAATTTGAAAAGCTGAAATAAACACTTACCGATGAAGAACTAATGACCATATATCATCTATGTTGAAACTTTAAAACAAGATGAGTTCTTCCATATTAAGCATAATGTTAAAGAGGCAATAGCCCGTTTTTTTTGTAGTGAAACTTGATGTAAAGGAAGGGAGAGAGAGTATGTCCAAGCCATTGACAGCTCCACATGCAAGACAGGGTGGTCACATTGACTTGCAAAAAAAATGTATATATACACTTGTCAAAAAAATATTATATGCTAAGTTAATTTATTGTGACCACCCTAATAAAAATGTTGAATACTTTAATTTGAGAATTACAAAAATTTGGGTTCAACAAAAATAAGAGTACAACATTTTTATAATAATTTCACAACAAATCCAATGTGTTAAGCTGTTATTGATTCTAATTTGACCCTAATACTGATATTATTTTTTTACTTACTAATAATAATTTTTACATAAGATTTATTGTAAAAATGTTATGGACATAACGTTACTCTAAAACTAATTCTACTCCCAATCATAATCCTTAATCCCTTTTATAAATAAAAGAATGAAGCTTAAAATAACAACAATAAATATTAGCTTAAATAACAACAAACATAAACCAAACAACGATAAGCGAACAAATTATTCAACAAAAAGCCTATTAAAAAACAAAAAGATAAAAATCACTAATCATTCAAATTTGTAGCTTGTTCAACCTATTCAATAAAGTAATCTCTAATTACATTTTTCCCTAAAAGAAATGGTACCAAGAAAAATATTGTAGTTGTGAGCTCTCCTTGATGGTGCCGATAGTTATACTCTTTTTTACTTTGTAGTCGCAACAATTTTGATCTCCTTAATGACTTGACTTGCATGGCAGTTGTAGCAAATATTCAAGTTATTACTTTATAAGATTTTATATAATTTAAATTTCTTAGTGACCAGCCTAAAAAAATTCCTAAAGCTGCTACTAGTCCACGCATGTGCAGCAAAGTTCAGTAAGACTCTACCATTTAGTGTATTCTCGGATGATTAATCCTCCCCTGCAACCTTAATTAGCCCACTGATTTTCATTGGGACCAAACTCATATGAATGGGTGAGATTGCGTTATTGCCTTCCATAATGACAATTCAACTGATGATATTGTTTTCCCTAGATTGAGAATTTTATAATTAGAGTTGTCACTTATTTTAATCTTAGGGAAAAAAAAAAACCATGCAATAAAATAAAGTCCTCATTTTATTGATTAAATTGAAACTTTACATTTGATATAAGATAACTCTACAAGGCATTGTGGTCCTAAAAAAAAAATCTAAGAATTACATGGTTTTGGTCATAGTTACATTCTAAAAAAATAAAATTACATTAATAAACCCCAATCTATGAACCATTAATGGTCATGGATTCATGTCATGCAATCAAAGCATCCAAACATGTCGCAAACAAGAAAACAACATGTTATTTATGAGAATATGTATTGAAAGATTATGGTTTTGAAAAGGGTTTTTATTTTGAAAATTTAGGGTTTTGTAAATACTAGTTTTTTGAATGAATGAAATTAAGATTTAAGAGAAATGAAAATATGGAGAATGAGTGAAAAATAAACCAAAATGGCTTTAGTGGTTAGAAAAGAAAATTTTGTAGAGGAAAATTTTCTCTTCTTCACTATAAGGGGTGATACAGGTCGCATAAGGGTGATTTGTAGTGTCTCTATGTTGACACCTCATTTTGCAACCCGCATTTAACCTCACTTAGAGAGTAAAAGGGTAATTCCACCTTGGAAATATGCATCTCAATTTTGGTCATTAGATCCTTAATCTCATTTCACCAAAATGATCTTGATGTTGTAACGATCAAATCGATTAGTTATAAGCCCTAATCGGACCATCAAATTGAAAGTTATCATCAAATCAAGTTTTAATGGCCGAGATGCACTATCACAAATTGAGTCCGACCTTATGTGATTATGAACAATTGATTCCAATTGGTTATAATTATAATCAATTTGAAATTAATGATGTGTCATAATTTGATTGGTTAGGACTACATTTTATGGTAAGGTTGCATACACCTAATTAATTAGATAGTTAAACATTAATTATTCAATGAGTAATTTGTGCAATTATCTTTTAATTAGGGTAAATTTGGAACTAATTAGGTCTGAAATGGGAGTGATTGGAGCTTATTAATGTTAATTAGAAACTAATTTGGGACCTATTAATGATAATTGTGCTGAAACCATTTTTCTAAGAAATGACCTCTGCTCACTATTTCATTGATATCTCTTAGATTATTTTGAATCTGTGAATGAGGTTAATTTTCCCAGAAACTAGACATCCAGGGCTTCAATTTGAGCACAAGAACGACACAATTCCGATCAAAATTGAGTCAGATATGAGTTTTCAAAGTTGGCTCTACAGGCTGTTACAGCAGCTACGGGAAAACCGAATTTTGGCTTGCTCCCCACTCCCACAAATCTCTCCATTTAATGCACCAAATTTCCCCAAAGGCTAAAATGAGGTCTAGGTTCATGATTCATTGTCAACCCTCATTAATGGCCTTCCATTCATATTTCCTCCACCACTACTATATAAACCCACCTCTCCTTCATTCCAAGAAAAAACGAAAAAACCCCCCTCTCTTCTCCTCTCTTGAGTTCTAGGAAGTTGAGTAGTCTTGTCATATTTTGGTCTTCTTGAGACTCAAAATATTGAGTGAGACTCACTCTTCCTCTCCTAACTCTTCCTCTCCTAACTCTTCTTTTCCTCCACCCATAAAACCTCCCTCAAGAGTCTCCTCATCCACCATATGGATCTTGCATGAAGGTATAATCGCTTCCCCTAACTTGTTTTCTATATTTCCATGATGAGATTTTAAGATTAAAGCATGATATTAATTATTTAAATTCCTTTGAATATGTTTGAATGTTCATATGTGTTCTTCACATGTTCTTGGTTGTTCATCACATGTTCATGCATAGCACTAGTTTTAATCCTAAATTCACATCAAAAATATGAAAAACATGTTTATTTCATAATTCTTTCAAATTTTTGAATCTAGGGTATCACCATCCACACACATTCACTAAAATTCATTTTTCAATCCAAATGCCATGCTTAATAAATTGAATTAGGGTTCATCACATGCACACACCTTAAATTCAACATGCAAATTTATTGACATATTGGATGATATGATATGAATGTTGGCCACCATAGTCTAGAAGACCGGTTTCACCGGGCAAGGTGGGTGCCTAACACCTTCTCACCTTGTAACATAGCCTCCGAACTTAGATCAAGGGTTAGTAGATCAAATGCTTGTCCATGTAATTTTCAATTTTTAGATTGTAACTAGAAAACAAAGCCATGTACTTTTTCTTAGATTGTATCTAGGACCAAAGCCATGTAATTTTCCTATGACCAATGTAAATCCAATTGAAAATTAATAAAATGATGAATTTTTCAATTTTGGTTTTCTTATTTTTCCAATAATTAAATAAGTGGCGACTCCATTGTAAAACTCTTAATCTAAAGGGAAAAATATAACTAGTCGAACCTCCATTTTGAGAGACAATAACACGACTCCACCCATTCACGTGAGTTTGGCCCGACAACTCATTATAAAAAGGGCCGGGGGCGCGGTCTCTCACACTCTAGATTAGAAAATTTGAGAGAGAGAGAGAGAGAGAGAGAGAGAGAGAGAGAGAGAGAGAGAACCGATGAAGTAAGGGAGAAAAGTCAAAGAATTAAAATAAGAGAAATGTAGGTTATGTAGACAAAAAGAAAGAACATATGGCACAAAAACGGGTTGACTTGGTTGACCCAAAACTCAACCCGAATCAACCTGGACTTACACGAATTTGGGTTAATCCATTTTTTGTGGGGTCAAAAAATCCGCCTATATGCATAATTCTTCTTCAAAAATGCTATGTTCAAAACCTGTTTCACAACACTTACACATAAGACAATAAATTTTATATGGTAAGATGTTTTTTATGGAACAAAAGTAATTTCAATTGTGAATTTAAATTAAAACTAATATCATTTAAATTTTGCTGTGAAAATATTATGGAATGAGTAGTTTTCATTTTTCTTTGGTTCGAACAAAGTTTGTAGGTCTTGAAGTCGAATTTTATCGGGTTGAGGTTGAGGGTTAAGTGGAGACAACAAAGATTAAGACAAAATAGTGAGGAGTTGTTTGGCCACTTCTTGAGATTGGGTGGAAGATTAGAGTAATGATATTTCAAACTCTCTGTACACCAATTTTTTTTTTAAAAAAACCATTAAATAATATAGGTTACATACATAAAGTGTACACTGTCGGCCAAAATGATTGCACTACCAATACGGATTTGGATCAGGTGCAATACCTAGGGTATTGCACCTGATGCAATTGCAATTAAGGGTTGAGATTGAAAGTTGAAAAAGTAACTTTCAATCTCAACCATTAAATAAAATATATTAAAAAAGAGTTAAAAAGTTAAAATTAAAAAGTGAAAAAAGTAAAAAAAGTTGTGAGAGAGAAGAGGTGAATTGCACCGGGTGCAATACCCCTAGGTATTGCACCTGATCCGAATCCCTACCAATACCACTCCAGCACACAAGATTGTACAGAAGTCTAGAATCATTCATTTTAATGAAACTCGTTTCTTCCGTTTCCTTCGTCAACCCAAAGGCTGATGCGGCACAAGGCTTGCATCATCACTCATTGCATCATCACTACGCCAAATCGTTCTAATTCGCTTTATAACATCAAGAGTTGCTGGTTTTTCAATTTTTATTGCTACATGGATTCCAAACCTACGGCTAGCCAGAGGTTTGGGATCCAAGTATCTGGTGGTATAGCGGTATACCACCAGATACTGCGGACTCCTTTTCGCTACTTTGTCACGCACCGATACGTGAGATTAAGACAGGCATCATTCCTCGAAGTTGCGTTGTTGTTGCCTGGGGTGTGAGGTCATAACGTCTATATAAGTCTCAAGCCATCATGTACCAACTCAGTGAACTCACAACCATTTTCCTTCAAGCAAGTTCATATCAAATTATCAATGGCAGGTTTCATGCCCGAGTCATCATTTTCTAGCTTTCCGATTCTGCCTCCTCCTGACACTTTCATAATTGTTAGAGTCGCAAACCCTCCACCTTATTTGTAAGTACTAACAGTACTTACTAAAGCTGTTCATATTTTTTCGTAGAAAATGTTAAGGAATAGCTTAAGACCATTGATTATAAAGTATTTTTAGAAACTTTTTATAATAAAAAAAATAATTAGTTTTTTAAAATAATTTTTTATATTTTTCATATAAGTGATACTAAAATTTTCTTAAAATAATTATAATTATCAATCTCTAATACTTTTCTGATTTTTTTTAATAGGGAAGAACAATTTCTTTTGGGTGTCAAAATCGTTGCAGCAATCTTTAGCCTCGTAATCCTCATTGCTGCATTATGCAAATATTGGAGTAATTATTCTAGCAGTATTGGTTGCCAAACATCTTCTGGCAGCAGCGTTACCAGTACTGGTGGTGACATTGTTGTCCAAGTTCAACTTCCGGCTCCGAATATGATCGACTACTCTGGCTTGGCCTCGGTCTAATATTCTGATAATGACCAGTAAATTGTATATGTACTCATGTATTCACATACCCGTAGGAATGGAAATTATCCAGTATATTTGTTGGCAAATGTTAGACTTATGGTTAAGTTATTAAATTCATTATTTTTTAAAAGTTTAAATTTTTGAGACAATTGATAATTTAACGTGATATTAAAGTATGAGATTTTGAGTTCGATTCTTAATCTTCAGAACAATCGGTAATTTAACAGTAAAACACGTTTAAGTTATTGAGTAATATGTTACTTAGATTAAAGAAAGTTGTTACTTCTTAAAACACGCTCCTTTAAATTATCTACTTTCTTTCAATTCTTTTTAACGAAGTTCAATTAATTTATTATAAAAAAAATCTTTAAAAAAAATTGTACTCATGTATAAATTCTTATAAGAGAAACCAATACCATCATGGTTTCTGGGTGAATCCCACATTCCGGTTACTTGTCATACTCTCATCTCTCATGTACACCCACGCGCGAGGGTGTGAATTTTCGAGAGCTTCCAATAGTATAAGAGTCTGTTTGGATAAAGTTTATTGTTGAAAATTAAAAATTGAAAATTGAAAACACTATAGCAAAATAATTTTTAAATGTTTAAATAGTACTGTAAACCCATTTTTAATAAAAAATTACTAAAAAAATACATGTACAGTACAGTACTCGCACAGTGTAAACAGTATATGCACTGCACACTTTGTCTCCAAGCGACAGAAAAAAAAAAACCCAGTCTTAAAACGCAGCCACAATTTAAGCTCAATCTAAACGCATTCTAAGTCTACGCACGGACAGCGGGCCACGAGGCCCACCTTGGCATGCTAGTACCACTAGACATGGCAAAACGGGCAGGTCAGGTCGGGTTCGGGTCGGGTCAGGTCAATCGGGTTGTGGGTCAAACGGGTCACGGGTCAAAAACGGGTCATCTCAAGCGGGTTAAAAACAGGTTCGGGTCAATCGGGTTTCGGGTCGGGTTGACCCGTATTGACCCATATTTTTCACATGATTTTTTTTTTTAATAAATAAAACAACATGTATTTGTCATTTGAAAAGTTATGCAACAAATTATTTTATATAAAATGCATTATTTTGACTTTAACACTTATATCAAGAATGAATTCAGTTAAACTTATTAATACTTATTCAATAATTTTAAAACTATACAAATCTTAACATTGTTATCTAAAACAAAATAACGCAAACATAAGTAAAACAAATATACATGTTTTATTTCTACACAATATCAACATTTCAAAATATAAAACAAAATTACAAATAACTTATTGGATAACTCATTTGATAAAGAATAAAAACATATAAGAAATTTACAATCTTGAAAATTAATTTTATAATGTATTATCAATTGTGGTTGGCAATCTATTTCAATTTGAGATATACATTAAAATTTGATTGCTAACTTATTTATACATGGTCTCTTTTATGAATATCATATCATTGTTAAGCAACACACACTCTAGGAAATATCATAATTTATTTTAAAAAGTCGTTTATTTTGGACATAAATTGTTAGAAAATGAGTCTAAGCATTCATAATTTATGCTAATTTGATACTTTAGCTTCACTATTTTTACACTTGTAAATGTTTCTTACACATATCTACAATTTTAAATCTATATTTTTTACTCTACTATAACCATATTATCTTGGCACGTACTTTGCTATTTGAAATCTAAAAATCTTTACTCATTACAGAATGCTCAACTTTTTATCTTTCAATTAATTTGCATATGTAAATGTATCAATTGTTTCCTTAAATCTCACAATAAGCAATTAAACTACTATTGTCTTAATTTTACTCTTTTTTAACCAAAAAAAAAAAAGTTTAAAAAAGTTATTCGGGTTGCGGGTCGGGTCGGGTTGACCCGCAAAAAACTTGAAAAACTCGGGTCGGGTCACGAGTTAACCCGTTTTTGTTTCGGGTCAAAAAATCGGATTCGGGTTGAGTATTTTTCGGGTCGGGTCGGGTCAGAAAATTTTGACCCATTTTGCCATGTCTAAGTACCACTATTACTCGCACATATATATTCCGCCACGCGCCGATGTGAATTTTCAACTTTTGGAGTACTCTGTACTCCTGCAAAATGATGGAGACGTGTGGATTTTTGAGACGGTCTTTTTCAAAACTGTTGTGGCACACACCACATTGGTATACTTTAAAGACTCTCACGTGTAAAGCCACGCGCTAATGTGAATATTTGGCCTTATTAAACATCTTATTAAGATCTACTTATTTTGTTAAAACTGATAATTTTTTGTTTGAAAGTAATATAAATAAAGATAAAAATTAGTTGAAATGATATAATGAGACTCATGAATGGTACCCAAAAGTGCAATAAGATCTATAAATAGTAGCAAAAATAAGTTAAATCGTAAAATAAATTGGTAAAATTAATCATACCAAACGAAAAAAAATGGTAAAATTAATTCTACAACGTGGAATGTTATTTTAATGCATTAAAACCTACTTTATATATTTTAACACACAATTTTATAATACACCATGAATCATATATTCTATTTTAACATTCAAGTATTCAACACATTAAAATAGTCCTAAAATTACCTCAGCTGTATTAAAAAATTAGAAGACAAAAATAAAAATGAAACAAAGCAGAATAGTAGCACCAATGCACCACTGTCCTTCCACTACCACTAGGAACACCAAGACCACCACATAAATACCAAATTAACACCACAAACCACCACCCAAAATTTCCAAACCTAGCCACAACACCACCACTGCCACAATCAACAACCATTGACCAAAATCATTCCAAAGCCAACCACAAAAGCACTACCACAATTCCTATCCACCACCTACTGCAAGACCCAATTCAAAAAAATCAACCCAATTCCAACTGCCAAAACCAAATAAGAAAAACCAATCCTCCTTTCTCTATGGCTATTACCATCCACGCCAAGCTAGGCTCCAACCCAAGCGGCGCACAATGCTGTAACTCGAGAGAGAAAGTATAGGGGTTTGACAAGATTGACAAGATCAAGTGGATCGATGAGAGGCGGTGGCGATGAATGATATAACGAACAGTCGTAGTGATAAGGGTGGACGATGAATAGTGGGGGTTGGTTTGAGAGAGAGAGAGAGAGAGGAGATTCGGCGATTTTTTTATTTTATCATTTGGTATGTTCCATTCTATTAGTATATTGGTACAGTCACAAATGCTACAAATTTTAGCATTTGAGATATCTCATGTGGCTTGTATTTGTATTAAAAATTTAGCATTTAGCACATTTGATGCTAATGCTCTTGTAGATTGAAAAAATTACACTTTATCAATAGTAAAACTAAAAAAATTAAGCTCAATTAACCAATTATATCCAAAATAAAAAAACTGTGCCCTTTAAAAAATTCTAAACAAAAATAATTTTTTTCTTTCCCACACTCAAAAATTAAAAAAAAAAAAAAAAAATCTTAACAACTAAGTAATAGCAAAATCAGAAATTGAAACAGCTGCACACAATTAACAAAAAAGTCATCCCCTAACTTAAAGTTTTGTCTCTGTACCTGATGAGAAAGTAGGACCTACTAGGTAGTGGGTCCTGACTCCAAACTCGGAGCTAAAGATCAATGATGCAATGGGAACAAATAGGGATGTCAAAAAAACGAGTGTAACTTTAAATTAAGAAATCTTGTTTCCGTTGATGTTTTGGGCTGTGTCCCATTCATACTTTTAAATTAAGAGCTCTAGCATCCTTGGTTTTGAGTGGGTGAGCAAGCATGAGAGTGTGTTTTGCGGAGAGAAGTGTTTGATTTGTTTTGTATTCTGATTTTGGCATAAAATGTGTATGTGAGTAAATGTGTTATGGAGTAGTAACTAAAAAAACCACAAGTGAGTAAAATATCAAAAATAAAAATCACATATAAATAAGTTGAACTTTGAGTAAACCACAAATGGGTAAGTTGTAATTTCTAAAAAAAAATATATATATATATATAGATGGACCGTTTTAATTTATTATTTCTTTGATAAAAAATTAACATCGGCTCGTGACTTTAGGTGTGAGAGACCAGAGTCGGCTGTAAAATTCTAGTCCAATCGACAAGTATCTTTCCACGAAGGTGTAAGTGTAACAAGTAATTATGTCAAATAATTTGCAAAACTTTGTAATAGACCGACGCAGTTACCACACCCGCCTACATATATAAGTCCAAATCATCTGCAAGTTCAAATCCAGTTCCACCACGTTGCCCAACCGTCCTCCTCTTTGTAACAAATTTATGTGATAGGTTTCATGGCCAAACCATTTTCAAACTTTCCAGTTCCATCTCCTTCCACCAGTGTCAAATGGGTAGGTTTGGGTAAGTTTGGATTGGACATAATTGGGTTGGCTATATAAAACTCATTTACCCATTAAAACCCATTTAATTAATTGCTTCTAACCTAAATCCAACCCAACCCAATTGTAATGGTTAAACCCTAACTCACCCAATTACCCAATTATCTAAATTACTAAAATGCCATTAAAGTAAAAACACCAACACTTTCTTGGATTTTCTTTTCCACTCTCTTTAGTCTCCATTATTGTGATTAAAAAATTCCACATCAGCAATTATATTAAAAATCCAAATAAAAAAAATATTTTCTTTTCTTTTCTATTTTCTCTCACTTTCTTGGCAACCAAACAGTACAACAAATACAAAGAAATGTCATTTCAAGCTCAAAACTTTCCTAGGAAAAAGAAAAGACAAAGAAAAAAAATTTCTTTACAATGGCCTCAGTTGGATAAGAAGAAGAAAGGAGGAGATTGTGGAATGAGGCTTGGGATGAGAGAAGCTTTTTTTTTTTTTTTTGACTGATGAGAGAAGCTTGAGAAGCTCGGCGTTAGCGAGGCAGAGCTCAGCGTTCTCGTGGCGGAGAGACTCGGCCTCAGAGAGAAGATCGATGAGGCGAGCTTGGCAGAGATCGTAGTGGTTGTTGAGTTATTGGTACTGGAGGATCAATCGAGCTTGGTTGAGGCGATTCTGAGTGGATGAAATGGCGTCATCAATGGAGGAGGAACACGTGGATGGGCTGCTCATGAGGGAGATCGAGTGGTGGTGGTGGTCGGTAATGGTGATTTTGACAGTTTCTTCATGCAGTGGAGTTGATGTTGCGGTGGTCGTGCTGGTGGTTGATGGAGGAGACGCGTCGTTCTCCATTTGTGTCTGAAACTTTCCCGAGAAACAAACAAGGAAAAGAAAATCTTAGAAATAAGTTCTAAGTTACAGAATCTTCTAGAATGAATGAAACAAGTTCAAAAGATTAGAGAATAAAAACCGACCTGATAAGGTTTTGTCTGGAGAAGAATAATGAAAGATCAAAGAGAGAGAGAGCAAGCGAGAGAGAGAGAGAGAAGTGCTTGGAGGCCGAGAAAATGAAGGAAAATGAAATCCCTAAAACACTGAAACGTCTGAGTTTTTTTTTTTTTTTTGGAAGGACTGGGTTGAATTTGGGTAAATTATTTTTGGATTAAATGGGGCTCATTGGGTTTTTAGTTAAAACCCAATAATCACTGAGTCTAATTAGATTGATGCTCATTTAACTCAGCTAATAATTGGGTGGGTTTGGGTTCAATTAGAGTGGGTAGGTTTGGGCGGGCAAATGAGTTTGGGTTTACTTGGCCACCCCTATCCACCACTTTCACTTGTGTCACAGTCCTAAACCCTCCATCTCTGACCATGTACTAATTAACAATCTCTAGTTATCTACTAAAGCTGTTGTTCGAATTTTTCTGAATGATAAATCTCTCAAATATTTTTCTTTTTCTTTTAACAGGGAAGAAGAATTTCTTTTGGGCGTGAAGATCTTTGCAGCAATAATTAGCCTCCTGATCCTCATTGGTGCACTATACAAGTATTGGAGTAATTTTTCCAGCAGTGGAGGCCAAACAGTTGTTGGCAGCAGCGTTACCAGCACTGGTGGTGATGTCGTTTTACAAGTTCAACCTCCAGCTCCGAATACTACGGACCCTGGCATAGCCTTGGTCTGATAATGACCAATATGTACCGTACATGCATGTACAGGATGTTTAATTAGTTCATGCATAAAGCAAAGTCTGGACTCAGCCCGCGTAAATATAATTAAATTTATACTCAATTTCACAACATATTTACATTTTAAGATATTATATATATCTACTAGCTAGAAGTGACACTTAAGCTCGTTGTGAATTTAAGTGTGTGTAAGCGAATGTGTCTTGGCATAGTTTAAGTCTCTTATCACACGTAGTGGTCCGTGCTCTGTTCTTGTTGGTTATATTATGTTATTTTTATTTTTTTTGTGGATTTTACTTAGTTAAACTGGCTGAGGTGTGAAGTTTGCAGCTTTTCTGCTTGTTCTATATTTTGTTTTTAATTTTTATTTTTGAGTGCTCCTTTTTTATTTTAGTTCTATGTCGTGTTGATCTGCTGTAATTCCCTTTTACATTCAATAAATTCTTAATAAAAAAGAAGAAGAAAAAATCAGGGCCTTTTGGACGTAACCAGTCTGCTGATGTTGGGCCTAAGCTCTTTTTTTTTTTTTTTTTTTTTTTTTTTTGAGAAGGTTAATTCCTAATTACTTAAGAGCATTTTTTTTTTTTTTTTTTTTTTTTTTTGAGAAGGTTAATTCCTAATTACTTAATTAATATCTGCTATTTCTTGTCATTTGTATTTCGGTTAAAAGCTCTTCTTTTCCTACTTTGGTTTAGTTTCCGACCAGGTTAGTGGATTCATTTTCTTTTAATTAAAGCACCGAGTTTTAGTAATTAAAAAAAAAGGTACCGAGTTTCAGTATTTTTTACCGTTTTTCTAATTAATAAAATTGTTATTGAAATTTTTCAATGGTTTATTGTTGACTCTACTCAACTCTAATTGATTTTTTTTTTTTTTGGTTACATATACAAGAATTTCTACTCTAGCTTAATCTAAGTGTATACGTGTGTGAAACTCCCTCCTAAGGACTTAAACCCCGGCCCTTGCCCCCCACACCCCACAAGCACTTATACTTGTGGAGTGACCACAGCACCCTTGATTCCTAGTTTTTATTATCTTCTTTTGTAATTATTACACGTAAGTGTTGATTATTATGTTATTTTTATCTTTCTAGTCTTTAATCTTAATGTTACATCATTTTTTTTGGACGTCAAATTTTGTTATCAATGCAAGAGAACTTAGTAACTAAAATAATTTTAATTATTCTATTAATAAATACTTCATTTGGGGTCTTTTTTTTCTTTTTTCTTTTTTTAAGAGATTAAAATGTGTCATTTCTATGTTAAGCCACAAGTTGGGAAAGGATTCCCTCCAAAATCCTCCAATTCTTTCATATTTTTGCTGGATATGCGATACATGTCATTTATTTGATTTTTAAATGTCACGTGTCTTACATCTAAATAAAAATTATAGAGAATCTCATCCTCTCCAAATATGTTTATAAAACAAGCTGAAATTAGTTGTCTTTCTAGACCCAATACAACCTATATATATAAAACGTCATGTCATGTGAAGCTCCTTAATAAACGAACCGTGTTAGAGTTGAAGGGTTTTTTACATGATTAAGAAAATGAGTTGTACTACGATTGACTTATGCAGTCGGATACTCTTATCTCAACACAATATGCTAAATTGCTAACACAAATAGTCATCCCTACTCCAACTTTACACGAAAGTGGTGGATACCAAAAAAATTTACAAAGGGCTTTCTAAAAAAATAAATAAATAAATTGAGAAGAAGGGTTTTTCTCAAATTTGAACTTTTATATCAATGATTAAAAACAAAATTTAAGGCTATTATTTACTTTGTTACAAAAAAAATTATAAATTAAGGTGATAATGAATGAAATTAATAAACATCAATAACATAATAATTAATTTTTAAAATTTTGTATTTAAAAGTTAACTATTAACATGTCAATCCGTAAGATTTACGTAATACTTACATTTAGGAGGAGTTTAGTTCATCGTGATGTTATAGTACACTGTGGGCAAAACTTAAGTACAGTACCTTAGGTTCCCTACTTAAAATTTTGACACCTGTCCAATTTGACATCCAAACAAACGGCGTTAACCCACGGCTTAAATTTTTTTCTTTTTCCTTCTTCCTTTTTTTCCTATGCTATGAGAACCCACAGCTTTAAATCTCCACCAAGAGAGAGAGAGAAAGAATCATAGATCTAAAAAGAAGATAGAAAAGATCAGAAAAGAATTATAGATCAAAAAAGGAGAAAGAATCACAGATCAGAAAAGAAGACAGAATCATAAATCAGAAAAGAAAGAACCCTAGATCAGAAAAGGAGAAAGGAAACAGATACACATACATACACACACACACACACTGACAAAGAGAGAGAGAGAGAGAGAGACAGAAAGAATCATAGATCAAAAAAGAAGAAAGCATCATAGATCAGAAAAGAAGAAAGGAAACAAATACACACACACACAGATATGAGATATTCTTTTTTTTTCTTTCTTTCTTTCTTTTTTGGGTTTTGGGTTTGGAAGAGAAGGGTCATGGGTGGCTTGGAAGAGAAAGGTTTTAGGTTTGGAAGAAAAGCCGTTTGCAGATACAGGTATAAGAAGGAAGAAGATACGGGGTTTTGGGTTTGGAAGAGAAGGGTCATGGGTGTTTTGGAAGAGAAGGGTCATGGAAGGGAAGCGTTTGCAAGTACAGGAAAAAGAAAAAAGATATTTTAGTTTTAACGTTGTTTATTTGGTTTGTTAAATTGGACAGGTGTCAAAATTTTAAATAGGGAACCTAAGGTACTGTATCTAAATTTTGCCCTTACACCGTAATATTAAATTATTATAATCTTACATTAGTATAATCTCAATACAAGAATACAATATTACATTAATTAGGACAATGTGATATATTTTAAAATTGTAGATTACGGTAATATTAGAATAAATAAAATAAACCAAAAATCTTAATATCATATTATTATAATATGCATCACATCAAAAAGTATATCATAACAAACCAAAAAAGATATACTATCTCAATATTTTCCTCAATTCATGTAGGCGCGTGCCTTTACACCTACATAATAAGCCTACACATTCATGCAAAAACTGAAGTAAAAGAGTGCATAATAATTAATAAAGATATAATAATTAATAAAAACTGTTGTAAGTCCATATATTCATGTCCGCGCGTAGCTTACAAGTGAGAGTATCCAAAGTGTGCGAAGGTGGTGGGTGCCAAAACGGCTTTTACAATGGTCTATCTCAAAAGTTATCTCCATCGTTGCTAGAGCATTCCCATTGAGCATTGAAATGATTACAAAACAACTTCATTATCCGATTTTGTACTTATAAAAAGTTTAATAATAGTGCTCCAGCATATATATATATATATATATATATATATGTAAGTTACTATTCACCCATTGTGAATTTAAATTTTATTATTTGATTAGGTAGTATACATTATTTTATTAAGAGAGAGAGATTAGATTAGATTAGATTATATTATATTATTGAGTAGTATATATTATTTTAATGAATTGAATAGGAAAATAAAAATTAGGATATTGAATGTATTGTAAAATGGTATAATATAACTGATAAAATAACTTTTAAAATAATAAAATAAAATTAGGAATGACAACGGGTCAAATTCAGACCGGGTTTTTAGATATCTGAACCCGACCCGCGGGTCTTTACCCATTACTCGAATCCAGTTCGTTTAATAAACTGGTTTTTTTTTAATCCAAACCCGCCCCGTTGGGCTCCACTGCCCCGCGAGCCCGTCCAACTGTTTCTAAGACTAATCAAAAGCCGTGGCCCAATATGACCCAATCATAAAATTAAAAAAATAAATAAATAAAAAATCAATTTTACCTCCAGATTCCAAAAATGAGAAATCACAACCACAGATTTAGAAACACAAATCTCAAACCCAAACATAAACACAAATTAGCTTCTTCTTTTTTTATCTTCTTTGTTAATACAGACTCTTCACTCATAACAAAAAAAAAAAAAAAAAAAAACCACTAATCACAAACACAAATCAACCTATTTTTTTGGCTCTCTTTGTTAATACAGATTTTTCACTCATAAAAAAAATTAAATAAATAAATAAAAACACAAATCATAAACAGAAAATACAATCCCTTCCTCCAATCATCTGATCTCTCTCCGATCTAACAATCCCTACGCTCAGATCTAACAATCCCATGCTCCTCCCATGACAAACTACAACCACCACAAGATCCGTGCTCCTCCATGACAAACTTCAACCACCACGTGATCACTGATGAGAGTGAGGGTGAGGGTAAGGGTGGGCTGGTGAGTAAATGAGAGTGAGGTGATTGGGTAAGGGGCAGCTAAGAGAAAATGAGAGTGAGATTGAGAGTGTGAGTGAAAGAGGTAAGGGGCGGCGAGGCGAAGTGACATCGTGAGTGGAGCGTGAGGTGAGACGAGACTATAGGGCCGTGAAGCTAGTGAGGCCGTGACTGTGAGGGGAGCATCTGAGAACGAGGGAGGGTGGCCGATGGTGAGAGCTTGAGAGAGAAAGAGAGAAGAAAAAGAGGGGGTGGCTGAGAGTGAGGGATAGGTTTAGATGTTAGAAAATGAAATATGAGGAAAAAAGTGATGTTGTAGCGTTGGCAAAAAGACTCTCTACCATGAGTGACGTCCGCTCGAAAAACCGAGACCTCACTAGGGAAGAGGAAGCTGAACTCTGTAGGAGTACAAAGAAGGTCAAGGACGTTCATCATGCTGATTTTAATGATGGCTCAAGCGAGAGTGGCCAATCTCAGGATGCTCAGAATACATGGGGAGCATCAAGAAGAACTTTTAAGGAGAAACTGGTAGGGGAAATACCAGGTGCGTATGCCAAGGCTTTTGATTTCACAGATCTCTTGGGAATGGAAGAGGAGTCAGATGAGGAAATGGAGGAGCTTCGTGAGGGTCTAGTGGCGGTAAAGCTAACCAGGGCAACCAAGAGCCGGATTAGGAAGCCATGGTCAAATGCTTTGATCATCAAGCTGTATGGGAGAACGGTGGGTTTTAACTTCCTTCAAAGTAAGCTAAATATCATGTGGAAGCCATCGAGGAGGCTTGACTATATAGATTTAGGGAACGGTTTTTATATAGTCAGATTTTCAGTCAAAGAAGATATGGATGCAGTCCTCAAAAATGGGCCATGGTTCATTGGTGGGCACTTCCTAACCATACGACCATGGGAGCCTTTGTTTAAACCTGCATGTGCAAGCGTATCGACTATAGCAATTTGGGTCCGGTTGCATGAGCTTCCTATGGAACTATATGAAGTTGAAGTTTTCCAACAGATAGGAGGAGCAATTGGTAAGGTGCTCAGGATAGACACCCAGACAGCCTTGGAATCTAGAGGGAGGTATGCTAGGCTTTGTATTCAGGTAGACATCAATAAACCTATCATAAATACGATTCTTATAGGTAGATTTGAGCAGCCGGTGATATATGAAGGAATCCACAAGCTTTGCTTCGCCTGTGGTAGAATTGGGCATAAGAAAGAGGCGTGTCCGTTCACCATTAGAGGTCCAGCAACGCCGATGGAAGGGAAACCGATGAGTGATGAAGTAAAGGATGGTTTGGTCCATTCAACCAAGCCACGCGAGGTGCATGGAAATCCTAGTACAATTCCAGATAGTGGAACGACGGAGGACAGTAGTGTAGGTACGAAGGATGAAGGGTACGACCCTTGGATGTTAGTGTCACGTAGAAAGAATGGGCAGAGAAAGACAAATAGTACCATGCGCCTTAGGGACCACATAAAGACAAATAGTACCATGCGCCTTAAGGACCACATGAATGTTGGATTGGGGTTAACGTCTCACAATAATTGGCAAGGCTTTATGGGCGGGCCGACAGAATGGGCCAAGTTTATGGGTAATAAAATAGCAAATGAGGCTACAGGGAATTGTAAGAGCAGTGGACCGGCAAAGGTGGGCCTCGGGATTGATTCTAGTCAAGAAAAGGCAAGTGGGAGCCCGACTACCCGAATCAGCGCTTCAGTTAAGGGTAAAAAAGAGATGGCAAGAACAGGGCAACCAAGTTGAATGTTAAGACAGCCGCAGGAAGTGTGGGGACTAATTTTCTCAACACATCTCAGAAGTGGTCTTCGCTCAATAGTATAGGCGATGGAGAGATCCCTAATGGTACCTTCGAGTTCGCAGCCGCTGGCCAATCCGAGGTGGCTACTCATGTTTGGAGGCAAGTTAGTGGTGATACTAGAGGAAATGAGAGCAAAACCCAGTTGGGTGATGAGCGGATTAGAACGGAAACTGAAGCAGGATCGAAATCTTGTCTTCCCGGTGATGACAGACAACGTAAGGTTAGGGATTATTCCTTCCATAGACCCAGCATGGAGGTTATTGCTGAAACTAAGGTGGCGACAGCAGGGAGTCGAGTTAGTCCCGAAGATAGAGTGGATGAGTTTATGGAGGTTGCTGACTCGGTGCCCGGAGGAAGGGAAGAGGATGGCGAGGATGGGATGGCAATTGAGGAAGGGAGCAGAGCTATTCCCCCCTTTTGATAAGTGCCCAACCCCTTTAGCTTTAATTTACCATGAATATTATAGTTTGGAACTGTAGGGGTGCTCTGAAGCCCAATTTTCAGAATTATGTTAGAGAGCTTGTTAGGAATCATAATCCTGCTATTTTGATGGTCATGGAAACCCGTATTGGTGGAGATAGAGCTAAGGAGATTACCGATGGTCTTCCTTTTGACGGTGCTATTCACACGGAGATGATTGGCTTGGCTGGTGGCATTTGGCTTCTTTGGAATTCTGATAGGGTGGAGGTCATGCATCTGGCCAACACGGAACAAGAAATTCACGTGGAAGTTAAGGTATTACCCTTGAACCTTTCTTGGATCTTTACTGCTATTTATGCTAGTCTGAGATGTGTAGAAAGACAGATTTTATGGGGAAATCTTTCGAAAGTAGCTGAGTTTCATAATTTGCCTTAGGTTATAGCTGGGGACTTCAATGAGCCTCTCGTTGATGGGGATAAATTTGGGGGAAGACCAGTTAGTATTTCTAGATCTCTTTTTTTCAAGGAGTGTCTGGATAAGTGCAACATGGTGGACATGGGGTTCAATGGGCCAAAATACACCTGGACTAACAGAAGGGAGGTTAGTAGTCTTATCCAAGAAAGATTAGATAGGTTTTTCATGAATCCTAGTTGGTGTCTGCTCTACCCGGATGCAAAAGTGTCCCATCTCACGAGGTGTCACTCGGATCATTGCCCTGTACTGATGGAAACCAATCCTAGAGGGCTCATGTTTCTTAATAGGCCCTTCAAATTCCATAGTTTTTGGTTATCCGATCCTTCTTTCCCCGGTGTAGTGAACCAGGCTTGGAGACAGCCTAGGAAGCTTGTGGAGGCAATTGATATCTTTGCCAAGCAAGCTACCTTGTGGAATAAAGACCATTTCGGTAATATTTTCCACAAAAAGAAGAGAATTATGGCCCGGCTTGATGGTGTTCAAAGGGCTATGGCTTTGGATCCTTCTTCATCTCTAGTAAATCTTGAGAACTATCTTATAAAAGAGTTGGATATGGTGCTGGAACAAGAAAAGGAGCTCTGGGCGCTTAAATCCAGAATTAATTGGATGGTGTTGGGGGATTGGAACACGTCCTTTTACCATGTTTCTGCGATTGCTCGTAGGAAACGCAATCTCATTACTTCAATAAAGAACGGTGTGGGAGATTGGTTAACTGATGAGAGGGAAGTTGCTAATCACATTAGAGAAGGGTTTATTAAGTTATATACCACAAACCAAGAGGCAGCAACCAGAGATATAAGGTATAACCAGCAATGGCAAGTCAAGCTGTCGGATGAAGAGAAGGCAAGCATAAGTCATATGGTGACAGATGAGGAAATATCCACAGCCATCTAGTCTCTGAAAGCTTTTAAGGGTCCCGGTCCTGATGGGTTACATGCCAGTTTCTTCCAAAGGTTTTGGCATATAGTGGGAGGATCGGTCAGAGAAGAAGTGAAGAGTGTGTTCAGGGATAGGAATGTTCCAGAATATCTCAATAAAACTAACATTGTGCTCATCCCGAAGATCCAAGGCCCAGAATCCATTAGCAATTACAGACCCATAAGTCTATGTAACTCGGTGTATAAGATTGTCTCCAAAATCATAGTTGGCAGAATAAGGCCGTTTTTAGACCAGCATATTTCTCCTTGTCAAGCAGCTTTCGTGCCAGGAAGAAGGGGGGTAGATAATACAATCATTGTTCAGGAGATAATTCATACTATGGAGAAAGTTAAGGGGAAGACAGGTTACATGGCGCTTAAGATTGACCTAGAAAAGGCCTATGACAAGCTTGAATGGGGCTTTATTAAGGGCATGTTGAGCAAATACAATTTTCCAGACAATCTTGTTGAGATTATGATGAGTTGCATATCATCGGTCTCTACCTCGATCCTGTTCAATGGGGGAAGCCTTGATCCCTTTCGGCCTACAAGAGGCATAAGGCAGGGGGATCCTTTATCCCCATATATTTTTATCTTGTGTATGGACTTCTTGAGTCAGCTTATTCAAGAAAAATGTGAAGGAAAAATTTGGTGCCCAGTTAAAGCCTCGACTAGTGGTCCTGCCTTCTCGCACCTGTTTTTTGCAGATGATTTAATGCTCTTTGCAAAGGCTAGTGCTAAGAATTGTATTGCCATTAGGGAAGTGCTTGACACCTTTTGTAGCTTATCCGACCAAACAGTAAGCGAAGCTAAATCTAGGGTCTTTTTCTCCCCAAATATTGATCAAAGTGATAAAGAGGCGCTTAGTGACATCCTTGGCTTCCAACAGACGGATTGCTTGGGAAAATACTTAGGTTTTCCTATTAAGCATAAAGGGGGCAGCAACCAAGATTTTAATTTTGTTCTGGATAGAGTAAAGAGCAAACTGACTGGTTGGAAGGCCAATATGCTCTCCATGGCAGGAAGGGCGGTTCCAGTTCAAGCATCATCTTCAGCAATTCCTGCCTATATTATGCAAAGCAATCAGCTGCCTACAAGGGTTTTGGAAGGTATTGATAGGGTTAACAGAAATTTCTTATGGGGATCAGATGAGAGTAAGGGGAAAATTCATTGGGTGGGTTGGAAGAAGATAACCAGACCAAAGGAAGAAGGGGGTTTGGGCCTTCAAACTGCAAAAGGAAGAAATACGGCTCTTTTAGCGAAGTTGAATTGGAGATTTCACACTGAGACAAAGGCCCCTTGGGCTAAAGTCCTCAGGTTGAACTATTGTAACCATCAAAGGTTAAATTCTAGGAATGCAAACAAATTACCATGCTCCAGAATTTGGAAAGGCCTAAAGCAGAGGGAAGGTATTTTTAGGAAGGGAACCAAATGGCTGCCTGGTTTTGAAAGCAATCTGGATTTTTGGAATGACAGCTGGACTAACCTTGGTCCGCTGCGAAATGTTATTCATGGCCCTCTGTCTCGAGAAGCGTCGAACTTGAAGATTAAGGATGTTGTAGATTGCACAGGTAATTGGAACTGGAATATTCCTCAAATGGTCTTCCTGAGTGAGCTCATTGAAGAGTATAAAGCTACTCCCATCCCCATCACTAGCAGAGTGGAAGATAGACTAGCTTGGAAGTACTCGCCGAGAGGGGGGTTTGATCTTAAGAGTGCTTATTTATTATCCATGGATTCCAGAGGGGATGCTCCTTTCAAGGGTAATTGGATTTGGAAGTTGAAGACTATGCCGAGAATTCAAAATTTTGTTTGGAAATGTATGCATTACAGCATCGGAGTTAATCAGTGTTTGATGGCTAGAGGTGTTCAGGTTGAGGCCAGCTGCCCCCGGTGCCACAGAGAAGCAGAATCCATCCTTCATGCTTTACGTGACTGCCCTGTTACTAGAAGAGTTTGGCTGCAACTGGGTAGACATGCAATGGACCCTTTCTTCTCCAACCAAAATCTGCAAGAGTGGCTTAGTGTAAATGCCAAATCAAGTCAGCTTCACGATTCAGGTCAGGTTCCTTGGTTTCAAATCTTCCTTTTTGCCATTTGGTTGATTTGGAAAGACAGAAACCAGCAGGTGTTTAGGAATAAAACCCCGAACCCATTGCTGGCCAAAGAGATCTTGAATCGTGCCTTGGAGTTTGCCTACTGTGCGTGTAATCAGCTAGCTTCCAAAAGGCTGACCTGGAAGAGTATAAGATGGGAGAAACCAAGGGAAGGTTGGCTGACCCTTAATACTGATGGTTCAGCAGCAGGAAGTTATGGGAAGGCTGCTGGAGGAGGTTTAGTCAGAGATGGTAATGGCAATTGGGTGATAGGTTTCGCAAGAAAGATTGGGACGACTACTAGTTTCCTGGCGGAGTTGTGGGCTCTTCGGGACGGTCTTCTTCTCTGTCTTCAAATCCAAGCCCAAGCTGTGATTATTAAGCTAGATGCAAAAGCCGTGGCTGATGCTTTCAATTCGCATAGCTATTCTAACACTTTTGTGTCTTCTGTTATGGAAGATTGTAAGCACTTGGTTTCCCAGACTCCTCAGACAAGAGTCAAGCATGTTTATAGAGAAGCAAATAGATGTGCGGACTTCTTAGCTAAATTAGGCAATTCACTTGAGATTGATTTTATCGTGTTTTCTAGTCCGCCTGTGGACCTTTTATCCCTGTTGGAGGCTGATGCCCGTGGCTTGCCTGTTAACAGGCTCTGTCCTGTTTCTGTTTTTGCTGTTTAGTTCTTTTTAATATATTCCTTTTTTACCAAAAAAAAAAAAAGAAATATAGGGAAAAGAGACTATTTATACTAGGGTTTTTAAATTTTTATTTTTTTTAATATTATGTGTATACGGGTCGGGTTCGGGTTGGGTATGCATAAAACCCAGACCCAACCCGGACCCGCTTCAGGTTTTTTTTTTAACCCATACTCGACCCTATAATTTATCGGGCTGGGTAAAATCCGACCCATTAAGGTCGAACCAGGCTGGGTATCCTCGGGTCGGATTTAAACTGCCATCCCCAAATAAAATAGTACTAAGATTGCGAATGTGAATGATCTCTGATCCGGGCATGGCTGCATATGTGAGAGTAGCAGTGTACGTTAGCACTAGTAGACCAAGGTGGTGGACTGGTCAGCGTAGACTGCAGAAGCTCTTAGACAATTCACTTCCACACACACTGTTATATGGACAAGTAACCATTTAAATAAAGCGTCGTCGATATTGTTGTTTCTTGTCCCTTTTGATTGGTTACATTTCCATATAACGCTGCCCGTGTTTATGAATTTTCAAAGAAAATGCGTCGTTTGTTTCTCATTTGCTTTTCTTAAGAAAAAAAAAAAAAGTAATACTAGGGACACAATTTTTACCACAATCTTTATTACAATTTACTCACATGGTAAGTTGTGAGGTGTGCAGTAAAAGTGATGGGTCAACAACTTCACTACTCACAACTTGCCACGTAAGCAAGTTGTAGTGGAAGTTGTGTCCTAAGCATTACTATTAAAAAATATATAAAAAGTTAATTAAGTTTTTTTTTTAATAGGAGAAAAAAGTTAATCAAGTTTATTGGGAACAAAGTTTCTTTCTAAACTAGTTAAGAGAGAAACTCTCTAAACTTTTCATATATCTTTATATTGAGAGTGAATTTTTAAAATTTAATAGTTAGATTGCATATTTTTATTATATTCTTCATGCTTGAAAATTTTCAAAAATATCAAAAATCAATTGTTATGTCATCAAGAAATGTTAAAATTTCAAGTTTTTGTGATCTAAAATTATGTATAAAAAATAAGATTATTGATCAAATAGTAAATAATATCTTATTTGAACAAAATTTGATATGCATGTTAAGAAAAGGTACATGAAATTCAATTGTTAGATTTTCAAAAATCACACCCAAAAATGAGATATATGAGAAGTTTAAAGAGTTTCTCTTCAAACTAGTTTTGAGAAAAACTTTGTTCGAAGAGAAACTTTGTTCGTTGATTGGTACCCCACACCGACCTTGCTAAATGGTTATTAATAGGAGTGTGCATGGGTTGGGTTGAAAGGTTTTTTCAACCCAACCCACCATGGTGATTAAAAAAAATCCAACCCACACGCATCAGGTTGGACACATCAGTTGGATTTTTTTTTAATTACTATTTTTATTATTAAATTGAGCATTAGAACAATGTTAGCACAAATAAGAGCAAATTTATAACTAAATAATCATGAGAATAACACCAAACCAACACAAACTATATAAGGAGAACTTAGGGTTTGGATTTTATTTAGGAAGAAGGGAAAAAAAGTAAATAAAAAAATTGTATAATATATTTTTTAAAAATTAAATATATATTAAATATAGGTGGTTTGGGACGAATTAAATGGATTTGTGAATCTTATAATTCGAACCCAACTCGACTTGTTGTAGAAAAAAACTTCATAACCCAACTCAACCCACCAACCCTCAAAACCAGACCCAACCTGGCGGATTGGGTTGAATCGGGTTGGTTTTGGGGGGGTTAGATACACAACCCTAGTTGTTAGTTTGGATTAATTTGTTTCATTGATGAGGAAAACATTATATTTTCGGTATTTGGAATTTTGGATGTTCATAAGAATATTTTTGGGTGTTTGGTAGGGACTTAAATGAAAGCTTTTTTATTATTTAGATTTTAATGTTTATATATATTTTATTGTGTGAAATGAGATAAGGTCCGTTTGGTTGGGAGGATGGAAAAATGAGAGGATAAAAAAGATTTTAGTTTCCCTCATTTATGTTTGGTTGAAAGGGTGAAAAAGTAGAGAGATGGAAAACTTTTTTATTTGGTTGAAAATAAAGTTTGAATAAATTTACTATCAAGTCCCTATTAAATAAAACAAAAGGTAACACATTATATATATATATATATATATATATATATATTAAATGTATAGATAGACACTTCATTAAAGTATAAAAAAAATAGGATGAGAAAGTAACCTAAAACTATTTCCTAAAAAAAAATAATAAAAACAAAAACCAACCAAAATTAATGAGAAAATAAACATGAGCACCCAAAAAAGAAGAAGAAGAAGAAAGCTAACATGTTCAGACAAAATCAAAGAAAAAAAATGAAAAATGAAACCAACACGTTAGTACAGAGAAAGAAAAAATCAAAAAAATAAAAAAGAAGCGAACATGTTGGAGGTGAATTCCAATGTGAGGGGTATTTTTGGAAGCTCATTCCTTGAGTTTCTCCCTCTTAGTTTTCTCCTCATTTTGGGAGAAATTATACAATCCTTTATTGGACCATGTCACTTATCCACCATTCCACTAAAAAACTCTCATTTGTTTAAAATTGCTGAGTCAGTAATCAATTTTTGTTATAAAAAAAATTTTAACTCAGCAATTTTAAATAGGTGTGAGTATTTAAGTGAAATGATGGACTATGTTACTTGTCCACCATAAGAACCTTATAATTTCTCCCATTTTTGGGAGAAAACTTTTTGGTAGACCCAAGGAGAAAATACAATTTATTTTCCTTCCTCCCCACCCAACCAAAGGCACTCCAAAAAAGTTTCCCTTCTCATTTTCTCTCCAAAATTTTCCATCTACCATATTTCACCTCTAAACAAACACACCCTAAAAGAGAGGCTTGTGTGTGAGAAGATATAAAAAGGAATTCATTTCTATTTTGAAAAATATTTTATTGATAATTTATTGGTAAAACATTTTACAATTTTTATGTTTTTTAGTTAATAGAAAATATTTCCTGACTTGACTGAGGTTTTACAATGAAACAAGCATTAAAAAATGCTAAGATTACTTTAAAAAAAAAAAACATTTTACAACAAAATAAACACAACATTTGCTCATGACTAAGGACGGCGCTACACCATGTTTAGGGGGTTCAAATGAAACCCCCTAACTTCAAATTTATTATATATATAAAATATTTTTTTGTCAGTTTAATACTTTAATTTATTTTTAAAAATATTATTTTTGCACGCCCTAACTAATTCAATTTTATACATCCTTATTACAAGTATTTCCAACTCTAAAAGTAAGAGTAAGTATTTGTGAATTGAAAGTGTCGTTCTTTATTATAGATTTATATTATACGTGTGTGAGTGTGTCGAATATTGATTGTTTGCATTACTTTTTGTTATAATGTAATATGTGTAAATAATGATGTGCGTGCAAGTTTGTGTATAAAGTATAAATATAAGGGAAATGTTTTGACACCACTTTCATGGGAAATATAACAATTGCATTGAGGGTATCTGATAACATGACCCTAAATATAATATGACTTTTATATAATTTAGTAATTTGGAAATAGAGAGGGTTTGTTGCACGTGTGTATATTGTTATCATGTTATAATAACTTTTTGTTATAAAGTCAAAAAAATTCAAGAAAAAAATTGTAAAATTAGTGATTGTTCAAGTTTTTTTTTTTTTTTTTTTTTTTAGAATACTAAGTATTTTACACACACACACACACACACGTACAATGGGAGAGGGAAAAAAAAAACTTTTAAAGAAACTAACAGTGGTGTATACCTAAAAGGGCCTTGATTGTTCAAGTATTTGATTGGTTAAGTAAACACGTATTGTATTATTTATATATGAATGAGTGTGATTGTGTACATCAATAATTAATACAAATCCAATGAATTGAGTTTATTCATTTAGTTTAAAATATTTTTATAAAAACAAAGATAAATAGATAATAACAATTGCATAAAATAAAAATGTTAGACTAACTTAACAAAATAAAATGGTCGCAGCTATCTACAATGACAATAAATACTCATAATGAACTATCATGTAACAATTCAAAATTTGAAAACTTGTAGAAGAAAATAAACTTCATTTTTTTTTTTTTTTGATAACTCAATATATTCAAGTTTTCTTTTTCGTAAAATTTTTTAGTGACCCCCTACCAACAGAATTCCTAAAGCCGCCACGCTCATAACTTTATGTATTTAAAGACTGATAAGAGTGCAAAGACTCAAATATTCATATCCATTACGAGAATTCACATATGCAAGTGACTTTCTATATGTGAGATTTGAGATTACTAGGAGCCGTTTGGTATGGTAGTTTAAGCAATATTTTTCAGTTTTTAAACAACATTATACGTATTTTCATAATCTTTTTCATCCCCACACATTTTCAAAAAATAAAAATAACGTTACCAAACGACCACCAAGAGTGTGCCAGCGTGATGGCTATGGACCTGGTTTTTGTAAAAGGCTGTCTCAAAATTCCATATTCAAAACGAAAATTCACATCCATGCGTATGATATTAGCACAAGGTGGTCGGTCTGGTTTTGGTATGGCAATTATGGAATATGCCAGGTTGTTGAAAGCTCACTACAACAAAATGTATTTTCAGTGACGAATTTTAGTGAGGAAAATATTTTCGTCACTAAAAAGTACCATTTAGTGACGAAATTTATATTTCGTCACTATTTATAAAAAAAATAGTAACATTTAGTGACGAAAAATAGGTTTCGTCACTATATGTTAGGTTGAACTAAAGGCGCCAAACAAAAATCTAGGCGCCAAACTAAATTCATCTTTTGTGACGAATTATTTCGTCACTAAAAGTCTAAGTTTTTTGTGACGAAAAAATTCGTCACTAAAGATGCTGGTAATAATACAATTAGTGACGAAATTAATTTCGTCACTGAATGACACAAATAGTGACGAAAATAAATCGTCACTAAAAACAAAATGGTAAAAATAGTATCATTATCAGTGACGAAACTAAGTTTCGTCGCTAAAGGTATCTTATAGTGACGAAACATAAGTCGTCACTATAAGTTTTTGTTTAGTTGCACCTGAGAATAACAAGCGCTTGTGATATCTGAGGCGTTGAGGCACTTAATACAAAAACATAACCAGAGCTAAAGCAAACCTAAAGCTGCGCCGTTTCCGTCGCCAAACCATAACCGTCGCCAGGTCGCCAAACTAGCTAACCGTCGCCGAAAGCGTCGCCAAACCAGCTAACCGTCGCCAAGCCTCTCGTCGCCAAACCAGCTAACCGTCGCCGAGCCTCACCGTCGCCGAAGACAGCTCACCGTCACCAAACTGTTGCCGATTCATCGTCGCCAAACCCGTCGCCAAACCCATAGCCAAACCCAGCCTAACCGTCGCCGATCCATCCTCACCGTCACCGATCTGAGCATACCGTCGCCGATCCATCCTCACCATCACCGATCTGAGCTAACCGTCGCCGATTCATCCTCACCGTCACCGATCTGAGCATACCGTCGCCGATCCATCCTCCCCTTCACGTCGGCAACGCTCTTCGCTCCAAGATCGGTCTGTCACTTTTTTTCCACATTCCTGTTTTCTTTTCTTTGCGATTCAAGCTTTGGTTTGGTTTTTTTTTTTTTTTTTTTTTTTTGGGATTTCGTTAGTTTTTGATTTTTCTTTAAATGAAATAAATGTGAGATATTACGATAGAATTTTCATAAACGTGCGCTCCTATCAGTGTTACCGATACCGTACCATACTGGCCAGTGCACTGGTACAGGTACACTCTTATTTCGTACTGGAAAAAATGCCGGCCATAACGGCCGCATACCGGCGAATTTCGACCGTACGGGCCGGTAAATGAATACCGTACCAGCCGTACAAAATGTTGTTTTTTTTTTTTTTTTTTTTTTGTAATTGTGGCAATTTTTTAAGGGCATGATGGTAATTTCAAATCCTTGTTTTCTTTATATGCAATGAACAATTAAGTTTTTAGTTTTTTATATTGTGTTTTTTTTTTTTTTTTGTATGCAATGAACAATTGAAGTAATGTTTTATGGTAAACAGAGATTTTTAAGGTAATTTTTTATGATAAATAGGGATTTTGTGTGTGTGTGTGTGTGTGTGTATTAAATATATAAAATAGCAGTAAACTCGAAACGGTACACTGATATTGACCGGTATCCGAAATATGTCGTACCAGTGGCCAAACCAATTTAGCCTCCTGTACGATATTGACTTCCTTGGTTCCTATACGTGAGTTACGATAAGCATTTTTCCACAAAAGGTGCTGGACATGAACAAGGATAAGGAAAAAATGAAAAAGGTGTTGGGTTTGTCAAACCCAGCTCTTTTTTCCTTCTTTCTTTTGGGTTGTGTTAACGGGCACCATAAGGTGCCCGTTAACCACAATTTTTAACTTTTTTTGTACAAATTTTTTGTCATCTTTTATAATTTTTTGCAGCTTTATACTATTTTTTACATATTTTTACAACTTTTTACAGCTTTTTGAATGAAAAGTACATCTTTAACCAGCACCATACTCATGCTGGATAACATTTGCCCTTTCTTTTTGCTTCTTTTCCTTTGAAGTTTGATCCCAACAGTCTCTTATTTGCTTCCTTTTTACTTCTTTATTTTTTGTCACCTACATAATTTTCATGTTCAAAGTTCAAACAATTTTTCTTCAAGTTCCACCCTAAATTTGCCAAACCCTCTGCCTCTTCATCCAAAAAAATCAATGACAGGTTTCAATTTTTTTTTTTTTTTTGGTGAACAAAAAATGGGTAAAGGGAGGCAACCAGTGTGACTTTCCTACCTGGACATGACCATGGTAACACCCTACACACTCCCGAACAAGATCTCATACTCTCGGTCTATGAGAATCTCATTTATTTTTTAGGTCAACTGTTTGGGATAAAAATGGGATATAAGGGGACATCAACACAGCTAGTTGTTTGAGGCTCAAATGCAAGTATATATATTAAAAATTTTAGATTAAAAAATTTCTAATTTCCCCCAATTTAAAATTAGCTTGGGATATTTTGGATTTTGAGTGACGATGTGTTGTTGCTCTACCTAAAGCATTGTTTGAGTACTTTTTATTTTGATTTTTTTGTGTATGTTTATTTGTTTGTTTTTTTTTTTTTTATTGAACTCTAATTGGTTTTTTAGTAAAAAGAATATTGGTCATTTAAAGATAATGCATATGACATTCAATTTCCATGATTCACACTATTTTCTTTATAGAAATTGTTATACTTTTATTTAATTTTCTAGTTTCTACTGTAATTATGACACAAACTTTCTTCAAAATAAATATTGTCAAAATTAGGTTTCCCAGCAAACTAAAGATAATTTTCTTACAAATTCTTTGATTTTGTAATTTGAAAAGAAAATTGCTTTGATATTTATTATATAATCAATTGTAGATGATATTTGCGATTTTAAAAAAAAAAATGGTTGAGTTTCATTTTGATAAATCACAAATGATTAAGTGAAAATGTATTAGGCAAACATTTTATGTATATTTTATGTTTATATTTTGTTAATATCAAACAGACGCTAAAATAATGACTATGCCTGCATGAGATAATAGCTATAATTAAGGAGATGAGGAAATCTCAAGAGCCAAGAAAATAGTTGAATAGACCCAAATCCCACATTTTGATTCTTCGAATTGTTGATTGAGGAATTGCTTGAGCTCCTGAATAGCCTGCAAATCATCACTTTTGAATGATACCATGCAATGCATGCATGGTTTGTACGTCAAACAAATTTAAAATGTTGAGTTATAGAATGTAGTTGAATTTTCAAATTGTGAGATAGTACTGGAACTAAATCTTACAAATCAGGCACGTAAGGCTTGTCAAATTTCGTGTAGTGTTTGTTTGGCATAGTCGACTACTCGTCTCTTTGTTAGGAGAATGAGGAAATCCTAGAGGTGGCCGCATATATACTTTCTCTATTGGTCCATTAAAAGTGCATTCTTCATGTCTATTTGAAAGAGTGCCTAGTGAAATAAAAAAAAAAAGGCAGCAATTGAAATGAAAATGAAGATATGGGGACTTCAAACAAGATTTTAGAACACCAAAAAGTGCATATGGAATAGCAATAGAGAAGCCAAGAGTCTTCTAAGGCATTCCCTGGTTTAAATAACAAATATATAATTAAAAAAATAATAACAAATATATAATTAAAAAAGCACAGAGCTATATTGAAACCAAAGCAAATTGCATTAAATTTGATTAGATTTACGTTTTGTTTGTTTTGTTGTAAAACATTTTTAGGTGTTTGGTGTAATGTAAAATTTTTCAAGTATAATCCTCAAAATTGATGGCTCAGCCACTGAAACTGTTAGTGCCAGAGGTTCGATGATTAGACCACATGCATCGCTAGATGTAGATAAGAGTTACGATGTGTTTTTCAAAAATATTTTATCAAGTTTTTACCTTTTATAACATTTTACAAAAGATTTGACAATAAAAATATATATATTTTTAAGTTTAACCAAATTTTACAGTGAAACAAACACGATAAAATGTTAAAAATAATTTTTACTAAATATTTTACAATGAAACAACCTGAGTTTAAGTATTAATGGTTAAAAAAGAGCTAATGGCCATGTCATCAATGTGTGCCCTCAATGATATCTGCCTCCAATCTTGATAGACACTTCTCTCCATCCCTCCTTTTCCTCTCACTCTCTGCCACTTATCACAATATACAAAAAACTAACAAAAATACAACTAACTTACAGTTTTTTCCGCTCTTAATTAAACAGTAACTACCACGTGTTCAGTACGTGACAACTTACTAAACACTAACAAACAATTAAACTATATGACTTGTAGCTTATGGAAATTGAACAATGTCGTTTAGTGCCTCTATACCATTTTTCTTCCTGCTGCTTCTTCTCTTCTTCTTTTTTTTTTTTTTTCCTTTTTTTCTAACTGACTAATATTGCTTTGGCACTCCCCCTCAAGATGAAGAGGGGCATGAATATTAACCATATTCATCTTGGACAAAAGAAGAGAGAACTGATGAACAATTGAGTGCCTTTGTTAGTAAGTTTGGAAGCTATGATTGGGTCATGATATGTAATAGTCTTATTACTCCATCCAATTATCTCTAACAATGTGACAATTTATTTATATATGTTTTGTCTTGTCGTGGAACACAGGATTAGCACCTATGTGTAGTCTCTCTCATAACAATCTATCTTCATATATTTTGTCCTCTTGTAACAATCTATCTTTATATACTTTGAAAACCATTATATCATGTTTCGACTACATGTAGTCTCACTCTCACAGCAAGTGGGACCCATAAGCTATGAGAGAGAGAATACATGTAGTCAATTTATGGTATACCTCTTCCTTTCAAGGGGCATCCATATTCCATAATTTAAGAGTTCATTTTTTGTCCCTAAAATATTGAAAAGTTTGTTTTTCATCTCTAAGCTATTGAAAATGTTTTACTTTATGTCCTTGAATTTTTTTTTTCATCCTTAAATTATTGAAAAAGTTATTTTTTCATCCCTAAATTATTAAAATTTACCAAAAGTTTTTTTTTCCAGTATTAAGAAAATCATTTTTTGTCCCTAAAATATTAAAAATGTTTTACTTTAAATCCTTGAAATTTTTTTTTCATCCCTAAATTATTGAAAAAAAAAATTAATCCCTATTTTTGTCTTCAAACTATTAAAAAATCTCTTTACAAAGTTTAGGAATGAAAAAAAAAATAACTTTTTTAAAGTTTAGATATGAGAAACAAAATTTTGGTAAAATTGGACCAAAATAGTATTTTACCCTTTGAGATATGAAAGAGGAAATGAATTGAAAGGAGGCGACTAGCTATGAGTGTCATGAGACAGATGAAATAAAAGCTCTAGCAACTCTTTGAGTTGTCATTTTGGTAAAAAAAATTTTAGGAAACATAAAAGTAATACTAGAGGAGGATTCATAGACAATGTTCCAGGTACTTTCAACAACACCAGACTTCTCAACTCCAAGAGGCTGGTCTAAGGTTCCCAAGATCTTAGATCCAAAAGGAACATGATTCAAAACTTCTAACTAGCATTTTAGGATTACGAGATTACTATCTATAATTACCTAATATATATATGAAGCGTGTAGGAGACAAAAGGACTACACACACCCAAAGAAATAGTCAGTTCGAAGTGCTCTGAACACCCAAGTTAGCAAGGAAATTTTTTTTCTAATTTCTAAATAGCGAGTCATTCCCTAGACAAGGCAAGAAGTCATCTCAGAAACTTATGGCTAGGGGACGCAACAAGATAGGCCCAGACCAAAGAAGTTAAATTATGTAATGATTAGGAATGATGGAGGACTCTTCAGTCTTCGACTTTCTTTGTGCCTCTCTTGTTATTGTTAGCAGATGTATTATACTCAACGGGTGTGCAACGGTGGACCCAATTAAGAAAACACATTCAGATGGGCATTGCCATGCAAACATTATTCAGAGGTAAATTGGGCTTGATTTCAAGGCTTAATTACCATTTTGTGTAATCCAGCTGTTCTAGAACCAGTTACCATTATCAGGAAATTATAACAAACTGTACAAGAAGATTCTACATCTATACATGCTAAAGCTTCAGACCCTTTTGATTCACATCCACTGTTGAGCTATCCGCAGAAAGCTTCCTGGATCAGTCTTCTGACATTTTCAAATTCCGTCGCTGGTGAGCACACCGGCAAATGAATGTCATCTGAGTTCAGATATATTTTCTTCTCGCACAACCCCACATACCTGAGAACTATTTGTTCAATTATTTGATTCGTCCATTGCTACTGAGCCGCCAACTGGTTCCTTCTCAGACAAGCCCTCAATGCTTTCACCCTCTGTTGCTGAGGAACATTGAGGCAAATCCACGTTCTCTAAAGCATTTCCTGACACAATCTCACCAACCTGAGAAACATTCATTTGATCAACTATTTCAGCCTCTGATCCTTTTGATTCCTCCAGTGCTATTGAGCTTCCAACTGGACCCATATCAGAGTCATCGTCACCATTTTTTTCGGCAACCGTGGAAGATGAAGGTAGATCAATGTCTTCTGATATATCTTCTTGTGGCAAAATCCCTCCAACCTGAGATTATTAGTCAAAACAAATCAGTATTTGAAAAAAAAAAAAAAAAAAAGGAAGCTGAGCGAATGTGGTTGAGGATATTAGGTCCAAATCTTATCAAGATTAATAGGGGAAAAATTCATAAAATAGAAATTCAAGTAACAAAAGCAATAAATAATGATCACTTTTCTTGTGTACATTTAGGCATTTTATCATGAGTGAATATTTATTTCTCATTTTCTTCCCCAGAAAATTTAAGATACCGATAGCTTATGCATAAAAAGAAGATGCTAAGGCAAGAACTTCTTTCTAAAAATGGAAGGAAAAAAGAAAAGAAAAGAAAAAAAATACTAGATGTGTTAAAAATTGAAGCAATACATAGTTGAAGCTTAATTTTCACCCTCTGAAACAATTTAGCTCCCCATTTTTACAGGAGTTATATATATACATATATATATATATATATTTTTTTTTTGTGAGCTGATTTGGATTTGTAACCATAACCTCCCCAATATATATATATATATATATATATATATATATATAACACCTTTAAAGATACCTTTGCTCTTGCCTCAACTAGTAAAACCTACGGACAACTAATTCCACCTGTCAGAGCCAGTTACCGGGTCTACTCCAATAACTTGGACAGACAAAGCCTACTGGCTTTTAAAATCAAGATACAAAGATCAGACAAACCATCAAAGAATTTAGTAATAAATTACATTAATATCTGGCAGTAGCCCACCAACCTGAGATGCATCAATACTATCACCCATCTCAGCTTTAGAAGATTTTGATTCCTCGAGTGGGACTGAGCTGCTAATTGGGCCCTTCTCACCCATCTCAGCTTCAGGAGATTTTGATTCCTCCAGTGGGACTGAGCTGCTAATTGGGCCCTTCTCAGCTTTAGGTGATTTTGATTCCTCAAGTGGGACTGAGCTGCTAATTGGGCCCTTCTCAGCTTTAGGTGATTTTGATTCCTCAAGTGGGACTGAGCTGCTAATTGGGCCCTTCTCATCCATCTCAGCTTTAGGAGATTTTGATTCCTCCAGTGGGACTGAGCTGCTAATTGGGCCCTTCTCAGCTTTAGGTGATTTTGATTCCTCAAGCGGGACTGAGCTGCTAATTGGGCCCTTCTCATCCATCTCAGCTTTAGGTGATTTTGATACCTCAAGTGGGACTGAGCTGCTAATTGGGCCCTTCTCACCCATCTCAGCTTTAGGAGATTCTGATTCCTCAAGTGGGACTGAGCTGCTACATGGGCCCTTCTCACCCATCCCAGCTTTAGGAGATTTTGATTCCCCGAGTGGGACTGAGCTGCTAATTGGGCCCTTCTCACCCATCTCAGCTTTAGGAGATTTTGATTCCTCGAGTGGGACTGAGCTGCTAATTGGGACCTTCTCAGGCAAACCCTCTGCCTCCGTCCCTAAAGAAGATGAAGGCAGATCCATATGTTCTGATACAGCATTTCCTGAATTGGTCAGACCAGCCTGAAATGCAACCATTTGATCACCCATTTCAGTTTCAGAATCTTTGGATTCCACCACTGGTGCTGAGCCACTAATTGAACCCTTATCAGATAATCCGTCAAGCTTTTTGTACACTTCAGCTTCAGACCCTTTTGATTCATCCACTGCTTCTGAGCTATCAACAGCATCCATTTGATCATCCATTTCAGGTTTAGAACAATTTGATTCCCCCATTGCTACTATGCTGTTAACTGGACCCTTCTCAGAAACGCCCTCAATATTTTCACCCTTAGTAGTTGAGGGACAATGAAGATCCATATCTTCTGAAAGATTTTCAGGCACAATCCCACAATCCTGAGAAACATTCATTTCAGCATCCATTTGAGTTTCAAATTGTTTTGAGTCCTTCAGAGCAACTGAGCTGCCAACTGGACCCAAATTGGAAGTGTTAACCTCTGTTTCCTCTATTGCTATGGATGATGAAGGCAGATCAATGTTTTCAGATATCTTTTCTTCTGGCAAAATCCCACCAGCCTGACATGATGTTAATAACAATAAACCAGTCAGTGACATAAACGCACCAAGGGGCTTAGGAGAACAATGATTGGGTCAGGAATAGCGTAGATATTAGGCTCAAATCTCTTCCAGTCATTAAAAGAAATCCCTAATAAAAATACATTTTTTAAATATATCATAAGGCCTTTGATTTTGTTATATATTAATATTTATTGCTTTATTATTTGCTTGGAAATTATGACATTAAAAGTTTATATGTAGAAATTGCAGCAAAGATATTGGTTGCTGAACTTCTCTGTTAAAAGTAGTTATATTTCTGCTTTTACCTATATGTGTGTGTGTAACTGTGATTGTTTTTAAATATACCCGCGTATATGCACGAGGTTACACACTAATTGTCTTACAAGTACAAGCAATATATAATATAATTTTGACACTTAATTTTCATTCTCTAAAATGGTTTCTCTCTTCATTATGACATGAGTTACTATATTTTTGTGGAGTGACTTGGATTTCTTAAAATAATTCCAATCCCATAATTTTAAATTTGACAAGACTAGTGGCATTCAAAATCAAAATACCAAGTTCAGACTGATTTTACAAGAATTTAAAGTTTTGATTTATAGGTCTAAAACTGGCAAAATTCCACCAACCTCAGAAGCAACAATTGCATCACCCACCTCAGCCTCAGGGCACTTTGAATCCTCCAATGGTACAGAGCTGCTGACTGGAACCTTCTCAGGACCCTCAGATGGGTCCACTTCCATATTGTGAACCTCAACACCACCCTCAGAACTTTGAATTTCGGGTGGCAGTGGCATTTCATCATGATCTCTTAGATTGTCAGCATTACTAGATTCAGCAACAACTGAGTTCACAGTTTCCAACATTGGGTCCTCTTTATCTTCACTGCCAACACATGAAGCAACCAATTGGCCCTTCTCAGGAGTCTCGTCTGAAGGGATAGTATCACACCTCGTGGCAGTATCAGCTGGCCCAACAACAGCTCCACAATTGATGTCTTTTTGGGAAATTTCCAAGCCCTCAGCAATAGCTTCACTTGAGCATTTAGTAGCGTTAGCTTCCACAGAAGGCATGTCTAATTCTAATCCCACGCAATTATGAACGCCTGAAGATTCTAGACTTCCAGGAAGAGGTGCGGGACCTTCAAGGCTTTCAATTTCAAGAGGTGAAGATTTTGGAGACTCTTTTGGGGAGGGCTCTATTTTAACTTCAGAATTCTTCTCAGTCACACCAGAAGACTTGACCACACTGGCATTATCTGTTGATACAGACATTGATGTAGCCTCTCTAGGATGATCACCAATATCATCAGCTGTTATAGAACTTGTGGTACATCCAATGCTTCTGATATTAAATGGAGAAGATTCTGAATACTCTTTTAGAGGGCACTCCGTTTTGTTCCCAGAATGAATCCCAGTCTCAACCCCATCAGGAACTACTACTAAGCCAGAATGATCTGGAGCTTGCAGAATAGGTGAGGTCACTCTAGGATGATCACCAACATCATCTGCTTTTGTTAAAACACCTTCAGGGTTGTTAATAACATTAGAAGATCCCAAAGGCTCTTTAACTGATGGCTCTGCTTTGTTTCCAGAACCACTCTCACTCGTAAGAGGATTCATGTCTGAATGTTCTGGACTTGTTGGAACGGATGTAGTTCCAGGATTTTCACCAGCATCTGCAGGTCCTCTATTGCTGGGGTCAGTATCTTCCTGGCCAGCATTTATAGGAGCTGTACTGATGCTCTCCATTTTACTTAGCATGGTTGAGTCTTCATTAGAAACCTGTCCAGTAGTTCCAGGATTAACAGAAACATCAGTCTTAATGGAAAATTTAAGACATAAACATGGTTTTGGAGCATCTTTTAAAGACACTCAGATTTGTTTACATAATTAGTATCAAATACAACAGCAAGCTCCACTACAACTGGACATACCAACAATGAACCTACCTGACAACAAGATGCCTGTGTGTTAAATCCAGGGGGGCCACCATCCAGAGGTGCTTTCTGGCAAGGATCAACATCTTTGTCGCCACCAATGAGAGAAACTGTAGAAATGTTCTCCATTTTACTTGGCGTGAATTCATTAGAAATCTGTCCTGAATCCTCCACCTTTTCAACAGAGTCAGCAGCGTAGTTACTTTCAGGTTTGCCTATATTAGTCACGGGAACAAGGGGCTCACTCAGAATAGGAGCACTGTCATGTTCTATTTTAGCATCAGCTTTACTCTCTGATTGTTTTTCACCAAAAGCTGGAGCTGCTGTTTCCATAGTTTGCAGAGCCGAACATGCTTTATCCTCCGAACTCTGGTTTTTGGCCACCTCCACGAAGGTTTTAACTGATACAGCTGCTTTTGGGGCATCCCTTCCTTCACTTCCAATAGATTCAACAATTCTAGTTTTTGATGTACAAGTTGACGAAAAGACCTCCTTCATCACACGAGCAACGTCATTTATATTAGCAGTTTGAATTCGGCCTAAAGCAGAAGTCTTATCTGAAGTTCCAGCACCACCATCAAGCTTTGTTATCGAGCTGGTCGGCTGCTTATTTTGGGCAGCATTGGCCGATCGCTCTTTTCTTTTTGGATCATGACCAACTAAACCACCAGGTAAATGGGCATCAGCTGCTGGAGCTTGAATAACATTTGTCAGTTCCTGCGCATCAGTCCCTTGCTTAGTTCTAAGGCCAATGGTTTTAGTCCCCAACGAATCCCCAGATCTGTTCTGTGATTGAAGACTAGGTTTTGGATCCTGACCAGCTGAAACATCAGGAACAGCAGGTATTACTGCAGCCTGTTTCCTTCCCCTACGCCGGGGTGGCTCTGCTCTGGCTGGAGCCTTACGACCTTGCCTTTTGACTTGAATAGGTTCAGAAGGGCAAGGAGGGATAGCTTGAGAGACTGGGGCAACTGAAGAGTTGGGATGAGCTGACTGAGAGCTAGGAGCAATCTTGGCAGCAACATTAGGCAGAGTCTTACTGATGCCTTCCACAGGAGAAGAGCCAGAAAATGAATCATGTGGAGGACATAAAACAGGAGCTGCAGCATTTGAGGTTGACACAACTGGATGTATTTCATCCTGCGAACCATGGCTTTTTATTGCTTCAATGACAGTCTTACTTACTACAGGTACACTCAGGACAACCTCAGCTTCATTCCTTGAAAGCTCACTAATTTTCAGTTTTGATGAAGCATTTTCAGGTGAAATCTCCACTGTCACATATTGCTTCTCACATGCAACAGCATCTTGAATTTGTCCCAAGGCAGGCCCTGTACAAGTTTGAAATTCCTCAATTTCTATAGACAAAAATTCATCCTTTGATATCAGTGGTGGAACGATTTCATCAACTTTTAAACATGTTTGAAATTACCTGGGGATCTGGCCGCACTTTCTTGCGTTGCTGACGAATTTATCGTCTGTTGGCCTTGGGCCAAATGATCTGATTGTTCATTTGATTTTTTACCTTGACTGGGTACACCAGTGGGTGCATGACATACTTGCTCCCGGGCAACATTTGTCATTTCCAGAGTATCATTCTCCTTTCTACTCTGCTCTAAATCACCAGAATTATCCTGTGAATGCATTTTTGGTTTTAAATCCTGACCAGCCAGCATATCTGGAGCAGCAAGCGATACTGTTGCCTGTTTCCTTCCCCTACGCCGGGGTGCTCCACCCTGAGTCTTTCGAGTTTGCCCTTTAGCTGGCATTGGTACAGAAGCACAAGGAGGGGTGGATTGAGAAACCAGAGAAGCAGAAGGGATAGGAGGGGTTGGCTCAGGATTCAAAGCAATCCCTCTACCAGAATGCTGATCAGTTACAGTGGTGCATTTTAAAGCTGCAGAACCCGGCAAAGAATCTGGAGTATGGGCAATGGATATGTCAGGAACACTTCCACTCATGGCAATGGCTTGACTCCCAGATGGATTCATGGGTTTATTCTGTGATTGCTCATTGAGTTTTAAATCAGGGCCAACTACACCACCAGGAACAGCAGGTGATTCCACTCCCTGTTTCTTTCCCCTACGCCTGGGTGCTTCCACTTCACTTTTAGTTTTCCGACCTTGTCCTTTTGCTTTAATGGGTACAGAAGGGGAAGCAAAAGTCGACTCAGAGCCAGAAGTAACAGAAGGCAAAATGGTGGCAGGCTGAGAGCTAGGTGCAATCCCTACACCCATCTGAGGCAAAGTTCCACTGACACTCTTCACATTAATAGGACTGGGTAAAGAATCAGGACCAGATGTAGTATTGGTAGATACTGTCCCTTTCTGTAACCCCATATCTGCTTTGCCAGGTCCGGAAGGTGCTAGAGGCACTGTGGCAGCTGGCGGTTTATCAGATGTTGTTCTTTTTGGCCTTCCTCTGCCCCGCTTAGAAGGTGGTGTTACCTCTTTGCTTTGTTGCAGAGGTGGAGGCTCCACAGCGGGTGGTGGTGGTGGGGGAGGTGGGGGCAGTGTGGTTGGGGTTGGGGTTGGGGTTGGGGTTGGAGTTGGAGTCAGGGTTGGAGTCGGGGTTGGGGTTGGTGTTGGGGTCAGAGTCAGGGTTGGGGTTGGAGTTGGGGTCAAAGTCGGGGTTGGGGTTAGGGTTGGGGTTGGAGCAGGTTCATCATTACCAACAGGCCCCACAAATCTACTAGCCTCTATTGGCAACTTTGTCTCCTTTCCTTCTTCCTTTGGTTTGGGAGAATCAGGTGATTCGACCTGACACATCTTCTCAAATTCCTCTTCTGTCCATTGTTCTTCATATGAACGCACCTACAACATCAAAACCAACTTTTAAAAATGAAAATCTTCAATCAATTGGATAAACACATAAAAGAAAAGGCAGGCAGGAAACTGCGAGGAGTACATGCTCAAATAATGCATATCAAACAACCAACAAACCTCTCTTGCCCGTTTGCCTCTTCCATAATGTTGAGTATCAAGGCCCCCAAGATACTCACTTTTCCGCTTTACCCCCACATTAGATACTTCCCCAGCCTTTGGCACTTCATATATCTTCATTGCTTCATAAAAATCTTTCAAGTCATCATCTGTTACAAGGCGAGAAGGTGGCAGAGGTACAGGATCCAAAACATCCATCCCCTGTCCACATATCAACTTCTTCCATGTTGCCTGCAGAAATTTAGAAGTTCTAGTAAGTCACTACATTATACAGGCAGCCATTCTAATATCCAAGCATTCATATGCAATTCAAAATCAAAGACACAGACAGCCTCAATGCAAATGCATATGTGCGTACCATCTCTTGTTCACGCCTTTGTTTGTCAACAAATTCAAATACATCAATCTCTGACTCGCTGCCAATACAAGATAATGTTAAATCATTCACAGGGACTAGGATTTTATTGATGTAAGGGGAGAGAGAGAGAGTGGTAACAGTTAGAACAAATTTAAATGGATGGCATATTATAATTTCAAAAGAAGGACAGAAGAGTCAAATCCATTATGCAAAAACACAGCATACAGAACTTATTAAGCCCATTAAAATTCAAATCCAACATAATACTCTGTTACACTTGCCAAGCTTCCAAACTAAGTTTATGTGCAAGCTATTTCCATAATAGACCCTGGCAGCTTGTGATATAAAGGTATATCACGCTAGGATGGAATACAATGGTGAAATACCAGCAGTGCATTGGTATAAGGGTTCTTCTTTTGAAGAGGGTAGCTAAATAACGGGAAAGATACATTCATCTATCAAGAACCCTTATCGAAAGCAATTCCAGCCACAACCACGTAACTGTCATTTTCAACCATGATAGACATATTCCAGATAGATGTTAATGCAGAAATAACAGCTCCTGAGAGCCCTACTGTCTCATCATCAGTAATAAGTTACATCAAAATCAAGTGCAGACAGAGAACTAACACTTGACTGCAAAAAAGATTTACCTGCGGGCTATGAGATCATTTAGGGCATCATCATCTAATACAGGTGCAGCTTCCTCTTTCTTGCACTCCCGCAGGAGGGACTCCAAGTATTCCCTTCGATCCTCAGCACTATGATAAAAAAAATTGTCATGAACAAATTCGAACTGCTCAGAAAGCTATGCGGCAAACTTCAGCTTAAAAATGTCCCAATTACCTTGTATTATTGTCAAAGAAACCAGCTGTGATGCTTTGATTAGCAACTCCCAGTTTGTGCTCAGCTGCAGCTCTGACTTGTTCTTCAACAGTTTGGACCTAAATACAGAAAAAGTGGTTGTTCAAGATAATTTAGCAAATAATATGTTGGGAAAAAATAGCATATCCTAAAAGAAACTTGCAAATCCAGGGACCTAAATGTAGAAAAAGTTAGAAGAAACCATGTTTTATGTATTATTCTAGCATTGAAGACCTCATATCTCTTTTCTAACTTAGTATTTAGTTCCACAATGATTAATCGGCTAGATTGGGTCATTCGAATTTTATATATATATATATATATATATATATAAAATTTAGTACTACAGTGTCCTAGTCTCATCAGGACTGTTTATGATTATAGTATCTGCAGGCCGTGCCCAAAATTATGTACCACCTAGCCTCCTAACAAAGAGTAACAACAACAGTAGTTACAAGAAAAAGTATATTCCACAAATCCCCAAAACAATGAATAAATTTATAATCCAAAAGAAATCCATCAGGTGCAGCATAAAAAGTGTATCCAAGAGCTCAATGATGTTTTGAGGGATGTGAACGGTCATTACTAGAGATTAAGTCTTTTTTCTTACATACTCTCCTTGATTGGAGTATAGCTTTGTCGCATTTTTCTTGTTTTTCACTCCCTGTTTTGCTTGATCATTGTAATTTGGATTCTTGATTTTTGCCCCCACAGTACATCCCCAATGTACTCAGGTTGGCATTTTCTTTATTAATAAATTTTTTCGTTATCTATCCAAAAAAATAAAAAGAAAAAAGAGCTCAATGATGTAAGGCTAGAGGTTCTACTGCAACAAGAAAGTGATGCAGGAAGCACAAAGAAGAGTTCACAAACTTTGTGGTTTGACTGTATTACAATTTAGTCCACAAACTGTCAATTGCGACATTTGACGCCTACATTTGACTTTCCTTATATTTTAATCTAGTTTCATTTCATATTTTTACTATTGGTCCATTAAATTTTATTTTAGATCTTATCATCTAAATAGGTTATTATTATTTAATTTTATTTCGTAGATTTTTTAGGTTACCCTCAAATCTCAATAATTGTGTTTTGGCCCATGTCGATTAGGATTATGGTTTAGTCCTAATGGTAATAGCCTCTACAAGCACGCTATTGCACTAAAATGGAGAGAGTTTATGAGAGAGTTTATGACGGATAATTAAAAAATTTATGCCACTGGCTTGGTTTTGATATGAGACAACTCTAAATGTTAATTTCTAGGTTTTATATTCCTGCTTGGTGTTGATTTCTAGGTTTTTTCTATTTGTTTCCTGCAAAAGAATTTTAAAAAATCGCTAAGTCCTTAAGAGTTCATTTTCTCGCATCAATTTTGGTATTAGAGCAAAATTCAATCTATTCCAAAACTCAGAACCAAAATAATTGCAAGCAACTTTTGGACCCAACCCCATCAAAACCTTCAATCACCGCAACTGTGAACCCACCCATCCAAAACTTGAAACCACACAATCAACCATTTATTTAAAACAAAAAAGGAATCGATGTTCTCCTGCCTAGCCCATTGCAAGTCACACACAAACACCAAGACCGCCTTGATTAACCAAAGGCCACCAAGATCAACGATGCCACCTCAATTTGGGATGACCCACAGTCCAATTGAACACTGCCACTCCATCACAAATGATGCCATCGGGATTTGGATCCCTAACTGCTGCACGCCCCTCGCCATCCTTACCCCAATCCTTGTGAGTCGTGATGCTGCAAAGCCCATACCAGAGAGATCACTTCATTGCCGCTGCCTTGTCCTCTTCTCCCACAACTACGACATCCTCATTCCAGCACATGAAGGACCAAAATTTAGCTGATCATCCAATCTCACCTTTCACTACCTCCTCCTTACCCCCTACTTAAGAACCCTAAGGCAACCTTTGGATGTTGTGACGCTTTTGTTACTAAGTTTACAAGGTTCTAGGTTTATGGATGGATTCAGTAAGCAAGTACTGTCCAATCACATTGGAGACTCACCCCATCAACACCAGGACCTGGTCGTGCCACCACAACTGCCGACATGCAGTGCCGCCATGGCCCTATCCAAGTCAAGGTTGACTGCATGTCGGATTTTACACCCATTATAATGTTGTACACTGGTGTTTTGTTTTAATTTCCAAGTTAAATTAAAAACAAGGAATGTAAAAATATAAATAAAGATTGAAGTCATTTTGGTCAAGCTTTCCGAGGATTTTTTTTTTTTTTTTTTTTTTATATAAATGAAGACCAATTTCTCGTTCTGGTTAAGCTTTATGATTTCAAACTGAGCCATGCCTCTCTATTATGACGTGTAGACACACTTACTTTCTTATCACTGATAAGGAAGATTTCCCATTTCTTGATCAAGAGAAAGCTCAACAAGAGAGCAAAGAATTAGACAGTGCAGATGTTCTAAACAATGAGTTTAATGTATCTGCTACTAATCAACCCTCCACGACGCATGAAGTGGAAATTTACTGTTACGTTGGACCAGAAAGCTTCTTTGTTCTTAATGCTGCCAAAGATGTTTCAAGAATTTCTGCAAGAGTTCTTATCCTTAACACTTCAAAACTCAAGACCGAGTTTTCTCCAACCAGTGGAGAGTGATGTAAAGAGCGCAAAGACAATTTTATTATACATTAGAAATCAATTGCATTTTAAGTATTGGTTTCATTGGATTTTAATTTAGGCCTTATTAGCTAATTAGGTTATTACTTATTAGTATTTTAAGTAATTTCCTCCAGTCAAGTTTATTTCAAGTTCAGTAAATGAGCTTTGTCCCAAATCAATTTGGATTAGGGTTTTGTCCCTAGTAGACCATAAAAGCGCGCTACTGTACTCCTATGGGTAAAGTTTAAGACCGGCAAATAAAATCTTTGTTGAATTCATGCTAATGACTTGGGGAAGGGTCTTTAACCCTAACTATGTCATGAGAGATTTATATTTTGGTAAGGCATTCATCAGTTATCCAGAAATTGAATATGTGAAGACTAGTAATAGTGCATTTAGCATCTTTCCATAGGCTTATTTATTTATGTACAGTTTTTGAATGCCTCACATTTTCTGGGTACAAATGTACTTTTGAACTTTCAGCAAATCGAGAATAAGAGTTTCAGCAAAAAGCTAATCCAAACTCATGCTTTTATTAAAAAAAATACAGTCTCATGCAGTTAAGCATCCAACCTCTACAACTTTAAATATATAGCTCAAGATAGAGAAAAGAAGTTTAACCCCAAGAGTAGCACAATGATAGGAGACTATGCCTTACGAGGCAAAAGTTGGTGATCCGGATCTCTCCCTTACCACCACTCAGGCCCATCCAAAGAAAACCAAAAAAAAAGTTTTGGTTCTTTCTTAAAAAATTTCCTAGTTCAACAACATAACACAATGGGAAAACTACACAATGGGAAAACTACTTACAGTTTCAAATCGAAGTACGAGCACATCTCTCTTCTGGCCAATCCTATGAGCCCTTGCCTGTGCTTGCAGATCAACCTAACAACATATCAAAATCATAAATAAATAAGTAACCAGCTTTAGAATCACCACTATAGAGTACCATCTCAACAAAATAAATCAATTAACAGTATTTATATGTTGCCTGCGGATTCCAGTCAGTGTCGAATATGATCACTGTATCAGCAGCTTGAAGATTTACTCCAACACCACCAGCTCGAATGCTAAAACCACACAATTAATGTCAGTGACGATATAAACATGCACAAGCTACCAACACATGCAAGTACATCAGAGCTTTTTATGTAATTTAAATTCATTATTGGTGACACTGTTCATCAGCGGTACAGTAAGAATGAAACGAGTATAAAATAACAAAATTTTATAGAAAGAATATTTAGGCAGCTTCCCCAAAGTCTTGGGAGTAGGGCTTTGTTTTTGTTGTTATATAAATATGGGTGGCTCAACTCTAGAGGCAACTGATAATCATCTAAACCATAATTGCTATCACAAGCTTCAGCCATACTGAATCAGGCATGAGCCTGCAAGTGAGGTCTGTCAAATGCAGGCTCTCACAGGTTCCAACATCATATATTACCTGAGTAGAAATATAAAAAAGGGTGAATCTTGTTGGTTGAACTTGTCTATAAGGGCACCACGGTCACCCCCAGATGTATGCCCATCCAACCTAAGGTATCGATATTGCTTCCAGTGGAGATAGTCCTCCATAACATCCAGCAGCCTAGTCATTGTGGAAAAGAAAAGAACCTGCAATGTTACAAGTTCCAGGCAGAGCCATAAATCCCAAAGCATTGATTTCTAGCACAATATCATATTCAAAATTTAAAATACTTACAAGCAACTGCAATAAAAAGAGAAAGTACTTGATAGATAAAAGGAAACCAAGCGTGCACATAATACAGCAAATGCAAATTGACAGGTTTAAAAACAACATAATAGAACAATCTATAAGCATATGTTTCAAGGCACAAAAAGCATAAATTACTGATGCTGAGGCAAGAAATGCGAGTGTCAACACCCCTTAAAGTTAACCATCATAAATATAAATGATCCTGAATATTTAGAATGAGCTTAAGAGGGTGATGGGGGGGATTAACAGCAAAAGCATGACGAAAGAGCCTCATGAAGAATATATAAAATTGTTATTGAACTTTTAAAAATAACTGTAGTAAGATATAAACTGCAATCCCTTAAAGCAATTATAAAAATTCATCAAACGTGAAAATTCTCCCAGCTATTATAATTTATCTAGCAAGTAACATTTTTAAGATATCATACCCGATGATCTGTTGCTTTTAGTTTGGGTAGTAACCGATCTAGCATCTCAAGCTTCCCACATAATCTAATAATCGGTGGCAGATAATGCTTGGGTATCCAATTATCAACCTACAAGAGGAAAGTTAACGTTACGGCCAAACCAACGTAGACAAACAATAGAGAATAAAATTTAAGAGCTTCAACCCTTGGTTGACCTCTCAGAATGAAGGAAAGGGAAGTGCAGACAAAGATTGGCAAAAAACGCCATTTCTTGAACTTTATTCTTCACCCTTCCCTTATTCTTTCTGAGAACAAGCCAGAACTTCAATGGATTAGTAAAGAGCATTGCCTCCTCTGCATGAAGCTGGCTAAGATATGGATGATTGCATATATTACGGTGCTCCATAACAGAGTTGTGCACAGATCGAACCTGAAAAATTTGACCCTTAAAAGTTAAGTACATAATTATGGTAACCTAAAAATAATTAGTCAATAAGAGTTTCTAAATCAACATGAAAATTGGGGGAGGGGGGGGGGGTGTAGGGGGTGTAAATAAGTGAATTGAGAATATAATGCACTATAAAGGAAACCTTTGTGGCTCCAATAGAACCAAGATTGTCTTCCACCCTCTTCATCAAAAGCTTCTGATACGCAGAAGCCTCACATCTTATAAGTCTCTCAATCTTTTCAGGCAGTTCATTTTCAACCTACCAAAACACATTTCAGGACACAAGAACATTACCAAATGAGAATGGCCTAACTAAATAATTTTAAATTAACGTCTAAAAAGCAAAAAAAAAAAAAAAAAAAAAAAAAAAAAAAAAAAAAAAAAAAAAAAACACTATTCAAAATTATTTCCTAAGCCCTTATATGTAATAAGATTTAAGTGAAAACGGTAAAAACATTCTAATAGGCCCAGTTATAGTTGGAAATATAACTCATATTAACTTATCAAGAAGATCATAACATTGATCACTACCATATGGCAAATTTATATATCAATTTTGAACAACCATATCATCATACCATCACGAAATGTTACAAAGACAATACTAAACAAGACTTACAGTGTTTGGGTCTGACTCCACAGACATCAGAACAGAACAAACTGAAAACTAGTACCACTGCTTTTTTTTTTACACATTTATGTCAGTGTCCTAAATATGGCAAAATGCTTTTGTTAAAAGGTCTAACCACAAAGATCTTTGGGAGAACGCATTACATTGACAAGGACACTGGAGGAAAAAAATCCCAACCATCAATCCAAAAGCAATATATACACACACACACATACATACATTCATACAACTAAACATATAGATATGCATATGTTATGTGTGCATATGTTATGTGCTGTTCACTGAGAAGTTATTTCCACTGAGATGTAAAACTACATTACAAGAATCAGGACTACTAGAGCCACAGAGACACACTGCACTATTTCAGAAACAAGAATGAATTCAAATGCATCAATACGTGCTTAGAGAACTTCCTAAAAGGTAAATATGATTACTGAGCACAAAGTATCGTATTAAACACCTTGTGTTTCAGCCTCCGAAGTACAAATGGCCGTAGAACTTGATGAAGCCTGTTTATGATCAAAAGATTCTCCTCCTCGGAGAGCAAGGCCTAGTCACAATGCATCATCAGCAATTAGAGTTTTTAGAGATTAATGAGTTATGACACTAATAGAGAGAATAACATCAATGTCTTAATAACAGAACAAGTTCGTGCTTACTTCATCAGGCGAATTATCACCATTACTCTGAAACGGTTTGTTGAACCATTGAGAAAAATCCTCAGATGAATTAAAAATATTAGGCAACAAGAAATTAAGTAGTGCCCACAATTCCTCAAGATTGTTCTACATAAAAAAGAAGATAACAAATCAGATAAAGCATGTTTCTTATATTATTGAAAAAATGAGAGTAGGAAAAATAAATTAAAGAAAGGCATGAAAAAGAATAGCCTCTTACCTGTAGTGGAGTTCCAGTTAACAGCAATCTGTGTGAACTCTGATAGTGCTTCAATTCCGCATTCAATTTACAAGAAGCATTTTTTATGCGATGGCCTTCATCAATTATAATGTAATGCCAGTGTAATTTACTTAGTTTCGGCCTATCATGCTTATTCATCAGATACTCATATGTTGTCAAAAGGACATTAAATTTCTGATGAAAAATTTTTTCCCTACAATATGAAGGAACAGCTGAGCCGACAAATAGAACAACAAAAGATCAAATAAAGTGAAACAAAAAAATAAAAAGCCAAAAAACAAAAACAAAAAACCAAGGGTAAAAGGAAAAACACCAGGCAGTGTTCAGTGTTCAAAAGTAATTACTTAAATAACTTCCGCCGCTCCTCTGGAGGCCCAGAATAGACAATTTTGAGAATATCAGGGGCCCAGAAGTTAATTTCTGACTCCCATCCAGGTAGAACCGAAGACGGCACAACCACAAGAAAGGGCCCTCTATCATTTTTGGTTTCCATAAGGTAACAAATTAGAGAAATAACCTACAAACCCAAAAGTTGAATTGTTAACATAAAAAAATATGAGGCTGTGTAACAAGAAACTAGAATCTAGACTCCTGCCAGAGTATGACAGATTCAGAAGCAAGCCATACCTGGACGGTTTTACCAAGGCCCATTTCATCAGCCAGAATTCCATTCAAATGGTTGTTGTATAGTGAAACCAACCACCTTAGGCCATTCATTTGATACCTGAAAGTCAAAAACCGCAGTCATTAAGAATTCAAACCCAAGAAAGCAAAGAGCATACTTGTTCTCACACATTGACAAGATAAAGTGGATAATACCAGTCGATAAATCACTGAAAGTGTATAATATCAAATAAAAATGACAGGAAACCATCCTTTAAAACAATTACCAAAAAAGTCAACATATGATATATAGATAATTAGAGAAATTTCAATAAATGCACATTCAACTTACTCCCTTAGTTTTCCACCCTTTAGGCAACATGGCTGCTCAGCAATGTTCTCTTTTACACTGCAACAACCAACATTCATTATCAGATTTTTGCCAAGAGCATAATATTAAAAATTAATTAAGAAAAGAAATTGCTAAATCAGTGGCCTCAAGTCATCCAGATTTCATTAAGACAAAAGGAAAAATGAATAGGAGACTGAAGGATGCCTTCAGCCAGTACTGAAGGAATATTCCCAACTGATATAATCAAATATTGAGTACAAAGCATTATATATCTAACAACATTATACATCAAATATTAAGCTAGTGACAGTGCAAAGCATTATATATTTAACAACACTAATACCTATGAGCCATCATATAGTACTTCTCATTGCTTTCCATATAGTGCTGCACAGCGAACATTCAAAAACAAAAATTAGTAAAAATTAATTTAATATAAATTCAATAAAGTGAACAAAGAACACACTTGCCTTTGCCTGATCACTTTCATCTTCATTTTCAAAAATACTCTCACTCTTCTCAATGACGCCCACAGCTCCTGTCTCATCCATATCATGCTCAAAGTGTGTTGACATAGCCTTTGCCTCCTGTAGCTTGGATCCAAGCTTTTGAAGATATTTCTCTGTCTCCTTGAGAAGTTGCTTAACACGATCTGATTTGGCATCCTAATACGATTATCAAATGTTACGCAAGAAGAATGAGAGAACCATACCACTGTTATAACAGTAAAAAATCTAGTAAGACAAATCAGACCTGCACCATTCGCAGATATCCCTCCACATCATTGATCTTTAATAGATTAATCTTCTCACGCTGGATTCTGTCAATCTTTTCTCGATGAATACGTTCCTTCCTTTTGTGGAACTCTTTCACATACTTATTAAAACCCTTCCAGCGTTCCCTCTTAGTTTTGAACGCATCATCCAGTCTTTCCCTAAAGTTCAGGTTATCAAGTAAGTCAACAAACGTAATCATTGTGCTCAAAAGTAAATCACTACTGAGAAACAAATGAAAAAAAAAATACATTGAAAGATAAAATGAGAATACTTAACGGTCTGAACTGGATGGAGAAAATACGTACTTGTGAACTTCTATCTCACTGAAGAACTCCTTCTGCCTCTCACGAATTCTCTTCTGTCGCTCTTCCTTCATTTTCTGCTCAAACTTCTCAATTTGTTTTATCCTCCTGCCATGTTTATGTTTCTTGTACGATTTCAAGCGATCCATTTCAGTTGTAATTGGTTTAAAGAAATCATTCAAAAAATCACTGCACAAAACAAAAGAAATTTAGTGTCAAAATGAAAAAGAGTAAAACTAAAAATTTGAAGTAAAATAAGGAATATCCATTGCCTTCTGAGGCGCCGTTGTAGATCCAGTAGTTGAAGTTTCTTCAATTCTATGACACTTTTGGTTTTTGCAGATATATCTTCAGATGAGCTCACATTTTCCTGCATCATAAGTAACACATGACACATGCAACATCATAGGTCTTTACAGAAACAGACCTACAAACAAAGCATTTTCCAAAGCATCCTGCTTATAAGAGTATTGTGCAATATGTGAATTAAAACAATATCATGCCCCTTGGATTAAGATTTTCATCATTTGAAAAATTCACATTGCAACCCTCAGCCCCTTCCCTTTCCTACAAGCAGGTAATCATATACAAATCTCATTTAAAGGTAGACCAAGGTCAAGCATGCCAATTCTTCAGAAAAGGTTAATCCTTCTTCTCAGCAAACGCTCAATTAATCAGGTAATTCCAAAGGAAACATTGCATCAAACATTGCCTACAAGCCTGAAACCCACCACTTCAAAAAGGCTGCTCACACTGAGAAAAAGGAAGCCCAAAACTAACAGTATGAACCCAAATTGGTAAATTTTAGATCCTCAACACATCCCATGTTTGCAACAATAATGACAATTATAATATCAACTTAAATATTATTTCGAAGACCGGGGGGAAAAACAGAGGCATCTTCTCAGAAGTAACCAAGAAAGAATCATCATTTCATGAGTTTCTATAATGTTCCTTCCTCAGTGAACCTCTTTTCCATAGGGATCAATTTAACCAATAAATCAGCATCATTCAATTTTGAAAAGTGTATATATCCACTATTTTCTAAAAGTTAGAAACCCTTCTAAAATACCAAACAGAAGTTTGACACTAAACAGGGGCTGTATTCAAGAGGGATTACTTCTTTTTTTGATAGGTAAGAATGATGTATATTCCAAAAACTGCTAATGCAAAATAGCACCAGCATATCAAAAGTACAAAAAAGATGGAGCAAAAAAATAAAAATGCACTAATTACAAAGAAGAAGAGAGCTAGGGAATAAAAGAAGAAAGTCACTAGATGTGAGTCCCCAAGCCCTCGCTCAGTCAAAAAGGGAACCAAAAAATAGAGCAAGCAATTGGTCATCGGATCTATCCAAATCCTCAAACGTCTGCCAATTGCATTCCCTCCAAATACACCACATCAAACACAACAGAACTAGATTCCAAATGTAAGGGGGATTACTTGTAGAATATCTTATCACCTCCATTTTGAATAGACAATGGTCAGTTCCCTTCTCTGTGCTATCACCCATGATCCAATATGAATGACAAAACAAAACCAAAAACAAACAAACAAACCAAAAATAAATAAATAAAAAATAACAAAATTCTGATACAGAGAAAGCCAACAAGCTCTATCACAGACGGCACCTTCTTCCCTAGTAAGTGCAAGGTGGATGGTGAGGTCATAGCTCTAGGACCACCAGTTGCATGTTAAACTTACCAATCCAAAAACAAACAAACAAAAACAAATATTCAGACACTAGAGCAGCAACTTTTAGTCCCCAACCCCACATCCCCAAGAAAACATAAATAAATAGGATAATTAAAAACCATAATATCCATCAGATGATCACATTTAGCAGTGTATTGGTAAATGATACAACACCGTAATATGTCAAGCACTGAAGTATTAAGTTCTGTAACAAACCTTTAACTTGGTATAACAAGCAGAAATCCTTCGGTTTGCCTTTTGCTGTTTTAGTTTCCAACTTTGCTCAACTAAATTTTTCTTTTTCTGCTGATCCATAATCCATTTCTCTGACATGGTGTACTTTGGAGAAGGTGGCAAATCAGTAGATACTGACTTATTTTCCTCTTCTTGATCTGTGATAAACAAGATGCCACTTTAAGTATGCCATCAACAAGAAGTGGCTTGTAGTCTGTATTAGAGGCATGGTTCTTACCTTGAGATGCATGTTTTGACATCATACTACCATCCCTCATTGGAATTACTGTCTGATGATCATTTTCAACTCCTGAAATAGGCTTCCAATGCTCTTTTAATGAAAAAGAAGGGTGACTATCTGCATGTTGTTTCCCCAAACCAATACTATTACCGATATTTTGAAACTGACTAGGATTACTATCTTTTCTTTCTGCCACCAACTCATGTGGAAGAGAAGAGCCTAGTAGGGGACCCCTAGAAACCTCATTATGATTTCCAATTCCAGTCCAGCTAATTATCTCCGGGTTCATCTGCTTATTTATGCCCATTGCAGAAGATACTTGGTTAGACCTCCCAACTTGCAGGTGGCCAATTTCCATATCTTCCACAGGATTTCCCCTTGTATTTGAAGAATTGGGCTGCTGTGAAGTTATCTCCTGAGTCTGTCTCTCAACCTCAGGTTTTCTTCCAGCTAGAATATGTTTCCTTTCATCTGCAATTACAGAAAGATCAGAAGTTGGGCCATTTTTGTCATCCATTTTTGGGCTCTCAGCATCCTTTGGAAAGGTGTCGGCCTCCTGGAGCTTTCCAGAAGATGAAACAACTGGAGAGATTATATCAGTGTCCCTAGCAGTGTTCAGTCTTCCAAAGGGCATCATAACATCCAGGTCGCTACTTGGCTCATTAGAAGACTGTGCTTTCCCTTTAGGATCAATAAGCTCTTTGCGAGGTCCATCTATATTGCTACCTGATTAGTTCCAAGTTAATGCATGAAGACCAAAGAAGAAAAATTATTAATTATTGGTTACCTTCTTTAGGAAAGACGTTTCCAAGTGCAATTTCAAGATGCAGTTTCTTTGGCAACAAACCATTTCTGCACATAGAAAACCACCACTCATAACCTGACTTGAACAAAGATTAGAAACTTTGCGACACCAAAAAATGACTGCAGATGCTAAAGAAGTACTACCAACCTGAAAGCTAAAAAGACAAGGCACTGAGCTCTAAGCTGTTTCAACTGTTGCTCCTTGAAAGGCATGCTAGAAGCCATCGGAGCCTGGGGAAGTGGAGCTTTTCCTGTATCTCTGGGAGCCATGCTCCTAGGCATACTCATTTCTGTAACACTATTTTGCCTTCCACTCTATTGACAAAAACAACATGTTATGCTGGCCAGTTGATATACACAAAACTTTAAATAGCAGAATTAGAGATAACGCAACATGCAGAACAAACTTCATACATGATCTAAATCAAAAGGCACGCAGCACAAAAACCAACTAAAATGAAAGGAGATGGCATAATAAGAAATCAACATACATAAAACACGCATAAAAAAAAACATCTAGTTTGACATGTTTGCACTAACATAAATGAATAAGAAGACATAAATAGTAATCATATTTTAGAAACTAGTACTTTTTGGATGAAAGCTTCCCATCCAGAATTTTTTTTTTCCAACACCATCCATCCCAAAGTGAAGCTTCGTCTGAAACAGCATGAAAATTAATAGTGAACAATAAGTGCAATGCTTTTCTTTATTGGTGAGTTCCACAAGCATCTAGGGGGTTTTGAACTCACAACCTTACCCTACATGCCATTATTAAGGAAGGTAGAAGTGCCAATCGAGCTACAGCTCACTGGCATTGTAGAATAAGTGCAATGCCTTTATCAAAACTTCTAAAGGTTGGCACGGCTTTCAATAAGTGCTTTTGGTTGTTTTCTTAATGGGTAAGATTAACATGGGAAGATGAAGATAAAAATGCTTTTGAATTTTTGAAAGTAGACATTTTGGTGGTGTTTGGACACTCCTGTTTTCATCACTCGTATCTCGGTTTTGATAACTCATTACTCCAAACTGGTGGGCCCCACGCAAGCAAATTCTGTTTGGCAAGATTTCCTCTCCCAATTTCCTTAACTCATTTCCCACTTTTTTGAGTTAAGAGTTACAAAACTGAGTGAAGCCAAAAACTTGTTTTCAAAACACCAAAACTTAGTTTACATGGCAAAGTGGTAAATACTTGAACCCGCGTGGGCCCCACGGCAATGTGTTATCACATCACCTGCTCAGTTCGCACACTCCTCCCAACAGTCACATGCTTCTCATCTCAACCAACCCTCTTCACTCTCTCATCAGAGCACTAAAGCAAGCTCACCTCTCAACTCTGAACCTTCTCTTTAACCATAGCTGTGGTGGTTTGTTGGTCAACGGACTTGCAGACCGAGATTGAGCTATGGAAATAGACCATTTCAATACAACAAAACCCAAAACTTTAATCAGAGAAAAAAAAGCCAACAATCCAATAGAAAAACCAGATCGAACCCACGATTCTAAACACAAAAACAGACTGACCCAGTTGGCAAAAGAGACCAAAAGATTCAAACATGAAATTCAAGTCCAGCTGAAAGATCGAGATTTGTCGGTGCCTACATATATATATTTATATAAATGATCGGAATTGAAGGTGAGAAATTGAAAATTAAGCTAGAGAGATGGAATTGAGTTAAGAAGAAGGAAGCAGAAGAAGCAGAGAGGACAAGGAAGGGTCAGACACGGTAATATGAGACACGTTGGTGATGAATGGGTCCCACAAAAAGGTGAGTTTTTAGGCAAAAAACAGAAGTGGGTTTAGTTGCCAAACAAGGGTGGGAGTGTTTTGGGGCTTTTTAAGTTATAAGAAAAGAGTGATAGGGTGATGAGTGATGAGCTACCTATCACTCAGCAACCAAACAAGAACATATTTTCGGACATCCAAAAATGGAAAGTAGGACACATTTTGGGATAGAGGGAGTATCTTTCACCTCTTTCTTTCTATTTAATTTCTTATCCCCAAAGAAATTAATACTAGGAAACAAAATGTTCAACTTACAATAAAACTAAAAGGTGATGTTTCTAACCAAAGTTATAGATACCATTTAGGCAAAACCATTTCAGTTTGCTTACTGAAGCAAAATATTTCAACATTGGTAGATGAAGAAATAGATTCATATCATCCCATTTCAGAATATGGGTGGACTTCCAATTCCTTGCTTCATGCAAGTGAAAATGGGAATACGTAACCAAAAAATGGGAAAAATAAATTAATGAAGAGTGTTTCTATCCATCTAACAAGATATAACACTATTTAGAAAGATGTAGCAAGAGAAAATGTATCTACAAAAACAGGAAATCCAATCACAGATCCATAAAATGTGTACATTGAAATAGTAAACTCACAGGCAGAGGGGAAAGAAAATATTTTAACAATGTAACCGACCATTTTCATAGACAACATACAATACACTACAATATAGCCATACAATCGTCATTGACCATCAGAAATTTCTGAATTTAGGCAATAGAAATTGTCATAAAAACCCAACAAATGAAACATGCTTCAGAAAATCTCAGGAAGATTAAAATAATTCACTCAAAATCAAAACTGCTCATGAGTCAACTTTTTTTACAAGTTCCCTTTTTCCTTCTTCTTTTCAAACAGATGCCAAGGGGGGACAACCCAAAACAAGTGGAACAAAAAAGATAGATCACCTTAGAGTTAAAGAAGCTTTTATAGTCATCTTTTCTAGTATTCTCATTGAAATGTTTACTAAATTTAAAATACAAAATTCAATGAATCCATATATGCAGTAATTCAATTCAAACCCAATTGAATGTTTTACAACTATCAGCCACCTAAAATCATAGTGACCGTACCATGATTGGTAGCATTTTAATCCACTTTTTTACTCAGGTCAGCTAGGGGGCAATTACTGTCATAAAATGAAGAACTGTAAAAGTATTAGTTCCAATCCAAAACAAAACATCCAGCAAACCATTAATCTCGCAAGGAGGAAACCTCAAGTCAGAGTGACCTAGTAAAATTTTGATAGGAACTAATCTCAGAATGGATTAAGTGGATATTTAGAAACTATTAGCTGCAGTCTTTAAGCAAAGAAACTGCAATTAAGGCACATAAATCCAGGGAAGAAAGTTAAAGTAGCGAATTTGTCTACTGTAATGTTAGAACTGTAGTTAAGCAATTAAATTTAATCACTAGTTCCTAACCACTTAAACTTTTGAGACAATCAGTAATTTATAATAATATCAGAGCAAGAGATCGAAAGTTCAATCCGTGTCTTCACTTTTCCTCCCATTTAAAATATAAAAAATCCAACGTGTTGGGCCCCACTCTCTAAGGGGGAGTTTAGACCCACATGCGAGGGAGAGTGTTAGAATTGTAGTTGAGTGATTAAGTTCAGCTTAAGCTTGTAAGACAATTAGTAATTTATTAGCATTTTTTTTTTTTTATAAGTAAAAAGCTTTATTAATAAAACTCAAAGATTAAACCATGTACACAGGATGTAACCACAGTCTACAAGAAGATTAAGCACGAAAAGAATTACTACTATTAAATATGAAAGGGCCGGGGGGGGGCACACAACAGAATGCAAGTGGCCTGATTGAGAAGCATGAGCACACATTTAATTTATCCAAGAGTGGAAGCCAAAATAATGAATAGAATGTAAGTACCTGAACAACCTTGTTGGCATCAGCTAACATATTTGACCCTCCTCCTTCATGCTCCAAAGAACCACTGAATTGCATTGGGCTTGAGAATCCAGGTTCTACTACCGGATAAGAACTAGAAGCAACAGGCATCCCGCTGTGAACCTTGCCAAAAGCACCTGAAAATTTTCCAGCAGCACCCCATATGAGAAAATCATAACTCAGACCCAGGAAATAATCAAAAGAAAAGATATTACCCCAGGATAAAGAATTTTTTACACAATCTAATTAGAACCAATACTGATGTGCATCCCAAAATTAATAAATCTCATCGGAAACAGATTCTTTAGTTCAAATAGTTTAAAGGCCATAGTTTGTTATGCCAACTCTGATGAGTCTGATCCTGGTTAAAGTGGAAACATTTACAGATTTTCAAGCCCATAAAAATTAGGTTTATAATTTTCAAATCCACAACTTCAATGCTGAAACATCTTCCATGTCCTTACTTGATCCAAGAGATGGAGTTGTTGACTGCTGTGTTGGAATCTCTGACATCATATTGCCAGGAACATTAGAAGGAAACCTGGGAATTTGAGATTTTTCAAATGGTAATCCTGTTTTATTTTGATTCCATACACCCCTGATGTCATGAGAAGGTAGGGAACCCCCTTGCTGTTGTGTTGAAGCATTATGAGCAGAGGAAACTTCCACTTCTTCAGGGAATTTTGGATTTGGGGCCCGTAGCATTGAATTGCTAATGTTTGATGAGTCCAACTGCCTTTCAATTGTATGCTGACCCTCTTGCTTGACTCTAAGCATTGGTCTCATGCTACCAGATAAAGATGCAAAGTGTTCCATCTGGCCACTACTTGGAACCATATTGAAGTTAGTACGCTCACCCCCTTTAACTGAAAGACTTGTGTGTGGTTCAACCTTGTTCATCTTCCCCTTTCTTGGATTAACTACAGCATTCCGAGTATCAAGTTGCTGAGTGTTGTCAATATGCTGTTCCATAGGTAAGGAAGTCTCTCCCCTCTTCCTCTTTGTGGTGGCTTTTTTACCATCCTTTTGCTGCCTTTCTTGTGATTGTGAGTTGGCAGACCTAGAGTCCAAACTAGATGGACTTTCATGATCAAATGACTGACTGCTCCTATGAGCTAAAGATCCTTGATAATAATCGTGTCCAGCACTGCTTGGGCCAACAGGTGGCCTGTTTGAAGCAAATGGATCAACTTTTGAGACCTCATTTTCAGCCAAGCCTACTTTTGAATCATTTGCAACTCCACCCGCCTGTGAAGAACCTGCATAAAATTATTTCCATATCTTATAGACCGAAATGACACACTCAAACGCAAGAAATTTTCAATATCAATTCCAGTTTAACTGAGAGCAATGTACCTGCAAACTGAGCAGTTGCTGAATCGCCTATTTGATTACCACCACTCAAAGGAAGGCGTGATAACCTCAAGGCTTCAATGTCAAGACCATGTTGATTGATAACAGTCTCCATTGCCCTAGCAAAAAGGAAATTAAGTTAGAAGAAACAAAATGAACTACGTTAAAGAGTCAACCAATAGAAATCAAGCACTTAGGTTAACAATTTACAGTGTCCACCTGCTACCACAAAGATGCAGAACAAAGTAAAGAGCGACTACCACATTAGCAATAAAAGAACACGTTAAGCGCTAAGAACAACTAAGCCAGTGACAAATTTAGCATACACACAAACACACACACAGTCGTATGCATATGTATCACAAACAAAAGTTTGCAGGTTCTATGTTAGAAAGCCCAATATGTGCTGCCATCATGCTGCTACTTAAAGTTGATTATCACGTATCATCCCCCCAGACTAAAGTAATCATCTAACCATACAGTAAATCTAATATGTTTGTATGGGAAAAACTTGCTCCATGCATTGTTCTGCTTACACTCATTATCCAATACAGCAGAATGTCTTTTACAGTAAAGCAGCAGAAACAGACTCAGTTGTATTTAGAAAAATAGCTGACCTGAATAAATTTCCATCACCCGAACCTCACAAAGTTATTTAATCGATCTAAATCCTGAATACCAAAATCATAATGGGAGGATATGGATAGTCAAAATGACATTGCACTGCAGCATCACTGATCAGGCCAGTCAACCTTTTACATACCATATAAAAGTAAAGTATGCAAGGAGCATCAATCCGTAATAAACTCAATCAACATTAAATAATTCAGTTTACTTTTGAATAAGGAAGAATTAGTAAATTCACCAACTTTGTAGAGGATGAGAAGAACAGCAGCAGTCAACAACTCTCACTCATATCAAAATAGTTTTTTTTTGGGGGAAGGGGGGGGGATAAATTCGATAGTCACAATGGGGAAGGGGGGATTCGAACCCTGGATGTCCCCCTTGGAGACACCATGAGTGTCAATTGAGTTACAAGGCTATTGACACCCAAAAAAAAAAAAAAACAAAATAGTTTGATGGGCTATCTTAAAAAAAATATCAACCTAGATGATTGTCAGATGTACAAGAAGACAACAATAACAACAATAAAACCCAAGTCTCAAAACTTTGGGTCAACAATGGAACCTCAATAGACTAATCAGGGTTAGTCACATATTCTTCTTTGCCATTCTATCCTATCTAAAACCATACACTTTGTCACCTCCTTCATTGACATGTCCTTCTTTACTACCTCTAGTAATGTTATTTTAGATCTTCCTCTACCTTTCTTTGCAGCCTCAACTTGAATCAAAATCACTCTTCCTCACTAGTGCATATCTAATGTAAGAGAAAATACCTGAAAAATGTTAATGAATGGAAACTGCTTACCTTGATATTACTTGATATGGCATTGAATGCTCCTTCCCACTCGATTTCATGTGTTGCAAAATCTGAAAGGCTCAAAGATAATAAATAAAAATACATCTCCAAAAATGGCATTAATATTTTCTTATTGGTAAGTTATACAAACCCAATGGGTCTTGAACCAACAACTTACCCTCCACCTCATCCTTGAGGAGGGATGAAGTGCCAATTGAACTAGAGCTCATTGGCACAATTAAAGAAATACAAAGCAAAAGTAACAAAAGCAATTAAGAACTATTATTTAAGAGAAAACTATACGCACAACATAAAGTTTTGTAGCCAATTTTGCAGGCTCATCTTTAGAATCTTGAATGAGTTTCTGCAAAAATTTAGCTGCCTCCAACTCAACATTCTGTGAAGTCCCCATCTCATTCGAACTACAATGCAATAGAAATAAACCCATCAGCAATTTAAAGTCAAAACTCTAACCTGGCTGGATATAACATGAAATTCAAAGCAACCTCTTTCGTATACATAGAAAGCCCTATATTATTATAAGTAACACTCAAAAGATAAAACAATATAGATACATATTACGCATAAACAATTGAGAGTCGAAGTGAAATAGAAATAGAAAGACATTAATTGAAGTGATGAAAATCAGAAAAGGTTATAAAATACTGAATCCAAACAAAACAAGCAATAAAGTTAACCTTAACTGCACAATCCACACACCATATGCACCAATTGAGTTCGCCGTAGAGGCCTATACTTTTCCTTCCTTTTTTTTAATAAAATTCTTTTCTAAACTGAGAATAAGCTATCAATTATATATATAGTTTCATTCACTTTCTAATCAATCTTAAAATTCATCAGTAATCTATGATTCCCCACTCTCAGAACCCTAACATATACATTCACATACATACACACGGTAGAAATCAACGATGTATACAACCATTACCAAAACTAAACGGTAAGGCGAGAAATACTAGGGAATTTACTTTCTTAGGGAAAAAGGTTTCCGGGAAAATGTTTTGAGGGGAAACAAACGGAACCTAAGAAGGTACGATAGTGAAGAAGATCGCGAATGTTTACCTGATCGGAGAACCGATCCTGACTTCGCCGGAAACGGCGCCGGAAAAAGCTAGGACGGGCAGATCAGATGCATATAGAGAGAGAGAGAGAGAGTAGTGAACTTTGCTAATGCTTACCCAAATTACAAGAACCCTCGCTAAGAAATGGGACTGGCTTTCTTTTGTTGAATCAGAGTGTGGCTGACCGAACCAAAAACACGGTTCAATGACTCGCACGTGCGAATGTATTTGCTTGTTAACGCCATTTTAGTGAGAGTCTGCTTTATTAGTAAGCTGATTCTTTTTGTTTTTGTTTTTAAAAAATTGAATTTGAAATTAATTTTTGAATAATAATTTATATATTATTTATATATCCACCTCCAAAAACAAAGTTTCTCTCAAAACTAATTTATATATTATTTATATGTTTAGTTTGAACAAAATTTCTCTCCAAACAAGTTTTGAGAGAAACCCTACAAACTCATCATATATCTTATATTGAGTGTAAATTTTGAAAATTTAACCGTTAGATTGCATGTCCTTATTACATCCTTAAGACTTACAAAATTTTAAGAAGATCAAATATCAATTGCTATGTCATCAAATAAATATTATAATTTCAAATTTTTATGATTTAAAGTTATATAAAAAATAAATTAATTGATCAAATAGTAAATAACATCCGATTTGAACGAAATTTGATACGCATGTTAAGAACATAAAAAACGTAAAATTCAACGGTTAGATTTTCAAAATTCATAGCCAAAAAATAAATATATAAGAAGTTTGAAGAGTTTGTTTGGAGAGAAACTTTATTCGTTTGGCTCCCACTTTAGAGAAAAAAAATATGATGTTTGATTTTTTTTTCCCTTAAATTTTACAAAAATTAATGTGTAGACTTTTTTTTGTGAATAATAATAAGAGACCAAATCTCATCTCATGTATCTTTTATATAGTTTGAGTTTTTTTTTTTTTTTTTTTTTTTGTATAAAGTTAAGCTCCTTATTCCTTAATTTAAGAGATAGAAAATTTTGGACAAATCTATAAGGTTCAACATTTTCAATTTATTTATAACTATATTATTAAAAATATTTTTTGTATCTTGAAAACATTTTAGTATGGAACCCACTATTTTTTGGTCTTCAAAACAAAAAATTGTGTTTAATTTGTTTCAATGTAACAGGAAAATATTTTCTCATTTTACAATGTTTATTTTACAATAAAATATTTAATCAAAAGTAATATATATTCAGTCAACCAAATCAACCTAGACAAATTTGTGTAAAATATTTTACACTTAAAATTTTGGTAAAACATTTTACATTTTCTCTCCTCCCTCCTTACCCGATACTTTCATTTCCTCACACCTCAGTCCCTCTCAGTTTTCGCTCTTCCTCTCTCATGACTACTGTATCTTCTCACTCTCAAGTTCTCCCTCATCTCTCTTCTTTTCTCTCTGGCAGTTGGGACTCCTATTGGTGAGCGGTGAAGCAGTCGACGGTGCAGATCGTCAATTTGGGTCGGCAATAAGGCAATACAAATCGTCAATCTAGGTTGGCAGTGAGGTGGTGCAGATTGTCCTCCCTTTTACACTCTTCCTCATATTCCTAATTTCTTTCAAGCTGCATCTCTCAGAACTGGATAAGTGGGTTATCGTTAATGGGTTTGGTTTTGAGTTTGGTAGATGGGTTTAGTTTTGGGTTTTGGTGGCTGGATATGGTGTTGCTGGGTTTTGTTTTGAGATTGGCGGCTAGGTATGGTGTTGGGTGACTGATGGTCATCGGTTCAATGTTGCACCTATGTATAAAGCACCCACATGAATTATAATTATATACGATGTACCATTTTGTGATTATAATTATATATAACAACATAAATCATTCATAATTAATGCCATCTCATTGACCAACATGAATTCACATAAAAGATTTTCTAAAAAAATCATATAAAATGTGTAACATTCAAAGAAAAAATATTACATATCACACATAAAGCCAAATGTTCATAAAACCTCTTACATAATTAAATATACTAAATTTCATAAAATCTCATGCATGATTGCTTTTAACAAATCTCACACATAATTAAACTAGCCCAAAAAAAGTTCATAAATATATAAATAAATATATATATATATATAAAAGGAAGCCACAAAATCAATTTTGGTATGAAAATATTGGAATAAAAATTTTACTCCAGCCTAATCTAAGTATATATGTATGAAACTCCCTCCTATAGACTTGAACTCCAGTTTTGCACCCCTCGCAGGGTCAGCCCTAGACATTTTGGGGCCTAAGGCTAGAATTAAAAATGGGGTCTTTTTTATACTTATATATTAATTAAATTAATATTTATTTAATATTTTTATATTATAATATATTTCATTTAAACTATATTTTTCTTGCATTTTGAAATGCAAATTGACTAATTAAATCTTTGTATTCAAGTTCTTCTAACATCTCATTTTCAATCGATAGTGTAACTAATTCACTTAATCTTTCTTGGAATATTGTCGATCTTAAATATGATTTTATTAATTTTAATTTTGAAAAACTTCTTTCTGCAGTAGCTATTGTAACAGTTATTGTTAGTAAAATCCTATAAGCAATGCATATATTCGGAAATGAATCTAATTTTTTTTATATGACTTAGTCTGTTAATTGGAGTATAATATTTTATTTGTAAAATTTCTTTTAAAACCTTTAACTCTAACAATAAATCTAAACCATCAATATTATAATAAATATCATATTTGAGAAAATCTTCAAGTTTAAGACAGTATTTTTGTAAACTATCATTATCTAGTGACTTCAATTTTGTGAAGTTAAGTAGAAAACCAAAAATATCTTCATATATTTGAAATTGTTCAAATCTATTCTCAATTGAAATAATTGTTTTATCTACTATATATAAGAAATAATCAATTCTAAAATATTCTTCAGCAGAATGTGTTATCTCATTATGAACATTTTCATCAAATTGTTTCTTTCTATAAATTACACGTTTCTCACGAAATACAGGTTCTATTTCCATTTCCAATGCTATTTTTTTAGATGAATTTTATTGCAGATGTAAATTCATTTTCTCTATGTTCTTTAAAATAAAAAATGAGACATTTTAATTGATCTATAGCAACATCAATATGCATATCTTTTGATTGTAAGTTTTTACTAACAGAGTTGACAGCAAATAATAGGTCATATCAAATAGTCATACCCAATAAAAACTCAAAGCTTTCAATTTCATATGTTGCTAAACAATCAGCTTCACTTTTTATTTTAAGATCTTCACTTGTTTGTGCTTATTGTAACAAAGCATTTCTTATTTGTGGAGCTTGGATTTTTATTGCTTTTACACTTTCAATGCAACTTTCCCAGCGTATTTGTGATAATGACTTAAGAGTTAAACCTGACATATTATCTTGTAAAATTTTCCATCTTTTTGTAGAAGAATAAAACAATGTATATATGCGTTGTATAACTCCAAAAAATAATATAGCTTTTGGACAAGAATTGGCCATATCACATAGTACAAGGTTAAGACTATGACAACCACATAGTGTGTAAAATGCTCTAGAATTCATATCAAGAAGTCTTTTTTGTACCCCTTGATGTTTTCTTTTCATATTAGACCCATTATCATATCCTTGTCCACGTATATCATTAATATCAAGCTCAAGAATATTTATTACATTTATAATTTTATCAAAAAGACATTTTTCGGTAGTGTCATCAACTTTCACAAATTCAACAAAATGTTCTACTATTTTTATTAGACTTGTTAAAACATCAACACATCGTAATATGAGAGACATTTGTTCTTGATGCTTGCATCTGGTGTACAATCAAGTATAATTAAAAAATATTTTGCTTCTTTAATTTTTTTGATAATTTTACATTTAATCTCATTTGCTAACAGTTGTACCAATTCATTTTGTATTTTATGTCCAAGATAATGTTTATGGATTCCACCCTTTTGAATAAGTCTAATATGGTCTTGCATAACTGGATCAAATTTTGCAATAATTTCAATTAGACTTAAAAATTTTTCATTGTTTTCTTCATAAATCTTTTCATTTTTTCCTCGAAATGCTAAATTATTTTTACCGAGATTCTTGACTACAACAATAATTCTTAATAAAACATTTTTCCAATGATCTTTCTCTTTGTTAATTTATTCTCAGATATTTTTATCTATTATTTTATTTTTTGACAATCTCATTTTCAAATCTAGCCAAGTGTTCATGTTAGTAATATGCTTTCTAGTTGTTTCATGCTTTCAAATTTTAGAACTGATATTTTTCCAATCTTGAGTTCCTTCATTACATAGTTGGTCAGTACATTTAGACTCAAACAACTTGCAACAAAAACAAAATACTTGGCCCGTATCTTTTGAATACACTAGCCATTTTCTATCATGCTTCTCTCCAATTAATAATATTCGAGTGTAATGAATAGTAGAAAAATGTCTAGTGTCATCATCTCTAGGAAAAATTATAATCATTGTCTTTAGTTGGACCTCTTTCTACTAATAAATATCTTAATTTTGTATCAATATTTTTCCAATTACCTGGATCATAAATATTTGAAGGAACATAATTCAACATGTCATTATTATTTTCATTTTCTTCTAGTTGAACATCATTATAGTGAACTTGTTTATTTGTGACATTTTCATCATTATTTTCATTTTCTTCTAAATTATTTTGAAGTTCGTTATCAAAATTTGTTGTATTGCAAAAGTGAACATCATTGTTATATTGCAATTGTATCATTTCATTATCTTCTAACTCTTTTTGGTGAATTTCTTGCTCATTTGTGACATTTTCATCTAAATTTTGTGTTATATTTTGTTTATTACTAATAACAAATTTATCCATTGATCATTTTTGAGACTCAATTAATTTTTCTTCTTTTTTTTTTCTTTTTTTAAGTTTTTCATATTCAGATGCATATTTCCTAGTAGACATTTCTAATCAAACAATATATTTATAAAGACTAAAATAAAAAATAACTTTCAAGTGCAGAGCCAATGAGAAATAGAACCTGATTTATATAAAAAGTATCGTTGTAGTTTCACCGAACAATAACAAGTTTTTAGCAATTTCAACCTACATAAATAAAGACTTATTCAGTATATGGCCACTAATATATATATATATATATATATATAAACTGAAAACACAACCATAACAAAAATTTAAGCACAACTATAACACAACAAGGCTTATTAATCAAACCCATCCCCAAAAAATAACAAAAAACAAACTAATCCTATCTAATCTTATCTATAACCCAATACCTAAAAAGCAAAAAGACAAAAACGCAGGCAGGCGACAGCAGCAGGCTTTATAAAAAATCATAATCTTATCTATAACCCAAAAAGAAGAAAACCTAGACAGCAGCAAGCTTTAAAAAAACAAAACAAAAAACAAAAAACAAAAAAAAAACCTTAAAGGAAGCTTGCTGAACGGTTGAACGAAATTGAAGAAGAGGAAGCTTGCTGCCAGGGCCGGAGGAATTGAGGAAGGGGAAACTTGCTACCAGGGCCAGAGAGTAGATGAGATCAGTGAGAACAGGGGAGAGAAAGAGAATCAGAGAGAATGAGAATGAGAGATAGAGAGAGGCAGAAAGCAGAGATTGGAGAGAAAGGTAAAATTTTTAGGGTTTTGAGATATTTTATTTGTTGTGATTTGTGATTTTTTTTTGTGGGATTTGTAGTTTATCCGGATAATTTTTGGTTTGTCTGATTTACCAAAATTTTTGTTTTTTGGTTAAAAGGATGTGCCAGAATTTTGTGTTTCACCTTAAACTAAACTTTTTTTCCCCTATTCTGTCAAATTGTTGTGCTTCACCTAAAACTAAAATTTTTTCCCCCTACTGTGTCAAATTTTTGTGCTTCCCCTAAAACTAATTTTTTTCCCTTACTCCCTCTTATTTTCTAAAATTTTGGGGCCTCTCTTCCACTTTGGGGCCTTAGGCAACCGCCTAACTCGCCTAAGGGAAGGGTCAGCCCTGCTCCCTCGCCCCACAAGCACTTAGGGTGCATCCATTTGGAGAGAAAATAGGGAGGATGGAAAACTAAGGAAGGAAAATAGACATTTTTCACTATTCGTTTGAAGAGAAAATGGAGGAAGAATGGAAAACCGGGAGGAAAATTTTCCTCCCGGGCCCACAAAAATTTTCCTTCCAAATTGGGAGGAAAATGAAGGGGAGAAAACAAAGGGATGGGGGCATTTACTAAAATGCCCCCATCCCACCTGAAGGGTTGGTTCTTCTTTTTTTTTTCTTTTTTTTTTTAACGTTACTGAACCTTCAGTAGTTCAGTAACGTTAACCCCTTCTTTTTTTTTTTTTTTTTTTCTTTTTTTTTTTTTCATTTCAACGTTAACATTGAACTTTTTTTTTTTTTTTCATTTCAACGTTAACGTTGAACCTTTTTTTTTTTTTTTCATGTTAATTTCAACGTTGAACTTCTTTTCTTTTTTATTTTTATTTTTCCATTTTAACCTTACTATTAACAAGGGTATAATAGTCAATTTATACCCTCTCACTTTTCCACCCCTCCAACCGGACACACAAGAGGGAAAACTAAATATTTTCCATCCTCTCACTTTTCCATCCTCCCACTTTTCCACTTCTCCAACCGAACAGACCCTTATACTTGTGAATTGACTATTTCGCCAATGATATACAATGATAAATATAATAGAATTTAAAACATTGGGTATGTGCCAACCATGCTACAAGCTATTTATCTTAGTTTGGGTGTTAATTGAACTAGAGAACAATCAATACTGAAGAAAAAATATATCGTGATTGTTAGTGTAGGAGGGAGGAACCCGAGGAACAAAGGCATGTGGCATTAGTACATTCCAAGGAGTCAACGGACCTCACTCGTTCAAATTGGGTCTAGCCCAAATGAGATAACCAAATACCGACTGAGAAGAGTGCAAAGTTCGAGAAGTCTGAGGAGAAAGCTTCTCTCGGGTGACTGGGGTCCTAACCCAGAGCTACGAGGGGCCGAGGAAGAAAGTAATGACGTGCATGCCATGGTTTTGAAACCGGACCCGTTCATTGAACCGTAAAAGGAAGAAATTCAAGGTTGTTGAGGTCGAATTGAGGTTGAATCGAAGTCGAACCGTGATGACGTTATAATTAATTTAAATATATATAAATATTAAATTAATAAAAATTGAAAAATTAACTAAAAGAAGAAGAAAATAAAAAAAAAAATCAAATCTTAATCAAATATAGATATAGTATTTATTTATTTATATGTTAATTAGTAAAACCTTGGTGATAATAATAATAATAGTATAATAATTATTATAATATAAGAAATTGTGAGTTTGTGGAAAATTGGTAATACATGCACATTATATCACGTCACATCACGTTGAGCTCAAGGTTGCTCAAAGCTAAAAAATGAGTCATGACTGAAACATTCAACTCATTTAAATTAATCTTATGTTATTCCCAACAGCCTAAGTCCATTTAAATGGTCAACTATGTATTAAATTTCAAAAAAATAAAGTGTAATACCAAATGAGTGGCAAACTTGCCCATTAAAAAATGAGTTAAATAATAAATTTTAATACAAGGCCCAAAGTAAATGATTGACAGCCGAGCATCTGGTACAAGTAAAAGAAGAAAGTGTTGATACCTTGCACTTTGACAGTCAAGCATTTACTGACTTGTGGAAGACTGTGATAGAAAAAAGTAAAAAGTTCATCTTCATCATTGGCAAACGGGCAAAGAATAGCAGACTTCAGAAAGAGCAAAAATGCAGAAACGGCAAAAATGTAGAAAAAAAGAAAGAAAGAAAGAAAGAGAAACAAAGAAGAAAAAGAAGAAGAAGAAATGGAGATGCAAGCTCAAGGTTTGACAACATCTCACTGTGGTTGAGAAGCTTCAACAATGGCTGTAAGTATAAAAAAAAAAAAAAAATTCTGACTTAAGGTCGAACCTTAGAGAACCGTCCACGGTTCTTAAAACTGGTAGGTTCAATCGTGGTTCGCTACTTTTTCTACATATGCCAGTTTTGGAAGCTAAAAGAACTGATTTGATGAACAGTTCCCAATTAACCCAGCCGGACCGTACAGTCCGATCCAAGTTTCAAATCCATGGTGTAGGTAGGGAAAGGAGGAAGTTTACTGATGAGGAAGTTTCCTAATAAAGCATCCATCACCTTTTCATTGAATGCACTGTACCAACTCAGTTTGCCATAATTAATGACCAAATGACCCTTGAATAATGTCTTTACAGCTTGCAACCTACTCTAGTACCACTAGCAAGACACTGATGGGATAAGTATCCAAGTAAGGATCTGTAGCAACCCAAGTGGAGGGTTGGGATGAAGCCCCAGCTATTATAATAAAGAAGGAAGCACCATTAAGAGAGGGGGATAGAAAAATTAGAGGGAAAAATATCAAGTGTAATCAAGAGCTTTGTGATCAAGAAAGTGTTATCGTATGAATTAAGGCTCATCGGACCATCTTGAGGAAGTATTTATACCAATATCTTTGTATGTTTCCACTATATTTTCTCATGAAGCTTTTCCTTAATTGCATGTTCATCTCTTAATCATTCGACGTAATTAGTTAGGCTTGAAATGTTGATCTTGATAATCTACTTCTACAAATTAATTGTATCGGACCACAATATAGTACCCGTTCATCTAACTTGAGCTGGCCGCTGTTTTGGCCTCGCACAGTTAGAATTTAGGCCAAGCAGCTTAAAACCATTGCACTTTGCTTTGAGTTAGACTCCTATTTACTTGTACATCATACATAGGTGTGTTTAGAGAAAGGTAGTCCTTTGCTAGTTTTAGTGTTTTGCACTAAGTTCAATGCATGAACTTCTAGTATTCACATGGTATTAAAGTCTAACATGAAAAACTTCCCTTGGTATATTGACCTAACTATCAATGTTGTTGTACAGTTATAGTTATTTTCCTACTATACCAAGGATCCTATCTTTTGAGCCATTGATTCAATATATGTATGTATTACATGTCATAAATTTAATGTATTTTTGTTATGTGACATATTTATTATTTACACAATTAATTTACTCTAAATACATGTATGTATATATATCAAAAAATTAATGAGTTTTTGTTATGTTATGTGGCTCATATATTATTAAAATTTTAATTTATTCTCCTGTTTATATATAATTAGTATTTTATTTGTCATACATATAATTCTTCTAAAAAAATACATATAATTTTTATAGGCATTTGACATTTCAACTAGTTATAATAATTTGTGTCCTCTTTACTTATAAACAAGGGAAATTATAAATGAGATATTAGTATTACTCGTGATCATAGTAGAAAGATGCATTACTTGTAGAACAACAGTGACACGTATGTAATATAGAAGTACACTTGTGGGTTGTCTGCCCAACTGTATATATTTTTTCTTAGGTTCATCATTTGTGTATTGGCAAACTGTGTCAAATTGTAATATTTACTTAGGTCTATTATAAGTCTTTGTAGTGTTTAAGTGATACATTTGGTTTGTCAAAAATGTGATACACTTGAAGACTAAGACAAAGAAGAAAAGCTTAAGGAAATTTCAAGTTTTGCTAACTCAACAGTAATCAATCCATGGAACCTCAAGGATACTGAATTCTTAATTCAGGCCCACAATTCATGTGAAGAGATCCATAATAGAAGAGTTCAATTGGATTGTTTCATTAAGGGTTAGCACTAAATCCTTTTAGGGTTTTTTCCATTGGAAATTTTCCCTTTGTAACCATATTATTGTGTGGGTTGCTTTACATTTTAGCAATATTGTGCATGTGACTAATTAAACAAATTGGTTTAGTTTAATTTAGTTAAATTCTACTAAACGGAATCCAATTGGTTTGGTTTAATTTGCATGTGTATATTGTTACTAATATACACATGTCCAAAAAGGAAAGGACTGATAAAAGATAGTAAGTGTTGATAAAAATATTTAAGTAATATAGTCAAAGGGGAGATTAATAATTAAGACGATTCAAATCAACAAAAATTCCTGCACCGTTAGTAGAAGAAGTATTTGGTTTCCCATGGCCATAAAAGGCCTAGTCTTTGTAAATGTGGGAAGAACGTGGTGGTCTTCAAATTAACTTCTATGATATATAAACTGAAACTTAGGGAATAGAGTTTTACGGTAGATTAAACTTAGTTGAAGTAGAATTTGAAAATCTCCTAAAACTTTAGTAATAGAGTTACTAGATTAAACTATTGTTAACAAAATTCAATATAAGATATACTATCTACATAATCATATATTATATATAATTAAAAGGATACACTTTTGAAAAGAAAAAAAGAAGAAGATAATCACTACTTTTGTTATATTTCTTATGGAAGAAGGAGACTAGTTAGTTGCCATAGATGCATAAAAGCATATTAACACCACAAAGTAAGTACAACAGCTTGGAATTTCTCATCTTTGTTCATGAAAGCAAATTCCTTAATTTTTATCCAGTAGCAAAAGCAAAAATTAAAACAGAAAAGAAAAACCAATGTGTCAATAAGAATATTGTAAAGCAAAACAATAGAAACAAACCCAAAGCTATGATATTCAATCTAAATTAACCCAACAAGGTGATCCCTGGAAAAGAAAAGGGAAAAAGACAACGTGAAGTTTCATGCATCATATCTCAACAAACAAAAGCAGACCATAAGTGCTGTAATCTGTCGAAAGAGTCAACTTTGAAACCTTGTCATTTGGAAGAAAATGAGGCTTGAAAATCCAACAAGAACCAACTAGTGTCCATGAGTTTGACATCATTGTTGCTCAACCTTTCCCATGCATTGGAATAGTCATTGTACCTATTGATGCCAACAAATTTGGGATGACTACTGTCTTTGGGACAACCAAATCTGAAGATTTCTCCTTGATGCTCCAGCATGTAGCATCTGAAGCCTTTTTTGATTGGTTGATCCAATGTTTTCCACATATTTCTGACCATGTCATACATAATCAACCATCCTCTTTCATCAAAGCAAAACACTTTGTGTCCAATAGCTAGTAAAATTTTAGCCTTATAAAATTGAATCATATGATCCTCAAAGGCATACTCTGTCCATGTTTTATCGTTGGGCTGGGCTATTCTAAGACACAATTTATACCACTCATTTGTCAAGATAAATACTTGATTAGGTTGTTGTTTTTGTTCATTGTGAAAAGAAAACAAACTGACAAAATCTCCAAAAGAATGCTCTATGTCGGGTAGGTTAAATCTGACCACTATGAAAACGTTGATAAAAAATAAAGAGAATTTTTTGTTTCATGAGAAGCCAAACACCATTGGAAAAAACATCTTCAGCTCTAAGTACAAACTCGAGCAGGTCAATGGTGAACAATTCCACATCAACATAATCTCTTGTTGGAGTTTGCGAAGGACTAAAGAACTCACGGCGAGAACTATTCTTGTCATGTGATGCATCATACATAAGACACATTATCAACAAAACCTAACCTACCTTTGATGCACAAAGTGTTCTAGGAGCTGGAAAGTGTGTTATGGACCTTATGGTTATAGGTTTATGTAGGAAAAGAATCATATTCCTAGTGTAATCAATACAAAAAAGTCGTCCTACACCAGCATTTTTTCCTATGGCTTTTCAAAACCGCTGTTGTATGAGACCTATAGCAGCGCTTTTAGAAACCCTAGGTATAGGTTGACTTATTATGGTAGTTTAAAGGTGGCGCTTTTTAAACCGCTGCTATAGGTCTTCTATAGCGTCGTTTTCGAAACTGCTGGTGTAGGTTGACCTATTACGGCATTTTAAAACCGCCGCTATAAACTTCTTCAATTGGAATACCTATCCTGATCGTTTTAAATCGCCACTTTAGGGTTCTTCATATGTAAAATCTATTCCAGCGCTTTTAAAAGCGCTAGAATATGGTTTGCTCATTTTCTTCTGTAAATGATCTATTATAGCACTTTTAAAAGTGTTATAATAGAGTTTACTCTTTTTCTTTTGTAAACGATCTATTACAGTGCTTTTAAAAGCACTATAATAGGGTTTTCTCTTCTGTAAATGATCTATTCCATTGCTTTTAAAAGTGCTGGAATAGAATTTGCTCTTTTTCTTCTATAAATAATCTATTACAATGCTTTTAAAAGCACTGTAATAGGGTTTTAAAACCACTGCTATAGGGTTTACTATTTTTCTTCTTTAAAAAGCCCAAACAATCCACGACTAGAATCTTCCTTAACTTTCGTGGGTATTATTGGCAGCAAAAACAAAAACCCACAAAATTCCATTCTTTGAAAAAAATACATTATGAATTGTGACACCAATTGAAAACAAAATTCCTCCAATTTTGTCTTTCCCTCTCACCACAACAACCTTTTTCTATTGTACGTGCGTGGTCTACTTTATATATTAAATTGATTTCCAAAAGATAGAAAGAGAGATAAACTATTCTCTGATATATTCCTCTTAGTTTTATGCTGTAAAGTCTCTCTTTAGGCATCAATAGACAAGTTCGAGACTCTATTTATGAGTGTACATTAACAAAGTTGTTGTATCTTGGAGAGTAACTGCTTGAGATTTGCTTAATCCTAACTAAAGATTTGCTTAATCCTAAATTTTAAGAGGATTCAAATTAAAAACTTGTAACAATATGCCACCTAGAATTTGTTGTGAAAGTATTGTGTAAATGTTATGGACATTTTTTTTTTATAAACAAATGTTGTGGACATAACACTTCTCAATTTTAATAGTTAACAACTTAACATAGGATATTGGCTTATTTAATATGGATTAGGTTCAAGTTATAAATAACATTTTTCTCAACAAAAAAGAAAAGAAAAAGTTATACATGATATAACTTTAAACAATATTATATCACTCTCTATTGTTTCACTTAGTGCAAATTTTGACAAATTCATATTACATTTTTTTAATATCCATTATACTTGTAAATTTTAAAGTTGATCAAATATTAATAGTTATGTCATTAATCAAATGTTTAAATTTCAAATTTTTATATTTTACAATTATTCATAGTTTATAAATTGAATGATAAATAACATCCAATTGGCATGAAATTTGACATATATGTTAGGAACATGTGGAACATCTAATCCAACGACGAGATTCAATAAAATTTATTTTAGAAGAATATTAAAGTTTAATCAATAATAATATATATATGTGTTTACTATCTACATTTATTTTATTGAGGAATTGCCTACTATCTACCTTGATGATAAAAAAAATTAAAAAACTATGTTATTTATTTATTCTTGGTGAAAATGCACGTTTTATTTTTACATTTTGGTCTAATTCTCATTTTAGTCTCTATTTTGATATTGTTATTATTCTAGTCCCTAAAAACAGAAAGTCATTTCTAATTTGGTCCCTCTCATTAACTCACTAGCAGAAAACTCCTATGTGATAAATGGAGTGTCTTATTTGCACAGGAAATGCTGAGGTGATTAATAAAATATTTTAGTTGTCATTTTTTCAAATGACACATCAGCATTATACTTTTTTTTTTAAAAGCCACATAAAGAAAAAGAAATTAAATAAAAAACCTTATATCTACTTTAACTAAAATATTTCATTAGCCACCTTAGTATTTATTATGCAAACATAACACTTCATTGGTCATAGGAGTTTTGTATTAGTGAGATGATGGAAGAACCCAAATAGACATGATTTTCTATTTTTAAGGGAACTTTTTTTTCCAATTAATCTTAAATATCAAACAATTTTGTTAGTTGTCATGTTTCAAAACAATTTGGGAAATTAGCATCTCGAATTTCTAAAACTTGAGTTTCAAGATAAAACTCAAGTTTCTAAGTCTCAATTTGTAAGTTGTGGCATTTGACCTAGAATAAAATCCATGTGGAACTCGAGTTTTTAAGACTCAATTTCCACCATTTTATTTCCCTTCTTCTTCCTCACGTCTATTCGCGTCTGTTCGTTGTTCCTCGTTGCTGAAGACCAGATCGTCCACCCAATCACTGAAGATCAAATCTTCCAGCTAGCGTTCTTCTCCAACCAGATTGCCCACCCAGCGCCTCTTTGTTCTTCTTCGGCGCTGCAGATCTCCAACCAGATTGTCTTCCTCTTCCTCTATTCTTCTTCAGGTTTGTTCTTTTTCAAGTCCTATAAACCAAATGGAATTTCCCCGACAAAAATCAAGTCTTGAAGACTCGGTTTTGCTTTTTAGAACTCGAGTTTATAAGACTCGAGATCTATGTGGCATCGAACTTCCAACTCAGCAAGTGGGAGTCGAGTCCTTAAGCATCGAGTTTTAGACAGAAATCGAGCCTATAAAACTCAAAATGCTAGTTTGCTACATTTTTTCAAACACATGTTAACTTACTATATTTTTTCTCCTTGCTATGCTAGTTTGCAAATTTCCTCATTTTTAGGGATTGAAATAATAGCAATATTAAAATAGAGATTAAAATGGAAATCCACCCAGAATGTAGAGACTATTTTCGACTTAAAAAATTTGAAACACTAGCTGCCATGCGTGGGTTTACATCTCCCAAAGGATTTTTTTTTCCAAATAACTTTACTATGCTAACAATTTCATTAGTTGCCCAGTTTTGAAAGAATATGGGAAACTAGCATCTCGAGTTTCTAAAACTCGAGATTCTTATAAAACTCGAGTTTTTAATACTCGATTTTGGAGGTTTTTCATAAAATGACATGGACTAAGTTTTCCACGTGGATATCGAGTTTATAAAACTCGATTGACAAACTCAAGTTTCTAAAACTCGATTTCTAATCCACGTTTTTACTAAAACCGGGTTTCAGAAACACGTATTTTACCACTTAAAACCTAAAATCTGGCCTCACTTGTCACTTTCATACTCTTACTCTTGGACACTGTCACTCTCAGACACTCTCACTCTTACACTCCTCACTCTCAAGCTTTGAAACCCAAACTCCTCAGACACCCAAATCAGTTACTTTAACGGAGACACTCCTCTCATTGTCCACTAATTCTTCTTCTTCTTCTTCTTCTTCTTCGCCAGTTCCGTCTCCCATTCCAGTCCTCAAGAGTGCACTTAAGCACCCCAAACCCAAACCCACTAAGCCATTCCCAAAACCAGAAGGTTACTATTCTTTCTTTCCCTACTGCTCCCATTGACCTTCCGTGCCGAAGGTACTCTCTCTCTCTCTACTCAATACGTTGTCGTTTTTGCTTCTTAGATTCCTCTCTCTCTTTCTCCAATTTTAGATTTTGGAATTTCATGATTTTGGGTTTTGGTGATTCATGTTTGGTTTTTGAGGAAAAAAATATTGAGGTTTTAGGTAGGAAATGATCATTTGTCATTTTAGTGAAGAATTTATATTATTCTGTTTAGTTGTTTGGGAAATGAGTAAATAAAAAAAATGATTTTTTTTTTAACAAATTAAGCATTCGAATTGTTGTTATGAAATTAGTGTGAATTTCGATAGTGTAAAAAGTGTTAATATCTAGATTACATTGATATTTAATCTAGTTTGATTTTTTTTTTTATCATTGTTTTTATTTTATAATTTTCTGATTCTGCGTTTATTGAATGTAAATTTGAATTTTTGTAGTTGAATTGACATTTAATCTAGTTTGAAATTTGGACTCTTTTTAGCTCATACATTGCATTGTTTCAAAAATTCAGGAATAGGATTTTGGAATCATATTTTAGCCTAAATGTCAATGTTCGCGATTTAGCCTAAATGTCATATTTTAACATTTGTATATTGTTTTTACAGTAATTTTGATTTAACCAAATTTCATAATCTTAATGTGAATTTTTTACTACTCTATATATTTTAATAACCAATAACGAGGAATATCTCATAAATAGTACCAGCATTTGTTATTCTTATCCATTCTTTGATGATAATGATATTTCATAAGATTAGTAACACTGATTTTGCATTTAGAGGTGGTTCAACTGTAATATTTCAAATCTTTTATGCAGTGAACTGTTTTTTACATCTTCATGTGAAATCATTGTGTGTTGTGGTAATGCTTGATTTTTGATGACTCTCACACCAAATAATGTATGTCTGCCACTATGTATGATAGAACAGTAGCACTCTTTGCAGTCTGGAGTCTTGGAACGATGAGGAGCCAGAGATTGTGTGCCTTGGTCTAGAAATTCCTTCATTGCTGACGCAACAACGAATTCATCAATCAGAGGACATTTGGAATGGTGAGGTGAAATATCTAGTTCTAACAACCGCTTTAATTTTTACGCTCTCTTTGACTTTTAGCAAGTTCTTTCAAAGTTGTATATCTAGTTCTAACAATCGCTATAATTTTTATCGATTTTGTAGGATCCAGGCCCACTTAAGTGTCATGGTCGCGCTAAGGAGATGACAAACATAACGATGCAAGATAATCAGGTGATTGACATTATCAAGTTGGTGGGGCTAGAAGGATTGTTTAGGGCCCCTTCCAGAGAGATAGATCACTGCCTAATATCGGCCCTAGTTGAGCGATGGCGGCCGGAAATTCATACGTTCCATCTTCTACATGGTGAGATGTCAATCCACACTCATTGAGAAGCTGAGAATGTAATTCACAAACACTCATTGAGAGGCATAGAAGCTGAGAATGTAAATGCACTTAAATTACATCAAAATGCGTTCTTAATAAGCACTAAACTATACAAACTGTTACGCTCTCTGCACAAACATATTTTTACAATATAATTGCACTTAAATCATAGCAAAAAGAATTCTCAATATATCAACATTCTAAACATGTCTAACCACGCTTAATTTGCAGTTCTAACCATACTACTCAAATCACAATCTTCATAGAGGTACATTTGATAGAGAATTACAAGTACATTCAACAAAAACCAAAAAATTAATTGTGTTGATACAACGTAGTCACTTTTCCTAAGATCGGCGGTCCGCATAACAAAAACGTCACCCATGGAAGCATGCCTGAAAAACGTAGACTAATCACGTTAGGAGACAAAACAGTAAACATTAGGCAAGCATAAAATGAACCCGATTTAAAACTTTTTGCCATCTGTCACCTACCTAGTTTGGAGCATGATCGCTTGTGGAAGCGCTACGGGATTGTGGACATTTTCTGCGGTTATGCCCAGAAGTATGACACAGTCCACATGTTTGCTTGGGTTGACTCTCTATCAAATCTGGATCCTCCCTCTGCCATTCCGGTTCTCGATCCTCATTCCTCACCCCATCCATCTCATTCCTTATTCTTGACTTCACTAATCAACCTTTGGCCCGCAACAATGCTGGATTAGGCAACCACTTTGGCCCCGTGGGATCCCTCCACAATGACTGTGACTTAGGAACCGCAAATGTATGTGAGTAAGTTTTAAGGGCATCGTCCAAACTATAACATGGGTGAATATATGTGGTCGAATCAATATTTACATAGTCAAATACTCTAATTGCATATGAACACGGGATCCCTATGTTTTGCCATTTCCCCCGACTACATGTTCTTTCTAGTAACCACATTTCATAACTGTGGTTTTTCCCTCTCATGCTACACATGTTGAATGAAGTAACTACCTGATATATCATAGTTGATTGCTAAATTTTTTGAGATAGTGCTTCTCAGATTTACGCCTATTTTTCGACCACATGGAGAAGACATATGTACTCCATTTCTTACCCTCTTCAATTTCATGAGTATACTCCTTGTGCCAGTCGTGGAAATATTGAACAAGTTTGGACAAAGTGAACTCAACCATTGCGGCAATAGAAAGGTCCCATGCACCGTTCAGTACACCATTGAAGCACTCTGATATATTGGTTGTCATTACCCCAAAACGTCTCCCACTATTATGTGACTGGGTCCACATATCCACAGACTCTCTCATTAGGTATGTGAATGGAAGATAATCTTGATTCTTTTCCTTGCCATCCTTCCCCGTCACCTTCTTCTTATTCCTAATGGCCTCAATTTTCACCTGCTTAATGGACTTCATTATAGTATCAAATTTAACTACCTGAGTAGCATATCCTGCTTTCAACGCCGCTAACTTTAGAGTCGAGTTCTAAAAATGTGTGTTGAAGTTGCTAGCAACATGACAAAGGCAATATCTATAAAATACCCGTGTTCTTCCATCATCCCCTCTAGGCCAGTTTGCAATGGCATTTTTGATACCGAGATGTTGGTCAGAAATTATGCAAATGCCTTCGCCAGGTATCACGTGGTCAATCGTATCTCTGAGGCATTGTAAAAACCACCTCCAACTGGACCTTGACTCACAATCCAAAACAGCAAAGGCGAGAGGGAATACTTTATTGTTAGCGTAGGTTGCCATTGCGACTAACAACTTTTCCTGATATTTACCATATAGATGGGTCCCATCAATACTGATCACTGGCTTGTAATATTTGAATCCATTAATGCACGGACCGAAAAACCAAAACACATAATGCAACAATACGGTGTCATCTTCACCGGTGTCTGTGGTACGAAAGAACACATTCGTAGTAGGATCTTGATCAATATATGCCATTAGCAACTTTTGATAAAACTCTTCCCAATTCCCAAACATCTTCGCAATCGCCTTTTGTTCGCATCCCACACCTTGTAGTAATAAGGCTTATGACCCTCATATTTCAACTCTATCATAGATATGAGATGCTTAATTGGGGTAGTGTGATTCTCGCATAACTTCTTAAGGATGTTTGATGCAATAAAACTACAAGTCATCATTCTACCATCATTTTGCACCCCAATCGGTATACACGTGTGAGGACCCATATACACGGTGACTATCCATAGTCTGTGGAGATCGGGCTTTATGATTGCGCAGACATACCACTTGCATGACTCATTTACGCATTTCGCACAAAGTTTTTTCTTCATCGACTTACTGATCATAAAATATTTGTTTTCCTTGAGGGCACAAATTGTTAATGCGCGTTGCACCTCCACTTTATTGGTAAAAGTCAACCCTTTGCACAAATTCATTTCCTGTCTCCAAGTAGACACAAATTGTTTCTCAATAAGTGAAGGATCAATCATATTTTTCCAAGTATTTGCAGAAATTGACAAGGCAGGAGGTGTGTAGGCAGGGATTGTGTTCGCAATTTTTTGGACACTAATAATATTGTCTGCATTAGGTTCACTACCGTCCAATGTCTCATTGTCATCAATGTCCCTCTCAAGGTCCCCAAAGTCCCCTCGTTCAATCAACATAGTCGTCGTCATCATCATCTTCATCATCATCATTATCATTATGAACATTATCCTCTACATGCGTAGAATACTCATATTGAGCATCTGAAACTATAGCCTGTAAACTTGTGGTTGTTTGTTAGAATTCCTCGATACCAACTTCTACACGTGGCTTTAACTGTATGTACAACTCAATCGTAGTCACTTCGGGTATTCTCTCCAACTTGTCAAACATCATTTTTACATGTTTGTCTGCTTTTATCAGCATATACTTGTAATTAATCTTGTTCTTGAAGACTTCATGTGGTATACGATAAGTAATTTATACGTTGTGCATAACAGCATTCACACACAATTCTTCCATAACTGTTTTCTTCAATTCATCAAGGGTCTTCAACCTACGATCAATTTGGGGGAACTTCATATTTATACCCGGCCCTTCAAATGGAAATCCCATGTCCGCATTGGCGTTCTTAAGCGGATCATCGTGGTATAGGACTATATCAATTATAGTCATTGTGAACCTGTTCGAGTCAAGTTACTATGTTAGTTAAAAAACATTTTAACTTGTCAAATTACACAAAGTACAAATTCCAATTCATTCAAAGGGCATGAATTTCATTACATATTCATTGCACATTTCATAGCCAAATCATTTTTCCGTCATGCTAAGACTACCCATTTCATACTCAATATAACAACAAAAATGCTAAAATTATCTAATCATATTTACTGACCCATTTCATACCCAATACAAAAAAAGCCATTTCATTACACATTTACAGGGCATAAATTACATACCCATTTCATTATAATTCATTCGAAGGGCATGAATAAGTCACTCATTTTATTATATACCCATTTCATACCCATATACCCATTCAAAGGGTATGAATTGCATACCCATATACCCATTCAAATAATTAGATACATAGTCATTTCATTACAAATTCACTACCCATTTTGTACCCAAAACAATGATGAATAAAGTCAAAACTCTTGTAAGATCATGATAAAAATAAGAGCTTACAAATGATGACTCATGATAACAAAAACCATGTAAATCAATACTAAAAAAATTAGCATTAACAAAACAAAGTTCTATAATACACAATATTGGTATTTTAATTAATTTATGTTAACTATCTACAAAATAAATAGTCAAACTCTTTAACCCACACCTAACAACTAATAATACCCAACTACAATGACAAAGTCCTTAAAAAATTCATACATGATATATGAATTTGTTGAGAGGGAGGAGCAGTGAGAGAGGCAATGTGATGAGTGAGGCAGTGAGGCTGAGTGTGGGTGAGAAAGTTCTAAGTGAGGCAGAGTGTGGGTGAGGCAGTGAGAGCAAAGTGAGGCTGAGTGGGTGAGCCAGTGAGAGCAAAGCTCAGCTGACTGTGGGTGAGCAGTATATGAGCGTGCATAAGTGACCTAATATATAAGTGTGCGTATTTATATTTTGCCTAGCAAAACTCGAGTCTCTAAGACTCGAGATCTACGTGTCAAAAATAGTTTCCACCAAGAAAATCGAGTGTCTAAGACTCGATTTTTTGTTTCAAAGAACTCGAGTTTTTAAAACTTGAGATCTATGTGGCGTTTTCTATCCACCTCATCAATTACAAAATGAGCCCAAAGCGAATCTCTAAGGCTCAAGTTTTAGCCATATCTCAAATTTTTAAAACTCAAAATACTAGTTTTCAAAATCCTTACAAACATGCGCTAACTTATTATATTCTTTGTCCTAATTGCGCTAACTTGCAAATCCCTCGTCTCCCAAAGTACCCAATTCCCAAGTGGGGGCAAAAGGGGAAAACTGTAAAATATGTAAGGGCATATATGGCCGAAGAAGAAGAAAAAGAAGAAGTGGGGTGAAGAAGAGCCAGAGGAGATCGGCGTGAGAGAGTGAGACTGAGAGAAGGAGAGAGATCGAGAGCGAGAGAGAGAGGAAACTGATTTTGGGTTCAAGGGATGCTCTCAAAACGCAGCGTTTCAGGAGGTTAGGATTTTTTTTCATCCCTCTCGCCGTGTCCGATAATTAAAAACAAGGCACCTGTGCAGCCGTGTCCCGTGCGCATATGACACGGGCACGGCAGGTAAATTTCCGTGTCCGTGCTTTCTTGATAATCGCACTAGGAGTTATTCTACAGTTTTTGAAAAAAGTTGTGAAAAAAGTTTGTGTAATTAGCAGTGGGTACTATAGCCTATCATGTGCAAATTTGGCCTCTCAGCTAATATATGTTTCTGTGGTTTATGTCAGGCAACGAGAAATCTAGTAGTAGTTATCAAATATGGTCTTACTTGCTCAACATAACCAGAACCGAGAATTCCTCAAAAATGTGACACCCCACAAGGCCACAACTTTATTAAAAGATAATATCACACATGGCTGCTCTAGTTTCTTTAGTTAGTGAGACCCAGTTCGTTCAAAGTGTGTGTGCAATTATAGTAAAGGGTCAATGGCACAACCTCTTGAAACCCAAGATTGGTTCCGCTCTTACCTCAACAACCATTCACCAGGTACTCCTGCAACCCTCACTTTGTAATAACAATCATGGTCCCCCACTTTCTTGGGCATTTTTCAAGTGGGTTGAATCGGTTCCTAACTATAATCACTCTCTGCAATGTTCATGGACAATGGTTCACATCCTCACTAAGCACAAGCACTTCAAAACTGCACAAGACTTGCTTGAGAAAATTGCACGTAAGGATTTTCTATCGTCACCGTCAGTTTTGAATGCTTTGGCAAGGAGTTATGATGACCCGGATTTGAATTCTCATGTTTTAAGCTGGCTTGTGATATATTATGGTAATTCAAGGATGACCCAGGATGCAATTCAAGTGTTTGAGCACATGAGGGTGCATAGGTTAAAGCCTCATTTGCATGCTTGTACTGTGCTTTTGAATTGTTTAATAAAGGATAGGTTGACTGATATGGTATGGAAAGTTTATAAGAAGATGGTGCAGATAGGGGTTGTTCCGAATTTACACATTTATAATGTTTTGATTCATGCCTGTTGCAAGTCTGGGGATGTGGAGAAGGCAGAAGAGCTGTTGAGTGAGATGGAATTGGAGTGTGTTTTTCCTGATCTTGTTACATATAATACATTGATCTCATTATACTGCAAGAGGAGTATGCACTATGAGGCTTTGGGTGTACAAGATAGAATGGAAAGAGGAGGAATAAGTCCTGATATTGTGACTTATAATTCCCTTATTTATGGATTTTGTAGAGAAGGTAGAATGAGAGAGGCTGTAAAGCTCTTCCAGGAAATTAAAGGTGCTACTCCCAATCATGTGACATACACTACTTTGATTGATGGATATTGCAGGGTAAATGACCTTGAAGAAGCTTTAAGATTGCGCAAGGTGATGGAGGCTAAGGGCTTGTACCCCGAAGTTGTTACTTATAATTCAATTCTACGCAAGTTGTGTGAAGAAGGCAGGATAAGGGATGCAAATATGCTCTTGAATGAGATGAGTGAGAGGAAGGTTGTACCTGACAATGTGACATGTAACACATTGATTAATGCTTACTGCAAGATAGGAGATATGAGGTCTGCATTAAAAGTGAAGAACAAACTGTTGGAGGCTGGATTGAAGCTGGACCAGTTTACATACAAAGCTCTGATTCATGGATTCTGCAAAGTCCAAGAGATGGACAGTGCTAAAGAGCATTTGTTTAGCATGCTTGATTCAGAATTTTCTCCAAGTTACTGCACTTACTCATGGATTGTAGATGCTTTTTGCAACCAAGACAAAGAAGATGCAGTTCTAAGACTCCCAGATGAGCTAGTGCAGAGAGGCCTCTGTGTTGATGTCTCAGTGTACAGGGCACTGATAAGAAGGCTATGTAAGAGAGAAAGATTGGACTCTGCTGAAAAAATATTCAGTATTATGCAAGGGAAGGGCATATCAGGAGACAGCATTGTGTACACTACTCTGGCATATGCTTACTTGAAAGCAGGGAAGGCAACTGTTGCTTCAAAGATGTTAGATGAAATGGCCATAAGGAGGTTGAAGATAACACTTAAACTCTATAAATCGTTCAGTGCTTCTTATCTTGGTGACAGCAACATCTTACCTCTTTTTTGGGATCATGTGGTTGAGAGAGGCTTAATGTCCAAAAATATTATTAAGAAAATGGAGCAGATGAATGTTCCCTCATAAAGGAAGCTTGCCTAGTCATGCTAGTAGGTCATGGCAACATGAATCCTTCATGATTCTAGCCTGTTGTAACTTTTGTTGATTTTTCACCATAATAATTGGTCCCACCTAGCATTTTTCAGCCAAATATCTAATTGTGGAGAACCTGATATGCTGGAAGTGTATCATTTTAAGGAGTGCAAGCCGCTCACTCCAGGCATGTCTATGCATCCTCATCACCTAAAGGTGGAGTCATGGAGCTTATTTCCAAATTTGAATAATTATATCCTTTGTGATCATGTAACCATCTTACAGCCATTCTTGTTGCTGGAATTTCATCATTGTTTTGCATCCTGATAATGTTTATACACTGATTTAAACAGTAGATAGACGTTACAAATCGATATTGTATAAGGTGTCCATCACAAAATTTTACAACTTAGAGTATACAGACAATGGATAATAGGTATTTTGAGTGATCTGTCTTTCTCTTCGTCTGTAGAGTTTTTAGATGTGTGCACTTTCTTATGACCCTTTTCACTTCTAATAGTACACTTACTGTGTACTTGGGATATGGCTTGTTTTTTTTTTTTTTTTTTTTTTTCTTTTTAATAAAGTCACTCATTGTCAATAAAAAAAGAAGATACATAGCTGTAATTAATCTAAACATTATGTAAAATATGACATAAAAATAAAGGAAAAAAATAAAATGGGGTAGGAGTGTGACTGTGAGGACTGGGGACTGATGAGAGAGGGAGAGGAAACTAGGGGTAAAGGGGATATATCAGGAATATCTGGGTCCACCGTTATTTTTACTAATATGAAATACTATTGGACTTGGACTTAGACTTATTACCTATTGATGGAACCTAAAAACAAAACCCAAACAATAGGTGCAGTGGTGCCCTAAACCTGCCCTGTATTTCTCTTCTCTGTTTTTCAATAGACCTCCATAGCCACTGCATACACACAGAGAGAAAAGTAGGAATTGCAGAAAGACAAGAAGAAAAAAGCAAAATATTAAGAAGCTTCAAAAGGGAATCCTGACATGCCGAAAAGGGTTTGTGACTTTTGTGCTGTTTTTTCTTATTAATTTACACTTTGAGCTTGATAATTTAACACTTCTTTTTTTTGTTTCCATTTGTTGAAATGGCTTTTGGGTATGTGTGATAAGGCCTCTTGATTGCAAAAGATGAGTTTTTCCCCTTGTTTTCTATAGTTTTATCGGCTGCAGTATCAGAGTGTTTTTTAATTTGTGTTTTTTTCCACCTTGATTTTATTCATTTTGCTATTCTAATGTGGATGTTCCATCAGATGCTTTGAAAATTTTGAGCAATTGTCCAAAAATGTGAAAATAGAAAGGATTTGATTATGTAAACTTAACAAGATGTTTGTGGTTTGCAATTAACATTTTGGTATGGGATTGTGATTTCAAATATAACTATGATGTGCTATGACCTTTTCACTATAAGTTTGTAATGCATCTATTTTGCATATTGGATACTGATGCAAGTTTTTGGGCATAATTTGATTTTAGAAAAAAAATTATTGTCTAACTGGCCAATTCTATCAACACTTGCAATTTTGTAGACAGAAGTAACAAATCAACAAGGCATAGAGTGTACACTACAGAGTCTTAAGCATGTTTTACTCGTTGATTGAAAAGTCACAGATGTTTTAAACATGTATTACCTTGTAGTTTCCCTTACCTTTGCTACCTCTTGAGTAATTGACTAAAAGAAAGAGCACTTCAAATAGGTTCTTGAAGAAAGCAAAAGGTTTCTGGTTTTGGGAAAGTAGATATTTCAATGCAATGTCTTTGAAATAATCATAACTCAGATAGTCTGGATAATTTACAGATCTTGTGAGTCATAGACTTAATAGGATCATAAGCAATGTAATTGGACTCATTATTGTGATTCATCCAATGGATCCATTGACAGATGGATACAATTAATGTGAAAATATTAATGCAATTCTCATGCCGTTTTGAAAAAGGTTGTCCTTATTGTGTAAGGCCTGTGTAAAATTGCCAGGGGTTTGGGGGGTACATCATACTTGCATCTGACCATCTTATTTTTAATGTAAATTTCCTAGATTTTGGCCTTGATTTCCTACTTGCAATACACATTTGCATGATATATATTGCTGGTTAAGTACTGAGGGTAGTTGTTTTTTGTTGTTTCCAGATGGAATTTTACATACAGAAGTGGAAAGGGACAACAATGAACATGCATGAAAGAAGAAGCTAAAAAGAGAAAAGTGAAATGATATTGACACTAGCAAAACTGTTCGGAGCTATATTGAAGCTGAACGTGGTTTTTACATGCTAATGGTATGTTGGAGAGCTTTACATCTGAAAGAATTTTTCTATATTATTATTATTATTATTATTATTTTGGGTCAGACAATCAGAGAAAGGAAAATGAAAGAGTCATCAAGGAAGAAAAGTAGAACAAAATCAGGAAAGAAACACTGTAACTGGGAAATGTGAGCAGCCCAGTACAGTGTATGGACTTGAATTTGATGACCAATATGGTGTGTTTATAAATTTTTAAGTTTAGATGACAAATGCTATGCCATGTGTTCATAAATGTGAGCGGCCCAGTACAGTCTATGGACTTGAATTTGATGACCAATATGGTGTGTTCATAAATTTTTAAGTTTAGAGGACAAATGCTATGCCATGTTCTTTTCAAAATGAATCATGTTAAGGCAAAATTTTGCTTAATGGATTCTTGCTGCCTAGAACTATCTGATTTTGCAATTTTCCCGTTCTTCTTGGATACCTCAAAAGATTTAGTGCCTGTGGAGATGTTTTTGAATTATCAATGCCATTGCCTGTAGTGTATTACTTGATTATATGATTTTGTAGTCATGTTCTCTCATTAACTTGAGATATTTTTTTCTCCTTTTCTTACTCAAGTTGTAGTTTGTCATCTCTCTCCAGGGAATGAGGGCTGCTCAAAAGGGTGAAATGTATGAATTTCAAAGCATATGCTTTTATGTGTTCAATTGCTCACAATCTAGTGGCAACATATAGTTCTCAATTCTCAGTAATTACAGTTCATAAATGAGCAAAGTAAAATTTTTTTCTTGTAGTTAGGTCCAAGAAAGCTAGGATAGAGAGAAAGAAGGATCACAATTCATCCAAGGAGCACAAGAAGCACAGGAAGAGGGACAAAAAGTTGATTCCAATGATTTTTATCCAAATCTATTCTGGGGATGACTATGAGGACTACCGAAAAGGAATGAAAAGTATGAACTAGTGAATCTGGGACATTCATCTTATCTATATGCATGCAACTTTTCATATCTAGTAGCATGAAACGGATTTTTTTGGGTGGAAAAGTGATTATGAAAAAGATCAAAACTATAGAAAGAGAAAGGGTTACTTATCAAAAAGGAAAAGAAGAAGAAGAAGAAGAAGAAGAAGAAGAGAGAAAGGGTTAATGTACTAGATGTCCAAGGTGCTTAAAGAAGGCAACAGAATAACTTTGACCACCAACAATGAAAATTATTGAACAAAAAAAGACTGTCAGAATCTGCCTAAATCAGATATTTGGGTTATCTACATTATCTGATTCCACTGTTAGCTACTATGATGGTGACATTTGCAAGCTATAGTTCAATGTTGAAAATTGATTAAAACAATTGTCGGTTTAAGTTAATATGGATAATCAGTTTTATTTTGAGGACAATTCTAACTGTATTTTGCTACTTTTTATTTTTTATATTTATTTTTATGGTTATGGTTCATGTCATTGTTTTTTTATTGAAAACTTCTTGAACTGCAGAATGGATTACAGAATACCACCAAAGTAGACCAGGGTTGAAGGTTCTGCTGCAAAAAAAATGATGACTTGACCACTGCTCTTGAGGCACTTCTAGAACAGGTATTCTCCTCTGTTTTCTTTTTGACTTTTGAGGCCTTTTTGTTTTCGTCGTACATGAAGTAGTATTTTATCAATAAAGTTATCACCTAAAAATAAATACGGTATTCTCTGTTGTATCTCTGTAAGTGATTCTTAATATGATACTCAATCATAATGTCTATTAATTATGCTATATCTACCACCGTTATAACTTTTGCTCCAAAAGAACAGTTTTCTACCTGCACTTGCACAAAACATTGTGTGGCTCAAACTGGGATTCTTTTTCTTCAAAATAACACAAATTTTCAAACAATTTCGTTAGTTAACATAGTTTCAAACTATTTAGAAAAATAGCATCTCAAGTTTGTTAGAGTTGATTTTGCTAGCAAATTGCATTTTAAAACTCAATTTCCCTTGTTAGAGTTGATTTTACTAGCAAATCGCGTCTTAAAAACTCGATTTCCTGAGGGAAATTGAGTTTGTAAATCTCAAGTTCCTGCTCTAAAAAAACCAAAGACCCCACTCTTTACTTCCTTCTTCCTTCTCCAACTCAAAATCAGGATCTCAGCACAGGCATTGGAGCGGCTCTTGGAATAAAAGAAGAAGAAGGGAGAATCGGAGAAAAAGAGAGAAAGCAGAGACAGACCTGATTCACCACTGAGATGAGAACAGGTGGGTATGGGTCTCCTCTTCTTCTCCGATCGGTATGAGTTGTGGCGCAATCGCTGGTTTGGGTTTGAGTTTGCAAGGTTTTTTGGGTTCTGATCGGAATGATTGCACTTGGGTTTTGCTGGTTTGGGTTTGAAGAATTTGCTGGAGCTGGTTCTGTGTGAAACTCGAGTCTCCTGAGCTCGATTTCTACGTGGCCAGATCAAGGAACTCGAGTTTGTTAGTTTTCTAAATAGTTTGGAAACTGTGTTAACTAACAAAATTGTTTAAAAAATGGTGTTATTTTGAAAAAAAATCCCTCAAACTGGACAAAGTTATGTTCACATACACCTGAATTTATGTGCCTGAACAAAGCACAATTTTCATAGTTTGATTATAAAGACATTCAAATGGTTGATGTACTGTGCTCTTTTATTACATTTGTGCACAATTTTATTTGAAGGGGAATGCTTGTTGGTTAAATATATGCCACATATTGCAGTATCTAATCTTTGTCTGCAAGACTAGCATTTGATTTTGTCAAAGGGAAATGAACACTTGCATCCATCACCATGTATCAGGTTGGTGTTGCTCATGTGCTGTTGACATTAGGGATTCATGCATTTTCATTGAAAATTTTCTTCTGGTACATATTGAGAAGGTGTCTATTATAGAAATGATATTTTTCACATTAACAAAATCTCACAGGTCGTTTTCTTTTTTTCACCTATTATTTATGAGGCTTACTCTTACTTCTGTCCTAGTGTCCATTTAGCATTAGTTTATTTGGCTTTCTGCTAATTGCTTTTCAATAAAAGTGGCTAAAATATACTTGTACTTGGAAAAAAAGAGAGTGATTTTAAAAAGTTTTACATAAACAAAATAAGCTGAAAGTTAAACGAAAAGGCTCGTGGCAAATAGACATTAACTGATCTTGTTATGGCATGTACAGGAATGGAAACAAAAGAGAAGCCCAATCCGCTGAAGGGGATTGGACAGTTGTTGTACATCACAAGGAAGGAAAAAGGCAGATGTTGAAAGTAGAACTACTGTGGGCTCTGTAGCCAAGGCTGTTGTGGAGGATAAGTTGGCCAAGAAGAAGCATAGAGAAATAAGGCTAGGTTTCTACCGCTCTCAAAGAAGAGACGCCTAGAGAGATGCCATGATGAATCTTATTTGGAAAGTTATTTTCTTTTTCTTTTTTTTTTAAAAACATTATTTGTATGTGTGTGTAAAAATGTTATTGAGAATTAATAAGGAACTTTAAATTAGATATTTACTACCCCAAGTTTCTGATGTCGAAAGAATATCCTTCTCTTTATCTTGTATGATTATGTTGTGTCAGCTAAATTTTTCCTCTTTCTTTTTTTTCCTTACGTTTTTTATAATTAATTTTGCATTTCTATGATGATTTCTAATTGCAATTGTGTATAAAAATGACATGGTTAGAGCTTGTAGATTTAGTTATAGATTTTATGAAGGCGCATGAAGCTAATGTCGTGTTGTCCTCGGTAAAAGAATTCAAAGGATAAAGTTCCGTTGTTCTTAACACATCCAAAAACTGCATATTGTGTTTCACTTGTCTCTATGCCTCCTAGTGTCCTTGCAATATAGTTTGCCTCTGTGCTGTTCTATAGGGATAATCCAAGTCAAACATTTAAGTTAAGGTGTTTTTTTAAATCCATTTCTAAGTTCATTCTAGCTTTTGCTGAGGCAGTATTTAAAGGTGTTGTTGGAAATTTAGTTTCAGTGAATTTGGTATACATATATACTTTGGGAAAAATTGGAAACTAACACCAAGCCTTAAATAGTTTCATTAGTTTGCAACGTTTTCAAACTATTTAGAAAACTAACATCTCAAGTCTGAAAGGCTTGATTTTGCTCTTTGAATTCAAGTCACAAAGCCTCGAGTTTTATGATTTTTTCACGTGGAAATCGAGTTTTTAAAACTTGAGTTCCATAATGAAATTGAAAAAGAAGAACAACGCAGCAAAAAAGGCAGAGATCAAAGAACAAAAAAGAAGTAGATGCAAATGCAGATGAACAAAGAAGAAGCAGATGTAGATCAACAAAGAAGAAGCAGATGTAGATCAAAACAACAAACCCAACCCCTAACAGAAACAATGAACCTAGAGAGATAAAAACAATGGACCCACACCCTTGGCTTCGCTCACAAACCCAAATTTCCCTAACCACCCTTCGACTTAGATTGAATACAGGCAAAGGCAGCTGGCTCGGACTGAACTCAGGTGGTGAAAGCTCCAAGCAGCGGTGGCAAGGGCTCCAGGCAAAAGCAGGAACTCGAGTGTTTTATACTCGAGTTCCATGGATAGAAATCGCGTCTGTAAGACTTGAGTTCAAAGAGCAAAATCAACTCTCTCAGATTTGAGATGTTAATTTTCTAAATAGTTTGAAAACATTGCTAACTAACGAGATTGTTTGGAACTTGGGGTTATTTTTTTTTTCCTAAACTCTATACAGACACGCCTTTAAGTGCATCATTATCATGGCACATGGTTCCCAATATGAATATGAGATGTATATCAAAATATTATCAATCTGATGTCCTAGCCTAATGATAATGTGTAACAAGCATGTAGTTGACTCCATGTCCAATTGGTTGATTAACGTAATAGGAGAAAATATAGTATCACCCACGTTGTATATATATGTATATGTGTATATGTGTGTGTGCGTGGAGTAATTCTTAGGTATTTCTAGAGCATGAAAAGTTTTACTTCCTCCTCTTACATTTATAGTAGAGTCTACTTATTAAATTCATGATAGGATCCATCATGAATGTGAGAAGAGGGAGCATCATTTACCCGTACTCTAAGATTACCTAAGAATTTTCTATATGTGTGTGTTCACTCGTGGTCGTGGGCAAGCATACAATGTAGAATATGTAAATGTGTTTAAGATAGGTTCTTTGTTTCCTTTTATACAAGGCTAAATAATTATGGCATATGCAGGTGACACTTTCCAATTAATTTCTCCTTTCCTTTTATTTGTCTGAATAGTAGTAGTAACAGTCCTAATGGATGATTCTTGGATAAGTCATATACATATATATATATATATATATATAATATTTATTTATTGATGGGGTGGTGCAACTGATACACGGCATATATTCTTAATTTTCTTGCAGAGATCATGATATTACAAAGCAAGTTTGAGCAGGATAAAAGCTAATACAACAATTGAGAGCTACTGCTAGGAAGTTTCGAGTTTCAACCTTACCGAACTAGGCGCAATACAAACAGAAGCCAGCAGCTGAAGCTTTAGGACAAGTGTCCTGGAGTTTAACAAATTTGTAGTCCTTTTATTTTGGATAACTAATAGAAAAATGAGCAATAGATAATGCTTATATTTTTGGACCGGATTTGCAATGTGAGTCAACCTAGTTGTATGGAATTAACGGGTTCAAGTGGTTCTTAGGTTCTCCAAGAACACGGAAAATAATGATTCATTTTCTCACATTCATAGTTGGGTTTACTACTTAAAAACCATGAATGTAAGAAAAAAGAGTACCATTTCTCTGTGTATCAAAAGCACCTAAGAATTTTTTGTTCAAGTGATAGCCTAGTAGTAATAACATCTTTTTTCTAGTTTTTATTTCTTTTATGTAATATCGCAATTATGTCGAGTTACAAATTACAGTCATGCGATGTTCTTAAAAAGCACAATGAACTACATTGCTAGAAAATGATTGAAATGGAATATATATATAGACTTCCTTTACACCCTTTCCTTACAAAGCTTAAGGAAATTGATCGTGACATAAAGAAGTTTGATCACGTGCCTGGTGAGATTCCTGGAGACTTGACAACGTCAATTTCCAGTTTAGATGGGCTTGTGGCTGCACGTGTAAGGTTGAAGAAAAAGTGGATAGTCCTCTACCAGTTGGGCCACAAGCAAATGAGCCCATTCTCCCTAATTCGGTTACTAAATGCCCCAATAGTAGGCCTCCTCTCTAGGATTTGTCAGATTCGAATGGGCTGCCTGCTAAACTTAAGCCCAAACGAATTTCTAAACAACTTAAGCCCATAATCTCTCCCCACCTGTCTCCTTCGGCTAGTGTTAAAAAAAAGAGAGAGCACTGCCCAGAAGACATCTCAGATACCCCTGTTCAGAAAAAAAGAGGCGTGAGCTCGTATGGGCCTTCCCTCTCTGATGTTCCATTAGCAGTGGCTAACCCCTAGCCGCGTCGCTCGCCATGAATTGCTTAAGCTGGAACTGCCGTGGGCTTGGGAACCACCGGCGAATTCGCGAGCTTTCAGGATTGGTGAAAGAAAAAGGACCCAAAATACTGTTCTTGATGGAGACTAAGAAGAAGAAGAATTATTTGGAGTGTTTGCAGTGCCATTTAGGCTATGATAATCTATTTATAGTCCCTTGAAGAAATTTGAGTGGGGGTTTGGCTCTCCTCTGGATGAATGACACTGATCTCCATATTAGGATGTTCTCTCCCCACCACATCGATGCGGTGGTGAATCCAAGAATTGATGATGCCTGGCGCTTCATGGGGTTTTACGGAGCTCCTGAAATTGCTAACCGAGAAGATTCTTGGTCATTTCTCTGCCATTTGAGCACTCAACTTGATTTGTCGTGGGTGTGTGTTGGAGATTTCAACGAGATCACATGGTTGGGTGAAAAATCAAGTGGTCCGATTAGGCCGAAGAGTCAAATGCGAAGTTTCAGGGAGTACTTGGACTTTTGTGCTCTGAAGGACTTGGGTTTTTTGGGGCTGCCTTATACATGGAGTAATTGTCGCTTTGACGGTCCGATTGTGTGGGTGAGGCTTGACCGAGCTTTGGCCTTTTCAGATTGGTTTCAAAAATATCCAACAGCCCGATTGCATCACCTACTAGGTTTTTCCTCTGAGGTTGTTTTTATAGACCTTAGAGGCCATTTAGATTCGAGGCAATGTGGGTAACTGACGAAAGATGTGAATAAGTGGTGCAGTGCCGGCCCAAGGCCTAGGCCTAAGGCCCCACCCAAAAAAAAAAAAAAATTTGCTTAAAAAAAAAGGCCCCACTTTTCATATTTAAAGGTCCAAATTTTTATAAAATTATATATATTTTTTAAAGGTTGTACATTTTCTTTTATTAGTGATGTTAAAGATGCTACAAATTTTACTATTGGCTTACAAATTTCTATGTTATTAATCACAAAAAAGTGAAATAAACATTCATTAGTTAAATTGATGAAGTTCATCAACGAAAGACAATGTCACATTATATTTTGAACATTTTATAGTGCTTTTAATTAGCACATCTTTTTCATTTCTATTAAGTCTCTCAAAGTACAAGACCGATAGAACCTTAACTCAATTGAAATCCTAAAATATTTCAAAAAGATGTTGCAAATGTGTTAAATCATCAATTATAGATTAATCTCCCAGGATAGTTTGAGACTTCGATTTTTGTAAACTAATATCCTACAAAGCCACACACCAATAATATCTGTCTCTCTCTCTTGAAATCAAAATATAAAATTAAAAATTAAATCACAACTTTATTTAACTAAGCATCGTCTTATATCCAAAATAAAGTATCTTTTTCAATCGCAATATATTTTTATTTCTTTTTATTAATATTTATAGTTCAACTATAATATTCAATTCTCTATATGAAATTAACATTAGTCTAGTTGGTATTATTTATGTATTTAATGTATCAAATTAACATTAATTTGATTAGTATTAAATAATTTTGTTTAATTAATATTTACATATTAAATACCCCGCATAAATTTTTCGCCTTAGGCCCCAAATTATGTTGGGCCGGCCCTAATTTCTGCGTGGTACATGGGCTCAGATATAGACCCTATGAGTAGTGTTTTGGTGAAGGTCGGTCATTGCCAAGAACAATTGATTACGTGGAATAAAAAGGTCTTTGGGAATGTCCGTTGGAAATTAGCCAAAGTAAGAAAACAATTGGAGAAAGCAGAGGCTCGCTCTATGGCAGGGGGTGGGAATGATAGGCTTGCATTGTTGAACGTGGAGCTTTAGAATCTCATGGTTTTGGAAGAATGTATGTGGAGTCAACGATCAAATTCAGATTGGTTGCGATATGGGAATCAAAACACTAAATACTTTCATTGTAGAGCTTCAGAGAGGAATAAAAAAATTATATTTCTGGCATTGAGAATCCAAGTGGTGTCTGGACTGAAGAAGAGTCTCAGGTTGGGGATATATTGCTTAGTTTCTACTCTAATCTGTACTCTTCGGCTAACCCCACTCATTTCGATCCCGTTCTATCTGGTGTGGAATCAAGGGTTACTGAAGCCATGAATACTGACTTGGTGAAGCCTTTTGAAGTTAGTAAAATATATGTAACTCTGCAACAGATGAACTCGAATACTTCTCTGGGTCCTAATGGTCTTCCACCACTTTTCTACAAACAATTTTGGAACAAAGTGGGTGGTGAGGTTTCAGAAGCCGTTTTATCAGTCTTAAATTCAGGTAACATATCAGCTTAATCATACTTTCTTAACTTTAATTCCAAAAATCCATAGTCCGTAGAAAGTATCTGATTTCAAATCAATCAGTTTGAGTAACGTTTTGTATAAGATTATTGCTAAGGTGCTGGCTAATCGTTTAAAACCTTTGCTTCCCCATATGATTTCTGAGACTCAGGGTGCTTTCTTGTCTGAAAGAATTATTAGTGATAACATTTTGATTGCTCATGAGAACTTGCATTACTTGAAACAAAAAAGAACTGGAAAACTATGATATATGGCGTTGAAGCTTGATATGAGTAACGTGTATGATCGAGTGGAGTGGGTGTTCTTGGAGAAAATCATGTTAAAAATGGGTTTCTATAAAAAATGGGTGGCTTTGGTTTCAGCGTGTATCAGATTAGTCACGTACTCAATCTTGCTAAATGGGCAGCCCCATGGTCTCATCACACCATCTCGAGGGCTCGCCAAGGTGATCCCCTCTCGCCTTATCTGTTCTTAACGGTCACTGAAGGTTTACATGCTTTATTGAAAAACGCTGAAGTGAATGGAAATATTAAGGGAGTCTCATTGTGTGCTGCTGGCCTTCGAGTGTCTCACCTCTTATTCGCGGATGATAGTTTGGTGTTTTGTAGAGCAACTATTGCAGAGTGTGTCCAAATTCAATACCTGCTGTTTATGTATGAACAAGCCTTAGGTCAGAGCATTAATAGAGGTAAAACCAGTATTTTCTTCAGCTCAAACACTCCCCACAATCTTTGGAATGCCATCTCTGTCTTTTTGGGCGTTCCGGTGACTCATCACTATGAGCATTATTTGGGCCTTCCATCACTAATTGGAAGGGAGAAGAAAAGATCATTTAGCCTCATTAAAGAGAGAATTTGGAAAAAGCTAAAAGGTTGGAAGGAGAAGCTCCTCTCCCAAGCTAGCCTGGAGATTCTTATTAAGGCGGTGATTTAAGCAATTCCTACCTATGCCATGTCTTGCTTCAAGCTCCCAAAAGGATTGATTAAAAAAATTGAGTCTCTAGTTAGAAAATTTTGGTGGGGTTATAGAGGGGAGCAGCAGAAAATCCATTGGGTGAGTTGAGAGAAGATGTGTCGTCCTAAGAACGAAGGAGGGTTGGGTTTTCGTGATTTAACCATCTTTAATGACTCCCTCTTAGCGAAGTAGGTCTGGCGGCTTCAGACTTGTGAGAATTTCCTATTTTATAAATTTTTCAAAGCTAAGTTTTTCCCGAATGGTTCCATCATGGAGTGTGCCTCCTCAAATGAGGGCTCATATGCTTGGAAAAGCATACTTCAATCTCGTCATGTTGTCTATGTGGGAGCAGTTTGGAGAATTGGTGATGGACAATTTGTCCAGATTAGAGAAGATAAATGGATTCCCTCTTTGCCTAGAACTATCTCACCTCCTATTGTGCTCCTTTCTACCTCAACGGTGAGTGATCTCATTGAACTATCTCCCATTCATGGAATGTAGATTTAATAAGGCATGAATTTCTTCCTCATGAGGCGAATCTGATTTTGGGAATTCCTCTAAGTGACCGTATTATCCCAGACAAGTTGGTATGGCTCCCATCCACAAATGGTACTTATACAACCCGTAGCGCCTACAGACTTGTTGTTGGGGTGGCTAGGAATTTGCACCCTAGCAGCTCCTCGCAAGCCAAGAACCATGCTTTGTGGACTGGTATTTGGAAGCTTCAAGTCCCTCATTGAGTTAAACATTTTCTTTGGCGTGCATCCCATAATGCTTTACCTACCTCGTGTAATCTGTTGAGGTGTAAGGTGATTTCCTTTTCTACTTGCTCTGGTTGTCAATGTGAAAATGAGGACACAATACACGCACTATGGTACTGTAGCTCTTTGTTGGGTATATGGAAGGATGATGCCATGTTGATGAGGTTGTTTCAATATAAATTTTGTGGTTTTGATGTTTTGCTAGGACTGGTGTTCACCATGAGGGACCGGATTAATATTGATTTGTTAGCATGATTTTTTGGTTAATTTGGCGAAACAGGAACGCTGTCAGGCTTAAAGAAAAGAGAGTTGAGCTGCTTCGAATCAGGGACAAAGCAAAGGACCCGCTGTCAGACTTCCTAGATGCCCAAATCTGTCAAACCTGAGATGCTATGCTCAGTATTAGACCAGTGCATTACTCCCCCTATTTTGCATAATGCCAAAATTAATTTTGATGTAGCACTTTTCAAAGATTTGGGTTCTGCAGGAATTGGCATTGTTGTCCGAAGCTCTACTGGTTTAGTCAGTGCGACATTGTCTCAACAAGTCACTCTCCCTTTCTCTACAGCTACGGTCGAAGATTTGGCTTGTGGAAGGGCTATGGAGTTTGCAAAAGAAGTTGCTGCATTGGACTGTATCTTTGAAGGTGATGCCGAGGTCCTTATTAAAGCTATTTGTAAGGAAGATGTTAGTAATCCTGAGTATGGTCATGTCATTGAGGACATTCTTGTATTAGCTAGGGACTTTCACTTTAGTTCTTTCAATCATGTTAAAAGATTAGGCAATCAAGTTACCCACCATTTAGCTAGACGCTCTAAGTCCGACTGTGAGCTACAGGTCTGGTTTGATACCGTTCCTGAAGATGTAGCTCCCCTAATTGTTCATGATGCTTTGTAAGCTATTTAGTTTCTCTGAAAAAAGTTTGCCTTAAGGGCAGTTATCTAAACAAGAAAAGGCATACCATTTGATGGCTGTTCTTAAGTTCAAATACAGCACTGGCTCAACCACATGATTAATTGTACCAAACCACATCGTTAGGTAAATTTGAACAAATCAAGCGCTTCAACTTTTGGAGCAATCCCCCAAGCATCTACATATACCGAACTTTCTTCTCAAAAAAAAAAAAAAAAAAAAAAAAAAATCAAAGTGCTCTTCAATCTTCATACACAGCCAAACATTGGAAAATGAAATATTTTCCTACAAATATTTTACCTCAACAGATATTTTACATTAAAACAAACAGAACGTTAAATGCTACATTCCTTTTTCTTAGGTATTTCAAGACGTCCTTCTTTTTTGACCATTTTCAGATGGGGACTCTATAATTATTAATTAAAAAATAACATATTAATAATTAATATGTCAATCAATAAAAGGAAAAAAAAAAAAAAAAAAAACACTTTATATCAGAAAACCCTAATGAATTCCAATTAAATCAACATATAAATCTCTTATCAACTAAATGACCTTGGTGCAAATCCCGCCTACACACCAAACAAAAACCCATTGATAAAAGCAATAAGAAAATCATAGAACAAATAATTATTATAATATTAAAAATACTTGGTTCAACACATCCAGACCAAGGAATCAACATCCATAATCCATTACACAATTTAAAGACAATGGAGGACCATGCAGCAACACATAAACACACAAACCACATAGAGAATACTAACATAAACGCACCAACAACTTTTATTCGGTAACAAATAAAACATAACTAGTTCTTTTCAACTTCCTCATCCTTCTCGTCCTCGGTCCAGCAGCATTTGAGGATTGATCTAGGAGATGCACAGCTTTCAGCCCTGACATAGCTGTAATAGGTGAGAGATCCACCACCCAATCCACGCACATCACAGCTCTTTTCTCCACAATGGTATTCCTTCAAGTCCAGAGGGAACTTGGTTCCAAGTTCAATTTCAGTGATATCGGCGTGCAGAGCAATGGAGAACTCAGCAGGTTCAAAGCAAGCCAAAACCCTCTCGATCATCTGGGTCAAATTCACGTCTTCAAAATCATAGCCAACTGCTTCAAAACTTGCATAACTAAAACCATCTTCTGGTGTAACATGGATTGTAGAAATTGCAGCACCTTCAATAGCATTCATGGAATACCCACAAGGGTCAAACTCAAAGTCACATATCTCAGATTGAGGAAGAATCTTCCTAATACCAGAATCCTCAGTCATCAGAGCTGCTGAAGTTGCATTTGTTTTATAGAAAGCTGATGCCCTCTTTCTGTCCAAACCAACCATGCACATCTCTAGAGTGTAAATAGGGCTTGGCTGTCGCGCCAATTCTGCAGAAGCAGAGTAAACATGCCATTTCTGTGATTTTTCAGGGCTACCCATCACATGTGCCTTGCTTCCCAAACCGAGCTTGCCAAAATAGCTATCAAGAACAGCTACTTCTTCTGAGAAGGTCCGATGTGGAGATGGCTGAGCTCCGGGAAAAATAAAGCTTCCACGAGTGTATCTCACAGATTTCACTGTAAGACAGAGAGCTTCAGCCAATTTAAGGATGGCTGGAATGGAGAGAAGCAATTTTGTGGTCCCGCAAGTTTTGATAATAACTTTGTAAGGATACACAAAAAGGCTAGATTCAGAGAGGACATACGAATCAACGTAATCATTTGACAGAGAAGCAACAATGGTGCATTCAGCTGGTCCTAGAATCTCATCCAATTGAGATTTTGACAAAGTACGGAGGCCCATGCCCCCAGGATCAGCAAAGATGCCTGGCTCAAAGAAAGATACCTCAAGCCTCTTTTCATAACCTTCAAATCCAATTGCAGAGACTGGCAAGGAGGCCATTTTTTCTCACGGGAAGCAAATAAAGTTGCACAAACCGAGGAGGATGAGGGAACAAGTGAAGTAGAAAAGAAAGAAAAGACTACAGCAATTTTAGCAGTATAAAAATCCTAAAGTTTATGTCCAAACTCCGATAATCTCAGGATGGTTTCCGCGCGCACTGCACATAAACACCACAAGATAATATGACATTAGCAACCCAATCATTTGTATTAAAAAACTCAAGAATTGTGAACATCAAGTAACATGCAACTTACGTTGGAGTAAGCAGCAGAACTGAACTTCTTGATTCCACCGGCAGGACGGATGTCTTCAATGCTGTAACCGAGGGGAGCTTCATAAAATAAGGACTTACTACTGCTAGACTTCTTCTTGCCACCTTTGGACTCCATTAGTTCATACAGTCTTCACCTGACAAACCCACAAAAACAGATAAGAAACCAAATTTGCAGAGAGTAGGCTGCACTAGCCAGGACTAATAATTGTGACCAAAACAACACAAATCCCAATGAATACAGGAAGAAAATGAGATGCATCCAAAATTGGAGATGCAATGACAGAAGTAATAGCACTATATAAAGTACATACACGCCTCCCAACAAGTACTATAAATCTGTTAAACAATATATCAAACTAAAAACAAGATTAAAATAAATCCCATCTTCACTTTCCAACAAAATTAATAACTTATTGAATCCACAGAGACAACACAAATAGAAAGGCCCACTATTTAAGAGATGCAAACAATACTCTTCCCAACACAACTCATCAGCCCATAAAAGAAAATTGAATTATAACACACAATCAGAAAATTAAGACTTGTACAAAATATTGTCAATACACCAAAAGGGTGCTACAAAACACAACAAAAATCAGATCAGTAAAATGGCTTCTCTCCATATAAACTGGGTCTTTTTTCTTAAAAGAAGGAAACCATTTCCTCCAGAGCTAACAGAGGAAAGCAATCAATTTTTTTTCTTCCAAAAACTCACATCAAGACAATAATTTAATGAATACAGAGACCCATATTTAAAATACCAGGAAATATATTTTTACCCACAAAATTAATACAAGAATGAAAAGTGAAAAAACTCAATAAGAACTGATAGCAAAATTACAAAATGCATTGAACACAACCCAATAAGTCAAAAGTTGTATTCTTTCACTGATAAACAAAAAGCATAATCTCAAATCTCATCCAAACAACAAAATAATAAGAAATCCTAAGGATAAAATACTTTTCAATCACATATAATACCTAAACATATTTATACATAAAATTACCAAAACTAAGATATAAAACCAAGAAGAGAATACTTACAACGAATACAAAATACGTAATCAAAAGCTGGATGCTCCTCTGGAAACCCCTTTTTTCTGAAAACCCTAGAAAAAGAAAATCCCAAATCAAAACCAAACGAAAACGCAAAATCTGAATCAGATTATTAAAGCACAAACAAAACGATAAATGAATTAAGGAAGAGCCACGAGCTTACCGATTAAGGATAAATACAGAAAAGTATAAACGAAACCCTAGTTGCGGAGAATAGGAACGAAACCGAGCCCTAGAAATTGGGAAGAGAATGGGAGAGAGAGAGAGAGTTTCGATCGCAAAGCGTTGAAAGAGTTTTATTTGGTGATGTTTGAAGAGGCGAGCGAGAGGCTATAAATAGGCAGACGAGTTCGGGCAGATTGGAATATTTTGCACGCTTGATAAGATGGTATAGATATGGTCAAGGAATATGGATCGGCCTTTCTTGAGGGAAAAGTAATTTTTTTTAATTAATAACAAACAAATTTTTTTAACAGATAATTAGATGAGATTGTTTGGTTGTAGGTTCTCAAAAAAAAAAAAAAAAAAGAGATTGTTTTTTTTAAAGGGGAAAACATGGACCAATAGATTAAGAAAATCGGGCTAAATCAACCTGTAGTACAGAAACAAAGTTTGGTTTTAAAAAAAAGAATTGTTTGGTTGTAAAAAGAAAGAAAAATATGTCTCTCTTAATTTGTTTGGTTGAATTATTATTTTTTTTAAAATACCTTATAATTTTTTAAAATATGATTTCAATGAAAGAAAAGAAAAATACTCGTTTTTTTGTTGTTGTTGTTGAGAAGAGTACTTATGTTGATTCCAATGATTATTTAAGTTTAGTTAGTTAGCACTTTACATTATTTTAAAAATAGACAATTTAGATCCTTTTCTGGTTGTAAGTTGTTACTATCATATTAGTATAAATTATAAATAGACAATTTAGTCTCTTATGTTGATTTCAATGGTTATTTAAGTTTAGTTAGTTTACACCTTATAGTATTTTCAAAATAGACGATTTAGGTCATTTCCTAATTGTCAGTTGTCACTATCAAAGTATTATAAATTATAAATAAATAAACCAATCATTGTTAGGCATCTTTAAGGCATGTAAGATTTGAACCATCCCTCCCCAAACTATTGATTTTTAATAAATAAACAAATAAATAAAGTCCATCACTTGGGGCTGTTTGGTTTTAAAAAAGTCTTCACTCATCATTTATCACTTATCACTTATCACTTAAAATACCCAAACTCCCTAAAGGTAGCACTTTGACACATTATTTCCAACTTCTCATAACTTAATTTTTTGTACTTTCTGTGGAACCCATACTTGAGCACCATGTCATAAGTTCTGTTAGCCTATCCGCCTCACCCTCATTTCATTTCATTTTCTTCACTACTCATTTCCCCTTCAGTCACTATTGCCCTGTTACTCTCCCAAAACACAAACCCGAACCCAGCTAAAATAGAAGATGCTCGGACCTGCAGTGCCAATCTCCATCGTCACCAGGGCCACTTGATCTCCTTTGACGTGTAGCGACGGTTCCAATCTCCCAACTTCTCAACCTAGCGGCGTTGATGAAGTGTGAAGAAACATGACCCATTTCCACGTTTTTATCGGTGTTGATTTTTCAAAACCCCAAGGCTTGATTTTTCATAGATCCCTTAAGTTTTATTGGTGAAATTTGTAAAGATTTTTTGTGAGTATTGTTCTGTTTGAAAATTTTGTTTCTTGATTTTTTTTAATGGGTCTGAGACTAAGATGATGGTGCCGATGGCGGAGTTAGGAAGGATGGAGAAAAAAAACATCAATACCCACACACAAACATCCTACTCGGTCATGGCTCTCTCTCTCTCTCTCTCTTTCTCTTTGCTTTGGTTGTTCTACTTGTGGAAATTGTTTGGACTTCAAAAAGGATCTGTAAAAAAGAAATATAACACCAAAAATATTCTGTGATGAGAAAGGCAAAAACGAAGAAAAAAAAGAAAAGAAAGAAAGAACTGACTTGCTTGTAGCGAAAAACAGAGAAAGAAGAGAGACAAAAAGAAAGAAAAGTAGAGAAGAAAGAAAAATAAAAGAAAAGATGAGAGTGACCGGTGGGAGAGAGAAGGAAAATCTGACTTGACAAGACTAGTGGGTCCCAGCAGTGTGTGTTTATTTACCAAAATGCCATGGAAACTCAATTTTCATAACTTGAAAACACCTAAAATGTGTTTTCAGTTTCCATAACTCATCACTCAAAAATCAGAGAATTGAGTGATGAAAACAAAAACTGAAAACAAATCCAAACAAATCCCTCTATTATGGGACCCACCAGTTTTGAATTATGGGTGATGAAAATAGAATGTGGGTGATGGAAAACAACAAATCCAAACAGCCTCTTAAGTTCTCATGCACATGTGGACAACATGTGGGTGTGAGCTTTTTTCTTTTGTCTATTGAGCAATACTATCGCTAATAATACTTTTTCACCTACTATTGACAGCTTGTTACATGTATAGGTGTGAATTTTTTTATATTGTTTATTTCATTTTTGGGTTATTTTACCTAGGTAGGTGTGAAATTTTTTGTGGTGTTTATTTCCTTTTTGGTTTCTTTTCACGCTTTACTTGCATTTTGTACTTGATATTTTATTGTCTAATTATTTCTTCAATTACTTACCAAAAAAGGAAAAAAGATTTCTTCAATTAAGAGAAGAAAAAAAAAAAGAATATTAGGAATTATATCTTATTCATAATGATATCATCATCTCATAATTATATACGATTGTTTATGCCCTATAACATGATCATTCGAATCAATTCAAAGAGACACTATTCTTTGATTTAAGTTGCTTGTTTGCACCTTTTGTTAGGTTTTGAGACTTTAACTTTTGGATTGTTTTTATGTCCCTAACTCTATCTAGGAGCATATTTGACTTTTGTTGTCCTCCTTATTATTTTATAAATATGGTTACTTTAATGGTCCTCTAACTCGTCCAATACGGCTATACTCTCAAAATAAGAGAAGTAAAGCAAGAACCAAAATCATAATGAGGAAGAAAAAGATATCATGGTGTAAGTTTGTTATTCCTTGCATCATAGATTTTTTTGTTGACTTTGTTGTTTCTTTTATTCAATTCCTATAATTTTTATCTTTCTTTTAGAGGATTAATAGTTTTTCATTTTATTATAAAACCTCTCTCACTATATTTACACCATTAAATTTGTATTATTAGCTGATTCTGTTTGTGATTCAAGAATTATGCTTTTACATGTGAATGTGTGATTTATAAATTTACATTGAAAATTATGTTATTTTAGATTAAATGTTCTTTATTTGAAAAATGACTGAAAACAAATATTTTTTAATACTTGTGTAAGCCATTTGAAAGTTGTTTAAATGGCTTTAGATATTTTTAGTAAATTTTGGTAATCTTTACAAATTTAATACCTTAATTTGCATTTTAGTTAATTATAACATCATCATGGTTTGATTGACGTCAAAATTCTAGAACCTCTCATTCTTCTAATTCTTCAAATAATAAGTTTTCAAAATTTAGAATTATGTATAATCATTGCATGTGAAGATGAAAAATAAGTGATGGGCTCGTGATGAACGATATGTGTAGTACATGACGCGCACTGGGCCCCCAAGGCCTTTTATAGGAGCATGGTTGTGGCCCATTTGCGGCCCATTTGGACTACTGTGGTTTTTTGGTAGATCTACACGCTTAGGCCCAAAAAAAGAATACTCTACGCGACTATAAATACTCCAGAACCCTCACAAGCCAAGGTATGCATATTTTATTCCACGCTAGCACTCTAGTTTTGGAAAGAAAGTTCTCTGACTTGACCTTCGGAGGGTTTTTGGCCGGCACCACATCGGTGCTCTCCCCCAGGTCTTTTCTCGTTGTTTGTAGGTTCTTGTTCCGCTCTTGTGAGGACCGTGCAGCTCACTGGTGAATTACGGCATCATCAGTTGGCCACAAAGATGAAATTTATTAACGTCCACAAAGTGGACGGATCATCTAAAAGATAAAAATTCTTACCAAATTCCACAAAGTGGACGGACCATCTGAAAGATGAAATTTATTAACGTCCACAAAGTGGACGGACCGTCTAAAAAGACGAAACTACTACTATGTCCACAAAGTGGACGGACCATCTAAAAGATGAAAATTATTACCAAGTCCACAAAGTGGACGGACCATCTAAAAGATGAAAGTTCCACAAAGTGGACGGACCATCTAAAAGATGAAATTTATTAACGTCCACAAAGTGGACGGACCGTCTAAAAAGACGAAACTACTACGATGTCCACAAAGTGGACGGATTATCTAAAAGATGAAAATTATTACCAAGTCCACAAAGTGGACGAAACATCTAAAAAGATAAAAATTATTAACGTCCACAAAGTGGACGGACCGTCTAAAAGAGGAAAATTATGAACGTCTACAAAGTGGACGGACCATCTAAAAGATGAAAGTTATTAACATCCACAAAGTGGACGGACCATCTAAAAGAGGGAAATTATTACCACGTCTACAAAGTGGACGGACCATCTAAGAGATGAGCACTATTAAAGCTCACAAAGTGGACGGGCCATCTAAAAGATGAAAATGGTAACCAAGTCCAGAAAGTGGACGGACCTTCCACAATCCGCATTGTGACGGACGATATAAAAGTTTACGTAGAGGGAGGTTCGTATAAGGGAATTGAAATATACCTAAAATCCTCAAAGAAGGACGAACCAACAAAAGTATGTTTTTATGCCGAACCTAAAAAGTGGACGGATTTCAAAAAGTGATAATATACAAACGATTATAAGGTGGACGGTTATATGCTTGCAGTATATGGTGGACGGATTGTCAATAAGAACATGCACCAGACAATAAAATGAATTTAAAGCATTCATGAAAGAAACATGCGACGAACAAGTATCAAGCTTACATAAATTGTTCACAAAAATACACATGACGGTTATTAAATTACATAGCCAATTGTTCTTAAAATTACAACTTTTTCTCAAATAAACACAACGGTCACAAAAACTAAACTACACTTCCGCTTGGGGGGCATTGATTTGCACTTCGGCACCGTCTGGCTCTGGAGGACGGACGTCGTCATTGCCGGCTCGAGGGGCTTCGTCCTCATTGGGGACCTCACCGAAGAGTTCAGCGGTACCCTCGGACTCGACGGTGTGAGCAGAGGTCTGACCTCCGGCGTCGATGTGGATGTGGCCGACATTTAGGTCTGGGAATGATGATTTCACCTAACGGAGACAATCATCGAACCCGTCAGTAAACGACGTACCAAGCTCCGTCAACAACGCATCGGAGTCTCTGTACTCCTGGACGGCCTCGACCCTAGCTCGACGGATGTTCTCCTCGTTAGCTTTCACCGTCTCCCTCAAGAATTCTACCTCTTTTTCCAATGCCTCATGAGCCTGCTCGGACGTTTTTAGTTTCTGCTCCTGACGGATCTTCCAGAGCTTCAACTCGTCCAACTCCTCCCCCAAAGCCCTGGCCTTGGAACGCACACGATCCAAGGATTTCTCACGAGCCAAGCAACGGTCCATAAGCCCCTTTGCCATCAGCATCGTCTGCATCAAACAAGGAAAAAGTTAGCAAGCAAGCATGATGAGTCCAATCAAGAGAGCAAGTGGACGGATTCATTACCTGTGTCAGGCTAAACAAAGCCGTCTTCCCCATAGCCTCCGTCACATGGTTGCCAATGTCCTCGTAGTCCTCTTCCTTTATGATAGAAGTTATTTGGGCAAGGGCATATTGGGAGTCTTCACGGAGCAGGACGGGAGCAGCCTCTTGGACGGGGTCGGGGTTGGTCATTAAGCCTTTGCCCTTACCTACGCCCAGCTTGGACGGAGGCTTTGTTGAGTCGTGGACGGCGGGCAGACCCGTCACCAGTTTCTGCTTCTTACTAGGACGGTCGGTCCTTTCTGGACCCCTTTTTGCTGACGGATGGGGCGCCTTAGGTGGAAGGTCACCCCCAATCTTCTTTTTGTTGGCTGCTTGCTGCTTGATCAGGGCTCGTCTCTTAGCCTTGTCCATTTCTGCAATAGTTGACGGTTAGAATATATGACGGACAAGAAATCAAACATTAAAAAAAAAAAAAAAAACTTTGGCTTACGTTTGCGTATTCCCTCGTCGTACTTTATGGCTGCAGTTGAAGGCTCTGGACCGTCACAGTACCAGTGGATGGTGTTGAGCGTGACGAGCTTCGCCCAAGTCCTCTCCGACAGCTTAGTCTTTTGGAAAATAGACTCAAGAAAACCAAATTGTTCGACGGTGATGTCCGGACGGCTACGAGCTGCAACAGACAGACGGATATAGTTAAACAAATAGTAAGCAGACAGTATAGGACGGAAACAAAGAAAGAAGCATACCGGACGGAGATACTATGCCCCATGTCCTATCGACGAGTGTAAAATCTGGGTCGTCCCGATGACCCATCCATTCATCCCCTTGTAGGAAGAAGTACCTACTCTTCCAGTTGCGGTTGGAGTCTGGGGTCTCGGACACTAACCTAAGCAACGGGCTTCTTGCCACGAAACTATACATCCCCTTAGACTTAGTGATTTCGTCTGGACGGTAACAATTGAAGAACTCCTCCATCGTTAACCGTCTCGTCCCATTGGACATGACGCCATACAATACTTCTACACTTAAGAAAACCCTCTAAGCATTTGGGGAGATCTGGGTGACGGACACTCCTAGGTACTGGAGTAGACGACGGTGTAGGGCACTCAATGGAAAGCGAAGGCCGGCTTTGAGCATTTGCTCGTACACGCCGACATCCTCTAGTCCCTCGTAATAGCACCTCTCGGACTTAAAGGGTAGACGGATGGCTATTGTGTTTGGAATCTGATATTTCTCCCTAAGGGAGTTGAAGTGTGGCAGACTGATGGAGGAGGTGAAGTGGTTCACCGTCCACTCGGGAAGCAGAATGAACTTCCTCAAACCGTCCTTGCCGATCACAGACCGAACGGAAGGATCTACTTCTTCCTCATTCGAGTCGTACCCCGACCCGTCTCCTCCTCGCCCTTCTTCTTCCGTGAAGGAAGGAGAGCTGGATGACGGTTCTCTCTCCTCGACGGAGGTACCCCGGTCTCCCTGACCTGACGGGTTTACCTCCTCATAGCCCGCTCCCTCACGGACAAAAGATTGACCGCTGGAAGCCTCACTAGACATCGACACCTACAAATGACGGATAGGGAAACCTAAGACTCTAGATCTACACTGACAACGGACCAACGTTTAAGTGAAAAAGGGGGTGGAAGAAGTAAAAAATAGACTTACAAGTATAGAGACGACGGGAGAAAGTTGAAGTAGTGACTGGACGGTTGACTTATGTGTGGATGTTCACAGAGAGGACGGATGTGCTCTGATCAGCAAAAATTTCTCCAAAATGTGAAAATGACAGGAACGAATGATATATATATAGGGGGAACAACGCGACCCACGAAGAGACACCTCGGTTCTAGCAAGCCATCAACCAAGGCTCACCACGTGTCCCCAAGAGCATTTATGACTCTACTCCAACCTGGCGGTTCGCCCGCTACAAGTTCATGACGGATCATTGAGAACGCAGCAACCCGTCCAATTTATCCGTCATGCATAGTGATAAGTTGGGCATAACCAACTTATTCCATGGACCCGTCATGTGCATTGCCGATCTGCTTATTCAGTAGACCCGTCATGTTCATAACCAACTGACTTGTTCCATGGACCCGTCATGTGCATTGCCGAGCGGCTTATTCAATATACCCGTCATGTATATAACCGACCGACTTATTCCATGGACCCGTCATGATGGGCGACGGATTCACGGAATGGGGGCCAGCTGAAGATGAAAAATAAGTGATGGGCTCGTGATGAACGATATGTGTAGTACATGACACGCACTGGGCCCCCAAAGCCTTTTATAGGAGCATGGTTGTGGCCCATTTGCGGCCCATTTGGACTACTGTGGTTTTTTGGTAGATCAACACGCTTAGGCCTAAAAGAAGAATACTCTACGCGACTATAAATACTCCAGAACCCTCACAAGCCAAGGTATGCATATTTTATTCCACGCTAGCACTCTAGTTTTGGAAAGAAAGTTCCCTGACTTGACCTTCGGAGGGTTTTTGGCCAGCACCACACCGGTGCTCTCCCCCAGGTCTTTTCTCGTTGTTTGTAGGTTCTTGTTCCGCTCTTGTGAGGGCCGTGCAGCTCACTGGTGAACTACGGCATCATCAACATGCAACATCCCTCTCATATGAGGGAGTTCCACACTTGTGTTGATTTCAATGATTTTTTTTTTTTTTTGAGAATCGATTTCAATGATTATTTAAGTTTACTTAGTTATCAGTAGCACCTTAGGTGTATTTTCAAACTATCCCTCCAAAATCTATCGAATTATATATATGTAAAAAAAAAAACATAAATAAATCCCATCACTTAAGTTCATGCACGTTGGACAACAGTGGGCGTGAGTTATTTCCTTTTGTCCATCAACCAATGCTACGTATACAATAATTTTTCATTTGGGCTGTCCACTAATAATATATTTTTTTTTACCAACAATTGATAGCATGTCATCTAAGTAGGTGTGAAATTGTGAGTTCCAATTAATTCAATTAATAAAGTCTCTAACAGTTGAATAAGATATTTAGAATTCAATTTTTTTCATATATTAAAAACCGATTAATGTCTTAATTTGATGATAAAGAGTACAATCATAAAAAACGAACGTCATATGCTGAAACTATATAAAAAGAAGAAGAAGAAGTTATGTGTAAAATTTATTTTTGTGATGTTTATTTCCTTTTTGTATGTTTCACCTATGTAGGTATGAATTTTTTTGGGTTGTTTATTTCTTTTTTTGTTTCTTTCCACACTTTACTTGCATTTTGTACTTGATGTTTTATTGTCCAATCATTTCTTAAATTATTTATCCAAAAAAAACTTCAAATTTGAGAAGAAAAAAAAAACATTTGGAATTATATCTTATTCAAAATAATATCATCATCTCATAATTATATATGACTACTTATGCCTATAACATGATCATTTGAATCAATTTAGTGGGACACATTCTTTGAATTAAGAGTCTTGTGGGCACCTTTGGTTAGGTTTGAGACTCTATCTTGGATCGTCATGTCCCTAACTCTTATCTCTTGACTCGAAATGGGAGCATACTTTACTTTTGTTGTCATCCTTATCTTATCATATCATAGGTATAGTTAATAGTCCTCTAACTCGTCCTATGCTCTCAAAATAAGAAAAGTAAAGTGTGAACCAAAATCATAGTGAGGAAGGCATGATGTAATTTTATTATTCCTTGCATCGTAGGTTTTATTTGTTGACTTTGATGTTTCTTTTATTAAATTCCTATAATTTTATATTTTTTTTAGAGGATTAATAGTTTTTCATTTAATCATAAATCTCTCACTATATTTATACCATTATATTTGTATAATTAGCTGATTCAATTTGTTTTAAAACTAAGTCTCCTACATGGACCAGTATAAAAGTAAAAATAATACAAGTAAGATTAGTGAAAAAATATTGTGAGAGGGGGGGGGGGGGTTTAATTGCAATTGTATCAGATCTTAATCAAAATCTCAAAAATTGAATATAAAAAATGAGTAGAAGTAAAAAAGTAAATAAATATTGTGAGAGGGTGGGGGTTAATTGCACAATACAATTCCATACCGGATCTCAATCTAAATTTGAGAGAGGTAGAGAGATAAAGAGATAGATATAGAGAGGGCCTTTCTTTTTCTTGAGAGTAAGAGAGGTTGTCGTGACTCATTCGTTAACTTTATTTATTAGCTTTTAAGGGATAAGTAATTTTTTTGATTAATAAAAAAGCAATTTTTTAACAAATAATTATATAAGATAGTTTGGTTTAAAGAGTCCCCCTCTTAATTTTATTTATTTATTAATGTATCTCTCCTAATTGTTTTATGTTATTAAATTTTGAAAAATACCTTATAAGTTTTTTAAATATGATTTCATTGGAAAAAAAATTAAATTCTTGTGTTGATTTCAATGAATATTTAAATTTACTTAGTTAGCGGTAGCACCTTATGTGTATTTTCAAACTATCTCTCCCAAAACTATTGAATTATAAAAAAAATAAAGAGAAATGCAAATAGATACCTTTCGGGTAATGATTAACAATCTATTTAAAGAAAGTTTTTATGGGAAAAAAAAAAAGCAATTAATGTTTTGAAGGCATTTTTCATTTCCCATAAAAGTGGTATCAAAACTTTCTTAAAATAGATTGTTAATCATTGCCCTAAGGGCATTCATTAACATGACCCAAAAATAAATAAATAAATAAAGCCCATCACTTAAGTTCATACACATGTGGACAATAGTGGGTGTGAGTTCTTTCTTTTTGTCTATTAACAATTCTATAGATACAATAATTTTTCATTTGGGCACTCCACTAATAATATTTTTCTACCTACTATTGACAGCATGTCATTAAGTAGGGTGAAATTGTAAATTCCAATTAACTCAATTGGTAAAGTCTTTGATGATTGAATAAGAAATCTGTAATTCAATTCTCATCTACACTAAAAACCGATCAGTGTTTTAGTATGATGATAAAGAACACAATCATCAAAAGCAGACACCATACATTGAAACTCTTTAAATAAAATAAAAAAAGTTCGTGCGAAATTTATTTTTGTGATGTTTATTTCCTTTTTGGTTTGTTTCACCTAGGTAGTGTGAAATTTTTTGTGCTGCTCATTTCTTTTTTGTTTCTTTCCACATTTACTTGCATTTTTTACTTGATATTTTATTGTCGAATTATTTCTTCAATTATTTTTAAAAAAAGATTTCTTCAATTAAGAGAAGAAAAAAAAAAAGAATATTTGGAATTATATCTAATTCAAAATAATATCATCATCTCATAATTATCTACGACTGTTTATACCTATAACATGATCATTTAAATCAATTTAGAGGGACACATTCATTAAGTTTCTTGTTTGCACCTTTTGTTAGGTTTTGAGACTCTAACTTGAATCGTTACGTCCCTAACTCTATCTCTTGACTTTTGTTGTCATCCTAATCATATCATAGGTATGGTTATAGTCCTCTCATTCATCCTATGCAGCTGTGCTCTCAAAATAAGAAAAGTAAAGTATGAACCAAAATCATAATGAGGAAGAAAAAAATAATAATAATGATGTAAGTTTATTATTCCTTGCATTGTACGTTTTGTTTGTTGACTTTGTTGTTTCTTTGATTAAACTCCTATAATTTTTATCTTTCTTTTAGAGGATTAATATATTTTCATTTTATTAAAAAATCTCTCACACTTTATTTATACCATTAGATTTGTATTATTAGCTGATTCTATTAGTGATTTAAGAATTATGCTTTTACATGTGAATTATGCTCATTCACTATATTTATACCATCTAATGCTTTCAATCTTCACCATGCCCAACAAACTACTTTGCTCTTTCACTATGTCACCTGCATTTCTAAAAGAAGGTTGTTGATTTATGGTCTTTTTGGCAGGCAGGAACATAATGGATGCTGATACATTTTTGTCAGATTAATAAAATTTCATATAAGAATCACTTTGCTTTTTGCTGGTTGGGACAATGGTAGGCTTGGGCCGCTTGACTGTGTTAAATTCAGATTGGCCTAATTTTTGCTGATCAAAAAAATTATTGAAACTAATATACTTTAAATGCTCCAGAAAGTTAATAATATGAATAACAAAAAAGAAGGGTGCAAGTTTAGCATTGTACATCTATAGGAGTCACATTTTACAACATTTATCATATGTGAAATGCAAAACTGAGTCTGAATGCATCACTTTTCAATGCTAATTTCTCAAGCATTTGTAGCAAACACGCACCACAGAACCATGGTAGGAACATGACAGCATCACAAAAATGAACACATGGGGAGAATCCAAGCAGCAACGTGTTAAACATTCAGCAAGATAATATTCTATCATCCAAATAATGAAAACAAGGTAAATATTTCTGTAAAGTTTGATTTGGAATCATAATATATGCACGTATGGTCAGTAATCAGTAATCAGAATGTTAAATTAAATGAATTCAACACGTACTCAAGGTGTTAAGTTTGCCTCTTTGGATGCATCAACAACGTGAAACAGACTAATAATCCTATACTAAGAATATCATCCAAATTGATTTTTTAAGTGCGGGTTTCTTCTTGCCCTTAAAAAGGGTTTCAAGTAGAGGACCCAAAAAGAAGAAGTACCAAGTAGAACAACTTCTTCCTTTTTTAAGCTCTTAGTCAGCAGAGATATCAGTCTTCAGAAAATGTATAAACAGCAATTTTGAATGACAGTAGTTGAAATATATCAAAGCATAGAATGCATGCTAATACATTGAATATTGTGATGTTGACCATACCAACATATAATTTTCTTACAAAAGTTGATGAAGAAAATGATGCCATTTTGATTGAAATGATATCATGAACTGGTTAGGATGATCAAAAGTTGACTTCAGTTGGTCTACCATTTGCTAAACTGGAAAGAAAATTAGCAATTAAAGAAAACTAATTATGTACTTGAGTTAATCACACAGCCAAGGGAAAGTGATGAACAAGTCACCTCAGAAATGTATATTGAGCAATGAGCAGTGTAATTTTGCTGGAAAAAGGATTCACTTGCAAGCGGAGATTTTTCAGCGGTTTTATAACGCATGTTTGAAACACAGTCAATGTTTGAAACATGTTTCTTCGTACAACATATCACCAGGAAAAAGAATAAAAGAATTGGAAGCTATAAATTGGCAAGTCTTGCTTAGCTCCTCTTAGATGATAAGAACCTTTCTTGTGATTGTTTCTGCTTTTCATTGAACTCTGTTGACTGAACTGGCTTTTGATTCTTCTTCTCATAGTCCTGCTTCAGTTCCTCTAAACGCTTAGATACCTAATAATTAAAGAAAAAATATGGCACGAATGAGTGGGGAAAATAAAAAGAATAATGAAAGAAAATCCAACAGAATACTACTAAGCATTTCAAGCACTTGAAAGCCTGCATGGCAAATTGTAGGATGCAAATGTGTCTTCTAGTGTCTGAGTTAGGACTGTGCAAACCATTACCGGAGCCGATAACACCGACCGGCACCGACCCTCCCGCACCGCCATTGGCACCGACCGATGGAGCCGATGCCGGCGAGCGGAACGCGAACGGAGCTCCGATGCCGGTGCGGTGAGGACATCGGAGACACAATGCAACAAAATAGTTTTTTTTTTTATATTTCAAACCGACCAAACCGACCAAACCGCACCGCAAAAACCGCACCGCTATAGTTCGAAAAACCGACCTTAGGCGGTGTGCATCGGTTCGAATTATGAAAAAACCGACCTCTATCGGTTCGGTAATAAATTTGGAAAAATACCGCCCCTACCGAACCGCGCACACCCCTAGCTTTATCATTTTCTAAAGAGAACATGACATATATCACTTCCTCATCAGTAACGTCTCTTTGAAGAATCTCTTAGAGAATATGTCAATACTTCATAAAGCCCTAGGTCCTGATGGTTTTGGTGCTCACTTAGAGTTTTGTTTGAGAGCAGGAATCCTTGGCCATCAAAAGTTTCTTTGTTACTGATCAGCTTATTTATTTACTTATTTGGATGAAAAGAAACCTCTTCAAGTCAGGGCCCCTTCGTGTACCCACCCCTGTCAAGTAAATCCCAAGTACACGACCCTCCCACAAGAACCATATATTGAGTAATCCCAGGACTCAGATTGAAGACCTTGTGGGGTACCATGAAGCCAGCCAATTTGAGTTAACCTGTGCAGGAAACTGGTAAGCTTTTGGCAGATGCTAATGCTACTATTACCCAGATTCCCAAGGTGCAAAACCCATCTTGAATATCAGAATTCCATCCCATATTTTGTTGTAACACTTTGTACAAATGTAAATCAAAGATTCTAGCAAATAGTTTAAAGATGTGCCTCAATGGTTTCATTAGCCCTGGCCAAATAGCTTTTATACCAGGTAGAAAGATTTCAGATAATGTCTTTCTTGCTCAAAAACTGACTAGGAATTATCATAGGGATGATCAGCTGCTTAGATGCACAGTTAAATTTGATATTTTGAAGGTGTACAAATTCGTGGAATGGAGTTCCTTCAAGGTATTTGCTATTGGGTGTCCAGAAAAGCTCTTTGGATGGGTCAAGACCTGTATTTCTACTCCTCAGTACTCCATAGCTTAGAATGAAGGCTTGGTTGGGTACATTGAACGTAAGAAGGGGCTAAGACAAGGAGGTCCAATTTCTCCCTATATTTTTGTTATGGCTATGGCTATGGAGGTTTTTAGAAAGCTGATGCAGAGTGCTGTTCAGAATGGGCTTCTATCCTAAGTGCATCAAAGTAAATCTTTCACATTTGTGCTTGACAATCTAATGATTTTTATGGCAGCCAACAAGAGCAGAGTGGAGATCTGTAAGCAAGTTCCTGACGAGTTTAAAGAATTTTCGGGAATGGCAGCTAATGTTGGTAAAAGTGAAGCATATTTTTCTGGTGCGACAGAGGAGGCAAAGCAGAAAATTTTAGGTGTATTGCATTTTAAGGCAAAATCCGATAAAGTATTTGATAGTTCTTATTTCAAGTTGACTTTCTTGGAAGGAGTGAAAATCTCTGTTTGATTAGATCACAAGTAGAATTCACTCTTGGTGTGCAAAATGCTTTCTATTTGCCAGTAGACTCCAACTGTTTCGATCAGTCTTATTCAGTGTGAGATTCTATTGGGCAAGTTTACTAATTCTCCTAAGAAGGTATTGAGGCAGTTGAGAAAATTTTGAACGCATATTTGTGGAATGGCTTGACTAAAGAGAGTGCAAGAACTAAGGTGGCTTGGGAGTCTTCCCCAAAAAAGGATGGGGGATTGGGCTTGGACTAGTTCAAAATTTCAAAGTAAAACAAAACTGCTATTTCAAGATTTATTTAGAATTTTTCTGGATGTTCTGGCTCAATTTGGGTAGCGTGGACAGAAGCTTAGTTAACGAGAGGGAAATCTCCATGTGAATACCTATTCCAGCTTATTATTGATTAGTCACTTATTCATATCTACCTCCAGTAACATACAAGTAATGGCCTTTGATGTCAAATGTTTCTTGCTATGCTTGCATAAATTTCTAGAATTTACTACATAACAAGAGGTCTCTTGTAAGTTTTGAACATTTTACGCTTCTTACCTAAATTTGAAGACCTTTCACTTTGGCTGAGATAGATTAAGCTCAATTAAGATTTATTTCAGTTCAAGTTGCCTGAAGTTGTGACCTTATGCAAGAGGGTCAGAAAAATTGTTTAGGCATTAAGGTTATAGTGCATCTGTGAAGAAAAAATTACTATGGCTTAAAGCAACTGGAAATAACAGATTCAAGCAGTATAAAACCGTTCAAAGGAGGGGGAGAGAACCTTGATTGAGTAGGCCATTGGTAATAACGTATCTGGATCCATTGCATCCTCAGGGAAGTTACGCAAAGCATATATGAGTTTCTCAAAAGGTAATTTTAACTGAAAAACAAAACAAAAATGTTACAAAAGAGAACTTACACTATTAATTTAAATATTGACTAGACAAAAGATCCAGTGTAACTCACCAAGTCATCATGGCAATACTTTAGTAGGGCCAAACCAACCTTGAAAACAATTTGAACACCCTGCAAATGAATATGATAGATATATATATATATATATATATATATCAAGTTTTGAACCAAATATCAATGCTTTGAAGGCAAAACACATAATCTTAGCAACCACTAACCTCATAGAGAAAGACGTCCCAAATTCGAAGAGCCAAATGGAAAGGAAAAGAGTATGAGAAGACAGTTATGAACCACTGACTTGCGTACATGCTAGGATTTATCATTTCTTGGGTAAAATGCTCCCCCAGCTTTGGCAAATACTCTCTCGCCAGGTTATCAAACTGAAAAAGATACTGTTGTACCAGAGGCAGTCCTACCTATCAATACGCATATAACAACAGATTCAGAGCAATAAAATATATATTTCACTCTAGTCTAAACAGTGGAAGGCTTTGGCAGAATAATGCACAATAGACAATTAAACAGCCATTAAGGCTATCAAATATTTGTATGGAAGTGCTAACCTCCTTACCTTCAAGTGAGATTAGAATTCTCCCATAATTTTCAGGAACCAAAAACCAATCTCACTTCAAATTACAGAAAAATAAATTTTCATAAGACTAAAAAGTGTGCACCTTTTTTATCCTCTCCCATTTCACCTTCCTCTTTCAACTAGTGTTTCCCATCTCTACCTAAAACTCAGCGTCTACTGCTTCTCTAACAAATTCTGGGTCCTGCCCTTGGCTTTTTGTGCAGGGTTCAAAACATCAACACAATGAATATGACAGAATTTCTCCAGTTGTCTCACAGCTGGATATCTGGGAATCATTCTTTTTCTCTGATTAAATCTAAAAGAACTTTGAAGAGAAAGAGTGGGAGGTGGGTTCCATTTTTCCCCTCCCAACTCTTTGGCTCTTATTTCTCAACCCTCTAAAGTTCTAATGGCTTCCAAAAGCACAACAGAACTCCAAGTATTCTCACACTGCCGTACTTATATATAAAAAAATTATTCTCACACTGCCATTCTCTCAATTTTATTCTCTCCGCTTTTTAGGTTTAAGGTTAAATCTTCTTCATCTTACCCTTTTTAGGGTTTACTTTTCTTTTATCCTTTTAAGATTGTTTTTTAGTATACTATCCCGCACCAACGGCAATGTAGGACAGTGGATGATGAATCTGTAGAAAGGGGTAGGGATCAGGGTTTAACCTTTAACCAAAAATAAAAGCAATAAATTATAATTCATTACAAAAGAATAGTTTTCAATTAAAAAAGAATTCATAATTTTGCTGCTTTTCCCAATTTAGTTAATGGACACACCAATGTCCAATTCATCATTCCTCCTAAACTATAGTTTTCTCAGTTTACTTCTATTGATTGAAATTCCCTCAGACTGACCTAACAGTCAGCCTAAAATCTTTCTTTTTAACTCTTTCCCCTGTTCTAATTTATTAGATCTGTTAGAGCTTTGCAATTTAAGAGATTGATGCACTGCTACTCAAGTATACCACCGGTGTATTTGGGTTTTCTCTTTTTCAATTAGTAAACTTTCATTACTCATTAAAAAAAAAAAAAAAAAAAAAAAAAAAAAACTTTCTTATAATCTAGCTTCTTTCAGCTGCCAACCTAAGTTGAGTGCACCTCTAACAATTAGAACAAAGATGTTCTTGACATAAAAGCTTACCAGATATAATCCTTCCATTGGAGCATGGACAGCTCCTTTCAGTAATGCGACCAATAACCAGAAGGCATCCTCTTCACTCATATAAAGAAGCAATAGACCAGCTAAAAAGCCCATTCCCTGAATTTCAGTTCAATATCATTCAGTTCCATACACAGTTAAACAGTAGATAGAATAATAATGGAACATTCAAGAGTCAAACCTGAACATAACCAACTTCTCTGTCAAAAACAGAGTATGCTTTCAAAACATTGTAAAGGGACCTTTGACCTGGTCCGTGTCTCTGCCGGAAGAAAACATGTGAGGGAAATGTACGAGAAATGTCTCGTATTATATCTAGTTCTGAAGCTGATGTCTCGTATATTACTAGTTGCTGCATGAATATAAAGTCCTATCAGCGTCATGCTAATAAGTGCATGTGAGGAAGAATAGCAATAAATGAAAAAATATACAGAATGTTTAAAGAATCATCAAAAGCCAAGAAAATTGACTTTCTTCTCTCTTTTCTTTTTCTTTAGTGTATAACTTAGCCTGCATTCTAATCTACCTCATCTACTCAAGAATTAAAGGTAAATACGTTTCTTGTCATATTTTAAACAAACCAAACTATTAAAAGAGTACACCAGATATTTTCCTGTACACCCAGAGGCTCATCTCAGACATGTGATTTTATAGTAAAACAAGACTCACACAAGTTGAATTGTTAACTATTAAATTCAAACAAGAAGACACAAATTCAAACAGTAAGATTCTTTATTTGCTGACAAAAGTTTCAGGTAAGAAACATACTAAAACCAAACAAAGCTCAAGTGTTTCTAAGATTATTAAGGGGGGAAAGCCAGAGGAACAATTGTTTGGACATTGCAGAGAAACCAGATTATCTAGATGATATAATTGGCAACATTAAAATGTATCAAGCCAAAAATCAATGAAAATACATTTTTGACAAACACTTAAGTAATGCACATATACATCTGCGTATATATGTAATGTGTATATATAATTATATATGTGTGTGTACAATTTCATTTTTGATATTAAATCTGGCCTCCCAAGCAAAACTTCCTTGCTTCACCACTGTGAAGGACTATCCAGGATATATGCCTGATGATAAATAGGCACTATACAAAGTTATATATTTTTATTATACTATAGCTCAAAATTAGATGATAAAATTCCTTTCATGTGTTGTCTCAAAATATTCCCTTTGTCCCATATTGTAGGTCATATTTAAAAAATCCAACTTTTCAAGAGAACATCATTTAATGCATTGTCTTTCAAGAAAAAAAGATATAGGTTTCTAAAACTACTCTCTTTAATCTAAAATCAAATGAAAATGAAAAGGAGTATTGAATTTTCAAATAGGTCACAAGTTTGGAAAGTTATTAACACTATGTCTATTGAATTTTCAAAGAGAACCATCTGTTGGGACATCCCACAATGGACAAAACGAACAGATGAAATATATGAAACTTTCCAATAGTGGAACTTTTCATATTTCAATTTCCCATATTACCCTCACTCTTTTCCAAAAAGCAAACAAGGTTCTTATCATATATAGCAATACACAAATTACTTGTGGGTAAAGCCAATAAAACAAATATATTATGGATCACAGTATCCAAGAAAGGTCTTCTAGGCACTGAAGTAAAGTATGGAAAATTTGGCATAATATTCAACTCATCCACCCTAAAACTGCACCGACTGCCACTGGCTATGGCTTTGCTTGAAAATGTCAGAATTCTATCAGTCAAAAGCAGCCTAGGTTAAGGAAAATGTAAAACCTGCCACTGAAGTTTCATCTCATTGACAAAGAGCCAGAGTACATTTCATCATTCAAAAGTTTTATGTGAGGAAAACAAAAAATCTGCCCGGGTGAATCTCTCAAATGCCATAAATCTTTCAATATCCATTCATAAACAGTAAATCAACTCATAATCTCATATTACAATATCATGCATGTTTTGTAATTAAGATAAACAAGCCCACTCCCAATTGACCCGTTGCATGAGAGAGAGAGAGAACGAGAGCAGGCAGGGGAGAGAATTACTTTTCCCATAATCATCATGAAGAATCAAACACAGAATCATGCAATCCATGGAGATATAGCAGGCAATGGCCATGGCTTGCTAAAAAAGTAAAAATAATACATTTTCACCTAACAAGAACAATAATTGTGAAGGTTATTAATCAAGACAAACTAAGGAAAAGGCATACCTCATAAACCCCAGGGTTCATCAGCAAAAGGTCCCGACTTCCAGAGATCAACTGCCAAATGAGACCCCGTAAACAATCAGGAATTCCTTTCCTTATACGCCTTTTTACAACATGTGGTTTTCTCTTGACATAATATGTCCAATCACTCCCCCCAACCCCGATCATTTTCCTCCATTTTTGAACCCTTCTTTCCTCCCTAAAAAGAAATTCAATGTCCTTGTAAGTGAACAAGACCACTGTGTATCAAAGTCACACAAACTTAACTGGCTGGTCATACATAACCGTTCAGCACAAAAGCTTTTATATGATTGATAAAAGAAACGCAAACCTCTCATATTCATAAGCTGATCTTCCTTTAATTGAATCATCATGAGAGTAACTAAGTTCTTGCTTTACAAACCCAAATCGATCCAATGGTGCCGGTGGAGGAACTGGACCTGGTTCATAGTCATCTATTCTTTTCTTTGCCATTCTATTATCTCAACAAAGCTCCTGCACCCCAAAAGGCAGACAACATAACTTTGTTTTCCTAAACACGATGACCCAGTGACCAATTTCACATCACATCCACAAGTGAAATCTGAAAGAGCTAAAAGATAAAAAGAATGATAATCTTTATAATATTAATCACCAAAGAACTGCAATTATTAAGAAACAAACCAGACCCGTTTTCAATGAAAGAAAAAAACCCTCAATTTGTAGAACCATCCAATCGGTGAAAACATCTAGTATACTAGCTAGTAATTATAAAGGTGCAAACACTTGGCTGTTGAAAATGATCATTACAACAAAAATAGCAGCATTAGTTACAACTGACAAGTGTATTCCCATAGTTATACAAATCTCGAACTAGACTAATCAGTATAAGAACATGTGTGATGACTTCTACAAGTCAATGATACGACTGCTCTTAAAAATGATAATCACAACAACAAAGATGCTAAACTACAAAACCAGGCACAAAGTGATCAGTACGCAGAACAGCTAGCTACAATTAGCAAATTATTATTTTACTGTCATTGAATCACTATGTCTAACAAGGAAAGTATTTTTCAAGAAACAATAGATACAAGGAGTAAATACAAATACCCATCAAGGAAAATGCTCAGGTCATGTTAGCTACAAGGCAACGTAAAGAATATTACACATTAGAGAATCACAGTGGAACAGTGTGCCTGGCTTATCCTTAACATGTACAAACATGTACAAAAAGATTTTAACAATAAGCATACTAGCTGCAATCCTTCATCCAAAAAATTGAACTAAAATAAAAAGAACAATTCAACAAACTTGCTAAATACCCATAAGATTAAACTAGAGATGAACATGATCTTTGAAAGATAAAGTTAAGAAAAGTAAAACCCACAAATCTTTTGCATAAATATCAAATGGGTCAGCTCCAAAATAAGAAATAAGCAAAAAAAATAATCAAAGACCAGTATAAGAGCTAAGAAAACCAACCTGGGTTTTGGAGAATTCAGAGTGAAGAAATGATGATTGATTGTTTCTCTTTCTCCTTGTGAGTTGTGATGCCTATAATTGATTGTTTTCTACACTATATATCATGTGCAATTTTGATTCTACAGAGAAGAAAGAATGTAATCTAATCTAATAAAATCTGCTATTGCCATTTGTCTCATCAAAGAATGATGGGTTTTGTTTTTTGTTGACTGTCTCTCATAAACCAAGGTGAATTCTACGCGTATGTTGCTGTGACTATTGAGTACGATGAAAATGACGGAAGTGAATTTTCTTTTTCCACTCTCTCTGTTTAAGGCTTTTGGCTGTAGTGTTGTACTGAAATCGCAAGAGGCTTTTGGCTTTTGCCAAAGCAGAGAGTGTGTTTCAAGTTTCAACGAATCTTTATATGTATAGAGTGGTTTGAGTTGGTTGTCAGGGTATCGACCTTGCAGACTGCAGAGACTGCAGAGACTGCTGAACCCGAATTGAATTTGTAGCCGTGTAGAATCTGTAGATGGTTATTTATTCCCGGTCAAAGTACAATACATTATCTTGCGCAATTTTTCTTTTGGTTTATTTCAGCATAACAACCCATTTTTTCTATTTTATCCTACCACTTTCTAGAATCTATACATATACTATATATTTTACATTTTATTAAAATATTCTTTATTTATCGGTCAAAAAAATATTCTTTATTTATCAAATTTTTATTAATTTCTCAAATTATCTTTTTGTACGTATAGGAGAAATATAAAAAAAAAAAATTTACAAGTAAATAATAACGTGTATATCATGTGCGATTTCTTTTTTGGATAGAGTGTAATCTTCAGAAACGGGTGTCATATGTTGAAACTCTAAATTTATACATTTTTAAATTGACTGATACAAGTGATTTGTTGACTTAAGTTTCAAATGTCCAAATTTAACCGATTATTATGCTATTTTACACACACTGATGAACAACATTTTCTTAATAGTAACATGCATATTTCCATGATTATTGTAATAACAATGTAAATTTATACATTTTATTTGATAAAGTGCAATCATAAAAAACGGAAATCATACGTTGAAACTCTAAATTTATACATTTTTAGATTGACTAATATGAGTGATTTTTTTGACTTAAAGCCTCAAATGTCTAAATTTAATAGCTTATACATTGATGAACAACACTCTGTTTGATCCATAAAAAAATGATTTTTTTTTTTTAATTTTACCTTTCTTTTCCATGTCTTTGTATGGTGCATAGACAATTAGTTTATATATACATGCATATATATATATACACACACACACACACAAACTAGCATCTTTGCACACGTGTTATGTGTGCTTAGAGGGTCTTCTATTTTTTTTTTTTTTTTTTTGTAAGTGCAAAATTTTTTATTGATTATAATTCAAGGTTGATGCATTTTTCAATCACCGAAATTCCTAGGGTTTTCAGCTTTGAATCTTTCATTCGCCCTATTCACTGTTTCATTATAGATTTATTGCTTTGCGCGTGATTGAAGGCTTTTCATTTTTATTTTATTTTTATCTTATTTTCAACATTACTACATATATGACAACAATCCATCAAGGGAGAAAAAGGACAAAAATTATAAAAGAAAAAGCAGAAGATGTCATGTCATTGAGGAAAACTCAAGCCTTTCTTCTTAATCTATGTGACCAACCTGCAAATAAGTCAAAAAGCGGATCCCCTTAGTTAAAAATAATGTAACGATTTATTCCTGGATATTATAAATTTCACTCCTTTTTCCATGATTCTCAATAACCCAAAATAGCGTAAGCTCAAATCAAAATTCTAAAGAATATTTTTTGAGTATTATGATCCAATTAGGAAAAAAAAATGAAGATATTAAAAATTAGAAACAAATTATTGCAAAAGGGACTAATCACATATTATTTGTTTAGAGAAAAGGCTCTTAATTTATACACAAATGAGTAAAAGTTAACTTTTAGAACCTTTAAGTGCCATACATTTGGCTTCAAATTGAATACCAAACCCGAAGGAAGCTTGTGAGCTCTATTGAGTTTGTAATAGAAGATCGTGGCAAGTATCTCCACCAGCCTGTTGAGTCTTCAGAGGTTGTAGCCCATCCAAGAAAAGACGTTAGAAGGGAAATAGTTCAATCATATAAAATTTTTAATAAGGTTCATTTAATAAATATAGCAATTTTAAATTGACAACATGAGACTAAAACAACCAAAACCAGTGACAATGGAAAATCTAAAAAATTATGTGAAATTGATTAAAAGGAAGTGGCTACCAGCAGTTTCTTTAGACTAATAAAACTTACCCACGACACTAGCAAAGACACACACAAGTAATCCTTAACTCTACAATTTCCCCCAACGTTGTTAGGTATCAAACCATCACAAACACCTGAAAATTTGACAACGTTAGAGACTGAGAATAATAAAAAATCATTAGTATTTATTTTCAAAATTATGATGAAGCAACAGTAATTAAATACCAAGGTATGCTACAATTCAAAGTTATATTGGAAATGAATTTGGGGAATGCACTTGGATGACGCAAAGAGATTATATATATATATATGTGTGTGTGTGTGTGTGTGTGTGTGTACACACACAGAGAGAATTTAGAGTGCTAGATGTGTGAGTTTTATTTCTAAAAATTAATCATATCCAATCGTGGTGATATTGTTTTAAACATGGAGTTTATCTCTATGAATTAGTGTTTAGGAGGTTTATGCAAAAAAAAAAAAAAAAAACTCATGGTTAAAAACTGATGAATAGAAACATGTTTCCTAAAATGAGGTGCTCTTATCTTCATTTTAAAATTAGGGGTTATGATTTTTGTTTTTTTGTAAGAAAAAAAATAAACTAAAGGTTGTTTATTTTTCTTTTGTAAGTGAGATAGTATTACTCTTTTAACGTTTTTTGAAAGAAGTAATTTTGTATTTTATTTTTTTATAAAGATAATTGAAGTATTTGAATTCAAATACATACAAATACAGATAGGAACCAAACATTTCAATACGAGATAAGAATCAGTAATTGTAGTTGGTTTGTTGTTTGGAATTAGTAATTTTGTATTTTGTATTTTTTTTTTATAAATATAATTGAAGTATTTGAATTCAAATAGACAACAAATACAGATAGGAATAAAACATTTGAATAAAGGATAAGAATGAGTAGTTTTTACATGAGGTAGTGTTTTTTTTTTTTTTGGAAGAAGTAATTTTGTATTTTTTTTATATAAACATAATTGAAGTATTTGAATTCAAGATAACAAATACAATCGTATCAGATATTTGAATACAAACAGGTGGTGAGAATAAAATTTTTTTTTTTTCCTTTTGTAAGTGAGATAGTATTACTCTTTTAACCTTTTTTTGCTTTTTTGTAGGAAAAAAAATAAACTAAAGGGTATGTTATTTTAGAATTTATTTCTTTTGGGGGGTTTTGTAATATTACAAACCTAAGTTTTGAATTATTATTAGGTACTAACTTCTTTAAATTGATAATTTTTGGTATATTCAAAGTTATGTTTAAGGTAGTAATGTCTATTTTGTATAAATTGATAAGTATTAGTATATTCAAATTTTTGTTTAAGGTAATAATGTCTATTGATAAGTATTAAACTTATCACATGTGCTTTGTGCATGCAATAATGTTTTTTTTTTTTAGTTTTATAATGTTTAAAAGTGATATATTGTATTTAAAAAAAGAAAAAGAAAAAGAAAGGCAAGGTAACAAAGAATAATTTTTAAAAATGAGAAGAATATAGTGTCCTAAGTTTTAGGCAGAATGAATAAGATAACGGAAAAAGCCTAATAATTAAAGTATTTGAATTCAAATAGATAACAAATAGTGATAGGAATCAGATATTTGAATACGAGATAAGAATAGGTAGTTTTTACGTAAAGTAGTGGGTTTGTTTTGGAAGAAGTAATTTTGTATTTTTTGTTATAAACATATTTAAATCCAAATAGATAACATATACAGATAGGTATCAAACATTTGAATACAAATGAGAATGACGGTTTTTTTTCCTTTTGTACACGAGATAGTATTATTCTTTTAACATTTTTTGTTTTTTGTAGGAAAAAAAATTAAACTAAATGGAATGTTATTTTAGAATTTGTATGAGAATATTTTGGTATGTCCAAAATTGAAGACAAAACATGGGAATCTTCTTATTAGTAGTATATATAAATTATCTTTTTGTGCATATAAGAGAAATATTAAAAAATACATTTACATGTGAATAGTAACATGTATATTTATATGATTATTGTAGTAACAATGTAAATTTATACCTTTTTTTTTATAAAGCGCAATATTTAAAAGCGAACGTCATATGTTGAAACTCTAAATTTATACATTTTTAGATTGTCTGATGATATGAGTGATTTGTTGACTTAAAGCCTCAAATGTCCAAATTTAATAGCTTATTATGTTATTTTACACACATTGATGAACAACACCCTCTTTGATCTATTAAAAAAAATTTATGTATATAATATATATACTTTTTTTTTTGGTTTAATATATAAGAGAAAAGAGTTCAACACTTCAAACTTAAAAATGGAAAAAGAAAAATAATACATTATTTTTTTCTAGTAGGGAAACAAATACAGTACATCGAATTGTGCAATTGAAAAAAAAATTAATTTAATTGAGCATTTTAAAGCAGCAAATTTTACAACATTTGTAGCATTGGTGGGAGATTCCACGATGGCAAGATTAACACTAGCTGCTTAAAGATGGGAGGAACTTTGTTGCCTGTTAAGGTAACTCCAAGCCCTAACACTCGAGATTCATAGTTTGTTATTAAGCATATTATCAAAGAATCTATGGATAGTTGCAGAGTTGAAGAATTGAAAACCTTTCACATGTTCCTTATCAATTTAGTCTTCAAATAACCTTGAACTTGTTTTTCTTTTCTTTAGTTTTCTGCATTAACCATGCTTTTTAAATGGTGGAAACACATTTAAAAAATTCTTATCAAACAAGCCCTAGGCTTTCCAAAGGTGAAAACAGATAGTAGGATTTAAGGATATGTTGTAATTATTGATTTAAATTTTAACAAACATTATTTTTGCTTTCTCTTATTATTATCTATTTAACCATGTCAATTGGAAATTTTTTTTCTTAATTAATTAGGGAACCAAAAACTCACTACTGTTGTCGTTTTGTATCCATAAGTCACAAGATGATCATCCAAAAAAAAAAAAGGGTCCCAATGATTTTCAGCTTCATAATCAGGTATTTGGGAAGATTTTAAATGGTTTGGTATTTAGTTAATATATTAGATGCCATATATAATTTATGATGTTATAGGCTTTATTTGACTTTACACATTGTATACTGCACATCAATACTTTGGCACTTATCTAGTGCTCAAACCTGAATAAAATGTTTTACATGTTTGTGACATCCAAAACCGAACAGGGATGAATATTACCAGAGAAAATGGGTTTTTGCTCTTATTTTTTAAAATATCTAGCGATATGTCCCTGTTTTGAAACTATATAGCAATATGTTCATATTTTGAAACTCAATTTTCTAAAAATCGAGTTTCAGTGTGAAACTCGAGTTCTTTGAAAATTTTCAAGTGGAACTCGAGTTCCTTGAATGGAACTCGAGTTCATGGGACTCGAGTTCCATAAATTTTTTTTATAAGTTTGATGGCCTATAACTCAATTTTCTACAAATCAAGTTTTACATTGAAACTCGATTTTGAGAAAATCAAGTTTCAAAACAAGGACATATCACTATATAGTTTCAAAGCAGAGACATATCGCTTGATATTTTAAAAAATAAGGGCAAAAGCCCATTTTCTCTGAATATTACCATACCAAGTTTGAATGAAATTGAATTAAGGGATTTGTATATTTGTGGTGCTTTTACAATAGATGAAATTATTGATCTTGGACAACAGTAGGGTTATTCACATCTTCCTATTAGAAGGATTGGAAGATAGTTTTTGCCGGATTGTGCCATTGATGGGCCTTGGGATGTGTTTGGATTGAGTTTGTTTATCACTTTTTTTGTAGTGGATGTGTAAGAGGATGTATATGTGATGCAGGCCGAGACTCGCTAGATAGGCTAAATCAAAGATTTAACCTAATGATTGGATGAATAGTTTAGGGATGCCACTAAATTGGTGGTAGCGGATGTCACTCAATGCTACTAAGCGGGGATGTCACTTAACGCGACCTAGTCACAGATTTGATTGTTAAGAGGAATCACTCAACTCCAAAGTAAGGACACTTGCAAATGATTTTTTTCATAGAAACTTTCCTTTCTCTTCCTATTTCTTATTGATAATTATAGATGAATACATTGCATGTGAAATAAATGCCTACACTAAATGCTTGATAACTTCCAATACAAATGACAACTCCCTAGATAACTTCACATTGCTCTATGATCAAATTTGTTAGCTGGAACAACTACCAACAAGACTTGTAATTAACTTTGATTGAATAATAAAGATAAATAAAAGACAAATGAACTTATGAATAAATGACACATGTCGCCTATGTGGCTGCCACATAAGTTGCCACTATGTCCCTACATCATTCTCCCCTTCTTGAAAAAAACTTGTCCTCGAGTTCGCCTTCAAAATCCTCCCTCGATCTCTTGGATGTCCAATCATTCCTTTCCATCCCTTATTTTCAACAATACAAGTGAAACCAACAAGATATTGATCATACTTTTCTTGCTCATGATAAATATTGCTGAAAAAATTTTGATTTGTAATTTGTTTTGCCAAAGTGTAGCAAATGAAGATAATGCTACAAAAAAATTAGCATACTCAACCATTGATCCAAGATTTCCATCTTCGCAAATTTGTTATGGCTTTATCCTTGTGAGTATTGAACAGAATTGAATTACTTCACGTTGCACAAAAGCTTCCCAAATAAAATCATGCATCTTTTCCAGATAAGGAGTCTTAATTTCCATTGATGGACCAAAATTAACATCAAGTTTACCATTAGGAAATAAATATTTGTCAATCCCAAGAAAATCAACATGTGGATTTTGCCCCTTAAAGATAATGTCTTTATATCCAATTCTTCTACGACTAGAGGAATAAATCTTACCTCTAAATAGTTTTCTTCTGTAAAGTCAAATGTCTTTAGTATTTGAACAAAGAAAGTCTCATCATCATCTTCCACAACTAGACTACTCCTGCGTAATTCACAATCTTCATCAAGGTACTTGTCAAAGATTGGTGGAGAATCCCAATCTATAAAAGTATCTTCTTTATAGAACTTTTTACTATCTATAAATATATTTGAAACAAAAGAATCCATGGAGGATGGACTCACAATGGTAGTTTTCGAAACAAAACCTAAAGATGTTGAATGGTAATCATTGGAATCATATTCCTTGCAAAACTTTGCTTGTCTACTCCTTTGACTTTGAATTGGAGAGGCTGGAATCTGATTAAGTATTTTATTCATCTTTTGATGGAGAACTTCATAAGATTGCCTCAACTCAATAACTTCATATTGTATATCAAAACTATCAGTGTTCCTTTGATGTCTTGGAGTCATTTTGAATAAGAACCAGAAAATTCATAATTTTTTGACAGATTGACATTGGCCCCATAAATCACCAATGTCTCACTGTAGGAAACTCGGAATCACAATCCATTTTTTTTTTCTTTGCTAGAAATTAGAAAGATAGATTTTTCCAACCATATACGGCATGCAAATAGAATCCTCACGAGAAATTACAAAATTTCTAAAGAAGATGAACAGACTTTTTTGAAACAGAATGAGAACTTAGGTAGAACGCTAGGAATACTAACTTTGATACCAATTTGATGCAGGCCGAGACCCGCTAGATAGGCTAAATCAAAGATTTAGTATCTGCTTGGATACAAGTCCACATTTTCAGTTTGCGTTTTCAGTTTTTTTTTTTTTCTCCAGCGTGTGAACAGTAACTAGTACTGTTCATGCACATGGATTCACTGTGAGAGAGACAAAGTTACTGTTCACGCACTGTTCATGAGACTCAAGCACTTTATTCAAGAAAAATATTAAAAATGGGCCCCACAATATTATTCATACATTTAAAAATTATTTTGCTACAGTATTTTTAGTTTTCAGCAATAAATTCTATCCAAACGGACCCTTAACCTAATGATAGGATGAATATTTTAGGGATGTCACTAAACCGGAGGTCGTGGATGTCACTTAACGCTACTAATTGCGGATGTTACTCAATGCAACCAAGTCACTCACTTGATTGTTAGGAGGAATCATTCAACTCTAAAGTAAGAACACTTGCAAATGATTTTCTTAATAGAAACTTTCTGCCTTCTTCTAATTTCTTATTGATAATTATAGGTGAATACATTGCATGTGAAATAAATACTTTCAACTAAATTCTTGGCAACTTCCAATATAGATGACAACTCCCTAGACTGACTTCACATTACTCTATGATTAGATTTATTATGTTGGAACAATTACCAACAAAACTCATGATTAACTTTGACTGAATAATAAAGATAAATAAAAGACAACTAAACTAATAAAAAAAATGACACATGTCGCCTATGTGGCTGCCACATAAGTTGCCACTATGCTCCTGCATCAATATGTACTACTTTTGCTAGAGGATGTAGAACTGGGTGTACAGTGATTTAAGCTGACTGAAAGAGATGGAGGATATTATTTGGAGTACATGAGATCGAAGAGCATTGTACTTATATGGTTGGATACCAAATGATTATAGGTTAGACCCCACTTTTGACAACAAAAGATGGAGATCACTCGTTGCTAGCTATATGCCAGATAATCTTGACTACGTTTGCTTTGACAATGTTGTTCCTCTTGAGGCTGGAGATCAATTTTGCATTACATTGCATCCTAGTTATTATAAAATGAATACTTTAGTTTTATGTCACTAACTGATTTTAGTGAATGAATGTAATTCGGGTTAAGACTAGACTCAACTGAATTTCTTGATAACCAGTAGTCTTAATGGTTTGTTAGAGCTAATTTTCAACCCAGCTTCTGCTTGTCAAACATTTTTTGTTGTCTGCATAATGCATTGCCTTCTATTATGTGTGGTGTATTTTATTAGTTTCCTCCAATATTTCAATAATTTACTTATAAAAAATTTTAATATTTGGTCTTCTATTTTATAAACAAATTAGAAAGACAATAAAAGAGGTGTAATAATTTGAATGTACTATATGTGTTTACAAATTTGAAAATTGCATGATATTGTGACTGATATAAATAAGCTAGTTTCATGCTTACTAAAAAAAAAATGCAAATATCATTTTGATAACTAAAAATGTAAATATCATTCAATAATTGTTTTTAGGGTAAACTATATATTTGGTCTATAACCTTTAGGCTATATGTCAATTTGGTTCTTAACATTTCAAATGTGTCAAATTAGTCTCTGACCTTTTGATATTATGTCAATGTGGTCCCGATGGTCAAGTAATAATGAAAAATTCTAACATGGTTAACTATTAAAATAAAATAAAATTTTCTTACCATGTAGACTGTTATTGGGATTGCCAAGTCAACATAAGCTTTAATTTTTTTTTTTTTTTAAAAAAAATTTTATCGTAACGCTTGTAATTGTGCTAATGCTAATTGAAAAACAAAGCAATATAAAAAAAATTAAATAAAAAACCTTTTATCTTTCCACTTTCAACAACATAAAAAAAGAAAGCCACTAAAACTCAAACATTGGCTTTGAAAACAGTTTAATTTGACAAAATTATACTATAACACCACAAACATATCAATGATGAGAAAAGGCAGAGGTACTCCAAAGCCCCTTCTCCTCCATTCCCACTTAGGCCTCTAGATTTGCTCAATTGGGTCTCCTCTGTCTTGCTCACTATCTTCAACAATCCACCACAAATGATTTTCCAAACAAAACAAAGATCAAACCAAAGCTCTACTCTATGTCTCTTTCTCTTCATGGTTTGGTTTTAAGAAGTAGTATTTGCTATGGTTTTTCTAATATGTTAATGTTACTGTATGTTTTATATGTTGGACTTAGACTTTGGGTTTTGCTTCCAAAAAAGTATTGGTATAGGCCAAAAACCATACAACTTGAACATTGATTGTCTACATTCCTCCATTCCATCAAACTTCTATTGGAAACCCATTTCAACCTAAGAGAGAATACCAAAATTTGGAATCACCATAGGGATTCACGCACTAAAAAAATAAAAGGTCCTATAGCCGCGTTTTTAAAACATGGCTATAGCTCCTAAAAACGTGGCCATAGGACAATTCAGCCTATAGCCATGTTTTTTTTTTAGCCGCATTTTCAACCGTGGCCTAAAACCTGTAACTATAGGCCTAAGGGGTCTATAGGCTAGGACCAATGACCGCGTTTTTAGAAATGCGGCTATAGGACATACTCTAGCCGGGTTTATAAAAAGTGGCTTTAAGGGAGAACTATAGTCGCGTTTTAAAAACGAGGCTATAGCCCTTCTTTTTTTTTCTTTTTTCTTTTTTTTGGCCAGATGGCAAATGCATTGGATATATATGTATTTATGTATGTAATATAGCTTTTTGGAACTATAACAAAAGGAAAATTAAAAGCAATCTAGAAATATTATAAGTATGTTCCACAATCAGGAGAAACAACTAAAAAACTGGCTGAACAACAAAACTTTAAGAAACTTAAGGAACACAGCCAACCAACCTAGAAGTTCAACAATGAAACTCAAAACTCAATTTATAAAGTTGCAATAACTCTTGTATGTTATTGTTATCTAAAAGATATAATGGTTACTGTAAACATGTGGTACTGCATGTTTTCACCTTCTGGTGTCACTATCGTGCCTCACCGCCAGGCTTCATTGTTGTTCCTTACTCATGGAACTCTCTGTTAGGGATTTTGAATTTTTGATTACTCCTCATTGCATAGTGAAATCGTGCTGTTACAAAGTTTAGGGATTATGATCCCAAATTGAGCTTCATGTGTTTGCACATGAGGCTACTCACACACTAGGTTTTTATTTATTTTTAACTAGTCGCTAACCTGTGCAATGTACGGGAATGCTATCAATTTTTAAAATTAAAAATAAATAAAAATTATATCCATAATAAAAGGACATGAGATGTCATTACTGTCCCAAAAGATGAGCATCAACTATAGTAGAAACATTAACTTATATTATTCATTCCAACCATCACGGTTTTTTTTTTTTTTTTTTTTTTGGATGCAAAACTACTTACTCAAACAATTAAACTAAATATATGAGATGATTTTTTGTCCATATCATCTCTATAGCCCAAGCTCCTAATGTGATAAGAAATGTTAAAAAGGAGAACACATTAGTCCACATCTTAATTGTAAAGGAAAAAAATAGATCACTGGAACATTAAGATGAACCTCCAAATGAAGTGACATTAGAATTGTAACAGCCATCAAGTAATAACAAAATATATATTATGGACGTTCCTAGCCATTTTTCTCCTTCCAAATATCATTCCCGTATTTCTAAATTAAAAAAATGACACAAAAGGAATGTATAAATGGAAAGAATAAGTTCACCTACCACATCCAAAGGCACATAGTAGGCCATTAAATATGTTTATATTCAAACAAACAAATAGGGTTAATTGTAGAAATCCATCTAAACAAAGGGGTACTTTCACTTTGCACTTCAATATATAAATAACTTTCCATTACCATCCCAATTGCACCTAAACATGGGAATTTCACCCCATATTTTGAATGATGATTAAAATTAACAGTCACATGTAATTCACACGAGAATAAAATAATTAACGATGATTCAGCTATATCTAAACTTCAATACATTTTAACATCATATTTTTTTTATATTTCAAGTGATGTCAAAGCCAGGACTCTACCAGGCAATGATCTAACATCAGAAGTGCCAAAACCACTATAGAGGCCAGGGATACCATCGATGTTCAATATATGTTCAAATATTGAAATTCCTAGCATGCGAGAAAGACCAGAACTTTATAAAAAAAAAAAAAAAAAAAAACTTTGAAGTAAAGCTATATCCTCAGTTTTCAATTGCACTTAAACATGGAAATTGTACCCCATATTTCGAATGATGATTAAAATTAACAGTCACATGTAATTCACACGACAATAAAATAATTAACAATGATTCAGCTATATCTAAACCTTTAATATATTTTAACATCATATTTTTTTATATTTCAATTGATGTCAAAGCCAGGACTCTACCAGGCAATGATCCAACATTAGAAGTGCCAAAACCTCTATAGAGGCCAGAGATACCATCAGTCTTCAATATATGTTCAAATATTGAAATTCCTAGTATGGAAGAAACAGGGCCGGCTTAATGTGTTTTGGGGCCTAAGACAACAATTTTGAGTGGGGCCTTTAAAAAAAAATTTAATATTCAAATTTTTTATCCGTTGACTTTTTTTTTTTTCCTCATAAAAACAGTTTTATTTGTTAACAAAATAACAACCAGTATTAATGTGGACCCATATAAGAGTATACAAGTAAATTTTTTTTTTTTTTTTTGATAACAAATCAACGAAATTCTTCAAAAAAAAAAAAAATTGAAGGTGAAATTTATTTAAAAAATTAAAACCCTAAGAGATAAGTACAGACATAGCTCCATGATTACTAAAATTAATAAAATAAAATAAATTTATGGCCCTATGCTACTCCACGTCCCAACCAATATGTTAAATGAATGAACGAATGAAAATGAGGCAACTTATGTGCTGTGTCAAAATTTAAAGTAATTACCAAGAATAAAATAAAGAGAAAGTAAAATAAGATAGCTTGAATTATGAGAAAGTTCAGGAAAGAAACAAAGATTCTAGAGAAGTAACAAGCCTGAGGATCAAACTCAAATGAGGAGAAGAAGGTCTGAAGTGCAGTAGCTACAGCTTCAAAACAGTTTCTTTTTTATGCTTTAAATAGAGAGTGGGGCAAAATTTCCAGCAATTCGTACAAAAAAAATTGAGGTATGAGATTGAATATGTATGTAATTTGTCTTTAAATTTTATTTATTTTTTGTTGAGAGAGATTAGTTGTTTGGTTGAGAGAGAGAGAGTGTGTGTGTTTTTAGCTTCTCTGTGCGGGAGTTAATGTATTCCACAATGAAAAACACCCATGGAGAAGGTGAAAGATTACACATCTAATGAAAAATTTATTTGCTCTAGTTTTGTCTTTTATAAAAAAATTATTTTTTATTTATTGGTTAAAATTTTGGGCTTAATTAATACTTTCAAGAAATAGATCCTATTGGGTAGAAATAATGTTACAATATATAGCATTTTCCACAACAATTGAGTTAGCAAATTTTGGTTTTTATTGGTTTTTTTTGGGTTACCATTGACATTATTTTATCATCTAACATTTTGGGACTTAAAATTTTTTGATTGGTTGAAATTTGCGGCCTTTTTCAGCTTAGGGGCCTTAGGGGATCGCCTCAGTTGCTTAGTATGTTGAGCCGGCACTGGCAAGAAAGACAAGAACTTTATAAAAAAAAAAAAAAAACTTTGAAGTAAAGCTATATCCTCAGATAAATAAATACAAGAGTTTAGTTCCTTTTTGTTTCAATTTAAAACCAAATTGTGCATAAAAGCAAAAAATTTTCCTTTGTTCCAATATGTCTTTAGTACCAAAATCACAAGTCCATTAAAACCAAACTATGCATATAAAATCTTAGAGATTGAAAGACAACTTTAAAGTGTTTTTTGTATATTCTTCCTTTGTTGCTTTGTAGTATTCCCTGAATGTGTCATTTTGTTTTCCTTCAGTACAAATGTTGGTATGAGTTGCACATTGCTTTGAACATCTACTTTTTGAAATTTTGTACAATCACCGTATTCTTCAGTTGATAACTTGATGCTACATTCATTTGAAGTATCACTGGTGTAACCTTGGCAATAGAACAGGTTGAGGAATGTATTACAACATAGTCGCTAACCCATGTAATGCACGGAATAATTTGAGAAAAATAATATATATTTACTTTGCTTAAACACTCACTTTAAAATGAATATGTTGGCTTTCTACTCATAATATGACCCAACATACTCAAAAACTGGAATCACGTTTTATTAAAGGAAAATTAAACAATATCAACTATTGCAAAAATGGTAAAAGAACAAAAATATATAACAAATGAAAGTTTTCCATTATGTTTCTTCTTTATTTTACTTATTAAGAAAAAAATAGCAATAAAAAAGCATATCAATCAATTTATTGAATTTGATTTGAATACATCTTAGAATACAAAAAAAGGGACTCTCTTCTATAATTGAAACACTTCTGATGGGGTATGATGAAATACACCAACTCCAACGTCGTCCATGACAGTCGTCCAAGACAAGGCCGGGAAAGCGAAGGTTGTAAGAACCTCGTCCATAAAAAGCTCGTCTATGCAAGGAGATGCTTAGACGAGCTTCGCATGGTCAAGATCGACAAAACCGCTCTGTCTCATCCAAAGGTCATCAACCTCGTCCGTAAGAAGGTCGTCCATATAGCAATGACCTTCCTTGGAAGCAAGGTACGCTTGTTAGGAGGACCCCTGGATGAGCCCTTGACACTTAGGAAAATTCCTGAGCTACAACTCTTTATCATGCGCATAACTTTCAGTGACAGTTATGTGAGAAAAATGTAACTCTTAAACAATTGTGGAATATAAATGCAAATCTAGGGGAGGTTACAAGTCTAATACCTGCTTCTAAGACACTATATAAATGCTCATTCAGACCAGACAAAGGTACATTTTGACATTTCCTAAAAAGTTGGAACTCCAAAATTTGAGAGAAAAACTAACTTGGGCATCGAAGGGTTCTTGGCTAGTGACCGGTTACCTTTGATCACTGTTCTTTCTTTTTCAGGCCATCAAGATAACCAGTAGTCCTTTCAAATCCGAAGCATCCAGCCTACTAATTTTCATCGTATCATCAACTTCAATTTGGATTCTTTTCATATGCTATGCACTAAAGTCCTATCTATTGTAGACAATAATTTGGGACGATAATAAATACCGTTTCCCCTTGGATCATGACAATAAAAAGAACCTGCAACATTTAACATTCAGTGAGGTAAAAGAGATGACAATTCAACTACAAAGAAAGACAACTCAAATCAATAATTTTATTTGGCAAAACAAAATGGTATATAATTGATATTAAGATATGCTTGTTACTTAATGTCACCGATCACAAAAATATAAAGAGATGCATATAGGTTACTAATCCAAGTATACTTTGTTATCCATTAGGACCTGTTCGTTGAAATAGACACATCCATCATCAGAAGTTTAGGTAACATACTAATAACATAAAACTAACTGCCAAGCGTTAGTTTTAAAACCAACACATGGTATGTAATAAACTAATAATTTTTTTTTAAAAAATGGTCTTCAAAGTGGGATAAGTAAATAAAAGCAGCATTAAATAGAGACACAACTACTAAGATGTCTTTCACATCAATATCTAAAAATTCCTAAGAAAATAATATTCTCACTAACCCAAGGCATGAGTTGCATCATTTCATTTTTTTGTTGACCCTTTTAAAAGATATTGTGCTATTTCACTTAACAATTGTCATAAACAATGGTGTGGTTTGTCTTTATACATAATGGCATAACAGAATTTTCAGTGTACAACTCCTACTCTCTACTTGAAAATATTATCTTCAAAATAAGAGAATTCAAAAGTAAAAAAATAATTCATTTAGAAGGAAATAAAAAAATCAATATATATTTTTCTCCTATTAATGGATACTTGCAATTTGTATGCACTATCCACTTCCCTCCCTTTACCACCCATCCGAAAACGATGATTCCTAAAATGTGGATGAAAATAAGCTTTCTTAGGTCAATCAGTACATTTATGTAACTAAATTTATTGTGATATTCAACAAAAGTAGTAGCTACAAACACTAATCTAAATCCTTATCCATTATAGTTCTACAAACACTAATCTAAATCTTTATCCTTATCCATTGTAATTTATTCTTAAAGTAACCGCATACCACTTTTTGATTCCAAGAAAAATTATGAAAAGACCAGGGTAAAAGTTTTAAACCTCCCACTCATATAAAATGAATGCTTAGATCAATGATAGCTACAATTTTAAATATTCATCATAAATAACCTAAAATTTACACATGCAAAACTGCAAAAATGCTGCTTTATTAATAGGTGGAAAAAATTAGAGTCAAAGATTATCTACATAGATAGGAGTGTGTCTCAAACCCAAGATTAAACTTCAACCTTAATGTTGACACCTCATTTTGCAACCCGCATTTAACCTCACTTTGAGGGTAAAATGATAATTTCACCTTGGAAATATGCATTTTGATTTTGGTCATTAGATCCTTAATCTCATTTCACCAAAATGATCTTGATGTTGTAACGATCAAATCGACTGGTTATAAGCCCTAATTGGACCATCAGATTGAAAGTTATCATCAAATCAAGTTTTGATGGCCGAGATGCACTATCACAAATTGAATCCGACCTTACGTGATTATGAACAATTAATTCTAATTGGTTATAATTATAATCAATTTGAAATTAATGATGTGTCATAATTTGATTGGTTAGGACTACATTTTATGGTAAGGTTGCATACACCTAATTAATTAGATAGTTAAACATTAATTATTCAATGAGTAATTTGTGCAATTATCTTTTACTTAGGGTAAATTTGGAACTAATTAGGTCTGAAATGGGAGTGATTGGAGCCTATTAATGTTAATTGGAAACTAATTTGGGACCTATTACTATTAATTGTGCTGAAACCATTTTTCTAAGAAATGACCTCTGCTCACAATTTCATTGATATCTCTCAGAATATTTTGAATCTGTGAATGAGGTTAATTTTTCCAGAAACTGGACATCCGGGGCTTCAATTTGAGCATAAGAACGACACAATTCCGATCAAAATTGAGTCAGATATGAGTTTTCAAAGATGGCTTTACAGGCTGTTACAGCAGCTACGGAAAAACCGAATTTTGGCTTGCTCCTACTCCCACAAATCTCTCCATTTAATGCACCAAATTTCCCCAAAAGTTAAAATGAGGTCTAGGTTCATGATTCATTCTCAACCCTCATTAATGGCCTTCCATTCATATTTCCTCCACCACTACTATATAAACCCCCCTCTCCTTCATTCCGACACACAACAAAACCCCCCCTCTTCTCCCCTCTTGAGTTCTAGGAAGTTGAGTAGTCTTGTCATATCTTGGTCTTCTTGAGACTCAAGGTATTGAGTGAGACTCACTCTTCCTCTCCTAACTCTTCTTTTCCTCCACCCATAGGACCTCCCTCAAGAGTCTCCTCATCCACCATATGGATCTTGCATAAAGGTATAATTTCTTTCCCTAACTTGTTTTTGTGTTGCCATGATAGGAATTTAGGATTAAAGCATTATAGTAACTGTTTAAATTCCCTTGAATATGTTTGAATGTTCTTAAATATTCTTATGTGTTCATCACATGTTTTTGGTTGCTCATCACATGTTTATACATAACACTAGTTTTAATCTTAAATTCACATAAAAAATATGAAAAACATGTTTGTTTAATAATTCTTTCAAATCCTTGAATCTAGGATGTCACCATATACACACATTCACTAGAATTTATTTTTGCAATCCAAATGCCATGCTTAATAAATTGAATTAGGGTTCATCACATGCACACACCTTAAATTCAACATGCAAATTGATTGACATATTGGATGATATGATATGAATGTTGGCCACCATAGTCTAGAAGACCAGTTTTACCGGGCAAGGTGGGTGCTTAACACCTTCCCACCTTGTAACATAGCCTCCGAACTTAGATCAAGGGTTAGTAGATCAAATGCTTGTCCATGTAATTTTCAAATTTTAGATTGTAACTAGGAAATAAAGCCATGTACTTTATCTTAGATTGTATCTAGGACCAAAGCCATGTAATTTTCCTATGACCAATGTAAATTCGATTGAAAGTTAATAAAATGAGGAATTTTTCAATTTTGGTTTTCTTATTTTTTCAATAATTAAATAAGTGGCAACTCCATTGTAAAATCCTTAATCTAAAGGGAAAAATATAACTAGTCGAACCTCCATTTTGAGAGACAATAACACGACTCCACCTATTCACGTGGATTTGGCCCAACACTTATTATAAAACGGGCCGGGGGCGCAGTCTCTCACACTTAATTATTTCAATAGCATACCGATTATTTTTTAAATGTAAGTTTGCATCTGACATAATTCAAGTAGCTAAATACATGCTGATCAAAATGAGCAATGTCCATTGAAGCAAAATTACTTCAAAAGGGAAATTGAAAAGGGTCAGTCATGATGAACGGATGAATTTTGCAGCCAACATCCTTCTCAAGTTGGTGATAAATCGCATACTGGGATCTGCGCATCTTTTGGTTAGTCACGAACTGGGATTCGTGCAATACAAGGAGAGATTGTCACTACAGAACAAGTTCAATTGGGTATTAGGATAAGAGTTCAACTGTAAGTTGGTATAAGGTACTGAGATTCTTTTACTTGTAATCACTTGTTTTGATAAAAGTGGATTTTCGGGAGTGGTGACCTTAAAATCATCTGGTGGAGTTTTTGCCATCTAGGTTTTCCCCATTCGTAAATAAATCACCGTGCTATTTAATTTCCGCTGCATATTTAGTTATTTGGTGATTTATTTGTGCTACCATGCTCATTGCATATAATTGAACCTAATTAATTCACTTGGCTAATTAATTGGTTAATTTATTACAAATGGTCAATATATTTTTGGCCTATTAGATGATGGAAACTGAAAACAGAATTTTGGTGTTTTTCATTTTCTGAAATATGAGTTATGGTGGCAAAAGGTGAGTTATGTGATTGTGTTATGTGACCAAACAAGAATTTTGGAGATAGAGTGAGGTTTGGGTTCTGAGTTATGGGTTTTCAGTTTAAGTTATTAGTTATGACTTATGAGTATTGAGTTATGAAAATCAAGTCATGACCAAACCAAACGAGCCCTTAAATACTACTTTGTCCAAATTTCAAAAAATATATAATATTGATAAATTTAATTTTTATAAATTGATAAACAAAAATAATTTTATCTGATTAACTCAAACAATATAATTCCAATAAAAATTTTAGTATTTAGTATATTTGGAAACAAATAAGTTAATTAAATGATCCATAAATAAACTCAATTATGTTTAACAAGAAAATGAATCCAACTCTATCTCATCACGTGGACATATCAAAATGATGTGGCCAGCGTTAATTGGCTCTCAAGTTCACCCGTACAGTGCACCCCCTTCCACAACACACTACCCCACACCCCCCACAAATTCAAAATTTTCAACGTATTGATTTTGATTCCCATGATCCATTCCTGTTTGGATACAAGGCCTACCTTATCCTCTAAACGAAACTCAAATTTAATTCATTTCTCTATGTTCCCGCTCACTCACTCTCACACAGTCCCTATCTGACTATCTCCATCTCTCACATTTGACCAATCAATCAATAATTTTCACAGTAAAAAGCAGTGTTTTGTACACTAAATAATCGCATCCAAACCCAAAATCCCCAATCTCAAAATTTTCCAAGCTCTCTCTCTCTCTCTCTGAAACTCAAATCGAAACCCTAGCTCAGCTACAACGATGAACCACTACCACATCTACCAAGCCATTGGCAGAGGCAAATACTCGGTACCATTCTTGCTCAAACCGAAGTTTCTATTTTCAAATTTTCCAATTGCAGTAACTTAACCTAGTTTGATTTATTTATTAATGTTTGTTTGTTTCCAATTTTGGATTTTGTAGACTGTGTACAAAGGTAGAAAGAAGAAGACCATCGAGTACTTCGCGATTAAGAGCGTCGATAAGTTGCAGAAGAGCAAGGTTCTTCAAGAAGTAAGCCAACGATTTTCCATTTTTTCGGGAACCGATTTGTGTAAAATTTGTTGATCCCTGAAAATGCAAGTTGATGCTTGGTTTGGTTGGAGTGATTTCATTTTTATTTTATTTTATTTATTTGAATCACAATTTGAGTTACTAATTCTGGAATTTATATTAATATTTATTTGGATCGAATATAGTATTAGTTTTAATTTTATGCCAAACAAGTATGTTAATTTGAGCTGCCCTTTTGTTTTTGTTTTTGTTTAGGAAGTACTTTTGCAATACAATGAGTTCATAAAATGGTATAAGGCTTTGTTTGGAGTTTATTTTCACCTCAGAAGATGATGTACAGCTTTTTAAAGTATTGCATTTTTCAAGGAAGAACAATAGTTTTACACAATAAACAAAATAAATTGATGAAAATAATTTAATCCGAACACATGGGTTTGCATTTTTTTTTAATATATGCAGAGTATGGTGTTTTTTTTTTTTGTTTATTTGAATTGATTTGTTCTTTTGTGGTGCATTGCGTGCAGGTTAGGGTTCTCCACTCTCTAGATCACCCAAATGTACTCCAATTTTACTCCTGGTAATGCTTGTTCAAATACAGAACCACAGAATTAGTTGCTTGACTAGATGATTGCTTTTGAAAATTTCAGTTTTGTTCTTCCTTTTGGAATTAATTTTTGAATTATTATGTGCCCCCAATATCTATGATTCTTTAAAACTTGTATATCAGGTATGAAACATCTGCTCACTTGTGGTTAGTTTTGGAGTACTGTGTCGGAGGGGATCTCATGACCTTATTACGTCAGGTAATGCATTTCTTTTGAAAGGCTGAGCAGGAAAGGACTTGGAAGTTTTGTGGTCTTTTAATTTTATTGATAATGCTGCGGTAATCCAACTGCTTATATAGTATGTATAAGGACACACCCTTGGTCGTCAACCAAATGCAGCTATGAGTTATTGAATACAACATCTTCAAAAATGTGATTTAACTACGGATGTGGACTGTGGACATAGGTGTTGTTGCCTAATGAGCTTAACCGATAAATTATGAGTGTCCTTGTTGCACTGGTTTTTGTGTACCAATGACAAATTATTGTGTCCTAGTGTTCAATCAACTCGTTTTGGGTCATGACCCTTGTTATATTAACTCCTTTTCAATTAGGCAATAATGGTTACCAACCTTTTATCTCTCTCTCTCTCTCTCTCCCTCTCTCTCTCTCTCTATATATATATAAGATTGACTTCAATGAAGCTGATTAGTGTTTTCTATGGTTTATAAATCACTAGAACATTGGAAAGGGGAAAGTGTGGATGTGTAACATATTCTTCTCGTAATAGTTCCTGCACAATGCATTATAGCTTTTTTCAAGCTTGCCAATTTAAAGTGATGTAATTGTTTCATCATGTCACTGGCTTCAATGTTTCTTCATCTTTCTTTGACTCTATCCCCTTTGAGTTAATCTAATTCAGAGATCATATATCATTAAACTTTGGTTGTAAAGCATGGGGAAATATCATAATTAATGCTGTGGCAAAATACTTTTAATTTGCATACTTTAAATACCATGTCATACTATCATTTGAAATTTTCATTTATTCTGGGTTTATACAGTTAACATAGAAACAAGGATGTGCAATATGGGAATGTAATGTCTGAGCTGAAGCATGCTTATAATGGCATGATTCACATTACTAACATTTTTGTGACTGAGATGCAGGATAGTCAACTACCAGAAGATTCAATTCATGATATTGCACGCGACCTTCTCAAAGCTTTGCAGTATGCTCATTAGCACTGATTTTCCTTTTTTTTTTTTTTAGGGTAGAATTAGTACATGTATTATTCTTGAGCTATGTTGAGAAAATCATCTCTATTATCAGGTATTTGCATTCCAAGGGAATTATTTATTGTGATTTGAAGCCCTCAAACATCTTATTGGATGAAAATGGACGTACAAAGGTGCTTTCACATGTTTATTTTCTTGTATAGTTAGGCTACTGCCAGTGGTTATGATAGTGACTTGAATAATTATTCTTGTATCATTATGCCTTGCAGCTATGTGATTTTGGGTTGGCTAGAAAATTAAGTGAAATATCGAAAACTCCTTCTTCCTTGGTATGTTTTTACCAACTATTGCAATAATTGATGTTGTATACAAAGTTTAAATTGACTTGATGATAATTATTTTGAATTTCTCCATCTACCATTTTTTTCTATTATTAAACAGTTGCTAATGTAGTTTGATTCTTATGAACTTGTTTAGTTGCCACAAGCTAAACGTGGAACACCATTTTACATGGCTCCTGAGCTGTTTGAGGATGGGGGTGTCCATTCTTATGCATCTGATTTCTGGGCCCTTGGTTGTGTACTATATGAGTGTTATGCAGGGAGGCCTCCCTTCATGGGCGGAGAATTTACTCAACTAGTAAAATCCATCCTCTCAGATCCAGTTCCACCTCTCCCGGGTAATCCAAGCCGCCCTTTTGTCAATCTAATCAATTCTTTGCTAGTAAAAGATCCAGCAGAACGAATTCAATGGCCTGAGCTTTGTGAACATGCTTTTTGGAGAACTAGATTCACTCCAGTGCCTTTACCTCCTCAGCCTGCTTTCACTAACATGATAGAACAATATGCTAGACCATGTCTTTCAGAACGTAATGGTGATAAATCTCTCCAAAACAAGACCCCTCCTAAGTACCGTGAAAAAGATGTAAAAGGGGCTCTGAAACAGGATGAGAATTCTGTTTTAGGATCAAGAGGCTATGAGACACCAACCAAGGGTACACAAAGTGGCCGCAGAACTCAGACCAAGGCTTCTGGTAGAGTAGTTGAGGAAAAGCAGAAAAACCGTCCTAGTGCCACTAGAGGTGTGAATCTTTTAAGACTTTCAAGAATAGCAAAGACAAACTTACAGAGGGAGAATGAGAAGGAAAACTACAGGAGGCCCTTGCCTAATGGCTCTGAAAATGATGCTGAAGTCAAAATTGAGAATACTGATATGGAACTTGATTTTAATGAAAATACTGAAGATGAGGCACATGATGAATCTGATAGCATTACTTGTATGCCTGAAGACAAGAGGTCAAGTCAAGATCAGCATCAGGGGAAGGTAGAAGATGTTGAAAACAACACACACCAGTTTGATACTCCTGTTAATATGCCTACCTCAGATGGATCAAAACCACTGGACCAGGAATCATCTTCAGAGCATATTGAAGTGGCTGCTACCCCTCCCAGTGGCAGTCCTCAGCTTAAAAATCAGAGAGTTAAAGATGGTTCAGGATCAGTCCCTGACTCTGATTCTTCAAAATCTTCTAATAACATTTCCCAGGTTCTTTGGCATCCATCTGATCTCTCAGTCAGACCTGTAATGCCTAGCAGAAAAGCTGATAAACTATTGGAGGTGATTCCTTCACTTCCTTTTGAGGCGTTACAAGCATCGGATTTTGTGAAGATGCCTAAAGAGCAGTTGGATGCCCTGAACAGTAGGATTACTGCCATTTTTAGTGGGAACACTAGTATTGGGGAGAAGCAGAATGTGATCAGATATCTTGAGATGTTGAGCACTAATGCTGATGCAGCTAATATCTTGACCAATGGGCCAATAATGCTCATTCTAGTTAAAATGCTCAGACAATCCAAGGTCTCTGCTTTACGTGTTCAACTTGCATCACTGGTTGGCTTGCTGATAAGGCATTCAACTTTTATTGAAGATGATTTGGCTAATTCTGGGATTTTAGGTTCGCTTTCTGATGGCCTTAGGGACAAGCAGGATAAAGTGCGGAGGTTTTCTATGGCTGCTTTAGGTGAGCTGCTATTCTATATATCAACTCAAAATGATCAAACTAGAGATAACAATCCACCTGAATCTCCATCAAAGGACTATAAATCCACATCTGGCTGGCAGGTTAGCTTCCTACTTTATTGCCATAACCTTTGTGTGTGTGCCGAATTGTTTGGCGCTTAATTAATCTAAATTTGACTCTTCAATTCTTTAAGTAAAAAAAATCGTAACATATCTACCTATCACTTGAAGTCTCATGAATGATATACTGAGATAACTTTACTTTATAGAGATGGTGTTGAGTCCTTTGTGCAATCTTCATGTTCTTCTACATCATTTTCTTTATAGATAACTCACATTCCTTGGGGCAGGTTTCAAATTCATTGATTTCGTTAGTGTCATCAATATTACGAAAAGGTGAGGATGATATGACTCAACTTTATGCATTGAGGACAATTGAGAATATCTGCAGTCAAGGAGGGCATTGGGGAGCTCGTTTCACCAGCCAGGATGTGATTAGTAATGTGAGCTATATATATAGGGCTGCAGGGAAACCGGAGAGCATAAGACTCACAGCAGGATCATGTTTGGTCCGCTTGGTTCGTTTCAATCCTTCCAGCATTCAATCAGTTATAGAGAAACTTTCCTTCAAGGAAATTGCATCTGCCCTTGTCAAGGGCAGTCCACGTGAGCAGCAAATTAGTTTGAACCTTTTAAACATGGCCATGCTTGGAAGCCATATGTTCACTAGTATTGGTCGGTATCTTCTGCCTCTGGCGGAGGATAAGAACCTTGTCCCGAGCCTTTTGTCTCTCATTGAGCAGGGTAGTGAAGTTTTGAAGGGAAAGGCACTTGTATTTGTGGCTCTCCTTTGCAAGAATGGTAGGAGATGGCTGCCACACTTTTTGTGCAATGCTAGGTTGCTTTCTGCTGTGGACAGGCTAGCAAAAGAGAAGGACAACTTTGTGAAGCAGTGTTTAGATTCATTTGTGAATGTTGTGGCATCCACTATACCAGGTTTATTGGATACCATAACTGGAGATATTCAGCAAATAATGGCAGGAAGGCGCAATGGGCATATCTCTGCTCTCAGCAGTCGAAATGCTCCAAAGACTAACATTCATATGTTTCCTGTTGTTCTTCATCTACTCGGGAGCTCATCTTTTAAGCGCAAGGTAGTCAGCCATCATGTCCTGCAGCAGTTGGCAAATTTAATCAAACTTGTTGAGACCCCATTTCAGGTAGGTGGCTGCAGCTGAGCCATTTTCCAATTTTAATTATATATAGTTTCTGCATTTTGACAAGATAGCCTCATTTCTCATCTGAGTTGAGTTGCGTTTCTGTTAAAGTTTCAAGGAGTACTGATGCTAAAATCTGTATAGTTGGCTAGCTGTTTCAACAGTCAATGTCTGAAAACTTGGAAAATGTGCAACTTGCCAGGGGCTTGAATACTGTCTTGGTAAGATGAAGTAGTGGTGGATGTAGTTGGTAAACTGACTGCGCAAGTCTGCCATGTTTAGTGAACCTCTTTTTGCTAAATTAATCACTAAAAAAACATTAACTGGTTCCTTAGGTAGATATCTTTAACTAGTATTCGTTTGGCATCAGCTTATTTGGCTTTTGCTGAAAATGGGTTAAAGTATACTTTTATTTGAAAATGCGAGGTTTTAAAAAGCTATACATAAACAAAATAAGTTAAAAACTAAATGAAAAGGCTCATGGCAATCAGAAATGATTTGTAGGATGAGATTGACACAATTATCTTGGCTATATGGTGAACTTCTAACCTTGACAAAAAAAAAAAAAATGATGTGACATTGATCTAATATGCAAATTGCCTTTATTATTTGATTTCCAGGGCAGGGATGACTTCCAAATAACCCTTCTTCGAGTTCTTGAATCTGTGACAGAAGAGTCACCTGTAATTCTTGAAAACCCTTTCATTTTCATTCGTGAAATTCTCCCCAGTCTAGCTGTTCTGTATAAGGGAAACAAGGATGGTGATGCCAGATTTTTGTGCCTGAAAATTTTGTTTGATGTAATGGTAATATTTTTCGATGAACCATTTAATGATGAGCAAAGATCAGAAGATTTGAAGTCCATATCTAATACACATTTCCTCCCTCTCTACCCTGCCTTTATTGAAGATGAAGATCCCATTCCAATGTATGCACAGAAGCTTCTTGTGATGTTCATTGAGTTTAACTACATTAGAATTTCAGACATTCTACATCTGAAGATAGTTTCGCAATGCTTTGAGTTTTTGCTCGGCGATCTCTCTAGTGCAAATGTAAACAATGTCAAGCTGTGTCTGGCTCTGGCATCTGCTCCTGAAATGGAATCCAAATTACTCTCCCAACTAAAAGTAGTCAGGAGGATTGGAAACCTCTTGGAATTTGTTTATGCAAAGGATATGGAGGATTTTCTTGAACCAACTCTTGGCCTATGTAGGGCTTTTCTTCTACGATCAATCACCAGCAGAAAAGGCTTCATCTACACAAAAGAACCAACTCTCTTAAGTGATGGTTCTGCGGAGGCAAACGGTGCAGTTGATCAGCAGCAAAGCATAAGAGACATTATGGACTTTGGTAGCAATGTAGGTGTACTGCTGGAGTTAAGCGAGTCCCATGAAGCAAATGTTGCAGATATAGCCTCTGAATGTGTGGTATTGTTGCTTAAGGCAGCTCCAAGGGAAGCCACCACTGGTCTTCTGACTAATCTCCCTAAGGTTAGTGCAATTCTCGAGTCTTCAAGCAGGGCCACCTCTCACTTGCTTGTGCTGCGGGTGTTGCATGCTCTTGGTTATTCTTGTAGGCAATATCTGTCACAAGCGATGATATTATCAATTTCTGTACATGAGATTTCAAGGGTTGAAGCTATTGTATCTGAACTTAAAAGTTCAGGTGTACCTGCTTTAACCAATGCTGCTTTGAATGTGGCATTGGAACTGCAGCGGCTACCTCGGTGCGTTTGATGTTCTCAAGGTAGTATATTTGTTTCATTAATCTGTTGTTTTATTTCATAAGATTTATGGTTTCTCAATCTGATGATTGCTTCTTGTTTGCAGGTACAGTGAACATTCATTGATTTGTGAAAACGTTAGACATGCTTCAGGATGTCAAAATTTTTCTGTATAATGTTATACATTTTTGCTCATAGCTCATTGTATAATTTTTAAGTATACTTTGTATCTTTCTTGACATATTAAATTGAATATTTTTTTTTCTAGAATTCGCTTAATACCGATTCAATCAAATCACTGTAGTCTTTCCTTTCTTCCTTTTTTCAAACTTCAAAGCTATGGTGATGTCGGTATAAAATGAAATATATGTACTTTTTTATATAGGAATTAAATATGCTCAGTTCCATTGGATAAAGGCAATGGTAGCATCTCTGTTACTGGTACTGTTATTTACTTTATTTTTTGTTGAGAACATTTATCCACTAGTATTTTCTTTTCCCTGTAGTAAAAAGTCACAGTTCATGCATTCCATCAGCTCCCACCACATGTTTTGGCATCGGCAGTTTGGCACGTATTGTTGCTTTCAATTTCATTTTATGAACTTGAAGAGACAACTTTTGGCATCTATAGGCTGCTAAATGATGACCAAGTTGGTGAAATCCCGTGATTTTGGGGCTAGGGGAGAGGTTACCTTTTTTTTATCTTTAAATGGGTTGGGTCATGGCCCTCTTGGGTATGCAGTGTCTTAAGGTCCCATGTGACTGCAAATATTATCAGTACTAGTACTTAACTACCTTTGATTAAAGTTTGATGTTCATAAAGTCGTCATTTACCTAATACAAAATTTTCACCCTCCAATTAGTTGGTTTTCTATGCATAATTTCAAAGCAGTAGTACTTGCTTCCTTTGAGTAAAGTTTGCTTATTGATGTTCATAAAGTTTTCATTTGCCTTATAAAAATTTTCACCTTCCAATTAGTCGGTTTTCTATGCATAATTTCAAAGCAGTAGTACTTGCTACCTTTGAGTAAAGTTTGCTTATTGAAGTTCATAAAGTTTTCATTTGCCTTTTAAAAATTTTCACCCTCCAATTAGTTGATTTTCTAGGCATAATTACAAAATTCTCTGATTATTTTTTTTAATATTTTTAGTTTGTCTGTATTTTCTTACCAATGAATTAATTAAATACATATGTGATCAAACTCGAATACATTCTGAACACTCTTTAAGTTTACAGCTCAATTTTAACATAGAATAATCGTGGAAAATATAATACAACTTAGAATGTTGCTTGCGTGTATTGCAAACTTGTAAATTTACTGGTTCCTAATTCTCTTTTCTAGTATCTCCAATGACCTGCGATGAATGATGGGACATTTTATCTTACTTTGGTTTTGGTTTTGGATTTTGGCATTTTCATAATCAACTAGATGGATGGATTAGGTGTTAGGATTCCAATTGATCATTAATTCAGGGAGAGCCCACCATCACGGGCTAAAAGGCAAAAAGGAAATCCCCTGCTACCAAACAAATCACAGCAAGAGTCTACTGATCATTGTCTCTTTCTTATACATGCCAACCTGTTTTTTCTCATCTTCACCCCTTAACCACTAGCCATTTGGCACTTGGCCCTACCTAGAACTTAGTAGTCATACCTTTTTAAGGCCCCAAATCATAACTTCCATTAAAGCCCACATAGTTGCATGCACCAAAGTTCCTCTGCTTTTCCTTAGGAAAATATTCATTACTTTTTTTAAGTATATAACAACCTCCAATAAGGGTGAAATTGATTTCTTTATGATTAGAATGGCCTCCTTTTGGTTTCATTTAGGAGTACTCATCAACATCATCATGGCTTTCATGGTCTCACCTTTGCTTTCTTTATCTCCTAACCTTAATTCTGATGCCTCCAACACTATCTCAACTACACCATCATTCTTGACAAACTCTCCTCCATCTCTACCTCCTTTCCAAGAAATATCCCCTGACATTGCTCCACTTTTGCCTTCTCCTGGTGGTGAAGTCCCCACTTCAACTGGATCATCCATACCCACCATTCCTTCAAGCCCAAGCCCTCCAAATCCGGACGAATTGGATTTGCTTGGACCCGGTTCTGCATTTTCGCCATCTGGGTCAATGCCAGCTTCCTCTGCAGAATCTAAATTCTTGGTTTCATATTTGCACATTGTTTTTGCAGGTTTAGCTGCATATTGGTGTATGCAGCCAGTTAAGATATAGTAGTAATTTAAGGGCTAGATGAAATCCATTATTGTTGTAGCTTCCCACTCCTTGCTGATGCTAATCTTTCATTCTTTACAGCATATGATACAATGTATGTAGTTATTGTCTCTTCCAATATTGTGACTGTAAGTTATTGTTGTAATTGATTTTTGAGTAGAAATGAGTTGTATTAAGGGACTAGTTTTATTGTCGGTCATTATTGTATTTGTGTCAGTTTTAAATTTCCTGCTCCAAGTTGCTATTTTCTTTTTCTTTGGATCGAAAACTCCCACTAATTGGCACCAAAAAGAGAAGCTACATACTTGATTTCATGCTGTAATGTGCATGTCACATGGCTTTGATCCACAACCATTTGGGAAAATAGTATTTCCGTTTGGAGTGCATGTGAGACACACCAAGTGAATTGTCTCATCATCAATGGATGAATCAGTTGCATACAACTCAACTCACATGTTGGGTAATGAAAGTCAAATTTAGTAGTGGTTGTATTTGGTGTACTGCTATGTCTCTTTCCACCGTCAGCATCTTTCATCCAATGAGGGAGTCACTGTGTGTGTTCTTTTTCTACGTACACTGAGTTATGTCTCCGACCAAATTAATATGCATGTGGAGTAGTCAGTGGCTCAGAGCTTCTCATATATAGATTTTTACGCCACTTTTTCCTGATTTGTCAATTGGAGCAAGTAGCTTTCTCTTATAATGACCATTCATCCGGTTTTGTTATTTAGGTATTAACCATCAATTTTATATAACTTTTTATAAAAAAATGAAATTTTTGTCAAAATCACTTTTTTTTTTCTTCATAAAAAGCTTCTTAAAATAACTTATTAATAAATGCCTTAAAGGCATATGTTAGTAAAAACCTTGTTAGTTTTAGCTAAATTCTCTAGGCAGTTATTGGCATGCACTTGTTAGCGTACATTTTTTTTATACAGATTACCTATTTCACCTAACATGTGGATAGATGATTCCAGTTAACTCAATTAGTAAAGTATTTGATGGTTGAATAAGAGATCTAAGGTTCAATCTCAATCTACACTAAAAATCGATTAGTGTCTTGGACTAATAATAAAGAGTTATTATTAGAAGTAGACATGTCGTAGGTTGAAACTCTTAAAAAAAAAAAAAGTGAACATAAAAAAAAATGTGGCTATAAAAAATGATGTCAACATCACATAGTAAATTATGAACATTGTGTGCACAGGTGTACTCTAGCAAGTGTGACAACCAGTGTAATACATCTTATTGAAACAATCTTAAAGTAATTTCTTCTGTTCTTTTCCCATAGACAGAGAGATGAGAACCAAATCCAAACTCAAAAAACCTAAACCCAAAGTAAGATCCAGCTCCCATGACTCTACCACCACAGCACTAGCAATACTTTCAACTCCCTTTCACCCTAATTCGTCTTGGGATTGCTTGCTTGGATCTGCATTAATTTCTATAATCGTCCATTTGTTATTAATCTCTGCCAAAAGTCTCAGCCTCCTCCCTCATCAAACCCCTCATACCATATTCCAAGAAAACAGCAGAACGTTTGATAAGTTTCATGATCCATTCCAAGCTTCAATCTCCTCCATCTAAACACAATCACACAAGCTTACTGGGAAAAAAAAAAAAAAAAAACCATCACACAAGCAAATACTAGATAAAGCCAAATTGGGAAATTCCTTCCTAAAACATTAATTTCATATCAGAACCAGTTGGCCTTTAATATATGAAATTAATGTTGAAAGTATGAGACAGAGACGGTGAAATGGGAGGCCAGTGAGGGAGAAAAAGAGTTGTGTGTGAGAGTATAGAAAGTAGAAACAGGGTGGAATAACAAAAAATTTGACATTTAATTTAAAGGAAGGGAAAAGTTTGGCTCCAATCTTAAGTAGAGGTTTCATTATGTGGCGATTAAAGAGACCATTCATATTTAATTTTATGCCTACGTATTTTTAAGTAAATGGTATGATTGTTTAAATAATGCGCATGCATAGTCTTATCGATGGAGCAATGATATTTTAATAAAGGAAAATGTTAATAGATGCCCTTAGGATAATGGTTAATAATTCATTTAAATAAAGTTTTATAGGAAAAAAAAATAATATTTTGACAGTTTTTTTTATTTTTCACAAAAGTGGTATTAAATCTTTCCTAAAATGAATTATTAACCATTGTCCTGATGGTACCCATTAGCATGACCCTTTAATAAATAATAAGTTTTTTTATGAAATAAATAATAAGTTGATAATTAGATTTTTTGAAAAAAATATGAGAGTTTAATGGAGTAATTGAGGAGATAGTGTGTTATCAAATTTGTAATCTCACACAAATAAGGAAAGAAAGTCCTTATTAATTTATGAGATGTGTTAACGTGCACTTTTTGTCAGTAACAACAGTTTTTTTGGGCAAATTTTAACTGTTTTTTCTCTTTTTTGGCAATTTTTTTGATAATATTTTTTCCTTTTTTTTTTTTTTTTTTTTTAAGTGAGACCCAGCACAGCAAACGGGGAAATTTGTTGGGCTTGAATGTAATGCAGTAGGGAAAGGTGAGAGGAAGAGGTACGAGAATTTGGTTTGTATCCCGTATGCTCGGAGTGTTTAACAGAATATCTTCCTTCAAAGGCCAACTATATCTATATCGAAGCTCACCACATAGATCCCAGTACTTTAATTCCCTTCTTGGTACAACGTACAATCCTACGCCATTAGGCTCCGCAATCAGAATTTTATTTAAATCATATTGATTATTAAGTTAGAATTGGTTGCACCTCTGTCAAAATTTTCAAAATAAAAACTTATACAATACCATATTAAGTGTTTAACATGGGCCCAAACTAGATATTTTATGCGAGCCATAGCTTCAAAATTGTTATATAGCAACATGGGCTCTTATTGCCAACGTTCTCAGCCTACTGGCGCTGCACATGATTAGCACTCTTAAAACCACCGCATCAACTCTTCCAAAAGATTTCGTCTATTTTACAGATAAAATATATTTTTTTCTATTTTATATCATCTTTTTTATAAAACACTCATATCAGTCCAATTATTATACACTATATTTTATATAAATAATATTTTTTGTGAGTTGAAGAAAGAGAGAGAGTTAGAGGAAGAGAGAATGTGAGGGGAGAGAAATAATACTAAAATAATGTATAGAAGAGTTATAGTAATTGTGCATATATGCATGGTTATTGTAGCACTCGTCCATTTAGGCACAATTTTACACCCATTGATGTGTTTTTTTTTTGTCAAAATGTGTAAAATAAGTTACTTTTTGATTTTGCAAGACTTTACAAGAGTTGATGTGGTTGCTCCAGTTCTCAATTGGAATGGAGATTTTATATATATATATATATATATAGAGAGAGAGAGAGAGAGAGAGAGAGAGAGAGAGAGAGATTGTACATAGTTATGCAAGTTTGCTACCACGCTTGAAAGTGTGAGTGAAAAGTTTCATACTAATAACAAATAAATTCTTAGAAGGTGAACTTCTCATTTTATTGAAGTTACAAATTAAATTCTAAGCTTTTATGTCATTTTGATTCAGACTCCAACTCCTTCTATCGGTAACAGGACAAGAGATAAGGAGAAAGTTTGAATCAGAGTAGATTTAAATTTTAGGGTTTAATTTGAAATCCTAAATTATAAGGTTTAATATTAAACTATCTATAAATGATGGGATTTAAATAATGAGAGAAGAATTATGCTTCGAGAGAGGTAATCAAATGATAAGGAAGAAAGGCCAACCCCAAATCCCAATCGCTCTTCCTCTTGCCATGCAATTTAGTATCCCCGCCCTATACCAAAACCTGATATCAAAATCCTACCTTCATTGCAATTCAAACACCTGACTCCATGATTTATATGGAAGATCTAAAAGGTCACTCGAATCTTCATAGGAAGTAAAAAGTAGAAACTATTTTAGATAACATAGAAGTGTCTTTACATTGAGCTTAAATTAATGTAGTTAGTTTGGCAAATAGATCTACAAATAGAGTTGCCCATTAGTTTTTTTTTTTTTTTTTAAGTAAATAATAATACTTATTAAAACACACATATTATTTTAAACCGGATTTATAATACATTACATAATTAGAATAAAATTTTACAAACCAAGTTTATAGTACAACTACACAACCAGAGTAACCCGTTGGCTTGGCTAATGTTCTTGGTAGCTTTATCCGAAAAGAGTACTTTTATCCCTAAGAGCATCTGTTGCAGCTGTGGTAAATGTGGCAAATGTCAAATATTTGCCACATTTACCACACCAAACACATAAAAGCCCCATTTATCAGATGGGGCAAATGTTGCAAAAATTTGCAACATTAAACAGTACCGTGGCAAATTTGCCACGGTACGGACAGGTGTGGCAAAATTTTTAATATTTTTTATTTGTCTTTTCTCTCTCTTCTGACTTGTTTAATTCTTTTTTTTATTCTCTCTCTTCACAATCCGTCTCTCACTCTTTCTCTCCCAACCGGTCTCTCTCTCCCTCTTCAGATCAGTTCCCAGCTCTTCAGATCAAACCCAAGAATCTTCCCTGCCGATCTCGGTCTTCGTCTCGCCGATCTCGATCTCGATCTCGCCGATCTCAGCTCCTCCCTGCCGATCTCGATCTCGCCGCCTCACTTTCCAGTCTCGCCGCCTCATGCTCGCCGTCGATCTCGGTCTCCGTCTCGCCGATCTCGGTCTCCATCTCGCCGATCTCGGTCTCCATCTCGCCGTTCTCGATCTCGCCGATCTCAGCTCCTCCCTGTCGATCTTGATCTCGCCGCCTCATGCTCGCCGTCGATCTCGCCAGTTCTCGTTGTTTGAGTTTGGGTCTGTTTGGGTTTTTTTTTTTTTTTTTCCTTTTTTTTTGAGGTTTTTGGATTTGGAATTTGCTGGTATTGTTGGTGTTGCTGTTGATGTAGTTGCTGTTGTTGATCGGCGGCGTTGATGTAGTTGCCGTCGTTGATGATAATAGGTAGAGATAATATATTATTTTATTGGGTAGTAAATATTAATTTAATGTATAGAATTGAATTTTACAACATCTGATAAATAGGGTGTTGTAAAATGGTGTGGTAAAATAATAAAGTAAGGTTTTGATGTTATAAAATGGCATATTTTTTGCCACAGCTGCTGTAGATGCTCTAAAGGCCACCAAACTCACTGACCCCCAAAAAAGAGTGCCTTTTCCTTTAAAAGCTCTTTCGGTAAAAACTGCCAAAGAAGAGTACTTTAAAAGCTCTTTTAGTAGATATTGCCAAACCTTAAGGTTGCATTTGAATTTGTATTTGAATTTTAAATCAATAGTTTTAAAATGTTTTGATTTCAAATCCATTGATTTTAAATAAAAGTGGCAAATCCAAATTCAAGTCCTTGATTTTTTTTTTTTTTTTTTTCATATAAAAAAAATCCTACTATCCAAACGTGCTATAAAGAACTCAAGTCCTTAAAAGCTCTATATCAGAGGCTATATTTCCTATAGAGGGCACTAACTCCATACTATATATCTAGATAAGGATTTATGGATAGAAAGCTTTGCATCCCAACCTTTGGACCAAAATGAGAGAGAGAGAGAGAGAGAGAGAGAGAGAGAAGACATACCCAAGCAAGATATGAAATGGAGGCATCAAAGTTCTAGACAAATAAAAAAAAGTGAGGGACATAATGAGTCCCATGTGAGTTCTTTTAAAAACGTTACAAGCTCCACGAGCAACGTGCAAACTGAAAGTTTCTAAGAACTGCATGAAATATAGAACTCTAGAAAAGACTAATATAGAAATATGTCTGACATTCTCTCAAACTATTTTAAGCACCCTTCCTTCTCAATGATCTCTCTCAAACTATTTTAAGCACCCTTCTTCTCAATGAGAGTCTCAATCAGATCTGCTGCATCTTGAACAGTGGCAATGCTCTGTGCACTATCTTCTTCCACACTGATCCCAAACTCCTCCTCAAGTCCCATCACAATCTCAACCTGTTCAGAAAGAGGTATTTTCATGAGTTACGACTTACAATGAATAAGACCATCCACATGTATTAAAATCACATGATTCAGGACAGTTGCATATTCTTCAGTGAGGTCAAGCAATAAAATAAGCAGTAGCACAATACTGGCTATAGAGATTGTGTGCATTTTATCAGGAAACTTATTTAGAAGGAAGACAATAAATACAGTTTGATAAAGAATCAATCCTTATCAATGATAACTCCATCTTTCTTTAAGGCAGCATGTGAAGTTAAATGTGAAATGCCTCAGCAAGATAAACAAAATAGTAGAAATAAGCTGAAGCATATTGTTGATTTATTGTCATTCTTGGAGAAGGTACAAGTTAAAAGGTTAAGCGAACACATCTACATTCAGAGAATTTGATTTCCCTCTCATTTCAGATATATTCAAGCATTACCCCAAACAAGTACAACAGAAATATCAAAGTTGCTTGATGGTTGTACAGTAACAAAACAAACAATGGGCCTTTAATTAAGAGTTGCATCAGAACAAAATAATATGTACAGGCAAACATAAGAGTTGCATCAGAACATTAGGGTACCGTGTCAAGAGAATCAGCTCCAAGGGCAGCAAATTTTGACTCTCCAGTGACTGCAGAATCATCAGGTAGAGCTAGCTGCTTCTTCACAATTTCACACACCTTCGTCACTGTCTCTGGTTTGGCCTGCACAGGAGCATTAGCATTCTTGTTGCTGGTTACATCAACATACGAACGCTATGCTTGAAATCTAGATATGTGTACTAGTTTCATTATTTAAAACCGCATAGTATGTCCAAAGAAACAAATGTTCACATGGATAACCCAAAGACAAAGCAGCTTATACAATAGGACGGGAGAGAAACACCCAGTTTCTTATCTGGACTAGTAATCCATGAACTTAATCTCTTTTCCAAGAAGTGGAATGAGAGTATAAAAGACAGACTGAGAGGCTGAATAACCATGACAATCACATGCAGCACATTGTTCATGACACATTTTAGATATTTAGGAAAACTTTCTGACTGACTGCCACTGGACTCATAGGGTTAACCTCGTCAAGGTTATGATAGGCTTTTGCTTGACAAATAAATGATGAATCAGTTAATACAATGCTAGTGAATATATCTAGAATGCAAACAATATAATATGATTGTTGAAAGGTCAAAATATTGATAAATTTGATATGTTCTGAAATAGTGAAGAAATTACCGCACAAGAAATACGGAAACGTGCTGGCTGCATCCTAAGAGTTGTGAAGCTTTTTCCACTAATAGGAAAGGAAACTGATTTCAGATTAGAGATCCTGCTGCTGGGTGCCTGGTTAGCCAATCAACCATAATAACTGAATTAAGACCCAAATATGGAAAGAATTTTTATAAAAAAAATGATTATCCTCATATACTTTCAACAATTTGAAAAGTAAAGTCCAGTCATCAGTTCTGGAAAATTACAATATTTGTTTAGATTAAAGTAAAAAAATTGACTTAATCTACTAAGCATCTAATTTGAATGGTCTTATCTCCAAACAGTCCAAAGCCATATCCACCAACCATAAAAATGGGATTTTCTAGTACCATCAAATCAGGCTGATCACACTATATGAGACCTATTTTTCGCAAATGGGTCTTGTAATACATGGCATGCTATGAGCGTCCAAAATTTTTTTATATATATATATATATATACATATATTCACTCCATGATAATTCCTCTTTACTATTAGACCAAGACACCAATTGATTTTTCGGATAGGCGGGATTCGAAACCAGGTCCTTTGTTTGACTACAAGAGTATCTTCTAGTTGACCAATGAAATGGTTATGTTTGAAATTAAATAATTCAAAGTCCAAACTCTGAATAACATCAACAGAAAAAAAAGAGTTAGAGAGAGACTAAAAACGGTCCTCTATTTTACAGACTACAAATTCTTCGGTAGAATATAAAGTAAAAATATTTGTCTCATAAATCATTGATACTTTTAATCATATACAACATATCAGAATCTTAGTCACATAAATTAAAATAATAGCCAGTAAACAAGAACTTAATTGAAACTTAATCCTTCCCTAGTTATAAGATGCAAATTATAAACATCAATATTGAAGAAACCAATCCGATAACACAAATTACAATAAACACAGAAACATAACCCACTTCAATATTCAAGATCAATATCAAACATTTCTAGCTTTCCTTCAATTAAAAAGGAAAATAGAGCTTGAAAAACGCAGATCTGAATCACTAAGCAGAACCACAGTGTGGTTACAAAACAAATATCAAACAATTAGAAAAGAAATCATAAATCTGATAACAACGATTCACTGATTGAATTATAAAAAGAAAAACAAATAACAAAAACGAAGATTGAAATATCATTACCAAGCTGGCCTTGAAGGAGGCCATGGAAATCGAAGTCCCTGTAACAGAGGCCATTGAGAGAGAGAGAGAGAGATCTGAGGTTGTAGAGAGAGAAAGAGAAATGGGGTTTTGGGAGAGACGGATAGCACGAAGATTGTGTGTTGAGTGTGTGTGTGTGAGAGAGAAGAGGGGTTTTGACAACGTAATATATAGAAAGCCAAACTCGTTTTTTTCTGTGTTGTTTGTTGAGGTTTGTTGAGCATAGTTTGTATCGAACACTCTTATTGGGGAGTGTTTGGCTTCTCTTTGCCCTGGGGGTGTTTGGGAGGGGTGTTTGGCTTTTGTTATTTTAGTGTTTTTAATAAACCTGTTTATAAAAATATGTGTGAAAATATGTGTAATATTGTATAAAATATAAAAATATGTGTTAGAACTAATCTACCAAACACCCTCTTAATTTTTTTTGCCTTTTTTTACCGTTTGGTTGCGGAGATTATTATGCACAACCTAAAATTTTTTTTTTTTTTTGAAAGGACATAACCTAAAACTTTTAGGTGCACTAATTAAGGAGCAATTGACTTCTTAGTTGAATTCAATTGTCCTTTTAAAAAAAAAAAAAGTACATTTTTTATTACATACCTGTCAAGGGTTAATCAAAAGACAATAGTTACATTTACAACATTTTCTTTTTAAATTTGATTGAAAATTCGTAACAATATTTAAGAAATTGTATCTCAATTTTATTATCGTATATTGAATTCAAAAAATACTAGAGTTATAAATTTTTTTACAAAAAATTTTACAAGCTGTTAATGTGGCGAGCGGTTATTGGTAAATGAAAAAATGATATTGGTGGTGAGTTCAGATAAGAACTAGTAAGAAGTTGGTCATAATAACAATTTATAAAAAGTTGTAAAATAATTTGTGCCTGTGATATTACTAATTGAATTTAGGTTACACTATTTTTTTTTTTTGAAAGTGTCTCTTGACAAAATTCTACCTTTTTTTTTTATGTCATTCATATTTATAATTAAAATGATCACAGGAGAGCGAGAGTCCCATCTATGAAAATGTTTGAATTTTCACATATTATATGCAAAATATGGGTTGATAGATTCAATAATATTCTATCTATATGAAATTCGGTATACAAATTAAGAATATGTCTAAATGTGAAAACGCCCCATGTGATTTTGGTCAGTTGTAAAAACATCTCCTAAGTTTCAATTATTCTTTACAAGTCCATGAGGTTTTTATATTGCCAATTTTGCCCATGGCACTAAATTCCATTAATTCTTGTGGATGAAAAATATTTTGACCATCACGTGACCAATGATGTTGGTGAAAAATCCTAATATGAATTAAATTCTGAGATCTTTTGATATGTAAAATCCAAAATCTATACATTTTTCTATTTTGAATTATTCGTACAATATTTTGTAATTTTGGGAAAAAATGTAAATTATTTACATATATTTTCTTTAAGTCATGTAACCATTGATCTTTTTTTCCCTCTCCTGTGGAAAATGATGAATCTTGAAAAATTATAATTGTGCCAGGGTGAATAATTTGTTTGGTTTTATTGTTGTCGTTGGCAACAAAAATGCTAAAAAAATAAATTTTAAAATGCGAAACACACCTTTTTTTTTTATATACCAAACACACTCTAAAGCTTGAGATCTCTAGATTTTACACCATAAATTTTCAAAATTTAAATTTTACTATGTAAAAATTATATTTTGTTGATATAAGTAGCCATTTCGTTTATATTTTCAATTAAGTATCACATAAACTTGACATATGAATTTAATTCGTGTAATTAAATGATATTATGTCATTTTCATTATGCCATGTCTTTTTTTAGCCTACAAAAGTTTTAAAAATCTAAATGAATTTTCTAAAATCTAAAAATTACAATAAACTAAATAAAAATAATAATGAAAATTTATAATTTAAAAAAAAAAAAAAAAAACTTTAGGGGTGTAGTTTCACTAGTTTGCACTTTAGCCCACCAAAAAAAAAGCAAAATATTGTAAATAATACCTTTGAATTTGAGAAGTGGGCAACCCATCCATTGACGGTGGGGTTGCCCTTTAACCCAAGGGCAAGGGGCATGCAGAATATTGACTCTATGGTAGACAAATCAAACTACTAATTACATCTCAACATACAATTAACCACTTTAATACCCCAACTCGGTTACAAGCAAAATATCGTAAATAATACCTTAATATTGTTAAATCTACAAGTTTACCCTATAATATATCCGATAAATTTGCTCAGCCAAAGGTTATGAGGCCAACATGCTTTCCTTTCGGCGTGGTGATAAACAGAGTATATAATAAATAGATTTAGTATATTATATTTCATTTGCATGTAGTTTGTTACAAATGCACTTTGTAAAGAGAGCTGCTATACAGACCGAAATTTTCACTCTCACATAGGGTGTCATACTGTCATCACCTTCTACTTGGACCCATCTACCCAACAAAAAAATAAAACAAAACAAAAAAAAATTGTGAAAATTTCGATGAAGTTTTCTGTCCATACAGACTTATTGCTTTGGAATTAGACATTAATGAGAGGTGCCTTACTTTGAAGTTTGTCAAATTTCCCAATAGATCCTCCCATGCCATGATTGGAGTGTTTCAAGGTTTTTGCCTTTTCTTTTGGGTGGAAATGGAGATTCACCACAACTCATTCATTGATCAAGGCAACTCACTTTGGGGAATTTAGCTTCATAAGAAAGAGTCGAATTTTCAAGGATTGCATTCGATTGTTAATGGAGAAAGATGATTGTATTCGATTGTTAATGGAGAAGGTATCTTATGGGCAACCTTCTAATTGCGAGTAAACAATGGTTCATCAATTGAAGACCTAAGAGATGAAGTCATTTAAACCAAACCTCAATACGGAAAAATACTCTCCTAAATTAAGATGTGAAATTCTCGCCCATCAACCCACGATCTTTGATTATTGGCCTAAATCACTAGATTTGTGCTCCCTATAAATGCATAGTTCTCATTGTTCCACTAGACTCATCATACACACACTTTGCCTGTGCTATTAGACTTTTTATTATTATTTTGGATTTAGTGAAATAATGTTTATAAGTAAAATAGAAGTAGTGTCCTAATCTTTAGGATCTTTCTCTCCTACGCGAGAATTGATAAAAGTTTGAAAGCCTAAAACTTAGGAGCTTTTTAAAAAATTGTAAATTACTCTTTTAACTAGTTTGTGTTTTTAAATTGAAAATTATTTAACTAAAAGATGGGGTACTTTAGAGAATTTAAGAATTTGTGTGAGGATATTTAAGTATGCAAAATGATGAAACTCAAACAGAAAATCCTGTTTTTAATAGTATAGATGACCAAAGATAATGAAAGGGAATCAAGGAAGAAGTGGAGATATGATACTCAGAGTGGATCACATCACTATCATTTCACTATAAGACTCCCACTTGTTTAAAATTATTGACTTAGTCTAACTTTTTTTTTCATAAGTTGACTTAAACAATTTTAAAAAGATAAAAGTTTTTTAGTGAAATGGTAGACAAGTAATCTAGTCCACCATAAAAATTGTATAATTTGTCAAATGAGTGGCTTCAAGTGACCTTTATATTAGCACCAATCGGCACATTCCCTAAAATATAAGAGAAAACACCATAAAACTCAATGTTTTCTTCACATTCTTTATTCCTTACGAGTTTTGACTTAATTATAGAAGTAGTATAGGTCGGCATTACACTGGTACTCTCGAATTGAGTGTTTACGTTTTAGAATTTGGCTTATTTCAAGTACTTTTTTAATTGAACATATCCTTTTATTTTAAATATATAATAGCAAGTGATAATGAGTTTTAATTTCTACATTTTATTTAAAAGTAAGTAAAATCCTATATTTTATGGGTCTTCCGGGCTCTTGTTTGGACAAGTGGACCTCTAAAAAAAATTTATATTATCATTATACATTAGAAATATGCTTACCCTTTCCATGATGAGATGTTAAAGTCAATTAATATATCTTTTATTTCTAGGTTTATGCAGAATGGCGTTGGGGTTTCACTATTTCTTGCTTGCAAGGAAATGTGAAACTTGTGTGGTGCAGCGTGTGTAATGCCATGGCAGGTTCTGTTCGCAATGTATGACATAAAACACCCATGTGGAAACCAAGTTACAGGTGTCCTATCTCGAGAGTTCCATGAGAAGCACGTGCTTAACATCGCAGCCACAACACCTTTGTACCACTATTTGCATTGTCCTAATTATAAAATTAAGCTAAAATTAAAAATGGGCCTAGCTACAAACTAGCCCAATACTGATCTTTTTCTTTTGGATTGGGCTGTCAAATATTTGTGAATTAGCCGAGAGGTTATTACATTACTAATGTTCTGAAGTAATATAAAGTTTGAGTATCCTCTATAATTCCTTTTATCTATCCATTTTAGATAAGACTGTAAATGAATCAACTTATTTATAAATAATTTGAGCTTGACTTCTTAAAAATGTTTGTTCACGTTCGTTTATGTAACAAATAAGTGAAGCTCAAGCCGAAGCCCAAGTTTAAACTAGATTGTTAAATAAGCAAGCTCAAACATTATAATGCATTCGAGAACAAACTCGTAAACATTGAAACTCGATAATAATTAGGAGCGACTTTACATAGAGTCCAGGTGGTTAAATATTAATGAATTAGTCGAATGGTTATTATATTACTAATGTTCTGAAGTGATATAAAGTTTGAGAATCCTCTAGAATTCCTATTATCTATCCATTTTAGATAAGACCGTAAATAAATCAAGTTATTTATAAATAATCCGAGCTTGACTTCTTAAAAATGTTTGTTTACATTTGTTTATGTAACAAATAAGTGAAGCTCAAGCCCAAGCCTAAGTTTAAACTAGATTGTTAAATAAGCAAGCTCAAACACTATAATGTATTCGAGAACAAGCTCGTAAATATTGAAACTCAATAATAATCAGGGGCGGCTCTACATAGAAACTCAATTATTATGTATAAATTTTAAAAATTAATGATTTTTTTATCCTTAAAAAAACTTTGTGAGCACCCTAAATTTTTTTAGGCCTAAAATAATTAAATTTTGGACAAATTTTGGCAACAAGTTTGGTTGTAGACTAAAGCTACAACTCTATTCAATATTTTTTTATTGAATGTGAATTTTAGCAAATCCACCATTTAACTACATTTTCTTCTTAAATCCTCCATACTTGCAAAATTTCAAGAAGATAAAAGATCAATAGCTATGTTGTCAATTAAATATTTAAATTTCGAGTTTTTATAGTCTAAAATTATACATAGAAAATAATTTTATGAATCAAATGGTAAATAATATCCGATTAGTATGAAATTTTGACCTTTTTAAGAACATGGGGAACATTCAATTCATTGATTAGATTTTCAAAATATGTAACAATGTTAATTCATTTAGTGAGAGTGGCTAAAACTAAATTTGTAGCCAAGTTTTGTTCTTAAACTTTGGTTCCCTTAACAATATATTAGGTCTTTACAAATAAAAAGAAAAAGTCTAAGAAAAATTTTATTTAACTAAACTTTTGACGAGATGTAGCTTGTAACATAGATAATGAGATTATTATGTAACGATTTCAAAATTAAAAAAAAAAAAATTGTTGAAGGAAATTATTATTATTATTATTATTATTATTATTATTATTATTATTATTATTATTATTGTAGGGTCAATGGGCCCAAGAATATGTGTTGGGCTAGAGGTCCAATCCGAGGACATTGAATAGTCCGAGGATGTGGGAACATCAACCCAAGAGGTAGTGTTGATAAATAAAAAAGCGAGGTCTGGTCAATGTTGTCCAAAAGGTGGTCCGAGGAAGAGATAGGAAAGGGTTGTCCGATGTCCAAAAGCGATATTCTAAGAGATCTTATAAGTAAAGGTAGGCATGGTAGATATACAAAATAAGAAGAAGAGCTATAAAATATCTAAGATAAAGTTGTTACCACCGCATTAAATACTTTGCAGTTACCTCTCTGGCCGCATTAATAGGGAAGTGATGCCTGAGCATCAGGGTTCAGCCTTACAACTACTTCCAAATACTTCAGAGATGGACTGATAGAATAAGTATCTAAACTAGTAATCTGACCCATACGTGGAGGATGGAGAAAAGAAGAATCATGATATAAAAGAAAGAGGGAAAGAGAGAGAAAGGAGGAGAGATTAAGATCAATAACTGTAATCAGTCTTTAAAAAAAGGGAAAGATAAAGTTCAGTCTCCTCGGCTTGAGCCCGAGGACAATTTCTGTTATATAAACTATCCCATGTGCATGATGTTGCAATCTAGCTCATCATCTTTGTTATTTAAAATCATTAGAACTTAGATTTTAAATCCACTCTCTACAAATTTATTGTATTGGGCTTTTTGGGCGTATCCCAATCTTAATTTTAGGTTAGGGTGCAAATTGTGACCTTACAATTATTATTATTATTATTATAGAAATTAGAACGTGTAAGCTTGTAAATAGGTTCGCATCAAATCAAATTATTATTTTTTTAGTTTGTTGATAATATAACTATCCGTTCATAGGAAAGGGTTCATACATTTGTGAATTAGTGAAAAATTTTAGTCATGGTTTTATTATATAAAAAATTAAGTAATTAATGAAATAACTCGACTTTGTTTCACAAAAAAGTGAACCAAGCTTGAACATGTAAATAAAATAACTACATCTTCAATCATTTTATAAATAAAATAAATAAATAAAAGTGTGGTGGTTTATATAAGAACATAGAGAGACTGGAAAGCTACAAAGGGACTTTGGCCTCATGAATCTTGAGGACCAATCCCAGCACTATGCCGGCGAGCTCTACCTAAAAGGGAGTGTCCTCCATTCAGCTTTGCCTAAAAAGAAGGATCAGTTGCCATACGCAACCATCTCAACATTTAATGCACCGCAACTACTTCCCATCAAATTTGCGGTGATGCGATCTAGCCCCTTGTTAGGTAGGTCGGAACTGCCTAGTTGCACTCTACAGGCATCATGTTAGAATGACAAAGGTCATGTTAGTCCCAAATCTTGAGATTGGTGAGACATGTCCACACTGAAAGCCTATAAATTGTCCTTCCATTTTATCTACCAGGGGCGAAGCTACGTGTATGAGTGGGTGCCGAGGGCGGGAGGGGCATAAAAATTTTAAAAATATTTTAATACTATATATAAATATTTAACATTTTAATTTTTAGCCTACAAAAATGAGACTTGACCCTCCTAAATATTTGATCTAGTCCAATGATACTCTTAAAAAAAAAGAGAAATGATATGTCCACAACATTTTTGAGTTTTGGGTATTTTGGTCATTTTTTTAGGTTTTGGTGGTATTTTGGGCATTTTTTATGTTTTGGGAGTATTTTGTTAACAACATTTTCACAACAAATCCTAAGTGGTATTTTGGTCATTATTTTAGGTTTTGGGGGTAGGCATTTTGTAGGTTTCTTGGTTATTTTGTACTGGTTGTTATTGTTTGTACACTTTAGGGGCAAAATGGGTAATTGGGTGGGTTGGGTAATCTTAGTTTGTTAGAAGCAATTAGTTAAATTTAAATTACCCAAACCAGTGACAACAACTAACCACCTATGACTTGTTGTAGCCCCTTGTTAAAATGTTGTACAAATTGATAAAGGTCATGTTAGTCCTAAATCTTGAGAGCATCACCTGAAAAAAAAAAAATTGTCCAATTGATACTATATATAAATATTTAATACTTAAAAAAAAATTGTCCAATTGATCTAGTAGTTATACAGAATGGTTTTTTTTCCTCACATTCATTTTTTATTGTAAAATGTGTTCTTGGTGTAATACTATATATAAATATTTAACATTTTAATTTTTAGCCTACAAAAATGGGACTTGACCCTCCCAAAAATTTGAGCTAGTCCAATGATACCCTTAAAAAAAAAATTGTCCAATTGATCTAGTAGTTATATAGAATGTATTTTTTTTTCCTCACATTCATTTTTATTGTCAAATGCATTCTTGGTGTCTGTTAAAGTTTTGGATCATTCATGTTTTTGAATATTTCATCAGTTCAATTGAAATTATTTTACTCACTTTGGTAGACAATTTAGTAACTCATATTAAAAATGAAACTTTAAGGATTCACTATAAAGGATACTAAATTATATAAGTGTATAAATGTAAGTGTTTGTACATATTTATGAAAGTTTATATAAGCTAATAAATTAGTATCATAAGTTGGCCCCTCAAACAAAAAATTTTGACTACGCCCCTGATTTCTACATAAGAGTATGACAAAAAAAACTCACAAAAATATAATTATTACTCTGCTGATATGGACTCAATCTGTCTTTATGATCATATTGCCATTGTAAACCCCTCATGGAGAGCCATGTTCATAAAGATTTGGGTGAGTGAATGTGCTGATTAGTATCAGTGAAACGCCCCAGCTTTTGTGGTCTTTCCTTCCTAAAGAATTCCACCTCCCACGATAATGATGGTGAACTCTTATTTAAATAATGATGACGTGGTATAGAATTTTAGGAACTTCATGATATTACCTTAATTACTCTATAAGATGCTAATCCAATTTTGAATTATGTGTTAAAGTGGTAAGATGCAATTAATATCATTATTTTTTTATTTTCATACAAACCTAAAATTGACTTTAAAAAAAATATAAATATAAATAGAAAAAAAATATATATATATATATATATATATATTAGAGCGATAACAACTTTCTATCTGGGCACATTGTGAAATTGCCTGTGAATAAATGCATGCCTAAGGATCAAACTAACTCGGGAATTCCCTAGTCTCAGGATCAAACAACTGCACATTATACTAGACTAGGAAAATTTATTGTATGGTCTAGGATACTAGCGGCTCTACTTGTATGTGAGGGTGGTCCTAGACTAAGACCACCCTCACTTATCAAAAAAAAATTATACATGCAAAATTTTTTTATATAAGTAATTATTTTAAATTAATATGTTTAGTGACTACCCTCACTTATCAAAAAAAAAAAAAAAATTATACATGCAAAAAAATTTGATATAAATAATTATTTTAAATTAATATGTTAGTGACCACCCTGACTTAAATATATATATATATATATATATGTAAGGTTGCAGTTTGTTCCTAGGCCCAACAAGAAGGAGGGTATAGGCTCAAAGAGCCCAAAACAATAAATTTATAAAGTGTGAGTCAGAAATTTTCTTTCTAATGAGCTTAAACAGTAACAACAATGGCCCAAGATTACAACACGACAATGATGAAAGAGTTTATATAATGAAACTTATCCTCGGATTCAAGCCGAGGACCAAATGCTCATATTTCTCCTCATTTAAAGATTACTTACAAATATCTGGTCTCCCTTATTCTTCTTCTTATCCCCTTTTCTTATACAGGACCTTCCTCTTTCTTATAGCCCCTTTTCACCTTCATTCTTGCTCACCACGTGTAGATTCTTACTGCCCTCCTTGATACTTGTTCCATTAACCTCTTTTTGAAATCCTTAGGTAATAGTTGTAAGGTAAAAAACCACTGTTCAGGTATCACTTCCTTATAAATGCGGTCAGAGACTTAGGTATAGAGCATTCAATGCGGTAGTAGCAACTTTCTCTTAGATATTTCTTAACCGCCCTTGCTTTCTGTGCCTTTTATATAACATATCTTCTTTCCAAGACCTTCCAAAATATCATTTTAGTTAACATGATGTACCACCTGATCCTCACTGCATTTATCCGAGGATGCACTCCTCCTTGGATTATTTACATTCACTTCATCTACCACACTTGCTTTTAGGTTTGTAAGTTGGATATCATTATTACCATCAACCAGTCCTCGAACAAGTAAGCATCTCAATTCAAGCCCATGGCCTAAAAACATATCTTGGGCCTATTATCCTCACAATAGCCCCTCAAAAACTTCATTTTTCTCTCCCATCCGAGGAGAAAATTAGAGTTTTGACCCAATGTTACAACTTTTACACGCTTCTTAAATTTTCACACATGAGAATGTCGTTTCCCCCTTTTGAAACTGTTTCTGATGTTTCGAAACCCACGATGCCCCATTAAATGCTCCAGGCAGCGCCCTGTCTTCCACGTTCAATGGTGAGGTGTAAATCTAACAATCAGAATTTCTCCTTGAATTTTGAGCGGGATAACTCCCACTCAGTCCCGCCTCTCATATAAAATGCCTGGGAGGTCACCATTCTTCCATTACTTCAGAAATCGATTAGCCCTTAAGAATCCCTTATTTTCCTAATTCTCAAGAAGCTCCTGAAGAGTCACCTGTTCTTTTTCTAGTAATTTTTCACACTCCCAAGTTCTTTTCTTCTCGGCCCTATTAATTTTACCCCTTTTTTCCAAATCTTCATTTTTATTTCATCCAAATGGGTAGATTCAAAGGTTTAGTAGACACTCCTACTGGTATGGAGGGTTTCCGAGCCAAATACCATATTCCCTAGGGAGTGGGTTTGAGGTATTGTGCCCCAGACCAGATATATACCGATAGGAAAGAAGGGGAAGTTGTTATTCCCATAATCGCATTCAAAGAAGGGGGAATGAGACTCCCTATGGGGAACGTAACTCGAGACTACCTGTTATACCATAGGTTATGCCCTCACCAATGTGCGCCCAATGTATTTAGAATTTTAGGTTATGTCGACGCTCTCAATGAGCAGATGGGTTTGAGATTCACATGGCACGACGTTGTCCATATGTATGAGTGTCGCTCACTTGAGGACACGGGGTACTACCTCAAGTCTAGGTCTTGCATTGTCAAGCTCATATCGTGTCTTCCCAAGTCCAACAAGGGCATGAAAGACGATTAACTCATTGCCTCTAGGGAGTGGAACGACGGCTTTCACTGCCCAGTTAAGGAGGGAAAACCAAATGTGATTTCGTAGGATTAGGCTCTTTAGTATGGGATTTAGCCCTATTAACCTTATCCTTAGTCTATTGTTTTATGTTCATTTCCTTTTGGTACTAGAGTTTACTGTTCTGACCACAATCTGCTCCTGGGATATTTTTGCAGATAAACGACACGTGTCACCTCGCTTAAGCTTAATAAACGTCAAAGACCTTAACAGAGTTTTAAGATCCGAGGTGTTTGTGAACGAAAACAGGCAGCTGAGGGTGGTTCGTCTCATCTTGGGTTTCGAGCCACTATCAACCACCTTATAGGACGTAGGTAATGCCATAATAGCAGGCGACCGTAGGATAAACGTCTCCAAATCAGGATTTCTTGCCTAACATGACCTGCCTAACAAATTTCCTGTCATTCTTTACGTACGCCCAATAGCAGCAATTCCCCCTCCTGTACACCCTGAAGCAGCGACTTCTCGAGAATAGTCCACATCCTCACGCTTGTCTCTCAATGAGGAAATAGACCAATTCCTACTCAAGGAAATAGAGAAAACTCCTGAAGGTCTTGCTGTCTACCTTTCGGACAAAGAAGGCGATTCAGATAAAAGTTCGGGTATTAGATACCCCGACTTCACAATTGCACGTATGGATAGCAGCGCCGAGGAAGAGGAAGAAGGAATGTCTTTGCAAACAACAAGGAAAGGTTTGAAGGCCATTCTTGCAGATAGGAACAAGGACCAGGCTACAAAAGGCGCTTCAGGGTCCTAAACCCTTGCCAACCTCCCAACTCCTCCTTCTCCTCAAGGTAATTTACTACCTGTACCCAACCTCAAAGAGAAAAGACCAGATGAGGTTGAAGAAGGAGAGCTGGCTTGGCAGAAAGGGATGAAAGTACAGAAGACATTAAAAGGACAGACACGAGCTTCTTCAATGGAGAGTAATGAGAGCCATGAAGTGGCTGAGGTGTGTCAAACCCAGTCCAATTGGAAGCCTCGGCTGGAGTTGGATGGGGCTGGTATTCCCTGAAATTCCACCATAAGGGAATTTCAAAAAGGGCATACCCATTACCTAACTAATGCCTTGGAACAACCTATTCTTCTGCCTAAGAATATGGCTACCCTAAGGAAAATGAGGCAATAAGAGCTCTTTCTGTCCCTAAAAAGGGACTTAGCCTTGGTAAGATCAATTGCTATCGTCAATAACTCTTAACTTGAATATTTTCTTATATTATTCTTCTTGTTATGACGCACTGTTTGTTACTCTTGTGCAGGCTATCCAGGAGGTATTCGTTGCCAAGGAATGGGTAAATGATGCTTAGAACAAGGCTAAGGCCGAAGCTAACCTCAAGGCCGAGATCGAAAAAGCCTTGGGTTAAGTCGAGCAAGAGAAAAATGAGCTTACCGAAAAATTGGTAGAAGAGGGGAAGGGAAGAAGGAGTGCTGAGGCTAAGCTTAAAACTGCTGAGACTCAGGCGAAGGAGTAATGCAAACAACTCCATTACAAAGGGATAGAGTTAGCCACAGCCCAGCAAGTAATTCTGAACTTGAAGACTGAGTTAGCTCAGGCTAAGGAAGCGGCTCGCACCATCAAAGAGACCGTGGAGGCCGCATTGCAAACTTCCTATAATCGCGGGATAGAGGAAACGGAGATTCACCTGGCCGAGGAGCTGGCTGAAGTATGCAGGGATTACTGCCAAATGGTATAGGGGGAAGCCCTTAACGTGGCAGGAATCCCTGCTACCTCGGAGTGGTGGAAGGCCGAAAACGTATGGTATCCTTAAGATATACGTGCGATTCCAGCCATCCTTCCACCTCCCACTGCCCCTAAATCCACTCTTCCTGTGCAGCTTTTCACCTCCCAAGGCCCTCTTCCTCCTCCTGAAATATCCACAGGGCTCGACCAAGCTGGTGATAAAGGTGAGAAGGTTGACAAGGTCCTAGGTGGGGATGTTGGTTAGGGTGGTCCTTGGTTAGGAGAGAGGGACAAAGGGAAGGAAGGTGTAACTTTATCCGAACCTAAAGTCCCAGATGCTCTCCTCCAAATCAAAGAAGTTGCTCCCAGAACCAAAGAGGTTGATGTCAAATCCAAAAGGGCTAAAGACAAGACTGAGAAGACCACAGCCAAATCCAAAAAAGACCCTCCACCAAAGTCCAAAGCATAGCCTAGGACCCTCTTCCCTTCCTACTTAGTTTATGTTAGCCCATTTTGTTATATGTTTGTTTTTGTAGTTCTCTTTATGTTTTCATCTATAATGTAATTGTCCACCAATATGATGAATAGATCAAGACTTTAAACAGTAATGACTAAACAGTAATTATGGCATTTTGAGTAGTGAGCCAAGGAAATGAACCATTTTTTACAAGTATATTAACAAACCTTTTATGATGTTTTTACCAATGACTTGGATAAATCCTTGCTTTCATATGGTGATTAATACATTGAGATTACATTCTTTAAAGGATCAACAAGCATTGGCTAACAAACAAATATCAAAATGTGGCCATCCTCCCAAGGCATGTAGTTTAAGGATCCATTTAATACTTAGACAAATAATGAAAGATATCAATTTTTCCAAGGCATGTGGTCCAAGGATCTAGGCATGGCCAAGGATCTATTTGATTCTTAGAGAAATAATGGAAGATATTAATTTTCCCAAGGTATATGGTTCGAAAAGCCAGGCATAGCTAAGGTTCTGTTTGATTCTTAGAGAAATAATAGAAGATATCAATTTTTCCAAGGTATGTGGTCCGAGGAGCCAAGCATAGCCAATGTTCTGTTTGATTCTTAGAGAGACAATGGAAGATATCAATTTTTCTAAGGTATGTGGTCCAAGGAGCTAGGTATAGCTAAGGTTCTATTTGATTCTTAGAGAAAAACAATAAAGGTAACGCATAAAACATTAAGCTATATGGAATTGGAAAATACTTCATTAATAAACCTTCACAAGTTATTTACATTCCAAGGACATGATACAATCTTTTCATCTAGGTCTTCCAAATAATAAGCCCCTATTCCAGCTACTGAAGTGATACGGTACGACCCTTCCCAGTTTTGTCCCAATTTTCCCTAGGCTGGATTTTTTGCAGTACCTAAAACCTTCCTTAACACCAAATCTTCTGCCGCTAATGGTCTTAGCTTCACGTTTGAGTCATAACCCTACTTAAGCTTGTGCTGATAGTATGCTAACTGAACCATCGCATTTTCCCTTCATTCCTCAACTAAGTCCAAACTCTTTTCTAACAATCCATCATTGTCACTCGGACTAAAATAGCTCGTCCTCAGCTTTAGGAAACCTGTCTTGAGAGGAATTACTGCATCGGCCCCATAGGTCATTGAAAAAGCAGTTTCTCCTGTGGACCTACGAGGTGTAGTCCTGTATGTCTGAAGGACATGTGGTAATTCTTCCACCCATCTTCCCTTAGCATCCTCCAACCTCTTCTTAAGCCCATTGACTATTAACTTGTTAACAGCCTCAGCCTGTCCTTTTCCTTGCGGATAAGCCAGAGTGGAATATATGTTTGTAATACCCCGATTGCAACAATATCTTCTGAAATTCTTACTATCAAATTAAACACCATTATCTGAGATACGGGTATGAGGAATTCCAAACCGGGTAACAATGTTTTTCCAAACAAACCTTCTTGTATTTAGATCCCTGATGTTTGATAATGGCTCGGCTTCAACCTATTTAGTGAAGTAGTTTGTGCCAACCAGCAAAAATCTCTTATTCCCCGCTGCCTTGGGAAAGGGTCCTACAATATCCAAGTCCCACTGAGCAAAAGGCCAAGGACTGGATAGAGGATTGAGTACTCCCCCAGGTTGATGAATGTTCGGAGCAAACCTTTGGCATTGGTCACATTTCTTCATGTATTCCAGCGCTTCCTTCTGCATATTAGGCCACCAATATCCTTGAGTAAAAGTTTTATGGGACAAGGATCTTCCCCTTGTATGATTTCCACAAATCGCTTCATGTAATTCTTGTAGAAGCAGCTCCGTCGCTTCTGGGTGTACACACAGCAGATGTGGTCCAAAAAAAAAGTGCTTGTATAACTTGTGATCCTCGGACAACCAAAATCGAGGAGCCTTCCTTTGTACTTTGTCAGCTTTAGATTTTTTCTCAAGTAAGATAATCTCTTTAAGATATAGTACCACATGGTCCATCCAACTGAGTCCCACTTTGATCTGGTGAACACGGACTACACCTACACTTATCTTAGTAGGCGTACACAAATCTTCCACTAGAATAACCCGAGGTAAACTCTGTGCCGAGGACGTTGCCAAGGTGGCTAGAGTCGACATGAGTGCTCCTGTTTCTAGAGATTTACACTAAAGTGAAAGATTGGAAATTTGATTGCAAACGTCTAACCTAACTCAAATATTCTTGCATTCTTGAGTCTCTGGCTTCTAACTCCCCTTCCACTTGGCCTGCAACCAACCTTGAGTCTAAGAACATCTCCACATTCTTCCCTCTTATTTTTTAAACCATAGTCATCCCTATTAGCAGAGTTTCGTACTCGACTTCATTATTCGTGGCTGAAAAACTCATCCTCAAAGACTTTTTAATAACAATCTTATCTGGAGATATTATAACCAGCCATACTCCAAATCTTCATTGATTTGCTGCACCATTCACGTACACCTTCCACGATAAAGATTCCTTAAGAGAGATTATGCCAACTGATTTTTCATCCATGTCCGATCTATTCTCATGCTCTTCTAGTAAGGGCTCAACAAACTTGACTATCAAGTTAGCAAGGACCTGACCTTTCACAGAGGTACGTGGCATGTACTTTATATTAAAAGCCTCTAGAATTGTTCCCCACTTGGCAATCCTTCGTGTATAATCTGCGCTCCGAAGTAAAGACCTAAGCTAAAGTTGGGTTAGGACCATAACTGTATGAGATTGGAAGTAATGAGGAAGCCTCTGCGTGGCATGCACCACTACCAAAATGGCTTTTTCCAGCGGTAAGTAGCGAATCTTAGCTTCGTGGAACAATTTACTTACATAATAGATCGGCATCTGAACACCGTTGTCAACCCTTATCAATACCAAGCTAACAACATGGAAAACTACGGCAATATAGACAAACAATACCTCATCTGCGTCTGGCCTAGATATAATAGGCGGCCAAGAAATATACTCTTTGAGATGTTGAAAAGCCAAAGCACACTCCTTGGTCCATTCAAATCCTTTCTACTTATTCAGTAGCTGGAAAAAAGGCTTACATCTGTCTGCGGACCGAGAAATAAACCGATTTAAAGTAGCCATCATTCCTGTCAATCTCTGAACTTCCTTAGGATTATGAGATGGCTGCAAACTGTAAATAGCCTTAACTTGATCAGGATTAACTTCGATTCCATGATGTGTAACCATGAAACCTAGAAATTTACTAGACCCCACGCCAAAAAAGCACTTGGAAGCATTTAGTCGCAACTTATACTTCCTTAGTGTCTCGAAGAAGATTTCAAGATTTTCAACATGCTCAGACACCATTTTACTCTTTACCACCATGTCATCCACATAAACTTTGATGCTCTTTCCCAGCTGAGACTTGAACATCCTGATCATCATTCTTTGATAAGTAGCACCTGTATTTTTCAAGTTGAAAGGCATTACCTTATAATGATAGTTTCCAGTAGGAGTAACGAAGGCTATTTTCTCTTGATCATCCAAAGCCAAAGGTATTTGGTGATAACCTTGAAAAGCATCTAGGAAACTCATTTGAAGATTCCCAGCCGTGGCATCCACCAACTGATCAATGCGAGGCATGGGGAAATGATCCTTGGGACACGCCTTATTCAAATCAGTAAAGTCTACGCATACCCACCATTTCCCGTTCTTCTTCTTAACTACCACTGTATTGGCCAATCAATCAGGATAAAGTACCTCCTTAATAGCTCCTGCTTTCTTGAGCTTAATTACTTCTTCTTTGACAGCTTTAGAATGTTTTTTAGATAATCGTTAAGGTGGTTGCTTCCTTGGCACCACAGCGGGATTGACATTCAAATAATGACAAATGAAGCTCAGATCGATCCTCGGGGCCTCATAAGCATTCCAAGCAAAGACATCAAGGTTTCCCTTAAGGAACTTCGCCAATTCTTCCTTCTTCTGAGGAGGCAGCTGGGCGTCTATCTGGAAATACTTTTCTTTATCATCACCTATAGCAACTCACTCTAAAACTTCACACTCTACTTCCACCGATAGATCCCCTGATAACCCCGACTCCTTTAATTGCTACAAATCATGATCATCTAATGTCGATGACCCAACCCCAAGCTGATGTCTAATTGCAGCCACCATACACTACCTCACCGTAGATTGGCTTCCAATCAGGTTTTAAACCTGGTCTCCGGATGGATACTTCACCTTCAAATGCAAAATGGAAGGGACAACCCCCATGGCATGAAGCTAGGGTCTCGCCACAATGGCTGTGTCTGAAGAATATGCATCCACCACTATGAAGTTGACCTCTACAACTTCTAACCTTGTCTGTATCGACAACTTGATTTGTCCTATTGGTATAACCATCTTCCCATTGAAACTTACAAAAGGTGAATCATAACTACTCAAATCTTCTGGTTTTAATCCTAAGCCTCTATACAAGTCGGGATAAATAATTTTTGCTCCACTACCCTGATCCATCATAACACGCCTCATATCATACCTCCTATCCTGAGGGTGACCACCAGAGTATCATCATGTAGCTGTATAGTTCCAAACTTATCATTCTCCGAGAAACTTAATGCCAGCTATAGTGCAAACTTTGCTCTTTTTGGCCCATGATTAGAGTTTTCGGATAGTGGCCGAGCCAAAGTCATTACCTGGGAGGGACACAAATCCACCCTTCCAGGGGTCGCAAAAATGACATTAATGGTGCCCAACGGAGGCCTCGAAGAGGTGTTCCCTTGAGTGCCTGAGCCTGTGTGACCGACTTACCCACTAGGCCTGTATAGGAACTGTTGTAACCATTCCTCCTTAACCAATTGCTCCAAATGATACCACAATTTCTATAGTTCATGGTGGTATGTCCTCGCTCTTGGTGATACTGACAATGAAGGTTCTGATTACGACTTGTGGGGTCTCCATTCATCTTGTTAGGCCATTTGAAGTATGGTTCATTCTTGATTTTCTCAAGAATCTGATGAGCTAGTTATCAGAATACCGTGTTGACGGCCTGTGGCATAATACCAGCCCCAGTCTGCCAGGTGAAGTCTCGCCGAAAACGATTATCATTGTATTTTTTCGACTTGAAGTCTCTCCTATCTTGAGAGACCACCTTCGACTTTCCTTTACCTAACTGCTGGTCTTTCTCAACCCGCTTATATTTATCAATTTGGTCCATAAACTGGCGCACGCTACTAACTGGTTTCCTAGTTAAAGACTTCCTCGCCGAGCTTGAAGGTTCTAATGGCTACATCATCAAAATCTCCATCAATTTCATTGAACATCTTCCAATATCTATCTGTGTATGTTTTTAAGGTTTCATCCTCTCGCATAGCCATAGACAACAAAGAATCCAAGGGTCGAAGGACTCTACTACATGTAATGAAGCGAGATCCAAACGTCCGGGTGAGTTCCTTAAAGGAATCAATAGACCCTGATCCCAAGCCATCAAACCACCTCATCACGACATGCCCCAAACTAGATGGGAAAATTATACACATCAGCGCCTCATTCTTGGAGTGCACAACCATCCTCTGGTTGAAATGGCTTACGTGTTCTATAGGGTTGGTTCAACCATTATACATGGTGAACGTGAGCTAAGTGAAACGTTGAGGAAGTTTTCCCCCTTCAATCTTACATGTGAATGGTGACTTACAAATTTGATTCAGTGCCCTACTCATAGCATCAGTTGCCAAGCCCCTGCTAGATGAATTCCTATTTCTGCCGCTATGGAGGCTGCTCTCTTCATATGACTAAGACTCACTAGAGGGAGTTCTCGACCTTGGCCTATAGCTGTCCTCCTTATTCTCATTCTTACCAGAAGAAGAGTTAGAGATGGATTGGATCCGTCTCCGTCATTCGTGACGTAACTTTCTCTTCAAACTATCAATTTTCAACTGCATGACCCTGGCCTTCTATTCATGGGAAACTCCACTTCCACCTCGTGACTGACTCTTACTCGTATGGGTGGTATATACACTTCCCTCCAGATCTCCACCATGTTCAAAAGTGTGAACATCATCTTGACGCTAAGACCCCCTAGACTCTACTTGGTGTGGACCTGAATTTACCATAAATAGACTTTAGACTCACTAAAAACCCAAAATTTCCCACAGACGACGCCAATTATAAGGTCGCAGTTCATGCCTAGGCCCAACAAGAAGGAGGGTTTAGGCCCAAAGAGCCCAAAACAATAAATTTATAGAGTGTGGGTTAGAAATCTTATTTCTAATGAGCTTAAACAGTAACAACAATAGCCCAAGATTATAACACAACAGGGATAAATAAGTTTATATGATGAAAATTATCCTCGGATACAAGCCGAGGACCAAATGCTCATATTTCTCCTCATTTAAAGATTACTTACAAATATCTGGTCTTCCCTGTTCTTCTTCCTATCCCTTTCTCTTATACAAGACCATTCTCTTTCTTATAGTCCCTCTTCACCTATCCCTTTCTCTTATACAACATAAGGTTGGGTGCACACAACTGCACATTATACTAGATTAGGAAAATTTATTGTATAGTCCTGGATACTAGCGGCTCTACTTGTATGTGAGGGTGGTCCTAGACTAGGACTACCCTCACTTATCCAAAAAAAATTACATACATGCAAATTTTTTTTATATAAATAATTATTCTAAATTAATATGTTTTGTGACCACACCCTCTTATCAAAAAATGCAAAAAAAAAAAAATTTATATAAATAATTATTTTAAATTAATATGTTAGTGACCACCTTGACTTAAAAAAAAAAAATATATATATATAATTATTAGAGAGAGAGAGAGAGAGAGAGAGAGAGAGAGAGAGAGAGAGAGAGATCACAACTTTCCATCTAGGCACGTTGTGAAATTGCCTGTGAATAAGTGCATGCCTAAGGATCAAACTAACTCGGGAATTCCCTAGTCTAGTCTAATGGAATGCATAAGGTTGGGAGCACACAACTGCACATTATACTAGACTAGGAAAATTTATTGTATAGTCTAGGATATTAGCGGCTTTACTTGTATGTGAGTGTGGTCCTAGTCTAGGACTAGGACCACCCTCACTTATCAAAAAAAAAAAAATTATACATGCAAAAAAATTTTATATAAATAATTATTTTAAATTAATATGTTAGTGACCACCCTCACTTAAAAAAATGTATATATATACTTTAACAAAATATGTTATATACTAAATTAACCTATTTTGACTACCCTAATAAAAATTTTGAACACTTTTTCTTGTGAAACATAAGAATTTGAGTTCAATAAATATAAGAATAATGTTACATTCATAATATTTTTACAATAAATTTTAGATGGTAAATTGTTACTAATTCTAATTTAGGTTTAATATTGACATATTTTACCTACCAATAAAGGCTAACAACTTATTACATAAGATTTGTTAAGAAATTGTAGGTACTTGACTCGCACACAAAGGGCTTTGGGGAGCCAACAACAACATGTGGATTTTTATATTACATAAAAGCTTTATGTTAAGAATGTGGGATTCCAATTATGGCTAACTAGTCGTTTCCAAAGAGGCTCTTGGTCCTGCACTCGATATTATTCTCACATCAGCAGAAATTATTATAGTTTTTAATATCAGCATTTTCAATTTGCACTTTATCTTTTATTAGTTTATTTTTTTTTCTTATTCTATTTCTTAGAACAAAAAATTGTAATATTTCATGTATTTTTGTATTTTTTTATGATGTTAATATATTCAAATTGTTTCCTTATTAAATTTTATATAATTTAAATTTTGTATTGATCTCCTTAAAAAAATAAAAATAAAAAGATTTCTTAGAACCGCTAGTGGTCCGGACTATACAATAACAGTCCCGGACTATACAATAACAGTCCCCAGACTAGAGCCCATAAGTGTGTAACACGTCATGGGCTGCAGAATGTGTAGCATTTATTTTAGATAACTCTCTCTATATTCACTTTTTACGGAAATCGTTGGAGAGAGCGACACTGATAGGACAATTGAAGTGAGAATTGCTAACAGCAACAAAATAATTAGTTATTTAGGTAACAATGTACAAATTGTACAAATACAATATATTTTGGCCAAACTTGAAGGCTCTGTCTGTTTGGAGAGAAAATAGAGAAGATAAAAAATTAAAGATAAAAAATAGATATTTTTTATTGTTCGTTTGGAGAAAAAATGTAGGATGGATAGAAAACCTGGTAGGAAAATTTTCCTCTCAAGCCTACATAAATTTTCCTCCCAAGTTGGGAGGAAAATGTGGGAGGAACACTGGTCCTCTGATGGGGACCGGTTTTGACCAATTTATGACCAATTTATTTTACCAAAAATCCCCTCCCACCCACCAATCTTGACCAACGTGGCTGAATAATACCTTACATAATGATATTTGGTTTTGGATGGAAGACTTTATATATTAGATTTCAAAAAAAAAAAAAAAAAGACTCAACTCTTTGAGGTGCGTAGCATGCCTGATCAGGTGCGTAGCATGCCGTTGATAAAAGTTGGCCATATATATATATAATTTTTACACTATTATATGTACACTATTATAGTTTTTACATTATAATAATAAAAATAATAATATAAATATATATATATATATATGATATGGTAAATTTTATATTATTTAATGAGTACAAATAAATCTATTTCTTATATATTTTATAACAAAGGTATAATAGTCATTTTATATAGATTACATTTTCCATCCTTCCCTTTTTCTCTCCAACCGAACAAAAAAGTTTTTCACCCTTTCACTTTTCCACCCCTCCAACCGAACACACAGGAGGGAAAACTAAAATATTTTCTATCCTCCCACTTTTTCACTCCTCCAACCGAACGGACCCTAAGCGAGGAATTGGAGCTTTCGAAAACTTTGTCTAGCTTGTTCTCAACATGATGTGGGATATTTTTTAGCTCAGTAGACAGTTGGTTGACAGTGGGTTAGAATTTAATTTAAAATTGCAAATACCTTGCCTTATGTGAATGTTCTAAGAGGCCTGAAATTTCCTAAGTTGCATTTACATCTATTCAGTTCAATCTCATGAGTTTGCTTAATTTTACGTTTGTACTCATTTTTATTTTGCTATTTTATCTATCATTTGTCCATTTTTTTCCTTTTTTTAATGGAGAAGCTTTAATAGCTTATAAATCTAAGATTAATATAGAATTATGTGTTTTTTTTTAATTGTTTTGATAATTTGATAGTTGAAATGGAAGAGACAAATTTGAATCTTGGATGTCTCCCTTTAAAATACCAAAAAATATCAACTAATTAAATTACAAAACTTTTGACTTTTTTTATTATTTACTATAGAATAGTATCGCGTGATTTAAAATGAATTAGAAATGAAATTATAAATGACATAAGATAATGCATAACTGTATATTCATAAAAGCTTAGCCTTTCTCATTAATTAAACCTTTCCAATTTCATAACAATGGAGAGAAACTTGCCTCTAGCCAACCTTTTTTTTTTTTTTCATCACACCTAACCCCATTACCCAGATATCTTGCCCGTATCCCTTAAATAAGCAATACTAATAGATGGTAAGAAAGTAAGGACAAATGGAGAATTACTAGATTAAGGGCATTCACCCAAGTTCCTCGAAACAGATTAAGGACATTCTAGCGGGGTAGAGCTCCTCTCTCATGAGTGTTTTTTTTAGGAAATATTTAAGTATTCTTGGAATATAGTAAATTGGTGTTCATTCTTCTCACATTTATGGTAGACCTTATCATAAGTGTGAGAGGAGGAAACACCATTTATTGTAACCTGGGTGTACCTAAAAATTACTCGTTTTTTCCTTTAGTTGAAAATTACCACCGCACATCCTTTGTGCGATGGTCACTCTATAAGTATAAGTGCTTGTGTGGTGTAGGGGGGGCAAGGGCCGGGGTTCAAGTCTCCAGGAGGGAGCTTCACACACATATACACTTAGATTAGACTAGAGTAGAAATTCTATCTTGTATTCAAAAAAAAAAAAAAAAAAGAAATATAGTTTAAGGAGGAAAAATTATTAGATGCTTTCATAACATGGTGACATGTTGCTCTTTTTTTTGGTATTCATAATAGATTCCACCATTAATTTAATTAGTGGAATATCACATGATTGTGAGAGGGAGAATCATATTAATTATCACCGTACTTCGAGAACACGTAATAATTACTCATATAAGAGGTCATGCCCCATGCTATGAGCATGCACTCTTCATGTTGGGATAATTGGAAGTGCCATCCAAACTAGCGGTTCAATGATTACTTCTATTGGATATGCAAGTGTGCTTTTTTTAAAAAAAAATATTTTGTTTTATCTTTTCTCATATATTTTTTTATTATAAAGAGATAATTGTAGATCCGAATCATACTTAGGCATATATATATATATATATATTATCTAGGATTTGAATTTATTGTCTATGACACACATTTCCAAATGTGATTTTTTTCATGAATTAGAAGAATATTGAAAATACAATGATATATAAATATGAATTTATATCATTTGTATTTTTTAAAAATATCATTTTTCAATTTCAAATTTCAGAAATATTTTTATTCGTTTTTTAACCCCGAAATTGAAATTAGGTTGCATACATGGAGGAAGTGAGAGTTAGCATATATATATATATATATATATATATTAAAAAGTGAGAGTTAGCTAGTTAGGTTAACAATAATGGTGGTGCCGATGGCCATGGGTCCCGTTAGGCCACTCATTAATTCTGCTACGAAGTATGGCTTCAACTTCTAACTTTCCCTTCCATCAATATATACATATATATATATATATATATATTATGTTGCTCTTTTGAATAAATCCCTTCCACCAATATAAGTACCAAAACAATAATTAATGAGACCGACATCTTCTTCTTCTTCTTTCTTTTTCTTTTTCTTTTTCTTTTTCAATTTTTGATTTGAGATTGGTTTGAAATTTTTACTTAATTAAACAACCCCAACACCTATGACACAACCTCTACCTCCCTCCTCCCTCTCATCCTAGTACCACTCGAACTTGGGTCTTCAATCTCCTAAAGCCTAAAGGCTTGCGGAAGTACCAACTCGCTCAACACAAACGATAGTAAATGAAACTAACTTAAAATTGAAAGTTTAGCATAATTGCTAAACATATTGCCCAAATTGGCATATTTTGCCATGATTATATGCTAAAAATAGTATCAGTGAACTAGGTAATGTTTATATGTATTTTTATTAACTTTTTCCGTTGGTTCATTTGTTTATGTACAACTTTTTATAATCTTATTTCTTTTGATATAATTATAGTTTTTTTGGGGGGTCAATTTTCAACAAATAAGCATATAAATTTTTTGGCAAAAAATTAACCCAAATGCACATCATTTTCATTAGTTGTAAGGCTAAAAGAGTACAAAAATGATTACTTGTGAACTTGTGTATAATTATTATTTTTTAAAATAGTTTCGTTTTCCCTTTTCTACGGGCCTCTATGCTTTTAAATGACCATACAACAACTTGGACAAATTTTTTGTAGAGAGAGAGAAAAAAAAAGGGGAAAAAATTGCTTGAAGAAGCTACACTGTTATCCATTTTTGGAGAAGCATAGTAACATATTTTATTTTAGTTAATAGTTGCTGATCTTGTGTGTGTGTGTGTGTGTTTTTTTTTTTGGGTTTGTTAGGCATATTTGGGCAAAAATGCTATATTGCATCACATAGCTTCATGCTATTTTATGCTTGAGTTGTAAGATAATGGTACCCTATGATATTGTATATCTACCATGTTGTAACTCATGCTTACACACCAAGACATTCAATAATAGAAAAAATGGTGGTTTTACCTAAGTGAGTGGGGGTGTTTTTTGACTTTCGCATTAAGTATTATGAATTGGTCACTTGGTATTAAAAAGAAGAAAATTAAAAACAGACACTTAGAGCAAAATTAGATTATAATTAGAAGTTAATTTAAGTTATGTTTATGCTTTGACTTTAATATAATAGATATGTTCATAAAAAAAAATATATAATAGATATAATATATTATCGTTTAGGTGCCAATCCTTTCATGGCATTTTGCATGTGGCTTCATTACTCTTGCAAAGTTGAATGATAGTATAAATTTCATTTTGTGGTCTCGTGTCTAAATAATAATATATTATAAAAGTTATTTTTAATTTTTTTTTTACACTTTCCATAATAGTAAGTGCCAATTGTAATTACTTTAGAAAATATGATAGGAGAGAGGAAAGAAAAGGAAAATAACTACAATTTTTTCTTCCACTCCATGTACTTGATTAGTTTTCGGAGGAAGAGAAGGGAAAGAGCCATATGTGGGCCTTAAGAATCATTACTCTCTCCTTCTTCTCCCAAATTGGGAAGAAATAAAATAGTGGGCCAGAGAGGAATAAAATAGTTCGTATGACCCTCCCACCAAATAGCAAAATTTCCTTATCCTCTCCTTATTTTCCTTTCAACTATTCCCTTTTCCACTCTCTTCCCTCAAATCAAACAATTGAAAACAACTTCATCCCTTTTCCCTTTCCTCCATACTAATTCCCTCTAACCAAACAACAAAATCTCCTTATCATCCTCTCTGTTTTCCTCTTCCTATTTCTTTTCCTTCTTATTTCCCTCAAACTAAACAGTCTAAAATGTACATTGAGCTTGGTGAAAGTTTTTGTTTCTTTACTTTCTTTTAAAATTTATACATATTCAAATGAAGCCATTATTTATAAGAGTAGTCAATTCCTCCCTTACTACACTATAAAGAAAAAGAGAAAAATAGTAAGTCAAATTAGAAACTTTTATTCCTCGTGTTGAAAAATGATGCTCTTGTTATTCCTTTTTTGGTTCACTTTTGGGGCTTCCTTTTTTTCTTTTTTTACCTTCTTTTTGTTTTTTTAATTTTTTGTTTGTTCACTTTTGGTGCCCACTTTTTCTTTCAATTTCCGGATCCAAAAAAAAAGGAAAGCCATTTTTCTTTTTTACTTTCGGTGGGTGTTCTTTTATTTCTTCGTAATATTTTTTTGTTGGGAGGAGTTAAACTAAAAATGCACTTGCATATGTCTATTTGGCTTGGCTCACGGATTCACGGCTAAGCTACAAACTTTGTACTTTCTTACATTTTTCTGAGATTTATAAGAAATGTACAAATTGAAAGAGGAAGATAATTCAATTCATCTCTCTCCTCTAAACAAAATAAATGAGAACTAATGGAAGGGATGGATGTGAGCCTTATCACATTACAATCAAAACATGTTTAATTCTACAAATGATTTTTGTTTTTGTCCCAGTTTTGGATTAAGCTTAAATTTACCAAATAAAAGTTGGCTAAAGTAAGTCATGAATTCAAGTTCAAGCATATCTAATATTTAATAAATTAATAGTGGATTATGCATGAATCATGATGTATAAATTGGAAAATCATTCCACTATAGTTATATTAAAATATAGTACATTTTGTTATCTTTTCCTCTCTCCTCCTCTCCTCTCTCTTATCTCACTCAATTTAAAGCATAAGAACTAATAGAAAGAGGACTTCCAAGTTTTAGACTTTTAGTGTCATTTTTGAGTTTCCAACAATAATCCCATAAATATATGCTACTAAATAATTAAAATGTGTGCATTTTTTTTTAAATAAAATAAAAATGAGGACATGTAAGTAAAAAGAGCAATTTAAATTTATCTAGAATTCCTAATACCAAATAAATATTTCTAGATCTATTAAATTTAATAAGAATAAAGTACTTTTTGACCATTCAAGTCTATGGTTGTTTTTGATTCTCAAAAAAAAAAAAAAAAAAAAGTCTATGCTTGTTTTCATTTTGGCACATGAAATTTAGTTAAGTGAAAATGTGCAAAGTTCATTTAACAATAAATATTTTATTTTACTGGATTAATAATAGTAATTTACAAAGTGTCACATCATTTTATTGACAACATTGGCTACGCAGTACTAATAGTCATCCCTTATTCGTTATGTTCATGGAGAGAGAGAGAGAGAGAGAGAGATTTATTCTTTAATCTTTATATTGGCTTTAAAGAAGGCTTGAATTAAATCTTGAAATTGACAATGTGGTATTTATTATGATATGATAGTTTTTTTTTATGCTCTTTAGATTGAGATTTCTTCCTTTAAAAAAAAAAAAAATTCCTCAGGAAACAAGTAGAAGATGGGTGTTTTTGTCTTCTAGTCTTAAATGGTGCAGTCCAACTCACTTGGTGGGTGCAAAAGAAAAATAGAGATCATGAATCCCGCTCTCACATCAGCAATACACGCATCAGATACGTTGTGTACCACTTTGTGCAAAATTCACGTATCTTTTGAAAATAATTTTTATTAAACTAAGATTCACCTTCATATGAGGAAGGGACACACGATACGCACAAAATACATAGTGTAACACCTCATATAAAAACCACGAGTTTTTTGCACAACTTACAATATTCTCAAATTGGAGGGTCAATGACTCAATTGCACATTTCTAAATTTTAGAGGGACATTGTAACGAGGGTGAACAATTAGGATTGAAAAATAATAATTTCCTTTAAAAAAAAAAAAACAATAAAGAAGTTTTAGTGGAGTGGCTGTTGAGCCAAGCCGACTAGTAGAGAAAGCGGCGGGTTTGGTTTGAAATTGAAAGAAAAAGAAAGAGAAGAAGAAAAAAAGGAAAAAAGGGAACGCAATGGCAAAATAATGTTAGCGGGTACAACCACAAAGACATCGGTTCGCTCAGAAAAGACACCAAGTAACCACTAACCAACACCAACTTCTCTTCTCCTCTCTTCTTTTCTTTCTTTGCCTTCACTGCTCTCTTTGCTTTTTCTACACAAATTGCGTTTCAGATCACCAACCCTAAACATTTCGACACTACTTCTCTCTCTCTCTCTGGAATTTCCGATTTCAATTTCAAAGCGAAAGCGTCGCAATCCGAAAACCTCTCTTGTAACTCTTAACACCATACTGTTTCTACTCTGATCCACATTTTCCAAAATTTAGGGGCATGTCCACTTCCAAGTAAGTTTTTTCTCTCCGTTCAAAACCAACGTTGAGAGTCTTTGATTGTTTAATCTCTCTGCTTGTTCTTGTTCCAGATTTTTGTTAGTTTTTTAGATTTTTGTGTGTGTGTGAGAGAGAGAGAAGAGGAAATGAAAAAAGTTTGTTAAGGGCGCATTTGGGGTTTAGACGAAAATTGAACGACCTTGTTTGTGTAACTACGTTGAAAGTCCAAACGCGCCTTTAAATAACTGAATAGGCTGTTTTTGGATTCACACATAGGAAAATTAAATGGTCTCGCTGTTTAACTAAACTGGAAAAAGAAAAAAGAAAAAAACAGAAGCAGAAGTCAACGTTGAAAGATTGATTCTAATAAGTGTTTTCATGAAATTTCAATTTTATTTTGGAATGTCCAAACAGGTCCTAAGTAATTCTATGTGTGCGCGCGCGCATGTATATGTATGTGTATGTGTTTTTCCTTATTGACATTTGAGAATTTTTGTGTTTTTTTTTTTTTCGATAATAAATGTGATTTATTTAAAGAAAAGGAGTGGGGTCGTGAATTCAAGATGTGTACATTAAATTCCTACTAACAACTTACAATGGAAGAAATTATGATCTCAAAAAGAGATCAGTTAGTTACAAATGCATTTAGTTTGTTTTGAATCCACTGCATTATTATGGTCAAATGGTATTATTGTTTCATGTTAAAGCTAGCTTGTCAATTTTTGTTTATTGGTTCTGTGCGCGCGCGCGCGTGCGTGCTTGTGAATGTGCTTTTCCTTTTTGACATGTGAGAATTTTTGTGTTTTTTTTTTCTTATTTATAATAACTGTGATTTATTCAAAGAAAAGGAGTGGGGTCATGATTACAAGATGTGTACATTAAATTCCTACTAAAAACTTACAATGGAAGAAATTACGATCTTAAAGAGAGATCAGTTAGTTACAAATGTGCTTGTGTTTTGAATCCGCTGCATTATTATGGTCAAATGGTATTATCGATTCATGTTAAAGCTTGTTTGTCAATTGTTGTTTATTGAATTAATTGGTTGGTTTCTGGTGATCTAGAGTTATGAGTACAGAGATTTTGGAGATTCAGCCCCAGGAACTCAAATTTACATGTAAGTATCTCTTACAAAAATCTACGTCTTGCATATCAAGAATAGTGTGGTTATTTTTCCATTTCAAAAGAAACAATAATGTACTATCTGGTAATTAAGGTAGTATAGTTTCATGTATTAATCTATATGGCCTGCTTGTAATTTTTAATACAAATTGGTTGATCACTTATGGTTCCTACATTAGTAAGTTCCGAAACAGAGATTGAAAATGATATTATGTTTGCGTATGACTGAGTACTCCTTGAATGTCCATGGGGATTGATTAGTAAAAAAAAGAAGCCGTGCAAACTTTGAAGATGGACTCACATTGACCTTTGGAGTTGGTGGCATTCAATTAAATTTCCAATGAACTTGATACATGTTTTTTTGTTCGTACCAGGTCATGCTGCTTTTCTTACGGAAAAGAAATCCCCTTTATATTCTAGTACATGGCCTGCATTTTCTTACTAATATTTAGCTGAAATTGTACTTCAAAAAAAATAAAAAATTTATTGGCTTAAGTTGTATTGGTTTTGGAAGCAATGCTTGTGATCTTTGTTCGATACAAAAATAATGTAAATAGATTTTGTTATAAGTTGATATGTATTTATCTTAAGGCTTATGATAATGACAAGCTCTCTCGCTCTCTCTCTCTCTCTCTCTAGTTGAGGTGAAGAAACAAAGTTCATGCTCGATTCGACTGGGCAATAACTCTGATCAGTATGTTGCTTTCAAGGTATTAAGATTATTCATGTGGATCATGCAGTATTTTTGTGTTTTCAAAATTTCCGAGCCTTCTATAAGGAAAAAAAAAAAAAAAAAACTCTTTATAGTAAAAAATTATGATCAATAAACTTCCCCATTGTTTAGTCTGATATGATTTATGCTCCAAAAATTGTGTAAAGAATATTTAATCGAGGAAACTTTAGTTTGATTGTTTAGATAGGTGGATAACTATAAGACTTACAAAATTTTGTTGGCAGGTCAAAACGACATCTCCGAAGAAGTATTGTGTGCGGCCAAATACAGGCATTATTAAGCCAAAAATGACATGTGATTTTACAGGTATATGCCCAATATTGCCTAGCCCTGACTTATTTTCACCTTTACTTTTCTATTACTAATTCAGTATGTGCTTTGACATATTGCCTTCTGCAAAGTTCTTTGCTGTTTATGTCGTTGGCTCATTTTCTCTATATATACTGCTTACATCATATGTGCCATTACTTTAAGCAACACAATTTTTTTGAGCAACATTTTGTATAACAGAAAATAGACAGCCTTGGTTTATTAAAAAGTGATACCTAGAAACGTCATGTTAAACATGCTGAGAGAGAGCTAATATGAACAAAGAAGTAGAATTCCAACAAAACGTCTACTGAGCAGAACTAGAAAATAAAATCAGAAATTAATGCGTGTCATCCCCAAATATCTGCTACCAACTATAGTAGATCTTTTACTGTTCACTTTTTTGGTATATACAGTTACCATGCAAGCTCAGCGTGCAGCTCCACCTGATATGCAATGCAAAGACAAGTTCCTGATTCAGAGCACTGTTATACCCTTTGGGTCAACTGAGGAGGATATTACTTCTGACACGGTAAGATTTATGGTTACCTTTCTAATTAGGTTACTCTTGATTTAGTATACTAATTTCTTCTTTTGGCAGTTTGCAAAAGATAGTGGAAAATACATTGTAGAGAAGAAGCTTAGGGTGATCCTAACTGTTCCACCTCCTTCCCCAATACTGCTACCAATTAATGGAGTATTGAAGCAAGATCCTTCTTGTGAAGCTTCAATGCAAAAAGAGATATTACGGAGTGGAGTTGAAAATATACCTCCACCTCAGAGGGTAATTACGTATATGCTATTGGTTTGAGCTATAGTATTTTAGCATTGTTTACGGTTGTGTTATTTGTGTACTATGCCCTATGGCTCATTTCTATATTGGCATTTTGCTATGATTAATCTATATATTTGTAGAAAAATGTGATCTTGGAAGCATAGAGTATTTGGTTTGCCCCTGCTTATAATGGAAATAATCAAAGAAGCATGCCTGATGACTCTCAAAAAACAATGTTTTCTTTTTGTTGTGCCAGGTCAATGAGGATGTCAAGGGGATTGAAATTGCGGAGGAAATGGATGAGTTAAGAGCCGTTGGTTTTGTGGACTCTAGACCTGCTGACAATGTGGAGGAATTGAAAGTGGTGAAGAAAGATGTTGAGCTGAATTTAGCCAAGGATTTTGAGGATTTGAAATTGAAGCTAAATGTGACGGATTCAACGCTAAGAGAGGTCAGTTTCTTTCATTGTGGATTTAACATATAGCAGGGAACCTCGAACTGTGGTCTTACATGTTTTCTAGTACATATTTGGAGGGTGCGATAAGTCTCTTTATAACGACTGGTTGGGAAATTATCTGGGTTCCATGAGTTATAATATGCTTTTTCGAGAGCGGACTTATCTGGAGATGGCTATATCCTTTTGGCTGTCAACTTTGATAGCCAAGTCCATGAAGGGTGGGAAAGGCCAATCATGTGTTGATATGCACGTAATTTGGGCTAGAAACATGACCCTTTATTATATAATCCAATCCCAAATTGAGTTCCTCAACTTTACTGACCGGAAGTTCCTATTTCTTTATACTCTTTTGCATTTTGCCCTTGAAGCCAAGATTGCAATAATGGAGATTTGTGGGATTCTTGGCAGGCTGAATTTACAATCATGAAGCTGACAGAAGAGAGGCGCATGACCAATCTAGAGAAGGATAGACTAAAGCATGAATTGGTGAGTAATTCACTTTCCAGGACCCTTTTCTATCATATTGTTCACTTAAAGGCTATAAGCTCAGTATCAATTTCTCTATCATCACCAACTTTTTGAGCTGAAAAAATGGTTGAGACAAGTGGATAAGCTAACACAAACAGCAATGATTATAGGTTCGAGTTTACATTTTACTTACACCTCTCTTTCATGCAGTGATTACTTGAAGGGAAAGGTAAATTAATATAAATGGGGAAAAAAGATTATTTATTGATTTGATTCATTATATACTTTGGAAAGTTGATTATGCAAATACAGTGCATGCCCCTCTAAAAACAGAAATCTTACTGAATACTTCGAGGCTTTTTTCTGTTTTGGCCAACAATTACTATTAGCATTTAATTTTCAAAAAGGTTATTAATTTTATAGTCATTAACCTATTTTAAAATATGAGAGTTTCACCTGATAAAATTTCATAAGAAATCCCTCCTTGAAAATGGAATTACTTATCCATGGCTCCCCTCCATTAAATATTTTTACGTAGAATTAAAATAATTGCTTTACCATAACCTTTTCCGGGATGTGGCATGAAATAATTAAAATTCAATCAAATTTATGAAAAATTATGAAATACCCTCATACCCCACTAATATAATTTAGCACTAATCTTGAGAACTACTTTTGGTTCCTCTGGTGTGTTTGTTCTTCAAGCTTGCCAACATTGCTTGATCCACATCACATTTTTTGTCCTCTTTTACCACCAATTTTATTAAGCTTCATTTCCTCCTTGCTTCCTCCATTTGATTCTCACTGCTTTTCATGTCCTTGCCATTGTTCTAATGCTTGGGGATGCATAAAAATTAAAAAGACCAGCACCAAATGTTAAATTGAAACATTTACGCTTAGTTGATTGCTGGTCATTTTTCAAAGTTTGTTTTTCATTCTGAGAGACTTCAAATAGGCTTCTATGCAGGAGATGTTGAGGAAGAACAGTGTGAAACGAGCTCAGGTGGGCTTCCCCCTACTGTATGTCTGTATGGTTGCTCTGGTCAGTGTGGCACTTGGATACCTTATGCATCTATAGAGGCGTTCTGTGGCCCTGGCAGTGGACATTCTGAGAAGGAATGCGGGTCTTTAGTATACAGAAGAGGATCCGATTTTATGTAATTAAAATGGTCTGACACCACAAATACTGTTTTGGTACTTAACATGTGATATAGTAGCCTCTATGAGTTGTGCATAAAAACAGAAGAGATAAGTAATAGAAATATCGGAAATTTTCTTGTGGTTGGTTGTATTCATATTGCAATGAGATTATTGTTTTTTCTAGGTTTTCTTTTCCACACACTGATTCGTTTTTTTGAATTTTAATGGTTTGGGATTGAGATAATATTAGAAGGACGTTATTTTAGTTGGGTAACATATGGCTTTTCAACCACGAAGTTGCAACTCAAATTTGATGCCAACCATTGTTAGGGTTTAAACCCTAACCTGCAACTAAAGATTGCGCTATTGGAGGCCTTTCTTTTTTTCTTCCCCTGGTTGCATGCCCCGCGAGGGGTGGGTTGGGGTGGGGTTGGATAGGAAATTGGAAACTGTAAAAGAAAGTGAATTTTTTCTTGTTCTTATGTCACAATTGTCCTCATCATTCCTTCGGAGCCCCTTTCAACCATTGCATTCATGTTGGCTTCATGTTCTTGATCCCCTTCTCTGGTTTTCTTGAATTCTAAACTTTCAAATGATTTGTCACGAGTTTTATGACTCAACTGGCACCTCCTGATATTTTTAACAGAGATATACAAAGTTCAAATCCTCCTACTCTCAAATATCAAATTATCAAATAAAAAAATAAAATTTTGAAGGATTTGTATTTGAATTAGTCAATCTCACACGCCACATACACAAGCTGAAGCAAAGCAGCCAATTTAGAAAATAATGATTTTCTTATTTTATAAATTATTAGCCATTAATGGAACATCTTGATATGGATGCCCTTAGGCACTGCCATAGATAACCTCGAAATCATACTTGGAAAGGGTGGCCAATTAGCTAGAGCAACCTGTGCTGATTGCAAACAAAGGGAAAATCAAGCACATTAAAATTATCTTATGGGGAAGGTACCTTTGATATCCAAATACAGTCAGGAAAAGTTGGTAATGTTGGGGTAAATCATAAGAAAATTTTGGGTAGAGCTGAGCTAGATCTCCTATCATTTTTACAAAATTGATGAGGGAGGTTAGCATAATATCCAAGGGAATTTTAATAAATATCTCATGTCCCACTATTAGTGTTTCATACTTCCAACCATTTTATGCAGAGTCAACTTCGATACTTTATGAGGATTAAAACTGGAAAAAAAGAAAAAAAGAAAAAAAAAAAAAAGATCATGCGTAAAATAAAATACTCGCACAAATTTTTATTTTGGAATTTGATACTTCGATATTTTTTAACTTTTACTTTCATTGTTATCTGAAGTCACGACAATAAAAGGTTAAGTGTCATCAACCATATATTCTAGAAATTCCATGTTTTTTAAGGTGCATAAATTATATTTTTCCTTTTAACTCTTTTTTAAACAACTTTCAAGGTGTTGAGAAAACCTTTTTGTTTTTGAACACTCTTTTGACATGCACCAGATTCCATACCACCTCCATTTCTTTACAGCAGAATTTCGTTAGGCAGCCATATGACCAAGTAAATACGATCATGCTTCTACAAGACTACAATACATCAGGGGGAAAAAAATATATTAGAGAATATCATTAACTAATTATAGAATACAATCAATACATGCTTTGTGTAAGACAATCAGGCAAAACTTGCAAAGCTGTGTATACTCTATACTGTCGAGGACACAACCTCTTTGACTCACAACCTCACTGACAAACTATAGACACAAACTTTTGGATCACCACACAAAATCAAATTACACGCAGCCCAAGCTGAATCAAAATGCTGTTACCACCCTCCATGAAATCTCTTCAATATCAACATATTGCACACACACAGCCGATTTAATGCCCTACCTTTTCTTTTCTTTTTTTTCTTTCTTTCTTTCTTTCTTTTTGCCCTCAGTATCATGTCCTACTCGTAAGTTTCAGAAATTAGTACTTTTCATATCTTCAGTTGGATATACTTATCAATGCCACTGAACAACATCTTCAGTTGGTGAGCCAGGAACAAAGGGTACAAAACCCCGACCACCAAAAACAGGCCGCATGAAAGAATCATCAAATCTTCGCCAGTAATGGTGAACAGTGTGAGAAGGGATGCTTAGAAGCATCCGTAAGCTAGTTGGGCGATTTGCATGCTGGCTGCCCTTGTCAGCCTCTGAATCATGTCCATTGCTGAGAAGTGGCACAATGACAGATTTAGGAGAAGATGGTTCAGAAGAGATACTGCTGGTGGTTTGTTTTGATGAAGGAAGCAAGATCCTCACAAGTGGTTTAGTCATCAACCCGAACACCTGCACAGTTCCACAAATAGGAGGAAAATATAAAATAAAATAAAAACCTATTTTTCGTGCATGACGCAAGGAAAGAAATCTTGAATGAACTTCAAGTTTCATGGATTCTCCCATAATATAATTATGACTACATTGTCAAAATAAGACCATCATTAAATGTAACATTTACAGTCCAATACCACAATGTCCAGTTCAAACTTTAGAACTGCAAAAGTAAGTTGAGATCATGATAAGATGAAGTACGTTTTCCATTCACAATCTTAATTTCAAGCCAAGAATATGGATTTAAGAAGTAATTTGTTTAATAGTATATGATACACAGTTGAAGTTGGAGAAACCACAAGCTCTCTCTTGGGGCATGTTTTAAGCTGGACATGTGGGCTTGATTGTAGGTTGCCTACTGGTTTCTACAGAGAAATGAGGTGATGTCTTACCACCGTGCTGAAAAGAACAACTGATATAGTACTGGTGATCATGATTGCATTTAAATGCAATTGAGTATGCCCTGACCTAGTAAACTGCAAAGCATAAAAATAAGAGTTCATCATCATCATTATTATGATTATAATTATAATTGTAGTTCCCCATCTGTAATTCAGATATCTGCAGGGTACCAAGGAGCATAAAACCTCCATGGACCCCACCTCATTGAACCATTGTTATCACCCACTTCAGATTATGAAGTTGTCCGATGTTCCATAGAAAAAGAGATTATTTGATCTTTTACCTGATTATAAGCAAGTGCCATAGAAACAGCACCACGCATCAGACCAGCCCACCAAATTGTAACCTACAAAACAAATATCCAAAGACACATGTAATAAATCAATTTCTCTACAAGCGTCAAGATTGTAAGAGCAAATTTGCAAAATGAACATACTTGTTGCTTTAAGCTGATTCTATCATGTGGAGAATTCTTGGTCAAGTTGGATAAGAACGATAAGGGGAAAACAAAGGCTGCTCTTCCAAGCAGAACCAGTCCCAGCAGAATTGAACTCACCCCAACTGATTTTCCAGGGCTGAGGGGAATGATCAACAGAAAACAAATCAAAGTTACCCTCACATTTAACAAAAGGTAAACACTCTCCCTTATATTTTACGACCAAGAGAGGTGCTTCATGGCAGCCAATCTCCTTCATATGTATAAACCTTTACCTGTCACTTATAAATCTCCACTTATCAATATCCAAGGCATCCATTCCAACATAAAGAAATATAAAGATCTCAGCAACAAATGACAACGTGGCAAAAGCATGCCTGCAATAATTGATAAAGAGAACTGAGACATCAGAAATTGTACAGCTAACCCAGATTCTCCTAAATGAAAACAATGAACAAGAATGTGTGCCAATTGTACATAATAAAATTTTGGAGATAAAACATACTTTGTAGTCACTCTTGAACTTTCAGTCACATTATGCCATGTGTAGTGCGACATAACAATTCCACAAAAGAATACAGTGAGAATAGCACTTAAATAAAATAGCTGCAAGAAAAAGTAAATATTTAATCATGGTTAGACTGTCGGATAGGTTTTTAGTAAAAAAAAAAAATGCAATGTTATATGCCCCATAAGTGGTAGAAAATCTTACTTCAGCTAGCATATATGAGAGGTAAGCCATGAGTATCATAAGAGCAACTTCACGGTCTGTAGAGTGCCTGTTTTCATCATTTGAAAAACAAAACAGAACACAAAATATAAGAAACTTATGAAAGCATTACCTGGAAACAGTAGGAATATTTCCTGTCATCTAGAAAAGATAATAGCTAACAACAAAACTCCTATATCACATCAACTATACAACGGCAGCTCAGGTAGAGATGGGGAATAAACAAGATTCTAATTCATTTGAAGCTGCACTGCTGTCACTGGTAATTTTTTTTTCTACCCTTCCATCTTGCATTAAAGAACAGTTAGGTATTTCAAAGTAGACAACATGATGATACTGACCTGCCAAAATAGAGCTTTTTAATCATGAATGCACTAAGCAGCCCAGCCTGCAAGAGATAAACAAAATGTTATTAGATAGTGTACAATCACAAGTATGCACATGTGACCAGAGAGAGACTTACTAGAACTCCCAGCATGGTGCTTGTGAAAAATAGATACAAAAAGCTTCCAATAAACTGCAAAGCAATAACTGAGTCGATGTGATACAGATCAAAGCTCTGGATCGCATTGAAAAGCACCACTGATGTGGCATCATTTACTACACCTTCTCCGAAAACCAGGCTGTACAGCAAAGGTGTCTCATCCTGATTGAGCACCTGCACAGATGGAGCGGATTACTCTAAAGTATATTTTTTGTAAGTCGTAATAACTAATAAGGACCTCAACTTCAATGCCATTTATACCTGCAAGGTGCAAACAGAATCTGTTGCAGAAAATATTGCTCCAATTGCTGCAACCAAGGGAATGAAAAAAGTAAACAGGAAGGAAAGCTATCCCAAAAGAAGACAGAATGAAGAATAATTCTTATTAAAAAAGTGTAATAATGACTATACCGAGAATATCTCCTATCTTGAGGGAACCAATATTCATTTTCTGGAAAAAATGTATAGCACCTAGGTCCAAAAACAAAATCATGAACATGATTAGAAACACAACTAGAATTCAGTACTAATCAATCCAAAACAGCATATTCATTCTTCATGATTAGAAAATGGGAAATCTATGTGGTGAATCACACTTATTCTCACTGATTACTTGACAAACCCACAAAAGAATGTATTTCCATCAGCAGTGACTTCCATAACTTCTGAATGAATTTGATTGTCTACATTCAAGTGTCTTAAAAATACACAAAAAGAAGTTAAAAAGAGCGTCTGTGTGTGTGTGTGTGGGGGGGGGGGGGGGGTGTGGTGAGTAGATAACTAAGCGAAGATGGAAATTGCATATCAGTCTGCTTGACTGTAACCCTGGGATATGCGTACAGCATGCATACATGTAGATGAAGATATATATCTCCCAATTAAAAGCTTGAGCACATCAATTGTTAGAGATATATTAGACATATTAGCCCAATGAAATTAGCCCAAACCCACTCCTACTTGTACTAGTAGGCCAACAAGACTAAACCAGTTCCTATTCTATGCTTCCCCTTCTGCATCCACTCTAGCATATACAACATGGCATAATACATCCCATTGCTAATATATTTAACAGCAATAATGGCAAAGTTTAATTGGTGGCACACAATTGATTAAAAACCATTATTTTCAAAGCCCTGGAAGTCCTGAAACAATTAAGCTAAAATTTATGCACAAGCTAAAGCTGCAACAATTAATGATATAATGTTATTGAGTGTACCTAATGATATTATGGCAAATGATATCAGAGTACCAACTGCACCAAACAGCATTATGGTCATGAAGTTGCGAAAAAATTGCTTCTTCTTCACCTGGAACCTGGTTAGGATAATAGGAAAAAGATTTAAAAAGAAAAAATTATTCACATTAACGGGTGTGTCTATCCAAACAGTTAATAATATTTTCTTCTGTTTTCTTTTAGACTTGATGCTTTTTTAGTGAAAGTTAACAATGTTGCTTCAACTTTTTCTTCCCTGTTTGCACTAATTTAATCTTATTACACGTGCTAGTTAAAATATACAATATACAGTGGAAGCAGCAAAAAGGCCATAGGAATTAGTGAAACCAAGGCTTAATCATTTTAATGGAAAAAGAAAAAAAAAAGAGTTCATGTTCTTGACTTATTGAATGAGGCTGTGTTTTTCACCTTGCAAGATTGCAAGCTAAATCTATTTAACATTTCATGATTACCCGCTTTATGAAGCTTGAGTACCACATAATTCCAATTAACACATTAAGAACCAAATTAAATCTGTAATCCTTAATTACACTGGCTGTTATATTCATTCAACAGATAAATAAGAAAATACAAAAGTACAAATTCACTCATTAATAGCAATTATTTTAAACCAACCAATGTAACCAATCTCATAAGAAAGTCTCTCTAAATATTCAAATTGACCCTCCTAAAACACAAAAAATAACAAATGTGACCCCCCCCCCCCCCCCAGCCCCCATCCCCCTCAAAAAAAAGAGTTAAAAAAAAAAAAGAAGAGGAAGAAAAGAAAATCAAACTCACCCGGCATTGAAAATGATGGGCGGAAGAAGATAAATAAAGAAAAGATCTTCACTAAAAACCAATAGATGTGAGCTTTTCCCTCCTGTTGTGAGTAGTATAACAATTCCAGTACCCAAACCCTGCCATTAAACTCAAATTTTTACTTTCACATACATACATTCAAACATACACATTAACATATATTCATACAATAATTCCAATCCTGCATAGTCTCTTGAGCATCCCAAACTTTTAAGACCGTGCCTTTTTTGTTGTTGTAGGCGTATGTATGCATATCAACTCACATTAAAACATACACTTTTAACATAAATACATAATTCTGCTTAGTATCTCGAGGATTCATTACCGACCCCAAAATTCTAGGACTGTGTATGTGTGCCTGTATGTGTGTGTGCGTATATATATATACACACATAAACTTACAATAGCGACTTACAATAGCGAGTGCAGTGATGGACTCGTTCATCCAGCGATTCTCCTCCAACAAGTGGCCGATGACTATGCAAGCGCAAAGTAGCGCAACGAAGAGGTTCATCGAGACAACTGAGCTGTGATCAGAGGTTGTTACCATCTCCAATTTCGTTAAGAAAGCTCCTGTGTCCATTGCCATATATTATATATAATTTTATATATACACCACTAGCTCTAGCACTACTAGTCTACTACTAGTACCAGTAGCAGCAGTAGTAGTAGTAGTTTGAAGAAACAATATTCTTTGTTCAAAGCTTGGACTTTGGATCTCTCAGAACTCGCATTTCAGACGCTTCAACCGCCACCAATCTCTGCCAAAAAAAAAAAAAAAACAAACAAACAAAACGTCAAAAAAACATTGAAAACACACACACCCACATGCACATATACACTGTATACAACAAAAAAAGTAAAATTAGGAACATTCTTTTCCTTTCCTGAGTTTTCTCATTAACCAAACAGAGATGACTTTCTGTTGTTAATAATAAAAACAAGCTTGGAAGCTAATTTTTTTTGTTCTTAAGAACCAAAAAGAAAGAGAAATGATTAAATTTAGATCCGAATTTTGAACCCTAATGAATCCACAGTCTAAGCAAATCTTTTAAAGAAGAGCAAATCTAGGAAGAGAAAAAATTGAAACTTTGAAATTAAAGAAAGAGAAAAAGCGAGAGAGAGAGAGAGAGAGAGAGAGAGAGAGAGTTTATTACAGTTAAGAGAGTGAGAAAAACACGAGTTATGGAAAGTGAGAGGCCGCGAAAGATATTTATATATAAGGGAAGGAAGTTTGAACTTGGAAGAATATTGACCGTTGATTGAGGTTGGTAAAATGTTATGATGTGAGATCTACGGCTGAGATAATCTAGGACAATGGTGACTCAATGTATGTGAATTTTAGCTAGTCTTTTTAGATTTTGGAAGTAAATGGGGGAAGAGAATTAAGAAGGAATGTGAGTCCCACTCGGATCATTGTGTCGTTTAATAGAATCTTATACATTTTTGGTAACTTTTGGCTTTGAAATTTTTCTTTTTTCTTTTTTGGGTTTTCACCAAAATTTAGACAAGAATGTAAATTGGTGAGTTACGTGAGGAAGTGTTTACCAAAAAAAAAAAGTGACATGAGGAAGTTTCCTTGGTATTCTTTTTGCTGTTTAAAAAGAAAAAAAGGAGGGCAAAACTTGAAAATTAATTAGTGAATTACACAAACTTTCGGTGTAATTTGTAAAGTACAATTTCAAATTGTGTACTTTTTTAATTTTTTTTTTATGAACAATTGTGTACTTTTTTAAAGAACTTTAACTTCAAACTACAATGATTGGTATGACACATTTAAAACAGTTACATACAATACTTCAGTAATATATAAGTTGTACATTAGTAATGTAAGGTATACAAGTTGTATTAAACTTTTGCTTGTTTTACTGTGGAACAAGTAGTCAAGTACTTGTCATTTGACAGATTTAAAACAGTTACATACAATACATTAGTAATATAAGTTGTACATTAGCAATATAAAGTATACAAGTTGTATTAATCTTTTGCTTGTTTTACTGTGGAACAAGTATTCAAGTACTTGTCATAGATGGTTCTCAAAATAATAAAAGTACTTGTCATAGATTGTTTGTCATTTGTTAGGTTTACAAACCAATGAAGAGCAGGTTACAATTTGTCATTTTGATCATGCTGGCAAAAACTTAATCTGCAGTGTTTCTTTGTTTTTGTCTTTGAATGATTTATTTCATCCCCTAGTAATGAGGAGATGATCTGTATTATTATTCCTCTCTCTCTCTCTCTCTCTCTCTCTCTCTCTCTAGTAATTTCTCAATTCAAAATCCAAAGCTGTTCACAGTGTGGTTTGCCAACTACAAAAGCATTATACCCATAAAAGGACAACACTCCTCTCTCTTTCGGTTTAATTTTTCAAAATATTCTTTAATTTTCATTTGCTAAAGGCTTATTTTCAACCTAAAATGCAACTTACAACTTTTTAGATCTCAACTTTTTCTGTATAAAAATTATATTTTTAAATGATAAATAAAAATAAATAAATTATGAACGGTTTAGCTTGGGTCCAGTGTCTTTTGTACCAAACCCAATAGGATGCTGTTATGTGTCCAAAAATTATTACATTTCAACATCTTATCCGGTTCAGTGCAAAAGAAGCATTGAAGTCATGAAATCTAGCCTCTGCCTAAAGATAAGCAGTTAAACACATCCAAATCCAAATTTTTTTCGATGAGTTTCAAGTTCGGCTTGGAATCAAATAAAGCAAGTTTTATTTTTGGGTAAACAAAGCAAGTTGTAACCTCTTCTTTATTCATTTATATTTTTTTTAATTTTTAAGATTGGCTTAATGCCTGCCCTTTTCTCTCCTCGTAGCATCTATAGATATATTTAAAGGTAGACATCATTCTTGAGGGGACATTTTACTACACGATGCCCATTTGCAATAGTGTAATTCATTGATCTATTTCCATTACTTGCTCCCCATCCTTTCCTTTCACAACTTACAATGGCACACAGTAAAAGTTCATTATTCCATTCTTCTCAATTCCCCCTTTTTTTTTCTTGGTTTAAAATTAACATGAAGTTCCATATGACTATGAGCATTACATACATGTAGTGGAGAAAATGCAATGTCAATGTTCTTGAACTATTGGCATATGTGCATTACAGAGGGAGAACTGGGAGAGGCTTACTTATATCTTCTAGTGGTTGTCAATATCATTGTCATAAGGTTAGGAAAGTAGCCTAAGAAAAGGACCATGCATTTTGAATGGAAGGGTCATGTTCATGTCTGTGGGCATTAGTGAATAATTGTGTATATGAATCAATTAGTGGCTAGTGCTGAAGAACCAAGAATATGGGAAATTATCACTTATCAGGAACAAGAATATTGTACAATATACTTAGTGTTCTTGATTGAGGGGAACAAAGAATATGTATGCGTGGATTGTTGGTGATTTTGGGTATGAGTATAAGAAAAAGTGAAAATTTTTGTGTGAGTCTGAGATGCTATTGATTTCTAAGTCCAATCACCCAAAACATAATTGATATAAATTTTGAATTTTCACCAATCGTTTACCGACCATGTTATCCTCGTTAAGCAATACAGGACTTGTGGTTGTTTGACATTAGCTATTTAAAAAAATGAAAATAATAAAATTAAAAACTAAAAACTTTTTAGGTTTTTTAGGTTTGAAAGTTATCAATTTTTGTTTGCCGGATTCATTGATCCTAGTCTAGTCAATGCTCCTTTGGTCGCTTTTTCTTCACTCATTTCAATATCACTATCGCCCACCTCACAGAGACATGGTTTTCTGTTTTGCAATATTTGGCAAAGTCTAGTATCACACAAATTTTCATAATTTTTTGCCACAATTATGAGGTGGTGTTATTGGTAAATAAAAATTATAGGTCTATGTGTAAGTGATGATAAATCACTCACAACCTACCACATTAGAGTTATGACAATAGAATCGTAGAATAATTTATAGTCTTAGAACTATTCACAATATTTTCTACAATTTGTTAAAGTGACCTTTTTTTTTTGGCTGAATAAGTTATGATGTATTGCATAGAAGAATATATTATAACAAAATTGTGAAAAACTTTCCATTACTAGATAAACTGATAAGATTTCGCTTAGGGTCCATTTAGATTGAGGTAGGAGGGAGGGAGAGTGAATTAAAATTGATTAAAAATAAACTAATTTTGAGTTAATTTTACTCTACTCTACTCTACTCTACTCTACTTTACTTTACTCTCCCTCTATCCAAACGGGGGATCAGCCGACTAATAATCACTTGATCCAAACCTCATTTTGAAAGACCATCTCACCAACCAATAAAGTTTCCCATGCTATTTTTTTTTATGAACAACTAATAAAGCTTCCCATGCTACGTCTATTATTACTTGAGCATGACAATGTTCCATATTACGTTACCGACGTTTTTTAACACTAATATATATATGCTTTCATATTCAACCTCGATAATTTAAAATAAAAAGCTGCTTCCACGAATTTAATCATAACCATACACAAATCTGCTACAATAAAAGTAGAATTTGGAAGCTTAATTATGTTCATCATACCTGTGCCATAGCAAAACCTTTGACATATGGGACCCCTAGCCTCTTCTCTGCCCCATGCTGAAAGTAGCACTTGACTTGGTTTCCCACTTTGGATGGTTATTGCTCGGTGTTGTACGGCCCCGGCCGATCATAATAATCCTTATAAAGAAATTCTTTGTTATGGGATATATATATTTCTTTTTAAACAGCATTTTTTTTTTGGAATGGTACGGATTGTTACTTTGTTAGTCACTTTGCAGTATAAAATGAGTAATATTGGTGCATGTTTTGGCCAACAAGCCATGATTACTGACTCTCTTAATTCCGACAACGTTGTTAATTTTATACATATTGGGGGATTACATGATGAATCTAAGGTCCATATTATCACTAATCTCGTGCCACGTGGCTATGTGGATTGGCGGGTCCGCCCATTTAATTAGATTTCATTTGGAAATTTGGATTTTAAATCAATAAATTTGATGAAATGCCTTGATTTCAAATACATTAATTTTAAAGGTTTAAAATTCTTTGTAAATTTGATTAAATCCAAATCCTTAATCTTTTTAAATTATCCAAACAAAACACTTGAATTTTAATTATTCAAATATAAATTCACATGTCCAAATCCAGCTGTCCAAACACATCATTAGAGTAATGTTTTAAGGACAAATTTTTTTATAACCATTATCAGTTTTACACACAGGGTCACTATTGGCATCATTTTTAGAAAAATGCTATATTTACAACATTTTCACGACATTTTCACAACAAATCTTAAGTGACCAGTTGTTACAGGTTATTATCAGTTGACAAAAAATTAACTTCAATAATCAATTCAAATTAAAACCAATAACAACTTATTGTCTATAATTTATTATGAAAATGTTATAGATATAACCCTTCTCTTATTTTTATTAGCATCAATCATAATTCATTACATATGACAACTAAATAATTATGAAAAAAACAAATTTAGACATATTTGTGTCGATACTATACACTTATTGTTTCTATTATGGTCCCATCTTTTTGAGTAATCTCCAACCACGTTGCCTAGATTTAAACCATGGACCCTTCCCACTGATTTCGTTTGGTGAGTCCCTCGCGTGGATCTTGTGTGATGATAGTGTTGATTATAGCTAGGCATTGATATATGTTCACGTTTGGTTGAGTAATTATGAAGAAGGTGTGTCAGAAAAGTGTACCCTGGCCTTCTGGAATTTTAGATTTACTAATGCAAACAGGAGGAATCCTAGTAACTTGCCTTTTGTGGGAAATAGCCATACAAATTATAATTACTAAAAAGAGAAACAATACATTGTGGTGTATTCTTATCCATGCAAAGGGCAAAAAGTTACAACTCTCAATAAAAAGAATTAATTGATGCAGATAGGAGTATTGTGGGTTTCAATTAGTTTAATTGATAAAAAAATTCTGTTAAATAAAATATATGGATTTCAAACCCCGTTTGTACCAAAAACGGAGTGTGATAAATATTATTCAAAGGTGGTCAGTTATATATCTATCTTACTACTGTTAAAGAGTTGGAAATAAAATCCAAAGTTCATGCAAATTTTTAATTTTGTCATCCTAAGATTGCCTTTTATCCATGCAAAGGGAAAAAGTAACAACTGTTAATAAAAATTTTAATCGATGCAGATAGGAATTTTGTAGGTTCTAATTATTTTAATTGATAAGAAAATTCCGTCGAATAAAAAAAAAAAAAGATTGCCTTTTGTAATGCCCTTCACATATGCCTTTCGGCTTTCATGACCCTTAATAAATGCCTTTCATTTTCATAGTTCCCCTGGAAAATTTGTGCGCAAAATATCTATTATGGTGGGGGAGTGCCACTACATGAGAAAATTATTGTTGTCTTAGAAACTTTATTAGTGCCCCATAGGCCCTAGCAATTCCGTCACATAAGAAGTCTTAAATATAAAAATAAATAGATTTAAAAAAAATGTGCCGCCTTAACAAACTAAAAAAGGTTGTCTCATTTGACCAATTAATGATACCCAAAACAAAGAGCACATAATATATATAAATATATATATATATATATATTTTTGAACGACCGTGCACTCTTAATGCGGTGGTCACTCCACAAGTATAAATACTTATGCAGTGTAGGTGGTAAGGGTCAGACCTCAAGTCTCCAAGAAGAAACTTTATACATATATACACTTAGATTAGGTTAGAATAGAATTTTATCTTGTATATAAAAAAAATTCTTTTGATTTTACTAACAAATATTTCAAGGGTATTTTCTCAAAAAAAAAAAAAAAAGTAGTTAACTTTTTTTTTTTAAATATATACAATAAACCTTAAGGGTAGAACTTAAATGCATTTAATAATATTATACGGAGTATGATTTTTTTTCTCCTCAAAATGAGTGATGTATTTTACCACAAAGGCTTTACCAAATGATGTGTCAATTTCTAACTACAATACAAAAAAAAGTGCATAAGAAAATTTGTTAATTAACTTGTTCATGTGACACCAAATATCAGTGGCTTCAGCATTTTATTTTAAATAATTATATACAAATATCAATAACAATAAATGCAACTATCTTGAATAATTAACACGTATTTTTTTTAATGCACATTATAGGCCCAATAATCACACAGTCTTTCGTGGTGCTTCATATCTTGAGTTAAACTCTATCTTCCTCTACTTACTATCTATTTATCTAAATAATTTTTTTTTAAAGCATTATAAATTTATAATGACTCCACCCATTTTCATTCTCCAAAAAAAAAAAAAAAAATCCACCAATTGTCCCCCTCCCAAATCTTACCTTGAGAAGAGAGTTAACTTTCTTTTGTTTTCCTGAGGGGGAGAAGAGAGTTAACTTAAAAAAAAAAAAAAAAAACTCCACCAATTCTCCCCCTCCCAAATCTTACCTTGAGAAGAGAGTTAACTTTTTTTTTTTTTTTTGAGGGGGAGAAGAGAGTTTACTTAATTTGCCAAATTGTATTGTATACCAAACTCTTAAATGTATCGACTTTACTAGGAGTATTTCAGGTCATTCAATCATTTTTGACGTTTCGGCAAGTACATGAAGAAAAAAAACAAAGGATATATATATTTATCTGTGTGTGTGTGAACACACATATATACGTACATATTTAATAAATAAAATTAGATTATAAAACCTATTATTTGGGCTAATAAATTGGACTAATGTACTTAGCTAATTAACACACACACACACAGATATATATATATATATATGTGTGTGTGTGTGTGTGTGTGTGTGTGGATTATAACTTTTATGTTCATAAACATATTTATTTATTCTTTTATTCATAGTAGTAATGTTGAAATAGTACTTCCATATTAGTTGGTATTGAAATATTTTGTTCATTTGGTCAATATAGTCTTTGGTATAATATTGACAACTCTAAAATTAACATAGCACATAGATTGCAAGAGATTAGCCGTTGGATCAAAGGTTTTGACTCCCTATCCACAGACTCACAATAGTCTTTGTTGTTATTATTATTATTATTATCTGAAATTGTCACATGAACTGATTTTATGTTTTTAAAACATAATTTATTCATAAAAAAATGTGTATGAAGTATGTAATAGCGAGTGTATAATAAATTTGCCATTTATTTATTTTTAATGAAATCACAATAGTTGGATGACTCGGATCCCTCTATAATGTACTGTTTAATGGAAATGAAATAAAAAGTTTTTTATTTTAAAGGAAAAATAAATAAGTACATTTTTAGGAGAGTATATGCAGGAAAACGTGCCTCTAAAGTGCTTCAGATTTGTTTAAAGTTTTTGGGAACGGGCTTGGGATTTTAATCACTAGCTTGTTGGGTCAAAACCCACCCAGAGGGTTCGTATGAAGCCATTCTAGGACCAGTAGCGAGTCCGATGTTCCAGACCAGTCTTCTAGTTCACGAGGGCATGCTCCTTCTCATTGGGCCAATATTGCTCTGAGCCTATGTTGAGTTTGTTGATTTCTTTGCTTCTTTTGTTAATTTATTCATTTACCAAGAGTATTTTCTTACACTATTTTTTTTTAAAGAAATCTTGCACTGTGTTTGAGAGTTTATAAAAAGAAGAAGAAGAAAGATTTGGAATAGATAGACAGTAAAGGAATGAAATTAAACGAAAAGTGGTATATTATTTCTAGTGTGTTTAAAAGTTTATAAAAGAATGAATGAAAATGAAATAAAAGTCAAATGGGGTACGTCAAATAATAGAATTGAATAGAATGAGTAAATCATAAATAAATAGAATTGAGGGAAATCTATTTAAGAAATGGAAAGAAAAGAAAAATAAAAGAATTGAATGAAATTAAGCAATTTTGTTTGGATGTTTTAAAACAAATAAATAAAATATAAGTAACATTCTTTGCAAGTGTCATTTTAATGAATGAAACGAAATTATTGTATGGAAATGTTAATATAACATGCAAAATGTATTAACCGTATTTTGGAAGTTTTAGTAAATATTTCATAAATCTAATTTCATTCTCTTCGATTCCTCCAAACTTTGGAGGAATTCAAATTTGAGATTTTTATGGAAAATGCATTTAATATTATATGATTTTTTTTTTCTTTCAAAATGAGTGATGTTCTGGCTACTACAAATTTTGCCACAAAGGTTTACAATATGATGTTTCAATTTCTTCTAAAAAAAAATTGATGTGCCAATTTCTAACTACAATACCAAAAAAAAAAAAAGTACATAAAAAATTTGTTTACTACCTTGTTCATGTTATACTAATCACATTCATTATAACATCAATTTGTAAGGTTTTACACTAAAATTTCCAATGGCTTTAGCATTTTTCTTCTAAAAAGAAATAAATTATATATAAATATCAATAACAACAAATGCAAGTATGCTACTATCTTGAATAATTAACATGTGCACCTTTATTTTTCTTTTTCTTTTTCTTTTTTTAAATGTGCATTGTAGGGGTTCAAGCGATGCCCCAATGATAAATTGATAATACCATCTTTTGTGCTTCATATCTTGATTTGAACTCTCCTTCTTCCCTACTCTCTTGTCTATCTCAACAACAAAAAGAAAAAAAGAAGTATTATAATAACCCCACCCTGTTTTTCCCCTCCCAAATCTTGCCTTGAGAAGAGAGTTAATTTTACTTTTATCTTCTTCTTTTCTTCTTCTTCTTTTTTTTTTTTTTTTCTTTTTTTCTTTTTGAGGGAAAAGATTGAAATTTTCTTAAGTAGAGTTGGTTAAATTCGCCTGAAATACATTTAGAGATTGTGGAGAAATATCCTTTATCCACACAACATAATCTAAGACATTTCTAACATTCTTAGCTAGACTGTGAGCAATCATATTAATTTGCCAAAATGTATTTGTATTAGCAGATATGAGTTGTATACAAAACCATAAAACATATTTAATAGTGATATCGATTTACTGGGAGTTTTTCAGGTAGTTCAAACATTCTTGATATTTCGGCCAGTACATGAAGAAAAATAAGTACACACACGTTATTTTAATAAATAAAATTAGATCATAAACCCTGCTATTTGGGCTAATAAATTGGACTAATGCACTTAACTAATATATTATAATTATAAAATATGTGGACTTTAACTTTTATATTCATACTAATGTTGGCTGCACGTGCTGCCCCAGTAGTGAGAAAATTAATACAGATTTTGTGTGTGAAATCGTGAATTTTGGCTCACCCAATTTAACTATATTAAAAAAAAAAGTCTAAGGATACAACAAAATATCATAATATTTTCACAATATCTTCATTTTTAGGATTCGAATAGATATTTTTTTATTTTGTTTAAGAGAAATACTACATTCATAACATTTTTAGAACAAATTCTAAATGATAGGTTATTATTGGTTTTAAACTGATAACATTGTTATTGTTATTCCCAAAACATTTATTTTTAGTTGTGATTTTTCACAGTCTCATATTTTATTATTTTATTTTGACTTGTAAGAAATTGTTTCTTCAATATTTATAAAAATATTGTGAAATTTGTTGTGTCGGTATAACAATATATATGCTAGCTTACATAAATATTTAAAAAAAAAAAAACACAAACTGATTACTGGGGAAAAAAAAAACTTTAGGCATGGTAGAAATTAATGTTAAAATATTGAGAATTTAGCATTTTTTTATTTGATCTATAAGAAACTGAGATCTCAACAATTGTGAAAATATTGTGATAATAATAAATATTGATGGGGTGTGATAAAATACAACTGCTAATTTGTCCATGGAGATCGTCCAGGACGAGCAATGTGATCTAGACGAGGTAAGCTGTCTTGGCTTCCTTAAGACGAGGTAAGCTGTCTTGGCTTCCTCAAGACAAGGTAAGCTGCCTTGAAGACTTCAAGACGAGGAATTATGGACGACACGTGGACACTTGGAAAATTTATGGTGTAAAATGTCTCCGTATTATACGAGTAACCTCCAGTGACCGTTGCGCACAAAAAGGGTAACTCCTAAACAGTTGGAAGTTATATTCAAATACAAACCTCCTCAATTCAAGAGGAAGTTACAAATCCAATAACCGCCCTTAAGACACTATATAAACGCAGGGTCAGACCAGGAGAAGGTACGTGAAATCATTTCCCAAAAAATTGGAACATAAAAAATATATAAGAGAAAAACTGACTTTGTCATCGGAGGGTTATTGGCCGGCAACCCAGGTCACCTTTGATCACTTCTCTTTCTTTTTAGGCTACCAAGGCAATCGTGAGCCCTTTATAATCTTAAGCATCCAGCCTACTGATTTTCTTCTCATCATCAGTTGGCGCCGTCTGTGGGAACACTTCGACAATAATTTTTGTTTTCTTTCTCTCGATCATTCTTTGTTCCTAGACAAAAGGCTGAATGGTTCGGACAAGATCAAGGGCTACCAGCCCAGGCCACCAAGAGAGTAGGGATGCTTCTAGTAATCCCTACCGCGATCGCCAGTCAGCGCCTGCCGCGCAGCCGTCGTCCCTTCAACAAGTGCAGTCCATAGCTGCTGCTATGGCGGAACTGACCAGCCAAAATCAGGAGTTGAACCGGGAGATCAACATAAGGAGGCAACACCACGATGGACATGCAGAAGGACGACCCCAGGGTCAGGAAGGTAGAGGAGAAAATGTTGAGTCCGAGGATCAGATAAGGGGTACTACTTCAAGAAGGGTGCCACATTTGGAGAGAGAAATGGACCAGATGAGAAAATCCATGGAAGAAATGAAGGAGAATATGAGGCGGACAAACCCCGTGGAAGATTTGGTTCACCGAACAGACTCCCCATTCACGGCTTCCATCAACAGCCATCCTTTACCCCCTAAGTTCAAAATGCCTTCCTTGGATTCATACGATGGAAATCGCGATCCCTGTGACCACATTGCTACCTTTAAGACAACCATGCATCTTCAGGGAGTTCCAGATGAGATTATGTGCAGAGCATTTCCTACCACACTTAAAGGACCAGCGAGGGTGTGGTTCAGCAAGATACCTCCAAATTCTATCGGGTCGTTCGAGGAGTTGAGTAAGATATTTGTCAATAACTTTATCGGAGGACAACGCCACAAGCGTTCCTCTTCCAGTTTGCTAACCATCGAACAAGGGGAGAATGAGAGTTTACGGTCCTTCATCACCCGTTTCAACAGGGAGGCCTTGACGGTGGATGAAATGGATGACAAATTGCTGTTGGCCGCTTTCCATAATGGGGTCAATTCTGACTTGTTCATCCATAAATTGTACGAGAAGGAACCTCAGACTATGGCTGAACTCGTCCATTCAGCCCAGAATTTCATGAACGCCGAGGACGCAATAATAGCCAAGAAGAGGAAAAGGTCAGAACGCTCGGAAGCTGGTCACCAACGACATTCAGATCAAGCTCCTCGTCCTAAGAAGGCCCAGGTAGGAGAAAAAAGAGATAGGGATGGTAAAAAGGCAAGTTCATCCTCAAAAAGTCAGCAATACACTCCCCTGAATATCCCGCTAGAGCAGGCCCTTATGCAAATCAAGGATGATCTGTCCTTGAAGTGGCCGGAGAAAATGAAGGGAGATCCTAACAAGCGCAACAGGAACAAGTATTGCCGCTTTCACAGGGACCATGGGCACGACACGGACGAGTGTTTTGATTTAAAGCAGCAGGTAGAAAACCTCATCAGGCAGGGAAAGTTGAGAAATTTCCTTAGACGAGACCACAAGGATGAGAAGTTGAAAGCCAAGGTGGAAGAGTCCTCACGACCCCCGCTAGGAGAAATAAGAGTCATTGTAGGAGGAACCTCAGCAGTGCAGTCATGTAAATCGAGGAAGACATACCTGAAGGTGGTGCAAAACGTCCAGCTGTCAGGACGATCTCCAAGGACAAGGGAAGCCGACGAGCAAGCAATCACGTTCACGGACGAAGATGCTGGAAGAATTCGCCAACCCCATGATGACGCAATTGTCATTACCTTACTTATTGCCGACTATATGACCAGAAGGGTGTTGGTAGACAATGGCAGCTCGGTGGACATTCTGTATTACCCTGCTTTCCAACAAATGAGGCTAAGACGAGATCAGCTTCGTCCAATGAGTTCGCCCTTGGTAGGATTTGGGGGAATGAAAGTACAACCGGTGGGCACCGTCACGGTGCCCGTAGTGATTGGAACGTACCTACAGCAGATAGCCAGAGAGGTAAACTTCCTCGTAGTCGATTGTTCATCATCATATAATGCTATTATTGGAAGGCCTACTTTGAATAGCTGGAAGGCGGTAACCTCTACCTACCATTTGTCCGTCAAATTTTCAACTGAACATGGCGTGGGTCAGGTGCAAGGAGATCAGTTAGCTGCTAGAGAATGCTACCTAGCTATGTTGGCTATGGACGAGCATTTACAGACGATGAGTATAGACGAGGGAAGAATCACAGCGGAGCCTGTTAAGGTGTTAGAAGATGTCCCCTTAGACGATAGTAGAACTGAGAAGTTTACTAGAATAGGGGCTAGCATGGAAGAAAAGGTGAAGAATGCGCTGGTCCAGTTTTTGAAGAAAAGCCTTGATGTCTTCGCATGGAGTCATGAGGACATGCCTGGTATTGACCCGAGTGTTATTACTCATCGTCTAAATGTATTTCCCTCCTCCAAACCCGTGCGTCAGAAGAAAAGGCTATTCGCTCCTGAGCGAGACAACGCCATCAAAGAAGAAATACAGAAGTTGATTACGGCGAGGTTCATTAGGGAAGTTTACTACCCGGACTGGTTGGCGAATGTAGTCATGGTAAAGAAGGCCAATGGCAAGTGGCGAATGTGTGTAGACTTCACTGACTTAAACAAGGCTTGCCCGAAGAACAGTTATCCGCTGCCTCGCATTGACCAACTGGTAGACTCGACGGCTGGTCACAGGTTGCTAAACTTCATGGACGCCTTCTCAGGCTACAACCAAATAAGGATGGACGAAGCGAACCAAGAGAAGACTTCGTTCATCACCAGCTAGGGGTTATTTTGCTACAAGGTAATGCCTTTTGGCTTGAAAAACACAGGGGCGACTTATCAGAGGCTGGTGAACCAATTCGTCCTCAAATTGGAAGAAATGTAGAAGTCTACGTTAATGATATGCTGGTAAAAAGTTTGGACGGGGGAAAACATGTGGACGACCTTCAAGAGACCTTTGATACGCTTCGACGGTGCAACATGAAACTTAATCCAAGCAAGTGTGCCTTCGGAGTTTCATTGGGAAAGTTCTTGGGGTTCATGGTTTCGCATAGAGGCATTAAGGCAAATTCAGATAAGATCCAAGCAATACTCAACATGGAATCGCCGAAAAACATCAAAGAAGTCCAGTCCCTTACAGGACGAGTCGCCGCCCTCAACAGGTTCGTTTCGAAGGCTACTGACAAATGTTTACCGTTCTTTAAAATCCTCAGGAAGGCGTTTGAGTGGACGGACGAGTGTCAAAGGGCCTTCCAAGATTTGAAGACTTACCTCACAAAGGCACCGTTGCTAAGTCCATCTGTATCTGGTGAAGAGTTGTATTTGTATTTGGCGGTATCCCCGCATGCTATAAGTTCCGCACTGGTCAGGGAAGAAGGACGAGTGCAGAAACCGGTATACTATACCAGCCGGGCACTTAGAGGAGCGGAGGGACGGTAACCAATGATGGAGAAGTTAGCCTTTACCTTGGTCATGGCTTCAAGGAAGCTGAGACACTACTTTCAAGCTCATGTCATCATTGTCTTAATGGATCATCCCTTAAAGAAAGCAATGAGCAAATTGGAAGTTGCGGGACGGCTAGTCCAATAGGCAGTGGAACTCAATGAATTTGATGTCAGGTACCAGCCAAGGAATGTAGTCAAGGCGCAGGCGCTGGCGGACTTCATTGCAGAGTTTACTCCAAGCCAAGACGAGCTGGCCAAGGACGAGCAAACAAGAAGGTGGGTCATAGACGTGGATGGATCATCTACGATGTACGCAGGAAGGATTGGAGTCATACTTAAGTCCCTAGAGGGTGATAAGCTAGAGTATGCAGCCCGTCTACAGTATCAAACTACCAACAATGAAGCTGAATATGAAGCACTACTCAAAGGACTGGAATTGGCTAAGTCCTTAGGAACAGAGTCGGTAATAGTCAGAGGAGATTCTTAGCTAGTCATCAACCAGGTGAATGGAATGTGTGATGCCAAGGAAGATCGAATGAAGAAGTACCTCAGCAAAGTGAGGAGACTTGTGCAAAAGTTTTCAGAAGTGAGTTTTGTTCAACTCCCGAGGGAGGAAAACATGGAAGCAGATGCGTTGGCAAGAGCGGCATCGGCAGGTGGAGTTATGGACGAGTATGGCAAAGTCCAATACATGCCAAGCATAGACCTCCCGGAAATACAACAGATTGGAGGAGAAGAAAATTGGATGAGTCCAATTGTAATCTATCTGAAGGATGGAAAGCTTCCGGAGGACAAGAATGAAGCTAGGAAACTAAGGGTTCGGGCTGCAAAGTACGTCCTTATAAATGATGTGCTTTACAAGCGAGGCTTATCTCAGCCCTACCTAAGATGCCTAGCTCCGGACAAAGCAAATTATGTTTTGAGGGAGGTTCATGAAGGAGCATGTGGGAATCACTCGGGGGCAAGATCACTCGTCCATAAGATCATTCGTGCCGGCTACTACTGGCCCACGGTTCAGGCAAATGCTAAGGCTTATGTCAAAGTATGCGACCAATGTCAGCGCTACAGCAACGTCCCTAGACAGCCGTTGGAGTACCAGACCCCGATGATGGCCCCGTGGCCCTTTGCGCAATGGGGACTGGATATCCTAGGTCCTTTCCCCCCAGGAAGCAGACAGATGAAGTTTTTGGTAGTGGGAATTGACTACTTTACTAAGTGGGTAGAAGCTGAACCCCTTGCGAAAATTACACAGCAAAATGTTAAAAATTTTGTTTGGAAGAATATCCTGTGTAGGTTCGGAGTACCGAGGGTGCTGGTATCGGACAATGGACGACAGTTTGACAACGCACCATTTAGGGACTTCTGTGAGCATTTTGGAATTAGAAATCATTACTCCTCACCCTCCCACCCACAGGCAAATGGACAAGCAGAAGTAGCAAACCGATCCTTGCTGAAGATCATCAAGACTCGGCTTGAGGGGGCAAAGGGGATATAGCCAGACGAGTTACCAGGCGTTCTTTGGGCATACAGAACCACTGTGAGAACCTCGACAGGAGAAACTCCCTTCAAGTTAGCCTATGGAAGTGAAGCGGTTATACCGGCAGAAGTTCATATGGCTAGCCATCGAGTGATGAAGTATCAGGAGCAAGAAAATGAAGAATTACTCCGTCTTGACCTCGATCTCATTGATGAGGGAAGGATGGATGCGGAGCAAAGGACAGCAAGATACAAGAATCTTATGGCCAGGCAGCATGATTCCATGGTGAAACCCAGGCGCTTCAGCGTAGTGGACCTCATTCTTAAAAGAGTATGCTTGGCAACTAGGAACCCAGCTCATGGAAAATTGGGACCCAATTGGGAAGGACCATACAGGGTAGTCAACTGCAAGAGGCAGGGGTCGTATTACTTGGAAGCTCTGGACGGACGAAAGCCAGAGCATCCTTGACATGTGGAGCACCTGCGAAGGTACTATCAGTAAAGGTTTTGGACGAAGCTAATCAAGGACGAGGTTACAATGATGGACGACTCTACTACTATGTTTAATATCTACTGTTGTGTTCTTACTACTGATGTGGTGTGTACTGAGAATAAAAATGCAATAGTTCTTAAACTTTTGCACCGTCTACGGACAAGTTTGTGAAAGACGAAGTTATGTATTTTTAAATATTTTCCTAAGTACTTTCATAAGGCTCTAAGCAGGCGCCATGTTTATGAACAATGCTTATATAATGACAGTGTGGATTTTCAATGTATTTTATGCATTAAGTCTAACTCCTATGGTGAAATCCACGAGGGGGGCAAAATTTTAAGACGAATGAAAAATCTTTGGACGCAAGGATGTAACGTTCACAAGCTTTCCTCAAGACGAGGATAAAGTGAAGCTAAGGCACAAAAAATTACAAGTCCATGGACGAGCATCTGACCAAGACAGATGCTCTAGGACAAGTCAAACGCTAGAAAACGTTCTTGACAAAAGGCCAAAGAAAGGCTTATGGACGAAGCGAAAATCAAGCCTATGGACGAGGCAAATAGGCCAGACCTATGGACGAAGGAAACGTCTAAAAAAGGTTATCATTAACTCGTCTATAGAAGAACAAATGGATGGATCAATAACATCGTCCATAAGCAAAATATATGGACGACCCTTTAATACTTAAAAAATATACAAGTTTCGATCACAACAAACACAAAGGGAACACGTCCATACATTAACAAATAGTGAATAAAGATAAATATTTATTGAAGTTTTTTTTTAAAAAAAAAAGGGTAGACGACCACCGTCCAAAAACCCTTACAAATTAAGCCTTAAAGGCAACTGTTGATAAACTCGTCTATAACACTCTAGACGAGATAATTGTACTCCAATACATTTCAATAAAAAAAAAAAGAGAAGAATAATTAGATTACATCAAAGCAAGAAAAATCTCAAACGGATGGAGTGTTGGCATTTGGCTCGTCTTGAGGTGGCAAGGTGGTAGCATCATCCTCCACGTTGATGTCTTCTGAGCTGGTCTGGACGAGGGAGCTTGTAGACACCCCGCCAAGGTTAAGCTTGATTGAGCTGAAGTCCACTTCAGGGAATTTGTCCATCGCGTCCATCCTAAAATCCTCGAAGCCAGCTGCATAGTTGGCGTCCATTGAATCAGTGAATTCTTTGGACGCCTTGAACTCCGTAACGACGTCTCCTTTAGCTTTCTTGAGAAGGACGTCAAGCTCTTCATTCCTCTTTTGAAGGAAATCAAGACCAGCGTCCTTCTCAAGGACTTCAGCCTCCAGCTCAGTGACGCAGTTCTTCAAGTTCTCCGCCTCGTCCTTGGACTTAGCTGCTACCTCTGCCCACCTCTTGGACTCGTCCCTTCCTTTTTGGACCGTCTTCTCCAACAACACCCTCGTCTTGTCTAGTTCAGTTGCCTGCATAGACGCAGCTATGAACTTAGACATTGCCTGTATAGATCAAAGCATTGTTAGAATGCATGCATAAGCTAAGGGCAAGACGAGACAAACGTATAAAACCTACATACCTTGAAAAGGTCATGGACGCCGGAGCGCTTAAAATCTTTCAACGACATGTTGTAGCATGCCGTTACGTCTTCATCTGTTACAACCTTCTCAAATTTCTCCCAAGCCAAGTCCTCGTCCTCAAGAAGATTACGAGGAACTTGGTGAGAAGGTTGAGATGAGGATGGGACTACTCTAGGCGGGAGGGGTGGAGAAGGGAGCTCTGGATCAACGTCCAAAATTTGAACTGGATGGCTAGAAGGGACGAGGAGAGAGCCAGGTTGATCCTTAGTTTGGACTTCTTGAGGCTTGGATGACTTGTGCTTAGCCTTCTTCTCCTTGCGCCTACTTGGGAGGTTTCCCAAGTCTACGCCTAAAGATAGGCTTTTCCTTTTCTTGCCAGAAGCTGGACGAGGATGGGACTTAGCTCCAGGCCCAGTTCCCTCGTCCAACGCGTCCTTGCCTTTGTTCTGCTTCATTGTTGCCATCCCTATAAGCAAAGACGTCAGTAAAAAAAAAAAAAAAAAAAAAAAAGATGAAAGGGAATAGACAACTTACGTCTTCTAACACTGACTTTGTGGGCAATTGCCTCGTCTGAAGGGTCAAGACCTAGACCCCAAGTGGCAAGACGTTGTAAATTGACCAAAAAATGGAAGGTCCTGTCGCTATAAAGACGAGCTTTTTAGACTCGTTCCAAATGGAAGTTATCCAAATGGGGTCGTCTAACACCTACAAAACAAAATAAAACAAAAAGCGCGTCAGACGACATAATCAAAAATGAATGTAACAAATACCAAGACAAACACATACCTTCAGGACGAAGGTTCCCTATTTCTCCTGTATAAGGAGGGAATAGATCTTTGTCAATGTCACTAGGACGGCCAGCCCAAAAACCAGAGACGACGAAAAACTCCGTCTTCCAGTTTCTGTCTGACGTGACTAAAGACTTAATCAACCTACAGTCTTTACCCCTAGCTGTGAATTGATAAAAACCAAGGGACTGGTTAATTTCGGAGGGTTTGTAACAGTAGAGGAACTCGTCCACGGTAAGAGGACGGTTCCCCTCAAAAACTTCCCTCCACAAAACTTGCATGGCTACTATCAACCTCCATGCATTTGGGTTAAATTGACATATACCTAAACCTAATCTAGAAAGCAACTCCCTGGCGAAGGCATTGAGAGGCAACCTCAAACCCCCTAGGAGGTAGGCCTCGTAAATGCCAACGCCAAAACGAGGTTGACAACACCACTCGTCACGGACAGGCAGCCTAGGGTTCAAACTATTTGGGATTTGGTACCTCGTCTTTAGAAGTTCCAACTTCTTCTCGTCCGTCTTAGATCCAACCCCTACAGCACAAGTGTAAACTACCTCCTCCTCCTCGTCTTGAGTAGAGGACGAGGGAGCACTTGTGCCAACCCTAGAACCAGATTTGACCTTCGTCCTATGTTGTTCCCTAAACACCTCTAAAGGAACCCCTGGAACACCAGACGTATACTCGTCTGTGGTATTCCTATCACTACTGCTATTACTACTTCTAGAACTATCACTAGAGCCACTAAAGCTACTTGAGCTACTTGGGTCTTGGTACTCGTCTATGGCTTTGACAGTGCTATCGCTAGACGAGGAAAGGATTACCTCAGACATTTTTAAGGAAGAAACTTAAAATCTAAGGACGAAGATTGAAGAAAGTATCTGGAACTAGACGAGAGAAGACTAATTGACGCAGGAAACTTCTAGACGAGGCGCTAAGACGAGGGAGGTCGAGGAAGAAAATTTGAGAAAATGAGGAGGGTAGCGGAGGAATTCTACTATTTATAGGCAATGACCCCAGTACACGAAGCGACGCAACCAGCCAAAAAGTGACAAATGGCACGTCCCTCGAAAAACGAAATGACATGATTGGTCTCCAGTTAGATCATGACAAGTGGCACCTACAACTGACATAAGGACACCTGTCCAAAGAACGACGTTAATAAATACGATTCCTAGACGACCCATGGACAAGGGGGCAACTGATGGGGTGTGATAAAATACAACTGCTAATTTGTCCATGGAGATCGTCCAGGACGAGCAATGTGATCTAGACGAGGTAAGCTGTCTTGGCTTCCTCAAGACGAGGTAAGCTGCCTTGACTTGCTCAAGACGAGGCAAGCTGCCCTGACTTGCTCAAGACGAGGCAAGCTACCTTGAAGACTTCAGGACGAGAAATTATGGATGACACGTGGACACTTGGAAAATTTATGGTGTAAAATGTCTCCGTATTATACGAGTAACCTCCAGTGACCGTTGCGTACAAAAATGGTAACTCCTAAACAGTTGGAAGTTATATTCAAATACAAACCTCCTCAATTCAAGGGGAAGTTACAAATTCAATAACCGCCCTTAAGACACTATATAAACACAGGGTCAAACTAGGAGAAGGTACGTGAAATCATTTCCCAAAAAATTGGAATATAAAAAATATACAAGAGAAAAACTGACTTTGTAATCGGAGGGTTATTGGCCGGCAACCCCGATTACCTTTGATCACTTCTCTTTCTTTTCAGGCTACCAAGGCAATCGTGAGCCCTTTCTAATCTGAAGCATCCAGCCTACTGATTTTCTTCTCATCATCAAATGTTATAACATTTTCTCAAAATATTTATTTTCAGTTGTAGTTAGTCACAGTCTCATAGTTTATAATTTTATTTTGACTTGTAAGAAATTGACACGTCAATAATTGTGAAAATATTGTAAAATTTTTTATGTCAGTATAACAATATATATGTCAATTTACATAAATATTTCAAAGAAAAAAAAAACACAATGAAAAAAAAAATGTAGTTACAGTGCCAGTTGAATAAACCAAAAACACTGTAGCTCCAGTGCTATCTATCAATAAAACTTACCTATGATTTGTTGTGAAATTAATGTTAAAATATTGTGAATTTAACATTTTTTTTATTTGATATATAAGAAACTAAGATCTCAACAATTATGAAAATATTGTGATAACAGTAAGTGTTGTAACATTTTCTCAAAATATTTATTTTCAATTGTGGTTACAGTCTCATTTTTTATTTTTTTATTTCGACTTGTAAGAAATTGATACTTCAATAATTGTGAAAATATTATGAAATTTGTTGTGACAATATAAAAATATATATGCCAGTTTATATAAATATTTAAAAGAAAAAAAAAACACAAACCGATTACTGGGAAAAAAAAAAAACTTTAGGCACTATAGAATTAATGTTAAAATGTTGTGGACTTAGCATTTTTTTTATTTGAATTATAAGAAATTGTGATCTCAACAATTGTGAAAATATTGTGATAACAATAAGTGTTATAACATTTTTTTAAAACATTTATTTTCAGTTGTGGTTGGCTACAGTCTAATATTTTATTATTTTATTTTGACTTGTAAGAAATTGACACGTCAATAATTGTGAAAATATTGTGAAATTTGTTGTATCAATATAACAATATAAATGTCAACTTTCATCAATATTTAAAAGGAAACAAAAAAAAGCACAAACCGATTACTGAAAATAATAATAATAATAAGGACTAACTAAACCGAAGCACTGTTGTAGCTATAGTGCTACAGTGTATTGTGATAACAATAAGTGTTGTAACATTTTTTTTAAATATTTATTTTCAGTTTTGGTTTGCTACAGTCTCATATTTTATTATTTTATTTTGACTTGTAAGAAATTGATAATTGTGAAATTTGTTGTGTCAGTATAATAATATAAATGTCATCTTACATCAATATTTAAAAGGAAAAAAAAAAGCACAAACCGATTACTGGGAAAAAAAAAAAACCAATCTCATATTTTATTTTATTTTATTATTTTATTTCGACTTATAAGAAATTGACAAGTCAATAATTTTAAAAATATTGTGAAATTTGTTATGTCAGTATAACAATATAAATGTCAACTTACATCAATATTTAAAAGAAAAAGAAAAAAAAAACACTAACCAATTACGAAAAAAAAAAACCCAAAACACTGTTGCAGCTACAGTGCTGCACAGTGTTTTGCACTTGATGAACAGTGCTAAGGCACTGTGCGCGCATTACACAAACCGATTACTAAAAAAAAAAAAAAGACTCATTAAACCAAAACATTGTTGGCGCTACAGTGCTACACGGTGTTTTGCCCTGAATGCACAGTGCAAAAGGCCGTAGCGGCATTGCTGCTTTTATTATAAAGAAACATATTTATTTATTCGTTTATTGATAGCAGTAATATCAAAATAGTACATCCATATTAGTTGGTATTGAAATACATTGTTCATTTGGTCAATATGGTCTTTGGCATAATATTGACAACTCTAAAATTAACACAACGCATAGGCGCATAGATTGAAAGGGAATAGTCATTGGATCAAAGATTTTAAAGTCTTTTGACTCCCTCTCTGCGGACTTACAATAGTCTCCTTTTTATTTTTAACTAATGATATTAACATAGTCTTAGAACACGCACTGTCTATAAGACCGAAATCATGTTTTTAAAACACAATTTCAAATAGACTGTGTATGAAATGTGCAATACTGAGTGTGTAATAAAATTTTGTATTTATTTTTTATGAATGAAATCACAATAGTCAGATCCTCTATAATGTATTGTTTGATGGAAATGAAATTAAAAGTTTTTTTTTATTTTGAAGGAAAAATAAATAAATAAATTTTTAGGAGAATATGCAAGAAAATGTGGCTCTAAACGTGATCGGGATTTTTTTTATGCGATTGGGCTTGGGATTTTAATCATCTGCTTGTTGGGTCAAAACCAGCCCAGAGCCAAAGGGCTGTGAAGCCCGTTTTAGGACCATTAGTGAGCCCGATGTACCAGATCAGTTTTCTAGTTTACGAGGGCTTTCTCGTTCTCATCTAAATGGCCCCCAACAAATTCTATATGACCTTGGTGGACAATATTGGGCCACCATTGGTCTGAACCGATGTTGAACTTGTTGTTTTCTTGTCTTCTTTTGTTAGTTTATTCACTTACCAATAATATTTTCATGTTTTCTTACACTATGTTTTTTTTTTCAATGAAATTCTTACACTATGTTTGAGAGTTTATTAAAGAAATAAAACAAAGAAGAAATATTTGGAATAGATAGACAATATATGTTTAGCAAAAAAAGATCGACAATAAATTAATGGAATTGAATAAAACAAGGTATAATATTTCTAATGTGGTTGAGAGTTAAAAAAAAAATGTATGGAAGTGAAATAAAAGTCATTTGGGAGTTCATCAAATAATGGAATTGAATAGAATAGAACAGGTAAATCATAAAGAAATAGAATTGAATGAAATCTATTAAGCAATGGAAAGGAAAGAAGAATAAAAGAATTGAATGAAACTAAGTAATTTTGTTTGAATGTTTTAAAATAAATTAATAAATATAAGAAACCTTCTTTGGGAGTGACATTTTAATGAATGGAACAAAATCATAGTATAACAATGCTATTATAACATCAACATGCGGGAATGTATTAAGGGTATTTTGGAAGTTTTTGTAAACATTTCATTAAAATTTAAATCAAGGGGATGATCTAATAATTTCTTTCATTCAAGCTCTCAAACAAATGAATGGAAAGTATATTCCAAATGAATTATTTTCATTTCATTCATTTTTCTCCTCCCAAGTGGAGGAACAAGTGTTCCTCCTAAAAAATGGAGGAATGCTAGGAGGAAATGAAATGCAATGGAATAAACATTCCCTCGTAAGCATTTAGTTCATTTCTAAAAACTCCCAAACAAGAGAATTGTTGGAATATCCCCTAAATATGAGCATAATATAATGGAGATTCCCATATAAGCATTCAATGCATTCCTACTAAACTTCCAATTAAGAGAATAATTAGAATATCCCATAACGACACCACAACGCAATCTTGACACAATGGTCACTCTATTAAGTAGTAAGTACTGAATAGTTTGTATAATCAAGGTTATGGGTTATCGTTTGTGACATTAGTCATGGCCAAACCCTACCATGGTCGACAAACTCGGGGCACACACATCACATATAACAAGTGACACCAAAACACAATCCAATATGCCAAAAATATCCTAAAGCAAGCAAGAAGCCAACTCTTATATCTCAAAATTCATAAACTAATCAACCCGCCCATCCAAACTCAAGCATGGAACTCCTTTTTCAACAAGATAACTATGCGCCATTTAAAGCCACACATTATTAAAGATGGACACTTTTTTTATTTTTTTTATTTTTTTATTTTCTATACAAGATAGAAATTATACTCTAACTTAATCTAAGTGTACATGTGTGTAAAGCTCGCTCTTGAAAACTTGAACTTTGGTCTTTCCCCCCTTACACTCTACAAGCACTTGTGAAATATCAATTGCATCAAGAGTGTGTGATAGTGGACACAAATTTTAAATTGAAACGATTTCATGAGTTCTAAACTTTAATTGATAAAATTATGAATATGGGACCTAATAAGAAACATGATGCTCACTCTAGGGGCTTGTTTGATTTTGTGTTTTGAAACATGTTCTCAAAAAAGGGTTAAATATTAGCTTTGAAATGTATTCATGATATATATATATATATTTATATAAAATTTTTTCTTATAAAGAGGGGTGGGTTGTTTGGTTCTCCAAGCTAAAATATCGTTTTTTGTTTTTGAAAACATATATTAGCTTCCTGAATATAAATTTAAGATAAATAACCTATTTTTATTTGTTCTTTTGTTTGACACCTTTTTTGAATACATTTTGAGAGCAAAACCACTCAGTTACATAATGCAAGAAATTTTTTATAAAAGAAATATAACGAACATATATTATTGATAGTTGTTGAAATCAACTTTCCAGCTTTTCGATGGTACTCCTTCCGTTCACACTAAAATTTGTTGACAAAGTAGTTTGGTGGGCCAGTGAATGAGCTATTATTATTTGGTGATACAATGAGAGTTTTAAAATGCGAAAGTGTACCTGTACTATCCAAAAACTTTATTTTATTTATTATTTTAAATATAAATCTTCATTGAAAGGAGTTTGGGAAGTCAAAACGACGACGGTTCCCCTCGAATAAATCGAAATATTTTACTACTACTGCTACCACACACATCCAAAATTTGCTTCTGTTGTAAAACTACAACAACACTGTTCGCACAAACACAAACACAATTCAGAATTTATTTTTTATCTTTTCCAGCTTTGCCACCTCTTCCCTCTTCTCCTCCCTCAGGAGAGAGAAGAGTAGAGAGAGAGAGAGTGAGAGCGCAAAACACAGCTTTCGCTTCGTAAAATCAAATTCTCTCTCGCTCTTAGGGTTTCCGTTTCCACCATTACCCCGCTTTCTCTATTCTCTCACATTCGCAATCACCTCCACTTCTTGTACGGAGATCGTCGTTTTCGTTTCCAGCTCTACGAATCCTCAGCCAAGATTTTCGGGGTTCAATCGGTGTGTTTTCGTGGAGATATATATTTTTTTTCGCGTATTGAGGTGAGATTTTCTTCTTCGGTTTAATTTGGTGAATTTTGAAGTTTCGGATTTATTAGAATGCGATTCTTTGAGTAAGCTTTGGACTGTACGCGTTTGTTGCTTTTTGAACTTGGTGAATTGATCTAGATTCTTCGTTCCTTTTGTGCCTGAATTGCATGATCCTGAAAACATTGTTTTCGCAAAGATTATACTGCCAATGTTGGCGTTGTTGGATTTCTAGTGGTTAATTATGCGTGCAATTGTGAAATGCGTTTCGTTTTCGTAGTGTGAAGTGTAAGAGTAATATTTGGAATTGAATGTATATTGTATGCCATTTGGTTCAAGGTTTTGAAAAAATGTTTAAAATTTGGCATAAAAAATGAAAAAAAAAAAGTATATTACGGATTTGAATGAAAAATTCAAGACTAAAATAACGGAAAAAATGTTTTAAAATTCGATATAAAAATGGGAATTAAAAAAAAATGTAAATAGACATCTGTACGAGTATGTTACGGATTTGATTGTAAAATTCGGAATCAAAAGAATGGCAAACATGTTTTAAAATTTGTCATAAAAAATTGAAAATTAAAACAATGCAAATAGACATCTGTGCAAGTATATTACGGATTTGATTGTAAAATTTGGGATCAAAAGAATGACAAACATGTTTTAAAATTTGTCGTAAAAAATTGGAAATTACAACAATGTGAATAGACTTCTGTACGAGTATATTACAGATTTGATTGTAAAATTCGGGATCAAAAGAATGGCAAACATGTTTTAAAATTTGTCATAAAAAATTGTAAATAGACATGTGATATGATTATATTAAGGATTTGAACAAAAAATTTGGGACTTGAAGAGCGGCTTAGACGGAGGGGCATCATTGTTATGGAGTGGTGTTACTTGTGTAAGAAGAATAGGGAGGATGTGAATTATTGATTCTTACATTATGATGGCTTGGGTGGTGTGGTTTGTGTTGTTTTGTATCTTTGGTGTCTGTTTGGTAATGTCAAAGTAGGTGCATGATTTGCTAGCTGCAGATAGAAAAGTTTGGGGTTGGTGGGATTTGGCAAGCAGCCCCTCTGTGTCTTATGTGGTGTCTTTGAGAGAGCGTAAGGCTTGTTGTCTTGCAGGGATTGAGCTAAGGGTGGCAAAATTTAAGCATCCTTTGCTGAAGACTCTTTATGATTGGACTTCACATTCTGTGGCGTTTACTATTGAGGCTTTAGACTTTTTGGCTTTTTTGGGCATTTGTTAGCTTTGTTTCTTCTTGTATCTTTGTTGTTGTTGTTGTTGTACCAGGTGCACACATCTAGTGACCTGGGTAGTTCTTTTCGTTATTAATAATTTTTACTAGTCAAAAAATAAAAATCCGATTTAGTAGCATTCTAATGCTATTTTAGTATAATTTCATGAGATATATATATTTTTATAAACAACCAACTAATTAATTGTTTAATATATTTAGTACACTTTTCCTACTTTAACTATGTTTTCAAGCACAATAAAAAATAAGTAAATGAATGAGAAGATGTTTATTATATTCCTCCTTTCACTTATGTATCTGAAAAATGAAAAGCAAACTAACAAACAAAATTATCTATTGTCTCATGTAATTTAAATAATTAAAATGATTATTTTTTTGTTCATTTGAAATGTAAGATTTGTGCACTATACCTTCATTTTATATCCCAATGATATAAAAATTTTAATAGATCAAGGAAAAAAATCAGTATCATAATATAACGATGAAAAGTAGATGTTTAATTATAAACATTAGAGTATGGCACTAAGAATACCAATTTCAATAATTTTATTATTGTATGTAATAATACACATTGAAACAATAAACAATTAGAGTATCAAAGTTTAGTCAAGTTGAAGTATTCTTGTTAAGTATATAGTGGAAATTGTTTTAAGAGAGATTTATTTATTTATTTATTTATTTAAATACGTAATTATGTGTAACATATAGATACAGTATAGCATGTCTATTTTAATTTAAGCTAGCAGCATTCAGAGTCAGTTTGTGTAATGCATTCTTATGAAAAACCCTGATACTAATATTATTTAAAAGCATGAGCTTTCTGAATTTTCCTGCTCTACGAGTGTACCTGTGATTATGTGTGTGATGGTCTGTTGTTTTGTTAGATGGAGTTGATTAGCAAGTAATATGTGGTAATGCTGATGCAATTGGGATTACAATACTATCGTTGTTCACAATTTAATATTGGCCATTCCAACCCCAAGGGGTAGTACAACTGGCCAGGGATTGCGTTTCATTAAGCGGAGGTCACTGGTTTGAATGTTCCCCTTGGGGTTAAATTCACTCATTCATGAAACAAAATGGTCATTCTATGCTGATTTTGCTAATTTTAGCGTACAGATATACAAGTTACTTTTCTCAATGGTATACTCTCTTGGTGGAAGTGGGAGAATGGCAGTCATGGCAAGGGTTCTTGCAGCTGGGAGCTACTCGCAAACCATGGCAGGTACGGTTACCATGAGGTTTCATACTTATACGGCCTTCCTATAGTCTCACCTGTTTGTGTAATGTGCAAGATAGTATGTTCAATCTATGCTAGTAAACATATTAAACTTTTTTTTGTATGAATTTTCGCCTCTCTCTCTCTCTATTTGTGTAGTGTGTGTTTCTAGTTTTTGGAAAATATGGAATAAAAAAGAGCTTGTTAGTAGATATCTTATGCCAGAAGTTATGAAATGATGAAGGCTTCCAATAATGGGAACTTAGCTAATTTGTTTTCAAATTAACCTGTTCAACTTTTAAACTTGATTTATATCTATGTGTGTGTGTGTGTGTGTGTGTGTGTGTGTGTGTGTGTGTGTGTGTGTGTATCCCTTTATGTATGTATACTTCTAACTTGAATTCTTATCACCATCTTCCTCCTCCTTTGGCAGAGGAAGTTGGGCACCTGAAATTAGCTGCTCAATACATCTGTAGAGAATTACGTGAGGCAGATGAAGCAAATTTGCTTGACGAAGAAGGTAGTTTTTTCAATTCTCTTGAAGCGCTATATCCAACATTTTTTTGCATGTACTTCAATTTAATGATCATTTTTCCTTTAACATAAAAGTCATATACTGTTGTAGTCATTAAAATAAAGAGGTGATTGTAGTGCGGGTTTCTGGCATAACTTTTAATATCATTTGATGGTGCAAACACTACATTTTTGTATTAAATGAATTAAAGAATATTAGCGACGTGGCATTCATTTTAACTGGGAACAAAAACTGGATATGATTGTTTGTCAGTAGAGAGGATGAAACCATGGTTTGTTGGCCCCTTTTCTTATAATTGTCTTGGGATGGAAGTTGTCCATCTAGTCTGTATGTTTCATAGATTCATACTACTTCTGATTTTTAAGGGAATTGTTGGGTATAATGCAAATAAACCCATTTTTTCCCATGCATGATGGTAGTTCTGGGGGGGGCCTATATGAGGTTTGAAACCCCATGGCACCCTTTGCCAATTTTTACAGAAAGTCAATTCCATGAACTGGTCAAACCAGTGAATGGTTCAGCAACTGGCAGTTTGGGCAGCCCATTTTCTCATATGATTTAAAATACACTATTTTCTAAGTGAAAAAACCCTGCTTGAAATCTGGTTGTGGTTTACTCAGTTGGACTGGGGAGTTCAGTTTGGGTTTGAAAACCATCCTTTTTTCATTAACATAATTGATTTACTCATCAATAAAAAAGGAGAGCAGTAGTAGTCCTTCAAGAAATGATGAAACTACTATGTAGAGGCCATGCTGATACATACTAGTGGAAGTGTCTTGGGAAAGCTATTCAAAATATATAAAATTAAGAAAGAATGAAAGAAAAGAAAAAGATGTGTAGAGTGAAAGCTCTGCTACTTTTTCCTCCTCATTGCAGATTACATCTTCTGACAAAGCCTTAAACTCTAAGCTCACAATGCCAAGCTGTGATGAGTTAAAATATTTGAATGGATGCTTTTCTCCATTTGTTTGTACTATTGGAAAAAAAAAAATCCTTGATCAGTGCCTAACAGTGTTATGAAGCAGTAAAATGTTGGCCAGGTCATTTTCGGCTTCATCTGAATGGTCATTTATGGATGGCTGCCCCACAATGTTTGAAGTGGTGTCTGTGGACAGAGAGGAACAGCTGGAGTTTTGAAGACATAGAGAAAACTATGCCTGATCTTTAATATATTTTTCTTTAGAACTTTGTTGGATTGGATGACAGTTTTGCATAGTCAGTCCTTATGTTCTGTTGTTGATTTGATAGATTCATGTACTTTGCGTGACTGATTTGTTTGGTCCCCAAGTTGTATACTCCTTGTATACTTGGGTGACTCTATTTTTTGATAGCAATAAAATTTACATTACTGATAAAAAAAAACTCATTTAAAAGAGCCCATGTGACACAAAACTGAGCCCTCAATGCTTTTAAGATGTTTCTTGAGCAATATATCATACGTTTATGTGTGCAATGTGACATAGATTTCTTCTAACCAGATTCAATTGACTTGTGTTGCTTTTGTGCACATCCTTGTTTAAGAACAAATACACCCCCCCCCCCCCCCCCCCCCCCCCCAAAAAAAAAAAAAAGAAACTAATCCCAAGGGGTAGCAAACTCAACTGAGGATCATGCCTTCCCCCTCCCTTGGGGCCAAAACTTACTTATCAAAGATATATATAAAAGAAATCATGCTCATAGGGTTAATTAAGTGGCAGATTGGGGCATTCTGACCTTATTGCTTTGGTTGAAGTTTTTTGATGATTTCCTTTTGCAGATATGCATGTCTTTGGTTTGAAGCCTATGTCTGAACCTTTGCATTTGGTAAGATTTGGCATCTTTATAAATCATTTTATATTAACATTTTACTGCTTCATGACATTATGGTATAGAAGCTGGTCTTGTAGAGATTGTTTTCATATATACACGATAGTTCTTTGCCTTTTTTGTTTTCCTCCTAAAAGGTTACAATATTTTCCCCCTTAGTTGGTCTGGGTGATATTTGAAAATTCTAAATTTTTGCATTCTTTAGGCTTCTTTATGTCAAATATACCTAAAGTAGTCTGATAAAAAAAAAAGTACATGAAGTAGTCTTCTTACAATAAATTTTTCCTTACTTATAAAAAAAGAAGAAGGAAAAATAGAATTTCTATTAAGTTCAAGCCATTTTTTTGCATGCAAACCATGGAAAATGCTTGCAAAATCTTTAATCTTATCATATGGGAAAATTTGAAAGGAAATAGGGATTTTTTAAAAAAATTTTTTTTTTATATATAATTCTGACCACATGATGGGTATTTTGCATGTGAAGGGTGTTAAATGCTTGCAAAATGTCTAATATGATCATATGGGAGCCTACTGTAATTTATGCTAGTGTATTGATTCCTTTTCACATGTAAGATGCTATTTAATTGCATATTTTTGCTAAGTGTGGTAATGATTTAGTAAACTTCTCCAAACAGAAATTATTAGAAACTAGTCTTGATCATCTGGTTAACTACGTTAACCCTCTTTTCAAAGAAGTTTGCATGAATTCGTGATTATTTGTAGTTAGCAGTTGCTATGATCTATGGTCTTGAGTCATTGGTTTGCATATGAAAGAAGTGGTTTGTGTGTTACTATAATGAAGATAAAATGGGACTAGTGCATCCCTGGATAATGACCAAAAAAAAGAAAAATGGAGGCTTAGATCAAAGGCTCGTTAATAGCAGATTTTGCCTTTGCTTCTAGGGTTTATATGGCAAGCTGTAAGCTTTTCCTTTTCTTCTAGCAGATTTTGAAAGAAATAATCACATGATCCTGTGAAACTGTTATTGTTTAAAATGTAGTCTTATGCCTGATTTAACAATCTCTCAACCTTGTTGCTTATTTCTTTTGGTGTCAAATAGTCATAGTATGTTTTCTCTTTATTTCATATTGAAGAGTCCTTTGTTAGGACAGGTTTTTATGTGAATTTGGATGAATACCTCACCTAAAACGAGAGTAGCTTGTTTAGTACATTTTTTAAATTTGGACCTGTTAGTTGCATCAACTAATTGACAAATGTGATCGATTTGGATTCTGTTTGTATTTGTTCACTTGGCAGATCTGCTTTTCACATAAGATTTATATTCACTTCTTTTATATGAATGTCAAGGTATGTTGCAATGCTTGCAAGAAGCCAGTAAAGGCCAGTCAATACGCGGCTCATGCAGGTTTGGAGGCTCTTCCTGCCTGCCCCCTCCCTTCGCCATTTTTTTTTATTTCATTATTAATAATTTTTTGTGGTTTAGAAAATTAGTCTTAGTGTCGCTTCGCATGCTTTATAATCAGCCAAAACATATCCATGCACCTACATGGAATTTGAGAATAGAAGTTGTACAAAAAGGGAAAGGGTTGTTGGGCAGTAATTCCTATTTATTGGTTATTGCCTAAATTCTGATTGTCATTGCAATAGTCACAGAGCTGTAGATTTGTTCTGCATGTGATGAAATGTGAACATGACCCCCAATTTCACACCTAATTGAGGACCCAGTTTCTTTTAGAACTTATTGTTTGTTGACTTACATGGGGTGTTTCCCAATCGGTTGCCAAATGTTACTAGTTGGGATCTTAGCTGTAAGTCTTTGTGGATGTTGGTTCTGGTGCTTCACTGAAGGTGGTTTTTTTTCCTTTTATTTATTTATTTTTTTCTTTTTCAGAACTCTGTAGGTCACTGAATTGTACAGAAGAAGTTATTTTGGAGCTTAATGGCAGTACAGGGAACAGGAAACCTCCAAGGAAGGAGAGAAAGAAATTACTTACCGCTTATGCTAGTATCCTTTAAAACGAAAAATCTTGCCCTGAAGTGAAAAATACCCTAATATCTGGAGCAATTTAGCAAATCTATTGTTTTGTTTGGAAACATTTTCTGGATTATTTGAGTTTTGAATTTTATATTCTGTTGCGGGATGAATTTTTTTATTTATGGTTCTTGACATCTCTTAGTCCAAGCTACTCCAGTTAGGGAGCAAGAAAAGTCTGAACCCCTGGATGCCGATGAAACTGCTGCATCTGAATACCAGTTGGGGAGTCAAGTTCGAATGGCTTCCTTCGCCATGGATGCAAAAAGTAACTTCATTTGTTCTAATTTACATCGTCATATCCATTTAGTAATATATATACTCTAGGCTGTAAAACCTATGTGTGTGTGTATATATGTATATTTTAACTTGGGAACCTTTTTAAAGTAGTGTCCTTTGGACTCGCCTCTAGGCTGTAAAACCTATGGCAAATGATCCCCCACCTGCCAAAACTGATATCTATTTAGTAATATTCTAGCCATAAAATATAAACTGAGCAAATTCCTGAGAAGAAATTTCGATATAGTAATAGTAATAATTAAGAAAGATAAAAGCTGAGGTTAATCCAAAATCACAAGAGAGAGAGAGAGAGAGAGAAAGAGAGAGAGAGAGAGAGTGATGGGGGTACGTCAGAAAGAATTAGAGAAACCTGTACATTGTTACTCTAATCAATATATGGTGGCAAACACATCAATGCTTTGAGAATAGAACTTCCAAACATAAAGCATATCACCCTAATGATCAGCTAATAGCTATTGAAGGTCACATGTTATGCTACTGTGGAACTAAGGTAAAAAATTTTGATCGAAAATTTTCCAGTTGTCAAAAAAAAAAAAAAAAGTTTGATATATACTCCATAGATTGAAACCATTTCTTGTAGCTAGATTTGGTGATTAATTCAGTAGATAACTGTTCTAAATTTCTTGTTTAATGTATGTAAGGTTAGGACAAAAGAAATAGGAACTATACTAGAACCTTTAAGATTAGATATCAGCTACAATGGAAGGGCTCTTTGGAGATACTTCCACAGATTTTTATTTGAACACTTTGTAAAAAATGTCATAATGAGATATGGAAGAGGCCTTTGACCTTGTATTCTATTTGATGTTTGTGGTGTAGATGAGATATTTGTTTCCCTTATAGCGGTTTTCTTTTGTATCTTTTGTCTTGGTTGATACTTAAAATCATTTTGTCAAACAAACTTATTGTTGTCATAATATTACTATCTCATTTTTTTTTTGCCTGCCTTAATTTTGGTTGATTATTATCCACAACCCCCCCCCCCCCCACCCCCCCACCCCCCCCAAAAAAAAGGCTTTGGTTGATTACTGTAAACACCTTCCACAGATTTTTATTTGAACACTTTGTAAAAAATGTCATAATGAGATATGGAAGAGGCCTTTGACCTTGTATTCTATTTGATGTTTGTGGTGTAGATGAGATATTTGTTTCCCTTTTAGCGGTTTTCTTTTGTATCTTTTGTCTTGGTTGATACTTAAAATCATTTTGTCAAACAAACTTATTGTTGTCATAATATTACTATCTCATTTTTTTTTTGCCTGCCTTAATTTTGGTTGATTATTATCCACCACCCCCCCCCACCCCCCCCCAAAAAAAAGGCTTTGGTTGATTACTGTAAACACCTTTCAAATCTAAGTCACTGCTGCAAACAGTGATGCTTATGATGTTTAGTAACTCCTTTGACTAAAATGGTATTATAAAGGACCCCTCATTCTTTTCTTGTCCCCCTTCCCTTTTAAATGATTGTTATATCGCTAGACCTTTCACTGGTAGAGTAAACATGGGGATGAAATATACCACTGTATCCTACAACTTGAAAAGATATGTTCAATGTTTGTAGAGGTAACTGAACTTTAATTTTTTGTGTATCTGTGTGGCTTCTCATGGAAATGCTTTCTCACATAAGCAGTCAATTTTTTTTTTTTTTTTTCTCTCATTTAAATAAATAATCTGTAATTGTCTGTGAACATAAAATTTAGTCTATTCATTATAAACATCATGCAGCAAGCCCCATACAGTTGGGACTTGGGACTACAGATTTCTTGAGTTAAGCTAAGTTGTATTCATTTTTCTTTGCATTTTTTTTTGGCTTAGTGATATAGCCTAGTATATGTTGTAAATTTGTTAATAATTCATTACTGTTTACTTTCTGCATACAAGTTTGTCTATAACTTTGTTGCAAGCGCAAACTTTTTTTTTCCCTAACTATCTAAAAAAAAAGTTTGTGTTTGCAATGAAGTTATAGACTTCACTGTTTCAGTCTAGCATGGTTAATTAAACTTTTTTTTTTTTATTTTAATAATTTTTTAAAGGAAACTCAGCACGTGCAGATGCAGCATCTATGATGGATGTTTCAGGAGTTATTTCTGGAAATATGGACCACTCAGCCTGTGTAATGCCTCCTCCAACAAAACGTTCTAAATTGTATGCTTTCTTTGTTCCTGTGATGTTATGATTCTTTGAATGCTGATTATTTGCATTTTTTCAAGTGATCTGGATTTTGAACATACATAGTGCATTAGAGTAGTCATTTGTTTCATTAAGTCATCTATTCTTTATACATTGTGGTTGGTCTCATGCCACCCGTAAAAATATTGCATTCTTATGTTCAAGACACCTTTTTCAATAAAGAAGTCAAAGATAGAGATCTTATCAAAGTTCTTTTGAGCTAATTGCAAAAGAACGGGTTGGAGGGTGAGGTGATGGGTTCAAGGCCTATTTGGTGCCTGGTAACTTATCAATGAAAAAAGTTCAAAAAAATTCTTCATTCATGCTACTTCTATGGACCCTTATGAAATTTTATTGTCGGTTTTAATATATTATGCATTCTCTTTGTCGCTCTTGTAGGATAACAACTGCTCATGGACTTCTATCAAATGATCTAGAAACAGCATCTGTTGTTACAAAAAGCACAAGTACGTTGGATGCGTTCCCCTGTAAGGCTAAATTTATATTTGTTGAAGTAATGCTGTTTCCTTGGCAATATTAGAGCAGAATAGTCTCTAGTATCATTTATCTAATGCATACACAGTCAAATAGTAATGCCTATCGAATCAAGAATCATCAATCTTATAATTTTATATATATATATATATATATAAATCATCAATCTTATAGGCGTTGAACCTATATCTTATGGAAATTCTAGAATTTTCTTGAATTATCAAAGCATAATGTAATTCAATAGCTTCTGCTTTCAACTAAGATATTTTGTCACCAATAGCTTTCTATCTGATGCTTATACTGTCTTTGGTGGGACTTGGGAGAAAAATTTCCTCTTCCATTATATATATATATATATATATATATATAAATCATCAATCTTATGGAAATTCTAGAATTTTCTTGAATTATCAAAGTGTAATGTAATTCAATAGCTTCTGCTTTCAATTAAGATATTTTGTCACCAATAGCTTTCTTTCTGATGCTTATATTGTCTTTGGTGGGACTTGGGAGAAAAATTCCCTCTTGCATTCTATCTCTTAGTTTTATCTTTATCCTTGTGGCTCTCCTTCTAATGACTACGTCTAGTGATGCTTCTTCAGCTTTAGATGTTGTCTATATATACTTACTTGATAAAATCTATGAAGACCACAATTACTGTTGAATAATAGATGTGGTAATTCTAATCATTGCAATTTTAAGAATGTCAGTTTTCAATCTTAAGTTCATTTTTTATTGGAAATTTTCAATTCATTGTTATGGTTCATATATCAGAATATATTCATACATATTTTCACTTAGATATTGGTACTCATGTACGATATTGCTTTGTATATTCATGTGCAACTTGTTTCCCATGCTTGTGTGCAGGCAGGGATTCTCCGAAAGGGACAAATTCAGAAGGTGAAATGCCTAATGATTGTGTGATTGGCTATAAAAAGTGTGGGCAAATCCATCAATCGTGCCTGCCGACTAAAGGTTCTTTTTTTTTGGGGGTCTGGTTTATGTAGTCTGCTATATATATATATATATTCTGCTATATTACTTCATTGAATCATATTGAAGAATATTGCAACTACTATCCTGTAGCTTAATACACATGTATTAGTTATTTTTCTCTGATTTCTTGACTTTGGAGTGCTTTCTGGATCCACAGTGACAAAAATTATTGTGATGTAATCCAATCAGATATTCCAGTTCCTCTTGCTACCAAAATATACTACTCACAAAGAAACAACCGTCTCCGTTCAGCACTTAATCATCTTTACTGTGAGGCATCAACTAAGGAACTTTGCAGTGACATGCCAAGTTCAAAAACAATCCAGGAAAACATGATGCCCTTACAAGTTTCATCTCCAAGGGACTCTTCTGCTGAAACAATGGGTGACAAGCTCAAAAGGAAGGTTTGTCCCTGTTCTTTATTACTTTCTGAGGCTGATTGTGTACACATGCACTTGTTGCAGGGAGTTGTACGTGACTTGTTCTTTTATCAATAGAAATTTATGAAAGAGATATCATTTGAAATATCAAGTCTTTATGCATCCTCAAGGCATCACTTTTTTTTAAAAATTTTTTGAAAGCTACATTTGTACAATTTCCGAAATCTTGCTTACTTTTAATTGAATAGCAAGAAAGGGTGCAAGGCATGTAAAATGAATTTATGAATCTTCTTTTTTTGTTTGTGATTTGAAAATTTCCTTTTTTGTACTCTCTACTCATATTTTTAAGCATGTAGAAAGTGGAAAAAAGAAAAGGAAAGAAAAAGATTTAGAGTGGCTTATCGACTAAATTCACACTCTAAAAAAAAAAAAAAAACTAAATTCACAGAGTTCCTACTCATTGTTATTAACATATCTTCTTTTACAATGTTACTCATTTTAGTAATGCTGTTGTCGTAGCTCTAGAATTCCTGCAATATAATAACTGACTAATTGACTCTCTATGTTTGATGTTAGTAATTATAACAAAAAGAGATTAGAAGCTTAAGACGAACCTCTTATATATGTGATATAGCCACATAAAGCTATGATTAGTGCATTTCATATATTTATTTTATCAGTACACTTCTTGACATCCTGCAGATTGCATGAATTTATTACAAAGGAACATAAAGCTGTTATTATGCCTTGAAAAGCAGGGACATATAAACACCTTGTCTTCTGTGCGAAGTCCTGATCAAATTCTTGCACAGAGTTCGGAACTATGCTTGGGTAAATCTGGAAGATACCTCTCAGCCGGTAGCTTCTCAAATCAGTTTACTGTTGATAATGTTCTGAGGCCTCAGCCTGCTCCCGTTGGATCGATGAGAAGCAACTATCTTTCAAAGCCTTATTCATTGGCAGGCAATTCAGGTAGTCCATTGCTAAGGTTTACTACAGTTCCACATTTATAAAATTTTCATTTGTTGCTTATCAAATAAATATATAAATTTCTTCATTTCTGGGTCAGCTGCTAATTCTAGGCATGATCTTTCGCTCTAAGCTAACAAATTATGTGCTTTTTGGTTTTGGGGGGGGGGGCAGGGGGGAACTTGTTTGCTAAGCTCATAAGCAGTTAGAGGGGGTGCAATATTTTTGTGAATGAGCTCACTTCATTTTGACAAGAACTGTTTTTACCACAACTTATAGGCCTTATTAGGTTCAATATCTAACATTTTTGCATCCCTTCTACAGAAGCAATGCTACTGACAAATATATGCACAGCCCGTTTATCTTTCTTTCTTCCTTTCCTTTTTTTTTGTTGGTCCTTGATAGATATGATAGGATTTCAACCTATGCCATCCACTCCATGATAATTGCTCCTATTATCAAGCACTAATTGGTTTTTGGTATAGGCAAGGGTTCAAACCAAAGATTTCTTATTCAACGATAAAAGACTTTACCATCTGAGCTAACTAGAACCCACTCGTTTATCATCATATGTATACTCCCTTCGTATTTCATTTGTTTTCTTTTTCCATGTTATTTATGGTGCAATCTACTATAAAGCTGGCAAGTAAGTTGTACATACGCGTGATGTCTTTTGGTCTTGTAGGAAAACCACTGGGGACCATGCAGCAGCCAAATGGAAGTGTTCCTGTTATATAGGAGTCCTGGTGGGATTTTTGCTAGGCAAAGGTGTAATTAGCCCGATACATGAGGTTAGGAATTAGAATCCCATTTTGAAACTGATAAAGCAAATGAGTCAAATTGTTTATTCCAGCCTTCTGCATTACTTGATCTCTGACCTATGTTCATAGTTAATGAAAATGGAGGAAATTTTATTTCGGCATTTTCTCCTGATTTAGATTGGAGTAGGAAGAGTTTTTTTATTTTTTTTGGCTTTGCCAATTGTATATTTTCTCTTCCTTAAGTATTTGTATTGATCAATTGTTCATATTTTATTTTGTAAAGAAGCAGGATTTGCCAAGGTAATAATTGGAAGAAAAATTAAATAAATAAAATCTCAGCAAAAATAAAAATTGAAGAACCTTGAGTGAGTGCAACAGCAAGCACATTGCCTTCCATGTGTTCTGAATTTTTGTTTTCATTGTGAATCTGTGGTAATGATTTATTATGGTGTTAGATCTTCTAGGATCTTGTAAAGGAAGAACTGCCCTTATCTGGATTTCAAGCTTCTGCTGAATTTCCAATCACAATTGACCAAACTCTACTGCCAGAAGCAAAGGGGCTGGAAGTAAGTTTTTGGAATGAAATATTTCGCACTTTTTGGACAGGCAGTAATGCGGGTAAGCTAAACGAGGCTGCAGAATAACAACAACAGACCATTGAGTTCCACTTAATCCTTTTGAAGATTTTATTTTTCTTTTATTATTATTTTTCAAGTGGCAAAACTCACTTAAGATCTTATATCTTTATAATGTCATTGATGATGGCAGCATCTGAAGGATAGTAAAGTGAATTTCATGAATACATGTCATTTTTATTGTGGCTATTCAAGGTTTGGTGGGAGTGCAGACCTGGTGCTCCAATTCAATGAGATATCAATTAGGAATCTCCATCAGGCGGGACCTGGTAAGTTGCCATTCTCAATTATGCATGTAAGTGGCATAAGACTAATGTTTGAGTGACAGCAACAGACTTGGACAGCTTCTTTTGTTTGTGCTAATGTCTGGGACTTCATTTAATTATAAAGTAGTTTCTCGTTCGTAAAAAAATATCTACTCTCTTATGAACTGTAGGATACATTGGGCAAGCATACAGTTGCAACTTTTAGGATTTATATTTTGTATAAAATGATCAGAGTATGTATTCTGATGGTGACATTACTCTACAGGAATCTGTGGTTTTGGTTCATGGTGCGGCACAAAGGGCCAGCTAGGGTGCTGCCACTTATTTTACCGAAGGTTGTACTGCTGATAGTATATGATACCTGATTTATAGCCTCTCATAATCTCGAGAAATTCTTCATTCTTATGGGAAGATAGGGCCCACACCTTATGAGAGGAGGGAGGACTCCTCCTGTAAGATTGAATAATTTCTCCATAATCTCAACATCTATAGGTTTTAAATGCTTGCAACACTCTCAAATACCCAACATCCCCCCCTCACCCGTGCCCTCTCGCCCCCTCTACCAAAGGTTGTACTGCTAATAGTGTATGGTACTTGATTTAGAGCCTCTCATAATCTTGATAAATTATTCACTCTTACAGGAAGATAGGGCCCACACCTTGTGAGAGGAGGGAGGACTCCTCCTTTAAGACTAAATAATTTCTCCATAATCTTCACATTTGTGTTTGACGGTATGGACCTCTTATAAGCTTTAAATGTGTGTACTCAATATGGATACCCAATATCCCCCCTCTCTCGCTCCCACCCAAATCTTTTCTTAATTTAATTGGGTAAGTTGCATATCCACTTAATGGGTCTCAAATGCTGATCCACCACGATTTAGACACTTATGCTTTGTTTGGATGTTAGAGAAAGGAAGGGGAGTAGAGTAGAGGGAGGGAGACGCTCCGTTTGTTTCAATATAAAATATTTTCAAATATAAAATATTTTACATGTAAACATTTTCAAGAAAAAATTTTCAAGTGTTTGGATTGAGCTCAATACGAGAAAATGCAAATACAAACCAACAACCAACAACCACCACAAACCTAATCACCACAATCATCACCAGCTGCTTAAATCACAATCGGAGAGAAAAAATTAACAAAAGCCAGCCAGCCAGCTAGCCATTGCAGTCCACTTAGCCACCACTGCCCACAAAACCACCCAGCCCCCATTGCAACCCCCAAGCCATTCCAAAAACCCAAATCATGAAGGAACGAAAAACCCACTCACTCTCAGTGATTTCAGATCAGAAATCTTAGTAGCAACGTTTCTAGATTTGAAACTAGATCCAAGCAACGAGCAACGGAGTGGCAGTGATAGCGACCTTGGGCCTCTCGCGGCGACTTCTCTAACGACAAAACAAGTCGAGATTTGATGGTGGTGCCACCTGAATGGACACAGAGAGCAGCAAAGGGTGCTGGCTGAGTGGAGCGAAGAGTGGCGTGCTGGTGGGTGCTGTCGCTAGTTTGGGCAAGTGTGAGAGTGGATGAGTAAAGTATGAGAAAGAGGGAGAAAGTGACGGGTGTGAGGCTGTGAGATTTTTGTAAAATGTTTTACACTTGTTTTTTGGTAAAATATTTTACAAGTTTTTACACACAAAGTTTTAGTCAAAGGAAAATATTTTACAACTTTGACTATATTTTACATGCAATCAAACACTTGAAAATGGGAAAATATTTTATGAAAAATATTTTATATCGAAACAAATAGTGTTAATTACTTTGTTTGGAAGTATTTTAAGAAAGGAGGGGGAGGGATTTAGAGGGGTTTTAACTACTTTTAAGTTCAAATTCTTCATTTTTAATTCTTCCAAATTGGAGAGATTTGGAGGGAGAGTAGAGTACATAAATTATTGACCAAATGAATTATCCAACTTACCCTTACTATATTAACAAAATTAATTATACATCAATGTTGCAAGTCTATTTTCAAATAGGGGTAAATTTGTCTATTTAAAAATATTTAATCATTTCCTCTCTTTTCTATCCTAATTTTTAAAATATTCAAACAAGAGAAAATGTTAAGTACTTCCCTCCCCTTACTTAATTTTTAAAACATTCAAATATAGTAGATGATAACTATTTTCCTTCACTCTCCTCTCCACTAGTCTCCTCCCATCTACTCTCTTTCCTCTCTAAACTTCCAAACCGGCCATTAGTTGTATGTATATTGTCTCCTACCACGTAATCATATGGTTTTTATTGGGTAACTATAGCTTAAACTTATATTTTCAAAATTTTAAATGTACAAACCTATTCATTAATCAAATGTGATGGAGGTTCCTCCCGCCCCCAACACACCACCCCCCCAACAAAAAAAAGAGAGAGACAACTGTTTAAGCAGCATTGAGCGTATTCCTTAAGCTAAGCCAAATAGGTTCTAGACTAGGAATTGATTTTTGATTTGCCAATGATCTTTGAATCAAATTTCATATCATCTTAGCCCTGAGGGTTCAACTTACTGAATACTCTAGCTACTCGTTCTTGGGGAAAAAAAGAGTTGGCTTTTGGTTAATCACAAATTACAAACGATGGTGAGGTAAATTTTTATTGCTAGGATGTTTTCATAGCGGCTTTAATCTTGTCACTTCCCTATAGGCCTAAAGATGGAACAAAGGTGACAAACGTTGGTCTTGTTCATAACCCATCATGAAAATCATGTCACAAAATGCTTTAAAAATTTGTTTATATTTAAGCAATTAACGTTCTGTTTGTTTCGAAGTAAAATATTTTCAACAGTGAAAATATTGTACATGTAAAATATTTTACTGTAAAATATTTTTATTTTCAAGTGTTTGGCAAGTGTTTGATGTATCCTAAACATTTGAAAATGCAAACATACACCAACCACCACATACATAGTCACCATTAACCATTGCAAAGCCAGCCACCACAAACCCAACCAACACAGTTACCGTCATCCACCAACCACTCCATACCCAGCCACCACCAACCACTGCAAAGCCAGCAGCCACCAACCGCCCCAAATCTAGCCACTACACTCACCATCATCCACCTACCCACCATAATCTCATCCAATCGGCCACCATCATCCACCTATCCACTGTTATCCCATCCAATTGGCCACCGTCATCAACAACCCAAACGCTCAAGACCGACGAAACAAACCCAAACATAGTCATCGGATCTCTATTTCTGGAAAAAAAAAAAAACCAACCTACAAAGTATCGAGCTCCTAGGAGTGAGCAAATGTCAAATGTTTTACCAAAATTTTAAGTGTAAAATATTTTACATAAATTTGCTTAGATTGATTTGGTTGACTGAAAATATTTTACTTTTGACCAAATATTTTATTGAAAAACAAACACCACAAAATTGAAAAATATTTTCTTGAAAATATTTTACATCGAAACAAACAGAATGTAAATAGGGGAGCACTAAAAATAAGTGGTAAGATTGTTGTGAGGAAGCTTCTGTCTCTGTTATTATCGTATTGTTCACATGGTTAGTAAGGCCGGCATCTGTCTTTTTCTTTGTTCAAAGTGTCACGAATTTTTTAACCTTTGAAAAAGAAAGTCACTTACCTATGAATTGGTATCCACTTGCGTTTTCCCGAGCAAATTGAACGAAGGGTGGACATTGAGTATTCATATTCTTTTCCTTTCATGGATGCATATTCTCTGTTCCAATTTGCCAGCTATGCTTATTATATTTATTTATCGTTTCTAGTTGTGTCCTGTGGGGAGTATATAAATATCATGCTTTCCTAGCAAATATAATATGAGAAATGACAGCTCCCAAACACGACGCCCACGAGGATACAAGTAAAAGAATCTTCTGTTTCGGTTTTGTATTATTGGTTTTCTGAGAATATTTAACGGTGCATGGTAAATGGTAAAGGAAGTGGTACATTTTTTTTTTGTTTGGAGAGCATACTTCCGTTGTTTTATGGGGTCTGAAAAATAAGTTGGATAAAACTGAAGTTTAAAAAAAATATACTTAGACTAAATAAATTGAATAAACTAGAAATAAACTTGGGCAAATAATATAAACTTTTGAAACATCTAAAATGTTTTGAGCAAACTTCAAGGGAATTGAGTCAGTGACTCTTTACGTGTGGAATATTCGAAGAGGTTTGGATATTCTCATTTGTTCAAAAAAAGATATTGTGGGCAAATAGGTACAAATTTTTCATTTTTTATTCTGTTTTACTTTGAATCAAATTGCTTTAGGAATCCTTCTTAATATATATATATATATATATTTAAATGTAAAATTCATTGGCCTCCAAATACGTTTATTCTTCATAAGGTCTCATATTCATTATTCGCTCTTCGTCGCTTTGCTGATTAATGGTCACCGTTTACATTGATGTTTATTTATTCAATTACTAGTCACCTTTTGGATCTGGATATGAAGAAAAAATTATTTTTTAGTCCCGTGTGATTTGATTAGACAAATATTAAGATAGATTAACAGACAAAAACCCTCATCTTCCTCTTTGCTTCCAAGGTAAAGCTGCGGATTCTTGTAATTTTATATATATTCTTGTTATATTCTGTTCACAACTTTATATAATTAAAAAAAAAAAATCCTTTTCCAATTGGTGTAGTCAATACAAATACGATCGGATTCTCTGATGCCTACCCACGTATATACATCAAAATTCTAAAGGTTTCATTTTCGCATCTGGTTGTATAACACTCGCTGTTAAGTATTCAACAGTATTTAGTATTATTGATCATATCGATTTCACATCTTCCATTGAGACATTACATTTTCTTATTTTTGGCTGAGACGTTGACACCCTATTTGTTTTTTCATTTGGAGTTAAACTAAAATTGACAGTATTTCTTTATATATATATATACAATATACTAGCCTCATCACATGTGATGAGGCTTTATTTATTTATTTTGAGTTTAATGTAATTTTGTCAATTTGAATTTATCTATTGTTAGTGAGGTTACACATGAAGGAATTTTTAAGAAACTAAAATTTATAATTTGAAATGGAGTAAACTGTTGGTTTAGTGTTTGTTAATTTTTAGGAAAATTGAAACAAACGGTGTGAGATATATTAAAATAAGAAATGATATGTTCACAATATTTTTATAACAAATCCTAAGTGGAAAGTTGTTATTGTTAGGGTGAAAAAGTAATCTTAGTGTTAGGTTCAAATTTGAACCAATAACAATTAACCACCTATGATTTGTTGTGAAAATGTTGTAAAATTATTGTAGATGTAGTATCTCTCATATTTAAATAGAGAGTGTGCTAATTTTTGACATTTTATGAAGTCATAAGTAACTTTCTAAATTCTCTTAATATATACTAGCCTCTGAGCACGTGCGTGAGATTCTTTTATTTTTTGGGTAAAGATTAATAATTTGCATTTATTATAATTTGGAATTTCTACTTTTTTCAATCAAAAAAAAAAAAAAAACATGAGGGTGTGATGAAAAAGAAAAAAAAAATGAATACGTGGGGTGAGTTTTGTAGATTGGAAGAGTTTTAAAACTAATAAAAAAGTTATCCTATTTTATAGGGAGTTAGTGAGTAGAAGTAGGAATTTAAATCAACATAAAAGTAGGAGTTTATTAGAAGTAGGAAGGCATTTTAATGTAGAAGTAGGAATTTATTATTTTTATCAATTTATTATTTTAACCCAATTTTTAAGTTTTAGGTAGAGGTATTTTTGACAGTAAAAAAAACAATAACTAACTTTTTTTGCCAATTACTATTTTAACCCCATTTTTAAGTTGTTGGTTAATTAATGTAGAGGTATTTTTGACAGGAAAAAAAGCAATAAATAATTTTTTGAGTCCTCTTAATATATACATATATATATATATATATATATATATATATAACCGAAATTTTTGAAACTCTCACAATTTTTCACGTCAGCAAAATATTTAAATAAAATTAATTTTGTTTAGTTCAAACTTAACAAGAAGTGAAACTCTATCTCTCTAATAAGTCAAACTTAAACTCAAACTTATCATTATCATTTTTTTAAACAAAATTATTCTGTTTAATCCAAACTTAATGAGGAGTGAAATTCTATTTCTCTAACAAATCAAGCTCAAACTCATTATTATCATTTTTTTAAACAAAATTATTTTGTTTAATCCAAACTTAATGAGGAGTGAAACTCTATCTCTCTAACAAGTCAAACTTAAACTTAAACTTAAACTCAAACTCATCATTATCATTTTTTTAAACAAAATTATTTTGTATAATCAAAACTTAATGAGGAGTGAAATTTTATTTCTTTAACAAGTCCAACTTAAACTTAAACTCAAACTCAAACTCAACTATTGATAATTTATCTCTAAATTTGTGAGGTTAATCATGAACTCTATAAAAAAAAAAAAAAACAAAGCAAATCCCAATATATTTTTTAAAGCTGAGTAGAGGTATGAGCTTTTCTTATGTTATTTTCTTCTTCTCTAATTTGTTAAAAAAATCATTTTATGGTTTTTCATGTATTTCTTAAAAAATAATTTTCGTATAAGAACCACCAAACTTTCTTTAGTCATTTTTTTACAAGATAAAAAAGCTTGCAAACTGAAATTATTCTTTCGAATGTAACTCATCTTTCTCTTATATCTCTATTGTTTAGTCATATATATTTTGTTTTATTTCAATAATTTCTAAGCAGTGAATCATCTGATTCTTTAATATTTTTTAGTATTTCAAAAGTTTTAATATCTGAATTTTTTAGTTATTTTTTCACCATATCTGAAACTGTTTGACAAATTTTTTGTAAGCTATTTCACGTTCAAGTAATGATTTTTTTATCAAATTGTAATACAAATTGAAGTCATACAAAAAGCAAGTCATGTAATGATGTAGTTTCTTAAATTTTTTATAAAATTATTTTAGTTTACTTTGCAAATAAGTAAGGTCCTGTATATAGTACATATTAGTGACTAATTTTCATAATTTTAAATTGTCACTATATATATATATATTGTTTATTCTAAGCGTGAGCGGGGGAGATAAGTATATGAATTTCTAGATTGTTCAAGAGCCTTATCTTGCAAGGCTTTGATTTGACAAAGAGGATTTCAAGATAGTGTTGGAGTGTGTCTCATCCTTTTTACTATTTCTTTAGTGATTTAACTTTTTTTTGTTTGTTTCTTATTTTTATCAATCTTTTTGTATCATACAGCTTTCTAGTAAACTTTCCTATTCGGAAGAGTCACTGAGAGAATATGTTCAGAAAAGAAAAAAAAGGAAAACTATAGGGTCTCTTTGATAGGACTTAAATTTTGTAGGTTATTAGGCTTAAAATGGGATCTGTCTATCAAAAGAGAGAGAGAGTGAAAAGAAAAGGGACCAGTGTAAGATTGAGTTCTAATAATTGAGATTGAAATAAGTTTTACGTAAGTTAAGCAATTAAGTTTTAAAAAATTATACCTAACAAGCCGACTAAGCCAATAAAGCGAATAAATGAACTAAGTTAAATCTTCCCTGTCAAATACATATTGAAAACAAAATTGTGGGGAGATGGTAATAACCAGATCTCAAGCTAAAAGAAGAAACAAAGCTGACAAAATATATACTTTAACATTGATATGTGTTTGTATAATAAAATAAAGAATTATATATATAATTATTTTTTTTATGAGATATATATATATATATATATAATTCTTTGTTAATGTTATATTTGTTGCAATAATAACTTGTAATTTCTGCCTAACATGTTCGTTTTAATCTTAATATACATGTCAATTTTATGTTAATTTGGTGCTATTTATTATTTTATCTAATAAATTTATGTTTCAATAAAATTTTAAAGAATACAAAACTTGATATACATTTAAAAAAATCATGTTTAGTATACGATATTGAATTTTCTACCTAATCTCTACAAATTGATTAGATATTGAATGTAACGTGTGGATTTCAAAAACATTAAAAAAAAGAGTTTTTAAATTAATTTTTAGTAATTAATGACATATAAATTTGTAAAAATTAGTAAAATTTGTAATATTTCTAACATTACTCCAATATTAATATGTCACATTTAGTGATAAGAAATGCAGAAATTCATTTATAAATCATGATTTCTAGTGAGATCTATAAAATAGTGAATCGTGATATTTAAGTTAGCTATTTAATAACACAAAGGCACCCAAAAAAAAAAAAAAACCAAACAAGCTTGACCTAAATAATCTAAGTTTCTGACCAAGAAAGAAAACAGATAATGTCATTATTGCCCCAAATAAATAAATATAATTCTCTTATCATTGTTGTCGGAGTCCGTGTTTTTTGACTTTATTCCACTAAAAATATTAAAAGGCCGTCTAAAACAAAGTGGAAGTATAAACAAAAAAAAAATTTGTAAAGAAAACGCCGAACAAAAACTTTCTACTTTTTCAGCGTCCCAGTACCGTAGTCTCTCTCTCAATGACTACGCAGCCCGCAATATTTCTCTGTACTGTCCGCCCATTGATTAAGGCTTTTTGACTTTTGATAGCTTCATTTAGATAACCATTGGTAGGACCCATTTTGGAGTTATTGTATAAATAATACACTATTGGAGTTGATAGCTTGATATTATTAAGGAGATATTATTGAGATGGGCCCACATCCTTAATACCCAACTTCTACCTTTAAATGGTTCCAACCAAAAAAAAAAAAACCTACCTTTCAAGTTTCAACTTTCAACTAGGGAAAACGATTTAAATTATTGAAAAGATTTAAGATTAGTTAGAATTTCCAATATAATTTTATATAAAAAAGAGAATAGAGGGTTGCTTCACTCAATATATAGAAGATAAAGGTTTGTTTAGTAAGAGTATTTAAATATAATTTTTTAATTTACAATCTATAAAAATGGTGGGTCTTGCACTTAAATTTATTGTTTAATGTTTAGCTAATATTTTTAAAATACAATTGTCTAAAAACTATATCATATTTTCTTAATTTAAAACAGAATTTTGAAATCGAGTAAGGGGTGTTTTCAGAATGCAAATTTTTTTATGATATAATTGTAAATAAATTGAAAGTGGTAGACTCCACATATTTGCTCAAACTCTTTTATCTCTTAAATGAAGAAATTTATCTTTATCACAAAAAGAATTCTTACACTTCAAATTTGAAACTTATGATTAAAAAAAAAATATATATGATGAGCCCTATTCCTTTTCATTATCCACAAAAAAAAAAAAGAAAAAAAAAGTAAACTACAAATTCTACACGTTATTTTTTGTAAATATATATTTTTTAAATCTCAAAAATAAAAATAGTTTCCCAAACAATTATTTTTCTTTTTTACTATTTTGAAAATTATTCTTAAAAGTGGGAGCCAAACACGCAATTTATAAAAATTATTATCTGAAAACTAGTTTCAAGTTCAATTTTTTGAAATTTTTTTTATATTGTTTCGAAAACAAAAACAAAAATCTTCTTACCAATCAAACACTAAATAGTTTATCAAAATTAATTGATGTTTTGGCGTTATGATAGAACAATTATTTTAGAGCGCGTTCATATCTAACCAAAAAAAAAAAAAAAATCAGCCAAAGGTTCTGAGTAAGATGCTATCCCTTTAAAAAAGTGACAATTACAAATCACAAAAGTGAAATTAATTATTGTTAATTTAAATCAATAATTTAACAATTAATTATTACGATTTTGAGAACTTTAAGCCATAAGTACTTCTGGTTTTTATTTATTTTTTAAATGTAAGTATTTCTGGATACTAATTTGTTAAGTTATTACATGTATTGCACAGAATCCATAAATAAATTATGGGAGGATTTTTTTCCTAAATAGAAAAAAAAAGGATAAAATTGTTTATCAAAGTTAATCATGAATTTTAAGAAACTTTCACCTACAAATTACGAACGAGAGGATATAGCTCTCACAATTTTAATGTTCTGTTCGGTTACAAAATCATGCTATTAATTTTGATGTTTATAAGTCAACAAATAAACACTACTAATCCCCTGTCTTATCTTTCTATACTTTATCACAAACTCGAAAGCACACTTATCTAGTTATCTGCAGGGGCGGAGCCAGAAATTTTTGTTTGGAGGGGCCAATTTGTGTTGCCAATTTATTAGTTTATACAAACTTTCATACACATGCACAGACACTTGCATCTATACACATACACAAAATTTAGTATCTTTCATAATGAATCCTTAAAATTAAATGTTTCATAGAATTAAATTAATCTTTTACCATTTTCCATAGTGAAATTCTTACAATTTTCATTTTCAATATAAGTTACCAAATTGTCTACAAATATGAGTAAAAAAATTTCAATTGAATTAATGAAATGTTCAAAGACATAAATGATACAAAACTTTAAAAAATACCAGAACACATTTTACGACAAAAAATGAATTTGAGAAACAATATGTTCTCTATAACTACTAGACAAATTGGACAATATTTTTAAGAACATTATTGGACTGACTCAAATAATTGGGGGGCTAAGTCCCATTTTTGAGGGCTAACTATTAAAATATTAAATATTTCTTTATAGTAAAAAAAAATTTCAAAAATTATGCCCCCCCCCCTCCCCCACCCTAACATGTAGCTCCGCCCCTGCTTATCTGATTGTTTCTAGTGTGGTTAGGACTCTAAATAGTTTCTTCTTTTACTAACTAAAAGGAGTTTATTAATAAAAATGAAGAAGAAAGAAACAGAAAGTGGGTAATAGTTATCTAACCTCCCATCCTTACGCTTCTTTAGTAGGTAGAAATATTAGCTTTAATAACAATATTGTTTGTTGAGAGAGTATGTGGAAGCAAACTTTAATTTGGCAACAAATTAAAAGAGGAGTTGATAGAGTGGGACTGGTCACTTATTAACACATGCGCTGCACGTAGCCAAATAATGAGTAAGATAGATAAATAGCACAAGCCACAAGCTCCGAGCTCCATGCGAACATTCATGAATGTGTTGCGTTTGTTGAATCCTACCAAAACCCAATCCTTATCATCTAACCTTGCTCCCCTCTGCAATGATGCTTGCATTAACCATCGCCATGTTATAAACTTCCCCTTTTTTGCTTTCTTCGACCAAGAAATAATTATGGAACTCTTGGCCCTTAAGCATTAACCTCATCTAACTTGCCCATCTTCTCGACATATAGACATTAGTCACCGTCTTGCACAAGTTCAATGTGACTAGAGAGTTCTCATCTATTTGAGAGAGAGAGAGAGAGTACAATAGCAAATACTTTTATGTTTAAGCGGTGTAGTTCTTTTCCATGTGACATTTTATTTTTTGATAACTCAACTGGGATTTGAATTCTGGTTATCCTTGTAAAAGAGAACAAATAATGCTACTAAACTATGAGACTCTTGGCATTTTCATATGACCTAGTATTGCCTCAATCTACTAATCCCTAGGCCATTCAATTGAGGTGGCAAAAACCTTTTAAAGGTTGTTTCATTTTTTTTTTTCAAGCATTGAATCGTTGGTTCAATAAATATCAATGATTCGTCTCACGATAATTTGGATTTGGCTCAAAATGAAGGTTTTAATTATAGGTATCAAAAACTAATGTGTATAGGGTTTCTTTTGGCAAATTAGTAATTTTCATATCATTGATAAAATTTTAGATATTTAGAGATGAACTAATCATGGCAAGAAAGTTGCATGTTAGAATTGGATGCAAGGGACCTGTTCACCTTGTTAACAATCAACACATATAGAGTTTTGTAATTGAATTGGTTTTTCTTGATATTTTCAATGGAAATTTCAAAGGTTCAAATCCATTTCCCTCCCCAAACTTTCAAATTAAAAAAATCAACACAAACTTAACATTCTAATCTATAAACTTGTCATTGATGAATGCAAGATTATTCTCCCAGCTTTTTACAAATGGAGAGTGGAATAGACCAATAATGTGCAGATACTCTACCATAAAGAGAATGTTGTGAGATCTAATATTTTGTTGTTCTTTGTATAATGTTTATTTTTTTGGTAATTTGATAATTACAATAGGAGAGAGTGGATTTAAACTCTAAACGTGTGGAGTGACCATCACACTAAGGATGTGTGGTGGTTGATATGGTATTCTAATAAAGGGTTTGAATAGATAATAAAATTTATAATCAATTAAAATAATGACATATAAAATTGTGAAACCTCCAAAATTTAGGTGATACAATATAAGAAGTTAACCAAAAATTAAATTGCTGAGAATATATATATATATATATATTACCATATCTATAAAAACTTAATTCAATAATTATTTACGCACACACAAAAGACTTTTTTTTTTTTTTTTTGAGTAACCACAAAAGACTTTATTAAAACAAAAACCCAAAACACAATAACTTCTTTGAATCTTATTTTTTGTGCATGTGATTGGCTATGTGTGTGCTTATTGAAGCTTATTACATTTGGAACAAATTTAGGATTACATTATAAGAGCATCCATAGTGGGCTTGCAATATGCCAAATGCAAGCCACATTTGGCATTCATGCCTGAAATACTCCCAGCAACTGGATGTGTACACATGAGAAAGGCCAAATTTTTTTGGCATAGTGTTACAGTACCATCTCACCTTTGAGGTGGTACTGTAGCACTATGCCAAAACACAATAATATATTTTAATCAGCCTCTCTCTCTCTCTCTCTGTTTGACTGGGTTTTGCTCTCTCCAACCCCTATCTCTCTCGCCATTGTCAAGCTTCTCTCTTTATCTCTGAATCACCAAGCCTCTCTCTTTCTCTCCGAATCATCAAGCCATTGTCACCCTCTTTCTCTCGGTCCGAGCTCTCTCTCATCTCACATCTCTCTTTCTTGTTCAAGGCTCGCATCGGAGCTGGGTTGGGTTCGTGGTTTGATCTAGGCATGGTGGTGGGTTGGGATCAATTGATGGTGGGTTTGGATTGCCGTGGATCGACGGGCTGGGTTTGCTGGAGATGGCTCCGATGGCTTCGACGGGTTTGACAAAGGTTTGAATCGGAGAGGGTGGATTGGTGTTTGACCATGGGTTGTTGTGTCATGCTTGGTAGGCGAGGTCTGGGTTGTGCTTGGTCGGCAAGGTCTGGGTTCTGCGTTTGGGTCATGGCGTGGGTTTTTTTTTTTTTTTTTTTAATATGGGTTTTTGTTCCAGTGGGATTTTGGTGGGCAGTGGGCAGTGGTGGCGCAGTGGGCATAGTGGAGGTGCAGTGGTGGTGACTGGGCAGTGGAGGCCCAGTGATAGAGGTTGAGATCAGAGGGAAGGTGGAGGAGAAAATTGGAAAAAAAATAAAGAATGAAAAATATATTTTATTGTGTAGATATATTATTTTAATGAGTAGAATAAGAAAATAAAAGTTGGGATGTTGGAAGTATTGTAAAATGGTATGGTATAATGATAAAGCGACTTTTTGAGATGATAAAATAGAGTAGAATTGGAATACCCAGCTGTGGATGCTCTAACAGCCTATAAGCCAAGAGTATTGTGACTTAAAAATGTAGTATCTCTTATATGGAAAACCCGGCTGAGTTCAAAGTTCCCCCCCCCCCCCCCCCAACTTAAGAAAATAAAAATAAAAATATACATATAATAAAACATAAAATAAACACACTAATATGTCCTTGTCCTTTGTTTAAGCCAATCTTAAATGCTTTTTCGATTCATGGAAATTGAATAATTATTTATTTCTACCACATATTGTACATTAAATTTCATAAATGAATACTATTAAATGGCTATCCTTTATGGTTATAAAACTAAGGATAAATGCTTGACTAAACTACCAAGCTTTGAAAGAGTAATTTTTTCATAATTTTTTTTCACAATTAATACAGTTTTTTTTTTTTTTTTTTACAAGGGACCATCATCAACATTATTTTTATTATACATCAATCATAATTTAACATATCAACTGTTGTGAATAAAAGAGTACAAAGTATTGTCTATTGTGTCTCTAAATTCATTGAAATTTGAAAAATAATAAACTCACTTAAATATTCAATAGATTTATACACTTCTTGGTCAAATATAATTTGATCATTTAAAAAAAACTTTTAATATTAAGTCAATTTCATCCTTTAAGTCTCGTCTTTATTAAAATTCAAATTCATAACCACTTTCATGAACACCATTGTCAAATAACTCCATTAACATTTAACATAAAAGATACTAAATAATTAAATTGACTTAATTTTAAAAGGTGAACAACATCGATACAATTAATATTTAATAATTAAGGACCAACATTATTGATTTCTTAAAAGACTAATAAATAATTTAACATTCTCTTAATTTTTTACATAAAAATTTAAACTATAGACAAGACAAAGGTTAAAATTTTATCATAAAAGTTTCTTACTCGTTTATGAAATATTTTTAAAAACGTTTTATGAAAAAAAAGTAACAAATTTTTTCACAACCTTTTTATATATTTTTTTTTTATAAAAATTTTATAAAAATTTTCTTAAAATGGCCAATTAATTAAAACATAAGGTGAAATACTTTACCTTAAAAAAAAAAACACAAAAAAAAAGACAGATAATAAATTCACTTAAAATTAAATTTCAATAGATTGGAAATAGCAGACTTATATTTTTTTTTTTTTTAAAAGCAGAGTTATAGATAATCTTTTTGTTGTTAGTGTTGACGTGGCAATATCCAAACTTAAACCTACTTTTTTTTATATTTAAAAATTATAATTTATTTTATTATTATCCTATTAAAATATTAATTAATTTTTAGTATAAACAAAATAAAAAGGAGACAAGAAAAAAAAACTAACCCATAAGTCCACGACGACAACAGATAAAAGAAAACCAAACAGGATCTGAAAATCCGAACCGCTCTTCCACACTAAAAAAAATATATAAATAGTAAGTAAAGTATTTTAATCTTACTCCCAAATCCCAATCTCTCTCTCTCTCTCTCATGGTGAACAGTTTGAAAAAACACACACACACGCTCGTTCCCTCACAACAACACGTCCCTATCCACAAAACTCTGTATTATTCCCTCGTGCCTATCACCATTCTCCAACACAGCCACCAACAATACTCTCTCTCTCTCTCTCTCTCTCTCTCTCCAAGTAAAGAATTTTTTCTCACACCAATAAAAAATGAAAATCCTCTTCTATTGCAAAAACAAAACTCGCTGCATTTAATAGTTTTGTAACTAACCCAAAAAAAAAGAAAAAAAATCGAAGTTTGTTTTGAGAATATTTGGATCTGAATTTTATTTTTGTGTCTGTGTCTGTGTGTGTTATGACAAATATACGGAGCATAATTCAGGACATGAGGTCGCGGTCGAGCCGGGTGGTGCACGACCGGTTTCCGGCCGGACCGCTGTCGTCGTCGGCGGCGGCGGCGGCGGTCGGGGTTGAGGATGGTCTGAGCCAGAGCTGCTGGGCTAACATGCCGCAAGAGCTGTTGAGAGAAGTGCTGGTGAAGATCGAAGCTTCCGAGAGCGCGTGGCCTCTACGTAAGAACGTAGTCGCGTGCGCCGGAGTTTGCCGGAGCTGGCGTCACATCACCAAAGAGATCGTTAAGATTCCCGAACTTTCTGGTATCTTGACCTTCCCAATCTCCGTTAAGCAGGTACTACTCAATTTTTTGAATTTTTGAAATTTATTTTTATTTTTATTTGCGTATGTTTGTTTGATTGGAAAGCTAGGGATTTGAAATTAGTTTAATTGATTTGATTTGGAGGAATTGGATGCTAAAGATTTATGGCTTTGTGTTTGTATCACAATTTGTTCTTTTTAATTTTGTTTTTTGTTTTTGTTTTTCTTAGCATCAATTGTTTTAATTATAACTTAAAAAAAAAAAAAAAAAAAATTTCACTTGTAAATAGAGTTTTGCTTGTGAAATTGTGATTGCAATGTTTCATTACTATATATAGTTTGGTAGTTTGTTTGAGAATGGTAATCTATTTGTGTATTCATTTTGGGAAATTTGATTTTGCTAATAAGCCAGTATTGATGATGGTTCAATACACACTGGTGCGTGTGTAACTTATAATTTCTTTTTAAAAATGAATATATGTTCTTTTCGAATAGCTTATTCTCGATGGCATCTTTTGCCCCAAAAAATCTACCTAAAAAAAAAAGCAAGGCTTAAAAAAGAAATTGTACATTTTGTTTTAGGATGAAAATAAGCTGAACCAAACGGGGTTTAAGTGGTTTTGGGATGGAGACAAAGATTGACTGCCTGTTTAATGTTTATCTGTCTATGCACGATTGGCTCGGATATCTCTGCATACTGGGAAATTATGTTTCCCTTTTATGTTTGCTTAAAGCCACATAGGAGGGGAGTTATCTTGTACAAGATTAGCTAAGAGAATGATGTTTTAAACCATTTTGTTCATTTGGGTTGATGACAGTGACAATGCAGGGGACCGCCTCAAAGTTATGCTCTTTTGTTTTTTTTTTAATATAAAAATCATTGCTAGCTTTTTCACAGGAAATTTCTCAAAGCTTGCTTCTAAATGTATCAAAGGCTCTCTAGGGGACCACTTTTTAGTTTCAATCAGTGCAGGTCCATCATAATATTTGGCTTCAACTTTTTCAAGATTTTTTTTTTTTTAATCCCACAAGATAGATATATTGTGCTGCTTTGTATTATCTGAATTAAATGTCATCGGTGTGGTGTAAATTGGACAGTGACTGTATTATTTGAATTAAAAGTCATTGGTGTAGTGTAAATTGGACAGTGACAGTAAGTATCCTGTAATCGCGAAAGTGTTGTTGTATGTCGTAATGAATTGTTTGGACTGGATTCTGATGGGTGCTTTCAAATGTGGAATTTTAGGATATCTTTTGTAAGTTCTCTTTAGTTTTTACAGGTTGCTAAAAGTTTTTTTGGTTAATGTTTGCAGCCTGGTCCAAGGGATTCTCTCATCCAGTGCTTTATAAAACGGAATCGGTCCACCCATACGTATTCTCTTCACCTCAGTTGTGTTAATGGTGAGGAGCTTGTATGTTGAACCAGCATTTCATGTACTTCGGATTGTTATTTATAAGTTGCCTGTATAGTACTCAAAATTTTTACTGGGCACTATCATTGATCGGGTTCTGTTTAAGTAGTTTGATACAACTAATTGCTTGATTTTTTTGTTTCAAATTTGTTTGTTTATTTTGGAGGACAATGGACCTGTCTTCTTTTGGTTTCCTTTTTGAGCTGTAAACATATTGGCTTTTTAATTGTTTAGGTCCAGCCATTGCTGAAGATGGAAAATTCCTTCTTGCTGCACGGAAGTGCAGACGCCCCACATGCACAGATTATATCATTTCCCTACATGCTGATGAAATGTCAAAGGGAAGCAGCACTTATATTGGGAAACTAAGGTGTGCTCTTAGAGACAATGGAATTGACTTTTTGTTGTTGTACATGTGCGCCCTAATGTATATTTCCCTCTTTGTTTTTTGACTAGATCAAACTTTTTGGGAACGAAGTTCACAATCTTTGATGGGCAGCCACCTCATGCGGGTGCCAAGATTACAAAAAGCCGCTCCACGAGGATGGTGAATTCAAAACAAATTTCACCAAGGGTACCTGCTGGCAACTATTCAGTAGCTCACATCTCATATGAACTTAATGTGTTGGGTTCCAGGTAAGAGTAAGCTTATGCAGCTAGTTGTAGATATTTTCTGTGCAGAAGGAATAATAGATATTTAATGGTATCAACTACTTTGTTACAAGAGTCAATGTGATTTTCCTCTGTTTTTCCCTCACAATTCTTGCAATTGCATAATTATTTTATGTAACACACAGGGGTCCTAGGAGAATGCAGTGTACTGTGGATGCCATTCCTTCCTCTGCAATTGAACCTGGAGGAGTAGCCCCCACACAGATGGACTTCTCCCTTGGAAATGTAGACTTCTTTCCCTCAATGCCTTTTCTCCGATCTAAATCAAATCACGTGGAGGCTTTCTCATCTGGACCACTGGCCAGTCAGAAAGATGGAGTTCTGGTATTAAAAAACAAGGCTCCCAGGTGGCATGAGCAGCTCCAGTGTTGGTGTTTGAACTTTCATGGACGGGTGACAGTAGCTTCGGTGAAAAACTTTCAATTGGTGGCTTCTCCAGAAAATGGTCCAGCTGGACCAGAGCATGAGAAGATCATCCTCCAGTTTGGGAAAGTTGGGAAGGACTTGTTTACCATGGATTTCCGGTACCCTATCTCAGCATTCCAGGCATTTGCAATCTGTCTCAGCAGCTTTGACACCAAGATTGCTTGTGAGTGACACTTATGAGCAGGTTTGTATTTAATTATTTGAAAGCTGAATTTCCAGAAGCTAATTTAAGTGCAAAAAGGCATCATGACAACTCTTCCATTCTCCCTCTTTGTTTTTCTACGAACACGTATATATAAGATAGGCTGCTTGGGCTTACCAGTGAAAGAAACTTCAGAATAATCTTTGTACAAGTTGATGAGTGTGCCTAAATGTGTTTAGTCTTTGAATTTTAGTACATCATTGGCATGGCATGAAGTAGTCTTCCATAAGTCTGAGCTACAAATGCTATTCAATTTAGTTAGTGCCATTGCAGCTATTCAACTGAAGATTATCACCAACACAGCCTCCACTTACCCTTGTCTGTATTAGCACTGTCTACCTTGCCAGCTTTTACCATTTCCTGCCAATCACTTGCTCACCATAATGCCGTCATCTTGTCCTTGTTAGTGAAATATCTCATGCCTTCCTTGAGTATTCTTGGTCATCTTATTGTTCTTGTTGCTGCGTATGTTAAATTTTCCACATGTTGCTCCTCTAAGGCCTTGTATGCTTGATGTATAATTTTGATAAAGTTACTTCCTCGATTATTTTTTCCATTGTAAATACCAATAATTTTATACCTTTTAAAAAATGCTAATAGTTTTCTAAATGAATCAACTTAACGTGTGTCTTCCTTGGAACAGGAGAAACATGGTTTTAAAGGTCATATATAGCAGGTTGTAATGCAATAAACTTGGAGAAGGTAATTGAAAATGGTGTAACAACATGCATCCTTGGAGAAGAGTCTGGGCTGATTTCTTACTTGATTGGCTGGGATGTAGACCTTGTTGAAAGACAGTGTATGAAATTAAAAGAAAGTCTTGAATTTGGGAAGCTAGCCACCCAGCAGTCTCTGTATAATTCATCCTGTTTGTGTACATGGTAGCTTTTTTTTGTAAACAGTTTGCCTCCGCTTGTGGTTGCATTGGTATTTAATTTAATCTTTCTGAATTTCATATACTGAATGCAAATATAATTCAATTATTATGATATATTCTTGGTTTGGGTATTATGGGACTGCAATATTTTCTAATGAACAATGGAGCTCTTCCTTTTACTCCTTTGTTTTTGTTTTTTAATGTTCCGCGGGAAGATACAAACATTATAGGACCCTAGTGATGATGTTCCGGCCACACCCAACATCTCTCATTGCTATTCGGAACCTAACTTCGAACCAGTTTTTACCTGTTGAACCAATCTGATCAGACGGTTCTATGGTATAAAATTATATCACTTCGGTAGAATATTTGAGATATGGCAACTCTTTTGGGTTTGAGGCAAACAGAAACAGTTCAGTTTGGAAAATGAGAGTGAGAGAGACACTGGAAATATTGTGGATTTAAAGAGGAAAGCAGAACGACATGTCGGCAACAGTCTCAAAAGACGAATGACATTTATGAAAACATGGTTTCAATTTTACGTTATCTATAGTATATTTACAGACCAAGATACCAATGGATTATTTGTTTAGGCGAGAATTGAACTCTAAATTTCGTATTCAATCATAAAAGACATTACAAGGTCGATCTAATTCAGACCCACTACAGTTTATTTTTTAAACAAAATAAACTAATACAAATAGGCTTATTTGCGGCCTTCAATCGCCTACCCGTTGAGCATGCAAGGGGTATGCAAAATTGGTCCACATTTGAATCAAGTAGCTTGCAGAATTATCTTAGGGACGGTCCTTTTGATTTTCCGCATATTAATGAAATGTAACAAATTTTACTGGTCAAACCTAATAGTCACATGTTTACAATACTATAGTGTATGGACAACTATTTTTACACCTAATTTTATAACTTGTTACCTTGTGTAATTGTGAGTGAATGACAAAAAGTAATAAGTCACACAAATTAGAAACGGATTGAAAACTACTCACAATTGCACAAATCAGCAAGTTGTGAAATTGGATATGAGATTAAGGACATAAAATGTCAACTATTCACAATTGCACAAATCAGCAAGTTGTGAAATTGGGTATGAGATTAAGTGTCTCCAAAATTATTCAATCACATATTAAGCAATTCATTACTTTCTTTCTATTTGCGTTGCTGCTTGTTGCTAAAACAAAAGCGAAAAACCTAGTGTACGGACGGAGGTTGGTACAGCCATGAGCACATGGTCGGTCAGAAAACCACACAATAAATCCTGCTAAATGCAGAATATGGCCCAAAATAATGAGCCTTTTCCTTTTCTTTTTCGTAACTCCAAATGAGGTTCCTCACTTATCTAATATCAGTGATTTTGAACTTAGTAGTGAACTGTCCAAATCAGCAAATTAGTGGCAAATGGGCACAAAATGAAGTAATGAAAGAGCTGCACCTAACTGGGGAAGACAAATAACATGACCCTAACCTACAATGAAAATGAACACCCAGCTTTAACAAGGATGGATGTGTGTGCATGTTTCTCCCTCTTTGCGATGGGCAGCCTTCAAAGAAACTTGCAAAAAATGGCCAGATAAGGTACTGCTTCCTTTAGAAAGCAAAAGCTAAAGATGAATTTGCACATACTGAAGAAAATCAAGTCTGGTACAATTTTCTTATTGAAGCAAGAAAGTAAGTACAATGCACAACACTAACAATGAAGTAGTAAAGCTAAGGAAGAAGAAGAAGAAGAAGAGTAAGTCTCTGAGAGAGAGAGAGAGAGAGAGAGAGAGAGAGAGAGAGAGAGAGAGAGAGAGAGAGAGAGAGAGAGAGAGAGAGAGAGAGAGAGAGAGAGAGAGAGAGAGAGAGAGAGAGAGAGAGCAAAGATTGTAATTGTGTAAAATTCTTGCTTAATTAATTTCAGTAGTGTACAAGGGTGAAAATGACCAAATATCACCATTTTGCAAAATTTGTAGCAATTTAGCACTGTTTCGAAACTAATTAGCAGTCTACCATTTTTTAGGTAGTCGAGTTCAGTAAAATCAAGTTCTAAATGGTATTCGATTTTACTAAACTCGAGTTCCTAGTGAGCATTCCACCGTGGTGCTGGCTGAGTTGGCATTTGGGCATTAAAAAATGCCACCTAATACTTGAGTTTAGGAAGCTCGAGTACTGTGTTAGTGTGGTACCCAAGTCCTCTAAACTCAAGTATGGCTCGAGTATAAGAGTTGAAGCACCCAAACTCATACTCAAGTACTGTGTTAGTGCGGTATCCGAGCTCCCTAAACTCGAGTATGGTCACTTTTTTGACCCTGTTTTTAACACCCACGCTTAAACTCTTTGAATCTCCCTCCCTCCCACTTAGTCTTACTCTCTTATAAGGTACAAAAATCTCTGATAGAACAATCTCCGATAGAATGAATCCCCGATAGTACGATCTCCTCAAACTCTCTAAGGTACAAAAATCGTGAAGCCTTCGTTTTTATCTTCTTCTTCTTTTGCTTTTGAAAGATGATTGGTTTATCATATCTGATATATTGCTTATTAAAAAGTAGGTCTTCATCTTTGTTTTGTGTGTTTGGAAATGTGGGAATTAGCTTTATTGATTGTTTCAATAGGGATTTTGGATTTGAAGTTTTAGTAGAGGGGAAACAAAAATGGGGGATTGATGTTAATTAGCTTTCTCTAACTGCCCTGTGTTTAGTTACTAGGAAACCTAATAAATAGAAAAGAAAGTTTTATTTATTTTTTTATTTGATTCCGATTGAGTAGATTGCCTCGGTTGAGTTAAATAGTTGCATTGAGAGTGAAGTTTAATCTTTTTAGGGATAACACAACTAGGTGTAGTTACAATCTATTTACCAAAAAAAAAAAAAAAAATTACAAACATACGACACACATAGCCAACTAGATTACCTGGTGAGGAACTTAATCACATTCAAATTTATTGCAATCCCAAAAGAAATAATCATAATATAATTAATTCTCATAGTTACTTATATAGTCCAAATTAACATTGAAAGGCAATAAGGTTGATTCAGGCACAACTAGCTACAAGGGTGTCAAGAATTACAATCAAATCTGAAGTCTTCGCTGTCTATGGAAAATTTCATTTGATGCCTTAAACTTTAGTAGTAGATCTTGTGCTGTTTTGGATTACATAAGCTTGTTTCTTGCTTGTTAAAGTTTGTTCTATCTTTGTGGCTTTTTGTTGTATCTACCAACAAGTAATAAAGAGTTAGCCAGAATTTTGCCTTTTCAATCAAATCCTTGTCTTGAACACAACATCTGAAATACCCCACCTTATGCATATTTTGGTTTTGATACTAGACTTGGGATATGGTCCTTTACTTTCAATCCTTGCCTTCACCTGTTCCTTTATAAGACCAGCAATTAATCCTCTGTTTTAATAGTTCCCAAATGCTTTATAGCATTTCGTTGTACCCATATGTGGTATATACATGCATTAAAACCCGATCTGTAGCATTCAACACTCAACCTTTTACCTTTTCAATTTGTTGCAGCACAATTGGTGAGATTATGCCAGTCTCCATCAAGTCTATCTTGATAATAGCATTTCCTAATTTTCCTCCTAAGTATTTTAGAAATGAGGCACTTTAAAAAAGATGATCTCTACTCTCAAAGCTTCCATTGCATTACAAACAAAAAGAATCACTTGTTATTCCCCAACTAGCTTTGAATTGCATGATTTTAGTTTAGCCTTGGAGTGTGTATAATAGTGATATACACACATTAGATATATAAATATATTTTATTTTAATGCTGATTTGGAAATGCATAGGAGATATTTGTGAAATTATTTTTTTGAAACTTGGAAGTGATGTTAAGCTATTTTATATGCATGTTATGCAGTCTTGAGAGTGATTCGTCAAATTGAGAAATGCACTAGGCTGCTCTCCAATTCAAGCATAATTTACCTTATTGATATATAATTCAAACATGATTTTAAAAATTTAGAATTTGGGAAATTTTTTGGGATTTTAAAATTTTAGATATGCATTAGTATCTCCTTTCATTCCTTTTGGTTTCCATGTTTATCCTGTGTTTGGGTTGGCTTCTAGGATGCATATTGTTGTATTTGATTACTTTTAAGTGCAATATACCATTAATCACCTTTAATTTATGCCAAATATGGAGCCACATGAAGCAAGACCCTTTGTCCAACCTTTGTTGACGACGCAGCCTGTGCATCGTTCAAGTTTGCTTTGTGATGCTCCTTTGACAGGTGAGGTATGCACTTGTCTAAAATCGTAGTGTAGTAGAAAGATTTTTCTTACTATGCACTTGTCCCTAGCATTGACATTTAAATTTGAAGCATATTTATTACGTGCTTAGTGAATGCTATTATTAATACAATGCTGCTCCGTTTGCAGGAAGTGCCAAGTGTATTGACTTGTCGTCATAGATTTATAAGTTTGCTAGAAGGTGGGTTAGATCCACAGATTGCCACTTATATCGCAGATGCGGGGATAGAGGGGCTACTTCGGGTCCCAAATATAGAACTTGACCATGCATTGATTACGGCATTGGTGGAGAGATGGTGGCCGGAGACGCACTCATTCCACTTGCCCCATGGTGAGATGACCATCATGCTACAAGACATGGAGGTTAGAATGGGGGTACCTGTAGATGACTTACCAATGGTGGGATTTACCTATATGCAAGATTGGGACGAACTTCGGGCCGAATTGCTAGGGCATAGGCCACCGAACAGAGAATTCGATGCTGGTAAGAACATTGCAATGATGGAACTCGTATAGCTGTGTTTTCAAAAACTCAGCTATATGGGTGTTCATAATAATATGAATTCATTACTCAACAAAGAAATTGGCTTAATAAAATAAAGTAGAAATGGTTGACCTGTTATTATTTTGTGTATAATATATATATATATATATATATATGGTTAAGTGCACATTATGTCTGTGTATAAATTATTTGAATGATCGAGATTCAATTATTTATATGTCAATACACAAAGTCGAGGATGTTGAGTTTGAATATAAATTGTCTTTATCATATCCCAAATTTATTTAAGTGGTTATAGATTATGATAACTACAATATTCTTTGAACAGGTTGGTGATGGATTTTCACTTTTCTATGTGTACTACGATAGAGAGATGTATTATCATGAGTTGCATGGGTTGTCATACCAAGGCTCGAACCAAAAGCATAAATGTGTTAAGGTGAAGCGTGGGATAGGCCTTATGTAATTGCAACGAAGAATATTGAAGGCAATGGGGTTAGACTACTCTAGACATAATGTTTCCATCGTGTATCGAACACCTCAATGGGTTGTAGATGCCTAGGTTTTTTACAATTCACTCCAGTTATCGGGTGGCTCCGAAGTGAAGATAATGTGGGAAGTTGTTGTACAAATGGTGGTGAAAGAATTCGTTGCTTCGAATCTCTATGTCACTGTTGAGCCTGCTATAGTAGAGGCTAGAAAAGGTTCATAATATACTGTTTTGGATGAAACTGTAGATGAGCACATCGACTCAATACCATTACAATATTATTAAGGGTGTGTAGAGAACATAGGAGATGGGTATGGTAGTGAACATTGACAGACATTTCCGCATGTGAACTCGATTAAGGAGGAGGAAAGGCCTCAAGAAGTGCATGAAGGAGAGCATTTATCTCATGATAAGCTGCATGGGGGCATATTTGAAAATGAAGATGATCATGGACTTGGTGATGATGCAACCCATATTGATGTTTCTAGGGATGACTTCGAGGAGCTTCTAGATACCATGGGTGAACATGAGGATGTTGATCATATTGAAGAGGTGGTTGTAGAAGAGAATAGTAACATGTGCCCTGGTCCCGGTCCCGATCCCTATCTTACGCCGGAATGGTTCACCAAAAACATTTGGGATAATATGTTTAATCCATCACTGGTTATGCAAGCGGAAGTATCAAGTTGGACGCCTGAGGAGCAGCCAATGAAAGGGATGATATTCCTGACTAAATTGGCGGTGTAACATGCATTAACCTGGTACGCAGTGTGAGAGAATTTTAGCTTCAAACTTGAGCATTCAGACTCAGAGAGGCTTATAGTGAGTTGCGAAGATGATTCCTGTCTATGGTCAGTTCGTGCAATTTGTTGCAAGGGAGACAATGTTTGGAAGATTGCAAAATGCAAGGGCCCCCACACATGCGACAGAATTTAGAATGCTCATGACAGTCAGATGCTTGATTCTACGTTCCTAACATATGTACTTGAGCGCTATATACGAGATAACCCCCCGTATAAGATAAAGAACTTACATTAGCTTGTTTTGGCAGACTTAAAACACGAAGTATCTCACTACAAGATGTTCTTTAACTTGTATTCTTTTTTCAATACAATGTAGAGACATCAGTCTTCATGGAAGTATAAGCATGATCTTTTTTCCCAACACCCATGAATACCTTATATTATAAAAAATGAAATTGTAAAAAAAGAAAAAGAAAAAGGGATAAAGATAAAGAAATATTATCTTCATCTTATAGCCTTACAAGTCCTGATTTGTTTCTAACGTATTCATTTCTAACGTAATCATTATGATTCATGTACAAGGCATGGGATGCCAAACAAAAGGCCGTTGCAGTTATATGCAGGGCTTTTAAGGAGTCTTATGTAGAGTTGCCGCGTTTTTTGGTAGGACTTAAGGATGCAAGTCTGTGTACAAAGTATAAGTTACTAGTGGACGATAATTACAAACAGGGAACTTGTACATTCAAGTTTGTATTTTAGGTGTTTCGTCCATGTATTGTTGGGTTCAAGCACTGTAGGCCTGTGATAAGCATTGATGCAACCTACTTCTATGGAAAATATAAAGGAAAATTGATGATTATAATGGCAACAGATGCTAATAATAAGATTTATCCACTAGCTTTCGCTGTTGTCGAAAGTGAGAGCACAGAGACTTGGGGTTGGTTCTTGACTTGTATAAGAAGGTATGTTACCAACCGGAGCAAGCTATGCGTCATATCTGACAGACACCTTAGGATACAAGCTGTCTTTAGAGACACTAGTCGAGACTTTTTACAGCCTTCCATGACAGAACATCATAACTGCCTTTGTCATCTATGCAGTAATGTCAACACTAGATGGAACAATGAAACTTTAAAGAATCTAGTATGGAGGGTAGCAATTGCTATCCAGGTGCGAAAGATCAATGTCACCTTCGAATTAATTGAGAATGTCAATCGGAATGCTTGCGAATATCTCAAGGATGTGCCCAAATACAAATTGGCTCTAACTTTTGACGAAGGTTACCGTTATGGGACAATAACTACAAATGTCTTCGAGTGCTTCAATGGTGTTCTAAAGGGTGCCCGTAGCCTGCCCATTACAGCAATGGTGAAATACATATGGTTCAAACTGAATGCTTACTTCAATGATCGTCGACATAAGAGCATAGCGTAGTTGAATTCAGAGAAAAAATGGTGTAAGTATGCCTTGGATGTCTTCATGAGAAGTAAGGCGAGGTGGAGCATCATAGGGTGACGAGATTGAGTGCTTAACAACAATCATATCAAGTAGATACACCGCATAATCCTAGGACTGTTGGACATGGGGATCACACACATGGAGTTAATCTGCTACAAAGAACATGCACATGTCAGAAATGGAAAGTGTACAAGATACCATGTTCACATGTCATTGCAGTTTGTATTGGGTATCTACATGATGCAGAGCAGTACATTGACCTATGCTATAATGTGAACGCACTGTTCCGCAGCTATGCTCCCGTTTTCCCTACGTTGAAAGATAGATTATCATGGTCGGATCCTGAAGAAACTCAAAAGGTCGTCCCTGATTCCTGATTGATCCAAGAGTCAGGAATGAGAGGGACAAGGGTGGAAAACGGCCAAGAACCACACTATGAAAGGAAAGGGGGAGGAAGGTGCAATGCGGGTTGTGTAACCAAGAGGGGCATAATCGAAGAACATACCCTAAGCGAAATGAAGTACCAACGAGTGGTGGTTTCATGGATTAGGTATGCTAAGTTTGAACCATGACATCTTTCTAAATGCAACTTGAAACAAAAGGCATGATATATGCCATTAGAACAAAATGCATGATATTTGCCATTAGATCAAAATGCATGCTAATCATAGGATGTTTAGTATCATCTGAAAACCTAATCTGCTTCCCCTGCCTTGCTTGCTAAATGATCAACCATATGTGTGCATGCAAACACACCCATTGCCCCCCCCCCCCCCCTCTTCCTTTGCTTAAGCAATGCTTGTAATATGGCAGTTGCTTATTGTGTACCTATTACTATTAGCACTAAGGCTTGTCTTGTGTTGGCTTGGATTGTCCTTATGCCATTGTTTCTATGCCAGTTCCTCAATGAATAGACAGTTTTTATGATTTCAAAGATAACAACAAGGAAAAATAGAAAACATAATAATACACATCGTCAGTATGCGCACTAGCTCCCCCATAATCCGTTTGCTACAATTCTCAAACTACCTCATTTTTTGGATGATCAATGAGTTGAAGGATTTCTTTTATTGCTGGTTGACTAATAGGTGTTACCAATTAAACTCTAAATATATGTTGATTATGTGGAATTTAACAAATCATATATTTGTTACTTTCTACTCTTTTTCCTGATAATGTAACATCAAGTTCTTTCACTTGTACTTTGTATACCTGAATTGATATTTGTTTTTATTTGTTATACTGTGAAACTTCTTTCTGGATTTTTAGTTTTCATTCACCAGGTAGGTGCTGAGTCGAACTTGTTTCTCTCACTGAAAGAACTTGAAAGTTTCAATCTTTTGGAAAGGTTGAATTTGGAGCATACTCATGTTAGGGATGCAACTCTTAAACTTTTATCAAGCTTCCAAGAGTTGAGAGACTTGTCTCTTAGAAGTACTTCCCTTACAGATGTCTTCCTACACTACCTGCCATCTCTCCCAAATCTGACAAACCTTAGCTTTCATGACGCTATGCTATCAAACAGTGGGCTCAATTTATTCAATCCCTCAGTGACTCTAAAAAAGATGGATCTGTGCTGTCGTTAGCTCTTGACTGAGGATGCTATTTTGTCATTCTGTAAAAAATATATTCAAATTGAAGTAAGGCATGAACTTGTACATATCTTGCCATTAAACCCAAATGGCTCTACCAATCTATCTCCATCACGATTCATATTCAATTGTTTTAAAATAGATCAAAGTTTGAAGTATAACAGAGAGGAGCTACTTTTACTGCAATATTCTTCTTTGTCTCTTGCGATTCCTTTCGATAGAGGCAGTACAACTTCCCAGTTGCTAATGAATCAAAGCTCTTCCATGTCATAATTTACTGATATTATTTTCATAATCACAGTTGTTTTCCTTTTCTTTGAAAAATTTGTGTTCAATAATGGATCTCCTTTCTAGGGAAAATGAAATTGAAGTGGATAACAGTAATGGCTCTAACAAAGCCTCTTCCTTCAAATGTATTCCTATCTATGTGATTGGGGAGCCGGGAACTAAAAATGTCCATTATGTCTGATCAAAAGGTACAGACCTGGGAGAGCTACAACTTTTTTTTTTTTTTTTGTGAGCAAGGAGAGCTATAACTTTATTGAAATACTGCTTGTGAAAGTAGCTGAAGTAGCTTAGAACCTTCTCTTAGAATACTAAGAGGTTCAACACAACAGTGATCTCAAGGTGCTCACTCTAAGAACATTGGCAAGCTCTCCAAGTTGGAACCTACAATAAATTTTGACGGTTCCATTTTCGACAAGATATAGATGAGCCATACTCATATTTAGTGGACTCGGGTACTGTTAACACAGTATGAAACTCGAGTCCATGAAACTCGAGTACCAAGTGGCATTTTTTAATGCCCAAATGCCAGCTCAGATAGCACCACGGTGTAATGCTCACTAGGAACTCGAGTTTCTCAAACTCGAGTACTAGAAAAGTGGTAGATTGCTAATTAGTTCTGAAAAAGCGCTACAAATTTTGCAAATATGGTGGTATTTGGCCATTTTCACCTTGTACAAGAGTATATATAGTACAAAGCTTAGCTTTAATCTCATAAATATCTTCCGCATTATGCGGATCAAGCCTGTGATTCAAGGAAACAGAATTTCAATAGAATGTAACTGAATTTTGGTGCCAAACTCTAACAGACTTGGAATAGTACAAATATGACATCGTTTCACTTAACCACCAGGCACACACAAGACAAGTAATACGGTGTGTATTGATAAATTAGCTTAAGTGAAACGGTGCGTTCCATTGTAATTCAAATACTCCAACGGTAACTCCCAAACTTCGTCTTCAACCTCTAGCATTGCAATCCCTAAATCCAGGCTCATCATGTTTCAATCTTGGCTTGGGTTTGGAGTCATTATCCACATTCTTAACATCCCCCCTCAAACGACAGGGGGAAAGATCCACTAAGAGTTTGCGCCGTTGGAAAAGAAACGAAAGAGCAGGCAAGGGCTTGGTGAAGAAATCAGCAAGATTGTTCTTACCAGACACAAAACGAATGCTCAAATCATGATGCAGGACTTTCTCACGAACATAATGATAATCCACTTCAATATGTTTAGTGCGAGAATGAAAGATAGGGTTAGCAGCAAGAGCAATAGCAGAGACATTGTCACACCTAAGAAAGGCATGTGGGAAAGAAAGATTCGCAACTTCTTGAAAAGGATGTGAAGCCAAGATATCTTAGCAGCAGTGGAGGCCAAGGCACAATATTCAGCCTCAGTGGAAAAGCGTGAAATAGTGGGCTGTTTCTTAGAGGACCAAGAGATAGGACTCGGACCAAGAAACATAAGAAGGCCAGAAGTGGAACGAGGATCTGAAGGATCTCCAACCTAGGCTGCATTTGAAAAAGCAGTGAGAGAAAGAGGTCCAGGAGTAAATGTAATGGCATGATATAAAGTGCCATGAATGTAGTGTAGAACACGTTTGGTAGCCTCTAAATGTGTAGTAGTAGGAGGATTTAGGAACTGACACAATTGGTGGACACTGAAGGCAAGATCAGGCCTAGTGAAAGTTAAGTACTAAAGGGCACCAACCATGTTGCGATATTTAGTGGGATCAAAGAGAGAAACCCCATCATAAGGAACCAATCTCACTGAAGGGCAACAAGGAGTCATAGTGGGTTTAGCATTCTCCATTTGGAATTTGTGAAGAACATCTGAAGCATATTTAGACTGTGTAAGAGTGAGACCAAATTGAGACATTCTAATCTGAATGCCAAGAAAGTAGTGGAGAGAACCAAGATCCTTGAGCTCAAAAACAGTACTAAGAGTAGCAATGAGAGGAGATATGGGATGAATTGTTTCCTGTGATAATGATATCATCTACATAGAGCAGTAAGTAGACGATGGTGCCATAAGAATGGTAGATGAACAAAGAACTGTCAGCCACAGAAGCAATGAACCCAAGGTGCAAGAGATGAAAGGTAAACCTTTTTAACCAAGTCCTTGGGGCTTGCATGAGTCCATAAAGGGATTTGTGCAATTTACACACATAATGAGGATGAGTTGCAGCAACATACCCTGGTGGTTGTTGCATAAAGACCTCTTCTTTGAGATGGGCATGAAGAAAGACATTAGAAACATCTAATTGCCTCAAGGACCAGTTGCAGCTCAGCAATAGCAAGGACCAATCTCACAGTGGTTGGCTTAATGACAGGGCTAAATGTCTCAAAGTAGTCCATACCTGATTGCTGATGACAACCCCTAGCCTTGTAACGGGTAATAGAACCATTACTATTGAATTTGAGCTTGAACACCCATTTACACCCAACCAAATTAGCCTGAGGAGAAGCAGGAACTAGAGACCAAGTATTTTGCCTTTGTAAAGCCTGAAACTCAACATCCATAGCCTCACATCATTTAGGATATTGGGAAGCAATTTTATAGGTAGGTGGTTCTGTGTAAGTATAATCCATGACAACTTTATAACATAACTTAGACTTAGGTTTGGTAATACCACTTTTGGCCATAGTCTACATAGGATGGTGATTAGTTATAGGAAAAGGAGGAGGCATGGAATTAATGGTAGAGGAGACTTCGGGCAAAGTAGGAGTAGGAAGACTAGGAATTGTGGTCTATGACAAAACTAGAGAGGAAGATTGTGTGAAAACTAGCAAGGTGGAAGACTGTGGCACATTGATAGAAGAAGACTGAGGTGGAGGAGGTGAATGTGAAACTGGAGGACTAAACTGATACTGAGAGATTGGAGTGTAAGGGCTAAGAATAGAAGATTGATTAGTAGAATGGAGAAACAGCAAGTGGTAGATAGTCTGAGGGTGAAAAGTAAGATTATGGAGAGCTGTAGACAACTAGGAAAAAGGGAATATGGTCTCATTAAAATAGACATATTTGGAAGTGTAAACAGTTTTAGATTGAAGATCAAGGCGTAGATAACCCTTAGAGGTAGGAGAGTACCCAAGGAAAAGACACTCTTTAGTACTTGGATCAAGTTTGTGAGAGGTATAAACTCTGAGATTAGGGTAACAAGCACATCCAAAGACTTTAAGTTGAGACAAATCTGGTTTGGTAGAGTAGAGTTTGAACCATGGTGAGACACACTGCAAAACAAGAGTTGGTAACAAATTTACAAGGGTGACTGCAGTATGAACTACATAAGACTCGTAAGTATATGGCATGGAAGCTTGGGATAACATGGTGATGGTGGTTTCAATTAAGTGTCTGTGTTTCCTTTCAACCAAACCATTTTGCTGGGGAGTGTAGGGACAAGAAATTTGATGGATAATGCCATGTTGAAGATAGGTTTTGAAAGTAGAAGAGGTGTATTCATCTCCCCCATCAGATCTTAAGGTTCTGATTTTTGTTGAGAATTGAGTTTCCGCCATAGCTTTAAACAACAAAAACTTAGAAAAGACTTCAGATTTAGCTTTGACCAGAAAATCCAAGTGAATTGTGTGAAGTGATCAATAAGCAACACATAGTATTTATAACCATCAATAGAAGTCACTGGAGCAGGACCCCAGACATCTGAATGAACCAATTCAAAAGGAAAGGAAGCATGCAATTGAGATTTGGGAAAATGAAGATTGTGCATTTTACCATGTAAACAAGGAATACAAGTGTGAATGTTTTGTGCACAATTATTGAGTACAAACTTTACACCAGGAAAGAGAAATCTAAGAACTTGATCATTAGGATAACCAAGTCTCCTATGCCACAGAGTTTTATTAAAACTATTACAAGTACAAAGTTTAGAAGCTAAAGCAAGATGAGGAGCTTTGTGAGGATAGATGGGATATACTCTATCTTCACTCTTGCCCTTGTATAGAACTTTCCCCGTGGCCAAAGCTTGGATTGAAAGAACATGTTCATCAAAATAACACCAACAATGGCTGTCATGACAGATTTTATGAATTGATGCAAGATTAGAGGAAATTGAAGGAACCCTAAGCACATTCTTTGGATGAAGAGTGGAAAAGGAAGAGGGAATAAGAGAGTTACCTATGTGAGTGATAGGTCAATTCTGACCATTACCTACAGTGAGGTGATCAAAACCAGTGTAAGGCTTTGGAAAGCTAAGTTGATTCAGACTTGAAGTTACATGATCTGTAGCTGCACTATCAGCTAGCCATGGTTGATCTAGTGCAAGGCAGGAATTAGAGGTAGTGGCCATTGCAGCTAATTTGATAGGTGGATGCTTACCTTGATAAGCATAGTCCACCCTGTGATAGCAATCAATTGCTATGTGTCCAAGTTTACCACAAATTTGGCAACTTAGTCTTTTTGATCTGGAACTTGCAGCAGTCGAATTGGACTGATTCTGTTGAAAAGGTGAGAATTGAGTAAGATGAGGTGACTGATTGCTTGAACCTCTACCTCCTCTTCCACCTCTATTGTTGTTGTAGTTACCTCTGCCTCTTCCTCTGTTGAACTGATTGAAATTATTATTAGACTTGTTGTTTATAGTAGCTGCCATTGCAAAGACATGATCTTTACTATCGAGAGTTTCATTGAATGACTCCTCTTCAGTATTTAGCAAGGTAGAAAGCTCATTAAAACTCAACAGAGTGCTCTTGGTTCTTAAAGCTGATCTGAAGGCATTATATTCTCCTGGTAAACCTTTGATTGTGATGTGAAAAAGCTCATCATCATCAATGATTACACCAACAGCTATTAGTTTATCTCTAACTAATTTAATCTTTTGCAGATACACATAAAAGAAATCTGCTCCTTTCTTGAGATTGTGTAATTCCCCTTTGAGGTTCAGTATATGTTAATGAGAAATTGAAGAGAACTTGTTTTCCAAAACCTTCCAGACCTACATAGCTGTAGAGCATCCCACTGTAGGTGCTAGAATTGAAGGTGACAAGGTGGATCTCATAAATGAGAGCAAGGCTTTTTCTTTTGACCTCCAGAGCAAATAATCTGGATTCAACACTGATGTATAAGCACCAGAAAGATCTCGTAAGAACTTCTTAGGAATCAATTGTGCATCTTCCAACAATTCAAAGAGAGAATAGGTCTCCAACACCATGGTAATCTGATGTTTCCAAACGATATAGTTCTTATTGTCCAGCTTGATTGCCATCATATTGGGCATGTTTGAGAGAAGTAACAATGGTTGATTCATTACACTCGCTGAACTTGAAGGATCTGAAGCAGCCATAGAAGAACTTTGAGTTGGAGCTGAAGCCGAAGCCGCCATTGATGGAGCTTGAACAGGACTCTCTGGCTCTAATACCATGAAGAAAATCAAGTCTGGTACAATTTTCTTATTGAATCAAGAAAGTGAGTACAATGCATAACACTAACAATGAAGCAGTTTAGCTGAGGAAGAAGAAGAAGAAGAAGAAGAAGAAGAGTAAGTCTGAGAGAGAGAGAGAGAGAGAGAGAGAGAGAGAGAGAGAGCAAAGATTGCAACTGTGTAAAATTCTTGCTTAATTAATTTCAATAGTGTACAAGAGTATATATGGTACAGAACTCAGCCTTAATCTCATAACTATCTTCCACAATATGCGAATCAAGCCCGTGATTCAAGGAAACAGAATTTCAACAGAATGTAACTGAATTTTGTCACCACACTCTAACAGACTTGGAACAGTACAAATAGGACACTATTTCACTTAAACACCAGGCACACACAAAACAAGTTATACAATGCGCATTGATAAATAGGCTTAAGTGAAACGGCGCATTCCATTGTAATTCAAATACTCCAACGGTAACTCCCAAACTTCGTCTTCAACCTCTGGCTCTGCAATCCTTAAATCCAGGCTCATCATGTTTCAATCTTGGCTTGGGTCTGGAGTCATTATCCACATTCTCAACACATACAACTACAGCTTTCTGGTTCAGTAAAGCAGGATGTGCTTAGCTATTCTTCAGTATGCTTTGTTGAGCACAACCTCTTCTAATACAATTTATAGGGATACAGATAACATTATATATTTACATGAATACATATCGAACTTTTACTAAGCTTCTTGCATGTGAACAACTGGGTCTGAAACACGCAAAGAGTTGGCGGCTTCTTCCTTTTCTTCAGGCAGATCATCTGAATGCAATTCAGATTGGTTAAGACTCCGCACGAAATTTGTGAATGAAGGAAAATGCTCTGGAGAGAAAAAATACGCTCCCATTCTCTGGTAAATGAACAAGTCCACAACATTGTCGCCCACCAAATTCTTCTTTATCTGCTCAAAGCCACCAGGAGCCCCTGTAGCTGACAAGTTTTGTCCAGAGACCTCAACACCGTACTTTCTGCAAGCTGTCCTGATCTGGGCAAGTAATAACTCAGGACTTGAGAGAGATCCATGGGGCTGGTGCTCATCTGATAAGTCCATTCCAGGCAACATCAGTTTGCATGAATTCCTTGCAAACATCTCCGTAACCGCTTCATAACCGTCTCTAGTGATTGTGTTATAGTACCCAGCTGTCAGCTCAGAAGGGTGGGACGGAAATTTATACCAAGAATGCATTAGTGGGACTTTGCCATATACCGTAGTAGCAGTCTCACTGAAAGTTGAAGATGCAAGAGAGAGGAGACGTTCTCCATGAGATATAAGCTGGTTCGAGTACCAGGAAAGGAAGAAGTCAGCATATGGAGACTCCCATGATCCACCATGGTCCCTGAAAAAGTAGTTCGAGTTGGGTGACTCATCATAAGTGGGGGCATCATGAGGACCACCGAGTCCCCATAGCGGATTTCCATTTGCTTCAGCATGTTGCTTTAGAATGCTAAGCATGTTTTTATCATAACACTGGAATTCTCCAACCCCTGTGATTTTATTGCTTTTGACTAGCCTCCGGTGTGAAGGATATCGGAGCTCACCATCTGGTCCGAGACCCATAGAGATGCCCTAAAAAAAGCAATACAGAACGATTGAAACTGTCAGTACCCAAATAAAGAAATAAATATACAGTGGATGTTAATTAAAGAATTTTGGAAGCAAAATTTCTTACCGTGATTGTGGAGCCCATGAAAGATGAGAAAGAAGACTTAAAGCTCTCACAAAATTCATGGTAGACTTGGACTGGAGTCTTCCCATTAAGCACAGGAAGATTATCGACAGCTAGCGATAAACACTCTTTGTACTGCTTCCCTGCCCGATCAGTGAAAAAAATACTGGGTTCGGATTCACCAATCCGGGATACCCACTCAGGGAGCAAAATTTTGTGTTGTTTGGATGCATGGAAGCAGAGTGAGACATGAAGCTTGAGACCCGCATTCTGAATCATTTCAGCAAGAGCAAGATAGCCTGACCACTCATACTTCCCCATGGCTTCTTTCTCCACTATTCCCCACCAAACTGGGAGCTCTACACCTTCAACTCCCAACAGCTTCAAAGCTTTTAGGCCAGCTGCAATTGCTTTAGCATGGTTTACTGCATTGCAGTCGGAAACAGAGTCCAAAGGAAGCCCAACAAACAATCTTACATTATCACGCTGCAAAGAAATATTCCAAGACAACAAGATGTTAAATTTAGCATCATCAAAAAACACCTGGAGCCAAAAAGAGTACGAACTCTCTAAACATTTGAAATGATTTAAGAATGATTAGTCAATTACATAATTTCCAGTCATTTCCCCGAAGCTGCGTAGGTTAGGAGCTTGGGATAGCATAAGCCAAATCCACATATGGTTAAATGATTGAATTTACCATTTTTGAATAGCTCAAACTCTTGGGACAAATGGTAATTTATCAAATTGAGTCCGAACGCTATATGATACTAATTTATTAAACAACACATTTTTTTTTTTTTAATTATTGGTAAGTTACACACAAACCCAGTGAGTTTTGAATCCACGACTTTACCCTATCCAATATATTTGATTTCTTAAGGCCTCAAATTGATCATCTAATAAAAATTTGTCATATGTTGTACTAGCATGCTTAACTATTGAGTCCTTGACATATAAATAATCCAAATCTAACATAACATTTCAAACCGTGCAGAAACAATTTGAACCAAATCCCAGATAGCCCAATAGCTCCAATCATATCCTATCCCTTTTACACTCAATTGCCTTTGCCCAAAAAAAAAAAAAAAATCTGAGCTTTATAATCTCCCACTTAATTAGTTCAATAAACCAACACAAATAATTTGACTCATCCAATATAATCCAATTCTAATTAAACAAAATATCCAAGTATTTGTGTTGCTTCTCCAATCTTAAATTTTCAATCATTTCGAATTAAGACAACAGAAATCAAACAATCCCACTTCCAAAAAAAAAAAAAATTCCTTCTTTATATATATATATATATATATATATATATATAAGAGAAAAAAAAAATATTCAGCCATAAAAGAAAATTTTAACAATTTTTTTTTCTCAGCAACCAAACGTGTAACTATTTAGTATATAAAATAAAATAAAAAAAAAAAAAAAAAAAAAGCTTACCGATGTGGATCTTCTAGAACGACCCGAAACGGAATCGGATCGGAGCGGTTCAGATTGAATAGCAGCGGTAGCTCTGAGAGTGAATCGGATCCCAGACTTTCCCCAACCGGAGCTCAGACCAAAACAGACCCTGTTCTTCGAAGAAATTACAGCTTTGCCACCGTTCAAGTTACAAAACCCAAGCTCCCTGTAAGCCAACTCCGTCTTAACCTGCGAGCTTCCAATCAACGAAACCTCCATATCTCCGAAACTTTCACAACCCGAAATCACAAAAACACAGTTTCGGACTCCAAAAAAAAAAAAAAATGGGTCCCAACTTTTTTATATTTTTTTTTAAAAGAAAATTTGTAATATGAAATATCTCTCTCAGTTTAGAGTCAGAGATTACAAGGCGAAATGAAAGGAAGCGGTTTTGTGAAGTTTGAGGAAATGAAATGAGAGAGAGCTGATATATAGAGATAGAGAAGGGACCTGAGATGCACTTTTTTTTTTTTTTTTAATTGCGGAGGGACCAGTTTGGATTAAAAAAAATGCTAAGAAAAAAGTGCCTGCCACGTGTTGAAACTATGATGTTGCCAAATTTATGAGACACTTAAAATAATTTATTATTTATTTATTTATTGGGATTTATTATTATTTTACAAATTTGTTCTTTATTGTAGGGTTAAATATTAATAGATTGTTAGATTTTGAATTAAATAAAGCTAAGTGCTATGTTGTCAACGACAAGGAGAGAGATTGATTTGAACTATCTTATCTATTCAGCCAAAAAAAAAAAGATTTTGAACTATCTTATGATCTTATCCATGTTTAATTTTTGTTTTTTTTTAATGAAAATTATGTTGTTTTCCATGAAGTAATCTCCTTTCAATAATTCATATTTTAAATTTGTTAAGGTTTCAAAAATATATATATACATATATATATATATATATATTTTATCAGGGTTTCAAATTGTATTGTTTGAAGAATATCCACATAGTATTTAATGAGGACAATAAATTTTTGTAAAAGAAAGAGGATAACAAATGGATCATGAATAAAGTAAGAGAGGAATATTATCCTTTATCTTTAATTAAATTCTCTAATTTAAAGCTACGTATTCTTTTTATTTTTTAATTTCTTTTATACAAGATAAAAATTTTACTCTAATCCAAGTGTAAATATATATAAAACTCTTTCTTAGAAACTTGAATCCCGACACTTACACTTCACATCCTACAAAAACTTATATTTGTGGAGTGATCATCACACCAAGAGCATACGGTAGTTAAAGCCACGTATCATTTTTTAGAGGATTAAGATTTTTTTGGATAAGTGGTAACTTCACATCATGACTATATCTTTAGATGCAGGGGATTGGATTTTGTTACATTCATAATATTTTTACAACAAATTATAAGTGATTGTTATTAGTTTTAATTTGAACCTTTTACTGAAATAATAATGCTAGAGATACAAACTCTTTTACAAACTATTGATGTGGTGAGTGATTATTGGTAAATGAAAAAGTAATATTAATGATGAGTCTAGATGAAACCAATAAAAAATTGGCTATATCAACATTTTGTAAAAATATTATAAAATAGTGTGTATCTGTAGCATTACTCTTACTGAAATTGCTTTTTTATCTAACCAATAACTATATATAACAATTTACCACTTATGATTTGTTATGAAAGTGTTGTAAAATAATTATAGACATAATATTACTCTATTAGCATAGTAAAATTCAAACTAATCATTTTTTTTATATATAATTTTAAGATTTTATGTTTGAGTTATTCGAAGAATTCTAAATAAAGATTATTAATTCCAAAACTATTAAATTGTTATATCTTTTCTCTTTTGTTGTTAATTTTTTTTTTACTCTCTTCTCTTTTTTGAATCTAAATCAATTTTACCTTAAATAGCTTAATTGGAAACTTGTTATACGAAACAACATTTAAAGAAGTTAATAAACCAAAATAATCTATTATTACATTATCTTCTTTGTATAATATGATTTTAAATTATAGGTCTTAGTATTGGTAGTCGAATTTTATTTTATTTTTTTTGAAGTAGTCGAAAAATTTTGATTTCCTTTGTAGGATGACTCTCCAAGTATCAACCGTTTTTTTTTAATTTAACCTCTTTTGGAAGAGAATCTGTTGTTTAATCTAATAGGTTGTATGTAAACTAAACTAAGTGAAAAGAATGTCTAAGCCTTTGTCCAGACCTAACTGGAGTGAAAATTAAAATGCATTAATGACAGAATGACGCTGAAGCATAATTTGGATTTGAATGTGTGCTTGAGTGTATCTCTAGACTGACTAAAATAATCTTATTGATATTTTCCTGAAAATATTATAGCAAATAAACAGAGACTTAAAATTTATCTTATGATCTTATCCCAAACCCTTTAAAGACAATTCATTTAAGTTACGTTGCACCTGGAATGTGTGAGTCAAAATTGATTGGCCTCGGAAATGAGAATGGTAAACTATATTTGTAGTTTATTAAAAAAAAACAAAAGAGAATTATTTGTCGGTAATCATGATTCATGTGGATAGGAAATGGCAGAACCGAGTGTGTGTTCCGGTAGTTGACGTGGAAAGTTAGCAGCACACCTCATGCCAACGACACCCTATTTTCATATTTATATTTTTATTCAACAAATCAATGATCAATTAATGGATTATGGAGGTTTTGGATTGGCCCGACGGTGGTGTTCACTCATAGGCTGCTACGTGCATGCTGACTCAGGTCCAGGGCAGACTTGGCTCTCAGATTCTCTCGCCGTTGATTGCAAACCACACCATGCAGGCACAGTCTTTTAGAGAGAGAGAGAGAGAGAGAGAGAGATTTGAACAGTATGTGGATGAGAAAATTCCTTGGTACATTAATATAGGTGGCTTTGTTTTGTTGTGTACATGGTCAGACTCAGAAGCGATATGGAACGTTATTGTTTATACTTGACGCAAGTGTGAGAATGGACACGGACATGGCTGCAGAGACAAGTATGAGTTATACACGTATACGATATCGATACAGACATGAGTATACACACGGATACGATATCGATAAGATACAAGTATAAGACTACACCTGGATATAATATGGTGGCACAAGTGATTTTTGAAAATTATAACATAAAATGACCGATACGACATCAGTAAAATACAGGTACAACATTTTAAATAAAGTATTGTGTTCTTTAGTTTGGAGGATATTTTAGTATTTATTTAAGATTATATCTAATTCATTTATTTATGTTTTGTTTTGTTGTACATGCATGTTATGGATTGATTAAGCACATGCAGCTTTAGCTTTGAGGCTTTGACCGTGTATATATAGAATACAGCTTCGAAGATTCATTACAATTTGATTCTATTATTTCTTTGAATCTTTTGTGATCCATGCCATTTACTTGACTTGTATGAAGAAGGTTCAGTCAAAAATTAAATATTGAAGCAAAGAAAACAAATAGTTATATGGTGAAGTGCTTCGTAGAATCACTCAAGATTATGGGTTTTTAATTAAGTTTTGTTTATTCAAATCCGGAGGACTTCAATGAAGAGTAGTCCCATTGGTGTTGACAAGTGTCTTAATTGTATAATTCTTGTTCTTGACATCCATCTATCCCAAATAATTATTAATTAAAGTGTCTATTATTCAATTAACTACGTTTTGCCTAGTTTTTCATATCTATGGATGAGCTAGGAAACATTATTTAAAATTTTTACTTCCATGGTTGCTTTTAATTGAAGCTAATCAAGCTTGGCTTTTAATTGATTAGTCATATACTAAAAAATGAACGAAAAAAAATGTACCAATGATTTAGTAGTAATCGACACGTCCTTTATTAAGGTCCTATCATGTTTCACCAAATATGCCATAAACATATATGTGACTTGAAATTGAACCAGAATTCAAAATAGAATTGGTAGCGAAAATGTCAAATCCATAGTTTTCTGATAGTGACTCAACCTTATGAATATTGAATAGGTCTTCACGCCCAGGATTGGGATCCGGTGCAATTGTTAAAATGCAATTGCACCGTGCAATTCACCCAAGTCCCTCGCAAATTTTTTTTTACTTCTATTTTTTTACTTTTCTTCATTTTTTATATTTAATAGTTGAGATCTAAAATTGTTTTTTGCAACTTTAAATCTCAACCATCTATGCCAATTGCATCAGGTACAATACCCTAAGTATAGCACCTCATCTCAATCCCCACGCCCATGCTACCTTTGAGTTGTTTCAGAATTGGATGCTGCCTCTGGTAAATAAAAAAAAAAAAAAAGAATTGGATGCTGCCTCAGATATAAATTTTGGAATGTAAAATTTTTTGTTTTGTCCCTTTTACTTTGGACACAATCCCTCTCTTTTTTTTTCCTGCTGCTGCAACTTTTTGGATGGTTTCTCTCTGATTTTTTGGCCGGTTATAGCCGACCAAATAAAACCAAATAAAAGTTAACAGTAAGTTCCAAAACCAAAAGCCAGTCCAATAAAATCTGTATCTTGTTTATCAAAAAAAAATATATTTATCTTGCTTGTTAGGTAAGTCCTAAAAATTGCATGTTTTGCACACGAAGATGTCGCATGATTAGACTTGCTTGATGTCTGTTACTTTTCAAGCAATTTCTTATTATCACCCAATCCATATTCTAACTAATAACTGTATTAATTTTGTAAATAGCCCAAAGATAGATTAGTATTACCTGTCTCTTACTAGACGTGAGAGGTCTTAGATTTTAGTTTGCTCAATTAGTAAAAAAAATTATCATTAACAATTGAATTTCATTTATACGAAAAAGAAATTTATTGATATCTTAACTTCACAGTAAAGAACTATTATTATGAGGTGGACATCATAAATTTAAATTTTATTGTATTTATAAATAAAATAAAACAAGAAAAGAATGTAAGGTTTCCAATTTTTAATCTTTTAGGGTTTGTCTAAAACGAAGGGGCTCTCTCCTCCCCTCTTCTCTCCCTCCACCTCCCTTCATCCAAATATAAAGTTAGATAGTGACTATGTCAAGACCAAAAATCACGGAGTGGTATTTAATTTGTATTGTGACATTAATTGAAATGTTTCCAAAAAAAAAAATCTACTTATATGCAAATTGACAATTTTATTTTCCTTCGAGTTTGACTCGTTTATCATTTTAGATGGTAACAATTTTATTTTGATTCCTTACTGGTTACCACCATTATTTCAAATTAAAACAAGTTATTAAATTAAAATTTAAAGCTCAAGACTTTCATGTCAATGATCTTAGTGGTTTGCTTAATATGTTAAGGGAAAAAAGATTCCTGTTTTTCAATTAAAAAAAGTAGGGAAAGGTAAGAAGTCAAAAACAAGAAGTTTTATATTCACAAAGTCAAGAATAAAAATCGGTGTGTCGGACTTATGGTTTTCCCGCTATACTTTTTATTCCTCTCAATCCATAAAAGAAGAGAGAGAAGGAAACCACACAAATCTTGCAAAATGTAGACCATCAACCACAGTTCGTTTTCCTTTAAAATATAAATTGACAACGGTTTTTCTAGCCTACACGATTGTCCTACATGATTGAAAGCAATCAATTCTCTCTTAGAAGCCTCTCCATTATGATCATCGCTGGAAAGAATTGAATGGATCTCGCCTAATTATTTATGCAATGATCGGGACAACTTGTGAACATAAGGCCCTTCTAAACCTCTCCTTATTATTAAGGTAAAAAGTAAAAAGCACCCTATGGGATATTCTTAAAATATGGAATTATCTTGTGGATTATTTTATGAAGCTTACAAATTTGTGATTTGCTTTAGGAGCCATTTACTTCGTGTGGTTTTCTTTTGATACAATTTCGCTAATTTTAATAAAATTTGAAGTAATGCTACAGTCACAAATTATTTTATAATATTTTTAAAAATTATTTATGTGGCCAACTTTTTTTTGTTTTTATCTAGGCACACCATTAACATCATTTTTTTATTTATGAATAATTACTTACCACATCAATAGTTTGTAAAAAAGTTTATATCTCTAGCATTATTCTAGAATTTGATGATAAAAAAAAAAATGTTATCATCATATAGAAAAAAAGATTTGAAAAGAAAATCGTTTAACCCTCATATTTTTGTCCTCTCTAACTTTCTCCTTCAATTCTCATTTGGGTTTTGGCAAATGTAAGTTTTAAGGTATAACCAAATAGTTGGTTTTAATTGTTTTAGTTCAGAAAATTGGTTCAAAATTGTACCAAATATCTTCCCATAAAAAATTAGTTATAAATTGTTTGTTTGGCCACAAATTCCAATTTTTTTTTCCTCTAAAAAAATAGAATTTAAATTTTACGATATCCTCATTCATTACTTAATGGCTTAATGCATATAATATGATTGCCAACGATATTTTTGTATTGGACCTGAGCTATAAAATATCCAATCGGCCCAGACAGGTCTCAGATGGCTAGAGTGTTACACATTTCCTGCCCCCTGTTTAATCCAGCATACCCTTGATGACCATTTTGCGTTAGCCTAATACTTGTTTAAGGGAATATCTACATAGCCCAAATAGAGCAGTAGATTGGGCTAGGAGAAATGGGCCTCTTTATGGTGTTTTGAGACAGGCCTGGGCTAGCCCTTCACCATCTCTAGTTGGAATTTTCCCTCAAACAAGAAAAACCAATTGTAAAAATGGGTAGTGAAAATTGGTTTTAACCTCTCTTCTAGGCAATTTTCTTGGTACTGTGACTATTCTTAACTCTTTAGCTCTTAACAAACTCCTCCAATCGGTAGTGTTGTATATTCATTTATATGCTATATTATTTCACAACTTCACTTGCCAATGCCTAACAAGTGAAGTCAAGTTTACAACAACCATTACATTTTTATGTGTTCCATAATTCTATTATAAACGGTTGTTTTTATCTAAAAATTAATGTTATTTGGTGTAGTCACTGCAACTATAACTTCTAAACCCTTTATTAAATTTAGTATAGTCACTTAACGTAGTCACAGTTTTTAAACTCAATGTATGATTTGCCACTAAGCAGAAACAAAATTGTCATTGTGGTAGATTATAAGCTATCAAATATGATTTGCCACTAAGCAGAAATAAAATTTGTCATTGTGGTAGATTAGAAGCTATTAAATATGAAGACAAAATTACAAAAGTAGAATTTTAGAAGGATAAAAATATGTCATATCAATCCAGAACGTACATTACATTTCTTTGTTAGAAGATCACTTTGAGCATTATGTGCCATCATAAGTGAACATCTATCACACTCAAAAAAGGTGAAAATTTGGGGTTATGAAATACATACGGTCCTGTAACCATATGTATTTGGCAACATGTAAATACTAATCAACAAGTGAAATTACAGGATTTAAGGAGGTGGAGGTCCTGGTGGGCCACCAGGAGGTCCAAACGGGTCAGGTGGGCCACCAGGGGGTCCGAATGGGCTAGGGGGTCCGAATGGGCCAGGTGGGCCGAATGGGCCAGGTGGGCCGGGAGGACCAGGTGGAGGAAACAGAACCAAAGGAGGTCCAGGTGGTGGTGGCGGAGGAGGCCCAGGAGGAGGAGGAGGTGGAGAAAGTATAAGAGGAGGTCCGGGGGGTGGCGGTGGAGGACCAGGAGGAGGAGGAGGAGCTGGTGGACCAAAGCAGTCCTGTACTAACCAACAGCAGCACAAGAAGTAGAAACTGCCAAACAAAATCAAAATGTTGTTAGATTTTTTTTAATTTGTAAAAAATGAATTTTGAAATATTAAGAGTAAGATAGAAAGAACAGTAAGTTGTAATTATATATTTGGAAAAAAGTTTGGCAAAGAAGTAGAAATGGTCACACAACAACACAACACGATTTTTTTTTTAGCCGTATCTGCTGATAAATCAATCAACCTATTTATACTTTTCATGGTGGCATATGGTATAACCTTTTCCACTGTTTTTTTGGACAACTTGTTAAGATTGTAAAGTCGTGAATAAAGCAATGTCACATTTGCATGAACCTATCACAAATACTACTACTTTTTTTTTTTTTTTGCCTAAAATCACATTTGCATCAACGTATACTATATGAAAAAAAAAACCTTAAAATTTTTGTACCACTTAATGCATTTAGAATGAGATACAAATTGACTAAGAGCCTTATACCTTAATTGACACCTACTCATACACAAAGTACTTGGGGGTTCAAGAGGAAAATGTTTAAACTGTAGAATTAACAGCATATTGTAACTATCACACACACACAAAAAAAAAAAAAAAAATTATTGAGGTACAAATTGTGACTTACCAAGAGGATATGGTGTTGCATAATCCACCGAATAAGCCACCAGGAAAGCCTGGCGGTCCAGGCCACGGACCTGGAGGTCCGGGAGGTCCAGGTGGACCCCAACTAGGCCCGGGTCCAGGTCCAGGTCCAGGTCCCCCAGGACGAGGGCCACCAGGACCCGGTGGTCTCATTTTGCCCTTGAAGTCCAACCAACCCTCTAGCACTGCTGCTGCTAAGCTGAGAACACTAGAATTGATTTTTCTTTTTTTCTTTTTTTGGATTCTCTAGAATTTGGAGGCAGCAATAGAGGAAAGCAAGAAACAAAGAATACAAAGATAGGGTTCAGGGTTTATGAGTTCGGAGATAAGCCACTTGTCGTAATATATAGAGAGAGGGTCTTGGACGCACTTAATTTGATGGTACATTAGTAGTAATTTGTTGAATGGCACAAAGCATGTACACCTAATACGGTTACTAGTTTCTACTAAGTTCTAAGCCTTCCCAATCCTCCTGTCAAACCAAACAACTGCTTTTCTTCAACCTACCTACCTGTCTTGAGGGCTGTAGAATCTTCCATATGACCATTTGGGCTCTGCTTTCCATAGAGGAAATAAGTGACTATTGACTAATTAAGAGAAAAAAGATGAGGGGAAAGAAAAGTTTTGAGGCTGGAAATTGCTTTAGATCACAAGTCATATTGGGTAGTTAGGTGCTTTCCATCCAACATTCTAATATTTGAGGAAATACTTACTGATAGAATAAATTCAATGAATTTGAGGATACAAAATATTTTAACAAATTTTAAAAATAATTGTTGATGTATCATGATGGTGCATATTAAAAATGATATCAGTAATAAATTTATATAAAAATGATGTTACTTCAATCACTTATTATCCTTTTTCTTTAAACTATAAGATTGCTCAAACTCGATTGTGTTATTTATTAGACTTAACTACCCAGTAAAGAAGATTGTCATGGTGATGAGTATTGATTTTGTCATGGGGAACTAACTACTCAGTAATGAAGACTGTCATGGTGAGTTGTCGGATTGGACATCATTGAGAAGGGGTTTCAGTGTTTCACAACTTCTACTACACCCCAAAAAGTACAACTTTGCTAAGCAGAACACGTTCGATATCATCATTTATGAGGTACGTTGTTAGTTGTCACCAAATTTTTTTTCCATCTTACTGAAAATCATACTGCTTTAGCACCCTTGGATGGATTAGGTCGTCTAATAGGTGAAGATAGCACAATTCAACTAAATTCTGCACTAGAATTTCCAACCTAATCACCCATATCATTATATTTTCAGTTATGTTATCATAATTGGATTATTGTAAGGATGGATTACATAAGGAAAATGTTAGAAACACAAAAAAAAGTATACACTTTCCACGTGGCGAGTTATGAGTAATAGAGCTAAAATAATGGGTTTACACTTTTACCGCTCACAACTCACCATGTAGCGAGTTTGTAGCAAAAGTTGTATATTTTTTTGTGTCTCTAACATTGCTCATTACATAATCCCTTGAGTAAAATTTAACTCTCAAAAAAATTATACCCGATGTTTCTAACTATAACGTGGGTCATCATTTTCAGCAAAGAGATGCTAAATTACGATACGCTTTTTTCAGTATTCATTTTTTGTGAAGTGAAGAAAGAGAGGAATGATTTTTCAGTACCCTTTGTTGCCAAATGAAGAAAGAGACAAGCGAATGAGACTTATTACTGTTAGTCGAAAACCTACCTCATGGTGTTAAGCATTCTGATCAGCCCCATGAACCAGGGGGACTCACAGGTTTGGGCAATGTCTGCTAATGGTGTCTTCTCGGTCAAGAGTGCCTATAAGGTTGCTGTCAAGTACCTTTCGGACTCAAAAGGAGTTCTTCATTGCCCAGGCTGCTCTGACAGCTCCAAAATGGGTGCAATTTGGAAGATGATTTGGAACTTACGATACCCAAATAAAATAAAGCACTTTATGTGGCGGGCGTGCAAGAATATTCTCCCTACGAAACAATGTCTTCTGCACCGTAAAGTCTTGCGGGAGGATAGGCGTGGTCTGTGTGGGGAAAGTGAATCTTCGAGTCATATTTTGTGGGGGTGTAAAGCTGCTAAGGAAGCCTGGATTGAAGCGGGTTTTAAGCTGGTTGGGCCAAAACGATCCCCAAAGGAGTTCATTGATGTTGTTTGGCTCTTGATGGAAACACCGGGAATGAAAAATTAGGAAGGTTTTGCTATTGTGGTATGGCTGTTGTGGAATAACAGGAACTTCGTTAGGCATGGAAGCAGCTGTAAAACGGGTAAGTTTATTGCAAGGGAAGCTAGAAAATACGAGGATGAGGTGCGTGACTCTCTTCCAAACCTTGTCAGTGTTGTTCCTGCCATTTCCCAGTCAAATCGCTGGACTCCTCCTCGACATGGTAGGTACAAAGTTAACATTGATGCCGCTGTTTTTAAGGACCTTGGCTGTTGTGGGGTGGGTGTTGTTATTAGAAATGATAGGGGTCTTCTAATGGGTGCTATGTGCAAACGGATTGCATTTCCGTGGGGGGCTCTCGAGGCTGAAGCAAAGGCTGCTGAGTTTGGGGTTGGCTTGGCATGGGAGCTGGGCCTTAAGGATATTGAGTTGGAAGGAGACTCCCTGCTGGTAGTCCAAGCACTCAAAGGGGCAACACCGCCTGCCTTTCCTATCCTGAAGATTATTGAAGGATTAAAATGGTACCTTAGCTTCTTTGGCTCCTGAACAGTCACTCACACTAGAAGGTGCAACAATGTTGCTGCCCATTTGTTAGCTAGAGATGCTAGAAATATTGAAGATTGTGTAATATGGGTTGAGGACTCTCCTCCCATTATTGACTCTCAAATTCTGAGAGATGTAATTTCTATGGATCTTAGTCCAAGTTAATGTTTTTCAGTCTGGTTTGCAATCAAAAAAACAAAAAAAAAAAAAAAAAACCTACCTCAAACATAGTTCCAAGATATTACTTTAGACTACAGTCACTTGTAAGCACACGATGTCCTTACAAACTTAGCAATGTGCGTCCCCCCAATTCTTTTTCTTTTTAACTCTCTCTTTTTTTTTTCTTTTTTTTCCATATACCCTATATTTACATCTTGTACTACCTAGAAACATCCTTTGATTACAATAAAAGGCATTTTCCACCTTTACTTCAGTGGTAAGATACGATCAATGCTGTAATTTTTTATTCTTGGCTAGAAGCAAGTGTTCAGTGTGCAATAGAAGCATCAGTACTTCTAGAATAATGCAATTATCTTAAACCATGGGTGGGCAATCATGTGATTTTATTCATACATTTAACTCCAATTTCACTCCTAAGGAGCGAGACACTTGAAATATGGATTAACTAAAATATTCTTATATGAAAAACCAGAAAGCAAGCCCTCAGATATGAAGAACAATACAAAAGTATTTGGCTTAGGAAAATATATTTAAATCTCAAAATTAAAAAATATATATATATACAAAAGTAAACACCAGATCAGGGTTCTCAATGCAAATTTATTAGAATTTCAACTAACCTAATAGAGTATTTCAGCTCGAACAGGGGAAATAATATATAAAAAAAATATACAATATTGAGAAGCCTCTCACAATTCAAAAATAGAACAAGAAATTGAAAACTGGATTACAAGATATATTACCTCTCCATTGAATTTAATTGGCTTTTCCGGCTTTAATATATGACATCCGGCTTGAATATAAGACAACGAATCAGTAGCATTTGCAGCCTCATGAATGCTCTCAGAAATTCATATAAAAAAATATATATATTACATGCCTCTTGTCTCTTTGATCCGAGAAGAATTCTTATCTTCTTGAATGACCGTCTATGATGAGCAGAATTCTTATCTTCTTGAGTCTTTTTTTGATGATTTTGAGTGTCCATGACCATCACCTGCTACATGTTTCTTTCTCCTTGGAGCACCAACAGCAGCAGGGTCCACTAATGGACCAGACCATGTTTGGATATGTGTTTTTGAATATGAGAAGTTTGCAGAACTGAATGGAACATCAGGGGGATCAAAAGCTGGATCGATATGATGTGAAGAACCCAAAGGATAGCCAAGTGTTCCATCTTGGTGTGGAGGTGGAAACTTCTCGCTCTTGCTCTTTGCATTTGCATGTGTAATTAGACGCCTCCTCTGTAGTAAGCAGTAACATAAAAATAGAGTCATCATATATTCAATTGAAAGTAAATCCACGGGCAATAGTGGTGAAATTATACAGTAAGGTAATGCAAGAGACTAAAAACTGCATGAATGAAACAACTACATTATTTTAAGAACACACTTATCCTGCATTGTGAGGAGAGAGGGGCACCATGTAGGCAACGTATCAAATTAGCAAAAATGTCTAAAAACAAAGTTGTTCTAATCTTCTACATTCTAGGACTTGGCATAAATCAAATGGTTGGTCAGATGCTCATGTTAGATTTCCCAATTTTGACCCAAGCAAAAGGGCATTTCCTTATATTTATTATTATTAAGTCATATACCAATCCTAGTCAACTGCCTCATGAGTCAACACATGCTGAACCCAAATGGGACATTTACAAATTATCCACTTTCGGTGACATTTTTTTTATTTTATAATTAAGTATAATGATTTATTGGAAAAGAAAATTACTTTGTGTTCATGATGATCGCTATGTATTTAAAAATACAAAAAATTAGATAGAAGATCATAACAAGTTATGAAAATCAACAAGGGAAAGTAGCCATTTAAGGGGGAGAAAGAAATTGCGTTCACCTTCTCATGGAGCCACTATAACAGATATCTTATTTGTTTGAAAATCTATCATGGACTAATGTTGAAAAGAGATGTCATACTGTTTCTGACAGTTTGTTAACAGAGTGACTTATACATCTCAAAATGACCATTTTATAACAACTCCAAATTTGTACTACATGCACAACTAACTCACTGGCTAGGGTGAATGCAGACAGTCCCTATGCACATCTGGCAATGCCAACATTTACATCATAGCAGTTCAAATCTAGGAAAGTGAGGTATACTTGCATCCCATACTTATAGCATGCATGACAACAAAGAATATATTTCATAGGAAATAGCCAATTAATACCATTTTCCCCCCCACACAGCGTTCCAAAATCTTAAATCAAACACTCTAAAACATGGTAACTGTATGCTACTTCCTCTCTATGAGGCAGCTAGGCTATTTTAGACATTTAGCAAGCTTATATTATGAGTCCTCCAAGGTTCCAAGTGTTCTATATGTCAATTATCATCAAAGTCCACACATATCCTCTTCTATCTTTCCTTCAACAACACCACAGTTCACTGAACACCAATTCGCTCTTTGGTGTGAAATTCAATTTTTGTTCCTTTTTTTTTCACTTTTATTGTGTCAAAGAAATGACTATATTGTACACTTCCAAAACAGATGTTGGTGAACTATACACTAACAAGAGGCACTTTTGTTCTCAAGGGGATTGTGCGTATGAGTGTGAAATTGTTTTTCCTGAGAAGCACTAGGGAAAAGCAAAGAGTGAAAAACGCAGGCTAAGTGGTGATTAATTATAGGCAGTGCCAACCATTGAAGGCGCATGCTTCTCTTCTTGTCAGACTCATGCATCTACCTAATCAGCCAATAGAGTAGAAAATTGAAAATGTTCTTTCCTAAGTTTTAAGGTAACATTTTCTCCTCCAAACAATTTAATTTGTGAAAAACCATGGAAATAGAAAGATATATATATATTTTTTTTTCTGAAAGAAGCAACTTATCTAACTTACATCAAGATTGGCTTGAAGCTCAGCATTTGCTTCTGGAGCAGGAATTCCCCTCATAGCTCGATCACGTTGACGAGATCTCTTCACACCATCTGGATTAGCTTTGCTAGTAGCTCTCAATCTACAGTCATGAAGTTCCTTTAAGGTTAGACTTGGAGAGCTCTTTTTTTGGTTGGAGGGGGAGGGGGGTGGGGGAAGGGGTTGGTGAAGAAAAACAGAATAAAACAAATATTAGTCAATCACATGGCAAGTATTTTTGCTAAAGAAGATGATGAATATAAAGAAAAATAATTTTTCAAAAGATCATGAAATTAATTAATGCAAGAAGAAATGCCTAACTGGTGGGGTCAAAGAACCAAAAAGATATATATATATATATATATATATATATATATATCAGATGAGGAAATTTCAGTGTGTTCCAAATATAATATGACATAGAAATGGTGTTCTGTACATTTTACAGAGATGCCATATATTGAGTTATACATGACAATTGTTAAAACCTTTTATAATTTGTACACTTCATTAAATTTCTAGTGCACATTATTCATTAACTTTTGGAACTTCACAACGAACCCAGCGAACATAATAAAGGTTTACAAGACACAGGCATTGACGATTCAACTGATGCCAAACTTGATGATATGCACAATCAGATATTAAATTAGCTGTAGTCAACCACCTTCTAGCTTCTTCATCCCGTAGCTTAGCATCCATCTCCTTGCTGGGAGGATATTTGGGAAGGCTAGAAGGCTCACATGCATAAGGTTTGGTTGTGAAGAACTGTCCAAAAAAGAAAAGAAAAAAGAAGAAAGAATTCACATATTTAATAATTAGTAAAGGTAAATTAAGAAAAGTTTCAAACAAATTCTTCTACATATCATATTTGCCAATAATAAAGTAATGCCAACATTGATATATTCAACATAGATTCAAGCCAACCACCAACAAAGAAGTAATATTTATTTTGGTCTAGGGATAAAACCAATATTGTATAGGGCTGACAAATAAACAAGCTTCCTGTGAACAGCTCTAGCTCTGGTCATAAATAAGTTCCTTTAAGCTAGTTCATCAGCTTAGCACAACAAGCTTAAGCAAAAGTTTTTGGACTCCTTTCTCAACAGGTCAAGCTTAAGGAATGACAAGCTTGGCCAGCATGGGCAACTGAGAAACTGAGCAATGTGTTTTATGATGAAGCTTTATCTTTGTTACACATCCAAGGGTACACTTACAAAATAAAAAATAAAAAATAAAAAGCTCTATGCAAATAGATAGGTGTAATGAAAGTAAGCCTTGAATGTGTACCTATAATCCTAAAATAGAGGATATAAGCACATCTACACAGGTAAAAAACAAATAATATTCTACAAAGCACAAATTATAGCTTCAGTTAAAGAACAAGCCTGCATAGGCACCTGAACACGAAAGAGCTCAACGAAACTGACATGAACCAAGCATGAGCACTACAAAGTTTAAAGCTTGAGATGGCCATAAATCAAGACTGAACAGCTATATACTAGTCTTGGGTAGACTTGGCTCCACTCATTTGCATCAAACCATTGATACATATCCTCATTTATTACCCATTTCAATTTGAAATATTATATATATGTGTGTCAGTGTGTGTGTGTCGGAGAAACAGCCTTTTAGACACTGCTCAATGTAACCATTTTCACTATAAAAAAAGGGGAAAAAGGCATACTCTACCAATAGCACCAAAAGAGAGGTTAGAAAGGTTCAATACTGAAACACTTGATAGATGGCTTAAATTTAGGTCTACAGTACTAATAAAATCTTGACGTCAGGAAATTAGACTGCAGTCAAGTAGCCAAAAAAAAAAAAAATTAGACCCTTACTTTTTTTTTTAAATGGAAATTACACAAAATGGAGGAAAAGAATACATGTGGCCTACCCTAACTAATCTATTGAGGATACATCAAGGCTTGGTGGTTGTTGTTGTTGTATTGGTAAACACAACAGTTTTAATATTCTCAATAGTAAACATTATGTGTTAAAGCTTTTAGCTATCATGATAAATTAACAATTGCTACTAACCTGGAAAAGAAGGTGGCTGACCTAAAAAATGATGAACAAAGAAACTTAACTATGAAGACAATTTGAATGCTTCTGCCAGAGACGCACAATTTCCAATAACCACCTCTAAAGTAGGGCAAAATAACAATCAAAAGAAAAGGGTAAAAGATCTGGTCATGGACTCCACGGATATTTTGCCAAATGCAATATGTACATCACCTAAAAAATTATCCAGGCAGTTCTGTAGCTTGATATGTAGATATTATTAAGCAAGCTGGCCATACAAGGGGCCAAAGCCAAATTGAAAGGACAAAGTTTTCCTCCAAACTGAATTGGAGGAGATTCCTCCAACCTAATACGAGGTAGTTTATAAGATTATCCATTTGTATTAAATCGCATGATTTATTAAACTCTCTAAACAAGCCGTGTGACTAAAATTCACATTGATAGCCTTACAAATCCCCACGTTCTGAGTTGGAGAAACTTTCCTCCAACCCAATTTGGAGGAAAACTCTGTCCATATTGAAAAGAGATAACAGGTGCAAGGGGAGAAAGGGCAATTAAGGAATAGAAAATATAGTAGTCAAATATAAAATCTCACTTCACTCCTCAATGCAGCAGTGGCAGTCTGACGTTCAGTTGGGTCAATTGCAAGGAGGGTTTCAATTAGTGGCATAGATGATGGTGGAAAATCTTTGAAAGTCTCTGCTATGCATCGCTTGTATGACTGTTGGGGTTTAAATATGGTTGCATGTGGCAGTTTTGACTTTTTCCAATACTCTTCAGATGGAGAACCACAGAGCTTAAATATCTTGTGTAGCTGCTCAACCTAATTGACATAAAAGATAGATATCAGTAGCAAATTTAGTAACAGAAGCCATTATTGGGTACACAACAAACTTCAACTAATACTAAGAATGCCAATTAAAGCATCATAAAGTTATGGAAGGAAGCAGAAAAAGAATATACAGAATTGATTAAAAAAGTCAGTACTTACCTCCGTGCGTCCAGGCATGATAGGCTTCCCTGCCAACAACTCAGCTAAAATGCAACCAGCACTCCAGAGGTCCACACCTACACCATAATCAGTGGCCCCAAGAAGAAGTTCTGGAGGACGGTACCATAAAGTAACCACCCTACTGGTCATAGGCTGCTTGTGATTAGGATCAAAGAAGGAAGCCAATCCAAAATCAGCAATCTTAAGAACTCCTTCATTGTCTAGCAAAAGATTTGAACCCTTTATATCACGATGCAGTACATGGCGATTGTGACAGTGTTCAAGCCCAGATAATAATTGGTTCATATAGCATTTGACCTGCCACGTCCACAATATACACAAGATATAACTACCCAAAAGACCAAATTTGACATGAGGCATAAACATCTTCAACTACACAAAACAAAGAATCAGGCAAAATAAGACCGCCAATACCTGAGGTTCTGTGAACTTAATTCCGGGGCTTGCAGCAAGACCAGCCAAATCATGCTCCATATATTCAAAAACAAGGTACAAACTACACGACATCCTCGAAGTCACCAGACCTTCCAATTTTACAACATTGGGATGATCTAAACGGCGTAGAATGAGAATCTCTCTGGCCATGAACTTCACACTCTCAGGCTCCAAATTGTCAAACCGAACCTTCTTCAATGCGACAATCTTCCCCGTCAAATTATCCCTAGCTTTGTACACATTACTGTATGTACCTTGCCCAATCTAATCATCATATACCAAACACACATTTAATGACTAACACATCAACAACATTTTCTTTTTTCACCCAAAAAAAATCCAAGTTAACCAAAATTCCTAATTCTAGTACAGTAACAGCATGCTATTTATTAGAAACCAAAGTTACACCAAACAAACATAAATAAAACATAAAACACACACAATTTTGTTCCCCTTTTTTTTTCTTTCTCCAACATTAAAAGCAATTAATAACTTCTTCAACAACAACATCATTCTCATCAAATAAAAAAAGAACTAAACACAAGTCACTAGCAATAACAATAAATCAAAACACAACTTGAACTTGCCTTGTCAAGCTTCTCAAATGTATCAGCCCGCCGCGGCGTCCAGCCATTGATGGCCTCACCGGCGACCGCAGAGAGCCAGGAGGGCCACCCGGCAGCCACCTGCTCGCCGTGCACGTGCTTCACCGGATTACTCAGCCGTGGATTTGGCCTAGAAGAAGACCTCTTCTTTGGCCTCACACTCCTCTCCTCTTCTTTCTCCTTACTATTCTCACCATTCTGAGCCTCTCCTCCAACCTCCACAACTCTCTCAACCCTAACCTCATTCTCTTCCTCCACCACTTCCTCCTTCCTCCTCTCTCTCTCCACTGAACCCTGCTTCACCTCTCTCCCAAACACACACCCCATGTTTATTTTTTATGATGAACTCTCATTGACTACTCATAATACTCTCTTCCAACCACATTTTCCTCCTCACTTTGTCACCACCCAAACAGGAAAAAAAAAAAACAACACATACACACACTTAGACAGAGAAAAAAAAAACAATAAAACCCTAATAGCAAAAAAGAGAGAGTTTGATTGAAGAATGTGCATACGCTAATTGAAGAGAGGGGGAGTAGCTTTTTTGAGACAAAAGTGAAGAACAGCAATGATTTGAAGTTGGCCACAGATTGTGGCACAGTCAAAAAATTTGAGCTATTAACACAACATTAAAAATAAAAAAAAAGGCAAAAGCAACAAGGAACAGTGAAACAAAACTAGCTTTTTATGTGTTAGTGTTTTTTTTTTTGTTTTTGTTGAAAATTTTGATTTGAGGGATTAAAGTTAGTACAGTGAGAGTGAGAATTTTTTTTTTCTTTTTTTTCTTTTTTTTTTTGAGTTCGGTTTAGACTTACCAGGTTCAAAGGTTTCTGTAGTAAAAGAATGTTAGAAAGAGAAAGAATGTGGATCTCTCTCTCTCTCTCTCTCTCTCTCTCTTTTTTTTTTTTTTTTGTTCTTTGTTTTTTTGACTAAAGCCTGACTAGGCTGTAGAGGTAGAGCAAGGCAAGTCAAATGGTTTTTTCTCAATTTAGTCGGGGTGTGTGGTTTTGTAAGGGAAGCTTCCATCTATGTACTTGAGATAGCCAATAGGTTGTCGCCACGTCAAAGATTGGCGAAGGAACTTGGATGTTTAGTTCCTTTTGTTTTGATGTGGCGAAATTTGGTTGGTTATGGTGGGTGGGAAGGTGCTGTGGGTTCCACATTGGAGTGTGTAAGAAACTGAGAGCGCTTGAGTGTTTATATTAATGGAGTTTGTTAGCTTGGTTTGGTTTGGTACTTTGGTTTCTACTTCTTTTTAAATGAATGGGGGTTTTTTTTTTCGGATTTTTTTAATGCACTTTATTTACATTTTTCAAATATATATTTTTTCAAATTTTTGAAACCTTTTTCTCTATTTTTATTAAGTCAAAAAATTAATAATAAGTTAATACAAACACATATTTAATATTGACTCAAGTTTAAGAGCAACTGTATCAATGCTTGTATAAAAGAAAAAATACTACATTTTAGTCAACTAAATGCAAAATTCACTCACATCAAGTTATGTAAAGTTGTGTAAAAATACATGGTTAACACTTAACAGTGTGAATTTATACTAACACTATTCATTTTGGATTTCTCTTTTATATTATTTTTTTTACATATCTTTATGATAAAGGAAGAGAGTATACCATGGTTGTTATGTAAAATAAATATTTTGAGTTGTTTTAAAAAGTTAACATGTAAAATTGAAAAAAGTAAGTGTTTATGCTAAAATAAATAAAAGAAAAATTTGCATGAATTGATGCAGATGTTCTAAACACGTGTTATTTTGTGTGTTATTTTGTTGTTATAATTTGATAGAATCGTGGGAGAGGGCCTTTGATATTGTTTATTTTAATAAATGAAAAACAGACTATGCCTAGTTGCTAATTTGTTTATTGGGGAGTATTTTCCTACGTGGTTTATATATTTATATGGGATTGTTGGTTTGCTAACATGTTTGAGATTTGGACCGACTTTATGTTACTACTATTAAAATTTCACTTTTTTTTTTTGAGAAGGTATTAAAATTTCACTTGAGATCTGCTGCCAGAGCCTTATTAATAATCAAATTTATAGCAGGAATACTCCATTTTCGTATTACTTTAAATTCCCTGACACTGGGGGTGGGCATTACATATGATTGTAACGACCAAAAAAGGAATGGAATACCAAAAAACAAAGTACTTCATTCAACACTGGTACGTACGTAAGTGTCAATGTGTTTGCCCACTTCAATTTCAGAAGCACTTGCAAACTTTGTTCTTAGTTTTAAGCCCTCTCTCTGTAATGATGGTGATAATATGATGAAATAAAAAACACAATCAGTATATTGGAACCCATATATTAAGCTGGAAAGCACCAAAGGATAAATCATAAATGGAGAAGTTATAATACAAAGTATGAATGTATATATTCTATCTTAAAGAACAAGGAATGTAGCTAAAATGGTGAAACATAGTTATTAACAACAAAAGGCAGTCTATATAAACTGCACCAAAAGAAAAGGAAGAATTTTTTTTTTTTTTGTGTGAAAGTAAATAAAAAGACGAGCAAGAGGATGAATATAAGGCAATCAAAAGGTTCCTCCATCGACCAGCAAATGTGTGCTAACGTGGCAAATACAAAGGATTAATTTGCACTTGCTTTGTCTCACTAAAGGAGTAGCTAATAGGGTGAGATATAATAAAATGGGAAATGTTAAAAAATGCTCTAAGGACATTGGTTTATAAACTGTTTTTAAAAATATGTTTTTGAAAAAATGATATAATAATTAATTTTGTTGACAATTTTTATATTTTTCATAAAAGTGGTGTCAAAATTTTCCTAATATAATTTATTAACAATTATCCTAAGGGCACTTATTAACATAATTCATAAAAAATGCTAAAGGTACTACAAGTTTTACTACATAAAACTTAATTGATGTAGTTGGTGGGCTTTAACCACCTCATCACTGAATATTTAAATTGTCTTTCTATGATTAGTGACACATAATAATAGAAATATTATAAGAAAATGCTAAAGATACTATAAAATTTATTACGTAAAACTTACAAACTAATGTGATAACAAATATGATTAGTAGGCTTCATTCACCTCATAACTGAATATTCAAATTGTCTTTCTAGAATTAATGACATGTCAGTTTGTAAGTTTGATGTAGTAAAATTTATAGTACTTTGTACCGGCACTCTAATATATATTATCTTAAAGCAAATGTAATAAAAGATTGATTAGTCTTGAGTGAAAATAGTGGACAAGGACTTAGAAACAAGGTTGTTAAGGTAGGTGACCACATGTTGACCTGACCATAGACAGATAGATCATCGTTTTCGATTATGTCATATTCCATATGGAAATGGAAGTGGTTAGACTTAAACAGAATGAAAGGAAAAACAGGAGCATAGTTAGTTGTCATTAGGTCAGCAAAAATTTAAAGTAATTTATAAGAATCAAATTAGCTAGCTCTAACAGTTTGGGCAAATAGAAGGTGGGGGAGGTCCCGACTACTCATACGTTTGGGTCTCTTTTACCGCTTCCTTTTATGGAAGATCTGCAGCACGAGTTTGTGGTGATGATACCATGCACAGTGCATTATCACTTATTTTAAGGCTTTTGTGGTTACTGTGATCTAAAAGGCATGCAGGTTGTTAATCTTAACCAACAGTTGCTGAGCTACTCTTTCTTGTTGAGAATCCTAGGGAAGAGGCTTGAGAAAAACAGTCTTTTAAGTCAAAATAAAAGTAAAATAAGTACAAATGTTTAAGTTAGATTATGTTCTTATTCGTGAAGAGAATAGCATCATCATGTAGTCACTTATTCAAAATTATCAAAAAGTGAATAATAAAATGACTCCAAAAATACTTACTTAAACATGGGTATAGGTAGTGAAAACCCCATAATCCAATGTAGGAAAGGAAATATACTTCTAGTGGATTTATATACCATTGTGGGCACATCAGTATTTAATTTGGATAATTTTTTCTTTAATACATTTTGTAATGTGTCTACCGAAATGAATGTTTTTGAGTGAATCTTTCCAGATGACTATATTCATAGAAAAATTGCCGTCATCTTAGAAGGAATTCAAAAACTACTTGAAGTTATGCTCATAAATTCCCATAAATTCTTGAAACTGTGGGAAAGTTTGGCAAAAGTGGTGATTCTTAATCCTAAAATGACAAAGAGAGGGGAAAAAAAAAACAATTGCCTTTATTTTTGTTAGTTACGCTCTTACCAATAGCGCACGAATATATTTATAAATCTAACATTCTTGGCATGCATGTAAATATAGTTATTGAATATAAGAATGCATCATTCTTTAAGCATATATTTCCTTTTAAGTTCACACAAGAGTCAAACTCTTTTATAAGGTGATGGACTAGAGGATAGAAGGTGAACCTAGATGGAGTAAAATAACAAAAATGTCAAAATCGTTTGGTCCAATTTTTTCTAAATTATGCATTAAAAGATAAACCTCAAATCTTCAAGAAAGTAATGTCCATGCCTGAAACTAGGGCTGTCCAAGGACCCGCCGAAACCGACCCACCCGCTACCGCCGACCGAACCCGACTCGCCGCCGACCAAACCGACTGCTCCGACGGTCGGCGATGGATTACATTCTTCAAAATCCGAGATCATCCGGTCGGATATCGGATCTTCTCCTCTCAAATCCGAGAAACCTAATCTGACCGACAATTAAGTGTAGACCCATTTATTTTTCCGGCGATAGTGTAGATCCGGAGCATTTTGGGATTTTCTGGGAATATTTAAGCTAGATCCAGCGAGATTTCGCTAGATCTAGCCAAGATCTTGCCGAAAATGGCCGAGATCTCGCTGGAACTAGCGAGATCTCGCTGGATTTCTGCCATTTTTAAAAATTTTCTCACCGGATATCTGCCATTTTCATCTTTTCTTGGCCGGAATCTCACTATTTTCCAGACAATCAACTCCGACCGATCTGCCCGACATCCGTGGAAGCTCTGACCCACCCAATCCGATCAACCACTCTGGTCGGCAGCGGGTTGAAATGTTGGTCACCCGATATGGTCGGGTCATTTCCGGGTTGGGCACAAACTCGACCCGGACCGACCCGTGGACAGGCTTACCTAAAACGCCTTTTTGGAAGGAGACTGTCAATAGTAAAACTAAATTTATCTTACAAAATTAGAGTATTCACATCAGTGAATGGATAAAGGTGTATAAATATGTAAAATGATAAAAAATTATTAATTTTACACATTTTGAGCAAAAAAGTTCCCACATTAGTGGGTGTTAATTCATCTAAAATCATCTATAATTTCCACGTTGCTACAGTACCCGTGTAAATTTACACGGGCACTATAGCATGTGTATAGATTATATTATTAGTTTTTTTCTCTCTCCTCCCTGACTTTCACCTCCCTCTCTCTAAGGCGCACGGTCTCTCTCATCTCTTCATTTTTTTCTTCTTCCTCTAGCTTCCGCCGATCGCCATCGCCGTCGATGAGAACAAGGTCGAGCAAGCCGAGTCGCCGGACGAGTCCGTCGCCTACAACACGAACGAAGTTCTCCGACGAGTCCGTTGCCAAAATCTCATGGGTTTTGATCCATTTTTGGTTGAGCTTGAGTTCGGCAGCTATCGCGAGGAGGTGGTGAACCGTTGGTTTAAAGGCCTCGATCCGTTGGCGCTCCGTTGCTCAGGCCGAAGGCCTCGATCTCACTCTGATCCGTTGGTTTAGAGGAATCGTCTTGTACTGGCGAAGGACGCGGAGGATCGGAGGGATGACGTGGCGGGAGATGAGAACCATGGCTATCAACGGCGGGCTGAATTGGACGGGCAATCTGGACGGTGGTTTTTTTTTTCCTGATTTTTTGTGGGTGTGGGTCGATGATGATCTTGCTGCCGATTAGGTGGGTGATGATCCTGGTTGGGTGGTGATGATGGTGGTTAGGTGGTGATGATGGTGGTGATGGTGGCTGGGTGTTGATGATGGTGGCTGGAGTGATCAATCAAGAATGATAAAAAATTGTAAAAAAATGAATATTTTATTGATTAAATGTGTAAATTAGATAAACTGATGTGGGTGTATTGTAAAAGTGAATGTGTAAAATAGAAAAAGTAGGTTTTTTGGTGTAAAATAGATGAAAGTTTTAAACGAGCTGATGTAAATGCTCTTATACATGAAAACTAGTGCATCTTTTACCTAGTTGTAAACCTCTAGAATATAAATAGATATTCAATAGGAATAAAAATTAATGGATCTATTAACAAGTACAATGTAAAGCTTGTGCGCATTACTTGTATACATATTCACCCATTACAAGAATATTCACCAAACAAGTACAAAGTAAAGGGTTATAAACAAAAGATTGTGTTAATTACTTCGATACATGTTCGCCAATTACAAGAATAACCACCATTTGTACGTTAATGGTTATCACAATGTTACGTAAATTTAAGATACACCAAATAGATGTCAAGAGAATTGAATGAGGAAATATGTATGGAATAATTTGAGGGGTTTATTGTTATGGGCAAGAAAATAAAGTTGGTGAGGTTGTTAAATCTATGTACGGATTAAAGCAAACTTCAAAGTAATGGTATGAGAAATTTGACAATGCAACGATGCCATTATAGGTAGCAATAATGACATAATTAAAGCCACCCAAAGATTGTTGACAAATAAATTCGACATGAAGGATGTGTTGCAAATGTGATGCTAGGAATGAAGATTACTAGAACATACGATGGACTTTTCTTATCTTAATCATAATAAATTAAAGGGTACTCAAGAAATTAAGGATATGTGAGCATTTTTTATTAGGAAATGAATGTACTCAAGCACTCACAAAAAATGAGATAGTGACTTTCTAAGGTCAGAGGCTATGTGGACACTTCTTATTAGTTGCATGATGGACCACCTCAAAGACACATGTATCAATCACAGTACTCTTGATGTCCCTCTCAATGTCCAAGACTTGTTTCCCAAGCTGTGGCAAAGTCATCTACTCACGGTTCCCAATGCCACACTGGGGCAGTTCTTATCCTCTAGTCAGTAGATAATATTACAACTGTGCAAATGTTCAAAATAAAAAATGATGACTTGACACTTGTCCTTATACTCAGCCATATTTTTCAAAGTATAAAAGGAACATACAACTGTGCTATTAGGGCAAGAACCCAAGTAGATGTTTCGAGAATAGAGTAGAGACTTGACACTTGAACTCAAACCATGGTTTTTTATCCCTTCTTTAGGGTTTTCCACGCACATCCCATGTTGCTTTAGTAATTAGTTTATTCTTCTTGTTTAAATGTGCGTCTGTTCTATCATCACTTTTTTTCTTTCTTGCTCAAGTGTCATGTCAAAGCTTGCATCTTTTCAAGCTTTCCCATGTAGATATACTGTTAGATAACTTATTTTACTTCTCTATATAAGTTCAAATCCAACTTGCACATACAATGAACTTTTCTTATCTTAATCATATTATATTAAGAAGGTACTCAAGAAATTAGGGATATGTGAGCATTTTTTATTAGGAAATGAAGTTGTTTAAACAATTTTTAAAAAAATTTTGTGAAAAATACTCATCAAACAAAATTTTTTATTAAATAGCACACCTTTAATAGATTTAGAAGAAATGAGAAAATTAACTCAATTTTACAAAGTGAACGATTAAATTGCCAAAAATCAAATCTATATGGCTAATTTGACAATTGAAATAAAAATTGACTAAATTAAAATTTTTAAAGTAAATTTTAAGCAAATTGACCCTAAAAAACAAGATGGCTTATAATCTCATTAACCAACTATGGTAAAGGCATCACAAGTTTGATTAAGATCATCTGAGGTTCTTAGGACAACTCTATCTTATAGAGTTCTTAAAATTATATTGATTCATTTTAGACGGAGTGAATTAGATTTTATCACATCATTGACATTATTGATAACATGCTAATATCAAATATTCTTTGTTCAAAACCAATGGATGCAATTTTAAGAACTCTCTAACAAGTCTCCAAGGTTTGCCTTTCACAACAAGCATGATGGCAGACGGATGAAGCAATGGTGGCAAATCTAACGGTCACGATCATCTTTATGAGAAAGGTCAACTCCATCCAAAACCAAGTGTAGCTCAATCATTGGCAGTTCAAAAATCACAATCTCAATATCTCTTTGTCTCTAAGAAAACAATTCTAAAATTGTAATACACCCTTACCCATCTTATTAAAACTTGGAATGTGGTACTAAAAAATTTATTTTGTTTTCAATCAATGTCAATGGGAGCCATTACCATTGCGTGTGCCACTGCCACAACAACAACAACAACTCAGAGACACAGACTCACACGTTTCTCAAAGTGTACTCCAAGTTTTTATTTTCCTCTTCCATCGATACGTTTCGCCTCGAAACGCTCACTCTTCTTCACGAAACGCTCTTCGATGGCCTCGTCTATCCAAGGCCACGCTTCCTCCACCATTGGTCTCTTCATCTCTCTCTCAATTTTTCATGTTTTTCAATTAGTCATTGTTTTAAGAGAATTTTTTTTTTTTTTTCTTGGTAACCAAACAGCGGGTTAGAGCGAAATTTAGATGTTGATATTTTTTGTGGTTGTGTAGCTGAAGGAGCAGCAAACGAGGAAATGAAGGCTGCTTCGTCTGGATTTGTGGGAGAGAACGATTTGCTGATTGTGGGACCAGGTGTTCTTGGTCGCATAGTCGCGGAAAAATGGCGGGAGGTAGTCTACTACTACTGTTTGACCAGCTTAAAAATGTGAAAATTTCTTTGTTTTCGATGTGGGTTTGGAATAATATTTGGCGGGTATGTGTTAGAATTATGAAAATTGAACTTATTTATTTATTTATTGGTTTGGTATTGCACAGTTGCACTGGTTTTTGGGAACTTTTTGATATGGGAGTTGTTGTAGTGCTTAGAAGATGCCTATTGGCATTGGTTGTCGAGTGTGTATGTGTTTTAGAATATAATGGTCAAATGGCTGATGAGCTGGCTCAAATGGCACCTCGTCTTCCCATAGTGTTTGATCAGCTTCAGCATGTGAAATTATCTTTGTTTTTGGTGTGGGTTTGGAGTAATACACGGTGGGCGGGTGTTAGAATTATGAGAAATGAACCTTTCTGGTTTGGTATTATTGTAATGGTATTTGGGAATTCTTTGATTTTCTACAGGAGTTGTATTGCTTAGAAGATACCTATTGGCATTGGTTGTTAAATGTTAAGTGCATGTGTTTTAGGATATAATGGCAATTTGTCAACGAGCGCTAGCTCAAATGGCACTTCCTCCTCAGGTGGAGGGTAAGGCCGTGGGTTCAAAAGCCAGTTGAATGCCTTAGTAACTTAGCAATGAAAAGAAAGGGGATATATAATGGTCAAATTTTGGGATTACTTTGTTGAGCAGGAACATCCAGGTTGTCAAATATTTGGGCAAACGGTTACCACTGATCACCATGATGAATTGATTAAGATGGGGATTAATCCATCCTTGAAGGGGAATGAAGTGACAACTCGGTTTCCATATATTATTTTCTGTGCTCCTCCTTCCCGAACTTCAGACTATCCCGGTGATGTGCGGTAAGCATTGAGAATTATTACTTATCAAGTATCAAGTGCTTAATTTATACCAGCTTCCTGATATAGACATGGATGTTTTGTTAAATTTTCTTGTATACAAATTGATTGTATTGGTGCTTGTTAGGGCTGTGTATGCCATATGGTATATGAGCCCACTGTGTTAGTGGTAATATTTTGTGCAAAGGTATGTAGTATGAATGGCAATGGTATGTAGATGCATCTTGATACGTGGATATATTAGTTAACAAGGCTACAGTATATATAATTGGGTAGAATAACGTCTTAAACACCATTTAAGGGGAAATATTAAGTTCTACAATAGAAAGGTCTGCATTAACAGTTACTTGTCTCCGTGAAACTGTACTCTAGCCAAAGAGTTGACTTTTACATTAATTATGTTTCTAGAATCTTCATACTTTCTAAAATCATACATGAAATTTGAGAAATTCTATCTGTTCAGGACATATATCCTGCAGATCTGTGAGTTGATTCATTGATTTTCTGGACTAGTTGCTTCCATCTTCATGGATTGAAGTGGGATTACTGGACTAAGCTGACACTAATGATCTATGGAATAATCCATAATTTGCTGGATGATATAAAACTGAATTCTACTCATCTCTGGCTTTGGACTGTGTAATATGCAGGCTTGCTGCGTTGAATTGGAATGGTGAAGGTTCTTTCTTATTTACATCAAGCTCTGCACCATATGATTGCAACGACAATGGACCATGTGATGAGGTGTTGCATCTAACATTACAAGTTGTTCTGCTGGTAGCATTTTTTTTTTGGACAAGTGGTAGCATTTGTTTGTTCTTTTAATCATTAAAGTGGTTTTGGTTCTGTATTGACATTTTGGGCTCACCCTCTAAGAACCTATGGTCAAGTTACTTTCATGACATACTGAATGCATTACCAATGTTGCCTTCTATGACCTTGTGTGGATACAAATTTGTTGGATGTAGAGTGTTTTGACATATTGGAATGTGTTAATATTCTTCTTATGCAGGACACCCCAGTAGTACCCATCGGAAGGAGCCCTAGGACAGATGTCCTTCTAAAAGCGGAGAAAGTAGTGCTGGAATATGGTGGTTGTGTTCTTAGGTTGGCAGGACTTTACATATCCTTTTTGATACTTGATTTGCGAGGATGTCATTTACATTTGTAGGAGAAATTCCAATGATTTGTTGTGGATGGGATTAAACTTAACTCTGAACACAAAGCAGATAGAGGTGCACACGTTTATTGGTTAGAGAAAGGGACTGTTGAAACTCGTCCTGATCATATCCTGAATCTTATACACTATGAGGTGACGATGTCTTTTTTCTATATTTATTATTCTTCTTTGTGAATTATGGTCAACATAATTCGTTTATGCAGATTCCCTTGTTTTTTCTTGTAATCTGTTCTTCAAAGGCTTGAATTTTTTTTTTTCTTTTTTCTGAGGAGTTATTATACCTGTACAGTCACTTTGATTATCTTAAAATAACAATAAAAAAAAGTTTTTCTTGAGTTTCATATGCCTTGGGTCTACCTTTGCATTGTCAGACATTTCTTATTGTTCTTGCATTTTATAATATATCTTGGTGCTACAAATAGAATTTCCTATTATTCTTGCAGTGACATTTCCTGTTGTTTTGAACTGTGTACTTCTTTAACAGGATGCAGCTTCCCTTGCAATTGCAATCTTAAAGAAGAAACTTCGTGGCCAGATTTTTTTGGGTTGTGATAATCATCCTTTATCCAGGTCTCTTTTTAGTCTTTGCCATTATCATTCATTTTTGTGGCTCCTTGACAACCTTTATCCAAAATTTCAAAACAACTCTATCATTTCAGCCTTTAAAGATTCCTACCCTATCTTTTCCCTGTAAATAGTGACATAATGCCTATTCAAGCGTTCTTACTTACCGCTGTGGGACTTTCTCTGCCACATCCATTTTTCTTTGCAGGCAGGAAGTAATGGACTTGGTTACAAAAAGTGGGAAATTCAGCAAAAAGTTTGAGGCCTTTACAGGTTGGCTTCTCATGCCCTCACTGATATTTTTCACACTAATCCTACTTTTCATTACTATGATTTTGATAGCAACCCATTCTTTGCTCTTTGATATCCTGAAACTTACACTCTGTCACATGTCATGTTTTTCCAGGCACTAGTGATCCCTTGGGTAAGAGATTGAACAACTCTAAAACTCGCAAGGAATTGGGATGGGAGCCAAGATACCCAAGCTTTGCTAATTTTCTTGGATTATCTGAGTAATTGCTGTGTCTATCTTCATTGTTGGTTTTAAATTTAATCAAGGTGAAAAAAAAAAAAAACTAGATTTATGGGCTTCACAGAAAGCTTGACCATGAAGCTGCTGGCATCTCAAATTTCAATAATAGTTGGTTTCCTGTGTCCCAACATGTACAGAAGATTGATAATAATAAAAAATTACCTATAAAAAATTATTCTTTAATTCATATTCTTTTTTTGCCGAGATCTCTAATGCATATTCAGTTTGATATGAACTATTTGATTGATGGAGGCAAGTAGGATATCTCTTACACAAAGACATTAGCTTCAGCGGTTGTTTTAGCAAATAAAAGTGATGTTTTTGGCCGTGCATGTTGTTACAAAAACGGTTTTATTTTCTCATTTTAGTCCTTACAAAGACGATAATGGATAGTCGGATTGACTAGACAAGAATGTTAAAATTAAGGATGAAAGTGAAAAATAAATTAATAAATTTTAAGGCCAAATATGAAAACTCACGGTAATTTTTTTTTTTTTTTTTTAATACACGATAGAAATCTTACTCTAGATCATCCACACCAGTCCTTCCAAAATACAAAAAGTGACAAATTTACATAATTTTCCTCAAAAACTATCCACATCAGTGGGTGTAAAAATATACATATTTGCACATTTGCTATAGTAACTCTGCAAATATGCACAACTACTATAGCAGTGTATAATAATTCTTTATTTCTTTTTTCTCTCTCCATTGTTAGACTACTTCTTCCCCATCGTTCACAACATCCTAGCAGAACATAAGAAGAAGGAAGAAGCAAATGATAACCACCAACCACAAATCCAGCGCCACTGGTCCACCACCACCACCACCACCACAACCTACCACCATCGAACCAACGCCATCACAAGCCACTTAAATAGTTGCTAATCCACCACAAAGTTGACCCAAAATCAACGAAAAATTAAACCAAAATCAATACAAACAATTAGAAAACCCAACTCAAAATCAATTTGAACCCACCAAAAAACCATCCCAAACCAAAATCAAAACCAAACCCAACATAAAACCCACGAGAAAAACCCAATGGAGCTGCTGTTGTCGCTGATCTGCTACCATCAATCTACTGTTGCTATTGCCGCCGACCTGCTACCACTCTATCACCGGATCTATCGTCGTTTATGAGTGTTTGAGAGAGGAAGATAGTTGAGGGAGGACTGAGAGAGGGAGTGATGCATCATGTGAGTGTTTGAGTAAGGAAGATATTTGTGAGTGATACAGTATGAAAGAGTGTGGTAGGCCTTTTAGAGGGAGAGAAGGGATTAGCCTATTGGTACATGCCTGCCATACTACACTTTGTTTTTCTTCCTTATTCTCTGATTGTCGTTTTTCTCTTCTTTCTTAGTGTTTACTTGTGTAGTGTTGTAGTGATGGTGATGCTGTGATTCTCTCCTGGTGATTGCTATTGTTGTGCTTATGTTCCCCCCTCTTATGCACGTCAAAAGCCCTATATATATTGCCTGCCGTGACTAGTTTTTACCATTTTAACCCTTAACTTCTTTAGTCTGGATTTGAGTGTCCTTCCAGACCATCTACTGGTTTGTCAGCTACCCAGTCACCACCACTTACTTGTGTTGGCTGTGCCACTACCCATTACCAGACAAAGAAAACTGTTTTGTTTGCTTGTTCACCGTGACATTCTTCTCCTCCACGGTGTGGGTATTCTCTCTTATATCCCTTATGGCATGCACCTAGTGGTCCTAGCTCATCCTCCTTCTTTTGGGTGGTATGTTATCCCAGTAAGACATTTTCCCCAAAAGAGATTGAGCGAGAATCTTAGAATAGGCTTTCCCCTTCTCCCCACCGCCAGGCCATACCCCCTCTTACCTTTAACCCATGACTCACCACCCCTATATTGGCTGGGTACAGGTTGGTAGTGCCAAGGCCTTGTGTGTGCTCCTCTTCCAAGTACTTCAAAAGCTTGTCCACCGCTCATGAGTTTGCCATGGTCTGGAGGTCCATCTATGCATTCTGTCTCTCATCCTTGACCTCTTATGACGTGAACTGTCTTCTGATTTCCTATTCTTTATTGGCTTGCTCCTTTCAAGGGCTGGACCTTACTTGATTATGAGTTCATCTCTCTTGAGCCCATTCTTTGCTCATTTTGTAACTTTGTTGTCATTCCTGCCATACCACTCTGTCATTCTTGCTGTGGTGTTATTTGACCAGCGCTTGTTGGGCTTTTTCTAGGCCTGCTGCACGTTTTCCTCCCAATTGGTTTCAATGACCCAGTATGATCATTGGATTCATACTCATGCTACTTTGGGCTTCCTAGACCCATTACATTGTTTGTGGGCTCCTTTGGTCCATTTCTTCCTTGTTGAGTATCCTCGGTTCATTTTCATTCCTTGGGCGTCCTTGGCCTATTTTCAACTCTACATTCCCATGGGCTTCTACTAACTCCTTTTGGGCTTCCCTAGCTTAATTACTATATTCTTCATTCTTGGGGTTCATGTGCTTTCCACAAACCCTTTACTTTCTTATTTCATTGCATCGGGCTTGCTATGACTCATTCTCGCTTTTCTACATCACATAATGCCCATGAGTTTACTGCTTCTTCATTTGGGCTCCCGTTGGCCCATTTGCTTTTCTAAGGCCCATTTGTTTACTTTATGAGCCTAAGATCCATCATTCTTGCCATTCGGGCTTGATGAATTTCTTTCTTTCAATCCATTAACTCTCTTCTTGCCCATATGGTTGGGCTTCTTCTTGCTGCCGAGCTTTCCCAAAATAAGCATCAACAAAGAGAAAGAAATAAAAATGAAATAGAGATATTAATAAATAATAATAATAATAATAAAAGAATAAATAATATTATTTAAATATAGTAGATTGTAAAATAGATAAACTGATGTGTGTATTTTGAAAAAGTGGTAGTGTAAAATAGAAAAAGTAGATTCTTACTGTAAAATAGACTGAAAAATTTAACCAGACTGATGCAAATGTTCTAATCTAAGTGTATATGTGTGTGAAGCTCCTTCTTGGAGACTTAAACCCCAGCCCTTGTCCCCTATACCTTACAAATACTTATACTTAGTACTTTAAATTAGTACTTTAAATGATGTAATTTGGATTTTAACCACACTACAAGCCAAAAAAAAAAAAAAAACTAATTCAAAACTTACTTAAAGTATTTTAAATTGGTTGATGGTGTGGTGTCTAAACAGATTACCTTCCTAGTTGTCAATCTTGGATCTTATTCAGGATTCAGGAGTTCCTTCTTAAAATATATGCATAAATATATGCATACAGATATGATGCTTCAACCGATTAACCTTGCACAAAGTGCCACATGTGCATATAAAGTGAAGTTTGGAAACCAACCAAAATGTACTATCCACTACATTATGACCTTTAAAAATTCAAATGGACATTTCAAAATAAAAATAAAAATTCAAATGGATTGATTATGGTATTAGTCTATTAAATTAGTTTATTAAAGTTAAGTTTTCAAGTTTAGTTGGCAACGAAGCCACCTAACCTCCACACGTTTTCTTGTCCAACTTCTTTACTGTTTACTAAACAACCTTAGTAATAGAGCTAGTGACATGTTGTATCCTATGCAAACATGGCCATGTGATGTACATTTGTACAGCCTACATGATGTATATTGTTACTATTATATGCTCATGCTCATGCTCATGAGTCATGCCTATCGTCCTTGGACGTTATCTTTACTCCTGAGTGTTAACATCAACCAACAAATAATACATCTTTGGTGACAATATCAACAGTAATACATCATACATAGTAGTTGACATTGTCAATATCTGTCTTTGGTGGGCAACATCAACAATAATAATACATCATACATGGTTTGCTGACATTGTCAATTTTTGTTGGCTATGCCTATGCCAATAGAAGCTATTTCGCACTTCTATTCTATTCTTCAATCATCATCTTTCTCAGTCATTTCCTCTCCCCCCTTTCCCATTTTTCTTCTAGGTGCACAACTGGAGTCAACTAGTTAATACCGTTCTCCCTTCACCTAATAAAATTTGAAAATCGTTTTTTCTCTTTTGAATGTAAAATGAGTTCTTTAAAATATCATGGTGGCTTTAATAAATTATTTTGAACATTAAAATTGACCTCCTAATTTCATATAATGAAAATCCTAACTCTTTCTATTTGGGGAGCATGAAAATATTAATTCCACTTTGTGCGCTTTTATTTCTTATTGAAAATATTGAGCAAATAGGACCAAACTATGCCCACTGGAGTAGTTAGAAGGGGCCTCATAGTCGTATGAGTCCCATGCCTATGGGGAACAAAGGTTTCTATGAGACCCGCTTCATAGATTAGGCAGATAAGATAGTTGTTGGTTTCATTGACTAATGAAATAAGGAAAAGATCAGAGAGATTTTTTTTTTTTTTTTTTTTTCACATTTTGAGAAATTTATAATTTTTTTTTTTTGGTAAGATAAAATTGTTGAATTCATATTTACATCACCTAATAACTAATTATTGAATTCATATTTTAAAATTTTAACTGTTGAATTATATGTTTTATATGTTTTTAATATACATACTAATATTCATACTAATAAGTTGTTATTTATTATTCAATCCATAAACTCATATTTTAGTAATTATTTTAAATTACAAAAACTTGAATTTAAACAATTGATTGATAACATAACTATTAATATTTAATCATCTTGAAATTTTGCAAGCATGGAGAATGCACAAAAATAATGTTATCTAGCAGTGGATTTGTTAAAATTCACATTTAATTAAATAATATTGAGTGGTATAACTGTGCGCACCCAAGAACAGCGACTGGGCCTAGGATAAGTTGGGCTCACAATCTATTTGTTTGGTGGGCTTTTAGTGTTTCCTGCAATGGGATGATTCCTTACTAGACTGCCCCAGTGTTCCTATCTTCTTTTCTCCTCCTTCTTTTCCCTTGTCTTTTTTCTCTTTCTCCCTCACACCCCCTTTGCTTCTGATCCTCCTTTCCCTATTTATAACCAACGCTTGCTAGATTGCTGCGGTCAATTTCTAGCTTAGTGGATGGAGAGGTCCAATACCATCCTTTCTAAGTGGTGAGTAGTTATGAACGCAAAGAGAGCAATGGTGGCATTGGAACTTGATTCCACTGCCATGTCCTTTTCCCAGTAGAAAGGCTTTCAAAGTAAGCGGCAAGGCCCGGCAAGGCAATCTCGGTTGGTGATCGGGCAATTCGGTGAATCCCCAGGCATAAGGCGCATATGACACGGGGCTTACCGCTACCGACCATATCTCGGAGGGCTTTGCTTAGGCCTTTGGGGTGTGTGATACATGTTAGGTTGCCCCAGGGTAAAGCCCCCTGGGACTGATCAGCGTCGGGGCCCAGAAGGGGACGATCGTTCTCGTGGGCCTAGGGGCAAACGGGCCTGGGTTACGGCCCGTATGGGCAGTTATTCTTGTGGGCCTGCGGGTGGATGGCCCAGGGGGATGATGCCCGTACAATAACATTATTCAAGTTACACCTAGTGTAACTCTAAGTAATGTTACACCATCCAATAACTTATTATAGAATTCATATTTTGAAAATCCCATTGTTGAATTGTATGTTCTATATATTCTTAACATTCATGCCAATTTTCATGTCAATTGGATATTATTTACCATTTAATCTATAAACTTATTTTTTATGCATTATTTTAAACTACAAAAACTTAAATTTAAAAAATTGATTTATGACATGGCTATTAATTTTTGATCGCCTTGAAATTTTGTAAGTATGGAGAATATATGAAGATAATTTAATCTAACGATTGATTTGTCAAAATTCATATTTAATTAAAAATATTAAGTAATATAACATTACTTAGAGTTACATCTAATGTAATATATGTGTAAAAAGAAAAACAACAATAATTGTACATCCACGCATTGATTTATAAAGACAAGAGTGTTTAGTTTAACCAAGGTGGAAAAAGAGTCAAACAGCAACAAAAACAATACAATATTTTAAGAGTATCATAATCCATGAAAATTTCGGAGAAACCACTGGTTGAATCAACTGCAGCTTCTAATACCTAACTCAACTTTATAATTTTAAAAGTTAAAAGCAAAAAGTCCAAGTAAACTTGACTACAGGTATAAACACGGCAACACATGCCCTTTATTTTCCAATCTCAAATCTCTCTTCTTATTTACATGCAAAGAAACGAAGATACCACAAACCAAACTCAAAACAAAAACAAAAAAAACAGTGATCGTTGTGTTGGTGTGATCATGGGAAAGATGTGTTGCTCAGAATTAGACGATGGTTTCGATTTCACATGGATTATCATTGTGATAGTGCTAGCTCTTCTTTTCATGGCTTTGTGTACCCCTCCACAACGACGAGTTGTTGTATATCGTTGCTATTGATAGATCCTCTTTGGTTTGGTATAGCAAGCAACAAATAACAACTGGTAACTGAAAATTTTTCTTGTTTGTTTCATTGTTTTTTTTTTCATTTTTTCATTTGCTTTACTAAAGCAAAAGAAAAAGAAATTGATGGATGTACTATTGTTTTAAGAGGAAATGATTTGTGTTTCAACATTGTCTGCGGTTACCATGTTGTTTCATCAAACCTGTAATAAGAGACCAGATATTGTAATCATTGTTAATTTTATTTAGGCAATTTTGTATTAAGATCAACTCGATTTATATTGCTATAGAACTTGATTTTTATTTATGTTTCCTTCCTTTCATTGCTGATAAGAATATGTGAACTAGGCCAAAGGATCTCAGAGGACAAAAATGTCATGCTCTGGACCCAGAATTGTGGAAGTCAATGGTCATTTTTATGATAAAATAGTAACAAAACATTTTGAGTAGTGTACAAAAAAACACTATGATTTGTTTATCACAATTAATCGGAACCGTGCTGCTTAATCCAAATGCAATGAGAAAATCTAGGGACAAAACATAGTGTCAAAAACCATGTAGTGTTTTGAAAGTGTAAAAATCGAGGACAGAACCATGTACAGAGTCTATAGTATAGACTAGGGGGACCATGGTCTTCGCCCTTCTAATTTAGATTTTTTTTTTTTTTGATAGGGATTTTTTTTTCTAATATATGACATTATATATTATATAAAAGTTTTGTTTATAATTTCATACTTGGTCCCTCCTAAAATTGAAAATCAATCTCCAAAAAAACCCGAAAGTTAAGGAGGTCATCTAGTTCATATATGTGGCCAATAACGCCCTTATGAAACAAAAATAAAAACCATCTTTTACAAACAAATCTTATAAAAATAAATAAATTAAAACTAAGAAATAACACAAATGAGGTGTGCATTATAACAATGTTTCGCGTGACATTTAGGTGGTTGGGCTTGGGACCAAAGGCAGAAATATATATATATATATATATGCTTGAAGGTGGGAGCTGGAGCTGGGGCGGCTCTAGGAATTTTTTCTAGGGGACCAATACAATGATAAATCTTGAGTGGTAAATGAATCTTGCAGTATACTTGATTTTCCTATTACAAATTTGACCATAGTACTAGGAAGAAAGTAAAAGAAAAATTATAAGTTCATTTGGTATATTGTTTCTTTTTTTTGAGGTATTTGTATGTTGTTTCTTAATATAATGAACATACCAATTATGGTTGTTAAGATTAAATCTTAGTAATAATCTATTGTTTCTATATGCAATAGTACCATGCACCCTTGGCATGATGATTATTTCACAAGTACAAGTTTTTGTAAGGTGTAAAGGCAAGGATCGAGATTCAAGTCAAGTCTCTAGGAAAAAGCTTCACACACGTACACTTAGATTAAGCTAAAGTAGGATTTCCATCTCAAATTAAAAAAAATAAAAAAATAATTAAGATATTAATTATTGTTGTTTAGTGAACTTTAATTATTATTTCTTAGAATATTTTTATCAATTAGTTTATGCATTTAATCTATACAATTATTTTATTTAACAATTCAACTCAACTTTGACAACTATATTGGTCTTTGTAATTATATTAAGAAATTTTTTGTTGTTTTCACATTTGATTTTGTCTTCACTCAACCACTCTCTTGAACCACGTTGCTTGTCTAATTTCGTTATATATTTTTTAAGAATCACCCGTTGTTTAATTGTCATTTAGTGTTAACATTTGCTAAGTTGTTAACTACTATGTCATCAATTAGTTTATGTCTTTAATCTGTACAATTCTTTTATTTAACAATTCAACTCAACTTTGACAATTAAATTGGTCTTTGTAATTGTATTAAGAAATTTTTTGTTGTTTTCATATTTGTTTTTGTCTTCACTCAATCACTCCTTTGTACCACATTACTTTTTTTATTTTTTATATATTTTTTAAGAATTTCCCATTGTTTAATCGTTCAATTGTCATTTAATGTTAATATTTGCTAAGTTGCTAACTACTAACAGAGCCATGTCTTAGTCCCCACTTAACAATAACAAATTAAAAACACATTCAAATTCAGCCACTATACTCATAGATTCGGTCAAATGTATAAATTAATTGTAACTTTATTTGCAAGAATAGATTGTTAAGAGAATCATATTTGAGCTTATTTCAATTGGACTTAAAAAAGATTTAAGGTCAGGGTGTTCTATTTTTTTTTTCCCCAACTCTAATTTCTGGCTCTATCTTTATTTGGGACTGAAAATTAAAAGTTTGGATTTCAAAATTTGGGTTATGGGGGGTCCAAGGATCGAGGAGTCCAAGCCGAGGATTAATTTGCCAGATCCAGGCAAAAATAGGTAAGCAAACTCCGAGGACCGCACCTACCCAAGAAGAGCAAGAGAATCAAGATAATTGATATCCCTTAAAGGCCAAAGGATAGAAGAAGAGATAGCAACTAGGGCAAGGATGGTGAGAGGAAGTTTCCTGAAGGAAATACCTCCCACCTCCGCATTCAATGCCCTGCACCAACCTCATCAGCTGTATTAATATGGAAATGCCTATATAGCGGTCACTGATCATGTAGTAAGCTTGGTCCTGGTCAGATCAGACGCTGGGGTGTAAAAGCCAGTCTATTATGTTAGTAAGTCTCTTCAATAGGTAGAAACTCGTTACTTACCCTTGGAGAAGGCAATCTTAGCTATCGTACACGCAACAAGGAAACTTCCCCATTATTTCCAAGCACATACCATTGTGGTCCTCACCGAACTCCCTTTGCAGGCAATGCTTTGGAGATCTGACTATACGGGAAGGATTGCCAAGTGGAGGATAATGCTCGGGGCTTTTGATATTAAATACATGCCTTGTACAACTATAAAAGGACAAGTTTTGGTGGATCTAGTTGCGGAGTTTACCAATGGTGCCAAGGAAGGCAAGATGTTGGGTCTCGAGATCTTGGTGGTCTCCACTCCCTATACTCCAACGTGGGAGATTTATACTAATGGTGCAGCTAATTAGAAAGGATTTGGTGTGGGAATTGTCCTAGTGTCCCCCGAGAAGATAATTGTGGAAAAATCATTGAGGTTAGGCTTTCCAACCACAAATAACGAAGCGGAGTATGAAGCCTTGCTGGCGGGAATGACGATGATTAGCAAGCTAGGAGGTCTTCTTGAACTCAAGACTAGTGGTTGGGCAAATCAATGGAGAGTTTGAGGCCAGAGACCAACGAATGCAAGGATATCTTATCAAGGTTAGGCAGGCACAGTCTAACTTTGAAGTTTTCTCCATAAAGCAAATCCCAATAAGCCAAAATTCTCATGCTGATTTGTTGGCCACACTGGCCACCTCTTCAGGATAAGGCCTCCCCCGTGTTATAATCGTAGACGATCTGGCAATTTCCAGCTATTATGATCGTACCATGGTCGGGATTCATACCATTCAAGTTGGACCAAGCTGGATGGACCCATTAGTTTCATTCTTGAGAGATGCAACACTTCCTGAAGACAAAAGTAAGGCAAAAAAGATCTGAAGAAAAGCTCTGCGGTATTGGCTCTCCGAGGAACTAAAGTTGTATAAATGCTCCTATTTAGGGCCATACTTGTTATGTGTCCACCCCGAGGCAGTTGAGCCCTTATTGGAAGAATTGCATGAGGGCTTTTATGGCAACCATACTGAAAGAAGATCCTTATTACACAGAGCCCTTACTTAGGGATACTGGTGGCCGAGCATGCAAAAAGCAGCTTAAGACTATGTCAAGAAGTGTGATCAGTACCAAAGGTACGCTCCAAGCATTCACCAACTTGGAGACACTTTAAACCCCCTTTCTAGTCTGTGACCATTTGCGTAATGAGGCTTGGATATAATTGGGCCATTTCCAAAAGCAACAGGAAATTGAAGATGGCTTATCATCAGAACCGATTATTTTACAAAGTGGGTCAAAGCTGAACCACTCTCTAACATTAGGGACGTAAATGCAAAGAAACTCATTTAGAAAAAATTTGTCAACAGATTTGGAATTCCCCACACATTAATTTCAGACAACGGACTCCACTTTGACAGTAAAGCTTTTAGGAGATATTGTTGTGAGTTGGGCATTAGAAATAGGTATTCCACCCCTGCTTATCTGTAAGGGAATGGGCAAGCCGAAGCTGTCAACAAAGTAATAGTCAATGGGTTGAAGAAATTGATGGACGAAGTGAAGGGTAGGTGGGTAGATGAACTTCCGCATGTGCTATGGACATATTGTACCACTCCTCGGAGATCGATTGGAGAAACTCCATTATCCATGACCTATGGCTCCGAGGTGGTCATTCCCCTTGAAATTGGGTTTCTAACGTTAAGAACAAGCCAATTTGACACTGATGAGAATGACTAACTACTCCAGGCAAGTTTGGATTTAGTCAATGAAAGAAGAGAAGTAGCCATGGTCTAGTTGGGGCATTATCAATAGAAGCTCAAGTAGGGATACAACAGGGGAATCAAGGCGAGACCATTGACCCCTGGAGATTTAGTCTTAAGAAAAGTGGTGGGTACTGCAAGAAATCCATCATAGGGAAAGTTAGGGCCTAATTGGGAATGACCCTACCACATCACTTCAGTAGCGGGGATAGGGGCTTATTACTTAAAGGTTTGGATGAAAATGTTGTGCCACGACCATAGAATGTAAATAATCTTCAAAGACATTATTATTAATGAAAGGCTTGTCAACCATCTTTTGATCTTTATATGGTTATTAAGTTTCTTCCTTTGGCTAATGTCCATATGACTTAATGCTTGTTATTTGCTGAAGTGTTAAATAGATCATCAGCCATGCTCGGTTCCTTGGACCACATGCCTTGGGTAAATTAACTCTTATTTGAAATTACTTAAGTGTTAAACAGAATCTCGGCCATGTTAGACTTCTTCAGTCACATGTCTTGGGTAAATTAATTCTTATTTGAAGTTGGTTAAGTGTTAAATAGAATCTCGGCCATGTTAGATTCCTCGGGTCACATGCCTTGGGTAAATTAACTATTATTTGAAATCGGTTAAGTGTTAAACAGAACCTCGACCATGTTAGACTCCTCAAGTCATATGCCTCAGGTAAATTAACTCTTATTTGAAGTTGGTTAAGTGTTAAACAGAACTTCGGCCATGTTAGACTCCTTGGGTCATATGTATTGGGTAAATTGACTCTTATTTGAAATTGGCCAAATGTTGAATAGGACTTTAGTTATATTAGGTCCCTTGGGCCACAAAACTAGGGGTAAACCGTCTTAAAAAAGAAAAAATATATAATAATATATATGTGCGATAGACTGTGAAGCAAAAGGTAAATGCATAAGTAAGACAAGATTATCCAAAAAAAAAAATTGATCTATTCATTCATGTTTGGAATTCTTTTTACAAAAAGGGATAAAGAGAAAAGCAAAAGAAAAAGAAAGAACAACTACTAGGTCTAGCCTGTTACAAAATTTGCTCAAGTCCTAACGGAGCTATTCAGCAGCTTTCTTCTATTTCTCTTTGCCTTTACCCTTGGGCTGCGCACTTGCCTCAGCCTCCTCAGCTTCCAGCTCTACTACTTAGGTTGGGCCTTGCTTCTCTTTCTCAACAGAGGGCTTGAAAGATGAAACTACTAAAAACTGCAATTTCGAGGGTGTAGGAGTGGAGCTAGGCACTGGGGGGGTGGAGCTGGGAGCAATGTGAAGGGTGGGGGGATAGTAAACACTAGAAGGCCCCTTGAGGCCCGAGCTAGCATCTACCCCCGCTGCATGTAAAGTCTCCCCCCACACCTCAAGCCAGAAGGCCTGAGTGACATCTCAAAGCTGGGCAATTAGACTTTGGGCAGTCTTGGTCATGCCAGCATCATATGCGGCTTGTTTAGCCTTCACCCTTTCAACATCCTTGCCTTCTAGCTCCTTCAATTGGAGCTTGATTTGTTCTTTGGCCAAAGCTAGCTACGCTTCGGTTTTCTTTAATGAAACTCACATCTCCTCGGCTTACTTTTCTACCCCTCCCAAGGTAGCTTCAGCGCTCTAGCGCCCTTTTTCAGCCTCGACTAGGTGGAAGAGATAATCCTTATACTTTTTCTCTGCCTCAGCGAAGGCCCTGTCCAAATTTGCCAATTTATTTTCCGGATTTTAGGACTTTAAGAGAGTATGGTTGACCCATTCCTCAGCCACAAAGGATGCCTGCACAATTTACAAAAGAGAAAAAAAGGGGTATGCATGTTAAGGTCTTAACACTAAAGATATGAATAAGTCATATGGAAATTTAGGTGTAATAAGCAAACCTTGGCAAGGTCCCTCTTCAGAGAGAGAAACACTTCACGTCTCCTTATGTCCTTTAGCTCCTGCATGTCTTGAGGAAGGAGCAGTGCTTGTTTGAGACACTTGGAGACTAAACCAGATCTGCCCTTCTAGGTATCCCTCAGGGTTGCCTCATATGTAAGAGGGTCCCCTGTGCTCAGCATGAAGGCCGGGTTCTAGATGGTGGCCTTGGTACGTTGCTCCCTTTCAGCACTTTTACCAGCCCCTTCAGAAGGGCCTTTCTTTTGTTGTGCCCTCGTAATTCTAGGCTCCTTAGAAGGTGGTTGTTGAGCGGTTAAGCGTATTTCCCCCTCCTTAGAGCTGTCCTTCCTTAATGGTTTTCCTCTTTTTCTCTTCTTTGCAGCCACTTTCAAGTCAAAGGGATCAAACGGGATAGGAGTAAGTGGCCAAGGAAAAACCGGCACTACGGGAGCATTCCCCCCTGCATGGCCAGTGGCGGTACCACGCTCAGTCCAAGTGCTCCTAAGAACACCCTGACCTGAAAAAAATATTATAATTAAAATTTTTTTATTTGTTTACCCTTAAAAAAAATTAGGAACACTCTCAAATAATTTTTTTTTCATACTTTCAAGCAAAAAAAAAATCCCAAAAAAAATTTTGAACTAAAATCTGAAAAAAAAAAAATTGTAACAGAGCAAGCCCACCAGGGAAAAAAAGCCCAACATCAATCTAAATAACATATGGTAAAGCAAACCTAATCTAAAGAAAAAAAAAATAAGGTAAAGCAAACCCAACAGATTACAGATGGTAGCTAACCCACGGATTCTTAAAAAAAAAAAAAAAAAAAAAAAAAAAAAAAACAAACAAACAAACAAACAAACCAAAACCCAATATACACGTCCGCCGATTTATCAAGTAAAGCAAAAACTACAATCAAATCAGAAACCTAACCTAAAAAAAAAATCTCATCAGTCATCAATGACAACAACCAACGGACGCCGCCTCTGCCTTAAGCAACAGAGTACATCGGTCATCACTGACATCACATCGGGCTTTAAATTCGAGCTTTAGAAGACCAGAACACATCGGGCATCGGAGATTGGTTCAATCAGATTGAAGATCGGTCTTCCTTGCCTCGACATGCTGCCCAACAGCGCCGCCCCTCAGCCTCAGGCCTTCCTGCTCCCTCAACCGCAAGGTATTTCATCTTTACACTTAACTTTTCTCTCTTTTTCTCTCTTACATATACGGGTTATTGGGTTAATGGGTTTCTTTCTGTCTCAGTCTCTCTCTCTTTATCTGAAAAATGAAAGTGAAATGAAATGAGGATCTTTCTCTCTCTCTCTAAGACTTTATTTGATTCTCTTTGAACTGTGATTGGCTAATTACTTAGCTTTACTTTATATTTTATTAATATTTGCCCCTGCTTTTGACTTTATCCGTTGGTGTTGATGTTGATGAGATACAATTAATTGTATTTTAGTGTATTGTGATTTGTAATTGTGAATTTATCTGATTGGCTCTTGTGATTGGAGGCCATGAGGCTTACCTATTAAGTGGGGGGTGGATGGGGGCATGGAACCGGGGTGGGATATTTGAATTGGGGGAAGTAAATCGACATAAGATGTGTGCTAGTGCAACTAATAAACAATAATTTAATTAACCAATAATTAATTGGGGGGAAGCAACTAATAAATAATAATTAATAATTTAATTAATCAATACATTATAAAAGACAAACAAATTAAATTATGTTAGGCTAAACAACAATTAATAATTTTATAATTAATGAAACAACAATATAACAAATTATAGTTTATAAAAGACAAACAAATTAATAAAACAACTAAACAACAATAATTAAAAATTTTATTAATATTTCAAATGAATTTATAGTTTATTGTTTATTCTTTTGCTATTGTGGACAAATATTTGATAAGAATTCCACATACCCAAGATTTATCTCCTATGCAAGATTCATCTTTATCTTCTAAGCGAATTTGTGTTGATTTTAACTTAGAAAATCTTCCTTCAGATCTTGGGCTACGAGAAAAGATATCATCTTATCATCCTAATAATCATGATGAAATAAGAAGATATTATTTACAAAAAGGCCCTTGTCAACCTGTTTTCCAAAACCATGATGATTACCCTTTATCATATTTTTCTGGAAAGGCCCGTCGATTTAGATTTAAATGGTATGTAAATAGAAAGTGGTTGGAATATAGTATAGACAAGGATACAGTATTTTGTTTATTTTGCTACCTACTTAGGCAAGATGTTGGTAAGAAAGGCGGAGGTAAGACTTTTGTAACGAATGGATTCAAATTTTGGAATCAGAAAGAGAAGTTATATTCCCATGTTGGAAGAGTTAATAGTGTGCATAACCAAGCTGTCAAGAAGAGTGAAGACCTAATGAAGGAAAAGCAACACATTCAAAGTGTTTTGGTTAAGCAATCAAATCAAAATAAAATTGAATATCGGGTTCAATTAAATGCAATAGTTGACTGCACAAGATTCCTTTTATGTCATAGATTAGCTTTTCGTGGTCACGATGAATCTCAAGGTTCAAGTAATAAAAGAAATTTCCTTGAGCTTCTACAATTTTGGGGAATCACAATGAATCTATCAATGAAGTGCTGCAAAAAGCTCTGAAAAATTGCAAGCTTACGCACCATGAAATTCAAAAAGACATTGTGAGCAATTGCATGTGAAACATCCAAAGCCATCATCAAGGATCTTGACAATGGGTTCATTTCAATATTAGTTGATGAGTCACGTGATATCTCAGTGAAGAAGCAAATGACCCTTGTTCTTCGTTATATGAACAAAAAAGGAATTATTATAGAGCGATTCCTTGGTATTGTACATGTAGCAAGTAGCATCGCTTTGTCACTCAAATATGCTATTGAATGTTTACTTTGTGAACATAATTTGAGTTTATTGAAATTATATGGGCAAGGTTATGACGAGGCTAGTAATACGTAAGGTGATATCAATGGTCTCAAAACTTTAATTTTGAAAGAGAATAAGTTAGCATTTTATATCTATTTTTTTGCTCATCAACTTCAATTGACACTTGTTGCCATTGCTAAAAATCACATTAACATTGTTGAATTTTTTTTTATGTGGTTGGTAATTTAGTAACTGTTGTTGGAGGCTCTTGTAAGAGATGAGATGCTCTTCTAGATACACAATTTGCCAAAATTAAAGAAGAATTAGAGAATGTTGTACGTAGAAGTGGGCAAGGTTTGAATCAAGAGACAAATCTTAAACGTTCTAGTGATAAACGTTAGGGATCATATTATAGGACTATTCTCAACTTGATTTTGATGTTCTTTGCTGTTGTTGATGTACTTAAGATTATTGAAGAAGATGGCATCTCCAACCAAAAAGTTGAAGCTCAATTTATTTTAAGGTCAATTCTATCTTTTGAATTTGTTTTTGCTCTACACTTGATGAAAAACATTTTAGGGATCATTGTCACTAGCATTGCAAAAAAAAAAAAATCAAGATATAGTAAATGCTATGGATCTTGTTAGAGTCTAAGCAACAATTGCAAGTGATGAGAGATAATGAATTGATATCTTTATTGACTAAAGTGTCTTCATTTTGTACCACATATGATATTCCTATCTTGAACATGGATGAAATATTTATAGTCAGTGGGAGGCCGTGACGCAACACTCAACAAAATACAAATTTATATCATTATCATGTTGAGCTATTCTACACAATCATAGATATGCAACTTCAAAAGCTTAATAATCGTTTTTCAGAGGCGAATACCGACTTGCTACTTTGTATGGCTTGCTTGAATCCAAGTAATTCATTTCTGGCTTTTGATAAGGAAAAGTTAATACGTCTAACAAAGTTCTATCTATATGATTTTCTTGGGACAGATATCTTGGCACTTGACTCTCAACTTTAGAATTATATTTTTTATATGCACAGTAATGACTTGTTTTTGAATTTCAAGAAGTTAGTGAACTTGCTGAAAAGTTAGTGAACATAGGGAAGCATGAGACTTATCCATTAGTCTTGTGAAGATAGCTTTGACCCTTCTTGTCGCTACTGCAACAGTAGAAAGAAGTTTTTCAGCAATGAAATATATAAAGAATGAATTGCGCAATCGAATGAGAGATCAGTGGATGAATGATTGCCTGGTTGTGTATATTGAAAAAGATGTAGCTTGTAGCATTGATAATGAGACTATCATGCAACAATTTCAAAATATGAAAACTCATAGAAGGCAATTGTAAATTTTATATAATTGCATGTTTTTTAATTGTTGTTGTTGTCAATATATGAATTTCTCTTTTTTATTAGATTGTGTAATTTATGCTTCTTAAGGAATACTTTAAAAAAAATTCCTGGAGCAGCCACTACGCATGGCCGATAAGTCGTGCCAGAAGGTCAGACATCTTCTCTTCAAACACTATCGCTTCAGGAATATTAGCGGCTTCTTAGCTAGTGCTAACCTGAGTAGTAACACGAGGACGATGACTAGGCTCTAGAGGATCCTCAGAGTTACCTAGTAGAATACCTCGAAATCCTTCTCTATATCAACTTGGGTGGGCTCAAAGATTGGTTCTTCCAATTCCTCGTCGGAAGGGATTGTCTACTCGTATGAATAGAAGAGCTTGATCGCAAGTTGAGCAAGTAGCCCAACGTCTTGAGTATCGGAAGGAGGAGGTTCAGTCAAAAATCTAGGGACAACTACGTCAATTAGTGCAAGCCTCGGATCTTTGGCTTTAATCACTTGTTTAGGGGATTAGAAGTGTTTGGAGATGGGCTTAAACCTAAGGATCACATGAATTGCCTGAAGTTGCTCGTCTCGGTGGAGAAAGATTTCGGATTGTAAAATCCTGTTAAGATTCACAAAGTTCACCAAGCTGCAATTTGGGTCAGTGAGAAACTCGTCTGTAAAGGAAACAAAGAAAAGAAGTTAGTTAAGATAAGAATTGAAATCAAAGTAGGATAAAATAAAGAAAAATGGTACTCTAAGTTATTCTAAGTCCTCGGGCACCCCACCTAGTCCTCCATCTTAGGTAAGGCAATGCAAACCATCGTGTGCCATTCACTCGAAAAGATGAGGAAGTCTTTGTCCATACCCTTATTAGACTCAGGAATACAAGAAATCAATTTAACAGCAGGAACTCTACACTTAAAATAGTAACCTGTTTCCTTTCCCTTTTAGCAATTGTAAACCCAATTCACATCATGGCGAGTAAGGTTGGTCCCTATTTTTCGGATTATCATATCTACACTACCGAGAACCCTAAAAAGGTTAGGAGAGCATTGGGTAGGGGAAAGCCTAGAGTTAATAAGAAAATTCCTAGTTATTCTACCTATGGAAATCTCCATTCCGTCTTCAATAAAGACAATCATGGGAATAACTATTGCCTCGGGTGGTTTACTCACAAGCCACTCTCCTAACTCACAGTGTTGAAGTTCAACGTTTTAAGGGATTCTATGCTTTGCCCTAAAAGAGGTCATGCCCTCGGGGGTATCAACTAACTTAGGATACCTACCCCTGCATTCCTATCAGGTAAAAATAAGAAGGGAAGAAAGAAATAGTTTCTTTTATGACAATGGGTGAGAGGCAAAAGGCACTTACGGGCACTGAAAGTAGATCTCCTCAGACTGCTGCTTCGGAGGAAAATTGTAGAGAATATGTAAATGGGAAAAATCACTCCCAGTCCCCCTTTATATAGGGATGGGAAATGAGTGGTAAATTTCCCACTCATTAATCCCAAGAAATTTAGGCCGTTGGATCACCATCGCATCGTAAAACGTGGGGGACAAATAGCCGCCTAATGCAATAATTGCAGCGAATTGTATACTGAAGCGTTAGGAGCATTCACAAGACATGTGAAATGATGTCCCCACGTGAGAACAAGTTTAGCACATACTAGTCCTCTCACTACCACTAAAACCTCACTCTCAGAGTACCTCCTGAGGGCAAGGTTTTTGGGGGATATTATGGGTGGTTCAAGGACTGAGGACCGAGTACCAAGGAGTCCAAGCCAAAGATTAATTTGCCTGATCCAATCCAAAACAGGTAAGCAAACTCCGAGGTATGCACCTACCCAAGGAAAGCAAGAGAATCAGGACAATTGATATCCCTTAAAGGCCCAAGGATAGGAGAAGAGATAACAACTAGGGCAAGGATGGTGAGAGGAAGTTTCCTGAAGGAGATACCTCTCACTTCTGCATTCAATGCCCTGCACCAATCTCATCAGCTGCATCAATGTGAAAATGACATCTGAACAGTAACTCCTTCTACCACCTCCTGAAGAGTCTTGACGAAACAAGTATCCTAGGAATTGCCCTGAGACGTACAAGCAAAGGGCTAGGATACAAGAGAAGTGACAATAAAAGGAAGGAAATCCTCCAGAAAAAGGAAATGAACAATTTCCAAGTAAAAAGAAACAAGTAAGAAGAAAGGAGGATTACCTTGTAAGGAACTAGAACTAAGCTTATTTATAAGAAATTGATCCTCGGACATGCCCAAGGAGGGTATTATCCTCAATCCTCAATTATTGTTCCAATTGCATTTATCTGTCAGTTTGGATTCTACAGTCTTAGACTTGGACTTATTTTTGTATTGCACTTGAAATAGAGACCCACTCTCTTAAAAATTCTATTGTTCGGGCTCGATTTGAAGGATAAGGTATTATTGTTCTAAGTGGGCTTTGGTCTTTATTTCCAGCATCCCTACATGGATAATACCATATTGTCTGGCTCTATATAGAAGATTATTTGGGTGTTTTATTTCGTCATTACTTATTAGTAACATGACTTTACAAATTTGGCATCATTATTGATTAGATATTTTTTTATATTGCAATAAATATCAATTACAATAACCGTATTATCGGTTTAGTGAACATATAATGGAGTTGTTTGGTGAATAACCCACTCTTCATCAACTGCAAACTGATGTACTGGATTATTTTGGTTTTATGGATAAAATTTTTCACTTCAAAAAAATAATGGAATTGTTTATTCTCTAATCCATTCTAAATGATTCTAAATAAATAAATAAAACTCCATTCTAAGTTTTTAAGAGACACATGATTTTTTTTTTTTTTTTTTTTATAGAATTGATGATAAAAGTTTGTTAGGAAACAAGATTTATCTGCAATAATTCACAAATAAAGAAAAATACATGGTTGAAATTGGAACTTCACCATTATTAACATAATATAGTTCAACATCTAGGCCTAAAAAAAGTTAAATAATTATATTTAGAATTATGCTAATAGCTGGTGAGTATTAGAAGATCAATAGCCTATCAATCCGTTTAGGATAGAGTGATTGTGTTTGTACGTATTTTTTTTTTTTTTAATTTTTATTGCAATTAATGAATGATCATTTTCAATCATGATTATTATCAAAGGTGGAAATTGTTGCAAATTTAATACATAATTAATCATATATAAATTTAATGACACAAAATGAAATTCGAGTAATATCATAAATAAATGATCAAATTGAAATATATTAAAATTAATTTACCTGTATCTTTTCTTTTGTTAATACTTTTTTTTTTTTTTAAAGAGAATCCAAGAGAGAATCAAGTGGTATCCAAATTGAAAATACTGTAACAAAATAATTTTTAAATATGTAAATAATACTGTAGTACCTATTTTTAATAATTATTTTGTTGAAAAAAAAATTTTATGGTTCCGTGAAGGACCACTAAAGATGGGTTGCATCAATTGAAGCTTCCACCACCTAACGCAATCTAAAATAAAAAAAGTGTCTAAGGTCAGCTTGACTACGGTACAAAACAGCAACAGTTCCCCTTATCTTCCAATCTCCAATCTCTCCTATCATGCAAAGAAACTAAGATATCAAAAAGTTACAACACAAAACAAAGCCAAAGACACTGCCTTTTGTGATCATTATGGGAACCATGTGTTGCTCTGAATCAGACGATGGGGGTATCGATTTCACAGGCATTCTCATAGTGCTAGTTCTAGCTCTTCTTCTCATGGCTCTATGTACTCCTCCAAAGCGACGAATTGTTGCTGTATATCGTTGCTATTGATAGATCCTCCATAGCAAGCAACAAATAACAACTGGTAAGCAATTTGTGGAAAATTTTTCTTGTTTGTTTTAGTTTTTTTTTTTCTTTCAGTTTTTACATTTCTAAGACTGAAATAAATGATGGGTGTGCCATTGTTTTGAGAGGATATGATTTGTGTCTCAACATTGTCTTCGGGTACCATGTTGTTTCATCATAAAACTGTAATAAGAGAGAAGATATTGTAATCATTTTTGTTATTTTTTTAGACAATTTGATCGACTAGATATATTGTGCTATGGAACTTGATTTTTATTTTTCTTGCTTTCATTGATAAGAATATGTGATTAGGCCAAAGAATCCCAAAAGACAAAATCTCATGCTTTAGATCCACAATTGGGGAAGTCAATGGTCATTTTTATGATTACTAGTAATAGAACACTTTGAGTAGAGTGAAAAAAATACTACGATTTCTTTCTCAACAATGTCTAGGGAACAGTGTTGTTTCTTCCATATGTAATAAGAGACAAAATTATTGTAATTTTTTTTTTTTTACTCTTTTTTTCTCCGTTTAAGATCATTTAAATTTTTTTTTTTTTTTAAATTAGATCATCTAAATTTATTGAGCAAGAAGCCTAGAACTTTGAAATCTTTTTAATTTTTTTTTCGTGGTTGAGAAAAAGAACATGTGAACTAGGCCAGAGGATCCCAAGAGACAAAATGTCATACTTTAGATTCAGTTGTGGCAGTCAACGGTCAGTTTTCATGATTATGTTTGGCAATCATGGTCATGAATGACAATTTATCAAGATAGATGACCTTTTTGCATGTAAAATTTTCAACTCCAGTTTGTAGGGTCTTATGTAAAATATATTGCAGAGCCTCAAGTGTTGGAAAGGCTTATTAAGTAGTAAGAACAATATGTGAGTTGACTTCGAAATACTGAAATATTAATTTCCTGTCCTAAATGAACCAATTTGCAAGGATTAAAATTGGGAAATTAAAAAAGAAAGAAGAAAAAAGACAAGAAAGTAGATGGAAGTGATTTATAGATAGCTTATAATACAATAAAACATGACCGACTACTTACCAAAAACAAAAAAATCATTACCTATTTATCCCAAATATAGTGTGCTCTTAGAATTTAAGTAATAATTCAATGGTAATGAAATTTTTTTAGGGTCTCATATTTGTGATTTAAACCCTACGTCTCTCTCTCCTACTATCTACTTATCAAAGTAAATAAATAAAAATTAATTAATTAATTACAGAGTGATAATTGACACTTTTGTGAGTTTTTCTATTTAACTTGTATATAGTTTTCCTTCTCAAAAAAAAAAAAAAAAAACTTGTATATAGTTCCAACAATATTTTAGTTCCAGCACACTTTCATTTTTATGCAATGAGGTGGTATAATTATTAATTAGCCATTCATTTGTTTTATTCATCATTCTTCTTCTTTTTTCTCATCTTTCATGCTTGTTCCTGCCTCTTCCTCAGGCTTAAGCATGCTTTCTTTTTTTCCTTCAACTCCAGCATAATACAGCATACCTTCCCCCATCATTTTTCAAGTTATAATTAAGCACCACTATTACTTGTTTCCACTATTTATCCAAGTGGAAAAATAGTGTTGCTTAATTATTGTTGTTAAAATTAGAGCTTTACCTGTGGAACTTTTATAATTAACAGTTTCCGAGTGTTTGGCAAATTATAGTGATAATTAAGTGCTTTGAAGTTGGTAGTCCCATTTGGTAATCAAATTGATAAAGAGTTTTAGACGTGAGAAATGATAAAAGATTACACAATAAAAGAAGAGAAATAGTAGTACAAATTTCACTAGGGATTTTTTTTTTCATACCTTTAATTAACGTCGAAACGGTTATTAAATATAGAATTCAGTGAAAAATTAGCTTCCAAGATTTTGCACTTACCAAAAGGTGATGCTGCCGCCTATTATGGTAGGGGAAAAAATAAAAATTACTTAAAGGACGCTTTAAATTTTATTTAAATTCTACCTAGTGCCAGCACAGTTGACAACTTCATTTAAATCTTACCAAATACCAGCAAAGTAGGCGCTTTAAATTCTAATGCCAAAATTGCACTATGAGCTTTTGGATTTGCAAGCTCAACCGACAAAAATGCTAGAACTACTAAAATTGCATGTGATGATTATTACACTTTGTAGGGCCAAGTGACTTTTTAGTACCAAATGGGCTTAAAAACAAACCACCTTAAAATTTGGCCCAGTTGACAAAAATGGTGGATTTTGTACTAGACTTGGATAGGGTGCGCCAGGACCATGTTGTGGTGCATCGCTTGGGCCATGCGACACACAAAGGCCCAGTAGCAAGTTACTGTACTGGGCCCTTTAAAAATTACTCCCTGCATCCCAACCTATTTATAATATCTAAGTTTTTTAAGAGGAATATCATTTAATGCATTGTCTTTTAACATAATAAAAAAGAGTAATACTACTGTTATAAATTATTTTACAACATTTTTACAAATTGTTGTTATAGCCAACTTTTTACTAATTCTCATCTGAGCCCACTAATAATATCATTTTTTTTTTATTTACTAATAATCATTCACAACATCAATAATTTATAAAAAAGTTTGTATTTCTAGCATTTTCCAATAAAAAAAGTTTAAGTTTTCAAAACTACTCTTCTTAATTTAAACTTTTTGGAAAGAGGTGTATTGGAATTTTCTAATTAAGTGAAGGATATGTTAAGAAATTTATTTGTTGACTTATCAAATAAGACTTCATTTTGGGATGTCGCAAATAGGGGTGGCAAAATTGGACACGACCCACAAACCCGAAGGGACACGATACAAAATTTGTAAGTTATGAGTTGAGGTTTAATGGGTTTGTGTCATATTCGGCTTGAAATGACTGACCCGTTTAATAAATGGGTTGGGTTGAGTTAGTGTCCATCATATGGAACTTGTTTAATCTGTCTGACCCGTTTAATGAAATGACATTTTACCGATATACCTTTTAAACCCTAGGTATATAAACTTATTAATTGCTATGGTTTATTTTCTTTAACATATTATGATTGATTATTTGTAATATTGAGATATGCTTTAGTTTTGGATTATTATTTGTAATGCAGTTATTCGTTAATAAAACATGTTGGGTTAGGGTTGACTCATATAGTCCAATACTCATGAGTCGATATGACACGAACTCGACATACAAACACAAATTGCCACCCTAATCGCAAATGAAATAGAGGTCAAACAATTTGAAATAGAGAGTAATTTACTATCCTATAGACCAATGGGCGAGGACTTCATTTTGAGATAGCCCAATGAATGAGGTATGAGATATTAAATTGAGAACAAGGACCTATAATTATTATTTTAAAAGTCAGACTAAAATAGTAAAATTACAAAATTTTAAGGGGAAAAAAGGCTTAAAATTTATTTTGGTTTTTAGTGGGGATATTGTTATCTATAAATAGAATAATGCTAGATATAAAAATTATTTTACCAAAAATTTACAAACTGTTGATATGATAAGTGATTATTGGTAAATAAGAAAGTGATATTAATGTTGTGTATAAATGAAAACCAATAAAAGGTTAGTTACATCAACATTTTGTAAAAATGTTGTAAAATAGTTTGTGCCGGTAGCATTACTCTTAAAATTATTAATAATGTTGTTATGATTTGATATTACCACCTTTTATATATATAATCATATTAAGGTATATAGTATTCTCCTTATAGCAAACCATAAGGTATATCCAATGTAACAAATTCAACAAAACTTTTAACAGAATAATCTCCCACCACCGTAATAATAAATTAATAATAATAACAATTATCATTGCCATCATCATCAACTTCTACTAGTAAAAAACCGTAAGATATCTTCCCAGGATATACTTTATGGTTAGGGATATACTTATGGTTTGTTAAAGGAGAGTACTTTCTACTTTTTAATCGTTGTCTTGTTCTTTAATTACAATAAATAAAATATTCCTTTCAATTTTCTTCCCTAATCTTTTTTTTTTTTTTTTGAGTTTTTTATTGTTATATAGTTTTGCCCTAATAATGTATATGAAAATAGAAGAAATTGTGAAAGGAAAAAAATGCTGATAAATAATATAGGGTTATGAGATATGAAACACCAACTATGGATAGATAGCATAGCAGATTTACTAGAAAGATCATGGATATTGAGAAAGGAGGTTGTATTTAATTAATTTCTAACGCTTTTGAGGTACAGGAAAGCGATTTTTTTCCCATTTAGCCTTAAATTTGTAATAATTTTGTTAGTGGTCACATTTGCAAAACAATCTAGTAAAATAACATCTTGAGTTTCTAAGACTTGAGTTTTATGATAGCACTCGAGTCTTATATGCTCGAATTCTTGAGCTAGCAAACATAATTATCCACATGGAACCCACATAGAACTCGAATTTGTAATACTCAAGTTCTATTATTCCAGATCATTCTCCTTCTTCCTCTGTACTTCTTCTTTCTCATCTGTTCTCTTCTTTTCATATGCTTCTGCAGATTCTTCCTCTGTTCTTCTTCTTCTTCTTCTTTAGATTTGCATTCTCCAAATCTCTGTTCTTCTTCTATGGATCTGTATTTTCCAAATCGTGTTCTCTGTTCTTCTTCTTCCTTCGGATCTGGTTCTTCTTCCTTCTATTTTGGTTCTTCTTCTTCATCTTCATATTCAGTCTTTAGATACTTCTAGAGAACTCAAGTTCCACACGGATAAATTGTTCCACCTCAGCACTAAAACTCAAGTCTTTAAGACTCGAGTTAGTCACCGAACTCGAGCTTCATAAACTTAAGATGTTAGTTTTCTAAATTACTTCCAATATAGTCTCTGTAAATTATGGTAGATGGCAAATATCCCCACAAGGAAGCTCTAAGGGCAAAATAAAAAAGGTTTAGCTTATGTGTAGGTGAAAATGGATTTCTTTTTTGCTTTTCAAGTTGCTCTCTTATCTATATACTAGGTACATGAAATCCATGTGTTAGAGCATCATAACTTCTCCAAATTTTTGTATTGTTTGGAGAGTGAACAATTGTATTTACATGTTACTTATCTACTTTTTCAAATACATTTTCACTCTTGTCCCACATGGTTTTATTTTGCCCCATCCCCACCCTGCCTCATACAACGAGAAAAACTTCCTTGCCACATTCACGTCCCTTAGGGTCTCACCCCACCCCGTATAATTCTACTTCTTATTAATTTGTCCCACAATAATTACAATTTTTTTAAAATAAAATCGGTTTCATTAATATAAATATATTTGAAATCACAACTAATTAAATTTATCATATCAAATTAAACTAATTTTTAGCAAAGAATTTTATAATATTATCTAATTGTTTAATAAGATAATGTCACATAAAAAAAAAATCTTAATATCCATGCATTTAAATAATCTAGTAACAAAAATCTTAATATCTAAACCTTAAATAAGCTAGTACTAATTTTTTGTTTAAATAGTAGAAATTTAGGGTATGAAAAATTAACAATTAGAACCCTTGTCAAAGCGGGGTGGGGGAAGGAAGGGAGGGGAGGGGCTAGGATAAAATGTCTAAACTCATTCCCGTCCCGTCCCAAGGCAGGAGCTAAAATCTTGCCCCATTCCCGCCTCACCACCTATGCGAGGCAGGAAAACCCAGGGCAGGATGAAGCAGGGAAGGGTGGAACGCGGCAAAATTTCCATCACTAATTCATTCCCAACAACTATATTTTTCAAATTCCTAGCACTATATTTTTAAATCTCCTAACAGTAACATTTTCAAATTTTCCAATAGACTTTTCTTTTCTTTTCTTTTTCTTTTTCTTTTTCTTTTATCAGTCATACTTTTCAAATGGCAATATTTCTCAATAGTCATATGTTTCAAATGGACTAGATAAATTTTCTAAATTAACATAGATTTGATAAATTTCAAATTACATAGAATTTTTTAAGTAATAAAAATTTGATAAGTAATTTGATAATTTCAAATTACATAGAAATTTCAAATTACAATATATACTAAAGACATTAAATTAATGCAAGCACGAAACTTAAAATTAGATGGTCTCTCGACTCTTTATTTCGTTGCCACAAGTGCTCCATGAGATCCAATTGGAGTTTAGAATGAGTTTCTCTATTTCTATTTTTTTTTTATGGGTTGTAATGAACGACGTAAATTGACTAAATTCTTCTATGGGCTCGTGTGACACTGTTGTGGGGATGCTTTCAAGTACTTGTTCATAATCAAAGTCTTCTGTTCCATTGGCATCACATTCATAATGTAATCAAGAGCCTTTGTTCTCCAAAGACGTGTAGGTCCACACGAATAATTGCAAATCATGCTTGAAACATTCTATATGCACGCTCTACATCCTTCCTTGCTAACTCTAGAACACAATGGTTGTAATAAAAAAAAATAATAATAAAAAAAACAGTACAGACATTTCAATTGTGAATCAAAATGCATTTTGTTGACAATTAACAGTAAACTCCAACACATGAATAAAAATGCATTGAAGAAGAAGAAGAAGAAGAAGAATGAAGGAAGGAAGGAAGAAAGAAAGAAAGAAAGAAAGAAAGGGAAGCAAAACCCATGAGAGCAATATGTATCATTAGAGTGTTTTTTTTTTTCTTTTTTTTTTTTTTTGCTCTTGGATAGCTGGTACTTCTAATAAGTCTTTTAAAAGGATCTTATGTTCAAAATTTATCACCACAATTAAGATTTGTTTTATTTCTAAGCTCATGTTTCCAGATCTATTGCTTGTTCGATGCATTGTCTGCAAACTCAATACATGTGAAGGTGAGCTAGAAAAAAAACTGCATTAATGCCAATAAAATTACAATGTGTATCAATTCCCTTGCTGATTTATTTAGTTCATGAGATTAGTGCCTAAGGGATACTGCTGAGAGACATGTGCGTACTTAGAGATGGATTAAGCTCTTTATGAGTTTGACTTTGGCTGATTTCAAACATGAAAAAAAAAGAAAGAAAGAGGAAGTTTGGCTAGAATCATATATATATATATATATATATATATATATATATATTGGTTGTATTTAGCTTTATTTTTGAAACATTTTAGTTAGTTTCCATGTTTGCAAAACTATTTAACAAACTAGCATCTCGAGTCTTAGAGACTCGATTCTTTAAAACTCGAGTTCCATGTGATGGCAATCTGATGTGGAAAAAAATATACATGGAACTCAAGTTTTAAACACTCAAGTTCCTTCGTTCACCACCTGTTCTTCTTCTTCCTCCATATTCGTTCATCTTCTTCCTCCGTGGGTGGGTCAGTTCTTTCTTCTTCCTCTGTTCTTCTTTTCCCATGGGTTCTTCTTCAAATTCTTCAAATCTTTCTTCTTCTTCTTCCTCTGTGGGTTTTTCAAATTCTTCAAATATTCTTCTTCTTCTTCTATGGAACTCGAGTCTTTAAGACTCGAGTTCCAGGTGACAAAAATCTCTATATTAGCAATGAGAACTTGAGCCCTTGAGACTCGAGTTTTGTCACTAAACTCGAGCCTCTAGGGTTCAAGATGCTACTTTCTTAAATTGTTTCGAAACCTTACTTACTAATGAAATAATTACTATATATGATGATACTAAAGAGCAAATATCCCAAGTTTGGCTATGTTCTATTGTATTGACTTAAATTGACTTCAAACACGTTAGAGTTCATCTTGTCTCTTTGTAATTAGGGCTCTAACTATTTTCCTCAATAAAATTTTCTATGCTTACCTCAAAAGAACTATCATTTGATATTTCTATCAAAATGCACATTAAATCTCATATATTTAAGTTTCTTTATTAGTGCATCTTCCTTGACATGGCACTTTGTTTTTAGTGTTGCACAACACACTAAGGGTGTGTATGGTAAAGTGGATTTTAGGGAGAATAAAAAAATAAAAAAATAAAAAATAAAAAAGAGGAGGAGAAGAAAATAAGGGAATTTTTTGGAATGTGTTTGGTTAGAAGGGAGAGAGGAAAAACATGTGGTGGGGCCCCAGTTTTTTCTCCCTGAGCCTATCAAAAAATAAATGTTATGCCCATAACATTTTCACAACAAATTCTAAGTGGCAGGTTATTACTAATTATTATGGTCAAGTCAAAAAAGTAATTTCAGAGGTAAGTTCAAATTTAAACTAATAACAACTAACCATCTATGATTTAGTTTTGGGGAGAAAATTGAGGGAGAGAGTGTGACTTGATTGACAAAAATACCTCCAATTTTTTGTTTTTATTTGTTTTTTTTTTTTTAAGCTCCCGCTTTCCAACGTTGGCTCCATTTTTTGTTGCTTTCCTGAGATGCGTTGCTTTTTTATATTCTTTATTTTGATTTCCTGGGCGTGGGCATGACAGCGATTTGCTTTGTTTTTCTTCTTCTCTTTTAGTTTTATGTTTTGTTTTTTTGGTTTAACTAGACGTGATTTTTTTTTTACATGATTTTTATTTTTAATAAATTTAGATAATTTTTTTTGTCACTTTTTTTGTTTTAATTGAGCATCATTTTTTAACAAGGATATATAAGTAAATTTATTCAAACTCATTTTTTTTATCTCTTCACATTTTCTTTCTCTACCAAACAAAAAGAAGGAAAATTAAAATATTTTCTATCCTCCCACTTTTCTACCTTTCCAACCAAACAAACCCTAAGTATTTTACAAACACACTGATTTTACATGTGGATTTACCATCACTATTGTGCTATGGTTATGGGCACTGGTTAGTCTCACTTGGGAGATTAAGGCCTTGTTTGATTATCATTAGGTTAAATTCATTTTCTCTTTTCATTTTTTGAAGAGTTTTTGTTTCTTAAATCTTGTATTCATTTTCTCTACCCAACCCATTTTATGTTTAGCATTATTTTCTAGTCTAGCTTTTGCTTTTTTTTTTCACTTTATATTTTTCAGTTAAAAATTCAACACAATTGAGAGTGTTTTTTATGGGACAATTCAGTGTTAATAGGACCCACAAATTTGGTTTTTTTTTTTTTAATTAAAAAATTGCCACCAAATTTACTTTTAAGAAAATGAAGACACCAAAATGTTGTATTCAATTTTTGTTTTTAAGTCCTATTTTTTTGATACTGAGAATGAAAACTGAATAAAAATACAAAGCTAAACAAATTTTTTAGTGGTGTATTCCGTGAAAAATTGAAAATAAATACAAAATACACCCATTTTTTACTCAGTCCAAACAGGTAAGCCAAACTGCGCCCAAAAGCAGGTTACTTTTTTTAACAATGTGATAACAATATCATTGGTTCTGTATATCTATGAGGGAAGGCCTTGAGTCGAATAGTTGGCGTGCAAAAATAGAGATGAGGCCAAAACTTATATTAGAAAATAAAGTGAGACAGATAAGTGTCAGGTTAGCTTACTGACTCTAACAAGATTATTTAAATAGCAAAATAGAGATGAGATCAAGAAATAGAGTGAGAGAGAAACGTAAAGGAGAGAAACAGAGATAAAAGAACACAAAAGTCCAAAACCTAAACCCAGACAGCTGCTATAGCAAATCATGTAAAACCACCAAATCTAGCATAAGCCAATAAATTCAAACATGATGCAAAACCCATGAAATCAAATTTTGGATACTGATTTCCGTTGTTGAGCTGATGTTCTCAGATTTTTGTTTTTCTCACATGTGGTTGAGCCACGATTTAGGGGTTGAAAGATATAGGTGGATCATTTTGTGAGAGAGCTATGTAGATTTTGAGAGAGTCGCTTCCCCGTTGTTTTCTAATGAGAAGTGAAGAGATATTTTTTTGTGATGAGACGCTAGAGAGAGAGAGAGAGAGAGGGTGGGGAAGAACGAGAAAGTGAGGAAAGAGAAAAAAATCATTTTTTATTCAACCGGAAGATTATTTTAAGAGAGAAAAAATGTTTGGAGTTGCTATAGTAATTAATACAGTGCTCTCTTCGAGAGAGAGAGCTACTATAGCAACTCTTAAAAAAAGTGAGTTTAGAGAGGTTGTTGGAAGTAGTTTTTGTGTGTTTGCTCTACAAAATTGGCTTTAAAGAGCCTAGTGGAGATGCTTTTACAATACTGAACAAAGTTTCTTTTTCCAAGGTTTTTGGTATTCAGCATAAAAATTACGACCTTTGCCTGCAACTGAAACTCCCCAGTACACAACTTGGACTTGAACTTGAACTCAACATAGAATTGGATCTGACCCATAATGCAGCTCCGAAGGTAGATTAACTCTGCTCACAAGAGAAGAAAATATAGTAAGCTAAAGCTTATGGAATGTACTCAAACAAAACTAAGGAGTATGACAGTCAAATTGCAGATGAATGCACATAAAAACAAAGAAGCACATGATGTTGAGAACTATCCCTGACTATATGTAGGTAAAAACAACTGCTTCAAATATTTTAACATGACAGAAATTCTGCATGCTTCCAACAGCTAATTAGTTTAACAACCACGTGAAAGGTGAATTAAATAGAGATGTATGGCTTTTGATCACAGGTCTGGCACTCGCTAAGGTGAAATTAATGTGCATTGATGTACGAAAATTGTTACTTATACCCACAGGTTTCTGAAATTTAACTTTACTCAGAGTTGACCATTTTATTCATGCTTTGAATTCCAATATGATCCTTATGACTGATTTTATAATTTATAATAAGCATTTTAATTCCAAAACGTAAAATTAATTCTTGGGAAAAATGCAAAAAGACCAAATTAACCCTTATTTTAACTTGAAATGTTTAGTCCTTAAAGCTTGGAAGAGGATTAAATCGTTACATTTACGTTAGTTAGGTGGATGGAAATTGTTATCATGTGAGCACCACTACATGTGATAGCATTTTGATTTATTATATATATATATATATATATATATATATTATCTTCCTTTCCTCTCACTCTCTAGCAACCAAGAATCACCAACAAACATGCACTCCATGCTGCAACCAGAATCACCCAATCGATCCTCCCCTAAACAAAAATACCAGCCTGAAACAGAAAATCACACCTACACACATCAATCGAAACCCAAACAAAAAATCACACCCAGCTCCCTTAAGCTCCCCACCACCCCTTGGTCTGAATCCAACAAGAAGCCTTAATACAAAAATTTTGGATCTATGAATCATAGATCCATTCTATTCTATCTAAAGTCATACTCTTTGTTGCTTCCTTAATTGATAAGTCTTTTTTATTACTTCTACTAATATTGTTTTGGGTTTTTTCTTTACATTTTTTTGTTCTCTCAACTTAAACCGACTCACTAGTTCTTACTGCTCTCCTCTAAACATGATCAAACCATTTCAAATGACTTTCCTCTATCTTTTCATCAATAGGAGCTACCCCTATCTTTAAGCAGATTTCCTCATTTCGGATTCTATCTTTCCATGTATTTTCATTTATAAATCTTAATATTCTCATTTCAGCTACACTCATTTTTATGAATATGTTACTTCTTAACAACCCAACATTCGGTACCATTGAGCATAGCTAGTCGTATAGCAGTCTTATAGAATTTTCTTTTTAACTCAATAGATATTCTCTGATTTATGCGCTTCTCCACTTCATCCACACCCTACTTTTATCCTATGATTCACATCCTCTTTTGTCTCTCCATCTCTATGAATTACTGATCCAAGATATCGAAAGCTCTCACTCTTTAATATCTCTTGAACATTGAGTCTTACCAACTCTTTATTTGTGTTTCTACCTTTACTAAACTTACATTCCATGTACTATATTTTAGTCCAACTTAATCCAAAGCTTTTAGATTCTAGAATGTCTTGTCAAATTTTTAACTTGGTATTAACTCGAATTCTAGTGTCATCCACTAAGGCTATATCATCTGCAGAAAGCATATACCAAGGGACTTCCTCTTGAATCAATTTAGTGAGCTCATCCATCACCAGTTGCAAAGAGAGGCTTTATGTTGATCCCTAATGCAAACCTATAATGATAAGAAACTCACTTGTGCTTCCTCCACTTATCTGCACACTAAATCCAAAAAAAAATCACACCAATCGGAACCCAAATCCAGAAACAATAACAAAATAAATTTCAAGTTCAATTAAAAAGAAAATCACACCCACACACTAATCAGAGACCAAATTGACGCCAGTGGCAGGGCACTTCCAAGCCCATTCATAGTTGCCTAAGGTGGCCCCACCCCAAGCCACCAATCTCCACCACAAACCAAAGAATCCAAATGTCTCCAACATTTACCGCTCCATAAAACCCCAGCTGCCTCCACATGAATACCAAGCCACCACCTTAAGGTTTGTTTGAGAGAAAATCAGTTAAGTTTGAAGATAAGAGGAGAATTAGAGAAGATTTTGCTTAGGCATTGGATACAAACATGTGAGTGAAGTTCCAAATTGAATAATAATGACGAGAGTTGGTAGTTAATATAAGACCCAAACTCATAACCTTAAGCTTTTAAGTTAAACCCTATATATTATATTAACTACTTAATTGGAGGCTCCCTAAGCGTTATCTTCCCAACATTAAGGGAGAAGTTATTGAGAAGAAGAAAAAAAAATTAAATCTAAAACAAAATTTTATTACATTTTAATTTGAAAATAAATTTTTATTAAAATTATATCATGTGCAATGCATGTGATAGAATTTTCCATTCACTCAACCAAAGGAAATGTAAAAGGAGCGATTTTGTCAATTCCCTAACTTTAGGGACTATTCAAATTAGAACAATAGGGGCTAGTTTGATTATGACTCAAAGTTCAGAGGTTTTTATGTATTTTTCCATGAATTCTTTCATGAATGTTGCACCAGGCCTTAGCCCATGCTTTTGATGTGCTAAGCGCCCCACTTTGGAATCCATAATTGTATGTTAGTTAACGGTAAAAATCTAGACAAAATTTATAAATAAAGTAAGGGTATCTTGAGCAAAAGGATGAAATAGAGGTAAAGATTTTTTTTCTGCTGAAACATTGAAAGCATTTATATGAAATTTCTACAGTAATAAATGCTTTTTTAGGGTTCTTGATAACATGGTTCATCAAATAAAGTGATGTTTACGAATAAATGTACTATGTACAAACCAGTTGCTATTGACCACACTAAGATGCTGAATAGTAAATACTGCATTCTTACCTTTGTCTAACTTTGAGCATTCCAGTGCCTATCTGCATTGGTATACCCATGATTATGCATTCACTTACTCCTTCAATCCTGTCAACCCTACCATTTACAGAAGCATTGACAAGGTGATCTGTTGTCCTCTCAAATGAAGCCAGCATCAACACACTCTTGCCCATTTTTTGGATTCCAAATCTTGTGATTCCAAGCACTTCACCCTGTTTTTGGGAATAATATTCTTCTTCAATATAGTCTTCACAACAGAGAAACACATTATGGGAAAGAGTGAGCACAATGATACAGAAGGGGGTGAAAGACTCACCCTAAATGTCATCACATCTGCTAAAAGCATCATATGGCGAATGTCTATGTTCATTCCATGACTTTCCATTGTATATTTTATCTCCTCAATAATACACTTCCTTGCGGCTTCAATGCCAAGTGTCTGCTGCACTTCAATGACATGATTACTTGTGGTTTTACGTCCATCTACTCCTTCAATGCCCATAACATCTTGAAGACCCGAGCTAAAAAGAAGCATGACATATATTAAGAATAAATGAAGAACAGCTTTCAATATATAGCAAAACAAAAAATGACTACAATTTGAATACTGTCTATTATTGTTTGATGTTGTGCAAGATGTCATATGACATAAGCCAATTGGTTTTCTGTTTTCTTGCTTGCTATTGTGGCAGTGATAAATTATAAATTATCCTTTATTTTTTTGATAGGTAACAAGAAATTTATTGAAATAAAATAACATCGTGTTCACAATGATGAACACTCTGAACATGAACCAAATACAAATAACTCAAGAACTAAAGCTAATAGATTGTAGAAAGTTAGAAATGGAAATACATTACGTAAAACCCCACATATGAGTCCACTGAAACAAAGTACCAAATAGAAAAGATTTTTTTTTTTTTTTTTTTTGATGAGTAACAAAAAAAATTATTTAAAAAAAGAAACTATGTACACTGGGGGTGTACTTAGGGTGAAGTACAATCAAACTTTCAAACTACAATGCTCGATCATTTCTAAAAAAACTCCAATCTAACAAGGTACAAAAGAAGAAGGCTTTAACATCTAGGATAGACTGTTCACGTCTCTCAAAACTTCTAGCATTCCATTCACACCACACGATGTAATGTGGCACAACCTTCCAGAAGGCTATATTTCTATGCCTTCCCTGCATGTAGAGAATAAATCGATAACCCTCTTCGGTATAACCCATCGGAGCCCAAAAAGATAAAACATTGTCCACAACCTGTAAGCTATTGGGCAATGAAGAAAAAGGTGGTCCACAGACTCCCCACACTTTTGAAAAGATCTAAAGGTCTCTCAATATCTTCAAAGGTACGGGTATTGCATTCCTACCAAACCAACCACATTATACATGTTGGAACCATATTCCAAATATTTGACAAGTGTTCCCCAAACCAATTCCTACATGCAAAAAGAAGAGAAGTAACCGTCTTTGGTATCACCCACCGGATCCCAAACACCAAAAAAACTTCACTCGATAAAGCATGAGCAAACTTACAATGGAGCGAAAGATGGTCCATGGTTTCCCAATTGCAACAACACCAATTAACTAGGGGCTAAACTCTCTTAACAAGATTATCAATGGTAAATATCCCACTTCAAGCTACTATCCATAAAAAGAAAGACACCCTTTAGCACCTTTACACGCCAAACGCTCTTCCAAGGAAAAACATTAGTAAGAGGACTAGACAATCATTTATGACTTCTTTTCTAAGTGATTCTAGCAATCATTTCACATCTAATAAGAAGAGTTATGGCAATTAATACAGAAAAACCAATTTCAATTGAAGCAGTTGAACATAAATATTTTTTTTTTACGAAGCAGAGATTCAATCCTATGTATCCTTCTAATATATTTTGCACCTTGATCTCTCAATTGAGGATCTTTCTAATGCATATGCTGAAAACAAAGAAACTGTGCTTATTGGAATTTGAGATGAAGGAATTCTGGGGGCTTTGCAGTTAATGGAATAAGTTTTGGGAAGAGGTTTTGAAGAACTCCCAAGTAATCAAGGCATAAACTTTTGAAGTTTATTAAGAAGTCTCATTAATGGTAACTCATGAGTGCAAAGGGCTGGGAATGCCTACATAAAGATCTCTGGGAATGCCTACATAAAGCTAAGAGATCGGGCGTATGGACAGCAAACAAGTGACTAAGACCAACTAAAGGAGAGGATTCTGAGATCAAGTAATTATAAGGTTCTAAAGGATCATGGACAGAAAACTATGCAATTTCATAGTATCTGGCAGGATTGGAATGTTTACCAAAGTGAAATTCATTTGAGTGGAAAGTGGAGTTAAGGAGATTTCATCAGGTAGAAAATCTAATCAAGAGAGGACATATCAAAACTAACTAGTAGAGAATGCACTTCAGGGATGGAGCAATACTAAGAATCATTTACATTATTCAGCTGCTAGAGAACAACATCATTTTGTTTTCTCTACTGTTTGAGAAGTGTAGCCAAGGCAAGATCAGTGGCAGCAGATAGCATTAAGAGTTATTGGGCTCTGTTTGACAGTATGTAGTTCAAAAGGAAAAGATCATTCCTCCACATCAACAGCAGTTGGTGACTGAGATTTTATTTTCATGGCTTTGATTTACTCTGGATTAAAAGTGATTTAGTTGATGCCTAGATCTGCACTAAAATTTTAGAAACGGGTAAAGAACAGCATGGTGTTGCTTGAAATGGCTATTAGATTATGCTTAATGTGCTCTTGAAATTTTTCATTTCAAGGCATGCATAGAAGGTAGCTACTTCAGAGCACTTTCAACCATTCAAATTGTAACACGTCAAATTCACAAAAAATTGAATGACTTTTAATGCGTCATCAGTTTAGGCATGACACTTCAAAGTGCCATTTCCACCACTAGCTTTGTGATCAAAGGAAAACCAAGAAGGAACACATTTAGATCTTTTGAAAGGGACAGAGGCATAAGAAGCATAGAAGCCGATACGACCTGACACAGATATCCCATTTCTTAAAAAAACTAGGGTACAATGCGCTGGGGATACGGCAGCTAATTAATTAATTAACATTTATATTTAGGCATATTTTAAGGAATAAGTTATGTTTAGTTTAGGTTTTAAAAATAATGAACAACCATCAAAATGTTTGAAAGCTGTCTAAATTTACTAGTAGCAGTCAAATAATTCAATTTAATAAATAAAATAGAGTAATGCAAGCAGGGGCGGAACTACTCATTGAGTTGTGGGGGCCATGGCCCCCCCAAACTTTTCAATAATTAAAAAACTACCCTTAAATTTAGTTAAAATCTTCAAAAATATATGGATGCCCCCCCCCCCCCCCTCCCAAAAAAAAAATTCACATAATTCTCATGTAGCACTCTTAAATTGGATAAATTTTTATGTTTGTTATTACTTGGGCCCCCTCACACGTAAAATTCTAGTTCCGCCCCTAAATGCAAGTAAATGATCTGCATAATAACATTAATTTTATTCATTATATCAATTAATAAAAATAAATAAACAGAGTTCCAATGACCAACAATAATTAAAACAAAAGCAAAAACAGTAAAAGTGAGTAGGGATCATGACACTTTAGAATAGTAGTTAATATTCATTAGTTCCTACACTTTAGAATAGTAGTCACTAATCATTAGTTCTAGAATTAAAAAAAAATTAAATAAAAAGTATCAGAGAACAGAGAAGGGTGCAGGCAAGAGAGGTGCAATGGGCTGCCATCACCAAAGAGGGTGAAAGAGGTGTGAAAAAAGAGAAGAGTGAGGGCAAGAGAGTTGCAATGGTCTGCCGATGGGTCCCGGTGGCTGATCTAACATCGAATCTGAGGCAGGCACTGCAATGGGGAGAGAACGAAATTTGAAGACTTATTAAGGACAGATCTATGGACAGCGGAGATCGTGGCAGGTAGAAAGGATCTACGTCTTTTCCTTCATTTTTTTGTTTTTATCAGCGGTATCCTTACCGAGTAGTGACTAAGTCCAAGCCATGTCACCATTAGAAAAATATTTCCACTGTACACTCAGGGGACACACATGCAGCCCCGTGTGTGTACCCATGTCAGACACTGACACATTACCCTTTTTGGTGTGTCCGTGCTTCACATAATGTTTTGATGTTGGTATGTCATACCAACATCAAAACATAAAGGTAATTAAATCAAAAGAAAAAGCAACTTGGCACCCTTGTATCTTTTTCAAAGAAATTTACTTTAGGAAATGATACTTTAGCCTGAGCATTGAAAAACTTTCACCACATTCAATGCAAACATAAATTAATATAGAATTTGCTGGGGAAAAAAATTAAAAAAGGGTCTGCAATTTCTCTCATTACAAGAAATAAATATGAAAATATAGAGAAAACAGCAGTATACAGTTTCATAGAATAAAAAAAACCAAGACCCCCAAGCCCACAAAGACTAAGAAAATTTACTCAAGAACACTTTTTTTTTCATTAGGAGCTCCATTGTGGTAAGTGTTATAATGAACTAACCCTTCTACCAGAAGACCATACTTGATTGTCTTCATCTTTTTGTTTTCTTCTTTCTTAATAATGGCACGCTCAACACTTTTTAAACCCTGTCAACCATAAGTAGTGAATAAACTTGTGATCCAGGATGGTTTTAAAAATAAAACAGGAAAGGAAAAGAAGTGCATCAAAGACTTTCATCAGATGATAAATTAAGGAAACTCTAGAAGTTTTACCTTTACTATAACTGTTGGAAGCACATTTTTAAGAGAGTGGAGATGAAAATGCATTTTACTTCTATCGGTTTCTGAAGGACGAATTTCCAACTTCCCACCATCCAAAACCGTAATATGCTGCAGAATTATACGATCTTGAAATATTAAGAGCATAAAAGAGTAAGGAGAGTTAAAAGTTAAAAACTACCAAAACAAATGCTCACCTCGTTCTTCACTTTGATTTTTGCTTGTATAATTGATTCTTTCACATTATTAGCATCAATACACAATTGTACATCTCGAATTCTCTCCATATCAAGTGTGACAATTATTGATGCTGATCTTGAAGTCATTACAAGTTTTATACTCTTAGCAACCTGCATTGTGAGGGGAAGGTCAAATAGGTTGCTAAAATCATACTTGACACTTGACAGAGAGCTGAAGGGGATGAAAGACAAAATTTGTACACAAAGGAAGACTTCTAACGTAAATATAATAAATTAATTTGCATGAATCTAGAGTGTTAGAGCACTCGTATCAGATGTGCTAAATGCTAAATTTTTAGCATTTAGCACACCAAACACAAAAAAATTAGCATTTAGCACACCAAACACAAAAAATCCACCCATATCACATGTTCCAAACACTATAAATTCGGGCATTGATCTACAGTACCGTTCTGATAATAGAATGGTACAGTAGAAATTGTAAAAATATATTTCCTTTATTTTATTCTAATTCTCTCTCCCTCCCATTTGCCTCACTTTCTTTTATCTCTTCTCTCTCACTCTCTCTCCTCGCAGGCCACACCGGTCTCTCTCAGACCTCACTAGCAGAGATCAGGCGCCATGGAGATCAGCACTGCAACCCATCAATACTGGGTTGATTTTCTTTGGTTTTTGGAATGGGTTATGGCGTGGTCCAATTGTTGGTGGTTTGGGTTCTTTGTTGGCATTTGGGTTTCAGTGGTGGTGCTCCGAGAATTGTGGCCTTTGGGTTTTGGTGTTGATGGGTTTTTTATATGGGTTTGCAATTTGTAGTTGATTTTTGGTGGTGGTTGCTGGAAGTGGATTTGCAGTAGTGGTAGTTGTAGGGGTGGGTTCTGATCTGATAGGGTGGTGGTGGGCTGTTGGGGTGGCTGGGGATTTTTTTTTTTAATTTATAGAGGGAATTTTAAGGTTATTTTAATGTGTTGTAATCTTAAAATAAAACATGTGATGTATGATATATTGTAAAGTGGTGTGTTAAAATAGATAAAGTAACTTTTTAGTGTTATAAAATAGCATAATTTTAGAATGGCTGATGCTAGCACTCTTACATGTTGTAAACTTCATTTAATAACAAATATCATGTTGAAAGCCAATATGAAATACACAAAATTCCTCTAATGAATTCATCCCATACCTGGCCTAAATTTGTTTTCTGAATTCGACCTCTTACCATCCGGGCAGTATTCACATTATTGTCAGACTTGAGTGCTGCAGTGATGATGGGTGTACTGATTTTTTTGGCTCCATTTATTATTTCTTTGATACGAGGAACTCCAAGTGTAATGTCTAAATAATAGTCAAATGATAACATTGAAATCCAACAAGTAAATGGCCAAATGCCTAGGGAAATTTTAACTAGAGTATATTTAAACATTCCAACAGAATATTAATCAATTAAGGATACTCATGCTTGCAACTCCAGCAAAGTGAAAAGTTTTAAGTGTCATCTGCGTCCCGGGCTCTCCAATACTTTGAGCTCCAATTGCTCCAATTGCAGTTCCAGCTTCTATTTTTTTTAAATGATAACGAGAGATGCAGGTATTCAAGAAAACCTAAACCATGGGTAAGAGAGAAAATTGTATTAGATGCACCTATCTTGCATCCTTTTTTTTGAAGGGGGGGGGGGGGGGGGGGTGGTTAGGAGGCGTCACTGTAAAAGATCTATATCAAAAAAAAAAAAAAAAAAAAAAAAAAAAAAAAAAAAAAAAAAGAAGAGTGCAACTCTACTGCATACAAAGTATAGAATAGCCACAAAGGAGGAGAAAACCATTGCTTTTCAAGTTTAAAAAAGCTTTTTAACACATATAAGTCTAAAATGACTTACATGCCCATGACGAGGGAATGGGAGGGAAGTGAAGCTTTGTGGACTTTACTATACCAAAAACTATGTAAACAACTAGTATATCAAGGTCTCGCCTTAGCGCCTTTTTGATGGCTTAAGGCAATCGTCTTGCTTGCCTAGGCTCTAAAGTGAGCACCTCACCTTAGAGCCTTTAAGGTTCGCCTAAGTGGGCGCCTAGCTCGCCTTTGACTACAATGGTCCAATGACCACAAAAAAAGCACATAATTTATATTTTTATAATTTATGCAAACTACACAATAAAAGTAGAGAAATATGTCAAAATTAAATATAAGGGCCTAAAGATAAAAACATATACGGTCCCTTTCCCTTCCCTTTGGAAGCAAACAAAGGAAATATATATACTACTCTTTTCTTCTATCCTTTCCTCCCTACATCCAAACATACCTAAAGAAAATTATTTTCTTTCCAATTCCTTACTCTTTCCTTTCTCTTCTTTTCGCCTAGCTACAACCAAACAGTGTTACATACATCAATATGTGAAAATGACAAGCATGATCAGAAGCAGGCCTATAACATTCGAACTTCAAATTTAATGAGTGAAGCATTGGCATTCAATGAGATTTTCAATTTTCAATTTTTTTCCATTAAAAAGGGTTAAAAAAAAGGACATCTGCAAGCAAACTATTGAGAAAATAACATTTAGTACCTCTAGCTGTTTAGGAGTAACTCCAGATATATTTTTGACAATTCTTTCCCGAATTTCTGAATTTTCCTCTCCAGCAAGACTTTCAACTGATTCCAACGTCTCCCTTGTTTTTGTTAGAGATTTTACGTATTCATCCAAGAAGCACTTGAAAGAATTTTTAAATGCCACAGAACAACCACCCTCAGGAGTCATATCATCCTCTGAAAGCCTGCTTTGCACTCTTTCAGACACTTCAGAAGGAGAAAGACATGCATTCCCTCCAGCAGGACACGTAGCCTGTAAATGAATGCTATCAACTCATCTCCAAGAAGATCACACAAATTTCACAATCATGACAAAGGCAGGGTGTCAAACCTTGGCTTTCAAAAACAATCGGTCAAAATTCAAAGGAGCTCCATTTTTTCCTTCCATATGTACAGGATCCATGCCATCATCTCCATAACGAAATTGAACTACACATCCACTTGCACTCCGTACCGTATCATCATAATGGATAGATAGGTCCTCAAGTGCTTTTATCAATCTTCGTGACATGTATCCAGTGTCAGCCGTTTTTACCTGCAATAATCAAAGCAATATAATGGTTTTAAAGCCCAAAGATGACTTGCCTTCTGGTTGATTTGACTCAGAAACCCACCCAAAGCATAAGGTAGCAGCAATAGTGTCAACCTAGGAAGCACAAACACTTCATTTGGGGTGTTGTATCCATGTTGTACCAATGTCATACTGGTATTGTACCCGCCATGTCATGTTATAGTTACAAAAATTGTTCATGTCACCGTGTCATACCTATACTCATATTAGTGTCCGTGCTTCCTAGGTGTCAACCTTAGGGAACTCCCCCCACCCCCCCTTTTTTCCTCCTCTCCTCAACCCTAGAGGCCACTCATTGCTATGGCCAACCATGGAAGATAGCCCTCTCCATATTTTAGCCTACCCCCTCACCATCCCTACCCCCACACCAAGAATTAAGTTTCCCATCAAAAACCTGGCAGTAATAATTTGTTGATTTGGTCAAGTTCGGCTCAAATTTTTGCCTTTGGAGACTCCAATTTTTTCCTTAATGGTAATTTGTATGCACAAAGAATTGATTGAACAAGGATGGCAACTCTGCATGTCTATGGACTTTTCTAATGGGTCGCAGGAGGGAGCAGGAGTCTTGCAAGGAATGCATAGATCTGTCTTTTTCTCATTGTTTGTAGTAAAAAATTCCAAAGCAATTAGCAGAAACTTTTAAAAGATAAAAGACACAGAAAAAAAGGGTAGTAATTGAATAAATTATTAATAGGGATTGGGATAGGGATAGGGTAGGTAGAAGATAGCTTTTTCCAATTTGGGATTTCTCCCTCTTGTTTCTGGAAGAGGTTGATTATGTCTTTAAGAGGTATACGAGCTCACTTGCTTGTGGCTGATCAGCCATTGGAAAATCATATCATATACAAAATCATATCATATACTATATAATAAAATTTGGGTCCTAGAAGCCATGATTGCACCAAGTGGTTATTTCTTCACCATGACAAGTGGCTACACTCTCATTAATTATTACAACAGTTTTTTAAAATTAATTGTTAGGATATATTTCCTTGAATTTTTTTTTTTCAAGGATAGTTTAATATAGGCAAAGTCCATTATCTAAGTTTCAATAAATTTAAAATTCTATTACCAAAAATTTCAACAACAAAAAGTTAAAATAAAATTTAAAATTAGTTTTAATTCATCAAATTAATATCCAAACTCATTTCCAAGTGAACTACAATTTTTTACCATTATTGTAGTCCTACAACTAAAAGACTTCTAAAAAGGAAATAATTCTCAATTAAAAAAAAGTAAAATGGATAATTGAAACAACTTAATTACCTATAAAACATATCCTTAAGGTACATTATCTCTTTGTTCTAATCACATTTATTGCCCTTTCATTGGTAAAATTTACCATCATAAATTTGCTTTTTGTTATTTCTTTTTTTTCACATTTTGCAATATATTCAATTACTAACCGTCCAAGTCTATTATGAATTACATAACTTTTACCTAAGTAGAATTCTAATAGAACATTTTAAGGGATCACCTTCATTTTTTTTATTTTTTTTGGAAAATCACCAACTTTTTGTCCTTAATCATATGATATAACATGCTCATATAATAGAAGTTTGGGCTTAAAAGTCGTGGTTGCGCCAAGTGAAAATCATAACTAATTTCCATGTGTACTGCAACTTTTGCTATTAACTTAATAACCTTTTTTTTTTACAATATTAACTTAATAACTTACTTTTTTACAGTTTTTTAACACATCTCTCTTCTTCTTATCATTTTTTTTAATTGAATTATCCTTATTAGCTTTTGAGGATAAGCTTTGGATAGTTTTAATCTGTATTTTGAGGATAAAAACAGGATAAATTAACATAAAATAAGTTTATCCTTTTACATATGATTTTGTGTAAGGAAAAAAAATTATAATATATAACATATTTTATATTTAAAATATATTTTTTTTATTTACATATGATTTTAGATTAAACCATGCATCGCACATGCATAATACTAATAATCAGTAATTTTTCACACATGATGCTTATATTCAAAGTAGTATCAGTGAGAGAACAACCTAGCCACAAGTTGACAACTCCTTTCACACTCACGAGAGTGATGCAACTCATGGTACATCTTCATAGCAAAAGAATAACAAAAGCTTATTGTTTTGATTATCTTCAGAGTAAAAGTTCCACAAAGTTTATGATAAAGCCATATCATGCAGCTAGGAAAATTGGTAAAAACACTACATATAGGTCTAAATTTCCACAATTAATCATAATTGGAAAGCTAGGTAGAATAGTTATACCGCCGTATCCACAAGGCCTTCTCGTCCTCCCATTGTATGGAAAAAAAATTCAGTGGCTGTCAAACCACTATAGAAAGAATTAGCAACAAAGCCTTTGGCCTGCATCAAAAATAACAAAAGGTCTCTAAATACTTCAATACACATGATTTGCAAATTAGATGAACAAGTAAAACAATATAATGAATCTATATCCATGTTATCCTAATATTCAATAATTTAAATATATACTTTAATTAACTAACTCGACAAAGAAATGGGGATTTAGATAATTTTTGGAGGAAGTTTCAATCATTAAACAAATCATCATTCGTCTTCTCAAAATGCATTACCCAATTAACCACAAGATTTGTACAACTATATGCTAATGCTCCTTGGAGCCATAACAACAAAAATTAAATCTTTTTTTTTTTAAAGTAATAAAGCTTGATTGATATAAAAATAAATAAAAGTCACCCAATATAGAGGGAGTATATGGGGACCATACAATCACGTAAATTACATAAATCTATCAAATCAACAATTGAATATAAAGAATGACACCACAAAATTGACAACCAATCCAATAAAGTTCTAAAGAAGAATAAAACTCAAGATCAGGCATAGTTCACTTTGTATCTTCAAAGCTCTTATTATTTCCTTCCCTCCAAACACACCACATCAAACAATTGGGGGCAACCCATGGTTTAATTTAAAAACCCATGAAAGATAGATGAACACTTACCAAAAGAAAATTGAAAATAGAGTTGCATCAAATGAGTCTTTTTCTTCTTATTTTGTTTATAGGTAAGGTTACACACCTAGAGAGTCTTGAACTCGTGACCTCACTCTCCATCTCATTATATGAAGGTAAAAAGAGTGATTTGAGCTAGCATTCATTTGCCATATTAGTTTTTGTGTTATGAAAAAGATCAAAGGTGCATAAGATATTTTGAAAAATATATAAAAAATGAAAATTCATTAAAGCACTATTCTTGTACATGGGAGAAGCCGAAAGAAGTAAACTAAAACTTTGAACAAACACTGCAACCCGGTCCAAGAGAATCTTAAAAAAAAGAAGAGTTTAAGGTTTGAAACTGTTTTTTCTGAATCCTCAAAATGCTAGTTATTCCTCTCCCACCAAATGCACCACATCAAACAATGAGGGACAACCATCCAAATGGCACTATTCCAACGCCACCCAAACTTTCCTTGCCAGGATAAGGGACACACAATTGTTGAGATCCAAAAATGCCAAATGGCCAACTCTGCCAAACTCTAGGTATCCCTACCAGGATTAAGCTATCCTTATCCAAAATAAGGAACAACCTGCACTGTGATCCAAACACGGGTCTTCCCTGTCTTCTCCAGCTGACAACTTCACTGGTGGTACTCAGAATTTTCTGAAAACCCCTAGATCAACATAACTTATCACCAAGTTAGAGCCACTCAAACTTGCAATAGTTTCCTTCAAAAACCACCAGTAAACCATCGTTACAATGTCAGAATTGTCAAGGCAATAGCCGGAAACACCTAATAGCCTTGGAAATCCACCAAACCTTGCCAAACAAACCACCAAGCCAACATCCAGACACTCCAGTCAAACAGTGACAAACATCAGCTTTGATAACGGTGATGAAGAAGACAGTGTTCCAACATGTTCAATCACCTTCCAACATCATCAAAATAGTAAATCTTCAACCCAAAACCATTAAAGCTAATCAAGGTAATCATTGAGGCTCAAAGAAAAAAACTGAAATGGACAAGAACCAAAGACAAGAATGTTAGGAATTCAAATATGTTGCCCTGATAACATTTTGAAAAAGGTAAGAAAACAATAAAAATGATATTTACAGTAAGGAGGCACTGGAAACTCTTGATGCTAAGCCCTTTTACCATTCATTTCTTAGATAGGAAAGGGTGGTTACAATAGGACAAAAAATATTCTTGTATGGGACAGCTGGTCAGGGACACATCATCACTAGAAACTTCTTAAAAACTTCCCAACCCTTCCAAAAGAGTAACACCCATACAACACAAAAGTACAACTCATAATAACATCTTTCTATTTCTCTAACAGCATCTATGGCACAAATAGCAATGATTTCGCAGCCATGATGGCAAGGGTAGACATTTAAAGTGGCGAAGCATATCTTATTTCAGACGTACCTCCATTAATACAAGGAATTTAATATCTTTGAGCTCTCCTTAATGCTAGGAGCCAAGGATATCACAGAAAGAAAACAATTTGCTAAATGTGGGGTATAATAGTGGTGATATTTTTGTTCTCTTAAAGGTTTCATATCAGCCCTTTTATTTTTTTTCATTCTTAAATTTTTTTTCTCATTCCCATTGAAACCAATGAATAAAGGCCAGCCAGCCCCTCAAAAATCTAAACATAAATAAGCCAGTCGATAGGCATGTCATTTTAGAATAAACGACCTTGTAACGTAAAAAATATAGCCACCTACACAGTATAGGTGGTGATAAAAAAAAAAAAAAAATTCAATGCAAAATACTACGTCATTGCCAATGTATTATAGATCTGCAAATCCTATTAATTTATTTATATTTTTATTTTTTGTCATAAATTGCCCTTGTTACTAATCATTCACTGCTCATCCATAATCATAGAGATACCTTCAAAAACCATTCATGATAAAGAGCTGCAAAACTTACTGATTGGGGTACGAGATCCCAAATAAAAATTAGGATAAGAACATAGCAAGCTCTTGCATAATTAAGACATTCATGATAAAGAGCGGCAAAACTTACTGCAGGTGTTTTCGCTTTTCTAGGGAAATGAGGAAGGCTCCGATCTATGAATCCATTAGGAGCACGACGACCCCCAACTGATTGCTGGCCAACACAAGCAATCATTTGGCTGATGTTGATAGGAGATCCTTTGGAACCGCACTGGGACATAATCAAAGGACTATTTCTCCAATGTAATTCTTTCATGCAGACCTAACCAAAAAAAAATACAATATATATATAGTTGCTCCTGTAAATTATTTTAATGAACTTCAAATGCTGATAGCAAGGGAAGCCTTTCAAACAAAAAACTTCTCCAACACTTGTTATCAGAAACATACGATTGCAATACTTGAATATTTATAATTAGCATTCCTTAGAGGAATCCTTAAACAAATACAAGTACCAAATTCATCAAAATTAAAAAAAATAAATAATTTTAGAACTTTACCTTGCCAGTTTCGTCTCGAATATTATTTAAAATTCTAGTTATCTCAGCCTCCAGTGTTTGAGCAGCATCACATCCGGTTTCAGGCGGTAGCTTTCCTTCATTGTAAGACTTTATTTTCTCATGGCAACCTTGATAACCTCTAAAGATTGTTTCCAGTCTCCTTTCATTCAAATATTTACTTGGTTGGACATCATCAATCCCAATTGAGAACCCATGGTTACCTATCCACCGCGCACTGCACCCAAGGCACTTTACACAATTATTCACATGAAACTGTTGAATCTACATTTCATTGGATCCAGATGTAATATCATCAAAAATGAGCATCACATATCCCCATAGACCATTTTAAGTGAATTGCAATTACAGACATTCTACAAATACAACAGTAAGTTACACATATTCAACTGCGGTTATTATACAAAGTTCCCCAGGAAATAGGATTCGGGGATAAAAGTATCAGCAAACTTTCTGGCATGGATTGAGTGCCCAAGGTGGTAGTTCACATCCTGTAGTCGCATTTTGTTTTATTCTCTTCAAAGTGAATTTTAGAGGTCATATCTACAACACATCCTTGTTTATCATATCCTTCACTAGTTCAACCCTCACTGTTCTAGAGTTCCCTCCACGCCTTTCACTCTTTCAACTTATATTATATATAACACATATCCCCACCCCATCCCCCCCTCCCCCCTCCCCTCGCCCCCCAAAAAAGGAATAACTTAAATTATAACTTTTCATCATCTGACTCCCAACGCAAAAGGCAAAATCATTTTAGGAAATTCTTCCCCAATATTTTCATTAATAAGTGCCAACCCCACTTTAAACATATAATGCCATCCTTTCCATCTTGGCATTCTCATTTTATGTAGTTTGCCTTGACAGTTTTATTAAAATCAAGCTTCAACCTTAAGTGAATTTTAAAATCAAACTTCATCCACACTACTCCAATAGTCTAATTCAACGGGAAACATTCTCCTCACCTTTATGAATTACAAAAACAGCTTTTATTAGACTCCTCTAGTTCCTAATAGGGTTGTAGCCCCCCCTTATTGAGTAAATCCCACAGATTTGATAGTTATGGTTTCAAGATTCACTTTAGCTCGTGTAATAAGAGTGTTTCTTTTCCTTACCTAACATTTTGTATTTTCTGGAACAATTTTTTTAATTAAAAAGAAGAGAACAAATTCAAACCATTACCATACCTAGATACCTTTTAAAATTTTAAAAATCATACTTTACCAAGCCCAACCCTTTCCTCAATCACACAATTCAATCATAAGAACCAAAAATTTCAACTAATTACCATTCACATCACTGTTCACAGCTTCCAAGATTTCTCTTCACTTAACATAATTCACCCAAATCCATTCTGTCTCCAATTCTACAAATTTGTCTTACTCTAACAAACTGAAAACTAAAATTGCAATGTGAAACATCAATTTCAGTCAGCCAGAAAGTTCCCCACAACTATCAACTTCTCTTCCATAAAATCTCATAATCAGTTTCCACCCACTTTCTTTTGCAAGACATCCCATAAGCTCAAAGGTCTCAAGATTGTCCCAAATAGGTGGACTTTCCCACTAACTTCATTGGAACTTATGCAGTTGCAGGATGGAAGCATAAGAGTACGACTAATTATATAAAAACTCCATTGCTTGGACCATTGACAGAGGAGATTATTTAACTAAGCGTCACTTGTTGATCCAATTTGTTCAAACAAAAGCTTTTGGAATGATGTTGATGGACCCCCCCCCCCCAAATTTTTACAGATATATATGAACATTATTCATAGATAGTCACTGTACACCATTTGAGAAGCCTTTATCCACTTCATAAAATAAAAAAATTAAAAAAAAAAAACACCGTCAGAAATAAACAAGCATTATGTCTGCTATGTCTTGACTAGACATAATCAGCATTGACACTAAATTATCCCATAAAGCACATCAAAAAATGTATCGAGAGAGAGAGAGATGACACACATTTACTGCCTTGCTATAATGAGATACAAGATTTCAAACGATCTCAAACACAACTAGCCAACAAAGAATAGTATCACATCAAAACCCACAACTTGCCCACATGACGAGCTGCAAGCAATGGAGTTGTGGACACACTATTTTTACTCCACCACTCACAGCTCGCCACGTGGGCAAGCTGTGGCAAAGTTGTGGGTTTTATTGTGGTACTAGCATTATTCGCCAACAAAATCAAATGCTAGGTTTGCTATGTAGAAGCCGCAAGCAGAATATTATCATAAAACAAGCAGAGAACATTAGGAGACAAGCCAGACTTCGAACTAAATAAAGATAGCACCTAACAAGAATAGAAAATTAGAGAGAGGTAAACAGACAGAGACAGAGAAACATAATGCATCAACATGAAAGATTGAAATTGGTCTTTCCAAAACAATATGGTATCAGCAAGGACAAAAGGATTGCAGTGGCAGATCTTATGAAAATTTCTAATGGTGTTCTTCAATGGGACATGCATTTTATAAGACCTGTCCAGGACTGGGAATTGGAGTCATCGTCAAATTTCTTAGAGATGATTTATTCTATTCCACAAGGTGGAGCTGGGCATGACAAGATGGTTTGGAACCTTGATAAGAGCAAAGGATTTACAATGAGTAGGTATTATCGTGCTTTGAACTCTCCCGGTGACACGTCTTTCACATGGAAGAGCATTTGGAAGGTGAAGATCCCGCCTACAGTAGCTTTCTTCTCCTGGACAGCAGCCCTAGGAAAAATATTGACTATTGACACTTTGTGTAAGAGGGAGCATTGGGGTTTTCGATTGGTGTAATATGTGTAAATGTTACAAAAAAATGATGGATCACTTATTGCTTCACTGTACTATTGCTTTGAATTTATGGTCTATGTTGTTAGGGTTGTTCGGAGTGAATTGGGTCACACTGAAGTCACAAGGACAATTTGGAAATCGTTGAGATGGTATTATTCAGAAAGCCTCTCCTCATTGTGTGATGTCATGTATTTGGAGAGAGACGAATGCTTGAAACTTTGAGGACATCGAAAGAAGCATGCCAGATATTGTTCTTTTTAAGAACTCTGTAGCATTGGATTTGGATGTCCACTATGAGTTGTGTTTCTTTATCTTCAATTTATGATTTGATCGATATTTGTAACTTGAGGAGTTGATCGTATGTCCCCATTCATATACATCCTGTATACTTTGGGCGATCCATTTTTTTTTTATATTAATAAAATTCTATTACTTATCAAAAAAAAAATTATAGATGATAAGAGGCTTAAATCAAGGTGCATATAATTCAGCATACAAGTTAAATCCCTGTTGGAATAAATCACTAAAAAGTAAAAAAATAAAAAAAAATAAAAAAATAAAGAGAATCCATGTCACCAAACAATAATGTAAAATATCATTAACTTTATTTATTGTTAAGTAATAAAGTTTTATTAATGTGAAAATTCACCTCATGCTCACGATGATTAAGACAATGTGTAAAAAATTTCAAAAACCATGCAGAAAGGAAAGAGTCGTGGAACTCTAGCTGAGAATTACAACATGTAAAACCCCACACTCTCTAGGCCAACCAAACAAAGTACGAATAAGCACGGATTGCAATTCCTCTTGAGTGCACACAATATTCTTAAAGGTGTGTTTATTACGTACCAACGAACATAGAAAAGTAAGGATATAGATATGCACTAAAAAATCTTAAGCCATAGCATATTTTATAAATTTGGATCAAATTATATTAAACACCAGCAAGATGGACAGATTGCAATTTTTCTTGAGAGCACACAATATTCTCAAATGTGGGTGTATTATGTTCCAAAGAACATGGAAAAGTAAGGATCCAGATACGCACTTAAAAAGCTTAAACCATAGCATATTTAATAAATATGGATCAAATTATATTAAACACCAACCAAGATGGGCTAACAGGAACTTAATTATAAAAAAAATAAAAAATAAAAAAAAAAACTTGTGCTAGACAAGTACCTCAATTTAGCTAGACGATTCATGCATGTAGCAGCAGCATGTGCTTTGTAGTCTCTAAGAAGAACAGAGAAAAGTCCGTCCTTATTTCCGTTTCCTGCAATGAAGTTATATTATGTATATAAGAGCATACACATTGACTAAACAAAAACAAATCCAAGCTAAAAGAAATTCAAAAATTAACCTTCATGATATTGCTCACAACAGAGGCCGAAAAGTCTCATTCAGATACCCAAAAAAGAGGGAAAAGCTCAAGAAACTTGGCCCCACAACAAAACCAACAATCTCAAAATAAGTTTATAAAAAGCACTAATGAGCAAAGAAAATAGTGTCCAACTCAACTCACATTTGCAGAAAAGACAAACATATGACTATGCAACTTGGAAAAAAGTTGTAACTGCTGCTTTTTTGTTTAGAAAATGGGAAAAATCAGAATACCCTTGCCTAGTGTACTCCACAAAAAGCAAATTTCCTGATTATTAAAAAAAATTCCATTTTGCCACTGCAGCCAGTTTCAGTGCACCAGTTAAGATAATGTAAATATCAACTGATTTCTGAATACATTTTAAAAACCTTAAATATTACACTCAAACAAGAAATCAGCTTTTGACAACTGCCAAAGATACTGTTTGAAGACTGAAAAAATCTGGAAAATGAATTTCAACCAAAAAAAAATAGTGATACTAGTTGAGAGGAAGAATAAAATGCGGAATCCACAAGTCATGATAACAACTGACCTAAAGTGGCTTTCCCAAGCTGTCCAGATAATAGCTCGCTATTACGGAAGTAGACAAACCCATCATTAGGGCACATGGCTTCTTTTTCTCTTTCTCCTTCTTTATTAGGCTTAGTGTAGCTTTTCTCCTTTACAGTAAGATTTACATAGACTCTTACATTTGCATGTGGCCTCACTAAAACACTAAATAATTGCTTGCCAGTCCAAAGCTCTATTGGCTGCAGAACAATTACACTTGAATCAATGATGGAAAAAAGAAACCTGTTATTCCCATAAGACATCCATTTCCTTTCTCAAAGAACCTTTGATAAACTATCACCAATCATAAAAGCTTAAATTTTTTGGAATCGAAGAATTTATTCACTTAATCATTCTTCTAGGCTCCCACTCACATGTGGACCCTAACTCTCCCTCAATAAGAGGGGCCTAACACGTGGAATTTTTAAGTTTTAAATGGGAGGCAGAGTGGGGACTGTGTTTGCACTCAAAACGACGACTCTTATACGATGATAAACTACCACTTATCCCAAAAGCATAAGTTGTTAGGAAATGATGAAATTAATCATTTAACCATTATTCTTACAACTTCTTTTCCAAAGTCCCAACATTATGCATGACTGTTATTCCACCACCAGAAGAAGAATAACCATGCCACTATAGACATACTCCCTCAACATCAAACTAAAAATCTCAGAGATCAAACAGAACAACATCATCATAGAACACAACGAAGACATTGCTTTCAGTTCAGGAAGGTTGTCAACAAGAAAAATACTAAATATTGTCTGAAAGGAAATATCAAATAGGTGCAGGGCCAGCAATCTGCAATTCCATGGCAAAAAGAATAAGAGTAGTATCTCTTCAATAGCTGCTGAAGGCGTGAAGATTTATAATATTTTGCAAACTGCTATGGAATATAATTTCCACACGAGTAAGTGCAATGTGTATACATCAAAAATGTTTCCTATGAAATATTTTTCTTACATATAGTTATAATTTCAATCAATTAAGGATACAAGTAGCAAGAAGAAGAACAAAGCATATAAGAATATATACAAAAATAAAAATAAAACACTAAAAATGTAAATAACAAAACCTGCCTCTTAGACTGGATATGAGATTCAAACACAGAGTAAAGCAGATTGAGCCAGGAAGAAGAGGGGGGGGGGGGGGGGGAAGAGACTTCGGGATTGTAACATTCGTATATATTTGTATATGTATCACTTCAATACAGAAGAAATATAATACGCACAAACCTTAAGTATTGCAGGAGTTGGCAAATCAACAGGATCCATGCCATCCACCATATAAGAACACATAAGAGAAAAAGCTGCACGGTCATAAAATGTGTCCTTCCTTGTTATGAGAAAAGAAGACGTTAGAAAATCTTGAGTGGAAGCAACCAAAATCTCTCCATTTTTTGGTGTACATAAATTGTTTTGCACCTGACAAACACAAACTATTACAAAAGAACAAGATACACAAACTAGAAAAACAGGTTCAACATATGAAAACAGCCCCTTTCATAAATGCACATTTCCGACCTAAAATGTTTATTCCTCAAATCTTTATCTAATTGTATAAGGCTTCAGGTCTATTCTCTTTTGCCAATTTTATTAAGATGCTTGACAGATGACTTTTAGAGCTTAACATCAGTGTACCATTTGTATACATCTTGTGTACATGGTTTACACCCCTTTGCCCTTAATGAAGTATGCACATATTAAAAAAGAATAATAGATAGTGGCCTTGAGTTTCTTAACCCTGAATTAATATATAATGCCAATGAGCTCCAACTCAAATAGCATCTCCAATCCTTGTAACTTGTAGGCGCAAGCTGACAGGTGAGGTCTTGCATTAAAGACTCACAGAGTGCCAATGTAATTACCAATAGAGTAAGTGAGCAAGTTAACTCAAGTTGAAGGAACAAAAAAGGAGGAAGGCCTAAAATAAAATTACTATAAGTCGCAAAAAAAAAGACATGTCAATTAAGGAGGTGACAGTGAATATGACATTGGATAGGATAGAATGGTGAATAAGAATACGTTGCTGACCATGATTAGTCCATTGAGGATCCATAGTCAACTTCAGAGTTTTGAGACTAAAGCTTGATTGTTGTCATGTATATATGTAATGGTAATACATGATCAGATACAGCAGTAGTTAAAGACCACGTATACTATACAAAATCCCTAATTCAAATTGAACTGTTCAGTCACTCAGTGTTGTATTACGCATGTAAATAAAACTACCACCATCATCTTCTTCATTACTTCGGTAAAACTCATGGCTTCAAGACATTTCATATTTATCTATCACTGTCCCTTTCAAAAGTGACAAAGGATCATTTTAAGACAAATTATGATTTGGCATGCATAATCTTTCACTTTACTATCCAATATATGAGAGATCAATTCTAAAATCATTGGATGGCATCAAACACATCACAGAATTTGGATCCAAAACATGATGGGTACACAGTCCCACAAATCTAAATGACAAGAATTTTACCCCCATCAACATAACAGCTTCAGTTCGAGCCTCCTCTGTTTGTGGGACATGCATATTCATCTCATCACCATCAAAATCAGCATTATATGGATTGCACACAGATTCATTGAATCTCAATGTTCTCCAAGGCATAACTCTTGCCTGCATGCAAAATGATAAAATGTAATCAGATAGTGAAATAAAAGTATTTGTTGCGCAATGTCACAAACCCTATATTTAATTTAATCACCCTATGACACATGATGGACATCCGATGCAAGCTTGGCTGTCTGTTGAAAAGGACAATGTCCCCATCTTCTAAATGACGGTGAACTATATCACCATATCTCAGTGCATCAGCAATTTGCTTTTTAGCACCATAAACTGGGATCCTGCAGCACCGAATAGTATATCCCCATCATTACCTCAAGTATTTGCTTCTAAGAAAGCAAGAGAATTATAAGCCTTGCCTCTTACTCCCATCAGCATTTATGACCACTTGTGCGCCAGGGTATTTATCACGGCCATTACTGACACGTTGCCTCAACTTCTCTATATTGTGGTGAGAAACACGTTCAGGATAAGATAAGATTCGAGCCATTTGGATGGGGATTGCAACCTAAACCCAACACACACATTAAAGAAAAAAATCAACAGCAGGTACAAAAACTGCAGAAAAGTTGTTCAAGTTCGGGTACAATGCCTTACCTCAGTAATTTTCAGATTCGGGTCAGGTGATATAACAGTCCTGCCAGTATATTCAACACGCTTCCCTGACAAATTCCCACGAAATCGCCCCTGCTTCCCCTTTAGGCGCTGAAAAAAGCCACCTAATGGCCTGGAAGCTTGCATTGCTAATGGAACATGAACGTCACTATTTATGTACTGTGCGACCTCAAGTTGAAGAACATCCCAACCAGCCTGAGCCAAAATTCTAAGAATAAGCATAGAATAAAGACATTACAGGACCTTTAAGTAATATTTATCATCCCATTAAAATTTCTGCCAATGCCATAATGGAAAGAAATTAATGCAGGAATCCTAACTGCAATATAAAAATATGCAAAACCAGCCTTCTCCTTTACTCACACTTTAGAATCAAGGTTCATACATAACAAGGTTTCATTGAAAGTTTACAGCAACGTCAAAAAAACAAACAACAATAATGGCAATGGCTTTTAATACAGACTGAAATCAGAACAAAGGACAGCGAGAGCAACATCCTTACAACACATGGAAAAGAAGAAATCCAAGAAATGAAACAAACAACAGTTCAGACATAAAAGGAAGAAGCTTCCAGCTGGTTAAAGCTGAGCAGGAGTCCTCATGGGGATTGAGTGAAAGGATAAGACTCAGAAATGAGGTCAGGCCTTCCCTAAATTTTGAGATTGGGGATGGGAGCTTTATTTCACTGTGGTTGGACTACTGGTGGCATCCAGATGGAGTTATCCATACAAGGTTCAGCTTCTGGGTAGTGTATGACGCAGCTAGCAACTTGGAAGCAAAGGTTTCTAGTGTTAAGAGGAAAAAATTGGTGCTGGAGGCTGGCAAGATTTGAAGCACTGGCGGCTATCCAAAGTAAGCTGCTATTGATTGAACTTGGTGAACATGACAAGCCTATTTGGCTTCCCTCAAAATCTGGTAAATATTCTAGTGCAGAGCCATAGAATGCTCTCAGGTTTAAGCTTCCTGAAGTTGAATGGTCTAGACTCGTATGGTTTTCAATGGAAATCCCTAGACGAACATTCATAATGCTTTTAGCACTCAAGAATAGGTTAACTACAAGAGATAAGCTGATTCAATGAGGAGACTCGAAGATACAGCTTGTCTCTTCTGTAGGAGATCTCTGTAAAGTCATAATCATCTATTTTTAAGTGTTCCTTCACAGGATGTCTATTGGAAGAGGTCATGAAGCTCTGTTTGCACTGCAAACCAGGAAAAAGTTGGGAAGCTTGTTGAGTGAGATTAAAAAAGACTGGAAGGAAGAATTTGGGGGCTGCTCTGTGCAAAATTTCTTGGAGGCTACAGTATACCACTTAATGTCTCAAAGAAACCTGAGTATCAATGGAAGGCAGACTAAAGCTGAGGAGAGTATTATGCACATCAAAAAAATGGGAAGTCAGAACTCAGATTTCTCGAAGAGGGAAGTTTTGAAATTATGATTTGAATAGGGCACTTTGTTGCTCTTGGGGGATTCCTGTCTCCATACTTGACAGGAAACCCAAGTAGTTTTGCAGTGGAAAAGGGTTTTACTGTTAGTTAGGAAGTGTTCTCTGAGGTTCCAAGCACCTTGATGCTCTGCAGAGTGTTTAGCATTCTGTTTCTTAGTTGTATTGCCGGATTCCATTTAATAAAAATTCTTACTTGCTCCAAAAACACACTACACATCTACAAATTACGTATAAACTGTCATGAAGACCAACCAAATACCGGCTACAATGATCCTCCATTTGGAACACATTTATTCAATTTTTTTGCAGGTTTATGAATAATGTTAAGCACCAATAGGGGCTGTAATCTTGAAAACTTGACTTAAACTTCACACATAAAACACCATCTCCATGACAAAGGCTCCTATATGGTCCATTCCTTATACGCAATTTTGTTTGGGTTCTAACTACTGAAATTCAGAGTGACCTATCCAGCTCAAAGCCTCATCATACATCTGTCTATGGCTAAGACATTAGGTAAGCAATTGAAACTCTGTCATCAAGACTACAGAGAAGTGAGCAAGAGAGGAACACTGTTGGGGAGACTCCAATTGAGGGGTTAATAATAACATATGGGGGACACCACTCAACCCAAAAGATCAGGCCGATGGGTTTGGGGCAAACTGTGTTATATCAACCACTCACTCTTTTGATTATTAATTAATATGGGACTTCACTCACACATGTATACCCAACAATCTCTCCCTCACATGTGAGTCATTGTCTCTCTGTAGGCAAAGGCTAGTCAATGCCTTGATCTCCAGCCAGGAATCATAGATTCTTCCTGGCGATCAGGGCATACCCTGAATCATATATATCAATCTATTTTAGATTCATAGATATTAATTGCCACCTTACACGTAAGAACCCATGGATTCAGACTCCAACAATTGACAATAATAATAATAATAATTGTGATATTCCAAGAAAATAATAACAACTACAACAATAGTTATAACATCACACTCATTCATGAGGAGCCAGTATGTATGGAAGTTTTGTTTTTTATAAGTCAGCACATATGGAAATTAATTGGCAAACACAACAGCAAAGGGGAAACAAACACTATATAAGAAAATAAAAATTAAATAAAACAACATGATATACATCACTTATAACAAGCAACCTTACAGTAACATTAGAGTATTCAATGTCGGACAAAGTTGTGCGTGAAAGGGATCAAATTCCTTTATCCTACCAGACGATTGGATGCAGTGCTTGCTTCTAATAACTCCTGACGAAGGCTAGCATTTGCCTGAATAATTCGCTTCAATCTCTCCGTAATATCATTTTCATTGCTGCAATAGGCAAAAAAAGAAACCCATAGCATAATTTACAAACTATAACATCAACAGAACAGTCACAAAGGACAATCTAGTCAAAAAATTGAGAACTGAAAACTGGCTAGAAATAAGTACACTTCAATCTATTCTTTCTGACCTTTGAGATCCACTCATGATAACAGAAGGACGAATAGGAACAGGAGGTACTGCAATGTTTTCCGTGATGAGTTTCTCTGGTCTATCAGAAAGATAAAGCAACTCACAATCCTGCAATAAAAAGAAATTGTGAAATTTTATGATAATAAGAAAAATGATGCAAAGAAAGTGTAACAAATTTCACTTTAAAATTCTAAGCACCACATATTCCTGTACTAAAAATAAGAAAATCGTGCAGAAATTAATAAAATGCAAATGGGAATAGAAGCATACCTCATCCACCATCTTTTTAAAAAGAGCAAGAACCTCAACAGTGTCGAGATTAAAAGTAGGTGCACTGAAGACCGTCTTAGAATCTTTTGTGTGAGAGATTGCTGATCTAAATTCCTCCATAGTTCCATCATTAGAGTTTGGACGCTCATGATTAAAGCCCAGGATAGGAGGACCAGCTTTCTTCACCAAAGCTTTTATATAATACATAACATGGAAATAACCACAAGACAGCATTATTAAAAGATTTAAAACAGTTACAGAAATCAAAACAGAGACCACAGCATCAATCCTTAGTTCTACAGCTTTATAAGGCATTTGACAAAAAGTGGCAAAGCAAGCATTCAAATAACAAAGTCAGAATTAATGGGGAAAAAAACAATAGATAACAATTAGCATAGCAAACGGCACGCTTCTCTTTCATCTTGACGATTATAAAAACATCAGAAAAGTAAAATCCAAACCATTTATATATCCGCATCTTGAGCACTTAAATGCTTTCTTGGAACCTGTCAAGCTATTGCACTTTTTTACAATCTCTTTCAGTAATTCGGCCTTCTTCAGAGCCTCTAATCTAGGATTCCTCATCTTCTTCAAAAATTCTTTACGTATGTCCTCCACCAAAAGTATGCGAGCACATGACTGTAGATAAACCTTTGGGATTAAGAACTAACTAGACCAACATAATAAGCAATAGAAATCAAAAGAATATTTCTTTTAAAACAAATTCAATAATTACCCCCCTCCCCCCTCTTTCCCTCCCAAAAAATCTCCCTCGAACAACTGGGCTTGAGACAGAGAGCTGAAAGAAAAAAGGCACTGTATGGAAACCTTCTACCCATTGTTCTATGCAAAAGTAAAATATATGTCAATCAGCCATTGAAAGGTAACTTCTGTTCTATGTGAGACTTTGGAATTTGACATTTATGGTCTGAGACCATTTGCAGCTTACACGCTCAATAAGGTTGCATCACAAGTCTAGGGCTAAGACAGTTTTTTATTTGAGTCACTAATTCTTCTTCTCCTCTTTTTTTTTTTTTTTGGATAGGTAATAGAGATTTTATTGAACAAAAAAGTACATCATGTTCACGATGATGAACACTTTGTACTTGAGAAAATTACATATAAATCAACAAGAAAACCTAACAGATTGTAGGAATTCAAAGTGGAAATACAATGCGAAAAAACCCAAATTTGAGACCACTCAAGCAAAGTGCCAATTAGCAGAGATTTCAAAAGATCTAAAGTTCTCTCAATACCTTCAAAAGTACAAGTACTGCATTCCCACCAAATTAACCACATTAGACAAGATGGCACCATATTCCAAATATTTGAAAAGTGTTTCCCCAACCAATTCCTCCATGCAAAAAGAAAAGCAACCATCTTCGGCATCACCCACAGGATCCCAAACAACATAAAAACTTCACTCCACAAAGCATGAGCAAACTTACAGTGGAGCAAAAGGTGGTCCACAATTTCCCCATCACGGCGACACAAGCAACACCAGTTGGCTAGGGGCATACCTCTCTTAACAAGATTATCAATGGTAAGAATCTTACCCCTAGCTACTATCCATGAAAAGAAAGACACCCTTTTTGGTGCCTTTACACACCAAATGCTCAAGGTCCAGACAAGAAATTATAGTAAGAGCATACATCAAAAATACCAGTCCTAGTCAACTGCCAACTCGAGTTATCATCACCCTCACCACTTGGCATATTGGAATAAGGGAGCTCGAAAAAAGTACACACAGCTTCCAACTCCAAGTCATGAAAAGCTCGGTGAAATTGTAAATTCTAGCTCCTAAATCCCCCTTCTAATGCAAGAATAACCAAGTCAGAAATCCAAGCTTCTTTAGACACAGAGCAAGAAAACAGATCGGGATAGAGATCATTTAGAGGAATATGCCCATTCCAAGAATTGTACCAGAACCGAATATGATGTCCCTCCCCCGTAGCATACACCACCTATCCAAAGAAACTCTCTACACCTGCCCTAATATTCTTCTTCTTCAATTTCTGTTTTTCAAAACCAAGCAGCCCCAACAGATCAATCAAGATTCATCATTTTTCTAACCTAACTATTACTAAATCAATTAGACATCAAAATCAGCCACCAATATAGTTATTCCAGCCCAACGGTAATCCAAAGCCTATTACTTTTCTAACTTGTCAGAATATTGTAACTTTTTTCCCCAAACCAGCCCTTGAAAAAAAAAAAAAAAATCCTATTGCTTTGGTACTGAAAATAAAGACCCTAAGTTCTAGACTGTCCTGCATTAAAAAGGTAGGAATGCAATCTCTCAAATTGGCATGGCTGCAGGAAGCATAGGCCACCTAAAATGTAATTTGAGCTTGATCCAGTTCAGTGATTGTGAATTGCAACCCTTGTGGTTTTTTTCATAGCTCAAGGGGATTGAGACTAGGAGATTCTTTGTCCCCTCTTCTGTTCATTATCATAATGGAGGCACTTAGCAAGAACTTGGAAAGAGTGGGGAGAGGCAATTAAATATCAGGGTTTTCAGTTGGTGGCCATTCTGATAGCCAACTGAGAATCTCACATCTTCTCTTTGCAGGTAACACTTGGACATTTTGTGGGGCAGATCCAGAGCAAGTTTGGCACTTGAAAGCACTGTTTGTATGGCTTTAGATTAATTCCGGGTTTAAGATAAATTTGATGAAATCTGAACTGGTTCTGGTTGGTGGTGTGCTGAATGTGGAAGCTTTGGCTGGTATTTTGAGTTGCAAGGTAGCTCAGTTACCGATGAGATATATGGGCCTTCCCATTAGGCTTTACTTTTAAAGCAAAAGTTGTATGGAATGGTCTGAATGTGTGATAGATAAAATGGAAAGGCATTTGGTTGGTTGGGAAAAATGTATCTTTCTAGGGGGGGTCAGATTACTTTGAGAAAGATCACCTTATCCAGTCTACCTACTTATTCTTATCTTTGTTCCCTATCCTAATGAGTGTTGCCCAGGGTATTGAAATAAAAATGGATCAGTAAATAAAAACTTTACTGAAAAAAATAGAAAAGAACAAGAAAAAATTTCCTACAAATTACATAAATCTACAAAATCTAAAACAGAGAGTATGTCAAGATTTTCTGTAGGTCTGTGAGCCAATTCAAAATTGGGGGCTACGCATTTGAGATTTGGTCCTATTTAATCAAGCTTAATTTCGGAAATGGTTGTAGTATTTTGCAATGGAGAGGAATACTTAATGGAGAAGGACAGTGGAAGTTAAAATTTCTACCCTGCCAATGAAATATTTAGGGCTCCCTCTAGGTGCTAGTTTCAAAAGTAGATCTGTTTGGATGGATCAGCTATGCTAGAACCCCTATTCCAGGGTGATTTTTGATGTTAGATCCTACTATAAAGCATTACATTCCACTACCCAATGTCCTTTCCATGGAAGACTTTATGGAAGCTGAAAGTGCCAACAAAGGTCAGTTTTTTCTTTGGACCAAGGAATTGGGAAGAGTTTTAACCACTGATAGTTTGCAAAGGTTTCAATAGTTGTGATTGAATGGTGTTGTGTGTATAAGAAGGATGGGGAGATTATTGATCATTTACTTATTCATTGCCCCATAGCTAAAGAGTTACGGAATATGGTGTTTTTATTATTTGGGGTTCAATGGACTATGCCGAGTGGTGTTGCGGAACTTCTAGCCAGCTGGTCGAGCAAGTCTGACAGGTACGAATCTGTGGTGATTTGGAGCATGATCCCTCACTATCTCGCATGGGACATTTGGCGGGAGAGGAATGCTCGTACCTTTGAAGGAAGTGGGCGATCAGTTCATGATTTAAAGCTATCTTTACCCAATACTCTGCTATAGTGAACAAATGCTTCAGGTGTCGTTACTTTTAATTCTTTGGCTGATTTGTACTTTCCATGCTCTATAGTTTCATTGTTTTGTTGGATCCTTAGCACACTGCCTATGTGCTTTGGTTCCTTGTATGTTTTCAATTTTATTCAAGGACGCATTATTACTTTTAAAAAAAAAAACAATTTGTAAAAGACTGCAAGACCAACATTATTAACAACCATTTACTTTGATTAGTAAATTAAACATGCACTCAATGGATGTTAAACTTACAACCTCACCCTCTATCAAAACTTGTGAGAGGTTGAAGTGCCATTTGAGTTTTTAAAGATGCTTGCATTATGAGCACTCCTTTCTTCCAATAAATCATTTTACTTATAAAAAAAGGAGGTGCCATTTGAGCCATGCCTTATCAGCATCATCAACAAGAATGATGAAGACAAGGAAGAACTCAAGGAAAAGAAGATTAAATATACAAAGATTCAAGAATTGTGGTCTAGCTTTGATGTCAGACCTTCTCAGCACCTTTGATAGATCATTTTAGTTATTAGTGTTAAGTCTTTTAGGTTGAGAAGCTGCTGGATCAGTTTTAATTAAGTTCTAACAGAATAAGGGCAATTTGGTAATTTCCAGAAATCTGGAATGGGCTGTCCTTGGCCATACCAAAGGCCCATGAGTCTTATTTTATGTTTACATATTATTAAGTCTTTTATTTAATTATTATTAGTATTCCTATTCATTCTAGGAATAGGTTATTTAGAGTCCAAGTCCTATTAGGAAAAGGATAGCTATAGCCTTTATATAAAGTCCTTGGCATAGTGTTTTATTTATGTTATTTTCTGATTATCCCCTGTTTCAGCCCCAAACAGCCGTCAACATGCATTCTTTTCTGACCTATACAATTAAACATCACTCCTTAGGCAAGAATTCATCAAGAAACCTAGAATAGTGCTGAACTTCTTAACAGCCCTGCATCAAAGACTTTATGTTAAACTTTAAGATTCCTATGACTAAATATCTCGAAATCATGCCCCACCAGTCACATTTTAAGAAACTAGTTACAACCTCAACATAACTAAGAAATGGAATTTTTCTGCAACCATATCTATAAAAGGCAAAAGTATGATAGATTAAACAAGTGGAGAAAAAGGTAGAGAACTCTTTCTGACCTTACAAATGCACTTCAAAATGTTCATAATGTTATCCCTATATGCAACATTGTAAACTGGGAGGGCAAGCTTTATGTATCCAAAGTGCCCCGGACAACTATCAAATTTCCCATGGCATGTTGCACATGTGCCTTCCTTATTTGGGCCCTGAAATACATAAAAGGAAAACTTTTTAAACCTCTTGATATAAGAAAAATATAGGGAAAAGAATATAAGCAAAACTACCATCTAAACACATTGAAAATGATTATCATAATATCTATGTGTTGACCATCAATTTTACTATCCCCACAAACAAAAATATCTATACTTACTGAGACAGCAGCTTATGTGATAAAAGTCACGTCAACAACATAATACACAATTTTATTCATTAATGTCTTTGTAAGGTTTACACGGTAAGATTTCTAGAACCCCTAATATCACACTTTACCCTAATTACTCTTTAATTAGTATCATATCAACTGCGTCACCCTATATGTAAATTTCATCAGAATAAATCAAAGGAAGAACAAGATCAAAGTTGGATCATAGAATAGGAGAAGACAAACACTCCATTCATGTATTTTTACTTTCAGTAGCAGCCATCCTTCTACGTTGGAAGAGAACAAGGATAAATATAAATTGACGAAAATGAAGTCAAATTGCAGTACCTTTCCATTAGAATTAAGTTTTGCAAACCTTTCTTAAATATACGTTGTTTTGATTGGTCTACATACTACATATTAAAAATAAAAAATAAGTAAATAAATAAACTAAACCTCTCAACATTTTCCGGCTATTGATATTGCAGGATTCCAAACCTCCAACTTTTCTCAATTCCAACTCGTGCATACCAAGTGAACTCGATACTAGATCCACATTGAATTCATCACTAAGCTGTACACTCATGTTTCCACATCAAGAGTTTGGATCTCATCCAAGGCTGGTTTGGTTATGCGCTTCGGAAGATTAAAAGAGTGTTTTTTAAAACTTAAAACTCTATTTTGCAACCACAACTCCTCATAGCTTCTTTTTTGACAAATCGCTCATTTTAAACTCAAAACACAATTTTCCAACCGCTTATACAAACAAGCCCTTATTTGAGCAAAACAAATCAGAGGTTGAAACATTTATAAACACTAGAAAACTACAGTTCAGCACCAAACACTAGAAAATACGGATTGACCTAAAAATCAAAAATTCAATGCATAAAATTGCAAAATTACACACATATATACACACATGAATCATAGAGATTAGAGAGAGTACCATTCGTGGATCCAATAAGCCACCTTCGATAGGAATTCTTGCTGCATCATAATACTGGCCTTTATATACTTGAACCTCAGCGATTCTACTGATCTCCGATTCAGATAACGTGCTGAAGTTCATGCTTTGTCTACAAAATTCACAGCAACATACATATCATTAAATCAACAATTATAACCAAAAAATAAATAAATAAATAAAATATGATGAACGAGAATGAAATTGAAGCAACAGTGAGAGATTCTCACATCTTGCGGGGCCCAACGTCTTCGATGTAGGGCTGCTTAGTGAAGACTATGTCTTGCGCTTGCACATTCATGTTTGATTCAGAACCGTTGAGAATGGAAACGACGTGTGGGGTTTTGGGGTTTGGGGTTTTAGGTTTTAGGCGCGAAAGTGCGAAACCGTGCTCTCTTTCTTGATTGCGAGATAGTTCAATGGTTTTTTTTTTCAAATTGTAATATGCCAAAATAATTTGAATACGAGCCTGTGGCCCTGTGGAATACCCTCAAATTGAAAAAATATTATTTGTTCTAATTCTAAGCACAAAAACAAAATTAATCCCAAAAAAAATTTTGAACTAAAATCTGAAAAAAAAAAAAAAAAATTTGTAACAGAGCAACAGCAAGCCCTTAGCCTACGGATTTTCAAAAAAAAAAAAAAAAACACCAGACAGCAAGCCCAACATCAGATGATGACACTATGTTTCTGCAAGATTTTTATGACAAAAGATTGAAAAAATCTTGCATTTTTGTTGTTTGTAACTGAGGCTGAGAAGGAGGGAGAGGAAGAGATTTGTTAGGAAGAGAATGAAGAGACTGGGAAGGCGTAGAGGAAGAGACTTGCAAGCGAAAAAAAAAAGATAGCATAAAGAGAGAACCTCCGTGTCGTCTATGAGAGATGGGAGATGAATAGTTGGGAGCTGGGAAGGTGTAAGGGAAACCGGATTGGGATTGGGCTTGGGCTTGGGCTTGGGCTTGGGCTTGAGAAATTTAGGAATTTACTATTTTTTTTTATCAAGGGCTTTCTCATCCTGTCACTTTTTCTTCAGATATTCATTGATTGATATATATATATATATATATATATATATATATATATATATATATATATATATATATATATATATATGTATGTATATGTGTGTGTGTGTGTGTGTGTGTAGATTTTGTTAATATGGTTAATGTGTGCCCTTAGAGCATATAATAATTAATTATTTTGAAAAAATATTTTTTTAGGAATTGAAAAAATTATCAATACTTTTTCAATTTTTGAAAAAATGTTTCCAAAAATAGATAGTTTAATGTGTGCCCTAAGAGCACATATTAACTGGACCCTATATATATAGCTTGAGTCAAATTAGATTATCTACCTTATTGTTTCTCAAAAAAAGATTATCTGCACATGGGTGTGTGCTAATATAACTAATAAACAATAATTTAATTAATCAATAATTAATTGGCAGAAGTAACTTATAAATAATAATTTAATTAACCAATACATTATAAAACATAAACAAATTAAATTATGTTAGGCTAAACAACAATTAATAATTTTATAATTAATGAAACAACAATATAACAAATTATAGTTTATAAAAGACAAAAAAATTAATGAAACAACTAAACAACAATAATTAATAATTTTATTAATATTTCAAATGAACTTATAATTTGTTGTTTATTCTTTTGTTAGAATTATGGATAAATATTTGATAAGAAAACCACGTAGAAGGCAATTGTAAACTTTATGTATTTGAGTGTCTTTTTATTGTTGTTGTTGTCAATATATAAATTTTTTTTTTATTAGATTGTGTAATTTATGCTTGTTGAGGAACACCCTCAAAAAAATTCCTGGAACCGCCACTGGTTGAAACCTCACAGTCTTTTCTTGGACCATGTTACTCTTTGTTACCTAAGAACAAACAGCCCCTAACGCTGCGTTCGGTACAGCGTAATATATTTTTTGAGAGTAAACTAATTTCGGGTGGAAGTATTTTTAGGAAAAGAAAATATTTTTTAGTGTTTAGTTGAATTTTAAAAATTATATTAGAAAATAATTTTAAGTGTTTGGTAATGTTTTAAAAATGTAAATTTTTTACTAATTTTTCACATTTTTTTAGCCATTTTCTTAACGCCAAGACAAATTTTATAATAAAAAATTACAATATATAAACTTTTAAACAAACGAAAATCAAAACAACACTATTCTCAAAACAATAATCATTCGGTCAAACTGGGAGAGGGAGGAGGAAGAGAGAGTCATCGCAAGCTCAATGGAAAGGGAGAGGGAGATTGAGAAAGACAAAGATCGATGGTTGGTGGCTCATGGGCAAGAAGACCGGTCCAGCGGCGGCAGACTTCGGCAATGTGATCTCATGGCGCGATCTCGGCGAGATGATCTCACCAGCGTGATCTCATCGACACAAGTTCTATAGCAAGATCTCGCGACTCGATCTCGCCGGCGTGAGCTCGACGGTGCAAGATCGCAGTGTCGGGGTTGCTTCTGGTGCTTAGTCTTCTTGCTTTTTCTCTCTCTTCCATTTTCCTGGGGTGGAAATCATTTGAAGGTAAAATGAAACTTGAAATTCATTTTCGGCTTGCTGGGGTTATTTTACGGTCAACACGAAAATTGATTTCCGTTTGACCCAATTTTTTGTGCTTACCAAACACATAGGTTGGTGTAAAACGATTTCCTGAAATCCTTTTCAATCAAAACAAATGCAGCCTAAATTTGATCCAATTGACAAAAACAGCAGATTTTGTGCTCGAGTTTGATAGGGTGCGCTAGGCCCATGCTGTAGTGCATCGCATGGGGGATATGCAAAGGCCAAGTAGCCATACTGTGTTGCGCCTTCACCTTTAAAAAAATTAATTTATTATCACGTGGCCTAACGGGTGAAATAAGATAATATGCAACATTGTAAACTGGGAGGGCAAGCTTCATGTATCCAAAGTGCCCCGGACAACTATCAAATTTCCCATGGCATATTCCACATGAGCCTTCCTTATTTGGGCCCTGAAATACATAAAAGGAAAACTTTTTAAACCTCTTGATATAAGAAATATATAGGGAAAAGAATATAAGCAAAGCTACCATCTAAACACATTGAAAATAATTATCATAATATCTATGTGTTGACCATCAATTTTACTATACCCACAAACAAAAATATATATACTTATGGAGACAGCAGCTTATGTGATAAAAGTCACGTCAACAACATAATACACAATTTTATTCGTTAATGCCTTTGTAAGGTTTACACGGTAAGATTTCTAGAACCCCCAATATCACACTTTACCCTAATTAATCTTTAATTAGTATCATATCAACTGCATCACCCTATATGTAAATTTCATCAGAATAAATCAAAGGAAGAACAAGATTGAAGTTGGATCATAGTATAGGAGAAGACAAACACTCCATTCATGTATTTTTACTTTCAGTAGCAGTCATCCTTCTACATTGGAAGAGAACAAGGATAAATATAAATTGACAACAATGAAGTCAAATTGCAGTACCTTTCCATTAGAATCAAGCTTTCCAAACCTTTCTTAGCTATACTTTGTTTTGATTGGTCTACATACTACATATTAAAAATAAAAAATAAATAAACTAAACCACTCAACATTTTCCGGCTATTGATATTGCAGAATTCCAAACCTCCAACTTTTCTCAATTCCAACTCGCGCATACCAAGTGAACTCGATACTAGATCCACATTGAATTCATCACTAAGCTGTACACTCATGTTTCCACATCAAGAGTTTGGATCTCATCCAAGGCCGGTTTGGTTATGCGTTTCGGAAGATTAAGAGAGTGTTTTTTAAAACTTAAAACTCTATTTTGCAATCACAACTCCTCATAGCTTCTTTTTTTACAAATCGCTCATTTGAAACTCAAAACACAATTTTCCAACCGCTTATACAAACAAGCCCTTATTTGAGCAAAACAAATCAGAGGTTGAAACATTCATAAACACTAGAAAACTACAGTTCAGCACCAAACACTAGAAAATACGGATTGACCTAAAAATCAAAAATTCAATGCATAAAATTGCAAAATTACACACATATATACACACACGAATCATAGAGATTAGAGAGAGTACCATTCGTGGATCCAATAAGCCGCCTTCGATAGGAATTCTTGCTGCATCATAATACTGGCCTTTATATACTTGAACCTCAGCGATTCTACTGATCTCCGATTCGGATAACGTGCTAAAGTTCATGCTTTGTCTACAAAATAAACAGCAACATACATATCATTAAATCAACAATTAAAACCAAAAAATAAATAAATAAATAAATAAAATATGATGAAAGAGAATGAAATTGAAGCAACAGTGAGAGATTCTCACATCTTGCGGGGCCCAACCTCTTCGATGTATGGCTGCTTAGTGAAGACTATGTCTTGCGCTTGCACATTCATGTTTGATTCAAAACCGTTAAGAATGGAAAAGGCGTGTGGAGTTTTGGGGTTTGGGGTTTTAGGTTTTAGGCGCGAAAGTGCGAAACCGTCAGAGCGTGCTCTCTTTCCTGATTGCGAGATAGTTCACTGTTTTTTTTTTTTTTTCACCCAAATTGTAATATGCCAAAATAATTTCCATACGAGCCTGTGGCCCGGTGGAGTTGAAAGTTGAAACCTCAACATAACTAAGAAATAGATTTTTTCTGCAACCATATCTATAAAAGGAAAAAGTACGATAGATTAAACAAGTGGAGAAAAAGGTAGAGAACTCTTTCTGACCTTACAAATGCACTTCAAAATGTTCATAATGTTATCCCTATATGCAACATTGTAAACTGGCAGGGCAAGCTTTATGTATCCAAAGTGCCCCGGACAACTATCAAATTTCCCATGGCATGTTGCACATGTGCCTTCCTTATTTGGGCCCTGAAATACATAAAAGGAAAACTTTTTAAACCTCTTGATATAAGAAATATATAGGGAAAAGAATATAAGCAAAGCTACCATCTAAACACATTGAAAATAATTATCATAATATCTATGTGTTGACCATCAATTTTACTATCCCCCCAAACAAAAATATATATACTTACTGAGACAGCAGCTTATGTGATAAAAGTCACGTCAACAACATAATACACAATTTTATTCGTTAATGCCTTTGTAAGGTTTACATGGTAAGATTTCTAGAACCCCCAATATCACACTTTACCCTAATTACTCTTTAATTAGTATCATATCAACTGCGTCACCCTATATGTAAATTTCATCAGAATAAATCAAAGGAAGAACAAGAATGAAGTTGGATCATAGTATAGGAGAAGACAAACACTCCATTCATGTATTTTTACTTTCAGTAGCAGCCATCCTTCTACATTGGAAGAGAACAAGGATAAATATAAATTGACAACAATGAAGTCAAATTGCAGTACCTTTCCATTAGAATTAAGCTTTGCAAACCCTTCTTAGCTATACTTTTTTTTGATTGGTCTACATACTGCATAGTAAAAATAAAAAATAAATAAACTAAACCGCTCAACATTTTCCGGCTATTGATATTGTAGAATTCCAAACCTCTAACTTTTCTCAATTCCAACTCGCGCATACCAAGTGAACTCGATACTAGATCCACATTGAATTCATCACTAAGCTGTACACTCATGTTTCCACATCAAGGGTTTGGATCTCATCCAAGGCCGGTTTGGTTATGCGCTTCGGAAGATTTAGAGAGTGTTTTTTAAAACTTAAAACTCTATTTTGCAACCACAACTCCTCATAGCTTCTTTTTTTACAAATCGCTCATTTGAAAATCAAAACACAATTTTCCAACCGCTTATACAAACAAGCCCTTATTTGAGCAAAACAAATCAGAGGTTGAAACATTCATAAACTCTAGAAAACTACAGTTCAGCACCAAACAGATGAAAATACGGATTGACCTAAAAATCAAAAATTCAATGCATAAAATTGCAAAATTACACACATATATACACACACGAATCATAGAGATTAGAGAGAGTACCATTCGTGGATCCAATAAGCCGCCTTCGATAGGAATTCTTGCTGCATCATAATACTGGCATTTATATACTTGAACCTCAGTGATTCTACTGATCTCCGATTCGGATAACGTGCTGAACTTCATGCTTTGTCTACAAAATTCAAAGCAACATACATATCATTAAATCAACAATTAAAACAAAAAAAAAATAATAAATAAAATATGATGAAAGAGAATGAAACTGAAGCAACAGTGAGAGATTCTCACATCTTGCGGGGCCCAACATCTTCGATGTATGGCTGCTTAGTGAAGACTATGTCTTGCGCATGCACATTCATGTTTGACTCAAAACCGTTGATAATGGAAAAGGCGTGTGGGGTTTTGGGGTTTGGGGTTTTAGGTTTTAGGCGCGAAAGTGCGAAACCGTCAGAGCGTGCTCTCTTTCTTGATTGTGAGATAGTTCACTGGTTTTTTTTTTCCCCCCCAAATTATAATATGCCAAAATAATTTCCATACGAGCCTGTAGCCCTGTGGGGTCGAAAGTTGAAACCTCAACATAACTAAGAAACGGAATTTTTCTGCAACCATATTTATAAAAGGAAAAAGTACGATAGATTAAACAAGTGGAGAAGAAGGTAGAGAACTCTTTCTGACCTTACAAATGCACTTCAAAATGTTCATAATGTTATCCCCATATGCAACATTGTAAACTGGCAGGGCAAGCTTTATGTATCCAAAGTGCCCCGGACAACTATCAAATTTCCCATGGCATGTTGCACATTTGCCTTCCTTATTTGGGCCCTGAAATACATAAAAGGAAAACTTTTTAAACCTCTTGATATAAGAAATGTATAGGGAAAAGAATATAAGCAAAGCTACCATCTAAGCACATTGAAAATAATTATCATAATATCTATGTGTTGACCATCAATTTTACTATCCCCACAAACAAAAAAATATATACTTACTGAGACAACAACTTATGTGATAAAAGTCACGTCAACAACATAATACATAATTTTATGCGTTAATGCCTTTGTAAGGTTTACATGGTAAGATTTCTAGAACCCCCAATATCACACTTTGCCCTAATTACTCTTTAAATAGTATCATATCAACTGCGTCACCCTATACGTAAATTTCATCAGAATAAATCAAAGGAAGAACAAGACTGAAGTTGGATCATAGTATAGGAGAAGACAAACACTCCATTCATGTATTTTTACATTCAGTAGCAGCCATCCTTCTACATTGGAAGAGAACAAGGATAAATATAAATTGACACCAATGAAGTCAAATTGCAGTACCTTTCCATTAGAATTAAGCTTTGCAAACCTTTCTTAGCTATACTTTTTTTTGATTGGTCTACATACTGCATATTAAAAATAAAAAATAAACAAACTAAACCTCTCAACATTTTCCGGCTATTGATATTGCAGAATTCCAAACCTCAAACTTTTCTCAATTCCAACTCGCACATACCAAGAGAACTCGATACTAGATCCACATTGAATTCATCACTAAGCTGTACACTCATGTTTCCACATCAAGGGTTTGGATCTCATCCAAGGCCGGTTTGGTTATGCGCTTCGGAAGATTAAGAGAGTGTTTTTTAAAACTTAAAACTCTATTTTGCAACCACAACTCCTCATAGCTTCTTTTTTTACAAATCGCTCATTTGAAAATCAAAACACAATTTTCCAACCGCTTATACAAACAAGCCCCTATTTGAGCAAAACAAATCAGAGGTTGAAACATTCATAAACTCTAGAAAACTACAGTTCAGCACCAAACACAAGAAAATACGGATTGACCTAAAAATCAAAAATTCAATGCATAAAATTGCAAAGTTACACACATATATACACACACGAATCATAGAGAGTAGAGAGAGTACCATTCGTGGATCCAATAAGCCGCCTTCGATAGGAATTCTTGCTGCATCATAATGCTGGCCTTTATATACTTGAACCTCAGCGATTCTACTAATCTCCGATTCGGATAACGTGCTGAAGTTCATGCTTTGTCTACAAAATTCACAGCAACATACATATCCTTAAATCAACAATTAAAACAAAAAAAAAAAAAATAAATTAATAAAATATGATGAAAGAGAATGAAACTGAAGCAACAGTGAGAGATTCTCACATCTTGCGGGGCCCAACATCTTCGATGTATGGCTGCTTAGTGAAGACTATGTCTTGCGCTTGCACATTCATGTTTGATTCAAAACCGTTGAGAATGGAAAAGGCGTGTGGGGTTTTGGGGTTTGGGGTTTTAGGTTTTAGGCGCGAAAGTGCGAAACCGTCAGAGCGTGCTCTCTTTCTTGATTGCGAGATAGTTCACTGGTTTTTTTTTTTTTCCCCCCCAAATTGTAATATGCCAAAATAATTTCCATACTAGCCTGTGGCCCTGTGGGGTCGCAAGTTGAAACCTCAACATAACTAAGAAAGGGAATTTTTCAGCAACCATATCTATAAAAGGAAAAAGTACGATAGATTAAACAAGTGGAGAAAAATGTAGAGAACTCTTTCTGACCTTACAGATGCACTTCAAAATGTTCATAATGTTATCCCTATATGCAACATTGTAAACAGGGAGGGCAAGCTTTATGTATCCAAAGTGCCCCGGACAACTATCAAGTTTCCCATGGCATGTTGCACATGTGCCTTCCTTATTTGGGCCCTGAAATACATAAAAAGAAAACTTTTTAAACCTCTTGATATAAGAAATATATAGGGAAAAGAATATAAGCAAAGCTACCATCTAAACACATTGAAAATAGTTATCATAATATCTATGTGTTGACCACCAATTTTACTATCCCCACAAACAAAAATATATATACTTACAGAGAGAGCAGCTTATGTGATAAAAGTCACGTCAACAACGTAATACACAATTTTATTCGTTAATGCCCTTGTAAGGTTTACATGGTAAGATTTCTAGAACCCCCAATATCACACTTTACCCTAATTACTCTTTAATTAGTATCATATCAACTGCGTCACCCTATATGTTAATTTCATCAGAATAAATCAAAGGAAGAACAAGATTGAAGTTGGATCATAGTATAGGAGAAGACAAACACTCCATTCATTTATTTTTACTTTCAGTAGCAGCCATCCTTCTACATTGGAAGAGAACAAGGATAAATATAAATTGACAACAATGAAGTGAAATTGCATTACCTTTCCATTAGAATTAAGCTTTGCAAACCTTTCTTAGCTATACTTTGTTTTGATTGGTCTACATACTGCATATTAAAAATAAAAAATAAATTAACTAAACCTCTCAACATTTTCCGGCTATTGATATTGCAGAATTCCAAACCTCTAACTTTTCTCAATTCCAACTCGCGCATACCAAGTGAACTCGATACTAGATCCACATTGAATTCATCACTAAGCTGTACACTCATGTTTCCACATCAAGGGTTTGGATCTCATCCATGGCCGGTTTGGTTATGCGCTTCGGAAGATTAAGGGAGTGTTTTTTTAAACTTAAAACCCTATTTTGCAACCACAACTCCTCATAGCTTCTTTTTTTACAAATCCCTCATTTGAAAATCAAAACACAATTTTCCAACCGCTTATACAAACAAGCCCTTATTTGAGCAAAACAAATCAGAGGTTGAAACATTCTTAAACACTAGAAAACTACAGTTCAGCACCAAACACTAGAAAATACGGATTGACCTAAAAATCAAAAATTCAATGCATAAAATTGCAAAATTACACACATAGATACACACACGAATCATAGAGATTGGAGAGAGTACCATTCGTGGATCCAATAAGCCGCCTTCGGTAGGAATTCTTGCTGCATCATAATACTGGCCTTTATATACTTGAACCTCAGCGATTCTACTGATCTCCGATTCGGATAACGTGCTGAAGTTCATGCTTTGTCTTCAAAATTCACAGCAACATACATATCATTAAATCAACAATTAAAACCAAAAAATAAATAAATAAATAAAATATGATGAAAGAGAATGAAACTGAAGCAACAGTGAGAGATTCTCACATCTTGCGGGGCCCAACATCTTCGATGTATGGCTGCTTAGTGAAGACTATGTCTTGCGCTTGCACATTCATGTTTGATTCAAAACCGTTGAGAATGGAAAAGGCGTGTGGGGTTTTGGGGTTTTAGGTTTTAGGCGCGAAAGTGCGAAACCGTCAGAGCGTGCTCTCTTTCTTGATTGCAAGATAGTTCACTATTTTTTTTTTCCCCCCAAATTGTAATATGCCAAAATAATTTCCATACGAGCCTGTAGCCCTGTGGGGTCGAAAATTGAAACCTCAACATAACTAAGAAACGGAATTTTTTTGCAACCATATCTATAAAAGGAAAAAGTACGATAGATTAAACAAGGGGAGAAGAAGGTAGAGAACTCTTTCTGACCTTACAAATGCACTTCAAAATGTTCATAATGTTATCCCTATATGCAACATTGTAAACCGGGAGGGCAAGCTTTATGTATCCAAAGTGCCCCGGACAACTATCAAATTTCCCATGGCATGTTGCACATGTGCCTTCCTTATTTGGGCCCTGAAATACGTAAAAGGAAAACTTTTTAAACCTCTTGATATAAGAAATATATAGGGAAAAGAATATAAGCAAAGCTACCATCTAAGCACATTGAAAATAATTATCATAATATCTATGTGTTGACCATCAATTTTACTATCCCACAAACAAAAATATATATACTTACTGAGACAGCAACTTATGTGATAAAAGTCACGTCAACAACATAATACACAATTTTATTCGTTAATGCCTTTGTAAGGTTTACATGGTAAGATTTCTAGAACCCCCAATATCACACTTTGCCCTAATTACTCTTTAATTAGTATCATATCAACTGCGTCACCCTATATGTAAATTTCATCAGAATAAATCAAAGGAAGAACAAGATTGAAGTTGGATCATAGTATAGGTGAAGACAAACACTCCATTCATGTATTTTTACTTTCAATAGCAGCCATCCTTCTACATTGGAAGAGAACAAGGATAAATATAAATTGACAACAATGAAGTCAAATTGCAGTACCTTTCCATTAGAATTAAGCTTTGGAAACCTTTCTTAGCTATACTTTGTTTTGATTGGTCTACATACTGCATATTAAAAATAAAAAATAAATAAACTAAACCTCTCAACATTTTCCGGCTATTGATATTGCAGAATTCCAAACCTCCAAATTTTCTCTGTTCCAACTCGCGCATACCAAGTGAACTCGATACTAGATCCACATTGAATTCATCACTAAGCTGTCCACTCATGTTTCCACATCAAGGGTTTGGATCTCATCCAAGGCCGGTTTGGTTATGCGCTTCAGAAGATTAAGAGAGTGTTTTTTAAAACTTAAAACTCTATTTTGCAACCACAACTCCTCAGAGCTTCTTTTTTTACAAATCGCTCATTTGAAAATCAAAACACAATTTTCCAACCGCTTATACAAACAAGCCCTTATTTGAGCAAAACAAATCAGAGGTTCAAACATTCATAAACACTAGAAAACTACAGTTCAGCACCAAACACTAGAAAATACGGATTGACCTAAAAATCAAAAATTCAATGCATAAAATTGCAAAATTACACACATATATACACACAGGAATCATAGAGATTAGAGAGAGTACCATTCGTGGATCCAATAAGCCGCCTTCGCTAGGAATTCTTGCTGCATCATAATACTGGCCTTTATATACTTGAACCTCAGCGATTCTACTGATCTCCGATTCGATTAACGTGCTGAAGTTCATGCTTTGTCTACAAAATTCACAGCAACATACATATCATTAAATCAACAATTAAAACCAAAAAAGAAATAAATAAATAAATAAAATATGATGAAAGAGAATGAAACTGAAGCAACAGTGCGAGATTCTCACATCTTGCGGGGCCCAACATCTTCGATGTATGGCTGCTTAGTGAAGACTATGTCTTGCGCTTTCACATTCATGTTTGATTGAAAACCGTTGAGAATGGAAAAGTCGTGTAGGGTTTTGGGGTTTGGGGTTTTAGGCTTTAGGCGCGAAAGTGCGAAACCGTCGGAGCGTGCTCTCTTTCTTGATTGCGAGATAGTTCACTGGTTTTTTTTTTCCCCCCAAATTGTAATATGCCAAAATAATTTCCATACGAGCCTGTGGCCCTGTGGGGTCGCAAGTTGAAACCTCAACATAACTAAGAAAGGGAATTTTTCTGCAACCATATCTATAAAAGGAAAAAGTACGATAGATTAAACAAGTGGAGAAAAATGTAGAGAACTCTTTCTGACCTTACAAATGCACTTCAAAATGTTCATAATGTTATCCCCATATGCAACATTGTAAACTGGAAGGGCAAGCTTTATGTATCCAAAGTGCCCCGGACAACAATCAAATTTCCCATGGCATGTTGCACATGTGCCTTCCTTATTTGGGCCCTGAAATACATAAAAGGAAAACTTTTTAAACCTCTTGATATAAGAAATATATAGGGAAAAGAATATAAGCAAAGCTACCATCTAAACACATTGAAAATAATTATCATAATATCTATGTGTTGACCATCAATTTTACTATCCCCACAAATAAAAATATATATACTTACTGGACAGCAGCTTATGTGATAAAAGTCACGTCAACAACATAATACACAATTTTATTCGTTAATGCCTTTGTAAGGTTTACATGGTAAGATTTCTAGAACCCCCAATATCACACTTTACCCTAATTACTCTTTAATTAGTATCATATCAACTGCGTCACCCTATATGTAAATTTCATCAGAATAAATCGAAGGAAGAACATGATTGAAGTTGGATCATAGTATAGGAGAAGACAAACACTCCATTCATGTATTTTTACTTTCAATAGCAGCCATCCTTCTACATTGGAAGAGAACAGGGATAAATATAAATTGACAACAATGAAGTCAAATTGCAGTACCTTTACATTAGAATTAAGCTTTGCAAACCTTTCTTAGCTATACTTTGTTTTGATTGGTCTACATACTACATATTAAAAATAAAAAATAAATAAACTAAACCTCTCAACATTTTCCGGCTATTGATATTGCAGAATTCCAAACCTCCAACTTTTTTCAATTCCAACTCCCGCATGCCAGGTGAACTCGATACTAGATCCACATTGAATTCATCACTAGGCTGTGCACTCATGTTTCCACATTAAGAGTTTGGATCTCATCCAAGGCCGGTTTGGTTATGCGCTGCGGAAGATTAAGAGAGTGTTTTTTAAAACTTAAAACTCTATTTTGGAACCACAACTCCTCATAGCTTCTTTTTTTACAAATCGCTCATTTTAAACTCAAAACACAATTTTCCAACCGCATATACAAACAGGCCCTTATTTGAGCAAAACAAATCAGTGGTTGAAACATTCATAAACACTAGAAAACTACAGTTCTGCACCAAACACTAGAAAATACGGATTGACCTAAAAATCAAAAATTCAATGCATAAAATTGCAAAATTACTCACATATATACACACATGAATCATAGAGATTAGAGAGAGTACCATTCGTGGATCCAATAAGCCGCCTTCGATAGGAATTCTTGCTGCGTCATAATACTGGCCTTTATATACTTGAACCTCAGCGATTCTATTGATCTCCGATTTGGATAACGTGCTGAAGTTCATGCTTTGTCTACAAAATTCACAGCAACATACATATCATTAAATGAACAATTAAAACCGAAAAATAAATAAATAAATAAATAAAATATGATGAAAGAGAATGAAATTGAAGCAACAGTGAGAGATTCTCACATCTTGCGGGGCCCAACATCTTCGATGTATGGCTGCTTAGTGAAGACTATGTCTTGCGCTTGCAAATTCATGTTTGATTTAAAGACGTTGAGAATGGAAAACGGGTGTGGGGTTTTTGGGTTTGGGGTTTTGGGGTTTTAGGCGCGAAAGTGCGAAACCGTCAGAGCGTGCTCTCTTTCTTGATTGCGAGATAGTTCACGGGTTTTTTTTTTTTGCCCCCCAAATTGTAATATGCCAAAATAATTTCCATACGAGCCTGTGGCCCTGTGGGGTCGAAAGTTGAAACCTCAACAGAACTAAGAAATGGAATTTTTCTGCAACCATATCTATAAAAGGAAAAAGTACGATAGATTAAACAAGTGGAGAAAAAGGTATAGAACTCTTTCTGACCTTACAAATGCACTTTAAAATGTTCATAATGTTATCCCTATATGCAACATTGTAAACTGGCAGGGCAAGCTTTATGTATCCAAAGTGCCCCGGACAACTATCAAATTTCCCATGGCATGTTGCACATGTGCCTTCCTTATTTGGGCCCTGAAATACATAAAAGGAAAACTTTTTAAACCTCTTGATATAAGAAATATATAGGGAAAGGAATATAAGCAAAGCTACCATCTAAACACATTGAAAATAATTATCATAATATCTATGTGTTGACCATCAATTTTACTATCCCCACAAACAAAAAAATATATACTTACTGAAACAGCAGCTTATGTGATAAAAGTCACGTCAACAACATAATACACAATTTTATTCGTTAATGCCTTTGTAAGGTTTACATTGTAAGATTTCTAGAACCCCCAATATCACACTTTACCCTAATTACTCTTTAATTAGTATCATATTAATTGCGTCACCCTATATGTAAATTTCATCAGAATAAATCAAAGGAAGAACAAGATTGAAGTTGGATCATAGTATAGGAGAAGACAAACACTCCATTCATGTATTTTTACTTTCAGTAGCAGCCATCCTTCCACATTGGAAGAGAACAAGGATAAATATAAATGGACAACAATGAAGTCAAATTGCAGTACCTTTCCATTAGAATTAAGCTTTGCAAACCTTTCTTAGCTATACGTTGTTTTGATTGGTCTACATACTACATACTAAAAATAAAAAATAAATAAACTAAACCTCTCAACATTTTCCGACTATTGATATTGTAGAATTCCAAACCTCCAACTTTTCTCAATTCCAACTCGCGCATACCAAGTGAACTCGATACTAAATCCACATTGAATTCATCACTAAGCTGTGCACTCATGTTTCCACATCAAGAGTTTGGATCTCATCCAAGGCCGGTTTGGTTATGCGCTTCGGAAGATTAAGAGAGTGTTTTTTAAAACTTAAAACTCTATTTTGCAACCACAACTTCTCATAGCTTCTTTTTTTACAAATCGCTCATTTTAAACTCAAAACACAATTTTCTAACCGCTTATACAAACAAGCCCTTATTTGAGCAAAACAAATCAGAGGTTGAAACATTCATAAACACTAGAAAACTACAGTTCAGCATCGAACACTAGAAAATACGGATTGACCTAAAAATCAAAAATTCAATGCATAAAATTGCAAAATTACACACATATATACACACAGGAATCATAGAGATTAGAGAGAGTACCATTCGTGGATCCAATAAGCCGCCTTCGATAGGAATTCTTGCTGCAAACCCAACAAATTACAGATGGTAGCAAACCCAGAGATTCTCAAAAAAAAAAAAAAAAACAAACAAACCAAAACTCAATATACACGTCCGCCGATTCATCAAGTAAAGCAAAAACTAAAATCAAATCAGAAACCTAACCTAAAGCAAAAACCTCATCAGTCGTCAATAATAACAACCAACAGACTGTGCCTCCGCCTTGAGCAACAGAGTACATCGGTCATCTCTAACATCACATCGGGCCTCAAATTCAAGCTCCAGAAGACCACAACACATCAGGCATCGAAAATCGGAGATTGGTCTGATTAGATCGGAGATTGGTCTTCCTCGCCTCGACATGCTGCTCGACGACGCCACCCCTCAGCCTCAGGCCTTACTGCTCTCTCAACCTCAAGTTTATTCATCTTTACACTTAACTTTTCTCTCTTTTTCTCTCTTACATATACGGGTTATTGGGTTAATGGGTTCATTTCTGTCTCAGTCTCTCTCTCTTTATCTGAAAAATGAAAGTGAAATGAAATGAGAGAGTTCCTCTCTCTCTTTAATACTTTATTTGATTCTCTTTGAACTGTGATTGGCTAATTACTTAGTTTTACTTTATAACTTTATTAATATTTGCCCCTGCTTTTGGCTTTATCCGATAGTGTTGGTGAGATACAATTAATTGTATTTTAGTGTATTGTGATTTGTGATTGTGAATTTATCTGATTAGCTCTTATGATTGGGGGCCATGAGGCTTGTCTATTAAGTGGGGGGTGGATGGGGGCATGGGGCCGGGGTGGGATATTTGAATTGGGGGAAGTAAATACACATAGGATGTGTGCTAGTGCAGCTAATAAACAATAATTTAATTAACCAATAATTAATTGGGGGAAGCAACTAATAAATAATAATTTAACTAATCAATATATTATAAAAGACAAACAAATTAAATAATTTTAGGCTAAACAACAATTAATAATTTTATAATTAATGAAACAACAATATAACAAATTATAGTTTATAAAAGACAAATAAATTAATGAAACAACTAAACAACAATAATTAAAAATTATATTAATATTTCAAATAAATTTATAGTTTATTGTTTATTTTTTTGCTATTATGGACAAATATTTGACAGAAAAACCATGTACCCAAGATTTATCTCCTGTGCAGGATTCATCTTTATCTTCTAAGCGAAATCATGTTGACTTTAACTTAGAAAATCTTCCTTCAGATCTTGGGCTACGAGAAAAGATATTATCTTATTATCCTAATAATCATGATGAAATAAGAAGATATTATTTAAAAAGGCCCTTGTCAACCTGTTTCCCAAAACCATGATGACCTTTATCATATTTTTCTGGAAAGCCCCGTCGATTTAGATTTGAATAGTATGTAAATAGAAAGTGGCTAGAATATAGTATAGACAAGGATGTAGTATTTTATTTACTTTGCTACCTATTTGGGGAAGATGTTGGTAAGCAAGGCGGAGGTAAGACTTTTGTAGCGAAGGGATTCAAACTTTGGAATCAAAAAGAGAAGTTATATTCCCATGTTGGAAGAGTTAATAGTGCGCATAACTAAGTTGTCAAGAAGAGTGAAGACCTAATAAAGGAAAAGCAACACATTCAAAGTGTTTTGGTTAAGCAATCAAATCAAGATAAAATTGAATATCGGGTTCAATTAAATGCCATAATTGATTGCATAAGATTCCTTTTATGTTGCGGATTAGCTTTTTATGGTCATGATGAATCTCAAGGTTCAAGTAATAAAGGAAATTTCTTTGAGCTTCTACAATTTTGGGAGATCACAATGAATCTATCAATGAAGTGTTGCAAAAAGCTCCGAAAAATTGCAAGCTTACCCACCATGAAATTCAAAAAGACATTGTGAGCAATTGCATGTGAAACATCCAAAGCCATCATCAAGGATCTTGACAATGGGTTCTTTTCAATATTAGTTGATGAGTCACGTGATATCTCAGTGAAAGAGCAAATGACCCTCATTCTTCGTTATGCGAACAAAAAAGGAATTATTATAGAGCGGTTCCTTGGTATTGTACATGTAGCAAGTACCATCGTTTTGTTACTCAAATATGCTATTGAATGTTTACTTTGTGAACATAATTTGAGTTTATCGAAATTATGTGGACAAGGTTATGACGGGGCTAGTAATATGTAAGGTGATATCAATGGTCTCAAAACTTTAATTTTGAAAGATAATAAGTCAGCATTTTATATCTATTGTTTTGCTCATCAACTTCAATTGACACTTGTTGTCATTGCTAAAAATCACATTAATGTTGCTGAATTTTTTTTATGTGATTAGTAATTTAGTAACTGTTGTTGGAGGCTCTTGTAAGAGACGAGATGCTTTTCTAGATGCACAATTTGCCAAAATTAAAGAAGAATTAGAGAATGTTGTACGTAGAAGTGGGCAAAGTTTAATTCTAGAGACAAATCTTAAACGTTCTAGTGATACACGTTGGGGATCATATTATGGGACTATTCTCAACTTAATTTTGATGTTCTTTGCTGTTGTTGATGTAATTAAGATTACTGAAAAAGATGACCTCTCTAACCAAAAAGTTGAAGCTCGATCTATTATGAGATCGATTCTATCTTTTGAATTTGTTTTTGCTCTACACTTGGTGAAAAACATTTTAGGGATCACAAATGAGTTGTCAATAGCATTGCAAAAAAAAAAAATCAAAATATAGTAAATGCTATGGATCTTGTTAAAGAGTCTAAGCAACGATTGCAAGTGATGAGAAATGATGAATTGATATCTTCATTGACTGAAGTGTCTTAATTTTGTACCACACATGATATTCCTATCTTGAACATGGATAAAATATTTATAGTCAGTGGAAGGCCGTGACGCAACACTCAACAAAACACAAATTTACATCATTATCGTGTTGAACTATTCTACAAAGTCATAGATATGCAACTTCAAGAGCTTAATAACCGTTTTTCAGAGGTGAATACCGACTTGCTACTTCATATGGCTTGCTTGAATCCAAGTAATTCATTTGTGACTTTTGATAAGGAAAAATTAATACATCTAGCAAAGTTCTATCCATATGATTTTCTTGGGATAGATATCTTGGCACTTGACTCTCAACTTCAGAATTACATTTTTTATATGTGCAGTAATGACTTGTTTTTAGAGCTTTAAGGAGTTAGTGAACTTACTGAAAAGTTAGTGAACACAGGGAAGCATGAGACTTATCCATTAGTCTATTTGCTTGTGAAGATAGCTTTGACCCTTCTTGTCGCTACTGCAATAGTAGAAATAAGTTTTTCAACAATGAAATATATAAAGAATTAATAGCGTAATCGAATGGGAGATCAGTGGATGAATGATTGCTTGGTTGTGTATATTGAAAAAGATGTAACTCGTAGCATTGATAATGAGACTATCATGCAACAATTTCAAAATATGAAAACTCATAGAAGACAATTGTAAATTTTATGTAATTGCGTGTTTTTTAATTGTTGTTGTTGTCAATATATGAATTTCTCTTTTTATTAGATTGTGTAATTTATGCTTCTTAAGAAATACCCTGAAAAAAATTCAAAGAGCAGCCACTACTCATGGCCGATAAGTAGTGCTAGAAGGTCAGACATCTTCTCTTCAAACACCATCGCTTTAGGAATATTAGCTGCTTCTTAGCTGGTGCTGACTTGAGTAGTAACACGAGGATGATGACTACGCTCTAGAGAATCCTCAAAGTTAGCCTAGTAGAATACCTCGAAATCCTTCTCTATATCAACTTGGGTTGGCTCAGAGATTGGTTCTTCCCATTCCTTGTCGGAAGGGATTGTCTACTCATGTGAATAGAGGAGCTTGATTGCAAGTTGAGCAAGTAGCCCAACGTCTTAAGTATCAGGAGGAGGAGGTTCAGTCAAAAATCTAGGGACAACTACGTCAATTAGTGCAAGCCTCAGATCTTTGGCTTTAATCACTTGTTTAGGGGGTTAGAAGTGTTTGGAGATGGGCTTAAACCCAAGGATCACGTGAACCACTCGAAGTTTCCCGTCTCAGTGGAGAAAGATTTTAGATTGTAAAATCCTGTTAAGATTCACAAAGTTCACCAAGTTGCAATTTGGGGTAGTGAGAAACTCGTCTGTAAAGGAAACAAAGAAAAGAAGTTAGTTAAGACAAGAATTGAAAACAAAGTAGGATAAAATAAGGAAAAAGGGTACTCTAAGTCATTCTAAGTCCTCGGGCACCCCATCTAGTCCGCCATCTTAGGTAAGGCAATGCAAACCATCTTGTGCCATTCACCCGAAAAGATGAGGAAGTCTTTGTCCATACCCTTATTGGACTCAGGAATACAAGAAATCAATTTAACAGCAGGAACTCTACACTTAAAATAGTAATCCGTTTCCTTTCCCTTTTGGCAATTGTAAACCCAATTCACGTCATGGCAAGTAAGGTTGGTCCCTATTTTTCAGATTATCATATCTACACTACCGAGAACCCTAAAAAGGTTAGGAGAGCATTGGGTAGGGGAAAGCCTAGAGTTAATAAGGAAATCCCTAGTTATTCTACCCATGGAAATCTCAATTCCGTCTTTAATAAAGACAATCATGGGAATAACTATTGCCTTGGGTGGTTTACTCACAAGCCACTCTCCTAACTCACAGTGTTGAACTTCAATGTTTTCAAGGATTCTATACGTTGCCCTAAAAGAGGTCATGCCCTTGGGAGTATCAACTAACTTAGGATACCTACCCATGTATTCCTATCAGGTAAAAATAAGAAGGGAAGAAAGAAAATAGTTTCTTTTATAACAATGGGTGAGAGGCCAAAGGCACTTACGGGCACTGAAAGTAGATCTCCTCGGACTGCTACTTCGAAGGAAAATTGTAGAGAATATGTAAATGGGAAAAATTACTCCCACTCCCCCTTTATATAGGGATGGGAAACGAGTGATAAATTTCCCACTCATTAATCCCAAGAAATTTGGGTCGTTGGATCACCATCGCATCGTAGAACGTGGGGGACAAATAGCCAGTTAATGCAATAATTGCAGCGAAGTGTATACTAAAGCATCAGGAGCGTTCACAAGACAAGTGAAATGATGTCCCCACGTGGGAACAAGTTTAGCACGTACCTGTCCTCTCACTACCACTAAAACCTCACTCTCAGAGTATCTCCTGAGGGCAAGGTTTTAGGGGGATATTGTGGGGGGTTCAAGGATCGAGGATGGAGTACCGAGGAGTCCAAGCCAAAGATTAATTTGCCTGATCCAAGTCAAAACAAGTAAGCAAACTCTGAGGTATATGCCTACCCAAGGAGAGCAAGAGAATCAGGACAACTGATATCCCTTAAAGGCCCAAGGATAGGAGAAGAGATAACAACTAGGGCAAGGATGGTGAGAGGAAGTTTCCTAAAGGAGATACCTCCCACCTCCGCATTCAATGCCTTGTACCAATCTCATCAGCTGCATCAATGTGAAAATGACCTTTGAACAGTAACCTCACAGCTAGTAACTCCTTCTACCACCTCCAGAAGGGTCTTGACAGAACAAGTATCCTAGGAATTGCCCTAAGATGTACAGGCAGAGGGCTGGGATACAAGAGAAGTGACTATAAAAGGAAGGGAATCCTCTAGAAAAAGGGAATGAACAATTTCCAAGTAAAAGGAAACAAGTAAGAAGAAAAGAGGATAACCTTTTATAAGAAATTGATCCTCAAACATGCCCAAGGAGTGTATTATCCTCAATCCTCAATTATCATTTCAATTGCATTTATTTGTCACTTTGGATTCTATAGTCTTAGGCTTGGACTTATTTTTGTATTGCACTTGAAATAGAGACCCACTCTCTTAAAAATTCTATTGTTCGGACTCGATTTGAAGGATAAGGAATTATTGTTCTAAGTAGGATTGGGTCTTTATTTCCAGCATCCCTACATGGATATATAATACCATATTGTCTGGCTCTATATAGAAGATTATTTGGGTGTTTTATTTCGTCATTACTTATTAATAACATGACTTTACAAATTTGGCATCATTATTGATTAGATATTTTTTTATATTGCAATAAATATCAATTACAATAATCAAATTATCGGTTTAGTGAACATATAATGGAGTTATTTGGTGAATAACCCACTCTTCACCAACCACAAACTGATGTACTGGATTATTTTGGTTTTATGAATAAAATTTTTCACTTCAAAAAAACAATGGAATTGTTTATTCTCTAATCCATTCTAAATGATTCTAAATAAATAAATAAAACTCCATTCTAAGTTTTTAAGAGACACATGATTTTTTTTTTTATAGAATTGATGATAAAAGTTTGTTAGGAAACAAGATTTATCTGCAATAATTCACAAATCAAGAAAAATACATGGTTGAAATTGGAACTTCACCATTATTAACATAATATAGTTCGACATCTAGGCCTAAAAAAGGTTAAATAATTTAGATTTAGAATTATGCTAATAGCTGGTGAGTATTAGAAGATCAATAGCCTACCAATCAGTTTAGGATAGAGCGATTGTGTTTGTACGTATTTTTTTAATTTTTATTGCAATTAAGGAATGATCATTTTTAATCATGATTATTATCAAAGCTAGGTTTGTAACAAAATGAAAGATAATCTTCTAATACACTATTTGATTATGTACATCAAAAGTGGAAATTGTTGCAAATTTAATACATAATTAATCATATATAAATTTAATGACAAAAAATGAAATTTGAGTAATATCATAAATAAATGATCAAATTGAAACATATTAAAATTAATTTACCTGTATCTTTTGTTTTGTTAATACTTTTTTTTTCTTTAAAAAAAAAAAAAAGAGAATCCAAGAGAGAATCAAGCGGTATTCAAACTAAAAATACTGTAATAAAATCATTTTTAAATGTACTGTAATACTTATTTTTAATGTTTATTTTGTTAAAAAAAAATTCGTGGGATGCGTGAATAATGCGTAAGTCCACTAAAGATGGGTTGCATCGATTGAAGCTTCCAACACCTAACGCAAACTAAAACAAAGAGGTGTCTGAAGTCAGCTTGACTACAGTACAAAACAGCAACAGTTCCCCTTATCTTCCGATCTCCAATCTCTCTTCTTTCATGCAAAGAAACTAAGATATCAGAAAGTACAACACAAAACAAAGCAAAAGACACTGCCTTTTGTGATCATTATGGGAACCATGTGTTGCTCTGAATCAGACGATGGGGGTATCGATTTCACAGGCATTCTCATAGTGCTAGTTCTAGCTCTTCTTCTCATGGCCCTATGTACTCCTCCACAGCGACGAATTGTTGCTGTATATCGTTGCTATTGATAGATGCTCCATAGCAAGCAACAAATAACCACTGGTAAGCAATTTGAGGAAAATCTTTCTTGTTTGTTTTAGTTTTTTTTTTTTTTTTTCTTTCAGTTTTTGCATTTCTAAGACTGAAAAAAATGATGGGTGTGCCATTGTTTTGAGAAGATATGATTTGTGTCTCAACATTGTCTTCGGGTACCATGTTGTTTCATCATAAAACTGTAATAAGAGACAAGATATTGTAATCATTTTTGTTATTTTTTTAGACAATTTGATCGACTAGATTTATTGTGCTATGGAACTTGATTTTTATTTTTCTTGCTTTCATTGATAAGAATATGTGATTAGGCCAAAGGATCCCAAAAGACAAAATCTCATGCTTTAGATCCACAATTGTGGAAGTCAATGGTCATTTTTATGATTACTAGTAATAGAACACTTTGAGTAGAGTGAAAAAAATACTACGATTTGCTTCTCAACAATGTCTAGGGAACAGTGTTGTTTCTTCCATATGTAATAAGAGACAAAATTATTGCAATTGTTTTTTTTTTTAGACTTTTTTTTTTCTCCGTTTAAGATCATCTAAATTTTTTTTTTTTTTTTTGAAATTAGATCATCTAAATTTATTGAGCAAGAAGCCTAGAACTTTGAAATCTTTTTAATTTTTTTTTCGTGGTTGAGAAAAAGAACGTGGGAACTAGGCCAGAGGATCCCAAGAGACAAAATGTCATACTTTAGATCCAGTTGTGGCAGTCAACGGTCAGTTTTCATGATTATGTTTGGCAATCATGGTCATGGATGACAATTTATCAAGATAGATGACCTTTTTGCATGTAAAATTTTCAACTCCAGTTTGTAGGGTCTTATGTAAAATATATTGCAGAGCCTCAAGTGTTGGAAAGGCTTATTAAGTAGTAAGAACAATATGTGAGTTGACTTCGAAATACTGAAATATTAATTTCCTGTCCTAAATGAACCAATTTGCAAGGATTAAAATTGGGAAATTAAAAAAGAAAGAAGAAAAAAGACAAGAAAGTAGATGGAAGTGATTTATAGATAGCTTATAATACAATAAAACATGACCGACTACTTACCAAAAACAAAAAACAAAAAAAATCATTACCTATTTATCCCAAATATAGTGTGCTCTTAGAATTTAAGTAATAATTCAATGGTAATGAAATTTTTTTAGGGTCTCGTATTTGTGATTTAAACCCTACGTCTCTCTCTCCTACTATCTACTTATCAAAATAAATAAGTAAAAATTAATTAATTAATTAAAGAGTGATAATTGACATTTTTTGAGTTTTTCTATATAACTTGTATATAGTTTTCCTTCTCATCAAAAAAAAAAAAAAAAAAACTTGTATATAGTTCCAACAATATTTTAATTCCAGCACACTTTCATTTTTATGCAATGAGGTGGTATAATTATTAATTAGCCATACATATGTTTTATTCATCATTCTTCTTCTTTTTTCTCATCTTTCATGCTTGTTCCTGCCTCTTCCTCAGGCTTAAGCATGCTTTCTTTTTTTCCTTCAACTCTAGCATAATAAAGCATACCTTCCCCCATCATTTTTCAAGTTATAATTAAGCACCACTATTACTTGTTTCCACTATTTATCCAAGTGGAAAAATAGTGGTGCTTAATTATTGTTGTTAAAATTAGAGCTTTACCTGTGGAACTTTTATAATTAACAGTTTCCGAGTGTTTGGCAAATTATAGTGATAATTAAGTGCTTCGAAGTTGGTAGTCCCATTTGGTAATCAAATTGATAAAGAGTTTTAGACGTGAGAAATGATAAAAGATTACACAATAAAAGAAGAGAAATAGTACTACAAATTTCACCAGGGATTTTTTTTTTCATACCTTTAATTAACGTCGAAACGGTTATTAAATATAGAGTTCAGTGAAAAATTAGCTTCCAAGATTTTGCACTTACCAAAAGGTGATGCTGCCGCCTATTATGGTAGGGGAAAAAATAAAAATTACTTAAAGGACGCTTTAAATGTTATTTAAATTCTACCTAGTGCCAGCACAGTTGACAACTTCATTTAAATCTTACCAAATACCAGCAAAGTAGGCGCTTTAAATTCCAATGCCAAAATTGCACTATGAGCTTCTGGATTTGCAAGCTCAACCGACAAAAATGCTAGAACTACTAAAATTTACACAACTTTTTCTGTAACTTGGCATGTGATGATTATTACACTTTGTAGGGCCAAGTGACTTTTTAGTACCAAATGGGCTTAAAAACAAACCACCTTAAAATTTGGCCCAGTTGACAAAAATGGTGGATTTTGTACTAGACTTGGATAGGGTGCGCCAGGCCCATGTTGTGGTGCATCGCTTGGGCCATGCGACACACAAAGGCCCAGTAGCAAGTTACTGTACTGGGCCCTTTAAAAATTACTCCCTGCATCCCAACCTATTTATAATATCCAAGTTTTTAAAGAGGAATATCATTTAATGCATTGTCTTTTAACATAATAAAAAAGAGTAATACTACTACTATAAATTATTTTACAATATTTTTACAAATTATTGTTGTAGCCAACTTTTTACTGGTTCTCATCTGAGCCCACTAATAATATCATTTTTTTTTATTTACTAATAATCATTCACAACATCAATAATTTATAAAAAAGTTTGTATTTCTAGCATTTTCCAATAAAAAAAGTTTAAGTTTTCAAAACTACTCTTCTTAATTTAAAACTTTTGGAAAGAGGTGTATTGGAATTTTCTAATTAAGTGAAGGATATGTTAAGAAATTTATTTGTTGACTTATCAAATAAGACTTCATTTTGGGATGTCGCAAATAGGGGGTGGCAAAATTGGACACGACCCACAAACCCGAAGGGACACGATACAAAATTAGTAAGTTATGAGTTGAGGTTTAATGGGTTTGTGTCATATTCGGGTTGATATGACTGACCCGTTTAATAAATGGGTTGGGTTGAGTTAGTGTCCATCATATGGAACTTGTTTAACCTGTCTGACCCGTTTAATGAAATGACATTTTACCGATATACCTTTTAAACCCTAGGTATATAAACTAATTAATTGCTATGGTTTATTTTCTTTAACATATTATGATTGATTATTTGTAATATTGAGATATGCTTTAGTTTTAAATTATTATTTATAATGCAGTTATTCGTTAATAAAACATGTTCGGTTAGGATTGACTCATATAGTCGAATACTCATGAGTCGATATGACACGAACCCGACATGCAAACACAAATTACCACCTTAATCGCAAATGAAATAGAGGTCAAACAATTTGAAATAGAGAGTAATTTACTATCCTGTAGACCAATGGGTGAGGACTTCATTTTGGGATAGCCCAATGAATGAGGTATGAGATATTAAATTGAGAACAAGGACCTGTAATTATTATTTTAAAAGTCAGACTAAAATAGTAAAATTACAAAATTTTAAGGGGAAAAAAGGCTTAAAATTTATTTTGGTTTTTAGTGGGGATATTGTTATCTATAAATAGAATAATGCTAGATATAAAAACTATTTTACCAAAAATTTACAAACTGCTGATATGATAAGTGATTATTGGTAAATAAGAAAGTGATATTAATGTTGTGTATAAATAAAAACCAATAAAAGGTTAGTTACATCAACATTTTATAAAAATGTTGTAAAATAGTTTGTGCCTGTAGCATTACTCTTAAAATTATTAATAATGTTGTTATGATTTGATATTACCACCTTTTATATATATAATCATATTAAGGTATATAGTATTCTCCTTATAGCAAACCATAAGGTATATCCAATATAACATATTCAACAAAACTTTTAACAAAATAATCTCCCACCACCGTAATAATAAATTAATAATAATAATAATTATCATTGCCATCATCATCAACTTCTACTAGTAAAAAACCGTAAGATATCTTCCCAGGATATACTTTATGGTTAGGGATATACTTATGGTTTGTTAAAGGAGAGTACTTTCTACTTTTTAATCGTTGTCTTGTTCTTTAATTACAATAAATAAAATATTCCTTTCAATTTTCTTCCCTAATCTTTTTTTTTTTTTTTTGAGTTTTTTATTGTTATATAGTTTTGCCCTAATAATGTATATGAAAAGAGAAGAAATTGTGAAAGGAAAAAAATGCTGATAAATAATATAGGGTTATGAGATATGAAACACCAACTATGGATAGATAGCATAGCAGATTTACTAGAAAGATCATGGATATTGAGAAAGGAGGTTGTATTTAATTAATTTCTAACGCTTTTGAGGTACAGGAAAGCGATTTTTTTCCCATTTAGCCTTAAATTTGTAATAATTTTGTTAGTGGTCACATTTGCAAAACAATCTAGTAAAATAACATCTCGAGTTTCTAAGACTTGAGTTTTATGATAGCACTCGAGTCTTATATGCTCGAATTCTTGAGCTAGCAAACATAATTATCCACGTGGAACCCATATAGAACTCGAATTTGTAATACTCAAGTTCTATTATTCCAGATCATTCTCCTTCTTCCTCTGTACTTCTTCTTTCTCATCTGTTCTCTTCTTTTCATATGCTTCTGCAGATTCTTCCTCTGTTCTTCTTCTTCTTCTTCTTTAGATTTGCATTCTCCAAATCTCTGTTCTTCTTCTATGGATCTGTATTTTCCAAATCGTGTTCTCTGTTCTTCTTCTTCCTTCGGATCTGGTTCTTCTTCCTTCTATTTTGGTTCTTCTTCTTCATCTTCATATTCAGTCTTTAGATACTTCTAGAGAACTCAAGTTCCACACGGATAAATTGTTCCACCTCAGCACTAAAACTCAAGTCTTTAAGACTCGAGTTAGTCACCGAACTCGAGCTTCACAAACATGAGATGTTAGTTTTCTAAATTACTTACAATATAGTCTCTGTAAATTATGGTAGATGGCAAATATCCCCACAAGGAAGCTCTAAGGGCAAAATAAAAAAGGTTTAGCTTATGTGTAGGTGAAAATGGATTTCTTTTTTGCTTTTCAAGTTGCTCTCTTATCTATAGACTAGGTACATGAAATCCATGTGTTAGAGCATCATAACTTCTCCAAATTTTTGTATTGTTTGGAGAGTGAACAATTGCATTTACATGTTACTTATCTACTTTTTCAAATACATTTTCACTCTTGTCCCACATGGTTTTATTTTGCCTCATCCCCACCCTGCCTCATACAATGAGAAAAACTTCCTTGCCACATTCACGTCCCTTAGGGTCTCACCCCACCCCGTATAATTCTACTTCTTATTAATTTGTCCCACAATAATTACAATTTTTTAAAAATAAAATCGGTTTCATTAATATAAATATATTTGAAATCACAACTAATTAAATTTATCATATCAAATTAAACTAATTTTTAGCAAAGAATTTTATAATATTATCTAATTGTTTAATAAGATAATGTCACATAAAAAAAAAATCTTAATATCCATGCATTTAAATAATCTAGTAACAAAAATCTTAATATCTAAACCTTAAATAAGCTAGTACTGATTTTTTGTTTAAATAGTAGGAATTTAGGGTATGAAAAATTAACAATTAGAACCCTTGTCAAAGCGGGGTGGGGAAGGGAGGGGAGGGGCTAGGATAAAATGTCTAAACTCATTCCCGTCCCGTCCCAAGGCAGGAGCTAAAATCTTGCCCCATTCCCGCCTCACCACCTATGCGAGGCAGGAAAACCCAGGGCAGGATGAAGCAGGGAAGGGTGGAACGCGGCAAAATTTCCATCACTAATTCATTCCCAACAACTATATTTTTCAAATTCCTAACACTATATTTTTAAATCTCCTAACAATAACATTTTCAAATTTTCCAATAGACTTTTCTTTTCTTTTCTTTTTCTTTTATCAGTCATATTTTTCAAATGGCAATATTTCTCAATAGTCATATGTTTCAAATGGACTAGATAAATTTTCCAAATTAACATAGATTTGATAAATTTCAAATTACATAGAATTTTTTAAGTAATAAAAATTTGATAAGTAATTTGATAATTTCAAATTACATAGAAATTTCAAATTACAATAAATACTAAAGACATTAAATTAATGCAAGCACGAAACTTAAAATTAGATGGTCTTTCGACTCTTTATTTCGTTGCCACAAGTGCTCCATGAGATCCAATTGGAGTTTAGAATGAGTTTCTCTATTTCTATTTTTTTTTTATGGGTTGTAATGAACGACGTAAATTGACTAAATTCTTCTATGGGCTCGTGTGACACTGTTGTGGGGATGCTTTCAAGTACTTGTTCATAATCAAAGTCTTCTGTTCCATTGGCATCACATTCATAATGTAATCAAGAGCCTTTGTTCTCCAAAGACGTGTAGGTCCACACGAATAATTGCAAATCATGCTTGAAACATTCTATATGCACGCTCTACATCCTTCCTTGCTAACTCTAGAACACAATGGTTGTAATAAAAAAAAATAATAATAAAAAAAACAGTACAGACATTTCAATTGTGAATCAAAATGCATTTAGTTGACAATTAACAGTAAACTCCAACACATGAATAAAAATGCATTGAAAAAGAAGAAGAAGAAGAATGAAGGAAGAAAGAAAGAAAGAAAGAAAGAAAGGGAAGCATAACCCATGAGAGCAACATGTATCATTAGAGTGTTTTTTTTTTCTTTTTCTTTTTTTTTTGCTCTTGGATAGCTGGTACTTCTAATAAGTCTTTTGAAAGGATCTTATGTTCAAAATTTATCACCACAATTAAGCTTTGTTTTATTTCTAAGCTCATGTTTCCAGATCTATTGCTTGTTCGATGCATTGTCTGCAAACTCAATACATGTGAAGGTGAGCTAGAAAAAAAACTGCATTAATACCAATAAAATTACAATGTGTATCAATTCCCTTGTTGATTTATTTAGTTCATGAGATTAGTGCCTAAGGGATACTGCTAAGAGACATGTGAGTACTTAGAGATGGATTAAGCTCTTTATGAGTTTGACTTTGGCTGATTTCAAACATGAAAAAAAAAAGAAAAAAAGAAAGAGGAAGTTTGGCTAGAATCTATATATATATATATATATATTGGTTGTATTTAGCTTTATTTTTGAAACATTTTAGTTAGTTTCCATGTTTGCAAAACTATTTAACAAACTAGCATCTCGAGTCTTAGAGACTCGATTCTTTAAAACTCGAGTTCCATGTGATGGCAATCTGATGTGGAAAAAAATATACATGGAACTCAAGTTTTAAACACTCAAGTTCCTTCGTTCACCACCTGTTCTTCTTCTTCCTCCATATTCGTTCATCTTCTTCCTCCGTGGGTGGGTCAGTTCTTTCTTCTTCCTCTGTTCTTCTTTTCCCATGGGTTCTTCTTCAAATTCTTCAAATCTTTCTTCTTCTTCTTCCTCTGTGGGTTTTTCAAATTCTTCAAATATTCTTCTTCTTCTTCTATGGAACTCGAGTCTTTAAGACTCGAGTTCCAGGTGACAAAAATCTCTATATTAGCAATGAGAACTTGAGCCCTTGAGACTCGAGTTTTGTCACTAAACTCGAGCCTCTAGGGTTCAAGATGCTACTTTCTTAAATTGTTTCGAAACCTTACTTACTAATGAAATAATTACTATATATGATGATGCTAAAGAGCAAATATCCCAAGTTTGGCTATGTTCTATTGTATTGACTTAAATTGACTTCAAACACGTTAGAGTTCATCTTGTCTCTTTGTAATTAGGGCTCTAACTATTTTCCTCAATAAAATTTTCTATGCTTACCTCAAAAGAACTATCATTTGATATTTCTATCAAAATGCACATTAAATCTCATATATTTAAGTTTCTTTATTAGTGCATCTTCCTTGACATGGCACTTTGTTTTTAGTGTTGCACAACACACTAAGGGTGTGTATGGTAAAGTGGATTTTAGGGAGAATAAAAAAATAAAAAAATAAAAAATAAAAAAGAGGAGGAGAAGAAAATAAGGGAATTTTTTGGAATGTGTTTGGTTAGAAGGGAGAGAGGAAAAACATGCGGTGGGGCCCCAATTTTTTCTCCCTGAGCCTATCAAAAAATAAATGTTATGTCCATAACATTTTCACAATAAATCCTAAGTGGAGGTTGTTACTAATTATTATGGTCAAGTCAAAAAAGTAATTTCAGAGGTAAGTTCAAATTTAAACTAATAACAACTAACCATCTATGATTTGGTTTTGAGGAGAAAATTGAGGGAGAGAGTGTGACTTGATTGACAAAAATACCCCCAATTTTTTGTTTTTATTTGTTTTTTTTTTTTTTTTTAAGCTCTGGCTTTCCAACGTTGGCTCCATTTTTTGTTGCTTTCCTGAGATGCATTGCTTTTTTATATTCTTTATTTTGATTTCCTGGGCGTGGGCATGACAGCGATTTGCTTTGTTTTTCTTCTTCTCTTTTAGTTTTATGTTTTGTTTTTTTGGTTTAACTAGACGTGATTTTTTTTTTACATGATTTTTATTTTTAATAAATTTAGATAATTTTTTTTGTCACTTTTTTTATTTTAATTGAGCATCATTTTTCAACAAGGATATATAAGTAAATTTATTCAAACTCATTTTTTTTATCTCTTCACATTTTCTTTCTCTACCAAACAAAAAGAAGGAAAATTAAAATATTTTCTATCCTCCCACTTTTCTACCTTTCCAACCAAACAAACCCTAAGTATTTTACAAACACACTGATTTTACATGTGGATTTACCATCACTATTGTGCTATGGTTATGGGCACTGGTTAGTCTCACTTGGGAGATTAAGGCCTTGTTTGATTATCATTAGGTTAAATTCATTTTCTCTTTTCATTTTTTGAAGAGTTTTTGTTTCTTAAATCTTGTATTCATTTTCTCTACCCAACCCATTTTATGTTTAGCATTATTTTCTAGTCTAGCTTTTGCTTTTTTTTTTCACTTTATATTTTTCAGTTAAAAATTCAACACAATTGAGAGTGTTTTTTATGGGACAATTCAGTGTTAATAGGACCCACAAATTTGGTTTTTTTTTTTAATTAAAAAATTGCCACCATATTTACTTTTAAGAAAATGAAGACACCAAAATGTTGTATTCAATTTTTGTTTTTAAGTCCTATTTTTTGATACTGAGAATGAAAACTGAATAAAAATACAAAGCTAAACAATTTTTTTAGTGGTGGATTCCGTGAAAAATTGAAAATAAATACAAAATACACCCATTTTTTACTCAGTCCAAACAGGCAAGCCAAACTGCGCCCAAAAGCAGGTTACTTTTTTTAACAATGTGATAACAATATCATTGGTTCTGTATATCTATGAGGGAAGGCCTTGAGTCGAATAGTTGGCGTGCAAAAATAGAGATGAGGCCAAAACTTATATTAGAAAATAAAGTGAGACAGATAAGTGTCAGGTTAGCTTACTGACTCTAACAAGATTATTTAAATAGCAAAATAGAGATGAGATCAAGAAATAGAGTGAGAGAGAAACGTAAAGGAGAAAAACAGAGATAAAAGAACACAAAAGTCCAAAACCTAAACCCAGACAGCTGCTATAGCAAATCATGTAAAACCACCAAATCTAGCATAAGCCAATAAATTCAAACATGATGCAAAACCCATGAAATCAAATTTTGGATACTGATTTCCGTTGTTGAGCTGATGTTCTCAGATTTTTGTTTTTCTCACATGTGGTTGAGCCACGATTTAGGGGTTGAAAGATATAGGTGGATCATTTTGTGAGAGAGCTATGTAGATTTTGAGAGAGTCGCTTCCCCGTTGTTTTCTAATGAGAAGTGAAGAGATATTTTTTTGTGATGAGACGCTAGAGAGAGAGAGAGAGAGGGTGGGGAAGAACGAGAAAGTGAGGGAAGAGAAAAAAATCATTTTTTATTCAACCGGAAGATTATTTTAAGAGAGAAAAAATGTTTGGAGTTGCTATAGTAATTAATACAGTGCTCTCTTCGAGAGAGAGCTACTATAGCAACTCTTAAAAAAAGTGAGTTTAGAGAGGTTGTTGGAAGTAGTTTTTGTGTGTTTGCTCTACAAAATTGGCTTTAAAGAGCCTAGTGGAGATGCTTTTACAATACTGAACAAAGTTTCTTTTTCCAAGGTTTTTGGTATTCAGCATAAAAATTACGACCTTTGCCTGCAACTGAAACTCCCCAGTACACAACTTGGACTTGAACTTGAACTCAACATAGAATTGGATCTGACCCATAATGCAGCTCCGAAGGTAGATTAACTCTGCTCACAAGAGAAGAAAATATAGTAAGCTAAAGCTTATGGAATGTACTCAAACAAAACTAAGGAGTATGACAGTCAAATTGCAGATGAATGCACATAAAAACAAAGAAGCACATGATGTTGAGAACTATCCCTGACTATATGTAGGTAAAAACAACTGCTTCAAATATTTTAACATGACAGAAATTCTGCATGCTTCCAACAGCTAATTAGTTTAACAACCACGTGAAAGGTGAATTAAATAGAGATGTATGGCTTTTGATCACAGGTCTGGCACTCGCTAAGGTGAAATTAATGTGCATTGATGTACGAAAATTGTTACTTATACCCACAGGTTTCTGAAATTTAACTTTACTCAGAGTTGACCATTTTATTCATGCTTTGAATTCCAATATGATCCTTATGACTGATTTTATAATTTATAATAAGCATTTTAATTCCAAAACGTAAAATTAATTCTTGGGAAAAATGCAAAAAGACCAAATTAACCCTTATTTTAACTTGAAATGTTTAGTCCTTAAAGCTTGGAAGAGGATTAAATCGTTACATTTACGTTAGTTAGGTGGATGGAAATTGTTATCATGTGAGCACCACTACATGTGATAGCATTTTGATTTATTATATATATATATATATATATATATTATCTTCCTTTCCTCTCACTCTCTAGCAACCAAGAATCACCAACAAACATGCACTCCATGCTGCAACCAGAATCACCCAATCGATCCTCCCCTAAACAAAAATACCAGCCTGAAACAGAAAATCACACCTACACACATCAATCGAAACCCAAACAAAAAATCACACCCAGCTCCCTTAAGCTCACCACCACCCCTTGGTCTGAATCCAACAAGAAGCCTTAATACAAAAATTTTGGATCTATGATTCTATTCTATCTAAAGTCATACTCTTTGTTGCTTCCTTAATTGATAAGTCTTTTTTATTACTTCTACTAATATTGTTTTGGGTTTTTTCTTTACATTTTTTTGTTCTCTCAACTTAAACCGACTCACTAGTTCTTACTGCTCTCCTCTAAACATGATCAAACCATTTCAAATGACTTTCCTCTATCTTTTCATCAATAGGAGCTACCCCTATCTTTAAGCAGATTTCCTCATTTCGGATTCTATCTTTCCATGTATTTTCATTTATAAATCTTAATATTCTCATTTCAGCTACACTCATTTTTATGAATATGTTACTTCTTAACAACCCAACATTCGGTACCATTGAGCATAGCTAGTCGTATAGCAGTCTTATAGAATTTTCTTTTTAACTCAATAGATATTCTCTGATTTATGCGCTTCTCCACTTCATCCACACCCTACTTTTATCCTATGATTCACATCCTCTTTTGTCTCTCCATCTCTATGAATTACTGATCCAAGATATCGAAAGCTCTCACTCTTTAATATCTCTTGAACATTGAGTCTTACCAACTCTTTATTTGTGTTTCTACCTTTACTAAACTTACATTCCATGTACTATATTTTAGTCCAACTTAATCCAAAGCTTTTAGATTCTAGAATGTCTTGTCAAATTTTTAACTTGGTATTAACTCGAATTCTAGTGTCATCCACTAAGGCTATATCATCTGCAGAAAGCATATACCAAGGGACTTCCTCTTGAATCAATTTAGTGAGCTCATCCATCACCAGTTGCAAAGAGAGGCTTTATGTTGATCCCTAATGCAAACCTATAATGATAAGAAACTCACTTGTGCTTCCTCCACTTATCTGCACACTAAATCCAAAAAAAAATCACACCAATCGGAACCCAAATCCAGAAACAATAACAAAATAAATTTCAAGTTCAATTAAAAAGAAAATCACACCCACACACTAATCAGAAACCAAATTGACGCCAGTGGCAGGGCACTTCCAAGCCCATTCATAGTTGCCTAAGGTGGCCCCACCCCAAGCCACCAATCTCCACCACAAACCAAAGAACCCAAATGTCTCCAACATTTACCGCTCCATAAAACCCCAGCTGCCTCCACATGAATACCTAGCCACCACCTTAAGGTTTGTTTGAGAGAAAATCAGTTAAGTTTGAAGATAAGAGGAGAATTAGAGAAGATTTTGCTTAGGCATTGGATACAAACATGTGAGTGAAGTCCCAAATTGAATAATAATGACAAGAGTTGGTAGTTAATATAAGACCCAAACTCATAACCTTAAGCTTTTAAGTTAAACCCTATATATTATATTAACTACTTAATTGGAGGCTCCCTAAGCGTTATCTTCCCAACATTAAGGGAGAAGTTATTGAGAAGAAGAAAACAAAATTAAATCTAAAACAAAATTTTATTACATTTTAATTTGAAAATAAATTTTTATTAAAATTATATCATGTGCAATGCATGTGATAGAATTTTCCATTCACTCAACCAAAGGAAATGTAAAGGGAGCAATTTTGTCAATTCCCTAACTTTAGGGACTATTCAAATTAGAACAATAGGGGCTAGTTTGATTATGACTCAAAGTTCAGAGGTTTTTATGTATTTTTCCATGAATTCTTTCATGACTGTTGCACCAGGCCTTAGCCCATGCTTTTGATGTGCTAAGCGCCCCACTTTGGAATCCATAATTGTATGTTAGTTAACGGTAAAAATCTAGACAAAATTTATAAATAAAGTAAGGGTATCTTGAGCAAAAGGATGAAATAGAGGTAAAGATTTTTTTTCTGCTGAAACATTGAAAGCATTTATATGAAATTTCTACAGTAATAAATGCTTTTTTAGGGTTCTTGATAACATGGTTCATCAAATAAAGTGATGTTTACGAATAAATGTACTATGTACAAACCAGTTGCTATTGACCACACTAAGATGCTGAATAGTAAATACTGCATTCTTACCTTTGTCTAACTTTGAGCATTCCAGTGCCTATCTGCATTGGTATACCCATGATTATGCATTCACTTACTCCTTCAATCCTGTCAACCCTACCATTTACAGAAGCATTGACAAGGTGATCTGTTGTCCTCTCAAATGAAGCCAGCATCAACACACTCTTGCCCATTTTTTGGATTCCAAATCTTGTGATTCCAAGCACTTCACCCTGTTTTTGGGAATAATATTCTTCTTCAATATAGTCTTCACAACAGAGAAACACATTATGGGAAAGAGTGAGCACAATGATACAGAAGGGGGTGAAAGACTCACCCTAAATGTCATCACATCTGCTAAAAGCATCATATGGCGAATGTCTATGTTCATTCCATGACTTTCCATTGTATATTTTATCTCCTCAATAATACACTTCCTTGCGGCTTCAATGCCAAGTGTCTGCTGCACTTCAATGACATGATTACTTGTGGTTTTACGTCCATCTACTCCTTCAATGCCCATAACATCTTGAAGACCCGAGCTAAAAAGAAGCATGACATATATTAAGAATAAATGAAGAACAGCTTTCAATATATAGCAAAACAAAAAATGACTACAATTTGAATACTGTCTATTATTGTTTGATGTTGTGCAAGATGTCATATGACATAAGCCAATTGGTTTTCTGTTTTCTTGCTTGCTATTGTGGCAGTGATAAATTATAAATTATCCTTTATTTTTTTGATAGGTAACAAGAAATTTATTGAAATAAAATAACATCGTGTTCACAATGATGAACACTCTGAACATGAACCAAATACAAATAACTCAAGAACTAAAGCTAATAGATTGTAGAAAGTTAGAAATGGAAATACATTACGTAAAACCCCACATATGAGTCCACTGAAACAAAGTACCAAATAGAAAAGATTTTTTTTTTTTTTTTTTGATGAGTAACAAAAAAAATTATTTAAAAAAAGAAACTATGTACACTGGGGGTGTACTTAGGGTGAAGTACAATCAAACTTTCAAACTACAATGCTCGATCATTTCTAAAAAAACTCCAATCTAACAAGGTACAAAAGAAGAAGGCTTTAACATCTAGGATAGACTGTTCACATCTCTCAAAACTTCTAGCATTCCATTCACACCACACGATGTAATGTGGCACAACCTTCCAGAAGGCTATATTTCTATGCCTTCCCTGCATGTAGAGAATAAATCGATAACCCTCTTCGGTATAACCCATCGGAGCCCAAAAAGATAAAACATTGTCCACAACCTGTAAGCTATTGGGCAATGAAGAAAAAGGTGGTCCACAGACTCCCCACACTTTTGAAAAGATCTAAAGGTCTCTCAATATCTTCAAAGGTACGGGTATTGCATTCCTACCAAACCAACCACATTATACATGTTGGAACCATATTCCAAATATTTGACAAGTGTTCCCCAAACCAATTCCTACATGCAAAAAGAAGAGAAGTAACCGTCTTTGGTATCACCCACCGGATCCCAAACACCAAAAAAACTTCACTCGATAAAGCATGAGCAAACTTACAATGGAGCGAAAGATGGTCCATGGTTTCCCCATTGCAACAACACCAATTAACTAGGGGCTAAACTCTCTTAACAAGATTATCAATGGTAAATATCCCACTTCGAGCTACTATCCATAAAAAGAAAGACACCCTTTAGCACCTTTACACGCCAAACGCTCTTCCAAGGAAAAACATTAGTAAGAGGACTAGACAATCATTTATGACTTCTTTTCTAAGTGATTCTAACAATCATTTCACATCTAATAAGAAGAATTATGGCAATTAATACAGAAAAACCAATTTCAATTGAAGCAGTTGAACATAAATATTTTTTTTTTTACGAAGCAGAGATTCAATCCTATGTATCCTTCTAATATATTTTGCACCTTGATCTCTCAATTGAGGATCTTTCTAATGCATATGCTGAAAACAAAGAAACTGTGCTTATTGGAATTTGAGATGAAGGAATTCTGGGGGCTTTGCAGTTAATGGAATAAGTTTTGGGAAGAGGTTTTGAAGAACTCCCAAGTAATCAAGGCATAAACTTTTGAAGTTTATTAAGAAGTCTCATTAATGGTAACTCATGAGTGCAAAGGGCTGGGAATGCCTACATAAAGATCTCTGGGAATGCCTACATAAAGCTAAGAGATCGGGCGTATGGACAGCAAACAAGTGACTAAGACCAACTAAAGGAGAGGATTCTGAGATCAAGTAATTATAAGGTTCTAAAGGATCATGGACAGAAAACTATGCAATTTCATAGTATCTGGCAGGATTGGAATGTTTACCAAAGTGAAATTCATTTGAGTGGAAAGTGGAGTTAAGGAGATTTCATCAGGTAGAAAATCTAATCAAGAGAGGACATATCAAAACTAACTAGTAGAGAATGCACTTCAGGGATGGAGCAATACTAAGAATCATTTACATTATTCAGCTGCTAGAGAACAACATCATTTTGTTTTCTCTACTGTTTGAGAAGTGTAGCCAAGGCAAGATCAGTGGCAGCAGATAGCATTAAGAGTTATTGGGCTCTGTTTGACAGTATGTAGTTCAAAAGGAAAAGATCATTCCTCCACATCAACAGCAGTTGGTGACTGAGATTTTATTTTCATGGCTTTGATTTACTCTGGATTAAAAGTGATTTAGTTGATGCCTAGATCTGCACTAAAATTTTAGAAACGGGTAAAGAACAGCATGGTGTCGCTTGAAATGGCTATTAGATTATGCTTAATGTGCTCTTGACATTTTTCATTTCAAGGCAGCATAGAAGGTAGCTACTTCAGAGCACTTTCAACCATTCAAATTGTAACACGTCAAATTCACAAAAAATTGAATGACTTTTAATGCGTCATCAGTTTAGGTATGACACTTCAAAGTGCCATTTCCACCACTAGCTTTGTGATCAAAGGAAAACCAAGAAGGAACACATTTAGATCTTTTGAAAGGGACAGAGGCATAAGAAGCATGGAAGCCGATACGACCTGACACAGATATCCCATTTCTTAAAAAAACTAGGGTACAATGCGCTGGGGATACGGCAGCTAATTAATTAATTAACATTTATATTTAGGCATATTTTAAGGAATAAGTTATGTTTAGTTTAGGTTTTAAAAATAATGAACAACCATCAAAATGTTTGAAAGCTGTCTAAATTTACTAGTAGCAGTCAAATAATTCAATTTAATAAATAAAATAGAGTAATGCAAGCAGGGGCGGAACTACTCATTGAGTTGTGGGGGCCATGGCCCCCCCAAACTTTTCAATAATTAAAAAACTACCCTTAAATTTAGTTAAAATCTTCAAAAATATATGGATGCCCCCCCCCCCTCCCAAAAAAAAAATTCACATAATTCTCATGTAGCACTCTTAAATTGGATAAATTTTTATGTTTGTTATTACTTGGGCCCCCTCACACGTAAAATTCTAGTTCTGCCCCTAAATGCAAGTAAATGATCTGCATAATAACATTAATTTTATTCATTATATCAATTAATAAAAATAAATAAACAGAGTTCCGATGACCAACAATAATTAAAACAAAAGCAAAAACAGTAAAAGTGAGTAGGGATCATGACACTTTAGAATAGTAGTTAATATTCATTAGTTCCTACACTTTAGAATAGTAGTCACTAATCATTAGTTCTAGAATTAAAAAAAAATTAAATAAAAAGTATCAGAGAACAGAGAAGGGTGCAGGCAAGAGAGGTGCAATGGGCTGCCATCACCAAAGAGGGTGAGAGAAGTGTGAAAAAAGAGAAGAGTGAGGGCAAGAGAGTTGCAATGGTCTGCCGATGGGTCCCGGTGGCTGATCTAACATCGAATCTGAGGCAGGCACTGCAATGGGGAGAGAACGAAATTTGAAGACTTATTAAGGACAGATCTATGGACAGCGGAGATCGTGGCAGGTAGAAAGGATCTACGTCTTTTCCTTCATTTTTTTGTTTTTATCAGCGGTATCCTTACCGAGTAGTGACTAAGTCCAAGCCATGTCACAATTAGAAAAATATTTCCACTGTACACTCAGGGGACACACATGCAGCCCCGTGTGTGTACCCATGTCAGACACTGACACATTACCCTTTTTGGTGTGTCCGTGCTTCACATAATGTTTTGATGTTGGTATGTCATACCAACATCAAAACATAAAGGTAATTAAATCAAAAGAAAAAGCAACTTGGCACCCTTGTATCTTTTTCAAAGAAATTTACTTTAGGAAATGATACTTTAGCCTGAGCATTGAAAAACTTTCACCACATTCAATGCAAACATAAATTAATATAGAATTTGCTGGGGAAAAAAATTAAAAAAGGGTCTGCAATTTCTCTCATTACAAGAAATAAATATGAAAATATAGAGAAAACAGCAGTATACAGTTTCATAGAATAAAAAAAACCAAGACCCCCAAGCCCACAAAGACTAAGAAAATTTACTCAAGAACACTTTTTTTTTCATTAGGAGCTCCATTGTGGTAAGTGTTATAATGAACTAACCCTTCTACCAGAAGACCATACTTGATTGTCTTCATCTTTTTGTTTTCTTCTTTCTTAATAATGGCACGCTCAACACTTTTTAAACCCTGTCAACCATAAGTAGTGAATAAACTTGTGATCCAGGATGGTTTTAAAAATAAAACAGGAAAGGAAAAGAAGTGCATCAAAGACTTTCATCAGATGATAAATTAAGGAAACCCTAGAAGTTTTACCTTTACTATAACTGTTGGAAGCACATTTTTAAGAGAGTGGAGATGAAAATGCATTTTACTTCTATCGGTTTCTGAAGGACGAATTTCCAACTTCCCACCATCCAAAACCGTAATATGCTGCAGAATTATACGATCTTGAAATATTAAGAGCATAAAAGAGTAAGGAGAGTTAAAAGTTAAAAACTACCAAAACAAATGCTCACCTCGTTCTTCACTTTGATTTTTGCTTGTATAATTGATTCTTTCACATTATTAGCATCAATACACAATTGTACATCTCGAATTCTCTCCATATCAAGTGTGACAATTATTGATGCTGATCTTGAAGTCATTACAAGTTTTATACTCTTAGCAACCTGCATTGTGAGGGGAAGGTCAAATAGGTTGCTAAAATCATACTTGACACTTGACAGAGAGCTGAAGGGGATGAAAGACAAAATTTGTACACAAAGGAAGACTTCTAACGTAAATATAATAAATTAATTTGCATGAATCTAGAGTGTTAGAGCACTCGTATCAGATGTGCTAAATGCTAAATTTTTAGCATTTAGCACACCAAACACAAAAAAATTAGCATTTAGCACACCAAACACAAAAAATCCACCCATATCACATGTTCCAAACACTATAAATTCGGGCATTGATCTACAGTACCGTTCTGATAATAGAATGGTACAGTAGAAATTGTAAAAATATATTTCCTTTATTTTATTCTAATTCTCTCTCCCTCCCATTTGCCTCACTTTCTTTTATCTCTTCTCTCTCACTCTCTCTCCTCGCAGACCACACCGGTCTCTCTCAGACCTCACTAGCAGAGATCAGGCGCCATGGAGATCAGCACTGCAACCCATGAATACTGGGTTGATTTTCTTTGGTTTTTGGAATGGGTTATGGCGTGGTCCAATTGTTGGTGGTTTGGGTTCTTTGTTGGCATTTGGGTTTCAGTGGTGGTGCTCCGAGAATTGTGGCCTTTGGGTTTTGGTGTTGATGGGTTTTTTATATGGGTTTGCAATTTGTAGTTGATTTTTGGTGGTGGTTGCCGGAAGTGGATTTGCAGTAGTGGTAGTTGTAGGGGTGGGTTCTGATCTGATGGGGTGGTGGTGGGCTGTTGGGGTGGCTGGGGATTTTTTTTTTTTAATTTATAGAGGGAATTTTAAGGTTATTTTAATGTGTTGTAATCTTAAAATAAAACATGTGATGTATGATATATTGTAAAGTGGTGTGTTAAAATAGATAAAGTAACTTTTTAGTGTTATAAAATAGCATAATTTTAGAATGGCTGATGCTAGCACTCTTACATGTTGTAAACTTCATTTAATAACAAATATCATGTTGAAAGCCAATATGAAATACACAAAAAATTCCTCTAATGAATTCATCCCATACCTGGCCTAAATTTGTTTTCTGAATTCGACCTCTTACCATCCGGGCAGTATTCACATTATTGTCAGACTTGAGTGCTGCAGTGATGATGGGTGTACTGATCTTTTTGGCTCCATTTATTATTTCTTTGATACGAGGAACTCCAAGTGTAATGTCTAAATAAGAGTCAAAGGATAACATTGAAATCCAACAAGTAAATGGCCAAATGCCTAGGGAAATTTTAACTACAGTATATTTAAACATTCCAACAGAATATTAATCAATTAAGGATACTCATGCTTGCAACTCCAGCAAAGTGAAAAGTTTTAAGTGTCATCTGCGTCCCGGGCTCTCCAATACTTTGAGCTCCAATTGCTCCAATTGCAGTTCCAGCTTCTATTTTTTTTAAATGATAACGAGAGATGCAGGTATTCAAGAAAACCTAAACCATGGGTAAGAGAGAAAATTGTATTAGATGCACCTATCTTGCATCCTTTTTTTTGAAGGGGGGGGGGGGGGGGGGGGGTGGTTAGGAGGCGTCACTGTAAAAGATCTATATCAGAAAAAAAAAAAAAAAAAAAAAAAAAAAAAAAAAAAAAAAGAAGAGTGCAACTCTACTGCATACAAAGTATAGAATAGCCACAAAGGAGGAGAAAACCATTGCTTTTCAAGTTTAAAAAAGCTTTTTAACACATATAAGTCTAAAATGACTTACATGCCCATGACGAGGGAATGGGAGGGAAGTGAAGCTTTGTGGACTTTACTATACCAAAAACTATGTAAACAACTAGTATATCAAGGTCTCGCCTTAGCGCCTTTTTGATGGCTTAAGGCAATCGTCTTGCTTGCCTAGGCTCTAAAGTGAGCACCTCACCTTAGAGCCTTTAAGGTTCGCCTAAGTGGGCGCCTAGCTCGCCTTTGACTACAATGGTCCAATGACCACAAAAAAAGCACATAATTTATATTTTTATAATTTATGCAAACTACACAATAAAAGTAGAGAAATATGTCAAAATTAAATATAAGGGCCTAAAGATAAAAACATATACGGTCCCTTTCCCTTCCCTTTGGAAGCAAACAAAGGAAATATATATACTACTCTTTTCTTCTATCCTTTCCTCCCTACATCCAAACATACCTAAAGAAAATTATTTTCTTTCCAATTCCTTACTCTTTCCTTTCTCTTCTTTTCGCCTAGCTACAACCAAACAGTGTTACATACATCAATATGTGAAAATGACAAGCATGATCAGAAGCAGGCCTATAACATTCGAACTTCAAATTTAATGAGTGAAGCATTGGCATTCAATGAGATTTTCAATTTTCAATTTTTTTCCATTAAAAAGGGTTAAAAAAAAGGACATCTGCAAGCAAACTATTGAGAAAATAACATTTAGTACCTCTAGCTGTTTAGGAGTAACTCCAGATATATTTTTGACAATTCTTTCCCGAATTTCTGAATTTTCCTCTCCAGCAAGACTTTCAACTGATTCCAACGTCTCCCTTGTTTTTGTTAGAGATTTTACGTATTCATCCAAGAAGCACTTGAAAGAATTTTTAAATGCCACAGAACAACCACCCTCAGGAGTCATATCATCCTCTGAAAGCCTGCTTTGCACTCTTTCAGACACTTCAGAAGGAGAAAGACATGCATTCCCTCCAGCAGGACACGTAGCCTGTAAATGAATGCTATCAACTCATCTCCAAGAAGATCACACAAATTTCACAATCATGACAAAGGCAGGGTGTCAAACCTTGGCTTTCAAAAACAATCGGTCAAAATTCAAAGGAGCTCCATTTTTTCCTTCCATATGTACAGGATCCATGCCATCATCTCCATAACGAAATTGAACTACACATCCACTTGCACTCCGTACCGTATCATCATAATGGATAGATAGGTCCTCAAGTGCTTTTATCAATCTTCGTGACATGTATCCAGTGTCAGCCGTTTTTACCTGCAATAATCAAAGCAATATAATGGTTTTAAAGCCCAAAGATGACTTGCCTTCTGGTTGATTTGACTCAGAAACCCACCCAAAGCATAAGGTAGCAGCAATAGTGTCAACCTAGGAAGCACAAACACTTCATTTGGGGTGTTGTATCCATGTTGTACCAATGTCATACTGGTATTGTACCCGCCATGTCATGTTATAGTTACAAAAATTGTTCATGTCACCGTGTCATACCTATACTCATATTAGTGTCCATGCTTCCTAGGTGTCAACCTTAGGGAACTCCCCCCACCCCCCCTTTTTTCCTCCTCTCCTCAACCCTAGAGGCCACTCATTGCTATGGCCAACCATGGGAGATAGCCCTCTCCATATTTTAGCCTACCCCCTCACCATCCCTACCCCCACACCAAGAATTAAGTTTCCCATCAAAAACCTGGCAGTAATAATTTGTTGATTTGGTCAAGTTCGGCTCAAATTTTTGCCTTTGGAGACTCCAATTTTTTCCTTAATGGTAATTTTTATGCACAAAGAATTGATTGAACAAGGATGGCAACTCTGCATGTCTATGGACTTTTCTAATGGGTCGCAGGAGGGAGCAGGAGTCTTGCAAGGAATGCATAGATCTGTCTTTTTCTCATTGTTTGTAGTAAAAAATTCCAAAGCAATTAGCAGAAACTTTTAAAAGATAAAAGACACAGAAAAAAAGGGTAGTAATTGAATAAATTATTAATAGGGATTGGGATAGGGATAGGGTAGGTAGAAGATAGCTTTTTCCAATTTGGGTTTTCTCCCTCTTGTTTCTGGAAGAGGTTGATTATGTCTTTAAGAGGTATACGAGCTCACTTGCTTGTGGCTGATCAGCCATTGGAAAATCATATCATATACAAAATCATATCATATACTATATAATAAAATTTGGGTCCTAGAAGCCATGATTGCACCAAGTGGTTATTTCTTCACCATGACAAGTGGCTACACTCTCATTAATTATTACAACAGTTTTTTAAAATTAATTGTTAGGATATATTTCCTTGAATTTTTTTTTTTCAAGGATAGTTTAATATAGGCAAAGTCCATTATCTAAGTTTCAATAAATTTAAAATTCTATTACCAAAAATTTCAACAACAAAAAGTTAAAATAAAATTTAAAATTAGTTTTAATTCATCAAATTAATATCCAAACTCATTTCCAAGTGAACTACAATTTTTTACCATTATTGTAGTCCTACAACTAAAAGACTTCTAAAAAGGAAATAATTCTCAATTAAAAAAAAGTAAAATGGATAATTGAAACAACTTAATTACCTATAAAACATATCCTTAAGGTACATTATCTCTTTGTTCTAATCACATTTATTGCCCTTTCATTGGTAAAATTTACCATCATAAATTTGCTTTTTGTTATTTCTTTTTTTTCACATTTTGCAATATATTCAATTACTAACCGTCCAAGTCTATTATGAATTACATAACTTTTACCTAAGTAGAATTCTAATAGAACATTTTAAGGGATCACCTTCATTTTTTTTATTTTTTTTGGAAAATCACCAACTTTTTGTCCTTAATCATATGATATAACATGCTAATATAATAGAAGTTTGGGCTTAAAAGCCGTGGTTGCGCCAAGTGAAAATCATAACTAATTTCCATGTGTACTGCAACTTTTGCTATTAACTTAATAACCTTTTTTTTTTACAATATTAACTTAATAACTTTTACTTTTTTACAGTTTTTTAACACATCTCTCTTCTTCTTATCATTTTTTTTAATTGAATTATCCTTATTAGCTTTTGAGGATAAGCTTTGGATAGTTTTAATCTGTATTTTGAGGATAAAAACAGGATAAATTAACATAAAATAAGTTTATCCTTTTACATATGATTTTGTGTAAGGAAAAAAAATTATAATATATAACATATTTTATATTTAAAATATATTTTTTTTATTTACATATGATTTTAGATTAAACCATGCATCGCACATGCATAATACTAATAATCAGTAATTTTTCACACATGATGCTTATATTCAAAGTAGTATCAGTGAGAGAACAACCTAGCCACAAGTTGACAACTCCTTTCACACTCACGAGAGTGATGCAACTCATGGTACATCTTCATAGCAAAAGAATAACAAAAGCTTATTGTTTTGATTATCTTCAGAGTAAAAGTTCCACAAAGTTTATGATAAAGCCATATCATGCAGCTAGGAAAATTGGTAAAAACACTACATATAGGTCTAAATTTCCACAATTAATCATAATTGGAAAGCTAGGTAGAATAGTTATACCGCCGTATCCACAAGGCCTTCTCGTCCTCCCATTGTATGGAAAAAAAATTCAGTGGCTGTCAAACCACTATAGAAAGAATTAGCAACAAAGCCTTTGGCCTGCATCAAAAATAACAAAAGGTCTCTAAATACTTCAATACACATGATTTGCAAATTAGATGAACAAGTAAAACAATATAATGAATCTATATCCATGTTATCCTAATATTCAATAATTTAAATATATACTTTAATTATCTAACTCGACAAAGAAATGGGGATTTAGATAATTTTTGGAGGAAGTTTCAATCATTAAACAAATCATCATTCGTCTTCTCAAAATGCATTACCCAATTAACCACAAGATTTGTACAACTATATGCTAATGCTCCTTGGAGCCATAACAACAAAAATTAAATCTTTTTTTTTTTAAAGTAATAAAGCTTGATTGATATAAAAATAAATAAAAGTCACCCAATATAGAGGGAGTATATGGGGACCATACAATCACGTAAATTACATAAATCTATCAAATCAACAATTGAATATAAAGAATGACACCACAAAATTGACAACCAATCCAATAAAGTTCTAAAGAAGAATAAAACTCGAGATCAGGCATAGTTCACTTTGTATCTTCAAAGCTCTTATTATTTCCTTCCCTCCAAACACACCACATCATACAATTGGGGGCAACCCATGGTTTAATTTAAAAACCCATGAAAGATAGATGAACACTTACCAAAAGAAAATTGAAAATAGAGTTGCATCAAATGAGTCTTTTTCTTCTTATTTTGTTTATAGGTAAGGTTACACACCTAGAGAGTCTTGAACTCGTGACCTCACTCTCCATCTCATTATATGAAGGTAAAAAGAGTGATTTGAGCTAGCATTCATTTGCCATATTAGTTTTTGTGTTATGAAAAAGATCAAAGGTGCATAAGATATTTTGAAAAATATATAAAAAATGAAAATTCATTAAAGCACTATTCTTGTACATGGGAGAAGCCGAAAGAAGTAAACTAAAACTTTGAACAAACACTGCAACCCGGTCCAAGAGAATCTTAAAAAAAAGAAGAGTTTAAGGTTTGAAACTGTTTTTTCTGAATCCTCAAAATGCTAGTTATTCCTCTCCCACCAAATGCACCACATCAAACAATGAGGGACAACCATCCAAATGGCACTATTCCAACGCCACCCAAACTTTCCTTGCCAGGATAAGGGACACACAATTGTTGAGATCCAAAAATGCCAAATGGCCAACTCTGCCAAACTCTAGGTATCCCTACCAGGATTAAGCTATCCTTATCCAAAATAAGGAACAACCTGCACTGTGATCCAAACACGGGTCTTCCCTGTCTTCTCCAGCTGACAACTTCACTGGTGGTACTCAGAATTTTCTGAAAACCCCTAGATCAACATAACTTATCACCAAGTTAGAGCCACTCAAACTTGCAATAGTTTCCTTCAAAAACCACCAGTAAACCATCGTTACAATGTCAGAATTGTCAAGGCAATAGCCGGAAACACCTAATAGCCTTGGAAATCCACCAAACCTTGCCAAACAAACCACCAAGCCAACATCCAGACACTCCAGTCAAACAGTGACAAACATCAGCTTTGATAACGGTGATGAAGAAGACAGTGTTCCAACATGTTCAATCACCTTCCAACATCATCAAAATAGTAAATCTTCAACCCAAAACCATTAAAGCTAATCAAGGTAATCATTGAGGCTCAAAGAAAAAAACTGAAATGGACAAGAACCAAAGACAAGAATGTTAGGAATTCAAATATGTTGCCCTGATAACATTTTGAAAAAGGTAAGAAAACAATAAAAATGATATTTACAGTAAGGAGGCACTGGAAACTCTTGATGCTAAGCCCTTTTACCATTCATTTCTTAGATAGGAAAGGGTGGTTACAATAGGACAAAAAATATTCTTGTATGGGACAGCTGGTCAGGGACACATCATCACTAGAAACTTCTTAAAAACTTCCCAACCCTTCCAAAAGAGTAACACCCATACAACACAAAAGTACAACTCATAATAACATCTTTCTATTTCTCTAACAGCATCTATGGCACAAATAGCAATGATTTCGCAGCCATGATGGCAAGGGTAGACATTTAAAGTGGCGAAGCATATCTTATTTCAGACGTACCTCCATTAATACAAGGAATTTAATATCTTTGAGCTCTCCTTAATGCTAGGAGCCAAGGATATCACAGAAAGAAAACAATTTGCTAAATGTGGGGTATAATAGTGGTGATATTTTTGTTCTCTTAAAGGTTTCATATCAGCCCTTTTATTTTTTTTCATTCTTAAATTTTTTTTCTCATTCCCATTGAAACCAATGAATAAAGGCCAGCCAGCCCCTCACAAATCTAAACATAAATAAGCCAGTCGATAGGCATGTCATTTTAGAATAAACGACCTTGTAACGTAAAAAATATAGCCACCTACACAGTATAGGTGGTGATAAAAAATAAAAAAAAAATTCAATGCAAAATACTACGTCATTGCCAATGTATTATAGATCTGCAAATCCTATTAATTTATTTATATTTTTATTTTTTGTCATAAATTGCCCTTGTTACTAATCATTCACTGCTCATCCATAATCATAGAGATACCTTCAAAAACCATTCATGATAAAGAGCTGCAAAACTTACTGATTGGGGTACGAGATCCCAAATAAAAATTAGGATAAGAACATAGCAAGCTCTTGCATAATTAAGACATTCATGATAAAGAGCGGCAAAACTTACTGCAGGTGTTTTCGCTTTTCTAGGGAAATGAGGAAGGCTCCGATCTATGAATCCATTAGGAGCACGACGACCCCCAACTGATTGCTGGCCAACACAAGCAATCATTTGGCTGATGTTGATAGGAGATCCTTTGGAACCGCACTGGGACATAATCAAAGGACTATTTCTCCAATGTAATTCTTTCATGCAGACCTAACCAAAAAAAAAAAACAATATATATATAGTTGCTCCTGTAAATTAGTTTAATGAACTTCAAATGCTGATAGCAAGGGAAGCCTTTCAAACAAAAAACTTCTCCAACACTTGTTATCAGAAACATACGATTGCAATACTTGAATATTTATAATTAGCATTCCTTAGAGGAATCCTTAAACAAATACAAGTACCAAATTCATCAAAATTAAAATAAAAAAAAATTTTAGAACTTTACCTTGCCAGTTTCGTCTCGAATATTATTTAAAATTCTAGTTATCTCAGCCTCCAGTGTTTGAGCAGCATCACATCCGGTTTCAGGCGGTAGCTTTCCTTCATTGTAAGACTTTATTTTCTCATGGCAACCTTGATAACCTCTAAAGATTGTTTCCAGTCTCCTTTCATTCAAATATTTACTTGGTTGGACATCATCAATCCCAATTGAGAACCCATGGTTACCTATCCACCGCGCACTGCACCCAAGGCACTTTACACAATTATTCACATGAAACTGTTGAATCTACATTTCATTGGATCCAGATGTAATATCATCAAAAATGAGCATCACATATCCCCATAGACCATTTTAAGTGAATTGCAATTACAGACATTCTACAAATACAACAGTAAGTTACACATATTCAACTGCGGTTATTATACAAAGTTCCCCAGGAAATAGGATTCGGGGATAAAAGTATCAGCAAACTTTCTGGCATGGATTGAGTGCCCAAGGTGGTAGTTCACATCCTGTAGTCGCATTTTGTTTTATTCTCTTCAAAGTGAATTTTAGAGGTCATATCTACAACACATCCTTGTTTATCATATCCTTCACTAGTTCAACCCTCACTGTTCTAGAGTTCGCTCCACGCCTTTCACTCTTTCAACTTATATTATATATAACAAATATCCCCACCCCATCCCCCCCCCCCCCCCTCCCCTCGCCCCCCAAAAAAGTAATAACTTACATTATAACTTTTCATCATCTGACTCCCAACGCAAAAGGCAAAATCATTTTAGGAAATTCTTCCCCAATATTTTCATTAATAAGTGCCAACCCCACTTTAAACATATAATGCCATCCTTTCCATCTTGGCATTCTCATTTTATGTAGTTTGCCTTGACAGTTTTATTAAAATCAAGCTTCAACCTTAAGTGAATTTTAAAATCAAACTTCATCCACACTACTCCAATAGTCTAATTCAACGGGAAACATTCTCCTCACCTTTATGAATTACAAAAACAGCTTTTATTAGACTCCTCTAGTTCCTAATAGGGTTGTAGCCCCCCCTTATTGAGTAAATCCCACAGATTTGATAGTTATGGTTTCAAGATTCACTTTAGCTCGTGTAATAAGAGTGTTTCTTTTCCTTACCTAACATTTTGTATTTTCTGGAACAATTTTTTTAATTAAAAAGAAGAGAACAAATTCAAACCATTACCATACCTAGATACCTTTTAAAATTTTAAAAATCATACTTTACCAAGCCCAACCCTTTCCTCAATCACACAATTCAATCATAAGAACCAAAAATTTCAACTAATTACCATTCACATCACTGTTCACAGCTTCCAAGATTTCTCTTCACTTAACATAATTCACCCAAATCCATTCTGTCTCCAATTCTACAAATTTGTCTTACTCTAACAAACTGAAAACTAAAATTGCAATGTGAAACATCAATTTCAGTCAGCCAGAAAGTTCCCCACAACTATCAACTTCTCTTCCATAAAATCTCATAATCAGTTTCCACCCACTTTCTTTTGCAAGACATCCCATAAGCTCAAAGGTCTCAAGATTGTCCCAAATAGGTGGACTTTCCCACTAACTTCATTGGAACTTATGCAGTTGCAGGATGGAAGCATAAGAGTACGACTAATTATATAAAAACTCCATTGCTTGGACCATTGACAGAGGAGATTATTTAACTAAGCGTCACTTGTTGATCCAATTTGTTCAAACAAAAGCTTTTGGAATGATGTTGATGGACCCCCCCCCCCCACCCCCAAATTTTTACAGATATATATGAACATTATTCATAGATAGTCACTGTACACCATTTGAGAAGCCTTTATCCACTTCATAAAATAAAAAAATTAAAAAAAAAACACCGTCAGAAATAAACAAGCAATATGTCTGCTATGTCTTGACTAGACATAATCAGCATTGACACTAAATTATCCCATAAAGCACATCAAAAAATGTATCGAGAGAGAGAGAGATGACAAACATTTACTGCCATGCTATAATGAGATACAAGATTTCAAACGATCTCAAACACAACTAGCCAACAAAGAATAGTATCACATCAAAACCCACAACTTGCCCACATGATGAGCTGCAAGCAATGGAGTTGTGGACACACTATTTTTACTCCACCACTCACAGCTCGCCACGTGGGCAAGCTGTGGCAAAGTTGTGGGTTTTATTGTGGTACTAGCATTATTCGCCAACAAAATCAAATGCTAGGTTTGCTATGTAGAAGCCGCAAGCAGAATATTATCATAAAACAAGCAGAGAACATTAGGAGACAAGCCAGACTTCGAACTAAGTAAAGATAGCACCTAACAAGAATAGAAAATTAGAGAGAGGTAAACAGACAGAGACAGAGAAACATAATGCATCAACATGAAAGATTGAAATTGGTCTTTCCAAAACAATATGGTATCAGCAAGGACAAAAGGATTGCAGTGGCAGATCTTATGAAAATTTCTAATGGTGTTCTTCAATGGGACATGCATTTTATATGACCTGTCCAGGACTGGGAATTGGAGTCATCGTCAAATTTCTTAGAGATGATTTATTCTATTCCACAAGGTGGAGCTGGGCATGACAAGATGGTTTGGAACCTTGATAAGAGCAAAGGATTTACAATGAGTAGGTATTATCGTGCTTTGAACTCTCCCGGTGACACGTCTTTCACATGGAAGAGCATTTGGAAGGTGAAGATCCCGCCTACAGTAGCTTTCTTCTCCTGGACAGCAGCCCTAGGAAAAATATTGACTATTGACACTTTGTGTAAGAGGGAGCATTGGGGTTTTCGATTGGTGTAATATGTGTAAATGTTACAAAAAAATGATGGATCACTTATTGCTTCACTGTACTATTGCTTTGAATTTATGGTCTATGTTGTTAGGGTTGTTCGGAGTGAATTGGGTCACACTGAAGTCACAAGGACAATTTGGAAATCGTTGAGATGGTATTATTCAGAAAGCCTCTCCTCATTGTGTGATGTCATGTATTTGGAGAGAGACGAATGCTTGAAACTTTGAGGACATCGAAAGAAGCATGCCAGATATTGTTCTTTTTAAGAACTCTGTAGCATTGGATTTGGATGTCCACTATGAGTTGTGTTTCTTTATCTTCAATTTATGATTTGATCGATATTTGTAACTTGAGGAGTTGATCGTATTGTCCCCATTCATATACATCCTGTATACTTTGGGCGATCCATTTTTTTTTTATATTAATAAAATTCTATTACTTATCAAAAAAAAAAAATTATAGATGATAAGAGGCTTAAATCAAGGTACATATAATTCAGCATACAAGTTAAATCCCTGTTGGAATAAATCACTAAAAAGTAAAAAAATAAAAAAATAAAAAAATAAAGAGAATCCATGTCACCAAACAATAATGTAAAATATCATTAACTTTATTTATTGTTAAGTAATAAAGTTTTATTAATGTGAAAATTCACCTCATGCTCACGATGATTAAGACAATGTGTAAAAAATTTCAAAAACCATGCAGAAAGGAAAGAGTCGTGGAACTCTAGCTGAGAATTACAACATGTAAAACCCCACACTCTCTAGGCCAACCAAACAAAGTACGAATAAGCACGGATTGCAATTCCTCTTGAGTGCACACAATATTCTTAAAGGTGTGTTTATTACGTACCAACGAACATAGAAAAGTAAGGATATAGATATGCACTAAAAAAGCTTAAGCCATAGCATATTTTATAAATTTGGATCAAATTATATTAAACACCAGCAAGATGGACAGATTGCAATTTTTCTTGAGAGCACACAATATTCTCAAATGTGGGTGTATTATGTTCCAAAGAACATGGAAAAGTAAGGATCCAGATACGCACTTAAAAAGCTTAAACCATAGCATATTTAATAAATATGGATCAAATTATATTAAACACCAACCAAGATGGGCTAACAGGAACTTAATTATAAAAAAAAATAATAATAAAAAAAAAAACTTGTGCTAGACAAGTACCTCAATTTAGCTAGACGATTCATGCATGTAGCAGCAGCATGTGCTTTGTAGTCTCTAAGAAGAACAGAGAAAAGTCCGTCCTTATTTCCGTTTCCTGCAATGAAGTTATATTATGTATATAAGAGCATACACATTGACTAAACAAAAACAAATCCAAGCTAAAAGAAATTCAAAAATTAACCTTCATGATATTGCTCACAACAGAGGCCGAAAAGTCTCATTCAGATACCCAAAAAAGAGGGAAAAGCTCAAGAAACTTGGCCCCACAACAAAACCAACAATCTCAAAATAAGTTTATAAAAAGCACTAATGAGCAAAGAAAATAGTGTCCAACTCAACTCACATTTGCAGAAAAGACAAACATATGACTATACAACTTGGAAAAAAGTTGTAACTGCTGCTTTTTTGTTTAGAAAATGGGAAAAATCAGAATACCCTTGCCTAGTGTACTCCACAAAAAGCAAATTTCCTGATTATTAAAAAAAATTCCATTTTGCCACTGCAGCCAGTTTCAGTGCACCAGTTAAGATAATGTAAATATCAACTGATTTCTGAATACATTTTAAAAACCTTAAATATTACACTCAAACAAGAAATCAGCTTTTGACAACTGCCAAAGATACTGTTTGAAGACTGAAAAAATCTGGAAAATGAATTTCAACCAAAAAAAAATAGTGATACTAGTTGAGAGGAAGAATAAAATGCGGAATCCACAAGTCATGATAATAACTGACCTAAAGTCGCTTTCCCAAGCTGTCCAGATAATAGCTCGCTATTACGGAAGTAGACAAACCCATCATTAGGGCACATGGCTTCTTTTTCTCTTTCTCCTTCTTTATTAGGCTTAGTGTAGCTTTTCTCCTTTACAGTAAGATTTACATAGACTCTTACATTTGCATGTGGCCTCACTAAAACACTAAATAATTGCTTGCCAGTCCAAAGCTCTATTGGCTGCAGAACAATTACACTTGAATCAATGATGGAAAAAAGAAACCTGTTATTCCCATAAGACATCCATTTCCTTTCTCAAAGAACCTTTGATAAACTATCACCAATCATAAAAGCTTAAATTTTTTGGAATCAAAGAATTTATTCACTTAATCATTATTCTAGGCTCCCACTCACATGTGGACCCTAACTCTCCCTCAATAAGAGGGGCCTAACACGTGGAATTTTTAAGTTTTAAATGGGAGGCAGAGTGGGGACTGTGTTTGCACTCAAAACAACAACTCTTATACGATGATAAACTACCACTTATCCCAAAAGCATAAGTTGTTAGGAAATGATGAAATTAATCATTTAACCATTATTCTTACAACTTCTTTTCCAAAGTCCCAACATTATGCATGACTGTTATTCCACCACCAGAAGAAGAATAACCATGCCACTATAGACATACTCCCTCAACATCAAACTAAAAATCTCAGAGATCAAACAGAACAACATCATCATAGAACACAACGAAGACATTGCTTTCAGTTCAGGAAGGTTGTCAACAAGAAAAATACTAAATATTGTCTGAAAGGAAATATCAAATAGGTGCAGGGCCAGCAATCTGCAATTCCATGGCAAAAAGAATAAGAGTAGTATCTCTTCAATAGCTGCTGAAGGACGTGAAGATTTATAATATTTTGCAAACTGCTATGGAATATAATTTCCACACGAGTAAGTGCAATGTGTATACATCAAAAATGTTTCCTATGAAATATTTTTCTTACATATAGTTATAATTTCAATCAATTAAGGATACAAGTAGCAAGAAGAAGAACAAAGCATATAAGAATATATACAAAAATAAAAATAAAAACACTAAAAATGTAAATAACAAAACCTGCCTCTTAGACTGGATATGAGATTCAAACACAGGGTAAAGCAGATTGAGCCAGGAAGGGGGAAAGAAGGGGGGGGGGGGGGGGAGGGAAGAGACTTCGGGATTGTAACATTCGTATATATTTGTATATGTATCACTTCAATACAGAAGAAATATAATACGCACAAACCTTAAGTATTGCAGGAGTTGGCAAATCAACAGGATCCATGCCATCCACCATATAAGAACACATAAGAGAAAAAGCTGCACGGTCATAAAACGTGTCCTTCCTTGTTATGAGAAAAGAAGACGTTAGAAAATCTTGAGTGGAAGCAACCAAAATCTCTCCATTTTTTGGTGTACATAAATTGTTTTGCACCTGACAAACACAAACTATTACAAAAGAACAAGATACACAAACTAGAAAAACAGGTTCAACATATGAAAACAGCCCCTTTCATAAATGCACATTTCCGACCTAAAATGTTTATTCCTCAAATCTTTATCTAATTGTATAAGGCTTCAGGTCTATTCTCTTTTGCCAATTTTATTAAGATGCTTGACAGATGACTTTTAGAGCTTAACATCAGTGTACCATTTGTATACATCTTGTGTACATGGTTTACACCCCTTTGCCCTTAATGAAGTATGCACATATTAAAAAAGAATAATAGATAGTGGCCTTGAGTTTCTTAACCCTGAATTAATATATAATGCCAATGAGCTCCAACTCAAATAGCATCTCCAATCCTTGTAACTTGTAGGCGCAAGCTGACAGGTGAGGTCTTGCATTAAAGACTCACAGAGTGCCAATGTAATTACCAATAGAGTGAGTGAGCAAGTTAACTCAAGTTGAAGGAACAAAAAAGGAGGAAGGCCTAAAATAAAATTACTATAAGTCGCAAAAAAAAAGACATGTCAATTAAGGAGGTGACAGTGAATATGACATTGGATAGGATAGAATGGTGAATAAGAATACGTTGCTGACCATGATTAGTCCATTGAGGATCCATAGTCAACTTCAGAGTTTTGAGACTAAAGCTTGATTGTTGTCATGTATATATGTAATGGTAATACATGATCAGATACAGCAGTAGTTAAAGACCACGTATACTATACAAAATCTCTAATTCAAATTGAACTGTTCAGTCACTCAGTGTTGTATTACGCATGTAAATAAAACTACCACCATCATCTTCTTCATTACTTCGGTAAAACTCATGGCTTCAAGACATGTCATATTTATCTATCACTGTCCCTTTCAACAGTGACAAAGGATCATTTTAAGACAAATTATGATTTGGCATGCATAATCTTTCACTTTACTATCCAATATATGAGAGATCAATTCTAAAATCATTGGATGGCATCAAACACATCACAGAATTTGGATCCAAAACATGATGGGTACACAGTCCCACAAATCTAAATGACAAGAATTTTACCCCCATCAACATAACAGCTTCAGTTCGAGCCTCCTCTGTTTGTGGGACATGCATATTCATCTCATCACCATCAAAATCAGCATTATATGGATTGCACACAGATTCATTGAATCTCAATGTTCTCCAAGGCATAACTCTTGCCTGCATGCAAAATGATAAAATGTAATCAGATAGTGAAATAAAAGTATTTGTTGCGCAATGTCACAAACCCTATATTTAATTTAATCACCCTATGACACATGATGGACATCCGATGCAAGCTTGGCTGTCTGTTGAAAAGGACAATGTCCCCATCTTCTAAATGACGGTGAACTATATCACCATATCTCAGTGCATCAGCAATTTGCTTTTTAGCACCATAAACTGGGATCCTGCAGCACCAAATAGTATATCCCCATCATTACCTCAAGTATTTGCTTCTAAGAAAACAAGAGAATTATAAGCCTTGCCTCTTACTCCCATCAGCATTTATGACCACTTGTGCGCCAGGGTATTTATCACGGCCATTACTGACACGTTGCCTCAACTTCTCTATATTGTGGTGAGAAACACGTTCAGGATAAGATAAGATTCGAGCCATTTGGATGGGGATTGCAACCTAAACCCAACACACACATTAAAGAAAAAAATCAACAGCAGGTACAAAAACTGCAGAAAAGTTGTTCAAGTTCGGGTACAATGCCTTACCTCAGTAATTTTCAGATTCGGGTCAGGTGATATAACAGTCCTGCCAGTATATTCAACACGCTTCCCTGACAAATTCCCACGAAATCGCCCCTGCTTCCCCTTTAGGCGCTGAAAAAAGCCACCTAATGGCCTGGAAGCTTGCATTGCTAATGGAACATGAACGTCACTATTTATGTACTGTGCGACCTCAAGTTGAAGAACATCCCAACCAGCCTGAGCCAAAATTCTAAGAATAAGCATAGAATAAAGACATTACAGGACCTTTAAGTAATATTTATCATCCCATTAAAATTTCTGCCAATGCCATAGTGGAAAGAAATTAATGCAGGAATCCTAACTGTAATATAAAAATATGCAAAACCAGCCTTCTCCTTTACTCACACTTTAGAATCAAGGTTCATACATAACAAGGTTTCATTGAAAGTTTACAGCAACATCAAAAAAACAAACAATAATAATGGCAATGGCTTTTAATACAGACTGAAATCAGAACAAAGGACAGCGAGAGCAACATCCTTACAACACATGGAAAAGAAGAAATCCAAGAAATGAAACAAACAACAGTTCAGACATAAAAGGAAGAAGCTTCCAGCTGGTTAAAGCTGAGCAGGAGTCCTCATGGGGATTGAGTGAAAGGATAAGACTCAGAAATGAGGTCAGGCCTTCTCTAAATTTTGAGATTGGGGATGGAAGCTTTATTTCACTGTGGTTGGACTACTGATGGCATCCAGATGGAGTTATCCATACAAGGTTCAGCTTCTGGGTAGTGTATGACGCAGCTAGCAACTTGGAAGCAAAGGTTTCTAGTGTTAAGAGGAAAAAATTGGTGCTGGAGGCTGGCAAGATTTGAAGCACTGGCGGCTATCCAAAGTAAGCTGCTATTGATTGAACTTGGTGAACATGACAAGCCTATTTGGCTTCCCTCAAAATCTGGTAAATATTCTAGTGCAGAGCCATAGAATGCTCTCAGGTTTAAGCTTCCTGAAGTTGAATGGTCTAGACTCGTATGGTTTTCAATGGAAATCCCTAGACGAACATTCATAATGCTGTTAGCACTCAAGAGTAGGTTAACTACAAGAGATAAGCTGATTCAATGAGGAGACTCGAAGATACAACTTGTCTCTTCTGTAGGAGATCTCTGTAAAGTCATAATCATCTATTTTTAAGTGTTCCTTCACAGGATGTCTATTGGAAGAGGTCATGAAGCCCTGTTTGCTCTGCAAACCAGAAAAAAGTTGGGAAGCTTGTTGAGTGAGATTAAAAAAGACTGGAAGGAAGAATTTGGGGGCTGCTCTGTGCAAAATTTCTTGGAGGCTACAGTATACCACTTAATGTCTCAAAGAAACCTGAGTATCAATGGAAGGCAGACTAAAGCTGAGGAGAGTATTATGCACATCAAAAAAATGGGAAGTCAGAACTCAGATTTCTCGAAGAGGGAAGTTTTGAAATTATGATTTGAATAGGGCACTTTGTTGCTCTTGGGGGATTCCTGTCTCCATACTTGACAGGAAACCCAAGTAGTTTTGCAGTGGAAAAGGGTTTTACTGTTAGTTAGGAAGTGTTCTTTGAGGTTCCAAGCACCTTGATGCTCTGCAGAGTGTTTAGCATTCTGTTTCTTAGTTGTATTGCCGGATTCCATTTAATAAAAATTCTTACTTGCTCCAAAAAAACACTACACATCTACAAATTACGTATAAACTGTCATGAAGACCAACCAAATACCGGCTACAATGATCCTCCATTTGGAACACATTTATTCAATTTTTTTGCAGGTTTATGAATAATGTTAAGCACCAATAGGGGCTGTAATCTTGAAAACTTGACTTAAACTTCACACATAAAACACCATCTCCATGACAAAGGCTCCTATATGGTCCATTCCTTATACGCAATTTTGTTTGGGTTCTAACTACTGAAATTCAGAGTGACCTATCCAGCTCAAAGCCTCATCATACATCTGTCTATGGCTAAGACATTAGGTAAGCAATTGAAACTCTGTCATCAAGACTACAGAGAAGTGAGCAAGAGAGGAACACTGTTGGGGAGACTCCAATTGAGGGGTTAATAATAACATATGGGGGACACCACTCAACCCAAAAGATCAGGCCGATGGGTTTGGGGCAAACTGTGTTATATCAACCACTCACTCTTTTGATTATTACTTAATATGGGACTTCACTCACACATGTATACCCAACAATCTCTCCCTCACATGTGAGTCATTGTCTCTCTGTAGGCAAAGGCTAGTCAATGCCTTGATCTCCAGCCAGGAATCATAGATTCTTCCTGGCGATCAGGGCATACCCTGAATCATATATATCAATCTATTTTAGATTCATAGATATTAATTGCCACCTTACACGTAAGAACCCATGGATTCAGACTCCAACAATTGACAATAATAATAATAATAATAATAATTGTGATATTCCAAGAAAATAATAACAACTACAACAATAGTTATAACATCACACTCATTCATGAGGAGCCAGTATGTATGGAAGTTTTGTTTTTTATAAGTCAGCACATATGGAAGTTAATTGGCAAACACAACAGCAAAGGGGAAACAAACACTATATAAGAAAATAAAAATTAAATAAAACACCATGATATACATCACTTATAACAAGCAACCTTACAGTAACATTAGAGTATTCAATGTCGGACAAAGTTGTGCGTGAAAGGGTTCAAATTCCTTTATCCTACCAGACGATTGGATGCAGTGCTTGCTTCTAATAACTCCTGACGAAGGCTAGCATTTGCCTGAATAATTCGCTTTAATCTCTCCGTAATATCATTTTCATTGCTGCAATAGGCAAAAAAAGAAACCCATAGCATAATTTACAAACTATAACATCAACAGAACAGTCACAAAGGACAATCTAGTCAAAAAATTGAGAACTGAAAACTGGCTAGAAATAAGTACACTTCAATCTATTCTTTCTGACCTTTGAGATCCACTCATGATAACAGAAGGACGAATAGGAACAGGAGGTACTGCAATGTTTTCCGTGATGAGTTTCTCTGGTCTATCAGAAAGATAAAGCAACTCACAATCCTGCAATAAAAAGAAATTGTGAAATTTTATGATAATAAGAAAAATGATGCAAAGAAAGTGTAACAAATTTCACTTTAAAATTCTAAGCACCACATATTCCTGTACTAAAAATAAGAAAATCGTGCAGAAATTAATAAAATGCAAATGGGAATAGAAGCATACCTCATCCACCATCTTTTTAAAAAGAGCAAGAACCTCAACAGTGTCGAGATTAAAAGTAGGTGCACTGAAGACCGTCTTAGAATCTTTTGTGTGACAGATTGCTGATCTAAATTCCTCCATAGTTCCATCATTAGAGTTTGGACGCTCATGATTAAAGCCCAGGATAGGAGGACCAGCTTTCTTCACCAAAGCTTTTATATAATACATAACATGGAAATAACCACAAGACAGCATTATTAAAAGATTTAAAACAGTTACAGAAATCAAAACAGAGACCACAGCATCAATCCTTAGTTCTACAGCTTTATAAGGCATTTGACAAAAAGTGGCAAAGCAAGCATTCAAATAACAAAGTCAGAATTAATGGGGAAAAAAACAATAGATAACAATTAGCATAGCAAACGGCACGCTTCTCTTTCATCTTGACGATTATAAAAACATCAGAAAAGTAAAATCCAAACCATTTATATATCCGCATCTTGAGCACTTAAATGCTTTCTTGGAACCTGTCAAGCTATTGCACTTTTTTACAATCTCTTTCAGTAATTCGGCCTTCTTCAGAGCCTCTAATCTAGGATTCCTCATCTTCTTCAAAAATTCTTTACGTATGTCCTCCACCAAAAGTATGCGAGCACATGACTGTAGATAAACCTTTGGGATTAAGAACTAACTAGACCAACATAATAAGCAATAGAAATCAAAAGAATATTTCTTTTAAAACAAATTCAATAATTACCCCCCTCCCCCCTCTTTCCCTCCCAAAAAATCTCCCTCGAACAACTGGGCTTGAGACAGAGAGCTGAAAGAAAAAAGGCACTGTATGGAAACCTTCTACCCATTGTTCTATGCAAAAGTAAAATGTATGTCAATCAGCCATTGAAAGGTAACTTCTGTTCTATGTGAGACTTTGGAATTTGACATTTATGGTCCGAGACCATTTGCAGCTTACACGCTCAATAAGGTTGCATCACAAGTCTAGGGCTAAGACAGTTTTTTATTTGAGTCACTAATTCTTCTTCTCCTTGTTTTTTTTTTTTGGATAGGTAATAGAGATTTTATTGAATAAAAAAGTACATCATGTTCACGATGATGAACACTTTGTACTTGAGAAAATTACATATAAATCAACAAGAAAACCTAACAGATTGTAGGAATTCAAAGTGGAAATACAATGCGAAAAAACCCAAATTTGAGACCACTCAAGCAAAGTCCCAACTAGCAGAGATTTCAAAAGATCTAAAGTTCTCTCAATACCTTCAAAAGTACAAGTACTGCATTCCCACCAAATTAACCACATTAGACAAGATGGCACCATATTCCAAATATTTGAAAAGTGTTTCCCCAACCAATTCCTCCATGCAAAAAGAAAAGCAACCATCTTCGGCATCACCCGCAGGATCCCAAACAACATAAAAACTTCACTCCACAAAGCATGAGCAAACTTACAGTGGAGCAAAAGGTGGTCCACAATTTCCCCATCACGGCGACACAAGCAACACCAGTTGGCTAGGGGCATACCTCTCTTAACAAAATTATCAATGGTAAGAATCTTACCCCTAGCTACTATCCATGAAAAGAAAGACACCCTTTTTGGTGCCTTTACACACCAAATGCTCAAGGTCCAGACAAGAAATTATAGTAAGAGCATACATCAAAAATACCAGTCCTAGTCAACTGCCAACTCGAGTTATCATCACCCTCACCACTTGGCATATTGGAATAAGGGAGCTCGAAAAAAGTACACACAGCTTCCAACTCCAAGTCATGAAAAGCTCGGTGAAATTGTAAATTCTAGCTCCTAAATCCCCCTTCTAATGCAAGAATAACCAAGTCAGAAATCCAAGCTTCTTTAGACACAGAGCAAGAAAACAGATCGGGATAGAGATCATTTAGAGGAATATGCCCATTCCAAGAATTGTACCAGAACCGAATATGATGTCCCTCCCCCGTAGCATACACCACCTATCCAAAGAAACTCTCTACACCTGCCCTAATATTCTTCTTCTTCAATTTCTGTTTTTCAAAACCAAGCAGCCCCAACAGATCAATCAAGATTCATCATTTTTCTAACCTAACTATTACTAAATCAATTAGACATCAAAATCAGCCACCAATATAGTTATTCCAGCCCAACGGTAATCCAAAGCCTATTACTTTTCTAACTTGTCAGAATATTGTAACTTTTTTCCCCAAACCAGCCCTTGAAAAAAAAAAAAAAAAAATCCTATTGCTTTGGTACTGAAAATAAAGACCCTAAGTTCTAGACTGTCCTGCATCAAAAAGGTAGGAATGCAATCTCTCAAATTGGTATGGCTGCAGGAAGCATAGGCCACCTAAAATGTAATTTGAGCTTGATCCAGTTCAGTGATTGTGAATTGCAACCCTTGTGGTTTTTTTCATAGCTCAAGGGGATTGAGACTAGGAGATTCTTTGTCCCCTCTTCTGTTCATTATCATAATGGAGGCACTTAGCAAGAACTTGGAAAGAGTGGGGAGAGGCAATTAAATATCAGGGTTTTCAGTTGGTGGCCATTCTGATAGCCAACTGAGAATCTCACATCTTCTCTTTGCAGGTAACACTTGGACATTTTGTGGGGCAGATCCAGAGCAAGTTTGGCACTTGAAAGCACTGTTTGTATGGCTTTAGATTAATTCCGGGTTTAAGATAAATTTGATGAAATCTGAACTGTTTCTGGTTGGTGGTGTGCTGAATGTGGAAGCTTTGGCTGGTATTTTGAGTTGCAAGGTAGCTCAGTTACCGATGAGATATATGGGCCTTCCCATTAGGCTTTACTTTTAAAGCAAAAGTTGTATGGAATGGTCTGAATGTGTGATAGATAAAATGGAGAGGCATTTGGTTGGTTGGGAAAAATGTATCTTTCTAAGGGGGGTCAGATTACTTTGAGAAAGATCACCTTATCCAGTCTACCTACTTATTCTTATCTTTGTTCCCTATCCTAATGAGTGTTGCCCAGGGTATTGAAAATAAAAATGGATCAGTAAATAAAAACTTTACTGAAAAAAATAGAAAAGAACAAGAAAAAATTTCCTACAAAATTACATAAATCTACAAAATCTAAAACAGAGAGTATGTCAAGATTTTCTGTACGTCTGTGAGCCAATTCAAAATTGGGGGCTACGCATTTGAGATTTGGTCCTATTTAATCAAGCTTAATTTGGGAAATGGTTGTAGTATTTTGCAATGGAGAGGAATACTTAATGGAGAAGGACAGTGGAAGTTAAAATTTCTACCCTGCCAATGAAATATTTAGGGCTCCCTCTAGGTGCTAGTTTCAAAAGTAGATCTGTTTGGATGGATCAGCTATGCTAGAACCCCTATTCCAGGGTGATTTTTGATGTTAGATCCTACTATAAAGCATTACATTCCACTACCCAATGTCCTTTCCATGGAAGACTTTATGGAAGCTGAAAGTGCCAACAAAGGTCAGTTTTTTCTTTGGACCAAGGAATTGGGAAGAGTTTTAACCACTGATAGTTTGCAAAGGTTTCAATAGTTGTGATTGAATGGTGTTGTGTGTGTAAGAAGGATGGGGAGATTATTGATCATTTACTTATTCATTGCCCCATAGCTAAAGAGTTATGGAATATGGTGTTTTTATTATTTGGGGTTCAATGGACTATGCCGAGTGGTGTTGCGGAACTTCTAGCTAGCTGGTCGAGCAAGTCTGACAGGTACGAATCTGTGGTGATTTGGAGCATGATCCCTCACTATCTCGCATGGGACATTTGGCGGGAGAGGAATGCTCGTACCTTTGAAGGAAGTGGGCGATCAGTTCATGATTTAAAGCTATCTTTACCCAATACTCTGCTATAGTGAACAAATGCTTCAGGTGTCGTTACTTTTAATTCTTTGGCTGATTTGTACTTTCCATGCTCTATAGTTTCATTGTTTTGTTGGATCCTTAGCACACTGCCTATGTGCTTTGGTTCCTTGTATGTTTTCAATTTTATTCAAGGACGCATTATTACTTTTTAAAAAAAAAAAACAATTTGTAAAAGACTGCAAGACCAACATTATTAACAACCATTTACTTTGATTAGTAAATTAAACATGCACTCAATGGATGTTAAACTTACAACCTCACCCTCTATCAAAACTTGTGAGAGGTTGAAGTGCCATTTGAGTTTTTAAAGATGCTTGCATTATGAGCACTCCTTTCTTCCAATAAATCATTTTACTTATAAAAAAAGGAGGTGCCATTTGAGCCATGCCTTATCAGCATCATCAACAAGAATGATGAAGACAAGGAAGAACTCAAGGAAAAGAAGATTAAATATACAAAGATTCAAGAATTGTGGTCTAGCTTTGATGTCAGACCTTCTCAGCACCTTTGATAGATCATTTTAGTTATTAGTGTTAAGTCTTTTAGGTTGAGAAGCTGCTGGATCAGTTTTAATTAAGTTCTAACAGAATAAGGGCAATTTGGTAATTTCCAGAAATCTGGAATGGGCTGTCCTTGGCCATACCAAAGGCCCATGAGTCTTATTTTATGTTTACATATTATTAAGTCTTTTATTTAATTATTATTAGTATTCCTATTCATTCTAGGAATAGGTTATTTAGAGTCCAAGTCCTATTAGGAAAAGGATAGCTATAGCCTTTATATAAAGTCCTTGGCATAGTGTTTTATTTATGTTATTTTCTGATTATCCCCTGTTTCAGCCCCAAACAGCCGTCAACATGCATTCTTTTCTGACCTATACTCTTAAACATCACTCCTTAGGCAAGAATTCATCAAGAAACCTAGTATAGTGCTGAACTTCTTAACAGCCCTGCATCAAAGACTTTATGTTAAACTTTAAGATTCCTATGACTAAATATCTCGAAATCATGCCCCACCAGTCACATTTTAAGAAACTAGTTACAACCTCAACATAACTAAGAAATGGAATTTTTCTGCAACCATATCTATAAAAGGCAAAAGTATGATCGATTAAACAAGTGGAGAAAAAGGTAGAGAACTCTTTCTGACCTTACAAATGCACTTCAAAATGTTCATAATGTTATCCCTATATGCAACATTGTAAACTGGGAGGGCAAGCTTTATGTATCCAAAGTGCCCCGGACAACTATCAAATTTCCCATGGCATGTTGCACATGTGCCTTCCTTATTTGGGCCCTGAAATACATAAAAGGAAAACTTTTTAAACCTCTTGATATAAGAAAAATATAGGGAAAAGAATATAAGCAAAACTACCATCTAAACACATTGAAAATGATTATCATAATATCTATGTGTTGACCATCAATTTTACTATCCCCACAAACAAAAATATATATACTTACTGAGACAGCAGCTTATGTGATAAAAGTCACGTCAACAACATAATACACAATTTTATTCATTAATGTCTTTGTAAGGTTTACACGGTAAGATTTCTAGAACCCTTAATATCACACTTTACCCTAATTACTCTTTAATTAGTATCATATCAACTGCGTCACCCTATATGTAAATTTCATCAGAATAAATCAAAGGAAGAACAAGATCGAAGTTGGATCATAGTATAGGAGAAGACAAACACTCCATTCATGTATTTTTAATTTCAGTAGCAGCCATCCTTCTTCGTTGGAAGAGAACAAGGACAAAGATAAATTGACGACAATGAAGTCAAATTGCAGTACCTTTCCATTAGAATTAAGTTTTGCAAACCCTTCTTAAATATACGTTGTTTTGATTGGTCTACATACTACATATTAAAAATAAATAAACTAAACCTCTCAACATTTTCCGGCTATTGATATTGCAGAATTCCAAACCTCCAACTTTTCTCAATTCCAACTCGTGCATACCAAATGAACTCGATGCTAGATCCACATTGAATTCATAACTAAGCTGTACACTCATGTTTCCACATCAAGAGTTTGGATCTCATCCAAGGCCGGTTTGGTTAGGCGCTTTGGGAGATAAAAAGAGCGTTTTTTAAAACTCAAAACTCTATTTTGCAGCCACAACTCCTCATAGCTTCTTTTTTTACAAATCGCTCATTTTAAACTCAAAACACAATTTTCCAACCGGTTATACAAACAAGCCCCTATTTGAGCAAAACAAATCAGAGGTTGAAACATTCATAAACACTAGAAAACTACAGTTCAGCACCAAACACTAGAAAATACGGATTGACCTAAAAATCAAAAATTCAATGCATAAAATTGCAAAATTACACACATATATACACACATGAATCATAGAGATTAGAGAGAGTACCATTCGTGGATCCAATAAGCCGCCTTCGATAGGAATTCTTGCTGCATCATAATACTGGCCTTTATATACTTGAACCTCAGCGATTCTACTGATCTCCGATTCGGATAACGTGCTGAAGTTCATGCTTTGTCTACAAAATTCACAGCAACATACAAATCATTAAATCAACAATTAAAACCAAAAAATAAATAAAATATGATGAAAGAGAATGAAATTGAAGCAACAGTGAGAGATTCTCACATCTTGCGGGGCCCAACATCTTCAATGTAGGGCTGCTTAGTGAAGACTATGTCTTGCGCTTGCACAATCATGTTTGATTCAAAACCGTTGAGAATGGAAACGGCGTGTGGGGTTTTGGGGTTTGGGGTTTTAGGTTTTAGGCGCGAAAGTGCGAAACCGTCAGTAGGGGTGTGCAAACCATCACCGGAGCCGACGAAACCGACCGGCACCGATCATCCCGCACCGATACGGGCACCGACCGACGGAGCCGATGCCGGCGATCGGAACGCGAACGGAGCTCCGACGCCGATGCGGTGAGGACGTTGGAGACGCGAAGCGCACACCGATGAGCGCCGAACCGGACCGATTCTCAGACGTAGATAAGAAAATATGACAAAATAGCTTCAGACTTCAGTTCAGAACTTCACATTTAAATATACGACATCGTTTAGGACCTTAGGTGCGTTCATTTGAAATTTGTTTACTAACCTGAAACGTCGTCGTATTGGCCCTATTGGGTAACTGACGTGAAACTCTAACGTGAAACTGAAACACACACACAAAAGTGACAAAACGCACCGTTTGATGTAGGGTTATAGCAGTGAGTCACTATAAATTCACTCTGAAACTCTTACACGCCTTAACTCTCTCTCTCGGTCTCGCCGCTGTTGTGCTCTCTTTCTTGATTGCGAGATAGTTCAATGGTTTTTTTTTTTCTTTTTTTTTTTCAAATTGTAATATGCCAAAATAATTTGCATACGAGCCTGTGGCCCTGTGGGGTTGAAAGTTGAAACCTCACGGTCTTTTCTTGGACCATGTAACTCTTTGTTACCTAAGAACAAACAGCCTCTAAAGGTGCCCTAAGTTTCGGTGTAAAATATTTTTCAAATGTAAAATAATTTTAAGTGAAAATATTTTTAAGAAAAAAAAATATATTTTAGTATTTGGTTGAATTTTAAAAATTATATTAGAAAATAATTTTAAGTATTTGGTAACTTTTTGAAAATACAAATTTTTTACTAGTTTCACACATTTTTCTAGCCATTTTCTCAGCTTGCAAACAAATTTTATAATAGAAAATTGCAATACATAAACTTTTAAACAAACAAAAATAAAAAAAACACTATTCTCAAAACAATAATCATTCGGTCGAACTGAGAGAGGGAGGAGGAAAAGAGAGTCATCGCAAGCTCGACAGAAAGGGAGAGGGAGATCGAGAAAGAGAGAGGTCGGTGGTTGGTGGCTCATGGGCGACGAGGCCAGTCCAGCAACAGCAGGCTTCGGCAATGCGATCTCGACGGGACGATCTCGCCGACACGAGCTCTATGGCAAGATCTCGCGGCTCGATCTCGCCGGCGCAAGCTCGACAACGCAAAATCAGTGCTGGGGTTGCTTTTGGTGCTCAATTTTCTTGTTGTTTCTCTTTTTTTATTTTCTTGGGGTGGAAATCATTTGAAGGTAAAATGAAACTTGAAATTCATTTCTGCCTTGCTGGGGTTATTTTACGGTCAACGCGGAAACTAATTTCCATTTGACCCAATTTTTTGTGCTTACCAAACACATAGGTTGGTGTAAAATGATTTCCTGAAATCCTTTTCAGTCAAAACAAACGCAGCCTAAATTTGATCCAATTGACAAAAATAGCAGATTTTGTGCTAGAGTTTGATAGGGTGCGCCAGGCCCATGCTATAGTGCATCGCATAAGGGATATGCAAAGGCCTACTAGCCATACTGTGTTGCGCCTTCACCTTTAAAAAAATTAATTTATTATCACATGGCCTAACGGGTGAAATGAGATAATATTAAATTCAAAACAGACATGGGCGGTGGGACTTGAAATCATAATTAAAGAATGTGGGATTCATTTAACTCTACCTCTTAAATCTCACCTTCTTAAAAAAAAAATGTTAAAATCTCTGATAGTTAAATAAGAGGTCTGAGATTCAATCCTCATCTATACCAATAATTAATAGAGAATAAAAAATAATAATAAGGGCATATTTGGTTCACTATTTAGTCGTATTTCAATTTTATATCTCAAAACCCTAATTTATATCTCACATCTTAATTCTCAAATTCTCCTTTAACTCCCTCTTATTGAGTTTGGCTCAAAATGTGACTTTAGTTTTCAACATTTTTAATTCAAAATGATGGATCCCACTAGTCTAGTTGGTTCAAAATGGCTACAATACTCTTACCTTAAGAAACCATGAACTCTTCTCTCTCCCACACACCTAAGAAGAAAGAAGAGATAGGTGAAGAAGCTCAATTAGTGTTTTTTCTAACCACTTCAACTAAACACATAGACCACAAATAGCAAACAAACCCACATGAACTAAAGAAGAGAAAGAATTGAAACCCATATAAGCTCATCGAGTATTCCACCCCAAAATCCAAAGATCGACGTCCTTTCTCTCTCCCTAGGTCGACAGCCCTCTCTCCCCCTATAGTGTGGATTTCCTCAAGTGGGTTCTCTCTTCCCTCTCTCTCTCTTGCGGTCTCTCTCGAGAGTTTCTTATTTTTGGGGGAAGAAATTTGTGGATTTATGTGTGATTGAACACAGTTCTAGGTCTGTATTTTTGGGTTTGATTAGTACACGTATTTGTGTTTCCAATTTTCTCTAAAATGTAATATTTCAATAAACAAAAAAGAGACCAATACCATGAAAATATGAGAGTAATGAGAAGAAAGAAATAAAGAGAAAAGAATAAAGGCAGGAGCGAAGTGAAAAAAGAAGAAGAGGAGAGTGAATTGAAGAAAGAAAATAAAAAAAGAGTTTGTCTATCATGTGAGTGTGATAAGGTGTTACGGTGGGTCCTATTACTTTGTTGTATTTACTAAAATGTCACTTAACTCATAACTTAAAATCTAGGGGGTGTTTGATAAGAGTATCTAAACAATAGTTTTCATTGTTTAAAGAACATAACATATTTCCACAACACTTTTTCACCCACACGTATTTTTTAAAAACTTAAACAACCTTACTAGAACAACGTCACCAAACGTCCCCTAAAAATACAAAAAACTTGTTTTCAACTATTATTACTCTAAACAAAAATCTCACTGGTGAGTCCCACAATTTTTGGGTGATGAGTAATAAAAACATAACAAAATGCTCCCACAATTTTTGGGTGATAGAGTAATAAAAACATAACAAAATGGCCTAAAGGTTGCTACTTTCTAAGGTACATATTTGCACAAGTAGTGCCAGATATCAGTGTTTTTTTGTGCATTTATTTTGGTGCATTTTTAGTGAGAATAGTATTATCTAATATCTATTTTCATGAATGTTATCTAATATCTATTTTGCTTTTAAAAGTTACATGCAATATTCATGAATGTTATATATGGTTAAGTGTTATTATTGCATCATCTATGAATATCATCACTGGTGCTTAGATCAACCCTCAGCACAGACAATACCAAGTTTTAATATCCATTCAAATAATTGTCAATCGTAAATAAGAGTCTGCGCACTCAAGTCAATAATCACCTACATTGACTTAATGTGAAAAAACATATGAAATTTAGACTAGAATTGGTGGGGTGCGCCAGGCCCGAGCAATAGTGCAACGCTTGGGCGACGCTCGAGAGCCCCAGTAGCAAGCTACTGTGGTGGACTCTCCCCCTCAAGAAATAAATTTAATATCGTGTGGGCCGATGACCCACATATCAGATATTAAACTGATAAGAACAGATACTACACTTGATCTTAGCCAAAAGGCCGAGAAAGGTATGATTTGTAACGTGGCTTGCTTCTCCTTTTGTCAATCGTCTATGCTTTGCTCTTCGCTCACTTACTCCATGTGGGACACAATGACCTCAAAAGAAAACTAAAAAACATACGAATGTGTTTGCCCCCTTGGCTTTGCTTCCTTTCACAGCCTTAAAACCGGAACATGATGCTTCTAAGACTGCTATGATTTTCAGGCACAAACAAAGGCAATGTGATGAAAGCTGAACATCAAAACTTCACCAACGAATCAAAAATACACAATAATGGTCCCAACTCCTCTGTGCAGGAAGCATGTTTGCAGCTGGCTCAGCACATTGAAGAGCATCGTTTTGAATAGCTACTACTATCTACTACGATCACTCACTTAGTCATGGTAATAACAGGTTTTATATGATATAATCTGATCACTTTGAGAAAGAACTTTTACCATCTCGGTTCAATGCAGCCAGCCTGCTTAGTACACAGTCCAACTCAATAAGGCAAAAGCATAACTTCGTATTACAAAGCTGAGCAAATTGAACACAATTTCAGCACCCAAAATGAAGACTTTATTAGATAAAAATTTATGATATTACACTATTATATATACTCAAATCAAGGCTCATATTCACAAATTTGTTCAAGAATATATGTCTTAGCAGCTCATTTAATAGTTGATCCTATATCTGTGATTAAGCATAATTTGTTTATTAAATAAAACGAATATAAATAAACATTTTTTCAAACCAAACACGAGTTGTTTATATACAACTCAGTTAATTTATAGTCGTACCCGAAAGACTCATGACAGTCCATTGTTTTGCTGTAGCATTATTCTGTTCTTATAAAAGTGGTTTTGGTCCTCTGAATTGATATATCATGGCTCTTTGCAATGACATATGGGCTTACCTCTTTAAGAACCTTGGTCTACTTTCTGTTGTAGGTTATAACGCACTGAATGCATTACCCATGTTAGCTACTAGACCAGGTGCGGTTTACAAATTGTTGGATGTATTGGAAATGTGTTAATGTTCTTCTTGTGCAGGACATCCTAGTGGCCAGTAGTACCTATTGCAATTTGGAATGAAATTCTTTATATTTTTTGTCATTCAATTTAGCTTTAACGAAAATGACCTTTTGGTACCAAATGGAGCTTAAAGAACAAACAGCCTTCTCTTCTTCTTTTTTTTTTTTTTTTTTTTTAAACAAAGAACAAATAGCCTTGAAATTTGGTCCAATTGAAAAAAATGTGGCCCAATGAGTAATGTGTGATACATTAAATTAGGAATAGATGAGTCACTCAACCCACCCATAATGAAAGCATATATATATATATGACAATACATATAAAAACAATAGAACAAACAGTAAAACAAGTAGAATGAAAGCCAAAAAGAATATGGAATATGGAAATACAATTATGAATATATGGCGAAAGACTGTCTTAATCTAAACATAGTCGTTGGACAATATTTAGAATAGTCAGTATTACTAAAACAAATAGTAAAACAAGTAAGATGAAAGTTAAGAAGAATATGAAATATAGAAAGTACAATTATGAATATAGTAATAGAGCTAAAAACAATGTAACAATTGACTAAAATGCATGTGAATGGTTTTATCAATCCCCAATTGATTGGAAAAATTTTCCTCCAAATTAATTTGAAGTAAAGATTTTTCATACCAAGAGCATGAGAAATTGCTCAATTCATTGGGATACCCTTATTTCACATAATTGTAATACCATGTGCAAATTCGCATTATTGTGAGATTAATATAGCTGATGTAAATAATTTCAGCAAAAGCAGTAGGAACTTTTGTGGTCTTGCATCACCATTTAGATGTGATGCAATTTAGGTAGGCCATTCGATTGCACTACATATTTTACTAATTTTTATACAATCTGGCACTTGTTGTGTCCAAGTCAAACGCCGTATTCAATATTTCAATGTGTTCAGGACCCCATCTTGGTGGCAAATTTATCATTCATGCATTTTACAGCATTTACCTCACCAAAAAATCAACTTTATCTATTACTCTAATATTAAATCAAAATAACTTATTAAAAAGTTTATCCATTACTCCAATATTTAACCCAATAACTCATTAAAAAGTTGGTGAACAAGTACGATCTATTTTTCCTATATTATATCAAAATAATCTATAATTTATCGCTCATAAAATTTATTTTATGCTTTAGTGTAAATACATTTGTAGTTGAATTTTTTTTTTACGCACTAGTTTAAAAACAAGTTTATTCTAATTTTTACGCATTAGTTTTGAAACAACTTTGTTCTGACTTCCATACATGAAGAGGACCTTAGGCCCTTCGTAAAAACGAGCCCAGACGAACATCAGATAACCCAATCAACTTTCCAAAATATATATAGACAAGCATCGGTGAGGCCCATAACATAATCGTCTCACAAATGAAAGAGAGAACCCAGTCCCCTTTTAAAGATAAAAACTTAGACTAGCATTGGTGGGGTGCGCCAGGCCCTAGCTTTAGTGCAACGCTTGGGCGACGCTTGAGAGCCCCAGTAGCAAGCTACTGTGGTGGACTCTCCCCCTCAAGAAATAAATTTAATATCGTGTGGGCCGATGACCCACATATCAGATATTAAACTGATAAGAACAGATACTACACTTGATCTTAGCCAAAAGGCCGAGAAAGGTATGATTTGTCCACCGCCGTGCTTCTATTTTTATATGTCTTCTGTGCTTCTCTCTTTTCTCACTTATCCGATGTGGGACAAAAAGACTGTCAGAAGTCAGAAGAAAACTAAACACATACGAACCTCTTCTAATCTCATACACACTCCCAACGCCCTTGTATTTCGATCTCGCATTCCACATTCACGTTAATCGCTGCTTGAATCTTGATGCTACGACTTTTTGCTTGTCTTTCAATTTCCTTCATTACTTATCTTCTAAGTTAGTTCTTAGATTTTGATCTCATCACAGTCGTCCACACTCTTTGCTTGCCAAGAAACTGTTTTAACTGAGCCTAATAAGAGACTTTCTTTTTTTTTAGCTGAAAGTAAAATGAAGAACGAAAATGCTAAAAAAAAAAGTTTTTCTAATACTATCAGTATCCCATGGAAACAAAATTGGAGTTCAGGTTAAATTTTCAGAGACCAGGGGACAGGGCATACTTTAACCTTTTTTTTTATCTTGTTTAAAATTTTTTATTCTAATTTTTGCAAGAAGAGTAAAAACATAGGAATCTTCTCTTCCAATTTTACCACAGCTGCTTTGAACTGGAATGGTGAAAGGTTTTTTCTTATTTACATCAAGCTCTGCATCATATGTGAATGACAATGGACCATGTCATAAGGTGTTTCACGTAACATAACACATACTCCTGCATGTAGCATTTTTCAGTCTTATAATCATTGAAGTGGTTTAGGTTCTCTGCATTGATATATGAGCTTGCCTTCAAGAACATTGGTTTACGTTCTTTACTAACGCGCTGAATGCATTACCCATGTCGCCTTGTGTGAGTCTGTGACTGGTTGTGGTTTACAAATTTGTTTGATGCTTCTTCTTGTGGCTTTACTAAATGATTAATTGTTGCTAGCTGAGAGAGCAGTCAGAAGAATAGAATGGTGTGGCTGAAACCAAGATTGGAGTCATAGCCCGTCTTGGGCTAAAGGTTCACCCAGAGATCTCAAGAAGGACGGCGACTTTCAACTACAATTTTTTTTTCTACTTTATTTTCCATAGATTTTATAAGATGAGTGTGTCCAATCGCCAAAATTCAGAAAGTCTTGTTGCTGCCTTCAAGCTACAGTCTGTCGGTGAAACAAGAAAAAACCATCACTAAACAGAGGATATTAATTATTAGCATTAGAACAAAAGCTAGCCCCACTGATGTACAACTACTAAGAATTACTAGTCCAAACAAATCAATACATTGGGAAAATCATATATACACTTATGAGTGCCATAAACATAATACAAATTTCTTTTTCATTATATTCATCATCCTATCTATTCAACTTTATCACCGTAGCTATGCAACATAGATACTAACAACTATGTATACAAGTATTCAAAAATTTCATTCAAAAAACAATTTACATGTATTATTTAAACAAATCACAAAACTCATTAAATAAGTCGTAACTAAAATACACTTGAATGGTTTTATCAATCACCAAGTAGTTGGAAGAATTTTCCACTGAACTAATTTGGATTTTTCATACCAAGAGCATGGGAAATTACTCAATTCACTTGGTGTGCATTTCTTTCACATAAATGTAGATCCTATGTGCAAACTTGCATTATTAGAGCATTGGCTTGCTTGGGTTTTACCAAGAAGTGTGCCAGATCTTCTTTTTGGATGGAGGAGTTGGTTGGGAAAACCCTCATTTGATATTGGAATTTGACACCATTATGTTTGATATGGTGCATTTGGAGGGAACACAATAACTGCATGTTTGAAGATGTGGAGAGCTCGGCAACTCAACTTCTTGCCTCTTTGTTGGCTCTTCATTTAATTTGATTGGTCTAGGGCTTGGAGACTCCAACTAGTGATTCTCTCCCAATATTTATAGACTCTCTTCTTTCTTGTACATAGTTTTTGTTATTTTTTTTTATTCTTTGGCTATTTTGTGACCTTCTGCATAAAGTATTTTTCTTTTTTCAATAAATTTTTCTTACTTATCAAGAAAAAAAATTATTGATATGGTTTTAAATTTTCTTGCAAAATATGAATGCAGCAAGCTTAACGCGACAAGCAGAGCGGTGAGTGGGGAAGAATAGCATATGAGCATTGAGTAGAGGTAGTATATGGCTTCTTCCTGAGGCATGCTGCCTTAAGGGGAGGTGCCCGCCTATTACAATTAGCTAAGAGCAGGTGAGCCGCAACTCAGTATATCCAAAATTCATGCTTTCAGTATGAGCTGGACTGAGACTATAATGAATGTTTCGCTTGATCTGGTTACTACAATTCTTTTTCCTTTCGACTTCCTAGACTTTCTGAGTTTGGGAGTGTCTGTCTTTAGGAATAGGCCAATACATATAGTGTGTATTTGATCTATTTTCTCTTTTGAATAAAAGTATTTTACTTCGAAAAAAATTCCTTTTCATTATAGGTATTGTTGCGTTATGGAAATAAAGAACAGCTACATAAATGGCTTTACCTTTGCTCAACGGTAAGATCCGGTCTGGATTTGCAATGACAGAACCACAAGTTGCATCTTCTGATGCTACCAAGATTGAATGTTCTATTAAAGGGTAGTGTGCAGCACCTTTGTAAGGGGAGTATTCTGTTTACCAAAATCATTTTTTCAGTATAGTACAGGGACTGCGTCTCCCAGTAGTCATCCAAACTTCTTCTGTGGATATATGGGCTATAATCATATAAATATATGTGGCACATGCCAATTTTTGTCAGAGCTTCTGCTTGCAATTTATGTATGACTGCTTGTTAAATCCATGTGCAGAGAAGGAGATACATATATCATTAATGGGACGAAGTGGTGGACAAGTGGGGCCACGGATCCCAGGTGCAAAGTTCTCATAGTCATGGTTAGATCTTGTTTGGCATAGCATGAAAAGTCCAAATTTCCATTCATGTAGTCAAAGGAATGTTATCTGAACAATATACAGGGAAAAACTGACTTCACTGCCGCTAAGCATAAACAGCAGTCTATGAGCATGGTGGGTACCCGGCCATACTCCTCATGTACACATAAAGAGACCCCTAATGGTGTTTGGCTTTGATGATGCACCTCATGGGCATGCAGTAGTATCATTTGTTAATGTACGTGTGCCAGCCCAGCAAAGAACATTCTATTGGGAGAAGGAAGTGGATTTGAGGAGGGTGGGTGTGGGTTGGGGTGGGGTTTCCCCTCTTATAGGTCAAACCCAAGGCCTCCACATTTAAGGTCTTGGCAACATGAAACAGTGGTTTTTCAAATTTATTTGTCTACCATATATTTCATAACAAATTGCATTTCCTAGGGAATGTTGAGACTTCTATAAATTTCCATGAACATCAACAGTTTTCTCTGTTTTTATAGTGCATATCAATGTAAGTGCAGCAAGCTTCTTGTTCTTGGTCTTGGTCTTAAACCAAGAAGAAGAAAAAGGTTTTGTTTCTGACATTCATATGCTGAAAGTAGAAATGATTGTTACTGGTCATCTGTAGGATTAAAACCAGGTAGGCACCCAACTCATACCCTGGTGCAGATGTGATAATATGATTGATGGTTGCGTTTCATTAATTGAAATTTGAAGAGTTTACGTGACATTTATTGAGCTGCTTCTTGGTGTACCAACATGGCTATCTTATATTTGGTACTGACTGGTGCTGCCGAGCGTGGCATGCAGATGATGGCTCAGAGGGCTCTTAGTAGAAGAGCGTTTGGAAAGTTGATTGCAGAACAAGGTTCATTTATTTCAGATATTTCAAAGGTAAACTCTATTATAGAAAAATTGAAAAATTTTATGTTGCTACACATCACGAAATCTGAAATAATAATGTAAGCTAAATCAATAATACAAAAACCAAAAGCACTTTTGCTGAATTAATGGTCCACCTTAAATCCTTATATTTTAGATTCACCTCACAGCTGCAGTATTATAGCAGTCTTCTTCTTATATTTGCTCTTTGATTCAATGTCGGATAGAGCTAGAGAAAGCCAGATTGTTGGTTTTGGAAGCAGCTGACCAACTTGATAAGCTTGGAAACAAAAAGGCCCGTGGGATTATTGCAATGGCCAAGGCAAATTGTTGGTTGTAATTTTTTTTTTTTTTTTTTAATTATTGTTGTTTGTAATATGAAGTGCCGGAATCCAATCTTGGCTTACGGTTTTTTTGTTGCTGAATTTTCTTTTAAAATGGTCTGGTTATATGTGGAGCAGGTAGCAGCCCCAAACATGACGTTGAAGGTGCTTGACATGGTGATGCAAATGCATGGTGGAGCTGGTTTATCTTCTAATACCGTTCTGGCACATCTTTGGGCCACAGCAAGAACATTACGAATTGCAGATGGTCCAGATGAAGTCCGCTTGGATACTATTGGCAAGTTGGAACTGCAAAGAACTAGGCTTTAAAGGATTTGAACTTTGAAGTGAATTTCTCTAGGGCAGGATTTTTTTTTTTTTTTGCTTAATTGAAAACATAAAAGAAGAGAATAATCTCAAGGGGAAAGGACACTATAATTTATCTCTGGAAAGGCAGAAAATGAGCCAAAAGTTGAATGTATCGCTTGGTAATATAATAATAACCAAATAATATACAATGGTGCATTTGGATATCTGGATTTGGACATGTGAATAAATCCAAACACCTTGTCTGGATTACTATTTCTCACATTGCCTGGGTGAGTTGGGCTCCTTGCTTACACCACCCATCCTTTTTTTTTCCTTGATATTTTTGATCTAAGCCCACACTTTTCCATCTTTATCTTCATTTTTTCACATCAGAAACTAAAGCAATCCTTGGATTACATTACACACCATTTTCCACATCTATCCGATGTGGTGTATTGAAATAGTTTGTGTGGTCTTTATCATATGGCGCTTATGGCCTGTTTGAATGTTTAAAAATGGAGAGAGAGTAGAATAGAGGGAGGGCGAGTAATTTAATACCTTTGTTTGGAAGTTTTTTAAGGAAAGAGAGGGAGGGATTTGGAGGGGTTTGGAAGAGTTTCAACTCCTTCTAACCTCTCATTTTTAATACCCCCAAATTGGAGAGATTTAGAGGAAGAGTGGAGGATAAAAATACTTGACCAAATGAATTACCAAATTTGCCCTTACTATATTAACAAAATTACAAATGAAAAGACTAATTACTCCCCTCCCCATTACTTAATTTTAAAAACATCCAAACAAGGTGGAGGATAATCATTCCTCTCTACTCTCCTTCCCACTACTCTCCTCCCTTCTACTCCCCTCTACTCTCCTCCCTCTCTAAACTTCCAAACAAGTCATTAGTTTTACAGGCCGCTACATTACTAGTTCACATTGCCGGGTGAGTTGGGCTCCTTAGACCACCCCTTCTTTTTTTCTTTTTCTTTTTTTCCGTTTTCCATTGATATTTTTGATCTAAGCCCACACTTTTCCATCTTTATCTTTATTTTTTCACATTAGAAACTAAAGCAATTCTTGGATTACATTACACACCATTTTCCACATCTATCCTATGTGGTGTAGGGAAATAGTTTTTGTGGTCTTTATCATATGGCGCTTTGTTTTCTCCAATAGATGGTGAAAATTTGGGGGGCTTCACTAAAACAAAAGATTAATAGTGGATTATCGTAAGTTGTGTTTAGTGGTTAGCAAAAGCTTTAATTTTTCTATTGGTTTATTTAACAGTTATGCTTTCTAAAAGGTTTATACTTGCTTGATAAAATTAACCTTCTTCCCTATAGGAATCAGACCAATGAAAGCCCATTTAGTAGGAGAGTTTAAATAATAGTTTTTAGTATTTGGATTTGGATTTTAATCAATAGGTTTGTAATGCTTTGATTACAAATCCATTATCAATTTTAGATATTATTTCAAATTCAAGAATTGCTGATATTTTTGATCTATGCCCACTCTTTTCCATCTTTATCTTAATTTTTTCATGTTAGAAACCAAAGCAATTCTTGAATTACATTACACCCCATTTTCCACATCTATCCTATGTGGTGTAGTGAAATAGTTAATGTGGTCTTTATCATATGGCACTTAGTTTTCTCCAATAGATGGTGAAAATTTGAGGGGCTTCACCAAAACAAAAGATTAATAGTGGGTTATCATAAGTTGTGTTTAGCTGTTAGCAAAAACTTTAATTTTTCTATTGTTTTATGTAACAGTGATGCTTTTTAAAAGGTTTATACTTGCTTGATAAAATCAGCCTTCTTTACCTCTAAGAATCAGACCAATGAAAGCCCATTTAGTAGAAGAGTTTAAATAATAGTTTTTAGTATTTGGATTTGGATTTTAATCAATAGGTTTGTAATGCTTTGATTACAAATCCATTATCAATTTTAGATATTATTTCAACTTCAAGAATTGCTTTCGTTTCTAACGGGAAAAAATTAAGATAAAGATGGAAAAGTGTGGGCTTAGATAAAAAAATATCAAGGGAAAAAAAGAATTAGATATTATTTCAAATTCAAGAATTGCTTTGGTTTCTAATGTGAAAAGATTAAGATTAAGATGGAAAAGTGCGGGCTATCAAAAATATCAAGGAAAAAAAAAGAATGGGCGGTGCAAGGCGCCCAACTCACCCAAGATGAAAATGATGAGAAGTGACCGGATGGGTATTGGGAAGTAGAATTAGTACCTAGTACTAGTAGTCCTATGGTAGTCATAAAGAGATGGTATCACTCTTTTGTGGGTTTGCGTGTGTCAACCTTTGATTAGATCGCTCCGATATAATAATAAAAGGGTTTTAGCCGTGTATGACCTAAAGAAATATATTAAAGTATCTCCAGTAAGTTATTTAAATTTTTGCACAGTTTAAACAGTAAACAACAATATTTAACTTTTATTTACATACTTTTTTAAATATATTTTTTAGTAGATTCTTTATTTTTTTCTCCATCTCATTTAAATATTATTTATTCACTCATTCTTTATTTTTTTTAACAATTACATATCTTCCAATATTTTTTTTAATACTTGATTATTATAATAGAAAAAAATATTTGAAGTATGAATAGTAAAAGCTACCGTGTTTTCTACTTGTAGAGAAGCACTGTAGCAATTCTAATCTAAAAAATGGAGATAGAGAAACTGTTGGGGTGTTTTCTCTCTAAAATTGACTTTAAAAAAGTCATTGGAGATGCTCTTAGTAAATTTTTTTATGAAAATGTGAGAAAATGATTCAGTTTTTTCTACAATTTTTTTTAGAGAGTTTCAATCTACGATTTATATTCTTGAAGATAGCTCTTTATTATCAGACCAAAGTACTAATCGGTATGTGGTGTATGTAAGGATTGAATCTCAAATCTCTTATTCAACTATCAAAAAATTTACCAGTTGAATTATCTGGAACTCAATTTTTTTTTTTACAGTTTTTTCAATTTGCTATAAAAAAAATTTAAAAATAGATTATTAAAATATGCCTTAAGAGCATATATTAACTGACCCGTAATAAAATAAGGTTTTATTAACATATGCCTATGGGGCATATATTAGTAATCCATTTTAGACAACCTTTTTTATGGAAAAAATGAAAAAATTATCAATTATTTTGACAATTTTTTCAATTTATTATAATTTTTTTTCTAAAAATGGATGATTAATGTATGCCCTAAGGGCATACATTAACTGGACCCATAAAAAAAGTGACATTTTAGCCCATCAAAAAACTAACTGGAACCCACTTTTTACAGTTTTTTTCAATTTTCTATAAAAAAAATTAAAAATAGATTATTAAAATATGCCTTAAAAGCATATATTAACCAAACCCGTAATAAAATAAAGTTTTACTAACGTATGCCTTTAGGGCATATATTAGTAAACTATTCTAGAAAAAATTTTATGAAAAAATGAAAAAGTTATTAATTTTTTTGACAGCTTTTTCAATTTACCATAAAATATTTCTAAAATGGATAATTAATGTGTGCCCTAAGGGCATACATTAAGTGGACCCATAAAAAAAAGTAACATTTTAGCCCATTAAGATTAAAATTTACATATTTATGTAAAATTATGTAAAAATGCATGGTTGTAACAGTGGTTGTGTAAATTTATACTAACACTATTTATTTTGTATATATTCTTTCTTTACATATCTTGATAATGAAGAAAGAGAGTAGATAATAGTTATTGTGTGTAAAGGAAGAGAAACAATTTTAATAAAAAATTTTGATATTTTAATGAAGTATAGTGTAAAATAAATAATCTTATGTGCAGTGTTTTGAAAAGTAAGTATATAAAACAAAAAGTAAATAATTATGTTAAAATAGACATAAATTTTTACATGAGTTGATGTGAATGTTATTAGAATTTGATTAGAGATCAAATTTATAAGTAACATTTCTATATATGTAAATATAACTTTATAGTTTATACACCTTAAAAAGGAGTATAACAAATGCACGTTATATTTAAAAATACTGAAAACTAATATGTATAAATAATATGGCACTTGTAGATTTCAGTTAACTCAACTGGTAAAAATTATTTTTTGATAAAATAAGAGATTTGAGATTTAATTTCTGTCTATATTATAAACCAATTGGTGTCTTAATTTAATGATAAATAGTAATTATCATAACGAATACCAAAGATTTAAAATACTATTGTGTCTATAAAAATGCAACTCAAACTAATATTCAATAGTATTTTAATATTAAAAAACCCATAAAAAAGATAGAATGCCTGTTATTTTTTATCTATTTACTAGGTTTTTTTTTTTATATCTCTTCTTGTTAGATTCATTAAATGGTTAAATATTGGTAATTTTAAAAAAACTACTATCTGGCAGTGTCAATGGTGGTGACTAGTGATGTCTATGATAGAGGCTTCTGGTGGCGACCAAGTTTGGTGGTGGACTTGGTGGTAATGGTAGGGAGCTGTTGGGTTTTATATATATATATATATATATATATATATATATTTAATTTAGGTGGTTAAACTAAAAAAGTCAATAATAATAGTATTTAATTAATTAGGTGAACATGCGACAAGTTCTTATTGGTAGAGCATAGAGTAGAGCAGAAAAAGTGAGACAAAAAAATTGAACTTTCATTTATGTGACCAAAATTATAGGATTCAATTTGAAAATAGTATCAATTCACAATGTTTATATTATATAATTATTTTCAAATTTTATTATGTTTTACATGTTTTTTTATTGAAAAACAACAAGTTACTGTCTAAGGAATTTAAACTTAGAAGTCATGACTCTTTTGAAAAGGTAACAATATTTTTAAAAAAATTGAATTATAGCTTTTGCTTCTTTTTTTTTTACTTTTTTTTTCCTATTTATATTTTTCTTTTATATATTTAGACCCTGTAAAAATTGTAATATAATAGAATATATATATATATATATATCTATTAAGTATATAAAAAGAGGCAATGCCTCTACAGTAAATTTTTGGTTTAGTAGTTGTTTGTCCGTTTGTGGAGGGCTAAACGATGCGTTTAGCTGAATAAAACAATAAAAGAGAGAGAGAGAGACAATAGCAATGAAAGGGAGAGAGGTGAAAGGGTTTGGAACCCTCTTTTCTCTCTAGGGGTCCGTCTGTTTGGGTAGAAAATAGGGTGGATGGAAGATAGACAAAGGAAAATAGGGTGAAAAATACTGTTTTTCACTATTCATTTGGAAGGAAAGTAGAAAGGAGAGAAAACTGGGATGAAAATTTTCTCTTCGGGTCTACTTTTTTTTTTTTTTTTTTCCTTCCAAATCGAAAGGAAAATCTGGAGAGAAAAGTGTTATGGTAACACTTTTACAAAAATACCCTCTTCCCACCTTTTTTTTTTTCAACGTTCTCTTCTCTCTCTCTCTCTCTCTCTCTCTCTCTCTCTCTCTTTCATCATCATGACCTGAACGTTCTCCTGTCCTTTTTTTTTTTTCCCAACGTGACCTAATCTTCAACGTTGTTTTTTTTTTCAACGTGACTTAATCTAATTTTTATATTATAATAATAAAAATAATAATATAAATTTATACATATGATGTGATAAATTTTATATTATGTAATGAGTACAAATAAATTTATTTCTTACATACTTGTAACAAGAGTATAATAGTCAATTTATATAAATTACATTTTCTATCCTTCTATTTTTCTCTCAAACCGAACAAAAGAGTTTTTCACTCTCCCACTTTTTCACCCCTCCAACCGAACATACAAGAGGAAAAACTAAATATTTTTCATTCTCCCACAATTTCCCATCTTCCCACTTTTCTACTTCTCCAACCGAACAGACCCTAGAAGTCTCTGTGCCTCTTCTCTCTCTCTTTTCTCTCTGTAACTCTCTACATCTCTTCTCTCTCTATCTTTTCTCTGTATCATTTCAGGACGACAGCACCAGATCGGCTCAAAAAGAAAGGAAAAAAAAAACATGGGAAGGATGACCGACTAATACAGTAAGTATCTCTTTTCTTTTCTTTTTTCTCCATTTCTTTAATTTTTTTTTTCTTAAGATCTGTGTTTGTATTTATTTCCTTGTGGGTTTCAATCTTTGATTGTTTACTAATACAAGTCTTTTAGGTTTTGATAAAGAAAGGAGATTTGATAAACAACTCTGACTTTCTTCTTTTCAATGGAACCAAATCTCCTTTCTTTATCAAAACCTAAAAGACCCGTATTAGCTAATATGGGTGTATTAAAACTTTTAACTGCTGGGTATGGAGTTGTGTGTGCATGGGTTTCTCCTTTCTAAGGTGAGAAGATATTGAAAAATGGGGAGAGAAACAGGCCATAAAGAAATTTTTGGTATTTTCGGCTAACACACTAGAGGTAAGTGCTCTCTCTCTCTCTATAGTATTTCCACTTTGAAGTTTCACTAATCATAATTTCATTCCATTTTTGCCTAATCCCATGTCATTCTCTCTATTTTTTAACAACAGGAAAAACTGGATTGATGATATAGACCTATACACCAAAGACAAAACCAATTTTGCCAAAAAGAAAAGCTGCCTACTCCATTCGATTGTAAAATTGCTGTTTTTCTGCAGATCTACCTATATGATTTTCATACTTTCTTGAATGTTATCCACTTGCTTTGAGATACTTATATGCATTTTATAATATGTTTTTCTGCAGATTTATTTGTAATCATGACCCACTTGTTGAGACAATATGGTCATCTTGTAGAACATACATTAATCTCATTAGGTGGAGCAACTTTGTACATTTTCCAAATACAAATGTGTAAGTTTTGTAATAAATTCTGTATCTAAGATTGTGTGCAGTGGTTCAAAGTTCTATTATATACTTGTGCTCCAAATTCTTGCCAAATTCATTAGTGTGTTGCACCTGTATTTGTTCAAGAGAGTCTAATTTATAACTTTTATATCCATATCTTTTTTCATCAATGATATGGCCTCCTTTGCCCAAGACAAATCAGAGTTTATCTTGACAAACATCACGATCTTATGCTTCATCAGAAAATGTTTTCCGTTTTTTAAGAAGTGGAAAGCATTTTCCACCATTCCCTTGTGCCATCACCTTTTCCAGTCCTTTGTGCTACTGCCACAACTACCACTACTGCCATCATTGTCATCACACCACCACCACCACCGACATAGAAGCAAATGGAGTGTTACTATTTCTTTTCAATAAATGTATGCCCATATAATTGTTAATTTGGATCAAGATGTCACCCTTTTATGTTGATTTTGCAGACATAAGTTAACCTAATATGTTTATTACATGTTGCCTTTATCTATAAATAAATAAGTAGTTAGCTAATAAAAACAGGTGTAAACTTATGATTCTCGATGACTTGTGTGGACCAAAGTGTTGCATACACACAATAGGTGCTGTGTGTGTTATTTTAGACTCCAGTTTGCTAAGGTTTGCTGGGTTTTAGTAGGCTCTCGCTCAATATAATTCACTAAAGCTTTCCTTGACCTAGAATGTCAATGAGTAACTCACTTTCATTTTTAAGTTGAGAAGATTATATCAATTGTTGTTGTTTTTGTTTCTGGTAATGGTGGTGGTCATGGGGTTTGTAATCTTCCTCTTTTTAATTTTTTTGGTTTAAACAAATTTTTTGAAAGTGCTAATTTGTTATATTCGATTTGCAGCCACCAAGCTGAGCTTTTTGATTCAAAAATAGGGACTAATCTTTTGGATATCATCCTAACAAAGGTAAGGTATGCTTTGTGTTTTTGGAAAAAATGTTAGGTTTTTGAATATATATATATATATATATATATTTGTAAATATTTGATATATTGATTCTAGGCATAACATGATCAGTGATCTGTAATCAAATTAAATGTCACTCAAATTAGTCTCTTTTCTTCTTGTTTGATTCATTTTCATCATGGGTTTTGGATTCCATCTCATCGTTCTTCTTTCTAAATGTGATCTGAACTTCTGAAGCATATTTGTATATTAAATCGGTGTGTAAGACTAAATTTTTTACCCCATCTATGAATATTAATTTTGAATAATATCATTAGAATTCTGTTAAGATGTTTCATCCCTAATTTCTTTACCTTTTCGTTTGTAAGATTTTTGAGTTGCTAATCCCAATTCTTATCCTAGGTCTTTTTTACAAATTTGGCTTAGAAAATTATTTGCATTAAGTCAGGCTAACATAACTAAAAAGAGCTTGACCAAACCAAAGTGCCAATTTATCCAAATTATCAAGGATCAGATTCTATTAATCTAGGCAAACCCTAACCATGGCAGAATAGATTCAATCATATCTCATCTCTCTTTCCCCCTAATGTATATGCTGATTCCAAGGCTATTTTTTGTGATTATGCTTCTAAAATCATCATTTATGTACATTGCAGATGGAGAAGGTGTTCTTGATTCTGCCTAAAGTTTCCTCATGTAAGATTTCACATTTCCGTTCGAATATAGCTATATCCATGCTTCTTTTCTTTGCTTTGAAAATGTTGCGTGTGTCTTTTAAGGTGAGAAAGGTTAAGAGCAAGATTTGGATTTGTTTTCTTTTAATATTCTGGCATTAACTAATTTAGCCAATTGAAGTTTGTGTAATCAATTGGAAGGCTGTTGGTTACTGAAAATGGATAAGAAGAATAGTATAGAGATCTAAATTTTGAAATTCTTAGATCTTTTGGATTGTGTGTGTGTCTGTTCAAGTATGAGGATAGTGAAGGGTGAGTATTAAAATTTGGATTTGATTTCTTTTGTTTTCTGACATTTTCTTATGTAAGCAAATGAAGTTGTAAAATGAATTGGAAGTCTATTTGGTAACTCAGAAAGGATAAGAAGAAAAGTATTAGCAATTTGAATTTTACAATTCTTAGATATTTTGGGTTATAAGTTTTTTTTTTAGAGTTCAAATATTATCTTTCCCCTTTTGTTTCTATTTGCCTTATCATTTTTCACTTATTTATTTATTTTTATACTTTTTGTAATTTGTAATTAAATTTTTGTTTAATGTAAGAATATCACATAAATAAGTTTTTGTTAATAGTTGTGCAAATGTGTGGTTGTTCCTTATTTGTTACATTTATAGGAAACTACATAATACTTGCTTGTGGTTTAAGTCTATTTTGGCTTTGGAATAATGTGCTTCTTCGAGTTAAAGCTCCTTTCTTGCTTGTCAAGCCACAAGAATTGTAAACATTAATAAGGAAGCCAAAGGAATGGACAATTTTGATTTATGGCACATCACATAATGATATATAAGGTTGTGTTTGTTTCCTTTGGCTAAATATCATTTTTTTTCCTAATGTTTGTTTCATAGTCTTTTATATATCACATCTATATGTGTGTGTGTTTTACTGTAATTTTGGCTTTTTAGAGGAAAAAAAGAAATAAAGAAAAGAAAGTGAGCTTTTTACTTTTCATGATGAAGCTTATGTAAGAATTAAATTATATGAAATCTAGAAGGTGACAAAAGTATAAATTAATGAAATAGTACAAGTTTTGTTATTTAAGGATGTTCTTGGTAAGAGAAAAATGGAAAAGAAAGTGAGCTTATTACTTCTCTTGTTGAAGCTATAAGCATATTTGAACTGATGTGAGTTCAATTATGAGAAACTTAAGGGGGGTGAAAATAGAAAAGAAAAAATAAGTAATAGTCTAGATTATGTCATTTTGGATTTTGGGTCTTTTTGTAAGAGAAAAAACGGAAAAGAAGCTAAGCTTATTACTTGTCTTGTCAAAGCTATGAATTTAGGAAGCTGAGGTCAGAGTTAAAATATAAAAATCCCAATAGAAGAAAAAAGAATGAATTGCTCAAAATTTTGCTTTCTTTCCTATTCTTAAGTAAACAAATGGAGAGCTTAAAAATTTTGCCTCTCTTGGGAGAGGTTGTTCGAATTTTAAGCAATAAAATTAAGTGAATGCTTTTTTTTTTTTTTTTTTTTAAATTCATCAATAAGGATCAAACTTGGTGCATAATTAGGCAGTGAGGTTATTAGAACTTGTGAATAAGTAGCTTACACTGTTGTCTCTTAGCTTGAGCTTTTAGAGTAATTGGTAAATTCGCCTGACATGGGATGCTTCTAATCCTCATCTCCAATGCAAAGATAACTCAATGAAATACAATACAAGGAATATTTGCATATTACAATCAAAAAATTTGGCATGGAATTAGCCAACACTAGAAATCCAAAAATATCTCAATCCTGATGTTGCTTGCAGACATCTGAAATAAGGTTGGGTATTATTCTAAAGGCAATTGGATGTCATCATTTTTGTAGTTGTTATTTATGTGCATCTCAAGTGTTTGTACACTGTCTGTTTCTTGTTACTTTGATCCAAACATCTTGCAGTAGACTTGCTATATGGCAATTGCTGGTTTGCAATTGGTGTTTTGTTCAAGAGAGAATCTAATGAAATTGCAAAAAATTGATAAGCTGACGGTAATAAATGATTATTTTTCTCTTCTTTCTCTCCCTTGTCACGATGCATTAAAGGAATTTGTCAATCTCAAAGTAGCTATTAGAGCACGAGTCCTCTTGGAAATAATAATGGATCACCTTTCATCATCGTAGGAAAGCTAAATTGTGAAAAGCAACCTAAGCATTCATAGGGTATTTTTTCCTGCATTACACTTGAGGTTCCTTAAAGTTTTTGTTTTTGAAGTTTGAGATTTGTTAAATAATCATATTCCTTGGTATAAATATAAACTATTAATTGAACACAAATGCTTAAAGAGTTTACAAAATTGATGCACTTCATTTCTTTTTGTCTCTAACTCATCCTTTGGTAATCTTTTCATAGGGATCAACATTGTAAGCTTTCCTAAAATTTTCATTGTTACATGTCATTATTTAGTTAGTATCATTCTGTAATGTTATGTGGAATATAAGCACTAGCATATTCATAGCCCTATGGCTAGACCTTACTTTTTCATGCTTCACAAACTTTCTATTTTTCATTTCACTTGCATTTTTTGCAAACACTCAGGGACAACCAAGATTAAGCATGTAGATGATAATGTTGACTCCTTGAAAGTGAAGCTCACTGCAGAGGACTTGAAAGAGATTACAGATGTTGTGTCCATCAATGAGGTGGCTGGTGATAGAATCCATGCAGGGATAGAATTGTACTCTTGGAGGTTTGTAAACACACCTTCAGAGACTAACAATGCATCAGAACAAGACTCATGATTTATTTGATTGAGCTTGACTGGCTTAATGTTCTTATAATTATAAAACTACTTTTTGGAAGGAGATTAATGGTGTTACGGTGGAGGTGCCAATTCATGAAGGTTTTAGAATTTGATTGTAGAAGTAGGTTTGATCTAAATTAGCATTTATATTATAAAGACAAGCTGATAATAGGTTCTGTAAGGTCACAAATTGGATCCAAACCCAACAATGAGAAGGGATAGGCCCAAGAGGCCCAATACAATGAAATTTACAGAGAGTGAGCTTGAAATCTAGGTTCTAGAGCAATTTAGATGACAAAGATGATGGGCTCGGTCCCAAAATTGGATATTGGAAATTGTTTATATGACAGAATTTATCCTCGGACATAAGCCGAGGATGACTTGTATTATCTCTCTCTAGGATAGATTACAACTATAGATGGTTATGTATACAGTGTTTTCTTTCTTTCTTTTTCGATCCTCTTTCCTGAATGTCTCTTCTTCCTTTTATATCATCCTTCTTTTTTCCTTTGTCTTCCACGTAAGGGTTAAATTGCTAGTTTAGATAATTGTCTCATCCACCTCCCCTAAAGTCTTTTGAGGCAGCTGTAAGGCTAAACTCTAATGCTCTGGCATTACTTCCTCATTAATGCGGCCAGAGAAGTATTCCCAGAGCATTCAATGCCAGGGCGGTGATAACAGCTTTATCTTAGATATTTTTACTGTCCTTCTTCCTATCTTCTACATCTACCATGCTTACCTTTTTCTATAGGACCTTCTAGAATATTGCCTGTGGATGTTAACCAGCCTTTCTCTTACCTCGTCTTTACATAGCTGAGGATATATTCTTCCTCGGACCACCTCATTGGATGACCTTGATCAAATACCACTTTTTATTTATCTGTAATACCCTATGGGTTGATATTTCTACATCCTCGAACTATTCAGTGTTCTCGGATTGGGACTTTAGCCCAACAAACATTCTTGGGCCAACCCAACACATATTTCGGGGCCCATTGACCCTACAATAACCCCTCGAGATTCTCATTTCTGCTACCTCGGGAGGAAAGAGAATTTCGACATCTGTCCCCGTTGATTCGTATATGCCACACCTCTTCTACGACAATGATGACATCCTTTGAGCTGCCCACTGCATGTTCCTGACGTTTCGATATGCGAAGCGTTCCTTAATTAAATTCTGACGGCTTCTTGTCCCAAACGTTCAACCACACGATGCCCATCCAATGGTTGAGGATTACATAGGTATGTAGGCGAGTTCTTTCCCACTTCAGAACTCTTGCTGATATAAATATCAATAATTCAAACCACCTCCCTCACTTCAACAATCCATACAACAAACCTGCGCACTCTTTTGGTCTACACGTTCCCTCACAGTTCCCAAGATTTAGTCCGAAGTGACCGTATCTTCTTTAAAGTAAGTCTTCCCAAACTTCCTCATTCATTACCTGTTTGCATATTGTTCTCTTTTCTATATTTCTTTCACCTCGGCTCACCTCCCCTTCATCTACTTATCAACAATTCTAACCATCTCCTAAAAATAGGTAGATTTGCCTCCTTAGTAGATTTTGATGAGAAAATAGAATAATTTTAGGCTAAGTATAGGATTCCACTAGGGGTGACCCTTACATACTGTAAGGAGGGGGAATGGCATTTGAAAAGGCGAGAGGGAGAAGTAGCAATCCCGATGATCTCCTTTATAGAGTGAGGGATGAAAATCCCATTAGGGACAGTTATGAGGGCTTTTAGGTTATCTCCTACCTAGTGCGCCCCAAATATGTTTAGGATCTTGGGTTCCATAGATGCACTAAACGAAAAGATGAGTCTAGGACTTACCCATTATGATATGAACTGGGTTTATAATCTTCACAAATTAAAGGGGTAGGGATATTACCTAAAATATAGGTTTCTTGAAGTTAGGTTGATCCAATGTCTCCTCGACTCCAATAAAGGTTTGAAAAATGATTTTTTGATCATATCGGGAGAATGACACGATGGCGTCCCTTGTCAAACAAGAGAAGGGAAACCAGGTGAAGTTCTGGTTTCAAATAAACTCTTCATAACCATTTTATCTTTTATACTTAGGTTTATATATATATATATATATATAAATTATTTACTTGACTTAACCTTGTTTTCCTCAACGATTTTGCAGACCCACACGCAGTCGCTCGTCACTTCGACCTTGTTAATCAGGAAAATTAGACGAAATACTAAAGGTTGAAGTATTCGTACACACAGATAACCAAGTTCGAGCAGCGCATTTGATCCTCGGCTACAAGCCCATATCTTCGGCATTTCAGGCACCGAAGTGTGTGATTAGGGCGAAAGACCCCGCGTATACACCGAATAAGTGTTGCTGTCGAGGGCTTTCTTTTACCCGAGGGCACCCCCATTCCTCAAGGCACCTTCATCACACAACCCATACAACTCATACCAGACAATATTCCTCTCATCCCTCTTCCAATTCAACATACATCTAGCGAAGGAACCTCTTCTCAAACTAATATGAAAGAAGAAGAAGTAATTGTTGAAGTGTCAGATTCTGAGGATATATTCTTCCTCAAACCACCTCATCGGATGACCTTGATCAGATACCACTTTTTTATCTATCTGTAATGCCCTATGAGTTGATATTTCTACGTCCTCGGACTATTTAGGTCCTCGGATGTACCTTTAGCCCAACAAACATTTTTAGGCCAGCCCAACAAACATTTTTGGGCAAGCCCAACACATATTTCGAGACTCATTGACCCTACAGATTCTATATATGACTTTATGTGACTATTAAGTATAATGGCAAGCACGTGTCTTGCACATGCTACCCCAACTAGTATATATATACACACACACACCAAATAAACCTTGACATATAAAAAAAAAGTGGTGCTACGTCCACAATATTTTTACAATATTTTTACAACAAATTATAGGTGGTTAGTTATTACTGATTTAAATTTGAACTTAACACTAAAATTACTTTTTTACCCCAATAATAACAACCAGTAATAACTTACCACTTTTAATTTATTGTAAAAATATTGTGAACATATCGTTTCTCATTAAAAAGAAAATTATACAAACGTAGAAACAAAATTAATATTATTACAGGAAATTGCCTATTGTCGCCTTGTGCAAACTTACTAGAAGCTAATTAATGTGCTCGTCATGGAAAGTATCCTTCCTCTCGAAGGTTAAACGTCTTTGCCCATAAGCTGTAAAATTTTCAGATTGATGTATCTAAAATTACCTTTTAAATTTGAGAATCATTTTTTTTTTTTTGGGAGAAACTTTGAGAATCAATTCTAAGTGTACGAATGAAGCTTACGAGAAAATGTCTTATCAATCACAGAACTGGATTGAAAGATTATGATGCCAAGAACAACGCGTGGGGTCCACCCTTAAATTGGTATCATTGTGTCTTGGGCAGACGTGAGTCCCGTGCGGCGGCAAAATTTAGAGAGTTCTTTTGCCCATTGGTTTGAAGACCGGCCAAATAGTCACGCGAAGTAAGGTGTGGCCCCACCCCACCCAATTTGCTTTTTCCTGTTTCGAGATTGAGATAGGTTGCAATTAGACCGTCCAATTCACTGGCATTGGCTGGGGTTCGTCCTCAATTTATGAGTATTTCGAAGACCGGCCAAATAGTCACGCGAAGTAAGGTGTGGCCCCACCCTACCCAATTTGCTTTTTCCTGTTCCGAGATTGAGATAGGTTGCAATTAGACCGTCCAGTTCACTGGCATTGGCTGGGGTTCGTCCTCAATTTATGAGTACTTTACTGTATAGTTCAACTTTAACACGATATATTCATTAAATAGATCAAAATTCTTAATCTTAATACAATTTATTTATGGAAAATGCTAACGAATGCCTTTAGGGTATTAGTTAACAATCTATTTAAAGAAAGTTTTTATGAAAAAATGAAATAAAACAATTAATGTTTTGACAGCTTTTTCCATTTCCCATAAAAGTGGTATTAAAACTTTCCTAAAATGAATTGTTAACCAATGCCCTAAGGGCATTCGTTAGCATAACCCTTTATTTATTAAACAGGTTAGTTGTATCGATCTGTTTATTAAATTTTATTAAAATAAAAAAGAAAATTAATTTTAATATTAATCAAATTGGTATGAATTATGAAAAACTAAACAAATAAATATTTTTAATATAAAATTCAGAAATAATAAATAATTGTATCACAAATAATCATTCAAAACTTAAACTTTTCTCAATATCATAAATAATTAATTATCATATGTCAAAGAAAATATACCACAACAACTAATAAGTTATTCTCCAAAAAAAAAAAAAAACTAATAAGTTTATATACCTCAAGTTTGAAGGGTATATTGGTAAAATTTCATTTAATTAAATGAGCTAAACAGGTTAAATGTGTTTCATATGATGCACGTTAACACAACACGTTTATTAAATGGGTTAGTCATGTCAACCTGAATATGACACGAATCCATTAAGCTTAACTCATAACTTACTAATTTCGTGTCGTGTCAGATTTGCGAGTCGTGTCTAATTTTGCCATCCCTACAATTGACCACAATTCTCTAATAACATTTTCTTTTTACTTTTACTTTTTTAAAAAATATTTAATTGTTAAAATTTAAAATTGTTTTTTGCAACTTTAAATCTCAACCATTTATATCAATTACATCAAGTGCGAGTATTGCACATGATCTCAATATCCTGTTCTATTCTTCCATTTGGCACTGATTTTTTTCAATTTTTTTACTTAGGGTTTGTTAATGTATGCCCTTAGAGCATACAATAATCATCTATTTTAGAAATTTCTTATGGAGAATTGAAATAACTATCAAAACAGTTAATCATTTTTACGTTTTTTTCATAAAAAGTTTATTGATCTTGTGAACTTGCTTAATGTTAGCGAAAAATATCATTTTATGTGGATAAAAAATTCATTTTATTTTTAAATATTACATGTGTTGGAGCATTTTAATATTATTTAATTAGAATGAATTTGTATGACAATATAAATGTAAAGAAGCGAGAGTTAATATGTAAGATAAAAAAAATTAGTGAAAATATTTAACCCCACATTGAAAATAAGAGAGACTATTTTATTTCTATTTTTATTGTGATAATTAATGAATTAATATGTATTGGTTCATATAATGGGTCAAATATGTGCTCAAGAGAGAAGTGAAGGGCAAAGGTGTCAAAAATATAAATGAATCAACCTCTTGAATCCTCCTACTTGAGTCTATAAATAGACCCACTCATACCTAATACAAGTTACATCGTTACAACAATTTTGGGCTATATGACATTTGTTGGGTGTTGTATTTTGGGAGAGACAAATCAGAAAAGACCTGCACCAGTTACAAGTCATATAATGGGTTTGAATTTCCTTAAAAAGAGTGAGTGTTGCACCTTAATCCAAACAGTGTTATATATTTTTTAATCTCAAATAAATAATATTCAAAAATATTATTCAGTTTTTTTTTGTGTTATTTCCATTATTATTGTATTCGCACTAACAACATGTCTTATATTTTAAATAATAATTAGATAAAATTGAAGGATTCAATTGAAGCATATATTTTTCTCTCATCTTAAGAGTGTGTGTGTGTATATATATTATTAAATATGTATTTAAATTTGTTATAAATAGAATTTAATATATATCTTATTTATAATTTAAATTTTGGTTTTAAAAATAAGCCATTTTTAGCCTTTCGTCTCACATTATGCAAATAAGTTATCGAAAATAAGCAATTATTAAACAAACACTTTCTTTTAGCTTAATTTTTATGTACAATTTTTTAAAATTCTACTTTTTCGAAATACAAGTATACTTTACCATACCTTTCACAAAAATTTAGATAAGTTATTCCCAAATGGACACTCAAATAGATACGACACGACACGACACGACACGACACGACATGACATGAGACATAGCTACATGTCAAAGCATGAATAATAAAAACACTACATGTGCAAGTCCATTTGAGCGTGTAGAGGCCAATATTTTTAACCAACCGCCAATAGCAGGTTAAAAAAATTCCAATTTGTTGAAACCAATTTTTAAATCCGGCAGGTCAATTGAATATCTTAGCAATTTCGACTTGACAGTTTGAGCTGGTTCTACAAGTTAACAAATTCAATTGATTAAATGAAATTGTTTCAAATAAATTGAATCATTTTTTATTCCTCAAATAAAAAAGGAAAGAAAATTTGAATTTTATATTAATTTAATTACAAATACTAGATTATTTTTTTATAATAATGGCGTAAGTTTTTCACATTGAAAAGAAAAACATCTCAAAATCTAAAATTAGACTAGTACATACTGTAAGACCAATAATAAAATCTTAAAGAGAGCAGCTATAGTTATTTAGGGAACAAAAAGATGAAAATGAAAAAATAAAAAATAAATAAGTGGGTGGGTATGTGAGGTAGAGTTTGCAACATAACAAAGTATATAAATATATATAATATAGGTGGGTGTGTGGGTCGGGTTGTGGTGGGTTAGAAATATCTTAACTCGCTATCTAACCTAACCCACCTCACTTAGTGTCCGTTTGGCAAAGATTATTTTTGCCAACTTATTTTACTATTTAGTTTATTTTTGCTACTATTTATGGGTCCTACTGTACTATATTAGCTAAATTTTACATTTATTTACAGTACTTTTAGCAAAAAATTTTCAATTTCAGTAAAATAAACAAATCCCAAACAAACTCTTAATGAACACACAAATTAAGTCGGGCAGGTTAGGCGGTTTTCTTGCACAACCCCATTAGGTATATTTTATTTATTTATAAGAATATTTTATATTTATTTATAACTTTTCAAACTAAATAAGGAATATCTAATCTTTGTAAACATATTTAAAATTAAAATACTTTTTTCAATTAAAAAAAAAGTTTTTCCACTTAACATAATGATGACACGCATGCAAACGTGTCTGGACATGTTAAGGTTTTTGAAGTGGTTGTACTCTGCAGCAAAGCACCAACAATTTAACACATTTTGTTTAGTTGTCATCCCTCTTTGGAGTGGTATCATCTTTCTCAAGAAAACAATTATTATCTCATACACCAATTAATATTACAAACATGTGAGTTTTACCGTGTGTGAAACTAACTCGCACATTATAAGAAACTAGGTTGTAATCTGTGCTAATGCTAAAAAACATTCAAAAGTAGTGATTATAAGGTAGTTTCACATAAATAAGTAAGGGGGTTATCTCAAATTTTACACCATGTATCATGAATGAGTCATTTAGTACAAAAATTAAAGGAGAAAAGTACGTGGTACAAAAATATGATAATATTTAGAAATTAATCTAAATTTAATTTGAATTCTAATTAAACTTTCATTTTAATATAATATTATGATATAATGCAAACATACGCATAAATACTTGTATCCCCAGCTTCCAAATTTGTACTCCCCTCAAAACTCTCTCTAATAATATATGTTTTTACGTTTGCAACCTATAATTAGTAGGTTGTATATTTGAAAACTCACTATTCATGGTTACTTAAAAAATATAGCAATACATACTCAAATAAAGAGAAAATTTGGGGTGTCGAGCATTCACATCAAAGCTTTTTAAAAATTTAGCTTTTAGCAGCCCAAAAAAGTCACTTTATCTATTTTAATAACTCATTTTACAATACATCAAATATCAAAAGTTCTACTTTAACATACAACATAATAAACAATATAAACAAAACAATAATCAATAACCACAACCAACACAGCCACAACCATGTCAGGCCATGGCAACCACCATCGTCATAACTACGACCAGCCATGCAACCACCACTATAGCCATAGCCCCTGACACCACCACCCACAATTCCAACAAAATAACCCAAAACATCGTCAGTTACGATTAACAACATCCCCATATTTAGCCAAGCATACCCCCCACCTCATTTTAGATGAAACCAAGGAAGCTTAACCTCTAGGTGAGATTGACAACATCCATCTGAAATCTCCATCACTGCCACCCATTGAGACTAAACTAGTAGTAACTCCATTCTTGGCAGCCCAACCACTACCCACAACAATAACAAATAATAACAATCACAATTGCCACAAAATAAGATCTAACCCAGGCCTAACTTTAGCCCTTAAAACGAGGTTAACCCAACCACAATTTAACCAACACCCAACCACAGCTGCTGACACTTAGCCACAACCCATCACAGCCCATACTGGTGCCCTAGCCACCAACGAGGGATGAACACCATGAGCAAACCGAGCCATTATGTAAGGGGAGAGAGACGAAGAGGAAAGCAAAGAGAGAATAATGCCAATGGAGAAGTGCCAGTAGGGAAGTCACTGATAGAGAAAGCTACCTTTGGCTTTGGCTTCTTCAACCATGAGAGAGATGAAGGATTAGAGTTTTGGAGAGAGAGAGAGAGAGAGAGAGAGAATAGATAAGAGACTTGAGTGAAAAGAGGCACGAGACAGAGAGAGAGAAAAAATTAATAAAAAAGTAGTAACTTGCTATAGTGAGTTGTTACTAGTAGCAATTTACTGTAGCAAATTGTTAAAAAATTATAAATTTGATACCGTTGATGTAGGGGCTTTCTTAGTGTTTGTATGATTAATGGCCTGTTTGGTAATATTGTTATAGTTACGTTATTTACGTGTTGTAGAAATACGTGTGAGTAAAAAAGTGTTATGAAAATACATGTTATGTTGTTTAAATAACGAAAGCTGTTGTTCAAACAACATTAACAAACATATCCTAAAATAGCTTATTTTGGCAACCTTACTTTATTTTTTTGAGAGAGTTGACAACCTTATTGTGAAAAGTCCGATTAATGTATGTTATGGCCTACATTAACAAATCTGTTTTTGAAAAAACATTTATCAGGAATTGAAAAAATTGTCAAAATTTTTTTAATTCTCAATAAACTTTTTTTTAAAAATAATATATTATTATGTGCTCTAAAGACACACGTTAATAAAATCCTATCATGAATACCTTATTTGGTAAAATAGTATCGGAATATTTACACCCCAATGCTGATACTAATTTACCATGGCTACAGGTAGCATACTCTACAGTCTACGGTCTTCACAAAGTATAGACTAAAAAAATAAATAAATGAAGTAGATGACCCTTCGTAGAAACCGCCCCCAATGCTTTTTCCCTTGTCCAAAATTACGCTTCTTTCTCCTTTTATATAGCCCCCCACACCCCCTTAGAACTCCCAAACTCCAAACCCGCATCCCTACTCCTCCGCCCCTTTTCCCCTCTCTCTCTCTCTCTCTCTCTCTCTCTATAAAACAACTACTACTCTGCCCTTCTCACCCTCTCACTAAACGGTTAACAGTTAAAAAGTCTGTTAATACCATCATCATCTTCAGAACTGGAAGAAGAGATGAATCTTTGGACCTCAGACGACAACGCATCGGTCATCGAGTCTTTCATGAGTTCCGATCTCTCAAATTTTTGGCCACCACCTCCTTCCCAACAGCAACAACCTCGGCTCCATCACCAGCTATCTTCTGCAGCTTCGACCTCAACACCCACACCCACACCCACACCCGCGCCCATCGTCTCTCAATCACAACCCTCCGTTGCTCTCTTCAACCAGGAAACGCTCCAACAACGCCTCCAAAAACATAGGAAATTACTCAATTCACCTGATGTACCTTTCTTTCACATAAAAGTAGATCCTAGACGTAGACTCACATTATTAGAGTATTGGGAGTTTTAAAACTTCAAAAAGTTAATTTTAAACCCCAAAACACCAAAATACCACTACATTGGGTTCTTATAGCTAAAAGAAATTAAAACCTTGCTACACTAAGTTCTTAGATGCTAAGGGGGTGTTTGGATTGTCAATTTCCATAACTCATAACTCAGTTTCCATAACTCATAACTCAAAAATGGTGGGACCCATGGCTGAAACTTTGTTTGGGTGGAAATAACTCAATTTCCATAACTCTGTTTCCATCACTCAATTCTCTGATTTTTGAGTTATGAGTTATGGAAATTGAAAACACATTTTAGTTGTTTTCAGTTTCCATAACTCATAACTCAATGGCATTTTTGTAATTAAACACACATTGAGGGACCCACAGCCGCAACTTTTGACCGTTGACTTCTTTTTTTTTTTTTCCTGGGTTCAACGTTAACGTTAGTTTTCTTTTCTTTTTTTTTTTTTTTTTTTTTGGGTTCGGTCTTCACTTTTTTTTTTTTTTTTTTTCAGTACCGGATCACCTAAACCCAAAAAAAAAAAAAAAAAAAAAAAAAAAAAAACTGACGTTAAGCTAGACCGAACCCAGAAGAAAAGAAAAAAAAAGAAGGAAAAAGCTGCATTGATTGACAGCCATGGGACCCATAAATAGTGTGAAAAATATGAGTGATGGAAACTGAGTGATGGTACCAAATGGGTATAATATTTTTAAGTGATGAGTGATGAGTGATGAAAATTGAGTGAGCAACTTTTCTTATCCAAACAGGGCCTAATACTCCTAACTTTTATATGAGATGTAATATACCTAAGGTACTGACTACTTTAAGCAAAAGCAGAAGAAACTTTGATGGTTTTGCATCACCATTTAGATGCGTGACCGTTACACTTGCTTGATGCTGATGGAATTTTAGGCCATTCTAACTGGTTACATTTTAGTATTTTACTAATTGTTATACAGAGTTTGTATAGAAAAAATTTATTTAGCTTTTTGACTGAAAACTTTTTGTTGAAAGTAAACTAAAGTATATTTGTACCTTAAAATTTTTTGAATATATGAGAAAAAGTGGGACAGTGTGAGATTTTAAAAATTTTTACATAAAAGCTAAAAACTAGCTTATAAGCTAATGCCAAACACAACCACAATCTGATGCTTGTTACATCCAAATCAAATGCCTTTTTCAATGTGGTTAAAATCCATAGATTTGAAGTGGCTATAGAATAGATCATGGCCTGAAATCATTCTATCCCCTTGGGCATCAAAACTGTCTTGCTTTTAAGGCATCTCCAAGTTGCAAAACCGTTTAGACAGATTTAAAGTAACCTATTCTCCAAGTTGCAAAACAGTCTAGACAGATTTTAAGGCACCTCCGAGTTACCTATTTTCCAATAGGTAACTCATTTGATGGTCTAGTGTCATGATGCAATTCGAATTGCTCTTCCAATAGCTGGCCAAGCAGATCGGGACCCATCTTGGTGGCAATAAAAGTTAGTAATTTATCAATACATGATCCATCTTGGTGGCAATAAACCAATAACAGTTAGTAATTTATAATGCATGCATTCCTATCCTCATACAAAGCGGAAAAAAAAGTATTTTATCTCACCAAAAAATAAAATCTTTTTTAATAGTGCATGTAAGGTACAAACTTCCAAAGTGGGAAGAAACCCACGTTACAATGATGGATGACTAAAGCCCACTATGATTCTTGGCCCATAACAACAAAATTTGTAGAGAGGGAACCACACAACAATGAACACACATGTCCCGAGGATTCCATGATCCTGAATTCCCCCCTGGACGTCACATTTTCTGATGATCCTCTTAGATTCCAATCCTTTGTTTACAGTTTTTCCCCTTTTTGGCCGATCCCTTTACTGTGTCTCTCTTCCTTCTACTTATACCTCTTACTTTTGTCATCTCAGCCCTTCATCTTTCACCTCCCCCTCCACCTTTGGTGACACTTGTGTTCTTCTTTTGTAGAAGATAGTGGCGGTGAAATATCTAGGGACCAACTATACTGTTCAGGTCACTTCCTTATTAATGTTAATGATAAAGCTGCTATTTCCTCATTTAATGTGGTCAGGAAGCTCTATCTACAGCATTCAGTGCTTCCAGATATTTTTAGGGCTTGCGCCGATTGCCGAAAGTTCCTTGGGTCTTCAGTCTCCATCCCGAGCAGGATTTCTTATAAGTTATTCATTGGTCCTCGGGTCTTCTGATCCTCGGGGCCTTTGGTCTTCAGGTCCTCACAGTGCATATTTGCATAAGCAGTAAATATTTTTAACATTTCATCATGCCGGATATCACTGATTTTGTGCATTTTTAGGGAATGGTGTAATTTTTATTTTTATTTATATTAGTTATGCATTTTTAGAGGTTAAAGTATTTGCATCAGTCTGTCTAAAATTTTTTGTCTATTTTAACATAATAAACTACTTTTTTTAAAAAAAAAAAATTTTACACAGTTACTTTTCAAAAACATCTACATCAGATCATCTATTATACACTCTATTTTACATAAATAATATTTTTTATTCTTATTTTTATTAAAATATCTCTCATCTAACACATTGTCGACGCCCGACCTTGAAAAACGGAGAACTGTCGAGGCCTTCATTCGACCACTCGTCATGGCAACGCTCTCGTGCGTGCAGGGGCCCGTTGGAGGCCCCCTCTAGGAAATGGTATTGCATGGTGTGCGCATGTGTGGTGTGTGGTGTGTGGCGTGGTTTGCGCGAGACTTCAGGTGCTCTCTCTCTTGGTGGAGGAAGATAAGTCTACCTTTGGCGTTATGACAGGAATCTGAGCCAAATTTTAAGGGATTACCAAAGGTAAGTAGAGTCGCCACCAATTATTGGGTTTTTCTAAGCTGTGATTGGTCACTTGTTTCTAATTGATTCTATTACCAATCCTAGGTTAAGAAAAAGGGCATTTTTCCTAATCTAAAGTGGACGACAAAAAATCTTAATTCTTAGGTCCGGAAGTTTGGTTACGTGTGGAGAAGGTGTAAGGCACCCCACAACGCCTATCCAACGACAGTTTGTTTTGATAAAACCTTAATTTTTGGAGATTGGCAGTAAAAACATGATTTTGGCATCGACTTTCGGGGCTTTACATGCATATGGGCTGTGAGGTTTGGTGTTTGAATGGGTGTGGTCCCAATCTATGCTTTCCTAAGGCATTTGGGTGAAGTACCAGGTTTCCACAGCGAAAACCCAGTGACAAGTCACCTTACTTTCGCAGGGAAATTAAGCATCGCTTGCCTTAGGTGACACCGACGATGACAATCACACCGGAAGGGGGGAGTAGGTATATATATATATATACATACATCATGCACAATGTAAGTACACAGAGCAGGAAAGTAAATGCCTACATCCCTAGAGTATGGCCCAAAATATATAAGTGTAAGAAAATAAACAGGGGTTGCCATTCTCTAGAGATAAGGATGAATGGTACATGACATGATATACCTAATACAACTCATTTAAGAGAGAAGAGAGGAGGAAGGAAAATGTTTTAAAGAGTGCAAAACCAAAAGGGAAAGGTTGAACTCCTAAATCTACTGAACATTGCCGCTTGGCTTATATCTACATGCTTGCGTCTGCGCCCTTTTTGCTTGTGCTTGGGAGACTATGCCCTAGCTCCGAGCATCCTCGCTCCATGTGTATATATGCAAAGGCAAAGACAAGAAATCAACAAACAAGCAATGGAAGGAAAAGATACATAGATAATGCGCAATGGGTATAGAGCAAACAAACAAGATAGATATGGCGAGCATAGCATGTAACGGGAGACACAATTAACAAAAATGAACGGACAAACAAGAAAGCCAACAAGGCAAGAAAGTAAGCAAATAAGCAAGCAAACAAACAAAAGGTAGTGTCTACGGGGGACAAATGTAGGTTTGGATCAAATGTCCATAACTTCATTGTGTTTAAGTATGGACGACATACTAGCAAGCAAGACTCATGCGTGGGCATGTAAGCAAGCGTGCAAAGCTGCATATAAAGCCAACAAGTGGCACAAACAAGCATGGTAAGCATATTATCGCAAGGACTGAAAAAGGGAAAGGTACGCAGTGGCGACTCCAGGAATTTTGTCCAGGATGTTCCTATTTCACTTTGGAAAAATTTTGGGTCATTTTGGGTCATTTCGGGTGTTTTGGGACATTTCGGTAAATAATGGCCGAAATTCAAAATTTGGCAAGCACGAAGTTTATACCTAAAAAAAAAATCTTAAAACTAATACAAATTTGCATTCTGTACACCGAAAAATCTCAAAAGGAAAAAAAATAAAAAAAATAAAAAGAAAATAAATTAATGAATAAAGGTACCGGTACAATAAACTATAAGTTCATTTGAAATATTAATAAAATTATTAATTATTGTTGTTTAGTTGTTTCATAAATTTGTGTCTTTTATAAACTATAATTTGTTGTATTGTTGTTTCATTAATTATTAAATTATTAATTATTGTTTAGTCTAACATAATTTAATTTGTTTGTCTTTTATAATGTATTAGTTAATTAAATTATTAATTATTGGTGTTTAGTTGCTTCATTTATTTTTTTTACTAACTATTAAGAGTCTAGCACATACCCCAATGTGCGTTAGCACACACCCTTGCCTCTGCATGCCTTTCAGTTCAAAATTTGTTTGGCATAAAATTTTTGAGGATGTTCCTGATATTGCTTGAGAGTGTTCCTATTTTTTTTTTTAAGGGTAAACAAATAAAAAAAATTAAATTATTATATATAAAAAAAAAAAATTCAAGCCAGGGTGTTCCTAGGAACACCCTGGCTTCTGAGTGGCGTCGCCACTGAAGGTACGCACATAGAAACTGACATCATGGCGATGCATCCCAAATGGTTACATCCAAACAAGGTCTTGTGGGTGTCGGATGTAACCATACAACCACAAACCCGCTAAGAGCGTCAAGCGTGGCAAAGCCTAAAACAAGAGAGGCTAGCACAAGCATAAATCATAGGAGCAAGCAAGCAAGCATAGACCTGAAAATAGGGTGATCCAAACCCTTTGATGTGGGCCTTGGTATATGGACAATGACAAAGACCATAGGGTCTAGATCGGGTCCTAACCATTAAGCCAAAACACAAGAAAGAAAGGCAAAGCAACCAGAGGGCTACAATAGCACATGGCATGACAAACATAGCCTAGGTCTAGGCACGCAAACATGGCATGGAACGCATGAACACGTGGAAGATGTCATAAAGCATGTAGAGAACATAGATCCAAACACACAAGCATGTGAAAACATAGATCTAGACATAATAGGCATAGAAACATGCATGTAAACATGTAGAAATTTAACACAAGCATAGAAGAACATGGATCCAAGTACACAAGCATGCAGAAACATAGATCTAGACAGATTGGCATAGAATCATGCATGTAAACATGTAGAAATTTAACACATAGGCATAGAAGAACATGGATCCAAGCATATAAGCATGTGAAGACAAGGATCTAACCATATATCATGGAAATAAACACATATATCCAAGAAAGGCATAGCCAACATTGTACAAGTATGTGAGCATATAACACTTCTCTCACTTATTCCCTGTGGGACATAATGACTCTCAGAAGAATAGTTGAAAACATACGAATCTCCTCCCCCAGAGTCCCAGGTTCGAACACAGTTACACTTGCTTGGCGCTATAATGCAAAAATATGAGCCATTTATTGATTTGTTGAAAAGTAGCTAGCAATGTTAATGATTAAATCAAGGCTGATTCAGTGCGGGTACACTGTACACTGATATCCGTGGTCGTGACAAGGAATGGTAACATAGCCAGAAATCATTTGGTTCCTTTGGGATTTTCATCTAACTCGTTACATCGGTTGCCCTCTTTGCTTGCTGCCTTTCATAGCCTTGGATCTTCTTTGGTAATAACCTTATTTTACCACAATTGTTTTGAACCCAAAATGAGAAAGATTCTTTCTTATTTACATCAAGCTTTGCGTCATATGTGAACGACAATGGACAGTGTCATAAGGCGTTTCATGTAACATAACACATTGTCGTGCTGGTAGCATTTTTCAGTTCTTATACCAGCACTTTTCAGTTCTTATAATCATTTAAGTGGTTCAGCTTCTCTGCATTGACATATGGGCTTGCCTTTAAGAACATTGATCTACTTTCTTTACCGATGCATTGAATTCATTATTGCCCGTGAGTCTGACCGTTGTGGTTTATGAATTTGTTTAATGCATTGGACTGTGCTAAAATTCTTCTTGTGGCTTACAAAATGACTAATTGTTGTTAAGCTAAGCAAGCAATCTACAGATTAGAATGGTGTGGCTGAAACCAATATCGGAGTCGTAGGCCGTCTTGGGCTCAAGGCTCACCCAAAGATCTCAAGAAAGATGGCAAATTTTAACTAAATTTTTTTTCCTACTTTATTTTCCATAGATTTAATAAGATGACCGTCCAATCACCAAAAATCAGCAAGTCTTGTTGCTACCTTCAAGCTATGGTTTGTCGGTGAAACAAGAAAAAAACCTTCACCAATGAGAGGAGATTATCCAACATTAGAACAAAAGCTAGCCCCACTGATATACAAATACTAAGAATCACATTAGTCCAAACAAATCATACATTGGGAACATCATATATACACTTACGAGTATTACGATATACATAAACAGCAAATTACATAAATCCCTACCCAGAAGTGGGTGCTTTATACACATGTACAACATTTGTTTTGAAGTCAAAATACATTAATGCCATTACCACAAGGATTGCTCTGAAATAATCTTTACAAGAAACTGCTTATTGCTGCATTGTCTAATTCTGTGTTTGTGTACTTTGGCAAGACCAGGGAGTGCATGTGGGATTAGCAACAGATATCTGAACCCTTAAAACCTCATGAATAGCTCCTCGCTGGAGCACTACAAGAACCTCTGGTTCTTTGGCCATTGCAAGATCTGCCAGAGAGACCCAACGAGAATGAGACTCATCCTGCATACGAAAGCCATAAAACCATCGGCCAAGCTTCCACCATTTGACACACACTTGGCGCTCTGAAATCTTGCAACTTTGAAGTGCTTCGATGACATACTCGCCCTATCAATTATGAGTTTTAACATACCAAAATCAAAATCAGGATCTGGGCCATCCAAAGCTAAAGCTAGCAAGTGTGAATCACATAACCAGAATAGTATTCAAGGATTGAAGCACAAATATAAATAGAAATGCATGTACCACAAGCATGTACATCAAGTTTGATAAGCAACTGACCAGCTTGGCATCTTTTGGTTCATTAGTTCTTAGCATTATATATACTAAAAGGGGCTTGAGCCCATAACTAAAATGGATTTTCTACTGCCACATCCAAATCTCCAGATGGAGTTAAGCTTGGTCTGTATTCAACATTAAATCTTCAAGATTTGGTTTTTGCAGTTTGTTCTTAAGCACATTACAAGCCTAGTAATCAAAATCAGTTAAAAAATTTGAAACTTATATTGAAACCAGAGGTAAAAAACCTTGAATGCCTTTTTCTTTTAGCCACATTACCTGATTATCTGGTATAAATTTTATGTTGCCAATGGAATCAAAACCATATGAGGAGGGTTTCTCATGAAATGTGAAATAATCCTAACACACAACTTGTAATACCCAACATATTATCCCAGTATTTCATTGAAACACCCAACCACCTAGCATGATTATAATTAAGTTCTCATAAGTTGTTAAGACATGTCTGTATTTTCTCACTCTAGTTCCTACCAGACATAGCATTGGTCAAACAGTGGTGGCTACTTGAATTCAATTTTGAACCCAAATATCTTTATAAAGTTAAATACCCTTAGTTCTCTTTACATTACCAGGTGTTCGCATATCTGAAAATAAACATATTAGTATTACATAGAAATTAAACAATCCAGAACAATGGAAAGGTCAAAGAGTAAATACCGGCACTCCAAGCCAATGTATGCAGTAATGCAAGCCAACCAAGTTAAGCAGCACATTGCACTTAGGTTTGAACAGGAACATTTGGACATCCTTAAAACCAAGCTGTGTGGTCGACAAGTCTTCAATTGCTTTCAGATGGTCTCCAACCTCAAGTGATTCAGTTTGTGAGCATAGTTCCACAAACTTGGCAACAGCAGTAGCATTCCCTGCCACCTCTTTGTGCCTCTTTATGTAAAAATCCTTCCATCCCTTCAGCAATTTTACATCTTTTTGGATAAGTAAATATATTTATTAACAGCGCAAAGGGGTGCAACCCATGTACATAGGAAGTATGAAAGAGATGCAGCAAGAATCAAGAAAAAAAAAAACAAAGAGAGAGCAATTTCGTATGACATTATTCAAACTACCCAAGAACCAACATAAAAGCATGAGAGAGCTTGATCATGATCAGAAGGCATTAATGATTAAATCATATGATTTTTGTTTCACCCCCTCCCCCCCCCCCCCCCCCCCCAACAAAAAAAAAAAAAAAAACTAAGGATGAGGTATCATTTAGAATGAAATCACAAACACTAAAAAGTAAATATACTTTTGGTAAAGTATCACATTTTAAACCACAAGTTAATAAACAAATTAGGATTTTCTAAAGATCCTAGGGTGACTCCACCATTAAGTTCTTAAAAGTCTAAACGGTTCAGAATTTGTCATGTCATCAACATCTGGAAGGAAAAATTATACCACTTAGTGCTTGTTTAAATATGGAGTAATTCTACATATATAATATTTTTCATAACTAAAGTGGCAAGTTCTGTTTTTTTTAGATACATAGTGGGAGAGGGAGAGGTGAGGTTCGAACCAGAGACATGTGCACCCCAAATGATGCCATTACAACCGGGCTATCGCTTAAATTCCAAGTGGAAAATTCTTAGTAATTGTCAATTAACCCACAACTTGCCTAAACAATTTTGTGAAAAAGTTCTGTCTAGAGTCTAGACTTAATTATCATAAAATTGTTATGATTATAACAACTCCACCATTAATGAATTAAACTTGTCTCATGTGTTAGAATTATGGTTAAATAATGAATGAAAAGTTTTGTTCTTTAGAAACAAGAAAAAAAAAAAAAATTAGGCGAGCCTGTGAGCACACACAACTCGTGTGAGGCTAGTTTATCATAAAATGGGTTTTTTTTTTTTTTTTTTAAGAGAGAGTGAATTTCAACTTATGACATCTGCTTTTAATGACATTATCATCAGACCAATACAACAATCAGTTTTTGGTGTAGACATAAAATTGTTAAGATTTTAACAACTCCACCCTTAATGAACCAAACTTGTTCCATGTGTTAAAATTATGGTTAAATAAGTAAATTTGATCATTCGGAATAGCTTAAGCTGTTGCGACAATTAATAAAAAATATATATCAATTGTGATTAAATTATTAAAGTGGGACAGAAATGTTTTCATTATCGACTAATAATATATAAACCCAGAAACTAAAATTGGAACATGGACAATTGAGGTAGGGAAACCTTGGAGATAGGGGCATTGATGACATTGGAAGAAGAAGAGGCATGTAACAGTGTGAGAGAAGGCCATCTTTCCTTTGCGAGAAACTCCCATATGGAATCAGAACCCCACAACTCCCTCCATAACCGACAGCAACTACCCAAGGCACAAACATCCGATACCTTCAATTCAATTCAATTCAAAAAAAATATTATATTTTCAAAATTCGAAAAGAAAAATAATTTAAGAGTTGAAAAATGAACCTGAAGCAGTGAAGCAATTTTGAAGGCAATATCGTCTGGGAGCGAGCTCTGAATACGCTCCGATTGCTTCATGGCTTGAGAATGAGAAACCATTCGATTTTTGTTTTTGTGTATATATATGTTTTTTGAGGTTACGGTGTGGTGCAATCCAATGAAGATGGGGAGGAGCAAGCAGCGAATGGAATGGTGAAACGTGAAGGGAGCAAGAGGTAGTTGAAGATGGGGGAAGCAGCGAATCCGATTTTTAGAAGTCAGAGGAGTACACAGGATGTTCGGTCCGGAAAGTTTTCGTTAAGAAGTGGGCAAAGGAGCTGACTTTAGTTAAGGAGCGGACACGCGTCATTCTAGTTTCTGTTTGCGTGACAATGTTACCAATAAAAGAAAAAATTAAAAAAAAAAGGTAAATTATTTCATTCTTAACAAAATATTTATATTTAATAGCACGAGGTTTTTCTATTTTTTTTCTAAATGTTAATAATTTATATCAATTATAATTTCAGATTATTAAATATTAAAATTATTAACTTTTAACCATACATAACGCTTATCACACTTCTATAATTTTTGTGAATGAAAAATGTAGCAATTTCATTTTATAATTAATGAAAATTATTAACATTTATATTAAAAAAATATGGAAAAGCCTCCGAGCATGCATGCGAGCGCATGCTCAAAGACTAGTTTTATTTAAGGAAGCCAATTAAAGCATTCAAAAATTATCAAAAGCATTCAAAATCAAACTCAACAATTTATTTTGATACAATATCAAAATCATATAACCTTTTACATGACATTGAAAAACAACGTATGTACAATATTCATATATATATATTTATCAACAAAAAATAAAATATCCATATACATTCAAAAATAATAAAGAAAAATGAACAAAATGTGTCAGCTGCATTCTAAACCATCAAAAAAACATGTGTATGGAGCCTTCTTTATTTCACACACTCTATGCATAATTTTATAGGCTTTTTAGTTTCTTTTTTTTCCCTTTTCTTTTGGATTTCCTAAAAGTTTCTATTGGCATATAGGTTCAAATTAAAAGAAAGTGTTCTAAAAAAATACTCGCATATGTGAATAACATGAAACTAATAGGAAATACTCAATGTAGTAAGATGAAGAATTTAAATAGAAACTTTGTGTTAATCTTGTGAGATACTTTGAAACAACATCATTCTAAACAAAAAGGAAACTAAAAAAAATGAAAAACTTTTCTAGACAGCCATTAACAGAAGCCAAAATGAAGTGTAGGGATGAGAGGCTTGAATAAGGATATTGGGCCGAGGGTCACACCTGGGGACGTCAAAGAGCTCGAGACTAAACAAGTATTAGTAAATGCAAGTAGATTATTGGGCCAAAAAAGAGGTCTAGTCACAACAAGCACGTGATGTTGTCCGAGGAGCCACACTTCCTCGACCAACAGAGTGGAAGCCTAAAGTTTGACCACCTATCAAGTATTGGATAGTAGGCAACCATGCTTGGGAAGATAAGCTTTAGAGAGAAGTGAGTCAACGGAGAATGGAGAGATATATGGGAAGAAAGCTGCTACTACCACATTAAATGCTCTGTATCTAACCAACTGACCGCATTAATGTGGAGGTAATAACTGGACAGTGACTTCTAGCCTTACAGCTATCCACAAAGATTTCCAAAAAGTTCTGATGGGACAAGTATAAAAAAGATTAGTTATCTGATCAACAAGTGGAAGTCTAAGATAAAAAGAGGAGAAAGAGTATTAAAGGGAAAGTATTCTATTACAGAAGAGGGGATGAAAAAGAAAAGAAAGGGACCACTTTGTAATTAAGAACTTAAATATTTGTATAGGTCTGAGAGCTAAATATAAGAACATATCATCATTGGACTTGATCGTTCAACTTATTCATATTAATCATTCCTACACTAAACTAACCTATTGTGATTCACATTTGACTCGTTGAACATTCAGTAATAAACTCACTCTCTAACAAATTTATTGTTGTGGGCTTATTAGGCTAGTGTCCAAATCTTTTGGGCCTTGGATCAACTTGGGTCCTTACAGCAATAATGGCATGTGTTTTTTTTTTTTTTTAATTAGCAGATGTATTTTTACAAAAAAACGTGTGTTTGTTTTAATGTTTTTAATAAATGGATAAAATAATTTGAAAACCATCAGGAAAGTGGTCATATTTTATAGACAATGTTTTAGTGGGAGTTAAAGATATATTTTTAGTAAGTTGTCCCTGCTAAAAGGTAGGATGTAGGGGTATTTTGGTACAAAAAAAATATATGGTCCAAATAGGGTAAGCTTCTTAAATAGTAGTATAGATAAAGTGCTTTAATATATAGGAATGATACGTTAGATTTGTAAATGTAACTAGTCGCTAATTTGTGTGATGCATGGGAAAGCTATTAAAAAATATATTTATCTTTATGTTATTTTATTAAATGTCACATATATATATATTAAATAATATGTTGCTAAGTGTGTTTAGGCCTAATGATAATGAGCAATTATTGCAGACACCATAAATTTAACATTCTATTGAAACTAATATATATATATATATATACACATATAAAACATCATTTTGAGTTGTAAATCTATAGTTTTATAACATCTTTTTTTTTAATGGTATAATGTGTTTGGGTTATAAAAGAGCATGAGTAAAACCCGACCGTGAAAAGTTCTTATGAAGGTCAAAAACGCATTAATTTTGTTATATAAATTGCCATTTACATCACAGTTTATAACAACTTTATGAATTTATAGTATTTATCTTTTAGTTAAGGTTATATTAGAGTGGAGTTTCTCTGTATTCAATGTGTTTCTAGTTAATATTTACACATTTTCATTTCAATGGCCAATTAGAGAGGGATTATTGTCAACAAAATTGACCAAAATGACATTGTACACCAGTTGAGTTTGCATCACATTTGTCAACAAAAAAAAAGAAGAAAAGAATTGAAAGAAAAAGTTGAACAATTATTCTACATGATCCTCTTGCTAAAGAGCCAATCTAGATTCAACTTGCTTCTAAAGTGCGCACAAATCATTTCCTATTTTTCAATTTCATTATCAGTTGTCTCAATTTCATACGGCTACTACACCAAATACCTTTTTTGATGCGTACTTAGAAGTGTAATATCCCATAAAAACCTCTTGCCTAATTGACATCTGGCCACAAAAGCAAATAGCCCCAAAAAAATATGCAACTACTTCACACTCTTGGCTTTAGTATTCTTGGAACCATGCTTACTAAACATCATATCTTGTATAGCACATTGTTGCACAACCCGAATAATTTTATTCATTGAATAACAATTTCCACAATTACTACAACAAGTCATTGAATTAAAAAATTATGAAGCAATAGTAACTACTAAAGCTAACATGGTGATGTTTAACGGAACATTTCAATAAGCATAATGCAAATCAAACTAAACTCTCTGGATAAATCACTGCTATAACAAATGCATGTTCTCCCATTCCTTCTTGCAATCCGATAGTAGTTGCAAGAGTTATCAAGATTGCTCAATACCATGAGAGCATTCCTCTTGATTGTCAATTGATGGTTTAAAGTAAAAGTCACATTTGCACCAAATCCAAGCAGTCTAACTCACTAACTTGATGAAAGGAAGTCCAAAATCTCAGCCGATTATTATTATTATTATTATTATTATTATTATTATTATTATTATTATTATTAAGCATTCTAACTCACTAGCTTGATGAAAGGAAGTCCAAAATCTCAGCCGATTATTATTATTATTATTATTATTATTATTATTATTATTATTATTATTATTATTATTGTAAGGTCCTGAATCTACTACTGTGGTCCAAAGACTGAAATTCACCCTTGAGCTTTACAAAGCTAAGGCCCACTCAGAATCATGGCCCAAAACAATGAAATTTATAGAGGGGGAACCATACAACAGTGAAACATGCCGGTCCCGAGGGTCTATGATGTTCTTCCCCTATTTCTCTTTTCCTTTTCTTCTTTCCCTTAGTTGGATACTACTCTTGTCTTTCTTCGCCTTTTTCTCTCTTTCTGCCAGCCCCCCTCACCGTATCCCCTCCCATCTTATTTATACCTCAGGTCCCTATCATCTCCACCTCACATCTCACTTCCCTCCCCTCCCTACTTGGTGACACTTGTAACTCCTTTTTACAGAAAGCACTGATGGTAAAATATCTAGAGATCCACTTTCCTGTTCAGGTCACTTCATCATTAATGCTGGAAGTAAGGCTGCTGTTTCCACATTTATTACAGTTAAGGAGGCCTGTCTACAGCATTCAATGTCTCTAGATATTTGTGATGGCCTACACCGTCAGTTCACAGTTCCTCGGGTCCTCGGGCTCCGACCCGAGTAGGTTTTTCTTTAAGACGCTTGCCAGTCCTCGGGCCACGTCATCTTTCGGGTCTTCGGGTCCTCACAATTATTATTATTATTATACTACAAAGAGCAAGTACTTTTAGTTGAAAAAAAAGAAAAGAAAATGCAAGTCTAAAACTCTTTCGAAACCTATATAAAAAGAAAAAGAAAAAAAAGGATGAAAGAAAATCCCCATCAAAGTATCTTTATGAGTAAAATATGTAGTAGTGTCCAAAAGAATTACAAACAACCCAAAAAATTAAAAAGTAATAATATACACACACATAGACACACAAAAAATTTATTAAAAAAAAAAAAAAGCTTCATGTGAGGATTATGCTTAATTATGCCGAGGCCACCACTATTCGGTCACTTAAGGTACAGAGCACTAAGCACATAGACTTGTCGAGTCTATATTCCACCTCAAAAGTTCTTATGTGATCATTTAATATAAAAAAGTCTATACTAGCGTATCACTTTCAAGCCTATTTATAAAATCATACATTCAAAATACATAAATTTTTTTAAATGTACATAATTTTGTATATACAAGATTTCAAATAATTTACATGGTTTTTTGTAGTCAACGTACACTCCATTATACAATCTTCATTCAATGTATACAGTTTAATAAAAACTATATACTTGTGTACATTTAACATACATATTTTTCAAAAAATGTACACAAATTATATATTCAACATACACAAAATGTTGAAAAAAATAAACAATTATAAATATTGAATGTACACATATTTCAAATAATGTAAACAACTATGCATAATGCACACAATTTTTCAAATAATATACACAATTATTTACATAATTTTTTTAAAGAATGTACACAATTTTATATTTTCAATATACACATTTTTCAAATAACAGAATTCTGCATATTTAACGTACATAATTTTTCAAATAATATACACAATTTTATATATTCAATGTAGTACAAAAATTTGTATATTTAACAAGGAAGTCAATGCCCTAATGGTACTAACTGTATCAGGGAAATATATCGTACCGACCATTAAATCGGTATAGGAACTCCTCCAAAATAAACAAATATTAGGCTGTATCGGCCCTTACCGGTCAGTATTGGCGTTTCGCCTGGGATAATAAAAAAATAATTGAAAAAATTATTAAAAAACATTTTATTTAATATAATATATTGGTTAATATACTTAAGCTAATATTTAGACTTATAAAATATGTGGATTTTAAATTTTATATTGATAAATATAAAAATTAATAAGTTCATTCTTATATAAATAATACAAATAATACACACACACATGTGTGTGTGTGTGTGTGTAAAAATATATAAATAGTGGTAATCCTGAAATGGTATATCGGTATTAGCTGGTACCAAAATATTTTGTTCTCCTGGCCAAACCAAAATAGCTTCTAGTGCAAAATTGACTTCCTTGATATATAATGTACATATTTTTCAAATAATGTACACAATTTTGTATCACCTACGCATTTTTTTTTAAATATAAATAATTTTGTACATTTAACATATACAAATTTTCAAATAAATTCAAGTATTTATGTATATTCAACGGACATATTTATATATTTTTTTAAATGTACACATTTTTTCAAACAATGTGTTATTTTTTGAAAACTCATGATTTAGTTTTTTTTTTTTTTTTTTTTGATAATCAAAAAGGGGTGGCGGTAGCGACCATATGTGGCTTACTCCTCAGGGTGTGACCTAATAAGGTCACCCCCCCCCGCTAGGGAATGTTAGACTGAGCCATAACTACTGTGACCAGGGTGCCATAGACCTCACCCTAGCATCCCAAGAGAGCTAGCAGATGAGGCGCAATGCATGCTAGGAACCCATCCCCCACATGGTACCCGCCACGACTCGAATAAGGGACCTCATGCATGCACACGGGATCTCACACTAACTGGGCCACCCTCCTAGGGCCATGATTTAGTTTGCTACTTTTAATATTATTGATTTTATAAGTTTATTTTATGAAAAAATTATCATCATTTTATTTATCATTATTCAAATTATATGATTTAATTTATTACACTCAAATGTCCAAACTTATACCAATCCTTTCTTAATTAGATTTTAGGAGTAAGGATCAGGGTTCAAGTTTTCAAAAAGAGTTTCATACATATATACATTTAAATTAGACTAGAGTAGAATTTATTTATTTATTTTTATAAAAAATAATTAGATTCTAATTCTAAAAATGACAAAATTTAGCTACAATATTGGTTGTAACTTAAGGCTACAAACTCATTCAATAAAATAAATATTACAACATATTTTGAAAATCTAACCCTTGAATTGCATGTACTTTACACTCTTAATACACATGTTAAATTTTGTATCAATCAGATATTATTTACTATATGAATTATAAGTTTATATTTTGTGCATAATTTTAAATTACAAAAATTTGTAATTTAAAAAATTTATTAATGACATAACAATTGATCTTTAATTTTTAAAAATTTTTTCAAGTATGGAGGATATAAGAAGAAAATATAATCCAATAATGCATTTGTTAAAATTCACCTCTAATAAAAATATATTAAGTAAGTTTGTAACTTAAAACCATAATTAATTTTGTAATTAAACTTTCTCAAAATAAAGTTGCTTAAAAAAAGAAAAAGAAAAGGAACAAACTTAGAGCATCCACATCAGTCCATGGAAAGTCTTCTAAAATACAAAAACTAGCTCTTTTTACACATTTTGATAAAAAAAAAAAAAAAAAAAAAAAAAAAAAACACCCACATCAGTGGGTGTAAAATGGTGCAAAATATACACCCGGTTGTGCAAATGAACAATAACCGTGTATATATACATGATTACTGTTCACGTATAAACGATTTTTTAATTCTTTTTTTCTCTCTCTGTCAAACTCCTTCTCTTTCCCAACCATTACAACAACCTAGCGTGCCAGAACAACCACCAAACCCAACGCCACCACCAAACACCACAACCTAGCACAGAGAATTAACCAAAAATCAACAGAAAATTAACCCAAAATTAACGGAAAAGCAATTAGAAAATCCAACTCGAAATTAAGACAAACCCACTGAAAATCCAACTCAAAATAAATCAAAACTCACCGGTAAACCCAACCCAAAAACAGTCCAAACCCATCGGACAACCCAGCCCAAACCATACTCAACGGAAAACTCACGTGAAATGCCCAACGGAGTTGGATCTACCGCCCGATCTGCTGCCAGTCGGGTCTTCCATTACTATCATCGGTTGGGGGTGGGAGGTGAAGGGTAAGTAAATGGAGGAGAGAGGGATGGGCGAAGGAAAGAGGGAGGCCGAATCAGTGGAGGGCTGAGGCGGCGAGCTAGATCGGCAGCGACAACAGGTTGGGTGAGGCGGTTGTGAGGGAGAGAGTGAGGAAGGAGAGGAACGGGTGAGACTTGAGAGAGCTGAAAAAGGAAAAATGGAGAGGAATCGGTGAGAGAGTGAGTATTAATAAATAATTAAAAAAAATAATAAATAATATTATTTAATTAGAATAGACGTGTAAAATAAATGAATTAATGTGAGTGTTTTAAAAATATGACAGTATAAAATAAAAAAAAAATAAATTTTTAAGGTAAAATAGGCGAAAAATTTTAAGCGGACCGACGTGGTCACCGGTGCTCAGTGGATATTTTACACAACTACACGTCATCTCATCACTCTCGTAATCTCATTCACATCCACTTATCATTTGGATTCTACTTTAATAGAGTAAGAGTAGGCACACAACAACCATGGACAGCCACTACCCAAAATTCCTGCCTCACAATTCTGTTGATTGTCTTTTCCTATGACATACCTCACCAAAAACACAGTCTTCCTCTCACCTTCTGCTAAGCCTTCCTGAACTCAAAAAATGTCCCTTTGTTTCTCCTCCACTCCATTATACAATCTTCATTCGCCACCAAAAAATCAAAGCTTCTCAGCAAGGTTCTCTTCTCAATTTATCAACCAAATTCAGGTAAGCTCTTTCCCTTATGCTCTAAAGTCTTCATCTTTAAACTTATCCCAACCCTTTAAGTATAGCATTCAAAGACTCAACCCCATTACAGCTTCAACAGCTGGGTCTGTTAAAACCGCCTTATCTTCCTTCAGAAACAAAAACCCAAAAGATATTAACATCTTGGTGGTGGGTTCAACTGGGTATACTGGAAAGTTTGTGGTTAATGAGTTAGTTAGTAGAGGGTTCAATGTTATAGCCATTGCTAGAGAGAGAAGTGGGATTAAAGGTAAAAATAGCAAGGAAGAGACTTTGAATCAGTTGAAAAGAGCCAATGTGTGCTTTTCAGATGTGACCAATTTGGATTCTTTGGAGAAGTCTTTGGAAAGCTTAGGGGTTTCTGTTGATGTTGTAGTATCATGCCTTGCTAGCCGTAGTGGTGGTGTTAAGGATTCATGGAGGATTGATTATGAGGCAACAAAGAATAGTCTTGTTGCTGGTAGGAACCGTGGGGCTTCCCATTTTGTGTTGCTTTCTGCAATATGTGTGCAGAAGCCCCTTCTTGAGTTTCAGCGTGCCAAGCTGAAATTTGAGGCTGAATTGATGAAAGAAGCTGAAGAGGATATGGGGTTCAGTTATAGTATAGTAAGGCCAACTGCATTCTTTAAGAGTTTGGGGGGTCAGGTTGAGTTGGTGAAAGATGGGAAGCCTTATGTCATGTTTGGGGATGGGAAGTTGTGTGCTTGTAAACCGATTAGCGAGTCAGATTTGGCGTCATTTATTGCAGATTGTGTGTTGAGTGAAGATAAGATTAACCGGGTACTGCCAATTGGTGGACCAGGGAAGGCATTGACACCACTAGAGCAAGGGGAGTTGCTGTTTAGGCTCTTGGGGAAGGAACCCAAGTTCTTGAAAGTGCCAATAGGGATAATGGATTTTGCTATTGGGGTTCTTGATTTCCTGGTTAAAATTTTTCCTTCTATGGAAGATGCTGCAGAGTTTGGGAAAATCGGAAGGTATTATGCAGCTGAGAGTATGTTGGTTTTGGATCCTGAAACTGGAGAGTACAGTGCTGAGAAAACACCTAGCTATGGTAGAGACACATTGGAAGAATTCTTTAAGACGGTACTGAGGGAGGGTATGGCAGGTCAGGAACTAGGGGAGCAAACAATTTTTTGAAGTTCGCAAAATCATTTAGAGTTAGTAATTTCGAGAGCTAAATTGGATCAATCAGTTTTGTAATACAGTCCACTTCAAGGTATTTGGTTTTTTATTGACTGTATTTTTATGAGTTTATGACAAGCTCTTTACCAAATGTTAAACATTTGCATTACTATTATCTGCTGTGAACACTTTTGAATATAGCATTGTCATTGTTAATATATACCTGTATTGTGATCACTCACAGATATTTTTGTCTTGTAACTGTAACCGAGTTTATTTGCTTCTCTACTGGTACATAGTTTGATTGGGATAACACCTGGAACATGCTAAAAGTGAGTTAGATACTTAGAGATGAATAAAATTTTGCACCTCTCTTCTTTGTTTGTTTACATACTGTCTATATAAAGGGACCAAGCCAATGAGTACATTTGAGTAGCGAAACCTCACTTTGAGATCTTTTTAGAAATCTTCTATCACCGTGGCTATGTCAAATCATCATTCTAGAAACTAGAAAACAGGAGACGTTCATAATGATGTGCTTCCAGGGCGGAAAACCTTGTAGATTGTAGGCATTTATTGTCGACTTTGATTCATTTGTTCTAGTTTTAATGTATAGCATTCAACACAAAAAATGCCCTGGTTTGTGCCTGAAAATTATACCAAGTCTTTAGAAGCATCATGTCCCAGGTCTAAGGCTATGAAAGGCAGCAAGCCAATGAGGGCACCTGCAACGAGTCTGATGACCAGAGTATCCAAAAGATCTCGGCCTGGGCACATGTTCTATTTTAGTGTGTCTATGTCCCACGTGGAATAAGTGAGAGAACAGCGAAGCACAGATGAGTTATAAAAACAGGAGCAAGCTACAGTAAAAAGCATTCCTTTCTCGGCCTTTCGGCTAAGATCTCGCTACTGGGGCCTTTAAGCGTCGCCCATGCTTTGCACTACTGCACGGGCCTGGCGCAGCCCACCCAAATCTATTTTAAATATCGTTTTCTAGAAAGCCGGCCTATCTAGAAAGTCGGCCTATCTGTTTTCTTCTTCGAAGGAACTGTTGCGTTGTATTTGGGCTTTATTTTTGGTACGGTTATCATGCTGGTCCTTTAAGATGCTTTGCATTATTAGACTTTTGGGTTACATTGTCTCTCTTTTGTTTCTGCACAGACATGACAAAACGGGTCAAAATTTTTTAACCTAACCAGATCCGAAAAATACTAAACCCAAACTTGATTTTTTTGATCCGAAACAAAAACGGGTTGACCTGTGACCCGACCTGAGTTTTTCGAGTTTTTTTGTGGGTCAACCCGACCTGAACCCGAATAACTTTTTTAAAACTTTTTTTTTTTGGTAAAAAAAAAAGTTAAAATTAAGACAATAGTAGTTTAATTGTTTATTGTGAGCTTTAAGAAAACAATTGATACATCTACATTTGCAAATTAATTGAAAGATAAAAGGTTGAATATTCTGTAATGAGTAAAAATTTTTAGATATCAAATAATAAAGTACATGCCAAGATAATATAGTTATAGTAGAATTAAAAATATAGATTTAAAGTTGTAGACATGTGTGAGAAATATTTATAAGTGTAAAAATAGTGAAGTCAAAGTATCAAATTAGCATAAATTATGAATGCTTAGACTTATTTTTTAACAATTTATGTCCAAAATAAACGGCTTTTCAAAATAAACGGCTTTTCAAAATAAACGGCTTTTCAAAATAAATTATGATATTTCCTAGAGTGTGTATTGTTTAACAATTATATGATATTCATAAAAGAGACCATGTATAAATAAGTAAGAAATCAAATTTTAATGTATATCTCAAATTGAAATAGAGTGCTAACCACAATTGATAATAGATTATGTGCGTGCCCCAAAACGTTTGGGCCTGTTGGGCTAGACACGTGCTTGGGCTTCACAATTTACTTGTTAAGTGGGCTTTTGTACTTCCTACGATGGGCAATCCCATGCAACATAAACACAAACTGTCAAGAACCGTGTTTCTTGTTTCTCTCTTCCCCTTGTTCCTTACCCCAGTCGTCCACCCCTGCTTTGAATTTCCCTCGCATATTTATAGGCCAGGGGGTAGTGACTGCATGGTGGTCTTCCTGCTCAGTGGAGGTGAAGGTCCAGTCTCCATTCTCCGTAGTGGGAGCATTTAATGAGAGTGGGACGACGATAGTGGCCTGGGAACTAGATCCACCGCTAAGCTTGTTGCATGGCGGCGTCGTCCCTAGGCAGTGGAGATGGGGGTCCAATAATATTGCCCCGGAGTGGGCATCAGGTGGTGAGTGGGTGTAGATAATGGCATTGGGCTTAGCTCCCCAACTGGGTCTCTTGCACGGCGAGGCCGCTCCCTAAGTAATGGAAGGGAGGTCCAAAGCTATTCCTTTGAGGTGGTTGTTAATGGATGGTTGGGCGGAAGTGATAGCATCGGGACAAGTTCCGCGGCCGGGTCTATTGGCCGGCGAAGGAAACGGGTCCAGCCGTGCACGAGATGTTACACGGGGCGCCCATAAGTCCTAGCCGAGCACTTTCGGCCACGTGGCCTCGTAGTGGCGGGCTTGCGTGGCTGGATGACCTCAACTGGGTTGACGCCCGTACAATAGCCCCCCCTTGATTCATGGTCGGACGCCTGTAGTGAATCAAGGACCTTGTAGAGTGCCTGGTGATTTTAGGGTCGCCGAGGGCCCCTCGCATGGGGTCGGCGTGACTGTTGACATTCCTCTCGGGTGCCGCGTACTGCCAGGCTGTCACATCCGCAATAAAAGCTTGGGGGTGAATGGATTGGTCTGACGGCTGGCGAACCGTCTGACGGTTCGTAACTTGCACCTACGCGTGTGGGGGTTTCCCAAGACGACAGGGTGGTTGGGTGGATTTCTCCCCAACCCGCGCCCCATTAAATGCTTGAGTCGGGATATATATATATATATGGGCATAACTTCTGTCGGGCTCTTCTTTACTTCTTACGTCTCCTTGTCCATCAAATTTTAGTCTGCCGAGCATCCTCTTGCGCCGGAACTTCTCTCCTGCCCCCCCTACTCCTTAGATCCTCAAGTAAGTTTTCTCCGCCCCTTTTCCTTCTCGCATTTTTACCTGTGTCGCATCTTTGGGATGGGATACTCTCACCTCCTTACCGACGGGGCTGCATTGGGTAGTTTTAGGGAGAGCTATGGCGACCCAGGGGACGTCGACGTTGCGTACTGCAACGTGGGTGATATAGCATTTGAGAGGGCTGCCGACGGGCGTGACGGTTTTTTTCCTCTAATGGCTGTTGTCGAGGGTGGGGTTAGGTTCCCCGTGGATCCCCTCATCGTTAGCACTTTAGGTTTTTATGGCCTCTGCCCCGATCAATTTCCCCCCAATTTTTATAGGGTAGTTAGTTGTGTGAGCCGACTAAACCAATTGTTCGGCCTTCACCTGAACCATCACGACATCAACTTTATGTATAAGCTGTGCAGCAACTTTGATAAAGGGTATTACCTAAAGACGAGAGATATGCGAGTCCGCCTTATCTCTTGTCTACCCGACTCGAACAAGAACTCGGTCGGAGAATTCGTTCGGGTGCGCGGCAATTGGCTCGACAGCGAGCTGCATTGCCCACTTTCGCCCCGTGACGTTGGTCGGTACCGAGACTTGTCACTTTCTCTTTTCTTGCTTTATCTCTTCTTTCATTGCTTCGCTGCTAATACTATTGCTTACTTGCAGACTCAAGAAGGTTCTTGCCGGACTCCCGGGTCATACACGCGCGTGACCTAAACTTCGTCCTACGCTCCGAGATATTTGTGAACAGCGATGGGCAGCTCAGGGCCTCCCACCTGATCCTCGGCGTCAATCCAACGTACAGTACCTGGCAAAACTTCAGCCAGGCACTCTTGGTGGAAAGCCCGCTACTGTCCTACATAGACGTCCGACACCAAAGGTTCCTTCCTCCTTCCCTTACCACCGGCGAGGAGCGAGAAGCCGGCCCGCGCTACACTACAGCGGACGATATAGCGCCGGTGCGAGACGAGTCTGCCGACCGCGTGTCCCAAGAGCGGCAAAGACACGAGGCGGTCGGGGGTCCAGGCGTCGTTGCTCTAGCTGCCGAGGGAAGGCCGACTGAACCGGAAGGGACCGCGGGCGCGAGCTTCATCCCTACAAAGAAGATGGTCAAGCGCAGGGAAATGACCCTCGCTCGGTTCATACCTGGTGCCGGGCAGGAGGCTCCCCCCAAGTCCCCTCTAGGGACGAGCCGCGCAACTCCCGAGGGTGAGGGGAGGAAGAGAAAAAGGACGGTTGAGAAAAACGCTCCCGTTCCCGGCGATGCTTTGCCCAAGACTCCGCCCCGACCCAAGGGAGGGCCGCGGATTGAGGAAGCGCCGGTCGTTACCTCCCCTCTTCCTCAGACTGGGACGGACGTGGCCTCCTCTTCCTGGCCCGAGGCGCCCTGGGCCCCCACTTTCCTTCTGGGCGATATGCCCCTACCCGAAACTGCAAGCGCTCGGTCGTGGGATAGGGGCGACGGGGGCCGGGTGGCTCAGAGCCTGGCGCAGGGGCTGATGCTGCCCGAGGATGCGGCGTACTATTCGTGCGGTAATGATGATACGCTCGCTCGGCGACTCCAATGGCATACTATCGTGGTAAGTCACCGTTCCCTCCTTTGTATTCGCTTTCGCAGAGCGGCCTCGTTAAGTGTCATAGTAACCTTCCATGGGATTGGTTTCAGGCCGCGCAGCTGACTTGTATTGTGGATGGGAGGCTGAAAGATGCGGCCGAGGTTGCTGATCGGGAGAAGGCCTTGAAGGCTGTGGCTGAGGCCACGGCTCGGGAGAAGGAGGAAGCGGCCGCGGTATCCGAAAGGAAAGCGGTCGATGTTGAGATGGCCCGCCGTTCCGCCGAGGACAGGCTTACACTCACGGAAACGAAGCTGGGAGAGGCCGAGCTCAAGTTGGCGACGGCAGATAGCATGGTGCTGGCCCAGGCCACTCAAATTGGCGATCTGCAGAGGTCCCTCGAGGCCTCCGAGAGCGAGTGGTATGACAAGGGCTTCGCGGACGCCGAGAACTCTGCCGAGCCGATCATCCATCAGGCGCGCCGCCACGGGTTCGCGGAGGGGTGGATGGCCGCACTCAAGGCTGTGGGGCTGGCCGAGGATTCTCCACTGTGGGATCCCACGCAGGTTCCTTACCCTGACGTTCCGCTTCCTGCTAGTGATCGAGCTGAGAGTTTGGGCGAAGATACCCCGAGCATGATCGACTTAGTGTGGGAGATCGACGCACACGCGGAGACGGCAGACCCAGAGGACGCTAGTGACAATCAGTCTGAGAATGCCACCGCTCAATCGCCCCGAGATCGGCCGAGGAGCCCTGCCCCTTCTCCGAGCCCAGAAAACCCAACCGTGTGATTGACTGTCCGTCGTTTCAGCTTGTCTTGTTTTAATTTCCCGTCATTTGGTTACATTATGCAATGTGCTCTTTTGCTTTGAACATTGCCCTATGACGCCGGGGTGTGGCGTCAGAACATTTTCCTTATTTTTGAAAATGCATGGGTTTGTTCCGGTTTGCCTTAATTTTGAGATGTATGAGTTTATTCCGGCTTTGCCTGCTTTAACATTTCTTCCTTATTTCTGAGATGTATGAGAAATGTATGATCGGTTGTAGGGATCGAGCCGAGCGATGCTTCTGCCCTTAGGAAATCGTTTTAAGGCTTTCACCTGCTCGGTGATATGGCTCGAACCGAGAGAGGTGTCTCCTTAACTTTGTTTTAAGATTTTCACATGTACGGCGGTCGTGCGCTAACCGAGCGATGTTTCTGTCCTTAGGAAATCGTTTTAAGGTTTTCACCTGCTCGGTGATATGGCTCGAACCGAGAGAGGCGTCTGTCCTTAACTTTGTTTTAAGGTTTTCACATGCACGGCGATAGTTATCGAACCGAGCAATGTTTCTGTCCTTAAGGAAATCGTTTTAAGGTTTTCACCTACTCGGTGATATGGCTCGAACCAAGAGAGGCGTCTGTCCTTAACTTTGTTTTAAGGTTTTCACATGCACGGCGATAGTTATCGAACCGAGCGATGTTTCTGTCCTTAAGGAATTCGTTTTAAGGTTTTCACCTGCTCGGTGATATGGATCGAACCGAGAGGCGTCTATCCTTAACTTTGTTTTAAGGTTTTCACATGCACGGCGATAGTTATCGAACCGAGCGAAGTTTCTGTCCTTAAGGAATTCGTTTTAAGGTTTTCACCTGCTCGGTGATATGGTTCGAACCGAGAGAGGCGTCTGTCCTTAACTTTGTTTTAAGGTTTTCACATGCACGGCGATAGTTATCGAACCGAGCGATGTTTCTGTCTTAAGGAATTCGTTTTAAGGTTTTCACCTGCTCGGTGATATGGCTCGAACCGAGAGAGGCGTCTGTCCTTAACTTTGTTTTAAGGTTTGGCTAGAGCGCCAGACACACTACAGCATGTGGTGACAAGAGTTGCAAATACATTAGTTGTTCGAATACTTCTGATTCTAGTGATTGGGGCCGTACCCCGCTCACGACCTTTGATGCTGGCCTGTTAATAGTAAAATTTCTTTAAGTTCCAAACGTTCCAAGGCCTTTTGAGCGGCTTCTCTTCTAAATCTTCCAAGTAGTACGACCCAGCCCCTGCGATAGCCGTTACACGGTAAGGGCCCTCCCAAGTCGGAGCCAACTTCCCAGCGTTGTTGTCACGCGCGTTTCCTACCACTTTGCAAAGCACCAGATCTCCTGCCACAAATTCTCTTTTCCTCACAGTCCGGTTGTACCTCTGAGCAAGCCTTTGTTGATACCCTGCCAGCCGAATGTTGGTTGTTGTTCGGTGTTCCTCCAGCAGGTCCAACTCCTTTGCCATCAGCCTTTCGTTCTCGTCCGGCTCGTACCCGTTGATTCGGGCACTGCACAAGTTCACCTCTGCCGGGATGACCGCCTCGGCCCCATAGGTTAGAGAGAAAGGCGTTTCCCCCGTGGACCTCCTCGGCGTTGTTCGGTAGGACTATAGGACGCTCGGCAATTCCTCGGCCCATCTTCCCTTGGCGCCCTCCAATCTCTTCTTCAGGCCGCTGACTATGGCTTTGTTGGTTGCTTCTGCTTGGCCGTTGCTCTGTGGATAGGCCGAGGTAGAGTACCGGTTCCTAATCCCGAGGTCGTGGCAGAAAGCCCGGAAAGCTTTGCTATCGAACTGGAGACCGTTATCTGACACGAGGGTGTTGGGCACGCCGAACCTTGTCACGATGTTTCTCCATACGAACTTCTTGACGTCCACGTCTCGGATGTTTGCCAGTGCCTCCGCTTCCGTCCATTTTGTGAAGTAGTCCATGGCCACCAGCACAAATCTTCGGTTGCCCGTGGCCCGTGGGAACGGCCCGACTATGTCTAGCCCCCAGCGGGCAAATGGCCAGGGACCGCTGACCGGGTTCAAGTTCCCGGCGGGTTGGTGAATCTGTGGTGTGTGTACCTGGCACTGTCTGTACTTCTGGGAATACTCGGTCGCGTCCTTTCTCATCTGTGGCCACCAGAACCCCTGAGTCATTGCTCGGTGAGCCAAGGATCGTCCCCCCACGTGGCTTCCACATACGCCCTCATGAAGCTCGGCCAGTAGCTCTTCGGCCTCCTTGGGACCAAGGCATCGCAGGTACGGCCCTCCAAATGACCTCCGATAAAGCTTGCGATCCGGGGACAACCAGTACCGAGGGGCGGTGCGCCGTACCCTTGCCGCCTCCTTTTCGTTCTCCGGAACATGGTTGTTTTCAAGGAAATTAACTATAGGGTCCATCCAGCAAGCTTCGGAGACCGCCACCTGTGCAACCGGTACCCTGGCCGATATGCTTGGTTCGGCGACCAACTCTACCCGGATCAGCCGAGGCACCATGTCGGCAATTGACGACGCCAACGTTGCTAAACAATCGGCGTGCCGATTCTGTCCCCGAGCTATGCGCTCAACTTTTACCTTTGAGAAAACAGACAATGTCTGCTTCACTACCCGCAGGTACTCCATCATCCTTGCTTCCTTAGCTTCAAAATTCCCAAGCACCTAGTTTACAACTAGCAGAGAGTCCGAGTAAACCTCCACTTCTTTAGCCCCCAGATCCCTGACGACCCTGAGTCCGGCGAGCATAGCTTCGTACTCGGCCTCATTGTTGGAGGTCCTAAAACCCAGCCTGTACGAGTGTTCCAATTTGAGTCCTTCCGGCGTAACGATCAAAATTCCTGCTCCTGCTCCTTCTCCAGCCGCATTGGACGCGCCGTCCACAAATACCTTCCATGGCCGGATTTCGGCAATGCAAACCATGTGTGCGCTCTTCGGCGTGAATTCGGCAATAAAGTCTGCCAGCACTTGTCCCTTCACCGCGATTCTCGGCCTGTACCCGATGTCGAAAGAACCTAGCCGAGTTCCCCATTTAGCTATTCTCCCCGTGAAGTCGGATCTTCGTAGTAACGACTGGAGCGGGTACTCGGTGAGGACGTGGACGGTGTGCGCCTGGAAGTAGTGCGGCAGCTTTCTAGTTGAATGTACAAGTGCCAACACTAGTTTCTCCAATGGCAGGTATCTAGTTTCAGCGTCAACAAACGTCTTTCTGATGTAGTAGATCGGAAGTTGCACGCCGTTATCCCTCAGTAGCACGGCGCTGGCAGAATGCTCGGAAATCGAAAGGTACATATAAAGGTCCTCCCCTGGCTCTGGCGCGGTCAACGTTGGCGCCCGTCCCAGGTATTCTTTAAGATCCTGGAATGCCCGATCGCACTTCTCGTCCCAGTGAAAGCCCCTCCATTTTCTTAAAAGCTGGTAAAACGGCTGACATCGGTCTACGAATTTGGAGATAAATCGGTTGAGAGCAGCCAGCATGCCCGTCAACTTCTGCACCTCCTTGGGATTGCTCGGAGCTCTAAGGCATTGCACGGCCTTGATCTGGTCGGGGTTGACTTCGATCCCTCTTTTTGTAACTAGGTAGCCCAGGAACTTGCCGGACGCTACTCCGAAGGCACACTTGTCGGCATTGAGGTGCAGACGGTGCCGCTGGAGTACTTCGAACACCTCCTTGAGGTCACCGATGTGCTGCCCCTCCTGTCTACTTTTTACCACCATGTCATCAATGTACACCTTGACCGTGCGACCGATCTTATCCCTAAACATCCTCGACATCATTCGTTGATAGGTTGCTCCCGCGTTCTTTAAGCCGAACGGCATCACAGTGTAATGATAATTGGCGTCTGGTGCTATGAACGCCGTCTTTCCCTGGTCCTCGGCGGCGAGGGCGATCTGGTGGTAACCTTGGAAGGCGTCAAGAAAGCTCATCCTCGGGTACCCTCATGTAGCGTCTACCAACTGGTCAATCCTCGGCATTGGGAATGGATCTTTTGGGCATGCGCGGTTTAAGTCCGTGAAATCAACGCAAACTCTCCACTTGCCGCTCTTTTTCTTTACGACCACCGTGTTTGCGAGCCATTCGGGAAAGAAAGCTTCCTTTATGGCCCCTGCTTCACTCAGTCTCCTAACCTCCTGTTTGACTGCCTCTACGTGCTCCTTTGCGGACCTTCTTGGCTTCTGCCTTCTCGGGGTGTGTAAGGGATCCACGTTTAGTCTGTGGACTATAAACTCCGGGTCAACCCCGGGCACCTCGTACGGCCCCCAAGCGAATACATCCAAATTTTGCATAAGGAGGAGTAGCAGTTCCGCCCTTGCCCGGTCATCCAGGCTCTCACCTATTTGGAAACTCCTCTCGTCCCCCGGCAAGATCTTTACTTTCACCAGCCCTTCTGCTGGGGGACTCTCGCTCGGCTGGTTTTGCTGTAATTGCTATAACGCTTTTTTCTCGGCTTCAGCCCCCAGCTCAGCTTGTTTGTGAGCCGCGGCTACCACACATCGCCTGGCCGCCTGCTGGTCGCCCCGCACCACTGCCACCCCGTAGCCGGTCCGGAACTTGACCTTAAGGTGCAAGGTGGATGGCACGGCCCCCATGTCGTGTATCCACGGCCTTCCGAGAATTGCCGTGTACGGGGAGTATGAAGCGACCACTAGGAATGTTACTTCCACTTTTTTACCCTCCATGGTAACCGGAAGTGTGATCTGCCCCTCTAGTCTCACCAGGTGACCGTCGAACCCCATCAATGGCGTGTCGTACGCGCCCAAATCCTCCTTACTCAGCCCAAGCCCCTTATACAGGTCCAGGTACATCACGTCAGCTCCGCTCCCCTGGTCTATCATGATCCTTTTTACTTGGAAGCCCCCTACACGGGCCGAGACCACTAAAGCGTCATGGTGTGGCTGGGTAGTTCCTTCCAGGTCGTGGTCGTCAAACGTCATGGGTTGCTGAGGATTCCTCGATTTCTTTCTCGGCGAATGCTCGCCACCATGGTCGCCCCTTGGTACCACGACCAGGATGCCTCCTGTGATCCACCCCTTCGGACGTCTCGGCGTGGCGTGGATAACTTCTATCACTCCCAGAGGAGGTGGGAGATCTGCTTGCCCTGTTCCCTGATTCCTGGTGTCTGCAAGAAATTCCTTGAGGTGGCCGGCTTTCACCAACTGCTCCAAGTGGTCCCTCAATACCCTACACTGCTCCGTGGTGTGCCCCTTGTCTCTGTGGTAGGTGCAGTACAAGTTCTGATTCCTCCTTGATGGGTCACCCGGCATTTTGTTCGGTCTCCTGAAATACGGCTCATTCTTTATCCTGTCGACGATTTTGTGCACGGGCTCCTTAAATACCGCGCTGATCATCCTAACGTCTTGCCTGGGCTCACGGACTCTCGGATCCCTCCTCGATCTGGGTATGAAGCTGGCGCTCCGAGGATAATCCACGACTGGAGCCTTCCCCTTGGCCTGCAGCCTGTCATCCTCCAACCGTTTGTACTCCTTGATGCGTCTCATCAGTTGCCGCATGTCCTCGGGCGGCCTCAAAGTTAGCGATTCTCTCAGTCCGGACTCTTCCGGTAGCCCCAGCCGAAATGTGCTTGCTGCAATCTTCTCGTTACCGCCCCCAATCTCATTGTACAGCTCCCAATACCAGCTGGCATAGTTGCGAAGGGTCTCCCCAGCCCCCATTTTCATTGATAGCAACGCGTCCACGGGCTGCGGTGCTCGGCTGCAAGTCATAAACCTTGCCCCGAACTCCTGAATAAGCTCCGAGAAACTGCAGATGGAGCCCTTCTTTAATCCGTTAAACCACCTCAGGGCAGTGGGGCCGAGGCTCGAAGGGAAAACCTTACACATCAGCGCATCATTTTGTGCGTGGAGGGACATCATCTGAATATAATGACTTACATACTCGACTGGTTCAGTCTTTCCCATGTAGGAGTTAAACGGGGGCTGCGCGAACCTGCTGGGCATAGGCGCCTCCTTGATATCCTTTGTGAATGGGGACTGGGCGGCCTGGCGCAGTGCTCGGCCCATCGCGTCCATGGCCGCGTTCCGTGGCCTCTCCCTGTTGGGGGAAACCGACCCGCGGTCCATATGAGCTTGCGAATGCTCGCGGCGCCGACGGGATCCGGACTGATGGGATCCCGCCGCGCACCGTCCGACGCTGACCGATCTTTCCCTCCGATCCTCTTGATCTCTTCTCCTGCACCTTCCCCGTCCCTGTAGTTCCAGATCTCTTACTGTCCTGCGCAAACGCTCCACCTCCTGATTCCTCTGCTCAAGCTCCTGGTCTTTCCAGTCACGGCGGTTGCGCCCTGAGACGTCGGGCGTTGTCCGGAGGGTCTGGTATGACTCGTCTCCAAGCCCGGACTCTACTGCCTGCTCATTCCTTCTGTCCTCCTGCCTCTTCTGCCTTCTTTCTCGCCACGTGGAGCCTCGCGAGGACCCGCCAGAACCGCTCTCCGCATGGCTTCCCTGTCTGCTCCCGGACATTTCTCCGAGCGTTGCTACACAGGACCGCAGCTTGGTAGGAGGTTCCCACAGACGGCGCCAACTGTGCGTGCCCCAAAACGTTTGGGCCTGTTGGGCCAGACACGTACTTGGGCTTCACAATTTACTTGTTAAGTTGGCTTTTGTACTTCCTACGATGGGCAATCCCATGCAACATAAACACAAACTGTCAAGAACCGTGTTTCTTGTTTCTCTCTTCCCCTTGTTCCTTACCCCAGTCGTCCACCCCTGCTTTGAATTTCCCTCGCATATTTATAGGCCAGGGGGTAGTGACTGCATGGTGGTCTTCCTGCTCAGTAGAGGTGAAGGTCCAGTCTCCATTCTCCGTAGTGGGAGCATTTAATGAGAGTGGGACGACGATAGTGGCCTGGGAACTAGATCCACCGCTAAGCCTGTTGTACGGCGGCGTCGTCCCTAGGCAGTGGAGATGGGGGTCCAATAATATTGCCCCGGAGTGGGCATCAGGTGGTGAGTGGGTGTAGATAATGGCATTGGGCTTAGCTCCCCAACTGGGTCTCTTGCACGGCGAGGCCGCTCCCTAAGTAATGGAAGGGAGGTCCAAAGCTATTCCTTTGAGGTGGTTGCTAATGGATGGTTGGGCGGAAGTGATAGCATCGGGACAATTTCCGCGGCCGGGTCTATTGGCCGGCGAAGGAAACGGGTCCAGCCGTGCACGAGATGTTACACGGGGCGCCCATAAGTCCTGGCTGAGCACTTTCGGCCACGTGGCCTCGTAGTGGCGGGCTTGCGTGGCTGGATGACCTCAACTGGGTTGACGCCCGTACAGATTATAAAATTAATTTTCAAGATTGTAAATTTCTTATATGTTTTTATTCTTTATCAAATGAGTTATCCAATAAGTCATTTGTAATTTTGTTTTATATTTTGGAATGTTGATATTGTGTAGAAATAAAACATGTGTATTTGTTTTACTTATGCTTGTGTTATTTTGTTTTAGATAGCAATGTTAGGATTTGTATAATTTTAAAATTATTGAATAAGTATTAATAAATTTAACTGAATTCATTCTTGATATAAGTGGTGAAGTCAAAATAATGCATTTTACATCAAATAATTTGTTGTATAACTTTCCAAATGACAAATACATGTTATTTTATTTATAAAAAAACAAAAAAAAATTCATGTGAAAAATACGGGTCAACCCGTCCCAACTCGCAACCCGATTGACCTGAACCCTTTTTAACCCGCTTAAGATAACCCGTTTGACCCGACCCGACCCGACCCGCCCCGCCCGTTTTGTCATGTCTATCTGCGATGCATAAAAAAATTAGATAGATAAGGATATAATTCTTCACTAAAAAGCATTACTTGTATTTATTTATTTATTTTTTAAGAGAATAAAATGGGTTTTGGGTGAGGTTAATTATTACTATTTTTAAGTGGATGAGTATCTACATTTTATTAAGATATCAAAATTTATTGATTTTTTTTAATTTTTTCTCTTTCTTTACACAACAATTGCCATCTACTCTCTTCATTCTAATGAATGCAAAATGAATAGTGTCAGAATAAATTTTTACGAAAACTCTAACAATTATGAGACTTTGCATGACCTAGTGCAAGTGAATTTTGCGCATGATAGGCTAAAAATTTGTTCTAGTTTCTTTTATACAATCACTTATGAGTTCTCTTAAATCACTAACTATTATTGCCACCAAGATGGGTCCTGTGTTGCTTGGTAAGCTATTACATCACGACTAGTGACTAGACCATCAAATGAGTTAGAGCATCCACATCAGTGAATGCAAACTTCTCATCTATTTTGCACGAAAAAAACTACTTTTTCTATTTTACACACCCATTTTTACAAATCACACACATCAGTTTATCTATTTTACACATTTATTGAATAAAATATTCATTCTTTTATAAATTTTTATTATTCTCTCCCTCAATGCCCCTCTCTCTCACTGACCCATCACTACCAACGATCCCTCCACACCCAACCACCATCATCAAGAAAAACCAACCCACTCAATCCGAAACCCAGTCAATCTGAAACCCATTCAATCCCAAACTTATTCATCACCCACCTAACCCGAAACCCATTCAAGCCAAATCATTACCCACCCAACCCGAAACCCACTGATGATTTGATGATTTGATTGGCGTGGTTTGATGATCGGAGAGGCCTTTGTTTGATGATTTGATTGGCGTGCTAGGTGATCGGCGTGGTTTGATGATCGGCAGCAATAGATGATCGGCGTGGTGTGATGATCGGCGATTAGCATGGCTTGATGATTAGAGAGGCCTTTGTTTGATGATTTGATCGGCGTGGTTGGTGATCGGCGTGGTTTGATGATCAGCAGCAATAGATGATCGACGTGGCATGGCTTGATGATTTATTGGCGGCAAGTAAAAGATGATCTATGGCGATGGAGGATGATTTGATCAAATGAAGAAAGGGAGAGTGAGGTGATGAGATGACCCGAACCCAGAGACAATGAGAGAGAAGAAATTATTAAAGGAAAATGCTAACGAATGCCCTTAGGGCATTGGTTAACAATCCATTTAAAGAAAGTTTTTATGGAAAAATGAAATAAATCAATTAATGTTTTGACAGCTTTTTCATTTCCAATAAAAGTGCTGTTAAAACTTTCCTAAGATGGATTGTTAACTAATGCCCTAAGGGCATTCGTTAGCGTGACCCATTATTAAAATAGTAAATACACGAGCTACAGTGACAGTGTATATACGTATGGTTACTGTAGCATTTGTATATTTATACACAACTTTATTCCCACTGATGTGGATGTTTTTTTGGTCAAAATGTGTAAAATAAAGAAGTTTTTGTATTTTAGAAGAGTACGTAGATTCTCTTAGGTATTCGCAAATTGGTTGCTTTATCTGTCTATATTTTTTTGCAACTTGGAGATGCCTTATTTGGGCCCAAGCGGAAAGAAAGATTTCTGGCCGTGTTCTATTCTATAGTTACTTCAAATCCGTGGATTTACCCACATTGAAAATGACTTTGATTTGCACATGACAAGTGCCAGATTGTATAACAATTAGAAAAATATAGCCAATTGAATGGCCTAAACTGCACCAGCATCAAGCAAGTGTAACTGTCACGAATCTGCATGCAAGCAGAGGTTCCTTTTGCTTTTAGTGATACATCTCATATAAAAGTTCATAACTGAGTTTGCACATGGTATCACAATTAGGTGAGAGAAAGGTGCAGTACACTAATTGAACTGAGTAATTTTTCATTCTCTTAGTATGAGAAAGTTTTACCTCCTAATCAATTTAGAGAAAAATTTCTTTAACCTATTATGTGAAAATTAATAAAATCATTTATATATAATTTTAGTCACAAAACTTATCTAATAAGTCATGTGTCATTTTAAATAAAACGTTATGACTCTGCAAGGTCCACCACAAGAAAATAAAGTGTGAAGGCCCAGCACAGTAGCTTTGCTACTGGGTGGCCTCTGGGTGTTGCATGTGTGATACACTACAGCATGGGCCTGGCGCACCCTAACCAAGTCTAGTGGAAAAATCTGCTATTTTGTCAATTGGACCAAATTTCTAGACAGTTTGTTTTTAAGCCCATTTGGTACCAAAAAGTCACGTGGCCCTACAATGCTACTATGCCACATCTCTCTTGTGACGTGAGAATTTAGCGTAAATAACTTATTTAGTTAAAATTAAAATTTTTTTACTGAAAGTATCGTAAATAATGGTAAAAATTATTTTATTGAAAATACTGCAGATAAAGGTAAAATTTAGTTGAAATAGTACAGTAGGACCTATTAATAGTATCAAAAAGTGTAATGAGACTCATGAATAGTAGCAAAAATAAACTGAATAGTAGTAAAAATAAACTAAATAGTAAAATAAGCTGACTTTAAACTCTAATCCCAAACACAATCTTAAAGTGTAAAATAAACAACATCCCTCATATTATTTCAGATGAAATTTTTGCTATATATATTTGTCACTTGGATTTCATAGTAACCTTACATGTGGTGACGATACTCAAACATATATTCTTGAACAAACTTGTGAGTGTGAGGCTTGATTTGAGTGTGTGTATATATATATATGTGTGTATGTATGTATATCTCATGTTAAATTGTGTAAGTTTGTAATTAAGTTCATATAAGATGTCAAAGTAGACTGGCTGTACTGAATCAGAATGGTGAAGGTTCTTTCTAATATACATCAAACTCTGCGCCATATGATCATGTCAAGTGATCAGAGTATACTTTGTAGAAATCTGTTATTACCAAGATCGAGTGGTCATAGTAGACAGCTTTTTTTATTCAAAATGAAGTTGTTTCTTCGTGTGCTAAGTCAGCTCCAATGTTTCCTGCTTGGAAAGCCTTGTGACCATTTGTTGTCTATTTTTGATTTGTTGGTTCAAGTTTGTAATTATTATCCGTTGTGAATTGCTTTGTAATATAGCATTGTCCTTGGTTGATAAATGCCTATATTTTGATCACTCACTGATCTTTTTTGGTTTTGTAATTGAGTTTATTGCTTGTTTACATTGGGAAATTGCCTCAAATTCCAGTTGTAACTTGAAAAGTCAATTAAGTTTCTTATTTGAAGAAGAAAAAAATAATTTGGGTTTCCTTGTTATAGAAGGAGAAACTATTCTTTGGTGTGGAAGGAAGTCTATATCTTGTTAAAAAGGTAATGCATTCCTATCCCAAAAGGGAATAGTAAAAGAGTCTTATAAATAGACAATGCTATAAAGAATTTGATAGCTTTGGCTTTGGCCAAAAAGTCCTCCCTATGGGGAGAGGGAAAATAGAGTGTGAAACCAAGATAAAGAAAAAAAGGACTTGGGAGGAACGCAAGAGGAGGAGAGCAGCAACAAAGATTGCTGCAAAAGAGAAAAGAGAGAGAGCGGCCAAGAAGGAGCCGCTTAGAGAAAAAGAAGAAAGTCAAGAGAAAGCTATTGTGCGGAGAAGAAAATAAAAAGGAGAGAGTAAAGTGTTGCCGTATTTAAAAGAGATAATTAGTGTGTGTGTGAGAGCAAAGAAAAATAAGAGAGATTTTTAGCTGTGAGATATACACAAGAATTATTGTAATTGATTTGATAATAGTGAAATTATTCAGAGTTTGTCCCGTGGTTTTTTCTTTTCAAGAAGAATGGATTTTCTATGTAAATTTTGTGTTCTTGTGTATGATTGTTATTTTGGATTGCTAATGTTGTCGATAATATTATTTGGGACCTAACAGTCTACTGGTACATAGTTAGATTGGGTTTACACCTAGAACATGTTAAAAGTGAGTTAGCTATGAATAAAATTACCCACCTCTTTTCTTTGTTTGTTTACATACTGTCTATATATAGGGACCAAGCCAATGAGTAGTGAAGCCTCACTTTTAAGATCTTGTAGAAATTTTAATCTGCTATGACCAATTCACCACAGCTAAGTCAAATTATCATAGCAGATATCTGTAGTTGTTTCCATATATTGTATTTCAAGCCAATGTGGACGCCTGAGTTTGACGAGCAGAGGAACCAAAAGATCTCAACTATGTTATGGGGAAGGTCCGCTATATTGTATTTCAAGCCAATGTCCCACATGACATTAAGAAAAAATTTTATGGGGGAAGGTCCGCTAGTGTAGCTTGCTACTGGCACCTTTGAGCGCTGGCCGTGCCTTGCACTACAGCATGGGCTGGGCGCACCCCAACCTAATCTAGTCCTAAGCTTAGTTGGACGCTTGTTTTCAAGCCATTGTTTCGTTTCATATTGGGCTTCAGCCTAGCATCATAAGTTCATATTTTTGGCCCATCTGGCTAGGTGTTCATAATTTAGTACCCTACGACTATATTCTCTTTTGTTTTATTATTATTTAAAAATGGAAAAAAGAAAAGAAAATAAAATTAGGTCTTTCATAATCTTTGAGCGTTTGTAATCTAAAAATATGGTTGTTTGTAATCCTTTTTCAAATCAAACTGACGTAGACAAATAAATATGATTCCTCCATGGATTTATACCTTAAACAATTTAATGTAGAACATTTTAAAATGTGAGAATGTAGAATATAAAATGTATATTTTTATGTTAAAATAAACAGAAACTTTACATGAGTTGATGTGAATGTTCTTAGCACTCTAAGACTTATTTTTTAACAATCACAAGTGAAGTAGACAATATTCACATAATTCAAATTCAATTACATGTAACATAATTGATAACATGAAAAAACACTACATACATGACAAATCTAATATAATATTTAGAAGACACTACACAAGTGGACAACATTTAAAAAAGCTCCCCCCCTAAATTTACACAAATGCAAACGTAGAAATTTCAATTTTTGTACAAACACACAATTTGCTTAATGGTTGTGGCCATAATTCGCAGAATATATATTTATGGTATTTTTGGACTGTAGAGGCTAGCTCTTACTTGGGGATCCGAACATGAAGGCTGTAAACTGAGAGCCAAACTAGAAGAACAAGCACAATGGAAGCGAACAAAGAGGCTGCAAGAGATCCTGCTAGATGGTGACAAAACTTATCATACTTGTTGCATATCTTATTCCACATCACATGGTCGTTGCCCTTTAATCCAACATATGCAACACCGCCTGCTGTGCCAGTGGCTGAAGCTACCAGCCCCAATATCAGCTGTGTCATAAAAAGATTGTACAAAGATTAATAAGTAAACCTTGACTTTGTTCACAAATTGCTCTTGTTATATATTTTCCATATGAATTTTTTTAATGAAAGAGACAGCTCACTTACCACATCCCAAAATGCAAAATGGAGCAAGAACTTGGTTGACAAGTGAGGCTTCCAGATGACTGAGAGTGATGCTAATAAGGTTGTAATGATACTATAAAGTCCAGCAACGGACAGTGCCGCAACAAAGTACCTGCAATTTCATATGTGAAATTAATTGATACCCTTATTACTTTCGAAAGCCTTGTGAATGCTGACAATTAAAGGTGGTATAAAATGTCTTCCTTTTATTTTTTTTTTAATTTTTTTATTTTTAATCTTTTTGAACCTCTTTAATTTTTACACGTAATTTCCTTTTGAGTTAATTTCTTCCATAGGCTATGGTGGATCTAGGAATTGTTTTTAGGGTGGTTACTAAGAAACTTAAATTATACAAAATTTAATAAAAAGACAATTTGAATATACTGATGTCATAAAAAGACACGCAAATATATGATATATTACAATTTTTTTGTACTAACAAAGAGAATAAGAAAAAAATAGACTAATAAAAAATAAAGTACAAATTGAAAATGCTGATATGAGAATAATAAAGTGACCATAACAATTTCATAACAAATCTTATCAACAAGTTGTTAGCTTATTACTGGTGGGTAAAATATGTCAATATTGAACCCGAATTAGAATTAAAAAAAGCTTATCGCATAAGATTTATTGTGAAATTATTGTTAAAATATTGTGGATGTAACATTACTCTTATATTTATTAAACTCAAATTCTAATGATTCTCAAGTAAAGGTATTCAAAATTTTTATTAAGGTGGTCAAAATTAATAGATTAATTTAGTATATAATATATTTTTTAAAAGTATATATATACAATTATTTTCAAGTCAAGGTGGTCACTGAATATATTAATTTAAATAATTATTTATATAAATTCTTTTTTGCATGTATAAATTTTTTTTTTGACAAGTGAGGGTGCTAGGACCACCCTCACATGCAAGTAGAGCTGCCAGTATCCACTATCCATAGGCAACTTGATAATATTTGAAATAAAATTGTTGCATGATTGATTTTGTTGCTAATATGCATACAAATCATGCAATTTTTATTTTATGTTGGTGGGATATATCGCACTCCACAAATATGGAACTAACTCATTAATAAATAAATAAATAAAATGCAAAAGTCACTCTGTGATATATTTCGATGATATCAAATATCTTTTTTTTTTTCTTTTTTTTTTTGTCGTATACGAAATTACTGTACATCAATTTAAATTAAGTGCAAATTATCAATAAATTCATCAAATTGGTTAAGAACCCTTTTTCCCTAACAAGAAGATAATTTTTTACCCCTTACAACAAGGGGATTCAAACACAAGCTCTCCCAATAAGGAAAAACCACAATACTATTCACAAAAATAGTGGAAACAAGCCAGGGACATTCTTTTTCCAAGCATTAGGTAGCTCCAATATTAACTCTTAAACTGGTAGTAGGTATAAGTGGACAGCAAATTAATTAATGTCTTTTTCATACTAATATCAACGTACTTAATTCCCACTTTAATATTGTTGCCAACTTTTTCGTCTTATTTGGCCTACCATGGCGGCGAAGGGCCACGGCAAAATTTCCGTTAATTTCCTGTTCTCATGACCTACATATTCATGAAATATGATACGAGTGATTTAGTTTGTTAGCCACCATAACTGTCCCTGCCTTCTTACCAATATTGGGTCATTGATTTGTAGGTACAACCTCTACCAACCTCTTAATTGGAAGTACTAGTTGAAGTTAAAAGTTAAATCATGTTGGAAGCTATATATATATATATATATATATGTACGTAACGTATGCACACGATGCTTCTTTGCAAGTACTAAATCATTAGAACACAAATAGACCTATATATACTAAATATTATAAAATATGAAATTAAAGACAGCATGCATGTAATTAATTTTAACTCTCTATAATGGAACAAAACTTTCACCAAGAGTAAAGACATGTGACTTACACGAAAGCCGGGGAGTGTTTAAACTTGGCCCTTCGAAATCCTAGCGGAGCAATAAACTCGGTTTGGTCACTAGTGACTATAACCAAGACAGCCGTCAGAGCCCCCGCAAATAATAAGACCCTGAGGGTTATATCCAAAGCAAAACATTTCACGGTGGCAGACGGAGGAGGAGGAGGAGGAATTTCCTTGTTGTATTCTGGGTCTGTAGGCTTATCAGTGGAAGCCATAGGTGTTGGTTGTACTTGTGGCTAATAAGATTAGTTTGTGTAGCTAAAGGTTTAAGTGTACTAATTAAGTATAGTAGAGATGGTTGTGGATATATAAGCGAGGATTGAACAATGATTGGTACGTGTATATATATACATATATATATATATATACACACACAAGAAGGTGTTAGGAGAAAGCTATAGTAGCAAAACCACAATGTCTAGAAGTTATTAGAAGTTGGAGTTTCCCGCACGTCAAGTGAATTTTGATTTGAATGGTGGGTTGTTGATTGCTTGGAACTATCGTTTCCATTATCTCATAGACACAGCTGGTTTTATTTATTTATTTATTTTTAAAGTAAAATAATATGAGTGTGAAGAAAACATGCTTTATGTATGGTATTTTGTTGGGAAAAAAGTTTGGTGGCTAAGAAATTTGATAATAAAATATCAGATTCTGATTTCTTTTTGATTGTGACAGGAAGATTTTTCCACTTGTTTTAATAAAAAAATAGAGTTTTTGCAAATTTTTTAATTTGCAATTTACATAGGTGGCTAAACGACCAAGGACATGTTGCATCTACCACTGGCTTTTTGTTCCTGCCTTATCATAAAAGAACTTTGTTAAGTGTTAGTAAATATGGATGTCTTCTAGAGGTTTTTGTGTGCATTAATAATGAGGTTTTAAAAAAAAAAATTATAGATAGATAAATAGACCAAATATTTTTTTTTTAAATTAACCAAACATGCAATTTTTTCTTAAGAAGAAGGTTAAAAATTTCATTAGAGAAAAATCATATCGGCATGAATTATTTAGTAAAGAAGCGTAGTGGAATATCTCCCATTTACACCAAAAAACTTGCAGCATGTTTAGTATGCCTAACAAAATTGTGAGTAACAGAGTTACCTTAGCTATGATGAACATGTGGAAATTAATATGATGAAAGAATTTACAAAAAACATATAGTAAAAAATCAAATGACAATGACCCACAACTTAATTAGTTTATACGGTAAGAGTATTACCTGCTACATATTTTGTCGGTTTCGCCACTTTGATGAAAAGGACACAATCCAATAACTATCACTAACATTAATTTTCAAATTTATCAATTTTAGCCGAACCAATATCCTCTTTAATTGCTTAATGCTAAGTAAAAATATTATTGCATAAAGCCTGCTCATATAGAACCCGACCACTTGCAAATGTTGTAGGCTGCTTCCTTTTGTAATGTATATGTGGGCCATATGGCCCAACTGAAGAAAGAAAGCAATTGATGGTTAACTCAAGTTAGATTTTTTTTTTTTTTTTTTTTCTTTTGTGAATTTTGAAATTTCAAATTTTAGACCTAGTATTTTTCTTATTCCTTTTCCTCTAAGTTATTAAGGTTACGTTTGGCCATGACTTAAAAAACCAATTTTTTTTATTTAGTTTATTTATGTTATTATTAAGCTATTTTTGTTACTATTTATGAGTTTTATTGTACTAATTCAGCTACCTTTTAACTTTATTTACAATACTTTCAGTAAAAAACTTTCAGTTTCAACTAAATAAACTGTTCCCAAATGAACTCTAAATCATTTAGTGAACACTAGCCTCTTCAATTTTTTTGTTAAAGGTTAATAATTTGCTTCCATTATAAATTGAGATTACTACATTTTTCAATTACAAAAATATCGTGGGGTGTGATGAGTGTTATGCGTGGAGAAAGGTTAATAATTTTAATATATGGTACAAACGCATAACACTCCTATATATTTTTATGATTAAAAAATGTAGTAATCTCAATTTATAATATATGCAAATTATTAACTTTTACCAAAAAATTGAAGAGACTAGTTTTTTTAGAGCAAATTACAACTTACCCACCTATGGTTTTGCTAAAATTTAAGTTGCCTACATGTGGTTTAAAATTTGACACTTTACCTACTTGAGGTTTGAGCAAAATTTAATTTGCCTACCTGTGGTTTGAAAATCCATTATGCAAGTGTTCCAATTGATAGTTTTTGATCTTATTTGATCTTATATTTTTATGTTTTTTGTATTTTTAGAGGAGATAGACAAAAAAGTGAAGCAAGATTACATATTTAGCTTTGTTTTTAACAAATGTGGGTTATAGAAATCTAATTGAACTAGCCTCAAGTGGGTAAAGTGTCAAATTTCAAACTACAGGAAAACAACTTAAATTTCGGCCGTGCAACAGATGGGTAAATTGTAATTTGCATTTTTTAAAATAAAAAAAAAAACCTCTTTTTCAAGATTTACTTTTTTTCCCCTCTCCTTCACGTTACGTTTTTTTTTTAGAAGTGCCTTCACATAAAGTTGGTTTTTTATTTGGAAAAAAAAAAAAAAAACCGTACTTTTTTTTTCCTCTGGGGAAAAACCCTTTATTCTTATCCCCCCCCACCTCCCCCCCTTTTTTTTTTGAATTATTATCCTTTTCCCATCATCTCATGCAATTTTTATTTTTTATTTTAATGAGGTTATCCAATTTAGTTAAAAGAATATTCAGTTATCCACCAATATTTCTCACTTATCTAAGTAAAAATAAATAAATAAATAAATTTTCAAATTCCTACGGAAAGAAAGTATGGGAAAGGTTCATGATTGTCAATTAATTTTTTTAATGAGGTTTATCATTTTTTTTTAATCCTAGAAGTAGTCACTTAGTCATAAAATGTAGCCATTAAGTACACATCCATAAAAAAAGTTTCAAATGCCTAAAAAAAATTAAATAGTTTTAATTTAAATAATTTAATAAGATTGTGATTATGAGAAGTCTCTCATGTGAGCAATAATATCATTTAATTTTTAAAATGTATTTTCTTGAAAAAAATGAAAAGAAGTTGTAGTGAAAGGCACGAAAATTGTTAGGGATAATTAATTGATTTCATATGGAAGAGATGTGATTGAGAAAAATGAAGCTAAATTGTAGGAGTTTCAATGAATTAATGCTACGTACATTAATATTCTAAAGAACAATAAATTAAATCCAACATATGAATTATAATTACACAAATTGATAAATATAGGCATAGGTAGGATTTTTTTTTTCTTATATACAAAAAAGAGTCATTAACAACCACTTGATAGATGGCCACCATTTTATGTGAGCTTGGAATCATACAATAATTTTTGTAAAGTGTCTCACTTAAACTCATCCAATGTGCCCACTATGCAATTCAACAAAATTGTTGATATGTCACCCTAAAAGAAAGACAAAACAAAAAAAATTAGAGTAAGGATTAAATATAACTACTTTCTCTAAGTAATCTATAAATGTATTAATTATATTGCAATCTTATCCAAATTGAATAGTTTGTCAAGTTTAATACTATTTTTTTCATTTTTTTTTTTTTTTGAGAAGGTATTTTTTTCATTGTTAAGATTGTAATATAATTAATAAATTCATCTTTTTTGGTTAATAGTAGAGTAACACAGTTTGATTTTTATCCAAATTGCACAATTATTTTTTTTTTTAAAACAAAGATTTACGTATTGTAATATTGTAATCAAAGAATTTTTTTTTAAAACAAAGTTCCAGTACTGCAATATTGTAATCAAATAAATTTTTTTTTTTAAGAACAAAGTTCTAGTACCGGAATATTGAAACCAAAGAAAAGCAATAAGTATTCCATTTTTTTGAGGGTAATGAGTAAGCTTTAACCCACAAACACATATCATATAGAAAAAAGAAAGAAAGATAATGATAAGGAAATATGAAAATAAAGAAAAGCACTTCAAAGTCCGCATAATTAGAATAATGATTAACAAAAGTAACCTACCCAAATTCAACAAAAACCAACTACAAATTGCGTAATCCTCATCAAATTTTACAAATAGTCGGTGACAGTGATTAAAAAAAAAAAAAGTGTTAAAAGACTGTTTATTTCTTTATTAAAAAAGAAAAAAGAAATGAGCTATGTTTAAGATATCCTTAAGATATAAAAGCTTTTTTTTTGCTTGAGCAAGAACAATTAGAGAAGATCTTTTGTTTATGTAAGTAGAGTTTCTTTTTCCTGTATCTATTTCAGCAATGATAGTAAGACTTTAGTGACCTTGATCAAGAAAAATAGAAATTATCGCAAAGAATGAAAGAATACATATCACGTGTAAATACATACAGCCTATGCAGTACCCCTTTTCACACTTTCAAGGTGCTTTCTAGTTTCTACAATTGTAAAAATCAATTTTATTTGTAATCTGGATATGCAATACCCCTCTTCAACATTGAAGGTACTTTCCACAATCGTTAACAAAAAATTATATGCAATCTAGAGGAAGGGGTAAGTGTTGTGATTTTGGTTAACTGCTTTGTAGTGGGTTGATTGAATAACCGATGAAGTAATGGCTGATAGTGGGGAGAAATTAGTGGATTGGACAAATTCGTAGCTAAACTTGAAATATATATGTTTAACCCAAAAAAATAAAAGCAACGTGATCTTAACTGCTTAATGATAATGCTTTTCCAAAAAAAAAAAAAAAAAACTGCTTAATTATAAGGGCTGGGAAGTTTAAAATTGCTGGGTAGAAGTATGGAGTTGTGTGTGACTAAAATGTGTATACGGTTGTTTTTTTTTTATCAATACAACATATGTATTTTTACAAAGAAACGTTTGTTTGTTTTAATTTTTTTTTTATAAATGGATAAAGCAATTTGAAAACCATCAGGAGAGTTGTCTTGTTTTGTAGGCAATATTTTAGTACAAGTTAAAGGATTTTTACTAAGTTTTACCTCTATTTAAACATAGACTGTATGGGTATTTTAGAAAGAAAAAAAAAATTTGGTACAAATAGGAGATGCTCCTTATATAGTAGTATAGATTAGACTAGAGATGCGCTCGATATTGTTGTTAAGTTTTAATAAAGTTTTTCTGATTAGAAAAAAAGAATGAGTTTCTCAAAAACAAAAAAAAAAAAAAAAAAGAAGAAGAAGGAAGATGAAAATATATAGGGCAGGAACTTTTTTTTTAGGTATTATTAAACAAGATGCCCATAGGGGGCTAAGACAACAGAGGTAGGAACTTCAACTTGTTTACGGATTCTCTTGGAAAGCTAATTACCACCAATTCAGGGGCGGCGCTAAGGGTTAGGTGGTCACATAACCCTGATTTTTTTTTTTTTAAATATACCTTAAAAAATTTTAAGTTTTAAATTAATATGCGACTTCTGACCACCTAGAAAAAAACTTGAACACCCTTAATAACAATTGAGTCCAAAAAAATAAAATTCAACCTCCTCAAAATTTTGGTCCGTTAAATGTTGAACCAAAATAATTGAGAGAAATGCTATATTTATAACATTTTCGTAACGAATCTTAAGTAGTGATGCAGCAAAGGTTCGTCAGTTGCAGTGAGTTCGTCCAGATGGAGCCGGGTACACGCTTGTGTCGAGGTGGAAGTTACAATTCCCTAAAGTGGACATCGATGTGGTGCCTGCCACAACTCCTCCGATGCCAAAGTCAGTACAAGAGAGTTTTTAACAACAAGTAAGAATAATTCAATATATCTTGTAGTTGCATCCGTCCCTTGTGTTGGAAATGTGAGGGCTTTATATATGCTGCCCTTGATTCTAGTCGTTGTGGTTGATGCTGTGATGTTAATACTTTTCCTAGTAATGCTTCGTGCTGAGTAATAGGATTTTAACATGCCCTCAACGGTCTGTCCAGTTGGTTTTGTAACTGTCCGGGGCATTATTGGCGGCATTGAATGATCCCGATGTCCTCGTTGGTGATGTGGACACTTGCTTAGGCTCATCTCAGAGGGCGATCTCGTCGGTACTTGATTTCGTCAGTCCCCATCAAGTAGCAAATTGTTACTGCTGAACATAAAATTAATTTCAGTGGTAAGTTCAAATTAGAATCAGTAAAATCCTACCGCTTAGAGTGTGTTGTGAAAGTGTTACAAAAATATTGTAGATGTAATACTTCTAAAAAATTGTCCAAACAAACAAATTAGTCTAAAACCCAAAATCAAACGTTTAATTTTGATTTTTTAAATTGTGTTTTCAAGTGACATATTTTAAAATTGCTATTTTTTATATAAAAAAGTGCACACTTTTCAAATAACTAGTCTGTTAGTGCTTGATTTAGTTTTTAACCGAACTTATTAGATTTTTGTAATACATTTTTCAAAAAGATAATGCATTTTGTTTATATTAGTATTACTTATTTAGGCAATATGTTGGTAATTGAATGGGAGATTAGTAGCTTAATAATTACTTGGTCGTGTATATTAAAAAAAATTTAGCAAATAACATTGATAGTGAAACTATCATATCACACAACAGTTTCAAAATATAAAAACTTGTGAAATGAAATTTTATGTATTTGTGTATGTTTTTATTTTGTGATGTTAATATATTCAAGTTTTATTTTTATTAAATTTTTTTAATGATCAAATAACATTTAATATATATATATATCATAAATAATATCTAATTAGTATCAAAATTGACATACATGTTAAACACATATAAAACATGTAATTCAATAATGAAAATTTTAAAATATGAATTTTTGTACAGCTCATCAGCTGATATCAAATCCTCCCGTCAATGGGTTAATACCCCCAACTGACGTTCCACTCTTGGTATTGACAGGTGACCCCAAATTCAACCCGTAGCGTGTGTGAAAGCTACCTTATCATAGGTAAAAAAAAAGTTGGCAGAAATCATGACAGTTGTACTAAAATTATTTTTCTCTACTTTCACTTTTATATATATCCTAGTAATTAAATGAAATATGGAACCCACGTAAGAGCAATTAAGTATACGTTTAATCAATCGCGCGTGTTTTCTGTGAGAACTAAGTTAATCCAACTAAACTTTCCTGATTTACTAAGATATCAATATTCAATACTATGGGCGTACAAGAAACAGAAAGGTGCAGTCACTTTCACTTCTTTTGATTTTTATATCAAACTTTGGATTATTGGATACAATTTTTTAATTATAGGTATCTGTCAAAATGATGACCAACTTTGGATGATTTTGCTACCAAACTACTAGTCCTTGAATTGAAACATGTTTGAAGACTTCAAACCATTAGAATCAATTACTTTCAAAATTCAATGGGACCTTTCTAAATTTTCTCTGGCCATTTATAACACTAGAACCTTCAAGATTCATAGCATAGAAATAGAACAAAATAAAAGAGAGCTTATCCATTTGTTGAAAGTAATCCACGTTGGTTGGACTGTATCTCTGCGAGATTGCATAAACTGATAAACATCACTTGTGTCACATTCAGACATGACCAAGTCAGATAAACATAGAAATCATTCAATGCTATTAGATGAATAGTCTGGTCAGGAAGCTGTTCAAGAGAGTTGAAAGGAAAATTTTGTATGATTCTGCGGCTAGGAATCATTTGATTGCACCGCAAGAAAAGCTTGAAAATTCAATCTGCCAAATACATACTGCATTTCCACTTTGTCTGCTTATAGTCAAGAAGGTAATTACTCTAGATTAAATTTAATTATTCTTAGAGTTCGAGTACATGAATGACTCAGCCACATAATGACACATATAGTAGAAGGCTCACTTGCGCACCTAATTTTGATTATAGCAGTCTCACGCAAAGATAACCGGGCACTTCGGTCATTGCATACGAATTGATGATGGACTAAGTACTAATAAATTTTGGGGACCCTTGCAAAAAAAATAAATAAATAAATAAATTTTGGGGACCTACTGTGAGTAAAAAGTAAATGTGATTACTCAAAATCATAGGTGCTATACAGCATGTCGAGCTTAGTAATGTGAGCTTCTAAGTAACGTGAGCTTCTAACTAAGTGAGATGTGATGCTCTAATTTGATTGATTATGTGAAGTGTGTAGGTGTGTGATAAGTTTCACATTGTGTATCTACTGGATTGAACTGGATTTTATTAACAACCACAAGGAGCCTTAATTATGACTAGTCTTTTTGAGGTATAGCGTAGATGTGTCTAGCGCTTTTCTTTGAATCGTTACTTCGGGTATTAAAGTAGTTGAACCTAAGGTAAAATTGGCTAAGTGGGAGAGGTGGCTCTATTGATTTGTCGTTGAGAGGTCATGGCATAGATACACTGGCTGCCATAAAAATAGGATTCTGTTTTAGTTTGCCCCTCTCGCCCTTAAGATAAAGGACACCTCCATCCATTAAGAGCACTCGTATCAAGACTTCTAAATTTTTTAGCATTTACAGTTTCAAAACACTACATTTACAATTTTAACACATCATTTTACAATATACCAAACATCAAACATTCTATTTTTTTTTACAACTTCATTTAAATATTCTTTCTTTAAAATTTTATTCATTTTTTTTTTATTTCTCACTCTCCCTCTGTCTCTCTCTCCCACTGTCTCTCCATCTTTCTCAACTCGGTCTAGAAGCTTCTCCCTCTCTTTGATATTCTGCTTTTAAAACCTCCATGGCCTGAGCTTTTCAAGCTCATCACCTCTAACCACCGCACACAACAACTTCATTCTCTGCTTTATCTCCGAATTCAAACCTGATCAAAGCCTAGACTTCGATCCATAGGAGGCAAAGCCTCCCTGTTCCACCACGGAACCCAGCCAACGCCAACGCAAACCACCACACACAGCAGTGTATTTGCAAGGATATTTTGAGGGTTTTTCAGTGGTTTGTTGTTGGGTTTTGGGACTATTTTGATGGTGCGTACAGAGGAAGTTTTAGGATTGATATTCTGGGTTTTGGAAGCTATTTTTCTGTTTTTTTTTTTTGGTTGTATTTTCAGGGTATTTTCAGTGAGGTTTATGTATTTTTCTGTGCTGATTTTATGGTTTTTTGGTTGGGTTTTTATGTGATTGCAGTGAGGTTTTTTTCTAGGTTTTAAGTATGATTTACAAAGGGCAATTTGATGGTGTCTATGAGGTTTTTGTCGTAGAGTTTTAGGGTAATTAGTTGGGATGTTTGGGTGTTTTATGTGAATTTTTTAGGAAGAAGATGGTGAGAGTTGGCTAAGATGGAGATGATGAAGCTTAGGTGAGATGGTGTGACAGAGGAGAAGTGAGAGAGGAGAGAGAAGAGACTTGAGAAGGAGACAAGCACGGAAGAGAGAAAGAAAGAAATTATTAATAACTAGTCTCATCACACGCACTTGCTTGTGCGATGAGGCTTTTTTTTTAAGTGGTCTTATTTCGTAGAAAAAAAAACTGTATTTTTTTAATTATATATATATATATATATTGTGGGGAGTAAAGGCGTCAAAACACCAGGCGTGCCTTGGGCCTGGTCCCAGAACGTGGGCTCCGCCAAGGGGGCTATAAGACGAGAGTAGGGCCTCCTAAAACAGGGGCCCAAAGGCCCTCCAACCAGGGCGTCGGCCAGTTGGGAGAGAGTCCGAGGAGAGGGTCTCCTCGGACAGCAGGGTCAGGGACCGAAGAGCGCAGCACGGCGCCCAAGGAAGAGCTCTTAAAGCTCAGCGAGTCATACCAAATTTCAACGGGACGCCGAGCAGGGGGACGTGCACTGCATAAAGTTACTGTCACCGCATTAAAGGCTTCTCACCTACCCGCCTAGCCGCATTAATGGGGAGGTGACTTCTGAGGGGATGGTAGTCAGCTTTATAGCCATTGGGAAGCGTTTTCTGGGAAAAGATGGATGGTAGAGAGACCCAACATGATGGCTGCACGAATGGGAAACAGGGAGGGGGGGTATAAATAGAGAAGGGGAGGCCACTGGAAAGGGATCCGGACCTTTTCCCCACAAAGAAGACTCTCTCTCCTTTCCTAGAAGAGCAAGGGAAGCTTGAACTGAAACTCCTCAACGAGCGTCCGAGGAGGGCCAAAGTCCCTCCACTAGTTCGTTGCACACCGGTAGTGAACTTAGTCCATACGCCATCGCTTCCCTGAGCCCTTGGAAGTCTAGGCTTCGAGTCCACTATCTACAAATTCTATTGTGTAGGCCACTTGCGCTGGCCTAGCCACGCATTTGGGCCTAAGGCCTACTTTGTGTCCTTACAATTGGCGCCGTCTGTGGGAAGCCTTGACTAAAGGGACGGCAAGTTTCATGGAAGGTTCAGGTTCACGTCGTGCAGAATCCATGGGGTCCCAACGCGAGGACCACTTTTCGCAGTTAAAGCAGGAGAGAGACCGCGAAGCCAACGTTCACACAGAACATACGCGCGGAAGGAGTCGTGCAAGGGATGGAAGTAGAGCCTCCAGCGAAAAAAGCGTATAGACCCTGCAAAGGGAGATTGACCATCTGAGAAGGAAGTTGCACCGGGAGAAACGAAGGCGCACGCCCTCTCCTTCAGACCAGTCCTCAGCGGATGCTAGTGGTAGTTTCGACAGTACCAGATCAAGGACCCCCCTAGCGAGTCCTCTTCTTAGGAGGGTGGACACCGTCACGACCCTAAGGGTAAGAGGATCGCCTCTAGGGGCTTGGCCAACAGCACCTTAAGTAAGGCGCTCCACCAGATTTCCAAGTCACCCTTTACTCGGAGGATTAAGAGAGGAAAGCTACCGACGCGATTCACCCAACTGACCTTCACCATTTACAACGGGAGGACGGACCCAGTAGAGCATGTGAGCCATTTCAGTCAGAGGATGGCGGTGCACTCAAAGAATGAGACCCTGATGTGCAAGGTCTTCCCCTCCAGCTTGGGACCTGTCGCGATGAGGTGGTTTAATGGCTTGAAGGCGAGCTCTGTCGATTCCTTCATGGAGCTCACTAGGGCATTTGGCTCGCGGTTCATCACGTGCAATAGAGTCCCTCGGCCTTTAGATTCACTGTTGTCCATGGCCATGAGAGAAGGGGAGACCCTCAAGGCATATACCGACAGGTATTGGGAGATTTACAACGAGATCGATGGGGATTTCGACGAAGTCGCCATAAGCACCTTCAAGGTTGGCCTCCCAAATGAGCATGACCTGAGAAAGTCACTGAGCAAAAGGCCTGTCAAGAGCGTGCGTTGGCTCATGGACCGCATTGACGAGTACACGCGGGTAGAGGAGGATCAATTACAAGTAAAGGCAAGGGTGAAGGTTATCCCTCACAAGAGAGGGGATTTTAAGTCAGACCGATACAGCAACAGTAGGCCAAGGAGAGAGTTCGTCGGACAACCACGTCCAACGCCTACGCAAGTGGTCGGCGTCGTGTTCCGTGAACCCATACAGAGGGTGTTTGAGGAAATCCACCACGAGCCCTACTTCAGGTGGCCCAATAAAATGATAGGTGATCTCGCAAAGCATAACCAGAACCTCCATTGCCAGTACCATCAAGAGAACGGCCACACGACAGAGAACTGTAGGAACTTACGGAATTATCTAGAGCAATTGACGAACGAGGGAAAATTGAAACAATTCGTCTACCAGCAAGGAGGGTAGAGAGAGCACCCTGGGCCGACGAACTTGGGCCATCATGCACCAAGGCCTCCTTTGGGGACCATTAATGTCATTCTCGCCGCTCCAGGAAGGACCGGCTCTCGCCCTTCCAAGGTGATGTCTGTGGCCCAAGCCCTTGCTGAGGACTCTGGCTCCGAGCTGAAGAAGATGAAGGGCATTGAGCGACCCACTCTGGCCTTCTAGGACGCGGACAAGGAGGGGACCATCCAACCGTACGACGACGCCCTAGTCATAATGTTGAGAATTGGAGGTTACGATGTAAAAAGGGTGATGGTGGACCAAGGAAGTGGTGCAGACATCATGTACTCCGATCTGTTCAAAGGTTTGAACCTAAGAGAAGAGGACCTTTCGGCCTATGACTCACCACTAATAAGCTTCGAGGGGAAGGTAGTCGTCCCAAAGGGACATATTAGATTGCCTGTGCAGTCAGGACCAGCGGTAGTGGAGGGGGATTTCATCGTGGTCGACGCTTACTCTCCTTACATGGTCATTGTGGGGAGACCCTAGCTGCACGCCCTAGGGGCTGTCTCCTCCACTCTCCATGTCAAGGTGAAGTTCCCTTTTAGCGGCTGGGTCGAAGAGATCTTCGGGAGTCAATTCACCGCAAGACAATGCTTGACAGCCGCGATTCTACGCAGGCCGGATCCTGAACCCTCACCACCGGCTGCCCCGACCCTATAGCAATTAACCTCTTCTGCCACAACTAGAGGGACAGTGGCAGAAGAGTCCGCGTGTGAGGGGTTAGATAGGGTTCTCGTGAGTAGCGACCCAGAGAAGTTCTTCTAGATAGGGGCTCAACTGCCGGCCGAGGAGAGGGAAGAGTTGTTCGCGTTCTTGAAGGGGAACCTAGACGTGTTTGCATGGGACGAGCATGAGATGCCTGAAATCGACCCAAGTTTCATATGCCACTATTTGAACGTCAGCCCGGCCGCAGTACCGAAGAAGCAACCCCCTCGGCGCTCTTCCAAGGAGCATTCCGAGGCCGTTAAGGAGGAAGACATCAAACTTAAGAGAGTTGGGGCTATCAAGGAAGTGTTCTATCCCAAATGGTTGGCGCACACAGTCGTGGTGAAAAAGAAAAATGGGAAGTGGAGGGTATGCGTGAACTTCACGGATCTGAACAAAGCCTGTCCCAAGGACCCTTTCCCGATGCCTCGCATAGATCAATTGGTAGACGCGACGGTCGGCCACCCTCGCATGAGTTTTTTGGACGCCTTTCAGGGGTACCACTAGATACCTTTGGCTTTGGAAGACCAGGAGAAAACCGCTTTCATTACCCCCACCGGCAACTACCATTACAAGGTGATGCCTTTCAGCCTGAAAAATGCAGGGGCTACCTATCAGAGGATGATAACCCGGATGTTCGAGACGCAATTAGGAAAGACCGTCAAAGTATACGTGGATGATATGGTTGTGAAGAGCAGGGCCATATCGAAGCATGTAGCCGACCTGGACAACACATTCCAGACTTTGCGGGAGCATAAGTTGTGTTTGAACACCTCCAAATGCTCCTTTGGTGTAGGGTCTGGCAAATTCCTGGGCTATATGCTTACTTATAGAGGTATTGAGGCTAACCCCGAACAGATCACCGCAATCTCTAACCTGCAACCTTCTTGGAACCCGAAGGAGGTCCAGAAGTGCCGACCCTTCTTCCAACTGTTAAACAAATGGAAGGGATTTGAATGGACCGAGGAGTGCTCCTTGGCCTTCCAGCAGCTGAAGGAATACCTGTCTCGGCCACCCATTATGTCCCGTCCTGATCCAGACGAAGTGCTGTTTGCATACCTAGCTGTGGCTACCCACGCCGTTAGCCTGGTTCTGATACGGGACAACAACGGTATACAGGGGCCGGTCAACTGCGTGAGCAAGTCTCTGCAGGAGGCTGAGATCCGGTATTTACCATTGGAAAAGGCGATCCTGGCCGTAGTGCACGCGACGCGCCGACTCCCGCACTATTTTCAATCTCATACGGTCGTCGTGCTAACCCAACTCCCACTTAAGTCCATGCTGCAAAGCGCTGACTACTCTAGCATAATCGCCAGGGAACTGTCTTGGGAGCCTTCGACATCAAGTACTTACCTCGTACATCTGTGAAGGGGCAAGTCCTGGCCGACCTAGTGGCGGAGTTCATTGAGCCTTTCCTAGAGGAAAACCTGGGGGGATGGGGCACGAGTGGAAAGCCAATTGGCATAGTCTCGTGTGAGGCACCTCCGATGTGGAAGCTTTTCATGGACGGGGCCTCCAACCAGAGGGGTTTAGGCATGGGGATAGTACTGACGTTCCCGGAGGGAATCGTTGTGGAAAAGTCCCTAAGGCTAGCATTCTCGGCTACCAATAATGAAGCCGAGTACGAGGCTTTGTTGGTAGGAATGGACATGGTTCGAAAGATGGGGGGAAGAACGGTGCTAGCATTCTCGGACTCACAACTAGTGGTCGTCCAGATGGAAGGGAAGTTGGAAGCTAGGGAACCGAGAATGTGAGAGTATTTAGTTCGTGCCAAACACTTGCAGGCTAAATTCGAATCTTTCGTACTATCGCATGTCTCTAGAAGCGGAAACACCCACGCCGACTCGCTGACCACACTCGCAACCTCCTCGGCATAGGGCCTTCCTCGGGTCATTCTCGTTGAGGACATGTTTAGGCTAATCGGGCCAGATTGTCACGCCATCTAAGTCCAACAAGTCAGAGCAGGACCTAGTTGGATGGACCCCGCAGTATCTTTCCTTAAACATGACACTCTGCCGGAGGAGAAATCTGAGGCCGACAAGATCCGTAGGAACGCTCTGTGGTTTTGGCTGTCCGAGGAAGAGAAGCTCTATAAACACTCCTTTTCGGGGCCCTACCTATTGTGTGTGTATCTGGAAGGGACGGAGCAGCTCTTGGAAGAGTTGCATGAAGGGATATGTGGTAGCCACACGGGCAGAAGGTCACTAGTTCACAAGGCCCTCACACAGGGGTACTGGTGGCCAAACATGCAAAGAGAGGCGTAGGAGTACGTGAGAAAGTGCGATCAATGCCAGAGATTCGCCCCTAACATTCACCAGCCTGGTGGCGTTCTTAATCCATTGGTCAGCCCTTGGCCGTTTACGTAGTAGGGCTTGGACATAGTGGGACCGTTTTCGAGGGCGGCAGGCAACAAGCAATGGCTGCTCGTTGGGACAGCTATTTTACTAAATGGGTAGAAGCCGAGCCACTCTCAAATATTCGAGGCGTGGACGTGAAGAGATTCGCCTGGAAGAACATCATCACTAGGTTTGGGATCCCATGTACTTTCATTTCGGACAATGGACTGCAGTTCGACAGCAAAACCTTCAGAAAGTATTGTGGGGACTTCGGCATCACGAACAGATACTCCACCCCAACTCATCCGCAGGGGAACGGCCAAGCTGAGGCGATCAACAAGTCAATAGTCAATGGGCTCAAGAAAAAACTAGACGATGCGAAGGGCAAATGGGTGGATGAGGTACCACACGTGCTATGGACTTACCGAACTACGCCGCGAAGGTCCACAGGAGAAACACCTTTCGCGATGGCGTATGGCGCCGAGGCCGTGATTCCTTTGGAAATGAGTTTCCCGACAGTGAGGCGCAATCTTTCACCCCAAACACCAATGACGACATGTTGCTGAAAAGGCTGGACTTAGTGGAAGAGAGGCGGGAAAACGCCATGGTCCGGTTAGCTTGCTACCAGCAGAAGCTCAAGCGGGGGTATGACTCCCGTGTAAGGTCCAGGCCCCTTGCCTCGAGGGATTTAGTCCTGAAAAAAGTTGTCGGAATGGCTAGGGACCCGGCATGGGGAAAACTAGGACCAAACTAGGAGGGGCCCTATTGTATAACCTCGGTGGCCGGCATAGGGTCATACTATCTCGCTGACTTAGAAGACAAACCTGTAAAACGACCCTGGAATGTAAATAACCTCCGAAGATATTACTACTAATGAAAGGCGTGCACGTCATGCATTCGGATGTCATTGTATCATGCTGGTTGTTAATACGTTAATCTCTATCGCTAGATTATGTACTTGTTAATGTCAACCTTGGTTATGCCAGGTCCTTAGACCTTCTGCCTTGGAAAAATTTAACATACAATTTGTTTTTAGTTAAGTGTTAATGTCAACCTTGGCTATGCCAGGTCCTCGGACCTTCTGCCTAGGGAAAATTTAACATACAATTTGTTTTTAGTTAAGTGTTAATGTCAACCTTGGCTATGCCAGGTCTTCAGACCTTCTGCCTTGGAAAAATTTAACATACAATTTGTTTTTAGTTAAGTGTTAATTTCAACCTTGGTTATGCCAGGTCCTCGGACCTTCTGCCTTGGGAAAATTTAACACACAATTTCTTTTTAGTTAAGTGTTAATGTCAACCTTAGCTATGCCAGGTCCTCGGACCTTCTGCCTTGAGAAAATTTAACATACAATTTATTTTTAGTTAAGTGTTAATGTCAACCTTGGCTATGCCAGGTCCTCGGACCTTCTGCCTTGGGAAAATTTAACATACAATTTGTTTTTAGTTAAGTATTAATGTCAACCTTGACTATGCTAGATCCTTGGACCTTCTGCCTTAAGAAAATTTAACATACAATTTATTTTTAATTAAGTGTTAAGGTCAACTGGGGCTATGCCAGGTCCTCGGAGCTTCTGCCTTGGGAAAATTTAATATACAATTTATTTTTAATTAAGTGTTAAGGTCAACTGGGGCTATACCACGCCCTCGGACCTTCTTCCTTGGAAAAATTTTACACCCGATTGATTCATCTTGTAACTAAGCGTTACTGTCAACCTAGACTGCGTAAATTCGTCTTCTGAGCGATTGTGAGACTGCGTAAATAAGCTTTTTGTTTATCAACTCAGTTGCATGCAATAAGGCAAATTATATAATAGTAAGCACAGTCCATTAAAGAAGTTACGCTATCAAAGCAAAATAGTGAAATTCATTAAAAACTGTTTGAAACAAAGCTAAAGGAAAGGAATTACAAGGAAAAATACTAAGAATCTACATAAAAACAGTTAATGAAAGTAAAAGTCTGTGCAAAACGACGAAGGTGGCCTGAAATTGCCTATGCCTTTATCTTCAAAGGGGGGTCCTTCCTCGACTTAGTTAATGGCTCTTTGGTCCGGCCATCCACCTCAATCTGCTTTGGATCAACCTTGGACGGGTTCTGGACTTGCTTCCCCTTGTCCTTTACCCTCGGCGGTGGCACATCTTGGCTGGTAGGCTCACCTGACCCCTTCTCAGCCCCTTCTTTGGAGGTAGCAACCGCTTCGGGGGGCGGGACTTGATCCTGGGAGGAGGGAGGCAGCGTCGGGGCCGCGGTCTCGAGAGCGACCTGGGTAGAAGGAGCATCTTCGATGAATCTGATATCCTCAGGATACCAGACCTTCTCCGCTGCTCTCCACTCGGAATTGGCAGGGACCCCCGCAACGTTTAAGGCTTCCACCCAAAATTGTTGGCAGTACTCCCAGCACAACTCGGCCAACTCCTCGGTTAGACGGTTCTCTGTCGCCTCCACCCCTTCGTTGTAGGCGGCTTTGGTGGCGGCCTCCATGGTCTCCCTTATGGTGTGAGCCGCTTCTTTGGCCTGCGCAAGCTCTCCATTTAAGTTCGAGATTTTCAGCCCTGCTTTGGACAGTGCCTTTGGTGCAAGAGCTTGCGTTGGTTCTCCATCTGGGCCGTCGTAGTCTTTAAGCCTGCATCCACCTCCTCTCAGTTTGCTCAGAGGTCAGTTTGGAGGCCAGCTCCGCCTTCTCCGCCTCGGCACGGCCCAACTCTTTCTCAACCTCCACCTTGGCAGAATTCTCGGCCCCTACCTGGTTCTGGTAGTGTTCCACCAGCGCATCAGCAGCGAAAGCCTCCTGGATGGCCTGGGAAGAGAGGTCCCAAAGGGTGCACAATAAACGATAAGTTAGCATGCACGAAGACCGAAATGACAATAATAGGCTTAAGGTATAGCACATACCAGGCCCAGATTCCTCTTGAGGGAAAGGAAGAGGCGCGTCCGACCCATCCTCCCTAGGTCCTCCATGTCCCTGGGCAGGAGGAGAGGCTGCTCCAAAGCGTTGGCCAGGTGAGAGGCGTGACCTCTCTGAAAGTCCCTGATGCTCGCTTGGAGGGACACCGAAGCCCCATCCACCTTCAAGGCGGAGGACCAGCTGGACTCTCCTTGGCGTACCTCAGCCAGCCCGTGGATCTCCTCGCTCTCGACGGATGAGGCTCGCCCCCCACCCTTAGCAACTTGCTGCTGTTGTTGCTGCAGCTACCTCTGGTGCTTTTGCTTCTTCTCCCTCTCTCTGTCCGCCTCCTCATTCTCATTCCCATTCCTCCTCTTCTTTGGGACAATAGGTGCAAGAGGGAGCAGGTTGGATGGAGGGGGAGGGAGAGGTGGGGGCAGTTTGGGCTAGGACCCAGAGGCGTCTGTTTTGGAAACTTGGACCCCCCTTTTTATGGCAAAAAGTTCTTTCAAAGACGACATGTCGTCGTCCTCTTCGGAGGAGTCCTCTGGTCGGGCAACTATTAATCCCACGATGTCGAAGTTCCTGTCCGAAGTGCCCTCTTCTTCGTTCGAAATGTTAACTACGCGGCTCCCCAATGGTCTCTCGGCCTCTTTTAGGCCGAACCTGTCAATCTCTTCGCCAAGGGATGAGGGGGAAGCTGTGGACTCTTCCCGAACGATCTAGTCCTCCTGCTGCGCTGCCAAAGGAATGGCTTCGACGGTCCGACCGTATAAGATGGTGGAGGGCACATTCGGCAAAGCACGGGAGGCAAGAAATTCTGGGTAGCGGACGTCTATCCGCGATCGCCTCCGATGGCCGGCGAGAATAGCGTCTTCAACCTCGCCAAAAACCTTTGATATGGGGTCGTACCCCAATATGAGGTGGGCAGCCCTCACCTGCAGGTCCCCGTTCACAAAGACCTCGGATCTTAGAACCTTGTTGAGGTCCGAAATGTTGACGTTGCCCAAACGATGAGACGTGTGCTGCTTATCTGCAAGAAAAAGAGCAGGAGAACCGAACATGGTTAGATACTCACGGCGAATCAAGTAAAGAAGACATCAAATGATAGTAAATCTACCAAGGGGAGTGAAAAGGGGCAAAACTTTATAAACCAAAACTCCTAAATCCTAGGGAATCACACCTGGCTATCCCTCCCTCACTGGGCAATGGAGACCGTCATACCACCTCCCGGTGGCGATGAAATAATCATCCTTCATGCCTTTATTGGACTTGGACAGACAGGAGATGAGCCTGACGATGCTAGACCTCGACTTGAGGTAATAACCTGCGTCTTTCATCCGGTGGCACTCGTACATGTAAATGACGTCATGCCATGTGAGGTGCAGACCCATTTGCTCGTTCAGAGCATCGACGCAGCCTAAAATCCTAAACATGTTGGATGTACACTGGTCTGGACACAACCTATGGTTATGAAGGTACTCCCTGGTCATTTCCTTCATGGGGAGTGTCATCCCACCCTCTAGGAAGGTGATTATAGGGATGACTACCTGCCCCGCTTTCCTAGAGTCTGCTACAGCCCCGGGAGGGCAGTATTCCAGACCCACATCCGGAAGGATGTGATACTTGGCTCGGAATCCTTCCATGCCGAAGGCCGTATCTACTAGACATTTAAACCTACCCATAGAGTCGAAACTCAAGGCGAAGATTCACAAAGAAAGGAAAGAAAAGTCGACAGCTGAGGAGAAAGGGGTTCGGGAAAGGGAGAAACTTGCAGAAGAGAGATGTGCGTACTTTGAGAACTTCTTGAAAGAGAGAGAGATATTGAGTAGCTCCACAATAAGTTTGCCTTGGGGAAGAAATGGTGCATATCGCGACTACCAAAGCATTTTAGATGATTGAAGGGCGACGGTTGGTGAGAAACATCCCGCTCAAATTTTCGGGAATAAACCCAATCCGTTGGATCCCCATCTCACCGTTGAACGTGTACGACAGGGAGTTACTCAGTGCAATTAATGCAAGCATTGCGTGTTACGAAGCGTCAAAGGTTCCCCCAAAAGACGCGTGTGGATTCCGCACGTGCGACAATTAAGAGGTCACGTGGAGGAAGGATTTGCAGGTCAAAAACTCATCCGCCTCCTCGGATCGGAGTCAAACGACTTTTTGAGGGGCTATTGTAGGGGGTAAAAGCGTCAAAACACCAGATGTGCATTGGGCCTGGTCCGAGAACGTGAGCTCCGCCAAGGGGGCCATAAGACGAGAGTAGGGCCTCATAAAACGGGGGCCCAAAGGCCCTCCGACCAGGGCGTCGGCCAGTTAGGAGAGAGTCTGAAGAGAGGGTCTCCTCGGACAGCAGGATCAGGGACCGAAGAGCGCAGCACGGCGCACAAGGAAGAGCTCTTAAAGCTCAGTGAGTCATACCAAACTTCAACGGGACGCCGAGCAGGGGGACAAGAGGGACGTGCACTGCATAAAGCTGCTGCCACTGCATTAAAGGCTTCTCACCTACCCGCCTGGCCACATTAATGGGGAGGTGACTTCTGAGGGGACGGTAGTCAGCTTTATAGCCATTGGTGAGCGTTTTTTGGGAAAAGATGGATGAGAGAGGGACCCAATATGATGGCTGCACGAATGGGAAACAGGTAGGGGGAGTATAAATAGAGAATGGGAGGCCACTGGAAAGGGATCCGGACCTTTTCCCCATAAAGAAGACTCTCTCTCCTTTCCTAGAAGAGTAAGGGAAGCTTGAACCGAAACTCCTCAGGGAGCGTCCGAAGAGGGCCAAAGTCCTTCCACTAGTTCGTTGCACACCGATAGTTAACTTAGTCCATACGTTATCACTTCCCTGAGCCCCTGGAAGTCTAGGCTTCGAGTCTACTCTCTACAAATTCTATTGTGTAGGCCACTTGGGCAGGCCCAGCCACGCATTTGGGCCTAAGGCCTACTTTGTGTCCTTACATATATATATATATATATAATTTTTATTTTGAAAATCTAATTTATAAGTGAATAAATCAATTTAAAAATTAATAGGAGAGTGGTCCTATTTTTTAGGCAATGTTTTAATGGGAGTTAGATTTATATTTTTACCAAATTATCCTTTAATTTTGTCTCTATTTAAATATAAGAATGTAGGGGCATTTTTGAACTAAAAAATGAGGAATCCAAACGGGGTAAATATATATATATATATATATATATATATATAATTTTTATTTTGAAAATCTAATTTATAAGTGAATAAATCAATTTAAAAATTAATAGAAGAGTGGTCCAATTTTTTAGGCAATGTTTTAATGGGAGTTAGAGTTGCATTTTTAACAAATTGTCCTTTAGTTTTGTCTCTACTTAAATATAAGGATGTAGGAGTATTTTTGAACTTAAAAAAAATGAGGAATCTAAACAGGGAAAGCTCCTAAAGCCCCTTAAATAATAGTATAGATATAATATCTTGCTACGATGCACTCTCAAAAATGAGAGCGCACTGTAGGAAGATCTCAAAATTTTTTAGCATATGCAAGTTTTGATAGAGTGGGTTTTTTAGGTTTTAGATGCTAAAATTTAAGTTTTAGCATTTTTACAATCCTTGATAAGGATGCTCTAAGAGCATTCTCATCAAGAGTTTTAAAAATTTTAACATTTAGCACATAAAAACCAACTTTATATTATTTAACATATTACTTTACAATATACCTAACATCAAAATTTCTATTTTTTTATCACTTCATTAAAATATTATTTATTTATCATTTTTTATTCTTTTTGAGAGAGAGTAGAGAGTGAGATATGAGGGGAGAGAGACAAAGGGAATAAAAAAAAAAATATGAGTGGCACCTTGTTACAGTAGGGTGTTAGTAATAACATTCTACTGTAGCAAGTTGCAAAAAAAAATTAAAATTTAGCATCATTGATGTAAGGGCTTTTTTAGTAGTTTTGTTGCTAAAAATAGCTTTTAGCATTTATTCCATCTTTGATGAGTATGCTCTAAAGGTGGGTAACTCTCCATATCAAATTATTTCATTACAGTCTATGACAGCATGAATAACCGGTTGTTAGGGCTCATTTTTGTCAAGCCCAAAACAAGCTGCCCAAAAAATAGAAGGCCCAATATTGCAAGCCATTGGTCCAAATGATATTGGCTCTTTATTCTAACTTTTCTCTGCCTCTATGTAAGCCCACATAAAAGCCTATTGGAGAATTCAAAGGAGGTATGGTTTGGAAGGCAGAAAGAAAGCTTTTTCATCATCACTCCAGGCTCAAGAAAAAGACTGCAAAGCATGAAGCACTTGCAAAACCTACGAGCTCACGAGTGGCGCATGTGCAAGACAAACACACAGTAAAGTGTGAAGGCTTGCTTAAATTTATTGTACTGCTTGTATTTTTTATTTTGTCAAAATGCAACTCACCTTAAATAAATGCTTGTCTGCCACCATTATTGCCTACCAATACAATACATCAAATGGCAATCTCCTATGGGACCCACCACTCAAGATTGCTATTCCTTTAAAAACATGTAACATAAAGGCATTATCGTTCTAGTTAGTTCAATTAATAAAATATTTGATGGTTAAATAAGAAATTTAAAATTTAATTTTTATTTACATAAAAAATTGATTAATATATTAATTTGATAATAAAGAGTTATTATCATAAACAGATGTCATAAGTTGAAATTCTTAAAAGAGCACTCAAAAGGATCACATTTATTATTTTTACTAGATCTACTACGTGTGTTATATACTAAAGAGCACAAAAAGAGTTTCCTTTGAATTTGGTAGCACGAATAAAACTATATTTTTCTCTCTCATTACATTGTCCCAAATTTGCCTATCTTTGCGAACCATAAAATAATACCAACATTTTCACCCAAAAAAATAATAATAATAATACTAACATCTGTTTTTCAATTGATAACAGTTTACTTGATCTTTTGTGACATAATCGATTTTAAGTAGAAATTTAATTTTAGAAAACCTTTTTTTTTTTTTTGTTGGAACAATTGTAACAAGTATTTTCAATTAAATTTAGTAAGAATTACATGCATTTGAATAAAAATTTAGTCTTTTTATACAAATAATAATTGTTATATTTATATTTTGACATCATTATGATAATTTTCATCATTTTGGTGTATTATTTCATCGTATTCTACCTCCCTTTGATGAATTTATTGTTATTTGTAATAATTTTATCTAAAATTTTTATTTGAAAATTTTATATCTAGATTGATATTTTCTAGTAGACATTTATATTTTATAAATATATATTTACTAATAAAGGACTTCCATCTACAATATAAAATTAGAATATGACAAAAATAAAATAAATTTTAGAGTGTACGACAATAGAAATCTAACTTATTAAATATACTATTGCAACTTCATTTAATAATACTAATGCAATGATGGATTAGATACATAAGTCAATGAATCAATACTAACCAACCAAGATTAGTTTCATATATATAAAGAAACAAATATCATGGTTTAGTCATTAAGCATATAGAGAGCGATAAAATTTTTATAATTTTGTTTAAAAGGAGGTTTATTTTACTATGGGTAGGTTGATGCAAAATTAAGGAAAATTAAAATAAAATTTCAAATTTGATTTAGAGAGAGAGATTAGATGACTAATATTAATTATCTATTGTGTAGAATATTGGTTTACAAAAATTAAAGTCTCAAACTTGTAGGGAAAAATTTATCGCCAATGATAATTAGAATCCAACGCACTTATAGCTTACTTCTTAGGATTTCAATTGGGTCACTATTTTATTTGTGCAATATTTTAGAGGTTTTCATAGGGTAGCACAGGCCATTGATTTTATCTCATACTAATATTTTTGGGGATTTTTTTGTAATGGAGGGCCCTTGACACCTGTGTAATCCATTGAATAATTTTTTATTAGATTCTATATATATATATATATATATTAATATTTTTAAAATTCTAGGATTACTTTTTTCTTATAGATACCATAGAATTTTATATATTAGTACTAAAGATTGTCCCATAAGAGGAAAGTTTCTCAGCTGTTCAATACGACTAAACATTTTTTAAAGAATCTATCGGCACCATTTACCAGATTAATGATAAAAACCCAGTTGTTATACAAACTATGGTCTAATTTCAGACTTCATTGGTACCTATAACCATTAATGGGAGGAATTATTTGTTTGTTTGTTTGTTTTGTTTTTGTTTTTATATAATTTATTAGTTACAATAAAAGAGGAAGGAGATTTCAATTTTTAACTCTGAATGTTTATGGTAGAAACATTGAGATGTTAGTTAAATTACAAAGTCTTGGATATTATCAGGACAAATTATTAAAAAGTTGAGACTGGGGCCTGTTAGACCTATCCTTTTGAATTGGGATGAGAAAAATAATGACAATAATTGAACTACTTTCTTTATCAAGAAAGTTTTTATTTTTTTTTTATTTTTTGAGAACTCTTTATTAAGAAATATCATAAAACTTCATGACGACAGAGGGGTTACAAGACAGCATCCTCCAACAAAACACTGTGAAAGTGGGGCAGCATCAAAATCAATAGGGACCACATAAAATGCCCGAGAGCCCACTTATTCAAAACTTGTGGAGCTCTATGTGCTTCTCTGTATACACCCAATAGAAACTACAAATTTCAAATTCATTTGCCAGCTCCATAATTTCAAGAATTATTTTAGTCAATTTCCAAATTTAGCCTGTACAGAACACAGTGACACAGCGACTTCCCAATTGAACTAACTCATTTTAAAGGCTGGTCTATGTCCACATTTCCATGTTCCCCTTCCATTTCGAGGTTGACATTTTTTATTTTTTTATTATTTGCATGCCAAAATTGGACCATACTCTTAGCTCCAAAAAATAATAATAAATAAAAATGTGCCCATACTATTGCTGAAATTTATGACTTGAGCTGTGTGCGTTGTGTGGTCCATAAATAATCATGTCACCCAAACTTGATGAATTCATGTGAACAGGCTCTTCTTGAAATTAAAATCGGCCTATTATGATATGATATGTAGCTTTATTTTTTAAGAAATTAAATGCAAGGGCACTCCCTGTAATATGATTCATTACCAAACACACTTCTTGTACTGTAAATTTGACTCTTTAAAAAAAAAAAAAAAAAAAAAAAACTCTTGTTATATATTTTCCAAAAAAATTCCTTTTCTGTAGTTTCTTATAGGTTTATTTTAATCTTTCTTGCAAATTCTTGGTAACAAAATTGAAATATGGTTATCTTAATGAGACCCCACACCACAGTCCCTAAGACATGTTGGCCCAAGCCATTTCACTAGGCCAACCAATAAATTGTATATACTAATTAATGAAACATGGTTATCTTAATAACTATCTCAAGTAATTAAAGGAAAACAAATAAGGGTTTTAGTCCCTTTACTCTATGGCTTCCTAATCTAAGATACTTCACTTTTGTAGTTTTGTTTATTTTTGTACTTGTTTACTTTATCAACCAAAAAGGCTAAATTGTATTTCTCTTATTCTATAACAAAAACCATAATTCTCTTTGATTTATTTGTTAATTGAAAAAATTTAACAGTTGCCCTAAGAGTATTGATTTAGAAAAAAAAAAATAGAAACTTTTTATAAGAAAAGAAAAAAGTAAATAATTTTTTGACAACTTTTTATATTCCCATAAAAATGATATAAAAACTTCCATAAAAATGTCAATTAACACATACTTTAAAGACACCTGTTAAATAGTAAATACTATGGGGGAGGAATTTGTTCCCAAAGAATTTATAACTCTATGGCAAAAACAAGGGTACACATACCTCCATTTTGGTGCAGTAAGGGTAGCTTTAACTTTCCACGGAAGAGACTCCCCATAGTCTCTAGAATTTCACTTCTTGATTCCAGATTTCTAAAATATCAAAATGCAGTTATAAGAACTGTCCAGACCACTCTTAATGCAGGAACAGTCTTCGTTACACTTTTCTCCAACTTTAATATGTCTCTTAAAGATCCTCACCTTTGTAATGCTCTTAAAGTACAAGTTCAGATTACAGGAGCTTCACAAGTGCAAGATACTTTTGCAGCCACACTCCATTACCAGCTCGCCTACAGACTTCAAAACCATGCTTTTGACATGGCTGTGCCAGAGATAGCTCAGTCTAACGATGCTTTATTGATCCAAGTCGATCCAGGCATGACGCCTATATGCACATTTGGTCCAAGACAATTAAATAGGGAGCAGATGACTTCTCTTTTTCCGGAGTCATGGATTACAAAAAATGAAATGCTTCATCAGGCAGTTAAGCCAATACAGTCTAATAATCATTTTTTTATCAGAAAAGCAAATGAAGAAGTTGAGACTAGATTCTTGACAGCTACACCAAAAAAGAAAGAGGTAACAGTCTTTCCTACTCAAATTACTATGATCCAGCCGGTGTCATATGTTGGTGAAAATGGCCTTAAAATCAAAGCATTCCGAGAAGATGGAAAGTCTTGTTTTGAAGGAATATCACCTTTTGGTCATATATGGTGGGATGTTTGTGATTGCGCTGATTGTTAGGAGGAAGAAGCCTTTGAAGAAGATCATTCAAGAAGAAAGAAAAAATCTTCCTAGCAAATACTCTGAGAAAGGTATGAAGTAAGAGATCCAGAAGTTGACCTCCTTAGAGAACCCTCTGGAAAATTTGATTATTATGTTCTCTATCCTAAAACCAGAAAGCCAAAACCTTCTTCTCCTTCTCCATGCAAAGAAAATCATGATTAAAATCAAAAACCTCCATTAATCCCATATTATCAAAAAGTCCTTCCCCAAATCCTAAAATGTCAACCCCTTCCTACTAGTCAAACCCATATACAACAGCCTTTACCCTGTTACATGTTTGATTAGGCTTCACCTTCCTATTCACAGATTTTTCCTCCATTAGAAAGCTTTGACCATCCCTAAGCCAACACCAAACATGTCTAGAAAATAAAAAATCCTATTGGAAACAATCCAGATGGAACAAAAAAAAAGTTCATTATGTTGAAGCAGCTTTAAATTGGCAAGCAGAAAACGTTGTGGCACAAAACCAAGTCCTTTCAAAGATTCTTAATAATCAACAAAAGATGGCAGAAGCAGTTACCCATACCTTCTCATCCTCAAATTCTCTTATTGAGGACTTGAAGAAGAAAATTCAAGCAGTTGAACAAGAGTTGGCCATCTTTACTTCCACAGTAAAAGACTTGTCTATTTCTTTCCATCTCATTGGGCAAAAAGAAAAAGAAAGAAAACAGTTGTTAACACAACTTCAGTCTATGGAGAATTCACAAAAAGAGCCTACCCAAGCTCTCCCGATGCGGGTCTACATGCCTTACCAACCTTGCCAATCACTGTATAAAGACCTGTCTATGCCTATAACCTCACTATTCTCTCCAATTTCTCTTTACCAAAACCTCCAACCACTAGCCATCACACATCCTGATCATAATCATTTTAAACCAAGTGGAATCTTTCCTGGCATAACATACTCAACACCACTCCAACTAGAACCTCAAACCAAACCACAGAATGAACCTTCTCCTATGAAAAAGGACAAAGAACCATTATACCAACCCCCAGATCCAACTGTTGGTGCTTCTTCAAGACCTCCAGATATGAATATGTTGGCCATAGACCCTAACCCTCCAAACCCAATTTCATCATTTCTCAAAACCCTTACCATCGACAAACCAAAAGAGCCTTTTGTACTCCTAGTTATTGATGATACGGATCTAGACTTGTCTGATCTTGAATTGAAAGGAGTATTTATAACAAAACCAAAAGTAGAAGAAGATGATATCCTTCGCCCTAAATAGCCTCCTCCACCTCCACCACCAATTTTTCCTCCACCGACTTTAATCCCTGATTTCCAAACAAGATTGTCTTATTCCTCAACCACAGATTCAAAATATCTGTTCCCCATTGATAATACCCCTCTTCTAAATGGCATGATAAGATATTTAACATGTATTCATGGTACACAGTTGAACTCCAAGGCCCAAATAACACTGTAGCACAAATCATTGCACAAATCATTTCCAAGTTTGTTGCAAGACTTACATGAAGATTGAGACAATGGTGGATTAATTTGGGAAAATACAGGCAAAGACAAGCGGCTTAGTGCAACACTCTAGAAGACTTTTTCACAATCATTCATAGTGAATTTCTTGGCTCAGTGACCCATTATACAGAAGTGGCAAGAGAAGAATTCTTATTGATGGAGTGTTGTTCCTTTGAAAGGAAAGATTTGGAGAAACATTTTGACAGAATGTCGAGCCGACATTACTCCTTTAATGGCATGGATGATGTTAATTCCAAGCACACATTTCTTAACTCCCTTCCAGAACCATTGGGAGATGAAACTCTCCGCATGATGAATCTCTAAAAGATAACTTTGCAATAAGCCTCTATGCTTATTGCTCTTGAAAAACTCTGCAATCAGAGAAAGTTTTTTTCAGAAATTGACAAGGTCCATAGAAAGCTTAAAGACAAATGTAAAAGGAAAGATTTGCAGATAAAGTGCTATGACAAAAATTGTGCTTGTCCAACGAAAAGGAGAGATCATTTCAAGAAGTATTCTTGGAAGAAAAGACATTAGGCAAGTCAAAAGAAAAAATCCTTCAAAAAAAAATGGAAGTTTCTTGGAAGAAAAGACACTATGGAAGTAATTCAAAGAAAAAACTTCAAAAGTTTGTTTTGTATGTAGAAGACCAAGTCACTTTGCAAAAAAATTTCCAAAAAAAGGAGAAAGCAGCAAAACTTCTGGAATAAGCTTAAATCCATGCAGATGATACCTCCTTTTCGGATGTAGAATCACTCTTCTCATTGGATGATGATTACTCCCCTCAAGCTTTGGTAGTTATGGCTTATTCTACTTCAGAAGATGATACAGACCCAAATAATTATGATTCAGACCCAGAAATTCAAACCATTTACACATCTCAGCTTATTATAGCCCCCCTAACTAGTCCCACACCCATAACCCAAATACATATCATTCTTGATACTTATTCCAGACCTATTCGAATAATAGCCTTGTTTGATATAGGAGCAGCAGCAACAATTCTCTATCTTAAGATTTTACCTGAAGAATTTTGATTACCCCATGATCAAACGTTTCAAGCAGCAAATGAAGAAACATTTCAGATCACCCAGAAAAGTAAGCCTACTCTCATTAGAATATTTCCAACCATTACCATTAAACACCAAGTCCTTGGATCCCCTCTTACAGGCAGAGACCTTCTTATAGGGTTTGACCTCCTTCATCAAATACATAGTCTCAGATGGTTATTAAAAGGACTTTTGCACAAACAACACCTTTTTACCTGAACCCAAGTACCCCATTAATTTACAATTGACCTCTTTGATTCCTTGAGACTCCAAATTATCAATGAATGTTATGCAAACAACCACTCTGAATTCTTTCTTAAAAATCCAAATCTATTATGGAGAAACCCAAATTTTTTCATACATTTGCCCTTTAAAAAGAATGAAGATGTTAACCCTACAAAAGCCAGTCATAGAGGGATGAATCCAGAACATTTGGCCTTGGCTAAGCAAGAATTATCAACTCTTTTTTCAGAAGGCCTTACTGAACCTATAACCTCTCATTGGGCATGTGAAGCTTTCTATGTCAATAAGCATGCTGAGCAAGTTCGAGTAAAATTCAGATTGGTAATCAATTACTAGGATCTTAATCATTTCCTTGCAGATGACAAGTTCCCTTTGCCAAACAAAAATGCTCTCTTCCAAAACCTTTCAAATTCATAAGTGTTCTCAAAGTTTGATCTTAAGGCAGAATTTTGGCAATTAGGAATTCATCCAGAAAAGAGATACAAGACGTGTTTTGCATCTCAGACCACAATTACCAATGGACTGTTATGCCTTTTGGCCTGAAAAATGCTCCATCTCAATTTCAAAAGGCAATGGTAATGTTGTTCTACCCACTCTTGGCAAATGCGCTGATCTATATAGACGATATCCTCCTATTTTCAAAAGATACAGAATCCCATGAAAAGTTGCTTACTGAATTCTATAATTTAGTAAAGGCACAAGGTATAATGCTTTCAGAAAAGAAAATGATCATAGGAGTATCTTCTATAGACTTCTTGGGAGTGAATATTGTAGATGGAAAGTATACTTTGCAGCCCCACATAACAGTCTCTCTTGGTGAATTTCCAGATAAGCTCACAAGTACCAAACAGACACAACAGTTTTTTGGCATTGTTAATAACTTGTTAGACTTCATTCCAAAAATCTCCAACTATAGGGATTGTTTAGCCCAATTGTTGAAGAAATTTCCTCCTGAATGGAATTTTGTTCATACAGAAGCAGTCTAACAATTGAAAATAATAGCAAAACAGCTTCCCCCTTTACAAATTCCAAGAGCAGGGAAACAAATTTTGCATACAGATACAAGTGATGAGTACTAGGCGGCAGCTCTTTTTGAAGAATTAGATGGCAAGAGAAGTATTTGTAGTTATAAAGCGGTGCATTTAAGCCTTTAGAGCTTCATTACCATTCTACGTTCAATGAAATCCTGGTAGTCAAGCATGGGATTGAAAAATTCCAGTTTCACCTTCTTGGGCACAATTTTCTAGTAGAAATGGACATGTCCTCATTTTTCAAAATGCTTTAGTTCAAAAGGAAAATGCTTCCACACCCTCAATTACTCAGATGGTCAAATTGGTTTTCACAATGGTCTTTCCAAGTCTAGCATATAAAAGGAAAAAAATAACCTTATCACTGATTACCTTTCTAGGAAACCTCTAGTCCTTAATACTACCATTATTCCTCCACTTCTGTGTGTATATCCTATTACTGATCCATCCTCATCCTTAGGCCATTCCTCTGCAGACCCTGATGATATCCTTAATATGGTAGAAACCCTTCCCTCAGAGATAAAAGACCAAATAAAGACCTTGACCTTTGAAGCCAGATCTAAAAGAATTATTAGAATACTCCATGATTACCTTAGAAAACACTAGTGCCATTTCCTTGCTATCTTTCCTAATATAGACCAACCATGAAAAACACCTTTTGCCTTTTGGATAACCAATTGGACAGTTGTACATTATCTCTACATGTGGTATTTACTCAATAAGTATTACCTGTGTCTCCAATTGAAACCAAAGTTTTATAGATATATCTTCCCACGTGGAAATAAATATTTTCACAAGTTCTGGTTTGAATTTATGAAAAATGATGCTCATAATGGTGAATGTATAAAGTATCCCAAAATAGAGCACCTAAGATTTGGTCACAAAGTTACTTCAGCATGTTTAATTGCCAAACTTAATTCCAAAAATAATGTCCGTATAGAAGGAATCCTTTACCTTGCAGAAATGCATTAGGTAACTAATCCAAATGGTACTCTTCATACACACATGGATGTTTCTTAGGTATCCTATTACCATGCACTCATAATGGCTAAATCCCTAAATAAGGGAATCTTACCTGAACTAATATCAACTGATCTAGATGTTTGTAGACAGCAATTGCCACATGAAGATCAATGGGAAATGCCCAATCCTCTTATTGGACATGATGACCCTTACTACCATAACCATGATCCAGATGTTGATGCTGACGTTGATGAAGAGTGGTTCCAAGGGAGAAATGGATGGGACTAGAAATTTCTAACACTTCAAAAAAAAAAAAAAAAAGGTCCCAGAAACGTCTTCAGACGTACCACCTTATCTTCGGCAATCAGAGATATTTCTTTCCCAAACCTATTTTTGAGCACTTTCTCTTTACCTGACAAAAACTTTAAGGCTATCTACAGACCATGCTAGCATCCTTACTATCCTTGACAGATGTCAACTATGAATATGGCCCTTGCCATCCTTATCTTCATTTGTTAGATGATATTTACTCCTTTATCAGCAACATATCTGAATGAAGATCATCCCAGTCTAGCTTCCTTGACTCATTTTGACATTTGTCAGGCTGATATTATTACTAAACAACAGGGATTCCTACTACGCTAGACATTTGTCAAGAAGGAGCTAGCCCTTACCATCTGCTGTAGAAATTCCTTTTCTTCTAAATAAAAAATATTTCTATAACTTCTTGTCTTTAAATAGTCTCCTTGTATCTTTGGAATGGGCATGGAGTGAAAAAAGCCCTTGCAAGATATCTCTCAGTTTCTCTTATATCTGATGTAAAAAAGTTGTTGAATCTAATAATATCCCTTGGCTTGTTGTATCTTGTTCTATATTCCATTCCCTATATTCATGTTATCTTTTAAACGTTCTTCACAATATATATCATTAACCAGTAACCAGTTTCCATAATCTTCTTACACTCCCTCTGTCCCCTCAAGATGGCTGAAGCAGTTACCCATACCTTCAAGTCCTCAATAAGGTAATAAAGTTTTCAGTCTCACTTGTTGGAATATAAAACTGGTCAAACTTGGAAGCTTGGGGCAAATGTATGAAAAAATTTGGGTTTTTCCAACAAAAGATAGCTGAAGTAGTTACCCATACCTTTTCGTCCTCAAACCTACATCGAGAGAGCTTGGGTAGGCTCTTTTAGTGGAGGGAGAAACTGGCTACAGGGCTCTAATACCAACTGATAGGGAATGAAGGGACAAAAGAAGGGACAGAGGGAGTATGATGTCCTTCGCCCTAAATAGCTTCCTCCACCTCCTAACACTTATCTTCAGACGTACCACCTTATCTTCGACAGTCAAAGATATTTCTTTCCCAAACCTATTTCTAAGCATTTTGTTTTTACCTAACAAAAACTTTAAGGCTATCTGCAGACCATGCTAGCAGCCCTTACTATCGTTGACAAATGGAAGCCTTTTTGCTAATTTTTTCAATTGTTGCCTTAGCTGAAGACAAGAGTGTACCACTACAACACGTGTTGTAGTGACACACCCTTATCTTCAACTAAGGCTTATAAGGCATGAGTGGGGCGCATCTTTCTTCGACGTGGGAGCAAATCTAAAACACTGCTAACGTCGCTTGCAAAGAACAAAGCCGTGTGGGTCCTTCGGCCCCAAAGCGGACAAACTGCTTGCAAGCTTGGAACAAAATCCTCCCCCACAAATACAATTCTTTATATGCAAAATATTAGATTTTTCAATTAAATTTTGTCGAATTGTGGATTGTGTCATTCCATTTCAAAATCAAATGATAATGAGAAAGATACATTCAAGTCTTTTATGGCATTCAACATCACGTCTGTGAGCTTATTTTTTAGAGTAGTAAGTAGTCAAATTGTGGTCCCCCAATAATCCCCACTCACGATGATTCTCCCTCAACTCGAACCCATGATTTTGGTTGTGATACCACTTTTTGGATGGTAAAGAATGTCACTTTGCCTCAAAACCAATTGTTAATAAGAAAGGTACACACAAATCCTCACTCACGATGATTCTCTCGCTTTTTTGGACAGTAAAGTATATCACTTCACCTTAAAACCAATTGATAATGAGAAAGGTACACACAAATATTTTATTACATTTGACCTCACGTTAAATCGATTGTATTAATAATCAAGAACAAAAGTTGTGATCCTTTTCAAGTTCAATTAATTTTAATGCAACCATCAAACTAGTATTGGTGAATTTGTTGCAAGCTGTTCAAACTTAAGATGCCGCACTTATCAAAATAATCACTATTAATATATAGTTGGCACTTGGCAGTTGACACTCTACCAATAGAGAAATTATACAATTTTCTAGTAGACCACGTCACTTGTCCACCATTTCACTAAAAGACTCCCATTTATTTAAAATTACTGAGTCAGAATTCAATTTCTGTTTAAAAAAAAAAAAATCTAACTCAGTAATTTTAAACAAGTGTGTCTTTTAGTGGAATGGTGGACCACGTCACTTGTCCCCCATGTGGACCTTATAATTTCTCCTACCAACAAAGCCATGAACTTGTAAATTCCAAAGCAGCCCGTGGATGGTGTTAGAGTTAGATCAGATAGTAAATGAATAAAATAAAATAAAATAATTGGCAAACCTTTACACATTCCTTAGTAAATTTTCACTAGTTTACATTTGAACCAATCACTTTATTTATTAGTCTATCATCATTTTTTTTTTTTTTTGAGGGGGAAAACACATCAATGTATTTTATTAAGAAAAGCCCAATAAATCGATTTGGAATACAAAATAAAGCTGTAATGGAACATCCTCCATCCAAACTAGAAAATCTGGAATGCCTATTGTATATCTAGCCAGACTATGCGCTAAATTGTTGCCTTCCCTCTTTGTATGAGAGTAAAGCAGCTCATCAAATTGTTGAGAAAAAAACCTTGCATCCTCCAACCGTAGTTCGTATGGCAACAACACCTTCTCATCCTCCCTTAAACTTGTAATAACTGCCATGGAGTCTCCCTCTAACACAACCCTCTTCACACCCACGTCTGATGCAAAATTTAGAGCCCACGCCGCAGCCATAGCTTCGATATCAAAACAGCCTAGCATCTGGTGCACCACCTTCGAACACGATGCAATTACTAGACCTCTATTATCTCTAATGACTACACCAATACCAGATTTCTTCTCCTTTGGGAAACTTGCCCCATCGAAATTAATTTTAAAATAATCCGATGGGAGAGGCTTTCACCTACATCTCGTTGGTTGAGTGTGAATTTGTATTGAAACTTGGCTGACCTGTCTTGGTTGGAATTCAGCTAACCAAGTTTTGGAAAGATGAGCAATCAAATGGATGGTATCTGTTGGTTGATTAAGCCGAGCTCGGTTTCGCTGGTTCCATATAGACCACACCGTAACTGCAAATAATTTCAGCTGCTGAGTATGTTTGATTATCCATAAATCTTCCTCTATTGTGTGGTTCCAAAGTCTATCATCATTAATTTATGACATTAACAAATATCAATTTTTTTAATGTACGTAGACTTTTTCATGGACCATAAGCGATCTAATATATATATATATATATATATATATATATTTTCAATCATTCTCAAAAATAATAAATATTTCCAAAAAATTCGGCTGCAATAAAGTTGAGGTAGGTTGTGTACGTGTAAGTTGTAACTCTCCAATTCCTCAATTCTAACGGTGAGTATACTTTGTCTTTGGGCCAAAATGTCAACAAAATAAGATGACATCGAAAATACAATTTGAACAGTCTAAGAATAGCAGTGTTAAATTGCTTGACCATGTTGACGTGACGTGCTTTCTCTTATTTGTCCAAATTTGTGGCTGTTTTAATGTTAAAATTATAGTTAAATAATTAAATTTATTATTCTTAATAGCTTAAGCATTTGGTAACGTGTGGGGATCGTGCAACTTTCCAACTTTATTAGCAATTGGAATGATTGAGAGATTTTATTTAAGGAATTTTTCGTTCATTTATCTGTTTGTAAAATAATTTTATCCATATTTGCAGTTTCAAAAAATAAAAATAAAAGATCAATAACATGATAGTAAAATTAAGAGAAATACTATGTCTACAGTATTTTAACAATATTTTCACAACAAATTTTAAGTGAAAAATTATTATTAGAATCAATACTAACTAATTACCTATGTATGATTTATTGTAAAAATATTGTGATTTTAGCATTTATCTAAAATTATACCGCGTACCTCTTAATTCATTTTTTTCCACGTACCTAAACACATTAGCTAGGTAAAAGTACACTATTCAATTCCATTATTTTTAACTTTTTATATATGTTCATGCCATTATTAATTTAAAAACCCACAAACATAATGGTGAATAAAGTTAAATCTACTAAAATATCAACAATTTTTTTTTTTTTGAGAAAGAAAATACCAACAAATTGATACAACGAATATAGCGTGAATTTTTTTTTTTTTTTAAATTGATAATGAAGATAGCAAGATTATTAAAAATTGTCATTTTCTTGGAAACTGATACTGACTATTCAATAAATTCACCAAAAGAAAAAAATGAACACCTTGACATTCTCTTTGAAAAAACGTAATTTTCTCACTCTAGTTTTTTCTTTTTTCTTTTTTCAAACCTCTCAATCTAGTATTTAATACTTGAAAGCATTACTCACTCCTCTACTCACATAAGAATCATTGATCTTATTACAAATTTCACGCGTAAACACACTACCAAATTAATACTACTAGTAATAAATTGCAGGCTCCAATAGTCTTCCTAGTTCGTGTCCATTTCTAGTCCTCTTTCTTTAACGTACTTACACTGGTATCCAACTGCTTGTCTTTATTACCTTTGGTGCCAATTTATGAATCCCTTCACCACTTTCCCCTCCTAACAATGCCAAACATTAATAGCTCTCACACTTGCCCTTATTGACCTAAACCAATCTCTACCTTCTCTATTTATAAGCCTCCCCCACTCTTTTTTCTTTTGCCCCCTCACTCTTTCTCTCTAAAAAGGGTTACTGCTTTTCTGTGTGATCTTTGAAAATGGAGAGCCAAAAGGAGAGTATAGAGAAGGAAATGAAGATGGCAAATCGAAGATCAGCCAAGAGTCGTGAATTACTTGTAAGGCTTTTGGCTTTTGCTCTAACTTTTGTTGCTGCTATTGTTTTTGGGATAAACAAGCAGACCAAGGTTGTTCCAATTGAGCTCACCCCAACCCTGCCACCTATTAATGTTTCTGCTTCTGCCAAGTGGCATTACTTGTCTGCCTTTGTGTAAGTTATTCCTTTAATTCAGATGTGCTTTCTCTATTCAATAAGCTTGATTATTCAAAATATTTCATAATTTTTGGGATCACATGTTAAAATTGTTATTCAAAGTACATCAATGCTAGAAGGAGGTATACCATGAAATCGGTGCATATATCCTCTCATGAGAATATGTCTCAATGATATAAGGGTCCCACACGCATGGGACTCAGATGTCATTGAGACATGTCTCATGAGATATGTTCTTATCCTCCCTCTCATATGAAGGTAGACCCTACTCGTATGGTTCATCTCTACGTGAAAGGAAGGAAATATATATCAGATACATGATATATTTTATCTATTGGTGGAGTAGAATTATGTAGAAATGATTCACAAATTATAATTTGTTATCCTAATAAATTATGAGAAAAGTGAAAGAAATTTTTTATTTCTATGGTATTGTCCTGTTCTTTTGTTATGAGGTTCTTAAAATCAGAATAGATTAGATTTTACCTTATAGCAGTATTTAAACAAAATTTGACCAGTATTATTTTAAGGGTCCTGCTAACGAATGCCCTTAGGGCATTGGTTAATAATCCATTTTAGGAAAGTTTTTACATCACTTTTATGGGAAATGAAAAAAACTGTCAAAACATTTATTGCTTTATTTCATTTTCCCATAAAAACTTTCCTCAAATGGATTATTAACCAATGCCCTAAGGGCATTCGTTAGCATTTCCCTTATTTTAATATACATTTGTTTGAATTATTGATGACGACGTGACACAAAATCTAGTCCAATCATTTCAAATTAAATATCATTACCTTTATTATAATTTAATTATATATTAGATTCCTTACAAATTTTCAATGAACATGTCAGCTCAAAGGTGTTTGCTAACCAAAGAGTAGAGTTTTTTTTTTTTTTTGAAAAAATAAAACGAGTAGGGTTTTAAATAGACAGAATTGAATTGATTGTCAAAGAGTTCAGGATTGGTTCATTTAATTTTTATTTCTAACACAAACCAGGCTCAAGTTGATCACCAAAGGAGATTACATATTTAAATTTGATTCATTTTTATATTGAATAAGCTCAAATTTTATGGTAGAATGTTCTATTTCTAAAAGTCTTTCCTGGTAAGTGATATTAGCACGTACTACGTCATAAAATTTTGCGAAAAGTTAACAAAAATGCCTCACATAGCCAACCATAGCCATAGGGCAGTAATCATCACTAAATAAAGCACAAGTTAGCTTAATATTTTAAGGATTTACATGTATCTACAATTTGCCTTTGTCATAAGCTATGAAATGGACAATGTTCTTGATACATTAAAAATAATAAAATTGCTATAAGAACTTATTTATTCACTTACACACTCTAATTTCAAATTTATATAAATATTTCTTATATATGCATAAACATAAACTCATAATATCATATATACTCATGAGTTAATTTATTTACTAACATGTTATTAAATTGGAGCTTATCTTGATTAATAGTTGAACCAAAATCTAAACTTGAGTTTGTCTCATTTACTAACCAAAAACAAATAGAGTTAAGTTTTTTTTTTTTGAGGGAAATGTTAATGAATGCCCTATCGGCATTGGTTTATAGAGTATTTTTTAAAAAAAAATTATGAAAAAAAGAAGAAAAATGACAAATTTTTTTGACATCTTTATATTTATCTTAAAAGTGAAATTAAAACTTTTTAAAAATAGTCTTTTAACAAATATCCCAAGAATATCAGTTAATATGACTTTAAAAAAAAAAATCAAATTTAAATAACTTATAAACAATTTGGTTTATTTATAGGCCCACTAACAATAATAAAGCTGAAAAAAACAAAAAAGCTCAATCAATACTCTAACTGTTTGCAAACATTGAAATTTACCTTTGATTACTACCATCCTACAACATACTCTTTAGGACGTGACCTTCATACAGCTAGACTTCTCTCAAAAAAAAGAAAAAAAAAAAAAAAAGAGCTAGACAAAGCAACCGTTCCATTGTTGCCGGCACTGCAGGTAATATATGTCTTTAATTATGTTGGTGAAACTCTAATAAAGTGATGTTGAAATTACAAATACAATTTGAAATTGGATCGATGGTGGATACATCACCCGTCAACTCAAGTTGGAAGATCATCCATCTACTTATCCAATTATGTAAAACTAGTGTTGTGTCACCATCAAGATGGTCCCAAATATATATATATATATATATATATATATTTATAGCCAAAAATCCCATCCTCTCAACTTACTGACCTTTTTTTTTTTTTTTTTTCTTTTTCGGTGAAAAGGAAATTTAATTAAAACAAACTAAAAATTACAAAGTTTATGGTAGAAAACACTTCAAATATCAGCACATAACTTGTACAAAATAAAGGAAGGAAGATTTGAATACACAACAAAATTATCATTAATAGAAGCTCCTTCCTTAGCCAAAAAGTCTACGCATTAATTTCCAGTGACAGATGATATATTATTGACTTATTGAGTACTGATTGACTTATTGAGACAAATAATATAACCTCAATAATAGATCATGTGTTTCCCAAACTAGAGGATAATTTATTGTTTATGTTAGTAGCAATTTGTATTAGCATGTAAATATATAAAATTGCTCTATTAATTTATCTTTTTGAATGAAAATTATATATCCCTTCCAATAATATTACTACTTTAAACATATTTTGGAAATTCAGTTATTTTAGGAATCAACATTTCTTTTTGATCTTTGTACTAGGTATTTAGTGGCATCAAATGCCATAGCATGTTCATATGCAGCCCTCTCTATACTCCTCCTATTCACAAGCAAAGGTGAAAACAACATATTACTCAAGATGATTATCATCCTGGATATTCTAATGGTTGCATTACTCTTCTCCGGCAACGGAGCCGCCACCGCCATTGCCTTAATGGGCTACAAAGGGAATTCTCATGTGCAGTGGAAAGAAGTTTGTAGTGTGTTTGGAAAATTTTGTGACCAAGGTGCGGTTGCTATTGGCCTTTCTCAGCTTGGATCACTAGCATTTCTGTTGCTAGTTCTCATGTCTGCTCTCAGCTCCAACAAAAGGTCATCTACTTGTTAGAATAAAATTGTCAACTACTATAATGTTTTTAGATTTTGGGCCTTAATCTCTAATCTCCAAGGAGCCCAATTGTATCTTCTTCTTTTGTTTTTTCCTTTCAATCGTGGTTGGTCTGCTTATGATTATGTCATGTGAAAGAGTACTTATATTTTCAATATCTTTGTCACAATAATTTGTATAAAATATTTCACAATTATCGTCAAGATGCCAAATTGTTAATGATAAATAATGTGGTGTTTATTAAATTTCTAACTTTTATCTCAGAAGTTCCTCCAAAAAAAAAAAAAAAAAAAAAAAATTTATCTCAGAAAGTTATGGCTACCATTCCTATACGGCTTGTTATCGATTTCCCTTCTTTCTTTTTTTTTTCTTTTTTTTTATTAGAGTAGAAATTTGGGAGTGCTTATATATGAAAGTTGTGGCCGTCATATAGTGTCATTCCAAAAATCAAATTGATACTTTGAGCTATTGGTTTCAATGAAGTTCTTGTTTAACTATATATGTAATGTGCTTGAGTGCTTTATTGCTGTGGTTTGCTCGTGTAGAAGAGTTTGTTTTTATTAGTTTATTAAGTTTAGAAAATAAGTTGGATAAAAGTATAATGATATTTAGTAAAAATAAAAATTTCAGAAACTGTACATAAATCAAATAAATTGAAAATAAATTATAATAAATGATCCTTGGTAATTGGTATGTTCAGGATGTAAGCCCAAGACTTTATTATGTATTCACATTTTTTTCTTTTTGGGTTGAAATTTGCATAGACATGGGTTCACTACAAACAAAAGGTTTTTATTTTATATATCTTTCATAACGGTCATGCTAACGAATGCCCTAAAGGCATTGATTAACAATATATTTTAGGAAAGTTTTAACACCACTTTTATGGAAAGTGAAAAAAGCTGTCAAAACATTAATTGCTTTATTTCATTTTTCCATAAAAATTTTCTTTAAATAGATTGTTAATCAATGCCCTAAAGGCATTCATTAGCATTTCTCTAACAACAATAGCATAACACACACACTCTCTCTCCTTTTGTTGAAAAACATAACACAATCTCTTGGACCAACACACACACACAAAATGTCATAAATATTTGCACTTAAATCAGCTTTCCTTTGGGACGAGATCACCAGTTCATTACTTTGAAATTAGTTCCCAAACAAAGTGTTAAAACAGAAAAAGAAAAAAGAAATAGTATACTTTAGGAGTTCAAACTTAGTGGTCAAACAAGCTAAAGGGATAGGGCTCATCTGGTAAGAGATTTATAGTAATGTTGTTTAAGTTTTGTGGAAATATATGTGAGTGAAAAAATACATGAAAATATGAGTTGTGGTGTTTAAACAACAGTTTTCGTTGTTTAAACACTAATACAAAACGGGGCCATTGTCTCTAGTACAACTTTACCATAAAGTAACTGCTTGAAATTCTTCTTGTGCAATCCTAAGCAATTGGTATCAGTGGATAACCTCTGGATTTATCTAGGGAAATCAGCTCTATCGTTGCTGACAATATAAAGCAATTTTGTCCAAAATCTCTTATTATTTTTAATTTTAATTTTTTTTTTTTTAGAATTGCCAAGTTTGTTGCCCATAATCTTGCAAAATGGGTTCCTCTTATAATAGGGGCCAGTCCTATCTCTCAAGTTCTTTCCGGTCTTTATCAAGGAGCTCTCAGATGAAGAGATCCTTTGATTTCCCCTATTTTTAATAACTCTTTTGTTATGCAAAGAACAAATTAACTTAAGTAGAGATTTCTACTTTCTAGTGCTCAAAATTTCTAACATAATCATGGCTCATTTATGCCCCAAAAAAAATTGAATTGGAGTGAAACATCACATGTAGATTGTGGAGGACGAGTTTTTCTTGGAACTTTTTTTTAAGCATGTTTGGCATGACAAAAGTTAGCTTTAGAAAACTACATAAAAGTATATAAACTAGGTCATTTCAAAGTTAAATTTTAACAAAAATACACCACTATGAGGGTGGTCAAGTATTTAACCAAAACAAAAAAGTGAATGTTCTTAGCTTTAGTTATTTAGATGGGAGTCCAAGACATTTCCCAAAATAATACTAAAAAATTAAACTCTATTAAAAGTTTTAGACGGTGAGTAGAGAAAAGAGATTTCACTTTGTAGAGTGCATGTTTCGTGCTCTCCAAGTACAAATAGACAGAATAAAAGAGAATTGTCTTACTCTACATGTTCTATTTTATAAAATTGGCAGTAATACACGTGAACCTAACTGATCCCCATGGCTTATATAAGCAGCAAGTCCTCAAATTTAATATTTCAACCATCAATTTCTTCCTCTATTAATTGCAGAAAAATCTTTCTCAAAAAAAATATACATATATTGCAGAAAAACACCAAAATATTTGTCCTAAAATTCTTCTTAAATAAACAATTAACTATATACATAAATGAAGCTCAAAAAATAGAACACTGAATCTGAATGTGATGGTCCAAAACTACATCCAAGGCAATCTCCAAGAATGGAGTCAATGGACACCGTTAGTTAGTCATTTACACTTCATATTCATTATATATATATATATATATATATATAATTCCTCACCATACCCACTTTCAAAATACGCATGCAGATTGTGATTTGCCTAATCATTGTTTCCCAATAGACACACCAATGTGTAGTCAGTGAGATCAGCACCGTCCAATCCTCATAATAATCATCCCAACCAAAAAAAAAAAAAGGCTATTCAACCTTTTACCTATATTTCAAAATCGCATATATTTTAAAATGTTTTACTTTAATCTCAATATTTTTTAAAATTGTTATAAAATAGTCTTTAATCATTGAATCAATGTAAAATATGTCGACGTGAAGTGAATTTCGTGCCACTCATAGGTTCTAAATTATCAAAGTCACATTAATTTTATGAATTTGATTTAATACATTAGCATTTTCCATCAATTAGACAATAGAAAAGACTTTTGAAAGACATTTTAAAGCGTGAGAACAATATGAAAATAAATGCTAAAAGTTATGGACAAAATATGTAATTTTATGAAAGATAAATGGTAAAAACAAAAATGAAAGTGAATTAATCAAAACTATATATAATTGGTTTTGGAGGTAACACATACAAAGCACATTCTCACAAAGCCTATACTGGCAAATCTGTGTGTTCAGAATTATATTCCTACAGTTTCCTTAAACCAATCAAACTTCTTCTTCTTCTTCTTTCCTATCACATTCGCCACCAAAGTACCGTTTGAAATTTATAGGGCAAATGGAAAGTGAAAGCCAAGAAAAAGAGGAGGAGATAGGAAATTTTCTATTGGATATTATGAAGGACTACAGTGACTCTGTGATACCACCACTGTCACAAATATCAACTTTGCATGAGCCTGAAATTGCGTGTGTTGAAAAGGGTTCGAGCTCAAGAAAGCGTGGGAGACCACCAAAAGGCACAGCTAGAAGTGAAAGTGTACAGAAAGAGAGAGATAGGAGGTTAAAGATGAGTCAGAATTATGATTATCTTCAGTTAAATGTCCCTGATCTCTTTCCCAAGGTTAGCGGGTTATTTCTTATTTCATTTTCAATAATATTATTGGTTCATATGCCTAATTATATTTTGTTATAAAAGTAAAAAAAAAAATAGATTGTATGGAATTCAAATGGGGTTCCCTTTAAGTTTATGAGTAAATTTTTTACATTTTATGATTCAATGTTTCACATAATATTCTTTTTAAGTGTCTCAACACAGTGGTTCTTAATCTTAACTCTATACTCTCCTAAGGCTAATGGGTTGTATGTTTGTGTTTCATGGTTCACAAGCACAAACCTTCTTGATTAAGATTTCAATTTTAACTCGAAAGCTATTATGTTCCTCTAAAATTATGGATCACAAATGTCACAAAAATTTGTCAATCAAAGCATGTGGGTCTTAATCTCTCTCCTATGGTGTACCAAATTATTTTATATGGCTAGTCACAAATTTTGTTTGTTTTTAACATGCCAGATACTAATTGCCTACATGGTATATGGGTTTTTATTTGGATTTTAGTATATATAACAATGTTTTGTGTTTGTTGTTATTTTATGTCATAAGGCTACAAGGGAGAAGATAGTTTCTGAAACTGCGAAGTATATAATTCTTCTTGAAGAAAAGAAAAGGCAGTTGGAGAAGCTTAAGGAATCATCAGAATCAATGGCACCAATTAGAGGGACAGTTACTAACTCGAATTCCTCCGACAATGTCATTGTCTCAAGCAATGTTACCTTTTTTGGGATTCAAATGTTGGCGAAACAAGGCCTATTGACAAAGATTTTCATGGTGTTTCATAAGCACCAAGCAGAAGTCTTGGCCGCAAATATTGCAGTTAACCACGGGCAAGTGATGGTTACAATTACAGCGTGTGTTAATGGCAATGGACGCAAAACCGTTGAGAAAATTAAGAAGGAGATTCTAATTTTATAGGTTTCAATTTTCATTTTTCAATTCCAAGTATATATTTTTTGAATTCGGATTATTCAGACGTTAAATTATTTATTGTGAATAAATATGTCAAAGAAAATGTACAGACACAAAAAGATCAAGTAGAATAGTTGTTCACAAATTTTGGTGTCTTAGGACATGCTGAATATATTGGGCTCGACCTTTTTCTCTCTTCTTCCCCAACTTCTTCTTTTACACCTTTTTTTTTCTTGTTTTCTTTGTTCTTTTTTGTATGAGTTTAGAATAAATTTCGGTTTTTCTTTTTGTTGTCGTTGAAAGTTGACAAAAATTCAGTTGTGAGGCTTCAAAAAATTATACTAAAACAAATAAATTGAAAGGTTAGAAGGGGGAAAAAAATCCAAACTCACCTTTTGTTTTTTGTTTGTATGTTTTTCTTGTTGTACAAGCAAGAATACAAAATTCAGGAGCTTTATAGAATTACCAAGAAGACATTACTCAGATTGAGGTAAGAGAATGTTGTAGCAAGGGAAAAGTGTTTGCACTACGAACAATACGAGAATGTTTTAAGTTAAAAGATGATATTGTTAGGTAAGTCTCAATCATTGCAATATATTGAGCCCACGCGTATTTAGTTATATTTTGTACCATCTTATGATTATGGTTATTTTTTACCACATTTCTTGCTTGCCACGCCATTTAGTTTATGGAAAAATTGGAAAGCTTTTATTATCCCTGTTTCATATAAAACAAGACTGAAAATATGCTTTTATGGAAAAATTGAAAAGCTTTTATTATCTTTGTTTCATATAAAACAAGACTGAAAATATGCTTTTGCCGAGGACACGTCCTAAATATGTTCCTCACATATGGGTTTGTTCCAATGTTTCTATGTTCCGTTGAGGCCAGGAGTGGAACTTTGACAATGACCCAAGTTGCCCATCGACAATCAAAGTGTTGAGATGGCCTAGACTAAACTGGAATGCATTTATCTTTATATATGGAATGCATTTCTTACTGCACAAATGTTATATCACTTATATGGAAGCATCCCATACATACCTATTTTGTTCCAATATTGGTCTGAATTTCCAAAAAATTCTCTTCAACTTTTGGTTATTGATCAAGGTTCTTGAATCTAGAAATCTGCTCTTTTACTTCTCACTAAAAAATGTGGTCAGTCCACGAGAATAAGAAAGAGAGGAGGTGCTTTTCAAGCCAAATTTTTTGTTGTTTTTTTTTTTTTTTACTAAATTTTAATTGAAAATGATTTTCTCATAATTTAAAATGACAGTTTTACTAAAAGATATTTTCATAATAAATTGGTTACGTGGACTAATTTTATCACATGACCACTTTCTGTCACGATTAATGAAGTTAATTATGTCATTTTTATACCTCTAAGATCAATGCCACTAAAGAGGCTGGGAGGGGATTCGTGTAGTGATAGCCCCAACTTTTTCAAGCCATGTGTTTCAGGGTTTAAGTAGGTTGGGGTCAATGAACATATAAAAAAAAAAAAAAAAAAACCCACTAGAGTATAGAGTACAAGGGATTTACTTAAATTGCCCCAACCCAAAGGTAGAGAGAGGACGGTTTTAAACTTAATTTCCCAGCAAAAATCAGAACATACCAAAATCTTCCCAATATAGTATGTCAAAAGTAGATGGTCCAATGGTTGAGAAAGAAATAATGTTGCCATACCATGTAAGGCACTTACAACAATCTAAGGTGCTGGTAGAGGCAAGCAAAATTTAAGCTCAACTCTATAACAGGACCGTGTACATTTGGAACAGCAACCAAGCTCTATCTATGAGAAATTAGAAATCAATGTAAAACTGTTCCTAGAAACAGATGCCCAACGATTGTTTTATTAAATCAGATATTCTGATCCTTCTCCTCTCAACAAAACTCACCAAAATTCTAAAATTCTACGACAATGCCGCACCAATCTACCAGCGGATCCACAATATACAGCATGAGCATGTAACGGAAAAATGAATGGCAACAATTGTAGAGACACAAAAGAATTACATCCAAAAAGAGATCAAGGATCTTTGTCTTGGTCAGAGGATGCGGCTGAGGGCTTTAGTAGTGTCTTTTGTGAAGAGGGAAATTATTGAGGTGCTCATTTTCAACCAGTATTGGCTGAAACACATGGTCATCTCTCTGGTACAAGATACAATGAGTGCAAGGAGCTTAGATCTTCACTTTCAGCGCCATTTTTCTTCAATACAGAATACCTTCTTTACTGGTTAGGTCTTCAACATTTACACTCACCTCTAAGCCCATGCCTAATAGACCACTAACCATAGCAGGAATATCTGATTTCAAAGATGTAGCTAATGCCTGGGTCATGGGACATTACAGAGACAGAAATGCTTAAGCTTTAGATTTCTAAAGACAAACACACAATTTAACAAGCATAGAACTTCAAAATCATCAATTATTAAGAGGATTACCTTCCTATCCTCTTCGTTTTGGCGTTTTATAACCTCCAAAGGCCACTCGTTTACCAGCTTTTGGAGTTCAGCCGTGATGCCTGACTTCTTTGCATCAGATAAAGTCTGCCACACATAAGCACCAATCGCTTTAACAAAACAAACAAAAAATAAATTAACAAATAAAAGAACATGTTTTAACTCTCAACATCTTTTCTGTTCACCCAAGTAACAAAATCATGTTACTGATGTAGCTACACTGGATAATAATTTGGACCCTGCTTGTCACTAGACCATATCCAGATCTCCCCCCTCCCAAGGCCTGCTTTGGCATGATCAACACTATCAATGGCATGTTACTAATTCAAGATATTTTTTTTGGTTAAGTCCCATTAAGATGCAATCTAAATTATGCCCAGCCCTTAATTAGTACGTTGAATAAACAAAACCTGCATCTCACAGAAAACCTAGGAAAGATTTTTCCTCTCTGCATGCTATCAATATGATCAGCACTGCATAAGCAAAACTAGCCATGATGTGGGTTGTCATACTATATATCAAAATTTTATATTCATCACTCTTGGATATAACAAGCAGGAAGCTAAAATATATTGTTTAGTGGTTTCTCCAGATAGCCGGAGCAGTTTATGCCTCAACTTCAGTAGCTCTTTTTTCCTTCTTTTTCTCCTCCTCCCCCTCCTCCTCTTTCTTCTTCTTCTTCTTCTTCTTCTTCTTCTTTAATTTCTCTCTCTCGCTCTCTCGTTTGTGTGTGTGGGTGAGTTGGGAGAAAATTCTCTGAAAATATTAACAAGCACACAAAATGCTAGGTACCTGATTTAGGACTTGAATGATGCCAGCAGCATCCTCAGGCTTATGTTCTAATAGGAAACCCTGCAAGGACATAAACCCAAGCTTAGCCATACACTGTGTGTCTGAAAATCTACCTTAGCTCAACCCAACCCAAACCTTAACTAGAGCTGCTCAAAACAAGCTCAAATTTCTTAGCCAAAAACAAATAAAATCTGAAAGAAAACATAAACAAAAGTCAAAATTATTTTCTACAGTGACAGCAATGTCTCTCAGAGTTTATTGAGGACTTTCTATGAGAAGTTGCATACTATAAAGAGCGCAGAATAAACTTCGACACATTTTTTATATCCAGATCAATTTTCACATTCAACCAGGGCATAAAACTTGATGATAATAAGATTAATTACCTTAGCGCATGAAAAACCAGTCACAAGAGAGTGCTGCTTCATTGACTCGGATCTCAACTTCTCTATTTTCCATAGTGTCTCAGTATCTCCTACAGATGAATAACTTGAAACACTTTATTTAAGCAATTCCACAAATAGCACAGTAATCTTCTGGACTAAAGGAAAGAATAATTATTGAAATAACGACATGACTCCTAGAGTTGCTACTATTTACAAAATAACACTATGCTGATCAACTCTTTTTTGCTTTTATTTGAAAAGGGGTTTTTTTGGGTGGGATGGGGGTGGGGGGGGTGCCTCATGGTAAGTGATGTTTAGCCAGTAAATAACTTCTCAACTAACTTATCAATACTCCCTCCATCACAAAAAATGTGTCTTGGTTGAAAATTGTGTATGTTTTTATGTCTAGCTTGTTTTAACAAGTAGGCAAGAGAAATATGGGAAAATTAAAAGGTAAACCATTTGGCTTTTTGAAAGCAGATGCTCATTTTGTTTAAATCCCAAAAAGGAAAGCAAGACCTATTTTGGGACAAAGGGAGTATTATTTCAAGAGTCAGTGTAAAAGCACTAAAACAGGCTGCAAGCCACGTACACTAAGGGCCCATTTGGTAATGTTGTTCTAGTAACGTTGTTTAAATTTTTTAGAAATACGTGTGGGTAAAAAAGTATTGTAGAAATATGTGTTGTGTTATTTAAACAATGAAAACTGCTGTTTAAATACACTTATCAAACACCCCCTAAGTATGCAAGTATATGATTTCAAAGTTTAATCCACCATTGGATTACATTTTTTTCTTATAACCTCTATACTTGCAAAATTTCTAGAAAATTAAAGATCAATAGCTATGTCATCAATAAATTGTTTGAATTGCAAGTTTTTGTAGTTTAAAATTATGCATAAAATACAAGCTTATAGATCACATAGTAAATAATATCTGATTGACACAAAATTTGGCATATGTATTAAGAGAATAAAGACCATGCAATTTAACGGTTAGATTTTCAAAATATGTAGTAATTTTTATTTTTTATTGAGTAAAATTGTAGCCTAAGACTACAACCAATTTTGCAGTAAAATTTTGTCCTATGATTTCATGCAAACAGAACACAGCATATACCATGGAACTTTACTAAATTTATGGGCGACTTCAATTCCTACATACAATCCCCTCCCAAAAACCCCCACCATCATCCAAAATCTGACAGTAAGTACAGACATTAAACATAAGCACATATGTTGTACATGAAATAGAACATAGCCAAGAGCCTTGTAGCTCAACTGGTACTACCTGGGGTGTTTCCAACGGAAACACACTCACACCCAGGGTTTAAACTCCCCCCTCTCTCATTATAACTATCAAAATATCAAAAAGGAAAAAAAGAAACAGGAGAACATAAAACTTTGCACAGACCTATTTTTGCAGCAAATTCCATCCATACATCAAATGCAGTTTGTCGTAATTTTACTCCAGCCTTGACAAACCTTTTTGAGTACTTGGACATCAACTCCCAATTTTCCGTGTTGTAACAAATGCTGCATTTGATTAACCAAATACAATAGCAAAATCATTTTAAAAACAGCACCAAAGTAAATTGACAAGATAAAATTATTGATTAAAAATAAAAAAGAGCAAAAGACACAAAAATATTAGGAATAAATCATTAAGAAATAATTTCCTTCACTACTAAATAACTCCACTGACCACTTATTTCAGAGCAATTAGACTTGGCCGAACAGAGTCACAATGTAACACATTTAAGGCAAGGCCTTTCAGTGGATTAACATCTTAAATTTGATAACACAGACAGTGCACAAGTTCAATTTAAAGATCAAATGTAGTGAACCCAAGCTGCATCTAGCCCAACAGCCAGCCCAACAACACATCTATGCTTGTGTGGAGCTCGTGCAAGACTAAACCAAGAATAGTTAGTTAATTACAAAGGTTGTTAGTTAGTTAAAGAGTGAATGTTTAGCTTTTTCTTGAAAATTGCATTGGAATCTCCCAGAATAATACTAGGCAACCATGTACTCAAGGTCATTACAAAAGTTGATACATTTTTACAAACTCTCTTCTAAGCTCTCTTCCTAATGCCCATTTATTCTTCTTCTTCTTCTTCTTCTTCTTCTTCTTCTTCTTCTTTATAAGTAAAAATTTTATTAATCAACTAGAAATGTGCTCCCCATGTACACAGGAGGTATACAATATGTATACAAAATAAAGGCAAAAGTGCAACAATCCAGGAGGTCTTCTTCTTCTTCTTCTTGGAGGATGACTACAACAAATAAGTCATTCCCCTTATCACTTTCCCTAAACAGTTCCCATCCCACAACCCATTCCACATTCCAATCCCTTAAATGCTAAACAGGTTCAGTCCTAAATCCTAACAAATCTAATTAAACACACTCTAAATTTAGATATGGACTCTTCAGTCAAACAACAATCCAACCTATTTACCATAATCATAAACGTATAATTATATAAACACATGCATGTAACCACAACAATCGGGAAAACCTAGATAGTTGAACCAAGGAAAATTGGACAAGAAACAAACTTGAGTTCTAAATTTGGTGGAGAAATTCCTTTTGGGACCCAGTCCCAATCATCTGAAGTTCAAAATTGAAATCACTTAAATTTAGAATAGACAGATTTCCTAGAAAGTGGAGCATTTGGAGTTTTCTGGAAAGCAAAGCAAAAGCAGGAAGCAGTTATAAGTTATAACCAACATACCTGAAAACAATATCTGCTGTACCAGGTTGCAGTGGTAAGTCATTCCTCTTCAGAAGTTTCATTATTTCTACCATGAGTTTAGAATCATTGTGATTTTTAGCATATAACTGCATCGAATTACAAGAATCATTTATTACATGTCAGATGCTAATACAGGGAATTCCAAATAAGATTATAAAAGAGTCAAAGGTCATTAATACCAGTAAATGGTGGGCAGATCCAATACTAGGAGTCAAGCCATACACATTATGCTTCCACAAGGCCTTCTTCCCTGCATACATTTAAGCTAAACAATCTTCATAAACTACAGAGTAGCAGTTGAAGAAGTTCCAAACACCACAATACAAGTGTAACAGTTGGGATGCATGGATTCCTAAAAGTCTAGGTGTAAACAACCAACTAGAAAAGCAAACTAGCTTAAATAGGAAAAGCAATCAGCAGAATGGATGTTGACATATAGAAAGAAGTAGAACTCAAGCATAGAATACGAAGTCAAAAACATACCATAGTCAAGGGCCCCTACACGAGCACATGTCTTAGCAATTTCTCGGCACAGATTGCAATTAAAATCCTCATGAATACGAAGATTTGAAAGTCTCTGCAGCCAAAAGCGTAGAACTGTCAGCTATCAACCATTTTAACTCTATATATCAAACTGGCAATATAGCTCAAATGGAAAGTCCCCAACGGCCCCACCCATAAAAATAGGATGGAGGATGAGATCTTCGGTTCAAGACCCTTTGAGAGTGTGTCTAACTTGCCCAAAAATGAAACTCTAAAGGTCAAATTGAAGATTATAAAAGGTGTTATAATTAAGAAACAACGAAAACTTACAAATCTTCGGAGTTTCTCTAAAATGTCAAATAGAAGTTTAATGTCATCATGGTTGTTACAATTTTCAAGCAACGACCATAACCAAGCATTAGGGGGCATCGATCTTTTAACAACCACCGAATCAAGCATTTTGTCATAAAGCTCCTTCACAGCCTCTGCATTCAACAAATTCAAAGCAAAAGATCATCAAACTAGCTTCAAGAACAACCTCAAAAAACAATTCCAACACATAAGGCAATAACCTGTGGGATTTCTTTCAGCGGTACTCGCCTCCGAAGCAAAAGACGCCCTTGACATCATCAAATACATTGGCTGTTGTGCCGTTTGCAAATGATTGCTTTGAATCATCCCTGTGTAACATTCCAATATCTTCATATCACAAAATCATTCATCCAATCCCAATCCAATCATAGGAACTCTCTTTGGTTACAAAGAAAAGAATAATTTATATCTCAATACATATTTCATCAATTGAAACTTTCAATTTCCAGAATTTTATTTTATTCTCATTTCCTAGGTTTTCTCGGCAACCAGACAAGATTTAAGTTAAAATGCATGAAAATCGAAAAATAAATAAGTTTTCGTTTTAAGATTTTTCATTCCTGTACAGAGAGAACAGTAACCACTACTTAATTAAGCTTTTTCAGTTCCTTTTTCAGCAAATTCAAATTCATTTCTGTGCTTTCTTTTTTCAACAACTTTCTCAGTAACCAAACAAAATATAACGAAAAATATTTGTAAAAAAAGGTTCACATTCAGCGCCAAAAGTATCATTAAGAAAAAAAAAAAAAAACCTAATGTTTCGATATAGCTTTTTTTCTGTTCCTTGTTTTCAACAATTTCAAATTCATTTCCATGCTTTCTTTTTACTACAACTTTCTCAATAACCAAACAAAAAAAAAAAAGCAAACAAATGTTGATGTACCTGAAAAGCAGGGGCTCAGGGAGGAGAAGCTGTGGTGGTTTGGACATTGAAGAGAAGTGAGAGGAGATTCAAGGAATCGGAAATCGGGAGCGAGGAATCGGTCCGGGTTGAGAAGAATCGGAGATTTAAGAGCCCTAGAGAGTCTGCGAGCTTGCGAGACCACTTGCATGGCTTGGAGGGACCGAGTTAGAGCCGAGTTAGATTGGTATTGGGTTTAGAGTGAACTCGGTGGTGTGTGTGTTTGTTTTGTGAGTCTGAGAGCTAAAGCCCAAGTGTAGTTAGAGCGATCAGGGTTTAGTGCGGGGAAGAAACAAGGGATGCGTGTGGGTAAACCGGCGGTCCAGCCTTGTTGCTGTGAACCTGCGCTCTTTTTCTTTTTTCTTTTTTTTTTCATTTCTTTTAAATTTTTTTTTAATACAATGAAATTTCAATTAAGCTCTTTCTTATCCAACTTAGATAATAATGGCTCATTTAGTAATATTGTTCTAATAACGTTATTTAAATGTTACAAAAATTGTATTGGACTTTCTCAACCATGACATCACCTCTCCAAATTTCAACAAAACCCATGTATAGCTCATCCCAAAAATAAAAAATCCAAAAGAAATCGCTCAATACAAACCTATTAGCCTCAACAATGTTATATCCCGCCTAGCCTCAAAAGTCCTAGCAAATCGCCTAAGGCGTTTCCTCCCACAAATAATTAGTGAAAACCAAAGTGTTTTCATGTCTGACCGCCTCATTACAAATAATATCCTTGTTGCCTATGAGACAATGCACCAAATTAACCAAAAACATGGTGGTAAAGTTGGGGAGATGGCCTTCAAATTGGATATGAGTAAAGCTTTTGACGAAGTTGAGTGGGCTTGGAAGAAATAATGTATAAAATGGGTTACCATGTATCTTAGGTGAAGCTTATGATGAGATGTGTTAGTACTGTCACATATTCAATAAAAATTAATGGAAGGCCCTGAGAACACATTACCCCTTCTAGGGGTTTGCGTCAGGGTGACCCTCTTTCTCCTTTCTTGTTTCTTTTTTCTATAGAAGGACTATCAGCACTAATAAGAAAATCCGTGAAGTTTGAGTTTTTGAGGTGTGTGGCTACATGCCCAAAGGGTCCAAAGATTTCCCACATTTTCTTTGCAGATGGCAGCTTAATCTTCTGTAAAGCCAACATTGAGGAATGCTCCACACTTGAGGAAATCTTAGATATCTATGAAGGTTCAACAGGGTAGCAACTAAATCGTGAAAAAACATCTCTCCTTTTTAGCCGAAACACTCCTCAAGAGGTCCAAGAAGCCATCAAAAACCGTGTTGGAGCTGACATCATTCAGCAACATGAGGCATATTTGGGGCTGCCTTCTTTGATGGGAAGGTCAAATTAAGTGCAACACATTTTGAGCTTTAAAAGAAAAATTAAATAATAAACTTTCGGGGTGGAAGGCCAAAACAGTGGAAAAAACAAGATTGCTTGATCTAGTTGAGACAAGATTTGTGTACCAAAAACTAAAGGAGGATTAGGCTTCCGTGACCTAAAAGCTTTCAACCTCACCCTCTTGGCAACCAACACCTCCTCTCTTGTCCACCGGGTCTTCAAAGCTCGATACTTTTCGGAGAAGGACTTCCTTAGCGCTGAAATGGGGTCAAAGCCTTCATATGCTTGGAGAAGTATCATGGCTGCTCAAAAGATAGTTCAACATGGATACAGATGGCAGGTTGGCAATGGGAATTCAATCAAGATCTGGGATGATAAGTGGCTGCCCACTTGCTCCACCTTTAGACTCACTAACCTCCCACATGCCTTACATCCTGAGTCACATGTCAGCTCGCTCATAGACAATGATATGGGGAATTGGAGAATAGACCATGAAGTATTTGAAAGCCACCGGATCGCATGGTCTGGGCTTTCACACCAAAAGGACAGTTCACAGTTAACTCTGCATACAAGGTCGCTCTCTTACTCTCACAGGCCACTGCTAGCTCTCTGGGTTCTACATCAAACAACCAGCATACTTCAGTGTTTTGAAAAACTTTATGGCGCCTCAAAGTACCAAGCAAGATCCGATGTTTTGCATGGAGAGCATGCAAGAACATCCTACCAACAAAATCCAACATGTACTTAAGGAAAGTCCTTGATGACCCAACCTGTGAGGCATGCGGCATTGGAGTAGAGACAACCGGACATGCTCTATGAGAGTGTAACAAAGCCCAGGAAGTTTGGCGAGCTTCAGACATACGTGTTCACAGCCATGGTTTGAGGTTCGACAGTTTCCTTGACCTCCTTTGGCACTTGATATTCAATCAAAACACGTTGGGGACGAATTGCTGAGTTTGGTTGTCACCATTGCATGGAGTCTATGGCTGAATCGCAATAAAGCTCGCACAGGAGGATCACGGCAAACCAGCGCAGTCATTTTGCTATTGGCAATCAACTCGCTTGAAGTATATCGGCTTGCGAACCACAGGATTACGATACCAACCATCGCCACACCTACAACTTGGGCTCCACCACGCAGCCCCTGGTGTAAGGTGAATGTCGACGGTGCCGTATTTCAACATCTCGACGCGATGGGAATAGGGGTTGTAGCCCGGGATCGTTCTGGACAATGTCTGGCGGCAATGAGTAAGAAACTGTGGGCACTACTGGGTCCGTTGGAAGCTGAGGCAAAAGCCATGGAAGAGGGAATTGATTTTGCTTGGGACGTCGGGTTACGGGATGTTGTGTTCGAGACTGACTCGGAGGTGCTCCACAGGTCTCTCACGGGCTCTATCACACCCCCAGCGACAATACAGGTTATTGTCTCCTCATGTATCCTACAGCTTCAAGCTTCAGGGCTGTACAGCTCACACACGTTCGACGAAACGGAAATAAGCCAGCCCATTTCTTGTCACAACATGCCAACGATTTAGAAACTTCTGTAACATGGATTGAGATTATCCCTACACCTATTGAGTCTGCTTTGACTCAAGATGTATTGATTTTTTAAGCAAGTTAATGAAAATTACAGCATTTCTCATCAAAAAAAAAAAGTGTGGGTGAAAAAAGTGTTGTGGAAAAAAGTGTTATATTGTTTAAAATAATGAGAACTATTATTTAAACAACACAACCGAATAGACCCCAAATTTTAATTTCTGTATACGTATTTAAACATTAGATCTCTTATTCGAGAGGCAAATTTCAAATTTTTTGATAAGGAGATATTTTATTAATTGAGTTAAAATCCATGTGGATAAAGTACAATTTTTTGTCTTATTTTTGTCTCTTAGGTTTTTTTTTCTTTTTTTTTTTAATTTTTAGAATGATAATCAAATTTTAACTTAAAATAGTCCCAAATAAAATCTCAATAGCAACTATAGAAGTGATAACCACTGTCATTTTTTTTTAATGCTTTGATTTTGTAAATTTGGTGGTATGGATTGGGGAGAAAATATACAAAGAACTTCGTAAGGTGTTCGGCCATAGGCCCAATACCCTTGGGGCCAATTTTGAACAGCCCATGGATACTAGCCCATTACTTAGGAGTCCAATGCACGGCAGGACAGTCAAGGTCTTTTATGGCCTCGATGCCGCCGCTACTCTGTTGTAGCCTGAGACATCAATAGTGCCTTAGAGAATGTTGCTGCCGAGCACTATTCGGCATCTAGTGCTAGTTCTAACATCTAAGCTCATGTTACCAAAGTGGGGTCCACATTTGTCGAGAATAATCAAAACATGCCTCACCCACACGAGTGGCGTCAGAAAGTAATCATCATTGATCCACTATAGAAAGGCTATAAAGAAGGAGAAAGGAGGAGAAAGTGGGGTTGGTCACAAGAGGGCAAAGGACTACAGAAGAGAGATAGCAAGTGAGGAAACCCAAGAGGAAGAGTGTTCGGCAAGGGAGATAAACTACCTTTGTGGGTCTAAATCTGTCTTGAGGGACTACCCCTTGTAGGAAATCCATAAACCCACGATAATAAGTAAATTGTAAGTCCAATTGCACAATTGGTCCATTAGGCGGGATTTGGCATGCACAAACTTATACTACACTCAGTCCTTAAAATTTGTCTAATTTTCCAATTTTATTGTCAGAATTTCAAAAATAACAATTTGGTCCTTAAATAATTTAAATTGATTTTGTGTATTCGACTATTCATTAGCCTAATTACTGATGTTTCATCTTATTAGTGACATCTATGTTTTTTCTTTTTTATTATAAATATTTTGTGATTTGAATATTATATGCAAGCAACACAAATGTCTAATACAAAGTATCACATAGTTATCATCAATTTTTGTACGTCAATATCACATTTGGGACGAAAACATCATAGTGGCCACTGGCCACCACCAACCTCCTGGGGTTTATCACTTGATCCATTTCCAAAATTTATAATTTTTCAGTAAATCAGTATTCACTTTAGAAAGATTTGTATTATAGAAATCTCAACAGATCTTTTTTTTCTTTTTCTTTTTTGGAGATATCAATAGATCATTATTCACTTCAAAAGGATTTTTTTTTTTTGATTGACACTTCAAAAGGATTTGTATGATAAAAATCTCAACAGTGACCATGGAAATAATAACCATCAAAGTTAATACTTTTTATGGTTAGAACTTATAAAAATGAGTGACCTGGATAGCAGGAAAAAAAAAGTACTAACTTCTAATCACCAAGAATTGTCACTCCAACAATCTATAGACTTTGGGCCTTACAAATCCAGCTACATGGGCTGGGAGCAGCATTTAGAACTTGCTCTCTTTTCTTTATTTATTTTTTAAAAATAAATAATATTAGTCAGGTGTTTGAAATTTTTGTAAACATAATTTAAATGATATTTTTAGCAATCTTATCCTGTGTCAGCCTATCAGAACTATAACGCTAACCTCATCATCAATGCACACCAGGCATTCACAACTCCTAGTGACAAAAAAGCACAGTGGAAGAGAATAGACACGCATTTTGCACCCAAACCAACTTTTGATACATTTCGCTCTTTTTGGGGTGGGAAATGTGACCCATAAATTCAGATGTGCTCTAAAATAATGGGTATATTAGTGACAGAAAAAAGCAGGGATGCATGCCATACAAACTTCCAGCCTATGATAGATGAACTGGATTGTCCATGTATAGTTTTCCCAAATTGGCCTGCAAACCATTAACCTTAAATTTGGGTCTAATCATAGGCTTGATCTAATCCACCCATCACATTTTCCAATTAGGCAAACAGATTATTCATAACAAAACTGATCCATTAGGTGCATTAGTGCACTGGAATCAATAAGATACAGACACGTGTCCAAGTCAAAAATTACTTCTAGAACAAACGCTCAAAATTCTAGAAATGACTTCTTATTAAGCATACATAATGCAAATTATTATTTTCGTTACTATCATTAAGGGTGGAAATGCTTCCTTTCAAGGCTATATCAATTGGATTGGTTGCTTTCTAAACCTCCTTTGAAATGTTAAGTTGTACAGGCAAATGAAATTGTAAGTGATGAGATATCAACAGATTATCACAGCATCTCATGGTCAGCAACTGCCACTTGCAAGGCATATAACAAGTTCTTAACACTAGTAAGGTTATATTTATATAACATGGGCATCAATGGAGGTTATCACATCACATTTCATAACGAAAGCAGTAAATGAATGATCAGATATCATGCATTGTCAGTCATCCATAACTGGAAAACAGCGCTCCATTAAATTACTGTATATCTATAATGTTTACAACAACCAAAGGGCTCATTTGCTTCTTCTAAATTGATAAATAGAAAGAAGAATGGTCTGAGAGTTTCCGAGGCTTGTATATGAATGATACAGTCATTTGGATCATAACGTAATGATACAAAATCAAAATATATATCCCCTTCTAAGAGTTCAATATGATTGAACAAGCAATTAAATACCCCTTCTATTTAAAAAACCACAGGGTGCAAGCTTTCAATAAGCCTGCCTGGCTGGATACATTTCTGTAATAGTATGATCATTGAGGAAGAACTGGAGGGGCTATTGTACGGGTATTATATGACTCGCAATGGCAGCATTTCTGCCCAATTATGTGAAAGTAAACTTCAGTGGTATCATTGCAATCATTACACAGTATCCAGACCTGCAAAAAAATACTCTTGCTTCTTAGAGTTTTCCAGCGAAGTTTGCTCAGAGGCAGTAAGAGGTTCTATAAGGATGATATATAGGGATACTCTAGTTATTCAGAACCTAAATATCGGAAAACTAACTGGTGTGCCTTCTCCTTGCTAAGTTTTCAAAGTTTTGAACATTGAAAAACATGGGGTGGCCTTTTCAGTTATTACACCTTCCTTCCACCTTTCTTTTTCTATATTCTTTAGGAATGCGTAGTGTTTGTGCATGCAAACATATTTGCTAGATGAATGCAAACCACAAGCAATACATAACCCAAATATAATTATTATCTAGCCAGAGAAGGTGCTTAAGGTCTCTGCATGAGCATTTATAAAATTCATGAAATATTGAAATATGGGCGACTAGGAAATGTAGCACCAAATTATAGATAAGAACAAGGATGATAAGTAAGCACCTTCTTGTGACGGTAATCCTCAGGCATGGCAGTTGCTTCTATCTGATAACATAATAATAACAAATTAGAGTGAAATTTCTGTTTACGCAAGATAATTGCTATATGGAAGCACAACCAACATGCCACTGAATCTTCATAAATAGACAAAGATCAAATACTGTATCTGCAAGAACAGCTAAATTGAATAAGTCTACCTCCTCATCTATTCTCTTCCAGATTCTAGACATGTCTATTACTGACTTCGAGCATATGGGACAGCAGAATCTGTGCGGAATGACAAAATCAAGTTAGAACTTAAAAAACATAAATGTTTGGCCTAGTCAACAAATAACACTAAAGCAATAAGAAGTAAAGGTTGCTTACTTGTCATGCTTTACCATCTCTCCATAACATTCGCAATGCATTGTGTGCCCACATTTCATTACAATTGTGTCCTTAAGTGAGTCAAAAAGATACTACAAAAATACCATTATATGTTAGAACATCAAGCAATTCTATTTCAATACACAAATGAAGCACACAGGAAGAGCAAACCTCATAGCATATTGGACAATGGTGCCGCATGGAGTTCTCCACACACAAATGGTTATCACGCAGACAAACTGAATAGCAAGACCCTATTAATGGAGTAAATATTCTAATTAGGAAAGATATAATTCAAAAGAAAAGGGAAGAAAGAGGGAAAAATAACCATATTCATGCATGTCTAACTCATGGAGCATATCCTTCTCAAAAAAAAATCTCATGGAGCATTCTCAAATTCTTTGGGAAAAGGGGCTCACATAGTCAACTCCAATCAGGAGCAAAAACTGAATGTCAATTTTGAACATGACAAAAGACAATATAGAAAAATACATAGTGCCAAAGATTTCATATGAGAGCACATCCAACATGCAAGCACTGAGTTATGAAACCATAATATATGTGGCATCAGAAATATAGGAACTTTCAATAGCAAAAGGCCCTTATATTAGAGCACATAAACATAAACAGGTAAAAATTTTAAAATTATGTTCACTATTAGAACATATAATACAGGACTTATGCTTCTGGGATATACGCTCCAAAAGAACTGGTTTATGCTACACACATTCATTCTTTTGACATCTTAACTTTTTTTCGTGTCTAAAGGTTTTTAATGTCTTACATATTCCCAACCCTTGAAGACGAAACATAAATTTAGACATTTGTAAAGAAGATCGATCATAAATTATAGTTCTTCCTCATGTATAGTATTCTAGAAGATCCATCAGAACTTTGACAGCATATTTTATTGTAAAGCATTCAAAGGCTTTTCTTATTGCAATTTTGCAAGCCAATCAGGATAACTACATTTCCTTCAAGCAAGACCAGATGGGTGATAAAATGCCTGATAAATTCTGCAAAGTCAAAGAATATCACCATGGACACCCAATTTATGGATCAATCAGCAACATTGCATTTCACCTAATTTTCTTATGTTAAACAAAAAAAGGAACCAGAACCCTCCAATCTTATTGTATTGCTCTGGGTTGCACTTGCTGGGTTATCAGCATTCACTGGAAATTAAAATATGATTAAAACTGATAAGCATCCCCGTAAAAATGAATGGACAAGCAAAACAAAACACAAAAATGGTAACTTCAGTTTAACGGAAAGACAAACAAAATAAAGAAGAAAAAGCAATGTACTGCTTCTGCTTTGTGCAACTAAAGTAACAAAACCAATCAAAATGACAAATTTCTAGTTACTGGGGAGGAAGTGCATACCACACTTGTTGCAATGAAAGAAGTTCTCGCGACCACCAACTCTGATAGAAAGAACAGACTTTAGATCAGTACATCTTTGATATCACCAATTCAATGATAAGTTAACATATAAAAAAAACAAAGAGACGCTAATCATACATGCTTACTAACCTGCATATCCCACAGTCATCACAATGAAACTGCGCTTTCTCAGTCTGAGATTAGTTAAAACAACGGTTTGCATCAATAAAAAGAACAAGTAAACAAACAAGGATATTAAATCTCATTCTAGATTATCTGGACAAAAAAGTTTTTTTTTTTTTTTATTGGTAAAATAAAAACACCAAAAAAGAAAATTTATTAAATATTTCTTGGATTTTCCATTTAAATAGTTGAATCTGAGATAGTGAAAGTACATCATCATCATAGAATTTGCAGACTTCACAAAAATATTCCCCCATATTTACACCACAGTTGGTACAAACTTTAGCAACCTGGAATAATAAGAGAGTATGAACTAAACCGATTAATACATATTATAAAATCAGAACAAGAAAGCTTTTAGATTTACATCACCTTACACACACACACACACACGCACACACACACACACAAAACACTTACCGGCTGCTCTGTGTCACAAACTGAACAAACAACCTTAAACAACAACAACAATAGCATCATTAGCAATTCACATCAATGTAAATTAATCATAAAAATTGTTTCTTTTTAAAAGAAAAAGAAACAAACAGAAAAAGCAGAATTGTCGTACTTGTTTAACATCGTATCTAACGAGTTCATGCCGGTCAACTGGGTTCCCCAACATGTTCTAATAAACCAAAGTGCATGAAAATTAAGAAAGACCCAGATCAATAGACGTCACAAAAGGAAAATATATTAATCTAAAACAAGATAAAAGTCCCAAAAAGCTGTCTTTGTGTATGCGTATGCGTGTAGTAATAAACTAATAATGCATATACCGTGGCCTCATTGTGACAATGGCGACAAGCGTAGATCTCGTTGCAACAAGGAGCTCTAATCATGCATCTCCTTCTATAATGCTTGCATCTTAAGAAGAACAAAACGAAAACAGAAACCCAGTTAGGAAAAAACATCAGAAACTGAGTGCAATGAATTGAGAAGAGGGAAATAGAGCTCGTTTGTGTGTACCCGTAGCCCATCTTCCCAAAACTAGGACGTTCATTGGCTGAGCCTTCCATGTGAAAAAGAAGAGAAATTTACAGAGAGAATGGCTCAAAGACAATGAAGGAAGCGTAGTTTCCTGATTTGGGAAGATGGGGTGGCTCTCTTTTTTTTGGTTGCTTTTGTATCAATCTTTAATGCAAGAGGGCAGCCATCTTTGTTATTAAAGGAAGGAATAGAAGTGACAATCACCCTTTATTCTTTTTTCTTTTTCTTTTTTTAATATTATTATAGTAAGTGAGAATTTAGTCAATTTAATATTTAATGATTAGAAGATGGGATTAAGGTCAAACTATGATTAGAGGTTAGAAATTAAAAGTTGGTATATAGTTAATTTACTATAGGTTAAAATTTTGGTTTCCTGATGGGTAAAAATTATTATAATCATGTTTAAATAAGTGGTTTCACTATCTTATTTGGTAAAACTTTTTGTTATTAAATAGTAAGAGGCATGTATTTTTTTTTTTAAATAAAAATTTTACTTTAACCTAATATAAGTATATATGCGAGCATTGGTGTAAAATATCTTCTTAAAGACTTATATTCTTTAATTTGATTAAATCATCTATACTACTAATAATAGAATTTTCTATTTGAGTTTCAATATTTTGTGTGCTAAAAATATTCTCACACATATTCTTAAACTCTCTAAAATATCTTTATCTTTTTAGTTGAATAATTTTAAATTTAAAAACACAAACTAGTTGAAAGAGTAATTTACTTTTTTTTTTTTTTTTTAAATCATAAGTTTTAAATTCCTAACATTTAGAGCATTATTTTTATATTATTTTTAAACATTATGACATTAAACCTAAAATAAATAATAATAATAAAAAAAGTCTTATTACACGTGCTTGTGAAATGAGGCAAGTGTGTAAATAAATAGATTTCACTTAGGCAAGAACTTTTAACTTAATTCGACAAAAATTCATATCAACTATTCCTATTGTAATTACTAAAAAAAATTTATTAAAAAAAATTAACATTATCGAAAAAAATTAAAAGAGGTATTTGAATCTCAAAAAAAAAAAATTGCAACTTAATTTATGTTAAATATGGGGGATAAAATCATAACATCACTCAAGGATATGCATGTATCATAATAACCTGTGCATGATGCCCACTTGGAGAGAGGATAAGGTGGGGTCAGTGGTATGGCAGGAGGTGGAGTGACTTGGAGCGAAAGCGACAGGCACCGTGACACCAGCGAATCAAATTTCAAAGCAGGAAGCCTGAGCCGAGCTTTTAGCAACGAATTCAAGCCATCGTTGTGGGCTTTTAATGAACACCTAGTAGTCATGACAACTACATTTTATGGAGTGAGATTTGGATTGATATCAATGGCAATATCTAGGGCATGGCATATTATATAATTTTTTTTGAATGGTTAAAATTGATAATTATAAAAAGAAGCTTTCAAACTCATTTAAAAAAGTTAAGAAAAAAGTTTAAAGAAGTAAAAAATGAAAGTTAAAAAGCTAAAAAGTTAAAAAAATTTATGAGCAGAAATGGTGAATTGCACCCAGTGCAATAGGTATTGTATGGGGTCTTAATTCCTGAGGTTTGTGTAGAAATTGTATTCATTTTTTATTATTTATTTTCTATACTAATATTTTGTACTTATTTTTTGTTTCTATCTTTTTTTGTTAGGTGTCATTTTTTGTTTTGTCTTTTTCTTCACTTTTTTTTTATGATAACCATCAACATGTAGAGAAAATGTTCTTTAACGTGACAAGTAGTGAGAGTCACAAATATAAATTTTTTACGAAAATGTTACTATACTCATTTTCAAGAAAAAGAAAATATCAAAAAATTGTATTCAGTTTTTGTATGGAATTCTAATATTTTTGAATACTAAAAATGAAAACTGAATACAATATGAAGTCAAACAAATTTCTTAGGGGTGAGTGCCAAAATAACTGAAAATAAATACAAAAATACATTCTTATTTTTTTCCTCAAACCAATCAGCCCTTATATTTCCTTTTTCCAACTTTTTTGGTGAGGATGAAAGAATCCCCACTAGTTTCAAAAATGACCACTTTAGTTAAGGGATACGAGGAAGATAATAATGTATAAAATTTTGGAATTTGCAATGAGAAAATAAAAATAATATATAGACATTCATAGTGAAACTACTCCCTATTAACTGACTGTGTTTAATTTGCTTTTGATTATAATAAAACTTGGAAGACGATATAAAATCACGTTACCTATAATCATTTACAGTCTCTCTGCAATCTGCACCAACTTCCATATGGTTTTCGATAGCATCTGTCCCATATGGTAAAAGGTAAAATTTACTCTGCCCTGTTGTTTATTCAAAAACCTGTTACGTACACAAACAAAAAATATATAATTTAAAAGTAAAAAACTCAACCAAGCTAATTTACTTATCGTAGACACTCAAAAATCTCATAAACCAATAATGTGATATGTTAAATTTGGGAATATTACTATTTGAATACTATTTTACGTCACGCCTATTATCAATGAACTCATCACTTGAACACCTATGATGTGAAGAGGGTTATCAAAACGCAGAGGGAGAGAGAATGTATCTAATATGTTTGATAAATATAGCATCCATCTTATAATAAGATTCTCATACAACCATAAGCCATGTAAAATTGTCTTAAAATACATTATTGTTGCAATAATCATGTAAAATTGCACAATTATTATTCATTTTGTATTTAGTTTTTTTATTCTTTATTTACTTATCTCAATAATTAATGAAAAATTGTCTTAAAATACATTATTGTTGCAATAATCATGTAAAATTGCACAATTATTATTCATTTTGTATTTAGTTTTTTTATTCTTTATTTACGTATCTCAATAATTAATGAAAAGATTGAGTGGTGGTAATGATATGTGAATAAAAAAAACGATTTTAAGAAATCAATAAAATTTGATATTTTAATGAACTTTAATGTAAAATATATAATATGATATAAAGTGCTTTAAAAAGTAAATCTGTAAAATAAAATTTTTTGAAAAAAAGTACGTCCTTATACTAAAAAAAAATTGCAGCTATAGGTTCATATGTTTTTAGGAAGAAAAAAAAATAAAATTAAGGTTTTATATGTAATGAGATAACTAGAGGATGTTGATATGGGACAAAATGATGGCATATACACATGGGCACATGCCATTTTTGGTACCATTTTTTGTCGCTAAAAGAAATCAAAACAATTTATCAATTTAATAATTTATATTTATATCGAATATCTCCCATCTTTATTAACCTTTTCTCTCTACATGACATCATCAGATCTGCGGCCTTCTTAAATAACTATTCTTTATGAGTTTTAGATAGACTATCCAAATCTTTAATTGGGATAACTCACAAAGGTCTGTGCAATGAATGTTAAGATGGACCCTGAGATGCTTAAACGCCACAACCTCCAATTGGATTTTTTTTTTTTTTTTAAAGAGATAATTATAATATGTTATGAGTCCCGACACTTGAACAATTTTTTTCCTACAAGGCTTTTGACCAATTAGGGAGGTATCAAATCAACTATAAGGCTTTTGACCAACCATCAATCCGATTCTAAATAATAATAATAATAATAATAATAATAATAATAATGAAAAAAAAAATTGCAACCTTATGGGGCACTGCTACTTTTACTATTTTCTCAACCCAAAAAAAAAAAAAAAAAAAAAATTCTAATACAATTTTATAGAACTCATAACCGGTCAATTTGGATGGAGAGAAAGAGAAGGGGATCTAAACTGGCCATACAAGAATTTCACGTACAATGAATCCAATCTAATTTCCTACTTTGTTACTGATATAAAATTTTATTCCGCAAAAAGTATTATCCTCTAAGAGCAAAGTGATATATTTATATATTTATCTTCCCTTGAGTTCTATTTTTATAACATGCTGGCACAATAAATTATACTATAGGTAAAATAGAGGGGGAAGGGCATTTGCGCTATTGTAAGAGAAACATTGGGCTAATTTTTTTTTTTTTTTTATGGATAAACTAAGATTTGAAATTATAGTATCTGTTTGATAATAATTGTTCTTTATTATCATGTTAAGACACTGTTTGATTTTGGTACACACAGGATTTGAATCCTAATCATCTATTAGATAACAAAAAACTTTATAATTTGAATTAATTTTAATTCATTGATTAAGATAATTTCAAAGGAAGGTGGATAAAGTTATAACTTAAATTTATAATTTATTTCCCTGTAAAAAAATTATAATTTTTGTCATTAACTTATGAATTTGCCCTCAGCAATATTTCTTGTATTTAGCATTTACCAAGTAAGTTGGTTAAAATTAATTAGGCACTCTGGCTTCTTGATATAAGATAGAATTTCTACTCTAACCTAATCTAAGTTATATGTGTATGAAGCTCCTTCTTCGAGACTTGAACCCCAGCCCTTATCTCCCACACTCCACAAGCATATATACCTGTAGAGTGATTATCGCACCAAAGGTGTACTATAAAATAGATTCATGCATAATGCATTTCCCATCATAAATTTCCGTTAAAATGAATAACCTATCCATCTATGACAAATAGTTGGTCATAATATAATGAGTGGGATCTGGTTCTAGGTTAATCCATGTATAGAATTAATCAATTGGTCAATGGATTTAACATTTGGTTTTAGATGGGTTTCATTCCCAAAAAATTCTCAATATTCAAACATCTATAGAATCAAAAAAGAAGAAACCAAAAAAGAAAATTTTCCTCTTTTTTTTTTTTTGATATAATACAGACAAAAGACATAGGGGATAAGAAAAGAAGAAGTGGGAAGACAATATTCACAATACTAGCACTTACAAAAGAGCCTAACATTTGTAAGTACTAGCAAGGCTTATATATAGCACATAAAATCATCCAAATGTATTAAATCATAATATCATATTATACATTAAGTCATTTAAATCCTTTATCCATATAATAAAAAAAAGAGTCATTTAAATCAATTGACTAAAGCTATACGTAAATTATCATTTAACTTGACACATAATATGGATCACATTAGCTTTCCTTTAAACTTGTTTGGACGAAAATTATGTTTGATTTTTTTTTTTGGGTTCAACCAAAAGCTTCTTAAAAAAACAAAACAAAACAAAGGTTATAAATTCACATTGCCAGCACAATTCCTTCCTAAAAGGGTAGTTTTACTTTTACTTTACCTAAAAATACACTTGTATATATAGTTGTATTGAAATTGAGCTGCGTAAAGACCCATCCCTACCTTCAAAACTTAACGGAATAATCGGTTTGTTACCTAAGTATTGACACCACATTACACCCATGCAATGCTCTATTCCAACACAAAGTGACAAAGGTATAACAAAAACAGAAACAAAGATTTCATTTCCATCTCTATCTCTCCCAACAACAAAGGGAGAGAATATATACATACTTTCTCTCTCTCTATCCTCACAACTTCATCATCAACATTTTTCACAAAATGGGTTGTGGGGAATCGAAATACGATGTTGTCACCGATAACACCATCCTCCGCAAGAAATCTAATGCCAATTCCAATTCCAAGAGCACCAAAGACATAGAAACTGTCACAGAAACACACACCAAAGATAGCACCACAAACTCATCGGTGCAAAAACCGGAGAAGGTGAATAAAGGAGACAATAACAAGGAAATTAGTGGTGCAATTGAAGCTGGTGATTCTAAGGTCATAGGTGAAAACAAGGCTGTGAAGGAAGGAGATGACAAAGAAATAGATAAAGGGAAAGAAGGTGGTGATGAAAAGCAAGAGGGAGAGAGATTTATATCCCATGACTCACCAAACCATTACTTTTCATCAAGGAAAGACGAGGAAGCAGTGGAAGGGATTATATCTGATGCAAAGTCTGAGTATGACTCTCCACGTGCAGCAGAGAAGGAAGATTTGTTGAATGAGAATGTGAAAGCTGATAATGCAGTGCAAGAGAAAATAGTGGCTAATGAAACAAATGCAGAAAAGAAAAATGGTTTGTAACCTATGCATTGCTCCAAAAAAGCAACATTTTTATTAAGGTTAAAACTTTTTATGTTTTATTTTTTATAATTTGATAGTTGGGGAAGGGAATTTGAACCCTTGACTTCTCTATTGGAAATACCAGAAGATATCAATTGAGCCTAGGTTTTTGGCTATTAAGGTTAAAACATAGATACAGTTATTTATGATTAGTTTCTCTAATTAAATTCGAGCGTATGGCTGCCTTGAATATAATTATCTTTGGGAAAGATAACATTGTTTATGTTGCATTAGTTAATGTAGCCATGTATTTTAATTTAATTGCAGGACCAAAGGAACAAACATACAATACCTAAGCAATTGTAACTAATTAGTTTTGTTCTTTTATTAATCTGGCTGACTACATGAATGTATATTTCTTGATTTCATTGAAATAATTTGCTACATGTATAGGAGAGGCCTTAAACGTGCAAGAAGAGAATGTGGTCAAGAAAGCAGAACCGGAGGCAACTGTTGAAGCAAAAATTTCAAGTCCTGCTACAGAAGAGAAGGATAAAAAGGCTGAGGTATTTGAATTTTAGGCTTCAAAATGGTTTTGCATTCGATGAAATACAACAAGATTTTATTTTTATTTTTGTTAGGAAGAAAAAACTTAGAAGAACTTACAAAAGCTTTTGTTTTTGTAGGAAATAAAGGCTGATATACCAACCAAGGATAAGGACACAAAGTGAAAGAAGAATTATGATAACACGAAGCTTGTCATGCGTTTTGTTATCAAGTTTATGGTTTCAGGATTCATGTACTTTAATCTAGGTCTATACATGCTTGTTACAGAAAACAGTTGATCATATACATTTAGTGTTTTATGGTAAACTTTGTTCTTTTTGTGATCCCATGTGTTCTTCCCCCAGCACTGTCACGAATGTAGACATTTCAAAAGTCTCCAACCAAACACAACATGGTTTTTAGCAAGAAGTGGAACATTAAAGCATAAAAATGAAGATAGAAGTAAGATCTTTTGTCTTTATTGAAGACAAATCTTATTTCATGTAACATTACTCAACTTTTAATTAATTTGTTTATTATTCATAATCATCTCAAAAAATTTTAGACTAAGGCTTGGTCGATGCTTCTGTTGTTCTAATAGCAATCTGATCTCGAAACCAAATATTGTCAATGTGTAGCAACATTATACATGGATTTAAAGTAGGTTTGAATTGGCTCAATTAGTAAGATCAAAGTCTATTATCATCAAACAAAAGACCTGAGTTCAAATCTCACCTACACCAAACTTTTTTTTTTGATATTGGACTTGATGATAAAATTAATAATCACCATAAAGCAAATGCCAAAAGTGTATACACGTGGTTAAAAAGGCTTAGCCACAACTTCACATCCCAACGTTATGGTAATGCAAACAAACCATATTAAAAATTTGATATGGTTGATATTTTGAACAACCAATATTATTATAATGGTTTATTCTGCTTATGTTTATTTCTACTCAAGCCTTTAATTTTTACAATAAAGAAGATTTTTGGGCCAAATGTAATTTGTGTCGGTAAATCCGTATTTAAAACCCTATCTCCCGTGTAATAGAGTTGTAATGTTAGTGTCTACATTAGGGTTTGAAGATCCACATTGAAGACACAAAAATCAGCTCAAGAGGAAGAGTTTTAGTTGCCTCGACACATTAAAAAAACCTCAACTTCAAGCTCGACACCACTAGATCGATCGAGCCTCAAAATATTTGTTTTCTAAAGTTGCAACCAATTATGACTAAGGCCTAGAAATCTATGCACTAGGTTCCACAGCATATATAAACTTACGTCAGATCATTATAAACATAGAGAGAACACTGTGTAATGATCTTGTTGTGACAACTACGCGCCAAGGGTTTGTACCAAGATCAAAGAGTGTTCATAGTGAAGTTCCTACACATAAACTAATACAATCAAGTTGTTGAAGTGAGTTAGACACAAATTGAATATTCATGCACCGTTGTAGAGATTCACAAGACAGGAGTCCAACCAAGTTAGAGCCTAGTGTGGTCCCGCGAGTAAGTTCTGCTGTAGGGAGCAATACAAGGATTGGGATATTCTTTTTTGTAAACTTCCATTTTGTCTTTAATGGATTCTTTAGTTTGATGGTAACTGGTAAGCAACAAACCAACCACCCGTAGGGTTTTTTCAGTTTTCAGTGTTAAGTCAATGCGGGTATACATTGTGATACCAACTCTCCAGGCAGTTCAATGATCTTATGTATCCTATCTTCATTTCTGATCTACCTCATCCTCTTGACAAGAGCAAGAAAGTGAGTCTCTTAAGGGTCACACCATTCTTTACATTAGATGCTCAACAAAAAGGAGGGAATGAAATCAATAGTGATCATATTAACAAGGATGAAGATGTACACAATTTGTATATACACAAATTTCTTTCCAGCCCCAGCCCTTTGCAACAATATAATCAGCTGCCAAAGCTTTCTGGAAGGGCACTAAACCAAAAAAAGAAGAAGAAGGTGAAAACAGTGTGTATGGGGTATTAAATTAAATGTTAATTCATATAACAGACCTCTCTAGCTATCTTGCAAGAGATTTCATACTCCGGCCATATCTTAAACATTTTTGCCCCCAGTATCTGACTCTGTATTCAATTTAATAACTGGTGTTGCAGGATTTCTGGATAAGATGAAGTTTCCTCCAAGATCAGTTGTACCATAATCCACCACAGGGGGATCCATCACAATTCTGCATGTCCCTGGTTCTCCGGACATTAACGCAACACCATAATAAACTAAATGGTCTGAAATACTGGTCCCGGTCACTGACCTGCACAACATAGCCAAAGAATTTGTAAAATCCTCTTTCTCAACGAGATAAGCTTACTGCACCAATTCATTATGTTTTCCAATATGATATAAACTTTGAATAATTGATGAATATTCTAATTTCATGAATGCATCAATTAAAATAAATTCCCAATATCGAAACACTGAAGGAATTAGTTAGGTTTAAATGAGGGGTAGTCTCTTCAATTATCTAAAGCACATCGTAAGAGACACACACCTGCTACAAGATGGGTCTTCTCCAGAACCATCACAGACCTTCTCAATATTATAAACAAGACTTCCCAATCCAATGTTGTAAAGCCACACCTTAAAAAAAAGGTTGGAAGCAAATAAGGCATAATAAAAAGATAATAAAGCATTACTACATAATTCATCACTTCATTTGGGAAATGGATTTACCTCTCTTGGGAAGTGGTGGTATGTCTTTTGTGGGAAATAAGGATAGTATGGAGGCAAATGAGGTACAATATCATGCTCATTTGTGACTCGAATTGTGTTTGGGACAAGCTTTCTATAGTAAGATGCAAACACTGCATTACCAATACGGGGTTGTCCAAATGTCATAACGTGAACATCCCGGGCTTCATGATTAACCTGGAGATAAACAGAAAAAGAAACAGCTCAGCAGGCAGTGGCAATAAATCAAGTAACAAACTCAGAACTTTATTTCAAAACAAGTTTCTCAAAACTTGAACTTCAAATATAGTTTCAACAACAGCTATGGGACACACACACATTCACACTTACATATATATTGATAAGTAGCTATTGGACAAATAAATTTTGAAGGAGTGAAATGATTAATGAATAAAGTTTTTTTTTTTTTGATAAGTGATCTTTGTCAATTCAGCAGCCTTTTCCAGTTTTCATTTAAACTCCACTTCTAATAGATTACATGAAATACAAGTCAACAATTACTGAACAAGAAAATGGAGTACCACAAGTTCCACATACAGTTAACCATCCCAAATGAACTTTGGTTTGACCATCCAATGCAAAATATAATAACTAAGTAGCAAAAATAAAATCGTCTGAAACTTAATGCTAGCAATGGAATTTGGGACCAGATAATATAACATGCATAAATAAGTTGAAAAGATTTTCACATTTCGAAGAGTCAGGCCACCATTTTCCATGTCCACCACTACTGTCAGGGAACACACATGGCAGCCAGTACATACAACCTAGCTCATACAAGAGATCCTAAAGAACAGTGCATATTCAAGTATTAAACCCTATTCAGCATTTGTAAAGAACCTCAGAGCAATAGTAATGGACTGTACTAAGATTATTAAAATTATTATAAAAAAAAAAAACCACCCCCTGAATCATACCCCAAAAAAATCCCAGTTGAATGAAGTCTTATTTATGGTTACCTTTAGGTCAAGCCCACAAAATGCGGCCATTGCCCCTCCCATTGAATGCCCTGTCACCATGATGGGAATGTCTCCATAGCACTCCTTTGCCCTTTTAACAGCATTTAAAATTGCAGGGCGTAGAGTTGTGTTGTGGTAAGCATAATAAAATCCACGGTGCACCTAGAAAGAATGAAAAAGATCATTAGAATTGATACTGTTTAACTCCAGTAAAAGATATGTTTCTGCAATACATACCATTGCATCGTCCATGCCGGGGTAATTCAAGTCGAGCTGTTTCCAATATAAGTCTTCAATCCAATTCATTATGCTGTACACATGCAATTCAACCATTTTTTGACAAGTAATAAGAATTTATTGATAAAGAAACAAGAACTCTATGTTCACGATGATGAAAAGTAAGTAAAACAATTACAATCAAATCAACGTGAGGGACTAAAAGAGAGCTGGGAAATCAAAAATAGAAGTACAATGTGTAAAACCCGAGATCAATCCTAATTAGCAAGGACTTCAAATGATCAAAAAGTCTCTTAACATCCTCACAAGTGCGGTTGTTTTGTTCCTTCCACACTAACCACATCAGACACAATGGCACCAAATGCCAAACATCCAAGGGATGTTTCCCTAACCAGTTTCGCTAATCAAACAGGAGAGAGACGACCCTCTCCAGTATCACCCATTGATCCCAAACATCTGAAACACTACACTCCATAGTGCACGAGCAAACTCACAATGAAGAAAAAGATGGCCCACTGATTCCCCACAACATTGACACAAACAACTCCGATTGATTACAGAAAAACACCTCTTAACAAGATTATCAATCGTGAGAACCTGACCATAATAGCACAACAAATGGACAAGCCCCTTTTCCTGCCAGGGCTGAAAAACATCATTGAACAGAGTTTATGAGTAAATAAGCCAGAAGAATATCTACCTGTGTTCCTGAGTTCCTCTAAATGCAATCACAATAGCATTAAGATCTTTTGCCACTCCAACAAAACTCTGCAGTAGATCGTCATAGTATAATCAAGTAAATATCAAAGGCAAAAGAAAACTTTTGAGTAAATAAATGACAGTATAAGACCAGGGAAAATATTATATAAATTAAACGCAGTGTGCTATAAGAATGCACCTGTAAGCAATGCTGAATGTCAACAACCAACTCTATAATTTCAAATTTCTGTTTCAATCAAAAACAGCATTAGGCAAACTTTTTTAATTAGGAAAGGTAAAAGAAATCAACTTCTAGCAAGCATTTAACTCAAAGCTTAGTTTTGCAAATAGTTGAACTAGTGAAGTTGATAAAATTAATCTCAGTACCTTTATCAGTCCGTCACATCTTGAGCACGTCCAAGTAAATAATTGTGTCATATCTGTCACATACACCTGCAAGAGAAAAAGCATCAATCACCAATTTGATGTCACATAATCTCCCGGCAGTATTATCTGATATTAAAAACTTTGAATTGCAATTTGGAGCACCATGAGATTGATTTGCTGCAACTAGATTTACACCATTTTGACTCATGCCAAGAAAGAGTGTGATGACCAAAGTCTAATTTTTATGAATGAATACCTTAACTAAATGGTTTGGTTTCTCCATTTGGACCAAGGTCAACAAGGTATTTGTGGGAGTTTAGAGTACAGGGGGTACATTGACTCATCTATTATACCATTAAAAAAATAGAAAGGTAGCGTAAGTCAACTGGCTAATTTAGAGCTAAGCTCAAAACTTATATACAACTCCTGGAACTTCCACTGCCACCTCTTATTAGATATGGAAATCTTGATCAACTTGAAAGACTTGAAACACTCCATGTTAAAGCTACAAGTGAATTGTACGGTTCAAAATGTCCCACTAATGATTTTAAAAAGAATTCTAGAACTTACCGCAGACGCATACTCCACTAATATTGTGGCCAGGGTATGGTTGTAATCGGATTCATGACCCACCTTGTGCTTGAACAACTTAAGTTCTACAAGTAAAAAAGCCAAACCTCATTATAATGTGTCACAAAATACAGCAACTACATTATAAAGTAGAATGATTAAATATGCAAAAATATACCCCCCCCCCCCCAACGCCAGCAAAATTATTCCTAGGAACCACAATTAAATGAATAATAAAGCCTCTAAAATAGTTAACTTGTGATGCCCCAATTTGATTGATTGTATGATGTATGTGGGTGTGTGATGAGTCCCACATTAGGCATATACTGGGTTGAATTGGGCTTTATTAACAACTACAAGGAGCCTTAATTGCAACTAGTCCTTTTGAGGTATAGCGTAGACATGACTAGCACTTTTTCTTGGGTTGTTACATAACTCATCCTGATTATCCTAATTTCAAATGCAAATAATATATCTCTACTAGCAAAGGCTTCGTGGCTCGCTAATTCGAGTCAGGACAATCGGGTCAATCGAAATCTCTCTATTTAAACAAATCACTTGAAATCATCCCTCAAAGTTTGCCGATTCAAGAAAATCACTTATGATTATAAAAGTTAAATGATTAAACCCACCATTTCCTACCACATAAATTTTTGGCACAAGCAATAATTTATCATGGTATCACAGCAATAGTACATTAATTAAATTCACAATTTCCTAACAGTTTAATCTTTTAGAACAATTAGTAGTTTATAATGGTATGGATACGGGCTTGCACTAGGTCCAGCAACTATAATATCAAACCCTACACCTAATAATCAAAAAGAAACTACTCCACATATTAACACCTCCAAATGCATAATAATTTCCTCACAGAAACAGCTAATCAAAAATAGAGAAAAAAAAAAAAAAAAGCTTATATAATTGATAATATAAATTTATAAATTCCATGATCAAAAAAATTAAACTAAATTGTTACCTCTCGCACTAGAAGAGGCAAGAAGACATGCAATGATCGCCCATATTAACCACCTACTTTTCCCCATATTCTGTAAAAACAAAAATAAATAAATAAATAAAAATTAGCAAAAAAAAAATTGGGTTTATATATTTTCTGATTGACTTTGATTAGGGCATGCCTGAATTGACTTTTTTTCTGAATAGGAATCAAAAGGGACCTGGGTGGACCCGACGGCACTGTGAATTCGGAGCTCCGGAGGGAAACCGAGTTGTGTGATCCGTACAACCAGACTGAGAGATTTCTAGCTACGGTCCCTCCGGTAGTTTTGGCAGAATCGGCGTGTGCTGAGACACTTTCTGTTGGAGAGAGAGAGAGAGAGAGAGAGAGTTGTGGAAGAAAAGAAAAGAAAAGAAAAGAAACGTGAAATTTGAAGACGGAGTCGTTTTGTACCCCTTTTTTTTTTTAGCTTTCTTTCTGTTGATTACCGAAATTGCCCCCAGTGGATATTCTTTGGATATAGACCGTTGATTTTGTTGTCGTTTTGTTGGTTATGACCGTTGATGCTTGGGAGTGAGAGATCAGAGAGTGTGAATGTTAATGTATTCACTATTTTGGGTTCGGTGGATTTTGTTTTGTATCGTACGGAGTGCTGTGTTACTTGTTGATACTACGAAGAAGGAGATACACGTTGGAAATGTTGGTGGCTGTTAATACAATAGTCGTGGCGTGTTTTGACTTTTGAAGTTTAGATAGAAGAATGGAAGAAGAACAGTTGAGTTTGGGTTATTTCACGAGCAATGCGTGTGGCATAAACACTCACGGATGACGTAACCTTTGCCTGCCACAACTGGATATAGTTCAAATTTTAAACGGTGAATAAAAAATTGTAAATTTATACGGATCCAAGTCTCGATTACTCATAATTCATTAGCTAATAAGAGTTGTGTGATTATTTGTGTTCCTAGCATATTTCTTATTTTATTATTGGATAGGAATAGTTTTAGCCTTTTATGGGGGGTTTGAGGTTAAATTTGAGCTGGAGTTGAGTCACTTTTACGGTGTTCAATTCTTTACTTTCTCTCTCTTTCATTTGTTTGGGACATTCGTGTGTTTTTTTTTTTTTTGTTAATATCTGAAATGAAAAGTACCTCATACAAGCTATATTTGCTGTCAAATGTCAACTTTTATGCAACTATTGTTTTTTCAATATATATCTTTAAAAAAAAGCTATCTAAATAAGTTTTAAAAATTAAAATAATAGGATCGCCGCACGCCCTTAGTATAATGATTAGTCCACAAGTATAAATGCTTGTGAGGTGTGGGGGTAACGGCCGGATTCAATTCTTTAAGAGGAAATTTCATACACATATACACTTAGATTACTCTAAAGATTTCTCAAAAAAAAAAAATTTCTCAATTTCTCAAAAAAAAAAAAGATTACTCTAGAGTAGAATTTCTATCTTGTATTAAAAAAAAAAAAACAATAGGACCTATTAAGGAAAAGAGAGGCCATTTAATATTTATATATATACATATATAATATAATATAGTATTATAAGGTTTTAAAGTATGGGTCAACAAATTATACATGACCCTTTCAAAATTGAGTGATCCTCCCCCATTTTACCTTTTTTTATATAATATTTTTTTACTGAATGCCTCCCCCTTTTACCTAACAAATTCTTAAAATGTTATGCATATTAATTTTTTTGGCTTTTATAGTTTTATTTTTTTTAAATATTCAAAAGACTATTTTTTTAATCTTTTTAAAAAATTTCAAATGATTGTTTATTTGACACTTTTGTTGTTTAGTACCTACAGTTTCTCCAAAAAGTTTGGAGTTTTGAGATTTGGGTGTTATCATGGTTTTGAAACCTAAAACTGAAAAATTTTTATTCAATATTTTTAAGGTCAGACTATGAATCCTATTTGGAACCATCTCCAAATATTCTTTTGCATATAGCCTTCATTAGCTCTTATGGATGAAAAAAAATTACATTATTATCATGTGACTGCATTAAGAAAATTCACCAAACTGATTATTTTTATTAGTCGAACAAGAATCACGTGATTTTATGTTCATAAGTGCTAACGAAAGTTAATCTTGTGGTCCAATTAGTGGATATGAAACCTTAGTAATTTATTAGCAAGAATTGAAATGAAAAGATATGTTTTTTACAAATGACCTAAATAATAGGGGTATTTTTACAATTAGGAAAAAATTAACGGATGCCTTAAGAATATTGGTTTAGAAGCTATTTTTAGAAAAAAATTTATGGAAAAATGATAAAGCAATTAAAAGTGAAATCTGACTAGATGTATGCCTCTGTGCTATCTGCTGTCCTTGACTCCTTGTCCCTATGGGGTGCTAATTTGGAAAAAATAATACCATTCAAGAGGCCATTAGATGCATTCCCTTGAGGCTAGATAGAACTTCATCAATCCTAAAAAACCATCATCATCTGTTTTCATGATATATTTGGCAGGGCGCATTTTGGTCTGCATAGTTAGATTAAAAGCTGTTTCTAAAAGCAAATACAGAATTTGGGTTTTCAATCATGGACTGCCAAATCTAATAATAAACTCTAAAGAGCACATTTCAGTTTATCAAAAAAAAGAGCACATTTCAAAATCAAAACAAAATGCCATGTTTTGGTTCTATTAAGCACTGTAACCAGGAAAATACTTGTGGACAGCTAACTATAATGTTACCAACATATACATAATATGAGATCAGCTAAGGAACAATATTGGTAAAAGCCTCAAATAAGTTGAACCATAAAGAGATGGCAGCAATTCTATGATTTTACCCCTAGATGCAAATTGCATATGTTTTCAAAGCAATCCAGATGTAATCGGCATCAATTGGATATCCCCATATGCTTGACTTGGTTGTTCTTGTGCTGCAGGTACCAAGATATCAAAGTCACCACACCACTTCTTGATCAAGTGAAAACATTGATACATAGAACTACCATGCTCATCTTTGAGTTCAAAGAGCATAATAGTATAGCAGTTTTTTTTTTTTTAATTCCTTTTCAAATTCAAAAAAAATAATTGTTGGAACAATTGTTTCGTTCTTTTTCAGATATGCAGTTACTTAGCAAAAACATACAGAGTTCAGGATCTTAGGCAATAGCAAGAACTGACAATACATTACACAAAGTTTACCAAGACTTATCTCAACAACAATATTCAGTAACTTATCATTATTGTTAGAATAATGGTTATATGCTTAAATTCACAAGGTGTTTTTTTACAGATTAAGCTTTTGGAACAAGCTATTATTATACCTAAACCCTCTTAACAGACTAGCAGGACAACTAGGAAAACAAGATTACAGCCTAAGATTTCCTTTAGGAAAAGGACAGAGTAAATGGAATACTATGAAGAGTAAGAGTATCTTGATATGAACAAAGTTCTCCACTCAGTCTGCATTTTTATCACTTGCAAGGCCAGTGAAAAATAAGACAGCTACAACCACATAACATACAGCCTCATATTACATCCAAGACCACCTTAGTTCCATGCAACGCTCAAAATTATTTCCAAAAAGAGAAAACCCCAACCAAAACATTACATAATCAACTAGTGTTTAAAGTAAAAATTTGCAACAATTTATCAGTTAAAATCACCAAAACATGATGTATTTAAGGGAAACAAGTCTAAATTTGTAAGTGAAGGCAATACACATCTTAAAAGATCGTTAAATTTTTTCATAATCACGTTATTAAGGAACTTTTCGTTCAGGAATTGGCTCCACATGAGCTTATGAATAAGGAGGAGACTACCAGAGCTTATGAATAAGGAGACTACCAGGCTTATGGCATGAGTGTGGAAGTCCTCCATTATTTTTATAACTTGATAATCTCTCTATCTGGCACTAAATTATTGGAAACTGTAGGAAATTTTCACGAATTCCTAAACCTGTGAAAAACAAAAGAGAAAACACACGCAAAAGAAAAATAATCACACGTACAAGACAATATTTACATAGTTCGACAATTTGCCTACGTCTACGGAATTACAATGATTTCACTATTATCAGAGAAAATTAAAAAGTGTGGCTACAGTATTTTTCTTTCTTAAAAATGACAACAACAAACCCTAATCACAAAAAACAACGTTTTCTACATCTTGCACACATGATTCACAGTGGGCTACAAAACGGCTGCAATAATTTTTCTCAGGGCACCCCTAAGAGGCTTGTCCATGAGCGCTCCGGCTTGGGCTTATCGGCCCAAGCCTCCGCTTTTAGGACTAAGCCTAAAAAAATCTCCTATTAAAAATCACACAACATTTTTCGATTCGAGTCAGGTCGTTAACCGAATCAAATACAACTAAACTCCACAAAGCCTAACAGAAACCAGTTCTAAAGTTCATAAATTGGAATTCACAAACATTATCAAAAGCATAAAATCAACACACATATCATCAGGATCAAGATGTAATATTTGTCAAAGTTAACTAACTGCAAATGGATTTGACTCTAATGAAGAAAATTGACTTTATTTAAATAAAACCAAGTCAAACACAACATTTATAACTAACTAACGAGGAGTACCATCTCTGCAACATATCAATGACACAACTATAAAAAAACATTAAAATTTACTCAAAACCTCTTTAGAAAAGTAGGTACTTCCAGTTCCAAAGCTCATGAGTCAGATTCACAAACATTATCAAAAACATTACACCAACTCACACGTCATCATCTTCGAGATCAATATAATATAAAACTTTACTAGCTTCGAATGGATATGATTCTAATATGAAGAAAATTGCCTTTCATTAAACAAAACCATCTCAAACATAATCTTTACAACTAATTAATTACAATCTCTGCAAAAATCCCAATGACACAAATATAAAAGAACTAAAATTTACTCAAATCCTATCTAAGAAAAGTAGGTACTTCCAATTCTACCGCCAAGACGACTTGCATGAACCTATAAATTAACAAACCCAATTCCTTGCTGGAAGCTATCTCTGAACCTTCAAACCAGCCTGGCCAAGAATCCCATATCCCTTGCCATATCCAGCACCTAAATAACTCTCCTCAGGCACTCCAAACTGCACCCTATTAGCCAACTTTCTCGTCTCGGTTATCCCATAACGTTTCTTCGAATTTCTTTGTCGTTGGCCACCCCTTTTCTTCTTCTTAGAACTATAATCAAGAACAGGAGCTGGGAGTGGTTTGGCTAGTCTTGCAGGAGGAGGCTCTTGCAACTTCTCAATCGTCTCACGTATCGTATCCAACGTGTCCCTTCCCCACTTCCCCGTTGGATCTCCTTTAGTTAAATCCATACGAGCTGCTAATACAGCTTTATTAGGTAAAACTCCACCAATGCACCTCTTCAATGAAGGCCGCGTGCTCCTATAAATCTCAGTTTCCTCAAGATAACCTAACAGACATGTTTTCACATTTGATAACCCTATGTTTGCATTTTTAACAGCACCAACAAGCTTAACATTGCAAGGAGTGTATGCCAGTGATGAAAGACCACCAACAGCAACTATAAGCTTCGCCGCAACAGTGACACCTACAATGGCTGAAAGATTCGGTGCAATATATCCCATTCTAGCCTCTAACAAGTCCAACACTCTTTTTTTCGACGAATCAAGAGCAAGAACGTAATCACATGCATGTATCGTGTCTGCTAAATCTTGTTCCGAAAGTGGTTTGCCACTAGTTGTTGATGCTGTTATAGTTATAGAAACTACCATTAGAATAGCTGGGGCTAAGTTTAAGCCATCGATTGCACTGATATCTGTTTCGTTACCAATCTTTTTAACAACTCGAGCGTACTCGATAGGGTCTTGAATTACAGATTCGAGTTCTGGGAATTTCTTGCAATACTTGTCGCGAATAAGATTGTAGAGGTTAAAGATTTGGCTATCAATCTCGAGCAACAAGTTGTTAGAGGCCACTGTAAATCGGTATTGAGCATCTGGGTCACTATCCACTGTCAATTCTAATCCAAGAGAGAAGAGGTTTTCGACTTTGGATGTAATATCTTTAAACTTTTTTACGTGGAAATTGGAAAGAGTTAGAGATTCATCGACGATATAGACGCAATTGTTGTTTGAGTTTTGTTGTTGTTGTTGTTCATCATCATCAAGTTCATTGAGATCTTCCAAATAAGCATCGTAGTCCTCAAGAATTGCCATGATGAACCAGAATCAGGGTTTTCAAGGAAGCGACAGTGTTAGATAAGAAAAAGAAGGAAAAACGAGAATCATAATAATAAGTTTGTTCTCCTTGACTCTTATTTTATAGGTTAAACCTTACCGAATCCGTGTAGGACTAGGAAACCAAAACAAAATAAGAAAACGTTGGCGGTTACTTCGGGGTTAAGTCATACGTTGTCTCAAACACAAGTGTTCGTAGAAAACTAGAAGTGTCCTACGCTAATCAATCGATTTAATCCTATACTTCAGCTCGATGAGTTCAAACATTGATCAAATTATGAATTAAATACGAATATACTTGAATAATTTATTTAAAAGATTAAAGAAATTTGACGACTAATAATACATCATTTTATTAAACGTAAAACTTATCTTCTAGTTCGGATGAGTACATAAATTTTTTTTTTTTTTTTAATTTTTTAACAAGATAAGTAGAGAACACACGAAACCTTCCAAAACAAAAACCCTTCCATCTTCACGCTGCTCTCGTCGATCTGTTTCGCTCCCTTGTTTACTCATGGCTCAAACGCAGAGCCAGAGAGCCTTCTTTATGAAACAAGAAGATGTGAAAGCTATGTACTTCACAAGTACAAAAACTACCATGAAATTAGGGCTGTCCAGAAGGATCCGGTGACCCGATTCACCCGAAGAACCGACCGGATCCGACCCGAATCCGGCCAACCCGATTGCTCCGGCGAGTCGGCGGCGGGTCTTCACCGCCAGGAACCGATTCCGGCGGGTCGGCGGCGGGTTTTCCTCCCCTAAACCCGAAAAACCGAACCGACCGATAGATTTCTAGAATCCGGCGAATAAATCCCGGCCAAAATTTCCAGAATTTTTTAACAAGATACGGCGATGTTTTTCCAGTTTCCGGCGAGAAAAAACTAGATACCGGCCATATTTTCCTTAGATCTGGTGATATTTTGACAGGATCTAGCAACATCACATCAAATCCGGTGAGATTTTCCCGGATCTTGCTAAATCTCACCGGATCTAAGAAAAAGATCGCCGGAATCTGGGTTTATTTGCCGGATTTGTGTTTTTTTTCACCATTTTCTGGCCGTATTCTCCGATCAATGACTTCGACCGACCCGCCCGCCACCCGTTGATGATCTGAACCGACCAATCCGATTGCTCCGGCGGGTCGGCGGCGGATGCATTTTTTCTCCACCCGATTCCGGTGGGTCGGTTCCGGATTGGGCATAAACCCGACCCGGACTGACCCGTGGACAGCCCTACATGAAATACATATGAATTTTTTTATCCAAATATTTTCCTGTCCCACTATATTAGCCCATTAGTATAAGCCCAAGCTTAATACTATTTTGTATGTAAGTCAAATCTCTTACTTGTACTAAAAGTCTATTAGTTTAGGTTTACTCTATTATATATATTTTATGTTATAGTTCATTCATTGTAACACATATTTTGTACTACACTTTTATAAATTAGTAAACTAAAGATGTAGTCCTTAGGATTTCCCCTGTAAATGTAGGTCATGAGGTTAAGGTTAAACCAGACAACTCTTATGTTCTTATTTTATGCCTAGATGTATTCCTTTGCACTTAAAAATAGACACACAATAGCTTTTTGATTTAGGAGTCCTTAATTTTCAATTTGAAACATTGTACTTCTAGTATAAAGCTAAAGCTAACCATGTAATTCATTTCATGATTATCAAAGATCAAAACTCATCTTGGGAGGTTGGGGTTATCTCGAAGGAAAAAAACACCCAATTATAGAGAAAAGTTGTAAGAAACCCAAAAATGGATATAGTAGGCAAGATCACCATAAAGTAATTGCTGCTAAAAAGCTAACAGACTTTAATTGCTTTAATTGCACAAGTGTAGAATCAGCAATGAGAGTAAAAGCAAGAACAGCATGAACAAAATTGGATTCTAGATCTCTTTAAGTTTTTAATTGTTTTTGACATTTTTAACAGAGTTGTCATTAGTGATATGATTGTGCATTTAGCATGATTGTTATTTCATAGTTATTATACTTAAATAATAGGTAAGAGGTAATATTTTTATAGTCTTCTTGTAATTGAATCGAAAGATTACTTGTTTACAATCAATATGGTTTGGTATATAGATAAAATTTTTGCAAATAATATCTATTATACACTAATTTTTTATAAGAGTTTTTTTTTTTAGAGAGAGTTTCAACTTAGGGTGTGATTTTGTATATAGACAAAATTTTTGCAGCTGATTTCTATTATACGCTAATTTTTTATGATGACAGCTCTAGTTACCAATTGAGCTAACTGGAATCCACTTTTTTATATATTTAATTTTATAAGATTTGATTTTGTACTATTGAATTTATTGTCTGTGTAATTTTTTTAGCTAAACGTATTAGCTGAGTTATATGCTCTTGATCCCAAAAATATATATATATTACATACACTTTTTGTCACAAGACTATTACATATTATTGACTGTTGTGTTTATGATTACTCCAAATATATGTGTGTGTATATATATATATATATATATTGTGTTTATGATTCATGTTTTTCACTGAATTTTTTATAATTTATTTACCTCAACAAATAACTAATTTTTATAATATACTATTTATTCTATTAAATGCTATCAGTTTTTTTCAAGGAGAACTAATAGATACTTTTTTTTTTTATTATTGTAAAATGCATATATTATGAAGAATGAATAGAAATACAACGACAATGAAAAAAGTTTTATACATCATAATTGGGACATTTCTATTAAAATTGATAGAACACCTGCAACATCATTTTCTTCCTCTTCCTCTTCCTCTTCCTCTTCCACTTCACCATCTGCTTCCTCTTCCTCTTCCTCCAGAAATACAATGATAATGACAAAAATTTGTACTTGGGAAATTTTCATAAAATCTTTATTCTATATAATATAATCAGAACATTTCTACTAAACTTGATGTAACACCTGCAACACCATTTTATTCCTCTTCCTCTTCCACTTCACCACCTGCTTCGTCTTCCTCTTCCTCCTCCACTTCACCATCTTCTTCCTCTTCCTCTTCCTCTTCCTCTTCAAAGAAGGAAGCAATCCTCTGTTTCGCCAATATGAAGGCATTTCACCTGCTTTGTCATCTAATTAAAAACCTGGGGCAATGCATATTAGGCATTCTACGAAGATGCAACGGAAAAACTGCAAGAGCATCTGCCACTGCCACATCCTTCGCTGCCACATCAACCACTGCAAAATTAGCCATTGCCACTATTGAGTTTATTGTCTGTTTAATTTTTTGAGCTAAACGTGTTAGCTGAATTATATATTCTTGATCCAAAAAAAAATATTATATACCCTTTTTGTCACGAGACTATTACATACTATTAACCATTATTTTTATGATTCTTCCAAATATATATATATATATATATATATATATATATATATTGTGTTTATGATCTATGTTTTTCACTAAATTTTTTATAATTTATTTACCTCAACATGTAATTAATTTTTATAATATACTATTTATTTTATTAAATGCTATCAGTTTTTTTTTAGGAGAACTATAATAGATACTCTTTTTTTTTTATTATTGTAAAGTGCATATGTGAAAAATGAATAGAAATACAACGATAAAAGTTTGAACTTGGGAAATTTCTATACATCATAATTGAGATAATTCTGCTAAAATTGATGCAATACTTGCAATATCATTATGTTTGCTTCCTCTTCCTCTAGAAATACAATGATAATGACAAAAGTTTGTACTTGAGAAAATTCCATACAATATTTCTTCTACATATCATAATCAGGACATTTCTACCAAAATTGATGTAACACCTACGACACTATTTTATTCCTCTTCCTCTTCCACTTCACCATCTACTGCCTCTTCCTCCTCTACTTCACCATCTTCATCTTCTTCCTCTTCCTCTTCAAAGACAGAAGCAATCCTCTATTTTGCCAATGCGAAGGCATTTTGCCTGTTTCGTTGTCTAATTAAAAAACCTGTGACGACACATATTGCGTGTTCTACGAAAATGCAATGAAATAACTGCAAGAACATCCACCACTGCCACATCAGCCACTGCAAAATTAGCCACTGCCACTATTTAGTTTATTATCTGTGTAATTTTTTTAGCTAAACGTGTTAGCTGAGTTATATACTCTTGTTCCAAAAAAAAGTTATTATATACTCTTTTTGTTACAAGACTATTACATACTATTAACAATTGTGTTTATGATCAATGTTTTTCACTGAATTTTTTATAATTTATTTACCTCAACATGTAACTAATTTTTATAATATACTATTTATTCTATTAAAAACTATCAGTTTTTTTTAGGAGAACTAATAGATACTTTTTTTATTGTAAAGTGCATATATTGTAAAGAATGAATAGAAATACAATGACAAAAGTTTATACTTGGGAAATTTATATACATCATAGTTGGGATATTTCTACTAAAATTGATGCAATACCTGCAACATCATTTTCTTCCTCTTCCTCTTTCACTTCACCATTTGCTTCCTCTTCCTCTAGAAATACAATGATAATGACAAAAGTTTGTACTTGAAAATTTTCCATACAATATTTCTTCTATATATCATAAACAGGACATTTTTACTAAAATTGATGTAATACTTGCAACACCATTTTATTCCTCTTCCACTTCACCATTTGCTTCCTCTTCCTCCTCCACTTCACCATCATCTTCCTCTTCCTTCTCCACTTCACCATCTTCTTCTTATTCCTCTTCAAAGAGGGAAGCAATCCTTTATTTCGCCAATACAAAGGTATTTCGCCTACTTCGTCTTCTAATTAAAAACTAGGACGACGCATATTGGGCATTCTACGAAGGCGCAATGGAATAACTGCAAGATCATCTACCACTACCACATCCTCCCCTGCCACATCAGCCACTACAAAATCAGCCACTACCACTATTTAGTTTATTGTTTGTGTAATTTTTTTAGCTAAACGTATTAACTGAGTTATATACTCTTGATTGAAAAAAAAAATTATATACTATTTTTGCCACAAGACTATTACATACTATTAACTGTTGTGTTTATGATTCCTCCAAATATATATATATATATATATATATACACATTGTGTTTATGATCCACGTTTTTCACTAAATTTTTTATAATTTATTTACCTCAACATATAACTAATTTTTATAATATGCTATTTAATCTATTACATGCTATCGGATTTTTTTAGGAGAACTAATAGATACTTTTGTTTTATTGTAAAGTGCATATATTGTGAAGAATTAACAGAAATACAATGACAAAAGTTTATAATAGGGAAATTTTTATACATCATAATTGGGACATTTCTACTAAAATTGATGCAACACAACCGATATCATTTTTCTTCCTCTTCCTCTTCCTCTTCCTCTTCCTCTTTCTCTTTCTCTTCCACTTCACCATCTGCTTCCTCTTCCTCTAGAAATACAATGATAATGACAAAAGTTTGTACTTAGAAAATTTCTATACATCATAATAGGGACATTTCTACTAAAATTGATGTAATACCTACAACACCATGTTATTCCTCTTTCACTTCACCATCTGCTTCCTCTTCCTCCACTTCACCATCATCTTCCTCTTCCTGCTCCACTTCACCATCTTCTTCTTATTCCTCTTCAAAGAGGGAAGCAATCCTTTATTTCGTCAATACAAAGGTATTTCGCCTATTTCGTCGTCTAATTAAAAACTGGGAGAGCGCATAATGGGTGTTCTACGAAGGCGTAATGGAATAACTGCAAGAGGATCTACCACTACCACATCTTCCCCTGCCACATCAGCCACTACAAAATCAACCACTGCCACTATTTAGTTTATTGTCTGTGTAATTCTTTTAGCTAAACGTGTTAGCTAAGTTATATACTCTTGATTGAAAAAAAATTATATACTATGTTTGCCACAAGACTATTACATACTATTAACTGTTGTGTTTATGATCCATGTTTTTCGCTGAATTTTTTATAATTTATTTACCTCAACATGTAACAAATATTTATAATATAGTATTTAATCTATTAAATGCTATCAGATTTTATTTAGGAGAACTAATAGATACTGTTTTTTATTGTAAAGGGCATATATTGTGAAGAATGAATAGAAATAAAATAACAAAAGTTTATACTAGGGAAATTTTTATACATCATAATTGAGACATTTCTATTAAAATTGATGCAACACTAGCAACATCATTTTCTTCCTCTTCCTTTTCCTCTTCCACTTCCTTTCTCTCTTTCTCTTTCTCTTCCACTTTACCATCTGCTTCCCTTCCTCTAGAAGTACAATGATAATGACAAAAGTTTGTACTTGGAAAATTTCTATACATCATAATAAGGACATTTCTGCTAAAATTGATGTAACACTTGCAACACCATTTTATTCATTTTCCTCTTCCACTTCACCATCTGCTTCTTCTTCCTCCACTTCACCATCTCTTCCTTATCCCCAAACAATACTCTGTTTCGCCAATATGAAGGCATTTCGACTACTTTGTTGTCTAATTAAAAACCATAGACGATGCATATTGAGCGTTCTACGAAGACATAATGGAATAACTATAAAAGCATTTGCCACTGCCAATATGCATCGTCTATGGTTTTTAATTAGACGACAAAGTAGGCGAAATGCCTTCATATTGGCGAAACAGATGGGCGTTCTACGAAGACACAATGGAATAACTATAAAAGCATCTGCCACTGCCACATCCTCAGCTGCCACATCAACCGCTGCCGAATCAACTATTGCCACTATTGAGTTTATTGTCCGTGTAATTTTTTAGCTAAACGTGTTAGCTAAGTTAAATACTCTTGATCCAAAAAAAAATTATGTACTCTTTTTGTCACAAGACTATTACATACTATTAACTGTTGTGTTTATGATTCCTCCAAATATATATATATATATATATATATATATATTGTGTTTATGATCCATGTTTTTCACTGAATTTTTTATAATTTATTTACCTCAACATGTAACTAATTTTTATAATATACTATTTATTCTATTAAATGCTATCAGTTTTTTTTTAGGAGAACTAATAGATACTTTTTTTTTTATTATTCTAAAGTGCATATATTGTGATGAATGAATAGAAATACAAAGACAAAAGTTAGGACTTGGGAAATTCCTATACATCATAATTGAGACATTTCTACTAAAATTGATGCAACACCTGCAACATCATTTTCTTCCTCTTCCTCTTCCACTTCACCATCTGCTTCCTCTTCCTCTAGAAATACAATGATAATGACAAAAGTTTGTACTTGGGAAATTTTCATACAATATTTCTTCTATACATCATAATCGAAACATTTCTACTAAAATTGATGTAACACCTGCAACACCGTTTTATTCCTCTTCCACTTCACCACCTGCTTCCTCTTCCTCTTCCTCTTCCACTTCACCATCTTCTTCCTCTTCTTCTTCAAAGAGGGAAGCAATCCTCTATTTTGCCAATACGAAAGCATTTTGCCTACTTCGTCGTTTAATTAAAAACCTAGGATGACGCATATTGGGCGATCTATGAAGGCGCAACGGAATAACTGCAAGAGCATCTGTCACTGCCAAATCCTCCCCTACGACACCAGCCACTGCAAAATCAGCCATTGCCACTATTGAGTTTATTGTCTATGTAATTTTTTTAGCCAAACGTGTTACCTAAGTTATATACTCTTGATCCAAAAAAAAAAAAATTAGATACACTTTTTATCACAAAACTATTACATATTATTCACTATTATGTTTATGATTCCTCCAAATATATATATACATATATATTGTGTTTATGATCCATGTTTTTCACTGAATTTTTTATAACTTATTTACCTCAACATGTAACTAATTTTTATAATAAACTACTTATTCAATTAAATCCTATCAGATTTTTTTTAGGAGAACTAATAGATATATTTTTTTTTTTATTGTAAAGTGCATATATTGTGAAAAATGAATAGAAATGCAATAACAAAAGTTTGTACTAGGAAAGTTTTTATACATCATAATTGGGATATTTCTACTAAAATTGATGCAACACCTGCAACATCATTTTTTTCCTCTTCTTCTTCCTCTTTCTCTTTCTCTTTCTCTTCCACTTCGCCATCTGCTTCCTCTTCCTCTAAAAATACAATGATAATGACAAAAATTTGTACTTGGGAAATTTCAATACATCATAATAGGGACATTTCTACTAAAATTGATGTAATACCCGCAACACCATTTTTTTCATTTTCCTCTTCCACTTCACCATCTGCTTCCTCTTCCTCCACTTCACCATCTTCTTCCTCTTCCTCTTCAAAGACGAAAGTAATACTCTGTTTCGCCAATATGAAGGCATTTCGCCAACTTTGCCATCTAATTAAAAACCTTAGACGATTCATACTGGGCGTTCTACGAAGACACAATGGAATAACTGTAAAAGCAACCTCATTGCCACATCCTTCGCTGCCACATCAGCCACTACTAAATCAACCACTACCACTATTGAGTTTTTTTATTTGTATAATTTTTTTAGCTAAGTTTGTATTTGGGAAATTGCTATACATCATAATTGAGACATTTCTACTAAAATTGATACAACACCTGCAACATCATTTTCTTTTTCTTCCTCTTCCTCTTCCTCTTCCACTTCACCATCTACTACCTCTTCCTCTAGAAATACATTGATAATGACAAAAGTTTGTACTTGAGAAATTTCCATACAATATTTCTTCTATACATCATAATCGGGACATTTCTACTAAAATTAATGTAACACTTGCAACACCGTTTTATTCTTCTTTCACTTCACCATTTTCTTCCTCTTCTTCTTCAAAGAGGGAAGCAATCCTTTGTTTTGCCAATACGAAATCTTTTCGCCTACTTCGTCATCTAATTAAAAACCTAGGACGACACATATTGGGTGATCTACAAAGGCGAAACGGAATAACTGCAAGAGCATCTATCACTGCCACATCCTCCCCTGCCACAACAGCCATTGCAAAATCAGCCACAGCTACTATTGAACTTATTGTCTGTGTACTTAACGTGTTAGCTGAGTTATATACTCTTGATCCAAAAAAAAGTTATATACTCTTTTTGTCACCAGACCATTACATACTATTAACTGTTATGTTCATGATTCCTCCAAATATATATGTAAATATATATATATATATATATTTATATTGTGTATATGATCCATGTTATTCACTGAATTTTTTATAATTTATTTACCTCAACATTTAACCAATTTTTATAATATACTATTTTTTCTATTGAATGCTATTAGCTGTTTTTAGGAGAACTAATAAATGCCTTTTTTTTTAATTGTAAAGTGTGTATATTGTGAAGAATGAACAAAAATACAATGTCAATGACAATGACAAAAGTTTGTACTTAGAAAATTTTTATACATCATAATTAAGATATTTCTACTAAAATTGATGCAACACCTACAACACCATTTTCTTGCTCTTCCTCTTCCCCTTCACCATCTACTTCCTCTTCCTCTAGAAATACAATAATAATTACAAAAGTTTGTACTTAGGAAATTTCCATACAATATTTTTTCTATACATCATAATTGGGTACTTGGGAAATTTCCACACAATATTTCTTCTATACATCATAACTGGGACATGCCTACTAAAATTGAAGTAACACCTACAACATCATTTTCTTCCTCTTCCTCTTCCACTTCACCATCTGCTTCTTCTTCCTCTTTGTCTAGAAATACAATGATAATGACAAAAGTTTGTACTTGGAAAATTTTCATACAATATTTCTTCTATACAACATAATCAGAACATTTTTACTAAACTTAACGTAACACCTGCAACACCATTTTATTCCTCTTCCTCTTCCACTACACCACTTGCTTCGTCTTCCTCTTTCTCCTCCACTTCACCATCTTTTTTCTCTTCCTCTTCCTCTTCCTCTTTAAAGAGGGAAGTAATCCTCTGTTTCGCCAATATGAAGACATTTCACCTGCTTCGTCATCTAATTAAAAACTTGGAGCGATGCATATTGGGCGTTCTACGAAGACACAACGGAATAACTGCAAGAGCATCTGCCACTGCCACATCAGCCGCTGCAAAATTAGCCACTGCCACTATTGACTTTATTGTCTGTGTAATTTTTTTAGTTAAACGTGGTAGCTAAGTTATAAATTCTTGATCCAAAAAAAAATATTATATACTCTTTTTGTCACGAGACTATTACGTATTATTAACCGTCGTGTTTATGATACTTCCAAATATATATGTATATATATATATATATAATTATATATATATTGTGTATATGATCCATGTTTTTCACTGAATTTTTTATAATTTATTTACCTCAACATGTAACTAATTTTTATAATATGCTATTTATTCTATTAAAAACTATCAGTTTTTTTTAGGAGAACTAATAGATACTTTTTTTTTGTTGTAAAGTGCATATATTGTAAAGAATGAATAGAAATACAATGACAAAAGTTTATACTTGAGAAATTTATATACATCAGTTTTGGGATACTTCTACTATAATTGATGCAACACCTGCAATATCATTTTCTTCCTCTTCCTCTTCCTCTTCCACTTCACCATCTGCTTCCTCTTCCTCTAGAAATACAATGATAATGACAAAAGTTTGTACTTGGAAAATTTTCATACAATATTTCTTCTATATATCACAATTGGGACATTTTTCCTAAAATTGATGTAATACTTGCAACACCATTTTATTCCTCTTCCACTTTACCATTTGCTTCCTCTTCCTCCTCCACTTCACCATCTTCTTCTTATTCCTCTTCAAAGAGGGAAGCAATCCTCTATTTTGCCAACACAAAGATATTTCGCCTATTTTGTCGTCTAATTAAAAACTGGGACGACGCATATTAGGCATTCTACGAAGGCGCAATGGAATAACTATAAGAGCATCTATCACTACCACATCCTCCCCTACCATATCAGCCACTACAAAATTAGCCACTGCCACTATTTAGTTTATTGTCTGTGTAATTTTTTTAGCTAAACGTGTTAGCTGAGTTATGTACTCTTGATTGAAAAAAAAATTATACACTATTTTTGCCATAAGACTATTACATACTATTAACTGTTGTGTTTATGATTTCTCCAAATATATATATATATATATATATATTGTGTTTATGATCCATGTTTTTCATTGAATTTTTTATAATTTATTTACCTCAACATATAACTAATTTTTATAATATACTATTTTATCTATTAAATGCTATCAGATTTTTTTTAGGAGAACTAATAGATACTTTTTTTTTATTGTAAAGTGCATATATTGTGAAGAATGAGTAGAAATACAATGACAAAAGTTTGTACTAAGAAAATTTCTATACATCATAATTGGGGCATTTCTACTAAAATTAATGCAATACCTGCAACATCATTTTTTTTCCTTTTCCTCTTCCTCTTTCTCTTTCTCTTCCACTTTACCATCTGCTTCCGCTTCCTCTAGAAATACAATGATAATGACAAAAGCTTATAGTTGGAAAATTTCTATACATCATAATAGGGACATTTCTACTAAAATTGATGTAACACCTGCAACACCATTTTATTCATCTTCCTCTTCCACTTCACCATTTGCTTCCTCTTCTTCCACTTCACCATCTTCTTCCTCATCCTCTTCAAAGATGGAAGCAATACTTTGTTTTGCCAATCCTCGTCCTCAAACTCTCTTATCGAAGATTTGAAGAAGAAAATACAGTCAGTTGAGCAAGAATTGGCAACCATAACCTCCACAGGCAAGTTTCCTCAGCCGAAGCAGCCTTAAATTGGCAAGCAGAAAATGCTGTGGCACAAAACCAGGTCCTTTCAAAGATTCTTGATAATCAACAAAAAATGGCAGAAGCAGTTGCTAATACCTCCTCGTCCTCAAACTCTCTTATCGAAGATTTGAAGAAGAAAATACAGTCAGTTGAGCAAGAATTGGCAACCATAACCTCCACAGTAAAAGATTTCTCTGTCTCATTTCCACTCATCGGACAAAAAGAAAAAGAAAGAAAACAGCTGTTAGCACAACTTCAGTCTATGGAGAATCCAAGAAAAGAAGTAATCCAAGCTCTTCCAATGCAAGTTTACATGCCATACCAACCCCGCCAATCATTGTATAAAGACTTACCTATACCCCCAGCCTCACCCTTCTCGCCAATTTCCCCTTACCAAAACCTCCAACCATTAACTATGGCACATCCTGACCATAACCCGTTTCGACCAAGTAGAATATTTCCAAGTACAACATACTCTCCACCACTCCAACTACAACCCCAAACCAAACCACAAAATCCTCCCTCTCCCATGAAAAAAGACAAAGAACCATTATACCAACCTCCAGACCCAATTGTTGGTGCTTCCTCACGACCTCCAGACATGAACATGTTGTCTACAAACCCTGACCCTCCAAACCCAATATCATCATTCCTCAAATCCCTTACACTTCAAGACCCACAAACTCCTTTTGTGCTCCCAGTCATTGCTGACACAGATTTAGACTTGTCTGATCTTGGTCTAGATGAAGTATTTTTGACAGATCCAAAGGTAGAAGAAGATGATGATGTCCTTCACCATGATCCACCTCCACCTCCACCAATATTTCCTCCACCACCCATAATTCCTGACTTCCAAGCAAGATTAACCTACTCATCCACCACAGATTCAAAACACCTATTCACCATTGACAATATCCCTCCTTCAAAATGGCATGATGAAATTTTTAACATGTATTCATGGTGTACAGCTGAACTCCAAGCCCCAAATAACACTGTTGCACAGATCATTGCCAAATTTGTTGCCAGACTCACAGGAAGATTAAGGCAATGGTGGCTCAATCTTGGAGAATACAGACAAAGACAAGCAGCCCAGTCTCCCACTTTCGAAGATTTTTTCACAATCATTCATAGTGAATTTCTTGGCTCTGTCGCTCATTATACAGAAGTTGCACGAGAAGAATTTTTGCTGATGAAATGTTGCTCTTTTGAAAGAAAAGATTTGGAGAAGCATTTTGACAGAATGTCCAGCCGGTATTACTCCTTCAATGGTATGGATGATGTTAATTCAAAGCACACCTTTCTGAACTCCTTTCCAGAACCATTAGGAGATGAAACTCTTCGAATGATGAACCTTCAAAAAATAACTCTGCAGCAAGCCTCTCTAGGTGAAATTTACCAGCATGTGCTCATTGCTCTTGAAAAGCTCTGCAATCAGAGAAAGTTTCTCTCAGAAATTGACAAGGTCCATAGCAAGCTCAAAGACAATTGCAAAAGAAAAGATTTACAGATAAAATGCTATGACAAAAGTTGCACTTGTTCCACAAAGAAAAGAGATCATTTCAAGAAGTATCCCTGGAAGAAAAGGCACTATGCAAGTCAGAAGAAGAGATCTTTCAGAAAAAAGAAATGGAAGTTCCTCCGAAGAAAGCATTTCAAAGGAAAAACCTCAAAGGTCTGTTTTGTATGCAGAAAACCAGGTCACTTTGCAAAAAATTGTCCAAAGAAAGAAAAAGCAGTAAAGCTTCTTGAACAAGCCCAGATTCATGCAGATGATACCCCCTTCTCAGATGTTGAATCACTCTTTTCACTAGATGATGAGTACTCTCCCCAAGCCTTAGCAGTTATGGCTTATTCCTCAGAAGATGATTCAAGTTCAGAAGACTCAGACCCAGAAATCCAAACCATCTACACATCTCAGCCTCTCATAGCCCCCCTAACCAACCCTACACCCATAGCCCAAGTGCATATCCTCCTTGACACCTATTCCAGACCTATTCCAGTAATAGCCTTGTTTGACACAGGTGCAGCAGCCACAATTCTCCATCCCAAAATACTACCTCACCAATTCTGGCTACCCCATAACCAAATGTTCAAAGCAGCCAATGGAGAAACATTTACAATCACCTTGAAAAGCAAGCCTATTCTCATTAGAATCTTCCCAACCTTGACCATAAAACACCAAGTCCTTGGCTCCCCTCTCACAGGCAGAGACCTCCTTATAGGATTTGATCTCCTCCACAAAATACCTAGTCTCAGATGGTCCTCAAAAGGACTTTTGCACAAACAACATCTTCTCACATGGACTCAGGTACCTCATTTATTCACAATAGACCCATTTGATTCTCTTAGACTCCAGATTATAAAAGATTGTTGTGCAACCACCCACTCAGAATTCCTCCTCAAAAATCCAAACCCTTTGTGGAAAAATCCATCCTTCTTCATAACCTTACCTTTCAAAAAGAATGAAGATGTCAATCCCACAAAAGCCAGTCACAGAGGAATGAACCCAGATCACTTGAACTTAGCCAAGCAAGAATTATCCACTCTCCTTTCAGAAGGCCTCATTGAACCTACAACCTCTCCATGGGCGTGTGAAGCTTTCTATGTAAATAAACATGCTGAACAAGTTCGTGGAAAACTCAGATTGGTAATCAACTACCAAGATCTTAACCATTTCCTTGCTGATGATAAGTTCCCTTTGCCAAACAAAAGTGCTCTTTTCCAGCATCTTTCACATGCTAAGATATTTTCAAAGTTTGACCTCAAAGCAGGATTTTGGCAATTAGGAATCCACCCAGAAGAAAGGTACAAGACAGCTTTTTGCATTCCAGACCACCATTATCAATGGACTGTTATGCCTTTTGGTCTCAAAAATGCTCCTTCCGAATTCCAGAAAGCAATGGTAACCCTGTTCCAACCACTCCTGACAAATGCCTTGATCTATGTTGATGATATCCTTCTATTCTCAAAAGATGCAGAATCCCATGAAAAATTGCTTACTGAATTTTATAATTTAGTAAAACTCAAGGGATAATGCTTTCAGAAAAAAAGATGATCATAGGAGTCTCCTCTATAGACTTCTTGGGAGTAAACATTTCAGATGGAAAATACACTTTGCAGCCCCACATTGCAATTTCTCTTGCAGAATTTCCAGACAAGCTCATGAATACTAAACAGATACAGCAGTTTCTTGGAATTGTGAATTACATGTCAGATTTCATTCCAAAAATCTCCAGATACAGGAATTGTTTAGCTCAATTGTTGAAGAAATCTCCCCCAGATTGGAATCCAGTTCATACAGAAGCAGTTCAGCAGTTGAAAAAGTTAGCACAAACACTTCTTCCCTTACAGATTCCAGGACCAGGCAAAAGAATTTTGCAGACAGATGCAAGTGATGAATATTGGGCAGCAGCCCTCTTTGAAGAAGACAATGGCAAAAGAAACATTTGTGGATATAAAAGTGGTACATTCAAGCCCTCAGAACTCCATTATCATTCCACTTTCAAAGAAATTTTGGCAGTCAAGCATGGCATTGAAAAGTTCCAGTTCCACCTCCTCGGGCATAATTTTCTAGTAGAAATGGATATGTCATCGTTCCCAAAAATGCTCCAGTTCAAAAGAAAAATGCTTCCACATCCTCAGCTACTCCGATGGTCAAATTGGTTTTCACAATGGTCTTTCCAAGTCAAACACATCAAAGGTAAAGACAATCTTATCACCGATTACCTTTCTAGAAAACCTCCAGTTCTTACCACCACAGTGATTCCTCCACCCTTATGTGTATATCCAGTCACAGATCCATCCTCATCCTCAAGCTCCACTTCAACTCCTGATGATATTCTCAAAATGATAGAAACCCTTCCTCCAGAAATCAAAGAACAAATAAAGAACCTGACCCTTCAAGCCAGATCCAAAAGAATCATTAGAACCCTCCATGATTACCTCAAAGAACAACAGAGTCATTTCCTTGCCATATTCCCAAACATAGATGAACCATGGAAAACTCCCTTCGCCTTTTGGATAACCAATTGGACAGTTGCTCATTATCTCTACATGTGGTACTTACTCAATGAGTACTACTTGTGTCTCCATTTTGAACCAGAATTTTACTCATACATTTTCCCTCGTGAAAATAAGTATTTTTACAAGTTCTGGTCTGAAATCTTGAAAAACGATGCTCATGATGGTGATTGGTCCAAATATCCCAAAATAGAGCACCCACACTTTGGAGAAAAACTCACTTCTGCCTGTCTAGTTGCTAAGCTCAATTCCAAAAATGATGTTCGAGCACAAGGAATTCTTCACCCTGCAGACATGCATTGGGTAACTAATGCTGATGGTACCCTTCATAAACACATTGACATATCTTGGCAATCTTGTCACTATTCCCTCACAATGGCTGAATCTCTTAATCAAGGAATTCTCCCTGAAATAGTGCCTACAGACCCAGATATATGCAGACAACAATGGCCACATGAAGATCATTGGGAAATGCCAAACCCTTTAATGGGACATGACGACCCTTACTACCATAACCATGATGGACATCCTGATTTTGAAGACATTGATGAAGAATGGTTCCAAGGAAGAGATGGATGGGATGATTAAAGTATTGTAAAAAGTTTATTGTAAAAAAAAAAAAAAAAAAAAAAAGAAAAAAAAAAAAGAATATATATATATATATATATATAATAATATATAAGTATATAACTATATAGTACTATCCATACTTATGCTCCAGAAGATTTCCATGTAAGCAAGATTTCTCCATGCAAAGACTTTTTCTCCACAAGACTTGATCCACCTTCAGAAGACTTAATATCTTATGCAAGCCTTTTTCAACAAAACCAAGACTTTGTTGCCAACAAGATGGACTTCTCCCAACAACTCATGCTGTTGTCCCCGTCCATATCTCCCCATACTGACACTTGTCACTCAAAGCTGCACACTTTGAAATTCTACAAGATATCTCCAGAAATAGCAACAAATCCGGACAAAGGAAAAATTTGTCTTTGGCGTCCCCCACTTCTTTCGACATTTGTCCCATGCCAGACAACAGACACCATTTACTGTATAAGACCTTATCTTCAGATTGTAATATAATATTGTATCATATGGCCTATAAAGAGGCGCTTCCGATCTTTAGAATCACAAGGAGTGAAAAGAGAGAAAGAGTGAGAAAGAAAACCCATTGTAATACCCAGTCTCTCTTATGCCTGATGTAAAAAAGTTGTTAAATCTAATAATATCCCTTAGTTTATTGTATCTTGTGTTGTGTTCCATTCCTTACGTAGATGTTATATTTTATACAATCTTAGCAATATACGCCATAAACCAGTTTTAATCTTTTATTCCATAATCTTCTTACACCTCCGTCTCTTTACATGTCTTTGTCCTTATCTTTTTGTTTATCTCTGTCCCTTTCTCTCCCTTTCTCTATGAAAACGCAATGGAATAACTATAAAAACATCTGCCATTGTCACATCCTCCGCTGCCACATTAGCCACTACAAAATCAACTACTACCACTATTGAGTTTATTGTTTGTGTAATTTTTTTAGCTAAACATGTTAGTTGAGTTATATACTCTTGATCCAAGAAAAAATTATGTACTTTTTTTGTCACAAGACTATTACATACTATTAATTGTTGTGTTCATGATTCCTCCAAAATATATATATATATATATATATTGTGTTTATGATCAATGTTTTTCACTGAATTTTTTATAATTTATTTACCTCAACATGTAACTAATTTTTATAATATACTATTTATTCTATTGAATGCTATCAGTTTTTTTTTTTTTTAGGAGAACTAATAGATACTTTTATTTTTATTTTTATGGTAAAGTGCATATATTGTGAAGAATGAATAGAAATACAAAGACAAAAATTTGTACTTGGGAAATTGCTATACATCATAATTGGGACATTTCTAATAAAATTGATGCAACACCTGTAACATCATTTTCTTCCTGTTCCTCTTCCACTTCATCATCTGCTTCCTCTTCCTCTAGAAATACAACGATAATGACAAAAGTTGGTACTTGAGAAATTTTCATACAATATTTCTTTTATACATCATAATCGAAACATTTCTACTAAAATTGATGTAACACTTGCAACGCCATTTTATTTTCTTCCACTTCACCATCTGCTTCCTCTTCCTCTTCAACTTCACCATCTTCTTCCTCTTCTTCTTCAAAGAGGGAAGCAATCCTCTGTTTTGCCAATACAAAAGCATTTCGCCTACTTCGTCGTCTAATTAAATACCTGAGACGACGCATATTGGGCGATCTACGAAGGCGCAACGGAATAATTGCAAAAGCATTTGTCATTGCCACATCCTCCCTTACCACATCAGCCACTGCAAAATTAGCCACTGCCACTATTGAGTTTATTGTCTATGTAATTTTTTTAGTTAAACGTGTTAGCTGAGTCATATACTCTTGATCCCAAAAAAAAAACAAAAAATTATATACTCTTTTTGTCACAAGACTATTACATACTATTAACTGTTATGTTTATGATACCTCCAAATATATATATATATATATATATATATTGTGTTTATGATCCATGTTTTTCATTGAATTTTTTATAATTTATTTACCTCAACATTTAACTAATTTTTATAATATACTATTTATTCTACTAAATTGTATCAGATTTTTTTTTTAAAGAACTAATAGATGCTTTTATTTTATTTTATTGTAAAGTGCATATATTGTGAAGAATGAATAGATATACAATGACAAAAGTTTGTACTAGGGAAATTTCTATACATCATACTTGTGACATTTCTACCAAAATTGATGCAACACCTGCAACATCATTTTTTTTCTCTTACTCTTACTCTTCCTCTTTCTCTTTCTCTTCCACTTCACCATCTGCTTCCTCTTCCTCTAGAAATACAATGATAATGGCAAAAGTTTGTACTTGGGAAATTTCTATACATCATAATAGGAACATTTCTACTAAAATTGATGTAACACCTGCAACACCCTTTTTTTCATCTTTCTCTTACACTTCACCATCTGCTTCCTCTTCCTCCACTTCACCATCTTCTTCCTCTTCCTCTTCAAAAACAGAAGCAATACTCTGTTTCGCCAACATGAAGGCATTTCGCCTGCTTTGTCGTCTAATTAAAAACCTTAGACGATGCATATTGGGCGTTCTACGAAGACACAATGGAATAACTGTAAAAGCATCCTCCGCTGCCACATCAGCCACTACTAAATCAACCACTGCCGCTATTGAGTTTATTGTCTATGCAATATTTTTAGCTAAACGTGTTAGCTGAGTTATATAATCTTGATCCAAAAAAAAAATTATGTACTTTTTTTGTCACAAAACTATTACATACTATTAACTATTGTGTTTATGATTCCTCCAAATATATATAAATATATATATTGTGTTTATGATCCATGTTTTTCACTTAATTTTTTATAATTTATTTACCTCAACATATAACTAATTTTTTTTTTTTTTTGAGAAGCCAGCCTGTGAGACAATTTATTGAATCAAATTGGCTAAATCAACCTGAAAAACAGCATAAGAAAGTGGAGGAACAGACTCCATCCACACAACATAATTTGAAACATGAACTGCGTGTCTAGCTAATCCATGGGCTACCTTGTTACCTTCTCTCCTTACATGAGAGTAAAGTAATGTGCGAAATCTAGTTGAACAAAGTTTAATATCCTCCACCAACAATCCAAACAGAGACAAGAATTTTTCGCCACTTGTTAACGCATGATGGACTAGCCAAGAGTCTCCTTCCAAAATAGCATCAATTATCCCAATCTCTCTTGCAAATTCCAGCGCCCTGGTTGCTGCAATTGCCTCCATATCTGTTGCCTGGTAAGCACGTGGCAGAAGCTGTGATAGAGATGCGATGGCCGCTCCCGATGAGTCTCGAATTATAACACCTACACCCAACTTTCCTTCATGTTCGAAAGTGGCACCATCATAGTTGATTTTAAATAAATCCCAAGAAGGGGGCTGCCAAGAGACACGTGGGCGTCGTTGGGGCAAACTTGCCGCTGGTTGTGCTGCATAGAATTCATCCAATCTTGTCTTTGCCGAGGATGCAATTTGAGACAAAATGCAGTGTGGCTTATTGAGGCGAGCTTGGTTCCTTTGATTCCAGACCGTCCACACCATCATTGCAAAAAGCTTTGCATTCTTCTGTTCCTGAATCATCCACGAAAGCAGCTCTTTGAAGTCCATAAAACTCCTGTTTTGGCGAAAACCCCAATGACCAACGTTTGACCAGACATCGTCCAGTTTGGGGCCCGACCAAACCGCATGTAGTATAGTTTCAGGATGCTGATTGCACCAGTCACATAGCGTTGTTGAGACAATAGTGCGCTTCCTCAGATTTTGTTTCGTGGGCAAAGAGTCACGACAAGCTCTCCATACGTGGTTCTTGACCTTGTTAGGAACGTTCAGCATCCACAGCTTCTTCCACAGTTGGGTTTCAAGAGCAACCGATGTCCTCTCCTGCACTGGTTCTGCTTCTTCCTTTAGAAAGCGATATCCTGATTTGCAAGTGTACTTCCCATCATGTGCAAAGGGCCAATAGAGGCTGTCTTCTGTATCACTACGAGCCAGGGGAATATTTTTGATGATCTCGGCTTCCTGAGGGATGAAGAAGCCATCCACCATAGCATTATTCCATTGCCTTCTTTCTGGGTCAACTAGGACATCAACTGTTGCCTCCCTCATTGATTCCACCACAGGAGACATGATCATATCATGATTCTTTTGAGGCAACCATCTGTGTTTGTAAATTTGGATTGTTTTTCCATTCCCAATGCACCATTTTACCCCCCTTAGAATTACATCTCTTCTATGGAGGATACTCTTCCATGCATAAGAGCTTGATCTCGAGTCGTCTGCGTCCATGATAGCGCAATGAGGGAAAAATCTTGCTTTGAAAATTTTGTAGAACAAAGAGTCTTTTTCTGTCAAAAGTTTCCATGCTTGTTTTGCCAAAAGTGAATCATTGTGCATTGCCAAATCTTGAAACCCCAACCCACCCACCATTTTTGATTTTGTCATTTCATCCCATTTAAGCCAATGTATTTTCCACCTATTTCCCCTTTCGCCCCACCAAAATTTTCTAATCATCACTTCAATATCATTAGATAGTCCTATTGGTATTTTGAAACATCCCATAGCAAAAGAAGGGATTGCTTGAATCACCGATTTAATCAACACCTCCCTCCCTGCCTGTGATAGCAATCTTCCTTCCCACCCTTGCAATTTCTTCCACACCTTTTCCTTGATGTAATTGAAGCTAGTTTTTTTGCCTTTCCCTACCAAAGAAGGAACGCCTAAATATTCTCAAAATGCTAAATTTCCTGCACCCCCAATAAGCCTCTAATAATTTCTTTAGTATCTTCCTTCCCACCCTTGTAACTAATTTATTTATCCTATTAAATGCTATCAGTTTTTTTTTTTAGGAGAACTAATAAATACTTTTTTTTTACTGTAAAGTGCATTTATTGTGAAGAATAATAGAAATACAATGACAAAAGTTTGTACTTGAGAAATTGCTATACATCATAATTGGGACATTTTTACTAAAATTGATGCAACACTTACAACATTATTTTCTTCCTCTTCCTCTTCCTCTTCCACTTCACCATCTGCTTCCTCTTCCTCTAGAAATATAATGATAATGACAAAAGTTTGTACTTGAGAAATTTCCATACAATATTTCTTCTATACATCATAATCGGACATTTCTACTAAAAGTAATGTAACACTTGCAACACCGTTTTATTCCTCTTCCATTTCACCATCTGCTTCCTCTTCCTCCTCTACTTCACCATTTTCTTCCTCTTCTTCTTCAAAGAGGAAAGCAATCCTCTGTTTTGCCAATACGAAATCCTTTCACCTACTTCATCATCTAATTAAAAACCTGGGACGACACATATTGGGCGATCTATGAAGGCGCAACGGAATAACTGCAAGAGCATCTGTCACTGCCACATCCTCCCCTGCCACATCAGCCACTTCAAAATCAGCCATTGCCACTATTGAATTTATTGTCTATGTAATTTTTTTAGCTAAACGAGTTAGCTGAGTTATATACTGTTGATCCAAAAAAAAATTTATATATTCTTTTTGTCACAAGACCATTGCATACTATTAACTGTTATGTTTATAATTCCTCCAAATATATATATATATATATATATATTGTGTTTATGGTCCATGTTTTTCACTGAATTTTTTATAATTTATTTGCCTCAACATGTAACTAATTTTTATAATATACTATTTTTTTCTATTGAATGCTATCAATTTTTTTTAGGAGAACTAATAGATACATTTTTTTTTTTTTATTATTGTAAAGTGCGTATATTGTGAAGAATGAATAGAAATACAATGACAATGACAATGACAAAAGTTTGTACTTGAAAAATTTTTATACATCATAATTGAGACATTTCTACTAAAATTAGAGCAACACCTACAACACCATGTTCTTCCTCTTCCTCTTCCACTTTACCATCTACTTCCTTTTCCTCTAGAAATACAATAATAATTAAAAAAGGTTGAACTTGAGAAATTTCCATACAATATTTCTTTTGTACATCATAATCGGGACATTTCTAATAAAATTGAAGTAACACATGCAACACCATTTTCTTCCTCTTCCTCTTCCTCTTCCACTTCACCATCTGCTTCCTCTTCCTCCTCCACTTCACCATCTTTTTCCTCTTCCTTTCAAGGAGGAAGCAATCCTCCGTTTCGCCAATTCGAAGTTATTTCGCCTGCTTCGTCGTCTAATTAAAAACCCGAGATGATGCATATTGAGAGTTTTACGAAGACGCAACAGAATAACTACAAGAGCATCTGCCACTGCCACTGCCACATCCTCTGCTGCCAAATCTTACGCTGCCACATCCTCCGCTACCACATCAGCCCCTGCCACATCAACCACTGCCACATCCTCTACTGCCACATCAGCCGAAAACACTTCTTCTCCTGCCACATCAGCCCCAGACATATCAGCCACTGCCATATCAACCTCTGCCACATCCTCCCCTATCAAATCAACCCCTGCTATATCTCCCACTGCCACATCAGTAGACGTGGCAAAACGGGTGGGTTTGGTTGGGTTTGGGTTGGGTCAATCGGGTTTGTGGGTCAAACGAGGTCACGGGTCAAAACATGTTAATCGGGTTGCGGGTCGGGTCGGGTCGGGTCAGGTTGACCCGTATTTTTCAAGTAAGTTTTTTTTTTTTTTTAATTACAAAAACAAATCAATGGCAACCTATTTAGAGAGAATGAATAAAATCAATTAAGCAAATAAATTGCACTTAATGCCACTTGTTAATATCCTTCCAATTCTGACAGTTTTGTGCATGACAAAAATTATTTATAGTAATAAATTCATGATGGAAAAAGTCTTCAATGCTAATAGTTCACTGTCAAAATGCATATAATTACAAGTGTGAAACTAAAAACTATGGAATGTCGAATGTGTGAAGAAGGGTAGGCCGGAGGCGCAAGAGAAAACTGAGAAAGCCTGAAAGAGTAGATCTGAAATACTGAACTAAGGAACTTTCAGGTCTGTAACTTTGTATAATTGTATTGTGCATTTTGTCAGTTTGTGTCTTTGGCTTTGAAAAATCCGAAAATGGACTACATGCTATAGCTAGAAAGCATTGACCATTGAATGAGTTTTTTTTTTTTTAATGGTTGTGACAGCTTTCTGTAACATGTTAGACCTATTGGTGTTGTGAATTGTCTTGTCATGAATGATGAATCTCTATTCTCTCATGTCATGACAATTGTTTTTTTTTTTTTATCAATTGTTTATTTGTTTATAATTTTATATGATTATATCTGAATCATTTGATTACTAGTTTTGGTACTTAAGTGCTTTATGCACCTAGTATCAAGACGTAATTTAAATACTTTTTTAGCGAATTTTTTTTATCGGGTCGGGTTGACCTGCAAAAAACTCGAATCTAGTCATGGATCAACTTGTTTTTGCTTCGAGTAAAAAAAATCGGGTTCGGGTCTAGTATTTTTCGAGTCAGGTCAAAAAATTCTGACCCGTATTGCTATGTCTACACATCCTTCACTGCCACCTCAACCACTGTGACATTCTCCATTACCACATCAGCCCCTGTCACATCAGCTGCTACCACATCCTTTCATGCCAAATCATCTCCTGTCACATCCTCCTTTGCCACATCAGCCTCTACCACATCCTCCCTTGCCAAATCAGCCCCTACCACATCAGGCCCAAACACATCAGCCCCCCTAACCCATCATCATCCCCCTTGACCCTTTATCATCCATTGCCTTCCTCCGCTTACACTAATTAAGTGTATCCTCCCAAAACCTTAAAACTCTTTCACTATCCTTGAGAGGCTTTACATTATGAAATCATCATTCATCTCACGTTCAATGTCTCTTAAAATTTTCTTCAATGAACCTTCCAAAACTTGTTTTTTCCAAGTGATAAACCGATCAGCATATCCCTCCTAAGTTGCTATTACTTCAGCCCCTTCTTCTAAGGAAACCCCACTCAATTCAAACTCCAAAAAACCAGATGTAACACAACCAGTAATTGTTTCATACTTCTCAAACCCTAGGGCATCAATGAAAAACTTCTTAAGTACACAGTCCCGTTTATAGGCAATGTGCTTGCTTTGGCATGCCAAACAAACCATTTATGATAGATACTAAAACTTCTTGAATACTAATAAATACTAATAACTAAGGGATTTTTTTTTTTTTTTTTTTTTTTAGAAACAACTAAAGGAGTTAGAAGAATGGTAGAGGAAAAGTCATTTTAAATTTAAAAATCACTTTACATATCAAATTTTTGTTGAGAAGTAATGGCCTACAGCTTACCAACATTTTGAACAACATACCAACATTTTGAACAACACAAACAAAATCGTGGAAAGGAATATACGGTCATATTGAGTGTAATTCTTAATTTCGTATTATATTTGAAGTGGTTTCCTAACATTAGAGATGAGGAAAAATGTATAATAGCCTCCCTCTGTGCCTCCCTTTTATCACTTCATAATATAGAATGTAGGAGAAACCTTATCATGGCTCTTATAAAATAGCAAATGTTTTTATTTTGTTGTTGATTCACTAAGAACAAAGATAATCCTTTAGTTCTTGTCATTGAAAAGTAAAATTGTCTTGTGACTTTGTCTTGTGCCCCAACCCCACTCCACCACTTTACGGAGTGGTGAAAACTTGAGGGTGGAGCGAGATGAGGTAGGTTAAAGAGTGGCTATAAAGGGTTGTTATTATTGATACCATATTTTGTCTGCCCTCAATTTACATGCTGGACTCCGAAAAATCCAAAAATATTATTTTCTCTCCATGGGGCTACGAGAATATCTAAAATGACGTAGCACAACCTGTTCAGACACCGGAGCACTTAAAGTGCCTTTTCAGCCAAAATGGCCAAAATGACCAAAATGACCAAAATGCCCCTAGTTAACATGTGGTTGACCGAAGGTCAAACAATGTCAAAATCCTCACAAAAAAACACTTTTCATGATCTTACATCGAACCCGAGCTTCTCAGAGACTTTTAGCAACTTTGACCAAGATTTACCCGAAGTTGACCTTAAGTGGGCCCTAGAAACCCTAATTTTGATCTGGCTATTACAACGGGTTGAAATCAATGCCATTACAAATATTATCAAATTCTCATTCCAACGACTATTCATGGGTCGAAACTGGAGTTAAAATAGTTGAGATATTGAGAAAACCATGAAAAGTGCTTTGGCACGCTTCTTGAGGTCATAACGTTTAATCCAACCGTTGGAATTTTAATTTCTTTATCTTTATGAAAACTATATATCCAGAACTTTCTAGGGACACTAACATCGCCTCAATCCCAATCCTAGAGGACCTCTAAATGCACATCTAAAGTAAAAACAAAAAAAGTGCAACATGACGAATTTGCCAATGTTACGATGACATCAGCGGCAGTCCTTGAAGGGCCGCCGGCCCGACCCGACAGCCCTTGAAGGTACGCCGTGCCTTGGAAAGTGTGCCAAGGGCTATAAATAGCCCTTGGCACCTCAAATTGGACCAGAACGGAAAAATTGGGTTTTTTGGGAGTTTTTAGGCATTTTTTTCTCTCTTTTCTCATCATATTTCTCTCCAAAAAACACAAAAACACATCAAAACTTCTCGATTCTTCTTTCTTCTCCAAAAATACAAGGTAGTGTTCATACCCTCCATCTTCCTCTCCTTAGTTCCATACCTTGAATTTGAGGTTTAAGGAGTATGGATGTAGCTTTTTAGCTACTATCCATAAAGCTACATCTATACCCTTTTTTCTTTAGAGCTTTATCAAGCTTTTTATCATTTCTTTTTGCTTGAATAACATGAATTATTGCTTTATTTAGCATGTTTCTTGCTTTATTTGTGCTTCTAGCTTAAATCTCCTTGCTTTTTATGCCTTATGCCATGTTTCATGCTTAGATCTACCTCCTTACATGCTTATATGTTTAGATCTACACGTTTTCATGCTTTATGCCATGCTTTCTATGCTTAGATCTTCTCTTTCCCATGTTTTTTATGTTAGATCCACATGCTTCCGTGTCTCATACCATGTGTTTGTGCCTAGATCTATCTTTCCCATGTATTGTTAGGCTAGATCCACATGTTTTTTTTGCTTGTTTACATGTCTATTTGTCTTTCCTACATGTTTTTATGCTTTATGCCATGTTTAGATCCTTCTTTTTTATGTGTTTTTTAGTTCTACATGCTCACATGCTTGATATCATGTCTATGGTTATGACTTGCTTAGATCTACATGTTTGTATGCACGTTCTATGCTCCTATGCCTATGTCTATGCCTTCATATGCTTGTATGCTTGGATTTGTGTGCTTCCATGCTTTTATGCTGACATCCACATGTTTAGATGTACATTCACATGCCTACATACATATTTCCATGCTTATATGTGTAGATTGGTGTGTTTACATGTTTAGATTGATGGTCTCTACATGCTTTATGACATCATCCATGTGCTTGTATGCTCCATGCCATGTTTGTGTGCCTAAACCTAGGCTATGTTCATCGTGCCATGTGCTATTATAACCCTTTTGTCGCTTTGTCTTTCTTTCTTGCATTTTGGCCTATTGTTTAGAACCCGATCTAGACCTTATGGTCTTGGTCATCGTCCAAACACCTTGGCCCACATCAAAGGGTTTAGATCACCCTATTTTCATGTCTATGCTTGCTTGCTTCTGTACTTTATGCTTATGTTAGCCTTTCTTGTTCTAGGCTTTGCTATGTTTGACGCCCTCCACGGGCTTGATCTTGTTTGGTTACATCTAATGCCCATGAGGCCTTGTTTGGGTGTAACCACTCGGGATGCGTTTCCAGATGCCAGGTTGCTTCGTGCACACCTCTTCCTTTTTCCGCTCCGTGCGATGATATGCTTACCATGCTTGTTTGCGCCACCAATTGGCTTCCTTTGCATCTTTACACGCTTGCTTACACGTCCATGCATGAGTCTTGCTTGCTAGTGTGTCGTCCATACTTCAACACAATGAAGCTATGGCCATTAGACCAAAACCTACATCTGTCCCTCGCGAACACCACTTTTTGTTTGCCTTTTGCTTGTTTGTTTCCTTGTTCGTGTGCTTGCCATGTCTATTATGCTTATTGGCCTTATGCTTCTTTAATATGCTATCCGCACGTTTTTCTTCCATCGCTTGCCTGCTAGATTCTTATTTTTGCATTTGCATGTACACACATGGAGCGAGGACGCATGGAGCTAGGGCACGAGCTCCCAGGTGCAAGCAAAGAGGGCAAGGATGCGAGCATGTCGATATAAGCCAAACGGTTGTGTACAGTAGGTTTAGGAGCTTAGTTTACCCCTTTTGGTCATGTACTCTATTAAACCCCCATTTCCTTCCTCCTTCCTTTCTCTCTTAGACGTTTTGTATTAGGTATATCATGCTGTGTACCATTCATCCTCATCTCTAAAGTATGACGACCTCTGTTAATTTTTATACACTTATATTTTGGGCCATGCTTTAGAGATGTAGGCATTTACTTTCCTACTATGTGTGCTTGAATTATGCATGATGCATGTATATATATACCTGCTTGCCCCTTCCGGTGTGATTGTCACAATCCATGTCACCTAAGGCAAGCGGTGCCTAATTTCCACAATGAAAGCAAGGTGACATGCCGCCGGGTTTTCGACGTGGAAATCTGGCATTTCGCCTGAATGCCTTAGGAAAGCATAGATTGAGACAACGCCTATTCAAAAACCAAACCTCAAAGCCCTATGTATGTTAAGCCTTGATAGTCGATGCCAAAATCATGTGTTTACTGCTAATCTCCGAAAATTAAGGTTTTATCAAAGCAAATGACTGTCCTTGGACGGGCGTTGAGGGGTGTCTACCACCTTCCTCGCAATTAACCAAACTTCCAGACCTAAGAATCAAGATTTTTTGCCATTTGTATTAGATTAGGAAAAATGCCCTTTTTCTTAACCTTGGATTGATATAAAATCAACTAGAAACAAGTGACCAATCACACCTTAGAAAAACCCAATGATTGGTGGCAACTTCACTCATTTTTGGTAATCTCTTAAAATTTGGCCCAGATTCCTACCAAAACGACCAAGGTAAACCTACCTTCCTCCACCGAGAGAGAGAGCACCCAAAACTCCAAGCGAACACATGCAGCCATCATTGAGAGGGGCCCTCCAACAGGGGCCCGCGCACGCGGGAGCGTTGCCAAGGCGGGTGGTTGGATGAAGGCATGGCGGCAGTGGTTTTTCCGCTGTCGATCGAGGCTGGGTGTCGATAGTCGTCCCTAGCTAGTACTTGCTGAAATTTTGATTGAGATAGAATAGATGATTTAGTGCACAAATTTACGTACCAAAACGGAATGGACTTCAAAATATAGGATATATCCTATACAAAACCAAATCTACCGATGCTTAGTAAGTGATGACCCTTTTTTTCTGTAAGTGGGAGTTATGAAGCTTAGCTTACAATCGTGGAAAAACGAAGTGAGGATTTTTCAACTTGGTGACTATGGTTGGTAGCTGAATTCAATGTTCATGACCCTATGAATTAAAATATATTTGGAATGCTTTAGGTCAGTATATTAATGGGAGCATGAGGGAACAATTCATGGTATTGATTAACAAAAAAACATCTTCATTGCGCCCTACAAAGCCCACCAAAAATTTCGAAATAGTTCCATTTTTACTCTTCATAAAATGACATTGGGATTGTTCGACTTGCCAAACAGTTTTGTTGTTGTTCTTCATCATTTAATTAATTAGACTAAAAGGAATATGAGAATTAGCACTACCCCTGTAAGTATCTTTTTTTTTTTTTTTGGAGAATGTCCCCTGTAAGTATCTTTGTTTCAAAGAGTTAACTAAATGATTATTGTTTTTTTAAAGGTTATCCTTTCTCATCAATATTACTTAGCAACACATATTAATATATATAGGAAAATTTAGATCAATTGTGATGCATATTAAGACCCCAATTATTAATATATTTTAAAAGTTCACTAAAACAAGCATTGATGATATACACACAAGGAGTTTTTATTCACGATTGAATAACTCTGATCTCCTTTTACAACAAGGTAAACAATGGACAACTTTTCTTTTAGCTTTCTCCCCATATCCCTTAAAAGACAAGTTGCCAAATAACTCAATACAATTCTTTTTTTTTTTTTTTTGATAGGACAATACAATTCTTTAAACCATAGGTTTGGGTATGTCAAAGGTTTTTGAAAACAGTGAATAACAACAATGGTGACTGGCAAATTTGGAATAAGCTCTTTTTCATTTTAAAACCTACTCATTTTAATAGTTTAGATTTTATTTTTTAAATCTAATAGTGTACCAAACGCCACGTCATTTAAAATTATAATTTCTAAATAAAATTTAATATACACCTTTAAATTTACAAAATTTAAGCAAATTGAACCTATATATAAGCAGGCATTTTTTGCAGCTCGATATTTTGCCAAGTTCCCCCCTTAGCTCACATAATAATCAAGACAAAGGGAATGGACTTGATTTACCTTTGCTTACGAGAACGAGAGCAAGAATTTCCATTATGTCCAATAGATAGGTTTTCCCCTCTCACTCTCTTTAGCTATACACACATCACCTTCTATCGTCTTAACGAAAAATTTCAACATACTCCTACACGCTAGGAAGTATTTTCCTTACTATGAAACATGAAATAGACAAAATAAATAAATACAAATGGCTAAATTTTGTTACACACTTTCAGATGCATCACGTAAAATTATGTTTAGAAAATATAATTTCACAATTTTAATTAAAATCACGATTTTCACCAGGCATGATATTGTGTATCTATCACTATAGAGAAGTAAAAATACCAGCCAAGCATGCGTCGAACCCACAACATTTAGGTTCGAGCCCACATGGTTTAGTTTTTTAATTTTGAGAAGCCCACAGGGTTAGTGGTCACACACACTCGGCGGGAAATCACATTGCACCCCAACGTTGGCGGGAAATTCTCAATTCTATTTTGTTGCCCCAAAAGCCCAAACCTTCTTCGCTAAATTCGAACCGCACATCTCACTTTCCCAAATCAGACAGCTATAAATACCCCCTCACTAATCCCACCAATTTCTCAAATTTTATTTCAAAATATATTAAAAAAAAAAAAAATCGGTCTCTCTAACTCTCCTACTCTCTCTCTCTCTCTCTCTCACACGCACGTAAACCAAATAGTCTCTCACACACGCACTTATACGAAACCCTCGATCTGAGAAACCGAGAGAGAGAGAGAGAGAGAGAAGGCCATGGCGAAGCTCTCGAAGCCACAGGCTTCGTCCGACGAAGCCCTATCCAACGCCTCGAATTCAACGTCGTCGTCGGAGGAAGAGGAGCAGCAGCAGCAAGTCAACGAGCAGATCAACGACGAAGAAGACGAGGAGGAGATCGAAGCCGTGGCTCGCTCCGCCGCCTCCGACGAAGACAACTCTCCAAACTCCGACGACGATGCCGCCGGCGACGACGAAGACGAGGTAAAAAAATTTACGATTGTGTCGTTGGTGGCGAACTCTGTGTGTGTGTGTGTGTGTGTGTGTTGATTGGTTGGATCTGAAAGCTGTTTGGTTAGGGTTTCTAGTGGAATTTGTTGCTCTAGGGTTTGATTGTTTCTAGGGCTAACTTAACCTAATGTTTAGGAAAAAAAGAAAACGAAGAATTAGGGTTGAGTGTATGTGTTTCATTCCGCGTTTTTTTGCGTTTTGATTACTTAGATTAAGCTGAAAGTGGAGTATTGTGCTAACTTGAGCTTAGGTGCTTATCGGTTTTCAAATTGTTTCATTGTGATATTTTTGCAATTTTATGAATTATAGTGAGCGAAAATTAGTGTATCATGCTAACTTGAGTTTAGTCAATGTTGCATTGGGTTGTAACTGATGAAAAAAGTTAAAAATCTGAGTTTAGGCATTGTTTTGATTAGTTGTTCTCAATTGGACATTTTCATTTGTTGTATAATGTTCGGTGTGTAACTTTATCTTCGCTGTATTGGTGGCATTACTTTACAGGATGGAAATGATGTGTCCAATGCTGAAATTAGCAGGCGTGAAAAGGCTAGACTCAAAGAGATGCAGAAAGTTAAGAGGCAAAAGGTTCAGGAAATATTGGATGCGCAAAATGCTTCGATTGAGGCTGATATGGTGCGTTGCAGGATCTGTAGCTGTTTTTGTTATTTATAGCAGATTGAGTATGATGGGCAGGTTTTATTGATGTCTGTTTTATTTGTAGAACAATAAGGGGAAGGGGCGGTTGAAGTATCTCCTTCAGCAAACGGAGTTGTTTGCTCATTTTGCCAAAGGTGATCAATCTGCAGCTCAAAAGAAGGCAAAGGGAAGGTATAATTCATGGTCTCTTTAGAAACAGAATGTGTACTTCTTTGTCCGAATGTTCTTAGAGAAGTCTTTTACTTCTCTCACTTAATTACTTCTAATTTGTGATTCCCATCTCTATTGTTTGAGAATAAGCTCTTTGGCCATGCAAGTCTTCTCATATTTAGTGTTGTTTTAGCTCTTCGTGTTGGATATATGGTCTTTTTGGATGATAACGTTAAAATTTGATTGTGGACTTCTAAAAACTCTCTAAGCACAACCATGTGTGGATACAACCCAAATTTTGTTAGAATATTATATTTCAAGTAGAATTTATCTTGCGCAAGTTTTGAGTTTGCTAAAATGGGTTTTTTTTTTTTTTGGATTTGTGTGGGGGGGGGTAGTTTTTGGTGGAAATACGGCACGGACACCAAATTAGACCAATTAATTCTAATTGATTTTGTTGAACTTGATTGATTGTGATTGATGCTATTAGGTGATGATTTCTAGGTTTTGTTTATTAGTATCCCTCTCAAGTGTAGGAGACAGGTTGCCATCAATATGGAAACAAAAGGGATCTTTCTTGTCACTTGAGATGAAACTAATACTTTTGAGTTAGGAGGAATAATTTAATTTAGTAGACATGCACAATAAGATGAGCTCATATATTTACACTGTAGGGGTCGCCATGCATCAAAGATAACTGAAGAGGAAGAGGATGAAGAATGCCTCAAGGAGGAGGAGGATGGTTTATCTGGGACAGGAACCACACGGCTGGTGACTCAACCCTCTTGTATGTGTTCTGTCTTGTGCTCTCTGTTTATCTTTGTGCTAGAATTATCCTTATTAAGGTTGTCTTTAGGTAGTGATTGTACATTGTATTCTTTTTTTCTTTTTTTGTGTGCATATTTTATAAAATTTTGTTACTGATATGTGAATTAACTATTCTTAATGCAAAACATTTTCTTTGCCTTTTTCCTAATCCATTTTTTTACCTAAATTTCTGCTTTTGGCAGATTGTTTTCTTTTGTTCTTGTTCAATTTCTTCATTTTAAACAAGTACTAGTTTTAAATGATCTGGTGCTTTTGACAAAAGTGAGTTCTTGCTGAAGAATTCTATCTTTTTTGTATCCATTTTTTCTCCTGTCGGTGTTAGCTATCACCTACTATGTGCTAGTTTGAGAGGGTTTTCCCCCCTTCCTGATTTTGTTTTTTTTTTTTAGATTTATACATCTGTTGTAAGGACTTCTCCTGCCTATGATTATTATTTTTTCCAGTGCCAGGGTAGTTCAAATTTAGTGCTGATTTTTCTTTCTCTACTTATTCTTTTCTTAAGGTATTCAAGGGAAGATGAGGGACTACCAGCTTGCTGGGTTAAACTGGCTTATACGACTGTATGAGAATGGTATAAATGGAATCCTTGCAGATGAAATGGTATGCATTTAATTGTATATCTTAGAATCCATCCTTATTTTACTTGATGCCATTATTGGCCAATATCCTTTTGAGTCTTGGTCTTCCAAGCTGTGTTGTGTCACAAATGTTCTTGTATGACCATGTTCTGGTGTATAATTGACCCAAAGGATGGCTTTTTATGATAAACATAGTGATGAGTTGTTGATTTTTCCATCTAGGGGCTCGGTAAAACATTGCAAACCATCTCCTTATTGGGCTATTTGCACGAGTTCAGGGGAATTACAGGCCCTCATATGGTAGTTGCTCCGAAATCTACACTTGGAAACTGGATGAATGAGATTCGACGCTTCTGCCCAACTTTGCGGGCTGTAAAATTTCTTGGAAATCCTGATGAAAGGGTGAGTCATTTTATCTCTACCTGAATGAGTGAACTGTAGTTACCAGATCATCTTTTTGCTCAGTAATTTGTCTTTATTTTTTTGGCAGAAACACATACGAGAAGATTTACTGGTTGCTGGCAAGTTTGATGTCTGTGTCACAAGTTTTGAAATGGCAATCAAAGAGAAGTCCTCCTTACGTCGCTTTAGCTGGCGCTATATCATCATTGATGAAGCCCATCGGATCAAGAATGAGAATTCCCTCCTTTCAAAAACAATGAGGCTTTATAATACCAACTATCGCCTTCTCATCACAGGCACACCGCTTCAGGTATAAATTGTAATTTCATTGGCATATTGTGGATTTGTTGAAAACTTGACATGTTAGAAATTGCCGATCCATGCATGTTGAACTTGTGGGTAAATCTTGAAAATAGGCAGGGTTGTGTTGTTGGTAATGATGCAGATTTAAGGCAAATGGTCACCCTATATATGTACACGATATCTTCTATATGTGAAATTATGCCAAAGGTTAACATTAGATTTAAGATGGAAGTGTTCTGGTTCTGCAACCATTGCATTTTGTAGTTTTAACTTTCACAATTCCAAAATTTTAGGTTATAGAGAATATTAATACAAATTTTCCATGGGAATCTTTGGAGGTCAACCTGATGGAAGGAAAAGATCCAATGAACAGTGCTTTATTTTGTCATGTGTATCTTTTGTGATTGTCTCTAAGTCTAGTTTCTTATTGATCGTGATTATGATTTTTTTATTGTAAAATGTATCTTTGTGTTGGGCTTTATTTTTGTTAATTTATCCTGCTCCATATATGCCTTAACTTGGTCCTGAGAGTGTCATGGTTATTTTACGCCCTGAACTTTAGTTGCTTTCAATATCTTTTTTGGAGTTTGTGTTCTGTTTCTTTTTGTGGGTGATCACTTCTTGTTATCTGCTGGGACACTATTTTCTTTAATCTAAATGCAATGTTGTTTTCTTGTTGTGTAGAACAATCTCCATGAACTCTGGTCCCTTCTCAACTTTCTTCTGCCTGAGATATTTAGTTCTGCTGAAACTTTTGATGAATGGTTCCAAATTTCTGGTGAAAATGATCAGCAAGAAGTTGTCCAGCAGCTTCATAAGGTAGGTTAAAAACTTCTGATTAGGGAGTGTGTTTTATGTTATGTTTCTATCCTTCTCTCTCTCTGCCTCTCAAACACGCTTTATCTTTTAAGCTGATGACATAGCTTTTTGTTTTTTTCATTTAAAAGGTCCTCCGCCCTTTTCTCCTCCGAAGGTTGAAGTCAGATGTGGAGAAAGGTTTACCTCCAAAGAAGGAAACAATTCTTAAAGTCGGCATGTCACAAATGCAGAAACACTTTTATAGGGCTTTACTGCAGAAAGATCTCGAAGTTGTTAATGCTGGTGGAGAACGTAAGCGTCTTCTGAATATAGCAATGCAGCTGCGTAAATGCTGTAATCACCCATATCTTTTTCAAGGTGCTGAACCTGGCCCTCCATATTCTACCGGAGATCATCTTATTACAAATGCTGGTATGCTATATGTTCCACGTAATTTTGGGTTTCTAGTGTTTTTACATTGACAAATGATCAAACCTAATGGACAATCAATTTTCATTTGCAGGTAAAATGGTTTTATTGGATAAGTTGCTTCCGAAGCTGAAAGAGCGTGATTCTAGGGTCCTGATATTTTCCCAGGTAATTTTTCTTTAAAATTATTCTAATAATTATGTTGCTCATGACTGTGGTTGGCTTGATGATTTTATTTGCAGCAAATTCCTCTTTGGTAATGGATACATGCTTTGATATGCAGTGTTATTTTTTATTTTTCCTGTCTGATTGTGTGGTTGGTATTTGTTTTTATAATTCAGATGACGAGGCTGCTGGACATTCTTGAAGATTATTTAATGTTTCGTGGATACCTATATTGCCGGATTGATGGGAATACTGGTGGAGAAGATCGTGATGCTTCCATTGATGCTTTTAATAAGCCAGGGAGTGAGAAATTTGTTTTCTTATTATCAACTAGAGCTGGAGGCCTTGGTATTAATCTTGCTACAGCAGATGTTGTCATTCTTTATGATAGTGACTGGTGAGCATCCATCTTTATTTTGTGGAAGTTACTGTGGTGTGTGCATGTGCATTTCTTTTTTTTCTCTCTTTTTTTGCTGTTTTTGGTAGTTTTGTTGATGTTTGTGGTTTTCTCAGGAATCCCCAAGTTGATTTGCAAGCACAGGACCGTGCTCATAGGATTGGTCAAAAGAAAGAAGTTCAAGTTTTCCGGTTCTGCACAGAGGTTTGGATTTGTGTTTTATTAAATAACATATTAGAAGCTAGATGTAATAATTTTTAATCATCTTTGTGATTGTAAATGATTTATGGAACAGTATACTATTGAGGAAAAAGTTATTGAGAGGGCTTATAAAAAGCTAGCACTTGATGCTTTGGTGATCCAGCAAGGACGATTAGCAGAGCAGAAGAGTGAGCATTTTTTGTGTTAAAAGATTTTCCTTTTAGTGTCCTCTTTTTTTTTTTGGAGATAAATTTTTGTATTAAAAATTATACACATGCTTTTTTCTTCCTTGCAGCTGTTAATAAAGATGAACTACTACAGATGGTGAGGTTTGGTGCTGAAATGGTTTTCAGTTCCAAGGATAGTACAATTACAGATGAGGACATTGATAGAATAATTGCAAAAGGAGAAGAGGCAACTGCTGAGCTTGATGCTAAGATGAAGAAATTTACAGAAGATGCAATCAAATTTAAAATGGATGACAGTAAGTATATTTGTTTTCAAGAGTTTTTGCCTATAAGTATATACTTGTATACTTTTTGCTTTGCAATGATGATATAATTTTAAAATGTCTAGTGCTGATATTGATGTGGTTTTGTGCAGCTGCTGAATTGTACGACTTCGATGATGAGAAGGTAAAGGCAATTCTGTCATGTTTTGTTTGTCAACCAATATAGGTTCTTCAATTTGTACTTAGCTTGGTGTTGCTTTAAGGCTCACTTCATAACTTACTGCTGTCCATGCCTTTTGTTGTGGTGAAGGACGAGAACAAGGTTGATTTCAAGAAACTTGTTAGTGATAACTGGATTGAACCACCAAAGAGAGAGCGGAAACGAAAGTAATATCATTTTTTTGAGTTTTTATTTTTAGTGCATTTTAATGATTTTCAATCATTATATGAAATGATTTTTCCCCGTGTAGTTACTCAGAATCTGAGTATTTTAAGCAAACAATGCGCCAAGGTGGTCCGGCAAAACCGAAAGAGCCTCGGATTCCTCGGATGCCTCAATTGTAAGCACCTATTGAAACTCGTGTCAAAACTGCTGTTGTGTTCTCACCTGCTATGAAACCTATTTATTTGTTTATTTATCCTTTTCTTCTGTTGCTGGCAGGCATGATTTTCAGTTCTTTAACACTCAAAGGCTGAGTGAGCTGTATGAAAAAGAAGTGCGCTATCTGATGGTGGGTATCATTGAGCTCCTCCATATATGCTTTCTGCCTTGATAAAAGCCTAGTACATAATTGTTTGAAAGTTTCGTGTTTACGCATATTTATTTATTATTTGACAATATTTCAGCAAACACATCAAAAGAATCAGCTGAAAGACACAATAGATGTGGATGAACCTGAAGGTATTTGGGTATCTTCCATATGATTTGCATCTACCTGACTCTTTATGATCTTATTCCTTTTGCATTAAATCCTTCTCTAACTGGGTGTTAAAACATTTAGATGTAGGAGACCCATTGACCGCTGAAGAGCTCGAAGAAAAGGAGCGGCTATTAGAAGATGTGAGTGAGTGGATTATATGTTTCAGAAAAGATTTATGTTGGTCACCTTTTTCTAAGCTTGGCTATTGGCGCATTTCAGGGATTTTCTTCATGGAGTAGAAGAGATTTCAATACTTTCATCAGGGCTTGTGAGAAGTATGGCCGAAACGACATAAAAAGTATTGCTTCTGAAATGGAAGGGAAAACAGAGGAGGAAGTTGAAAGATACGCAAAGGTTTTTAAAGAAAGATACAAAGAGTTAAATGGTGAGTAATATTCAATTTTACACCATCACTTTAAGTTAAAATAAATTCTAATGGGAAGCAAATGTAAACTTCAATTATTGAGTTATGTACATAAAGTTCTCATATTGGGTTTTGGTAACATCTGTTGGCTTGAACGTCAACCTCTTTGACCTGAGATCACATGACATTTGTTGCTGTTCTTCAGTCCCCTAGTACGTGCAAAAATAATCCATTTATTTTTGCTATGGAAAAAAATTGTGTTTTGGTTTTGTTTTTGTTTTTGTTTTCTTCTGTTTGGCTAGGGGGAAGAGATTGTTTTAACTGGGTGGTTGAGCCATCTGTTATTGAAAGAGATGAGCTGCATTAGTGCCTGGTTTTGAGCTAAACTGCAGCACTGCTTGGTTGGCTCAGCTTCTTGAGTTGGTCTCCATTGTTTTTTTTTTTGGTGGGTTATAGGAAGACATAATATTTGTCATTGAAACTGATACAGATTGCAGTTGTTTCTGTACTTTGGTTAAGCTCTGTGAAAAGTGGTTGATATGGTAGAACTATTTACTGTCAATTTCATATGATCTCATTAAAACTTTGGTAGCATTGGATCTAATTGTTGTCTCTAAAATGATTCCTCCAGATTATGATAGGATCATTAAGAATATTGAAAGGGGGGAGGCTAGAATTTCTCGGAAGGATGAGATCATGAAAGCTATTGGGAAGAAGTTGGACCGGTACAAGAATCCATGGCTGGAACTCAAGATTCAGTATGGTCAGAACAAAGGGAAGTTGTACAATGAAGAATGTGATCGTTTCATGGTGTGCTTTCTTTGCAGAGTCTCTTCTTCCTCCACTCCCTTCCCTGTGTGAACTTTGGTGTATAGGTTCAATGTTCAATTATTTAAACACATTTTTTGCCTGCCACAATATGCAGATATGCATGGTTCACAAACTTGGGTATGGGAACTGGGATGAGTTGAAGGCTGCATTTCGCACATCACCCTTGTTTCGTTTTGATTGGTTTGTAAAGTCTCGCACAACTCAAGAACTTGCAAGGAGGTGTGATACACTAATTCGGTTGGTGGAGAAGGAAAACCAAGAGTACGATGAGAGGGAGAGACAAGCTCGTAAAGAGAAGAAGCTTGCCAAGGTTCAATTTGTTCCTGCCCAAACTTTTTAAAACACTATTATGCACATTCTTCTTAACTGGTTTCTGTCACACATTGGCTTCACCCACCTCCCTGACATGCATCCTTTCATATAATTCTTCCATTTATTTGATCAAGCAAATCTTCATCCATACGAATTTCTACATTTCACTACATCTAATACTTAAATAATGTACGTTTCAGAATTTGACACCATCAAAGCGAGCCCTGGCTAGGCAGAATGAGAGTCCCTCTTCCTTAAAGAAGCGGAAGCAATTGACCATGGATGACTACGTGACTTCAGTATGTTACTTTCTTTGCATGATTTACCAACTGTGTCATGATCTTGCTTTCTATTCATGTGGTAGTTACCAGTTATGGAATTACTGAAGCTAATTTTGTTCTTTTGGTTGCAGGGAAAGCGTAGGAAATGATATTGAAATATAAAATTAAGAAATTTTTTGGGGGATGAACCCCCCTTTAAATTACGGTGTAGCGGTAGTGTGGGCAAGGAGTGGCTCTAGTATGCGCACTAGTTTGTTATATCCCCGTGTTTTTGGATCAGGGTTCAGAATTCATCATCTCACTGATGGAATTGGTAATATATTAGAGAGTTTTGGAATTTGTATAAATGAAACAACTCCAGTATTTTGTTCCTTGTAGTTGATTTTAGCTGGTCATCTAATGAAATATACTGTATTAGCTGCTTAAGGCTATTCCCCCAATTTTTCAATCTGGATGTAAATATTTCTTTTTGTTTGTGGCTGCTGGGATTTGAGGGCATTCGGTTGGTCGAGGGTCCCAAATTGCAGCCCTTGTCTCCTGAATAGTTTACAAGCACCCAAAGTCAAATCCAACTCCCGGAACCAACCAGCAATAGAGTGCCCACTCTCAACTAGTTTCCTGGAATTTTACTAATCTATCAAATTAAAAAGTTTAGTCAGAGGAGAAAAAACACTGCTTCAAGTTCCAGGTACAGTCGCCATGTCTAAGCTAGGAATGCCACCAATGGCACATTCAACCGCTTCTAACATTTTGATTCAAATGGTTTTCAGAATAAAATTATTGAAGTGCGTCATCTATATTCTCATCATTAGGGAGCTCATTATTTCGCATTATTAACAGGATCTGACAGCAGATATATTTGTTGGGTTGTCTATTGTCCTTTCGCATCTTTTCATAAGCTATTCCTATCAGCGTGGTACATTAGCCGTAGTAGTATGTACTCTTGTGAGTTCTTTCTATGGAGTGGACAACAAAATCTCACTATTTCATATGATCTACCATTTATCGAGATCTGCCATAACTCAGAACGAAGGCAACATTATGAGACTTTGTTGTGAGCCTTTCAGTCTATAGGCTGCATCACTCCTACGATACGAGGTTGCTACATTCTATTTTCCAGGTTTCAATATTGGGCCGTGTAAGTAAGTTGATCTAAAGACGACCTCTTAAGTTCTAATTGTCAAATGAGGATTCCAATTGAATTCCATTACATTCCTTAATACAACATGGCAGTTCGACTGGTTCTCTGAAATGTTTGCCATTCAACAAAGTTGACAGGTTACAGCACCGCGTATCAGCTTTGAACTGCGTTCTCAACAAATGGCATTTTCACTATTTTAAATTTTTAATTCCATTCATGAGAGATCATTACATGAGAGCAATAAGATCAAACCTTTCTGTATAAGCCGAAAACATAACTCAAATCCATATACCTATGAAAGTACAAGATGTAACTGAGACCCACACCAAACCCACTAAGCTTCCCCGTGTACAGACAATATAATAATATGGGGGCAAAAATTAGACATCTTCATGGCTCTCTGTAACAGACTCCTGAAATTCCTAGATACATAGATGAACATGTTGCAGACAACATTATGCTGAGGGGTTACATCTAAATGCCCCATATCCCCCTCTCCGCTGTTCCATCTAACTGTGATTCCTTCCATTACCACATAATTACGCATCGTTCAGTTTCTGTACTCAACAACAAGAATGATATAAGACAAGCAACAAAAGACAAGGTTGGATACAAGACCCCCTTTATTTCCTGGGTGGACATGGAAACCAAGAAATTAAAGGATGATTCATCTTGCACATTCTCTTTCTTTATGATTACTCCCAATGCAACATTTCCTCCCCAGAAGACTCATGTAAAATGACTTGGAGCTTTAGCGTATTTACTCATATGTACCATCGAAGCTACCCATCGCATTTGCCCGCTTCTTCTCTCTCCAATTCTCACCCCATACTTTTGCCTCAGCCACAGCACGCTCTCTATCTAAATCACGATTCCTTGGTGTTTCCCTTGCTCTCCCAGTACCTACGGGGCTATCTCTCTGAGATTCATGTCGCTCTAACTCATCCAAACCCAATTTTCTCCCAGAACCACCACCGGTTTCAATCCTGGCCAATGCTGTGCCAGTACTTGATTCCCTTGCATCTCTCTTTCTGAAATCAGGTGAATTTTTATGAGTAGAAGGCGAACCAAGCCGCCCACGATCTTCTGGGCTATCCAACCCATCTGCCATGCCCCTCCTTTCATCCCTGCTCCTAGGAGTAGATGGACCGACTCTGTTATTTTGAGCAGCCGCAGCAATGGGGTCATATGTTTGGGAGGCTAAATATGTGAGAGCAGTCACAACATCCCCTATTAGAGGCCTGGTAGCAGCTTGTTCCTGCAAACACATGGCTGCAACTGCAAGAGCTTGGTAGAGTCCTCGCATCGGATAACGACCTTTCAGTAGTGGATCAGCCATTTTGGGAAATTTTCTACGATCCTTGAAAAGTGGTCGTGCCTACAAATACCACATACCACATGATTTTTTTTTTTTTTTTTTTTAAAGGAAAGGAAAGAAAGAGAATTTAATCTTATTCAATTCAATGAATCATTAAAAAACTAATCACCAAGCCATTATTCATTGATGTAATCTTAAGAAGTCTTTCAAACTGACAAAAATGTACTTACCCAAGCAACAAGATTATGCTCTCCAGGAGCCCGAGTATTATCAATTGCCTTGCGCCCTGTTATAAGTTCAAGAAAGACAACTCCAAAACTATAGACATCAGACTTTAGAGTGAGTTGACCTGTCATAGCATATTCCGGAGCACAATACCCATATGTCCCCATGACACGTGTGGACACATGAGTCTTATCACCAACAGGACCTAGTTTCGCAAGTCCAAAATCTGATAGCTTAGGGTGATATCCCTCATCAAGAAGGATGTTGGATGATTTTAAGTCTCTGTATATGACAGGAGGATTTGCTTTATCATGCAAATATTCCAACCCCTTAGCTGCACCTGCTGCAATCTTCATCCTTGTATTCCAGTCCAGGGGCTCCTTGTCCGGCGGAATATCTAAAAATCAAATTTGAAAAAAAAAAATGTAATCAGGGTAGTTTGCAGAAAGTTTGGATGTGTAATTTGAATTTGAGCCTGGTATATAAGTATTGAAGGAAAGTAGAAGTGAACAATAGTCACTGGAAAAAAAAAAACACACAGTTGGTGCAGCTCTTGTGGAACTCTAAAGCATTCAAGTGGTAATCATGAAATGAAGTATCATTCAACAATAGAGGTAAAAGTTTTGATTCTAAAAAACTAGACTATCATGAGTGGAAAGAAATCATTACAAATTAGCCTACAGGTATTTAAAAGTATCTTAATTACATACTATTCCCCCGCCATCTTTTGTCAAAACTATTGCAGTGTCAGAGACATGGGTTGAATTGTTAGATTTCATTATCTAAAAACAATGAAGCAAAGACATAGAGTGGATTTGTACTTGTCTCATATTCGATTGTTTCATTTATTCACTCAACAGGATCACCAGGAAATACACTTCCCCAATAGCTGATCCTGGAATATATTCAAATAGGAGTGACCCAATTCATCAATGAAGTGCTTGACATGCAAGGTTGTGTTTGTATGTGAACATATGCATGTGTGCTTAACTGCATGGAATTATATCCTTTGCTGCAGAAGTGATCTAAAGATACTTATTGGGATAAAAAGTTTTTTTTTATAATAGGATTCAAAATGTGTAAGGTGGACAAGTGGAAATACAAGAAATGATAGGATTCGAAACAAGGAAATTCGCTTAAAGATAGGAGTGGTCCCTATTGATGAAAAGATGTGGAAGGGTCGCTTAAAATGATTTGGTCATGTGCAGAGGTAAGTGATTAAAGCAATAGTGAGGAAAACTATTCTGATTCAAGTCGAGAGAATGAAAAATATATTTTTTTTAAAAAGGTCAAAGAAGATCCAAAATAACATTAGAAGTAGTAAAAAAAGGGCATGTCAATTAAGGAGATAATAGAGTATGACTTTGGATATATGATAGAATAGTGGAAAATAACGCATGTGGTCGATCCTAATTAGTTGTTGAGGATCCATAGCTGGCTTAAAAATTTTGGGACTAAGGCTTCTTGTTGTATATTTAAAAAAATCATCATCTCATTAATGACAAACACCAGTAATTATCAGTGAACGAAGCTTTATTTCATGTATACTTACATACACATACATAATCTATAAATATGTATGCATATATTGTTAGCTTCGAAAAAGTGCGTTCAAGCTGTGTTTTGAAAAGTTGAACCCAAATCTCTCACCAAATAGTTCATATTTCCAGAGATGAATGAAAATTAATTTAAAGCGTACAAAGCTATAAAAACAACTATTTTATCCCCTCTTCACTTCGTTAGGCAAGTGTAAACATAAGTTTTAAGGTTGACATAAAGCCTATAGTCAGACAGCTTTAACTACAGCCATTTATAAAAGAATCCTTGGCAAGCATGTCTTATCTTTTTTTTAGGCTAGCTCTTGTCCTTAGACACATATGCTTCTTTTTCCCACTCTAAACCCCTGATATCTCCCTGCACATGGTAGCACTGCATTTGAAAAATCTCCTAATCCTATCCCAGATATGAGCTGCATTAAAACTTCTTACATATGCATGCACTTCTAATTCTGCATTTTCCCTTTCCCATTTTCACTCATTCATTTTATTATCTTCATTTTGGCTACAGTTATTTCTGGATGATTACTCACTAGCCAATACTTCAGACCATAACAAATAACTGTCAATGTAGCACTAAATTCCAAAAAAAAGATTCCCCCTTTTTTCCTTTTTAATCACGTGGTGGCTAGATTAACAGTCTCCTGTCAAACTAGAATGGATGATTGATATAAAAGGAGACAATCTCTTTTACACTACAATAGCAGATTGATTTTCAGGTCAAAGAACAAAAGAGGTCATGTAGCTTCATATTGAAATTACATATATGGTTTTCAAAAAAACTATCAGAACTCTGGTTTTATAACACAAATATTTGGAAAAGAAGTTCAAAAAGTCAGTTTCTAGAATAGAAATTTTGTAATCCCAAGACAACAGGGAGAAAAGAAAGTTCGTTACAGAGGAATAAATGATTAGACAAATATTCCATGTTACCCAAAGTGAGAATTAGAAGACCAGTTTTACTTGAGAAAAAGGAAGAAAATGGGCAACAGAAGCACAAGTACAGGCCATTAAATGATCATTTGAGGTGACGAAATGCAAAAAATCAGCAGCCACATTCAAGCAGTTGTTACAAACAGGAGAACATATGTTCTTTATGAAAATATGCAGCTAAATGCAAGTGGTTGTTATTTAGAAGAAAATTATATGGTATGTATAAAGATATGTTCCATAACAGCCATAATATCGAACCCACAGGCTCACAATATCTAACCAAAGTTTCCATGTGGTATCCCCATGAACTTGACATTACCAGCACCACCTAAGGTGTAAACTAGTTGAATGCTTTTACAAGAACAACCAAGTATAAATGGTATCAACAATGATCTTGAGCATTGCTTACCAATGAGCTATGGCTCAAATGGGACTTCTTCCTCTCTTAACATAATCAACTCTTTAAATCATTTCAATTTGTCACTATAAACAATAAGTAATTAAAATCCACATAAGTTGTATTTAGAACCTATTTGGACATAAAAAATCCTTTAACAAATTGTTTTTTGGTGTGTATGTGTGTAGCACACACATACACACCAAAAAACAAAACTTTCAAATTAACTTTAAAATTCCTAATCAACAACTACAGTTTAAAGAACATGTGATCATTCTGTCATTTTTTTTTGCAATAAAATACCACCCAGTGTTCATGTCACTGGTCTTTTGGTGCCCAAAAAGTCCTAGGTGCAATTTACTTGGTTTTTTGGTACTTTTAGTTAATAGTGATTTTCTGAGGAGGTGAAATGAAATTTTTTTTTTTTTTTTTTTTTTTAAATCAAGGTTTTAATTGAAGCTTTTAAAAATCTATGGTTTAATTTGATATCTCTTCAAAGTTCAAACTTGATGGGAAACTATGTATATATATGCGTATATAGGTCAACCAGACATTTATCATTAACTTAAACTTTTTCAACAAGATCTGTATTTCTTCTGGTTTATAAAATAAACATGCTTTCAGTTGATTGATTTGACATCAACAACCTTTTTTTTTCATTTTCCCAGGAAAAAATCTCCGTGCATGCTTTCAACCCACCAATTACCGCTATTATGCTGCCAAATTCAACCCACAATATTTCCACTAGTGCTATTAATTGCCATAATATGCCAGCCGACGACCACTATGAGTCAAAATCAACTACCAATGCTGTTTTCAGGTTTATAATTCTATGGCAATTCAAGTACAATTAGTTTTCAATCAAAAAATTATATTCCACCAGTCTCAACAGCTCTATCATTTCCATAGTCAACCTTCTTTCCCTTCATGGGCTTTGTTTTTTTTTTTTTAATAGGTAAATAGGTAGAGGGGGCTGGTGGAGTTCTAACCCCAGTGCCCAAGCACCACAAAAGGTACCAGAACCACTAGATATCCCTTGAAACCCCCTTCATGGCCTTTAAAATATGCCTTGAAGAAACACCTTGAGTGTTCAAAGCACTTGCCACTTTGTTATTCTGTCAAAAGAATGTCTTTTGAGACTCTTCACAGGGTTCTCTCCAAACTATACTGATCAATTATTTATTAACCAATGGAGGTCCCATTCGACCTGTGGTCTACAAAAGGGCAGCTGAGTCTTTGAAATCCCCCTTCTTGGTGAGAGTGGGATTTCCCTTCTTTTTTAGTTGTCCATTCTCAATTCAATCTACTATTTCCAAAATAAAGTTATATGCCTCACACAACATTCCCCAGAAGAAGAAATCTATCACTTAAGTTATAGGCCACTAATTATGGCAGAAAATCTTCCCTTTTTCAATGAAATAGTTACACACACACCCAATGGATCTGAACCCACAACCTCAACCTCCACCTAGAGTAAAGATACTAGTTTGAGCTATAGCTCATTGGCAAAAATCATCCTCCCCCCTTCCCTCTCTCATGTAGAGTTGCAATGAGGAAAAAGTATCATTAAGGGAAGGGAAATCACCAATAAAAAAAAGGAAAGAAAAATACTTTTAGTGTGACTGATATGATGCACACAGAATTCTAAAGCAGTTCAGTCCAATGCTACTGGCACACTATTGTAGATTTTTATTTTTTGAGAAGTCACACTATTGTAGATGTTTATGGGTTTGAATTGTAACAATAAAAAAACATAGGCAGTTTGAATTGTAGCCATGTATTCTACCAGGTACCACTATTATCACTGACCTTCTGATTCATTGGTATACAATCCCACCAGAAAATGCAAGCAAAGAAACAAAAACACTGCCAATTTTGTTAATTACTAGTTTACTACTATAATACTGCTGACCTACAACTAAAATCACAATTAATTTATAATTAATTAATAGTCTCACCATAACATCATAGATTTATTTATTTGAAGAGCAATCCAACCCCTTTGCACTTTCAAAGTCACCCATACAAACATGCAATACATAGTCACAGGACATAAATATATGGTGCAGATACTTTAAAATGACAACAATACGGAGGTTTTCACTTCCAAGTCTTGTACATAACAATCATCAACCAAACCACTGTTTAATAAATGCTCTAAATCTCTAATCTAATGACGATTTGTACTATATCTGAATTAGGTGCAAAAGGTTCCTCAAGTTGTATTATAGACATTAAAGGAAGGAAATCTAACCATGTAAATGATCCTCCAAGGACCCCAATGGCATAAACTCATAAACAAGGAGGCGTTGGTCTCCATCAGCACAATAACCAATCAAGTTGACAAGGTTTGGGTGGTGTAAGAGGCTAAGCATGAGAACCTCCACTAAAAATTCTCGATTTCCTTGTAAACCATTTCTGTCGAGCTGTTTCACAGCAACTACCTGCAAAAATAATTTAAAATCAAAGACCTGACAAGCCAGATTGAAGCAAATTAGCTTTCAAGGAATGAATTTGGTTTTTCTGAAATCAGTGATTAATGATTTTTGGCAATATCATACCACAGATGAAGCTTAAAGGGCCAAAATAGAACAATGTAGAAGTATCTATGTCAAATGAGATCCAAAATCTAACACATAGTGTAGATTATTTTAGGCCATACATTGAATATGTTAATAGATGAGGCATCCATTATAACTGATCACAAATTACCTGTCCAGTGCTCTCCAACCGACCTTTATAGACATGTCCAAAACCGCCTTCACCCAGTAAACTTTCTGGCCTAAAGTTCTTTGTTGCCGCTGCAAGTTCCCGAAATGTAAATGTTTGTGCTGCAATATGTGCTGTTGGTCCATCTTTTGGAATAACTGGTTCCTTCTTAGCATCTGAACCACTTCTAGATTTTGATTTGTCTGTAGAAATAAGTGAATTACATACAATCCAGTGAATAGGAAAAACATAGGTAAAGCCATATTTAAGCTAGAAAATAAAATTAAAAATACCTCAAGGACATGTTGGTAAAGTTGTGTAACATTATCCAGTAACCTAAGGGCATGGATTCTTGAAAATAACAGCTGGAGGAAAATTCTTGAAAATAATAGCTGGAGGAACCTATAAGTTTCTACATTGCAGTTTACTAGCAAACACTTCAGGAAATTATTAATATCACTCATGAATGCCAAATTTTACAGCAGAAAACATCATTTTTGGATATTCTATTGATACTGAGTAATCCACACTAGTACCGTGCCAAAGAAAATTGGTTATGAATATAGCCTTTTCAATAATAATTTTCCAAATTCAAGCTTAACATACTATTTACTATTGCGCCATAGATTCTTTGCAGTTTGCAGTCAAAGTTTTCACCTTTTTAGTTTTTTTGCCAGACAATTAAAAATTCTCACTCAAAATTCACTAACTAGCATCTGTATATGTCCTACATTTGAAGCTTATGAACCAGTAGAAACTGACAACAATTTTTTTTTTTTTTTAAAGCAAGCAAGCAGGAAAAATGTTTGAAATTTTAAGAACCAAGACCAGATCTCCAAAATTGTTCTCGATACAACTCCATAAATATAAAATTCAGACAATAAATACAAGCAACAATCATCATTTAACTGTAACAGTCAAACCATAATAAGAGCACCAAATTTAGCAAACCAGCCAAACCAGACTTAACAACCACCGATGCATCAGATCAAAGTGGCAACAAATTCTGACACCAACCCATCATCAAAACATTCAACCATTACCAAAAACAAAAGGCAAAAATTCCACAGAAAAAAAGAAAAGAAAAGAAAAGCTTACCCAGTTATCAAAACTAACCAAACAACCCAAAAAAGAAAAAAGAAAACAAAAAGAATTCAAGACAACAAATTTACCTGAACTAACCCTGCTCACATGATGAGATTGAGTTGAACCATCTTTTATTGAATCTTTCTTGGTCACTTCCTTTACATCACTTCCCTCACTGTTGGATGATCCAAAACAAGGAAAACACCCACCCATATCAAATCCAAACACAAATCAAAGCCACACCCACAAAACCCAGTAAAGTATAGCTCACATAACACATAAACACACTCAAAATTCTCCAACTTTATCACTCTTCATCTTTCTTACACCAAACCCCATCACAGATATTCAACTCAAGACTCAGTCTTTCTCTCTCTTACTCACTAAGACACTCTCTCTCTCTTGGATTTTTAGTGCTCATTAAAGGGAAAGATCGAGACCAACATGTCCAAAAAAGCAGATCAACAAATCGAAGAAACTGATGATGTGGTGGAAGAGAAGGTAAAGAAAGAGAAAAAAAAAAACACCAAAACCAAAAATTAAAAAGGAAATTTTTTTAAAGTAAATAACATTATTTTAAGGAAATATAAAAGAGGCTGACTAAAGGGGTTTAAATTTTAAAAGTGAAATTAAATTATAAATTAATTATTTGATAAACAATTAGATAACAAGGAATAAGTGAAAAATACTGAGTAAGATACCCACTACAACTTTTTTTGCTTTTTTTTTTTTTTTTTTTTTTTTTTTTGCTTTTTAACTTTTTACCCTTTGAAATGCGAGAAAATTACGGCAATAATCATCATGGTCGGAGTACGGGTCCCACCTTATAGATGGTCCACACTTGTAATAGGAGAGAATGAGCGATCTTATATGCACCCAAAAAAATATATATATATTCACTAATTTCTATAAAAAAAAATCACTAATGTTTTTATAAATAAGTTTGTCTCGAATTACCATTGACATTTTTTATTTTTACGATAAATAATATACTATAACAACAATTTTGAAGTCTATTATCAAAAATTTTGTATAAACTTTCTCAAAAAAAAAAAAAAAAAAAAAACCACAACTAAATCCTATAATATTTTTCGCAGCAAATTTATTTTAAGTTATAGGTGTATTATCTTATTTTAGTTTATTTTGACAATAGTGAAGTTGCACTTCAACTTGCTATAAAAATGTTAGTGGAATTTTTTGTTATGATAATAAAAGAAATTATAAGTTATAAGTGACTTATGGTAAAGAGAAATGTTATGTGCATAATATTTTCACAACAAATTATAAATGATAAGTTGTTTTTTTAGAATCATAGACGATAAGTTATTACTGATTCTAATTTGATCTCATTACTTAAATTACTTTTCTACTTATCAATAACAGCGTGTAACAACTTACCGTTTAAAATTTGTTATGAAAATGTTATAAATATAACATTTATCTATTTGTATATAAATTATGAATAGTTTTTTTTTTTTTTTTCCAGAGTGAAAAAATAAAACAACAAAAGTTTGGCACAACAAATTTTACACGGTTAGAATATATATGTAGTGATCAATATATAATAACTATAACGGGAGCGCCACACCCTTGTCACAATGATTTACTGCAAACTGTGGCAAATAAGTTATAATTAGTGTCTGTTTGGCTACCAATTAAAAAGTCAGCTTATTTTTGTTACTATTTATGGACCCCACTGTACTTTTTGGTATCATTCATAGGTCATACTATACTATTTCAGCTAATTTTTATTTTTATCTATAATACTTTCAATAAAAAAATTTTAATTTTAGCAAAATAATCAGATTCCAAACATACCTCTAAAGGATAGTCCTAGAATTACTTATAACGGTGACGTAAGGTGCGTTTGGGAAACGTGTTTTGTGCTTCATATGTCTGTGTCTGGTTGATTTTTTTTTTTAAGTCCAGCGCCTCTTACACTGTTCATGGGACATAAACAGTGCGATTGAGCATATGCACAACATTTTCAAACATGAACAATAATTTTTTATTATTTTTAATTTTTAGTTTTCAACAAAATAAACGGTAATATTTATGAGATTGAGAAGGGTAAAGATTGTGTGCGGTTAGCAGTAATTTAGTATGGACAGTATCTGGCTCTGGAGGTGTTGGATTGGGACGGTGATGGCTGTGTTAGGTGTCACGTCACGGTGTTTGATCCAACGCCTCTGAGACTCGAGGGCTCCAGGAGAATTTGAATTTTTCAAATTGTTGTTGAAAAAGTTCGTTCCTCTTCCTCCTTTCCTTTTTCTTGGTAAGTAATTTTGTTTATAAGAATAAAATATATATATATATATATATATATATATATAAATCCAAGCATGCCCAGTGCACTGGGCTTTTTCGGTGAATTTGTCAAGCTCAATTACCAACTTGTTTTACCATGGTAAATAAATGTAAAAGTTTTTTTTTTTTTTTCCAAGTTTCTTGTCTTTTAAGATCCAAGGTGGCTGTATTTGGGAGAATGGTTTGAATCTGAGTTTGATTTCAAGGTTCCTTTTAGCACTACTAATTCAAAGTTCAAACAAAAGAAAAAATTGATAAAAATCATAAATGCCCAAAAATAATTGGTCATAATTCCTAGTCATATCATATAAGAGTATATGGGAAAGTAAGACGGTGTTTGGTACATGTGTTTTGTTATTTGAAAACATGTGGGTGAAAAAATATATGAAAATACGCATAATATTATTTAAAAATTGAAAATGCGTGTTTAAGTGAGTGTACCTAACACCCCCTAAACCTTTAAATGAGGCTATTTATTGTTGGATGTGAAACTTCTATTTGCAAGTCATGCATATTCTTTTGCTTCCCCGTTGAAATGAAAACCCTGGTAAAAAAAATCTCCAATAATAATGCATCTTTTATCCATATAAGAGGCTCTTAAACCAGATTCTCCTCCTTATCAAGAAACCCAAAAAACTGATATTATAATTTTGTGTTTGAGTAGCTTTACTTGTTAATTAATATATTTAACACAAAAAATTTACAAGACTAAATTAAAATTTATTAAATTGAAATCTTTCTCTCCCTTTATGGTTAAATTAAATTGGGGAGAGAATCAAACCGTAAACCTCACGATTGCGTCTATTTCAATCGTAATGTAAATATATAGGAAATTATAAACTAATTTATCTTTATTAATAAAGATTATGCCTCAGTGCATTTAGGTAGGTACCATTGTACCAAAGCATCTAATATTCTGTATGAAGTAATTGGCAAGTATCACATCAAAAAATAAAAAACGGCATGTAAGTATGTTTAACATGTGAAGTATTACAATGCACAATTTTATTTATTTTTTACATGTTAATAAAAGTTGGGACTTGGAGAGTGGAATATATATATATATATATATATTTATATATATTCTCTGCACTCACTCCCTAATAAGGCTGCTCCAATAGACAAAAGCCATTAGATGCTATCTCATCTACTTAGAATACTCAACCATGGGTTCAACGGGACCTAAGGTTTTGAATCTAAAAATTTGATTCCATTGCCACTACCTACGCTTGAGATTGAAGTGAGACCTCGCAGACAAAACAGGACACACACACAAAGGCATGTGCTTGTGTCCTGTAATAAAAGAAAGAAAATGCGATGGGCACACGGTTGGGTCAGCATTTTTCCATTGTCAAACCACCACGTGATAGCATCCAACCCAAATAGTCCACATAGTGTCAATTGGACCCCCTTTTTTTTATATATACATATAAAATTTGAGATTGGTATAGTCCATAATGTGTGGAGGAAATTATGGATTTTAGCCAGTCTATATTGCAATGGATCAGATAAGTTTTCTTTTCTTTTTTTTTTTTTTTTTTTTTGGTTTATATTGCAATGGATCAGATAAGTTTTCACCACCCTATAGCAATAGCTATTGTATATTGCTTCCGTAGTGTTAGTTCAAAATGTACTCAAGCACCCACTTCAATCAATCAATGTGATTGAGGAAGAAGAAGCCTTCTTCTTCTTCTTTTTTTCTTTTAATACATGTACCATAGAATTTCAGTTTATAGTGTTTGCTTAGTAATAATTTATTTCTATTATTAAGACAAGACATTAATTAATTTTTTGGTGTACGCAAAATTTAAATTTTAAATTTCTTATTGGAGAATAAAAGATTCTACTAGTTGAATTAACTAGAATCTACAAAAAAAAAAAAACAATTTTATATATCTGATACATGTATCATTCATTTCTCTTGTAGCAACACAAGTTCTGCCTAATTATGAGGTTCACATAATGACATAATTGTAGGCCTCATATACATGAGAGACAATGCATATTTGAATATGGATATATTATACGTGAGATAATTATTATTAATTGAAGAGATAGAAAAATAATGAGAATATTGTTTACTATGTTGCTAAGAAAGGGAAAAAAAATTATTGCTCTCAAAGTTAATTAGGTTCGTTTGTTTTAGCTTAGATGTTAATTTATTTTCACCTTTTTTTTTTGAGAAAGAATTTATTTTCACATTGGGTTTGTGTATAATTAAAAAAAAAAAAGAACTTTGTTATTACACTACCTAGACAAGATAAGTTAATTTTTTTTTTGAAGAGGACAAAATAAGTTAATTAAAATAAACTCATCCAAGTAATTTTTTATATTTCATTGCTTGTGACTTTTTATTTGAGGATAAATTTTTTTATTAGTTTGCTAGAACCTACAAGGAAAAACTATTTTATATATCTGATATATGTATCATTCATTCCTCTCATAATAATACAAGTCCTATGTAATTGTGGAATTCAAATCTTCTATCACACTCTTCTTACTCCGTTATATACTCCAAAAATAAAAACATACCACATTTCCATTTATTTTATTAAATGTTAAATTTATGTCTTTTATTATTTCAATTACCTAAATATGATGAGTTATTTATTTATTTATTTTAAAAAATTGGAATAATAGAAGACATAAATCTAACATTTAATAAAATAGATGAATATGTGACATGTTTTTTTTGTAGAGTATATAATGGAGTAGGAATAGTGAGGCAGAAGATTTGGACTCATAATTATGAGGTTCATATAATAACATAATTACAGGTCTTGTATACATGAAAGATACGATGCATATTTGAATATGGATATATTATACATGAGATAATTATTATTAATGGAAGAGATAGAAAAATAATGAGAATATTGTTTACTCTATTTGTGTTGCTTAAAAAGGAAAAAATAAAATTATTGCTCTCAAAGTTAATTAGGTTCGTTTGCTTTAGCTTAGATATCAATTTATTTTCACATTCGGTTTATGTATAATTAAAAAAAAAACTATATTAATACACCACCTCAACAAAATAAGTTACTTAAAATAAACTCTTCCAAGTAATTTTTTAATATTCATTGCTTGTGGCTTTCAATTATTAATTTATTATTATAGTCTATTTATAGTTGATTGATGTTAATTAGTATATAAATTATGGGTTGGGTTCAAGTTACATCTGGTGTAACTCTAAGCAATGTTACACCACTCAATATTTTTTAATTGGATGAGAATATTAACAAATCTACCGTTAGATTACATTATCTTCGTATATTCTTCATACTTGCAAAATTTCAAGGTGATCAAAAATTAATAGTCATGTCATCAATTAATTGTTAAAATTCAAATTTTTTAGTTAAAAAATTCAAATTTTTCAAATAGTTTAAAATAATGCATAAGAGCAAAGATGAATTTAACGGTTAGATTTTTAAAATATTAATTCAATAAGAAGTTATTGAATATTACTTAGAGTTACACGAAATGTAACTTGATCCCAACTCATAAATTATTTACTATATTTGCCAAATGGGGAGTATTTATCCTCTCACATATTCCTTGATATGATCACTTTACTGTTGACCGACTTGAAATGATAAGCAGTCTGCATTGTTTATTATTTTAAAAACTCATTCGACCTCTAGTGTGCCTTTGATTCCAAGGTCATTTTTCTTTTTCTTTTTTTAAATCACATTAAAACTTTTTGTTCTTTTAAACGATGGGTCCAAAGCAGAACAACTCCTACAATTTTATAGCTTCTTAATTAAACTATAATATATGTATCAATGTACCATCAATTACCATGGAAACTATTGAAATATTTATTGCATTTTGGATTAATTTGTGATGATCAAAGAGAAAACTCATGGTAAACTATTAAAAGTATCTGCATCTATATTAGTATTTATTTAAGAAAAAGTAATTCATCAATGAAACAAATGGGTAAGGCAATCAAATAGGCTCACACCCCAATGAATCAGCATTCCATAAAAAGAAGCAAATGTGAGAAGTAAAAAAAAACCAACTGATGGCTATCTAATATTATTTTCTTAGTGTATCTTATTAGTATTATTATTATATATTAATTTATTTACTAAATGAGTGTGACTGATCATTATGTCTATATAGTATATACAAATATATATATATATATATATATATTTTCGTATTACATGCTTCTAGTCTTTCAAACATGAATGCCAAAAGAAATTTCTCACATGATTCATGTGGCACTAAAGCTTATAGATGGTAAAGTACAATAATATAATAACAAAATTGACAAAGCAAATGCTAGGACCAGTGTCGGTCCTCAATGACAATATTTACATTGTCCAATCTTGTCTGTCGGATAGTCTCAAACATTTTACCTAACATAATCATCAATTTTCCAAACTTTGTCTTTCCAAATTCCCAATTAACAAAAACTAAAAATTGCATAAATATTGATAAAAATATATAAAGTGGGTTTTCCAAGCTTTTTACAAAGTTCATTAAAAAACGTACCACCATGTCTGCTTGGATCTGGCGGGACTTGTCACTCTTCAGATTGTAATTTGACAAGTCTGGCTTAATTCCTCCTTGAAGTTCGTGCTAGTGTATGAGCACCAATATGCTTTTCAATTATTGGTACTCCATGTCCTTGTACACACTTCTACTATAAACCTTTAACATGTTTAAAATGCAATATTAGAAATGCATTGGAATCTTTAAAATGGTCCATGGTCATTTTGTATATTGACGCCTGTTCTGTTTGTTAAGGTGCTTTCTTTCCACATTTTTGCTTTTTTGTTTTTGTTTTTATGGTCTTTATGGTGGCTAAGTGCTTCCAATGATATCAATTTTAATGTAAGTAGAAGGATATAAATAAATGTTCTAAACCATGGAGAAGTTGAGGTTTTAACAATTAATATTGGGCTATTGCAAACCGGCCGGGAGAGGAAGAATGAGTTGATATATATTCTCTGAAATTAAATCACAATAATTAATAGTTGGAATTGGAGAAGAAAATTACTTTCTTCCATACAGAGCATGTTCATATGGTGTTGCCCCCATCACTCTATTAGTCTGCCTTCCTCTAAAAAGACAATACACAAACTTTCACCCAAGTCACCATCCTTATTCGTTTGAAATCTCACGTAGCATGCCAGTAATAATATGGTCTATTATTGGCATTTCATCCACAAATCTGTGAAGTTAGATGTGAAAGTCAAATCTCCTCATTTTTCACTTAACACCCCCCCCCCCCCCAAAAAAAAGAAAAAAAAGAGAGAGAGAGAAATCCAACATAACACATCCAAATAACCCTTGAAAGAAAATTACATTTTTTCCAAAAATCGTAGCAATGCATCCGAATAAATTAGTTGGTTTTACTTTAGATTGGGAGAATAGATTTCAAGATAGATATAAAGGGTCAATTAAAGGACATCAGTGTGGTGTCCACTAGTGCACCATTCCTTTAAGCTTGTTATTCGATATTTGAATGAGAAATCGATGTGATTTTTAGATAAGTTTTATCACATGCCTTTTTTCTCTACTCACTCTTTACTTTAAAGTTGTTTTCTTGAAATTCATTGTGAAAAACGGTTTTCCTTAATTCCCGCTACTGTGAGTTATGAGATATAATGGTCAGCAACAATTGGCATTGATTTCAAAGTTATTAGTTTGAACATTTATTAGTTTCTTATAGGGGTGTGCAGAAAACCCACCGACCCACTAAACCTGACCCGACCCGTCAGGTTGGGTCGGTTTTTAGGGCTTGGTGGGTTGGGTTGGGTTATATTTTTTTTTTTTTGTAGCGGGTCGGGTTATAAATTTTTTTTTTGTAGCGGGTCGGGTTGAGTTTGGGTCATAAAATTACAAACCCGACTCGACTCACACATATTTTAATATATATTTAAAATATATTATATATTTAATAAATATTTTTTTAAAGTTAAAACCTAGTAATATATAATATAAAATATATTATATTATATAAAATAAAATCCTACAAACATATATAATATAAAATCTTATTACTTTCTTTAATATATATTTAAATATATTATATAATTAATAAAAAAAATATAGGTTCATTTTAATAATAAAAAAAAAAAAAATCTAACCCATGGGTTCAACTCGACCCAATCCAATTCATGTGAGTTGGGTTGGGTTAGGTTGGATTGGACATATGTGATGGATCGGATTGGGTCGAATTTTTTTTGACCCACCATAATGAGTTGGGTCAAAAAAATTTTTGAACCTAACCCATGCACACCCCTAGTTTCTCCCGTTGAGGTTATTAGGTGTCCAGTTAGGATCATTTGAAGGGCTAGCTTTACAACGGCCTAATCAAGTAGATGACGTGAATTTCAAAACGAACTAATCGAATAGGTATTGCATGGTGAACATTCATGCCTCACACCCCTTTTATCTCCTTTCTTCGATCTAATGCAAGTTGTCCAATGGTATCAAGTATCAAACATCAATTTTGTAACTCAATCAATAAAAAATTATATAAACGATGATGATGGTGGGGAGTACATGCATTTTAATGAATGAGACCGTATGGGATAATTATCTACTACCCTATCCCACTTTTGCCAAATTCTAGCTAGTAGCTACTAGCTACCATACTATACCTTGGTATAAAGCAAAAAATAAAGCAAAATTTGCGTGGTAACTGGTAAGTGAGGGGTTGATGACCACCGCCAATCCAGTTCTTAACAGACACGTGGCGATTTGATAAAGGTTAATGATCTACCTGGAAAAAACTTATTTTCAGATGGTTGTAGCCTAGGTCAATGATCGATTTTTGACGAGTTTCTAAAACTCGAGATGTTATTTTTCCACTTTGTTTTGAAACTGGGTAAATAACGAAATTCTTAGCAATTTAATGTTAAATGAAAAAAAAATTCTCCTTTCTTCGATCTAATGCAAGTTGTCCAATGGTATCAAGTATCAAACATCAAATTTGTAACTCAATCATTAAAAAATTATATAAACGATGATGATGGTGGGGAGTAATGAAATAAAGATAAATAACCCTATGTTTTGCCAAATTCTAGCTAGTAGCTTTTTCATTTACCTTGGTATAAAGCAAAAAAAAAAAAAGCAAAATTTGCGTGGTAACTGGTAAGTCAGGGGTTGATGACCACCGCCCATCCAGTTCTTAACAGACACGTGGCGATTTGATAAAGGTTAATGATCTATTTTTTTGGATAAGTAAAGGTCAATGATCTTTGACGAAATCATTGAGTATTAATCTTTCTAGAAAATAAAGAATATACCAATCATGCCGTCCTTGGAAGACGATCGGTTTGGACCAACATTGAGATTATCGTCACCTTAATAATAATCAAAAAAATCATTCACAGAATACGAAGTAGAAACTTGTGTTCTGAGCAGCTGACACGTGGATCGTTTTGTGCAAATTAAGATCAATTAATACCATTTGATTGGTTATATAATGTCACATTGAGATAAATATATAATTATAATAAAGTAGAAACCAAAAAAGAAAAAAAAAGTGTGACGACCTTATCGAAGGTGAAGACTAGATTAGCTATGCAGGTTGTTGGAGTCTCTTGTCTTGATATTTCAAACCCTGCTTTGGGTGGTTTTAAATTAAAAATTAAACTTTCAAAAGTTTTAGATTGTACAGTGTGTTTCACCAAAAAAAAATTGTACAGTGTTATAGTAATAATATTTTTCACAGCAATTTCACAACAAAATTGAGTTAATAATTTGTTATTAGTTCTCATATAAGCCTATCACTTATATCAGATTTTTTTTTACCTATTATTAACATCATGTTACCTAAACATTGTTGTGAAATCTTCTTGCCCTATGCTTTATTCCGAGGTTAACTTAGGCTTCAATTTGACTTTGAATTGAGCTTGACTTCAAGTTGAAGCTTAGAATTTGATAATAACTTAACAAAGAGGACTTGAACCAATACAAGATGACAGATGACATAAACATGATTAAAAAGAAACTGAAGTAATTTTAACTAAGTGCAGAATTCAAATCTAGGCTAGAGCCGCTAGACTAATTATTTTGAGGCTAATTAATTGAGACAATAAACTATTTAATGACGTACATAAAAGTAAATTTGATGATAAAGATTTTTTTTTTTTTTTTGTAGTGTGATCAAGCTAAGGGCAATGCTAGTATAGATTTCCACACAGAGAGAGAGAGAGAGAGAGAGAGAGAGAGAGAGAGAGAGAGAGAGAGAGAGAGAGAGAGAGAGAGAAGAAGAAGAAGAAGAAGAAGAAGAAGAAGAAGAAATATTATGGGTTATGAGCCTCACCTAATGTAGCAAAAGAATTATGGGCTGTGAGCCCAATTTGTGATGTAGAAAATGTGGTTTGTAAGCCCAATTCGTGAAGTGAAGAATTTGTAGACAAAGAGCCCAACCCGAATGATAGGTAATTTTTTAAAGGAAACGTTGGGCTTTTAAGCAGATTCGGCCTAACACTACACGCTAGCTAAAGTCCAGGACAAGAATATGTTGGATCAAAAAGGCAATCTTGGATGAATGAACCAATAAAGCCATAAAGCCCAGATCAAATATCTAACATTAATTAAATATATGGTAATTTTGGGTCGATGACTGGATATAGAGAGGAGATATGGAGTTTTATGCTTATATATATATATATATATATCTTATAGAGACAAAGTTATATATTTTTTGGGAGAGAATTTCAATCTATGGCGTCCGCTCCCAGTGATAATTCTTTATCAATAGACCAATACACTAATCGATATTTGGTATAGGTAGGGATTGAACTTCAAATTTCTTATTCAACTATTAAACATTTTATCAGTCGAGCTAACTGAAACCTATTACAAAGTTATAATGTTAATGTTTTCCATGTGACTAAATTTAAAAAAAAAAAAAAAATGCATATGAGATTATGAAAGGGTAGTAATGACTTTCTCTGTTTTAAGATAAAGTAGAATCAATTCCATCACATTATAGACAAAGTGAATATTTACCTATCTTGCTTTTTGGCAATGGAAGAATACAAGAGTGACACCAAAAGTTGGAGTACCACTCTCACTTTCCTTTTCTATATCTTTCCTTCTTTTTCTTATGCTAGCTCTCTTTTTGTCTTTCACTGGCATCTCAGGTTGGCCACATAATATCCATAAACAACACTTGAAGATTGAAGCAATAAAAGTAAATGCTAATGTATGATTGTTGTGTACCTATCGAAGAACAGTCAAATATATCTTCTTGGCCTGTGATTAAGCGATATCTTTTAATTTGCTTTGTATAAATAACAAAAGGAATGCAGAAAAAACTATGTTCTAAATGATGAAATCTCACTATTTCTCAGTATTAAGTGTTACTGTATGTTTTTATGTATAAAATATAAAACAATTGACCTATGAGGCCTGAATCTAGGATTAATTGATTTGCCTTGATTCAAGCAACAATCAAGGGTAATACTAAAAACTTTTATTTTTTTGTAGGAATGCCATAAATATAAACTATTGGGCTATATAGAGTTTTTTTTTTGTTCCATTCGGTTTGTGCTGCAATTGGACTTGGAATTTTTACATTTTAAATAGGATTTTTTTTGGGTAATGCTTTGTTCATGAAATAGGGGCTTGGGATTAGATTTTTTTGGCCCATTTTTGAACCTGTTGTTTGGGGTATATATATGTTGTTTCAAAATTAAAGTTTGCTATATCATTGTACTGTATTGCCGCCTTTATATTATTCTTTATGACATATTGAAAATCGTTATAACTTTGTGGATGTAGCGATAAATTAATATTATTCTCTATAATAAGTTGAAAATCATTATAACTCCGTAGCGATAAATATTATTCTCTATGACATATTGAAAATTGTTATAACTCTGTGGACGTAGTCATATCGTTAAACCACGTAATCTTTGTGTCGTGTGATTGTTCTTTGCGTGTTCTTCTTTATTTTTTATTTACTTATCACAAGTTCTAGGAAATGGGTCAAATTCCTAGCATAAACATATGCAAATATACTAACATACTTGTGCTTCATTCCCTGTTCTAGATAGGAGATGAAAAGGGAAAAAAAGTGATGAACCTCTAATTAATTAAGGCCAGGACAATTTAGCATATTGAACAGGAAATAAGGATCCTTTCATTATTAACATTTTATCCATTGGATTTAATAGACACTGAATAATCTTTAGATTTTGTAGTATTTATTGAACAATGAAAGGGTCTGTTACTGATGTAGCATTTACCATAATACAACAAACAAATACAAAAGGGACATAATTAACTGCTGTCCAGTGGTCCTGTTGTGGATGTGGCTGCTTTTTCTAATGCAAAAGGCACTCCACAGATTTTCGGAAGAGTCCTGATTACCATATAGTTGTATTTTTGAATACACAAACAAAATGAGAACCTAAATATTCTCTGGGCTTTATGGCTGAGGTAAGCATGCATATACATATATGAGGGTGTAAGGAGGGCTTGATCACTGTCTCAGCATTTGATATAGTATCCATTCCATTATCAATGTTGCTTTTGTGGATGTATACCCCAAAAGTCGAATTCTCAAAGTGGTGGCTGAAACTCTTCTTCTTTTACATTCTCAAATCAATTTCATTCGTGAAAGAGATAGATCTTTCGGTGAAGTGTGATACTACGTGCGGGTCTATCTAATAAGCTTATTCTCAGGATTAATACTACTTGAATTTTCTCCAAGTACACTTGAGAATTCCCTTAAAAGCAGCTTTAAATACTTGAGTGATTAACTCCATCAAGTAATAAGAGTCAATTAGCATCTGTCCAACATCTAGGTTTCATGCATTTCATTGTCCTATTAAATACTACTTGAGAAATTCCACTTATAATGTACTGCAGGAGTTAAACACAACACATCAAAATATGAATCTATATTAAATCTTTTTTGTAGCTTCTAGGGATAAATAATTTCTCCATTTATAGTAATTTAATTAATTTTCAGATTACTAATAATTTATTATATTATTATAGTAGAAGATAGGCTATCTAAAAAAAAAAAGAAAAAAGAAAAAAGAAAAATAAAAAGAGAGAATTAGATCTAGAAGTATGCTAAATTACAAATTACACCATTTAACTTTGACATATATGTTTTTAATTTGGGCCTTTAAGGTTTTTTTCCCCTCATTCCAGGCCTTTGACTTTAATGTGTTTTTAATTTAGTCATTTCATTTACTTCCGTTCAATTTGTTTGAACTTTTCAATTGATGTCATTTGGTGAATTTAATATTAGATGAAAAACCATAATAATATTGTATAGAAATGGAAGTTAAAGAAGTAAATTGAAAATAAACTTATACATGAGAGGAGTGAGAGAAGCTACATTATTGTAATAATTTGTTTTTGAGAATAAGACCCCAAAAGTGACAAATATTATTCAATCAACTGGGTATCGCAATAAATAAACTTTTCTTATGCTAAAGATAACAAAATGTCCAACCAATAATATATATACATCTCCTTCTCCTAACTATCAAATTATTTTTTTAATAAAAAAATACAATTTGCATCGAGGGTAGCAAATTGAACCATCCAAATTATTTTAGTAGGCAATATGATGAACTGTTTAGAACAAAAACTCCATTAAGATATAGGGCCGCAGGCGAATTGCTTGCCTCAAATGCTAAGGACAAGCACTTTATCCATAAAGACAGATTATTAAACAAAGACAATCCCTCCACAAAATGCAAGGAATCTCTTTGTTTAATGACAATATGGCCGCGCAATCAAACCTACTTAAAAGTGAGATGGTGGAACATAAGAAGCTTTATCATGTTGCAATACTTACTTTTAACTCCCAAATATTCTCAAGATAGAGCAACACCTCTAGAATACCAAACCAAGGGGCACGATGGTGCTATTGGAAATTTGGAATATGGGAACAGAAATCTGTGACACAACCCCGGCCCCCCCCCCAACCCCAAGCATCTTAAAACCTTCCTTGATGGAACAACACTAATAAGAATATATTTGCTTAAAATTTGATCCACTTCTATTTAATTATCAAAGAATATATCCAATTTTATCGAAATGATATTATCAAATAATTCGGCTAATTATGCCATATACAATTGTCAAGGAATTTCACAGGCTTATGTGACATGCACTCATTTGCCTAGTTAGGTTAGAATCACACCATTTTGTCCCACAACTACGTTTTCACAGTACCAACATAAGTTTAACTTAAAAAAAAAAAGTGTCTAAACACTATACCACTATGCTCAATTACCACCAATGGTATTCAACTCCTATTATTGCATTTTATAATGTGTCACTGCATAAAAAGTCGTACCCAGAATATGAAAAAGAAAGTTAAAGCATAATTAAATTTATTAATTTATATATTTCATGTTCATTAACTCAGGAGCTAGATGTGATGTCAAATTAAAGCTCATATCTTTTTAGTGAAATAAAAGCCAATTAACACAAGTTTTCTCGTAAAACTGAGAATTTTATATAGAAACTACACTTTAGACTCTACATATAGATTATTTTTCATACAATGTAATTGCAGGTGCCGCCGGGTCTAAGTGAAAAAAGTAATTAGAAAAAAGGAAAAGAAAATAAAAACCAACTGAGTTAACCTTATTTGGAACTTTTAGTACTAGGGTTGTGAAGGAAAATGTTGCTAAAGCCATAAAGCTCCAGCTTCTCGGAGCATTTTCTTTAAAGTACCATTCAAATGAAGGGTCATGACCGTATTAGCTGAGCCCACAAATTTACCCCCAATGAACACAGCTGGAACTGAAGGGTTGCACCCTAGTCGCATCAGAGCCCACTCCATTTCTCTTCCTTTGGAGTCTTCATCAAGTTCATGAATTGCTGGGCTGACTCCTTGTTCATAAAATAGTCTTTTAATTGCATGGCACATGCAACATGAACTCTTGCTGAAGATCACCACTGCCTTTTGCGATGCAATTTTCACAATGCGATCCATTGAGCCTCAAGAACCACGATTGAACAAGTATTAACAATAACAACAATCAGACCTTAATCCCAAAATTTTGAAGTCGGTTATGGGTCTTCAACAGACTCTTTTCTATGTAACTAGTTGTGCTGATTAGTGTAAAATGTGGGTACAAAAGATATTTAAGGCACAAAATAGAGCTAGTTAGTGATCTTGGGTAGTGTTTGAACTTTGAAGTGATGAAAATTTGATGGGAATGTGAGAGAATATGGCAAATATTGCTGCTGGCTTATGAGGCTTGTGAGGAGTTGTAGTTGCTAGGCTTGGTTTGTGATTGAATGAAGCTCTCAAAGGTCTTATATATAACCGCTAGGAAAGCAAAGATGGTGGATAGTATTAACATATTTGCATAATATAGGTTTAATTAATTCTAAAGTAAGAAAAAGAGATGAAAAGGGGAAGATTCCTTTAGATATTTGGATTTAGAGACAAAATCACCCTGGATGATTGCGACTTGTGTGGTTTGCTGTTAACTATTTTACCTAGTTGTGCCAAGAATCTACACCACTGTAGAGATTAGCTAAAGATAAGCCAACTGCCGAAAGTGGGTCATGAGGGAAAAAATTTAAAATATGCAGTGTACGGTACAATACCTTTCGTGTGGACGAAAATGCCCTTGACTACAGTATTTGTGATGTGAGGGTACATGGGGAGTAATTGTAGTACTACATCAACTCAAAAAAAAAAAAAAACCATAACTTTTAACACAATTATCTTATATGATAAACTGTGATCGATTGTTTGTCACTTTTACATAAATTCATTATTTTTTCTTCACCATTCATAATTTGCTATGTGATAAACTGTAATTTTTTGTTTATTTCGTTTACATAAACTCATTATTTTTTCTTCACCATTCATAATTTACTATGTAGACCGAAAATTGTTGCAAGAATTGTGGTTTTTTTTTTTTTTTGTTTGGTGGTATTAGATTTTTTTGGGTACGTGCGGGTGGGGAATGTCAAACTTTGGATAAAAATGATGATAACATGGGATGAGAAGGTGACAGATTTACGTGTAAGTCGTGCACGGATAGTTGCATCACAAATGACCATTTATGTGCATGGATTAGCTTGAGCATCATTTTTTAGAATTTTACATAAAGTTGTTGAGCTTTAGATATGATGTATATGTTTGTAGCACACATCTCTATCAAAACTCAAGAAGATTAAAAAAGTGTGGAAACAGAAAGAACCATGGGCGTGAACCACTAATTGGTAAGGGGGGCCAAGTGAATCATCAAGGATAGAAAGGAGGAGGAATTGAGGGGGAAAGAGAAAGGAGGCTAGAGAATTAATTTCCATTCAATTAAATGGTTTAAAGCCAAAAATAAACAAATAACATTTGATAGGTGAAACCAAAATTGACAATTCATACAACTTTTTGAGAAAAACCTTCTCTCCTCCAATCCATCCACTTTAATTTGAATAGATAATCAGTTTTAACATTTGACACTGGTTTTACCTTCCTCTCAATTTTTCTCCATTATTCTCTCCTACCGAAGGGAGAGATTTTATCTTCCCTTCCATAATCCAATACCGCATTTTATTCTAATTTAAAATTAGAAATTCTTTGGCCCGTTTTACTTCAAAACATCATATACAAAATAAATGATCACAAATAAACTTTACGACATAAAAAAAGCTGTCCTAGTGGCAATCTCTCTCTCTCTCTCTCTCTCTCTCTCTCTCCATAGACTGACTGTTGATCATCATTTACAAAATCAACCAGTGTTGGCCAACCACTAACTTTTTTTTATATATAAATGAATTACTTTCTCATTTACTCTTTTTGTGTAGATTCTAAATTTTTGGGTTTGTTTTCATATTTGAGATTCTCAAATCCTATTTAAGGTTTGATTTCATTAATAAGGGTTTAGTTCATATAAGTATTTATATTAGGTTATAGATTGGAATGTAACATTGAAAGTGTTTGTAAAGTGTTGCTCTAATATTCAAGGATGAAAGTGTGTTGAAGCGATTCAAGAAGTACCTTCTATGTAATCTTCGATAGTCACTCAATTGTATGATCACCAAAATCAAATAGTTCCTCAATTGATTCTTAATCGATTGAGAATTGGATTTCATCAGTTACTTTATTGATTGACATCGCAGACTCTATTTTTCAATTACGTGTTTTAATTGAAGTCATGGTTTGTTTTCTTAACCCTACTAAAACACATTATATATAGACTTTTGTACTTGACTTCCTAGCAGTTGATAGAAGTAGTAACCAAATACTACACAGAGAGAAAATCAAAGCCTCCATCTTGTGATTTTGTGAGTACAACAGGTTGAAGATGACAATACCAGACCTGTAAAGAAGCAAAAATACAGGTTAAAGATAACTGATGGTTAAAACAACAGTGCTTCAACATTGCATTAAACACGTCGTTTCATTAAAGTAGTGTGTAACAAAACGCATCGTTTAGCTAAATGATTGAACTTGGAGACATGTATTAGTAAAACGATAGCGTATTCCTTAGTTCAAAGAGTAGTTGGCGCGAATTTCAATTAGAGGAACCGAACTATAATTCCTAAATTTTAGGGTTTAGATCCACATAAGGTAGATGGTTGATTAAGTAGTTAGTGTAACCTTGTGCTATAAAAACAACTCATTGAGCTCAATTGTAATTATGCAAGAATTCTCAGCTGTTCAATAGAAGTTTTATTCTCTCAATTCTTCTCTCAATCTTTCTCTCACTTTCTCTTACTTTCTCTCACTTTCTTGGACTTTCTCATTTCAATATATATTGTTGTAGTCTTGTTTCTGTTGCTAGTGATTTTCGTATCTCTTTCTTGCTTCATTACAAGTTCTAGTCATTGAGAATTTTTTCATGGTATCAGAGCAATCTATTGTTGCAGCTCAAAACTCAACAATGGCAACTTCAAGCTTAACGATGGCGTCGTCCTCATCTACTTCTACAATGTCTTCAAGCTCAGCTATGAATCTAGTAAATTAGCCTCTTTTACTTCTGTCTAATATGTCGAATATGATGATAGTGAAGCTAGACAATACCAACTATATTGTGTGGAAACATCAAATTTCTATGGTTCTTGAAACCTATTCCTTGTTTGAGTTGCCTCAACTAATTCTTGAGAAATTTATCAAAGATTTGTCTGGATTATACACTAAGATTGTGAATCCAGATTTCTTAGTTTGGAAATCAAAGGAAAAGGCTTTGCTTACCTTTATAAGTTCAACTTTGTCTCACTCTATTCTTGCACTTACGATTGGATGCGCTACTACTATAAAAGTTTGGAAGGTGATTGAAAATAGATTTTCTTCAATTTCTAGGTCTCACATCATAAATCTTAAAGGTGAGCTTCATAATCTCAAGAAAGGGAGTGATACTGTGGATGTCTATCTACAGAAAATCAAAGTTGTAAGGGACAAGTTGGTAGTAGTTGGAGAAATTATGGATGATGAAGAATTGCTTCACATTGCTATTAAGGGACTCCCTAAGGAGTACAACGGATTCAGATCTATTATCAGCACTAGGAGTACTCAGCTTAGTTTTGATGAGCTCTCAACTATGCTAGATGCAGAGGAAGAGTAGCTCAATGAAGGATTAGAGGTCAAAGATACCATCTTTGCCATGGCTGCAATAACTAATCAGAAATCTAATGGCAATGGTTATAATTAGTCTTACTATAGAGGAAAAGGCAGAGGAGACTTTAACAATAGAGGCAGTAGAGGCTCAAATGACCAATCTTCTCAATTTAGTCCCTTTAACCATTTTCATCAAAATCAATCTAGCTTTGGCGGTGCTAGATCAGAAAGGCCAACATGCCAAATCTATGGAAAACTTGGATATCTGGCTATTAACTGCTATCATAGGATGGATTATGCTTATTAGGACAAGCATCCACCTACCAAGCTTGCTACAATGGCCACAACATCAATTGCTTGTCTTGCTCAAGATTAGCCTTGGCTTGCTGACAGTGCAACCATTAATCATGTGACAACTAACCTCAATCATCTCAGCTTCCTAAAGCCTTACACTACTAAGGATCATCTCACTGTTGACAATGGTCAAACTTTACCCATTACACATATTAGTACAATCCCTATTTTATCCCTTTTCTCTAATCTTCAACTTAACAATGTTCTTAGAGTTCCTTCAATTGCATCAAATCTTGCTTCTGTTCATAAACTTTGTCATGATAATAATTGCTGGTGCTATTTTGATGAAAATATTCTTTCAATTCAGGTCTTGGCCATGGGGAAAATTCTCTACCATGGCAAGAATGGAGGTGGTGTTTACCTCATCTATCCTCATCAAGCTTCTTAGCTTTCTTTGTCACGTAAGGTCTGCAATAATGTTTCTAGATTGCCTATTTTCAATAAGTCTTTCTGGCATATGAGGCTTGGTTATCCTCATGATCAAGCTCTAATTAGTTTGTTTCCTAATGTCAAATCTGTACTGAATAAGAACAATGTTGTTGATCAAACTTGTATTCATTGCTTATTTGGTAAAATGCACAATCTTTTTTTTTTCATATTCTCAATTTGTAGCTTCTTCTCCTTTTGAACTTGTTCACTCTGACTTGTGGGGGTCCTACACATGTTGCTTCTATTAATGGGTTTAGATATTACATATTGTTTGTTGATCATTATTTTAGATCTAGTTGGCTTTATTTGCTAAAGTCCAAATCAGATACTTTTACTAAATTTGTTCATTTTAATGCTATGATTGAAAATCAATTTTCCTCCAAAATCAAAATATTTAAATCTGATGGTGTGAGAGACCGCGCTCCCAGCCCGTTTTATAATAAGTGTTGTGCTGGGCCAAACCCACGTGAATGGGTGGAGTCGTGTTATTGTCTCTCAAAATGGAGGTTCGACTAGTTATATTTTTCCCTTTAGATTAAAGATTTTACAATGGAGTCGCCACTTATTTAATTATTGGAAAAATAAGAAAACCAAAATTGAAAAATTCATCATTTTATTAATTTTCAATTGAATTTACATTGGTCATTGGAAAATTACATGGCTTTGGTCCTAGATACAATCTAAGAAAAAGTACATGGCTTTATTTCCTAGTTACAATCTAAAAATTGAAAATTACATGGACAAGCATTTGATCTACTAACCCTTGATCTAAATTCGGAGGCTATGTTACAAGGTGGGAAGGTGTTAGGCACCCACCTTGCCCGGTGAAACCGGTCTTCTAGACTATGGTGGCCAACCTTCATATCATATCATCCAATATGTCAATCAATTAACATGATGAATTTAATGTGTGTGCATGTGATAAATCCTAATTCAATTTATTAAGCATGGCATTTGGATTGAAAAATAAATTCTAGTGAATGTGTGTGTATGGTGACATCCTAAATTCAAGGATTTGAAAGAATTATGAAACAAACATGTTTTTCATATTTTTAATGTGAATTTAGGATTAAAACCAATGTTATGCATGAACATGTGATGAACAACCAAGAACATGTAAAGAACACATAATAACATTTAAGAACATTCAAACATATTCAAGGAAATTTAAATAGTTACTATCATGCTTTAATCCTAAACTCTTATCATGGCAACACAAAAAACAAGTTAGGAAAAGGAATTATACCTTCATCCAAGATCAATATGGTGGATGAGGAGACTTTTGAGGGAGGTCTTATGGGTGGAGGAAAAGAAGAGTTAGGAAAGGAAGAGTAAGTCTCACTCAATACTTTGAGTCTCAAGAAGACCAAAATATGACAAGACTACTCAACTTCCTAGAACTCAAGAGAGGAGAAGAGAGGGGGGTTTTTCTGTCTCCCTAGGAACGAAGGAGAGGTGGGTTTATATAGTAGTGGTGGAGGAAATAGGAATGGAAGGCCATTAATGAGGGTTGACAATGAATCATGAACCTAGACCTCATTTTAGCATTTGGGGAAATTTGGTGCATTAAATGGAGAGATTTGTGGGAGTGGGGAGCAAGCCAAAATTAGGTTTTCCCGTAGCTGCTGTAACAGTCTGTAGAGCCAACTTTGAAAACTCATATCTGACTCAATTTTGATCGGAATTGTGTCGTTCTTGTGCTCAAATTGAAGCCCTGGATGTCTAGTTTCTGGAAAAATTAACCTCATTCACAGATTCAAAATATTCTGATAGATATCAATGAAATAGTGAGCAGATGTCATTTCTTAGAAAAATAGTTTCAGCACAATTAACATTAATAGGTCCCAAATTAGTTTCCAATTAACATTAATAGGCTCCAATCACTCCCGTTTCAAATCTAATTAGTTCCAAATTTACCCTAATTAAAAGATAATTGCACAAATTACTCATTGAATAATTAATGTTTAATTATCTAATTAATTAGGTGTATGCAACCTTACCATAAAATGTAGTCTTAACCAATCAAATTATGACACATCATTAATTTCAAATTGATTATAATTATAACCAATTGGAATTAATTGTTCATAATCACATAAGGTCGAACTCAATTTATGATAGTGCATCTCGGCCATTAAAACTTGATTTGATGATAACTTTCAATCTAATGGTCTGATTAGGGCTTATAACTAATCGATTTGATCGTTACAACATCAAGATCATTTTGGTGAAATGAGATTAAGGATCTAATGACCAAAATCAAGATGCATATTTCTAAGGTGAAATTACCCTTTTACCCTCCAAGTGAGGTTAAATGCCGGTTGCAAAATGAGGTGTCAACAGATGGAGGTGGTGATTTTACCTCTAATGACTTCAAATCTTATCTGTCACAACATGGTATTACTCATCATCTTTCTTGCCCTCACACACCTCAGCAAAATGGTGTTGTTGAGAGGAAACACAGACATATAATTAAAACTATTGTTACCATTTTGTCCCAAGCTTCTATGCCTCATACTTACTGGACATTTGCAACTCAAACAGCTGTTAATTTGATTAACCTTCTTCCTACTTCAGTTCTTGGTTGGAAATCTCCTTAGTCTTAATTATACTCTTCTTCACTTAATCTGACCCAACTTAAATTTTTTGGTTGTGCATGCTATCCCAAGCTCAAACCCTACACTGCTCATAAGCTTGAACCTAGGACTAAAGAATGTATTTTCGTTGGATATCTTACTAGTCCTAAAGGATATCTTTGGCTTGATCATCAAAAAAATCATATGTATTCCTCTAGACATGTTCTTTTTGATGAGTCTAAGTTTCCTTTTTCCTCTATTGTCACCTCTGTATCTTTCACTTCCTCCCCTACTACTACTACTACTATTCCCACTTGGTTATCCAATCAACTTTACTTATACTCCACCAATCAACCCTCCTTACTTAGTTTCTATCCATCTTTATCTGTTACTCCTCCCTCAGATACTTCACCTCCACTCTTCTCTACCTCATTAGTATCTTCTTCACCTGCAAGTTCACCCTCTCCATCTGCTGTAGAATTACTTGTAGAACCATCACTCTTGTCCACCTCAAATCCTCATCCAGTGTCTTTACTTACTTTTCTCCTTTTTGCAGCACTAGCATCTTCCATTTTTCAACCTCCCCATACACAAAATTCTCATCCTATGCAAATCAAGTCCTAAAGTGGGATTACCAAACCAAACTCCAAACTTTGTTACAAGGTCACTATGGACTGCACCTATACAGAACCTCCTCTTACAAAATTGCTTCTCAATATCCACAGTGGTGTGAGGCAATGGATGCTGAGTTTCAAGCTCTTTAGAGACAGCAGACTTGGTCCCTTGTTCTTGCTCCTCCTTATTTGAATTTGGTTGGATGCAAATGGGTTTTTAAACTTAATTTGAATAGTGATGGTTCAATATCTAGGTACAAGGCCAGGTTGGTTGCAAAAGGGTTTCATTAGCAGGCAGGTGTGGATTTTCATGAGACCTTTAGTCTTGTGGTTAAGCCTGCCACTATGAGAATTATTTTGGCTATTGCTGTGAGTTGCAAGTGGCAGTTGAGACAGCTTGATGTGTCTAATGCACTACTCCATGGCTATCTCAAAGAGGAAGTGTATATGCATCAACCTCCAGTTTATGTGGATTTTGATCACCCTGATTATGTTTGTAAGTTGCATAAATCTCTTTATGGTCTCAAATAGGCACCAAGCGCTTGGTTTGAGAGATTTGCTTTTCACTTGCTTTATCTTGGCTTCATTGCTTCAGTGACAGATAACTCTTTATTCATTTTCAGCTTTGCCAATACCATCATATATCTTCTGTAGTATGTTGATGATATCATTGTCACTGGGAATGATTTAGCTTAAGTTCAAAATCTTATAGCTACTCTTGGTTAGGTGTTTGAACTTAAGGATTTATTGCTTCTTGGGAATTCAAATTACTCAAATTGCTCATGGTCTCACTCTTTCTCAATCCAAATATTCCTCTGATGTGCTTCAACAATTTCATATGGAGAACTCCAAAGCTACTAAGACTCCTTCTTGTCCTTCCATACAATTAGTTCCTAATGCCGGTGTTATTCTTCTAGATCCTACTCAGTATTGGAGCATGGTTGGTGCTCTTCAATACTTGACTTTCATTTGTCCAAATATTGCATTTAGTGTTCATCAGTTATGCTAGTTCATGAGTCATCCTACTACCACTCATCTGGTGGTAGCTAAGCGTGTTTTTCATTATATCAAAGACACCTTGCATTTTGGAATTTCTTTCACTCCTGGTCGTTTGACTCTTATTGCATTCTCAGACGCAAACTGAGCAAGAGATCCCACTGATCATCGTTCTACAACAGGATTGCTTGTTTTCCTTGGTTTTATTCCTATTTCCTGGTTTGCTAAGAAGTAGAGTACAATGTCTCGTTCTTCAGTTGTGGTTGAATATCGTGCCTTAGCTACAACGGCAATAGAATTGTCTTGGTTTAGTATTTTGTTTAAAGAGCTTCGCATTTATCTCTCTCATGTCCCGGTGATTTGGTGTGACAATGTTTTTTCAATTGCGTTATCGGCCAATCCTGTTTTTCACTCTCGTACTAAACATCTCGAGGTAGACTACCATTTTACTTGCAAGAAGGTCCTTTACAAGCAATTGTAAATTGGGTTTGTTTCTGACAATGACAACTTTGCTAATGTTTTTACCAACTCACTCCCTGCTCCTCCTTTTCAATTTCATTGTGCCAAACTTCTGATTGATTCTTCCCTCATCAGTTTGAGAGGAGATGTTGAAGATGACAATACTAGTCCTATAAATAAGTATAAGCACAGGTTGAAGATAACTAATGGTCAAAACGACAGTGGTTCAACATTGCAATAAACATGTTGTTTCATTAAAATAGAGTATGTGTAACAAAACACATCGTTTAGCTAATGACTAAACTTGTAGACATGTATTAGTAAAACGATAGCATATTCCTTAGTTCAAAGAGCAGTTGGTTTTGGAGTGAATTTCAGTTAGAGAAGCTAAAATGTAATTCCAAAAGTTTAGGGTTTAAATCCGCATAAGGTTGATGGTTAATTGAGTAGTTAGTGTAATCTTGTGCTATAAAAATAGCTCATTGAGCTCAATTGTATTTATGCAAAAATTCTCAGTTGTTCAATACAACTTTTATTCTCTTAATTCTTCTCTTAATCTTTCTCTCACTTTCTCTTACTTTCACTCATTTTCTTGGACTTTCTCATTTCAATATATATTGTTGTAGTCTTGTTTCTGTTTCTGGTGATTTTCGTATCTCTTTCTTGCTTCATTACAAATTCTGGTCATTGAGAATTTCTTCACAATATAGTGATACATTTTTAGTATGTATTCATACTTGTGAACAAGAGCTTGAAACCACAAAGTGTTGTTTCTCAGTGATTTCACTGCTATTCAAAGCTTCAATAGGTGCTCCCTTGAAGTTAATAAGACATCTTTGTCGTTTACATAGACAAGCCTTTTGTGAAAGGGTCCCTATATGAGAAGTTCAAAGTTTTGAAATTGTTGATGCTCGCAATAGTGAGTTCATCTTTTGAGTTGTAGATTTTAGGTAACCGTAGACACTGTATTTTGTAACCCTTACAACTCAGCCTCCCATTCCCAATGATGCTGAAATTCTAAAACCCAAGGTTGGTTGAAGACCCAATCAAATGTTAAATTGACTAGAGAAATATTAAAACGGAAAATATAACTTTTAATAAGCATGCGCACACAGGCCCAATCCTGCTCGCATATGAAGGGTTCCAGAAACTATGAAAGACAAGTTTTCTGCATTAAATACTGAGGTTTGGATATGATCTACATCGTCTAGGAATTGTTCCAAACCCCCTTTTTCACAATATAAATAGCCATACATGGTACCATTTCAAAATACACAGAAATCCTATGAGAAAATATTAAGATTCACTAGAAATAGTGAACCAAAGAGGGAATTTTTTCACAAAATATCCTCAAGTCAATTTTCTTTTGATTGAGGCCTTTTCTAACCTTGATTTTTGAGTTTAAGATTACTAATCACTATTGTTGTTAATTGTGGATAGATTTGACTGAGGAGAACGATAAAAAATCAACCCTATTTGAGGTATTAAGTTCTAATTCTATCTTAATCTTGCTTTTAATCTTGTTTCTTTGCCTATTTTTATGCTTTATTTGTTAATATAGCTTGGGTTTATGTAGTTATTATGTTTTATAGCATGTTAGGCTGTTAGAATTCTTGTTTTAAAGACTTGCTCTAGTTGTTGTGTTTTTAGGATTTCTAGGGTGCATTCCATGTGCACATAATCTTGCTTGCGCACACAGACTTTATTATGCACACATAGGCTTGTTCATGCTTTTGCATGATCCTGCCTAGAAAGTTGGAACCCTAACCCTAATTTTTCTTATTTCTTTTCTAATTTCACATGCAATGCTTTTGTCTTAGATCATTTTTCATATATTTATGGTTTTGAGCTTCTGTTTCAAATGTTTAATTGTTTGTTTGCCTTTCACATGTTAGAATTAGGGTTTATCTTGTATTTTCATTATTTTTATGCCACGAACACGCATTAGCATGTTCATGCATGAATGCTATAGGTGTTAAGTTGTGGTGAGGTAACTAAGGTAAGTCATGCATTCACACATACATGTATTTTGTTTGCAATCTTGTTTAGGGTTCATGAGCATGATGTGGTGGCTTGAATAAGCATGTTGTGTTCTTAATGTTCTTCATGATCCCTTGATGGTATTGTGATCATGTGCTACCTATGTTCTACTTTGATTTTGTTGTTTTTGTGGTTATGCCTTGGATAAGATATGATGGTAGATGTATGTTAGGTTGATATGAGATGCCAATGTTAAGAGATGCATTTTTAGATGTGTGCTAGGGTTTGTGATGGATGACAAACATGATAGATGTATAGTTAGGGATGTTTGATGTCATGTTCATTGTTAGATGAATGCTAGCGTGTGTGTGAGTATAAATACAATATTGAATATATCTTTAATAGAATTAAGACATAAGACACAATGAGAGAAAGCCAGCCTTAGGGTTGTGCGGTTTTTGGTGCCAAACATCTTTCTAAGACCGTATCTTAACTTCGAACCCATATCTCTGGTAGTAAAATAAAAAAGGTCCTTCCTTGAGAGGACGCTAAATATATAATTCCTAGATTATTGCAAAAACTAGGTAGCAACTCCCATCTATTGTGTCCACAGTAACATGGGTCTTTTTCTAGATAAATGGATTGCCTTAGTTAGGTTACGATACTCCGTAAATGTTTTTTCTTTTGAATATGTTCTCCATTGGTTTTCACTTTGATGCCATATCAATGTATCATGATTGTATTGCTTTTACTGCCTTGGTACCAAATTTGGTGACTTGCCTTTTATTAGTTAAATCATTAGAACCTTGATTACATGATTTAATTGATAATATAAAAAAGCATCAAGGTAATTTTTTTTTAAATGGGGTAATTTTGAATTATAATAAGTGACCATTTGGATCCAGATGAATTTTGCTGCATTTTGCATTTTTGCTTTTTTTTTTTTTTTTTTTTTTTTCAGCATAGGGTACTGTTCATGCATGTTATTACACTGTGCAGGAGACAAAGTTACTATTCATGCACTGTTCATGAGACCTATAAGCACTTTATTCAGAAAAAAAAAATTAAAAATAGGTCACACGGTACTATTCACATATTTAAAAATTATTTTACTACAGTGTTTTCAGTTTTTAGCAATAAGTTCTATTTAACGGACCCTAAATATTGATGATTTTTGTGTGAGTTAATAAAATATATCTTTTGACTTATTGCAAGGTTGTAACTATATACAAAAAAAAACAAGTTAATTACAATAGCATAGAAAACAAGTTAATTTTTTGAAAATATTTTTAGAGGATGAATCTATGTCTAAGAAAATATTTTCCGTTTGAAATAAACTGAGCTATATAAGTCTTTTTAATGCATATATGCATAAGACACAGACAACACATCCTCAAATAAGCTACGTACTTACAAGCTTGCATAATTACATAGAGCTTGATGTATTTAAAATTCGAATATTTCTAGACTTAAGTTTAGATTCTTTACTAAATAAAATATTAAAAATAGAGTAATACTATAGTCATAAACTATTTTACAATATTTTTACAAAATGTTGATATGGTCAATCTCTTATTAGTTTTCATCTAGGCCCACCATTAATATCACTTTTCTATTTACCAATAATCACTCACCACATCAGTAATTTGTAAAAAAATTTGTAAAACAGTTTGTATCTCTAGCATTATTCTTAAAAATAAAACCTTTTCTTTTAGAAATTAAGTTGAGTTAAACTGTTTATGAATAATTTGATCGTTTTACGGTGGGTACATATTAATTTTTTAGGGAATATCGTAGGATTTTCCACTGAATGCCCCGATATGCTTGTACGTGCGGCAATTCTGATGTCTCACTATCCTTAAACAAAACTTATAAAGGAGCACATATGTGTGTGTGTGTATATATATATATATATATATATATAAGTATAACATATTCTTTTCAATGTATTATTTTGTTTAATTGGTACGTAATTAACATATTTTATTTCAAATCAGCACTAATTCGTATTTCGACTTGTCAAATCAAATTCATCAAGCTTGCAAAAAGAATTTATAATTCCCATGTCTAGCCTAGACAATCAAATCAACATGTCACATAAAACCATGTGGGATGTGTGTGTATATATTGCATACTGCGTACATTCCCCACTTTCAAATGCTAATTAAATTCCCATAAAAAAAAATGCTAATTAATTAATTAGTATATTTGATAATAATAATAATAAGAAGAAGAAGAAGAAGAAGAAGGGTTTTATTAACTTATGTTCATAAAAATTAGGACATATGTTTGAAAATTATTTAAAGAAACTTTTTATGATAAATGAAAAAATAATTAATTTTTTGACAGTTTTTCTAAATCTTCTTAAATAGTTTTTACAAATTGATGGAGTATATATTAACCGAACCCTAATAATAATAATAATAATAATGATAATAATAGAAGATGATCATAGCACAAGCTACTCTATTGATCAAGAAGAGCAAAATGTCAGTTTACTATAATCTATTTTGGTGAAACTAAAATAAATTACATTTTATCTTTAAAAAAAATAAGGCTTTTTAAAAAACTTACATAGAAGAATAAATTGACCTAATTTCATTTTGAAATGGTATACCAAAAGAGTATTAATCATAATGTAAACGGATCCCAGATCTACGCACAGTAATACATTGTATACTGATGGATTAAGTATGACATCAAAAGCAATGTTCAGGAGAAGCTAGCTAGCACCAAGAACAACAAGAATCAAAATAAATATTTATAAAATCTTGGTGGAATAAGTAAGACAAACAAAGAACAAAACATGTGAAAATCAGTTTCTGAATAATTAAAACGATCACACACACGTCGATGATATATATTTTGTTCGATAATCCATCTGAGGTGACCCAAGTTTTTGAGAGAATTTTATTCTTTTTTCTTGCTTTTTGGTTTTGGATGGGAGGGAGATATTCTTTCTGTTTCGTATCTACAAAAGCAATAAAGGCAAAGAGTATAAAATGTAAGGTAAAAATTCCCTGGCCTTTCCATTTCTTCTCTCTTTGATTTTTTTGAGAGGAATAATAAGCTTGCAATTTGTAGAGCGTTTGTAATGCGGTATGCCTCATCAAACCAAAACCCTATATAGCTAATATGTGTGTGTGTGTGTGTGATGCTAGGATCCGTGCTTGCATTCTTCTTTATCTTTTGCAATAAAAGTTGACATTCTTTCTCCACCTTGCACGTCCCACCCTCTTCTATTTCATGTGGACCCTTATCCCCATGCCCTTTCTCTCTTTCTCTAGCTAGGTGCATCTCATTCTCTTGAGTCATGCCGTCCTCATGTTTGTATTTTCTTTTATATACTAGCATTATGCCCGTGCGATGTACGGCTTAATCAAAATTCATATGTAAGTAGTTTTTTTTTTAATTAATTTACCTAAAATTAGATAATAGAATAGATAATAAAAATAATTAAACATTTTACTTTTAAGTTATATAATAAATTCATATTGTGTGAAACTAAGGTGTTATGAAATGCATATATATATATATAAGTAATAACTTATTAAAAGAGTGCAATAGATATGGTTGTTTTTAGAATGCGTAAGATGATTTATTCTTTTTTTATATATTATTTTTTGTCAATATCATGAAATAAAATTTTTATGCTTTTCTTCAAATTTATGTGGATCTGAATTTGTCGTTTATTTTTTTTTGCAAAATTTGTCATTATTTAAATATATATAAGTTTTTTTGGGTAGTGTAATAATTAAAAAAAAAAAAAGAGGAAAGTTATTGCTTTTTTTTTATAATACACTCCACTTAAAAAATAAGGATTAGATGAAGAATTTGGATTGTAATCAAATTAAGATTAAATAAAGATTAGATGGATTATATGAAGAATTTGGATTGTAATCACATTAAGATTTTTATCAACTTAGATATTATAAGAGAAAATCTAAAAAAACTCTACAATTTGATGAAGCCACTTGACGCAACTAAAGCATTTAAGCCCAACTTTTATTATATAGTATATGATATACTGACGTATGTATGATGGCAATTAATTCTTGTCAAGACCAAATTAAAATTATGAAGATTGATATACACGCACGCACGCACGCACACACACACACACACACACACACACACACACACACACACACAGAGAGAGAGAGAGAGAGAGAGAGAGAGAGAGAGAGAGAGAGAGAGAGAGAGAGAGAGAGAGAGAGAGAGAGAGAGAGAGAATTACAAACAAAATGTATTGGGAATATATACGAATTTCATGATTTGTGAGAGATGGAAAAACATATAGAAATATAACACACAGAAGGTAATTACATGACACAAGAAATTAAGTGGTTCGACAATTTTCTTATATTCACAGATTGTAGTGATTTATTATTTTCATGGAAAATTACAAATGCAATAGTTCAATCTCTCTCTCTCTCTCTCTCTCTCTCTCTCTCTCTCTCTCTCTCTCTCTCTCTCTCTCTCTCTCTCTCTCTCTCAACAATATACATTAAGCCCTCATATGCAGTGCCGACCCAAAAGTTTCGGAGGCTTAACGTGAAATCTTCAAATGGGGTCTTTATGTTATCATTTAAATACAACTAGCATTTTATATAATAAGTTTTTTTATAAAAAAAAAAAAAATCAATTCTTTTTACTTTTTAATATGATTTTTTTTTTTTAGAAAATGCTAAAGTTATAATAAATTTTTTCAACAAATTGATATCGTAACGGGCATGATCAGTGACATGAGGCTTAAAAAATGTTAGAGATATTATAAAATTTAAAACATAAAAATTACAAAGATATATCAATAATCACAAAAATTCATTCAAAAATGTATTCAATAGTTTGTTGAAGTCCACCTATCATATTCATTATCACATCAAATTATAAAAGTTATATAGATCACCGCATACCTTTAGCGCAGTAGTCACTTTACAAGTATAAGTACTTGTGGGGTGTGCGGGGCAAGAACCAATGTTCAAGCCTCTAAAAGGGAGTTTCATACATATATACACTTAGATAGACTAGAGTAGAATTTTTATCTTGTATAAAAATAAATATATAAATAAAAGTTATGTAGTAAAATTTATAGTATATTTTTAACATTTTCCTATTTGAATTACTTGTGATTAGTAACATGTCAATTTGTAAGACCTATTTATTTAGATTTGTCTTATCTCTATCTCTAGCTTTACTTAATTCTTTTGGCCTTTCTAATAGTGAAAAAAAATGTAAACTAAAATTCTTTTAATATCTCCCAAAAATATTTATAAAAAAAAAAAAAAAACAATTTTTGCCCCCCAAATTTGGGGCATTTCTCTAGTAAGGGGCCCTAGGCAATGGTCTAATTGGCCTAACCTAGGGCCGGCCCTACTAATATGAAACAATGGTATTTATATCCCACATATAAGATTCACAACAGGCTAAAAACGGGCCAAAAATATTTCATGAACTTAGTCTTATAAAATTTCTCATTAAAGATTATAACACTTTTATACCGGATAGGGTCATAATACGGATCAAACATAACTAAGCTCCACATAGCTCAACACAATAATCAAAATACAATATTTCTTAAACCAAGAAATGCATTATAGAAAAGCGTCTATCAAACTACACTAAAAATATACTAAGATTAACAAGAATATTATGACAATTTTATCTATCTCTAATCAAGTATCATAGAAATATTGGGTAGCTAGGTACAATAAGAAAAAAAAAATCTATAAAAAAATAATTAAATATTGTGAATTAAGTTGTAGGCTTGTAGCCCATGCTTTTTTAGAGAACAAAAATCACACGTATCAAATATGAACTAAAAATCTTAGTAATTTTTCTTTCAATATAGACAATCAAAGTATCTATAAAAAAAAATGGTCTTTGAAAATTCTTAGGATGCATAAATAAAGATGGATAAGAGCATTCACATTGATGGAGTTATAAATTTAGCAATTTGGTACCACAAAAAACTATTTTATCTATTTTACCCTCTCATTTTACAAAACACCAAACATCAGTGGTTTTATTTTAGTTTTCAACACAATAAAATAATATAAACAACATAATAAAATAATATATTCACTACAATAAAATAATATATTCACTATAATAAACAACAATCACATTCACAATTACAACCACCGCTATCACAACGTTCGCCGCCACTACGATAAAATGATAGTTTATTCTTTCTCAAAAAAAAAAAAAAATCACCAATATTAGCTAGTAATAATTTATCACTTAAGATTTATTGTGAAAATATAATGACAACATTTCTTGATTTTAATTTCTTATTATTCTTTATTTTATTTTTCCCTTTATCTCTTTATTTGTTTTCATCCATACACATTTCTTTCTTTTCTTTTCTTTTTTCTTTTTTTCTCGTCCACACAGTATACTTACCTCTTCACTCTCATCCATACATGTTTCTTTCTTTTCTTTATTTGGCTTAGATGGGTTAGATTTGTTTGCTATCTTTTTTTTATCGTTCTAATTTGATTAGTTTTAAGATTGTGATTTGAATTTGTATTTTGATTGTGATTGAGTTTAGATAGAGATGTTTATGAGAGAAAAGGTTTGGAATGGTTGAGTGGAGGAAGAAAGGGAAAAAAAAAATGAAAGGGAGAAGAGTAATCGGCGAAGTCATCCTTGGGCAGAGGAAATGCTATTTCGGAGAGAAGAGAAGAAATGGGAAAGAATAAAAAAAAAAAAAAAAAAAAAAAAAAAAGGAGAAAAAGAAATATTTTTAATACAAAGCAGCGTAAACATGAGAATAAAATAGTATGTTTAATACATAGCATTCTAGATGTGGAATCAAATTATTTAGCTTTAACTCCACCAATTTAAGCATAGTTTTGTATTAGACGGTGCAAAAAATAGCAAAATAGCTTTTTAGTACCATTAATAATAATGCTCTAAGTGTGGTTGTGATTAGGTATAAGGAATAGAATAATACTACTACATAAGTTAGACCTGCATGCATGCATGTGCATGCATGCATTAATGAGTACGAAAGCTCTGTGCTACGTACGGTCAAGTAACCCTATAAAGTACAAACCGGCCATTGGCATTGGCTTCCCAATTGGAATTAAGTTGGTCACTACTTTCACAATTCACAAACAAGGAGTATATATCATATGTATACAAAGCACTTACACTTTAGTGTTACCATCAAATATTGCACGTGCACGATTCGAATTTTTGACAAAAAGTTGAAAACAAAAGTAAAGAAGCTTTTGATTTGATAACATATATCTTTCTATAAATCACATATGATCTTTCTGAATAAACCATTCATTGTGGTCGATCAAACAATGTATTGGCTGATAGCTACAACGCTTGTTTTTACATACTTTTGTTTTATCTTTTGGAGATGAATAAAAATATATATATATATATATATATATAATATATATATATATATACCCTGCAATTTACTGCGTCATGTGTAGGATATAGAGTCTATCCTTAGAAATTCTGTATTAATTAGTAACCACTCACAATATTTAAATTATGCACCACTCTTGAATCTTTTTTTTTTTTTTTTTGAATCTTGATGGTTCACATCCACGAGTATATAAAATATATTTTACTCTATATTATAACTTAATAAAATTAAGTTTATATATATTTTTTATTATTATTATTATTATTATTTTACCACAACAACTGGGGAATTTCTTTTTCTTTGAAAAAAGGACAAATAGAGAGGATAATGTTTGGGGACCTCATGAGTCATGGCATCTCTGCCTTTTTATTCCCATATGTACGGTCACTTTTCTGGGCATGGGACGCGTGCTCGAAAGTGTGATGGGACACAAGGCTTGGCTCATTGGCATTGGCAATCAGAACAAAATATTTCTTTTCTTAGAGAAGTTTCTACATGACGCGTGGTATAGTCTTATATATATAAAATACTTGGTCTTTCATTTATTTATAGTGTGTATGTATTTACCCCATAAAAAAAAAATAATGAAGTCTGTTAATTCGGTGAAATTAACTTTTATTTTTTACTATAGAATCTTGGTGAAATTAACAAGTATTAATTTTTTTTAAAGAGTTTCAACCTCAGTGTCAATTGAATGGTTATATAATGCGTGCTACCATGACCCGGTTGCATCTAAATTTTTAAGTTTTAGTTTTAGTTTTTTTTTTTTTTTTTTTAGTTTTAATTAAATACGTTAGATGCAATCTTCATCAAACGGTTGAATCAATGTTGTTGATGTCTCATATTCTTTTCATTGTATGGCCTATTTGGAAAGTATTTCCCTATAATCTTCTCTTTCACTAATTGCCCTTTTGTTTTACAAAACCAATTAGGTATATTATTTACAATTTTAAACAAGTCATATAATTCATTAAATATATTATATGTACATGGGAATGATTTTATCAATTTTAAGAGTTCTCCTACCAAAGGTTTGGAGGTAAATTTTTTTACTTATCAATATGAGGCACGAACTACCGTTTCTATCCTTATGCTTTATTCACCTAAAGGTACTAAAAGCAGGTAATGAACAAGGAATGGAACAAGGAGGGGTTCATCCGGGCCGGCTTGGAAGCAAGCTACATGTTGCCTATCTCGCCCCCTTTCTTATTAATAGAAAGAAAGGTTGCCCCTTTTCCCTTTCTTTCTCTAATAATAAGGTAATCCTTTTCTTAAATTAGATGCAATTTCTCTTTAAAATAATAGATGTAATTGTTGGGTTATAGATTGACCCTAGTTACTTAATTCAATTACTCAAGTTGATTAATTATTTAGATTTTTATTCAAATACCGTGAAGGCATAAACATATCACAAATCTAATCTAGAGTGTAACAAAAAATAAATTTAACACAGTAATTTGTTGATTAATGGGAGAAACCGTCACAAGGCAAAAACCCCATCAGATGAATTTCAGGTCATCACTCCCAAGAATCCACTAATCAAAAATAAGCAATTACAATTATAAGGAATCTTACTACTATGTAAATTATTCCAAAATACCAGCCTGCAGTTAAAACCCTTGTACCAATCTCCAATTAGATTTGATCTTGTAGAGACTTTTTCAATTGCACAAATCTCTAATCTATGAGTAACTCCCAGCAACTTGAAGTTTGTTGCTGAATGCAAATTTCTTCAATTGCACAAATCTCTAATCTATGAGTAACTCCCAACAACTTGAAGTTTGTTGCTGAATGCAAATTTCTTCAATGGCACAAATCTCTAATCTATGAGTAGCTCCCAGCAACTTGAAATTTGTTGCTTAATGCAAATTTCTTCACTACGTACACTTGTAGAATTAAAGGCAACTTGGTTACAAAACCCTAAGTCGCATATGATGACGACAATAAAATAAATCTTTTTATCATCGAGTAGGTTAAAAGATGAAACCCTAGAAAAGCCAAGTCATCATGGGTTGAAAAACAAATCTAAGATTTCTAGATTTGTGAAACTTGATAAATTGAGAGGTGTTGAGCCTCATTAATTCTCGATAGATAGAGGTATCGAGTTAGGTGTCAAGAATCCTGTTTTCAACTTTACCACTTGTTTTTTTGTAGAGTATTCATGTCTTTAATACTACCACTTTAAAAACTTTTTCAAAGTACGTCATGATATTGTTGAATCCACTTAGATCTATCCAAATACAAATAAAGTACATTTTGTTATAGGATATGTCAATTACATAAAAATATGACCCTAACAATAATTTTATTTACCAAATAGAGGTTTCCAATTGGATAAACTAGTATTCATTAAATATTAACATAATAAAAGATAGAAATAATTTTTTTTCAAATAAATTATGACTTAGTCATTTATGATATATACAAATGGAACTTGGTGTTCTTTTGTATCATTAAATTCAATTAAGATTAATTATGTACTAAATTTTGAAACAATTTCCTCTTTTAGTGTGCAAAATCAAGGAATCTTTTAAAATATCAATTTTTGCTACGTATGTGAATAAGATTTTGAAATTTTCTTAATAAAATTAATTTAAGAGCTCTAGAAAATTTTAATTCTACGAGCCATTTTCTCTCATACTTGATTGAGCCTTACACGTTTGAATGCTACACATATTGTTAAATATACTAAATTAGATACGGAAGCAAAAGTATAAAAGTAGAATATAAGGGTTATGTGGTTCAACCTAATAGCCTATGTCCATGGAAGAAACTCCTTAAGAACTACATTTTATTTTAAAAGTGAAGTACAAATCATGTGTTAACCCAACGTTGAATATATAACAAGCTAAACTTTAGACTAACTATACACTATGATTAACAGACTTGTTGTACAAATATAAGATTTGCTTTGCACTCAAAATAAGATTGAGCTTGGACGTATGCTATTGGACTAATACATCTCAACCAACCACATTTGTTTGTACATTCAGTTTGAAACCGTTAAAAACACATTTGATTAGGTATTTTCAAGATCATAAACAAAATAAAACTCTTATTATTTTATCACCACAGAACGGGGATTTTTTCTTCTTCTTCTTAGGAAAATGAACAAAGAGAGAGAGGATAATATTGGGGACCTTGTCCTTATGGTATCTGCAATATTTCTCTTTCCATGCACGGCTACTTTTCTTGGCATGGAACGTGTGCTTGACAGTGAGTGGAGACTTAGCTCCTTAGCAATGAGAGGGAACAAAAGTCTTTTGCTAGGAAAGTTTCCTTGTGGTGGAATGGTCTTTCATTTTTTTTCCTTATTCAATAACTTAGGCCAATTATATATCTTCTGTGAAACTTTAGTTTCAATTGGCTGGTGATATAATATGCATGCCACCATGATCATTTGTTTTTTTTCCTTCCTTACAACAAGTGAACAAGGGAAGGGGAATCCAAATTCCAAACCAATTAAATTTCTCCTATATAGATGATCAAGATAATGCTACTAAATTTTAAGGCTCTTAATAATCATAACTGGGTTATATATTATAGCCTAATGTAGTATTACTATGCATATATGAGAGATTCACTCTTCGTAAAACAGTTTAATGCTGGATGTCTCTCTCACCTTCTTGCAACATTGTGGTCTATTTGAAAAATATTTCCCAATAAACTTTCCCCTCACTTGGCTTTATTATGTTTCCCTTTCTTGAATTAGATGCGATTCTATTTATAAAATAGAGGTCCACAATTGGATAAATCCAACTTCTTTCTCCAACTTAGCAGATGCCTCCAAGATAGATACGGCTAAAAATAAATAAATAAATAAACAAAAAAAAAATGCACCCCCCTTCAAATTACCAAAACACAAACCAAGTTCACGCTATGAAAAAAAAAGGTAATATATTTACAGTCTCACAGAGTAACCAGACTCTTGATAAGACAAAATGAGTTTATTTTATCCAAATAATCCCTACTACTTCCATTATATTTTCACATACTCTGTATGTTGTGACTGAGTTGGAATATAATGTATCTAAATCTAGAAGAGGCATCGGGTCTTGCATAGATTCCCGTCCTTATATACTGATAACATTGCAAGCAAAACGAGTACAAATTAAAAGAAGATTTCACAATTAAAAAAGTACGCACATATAGGCACTAGATAATACTAAATGTCAAGTCTTTCCAAGGACAAGTTTCCATTGCTGTATGCCAATATTCGTTGCTGTGCAACTTTAGTCATTCTCTGGCCAAATATTAATCGCTTTCGAGTAATGATAAGAACATAACATAAAGACCCAATTATAAATATCTAAAGGAACATTCTCGTTTCACTTCACTATCAAAGCTTCCCCCTTGCTATGCATGATATGCAAATCCTATATAAATAAGTGGCCATGGGAGCCAAGTCCTCCACACCAAAACTCAATTGCCTTCACATTCCTCACAACTAGCTACATTGCTCGCTTAATCACTACTATTTTTGAGTGAAACCCTTCTCTCGAAATTTGGCATTGTGTCCAAATTTAGTCTTTTTCTTATACTACATTTCAAAATTTTGCATTAATTGGCAATGGAGAGAGTGACAACTTTGGCATCAGAGAGACCCGTGGTGATCTTCAGCAAGAGCTCTTGCTGTATGTGCCACTCCATCAAGACCCTCTTCAATGATTTTGGGGTGAACCCAACTGTGTATGAGCTTGATGAGATTCAGAGAGGGAGGGACATTGAGCAAGCTCTTTCAAGGCTTGGTTGTAGCCCAAGTGTCCCGGCTGTGTTCATTGGAGGTGAACTTGTGGGTGGAGCCAATGAGGTCATGAGTCTTCACCTTAAGAGGTCCTTAATCCCAATGCTTAGACGTGCTGGGGCAATATGGGTTTGATCAACTTAGCTTATAACAACATCAGGCGCTAATTAATAAATGTTGTGGTGATAACATAATAATATTTATATAGATATATATATGCATGAGAAGTAGGCGTCAGATGTATTAAACCTATAGAGAGAGAGCTTACTATGAAGTACGTCTACTACGTACGTATACTTAAGCTTTTTGTAATAATATAATGTTATGCTTTTTGCTAATGTTGTCCCAATTTGCATCAATGGTATAACTTCTAAGTTTAATATTGTTCTTAATAAGCTCATTGTTGGGGCAAATTGATGAGCTTCAATTTTTTTTTTAATTTTTATTTATTTATTTAGTATCTCCTTTACAGATGGTAGAAAAAGTCCTGCCTCAACTTAGCGGGCTCAATTGCCATCCATCTATATGCTTTTATACTGGAGTACAGAAATTTTAATAACTTGTTTAAATAATATAATACCTACTGTGATAGTTTTAAATAAAATTATATTTTTTAAAAGTATGATTTCATCTAAAAAATGGGTAATTGCAGTAAACCCATTTGTGGTCTGGCCCGAATTCACTTTGCCTACCAGTGGTTTAAAAAATGTCACTTTGCCCACTTGAGTTTTGCTCAGTTTGTCTTCCGTTATCCACCTCTAATAAAATTAGGGATAAATAGGTATTTTCGTTTCCCTTTTATGTCTCCCTCCTCCCAAAACAAGAAAAACATAAAAACTTAAGAGAAAACAAAATCTAAGAGTGGCATTGCTCTATCTCTTGTTTCACACATAAATTGCCCAAAAAATAAAACCCAAACCAATCATCCTCTCTCTCTCTCTCTCTCTCTCTCTCTCTCTCTCTCTCTCTCTCTCTCTCTCTCTCTCTCTCTCTCTCTCTCTCTCTCTCTCTCTCTCTCTCTCTCTCTCTCAATCCACCACACTTCTCACAACCCACACCTACGTTAATGTAACTTCACACCAGTTTGGTTAGTTGTTGTCATGGTGGCAGAATTAGGAAGATGAAGGTTGTTTGGAAGATGGGTTTCTTTCTCTCTCTCGTCCACCCATAGCCACCGCAATCCACCACACTTGCACACTCACAACCCACACCTACGTTAATGTAACTTCACACCAGTTTGGTTAGTTGTTGTCATGGTGGCAGAATTAGGAAGATGAAGGTTGTTTGGAAGATGGGTTTCTTTCTCTCTAACCCATGATTGTGGCAAAGGCTTGAAGGAATGAGAAGAAAAAGAAGAATAGGAATTGGAATGGAGAAAATGAGAGGGCAATGGCATTCTAAGATATGAAATAAGGAATTGAGCAAAGGACAATTTGCTTTTTAAGATCTATACAATTACTTGTAGCAAAAACACTAACCAGCCTTTTTGAAGATTATCATATGATCTGGTTGTTTGTGTTTATTTTGGATTTGGGATAATTGGTGTGCAAAGTAAACTCTAACTGTATTTTTCATTGGATGAGATTGGGAGAGAGTGAACGAGGAGGATTTATTATTTGGTGCTTCTTATTCTTTTTTTTTTTTTCTTTTTAAATCATGGATTAGCAGCGACTGGCTGTGTGGCTGAGAATTATGGATCTTAGATACGCATTCTAATCATTTTCTTGTATTATTTTCACCACTAATTATTACTACTTTCTATCTAGTCTCTCCTTTTTGACTCTCTTTAATTGAATTGAAGAGAGACATGAAAATAAAATATTGATTATGTTTGTTCTTAAATTTTAATAAACTCTACCTTTTAGATCTTATTGTCTCTTTCTTTTTTATGTTTTTCTTGTTTTGAGGGGAGAGAGACATAAAAGAGAGTAAAAATACCTATTTAGCCCTAATTTTAACAGAAGTGGGTAACGGGAGACAAGCAAAACAAAACTCAGGTGAGCAAAGTGAATTCAGGCCAAATCACAGGTGGTTTTACTACAATTACTCCTCTAAAAAAATGTTATCAAAATACTCTTTTAGAAAATACTACGTTTTGTTGTCATATATGTGAAATTGTTTACCGAAAATATAATTTTAAAACTACTATATATTCTTCAAAAGTTTTGAAGTTCTTGTATTTGTCAGGTAAACTGAAAAAGGAAAATTACAAAAGCTTCACGCACAACATGTATGATAGATATAACAATAATTACAACATAGATCAATTCCAAAACTCCAAGCAATGGTTTTATCCTAAACTCACAGGAAATTTACAAAATTGATCCTTCTTTGCTTCTTTTTTAATATTCCCCCTCTCTCTTTCTCCAAGCCCTGGCCTGCTGTGCTATCTCCATCAATATGGCTTCTCGGACTTTAAATTCATGCATATAGTCCCAATTAATTCTTTCTTATCCAAATGACAAAGCATTCTTTGGTACGTATAATGATAGTGACATATTTGTGCATCAAATTCTCATTAGTCCCTCCTTCACCATGAGCATTTTCCCTTCAGTTATAAGACTCATAAATGTCAAAAATGTATTAGATGCCACAAATCAACATCCCATGCATATGATTTCCACACACCCTTGGCGGGAATAAGTGCTCATGAGGTGTGAGAGGCAAGGGTTAAGGTTCAAGTCTTCAGGAGAGAGTTTCACACTCATGTACACTTCGATTAAGTTAGAGAATAATTTCTATCTTCTATCTTGTAAAAAAAAAAAAAAAAAAATATCACATGCATATGGCAAATGTATATATAATTAATGCATTGGACTTTTTTTTTCTTTTTTTTGGTATAAAAATTCATTCAAACAATAGGCTGGCAGTAAAAGAAGGAAAAAATTAATTTGGGGGGAAAATAAAACTAAAATTAGCCTAATCAATCACGGGCTAGCCCAAAACCCAGTCCAAGCCACTTCTGAAAATGAATGGGGCTAATTGTAGCCCAAACAAATTAATTGGGAGCGAACTGGGCTTATCAGGAATCCTAAGGCAGGCCATTGGTCCTCGGCCTAATCCCAACAGGTAGGCCCGTGATGAGTTGTGAAGATTGGGCTTAACCTATGAGTTAAACAATGGATTCTTGCATTTCTCAACATGGCTGTACATTCCCAATTGGGCACTTAAAACTCAGTTTTGTGTTTTCTTTTTAGGAAATTAGAGGCGCATCAGTATATGGCCTATGCCTATGTAATGTAAGGAAGGCAATGTTTAGAGTTCTTCAAACACTCGTCTATTTTCGTGGTTATGTGTAGTTGTCTTGTCTCACTCGTCAGGTAATTATAAGGATGAATTCCTTTGAGACGTCTTTAAGATGTTGACTAATGTTAAAATTGGTGGTGAATGATGGAGGGGGCAGTAGGAAAGTAGAGGCCCATAAGTATGCGGTCTATGCCTATGTAATGAAAGGAACATTACACTTGACTATTCTCATGGTTATGTGTAGTTCTCTTCTCTCGCTCATTGGTGATTATGAGGAGGAATTCTTTTGAGGTGTCCCTAAGATGTTGACTAATGTTAAAATTGGTTAAGAGTGAAAAGGTGAATGATGAAAAAGGGGGGGGGGGGGGGGGGGGAAGAAAATAGGTGTTTTGCATTATTTCATTATTTGGTTGAGGGGAAGGAAAATGGGTGAGTGATTTTTTCAACCTAACCCACAAAATATAATCTCTGCCAAAATGAAGAGAAAATAGAGAGAAAATGAGGATGTAAAGTTTAAAAGACATTATTACCCCTATTATCCCATTATTTCATACTATAATAAGGGCATAATAGTAATTTAATTTCTATCATTTGACTTTTTCATCCCTCCTACAAAACACACATGATGGAAAATTAAACATTTTTTTTATCCTCTCAAAATTTTCCATTCTTGAACTTTTTCATCTTCTCAAAGAGCTTGCATGTTTTGAATCTAGGACCTTATAAATCTTATGGGAAAGTAATTGATTAATCCCTGGAATTTATCTTTCTAATATTTCTAATATGCAGGTAAAACTTCTTTCAAGATTCTTATAAAATAATGTCAAGTTTGGTTAAATTAGATTATTAAGATAAAATTAGACTTCTCCTCACAAAAAAAGAAGAAGATAAAATTAGAAGGTTACAATTGTACTTAATTACACAAAATCATGTGCCAAATTTAATTTTTAAAAAAGAAAAATCGATCACATTTCTTATACTACAAATTGATTTTCTTCCTTTGATAATGAAGTCAACAATCAACAAAGATTTCACTTAAACTCCCACAAGTAGAAAGAAGCCAAATTCCTATATAATCCCAAGAAAATTCAAAAGGTGTTAATGTGTATGTTTGACATCTCACTTAAAACCATGCCCTTTCAAACTGTAGCCTTTTCAAACCCTACCTTTTTTTTAGGAACGGCTTTTTAATTGCAGGATCAAAAACACTCTTTTTTTTTTTTTCTTTTTTTTTGGCGAAACTACATTGTTGGTCCTTAAAGTTTACTGAGGGAACGCTTTTAGTCCTTGAAGTTTCAAGTGAGCATTATTGGTACCTAAAGTTTCAATAATGAGCACTAGTGGTCCTTCTATTAACTTCTGTTAGTTTTTTTTTTTGTCTATGTGTCTAATGAAATAATGATGTGGCAATTTTTTAATAATGTGTCATTTTTTTATTATTAAAAATTACATATCAAAATACACATCAGCTTGGATCTCCCAAATCAAACCCAGTTTTATTTTGGATCATACATTGATTTTCTTAGGAACCAAACAAAACTACTGCTTCTCTTTTTTTTTTTTTTTTTGGTATCTTACATTGATTTTCTAAGCAATTTTCATCTTATAATGACCGCCTAGCTTCTCCAAGCTGTAGTACTACCTCCACTCTCTCTAAAACCAAAGGATTTAAAATCAAAACCCCAATTTGAATTAAAAAGAAAAAAAATAACAAGAATAGGACTATTTGCGATAAAAGAAAAAGATGGAGATACCCTTTTGATTGTCCATCGGAAAATATATTATATAGGGTAGGAAGATGCCTTCCAAATGTGGGTGCGAGACTAACCGATCTCGATGATACCCATATACTTTGGAGAAATATATGAGTTGTGGTTTTTCTTTCATTATTCTAATAATTATTATGGCTATTATGTTATATCTCCAAACCTTGAGAATGTTTTCAAATTGTATTTGGTTTTCGGCATGTACTACAAATTTCCAAGCGGTGGTTAATCTAATAGCTAGTAAGAGGGCAGGCAATGGTAAGCTCGGCAAGCCAGGTTTCAGTGATTGGAAGGTTTCAGCGATTGGAGAATACTGGTAGTAGTTTTTTTGGGTTAGTAAGAAAATCAATGGAAGATCCAAATAGAATTGGGTTTGATTTGGGAGACTCGAGTTGATTTGTAATTTTTTAATAACAAAAAATCATCACATCATTAAAAAATTGCCACATCATTATTCCATTCAACACAAAGACAAAAAAACTAACAGAATTTAATAAAAGGACCATTAGCGCTCAATATTGAAATTTCAGGGACCAATAGCCCTCACTTGAAATTTCAGGGACTAAAAGCACTCTATAGGTAAATTATAGGGACTAACAATGTAGTTTTGCTTTTTTTTTTTTTTTTTTTTAAGATGTATTGCTGTAAATGCTCTAAATGGATTTATTTTATGAGCATTGCTATGAAAACTAACATTTATTGAATGTATTTATTTTACCAATTGATCTATCTAACTTTTAAATACAAAAGACCACTACACACCATTGGACTATTAGTGAAGTGGTCACTCCACAAGTATAAATGCATATAAATGTGGGGTTTGAGAGGTAAGAGTTAGGGTTTAAGTATCTAAAAGAGAGCTTCACATACCTATAATTTACATTAGACTATAATAGAATTTTTATCTTATATAAAAAAAAAACTTTTAAATACAAAATAATAAATTAATTAAAAAAATTCATAATATTATTGAATATTGATGGCCAATTAATTTTTTGTACAAGTTGAAAAGAAAATTTTAGTTGGTTATAATATCAATCTATCAATTTCTTTTTAAATGAAAAGTATAGTAACTTGACAAAGTGTCATAACATTTCAATAATGAGTCCAAATTTGGTAAATATGAGGTGTAGAATTCACGTTTTACACTTTTCAATAAAAAAATTGCTATATCAGCCTTTTATTTAAAATTTAAGGCGAAATATCATTTTTGTTCCTATATTTTTAAGTCACGGTTAATTTGATTCTTATATTTTAGTAGTAGTCAATTTTGTCTCTATTATTTTGAACTTACAAGTAATCTGGTCTCTACCATTAACTCTTTATAAGAAAATACTTACGTGGCACATGACATGTATAGTTAACACTTAACGCCTATGTGGGTATTAAAAAAAAAACTATTTATCATTTAAAAAATTCCCTGTCAGCATTAAACAAAAAATCCAAAGCAGAAAAAATAATTTTTGGAACGGATGATTTTAAAAAATTCCCCAATTTTTCTTGGCAACCAAAAACAGAAACCCAAAAACACAAAAATCGAACTCAATCCAGAAAATTCACAATAACCAAATTTTGTATCAAGAAAATGAACTTGGCGTTTGGGTACTAACTCGAACTAATCTTCTCCTCCTTAATCATCTGCAATATTAACACAATACAACACACACAGATCCGTCTCAAAATTTGTTAAAACTAGGGTTCAAATTAATAATTACACAATACTATACAACAAAGCCTCTTTTTAGAAGAAGGGTGAGAAGGTGGTCTTCTAAAAGCACAAGGCTTGATGGCTTCATGCTCCTTGGCTTTCTTGGATTCAACCCAAGCAGGTACACAACGTGGCCCAATCAAAATGTAGAGTTTTTGAGTCACTGGATTCAGTCCCAACAAAAAGCAATTACAGCGACCATTCTCTCTCTCCCTCAATTTCTCAAGAGGAAAAAGATTAATTCATCTAATGCCTTCATTAACGTGGATTTGGTTATTATGAATTTTCTGGGTTGATTTTTGTCTTTCCAGGTTGTTGTGTTTGGTTGTCAAGAGAGAGGAACAAGCTCGGCTCTTTTTTTTTCTTGGTCTCATGTGGATTTTTTTTTTTGCTTTTAATTTTTTATTTAATGCTGACATTGCATTTTTAAAGTATAAATAATTTTTCTAAACACATTTTTATTAACGAGTTAACAGAAACTAAATTGATTATTTTTAAAATATAAAAACCAAGTTAATAGTAATTTTAAAATATAAAGACTAAAATAATATTTTTGCCAAACTTTAATACATCCTATCATATCATACTTAATAACATTTTTTTAAAATTTTAATTTTTAAATATATAATAAAATAATATTACATATTAAAATTAGAGGAGTAAAAAGCCTAATTTTACCTCTTTTAAGTTTTAACATCAGCCATATTTATCTCAGTCTAATATATACATTTTTTATTTAAATTTTTTTTTTTAACTCCTGAAGGTGTGACATCTCACCTGTGCGATAATGTTGTGACATATACCCTGACACAACTATTTTTACGAAAAAGTGACTTTCTTTCTGTTCAAAAGAAAAGTGACTTTACTGGGATAAAATAAAAGGAAAAGATATGAGAGTGTCGCAGTTGCAGAGAGAGTCAGCTTGAATTGCTTTGAACTTCAAAGTTCCAAATCCAAACACGTGCGGGGGTAGTGGCTCTGTGGAGAGATTCTGATCCCCTTCCCATGGGTGAATTGAGTGAGAAGAGTCTTCTTCCTGTCGCTCATTTCCAAGTCCCGAGACAAGCTCTGAAGCTGTGGCCCCCACTAGAGCTCATACACAATAAATGTCTCTCTCTCTCTACAAGTCACATGTCACAACACTCTCTACCTCGAGTACCAAACCAAACAAAAAACCCATCAACGTATTTCTCTTCGCTCACTCAACGGTCATTCACATTGTTTTAAAAGCCACTACCAACCAAAACTTCTCTCCCGGCTCTAAAACCCAAATAAACCCCACACTCACCACAAAACAACAAAAAAAAGAAGAAAAACGTACAGCCAATGCTAACCTACGCACATAATGTTACTTCCCAGTTCACTTCACTTCACTCACACACCGGTTAGGTTATTATTACTTCACTAGTTCAGTCACACATTGTTGCTCTCTCTAGCTGTCTCTGCATTGTGAGCTAGCCACATCTCTCTCTTTAAAACCACAATTTTGGTGTAACTTACCTTATGTATTAAGGTATGAGTGATGGGTAAAAATGATAGATTTATAACTTTATTATTAAGGGTTTATTTGAATACAGCTAAAAATTGAAAATACTGCAGTAAAATAATTTTTAAATGTATAAATAGTACCGTGAGACTCATTTTTAATAAAAAAACATGAACAGTGACGCATAGTACGTAAACAATATTGCACCATGGATGAAGTAATTTTGTTCCTGGTTGAAACCCGTGGATAAGAAAAAAAAAAAAAAAATGAAATGCACAAAACCAAAACGTGAAGGCAATCCTCTCTATCCAAACCAAGCCTAGGTTACAACAAAAATTATAATCTTAACTTTCGTGTCTGTTTGGCTAATTTATTTTTTGCTAATTTATTTTACTATTTAACTTATTTTTACTATTATTCATAAATTTTATTGTACTTTTTGATATTTTTTATGAGTCTCTAACATACTATCAACTTATTTTTGTTATTAATCTAACATTTGCTTTTACTTATAATATTTTCATGAAAAAAATTCTGTTTTAGCAAACAAAACCCTTGGTCATTTATTATCGTTCTCGAAAAAAACATAGATGGATATGAAAGTGACGTATACTTACAATTTTATTATACTTACAAATGCTAACCTACGCACTATAATGTTGCTGCACTCACTCACCGGTTATTATTACAGCTCAATGTAGAGGGAGGGAGAGAGAGAGAGAGAGAGCAACAATCTGTGAAAAACAGTAGTATTATAAATCACTGTCCATCATTGAAGGTCTTCTTTTTGTACTCTCTCTCAACTATTTTTATTTTTCTCTACTTATTATCAATATTCATTTCTAACACTTCATCTTCAATCTCACTCTCATCTTGTTACAATGTTGCTCTTCCTCACCAGCCTTCTTCTTCCACTGCTTCTTCAATAGCAACTCTTTTCTGTTCCTACTTCTCTTTCTTACTTACATTGTTTTATTTTCCTTAACTTTCTCGGTAACCAAACAGCTAGCGCAGTCATTCATTGTTTTGTTAAATACTTCTCAGAGGTGAGCTTGTTTGTCATTAAAAAAAAAAAATCTAGATTAATCTCTGTTTATTATTGTCTGTGAATATTTTATTATTATTATTGTTTTTATGTAATATGATAATGTGGCTCTATTCGTTAATTTTTAGGGTCTGGTTTTGGCATTTCAAGCTCTGATCTCAGAAAAATGTTCAGTTTTTCTCGTAGAAAATTGAAGCATACAAGGTCAGCTTCTCTTTATTTATAAATTTGTTGTCCATTTACTTTTTATTTTATTATGCAGAAATGTTGTTTGATTTTTGTTTTAGCTAGTGGAGAAATTTGAGCTTGATTTTGAAGCATATCGATTATTCATATATATATATATATAAAAGGAAAATAAAATAAAAGACTATTAAAGTTTTTGAAACATAAATGCATTATCAATATCAAATCTCCAAAGTTAGTGCCATCTAACTCATTATATAAATTTTTTTTATGAACGCCAACATTGGAGTTAATTCATATAATGTTATTCTATTGATTGACAAAAACAGATGTTGTAAAGTTTAGAATCATGTTGAAAAAACAGAAAGATGGTATAATATACATTTGTTGATACTAATTTTGAAATGTGGGGAGGTGCATCAGATTGAAACTCCATCTACCAGAAACTGCTCAGGGAACTCGAAGTCCCATAAGACACACAAAGAAGACTAGTGGATCAAAAGTATGGATTTTGATTTTAATTCTGACTTGTTTTTTTCAAATGGGTTTGCATTGATGAGTATGTACGTATTTACAATTTTGCAGAGTGAATGTGCTGCACCTCCAACTAGTGTTTCTGATGAACTCAATCGCCAGTGTTCGTCTACTGCCGCAGCACCTGAGATTAGTAATTGTGCATCGGGTAGCTTGGAGAATTGGATGGTGTTGTCGATTGCTGGAGAAAAACCTACTCCTCGATTTAATGTATAATGTTATTTAGCAGTAACTCGTGAATGAGCTTGATTTATATGGTGTAGCTGATTGAATTTGATTAATTTAAGCTTTTTATTAAAAAAAAAAACCACCATTTTACTCTTTTTATGAATAGCATGCAGCAACTCTGATCGGGAACAAGATGATAGTGGTCGGTGGTGAATCTGGGAATGGATTGTTGGATGATGTACAGGTAGGGAATGTTCCTTTTTCCTTAAAAACTTTACATTCAAAGTGGCAGCACCAATAGATTTAAGTTGTTCAAAAAAAGGAGAGGGGAGTGGGGGGGAGGACACCAGATTATTTATGTTTAACATCAAAGTAATTGATTGCATGATATACATGTATATTATTTTTCATGTGTATTTTCAGGTGCTTAATTTTGATAGATTTACCTGGTCAACAGCATCATCAAAGATTTACTTGTCACCAAGCAGTCTGCCACTAAAGATTCCTGCTTGCAAGGGCCATAGTCTGGTATTATTATATGTCTCAACTACTATTTTGTTTTGCTTTGTTTTGTAGCTGAATTGTTTTTTATTTGAGAATTTTCAATATTGGGATATTGTATGTAATGGATGAGAAAATTTAGGGTTCTATTTCTGAGGATCTATGAACACCCACTGCTCAAGCAAAGAAGTAAGAACAATTGTTATTTTGTGGGTGCAAAAGGTTGGTGTGCACCATGGCTTGCAACCTGCAGAAGTTTTTTAATGCCACTCCCCTGTATGTTGTCAGTTGAGATTTGTGTGCGCTTCTTTGTCCTCCCCTGAATCAAGCATAATGCATATAATATGCGGACTATCCCCTAGTGTTAGTTGGCTGATTAATCATATTGTCCCAGGTCAGGTCATTTAGGCCGGAAAAACCTTAAATCGCTCAAGTGTTGACAATTGTTTTTGTTGCCTTCCTTGACTAGGTTTCTTGGGGAAAAAAGGTTCTTCTGATTGGAGGAAAGACTGAGCCTAGCAGCGACAGAGTTTCAGGTTGGGTATTCCTGCGTGCATGCTTTGATTTTGATTTTGTTTTGTCATATTTTCATTTACTATATTTTTCCAAATGATGCCTAATCACATGATTTTGGATTTTGTAGTGTGGGCATTTGACACTGAAACGGAGTGCTGGTCACTTATCGAAGCAAAGGGTGACATTCCGGTATATCATGTGGCTTGATAAAATTTTAGATTAGCTGTGTTGTAGAAGGAGCTTTACTTAACCTCTCCCCCCCCAAAAAAAAAAAAAAAACCACCCACAGTTTCTCCTTTTGGAAGTTACAATTTGGTGAGGTCATTATTGGAAAAGAAAGCCCTCCCATGCTTATCATGTGTGCCAAATATCATGAGAATTAGATGTTTCTACCCACATGATCCATATAATTGATTTATTTTTTTAATAATGAATTAAAATTAGAATGCTAATTTGGATTGCTATGTGGAACAAACATGATAATTGGCAAGCATGAAATGTGAGAAAAGAACCTGTCAGTAGCTTTTGTTATTATGCAAATTTTGCTGAGGGGTGTAAGAATGCAATTCATGCAGGTAGTCCATGTCTTGGATTAGGACAGTGTTATATACCTTACTGAGGTGGAAAAATGATATTACATTTCTTTCCTTCAAGATACCAAATTTAAAATGTAAAAGGTCCATGAAAAATAAGAAGTTCTAACCTGAAGTTTATGTATTGCAGGTTGCTCGAAGTGGTCATACTGTGGTAAGGGCAAGCTCTGTTTTACTCCTATTTGGGGGTGAAGATGCTAAAAAGAGGAAACTAAATGATCTGCACATGTTTGATTTGAAATCTTTGACATGGCTTCCTCTTCATTACACGTGAGTAGGTTCTAGTGTACTTTGTGAAATTTGTTGATACTATTTTGCACACAAGCTTCAAGTTGAGTACTTGTCACCTTTGTCATGGAGAAATCTGGTTGCACTTCTTCTTGTTATATCCCTTGTTTTAGGAGCGAAGGGTTTTTCTTATTCTTTTCAATTGTACGTACAGAGGAACAGGGCCATCTCCAAGATCTAACCATGTGGCAACTCTTTATGATGATAAAACTCTTTTTTTATTTGGAGGAGCATCGAAGTCGAAGACTTTGAATGACTTGTACTCTTTTGACTTTGAAACGGTATGTGGAACATCTCCTCATCTGTTTTTTTTTTTAATGGATTATGTGAGCGAGTAATTTCATCTCTCATAGAAGCAAGCTAAAAATTCTTTAGATTCGACATTTTGATAATTAGATCTTCTTTCTCAGATGGTATGGTCAAGAATAAAGATACGTGGTTTCCATCCATCGCCAAGAGCTGGTTCCTGTGGAGTCCTGTGTGGAACTAAATGGTATATAGCGGGGGGTGGAAGCAGGAAAAAACGTATGCCTTACGAGCTTAGAAGCATTGTCAGAATATTTTGACCCTTTTCTCTCATTTGGTCACTTAAAAAGCATGTGGACCTTTCTCTCATGTTGCAACCACGAATTGATTGAACTTGTTGCTCATTATATTATTATGTTACGTTTGATGCAAGAAGTAGCTTTTGCTCCTCCTTTTGTTCCCCCCTAATAGATCTTCAAGGGTATTCATGCCTCCGATATCCTTGCTTTCACATCATTCACTCTTGGATAGACAATCCAGACCCATCTACTTTAGGATGTTCCTGCCATATGTTTCAGTGTTTCTTATTCTTCTCTTGGCTTGTTTAATACACACACAGTCGCAATGGTTCTAAACTCTGGAGCATGGTGATGATTTCAACCATATAAGTTGCCACCTATACTATAATGTAGGAAGGCTGTCGAAATCAGCCTGATTTTGGTTCTGAGAAAGCATTTGATGACTTAGGAAAAAAGAAAGAGAAAAGAGAGGAAGATTGAAAGGGCTGGCTTTCAACTCCTTTGATTCCCATGATTTGAAGAAGTTTATATTTGTAAAATTTGAACATTCAGATCCTGTCTAGCTGCTATTGATGTTGTTTTCACCTTCATAACTAAGTCCTCTATCCTCGTGTTAAGATCTTCAATATCTCACTGGCCTGGGAGTTGAGTTCTGATGTGGATCAAATGCAGTGCAGCTTTGAGCAATTTTTCTCTAGTTTCACTAATTTTTTTTTTTACATTCATTTATGAACTTTTTATTCTTAATTATTCCAGGACATGTGGAGACTTTGGTCTTTGATGTTTTAAAGGTTGAGTGGTCTGTGGCTGTTGCATCACTGCCATCTTCCATCACCACCAACAAGGTGAGTCATATAGATTTTGTTCTTTGCATTATCAAGTATCGCAAATCTTTTTAATGCTAGCCTCATGCCATATGATGTGCCAAAATTATGCATCAATTTATTTTTTTTGATATCTCTATAAAAGTATTACACTTTTTAATGGCCGTGAATCCATGAGCTTTCTATTTTATCCTTGAAGGCTTGGATTTATCAGTTGGTTCTTTGATTACTTTCTCAAATTAGTCAAAACTTATCATCCATTTTAGCTGATAGTTTAACCTTGGAACTAAAAGCTAACATTCTGGCTTTAAGCTTTACATTGGGAAGTCCATATTGATGCCACACCCTCGTGGTAAGTTGATGCCATCTCAAATTGTGCATAGCCTTTGTATGGCTTTCACTTTCGCTATTGAGCTTATGGGAATACTGCATAAAGATGACATTTGAGCTTATGGGTTACCCGTTGCCTGAGCCGATGTAATTTGTCCATAATTGCTATGATATTTGTTATCTGATACCATTTTGAGATGGTGTGTAGTGTTAGTAGCATTCTTCTTGGCAAGATGAAATTATTTGTCTAAAGATTGTTGTATTCTCAGGGTTTCAGCCTAGTTCTTGTACAGCACAAGGAAAAGGATTTTCTTATTGCCTTTGGGGGATCCAAAAAGGAGCCATCAAATCAGGTTGGATATAGAAATCATGTATTTGCACATTTGTTGACTTGCATTCGATCATTGACTTCCTTTATTTTCTAACCATTGGTTGTTTTGTTGCAGGTTGAGGTCCTGCTAATGGAAAAGAGTGAATCATCCAAGGGACAAAGATCTACCACTGGAAAAGGCACAGGAGCTCTGCTATTTGAGAAACGCTTATCGTCCACAGGGTTGGCTGCTCACCTTAGTAATGATTCTTCCCAACGTTCTGTTGATTCTGTTGCTCGACAAAATCTAGCATCGGCCATTGAACAACATGGTTCTGGAAGAAAATCTTTGTCAGAGTCAATTGTTGATCCAAATTCTGTTCCTGGCAATGTTACACTTCGCAAGCAATTTCATAATGAGGAAGAATACAAAATGCCTGTTAAGATGGCAAATGGATCAGAAGATGACAATTCTTCCTTACAGGTAGACTGAGAAGTTTCCAATTATTTACCATGTCCATCTTCTTTTATTAAAGTTATTTGAGATCTAGACACGCAGATTCATTTTGGATGAATTGAAAACCTCTAATTTTAATTTTGGGTAGTTTCTTGTAGATTGTTGTTGACTGTGGGTCCAATTGGGAGCCTGCTTTATCCAAAAGAAAGATATTTTCCCTCCCAATAGTAATTAACTTAAAAAATGGAAACTTTGTGTCTTTGATCTTGATCATCTATTCTGTGATGGTCACAATATAGCACAGTATTCCAGTGGCAATAAATAAGCTAGGAAATTCCTGCTTAAAAAGAAAAGGAAGGATGGGGGGGTGTTTGACAACTAAGTTTGATGCCATGCTCTACTCTTGGAATTTCCTAAGATTTTAATGTGAAATTCATTTAATATTGCATTTTGTGTTAATCTCAGGCAACAGAACAAAGAATGAATCGATCTAATATGGTAATTCAGAATAGCATAACTGGAGGCAAACTCAATGCAGAGGAAGCCTCTTTGTATGAATCTGATAATGCATTTACCCATAACCACAGAATTGGAAATGTTCCAGTTGAATTTGAGGATGTGGTATTCCCAGAAAGTGATTTCAAATCTGGAGTGTTTTCAGCTTCTTCAAGTGTATATCAATTTTACGAATTAAATATGGCTAACTTAATAAGGAAGAATGGACTGCTAGAAGGACAGTTGGCAGCTGCAGTGGCAAGCCGAGAAGCTGCAGAAAGGAATTTATCAACTGTTCTCAAAAGCAGACAGGAGATAGAGAAAAAATTGGCAGACACTGTGAAGGGGATGGAGTTACTAAAAGAGAAGCTGGCTGGTGTAGAGTTGGCACAAGAAGACGCTAACAGCCTATCAAGTATAGTCCACTCTGACAATATAAGGCTTGAACATGATGTGGCTTTCCTGAAGGCAGTCTTGGACGATACTCAGAAGGTAAGTGCATACAGTCATACTAACCCACCCCCCCTTTACCAAAAAAGAAAAGAAAAGAAAAGAAGAATGCAGCCATCTTGTAGCCAAATTATGAATGGTTACATCAATTATAGCATTTTGCTGATTTTTTTAAAATCTTTTGTAGGAGCTGCACTCAACTAGAGGAGTTCTTGCAGGAGAAAGGGCTAGGGCCTTCCAACTACAGGTATGGCTTTGAACGAAATGTACTAGTAGCCACAAAAAGGCGAAAGAGGGATAATTATCTGCTATTGCTGCTGCTTAACTTGTACATGGCATAGCCATCTTTTTACAATTGTTATTCTCTTTTATGATTTACATATTAACCTTTCATAAAAGGTTTGTCAGGTGGATGTTTTGACATTGTAGGTGATTGATCCATTAGAATAACTTGTTTATAAATTAGTAGAAGTGGTAAAAAATGATATGAAAATTAAAGAAATAGCAGAGAGTATGACTCCGGATAGAATAGAATGACAAACAAGAATATATGTGGCTGATCCTGATTAGTACATTGAGAATTCATAGTTGATCCCAAAGGTTTGGGACTAAAAGGCTAGGTGGTGATGGTTATTATTGTTGTTATGAGGTAAAGCCTGTGGCTGTGAAAGGACAATGGCATGTGAGTCTCAAACATCTCAAACAAACTATCTTCATATCTTTGCAGCTATGTTATTAAACGAGCATGTGTCTTAATATTTATCCTATTTTCCCTTCCTGAGTTTATTTAGGCCACCATTGCCTCATGTTGTCACGCAGGTCGAAGTTTTTCATCTCAAACAAAGATTGCAATCTATGGAGAACAGAGCACCCACCCCGAGGAAACCTTTCAATGTGTAGTGTGGAGAATGGAGAACAAATCTGAATGATCAAGGCCATCCATCAACAGTGAGTAACAGGCTGTCTTATGGAAGATACCCATGGTGGGAATCATTGGACAAAACCCAGAACTATCTAGCCTGTAAAACCACCTCAATTGTCCAACTGGAAGCAATAATCTATCTACATTTTCAAGCTTAGCATTAGAGAATTTTAGTAATTCAGTTCTGTACATATGTGAAGCTAATGTGACTTGGGAACGTATGTTTTGTTGTGATATTTTGCATGTCTTTTATAATAGCTAAAGAAAACACTTCCACTGTTCTGCTTGACTGCCATGCTTGCCTCTTTTATTGGAAGACCAATTAACGGTGAAAAAAAGAAGTTAATGTTGCTTGTGTGCTAAACGTTCCTGTACATTGGGCTTCCGCCAATTTTTTTTTAATAACGCAGGAAATCTTTGTATAGACGAGTCCAAAAAAAAGAAGAGTCCTTGGACTCGTCTTTAGCCTTTAAAACCTAAGGGCAGTTGATTTCATATGTCAGAACTAGCTGCCGGGTAATGTATGAACATTCATCCTCAATAGGCTTCTACCAAGTTTAGCAATCCGGTTTTCTTCGCACATTGGTAAAAAGTGCATATATAGTACCATTAATCACCTGTTGGGATAAAGTCTGACGCCAAGCGATACACCTGTAATTACAGACTATCATAATTGGAAGCTAGCTCAATGTGGAGGGAACCCCATTAATATGTGAGTATTGGTAATTCTTACTTGGTAAGATGCGAGAGCAAAGCCTTTCTACGAAGGATTATCTAAGGCATCCTCCTAATGAGCAAACCGCCCATATTGCCAAAAATTCAAATGGCATAATCTGCTCTTCTTTACTAGGGTTTGAATACCCTTATTTTACAATAGTAACTTTGAGAATTGAAAACCATCGAAAAATGTAATAAGGGTCCGATTAATGTATGCCTTAAAATCACACATTAAACCATCTATTTTTAAAAATATTTTATTGAAAAACTGTTAATACTTTTTTAATCCTCCAGAAATTTTTTTTCAAAAATAATTAATTACTGTGTGTTCTTAAGATACACACCAGCAAAGTTCGTGTAATAATTTCACTATCTTTAGTGAATGACAAGCACGTAAAAGACAAAATTTTGTCTTCAAACGCAAGTACCACTGCCCTATATTGGACTTTGCTTCAACGGGGTTCGTATTTCGAGGGCTCCAAAATCTTATCATGCTACAATCATCGTCAGGAACCACAATCCACCACATAAAAAGTCCAAGAGCATATTGATTTTTTATTATTTATTTTTGGCTGAATAAAGAGAAAATATAATATGTCAGTGTAAGGATCGTCTTGTCAATTTGACTTGCACAATCCACACTTGGTTAAGAAAGTAACTTCATTAAAATTACACAGCATATTATGTACATTCTAATTTAAAAACCCCAAAAAACCTTTCGAAAAAGGGGCTCCACACACCATACTAGTACCCTCATGATGCTTTTACTTTTTTCATAAGGGAAATTACTCTTATGCTACAGACATCCACACTTGCTTTTAACTGAAATTGTGACTTCTAGTGTGTTAGTGTGTGTGTAATTTCCATTGCTCTTTTCAGAATAACTTATCTTTTCCTTTCTGCCCACATCACGGATACAACCCCCCAAATCAACATCCAGCCCACATGATACATCCATGTCACCCATTTATAATTGTTAAATTCAAGTTTTTGCAGCAAAATTTCAAATTTTCAGTTTCCTAACGTGAAATCTGTAATTATGGGTCACAAGTTTGCTTGCAAGGCAGCGCAGCAATCTCACACTACATGTTACTCATTACAACTGAATAATATTATAAGGTGTTTCATATATGTAAACTTTTAAATTTTTCCTCATAAAAGATCAGTCTCTTCTTGGTCTCCCTCGGCATCCTCTACCTCATTTTCTTCATCTTCTTCGGGTGCATCTGGATCCACGCCCTACAAGAAAATACAAGGTTAATCCCAGGGAAAATGCACTCTTAAGGGCTTTGATAAATTTACTGCTTGCCCCAAACATGAAATTTTGAACTTTCTAAATTCTTGGTAGAGAGGAGACATGATTTAAACTCATGACCACTTGCTGTTGCCATGCTAAATAACCATTTCTCCCAAAATCTTAAATTGATAGAAAAGTATGATTTTAATCATTTAACCACTATTCTAACAAGTTTAATTCCTCTGCATTTGCCATGCCACATTTCGTTTTTATTTATTTTTTTAAGAAATTTTTTTCTTAATTGCCTTGATGCCTTCACTTGAAGTATATTACATAAAATACAAAAAATAATCACGAAGCAAAGAATTGTGAAGTGTATTGAGAGTAATTGAAGGAACTGTAAGTAACAAAGCTGAAAGAGCAACATTATCAGAAACCTTCATTTGTTTCTCTAAGCGCTCTAGCCCCTTTTTTGCAGCTTCATTCTGTGGGTTTATCCTGCAACACAGTAAAAGAGTAAAAATTAAAGCATTTTTTAATAAAGGCATTGGAGGTTTTACCCTTTTGATCATAGGCTGCCCAAATATTTCATTGACATTCAGTGTCCAATTTTACATCTTCAGGAAGTTGAATGGCCTGAGACCACACTCATAGAAATTCATAAAGTTGAATAGGTAAATTTTAAAGTAGCATTTTACCAAAAAAATTCATAAGTAGCAGCCATTTCAAACTGGACAGCACAACCTAATAATGATACCATGCCATCAGTAGTAGTGATGGCTCTAAATCAAGAACTTTTAACTTCAAGTACTATGTAAATTACAATGAGACATTCTCATGCTCAAAAGCATGAGAATGGAAGAAAATCTGTAACAATGCAGAATTTATGTCTAGAATCTCCTGATCCAGAAAGAGATTCATATCTTATATTAGATTTTACCTCAACGCAGACTGATAATGTGATAAAGCATCTTGAAGCAAATTTGTTGCAGCAAATACTTGAGCTAGTTTAACATGAAGAGAGTCGTCAGCCCAATCCTTGAGATATCGCTCAAGCAGAGATACAGCATCTCCATTTCGACCTTCAATAACATGGAGCTCAGCCAAAGCTAATGCGGCTCCTAGGTAACCAGGCTCCAACCTAAGTGCTGACTCATAGAATTTTTTGGCCTGTTACAAGTTTAAAAAAATTCACAATCTTTGAAATCTGGATGAAAGCAACCTTTACTTCTAAGCTGATGCTGAAAAGATATATAAAGCTTTACCTTCTCTCTGCCCCCAGAGTTACTAGCATGAACATCACCAACTAATTTTAGCGCCTTTGCTGATTGAGGCATTGCCTTCATTGCCTCCCTGGCAGCATGCAAAGCCTCTTTGGTTTTAGAGAGAACCAAATAAGACTGAACCAAACCTGAAATCATAAATGAGTCCTTAATCATTTCAAGGCTTTTGCATTTTTCTGTTATTCACACTTTTTGTAGAAAATAAATACATGTCAATGGTAAAAGTGAGCTGCATGTTATGCAGGTGAGCATTCCCCCTTGAAAGTTGCACCTTGATAGGAACGAATATCAGGTCTCAATTCTTGAGCTGACCTAAAAGCAACTACAGCAGCTTCAGCTCGCTTCGCTGTTAACAACAGGTTACCCTGAAAACTTGAAGAAATTTTTTTGATCATGGAATTGAAGATGAAGAGCGAAATATAATGAAATATTTATGGGGTATACTCCTCTTCAATCAGAATCCAGGAATCAAACTACCTATTCTATCAGGTGTTGAATTGTTTTAATACCTTCATAATGTGACCTGGTATATGCCTCTCATCAATTCGAATGCTCTGATTGCAAAGAATTAATAGATTTCATGAGATATGCTAATAAGAAAAGAGATCTATCCAGTATTTTTTTTTTCAAATTAACTGACCCTTTCAGCATAAGACAAAGCTCCTCTGTCATCTTTTTCCCACAGTACAGACAATGTCACAAAAACTTCTGGCCTTGTAGGATCAATACTCAGCAAATCATTTGCTAACTTGTTTAGCTTTGTATAATCAGACTTTGTCTTTAGAAGTATTGCATACTCATCCATATAAGTAACAACATATGGATCTATTAATCGAGCCTGTAAAGACCAAAAACTTTACTTTTATATCTTCTTGCATGTACCTCTCTCCCTGTGTTTTGGTTTGTGTTTGTGTGTGTGTGTGCGTGTGTGCGCGCGCGCGTGTGAGAGAGAGAGAGAGAAGGAAAGAAGGGGGGGGGGGATAGTGATTGTATCAAAACGAACTTATTACCTTTTCAAAATTCATTATGGCCTCCTCATTCTTGCCAATAATGGCTTCAATCTTCACATGATAGGTTTATAAATGTACAAGTAAAACAGAGAGATTAATCAGAATGCTGTCGTCTTGCTAGTACCAACCTACTACATGTAACATTCAAGAGCACTAAATGCGAAAATTTTGGCATGACAAACAAGCTTTGGATTTTTTGAAATATAATCGGTCCTACCTTTGCAATTTCAAGTAATAGGTGTATATTATTAGGAAAGCGTTGCAAGAGATCTGCAAAGAGTTCCAAACCACCTGGCAACAAAAAAAGAATAATGAAAATCGTTGATTAAAATTCAGGCAGATAGCAAGCAAAAGTTTAGAATTAATCAATTCTGCCTATGAAACTACACCTGAGAATAAGAAAACTTATGAGGCATAAACTAACACATATATTAGGAGTAGCAGTAGCAAACAAATTTTTCCCTACCGTAGAGGACATCATCTACATGTCTTTCCCATGTAATTTAATCAAACAGTAGACCAAGTGATCAACAGTTATAATTCCCAGCCTTATTTCCTCTATGTCCTTTTCCTTATCATTTGCCTTGGGTAAGAGTTCAAGTACGAGCAATCCTCTACTTAAACCAGAGGTGAAGATTGCACAAACTATCAAAATTTGACGAATAGTGTGATTCCAGGATCATTACAAAAAATTAAAGTTAGATTGTGTAATCTTCACCAGCCTGAGTGCTGTTAGATATCCTTTACACATGTCTATGAGAAGAGATTCCATTATCATGCAAATACAGTGTTTATCAGTAGACCATGCCAGTTGGAAACAAGTTCAGTAGTTCTAAGCTTCTTTATTTGGAAGCTTCATAACAATTGGATAACAGATTCACCATAAATCACCAACAGAAAATTGAAAAATGTAGATCACGCCTTGTGCTCCGAATATGATGCAGTTCTACAGCACACACCACACAGACAAAACTCTCAAAATCAGAAGAGATATTAGTCTACCTTTGTAATCGTTTGAAGCAATGTAACATTGGGCCTCAACATAGCGCTGCACAAAAAGGAATAATAATTAACTAACATTCTTTTTTTTTTTTTTTTGGGGGGGGGGGGGGTTGGGGGGGCATTGGGAATAGCAATCTGAGTGTAAAATGAGAAAAAAAAGAAACTCCAACAGTATATATAGCATTGTGCATTCTAATAATGACTTAATGGATAAACAAAGTTTATTAATTTTATAAGAAAGACGAATCAAGCATCTAGCTGATGAATGATAAAATGGACACTGCCAATAAATTAAGACTTGGAATAAATGGGTTAAAAAAAGAGAAGACTAATACCACGAAGAAAAAGGGACAATCTGAGTGATAAAAGTGCAAAAATGTTGTCTTTTGCATGACTAAGTGAACATAGGCTAAGTGACACCAGATCGTGATATGTGCTTTTCGAAATTAAAACCATGCTAAGAACAAAGATCTCTATCTCTATGCAATATTTGTATTTTATTTATTTATTTATAATTCAATTGTTACAACAGGGGAGGTGGATTCGAACCCTGTCTCTCCGTAGAAGGAGACCAGGCAATACCACTGAGTACAAGGCCCTTAGTCTATGCAATATTTGTAATTCACATTGAAACAATGAAATAGACTTGCAGGATCAACCTGTTAGAAGTAGTTTCAGTTAAATCAACTATCAATGCAGCCCATAGAAACTCATATTTCACTTTATTATCATTGCTAAGTTAGTATTAACCAGTTAAATATATCTAAAGGGCACTTTATCAACAAAACGGCACAGCAAACTACCAAAGAAAACAACCCAAAGGCATTCTAGGTAGAAGGCTTGCTGCACTATCAAAATAAATTCCAGATCCACATTTTACAATACATATGATCATACTTGGAGTGCATACTTGGTTTATAAGCCCACACGACAAGATTTTCATGACAGAAGGGAAAGAGGTTCTGCCACTGGCAATTGCCAACAAAAAGCTGATAATACAGAGGATGATGAAGCTAGTAACTCGTGCTGGAACAAAATATCATCTTTCTTCATTAAGTACTTACTTGCAGCCAGCGGCTTGAATCAAAATGATCAAATGACGCCCTCCCACTTCTACTTGGAGTCTGTAAATAAAATTTAAGAAGAACAGTATAAAAAAGATATTTTATTTTTCAAACACTATGAACTAGGAGGAATTGTTGTAATGAAATCAAGTTACAATTAGGAGAAGACATAACACTCATACAAGATAAAGTCCTTGCAAATGAAGAAAAATATGATTTGTGCAATGCATAAATTGATTGATCACCAATATGAAGTTGGTTTAATGGTTTCACCAACAAACCTGAGGAAACAATGAAATAATGTCCTTGGCTGAAGCTCCCATCTCTGCTAGAGCAGTAATAGCCTCAAGGACATAAGGGCAATGCCTATCAAAAAGACACAAAAATGAAGCATGATTTTGACAACCAATATAATAAATCACAAAAATCAATACTATTTCTATAATTCAGGTGATTTAGCATGCTATTTGAAAGCAGAGATCCATATGATAACAATACACTTTTATGTATACAGCTGTTGGCAAGCAGAGGCTTGCCAAGATGGATGTTAGTGCAGCAGAATCCATGGGTCTAGGAACTTAATGACAGAAGTTGGTAATCCAAATGTCCAAAGAACATTCAATGCATATGCCTAGGGCTACTAGAGTTGGTCAGGACTTGAAAGTAATTTTTAGTCAAAGATTTAAGTTCAGATTATATTAGAGCCACAAGGGAATGACTGAGGCATAGAATTAAGAAAGAGCTGTGCCATTTACAATATACAACATAGATTCAACAAAATATTGTCTACCTTTATATTTCTACACCCCAGCTAGGGCTTGTGTGTGCATACAGAGAGAGAGAGATGCAAAGATTTCTCTTTTTCTTTTATTTTTTGATAAGTAGAGAGAGGGAGATAATTTTGGCCTACAGTACGAATTGAAGTTCTGATTCCTTTTTTGATAAGTAAATTGAAGCTCTGATTCTGACCACAACCCTTCCTCACTTCGAAGGCAGCACCTTCACCACTATGCTTACTGGCACTGGCTATGCATTCTAGTATCTATGTTCAAGTAGGCACACGATAGACATGTCCACTCAAGTTCAAGTATGGAAATTGTGTAATTAAATTTTTACTCCTTTTCTACTTATAAAAATAATATCCTTTTCATATGTAGATTTGTGTACTTCACACAATTCATTGTATTAGGATTCAGCATGAGGAGAATATAGAAAGCACATTTGGAAGTTTTTATTCTTGAACAAAAGATAATAAAGAAGATAAACAAGAAAAAAAATCAACAGATGTAAGATATATTAAAGTATAAGATGAAGGGAAGTAGGTGTAAACCCAATTAACGTCTCAAACCTTAAACACTCTTTGTAACAACTCATAGCATGACGGCAATGTCTAGAATTTCGATAAAGCTTCCCCATCAACAGATTCATCTGCAAATTTCTTGATTTTCCCGGAATTCCCTCCATCTGCAAAGTACAAGTAATGAGATTGCACATAAAAAAGATGAAAGGTATAAGATAAGAAAGCAGCTATGAACAAAACCAATAAAATATACATCAGAAATTTTAGGATCTCGGTACATCATTATACAATGCCACATGAGGATCCCTTACAAAAATAAAAGCAATCTGAGCTCTTTCCTATCCATAATTCCTCCACCAAAAAACTTTTCTTATCATTCTTCTTCATATTAAATGAAAGAGACTAGCAACAAGAATGTGCATAGAGAGAGAGAGAGAGAGAGAGAACATCAATAGGCTCAACCTCAGCAATGGCTGCTCTGTTCTCATTTAATGCACAGTGACAAGATGCGATTTTGAACTTGACCTGTCCATTAGACAGAAAAGGATAACAATGCATAAACAGCTTAACCTTAATCATAAAAAGTTCAAAAAAAATTAAAAAAAAATTATTAAGCTCCAGATAAGCTGAAAATGAAACCAAATTCATAACGAACATAATTGATCTACCTCATTTTCATTAATTGCTGAGATGTTAAAAGAATTTGGAGAAGATGACCTGTTTGGTGGCAATGAACTTCTAGAAGTTGTTGAATTCTGTTTAGGAATAATCTTGTAGTGTTGCAATGCTTGTTTGTAAGTATGCTGTTAGAAAACAGAAAGACATCAAAACTTTAAGAAAAAAATCCCAAAAAAAATAACAACAATGATAATCATATGCATAATTCAATAGGAGTGATCCAAAATAATTGCATATAGAATAAATCCACATGTGATTGAACATTTTTCTTGTAGCCCAGTGGTACTTCTACTCAAACAGGAAGGAGCATTCTGGTTCAAACCACAGTTAAATGCATGATTTGCATATGGTTTGGGATTCTTCTATTGATTGTTTCATTCACAATAAAGTGACTAATTTTACCTAGGCCATCAACCTACTGCAATCCTTCTCATTTTTTACAGGCTTGGGACTGGCTGTGAACAAAATACATGATACTAAGCAAAGACGGCAAAGTTCTTCTCTTGATTGTATAATCATGTAAAGAAGATTAAAACGATGAAAACTCACAAATTTTTTTACTCTAACACAGCACCAAAATTTTAGATTTCCACCGACCCTAAGCTCGATCCTCCAACTTATGTAACAACAGCAACTCCTAAACCACACTTAATAAAAAAAAACTTCCAATTTCGCACGTTAATGATGACTCGACTTCTTACAAGTTTTCATGTCAACGATGCTAAAGTTGCATTATTTGAATGAATTAGTCACAGCAGATCCTAGACTATTAAGTATTGAATCAAGCCACAAACTCAATCCAACTCTTTTGAACCCCCAAGCGCAAACCTTAACACATAACATAAAGCTTCAAATACAAATGACTACATTTGGATATAACTATGTATTCACTATTCAGATTTAAGTAAAAATGCCTACATTTCTGCTTATTGAGCAGTTACCATAGCATTTTTTTTCACATTGAAATGCACAGTAAATTTCAAACAAAGTTTAAGTATGAGTGTGTGTTTGTTCTTACAATTGCTCGGCGATACTCTCGCTCGCGAAACAATGCGTCACTGAGAAGAACCTGCAGTGGAAATAGCAAAGAAAACGAGAAGAAAGAAGTTTAAATTTTCGAATTTGAAGGGAAAAACGAAAATTGAAATTGAAATTGGAAAAAAAAAAAAAAATCCAAACCAAGCTTTCGGCCTTGATGTGAGGACTGGTTTCGGCATTAGCGGCCGGTGATGAAACGAGAAAACAACCCTGATTCAAACAAATCAATCGGATTAAAGTAAAGTAAAGCGAAATTGAAATTTAAGAATAAAAAAGTGAAAATTGATTTTATAGGGGAAGTGAGAAATGGAAAATACGAGGGTCTGAGCTGAGGTGTAGAGGCCGTGTTCGAGGAGAGTAGTGATTTGATCTTTAGGGACGTCCATTCTGATTGATTGTGTTGAGTGAGACAATAATATGAGAGAGAGAGAGAGAGAAAGAGAAGAAGTGCGTGTTGAGTTGCTTTGGGAGTGAGATTTTTGAAGAAAGCCTCCAGTTCTAGCCCCGCCCACTTTTTAAAACGCCTCTTCTCTGTCTCTCGTAGTGGCAGTGCAAAATGTTTTTGGATTTTGCCATTTTTGGTATCAAGTAGTAAAATTTACTGCTTTCATTTTGAACAATCTGAGGTTTTACCTCCCTATTCCTAAGGGCTTGACCAAATTCAAATTGTTCAAACTTTGTATCATTTTGTGTATGATTCATGATAATTGTTCTTTATCATGTTGTTAAAATATTCACGTGCTTCTTTTATATGTAGGTAGGATTTAATATTGGATCTATTATTCAACAAGAAGATGGCATTAAATTTAGGTAAGTACATTTTGCCATCCTTAATGCATTAATTTTGAAACTTTTAACAGTAAGAGAGACGAGAAAAGTAGTAAGAATATAAATCAGACATAAGAGTGTTTGGGAAGTTAGTAAAAGAATATGTATATATATATATATATATATATATAAAATGATTAAACCATGTGTGTGGATACACATACCCAGACAAGACGAGACACGAAAGGCAAAATTCATCTCATCCTACCCTCTTTGAGTCAAAATAAATCACGTGTAATGAGGCTAGTCAAATCAAGGTTTTTCACATCTCTTTTTACAACTATTTACATGGTATGTTATGATTGAAGCAACATCATTTCATTTGAGTCTATCAGTTTATAATTAACATCATTTTATTATAAATCAATTACAATGAGCCAAAATTTGGACTCACTCTAGACTTTTAATTGTAGGGAAATTTTGTCATCCCTTACATTATGTTTTATGCTACATGTGGTGGGTATATACATGGGTTAGGTTGGGTTAAGTTGACTCAGTTTAAAGAATTTTTTCAACCCAAAATAACCATCACATGTGTTGAAACCAACCTAACCCAACCCACATAAGTTAGGTTGGGTTGGTGAATTGCATTGCGATGTTTTATCCCTTATAAAAAATTAGACTTTCATCAATTATTTAAACTTATTCTTATTTAATTATTACAATTCACGTAATATGCTTAAATTATATTTCAAAATTTTTAAGTTAATTCTCTCAGTACTAGATTGAATCAAAATAAACGATACAGTGGGTTGGGTTTGGTGATATTTATATGAGTTGAAAAAACTATCGATCTAAACCGACTCATCCTGAAACTTTAAATAAAATTGCAACCTTACCCAACTCACCAACTCACGCAAACCAACCTAAGGTATCAGGTTTGGTGGGTTAGATGCGAACCCTGCCCTGCCTGTGGGTTAGACTGGCGTTACAGCAAAAAAAAGCCAGCCCAAAGCCCAACCATGAACAACCTGTACTTCGGCCCAAAAAGCCCATATCCTAACTTAAAATAAACAAAAAGCCTCTCTCTCTCTCTCTCGCTGTGTGAAAGCAATCATGGAATCGTCATCGTCTTCTCGACCGAACCGCGAGAAGATGGTAAAGAAGGTAATTTGGCCAGCGATACGAGGGCGATCTTGTCCAATCTGCCTGAAAGACATGGAAGCTCGAGACGCCGCGGTGCTCACAGATTGCAAACACGCCTACTGCGTCGGATGCATTCGGAAGTGGAGTGGTCTCAAACGAAACTGCCCTCTCTGTAACGCTCACTTCGATTCCTGGTTCTGCGATATCTCCCTTTCTTCTCGAACCTTCTACAAAGAGAGATTACCTGCTTTGAACAATAATAGCTGTACTGATAGTGCTAGAAACGACGACGTTCAAGTCGGTTTCAGCCGAATAGGTCATCGACATCGAAGGTGAGCAATTTCGAGGTTTGTGTATATATTGCTGTTTGATTTCCGAGAAAGTGTAGGAAAAAGAAGAGGAGTTTCACTTTTGAATAAAAGAAAAAAAGTTGTTAATTTGTGAATTAGGCTCACTATAGTTGTGGTGTTTTGTTTTTCTGTTTAAAATTTAGATTAAAATTGATGCTAGCCCAATAGATTATTGGATGTGCTTGTGTGCGTGTGTTTTTTTTTTAAAATTGTTTCTCTGTTTGGTTGCTGAGAAAGTGTAAGTAGGAGAAAATAAATTTACGTTTTGGAAGAGGAAAAAAAAATCGGAATGAAAGAAAAACTGGTATTTTTAGCCTTTTAGTTTGTGAACTAGGCTCGGTGGATCACGCCACTTGTCTACTATTCCACTAAAAAAAACTCACCATTTTAAAATTGGTCAGTCAGCAATCAATTTTTGTTTTAAATTTTTTTTGGGCTTAGCAATTTGAAACAGGTGGGAGTCTTTTAGTAGAATGATAGACCGCGTCATTTATTCACGATGAGAATCTTATAATTTCTCTAGTAAGTGATGCAGGGCAATTTCTAGTAGCCATATCCTAATCCTCTTGTAACTAATTAGTTAGTTAGTTAGATGATTTCTTAAGTATTAGCCAATAGGATTTAGGCACTTGTCAACCATCTAGAGGCTGTCAATAAGTAGTAGAATGTAAGATCTTTGTAAATCAGTTTTTGGTAATTGAATGGATTGTTAGCCTTTGTGTGTTATTTGGAACAATGTATTCTTGCACAGGTACTTCTATCAATGTGTTCTAAGCAACTCAGCATTTCATTATTTCTAAATCATACACAAATAGCCCATCGCATTCCCTGCATCAGTAAGAGTGATGGCGGCCTTTTGTTTTTTATAATTTTTAAAATTTTAAAATTATTTTATTTAGTTTAAAATTCAGATTGAAATTGGTTCAAATAGAATAGAGCCTCAAAGTTGAGTTTTTATTATATTTGTTTCTCTGTTTGGCTGCTGAGAAAGCTAGGAAGCATAGAAGATTTATTTAGGGTGCTGTGCCCGCGTAGTATCCGTGTCGTACCCGTATATGTTGTACCAGCAGTTTTATGTTATAATATTTTAGAAATTACTTGTGTCACCGTATCTTACCCGTGTCCGTGGCTGTGCTTCCTAGTGAGAACTAGTGAGAAAGTGTGAGGTAAAGAAGAGAAATAGACTGTTTTGTTTCTTTTCTTTTGTTTTGAATTGAGTTCATTGTTGTTTTGCATATATGGTTTTGTAAGAATTGGTATTTTGAACTCAAATATTACCTTTTTCCAACTTTATATAGGACTATTCGGAGAATAAGGAATGAATCAAATAGCCTTAGCTGGCAACGAAGGTCATTGCCGTGGAGGAGGTCTTTTGGACAGCCAGGATCTGTGCCTCCTGATGTTATTGCTGAAAGAAAACTTCAATGGCGTGCCAGGTACCTTATCAAAAATAAATAAAAAATAAAAATTATAGGTATAATTTTTGGCATTTGGGTTATGATATGTACATATACTTACATATTTAGCAATGGCCTTGAATTTTTTTTTTTTTTTTTTGTGTTTTTGACTTTTTGTTGTTATCTAGGCATTGGTCTGATAGCTCCTATGGTTTTTGCTAATTTTGGCATTCGGGTTATGATTCATACATACATAGCAAAGGGCTTGAATTTTTCGTGTTTTTCTTGGTTCCCAAAGGCATTGATCTGATAGCTCTGATGGTTTTGGTGCTAATTTTGGCATTTGGGCTATATGATTTTTTGCAGCATTTATAGCCGACGTTTGCGGGCTGTTTCTTCACCTGCCCAAAATTGTCGTGAGCAGGTATGATCACTTATTTCTTGCCTTAGATGCATGGAGGATCATTGTTTTTGCATTATCGGAATACAATCATTATCACCAATTGAATAAACGGACTGCTTTGTTATCCAAGCTTGTTATTCTTTCTAGCATTTACAACTCTACGGACTTTCTTTCCCTCTTCAGTGGGTTGATTTTTAATGCATTTATTAGTGTTTGATCTTGATGTGATGTCTATTGTAATTAAAGTTACATTCGAAGGATCTGATTATCTGTTAATACAAAACCTTTTTTTATTGAATTGTAATTACAATTAGAAAAAAATGGTTGAGTTTAACCTGGTCTGATCGTTTTTCATCTTTGAAATTTCAGAATATATCAGGAAATATTGGTGCGAAGGAAAGAATAGTGCAGAGAATAGGACCATGGATTCGGAGGGAGCTACAGGCTATCCTTGGGGACCCAGATCCATCTGTCATTGTTCATGTAGCCTCCTCACTTTTCATTGCAAGCCTTGAAAACAATATTAATGTCCATTCAGAACAGCTTAATTTTGAAGATGAATCCATTGCTTCTTTGCGTTGTTTCTTGGATGACAGAACCAGTATGTTTTGGCATGAATTAAGGTACAGAATCTGCATACAATTGATAACCTCAAAAGCTTCTCTAATTTAAACAACCCAGAATACATTATGTTTGGGAATCTGTCAAAAAAATTTGGCTACACATATCAAACTGTTGCATTTTTAGTTGGGAAAGAATTTTTGGCTGTCTGAACATGAAATTTCGTTGATCACTATACTGGCAAGCCTGGCATCGTTGCAAATTTGTGCAGCATTAGTAAAAAGAGTTAGCAGCAGTCTACATTAGCACACTACTAGCGGTCTAGCACTCCACTACACTAATTGAGGTTAATTAGATTCCTATGTTTCATTCTTTTAATTATTTTTATAAAAATATTTTCCTTTACAGTGTATATGGATGGAGTGAAAGAGCTTTGTCTTATTATATCATCATCTCTTGTGGCTTTTTTTAACTATAAAAACTTTCCTTTCAGATGTTTTGCAGAGAGTTCACTAAACTTGGAGACATATGATGCGGTAGTTGAATATGAGCAGTTGGGTTGAGCACGGAAAAGGCTTATCAGTTAGTGTTAATTCTCAACAACCTTTTCCTTTATTTCACCTGGTGATGCCATGCTGGAAACTTGAGGTACCCCTTCTTTCTAAACTTGCCTTCCAGTTTAAAGAAGTTGGTCTTCTCAACAAGGTTCGCGGAGCTGCTTTCATGCATCTTATGTGAGGTAGCTTAGCTTGGTTACTGGAAGCAAAACAAAATTTGGAGTTGACATGGATTTAAGCCCACATCATGATTGTGATGAATCTGGATAAACGATTGCAGCCACAAGGCCTGATCTGATAATGGGACTGTCAATCTTCTGTTAGAAGATGTTGGTTTGGGAGAGGTGCTGGTTTGCTTTGGGACAGCCAAAGATTATCAAGACAATGGTTTGAGCATTGAAGTGGCTTAGATCTCTCAATTCCACAATTTTCCAAAGCCCCAAAGATTATCAAGGCAATATTTGTCGGCCTTGAAGTGGCTTAGATCTCTGAATTTCATAATTTTTCAAAGCATTATCAAAATCGAGGGTGTTATGTTGCGTTGTTGTAAATTAAGCCATATTTCAAAATTCAACAAAATCAAGGACGGAACTCCCCAGATTTGGATGGTCAAGCATGAAATCTTTGCCTTCACATTGGCCCTAATACATTACTAAAATATGCAATTGCTCCTGAGGACCATGTATGGAGTCAAATTTGTTGCAGTAAAACCATGATGGTATTATTGATTTAATTTATTTTTTAACCCATGGTGGTTGTTTTTAGTTTGCTGATAATTTATGTTGGTTTGAGATTTTAATGTGTACAAACGGACTCGTAGCACTTGGTCTATCAACTAATACAAAAAGCAATATTCTGCACATATACGCCAGGTTGTGCTTACGTAAAAAACAGGTTTGGCCACATAACCTGATCTTTAATTTTGGAAGCAGGGAAATATAAAAATTAAATAAAATTGTTTCTGACATGTATCAGTAAACAAGAGATTTAAAATATCTTTCGTTTTGAGGTTCAGATTTGGCCTGCTGCTAATCTTTAACAATGTACACTGGAAGATTTGAAGACAGCATAAGCCCCATGCATAACTATCAAACAAAATCTACTTAATAAGGCTGAATTCTCCAATCTGGTTTGGGGGAATTCTCCTTTTTAACTCATTATATGGTGATTGAAAGATTATTTATTTTTATTTTTTTTTGAGAAACACATACACATATATAAGAGAAGGGAGATGAGATAAGAGAATTCACTCACTCGTCAACACCAAAACTGCATGCGGCAGTTAGTATCGCGATTAAAAGATTATTTATGTGTACATGCGGATGACTTTTAAATAAAACATCACATGACTTGTTTAAATAATACATATGGATAGTCTTATAAATCGTTACGTAGTAGATTAGAGGAGATTATTTCAAATTGGTTTAGAGAAAAATCTTTCCCAAAAGGGTATTGGTATGGCTGCTTAATAGTGTCACACTAAGGAGCTACGCATAAAAGAATTGTTTGTCAAACCATTTTTCTTCTCCATTTTATAATTTATTTATTTTTTTCCAAATTTTACAATTCTGCAGGCATGGAAATTGTCATATCATATATGATTAATGCCGGCTAATGATCTGAGATATTAACATTGTTGCTGTCGTTTCTCAAAAAAAAAAAAAAAACATTGTTGCTGTCACCCTATTCCACGTTGAGCAAATATCACAAGTTTACAGCTTTTGTACGATTCAGACATGGAGACTTAATTGTATGATTTATTCATTTAATTTTATCATTCGAAGCGTCTCTTTTAAAATGCTAAAAGAAACGCTCAATCTCAATCACCAGCCTTATGAAATTGAACTATTTAGGCACTTCTGGGCAATGAGATCGTGGTATCTCAACCTTTGTGGCTAGTGTTATGTACAGTGTCGCACAAACTTTTGGCAGTTTGTTCCTTGAAACTCAGAAATTAATGATTGTTTGCCAGGTGATTCTACGTTGTGTACTTTGGCAATGAGTGAAGTCTGCCCAGAACAGAAAATGTTCCATGGGATGAGAGTGTCTAATATCTTAGAAGTTTAATTAACCAAAAGAGTCCATTGGAGTTGTAAGAAAGCAAAAAAACAAACAAAAAGAATAGCACTGCAATTAATTCAAGTATTGGTCCTGTGGTTTTCACTTATCATGCCTTGTGTGATTAATGAGGTTCTGGGTTCAAGATTCCTGTATGAAATTATCTGGAATGTGTGGAAGTGGAACAGAATCGAATTAGCATATGTGTGTGGTACTCTACGTTAAACAATACTATTAAGACTTCTGGAAAAGAAAGTGGCAAAGAAAATATTGCTTGAATGTGTAAATTGCTAGACTTGCACTTACTATTTACTATTTAGTATAGGACTAATCCACGCTGAACTATAATTCCAGAAATCTATCGCTTTTGTATGATTTTCATGTAATGCAGAGAAGTAATTAGATGATTTATCTATTTTTATAATTTATATCATTGAATTATATGACGATCATTATATAAAAAAAAAAAAATTTATATGATGATCCGTAACCAATCTAAAAATTCGGAACTAAAACTTAATTTTTGTTGTTACCAAATAATCTCTTAAAAGATGACTAAAGAACAAAAAGATTAATCAAACAAAGTCTAATGAAAATGAAGTATTTTGGCAAGCAATCCCCGCAACAAGACAATGTTTTGGAGGTGTAAAACCAAAAACAAGGAAGAAACAGTAGAACTGCAATCAAACATTAGGAAGGGTTTAGACTACTGATCAGTGCCAAAATTTTAAAACAATGAAAATGAGTATTGATTGAATATTACGTTATTATAAACTCATTACACCATACTTATATAAGAGAAGGATTTGAGTAGATACAATTTGAGGTAGAGTTAATTCAAAATTTATTATTGCAAGATATATTTATTGCATTGCAGTAATCACCATCAACCTGGTGATATACCAAGAACAACAACATTCCCCCGCTAGCCTTTGGTGCAAAAATCCTTGCGCACAAATATTTGCCAGTATAGACGACCACCTATCATCTTGATTACGTGATCTAAGAATGAAACGTTGTACACCTTTTTTTTTATCCTCTACTTTTTAAACATGCAGGAAATGGGTTGCTTAGGTCGATTTATATAGGCTTTAGCAAAATGAGAATATTTATAACTCACCAACTTTCAAATATTAACATTCATATTATCAGAATTACGTATTCAAGGGTTTGCCATTATGCTATAATATTGTTTCCATATTAAGCAAACGTAGGGAGTACACAAACTATAATATTCACATTGTCTCTCAAAATAGTAAGCACAACATTGTCCAGATAAAATACTAAAAACAGCCGTATCGCATGATCTTCACATTTTTTTTTATTAAATAGATTATTTCCATTAAATAACAAATATAGCCAATTTAAAATTTATATGCTCAGCTGGTTTTGTACAGGTTCCTTTGTATTCTCCATATTGTCAATTTGTCATTGAATTTTCATGTCAAACTCTTGTCATTTCAAGCAAACCCCCTGAACAAGTAACAAAAACTTTTAACCTTTTAACAAAAACTCTTTGGGAAAAAAATTACCACTAAAGAAAATTAATCACAATTTTCCTATTACTGTAAATTAATTCCATAATAAATCACTAATTGAAATATCATTAGACTATCAAAATTGGAAGCCATAAATATTTGGCCGCTCAAAATTTAGAGAAACTAGAAAAATCCTAAAGTCCTTTATATACCTAAAATGATAATACCCCAATATATATATATATATATATATATATATTGTCAATTTAGATTACTGATTAATTAGTTTTTAACATTGAAATGTGACCAAAAAAAAAAAAACATTGAACTTAGCGAGTTCTATAAGTCACCAAAGTGATTAGCGTTAACTTAGTGATTTAAAAAAAAAAAAGTGATATACTCAAGCACAATAATCTACTGAAACATTACTAAGATACAATTGCTATGTTGAAGACCATACTTGGAGTTGGATTTGTTACAGCAAAACCTTCGTGGTTTTATTATGCATTTTGTTTCTGATTGGTTGCTAATGTACTCTGCTTGAGATTTTAATACGTAGAAAGAGAGTTGTTATCAATATCCATTACTATATATAATAGCAGAAGCTTAATTAGATATTAATCCTAAAATCAATCAAATATTAATCCTAAAATCAATCATGTTCTGCCGTAAAAATATGTAGAAAGAGATCAGTAGAAGCTAAGATATTAATCCTAAAATCAATTATGTGCTGCCATGTAAAAAAATTGCTATATAATAGTAGAAGCTAAGATATTAATCCTATAAAACCAATCTAAATCTAAAATACATGAGAGTATAATTAACAACTAGCCTTACTTGTTTTTTTTTTATACTAAATATAAGGTACATGAGAGTATAAGCAAGGATAAAGAGCTCATTAATTTTGAATCAAAAAAGAAAAAGAAAAAAGAGCTCATTAATTTTTAACCCTAATAATAAAAAGAGAATAGTAGACACTACGATATTAATCCTAAAATCAATCATGTTTTGCACATAAAAAACTTGCTATATAATAGTAGAAGCTAAGATATCATATCATATTATATATAATAAAAGTTGGGCTTAGACGTCATAGTTGCGCCAAGTGGTAGCACCAAACTAAAGAAATTTTGTTAGATTTTTAGATTTTAAAAAGAAAAAATGGATATAATTTTTTTTCTTATCTTCTTCTTCTAAAATTTCTAAGTTGATAAAAATCTTAATTTAATTACAAACCAAATTCTTTTCTTCATCTATTTCTTCTTAATTTGATTACAATCCAAAATCTTCATCTTCATCTAATCTTTTTTTTTTTTCCCAATTAAATTACTACACCTATTGCTACACGTAAAAAATATAAAAATAAAAAAAACGTGATATTTTTCACACCTCATTATGTTGAATCCAAGAGAAATTGAGTTAAACTAAAACTCTAAAGTCTACTAAATGGATATAATTTTTTTTTTCTTATCTTCTTCTCCTATTATTTTTTTGGTCATTTATACAAGAAATTTATATATGATTAGCACTTCTACTACTATGCATGCATGTTAGCAAGTATAATGGAAATATTTTCAAGTGCTATAAATATATATATATATATATATATATATAAAATTACAATTTTACTACTAAGAGCTTTTAGAAATTTAAAACTTATTATAATTTTTAAAAATATTTCATAACATTTTTTTTGCAAAAAAAAAAAAAAAAAAAAGTTACATAATATACATTTTCCATGTAACTTAATTTAAAAAAAATATTTTTACTATTTTTTTTATTAGATTTGATTATATTTTAAAAAATATTTTTTAAAATTTATATATAATTTTTTATTAAGCCATGCATCTCACAGGCATAGTACTAATTAATACTATAAAATCAATATAAATCTAAAGTACAAAAGAGTATAACAACTAGCCATACTTTTTTCTTACTAAATCTAAAACCAAAGAGCTCATTAATTTTTAACCCTAATATAACTAGCTAAATAAGGCTTTGGGGAGACCTCCTCCTTTCACCTTCCCTTGAGCATATATCTAGTCCAATATCTACTCCAAAATATATTAGCTTATTAATTATAACAATTAAAAAGAATAAAATAGTTCTTCTCATTTTCAATGTGGGATTAAACATTTCACTAATTTCTTATCTTTCATATTAACCCTTATATCATTATATTTATGTTGTCATATTAATCAATTTTAATTATATAATATTAAAATGCCCCAACAAAAGTTTTATAACAATTATATATTAATCAATTTTAATTATATTAATATTAAAATGCCCAGTACAAAAGTTCAATAACAATTATATTCTAAATGGAAAATATATAGATTACAACAGTTTTGAATATGAAAAACCATATCTAAATATATAAAATATTACAAACTTATAACCAAATGCAATTAAGATATATAAAAATATTAAAGATGAAACAAGTCAACCTCTAATGATGAAGAAAATAATCACACAGGGGCAAACATCAAGTAAATTTGTACCTAGACTCAACTTATTGATGGTTTTATTGTTGTACATTACTTATTTATATTAAAGGAGTTTATATGATTATTTTTACAAACTCTATATAGGAAAAAATATTTATCTGAAATAATAATAATAGATTTAGAATATGACTTTCTTCCTCGTGTTTAGTACTTAGATTACTATTAAGATATATATACTTAAGTGCAATGAAATTTTGATGTCATTTTTCCAAGATTTGTATGAGAAACAATTGATTTGAAATATGTTATTTTTCCTCAAATTTAGTTGCTTTTGCAAAATTGAAACAAAGTCTAACAAAAGAAATAAATAAATTTAATAACACACAATTAAGAATGTAAAAAATATATTTGCATATTTATTTATCAAAATGATGTTTGCATTCTTAAATAGGCATGAATCATATCTATCTATATCAGTCACTATATCATGCATTTTATAAATTTGTAAACACATATAGTATGATCAAATCGCTACAACATTTAATGTCTTTCTATTTTGTCAATGAAATAGAATGCTAAAGATTATAATTTTGTACAAGGAAAATTATTGAAATACTTTGTTTGGTAAATAGATTGTTGGGGTAGGTGGAGGATTTAAACTCTAGATGTTTTCGTTGGAAACACTAGGAGGTGCCAACTAGTTGAGCAACAAAACTCTAGCAAAGATCTATGAAATATTGGAGGAAATTAATAACAATGTACACTGCACATAGTGGAGGAACTCAACTAGTTAGAGAAATGATTGGGTTACGGTATGAGAAATATATTATGAATTCTAAGAAATTATCCAATAACTTTCATGAAATGGTGTTTTATTTATTTATTTATTATTTTTTATCTTAGTCTAGGTCCCAAGAAGAGTTCCAATAGTTCACTCATCTATATATACTATAAAATCAAAGTCTCTGACATTTAATTTTTTTTTTTTACTTTCTCATAGCTTGGCATGTAAAATTTGAAGCTCTCGCAATTTTTCACATCAGTAATATTTAAAATAACAAAAATTTAAAAAAACTCTATTTCTCCCCCAATAAACAAAACACGATAAAATTCTAAAAATGCAAACTTAGCCCCAAAACTTCCAAACGCAAACTTGCGTCAATTTTCCATCTCCTTCTTTTCATTCAACTCATCTCCCCTCCTTTTCTCTTCTACTTCAACTCACCCAGTATCTCCATCATCTCTTTCTCCCAAAAACAAAACCACATTGTCCCATCCCACACAATATAATCACTATCATCAATTAAATTTTTTATTCCAACTCCAAATTTAAATAGGAATTCAGATTTGCTTAGAATTAGAAACCCTATATTATAAATAGTGTTTTTTTGGGTTATTTGTTGCATTATTATAATACATGCGTGGAGTAAATTACCAGAATTTGTATTTATGCTGAATTATTATAACTCAAGTTTGGTGTGAATTACCATAATTTGTATTGCATGTCGCGACTGTTGGTGACCAGAATTTGTATTGCAACTCACTGTGGGTGGATTGATTTTAAGTTTAGTACTTCATGTATTTTCTCATTTATTTTGGTGGTGTTGAAGTTGTTATTAGGCCGTGTTAAGTCCTTTAGTTTGGTGAATCTAACAAAAATTGGTAGTTACATATCAGATTTGCTTGATATTGGCCTTCTTGAACCTCTTTTTAAAGTGAATTCGCTCAGTTTTTGTAAACTCAATATATATTCCAACATGACCGTATGAACCGATGGAAATTAAATTGTACTAATTTTTAATAGTGATGATGGCGTAGTTCACCAGTGAGCTGCACGGTCCTCAGATCAGTGGAACAAAAACCTACAAACAACGAGAAACGACCTGGGGGAGGAAGCACCGGTGTGGTGCCGGCCAAAAACCCTCCGAAGGTCAAGTCAGAGAACTCTCTTTCCAAAACTAGGGTGCTAGAGTGGAATAAAATATGCATACCTTGGTTTGTGAGGGTTCTGGAGTATTTATAGTCGCGTAGTGTATTCTTCTTTTGGGCCTAAGCGTGTAGATCCACCAAAAAACCACAGTAGTTCAAATGGGCCACAAACGGGCCACAGTCATGCTCTTATAAAAGGCCTTGGGGCCCATGCGCGTCATGTACTACACCTATCGTTCATCATGAGTTCATCACTTATTTTTTCATCTTCAAATAGAAATTGATTTTGAAAAACTATTGGTATTGCCAGAGACTAATAATAACTGGGGCTGATGATATTCTCATGAATTAGCTGGTTGTATCTAGAATACCCTCTAGTCAAGTATGAATATCATCTACTATAAGTGTCTATGTAGAAGATAAAATTATGTCCTTTGTAGCAAAAAAAAAAAAAAAATGGGTTTTGTGTACAGTATCAACTATGCAACAAAGAAATTGAAAACATAATTTTAGCACTTCATGTTCTTATTTATTTTGGTGGTGTTGAATTTGTTTAATTTGGTTTAGTATGCAATATTATGTATTGGGTCAACTTAAGTGTGTGATAATTTAGAGTGGTTAGATGCTAAGTACTAAGTAACTAAGAGCATTCGCAGTGGTCATTGTAAATGCCAATGCCAAGCCCATTTTACCATTTTCACCCAAAAAAGTGGCTCCATCGAAACCTGTAAAATGCTTCAATTGTAAAAATTTATACCATAGTGCTACAGTGCCATTCTACAAGTAGAATGCACTGCAGCACTATGGTATAAATTTTTTAATCACTTTTATTCTTTCTCTCTCTCCTCTGTCTTTTCTTTCTCTTTTCTCTGGGGCTGAGAAGTCTTCTTTCTTTCTCAACTCACTCTTTCTATTTTCTCATCTACCCTCTCACTCTTTGACTCGCTGTTGGCCGAAGCAAGGTCTGACGAAGGCGTAGTGGTGATGGCTTTTGTTGATCGGTGATGGCATTTCTCACGGCGGTGATGGCATGGGTTTCAAATCGGTGGCATAGGTTTCAAATCGGTGATAGCGTATTTTTGACCGCCTGGGTTTCAAATCGGTGCGTGGGTTTGCTGATCGGTGGCTTGGGTTTGCTAATTGGTGGCTTAGGGTTGCTGATCGGTGGCTAGTGGAGATCGGCGAGTCGGCATGGTGGGTTTGAAGTGATTTCCTCGTGGGTTTGAAGTGGTTTTTTCTCTTGGTGTGTTTTTGGCAATTTCTTGTGTTCTTGGCAATTTTCTTGATCGGTAGTGGTGGTTTTTGGCAATTTTTTGTGTTTCTTTCCCTCTTGGCGGTTGTTTCTTGTGGTTGTTGGTGGTGGTGAGTTTGGTTGTGGTGGTGGTTGCTAGCCGGTGGTGTGGTGGTGGCAAGGTGGATTTTTGGGTTTTTCTTTTTTGGAATAGGGTTTCTTTGAGAGGACATTTTGTTGGTTATATATTTTAATGTGTAAATATATTATTTTAACGAGTAGAATAGTAAAATAGAAGTTTGGATGTTGGGTGCAGTGAAAAATAGTATTTCATAATTGATAAAGTGGCTTTTTGAGATGGTAAAATAGGATAGAATTGAAATAATGAATGCTAGCGCTCTAAGAGAAGAAGAGATAAATAAGAAGAGAGCAAAGCTTTGCAAGCACGGACAAGGTCCAGTCAATATCGAGAAAAATAGATTCGCCTCCCTGCTATTTGAAACTACAGATTGACATCAAGCTTCCCTAGAAAAGTTTTGTTCCATGTGACATTAGTCATTTTCATTGTGGAAACATGCGCAAATACATGCTTACATATTCAAATGGATGAAAATGCCAAGAACATATAATGTATCAATTTTTTTTTTCTCTAAAATTTGTCTTTCTTCAATTTTATCACTTATGTACCTGGTGTACTATGGAGCATTGGACATCATATTCATGGTGAAACAAAGATTAAGGAAGTCAAATAAATGCTGAATCTGATGACAGGCATGATCAAAGAGTTACTTATAAAAACATGTCCCCTACAATGACTCCTAAGAGAGATTATAATATTGCAGCCGTATAAGGGCATGATTTTCCCACCATATATTTTTAGTTTTCTCATAAAAATTGTTGAGTTATAGATTGACCCCGGTTAATTATTTCAATTACTTAAGTTGATTAATTAGATTAAATTACATGCAAACTGTAAAGGCACCAACAAATCACCAAATAAATTAAGTGCAGTGGAAATTAAATAGACACAGTGATTTGTTGATATTTGGGGAAAACCTATTGCAAGGTAAAAACCTTACTAGGTGAATTTTAGGTTACCATTCCCAAGAATTTACTAAGCAAGAACAAGCGGTTATAAGTATAAGGAATCTTATCACTACTCTCGACTATCCCAAAATACCAATCTATAGTTGAACCTTTCTACCAATCCCCAATTGGAGTTGTTCTTTTAGAAGGCTTCTTTGCATGCACAGATCCTAGTATGTGACTGAAAACTCACTAAGTGTATAAAAAACTTGTGAATATTTAGGCCCCCAAATACAAATTTTCCAATACAATCTTATATTCAAATATTATATGTGTGTAATATGAAATATAAGCAATACCCAAATAAGCAAAATATTCTAAGCCATTAATCAATCACAATCAGCAGTAATTAAAAGCTAAGAGTAAGGGAAAGAGAGATGCAAACACAAGATAACACTGGCACGTGTTATCGAAGAGGAAATCGAAGAATTCGACGAAAAACCTCTCCGCCGCACTCCAAGAGGTAAATGATCCACTAGAAAATTAGTTGGGATACATGAATAGTAATAGACCCTCCAAGTCTTATCTACCCAATGCATCTAAACCCTTCAAGCTTGTTGCTCCAACAAGATTACACCGAACCGTGTCTTCTCTAGTTTTCTGGATCCCGCAATTAGCCCATTGCTTCAATCAATATAAATTGGTTCTCTCTTAAACTACATCCCAAACACTAAGAACCTTCTCACTACTCTGAATTTAGTGAGGTAAGGATTTGATTTATGATCTTCTCATTGATATGACAATGGAGAGGGTGAGCGTAGAAGAATTTGGAGAATCAAGTGTATAAGATTGTGGATGAATCAATCTTGTTTTTCTCTAGGGTTTTTCTCTCAAAATTCTCTCTGGAAGCTCTCTACGTTTCGTGAGTATAAGGGTATTTATAGTAGAGTATGAGATAAAATATGAAAAGTCACTTTTCAGCAAAACAGGGTGCACCGGCGAGTCACTCTCGATTGGGATGAGTCGCGAGCTCCAGTTACCAGTTACCAGACTAGGCCAAATTGTATTTTTTGTTTTGTAGTGATCCAGCTGGCTTGACTCTTCATCTTCTTGCATGCTTCACACGTGTGCTTCATTTTGGTGAGTCACCACTCGCGAGTCCAGTTGCGAGTCACCTTCTGGTTGCACACACTTGATCAAATCTTTACACTCTCTTACACACCACCCTTACATTATTCCCACCTAAATATAGAGTTTCTAAATGCTGAATTACAAGCAAATTTAACACGGAATAAAGTCAACACATAGTTGAATAAATTCAATTTTATAGTGACTAACTCTAAGCAACTTTAAAATTGTTGTTGGTTTCAAAGTTTTTCACTTCAAAGCACGTAAAAGATCTAGAAGCACTTGGTTACAAAATCTTAAGACACACAATACACAGTAGCTTCTCACAAAGTGTATGAGCTCTCTAATTGAGCCTCTAAGTCTTTGATGACTTTAAAATAAGCTTTTTATATGGTCTAGGGTTGTAGAGAGAGAAACCCTAGCAATCCAAGTAATCATGGGCCGAATTTCAGATCAGAGAATTCTGAAATCGTAGATTTTGATAGATTGAGCTTGTGTCTAGTTTCTCTTCATTAAACCTCGATAGATGCTAGTGTCGAGACTTACTGAAATTGTTTTTCTTCACTTGTTTTTTGGATTAATTTTTATATCTTTAATGATACCACTTAGAGTGTACACTTTACATACTTCTTGATACGTTAAACCCAACTTAGATCTACCTAATTACAAATAAAGTGCGTTTTGTCAAAAGATAAGCCAATAAATAGAAAATATGACTCTAACAAAAGTATTTCTTGTTGTTAGGTTGCAACAATATTCCACCTGCCCATTATTAATCTGCAATTTAGAAAGCCTTCTAGTCTAGAAAAGGAACTTAATATCACCACTAATTCTCAAAGCTAAGGTTCCATTATATATGACCTATTTTCTATCCCTTTAAAAGAAAAGGACTGTTTGTTTCACAATTTGCAACTCCTAATCCCTTTTTTTTTACCTTGATAAGTGCATCTCTTGATCTAACTTAAAAAAAAAAATTTGCAAAATAAAAATATGCTTACATCTATCACTCCGAAACCTTTTCACATGATTCAAAACTAATGTACAATCGAAGAGGAAAAAACAAAGAATTGTTTAAATCTTCCAACATAATAGCTTTACCGTGCATCTTGAGTTAGCGACTAGTTTTTCAAATATCGCAAGAATTGCAAGAAATATCTCTCGAAAAGCTAATAAATGAGATTCAAGGCAAAGTTAGTAAACCCAAGATTAGTGGGTGGGAATTCCTCAAAAAAAAAAAAAAAAGGATTAGTGGGTGGGAGTTTGATGTAAGGTCAAGTTTATTAAGACCAATCAGCCAAGATAGTGGGGTTCATTTTGTAGAAAATGGACTATAAATCTATGGGAAATAACCACTACTAAAGAAAATTGATCACAATTTTACCAATTGCTGAAAATTAATTTCATAAACCACTAAATAGAAAATATTATTAGACGAGAAAGATCGGAAGCCAAACCATAATTGGCCGCTCAAATTTGGAGAAACAATAAAATCCCGAAACCCCTGATATACCTAGAGTAATAGTTCTATATATTGTCAATTTATAATTTAATCAATTAGTTTTTAACATTGAATAGAGCGAATTCTACCATCAAATTAAACTAATTAATGTTGACGTAGTGATATATACTCAAGCACAATAATCTACGGAAGCGTTACAAAGACACAATTGTTGTGTTGAAGACCATACAAGGACAATTGGATTTGCTGCAACAAAACCTTGGTAGTTTCACTTTGTTTTCTTCCATGGTGGTTGTTTCTATTTGGCTGATAATTTATGTTAGTTGAGATTTTTATATGCACAAAAAGACTTGTAATATTTACTAATTGTTAATCAACCAAAACTCTAGAAAATCTTATAAACAGAGTTTGCATTTGAGCAGAGGGAAAACAATTCAACTTCATGCCAAAACTTCGCTTGTTTATCCTTTGTAGTCTCCTTTTAGGTTAACTTAGCCTTCCTTATTGTGCGGTTCTATTTCGTTAATGCCAGTAATTTTAATTCTATTAATTGCTTTAATTCCTTGTTCAATTTAGTTTTATGTATTGTTACTTTTTGTTCAAGTTAGTTCAGTTTCGCATTCAGTTACAGTTAATTTAATCATGCTTGGTCACGTCTAAATTAAAATACATTATCACACTTTGGTTAAAGTCTTCTTTGTAGAGGTAATATCGAGGACAGGACTTCCACATTTGGATTGTGAAGAATGAAATTGCCACCTTCACATTGCCACTAACTAGCCTAGTTGATACGTTGCTAAGTTATGCAGTTGCTGCTTTGAAATATTCCATATACAACCGAAATTTACAAGAGACTAATAGCGCTCATTTTTAAAAGTTTAAAAATCAATAATGCTTTGGTGAAACTTTAGAAATCAAAATGACAAAAATGCTTAATTAATAAACTTCAAAGACTAAAAAAAAAATTCAGTAGATAAACTTCATGAATCAATAGTATATTTCAACCAAAAAAAAAATTATGAAAAATTTGGAGTGCCTTTGTAATAATCATAGGGATACAATCCATATCAACTAATTGATGGTCAGCCATAGCAAGATGCCTTGACACAATCAGCTAGAGTTAAGAGACTCATAGGAAGCAAAAAGTATCTATGCTTCTCTTTCTCACAACGTATTATATATCTAGGAAACATATTTCTTTGTACTAGTTCGCATCTACTATTTCACATATATTTCTAAAATTGATAATGTAGAAATGTTTAAATTTTAAAAAAAGTCCACATTTTAACCTATAAAAGTGAATAAAAAAAAAAGTAGATGTATGAGAATGAAATTTTTTTATATATCTATATGACCTAAGGAAAAAGGCTATTACACACTGTAACGACTCAAAAAAAGCGCTAGTCATATCTGCACTATACCTCAAAAGGACTAGTCACTATTGAGGCTCCTTCCAGTTGTTAATAAATCCTAAATCTACCCAGTAAATACCCGATGTGGGACTCATCACACACCCATATACACATCACACAATCAATCAAATTAGGACATCACAATCTCCCTCACTTAAATCCCTAACTTCCTCATTAGGGCCCACTTTGTGGGGTAGTGTCTCCAAGCCCACATAGAGTTACCGAGCTGGCTCTGATACCATATGTAACGACCCAAGGAAAAGCGCTAGCCACATCTACGCTATACCTCAAGAGAACTAGTGCTAGCCACATCTGCGCTATACTTCAAAAGGACTAGTCCTTTTGAGGTAAAGCGCAGATGTGGCTAGCGTTTTTCCTTGAGTCGTTACACACACATTTACAAACCACATGTAAAAATAATTGATGTGAACTACTCATAACCAAGTGTATGTAATAACTAATAGGCAAAAATTCAAAACTGACTTTCTAACTTTCAGTTTTTTTTCATTTCAATCTTTTAACTTTCAGTTTTGTCATTTCAGTCCTTTAACTTTTAATTGTTGTCAATTTAGTATTTTGTTAATCATTTGTTTAGTGCCTCCATTAAATGAGCAAAACGAAGCTGTTTTGCCTTTTTTTTTTAATTTATTTTCATAATTAAAACAAATTAAAAAAAACTGTTATTAAAAAAAAAAAAAAAAAGTTGAAGAAAGGAAAAGCGGAAAACTCTGTTTGTCTGGGTAGAACAGAGCAAAGAGAACATAAAGAAAGGAAAAGAACCCACGTGCTTGATCGATTTCTGGATGCAAGAGACTATGAAGGAGTTAACAGCATGCGTGTACTTCATTTGCGCTATCTGGTCGCCGGAGCTCTGTACCTCAGAATCTCACGTGCCATCGCGTGCGTGTACTTCATTTGTGCTATCTGGTCGCTGGTTATCAAAGAATCGGACTCCGGCAGCCATATCGACTCAACTTCTTCACGCACTTTCGCCAAAACCTCTGGATGCAAGTCGAGGAGAGTCACGGCCCAGAGGAGCGATGAAGTGGAAGCGTCCTGAGCAGCAAAGAGAAAGTCGAAGAGGTAGCTTCCGATTTCAACGTCGCTGGTGTTTGGCGGCGGCGGCGCCGTGGTTTCTTTGGATTCAGATAAAGCTGTTAACTTCTTCACAGTCTCTTGCATCCAGAAATCGATGAAGCATCTGGGTTCTTTTCCTTTCTTCATGTTCTCTTTGCTCTGTTCTACGCAGGCAGACACAATTTTCCTTTCTTCAACTTTGCTTCTTTTATTTTATTTTATTTTTAATAACAATTTTTTTTTATTTCTTTTAATTACAAAAATTTAAAATAAAAAAAGAGCCAAAACAGCGTCGTTTTGCTCATTTAACGGAGACACTTGACAGATGGTTAACAGAATACCAAATTAACAATAATTAAAAGTTAGAGGATTGAAATGATAAAACCGAAAGTTAAAGAACTGATATGAAAAATGTTGAAAGTTAGAGGGTCAGTTTTAAATTTTTACTACTAATAACTTGATTGTACTCCTGGTGCTTCCATTCAGGGGCTGCTCTACATTGAAGCCAAGTTTACGACCACCATAAATTTTTTTAGGCTCAATATAATTAAAGTTTAGTAACAAACTTGATTATAGACTAAGGCTAAAATTCCACTTAATATTTTTTGTATTGGATGTGATATTTGACAAATTTATCATTAGATTATATATATATATTTTTTATATCCTCAATACTTGCAAAATTTCTAGAAGATCAATGCCGAATAGTTAAATCATCAATCAAATTTTTAAATTTCGAGTTTTTACAGTCTAAAATTATATATAAAAAATAAGTTTATGAATCAAATAGTAAATAATATCCGATTAACATGAAATTTGATATGTGTTTTAAGAACATTAAGCATAATTAATTCAACGATTAGATTTTTAAACTGTGTAGTCATGTCAATTTTTTTTGTGAGAATTATAGTTTTAAATTACAATTAAGTTTGTAATTAAAATTTGAGCTTAAACTTTGGTCCCCTTAACAATATATTAGACCCTTACAAAAAAAAATCCCAAGAAAATTTTTATTTAACTAAAATTTTTAAAGAGATATAACTTCTATCATTGATAATGAGATTATCATTGTAAGTGTTCAAAAAATAAAGGCCTAAGCTCACTTAGATTAGTGATACCTTGTCCTTCAAATTAAGCCCAAACAATAGAATTTTTTGAGAGTTTTAGAAACAAGTCCAAGTGCAATACTACACTAAGCCCAAGCTTAAGCCTGAAGAGCCCAAAGTATCAGATTGATGTGATTTAAACCACAATTAAGGATAATATCCTTTTCAGGCAAATCCGAGGATCAATTTCTTGTATATAAACTCAGTTTAAGTTTTACACTAGGCTATTCAATGTTCTCTTTCCTGTTCTAATGGTCCTTAAAATGTTCATCCCTTTTTTCTAGGGGATTCCCTTTCTTTTTATATCCCTTTTTCCATGCATCCCAGCCCTTCACCTGTATGTTACAAGACATTTCTCAAGATACTTGTCCAATCAGAACTCTATTGAAAGTGGTAGAACTGGCTACTAGCTGTGAAGTTACTGTTTATGGATCATTTTCACATTAATGTAGCTGATAAAATTAGTGTAGGGCATTGAATGCGAAGGTAGGAGATATATTCTTCAGGAAACTTCCACCTACCATCCTTGGCCCCATTGTTGTCTTTTCTCCTCTCCTTGGGTCTTCACAAGATACCAGTTGTCCTAATTCTCTTACTCTCCTCGGGTGGGCGAAGTCCTCGAAACTCGTTTACCCTTTAGGGATCATTTTTTTGTCAATACATTAAATTATCTCTTTATCAGATTTTGTATAATTTAAGATTCTTAGAGCATTAATTGACATTGGCGATTGTATACACTCCCCCCCCCCCCCCCTCCAAATTGTAAATTTATAGCATCCAAACCTTAAAAGTGTGCATTATCCAAAACTCTAATTAAAAAAATATATACAATTGCGTTATAGTACCATCTTATAAATATGATGGTATTGTAACAAGATGGTATTTAAAAAAAATATATATATCTTATTGGATTTTGGGATTTATTTGGGTATTGGTTTTTGTTTGGATATTGGGTTATATTATTTTATTGTGTAGATATATTATTTTAATGTGTTGCATGGTAAAATAAAATTATAAAAGTTGGGATGTTGAGTATATTGTAAAAGAGTCCAAATTTGGTAAGGACAGAGTGTTAAATCCATGTTTTACATCATTCAATAAGAGATTGTTATATCAGTATTTTACTTAAAATTCAATATATTCTACCACACCTAATAATATCTAAATAAACTCCCAATTTGGGGTGTGTTTGTTTGGAGATGAAATAGGGAGATGGAAAACTTTGAAGAGAAAATAGGGACGACAACTTTTTTAAGTGTGTTTGGTTGGGTGGAGAGGAAGGAAAATAAATGGTGGAGTCTAAGTGTTTTCTCTTTGGGCCTACCAAAAAATTTTCTTCTCAAAATAGAGAGAAGACTGAATAAGGATAAATTTTTTCTTGATTGACAAAAAAAGCCATGTGCACAGTCTTCAAGTTGCCTTTTTTTTTTTTTTCATTGGGCTGGGCAGTACGTTGCCCTTTTTTTTTCACTAGGCAGTGCCGTTGCCCTTTTTTTTGTTTTTTTTTGTTTTTGTTTTATTTTTTTTTAATAAAATTGGATGATTGCTCTATTTTTGTGATTATTTGTCACTTTTTTTGTTTTAATTAAGTATCATTCTTCAACAAGGGTATATGAGTAAATTTTTACGAACTTATTTTTTTCATCTTTTCACTTTTCTACTCTCAACCAAACAAAAAGGAGAGAAAATAAAATATTTTATATTCTTCCACTTTTCCATCTTCTCATCATTTTCTAACCTCCCACTTTTCCACTCCTTCAACCAAACGGACACTTGATTGAATTTATAAATAGGTATTAGAATTGATTGAGTGTGACTGTGCTTATTTTTAAATATATGATAAGATAATGAGGTATGTTATAATTGGAGGATTTTACATGGTATTCTTATATTAAATAAAGTAATTTTTAAAATGGTAAAATAATATATTTTTTTAAGTCAGATCATCGTCTAGAAAAAAATTTCTATAGCCTTGACCGCTTCTATTTGGCCTCAAAGGCTCAAACTCTTGCCCCAAAGGCTCCCAAAGGCTCAAACTCTTGCCCAGGTGAAGAAAACTAGTGCTTTAGATATTGGGGCCCGGCAGAAACTAGAGCCTTAGATGAATGCATCCAGGAGAAACAAGTTGGACAGATCATATATTCCTATTGAAATTTGCCCGCATTGGATTGTTTTTGTCAGACCAGCTGGTCCTCGTCGTTTCCAATAAAAACAACAACAATAAGAAATGGAATCACAAAGCCCCACCCTCTCCAAATCGTCACTGCAAACGTCATTAACACCCTTATCCAGTCCACTTTAGTATGTAATTTCTGATACCATAAAAAATTCCACAATTTTTGTTATAATTATTTTACATGATAATGGATTGTCTATCACTTTTTTATAAATTTATTAATTACTTTTTTTTCATCAATTATAATTTATTATGTGTATGATTGTGGCAAAAATTGTGACTTAAAAGCTAAAAATTTTTGCCCTATTTTTATGCCTTGCCCATCCTCATATGCATTGGTCCTTCTATATAAATCTCACAAATCTCAAGTACAAAACAACTATTCTACTTTTGTTTGGACTTTTCACAACTGTTATCAAATATCAAATAATCATGTTGAAGCAACAGCATAGCCAATTTGTCATAGTCACATATCCTGCGCAAGGTCATATAAACCCTGCTTTCCAATTCGCAGAACGCCTCATTCGCTTGGGAGTGCATGTCACCTTCTTCACCACCGTTGGGGCCCACCGACAAGGCATGATCAAAAGCAATCCTCATGACGGCTTGTCGTTCGCCACCTTCTCTGACGGCTATGATGATGGAGTTGTACCTATGGACGATGTTGAAAAACAATGGGATCAGATCAAGCACAATGGCTCTAAAGCTCTTACTAACCTCATTGTCTCCACCACCAATAAACAATGCATAGTCTACACAATGCTTCTACCTTGGGTTGTTGATGTGGCTCGTGAGCTTCATCTTCCTTCTGCCCTTCTTTGGATTCAACCTGCAATGGTTTTCGACATATACTACTACTATTACAATGGTTTTGCTGATGTTATTGGGAACGAGAGCAATGATCAGCCTTCCTGTTCGATACAGTTACCGGGTTTGCCATTACTTGCTACTCGTGACCTTCCCTCCTTCTTGCTTGCATCAAACCCATATCCTCTTTTACGCCCTAGATTCCAAGCCCAACTTGAAGCGCTTGAAAAGGAGAGCAATCCTAGAGTTCTAGTGAATACCTTTGATGCATTAGAGCTTGAGGCTTTAAAAGCGCTCAAAAAACTTAACTTGGTTTCAGTTGGACCACTAGTTCCATATGCTATTTTGGATGGAAGAGATCTGTCCAATTGCTCCAAAAATTACATCAAATGGCTCAACTCTAAGTCCGAATCATCGGTCATTTACGTTTCATTTGGAAGCTTATTAGTGTTAAAAAAGCAACAAATGGAGGAAATTGCACGTGGATTATTGGATTGCGGAAGGCCCTTCTTGTGGGTCATAAGGGCTAAGGAAAGTGGAGAAGAAGAGAAGTTGAGCTGTAGAGAGGAATTGGAACAAATGGGAATGATAGTGCCATGGTGTTCCCAAGTGGAGGTTTTGTCACATCCTTCACTAGGATGTTTTGTGACACATTGTGGGTGGAATTCAACTTTGGAGAGTTTGGTTTTAGGAGTGCCAATGGTAGCATTTCCACAACAGTCTGATCAAGGGACGAATGCAAAGCTAATTGAAGATGTGTGGAAGATAGGGGTGAGGGTGAGGGTGAATAAAGATGAGATTGTTGAAGGTGATGAGATTAAAAGATGTTTGGAATTGGTTGTGGGAGATGGAGAAAGAAGGGAAGCAATTAGAAGGAATGCCAAGAAATGGAAGGAGTTGGCTATGGAGGCTACCAACGAAGTTGGTTCTTCTTCCTATATCAATCTCAAAGCTTTTGTGGATGAGATTGCTGAAGGTAACCTCGTTGTTAAAAGTGTGCAGGTTTGCTGATGAAATAAAAAGAAGTGTTCTTTTATTTCATCACTCTCATTAGCAATGTTATAGGCACTCAGTCTTGCTCTTGCAACTTGTTATGATGCTTCACATGTAATTATAGAAGGTGATTCTAAGACATGTATAAATTCCCTCTCAGGGTAGTATTCATTGGACACAATCATTTTGTAGTGGCTGTCCATGTGGCATGGTCCCCTCTGATTTCAGTTTCCTTTAATTGAGTTTATTGTGAGACAAATATGGCTGCTCATAAATTAGCTAAATGGTGTAGGAATCAAAGTTGGGTTGGTTCCTTTGGTTTGGGTTGCTGCCCTCCCAGTGTGTATAGTCATGTAAAAAGGGAGGTTGTCTCTTTTGTTTCCTCGTAATTTGCTTTCCGTCGAATAATATTTTCAACTCTTCAAAAAAATGTTTTTGTTTTTACATCCATACTTTCAGATATTAAAATGTGTATGTTTTTACTTTAATTGTGAAGACTGATATAAAATAATAGAGATAAATGAGTGTAACGAGTTATTTCCATGGGCGGTTGATTTATGTTTTTTGCCTTTATCATATTTTGTCATTCTTTATTTGTTACAAGGTTTGAGGCAAATCAACTATGCAGTTTGGAAAATATATAACTGTGGTTTGGTTTGTCCAGTAGCTATATGCATATTAGGTCTTCTATCCCAAAAATAGAAAAATAAAATAAAAGATTAAGCAAATCCTGCTTGTCATATTTATATGCATTGGTAAAACGGAAGCGTGTCATCACTTTAGTGCAGCAGAAACTGAGGAAGGGACTGCTTCATGCGGGTAAAAAGTCTCCCCTTTCACTTTAATATCTGCATAAACAATGCTACCGGCAGATATTATTCATTGGAACACATGCGACATTACCTCTAAGATAACAACCTCCGTATATCAAAAAGTCACAACAAAGGATGGTCATCAAGGTTAAAGGACTGGATATTACTTTTTAACTTTCCAAGACATCAAGCAGTAAACCTGCAATATTTTCTAATCTCACACCAAAAACCAAAAGGAAAAGAACTGCAATACTCGGTTGTTAAAATTTCTTATATAAACAATTTTGTAACATCAGTAGATAAGCTGACTATTATACAAAAGCTTATTAATCCTGATATACTAACCTCCAATGAAAACCCAACATGAGGACATGTATGTCAGAAATTGTTCGTGTCAAATGTAAATTTTCCTCCAAAAGCATAACAAAGCCATACAATTTCACCAAGAAACAAAAACAAACAACAAAGAAAAACATAACAGGTAACAATCTACCAAAATTCACGCATAGGCATACAGAAACAGTGTTCAGATACCAAAATATAAACTAACGACAATTTTGACTCATAAGTGCTACCAATCAAAATATCAAGTATCTTAGATTTAATTTCAAGCTGTATATACTGATTCTCCACCTGTGCCACTTAAATTTATTGGCCACACAAACCAACATTATATAAAAATAAATATAATAAATTCACATCCATGAAAATTGAGATCCGGCAGATATTCACATACCACCCTTTTTCTTACTCAATGAAATCAGTATTACAAAATTAGATGAACATTTAAATTATAATCTCACAATACAACAAAGTATAATCTATTACATAGCCAATCCCAAGCATAGGAAAGTGTAAGGGTTGTTTAGTTTAGACAATCAAATGAACACAAATGGTCAACTTATGAATCCTAAGTGAGTCAGGCAATCTAGAAGAATTGAGAAATATCAAGAGACAATTTATGCATCAAATGGGGAGGCAGATATACATGATGAATAGGTAAACCACCATTTATACATACAGATTCTGTTATTTTTGTTGTCTTTTCACTTGAACACAATCGGTATCCAATAACACAAATGGAAGGCTTTAATGAGTTCAATTAATTATATTACATTTGCAATAACAAAATCGTATTAATTATGTTACATTTGCAATAACAAAACGATCGTATTGAAACGCAATTATTCACAATATTCTGAGCTTCTTGTTCAAGTTTTTAAGAAATTAAAGGACTTCTAACATTGAACTAATCTATAATTTTACCAAACTCCATTCTTGTAACCAATATCTTAATATGAGACATGTTTTTTACTCTGGACATGTAGAATTAAAAATACATAGCTGCAGTATTCATTCTTGATTAATATTAAGCATAAAATCTATTTTTATAACTAATATTAAGTGTAAAATCATTGGTGGCATTGTTTATGAATAATATCTATGCTTCTCTTTCTCACAACAAATAATATATCTAGGAAACATATATATATATATATATATTTTTTTTTTTGGGCACTGATTCGCATCTACTATATATTTCACATGTATTTCTATAATTGATAATGCAGAAATGTTTAAATTTTTAAAAAAGTCCACATTTTAACCTATAAAAGTGAATAAAAAAAAATAGATGTACGAGAATGAAATTTTTTTATATATCTATATGACCTAAGGATAAAAGCTATTACACACATTTAAAGCATCCGCATCAATGGATGCAAGAATTTTGTAAATTTACATGAAAAAAAAAAAACTATTTTTTTTTTTGTTTTACACTCTCATTTTTACAAAACAACCACATCAGTTTGTCTATTATACACAGTAATTTAAATAAAATATTCATTTTCACCCACCATCAATGATCAATCCACACCCACCATCATCAAGCACCATCACCCCAAAAACCATTGATCAAACAGAAAATCCAAAACTGATCAAACAAAAAATTAAACAGGATCAAAGGTGAGTGAAATTGTATCGGTGAGTGAGCTTCGGCAATGATCGGCAGTGGCACGGCAAGAGCAAAGGTGGCACAGCTTGCTTCTTTGGCAACTTACTTCTTCGTTCATCAATGGCAGCGTTGCAATTCATTCATCAGTGGCAGCGTTGGATTGATTGGTGAGAGTGAGGCTAGACTAATTGGTGGACTGAGGAATCAAAGATAAAATGAGAGAGAGGCGAGAGTGAGAAGCTGAAAATGAGAGAGTGAGGTGAAGGAGAGAGAAAAAAATGTAAAATATTAAATACAAGAGCTACAGTAACCGTGCATATATGCACTGTTATTGTAGCACTTGTGCTTAAATGCACAATTTTACATCAACTGATGTAGGTGTTTTCTGAGTCAAAATGTGTAAAATAAAGTGTTTTTTTTTATTATGTAAGAATTTGAGTGGATGCTCTTACACACCACATCGATATATATAATAATAAGTGAAGTTAAGAGAAACTCAAATTAAAATTCCATATTAGAGTTCTAATTTTGCGTCATGTGCCCTAAATTATTTATTCTTAAAGAGTTTTATATTTCTTAATTTTAGAATCAATTGTGGGACCATATCATAAATTTTCATCCAAGTAAGTTATTAAGTACATAAATTAAAGAGTTTAGAACAAATGAATCGTAAAAAAAAAAATGGAAAATTTACATTTTATACCTAATAATATCTTTACAAATTTTTTTAAAGAGTTAACAAAATATAAATATAACTATCAGTAGTATTTAAATTATATATATAGGAATTATATTATGCATTTTATTGTATATTTTTAAATGTATCCATGTATATGCATGAAGTTACAAGCTAGTGTAAAAGTAATTGATGTGAACTACTCATAAGCAACCATATGTAATAACTAATAATCACCACTACTCATAACCTTATTGTACACTTAGTGCTTCCACTCAGGGTTGCTCCATATTAAGCCAAGTTTGTGATTGCCCTAAATTTTTTAGGCTTAATATAATTAAAGTTTGGCAACAAACTTGATTATAGACTAAGACTAAAACTCTACTTAATATTTTTTTTTTTTATTGGATGTGAATTTTGACATATCCACCATTAGATAATATATATTTTCTCTTATATTCTCCATATTTGTAAAATTTTTAGAAGATCAATGGTCAGTAGTTATGTCATCAATTAAATATTTAAATTTCAAATTTTTATAGTCTAAAATTATATATAAAAAATAAGTTTCTGGATCAAATAGTAAATAATATTCGATTAACATGAAATTTGACATGTGTTTTAAGAACATTAAGAACAATCAATTCAATGGTTAGATTTTCAAAATGTGTAATCATGTTAATTTGTTTCGTGAGAATTATAGTCTTAAGTTATAGCTAAGTTTGTAGCCAAATTTCATGCTTAAACTTTAGTTCCCTTAACAATATATTAGACCCTTACCAAGAAAAAAAAAAAAAAAAAACCCAAGAAATTTTTTATCTAACTATAATTTTTAAAGAGATATAACTTCTATTATCGATAATGAGATTATCATGCAATAATTTCAAAATAATAAAACTCATAAAATGAAATTGTAAAACTTTATGTATTTACATTTTTTTTTTGTCAATACATGAAATTATCTCTTTATCAGATTTTGTATAATTTAATTTTTTTTAGAGCATTAATTGGCATTAGGGATTGTAAATCCCCCCAAATTGTAAATTTATAGCATCCAAACATTAAAAGTGTGCACTATTTGGAACTCCAATTGGAAAAAAATTTAAAATTTATAGCAAGATTGTATTTTTTTTTAAATAATGTTTTATTGGGTTTTATTTGGATATTGAGTTTTGTTTGGATATTGAGTTATATTATTTATTGTGTAAATATATTATTTTAATGTATTGTATGGTAAGATAAAAATTGGGATATTAAATATATTGTTAAATAATATAGCATAAGAGTAAATTGCAAAGTACACCCCTAACGTTTGGGGTGATTAGATCTTCATCTAAGGTGCACTATTATCCTTCTCTTTCAATTCTATTTTCTACTTGGGTTGTTATTTGTCCACAATGTCTTCAAGATTGCAGGAAATTGGCGTTTACATTTCACCTTATGATCGTTGCCATAATTCAACCTTCCAAAACTACTTGAAGAACTTCCCACTTGACATATCCTACAATATACAATATTGCATAGTAAGTTTTTACAGCTTTGAAAATATAATGAACCTCATTCATACAATTTTTAACGATACTGTTAATCACACTCACAGACTTTGAAGTAAACAAAACAACTTAGAACAATATACAAAATTGTAGAATGAATCGTATAAAAGGATAGATGTTTCAATGTTTTCCAAGCCTCGCTCATCCCTAAATATATCAATCTACAGCTGCGTCATTGTTGCATCATTGTGTAGTTACATTTTAGCATTTAACATATCCCTCTCCTTCAATAGGAGTTAACAATGCAAGTTCTAGTTTTATGGTGCATTAATTGTTTGAATTGATTTTATCATAATGTTAAATGGCCAAACCAAATAGCTAACAAATTCCATGGATGCATAAGTTTATATGGAGTTGTGAAAATTAGTAAACCAATAGATTTTTCTTCCAGTCATTTTCTTTTCAAGAAAAGTTAAACAAATGAGTTGGAAAAAGGGGTACTACCACAATAGCACTTCATAGTTCTAATCCCAAAAATAGTGGAATGCATATGAATTTTGATTTGATTTATGCTTCTCAATTAGGCAAATGTGTCAATGCAATAAATTAACAAAAATTGAATTCTACGTCCATTGTTTCGACTTCTTTGAAACAAATGATTTACATGGCAGCTTATAATTATATACACATCAATAATACATATCCCAATTCTTGCAGGACCCAATTTATGCATATACCCCAATGCACAGTTCAACTCTTTTCACCATAACTAACACACAACAAAAAGTCCCAACAACTTAGACAGAGAAATCTACAACAATGAACATAGAACCCCCAAAAATTTGTTAAAGGAAGAGAGAGCAATCCAAATCCAACAATGACAAGAAAAAGCGAAATCTAAAAAGAGAGAGAAATAGATTTGGAGAGAAGAAAAAGAGTCTCACTATAGCTATCACTGTGCTCGCCGTTGTAGATTCACGATAGGTCTCTGCCCTGTGAGCTGGGAGGGAGTTGCTTCCTTCGTGGGTTTTCAGTTTTGGTTTGGTATTTTAGAAATAGGATGAAATGGTGTGTAGTTTATGATTAGATTTTTTATGTTTTAGCATAATGGAAAATGCCACCGTTTTTACTGTAACAGGTAAGATTTTATTATTAGTTGAATTTGTGTCGTTTTGGGGCTTATTTGGAGAAAAAAAAAACACATCAGCAAGATGACATGGCAGTTATAGCAAAAACTAAACGAGGGTGATTTGTTAACGAAACCAAACATTGGGGTATAAAATCAAAATTTTGAAATATTTGAGTATAAAATTCAGTCAATTTCAAATTTTAAAGATATAATTTATAATTTACACTACAATATCTATACTACTATTTTGGGATTCCTATTTTTTTATAAAATGCCCCTACAAATGTTTTAGAGACAAAATTATAATTGAAACTCTTTTTTTAGTTCAAAAAAAATTTTCAGACAAAACTAAAGGATAATTCGGTTGAAACTCTAAAACTAAAATATTTAAAAAAGATATTAATTTTTAAATTAATTTATTCACTTATAAATTAGATTTTTTAAAATAAAAATCATATATATATATATATATAAAATAATCAAATACAAATTTTTTTTTACAAAATAGGACTATTAAAAAAAAAAGTCTCATCACACGCACAAAACGCGCGTGATGAGATTAATAATAAATAAAGAAGTTTTTAAAATATTAAAATAAGATAGTTTCTAAATACCAGATGCTAATGCTCAAATCATTGTCTTGAAAAATATTTTTAAAGCCTTCACCGCTTCCATTAGGCCTCAAAGGCTCAAACTCTTGCTCAGTGGGCCAGTACAATGCCAGGTCAAACACGACGCCAGCGCAGCGCCCATCGGTTGAAGAAAACTAGTGCTATAGATATTGGGGCCCACGCAGAAACTAGAGCTTTAGATACATGCATACAGGAGAAACAAGTTGGACGGATGGTATATTCCTATTGAAATTTGCATCCATTGGATTGTTTTTGTCAGACCAACTAGTCCTTGTCGTTTATAATGAAAACATCAGGAAGAATAAATTAAATCACAAAGCCCCACCTTTTCCAAATCGTCACTGCAAACGTCATTAGTAATCTTATCCAGTCCACTTTAGTGCATAATTTTTAATACCACAATTTTTTTTACAATTTTTATTATAATTATTTTACATTATGACTAATTATTTATCACTTTTTTATGAATCGATTAATTACTTTTCCTCCCTTACTTATAATTTTTCATACGTACGATTCTGATAAAAGTTGTGACTTAAAAGCCAAAATTTTTTGCTCCATTTTTAAGTCTTGCCCATCCTCACATGCATTGGTCCTTCTATATAAATCTCACATATCTAAAGTACAAAACAATTATTCTATTTTTGTCATGATTTTAAAAATTAGTATGGTCAAAGAATCGAAAAAGAGATTGATTATCAGTTTTCTAGTTCAATTGGGGTTAAACCGATGGTCCAACTGATGACACCATAAATATTTATTTTATAATTTTACAATTCTAAAAATAACAAATTTATGATTAAAAACATTTTATTTTAATATATATATATATATATGAATTTAGTTTTCTTGTATCGTATTTAGAAAATTAATCTACAACTTACATATAAGAAGTTATTTCTATTAAATATCAAATTGACTCTAATAAAAAAATTATTAAATTAACAATAGATAATAACAAAGTTGTAATAAGGTTAGTTTATTATTATATTTATATATTTGTACTCATATAATTAGTCCCACTGTTTTTTTTTTTTTTGTTTAAATCTGGTGTCAGTGTTGTGGTTATCTAGAATTAGCATGCAAATAACCCCATCATATTAGCTCTAAAGTAAGGTGAGTATCTAGGTCTAGGAAGTAAAAAGAAAAAAGTAATAATTAATAAATACACTCCCCGTTAATTATCAGACCTACCTCACCTAACCCCACTAAAATATACTTCAATTTTCTCCTTTTATTCTTAAGTCCAATCCAATCTCTTAAGTCTCCAAAGCCAAAACTGCTTCTTCTATGCTCCACAGCTTAAGAAAAAAAATCAGTGAGCTAAAGAAGTTGAAGAAGCTAAAGGATATCCACCTTAAGAAATAGTGAAGGATCACACTCTCTTTGTAAACACATATCAGGTTCTAAATTCTTTTTACCTATATTTCATATTTTTTTTCCTCTTTTTGTTGTAGCTGTTGTTGTTCAAAACGACGGTGTTTTGATCTATCATCAAACATTCCAAAACCATTTCAACCATACTGGTTTTCGATTGAATTGTCCAGTTTTTGATTATTTCCAGTTTTTAGCTCTTTTCCAGTTATTTGTCATAACCGGACCAGATTAATGGCCGATTCCTAGTTGAACCAATTGGACTGGCCGGTTCGGTTCCCTCTTTAAAACAATAGTTTTTGTTTAGACTATTTGCAACCCATATCAAATATCAAATAATCATGTTGAAGCAGCAGCAGAGCCAATTTGTCATAGTCACATTTCCTGCGCAAGGCCATATAAACCCCGCCTTCCAATTCGCAGAACGCCTCATTCGCTTGGGAGTGCATGTCACATTCTTCACCACTGTTGGTGCCCACCGTCGAGGCATGATCAAAAGCCCTCCTACTGACGGCTTGTCATTTGCCACCTTCTCTGACGGCTATGATGACGGAGTTATATCTATGGACGATGCTGAAAAACAATGGAATCAACTTAAGTGCAATGGCTCCAAAGCTCTCACAGACCTCATTGTCTCCACTGCTAATAAACAATGCATAGTCTACACAATGCTTCTATCTTGGGTTGCTGACGTGGCTCGTGAGCTTAACCTTCCTTCTGCCCTTCTTTGGATTCAGCCTGCAATGGTTTTTGACATATACTACTACTACTACAATGGTTTTGCTGATATTATTGGGAATGAAAGCGATGATCTGCCCTCCTGTTCGATACAGTTACCGGGTTTGCCATTACTCACTACTCGTGACGTTCCCTCCTTCTTGCTTGCTTCAAACCCATATGCTCTTGCATGCCCTAATTTCCAAGCCCAACTTGAAGTGCTTGAAAAGGAGAGCAATCCTAGAGTTCTTGTAAATACCTTCGATGAATTAGAGCCCGAGGCTTTAAAAGCGCTCGAAAAACATAATTTGGTTGCAGTTGGACCGTTAGTTCCATATGCTATTTTGGATGGAAGAGATTCGTTTAATGGCTCCAAAAATTACATCAAATGGCTCAACTCGAAGTCCGAATCATCAGTCATTTACATTTCATTTGGAAGCTTATTGGTGTTAAAAAAGCAACAAATGGAGGAAATTGCACGCGGATTGTTGGATTTTGGGAGGCCTTTCTTGTGGGTCATAAGAGCTAAGGAAAGTGGGGAAGAAGAGAAGTTGAGTTGTAGAGAGGAATTGGAACAAATGGGAATGATAGTGCCATGGTGTTCCCAAGTGGAGGTTTTGTCACACCCTTCACTAGGATGCTTTGTGACACATTGTGGGTGGAATTCAACTTTGGAGAGTTTGGTTTTAGGGGTGCCAATGGTAGCATTTCCACAATGGTCTGATCAAGGGTCGAATGCGAAGCTAATTGAAGATGAGTGGATGACAGGAGTGAGGGTGACAGTGAATAAGGATGGGATTGTTGAAGGTGATGAGATTAAGAGATGCTTGGAATTGGTTGTGGGAGACGGAGAAAGAAGGGAAGCAATTAAAAGGAATGCCAAGAAATGGAAGGAGTTGGCTATGAAGGCTGCCAACGAAGTTGGTTCTTCTTCCTATAACAATCTCAAAGCTTTTGTGGATGAGATTGATGAAGTTAATGTTGTTGTTAAAAGAGTGTAGGCTTGCTGATGAAGCATCATAATAAGGTACAAGACCAAGTGCCCAAAACATTGCTAATGAGATTGCATGTTTGCTGATGAAATAAAAGAGTAATTATAGAAAGTGATTCTAACACATGTATAGATTCCCTCTCATCTACAAAGGACAGTATTCCCTGGGGACTAAATCATTTTGTAGAGGATATCTATGTGGCAGGTTCCTCGCTAGTTTCAATTTCTTTTAGTTGAGTTTATCGTGAGGCAAATTTGGCTGCTCATAAATTAGCTATAGAGAGGTTGTCTTTTTTGTTTCCTTGTAATTTGCTTTCTATTGAATAACATTTCTAGTTTTAAAAAAAAAAGAAGTGTTTGTTTTTTGGCGAAAATATATTGTTAGTCCCTCAAGTTTACATACTAAGTGCTATTAGTCTCTTAAGTTTTAAATGAGCACTATTGGTCTTTTAGATTTAAAAATGAGCTCAATCGGTCATTTTGTTAACAACAGTTAGTTTTAGTGCCTACCTAGCTAACGGAGTTATTATGTGGCAAATTTTAAGTGACATGGCATCCAAATTATTATTAAAAAATTAATATCCAATATCTGACTCATTAAAAAAACATTAATCTATTAGAACCCAACCTAATTCTGCATTGAAACAAATATTCTCAAATTCAAATGACATTACCCAGGTGAGATATCCTTAACGATGCCGTTATCCACTGCTCAACTACCTCCTCCTCCCTTGAGCATTGTTTTAAAAACCAGACTAGACGGGACTGGCCGGTTCAACCGATTTAGTCCGGTCTGGTCAAAAGCCTCAAAACTGGTCAACAACCTATCAAAAACTGGAAAAAATCGGGGTTGAACCAAAAATTTTGAAAAAAACGATTCAACGTCCAGTTCGGTTTTTAAAACCATGCCCTTGAGACATATTCCTCTAACACGCAAAGCCACTGATGCCACATATCTTTACACGTTGAAAAACATATGTTATTTTTTTGAGCTGTATGAGTTAGCTCTTTGGTGTAAATTACTTGCTCTTCTATACTGTTCTTTTCATCATTCTCTCCTAATTCATAACCACCACAAAAACATTAGATATTATAATCAATTATTCATGCTTAGTTTCGATTTTAAAAGTAAAAGTAATATGTAGCTGAGTTGTTCGTTGCACCAGTGGCTGTGTATCAGAGAGATGGGTCAAGATGGAGGAGGACAGCGGTGAGAGCAGTGGACAACGGTGTCATTAAGGATCTCCTTCTCTAGTTTTAGATCTGGGCAATGTCATTTGAAATTGAGAATACCCATTTCTAAACGGGTCACCCGATTAGAATGGATTCTTTTACTGGTTAATAGTTTTTTGAATCTTGAATTTTTAATATTAAATTTGATGACACATAATTTAAAATTTGACATATCATAGTTTTGCTAGTTATGTAGGCAACAAGACTAACAGATGTTAATAGATGTAACAATTGCACTTATTTTTTAAACTTAAGAGATCAATAAAGCTCAATTTAAACTTAAGGGATTAATTGTGCTGCAGGTAAACTTTAAGGAATAATAATGTAGATTCGCCTTATTTTTTCATCCATATATTAAAACGTGTAATTTTGCATTAATTGTGTGTATTAATATAAAATAGGAGAGATAAACAAGTGTAACAAGATATTTTGTATGCACGGTTTATTTATGATTTTTTTCCTGTCTTATCTTGTCTTTCTTTATTGTTGCTAGATTGGCAAATCAGCTAAGCGGTTTGGAAAATATATAATTATGGTTTGGTTTATCCAGTAGCTATACGCTTATTAGGTCTTCTAAACAATTGTGGATCACATTCTATAATATAAAATTGGTTGATTGCAACTAGCAAATTGCATCTTAATGAAATTTGTTGTAATTCACTATCTAAAACTAAGCAAAACTGTTACCATCACAAAAATTAAAAAATTATAATAATAAAAGATTAATCAAATCCTACTTGTGATTTTTTTTAATGGAAAATATGAAAATGTCACTTCTAAGTTTGAACATACTAATACATAAGAAAGTTTCTAATGGTTGAATAAAGAATTTGAAATTTAATTTGTGAAGATGTGTGTCCTTAAATCTTATTGTATAATGCCATGTATGACATTATGTATGATTTAATATTGTGTTTAATAAAGTTGTTTTATTATTATCCAAAATAATAGCAACATGAATATTGAGACATTATCATATAATCCATGAGATGCATAGTATGTGATTTATGTGATTTAGTCATAGAAGATATAAATCACAAGTTCTTTGTAAACTCAGAATCTTAGTTCGTAGTCGGTGATGAAATTGAACATTTCATTTGTGAAGACTATAACATATCAACTAAGATGATTTGTCTTGATCATGGAAATGAAGATTTTTAGTTGGTATATTGATACGTTTTAAGAGTTAAAATATATTGAACTGGATCGGTGTAAGATTTATTATTCACTTAACGACTGTCAAATGAATAATAAACTCATGACTTATATTTACATGAACTCTTAATCCTAAGAGGATAATGGACCTGATCATGAAGTGTAAGTTGTTTTGATATATCAGAAGTGAGATATATGGTAACAGTCAAAACCTCAGTATGTTGGGCAATCACATTTAATGTTGATGGAACATATATTCTCAAGATGGAATTCATAGTCTCTTAACGGAGGTACAAAATATTCTCTTGAGATAAGTTTAATGGGTTTGGTTATTCAGAGAGTTATGCCTAATTACTTTAGTAAGGAGTTACTAAAGTATATATTTAAGGAGTTACTAGTAACTTCCCCCATTTTTAGGAGGTCCAAAGGCTTAGTGTTAACTTCCACAACCGCTATGGAAGATAGACTATTTGATTTTATTTTCCATAATCGTTATTTGGAAGTTAAGTACTTGGTAAGATGTTTGGTAATGAACCTCGATTTTCACTCACCCCCTGGAATAGGAACGCGTGGTCCAATTCGTTAACTCTTATAGAGAGACGCACTTGGAATTTCCTAAGTGTCTGGGGTCGTCCAAACATTTTCTTAATGGACGACTCTCTGATGCATGGACAACTAGTTCTATAAAGGAGGTCCATTCTTGCCTTCTTAACATGGATGACGCTCATGGAAGAGCTTGGAGTTGGCTTCATTCTTAGTTCACCATCAAAGACATCAACTTTTATTAATCAGACAAGGTTGTTAAATCAGCCTGTACAAACTGAAGGATATCTAGTGGCACTTCTTCCGTCCAGATGTTTAGATTTTGATTCAAAATTTCCCTCATAGCTAGACCGTGGGTTACAAGGTTTCCTTGACGGCCAACATGGGAAAAACTGAAGCCTATGAAAGCGAGAGCTAACTATTGTGCATCCTGGATCAGAAGCCTGTGAAGAGCAAGGGATGGGCTCGAGTTTGAGATATCTTTGCATATAATTTCTGAATTGCCCTCTATGATTGCTCGGGTGACGCCTAACTCCACTGCAAATTCAATGGCTCTTCGTGTTGCCAGCGCTTCAACTTGGGCAATTGTGGTTGGCAGTGGTATCTGCTGTGAAAGGGAAGCCATGACTTCGCCCATTGAGTTGCGAATAACGACTCTAATTCCTGCTCTGCCATGATCTTGAAAGATTGTGCCATCATAGTTTACCTTGAGAAAGTCATACACTAGAGGTCTCCATCTTGTATGTTTCCTATGTTGTTTCCTTGGTGTACCTAGATTAAGAAGTTGGAATTCACTCTTACGCTCCTTAGAGATATTCAGAATCTAATTCAATGGACAAGCATTCTGGTTGGTCCAGATCTGATTTCTTCTATTCTATAATGTCCAGCTCGTGAATGCCAGTAGAGCAACATCCTTGTTTTCCTCCAAAGTGTGCTTGAGAATTTCCTTTGCTGTTTGCCCCTGCATTGCAAGCAGCCACTGCCACTGAGGATCCGAAGCCCAAACCACCTGCATATCAGAACAAAAAAACAGAGTATGTGAATAGTCCTTGGAATGCAACTTGCATTTGTTGCACACCCCGTTAGGAATAATTTTTCTTTTGCGTAAATTGGCTTTCATGGGAAGTACTTCTCTAGAGCAGCGCCATACAAAATTTTTTATTTTGTTTGGGACCTTCAATCTCCATAATTTTCACCACCCTGTGAAGAAGAGTGACTTGATGGTAATTACATGCTGCTCCCCTCAAAGAGATATCTGTACCCCGACTTCACAGAATACTATCCAGTTAGGGTGAATGGCCATATGAGCTTATCTGGCTGGGGTGTAGAACTAAGTGGGATGCTTTTAATCACTGCTACCTTTGCCACGTTAAAATAGTGGTCAATCACTTCATTTTTCCAGCTATGGGTTTGCTAGTTTATCAACACCTCCATTGAGGAACTTTGTTGCTCGAAAATCATTAGAAATGTAACCTCTGGTTGAGATTTTGTTGGCAACCAATTGTCGCTCCAAATCTTGATTTGTTTTCCATTTGCCACCCTCTATAGCGCGCTATTCAAGATTACATCCCTCCTGTGGAGGATGCTTCTCCAAGCATATGAAGCAGACACAAATTCCTTATCATCCAAAATGGTACCATTTGGGAAAGATTTGGCCTTAAACACTCTAAAGAACAGTGAATTATCATCTTAGAGAAGCCACCATGAGAGCTTTGCCAACATTGCGTAGTTGAACGTGGTGAGATCCTTAAACCCCATTCCTCCTTGGTCTTTGTGATTACATAAGTCCTCCCACCTAACCCAATGAACTTTTCTCTGGTCACCCATTTGTCCCCACCAAAATTTTCGAACAAGAGTTTCAATCTAATGAAATAAGGTTGTTGGTAACGTAAAACAACTCATTGCATAGGTTGGAATGGCTTGAATGACTGATTTGATGAGGACCTCCCTTCCTGCTTGTGACAATAACTCTCATTTCCACCCTTGTAATCTCTTCCAAACTTTTTGTTTTAGTTGTTCAAAGCTAGCTCTCTTATTTCTTCCAACCAAAGCCGGTAGGCCCAAATATGCTTCATATTGTCTCAACTCGGAAACTCCAAGCTCCTCCATTATTTCGGATTGCACGTTTAAAGGGGTGGACTTGCCGAAAAATAATGCTGTTTTCTCCTTATTAAGCTTTTGACCAGGTACCTTATCTAGAATACAAATTATGAAAATTATTTTGGCATTTGGGTTATGACATGTACATAGACTTACATATTAAGCAGCGGTCTTGAATTTTTCTTGTTATCTGGTCATTTTTCTAATAGCTCCCATGGTTCTTGTTAATTTTGGCATTTGGCTCATGAACATACATACACACATAGCAACAGGCTTAAATTTTTCTTGTGTTTTTCCTTGTTCCTGAAGGCATTTATCTGATAGCTCTGATTGTTTTTGAGCTAATTTTGGCATTTGGGCTATCATTTTGTGCAGTGGGCTTTAGCTGCGTTTTTTTAGCCGCGGTTATAAAAACGCGGCTATAGAGTGGATTTGAGCTCCGTTCAGATCAGCTCTCAAGCCGTGTTTTTTTGACAAAGGGAAGGTCTTAGGCCGCGTTTTCAAAACGCGGCTATAGACGAACCTAGAGCTGCGTTTATGCGAAAAAACGCAGCTCTGGGACTTGGGATAAATTGAAGAAAAAAATCCCTCATCACCATCCTACAGACTCACCTCGATCAATCACTCTCAAGCAAACCCTCGCTCTCTATCACTCTCAACACCACGCCGCTACCGCCGCCTCTGTTCGACGCCACCTCCGCCGGCGAGAACCTCTCCACCCATTTCCATTGTCCACAAGCAAACCCTCGCTCTCTATCACTCTCAACACCACGCCGCTACCGCCGCCTCTGTTCGACGCCACCTCCGCCGGCGAGAACCTCTCCACCCATTTCCATTGTCCATCTTCGCTCCACCGCCATCAAGAAGCTCGTTCTCATAGCTCTCTCTCTCAGCCATCGTAGGTCAAAACTCTCTCTCTCTCTCTCTCTCACCTTTTTTTCTTTCACTTATTTCTCTATGTTGTTTCTCTCTTCACTATGTTTTTTTTTTTTTTTAAGTTTTAGGTTTGGTGGGTTTGGAAAGGTCATAAATGGGTTGGGTTTGGTTGTATTGTAGCTAGTATTGTCTTTATATAAGTTGTTCGTTGGTTATTACTCATGTGGCTAGCATCTATTATGTGTTTTGATGACTAAATCTCTGTTGTTTTCCCCCAATCCTGTATTTAGGACTTTTGTCAAATGCATTGGTCTTGTGGTGTGGTGGCTGCATCACAATGTTCATCTTCTGTGGCAGCCATTCTATGGCCGGTCATTCAATAATGTTTATATATGCTGCTGTGGGTATATTTAAATTCATCTCTTCATTTTGCAGATAGATTCAACCACGCAAATGTGGGTCAGAGTGGATGATTGGAATAACCTCACAACAAGTAAGTATTATTTTACAATGACTTGGATTAGTTAAGCTCAAATTTCGCTCTTGCAAATAATGCTAGCCACCGTTTGTGCTTAGGTTGTCATGGTGATTTTATTTTAATCAAGATTGATATTTGAATTAAATAAGTTATTTGCCGGCTAGTTTATAAAGAATAGGATAATTGTCTGGTCCTGTTCTCCTTTAGTAAAAATAGAACATACCTTATTGTCTTTATAGTTCATGTAGCAAAATAGGGGACTAAGACAATTTAGATTCTGACATATGTTCTGTCTTCTTGAGAAATTTGTGATGACTATTACTCTTCAATCTAAGACAAACTTTATGACCTCAATTATACAAGATGACAAAGTGTTAATTTATGCTAACATCTGCACTTGACATATTGACATTTGAATCTTGATGCGCTTAAATGGCTTGATATTCTATTAATTCTTTTGACAATGCAAAGGCTTTAGAAAATAATTAAGTTGGAGAAGGGAGGATATGGGATTTTTCTGTGATGCTTTTATTTTTTATTTTTTATACTGAAAGAGCACTTACAAACACTCCAGATAATCTGCCTTTTGTATTGTCCAATTTTGAGTGGGAAGAGGTCAAAAAAGTTTTTCAAGATATAGACTTGGATCAGTAGAAGTTATTCTTTACTATTTGTTTGTCTAGTATTTTCAGGCTTATGATGCAAGCCTTTTTCGTATGCTTTATAAACTATTAAGCTTCTGGAATAATTTACTGGGATAAAGTAGTAATTTGTCATCTCAAAGTGGTATTTATTTTCTTCATATCGAAGTGGAGTTTCTTTTTTAGTTTTTATAGAATCTCTTCTCACTTGGCCTTAAATGGCTAAAATTGCCACCACTATGATTGGAATTTTGTCAGAGGTTTGATCTCCGTGAATTTGGTCTACTGCCCCTCCTGAGTTATACAAATGGAAAGGGTATCGTTGTCCAAAGAGATAAGGCCAAAATATAATGGCTACACAGATGTTAGCCAAAGGCCTTAACATTTGGTTTAAAACATGTGATGGTGTTGACATATGGCTTTAGGCTAAGCCACCTGTTGACATATGGCTTTAGGCAAATCCACTTGCTAACATCCTTTCCTATGACAGAGCATGAAACCCATGTAGAAGGGCTCCAAGATGACATATTTTACTGCCATTTGGTATCATCAAAAGCCATCAAAACAATTTTCATTTGGATTGCCACATCAATTTTACGTAATCATACTTTGGTTATTCTAATCACAAACACACACACACACACACACATATATATATATATATAGAGAGAGAGAGAGAGAGAGAGAGAGAGAGAGAGAGAGAGAGAAGGGGCATTACTTGCTTCCTTAGTCATATTAATGACCATTAGCAACTTTGTGACATGCCTTTCACATTTTAGCACCTGGCAAAGGCACATGTACCACCGACGTCAGTTGGTATAGGTAGAAGTGACTAAGAATTCTCTTGGTAAATAATACTATAAATCATTTCCTTTTTTGCGTTTTGGATTTGTTGGTAGAATATACCTTTCTAAAGGAGTATGATGATTCTTGAGCTACTGTGCAAACACCCTTTCCTCTCTTAAAGCTTCAAAGTTGAAATCTATAGAGTGATCCTTCCTGTCCCTGCAGAAACTATATGTTCAAATTTTGTCTGCTAAACAATTTTTTACTCACTGCCATGCTGTATTGTGGTATTTGTTATGCTAAAATCCATGTTTGATAAGCATTTAAAAAAGTAAAAAGAAAAAAAAAAAGTAGGAAAGAAAATATGAGAGAGCTTTGCAATCATTCTGCATGTAACATATGGGAAACAAAGAATATTGCAGTAGCTTATAGATGTTATACTGAAAAATTAATTAACAAATGTAACAATCCTAGTAGCATACTTTATTGGTTCCCTTCTATATTTTTCCTTTTCACTTTTTCTTTTTCCTTTCCAAATAAGAAAATAGTAAGTGGTGCAGGAGACGCAAGAAGATTTTTATTTAGTATTATTTATGTTTGCAAGTCAATTGTATTTTTATGTTTTAGGTCCTGGTAGTTTATTAGGCTATTAATATTTTATTTTGGAAGCAAGGTTATTTTCGTAATAAGGCAATTAAGGTTTCCTAGCCAATTAAAATTAGGGTTTAGTAATCCTATATAAGCAACTTATTGTACTCCTTGAGGAGATAGTTGATATTTTGATGAATGAAAAAATGGCCGTTTGGTCTTTCTTTTGGTCTGGTGCTGACTCCAGGTCTACCCTAGGTGCTGACTCCTAGTGGTTTCTTGCTTAGGTGCTGACTCCAAGCAAGGCTTAGGTGCTGACTTCTAGGTCATATCCTTTATTTTTTCGCTGTTTTCAATTTTGTTCTGGTTGTCCTGCGTCAATTTTGGTATCAGAGCAAACTCCGATCTGTTTGAAGAATCATCGCAGTCAATCCAGAACCAAATAAAAAAGAAAAGAAAAGAAAAGAAAAAGGGTATCGTTGCTGTGACTGAAAAAAAAAAAAAGAAGAGACGAAGAAGAAAGGAGAAGGAGCAGAGGCCCACGAAAGACCCAGCCATCAGCCACCAGCCGCCGCAAAACCCAGCCGCCAAAACCCACTGCCGCGACTCCCAACAGCCACAGCCACCGCGAAGCCCAACGCCTCACCCTCTACCGCCGCCGCTGGGGACATCGACCACCGCCGATGTCAAGGCCGAGACGAGCAGCCGCCAACTCCGATGGCAACTCCAGCCGCTGCCTCCACCGGTGACTCCAGCCGATGACCCCACCGTTTCTCTTCTTCTTTAGTTCCTTTTGCTTCTAGTTCTAGTTTCTGAAATTTTTAGCGTTGTAGTTCCTTTGAGAGTACTGTGTTGTCTTTTTTTTTTTAAGTCCAGTGTATTTCTTTTTTTATTTTCCCCAAAAAAAAAAAAAAAAAAAAAAGAGAAAAAAAAGGGGTATCGTTACTGTGAAAAAAAAAAAAAAAAAAAAAAAAAAAAAACCAACCCATGAAATCCAAACTTGTCAACCAGCCCGATCCTAGCAGCTATTTGAGAGAATAGTCTTCAGAGCCTATTCCGACAATCTGTCCAGAGAACATCACAGCAACCCAGGTTCTTGTTCCAACTTCCAACTATTTGTTGCAGCACTCTTTTAGAGAATTATGATAATATCCGAAGCACCTTATTTTGATGGTTGTAAAACTAATCCACGAGATTTTGTCTACTGGATGAATGGGATGGAGCAATTCTTTGAAGAAACAAATTGGGCAGATAACAAAAAGGTTAGGTATGCAAAGTTGAAGTTGACAGGTGGAGCACAAAGGTTTTGGGAAAAGCTTGAATATTTCCGCTATCTAAACTATGAAGTTGCCATTAGTGTGTGGGAAGATATGAAAGAAAAGCTTTGTGATGAGTATTTGTCACCATACTTTCGAGCTAAGTATCTACCCCAATCTCAGTGCGGTACTTTTCAAGTTGAAGCACATACGATGAATTCTCATTTTATTTCATGTCCTCAGTGCACTTTTGAACAATCTACCAAGGAATTAAAGGAGTCATCTAAAAAGATCTTGAAAAATGTTCAAGACATAATTGCCCGAATGGAGCAAATGACGTCTCAAACTGATTCAATAGAAAAACCAAGGATAACTGATCAAAATGAAATTATCGCTGCCCCTATAAAAGACAACATTGATGATGATATCTTGGTTGTGGAGAATCCTCAAGCAACACCAAAGTCTAATGTTGACACAAACGTACATGCCTCGACAGTGATGCTTTAACATGCGGGCAAAGAAGTGAATCTATTGAAGAGCAGCAAGGTAAAGGGATGGTGTCTACAAAGAGTATTATGTTAGAGGGTACCCATGATGTGATATTGGGAGCTAATGAATCTACTTTTGATCAGCCTTCCATGGTGCATGAAGACAAACAGTTTGCCAAAGTAGAGAAAGTGGATAACATAATGCTTCCATTGGTGCAAGATAAGATTATATTGATTCCACACATTGATTTTGTCATTCCGGAAGAGTTTGACATGGTGGAATTTAAGGTTTTTCTTTTCCCTGTACTCCTTCGGGTAATTCCAAACTTGAAGCAAGTGTTACTTGTCAGCATCCTAATCCTTCAATGCTTTAAAACTCGAGGTCGAGTTTTCTCCAACCAGAGGAGAATGGTGCAGGAGACGCAAGAAGATTTTTATTTAGTATTATTTATGTTTGCAAGTCAATTGTTTTTTTATGTTTTAGGTCCTGGTAGTTTATTAGGCTATTAATATTTTATTTTGGAAGCAAGGTTATTTTCGTAATAAGGCAATTAGGGTTTCTTAGCCAATTAAAATTAGGGTTTAGTAATCCTATATAAGCAACTTATTGTACTCCTTGAGGAGATAGTTGATATTTTGATGAATGAAAAAATGGCCGTTTGGTCTTTCTTTTGGTCTGGTGCTGACTCCAGGTCTACCCTAGGTGCTGACTCCTAGTGGTTTCTCGCTTGGTGTTGACTCCAAGCAAGGCTTAGGTGCTGACTCCTAGGTCATATCCTTTATTTTTTCGCTGTTTTCAATTTTGTTCTGGTTGTCCTGTGTCAGTAAGATACTCTAAGCAACATCCTTTCTGCATATATAATGGCTGGTACAATTAGTTGTCGACATTGCATATGATCCATTAACAAACTAATAATAAACTTTAACCCAACATAAACTGTAACAATCATTGTCAGTGAAAGATAAAGTAATTTTTTTTAACTAAACTACTTCTAAATTCTAATTAACTTTTAACTTTTATGGTATGTTATATTTATTTAATAAGTGGTAGGATATGGCTAGTGAATGCAATAGTAAATATTTATTCAAAGTTGTATTTAGCACAAATGACTGAGGTATGCACCATATTTAGCTTAACCATCTAGGTGATAGGTGCCTCTTGACTGGAAATCCTGGAAACCGAGCCAGCTTTATGCTGATAACAAAGTAAGGGGCCACTGTAGTAATATAATTCTACCATATTCATGGCTTTAGCTTTGTTTACACCCCCTTGCAAGCAAGGTACAACCAGGCTTTATTCCATCTTCTTCTCATTTTAAAAGGCCAAGATTGCGTAGTTGAAAAACCATGCACACAAACCAAGTATTTCCTTCTCTTGCTTATTTATATCCCAAATAAGCTTGGCCAGTACACAGCCTGATCCCAAAGATGCAGCACATGATTAAGAGTGATCGCAGGATGTTTTCAGCATCTGATGATAGTACAATGATGAAGCAACTTTTGATGACAATACTCCCTCTATTGTTCTTTATAACTTTTGATGATTTACCCATTCTATTGTTCTTATATAACTCCGGAACCTATTATCAGAAATCAAATGTGTGGTAGTGAGACTTCCAGAGAGACATAAATGATTGAAATTCATGTTTATTGCAGTGGTTCCCAGCAGGTGGATGACAATGATCATGGATTAGATGGAGAGCTCTGATTCACTCGCAAAATAAAAGTTCTGGCAGTCTAAAACTTTAGATAGGTATCATTAATCAAAGTGTTAAGTTATGCTTGTAACCCCCCGTATTTTGCTTCCAATTGTTCTGCTGGCAGGATGAACCAATGTGTTTTACTTCATACAAGTCGAACTTACCTTATTATCTATCCCCAAAAAAAGAAAAAGAAAAAAAAGAAGCATGTTTGAACTTTGAAAAACATACAATAGCTTGAGTCACTGTGTGTGAGAGACTTTATTTATGGGTCAATAAGTCAGTAAGGCCTATGATATTTGAATTAATATGGTTGCAGCTATTCTTACCATGGTTTTAAAAACCAGGACAATCAAAGAATCGAAAAAATGTCTCAGTTCTTGATTTTTCCTAGTTGAACCACAGATTTTGATTTTTTTATTTGATTGGTTTTGATTGTTTTTAGTTGAAAACTGATTTATATAACTCAAAACTCATCAAACCAAACATGCATAGTTTTTAAGAATTCTATGATTGAGTTATTAGAAGAACTATTAAAGGTCTAATTATAGAGTATTTACACACGGTGTAAAAAGTTACTGCGATCTCAGCTTTTATAGCCTTCATTACCATTTGATTCTGTTTCAGGTATCAATTCTTGACTTTTACTTGCTGTTAGCTCAAGTTGTTGGGGTTTTTAGAATTTATTTATTTTTTTTACTTTTAGGGTTTTGCTCAGTTATTGTGCGCAGCTTGGTTGTGATTTTATGATTCTTCATTGTGTTGGATACTCGAATTTGATGCTGATGTGGGGTTTTCTGGTTATGGGTTCTGTTAATTTGTTGGTGGGTTTGCAATTTTGATTCTATCTGAGTTCATTAAATTTTTTTTAATTATTTTTTTTTATTGTGGAAAAAAAATAATGAAAATGCTTTGACCTACAGATTTTTTCTGATTGTACTATAATCTTCCTGAAATATATTAGTTATTTGTGTCAAATTTGATGTTGAGTGGATGAATCATCAGGCTTGTTTCTCTGTTTAAAAGTTTGTTACTTCACTTGCTTTCTTTTTATTAACTGCACAGGTGTTCTTACCACTTTCCACTGAGGAAATGAACCAAGATTCTCTATAAAACTCCTGTTTAGTCAACCAAATGATTAGTTCAACCTTATTATGTCATTTTTATTTAGTGAACACTTTTTTTATTTCCATTTTTTTCACTTTCTTCTGCTAATCTGCTCTGATGGTTCTTGTTGTTTTTCTTATGCTTTATTACAATGGTAAAATATTCATCTAGATTAAAAATTTTGCCTCTTTCTGCCACATTTTGTGGTGGAAAGCCAGGTGACATGATGAATTGCGTTTATGTTAATTGAGCCCTTGCTGTTAATATGTAGATCCTGTTTAGCAGACCTATTCGTTGGATTTTGGCCCTCCATGGAGATGTAGTCATGCCATTCATGTTTGCTGGAGTTTTGAGGTGATCATGCTTACTTGTATTCTCTCTCTCTCTCTCTCTCTCCCTCTCTCTCTCTTATATAATTGCACAATTGTATTTCAAATAAAGTGGGTTGGCTTGGCTTGGCTTGTCTTGCGCCGCCGATCAAGCTCGATGTGCCGCCACCGACAAAGCCTGTCCTGCTGCCGATTTGTTAACTATTCAAGGTATATCTCTCTCTCAATGTTTCCTTCTCTTCTCTCTCACTCTGGTTGGTGGTTTTGGGGTGGTCTGTGATGGTGGGTTTGATCTGGGTTTATGACGGTTTGTGGTGTGGGTTGATCTAGGTTGTGTGGTGGTCTTTGATGTGGTTTGGTGGTGTGGGTGTGGGGTTTTGATTTGTTTGGGAGTGGGTTTTGGGTTGGTGGGTTGCGGCAGGTCTGGGTCGTGGTGGGTTGTGGTGGCATGGGGGTTTTGGTTGTGGAGGTGACACAACTGATCCTGGCCTTGCCATTGACTATTGAGTAGAAATTGTTTTTTTGTCTTACATCAGTGGATTGATTGGTTTAATGGTGTCAAGTTGTAGTTATACTTAAGCCAGGTGTTTTCTTTTTTGTTCCTGCTGGATGATAACATATTTTTTGTAGAAAATCCTTAATTACTTCATTTATGAAAATATACAGCCAAAGATTATTAATTTCTTCTTTTGCTAGAAATTCTTGAAAAGAAGTTTAGTATATATGTGGCTGGGGGCAGATTTTGAATATATATGTTATTCAAAAAGAAAATTACAGCTTCAATTATATATAACGTTTGGCTTATAAGGAATTGAGAGTCATCTGTTGAAGGAATTAGTGATGAAATTAAAAATTGTCAAAAAGATTAATGCATTATGAGGACAACAAATTGAACTTGCTTACTTTGCAATATTATCATAGGAGTTAGCTCTCTCTCACCAGTTCTTGAACCCATGGACCTGATACTTGGGATAAGTATCAAATTAACCCAATGAGCTGGGTTGCACCGACACGCCATTTTTGGCGACGTGTCGGTGTCCGACACGTATCGGACACCGGAACCGGTACGACTCGCCGGACTCCGGTGTCCGAGCAGTGTCTCTTTTTTTTTTTTTTTTTTTTCGCATCTCCGACACGGCTCCGACACGGCTCCGACGCGGGTCCGACACGCCAGCAATGAAAAAAAAAAAAAAGAAAACAGAAGAAGAAAATCACAGATTTTGAAACCCACATCTCAAATTCTCAACCCACCCTCCCTTTGACCTCTGCCCGTTGCCGTTGCCGCTGCCCTCTGTCCCTTGCCGGAGCTAGATCGGGCCGATCGGCAAACTCCATAGACGTCGACGCCGCCCCTGTCCCTTCCGATCTCTCTCTCTCTCGGCGTGAACAACGAACCGACCACTTCTCTTCTCTCTCTGTTTTTTTTTTTTTTTTTCTTTCTTTCTTTCAGATACTTGGGTGAATCTGAATGGGTTACTATTTACTAACGCGTTTTGTGTTTTGTGTTTTGTGTTTTTTTTGTTTTTTTAATTTATTTATTTATTTATTTTTTAATCCCACGTATAAGTCACTGTGTTATACTTATTGTTATGATTTTTTTTTTTTTTCTCCTTCACTCAGCCTTTTATTTTTTCTTATAAATTATAATGTTTATTATGAATTTAGTTGCTTTTGTTTTTCTTATAAATTATAATGTTTATTATGGATTTAGTTATTTTTGTTTTTGTGTAGTCTTTACATAATTTAAATTCTAGACATAAACATATTTTATGTCTAAAAATATTTAAAAAATGTATAAATATAAAATTTAATTAATTATTTAATTGCCGTGTCCACGCCGTGTCGTATCCTTATTTTTCAAAAATTGCCGAATCCCCGTGTCCGTGTCCGTGTCGTATCCGTGTCCGTGTCCGTGTCCGTGCATCATAGCCAATGAGCTACTAAGAGAACCGGTCATAGGAGGTAGCTCAAGCCATATTATTCTTGCCTTAAACAAATTGTTTTATATTTTGCTTCTTTTGTGACCTTTTCAATTTTGCTGATCACTTACATTGTTGTTGGTTCATTAGATTCTAATTTAATTGATCCTTCTTGTGATCAATTCCATGGCTTTACGTTCCGTACAGCTTGTATTAACAAGGACTTGTACTGTTTTTTTTTTTTTTGGGGAAGACTTTTACTGTTAATTTACATATATTAAACGTGTAATTGTTCCATGTCAAAAAAAGTGTATTACTTTCCATTTGAATGCAAAACGAATGAATCTTGAAGTTATAGTAATTGGCTATTTTATTTTCACTGGGTGTCACTTCATTGGATACTTTTTTCTGAAAAAAATAAAAATTCTTTTACACTGAAAAATGTAATGAAAGATATGTAGTTTATATTCTTGCAGCAAGTAATGTTACAGGGATGCATAATAAATTTTTTTGAATTTGTAACTGCTAGTTTCTGTTCATCTGATGTTGCTGGTTTTCTTAAGATACCAAGTGTTATTGTGTTGTCTTACTCTATAGCTCTTTGAGTTAATGATGATTTATAATGGCTTTGTGATATACTGATAGTCATATTGTTTACTACAATTAGGGATCCAAGGTTTCCCATATTCAGGATTTGTAGTTTCTCTTCTTCCAGGCAATCTCACAATTTATCCCAAAGGTGCATCAGTTTGATTGTAACTATTATTCTGCACTCTCAACCCCTCTTGCATTGATTAGATTAGATTAGTTTAACTAGAAAAAGGTCAAGTTAGAATTACGGATGTGCTTTCTTGATGCGGCATTCTATTAGTGATCAGTTTGCAGAATCAATATTGGGTGATGTAAAAATCTTTTGTTGGGAACTTGTTTTGTTTATGTAAATTATTTGGGCAATGCAATCTTTTGGCAATGAAAGTTTTGTTTGCTGGCAATTGCTTGGGAACTGTTGAGTGTTGGCAATTGTTTTGGGCAGGAATTACAGATTTAGCAAGAAATAAAAAACGAAAAAAAAACCTATAGCGGCGTTGTGCAAATATCACAAATTTTACAGCTTTTTCATTAATTTTATCATTCGAATCATCTCTAAAAATGCTATAAGAATTGCTCAATCTTAATCACCAGCCTTATGAAATTGAACTATTTAGGCACTTCTGGGCAATAGGACCATGGTATCACAACCTTTGTGGCTAGTGTGGCCCTCAAACTTTGGCAGTTTGTTCCTTGAAACTCAATTAATGATTGTTTGCCAGGTGATTCTACGTTGTGTACTTTGGCATTGTGCTATGGGCAGTGAGTGAAGTCTGCCCGGAGCAGAAAATGTTCCATGGGACCAAACTGTCTATAATCTAAAAAGTTTAATAAACCAAAATGGAGTCCATTCGAGTTGTAAGAAGACACAGAAAAATAAACAAAAAGAATAGCACTGCAATTAATTCGAATATTGGTCCAGTGGTTTTCACTTTTCATGCCTTATGTGATTAATGAGGTTTTGGATTCAAGATTCCTCTACGAAATTATCTGTGGAACAGAATCAAATTAGCATTTGTGTGGGACTATATATCAAACAATACTATTAAGACTTTTGCAAAAGATAGTAGCAGAGAAAAAAGATATAAAAATATTGCTTGAAGACGTAGAGAGAGAGAGAGAGAGAGAGAGAGAGAGAGAGAGAGAGAGCAAAGAACGTGTAAAGTGCTAATGAATTAATTGCACTTGTATCGGTATAGCTGTATAGGGCTGCCTTTAATACCCTAATCCACGCTGAACTATAATTCCAGAAAATGAGAAATCTACCGCTTTTGTATGATTTTCATGTAATGCAGAGAATTAATTAGATGATTTATTTACTTTTGTTATTTATATCATTGAATTATATATATGATGATCATTATAAAATTTTTTTTAAAAAATTATATGATGATCTGCCGTACTAAAAATTCAGGACTAAAACTTGATTGTTGTTGTTAGCAAAGAATCTCTTAAAAGATTGACTAAAGAACAAAGAGATTAATCAAACAAAGTCAAATGAAAATGAAGTATTTTGGCAAGCTTTCACTGGCCGCAACAAGACAATGTTTTGGAGGTGTAAAACCAAAAACAACGAAGAAACAGTAGAACTGCAATCAAACATTAGGAAAGGTTTAGACTACTCGGTGCCAAAAATTTAAAACAAGGGAAATGAGTATTGAACACTATTACTTTATTATAAACTCATTACACCACCATACTCATGTTATGTAAGGGGAGGATTTGAGTAGATAACATTTGAGCTAGAGCCCATCCAGATATATTATTACAAGATACAGTTTGTTGTAGTAATCACCATAAACCTGGTGATATACCAAGAACAACACTCCACTGCTAGCCTTTGGTGCAAAAATCCTTGCGCACAAATATTTACCTGTATAGACGACCACCTACCATCTTGATTACGTGATCTAAGAATGAAACGTTGTACACCATTTTTTTTTCTCCTCTACTTTTTAAACATGCAGGAAATGGGTTACTTAGGTCGATTTGTATAGGCTTTAGCAAAATGAGAATATTTATAACTCACCAACTTTCAAATATTAACATTCATATTATTAGAATTACGTATTCATGGGTTTGCTATTATGCTATAATATTTATTGTTTCCATATTAAGCAAACGTAGGGAGTACACAAAATTTAATATTCACATTGTCTCTCAATACAGTAAGCACAACATTGTCCAGATAAAATACTAAAAACAGCCGTATATAGCATGATCTTCACAATTTTTTTTATTAAATAGCTTTCCATTAAACAACAAATATAGCCAATTTAAAATTTATATGCTCAGCTGGTTTTGTACAGGTTCCTTTGTATTCTCCATATTGTCAATTTGTCATTAAATTTTCATGTCAAACTCTTGTCATTTCAAGCAAACTCCCTGAACAAGTAACAAAAACTTTTAACCTTTTAGGATAGAGATAAATGCAAAGTTCTGTTGTAGAAAAATGGATAGTAAATCTATGGGAAAAAAATTACCACTAAAGAAAATTAATCACAATTTGCCTATTACTGTAAATTAATTCCATAATAAATCAGTAAATTGAAATCTCATTAGACTATCAAAATTGGAAGCCGTAAATATTTGGCCGCTCAAAATTTAGAGAAACAAGAAAAATCCTAAAGTCCGTTATATACCTATAATTATAATACTCCAATATATTGTCATTTTAGATTACTGATTAATTACTTTTTAACATTGAACTTAGCGAGTTCTATAAGTCGCCAAAGTAATTAGCGTTAACTTAGTGATATACTCAAAAAAAAAAAAAAAAAAGTGATATACTCAAGCGCAATAATCCACTGAAACATTACTAAGATACAATTGCTATAATGAAGACCATACTTGGAGTCGGATTTGTTACAGCAAAACCTTCGTGGTTTTTTATTCATTTTGTTTCTGTTTGGCTGATAATGTACTCTGCTTTAGATATTAATACATAGAAAGAGACTTGTAATCAATATCCATTACTATATATAATAGTAAAAGCTTAATTGAATACTAATCCTAAAATCAATCATGTTCTGCCACGTAAAAATATGTAGAAAGAGATCAGTAGAAGCTAAGATATATATTAATCGTAAAATCAATCATGTGCTGCCGTGTAAAAAAATTGCTATATAATAGTAGAAGCTAATAGGCCAAGAATATATTGACCCTTTGTGATGAATTAATTAATTAATTAGTCAAATTTATTAATTAATTAAATTAACATGCAATACACGTGGTAGTACAAATAAATCACTAACTAAAATAAAATGCAGTAGAAATTAAAGTTGACACGGTAATTTGTTTACGAATAGGGAAAACCTCTAAGGCAAAAACTCCTTCCGGTGATTTTTAGGTCACCACTCCCGAGAATTCACTATTATCATAATAAGTGGTTACAAATAAAGGAATATAAGTACCTTATACCAACCTACAGTTGAACTCTTACCTTAGTACATAATTGGACTTTTTCTGTAGTCACAATCTCTTCTTTTAATGCACAGCTCCCAGTACGCGACTAACCAATAGATGCGTAAATCTCAGTACGCGACTTAATCACCAACTTGAGAAGGATGTTGGTTGCATAGTTTTTCAGTTCATCACATGATAAGGATCACAAAGCTGTTTGGTCACAAAACCCTACGGTGTACAAATATAGCAGCTTCTTCAAGAGAAAGATGAATTAGAGCATATGTCTTCGGTTCACAATATGCTTGTGAAAAACTTTTGCATTAATGTGCATTAGCTGTGACAGCCTTTAAAACAATCATTATATATATTTAGGGTTGTGAGAAAAGAAAGCCCAAACATCTATTCATGGATTGGAATGAAAATCAGAGCTGAAAATCTGTTTTTCATAAATCTCGATAGATGTTCTATCTATCGAGTAGCTGTCGAGCATCGGGTTTAAATTGCTTTTTAAAAATCTCGATAGATACTAACTATCGAGTTTTGCATGGCTTTAACTCTTGAATTTGAAACCTTATTTCTTGAAAAATTAAATACATCCTAGATCTACCCAATTATAAGTAAAGTGAGTTTTGTCAAAAAATTAGCCAATACATGATGACATATGTTCTTAACATGAAACACATATGTCCTTACAAAAGCTAAGATATTAATCCTATAAAATTAATCTAAATTTAAAGTACATGAGAGTATAATTAACAACTAGCCTTACTTTTTTATTTTTTACTAAATTTAAAGTACATTAGGGTATAAGCAAGTCTAAAGAGCTCATTAATTTTTAACCCTAATAATAGAAAGAGAATAGTAGAGGCCAAGATATTAATCCTAAAATCAATCATATTTTGCCACGTAAAAAATTGCTATATAATAGTAGAAGCAAGATATTAATCCTATAAAATCAATCTAAATCTAAAGTACACAAGAGTATAACAACTAGCCTTACTTTTTTCTTACTAAATCTAAAAGCAAAGAGCTCATTAATTTTTAACCCTAATATAACTAACCAAATAAGGTTTTGGGGAGACCTCCTCCCTGCACCTTCCCCTTGAGTATGTATCTAGTCCAATATCTACTCCAAAATATATTAACTCATTAATTATATATATAACAATTAAACAGAATAAAATAGTTTCTCTCATTTTCAACGTGGAATTAAACATTTCATTAACTTCTTATTTTCTATATTAACTCTTATATCGTTATATTTATGTTGCCATATTAATCAATTTTAACTATATAGTATTAAAATTCTCCAACAAAAGTTCTATAATAATTATATTATAATATAAGTACATCATTTTCTAAAACTATTTTATATATAAAATATTACAATATTATCCATGCATCGCACAGGCAAATTACTAGTATTTGTAAGGAGAGAGTTAATATGAACACTGATAGTATCAATCTGCAATCCTAAACAATTTAAACTATAAGTCTTCGCAATTCTGAAGCTGGAAAATATTATAGATTAGTGTCATTATTAAAGAAAGTTAAGTTAAAATTGAATATGAAACAACCGCATAGTAAAATTAAATCAAAAGCACCGAGGAAAATTTATGGCTGGAAAACTGATAGTAAAACTCTATAATCAAATGCAATTAAGATATATAGAAATATTAAAGATGAAACAAGTCAACCTCTAATGATGAAGAAAATAATCACACGGGGGCAAACATCAAGTAAATTTGTACCTAGACTCAACTTATTGATGTATCTATTGTTGTGCATTACTTATTTACATTAAAGGAATTTATATGATTATTTTTACAAACTTTATATAGGAAAAAAATATTTATTTGAAATAATAATAATAATAGATTTAGAATATGACTTTTTTTTTTTTTTTCTCATGTATAGTTTATTTGACAACAATTGACACAAAAGCCATAAAAAATTAAATATTTGTGAATTTACTAAAATTAGTTTTAACCATTTAGATTTCCAAACACTTTTTAGTAATATATATATATATATATATATGTGAATGGAACCAACATTGTGATATTTATTCAATGTACTTAGAAAGATTAGTATAAAGATAAATACATTTATTTTGTTATATTAATTTATTTTAAGTGGTGCGTTAATTATTTAAGTACAATGAAATTTTGATGTCATTTTTCCAAGATTTATATGAGAAACAATTGATTTGAAATATGTTATTGTTCCTCAAATGTAGTTGCTTTTGCAAAAATTGAAACAAAGTCTAACAAAAGAAATAAATAAATTTAATAATACACAATCAAGAATGTAAAAAATATATTTGCATTTTTATTTATCAAAACAATGTTTGCATTCTTGAATAGGCATGAATCATTTCTATCTATATCAGTCACTATATCATGCATTTTGCACACTTGTAAACACATATAGTATGATCAAATTGCTACAACACTTTTAATGTATTTCTATTTTGTTTATGAAATAGAGCTCTAAATATAATAATTTTGTACAAGGAAAATTATTGAAATACTTTGTTTGATAAATAGATTGTTGGGGGGTGGGTGGAGGATTTAAACTCTAGATGTTTTTATTAGAAACACTAGGAGGTACCAACTAGTTGAGCAACAAAACTCTATTGAATATCTATGAAATATTGGAGGAAATTAATAACAATGTACACTGCACATCGTGGAGGAACTCAACTAGTTAGAGAAAGAATTGGGTTACAGTATGAGAAATATATTAAGAATTCTAAGAAAATGTCTGATAACTTTCATGAAATGGTGTTTTGTTGTCTTAGTCTAGATCCTAAGAAAAGGGATCCAATAGTTCACTCATCTATATATACTATAAAATCAAAGTCTTTAACATTTTTTAAACGTTTTTTTTTTTTACTTTCTCATAGCTGGCATGTAGGATTTGAAGCTCTCACAATTTTTTACATTAGCAATATTTAAACAAATTAAAAAATATTTAAAAAAACTCTCTTTCTCCCAAAAAGATGAAACACGACAAAATTCTAAAAACGCAAACTCAACCCCAAAACTTCCAAATGCAAACCCAAGTCAATTTTCCATCTCCTTCTTTTCATTCAACGTAGCTCCCCTCCTTTTTTCTTCTTCTTCAACTCTCCTAGTCTCTCCATCATCTCTTTCTCCCAAAAAACAAAACCACATTATCCTATCCCACACGGTATAATCACTATCGTCAATTAAAATTTTTATTCAAACTCCAAATTTGAATAGGAATTTAGATTTGCTTAGAATTAGAAACCCTATATTATAAATAGTGTTTTTTGGGTTATTTGTTGCATTATTATATCTAAAGTGTGGAATGAATTACCAGATCGAATTTGTATTGTTGTTGAATTATTTTAGCTTAAGCTTGGCTTGAATTACCATAATTTGTATTGCATATCACGGCTGTTGGTGACCAAAATTTGTATTGCAACTCATGGCAGCTCCAAACGTGGATTGATGTTAAGTTTAGTACTTCATGTATTTTCTTATTTATTTTGGTGGTGTTGAACTTGTTATTCTGCCATGTTAAGTTCTTCAGCGTGGTGAATCCAACAAAAATTGGTAGTCACATATCAGAAGTTCTTGATGTTGGCCTTCTTGGACCTCTTTTTAAAGTGAAATTGCTCAGTTTTTATAAACTCAATATATGTTCCAACATGAATATATGGTTTGATAAAAATTAAACTGTACTAATTTTTTATAGAAATTGAATTTGAAAAACTGTTGGTATTGTCGTCAAAGACTAATAATAACGGGGACTGATGATATTCTCATGAACTAGCTGGTTGTATCTAGAATACCCTCTAGTCAAGTATGAATGTAATCTACTATATAAGTGTCTATGTAGAACATAAAATTATGTCCTTTGTAGCAAAACAAAAATATTGGGTTTTGTGTAGGGTATTAACTATGAAACAAAGAAATTGAAAACAAAATTTTAGCACTTCGATCATGTTCTTATTTATATTGGTGGTGTTGAATTTGTTTAATTTGGTTTAGTATGCAATATTATGTATTGGTTCAGCTTGAGTGTGTGATAATTTAGAGTGGTTGGATGCTAAATACTACTAAGAGAAGAAAGAGATGAATAAGAAGAGAGCAAAGCTTTGCAAGCACGGACAAGGTCCAGTCAATATATATATAAATAGATTCGCCTCCCTGGTATTGGAAACTACAGATTGATATCAAGCTTCCCTAGAAAAGTTTTGTTCCATGTGACATTAGTCATTTTCATAGTGGAAACATGCGCATATACATGCTTACATATTCAAATGGATGAAAATGCCAAGAACATATGATGTATTAATTTTTTTTTTCTCTAAAATTTGTCTTTCTTCAATTTGATCACTTATGTACCTGGTGTACTATGGAGCATTGGACATCATATTCATGGTGAAACAAAGATTAAGGAAGTCAAATAAATGCTGAATCTGATGACAGGCATGATCAAAGAGTAACTTATAAAAACATGTCCCCTACTATGACTCCTAAGTGAGATTATAATATTGCAGCCGTATAAGGGCATGATTTTGCAACCATATATTTGTAGTTTTCTCATAAAAGTTGTTGAGTTATAGATTGACCGCGGTTAATTAATTCAATTATTCAAGTTGATTAATTAGATTAAATTACATACAAATTATAGAGACACTAACAAATCACCAAATAAATTAAATGTAGCAGAAATTAAACAGACACAGTGTTTTGTTGATGAATGAAGAAAACCTATCGCAAGGTAAAAACCCCACTAAGTGAATTTCAGGTCACCATTCCCAAGAATCTACTAAGCAAGAACAAACAGTTACAAGTATAAGGAATCTTACCACTACTCTAGATTATCCCAAAATACCAACCTATAGTTGAATCTTTCCACCAATCCCCAATTGGATTTTTTCTTGTAGAAGACTTCTTTACATGCATAGATTCCAGTACATGACTAACTCCAAGCAACTTAAAAATTGTTGTTGATTCCAAAGTTCTTTACTTCAAATTACGTTGAAGATCTGGAAGCACTTGGTTACAAAATACTAAGGCACACAATACACAATAGCTTCTCACAAAGTGTATGAGTTCTCTAATTGAGTCTCTGTCTTTGATGACTTTAAAATAAGCCTTTTATATGGTCTAGGGTTGTAGAGCGAGAAATCCTAGCAATCCAAGTCATCATGGGCCGAATTTCAGATCTACAAATTTTGAAATTGTAGATCTCGATAGATCAAGCTTGTGTCTAGCTTCTTTTCATTAAACCTCGATAGACGCTAGTGTTAAGACTAGTGTCAAGATTTACTGAAGCCGTTTTTCTTCACTTGTTTCTTGGATCAATCTTCATATTTTTAATGATACCACTTAGAATATAGACTTCACATACTTCTTGATACATTAAACCCAACTTAAATCTACCAAATTACAAATAAAGTGTGTTTTGTCAAAAGATAAGCCAATACATAGAAAATTTAACTCTAACAAAAGTATTTCTTGTGGTTAGGTTGCAACAATACTCCACCTGCTCATTAGTTATCTGCAATTTTGAAGGACTTCTAATCTAGCAAAGGAACTTAATATTGCCACTAATTCTCAAAGCTAAGGTTATCTATCCCTTTAAAAGAAAAGGACTGTGAAAGGGTTTCGGAGTGATAGAGATTAATGTAAGCATATTTTTATTTTGCAGATTTTTTTTTTTTTTTTTTTTTTTTTTTTTTTTTTTTTTTTTTTTTTTTTAAGTTAGATCAAGAGATGCACTTATAAAGGTAAAAAAAGGGATTGGGAGTTGCAAATTGTGAAACAGATTCAAAACTAATGTACAATCAAAGAGGAAGAAACAAAAAATTGTTTAAATCTTCCAACACAATAGCTCTCCCGTGCATCGCGGGTTAATGACTAGTTTTTCAAATATCACAGGAATTGCAAGAAATATCTCTCGAAAAGCTAATAAATAAGATTCAAGGCAAAGTTAGTAAAGCCAAGATTAGTGGGTGGGAGTTTATTAAGACCAATTAGCCAAGATAGTGGGGTTGATTTTGTAGAAAATGGACTATAAATCTATGGGAAATAACCACTACTAAAGAAAATTGATCAATACCTTCTTCAGTCAAAAAAAGAAAAAGAAAATTGATCACAATTTTACCAATTGCTGAAAATTAATTTCATAAACCGCTAAATAGAAAATATCATCATTAGACGAGAAAGATTGGAAGCCAAACATAATTGGCCGCTCAAATTTAGGCCTTGCTTGGGAGGAGGGAATGGAATGGAATGGAAAGAAATAAAAAGAATAATTTTAGAATATTCTTCCCTTCTCTTGTTTGGGAGTTTTAATGGAGGGAATGGAAAGTCCATTCCCTCGTTTGGGAGTTTAAGTGGGAGGGAATGGAATGGATAGGAGGGAACACCTATTCCCCTCTATTCTCTTAAAACCTCAAATTTTCATTCCCCCCGAAATTGGGAGGAACGAGAGGGAATGTAATTAGATTTAATGAATTTTTTATTAAAACTCCCAAAATACCCCTATTTATTCAACCATTTATTTTAAAACAGAGGTCTAATAGTAATATTGCAATAAAATGATTCCATTCCATTCCCTCCATGTTACTCCCAAACAAGATTGCTTACATTCCATACATTTTCATTCCTTTCCATTCTTTTATTTTAAAATATCCAATCAAAGTTACTTAATTCCATTCCATTCCATTCCATTCTTTTCCCTTGCTTAAATTTATTCCATTCCATTCTATTCCATTCTTTTCTATTCCCTTATGATCATTCCATTCCATTTTATTCCATTCCTTTATGAATTCCCAAGCGGAGCCATAGAGAAACAACAAAATCCCGAAACCCCTTATGTACCTAGAGTAATAGTTCTATATATATATTGTCAATTTATAATTTAATCATTTAGTTTTTATTTTTATTATTTTTATTTTTTTTATACAAGATAAAATTTTTACTTTAGCTTAATTTAAGTGTGTATATGTGTGTGAAACTCCTTTCTAGAGACTTGAACCCCAGCCTTTGCCCTCTCACATCCCACAAGCATTTATACTTGTGGAGTGACTACCGCATCAAGGGTACGTGGTGGTTAATCAATTAGTTTTTAACATTGAATAGAGCGAATTCTACCATCAAACTAATTAATGTTAACGTAGTGATATACTCGCCAAAGACCTTGTAGCTGAATTGACACCTCCCCATGTATAAAGTGCTTGGGGATTTAGAGAGGAAAATGTTTGAGTTACAGAATTAGCAGCATGTTGTAATTATCTTAAAAAAAAAAAAAAAGAAGTAGTGTTATACTCAAGCACAATAATCTATGGAAGCATTACAAAGACACAATTGTTGTGTTGAAGACCATAAAAGGACAACTGGATTTACTGCAACAAAACCTTGGTAGTTTCACTGTGTTTTCTTCCATGGTGGTTGTTTATATTTGGCTGATAATGTATGTTAGTTGAGATTTTTATATGCACAAAAAGACTTGTAATATTTACTATTTGTTAATCAACCAAACCACTAGAAAATCTTATAAACAGAGATTCCATTTGAGTAGGGGGAAGACAATTCAACTTCATGCCAAAACCTTGATTGTTTATCCTTTGTAGTCTCCCTTTAGGTTAACTTAGTCTTGCTTATTGTGCGGTTCTATTTCGTTAATGCCAGTAATTTTCATTCTATTAATTGCTTTAATTCCTTGTTTAATCTAGTTTTATGTATTGTTACTTTTTGTTCAAGTTAGTTCATTTTAGCATTCAGTTACAGTTAATTTAATCATGCTTGGTCACGTCTAAATAGGAATACATTATCACACTTTGGTTAAAGTCTTCTTTTTAGAGGTAATATCTGTTGGGTTAAAATGAATTGACCATTTGCAAATTAATTAATTAGTCAAATTACATGCAATAGCGTTGTAGTATAAATAAATCACCAAATAACTAAATGCAGCAGAAAATAAATTTGACACATGTGATTTGTTTATGAATGGGGAAAACCACCGAAGCAAAATCCCATCAGGTGAATTTAAGGTCACCACTCTCTAGAATCCACTATTATCAATCACAAGCGATTACAATTATAAGGAATCTTATCAAACCCTATGACCTATCCTGAAATACCAACCTATAGTTGAACCCTTACCCTAATACCTAATTGGACTTGTACTGTAGTGACAATCTTTCCATACAATGCACGAATCCCAGTACGTGACTAATCAATGATGCACGAATCTCAGTATGTGACTAAACTCCTTTGCACGAATCCCAGTATGTGACTAACTCCTCTGCATGAATCCCAGTTCATCAATAATGAAGATCATGAAGCTCCTTGGTCACAAAACTTTTGGCAGAAAGAGGCAGTAGCTTCTCTAGAGAGAATGATGAACTAGGTCACAATATGCTTGTATTCTGTTTGCATATCTTTTGCATAATGCGACGGTCTTTAAAAAAAGCCTTATATATGTCTAGGATTGTGAGAAAAGAAACCCTACACAAAAATATTACAATATGCATGTAATCAGATTTAGAAAGACTGAATTCGCCATTCTTGACAGATACAGCTTGTGTCGAGCTTGTGTCGAGCTTCAACATTAAATCTCGATAGAAAGTATTCTGTTGAGCTTCTGTCGACCTTTAATGAACAACACTTCCTTCACTTGTTTCTTAGTCAGACTTGCATAACTTCAATACTTAACTTGAACACTTGTTTCTTGAAGTACTAAACCCATTTTAGATCTACCAAATTACAAGTAAAGTGCGTTTTGTCAAAGGATTAGTCAATTACATAAAATATGTCCTAATAATCTCCCCCTTTGGCAATTCGTGACAAAACCACGACAAAACCACAACAAAACAAATAATCATGAGAGAAGTCTTAAATCACTCAACTCATAATCACCTGTTGAAATACAACATAAATTTAACCCTAATATAAACTCTTTGAAAAACTTTGCAAGAAAAGAGTTTATGACATGATAAACTTTTATAATCTATCTTTCTGAAACACTTAAATAAAACTCATCAAGGCATCATATGTGAAACAGAAATAAATATTGCATACATAAAGTAGCATGTGTATAAAGAGAGAAAAGAAATAATACATGAAGAGATAGGTGGAGAAAAACATCCATCATCAAATATATGACAATAAAGTACAATGTATGTCATAAATGGCCACAAGACCAGTTTACAAGAGGCTAATATAAAGATAAGAAAAGGAAATACAAGTGCATGCTCACTTTCAAGTGTAAGAGATTGTAGCAATATAATTCTTAGAGTATCAAGGTCGAACCACAAGGAGTAGGGTAAATTCAAAGACAATATAATTAAACAACAATTTGGGTGAAGAAGAAAAGTAATTTTGCTTGGTGAATGTTAACAAGAATAATAATAAAAATTGATTTAAATCAATAATGTAAGTACCAGGGTATCGGGGTGTTTTTCTATATCGATGTGAAATTCTTTGTGATCTAAGAAATTATATATTTCATAATTGATTATTCTTATACAATTAAATACTTATGATTAGGTTGAACTGAGACAATTCAAGAATGCATGATAACCTAGATTGATAATGTGGTTAGAAAAGTTTTCAGAAACATTCACTTTAAAACCTGATTTCTTTTTGAAACTATTAAAAATTCATCTAAACAATAAGAAAAACATGATTGAACTTATTGAAAGTTTGGAAGAACTAATATATCAAAAGAAATCTAATTGAACAATCAAATATGTTGTTGATAAAATCCTAGAAAGAATCACATTGAATATTCATACCGTATAGAAGAAACATAACCCCTAGCCCTAGCAAAGAGTTTAGGTTGCCATTAGAGAAAGAAAAATACAAGGTTTTCTCTGCCAAAGTTCGTTCTACATAGCCTCCCTTCAAAACCCTCACGTAAAAGTGTCCAAAGAAAATAAAACTTTTACGATTTCTAATTTCCGTCTAGGTTTATAGCAAAAACTTGTGAGTTAATTTCGGCATCCAAAATTGAGAATTTTGAAAAACTCAAAACTGGAAAGTTGTAGATATTTAAGTCACGATTCCAACCCATTGAGCCTTATGTCAATTAGATTTTTGAGGAGAGAGATACGCTCAAAATACTGATCAGTACTCAGATTAGATTTTTCCTTTTCAGATTCTGCCTGTTTGATTACTTTCCTTATTTGAAGCTTCCAATCATAGTAGATGATCCAAGCACTCCAGCTACACCTCTTTAGACATTTAAGCATGGTCCTTTAGCTCCACTTAATTCTAGTTTGGCCTCCATTCTCTCACAAATTCTTGTAAACTCATCTTTTTCACATGATTTCCTGAAAGTAGAAAATTATACACAATGAATGGCATTTTATTCAAGAAATTATGTAAAGATAAATAATAGGGACTACTTCAAATCATGGCTTAATTATACAAATTAAGCATAGTAATAAGGAGACAACGCTCACATAAATATATAACAAGTATAAATTTTAAGGCGTTATCAACAAGTAAACCTCACTACATCCCTCAAAAGCTATAAACACTCCTCTTATAAAAAATGTCCTATACTAACTCTCCCCCTAAGAACAACACTACTCTCAAACCAAAACTACTCACCCTTTTTGTCACGAATGACAAAGAGCAAGTCACTGAGAGGACATTAACTCGTCATCACTGGAATAGCTAGCATCATCCTCATCATCACCATCACCATCTGAGGCCTTTGGAGAAGGAGAGGGAGAAGGGGCAAAACTAGCCATGCGAGCCTGTCGGTGGGCAATGCGACTAACTCTAGTGTTAAGCTGACATATCTCATCGGTGAGATAGTAAGACGATCACCAAAGTTAGCCTTCATCTGCTGAAACTATTCCATGATGGTGTAGAGTTACTCTACCAACTGCGGAGGTAGAAGGAGTCGAAGAAGAGGGGACAACAGAAGCTGCAGGATCAGTTGTCTCCACACTGTTTGCTTCGGACGAAGCTGGGCCTCGCTTTGCTGAACATAAAACCAGAACTGATGGCACCCATAGTGGTGAAGTAAGGAGAGGAAGGAATATCAATGGAGAAGTGCCTAAGGATCTACATGATAGTCGAAGGAAATATGAGTTTATTATAGGTGGCAGTGTCCTGATAAACATCAAGGATAGAAGTGATAAAGAGAGAGGAAAAATCTATAGAAAAATCTACAGAAAAATCCTCCAAAGGAGCAAGAAGGAAATGAGCATGAGGCTCAATGATGGAGTTATAGTGAAACAATGGAGTAAGAGTAAATGTCATCACCATGTTAAGGAACCTCGGGCCTTTGGCAAAGCCCGAGCATGGAGTGTTTAGCTTACCACCCCATGTGGAAGGAGTCTCAAAGAAGTGGGAGAGAAGCTCATCTTTAGACACGGTTTGGAGATGCTTACAGCCAAGGTAGTCAGGATGCGCTATTCTGGGTATATGTAGTACCTCGGATGTAAGATCCAGAGTAACGACGATACGTGTAACTCGAACGTAAGTAGTAAACTGAGGCACAGAGGTATCAATGCCTTGTATATTGGAGTAAAACTCCTGCATAATCATGATGGGATACCTTAACGGACTCTCATAGAGAGAAGCCTAACCTCAGGTCCGAATGACAGCGGGGAGAGGAGTGTCGGAAAAGTCCGACAGGATAACTTGGCGTTCCAGATGAACGCCACGTTTTTGGAAGTTCTCCTAGAAGTCCTTCTTGGCCTTCTCATCATGGAACCGGATATGAAAGGGAGGATTGGAAGAGGAAGAAGACCTAGAACCATGAAGAGGGTTTTGAGTTGGAAAAGATTTGCAAGGCTTGGGTGCCATAGCACAGTCTATCTGAGAGAGAGAGACAGAGAGAGAGAGAGAGACAAACAAGAACACATCACAACCAAAAACAAAAAGAAAAGAAAGGATGTATGCATGAAAAATGCATGAGCATGTGACGTGCAAAAATAAAAGGAGTGTTATGGGTAAAACCCAATCCAACCTAACAACACTCACAATTTTTAATCAAGCACACAATACTAAAATGCATAAAACATAGTTATAATGCATAGAGAATGCAATGCATGAACATATAACAACAAACCCACAAAGTTCAACCCAAAAATTTCAAGAAAAACTCAAAAACCCCAAATTTTTTGAAAAACCCCCAAAAACCTAGGTCTAAATGCATGAAAACATAACAAGTTTGTAAGTTATGTGTGAAAACATAACAAGTTTGTAAGTTATGTGTGAAAACATAACAAGTTTGCAAGTTTCTCATATTATGACGGTTTGAGATGTGAGAGAATAAAAAACACTCACACATAATTATAACTGTTTGATGGGGACTATCACATTCAATGTACATCATATAACTCCCGCATCTCCTAGAAACTCGCTTGCAACCATATTTAAAAGCATTTTGAATCTTTTTGCTTTTATATTCTTTGCATATTTTCCTTTTGAACATATCATGCATAAGAATATATAGAGAGAGAAGAAATACCCAATTATATAAGCCAAAACATCACAATTTTGCTATGTTGAAGCACATAAATGTTATACATTAATGGCGGGCTTTAGTGGTGAGATGCTTATTTATGCCTTTCTCTTAGGATTTTTTAATCCTTTCCATCAAAAAGAGTGATATGAGTATTAAGTGTAAAAGAGACAAACTTAATCGTACTTATCACAAACAAGAGCCACAAAGCTCACTTGCTTAGTTGTGCATTAAAATGCTCATCTAAGTGACAAGAGATACAAAGTTTAGAAAACTTTGTTTCAATGGCCATTCAAGGTACACAAGTACTAATATACATAAACACACACTATTTTTGTATTTTTCTGATTTTTCAAAATTTTTTTTTTTATGAAAAACAAATAAAGAAAAAACTGAAAACAAACAAACAAACAAAAACATGTTAAACAAACTATGAGAGACCTCGCCTAAAGCAGTGCCCCTCAAAAAAAGAGAATAATATTTTTGGAGTGCTTTTTAGGGCACCTCTCTTTTTGGGTAAGTGGTGTGGAGTCACCACTTATTTTTTAAGTACAAAAAAATAAGAAAAACTAATAAAAATACATGATTGAATTGTCATTTAATTGATTGAATAATAATAATAAAAAAAAAAAATACAAATTTGAAGATTTGAACTTTACATGACTTTGGGTCCTAGTCACAATCTACCAAATATACATAGCTATTTGTCTTAGTTACAATCTACCCAAAATAAAAACAAAGATAAAACTAGATCTACTTAACCAAAAATCTAAATCTGAAGGCTAGGTTACAGAATGGGAAAGTGTTAGGCACCCATTTTGCCTAGACAGAGTTTGGTCTTCTAGACTCTTGTGACCAATGTACCATTTTATGTATGTCATGAATGATATGTTGAACATGTGAAATAAACTAAATCACACAAAACCATTTATGAATGTATCCTCTTTTGTTTTAAAAAATTTCAAATATGTTTTGATTGGTTTAAAAAAAAAAATGATCTGAAAAAAATTGATCTATTTTTTAGTACGTAAAAAATATGATTTTTGAAGAGAAAATTCAGATCTGTTTTGATTAGTTAAAAAAAAAAAAAGTCTTGTTTGTTAAAAAAATTCAAATTTGTTTTTTGAGAAATTAAAAAAAATGTTTTCAACTTTGTAATTTAAAAAGGGTTTTTTGAAGAGAACTTCACACATAATACGAATTTATGCAATCATAAGTAAACAAAACAAACACAAACACAAACACAAACACAAACATGTTTAATCTTTTTCTTTATTTCAAAAATCTGCATATGTTAAAAAAATTAGATCTGTATCTAAAAAAGATACAAAATCCGTTTTTATCTTAGGAAAAATTCAAATCTACTTCTTAGAAAGATGAAGATACGTCTTTGATTAAAAAAAGTCAGATCTACATCTTATAAAGATGTAGATCTATTTTTATTTTAAGAAAAAGTATTGATCACATGCAAATTATCGATATTCAAGAAAAAGATTATAACAATTATATAGAAAAAACAATCATGCTTTAAACAAAACTGTTGGGAAATTTAGACCCCGGTTGATGGAATTAACAAGTTTTAAACCCAAATTGTTAATTAGATTTATCATGAATAAAACTTATTAAAAAAAAAAACATCAATATTATGTCAAAATCATGCACAACAGAAAAGTAAATAAGACTAAATATGATGACTTAGGAAAACTAATGAAATAAACTAGTTTTTCAATAAAAAACCTGGGGGGAAACCTTCCCGAAAAGTAATTCACTATAGTAAAGAGAAGTTTTAGATCTAGTACAAAACCTTTGTCCCTAGACTCTACAATCCTTGTAGATAAACCTATAGCAGAAACCTTTTACTGCTTCAAAACCTCTGAACTTTTTAATATATGAACAATACCATTTGATGCATGATTCTCAGTACGTGAGTAACTCCTTTGCATGAATCCCAGTATGTGACTCACTCACCAACTTGAGGAAGATCAAAAAACACTTGGTTACAAAACCATAAGGTGCAAAGACGCAGTAGCTTCTTTTAGAGAGAATAAGGCATCAGTCACATTTTTCATGTGTTCTCCTTATATTCTCTTATATGACAGCTTTAAAATGAGACTTATATATGTTTAGGGTTGTGAGAAAAGAAACTCTACACAAATACCTAAGCATGGACCGAAAATCAGATTTGAAAAATTGATTTTTGTAATTCTCGATAGATAGCTATCTGTTAACAGCTGTCGAGACTTCGATAAATAGCTATATGTCGGCAGTTGTCGAGCTATCTGCCCAGCTTTAATGAACAACTTCTCTTCACTTGTTTCTTGGTTAAATTTTCATGGCTTTAATACTAGACTTGAACAATATGTTTCTTGAAGTACTAAACCCATCCTAGATCTACCCAATTACAAGTAAAGTGTTTTTTTTCAAAGGATAAGCCAATTACATAAAATATGTCCTTAACAAAAACAATTACGAATCATTCATGTTATAGACATAAACGTTCATCAACATAAAAGAAAGCATAGAAAAGATAGGGTAAAGGAAATAACCTCTTACATGAGCGCTCTTTGTTCTTAAGAGGATGTTTTAGGGTTCAAAGAAACTTGGTCAGTTCTCTTTGAAACCTAAAACCCTAATTCTTGTAGCAAATCTTAGAGAGGATCAAAGAATATTAACACTCTTTTCGTCTCAAAATGTATGCCTCTTAGAGCGTAAAAAAAAAAAGTGCTGAATTATGTGACCCAACCTCTATTTATAGAGGTTAGAAATCTAAAAAAAAAAGGCATAGATGATTAGGATGTGAGTCCGGACTCATCCTTTTGCAAGAAGGTCAAAAAAGGTGTGCCTTATTGCCACTCGAAGGCTGTTGGGCCAAAGCCCAACCAAGTGCAATTTGGCACTCCAAAAGTGCCAAATTGGCTCTTAGAGGTTGAACGCGCTTTCATGTTCGGGTGCCATTTGGACTCCTTTTCTAGGGTTTTTTTACTGATCCTTATATCTAGACGTATTTTCATCCTCCGTCCATGATTTTTTTTTTTTAATCTCTTTTCAAGATAATTCAGGTTTTTTAAGAATAATTATCCTGAACAATTATTTTGTGGATAAATCCCTTAAAATAAATATTGATAAAGTTCAGATTATCCACAATTTTATTGTTATCCAATCATCCCTTTTATTCCTATGCATGCATCCCTATCTTAAACACTAATTATCAACCAATCACAAAATTATTTAAGTAATTTTAATTGTTTGACCAATCGGATTTAACTTCAATTAATCATGTGTGGTCGACTCTTTCTAGACACAATGCATATGGACCATGCAAACTTGATCATGCGATGTCTTTCGATTCGATGAAACTGGTCGTACCGTTGTGATCGTTAGAATCTCAAGATCATTTTTATGATATGCAATGTATGAATTGATGCATGCAATGGAAGAACAAATTGAGGCATGTGATGCAAAGACAAATGATGCATGTAATGCAAGAATGATTTTTGGTACATGGGTGGTCACTCTAGTCATCTTCCTTGATTAAATCATGGGTGTAAAATCGAGTGTCTATATAAACAAAGCATAAAACTAGACTAACTCAAAACCAAGAAAGCAAAACAACCAAGTAATGCATAAACATAAAGGGAGAGAGAGAAAAAGTAACTGAATCACTTTGAGCCTTTTTCCTTCCATACCTTGAAAAAACCTTTCCTCTGTACGAACCTTTGATCTTGAGAAGAGGGGGAAGAATTGAAATCATTCAAGTTTGAAAGGAACATGAGGGCCTTGAGAATATCTCTAAGAGAACCCAGAGATGGTGGAAACTAACCTTGACCACCAGAGGATAACACACTATTGCTCTATTGAGTGGCTTACCACTCAAAGCAAGTTGGATGAGTGTGTCCCGAAGCTCTACGGTGATGACAGAAATGTGGCTTCTTTGGTTGAGACTTCTTATTTTTAGCCTTATTGTCTTTCTTAGCCCTATGGTTTCTAGTTTCTTTCTTCTCTATCTTAGGGGGCGTTCCTAGAATAGATTTGCCATTGTCTATATTCTCACTAGCTATATCAATTTTAGATTCATTGTTCTCAGAATTAACATTGATAGTAGGTGAGACAAAAATATTTCTACTGGAAGAGGCAATATTAAAAGAGTTAGAGAGTTCATACCCCAATTTGGTTCTATCAGAAGCTGATTTTTGGAGGTTTAGCATTTCATCCAGCTTTGCATTGAAAGTCCTCTCCAATTGAGCTTCAACATGGAACAATTCTGCTTCAAGCTTCTTGGTTCTTTCAGTTAAGAAATTGTTCTCAAAATGCAGTGCTCCAATGACTTGGTTGGCTTTATCAACCTTGCTAGATAGCTCATTTCGTTCTAGCTCCACTTCACTAAGCTTCTTAGTGGACAGCCTATACAACTTCTCATGCTTTTCAGATACCTTGTATAACTTTGCATAGGCTATATGGATATCATTCTGATCATCCATCTTTTCGAACTTGAATTCCACCAAATCCTCTTCTTCATCCACTTCTTCTATGATCCCCTCAGTAGGATCCACTGTGGCAGTGAAAGCATTCAAGATTCTCTCATCATCACTATCATCTGACTTAGTCTCAGGCTCAGTATCACTCAAGGTAGTAGCAAGAGCCTTACTTTTACCAATCAACTTGAGATATGTTGGACATTCTTGTTTCATATGTCCAAGATCTTGATATTCGAATTACTTTGGTCTGGAGGGAATAGTATATTGACCACTATCCTTAGCATCCTTCTTTCCTTTGTATTGACTTTTGAATTGAGAGGAACTGGATTGCTTACGGTCCTTGTCAAAGCTTTTCACATTGGCGTTCTTCATGAACTTCTTGAACTGCCTAGTGATATAGGAATTCATCTTGGAATCTTTATCATTTGAAAACTCATCAGTCTCATTGCTTTTGGCCTTCAGTGTCATACTCTTACTTCTAGTTCCTTTCCCAAGTTTAGTCAAACCTAATTCATAGGTTTGTAGGTTTCCGATCAGCCTTGTCAAAGGAATGGTGTCAATGTCCTTTGACTTTTCAATAGCCGTTATCTTGTTATGAAGACCTTAGCACCTTCCTTACAACCTTGGGTTTAGGAATGGTTTCTCCAAGATTAAAGGCTGAGTTGACTATGTCTTTGAGTTTGACATAGAACTCATCAAATGACTCATTCTCCTCCAATTTTATCTCTTCAAATCTAGTCATGAGCCTTTGGAGCTTTGATTCCTTAACAGCTTTAGTCCCTTCATAGGTTGTCTAGAGAATGGTCCATGCTTCTTTTGCAGTTTCAGTCGATGATATTTTCTTAAACTCCTTATTTGTGACCGCACTGAAAATGGCGTTCAATGCTCTACTGTTGAAGTTTGTCACTTTGATCTTTGCATTAACCCAATCAGCCGGCGCTTCCTTTGGCTTAGTCTAGCCAATCTCCACAGCTTGCCACACTTTCTCATCTAAAGATTGCAAGAAAATTCTCATGTGTACTTTCCAGTATGCATAGTTAGTGCCATAAAATAAAGGAGGTATAATAAGAGATTGTCCTCTATTTATGACAAACAGAGGTCAATGGATCATATAGCAAAGATTAAAACCTAATTAGAGTGTGTCTGCTCTGATACTACTTGTTGGGTTAAACCCAAAATACCAACCTACAATTGAACCCTTATCCCAATATCCAATTGGACTTGTATTATAGCGGCAATCTCTCCGTTCAATGCATAAATCACAGTATGTGACTAGCCAATGATACACGGATCCCAGTATGTGACTAACTCCTTTGCATGAATCCCAGTACTTGACTCACTCACCAACTTAAGGAAGATTTTTGGCTGCAAAGTTCTTCAGTTCATCAAAAATGAAGATTAGGAAGCTCTTTGGTCACAAAACCCTTGGCATAAAGACGCAATAGCTTCTCTAGAGAGAATGATGAACTAGGTCACAATATGCTTGTATTCTGTTTGCATACACTTTGCATATTCTGTGCATAATGTGACGGCCTTTAAAAAAAACTTTATATATGTCTAGGGTTGTGAGAAAAGAAACCTTACACAAATATATTACAATATGTGCGTAATTAGATCTGAAAAGACTGATTTTGTAATTCACGACAGATACAGCTTGTGTTGAGCTTCTGCCGAGCTTCAACATTAAATCTTAATAGAAAGGATTCTGTCGAGCTTTAAAGAACAACAATTCCTTCACTTGTTTCTTGGTTAGACTTGCATGGCTTCAATACTTAACTTGAACATTTGTTTCTTGAAGTATTAAACCCATCCTAGATTTACCCAATTACAAGTAAAGTGTGTTTTGTCAAAGAATTAGCCAATTACATAAAGTATGTTCTAACAATATCAAGGACAAGACTTCCACATTTGGATTGTGGAGCATGAAATTTCTAGGTTCGCATTGCCCTTAACTAGCCTAATTGATACGTTGCTAAGTTATGCAATTGCTGCTGAGAATTCCATATACAACTGAAATTTACAAGAGACTATTAGTGCTCATTTTTTAAAATTTAAAAATCAATAATGCTTCGGTGAAACTTTAGAAATCAAAATGACAAAAATTCTTAATTAATAAGCTTCAAAGATTAAAAAAAAAAATTCAGTTGATAAACTTCATGAATCAATAGTATATTTCAACAAAAAAAGAATTATGAAAAATTAGGAGTGCCTTTGTAATAATCATAGGGCATACAATCCGTATCAACTAATTGATGGTCAGCCATAGCAAGATGCCTTGAAGGGTTAGAGATTCATGGGAAGCAAAAAGTATCTATGCTTCTCTTTCTCACAACATATTATATATCTAGGAAATATATTTTTTCTACTATTTTACATCTACTATTTCACATATGTTTCTACAACTGATAATGCGGAAATGTTTAATTTTTTAAAAAACTCCACATTTTAACCTATAAAGTGAATAAAAAAAAGTAGATGTATGAGAATGAAAACTTTATATATATATATATATATATATATATATACCCTAAGGATAAAAGCTATTGCACACATATTTACACCACATGCAAAAGTAATTAATGTGAACTACTCATATCTAAGTGTATGTAATAACTAATAATCACTACTCATAACCTGATTGTACACCTGGTGCTTCCATTCAAGGGCTGCTCCACATTGAAGCCAAGTTTATGACCACCATAAAGGTTTTTAGGCTCAATATAATTAAAGTTTGGCAACAGACTTGATTATAGACTAAGGCTAAAACTCCACTTAATATTTTTTTATTAGATTTGAATTTTGACAAATCCACCATTAGATTTTTTTTTCCCTTATATCCTCAATACTTGCAAAATTTCTAAAAGATCAATGGTCAATAGCTATTTCATCAATTAAATGTTTAAATTTCGAGTTTTTATAGTCTAAAATTATATATAAAAAAATAAGTTTGTGAATTAAATAGTAAATAATATCTGATTAACATGAAATTTGATATGTGTTTTAAGAATATTAAGAACAATTAATTCGACGATTAGATTTTCAAAATGTGTAGATATGTCAATTTATTTTGCGAGAATTATAGTCTTAAATTACAACTAAGTTTGTAGTTAAACTTTGGTCCCCTTAACAATTTATCAGACCTTTACAAAAAAAAAAAAAAAAAATGCTGAAGAAAATTTTTATTTAACTAAAATTTTGAAAGAGATATAACTTCTATCATTGATAATGAGATTATCATTGTAAGTGCTCAAAAAATAAAGGCCCAAGCCCACTTAGATTAGTGGTACCTTATCCTTGAAATCAAGCCCAAACAATAGAATTTTTTGAGAGAGTGAGAAACAAGTCCAAGTGCAATACTACACTAAGACCAAGCTTAAGCCCGAAGAGCCTAGAGTATCAGATTGATGTGATTTAAACGACAATTGAGGAAAATATCCTCCTCGAGCAAGTTTGAGGATCAACTTCTTGTATATAAATTCAGTTCAAGTTTTACACTAGGCTATTCACCATTCTTTTTCCTGTTCTAATGGCCCTTAAAGTGTTCACCCCTTTTTTCTGGGAAGTTCCCTTCCTTTTTATATCCCTTTTCCATGCATCCCAGCCCTCCACCTATATGTCACAAGACTTTTCTCTGGATACTTGTCCCATCAAAACTCCGTTGAAGGCGGTTGAAAGGGCTGCTAGTTGTGAAGTTACTGTTCAGGGGTAATTTCTACGTTAATGCAGCTGATAAGATTGGTATAGGTTATTGAATGCGGAGGTGAGAAGTATATCCTTCAAGAAACTTCCACCCACTATCCTTGCCCTCATTGTTGTATTTTCTCCTTTCCTTAGGTCTTCACAAGATACCAATTGTCCTGATTCTCTTACTCTCCTCGGGTGGGTGGAGTCCTCGGAGCTTGTTTACCCTTTTGGGTTTTCATAGGTTATCAACTGTCTTGATTCTCCTCCATCCTCGGACCCCACACAATCATGCGATAATTTCAAAATAAGAAAACTTGTAAAATGAAATTGTAAGACTTTATGTATTTATATGTTTTTTTTTTGTCAATACATTAAATTACCTCTTTATCAGATTTTGTATAATTTAAATTTCTTAGAGCATTAATTGGCATTGAGGATTGTAAATCCCCCCTCCCTCCCCCCCCCCCCCCCTCCAAATTGTAAATTTATAGCATCCAAACCTTAAAAGTGTGCATTATCTGAAACTCTAATTAGGAAAAAATTTACAATTGTGCTACAATACCATCTTATAAATATGATGGTATTGTACCAAGATGGTATTTTTTTTTAAATAATATTTTTTGAATTTTGGGTTTTGTTTGGATATTGGGTTATATTATTTTATTGTGTAGATATATATTATTTTAATGTGTTGTATGGTAAAATAAAAGTTGGGATATTGAGTGTATTGTAAAAGAGTCTGAATTTGGTAAGGATGGGGTGTAACATTCATGTTTTACACCATTTAATAAGAGATTGCCACATCAACTTTTACTTAAAATTTAATACATCATACCACACCTAATAACATCTAAATAAACTTTCAATTTGGTTGGATTTATATATAGTTATTAGAATTGATTGAGTGTGATTGTCCATATTTTTAAATATCTGATAAAATAATGTAACATGTTAAAATTAAAAAGATAAATATAAATTTTATACCACATCTTTACAAAATTTACTCACATTATAAAATAATATTGTATAATAAATAAAGTAATTCTAAAGCCTTCAACGCTTCCATTTGGCATCAAAGTCAAAGGCTCAAACTTTTGCCCAATACAATGCCAGGTAAAACAAGACGCCATCGGGTGAAGAAAACTAGTGCTTTAGATATTGGGGCCCACGCAGACACTAGACCTTTAGGTGCATCATGCATGCATCCAGGAGAAACAAGTTGGACAGCTCATATATTCCTGTTGAAATTTGATTGCATTGGATTGTTTTTGTCAGACCAACTAGTCCTTGTCGTTTACCAAAAAAACAGCAAAAAGAAATTGAAGCGTTGAAGCGCTACCTTCTCCAAATCATGACTGCAAATGTCATTAATACTCTAACTCAGTCCATTTTAGTACGTAATTTTTTAATATCACAAAATATTTCACCATTTTTGTTATAATTATTTTACATTTTGATTAATTGTTTATCATTGTCTTATGAATCCATCAATTATTTTTTCTCTATCACTTATAATTTATTATGTGTATGATCATGGCAAAAATTGTGACTTAAAATTTAAAATTTTTTGCACCATTTTTAAGCCTTGTCCATCCTCATATGCATTGGTCCTTCTATATAAATCTCACGAATCTCAAGTACAAAACAACTATTTTGTTTTTGTTTAGACTATTCACAAGCCATATCAAATATCAAATATCCAAGTTGAAGCCGCAGAAGAGACAATTTGTCATAGTCACATATCCTGTGCAAGGCCATATAAACCCTGCCTTTCGCAAAATGCTTCGTTCACTTGGGAGTGCATGTCACCTTCTTCACCACCGTTGGCACCCACCGTAGAGGCATGATAAAAAGCCCTCTTCCTGACGGCTTGTTATTCACCACCTTCTCTGACGGTTATGATGATGGGGTTGTACCTATGGACGATGTTGAAAAACAATGGGATTAGCTCAAGCGTAATGGCTCCAAAGCTCTCACTGACCTCATTGTCTCTACCGCCAATAAACAGTGCATAGACTACACAATGCTTCTACCTTGGATTGTTGACGTGGCTCGTGAGCTTCATCTACCTTCCGCCCTTTTTTGGATTTAGCTTGCAATGGTTTTTGACATATACTACTAATATTACAATGGTTTTGTCGATGTTATTGGGAATGACAGCGATGACCGGCCCTCTTGTTTGATACAGTTACCAGGTTTGCCATTACTCGCTACTTGTGATCTTCCCTCCTTCTTGCTTGCTTCAAACCCATATGCTCTTGTACGCCCTAAATTCCAAGCCCAACTTGAAGCGCTTGAAAATGAGAGCAATCCTAGAGTTCTAGTGAATACCTTTGATGCATTAGAGCCCGTGGCTTTAAAAGCGCTCAAAAAACATGACTTGGTTTCAGTTGGATAGCTAGTTCCATATGCTCTTTTGGATGGAAGAGATCCGTCTAATGGCTCCAAAAATTACATCAAATGTCTCAACTCGAAGTCCGAATCATCGGTCATTTACGTTTCATTTGGAAGCTTATTGGTGTTAAAAAAGCAACAAATGGAGGAAATTGCATGCGGATTGTTGGATTGCAGGAGGCCCTTCTTTTGGGTCATAAGAACTAAGGAAGGTGGAGAAGAAGAGAAGTTGAGTTGTAGAGAGGAATTGGAACAAATGGGAATGATAGTGTCATGGTGTTCCCAAGTGGAGGTTTTGTCACATCCTTCACTAGGATGCTTTGTGACACATTGTGGGTGGAATTCAACTTTGGAGAGTTTGGTCTTAGGGGTGCCAATGGTAGCATTTCCACAGTGGTCTGATCAAGGGACGAATGCGAAGCTAATTGAAGATGTGTCGAAGATAGGAGTGAGGGTGACTGTGAATAAAGATGAGATTGTTGAAGGTGATGAGATTGAGAGATGTTTGGAATTGGTTGTGGGAGATGGAGAAAGAAGGGAAGCAATTAGAAGGAATGCCAAGAAATGGAAGGAGTTGGCTATGGAGGCTACCAACGAAGTTGGTTCTTCTTCCTATATCAATCTCAAAGTTTTTGTGGATGAGATTGGTGAAGGTAACCTCGTTGTTAAACGTGTGTAGGTTTGCTGATGAAATAAAATAAGTGTTCTTTTATTTCATCACTCTCATTAGCAATGCTATACGCACTTAGTCTTGCTCTTGCAACTTGTTATGATGCTTCACATGTAATTATAGAAAGTGATTCTAAGACATGTATAAATTCCCTCTCAGGGATAGTATTCTTTGGAGACTAAATCATTTTGCAGTGGCTGTCCATGTGGCATGGTCCTCTCTGATTTCAGTTTCCTTTAATTGAGTTTATTGTGAGACAAATATGGCTGCTCATAAATTAGCTAAATTAGACAAAAGGAATCAAAGTTGGGTTGGTTCCTTTTGTCTGGGTTGTTGCCCTCCTAGTGTGTATAGTCATGTAGAAAGGGAGGTTGTCTCTTTTGTTTCCTTTGTAATTTGCTTTCCGTTGAATAATATTTTCAGTTCTTCAAAAAAATGTTTTTTTTTTTTTTTACATCCATACTTTCATATATTAAAATGTGTATATTTTAACATTAATTGTGAAGACTGATATAAAATAGTAGAGATAAATGAGTGTAACGAGTTATTTTCCATGGGCGGTTGATTTATGTTTTTTGCCTTTGTCTTATCTTGTCATTCTTTATTTGTTACAAGGTTGATGCAAATCCTGTACATCTTAATGAAATTTCTTGTACTTTACTATCTAAGACTAAGCAAAATCTGTTTCTATCCCAAAAATAGAAAAATAAAATAAACATTAAGCAAATCCTACTTGTCATATTTATATGCATTGGTAAAGGGACACGTGTCATCATTTTGTGCATTCACCAACTAATTTTGGAAAAAAGTATTTTATATAAAATAATATCACGTCACCTGTATTAAAATCTAATAGCCAAGAGATGTGTACAAAAATAACTACTCACTAACGCATGTTTTTCATCTGTTAGCGGAGTAGTTATTTTTTACTGACATGTCTCACGCTTATTGGATTTTGAAACTGCTAACATAGTATCATCTGATGCTAAATACCTTATCTAATTTTGGAATCCAACTTTGCTTGTTTATCCGTTGTAGTCTCCCTATAGGTTAACTTAGCTTTACTTGTTGTGCGGTTCTATATTGTTAACGCCAGTAATTTTTCTATTAATTGCTTTAATTCCTTGTTCAATTTAGTTTTATGAATTGTTACTTTTTGTTCAAGTTAGTTCAGTTTAGCATTCAGTTACAGTTAATTTAATCATGCTTGGTCACGTCTAAATAGGAATTCATTATCACACTTTGGTTAAAGTCTTCTTTGTAGAGGTAATATCAAGGACGGGACTTCCACATTTGGATTGTGAAGCATGAAATTGCTGCCTTCACATTGTCCCTATCTAGCCTAATCGATACGTTGCTAAGTTATGCAGTTGCTGCTGAGAATAGTTTGGAAATTAATAATGCTTAGGTGAAACTTTAGAAATCAAAATGACAAAAATGCTTAATTATTAAGCTTCAAAGATTTAAAAAAAATGTTTAGTAGATGAACTTCATGAATCAGTAGTATATTTCAACAAAAAAATTATGAAAAATTAGAAGAGCCTTTGTAATAATCATAGGGCATACAATCCATATCAACTAATTGATGGTCATCCATAGCAAGGTGCCTTGACACAACCAGCTAGAGTTAGAAACTCATGGGAAGCAAAAAGTATCTATGCTTCTCTTTCTCACAACAAATTATATATCTAGGAAACATTTTTTTTTTTTTTTGGTACTAGTTCGTATCTACTATTTCACATATATTTCTACAATTGATAATGTATAAATGTTTAAATTTTTAAAGAAGTCCACATTTTAACCTATAAAAGTGAATAAAAAAAAAAGTAGATGTATGAGAATGAATTTTTTTTTTTTTTAAAATCTATATGACCTAAGGCTAAAAGCTATTACACACATTTACACACTACATCTATATCTATATATATATAGTAATAAGTAAAATTGAGAGAAACTCAAATTAAAATTCCAAATTAAAGTTCTAATTTTGCGCCATGTGTCCTAAATTATTTATTCTTAAAGAGTTTTATATTTCTTAATTTTAAAATCAAATGTGGGATCATATCATAAATATTTATCCAAGTAAGTTATTAAGTACAAAAACCAAAGAGTTTAGAATAAATGAATCGTTAAAAAAAAAAAAATGGACAATTTACATTTTATACCTAATAATATCCTTACAATTTTTTTTAAAGAGTTAACAAAATATGAAAATGACTATCAATAGTATTTAAATTATATATATATAGGAATTATATTATGCATCTTATTGCATATTTTTAAATGTATCCATGTATATGTATGGAGTTACAAGTTAGTGTAAAAGTAATTGATGTGAACTACTCATAACCAGGCGCATGTAATAACTAATAATCACCACTACTCATAACTTGATTGTACACCTGGTGCTTCCATTCAGGGGCTGCTCTATATTAAGCTAAGTTTGTGACCGCTCTAAATTTTTTTAGGCTCAATATAATTAAAGTTTGGCAACAAACTTGATTATAGACTTGGGCTAAAACTTCACTTAATATTTTTTTTTATTGGATGTGAATTTTGACAAATCCACTATTAGATATATATTTTTTTTCTTATATCCTCCATGTTTGCAAAATTTATAGAAGATCAATGGTTAGTAGCTATGTCATCAATTAAATGTTTAAATGTCAAGTTTTTATAGTATAAAATTATACATAAAAAATAAGTTTATGGATAAAATAGTAAAAAATATCCGATTAATGTGAAATTTGACATGTTTTTTAAGAACATTAAGAACAATCAATTTAATGGTTAGATTTTCAAAATGTGTATTCATGTTAATTTGTTTCATGAGAATTATAGTCTCAGGTTATAACTAAATTTGTACCCAAATTTCATGCTTAAACTTTAGTTCCCTTAACAATATATTAGAGCCTTACCAAAAATAAAAAAGCCCAAGAAAATTTTTATCTAACTATGATTTTGAAAGAGATATAACTTCTATTATCGATAACGAGATTATCATGCAATAGTTTCAAAATAAAAAAACTCATAAAATGAAATTGTAAAACTTTATGTATTTACATGTTTTTTTTGTCAATACATGAAATTATCTCTTTATCAGATTTTGTATAATTGAAGTTTCTTAGAGCATTAATTACACTCTAATTGGAAAAAAATTTACAATTTATAGCAAGATAGAATTTAAAAAAAAAAAAATGTTCTATTGGGTTTTGGGTTTTATTTGGATATTGAGTTATATTATTTTATTATGTAGATATATCATTTTAATGTATTATATGGTAAAATAAAAATTAAGATATTAAATATATTATTAAATAATATAATATAATAAATAAAAAATTTTTTAAAATGGTAAAATAAGATAGTTTCTAAACACCAGATGCTAATGCTCAAATCATTGTCTTGAAAGAAATTTTTAAAGCCTTCACCGCTTCCATTTGGCATCAAAGGCTCAAACTCTTGCCCAATAACATGTCAGGTCAAACACAACGCCATCGCCCATCGGGTGAAGAAAACTAGTGCTTTAGTTATTGGGGCCCACGCAAAAACTAGAGCTTTAGATGCATGCATCCATAACTCGACATGTGGTCCTTCTCGTTTAGACCAACTTGTCTTTGTCGTTTATAATGAAAACAACAAGAGGAATAAATTAAATTGATTATTGCTAGGACCACAAAAAATGGTACAATGTTGTGCCATAACTCAACATGTAGCGAGTTGTGATTGATGAATGAGTGTTTGTGGATAATGTGAGAACATACCTTCACTAGTCACAATTTACCACGTGGCGAGTTGTAGCACAAAATTGTGTCATTTTTTGTGGTCCCAATATTTTTCAATTAAATCACAAAGCCCCACCTTCTCCAAATCGTCACTGCAAACGTCATTGGTACTCTTACTTAGTCCACCTTTAGTACAAAATTTTTACTACTATAAATAATTTCACAATTTTTGCTACCTTTAGTACAAAATTTTTACTACTATAAATAATTTCATAATTTTTACTATAATTATTTTACATTATGACTAACTACTTATCACTTTTTCATGAATTCATTAATTATTTTTTCTTCACCACTTATAGTTTGTCATACATACGATTGTGATAAAAGTTGTAACTTAGAAGCTAAAAATTTTTGCTCTATTTTTAAGCCTTGCCCATCTTCACATACATTGGTCCTTCTATATAAATCTCACATATCTTAGACACAAAACAACTATTCTGTTTTTGTTTAGAATATTCACAACCCATATCAAATATCAGATAATCATGTGGAAGCACCAGCAGAGCCAATTTGTCATAATTACATATCCTGCGCAAGGCCATATAAACCCTGCCTTCCAATTTGCAGAACGTCTCATTCGCTTGGGAGTGCATGTCACCTTTTTCACCACAGTTGGCGCCCACCGTCGAGGCATGATCAAAAGCCCTCCTCCTGACGGCTTGTCGTTCGCCACCTTCTCTGATGGCTATGATGACGGAGTTGTACCTATGGAAGATGCCCAAAAACAAGGGGATCAGTTTAAGCGCAATGGCTCCAAAGCTCTCACTGACCTCATTGTCTCCACCGCCAATAAAAAGTGCATAGTCTACACAATGTTTCTACCTTGGGTTGCTGACGTAGCTCGTGAGCTTCATCTTCCTTCCGCCCTTCTTTTGATTCAGCCTGCAATAGTTTTTGACATATATTACTACTACTACAATGGTTTTGCCAATGTTATTAGGAACGACAGCGATGACCGGCCCTCCTGTTCGATACAGTTACCTGGTTTGCCATTACTTGCTACTCGTGACCTTCCCTCCTTCTTGCTTGCTTCAAACCCTTATGCTTTTGCACCCGCTGCAATTCAAGCCCAATTTGAAGCGCTTGAAAAGGAGAGCAATCTTAGAGTTCTTGTAAATACCTTTGATGAACTAGAGCCTGAAGCTTTAAAAGCGCTTGAAAAACTTAATTTGGTTGCAGTTGGACCGCTAGTTCCATATTCTATTTTGGATGGAAGAGATCCATCTAATGGCTCCAAAAATTACATCAAATGGCTCAACTTAAAGTTTGAATCATCGGTCATTTACGTTTCATTTGGAAGCTTATTGGTGTTAAAAAAGCAACAAATGGAGGAAATTGCACGCGGGTTGTTGGATTTTGGGAGGCCCTTCTTGTGGGTCATAAGAGCTAAGGAAAGTGGGGAAGAAGAGAAGTTGAGTTGTAGAGAGGAATTGGAACAAATGGGGATGATAGTGCCATGGTGTTCCCAAGTGGAGGTTTTGTCACATCCTTCACTCGGATGCTTTGTGACACATTGTGGGTGGAATTCAACTTTGGAGAGTTTGGTTTTAGGGGTGCCAATGGTAGCATTTCCACAGTGGTCTGATCAAGGGACGAATGCGAAGCTAATTGAAGATGTGTGGAAGACAGGGGTGAGGGTGACAGTGAATAAGGATGGGATTGTTGAAGGTGATGAGATTAAGAGATGCTTGGAATTGGTTGTGGGAGATGGAGAAAGAAGGGAAGCAATTAAAAGGAATGCCAAGAAATGGAAGGAGTTGGCTATGAAGGCTGCCTACGAAGTTGGTTCTTCTTCCTATAACAATCTCAAAGCTTTTGTGGATGAGATTGACGAAGTTAATGTTGTTGTTGAAAGAGTGTAGGTTTGCTGTTGTGAAGCATCATAATAAGCTACAAGACTAAGTGCCCATAACATTGCTAATGAGATTGTATGTTTGCTGATGAAATAAAAGAGTAATTATAGAAAGTGATTCTAGCACATGTATAGATTCCCTCTCATCTACTAAGGACAGTATTCCCTGGGGACTAAATCATTTTGTAGAGGCTATCTATGCATGTGGCATGTTCCTCGTTAGTTTCAATTTCTTTTAGTTGAGTTTGTCGTGAGGCAAATATGACTGCTCATAAATTAGCTATAGAAAGGTTGTCTTTTTTGTCCTTGTAATTTGCTTTCTATTAAATAACATTTCTAGTTTTTCAAAAAAAAGAAGTGTTTGCATTAATTGTGTGTATTAATATAAAATAGGAGAGATAAGCAAGTGTAACAAGATATTTTGTATGCGTGGTTTATTTATGTTTTTTTGCCTTTGTCTTATCTTGTCTTTCTATATCGTTGCTAGGTTGGCAAATCAGCTAAGCAGTTTGGAAAATATATAATTATGGTTTGGTCCAGTAGCCATATGCTTATTACGTCTTCTGAACATTTGTGGATCACATCACATTCTATAATATAAAATTGGTCGATAGCAACTAGTAAATTACATCCTAATGAAATTTCTTGTACTTCACTATCTAAAACTAAGCAAACCTGTTTCCATCCCAAAAATTAAAAAAATTATAATAATAAAAGATTAATCAAATCCTACTAGTGATTTTTTTTAATGGAAAATGTCACTTCTAAGTTTGAACATACTGATACATAAGAAAGTTTCTAATGGTTGAATAAAAGATATGAAGTTTAATTTCCACCTACACCAAAAACCAATAAATATCTTGGTCTGATTATAAATAACGCAATTATCAAAAACGGACAATTGAAACTCCATAAAAATAAATTTTTTAAAAAAAGTGCTAATGCAAATAAACAACTGAATCCAGTAACACACCCAAGCGTGTTTCATATGTTGTATGCACAAAGGTCATTCATTCACATTTGTATGGAAAAAGAAAGAGAAGACAATTACTTGCATATTATTGTTTTATATGTTTTATTCACAAAGGTCCTCTGTTCATATTTGTATAGAATAAGAAAGAGGAAGATAATTACTTGCATAGGTTTATTGCTGGTTTTTTTTCCCTCTCTCTATCTCTCTCCAGATTTTCGGAGTATGAACTATGAAGAGTTTATGTGTGTGAAACTTCCTCTCTTTCTCTTGATTTTTTTTCCTTTTATTGTTAATCGACTTCATTTTTACAAATTCAGGAAAAAAATAATAACGGTAAAACTCCATTTTAACAAAAACAACCACAGACCATCAGAAATTCAAGACATATCGCACTAGAGAAATTTAAGCTTGCAAGTTCCACTATTTTCTTTAGTATAGAACTCACCAAGAATATTATCCTTTGTGGATAAATAATGCCAGTCACAAAAAATGCCAACAACAAAAATCCATGGGCATCTCATAATTTTGCCTTTTCTTCCCTTTTTGCTGAGTATGGAGGCATTGATAGCTCATTTGTCAAATGTTTTGTAGTGAAATAGATGTCACATTTAGTAATGCTATAGTTTTTTGTTTCACAATTTACAAATTAATAAGTTGTATTTGAATCCAGCAAAAAAAAAAAAAAAAATGATGAATAGTAAATCCTTGCTCAAAACTCTTATTAAGTACCAATGACCTCATATTATCTCAATAATTATATAAAAAACTTTAAAAAATTTCGAGTCATAGTGATAATTGTTGTGTCCCAAATAATATTATCACAAATATTAGCAATTCAAAATAATAATCACACACAAGAATACAAATATTTACGTGAAAAACCCTTTTTCTTTGAAGGGAAAAACTACGAGATAAACTCCGATTAATTTCACTATTAACAAATCAATTACAATAATTCTTGTGTATGTCTCATGGCTAAAGAAAAAAATCTCTCTTATTTTTGTTTGCTCTCACGCACACAAATTATATATCTCAATCATTTTTCTCTATTCTTCAATATGCGGCAATCTCTTTCTTTTTCTTATGCAGCACCTTCAAAACCACATATGAACCTTATTTAAATAACCCTAGCTGCAAACCCATCCTAGTAGCACACAAATAATAAATCTACTTGAACTAGGAATACTAGCTAGCCACGAAATAATAGTACAAGCTCATATGTGGGCTTTTTCTTTGTGGGCTGGACCACGTGCTTTATGCACCCAACAATCTCCCCCTCTACCCCACCGATGGGAGATCTTCAATCTAGCTCTTCATTTCAGATCCATGTCGGTCGAGTCGAATTCAAGCTTGACGTTCTTCATTATCTTCACCAACACTGAGAACACTTCATCAACGTCAATCCCTTTCATTCTCAAATAATTAATCTCATCTTGGATATCCTTAATCCAATCTATTGCTCCCCCTCATTAGAAACCCAATTATTTTTGAAGCTAAACGTTCGATGTTCTCCAGCAATCTTGTTCTTATGAGGTTTAACAATCTCTAGTGGAGGATATTGCTCCCCCTGCTCAAGGCCTCTAGGATATTTCACTTCATCATCATCCTATGTAGCCATAGCATCTTCATATTCTTCATCACCAATCACTTCCTCTTCTGAAGCACTATTAGGCACTGAGAATTTCACCTTCTTGGTTTCAACACCATTAATCTTAACACACCAAAAGAACCCCTCATCAATAGTGTGTAAAACACTATTGAAATTTCACTTAGTGCGTAACACTTGTGAATGTTTAGGCCCCCAAACACAAATTTACAAAAGCAAGCTTATATTTAAACAATAGATGTGCGGAATATGAAATATAAGCAATACCCAATTTGGCAAACTACTTCAACACATAATTAATCACAAACACAACAACAATTAATGGTTAAAGAGTAAGGAGAGAGAGATGCGAACATAAGATAACACCGGCACGTCTTATCGAAGTGGAAATCGAAGTACTCGGCAAAAAACCTTTCCCCCACCCTCCAAGTAGTAAATGATTCACTCGAAAATTAGTTGGGATACATGAATAGCAATAGACCCTCCAAGCCTAATCTACTTGATGCACCTAAGCCCTCAAAGCTTTTTGCTCTAACAAGGTTACGCTGAACCATGTCTTCTCCAGCTTTCCTGCAATAAGCTCCATATTGCATCTGCCATCCTTGGCATCTTCTAATACTTCCCAAAACTCCAAAAACACTCTTAACACTTTAAATGAGTGTGAGTAGTGTTTGGGTACAAATCTCCTCTCAATGGGTATAACAATGGGAGATGGAAGGAGAAGAGCCTACAAAGATATCTCTTTAAGAATGTGTAGCTTTCTCTCTAATGAGGTGGGAGCATTGTAGAAACCTCTGTTAGGGTTTTTCTCTCAATAACCACCCCTATATTTCGTGGGTATAAGGGTATTTATAGTAGGGTATGAGATGAAATTTGAAAAGTCAGTTAAATAGGGTGCACTGGCGAGTCACTCGCGACTGGGATGAGTTGCAAATTCCAGTTGCGAGTTAACAGAAAGGCCAATTTGTACTTTTTGTCTTGTAGTGATCCAGCTGTCGTGACCCATCAACTTCCTACATGCTTCACATGTGAGCCACATTTTGGTGGGTCGCCATTTGCAAGTTCTAGTCACCAGTTTGCTCCTTATTGCACACACTTGATCAATTCTTCACATTCTCTTACACACAACCCTTACATTATTCTCACCTAAATACAGGGCTTCTAAATGTTAAATTACAAGCAAATTTGGCACGGAATAAAGCCAACACATGGTAGAATAAATTCAACCTTACAATCTCCCCTTTTGGCTATTCCTTGACACAATCCTAAAACAGACTCTAGACTTAAACATGAGTTTGTGAACAATGGCAAAACTCACTCATGCCTAAATCTAGAAGCTGTGACGACCTTGGAACAAAATAGCTATAACCTGAAACACTTGCATAAAACACATTAGACCTTCAAGGTATGTGTAAAGTTTTAGACCCCTTAACACAATATGTTTAACCTAATATTAAGCCAAGTTGATTAACAAGTTTGTTAATTTAAAACTAAGTTTAACAAATATGTGTAAAACAAATATAATGCAGAAAGTAAAGAACACAAAGATCTGATGACCAAGAAAACCAATCTGATAAAAAACCTAGGGAGGATTTAACCTAGCTGTCCTCAAGGTAAAATAGATCTACTATGAAAGAATTGAAGTTTGTACAATAGAACTTAGACCATTAAAATCCTATTGCTACTTCGAGTAGAAAACTTACTACCACGACCATGTGACAGTTCTGAGTCCACGAACTACTTTTTTTCTTGATCCACTGCAACCATAAGTTCTCCTACTTGTGAATCTTGATCTTCTTGAAAGTTCTTTATGCAGCAACTGAAACGATCACCAAGTTCTTGGCATCAATCTTAATCTTGATAACCCTAAGTGTGTATGAAGGTAAACACCTCTAGGTCTCACAAGAGATTCAACACACAGCACATCAAAGACTTCTAAAATGTAGCTAGGGTTTTTCTTTTTATGTGTGAAGTAAAACGTAAAACATAAAACCCTACACGTCAAACGGACTTAGGCTGAGTTGGAAATTCTGCAAAAAATTAATTCTGCACAATTCTCAATTGATCGAAATGAATCTAATTTTCTATCAATCGATTGAGCCTTGCAGAATTTGGTTACTAATTTTTGCAATTATTCGATTCCAACTTTACAATAAAACATACTTTGAGCAAGCCTAAACTCAGACTCTATGTTTTGACCATAGTTTGTCAACACATTACATATTGAAGTTCTAATATATTAGTCCCTAAGGTTTTAAAACCTAACAATTACTTAAAGTATATTTTAGTTGTTATGGATGATTTTGTTGGATAAAAATCTGGTTTTGTATCTCATACAAAACACACAGCGGAAGCAACAAACAAGGATCTATTTCATTCATGATTGACAACATGCACTATGTAAATTTCAGAATTTAAGAACAAGATAGCGTACCTTGGTATGGAGAATTTCAAAACAAAGATTAGAAGCACTTGGGAAAACTTTTAATCTTCACTCCAATTCCACTTTACACCCAAGATGTGTGGTCTCTCAGTCAGTTTCCAAAGGGAGAATGAAAGTGTGTCTCACACTCTTTCTTTTTCTTTTCGATTTTTTTCTTTAAAAAAAAATCCCTTAAAAAATTCTGTATGTTTCTCCCTTTATAACTAACTGATTATCTAATTGGGCCGGCCTATTGGGCCTTTCCAATTGGGCTTTAGTGTGTGGCTTGGAATGGGACCAAAAGGGACCAATAAGACACTAGCTCCAATGGGCCATGGGCTTTTCCGTCAACTCTTGACAAGTCCAAAGTTACCATTAATTATATTTAATACCACTATATAAATATAATTGCACTCTAGGCCTTATTAATAAATTATATCCCAAGACTTTATTTTACACACAACCCCTCCATAAAATATTCGTAGTAATACAAAGTCATAAATATAGACTGCCACTTTGTAAATTACTACATCTTATCCTTGAGTACCCGGTTTAATCCTTTAAAGTTATTCATCATATATTTATGAAATCCAATTTCATAAATATATACTTTAGTAATTTCTTACCAAAGTGGTTAGGCCTAACTCTCTGAATAACTGAACCCATTAAACTTATCTCAAGGGAATATTTTGTATCTCCATTAAGAGATTATGAATTCCATCTTGAGAATATATGTTCCATCAACACTAAATGTGGTTGCCCAACATACTGAGGTTTTGACTGTCACTTTAGATCTCACTCCTGATATATCAAAGCAACCTACATCTTATGATCAAGTCCATTATTTTCTCAGGATTAAGAGTTCATGCAAATAGAAGTCGTGAGATTTATTATTCATTTGACAGTCATTAGGAGAATAATAAATCTCACAGCGGTCCAGTTCAATATGTTTTAACTTTTAAAACATATCAACATATCAACTAGAAGTCACCACTTCCATGATCAAGAAAAATCATCTTAGTTGATACGTTATAGTCTTCGCAGATGAAATGCCTAATTTCATTACCGACTACGAACCATAAATTTTGAGTTTACAAAGAACTTGTGATTTATATCTTCTGTGACTTTTCACATAAATCACATACTATGCATCTCATGGACTATATGATAATGTCCAAATATTCATGTTACCACTATTTTAGATAAAAATAAACAACTTTATTAAACACAACATTAAGTCATACATAATGTCATACATAGCGTCATACAATAGGATTTAAGGGCATATATCCTAACAGATTTCACTAGATATACTTGGGTTGTGCTTTTGATAGATATGGCTGAGGCTCCTGAAAAGATGATACACTTGTGCAAGAAATTGCAAGTTGAAAAGGGTACTGTGATAGCTAGAATTAGAAGTGATCATAGGAGAGAATTTGAGAACGCTAAAATGACTACCTTCTGCAATGATCAAGACACTCATCAAGAGTTCTCTTCACCCAAGACACCACAACGGAATGGAATAGTGGAGCGGAAGAATAGGATTATTCAAGAGATGGCTCGTGTGATGCTAAATAATAAGAAGATGCCTAAGTTTCTTTGGGGAGAAGCAGTTAACACTGCATGCCATATACTCAACCGAGTGTATTACAAACTTGATTCCAAGAAAACTTCATATGAACTCTACAGAGGAAAGAAACCTGTTGTCAAATATTTCAGAATATTTGGTAGTGACTACTATGTTTTGAGTGATAGGGAGAATCTAGAAAAGTTTGATGCAAAGAGCGACAAGGAATATTTTCTGAGGTATTCTTTCACCAATAGAGCATATAGAGTGTACAATTTGAGAACTAAGACAGTCATGGAATCTTCAAATGTGGTGATCAATGATGAAATATCTTTAGAATCTCATTCACAAGACACTCCTCTAGTTCAAGAAAAGATTATGGAGGTTGATGATTCTCTTCTTGAGGATTATGTTGGGAAGCATAGTGATGAAGAACTACAATTGATAAATGATGTTGTTTCATAACCATCGGTTTCAGAACCATCTACACCTATTCGTGAAATCCAACAAGAACAAAGTGACCCTAGTTCTTTATCTGAACAAAATGGTATCTCCACATCTTTAGTCAAAGGTCCATCTTCTAGAGTAAAGCTAAATCACCCGTTACAAACATATTAGGTAGACTAAATGATAACAAGAGGTTGAGGTCTAAAGCCTTGAATGTAATTACTCACTCAAGCTATCTATCTTAATTCGAACCGAAGAAAGTAGATAAGGCACTTCAAGATGCTAATTGGATAAATTCTATGCATGAAGAACTTCATCAATTCGTTTGAAATGATGTGTGGGAGTTAGTTCCTAGACGAAAGGGAGTGAACGTGATAGGAACCAAGTGGATTTTTAAGAACAAGTCAGATGGACATGGTACAGTTGTTAGAAACAAATCAAAACTTATTGCTCAAAGGATACACACAAGTGGAAGGGATTGATTTTGATGAGACTTTTGCACCTGTAGCAAGATTGGAATCCATTAGGATACTCTTGGCCATAGCTAGTCATTTGAATTTCAAGTTGTATCAAATGGATGTTAAGAGTACATTTTTGAATGGGATGCTGCAAGAAGAGGTCTATGTTGAACAACCAAAGGGTTTTGTTGATCCTCACAGACCGGATGATGTCTACAAGTTGAAAAGAGCACTCTATGAGTTGAAACAAGCTCCCTGGGCAGGGAATGATAGGTTGATCACCTATCTCACTAAGCATGGATTCAAAAGAGGATTTGCAAATTCTACTCTCTTCGTTCGAAAGGATAAGAATTATTTTGTAGTAGCTCAAATTTATATTGATGATATTATTTTTGGTGCTACTAATGATTCTCTTGCTATGTCTTTTGCAGATGAAATGAAGAATATGTTTGAAATGAGTATGGTTGGTGAACTAACTTATTTCTTGGGATTGTAGGTGAAACAAACGGATTCTGGAATTTACATAAACCAAGCAAAGTATGCTAGAAATATTGTCAAGAGATTTGGACTTGAAAATGCTGCACATACTAGAACACCTATGGCTGCAAATGCAAAGTTAACAAATGACCCTTCAGATGAGTTTGTTGATGTTACCCTATATAGAGGATGATTGGTTGCCTTTTGTACTTAATTGCTAGTTGATAGGATATTACTTTTCGTGTTGGTGTATGTTCTAGGTTTCAATCAAATCCTAAGGTTTCACATTTGAATGTTGTTAAAAGAATCATAAAATATGTTAGTGGAACTTGTGATTATGGATTGTTTTATAGCAAAGAGTCGAATATGTCTCTTGTTGGATACTCAGATCAGATTGGGCCGGCAATGCTGATGATAGAAAAAGCATTACTGGTGGGTGTTTTTGTTGGGATATTTGTCCTTAAATCCTATTGTATGATGCTATGTATTTTATTATGTAAGACATTATGTATGACTTAATGTTTTGGTTAATAAAGTTGTATTATTATTTGAAAATAATGGTAACATGAATATTAGGACATTATCATATAGTCCATGAGATGCAATAGTATGTGATTTATGTGATTTAGTCACAGAAGATATAAATCACAAGTTCTTTGTAAACTCAGAATTATAGTTCGTAGTCGGTGATGAAATTGGGCATTTCATCTGCGAAGGCTATAACATATCAACTAAGATGATTTGTTTTGATCATGGAAATGGAGATTTCTAGTTGATATGTTGATATGTTTTAAGAGTTAAGACATATTGAATTGGACCGGCGTGAGATTTATTATTCTCCTAACGACTGTCAATTGAATAATAAACTCACGACTTATATTTGCATGAACTCTTAATCCTGAGAGGATAATGGACCTGATCATGAAGTGTAGGTTGCTTTGATATATCAGGAGTGAGATCTATGGTTAAGGTCAAAATCTCAGTATGTTGGGCAGCCACATTTAGTGTTGATGGAACATATATTCTCAAGATGGAATTCATAGTCTCTTAACGGAAATATAAAATATTCCCTTGAGATAAGTTTAATGTGTTTGTTATTCAGAGAGTTGGGCCTGACCACTTTAGTAAGGAGTTACTAAAGTATATATTTATGGAATTGGATTTCATAAATATATGATGAATAACTTAAAGAATTAAACCGGGTACTCAAGGAATTAAGATGTAGTAATAAACAAAGTGGCAGTCTCCTTTCATGACTTTGTGTTACTATGAATATTTTATGAAGGGGTTGCATGCATAATAGAGTCTTGGGATATAATTTATTAATAAGGCCTAGAGTGCAACTATATTTATATAGTGGTATTAAATATAGTTAATGGTAACTTTGGACTTATCAAGAGTTGACAGAAAAGCCCAAGGCCCATTGGAGCTAGTGTCTTATTGGTCCCTTTTGGTCCCACTCCAAGCCACACACTTAAGCCCAATTGGAAAGGCCCAAAAAGGCCAGCCCAATTAGATAATCAGTTAGATACAAAGAGAGAAACACACAGAATTTTTTTCGGAGAATGTGTAGAGAATTTTGTAGAGATTTTTCATAGAGAAAAAGAGAGAGTGTGAGACACACTTTCATATTCTCCCTTTGGAACTGATTGAGAGACCACACATCTTGGGCGTTAGTGGAATTGGAGTGAAGATTGAAAGTATTCCCAAGTGCCTTTCATCTTCAAGTTTTGAAATTCACCGCTGCAAGGTACACTCTCTTGTTCTCTAATTCTGAAACTTAAATAGTCCATGTTAACTTGTATGTATGAAGTAGATCCGTTTACATTAGTTTTTCTTCCGCTGCGTATTATATTTTTCCAACAGTTTTTATGTAGGGGCCAATCTTGTTGCTTAAATGAGTAAAAAACAAAATTCTGTCTCTCTATCAACTGCAAAAGCAAAATATATTACTGCTGAAAGTTGTTGTCCACAGCTTCTTTGGATGAAAAAGCTTTTAGGTGATTATGGGATAGCACAAGACACCATGGTTGTCTATTGTGATAATTCAAGTGCTATCGACATCTTTAAGAATCCTGTTCAATATTCTAAGACTAAGCACATAGAGATTAAATATCACTTTATTAGAGATCTGGTTGAAAGAAAAATTGTGACTATTGAATATATCCCTACTGAATGTTAGAATGCTGACATCTTTACCAAACCTCTTGATAGAAGTAAGTTCGAGACACTTCGTCAAGTGATTGGTGTGATTCTGTGAACCTAGTCACCCTTAGCCCTTCTGGTCCTTGTGCTTTATCTTAATACTCATTGTGACCATTCTTCTTTTGTTGTTGTTGTTTTTTTGTTTTTTTTTTTTTTTGTTTTTTTTTTTTTTTTTTTTCCCTTTTTGCTTTTAGGAATTGCATTGCATTACATTCATGCATTTCATGCTAGGTTGCTTTTTGTTTTTCTAAAAATTAATAAAAAAAGGGAAAAGGAAAAATGTGTTTTGCATCATATATCTTGGATTTTGTAATCAAGGTTGGCCATATTATTTTTACATAACATGCTTGTGTACCTTGTTTAGCTTGGATGAGCTTAATTTTACTATACTTTGCTAGTTTTAGCTATGTAGTGCATGTTGTGTGGGAATTGTTTATAGTTTTTGATCACATGATCTTGATTTTGAAGTCACATGCTTTTGATTGCTATGACTAGAACTTAATGAGAAAGGCATAAATAACTATCTTACCACTGTTTACTAGCCAACATGAACACCTTAGTGCATATCATAAGATTTTGTGCTCGGGAAAGTGTAGCACATGCATAAAAAAAACATAAGGTGTAGCCTCAAATTAATACTCAAATTGGTGTGTATATTATTAGGCTATAATAAATTCACAATTAAATCAAATTAGTGTGTACATTATCTGGCTTATATATCAATTTAACAATGAAATAAAATTGGTGTGTACATTATGAGGCAAAACAATAATCTTCCATGATTGCAAGCTTGTTTTCTAGGAGATGTGGGAGATATATGATGTAATTTTTTAGGTGATAATCTCTTTCAAACTTATGTGATGAATTCAATAGAAAATATGATTAATTACTTTCTACTTATCACCTCACATGTATCTCATACTTTTGCTAGTTGCACACACTACACAAGCTATTCCTTGCTAAACTTAGTACATGATATTGTGTGGGAATGTGTTTTGGCCATCCAAGATTATATATTTCTTAATTTTAGTGCAAAATGTGTTTAATGTTTGAGTTTTGGGGACAAATTGGTTGAAAACTTGTTTTTGAAGATCTAGGTTAAACTCATGTGTTTTTGAAAAAATTTTAAACTCATAATCATGCAATTCATTCATGAAATAAAATGGTTTGAGTGATTTGTGTTTAAATCATGCATTGTTTTTCAAAATTTTCAAAAATCCAAATTTTCGATCGATTGAATTTGTTTTTCAACCGATTGAAAATGTGTTAAAAGTTTAGGTTTGAATCTATCTGGCTCGATTGGTGCTTAATCAATCGAATCTATTTTTCGATTGATCGAACCTCAATATCGACTGATCAAATTTCAAAAAGGGATTTTTTAAAAGGCTTTTCCTTTCATGTGTTCTTCCTTTGTTCAAAAGCTTTTCAAACCTTTTCTTATACCTTTTCTTCGACCTATCCAATCTAAGCCACTTCTGTTGTTTTCCTCCACGAATTTCGCAAGGGTTTTTGTCTTCAAGTACTTGTAAGTCTCTTTTACCCTTTCTTTTTCAACTTAATCACATTTTTCATGCATTTTTCTTGAAAATTTCGAACATAGGAATTTAGGGATTTTTGTTCATTTCAATGTTTTTAATCATTTTAGTTTTGATGGGTTTTTGTTCTTAGATGTTATCAACTTGATTCCCATGCATTAATTTGATTAATTTGTTGGTTTAAGAACAATTGGAAATTCTAGGGCTTGGAACTTTGTGAAATTGGGGTTTTTGTTCAATTGAGGTTATTTTGATGAAATTGACTTGGGATTTTGATAAATTAATTCATTGTATGATGTTTCCTAACTAGTATAATGGTTAATTGATCAATTTGGTTTAATTTTTGAAATTGGGTTTTTTAAAATTTGGGGTTTTTGGAGTAAAACTCTATATTCAAGGCAATTGGTGGTTTCTAAAGTAAAATTGAAAAAATTTCAATGCATTAGAGCATGCATCATATGTGCATTCATTACATGCATCATATAGATTGTTAGTTATTGAGATTTTTGTGCTCTGACCATCTCTAATGTAGTCTGCCCTTTGTTTTTTTTTTTTTTTTTCTTTTTGTGTTCTGTTTTATTTTGATTCTAATATCTTAGCATCATGGTTAGGAAAACTAGAGCCAACAAGAAAACCACTGCCCCCTCTACCTTTGTGTTTAAGAGTGATAAGTTTAGAACAGAGAAAAACTAAGAAACCTATGAGAAGCTTAACATTTATAGGTCGATTTGGGCTGAGCGTAAGGTGATTCTAGATGAGCTTAATAGGAAGATTAGGAGGAACTTTGAGAGTAAGGGCTGGTTACCACTCTTAGATGTAGAGCATCCTCCTGTTGCTGCTTTGATTAGAGAGTTCTATTCGAACCTTTCTATCCACTTTGATGATTCCAACATTCAGTTTATGAAGAGTTGGATAAGGGGCAAAGAGTACATCATTACACCCCAGGTAGTGGTCTCTGCTCTTGCTGTACCTTTGGTACTATAGCCTATGTACCCTTATACTGAGACCCCTCCACTTGATGACATTATGTCCTTACTCACCGGTACTTCCATTAGATGGGGTATTGATCCTTGGACACCTTTCATGAGCTTACTGAGCTCAATTATCTATTTTTTCGAATTTCTTGTCATTCCATTTGACCTATCTCTCATTTACACCCTATTCCTCTTGAGAGATGTGCGTTCTTGTACGCTCTCGTCACTGATGCTCCTATCAGTTTTCCTTCTCTTTTTAGTAGCTCTTTAGCTGAGGTTCATAGGAGTCGTGCTAAATCTCATGGTCTTTTCTTTTTAGTTTTTATTCATAGGATTTTGTTAGACTTAGGTTTAAAGGACTATCTTGCATCCAAGCCTATTCATATTATTGCTCCCATAGGTGCCACCTTCTTTAGGCAAAGAGCGGCTCAGATGAAAGCTAGCTCTAAACACCCTAGAGTCGAGTCTTCCACAAGTGATGCATCTAGGCCTCCTTCTTCAGGCAATCCTATTGCTGAGGAGTATGTCGATCTTACCACTGCTGTTGATCCTCCACCTTCTTCTTCGAGTGATTCCTCTCTTCAGAGTATGTTGGATACTGTCATGACCGTTCAGGCGGTGCATGGACAGATTTTGTTGAATGTGCTTAAGGAGCTTCAGGCTTTGCATGCTAATTTGGTTGGTGCTAGATAGTCTACTCTGCCACCTCCTTTTGATGATGAGTCCTGCTTGCCTTTTGGCAATTCGTCATAAAAATGGAGAGTACATATTGTGCATGGAGATAGAGGGAGTTTTTGTTAGATTGTATCTAGGAGCTTCTTGATGTATTTCATTTTATTTTGGCTCATGATGCATTTCTTTTTGGTGATTATGTATTTTCTTTTTATGAGTTATATATGTTAGGGTGAGACACTATGCTTTATGCTTTGTTTCTTTTATTGTTTCTTGTTTCACATATGGTACATTGGCTATTGATTTATATTATGAGGTTATTCATGGTATATGTCTTTTGTTTTATATTTTGTGAAATCAAGAATTTATTTTGGTTTACTTATATTTTCCACACATGCGTTTATGTGCTTGTTGAGTGTTTTTGGAATATACAAGTTAATTCAGTCATGGATGCTATCTATACTGGCAACTGATAGATAGTAGTTAGGATGAATTGTGCTTAGGGCAATTTAAATTTAAATGGGTTGTTTGTAACTTTGAGCATTTCATTTTTGTGATGTGTGTTGTCACGGATTGCCAAAGGGAGAGATTTTTAGGTTCTAAGACCTTAGGGACTAATGTATTAGAACTTCAATATGTACTGTGTTGGCAAACCATGATCAAAATATAGAGTCTAGGTTTAGACTTGCTCAAAGTATGTTTTATTGTAAAGTTGGAATCGAGTGATTGTAGAAATTAGTGGACAAATTCTCTAAGATTCAATCGATCGAAAATTAGATTTGATCGATCAAGAATCGTGCAGAATTAATTTTCTACAGAATTTCCAACTTAGCCTAAGCCCGTTTGACGTGTAGAGTTTTATATTTTACTTCACATATAAAAAGAAAAACCCTAGCTACGTTTTAGAAGTCTTTGATGTGCTGTGTGTTGAATCTCTTGTGAACTCTAGAGGTGTTTACCTTCAGACACACTTATCAAGATCAAGATTGATGTCAAGAACTTGGTGATCATTTCAATTGCTGCATAAATAACTTTCAAGAAGATCAAGATCCACAAGTAGGAGAACTTGTGATTGCAGTGGGTCAAAGAAAGAAGTAGTCTGTGGACTTGGAGTTGTCACCTGGTCGTGGTAGTAAGTTTTCTACTTGAGGTAGCAATAGGATGTTAGTGGTCTGAGTTCTATTGTACAAAATTCAATTATTTCATAGTGGATCTGTTTTACCTTGAGGATTAGCTAGGTTAAATCCTCCTTAGGTTTTTTACAGGTTTGGTTTTCTTGAATCATCACATCTTTATGTTCTTTACTTTCGGCATTATGTTTGTTTTACACATATTTGTTTAACTCAGTTTTAAATTAACAAACTTGTTAATCAACTTGGATTAATATTAGGTTAAACATATTGTGTTAAGGGGACTAAAACTTTACAGTATGGTAAGTAATAAAAGGACAAGTATAATGTAACAAGTAAATTGCGATCAAGTAAACATGATGTGAAACACATGAGTAATTTGATCATTATTGATACTCTTTTTTTGCCCCATATGGCACTGCTTCATTGGCAACCCATGCCACATAAATATATTATTGATTATTTGGATAAATCTATTTAAAGCCAAAAATAAACTTATATCTCATGGATTGGGCTCACATGGCCCACAAGAACTTTACTTCAAGAGGCAGATTCATAGTCCATATTTCCTCTTCATCAATTGGAATCATAACCCCACGACATCATTAACATCAACATATGGATCGGGCTTAAACAATGAATCAAAGCTCATGGCCCATATCACCCTCTTACACTTATGGCAATCAGCTTTTTCAACAAAAGCTCATATTTACGCAAAATGACAACAAAACTCAAGGTATGTCATCTCATCTTTGGCTTATGATATAAGCTCATGAATCTCTTCGGGGAAAATTTGGGAGTCGTGATTTGGAGGGCCAAGAGGTATGTTCAAAGTTCAGTGAAGCTCCAGCTGTTTAAAGTTGATAAAAGAAACATGTTGCTTGGTGTGTCTTCTCCAACTCCTTGAACTCTGACAAGTCTGTGTGTAGCAGGTAACATATGTAAGCATCTCTTATCATATAGCACTTAAAGTGATAAAATTCCCCATTACTATTTTCAAAAAATTAATATTCATCATATGACAAACACTCAAAAACTCCAACCATCTAAATGTTGACAAAATAACTATTCATTCAACCTCCAGTTATTCCTATACAAATTTAGAAACTTCATTATATTATTCTACATAAACTACACTACTACTTTCAGCTAAAATCCAACTCAAACACATGACCTAATCTGATTGGCTATCTTTAATCTCCAAATATATAGAATATTCATGATATATCTAATACCCAGCTGTTGTCTGCCACAATCAGACCAAATATTCCTCTGCCAGCTGTTGGAGCAGAGCATTAAATGCTCTTCTTGCTCACCAAGATTAAGTCACAACACAAATGAGACCTTAAATAGATCTCTAAAGCTTCATTAACTATCAACCAATCATTCTATTGCTTACTAAAAATGTGTTGTAATAGAATCTTGGACCAAAAATACAAACACCCAAAAAAGGAAATATATCCAGTGAACACCAGCAGTATGTTCAGCACTTGACACCTGACTGAAACTAATATCATCAGCCATTTAATGTTGAAATCCCAGCAACTTGACATCTGATCTCATCTGCTTCTGCTCGAAGCAACAACTATCTTATGACAGCTATAACAGCTTTTCCTGACAACTGTGATAGCTTTTCCTGACAACTGTGATAGCTTTTCTTGACAACTGTGACAACTTTTTCAGAATAGCCGTGACAGCTGACCCAGTAGTCTTAACATTGCTAATTTTCCTTATTTGGCTAAAAAGCAAAACCAACTAAGGAAACTATCTTTTTCTTGCTAAAATACTTTCCTTTTTCGCTATTCTTTCCTCCAGCATCTATTACCCAAAACATCAAGAATACCTTAAAGCAACATAGTACACGTAACAAACAAAAAACAACAACAATCTCCATCTATATCTTTGTCTTTAAAATTTAAATTATATTACTTCCTGTAAAAAGACAAAACAACATAATACCCGTAAAAAAAAAAAAAAAAAAAAAAAAGCAACATATTCAACAACACAATCTTCTTCTTCACACGTGACTTTTTTTTTTTTTTTTTTTTTAAGATAATTATTGTTCATACCAATTTACCAAAAATGTTTTTGCATAAAAAGTAGTAAAAAAAAATTGTAAATAAGGTAATAAGTATTTGAGTTTAAAGTAAACACCTTCTCTTTCTTTTCCCCAAAAAAAAAAAAAAAAAAAAGTATCCATATATAATAAATGTTTGTTCTTCTAAAAAAAAAAAAAAAAATTTTGTTTGTTTGGTTTTTTTTTTTTTTTTTGGTTATAAAAGAAAAGTTTCATTTTTTCCATAAAAAAATATTTTCTTTTTTCTTTCTATTCATATGACCTTTTTTTTTAATCCACCTTTTATGGGATTTATGAGATAGCAACAAACAAATTGATTAGAGATCTTAATTCCAATAGGATTTAAATTCTATATCAAATGAAACTCTACCTATATATATATATATATATATATATATATATTCTTTTTGAAGTGAAGTTTATTCCAATATGTGAATGCCTTAATCCCTAGATAGGTGTGCATTCTTTCTTCATTATTATTATTTTCATTTTGTTTAAGTTATTTTTCTTTAACTTCAAAAAAATTAATAAAAGCTTCTCACATACGTTTTAACCTAAAATATTAAACTTTTGTAATCATATATTCTCTTCTACAATAATTGGTTCAAGTTTTAGTTACCAACTCACACTTTCATCTCTCAAAGTGATAAAGAGAACAAATAGGTTTGTTCTTTGTTTTTTTTTTTTTTTTTTTCTAAATTTATATCTTAATTTATAATTTGTGTTAATTTCTTAATTTTAAATTATAAATAAGTTTGATTATATTCTTTATATTGAATATTAATCGTTGTAATAGGTTTTTGGTTGTGTAATATTCTTCGGAAAAAAAAGAAAAAAAAAAAGAGTTTATATAAATTTGGAGACAAAAATAAATAGATAAGCCTAAGAAATGTTTACTAATAATAGTTTTATCAATAACTATTTATTAACATGATTTAAAAAAAAAAATTTGAATAGAGCGATAATTTATTAATGTGATTTAAACTCCACTAAAACTTTTTTAAGGGATTGGTTTAAAAAAATTTCAAAGTAATTTTCTAATTATTAACTATTATACGCTAATTTCTAACTACCAAAACCCACAATTGAAATACTGATCCGTATGAGATACCACTTTCAAAGATTAATATCTTAGCTATTATTTATTATACACTGACTTTTTGTTTTCTTTCAAAAGAAGAGTTTCTCCCTCTCCCTGCAAAATATAGGGATTATAACAAGAATTAGCTAGACAGGAATAAAACTACACCACCTCTATTCTACAATAAATGTTAAATTCAAATAATTTTTTTATGCATATACACACGCTACATGGAGGGATTATAACAAGAATTAGCTAGACATGGATAAGACTACACCACCTCTTTTCTACAATAAATTTTAAATTCAGATCATTTTTCATGTATATACACACGCTACACGGAAGGATTATAACAAGAATTAACTAGATATGGGTAAGACTACACCACCTCTATTCTACAATAAAAGTTAAATTCAGATCATTTTTCATGCATATACACACGCCATATAGAGGGATTATAACAAGAATTAGCTAGACAAGGGAAAGACTACACCATATCTTTTTTACAATAAATGTTAAATTCATATCATTTTTCATGCATATACACACACATGTAGCATGCAACGCACAAGATTTAAACTTTAAGTTTAAACTTAAACTTGGTAGGGTGAAACTCACTCAAGTTTTAGTGCCTTCTTCCATGCCTTTAAGGACAAAAATCAAATTCTCATGTGAGTCCCTCTGTACTTCAAATTTTTAAATGTTTAATAATTTAGATTGTTCTTAATTAATGAATTGAGGTTTCACTTAAACATGATTTCAATTATTGTTTTGGATAGTTTTTAACTATTAAATTCCAGGGTTTTCCATTTAAATATATGTGATTAATTGAGCCCTAAAGTTTAATATATCATTGAAAATCATTATATATATATATATATATATTTTTTTTTAAATACCTCTACCATCTTCCATTCAATTATATATATAAAATATATATATATATACACATATATGCATTTTATGATATCTTAGTCTCACATAGCTTGCATTCATTATGTAACTTAAAAGTAAAATATTCATTTGTTTTTATTATTTATTTTAAGTAAATTAATAAAAAAATTATTTACATATAAATTTTGATTAAGCCGTGCATCGCACGGGCATAATGCTCGCATTATATATCTTAATGTGTTTGATGGTAAAATAAAATTTGAGATGTTAAATATATTGTTAAATAATATAGAATAATAAATAAAATAAGACAAATTCTAAATACCGAACACTAATGCTTAAATCATGGGCTTGAAAAATATTTGGGTAAATTTCACTAACTACCCCTGAGATTTGGGGTATCTTACCAAGCACATCCAAAGGTTTTAAAAAGTGATCAATTTGGTCCTTTGTCACTAACACCGTTTGTGCACTGTTTTGGCATTAGCCCAAACCTCACACCTCTCTCTCTCTCTCTGACTTTGATTAAAAAATCTCTATAGGAAGCACAAAAACTTTCTTAGTAAACAAACAAAAAAAAAAGCTTGAATGAAACCAACCATCAAAACTCACTTTTATTAAATGAGGAGGAAAACACAACAAATTTAAACCCAACCAGAGAACATGCAATCAAATTTAAAACATCATCTTAAGAAAACCCCCGAATTCATAGGCCTCAGCAAGAAAAAAATTTTGCTCCTCTCTATGGCTTTATGGCTGTCCACCACTAACCACCCCCACAGAAAACCCACCACCACCGATCGAAACCTAACCATCCCTAACCGACACCACGGCACCGCCACAAACACCATGAGAGAGAAAACCCAAACCCTTCAATGTTGATCCACCCCAAAACCCACGAATCACCACTTACCCACACCATGGCGCCGCTGCAAAGACCACGAGAGAGAGAAGGGAGAGACTCCAACACCAATCCACACCAAAATCCACATGTCATCTAAGACCCTCTGGCTTATAGATCGAAGAGTGGGTTTGAGGTTTTGAGGGAATGAGAATCAAATAGGGAGAAGATGTTTGTTGGTCTTGGGTTTTAGAGAGAAAAGTGAGGTGAGAGATGAGAGGCCATCTTTGTGGTGGTGTTGGCTCAGGTTCACCATGGAGGAGCATGGAGGCTCTACTCTGTTTAGATCGGTGAGATCGAAGAGAGAAGAGAGTGATTTTCAATGAGGAGAGTTAATGATTGAGGAGGCTTAGACTTAGGCTGATCGAAGATAGAGTCATGGAGGCTTAGACATGGCCAAGTGTTTGGTTTCTAGAGAAACGAGATTAGACAGATAGAGAGAAGGGAGAGCTCGGCGTGAAGGGTGAGAAGAAGAAAAGAAAAAAAAGAATTGTTTAATAAAATGATGCAAAAATGGTGCTAGTGACTAAGGACCAAATTAGTTGCTTTTTAAAACCTTTGGATATGCTTGATAATACCCCAAACCTCAAAGGTAATTAATGAAATTTACCCAAAATATTTTTAAAGCCTTTCACCACTTCCATTCGACCTCAAAGGCTCAAACTCTTGCCTGATACAATGCCAAGTCAAACACGACGCCATCGCCCATTGGGTGAAGAAAACTAGTGATTTAGATATTGGGGCCCACGCAGAAACTAAAGCTTTAGACGCACGCATCCAGGAAAAACATGTTGGAAGGATCATATATTCCTATTGAAATTTGCATCCGTTGGATTGTTTTTGTCAGACCAACTAGTCCTTGTCGTTTATAATGAAAACATCAAAAAGAATAAATTAAATCACAAATGGCCATGGCCGAGCTTTAGACACATGCTACATTGGGGCCCACGCAGAAACTAGAGCTTTAGACGCATGCTCCATTTTTATGCCTTGCCCATCCTCACATGCTTTGGTCCTTCTATATAAATCTCACAGATCTAAAGTACAAAACAACCATTCTGTTTTTGTTTAGACCATTCACAACCCATATCAAATATCAAATAATCATGCTAAAGCAGCAGCAGAGCCAATTTGTCATAGTCACATTTCCTGCGCAAGGCCATATAAACCCTGCCTTCCAATTCGCAGAACGCCTCATTCGCTTGGGAGTGCATGTCACATTCTTCACCACCGTTGGCGCCCACCGTCGAGGCATGATCAAAAGCCCTCCTACTGATGACTTGTCGTTTGCCACCTTCTCTGACGGTTATGATGACGGAGTTGTACCTATGGACGATGCCGAAAAACAATTGAATCAGATCAAGCGCAATGGCTCCAAAGCTCTCACTGACCTCATTGTCTCCACTGCCAATAAACAGTGCATAGTCTACACGATGCTTCTACCTTGGGCTGCTGACGTGGCTCGTGAGCTTCATCTTCCTTTCGCCCTTCTTTGGATTCAGCCTGCAATGGTTTTCGACATATACTACTACTACTACAATGGTTTTGCCGATATTATTGGGAATGACAGCAATGACCGGCCCTCCTGTTCGATACAATTACCAGGTTTGCCATTACTTGCTACTCGTGACCTTCCCTCCTTCTTGCTTGCTTCAAACCCATATGCTCTTGTACAACCTAAATTCCAAGCCCAACTTGAAGCGCTTGAAAAGGAGAGCAATCCTAGAATTCTTGTAAATACCTTTGATGAACTAGAGCCCAAGGCTTTAAAAGCGCTTGAAAAACTTAATTTGGTTGCAATTGGACCGCTAGTTCCATATGCTATTTTGGATGGAAGAGATCCATCTAATGGCTCCAAAAATTACATCAAATGGCTCAACTCGATGTCTGAATCATCGGTCATTTATGTTTCATTTGGAAGCTTATTGGTGTTAAAAAAGCCACAAATGGAGGAAATTGCACGCGGATTGTTGAATTTTGGAAGGTCCTTCTTGTGGGTCATAAGAGCTAAAGAAAATGGAGAAGAAGAGAAGTTGAGTTGTAGAGAAGAATTGGAACAAATGGGGATGATAGTGCCATGGTGTTCTCAAGTGGAGGTTTTGTCACACCCTTCACTAGGATGTTTTGTGACACATTGTGGGTGGAATTCAACTTTGGAGAGTTTGGTTTTAGGGGTGCCAATGGTAGCATTTCCACAGTGGTCTGATCAAGGGACAAATGCAAAGCTAATTGAAGATGTGTGGAAGACAGGAGTGAGGGTGACAGTGAATAAGGATGGGATTGTTGAAGGCGATGAGATTAAGAGATGCTTGGAATTGGTTGTGGGAGATGGAGAAAGAAGGGGAGAAATTAAAAGGAATGCCAAGAAATGGAAGGAGTTGGCTATGAAGGCTGCCAAAGAAGTTGGTTCTTCCTATAACAATCTCAAAGCTTTTGTGGATGAGATTGATGAAGTTAATGTTGTTGTTGAAAGAGTGTAGGTTTGCTGATGTGAAGCATCATAATAAGCTACAAGACTAAGTGCCCATAACATTGCTAATGAGGTTGTACGCTTGCTGATGAAATAAAAGAGTAATCATAGAAAGTGATTCTAACACGTGTATAGATTCCCTCTCATCTACTAAGGACAGTATTCCCTAGGGACTAAAATCATTTTGTAGAGGCTATCTATGTGGCATGTTCCTCGCTAGTTTCAATTTCTTTTAGTTGAGTTTATCGTGAGACAAATATGGCTGCTCATAAATTAGCTATAGGGAGGTTGTCTTTTTTGTTTCCCTGTAATTTGCTTTCTATTGAATAACATTTTTAGGTTTTTTTTTTTTTTAAGTGTTTGTTTTTTACATCCATACTTTCGTATATTAAAATGTGAAATTTTTGCATTAATTGTGTGTATTAATATAAAATAGTAGAGATAAACAAGTCTAACAAGATATTTTGTATGCACGGTTTATTTATGTTTTTTTTTTTTGCCTTTGTCTTATCTTGTCTTTCTTTATTGTTGCGAGGTTGGAAGATCAGATAGCAGTTTGGAAAATATATAATTATGGTTTGGTTTGTCCAGTAGCTATATGCTTATTACGTCTTCTAAACATTTGTGGATCAAATTCTATAATATAAAATTGGTCGATAGCAACTAGCAAATTACATCTTGATGAAACTTCTTGTACTTCACTATCTAAAACTAAGCAAACCTGTTTCTATCCCAACAATTAAAAAATTACAATAATAAAAGATTAATCAAATCCTACTTGTGATTTTTTTTAATGGAAAATGTCACTTCTAAGTTTAAACATATTAATACATAAGAAAGTTTCTAATGGTTCAATAAAAGATTTAGAGTTTAATTTCCACCTACACCAAAAACCGATTAACGTCTTGGTCTAATAATAAATAAAGCAATCATTAAAAGCGGATAGTTGAAACTCTATAAAAATAAATTTTTAAAAAAAGTGCTAATGTAAATAAACAACTGAAGCCAGTAACACACAAGTGTGTTTTATATGTTTTTTGCACAAAGGTCATTCGTTCATATTTGTATGGAAAAAGAAAGAGAAGATAATTACTTGCATATTATTGTTTTATATGTTGTATGCACAAAGGTCCTTTGTTCATATTTGTATAGCATAAGAAAGAGGAAGATAATTACTTGCATAGGTTTATTGCTGGTTTTTCCTCTCTCTCTCTCTCTCTCTCTCTCTCTCTCTCTCTCTCTCTCTCTCTCTCTCTCTCTCTCTCTCTCTCTCTCCAGATTTTCGGACTATGAACTATGAAAAGTTTATGTGTACGAAACTTCCTCTCTTTCTCTTTATTTTTTTTTCCTTTAATTGCTAATCAACTTCATTTTTACAAATTCAGGAAAAAAAAATAATTACAATAAAACTCCATTTTAACAAAAACAACCCCAGACATCAGAAATTCAAGGCAAATCGCACTAGAGAAATTTAAGCTTGCTAAGTTCCACTATTTTCTTTAGTATAGAACTCACCAAGAATATTATCCTCTGTGGATAAATAACGCCAGTCACAAAAAATGCCAACAACAAAAATCCATGGGCATCTCATAATTTAGCCTTTTCTTCCCTTTCTGCTGAGTATGGAGGCATTGACAGCTCATTTGTCAAATGTTTTGTTGTGAAATAGATGTCACATTTAGTAATGCCATAGTTTTTTGTTTCACAATTTACAAATTAATAAGTTGTATTTGAATCCAGCAAAAAAAAATTGTGATTGATGAATAATAAATCCCCATTCACAACTCTGATTTAGTACCAATCACCTCATATTATCACGAAACCAAAGAGATGAAAAACTTTATTTTCATTAATTAGAATCAATGAGTACAAGATGTATATATATACAAGTGTGAACACTGAGTAACTACCTAATAGAACTAACAGACTTGGAACCACCTACACACGTGCTAGCTACAATAATAACAGACTGTCTCACGTGTCTACACTTAAGAGCTTCTAATTAACAGCTAAACTACATGCCGTATATACAAACACTCTAATACAAAAATTGTCGTTTTACTACTCTGTGCTTAAGGCTTTGTTCCTTGCTCTTGCATATGATCTGATATGCTTCTGATCTGATAGTTTTAGCTTCTCATCTTTACTTTGATACTCCCCCTCCAGAGCAGCTGGTGTATGTATATTAATCATTCCTATCTTACAAGTAAGATTTGAGAATTGATTAAACCCAAGGCCTTAGTGAGCATATCAGCCAATTGACAATTTGTTCTAATATGATTCAATTTGATTACCTTTTCCAAAACCTTATCCCTAACCACATGACAATCTATTTCTATGTGCTTTGTCCTCTCATGGAAGACTGGATTAGAACCAATATGAAGGGTTGCCTGACTGTCACTGAACAACAAGGCCTCTCTTTCATGATGCACTCCAATGTCGTTGGGGAAATATAAAATCCACACTATCTCACAGGTTGCAACTGCCATGGATTTGTACTCAGCTTCTACTGGGGGCCTTGAGACTGTTGATTGATTCTTGGACTTCCAAGACACCAAAGAATCCCCAAGAAAGATGCTATACCCAGTCACAGACCTCCTAGTATCAGGGCATGCAGCCCAATCTGTATCTGCAAACCCTTTTAAATGCAAATCTATGGTAGCAAAAAACATAAGCCCCATTCCTGGTTCACTCTTCAAATACTACAACAATCTATGTGTTGCATCCAGGTGTGGCCTTCTTGGTTTGGACATAAACTAATTAAGCTTGTGGACAACAAATCTAATGTCAGGTCTTGTAATTGTTAAGTACAAGAGCCTTCCTACCAGCATTCTGTAGTGACTAGCATCCTTGAGCTTTTCTCCCTCAAACCTGCTCAATTTTAGATTTTTCTCCATAGGAGTTTTAGCACACTTACATCCTAGTAATCCATCATCATTAAGCAACCCAAGGGTGTACTTCCTTTGACAAAGGGCAATGCCTTTGTCTAATCTAGCAACTTCCAAACCAAGAAAAAACTTTAAATCCCCCAAATCTATTAACTTGAACTTATCATCTAGCATGATCTCAAACCTATCAACTTCAGCCTTGTCATTGCAGGCTATTAAGACATCATCCACCTACACGAACAGAATCATGAAAACATCACCATGCTTTCTTGTAAACAAAGAATAATCAGCTTTGGACTGAATTAAGCCAAGCTGAATTAATGTGCTTGAAAACTTGGCAAACCATTGCCTAAAAGCTTGCTTGAGACCATAAAGGGACTTGTTGAGCTTACAAACAACCTCCCTCTGGCTGTGAAACCCTTGTGGAAGAGACATATACACCTCTTCATCCAAATTCCCATGTAAAAAAACATTATTAACATCTAATTGACTAAGAAACCACCCTTTGATGCATGCTACAACAAAATGTATTTTTAGCGACGAAAATTAGTGAGGAAATATTTTTTGTCACTAAAAATATAGATTTATCGACGAAATATGGATTTCATTGCTAATAATGAAAAAAATTATAACATTTAGCAATGAAAAGTAATTTTTCGTCACTATTGATGATCTAAAATATGAGCGTCAAAGGGGAAAATTGTGGCAAGAAATTAATTAATCTATAGCAACGAAATATTTTGTCACTAAAAGTTGAAATTTTTAGTGACGAAAGATTTCATTACTGTAGGTATTGCTATGAATAGTATTAGCGACGAAAATCATTTCGTCGCTAAAAGGGAGCATTAGCGACGAAAAACTATTGTCGCTAAAAATATTCACAGAAAATAGGTTTTTCATTTCATAGTTTTACCAACAAAATCATAATTCGTCACTAAAAGTATGTTATAGTGACAAAATCTGAATTTCGTCGCTAAAAATATTCACAGAAAATAGGTTTTTCATTTCATAGTTTTAGCGATGAAATCATAATTCGTCACTAAAAGTCTGCTATAGCGACGAAATCTAAATTTCGTCGCTAAAAATCGTAACAAAATTCGACTGAATGTATGCTATAGCGACGAAATTATATTCGTAGCTAAAATTCGTAACAAAATCTGGCTAAAAGTATGTTATAGTGACGAAATTATATTCGTCACTAAAGAGTACAGCTTAAATTTCAGCAAAAAAATTCTCCTTTCCCACATAAAATTTCATTTCTCCCACCCACTCATTTAAAAAAATTTCACCCCTCCCTCTCTCATTATCACTCACTCCCTAACACAAACACAAACTCAAATCCACACATCTCTCTATCTCTCTCTCTACCAAGTCTCTCCTCCCTCTTGGTCTCTTGGTTAGTTTCTACTAGATTTTTAGTCATCAAATAATTATCCATGGTTTGACTTCTCCTAACATGAATCTAACTAAAATCTCAATGACCCACCTTCTAATATCTTTGGGTTTTTATCCTATATTGTTAGGATTGCTCTTTATGTTGTGGGTTTGTTTTAGAAGTAGTTTGTTGTGTTTGTTGGTACATTTAAAATCTTATTGGAGGTTTTTAATTTAATAGAGTGAAATGGCTTTTGTTGTTTGGCAACTATGTGAGTTAGGTTTCTTATGAAATCATTTGGGTTTTTGACTTATATGGGAGATTGGGTTAATTTTAGGAAAAGGGTTTCCTTGCATTTTGAAATGTCTTTGGCATATAAGGTTGTGATTGTGGTGTTAACTATAAATTTGTGCAAAAATATGAGCATGTGTCTTTTGCTTACCAAGTGTTTGACAAATTGCCTATATGAGTTATGAAATAGATTTTGTTGTTTGGCAACCATGTGAGTTGGGTTTCTTGAGAAATCGTTTGGGTTTTTGATTTATATAGGAGATTGGGCTAATTTTAGAAAAAGGGTTTCCTTTCATTTTGAAATTTCTTTGGCATATGTGGTTGTGATTGTGGTGTTAACTATAAATTTGTGCAAGTAATATAAGCATGTCTTTTGCTTACCAAATGTTTGATAAATTGTCTATATGAGTTATGAGATTGAATTACTTGACTTGTCTTGTGATGATTGTTATATTAGGTTATGGGTTGTAATCCTAGTTTTTTATATGTACTAACACATGTAGCTTTAAGGGTTAATCAAGTCTCAAAGCTTTTGGCATTAGGTTAAAATTATAGTATTTTTCTTTTGTGACTTTATACAGATTTGAGTCAGATGCACTATATGATTTTTAATAAATTATAGAAAAATTATTTTGAACTGAATTTTTTATGGTACATACTAGACATATAAGGGTTTCTCTATATTTAATTTCAAGTTTTTTAAATAAAACTAAGTGGACCAAAAAAAATTTTAAAAAGAGCAGACCTGTTGCAAATTTAATTAGAAAGTATGATTAGAATGTTGAGACTATAAGGAATTTATTACAAACTTTTGTTGTGTGGTCTATCTTGTAAGTTCATATATGCTTTCTTTGAGAAGTGTTTTACTTTGGCTAATTTTATCATGGTTTAGTAATGACATGCTTTGTATTAAGTTGGTAAATGCACATTGTTTGTGGTAGGGAAATAAAAGCTTTTGGTTGTGTTAAAGCCTATAAGTTTCTTGTATGCTTGCTTGGTTCCTATTTGGGTAGGGTATTCGTCTTAGGATGGTAAAGTTAGGCTTTAGGGCATTAAGTTTTGATTGAGTTATATTTGTTGATTACTTTTTTTTTTTCAATACTTGAAGCATTTGGAGGTCTTGGTGGTATGGATTGGTGAGTATATGATTATTTGATGGTTTGGGTGCTATGAACTTGTTTTAAAACAAATAGGTAATGAAGTGTTAACCATGAAAGTTTAAGGGCTTTGAGGTTTTGCTTTTTGCACATAAAGTGCTTGATATATTACCTCAATGAGTTATGAAGTTGGGTTTAATTGTTTGTTGTTGATTATTTAATTTAAACTTGGACGTGTGATATATATATATATATATATATATATATATATATATATATGCATGTATATGTATGTTTAACATGTTCAATTTATTCTTCAATTTGCCAGGTTTTTCGTTACAATCTTTACTAAAATGGCCAAATTTGCCACAGTTAAAGCATTTACCTTTACCTGATCTTTGTTTATCATGTTTTTTAAAAGCAAATTTATTTTTAGCATAAAAATCATTAGGTTTAACAAAATTGGTTTTGTATCTTTTATGTTTTTTGTAACTTTTGTAAACTTTATCATGTTTACTTTTTCCTTTTTGCCTGGAAGGGGCAATAGGTTCCTCATACTAGGAAAAGACCCTGTATACAAATCGTTGTTATATTGTGGTTTCTGCAACCAATATTCCACTTATCATGAACATGAATGTAATGATGATCCTCCATGGGATCCTTGTCCCTCGTGGGATCCTTACGAAGGCTACCATAAACTGTTTATAGAATTCAACAGTTTTAGCATTTATTTAAATAGGACGAGCTTTAGTAGGAATATTCTTTTCACTAAAATCTTTAATATAAGGCAGGTCAACAATATGTTTCTCATTACAAAAAAACATCTTTTGTAATGAGAACAAGATGCTTTGACAATTGAATATTCATCCAATTATTTCTCTCCCATTTTGGCAGAGTACTGTAAAATCTAATAGATACAAAAGGACTTTCAGTTCCTGCAACAGCTTTTTGTATAATATCAGGGAATTGGCTAATTTGATCGTGACTCGTTAATTTTATAAGCCTAATAAAGCCAAATTCAAACATTTGGAAAAGCTAGAAAGGATTCATTTCATGTACTCTAAGACTATTCCTAAAGCATTTTTTTTTTCCATTCTGACCTTATGTGCGTATTATTAGGATCATTTGAGTGAACGAGATCAGGAGTGATCGTAACAAGATTTTTGAAACATTTGAACCAAAGATCTGGATCTCTGGTCATGGCATTGCCTGTACTTCAGCAGGGAAGTTGGCAACAACACTTCTTAGTACTGTTTGAGTCTTAAGACATAATCGAGCATAATCAGTGCCCATTATAGTCTTTTTATCCATTGAATGGACTTCCTCTTTGCCAAAGAGTTGACTAAGGAAGGTTTTAATATTAGGATTATCAGGATGCTCAGGATGGCTCATTTGAGTCTCATTTTTTGAAATAAGGTCAACAATGTAATTGGTATAAGTCTCATTTTGTGTAGTAAGATCAGCAAGATGGCCAGTACAGGCCTCATTTTGAACAGTAAGATTAACAAAGTGGTTTTCAAGTGCTCTCATGGCCTTCTTTAAAAGAGTATGTCAGTTCAATAGAAAGGCAGCTTGAAGGTTGTCAACAATGAATTTAATGGAGTCTGGAAGTTCACTAAAAGCTCCATTATGGAATTGTAATTCTCTAGAAAAAACTTCCTGCAAAGCAAATATTATGTTACCACTGGAATATGTCACCTCTGTAGGGACAAATTCCTGAAAGGATGTTGCACCGCTGGATTTTACTACAGAAGATGCGCCTTCACGCATTACAAAAGGTTGTCCCATTGGGAGCCTTTTGTCTTGAGGACAGCCCTTTGCCGGTGCTTTCCCCTTGTTCCTATTCTCTGCTGAAAAAGGCATTATATTCCACTTATTAATGGTATTGTTAATGTTTTCTTTTCCTTGCCAAGCAAGAGAAAATATATTAAAGCAAATGAAAATATTTTGAAAGCCCATAATATAGTATAAATTAGTTGTGCAAGACAACAGGCTCTAGAATGGTAATGATCCAACTTGGAGGAATTGGGATAGTGGAAAAACTTGACCTGGACATTGGTGATAAGATACCTAATCCACTCTAGGACCTTGTTCAGAGGTTTGTAATTAATAACAAGACGAGGAGTTGCTCTCTCAAGCTCAGCATTTTTCTAGACAACACAAGACCAGGGAGACTTGCTGTTCCTAATGAGTTTTTTCTTTAATAAATCATTAATTTCATTTTTACAAAACTCACCAGTTTCAGCATTCATTTGAATAGGACAAGCTTTAGTAGGAATATTCTTTTCATTAAAATCTTTAATATAAGGCAGGTCAAGAATATGTTTCTTCCTATGTCAAAAAGCATTAGGAATATCAGAACAAACATCATTCATCAATATTTTCTGAAAATTATCAATTTTGGATATTAATAATTTATCAGAAAGTTGTTCAACAATTTTCTTGTATCTCACTTCTTGCTTAAGGAAGTTAAGATGTTTAACTTTAGCATGAATCAAGCTTAAACCATCATCATTATCAATTTCAAATTTTGAAACAAATTTGAGCTTTACTTTTTGTCCAAAAGGATCAGTAGCGAGTCCATCATTTTCAACAATGAAAGGATACAAAGTAGCAATGAAAGGCAAACCAAGGATCATTTTATCAGTCATATTTTTAACAAGCACAGAAGGTATCTTGAAGTAGACATCATCATGGCAAACACGAGCATTGTTCAATTTATATTTGATTTTCATTTGTGTGCCATTAGCAGATACCAATCTTTGAGTAGATTTTTCAAAATATTTAGAAGGGATCAAACCTCCTTGAATACAATTAACATTAGCACCAGAATTAATCATGGTAATAGTATCAAAAGCATAATCATGTGAAACAACAATTTTGACTTCAGTAAACCATTTTGGAGGCATGATATGTTTAACAAGAGCAAGTTGATTATCAATCAAATTAATCAAAATATTATCAGAAACATTACTAGAAGGAGGAGCTTGTTGAGTGGATTCATCTCCATCTTCTTGCTCATCAAGATCATTATCAGACTGGTTTATATCCAGTTTTTTTTTATCAATTTTAAGAATTAACAATTCTTGTTTAAGATTAACATTGTCACTTTTAATAGTTTTGACATCATTTTTTAATTGAATTATTTCTTGTTTAACAGTAGCAATTTCACGTTAAAGGTCGTTGATAGTTACTTCTTTGGTTTTATTTTTATTAAATCTTTCCAAAGTTTCTTCAAAGCTTATTGTTGCTTTGGGTTTTTTAACAGTTTTATCTCTTGTTAAGTTTTGCTTAAACTTGCCAAGAAATTCTTTTTGCAAATTAGGATTTTCAATTTTACTTATTATGGTTAATAACAAGTTATCTTGTTCATCTTTTTTAGTTAACACATTAATAGATTTTATAGCATTACAACATAAATCTCTGTAACCAATTTTAACATTAGGAGAATCAGAGGTATCACTACAAAAGTGATAAGCAGAATCGGATGAGGAGGAGAAATCTTCCTCAAAAGAATCAGTCACATCATTAGAATCAAGAATTTGAAATAATTCTTTTTTATCGTTATCATCATTAATGTTTAACATGTTCAATTTATTCTTCAATTTTCTAGGTTTTTGGTTACAATCTTTACTGAAATGGCCACATTTGCCACAGTTAAAGCATTTACCTTTACCTGATCTTTGTTTATCATGTTTTTTAAAAGCAGATTTATTTTTAGCATAAAAATCATTAGGTTTAACAAAATTGGTTCTGTATCTTTTATGTTTTTGTAACTTTTGTAAACTTTATCATGTTTACTTTTTCCTTTTTCCCTAGAAGAGGCAATAGGAGGTAAATCATATTGTTTACAGAAATTACCCATTTCATATTTAGTTTTCTTTTTATTTTTTAAGTGTTGTTTTAATAGTTTTTTTTTTATCATTGCACATATTAATTCCAAGTTTTTTAATAGTACTAAAAATATCACCATAAATTAAATTATCATAGTCAATAGAATCATTTTTACCAATCAATTCTTGTTTTACCTGTGAGGAAAGATAGAAGGCAGACCATCAATAAACCTCTCTTTCCAATAAGGGTTCGTGGAATCATTCCGGAGCATCACTCTTGAAGTAAACACATCTTGATACCATCTGTAATCAGACATAATAGGGCATCTCAAATTATTCAAATAATCAGAAATTCGAGATGAAATATTAGGTGGGGTATCAACGAAATGTTTAAGAATAGTATAGACCAAGGTATTGACACCATCAGAAATACCTCGGCCAATATCTTCATCAAAAATAGGCATGCCTTCATTATCTTTTTTAACAGAATGTTTAATAGACTCTCTAGATTCTTCTATAAGATGTTTATCTCACCATCCTCGAAGAGTACCAGAAAAACCAGTAACAAGTAAGTTAACAACATCAAGGTGATCAAGATCATTGTGGTTATTCATGTATGCAATGGCAACCATAGACATGTGAGCCAGTTTGTTAATAATTTCTTGTTCAGATAAACCATCAATATTTCATTCATAAAGCTTTTCAGCACAGACAGAAAATTGAGATTGAAAGGGTCTTTCTTCAAATTACATATCAGGAGGAGTAAGTTTTGAATACCAGTTTTTTGTAAAAGACATGAGATTGGGTTTTCCAACAAATCTTTTAACTTCTGGTATACCATCATCAAAAACATTTTTGTAAAAAACAGAAGATAATGAGTCAGAATCTGTGTTTTCTTCGAAAACAATTTCTTTTTCATTTCTTGAAATAGTACAAGCAGTACTTCTAGAGATAGAAGTTTGCTCGGTTTTAACTTTTAAATTAGCAAGTATTTTTTCAACCTTGTCAAGTGTTGTACTCTGAGAAGCAACCTTTTCAAGAGTTTTACTTTGAGAAGTTTTGAAATTAATTTTCTCTCTTTGACTGGGTAAATCAATCAAAGGTTTCTCAAGTTTTGAAATAACAGGTTTTTCAACAATTTTTTCTTCAATACGGTCAAGCTGTTGACCAATGACATGTAAAGATTCATTACTAAATTGTTTTGTTCAATAATACTAACAATAGGAGTTTTATTATCAGCAATTTTGAAAGGGGAGGCTTTCACCTCAGCTTTTTGGTGAGTTATCAAAACAGTTTCAAGGGGAGGATGACTAGACCGAGCAACAGTTTTGTCTTCCTTAACAAAATTTGATTTTCTTATTACGTTCAAATAATTAGTATGAACTTCATCTTTTGAAACATAATAATTTTCAAGATAATCAAAAACAAAATATGTTTTCGCATCAAAATCATTTTTTCTTTCCATTTCCTTTTGACTTTGTCTTTTTCGGACTGAGCAAAAGTATTTTGGTATTATTTTCATTTACTTCTGCTTTCGGGCAACATAAACTCATTATACAAAGCAACCATATCATATTCAAAAGGTTCGAGTCTGGTTAGAACTCTCAATTGGCTTTGGAAAATAAGGGTTTCAATAGGTGGAAAATCAGATCCTAAAGGAGCATCAGATTTTGCATCATCTTCTTCTTCATTAGCATTTCTACCAATTGTAGATAAGCATTGCTAGTTTGAGAGTTGTTGCTCACAACTCCTTTTAGCTTTAGTTGAATAATAAGCATTGCTAGTTTGAGAGTTGTTGCTCACAACTCCTTTTAGCTTTAAATCAGGCTTTTCAAAATTCTTTTTCAAAAACTCATCAACATCATGATCTCTTTTGACAAAACTTTTAGATCCAGCAAAGGAATGTCTTCCTTCGTTGATTCTCAAAGGTTTGTTCTCAAAACATTTGTTATCAACAAAACTTATTTTAACAGTAACATTAGCAAATTGTTAAATATGAGTAAGATCAAGTTCATCAAAAAAAGGTTTAACAGGTGGAGTTTCACGTTCCAAAGTCCATTCTTTAGGAAGAGTTATGTCTTCCCATTGAATTATTTTGGGGAAGCGGATCTTAGCATCAGGGGTGGAATATTAGATTAACATGGTATTACCAGCAGGATCTCTGCCTCTGGAACAAGGACTTAATTGAGAACCAAGCAGTTGGTGATAAATGCTAGAAATAACAGCAAAAGGCTTACTGCCTTCATCCATATCATAATCAAATGTCAATATGTTCAATGTCAAAGCTTTAACAATATTAGGATCATCTAAAGCAAGAGCATGATCAAGATAACAATCAAAGTAAGTAGGATCATCATATAAAGAAGCAATAATCATACCAAGAATATTATCATTAAATATTTTAAATCTAGCATCACATAAACATATAAGAGTAAAAGCATTAATACCTTTTCTTGTTAAAGGTTTAATAGCAACTTGAACAAGTCCAATATGTAAATATTTGAGTTTCTTAGTCATGAAATCATTAATATTTTTTCTAGATAATGAACAACATATTTCATGAGATCTAGAGATAGAAAAAGTTTGTTCAACAGTTATAACTCTATATTCAGAAAAAACAGTATTTTCAGACCAATTAAGTTCATAAACAGATTTAGTGGAAACCTTAGGGATATTCCATTTACGGAAATCAGGGTACTCACTTTTTTCTACAGTGTGATCTTCTTCATTCACAATATCAGGAGAACAACCAGTCCTGGAACTAACAGAGGAGTTGGATCTCCACATCCTAATCATAACTATCCTAGTTATAACACTCAATTATCATGTTTTTCTCACAACTGTTGCATTTTGTAACACATACCGTAACCAACCATATTCCTCTCATGCCCTCACGCTCTCCTGGCTTCACAAGCCTTACTATTCGGATCTGGGACTTCACTTTACAACTACGGTGGTGCCAACGACAATAAGAAGGAACACAACAACGAAGTATCACAAGATCGGGTAGACACAAACAGAATACAACCACACTATTAGCGGCCAACAATATGTTGCCGTTGGGATGAATATTCAACCGTCAAAGCATCTTGTTCTCATTACTCCAAAAGATGTGCCTTCACGCATTACAAAAGGTTGTCCCGCTGGGAGCCTTTTGTCTTGAGCCTTTTCCCTTGTTCCTCTTCTCTGCTAAAGAAGGAATTATATTCCACTTATTAGTGGTATATATATGTATGTATATGTATATGTATATGTGTGTGTATATATATATATATATAAAGTTTGGGAAATCTGAAATTTTTTTAAAATTATTTTGCTCTAGAGGTGAGTATGTGATACTTTGATGGTTTGGGTGCTATAAACTTGTTTTAAAACAAATTTGTAATGAAGTGTTAACCATGAAAGTTTAAGTGCCTTGTAGTGTCTCTTCTTTCTCTTGGCTTTTTGGTTTCTTGCAATGGGATATTTAGCTATCAACCTGCCCTACAAACTTTTGCCTTCTCCCAACATGATTCCAAGGTAATTTTTCTTGATTATTTGTCTCTATGATTTATGAGTTTTGGTTTCTTGATTTGTTGTTGTGGTATTTGTTTACATGAGATAAAGGGTTTCATTCCATGTTTTTAATATTCTTTAACATGTAGTTATAATGTGAATAAAGTATCAAAGCATTTGGGCTAGTTTTAAAAATATAGCTATTTTCTTTTAGGAACATAAATCTGTCAAGGGGAAATTTGAGTCAGCTGCAATACGTGATTTTTAATAAATTATAGAAAAATTATTTTGTGCTGAATTTTTTATGGTACATACAACACATATAAGAGCTTATCCCTATCTAATGTCAATTTAATTAGATAAATGGACCAAACAATTTTTACAAAAGGGCTGACTTGTTATGTAGTGAATCTTTCAAGGGAAAATTTGAGTCAGCTACAATACGTGATTTTTAATAAATTATAGAAAAATTATTTTGTGTTGATATTTTTTTATGGAACATACTACACATATAAGAGCTTATCCCTATTTAATTTCAAGTTAATTAGATAACTTTCATGGACCAAACGATTCTTACAAAAGGGTTGACTTGTTATGTAGTGAATCTAAAAGTATGACGAGTATGTTGGAATTTTGTGGAATTTTCTTGAAACCTTTGTTGAGTGGGTTGGCTTGTAAATTCCTACGTTTTCCTCAACATGTGTTTTACTTAGCTAATTTTAATAATGGTTTGATTTAATCACTTGCAGAAGCGTATTAAAATGTTTTGGTTGTGTTATGGTCCTTTGGATCACTTTTTTTTTTTTTTTTTTTTAATGGCAATTGATTTTGTTTTAAATTTGAAATTTTTTGCTTTTGTGCCTTTCTGATTGACTTAGATTTGATGGGTCATTGTGATAAAGCTTGACTTTTGCTTGTTTATGTGGGAATTTAGTATAAGTTCTTGAATTGTGTTAGATCTGATAATTGGGACTATTTTTTATTTGTCTTTGTAGTCTATGGCTCTATGCATTAATGCCCAAATTGGGTTTTTGTTGTTTACTTTAATTGAATCATAGAGTAAATGATTTAGTTCTAGCAAATATGTGGTAATTGAATTATGCAATGTGAGGTTGACAGCCAAATTGGGTTTGAAGTTTGTGTCTTGGATGAACATATATATATATATATATATATATATACATACACAAATATTCAATAGAGATGTTTCTTGTAACATAGTTAATGTTTTTACTTTACAATTTTAATGTAGTATTGTTTTTACATTTGTGCAGAATTCTTATTGTGGCCTTTAGGGCATTTTCTTTTGGCACTACTTAAAGACGTTTGATAACATCTTCTTTTAGCCCTTAGTATTTTATGTTATTGTATGTTATACGTTTTTAGACCCCTTAAACACAACCAGTTTAACCTAGTTATTTAGCCAAGTGATTAACTTAGGTAAATTATACAGATCTAGGTTAACACAAATAAATCATATCATGCAAAGTAACGAAAATATAAATAACACAATAATATGATGATCTAAAAAAACTAAAATCGGTAAAAAACCTAGGGATGATTTAACCTAGCTATCATCAAGGTAAAATTGAATCCACTATTAAAGAATTGAAGTTTACACAATAATGACTAAGACCACTAACATCCTATTGCTACCTCGAGTTGGAAACTTACTACCACGATCACGTGACAGCTCCGAGTTCACAGACTACTTCTTTCTTGGATTCCTAGCAAGCACAAACACTCCTGCTTGTATATTCTTAAGCGCTTGATTACAGCAACTGAATGATCATCAAGTTCTTGATATAATCTTGATCTTTGATAACCCTAAGTATGTGTGAAGACACACACCTCTAGATCTCACAAAAGATTCACAAACACAGCATCAATAACTCCTAAAAAACGTGGCTAGGGTTTTCCCTTTTATACCTAGGGCAAAACATAAAACCCTATACGTAAAACAGGCTTGGGCTGAGTTGGAAAATTCTGCAGAAAAATAATCTGCACGACTTTCGATTGGTCGAGTCTAATTCTCGATTGATTGAGCCAGGAAAAATTACACAGTAAATTCTGCAGCAATTCAATTCCAACTTTACATAAAAGACACATACTTTAAGCACGTCTAAACAATACTAAAACATTTTGATCATGCTTTGCCAACATTACAAATTAGTGTTCTAATATATTTAAACCCAAAGGTCTTAGACCCCTTTGGCAATCCGTGACAAAACACAAACATAACAAAATGCTCAAAGTTTACATATAAATAGCCCATCATAACAAATTCAACCTAACTACTATCCATTAGTTGCAAGTGTAGACAGCAGCACGACTGACTCAACTTGTATATTCCTGTAACACTTAACAAATACATAAATGTATGTGTGGAAAATAAAAGTAAACAGCATAACTTCTTGATTTCACATAAACATAAACTTCAAGACATATATCAAGAATAACCTCATGTATATAGATCAATAAACAATGTAGCATAATATGAAACAAGGAACAGATAAACAAAACAAAGTATCTCCCCCTATCATGGACAACCTAATCACAAACATCATGAGCCAAAAAGGTAAATACAGAGTGAAGCACCTAGATACAATCTAAAAACTGCATAGCTCCAAACAATACAAAATCTCCCCCTAACAACAAAAAACACTCTCTACACCAAATGCACTCTCCCTTTTTGTGACGAATTGCCAAGGGCACTCACTCATCATCAAAAGGAGGTGGCGGTCTAATACTCTCCAAATCTGCTCGTAAAGCACGAAACTCATCAAACATGTCCACCAATAGCTGTCCATGCGCTGCCTGAACGGTCATGACAGTCTCCAACATACGTCGAATGTCTGAATCATCTGAAGTAGAAGGCAGAGGAACATCAGCAACAGCAGCAACAACAAGATCGACAGACGCCTCAGCAGAAGTATCACCTATAAAGAAGGGAGGAGGAGGAGGTACGACAATCGAAGACTCAACCCTAGGACGTTTAGAGCTTGCTCTTAACTGAGCAGCCCTCTACCTAAGAAAGGTGGCACCTATAGGAGTGATAATATGAACATGCTTAGATGCGGGAAACTTCTCTAAACCAAGATGTCAAAGAATATGGTGAATAAAAACGGGAAGAAAAGTGCATGAGTAATAGAACTACTCCTATAAATCTCGTTCAAAGAATGAATAAACAGATGAGGAAAGCTGATAGCAGCATCAGTAACAAGGGTATACAAAAACACACATCACTCAATCGGGCTAGTGTGCAAATGAGAGATAGGCCACAAGGAATGACAGTAATCCGAAAGAAAAGATAGTGAACCTCAGAGAACTCAGCAGTGGTGATCTGAGGATCAAAACCCCACTGGATAGAAGACCTAGTGATGTAAGACATGATGTCGTCTAGGGGAGGAGACTCATCATAAGGGTAGATAAGATATTAAACAAGAGGCACCCCAAGAGCAGCAGCCACTATCGAAGGGGTAATAGTGTACTCATCACCATGAATCCAACTCCTCACAAGAGTATCGACATCATAGGAGTGGACAGAGAGGTTCGAATAGAACTCTCTGATCAAGGTAGCCGAAGGGGGGTGAGAAATATCTAACAAAGGTAACCAACCCCTACGCCCAAACTTCCTCCTAATCTCGGGATCTAGCTCATCTAAAAGAACCTCTCTCTCAGCCCAAATGTTCCTCTTAAGGTTAAGTGTCTCAAAGGTCTCTTAGTGTTTCTCACTTAAGAATCTCTCACTTTCAAATGATGGACCAGAAGAAGAAGAGGATTTCTTGTTGGCTCTAGTTTTCCTAGGCATGATGCTAAGGAAAGAACAAGACAAACAGAAAAGAACCAAAAACAAGAAAGTACAAGGGCAGACTGCAAGTTAGCACAAAACAATATAGAAAATAACAATCTATATGATGCATGAACAGTGTAAGCAAATGATGCATGCTCTAATGCAATGAGAATAAGTTCAATACAACTTTAAAATCACAAAATTGGCTTGAGCCTAGAGTTTATATCAAAAACCCCAAAATTTTGAAAAACCACTTGTACAATTTTCAAGAAATTGACCAATTGATCATTAACCAAGATAGAGAACACATTAAAATGATCAAATTAATCAATCCAACAAGACAATTTCATCAAATTAAACTCAATTGAACAAAATCCCCAAATCAGATAGTTTCAAGCCCTAGAATTTCCAATTTTTCACAAAACTCCAAAATTGATCAAATTAATTCACATAAAACAGTTGTATATCATCCCACACAAAAACCCATTGATCAATTATGAAAGAAAAAGCTTAAAACATCAAAAACCCCAATTTTTCTTAGGTTCGAAATTCCCTTCTAAATGCATGATTTAATGCATAAAAAATGAAAATAAATGAAAAAGGAAGGGTATAAAGGTCTTACCGGCCTTAGAGGACAAAAATCTTGCAAAAGAATTGGAGGAAAACGACAAAAATCTTGATTGGGAGCTTGGACAAATCGAATAGAGAGATAAAAGAGTTTGAAAAAGTTTGAAAAGTGATTGAACATGAGAAAACTCATGATTTTAAAAAATCTCTATACGATTTTCGACTGATCAAAAGTTAGGTTCGATTGATCGAAAATACCTCCGATTGATCCAATAGAATTTAATCGCAACAGACAGTGGCTGACCAAAAATTTAATTGCAATTTCGATTAGTAGAGAAATAGCTTCAATCGATCGAAATTCCAGAAAAAACAGTTATTTTTTTAAAACAAATCATTTTTATGCTGAAACTGCTCAAAGCAAAGAATTTAATGAATAAAATGCATGAGTATAAGATAGAACGCTTTTCAAAAACACATGATTTAAGCCTAGATTTTCCAAAAATTAAGATTTTCACTCAGTTCACCTTAAAATCTCAAACTTCATAACACTTTTGGCATTTAAATTCAAGGAAGTTTCAATCTTGGATGGCCAACACTAAATCACACACAATAACATGTACAATGTTTAGCAAAAAGAAACTCGTGTAGTGTGTGCAACTAGCAAAAACTTGAGAGACATGTGAGGTGATTTGTGAATAGTAATTAAGCACAATTTCTACAAAATCTATCACATACATTTAAAAGAGACTGTCCCTCAAAAAGTTACATCATATAACTCTCATATCTCCGAAAATAAAAGCTTGCCATCATGTAAGTTTCTTGATTTACCTCATAATGTACACACCAATTTTATGTGATTAGAAACTTATTAAGAATATGCTGGGATAATGTACACACCAATTTTAATTAATTGATTTAATTAATCCAAAAATGTACACACCAATTTTAGCATTTAAACTGAGGCTACACCTTATGTTCTTTTTGTGCATATGCTACACTTTCTCGAGCATAAAATCTTACAATATGTACTAAGGTGTTCGTGATTGGCTAGTAAACAGTGGTGAGATGGTTATTTATACATTTCTCATTAAGATCAAGTCCGACAATCAAAGGCATCTGATTTCAAGATCAAGATCATGTGATCAAAAACTATAAACATCTTCCCACACAACATGCACTACAAATCTCAAACTAGTAAAGTGCAATAAAATAAGCTCATCCAAGCTAAACAAGATACATAAACATGCTATGTAAAGATAATATGGCCAACCTTGATATCAAATCCAAAAAAACAATGCAAAACACATTTTGCTTCGCTTTTCTTTTCTTTTCCTTTTTTTTTTATTTTTTTATTTTTGATGAAAATAACAAAAACAACCTAGAATGAAAATCATAAATGTTATGCAATGCAAATCCTAGAAAAGCAAAGAAAACAAAAAATAAAAAAGCCAAATAAAATGGTCACAAAGAGTAAAGCAAAGAAGCACAAGGACCATGTCAGAAAGGCTCACTTAGATTGAGTCTTTTGCATCCAAAGCTTTTTAAATGCACCTTGAGCATTGGAGTTCTTATTCACATTAGAATGATTTCCAACTCCAGAATTGGAATAAAGGTTTAAAACCTTTACCAACTTACCAATAAGTACCATAGGATCTTGTGCTTGAGGCAAAGGTACTTTTGGTTTATTTGCTCGCTTAGCAGCTTGCAACTTGAAACAGTTTGGATGAATTTGCCTAGACTTTCCACAAAAATGACAAACCCATGCAGGTCTATCATGCAACTTACCCTTAGAAGGATTAGAAGTCTTAGGTTTGGACTCTTGAAGATCAACCCTAATCTTTCTAGGTGGTATGAGTTTTACAAGTTTGACAACCTTACACACAGAGGGCTTAGAAGAAGGAACAAAGTTTGTAAAGTGTATTTTAGAAACAAAGATGCTTTCTACAAAACCTAGCCCAGTTTTTTCTGAAGGAGACTTTTGAACACTCAGCATATGATCAAGTTTGGAACTAGCAGACCTATTAGTTTATTCTCTAGCAACAGACAAATTATGTTCCAAATTCTTAACTTTATCAAGTAAAAGCGTGTTCTCAGTCTTTACATTATTCAACAATTCATTAGCATCAAACAATTTCACAAGCTCAAGAGATGCAATTTTCCTTATACCTAGATCAACATTCATAGCATCCTTCACAACAGCAAAGTTTATTATAGGTTTCTTGAAGATCTGCATCCTCAGAGAGTTCTCCATTAGAAGGGTTCACCTCAACAACAACACTTTCATCAACTACAGTAATAGCAGTGAAAGCAATGAAACTTCCATCCTCATCACTACCAGACTCGTTGTCAAAAACTTCATCATCACTAAGGGTTACAGCCATAGCCTTATCCTTAGACATCAAGTATGTAGGACATTCAGATTTCACATGACCATACCCTTGACACCTAAAACATTGTTGTCCCATAAAATTGTTAGAATGTTGACCTACTTTTTCTTTAGGTTTTTCAGTGTTATTAACCTTAGTGGGATCATTCCTCCTAAAATTTCTAGGTTCAACAATGTTCTAACCTCTTGCCCTTCTGTTGTTATTTCTAAGAAAGTTTCTAAAGTTCTTGGCAAGATATGCAATCTCTGTAGTAGTGAGTTCATCATCAAATCCACTCACATCAACATTTTCAATAGACTTAAGAGCCATTGATTTGGATTTGCTAGTCTTAGGTAAGTCCAACTCATAGGACTGAAGAGATCTTACAAGTTCATCAACAGGGATGGAGTCCACATTCTTGCTTTCAGTGATGGCAGTCACTTTGGGTCTAAGTCCTCAGTTAAAGATCTAAAAATCTTCCTAACAATTTTAAGTTAATCATAGATTTCACCCAGATTATATGCAGAATTAATAATATCATTAAGTTTAGCATAGAATTCATCAAAAGATTTATCATCAAACATCCTAATGCTTTCAAATCTAGTAGTTAATTACTGCAACTTATTAATTTTAATTGTCTTTGTGTCTTAATGCACAGTCTGGAAGATATTCCAAGCAGTATGAGCAATCTCAACATTAGAGATTCTCTTGAATTCCTCCATAGAAACAGTATTAAAGATAGCATTCATGGCTTTGCTATTGAAAGCGGCTACTTCTTTCTAAGAAGTTTGCCACTCACTCACAGGAGTGGACTTTTCCCATCTGTATTCAACGGAGTTCCATTCTCTCTCATCAATAGATTTTAGGAATGCTTTCATCCTGACTTTTCAGTAAGCATAATTATTCCCATCAAAGTGAGGAGGAATAACAAGAGAGTGTTCGTGTTCGTGTTCGTGTTCCATGACAACTAAGGTCAAGGATCAGCTCAAAGATCAAAAGACCTTCAACAAAAAGCTACCCGCTCTGATACTACTTGTACGTTTTTAGACCCCTTAAATACAACCAGTTTAACCTAGTTATTTAGCCAAGTGATTAACTTAAGTAAATTATGCAGATCTAGGTTAACACATATAAATCATATTATGCAAAGCAGTTGAAATATAAATAACACAGTGATATGATGATCTAGAAAAACCAAACCAGTAAAAAACCTGAAGAGAATTTAACCTAGCTATCTTCAAGGTAAAACTGAATCCACTATGAAAGAGTTGAAGTTTACACAATAGCAACTTAGACCACTAACATTCTATTACTACCTTGAGTAGGAAACTTACTACCACGACCACGTGATAGCTCCGAATCCACGGACTACTCTTTCTTGGATTCCCAGCAAGCACAAGCACTCCTGCTTGTATATCTTTAAGCTCTTTATTGTAGCAACTGAATGATCATCAATTTCTTGACATAATCTTGATCCTTGATAACCCTAAGTATGTGTGAAAGCAAACACCACTAGATCTCACAAAAGATTCACACACATAGCATCAATAACTCCTAAAAAATGTGGTTAGGGTTTTCTCTTTTATACATAGGGCACAAAACATAAACCACCACACACCCTTAGTGCAATGGTTACTCTATAAGGATGAGTGCTTGTCGGGTGTGGAGGGTAAGAGACAGGGTTCAACTCTCGAGGAGAAAGTTTTATACACATATACGCTAAGATTAGGTTAGAGTATAAATTATATATATATATATATATATATATATATATATATAAAGCCCTTACATAAATTTAAACACATGAAAACAAAAACTCATATCCAAACTGACACACGAAATAAAGAGTCTAATACTAAGATTTTTTATGTACATTTTTTAAGGTTAGGTTTCATCTCACTCCCGAATTCAATGTTCAATTTGATTTTAAGTTGGGTAACCATTTAGGTATACACCAAGTGTTCGTTTAGCAAAAATTATTTTTGCCTACTTATTTTACTATTCAGTTTATTTTTTCTAGGAAAAAATGCAAAACTGACCCTCTAACTTTCACTGTTTTTCATTTCAGTCCTCTAACTTTCATTTTTGTCAATTCAGTCCTCTAACTTTCAATTTTTTGTCAATTCAAGTCGCTGTTACTATTTTGTTACTGCTGCCGTTAGACCCACCAAAACGACGTCATTTGGGCTGTGTTTTTTTTTTTTTTTTTTAATTCGGAATTAAAATAAGAAAAATCGAAAAAAAAAAAAATTTAAGGGGAACGACAGTTGTTGTTCCCCTTCCCCTAAAATCAAAAGAAAACCCAAGTACCCAAAATTTCTAACCCGTGAAAGTTTGAGAAAGAGAGAGAGTGAGCCGATTTGAGAGAGAGAGAGAGTTTGAGCTGATTTGAGAGAGAGAGAGAGAGACGGCGATGTATTTTTTGGTGACGCCGATGGTGTATGCGGTGGTGCCAGATCCGGAGGTGGTGGACAATCCGGACGTACCGAGCTACCAGCCTTACGTGCTCGGCCGGTGAGTGCCGCCGGCGTTGATACCTGGTGGAATCGAAGGATGAGGTGATGGAGGACGGGTCGGGCTCGGCGGAGCGGAGATCTGGAGCAGGTTCGAGACTGTTCTTCAAAGAGATGGTGGGGCGAAACTTCAAGTCCTATGCCGGCGAACAACTTGTCGGTCCTTTCCACAAGGTTAGGGTCCCTTCCGTTTGGATGCCGAGAAAATTGAGTGGAAAGATTTGAAAAAAAAAAGATTCAAAATTTCATTGAGTTTTGAAATATTTTTAGCTTGTTTTGTTTGTTTGGGACAATTAGAGCTTTTTAGGGGAAGGGGAACGACGACGTTGTTCCCCTTCTTTTTTTCTGATTTTTCTTATTTTAATTCTGAATTGAAAAAAAAAAAAAAAAAACGACGTTGTTTTGGTGAGTCTAACGGCAGCAGTAATAGAATAGTAACAGAGACTTGAATTGATAAAATTTGAAAGTTAGAGGACTGAAATGAAAAACAGTGAAAGTTAGAGGGTCAGTTTTGTATTTTTGCCTTTTTTCTACTATTCATGGGTTCCACTGCACTTTTTGGTACTATTCATAAGTCTTATTGTACTATTTTAGCTAACTTTTACTTTTATCTAAGGTACTTTCGGCAAAAAAATTTCAGTTTCAGCCAAATAAGCGGATCCTAAATAAACTCGAAGTTGCTTTAAGGTAGTTAGACCAGTGGTCCTAGTGGACAACTATCTTGCCGAACACCAGAGTTAACCATTATCTGATTAACCAACCATTTCTAAGTAGTACTTGCATGTGCAGCCCCAGTAGTGAGAAAATCAATAAAGATTTTGTGTGTAAAATCGTGAATTTTGCCTCACCCAATTTAATTATATTAAAAAAGAAGTCTAAAGATACAACAAAATATCACAATATTTTCACAATATCTTCATTTTTAGGATCCAAATAGATATTTATTTATTTTATTTGAGAGAAATGCTACATTCATAAAACTTTTAGAACAAATTTTAAATGATAAGTTATTATTGGTTTTAAACTGATAACATTGTTATTGTTATTGTTATTCTCAAGATATTTATTTTTAGTTGTGATTAGTCACAATGTCATATTTTATTATTTTATTTCGACTTGGAGGAAATTGATACTTCAATTTTTGTAAAAATATTGTGAAATTTGTTGTGTCAGTATAACAATATATATTCCAGCTTAAATAAATATTTAAAAGAAAAAAAAAACACAAATTGATTACTGGGAGAAAAAAAAAAAAAACTTTAAGCGCGGTAGAAATTAATGTTAAAATGTTGTGGACTTAGCATTTTTTTATTTATCTATAAGAAACTGAGATCTCAACAATTGTGAAAATATTGTGTTAATAATAAGTGTTGTAACATTTTTTCAAAACATTTATTTTCAGTTATGGTTAATCACAGTCTCATATTTTATTTTTTTATTTTGACTTGTAAGAAATTGACATGTCAATAATTATGAAAATATTGTGAAATTTGTTATTTCAGTATAACAATATATATGCTAGCTTACATAAATATTTCAAAGAAAAAAAAAACTTTAGGTACTATAGCTACAATGCCAGTTGAATAAACCAAAAGCACTATAGCTCCAGTGCTATCCATCAATAATAGCTTACTTATGATTTGCTGTGAAATTAATGTTAAAATGTTGTAGATTTAGCATTTTTTTTATTTCATATATAAAAAACTGAGATCTCAACAATTGTGAAAATATTGAGATAACAATAAGTATTGTAACACTTTCTCAAAATATTTATTTTCAATTATGGTCACAGTCTCTTTTTTTTTTTTTTTTTTTGGACTTGTAGGAAATTGATACCTCAATAATTGTGAAAATATTGTGAAATTTGTTGTGTCAGTATAACAATATATATGTCAGTTTATATAAATATTTAAAAGAAAAAAACAACACAAACCGATTACTAGGAAAAAAAAACACAAACCAATTACTGGGAAAAAAAAACTTTAGGCATGTAGAAATTAATGTTAAAATGTTGTGGACTTAACATTTTTTTTTATTTGATCTACAAGAAATTGAGATCTCAATAATTGTGAAAATATTGTGATAATAATAAATGTTATAACATTTTTTTAAAACATTTATTTTCAGCTGTGGTTGGCTACAGTCTCATATTTTATTATTTTATTTTGACTTGTAAGAAATTGATATGTCAATAATTGTGAAAATATTGTGAAATTTGTTGTGTCAGTATAACAATATAAATGTCAGCTTACATCAATATTTAAAAGAGAAAAAAACGCAAATCGATTACTGAAAAAAAAATGACTAACTAAACCAAAGCACTATTGTAGCTACAGTGCTACAGTGTATTGTGATAACAATAAGTGTTGCAACATTTTTTTTAAACATTTATTTTCAATTTTGGTTGGCTACAGTCTCATATTTTATTATTTTATTTTGACTTGTAAGAAATTGACACGTCAATAATTGTAAAAAATACTGTGAAATTTGTTGTATCAGTATAACAATATAAATGTTAACTTACATCAATATTTAAAAGAAAAAAAATTACAAACTGACTACTAAAAAAAAAAAAGGAATCTCATATTTTATTTTATTATTTTATTTCGACTTGTAAGAAATTGACATGTCAATAATTGTGAAAACTAAATTAAAGCACTGTTGTAGCTACAGTGCTACAGTGTATTGTGATAACAATAAGTGTTGTAACATTTTTTTAAAACATTTATTTTCAGTTGTGGTTGGCTACAGTCTCATATTTTATTATTTTATTTTGACTTGTAAAAAATTGATAATTGTAAAATTTGTTGTGTTAGTATAACAATATAAATATCAGCTTACATCAATATTTAAAAGAAAAAAAAAACACAAACCAATTATTGGAAAAAAAAACCAATCTCATTTTATTTAATTATTTTATTTTGACTTGAAAGAAATTGACATGTTAATAATTGTGAAAATATTGTGAAATTTATTATGTCAATATAACAATATAAATGTCAGTTGACATCAATATTTAAAAGGAAAAAAAAACCGATTACGGGAAAAAAAAAATCAGTAAATCAAAACACTATTGCAACTACAGTGCTGCACAGTATTTTGAACTAGATGCACAATGCCAAGGCACTGTGTGCGCATTACACAAACGGAATAGTGAAAAAAAAAAAAAAAAAACTCACCAAACCAAATCATTGTTGCCACTACAGTGCTACAAAGTGATTTGCACTTGATGAACAATATGAAAGCACTGTAGCGCATTGCCGCTTTTATTATATAGAAATAATTGTGAAAACAAAGTCAAAGCATTGTTGTAGCTATAGTGCTACAATGTATTGTGATAACAATAAGTGTTGCAATATTTTTTTAAAAATATTTATTTTCAGTTGTGGTTGGTTACAGTCTTAGATTTTATTATTTTATTTCGACTTGTAAAAAATTAATAATTGTAAAATTTGTTGTGTCAGTATAACAATATAAATATCAGCTTACATTAATATTTAAAAGAAAAAAAAAACACAAACCGATTACTAAAAAAAAAAAAAAAAAAAAAACCAATCTCGTATTTTATTTAATTATTTTATTTCGACTTGTAAGAAATTGACATGTTAATAATTGTGAAAATATTGTGAAATTTGTTATGTCAATATAACAATATAAATGTCAGCTTACATCAATATTTTTAAAAAAAATCAATAAATCAAAACAATATTTGCAGCTACAGTGCTGTACAGTGTTTTCTATGAACAGTTCCAAGGCACTGTTCGCGCATTACACAAACGAAATACTTAAAAAAAAAAAAAAAAAAAAAAAAAAAAAAAAAACTCACCAAACAAATCACTGTTTCCGTTACAGTGCACAGTAATTTACACGGATAAACAGTGCAAAAGCACTGTAGCGGCATTGCCGCTTTTATTATATAGAAAATTGAATTAGATTGTAGAAACTTTAAGGAATATTCTTTGGCCACCTTCCGTTATCATTTCCAACATGATAGGGTCCTTCAAATTGTTACCGCAAACGTCAATTTACAAAGCACAACTCATCTCAGGTCCCATGTAATCTCCATTTCCATGAACACAAAACTATTCCCTTTTAAGCTTATTATATTCACAAGTCATAACCCACAACACCTCAACTCTCGGACCAAAATCCAATAGAATAAATCATGCCTCACTTCCTTCTCGTTACATACCCAGCGCAAGGCCATGTCAACCCTTCCCTCCAATTCGCTAAGCGCCTCATTCACTTGGGAGCGCAGGTCACCTTTGCCATCACCATTAGTGCCCACCGTCGCATGATCAAGAGTCCTCTTCCCGACGGCTTGTCGTTTGTCACCTTCTCCGATGGCTACGACGACGGAGCTAATCCCATGGATAATGCCCAGAACCACTACGATCAGCTCAAGTGCAATGGCTCCAAAACTCTCACCCACCTTATTGTGTCCAGCGCCAACCAGGGTCGTCCCTTTACTTGCTTAGTCTACACACTGCTTCTACCTTGGGCTGTTGACGTGGCGCGAGAACTTCACCTTCCTTCCACGCTTCTTTGGATTCAACCTGCCATGGTTTTGGACATATATTACTACTACTTCAACGGCTTTGCCGATGTTATCAGAAACGACAACACTGACCACTCGTCATCTTCAATAAAGTTACCGGGACTACCATTATTCACTAGCCGTGACCTTCCCTCCTTTTTTCTTGCTTCCAACACTCACACTTCTGCTCTCCCCATACTTCAAGCCCACTTTGAAGCGCTTGAAAATGAGAGTCATCCTAGAGTTCTAGTAAATACCTTTGATGCACTAGAGCCTGAGGCCTTGAAGGCGATTGAAAAGTTTAATTTGGTTGCAGTTGGACCGCTACTTCCATTAGATAAGTCATTTGGAGGAGATGTTTCCAAAGACTACATCGAATGGCTCAACTCTAAGCCTGAATCATCGGTTATATATGTTTCATTTGGGAGCTTAGCAGTCTTAATGAAGCAACAAATGGAGGAAATCGCATCCGGACTGTTGGGTTGTGGGAGGCCCTTCTTGTGGGTCATAAGAGCTAAGGAAAATGGAGAAGAAGAGAAGTTGAGTTGCAGAGAGGAATTGGAACAAATGGGAATGATAGTGCCATGGTGTTCCCAGGTGGAGGTTTTGTCGCATCCTTCACTAGGATGCTTTGTGACACATTGTGGGTGGAATTCAACTTTGGAGAGTTTGGTTTCAGGGGTGCCAATGGTAGCATTTCCACAGTGGTCTGATCAAGGGACGAATGCGAAGCTAATTGAAGATGTATGGAAGACAGGAGTGAGGATGATAGTGAATAAGGATGGGATTGTTGAAGGTGCTGAGATTAAGAGATGCTTGGAACTTATTGTGGGAGATGGAGAGAGAGGAGAAGCAATTAGAAGGAATGCCAAGAAATGGAAGGAGTTGGCGATGGAGGCTGCCAACGAAGGTGGTTCTTCCTATAACAACCTCAAAAGTTTTTGTGGATGAGATTGGTGGTGGTTCTTCGTATATCAATCTCAAGGTATTTGTGGATGAGATTGGTGAAGGTAACGTCGTTGTTAAAAGTGTGTAGGTCTGCTGTTGAAATAAAAGAAGTGTTTGTTTTTATGTCCACTTTCATATATTAATATATGTACATTTTTATATTAATGGTGAATATAAAAGAGTGGAGATAAACGATTGTATGTTGATTTATGTTTTTCCCCTTTTGCTAACTTTTTCTTTCTTTATTTGTTACTAAATTGGAAAATCATTGAATGCTTTTGCATGGATTTCATGTAATGCAGAGAAGTAATTGTATGTTCTATTTATTTTTATCATATATTTACCTGATGATCATTAGAGCATCTCTTGAAATATGACTAAAGAACAAAAAGATTAGTCAAACAAAAAAAGAAAAAAGAAAAAAAAGATGCGTTTTGGCAAATCTTCCGCACAGTGAGATCATTGTCTAAGCCTTGATGCTATAAGCTCCTATCGCACAAGATTTTGGCAGTCTGATTCTTTAAACCCATAAATGATTGTTTTTCAATGGATTCTAAATTTTTGCTATGGGATCCGGATCACTCATAAAGTAATTGACATGGCAAAACAAAACTTAATAAAACCAAAAACAAAAAAGAAACAGTAGAGATCTGCAATAAAACGTTAGAAAAGGTGTAGACCATTCAGTGCCACAAATTTAAAAGAAGAAAAATGAATTCAGAACAGCTTTATTATAAACTCAACACTCACTTACTCATAAGAAGAGGTCAACATTTGAGAAAGAGTTCATTCCAAATTTATTATAATATTTTCAATACAGTATTTATTGTATATACCAAGAACAACAATGCTCCACCGCTAGCCACGAAGACAGAAATCCTTGCGCACAAATATCTGCCAGTATATAAAGATGACCATCCACCATTTTGAGCACACGATCTAAGAATGAAACATTGTACACTTTTTTTTCCTCCTTTGCTTTTCAACATGCTAGAAATGGTTTGCAAATGTGAATTTGTATAGGCTTAAGCCAAGATGGGAACATTTATGACTCACTAACTTTCAAATGTTACACCTCATATCATCACAATTACGTATGCATGGGTTTTTTTATTATGCTATGATTTTGTTTCCATATTAAGCAAACATAGGGAGTACACAAAATTTATTATTCAAATGTCTCCCTATATATTGTAAGCACAACATTATCCAGATAATATACTAAAAACAGTCAGATACAAATACTGAATATGTTCTTAAATGCAATTAAAGCAATTAGTACCATCAATTACCTTTTTTACATCCATTGATTCTAAATCCTTAAAACCAAATGCAGCCAAAACTTAATTCACATTCATTTTCTTTGTTGCGCCTAGAGGTGCTACATTGGAAAATTTTATTTCTTGGGCTAATTACAACCTACCAACCTATGGTTTAGTTGAAATTTAAATTGTCTACCCATGGTTTGAAATTTGACACTTTACCAACCTAATTAAGGTTAGTTCAGTTAGGATTCCGTAATCTATCTCTATTAAAAATGCTCTTTTATGTATATCTCCTCTCTAAACATAAAAGACATAAAAGATTAAAAGAAAACAAGATCAAAAAGTTAGGATTTTGTAAAAATTAAGAACAAACGTTACCAACACCATAGAAGACCTTGCCAATATTTTCTTCAACATTTGGTTTAACAATGTCAACCACATAAATGATATCTTTAATTTATGACTGAACGTATAAGTTAGAACTCATTAATACATAATTTTTTTGGCCGATAATCTTGATGTGGCGCACTACAAAAAAAGGGGTTTTTGGCCGCGTTTTAAAAACGCAGCCAAAAACCCCAAAAACGCAGCTATAAGTCAAAAGCTGCGTTTCTCTGGCCACGTTTTTAAACGCGACTTTATCGGCGTGACAATAGCCCCCTGCGGGGGTCTATAGCTGCGTTTTTAAAACCGCGGCTACAGCCCCTCTATAGCTGCGTTTTTTTGGAGCTATAGCCGCGTTTTCCACACCATATAATAAGGGGTCTATAGCCGCGTTTTAATAAAAAACGCGGCCATAGACCCTCTTGGAGCTGCGTTTCAAAAGGGGGGTTTCGGCTGGAGCTATAGCTGCGTTTTTTAAACGCGGCTATATCTCCCCCTATGGCTGCGTTTTTTAGGACTATGGCCGCGTTTTTTGCACCTTAGAAGACGGGTCTATACCTGCGTTTTTCTAAGAACCGCGGCTATAGACCCTGTTGGGGCTGTGTTTGAAACGCGGCTTTAGGATGGAGCTATAGCCGCGTTTAAATAAACGCGGCTATAGGCCTCCCTATGGCTGCGTTTTCTGGGACTATTGCCGCGTTTTTCGCACCTTAGAATAAGGGTCTATAGCTGCGTTTTTCTAAAAACCGCGGCTATAGACCCTGTTGGGGCTACGTTAGGAATGCGGCTTTAGGATGGAGCTATAGCCGCGTTTTTATAAACGCGGCTATAGGCCTCCCTATGGCTGCGCTTTTTGGGGCTATGGACACGTTTGTTACACCTTAGACTAAGGGGTCTATAGCTGCGTTTTTCTAAAAACCGCGGCTATAGACCCTGTTGGGGCTGTGTTCGGAACGGGGCTTTAGGATGGAGCTATAGCCGCATTTTTAGAAACGCGGCTATATGCCTCCCTATGGCTGCGTTTTCTGGGGCTATGGACACGTTTTTTACGCCATAGACGAAGGGGGCTATAGCTGCGTTTGTTCGAAAACCGCGGTTATAGACTCTGTTGGGCTGCATTTGGAGCATCGCTTTAGGATGGAGCTATAGCCGCGTTTTTACAAACGCGGCTATAGGTTTTTTTTTTTTTTTTTTTTTTTTTAATACCTGCTGAATCTGCAATTCCTGCCCAATACAGATATTTCCTGCCCAATACACACATATTTCCTCATTCTTCTCACATATTTCTTGCCCAACACATATATTTACATAGACAAAACAAATTCCCAACAAAATGCATTTTCACATCACAAAATGCATATCCGTCATGCCCAATATAGAAATAGTACTAGTTCCTACCAACACTGAACAAGTACCAGCAAACATCACATCTTCATTGCCAAAAGATATAAGTTCCCAAATAATTTACATAAATATATATTTACATAGACAAAACAAGTTCCCAACAATCCATCTTCGCTTAACAAAATGCATATCCGTCAAGGATTTTGTACATCACAAAAAATTCTGAGGGATGCAAGCGTCATGATACTGGGAGCAAGTCAGTCCAATGCCCGTAGCTACAGCTAATTACCTGTGAAAATGAGAACATCGAAAATTGATATGTAATTAGGCTTGCAATAATCCCTAAGCTTAAAACACTTGAAAATGATGCATGGGTACCTATGCATTGTTCTTCTATCAGCTACATTTATCAAGTGCAAAAATGGCATGTATATCAATGTTCACTTGACAAGGTTTTTGGAATTGGAATACAATCCTCTCTACATTCATAATTGAAATTTTCTAATTTCATTTTGTCCTTTAGTACATCTACTTTCTTACTTCTTGCTTCATATGTACTAATGTGGAACCTTCAAGTTGGAACCTTCCAAGGCAGTCCTCTATATCTTATTTTTTTTCCTATTTTTTTCACAATATCGTTGTATATGTTATAACTACAAGTTGTATTTGTTTTACCTGAAGATTCACAGTTTCATTCCCATGGAGAGTCCCCATCAAGCACTGTCACCCTGAATATATTAAAGGCACCGTATTAATAACAATTTATACAAAAAAGTTGTGTTTTCCTAAATAACATTTGTGGCATACCTCAGATATATCCAAATCACGTAAACCGCCACTACTCTGGGCGAACATTGCATTCATGCGCATTAGCACTGTGTCCATTTGCTGTTTGTGCCTTGCTTCAGATTGGGCGAGTTGTTCTCGGTGCCTTGCTTCAGATTGGGCGAGTTGTTCTTGGTACCTTGCTTCTGATTGGGAGAGTTGTTCTTGTACTTGGGCTAGTTGCCCCCTAAGGTCAGAAGAGTTGTTCTCCAACTCCGAAATCCTTTCGGTCGTTCTGCTTACTGAGGATGATGGAGTCAAGGTAAATCACGAAGCGTTTGTGGCACTTCGTCCAGATGGGGTGATTCCAAATCCCACCCCACGTACTCGTCCAGGGCGCTCTTGACCAAACACCTGAGCATACGCATCATCTTTGGACCAAAGGACTCTACTACCAAGCTCTCCCTGTAGTCGCATACCATCTTGACTCAAAAGTTCTTCCAACCTATTCTGTACATTTGGGAACAATAACCAAATAACATATTACACACCATTAACAAAACAGACACGAAATACACTAAAATTCTCAGTGAACTTGTGCTTACGATGTTCTCTTGCGCATGTGGAGTGACAGCAACCCCATCTCTCCTCTTGTATACTTTTAGATACACGTCTGCACGCTCGACCGGAGCCCCGTTAGCTTTCGCCTACATGATGAACAATATTTCATTTTAAAATAAATTGTTTATCATTTGCATTAACTAAGGCTTGATTGAATTCTAAGTTTATATATACCACCAACAAGAAAGTAGAGTATTTTCAAAATTGACTATGATTCTAATAATAAAATCAGCTTATGTGATACACGAATACAATAGCAGTTGTAATACATTTCTTACCATGTCATCAGAAATTCTTGCAAACTTTTGGCCCCAGACCTTGGTATCTCCTTCTGTTTATCTCGACTGGCCTTGTTCTTGTTGGACCTTATCTGCAACCACATTACCATCAAAGTATACGAAAACAAAACATCTCTTCACTAAATTACCACTAAATATGAGATAGATGAATAATGTAGTAGTACCACTGTTTTTTCCAAAAACCAATAGTGTACCATCTCCGTCCACTGTACCCTTGAAACCATCCGTGGTTTGTTGGCCAATACTTGTGCCTCTGTCATCCCACTTTTACAGCGGTCCTTCTTCAACTTCCTCCTCCGATTTCTCCTCAGGACCCCGAGTTGTTGCATTGCCCATTTCATTTGATCGGGCGGTGCGACAATATCAGGGTCAATTAGATACCGCATCTGAATAAAAAAAGTGGAGTTAGCAAAACACAAGCATGGACCGTACTGAATATGACATTTAATTAGGACAGTGGTTGTAAATGACTGTTACTTATACTTTAATTTCATATTACCTCAACCTCATGCCAACAATCCTGTTTAACTTTTGTGGAGACACTTGGCCACGCAGCAGGCGTAAGTGGGCATAATAACCCATTCTCGCAAAAAGTTCCCAACCACCGAATGAACAGGCCACCGTCCTCACCAATCGGTTGGCCTTCGTCATTTAACGGCAATGGGATTTTGTAGGAACCATCCAATGCCCATATTTCAGCGAGTTTTGAAGGACCACGTCGTTTAGGCCTATCCTCCGCCGCTGGGGTGTCTAAATTATCATCTGTATATACAACCAAAACCAATATGAGGACTTAAATATCAAATCTCACAAGTAATGAAACATATCACACCACGAATATATTATTCATCTAGTCACTTAATTAATGTCATATTAAGCATTCATAGTTTCATTTATACAAAACATTACGCCTTTCTCCCACACATTCATATAACATAAAGGATGAACACAATAAGGTTGCCCGCAAAGCCCTCCCCTCAAAACAAGATGTTTACTTTGTTACAAAACTAAACTATACGGTTTAATTATTCAAATCATTTGTATAAGAAGTAAGAACCAAATTGGTATTCAAGTTGATGTCTACATCAACTTGAATATTTGTAACAACTCCTAAAACTTAGGACTATACACTCACAATATACTAGTGTTACTACGTTTTTTTTTTTTTTTACAGGAAATGACCCCCTTATCCTATAGTTGTGGTAAATCGAATTCACACACCAAACATTCTTCTTTCTTACATATCCCATAATTATGGTAATTTGACAGTTTAAAAAAAATTGCTATTATGACACACCAAAGTTCAAATATGCTCCCTGCATCTATACAACACACGTGTTGTATATATACTAAATTTTAGTACCCAAAACCTTCTCTCTCTCTCTCTCTCTCTCTCTCTCTCTCTCTCTCTCTCTCTCTCCATTTTAGTAGCCATTCATGGTAACTTATATCTTAATTATTATGTCAAATATATTGTATGGCTTCCAAATCACCATAGAATATATTTGATACAATGATTAAGATAGAATGAGGAAGCACTTGGTTTTGGAACTAAACTTTTAACAAATCAAACAACATGATGTAAATCTTTATAAACTATCAATATGAAGAGAATCGAACGTTTGAAAATAATATTGAAGTATAGATCGCTGATCAATATCTAAGTAGGCTGATCCTCACTATGAGTGCATGCTCAATACCTATTTTTGCAACTCAAGACAAACCATGCAACATGCATCTTATTAACTACTACTGCAATATATACCAGATAGAGAGAGAGAGAGAGGGTATAGCCATGTGCTTGATCACATGTATCATCCAGACCTATCACTCTAGCCATACGCATGCAATTGGTCCAATATAGAGGTGTTGCAAATCGAGCAGTGAGCACTTAATTAAACTGCTCACAAAAACGTAAATACATTCACATGTTTTTTTCGAAGATAGCAATACACATGCTGCAATTCCATCTATCTGTATAGGTCTAGCAGTATCCCCCCCACCACCACCACCACCTAAAATCTTAAATTACTATTGTTCACCAAATATAAATACCAAATGCACACCTTTACACGGGAATGTTGATACCTTATATACTTTATTAATCAAGCAATTGTTAGCGTGACTCATATTTTCTATTATATATATCTATCTGTATGTACTTAAAGCAGGTTTTGTAATATAATAGATATGTATGTATTTGTAAGACAAATGAGTTAGTTGCCTACTTTGATTTTTTAAAGTTTTAGTCTTAATGAGAAGCTAGCAAGAACAAAGATGAGAAGTTAATCTAATAATGTATTAGTGACCCTAGGGTGGTGGGAGTCTTATAGTCAACTACCTCGTCCACTTTATTCAAGATGACATGTTCAATACCTGGCGGCTGTGTCTCATCGTCGGAGGCACCCAGTCTTGCCTCCTGAGAAATATGGGCACCCTCGTCCTCTGTCTCGACCCTTTGTCGGGATCGCGACCCTTCGCCAACGTAAACAAGTGGCATCGGCCGTTTCCTCCTCGGCATACCTGCGTCCAACACCTTCACAACACAAACATAAAGATAATTATACCCAACTGCCAATTACAAGAAGGGTCACTATCCAACTACATGAAGATATATCAATTTTAACAACATGAAGATAACATTAATATTATACTACCAAGGTTTAAAAATAACAGTTTCGAAGTTACTGATATATGCTTAAACTATTATTTCTTAACAACATGAAGAAATAACAATCTTCACAAATATATGGTAAGAAATAACACTTACACATGATAATTACTTATCTTAAAATTGGTCTTTGCGTAACAACATGAAAAGGAGCACAGTTTTCACATAGATATGCAAGATTGTCCAACCACGCACACACTAGACTTTTACAAATTCTAGATACACTTTCAATAACTATAACATAATTATGCATACACCAATAGTACCCTATTGCACTACTCATCATCACTGTACTCGACTTCGTTGTCATCTTCATCGTTGGACTCGTCATCAATGAATTCACAATCATCTAAGTTGTCCATTTCATGAAGATCTCTTTCGCTAATGAGAGAGGCATCAATTGTCATTCCCTCCACATCATCTCGACCCCAACGAAGGTTATCCGTACCAACATCATTACTAGTTATATTGTACGGAATGTTCTCATAAAACTCATACGTGTCATCCTCGTCACAATGAGGGCCAATACCTGCATCAAACACATCTCTGGCTTTAGTTTTAACAACAACATACCAATCTTTGTGCCTTTTATCTTCAACATAAAAAACTTGTGTAGCTTGAGACGCCAAGACATATGGTTCATCCACTATTTCCTCCCCACCATGTATGGAGTGTGTAAAATTCACCATAGGAAACCCAAACTCATCAGTCTTATATCCCCTCCTATTTTGGTCATCAACCCAATTACACTTGAATAACACGTGTTTAATATTGCCAGAATAAGTCAGCTCAATAATATCTGTTAACACACCATAGTACGTAATGCCACCTTCAGTGGCGACACTAACTCCACTGTTCTGCGTTTTTCTATTTGTCTCGACATTGACACTCCTAAATTTTAACCCATTTATGACATAATACTTCAGCCGATTTACTAAAGTATATGGCCCTTTGGAAAGTGTGATAATTGTATCAGTAAGTGAAGTGCTTTCCCTATCAGCATCAGTCATTGACATCACCTATTATAACCAAACAAACTTGTTAAGTTAGGACAGTTAGTCTACTTATGGGAAAGTTTACAAGCTTTAGAAGTTGAAGATGTCATACGTACGTGAGACCTAAACCAACCACAAAACTTCTCCATGTGGTGCTTATGAATAAGAGCCTCAGATATACGACGGTGGCCCCTTCGAAGTTCGTCCTCCACCATACTTTTGTGCATCCTGCATGCGATGCCAATTGTACTAGTTGAGTTAATATACGTACCGTACTTTTCAATTTGTCGTGCCATGATATTGGTATCCATAGTACTTACTCACGAAATTGGTAAATGTTCTCAGAATTGAATAACACGTAGCGATGAGCTTGGGTGAACTCCCTATTGTCCAGTGTCACGCTTGAAACCACCCCTGTTGACTCCTCCATCGTCCTCCTGGGTCGATTGAATATAGTTTCAACTCCTTTCATATACCGTGAGCAAAACATTAAGCATTCCTCCACTATGTATCCTTCTGCAATACACCCTTCTGGAGCAGCTCTATTTCTTACGTAAGACTTAAGGCGTGAGAGGTACCTATAATGTGCATGAGAAGATTAGTAATTGCCACTAACTATTAGAAAGCGCACATCAAGCTCATACTGTACACGTATTACATACGACTTACCTCTCAATGGGGTACATCCAACGGTACTGAACTGGACCACCAATCTTGGCTTCAGTTGCTAAGTGCATAACCAAATGTACCATTACAGTGAAGAAAGATGGAGGAAATATCTTTTCCAATTCACACAACGTCACTGCAATCTCTGCCTCATCATTCGCAATATCTGAAACTGTAAGGGTTTTGGAACAAATTTTCCTGAAGAAACAAGCTAGCTTTATCAAAGGCCTAGTAACGTGTGATGGCAAAGATCCTCGTAAAGCTATTGGAAGGAGTTGTTGCATCAAGATGTGATTATCATGACTCTTTAAACCAGAAATCTTGCGTTCTTTTAGATTAACACGACGTGAGATGTTGGAAGCATATCCATCAGGCACTCTTACATCCCGCAAAACTTGCAAGAAACCATCTTTCTCAATTGCAGTCATATGATAACATGCAGGTGGTATCGTATACTTATCATCACCTTTTCGGCGTAAGTAGAGTTCACTCCTTATTCCCATGTCCGCCAAGTCAAGGCATGCCTTGTAATTATTTTTTGTCCAGTCCTTCAAGTTCAGCACTGTGCCAAGTATATTGTCCATCACATTCTTCTCTATATGCATCACATCAAGATTGTGTCGCAACTTGTGATCCTTCCAATAAGGCAAATTGAAAAATATGCTTCTCTTCTTCCAACCATGCTGGTTTTCCTCACCTCTCTTTCTTTTGTTGTAAACAAGTTGACATTTCTTCCCCAGACAACGTCCAACTAAAGTTTCAGTATCCACAAGTATATCTGCCACAACTGGTGGCACAGGAGCCACTCGCATATCAGTAGATCCATCAAATAACGTATCTTCTTCCCGAAATTCGTGGTCACTATCCAACCATCGCCTATGCCCCATGTAACAGAATTTGTGGCCATGTTTTAAATATCGAGAGTCGGTTTCTAAGGCACAAGAAGGACATGCATACTTACCCTTTGTACTCCAACCCGAGACATCTGCGTATGCAGGAAAATCATTTACAGTCCACATCAATGCTGCACGCAATTGGAATACATTTTTTGAAGATGCATCATACGCTTCTACTCCAGCATCCCATAATTCCCTCAATTCTTCTACTAAGGGTTGCAAGTACACATCTATGGCAATCCCTGGCGATGTAGGACCAGGAATAACTAGTGATAAAATCAAAGATGACCGCTTCATGCACAACCAAGGCGGGAGATTGTAAGGGACCAGCATGACAGGCCATGTGCTGTAAGTACTACTCATAATTCCAAAAGGGTTGAACCCATCCGCAGCTAATCCAAGTCTGACATTACGAGGCTCAGATGAGAATTGTAAATGCGTAGAGTCAAAAATTTTCCACGCATCTGAGTCAGCAGGATGCCTCATTACCCCATCATCTGTACGACCATTATGATGCCATTTCATAGAAGTAGCCAAGTCGGGTGACAAAAACAGTCGCTGCAATCTTGGCTTTAAGGGGAACCACCGTAATATCTTCGCAGCTTTCTTCTTTCCCTTACTAGAGGAGGCATTACTACCTGTAACGGATGCCTCATTCGTTTTCCACCTTGAAACGGCACAACAAGGACACACGTCGAGGTTAACATTCTCCTTCCAAAATAGCATACAATCATTGGGACAAGCATGAATCTTCTCATAACCCAAACCCAAATCCCGAATTATCTTCTTAGCCTCATAATGGTCCTTTGGCAACTTAGCATCTGAAGGAAGTAAATCTTTCAGGACTTGAAGCAACATAGTAAAGGACTTGTTCGTCCAACCACAAAGAGTTTTCAACTGAAACAACACAACGATGGCTGAGAATATGCTAAATTTCGTACAACCAGCATATAAAGGTTTCTCCACATCATCTATCATTTTGTAAAACTTTTGTGCACCATCATTTGGACCTTCAGGTTGTTGCGCAGTTTCACCTTATTCCATTGGTTCGGCTGCCATTTCATGCATGGGGCACAAATCATGCAACATCCCACGAAAGTCACCGTATTGGTCATGGGAGTCTTGCACATGACTACTCCCACATTCGGGGGCCGTTGGCGCAACCGCCGATTCCCCATGAAATTTCCAATGTGTGTAACTACCAAGCATCCCATGTCTCCACAGATGATCACGTGCCACCCCAGGCATTACTAAATTCAAGTTCACATATTTGGTACAAGGACAATATATCTTCCCATCGCGTGCATGTAAAGATGCAAATTCCACAAATGACAGTACTCCTTCAATATATTCCTTGTCACCCCTCTTCTTCTTCATCCAACTTTTATCCATTGGTATACAAGATTTACAAAATTAGACCTACAACAACATTTGGTTATGTGGAGACAATAAACCTTAAAATTAGATACATAGGTGGTTTGTTAAGAATAGGTGATTTGTTACAAACAAACATACCCAACTGTGCATGTAGTATTCACAGACATATATATAACACTACTTCAAGAGTAACTTATGTTTTCAATTTTATAAATAATAACACTTAATGAAGCATAACATAAATTGATATGTTGTGGAAAATTACATACCATAATTGTTGGAATATTTGAATGTGTTATGTAAAGTTTTTAAATCCTCCACTTATTGTAAGTATAGTCATATTTTTAAACAAATAAGACAGTCAAAGATTGTTGGATATATATATATATATATATATATATTACATTAACTAACATGTATTTAAAGAATTGGTAAATATTTACCACTCCTTTAAGTACATGTTAGTTAATGTAAAATATATACATCCACCAATCTTTAACTAATATGAAGATACTTTTTAAAAACGTAGCTATTGGTCCCCTCTTGTTGGTTTAAGTACTTAGTACAGAGGGGACCTATAGCTACATTTTTTAGAACGCTGTTGTAGGGATATTGTTTTAGCTGCATTTATAACAAACGTGGCTATAGGGCAGCTATAGCTAGATTAGGGAATACCCCCATTTTCATTTTTTGTAATCATATATTACACACAGGTGCATTTCCCACAAAGCGAGTAATGAAAAGAAAGCTACCTTATTTTCAGCAAGCAGTGGAAGATGAAGAAGAATCGCAAGTGGCTCAGTGTCTTCCTACCTAAAACCCCCATTAAGAAGCAAAAATAAAGTAGTACAGTAAGATGTAAAAGATTGGACCACATGTATAGAATGAAATACAATCATGCACACATGAGAAGAAATGTAAATCTTATATTACACACCAAAAATGACTTTTTTTTGTTTTGGCAATTTTAGTTTGTAATAAAAATCTGCAACTACATTACTTAAGTCATAGCTGAGCTGAACAACAATCATTAAATGTTATTTCATTGCAACTCATTTGTAGGGAACTCATTTTTGGTTATGAGAAAATTGTCTAGCAGTTACATGTGCATAAGAAATTCCTATACTTTTGTAACACCACTAAACAATCAGGAAAAAAAATCCCAAATGTTAAATATTTATTTGTAGTATTCAAATATTTTTCAAATTTTTTGGGAGGCATAGCCCCCCAGTCATATATTGTAACATTCATTTCAACATCTTCGAACAAATTTATTTTTATATCTTTTATATGGTTAAAAGTATTTCATGAAGATGCTAACAATATTATCTGTTTTAGAATATACATCTTAATTAGTAATACCTAAGCATACAGTTTAACTAATACCTAAGCATACCTAAGCATACAGTTTAAGCATACAGTTGGAATTAATAGATTGTATTAGTTAGCACTACTTTTGTTATTTGGAGAATGCAACACAAGGCTTGAGAGTCCTAGTACTAATATCGCCTAAGTAGGCTTACTGCAGAGTTCTAATAAGATTAGTCCATATTGCGAACTTAGATTTTCAGTAGTTTTGCTAATTGAGATTTGCTAGTACTATTGGTATTGTACACATGCTGGGAGAAGTAAAAGCTAGTACTATTGGTACTGTACACATGCTGGGAGAAGTAAAAATGACCCACATCTATAATTGTGTAAATTTACAATTAGTTTGCTACTTTACATGACATTATTTATTTTACAATTTTTTTAACGTATAATGTGGATAAAACAAGAGAGTTAATGATGACTGTTGTATGTGAAGAAAAAGAAATAACTAAAAAAATATGAAAATATCATTTTGGTCCTTACATTTTGGACTCACAATCAATTTGGTCTTAACATTTTTGGTATCAGTCGATTTGGTCCCTATTATTTTTAGCTTGCACTGAATATAATATCTATCATTAACTCATTAACGAAAAATGCTTACGTGGTAAATGGTTTGTATGGTCTATACGCCTCATATTAAAATATTAAATGACATGCTGACTACTCATAATTTTAGTGGCTAATATGGCCACATTAGTGGGTAAATGGAAAAAAAAATACTACATTAGCTTTTACAAATATATTTCTTTTTTGTACCAATTTCTTTTTCCTTTTCTTTATTTCTTCTTTTAATATTCTTACAATCTGTTTATGCAGTTAGAATTTCTTTCTTTCTTTTTTCTTTTTCTTTTTGTTTTTCTTTTTTTCTTGCAATTTCTTGCTAACCAAAAGGAATTTTATTCGAATTCCTTTCTTGCAATTTCCTAATAACCAAACACTAATCTATTCATGTTTACTAGGAATGAGATGGTATTAAGAGAGAGAGAGAGAGAGAGAGAGAGAGAGATGAAGTGCTTTGACCAAAAAGAAGAAACAGGTTTCAGCATTTGTGACGAAAATGGATTTATGAAGTGCTATTCCAACAACAAAACCAGATTTTTTTGCTAATATGCATATTTGAGAGAGTATAATATTAGATAAATATATAAATATTTATATATATTACTGAAAAATATAAATATATTAAATATGCTCAACATATATTAATATATAAATATATAATTAATATTTATATATATAACAGATTAATATATAATAATTATTATATAAGTAATTATTATCTAAAAATCTATATTCTACTTTACTAATTAATATAAATATATATATATATATATTTAATCTATAATTATATATTATTAGTATATATATTATTAACAGTAATATATATAAATATAGATTAATTCTACTTTACTAATTAACTCTCTATTAAGATATATTAATTCTACTTTACTAATTAATATTCAGCGAGTTTTAATAGAGAGTATAATATCAATAAGATTCTATTAAGAATATTTGAATCTAATATTTATGTACTATTTATATTTATGTACTATAGATTATGACTACAAATATATATATATATATATATATATATTGCCATCATAATCTATAGTAAAAAGTTATTATAATTGATTACAATTATGAGTTAAAGAGTATATTCAAATAGTAACACGCCTCATTAATGCGCAGGTGGCCACCTGGTCCTATACCAAAATGCATGCGAAAGTATTAATATAGATTTTCACCAGAAATCGTTTTTTTTAAGCCTCAGATATTGAAAGTACATTAATTATCTTCAGCAAGGACACAAAGAAACAGATTTATGAAGTGCTATATCTCAAAAAAATCTGAGTAAATTAATATAGATCAACTACATGTCAATTGGAAAATCTTACCAATACCCAATAAATTAAAGCTAATCTTACCGTCTAATTAATCTAACTTTCCAACAAAGAAAATTAAGTTGTGCCATTCTTCAAAAACTATTCTGGAATTTCCATTACTATTTCTCATGTATCATGATCATTCAGGTACTGGTCTCGTAGAGTAATACCACAGCTCCATACATATTTGTAACTTTAAGCCTATAGTTCGAATCAATTATCTTTATCTTGTAATTAGTATCCTATGTGGGACTTCACTACTTAACTAACCACACCACTTACATGTGAATATTCCAACTCATTGCTTAAGAAAGAAGTGCTGAAATTAACTAATAGATCATGGTGTACATAACTCTATACCATTATATGAAATTTATTACATATTTACATGAATAAACATGCCCATTAAATTAAAATGAGGTACAAAAAAATCTGCAGTTATTGTATTTTATTTTTTTATTGGTTAGTTACACACACTCAATAGTGGTGAACCCAACAGATGTCATTTGAGCTAGAGTTCAATATCATTCTACAGTTAATGTATAAGCAATAGAAGTGAACACAACCCTACCAATAAGAAGTTTACTACATCTTTGCATGCATAAAATGCCATTTTAAGTTGTAAGCGCAAAAGAAACACTGAAGTTATTAGATGAGTAACTCTTCACTATCATATGAAGTTTATGCAGACACGCATGCATGGACTGATGGACACTATTTAAGTCTTCACCATTTGCAAATTTAAAATTCTCCCTTGCCACAAACTCTTTGTTTTAGCCCTCTCTCTGCTAACTCAGAACCAGTAGGTCATTCCTAAAAATGCCATTGCAAAAAAAAAAAAAAAAAACCCAGCTAGAACCAAAGATAGTAATCTGAACTTGTCCTAAAAGGTTGTGCAACATTTTCAAACTGATGCCCGTACTCTCAATTCTGGAAAAAAGTAATGCATTGGGCGCCATAAATGACACCAACAACCATAAAGCTGTAGGATGCCATGGTTGCCAACATACACTGCTAAGAAAATAGACAAAGCAAAGATCTGTCATTTCACAAGAGTAACCGAAATTTCACAACATATGATAACACAGTTTGTCAATTTGAAATGCCTATCCCAACCAAAGAACTTTGAAACTGCCTCTTCAGATCAAGAATGCTCTATTACATCTTCCTCATATGGGAACCCTTTGTAAGCAATTATATCCAATAAAGAGTCCATTGCTCATGCAACAAATACATAAGTGAGATATGATAAAGTATGAAATTAAAACTGCCCTCTCTGTTACCACAACCATAAAAAGAAAGATAAAAGAATCACTGCCTGACAAGACAAAATTGAATAAGCTGCAATTATTCAAAAAACAAAAACACACAATGTTTAAAAATGTATGGTGAAGAAACTCAAAAAACAACTTATACTTAATTTGATTCTTTCAGTGGAAAGGATTGAACATCTATCCAGTTTAGTATCATCAACATAAGACAGAGCATTATATTAATAATTATCTGGATTAAATATAAAAAATTCAAGAGGGGATTTTTTATATGTTTTTTCACATGCTGAACAATATTAATAACGAAGGAAAAAGAATATTTATGGTGGCTTCTATATTTTGATGTGAAGCACCCTTCGAAAATAAAAGAATATTTATTTTGGAATGAATTTTTATTTTGGAAAGAATATTTATTTGTGGATACTAGGTCCACTCGTACTTTTTAACTAGAGAAGTAATCTATAACCATCCTTGTCTAGTTGCTACAGTGATGGATCCTTTATAAATTCTATCAAATAACATTGTTTAAGAATATAGAGAAATCATTAAGCACTAGTTAAAAAGATGTGTACTTAGCTAAAGGATTAAGAACAATGATGATTAAAGAGAATTTTTTTGTAGATGACAAAGACAAATTTCACCAAGGAAAAATGTCTTTGCTGAATATAAATGCCTTGAAATATAGAGAGATATGCACAATCTATTACCCAAATGACAAGATTTTTTGAAACCTAAATGGAAATATTTGTCATTAATAAAAAGCAAAGCCAGAAATTTTCAAAGATTCAACCACACTCCAGTCCTGGCTTTATTACTTCTTAAGAGGAATTCAAGCATAAATAGCTATTGAAGATTCTAGGAGTATCATAGATACATACTCCCATTGTGGGTTTCATTATTATAAATTTAATTAGTAGGATTCACAATTATATGAGAGAGAAGAATACACATTTAATACTTTGAGAGTACTTAATAAACACCTATAATGGGAAGAAAAATAAGCTAAGCTACCATGGTTTTTTCATCCACTTTTTTGAATTGTGTTTTTTTTTAATAAAAAATAAAAATACATGTATTACTGTTAGGGTCATTAAAACACGTTGACCACCTTAGAAAGGGCTAGGCAGACCTTTTCATCTTTCACTGATTAATATAGTGTGTTGGTTTAACACAATGACCATATTACCCCATTCAAAAAATTGTTTCAATATATAGCTTCATATCAAAATCAAGGGTATATTATATGATAGTCTTCTTAACTCAACAGTTTACTCCCTAATTTGACATGCTACTATTTAACGAAACCCTAGTTGGAACATAAACATATATACGTACAAGAATATAACTTTCTTCTCTCACAGCCACTCATCCAACCACATCAATCACAAAAAACCCCCATCCATTGTAGGCATGCAAAACATTTTGAACAACAAAAAAGCAAAAACAGATTGAAATTTGGCCACAATGAAACAGACCCACATACGAAATTGAAGAATTTAATCATTTTTGTTTTGGAGGATGAATTGTTCTTTGTAAATATATAGAACAAGAAACCAATTTGCGATTAAAAAAAGAAAACAATATTGTTTTCCTTTTAAAACTGAACTTTGTAATACGTAGCAATAGTACATGCAGTTATGAATGAAATAAAAAGAAAACGAAGAGAGAATAAAGAAAAAAGAATTGCACCTTCTTGGCTGGGATTGATCCTAGAAAACTTTGTTAGAGAGAAATCTGCAAGAAAGAAAAATTAGAAGAGAAAATGGTTTTTGCGAAAGACAAAGAAAGGTACTTATATTCATATGTATATATATATAGAGAGAGAGAGAGATATCAGATATGCACAATATCATGATGTCAATATATTCTCGGAATGGAAATGATTTTTGGAGGAACACAAATGGAAATAATTGCTAATTGCAATTAAAACCAACACCAATCCTAGCAAAGAGTGAAATACATGTAGGCCAATAATTCACACTTCTAGAAACAATGGCATCAGTCAGTTAGAGACTAGAGGTTCAAGTTTAGTACAATAAGTTTAAGAGCTACAACTAAAACAAGATATACCAGTAACAATTGGGTTCAACTTCATACATTTTTCATAATGGTTTCATGGATTCAAGATTTCAAGTGCCACTCAGCATATGCTAAAAGAGATTAAATTGGGTCAGGAGCTGGCATAAAAGGAGTGCTTTACGCCAGCCAATCCTGCCCTGACACGTCAGCAAATAAAAATAGAAAACATTTTTTCTCTCCCTCTCTTCTCTTCCCATCTGCCTCACTTTTCCAGAAACATTAATCTCTCAAAGGCCCAATCTTGACGAACAGAAGAAATGCCGAGCCACACGCTCAGCAAACATTAATCTCTCAAAGGCCCAATCTTTATAAATGGAATGACGTTGAATGACTTTTTTTTTTTTGATAACCACGTTGAATGACCTTGAGTGACTTTTTTGGTTCACAGACATGTCGAATGACTTTGAATGAATCAACAATGATGGGAAAGTGGTTCACAAGCACATCGAAGTTTTTATTTTCTATTTTTTATTTTTTTAGGTTATCATTATTTAAAAAAAAAAAATCAAAACATAATTAAATTGGGAAACCAAAGTAACGTAAATTCCTATTAAATAAAACTAAAAAAGAGTTTGTGTTTAAGAGAAAGGTTTATACTTTAAAAAAAAAAAAATCCAATGTTAATCATTTAAAAAATAAAGAAAGAATTCATTATAAAATAAAAAATAAAAAGCAAATGTTTGGAAACACGTTAGTGCAAAGTACAAATGGAAATTATTCTTACTAGTATGTTTCTCAAGCACAAACCCTCTTGATTGAAATTTTTAAGTCAGCCATGGATAATAAGCAAGCATCAAAACAACCTCAAATTCCTTTAAAAAAAAATCACATTCACCCACGGGTAAGTACGTATCAAACTCTGAATACTTGACAATTATGGCAGGTAAGAACTCAAAGAAAGTCAATCATAAAGAAGAAAAAAAGGAAAAGAAAAGGGAACCTAGAAAATATAGAATCTGCAAAGTTGTTGGAGCCTCTAACCAAATCTGTTTAGATTGGTTAGAAACCAAAATGTAAAAGTATAAGAAGGAGCCTCTGACAAAGTCTATTTAAATTGTTTAGAAACCAAATCTGAAAGTAGAAGAAAAAGAAATAAGAGGATGTAGAGTTAAACTAAAATGTCATCAATCTGAGAAAGAATATATAACTTTTTTGATAGAAATGTGGGTTTTTTTTTTTCATTAGGTTTTTTGTTTTTAATTTTTTAAAAAGAAGTTTAAACCAATTTAAATAAATTGTAATATATATGTATTTAGTTTTTTTTTGGGATAAACTTGAGGATGTTTTATTAAAAAAAAAAAATTAATTTGAAGATAATGTGAGGATATTTTTTTTAAGGGAAAAAAGAAATAACAACAAATGTATAATTGTTTTGAAGAAGTGAGTTAGTGGAAGAGTGATCATATTTTATAAGAAATGTTTTAGGCGAGAGTTAGAGATATATTTTTACTAAGAGTTTTGTCCATACTTAAACGTAGTCTGTAGGAGTATTTTAGTATAAAAAAAATCTGGTCCAAACAGGAAAAATCCCTCAAATAGTAGTATAAATTTTCAATAAATCAAGTACTTTAAGTTTTTTTTTTTTTTTTTTAAAAGCAATCTTCATAAATGGGATGACGTTGAGTGACTTTTTTTTTTTTTTTCATAACCACGTTGATTGACCTTGAATGACATGTTCGGTTCACAAACATGTTGAATGACTTTGAATTAATCAACAATGATGGGAAAGTGATTCACAAGCACGATGATCTTTTTATTTTTTATTTTTTTAGGTTATCATTATTTAAAAAAAAATCAAAACATAATTAAATTGGGAAACCAAAGTAACGTAAATTCCTATTAAAAAAACTAAAAAATAGTTTGTGTTAAGAGAAAGGTTTATATTTTAAAAAAAAAAAATTGAATGTTAATCATTTAAAAAATAAAGAAAGAATTCATTATAAAATAAAAAATAAAAAGCAAATGTTTGGAAACATGTTAGTGCAAACTACAAATAGAAATAATTCTTACCAGTATCCTTTCTGAAGCACAAACCCTCTTGATTGAAATTTTTAAGTCAGCCATGGATAATAAGCCATGGATAATAAGCAAGCATCAAAACAACCTTAAATTCCTATAAAAAAAATCACATTCACCCACGGGTAAGCACGTCTCAAACTCTGAATACTTGACAATCATGGCAGGTAAGAACTCAAAGAAAGTCAATGATAAAGAAGAAAAAAAGGAAAGGAAAAGGGAACTTTCAAAAGTATAAATGTTATAAATGTTAATAAAGTGGGATGAGACATTGGGACTACCTATGATGCATAGGAAGGTTGGGGCCCCGTGGTGCAGCTAAATTAATTAAGGAGGTGATTTTCTAAGATACAAATAAGGAAATAACTAAAAAAAGAAATCAATCAATTATGGACGTGATTTGCTACTTCCCAACTTCTAGGCTTGGACTTCTGCCGAAAATAGACATTATGGTTGATTTGGGTCTTCTGTAGACTTCTAGATAATTGCCGCAAAATGTAATAGAAAATATATCTTTTGTAGGACTTATGCATGCATGATTGGCAAATTAACCTTAAATAAGGAAGCTGTGGATTCACAAAGCTAGTTATCTGTTCTTTGAATTCTCAAAATCAAGCTTAATCTTTACCTAACATTATTTTAAACTAATAAATAAATAAGGGTATAAAAGTCATTTAAAAAATTCTTTGTAAAATTAAAATACAAAATTCACCTCATTTTCCTAAAATTTAGCATACCTATTTAAAATTTAAAATACTCAACTTCTACACAAATACAAAGTACAAACGTCCACCACCACATACACGTTCTAAATTTCTAATCCTTATCTTTTCTTTTATTTTTTGAAACAAGAGAACTTTTAAAATTGTTCAGAATTTTCTCTTACTCAATTACTCCTTAACTAAACTTTAAAAGTCTTAATTTTTAACTTACCTAAAATTTTAAAACTTAAACTCTTCACAAACACAACTACCAGTATTTCCTTTAAAAAAAAAAAATATTGCTTACACCTATATGTCTACCCACATTTTAATCTCGCTTAAAGTTACAAGTTAAAATTTATTTGTTTATTGATACACTTGCTAGATTGGGTTAGTTCAATTTTAACACCAAAATCAATGGCTGAAACAAACTTTTTAGGGGGGTTTTCTAATTTTAAAACATTTTTGTTGAGATTCAATCATCCTCGTTCATGAATTATTACTTGAGACTTGAAAATGCAATTTGAGTACGCTAAACGGCATGTCTCCATCAAAGTTTAAAAAAGTACACCAATTCATGTGAATGTGGAAATTTAGATATCTTAATATTTACCTTTAATAATGCATTGGTTGCTTTCAGCAAGGCAATGCAAATGATATAGCTGTAATCAATCCATATCATGCAATGTCGAAATAGGGTCCTAACATAAAATTCATGTGTCAAATGCTAAGTCCAGTCTTGCGTTTTCCTGCTAAGTCTTTCACGCGCATTCATTCTCTTGTATGCAACTATCTTTACTTCAAAGGAATGAATATTGTCATCCCTTCAAAAAAATGTTTTTGCATCTATTGCAAAAAAAAATAAAATAAAATAAAGGTCTAATCAAAATATGAATGTGGATTAGTTTTCTTCAACAATCACCTCAATGCAGAAAATTAAGGCACTAACTGACTCAAACTCAAATTGTTTAAGTAGTGTTAGCAATTTGAAGGAAATAACAAGGATGCAGGCCTACTCAATCTTTGTTATTGCAGAAATTAGATTCACTAATTCGAAAGTATATTTCTTTACGATTCAATTTTCAAACAAAATCACTTTCAAGTTCTTGGATTATTGATTAATATCTCCTAATAATAGCTACAAACTCTTATTGGCACTAGGGGAATGGATTGAGAATTCATAGTGTGACCCTACGATATCATCTATCAATTTGTAGTTGCTAGGTCCAGGCCTCTTTGTTCAATCTTTTCTTACTTTTATATATAAAATTCAATTTTCTTTTTCAAAAGAAATAATAAAATAATAATGTTATTAATTAAATATTGTGAATGACCAAAACAAATGCAATTTTAATGTGAGTTAACAAACAGTTTAATGGAATACTAACTAAGGTCTTAATTGTATTATTTTAATACTTGGAGAACTGAGTTGAATGAAAACAAAGTTGGAGTACTGAAATGAATTATGGTAAAACATAGGGGGTGGTTCTGTATTTTTGTCTAAATTAGTAATAAGGACTCTTTCTCCTAATCAACTCAGTTTTTTTATAGACAAACTCTCACTTCTTGTTTAAAAAAAAAAAAGAAAACCATTTAAAACAATTTTGTTTTATTAAAAAAAATAATAATTGGGGAGGGAGCATTTGAACAATTAAACATCTTCTTTAAAAACACAAAAAAAGTGCCATCAGAAAGTGCTTGTTGAACTATAATGTTCTTGACATTTAAAGAAAAAAAAATTAGATGCCCCAAAAGAGGCCTATGAATTATCCCTAATTGATCCGAATTAATTGAAGTAGAGCAAAGAAATTAATCGAAGAAGATGAAAACAAAGAGTGAGAAAGTGAGAGAAAGAGAGAAACTAAGAGCTTTAGAAGCAGAATTAATTACTCTGTGATTGATGATTTATATGAGGCTTGGATGACTACAGAATGGTTATGACCGCCTAAAGTGATTCTATTACAGTCCAATGACAATAAGTGAAACCGTTTTAAGTATGATTCATTAATAAGATTAGTCATAAAATGTTGTCATGCTGGCCAGCAAGCTTTACTAGGCTTATGTGAAATGGTGTGGCATTGGTTTCAAAGATCTATAATTACATTTTAGAAAATGCAAACAAATAAGGAATAGATAAAACAAAATCAGTCATAGAAACCACACAAATCAAAGATCACAATCCAATCAGATTGCGAGACCTGCAAGAGAGAAACTGTATTCTGAATACAGTTTCTTATATATGTATTCAAAAGTGTGATATAACCAAAACGATTTTAAAATTACACCAATTAGAACGTTATATTTATATTTAAAACTCAAAACTCTTGAGTCTTTCTAATAATCTTTTGGAAACTAGTCTAGCGAGCAATGAATAGAGTATTAATATTACAACTACATTTTCAGCCCTAAAAAAATGACTTCATTGAATTCTCCTACCTACTACTGTTAATATGTGAGAGTGTCTTGAGAGAGAGAGAGAGAGAGAGAGAGAGAGAGAGAGAGAGAGAGAGAGAGAGAGAGAGAGAGAGAGAGAGAGAGAGAGAGAGAGAGAGTGTGTGTTACCGAGGATGATGGTATTTACGGGAAGCACCAAATTTACATGTCCCCGTCCTCATATAATACTGCAAATAAAGTAAAACCAGCAGAGTCAATTCAATGTGTACTCACTGACTATCAAACCAAACACAGCACACCAAAACTGTAACAGTCCATCACATCAACTCAGTGAATGTACATTGTCTAATATCAACCATTCATGTCACACCCAATTCTCGAAATCAATCAAACAACCAAATTACAAGTACCTGGCACAGTGGCTGCCCCGCTCGCTCTGGGTACTCCCCTCCACCGGCTCTGGCAGCTCCTATAACCTGACCCCATTACACACACACCCCACATCAATCAAATTCAAACAAAACCCACATTAGATCTTACATAACCAACTTCAACCACTAAAAAATTCAATCACTTTCACACTAATTACACTAACCCAAGTGATCAAATCCAAACATAAACTGACCGATTGATCACATTAAGAAAAAACCAAATCAAACCAACCAAAAAAACACTTCCCAAATTAAGCCATAACTTCCCACACAAACAAACAAATGAGGAATTCATAAAAATAAAAAATACATTAAAATTTTACAAAATTCATTCATTCATTTAATGAAATTACCGCAGCACGGACACAGGGATGATTGAAACGACACCGTGCGCCGTAGCCACAAACCCCAGTTCTCAAATAGTAGATACAATCCGCCTCGTCGGTGATGGAGGACTGAGCTTTGTCGGTGATGGAGGACAAATGCCTGCAAACCCATATCGAAATCAGTGAATCAAACCCTTCATTAAGGGAAGGGTGCCCTGGATCAGGGAAATTTGGTAAGCCGAAGGCTGTTTCATTATATCTGGTCTAATTAGTATAGTAAAATAAAAAAGGAAAAAAAAAACTATATATAATTTAAAGGGACAAATCAGAATTGACTATTTAATATTGGTCTGACCTACATGCATATTCACCAGAATTGTAACCTCAAAGAAAGAAGAAATTGACAATATATGAAATAAAATACTACTAATTGAAAAGGATTATTAGATTGGTTTTTTTTTTTGCTAAGAGTAAATGAATGGATTTGGCCCGAAAACTAAACCCTACAAAAAGAAAGCAGATGTCACTAATTGAAGCACGCGGTGGTTTGGATGAATTGATCATTCAGACAAATCTGTTGAGTGTTGTATGTATAATATTATAGTTAAGGATACAAGATAGAATATAAATATAAAAAGATGAGAATATTCAAAAGTTCCAACAAAAATAAAAATACAACAAATAAGGTTAGGTAAATCTCTCATGCCCCTTCAAGTTAAAGGTTCTCATAAGGAATCAAACCCATTGTAACCGACAGATGCAGAGACAGTGCAAAGTGTGTGTGTGTGTGTGTGTGTGTGTGTGAGAGAGAGAGAGAGAGTCTTACCAGTTCCAGATTCCAACCTCGAAAGGGTCAGACTTTGAGTAAGAACAAGACCCCAAGTTCTCGATTTTTTGGTGTATATGGGTTTGTAGGAGTAGATGCGGCCTATCGTGTTCGTGTTCGCTGCGGAAATCAGAGGAGAATGGGTCGATGAGAAGGGAATGGAGAGGAGGGAAGAGCAGAGGGAGGAAGGGGATTCGGAGAGGGTGGAGGTGAGGGATGGAGGGGAGGGTGTTGGATCGAGAGGTTTTTGATTGTTGAGGGAATTTCTGACGGATTTAGGGGTTTGGGGATTTAGGGATTTTCGGACCGAGAGACAGCATTAGGGATTTTTCAATTATGTGGGTTGAGGGAATTTCTGTTTCTTGGGTTTTATTTATTTTTTTTATTATTTATACTTAACACTGAGCTGCGTTTGATAAAATGCAGCTCCCGACATACTGGAACAGGGAAAAAAGAAAAATGGAAGAGCTTGGGTCTAGAGCCGCGTTTTTAGAAACGCGGCTTCAATCCGACCCAGGAAAACGCAACTTCAGTCCCAGAAAAACGCAGCTCCAAGGTGGGCTTAAAGCCGCGTCTAGCAAACGCGGCTTTAGACCAGGGATGGACCTGCGTTTTCCAGAAACGCAGTTTCAAGCACCCCCTGGAGCTGCGTTTTCAGAAAACGCAGCTCAAAAACGCGGCTAGAAGACGCGTTTTTTGTAGTGATAGAGCATACAATCTATATCAACTAATCGATGATCATTTATAACTAATGCCTTGACGCCACCAGCAGCTTCTCTTTCTCCCAATCCATATCAACTAATCAATGGTCAGTCATAACAAGACGTCTTGACGCCACCAGGTTCTCTTTCTCACAACATTTTATCTGGGAAACATATATTTTCATACTAGTTCACATCTACTATTTCACATGTATTTCTACAATTGATAATGCAAAAATATTTAAATTTAAAAAAAAAAAAAAAAAAAAAAAGACCACATTTTAACCCATAAAACTGAATATAAATGTATGAGAATGATAACTTGTTATATATCTATATAACCTAAGGAGAAAAGCTATTACACACCACATGAAAAATTAATTGAAACTGTGACACGATTTTCAAAATGTGTAATAATCACTACTCATATCTTAATTGTACACCACATGCTTCCATTTGGCCCTCAAAGGTTTAAATTCTTGCCCAATACAATGATATACTATATAATAAAAGTTGGATTTAGAAGTCATGATTTTGCCAAGTGGCTTCACCAAATTACAACAATATTTTGGATAAAATAATTTTTTTAAAAAAAACATGCAACATGCATATAAGTTTCAGTTGATAGAGACAATAAATTATTTGTTCTTATCAATTTTTAAAAAAAATAAAGTAACAATAAGTGTTTTAACAAAACATGCAACATGCATCAAAGTTTCAGTTGATAAAGACAAAAACTTATTTATTTTTATCAATTTCTTTAAATAAATCATATTATATCACATAATATATAATAAAATTTGGGCTTAGAAGTCATAGTTGCGCCAAGTGACTTCACCAAATTATAACAATATTTTAGATAAAAACAATTTTTTAGATAGGGACAACAACTTATTTGTTCTTTCTTTAGATAAAGTAATAATAAATGTTTTAACAAGACATGCAACATGCATGAATTTTAGATAAAATAACAATAAGTGTTTTAATAAAAATATGCAACTTGCATCTAAATTTTAGTTGATATAGACAACAACTTTTTTTTCTTATCAATTTCTTTAAATAAAGTAACAATAAGTGTTTTAACAAAACATGCAGCATGCATCTAACAGAGACAAGAACTTATATGTTGTTATCATTTTTTAAAAATAAAGTAATAAGTGTTTTAACAAAACATGTAACATGCATCTAAGGTTTAATTGATAGAGACAATAACTTATTTATTCTTATCCATTTCTTTAAATAAAGTAACAATAAGTATTTTAACAAAACATGCAACATGCATATAAGATTCAAAAATTTAAATTTTACTCCAACTAAAAATCTATTATCAAAATTTCAAAACTTATATATATTCACCAATAGTCTTTCCATAGAATCTCTCTTGCACCCCACATTTTTTTTTTTTCAAATTGAAACTTACACATACATATTTGTATTGGAAGGATATAAATGTTGAATACATTCATAGGAGTTGATAAATTTATATGATACTCTCTCTCTCTCTCTCTCTAATAAACAACTACTAAATTAACAATAGTTTAATTTACGTAAAATTTTATCATTTAAATTTTAAAAAATTTAAATTCTATTCAAACTAAAAGTCTATTATAATTTTTTTTTTTTAACTTCTATCCCTAATAATAAAAAATAAAAATTCTAAACTGAAATACGGAATCCTACACAACTAACAACTCCCCACACTTTTTTCCTCTCAAGTTGCATCCTACGTTTTATTAATTATTTAATAAATTATTTTATTCATTTTTAGGATATATTTCTTCGAATCAAGGGATAAAAGTTCATTCTAATTTAATGTAGCTTATCATCTAAGTTTCAAAAATTTAAATCCTACTCCAACTGAAAATCCATTATCAAAATTTCAAAAATTATATATATTTACCAATGGTCTTAATTTCCATAGAAATCCTTCATGCTCCCCATATTTTTGCTTTTTTTTTTTTTTTAAGTTGAAAATTAAGTTGTATATGACAATTTTGATTAAATAAGTTTATCTTACTTACTATTATTTGTTTCTAAATTTTCATGTATGGATATTATATTAAAGGAAGTCTATTATAAATAAAGAAGCAAAACATGGTTCACCCATTTAAGTTCTTGATTACTCTTAGGTAAGTTTTTTATTTTTGATTTCAAATTCTCAACTTTTGAACTATTTTGTGTGTTTTAGGTTTTGGTTATTTTATGTATTTAGTTTATATGGGTTTTTATTTTTTTCAATTGATTATCATTACAAAAACTTGGTTCAAAACATGTCTCTCATGTGCTGTAGTGCAATTTCTGCTTACTGGTTATTTTTTTATCATTACGTATTGATTGTTAAGATTTTATCAATGTTTATCTATTTTTTTTGTTTGATTTGGTGTAAATTTCATAGTATGCGGAATTCATCCCATATTTCTTCAAAAATCTAACTAAATTTAATTTAGAATTCCTCCTGTATCCTGATGCGGCATGCAGAAGCATCAAGAACAAAACACGTCTACATCTAAAAAACAAAACACGTTTTCTTCTAAAAATAGCCTCAAATCCTTGAGGGTTCCTTGAATCCACACGAAGAAAGGGTCTGGAATCCACTAGAAAATAGAAAGACAGAAGTCTGAATTTTATTGATTGAATAATTGTTAAAAAAAAATGTTTACAAACTTAAAAACTTATTTAAGGGCTTCGTAAAACTTGACAAAAAAGAAAATATACTCTGAAATAACTCCTAATTAATACCTAACCATAACAAGAACCAAATTTGACCTAAAAAGCATTAAAAGCACCTAAAAACAAGGAAATAATAACCCTAAACCTAAATAACAAAATTACAAATTAAATACCAAAATTAATAAATTATAATAAAAAAATAGTAAATTGTGCCCTACATCATATCATTTTAGATCATAGATAATATTTGGCTAAATTAGATTCATCAATCCAAATTCCTATGTAAGTCTATCTTTTCTTAACTTTTTTATTTTTTTTTAAATTTCAGAAATTTGGATTTTTTTTTTCATTTGTAATGTAAATATGTGAGTTCTTAAATGCTAAAGCACAATATAATTAGAGACATTACTCAAGTTGTATAAGTTAGGATGTTAACCATTTGAATAAAATCAACACTAGAACGAATGATTTAAATATCAAAACAATAATTGAAAATGAAATTTCTTTTAGGTGTACAAATACAATTGATTTTTTAATCTTAAGTTCGAAATTAATTATTTTAGGATAACCTTATTTATACAAGTATTATAAAATGTTTATCTTCATGATTTCAAATCACTCTCTTCATTAATAAATAAGGAATTATAAAAAAAAAAATTAAAAAAGTTTTTTGTTAATAATTTAAATTATAGATGTTATCTATAAGAACAAATATACAAAATTATGCATTTTACTTATTGATTGTTAAGACTTTATCAATGATTTTATATTTTAAAATCTTGTTTGTGATTTGTGTTAATTTTTTAGTACGAGGAATTCCTCTCATATTTCTTCAAAAGTCTAACTAAATTTGGTTTAGAATTTCTCCTATATCCTTTTAGATCATAGATAATATTTGGCTAGCTAAATTAAATTCATCAGTCCAAATTCCTATGTAGGTCTATTCTTTCTTAACTTCTTTTTATTATTATTTTTTTAATTTCAGAAATTTGGATTTTTTTCATATGTATTGTTAATATATGAGTTCTTAAAGACTAAAGCACAATATAATTAGAGACACTACTCAAGTTGTATAAGTTAGGGTCTTAACCATTTGAATAAAATCAACGCTAAAACAGAAGATTTAAATATCAAAACAAAACTTGAAAATGAAATTTCTTTTAAGTGTATAAATACAATTGATTTTTTAATCTTAAGTTTAAAATTAATTATTTTAAGATAAATTTATTTATTAAAGTATTAGAAAATGTTTAACTGCTTGAGTTCAAATTACTCTCTTCATAAATAAATAAGGAGTTATACAAAAAATTAATTAAAAAAATTTTTGTAGATAATTTTAATTAAAAATATTATATATAAAAAAATATATACAAAATTATGTATTTTACATAATAATAATAATCATTCATTTAATTAGAAACGAGTTTTAAAAATAAATAATAATAATAACTCATTTAGTTATTATTTCTCAACAAAAAAATATATATATTTATATAAAAGAAAATTCTTGATTAAAGCCGTGCAACTTACGGGACTTTAAAGTCCCGTAAGTCGCACGGCAGTGAAGAAAGCCATTTTTCTTTGATAATGGGGCCACGCAAAAACGACTGCTTTAGATGCATGCATGCAGGAGAAACAAATTGGACAGATTATAAAGTCATATTGCATGCGTCGGATTGTTTGTCACCAAGCTAAGCCCTTAAGCCAGTAGTCCTTATCATCTTTAAACTTTAATGAAAACATTAAAAAGAAGAAATTGCAAATCAAGGCCCCACCTCCAAATCGTCACTGCAAACCTCATTAATACTCTTACAAAATCCTCTTTAGTAATTCTAATACCACAAAAATTTTAAAATTGTTGCTACAAGTATTTTGTGTAATAATTGTGACTGATTATTTATTATTTTTATAAGAACCTATCATTTACAGTTTGCTGCGTGAACGAGTTGTTCACCTAAAAATTTTTCCTCTATTTTTAAGCCTTGTCTATCCTCACAAGCATTGGTCCTTCTATATAAATTTCACTGATCTCAAGCACAAAACAGCTATTCTGTTTTTGCTTAAAATATTGATAACCCATATATTTCAAAGTATCAAATAATCATGGCAAAGCAACAGCAAAGCCACATTGTCATAGTCACATTTCCCGGGAAGGGTCATATAAACCCTGCCCTCCAATTCGCCATACGCCTCATTCGCTTGGGAGTGCATGTCACCTTCTTCACCACCGTTAGCGCCCACCGTCGCTGCATGATCAAAAGCCCTCCTCTTAACGGCTTGTCGTTCGCCTCCTTCTCTGACGGCTACGATGACGGAGTTGTACCTGTGGACGACCATGTTAAACGAATGGATCAACTCAAACGCAATGGCTCCCAAGCTCTCGCTGACCTCATTGTTTCCACCGCCAATATACAACACATAGTCTACACACTGCTTCTACCTTGGGCAGCTGACGTGGCTCGTGAACTTCACCTTCCTTCCACGCTTCTTTGGATTCAACCTGCCATGGTTTTGAACATATATTACTACTACTTCAACGGTTTTGCCAATGTTATCAGAAACGACAACAATGACTACGCCTCATCTTCGATAAAGTTACCGGGACTACCATTATTCACTAGCCGTGACCTTCCCTCCTTTTTGCTTGCTTCCAACACTCACGCTTCTGCTCTCCCAATATTTCAAGCCCACTTTGAAGCGCTTGAAAAAGAGAGCAATCCTAGAGTTCTAGTGAATACCTTTGATGCACTTGAGCCTGAGGCCTTGAAGGCGATTGAAAAGTTTAATTTGGTTGCAGTTGGACCGCTACTTCCATCAGATAAGTCATTTGGAGGAGATGTTCCCAAAGACTACATCGAATGGCTCAACTCTAAGCCTGAATCATCGGTTATTTATGTTTCATTTGGGAGCTTAGCGGTCTTAATGAAGCAACAAATGGAAGAAATTGCACGCGGATTGTTGGGTTGTGGGAGGCCCTTCTTGTGGGTCATAAGGGCTAAGGAAAATGGAGAAGAAGAGAAGTTGAGTTGCAGAGAGGAATTGGAACAAATGGGAATGATAGTGCCATGGTGTTCCCAAGTGGAGGTTTTGTCGCATCCTTCACTAGGATGCTTCGTGACACATTGTGGGTGGAATTCAACTTTGGAGAGTTTGGTTTCAGGGGTTCCGACGGTAGCATTTCCACAATGGTCTGATCAGGGGACAAGTGCGAAGCTAATTGAAGATGTGTGGAAGACAGGAGTGAGAGTGATGGTGAATAAGGATGGGATTGTTGAAGGTGATGAAATTAAGAGATGTTTGGAATTGGTTGTGGGAGATGGAGAGAGAGGGGAAGCAATTAGAAGGAATGCCAAGAAATGGAAGGAGTTGGGTATGGAGGCTGCCAATGAAGTTAGTTCTTCCTATGACAATCTTAAAGCTTTTGTGGATGAGATTGGTGAAGGTAATGTTGTTGTTAAAAAAATGTAGGTTTGCTGTTGAAATAAAAGAAGTGTTTGTTTTTACATCCACTTTATATATTAAAATATGTATATTTTTGCATATTAATTATGAATATGGATATAAAATAGTAGAAATAAAACAAGTGTAAGAAGATATTTTCTATGAGTGGTTGATTTATGTTTTTCGCCTTTGTCTTATCTCGTCTTTCTCTATTGTTACTAGGCTGGCAATTCATCTAAGCAGTTTGGAAAATATATAATTACGGCTTGGTTTGTGCAATAACTTTTATGCATATTATGTCTTCTAAACATTTGTGGACCTCACATTTTGTATTATAAAATTGGTTGGTAGCAATTAGCCAATTACATCTTAATAAAATTTCTTGTACTTCACTGTCTAAGAGTACTAAGCAAAACTTGTTTCTATCCCAAAAGTTAAAAAATAAAAAATAAAATAAAAGATTAAGCAAATCCTATTTGTGATTATTTTTTTTAATGGAAAATGTCACTTCTAGAACATACTAATACATAACCAAAAGTGTAAAAAAATAAAATAAAAGGTTAAGAAAATCCTACTTGTGAATTTATTTTAAATGAAAAATGTCATGAAAAGGGTGGTAACTAATAACTATGAAGACATTTAATAACTCAAAAGATTGTCTTGAAAGAAAAAATAACTGTTTATGATGCACACCGAAGCTATACATGTAGATAATTGAAGAAATGGATCCGGCCCATTCATATCTCATACCTTTTTTCCATTTGAGCTCTCTCTACAGGCGAAAAATGCTCACATTTCCCCCTGAACTTTGAAGTAGTAGTCATGATATCTCTTGAACTTTTATATTGGCTAATTTACTCCTTAAGTGTTCCACAATTGCCAAATCAATATATCAGTTAGTCTAATGTTAAAACACTAACGGAAGTGGCACATGAGACTCACGTGAACTTAGAAAAACATAGTCCAAAAAATTTGAAACGTGATAGAAAGAAGAAAGAAGAGAGGCAGACGGACCTGGATTGCAATGGTGTTGCCAAAGATGATTTTGATTTGGGGATTTAGGGTTGCAGGGATTTTGATTTGGTGAAGGGGCTGTTTAAATTATTGGGAAGAAGGGAGTTTTTAGTCTTTTAAGTTTGTGTCACTTAAGCAATACACATGCGCAAGTCACATTATTCATATTTCCGCCCAACTTAATAGAAAAGCTAATGTCAGGGTGCAAAGTTTAACAAAGGTTCTAGTTTATAGTACAAATTGTGAATTCAAATAATTTATGGTGCAAAGTGTAATTTAAGATATAATTTAGAGTAGTAAAATGTAATTCTCCTTAACATTGATAAAGAGTTCATTCAAAATTTATTATAATATTTTCAATACAGTATTTATTGTAGCTATCACCAACAACCCGGTGATATACGGAGAACAACAACGCTCCACCGCTAGCCATCAAGATAGAAATCTTTGCACACAAATATTTGCTGGATGACCACTTATTATTTTGATCACGTGATCTAAGAATGAAACGTTGTGCACCATTTTTTTTTCCTCCTTTGCTTTTCCACATGCAAGAAATGATTTGCAAATGTGAGTTTGTATAGGCTTAAGCCAAGATGGGAATATTTATTACGCATGCAAGGGTTTTGTTATTATGCTATGATTTTGTTTCCATATTGAAGAGGGTAAAATTAAGATGGACAGTCAGATTTTATAAAACAACTTTGGACGGCTGCACTAGGGTGACGGACGAAGAGAGTATGTAACACGATGACATGCATAGTGAGTGGACGGATTAACCTTGTTGGACAGACAGGGTGGTGATAGACACTAAGGTGGACAGTAGGGTTGTCCAGTCAACTGATGGACCTGACCCACCCGCCTCTACCGACCGAAGCCGACCTGCCGCCAACTTAACTGACTTCTCCGACAGTCAGCAACGGATTGCTTCCTCCAAAACCCGACTTTGACGGGTCGAACATCGGTTCTCCTTCTTCAAAATCCGAGAAACCCAATCCAACCGACCCACAAATATTCCGGAGTTATTTGATAAATCCGGTGAGTTTTGAGATGTTTTTTGGCTAGATCCAGCTAGTTCTTGGCTAGATCCGAAGAGATTTCGCTAGATCTAGTCGAGTTCTTGGCTAGATCCAGTGAGATTTCGCCAGATCTAGTTGAGAGCTTGGCTATTTTCGGCGAAATCTCAAAGGATTTTGGTCGATTTTCATCTTTCGGCGAGTTTTGAGATGTTTTTTGGCTAGATCTTGGCTAGATCCGACGAGATTTCGCTAGATCTAGTCAAGTTCTTGGCTAAATCTGGTGAGATTTTTCCGGATCTAGTAGAGATCTTGGCTATTTCCGGCGAAATCTCAGAGGATTTTGGCCGATTTCATCGTTTTCTCGCCGGATTTCCTCTATTTTTCAGATCTCAACTCCAACCGAACCTGACCGCCACTCGTTGGTGTTCCAATCTGCCCGAACCGATCATCCTCTCGGTCGGTGGCAGGTTGAAAGTTTGTCCACCCGATTTGGTCGAGTCTGATGCGGGTTGAGCACAAACCCGATCCGACCCAACCCACGAACGGTGGCAAAAGCCACGTGGCACCTACATGGTTTATTTGGTCCTCAAGGAACCTCAAATGGAAATAACTTGTGCTCCATAACTAACCCTAGTCAACAGGATATCTAAATGGAAAAAATCCCACAAAATAAGCACATTTATCAGGATCTTCTCTACAAGAAAATATTCCCCTTCAAGAAGAAACCGAGGTCGGTTCTCCCACTACTATAAAAACCCAAAACCCTTAGAAACCAAGGTACGCATAATCCATCCCAGCTTTGGCACTCTAGATTTGTGAAAGTTTTCTGACTTAACCTTCGGAGGGTATCTGGCTGATACCACATCGGTACTCTCTAGAAGTCTTCTTTTTTGGCGTTGTGCAGGTGATGTTTTGAGCACATGAGAACTGTATAGCTTACTAACGATTTTTGGCATCATCACATATTAAGCAAACGTAGGGAGCTACTGATGAAATGGTTGGTTTGGTTATGTAACGAAGATGAGCCAAGTTAGATTGGGCTATGAAATTCAAGCAAGAACATTAAAATTTGGAGTTGCAGCATGGACTTTTTTTTTCAGTTTAGTTGCAACATGGACTTAAATGCACATGTCCTCATGTTTATATATGATGAACTGAAGGCTGGACAAGGGAACTAATGCAGCCACAACTCACAAGGGCTGGTTGGAAATGATGAGATTGGCAATTAATCTCATGTTAGAAGGTCTTGTTTAATTAAGGAGAGGAATATCAGCTCATTGGGTAAAGTTTTGCAATTTACCTGGGGCAAGCCAGAAGAGAATTTAAGGCTATAACTTTGAGGTGCCTTAGATCTCTTAATTTCACAATTTTATCAGCATCATAGGTGCTTATTGGACCTTTATTAAACTCTTTTACAAAATCAAGGACGGGACTTCCACATTTGGATTGTGAAGCATGAAATTGCTTCCTTCACATTGCCCCTAATTAGCCTTATTGATACGTTGCTAAGTTATGCAGTTGCTGCTGAGAATTCCATATAGAAAATGGCTTGAATTAAGAATTCGACTCTGTTAGGTTTTAGATCCCTATCAACTAGATTGTTTAACCTAATTAATTAACTAAGTGAATACTTAGGTTTATTATTCAGATTTAGATTAAAACAAAACAATCATATTATGCAAAGCAGCAAAAGAGTAAACAATACAATAAAATAATGACCTAGGAAAACCAAACCGGTAAAAAACCTGAGGAGGATTTAACCTAACTATCCTTAAGGTAAAAAACAAATCCACTTGGTAAACTAGATTGTTTAACCTAATTAATTAATCAAGTGAATATACTTAAATTTATTACTCAGATCTAGGTTAAAACAGAACAATCATATAATGCAAAGCAGCGGAAAAGTAAACAACACAATGATATAATGACCCAAGAAAACCAAACAGGTAAAAAATTTGAGGAGGATTTAACCTAACTATCCTCAAGGTAAAAAGCAAATCCACTAGAAAGAACTGAAATTTTCAATAAGACTTAGACCACTAACATCATATTGCTACCACATGTAGAACTTACTAACACGACCATGTGCAAGTTTCGAATCCACGAACTACTTCTTTCTTTGGCGTTTGTAACACAAGCACCCACACTTGTAACTTTGAGACTCCACTCAAAGGTTTAACAACACAAACTCTCTTATTTGTGATTCCAAGACCACCCTTGAAGGTTTAAATCTTCAACTATTGTTGATCTTGATGCAAAAACTTCAGATCTACTAGATCTTGAGATTCTTCAATGAATAACACCAATAGAAGATATGAGAGAGCTTTTGGATACAAAACCCTAGATACAAAGGAGGCACATTCTTCTCTCTCTGAAAAGCCTTATAAAAATGTGCTTAGAGTTTCCTTTATATACTAGAAGAAGTAAATCTGAATCCCTAATCCTTATTGGACTTGAACTACTGTTGGGCCGAACTTAAAATTCTACAGACCCCGTATTTCAATCGATCGAGCCTGTCTCTCAATCGGTCGAATTGGGAAAATTCTGAAATCTTTTTTTGTAGCTTACTTGTTCTTGAATCTTGACTTGTATCACCTTGAGCATTGTCTAATACCTATAGACTCTAGAATCTATATCTAGACAAGTTTGTGTTCACGATTTGCCAATTTTTCTAAATTTTTAAAACCTAACAGACTCTTGTTGGATTTGAATAAGAAAGGAATTGTATTCCTTTTGGGTTACTATTGTTTGAAGTTATCAAAATCTATTATAAATTTTGTCTCTTACTTGATTTGGAATTCCTCTTGGAATAGGAGTGATTCTCCTTTGTGCGCGAAAAAGAAGTTTAGTCTTTTTTGGTTTTGGATATGCTAGTCGACTCAAATCTCCCATATAAGCATAGTGCTATTGCAACAAATTTAGAGAGTGGGTGAGAAAAAAGGAGGCTCTCTCTTGGTTTGATTATTTGATATTTGTGGGTTGTAATTTGGAATAGTGAGAGAGATTTGTTACCGCTTGGTTTGGTTTTGGCTTTGCAGTTTGGTAATTTGCTCTCTCTTGGTGTGTTGCAACTTTTGGATTTGAGTTGTGGCTCTTTCTTTGGTTTGTGCGCAAATCGCATTTCATATTTGATATTCGTATTTGGTATTTGTGAACCTTTGGTTCTTTCATTTGTATTTTTGAGAGAGAGCCATTTGGGTGTATTTAAGATTTGAGTTTGTGGGAGTGCCTCTACACCAATTTGTATTATCTCAAATTTGCTATAGTGAAATTTGTTTGTCATCGCCCGTAGATATATGTTATTGCTGAACCACGTAATTCTTGGTATTTTGTGTCTATTTTCTTTTGGATTAATTTTCTTCGTTCCTATTGTTAGTTTGGAGATCTTTTTTAGGCCTAAAATATTTTCAGAATCAATCTTGGTGAATTTGAGCTTCCGCTATTTTACAGCTTTCCATATATGACTGAAATTGGCAAGAGACTAATAGCGCTTATTTTTAAAATTTTAGAAACTAATAATGCTCAGTTGAAACTTTAGAAATCAAAATTTCGAAAATACTTAGTCAATAAAGTTCTGGAATCAATAGTATGTTTTCACACCAAAAAAAAACTATGAAAAACTTTGAGTGCCTCTATAATAATCATAGAATATACAATCTGATGAAGCCAAAAATCATCAGTTAGGTCACTCGTCCAATCTAGAGCTTTTAATGGGCTTCTAAGATCTGTAAGAGAAATAAAGCTGGTCAAAGAAACCATCAAGGTCAGCTCCAGTAGGGGAGCCTCCGACGCTTAAGTCAGTATCCGTCCATATATTTTGTATATATATAGTATTTTGTAGTCTTTTTGACGTACCTTCACAAGTGAGGTGGATTGTCCCTTTTATAGGTGATTTGGATAGCTATTGTACATAATTGGAGGTGATTGTTACTCGTGTGTAACGGTTATCATATTGATGGGCATTTAAGACCGATGAGTAGCAGTTGCCATTAATGTGTTGAATGTGCTTGAGCGGTTACATCTTTTGGTCTGCTAATGATGTAAAGTCGTCCATATTAATGGACGACCTTAATGGTTTTTTTGGACTCATCACAATACATATCAACTAGTCAATGATTAGGCATAAGAGATGCCTTGACATCGCTAGCTTCTCTTTCTCACAATTCATATCAACTAATCGATGGTCAGTCATAACAAGATGTCTTGACGCCACCGGCTCTCTTTCTCACTGCATATTATCTAGTAAACATATTTTTTCATTCTAGTTCACATCTACTATTTCACATATATTTCTACAATTGATAATGCAAAAATATATAAATTTATAAAAAAATAAAAATAAAAAAAAAAGACCACATTTTAACCCATGAAAGTGAATATAAATGTATGAGAATGAAAACTTGTTATATATCTATAAAACCTAAGGATAAAAGCTATTACACACCACATAAAAATTAATTTAAATTGTGACATGATTTTCGAACCGAGTGTGTGTAATAATTGCTACTCATAACCTAATTGTACAGCTCTTGCTACCATTTGGCCCTTAAAGGCTCAAATTCTTGCCTAATACAATCATATATTATATAATAAAATTAAGTTGGGCTTAGAAGTCGTGGCTGCGTCAAGTAACTTTATCAAATTACAGCAATATTTTAAATAAAAATAATTTTTAAAAAACATGCAACATGCATAAAAGTTTTAGTTGAAAGAGACAACAACTTATTTCTTCTTATAAATTTCTTTAGATAAAGTAAAAATAAGTGTTTTAACAAAGCATGCAACATGCATTTTAGATAAAATAACAATAAGTGTTTTAACAAAACATACAACATTGATCAAAGTTTCAGTTGATAGAGACAACAACTTATTTGTTCTCATCAATTTCTTTAAATAAATCATATCATATAATATATAATAAAAGTTAGGCTTTGAAGTCATAATTGTGTTAAGTGGCTTCACCAAATCATAGCAATATTTTGAATAAAAACAATTTTTTAGATAGAGACAACAATTTATTTGTTCTTTCTATAGACAAAGTAACAATAAATGTTTAACAAGACATGCAACATGCATTTTAAATAAAATTACAATAAGTGTTTTAACAAAGACATGCAACATGTATCTAAATTTCAGTTGATAGAGACAAAAACTTAATTGTTCTTATCAATTTTTAAATAAAGTAACAATAAGTGTGTGATCAAAACATGCAACAGGCATCTAAGTTTCAGTTGATAGAAACAACAACTTTTTTATTCTTATCAATTTTTTTAGATAAAGTAACAATAAGTGTTTTAACAAAACTTGCAACATGCATAAAAGTTTTAGAAATTTAAATATTATTCCAACTAAAAATCTATTATAAAAATTTCAAAACTTATATATATTCACAATATATATTTCATAATTTTTTATACAACTATCTTACGTGGAAAACTGTAACTATCTATCACTTTTACATAGACCAACTACTCATAGTTTGCCACGTGGACAAGTTGTACTGCTAAAACTTTTTTCTCTATTTTTAAGCATTGCCCATTTTCACATGCATTGGTCCCTCTAAAACTTTTTGCTTTATTTTTAAGCATTGCCCATTTTCACATGCATTGGTCCCTCTATATAAATGTCACTAATCTCAAGCACAAAACAGTTATTTTGTTTTTGCTTAGAATACTCACAACCCATATCAAAGTATCAAATAATCATGGCCAAACAGCAACAAAATCACCATGTCATCATCACATATCCAGGGCAAGGCCATATAAACCCTGCCCTCCAATTTTCTGAATCCCTCATTCGCATGGGAGTGCATGTCACCTTCTCCACCACCATTGGAGCCCACCATCGCAGCATGATCAAATGCCCTCTTCCTAACGGCTTGTTGTTCACCATTGTCTCTGACGGCTACGATGACGAAGTTGCACCTGTGGACGATCGTCATAAACAATGGGATTAGTTCAGGCACAATGGCTCCAAAGCTCTCGCTGACCTCATTGTCACCACCACCAATAAACAGTGCATAGTCTACACAATGCTTCTACCTTGCGTTGCTGACGTGGCTCGTGATCTTCATATTCCTTCTGCCCTTCTTTGGATTCAACCTGCAATGGTTTTGTACATATTCTACTACTATTACAATGATTTTGCCAATGTTATTGGGAATGACATTGATAACCGACCCTCATGTTTGGTTAAAATAAATTGACCCCTTGCAAATTAATTAATTACCCAAGTTAATTAATTAGTCAAATTACATGCAATAGTGTGGTAACACAAACAAATTACCAAATAACTAAATGCAGCGGAAAATAAATTTGACACAAGTGATTTGTTTACAAATGGAGAAAACCACCGAGGCAAAATCCCACCGAATGAATTTAAGGTCACCACTCCCGCAAATCCACTATTATCAATCACAAGCGGCTACAAGTATAAGGAATCTTATCAAACCCTTTGGCCTATCTTGAAATACCAACCTACAATTGAACCCTTACCCCAATACCTAATTGGACTTGTATTGTAGCGGCAATCTCTTCGTTCAATGTATGAATCCCAGTACTTGACTAACCAATGATGCACAGATTCCAGTACGTAACTAACTCACCAACTTGAAGAAGATTGTTGGCTGCAAAGTTCTTCAGTTCATCAACAATTAACATTAGGAAGCTCCTTGGTTACAAAACTCTTGGCATACAGACGCAGTAGCTTCTTTAGAGAGAATGATGAACTAGGTCACTTTTTGCATTCTGTCACACAATGCATGCGTGACGGCCTTTAAAATAAGCTTTATATATGTCTAGGGTTTTGAGAAAAGAAACCCTACACAAATACATAAGCATGTGCATGTAATCAAATCTGAAAAGTCTAATTTCGTAATTCTTGACAGATACAGCTTGTGTCGAGTTTCTGTCGAGCTTTAACATTAAATCTCGATAGAAAAGATTTTGTGGAGACTTCTGTCGAGCTTTAATGAACAGCATTTCCTTCACTTGTTTCTTGGTCAAACTTGCAAGATTTCAATACTTAACTTGAACGCTTGTTTCTTGAAGTACTAAACACATTCTAGATCTACCAATTACAACTAAAGTGTGCTTTGTCAAAAAATTAGCCAATTACATAAATATGTCTCTAGCACCTCTTGTTTAATACAGTTACCGGGTCTGCCATTATTATTTGCTACTCATGACCTTCCCTCTTTCTTGCTTGCTTCAAACCATTATGCTTTTGTACACCCTATATTACAAGCACAACTTGAAGCGCTTGAAAAGGAGAGCAATCCTAGAGTTCTAGTGAATACCTTTAATGCACTAGAGCCTGAGGCTTTAAAAGCACTCAAAAAACTCAATTTAGTTGCAGTTGGACTGCTAGTTCCAAATGCCATTTTTGGTGGAAGAGATCCATGTAATGGCTCCAATTATTACATTAAGGGTCTATTCGGTTGGAGGAGTGAAAAATTGTGGGAGAATGGAAAAGTGGAAGGATGGAAAATATTTAGTTTTCTCTCTTATGTGTTCAGTAAGAGGGGTGAAAAAGTGGGAGGGTAGAAAACTCTTTTGTTCAGTTGGAGAGAAAAATGGAAGAATGAAAATTGTAATTTATATAAATTGACTATCATACCCTTGTTATATGTTATATAAAAAATATATTTCTTTGTACTCATTACATAATATAAAATTTATTACATCGTATATATAAATTTTTATTATTATTTTTATTATTAATATGTAAAAATTAGATTAGGTCACGTTGAAAAAAAAAAAAAAAAAAAAGAACGTTCAGGTCACGTTGAAAAAAAAAAAAAAGAGAGAGAGAGAGAGAGAAGAGAATGTTCAGGTAACGTGGGAAAAAAAAAAGAACTTTGAAGTTCAGGTAACATTGAAAAAAAAAAAAAAAAAAAAAAAAAGAGAAAGAGGAGAACGTTGAAAAAAAATAGTTAGGAAAAGAGTATTTTTGTAAAGGTGCTCTCCAGATTTTCCTTCGAAATTGGAAGGAAAAAAAATGTTGGTCCGGAGAGAAAACTCTCTCTGGTTTTTTTAGTTTTCTCTCCTTCCTATTTTCCTTCCCTTAACGAATAGTGGAAAACAATATTTTCCACCTTATTTTCCTTCTTCTATTTTTCATCCTCCCTATTTTCCACCCAAACGGACTGACCCTAAATGGGTCAACTCTAAGTCCAAATCATTGGTCATTGGAATTTCATTTGGGAGCTTATTAGTGTTAAATGAGCAACAAATGGAGGAAATTGCACACCAATTGTTGGATTGTGGGAGGCCCTTCTTGTGGGTCATAAGAGCTAAGGAAAGTGGTGAAGAAGAGAAAGAAGAAGAGAATTTGAGTTGCAGAGAGGAATTGGAACAAATGGGAATGATAGTGCCTTGGTGTTCTCAAGTGGAGGTTTTGTCACACCTTTCACTAAGATGCTTTGTGACACATTGTGGGTGGAATTCAACTTTGGAGAGTTTGGTTTATGGGGTGCCAATGGTAGCATTTCCAAATTGATTTGAACAAGAGACAAATGCGAAGCTAATTGAAGATGTGTGGAAGACCGGAGTGAGGGTGACTGTGAATAAGGATGGGATTGTTGAAGGTGATGAGATTAAGAGATGTTTGGAATTGGTTGTGGGAGATAGAGGGAGAGGGGAAGCAATTAGAAGGAATGCCAAGAAATGGAAGGAGTTGGCTACGGAGGCTGCCAACAAAGTTGGTTCTTCTTCCTATAACAATCTCAAAGCTTTTGTGGGTGAGATTCGTGAAGGTTATAACATCGGTGTTAAAAGGGTGTAAGTTTTCTGTTGAAAGAAAAGTGTTTGGTTTTACATCCACTTACATATATTAAAATGTGTATATTTTTTGCATATTAATTGTGAATATGGATATAAAATAGTGGAAATAATTTTTTGTGGGTGGTTGATTTATATTTTTCACCTTTGTCTTATCTTGCCTTTCTTTATTGTTACTAGATTGGCCAATCAACTAAGCAGTTTTGGAAAGTACCTATATCTATATTATGTCTTCTAAACATTTGTGGAGCTCACATTCTGTAATATAAAATTGGTGGGTAGCAATTAGCGAATTACATTTTAATGAAATTTCTTGTACTTCACTATCTAAAGACTAAGCAAAACCTTTTCTATCCCATAAGTTAAAAAAATAAAATAAAATATTTAAGAAAATCCTACTTGTGAATTTATTTTAATGGAAAATGTCACTTTGAAGTTCGAAGATCCTAATACATAACAAAAATTAAAAATAAAATAAAATAAAAGATTAAGCAAGTCTTACATGTGAATTTTTTTTTTAATGGAAAATGTCAACTCACTCCAAGGGTGGTAACTATGAAGACAATTTAATAACTCAAAAGATTGTCTTAGAAAGAAAAAAAATAATGGTTTATTATGCACGCCAAAGCTATATATATATATATATATATATATATATAATTGAAGAAGATGGATCCAGCCCATTCCTATCTCATACCTTTTGCCATTTGAGCTCTCCCTGCAGCCTTCTTTCTTTCTTAATGAATGAATTTCTTAGAAATAAAAATTACGAGGGAAAAAAAAAGTCAAGGAATCAACAAACGAAATTGAAATGGGGACACAATTTCAATCTCTCTTTTTCTTTTTTCTCTTTTTTTTTTTCCCTCTATTGTTAATCAACTTGATTTTTACAAATTCAGAAATAATAATAATAATAATAACAACAACTCCATTTTCACAAAAACCACCACAGATTATTAGAAATTCAAGACATATAGAGAAGGAAAATTTTGAAATTATATGTTGCACACTCGCACTAGAGAAATTTAAGTTTACTGGGTTCCACCGTTTTCTTTAGTGTAGAACTCACCAAGAATATTGTCCTTTGTGGATAAATAAGTCACTAAAAATGTCAGCAACAAAAATCCATGGGCATCTCATAAATTAGCCTTTATTTTTGTTAAAGAGATAAAGTGAGAGAGAAAAGACTGAATAGTCTGTGTATATTGATGTGTGTAATAATGTACAATAGAGAGCCTTATATAGGCTAGGTATGTGTGCAATACAAGTAATATGAGTAAACTACAAGTACAATATACTGGGCTAAGCCCAATGGGCTAATCTAGTCTAAGTTATACACTAACATCCCCCCTCAAACTCGAGGTGGCAAGGAGGAAGCCAACTGGAGTTTGGATATAAGATCTCGAAGACGACCAGGCGGGTGAGTCTTGGTGAATATATCAGCAGGCTGGTCAGCAGAGGAGATAGAGAATAACTTGAGATTGCCTTTCTTGAGATGCTGGCGAGTGATGTGGCAGTCAATCTCAATGTGCTTAGTGCGTTCATGGAAGACATCATTATGAGCAATGTAAATGGCACTACGGTTGTCACAATAAAGAGGAGTGGCAGTGGGCTGGGGAGCATCCATGTCAGCTAAGAGCCAGCGGAGCCAGACAAGCTCGCAGGTGGTGTCGGCAAGGGCACGATACTCAGCCTCAGTACTGGAACGAGAAACCACATCCTGCTTCTTGCTACGCCATGATATAAGGGAAGTACCTAACAGGAAACAGAAACCTGTAATAGAGCATCGATCAGTCGGATCACCTGCCCAGTCTGCATCTGAGTAAGCATGGAGCTCGAGAGAAGACCGAGAGGAGTAGTGGAGACCATGATAAAGTGTGCCCTTGACATATCGAAGAATTCGAAGAACTGCAGCATAGTGAACAGAACGAGGAGCATCCATGAACTTACTAACCATACCCACAACATGTGAGATATCAAGACGAGTAACAGTGAGATAGATCAGACTACCAACCAACTGACGATAGCGTGTAGCATCAGATATAGGTTCACCATCCAAGGGTGTGAGCTTTGCATTGTATTCCAAGGGAGTGGAAACAGTCTTGTTGTCGGTGATACCGGCCTTGGAGAAAAGATCAGAAGCATATTTAGCTTGGGAAAGATAGTACCCATCAGAGGACGAGGTAACCTCAAGCCCAAGAAAATAGCTGAGAGTGCCCAGATCTTTCATCTCAAAATGCTGACTGAGGAAATGCTGAAGAGAGCGGATACCTACAGAATCATCTCCAGTAATAATCATATCATCAACATAAAGAAGAATAAGAGTGATACCAGCAGGGGATCGACGGACAAAAAGAGCAGTGTCATGAGGACTCGAAGTGAAACCCTGTTGAGCAACAACTGAGCTAAACTTTCCAAACCAAGCTCGAGGAGCCTGCTTGAGGCCATAAAGAGCACGACGAAGGCGACAAACTTGACTGCCTGAGTGTGGATAGCCAAGAGGTGGCTGCATGTATACTTCTTCTTGGAGATCTCCATTAAGGAAAGCATTCTTCACATCCATTTGATAAAGAGGCCAATGGCGAACAGCAGCCACAGCAATGAGACATCTGACAGATGTAAGGCGAGCAACAGGAGCAAATGTTTCCTCATAGTCAATGCCATACTCCTGAGTAAAGCCCTTGGCAACAAGGCGAGCTTTGTATCGTTCAACAGATCCATCAGCTTTGGTCTTGATCTTGTAAACCCACCTACAACCTACTACAGACTGACCAGGAGGCAAATCAACCATATCCCAAGTGTGATTCTTATGAAGGGCATCTAGTTCTTCAGTCATAGCTTGCTGCCAAAGAGGGTCAGTATGGGCCTCACGATAGGTGTGAGGTTCATAGAGGGTGGCAAGAGCAAAAGAGCAGTGATAATTAGTAAGATAAAGGGGAGGAATGCTTACCCGGGTGGAACGACGAAGTTCAGGACTAACAGGTAACTCAGGAGAAGGTGGTGCCACAGGATCCAAGACAGGCAAGTCATGTGCCGGGGACAGAGCCGGAGATGAGTCGTCTGGAGAGGCAACCGATGTAGAAGGATCCTCCACAAGTTCAAGATAGAGAGGGAGGAAAAGATCGGTAAAAATGGGAGACTCAGAGGAAGAGGATGCAGGAAACTGCTGAAGACTCGTGAAAGGACGATGTTCCCAAAACTCAACATTACGGGAGACACGAAGCCGATGAGAAATGGGATCATAGCAGCGAAACCCCTTTTGAGAGACACCATAACCAAGGAAACAACAGAGACGAGCACGAGGTTGAAGCTTTGTTCGTTCATGAGGAGGAAGAGAGACAAAGCAAGCACAACCAAAAACCCGAAGAGATGAGTAGTCAGGGATTTGACCATAGAGAAGTTCGAATGGTGACTTGTTATGTGTAGTGGGTGAAGGAATACGATTAATGGTGTACACAGCAGTGAGTGCTGCCTCACCCCAAAAGCGCTCAGGAAGAGAGGCAAAAATGAGAAGGGTGCGAACAACATCAAGAATGTGACGATGTTTTCGTTCTGCACGACCATTTTGTTGAGAGGTGTAAGGACAAGACCGCTGAGGAAGGGTACCATGACTATTTAAAAAGGATAGGAAAGATTTATCATTATATTCTTGGGCATTATCTGATCGAAATACTTTGACAGTGCGATTAAACTGTGTTTCAACCATTTTATGAAATGTTTGGTAAATAGTCACAAGTTCAGACCTATGGTGAAGCAGATAAATCCAAGTATATCGAGAAAAATCATCTACAAATATAACAAAATATCTAGATCCCCCCTCAGTAGGAACCGGTGCAGGACCCCAAATATCAGAATGTATAAGATCAAAAGGTGCAGAAGAAAAAGAGTCACTATTATTAAAGGGCAATTTAGCTTGTTTGCCAAAATGACAGGAAGTACAATCAAATTTTTGAAACTGAACTGAACCTAATGACCTTGAGAAGCTAATAATTGAAGACGAGATAAGGATGGATGACCAAGACGAGCATGCCAAAGATCAGGTGAGGGCGTGGTAATGGTAGCAGCTGCAGAAACAACTTGTGAAGGAATCTTCAAGTCATGAACCTCAAACATGCGACCAACCTTATGCCCTGTCCCAAGTACTTGACCCGTCCGGGGATCCTGCACATCCACACCATGATTAGTAAAGAAAAGATCTACACCTAATTCACAAAGTTGACCAACAGAAAGCAAATTGAGAGATAGCTTTGGGATATGAAAGGTGTCACTAAGGGATAAGCTAGGAGAAGAGATTGTTCCTTTATGACTAACAGGCATAGGAGTTCCATCAGCAGTGTAAATAGTGATAGGGTGTGCTAAGGGTGCCTTATCAGAAAATTGGGATTCATCAGGAGTCATATGGTTACAACATGCAGTATCAAAAAACCAAGGTTGTTTACCTGAGGTGACAGAAAGGGCAGTAGAAGTTCGGGATAAAACCTGTTGAACAACTGCCTCAATATCAGCTGTAGTAAGTGAGGAAGCTGAAGATGGACCTGTAGGAACTGATGGATCTGGAGGACATACAGCAGCTGCCCGAGGAAGAGAAGCTTTATTCTGCTCTTGCATAAATTTCTGCAGTTTGCGACACACTGAGATATCATGGCCTTTAGCACGGCAAAACTCACTACAACAAAATGTATTTTTAGTGACGAAAATTAGTGAGGAAATATTTTTCGTCACTAAAAATACAGCTTTAGTGACGAAATATGAATTTCGTCACTAATAATGAAAAAAATTTCAACTTTTAGTGACGAAAAATGAATTTCGTCGCTATTGTGATCTGAAAAATGGGCGCCAGTAGAGGGAAATTTTGGCGCAAGTTTAATTAATCTATAGTGACGAAATATTTCGTCACTAAAAGTTGAAATTTTTAGTGACGAAATATTTCGTCACTAAAAATAATAATAGTTTTGCACTTATATATTTTTAGTGACGAAATCACAATTCGTCACTAAAAGTATGATTTAGAGACGAAATTCATTTCGTCACTAAAAATAATAATAGTTTTACACTTTTATATTTTTAGTGACGAAATCACAATTCGTCACTAAAAGTATGATTTAGCGACGAAATATGAATTTCGTCTCTAAAAATCTTAACAAAGGCCGGGTCTTTAGTGACGAAACTGAAATTCGTCACTAAAAACTTTAAAAGCCTAATTTCAATACCCAGCCTACCACAAAACATTTCAATACCCAGTTTCATTTTGGTCAAAAAAAAAAAAAAAAACCCCAGAGATCAGCTCCCAAACCGCCTGGGCTCGCCATCGCCGGTCGCGACGCCCAGGCTCGCCATCGCCGGTCGCGACCAGGCGTTGCCATCGCGAGCCCGGCGTCGCGATCGCGACGCCGCCGGGGCTCGCGATGGCGAGCCTGGGCGTCGCGATCGCGACGCCGGGCTCGCGATCGCGACGCCTGTGCGTCGCCATCGCGACGCCGGGCTCGCGATCGCGACCGCGACGCCGGGCTCGCGATCGCGACGCCTGTGCGTCGCCATCGCGACGCCGGGATCGCGATCGCGACGCCCAGGCTCGCGATCGCGACGCCCGACGCACATCGCGACGCCGGGATCGCGATCGCGACGCCTGGGCTCGCGATGGCGACGCCCGGGCTCGCGATGGCGAAGCCTGGGCTCGCCGTTGGCGACTCATCAGGTCGCCGATCATTGGCGACGCTTCAGTTCGCGACCCTTCGCCTCCCCTTCGTGCCTGCGACCTTTAGACTCCCCTTCACATCGGCGACCCTACGCACCAGCGACGGAGACTGTGAGTTTCTTTGGTCTTTCTCTCTAGCTGGTTTCTCTCTCTTTTGCTTTTTCATTATTGCCATGGCTGGATTTGTTATGATTTTTGTGTTTTCATTCATTTAATAGAAATGGATTTTTCTTTTCTGGTCTCTAATCCTTTTATGTTGTCCAAATTTATCTGCTTGATGTTTGACAAAATGCCTCAGACAGTTGAGTTTGTTAGATGTTGTGCTATATAGTTGACTAATTGAGTTTATGTTAAATTGTCAAGACTAATTGAGTTTATGTTAAATTGTCAAGTCCAACATGGTTTAAAATTTGTATTTGTATTTGTGTAGTACCCTTTGACATTTTTGTTAGAATTGAGAGAATTGTTTGGTTGTCATTTTGCAAGAGAAAAATAAAAATGGGTATTGGAGTTTATTGACAACTTACACTTGTTTTCTTGATAATGGTTTTTGTTTTGAATTAAAAAAAAAGATGAAATAGAAGCAAGCTCCAATACTACTATGCTATTTGATAGTCTCATATTTGATAGTTAAACTCATTGTGTAATGTGTACCTCTTTGAGATGCTAACATATATTTATATGCTTTTTAAATATCTTAGTTTAAAAAGCATAAAATGAGCAAATAAGAAATTAAAAATTTTAGGCACCATCGGTGAGAAGGAAGTCAGTTAAGGGTCATATTCTTTGATTTGAATTACTACTAATAAGACTATTTTGTTTTTATAGTTATATATTGTTGTTTGTAGTTATAGTAGATTTGAATTTAGTCTTTAGAGAGAGCCAAACCCAACACTTTGTTTTAAGCCTTTTTTTTGGGGGGGGGGGGGTGATTTGATGGTTTAATCGATTTTTTCATTCCTGAAATGGGGTTGACGGATATGGAAGTTCTTTTGAGCATTTTTTATTGTAGAATGTGTTTTTGATGTGCTATTTATTTGGAAAAAAAATCATGATTTCTGTGATTTGGTATGGAGGGAACATTTTCCCTGAGTGTACATGTGTATTACTTTCACCCAGAATTTTTTCTCTGAGTGTACATGTTTTTATTTATTAAATTGTACCTTTAAATCGCACATTCCCCATTTTGTTAAATTGTAATTAATAGGTGGCTCTTTGCTTTGCTTTGCTTGATCTTGCCTAATTCCAAGTGGGAAATAAGTAATGCAAGTGCAAATGTAATTAATAGGTGGCTCTTTTTATTTATTTTATTTTATTTTTGGTGTTTGAGTGTTAAAGGTTTTTGTATTTATCTTATTACAGAGGTAGATATGCTCACAGCTCATACAAAGGTTTGTTCACTCTTTCTCCTTCTCTCTCTGTGTGTGAAAGTATCTTCAATTCTTTTGGAAATTGTTTGTTATGGGAGTTGATGGTTTGATGGTTTGATGATGGTTTGTTATGAGTATCTTCAATTCTTTATTTTTTTTAATTGTTAATTATTGATCAAAAGATCCTATCTGTTGTTGTGTTCTTGGAATTATTGCTTGCTATATAAGGTTTATCCTAAAGTTATGTACAAGTCCAACTTGTAAATCATGGGTGACATCTTACCTTAGCTTATTTTCTGGTTAAATTTGATTAGATTGTTAATCTTAAAGCTATTTTATTTGTATATGTAAGGATTACACTAAGAGTGCCATGTACTTGTAGATTATCCATTGATATAAAATAATTATGTGGTAAATCTACCATGCCTATGACTTAAACAGATGCAATGGTATGTGAGCTAAAGCTAACTAAAAATTATCTTTCTTTTATCTCCAGCTCTCTTTCTCTTTTGTGGCTGAAGAAATTGTGAGGGACAAGGCGAAGAACACAAGTTAACTTTGGATTTTTTTTGAAAGCTGTAAACTTAGCTTAAGCAAAGTAAGTAAATTCTAGTTAAAAATTTATAAAACTCTATAGTTGTGATGTTGAAAATTGGATTTGTGGTGTGACTACTCTTAATGCATTGTTAAAAATGTTTCATATAACATAATTAATGTTTTTACTTTACGATTTTAATGTAGCATTGTTTTATATTTGTGCAGATTTTTTATTGGTGGCTATTTGGCGATTTACTTTTGGCATTACTTGAAGACATATGAGGACATCTTCCGTTATTGTATATTTTGCAAACTATTACATCTTGAGTTATTGTATATATTGCAAACAATTATTGTATGGAAGGAGTTTGAATTAAATACTTGTTTTATTTTTTACTTGTGGAATGTATGGATCTTTTTTTATAAATGTGTTGTTAAAATAAATGTATTATTCAAATGTGATGATTTAGTAATGTAATAACAGGTTACAGGTTAATATCAAAGTTATGAAAAAAATAAAAACAGAAAATAAGTTTTAGTGACAAAATATTTCGTCACTAAATGTAGCAAAATTTTGTAAGAACTGGTTTTAGTGACGAAAATTTGTCACTATATCTGCATGGATTTTTTAAAAAATAGTTTTAGTGACGAATTTTTTCGTCACTATATGTACTCGAAAATAGTTTTAGTGACGAAATTATTCGTCACTAAATATGATTTAATAAATTAAAGTGTTTTTAGTGACGAAATATTTTCGTCACTGAATGGTGTTTTTAGCGAGGAAAACATTTAGTGACGAAAGGTTTTCGTCACTAAAAGTTTTTTTACAAAAAATAAAATTGGACTTTTAGTGACGAAATTTTTCGTCACCAGGACTTTTAGTGACGGGGTTTCAGCAACGAAATGAGTTTCGTCACTAAAAGTCCGATTTCGTCACTAAAGGTTCTTAGTGACGAAAAACTGAACTTTTAGTGACGAATTTTTTCGTCACTGAAAGTACATTTTGTTGTAGTGACTCACAGCGGGTACCTTTAGAAGACTGAGAGGTGGGACGCCCAGAGTTTATTCGTGGAGGAGCAGTGAATGCAGCAATGGGAGGCTGTGGAGATGGTGTAGCCAACACATGATCAGATGATGACATGTGATGAGTAGGGAGACGGTTCTCCTCAGAAATGAGCTCCTTGACTGCAGCATCAAGAGAAGGAGTAGGAGACCGGCTAAGTAGAGAAGCCCTAGTAGGCTCAAAGTCCTCACGTAAACCCATCATGAAGTGCATGAATTGACGGCGATCCCGATATTTGGCAAAGAGCTCAATGTCCTTGGAACACACTAGTGGAGGATCTGCAGCAGAAAGTTGTTCCCACATAGTAGAAGTCTGAGAGTAATAATCAGAAATAGACTGACCTGTCTCTTGGCGCATCTGGTAAAGTTTTGATTCAATGTGGAACTCTAAGCTTGAATCATTAGTACAATTATAGCAATCAGCCAAAAATTTCCAAGCAGCCTCAGCAGTCTCAAGACGAGGAAGAAGATTATGAATGGAGGGAACAGAGGTATTGATAAACCAAGACAGGATCTTACTCTAAATACTCTCCCATTCCTCTAGGCGTTCTTCATAATCATCTTCAGAAGCTGTGGCTTTGGACTTAGGGTTTGGTACTGGCTTAGGAATTGAACCAGTCACATATCTCCACAGTTTACGACCCTTCAGGAATACAGTCATATTCTGAGACCATGCATGATAGCTAGTGGGACCATCCAACATAATAGTGATAGGACGTATGATATCTCGATCATTTTGTTGAGCCATAATGAGAAAAAATACCCAAAAAATGATATTTAGAAACCTCAAATGCAAAAAACGGAGCCCAAAATCGGAATCTACGCGAAAAACTGAGCAAGACAGGTCCTGTTGAAAAATTTTGACTTCGGTCAAAGTCAACGGTCAACGGTCAACGGTCAGAGTCAACGGTCAACGATCAGGGCTGACGTGGCAGATGACGTATCAGGATGACGTGGCAGATGACGTCACTAGGCTGACGTGGCAGTGACGTCACTAGGGCTGACGTGGCAGAAGGCAGAAAGTACCTGGCGCGTGGAGCGCGTGCGGCACATGGGACGCGTGGTTCCGGCGCGTGCGGCGCGTGCAAGGACAAATGGTGGCGCGTGGTGGCGGGTGCAATGCGTGCTCGACACTCAGAAACTTTGGGCAGCGCGTGCGGGCGCGTGCGAGCTTGTTTCTGGCTGTTCTTGATCAGGTTTTGCTCGGGGTTTGGCTGTTCTGTCACTTTATGTCTTTGCTTTGACAGTAGAATGAACAGAACAGTGAGTTCCGAGAGGTGGAGGAGCTGTGGGCGTGACAGCGGTGACTCGCTTCTGACAGTGGCTACTGGATGAAGGCAAGGGCAGCGGAAGAGCGCCGGAGATGTCCACAGAAACCAGAAGGTCAGAGGAATGGCTCTGATACCATGTTAAAGAGATAAAGTGAGAGAGAAAAGACTGAATAGTCTGTGTATATTGATGTGTGTAATAATGTACAATAGAGAGCCTTATATAGGCTAGGTATGTGTGCAGTACAAGTAATATGAGTAAACTACAAGTACAATATACTGGGCTAAGCCCAATGGGCTAATCTAGTCTAAGCTATACACTAACAATTTTCTTCCCTTTCTGCTGAGCATGGAGGCATGGACAGTTCATTTTGTCAGATGCTTTTGTTGTGAAATAGATGTCATATTTAGTAATGCTATAGCTTTTTGCTTCACAAATTTACAAATTAATAAGTTGTAATTGAATCCAGTAAAAAAAAAATTGTGATTGATGATTCATAAATCCCTACTCACAACTCTTATTAAGTACAGTAATTGAGATGGTTGCTAAGTTCTAATAAATTTTTAGAGTAGCGGATCTAGAGATTCTGGGTTGATCAATTAATTAAGTTTCTCAAATTACCATGGATTTTATTTTGTATTTGAATTCAATTTGCGTCTCTCTTTTTCCCCTAAACTTGAAATTGTTGGATCTGTGTTGACAAATTAAGATATGTTGATTTTTTTTTTTTTTTTTATTTCTTATTGTATTGGTTAATTAGAATTCCATTACCGGACTAAAATTTGTTGCGCATTTTGTGTTTTCTTTCTTGGTTTTTTTTTTTTTTTCTGGTATTTTGCTGTTGATGTATGTTAGTTGAGATTTTAATTAATTATAGTTGAAAATCCAAGTAATGCATGGGAAAATGTAATATAATTTTTAATTTTTTTATTAGAGCAATATAATTATTTTATAAGAATATAATATCAAATTTGTGGGACTTATATCTTTAATTTCTAATACCTATTTTTGTTTGTATTTTTTAGTCTAAATAGGATATATTTTCATACTTTTCAACTCAAAAATTAAGGGGAAAAAATGAAAATTTGAACCTAAAATTCATGAAAAGACAACCTAGAATCAATTTAAGGCCCAATTAATCCAAAATAAACCGAAATAGACCAAATGAACTGAAGTGGAACAAATGGACCGAATTGGACTGATTGTTCTGAAATAGACCCAAGTTGACCGAATAGATTGAACTGGACTAGCATAGACTGAATTAATCAAAATGGACCAAAGTGGACAGAAATGTTACACTGATATGATGTACCTACGTAATAAATACTACATTTCAGTTTTTAAATATTATATACATATAAATGTACTTAAAGATTTTAATATATACATAATTATCGTATACTTCCGACATATACATTATGATTTTATGAAGCTCACATGTCTTGAGAGAGATAATGCATATACTTGATTTCCAGGATTCGCTCTAGTTTATGGATTCTAATATAGTAATATGTACAAGAAGCAATGTCTTGCATATATGCACCCGAGTGTGGTTATATGTAAAATAGGCTTCCACTTACCATCTTTGCTCGCCCAAATCAACTTAATTGAATTTGTATAAGCAATAAAATTAAATTTAAGTAAAAGGGAATTGTTTCTTATTTAAGATTCAGATTTATCCCTCCTAATATTTTATCATAACCAACTGAACCAAAATACAGGATTTACAGGCTTGGATCCGAAGGATTTACTAAACAATATTGAATTCATAGAGGAATCAAATTTTGAGAGAACCTTATAAATTTCAAATTTTCAACACCTCTGTCATTGTTTGTGAATGTCTTGGTACAGTGATTGGTGGCTGGGTTCATAAATAACTCATAATAATCTAATATATTTCTAGGCGTAAGAGCACCCACAACAGTGAGCTAAATAGCTATATAGCTATTTTAGCTCCACCAAAACACAAAAAACCTTCCTGCAGCAGTGGAGGGAAGCTAAAAATAACAGTGCTCATGTATAGATACATGAGCACTGTAGCTCAAAGCTTTAAAAAAAAAAAAAAAAATAGTTTTTTAATCAGCTCCGGATTATAAGGGACACTATCTTTTTTAATCATCTCCTAAGCTCTCAAATGAAGCTCTCAACTCTCCCAAACTCAAGCTCACCGTCAACCGATCTGTATTGTCGATCTCAAGCTCTCAACACTGGGTCGATCTACGATCAAGCGATTGAATCTGGGTGATCTCAAGCTCTCACCGTCGATCTCAAAGCTCTCAATCTCTCAAAATCTCTCACTCTCTTCAACAAACTAGTTTTTGAAGTACCAACTTGAAGGTTATCACATTATTGACTATGTTGATGTTGCAGAAACTTCAAACTTGATCACCAATTGTTCAAATTTCTTTGGAGGAATAGAGAGAAATCAGAACAAAATCCTAAGCATACAAATACAACACTCTCTAATTATTTATCTCAACTATATGTACAATTTTATGAGCCTTTAACTACTTTGGAAGAGTAGGGAGCAAAATCAAACTCAAAAAGTTGATCAGGGCTTGAATTGAAAATCACAATCCCTGCAATTGCAATTGATCGAGACTCTACCAACAACTTAGCTTCAATCAATCAAAGTTGATTGGTGACTTAATCGACAAGGCATAAAAAGTCGTTTTCTTAAGCAATTTTCAAATCTTCAACACCATCTTCAAGAATACTTAAATAAAACTCAAGATGTAATAAAATAAGTACAATTGACATTGTTTGCCAACACATAAAAATCGTAGACCTAACAATATGTATCATCTTATTTTATTGCGAAATTTCGAAATGATTGCGAAATTTCGTAAAAAAAAAAATGTATAAGCGGCGGCGGCGGCGATAGCGATTGCGGTGGTGGCGGTGGTGGTAGCGATTACGGTTGCGGTGGAAGAGTTGGTGGCGGCAGTGGCAGTGGCGGTGGTGGAAGAATCGGTGGCGGCGGCAATGGGCGGTGGTAGCGGCGGCAATGGGCGGTGGTAGCGGTTGTGAGTGGTTGTGATTATCGTTTATTGTAATGGATATATTATTTTATTGTAGTAGATATATTATTTTATTGTAGTGGATATATTATTTTATTGTGATGTTTATACTATTTTATTGCATTAAAAGTTAAAATAGATCCACTGCTGCAGCATGTTTTATAAAGGTAGTAGGTAAAATAGATAAAGTAACTTTTTGTGGAGCTAAAAAGCTAAATTTTTAGCTCCACTGCTGTGGATGCTCTAACATGTCACTCAGTGAGCTTAGCTAGGAAGAAACCAAGACGGATTCATAAGAAGTATTGCTGTGTCACATGATGGAAGTGCAAAAGCAAAACGTTAAGTTTAAGAAGAATTTCCCCAAATTTTTTTTTTTTTTTTTAATTTAAAAAAACCCTATAAATTTATATTTCTGTAGGCTGTAGGCATCAGGAATGGCATATTATTGAGGATTAATGTTAGCTAATGACCTGCACTAATAGAATTAGTATACGACTTATTTTAATTTCCCTAATCCGCGTTGAACTAATGCCAGCAATTTATTGCTTTTGCAGGGTTTTCAAGTAATGCAGAAGTAAATGTATGATTTATTTATATGGTGTTAATTATAAATAAATTATATGATCATTAGAGCATCTCTTATGATCATATATATGAAAATGACATATTTTGGTTTTTCAAAATAAAAAATAAAAAAGACGTATTTTGGCAAATCTTCCTCACAATGAGATCATGGTCTCAGCCTTGGTGCGATAAGCTCTCTGATCGCACAAGATTTTGGCAGTTTGATTCTTGAAACTCATAAGTGATTGTTTGGCAATTTATAAATTTGTGCTATGGTATTACTCATAAAGTAATTGACTTGGCAAAACAAATCAGTGTTTTCGCTTTCGAGGTGTAATAAAACCAAAGACAAAGAAGAAACAGTAGAGCTGCAATCAAACATTAGGAAAGGTGTAGATTATTCGGTGCCAAAAATGTAAAAGAAGGAAAATGATTAAATGAATAATACACGTTATTTTAATATAAACTCAACACTCACTTTCTCATAACTCAATGAACTCGTTATAAGGAGAAAAGGATAACATTTGAGCAAGAGTTCATTAGAAATTTATTATGATATTTTCAATACAATCATATTACTGAAGCTATCACCATAAACCTGATGATATACCAAGAACAACAACGCTCCACCGCTAGCCATCTTGATCACGTGATCTAAGAATGAAACGTTGTACACCATTTTTTTTCCCCCTTTCCTTTTCAACATGCAGGAAATGGTTTGCAAATGTGAGTTTGTATAGGCTTAAGCCAAGATGGGAATATTTATTACTCACTAACGCTCAAACGTTACACCTCATATTATCACAATCACAAACGCATGCAAGGGTTTTGTTTTTATGCTATGATTTTGTTTCCATATTAAGCAAGGGCTGGTTGGAAATGATGAGATTGGTAATCAATCTTCTGTTAGAAAGTCTTGTTTAATTAAGGAGAGGATTATCAGCTCATTGGGTAAAGTTTTGCAATTTACCTTGGGCAAGCCAGAAGAGAATTTAAGGCTATAACTTTGAGGTGCCTTAGATTTCTCAATTTCACAATTTTATCAGCATCATAGGTGCTTATTGGTCCTTTATTAAACTCTCAAGGACGGGACTTCCACATTTGGATTGTGAAGCATGAAATTTCGGCCTTCACGTTGCCCCTAATTAGCCTTATTGATACGTTGATAATTTATGCGGTTGCTGCTGAGAATTCCATATATGACTGAAATTGACAAGAGACTAATAGTGCTTATTTTTAAAAGTTTAGAAATTAATATTGCTCGATCAGGTGAAACTTTAGAAATCAAAATTTCAAAAATGCTTAGTCGATAAACTTCTAAAATCAATGGTATATTTCAACCAAAAAAAAAAAAGAACTATGAAAAATTTTGAGTACCTCCGTAATAATCTTAGAGCATACAATCCATATCAACTAATCAATGATTAGCCATAACAAGATGCCTTGACGCCACCAGCTTCTCTTTCTCACAATTCATATCAATTAATCAATGGTCAGTCATAACAAGATGTCCTGACGCTACCAAGTTCTCTTTCTCACAGCATATTATCAAGGAAACATATTTTTTCATACTAATTCACATCTACTATTTCACATATATTTCTAAAATTGATAATGCAGAAATATTTAAATTTTAAAAAAAGACCACATTTTAACCCATAAAAGTGAATATAAATGTATGAGAATGAAAACTTGTTATATATCTATATAACCTAAAGATAAAAGCTATTACACACCACATGAAAAATTAATTGAAATCGTGACACAATTTTCAATCCAAGTGTGTAATAATCGCTACTCATAACTTAATTGTACATCTCATGCTTCCATTTGGCCATCAAAGGCTCAAATTCTTGCCCAATACAATCATATACCATATAATAAATGTTGGGCTTAGAAGTCATTATTGCACCAAGTGGCTTCACCAAATTACAACAATAGTTTAGATAAAAACAATTTTAAAAAACATGCAACATGCATAAAAGTTTTAGTTAATAGAGACAACAACTTATTTCTTCTTATAAATTTCTTTAGATAAAGTAACAATAAGTACTTTAACAAAACATGTAACATGCATCAAAGTTTTCGTTTATAGAGACAACAACTTATTTATTCTTATCAATTTCTTTAAATAAATCATATCATATAATATATAATAAAAGTTGGGCTTAGAAACCATGGTTGCACCTAGTTGCTTCAACAAATTATAGAAATATTTTGGATAAAAACAATTTTTTAGATAGAGACAACAATTTATTTGTTCTTTCTTTAGATAAAGTAACAATAAATGTTTAACAAGACATGCAACATGCATTTTAGATAAAATAAAAATTAATTGTTTTAACAAAAACATGCAACATACATCTAAGTTTCAGTTGAAATAGACAAAAACTTATTTGTTTATATCAATTTCTTTAAATAAAGTAACAATAAGTATTTTAACAAAACATGCAACATGCATCTAAGTATAAAATTGATAAAGACAACAATTTATTTATTATTATCAATTTCTTTAGACAAAATAACAATAAATGTTTTAACAAAACATGCAACATGCATATAAGTTTCAGTTGATAAAGACAACAACTTATTTATTCTTATCAATTTCTTAGATAAAGTAACAATAAGTGTTTTAACAAAACATGCAACATGCATATAAATTTTAGAAATTTAAATACTACCCCAACTAAAAATCTATTATAAAAATTTCAAAACTTATATATATATATATATACACACACCAATATATATTTCATAATTTTTGCTACAACTATCTTATGTGGCAAAGTATGACAGACTATCCATCACTTTCACATGGACCAACTGCTCATAATTTGCTACATGAACGAGTTGTGCTCCTAAAATTTTTTGCTCTATTTTTAAGCAATTTCCATTTTCACATGCATTGGTTCTTCTATATAAATCTCACTGATCTCAAGCACAAAACAGCTATTCTGTTTTTGCTTAGAATATTCACAGCCCATATATATCAAAGTATCAAATAATCATGGCCAAGCAGCAACAAAGCCATTATGTAATCGTCACATATCTAGCGCAAGGCCATATAAACCCTGCCCTCCAATTCGCCAAACGCCTCATTCACTTAGGAGTGCATGTCACCTTCTTCACCACCATTGGAGCCCACCGTCGCAGCATGATCAAAAGCCCTCCACCTGACGGCTTGTCGCTTGCCACCTTCTCTGACAGCTACGATAACGGAGTTGTACCTGTGGACGACCGTTATAAACAATGGGATCAACTCAAGCACAATGGCTCCAAAGCTCACGCTGACCTCATTGTCTCCACTGCTGATAAACAATGCATAGTCTACACAATGCTTCTACATTAGGCTGCTGACGTGGCTCATGAGCTTCACCTTCCTTCCGCCCTTCTTTGGATTCAGCCTGCAATGGTTTTGGACGTATGCTACTACTATTACAATGGTTTTGCCGATGTTAGTGGGAACAACAGCGATGACCGACCCTCCTGTTCTATATAGTTACCGGGTCTGCCATTATTACTTGCTACTCATGACCTTCCCTCCTTCTTGCTTACTTCAAACCCTTATGCTTTTGTACACCCTATATTCCAAGCCCAACTTGAAGTGCTTGAAAAGGAGAGCATTCCTAGAGTTCTAGTGAATACCTTTGATGCACTAGAGCCCGAGGCTTTAAAAGCACTCGAAAAACTTAATTTGGTTGCAGTTGGACCGCTAGTTCCGATTGCCATTTTGGGTGGAAGAGATCCATGCAATGGCTCCAACGATTACATTGAATGGCTCAACTCTAAGTCCGAATCATTAGTCATTTACGTGTCATTTGGGAGCTTATTGGTGTTAAATAAGCAACAAATGGAGGAAATTGCACACGGATTGTTAGATTGTGGGAGGCCCTTCCTGTAGAAGAGAAATTGAGTTGTAGAGAGGAATTAGAACAAATGGGAATGATAGTGCCATAGTGTTCCCAAGTGGAGGTTTTGTCACATCCTTCACTAAGATGCTTTGTGACACATTGTGGGTGGAATTCAACTTTGGAGACTTTGGTTTCAGGGGTGCCAACGGTAGCATTTCCACATAGGCTTGATCAAGGGACAAATGCAAAGCTAATTGAAGATGTGTGGAAGACAGGAGTAAGGGTGATGGTGAATAAGGATGGAATTGTTGAAGGTGATGAGATTAGGAGATGCCTGGAATTGGTTGTGGAAGATGGGGAGAGAGGGGAAGCAATTAGAAGGAATGCCAAGAAATGGAAGGAGTTGGCTATGGAGGCTGCCAACGAAGTTGGTTGTTCTTCCTATAACAATCTCAAAGCTTTTGTGGATGAGATTGGTGAAGGTAACATCGGTGTCAAATGAGTGTAAAAGTGTTTGTTTTTTGCACCCACTTTCATATATTAAAATGTGTATATTTTTTGCATATTAATTGTGAATATGGATATAAAATAGTGGAAATTCTATGGCCGTAGATTTATGTTTTTCACCTTTGTCTTATCTTGTCTTTCTTTATTGTTACTAGGTTGGCAAATCAGCTAAGCAGTTTTGGAAAAATATATAATTATGGTTTGGTTTGTGCGATAGTTATATGCATATTACGTCTTCTAAACATTTGTGGACCTCACATTTTGTAATATAAAATTGGTTGGTAGCAATTAGACAAGTACCTCGTAATGAAATGAATTTCTTGTACTTCACTGTCTAAGAGTACTAAGCAAAACCTGTTTCTATCCCAAAAGTTAAAAAAATAAAATAAAAGATTTATCAAATCCTACTTGTAAAATTTTTTTTTTTTTATAATGGAAAATGGCACTTCTAAGTTCGAACATACTAATACATAACCAAAAGTTAAAAATAAAAATAAAATAAAAAAGTAAGAAAATCCTACTTGTTTTTTATTTCTTTTATTTTTTAAAATCCTACTTGTTAATTAATTTATTTTAAATGGAAAATGTCACGACAAGGGTGGTAACTATGAAGACAATTAATAACTCAAAAGATTGTCTTGAAAGAAAAAATAATAAAATATTATGCACACCAAAGCTATATATGTAGATAATTGAATTTATATATCATACCTTTTCCCATTTTCTTAGAAATAAAATTTCCAGAGAAAAATAAAATTCAAGGAATCAACAAACGAAATTGAAATGGGGATACAGTTTCAATCTCTTTTTTTTTTTTCTTTTTCCTTCTATTGTTAATCTAGTTGATTTTACAAATTCAGAAAAAATGATAATAATAATAATGAAACTCCATTTTCACAAAAACCACCACAAACCATCAGAAATTCAAGACATATAGAGAAGGAAATTTTTGAATTTATATGTTGCACACTCGCCATATAGAAATTTAAGCTTGCGTAGTTCCACTGTATTCTTTAGTATAGAACTCACCAATTAAGGATATTGTCTTTGTAGATAAATAAGTCACCAAAATGCCAACAACAAAAATCCATACATGAGCATCACATAAATTAGCCTTCTCTTCCCTTTTGGCTGAGCATGGAAGCATTGACACAGCTCATTTGTCAAATGCTTTTGTTGTGTAACTAAAATTAATTCCAAATTATAAGTTATTTATGTAATACATCACTATGTACCGTCTATTACTAACTAGGTTATATATATATATATATATATAACCAACCCTTAGAGAAAATATAATTAGAATCAAAATTGGATTTTGTTTTTGTTAACTTTCCATAAAAATTAAATTGTTTATATTTTTGCTATTATTTCTCTAAACTAATGAGCATATTGTTTATACTGTTTTTATTTAAATATTTTGTATGCAAAGATCTTGAACCTAAAAAATTGTAATTGAGCTAAACAATCTCATGCACCTATCCACATTCAATTTAAGAGATACTATTGAATCAATCTATTCTTTTTAATTTGTGTTGTATTTAGTATAATTTCACATACAATGATTGTGAATTGATATTGTATATGTAGTATTCAATAGTGATTTTCAAAATTGCATCCATAATAACAATGTAATGAGAAACTTGGCGTAACTAATATCTTGAAAATTGCAAGAAAAAACCATTTTAGTACCTCTAAATCAAGAACAGAGCCAAGACTTGTAGGTAGGAAAGTGACTTTGCCACTAATTGTGTGCAGTGGCTTAGCCACTGAGGTTTTTTTTTTTTTTTTTTTTTGTGACTTTGATGCGTGTTATTGGGTGGGGACAATTATTTTGTTTGAAATTTTTTAAAAGATTAGGTCTTTTGTTTTGGGTAAAATTGGTTGATTAAACTTAATTTTTTTTTTTTTTTTTTTTTTTTAGCTTCACTATTGGCAATTTTCGTTGTTGGGCTAATTATTTTGGCCTTGTATATTTTGTTTCAAATTTTAAATTTATAGATTTTTTATGGTATTTTAAAAGAAGAAAATGCTAGAACTACAAAGTTTTTTACAAATTACTGATGTGGTAAGTGGTTATTGGTAAGTAAAAAAGTGGTGCAAGTGGTGGGCTTATATGCAAACCAATAAGAATTTGCTACCTCAATAATTTGTAAAAATATTGTAGAAAAATTTGTAGCTATAACATTACTCTTAAAAAAATTAATGATATTATTAAGGGGGGCAAAGTGTAATTTTAAAGAACAAAATTACTAAAATTAATACCTAGTACATATTCTAATATTTAAAAAATAAAGGGGGGTGGGGGGGGGGGGGGGGGGGGCATTGCCCCCCTAAGTCAAAGGCTACCTTCGTCCCTGCTTCAAATATCTTAGTCAAAATAATATCCTCTATGTTTAATAACCCAAACTAATATCAATAGCGCTACTTCAATTTATCATTCTCGTGCGTAAGCACGGATTACATACTAGTATTTAGTAATGCTATAGTTTTTTGTTTCACAATCTACAAATTTTGTGAGTAATGAATCATAAATCCCTACTCACAACTTTTATTAAGTACCAATATTATCTCAATAATTACACACACAGAGAGAGAGAGAGAGAGAGAGAGAGAGAGAGAGAGAGAGAGAGAGAGAGAGAGAGAGAGAGAGAGAGAGAGAGAGAGAGAGAGAGAGAGAGAGAGAGAGAGTTGTAAGGTTTTATTAAGTTTTTCAAATTACAATGGGTTCTATTTTGTATTTGAGTTCAATTTGCGTCTCTCTTTTTCTCCCTAAACTTGAAATGGTTAGATTTGTAATGACAAATTTCCATGTGTTCATTTTTTCTTTAATTTCTTATTGTATTGGTTAATTAGAATTTCATTAACGGACTAAAATTTGTTTTTCATTTTGTGTTTTGTTTCATGGTCTTTTTTTTTTTTTTTTTTGGTATTTTGTTGTTGATGTACGTTGGTTGAGGCTTTAATTAATACTAGTTGCAAACCCACAAGATGCATGGGAAAATGTAATATAATTTTTTAAATTTTATATCGGAGCAATACAATTATTTTATAAGAATATAATGTCAAATTTTTAGGACTCATATCTTTAATTTTTAATACCTATTTTTGTTTGTATTTTTTAGCCCAAATATAATAAAATTTCATACTTTTCAACTCAAAAATTAAGAAAAAAAAATTGAAATTTTAAGCCAAAAATTGAAAAGACAACTTAGAATCAATTTAAGACCCAATTAGTTCAAAATAGACTGAATGGACCAAAGTGGAACAATTGAACTGATTTGACCGAAATACTGTAATAGACCTAAGTGGACCGAACAGACCAAAATACGGTAATAGACCTAAGTGGAGCGAACAGACCAAATTGGACTAAAATGGACTGAATTATAACCAAAATTGACCAAAGTGGACAGAAATGCTACGTTGATATAACTTAACAGGAGTGTAATAATAAATATTACGTTTTAGTTTTTAGATATTATATAAATATAAATGAGATAGGTTCAAGTTCATAGACGGATAAAATTTTGAAAGAAGGTTATAAATTTCAAATTTTGAATACCTCTGTCATCGTTTGTGAATGTATTGGCACAGTGATTGGTGGCTGGGTTCACAAATTACTCATTATAATCTAATATATTTCTGGGCGTAACGTGTGACTCTTTGAGCCTAGATAGGAAGAAACCAAGATAGATTAATAAGAAGTATTGTAGCTAGCTAATGACCTGCACAAATAGTATTACTATAGAATTGCTTTTTAATTTCCCTAATCCGCGTTGAACTAATTCTAGACATTTACAGCAATTGCATGTATTTCACGTAATGCAGAGAGGCAATTAAATGATTTCTTTATATATATCATTTGTTTATATGATGATCATTATTAAAAATAAATAAAATTTATGATCATTTGAAGTTTAGAACATCTCTTAAAAGATGGCTAAAGAACAAAGAGATTAGTCAAACAGAGTCATAATGAAAATGGCATATTTCGGTTTATCAAGACGTATTTTGGCAAATCTTCCTCACAATAAGATCATGGTCTCAGCCTTGGTGCTATAAGCTCTGATCGCACAAGATTTTGGCAGTTTGATTCTTGAAACTCATAAATGATTGTTTCTCAATGGATTCTAAATTTGTGCTATGGAATCAGTGAGTCATGAAATTAAATTGACATGGCAAAACAAAACAGTGTTTTCTAGATGTAAAACAAAAAACAAAGAAGGAACAGCAGAACTGCAATCAAACATTAGGAAAGGTGTAGACTGTTCAGTGCCAAAAATGTAAAAGAAGGAAAATGAATAATAAACATAACTTTATTATAAACTCAATTCTCTCTTAGGTACTCATAAGGAGAGAGCATAACATTAGAGCAAGATTTCATGAGAAATTTATTATGATGTTTTCAAATATAATATTATTGATTTATTGTAGCTATCACCATCAACCTGGTGATATACCAAGAACAACAACGCTCCACTACTAGCCTTTAGTGCAAAAATCCTTGCGTACAAAAATCTGCCAGTATAGATGACCACCCACCATCTTGATCACATGATCTAAGAATGAAACGTTGTACACCATTTTTTTTTTTTTTTTTTGTTTGCCTCCTCCTTTTCTTTTCAACATGCAAGAAATGGTTTGCAAAGGTGAGTTTATATAGGCTTAATACAAAGCAAAGATGTGTATATTTATGACTCAGTAACTTTCAAATGTTACACCCCATATTATCACAATTACGCATGCAAGGGTTTTGCTATTATGTTATGATTTTGTTTCCATACTAAACAAATCGTAGGGAACAAGTTTTATTCACGTTATCTTTATTCACAACATTATTAGAAAATATAATAAAAACAGCCGGCTATAAACATGATCTTCAATTTTTTTTTTTATTAAAAAGCTTTCCATTAAATAACAAATCTAAAATTTATATGCTCGGCTGGCTTTTCTAAACTGAAAAAAAAAAAAAAAAAAAAAAATTCACAGATAATATATGTACAGGTCCTTTGTATTATTCATTGTCAATTTGTAATTTTCATATTAAATTCTTACCATTTCAAGTAAACCTCATGAGGAAGTAATGAAAATTTTTAACCTCATGCACATAACACTAACAAGAAATTATTAAATTTTAGGATTTTTTATAGAAAAAAGACATCAACTCATTAAATCATAAAAGCCAAATCGACCTAAATTACATGAATAATATCTGACGGCTCATCTTCCATCTAAACAAGTAAATTTCATAAAATTTTAGGATAGAGATGCAAAGTTAGTAGAAAGTGGACAATAAATTTGGGGGACCACTAAATTAATCACAAGTTGCCTAATTGGTGTAAATTAATTCTAAGCCACTAATAGAAATATCTTTAGACTCTGTTGAAGAAAATAATTCTCTCAAAATTTACAAAAACATGAAAAATTCTAAAGCCCATTATATACAATAAAGTAATACTCCTATATGTTATCCATTAGTATGACTGATTAATTAGTTTTTAACAATAATAAGAGCGAATTCTATAAGCCATCAAAGTTTTTAACATTAAATTGGTGACTTTTCATAAGGATAATTGAGCTAGATAAAAAAAAAATATTGCCAAATTAAATTAATTGTGTCACAAAGTGACAAAACTTGATGTTTAAATGTTGATTTGGGCTCAAGCTAAATTAGCTTTTATTACTAAAAAGCTGGTTCCTGGATAAGCACATGTTGCCGAGTTAAAATGAGTAGAAGACATAACTACGCAATAGGTTTCTTCTTCATGAACACTTCACTTTATATGCATATTCATTCCCTGTTCTTATGCAATTAGTGTAGTGTATATGTATACAACATTCCTCTCATAAATATGTGAGATCTATATGTATGAACCCCACATGTATGTAAAATCGATATTGTACAATTCTCTTCTTTTTTTTTCTTTTTTTTTTTCCAAGGATATTGTACAATCACCTTTTTTTATTATTGGGTTTGTTAAACCTAATTAGTAAGTACTCAAGGATCACGTTTTGTTGAACTCAATCAGAAACTATCACCAATGCAATTTGATGCAAAAATTGTGCCACAAATGGTAAAAGGGAAGTTTACAGGTCCACGCAAAAAGAAAGAGAAGGAATGCCCATTTTTTCAGCATTTCCTTTGGAGTCCAATGATTCCAATCAATGGCTAAAAAAATACATTGTTCTTATGCACATGTAACATCAACATACACAGCAAATTCTGCAATCTACATAAAAAAGAAAAGCAGTAACACATCAACGTCGTCACTCATCACATTACAAAAACTCAACTTGGTTTCAGACACCAGTTTTGGGTTAGTACAGGGGCAGTTTGCACATAGCAGATGCATGTCATTCTTCTTCTGGCTCTTCCTCTTCTTGGAGAAGATTCTCTCTATTGTCATGGGCCCAAAAACCACGCACATCTATAAGCATGCTGGCGACAGTGCCACCCTGTTTGCAAGAAAGTAAATCTGACAATGTAATCCTTAGCTCGTCAGCTGGCTTGACCATATCCCAGATTTCATCCCTTACATCCTCAATACACAACTCATAGTTCCCACCCTCAATCCATTTATGGTGCACATCCCTGTTCAAATTTACATTAATGATGTTAAATGGTAACCAAATGCCATACAACCAAGTGTCATAACTATTTCAATCAGTATAATATTCTGGGGCCTTATATCAGGATTCATGTCTCTGGCAATTTGAGACTTGCAGAACTCGCTCAAGTACTACAAGCAGGAAACTACAGAGGTTTTTCTGTTGGAAGTTTGTATCAGGAAACATCTCAGCTTTTAGATGCTCCCCTTCTTTTCTTCCTTTGGAACTAAACTTTGCTCAATCACTCAATATTGAGGCAAAAGGATACATACAAGAGATCCTCAGCAACCAAAAAAAGCACAAGATAAATCAGAGAACAAAATTTTTATTTTAATAGATTATCAAAATTTTGTTTTAATATGTGTATATATATTGGTAATTACCGCAAACCCGGTGGGTATTGAACTCATGATTTCTCCTTTCACCTCACTCTTACAAGGAGAGGAGGTGTCAAATGAGTTGAGCCCATTGACAAATTATGGAAAAAGATTCTAACCCTTGAATAAAGTTAAAGTAGTAAGATGTTTACCTGAAAAGAGAGTGAATATCAGCTGTTGTAAGGTAACCCCTTCCTTGAAGATCAAGACACCGAAACAAATAAGTCAACCCTTCAGGAGTGTCTTTGTTTTCTAGGGCCAGTACAAAGTCCAGAAAGCTTTCAAAATCCATCTCCCTAGAATTTACTCCGCTAGTTTTGCCACGGCGGACATGCTCATCAAATACTATTCAAAGCACATCAATTGCAAAGATAAGTAAGAGGAACTAAAACAAAATGCACAACAACATAAGTATATATCATCAACTCTATATAACAAGGAAGGTAAAGTACAACAAAAAAGGTGTGACAAGCTTCAACTTTAATTTTCTAAAAAAGTGAATCCATCCTTAATCCACAGAAATATACAATTCAAAGTGAACATTATTGTGGTTTTAAAAACCTAGATGAGCCTACCAATACTTCGCAATAGACTCGTTTGGAAACCAAAGAAAAATCAAATGACTTCAATTTCATCGTACATCTAGATGGTATTTGATCATATGGGCAGTTCATCTTTTGGCAAAAAATAACCAGAGATGAGGTGTATTGGGAATAAAATGGCTTTTATGGATATGGCAAGAGTCAAGACAAATGTAAACTTACAAGGGATCTTTGGATATGTTTTGGCCCGTTATTGGATTTTATGCAGATTTAACTTCTAAACAAATTTTCTAGTAGGACTTTTTTGGGATGAGAGGTATCTGGACATTTGACATTACCCTATTTAAATTGCAAGTTGCTTTCAGCTTCTTATACATGTTTGGAAGTCTCAATACAAAACCATAGAGTAAGTTGCATTCTTCAGAAATATCCTAGTTGTATCCAAAAGGGTGGAGAAAAAAATGTTAGAAGCCCTTGTATTTTTAATAGGTAAAAAGGGATTAGAATCTACTGCTGGTTACTTATTCCACTATAAAGTCGCAAAATACAAGAGTCACTTTTTGAATCTATAATGAATATTTTAATAGAAGGCCATAATACAATGGTCAAGCTACCAAGCAACAACAAATGGAGGGCAATAGGCTGCAAATAATGCTATTGCCTATCAATAAGCTAATTTAACAAGGATGTAGCCATTTTGAGTAAACCAACTAGAGAAGGACAAAGAGATATCTTTTAAAAAGATAAAAAAGATAAAAAATAAAAAAAATTTAATGGAGAAACTGGTGTTGCTTCCCTACCCCTTTCAATGAAAATTTCAGTCAGTGTCCCATCTGCATATTCTCGAAGCTCCTGCTTGCTCAATGTTCCATTCATATCTTTATCTAAAGCAAGAAACATGTCTGCACAAAGAATAAGGATGCGGTTAGCCATGTGAATTCAATGACAGCAGGTTTAAGCACTTGTAACACATCATAACATATATTTTGAGATTAAAGCAACAGCTACATGCATAACAAATGGAAAACCCTATTTGAGACAGCATTTGCTTTCACCAAGGAGAACTAATATAATTTTTTATTTACAAGTAAGGAGAACTAATATGATACAGAGAACATGCCAATATAATAAAATTCAGTAAGAGAAATTCACCAAGGCCCCCTTACCCCCTTTTTTCCCTTTTCCCCTTTTTTTCTCTTTTCATCTCTCTCCAAAGAGCTCATTAATCAGGGCTTAAGTAAGAAAACATAAAAAGACTCCGCTGGACATCAATAACAATTATTGACCATTAGTCTTTGTATTGCCAATCAACACACTATGATATTCTAAATCCTGCTTGAGAACATTCATGAAATAAAATCAAAATCAAAGTAGAGACCTCCATCTAAGGAAAAAAATTCATCCAATCTGCACTTCCAGAACATACTGAACCAGCACAAACTCATCATATACAATTAAGATCTCTCACACAAAAACTATAGATGTAGAAAATTGGAAACAGGAAATAACATATATGGAACTTCAGCATGCAAAGTACCTACCACATATGCGTTGTGCAGATGTCAAGGAGAACCAGTTTTCAGCTTGTTCAGTGTCAGTGACTTCTTCCTCACTTTCCTAAAATTGGTAAAATTTAAGAAGATATAATCAGCTTCATTTTCAAATCAATGTCTATGGGACTAAACATGGTTCAGCACACTTTTAGCTCATGTATATACTTCTTCTTCTCCTGACTCAAAAGAAATTATTCCAGGCAAAAATTCTGTTTATATTAAACAAATTGAAAGAATAATGTAAACATCAGTGGTTTCATCCCACAAAATAACTGATTCCCTCCATTTGTAAAAGCTATAATTGATCAAACAAAATTTGTTTCCAGGATATTCTTATAAATTAATAAGTGCAGCTCGCTCGCATTATATCATGTTGCAAAGATGTAATAAAATTACTAATAAGATTTCTACAGATATCAATTTCCAATTTCTCACCAAAAATAGATAAGAAAATAAACAAAAAAGGCATGCATAATGTCTATGTAATAGAGATGGTTCAGTTGTGAAACAAGAAGCTTAGGAAAAACAAAATATACCTGGTGCAGTTCCATTAGTTCCTGGAGACAGTTACTTAGCAGCACCTTTTTAATGCAGGCTTTACCTGTAAGAAACACTTAACAGTCATAGATTATTGACAAATAATGGCCAAAAATATTATGAAACATTGCCCTAGACATAAAAAGTTGTCAAACAAGATTTATTATCTATGATAATCTAACCAATTAAAGCTGGTATAGTAATATTAACATATATCATTCAAACTTTCTCCATAGCTGCTCTAGACTCTACCATCACAAAAATTCCATCATTACTGCATCTTCACACCTCATCATATGCTGTCAAAGAAACAGATTGCAATTTTACATACCCTTTTTATGTTAACACATCACTCCTATAATATAAAGATTATTTTCTCACGGCTACCAACAAACTCAAACATGAAACATGTCATTTTATGGGATTTAATATCAAGAAAATCAAGTTCATCCTTTTACCCATAGATTTCACTTTGGTACCAAACTTCAAAATTAAAGATGTAATACCCTAGGCAAACTGAAGTGACAACTGAAGTGAATATAAGGGTCGTATAAGGGTAACCAAAATGTGCCCAAGGAGAATAAATCATTGCAATTAAAAGTTAAACACCAGAATTAGATGTCAAGCCTGGTGTGATGGCAAGTTCCTGTCACTTAAAGTGAACAAGTCACAGGTTCTAGACCGGGAATCAACTTCTCCAAAAAATATATTTGGGGGCTAGACTGCCTAGTGCCCACCAATCACCTCTCCTAGACCCCCACAAATTGGAAGTTTTGTGCACTAGGTATAACCCTTTTGCATTAGATGTCACCCAACATCAAAATTTCTAGGGATATTACTTGATTAATATATGACCATATAACATCAGCAATCATGTTCATCTCTTTACCCATAGAATCCACTGTTGGTACCAAGCTAAAAAAATTAGATATGAAGTACCCCAGTCAAACTAATTCTCACTGTTTGTAGTGTAGGTACAACTGAAGCGAATGTAAAGATTGTATGAGGTTAACCAAAATGTGCCCAAGTAAATACATAATTGCAGCTAACAATTATACACCAGTACTAGATGTCCCAAAATGAAAATTTCTAGGGACATTGCTTGTTTAATATATGACCATATAACATGAACTCTTTATTGTAACTAATGGATAGGCCGTAGCTAACCTCGTCTATGAGGATCACAAAAGAAGAAAAATTTATGTGCAGCTATGCGGCAATACATTTGAATAAAGGCTGCAGGCATATCCCGTAGTTGTGCTAAATTAGGAATAAGGCCTCGTATATAGTTTTCCATTTCCTGAAAGAACCAGAAAATTATGGTTTTATAAATAGAAGAGGGAGAAAAATATGCTGGCTTGGAAGTATAATCAACATATAGCAGAAAAAAGACCAGATATCTTATTTTAAATATTTAAAGGCCCAAAAATTGTAAGAATTCATACATGAGGTTGTAGAAAACCATCAGAGTCCTCATCAAGCTCACTCATATCAATTCTGGCCTGTGTAAGCGAGACCTGAAGACAAAAAAATGGTGACATTAAGAGAGAGAGAGAGAGAGAGACTATTTGTAACAAATATACAGCCTAATCAACCAAAAAATCAATTGCAAGTTTCGACTCTGTAATTATAATGTCTAAGAAGTTGCTAAGTCTAATGCATGTTCAATAGTTCCAAGAAACAACACACAGAATTAACAGATACGATCTGTTCATCAAGTGTAAGTAGCACCACATAGATGGTATGTTATCACTACAAATTTTCATATATTTAAAGAAAAGAAAGAGTACGCAATCAGAATCCTCAAAAAAGAAAAAGAAAAATAAATAGCATAAATTTATTGCAAAATCAACCACTTTTAATTACTTCACAAACTGATAGTTCTTCAATATATTCCTGTTAAACTGCAGATTACTACTTCTGAACATACTAGAGCAACTACTACAAGGACTTATACAAAAATTTACTAGATTTCTTTGAAAAGCTCTATGGTGAAAACAAAAAAATCAACGTTGAAAATGTACACTTCCAGAAGCACAAATCTTATGAAGATACACAAAATTATTGTTTTCATTTTTTTTTTTTTATGTACAAAATTATTGTTTTCATACAAATAAATGGTTGAATAGAGTGAACATGAGCTGAAAAATAAATCCAAAAGAATGATTACTGTCAAGAAAATCGTCCACTGCAATATGTACAAGCAAACGCAGATTGTTGAAATATGACAGGAAGTACTGGTTTTATACTCAGCAAAAAGAAGTACAGGTACTTTATGATATGTATTTAACCTTTCAAAAGATTTAAAATACAGTTAAGTATCCAAGGGCAATACCCACCGTACGCATCACATAAAGGTAAAAGGGCAGAATGGCAATTCTTCCTGACTCATCTTTCTCAAACTTCATAAAATTTGAAGGGCTAAAAAAGCGTCGGCATTTTGTGCCTATTTGCTCTGTACATACAGAGGCAATGTGGCAAAAATCTTCATAATTCATCTACAAAACAACAAATCAAGAGATGTATAAGCCTCAGTATAATACTAGAATGCACAACTTGACAAGCTTTTCTTCCTTTTCTTTTTTTACAAATCCATGTCTTGAGTTTACATGTGTATGTGTGTGTGTTTCATGCCACAATTGTAGCCCAAAAAAAAATGAATGAGTGAATCCATAACCAGGTATTACACATTGTAGCAGTATTAATGTGGAACAATCCTTAAGGAGAACCACAACTCGTTTGAATATTTACAGGAAAGCTGAATACCAAGGAAGTTGACAACAACAATTAACATAGTGAGAAGCAGATGGCTAGGTATACAGACCTTTTCTGCACCAGTAGCATCATCAATCACACAATTTTCTCGTAGGCAAACCCACATTGCATCTAGATCATCAGCATTTAGCAAAAGATCTGATTGTTTCTGCAGCAATGACAAGCAATAAAGTTACCAAGAAAATTACTAATTGCTTAGGCAGTAAAAACTAACAATCCACAGACCAGGCCGGAAGATTTGCAACATACCTTTAAAAACCGATATTTTGCTAGCCTTTGGACCCTGTGACTGATGGATCCTTCTTCAGGTTTCTGAACCCAAAGGAAACATATAGAAGAAAAGAGAAATGAATGAAAATGAACATACAACAAAAGGGAAAAAAGAGAAAATTCATCCACAAAACAGAATGCCAAAAATTCAATTTGTGGTCCGTTGAATTTTGCATATAAGTAAAATAAATGAAAACCAGAAAACAAAAAATTTAATTGCCTTTCAATGAACATAGGCACCAAGAAATGCAGTAATAAAGCAACTCCCCTCGTATTAATCCCCATCCTATCTTAATATATAATCTTTTAAAGTAAGGACAAGCTACAAATCTAGCACATGCCTTCTTATAGAAACTCGGGATTGTGCCAGCTTCAGCACTTTTTTGTTGCTTCTCTTTAAATATATCAAGCAAGATTCTCTTTGTTTCAAGCTCTACAGAGGGAAAAAAAAATACTAAGTCAAATTGTAAAGTCCAAAAGAAATACACTTGATATCAAGAAACATAAAATTTGGTCTCTATGTACATAAGCATGCATGAAGCCATGAACACATATATAAGTAACTCATATTCATATATCAACATATCACGAGTATACTACATATAAGATGAAATTCTCATGCGTGCAACAAAGGGCTAGAAGGAATACATGCTGAAAACATCCAAGGCAGGCTTGCCTAGCCCCATAATAATGGGTGGAGGGTAATGCCATGGGCTCAAAACACACTAGGTGTATATGTAAACTTACCAATTAAAAAAGAATTTCCAAGGCAGGTTACAAGGATAAAACCCCTACATATCAAAGAAGGAATTCACCAAGTTTACTTGAATCCAACAAATGCAGATTACAAAGGGACAGTTCATTAACCCTTTGTGTTTGCTTGGGAACAGCTTATTTAGCTAAAACTGAAAAAAATTTGCTAAAAGTACTGTAAATAAAGCTAAAAGATAGCTGAAATAGTACAGTGATACCTATAAATAGTGCCAAAAAGTGCAATGGGGTCCATGAATAATAGCAAAAATAAGTTGAATAGTAGAAAGAGCTGGCTTTTTAAGCCAATGCCAACCGCACACTTAGTCTGGTTGTAGGGTGGAAAGAAGGATAAAGTATTATGTATATTGACATTAGGTAGGAAGAAGTGATAAGGAATGTAGAACATATTTATAAAAAAGCACTTTGTGTTCAGAATGATGAACACACTGTACTTGAAACAATTACAAGAAAATCAATAAGAAACTCTTAACAGATATTGTTCAAACAATCAATCCAAAAGCATTAAGTAAAAACTAAATTTCCGACTTTAAAACCCCTTTCTCTTTTCTTATCATTCTGCATTTTAATTTTTTAAGTAAAAAATTAAATGCCCAACTTATCCAAGCGAAAAGGTTGTCTTAGAGTTTAGACTCAATCGAGTGTCGGTATCCATTTCCTAAAAATCTTAACCATTTCTCTTCTTCTCCTCCTCCTCCTCCTCCTCCATTTTCTCACCAACCAAACAGAGCCCCAACTTAACTTAAGAACCCCTGAACAACTGCCTAATCACCCCAAACCTAATCAAACTGCTAATTAATCACATTCTTTTAACTTCAAAACTAAAACAATCAGACAAACTGTATGTGTGTGTGTATACAAATGCAGATCAAAGTATAAAACACAATTTATAGCAATTCAAACACGTTCACATAAATAAACACTTTAACACTCGTAAAAGCTAAACCTAATAACAAAAAAAAAAAAAGGAATTTTCAAAAAATTTTAACTAAGAAATGAAAATGTGTGTATGTGTGTGTGTGTGAGAGAGAGAGAGAGAGAGTGCGGACCCATTAGGGCTTCGGATCCGAGTCCGGCACCGGATCCGATGAACCGGCGGAGATTTCTGACCCAAAGCATAGACGAAGCCGGCGGGATCTTGCGCTGCGAAGCCTCGTGGCTTTCGCCATCACTGGACCCACTGTACATTGTCTGAGTCACAACCCGAGTCGACTGGGTCGAGACCAGCGTTCGCTCCGAGAAAAATGAACTACCAGTAATAAAACCCTAGAACCAGGGGCATTACTGGGAAGAAGAGTCCAAAAAACGAAAACGGTAAAATCCCCTCCGATCTGTGATCCCTTTTACAGATTAACAAATAGAGTAGCATTACAAATCAGAGGTTTGCGTAAATTACATGGAGCTCTTTTTATTTTTGTTTAATATCAAAACTACCCCCTCGAGAGATCTGGAATTACAATTTTGGCCCGGGTAATGCGAAGATTGTTTTTGAGAATCTGTCTCTTTCATTGGAGTCCATTTTTTTTTATAAGATTGGAGTTCCTTCTTTCATAAGGAACAAAAATAATTAGACAGTTCACCCAAAAAAGAATTATTAGACAAGCCACGTGTACATTTTCTCTTTTGCCTTTCGGGGAAAACATATACGGAAAATATTTTATATCCGGCTAGGTGTTTGGATGGACCGGAAAACACAGTCAAATTGAAATCAAATTTCAGTTAACAATAAGATAGAGTTGGTTTTGGTGTAAAATGAATTACACTTTGATTTTCCAGCATTTCATTTTTAGCCCAAGTTCACACCCACATTCTTTGCACCTAAACAAGAAAGAGAGAGAGAGTAGAGAGGAGAGCTAAAATCTATGTCAAATCGTTGTCGTTGCCCTCTAGATCATCTCCTTCGCTTCTCGATCTAGTCTCCGTCACCTCTAGATCAAACCACCATGAACAATCTTGTCATCTTTGCTTAAAGATCATCATTAGCACCTTTAGATCTCATCTCCACCACCTCAAGATCGAACCACTGACTCACCCATAACCCATCTCTCTCTCTCTTTCTCAATCTACCTCTCTCTTTCCCTCAATCTCTCACTCTCTCTTCCTCCCTCTCTCAGTTTGACCAAGTTTGAGAGTTTAATGAACAGTTTTGTTTTTATGTTTGTTTCTTTATGTTTATATATTGATATTTTTTATTATAAAATTTGTTTAGAAGCTAAAAAAATTCTAGAAACTAGTTGAAAAAGAGCATTTTTTAGGAACGCAATCAAATACCTGAAAAATATTTTCTAAAGAAATTTTCAGAATGCAACTAAACACCTTAAAATACTTTTCATTTTCAAAAATATTTTCACCTGAAAATATTTTATATCTAGCCAAACCCAGCCTTAGGCTGTGTTTGGTTTGACCAATAATGATTTTTTAAAATATTTTTCCCATTTACGAATATTTAGGGAGATCAAAAATATTGGTTAACAAAAATTATTTTCTAATTGACCATAAAATAAAGGCACTTACGATGAAAATTGGTTTATGCTTTCATTTTCTATAACCATTTTTCACCTTATCCAAAATTTATCAATCAAACTTCCACCCCAACTCCACTATCCACCACCCAACCACCACACTCACTAATGTTCTCTATCTTTGATGGTTGCCGACTGTCGCACCACCAATTCTAGATCATGATTTTTTATCCAAAATTTTCATTCTTTTTAATTATATATGTGCTTAGGAGATCAGAAATGCGAAATTGTAGTAGAAAATATGTTTTCATAGCATTTTTAGGAACGCAATCAAATACTAGAAAGATATTTTCCATAGGATCTTCAAGAATGCAACCAAATACTGGAAAATAATTTCTTTTTCTAGATAAAAATATTTTACACTTAGAAAATATTTTCCGTCGAACCAAACATATTCACATGAAATTTCTTTTTTGAGAAACCACATGAAATTATTAATATTCCTAAAGTATGGTGATGCGGGCCCCCTTTTCTTGCTTTCATGGTTTATTCTACTATTAAATTCAATGTGAGGAGATGAAGCACCACGTCATGTACCTAATAAGTTTCCCTTATCCACCTTCAACCCAAATAACTAATCCAACTCATGATATTAATAATTTATAAATATATCTATTATTAAATTTGTTATTTTGATTTATTTTTAGATTTTAGCATTTGGTTTAAATTTTTTCATTTAAAATATTTTAGATTTTGAGATTTAATTTTGATGATATTGAAATATCAAAGCCAATTGTATAAATTGTAATCATTTGTCAAATAATGAACCTAAATATTTGAACAAAAATCATTTTTTTAGTAAGGCCAACAAATAGCTCCAACACAACGACCCAATCCAATCTTCAAATGGATCCCTACCATCTCAAACCAATAAAAGATCGGGTTATTTTTTTATATTTATAATTCAATAGTTGGGGGTGGGGGATTTGTAAGATCGAATTATGTTGGAAAATAGATTTATATAAACACAGCACAACTATAATCCTAGCTACTCTCCTAGTTTGGGATCAAAATAAAGTATCTTTTTTTTATAAGAAAAATAAAGTATCTTTAATCTTACATAAGCCCTTTCGCATTTTCCTTTTACTCTTTTGAACTTGATAAAAAGAAAATGAGATGGCCAAATTAAATGCTACTCTTTCTTCTTCTTCTTCTTATTTTTTTGAGTAATTAAATGCTGCTAAATGTTAGAGTAAGGTCTAATCGTACATTATTATCAAAAAGTCATTAAAGAGACTTTTTCAAGAGGACCATGTTGTTGTTCACACTTGACAACCTTTATTTCTTTGTTACACAATGTGTGCATCTGGCCCCTCAAAATGGAATGTCTGCTCAAATAACTAGAAAACCTCTCCCAAGACCCACATACTAGGTAATCAAAAAGTCTTTTCTAATACATGGTTATCTTTCTTTCTTTCTTTCTTTCTTTCCTTTTTTGATTTTTTTCCCATTCTTATTGATTGTGTATGAATAGCAGTTAAAGCCTAGTAATGATGTGATAGAAAAAAAAGGAAGTAGCAATCAAATATATGTACTAGATAAAGATAAAGATACACATCAAACCAAGAGCCAATCTGGATTATACTAATGTGGAATTAAGTACAGGCCAGCATATGGTATTTAAGATGTTATTGCAGGTTTAATTGTCATTATATACTCACAAGTGTGCTACATAAGCTGGAATGCTGTACAGACCAAAAGAAAAAAAATATACCAAGAGGAAGAAAAAAATGAAGAATGTTGCAGATCATTCTGAGAGTTCTGGGGAGAAGGGAAAACAGTAAAAACTTTTCTGATTCTGTCACTAAGCAGTGGGACGACTCTTCAGTAATAACACAGTATATATAAAGGTAAGTGCTACTCTTCTTTTCTTTTCTTTTCTTTTCTTTTTTTTTGTGGAAGGCAAACAAAAATTTATAGAAAGAAAGGGAAAGATTTGAGGTTTCAAACTGGAAAGTTAATAGCCTACTTGTATATATATTTGTAGCGGATTATGATTGGATTGGATCATTGGATTGATAATTTACAAGACCAGTGAATAGTTCCTATAGTGTAGCGGAATGCTAAAAGATATTCCATATTGTCATATTCTAGCATTCTAATTCGTAAAAGAAAGAGAAATAACAACAATAAAAGAGTTGTGTAGCTTAGAGATTTGCAGCAGGATTGCAGAAAAACAATATTCTTCTTCCTGTCTTGATGCAATATTCTATCTCATGTATCATCCTTCTCACAACATGTAGACCCCCAAGAGCGCGTAGTGAAACCCACAAGCTGTGAGCGGAAATATGCATATATGAGTACTTTGGATACCTTCATAGGGTATTGGCGTGTAAAACCCTTTTTGACATTTTCTTTTGTTAAACCCCATGAAACGGCACATTTTTCTTGTTCTTCTTTTTCTTATGGTCTGAAAGGGACTAATCATGCATGTGAAGGAAAGTTATTTACAATCACTTGTTGACAAATTTTGGAAGCAAATAACTTCAATAATTCATTTTATATATGCCATAAGCAGCGGGATTGATCATGCAGATTTTCAACACAACAGATTTTCAACACAATTTCGTTATCAGGACTTTTACATAGCAATTATCATAAGCTAATGTAGCATCACGCTAGGCTGATGTAACAGGAAACTATTTAGGAGTAAGAAGACTAAGAATGAAGTCCAAAAATATTATGCTGAAGAACATGGTTTTGGTCTGAATACAAAGGTCAAAAGTAAGTTGGAAATCTACCCCAACGTAACTCTGTCCAAAAAAAAAAAAAACACTTTAATGGTCCCCCCATACACAGAATCTAATTATTATGCCATGCATACATGCATACATACATACATATATACTAGATGATGCCACTGTTCTGATTGAGACGTTTTAACTTTTTAACTCTTCATATAAACTAATGTACCTAGCAAGTAGCAATACTTGAGGTGTGGGAAACCATAAATTTGTTAGTTTTTGTGGCTGTTGCACAGTAAGTTCCTCTAGTGAAGAAAACCAAAAAGCTCATACCATGAAAGAGAACAATGTAGTTCAGAAAGCAATCTCTCTGTTTAGTCATGCCAAGCGCAAACGATCCCACTTGTTGCCACAGTCTCAGACAACAGATCCAAACAACAATCCTGTTTGAGAAATCAACCTTTCCCTACAGAAACTCTCTCTCTCTCTATCTCTATCTCCTTCCCTCTTGAGAAATGAGAATCTCATTTTCCACCAATCCTCTTCTTCTTTAAAGTCCAAACCAAAACATGTACAACAAACTCAAGTAAACAAACAAAATAAAATAAATGAGAAAGACAGAAAGAGAGCCTTACAGCTCAAAAACCATCCCCACCTCTTTTTTCACAGCTCAACTAGTTTCATAAAATGCAAATATATACAAAACCAGGCAAAAAAGAGAGAAAATATCAGATTCCCATTCTACCAAAAGAGATTACATTCGTTTATAAGCAATAAAAACCAAGAACATGTAGCCATGGAAACTGAGCACCAGTTGAACTTGCTGTGTCAATGTGTTGTTGGCTCGGCTCAGCTGTCAATGACCCCATCTGACGCAGAGTCCCATCTCTCTATACTATATAATACGAGCCTCTTCCCTTCTTTCCAGATCAGATGACAAAAAAGAGGCAAAAAGGAAGATAGAGTGAATACAGGGAAGAGACTTGAAATTGATAGGCTGATAACAACCTTTTCTTTTGATCCCCATCAATAATTATGTCTTCCAGTGCCTGTCCAATCAAACTCGCCTTTATCCCTGTCCACACTCACATAGTAAAAACAAAATAAAAATTACAGTTGGTGACAACAGCTCACATGGGCATTGGTTTTTTTTTTTTTTCAGTGTAGAGATACCACATGGGCATTGATTCGAGTCTAGGAATTAACTTAAAATAATAATAATAATAATAATAAATATTAGGAGGTAAGTCTAGCTACCAATTAACTCTTTCTATAGGAAGTGAGTTTTGTGCACTGCGTATGGTCTTTTTTTAGCGTAGAAATGCTGGACAGCTTAAGAATCTCTTTGAATGTCTTAGAGAGAGATACATGAATGTAAGCAGAGGGACAGAAGTTCTTGCTGTGCATCAAATGCTCTGTATGTACCAAATTTTGAAAGTGAATCATTAAGAAGTTTTTCTATCAGGAAGCAATGCCATAAATAAACCAGCATGAAGTGTACCAGAAGCGAAGGATAGGACAATAACTTCTATTTTGATGTTTTCTACTAGTTCCAAAAACCACCCAAATCCATCCCCCCAAAAGCAAATAGAAGAAAGGGCCTGTTTTGCAAGGACAGCATGGGTTTCTCGAGTGTCATTTTTGATGAGATGCTGAATAATGGACAGTGGAGTGGGGTACTCTGAGCAGCAAATGAGTTGTCTTCTGATCCCTACCTTATATTTTAGCAGCATTGATCCTTACCAAATAACTATTTCCCGGGTGGACACTTAAGATCGGCCAGTTAGCATATATGAGCATTTGTTGGTACGAAAAGACACCTGAAAGTGCTCAAATGCCATTGTAAACAAGAGGAAGGTATCTGGAATTTCCATTACTGGTATCAAAGCTCTAATCTTAGATTCTTTCTATAGAGTTGCCACATATATGGGTTTTAAATCAAGCTTTGGTCTTTCTTTCTTTCTTTCTTTCTTTTTTTTGTTGGACGAGTATAATAATTAATAAATTTCGGCTTGTTCACATATTGATTACAGCCCTGCATCACGGTTTCAATGTTCAAGTTTTTTTGTGAGAGACGCAAAGGCCTTTCAACATGTCAAAGTCAAATGCAGCTATAGTTGGAGGTGCTATAGGGATGCTTGCATTTTCGGCAATAGTCATTGTGCTTGTATGGTTCTGCAAGACACAGTGTAAAAACCTTTCAAACAAGAATTCAGAAACAGGTTCTTCGGATCCATCTGCACTAGGTAAGATTTCATAGGCACTAACAATGGTGAATTTCAAATAGCTATTTTCATGGCACATTGTATTGTGTTGGTTACATCCACTGATGCCCTCTCAAATCACAGTGGAGTGGAATAGGGAAGGGGGATCAAGTTCAGCAGCAGCTCCATCTGGACCACACGGAGACAAGTTCACAATGATGGAATTAGAGCAAGCCACCAAGCAATTCAGTGAGAGCAATCTCATCGGTTTTGGAAGTTTTGGTCCTGTTTATAAAGGTTTGCTCCGTGATGGGACTCTTGTAGCTATCAAAAGGCGTCCAGGTTCTCCTCAACAAGATTTTGTTGCAGAGGTATTACTAGGTTCCAATCTTTCATTGATGTCCATGTTGTATTCTGCAGTATAATGTATAAGTTCTTCGGTCTCCCCAGCCCCCTTTGTTCCAAAATCCACTCTAGAACTGTTAAAATACCGATTGTCCCAAAAGTTTATACTCTTAAAAAACTGTGAATTTAATAACTGAACCATAATTCTAACACTCCCCTTCACATATGGACTTTAACTTTCTCTTAATAAGGGTGGGCCCAACATGAGAATTTTTAACATTTTAAATAGGAGGTAGAGTAAAGACGGTGAAACAATCGTTAATTTAATCAAAGCAGGAGATTCTAAGTTTGATCCATGTCTCCTCCACTCTATCTTCCATTTAAAATCTCACACTGTGGGTCTTACCTATTATAAAGGAGTTTGAGCCCACATATGAGGAGTGTTAGAATTATTGTGGTTAAATGATTAAGGGGCCGTTTAGTAACGTTGTTTGTATTTTTTTGAAATACGTATGGGTGAAAAAGTGTGTGAAAATACGTGTAATGTTGTTTAAAAACTGAAAAACATGTTATTAAACTACTATACTAAACAGGGGCCTAAATTCACCATCTCTTAATAACATAAGCTTTTCGGAGAATCATTAATTTAACAAGAACATGTTAAACCAACAACCCATATTAACTACCCATATTAACTGAATGTACAATCTGTTACATACATGTAGATATTTTGTCAAGCGGATGAACTTTCAAGACTTTTCTTTGCTCACTTTAACAAAAAGGAATATTGTATGACTATAATGAAGATGATTAGGACAATTATAGCTTGTCTTGTATATGTCAATATGGCATTGAATAACATCTCTATCAAATTTGAATATAGAGTAACAGTTTATGTGGCAAGCAGGTCCGTTACTTGTCAGAGATTCGGCATCAAAATTTAGTTACTCTTCTTGGTTACTGCCTGGAAAGTGGATCTCAAATGCTAGTTTTTGAATATGTAACAAATGGAAGCATGTGCAATCGCTTATATGGTATGACTTATTTAGTATCACTGATTTGGAATGATCAAGCATGGGATACATATCTTATCTTATATTGATCATCTGGCAGATACTGGAATAGATTCATCAACTAAAATAGAGTTCAAGCAAAGGATTTCCATAGCTTTAGGGGCTGCTAAAGGTAGTTCTAATGGAATTTAATGAAGATGTTCCAGACCTAATGAGAATTGACATATAGTTGAATTAAGAACTTGTTTTTTAACTAATGCAGGTTTGTGCCACTTACATGGCCTAAGACCTCCCTTGGTGCACAATAACTTCAAAACAGCAAATGTCTTGGTTGATTCGAACTACAGTGCTAAGGTTTCAGATGCAGGGGTGTCAAAACTACTTGGAATGATTGAAGAAGCAGGTCCATCTCACATGTCCAGTGCCAATGTTTTCCGAGATCCAGAGTAAATCAATTTCTTTTGATTGCATTTCATTTTGGTGTTGATTTTTTTTTTTTTTTTACGAAATGGAGTTAAATAAATGTATATAGTATAGTATTCATCATGTGTGCCAATATTTAGGGTAGGAGTATCAGGGACCATCTCTGAAATGAGTGACGTGTACAGCTTTGGGGTATTTCTTTTGGAGCTTGTGACTGGACAAGAGGCTTTGCATATTGACTCCTTGGGATCTAATGAAAGTTTTTTCCAATGGGTATGTAACATTACTCTCTTGAAAGTTCATCCTGTTAGAACTATCCAAAAAGTTACGATTTGAGTTAGATTTGAACCATTAGTACATGGATTTTATTGCATTTTTTATTTTCATTTTAACTTGTGAAGGTGGAATCACGATTGAGTTTAAATGATTTTGTGGACCGTCGACTAGCTGGAGGCTTCACCACTGAGGGAATGAGAGGTTTGATCAGGCTGACACTAAACTGCATGAGTTTTCCAGGAAAAAGGAGACCAAAAATGGAAATCATTGTGCACGAGCTGGAAACAATACAAGACAAAGAAAGGGCAATGACCACAGTCATGGGTGAGGGTACTTCAACAATTATTTTAGGGAGTGATCTATTTACATCATAATGATGAGAGGAAAAAAGTTTGTTGGTGTTTCTTATGTTTGAGCTAAGCTTAAGCTAATAATACCACAAACAAACAACAAGCTGTTTATAAATTATTCTGGGAGGCACAAAGTTAGTTTAAACTGCTGCAATTAAAATGATAAGTGTAAGTATGATTTATGAAGTTAATTGAATGCAAAATATTTGTCTTTCATTTAGAAGGTTATCCTTGATTATGTTATAACTCTCAGACCTGCTTTACCAATGATATAATACGCATTGCATTTCTGTGCAATTTCTCTATAAAAAAATTAAGCATACATTAAAGAGGCAAAAATGTCACCATTTCACAAGAGCGCCTTTTCTATTGAAAGATCATCATTGATTATCAAAACAAAAAGAATTATATAAGAAGATTGTTTCACCATTTTAGGACCCAAAAGAGATCAAGCAGACAATCCAAGACACCCAAAATGCCTAAACATCACATATAGCAATGAGAAAAGCTTGCATAATCTACAGAAAACTGTTATATCCAGAAACTCAGGAAAGGAAGGAAAAACCATATTTACTCCATGTGTGTATCAAAAGTATTCATGAGATATCTTCCAGTCTCTAGCTTAACAATCTTTGCTAAGTCTTAATTGGTCTGTGATGTGTCAATCAGGACCTTGCCTTAAGAATTTCTTGAAAAGTATGTGTGTTCTATGGTTCCATAAGGTCCTGGCATCTACATATCTAGTACAGTCTCGGATAAGTGCTCTAGCTGCCTCCAGAACAACAAGCCAACAGAGATACGATACATAGACTAAAAGACAACAATGTGCAGTCAATTAAGAAAGAAACTAATTAACATGCAAGCACACACAGGAAAAAAAAGATTGAAAACCAGCTTCACTATTTAAAATAATAAAATTGCAGTTTTTTGAGGTATCTAAAAGTACCATATGTATATGTCCTATTCCAGTTGAATCAAAAATTACATGAGAGCGACTCTTTATTGGATTCAATAGAGCACATGCTTATTGTAGATGGGAAATTCGCCATAGTTGTTTACATAATTAAAATTATCTCATACCCTATAACTCAGGACATCCCCCACCTCAAGCTCATTGTGCAAAAACATAAGATGACCCCAAAAAGGATGGTAATTTCCTTCAGTGTCAAAGGTAAGCCAAACTACCTACAATATTACAGAGTTTGAGAATACAATAGACAATGCATACTATACGTAGCCATTCCTCTCTCATTATCCCGAAAATGACATTGAAGTACATGAATAGAAACAGAAACTGTAAAGAAGGTGATTGTGACAAACGTCTTAACCCCAGCATTCTAGGACAAGCTCAGGAAACATGTATGCAAATCTACTATTGATGATGGTGTTGGAATGACACAACGTGTGACAATTATGAACTTGATGGGCTACTTAATTATCAGATACCACTTGTGCAGAAAAGCTTACAAGAAATGTACATTTTAAGAAAAACTAATAAGGGGATCATTGTGATAAAGACAAAATTATTCTCAAAAGGGTTGCAGCAAATCATTGTTTAAAAAGAAAAAGGGGAGGAGTGTAGAAATTAATGACTTGGTTTCTAAAAATTGTACTGCGGCCACCATGTCTCATGCTTAATCTTAATTATGAGAAACCCAATTGTGGGTAATCACCATGATATGAAGTGAACATCATTGCATCAACCATCATCAATGCTAGACTTTTACTAACCCCCCCCCAAAAAAAAAAAAAAATCATCTGCCAGTGAGGCTTCCATTTTATACTTCACCAACTACAACATGTTATGTGTATCGTTTTTTTTTATCCCCTTTTATACTTTGGTTACTTTATAAGGGAAAAAATGAGACATGTGGTAGGTTGCGATTGATGGAGCATAGAGTGAAGGAACCACATTGGGACAGAAATTTTTTATTCCCCCATTTCGATTGATAAGATTCACATGCACCCAGTGGTCCACCAATTATGCTAAATTTCTAGTCTTTCGCTTCCTCATTTCAATGTCTCCAACAACTAACTGTGATATTTCTGCCAACTTTAATGCCTTTGCCACAAAATCAATAGTACTTCTCTATGTGTATCTTAGTAAGTGAACTCATGTCATACGACAAAATTAAATTATGACTGTTCCAAAATGATATCATATGGGACCAAATATAAGACGTGCTACCCAGCTGCTTTTAACCACAAGATTCCCTAGGGGTCTCTCTTTTTCCAACTAAGATCCAAAATGATACGGGTTAAAGGTCCACTAAGATTTTAGATTACCCTACAAAAATATGTTTTCTTCAAAAATCATTTCAAACAATGGTAATTTATAATTGAGCAGTTTGAGATCACACACTACTCCATAACTTTTTGCCACAACTCTGATGTTGTAATTTGTGAATGATTTGTCTATCACTTACACATAAACTCACAATTTTTTCTTCATAACTCACTATTTGCCGCAGCACAGTTGTGGCAAAGAATCGCGTAATAACTTGTGTTACTATTTTTTTGTTCTTTATAATTTCTAAACAATCCATTCCCACAAAAACCATAGAGATGATAACAAGAGAGAAAAATAGTAGTGCAATAGAGATCAACAGATAGTTATGCATGTAGTTATGCATATGCTCTCTAATTCATAACAAGAAAGAATATTAAGGTTGCGTATGGTATTGGCTTAAAAAACTAGTTTTTTTTTACTATTTAGCTTATATTTTCTCATATTCTTGAGTCTCATTGCACTTTTTAGTACTATCCATTAATCTTACCGTACTATTTCAGCTGTTTTTTAGTTTTATCTACAGTACTTTCAGCAAAAAGTTTTTATTTTCAGCTAAATAAGTTGTTTTCAGACATGCACTTTTTCGTACTATTTAATTATTCATGAATTTACTAATTCAGCTACTTCGTATAATCATGAATTCACTATTTCAGCTACTTCTTAGTTTTTTCTGCCGTAATTTTAGCTCATTTGCTTTTACATTTACACTTGCTGAGCTAAACAGTGAAAGCATCTTCTTAAAATAAATAAATAAATAACAGGAAAGAAGCTATCAACTATATAATTCACGATGTTAGGAACCAAAAAAAGACATAAAAAGGAGTTCAACTTAAGTGCAGGTTGTTAAGGTTTCAACTAAATAAGTTGTTTTCAAAAATGCATTTTTTAATACTATTCAATTATTCATGAATTCACTATTTTAGCTACTTTTTATATTCATGAATTCACTATTTCAGCTATTTCTTAGTTTTTTCTGCCGTAATTTCAGCTCATTTGCTTTTACATTTACACTTGCTAAGCTAAATAGTGAAAGCATCTTCTTAAAATAAATAAATAAATAACAGAAATGAAGCTATCAACTATTAGATTCACCATGTCAGGAACCAAAAAAAGACATAAAAAGGAGTTCAACTTAAGTGCAGATTGTTAAGGTTTCAGTTAAATCAGTTGTTTTCAAAAGTGTACTTTTTAGCACGATTCAATTATTCATGAATTCAATATTTTAGCTACTTCTTATATTCATGAATTCACTATTTCACTGCTTAGTGTTTTCTACCGTAATTTCAGCTCATTTGCTTTTATATTTACACTTGCTGAGCTAAACAGTGAAAGCATCTTCTTAAAATAAATAAATAAATAACAGGAAAGAAGCTATCAACTATTAAATTCACCATATCAGGAACCAAAAAAAGACATAAAAAGGAGTTCAACTCAAGTGCAGATTGTTAAGGTTTTGAGTGTTATACCTGAAGAAACATTTACAGTGCGTGAAAGAGATGCAAAGCCTGGTACAGCAGTGTAGCACATTTGCACATGGGCACCTTATTATAACAGAAGATCTCAAAAGACAAAACATAATACTGAGGAAAGAAAATCCCACCGAAGATATCACTTGTACGGCCTGTCGGTTTGTTTCCTATGTCTTGTTTCTGTGCTGGCACCACGTATCGTGGTTTCCCATTTATAAACTTCATCCTTCCCAATATATATATTTTTTTAATTTTCCTATAAAAAAAAAATTAATGGAAAAAATGCCTATACAGTGTTAAAAAATTAAAAAAATTTAGAGCAGTCATCATTGTATATTAGCAAAACAGCTATTTTACCATCAAATAATCAAAAAATCATGCCTAATTAGAAAAGTTGAAGCTAAATTTTTTTGCAACTTAACTATGATCGTAGGTTGTTAAAAATAAAATATAATATTTTATTAACATTCTCATTCTTCCTTCAATTAAAATATCCAAATTTTCTCACTTCTTTTATGATTTTAATGAGTTATTTATATTATTTTAAATGATGTGATAAAAAAATAAAACTTTTGATGTTAAGTTTTTTTTTTTTTTTAAGAAGGACCTTTTGATGTTAAGTTTATTATAAAATGTAGTGATCAAATAGATAAAGAAAATTTTAAGGTGCTAAAAAATTAAATATTTAACCAATACTGCTATGAATGCTCTTAAATATAAAATTCTTTGACCTTTATTTTAAATTTGTGCCTTATAATATTTTTAAAAAGGCTATATTTTTCCTATAAAAAAAGAGTATATATTCTCATCTATATATCTATATCTATATATATAATAATAAGTGAAGCTGAAAGAAACTCAAAATTAAAATTCTAAATTAAAGTTCCAATTTTGCATGTATCCTAAATTATTTATTCTTAAAGAGGTTTATTTCTTAATTTTAGAATCAAATGTGGGACCACATCATAAATATTCATCCAAATGAATTATTAAGTACAAAAATCAAAAAGTCTAAAATAAATGAATCATAAAAAAAAAGTATTTCATAATAATAAATAAATAAATAAACATAGACAATTTACATTTTATACCTAATAATATCCTTACAAATTTTTTTAAAGAATTAACAAAATATAAAAATGACAATTAATAGTATTTAAATTATATATATGAATTATGTTATGCATCTTATTGTATATTTTTAAGTGTATCCATTTATATGCATGGAGTTTCAAGTTAATCTATATATATAATAATAAGTAAAGCTGAGAGAAAATCCAATTAGATTTCAAATTTGAATTAAAATAGAGTCTAATTTTACACCATGTGTCCCATCTAATCTAAGTTTTTAAAATTTTGTGCCGAGTGAGTTAATTCAATATAAAAATGAGATTTCAATTAGAGTTTAATTTTATGACATATGTCCCATCTAATCTAATTTTTTTTTAATTTTTATGTCAAACTAGGTTGTAATTTCATGCATATGTATGGATACACTTAAAGATATATAATAAAATGCATAATATAATTCATATATATAATTTAAATAATATTGATAGTCATTTTTAAATTTTGTTAACTCTTTAAAAAGTTTTGTAAGGATATTATTAGATATATAATGTAAATTATCAATTTTTTATTATTATTGTAAAACACTTTTTTTTAGGATTCATTTATTCTAGACTCTTTGGTTTTTGTACTTAATAACTCACTTGGATGAATATTTATAATGTGGTTCCGCATTTTATTTTAAAATTAAGAAATAAAACTCTTTAAGAATAAATAATTTAGCACACATGGTGCAAAATTGAAACACTAATTTGGAATTCTAATTTGAGTTTCTCTCAGTTTCACCTATTATTATATATATAGATGAGTCAATTTAATGTAAAAAAGAGAAGTCCAATATAAGTAAACTATAAAAAATATAATTTTTGAATAATTTTATATTTATGAGCCATTTTTTTGTATAGCCAAAAACAATTCAAGTTTATAAGACATATATATATATATATATATATTAATAGCCAAAGTTAAGAGAAAATCCACTTAAACTCTAAACTGGAGTCAAATTTTATGCCACGTGTCTCATCTAATTTTTAAAATTTTGTTTCAAGTGAATTATTAGGTACAAAAATTAAATAGTTTAAATTCAATTAGATTCTAAATTGAATTTTAATTGGAGTTCAATTTTGCACATGTCTTCCATTTAATTTTTTAATTTTTGTGGCAAGTAAATTATTGAATGCAAAAACAAAAGAGTCTAGATCTAATTAGATTCTAAATTATATATATGTAATTGTTATTATTTTTAAATGTATCCCTGCATATGCACGGGGTTACACACTATTATATGATAATAGGTAAAGTTGAGAGAAACTCAAATTAAAATTCTAAATTAGAGTTCCAATTTTACACCATATGTCCTAAATTATCTATTCTTAAAAGAGTTTTATTTATTAATTTTAGAATCAAATGTGGGATCACATCATAAATATTCATCCAAATGAGTTATTAAGTACAAAAACCAAAGAGTCTAGAATAAATAAATCGTAAAAAAAAATGCTTCACAATAATAAATAAATAAATATGGACAATTTACATTTTATACCTGTAAGGTCACAATTTGCACCCAAACCCAATGGTGCGAAGGGAACAGACCCAAAAAGCCCAATACAATGAAATTTGTAGAGAGTGTGCTTGAAACCTAGGTTCTATGGATATTAGATAACAAAAAATGGGCTAGATTCCAAAATTCACATGCAACGAGCTGTTTATGTAACAGAAATTCTCTTCCAACATATGCTGAGGACAATGTGTATTGCTTTTCTTTATTCTAAAAATAGATTACACTTGAAGGAGATGTGTACAATATCCTTCTCTTTCTTTTTCCCTATAGTTTTTCTCATCCCCCCCTCTTGAATGCCCTCACCTTGCTTTTATATTCTTCTCCTTCTTATCTCCATCGTCCATGTATGGATCAGATCACCAATGCAGGTACTTGTCCCATTCACCGCCCTCTTGAAGTCTTCTCACAATAGTTGTAAGGCTGACCACCATTATTTTAGATGTCATTTTCTTATTAATGCGTCCAGAGAGGTTGATGCAGAGTCTTTAATGCGATGATAGCAATTTTCTCTAAGATATTTCTCCTTCAATTTTCCTCCCTATGCTCTCATGGAACATATTTTTATCCATGGGTTCTCTTGGAATATCATTTTTATCCCTTAGGCGTGCTATCTGACTTTCATTTTGTTGAGCCAAGGAGTTGCCTCTCCTCGGACCATTTCCATCAACTGCTTTTGCAACAGTTTGTTCGCGGGCCTTCAAGTACATTACTGTTACCAACATTAACCCTCCTCGGACAAGTAAACACCCTCGAGTAAGGCCCAGGCCCACGAATTTGCTTTGGACCTTTAACCCTCACAATACCTAATAATATCCTTACAAAATTTTATAAAGAGTTAACAAAATATAAAAATGACTATCAATAGTATTTAAATTATATATATGAATTATATTATGCATCTTATTGTATATCTTTAAGTATATCCATGCATATGCATGAGGTTACAAGCTAGTTTAATGAATTGAAAATACTGACATAATAAATTAAATTAAATTAATTTATTGAAATGGAGATCCGTTTAATAACACGGTATGAATTGTATATGTCATGTTAGTATTTTTAATCCATCACATGACTAGCACTAAATATAAGGATATTTTTGAAATATATATGAATTAAAATGAAACATTTTAAATAAAAATTATGAAGGTTTTGAAAAAAAAAACTGCCAATTAAATATAGTATAATTAAACAAAAGAATTAAATTCAAATCACTTCTTTTTTTTTTTTTTTTTTGGGGGGGCATGAAATGCAAGTTGTATTCAATCAAACAAGGTTTATGAGCTAATTTTTTTTTTTGGTTGGGGTGGGGTCCAAAATAATGGTATTGTAAATCCAAACTTCCAAAAAAACTACCTACCTCGTTGGATAAATGAATGCTAGCCACTTGTACAATCAGGAAAAATGGCTAAATGCCCTTAATTTTTAAACTATGCAGCCAAGCAACCTTTTTTCAAACTATTTAGTAAAGAGGCAAGATTTAGGAATAGTACTTAGGTATAATTTTTTAAATTCTCCTTTTAAGATTCTACCATATGGTTTTTTTCTCATGAGATAGAGGTGTATTTTTTAATTAAGTAGCCACATGGTCAAATCTTAAGAAGGCAACCTAAGAAACAGTACCTAAAATACTATACCTAAGTTTTGTCCTTGGCAAAGTACCACTGTTTTAAACAATGACAAGTTCTATGCATATTTTTAAGTGGAAGTCGACATTTCTACGCAATTTAAAAAAAGAAAAAGAAAAATAAGTGGCAAAATGTGCATAAGACCTGACATTTCTAATGTTGCTAATGTCGAGTTTTGCTTGGAACTCGACATCAGAAATGTCAAGTTCCAAAATAGTAGTATTTTACAATATAGTATAAAGAGGTTGTTTGACAAAATAGTTTAAAAATTAAGGATATTTAACATTTTTGCTTACAATCATAGCTATGGAAGTTAAGCAGAGAATACTCGATCGAAGTTGCACTAGTGTTATATCAGCCAAAAGGCCCAAAAACTTCTCTATGCTTTATTCATAACTCACATTCTCATAATATCAAATCAAATGTACAACAAGTGTTTTAGGGGTTTTCTCTCATACAGAGCTCTGATTTGGTCATTAGTTCCACAATTTGCTCTATTTTCTATCGATGGTGTGGAGTGTGCAATGATTTCATTCACGGGCGTATGAGGTTTTTGTCTCTCTTGTGAAAGAAAATTATTTGACGTGTGAGGAAAATTAGACAGACGTAGATAGATGACCATTATCCATCACCACTGTGTTTCAATATTGTCAACTTTCATATTCAATAGGTATGATTTCATTTTTGAAAGGTTTCGATTATGTTGCCCAAAAATAAAGAGGAGTTTATGAAAATTTTCCAGCATATAGTGGCTATCGATATTGTTGGAAACTTGGAATATTAGACTCATTTGGGTCCAATTCCAATTCTTTGTTATAAATGTTTTGTACTTTCCAAATAATCAATACATTCTTCTCGACTTTGCAACAAGGTAACAAATCTAAGGTTTTAGGAATAGGAACCCTTCTTATCTTTCTCTAATCTTCTTTCTTTTCCTAGGGTTAGTTTAGTTGGAGTGAAAAAGTAGGAAGATAGAAAATGGGAAAGAAATAGAAAAGTGGAAAAATAGAGGAAATTTTAGTTTCTTTCATTTGTGTTTGGCTAGGGGTGAAAAAGTGACAGGATGAAAAAAAATAATGCCTAATTAAAACAAAAAAACTGAAAAAAAGTGTTATAAAAAGAAAAGACAATCACCCAAATTTATTTAAAAAATAAAAATCATGCCAAAAATAAAATTTTGAAAAAATTCCCATCTAGTTAAACCCAAAAAATAGAAAAATAATGAAAATAAAATTAGAAGAATAAAACATGTATCGCACCTAGGAAAGCTAAAAAAAAAAAAAAAAGATGTCAAAAAGCAGCACATAGATCCACTCTTGAAAAAAAAAATGGAATAAGCAATTAACTAGCAAATTCACGTAAGAAGAGGGATAGTTCAGTTATTGACTACAAGTCTACAACTATTCCTCTCCCCTCTATTTTCTTTTCAAATTAGGCAGAAAATTTTGGTGGGCCATTGGAGATAAACTTAGGCCCCACTAATTTTCTATCAACCCCTTCTCTCCAACCAAATATCAATAAAATCAGTTTTCTTTCTACTTTTCTCTCTCTTATTTTATATTATTCCTATTTCACCCCAATGAAAGAATAACGTAAATATGTTAGGAAGAAACCAATTTTTTTCCCCTTACCGTAAAACATGGGTAAGAATAATGGAGATGGGAATGACACTAGGACAATATCAAAAAGGGACCCAAGTAGCTAAAGAATGGGTTGAAGTATTTGCATATCGAATTACCCAAGGTCAATTCCATCTTTCTCAATCCTTGATGGCTTGATGACATACAAGCAGTTCCCTTCGTTCATTGTGTCGCAACATAGTTGACAATCGGACACTCCTTTGGTGAAATGATGAAATAGTGAGAAGATAAAAAATTTAAAAAAAAAAAAAAAAAGTTGTCAACAAAATGAAAAGTTGAATATTATAAAATATTTTTTTCCTTATATATATTTGGTAGAGGTGGTAGAAATTTTAAATTAAATAAATCAAATATAACTTTTCGTTTGGATTAGAGAAAAAAAAAATGAGAGGATTAAAAATTTCCGAAATATAACATTAATTTTAATTTCAAATATACCTAGTTATATTCTTATTTAACATTAATTTTAAAAAAATAATGTTATATTCTTATTTAATACCTAGTTCTGTTCAACTTGTTTAAAGCCCAACAAATGACTTGATTTTTTTTAGAATGAATGGGAATATTCGAGTGAAATAGTTTTTGTATATGGTGGCATGTAGAATGTAGAGGACATGATTATACCTCTTATTATATTCAAATCGAAAGATAGCAGGAAAATAATAGTAAAAAATAGTTCCACAACTTTGGATGAAGCAATATATTTTGATGGAATAGCCTTTTCACTAGAAATGACAACAGGTCAGGTCCGGGTTGGGTTTTTTTATACCTAGACCCAACCCGTTTAATAAATAGGTTTTTTCTATTCTCGTCCTAGCAGGCCCCATTTAGCCCTGCCAGATTTGGGCCCAATCCGTGGCCCAAATTGTGGCCCAACCAAAAAAATTTTTGAATTGAAGCCCAAAATAGCATAAAAAAATATGTATAAAGAAGAAAGATAAAAGGGTAATGGGGGGCATTATCACATAAACTATATACTGAAAAAGACCCCTTACAACATAAGGGGTCTTCTTAGCTAACACCGAAGCACTCCCTTGACTATTAAAATTTAGATCCATGAAACTAAGAATAGTAGATCAGTGATATATATATATATATATATATATATATTTCATGCATTATGATGTTTATCCATGAAATCATTCTGTAATTTCTGGTTCCAATGAGTCCTTACATCTGGTATAAAATGTATTAGATGAAGTTTTATGTATCTATTGCAAATTTAGATCATAAAATACATTACTGGAGAAGGTATACAACTGGGCACTGGTTTATTTTGTTCTATGGGCTTGACCACGGGTTTGCAAGTTGTAACAATACTTGCTAATATTCTCATATGAAACAAAATCTCAAATTGAATACAATAAATAAAAATAACAAAAAAATTTTTTGAAGAGAAAAAAAAAAAAAAAGAGAACAAAACAAAACAGACATGCGGTGACAGAGCTTGGGCCGACGGGTGACGATCGGCGGTGAGAGTTTAAGACAACGGTGAGATTGAGAGTGAGTGAAAGTGGGAGAGGAGAGCTAGGTGAATGAGGTTGCTATGAGTGTGAGTTGAAATGAGAGGATTAGAGTTTAGGGTATATATATATATTTATAGATATATGGTTGCCTATTAGCTGTTTAGCCGGAGTTTGGCATTTAGACGTTGTGGTGTTTGCGAAGGACTGTGGAAATAGGAGGTTGAAGTTTGCACTAGAGAAGGCTATTGTCTTGTTAGAACACCCTGTTCCAGATCTAAGGTTTGATCCAGAAGTTTGAGGATAAATATGCTTAGGTTGTGATTGTTTAATTAAGCTTTTAATCAAGAAAAATGAATAGGTTGTTTAGAAGTTACTCTTCTACTAGTTCTAGATGTTCCCAACCACCATCCCTTCCAGAAATTCCATAAGATGCTGGAATTCTCAATTCTGAAGCATTTGAGGTATCAGATGTAGGTTTAGCTATAGGAGATTAGAATATCCCTAAAGTCCTCACCAACCAGATCTATAAGTCCTCATGGTCTTTGAAAAAAGCTTTCAAAACAGACTACCATGTCAAGACTATAGAACAAGTTTATGGTATAAACAAGGAGTATGAAACATGCTACTTGTTAACCCCATCCACTTTATTAGCCCATAGGAAGCTAGGACATAACTTCCTACACATAGGTTTAGTCCAGGTCGGAGTTAAACCTCTTATCAGAAAAGGGTTGAACAGTTCAATCCTTATGGCTTTCAAAGATACTCGTCATATCAGGTCTAATGGATAGAAACCAGTCTTAGCAATGGACCAATTCACTTTAACTGTTTCCCTAATTTCATAGTTTACCTTCATGACGAGCATGTCATGAAAGCTCTCACACTCAATATCAAGACCCATGGAACCCTCATGGTGCAAGGAACCAGCCAGATAGCCTTGATAGATAGAGTTTACTACAAGTGCATGAGAACAAATTTAAATGTCCAAGCACTTGACAAAAAGAAGTTAGGAGAAACCACTCTCATCCAAACCACTGACCCTAGAGCCAAGATTCAGGTACCCAGGACTTTGAAATGGTCAGAAGTTTCATTTCCTCCAAATTGGACTTTGGAAAATGAAAACTATCCTTTGCAAATCCAGAACCCGGATCTAGATATTGTTCAGCAGTTAGCCGATGGTATGGTTAGATTGAGCTTTAACTAGTCTAGGCTCAGAACACCTTTGGATTATGAAGAATCTAGGTATAGAACACCTCTAGATGAGTCAAGATTCAGATCCCCAATAGATCTACACCAACCCATTAGGCAGTCACCTATCCTTCTTAGAGATAGACCTGCATCCCAGTGTAGCTTAACTAGACATTTGGCACCATTCCCGAAGTCTAGAAGAGACTTAGGCTTAAAACTCCATAGAGTCAAGACTAGATCCCAGGCTAGCACACCCTGCTACACAGCCAAACAGGATTTAGTTGTCGATGAGGAAGATGACAACCGTGGTCAATCCCCTCCATCCCCATTTAGGACAGATGTGGAACAACCATTTTAACAAGAACCCTAGGATCCTCCAATAGATCACCAGCTCATGGTAATTAGGAAAGAATTTACTCCTAACCTAGTGGCCTTAGGTAAAGAATTTGATTATGAAGAAAACAGAGTCAAAAGAGAAGCTTATAGAGCCAATCACACTAGAGAGCAAAAGGTAGAAGTTTTGGAAGGATGGAAAGCATTCATGAAAGAGATATCCAGCAATGTCCCTTTCTTTGAATACTTTGAAAACTATTTTGAATGGCATAAAAGACATATTCCTAACCCATGAAAAGTAGGGATGGCAATCCAAGCCTGACCCCGGGTACCCGGCCTGATTACAAATAGGGTCGGGTATAGGTCTAAAACAAAAAACCTGAAATAGGTCCGGGTATTATGCATACCCGACTCAAACCCGACCCGTATATATAATATTATTAAAAAAAAATAAAAACCTAGGTATAAATACTACTTATCACTTCTAAAAACATATTCCTAACCCTAATTTCTCACCCTCAGGCCTCAGCCACCTCTCTCTCCATCACTCTCAGCCACCCCTCCCTTTCCCTCACACTCTCTCTCACTTGTTGCCGCCGGTCTCTCCTCCACCTCACTAGTCTCGTCGGTCCCTACCTCCCTCACTGAGCCGCTCACTCATCCACCTAGCTGCTTACTTATCCATCACCTTGCCATAGAGATCGCTAGCTCCTCCCTCACCACGCTGCTCAATCCTCCATCTCTTCATTGCCGCTCACTTTTCCACCTCGCCACAGACGCCACTCCTTCCTTTATCACCTCGTCTTGATCGGAAAAAAGAGGGATTTTTGTTGGTTTTTCGTGGTTCTATTTTTAAAGTTTTGGAGGAGTTGAAATAGTGGTAGGCTTAGACTGATCTGATCTATAATTTTATTTTTATTTTTATGAAAGATCTGATCTGTATTTAAGGTCTTAAACTTTGATCTGTTGGGGGGTTTTTCATGGTTTTGTTTTTGGAGTTTTGGAGGGGTTGAAATAGAGGTAGGCTTAGACTCTGATTTGATCTGTATTTTTTTTTTTTTTAATGAAAGATCTGATCTGTATTTGTGGTCTTAGAATTTGATCTATAGTATTGAGCAGAATTTTTGTGCTTTTTACTTTGTGTTGCATTGTTCTTGTGATGGTTTATGTTCTACATGGCTTAAAAATTCAGACAATTTTTTTTTATTGGGCCATAGATTAGGCCTGAGGTGGTAGGGCCAGCGGGACCCGTGGAGCCCGATGGGGCTGGTTTGGAGTTAGAAAAAAAAATTCGTTTAATAAACGGGGTGGATTGGGGTTTCGAAGTTAGGCCCGCGGGCCGAGTTAGGGCATAAAGAAACCCGCCTCGAACCAACCCATTGCCATTTCTAATGAAAAGTATAACCTTCAAGCACGGAGGAAGTGATGTAGTTGTCTCTCCTTTCAAGGTTCCCACCAGTGAGGAGAAACCAATCAAGAAAGTAATAGAGCAAAATAACTACACTAACTAGTGTTTAGATGTTATAGGAAAACAGCTTGATAGGATAGAAGATAGGATTGAGAACAAGGTTATCCTCCAACCAAGAAACCCTAGCAAACCTATCTAAACCCTAGAAAAGCCCCTAGTCAAGCTACTCATAGCCAGGCATACAAGCCTTCGGCCTAAGGATAAAACAACCTTAGAAATTGTGACCCAGAAACTAGAAGAACTAGTGAAGAAGGAACCAGTCACCCCTTCACCAATTTCAACCATTGTTATGAATTTCGTTCCATTCCGGTATATAATCCGAAACCGAAATACCCTTTGTTCCACCTTGGGTCAAAATCCAACCAGTTTCGGGGCATTTCGGTCATTCCGGTGTGTTTCGACAAATACCAGCCGAAACTAAAGATTCGGCCAGTATGTGTTTTGGGTTTGCTTCACACTTCACAGTTCATAGAGATCGAAGAAAAAGAAGAAAAAAAAAAAAAGAAAAAAGAAAAAAAGATAAGATTCACATCAGATCGAAGAAGAAGAAAAAAAAAATTCAAGTCATTGACAAAGCTCAAGTGTTGCCATTAAAACTCACTTCTTCAAGCTTATGTCTTTGCCACTTCCATAGAGAAAAAGATGGAGTGTGAGACTTTTATGAGTCTTTAAATAAAAAAGCTTTGGAATGTCTCTAAACTCAAAGCCACTATTTTTCCTTTGCTGGAGAACACTTACTTGTTGGGCGTGTTGAGCTCCAGCCTTTGTTTGTGTGAGGAAGAGTTAAGACTTAAGGATGCATTAAAAAAAAAAAAAAGCGGTGAACTTTTTGAAATAGAAGAAAGGAGGAGATCAGATGAAGAGGAAATGATAAGTGGACAAATATGAGTGGGCTAATGGAAATGGTAAGGAAACTTCTACGAAATTTCTTACTTAAAAAACTATTCCTAGATACATAGTTATTTACAACAATGCCACAAATAAAAAGTTAAAAAAATATTTACGTAATATTTTTTATTCACTTCACTGAATTTTTTTAAGATGAAAGTTTATACACTATATTTATTGTATTATTTGTAGAAAAATTATAAATAAATATTTTTTTAATCCCACTTTATTTAAGATTTTTTAAAAATAAAATAAAATTCATTACTTTATATAAAATTAATAATATCTAGTTACACACACACACACACACACACACACACACACACACACATATTTATATATAAAGGAACCCCGAAACAGCCTGAAACAGTATGCCGGAATAGGCCGGTACCAAAATATTTCATTCTACTGGACAAACCGAAACGAAATTAATAACATTTGTTTCAACTAGTAAGAATCTCTAGCTTAATGTTATAGGCACGGCCTTTAGGAGCCCAACAGCCTTAGAGATTGTTACCCAGAAGCTTGAGGAGATAGCGAGGCCTAAACCAGTGATCACTTCGCCTAGAAAAACCCCACAGCTTAAGGTCTTAGATATCCACACAGCCTCTAGTAGTTCCAGTCAAGCCTCCCAAGAGTCTGACAAAGAAATAGAACAACTAGAAGACCAACTTAGAGACTTACAGGTAAAAAGGCTTTACCACTCCAAAGTAGGTTCGACCAGCCTAACCAAGAATTGGTATCCCAGACCAACACCCCTTGACCTCTAGTTCGAGGAAAGGAATGTTAGCAACTAGTTCTCAGTATCCTCTGGTAAACTCTATGAATGGAACATAGATGGTTTATCAGAACAAGAAATCCTAAACAAAATCCAGCATATGACCATGGTAGCTAATAACTACTTGGATGAAGGACGTCCCCACATGGAGGTCATAGAGCTCATAGCATTAGGATTTACAAGAAAACTTCTACAATGGTGGAACAACTGCCTAATAATAGAGTCTAAGGAAGACATCAAGAATGCAATCCAAAAAGATAAGGAAGGAACCCCCATCTTTGACGAATGCATAGGAAGAAGAATTCCTGATCGAGTCAATACCTTGATCTATATGATCATGAAACACTTCGTAGGAAAACCTAGCAACATCACATCTAGAATTTATGAACAGTTGAGTAACCTTAGATGTAAAACCTTAGGTGACTACATGTGGTATGAAGATGTTTTTACTACCCGAGTCATGCACAGAAGCGATTGTAACCCTCCATTTTGGAAGGAGAAGTTCATCAATGGCTTACCCACACTCTTTGGCTAGAAAGTCAAAGGAACCCTTTGCAACCCTTTAGGTGTTCGTAGATTATGATAACCTAACCTATGGAGATATCTCTAGCACCATCCGAAGTGAAGGGATGAAAATGTGTAGAGATTTGAAAATCCAAAGTCAAGGCAACAAGAACAAAGCCAAGTACAAAGTTGGAAACTTCTATACACAGTATGGCTTATCCTCAATAAACCTTTCCAATAGGAAATCCAAATACAGAGGAAAGGCATTCTTTGAGAAATTCCATAGAAAAAAAAAAAAAACAGCCTCCAAGTACTATAGAAAACAGAAGTACAGCCACTCCAAAGGAAATGATTTCTATAAAAAAAGGAAAATCCAAATCCACAGGGAAACACATTCCCAAAGCATCAGAAAAATGCTTCAATTGTGGAAAAAGAGGTCATTTCAGGAAAGAGTGTCGATCAAAGGCCAAATCCCTTATCAACACCCTTGTTAATGACCAAACCAGCAAGGATGAGATCTTTAGGCTTTTAGAACTCGACCACTCAGATAGTGCATCATCTAGCGATTCTAGTGACCAAGAGATTTAACAGTTATACCAATCATCCTCTGAACCCTCTAGAGCCTCTTTTTAGCACCTCTAATGGCTCGGATGCACCCATACCATGCAAAGATAGTTGTTGTAGGAACAAGACTATCAATGTCCTTAGTAAGCAAGAAGAGCTTCTTCTAGATCTTATAGAAGAGATAGAAGACCCAGTTATCAAAACTCAGAACCTTAGCAAGTTCCATGAAACCTTAGTAAGGGAAACCAGTAAACCTGAACTAAGAATCTAGGAACCCAAAGTAGACTTAGAAAAAATCTACAATAGGTTCACTAAGTCCAAGAAGGAAGTTAAGGTCAACGACCTTCAAAAGGAAATCAAGGAAACAAAATCAGAAGTTAGAACCCTTAGGTAAGAACTAACCATTCTTAGGGTTGATAAAAATTCCTTGATCAAAGAGTTAAACATTTGGAAAATTCTTCTCATCAAGGCAATGAGGAAGGTCCCTTATTTCAGAACCCTTCTAATGAATAAGTAGGCGAAATAGTTAACCCTACAGTAGACATGGTCCTAGAACCATCCAGTGAGAAGTTTTTAGATACCATTAGTAGGATTAACTTCCAGAAATGGCATTCCAAAGACAGGATTGTCATCGGCAAAGATTTTGAATTTGAGGTCATAGCCTTAATAGATTCAGGTGCTAATCTCAACTGCATTCAAGAAGGAATCATTCCCTCCAAGTATTTCAAGAAAACTAAAGAGAGATTGACATCCGCAAGTGGTGGAAAAATGCATATTAAATTCAAATTCCCGAGAGCCCATGTTTGTCAGGACAACATATGTTTCAAAGCTACATTTGTCCTTGTTAAGAATATGACAGATAGGGTCATTCTAGGAAACCCTTTTCTGTGCCTATTGTACCCTTTCACAGTGGATAGTGAAGGTCTCATTGCCCACCCATTTGGCCAACCAGTCAAGTTTGAATTCCTTAGGAGCCCCGAATCTAGAGACATTAGCAACCTCCAGGAAGTTGCTGTCTCCAAGATTCTCAGTACTCTCAACACCAATGTTCTTCCACCTACTAATCCCTATGGTGCCAACCAAGGAAAGAACCTTGAATTCCTTGCACCTACCATTCCCTCACCAATTGATGATCCTTTTGGTCTCATCCAGTCCCAAATATCATCATGCATCCACCATAAAAGTATTTGCTTCTCAACATCCTTCGTTTTCAACAATAAGAGATTTATAAACAATTATTTTAAAAACTTAATTGTCCAAATATCTCTTGGCAGGATAAGGAGCAACTAATTTACAGTACCACTACTAAGTGGAAAATGACTTCTTCGGCAGAGGAGAAGAACAAGGGGAAAGCACCAGTAAAAGGCTATCCTCAAGACAAGAGGCTTATAGCAGGACAACCTTTTGTAGTGCATGAAGACGCATCCTCTAAGGGAAACCAAAGAGGATCAACATTCCTTCAGGAATTTGTCTCAGCAGAGGTGACAAATTCCAGTAGTGACATGGTTGTAATCTTATAGGAATTTTTATCCAGGAATTTGCAATTCAATAATGGAGCTTATACAGATTTACCACCTTCCATTAAATTTATTCTTGATAACCTCCAATTAGCCTTCACCTTAAAACGCCATGCCCTTTTTCAAAAAACTCTCAAAGCATTAGAAATCCACTTAATCAACCTTAAGGCAAGAAATGAAGTCATCACTAGTCAACTCTTTAGCAAAGAGGAAATCCATTCAATGGATAAAAAGACTATTATGGGCACTCATTATGCTAAGCTTAGTCTTAAGACTCAAGCTACCTTAAGAAGTGCTATTACCAACTTGCCCCCTGAAATACAAAATGATAATTTAGGTTGCAAGGCCATGTCCGAATCATTTGACCAATGATTTGAACATTTCAAAATATTGGTCACCGCTACTTGTCCTGATCTAACCAACTTAGATAACACAGATGACATTTTGAGTATATGAACAAAAGTATCAATTTCCTGTTCAAGCTAGATGGGAAAAATACTTTGGGATCAGTCTCTGAGTATATGAACAAAAGTATCAATTTCCAGGTCTTCTTATCAATTACGAAGATGGATTAGATGATGCTAATAGAAACCCTAGCTAGTTGTCTCAAATGTTTGAATATGGCTTCGTAAGGCAAATTAAGTTAACAAGCCATAAACAAATCAGTCAGTTCCCACAGATCATCCAACAGGTTGTGACTCAGATCAAAAGTCCTTTTGTTTCTATTAGGTGCTGGAGCAAAATCCTACAATGGAAAACGAACAACTGGATGACTGTCCAGCCCTCTACACATTTAGTACTCATTAATGGGTACACTCATCAAGGTCCTTAGTATGAAGGAGACTCCTACTTATCCTACAATGATCCATATGATCTTGTAGAATGTTGGAGGAATTATTTCACTAATGAAATCCTTGACATTGTCCAAGGCATATGGAAAGATTACCATCACGTAGGAAACATTGGAAAAATTTCTATTTTTACTACCAGGCCTTACTCCACTTCCATCCCAGATCTCCACAGGGTTGGTTATATTAATCTTAGTCGGTTCATCACAAGAGATCCAGCCTATGAACCACTGATATACTGTGGATTATGCAACCAATACGCTATTTATCATGAGCATGAGCATGATCATAATCATGTCCCACCATGTGACCTATATGATGGTTATCCATCTAATGCTTATGATACTGATTAAAATCCCAGTCATGAGAAGGGATAGTCTTAAGATTGATCAGATTATTAATCAGCTCCATAAAGACTTTCCTCCTCCAAACCAAAGACCCATTGCTCATAGAACAATATCTCAATCTAGTCTAGACTCCGTCCAAGTCGCCGAAAAATTTAGCAAGAAATTAAAAGATCTTGCCCAGTAGTTGATTCTCCGGTCAGAGCAGCTAGAGTCAAAAGAAAAGGTTTCTCCAATCTCTTTAGAAGCCTCAGTCAATCGATATCCTTTTGACCTATTCCAGGATTCTCAAGATCCATACGATGGTTACAATCTGGACAGCGATTAGTTCTGGATAGCATCAATCACTATTCGCAACAGTTCTAGACAAGCTACTATTCACCTACAGCACCAGTCACTGTTGATGAACAGTCAATATTTTGGACAAGTTACTATTCATCTACAGCACCAGTCACATTGATGAACAGTACCAAGACAAAAGCAGTCGTATAAGGACAATAGACAAGTCACTATTCATGAACAGTAACAATTACTATTCATGAACAGTATTCAGCACTATATTCCAGAAGCACTATTTGCTTTCGATGGAAAAGGTTTTCACCCCTAAGTGAAAGTAATTCACCTTCTGGAATTTCAGTAATCTTCAAAAGAATCCAAGGCTTCCTCCAGCTATATAAGACAGCCAACATTCCATTCTGAAGCAGGTCCAATTAGAAATTCAATTGTAGGTCTAATTAGAAATTCAATTACAGGTCCAAGTTACTATTCATCTACAACACTAGTCATATTGATGAACAGTACCGGGACAAAAGCGGCCGTATAAGGACAATAGACAAGTCACTATTCATGAATAGTAACAGTTACTATTTATGAACAGTATTCAGCGTTATATTCCAAAACTGTTTGCTTTCGGTGGAAAATGTTTTTACCCCCAAGTAAAAGTAATTTACCTTTTGGAATTTCAGCAATCTTCAGAAGAATCCAAGGCTTCCTCCAACTATATAAGGCAGCTAACACTCCATTTTGAAGCAGGTCCAACTGGAGTCCCAATTGAAAGCTCTCCTCTTTACAACCCAGTACTTGTAATCAGATGGCAACCTCTTACACTTGTATTACCCCAGTCGGTCTTTACATTTGTAATCAGATGGCCTCAGTTAGCCTTTATCTTTGTAGTTATATGGCCCCAGTCGGCCTTATATATATATATAAGGATTTTTTAGTAATTTAACATGTAACCGGGTCGGGTCCTGGTTCAGGCTAGTTTTTATCAAAACTTGTACCTAACCTTATTCTTTATCGGGCCAAGTAAAATCTAACCCATTAGGGTTGGGCTGGGCCGGGCTGGGTACCTGCAGGTCGGGCAACACTTGTCATCCCTATTCAAGACACTCGAGGGCAATTACTAACGTGTGCCCTTAGAACATAAATTAATAAACCATTTTTGAAACTTTTTATGGAAAAATGAAAAAGTAACCAATTTTTTAAACAGTTTTTTCAATTTTCCTTAAAATGTTTCCAAAATAGATAATTAACATGTATGCCCTAAGGACATACATTAAATAGACCCTATAAATAAATTGATGGCTTGACGATGAAACAAAAAAAAGGTCATTGCGACTTTGACCATTTAAGATCTACATATGTCTGCACTAGAATTAAAAGTAACTTGACCTTTATGAGTAGTGCAACTTTGTATTTGTAAATCCCCATTTTTTTTTAGAGGTCTATTAGGCTGTGTTTGTTTTGGCTTTAAACGATTTCAGTAAATTCTTTTACACATTTCCGTGTGTTTGGTTGCACATGGAAAATAGAGTTTTCCAGAAAATCATTTACTTTGACCGTAAAATAAGGCCTTTGACCTGGAAAATGAATGCAGGTCCTATTTTACCTTCAAATCATTTTCGAGCTCACAGACGCGCAAAGAGAGAGAGAAAGAGAGAGAGAGAGAGAGCTAGATCGCTCCCCAACCCCAGACGCGCCGGTTACATCGCGTTGTCAAGTTCGCACACCACGGAGATCGCACCCCAACACCGGTGCACCCATCTAGATCGTCACCACCCAAGACCAATCTACCCAAAACTGATCTTGTTCTCAACCTAAAGCTCATCGGTGCTGTCATTCTCGTTCTTGTTCTTGACCTAAAGCTCATCGGCCCCGTCGTTCTCATTCTCGACCCAAAGCTCATCAGCGCCACCGATCTCATCGTCTCAATCTCATTGCCCTTCACCGATCTTGTCGTCTCTATCTCGTCGCCCATGACCCATGACTGATCTCTCTCTTTCCCTCAATTTTCAATCACTCTCTCTTCCTCCCTCTCTCAGTTTGACCAAATTTTTTAGTTTAATGAATTGTTTTGAGCAGATTTTTGTTTCTTTAAGTGTATATATTGAAATTTTCTGTAATAAAATTTGTTTGGATGTTTAGAAAATGGCTGAAAAAATGTGAAAATTTTGTAGGAAAATAACATTTTTAGAATGTTACCAAACACTGAAAATCGTTTTCTAACTATTTTCCATCGCACAACCAAACACCTAAATTTTATTTTCCTTACGGGAATTCACTTTCCCCTGCATTCATTTTACAGTCGGAATTCGATTTACATTGAATCAAACACAGCCTTAGTTTCTTGCAATTTTTTTCCCACATGACATAAGTCCATATAATTTTTAATAGAGAAATTTAAAGGAGTGTGGTATGGATGGCAAAGAGTAAGCCTATTTTTAAGCTTATCCATGGGTCCAAGAGATGGATTTTGTCAAATGGGCTTGAAACATTAACAGAATCCTTTTTTTTTTTGGTTTAAACATTAACAAAATCCATGAGCATGTGCATGCCACAAACATTAAAAAAAAAAAGAAAAAAAAAGAAGCACTTAACTAATCTGCTGTATTATCAGCATAATTATCTCAAACCATGAAAAGAATCTTGGCCAACTAACGAGGGTCTTTAAATTTAGCAAATTCTTAAGAGGTAATTTCCCCAAAAGGACATTGTATGCTAGTTTGGCTAACCAGATTATCCAAAATTGGTTGTGAATTATATTGTAATATCCAAAAAAGCTCACAACTCAATGTTGCCATTATCCCAAAAATCCATCAACCAAAAGTTTCGATTCTTATTCAAGATGGGTATCAGACATACGAATGGCCTGTTATAAAGAAGTGTCCTAGAGCTATGCATTAATCAGACCTCATCTACCTCACCAACCATATTCAGACCTTTATTTTAAGCCCAAGCTTTTGATTATCTGAAGCAACTTACTTCAAAAGGTGCTTACTTGAGTGTATGGTAGTACAAATAATGCTATCTCTTTCAAAGTCATCGTCTCCTTCTTTTTCCTCACTGTATTGTGATTATAATTACAATGGAGTGGGGATTATTTTAAATTGATGTCTCCTTTTCTACGAGTAATTATCTTTAAGCGTTTATTCACAATGCACCCCTATTTTTTTGTATTAGAGTAAGTAATGGGGGACTTTCTTACAATTTTGATGCAAGAAAAATCAGTTAACCATTCGTCCATTCTTGAGTGTTAGAAGATCTAAAAAGGAAAATCACACTAATAGAGACTAGAGAGTACCATTGTGGTGCTGGCCTAAGTTTCTCTGACCCGAGAAAGTAGGAAACACAACAATTTTAAGGTTTTATTAGTCATACATGAGTATGATCTAAAGCTTATATAAGAGTTATATTTGGCTATCTTCCCTTGATTTTCTACATTTCTCATGACTAAAATGTGATGGAAGACGTGAGATTAATATGATGAGGCAAGAACCACAGAGCTTCTGCCTATGATTGGAGATGTTTGGTAATAGGGTGAGGATCTCATGCCGAAGAACCAGAGTTTCATTAATTGCAACTTCATTACTACTCCATCATTCAAACATTCGAACGATTTAAGGAAGCCGTTTGAGTATTTTGGTGCTTGGACAATTGATATCCATCAATTATTATATTATATTATAGAGAGACTTTTCTATTTTTGGTTTAAATTTCTTCATATATTCTTTTTTGGTTTTTATATGTTTGAATTTTAGACATGAATCATTTCCCCAAAAAAAAAATACATGAACAAAACGACGCCGCATGGTCGTTAACGCCCACGCTCGACACCGACAGGTGGCGCCTTATCCATCTCTCTCTCTCTCTCTCTCTCTCTCTCACACAACACTTTTCTTTGCCGCTTCTTTCATTTCATTTGAGCTAAAACAAAAAAAATGGCTGCTGTTGCTGCTTCCATTTCTTCAACGAGCTTATTCTCTCCCTACGCTCTCGCTCGCCCAAAAAATCACAAGCCCTCCAATTCCAATTCCAAGAGAAAGCAACCGCTACAAAACCCTAACAAGTTCAAGACCCAATCCAATCGCTTCAAGTCCCCGCCGGAGCCGATTGTTCTCTCCCCCGGCGGCGAAGCCACCACCTACACTCGCCTCCCTCCCAAGGAAGACTTCTCAGTCCCTTCTCTCAATCTCTCCTCCGTAGTCAAGCTCTCCGACTCCGCCTTGCCGAAAATCCAGAATGAGATTCCCGATTTGATTAGCGAAGACGAAGACGAAGTCGAAGAGGAAGGCGTGAATGGTAATTTGAATCTTAATTATGGTGAACTTGAATTGTTTGAGGATGATTCCGGTGAAGAAGAATACGAATCGGAAGTGGAAGAAGAAAGTGAGGTAGTAGGGTTTAAGAGAGGCAAAGGCGTAAATGTTAAAGATCGCGATGGTGTTTATAAAGGAATAGTCAAGGAGGATGGAGTTTCGGCGAAACTCTATGTATTCGACGACGACGACGACGAAGACGATGGCAAATCCGTGAATATTTATGACACCGAGGGCGAATTCGAAGAAGGAGAAGTGAAGGAGAAAGGAGTACCGGCGGTGATGCGGTGTTTCGACCGCGCGAAAATCTACGTCAAGGCAGGCGACGGCGGAAACGGCGTCGTCGCTTTCCGTCGCGAGAAGTACGTGCCGTTGGGAGGTCCGTCCGGCGGCAACGGAGGCAGAGGCGGAAATGTGTACGTGGAAGTCGACGGTTCGATGAACTCGCTGCTGCCGTTCCGAAACAGCTTGCATTTCCGAGCGTTGAAGGGGAGCCACGGGCAGGGGAGGTCGATGGACGGTGCGAAAGGCGAGGATGTGGTGGTGAAAGTGCCGCCCGGAACGGTGATTAGGGAGGCTGGTAAAGAGGAGGCATTGCTTTTGGAATTGTTGCATCCAGGGCAACGAGCATTGTTGTTGCCCGGCGGGAGAGGCGGCCGAGGGAACGCCTCGTTTAGGTCCGGGACTAATAAGGTGCCGAGGATTGCTGAGAATGGCGAAGCCGGCCCGGAAATGTGAGTGCTCTTTGTTGGATTTAGATGCTGCATTGTTTTAAAATGTTGATTATTTTATAATGGATGGATAGGATTTTAGGAACTGTAATCATGAGTTAGGATTGTAATCCTCAGTTCACGTTGGTGCATATTGACACATTTTAAACTGAACATATGGCTGATCACAACTTTGGTGATGTAATGGTGGCCGATCTTTTAAGTGGGGGATATGGATAGTTGGAGTCTAGTTTCTGTTCTTGTGTGCTTGAATTTTGTTTTTGGTTTGATGGTGAAAGTAAGTGTGAATTATTTGATATACTTTGATGATATACGTTGTAGCTCTATTTTAGGAACAAACAACGCTAACGAGGGTGGAACTTTCTTACTTACTAGTTACTATCAGCTGATTTAGCTCTTAGTTTGTGGCATATTAAAAAAAAAAAAAAAAATTGACAGTTTTCCTTCAAATTGTTTTGGATGTATGTCCTCCAACCTACTAGGTGGCGATTCGTAAAACCATCCATGTGCATTAAATTACATGACTTATTAAATTATTAAAATAAGTTATATGACTCATTGAATAGGTCATGTGACTAAAAGTACATGTGGGTATTCCTTTGAAATGCCTCCTAATAGGTTGAAGGAAGTTTTCTCCAAACTGGTTTGGAAATAAACTCTGTCCTTCGAAAAAATGCACCTAAGGTCTATTTAGGGTCTAAGGGCAGCCCTAGCGTTAAATCTTGAGAAGACTGCTTGACAAACTTTACCATAATTGACCTTGGACTTTGTTTGTGTGTGCGTGCGTGCGCGTGAACAGTGATGTGAATAATGACAAAATGCCAAAATGAAGAGAAAGGGGATAGAGAATGAGAGAAAAAAAAAAGAAAAAAGAAGAAGAAGTAAATTTGCCCCAATAATCAAGCTTTCAGTTGTTCTATTAATCATCTTCAACTTCTTTTGAGTACTAGTAGTATTAGGACTTCTAACTAGACTATTAAACTAAAAACCCATTAAGTTAATAAACCAACTTGGACTCAGAGGAATAAATCTAGGCTACTTAGAATCTCTTAAATAATTATAGACTCAATAAAATGATGAAAAAATCCTTTAAGTCACAGGATTTGCAGAAATTAGAACCCAAATAAAAAATTGTCTGACCCCTAGAATACTTATAAAACAAAAATTCATATTGAAAACTATTTTAACCCCTAGATACATATAACTAGAAGTTATGACTCTACAATTATTGCTTAAATTGGACTTCACACATTGACCCAATAAAATAAATCTTGAATTGATGAATTTGTGAAGTATAACAAATTAATCTTCCATGGCTACATCAATAGTGGAGTCTTGAATTTAACCTGCAGTATTTTTAGACTTCCAGGAACACTTTCGGTTCTTGATGTTGTGATGCAAAAATGAGCTCAACAAGTTTGTGAAGGCACATGTTTGAGAATTATACATGAAAGCATAAGGGTGAATTGCATGTTAGCATAAAAGTGGGTCCTCTGTGTAGTCTTTACCTTAATTTACTTGTGAATTTTGAGTTTGAATAATTGGTAGTTGTTACTTGATCCCAGATAGTTTGAATGAGACTTAGTTGCATCAATCTCTGTATTTTGTAGAGCTTGAAGGAGTTCTTGCAGTTCTTGACTTACTTTTACGCATAAGCCCTAAGCTAGGGGTGGTTAATATCTCTATGTGATGGTCACTCTCTCCCTCTCCCCCCACCCCTCACAATATACTAAGTAGGAATAATGGTGTTCTTGATCAGGTGGTTGGAGTTGGAGCTAAAGCTGGTTGCAGATGTTGGAATAGTGGGTGCTCCAAATGCAGGAAAAAGCACACTTTTGAGTGTGATAAGTGCAGCGCAGCCAACAATAGCAAATTATCCCTTTACAACTTTACTTCCTAATCTGGGTGTAGTTTCATTTGACTATGATTCTACAATGGTTGTGGCGGATCTGCCTGGTTTACTTGAAGGAGCACACCGGGGTTTTGGTTTAGGTCATGAATTTCTACGACACACTGAAAGGTGTTCTGCTCTGGTACAGGCTTTCTATCATGAATCGCCACTTTTTCAATTATAAAGTAATCAAATATTTAGGAGCATTATTACTTATCAATATATATATATATATATATATATAGATATAAGAGCATTATTACAGAACATGCATAATATGAAAACTGGTTTGTTGTACTTTAATCTTTTTATTAATTATCATCATCATCTCATCTCATGTTGTGGGCCAATAGATAGACATTTGTATGCTCCTGATCTAGGTTCTTAAATTACCTTCTCTGGATTTATTATTGTTATGATTGCCCTTCCATCTCTAGCTTTAAAGCATCATTGAAATCATTAGATTGATGTTTGTACTTAGTTCCACTAATGAAGTAAGAACGCTCAATTCCTTCACTGTATTTCTCTCATATTGGCATCTCATCACCATCAACCCCTTTTCCAATATAGAAAATAAAAGACCCTGATCTATGTTTCAGACTTGTAGTTAGTTTGTTCCACGCCAGTGGACATGAATGTGTGTGTGTGTGTGAGAGAGAGAGAGAGAGAGAGAGGGTAGGTGTTATGAAATCTTTTGTAGACTAATAGAATTTTTGTTACTTTTTAGGTACATGTTGTCGATGGCTCAGGACTGCAGCCAGAACTTGAGTTTGATGCACTTCGACTAGAGCTGGAACTCTTTAATCCTGAACTTTCTGAAAAGCCTTATGTGGTTGCCTACAACAAAATGGACCTTCCAGAAGCATATGAAAAGTGGCCATCGTTCAAGGAAACGCTAGAAAATCGTGGGATTGAACCTTTTTGCATGAGTGCAGTGAAAAGAGAGGGCACTCATGAAGTGATCTGCGCTGCTTATGAGCTTTTACGGAAGAGTAAAGGGGAAGAAGAGGAGTTTGAAGGTTAAACTTTTATCTTTGTTTCATTCATTAAATTTATTATCATATTTCCTCAACCATGTCTTAATACTTAAATGCTATTTACATGTAACAATTTGTATTCCTTATGTGATACATAGGTTGTTTTCACAAGTTCATTGCACATGTTTCAGGTCCAAAAGATCTGGTAAATTTGAACCGTATAGCTGAGATGGTAAATAAAAAGCGAAGTGCCTCTATTAATGACTTTGAGATCCTTCACGACAGCAGTTCTAATACTTGGCATGTTGTTGGATCTGGATTACAGCGTTTTGTTCAGATGACAAACTGGCGGTAGGTTAACTAGTACAACTTTCCTTATATTCCTTTCTGTAATTTTCTTCCAGTCCTTGTCTTAGGCTGACCATTGAGTCTGTCTTGCCTTATTTTATCACATTTGCATTATTTTGCTGAGTTTAAATTCTAAATTATAGAGCAGGTAATGTCATAACATAATACTGAAGAATGAAAATGCAGTATGCTGCATATATTTCCTATTGTCATAGCTTCAAACTAAAATCGACTTCTAGTTTTCATGCAAGGTAGTGACGTTCAGGCCAGACAAAGTAATGGCATAAACCCTTAGTGGTCAGTTTTGGACATCATTTCTCTGTCTCCAGTGGAGATTCAAACAGGAATGCCTGAGCTCTAACCTGCAATATTAGACATGGTTGTCCATTTTGGTTAGAAAACAAAATGGATAAATTATAATTCACTTCCATGTGGTTTGGCCTTATCACAATTTAGCGCAAAAACTTTCAATTGATTCATTTAACCACTAAATTTTGATACAGACCATACGGTCAAACAACATGGGGTTCAAATTGTAATTTTCCCAAATAAAATTAATGGTTTTTTTTAATTATATTTTTTGTTCAGTACCTACCAGGGACTGGATCTTTCACAGATATACACCACATCATCCATTTTCTTTTTTCCGGATGGGATTTTTTGGGTGCTTGTTTTTTTTTTTTTTTTGGGGGGGTTGGTGGTGGGTGGGGGTGTTTTAGAAAGTATGTTTAAATTTGTTGCATTAACTGAAGAAGTTACTAAGGCCTGAGTATTGAAACATAGGTTTACAATGAGAATGATATTCCTATTTTAATTGCTCTGAGTTGTTTCCATGTATCGGAATGCTGTGCATGCAGATTAAATTTAAATGTTGTTTCTTTGTTTGAACCTCTTTAATTGCTTTGTTTGCTCTGCTCCAAGGATTTGGACAAATTTGACATCAATGAAAAAAAGAGATTTGCCAACATTGATCTGCACAAGTAGACTCAATGCCTTTATCACCACTTCTAATTGCAATTCTTTATTTGATTTGACATCTTTCATTTTTTTCCCCACATAAAAATGTCTATATCGCAGTATGCTTGACCTACTGTATCAATTTTGTCCATTAAAGGGTCAGATGCTGTCTCTGCCATGTTTCGGATGCACCATGTGAAAATATGTTTACATTTGGATCAGGTACATGGACTCTGAGATAAGGTTTCAACATGTTCTTGAGGCTTGTGGTGTGAATAAGTCTCTCATCAAACTTGGTGTCAAGGAAGGTGACACAGTGATTATTGGAGAGGTCTGTTTGTACTGCCTTTTGTATTTTTGTTAACAGAACATGTTCCTAGTCATTGTGATGCCTCACCCTAGCACAAAGAGCAATGCTAGAGACAAAAAATTTCACTATATTGTTCACAACTTGCTAAGTTGGCCTTTTGTGATTAGAATAACCACACATGGGTCCACCATTTATACCATTTTGATAATGCACCAATCACAATAGGCCACATCAGCAGTTGTGAAAAAAGTTGGTCACTAGACTTATTGCAGCACAAAATGATGTACTTACGCATCCAACCACACACACAATTGTACAAATGACAATGCCAACATGGCAAGCTTCTGTCATGATTTGTGCTGCAGACACCTTAGGGCCATGTGTTTCTAGTAAGACAGTCAACTACTTTTAATCTTATTTCTTGGGAGTATAAGTGGCCTGTTATTTATACAAACAGCTTTGTCATTATGATAGGTGACAGTATTTTCATTTTTAAAGTGAAAACAAACAATATGAACATCAATATAATTTCTTAGCTAGAGTAAATCTTATTCATATTATTTTATCCAAGGCCAAACTCCATGATCAAATTGAAGCTCCTTTTTCAAATTTGCATTATTGGTAAAACTTAAATGGCCATATGTTCTTTGCTGCCAGATGGAGATGGTGTGGCACCATTCTGCCAACATTTCCGGTCTATCAAATGTGAAGAAAGATTCAATTGATTCAATCAAATGGCCTCAATGGAAGTAACTCACCCGCGATCCATTACTGCTAATTGAATGTTGGTAATGGCAGGGTATAGCCCAGGTAACTTCTTTGTTTCAAGAGTAGTTGCTATCCAATAAGTGACAAGAATTAAATTAACAATATGTTTATTACCTGGCCATAACTTGTTACAATTTAGGAATTATGAAAATGATGGCTCTATGTTAGCTAACCATGGCCGAGGCAAAGAATCTTTGCCTTTATCCTTCCTTTGCTGGCTACAAATTGTGAAATAAAAAGCAAAATTACCAGTTTGGCATTTTCAATTTGTGGCAGTTGTGAAACTGATGTGTTGTGCTAGACAAGGGGCAGATGATGCTGAATGCTACCAATTTTACCGACACAAAGGATGAGGCAGTTGAAAGCATACTAGAGCAGCTAGAAGAACAGAAGTTTGACGCAGATGAGTCACCAGTTAGCATTTCAGCATGACATGATACTGCATTTTGTAGTGCTTAATCATTAAGCAAGATTCCTGAAGCTAATGATCATTTTGTAAGTTCTATGCAATGCAGTAGCCGAAGCACACGCAGACACTGGATGAACAACCAAGCAACTTTATATAATGAAGTTGCTCGAATGCACTTACAACTGCAATCCACTTGGCGTCCTTTGAAAGGTTTGTATTGAATCTGTAAGATCATTTCTTAATATAAACGAAAAAATCTGAAAGCTTAACGTGTGTAATAACAAATTGATGATATTATGTCTGTGAATTACATACATCCAATAGAGTGGTTCAAATTATTTTCTTTTATTTAGGGTGTAAAAAAATGGTTTAAATCTTTCAGTAGTATTAATAAATCAATGAATCGTATGGGCTTCAACAACTGCCATGACATTTGTTTTTGGCATGAACCCTTCAAAGATTACCGCTTAGCTTCCACTCGGAAATTAGCTTGGGCTGATTTTGAATCGGTAGTTCTGCACTCTTGATAGGTAGGTCTCTTCTCGGGGTCTGTCAGTCTATGTCAATCATCTATGATCCCATAATATCAGAGGCACCATTGAAGTCCAAATTCGAGTGAAAAACATGCACACACATTTAGATGTTATGTATGACAGTCCTGGTTATGGAGTTCGTTTTTGTTGAAAGACGTTCATGGAGTTGAAGCGGAGTTGTTAGAAAGTAAAACCATAAATTCAGTTGGATATATATTGAACCCGTTATTATTGTGGCATGCTTTCTAGGGGAGTTCTTATTTTTATATAATTATCGATGGTAAATAAAGGTACATACCACAACTATAAGAATCGCAAATAAACATTACATTTAAAATATATATTTTTTAAAATTATATTCTAATTCTCTAATCTTATAAGGGCCTAGTGTATAAAGCCAACACAAATGAGAATTATTATTTTTATTATGTATGAAAAGATATATTTTATTCTTAAAAAAAAGAAGAAGATACATTTGTGAATGTTTTTGCAGCTGGAGGAAAGATTTCACAAATGACAGACATGTAGGCATCATGGGACAAGTGCATATTGCTTAAGAGAGTGTGTTGTGTGTCGAGTATAGTATAACTTGTTTCACCATCTTTTAAAAATTATCATCATTTGTAGGTAAATTTTGTAATGTGTCTTTGTGTTAGTACTCCGTTACCTCTTCTTTGTTATTAAATCAATAAAATTTACCTACAGTTGTCTAAGAGAATATTTTTACAATTTTTGTCTTAAAATATTTCTATAATATTATTAGGATTATAGAAGTTAAAAAACCTTAAGATGATTAAAACTTGGCGGAAGTATATACCCCGAGTTTCACAAATTTGAAGGGTTTTGCATGAGGGGCATATGTGCATTTAAATATATCCCTGATAATCTAATGGGGTTATACACCTTTTTAAATTTTTATTTAATCTAAAATAGAAAATTGATCAATCTCAAATTGATAGGCACTTCTAAATCCATCCCAGATGTGTCTCGTGCATGTTAAAGCCAATTCCACTACATTATGGATTAAATTTGGGTTCAATCCAACTGGGTACAAGTTGAAACTGAGTTTGTGCTAAATGAGTTATTATTTCTAGGGGTTGGCATGTTTTTTTGACCTCTTGGTCAATGCACGGGTCCTCTCTCTTTTATCCTAAAAAATTAAAATAATGTAATCAATTAATTATTTTTATAAAAATCAAATATCCTAATTTTCACGTGGTTTATCATAAGATTAATGATATCATCAACCAATTACAACCACAATGAATAAAGAATCCTTTAAATTACAAAAACATTTAAAGACAAATTAAATCATATGGTGAATATTTTTGTTTTTTTTGTTGTTGTTGTTGTGTTTGTTTATTATATTGTGTGTTGTATAATAAACGAACACTTTATAATAAAGTCTATACTCTTATAAAGTTAAAATATATTAACTAATTAATCATTTATCTTATCATTATTTATGTAATACAATTCAACAAATCTTACAAAAAAATAATCAATTAGAAATGTGTTTATGATATTTAAAATCAAATTGATGGTAGTTATTGAGGTTCAAAATGTTACAAGTATCAAGATCCAAAGCAAATAGACCCTAAAAAAAAGAAAAGAAATGGCCAATCTGTGAGCCAAGGCCCATTAAGAATGGGCAAGAGGAAGCCTAAGCCCATGAATAGGTAAGCCTTAGGCCTTAGAGAGGAAAGAAAAAGGTAAAGGAAGTTTGGCTCAGCCCTATGTAAAAGGGGGTTACAGGGAGCCCAAGGAGAAGAAATGGACTGAACTAGGATACCTCGGAACTACCAGAGTTAGGAGGATCCTCGGGAAAAGCTGAAGGAGGCCAACTAGGATGTGGATGGCACAAGGAGACATGCCATTGGGCACGGATAGCAAAGCGGTCATGTCCCATCAACCACCCATAGCTTAAAAGAAGGCTATGTAGCAGATGGTGGGTAGGGACCAATACTTGATAGGAAGAGCCAGAACCTCGGGCAGAGTAAAAAAGGGTGAACTATGAAGGAATGTGGCTTGGGATTTTTCAACATGACAGGGAGAAATCTACCTATTTGAAGAAAAAGGACAAAAAGTGAGGCAGTAAAAAAGGGGCTCTAAAAAGTCTCTTTAGAAGTTTTGGGAAAAGGAATAGAAACCAGCCCTATTAGGACCCCCTAAGAGAGGAAATTTAGCTAGGAACTTTTAGGAGGAAAACCTCAAAAGAATAATGCAATGAGAAAATAAGGAAATGACCAGCCACCAATATTGCTGACACAACATTGGTTCTAATACCCAAGGCAGCAAAAAGAAGGAATCGATAGCATACTAGAAAACCCTAGAAAAGTACTATAAAAGAAGGATTAAGTCATCAGTAAAAGTCATTCAACAACTATTAATCAAAGCATAAAGAGCCTCAAAGAGACTCACTAAGCTTCAAAGAAATAGAGAGATAAGAAAGCCTTTGTGAAGTATCCTGTAACAAATGCTTGAGGATATTCTTGGATTCAAGAGGATTCAAACCTCACAAATCTTGGAGACTTAGAAAGAGCTATCTAAGTCTGTGACTTTTAAACTTATTTGAACATTGTGGCATATTCCAGTGAAAAATACGGTCCAATGTACCTAAAAAACTTAACATACTGACTTATCGCTTTATTTTCTGAGGATCCCTGACATTCTTACTTGCATTTTCTTAATAATTCTTTTACTGTTCCTTGGACACTTTTTTTACTATATATATATATATATATATATATATGTTTACATGTATGAATGTATATGTGTTTTAGGGCCCATATTTTGTGCACAAATTGGTTCGTAATCAGCTCAATATAGTTACGGTGAGTCAAATCTAGTCCACCAACCAACAAACATTGCTATCTTGGGAGGCTCAGGATCCTTATTATCGTTTGGGCCTGAGTACTGTCCAAGAACCCATAGATAGTAAAAGTTATGTTTCGATTGCATAGTTCTTAACCATATCATGTATTGCACAATGCTAACAATTATGCATATAAGAAAGATCCTAATCATTAAGAGACTGTTTGGTAATATTGTTTTAGTAACGTTATTTATATTTTTTAGAAATACGTGTGAGTGAAAAATGTGTTGAAAAATGTGTAATATTATTTAAAAACTGAAAATATGTATTTAAATACATGTACCAAATGGGTTCTGAATTGCTTAATTGTTTGGACAAAATATAAGATTTATTCTATTATTCAAAGAGTAATGTGAATGCTCTGCCAAGCTTAAAACTTTAAATCCAATCATGTCAAGTTCACTTTCTTTTCTTTTCTTTTTTTTTTTTATTTTTTTATTTTTGAGAAAAATGCCAAGTTCACTTCTATATCAACTCGTATCCAACTTTTTTTCTTCTGTATACATTAATCTTTCCCAGCTTGTTTGAATTTATTTGGGCATTTAGTTTGTTGCACGAAGTATTGAGAGCTTCCTAGTGAATGAAGCTAAAGTGTCAGTAATCTAATAGGCTGAGAGCGTAGCTGTCCAGTATGTGAGAGCGACAGGTAAGTCGATGAGTGATATTGTGTACACTATAAAAGCCTACTGTGTTCTAGTGAGCGAGCAGGGCATTGCCATGTCTAGCTACTTCTGGTGAAAGTACTACCCGTACTTGTGTAAAAACAGTACCCTTGTCATTTCACTTTCATAATAAGTACGTACGTTTTATTCACTATGTATTCTGAGTAATGTTTAGTACCACGACTTCTGCATTATCCATGAATGATAATACCATTGTTTAATAATTGGGTTTTACCATGTATGTCGGCATATATTAATAATTAAAAAAAATTTATGGAAAAATAAAAAATTGACTAATTTTTTTAACAATTTTTTCAAAATTTCATAAAAAAATTTGTTAGAAGGAAATTTTTTTCTAAAATTGATGATTAATATATACTTTAGGGATATACATTAATTGGACTATACAGTTATAAAATGGATTGTGAAACATTTTATCCATTTACACCAATTGATGTAATGCTCAATATAAAGTCCATGTTTATTAAATCCCCTCTCTCTCTCTCTCTCTCTCTCTCTCTCTCTCTTATAATGGAGAAGAATCATAAGATAATAAACTTTGTATTAAGAGCATCCCCATCAGTATGTGCATAAATGTGCAAAATGAAAAAAGTTACTACTTTTACACATTTTGAGTCAAAAAAACACCCACATCAGTGAGTGTAAACTTGTGTATAAATGCATGTTGCTACAGTAACAGTGTAAATTTAATATCTTAATAATTTGTTCTCTCTCCACTACTTGACTCTCGCCTCCCTTTCTCTCAAGCGCACAACACAGCTCTCTCTTTCTCTCATCTCATCAATCTTTCTTCCTCTAGTTTCCGCCGAACGCCACCGCCGTCGATGAGAATGAGGTCGAGCAAGCCGAGTTGCCGGACGAGTCTGTTGCCTACAAGATGAACGGAGTTCTCCGACGGGTCCATCGCCTAGAATCTCATGGGTTTTGATCCATTTTTGGTTGAGCTTGAGGCTGCCGTGAATCTTTTTTTACTAGAATCTTAGAGCATCCAGCTTAAGGCTAACAACAAAAAAGGCTTGAAGACCTGGATCTTTAGTGCTAAGAGGAGCATAAGAAGACCAATCCAGTTTTCTCTCTGTTTCGATCACTGGACCGTCGAAATCGGATGCCGACGAAAACAACTGCTACTTTCTTTTGTATGTTGGGTCTGTGAGAGAGAGGGGCAGTAAGAGAGAGTTGGGTCTGTGAGGGAGAATAATAAAAAATGGTAAAAAAATGAATATTTTATTAAATAAATGTGTAGAATAAATAAATTAATGTGGGTGTTTTGTAAAATTAAATGTGTAAAATGGACAAAGTAGATTTTTTTGTGCAAAATAGAAGGGAAATTTGCACCCATTAATATGGATGCTCTAATATATAACTTTTGAAGTTTGAACTAGTTTTAACAATTTTTCCTCTTTAAAAGAATTGGATAGCATTTCTCAAATACCCTCTACCTATATATATATATATATATATATACATATATATATATTTTTTTCTCTTTGAAGTGATTAAATCTTGTTACACATTTACAATCGCACGCACTCCCTTAAAATTATATTTTCAGTTAACTAAATCTTGTTACACATTTATTGTTGCACACACTACGTTAAAATCGTATTTTCAGTTAACGTGTCATTCTATATCCCGTACACAAGTCGTATAACACTATAACTATCACCCCCTCCCCCCCTGCCACTTGCGGATAGAAGTGATTAGTACAAAGGGCATGTAGTGGGGGATTCATTCATTCTTTTCTTACCGAACACAATATAATCCTTCTTGCTGCTGCATATAGTTGGAACTTTGTACGTGTATTGGTAACTAGTAAAACTCTCGTGGTTTGTGCCCTAAAAGAAGGACCAAACGTACGAGAGGGTCACTCACTCTTCTTCTCAACTCTCTCAACCATCCAATCTTAATCAAAAAACCCATACGTGATGAATCTTTGACTACCCTTTCTTCCTAGATTCGCTTTCACTGTTTCTTAACAATACATAGATTTATTAGTTATTACATTATTCGAATCCTCACACTCCATCTAATAAGAAAGTATGAAGTGAATCATGTTATGTTATTTGTCCATTATTTTACTAAAAGATTTTTATCAATCTAAAATAGTTGAGTCTATTTCTTTTTAAATTTTTTATCATAAACCGACTCGGTGTTTTAAACAGAACAAAGTTTGGAGTGAAAACTTTCTAATTTTTTATATATGATTATATTAAGTGTGAATTTTAAAAATCTAACGGTTGAATCGCATGTTCTTATTATATCCTCTATACTTACAAAATTTTAAGAAAATAAAAATCGATTGCTATATTATTAAAAAATGTTAAAATATCAAGTTTTGTAATATAAAATTATGTATAAAAAATAAGTTTACTAATAGAATAGCAAATAACATCTAAATTGAACGAAATTTGATATGTACATTAAGAAAATAAAATACATAAAATTTAATAGTTAGATTTTTAAAATTTATACCCAAAAAGAGAGATACATAACAAATTTAAAAAGCTTATCTCCGAACTAATTTGGAGTATTATTTTAAACAAATAAATTTTTTTTTTTTAGTGAAATGATGAACAAGCCACTAGCCGACAACTTTATAATTGTTCCGATCGAACCTCGTATCCATAATTATACGGTGCTCCGCGATTCACGCTCACATATTTGACAAGTACTCAGTACATTAAAAAACGGTAACTACCGTGAAAGTTTTAATATTAAAAAAAGAAGAAGGAATACTTATTATTATTATTATTATTATACGTTCAATCTGGGTGTACAAAAAACTCAGTAGTAGGACAACTGAGGTCAGCAGGGATTGTGTAGAAACAATAGTGATGGTCTAATAGATCGACACGTTCAAGCATGGGGTCCCTGTGGGATTGTTAGTTTTGATTGTGTGGCAACAGTATCCACGTGTCTCGTCTGTCTACTATTACTATGTCTATTCTCATTGTAGTCAAAATACTAGGTTTTTGTGGGACCTTTCCCAGGTTACCTGTCAGTGTCTTATTGGTTGACTCTAAAATTGTCGGCCTGTTATCCGGATTCTGTTTATGTGTAATTAGGGTCTCTAAACAATTTCATTCATTGTGTTTATTGATCAATATGACCAAAAATTTGATCCAAAAAAGTTCAATATTTAAAATTTTTTTTATATATATATAGACACGTTATAATAATTTGATAGTCATAATGTGACATCGGAGTCTCTCAAGATCCAGCAAGCCTAATTTGATGTCCATTCAGACCCAAAACCTTTTTCCATTTATTATGAATCATGTATCATAACAAGAGAATTTGAACATTTGACGTTTTTATTGAAAACATCAAGAGATATTTAGAATGCGTTTGGATTGAGCTTATAATTGTTGCGTTTTATTGTTTCTGCGTTTTTCCTTCTTTTTTTTTTTTTCAACGTGCATGAACAGTAAACGGTATTGTTCATGCACGTTATTTTACTGTAGCATCACTATGCAGGAGACACAAATCACTGTTTGGCACTGTTCAGACATTGTTCACACACTGTTCATGGGACCCACAAGCACTTTATTCAGAAAAAAATATTAAAAATAGGTCCCACAATATTATTAACACATTTAAAAATTATTTTGCTACAGTGTTTTCAGTTTTTAGTTTTCAGTTTTCAGCAATAAGCTTTATCCAAATGGACCCTTATTATTATGGAGAAATTACATTTTATTATCATAAACTATACTTCAAATTATATTCTGCATCCTAAACTTTCAGAAGCATGATTATCAACATAAACTATAATTCATGTTACATTTTACACCTCGATGTCAATTCTGTCGTTATTTAGGATGACATCACATAAAAAGACTCAATTTTCCCTATTCTCAATTATCTAAAAATGAAGGAGAAACTACACTTTACCACCGTTAACTATACTCTCAATTACACTTTGTATCATAAAATTTAGTTTTCCATTTAAAATAACGGCAGAATTAATGGCAAGGTGCAAAGTGAACACAAATTATAGTTTAAGGTGTCAACTGTGCATTTTGAAAGTTTGTAGTGTAATGTGTAATTTGAGGTATAATTTATAGTGGTAAAATATAATTACCCCTAAACTACTAGGCTTTTGACAATAATATTTATTTGTATACACAAAAAAAAAAAAAAAAATTGATATGATAATGAATATAATTAATGTCCACATTAATAAGAGAATAAATAAATTTCTTGATCATATTTTTATTTAAAAGCTAAATATTAATATATAAAATGAATACATTAGTCGAAAGTTTCGTAACTCAATGGTATTGTATGGTCTCCTTTATGAAAAGACTTAGGGTTCGAATCCCTCATTACCACTTACTGTAACAATTGACTAAAAAAGGTTTTTAATTATCGTAAATTTGTAACTGGAGGTGTGTAGTCAACCTGCCAAAATCAACCCAATCTAAGGAGTTAGTGGGTTGGGTTAGATTGTGAGATTTTTATTTTATTTTTTTTACAGTGGGTTAAGTTGGGTTCGAGTTATAAGATTCACAAATCCGCTTAACCCGACTCAATCTGCCTATATTTAATATATATTTAAATTTTAAAAAAATATATTTATAAATATATTATACAAATTTTTATTTACTTTTTACCCCTCTTCTTAAATAAAACCAAAACCCTAAATTTTTCTCGTATAGTTTGTGTTGATTTGGTGTTATACTCAAAATTATTTGGTTATAAATTTACTCTTATTTGTGGTGAGGTTGTTTTAATACTCAATTTAATAATAATAATAGTAATTAAAAAATTGTCTAACCAATGGGTCCAACTCGATCTAACCCGAGCCTCATGTGTTGGGTTAAACCCATGTGATGCATTAGGTTGGGTGGGATTTTTTTAACCCACCATGGTGGGTTGTGTTTAAAAAACCCCCCATTAACCTGACCCATGCACAACCCTATTTGTAACAATATTCCAACACTAGGTTGACAAATATAGGTTAGTTTTCTTGATATTTTCATATATATATATATATATATATATTGTAATTTCAATGGAATAGTTACTTGTATTATTTGAAAATAGTTTTTAGGATTTTAATATCATTAGAGCACTCACAGTAAAGGTCTGAAAATTGCTAAAAAATTATTTTAACACTTCAAATTATAAAAACATACCCACAGTAAAGTTGCTATAACCCAAATATTTTACCTTTCAACTACAGTGAGCTGTTATAGATAACAGCTCACTGTAGCATGAAGTCAAAGATAAAAAACTCATTTTTTATTCACCAATGATCACTTTTTTCCTCAAGTCTCTTCTCTCACTTCTCTCTTCTCTTTCTCCTGTGCCTTTGTATGTCCTTGGTGGTTCAGCGAGGGTCTTGTCTAATTTGGTGGGTGAGATCATGAGGCACGGTGGTGATGTGCGTTTGATTTGATGGGTCTTGCTGGCTTGATTGTGGCGTCTCAATGGCTTGATTTGGTGGGTCTCGCCAATGAAGGGTTCGGGGACGAGGTGAAGCACGGTGAGACCGTAGTTGGGAGTGTCAGTGGCTTTGGAGAGTGAGGAATTGGTGAGGTAGCAGGGCGCAAGCTTCCACTTCATAATCAAATGTGATTTTTAGAGATTTGCGTTTTTTTGGTATTGATATTTGGGTTTTTGGTATTTTGTAGAGAATATTTTTTATGGGTATTGATAATTGAATGTGATATTAGGGTTTTTTATGTGATTTTGATGGGCCGTAGTTGGTATTGATGATAATCAATGTGATTTTTATTGTGGCTAGCTATGGTGGGTTGTTGATGACAGTAGTTGTTGTTGTGGTTGTGGTTGTGGTGGGGGTTTTGTTTTGGGTTTTTTTGTTTTTGTAGTGGATTATGGATGCCATGGTGGCAGTGGTGGGTAGCGGTTGTGCTTGCTCATTTTAGTGGGTAATGGTGCAGTGGATTGTTTGTGGGTTGTGGGTTGTGAGTCACTGTGGGTCGTGGGTCACAATGAATGTGTGGATGAGATTTGGTGGTGGATTGGATTGGTCGTGGCTGAGATTTGGTGATGATGATGGAAGAGGAAGGTGGATGGGTTTTATGATTTGGAAGAGGAGGCCGAAGGTGGAGGTTGGGTTTGTGTTTTTTTTTTTTTTTTGGTCTTGTGATGGGTTGTGGTTGCCATAGTGGTGGTTGTGGCTGGTGGAGCAATGGTGGGGGTTTTGATTTGCAGAGGTTGTAGGTGTCGGTGATGGTTGTTTTGGGTGGATTGTGTTGGTTGTTTACAGAATTAAATATATTATTTTATTTTATTATTTATATTATTTTAATGTGTTGAATGCTAAAATAAAACCTTTGATGTTGAGTATATATAAGATTTCTATCACTGTACTTGTCCTTGTCTCTTAATTTTTTTTTCTTGTTTTGAGCGTAACTCCTATCTCTTCTAAGTTCTAACTAAAAGAAAGAATATATTATCATTCTTTAGAAATGAGTATATGATGGTGCTTTTTTTTTTTTTTTTAGAACAGTGCGTTTTTTAAATTATATTTAAACAGTATAAGATAGTGCCTTTATATTTATTTAAAGAGACTACTTAATATTATAATATGAAATATCATTATCATTAGTTACTTGTACATTGTAATTTAAAAAACGTATTACAGAAGAAACAATATATAAATCCATACTCCCAACATTGTATCACTCTCAAGATGGAAAGTTTGAACTACTAAGAACATTGTCCAAAGATTTCAGTGACAAGTATGATGTATGAACTATGAAGGTGTATATATGTATAGTCATATTCAATTCCTCTTGCATTGTTCCAAAGGCCAAGGAAAAGCACACTTCTAAGCACGCTCAAGGCCAATTTTGAATTTAGCCCCCACACCAAGAAATAGCTAAATAATAAACCAGACTAGGCTCATTTGTCTGCCACATTACTTTTACATGAAAAAAACCCTAACATGATGCACTCACACTGAGGAACATAATGGTCCTTAATCTGGACAAAATTGAACCATATATAAACACTAAAAAAAAAACTTGGGGAATAAAGAAAATTTATAATAAAAACCCAGATTATATGGTGCATTATGATTGCTCAGATGGGAGGAGACACGAGTGTGTTGTTAAGACACTTTTGACTAGAAAGTTGTAGTAGCTAAACCACAAAAGGCTCAAAAACTAAAACTAACATGGGTCAATTTCAAATCGCATAAAAGTGTGCAATTTTTATAATTCTTTTTTGTTTACATTAATAATAAAACCCCACTGATCTCAAAGTGTGTCTCTCTCTCTCGTCAAAGTCCAAAGTCCTAAGAAAGACATGCTAATCTTTTTTCCCTAAAACCCGGGTGACCCTTTAATTCTAGTAGAAGAAAAAAGTGTGTGCCTGCTGTTTTGGAGAACGTGCAAAATTCCCGTCTGACCAAACGCGTCAAAGAAATCACTCTCTGAGTTAAGAGAGGGAGGCCCCTGTCTCCTCTCTGATATCTTTCGGCTACCATTTTGTTTTAGATTTACAAATTCGCTAATTATTGTTATATACATCAAGTTATATATCAATATGATAACTAATTTAGAGGTTAGATCTTGGACGAGCAAGGTTTTAGTCTTGGGTTTGAGTCTCTTGATCTTACTAGTGAACACGTTGGTGCCCGTCTTTTTTGTCATTCTCCTTTCTTATATATTTTTTTATTATAAAAAATCACATTAAATTATACACTATTATAAATACTCCAATTAAAATCTGTTTTGAAAACACAACTTCAATTATAACTGTGAAATTTTGTTGTAAAAACATAATTTCACAAATACAACTGAAATCGTGTTATTGTGTTTTAAAAACACAATTTTAATTGTAGACATAGTACGTAACTATCACTACTCCTTTGTTCATTATGATATTAATATTACATAAATTGTAATTATTGTCACTTCAATTTATAAATTTTTGTAGTAAAATTGATGATAATATTAATATTTTACACATTTTGAATAATGATATCAATGAACAATTTTTTTTCTTTTTTTCAAAAATTATTACGATCATATGTTGTGATTAGTACAACGGCAATTTTATATAGATGTACCACAAATATATTTTTATAATGCACCACTCAAAACTCAAATTCTCAGTTGTGATGAAAAATCTGTTTGAAAAATTTTGTGCCACTTAATTGAATACTTTTGGCCACTCTAAAAGCAAAACCTCTATCGTGAGGAAATCTAAATGAGAGCTGTACTCCATTGGAACTAGCTAACTCCTTTTTCCATGAGACTTGACCAACCTTTTCTTTCTTCATATGGTAGTGCAAAACAAAAACCTTCCACACAAAGGAAGGCATATATCATACTACAGTAATTCATTGCCCTGTTAGTCTCAAAGTGGACAATCTTTTTCCGGGTCTTCTGTGAGCTTTGTATAACCATTTAAGCTCCTTTCGGTGTAACGAAAAAAAATTGAAAAGCATAGTTTTTTCTGATGGTTTTATGAAGTACAATGTGGGGTTGTTTTTCTTTTTCCTATTGTTTTCTACATGTTTTCATTGCACATGGAACCATTATGATACAAACAAACAGTACCAAACAGAGCGCATCCTTTTTAATCTTATCTATGATATTTAGTGGAGTAGTCAAGGGTCATAGATTCTAAAAGTCCAACACATTCTTAAAAGAAATGTAAATTTAAACTAACATTTTATAATCCTTGTCATTTCTCTCTCTCTCATTTTTGGTAATATAGTTTGATTATAAATTTCCTCATTATTTTACTTTCATTAGGTCCATTGCATAACCATAATAATAAGCAGTGCCTAAGAATTGAAGATTTGGGAGATGCTAAAAACAAGAAAAAGAGGTTCAACTGTTAGATTATGATTAGATTAAATGCTGTTCCCAATGCCATTTGGGCATGTGCAGGTCAATCAAAGGGAATGAAATCATACTTTTCTTGTTGGAACTGCTAATAAATTGGATCAGTGTCCCACTTATATCTTTTGTTTGGGCAGTTTAATCCACCTTGCTTTACAAGTGTTCTTTAAGCTTTTGATTGCCCTTTTGACTATAGCCTTTTGTGATTACTTTTGGGGATAAGAGACAGTGACCCTTTTCTCTCTATAATCAAATTTGGTGAATTTAATTGAACTTTTTAGAAAAGAGATTTTGTTCAGAGCTGTTTGCAAGTATAAAATGTCACGACAATTGGTCCTTTTTTCTCTTTGCAACAATTAGTCCTTTTCTCCAAATTTACCTCCCAGGTCTTATTTTTCACATAAAGTACAATGTCGCACTTTTTCCCCTCAGTTGAAAACTTAATAATAATCTGTAAATTTCAGATTGAAATGCCTACTAATAAAAACTTTAGATATTAAGTAATACTATTAACATGACAAGTTATGATCGAAATAATGTCATTTTCATGTACAACTTTTATCAATACTAATCACAAATGTCAACTTAGTTGTTGTGAAAATTTTTGTACCTCTAACTTATGTTATAAATTATATTGATAGCATACAGAAGGTACAACAATCATAGTACTTACTTTTAGCCTCTTGATGAATTGGCTTGAACATCAATATAATAACAAAGTTTGAGCTCACATGCAGAAGGTAAAACTGGATATTCCACAATAAGAACAGTAATGCTAAAATCCATATGTGAATGTGAGGCAACAATGAAGTGACAAACAACAAAGCTGGACTTTGACTTATGGAGGGCCCTTTGTGAAGGAACTTATTTTGTTTTTTGTACTCTGAAGTGGGGTTGTTGCCATTATGCAGGACAGGGGAGCCTATATCTATTACTAATTTCTGTTTGGTTACTAGAGAGAAAAATATATAATCTTAACTGCTCCTTTGAAAAATTATAAAGCAGACAAAGAACATCCAAGGAATTTGATTCATTTATTTTGCATAAAATGCGGATTCACATGTGCTTATTAGAGATTTAGAGGTATTATTATAGATGACCTGTCATTCTTAATATTTCTGTAGCTTCAAAATTCAAATATTTTGAGACTTTCTAGGAGTATGTTGACAAAAAAGTGAAAAAACCATGCCGCGGTTTTCCATTTCTGGTTCTAATCTATAGGATTAAGTTTTTCTATTCATGGATATTATTTGTACCAACCATTCAATTATGGTTCTAATTATCATGGGAGAGTTGTCAATTAAGGTCAGTCTATATGGGACTTTTTGATATAGGGATTTCTTGCTGGTGACATTACATTCTCTTTAAAAAGAAAAAAAAAAAACATTATAGTGTGTAAATTAATTTTATCTTTACTTGGTAAATTTCTGGGTAGGTACTAATACAAGTTGCTGGTTTTGCATGTGACTTGACTACATTAGGATTCAATTTTTCCGGTTCTTGACAAAACTTGAATTGACATGATCTATATATATATATATATATATATATATATATATTTTTTTTTTTTTGAGAATGACATGATCTATATTTAGCTCGACAATAATAACAATGAACTAACATCACGTGAAATTTGGTTGGGTCTGATTGCTACAAGCATGATATCGTAGATCATGTGGATTGAATTGGATAAGTGTACTGTATGAACATATTAAATCTCACATTAAGCGTTGACTAGGTTGAATGAGCATTAAGCTATATTAATGATTAGATGAATCCTAATTGAATACTTGAATAATCTTTTTGGATATTAATGCAAATGTTGCTAGTACTCCCATAGGTCACTTATTCAAAACTAGTAGAATTTTCATCTTGTGGTTGTGCATAAATAAAAGGCAAAAAATATAGGTTAGGCTCTTATTTAAACTTGGAAGAAAGCGACTGTTACAAAAAAATAAAATTAGAATCAGAAGAACTGTTTAGTAGACCTGAATTTTAAGTTTTGGACAACTGAAAGGAATCTTTATTATCACTCATTAGCTTATTTAAAAATGAGATGAAGAATTTATAATGGGCTTCAATGAATAAGAAAAGAGAAAAAGAATTTATTAAAAAAAAATAAGTACGTGGAAAAAGAAGAATGGTCTTCCATAGAATGACATGCCTCACAGCCTCAGTGTCCTTTTTTCCTTCTCTCCATGGTCAAGACCAGTCTTTAAAAGACCTCTCCACAAGACTCTGTCACAGACACACTTACATTCAGAAACACGACCTTCACTCCTATCATTTGCACTCTCATTCATTCATCCTACCTATAACTCTTTTTTTCTTTCAACCTTCATTTTTTTGCACTTTCATTCTAGCTATGTCCACCTCCAAAACCTTGGATAAACCCTTCCAAGGACACGAGGCAGCTAGTAGCCAAGTTCAGAATGGTTTAGCTCTAATCCAACGTAATACATCACCATCTCAACCTGGTGAAAGAAGAGGGAGAAGGAAGCAAGCTGAGCCAGGAAGGTTTCTTGGAGTTAGGAGGAGGCCATGGGGTAGATATGCTGCTGAAATTAGAGACCCAACAACTAAAGAAAGACACTGGCTTGGCACATTTGACACTGCTCAAGAAGCAGCTCTTGCTTATGACAGAGCTGCCTTATCCATGAAAGGCACACAAGCAAGAACCAACTTCATATACTCTGACAACACTACCTTCCACTCTCTTCTGGCTTCATTTGATGTTCAAGCAGTCGTACCAACATCTTCACAGTTCCTCACTACTAGTACTACTACTACTCACACCAAACAACCCACCAATATTCATCAGAGTAGTACTGCACCGAAGCTCAACAATTGTACTCGTAGCGAGAGTGAGACCTCTACCCAATTGAAAAACAACACGTGTGCAGAAATAGAAACTTCATATGGGGTAGGGGTAGCAGATGATAATAGCTTCTTCTTTCCTAACGAGTCTAACTCAGGCTACTTGGGATGCATAGTTCCTGACAATTGCTTGAGACCTTCTTCAAATCCCACCTCTACAAACTCCAAATATAGCAACTTCACTACTTCAAATGACTCAGACAACAAAAATTCCATTGAAATTCAATCACATTGTGACAGCCATACACTTCCTTTTGACTTAGTGAATGTGCCAACTGCTGCTGCAACAGCCTCAAATTACCCAGGAGATTTTTCTTGCCTTGATGAACTCAATCATGGTTTTTGGGATATTCAGCAGTCATGGGAGTCAAATTCCAGTGAACTTTCAGCCATGATCAACAACCCATTGATGGTGGAAGATGGGTGCATGGGAGCTTTGTATCCAATCATTGACAATCCAAGTTATGGGCTAATAATGCCTCAGGCTGTAGCTTCTTCAACCACTTGCTCTCCATCAGTTTCTCCTTACAGTGATGTAGTTGACTTGGGCTATTCACTCTTCTGAGTTCTGGTCGTTATATTAGTCATTCTAATTATGTGCACCTTTTTTCTTTTTTTGGTTTTTCTCGCAACTCTCTCTTCCGCTGTAATTACACTAAAAACTTCCATACTTGAGCAAGAAAGAGAGATCTGGTGAATTAATGTCCATTTTGGTTCTACAAGGATTGAATGAAAGTTCTTTGGAAATCTTTGTTTGGCTTCTTTTCAGACACCAATCAATATATGATATCTATTTTAATATAGTCTATGAGTCTATCTTGCTCCTTATAACATACATAAACTTTAACTGCATGATGTTTTTTACTCTTTCTGGCTAATGTTAGCCCTACAACCCTAACCTCTCCTAAAAATGCATGCAATGCAAGCACACTGGACGAAGTTGAGTGATACATAAATCAATAACAAGCTAAAATCTAACGAGTCCATTGCAGTGCTTGAACAGTTCACAGTTTCCTTGATAATGACTTGCGGGTTGGTGAAAGGTTTGTGTTCCGATAGTTGCTGACCTATTGAGACCAAAAGTTCAACTGTCAAGATTGCTGGATGAATATGTTAAAGAGTTAATGGGTGTGCGAAATTGGGGTTGCCTAGGATCCACACAGAAAAATATATGAGGTGAGGGTTGCATTAGGTTTTGATTTCAACTCACCAATTTCAAGATAAGGAAGAGATCACACCCTAGCTATGCTTTACGAACAAAAAGGTTACAAGGGCACAAAACACTGTTACTGGTTGTGTACGTACAGGGAAGTCGGTGCCAAAATTTATCATGACAGGATCATACTCAATTATTTACTCGAGACCAGTTAGACCCATTTAACAATTTAATTGACTGATATGATTAAATTTGAATATTGCAAATTAAGCATCAGTTTCCAAAGTACTGGCCTAGAAGTCAAACATGCACTATCTTCTCATTTATTCTAAGAAAGTCCATAAACATTAAAAAATTGACAAAAAATTACTCATCTATCTTATTATATTAATGTGACAGATTGTTAATGGTAGGTAAAAAAATTATATACTTACCAACTCAATTATTGTAAAAAATATATAATTTTTTTTGTGTTTGTAGTATTGTTTGTTTATTTTTATTAGTATGAATATACATAATGATAGGTTTGGGTCCTTTGGGACATATAATTTATTGCTGATTTGCCGTGGTCTTTGTGGTCTGCAGGCATCATTACAAATGATGGTCTACAGAAGTTGTGCTAGCTAAAGCTAATAACCAACGTTCTATCAGGAGGCGAGTAAAACATATTAAAAGAATATAATATATATATATATATATTAAATGGAAATTAAAAGAAGCACTTAAAAGAAAATGGAAAAGAAACTAATAAAGGGAAAACTGAAGCATTAACTTTAATTTTCTTCTTGATGTAATAGACGAGATTTGTGAACATTCATTCAAGTCAATCTTCGGGCTGGGATTTATCTGATTTTTTTTGTGCATGCCACAACTGAATCAGAAGGTAGAAATGATGTTTTTTATACCATTATCTTTTCTTCAATAATGTGTGCACACCAAGGGCAATACAGCTCAACCGGCACTTTTTAGTGTTTCCAATGGATTCAAATACCCTCTTCTCCAAGTATCAAATTATTAAAAAAATATAAATAAATAAATAGATAAAGAGTGTATGTGCAAGAGAGAGCGAGGGCACTTTCCCAGTTTACCTGAGGTTCAGCATTCATAAGCAAAGCTGACAGGAAGCAATAAGGATAATCTCATTTATAAATGGAGGAATATGAGGGAACAATTATTACACATTCGAGAATATTTCTTCATATATTTGTATTTCACAATAAACTTATCAAGAACCAAGTCAAGCATTTTAATTGTCACAACATGATTTTGTATCTGATTCCATATAAGGTAGCAGTCTGGTGCTTCCTTGGGTGTCTCTTGACTACTTCTCTTTTTCATGATAAACCCTAGACAAAAAGTGGGGGAACAATACCTTCAAATTCCTTTCTAAGTGGAATTGGAAGCTTGTTCCCAACACTAAAGTACAAAAAAAGAGAGACATGGACACACTGTGGGACACACCTTTTTCATTTCGAAAAAGATTGGATAAAATAAAACACAACAAACTCCAAAAAAATTGGAGCAATGGACACATATTTGCCTAATGGAATTGAGGATTCTTTCATGGTTATTTGGAAGCAAGGTGGAATGCTATATGGGGTATGCTAAACTTTTGAAGGTTGGCCATGGTTTATTCAAGATGTAGGAAATGGCCATATAAAGACTATATGAACATGGAGAGAATTAAAGCTGATGTGTGCTAGATCTGAACCGTGGAACATTGGTAACTGAGAAATGGACCTCTTTTTGAGGACTTCCACCAAAAAAAATTGATGTTTTGGCTCATGAAATTTGATAAAAAGGAGTGGGGACAAAAAAAGAAAAGAAATAACTTGATGCTGCTTAGTTTGAAGTACGGGGCTCTGTGCTGCCATTGCTGCTACCAGATGAAGGGCCAGAACCCGGAGCCGACTGTTGTACAGTTGAATGAGGAGTAGGTCCACCCTGTGAAAAGGTTGAACCAATTGATCCACTCGATGTGCTCATTGAGGAGGACATTCTAGATGAAACAGAGTCCTTGCTGGATCCTGAAACGAGTTCTGGCCGCAATTCTGAAGATGAAGATGATGGGGCAAGTGTACCAATTGAAGATCCCACAGGGTAAGGTGCGACTGGCACATCAGTAAGGGAAGATGCAGATGGACTGTAGCTTAATGTCCCCACTGTGTGATCAAATTTGCATGCAGACCCAAACTTGCAAACTCCACGTTGTGCATAATGAGTGCAAGGTGGTGCACCCTGATTATTAAATAACAATATCAGAACAATAAACTGGTGAGCCACTCAAGATACGAAGAAGCACATAACATATAACACTGCACAGGAAATTATTGGTTGATAAATGCCCATTAAATTCTTGATAGCCAACATATGAAGGGCAGAAATACAAAGAGATGGCTGAAGACGAAACATTTGACAGCTGCTATTAACACAGAGGTATGAAGAAAGAATCTCAAGCATGGGAAAAACTTACAAAGAAACAACAAATGACAGCATAAATAATAAATTAAACCATAGAAGGTAAATGCAATAATTTTTTTGTGATAAAATAGTCTCTCTCAAAAATACACATATTTGGAAGTTTCAAATTATTCAACTAGCAAAAATCTTTTGGCATCATACTAGAGACCAAAGATCAAATCCCTCCTAGGGATGGAATGAAGGAACGGGAAGGGCCCATCTCCCACTCATAACCCACCCATAGGTTAAACACCCCCACTTCCCCTTTCAAATCCCTCCCTTAAAACACATACAAACTGGACTGTGCGCTGACACACAATTAGACAAACACATTGCATAGGAGTCCATGGTACTAGTTTAATGGATAGCACAAGTGTAACTGATAAAGAGCCCAACTTCATAACCATACTTAATCAGTAATTTAAACGCTATAGACCCTCAGCCACAATGCATTTTCATGGGGATTGATAGAAACTTTGTTTCACATCTTACAAATCTATTTAGGCTGATAACATGATGTGCATGACCTGCCATTTGAAAATGAACAGATTTGATATATTAGCAAAAACATAGATATATCTGATTAGCCAGAAGAGTCTATAATCGGAATTCATAACTCCACAGAATGCTCCTTTCCAATAAAACCTCTCATAAGAAACAGTACACCTCCTATCTCCCCAACGTCAGTGGAACAAGACGATCCAGACCAACCATTGATATTTTCCAACCATGTGGATCACGTGTAACAAAAAATCATCTAGATTTAATGATTTCAAATGTTAAAACCCTGATCATGTTTTGAAAGATATGCAAGTTCAACACATTTAATCAGGCCGAATTTTATATGGTTGTCATTAGATATTAGTCCAATAATATTTAATTGATATTGATGTGTCAAGATGAGAGTGAGTACTGAGGCTTTCTTGAAGTGTTAACTAGAGAGGTGACAAGTCTATGACCCTGAACAAAAAGGACTGAAAACATGACATGGGCCAACCCAATGGGTTTTAGGCTTTGGCAGGAGAAAATAAGATGATGAAACAAATGTCAATATTATATCTAAAATTGTTTCATGATCATTTGCTATTGTTTTTTAAGTTCTTCCTCATCATAAATTTCCAGAGTATGAAGTAAACTTTCACCCAATATGCTACCTCATTCATTTCAGAAGTTGCTGACATTTTCTTGCCCCATACAACTCATTTGATGTGATTGAGCACTACAAAGACAGTAGGCCTAAGTTTTTCAGTTGGACAAATCAATATCCATAACCATAGAATCCATTTTTTTAATTTATGACCTTAGAATCCTTACATCACAGAGATTCTTAACACTCATCAATCTCTAGTAAAAAAAAAAAAAATGATATCAGTTTATCATGACATAAACTAAAGTGCTAGGTTCAATTCTCGATATCTGAAATTTGCACTATCAAAAACTACAGTAGCAACCTAATAGTATGCTTATTTGTCAATTTCTCTACACATTAGAAGTATATGTCTGTGTGTGTGTGTGTGTGTGGGTAAAAACCACAAATTATTTTAAACATCCCGGCTTCATAGATAATCCAAAAATGAAGAAAGTGAAATTACTAATTTATGATAGACACAACAAGGAATCCTGAGAGCAAAATCTCAATATATTAATAGTATGGTAATTTAGAAAAAAATAGAACATTCTTCAACCACATAATGGCAACAAGCCCAATACAAGTAAACAGGTCAATTTTTGGGTCAAACAAATAAATCACATTCCAACTCAAATAATGTTTGACACACCATTCATTATAGAGAAAAAGGGAAAAACATCTAACTTGGATTTAACAAGATAGCTTTTACAATCATAATGTTATTGACCATGACGTAGTAAAATAAAAATGGATTGAATTCACATAAACCATCCTCCCTAGCTATCAATGGTATCCATGATATACCAAAAAAAAAAAAAGAAGAAGAAGAAGAGGGGTGGGGGGGTTTAGCCGTGATGTTATCCCTAGCTTCCCCACAAATTCCTACTACTGGGATGATGACACAAAAAGTGGGCAAAGGACATTAGTTGTCAAGGGGAAAGGGAAGGGCATGAGCCCCAGTCATTAGGTTGATATGAGAGGAACGCAAAGAATGGATGAAAGAACCATTCTAAGCATCCTTAAACTTATGCAAAATCACTTAATGCCACACACCTCATGCAAACATATAGAACACAGTTGCTCCAACCTCAATCCATGATAGTGATCTACTCTTTCTCAGAGAATTTTAACACTTAATATTCTCATGTAGTTTAATATAGTGAAAGCAAAAGAATTCTCATGAAAAGAAGAGGGGGGGGGGTGGTAATAAAAGCCTAAAACTTGTTATACCAGAAAGATAACCTTCTATCCTATATATTGTACAATAATGTGAAGCAACTATCTCCCTCATCAGTAGATGTTACATCCTTAATTCCTTAGCATGTAGCGGTGACGGCAAAAAACAGAAGGATTTAGATATGCAAAAAATAGGAATGAACAGCAAATATTTGGCATCCACATCATCCCTTTGTGCCTCAGTAAAATTTTACAACAGAGAAAAATCTAGATCTGATTGATCATGATTTGATTTAAAGAAAGGATATCCACATGATACTTTAAGTTGGTGCATCTACAAGATAGCCTATGCTTGAAATGCATAATATTTCCTGAAGGAATCGGCGATAGGCCAGGTTCTAGATGAACTACAAATTTCTCAATAACGGTTTAAGTTGAGTCCACCAAAACTGGATCTCAGGGAAGAGAAACAAAAGGCCATAGGTTTAAAGGTTTAAATAAACAAAGAGATAAATAAATGAGATGTAAAACTGAATTCAACTTAGACAATGGCAGATCAAGATGGAACTGGAAAAAATTTCAAGAATGTTCAGGAAACAAAAGCAGTCAAATGAAACCGTCATACTGTTATCAGAACAGCCATGATGATTTATGCATAAATGCAGGGTAAATATGATGCTTTAATTCTACCATTAGCTCTAAATAATCAAGCACTAGCATTAGGAGCTAATGGCATGGAAGACCTATATCTCAATGAATACCGTGTATTAACAGTTAAAGAAGAGTGAATACCAAAATTATTACTGAAAATCTAGACTCAAAATAGGTGATGGCAACAGGAAGCGAATCACAAGGGACCAAATGACCCAGCCCACATTACGGCCAGCCATATAGGCACATGAGGATGACATGGACCTGAGTGCTCAGGGCTGACAAAATTTTGGGCTGGATAATAATCAGTGCTCAGATGAGAGAACCCACATTACAGCCAATCATATAGGTACATAGTTATGCCCAGGGCTTGAATGTTTAGAGCTGCATAGGGCACATGTTGCATACGCTCGATGATGAGCACACACACCCAAAGCATGTGCATGACATTATGGGCCATCATTCATACTCTTCTAATTTGAAAGAGCAACACAATGCGCTATCATTGTCAAGTCACAAGAATACAACAACTAAAAACAAGGAGAGGGCAAATTGTCGGAATAATAAGATGGGCAGAAATGCATTGCTACACTAACAAACATAGGATTGGCTTGAGGCATTCAGTAGAAGTTAAAAAATTAACTTCAATACCTCATATGAAATCTAACTATTGCTAATATATTATGGAATTAGTCTTCTTCTTTTTCTTTTTTTTTTTTAAGTGCCTGATTCATGAGAAAAAATTTTATTTTACAGTTTTAAGTAAAACAAACCACCATATGCACTAATTAAAAAGCAGAACAATGCAAAGGGGTTGTAAAAGATGCTTACAGGACGCAGAGGAAGACCCAAGGGGCTAAGAGCGACATTTGTTTTTGGTGCAATAAATTCTGTTGGATGATGATATCTACATGAAGAGCCAAATTTACAATCCCCTGTTCTCATGTAATACGGACAATCTTGTTGGCCAGGTCTTTCTGGGAATGGGTGTTCCTTTTGGCTACTGCTTGAAGGACCAACAGAAGATGGTAGAGGTAGATAAGTATAGGCAGTTGCTGTTGGTGATAGCTGTGTTATCCCATAGAACTGCCCTGAACCAACAGCGGACTGAGTACTAGGGGAGGGTACTGGACTCATGGGGGGTGGCTGCACCAGGTGATTAACAGCTTCAATAAAATGCACATAGTTTGACAACTTAGTTAAGGAAACTTTACCTACCGGATAATGACTCCAACCCGTAAAGGGAACCATGCCTGGTGAAACAATCATGGGAGGATAAGGATTTTGAACATATGAGCCCGATAGCAGAGGAGGCCTTGCAAGGACTACTCCATATTGTTGCGATGAAGACTGACCAGATTGATACAATGTTGGAGCATGAACTGGTGTAGGCACAGCTGCAACCTGGGGTGCTAATGATGAAACTGCTTGTAAGCCAGCTGGTTGTGGATGATGGAATTTACAAGTTGCACCAAACTTACACTGCCCGGTTTTTACATAATAGGAACACTCTTTTTCACCCTGTGTTTTGTTAAGTTCATGCTCAGTTCAAACTTAAGTGCACATCAAGAAAATGTATTCCAATATGACCCCAAAAAGAAAATGACAAACTAAACATAGATGTGAAGAAATACACACCGGACGTAAAGGATATCCAAAATAATTTAGTGACACAGGGTTGACCGATTCTCCTCCCTGCCGAGGGTGGTGGTATTTACAGGAAGCACCAAATTTACATGTCCCCGTCCTCATATAATACTGCAAATCAAGTAAAACCAGCAGAGTCAATTCAATGTGTGCTCACTGACTATCAAAACAAACACAGCACACCAAAACTGTAACAGTCCATCACATCAACTCAGTGAATGTACATTGTCCAATATCAACCATTCATGTCACACCCAATTCTCAAAATCAATCAAACAACCAAATTACAACAAGTACCTGGCACAGTGGCTGCCCCGCTCGCTCTGGGTACTCCCCTCCACCGGCTCTGGCAGCTCCTATAACCTGATCCCATTACACACACACCCCACATCAATCAAATTCAAACAATACCCACATTAGATCTTACATAACCAACTTCAACCACTCAAAAAAATTCAATCACTTTCACACTAATTACACTAACCCAAGTGATCAAATCCAAACATAAACTGACCCGAATGATCACATTAAGAAAAAACCAAACCAAACCAACCAAAAAAACACTTCCCAAATTAAGCCCTAACTTCCCACACAAACAAACAAATGAGGAATCCATAAAAAAAAATAAAAATAAAAATTTTAAATTTTACAAAATTCATTCATTCATTTAATGAAATTACCGCGGCACGGTCACGGGGATGATTGAAACGACACCGTGCGCCGTAGCCACAAACCCCGGTTCTCAAATAGTAGATACAATCCGCCTCGTCGGGTCGCTCCGGATACGATTCGGTTCCACCACCACCACCTCCCAATCCCAATTGCCACATAGGCTCTACATACATACATACATACATTCATTCATTCACCACAACACACCAAATATAAACGATCAAAAAAACCACAAAAACTTGAAACGCAGAGGGGTTTCGAATAAAACGACAAGTCTCGAAAATTCTTTTCTTTTTGAAAAATGCAAGTGGTTCTGGCTTACCTTCGAGCCCGGTTTCGGTTCCCGGGGCTGTCCATTCCTGTGACGGATCGGGCTGTGGGCCATCACTGTGCCGACCGTACCGCTCCATTGTACGGTCTCCGATGTTGTACTGATTGTAAAGGATTTTGTTTAAGAATGTTCTGTCTGTACAAACAAACAACCCAATGAGTTCTTCTGGGTTTTTGCTCTCCGATCAAATGGAGATATCGGAGAGAGACAGAGATAGAGACAGTGTTTGGAGTTCTGGGTTTCTTTTTTTTTTTCTTTTTTTTTTGCTCTCTATGTTTTTCTCTCTCACTATAACTCACTGTTCACACACACACACACACTCTCTCACTGTGTCTTTCTTTGTTTCGGTTTTGGTTTTTTTGGGTTTGGGTATGTTTGGGTCTCTCTCTCTCTCTCTCTCTCTCTACTTTCTCTCTCTTTCTCTTTCTCTCACTCACTCTCTTTCAGTTTTCAAAGTGTTTGTTTTTTAATCTTTCTATGGAGAGAGAGAGAGAAAGAAGTTCTTTTTATTTATTTATATATTTATTTTTTTAATGGGTCTGGTAGTTTATGTACGCGCCAAACATTAGAGAGATTTTACTTTTTTTTTTTTTTTCTTTGTCTCTTTTTTCCTAAATAATTTCCTATTTTTAAGGTTTAGGAAGATTAAAATATAAGAAATGATATGTCTACAATATTTTCATAATAAATTTTAAGTGGCAGGTTGTTACTGGTTGTTATTATTGAGACAAAATAATAATCTTAGTGTTAGGTTTAAATTTGAACCAGTAACAACTAACCATCTATGATTTGTTGTAAAAATATTATAAAATTATTGTGAATGTAGCACCTCCTTCAAATATATTACTACTACTGCTGCTACTACATTAGTTTAGTTAATGTAGGAGTTTTTGTTTGGATTAATAAATTAAATGTCTGAGCAACTAACTGTTTTAACTTTGGAATGACGAGAATGCCCCTTGAGTTTTAACAGATTTGAGTGGAACTGAAGGACAAGGTGGTAGTGATCGTAGAATGTGGGATATGACTAAGGTTATCCTTTTTGGTCAGAGTCATTACCTGAAAGTTAATGATGTGATTAATCCAGTTAAAAAACTAAATTCATCTGTGGCTGACCATATAGATATAGGTACCCAGTTAAAAGTGCTGAATTGGATTTTTAGAGCTTTTACTTGCGTAAGTTTTAGGATGAGATACTGACACGTGGTTGTATTAGGACAGGTATTGTACTTATTTTATGTCACTAAATACAAGTCAATTCGTTTATATATATATATATATATATATATATATATATTATACGTGGCATGCAAAATGATTTTTCTTCTTAAACTTTGATAAACAGTTTTAGTTTTTCATTTTGAAAAATATGATGTTACTACAGAAGATTAAATATCTATATGTTATGTTATTTGAAATAGCATTAGACTCTCAATTTTTTTTTTTAAATAGCATCAATTGCAAGCATTAACATGTTAGTTTGTAAAGCAACAAAATACAAAATCGACATGTGGTTATTTTAAGAAACGTATTGTTCTTGTGTTGCATCATTAGACACAATTCAAATTGCTTTTATATTTTTATATAAGGCATGCAAAATGGATTTTTCTTAAATTTTGGTTAACTGGTTTACTTTTTCATTTTGAAAAATATTAATGTAATTACAAAAGATTAATTAAAATATTCACATATTTATGCCATTGAAATGACATTAATTACGTTCATTAACGTGTTAGTTTGTAAAGCAACAAGATACATAATCTACACGTGGTTATTTTAGAACATATTGTGCATGTGTTACATTACTTAACACAAGTCAAATTGCTTTTATTTTTCTATTGTGCCACGCTTCATTCTGGTGACAGATAGAGCTGTCCATTAAGACATTCAACATTTAATTTTCTTAAATTTTGGTAGACTATTTTAGTTTTTTGTTTTGAAAAATATTAATATTATTATGAATTTTAATATAAAAGCTTTATAAACTAACATGTTAATAAACATGATTGATGTCATTCTAACTACATAATAAACTGATTTTTTTAAATTACTTAATTAGTGACATATCATTGTGTAAAATTTATGTAGTGAAATTTATAGTATCTTCACTATCACTCTTTAAACATAAGATTACAATAGTTGGGATTTTATCTATTGATGGTTTTGCATTAAACTATGATCCAAATCAATCACATTATCTTACTTTGACTAATGTCTACGGGTTTTATCATAAATTTCTTTGGATTTGGAATATAAATGATGTTCATTTATGGTAAAAAAAGAAGGTAAATACTATATTTTTATTTCCTTTTCCTAGTAGGGTTTTTCTTTTTTAATGAAAGCTGGCACAAACTATATTAAGCTGGCATAAATTTCTTTGGATTTGGAATATAAATGATGTTCATTTCTGGTAAAAAAGAAGAAGAAGGTAAATACTATTTTTTTATTTCCTTTTCCTACTAGGGTTTTTCTTTTTTATTGAAAGCTGGCACAAACTATATTAAGTTGGAATCTAACATTCAAAAAAATAAAAAGATATATGAGATTATATTCTAGTACCTATAAAGTAGAAGACAAAACTAAAGTAGTCATAAAGATGTGAGGTTAAGAGAAAGAAAATCTATACTTAAATCAATTAAGACTTAAAAGAGCTTTGTGATATATTTTCAGGCAAATGAATCTATACCTGTCAAGCTTTTTCTTAGATCATTTATCTCTATTAAGAAAAAAGTTCAAAACAAACACGTGACTGTGTTTAACTTTTCCTCAACCATGTATTTCATACTGCAAACCTTGTATCGCTAGCTACTATTACAGTCAATAAATTAACTTTAGTAAAATAGACGTATTTTAAAAGTAGCTAGTGTTATTAATTTTCACAATGTTTTCATATTGTATTTACTAGATAACATTATGGACAAAATTTAGGTACATTACCTTAGATGCTGTTTCTTAAATTCTCCTCTTAAGATTCAGTCATGTGGCTATTTAACTAAAAAATACATTTTCATCTTATGAGAAAAATTCTCATGGTAGAATCTTAAACAGAGAATTTAAGGAACAACATCTAAGTATTATACCTGAGTTTTGCTCTAACATTATTGCCTTTCCTATGAAGTATATATCATGTCATAATTGTTAATTATTTTTACTTAAATTCCCCTCTTAAGATTCAACCATATGGCTATTTAACTAAAAAATATACTTCCATCTTATAAGAAAAAATTCACATGGCAGAATCTTAAACGGAGAACCTAAGGAACAACACCTAAGTACTGTATCTAAATTTTGCTCTAACATTATTGCCTTTCCTATGAAGTATATATCATGTCATACTTGTTAATTATTTCTACTTAGTTGCACACACTTTAGTCTAGAGAGCAATGCTTTATTTTCTTTTATTAATATGAATGAAGTTTGTTTCTCTTGAGATCAATTGTATTTTTATTTTTGATTTATAAGCTATGAAATAAGAGCCAAGCGGTGTTCTTTCTCAAAAGAAAAAAAAATATTTTACTAAAATAATACTTAGGAACAAATGGAAATAGCTTTATTCGTATAAATATTTAAATTATTGATTTTATTTATCAATAATACTTATCACCTAGGGAAAAATAATAAAACGTTACATTGGAGGGGGGGCTAATACTAATACCATCCTCTTCTAAGACCCTAGGAAAAAATCAATGATAGAAGAGATGAGGATCTTTCCTGCACAAATACACAGAATAGCTCATTTAGTTATATTTTAGGCAACAAAATTTTCTTTCCTAAACGCATGAGCTAATCATTAGAGGATTTAGACATAGTCTTAGCAATAATATTTATAATAGACCAATGAGAAGAAGTCACACAGTTTTGAAGTTGTTGGACCACGTTTAAGGCGACTTCTTCACAAATTACATGTGTGATAACCAATTCTGTTGTCTTTTCTGATACTCGTTATTTCTTTTAAAAAAAATTATTTATAGTGTAAATTATCAAAGTGTTACATTACCTATAAATATAAATAGAGCCAGATTTATTCAGCAAAAATAAATAAATAGAGCAATATTTAGGTATAGTACTTAGGTGATGTTCTTTAAATTCTACTCTTAAGATTTTGTCGTGTGGATTTTTTCTAATAAAATGAAAGCGTATTTTTTAGTTAAGTAGCCACATGGTAGTACCTTAAAAGAGGAACTTAAGGAATAACCCCTAAAATACTGTACCTAAATTTTGTCCATATAAATACATACAATAATTAGTCAATTTGCACTAACAATGACAGACACTAGAAAAACTAATTTATAGTCTATAGAATGAAGTTGGTTCCAACATTTTTTTTTTGAAATATTAAAAATTATTAACATTTATGAAATAAATAATATTTCCCATTATATGGCTTGATATTTCATGAAAAATATTCTAAACATCCCTATTAAAAATTAAAAAAAAAAAAACCTAAGTAATAAAGAAAGTTGAGGACCTACTAGATACCATTTTATTGAAAAGTATTGGAATATTTAAATCCAATGACACCCTCATCATGTGCATGTCATGCTTTTGTTGTAACTCTTGAATATGATATATTTGATATTTCTAAACAAAAGTACTAAATCTATTAAAAAAAAAACAACATATACAAACTTATTTTTCAAAAGTAATATAGAAATAGGTAGTCATAAATTGTGTAATATTTCAATGAATTCTGTCATCTAACACATACAATGCTTTTTTTTTTCTTTTTAGTTCATAGAGCTATAGCATCATAGTAATTTAAAATTTAGAATCTTTCCAAATAAGACTATTGATTTGTTTGGATATCCGACAAAAATAAAAATAAAAATAACAATTTTAAAATTCTGTATTTTTTTGGTTTATTAGTATGCAACATTGCAACTTTTGAACGTGGGCTTGAAACCCAAGAGTTTATTTGTTTTCACATGATTCGGTTGAGCAACTTTACTTGTTTGATTTTGACCAACGACTAAGATGGTAGCCAACCATTATAGAATATAATAGACATAAAAATTTGAATGACAAGTAACCAAGGCTAAAAAAAACTTAACAATCACAATATTACCTTCACCATTGTATTAGAAAAAGTAAGTGAAACAATTGTAGTTTAGTAATTGAAGTCACTCTAATTTAAGATTGGTTTGGTAAACATGTTAATGAGTATGATATATCAATGCACTTTTTTTTTTTCCTTTTTTTCTTTTTTAAATACTAAATGTTTATATATATAAAATAGAGCGTTCAATAAAAAAATATAAACAATAAAGAGAAATATATTCTTAGCCTTTACTTTGTTAAATCAAATTTTGTCAACATCTTAGACATGCACCAACCATGAACTAGCAAAGCATGGAGAGCAATAGTCTTTTGCCTCTAAGAGACTTTGGACCCCACTTTTTTTGGGTGAGCCAACCAGAAACTGACACGTAAGCGTCAAGACTCTGGTTGCTCTCTTTAATTTTCTATATATTTTTTTTAATCTCTAAGCAAATCATATAGCGCGTGACCACGTGCCAATAAATGAATCATAACCATATTCTCAACCGTATTGTAAAGAATGTGATTCCCACTCTCCGTAACGGCGCGTGAGAACACCATTTAGAAAGTATAGCAAAAGAATCAACGGCTATTATATAATTACATACGAAATGGACGGCTGAGATTCGTCACATGTCAGTATTGGATGTACAGAACCGAAGTAGGAACAAAAAAAAGGGGCTAGTTGTAGAGTAGGTGAGGAGTCCGGGAATTCATAATTGTGGTAAAACGAGTGACCGGGTGTAGCCGGTTGGTGGAGGGTGTGAATGGACAGGGAGAGAACCGGTTGAAGAGGTCATCAGGTGGAAAGTGAATTTGTTTGACTTGGACAAGTTTTGGCCACAACCACAAGTGGCACTTTTTAAGATTTGCTACAGTTGATCTGTTTTTGGACTCTAGTTTCGACCCAAATGTCGGCCGAGTTTTTTTTTGTGGATTTCGTTTCGTTTGCGTTTTTTTTTTCTTCTCCCAATTTTTTTTTTTTCAGGTTCAAAGAATTACAGAATAAAGTGAACGAAAAATTATTAGGTTCACTAAAAGACGGTTGAAGTAATCCTTTCTGGTCCTCCCAATTGAAAGAAATAATCTTTGTATCACATAAAATGTCACATTTTTCGTCGCAACTGTCTTATGTGTCAAACTATGATTGACTATCGGTTACTTTTATGTGAATCCGTCACTTTTTTTCTACAACTTGTAGTCTATTGTGTGAACAGTTATGACACAAATTGTGGCATTTTTGTATTCTTATAATTTTTAAACTAAAAAAAGTTGTCACTTATGCAAAATGTGATATCATCTATTAATTTTTTATTTTATTTATTTATTTATTTATTATGTTGATTAAGAAGTTGACTCACACATATATAGAAAGTGTATGAAGGATTGATCTTAAGATATTATAGAGCAATTTCTTAAGCCTCAACCACTAAGATATTCAAAGTAATTGTGCAAAATTCAGTTTACTAAATATCATTTTTCTAGTAGTTGGAATTAACCATTTGACATTTTTTTTATTTAAAGCCTTAATAAAAAAAATTAAATAGGTTTTCAATTAAATAGATTTGAATGTAAAAAAAATTGTAATTAAGTATTAAATTCTTTAATTCTTCTTTAAAAAAATAATTAATTCTTATAAAAATAATAAAATAATATACTCTATGAGTAAGCCAATAAACCTAATAATTTCTCGTAAATTAGACTAAGGCAAATTAGAATAAGGCATATATGCTACATCCAATATGGCAATATGTGCAGCTTGTCTCTTATAGCATGTGGGTTTTATTGGTGTGTGGTGCTCGCATGTAGTAGGAGACATGTAGCATACAGCTGATGCCATCTATTATTTATCGTAAATTAGACCACTTATTTATCAATAAATGCATTTTCTTTGCAATAAAATATTACTTATTTATCAATTAATGTGAATAAAATAACATTTTATAAAAATTAAAACATTATACCTATTATATTAATTTTTTATCTTTATTATTATATTTATTATATTTTTTTAATGAAATAGTAGTAAAAAATAGCACGAAGATGGATATTGAACAAGCAAAAATATAAAGAAACAAACAAGGAAAAAAAAGGTTACAACGAAAGAAAAAATACACAAGAAAGCGATATTAGGAAAAGAAAAGAAGAGAGATACCATGAAAAGAACAAGCACAAAAGGACAAAAACAAGAGAGAAAAAATGAAAGAGAGAGATGACGTTGTCTGACATTAGAAAAAAATGGGCAAATATGTAACTCAATCAACTAAAGCTGTGTCACCTGTGTTTTCTCTCCAAATTGCAGATAAAAAATTTTGATGGACCTCGGGAGAAAATACTTAGGTCCTACTAAAATTTGTCCAATTTTTCACTCCAATCAAGTAACTCCATAATCCATTTTCTCCATCCTATTTTCTATCCTCTCGGTTTCACCCCAACCAAATGGACTTATAGGAGGGGATAATTAGGATGATAGAAAATGAGGAGATGATGAAAAAGTTGCGGAATATAAAACATTTTATTTTTCCCTCATGACGTCTAGTCGGAGTTGTGGAAAATTGGAAAGATGAAAAACCATTTTATTTAAATTGAGAAGAAAAATGAGAAGATGAAAAACATAGTTTGTATAAATTTACTTTCGTATCCCTATTCGATAAAAAATAATTTTAAAATTGAATGAATGAAAAAAAAAAAAAATCCCCATAACAAATGAAGGGGGAAAAAAAATGTTTAACATAAAGGACAAAAACTAAATAAGAAAGCAAACCAATGAAAGAACGAGAAGGAAAATGATGAGTTTTTGGTCCAACACAACGTGTTTTTGGGTTCAATTTTTCTTTCTAGTCTTCTTCTCGATTTAGGGAGAAAACATTTTGGTAGGCTTGGTAAGAAAACACCCAACACCCACCAATTTTCCATTCTCCCATTCTCTCCAACCAAACATTTATAAAATAAAATTTTTCTCTATTCTAAAATCTCCGCAACCAAATGGATCCTTAAATTTGTCACATAAACTTTGAAAGTCTTATTTTTTTTTTCACATCATCATAAGTTGCCAATTACCAACGGCCTCAAAATCTAATCGTGAAGGCGAGCCCTGAGCTCTGATGAAACCAATTCCATTTTGACAAGGTCGACACCATCTACTAAAGACCCACTTGCTGGCATTGTTTGTTTGGAGAGTGTGGTTGTTTTGTAGGCCTTCCTAGATTTATGGTTCGGAGGTGAAAACCATGTAATCATATATTGGAATCCTTTGAGGGTGACCTAAATTGCTAGCTAAAGATTTCAAATGTAAGACCTTATGAATTTTATAACGGTTTAGGAATCACTTAGTTAATTACTTCAAATTGAGTTTTAGTTAAGTCAACTCAATAAAAAAAATCTATTGTCATCAAATAAGAGTTGCGTATTTGAATCCCATCTACATTAAGAAAAAATTGGTGTTTTAGATTAATATTTGAAAGCGTAGGTATCATAAATTTTCATCATGTATACAGTATACATGTAACTACACCTACATACTCCTTTTATAATTTACACTGAGGTCCCATGCTCCTTTTAAAATTTACACACTAAGGTCCCATGCTCCTTTTAAAATTTACACACTAAGGTCCCACAGTTTGATCCTGGGCCACAACACATGGACATGGCCCATCCTATCTTTTTACTTATTAAAACAAATCTTTCATTAAAATCAAAACTAGATTTCCATCGGCCATTATTAATTTATTTAACTGCGATTGATAGCTTTCATTCCGTGAGATTTTGAATATTTATCCTAATTTTTTTTCTCTCCTTTTAGTTGAAAAAATATTCATAAAAGAGAGAAAAATGTAATGAAAATTCAAAATTGAAGATCTGGACCACAGGTGATAATTCATTAGCAAAAAGTTTAGTGACACTGGGAAACGACGTCGTCTTCCGCGTCCTTGCGGGGCCAAAATGGGAATTTAACCATAACTTTCCAACTGTATAGTTAGTAGTTAAGGTTTACAAACTATATTTTTTACTAGCATTTCGAGTCTGAGAGTCTCGATTTTGGGGGTCAAAATCGAGCCTCAAAGACTCGATTTCCATGGTCTAATCACGCCTGGCGTGGCATTTTACCCACGTGGCATCCACCTGGAAGTCGAGTCTTAGAGACTCGATTTATAAAACAAAAAATTTCAACTCTCAAGTCTCTCCCAAAAACACAAAAATCCCACAATGAAATCTCAGAAACACATTCCCAGAAACCCAAATCAGATTAGAGCTCACCTCGTCGGGTTGATGCTTGGGAATCCCACAATGAAATCTCAAAAACACATTCCCAGAAACCTAACCTGGGTCGAGCGCTTGGGTCGAGCGCTTGGGTCGTGCGCCTGGGTCGCGCTCCTGGGTCTCGCTCCTGGGTCGGCAGCGATGGGTTTGTGGTGGCTGGGCTTGTGCAGATCGGCTTGGTGGACAGATGGAGAGGTAGTGAGGAGAGAGACACGGAGAACATATGAAAAGATAAAATGAAACGAAGAAGGAAAAGAAGGAAAGAAAGATATAAATCGAGTCTTAGAGACTCGATTTCCAGATAGGGTCCATGTGGAAAAAACGCCACATCAGACGGGATTAGACCATGAAAATCGAGTCTTTCAGACTTGAGATGCTAGTAAAAAATATAGTTTGTAAACATTAACTACTAACTATATAGTTGGAAAATTATGGTTAAATTCCCATTTTGGCCTCCCTGTGGTTGTGCAGTGTTGAAAATCCTTTAAACCCTTTGCAATCTGATGTGAGGTTGTATTTTTATCAGAAAGAACTTTCTATAGGTGTGGTTCAAGAATTCGCTGTAGCCACAGAAGGGCATAGGTGGTTTCTTTCTTTCTCACTCCTTAAATTTCAATATTCAGAAACCATGTTTTATCATTTCTGCAAAACCATTCTAAATGGTGGAAAACACATTACTATAGCTTAAACACCAATTCACAAATTGGGTTTTCTTCAAAACCCATCTTTATCCTTATCTTTGAAACGCAACTACATTTCGAGCACTGCAAATCAACCACCATTTTCAGTCTCATACCTCATAAACACACAAGCTCTCACAAGGAGCTGCTCTATCAGCTCCCAGTTATGCTCATTTCGAATTTGAAACACACGGGTTCTCTCAAACCCTGATCTCAAGCCTCATCAGAAGACTCCCATCAGTGTTTTTATCTGTTCTAGATAAAACCCTATTGCCCAAAGTTGATTTCTTTTCGGATTTTTTTAAAAATAACTATAAAAATCAAACTATATTATTAGTTAGCCAAGGTTTGAAATAAATTTGGTATATAATAAATCGAGTCCTTTAGACTCGATTTTCAAATGCTAAATCGAGTGCAATGAACTCGATTTCAACATCATTCGTAGCTAATGTGAACACGATCCACGTCGGCACAAAACTGGAGTCCACGGGACTCGAGTTTAGTCAAATAGAAATTGAGTCCTATGGACTTGATTTAGTACCACCTAAACCCAACAATCAAAACGCCGAATAAGAAGTCCAGAGATCAAAACCCAGAAATCAAAACGCCGAAGAAGAAATCTAGAGATCAAAATGCCGAAGCAAAACCCAAAGATCAAAATGCTGAAGCAAAATGCATAGATCAACAACCAGAGATAAACAGCAAAGAAGAAAGAAGCAACAATGCAAAACCCAACAACCCAAGCGCCGATTCAGGCGATGGAAATTGAATCGGACGTGTGGTTTCTTGCCGCCACTCTAATGGAGGAGAAGAACACGTACCCAAGAACCCAGGTGTTGATTCCAACCAAACCCAGGCGACGAAAACTTCTGGCGATGGAAATCGGATCTGGTTTCTCGCCACTGCTCCAATGTAGGAGAAGAACACCGAGTGGAGAGTGAAGAGTGGGTTTGATTTGTTTTGGATTTGATTAGTTCATGGGTTTTTGGGGCTTGGAAGTGGATAGTGGGACAACATAAGTAAAAAAGGGAAAGGAAGAACAATGCTCGGTTGCTGAAACAAAACTTAAATTTCTGAAACAAAATGAAATCAAGTCCGTAGGACTCGATTTCTATTTGACAGAACTCGAGTCTTGTGGACTCGAGTTTTATGCCAACGTGGCCAACTTGTCCACATCAGCTACAAACGACGTTGAAATCGAGTTCATTGCACTCGATTTAGCATTCCAAAATCGAGTCCAAAAGACTCGATTTGTTAGATACCAAATTTGTTTCAAACCTTGGCCAACTAATGATATAGGTTGGGTTTTATAGTTATTAAAAAAAAAAAAAAAATCCTCTTTTCCTCTAAAGGCATTCCAAGCCCTGACCTTACAAAACTTTTTTCTGGGTCCCCTTTTCTTTTACAAATGAGCTTAAAGAAAAAAATTTTCCCTTCCTTTTGTTGTGTTTCCTTTCCTTTTGTTAAGTTAAAATGAATTGACTCATTGTAAATTAATTAATTACCAAGTTAATTAATTAGATTCAATTACATTCAATAACGTGGTAGCACAAATAAATCACCAATTATACTAAATGCAGCAGAAAATAAACTTGACAATGGTGATTTATTTACGAATGGAGAAAACCACCGAGGCAAAACTTTACCGGGTGATGTTAAGGTCATCACTCCTAAGAATCTATTGTTATTAATCACAAGCGGTTACAAGTATAAGGAATCTTATCAAACCCTTTGCCCTATCTCGAAATACCAACTTACAATTGAACCCTTACCCCAATACGCAATTGGACTTGCATTGTAATGACATACTTTCTATTCAATACCCGAATTTCAGTACGCGACTAATTAATGATGCACGGATCCCAATACGTGACTAACTCCTTTGCATGAATTCTAGTACGTGACTAACTCCACAGCAACCATTTGATTGATATAGTTGATTTGCAATAGCTTCACATAGAAATACCAACAAGATCTTTAATAATGGTGTGAGAGACTTTGCTTGGTTACAGAACCCAAAGGCGTACAAGAAACGTAACAAGAACTCTTTCTTCTGTAGGAGGAGGCTAGGGTTTCAAAAAGAAAACCTTATGAAGCTCTTTAGGGTTGGTTTTTTTCTTTTACCTCTAAATAGGAGCTTAAAGGGCTTTCCTATTCCAAATAGGTTTATACAAATCTTGGGCTTTCGTAGTACAATAAGGATTATATAAACCCCTAAACAAATAGCCTTTATAGAATAAAACGTTTCTAGCTATATTATGAATCCCGTAGTCTCGACAAATTCAGTATGTATCGAGCTTCTATCGAGCTTCCACTTTAAATCTCGATACAAGTCATTTTTGTCAAGTTTTAATGAACAACTTTTTCTTCACTTGTTTCTTACCTAGCAACCCAAGCACTGAGTCCAACCAAACCCAGGCGGTGAAAACTTCTGGCGATGGAAATCGGATCGTGGTTTCTCGCCACCGCTCCAATGGAGGAGAAGAACATCGAGTGGAGAGTGGGTTTGATTTGTTTTGGATTTGATTAGTTCATGGGTTTTTGGAGCTTGGAAGTGGAGAGTGGGACAACATAAGTATAAAAGGGAAAGGAAGAACAACGCTCGGTTGCTGAAACAAAACTTAAATTTCTGAAACAAAACTTAAATTTCTGAAACAAAACGAAATCGAGTCCGTCTATTTGACAGAATTCGAGTCTAGTGGACTTGAGTTTTATGCCAAACGATGTTGAAATCGAGTTCAGTGCACTCGATTTAGCATTCCAAAATCGAGTCCAAAAGACTCAATTTGTTATATACCAAATTTGTTTCAAATCTTGGCTAACTAATGATATAGGTTGGTTTTTATAGTTATTTAAAAAAAAAAAAAAATCCTCTTTTCCTTTAAAGGCATTCCAAGCCCTGACCTTGCAAAATTTTTTTCTGGGTCCCTTTTTCTTTTACAAATGAGCTTAAAGAAAAAAATTGTCCCTTCCTTTTGTTGTGTTTCCCTTCCTTTTGTTGAGTTAAAATGAATTGACTCATTGTAAATTAATTAATTACCAAGTTAATTAATTAGATTCAATTACATGCAATAATGTGGCAGCACAAATAAATCACCAGTTATACTAAATACAGCAGAAAATAAACTTGACAAGGGTGATTTATTTACGAATGGGGAAAACCACCGAGGCAAAATTCTACCGGGTGATTTTAAGGTCATCACTCCGAAGAATCCATTGTTATTAATCACAAGCGGTTACAAGTATAAGGAATCTTATCAAACCCTTTATCCTATCTCGAAATACCAACTTACAGTTGAACCTTTACCCCAATACCCAATTGGACTTGTATTGTAACGACAATCTTTCTATTCAATGCACGAATTTTAGTACGTGACTAATTAATGATGCACGGATCCCAATACGTGACTAACTCCTTTGCATGAATTCTATTACGTGACTAACTCCACAGCAACCCTTTGATTGATATAGTTGATTTGCAACAGCTTCACATAGAAACACTAATAAGATCTTCAATGATGGTGTGAGAGACTTTGCTTGGTTACAGAACCTAAAGGCGTTCAAGAAACGCAACAAGAACTCTTTCTTCTGTAGGAGGAGGCTAGGGTTTCAAAAAGAAGACCTTATGAAACTCTCTAGGGTTGGTTTTTTTTTTTTTTTTTTCTTTTACCTCTAAATATGAGCTTAAAGGGCTTTCCTATTCCAAATAGGTTTATACAAATCTTGGGCTTTCGTAGTCCAATAAGGATTATATAAACCCCTAAACAAATAGCCTTTATAGAATAAAACGTTTCTAGCTATATTATGAATCCCGTAGTCTTGATAGATTCGGTATGTATCAAGCTTCCACTTTAAATCTTGATACAAGTCATTTCTGTCAAGTTTTAATGAACAACTTTATCTTCACTTGTTTCTTACCCAGCAACCCAGGTGGCGAAAACTTCTGGCGATGGAAATCGAATCGTGGTTTCTCGCCACCGCTCCAATGGAAGAAAAGAACACCGAGTGGAGAGTGGAGAGTGGGTTGGATTTGTTTTGGATTTGATTAGTTCATGGGTTTTTGGGGCTTGGAAGTGGATAGTGGGACAACATATGTAAAAAAGGGAAAGGAAGAACAACGCTCGGTTGCTGAAATAAAACTTAAATTTCTGAAACAAAACAAAATCGAGTCCGTAGGACTCGTTTCTATTTGACAGAGCTTGAGTCTTGTGGACTCGAGTTTTATGCCAACGTGGCCAACTTGTCCACATCAGCTACAACGCTTTAGCATTCCAAAATCGAGTCCAAAAGACTCGATTTGTTAGATACCAAATTTGTTTCAAACCTTGGCTAACTAATGATATAGGTTGGTTTTTATAGTTATTTAAAAAGAAAAATCCTATTTTCCTCTAAAGGCATTCCAAGCCCTGACCTTGCAACACTTTTTTCTGGGTCCCCTTTTCTTTTACAAATGAGCTTAAAGAAACAAATTTTCCCTTCCTTTTGTTGGGTTTCCCTTCCTTTTGTTTAGTTAAAATGAATTGACTAATTGTAAATTAATTAATTACCAAGTTAATTAATTAGATTCAATTACATGCAATAACGTGATAGCACAAATAAATCACCAATTATATTAAATACAACAGAAAATAAACTTGACAAGGGTGATTTATTTACAAATGGGGAAAATCACTGAGGCAAAACTCTACCGGGTGATGTTAAGGTCATCACTCCTAAGAATCCATTGTTATTAATCACAAGCGATTACAAGTATAAGGAATCTTATCAAACCCTTTGCCCTATTTCGAAATACCAACTTACAGTTGAACCCTTACCCCAATACCCAATTGGACTTGTATTGTAACAACAATCTTTCTGTTCAATGCACGAATTTCAGTACGTGAATAATTAATGATGCACGGATCCGAGTACGTGACTAACTCCTTTGCATGAATTCTAGTACGTGACTAACTCCACGGCAACCCTTTGATTGATATAGTTGATTTGCAATAGCTTCACATAGAAACACCAATAAGATATTCAATGATGGTGTGAGAGACTTTGCTTGGTTACAGAACCTAAAGGTGTACAAGAAACGCAACAAGAATTATTTCTTCTGTAAGAGGAGGCTAGGGTTTCAAAAAGAAAACCTTATGAAGCTCTCTAGGGTTGGTTTTTTTTTTTTTCTTTTCTTTTACCTCTAAATAGGAGCTTAAAAGGCTTTCCTATTCCAAATAGGTTTATACAAATCTTGGACTTTCGTAGTCCAATAAGGATTACATAAACCTCTAAACAAATAGCCTTTACAGAATAAAACGTTTCTAGCTATATTATGAATCCCGTAGTCTCGACAAATTTAGTATGTATCGAGCTTCTATCGAGCTTCCACTTTAAATCTTGATACAAGTCATTTCTGTCAAGTTTTAATGAACAACTTTTTCTTCACTTGTTTATTAGTCAGATCTTCATGGCTTTAACACTTGACTTGAACACTTGTTTCTTGAAGTACTAAATCCATCCTAGATCTATCCAATTACAAGTAAAGTGCATTTTGTTAAAGGATTAGCCAATTACATAAAATATGTCCTTAACACCTTTGATTTCTTTAAAAATTTGCTTCAATCTGAGGCTAAGGCCCTTGAAGCTATTGTTAGGACATATGTGGTTCAAATGGTTTTTAACATATGTTATTATTTATGTAATTGGTTTATCCTTTGACAAAACACACTTTACTTGTAATTTGGTAGATTTAGAATGTATTTAACACTTCAAGAAACTGTGTTTCAAGATCAAGCGTTGAAATCATCAAATCTGTCCAAGAAACAAGCTGGAAAGTGCAAGTTACTAAAGCTCGACACCTAGTCTCGACACCTAATCTCAACACATGCATCTATTGAGCTTTAAGATGCTGTTTTTGCCCCGAGACTCGACAGCTTCTAGACAGATTCTCAACACCTCTATCTGTCGAGATTTATGGAAAACAAATTCTAAGTTCTGTTTTGATTCCAATCCGTGAGTATGTCTTTGGGACTTCTTTTCTCCTAACCCTAGACATAAAAAAGGATTATTTTACCGGCCGTCGAAGGAGGCACAAGTACACAAGTTGCACAAGCATTAAAAAATCCTTGTTCAAGTTATTTGTGATCCAAGACAAATTTCATGCCCTAGTTCATCTTTCTTGTGAAGAAGTTGCTGTGTAATGTTCACCGTAGGGTTTTGTAACCAAGCATCTTCTTGATATTCATCGTGTAGATGAATTGAAGAACTTTGCAGCCAACAACTCTCTCTCTAGTTGGTGAATTGAAGTCGCGTACTGGGATTCGCGTAATTGGTTAGTCACGTACTAGGAGCCGTGCATCAAAAGAAGAAACTGTCACTACAGAACAAGTCCAATTGGGTATTGGGGTAAGGGTTCAACTGTAGGTTGGTAAGGTACTGTGATTCCTTACTTGTAACTACTTGTTGTGATAATAGTGGAGTTTCTAGAGTTGTGACCTTAGATCACCCGGTGGGATTTTTGCCTTCAAGTTTTCCCCATTTGTAAACAAATCACCGTGTCAATTTTATTTTCGCTGCATACTTTAGATTGTTGGTGATTTATTTGTGCTGCCACGTAATTTGCATGTTAACTTGATTAATTAAAAACTTGGTTAATTAATCAACTTAATTTATCACAAGGGGTCAACGCGTTTGTGGCCTATTAAGTGGTATCAGAGCAGACACACTCTGATTAGGTTTTAATCCTTGTGTGTGATTCATTGACCTTTATTTGTCATGGATAGAGGTCAGTCTTTTATTATACCTCCATTGTTTGATGGTACTAACTATGCCTACTGGAAAGTACGCATGAGAGCTTTTTTGCAGTTACTAGATGAGAAGGTGTGGCAAGCTGTGGAGATAGGCTAGACCAAGCCTACAGAAGCACCAGCCGATTGGGATGATGCCAAGATTGAGGCGGCTAACTTCAACAGCAGAGCATTGAATAACTATTTAGTGCGGTCATAAATGAGGAGTTTAAGAACATTTCCTCCACGAAAACTACTAAGGAAGCATGGACCATGCTCCCGACAACCTATAAAGGAACCAAGGCTTTCAAGGATTCGAAGTTACAGAGGCTCACTACAAGCTTCGAAGAAATTACGATTGAAGATGATGAGTCATTCGATGAGTTCTATGCAAAACTCAAGGATATAGTGAACTCAGCTTTCAATCTTGAGGAAACCATTCCTGAACCCAAGATAGTAAGAAAAGTACTCAGATCTTTGCCCGAGAAATTCCATGCCAAGATCACAGCAATAGAGAAATCAAAGGATATTGAAAGATTCCTCTGACTGAGCTGGTTGGCAATTTGCAAACCTACGAGCTAAGGTTGACTAGAATGGGCAAGTCAAGCAAAAACAAGAGCATGACACTAAAGGCCAAGAGTAGTGATACAGATGAGTCTTCAGACGATGAAGATTCTAAGATGAAGTCCTACATTACCAGGCAATTCAAGAAGTTTATGAAGAATTCAAATGGAAAGGGCTTCAACAAGGACCGTAGGCAATCTAGTTTTTCTCAGTTCAAGAGCCCAGATAAAGGGAAGAAGGATACCAGGGATGGCGGTCAGTATACTGTTCCCGCTGAATTGAAATGCTTCGGGTGTCAAGGCTTCAAGCACATGAAACAAGAGTGTCCTACGTACCTCAAGAGTATTAGGAAGAGCAAGGCACTTGCTGCTACCTTGAGCGACACTGAGCCCGAGGATGATTCCGACAATGAAGATGACGGAATCTTGAATACCTTTACTGCCACTGTTAATCCTACTGAAGGGATTACTGAAAAAGTAGATGAAGAAAAGGAATTGGTGGATGCTAAGTTTGGAACTATGGATGATCAAGATGATATCCATACCGCATATGAGAAGTTGTACAAGCTTTTTGAAAAGCATGAGAAACTCTATAGACTGGTCACCAAAAAGCTCAGTGATGTGGAACTTGACCGTAAGGAGCTTTCCACTAAGGTTGATGAAGCAAATCAAACCATTGGGGTACTAAGGTTTGAGAACAATTTCTTGGCTGAGAAGACCAAGAAACTTGAAGCGGAGCTGTTTCAAGTTAGAGCACAATTGGAGAGGACGTCAAGTGCAAAACTGGATGAGATGCTCAGCATTCAGAAATCTGCTTTGGATCGTACAGGATTGGGGTATGCATTCTCTCTCTAATACTCCTTTTGCTAGTACTACTATTTTTGTTCCTCTTGCTAATAACATTAAAATTGAGGATAAAAGTGTTAAAACTGAATTAGCTAGTGAGAACTTAGACAAAGATAAGTCCATCTTAGGAGCACCCCCTAAGCTTGAGAAAATGGAAACTAGAAACTCTAGGACTAAGAAGGCTATCTCTCAAAAGCCTAAACAGAAGAAGCAACATATCTGTTATCATTGTAGTGTTGTTGGTCATACTCGACTAAATTGCTACAAGTAGTTAGCCACTCAACAAAGCATTGGCATGATAGCATCTGAGAACCAAAATCAGCTCCAGACCTCTCTTACTCCTCTTGGAGATATTCTCAAAGCCCTCATGTTCCTTTTGAACTTGAACGGTTTAGATTCTTCCCTCTCATCACCAGTTCAAGGGTTGGCAAAAAGGAAAGGTTCTTCCAAGGTGTGGAAGGAAAAAGGTTCTAAGTGATTTTGTTCACTTCTTCTCTCTCTCCCCGTTTTATTATTTTTGCATTACTTGTGTGTTACTTTACTGTTTTGAGTCAGTCTAGTTTTATGCATTGTTTTGCTTTCTTTAACATGTTTTTGTTTGTGTGTTTTCAGTTTTGTATTTTATTTTTTTTTGCTTTTCTGATAAAAATAAAAAAAAATTGAAAAACTGAAAAATACAAAAACAGTGTGTGTCTGTGTACATTAGTTCTTGTGAACCTTAAAATGACCATTGAAACAGAGTTTTCTAAACTTTGTATCTCTTGTAACTTAGATGAACATCTTTATGCACAACTAAACAAGTGAGCTTTGTGGCTCTTTGTTTGTGATGACTAAGGTTAAGTGATCTTTTGTACTTAACACTCGTATCACTCTTTTTGACGGGTAGGACTAGAAAATCCTAAGAGAAAGGCATAAATAACTATCTCACCACTGTTACTCGCTAATCATGAAATGACATCTGTATGCTTTGACATAGCAAAAGTGTAATGTCAAAAGCTTAACATAATTGGGTATTTCTTTTCTCTCTCTTATATACCAATGCATGATATGCTTAATAAAAGAAAATATGCAAATAAATAAAAAGTAAAAAGAATAAAATGTTTTAAAATATGATTGTAAGCGTGTTTTCTAGGAGATGTGGGAGTTATAAGATGTACCTCGAAGGTGATAATCCCCATCAAACAGATATGATTGTGTGTGAGTTAAAGTAATTTTTTCATATCTCAAATCGTCATAACATTGAGACACTTATGCAATCTTACGATATTTTTCACACACAACACGCAATATTCTTTACTATTCTTGATACATGTGCAGGTACAATGTGATTTGGCCATCATAAGGTTTGCATGCGTTAATGTATGCTCACTAAACTATTTTAACTTATTTTTGAAATATAAAATTGGTTAGACTTGTTTAGTGTGTGTGTGTTTTGGAATCCATGTGCTTAAAATTATTGTTGAGAGATGATCTTGAGAGCTTAATGTATTGCTTGGATCATTGGTTGAGTTGCATGCGTGATTGTATTCATGTCTGTATTTTTCTTCTCTTGAAAAACTACTTTTTAAGGCAATCTCGACACCTCCTCAACACCTCCTCGATACTTGGCTGTTTGTCGAGCTTCTCAGCTCTTTTTCTTATCACAATCTTAACACCTTCTCGACACCTGGTGGATCGATCGAGAAACTTTCTATCTGCTCGATAGCTTCTCGATAGCTTATGGATCGATCGAGATTCTTTTGTGCTTGATCTTCCTTTCTTGATACCTTCTCTCGATAGCTGTATCTGTCGAAGTATCTTTTCTTGATACCTACCTTGATAGCTGTCTCGACACCTCCCGATACCTGCATTTGTCGAGAATTACTGAAGGTGTATTTAAAGGTTCCTCGCGATTTTTCTCTCATTTCTCTTGATCTCTCTCTCGATACATTTGGTCTCTCACTCACTCCAAACCTCTTCTTAAGGATTCTACAAGCTTTCCTCAAGATTTTCTTCTCTTGGTAAGCTTCATTCCTCTCATTCTTCATGCATTTCATGGTTTAAAAACCTAGGTTTTGGGGTTTTTGAAAAACTTTGGGGTTTTTCAAAATTGATGAGTGTTTATTGTAATTTTTGGGTTGGTTTTATAGATTTGATCTTTAAAACTACATGCATTGCATCACATTAGCATTCTAACAATATTTTCATGCATTTAGATGTGTGTTCTCTGATTGTGTGCTGGTAGGATTGGATTGGCTGAGCCCATGATGCTTTTTATGTTGCATGTCACATGTTCATGCATTTCTCATGTATACGTTCTTTCTTTTCAATATACTCATCCTATATTGAACTGTTTTGAGACTTTTCTGTGTGTTTTCCTCTTTCTCCCTCTCCTTCTGTTTGCGTTAGTAGTGTCTATGGCACCTAAACGTAAATCCATTCCGTCCCAAAACCCTCTGCGTTCTCGGGGCTCTTCGTCTTCTGATCCTACTCCTCTCTCTGTTCGGTTCCGTGATGAGAAAGCCCAACAGGACTTTTTGGAAAACTTTTCTAAACGAGGTGTTCATTCGGAATGCCAAGTTATCCTAGCAGACTTTGCCGACACTAACCTACCCGATGTCATTCACAGTCGGGGTTGGGAGTCCCTGTGTGACGTCCCGATCACTTGTCCTATCGTGTTGATTCAGGAGTTTTACTCCAACATCCACAGGATTGATTTTTCAGTACATCTTTTTCATTCTCGCATTCGAGGTACGTGTTTTGCTGTCACTCTGGAGTTAGTCTCCGAGGTTCTTCATGTCCTTAGGGTTGATCATCCTGATTACCCTGGTTGTGAGCGCCTATGGACTGTGTCCAAAGACAAGATGATCTCTGCATTCTGTGAGCGTCCCTCTGATTGGGGTGATCATCAGTACACATCATGTAGGCCTTTTGCTAAAGGTCCTCGTTTTCTAAACATGGTGATGACATTTGTCTTGCACCCACTCTCTCACTACAACTCCATCACAGAGCCTCGTGCTCGATTTTTGTTGTCTCTTTTAGAGCACCTCACTATAGACTTCCCTTCACACTTCATCTTCTCTATCATAGATGTCTATAGGGATACGGCTACCCGTGATAAGCTCATTTTCCCTTCTATTATCATAAGGATTCTACACCATTTTTCCATCCCCTTTCCATTGTCCGACCCATTCCATGTCATGTCTGCCATAGACGCCGCTACTGTAAAACATAGTAAGGCACAGTTCAGGTTGCGACAGATGGATTCCACAGCTCCTTCCTCCCGTCCGGCTCCATCCAGATCTGCTAGAGCTACATCTGCTCCCTCCTCTTCTTCAAGCGATGTGACACTTAGAGACATCATGGCGCAGCTTCAGCACATGGATGCTCGCCTCGATATGCTCTCTACAGTATCAGGTGAACATTCGTGTTGGTCGCATTGCCAAGCGACAAGTGACCTTGGGTGGTTTTGCTTCTGAGGCTTCTCCTCCACCTCCTCATGTAGCTTCTGAGACTGAGGATGATGACGGTGATGACGGTAATGACGATGATGCTTCCGATGAGGATGATGGAGATGCTAGCTCTTCTAATGAGATGTCTACTTGACACTCTACCCTTTGTCACTCGTGACAAAAAGGAGAAGTAGTTTTGGGTTATGAGAGTAGTCATATTTAAGGGGAGAGCTTGTATAGGACATTTTTGATAGGGGGAGTGTTGATATGAGGGATGTAGTGAGGATTACATGTATTTCTTTTTTTTTTCTTTCTTTTTAGAGATATGTTGTTCATGTACTCTAGTCTTGTGACCATTTATTGACATACATTGTGTTTATTTCTTGATATATATATGTTGATGTATGTTGATGTATGTTTCTTTCATCTATCTTTCTATGTGTTCTTTCTTTTCTGTCTTTATACACATATTTATTTTATTTGTATGCAATTTATTATTTCTGCTTCACACAAAGATGCCTTGATGTGTTTTGTTTAAAAGTGTTTCAGAAATGTAGGTTGTCAAAGTCTACTTGCCATGAACTCCCTTTTTGCAAAGTTTTTCAAGAGTTTGTATTAGGATAGATTTTATTGTATTCAACAAGTGAATATGAGTTGAGTAATTTATGACTTCTCTCATATCTTCATTTGTTTGTCGTGGTTTTGTCACGGATTGCCAAAGGGGGAGATTGTTAGGACATATGTGGTTCAAGTGGTTTTTAACATATGTCATTATTTATGTAATTGGCTTATCCTTTGACAAAACACACTTTACTTATAATTGGGTAGATTTAGGATGTGTTTAATACTTCAAGAAACTGTGTTTCAAGATCAAGTGTTGAAGTCATCAAGTTTGTCCAAGAAACAAGCTGGAAAGTGCAAGTTACTAAAGCTCGACACGTAGTCTCGACACATGCATCTATCGAGTTTTAAGAAGTTGTTTTTGCCCTGAGGCTCGATAGCTTCTCGACAGATTCTCGACACCTCTATCTGTCGAGATTTATGGAAAATGGATTCTAAATTTTGTTTTGATTCCAATCCGTGAGTATGTCTTTGAGATTTCTTTTCTCCTAAACCTAGACATATAAAATGATTATTTTAAGGGCCGTCGAAGGAGGCACAAGTACACAAGTTGTACAAGTATTGAAAAATCCTTGTTCAAGCTATTTGTGATCCGAGACAAAGTTCATGCCCTAGTTCATCTTTCTTGTGAAGAAGTTGCTGTGTAATGTGCATCGTAGGGTTTTGTAACCGAGCATCTTCTTGATCTTTATCGTGTGAATGAATTGAAGAAATTTGTAGCTAATAACTCCCTTTCTAGTTGGTGAAATGAAGTCGCGTACTGGGATCCGCGCAATTGGTTAGTTACGTACGGAGAGCCATGCATCAAAAAGAGAAACTGTCACTACAGAACAAGTCCAATTAGGTATTGGGGTAAGGGTTCAACTGTAGGTTAGTAAGATACTTGGATTCCTTACTTGTAATCTCTTGTTGTGATAATAGTGGAGTTTCGGGAGTAGTGACCTTAAATCACCCGATGGGGTTTTTGCCGTCAGGTTTGCCCCATTCGTAAATAAATCACAGTATCAATTTTATTTTCGCTGCATACTTTAGATTATTGGTGATTTGTTTGTGCTACCACGTAATTTGCATGTTAACTTGATTAATTAAAAACTTGGTTAATTAATCAATTTTATTTATCACAAGGGGGTCAACGCGTTTGTGGCCTATCAGCTATAAAACGATCTCTGAGTTTACTTTAACATAATATTGAAACTTGTATGGCACCCAATGTTAATATATTTAGAGAGAATGGAGTGCCTGAGTCGAATATATTACTCTACTCCAAACGCAGCCAAGAGCATCCTTTGTCAATCCGATTCTGTTTTGAGAGTTGGAGGAGGAAATAAAGGAAATGGGATTCAATCCTTCGACAATGAAGTTTGCCAAGGCATTACTTGTGTTGTAGGCTATGAGCAAATTGACATGGGAAAGGAAGGTCAATGTTTATTAGAAATGGGGTTTATCTGGGGATGAGATATGTTTGGCGGTGTATAGCGGTGTTTGAGGACAAGATTATAAGGGTAATGGATTTTCTTGTCAACAAAATAGGGGTTTTGTTTTTCAAGCTTTGTTATCTAAAGGTTTGGTGAAGAAGGATGCTAAAATGCATTTATTGTTTGTGTGTCCTGAAAAAACATTTATGCAAAAGTTTGTTATGCCTCATAAGGAGGATGCTTCTGAGTTGTTGATGCTATACAAGGAAAAATTGGATTCTTAAAAATGAGAAAAGAAAGGACTTGTCGGATTACTTGCTTTAGTTGAGCTCCAAAATTGCAATTAATACACATTTTGTTTTTTGTTTTTTAATTTCTTATGTGAATTCTCTTTTATTTGTTGATCATTGAAGCTTGTGTTTCAGAACGTGATGCATAATCATCTGCTATGCTATTGTGATCTATTCTTGCTTTATATAGTCATAATCTGCAACTAGTTCCGTTGCTGAACTTTTGTGACTAAAATATGATTTTTACCTGTGGAACTTTTGTCGCTGAGTTTGATTTCTATCATCTTGTCACAGGAAAGGAATTTAGCTCACTTATACATGCTCTTTTTATGCAGTTGTTTTTTCTGATGGTGTTGTAGTGTTGGTGCATTCAACTACGAGACTGTGATATTGTTGGTTAAATTTGGTTCTATTAAGTATATATTGAAACTATGGTGAAGTCTCATATAACTAGCAGCATTTCGTTTAACATGTTTGGGAGCAAATCCCTAACACACCCCACACCCCCCCCCCCCCGCGGCATCTGTAGATTTGTTTTGTTGTTTTGACTTGCAGAACTCTTATATGGTGCCTATCTTGAATGTTTCATTTGTTTAGATGGCTACAAGAAAGAGCAGTACAAAGCGCATGGATTTCTTTTGATATAGAGAAGAAAAGATTATCTTAATGGCTCGAGTCAAAGCCATGAAGTGGACAAATCCTACAATTAGCTTTTCTTGGTGGTGAAAGTAAGTTGGCAACTTGGGAGTGGGTTTTGAATTTCTGGTTGCAGGTCACTAAATCTATCATGATGCTCATTGGGCCATCACTTTGACTTTTAATTGGACAGTTATTAATTACACTCCTTGCTAGAAATTGTGCAGTTAGACTTGTTGGCATTTGACACTTTGATTATTTGAACTCCATCTTTTATATACAGATAAATTTTATTATGAGTGTAAAATTCTTCACAAAATTAATATCGTCTTTGCTACAAAACTTTGTGTTCTACTTGAAATGATGCATAATGTTGAGATCCTCTTTGCAACAAAAATTTGTGTTTTCCTTGAAATGGTGCATGATGCAACTCAAACATGCCAAGCTGCCTTGAAATAGTATGAAATAAATTAGTATGGTAGCTCTTAGTAGAGATTTTTGTGTGACTGCTATGGGAGTTGATCTTGGTGTAGGGTGACATGCAAGAGACCAAGCCCAATAGGAATAAGTATGGGTTGAAGCTCTAGCCCAGTGCAATTTATTTGTAGAGGTGGCTTGTTAAAGTCAACCCATCGAGCCTTAATAGCCTTAATTGATGAATTTAATGAAAAAACAATATATGTGACAATAGTGAAGAAGAAAATAGTGGAAAGAACAAGTTGTATTATTCAAGCTTTCTCCTCGGGCCTGTCTGAGGAGAAAATTTTTTTATGATAGCAAGCCTCTTGGATTACACATTTCCCTATCCTTTTCTCTTTCATTTCTCTTTGTTTTTTTTTTTTTCAACCCCCATCTAGGAAGATCTTTCCTACTATATATAACTACTGGGATCACATCCTTGCTTTCCACTTGGAGGGTTGCTGATCCTTTCAAAGATACTGGTCCCATCTCTGCATTGTTGGTGGTGGTAGAGTAGGATGTAGGGTGTGGGAACATTAATGCGTGGCTAAGTTGGTGCAGGACATTAAATGTGGAGGTGATAGATGCTTTATCTAGAAGCTTCCTCCTTACGTTGCTTCCACGTCTCTACTTCCTTCCTCGATCTTCAATCACATACCCTTGGTAGTTCGTCTACAGTCTCCCGAGAAGTGTACATTCCCCAGGTTCCTCGGGTGGGTTGACTTCCTTAGCTTCTCTATTCGGATTATCCTTGTTATGCTGGGCTTGCGATAACGAGTAGTTGGGCCCAATCGTTTCCTTGATCCAAACCCACTTCGGTAATATCCATTTTTTAGGCCTATCCCCCCATAGGAAGAATTTTAGAAAATTTTATCTACAAGTAATTGTAACAATAATATGTATTTTAGTAAAAATTTTGTAGAAAATAAATGCGTTTGACAAAGAATCAAGGGTTTTTTTTGTTATAATTTTAATTATCATTTAATTCGTTATTTTCTCATCCACAATGAGAATGAAATTTTTTTCTTTTGCGTAAAGTACTATTTTAATCTCTAAAGTTTAGCCAAAGTTTTTTTTAGTTATTAAACTTTAAAAATTTCTTTTTTCATCATTTTACTTTGTAATTAGTTTTTTTTTTTAATGGTTTAGAGATAAAAATAGAGATGAAAAAAGTTATTTTTTTTTTCAATAGTTTAAGGAAGAAAAAAAAATTATTTAGAGTTTGATTAAGGACATAAATTAAAACATATTCAATTGGGGATGAAAGATGATTTTTTCAATAGTTTAGAGACAAAAAAAAAAAATTTTAATGTTTAAAAATGAAAAAGAAAACTTTAGTTAAGTTTAGAGACCAAAATAATATTTTATCCTTGAGTTTTTGAAAGAAAATAAATATTCATGGAATGAAGAATAAATAAAAATTGACAGAAAAAACATTTTAAACCATTTTTTTTAATAATGATATGTAACAAAATTTAATGGAGTCAACCTTAAGTGAGTAAACTCAGTAAAGTAACATTTTTTAAATCACAGATAAGTAACATGAAATTGAGTCTAACAATAGTGTGGGTAAACAGAATAATTGAACCGGATGTCTCTCTTGGTTTACTATCCTATATAATAACTAGACTTGTTATATGCGCTTTACGCATGCAATAATGCTCTTATTTATTTATTTATTGTTTAGTGTTATCTATACTACTATTTAAAAAGTTTCTTCTATTTGGATTCCTCATTTTTTAGTTTAAAAATGTCCATAGACTTCTATGTTTATGTAGTGGCAAAATTAAAGGATAATCTAGTGAAAAAGTAACTTTAAATCCACTATAAAAAATATGACCACTATCTTGTTAATTTTCAAATTGCTTTATCTATTTCTAAATTAAATTTTCAAAATAAAAATTATATATAAAATAAAAACACAGAGAATAATATTTAAAAATGAGATATAGATAATGTTCTAATGGAGAAGGTAAAGGAAAAAAAATTGTAAAACTTAGGAATATTAAATTACTCTTTTAACCAATTTATATTTTTTAATTTAAAATTATTTAACTAAAAGTTAGAGGTATTTTAGAAATTTTAATAATTTGTGTGAGAGTATTTTAATAAGAAAAATGTTGAAAACTAATAAAAAAAATACTATTATTAATAGTATAGATATAAAATAATATAATAAAATAATAATAATAATAATAATAGGATTTTGTAATAATTAATTAATTTTAGAAATATTTTCTCGAGGATTAAAAATGTATTGACAATTTTTTTTATTTCTGATAAAATGTTTTAGAAAATGGATTGTTTAATATGTGTCCTAAAGGCACATATTAACCGGACCCATAATAATAAGAGAAAGATGTCATATCTATAATATTTTTACAACATTTTCACAACAAATCACATATAGTTAGTTGTTATTAGTTCAAATTTGTACCTAACATGAAGATTACTTTTTTATCCCAACAATAACAATCAGTAACAACCTGCTACTTAGGATTTGTTGTAAAAATATTGTGAAAATATTGTGAAGATATCATTTCTCTAATAATAATAATAATAATAATAATAGGAATTAAAAAAATAAAGTAGAAAATTCAAAATTGTATTTAAAAATACAAAAACCGGGGTGACAGATCCGTTAAACCCCTCTGCAACCAGACCCGAGGGTTTTCTTCCTTCCCATTTCTACTGAAGTCACAGAAGATTTTGCCTCCTCGGAAGAATAGGTGAGTTCCTTCTCTCACTCTTTGAATTCAATTTTCAAAACCCATGTTTTATCATTTCTGCAAAACCATTGTAAATGGTGGGAAACACATTAGTAGATCTCCACCACCAATTCACAAACTGGGTTTTCTTCAAAACCCAGCTTTATCTTTATCTTTATCTTTGAAACACTCCAGCTCGACCACTACAAAAAATCAACAACCATTTTCAGTCTCATACCTTATAAACACGCTTGGGTTCTCACAAGAAGCTGCTGTATCAGCTTCCAGATATGTTCATTTCGAAACCCCAGAGAAAGCAGAATCTGTGGTTAGTTTTTTCAAGAACCATGGGTTCTCTCAAACCCAGATCTCGAAACTCGTTAGAAGATTCCCATCAGTGCTTTCATCTGATCCTGACAAAACCCTTTTGCCCAAAATTGACTTCTTTTCCTCTAAAGGCATTCGTAGCCCTGACCTCGCAAAAATATTCTCTGGGCACCCTTTTCTTTTTCAATCGAGCTTAGAGAAACAAATTATCCCTTCCTTTGATTTTTATAAAAATTTGCTTCAATCTGAGGCTAAGACCCTTGAAGCTATAATACGATTTCCGGGTATTCTTCAACGAAATATTGAAACTTGTGTGGCACCCAATATTAATATATTTCGAGAGAATGGAGTGTCTGAGTCGAATATTATTACTCTACTTCGATGCCAGCCTAATGCATTTACCATCAACCCTGTTCGGTTTAGAGAGATTGTGGAGGAAGTAAAGGAAAGGGGATTCAATCCTTCGAGGTTGAAGTTTGCTCTGGCAGTATTTACATTGCGGGCTATGAGCAAATCAACATGGGAAAGGAAGGTCGATGTTTATAAGAAATGGGGTTGGTCTGAAGATGAGATTTCTTTGGCATTTAGAAGGCACCAGTGGTGTATGATGGCGTCTGAGGATAAGATTATGAGGGTAATGGATTTTTTTGTCAACAATATGGGTATGGAGTCGTCCCTCCTTATCAAAAGCCCTGAACTTGTTAATTACAGCTTGGAAAAGAGATTGATTCCTAGGGGTTTGGTTTTTCAAGTTTTGCTATCAAAAGGTTTGGTGAAGAAGGATTTCAAAATGCATACATTGTTTAAGTGTCCTGAAAAGGCATTTCTGCAGAAGTTTGTTATGCCTCATAAGGAGGAAGCTTCTGAGCTGTCAAAGTTATACAAGGAAAAATTGGCTTCTTCGAAATGAGAAGAGAATGGCCTTGTTGGATTACATGCTTAGTTGCTCTCCAAGATTACAATTAATCCATAACTACTTTTTAGTTTGTTTTTGTTAATTTAAATTTCTTATGTGCATTCTCTTTTATTTGTTGACCATTGAAGCATGAGTTTCAGAACGTGATGTGTAGTGATCTGCTATGCTATTGCAATATATTCATGCCTTATTCGTAGGCATTACTCTGCAGCTAATTCAATTTCTGAACTTTTGTAACTAAAATAAGATTTTATCTGTGGAACTTTTGTCACTGAAATTTTGATTTCTATCATCTTGTTGCCATAAGGAAGGCATTTAATTGTGAGACTGATATTGTTGGTTCAATTTGGTTATATTGAGTATATGTTGAAACTATGGTGAGTTAGTGAAGTCTCAATGTCTCTTATATTGTGTGCATTTGGATATACCTATTCCTAGCAGCACTCTGTTTAACATGCTTGTGATGAAATTCTCTCAGGATTTGCAGAATTTTTATGGTGTTTTAATTTGCAGAGCTCTCGCATGGTGCCTATCTTGAATGCATCACTTGTTCAGATGGCTACAAGAAAGAGCAGCACAAAGCGCTTACAGGGAAGAAAAAAATTGCAAAAATAATATCTTAGATTCTTAATGGTTCGAGTCAAAACCATGTCAGCCAAGTGGACAAATCTCACAATTAGCTTTCTTGGGGGTGAAAGTAAGTTGGGAGAGGTTTTTGAATTTCTGTTTGCATGTCACTAAATCTGTTGAGGCCTATTTGGGCCATGTTGTGCTATCACAACTAGCTCTGACTTTCAATTGGACAGTTGTTAGTTACACTTCTTGCTAGGATTTCTGCAGTTAGGCTAGTTGACATTTGGTACTTTGATTATTTGAACTTCGTCTTTTATATACAGTTAAATTTTATTACTCAGTGAAAAATTCTGCAGCGAAATTGAGATCCTCTTGGCGACAAAACTGTGTCTTTTACTTGAAATGGTGCATAATGCAACTCAAACATGCCAACCTGCCTTGATCAACAAAAACAACAATAGAGCTTTAATCCCAAAATTTTTGGGGTTGATTATGGATTCTTGACAAATTAGTTAGGTTTAGCCACATGTGTTCTTTTTCTCTATTCCATTGTATCTAAAGGCATTCTCTTTGTTGTTTCCCTAATTTACATGCCATTCTTTTTTATAACCACTCATTTTATTTTTGGCATTTCTTTAACATTTCGTATTTTTTATATTTTTCTCTCTCAACTTGGACCAAATTAATTTTTCTTACTCGTTCATTTATTACTCCTATTTGAACATGATCAAACCATCTTAAGCGACTTTCCCTCGTTTTCATCAATAGGGGCAACCCCTATCTTTAAGTTTCTTGTTTTGAATCCTATCTTTTTGTGTAATTTCTTTTATTCATCTTTTCATTTTCATTTTAGCTACACTCATTTTATAAATATACTGCCTTTGAATAGCTCAACATTTGGTACAATACTCATTTTATAAATATTTGTATAACATTTGCATACAAATCTCCATTTCATGTGGGAGTGAGTTCCACACTTATGATGTATACCTTTATATGAAAAGGATATTGCATATAATTGTTACGCATAATAATAAATTGGACTTTGTTGGGGGTGGGTAGAAGGTTAGGTCAAGACAATGAAAAAAGAAGAAAAAGATGATGAAGGTGGATTTTAAAATAATTGGTTATGTTTAAAAAATAAATAAATAAAATTATATAGTGTTTTGGTAGATGTATCAATAGTCTACTTGATAAAACCATGAGATGAAATTGAAAAAATCAACTTGTAAAATTTAGAGGGTGTCATTTATAGTTTTTATTTTATTTTAATATATATACTTTTTTTTTAAAAAAATTAATCCAATCTCTCTGTCTCGTACACTCAAATCCATCAAACCCCAACCCCTAAACAAAAACAATCGGCCACCTTTTTTTATGTTCAGAATCGATTAGCAATATTTTTGCTATTTTACTATTTGGATTTCGGTGTGCAATTAAATCTAATTTTTTATTCCGATTGGATCTACAGCTAACTCAACGGTAGAGTACTCGGCTTTTAAGTGCGACTGGCAATTTTTACACATTTGTATGAAGCAACGTCTTCGTCGATACTATCTCTAGAGCTTGTAAGACCGCGACTGATCCTCAAAGGAATGAATGGAAAAAGCAGCATGTCGTATCAATGTGGAATTCTGAGATTCAAGAAAACCCATAAAAAACTCTCTGCACCTCTTAATTATACTCAAAATAAGCTGATTAATATTTTGCTAAAAGTAATATAGCAAAAAGGGAAGGGGAAAAAAAAAATAAAAGCTAAAAGTTAGCTTATAATCCAATCCCAAACGGACAATGATGTCACTTGTAAGGACACAAAGTTGGCCTTAGGCCTAAACGCGTAGCCGGGCCGGCCCAAGTGGCCTTTACAATAGAATTTGTAGAGAATTGGCTTAAAGCCTAAACTTCTTGGAGTTTCAGGAGGCTATGAAGTAAGGACTAAGTCCACTTCTCGCATGTAGCGGGCCGATGGAGTGGTCTTTTTCTCTCCTCGGACGTGAGCCGAGGAGCTTATACACTGGCTGCCCTTCTGTTCTTTGGAAGAGAGAGAGAGTGAGCCTTCTTCTTTCCTGGGAGAAAATCCGATCCCCCTTCCTTTGGTCTATCCTCCCTCATTTATACTTCCCATCCCTGATTCTCATCTGTCTTTTCCCTGAAAACGCTCCCCAATCCCTATAAGGCTGTCCACCGTCCTCTCAGAAGTTATTTCTCCATTAATGCGGCCAGGCGGGTAGGTGAAAGGCCTTTAATGCGGTGGCAGTAGCTTTATGCAGGGCGCGTCCCTGCTGTCTCCCTCTTCGGCGTCTCGTTAAGGCCTGGGATGACTCGCCAAGCTTTAGGAGCTCTTCCCTGGACGTCGTGCTACCCCCTTCTGTCCCTGACACGTGTGTTCGAGGAGACCATCTCCTCGGATCCTCATCCAACTGGCCGGAGATATGGTCAGCGGGCCTTTGGGCCCCAGTTTTAGGAGGCCTTATCTACGACTCACGGCCCCTTTGGCGGAGTCCACGTCCTCGGACAAGGCCCCAGGCCCACATGGTGTTTTGACGCTTTTACCCCCCACAATAGCCCACCAAAAAGTCGTTTGACTCCGATCCGAGGAGGTAGATGGGTTTTTGATCCACGAATCTTTCCCCCACGTGACATATAAATTGTCACACGTGCGGAGCCCGCCCGCGCCTTCTAGGCGAGTCTTTGACGCTTCTGGGCGAGTCTTTGGCAGAGTCCACGTCCTCGGACAAGGCCCTAGGCCTACACGGTGTTTTGACGTTTTTACCCCCCACAATAGCCCCTCAAAAAGTCATTTGACTCCGATCTGAGGAGGTAGATGGGTTTTTGATCCACGAATCTTTCCCCCACGTGACATTTAAATTGTAACACGTGCGGAGCCCGCCCGCGCCTTCTGGGCGAGTCTTTGACGCTTCGTTATACACAACGCCTGCATTAATTGCACTGAGTAACTCCCTGTCGTGCACGTTCAACGGTGAGATGGGGATCTAGCGGCTTGGATTCGTCCTCGAAAATTTGAGCGGGATGTTTCCCACGAACCGCCGCTCCCCAATCATATAAAACGCTTCGGTAGTCGCGACGCTCTCCATTTCTTCCAAAAAGCAAACTTATCGCAGAGCTATCCAATCTCTCACTCTCTCTCTTAAGAAGTTCCCAAAGTACGCACGTTTTCTTCCTCTGTAAGTTTCTCTTCTTCCCAACTCTTTCCCCCTTAGTTACCAGCTTTCCCTTCCCTTCTTCGCGAATCTTTGTCTCGAGCCTATATTCCATGGGTAGGTTTAAGTGTTTAGTGGATACGGCCTCCAGCATGGAGGGATTCCGGGCTAAGTATCGCATCCCTTCGGATGTGGATCTGAAATACTGTCCCCCCGAGGCCGTAGCAGACTCTAGGAAAGCGGGGCAGGTCGTCATCCCGATAATCGCCTTCCTAGAGGGTAGGATGACATTCCCCATGAAGGACGTGACTAGGGAGTACCTCCGTAACCATAGATTATGTCCAAACTAGTGTACACCCAACGTCTTTAGGATTTTAGGCTGCGTCGATGCTCTGAATGAGCAAATGGGCCTTCACCTCACGTGGCACGACGTTGTCTACATGTACAAGTGCCACCGGATGAAAGACGCAGGCTATTACCTCAAATCGAGGTCTAGCGCAGTCCGGCTCATCTCTTGTCTGCCCAAGTCTAATAAAGGCATGAAAGACGATTATCTCATCGCCACCGGGAGGTGGCATGACGGCCTCCATTGCCCAGTGAGGGAGGGACACCTAGGTGTGATTCCCTAGGACTTAGGACTTTTTATTTATGCAGTTTTCCCCTTTTCAATTCCCTTGGTAGTTTCGCTGTCACTTGATGTTTTCTTCATTTGATTCACTGCGAGTGCCTAACCATGTTCGATTCCTCTGCTCTCTTTCCTGCAGATAAGCAGCATACGTCTCCTCGTTTGGGGGACGTCAACATCTCGGACCTCAACAAGGTTTTGAGATCCGAGGTTTTCGTGAACGCCGACTTGCAGATGAGGGCTGCCCACCTTATATTGGGGTACGAACCCATCTCCAAGGTCTTTGGCGAGGTCGACGACGCTATTCTCGCCGGCCACCGGAGGTGATCGCGGATAGACGTACGCTATCCAGAGTTTCTCGCCCCCCGTGCTCTGCCAGACGTGCCCTCCACCATCCTGTACGGCCAACCTGTTGAAGCCATCCCTTTGGCCTCATAGCAAGAGGACCAGATCGTCTGAGAAGAGTCCGCGACTTCCCCTTCATCCCTAGGCAACGAGATTGACAGGTTCCGCCTAGAGGAGGCAGAGAGACCGTTGGGGAGCCACGTGGTTAACACTTCGGACGAGGAAGAGGGAACCTCGGACAGGAACTCCGGCATCGCGGGGTTGGTTATTGCCCAACCAGAGGACTCTTCCGAAGCAGATGACGACATGATGTCTTTACGAGATCTCTTCGCCAGGAAGGGGGGGTCCCAGCCTCCAAGGGTGATGCCTTTGGGTCCCGGCCGAGGATGCTCCCACCTCCGCCTCCCCCTCCCTCCGACCTACTCCCTCCTTCTCCCAACGTTCCAAAGAAAAGGAGGAACGAGAATGAGGAGGCAGACAGAGAGAGGGAGAAGAAGCAGAAGCACTAGAGGCAGCTGTAGCAGCAACAGCAACAGCAACAGCAGCAGGTTGCCAAAGGCGGCGGGCGAGCCTCGTCCGTCGAGAGTTGGGAGATCCGCGGGCTGGCCGAGGTCTGCCGAGGGGAGTCTTACTGGTCCCCCGCTCTGGAGGTGGACGGAGCTCCAGTGTCCCTCCAGGCGAGCATTAGGGACTTTCAGAGAGGTCACGCCTCCCACGTGGCCAACGCCTTGGAGCAGCCCCTCCTCTTGCCTAGGGATATGGAGGACCTGGGGAGGATGGGTCGGACGCGCCTCTTCCTCTCACTCAAGAGGAACTTGGGTTTGGTAAGTACCAAACGTTTGGTTTACTGTTGTCATCACAGTTCGCATGCGCGCTAACTTTAGTTTAACATGCTTCTGTTGGAATCCTTTTCGCAGGCCATCCAGGAGGCCTTCGCTGCCAACGCGATGGTGGATCACTACCAAAACCAGGTCGGCGCTGAGCAGGCGGCCAAGGCAGAGGTTGAGAGAGAGCTGACTCGCGCTGAGGCAGAGAAGATCGACCTGGCCATCAAGCTAGCCTCGGAGCAGAATGAGAGGAAAAGTCTTGACACGGGGCTAAAGACGGCCACGGCGCAGGCTCAGGCCCAACGCAAGCTCCTACAGCAAAGGGACGAGGCCTTGGCCAAGGCGGGGCAAGAGGTCTCCAACCTAAGGAAGGAGCTTGCACAGGCCCAAGAAGCGGCTTGCACCATCAGGGAGACGGTGGAGGCTGCTACCAGGGCCGCTTTCAATGAGGGGGTCGAGGCGACCGAGAACCGCCTGACCGAGGAGTTAGGCGATCTGTGCAGGGAGTACTGCCAGCAGGTTTGGGCCAAGGCCCTAAATGCTGCGGGAGTCCCTGCCGGCTCTGAGTTGAGGGCAGCCGAGAAGGTCTGGTATCCCGAGGTTATCAGGCTCGTCGAAGACGCTCCTTTAACCCTGGTCGCCCCCGAGATCACGGCCCCAACGCTGCCCCACTCCTCGCAGGAGCAAGTCCCGCCCCCCGAAGAGGTTGTCGACCCTAAAGAGGGGTCGGGCGAGCCAATCGGCCAAGCCCTGCCTCAGCCTAAGCCGAAGGACAAGGGAAAGCAGGTCCAAGACCCGTCCGAGGTCGCGGCAGAAGAAGCAGAAGGTCAAGCTAAAGAGACCTACTCTAAGCCGGCAAAGGAACCCCCATTGAAGATCAAGGGGTAGGCGGACTCGGGCTCCCTTCGTCACTTCGCGCAGACTTTCGCTCTCGTCGGCTATTTTTGTGTAGATTTTTGCATTTTTCCTTGTACTTCCTTATTTTAGCTTTGTTTCGAACAGCTATCATTTATGAATTTCATTATCTTACCTTTATAGCGCAACTCCTTGATGCATTATGTTTATTGTGGTATTGCTTGTATTCTTGCGCCATGCGTTGCATGTGAATGCTAGGTAACTCAATATCCAAGGCGGTAGCTTAGTGCCCATGGGCGTGTTCGAACTTAGGGTAGGCGCGACCTTACTATGAAGTCATTTCAACCTTTGGTTAGACTGCGTGTAGGTCTCTTAGTTTAAAATGGGTAGTATGTTAATTCCTCCCAAGTCAGGAGGTCTGAGGGCCTAACCCCGAGGGCCTAGCGTAGCTTAAGTTGATACCCACGCTCAATGAAAATCGGACTGTGTGTTAATAAGGATTCAAACTATGTTAAATTTTCCCAAGTCAGAAGGTCCGAAGACCTGGCTTAGCCAAGGTTGACATAAGCACTTAAAACAAATTGAACGTGTTAAATTTTCCTAAGGCAGAAGGTCCGAGGACCTGGCTTAGCCAAGGTTGACATTAACACTTAAAACGAACCAAACAAATTGAACAATGTGTTAAATTTTTCCAAGGCAGAAGGTCCGAGGACCTGGCTTAGCCGAGGTTGACATAAACACTTAAAACAAACCGAACAACGTATTAAATTTTTCCAAGGCAGAAGGTCCGAGGACCTGGCTTAGCCAAGGTTGACATTAACACTTAAAACAAATCGAATAACATGTTAAATTTTCCCAAGGCAGAAGGTCCGAGGACCTGGCTTAACCGAGGTTGACACTAACACTTAAAACGAATTGAATAATGTGTTAAATTTATACAAGGTAGAAGGTCCGAGGACCTGGCTTAACCGAGGTTGACATTAACACTTAAAACGAATTGAATAATGTGTTAAATTTTCCCAAGGCAGAAGGTCCGAGGACCTGGCTTAGCTGAGGTTGACATAAACACTTAAAACGAATCGAACAACGTGTTAAATTTTTCCAAGGCAGAAGGTCCGAGGACCTGGCTTAGCTAAGGTTGACATTAACACTTAAAACGAACCGAACAATGTGTTAAATTTTCCCAAGGCAGAAGGTCCGAAAATCTGGCTTAGCCGAGGTTGACATTAACACTTAAAACAAATCGAACAAAGTGTTAAATTTTCCCAAGGCAGAAGGTCCGAGGACCTGGCTTAGCCGAGGTTGACACTAACACTTAAAACGAATTGAATAATGTGTTAAATTTTCCCAAGGCAGAAGGTCCGAGGACTTGGCTTAGCCGAGGTTGACATAAACACTTAAAACAAATCGAACAACGTGTTAAATTTTTCCAAGGCAGAAGGTCCGAGGACTTGGCTTAGCCAAAGTTGACATTAACACTTAAAACGAACCGAACAACGTGTTAAATTTTCCCAAAGCAGAAGGTCCGAGGACCTGGCTTAGCCGAGGTTGACATAAATACTTAAAACAAATCGAACGTGTTAAATTTTCCCAAGGCAGAAGGTCCGAGGACCTGGATTAGCCAAGGTTGACATTAACACTTAAAACAAATCGAACAACGTGTTAAATTTTCCCAAGGTAGAAGGTCCGAGGACCTGGCTCAGCCGAGGTTGACACTAACACTTAAAATGAATTGAATAATGTGTTAAATTTTCTCAAGGCAGAAGGTCTGAGGACCTGGCTTAGCCGAGGTTGACATTAACACTTAAAACGAATTGAATAATGTGTTAAATTTTTCCAAGGCAGAAGGTCCGAGGACCTAGCTTAACCGAGGTTGACATAAACACTTAAAACAAATCGAACAACGTGTTAAATTTTCCCAAGGTAGAAGGTCCGAGGACTTGGCTTAGCCGAGGTTGACATTAACACTTAAAACGAACCGAACAATGTGTTAAATTTTCCCAAGGCAGAAGGTTCGAGGACCTGGCTTAGCTGAGGTTGACATTAACACTTAAAACGAATTGAATAATGTGTTAAATTTTCTCAAGATAGAAGGTTCGAGGACCTGGCTTAGCTGAGGTTGACATTAACACTTAAAACGAATTGAATAATGTGTTAAATTTTTTCAAGGCAGAAGGCCCGAGGACCTGGCTTAGCCGAGGTTGACACTAACACTTAAAACGAATCGAACAATGTGTTAAATTTTCCCAAGGCAGAAGGTCTAAGGACCTGGCTTAGCCAAGGTTGACAATAACACCTAATAAAAATTGAATAATGTGTTAAATTTTCCCAAGGCAGAAGGTCTGAGGACCTAGCTTAGCCAAGGTTGATATTAATACTTAATAAATAAATAGGCGACCGAGGCTAACATAGCGACAATTACCATGATACAATAAAATCCGAATACAGGGCGCTCACGCTTTTCATTAGTAATAGTACCTTCGGAGATTATTTACATTCCAGGGTCGTTTTACAAGTTTGTTTTCCAAGTCGGCGAGATAATATGACCCTATACCGGCCACTGAGGTGATACGATAGGGCCCCTCCCAGTTTGGTCCTAATTTTCCCCACGATGGGTCCCTAGTAGTCCCAACGACTTTCTTCAAAACTAGGTCTCTCGGGGCGAGAGGCCTGGACTGTACGCGGGCGTCGTACCCCTACTTGAGCTTCTGCTGGTAGTAAGCTAGCCTGACCATAGCGCTTTCCCGTCTTTCTTCCACCAAGTCCATCCCCTTTAGCAGCATGTCGTCATTAGCGTCTGAGGTGAAAGACTACGCCCTCATCGTCAGGAACCTCATCTCCACTGGGATCACGGCCTCGGCGCCATACGTCATCGCAAAAGGGGTCTCCCCCGTGGACCTTCGCGGTGTGGTTCTGTAAGTCCACAGCACGTGTGGTACCTCATCCACCTATCTGCCCTTCGCATTATCCAGCCTTTTCTTGAGTCCATTGACTATCGACTTATTGACTACTTCGGCTTGCCCGTTCCCCTACGGGTAGGCTGGAGTGGAATACCTGTTTGTGATGCCGAAGTCCTCGCAATACTTCCTAAAGGCCTTGCTGTCGAACTACAGTTTGTTGTCCGAGACAAGAGTATGCGGGATCCCAAATCTGGTGATGATGTTCTTCCAGATGAATCTTTTTGCGTCCACGTCCCTGATATTCGAGAGTGGCTCGGCCTCCACCCACTTAGTGAAATAGTCTGTCCCAACGAGCAGCCACCGCTTGTTGCCCGCCGCCCTCGGAAACGGTCCCATTATGTCCAAGCTCTACTGCGCAAACGGCCAGGGGCTGGCCAATGGATTGAGAACTTCACCGGGCTGGTGAATGTTGGGGGCGAACCTCTAACATTGATCGCATTTCCTAGCGTACTCCTGCGCCTCTCTTTGCATGTTTGGCCACCAGTACCCCTGGGTGAGGGCCCTATGAGCCAGTGACCTTCCGCCCGTGTGACTACTGCAAATGCCTTCATGCAACTCCTCCAAGAGCTATTCTTTTTCTTCCGGGTGCACACACAGTAGGTAGGGCCCTGAAAATGAGCGTTTATACAGTTTCTCGTCCTTGGATAGCCAGAACCGAGGAGCCTTCCTACGGATCTTGTAGGCCTCGGACTTCTCCTCCGGCAGTGTGTCGTGTTTAAGGAAGGACACGATGGGGTCCATCCAACTGGGTTTTGTTCTGCCCTGTTGGACCCGGATGGCCTGACATCCCGGACTGGCTGGCCTAAGTAGGTCCTCAACAAGAATGACCCGCGGAAGGCCCTGTGCCGAGGAGGTTGCGAGAGTGGCCAGCAAATCTGCGTGAATGTTTCCGCTCCTGGAGATATGCGACAGGGCAAAAGATTCGAACTTGGCCTGCAAGTGCTTGGCGCGGGCCAAATACTCTCGCATCCTCGGTTCCCTAGCCTCCAACATCCCTTCCACTTGGCCAACCACCAACTGCAAGTCTGAGAACGCTCGAACTGCCTTTCCCCCCATTTTTCGAATCATGTCCATTCCCACCAACAAGGCTTCGTACTCGGCCTCATTATTGGTAGCTAGGAATGCTATCCTCAGAGACTTTTCAATGACGACCCCATCCGGAGATATCAAGACTATCCCTGCGCCTGAACCTCTCTGGTTGGAGGCTCCGTCTACATAAACTTCCCACTCTGGAGGCTTCTCGCACGAGACTAAGCCGACTTGCTTTCCCCCCGAGCCACTTCCCCTAGGCCTTCCTCCAGGGAAGGCTCGGTGAACTCCGCCACTAGGTCGGCCAGGACTTGCCCCTTCACAGATGCACGAGGCAGGTACTTGATGTCAAAGGCCCCCAAAAAGGTTCCCCATTTGGCGATTCTGCTGGAATAGTCGGCACTCCGTAGCACGGACTTGAGCGGGAGTTGGGTCAGCACGACGACCGTATGAGATTGAAAATAGTGTGGGAGCCGGCGCGTCGCGTGTACTATGGCCAGAACCGCCTTTTCCAATGGCAAATAACGGATCTCGGCCTCCTGCAGGGACTTGCTCATGTAATAGACCGGTCTCTGTATACTATCGTCGTCCCGTATCAGAACCAGGCTAACGGCATGGGTGGCCACCGCAAGGTACGCAAACAGGACCTTATCTAGATCAGGGCGGGACATGACTTGTGGCCGAGATAGGTATTCTTTCAACTGCTGGAAGGCCAAGGAGCACTCCTCGATCCATTCAAATCCCTTCCATTTGTTCAGTAGCTGGAAGAAGGGTCAGCACCTGTTCGCAGATCGGGAGATGAACCTACTGAGGGCAGCCGTCATTCCGGCCAGCTTCTGGACCTCCTTCGGGTTTCGAGGCGGTTGTAGGTTATAGATTGCGGAGATCTGTTCGGGGTTGGCCTCAATACCCCTGTGAGTAAGCATGTAGCCCAGGAATTTGCCAGACCCTACACCGAAGGAGCATTTGGAGGCATTCCGTCGTAACTTATGCTTTCGCAAAGTCTGGAACGTGCTATCCAGGTCGGCCACATGGTCCGATACGGCCTTGCTCTTCACAACCATGTCGTCTACATATACCTCGACGGTTTTTCCCAATTGTACCTCGAACATCCGGGTCATCATCCTCTGATAGGTAGCCCCTGCGTTTTTCAGACCGAAGGGCATCACATTATAATGGTAGTTGCCGGTGGGGGTCACGAAAGCGGTTTTCTCCTGGTCCTCTAAAGCTAAAGGTATCTGGTGGTACCCGTGAAAGGCGTCCAGGAAACTCATACGAGGGTGGCCGACCGTCGCATCTACCAGTTGATCTATGCGGGGTATCGGGAACGGGTCTTTGGGACAGGCTTTGTTGAGGTCCGTGAAGTCTACGCACACTCTCCACTTCCCACTTTTCTTCTTCACCACGACTGTGTGCGCCAACTATTCGGGATAGAACACTTCCTTGATAGCCCCAGCCCTCTTGAGCTTGATGACTTCCTCCTTCACGGCCTCGGAGTGCTCTGCGAAAGAGCACCGAGGAGGTTACTTCTTCGGTACTGCTGCCAAGTTAACGTTCAGGTGGTGGCATATGAAGTTTGGGGCAATTCCAGGCATTTCATGCTCATCCCATGCAAACACGTCGAGGTTCCCTCTCAAGAACGCAACCAACTCTTCCCTTTCTTTGGTCGGCAGCTGAGCCCCAATCTGGAAGAACCTCTCTGAGTCGTTTTCCATGAGAACCCTGTCTAACTCCTCACACGCGGGCTCCTCTGCCACTATCCCTCCAGTGGTGGCAGAAGAGGCTAATTGCTATAAGGTCGGAGCAGCCGGAGCCGAGGGTTCGGGGTCCAGCCTGCGCAAAACTGCGGCAGTCAGGCACTGTCTCGCTGCGGACTAACTCCCCATAATTTACTTGACTTGGCCGCCGAAAGGGAATTTCACCTTGGCGTGGAGAGTGGAGGAGACAGCCCCTAGGGCGTGCAGCCAAGGTCTCCCCACAATGGCCGTGTAAGGGGAGTAGGCGTCCACCATGATGAAGTCCACTTCTACCACTGCCGGACCTGACTGTACAGGCAACCTAATTTGCCTCTTGGGGATCACTACCTTTCCCTCGAAGCTTATGAGTGGCGAGTCGTACGTCGAGGGGTCCTCTTCCCTCAGATTTAGCCCCTTGTACAGGTCGGGGTACATGATGTTTGCGCCGTTTCCTTGGTCCACCATTACCCTCTTTACATCGTAACTTCCGATCCTCAGCATTATGACTAGGGCGTCATCGTGGGGCTGGATGGTCCCTTCCTTGTCTGCATCCGAGAAGGCCAGTGTGGGCGGCTCATTGCCCTTAATCCTTTTCAGCTCGGAGCTAGAGCCCTCAGCATGGGCTCGCGCCACAGTCAGCACCCTGGACGGGCACGAGCCGGTCCTTCCAGGTGCAGCGAGAATGACGTTGATAGTTCCCAGAGGAGGCCTCGGGGCATGGTGGCCCTAGCTTGCCAGCCCAGGGTGTTCTCTCTGCCCCTCGTGCTGGTGCACGAACTGTCTCAACTTTCCAACTGTTCTAGGTAGTACCGTAAGCTCTTGCAGTTCTCAGTCGTATGGCCATTCTTTTGATGGTACTGGCAGTGGAGGTTCTGGTTACGCTTTGCAGGATCATCTATCATTTTGCTGGGCCATCTGAAGTAGGGCTCATGGCGGATTTTCTCAAACACCCGTTGTATGGGTTCGCAGAACATAACGTCGGCCATCTGCACTGTCGTCCGACGAGGTTGCCCGACGAACTCCCTCCTCGGCCCACTGTTGCTGTATCTGTTCGACCTGAAATCCCTCCTCTCTTGAGGGATAACCTTTGCCCTAGCCTTCACCTGTAATTGATCCTCCTCCACCCGCGTGTACTCGTCGATGCGGTCCATAAGCCGACGCACGCTCTTGACAGGCCTTCTGGTCAGTGACTTCCTTAGGTCGTGCTCGTTTGGAAGGCCGACCTTGAAGGTGCTTATGGCGACTTCGTTGAAGTCCCCATCGATCTCGTTGTACATCTCCCAATATCTGTCGGTATACGCCCTGAGGGTCTCTCCCTCTCTTATGGCCATGGACAACAGTGAATCCAGAGGCCGAGGGACCTTGCTGCATGTGATGAACCGCGAGCCGAACGCCCTGGTGAGCTCCGCGAAGGAATCGACAGAGCTCGCCTTCAGGCTGTTGAACCATCTCATTGCAACAGGTTCCAGGCTGGAAGGGAAGACCTTGCACATCAAGGTCTCATTCTTCGAGTGCACCGCCATCCTCTGGCTGAAGTGGCTCACATGTTCTACTGGGTCCGTCCTTCCGTTGTAAATTATGAAGGTTGGCTGGGTGAACCGCCTTGGAAGTTTTCCCTTCTCAATCCTCCAGGTGAAGGGTGACTTGGAAATCTGGTGGAGTGCCTTGCTCAGGGCATTGTTGGCCAGGCCTCTGGAGGACGTCCTCTTATCCTTAGGTTGGCGACGGTGTTCGTCCTCCAGGGAGGAGGACTCGCTAGGGGGGTCCTCGACCTGGAACTGTCGGAGCTACTGCTAGCATCCGCTGAGGAATGGTCTGAAGGGGAGGGCGTGCGCCTTCGTTTCTCCCGGCGCAGCTTCCTTCTCAAATGGTCGATCTCCCTTTGCAGGGTCTCAACGCTTTTTTCGCGGGAGGTTCTACTTCCATCGCGTGCATGGCTCCTCCCACGCGTACATTCTGTGCGCGCACTGGCTTCGCGCTCTCTCTCCCGCTCCAACCGCACAAATTGGTCCTCGTGCTGGGACCCCCTAGACTCCGCATGACGTGAACCCGAACCTTCCATGATACCTCCAATCCCTTTTCGTCAAGGCTTCCCACAGATGGCGCCAATTGTAAGGACACAAAGTTGGCCTTGGGCCCAAACGCGTAGCCGGGCCGGCCCAAGTGACCTTTATAATAGAATTTGTAGAGAATGGGCATAAAGCCTAGAATTCTTGGGGCTTCAGGAGGCTATGAGGTAAGGACTAAGTCCACTTCTCGCATGTAGCGGGCCGATGGAGTGGTCTTTTCTCTCCTCGGACGTGAGCCGAGGAGCTTATACACTGGCTGCCCTTCTGTTCTTTGGGGGTGAGAGAGAGAGTGAGCCTTCTTCTTTCCTGGGAGAAAATTCGATCCCCCTTCCTTTGGTCTATCCTCCCCCATTTATACTTCCCATCCCTGGTTCCCATCTGTCTTTTTCTTGAAAACGCTCCCTAATGCCTATAAGGCGGTGGCAGTAGCTTTATGCAGGGCGCGTCCCTGCTGTCTCCCTCCTCGGCGTCTCGTTAAGGCCTGGGATGACTCGCCAAGCTTTAGGAGCTCTTCCCTGGACGTCATGCTACCCCCTCCTGTCCCTGACACGTGTGTCCGAGGAGACCATCTCTTCGGATCCTCATCCAACTGGCTGGAGATATGGTCGGCAGGCCTTTGGGCTCCATTTTTAGAAGGCCCTATCTACGACTCATGGCCCCTTTGGCGGAGTCCACGTCCTCGGACAAGGCCCTAGGCCCACACGGTGTTTTGACGCTTTTACCCCCCACATCACTCATGGTTGTAAGCTATATATATATATATATATATATATATATATATTTATTACAAGTAAATAACTATTTTTTTTTTTTTTTAAGTTTCACCGATCACAAAAATTCTTTAGGCCCCGCATGCTTTATTTCAATAGTATATATTAGTCTCTCAAGTCTCAACATGTGCCCTTCCAGAATTTCTTATTTTTTTAGATAGAAAATATTTCTTAATTTTATGAAATTTGAATTTTTTTTACCTTTACATTATACAACATTTTATATCGAGAATGTTGTTTTCTTTTTTATGTGATTTTATGTGGGAACAAAATTTTTTGAGTAATTAAAATTTTTCCTGTTTATGCTTGTTTTTAATTTGGCCCAGTTGTTTTGCTGAATCATTGTCAATCAAAATTCTCTAATAGTTGAATAAGAAATTTATTGCTCAATTTACACTTATACAAAAATTTAATTGATGTCTTAATCTGATGATAAAGAGTTATAATTGAGAGCCGATGCAATAAGTCGTAAAACTTTCTCAAAATAATAATAACAATGTCTTGAAAAAATTAAAAGAATAGAAACCTGTTATAAATTAAAATAAAATAAAAAATAAAAAGAAGAGAAAGCCATGATAAATGATAAATCCATTAAACCCCAATGTAACCAGACGCGAGGGTTTTTGTTTTCTGCCTTCCCAAATCTACTGGTGCCTGGTGCAGTCCAAAAATTCGCTGAAGTAACACAAGATTTTGCCTCCGAAGAATAGTTTAGGCTCCTCTCTCACTCACTCCTTTGAATTTTCAATCTTCAAAACCCATGTTTTATTATTTCTGCAAAACCATTCTAAATGGTAAACTCACTGTCAGAGCTCTACCACCAATTCCCAGACTGGGTTTTGAACAAAACTCATCTTTATCTTTGAAATACATTTCAAGCACTACAACAAGCGAACAACCATTTGCTGTCTCATACCTCATAAAAACACTCGGGTTCTCACCAGAAGCTGCTCTATCAGCTTCCAAATATGTTCATCTCGAAACCCCAGAAAAAGCTGATATTGTGGTTAGCTTTTTCAAGAACCATGGGTTCTCTCAGACCCAGATCACAAACCTCGTTAGAAGACTCCCATCAGTGCTTATATCTGATCCTGACAAAACCCTTTTGCCCAAAATTGATTTCTTTTCCTCTAAAGGCATTCCAAGCCCTGACATTGCAAAACTGTTTTCTGGGTACCCTGCTCTTTTAAAAAGAAGCTTAGAGAAACAGATTATCCCTTCTTTCGATTTCCTTAAAAATTTGCTTCAGTCTGAGGCTAAGACCATCGATTCAATTAAACGATTTATGGGTATGCTAAGATGTAATGTTGAAACTCTTGTGGTACCAAATATTAATACATTGAGAGAGAATGGAGTGCCTGAGTCGAATATTGTCACTCTACTTCAATACCAGCCTAGAGCATTCGTGGTCAATCCAGTTCGGTTTAGAGAGATTGTGGAGGAAGTAAAGGAAATGGGATTCAATCCTACCAGGTTGAAGTTTGCTCTGGCAGTATTTGCATTGCGGGCTATGAGCAAATCAACATGGGAAAGAAAGATTGATGTTTATAAGAAATGGGGTTTGTGTGAGAATGATATTTTTTTGGCATTTGGAAGGCATCCGTGGTGTATGATGGCGTCTGAGGATAAGATTATGCGGGTAATGGATTTTCTTTTCAACAAGATGGGTATGGATTCTTCCCTCTTTATCAAACGCCCAGGACTTGTTTCTTTGAGCTTGGAAAAGCGGTTGATTCCTAGGGGTTCTGTTTTTCAAGGTTTGTTATCAAAAGGTTTGGTGAAGAAGGACTTCAATATGTATCTGTTGTTTGAGTGTCCTGAGAGGACATTTGTGCAGAAGTATATTATGCCTCATAAGGAGGAAGCTTCTGAGCTGTTGAAGCTATACAAGGAAAAAATGGATTCTTCAAAATGAGAAGAGACTAACCTTGTTGGAATACTTACTTTAGTTGAGCTCCAAGATTGCAATTAATCCATTTTCTTTTTACTTGTAATATGAATTCTGTTTTATTTGTCTGACCATTGAAGCTTGAGTTCTAGAACGAGATGCATAATCATCTGCTATGCTATTGTGATCTGTTATTGCTTTATTCATGGAATAACTCTGCAACTAATTCTATTGCTGAACTTTTGTAACTAAAAATATGAATTATCTGTGGAGCTTTTGTCAGTGAATTTTTATTTCTTTCATTTTTCCCCCATAAAAAGGCATCTATCTCCTTGAACATGATTCTTTTATGCAATCGTATTACTTGATGGTGTTGTAATGTTGGTGCATGCAACTGCAAGACAGATTTTGCTTGTTCAATTTAGTTATACTGAGTTTGTAATAAAACTATGGTGAAGTCTCTCAAGTCTTGTATATTGTGTGCATTCCGAATTACCTAGCTGCATTCTGTTTTAAATGTTTATGAGCAATTCTCTCAGGATTTACAGAGTTGTTACATTGTTTTGATTTTTAGAGCACTTACGGGGTGCCTATCTGGAATGCACTGCCTTTTCAGATGGCTACAAGAAAGAGCAGCACCAAGTGCATGGATTTCTTTTGTTATACAGAAGATATATATATATTTTTTACAACAGTACCTGCTTTGTAAACTGTTTATCTTAAGGCCTAGAGTTAAAACCATCTCAACCAAGTGGACAAATCCAGCAACCAGCTTTCTTGGATTGAAAGTAAGTTGGGAGAGGGTTTTAAATTCATATTTGCAAATTACTCAATCTTTCAAGAGGTCTAGCTCGACCATGTTTTGCCATCACATACTTTGGCTTTCAATTGGACAGTTTCAATTACACTGTCTTACGCTGCTAGGCAAGTTGTCATTTGGCCCTTTTATAAAATTTTAACCCCGTCTTTTATATGCAGCTAAATTTTATTACGAGTGGAAAACTCTACCCAATTCAAACCCTTGTTGGAACACCTGCATAATGCAACTCAAGCATGCCAATTTGCCTGAAATAGTAATGAAAGAGTATGGGAGTCTTTGGTTGTGGCTGAAAACCTAGAGCTCGAAGAAGAGTCATTCTAAGGGCTTCACATTTATCCAAAGAGTTCAGTATGACTTCTATGTTTGAGGGTAATGAAAACTTGTTAAAGTTTGTGAATTATTAAATAGGAAGTTCCCCATCTGCAGAATGTAAAACATGGATATTACAAAATTGGGAGCTGTTAAGAGCAAAGTGCATATTGCAACAATTTCATAACGATCACAGTGAACGCAAATCTGTTTGCATTTCATTATTGTTACTTAAAAATCCCTTTGAATTCTTCACCCTCAACTTGCTTTAGTCCAAGTCTGACTGCAACTAATAGAGAGAAATTTGTGCTAAATAAGTTAGCATATACAAAAACAGTGCTGTGATTTTTCTGAACTAATGAAGTGCTTACTTCTATTCAGACAATTGTTAAGAGGGAGAGATCCTTGGATACAGCTGTTAAGAATTGTTTAAATCATGGATCCAAGTGCTTTATGTTTCCCTTGTTGTGTTAATTGATCCCATTGTTCCTTTAATTGCTTCAGTCATGTCCAAGGGTGCAACTGATTTAGGCTAATGTTTGAATCCTATTCTTTTTTCTTTTCCTTTTTTGGCTTGCTGGAGATATCCCACTCTAATTTATGTGATTGTTTACTTGGTCTAATTATTCTGATTGTATTGCATGATCTAAGCTATCGTAAATGCTGACAATTTGGATTATCAATTTCGGGGCCGTTTGGCAACGTTGTTCTAATAATGTTCATCATATGATATAAGTTTAAAATTGTAATTATATTATTTCATATAAATTAAATTATTATTTTCATTTAAATCAATCCTAAGCACATAGCTAAATCTATATTAATATCTCATATCTACCATTAAATGCTCTCCTTGCTTTCCAAGATTTAGTCAAAACACAAAGAGACCATAATTACACCTTTAAAATTTCTTCAAATATCAACCAACTAGTTTATAACTTACCAAAATTATATATGGATTAAACATATAATTTTCCAAAAAAGGAAACTTAACTAAAAATACCAACAATAGTTTTAGCAGAAGCTGCAACAACTCCAGCAGAAATAGCAACAGCTTTAGCAGAAGCTGCAGTAGCTCTAGCAGCAGCTTAGGCAACTGACACAAGTTCAAAACTAACATCATCAACTCATTAATGCCTAATCGCCAGTGGATACTACCATGGCTTGTGGAGTGTTTCTCCTGTTAGAACTTGGTCTTTCCAATTGAATGGTCTTTCTTGCTTTCTGCAACAATTGTGCGAACTGGGAGATTTCTAGATTCTCCAGAACAGCTCTGTACTCCCTGATCATATTACCCATACACATTGCTACTAACGTCTTTTCATTGGAATGGTCATAGCAATCAAGTGCTATGTCTCTGAACCTTTTGATGTATTCCATCAAATCTTCACCGCCTCTTTGCCTAGTTGCTTGCAAAGTTGCAAGTGTTACTATTTCTTCTCCGTGAAAGTATTTATTACAAAATATGTCCACCATGTCATCCCATGTTGGGATTGACCCTGGTTTCAAATTGGTGTACTAAGTGTACGCACGGCCACACAGTGATTTGGAAAATTCTCGAAGACACAAGTCCTTGTCTACTGCGTACGGGCCAAAAGTATCAATGAACTTGCTCACATTCTCGACGGCACTTCCCTTTCTGCCATAGTATTGTGCAAAAACTCATGTTTCATACCTCTCAGGGTATGGCTTGCTGAGTATTCTCAGTGGGTAAGGAGGCCTTCTTATGTAAAAACTCTCCTTATTCGTCCTAGCCCTTTCTTACTCTAGAAGCTCTGCATCTTCGGCCATAATGATAAAACGTTGTTCTGTATTCTGTTGAGCACCTCCGATTGGGCTCTCCTCTTTGTTTGCTGCATGCTCTGGATCATGCTAGCTTACTTTTTCCTTCGTCTTGTCTGCCTTCATTTGACGGATTTCTTCTATCATCCATTACTGTGAATGTTGCAATGACTGCAACACCTTGATAAAAACGTTGGCATTGTTAGTGGGGACCTTTTGCTGTTGCTGAGGTTTAGCCCTTGCTCCATTGACACCTTTTGCCTGGTTGGGCTGGTGTTGATGGGGCGTTGTTGACCTTGACTCTGCCTGTGAGGGCACAGTACTCATGTCTCGCGTCGTTTTTTATCTTGGGGGCATAGCTTGTGAGGGCTTTCATCTGCTTTTCTTGTCTTTTTCCCAACTCCCCAATGGAGTCGCTAATTTAAATGTGGTGGGCCTTCTTCGCAACTACAGGCTGGGCTGCCTCCCTCCATGCTATGGCCCAATGGTTTTGGGTAGGAGAGTTAGGATCGGCTTGATTGCAACACAACCCAAGCCAACTTGTGCACAAACTAGAGTCCTTGGCTGAAACCTTGGTCACATGCCCATGGCAGACCCAATGGAGTCGCTAATTTAAATGTGGTGGGCCTTCTTCGCAACTACAGGCTGGGCTGCCTCCCTCCATGCTATGGCCCAATGGTTTTAGGTAGGAGAGTTAGGATCGGCTTGATTGCAACACACCCCAAGCCAACTTGTGCACAAACTAGAGTCCTTTGCTGAAACCTTGGTCACATGCCTATGGCAGAGGAAACTGTTACAAAAAAAGTTATGGTAGGCAGGTGTAGTAAGCAATGACAAAAGGAACATGTATATTGTCAACTAGAAAAACAGAAAATATTAAGTGATGAGCTTAATAAAGGAAGAAGTAATGCAATAAAATAAATGCAACATAGATAAGATGATAACAATAAAGAAAGGAGAGCACGTTAATGCTTAATCAATAAAATAAAGGGAAGAATGGTCAGTCCGCCATGCTCGATTACCTTACGGGGTTAAGTCCAGGAAGGGAACCACTATTCAATGTGGGCAATCTCACAGGAGGATCCTGCCACAGAAATTACCCACTTTGAGAGAATAGGCCTAAATGGCTTATCCTTCAATCTTTTAATCCTTACTAGAGATTGGAGGATAAGCCACTATGAGCATGCCTACTATCACACTCTCTATTTTTCTCTCTAATTCCTTTCTTTTTCTTTCTTAGTTTTATGTTCTTTAACTTCCTTTCTTACTTTCTTTTCTCTTCGTTCTCTCCTGCTCTGGGATTATGTTGTTGTTGTTCCACTATGCATGACTAAGGCCCCTTTTATATTGCCTGTCATGACTGGATTTTTACTATTTTACCCCTTAACTGCTTTTGTCTTGGTGTGAGTGTCCTTCCCAGATCACCTACTGGTCTGTCGGCTACTAAGCCACCACCACTTACCTGTACTAGTTGTGCTACAGCCCAATCTAGACAAAGAGTCTTATTTTGTTTGTTTGCTCACGTGGCATTCCTATTAGGATAAGGGTGGACATTCTCTCTCACTATCCCTCATGGCATGCACCTAGTGCTTCCAACTCATCTTTCCCTTTTTGAGTGGTATGTCATTCTAGCAGAACATTTTCTCCAAAAAAGTTTGAGTGGGAACCTCAAAATAGGCTTTCCCCTTCTCCCCACCGCCAGACCATACTCTCTCTTATCTTTGACCCATGACCCACCACTCCTGTATTGGCTGGGTATAAGTTGGTGGTGCTTGAGTCTTGTGCGTGCTTTACTTCCATGTGTGTCCATGGCTTTATTTGCTGTTTATGCGTTTGCCACGACCTGAAGGCTCATCTGTGCATTCTGCTACTTGTTCTTGACCTCTTGTGGCTTGGATGAGTCTCTGAGCTTTCATTCTTTATGTCTTATTTCTTTTCTGGGTTGGGCCTTGCTTGATTGCGAGCTTTTCCTTTTCTAATCCATCCCCCACTCTTTTTGCAAGTCGGTCAGCATTTTTACAGTGCCATTCTGTTATTCTTGCCATGCTATTATTTGACTCGTGCTTACTGGGGCCTTTTTGGGCTTGTTGTATGCTTTCCTTTCGCTCAATTCCAGTAGCCCAGCATCATCATTGGGCTGATACATATGCTGTTATGGGCTCCCTTGGCCCATTTCATCGCTTCCGGGCTTCCTTGCCTCATTTAATTCTTTTGGGCATCCTCGGTCCATTTCATTTCCTTGGGCATCCTCGGCCCACTCCAATTCTTCATTCTCATGGGCTTTTGCTAAGTCTTTTAGGTTTCTTCGGCCCAAATTACCATATCTTTTACCTTCGGGGTTTATGGACTTTTCCACCAACCTCTTACTTACTTAATTCTTTACTTTGGACCTCTTTGGTCCATTCTTGCTTACTTTCTATTTCTCATAGCGTTCATGAGTTTACTACTTCTTTCTCTGGGTTCCTTTGAGCCTGCTTGCTTTCTTTGAGACCATTTTGCTGTTTTTTAAGCCTATAGTTCATTATTCCTGTCATTCGGGCTTAATGGTTTTCTTCTCAATTTACTAACTCCCTTTCTCCCATATTGTTGGGCTTCTTCTGGTTATTGGGTCTCCTTGCCAAAGTGGGCATCAACACAACTATTACACACACTACTACCCATCTCTCTCACACTTTAATATTCTGAAACTTCATCTTTTTGCTACCCAAAAGCACATCTCCATCTCCTTTTTTACTTCTCATACAAAATCTCCCTTCTTAGAAAGTAATATAACCCATGACATAACACAAAAAACCACTCCACCAGCCCCTATAATCTCATGTATTTGCCATAGCCGGCTCTAACATATAAGCAAGAGAGGCAGTCGCATAAGGCCCTGGGTAAAAAAGAGACGCCCTAATTTTAACCAATAGAGCTATTTCTTTCATTTTAATATTATTAATTAAGCTCAAATATTAGCCAATAAATAAAATAGTATTTTTTTACGAAAAAGAAATTCTATGCTCACAATATTTTTCACAATAAATTCTAAGTAGTGGGATGTTGCTCGCTATTAGTGGTGGTTAAAAAAATAACTTCAATGGTGGGTTTAAATTAGAACTAGTAACAACTTAACACCTAGAATTGGTTGTGAAAATGTTATACTTCTAAAAAAAAAGAGCAATACACAAAAAATTTCACAAGATTTTTCACAACAATTGAGTTGACAAATTTTTACTAATTCTTATCTAGGTCCACCACTAACGTCACTTTTTTACATACAATTATTAATCTGCCACATCAACAGGTGTGAAATGTTTTGTTAATTTTTTTTGCATCTATAGACATTCTAAAAAAAAAAATTTCAAGGTGGTTCATATTAATTAGTAATTTTGCATCTAACAAGATAATAGAGTTAAGCAATATTTAGATTATTTTTTTAAAAGTCATTTTTAAGTATATAAAAGGTCTCAATTCATTTTTGCCTTAGGCCCCTCAATGCATCAAGCTACCCTTGTTATTTACTATATTTAACTTTCATATTATCTATCTCATACTTCCATATATTTTACAGACACTTTTCTCACAAACTATCCATACATATTTCTCACATATATTTCAATATATTATACAAATACCATATCTTACAAAACATATATGTTTCTTACCATCCCCATACATCTTGAAAGATACCAATACCTCTTCCAAGAACTTATTACTAAAAACTCTTTCTCATGGAAGGCATATGAATGTTAAAAACTAAAAGTTCTTCTCCTAGAAGACACAATAATTTTATATTAAAGTCATTCTCATGAAAGACATAAATTTCTAACACTAAAAGTCCTTTTATGGAAGGCAATAACATCCATATTTGACTAAAAACAAAAAGAGTATTACATGGGAAAAATAATTTAAGTGCATGATAAATGAGATAAACTTAACCAACTTATGCACACAGCTGGACATATTCTCTTTTCCTCTAGTTGCACCCATTTTTTCCCCTTTAATTGTGAAGTCACCATGAAAAGACTCATACTATCACATTGTACTGCTGGACTCACATTATCATGCTGCTGAAATGTTATTAGTCCACTGATATTATACGGCTAGAGCTACAAATTGTGAAAATAAGTCATTATATTTTTATCTTCAAATTTATATTATTAAGTATATTTTATTCATTATCAGAGACGGACCCAGGATTTCAAGTTGGGAGATGGGCCGGAGATCAACGAAAAAAAAATTTCAAATACGCATTCATATAGTATTAATAAACTATCAACCAAGACAAATACCCAAAAATCATTGTTTCTTAATATATTAAGATACAATCATTTACCAACAAAAACAAAAGACACGAAACACTATTGTTTCTTAATACAATCATCTATGAAAAGAGAATTCGACGTTCTTTCAAATCTTCAAAATCATCTACGATTGAATCCAAATTAAATGTCGAAGTTATATCTTTTTCAATGTATAACATCAAAGAGTCCGTCAAAAAATTATATTTCATTTTGCTTTGAAGGTTAGTTTTAACGGACTCTATCTAAAAACATTAAATTTGTGTGACAATTTTCTATATTATATGATTTGTTTTTTTATTTTCGTCTTAGGTCTGCCTTTATTTATCTTTGTCTGAGTCTTTGTGTTGTCTCCATCTTTCTGACATTAGCCCACTGACCAATCCCACTACGGCACTACCAACACAGCAACACTACAAAGTTCTTTTGGACTGCTAACAAAATCTTTTCTTTAACTTTACTTTTTTTTTTTTCCCTATCACAGTGTCACTTGTCCCTATTATGTCCAACCACTAGTCAACAAAGATGAAAACAAACAGTCAAAGTAATCTCTACAAGTTTCTCCAAAAAAAAAAAAAGTAATCTCTACAAACTCTACTCTCTCTCTCTATCTGTCTTATCTATATAATACAACTATACAAGTGATAGAGAGTCACAAACACACACAGAGTGACAGAAAGTCACAAAGCCAAAAAGCCCAAAAAAAAAAAAAAAAAAACCACAGGCCGCAGCACAGATTCAATTCACAGAATCACAATCACCAACATTAGTAGTAATCTGTTCATCACTCATCATCAGTCATCAATAAAAACACAAACACTCGCAAGGCAGCAGCACAAACATTTTATTTATTTTTTAGGTTTTGAAGGAAACTAGAAAAGGGTCATACTTTCACAAATTCATAGATTAAATACCTGTGATGTGAAGGCTCGACCAACCGGCGACAGCGGAGGCAAGATGGGGTGGGTCAGTGGCGTGGGTAGTGGCGTCAGGCGTGGGTCTCGCATGGGTCAGTGGCGTATGGCATGGGTAGTGATGGTCAGGCGTGGGTCTTGCATCAGCTTCACCATAATGGGTCTCTATCTCTCTACTTTATCTCACCTCTCTATCTCTCGGTCTCGCTCTTGCCTCACTATCTCTTTGGGTACTCTGTCTCCTTTCTTTTTCTTCATTTTCTCTTTTCTCTGTTAGGTTTACTGAATTACTGTTGAGTTTTTTTTTTTTTTTTTTTTTTTTTTACATGGGTCATGGGCTCTTGTGAATCTTGCCTCTTGGGCTGGCGGACTGGGCTTGGTATTTAGGATTTTTTTTTTGGGGGGGGGGGGGTGATCTAAAAACAAAGGGGGGCCAAGCCTTTTTTTTGAAAAATTTAAGCTGTTAAATTTTTTTTTTTGGGCCCAAGGGGGCTCGGGCCCCTTTAGACCCCCACCTGGGTTCGTCTCTGCATTTAAAGAACAAAGTGATTCTATACGGCTAGAGTCAGAAACATAAATAAGTCAATATTTCTCTATCTTCAAAATTACATTATTAAGTACATGTTAACTCATTATCATTGTACCGCTGAATGTAAGTTATTTTAATATCATCTCACTATTTAATAAAACGTGATCTCACTAATACTTCATTGATGAACATAAATATTAATAAATTGATCTACCATCATTGTGCATATTATTCGAACATAAACCATCGCTGCACATATATCATTTGGACATGAACCACTGCTGGACATATATTATGCGGACATCACTTAGCACTTAGCACACATAATAATCATTTTAATGGACATCACTTAGCACACATAATAATATTGTTCAACTCACCATTTAATCAAATCTATTATGCTAAACATATTATTTATTTATTTTAATCGTTATCATGATTCTAAAACTTTAGACTTTATCTATTTTGTAGGCTTAAAAATGCACCGGAAGCTATTCGTCTATGTGGCCGATTGGTCTTTTTAGTGTGTAATATAGGCGGAAAGGTTGACAGTAAAATTAGTTTAGAAATTTTATTTTATTTTATTTTTTTTTGCAAGAGAAAAAAAATGAATTAAATTAGGTGTTACAGTTGTGCAATACCCCGGCTAGTTAGGAAAAATGTTACATATCTAATAAAATATTAAATGTTACAATGGATTAAAAATGAATTAATATCAATATACTTTAGCAACATTCATTACTTCTATCTTTCTTTTAGCATTTATTCTTTTTTATTTTATTTTTAAGTAGCGTGTTCAAGTTTATAGTAGTGGTGTATTCTTTTATCTTAATCCTAATCGTAACGTGACTCTACTTAAAGAAATTAAAAAACAAAATGGATTATAATAATTAAAGTATCAGTTTGGGAAGCAATTAAAAAACAAAATGGATTATAATAATTAAAGTATCAGTTTGGGAAGCTTGCAAAATTTATAGAATAAATGATTAAATTCATAAATTTTTAATAACTTAGGCTTTATGGGTTCTCTTCTTTTTGTTAAATAAAAACACAAATCGTCAATATAACATTCAATTAATGATTTTATGGAGCACATCATCAAATATCATCAAATATCTTTTCAATCTTTTGCATATATGAGCAACATAGACACCCAACCAAGCTCTACAATATAGAAGACCTGTTCTTGCTAAGAAAACTTCTTCTTCTTTTTCTTTTTTTTTCCTCTCGTGTTGTGAAGATTACAAATGATCATGCACGTACGTTTCTTATAAGAAACGTTTTCTTTATAACAATAAAGGTCTCTTTTATTTTATAGAGAAGGGTTATCACCAGAACCCTAGAGAGGGAGGTAAGGAAAAGGCGGTAGCTAGTTAAATATTAAAAAAGAAAAAAAAAAGGCACACGCACACAGCGCCTACCCTCCCAATCCAATACTGTTCGCTGGCCATGCAACTCCTCATTGGTGGGCTTTTCATTTCACAGTGGGTCGGATTTAAAACATAAAAGCCCAAAGAAAAGGGGACTAAGTCTTGTCTTCAATTAACTCCCAAAACCATGTGATTAAAAAAAAAGAAAAAAAAAAAAGAAGTTTTTTGGCCCACTATATTGTAATGATATGGGCTACGGGAAAAAGGGTTTGCAAATCAATCTTTGCAACTTTTGGAGCACGGTGCAATACGTGGCATTTTTCGTACTTCCCTGTGTCTTGACGATTGGCAACTCAGTGAGGGTTCAAGAATGAGGAGCCAAATTCAAATTTTGAGACGATTGGCAACTCATTGAGGGTTCAAGTTGCAAAGTGTTCTTTCTTAAATATTGTCATGTGTTATTTTAAATTAATTTGGTTGATCAATTCTATCATTTATTTCAAAATATTGTTTGACAAATCATGTATCAATAAACCTCCTCAAGATTCCTATAAATATTAGAGGCTCTCCTCATTCTTGTTGGGGAATATTCAAAATTTTCAAAATTCTACATGATTCAGGCTCCAAAGCCTCCAAGAATTTCTACATTTGAATATAAAGAACATTCATATAGCCTCTAGAAACTAGAAGAATTCTAATTCATCAAAGCTTTATTGGATTCAGGCCTTCAAAGCCCGAAAAACTGAAGGATTTCTAATAGGCACACAACTAGAGCTTCATCATGATTCTATTTCAAATATCCATGGATCCATTTTCCAATCAAATTGAAAAAATACTTAGTGTTCAAATCAATATTGTATTTGAATCGAAGAATCCTTAAAGGAGATCGAATCAGAGGAATATTATGTTGTACTAGAATATAAATATAGATAATTGTAGCCTCTCATTTATCAATATAAAAAGATATTTGTGAAATTGTTTCAATAGTATTATTTGTAAGGGCACAAAGTTGGCCTTAGGCCCAAATACGTAGCCGGGCCGGCCGAATGGCCTTTACAATAGAATTTGTAGAGAATGGGCTTAAAGCCTGGACTACTTGGGGCCTCAGGAGGCTGTAGGGTAAGGACTAAGTCCACTCCTTGCAGGTAGTGAGCCGATGGACGGTCTTCTTCTTTCCTCGGACGTGAGCCGAGGAGCTTATACCCTGGCTGCTTTTTCTGTTCTTTGGTAGGAAAAAGAGAGAGAGAGCCTTCTTCCTTCTTGGGAGAAAAATCCGGATCCCTTTCTAGTGGTTCCTCCTTCTCTATTTATACTCCCCATCTCTAGTTCTCACCTATCTTTTCCCTGAAAAAGCTCCCCTATGCTTATAAGGCTGACCACCGTCCCCTCAGAAGTCATTTCTCCATTAATGCGGCCAGGCGGGTAGGTGGGAGGCCTTTAATGCAGCGGCAGCAGCTTTATACTGCGCACGCCCCGCTTGTCCTCATCCACGGCACCCCGCGGGAATTCCGTGCGACTTACTGAGCTTCAGCAGCTCCTCCATGGGTGTTATGTCGAGTCTCTCGGCCCATGCCTCTGTTGTCCGAGGCCATGATCTCCTCGGACACTACCAAGCGGGCAGTGACCTGATCGATGGGCCTCTGGGCCTTTGGGTTTTGGTAATCTCCTCTCTTCTCGCGGCTTCTTGGGCGGGACGGTGTCCTCGGACCGGGCCCAAGGCCCATATAGCCATTTTGACGTTTCTGCCCCCATAATATCCCCCTCAAAAATTCATTTGACCTTGATCAGAGAGGGGGAGTGAGTTTTTGACTTACGAGCTCCATTCTCACGTGACCCCTTAAGCATAGCACGTGTGGAGTTTCCCCCGCGCCTTCTGGGATGGCTCGCGACGCTTCGTAATCCCCAGCGCTGGCATTAAATGCTCTGAGTAACTCCCTGTCGCCCACGTTGGACGGTGAGATGAGGATTGTGCGGCTCTGATTCTTCCTAAAAGTTCGCGCGGGACAGGCCTCATAAATGTTCGCTTCTCTAAATCCCTAAACGCTTGGGAAGTCACGCATCCAACCTTCATTCCCAAAAGCAATCGCGCCCCTGGAAGCGTATACTCTCATTTCCTCTCCAGAAGCATCCTCAGAGTCATGTCCCTCTTTCTTCGTAAGTTCTCATTCCCTTAGCCTTTTTCTCCTCGGCAGTTGATTTTTCCCTTCCACCTCTACGTTTACACCATAATCTGGGTCACATGGGTAGGTTTAAGTGTCTGGTGGACTTGGAATCTGGTATGGAGGGATTCCGAGCCAAGTACCACATTCTCCCGGAAGTGGGACTTAAATACTGCCCGCCTAAGGCGGTGGTTGACTCCAAGGGGGATAGGTAGGTGGTTATTCTCATCATCGCCTTTTTGAAGGGTGGCATGACCCTTCCCATGGGTCCCGTCACCAGGGAGTACCTTCGTAACCACCGGTTGTGCTCTGACCAATGCACGCCCAACATGTTTAGGATACTAGGGAGTGTGGATGCTCTAAACGAGCAGATGGGTCTGAACCTTACATGGCGGGATGTGGTCTACATGTACGAGTGCCACCCACTTAAGACCGTAGGGTACTACCTCAAGTCCCGGTCAAGTGCCGTTAGGCTCATATCGTGTCTTCCTAAGTCCAATAAAGGGATGAAGGATGACTATGTTGTCGGCTCCAGGAGATGGCACGATGGAATCCACTGCCCCGTCCATGAGGGAAAACCAGGTGTGATTGCCTTGGGTTTTTGGGCTTTTGTTTATGCTTTAGTTCCTTTACCTTTGCCTTTGGGAATTTGTAGAGTGTTGTCTTTGCTGCCTATTTTTGTTGCCGGATCTAATCGTAATTCCTCCTTTGGATGTCTTTTTCGCAGACAAGCAGCACGTTTCTCCCAGCCTCGGAGACGTCAATGTTCGAGACCTAAACAGGGTGCTAAGATCCGAGGTGTTCGTGCACGAGGATTTGTAAGTGAGGGCTGCCCACTTGATCTTGGGGTACGATCCACTGTCCACCGTCTTTGGGGAGGTCGAGGACGCGATCATTGCTTGCGATAAGAGGCGGAGGTGAATAGATGTCACGAAGCCCACCTTCCTCGCCCCATGCGACCTGCCCGACGATCCCTCAGTGATATTGTACAGCCCTCTGGTGCGCGCAGTGCCGGTCTCGGTTCAGCCTCCAGAAGTTGTTGCTGAGGGAGAGGACGATATCGTCGAGGTCTAGGACGACGAGGCCACTCAGTGCTCGGGTATAAAAGGCCTGATAATCTCTAAGGTCGACAGTAGCACCGAGGAAGGAGACATGAACAGCCTGCGATCCCTCATGGGCGCGCGAGGCGCGCAAGTGGCCAAGAAGGGTGCCACCGGGTCTCATCTCCCCCCCCAACTTCCCCCTTCCCCTCCTCCTCCGGCCAACCCCAAGGTTCATGCCGCCTACATCAGGAAGAAGAGGAAGAAGGAGGATGACGAAGCCGAGGAGGCTCGTCAAAAAAAGGCCAAGCAGCAGCAACATCATTAACACCAATAGCTGCAGCAGCTACAACAACAAAGGGCCGTCAAAGGCAGGCCGCGGGCCCACTCAGTGGAGAGTAGGGAGAGCCAACCGCTGGCCGAGGTACGCAGAGCCCAAGCCTTTTGGTCCCCGGCGTTGGAGCTGGACGGGACCCCCATCCCCGAACGCGCTAGCATAAGGGAGTACCAAAAGGGGCATTCCCTGTATCTCGCCAAGGCCCTCGAAAAGCCCCTGCTCCTCCCCAAGGACATAGAGGCCCTTGAGCAGATGCAGCAGCAGCAGCTGTTCTTCTCTCTGAAGAGGGACCTGGGACTGGTATGCTTTGATCTGCTTTAACTTATTTGCGCTAGTCCCGAACATGTGTACTCTCCTACTTACGTCTTTCACATGCATGCAGGCTATCCAGGAGGTCGCTGTGGCTGAGAAGTGGGTGGAGGATGCCCGGAAGAAGGCATCCGCTGAGCTCAGCATCCGAGTGGAGACGGAGAGAGCCCTCACACTTGCCAAGGCTGAAAAGGTGAAGCTCGGCTAAAGGCTGACAACAGAGGAGCAGGTGAAGAGGAGCGCCGAGGCTAGCCTCAAAAACGTTACCGCTCAAGCTGAGGCTCAGCGGAAGGAGCTGCGAGGCTGCAGGGAGGACCTCGCCAAGGCGAAGGAGGACAACGCCACTCTGCAGGGAGAGCTGGCGAGGGCGAAAGAAGAGGCCCAAGCCGCCAAGGAGGCTGTGGATGCCGCTGCGGTGGCCTCCTTCCAAAGGGGGGTCGAGGAGACGGAGACCTGCCTGGTTAAGGAGCTGGCGGACCTGTGCAGGGAATACTGTCGACAGGTCTGGTCAGAAGCCCTCAACCCTGCGGGCGCCCCTTCTTCCTCTGAATTGAGGAGGGTCGAGAGCGTGTGGTATCCCCCGGATATCTGCGAATTTGATGCTCCTCCCGCCGCGGCCACACCCACCTCTTTTGTGGCCCCAGCCCTTCCTTCTGCCTCCTCAGATCCTGGCCAGGTCGTTCCTCCGGGAGAGCAAGCCGAAGAGGGCCAAGGCAAGCAAGGCGGCCAGGGTGACCCTCCACTAGAGGCAAGAGGAGTAGAGGACCAAGTCATCCTGGATGGTGAAGCGCCCAAAGAGGATCCCCTACCGACGACCAAGGCTTGAGCTGCTAGTCTCCTTCTCCTTTTCCGCCGGAGCTCTTTTGTTTTTGTTGAAAGGACATTCTTGTTTCAATTTCCTTTGTGAGGGTTTAGCATTTTATCTGTAACTATTTTATTTATGATCATGAACTATTTTTATTTTCGACTTCCTTGTAAGTAGTTACTTTGCATGTGAAAATTTGAGATAAGTTTCCTCTGTTTGCACAAGAGATTTAGCCAAAGTGTTAAGACTTAATTAAAAAGAAAAAAAGGTATTAGTACGTCAGCTCTTTCAAAGTAGTTGATCCGAGATCTAGCGTAACCTAGGCTTTCGTCAACACTTAGATAAAAAATGAGAACGTGCTAAGGACCTGCATGCTAGGGAGAGGCAAAATATGCCTCAAATTTATCTAATGAAGGGCAAGCAAGGTGTTGAGTGTGAAGTTTACCCAAGGCAGAATGACCGAGAATTTGGCGTGGCCTAGGTCGGCGTTAATACTTAAAGAGAATAAGTATGATACTGGCACTTAAATAAAAATTGATCCGCGTTGAGGCTTAACCAAGGCTAGAAAAAATTGACACCAGCACTTAGTGAATAAATTTGACATTAACACTTAATAAAACTTGAACCGTGTCAAACTTTCCTAAGGCAGAAGGTCTGAGGATCTGGCTTGGCCCGGGTTGACATTAACACTTAAAAAGAACTGATTGTATGTTAAATTTTCCTAAGGCAGAAGGTCCGAGGACCCGGCTTAGCCCCAGTTGACATTAACATTTAATAAAAAGCGATACGCGTGTTAAATTTTCCTAAGGCAGAAGGTCCGAGTACCTGGCTTAGCCTCAGTTGACATTAACACTTAATAAAACTTGATTGTATGCTAAATTTTTCCGAGGCAGAAGATCCGAGGACTTGGCTTAGCCCCAGTTGACATTAACATTTAATAAAAAGCGATACGTGTGTTAAATTTTCCTAAGGCGGAAGGTCTAAGGACCTAGCTTAGCCTCAGTTGACATTAACACTTAAAAAGAACTAATTGTATGTTAAATTTTCCCGAGGCAGAAGGTCCGAGGACCTGGCTTAGCCCCAGTTGACATTAACACTTAACAAGAACTGATTGTATGTTAAATTTTCCATAGGCAGAAGGTCCGAGGACCTGGCTTAGCCTCAGTTGACATTAACATTTAATAAAAAACGATATGTGTGTTAAATTTTCCTAAGGCAGAAGGTCTGAGGACCTGGCTTAGCCTCAGTTGACATTAACACTTAAAAAGAACTGATTGTATGTTAAATTTTCCCGAGGAAGAAGGTCCGAGGACCTGGCTTAGCCCCAGTTGACATTAACACTTAACAAGAACTGATTGTATGTTAAATTTTCCCGAGGCAGAAGGTCCGAGGACCTGGCTTAGCCTCAGTTGACATTAACACTTAACAAAAATGAATTGTATGTTAAAGATTATAACATTGACAATCAGTATAATACAACGGTATCCAACTACATGGCGGGCACGCCTTATATTAGTAGTAATACCTTCGAAGGTTATTTACATTCCATGGTCGTTTTACACGTTTGTTCTCCAGGTCGGCTAGATAATATGACCCTATGCCGGCCACTGAGGTGATACGGTAGGGCCCCTCCAAGTTTGGTCCCAATTTTCCCCATGATGGGTCCCCAGCAGTTCCGACGACTTTTTTCAAAACTAGGTCCCCCGGAGCGAGAGGCCTGGATCGTACGCGGGAGTCGTACCCCCGCTTGAGCTTCTGCTGGTAACAAGCTAGCCTGACCATGGCGTTTTCTCGCCTTTCCACCACCAAGTCCAGCCCCTTCAGCAGTATGTCGTCATTAGTGTTTAAGGCGAAAGACTACGCTCTCATCGTCGGGAACCCTATCTCCACTGGGATCACAACCTCGGTGCCATATGTCATTGCGAAAGGGGTCTCGCCCGTGGATCTTCGCGGCATGGTTCGGTAAGTCCATAGCACGTGCGGTACCTCATCCACCCACCTGCCCTTCGCGTTGTCAAGTCTTTTCTTGAGCCCATTGACTATCGACTTGTTGACTGCTTCGGCTTGCCCGTTCCCCTGCGGGTAGGCTGGGGTGGAATACCTGTTCGTGATGCCGAAGTCCCTACAATACTCCCTGAAGGCTTTGCTGTTGAACTGCAGTCCATTGTCCGAGACGAGAGTACGCGGGATCCCAAATCTGGTGATGATGTTCTTCCAGGCGAATCTCTTCGTGTCCACGTCCCGGATGTTTGAGAGTGCCTCGGCCTCTACCTATTTGGTAAAGTAGTCTGTCCCGACGAGCAGCCATCGCTTGTTGCCCACTGCCCTCGAAAACGGTCCCACTATGTCCAATCCCCACTGTGCAAACGGCCAAGGGCTGGCCAACGGATTAAGCACACCCCCAGGCTGGTGGATATTGGGTGCGAACCTCTGACATTGGTCGTATTTCCTCGCATACTCCTACGATTCTCTCTGCATGTTCGGCCACCAATACCCTTGGGTGAGGGCCCTGTGAGCTAATGACCTGCCACCCGTGTGTCTATCACAAATTCCCTCATGCAACTCCTTCAAGAGCTGCTCCGTCCCCTCCGGGTGTACGCACAGCAGGTAGGGCCCCGAAAATGAGCGTTTATAGAGCTTCTCGTCCTCGGATAACTAGAACCGAGGAGCTTTCCTGCGGATCTTGTCGGCCTCAGTCTTGTCCTCCGGCAGCGTGTCGTGTTTAAGGAAAGACACTATGGGGTCCATCCAACTGGGCTCTGTTCTGACTTGTTGGACCCGGATGGCTTGACAACCCGGACCGGCTGGCCTGAGCAGATCCTCTACGAGAATGACCCAAGGAAGGCCTTGTGCCGAGGAGGTTGCCAGAGTAGCCAGTAAATCTGCGTGGGTGTTTCCGCTTCTGGAGATGTGCGATAGTGCGAAGGATTCGAACTTGGCCTGCAGGTGCTTGGCGTGGGCTAGATACTCTCGCATTCTCGATTCCCTGGCCTCCAACTTCCCTTCCACTTGGCCGACCACCAGCTATGAGTCTGAGAATTCCCGCACTGCCTTTCCCCCCATTTTTCGAACCATGTCCATCCCCACCAGCAAGGCTTCGTACTCGGCCTCATTGTTGGTGGCTGGAAACGCTATCCTCAGAGACTTTTCTATGACGACGCCATCCGGGGATATCAAGACTATCCTAGCGCCTGAAACCCTCTGGTTGGAGGCTTCGTCTACATAAACTTCCCACTCCGGAGGCTTCTCGCACGAGACTACGCCGACTCCCTTTCCCCCCAAGCTGCATCCCCCTTGGCCTTCCTCCAGGGATGGCTCAGTGAACTCCGCCACCAGGTCGGCCAGGACTTGCCCCTTCACAGATGCACAAGGCAGGTACTTGATGTCGAAGGCCCCCAAAAAGGTTTCCTATTTGGCGATTCTGCTAGAATAGTCGGCAGTCTGCAGCACGGACTTGAGCGAGAGTTGGGTCAGCACGACGACAGTGTAAGACTGAAAATAGTGTGGGAGCCATCGCGTCACGTGTACTATGGCCAGAACCGCCTTCTCCAATGGCAAATAACGGATCTCGGCCTCCTGCAGGGACTTGCTCACGTAATAGACTGGTCTCTGTACACCATCGTTGTCTCGTATCAGAACTAGGCTAACTGCGTGGGCGGCCACCGCAAGGTACGCAAAGAGGACCTCATCCGGATCGGGGCGGGACATAACTGGTGGCCGAGATAGGTATTCTTTCAGCTGCTGGAAGGCCAAGGAGCACTCCTCGGTCCATTCAAATCCCTTCCATTTGTTCAGCAGCTAGAAGAAGGGCCGGCGTCTGTTCGCAGATCAGGAGATGAACCTGCTGAAGGCAGTTGTCATTCCGGCCAGCTTCTGGACCTCCTTCGGGTTCCGAGGCGGTTGCAGGTTACAGATTACAGAGATCTGCTCGGGGTTGGCCTCAATACCAATGTGAGTAAGCATGTAGCCCAGGAATTTGCCAAACCCTACGCCGAAGGAGCATTTGGAGGCATTCAGTAGTAACTTATGTTTCTGCAAAGTCTGGAACGTGCTATCCAGGTCGGCCACATGGTCCGATATGGCCTTGCTCTTCACAAATATGTCGTCTACGTATACCTCGACAGTCTTTCCCAACTGTGCCTCAAACATTCGGGTCATCATCCTCTGATAGGTAGCCCCTGCGTTTTTCAGACCGAAGGGCATCACCTTGTAATGGTAGTTGCCGGTAGGGGTCACGAAAGCGGTTTTCTCCTGGTCCTCTAAAGCCAAAGGTATTTAGTGGTACCCCTGAAAGGCGTCCAGGAAACTCATGCGAGGGTGGCCGACCGTCGCATCTACCAGTTGATCTATGCGTGGCATCGGTAAAGGGTCCTTGGGACAGGCCTTGTTGAGGTCTGTGAAGTTTACGTACATTCTCCACTTCCCGTTTTTCTTCTTCACCATGACTGTGTGCGCCAACCACTCGGGATAGAACACTTCCTTGATAGCCCCAGCCCTCTTGAGCTTGGTGACCTCCTCCTTCACGGCCTCAGAGTGCTCCGCAGAAGAGCGTCGAGGAGGTTGCTTCTTCGGTACTGCCGCAGGGTTAACGTTCAGGTGGTGGCATATGAAGTTTGGGTCAATTCCAGGCATCTCATGCTCGTCCCAGGCAAACACATCGAGGTTCCTTCTCAAGAGCGCGACCAACTCTTCCCTTTCTTCGGTCGGTAGTTGAGCCCCAATCTGGAAGAACCTCTTTGGGTCGTTGTCTACGAGGACCCTGTCTAACCCCTCACACGCGGGCTCCTCTGCCATTGTCCCTCCAATGGTGGCAGAAGAGGCTAATTGCTATGAGGTCGGAGCAGCCGGAGCCGACGGTTTGCGGTCCGGACTGCGCAGAATTGCGGCGGTCAAGCACTGCCTTGCTACGGACTGGCTCCTGATAACTTCCTCGACTTGGCTGCCGAAAGGAAATTTCACCTTAGCGTGGAGGGTAGAGGAGACGGCCCCTAAGGCGTGCAGCCAAGGTCTCCCTACAATGGCTGTGTAAGGGGAGTAGACATCCACCACGATGAAATCTACTTCTACCACTGCCGGGCCCGATTGTACAGGTAACCTGATCTGCCCCTTGGGGACCACTACCTTTCCCTCGAAGCTTATGAGTGGCGAGTCGTACGCTGAGAGGTCCTCTTCTCTCAGGTTCAGTCCCTTGTATAGGTCGGGATACATGATGTCGGCGCCACTTCCTTGGTCCACCATTACCCTCTTTACATCGTATCCTCCAATCCTTAGCATTATGACTAGCGCGTCATCGTGGGGTTAAATGGTCCCTTCCTTGCTCGCCTTCGAGAAGGCCAGCGTGGGTGGCTCATTACCCTTAATCTTCTTCAGCTCGGAGCTAGAGCCCCCAGCATGGGCTCGCGCCACATTCATCACCCTGGACGAGCGCGAGCCAGTCCTTTCGGGAGCAGCAAGAACGACATTGATGGTCCCTAAAGGAGGCCTCGAGGCATGGTGGCCCTGGCTTGCCAGCCCAGGGCGTTTTCTCTGCCCCTCATGCTCGTCTACGAACTGGCTCAACTTTCCCTCCTTCGTCAGCTGTTCTAGGTAGTACCGTAAGCTCTTGCAATTCTCGATTGTATGGCCGTGCTCTTGATGGTACTGGCAGTGGAGGTTCTGGTTATGCTTCGCGGGATCACCTATCATTTTGTTGGGCCACCTGAAATAGGGCTCGTGGCGGATTTTCTCAAACACCCGCTGTATGGGTTCGCGAAACACAATGCCGACCACCTGTGTTGGCGTTCGACGAGGCTGCCCGACGAACTCTCTCCTCGGTCTACTATTGTTGTACCCATCTGACCTGAAATCCCTCCTTTCTTGAGGGATAACCTTCATTCTAGCCTTCACTTGCATTTGATCCTCCTTCACCCGCGTGTACTCATCAATGCGGTCCATGAGGCGACGCACGCTCTTGACAGGCCTCCTGGTTAGTGACTTCCTCAGGTCATGCTTGTTTGGGAGGCCGACCTTAAAGGTACCTATGGCAACTTCGTTGAAGTCTCCATCGATCTCGTTGTACATCTCCCAATATTTGTCAGTATATGCCCTGAGGGTCTCTCCCTCTCTCATGGCCATGGACAACAGCAAATCTAGAGGTCGAGGGATCCTGCTGCACGTGATGAACCGCGAGCCGAATGCCCTGGTGAGCTCCACGAAGGAGTTGACAAAGCCCGCCTTTAGGCCGTTGAACCATCTTATCGCGACGGGTCCCAGGCTAGAAGGGAAGACCTTACACATCAGGGTCTCATTCTTCGAGTGCACCGCCATCCTTTGGCTAAAGTGGCTCACGTGTTCCACTGGGTCCGTTCTCCCGTTGTAAATTGTGAAGGTTGGCTGAGTGAACCGCCTTGGAAGTTTTCCCTTCTCAATTCTCCGCGTGAAGGGTGACTTGGAAATCTGGTGGAGCGCCCTGCTCAGTGCATTGTTGGCCAGGCCTCTAGAGGACGTCCTCTTATCCTTAGGCTGGCGACGATGTTCGTCCTCCTGGGAAGAGGACTCGCAAGGGGGGGTCCTCGACCTGGAGCTGTCGGAGCTACTGTTAGCATCCGCTGAGGACTAGTTTGAAGGGGATGGTGTGCGCCTTCGTTTCTCCCGGCGCAGCTTCTTTCTCAGATGGTCAACCTCCTTTTGCAGGTTCTTGACGCTTTTTTCGCGGGAGGCTCTACTTCCATCCCGTGCATGGCTCCTCCTGTGCGTGTGTTCAGTGCGCACGCTGGCTTCGCGCTCTCCCTCCCGCTCTAATCGTGCAAATTGGTCCTCGTGCTGGGACCCCCTGGACTCTGCATGACGTAAACCTGAACCTTCCATGATGCTTCCAGTCCCTTTTGTCAAGGCTCCCCACAAACGGCGCCAATTGTAAGGGCACAAAGTTGGCCTTGGGCCCAAATACGTAGCCGGGCCGGCCGAATGGCCTTTACAATAGAATTTGTAGAGAATGGGCTTAAAGCCTAGACTACTTGGGGCCTCAGGAGGCTGTAAGGTAAGGACTAAGTCCACTCCTTGCAGGTAGCGAGCCGATGGGCGGTCTTCTTCTTTCTTCGGACGTGAACCGAGGAGCTTATACCCTGGCTGCTTTTTCTGCTCTTTGGGAGGAAAAAGAGAGAGAGAGCCTTCTTCCTTCCTGGGAGAAAAATCTGGATCCCTTTCTAGTGGTTCCTCCTTCTCTATTTATACTCTCCATCTCTGGTTCTCACCTGTCTTTTCCCTAAAAACGCTCCCCTATGCTCATAAGGCTGACCACCGTCCCCTCAGAAGTCATTTCTCCATTAATACGGCCAGGCGGGTAGGTGGGAGGCCTTTAATGCGGCGGCAGCAGCTTTATACTGCGCACGCCCCGCTTGTCCTCATCCTCGGCACACCGCAGGAATTCCGTGCGACTTACTGAGCTTCAGCAGCTCCTCCATGGGTGTTATGTCGCGTCTCTCGGCCCATGCCTCTGTTGTCCGAGGCTACGATCTCCTCGGACACTAACAAGCGGGCAATGACCTGATCGATGGGCCTCTGGGCCTTTGGGTTTTGGTAATCTCCTCTCTTCTCGCGGCTTCTTGGGTGGGACGGTGTCCTCGGACTGGGCCCAAGGCCCATACAGCCATTTTAACGTTTCTGCCCCCACATTATTTTTTATCCAAAATTGATAAAATTTATTATAAGTAAAGTAATATAATGTGTAATTGGATTATTTGATTTAGAACTTTTTTCATGGATTTAAAGATTATTTGTCTAACTTTTAGAATTTTTAATTGATTGATAATTTATTTTCTCTTAATTATTATACTTGATGGCTTATTATTTAAGTTAAAAATCTATAACACTACGTGGGGGGGGAGGGGGGGTGGGGGGCTTTTAGCAATTTTATTTAGCTCCTTGTATGACCAATTTTTGACTTCGCCACCAAACCTCTCAACTGTTTTTAAAAATGTTATGAAATATTTTATTAGTTAAGTTATCTAAATATACCAATTAAGAACCTATAAAAACTTGACAACTCTAACATATGTTAAAAGTATTACGGAAATTATTATTATTTATATTTTTTGAGAATCCCGAAAATTAGCATTATTCTTTTCTTTTTTTTTCTTGCTTTTTCTCCACATACACAGAGACACTCAACTCTGCCTTTCACTCAGTGGAGTATAAACCCCCAGATCTATTGGTTGGATTTAAAAGAACATAAGAGTAAAACAAAATCATTTCTATTTTTTCTTTTTCTCACCATTTCTCCGCACACACACAGACACTCAACTTGGCCTTTCACTCAATGGAGTATAAGGTGTTGGAAATATTTTAGTGAATAAACAAGTTTTTATACAAAATTAATATCCCAAATAATTAGCAAGAACGTAAGGTAAAAAGGAGTTTAGAACGATCTCACAATACTATAGCTGCGAAGGCGTTGTGCTTAAAGGTTGATTTGTGTCACCCGGAATAAAACTCGGTGCAACTAGTTTTTTTGGCCAAACAACCCCCCATGATTAGATTATAGCGTCAACCTTCATGATGGATGCACTTTCACTCACGAACGTTCAAAAACAACCCTCTATTGTATTTCGTTAGAACAAATATAAATTGTAGAAAAATATGTGGGAGAGACATATAATAGAATTGTGTATATCTAAATATGGAGTAATAAACAATGACCCTGTACGGGCGATGACCCCGTTGAAACCATTCAGCCACGAAGGACTAACACCACAACGCCACGTGGCCGAGTTTACTCGGTCAGAACTTATTGAAGCTCGCTGGTTGGCCTACCATGCTCGGTAGGCTCCCGGTAACCCTCAAAGGACGCCTCCGCCGAGAAACATGCCCATCTGCATGTCTCTTCCCCATGCCACTACCTTCACTTGCCCACCAGCCAAAGTCCCCTCCGAAGCAACGGTATTGGACCTCCCCTTCCATTGCCTTGGAAGCACCCCAGCCGAGCAACAGACCCAGTCTAGGAGCTAACCCCCACGCAATTATACCCACCTACTCATCACCTAAGATCCACTCCGGAGCGATAGTATTAGACCTCCTTTTCCACTGTCTTGGGACAACACTGCCGTGCAGCAGGCCTCGCGGTGGGTTTGATTCCCAAGCCATTAATGTTTCTCCATTCTCATTTAATGCCACCACTTAGGAGGAAAAAGATTGGACCCTCGCCTCCACTGACCAGGAATGCCTCACATGGTCTAAAGGACTTGGCCTATAAATAGGCAACGAATATTCAAAGTCGAGGCTAGCAACTGGAGTAAGGGGTAAAGGGGAAAAGAGGAACAGAAGAATGGTTCTAGATGGTTGTGTTTGTATTACATAGGATCGCCCATTGTAGGAAATACTAAAGCCCACCCAACAAGTAAATTGTGAGCCCAAACAATTGTCTGGCCCAACAAGCCCACATTTGGCTCGCACAATTGGCACCGTCTATGGGAATATCCTACTGAGCTGCAATCCTGTGTGGCAACATACTGATAGATGTCTGGGAACAGGCAGGGGGGTCATGCGGAGAGTATGTTTGCAGGGTCCTTGCGAGGATCCACGTGGCGAGAAAGAAGGCAGAAGAGGCAGGAGGACGGAAGGAACGAAGGGGCAGCAGAATCCGGGCTCGGAGACGAGTCGTACCAGACCCTCCGGACAACGTCCGAAGCCTCGGGACGCAGCCGCCATGACTGGAGAGATCGAGAACTCGAATGGAGGAATCGAGAAGTGGAGCGCCTGCGCAGGGAAGTAAGAGATTTGGAACTGCAGGGACGGGAGAGGCGTAGGAGAAGAGATCATGTGGACCGGGAGGAAAGGTCGGTTAGCGTTGGAGAGCGACGAGCGGCGGTATCCCCTCAGTCGGGGTCGCGACGGCGGCGCGAGCGCTCGAGGGATCATGCGGACCGTGGGTCGGTTTCCCCGAACGTGGAGCGACCACGGGATGCAGCCATAGACGCAATGGGCCGAGCATTGCGACAGGTAGCCCGGTCTCCATTCACGAGGGACATCGAGGAGGTGCCTATGCCGAGCCGTTTCACGCGACCCCCGTTCAACTCCTACACGGGAAAAACCGATCCGGTTGAGCATGTGAGTCATTACATTCAAATGATGTCCCTCCACGCACAGAATGACCCGCTGATGTGTAAGGTCTTCCCATCAAGTCTCGGAACCACGGCTTTAAGGTGGTTTAACGGCTTAAAGAAGGGTTCCATCCGCAGTTTCTCAGAGCTGATCCAGGAGTTCGGGGCGAGGTTTGTGACGTGCAGCCGGGTTCCGCAGCCTGTAGACGCGCTGTTGTCAATGAAGATGGGGGCAGGGGAGACCCTCCGCAACTACGCCAGCCGGTATTGGGAGTTGTATAATGAGATCGGTGGGGGTAATGAAAAGATCGCGGCAAGCACGTTTCGGATGGGGTTACCAGAAGAGTCCGGGCTGACGGATTCACTGACTCTGAGACCACCCGAGGACATGCGGTAACTAATGAGGCGCATCGAGGAGTATAAGCGACTGGAGGATGACAGGCTCCAGTCTAAGGGAAAGGCACCGGTGGTCAATTATCCTCGGAGCTCTGGCTTCACCAGACCGAGGAAGGATCCAAGGGTCCAGGAGCACGGTCATGATAATAGGATGGTCGGCGCGGTATTTAAAGAGCCCGTGCACAAGATTGTTGACAGGATAAAGAACGAGCCGTACTTTAGGAGACGGAACAAGATGCCGGGAGACCCCTCAAGGAGGAATCAGAACTTGTATTGCGCGTACCACCGGGACAAAGGGCACACCACGGAGCAGTGCAGGGTGTTAAGAGACCATTTGGAGCAGTTGGTGAAGGCCGGCCATCTGAAAGAATATCTCGCCGGTCCTGGGGACCAAGAGACGATGCCGACAGACCGGGCTCACCGAGGTGCCCTCCCTCCTCCTCTCGGGGTGATAGAGGTCATCCACACCACACCCAAGCGTCCGAAGGGCCCGATCAAGGGAGGAATACTGACCGTGGTATCTACGGATGGCAACAGCAATGAGCAACCACCAACAAAGAAACCGAGGTATCCTCAACAGCCCATAACCTTTGACGACTACGACCTGGAAGGAACCGTTTAGCCGCATCAAGATGCTTTAGTGGTCTCGGACCGCATAAGGGGTTTCCAAGTAAAAAGGATCATGATAGACCAAGGGAGCGGGGCCGACGTGATGTACCCGGACCTATACAGGGGGCTTGGCCTGAGTGAGAAAGACCTGTCAACGTATGACACGTCATTGATGGGATTTGACGGTCACCTCGTAAGGCCACAGGGGCAGATCTCGCTCCCGGTTAGTATGGAAGGCAAGGAAGTGGTCGTAACATTCATAGTAGTGGCTTCCTACTCCCCGTACACGGCAATCCTCGGGCGACCATGGATACATGACATGGGGGCCGTGCCGTCCACCTTACACGTCAAAGTCAAATTCCCGACCAATTATGGGGTAGCAGTGGTACGGGGCGACCAGCAGGCGGCTAGACAATGCGTGGTAGCAGCGGCCCATAAACAAGCCGAGGAAAGGGCTGGGACTAAGGAGGGTGTATTATAGAAATTACAGCAGAACCAGCCTGAAGGGAAGGGCCCGGCAGAGGGGCTGGTGAAAGTAAGAATACTGCCGGGCGAGGAGAGGAGTTTCCAAATAGGGGAAAGCCTGGATGACCGGGCGAGGGCAGAGCTGCTGCTCTTCCTCGTACAAAATTTGGATGTGTTCGCCTGGAGTCCGTACGATGTGCCTGGCGTAGACCTGGAATTTATAGTTCACAAGCTGAACGTGGATCCATTGTACACCCCGAGGAGGCAAAGACCGAGAAGGTCCTCGAAGGAGCACATGGAGGCCGTTAGACAAGAAGTCTGGAGATTAAAAGAAGCAGGGGCTATAAGGGAAGCTTTCTTTCCAGAGTGGCTCGCAAACACGGTGGTTGTAAAAAAGAAGAGTGGCAAGTGGCGAGTTTGCGTTGATTTCACGGACCTAAACCGGGCGTGCCCAAAAGACCTTTTCTCGATGCCAAGAATTGACCAATTGGTAGACGCCATGTGCGGATTCCCGAGGATGAGTTTTCTTGATGCCTTTCAGGGATACCACCAGATCACACTGGCCGCCGAGGATCAGGGAAAGACAGCGTTCATAACACCTGACGCCAACTATCACTACACGGTAATGCCGTTCGGCCTGAAGAACGCGGGAGCAACCTATCAGCGAATGATGACGCGAATGTTCAGGGACAAGATCGGGCACACAGTTGAAGTATACATCGACGACATGGTGGTAAAAAGTAGACAGGAAGGACAACACATAGACGACCTCAAAGAGGTGTTCGAAGTGCTTCGACGGCACCGTCTGCGCCTCAACGCCGACAAGTGTGCTTTCGGAGTAGTGTCCGGCAAGTTCCTAGGCTATCTTGTCACCAAGAGAGGGATCGAAGTCAACCCCGACCAGATCATGGCCGTGCAATGCCTCAAGACCCCGAGCAATCCTAAGGAGGTGCAGAAGTTGACGGGCATGCTGGCCGCCGTCAATCGATTTATCTCCAAGTTCGTGGATCGATGCCACCCGTTCTACCAGCTTTTAAAGAAATGGAGGGGTTTCCACTGGGACGAGGAGTGCGATAGGGCGTTCCAAGACCTTAAGGATTACCTTGGGCGGGCACCAATGTTGTCGGCACCAGAACCAGGGGAGGACCTGTATATGTACCTTTCAGTTTCCGAGCATGCTGCCAGCGCCGTGCTACTAAGGGATAACGGCGTGCAAATCTCGGTGTACTACATCAGCAAAACGTTTGTCGACGCTAAGACCAGGTACCTGCCGTTGGAAAAACTAGTATTGGCACTTGTGCATTCAACCAGGAAGCTGCCGCACTACTTCCAGGCACACACTGTCCACGTCCTCACGGAGTACCCACTTCAGTCGCTACTAAGAAGGTCTGACTTCACGGGAAGGATAGCTAAATGGGGAACTCGGCTAGGTTCCTTCGACATCAGGTACAAACCAAGGACCTCGGTGAAGGGACAAGTGCTTGCGGACTTCATTGTCGAGTTCACGCCGAAAGCGGCAGATATAATTTGCGTCACTGAAATCCGTCCATGGAAAATATTTGTGGACGGCGCATCCAACGCGACAGGAGCGGGGGCTGGAATTGTGATCATCACGCCGGACGGACTCAAGTTGAAGCACTCTTTTAGACTGGGTTTCAGGGCCTCCAACAATGAGGCCGAATATGAAGCCTTGCTCTCCGGACTCAGGGTTGTCAGGGATCTGGGGGCTAAGGAGCTCGAGGTCTTCTCGGACTCTCTGCTAGTTGTTAACCAGGTGCTTGGGAATTTTGAAGCTAAGGACGCACGGATGATGGAATATCTGCGGGTTGCCAGGCAAGCCTTGTCCAGTTTCTCGAATGTAAAGGTGGAGCGCATAGCACGAGGCCAGAACCGGCACGCCGACTCTTTGGCAACGCTGGCATCATCGATCGCCGACACGATACCCCGACTGATTAGGGTAGAATTGGTCGCCGAGCCGAGCATAGTGCCCAGGATGCCGATTGCACAGGTGACGGTCACCGAGGATTGCTGGATGGATCCCATAATTGGCTTCCTCGCGGACAACCGTGTTCCGGACAACGAGAAGGATGCAGCGGCAGTACGGCGCAACGCCCCTCGATACTGGTTGTCCCCCGATCGCAAGCTTTATCGGAGGTCGTTCGGGGGACCATACCTACAATGCCTCGGCCCTAATGAGGCCAAGGAGTTACTAGTTGAACTTCACGAAGGTGTGTGCGGGAGCCACGTGGGGGGACGGTCGCTGGCTCACCGAGCAATGACACAGGGATTTTGGTGGCCGCGAATGAGAAAGGAAGCAACCGAATATTCCCAGAAGTGCAGGCAGTGCCAAATACACGAGCCGCTGATTCACCAACCAGCTGGGAACCTGAACCCGATCAACAGTCCATGGCCATTTGCCCCCTGGGGACTAGACATAGTCGGGCCTTTCCTACGGGCCACAGGCAACCGGAGATTTGTGCTAGTGGCCGTGGATTACTTCACCAAGAGGGCCGAAGCGGAGGCGCTGGCAAACATCCGGGATGTGGACGTCAAGAAGTTCGTGTGGAGGAACATCGTAACAAGGTTCGGCGTGCCGGATACTCTCGTGTCAGATAATGGCCTGCAGTTCGATAGCAAAGCTTTCCGAGCCTTCTGCCACGGCCTCGGAATTAGAAACCGGTACTCTACTCCGGCATACCCACAGAGCAACGGCCAAGCGGAGGCGACCAACAAAGCCATAGTGAGCGGACTGAAGAAAAGACTAGAGGACGCCAAGGGAACGTAGGCCGAGGAGTTACCGAGCGTCCTATGGTCCTACCGAACAACGCCGAGGAGGTCCACGGGGGAAACTCCTTTCTCTCTAACCTACGGGGCCGAGGCGGTCATCCCGGCTGAGGTAAACTTGTGCAGCGCTCGGGTAAACGGGTACGAAATAGACGAAAATGAAAGGTTGATGGCAAGGGAGCTAGACCTGCTGCAGGAACACCGAAGAACGGCCAACGTTCGGCTAGCCGTGTATCAACAGAAGCTCGCCCAGAGGTATAACCGGACTGTGAGGAAGAAAGAGTTTGCGGCTGGGGATCTGGTGCTTCGCAAAGTGGTGGGAAATACACGCGACAACCGCGCCTGAAAGCTGGCTCCGACTTGGGAGGGACCCTACCGGGTGACGGCAATCGCTGGAGCCGGATCATACTATTTGGAAGATTTAGAAGAAAAGCCGCTCAAACGGCCATGGAACGCCTATAATTTAAAAAGATTTTACTATTAACAGGCAAACATTAGAAGCTGTGAGCGGGGTACGGCCCCTCCCATCTTTATTTGCTGGAGTTAAAGGTGTTTCACCACACGTTGTTATGTGCGATTGACGCTCTAGTCGAGCAGTAAAACGAAGTTAAGGACAGACACCTGTCTCGGTTCGAGCCCTATCGCCGAGCAGGTGAAAACCTTAGAACAAAAATCTCTTAAGGACAGAAACATAGCTCGGTTCGATCACCATCGCCGTGCGTGTGAAAACCTTAAAACGAAGTTAAGGACAGACACCTGTCTCGGTTCGAGCCCTATCGCCGAGCAGGTGAAAACCTTAGAACAAAAATCTCTTAAGGACAGAAACATAGCTCGGTTCGATCACCATCGCTGTGCGTGTGAAAACCTTAAAACGAAGTTAAGGACAAACACCTGTCTCGATTCGAGCCCTATCGCCGAGCAGGTGAAAACCTTAGAACAAAAATCTCTTAAGGACAGAAACATAGCTCGGTTCGATCACCATCGCCGTGCGTGTGAAAACCTTAAAACGAAGTTAAGGACAGACACCTGTCTCGGTTCGAGCCCTATCGCCGAGCAGGTGAAAACCTTAGAACAAAAATCTCTTAAGGACAGAAACATAGCTCGGTTCGATCACCATCGCCGTGCGTGTGAAAACCTTAAAACGAAGTTAAGGACAGACACCTGTCTCGGTTCGAGCCCTATCGCCGAGCAGGTGAAAACCTTAGAACAAAAATCTCTTAAGGACAGAAACATAGCTCGGTTCGATCACCATCGCCGTGCGTGTGAAAACCTTAAAACGAAGTTAAGGACAGACACCTGTCTCGGTTCGAGCCCTATCGCCGAGCAGGTGAAAACCTTAGAACAAAAATCTCTTGACAGAAACATAGCTCGGTTCGATCACCATTGCCATGCGTGTGAAAACCATAAATCGAAGTTAAGGACAGACACCTGTCTCGGTCCGAGCCCTATCACCGAGCGGGTGAAAACCCTAAAACAAAATTCCCATGGGTGGAGACATCGCTCGGTCTAGACCCTATCACTCAATAGGTAAGAGCGTCTAGCCAGGCAATTCCCAAGCAATCAAAAATATAAAGCAAACAAAAACTAAACCCAATTGCATTCAAAAAATAGGAAATTGTTCTGACGCCACACCCCGGCGCCGTAGGCCCGCTAGGCGGAATACAAGTAAACGAAGAACTAAAATAAAACAAAGCAAAACAAAGCAAAAACAGAAGAGCAGTTGATCACTCGGCAGGGTCGACAGGGCCACGTGGGGAGGACAGACTCCTAGGCTGATCTCCTGGCAGTTGGGCAACGACCTCCTCGGTCCGGTTGTCACTTGTAACCTCCTGGTTGGCCCCCTCCGTGTGTGCGTCAATCTCCCGGACAAGGTCAATCATATTTGGGGTTTCTTCACTCGCACTCTCAGCTTGCCCTTGAACTGGAGACGCGGCGGCCGGAATGGGAATTTGCGTTGGGCTCCATAAAGGGGAATCCTCGGCCAGTCCCACAGCCTTCAGTGCTGCCAGCCACCCTTCTACAAACCCATGTTGCCGCGCCTGGTGGATGATTGGTTCGGCAGAGTTCTCGGCGTCTGCAAAACCCTTGTCGTACCATTCGTTCTCGCAAGCTTCAAGGGACTCTTACAGATCGCAGATTTGGCCGGCCTGGGATAGAGTCAGGCTCTCTGCCGTCGCCAATTTAAGCTCGGCCTCGCCCAACTTCGTTCCCGCGGCCTCCAGCTTAGCCTCGGTAGAGCGTCTGGCCCTCTCGGCGTCCACCGCTTTCCTCTCGGACACCTTGGCGGCCTTCTCGTGGTCTCTGGCAGTCACCTCGGCTACCGCTTTCAGGGCTTTCTCCTTTTCCACGGCCTCGGGCGCCTCCTTCAGTCTACCGTCCAACATACAGGTTAGTTGTGCGGCCTGCAAACCATTATGGCAGTTAGTGAACGCATGAAAGATAGCTTCCAAAAGTAAAAATACGCACCATAAGGAAGGGGGAATTAAGGAAGGGGGAATTACCGCGATAGTATGCCATTGGAGCCGCCGGGCCAGCGTCTCATCGGCACCTTAGGAATAGTACTGCACATCCTCGGGGAGCATCAACCCTTGCACCAAGCTCTGGGCCACTCGCCCCCCTTCGCCCTTGTCCTATGCCCGAAGGCTAGCAGTCTCGGGTAGGGGCACGTCACCCAGAAGGAAAGCAGGCTCAGGCCGGCGCGGGTCGGGACGAAGATGCCACGTCCATCCCGATTCGAACACACGGAGAAGTGCTGCGCGGAGTTTCTCATGTCTGTGGCCCACCGCTGGGATGAGGCGGGGTCCACGGACGAGGCTCTTCGGGGGCAGGAGCATTCTTCTCGGCCATCCTCTTCCTCTTTCTACCCTCTCCCGCAGTGAGAACAGGGGTCGCCCCTTAGGTGGGTTGGGGTTGGGGTTCATGCACGGCTCCCGGGATGAACCGAGCAAGCGTCATCTCCCGGCGCTTCACCATCTTCTTCGCAGGGTTTGGAATAGTACTCGGAGTTCCGGCCTGCTCGATCACCCCTCCCTCGGCAACCGGGGCTACGACACATGGGCTTTCAATTGCCTCGTGCCTCCGCCGCTCTCGGGATACCCGCTCGGCTGATTCGTCTCTCACAGGCGCGATGTCGTCCGCTGTAGTATAGCGCGGCCCAGCTTCTCGGGCTTCAACGGTGGTGAGAGAGGGAGGGAGGAATTTTTGATGCCGGACGTCTATATAGGACAGGAGTGGGCTATCCACCAAGAGCGCCTGACCGAAAGTTTGCCAGGCGCTGTACGCTGGGTTGACGCCGAGGATTAAGTGGGATGCCCGGAGTTGCCCGTCACTGTTCACGAATATCTCGAAACGGAGGACGAAATTGAGATCGCGCGCGTGTATAACCCGGGCGTCCGGCAAGAACTTTTTGAATCTGCAAGAACACACCAAGTCAACAGTTAGACAAAGAAAAGGGCAATCAAGAGTAGAAGAAAGCGACAATGGTTCTCGATACTGACCAATATCACGGGGCGAGAGCGGGCAATGCGACTCGCTGTCGAGCCAATTGCCGCGCACCCGTACGAATTCACCGGCCGAGTTCTTATTCGAGTCAGGGAGGCAAGAGATGAGGCGGACTCGCATATCTCTCGCCTTTAAGTAATACCCACTGCTAAAATTACCACACAGCTTGTACATAAAGTTGATGTCGTGGTGGTCCAATTGAAGGCCGAACAGCTGGTTTAATCGGCTTACACAGCTAACTACCCTATAGAAATTTGGGGGAAATTGGTCGGGGCAAAGGCCGTAGAAACCTAGGGTACGGACAATAAGGGGATCCACGGGGAACCTAACCCCACCCTCGATGACAGACATTAATGGAAAAAAATCGGTACGCCGGTCGGCGGCCCTCTCGAATGCAATTTCGCCTACATTGCAATATGCAACGTCGACGTCCTCTAGAATGCCAAAGGTCACCCTAAAACTGCCCAAGGCAGCCCTAGGGGCAAGGAGGTGAGAGTACCCCATCCCAACAAATACGACACAGGTAAACAAAAATTGGAAAAGGAGAGTTTGGCAGAGAAGACTTACTTGGGTTTCTAGAGAGTGAAAGGCTGGGGAGGTGTTCTGGCGCAGAAGGATGCTCGGCAGACAAAAGTTTGGTGGATGAGAAGACGCAGAAAGTAAAATGAAACCCAACGGAAGCTACGCGTATTTATATATGACAACCCTCACATTTAATGAGGCGAAAGGCGGGAAAGGGGTCACCCAACCACTTTTTCTCTTGGGAAAGCCCCCACGCGTGGGCACGAGTTACGAACCGTCAAACGGTTCAAGAAGCCGCCAGACGGATCTGCTCCCTTCCGAACCATTAATGCGGATACGACAGCCTGGCGCAATACTGCCTCGGAAGTGAGCGGCAACGGCCATCCCAACCCTACGCAGCGAGCCCTCGGCCACCCCAAATAATCGCCGGGCGCTCTATAAGCTCATTGATTCATTACCGAGGTCCGTGCATGAATCAAGGGGGGGCTGATGTACGGGCGATAACCCCGTTGAAACCATTCAGCCACGAAGTACTAACACCACAACGCCACGTGGCCGAGTTTGCTCAGTCAGAACTTATTGAAGCTCGCTGGTCGGCCTACCATGCTCGGTAGGCTCCCGGTAACCCTCAAAGGACGCCTCCGCCGAGAAACATGCCCATCTGCATGTCTTTTCCCCATGCCACTACCTTCACTTGCCCACCAGCCAAAGTCCACTCCGAAGCAACGGTATTGGACCTCCCCTTCCATTGCCTTGGAAGCACCCCAGCTGAGCAACAGACCCAGTCGAGGAGCTAACTCCCACGCAATTATACCCATCTACTCATCACCTAAGATCCACTCCGGAGCGATAGTATTGGACCTCCTTTTCCACTGTCTTGGGACAACACTGCCGTGCAGCAGGCCTCGCGGTGGGTTTGATTCCCAAGCCATTAACGTTTCCCCATTCTCATTTAATGCCACCACTTAGGAGGAAAAAGATTGGACCCTCGCCTCCACTGACCAGGAATGCCTCACATGGTCTAAACGACTTGGCCTATAAATAGGCAACGAATATTCAAAGTCGGGGTTGGCAACTGGAGTAAGGGGTAAAGGGGAAAAGAGGAACAGAAGAATGGTTCTAGATGGTTGTGTTTGTATTACATAGGATCGCCCATTGTAGGAAATACTAAAGCCCACCCAACAAGTAAATTGTGAGCCCAAACACGTGTCTGGCCCAACAAGCCCACATTTGGCCCGCACAGACCCATAAGAAAGGGTTTGATGATAGGTATTATACAGGCTATTCATGACAATAATAATCTATAGTTATTGATTACTAATAACCCTTAAAAGCCCAACAACTATATTATTCATTATTGCCCAACAGCTATTTTTATCATAATTGCCCAACAACTATTTTACTCATAAATTTCTAACGGCTAGAAAATAAATAATAATAAAAGTGTTTGGAACAAACACCCACACCAATAATCCCCCACATGTTACAAACACAAAATAGGAAAGGCACGCAACTAAAGAAGCTGCAGGGTCAGTCGTCTCCACTCGTGGCCACTTCGGTTGAAGCTGGGCCTCGCTCTACCAGACAGAACCAATGCTGATGGCATCCATGGTGGTGAAAAGAGGAGAGAGAGGAATGGGAAAGTGAAAGTACTGAAGGATTCACGTGATAGTCGAAGGAAATATAAGCTTATCATGGGTAGCAATATCCAAATACACGGCTAGAATAGATGTGATGAAGTGAGAGGGAAAGTCTATACAAAGATCCTCCATCAAAGAGAGAAGAAAATGAGCACGAGGCTCAATGATGGAGTTATAGTGAGACAATAGTGTGAGAGTGAATGTCATCACCATGTCAAGGAATCTCGAGCTGTGCGAGCCACGTTTGGACCTATTGGGCCGTACACGTGTTTGGGCTCACAATTTACTTGTTTGGTGGGCTTTCATGTTTCCTACAATGGGCAATCCTATTTTAGCAAGTGCCACTCTCAGGCCCCCCTCTTTAGTTCTCTATTTTCCCCTTTTCCTAACTTTACCAACCCCTTTCTTCGTATATCCCTCGTCTATTTATAGGTTGAGTCGGTGCGATTGCGTGGCAGTTTTCTAGGTCAGTGGAGTGGAAGGTTCAATGTCCTGTCTCCTAAGTGGGTGCTTTTAATGTGAGTGGAGGAGATGGCAGTGGCCTTGGAACTAAGTCCACCACGAGGTTTGCTGCTCGGCGGAGGTACTCCCTAGGCAATGGAGCAAGAGGTCCAATGCCGTTACTCCAGAGTGGGAGTTAGGTAATGGGTGAGTGGAGATAGTGGCATTGGAACCAGTTTCTTTCTTGGGTCTATTGTTCGGAGGGGGGGAGCTCCCTAGGCAATGGAGAAGGAGGTCCAATACTGTTGCTCCGGAGTGGCATTGGAACTAGCCTCCCACTTGGGTTCGTTGCTCGGCGGGGTGGGTTTCCCGAGGAATAGCCGAGTATGACTGGCCTAGCATTTCAGACACGTGGCGATGTAGTAACGGGTTCTCGTGGGCGGGTGGTCCCAGTGAGGCCCACGCCCGCACATTAGCCCCCCCTTGATTCATGTTCGGATCTTGGCAATGAATCAAGGATCTTGCAGGGAGTGTGGTGGTTTTCTCGCCGAGCTTCCCTCTAGGGGCATTGCTATGCCAGGCTGTCGTACCTGCAATAAAGGCTGGGAAGTAGGTGGGCACGTATGACGGTTCGTGAATTGCGCCCACGCGTGTGGGGGGTTTCCCAAAAAGAAAAAGGTGGTTGGGCGGGCTTCTTCCCGCCCTTTGCCTCATTTAATGCCTGGTTCGAGGTGTATATATATAGCTTCCGTCGGGCCTCTCTCCACTTTTTGCGTCTGCCTGTTTCTGAAATATCTCTCTGCCGAGCATCCCCCTAGGTCAAAATCATCCACTTTGCCTCCCACTCTAGAACCCAAAGTAAGTTTTCTCCGCCTCCCTTCCTTTTTCAGTTTCTAGCTGTGTCGTAGCTTAGTGATGGGGTATTCTCACCTTCTTGCCCCTAGGGCTGCCTTGGGCAGTTTTAGAGAAACCTTTGGCGTCCCAAGGGACGTCGATGTTGTGTATTGCAATGTGGGCGATATTGCATTTGAAAGGGCCGTCGACCCGAGTACCATTTTGTTTCCGTTAATGGCCATATTCGAAGGTGGGGTCAGATTCCCCGTTGATCCCCTTATAGTAGGTACCTTAGGTTTTTACGGCCTTTGCATCGACCAATTTCCCCCAAACTTTTATAGAGTAGTTAGCTGTGTAAGCCGACTAAACCAGTTGTTCGGCCTTCAATTAAACCACCACGACATCAATTTTATATACAAGTTGTGCGGTAATTTTGATAGTAGGTACTACCTAAAGACACGAGATATGCGAGTCCGCCTCATCTTTTGTCTCCCTGATTCTAACAAGAACTCGGCCGGAGAGTTCGTTCGGGTACGCGGCAACTGGCTCGACAGCGAGTTGCTCTGCCCGCTCTTGCCCTGTGAAGTTGGTCGGTACCGAGAATAGACAGCCCTTTTTCTCTCATTAATCCTTTGCTTGTTCCTTTCTTTCTTTGCCTGCCTGACTGATAAATTGACATTTGTTTGCAGATTCGAAAAGGTTTTTACCGGACAGTCGGGTCGTTCACTCCCGCGATCTTAATTTTGTCCTCCGTTCCGAGATCTTTGTCAATAGCGACGGGCAGCTGAGGGCATCCCACCTGATTCTCGGTGTCAAACCGGCGTATAGCACCTGGCAAAACTTTAGCCAGGCGCTCCTGGTGGATAACCCGCTTCTATCTTACATAGACGTCCGGCACCAAAGGTTCCTCCCCCCCTTTCTCACTACCGGCGAAGCACGAGAGGTCGGCCCTCAGTATACCACTACGGACGATATAGCGCCAGTCAGAGACTAATCCGCCGAGCGGGTGTCCCGAGAGTGTTGAAGACACGAGGCAGTTGAAAGGCCAGGAGGCGTAGACCTTGCCGCCGAGGAAGGAAAGGCTGAGCTTATTGAAGCTCCGGGCGCCAAGTCAGGTCACCCGAAGAAAATGGTTCAGCGAAGGGAGACGACGCTCTCTCGGTTCATTCCCAGTGCTGGGCATAAGACGGGGACACAATCACCGCAGGGGCCGGGCTAGGCTCCTCCCGCGGCCGAGACTAAGAAAAGGAAACGGCCGGCCGAGAAGAACATTCTTGTTCCCGACGACGCCTTACCGAAGACCCCACCTCGTCAGCAGGGCGGGATACAGATTCGGGAGTCGCTACCTGTCACCTCCCCCGATCCTCAAGTCGGGATGGATGTGGCATCCTCTTCCCGGCCCGAGGTGGGCTGGCAGCATACTTTTTACTTAGGCGACAAGTCACTATCTGAGACTGCCAGCCTTCGGTTGTGGGATAAGGGAGAAGGGGGGCGAGTGGCCCAGAGCCTGGTACGAGGCCTTATGCTTCCCGAGGATGCGCAGTATTATTCAAGCAGCAATGATGAGACGCTCACTCGATGGCTCCAATGGCACACGATCGCGGTATGTCTTTATCCCCTTTAGTGCACGCCTGTATCGAGTCTTTCTTATCTAGTGCTTACGAACCTATCACCAATTTGTTTTCAGGCCGCGCAGCTGACATGCGTCGTGGACGGGAGGCTGAAGGAGGCAGCCGAGGCCGCAGATCGGGAGCGGGCGCTGAAGGCCGTGGCCGAAGTAACCATTCGGGAGAAGGAGCAATCTGCCATGGCGTCTGAGAGAAAGGCAGTTGATGCCGAGAGAGCCCGTCGTGCTGCCGAGGATCAGCTAGCCATCCTTGAAACAAAGTTGGGAGAAACAGAACTTAAACTAGCGATGGTGGACAGCATGACTCTATCCCAGGCCACTCAAATCGGCGACCTGAAAAGGTCCCTTGAAGCCTGCGAGAGTGAGTGGTACGACAAAGGCTTCTCAGACGTCGAAAACTCCGCGGAGCCGATCATTCACAGGCACGGTGCCACGGATTCAGGGAGGGATGGCTTGCAGCTCTTAAGGCAGTGGGGCTGGCCGAGGACTCTCCATTGTGGAGCCCAACTCGGATCCCATACCCGGCCACTCCTTCTGCCGCTCCAAGATAAGCCGAGAGCGCCGGAGAAGAAACTCCAAGCATGATCGACCTAGTCTGGGAGATCGATGCCCACGTGGAGGCAGCTGACCCGGAGGTTACTAGTGATAACTGGACCGAGGATACGACTGCCTAATTGCCCGAGGGTCAGCCCAGGAGCCCCGCCCCTTCTCCCAGCTCTACCGATCCTGTCGTGTGACCGATTTGCTGTTATTTTAACTTCTGTTGGATTTCCCTTTCTATGTAATTATATTTTTCTTAATGTGCCTATGGCACTGGGATGTGGCATTCGAACAATTCTTTTTGTTTTTGAACATGTGAATGCATGCTCTGTAATTTTTATGCACTCCTACCTTTTGTTTGCTTGGAAACTCCCGGCCATTTGCATGATTGAACCTTGTGTGTTTATCACGGATGTCTTTCTATTCATGGTGGTAGGGTGTTAGTGTCTAGTTATTGGGGTCCGTAGGTTAAAACCAAAGGTTTCTACCCTCTCGACAATAAGGATCTGGCCGAGGAAGGTGTCTGTCCTTAGGAACGTTAAAATCAAAGGTTTCTACCTGCTCGGCGATAGGGATCGAGCCGAGGAAGGGGCCTGTCCTTAGGAATAATTAAATTGAAGGTTTCTACCTCCTCGGTGATAGGGATCAAGCCGAGGAAGGTGTCTAGGTTTATTTTAAGGTTTTCACCTGTTCGGTGATAGTAATCGAACCGAGAAAAGGTGTTTGTCCTTAGGTGATTTGTCCTAAGGTTTTCATCTGCTCGGTGATAGTGATCAAACCGAGGGAGGGTGCCTGCCCTTAGGAACAATTAAATTGAAGGTTTCTACCTCCTCAACGATAGGTATCGAGCCGAGGAAGGTGTCTAGGTTTATTTCAAGGTTTTCACTTGCTCGGTGATAGTGATTGAACCGAGGGAAGGTGCCTGTTCTTAGGTGATTTGTCCTAAGGTTTTCACCTGCTCGGTGATAGTGATCGAACCAAGGGAAGGTGTTTGTCCTTAGGTGATTTGTTCTAAGGTTTTCACCTGCTCGATGATAGTGATCAAACTGAGGGAAGGTGTCTATCCTTAGGCTTGTTTTAAGGTTTTCACCTGTTCGGTGATAGTGATCGAACCGAGGGAAGGTGTCTGTCCTTAGGTGATTTGTCCTAAGGTTTTCACCTGCTCGGTGATAGTGATTGAACCGAGGGAAGGTGTCTATCCTTAGGTGATTTGTTCTAAGGTTTTCACCTGCTCAGTGATAGTGATCGAACCGAGGGAAGGTGTCTGTCCTTAGGTTTGTTTTAAGGTTTTCACTTGCTCGTTGATAGTGATCGAACCGAGGGAAGGTGTCTGTCCTTAGGTGATTTGTCCTAAGGTTTTCACCTGCTCGGTGATAGTGGTCGAACTGAGGGAAGGTGTCTATCCTTAGGTGATTTGTTCTAAGGTTTTCACCTGCTCGGTGATAGTGATCGAACCGAGGGAAGGTGTCTGTCCTTAGGTTTGTTTTAAGGTTTTCACCTGCTCAGTGATAGTGATCGAACCGAGGGAAGGTGTCTGTCCTTAGGTTTGTTTTAGGTTTTCACCTGCTCGGTGATAGTGATCGAACCAAGGGAAGGTGTGTCCTTAAAACGATTTATTTTTATGCTTCGATCCAAGTGCCGATCATATTCAACACCATGGGATTGTTTGAGTCACAAGTACTTTAGTGAACAAAAGCTTTTGATTCTAGCGTGGGGGGTTGCGAGGTCGCATCAAGCTCACAACCTCCGAGGATAGTCTATTAATAGTAAAACTTCTTTAAGTTACAAACGTTCCACGGCCGTTTAAGCGGCTTCTCTTCCAAATCTTCCAAGTAGTACGACCCGGCTCCAGCAATGGCCCTTACTCGGTAGGGACCCTCCCAAGATGGAGCTAGCTTTCCGGCATTACAGTCACGTGTATTTGCCACGACCTTGTGAAGTACTAGATCCCCGGCCACAAACTCTCTTTTCCTCACCGTCCTATTGTACCTCTGAGTAAGTTTCTGCTGATATCTCGCCAGCCGAATGCTGGCTGTTCTTCGGTGTTCCTCCAACAAGTCCAACTTCTTTGCCATCCGCCTTTCGTTCTAGTCTGGCTCGTACCCGTTGACCCAGGCACTACACAAGTTTTCTTCAATCGGGATGACAGCCTCAGCCCCATAGGTCAGAGAGAACGGCGTTTCTCCCGTGGATCTCCTCGGAGTTATGTGATAGGCCCACAGGGCACTCGGTAGCTCCTCGGCCTACCTTCCCTTGGCGCCCTCTAGTCTTTTCTTCAAACCGCTCAATATGGCTTTGTTGGTTGCTTCCGCTTGGCCGTTGCTCTGTGGGTAAGCTGGAGTAGAGTATCGGTTCCTAATTCCGAGGTTGTGGCAGAACGCCCGAAAGGCTTTGCTATCGAACTGGAGACCGTTATCTGACACGAGAGACTCCGGCACGCCAAACCTTGTTACGTTGTTTTTCCATACGAACTTCTTGACGTCCACATCATGGATGTTGGCCAGCGCCTCCGCCTCGGCCCATTTGGTGAAGTAATCTACTGCCACCAGCACAAATCTCCGGTTGCCTGTGGCCTGGGGGAATGGTCCGACTATGTCTAGCCCTCAGCGAGCGAATGGCCAAGGTCCGCTGACCAGGTTCAGGTTCCCGGCGGGTTGGTGAATCATCGGCGTGTGTATCTGGCACTGCTTACACTTCTGGGAATACTCGGTTGCTTCCTTCCTCATCTGCGGCCACCAAAACCCCTGAGTCATCACTCGGTGAGCCAATGATCGTCCCCCCACATGACTCCCGCACACGCCCTTGTGCAGCTCGGCCAGTAGCTCTTTGGCCTTAGTAGGACTAAGGCATTGCAGGTACGGCCCTTTGAATGACCTCCGATAAAGCTTGCGATCGGGAGACAACCAGTACCGAGGGGCGTTGCGCAGTACTTTCACCGCCTCCTTTTCGTTATCCGGGACACGGTTATCTGCGAGGAAACTGATTATGGGGTTTATCCAGCAATTCTCGGTGACCGCCAACTGTGCAACTAGCACCCTGGGCACTATACTTGGTTCGACGACTAACTCAACCCTGATCAGCTGAGGTACCATGTCGGCTATTGATGATGCCAACGTTGCCAAAGAGTCAGCGTGCCGATTCTGTCCCCGAGCTACGCGCTCAACCTTCACTTTCGAGAAACCAGATAAGGTTTGCTTCACAATCCGTAGGTATTCAGCCATCCGGGCGTCTTTAGCTTCGAAATTCCCTAGCACCTGGTTAACTACTAGTAGAGAGTCCGAGAAAACCTCCACCTCTTTAGCCCCCAAATCCTTTACGACCCTAAGTCCGGCGAGCATGGCCTCATACTCGGCCTCATTGTTGGAGGCCCTGAAACCCAGCCTGAACGAGTGCTCTAGTTTGAGCCCTTCTAGCGTAATGATCATAATTCCTGCTCCTGCTCCTGCCGTGTTGGACGCGCCATCCATAAATACTTTCCATGGCCGGATTTTCGTGATGCAAATCATATCTGCGCCTTTCGGTGTGAACTCGGCAATGAAGTCCGCAAGCACTTGTCCCTTTATCGAAGTCCTCGGCCTATACCTGATGTCGAAGGAACCTAGCCGAGTTCCCCATTTAGCTATCCTTCCTGTGAAGTCAGATCTTCTCAGTAACGACTGAAGTGGGAATTCCGTAAGGACGTGGACGGTGTGGGCCTGGAAGTAGTGCGGCAGCTTTTTGGTTGAATGTACAAGTGCCAATACTAGTTTCTCCAACGGCAGGTATCTAGTCTCAGCGTCGACAAACGTCTTGCTGATGTAGTAGACCGGGAGCTGCACACCATTATCCCTTAGTAGTACGGCGCTGGTAGCATGCTTGGAAACTGAAAGGTACACATAAAGGTCCTCCCCTGGTTCTTCCAATCGTTTGTACTCCTCAATGCGTCTCATTAGTTGCCGCATATCCTCGAGTGGTCTCAGGGTTAATGATTCCCTCAGTCCGGACTCTTCTCGTAGCCCTATCCGAAATGTGCTCGCTGTAATCTTTTCATTACCCCCACCAATCTCATTGTACAATTCCCAATACCGGTTGGCATAGTTGCGAAGGGTTTCCCTAGCCCCCATCTTCATTGACAGCAACGCGTCCACGGGTTGTGGAACCCAGCTGCACGTCATAAACCTTGCCCTGAACTCCTGAATGAGCTCCAAGAAACTGCGGATGAAGCCCTTCTTTAGTCCATTAAACCACCTTAGGGCAGTGGGACCGAGACTTGAAGGGAAAACCTTACACATCAGCGAGTCATTTTGTGTGTGGAGGGACATCATTTGAATATAGTGACTTACATGCTTGACTGGGTCAGTCTTTCCCGTGTAGGAGTTAAACGGAGGCCGCGTGAACCGGCTAGGCATAGGCACCTCCTCGATGTCCTTCGTGAATGGGGACTGGGCGGCCTGGTGCAATGCTCGGCCCATCGCATCCACGGCTACATTCCGTGGTCTCTCCTCGTCGGGGGAAACCGATCCACGGTCTGCGTGCTCCCGCAAACACTCGCGGCGCCGACGCGACCCGGACTGATGGGATCCTGCCGTGTGCCGCTCTCTAACGCTGGCCGACCTTTCTCTCTGGTCCTCTTGATCTCTTTTCCTACGCCTTCCCCGTCCCTGTAGTTCCAAATCCCTTACTGTCCTGCACAGGCGCTCCAACTCCTAATTCCTCCGCTTAAGCTCCCGATCTCTCTAGTCATGGCGGTTGCGCCCTGAGGCGTCGGACGTTGTCTAGAGGGTCTGGTACGACTCGTCTCCGAGCTCGGACTCTACTGCCTCCTCATTCCTTCTGTCTTCCTGCCTCTTCTGCCTTCTTTCTCGCCCTGTGGACCCTCGCGAGAACCCTCCAGAACCGTTCTCTGCATGACTTCCCTGTCTGCTCCTGGACATTTCTTCATGTGTTGCTACACAGGACCGTAGCTTGGTAGGAGATCCCCACAGACGGCACCAATTGTGCGAGCCACGTTTGGACCTGTTGGGCCGGACATGTGTTTGGGCTCACAATTTACTTGTTTGGTGGGCTTTCGTGTTTCCTACAATGGGCAATCCTATTTTAGCAAGTGCCACTCTCAGGCCCCCCTCTTTAGTTCTCTATTTTCCCCTTTTTCCCAAGATTGCCAACCCCTTGCTTCGTATACCCCTCGTCTATTTATAGGTTGAGTCGGTGCGATTGCATGGCAGTTTTCCAGGTCAGTAGAGTGGAAGGTCCAATGTCCTGTCTCCTAAGTGGGTGCTTTTAATGTGAGTGGAGGAGATGGCAGCGGCCTTGGAATTAAGTCCACCACGAGGTCTGCTGCTCAGCGGAGGTACTCCCTAGGCAATGGAGCAAAAGGTCCAATGCCGTTACTTCGGAGTGGGAGCTAGGTAATGGGTGAGTGGAGATAGTGGCATTGGAACCAGTTTCTCTCTTGGGTCTATTGTTCGGAGGGGGGGAGCTCCCTAGGCAATGGAGAAGGAGGTCCAATACTGTTGCTCCGGAGTGGCATTGGAACTAGCCTCCCACTTGGGTTCGTTACTCGGCGGGGTGGGTTTCCCGAGGAATAGCCGAGTATGACTGGCCGAGCATTTCGGACATGTGGCGATGTAGTAACGGGTTCTCGTGGGCGGGTGGTCCCAGTGAGGCCCATGCTCGCACACGAGCCTTTAGCAAAACTTGAGCATGGAGTGAATGTCATCACCACATTATCTTTGACTAATGTCTACTGGTTTTATCATAAATTTCTTTGGATTTGGAATATAAATGATGTTCATTTATGGTTAAAAAAAAGAACAAGTTAAATACTATATCTTTATTTCCTTTTCCTAGTAGGGTTTTTCTTTTTTAATGAAAGCTGGCACAAACTATATTAAGTTGGAATCTAACATTCAAAAAATTAAAAAGATAAATGAGATTATATTCCAGTACCTATAAAGTAGAAGGCAAAACTAAAGTAGTCATAAAGATGTGAGGTTAAGAGAAAGAAAATCTATACTTAAATCAATTAAGACTTAAAAGAGCTTTGTGATATATTTTCAGGCAAGACCACGAAGCTTGGAACAACATCACTTTTCTCGAACTAATTATAAGCATGGAACGCTCTCGCTCTCTCTCTCTCGAAGAAGCTAACGAGTTGGTTCGTAGCACTAAGAAAGTGAAAGACTCACACCAGCAAACAGACATTCCTAGTAGTGCTGTGCGTGATGGAGGGTCTAGCATTTTAACCAAGCTTTCCTTTAAGGATAAGCTAGTGGGGGACATACCGGGAGCATACTCCCAAGCTTTTGATTTTTCAGACTCTATGGAGGCTGAATCAGATTCAGACGAGGAGTTTGAGGAGGTAAGGGAAGGGCTTGCATCGGTCAAACTATCCAAGGAAACAAAGACCCGTATCCGAACACCATGGGCGAAGGCTCTCATTGTTAAGGTATTTGGTAAGACAGTGGGGTACAACTATCTCCACGCAAAGTTGATAGGTCTTTGGAAGCCAACTGGAAGAGTGGACATGGTTGACCTGGGGAGCGATTTCTTCCTGTTAAGATTCTCTGTAGCCGAGGATGTAGAAGTGGTCCTGAAGAAAGGCCCTTGGTTTATCGGGGAGCACTTCCTGTCCATCCGACGATGGGAAGCGAATTTCAAGCCATCTGAAGCTTTAGTTTCCTCGGTAGCGGTGTGGGTTAGGCTTAACGAATTGCCCATTGAGTACTATGATGCTACGGTACTTCGGCAGATCGGTCAGGTGCTTGGCTCGGTTTTACGGGTGGACACGCATACTGCCTCCGAAGCTAGGGGCAGATACGCTCGTCTCTGCGTTCAAGTGGACATGAGTAAACCTTTAATCACTAATGTTAGGCTTGGGCGCCGAAACCAACCAGTTGCTTATGAGGGGGTGAGCAGGCTCTGCTTTGCCTGCGGGAGGCTTGGCCATCGGCGGGAATCATGTCAGTTCACCATCAAACCCCCTCCAACGGTGCCTCAAGAATCCCTCGAGCCCAACTCCGCTGACAAAGGAGACAAGGCGCCACCCTCTCCAAAGTCCGGAAACCGAGATGTCTCGGTAGATGAGTCCAGTGACGCCACTTTTGGTCCTTGGATGGTTATTACGCGGAAAAGAAGCGACAACAGACTGCATAAGAAAAGTGGTAGCAACCCTTTAACTGGATATAGAGATGCCTCTCTGAAAGTGAATGAAAAAGAGCCGTTGGGTTCTTATCGGGTTCAAAAAGAGGCAATTGGGCTTGGGGACACGAGTAGGAATGAGGGAAAAAGAAAAGCCCAAGCTGATTTGGGCTTGAAGCATCCAACAAAAGATAATGAGGCAGCGGAAAAAATGTTTGCTGCAGATCAATTGGGCTTAGGAAAGAGCAGCACTCAGAATGTGGGTCAGTCAAGTAATAAGCTGTCAAGGGCCAAGTCCAACTCAAATTCTATAAGGGGTAAGAAGGACATTGCACGTTATAGGGCTATCTCCTCTAATTCAGCAAATGTTTCTAATAACCCAGATAGTGCCGTTCTCGCCAAAGAAAAGATGAACATTTCTAATGAGTGGTCTCTTAACATTTCCAAGCTTCAGGCCAATTTTGATAGAGATTATATATTCGGTAGCAGCTCAAAGTTCAACATGGATGATCAATCTATACGAAGCACTCTTAGTGGAGATCCTTTGTCGCCCCATTCGCACCATGGCTTGGTTCATTCTCATGCTGCGATAGGCATGGAGGTTGAGGTTTCGGCAAATCCCGATAAGCTGGAATCTCATCCTTCCCATTTCGATGAGGCCAGTGTGGTGCGAAATGATACCGGAGGAGAGGTTGACGGAGAGAAGATTGGCTGCCAGAGGGCAGAAGATAGAGAGAGTGTGGATGCCCGGATGGATTTTGATGATGGAAGAGAGGGTACCTCTTCCGTTTGAAGCGTGTCCGAGCCCCTTCTTTTGTGTTAGTTATGATGATGAATCTCTTAGTCTGGAATTGCAGAGGAGCTTTAAAGCCCTCTTTTCAAAGGCATGTTAGGGAGTTGGTCCACAACCATGACCCGTTAATTCTGGCTGTTATGGAGACCCGTATTGATGGTGACAGAGCAAGAGACATCACTGACAGGCTCCCTTTTGATGGCGCCATCCATACAAATACGATTGGCTTCGCTGGTGGGCTTTGGTTGTTATGGAATTCAGATAAGGTCCAGATCACTCAGCTAGCAATGTCAGAGCAAGAAATTCATGTCCTAGTGAAGGTAAATTCTTCTGATTTCGAATTTATTTTTTCTGCTGTGTATGCTAGCCCTAGATTCCATGAAAGATGCATTCTGTGGAATAATCTAAAGAATACTGCTAACTTGCATGATAAACCTTGGATAATTGCTGGAGACTTTAATGAGGTGCTTGCAACTGGGGATAAGTTTGGGGGAAGAGCTATAAATTCTAACCGATCTCTTATTTTCAAAGAGTGCCTTGATTACTGTAATATGGTTGATTTGGGTTTCTCTGGGCCTCGTTTCACTTGGACAAATAGGCGAAATATCAATGATTTAGTGCAAGAGAGAATTGATCGATATTTCGCTAATCCGAGCTGGTGTACTGCTTTTCCGGATGCGAGGGTGACCCACCTCACTAGATGTGTTTCGGACCATTGTCCGGTGCTCCTGGAAACTAAACCCATTAATGGTGTCCACCTTCCTAGGCCTTTTAAATTCCAAAGTTTTTGGCTGGCTGATTTAACTTTTCCTGGTATTGTTTCGGAAGCTTGGGGTCGGTCTCGTTCTCTTCAAGATGCCATTGATTATTTTTCCAAGAAAGCTTCTGAATGGAATAAGCATCATTTTGGGAACATTTTTGGTAAAAAGAAGAGAGTCATGGCCCGTCTAAATGGTATCCAGAAAGCCTTAGCTTCTCATCCTTCGCACTCTTTGGTGGAAATGGAGAAATCTCTGCATAATGAGCTTGCTGTGCTTCTTAACCAGGAGGAGGAGCTGTGGGTGCAGAAATCTCGTATTAACCGGCTAATTGAGGGGGATAGAAACACGGCCTTCCATCATGTGTCTACTATTGTAAGGAGGAGGCGTAATCGTATTTCAAGCATTAAAAATAATATGGGGGAATGGATTCATTGTGAGGTGGGAACCATGACTTACATCAGAGAGGGTTTTAACAAATTGTTCACAACCTCCCTTCACCATGCTCCTTACCACCCTTCCTACCCCTCTCGGTGGCAAGCAGTTTTATCTGAAGAGGACAAGATTAACCTCAGCTTACCGCCTTCAGAAAGGGAAATCAAAGAGGGTCTTTGGGCTCTTAAGCCCTACAAAGCCCCTGGTCCGGATGGACTCCATGCTGGGTTCTTCCAAAGGTTCTGGCCTACTGTGGGGGAGTCGATAAGGAATGAAGTGGGAATTATTTTTGAGAATAGTAAAATGCCTGACTATCTCAACAGAACAAATATTGTCCTAGTGCCAAAAATTGCAGGACCAGAAAGTTTGGGCAATTATAGGCCCATTAGTCTTTGCAATACGGTGTACAAAATTGTCACCAAGATTCTTGTTGCAAGGATTAGACCGCATCTTGATAAGATGGTGAGCCCCCTACAGTCTGCGTTTGTCCCGGGTAGAAGAAGTGTTGATAATGCAATTGTGGTTCAAGAGTTAATTCACACCGTTAGTAGGAAAAAGGGGAAGGAAGGGTACATGGCGATTAAAGTGGATCTGGAAAAGGCTTATGATAAACTGGAATGGAGCTTCATCAGAGAAGTTTTAACTAATGCCAATTTTCCAACCGACTTGGTGAATCTCATTTTGAGTTGTGTGTCTTCAGTATCCACTTCCATTCTTTTCAATGGTGGAAGTATGGAGCCTATCCTTCCTTCGAGAGGAATCCGGCAAGGTGATCCTCTATCTCCGTATCTGTTCATTCTTTGTATGGAAGTCCTTGGTTATTGCATTGAAGAAAAGTGTCGTGAGAAGTGTTGGGTCCCTGTTAAAAGCTCTCATAGTGGGGTGGCCTTCTCCCATTTATTCTTTGCAGATGATTTAGTCCTTTTTGCAAAGGCAGATCATGTGAATTGTTCAACCATAAGGGATGTTCTTGATAGCTTTTGTGCCCGGTCGGGACAATCCATTAGTGAGAGTAAATCGAGAGTGTACTTTTCTCCAAATGTTGATGTGGACACAAGAGAGTCGTTGTGTGATATATTGGGGTTCCATTCGACTCCTAATCTTGGGAAGTATCTTGGTTTTCCTATTAAGCATAGTGGTGCAAGTAATCAAGATTTAAATTTCATTTTGGAGAGGGTAAAGCAAAAGTTGGCTGGTTGGAAAGCCAATTTGCTGTCTCTAGCAGGAAGAACTGTTCTCATTCAAGCTTCCACTTCTACAATCCCGGCTTATGTTATGCAATGCACGGCTCTTCCCGTCAAGCTACTAGATAATATTGATAGAGTTAATCGTAATTTTTTGTGGGGCTCTTCGGATACTTCAAAAAGAACTCATTGGGTAGGATGGCACAAAGTGACAAAACCTAAAGAAAAAGGTGGCCTTGGAATTCAATCGGCAAGAGGTAGAAACCAAGCTTTGCTTGCCAAACTTAATTGGAGGTTTCGTATGGAAAATGATGCGGTTTGGGCTAAGGTTTTGAAGAGCAAGTATTGTACTAACCGGAGGTTGAATGCTATGAACAAGGATAAGCTTCCTTGCTCAAGAGTTTGGCAAGCTATGAAGAAGGGTACAGATGTTTTTAATAAAGGTGTCAAATGGATTCCGGGGTGGAATAGCAATTTAAGCCTATGGCGTGATAATTGGGCAGGCAATGGGTCTTTGAGAGACCTCATCCAAGGCCCCCTTTTGGAAGAAGAAGAGAGTCTTAAAGTCAAGGATGTTTTTGGGCCAAATGGGTGGGATTGGTCTAATCTTTCTATCCAAATTCCTAATGCGGTCCTCATGGAAATTAAGGCCTTTCCCTACTCTTTTCGAGCATCCAATGAGGATGATAGGATGATTTGGAATGGTGCTATCCGTGGAGAGTTTGTGCTTAAGTCAGCCTATAATTTGGCTATAAATTGTAGTGAGGAGGAAGAGGAGTTTAAGGGCGTTTGGGTGTGGAAAGTCGAGACCCTTCCTCGAATCAAGTCCTTCATGTGGCAATGCTTGCATAATAGCATTGGAGTGGGGAATGTCTTGTTAAAAGATGTCTTATTGAGTTTGATATTTGCCCTCTCTGCCAGAGGGAAACTGAGACAATCCTTCATAGACTCAGGGATTGTGAGGTGGCAAAAATTACCTGGAGCAGGCTTGGGATTCTGTCTAACAGCAGCTTCTATGTGGGTAATTTGCATGAGTGGCTCGAAATAAATTGCAAAGTTAATGCTCCAAGAGTGCAAACCCAGCCCCCATGGCGTATTACCTTTCCTTTTGTTATTTGGCACTTGTGGAAACAAAGAAACAATTTTGTGTTCAGGGAGCGGCCCAGTCAGAGCAAAGTGCACAGGGAAGCCTTATTTAAAGCTGCTGAGTTCTTTCATTGTGTCATTTCTCCTAAGGTGGCAGGTAACACAGTTGTTGTGCAGGTAAGGTGGGAAAAGCCTCCTCATGGTTGGGTTCGGCTCAACACAGATGGTTCCTCCTTGGGTAATCCGGGACGTGCAGGATGTGGTGGCATTATTCGGGATGAACATGGAGATTGGGTAGGAGGATTCTCAAGAAATATTGGCTGTTCCACCAGCTTTATAGCGGAGATGTGGGCTCTTCGTGATGGCCTTAACCTGTGTCTTAATCTGAATTTGCATGCTGTTGACATCCTTATTGATGCGCAAGCTGTTGTTGAGGCTGTTAAGAATGTTTCTTATTCTAATCTTATTGTTATGCCAATTGTTGAGGACTGTAGGCAGCTGATTTCACAGCTTGCTCAAGTCCGGATAGGCCATTGTTATCGGGAAGCAAATGTTTGTGCTGATTTTCTTGCTAGGAAAGGAGCCCTTCAGGCCAATAGTTTTATTTTGTATCAAGATCCTCTTGTGGATCTGTTGGGGCTGATCAACTTGGACAAGTTGGGGTTGTTTTGTAACAGGGTTGTCCTTGAGCTTTTTGTTCCCCCTTAGGTGTTGTTGAATAAAATTTCCTCTTTACCAAAAAAAAGATATATTTTCAGGCAAATGAATCTATGCTTGTCATGCTTTTTCTTAAATCATTTATCTTTATTAAGAAAAAAGTTTCAAAACAAACACGTGACTGTTGTTTAACTTTTCCTCAACCATGTATTTCATACTACAAACCTTGTATCGCTAGATACTATTACAGTCAATAAATTTCGTAAAATAGACGTATTTTAAAAGTAGCTGGTGTTATTAATTTTCACAATGTTTTCATATTGTATTTACTACATAACATTATGGACAAAACTTAGGTACAATATCTTAGATACTGTTATTTAGATTCTCCTTTTAAGATTCAACCATATGATTATTTAACTAAAAAATACACTTCCATCTTATGAGAAAAAAATCTACATGGCAAAATCTTAAAATGAGAATCTAAGGAACAACATCTAAGTACTATACCTAAGTCTTGCTCTAACATTATTGCCTTTCCTATGAAGTATATATCATGTCACAGTTGTTAATTTCTACTTAGTTGCACACACTTTAGTCTAGAGAGCAATGCTTTATTTTCTTTTATTAATATGAATGGAATCTGTTTCTCTTGACATCAATTGTATTTTTATTTTTGATTTATTAGCTATGAAATAAAAGCCAAGCGGTGTTGCTTCTCAAAAGAAAAAAACAAAGATTTTACTAAAATAATGCTTATGAACAAATGGAAATAGCTTTATTTGTATAAATATTTAAATTATTGATTTTTATCTATCAATAATACTTATCACCTGGGGAAAAATAATAAAATGTAATGATCTAAGAAAAAACGCTAGTCACATTTGCGCTATACCTTAAAAGGACTAGTTAATATTAAGGCATATTGTGGTTGTTAATAAAGCTCAAATTTACCTAGTAAATTCTCTATATAGGACTCATTAGACACCCTCATACATCATACAATCAATCAAATTGGGTCATCACAATCTCCCCTACTTAAATCCCTAACGTCCTTGTTAGGGCCCAATTTGTGGGGTAGTGTCTCTAAGCCCACTTAGGGTTAAAGGGCTGGCTCTAATACCATATGTAACGACCCAAGGAAAAACGTTAGCCACATCTGCGTTATACCTCAAAAGGACTATTAATAATTGAGGCTTCTTGTAGTTGTTAATAAAACTCAAATCTACCTAGTAAATACTCGATGTGGGACTCATCACACACCCACACACATCACACAGTCAATCAAATTGGGTCATCACAATATTAAAATTGTCACGCCCCCGGACCCAACTATAAAGATAGGCACGTGACAACCGCCGCATAATTATAAAGTAAACATCCTATAAGTGTGCAATGTCTTCTTAGTAACTAAAATTTATCCCCAAAAATTAAATCAAATAAATCCAAAACCTCAACAATTTCTTTATGAATAGATCTCCAATAATTTAATAGGAACAAAATCCAAACCTCATGTACATAATGCCAATTGGCCAATATATATAAAACTATTAGAAGACCATCCAATCTCAAAATCACTAAGCTTCTTTTCCTACTCACAACACAACATCAAAACTCTAAAAACTTGCTATTCTTCACAATCTGAAACTGGAGGGGAAAAAGGGGGGAGGGGGTGAGTTGACAACTCAATAAGTAACCAAAATCCTAATAAGTTCTATCAAGCAATAGATCTGTAAAGTAATAAGATGTAATATGAGTCTTCAAAAAATTATGATTTACTATGAGTTTTCAAAAATAACTAAAGAAGTTTCATAGTCTTAAAATAATAAGTTGCAAATAGCTCACATACTTTAATCTTACAAAATATATCATAGATGGTTTAGAAAATAGTTAGTTTTAATGACTCAAAATAGTTCAAATACTCAAATATTTCCAAAATAAAATATGTAGTTTTAAGGACTCAAATAGTTCCAATATTCAAACATTCCAAATCAAATATGTAGTTTTAAGGACTCAAAATGGTTCAAATATTCAAGTGTAATTCATATTCTTAACAATCTTATGACTATGGTCACGCTGTATCCTCGTGACTAGGCATCAGAGTACCAATGAATAACCCCCATCGGCTGGGTATTAGAGTACCAATGAATAACCCCCATTAGTTTGGGTATTAGAGTACCAATGAATAACCCCCATTAGTTTAGATATCAGAATACTAATGAACAACCACCATTGATTTAGGTATTAGAATACCAATGAATAACCCCCCATTGGTTTGGGTATCAGAGTACCAATGAATATCTCCATTGGCTGGGTATCAGGGTCAAACATAGTCAAATTGTCCAAAATCATATATATATATATATATATATATATTTATATGTATATCAAATCATAGTTCAAACAAAAAATATATATCTCATTCAAATACATATATATATATAATCATATATTCAGTATTCAAATATATTTGTGATATTTCTATATTCTTTACTTTAAATCAATATAGTTAAAAAAGCAATTAAATAAAATAAATCTTATATTCAATGCTCATATATATTTGTGAAAATTCTTTATTCTTTACTTTGAATCAGTATAGCTAAAAACAATTAAATAAAATGCATCATATATTCAGTAATCAGATATATTTATGATAATTTTTTACTTGAAATCAGTAATACAATAAAAATTCTAACAATTATAAACAATTTTCAATAGTTAAAAATACATTAATATAAGCAAAATAAAACTCAATTAAGATAAGATTACTTACCTCTAGAAGCTATTCCAAAAGGAAGTTTTCCCTAACACTTCCTCTAAAAATTATTAGATTTCACATAAAACAATTTTACAGGTGCCATTTACTCAATAATCAAATAATTTTAAAAGAACTTATAATGGTACCCGACCAAAAGAGAAACTACTAAAAAAAAAGCTAATAATTTCTCATTATTAACTCACAAAAAATCCACATATTCATAATATATATATATATATATATATTTCCTTTTCTTTCTGCCACCATTTAGTTCACTTTTGAGATAAGGACAAAACTAAATACATGACTATATCATCTAAATCAAAGCACCTAGGCTTTTATAAATACACAATGTTTTTTTTTTTACTTGTCAGACCTCAACTCCATTAATTCGGTACTATTCCTTTAATAAAGGGTTGTGCAGAAACTTGTCTCACAAAGTCTATAAATTTGCAAATTCCATCTCCGTTCAACGCAACAAAAGGCATCATAAAGATTAAGTTACTAACCATAGAAGAATCTGCAATAACAGCGTCTAGTTTAACGAAAATTAATCCAAACTTTTCTTCGTTTGCATCATTAAAACTCTTGAATAATTAAATAGTTTCACTACTGGCCAAAATACCCACCTAAAAAAAACTCTAATTCTAAATAGAACTTAGATTTGACAAGAAAGAGATTCTTAGGGCCCGTTTGGTTTAGAGCTAACTCAATTTTCATATCTTAGTTTTCAAAACCCATAGCTCAAACCCAAAACTCATAACTCAATTCTCAAACCTCACATTCACTAAAAAATTGCAAAACACATGTTTGGACTCAGTTCTCAGTTACATATCTCTACAACTTTTCCCCAAAAACGTGAGCCCCACAACTGACACTACACAAAACGGTCATATGGGCACCCACGTGTGACATTCTCTCTCTTCATTTTATTGCTTTTCCTTCCCATCACAAAACCCAGAAACTGATTTCATGCCTCTGTACACCACAAAACCCATTTCACATAACTCAGCAAGAGACTGGTTCCCTCCTACTTCCGGTACCATTTTTCCGTGAATTTTTTCTCTTACTCAAAGTACATATTTTCCCTCTTCCCTATTCCAAATTTCAGATTTTTTTTTCCCCTTTTACTCACAGACCAAAAACCACATATAAAATAGCAAACTCAGAACACACCATTGACAACACCACCAACGGCCACAAAACAAAACAAAAAAATCTCAACCAAAAGAAAATCCAACCATCAGCTACAGCCACAAAAAGAAAAAATTTCCAATCATCAATACCATCACCAACCACACAAACCCACCTCCATCACAACCCAAGCTTCAAACCACAACTACAAACACAAAAAACCCAAACATACCAACACAAAATTGTCAGATCGGTGATCCAAAATTGCCAACTTAAACCCACAAACACTAAAAACCCAAATCCAAACCCAGGAATCCTTAGATCGAATACCAAAATCATGAAAATGAGGAGTGAGTTTCTGTTTATGGGTATATATTTATGCATGGATGAACATGGTGAGTGGGTCTGAAGAAGAAAAAAAAAAAAAATTGTTGGTGGTGGAGTGGATCTGATGAAGAAGAAAAAGAAGAAGAAAAAAATGTTGTTGGTGGTGGAGTGGGTATGAAGAAGAAAGAAAGAAGAAGTAGAAAAAAAAAAAAAAAAAAAAAAAGCAAGGAAGCCGGTGGAACTCAGTAGAAGAAGAAATAAAAAAAAAGAAAAAGAAAGAATGAAGAAGAAGAAGACAAAAAAGGGTTGGTGGTGGAGTAAAGAAAGAAGTAGAGAAAAAGCAAAAAAAAAAAAGAAAAATTTTACAATCTTGCCACTAAGTTATGTAACTCAGAAACTGAAAACACCAATTTGGTGTTTCCGGTTTTCATCACTCTCACTCAAACCAAACTGAGTTTGAGTGATGAAAACAAGATTAGAAAATCAAGCCAAACACTCAAAATTGTGTGGGTTCCACGTTTTTTGATAACTCAGTTATGAGTTTCCAATCATATGACTCAAAACACCCCTAATCCAAACAGGACTTTAGGCTCTTACCTCAAAGGTGTAGTCAATCCTTCTCTACCTCAGTCTTATGCGTAGTCTCCTTCCTCAAAATACCTCTCCATATATGTTGACTTAATAAGCTTCTATATAGCTAGGGTTTCAATCTTATTTTCGAAAAACTCCTTTATAATTATTAATTATAAAATTGACCCCACAAGAGATTTACTTAAATACCCTTCCTTTTAATTTAATTTTTTTTTTCGGGTATTACATAAAACGTTACATTGAAAGGGGGGGGGGGGGGCCCTAATACTAATACCATCCTCTTCTGAGACCCTAGGCAAAAATCAATGATAGAAGAGATGAGGATCTTTCTTGCACAAATACACAGAATAGCTCATTTAGTTATATTTTAGGCAACAAAATTTTCTTTCCTAAATGCATTTTATGTCAACAATATGGGTATGGAGTCGTCCCTCCTTATCAAAAACCCTGAACTTGTTAATTTCAGCTTGGAAAAGCGATTGATTCCTAGGGGTTTGGTTTTTCAAGTTTTGCTATCAAAAGGTCTGGTGAAGAAGGATTTCAAAATGCATACTTTGTTTAAGTGTCCTGAAAAGATATTTCTGCAGAAGTTTGTTATGCCTCATAAGGAGGAAGCTTCTGAGCTGTCGAAGTTATACAAGGAAAAATTTGCTTCTTCGAAATGAGAAGAGAATGGCCTTGTTGGATTACATGCTTAGTTGCTCTCCAAGATTACAATTAATCCATATCTAGTTTTTTGTTTGTTTTTGTTAATTTAAATTTCTTATGTGAATTCTCTTTTATTTGTTGACCATTGAAGCATGAGTTTCAGAACATGATGCATAGTGATCTTCTATGCTATTGCAATATATTCATGCCTTATTCATAGGCATTACTCTGCAACTTGCTCTGACTTTCAATTGGACAGTTTTTAGTTACACTTCTTACTAGGATTTCTGCAGTTAGGCTAGTTGGCATTTGGCACTTTTATTATTTGAACTTCATCTTCTATATATAGTTAAATTTTATTACTCAGTGAAAAATTCTGCAGCGAAATTGAGATCCTCTTTGCAACAAAAATGCGTGTTTTACTTGAAATGGTGCATAATGCAACTCAAACGTGCCAACCTGTCTTAAACAACAACAACAATAGAGCTTTAATCCCAAAATTTTTGGGGTTGATTATAGATCCTTGACGAATTAGTTAGGTTTAACCACATGTAGTCTTTTTCACTATTCTATTATATCTAAAGTCAAACTCTTTGTTATTTCTCTAATTTACATACCATTCTTTTTTATTACTTGTACTAATTATATTTTTGGCATCTCTTAACCTTTTTTTTTTCCTCGCAACTTGGATCAAATTAATTTTTCAGACTCATTCATTAATTACTCCTATTTGAACATGATCAAATCATTCTAAGCGACTTTTCCTCGTTTTCAACAATAGGGGCTACCACTATCATTAAGCGGATGATCCTATCTTTTTCGTGTAGTTCCGTTTATTCATCTTTTCATTTTCATTTTAGCTACGCTTATTTTATAAATATGTTGTTTCTAAATAGCTCAACATTTGGTACCATACTCTTTTAATAAATATTTTTATGACAACTGCATACAAATCTCCATTTCACGTGGGAGTGAGTTCCTCAATTATGATGTATACCTTTATATGAAAAGGATATTACATATAATTGTTAGTACAGTCAAGACAATGAGAAAAGAAGAAAAAGATAATGATGGTGGTTTTTAAAATAATTGGTTATGTTTAAAAAAAATAAATAAATAAAATTATAGTGTTACTGAAAAAATCAACTTGTAAAATTTAGAGAGTGTCATTTATAGTTTTTTTTTTTTTTTTTTTTAAATTACTCCATTCTCTCTATCTCATACACTCAAATCCATCAAATCCCAGCCCTTAAACAATTACAATCGGCCACCCATTCAAGAAAACCCATCAAAAACTCTTTGCACCTCTTAATTATATTATACTCAAAATACTGATTAATATTTTGCTAAAAGTAATGTAGTAAAAAGAAAAAAGCGTTAAAAGTTAGCTTATAATCTAATTCCAAATGGACACTTTGTGTGGGAATATAATTTTTTGAGTAATTAAAATTTTTTTCTGTTTATGCTTGTATGTCTTTCATTTGGCCAATTGTTGTCTTGCTGAATTATTATCAATCAAATTTTTTTGATGGTTGAATAAGAGATTTAATGTTCAATCTTGGCCTACATAAAAAATTGATTGGTATCTTAATCTAATGATAAAGAATTATTACTGGGAGCGGACATCATAGGTTGTGAAATTCCCTCAAAATAATAGGAATTTTTTGAAAAAAAATAAAAAGAATAGGAACTTGTTATAAAAAAAAAAAAAAAAAAAAAAAAAAGGAAGAAAAAGAGAGTCGATGAATCAATTAAAATTCACTAATGGTTGAATAAGAGATTTAATATTTAATCATTGCTTATACCAAAAACTAATTAATGTCTTAGTCTAATAATATAGAACAATCATCGAGGGTGAATGCTAAAACTCTCCCAAAATAATAGGAATGTTTAAAAGGAATGAAAACTTGTTATAAAATAAAATAAAAAATAAAAAAGAAAAAGAAAAAGAAAAAGGAAAAGAAAGCCGAGTGATAAATGATAAATCCATTAAACCCCTCAGTAACCGGACGCGAGGGATTTTGTTTTCTTCCTTCCCAAATCTACTGGTGCCTGGTGGAGTCCAAAAATTCGCTGAAGTAACACAAGATTTTGCCTCCGAAGAATAGGTTAGGTTCCTCACTCACTCACTCCTTGAATTTTCAATCTTCAAAACCCATGTTTTATTATTTCTGCAAAACCATTCTAAATGGTAAACTCACTGTCAGAGCTCTACCACCAATTCACAGACTGGGTTTTGAACAAAACTCATCTCTATCTTTGAAATACATTTCAAGCACTACAACTAGCGAACAACCATTTGCTGTCTCATACCTCATAAAAACACTCGGGTTCTCACCAGAAGCTGCTCTATCAGCTTCCAAATATGTTCATTTCGAAACCCCAGAAAAAGCTGATATTGTGGTTAGCTTTTTCAAGAACCATGGGTTCTCTCAAACCCAGATCACAAACCTCGTTAGAAGACTCCCATCAGTGCTTATATCTGATCCTGACAAAACCCTTTTGCCCAAAATTGATTTCTTTTCCTCTAAAGGCGTTCCAAGCCCTGACCTTGCAATACTGTTTTCTGGGTACCCTGCTCTTTTAAAAACAAGCTTAGAGAAACAGATTATCCCTTCTTTCGATTTCCTTAAAAATTTGCTTCGGTCTGAGGCTAAGACCATTGGAGCAATAAAACGATTTACGGGTATGCTAAAATGTAATGTTGAAACTCTTGTGGTACCAAATATTAATACATTGAGAGAGAATGGAGTGCCTGAGTCGAATATTGTCACTCTACTTCAATACCAGCCTAGAGCATTCGTGGTCAATCCAGTTCGGTTTAGAGAGATTGTGGAAGAAGTAAAGGAAATGGGATTCAATCCTTCCAGGATGAAGTTTGCTCTGGCAGTATTTGCATTGCGGGCTATGAGCAAATCAACATGGGAAAGAAAGGTTGATGTTTATAAGAAATGGGGTTTGTCTGAGAATGATATTTTTTTGGCATTTGGAAGGCATCTGTGGTGTATGATGGCGTCTGAGGATAAGATTATGCGGGCAATGGATTTTCTTGTCAACAAGATGGGTATGGATTCTTCTCGCTTTATCAAACGCCCAGGACTTGTTTCTTTGAGCTTGGAAAAGCGGTTGATTCCTAGGGGTTTTGTTTTTCAAGGTTTGTTATCGAAAGGTTTGGTGAAGAGGGACTTCAATATGAATCTGTTGTTTGAGTGTCCTGAAAGGACATTTGTGCAGAAGTATATTATGCCTCATAAGGAGGAAGCTTCTGAGCTGCTGAAGCTATATGAGGTAAAAATGGATTCTTCAAAATGAGAAGAGACTAACCGTGTTGGATTACTTACTTTAGTGGAGCTCCAAGATCGGAATTAATCCATTTTCTTTTTACTTGTAATATGAATTCTCTTTTATTTGTCTGACCATTGAAGCTTGAGTTCCAGAACAAGATGCATAATCATCTGCTATGCTATTGTGATCTATTATTGCTTTATTCATGGGAATAACTCTGCAACTAATTCTATTGCTGAACTTTTGTAACTAAAAATATGAATTATCTGTGGAGCTTTTGTCTGAATTTTTATTTCTTTCATTTTTTTTACCCATAAAAAGGCATCTATCTCCTTGAACATGATCTTTTTATGCAATCGTATTACTTGATGGTGTTGTAATGTTGGTGCGTGCAACTGCAAGACTCTGATATTCCTTCTTCAATTTGGTTATCCTGAGTTTGTAATAAAACTATGGTGCAGTCTCAAGTCTTATATGTTGTGTGCATTCCAAATTACCTAGCTGCATTCTGTTTTAAATGTTTGTGAGCAAATTCTCTCAGGATTTACAGAATTGTTACATTGTTTGATTTTTAGAGCACTTATTAGGTGCCTCTCTGGAATGCACTGCTTGCTCAGATGGCTACAAGAAAGAGCAGCACTAAGTGCATGGATTTCTTTTGTTATACAGAAGAAAAAAAAGTTGTGCAAAAGTACCTGCTTTGTAAACTGTTTATCTTAATGCCTAGAGTAAAAACCACCTCAACCAAGTGGACTAATCCAGCAACCAGCTTTCTTGGGGTGAAAGTATGTTGGAAGAGGGTTTTAACTTTTAAATTCATATTTGCAAATTTCTCAATCATTCAAGAGGTCTAGCTGGACCATGTTTTGCCATCACATACTTAGGCTTTCAATTGGACAGTTTTTAATTACAGTCTTACACTCTTACTAGGATATGTGCTGCTAGGCAAGTTGTCATTTGGCCCTTTTATAAAATTTTAACCCCATCTTTTATATACAGCTAAATTTTATTTCGAGTGGAAAATTCTACACAGTTCAAACCCTTGTTGGAACACCTGCATAATGCAACTCAAGCATGCCAATTTGCCTGAAATAGTAATGAAAGAGGATGGGGGTCTTTGGTTGTGGCTGAAAAGCTAGAGCTTGAAGAAGAGTCATTCTAAGGGCTTCAGTTTTATCCAAAGATTTCAGTATGACTGCTATGTCTGAGGGTAATGAAAACTTGTTCAAGTTTGGGAATTAATTTAGGAAGTTCCCCGTCTGCAGAATGTAAAAAATGGATAATACAAAATTGGGAGCTGGTTAAGAGCGAAGTGCATATTGCAACAATTTCATAATCACAGTGAACCCAAATCTGTTTGCATTTCCTTATTGTTACTTAAAAATCCCTTTGAATTCTTCATCCTCAACTTGCTTTAGTCCAAGTCTGACTGCAGCTAATAGAGAGAAATTTATGCTAAATAAGTTAGCATATACAAAAACAGTGCTGTGATTTTTCTGAACTAATGATTAATGTAGTGCTTACTTCTATTCAGACAATTGTTAAGAGGGAGAGATCCTTGGATACAGCCGTTAAGAATTGTTTAAATCATGGATCCAAGTGCTTTATGTTTCCCTTGTTGTGTTAATTGATCCCATTGTTCCTTTAATTGCTTCAATCATGTCCAAGGGTGCAACTAATTTAGGCTAATGTTTAAATCGTATTCTTTTTTCTTTTCTTTTTTTGGCTTGCTGGAGATATCCCATTCTAATTTATGTGATTGTTTACTTGGTCTAATTGTTTTGATTGTATTGCATGATCTTAGCTATCGTAAATGCTGACATTTTGGATCCTCTATTTCTTCTCATGATTAAACTTTAATTTTTAACAATGTAATGACAGGCTAATTATTGATATCTCTATTGTGTACTTTTTTTTTTCAAAAATTTGTTTACAATTGAATATATAGAATTGTTTATATTATTTAAAAATTGTGTGCATTGATTGTAAAAAATTGTACACATTCTTTGAAAACTTATGTACATTGAATGTAATATTCTTTGAAAATTGTATACCTTGAATGTATATAATTGAAAATTTGTATAAATTGAATATACAAAATTTTGTATGTTCTTTAAAAAATTTTGTAGTTGAATATGCATAATTGTGTATATTTTTGGAAAAATTGTATGCATCAAATATATAGACTCATGTATATTTTTTGAGAAATTATGTATAATAAATGTACCAAATTGTGAATATTCATTAAAAAATTATATGCATTGAATGTAAGAAAATTAAAACTTGTGTACATTTTTTGAAAATATGTATATGTTGAATGTACAACATTATGTATATTTTTTGAAACTTGAGTATGTTGAATGTACAAAATTGTGTCAATTCTTTGAGAAAATGTGTATATTGAATATATAATATTGAAATTTTTTGAAATATTATATACGTTGAAAAAACAAAATGATGTAAATTATTTGAAAATTTGAGTCCTTAAAATGTATAGAATTTTGTATATTCTTTGAAAAATAATGTGAATTAAATATATAAAATTGTTTACATTGAATTTAAATTGTATATATATATATATATATATATTTATGAAAAACTGTGTCTGTTGATTATAATTGTGTACATTATATTAAATACTGTGTACATAGTATTTATAGAATTGAAAATTTATATATATTGAATATACTGAATTGTGCACATTCTTTATAATGTTTTTGTAAATTGAATATATAGAATTATACACATTATTTGAACATTTGAGTAAGTTTAATGTACTATATTATGTTTTTTTTTTTTTTTTTTTTGAAAAACTGTGTACATAATTATGTACTTTTTTTGAAAAATTATGTACATTGAATGTATCGAATTGCGTATATTTTTTTAAAAATTTTATGTTAAATTAATATACAAAACTGAAAATTTGAGTATTTCTTTGAAAGTTTTTTCTTAAAAAAAAAAAGGACTTAATTGCTCCCTCTAAGTTTAACATGTCTTCAATTTTGTCCTTTAAAGTTTTGTCCCCCCCCCCCCCCCCCCCAACTTTTAAAAGTCTAAAAAATCAATTAATTATAAATAACATAACAAATTATATAAATAGATAAAGAATTAGAGAATTCATTCAAACTCTATATTGAGAGTTCTTTTGCATAAAAAAAAAAAAAAAAAAGGGTAAATTATAAAGTTGGGCCCAATACTTTACGCTATATTTTAATTTGGTCTTTAACTTTTTAATTATGACAATTTAACTTTTTCAATAACTTGTTAATTTAGTCTTTATCGTTATCTTTTGAATAAAAAAAGCTAACGTGTCAAATAGAATAATAAAAGAATATTTTCCATGCTATATCAATTTGCAACTGTGCTGCCACATAATTTTTTTTTAAAGAAAAACTCATTTCAAATGTTCACACGTGAGATTTGTAGTCTTGATTCTTGACTCACGTGAGTGGGGGTGGGGAGAAGAGAGGGAGGTGAATCTGATGAGAGATTGGAAGGATTTAGAATTTTCGCCAGGTTGATCTGTACGTGTGAACATCTGAAATGGTTTTATTTTTTTTGTGTTTAAAATAATCTGAGGGGATTTTTTAAGCCAACAATATCAACTTCAACTTAAAAAATCCAAAGCCCAACACATAGCACCCAGAAGCTAAAAATGATCAGAAGATTCAAAACCACGATATATCTTTTTCAGCTTTATGAAATGGATAAGATTAAGGTTGGAAATAAATGGGTTTGTTTGAAAGAAAGAAAGAAAGAAAAAAGCTCAAAAGAGACAAAGATCGGAGAAAGAGGTAATAATGTGAGCGAGATTGTGGAAGATGGTGTTATATAAGGAGAGAGATAGACATAGAGAGAAAGCAAAACTAGGGGCCATTTGAAAGAGTTAAGTCAGAGCTTTTGGCTGGAAAGCGTTTTGGGAAAGTGAAAGTGAGGGTAAAGGGGGGCGGAGAAGAGAGGAAGATGAACCTGATGAGAGATAGGAATTTAGGGCGCATTCGTTTGGGGGCAAAAATAGGAAGATGGAAAGTAGACAGAAGAAAATACGATAGAAAATGTTATTTTTCACTATTCGGTTGGGAAGAAAGATAAGGAGAAAAAACTTAAGAGAAAGCTTTCTTTCAGGGTTCACATATTTTTTTTCCTCCTAAATTGGAAAGAAAATCTGAAGAGAAAAGTGTTATAATAGTACTTTCACAAAAATGCTCTCTTTTCAATTATTTTTTTTCAAAGTTTTTTTTTTTTCAACGTGATCTTGGATTTTTTTTTTCAACATTCCCTTCTCTTTTTTTTTCCTTTTTTTTTTTCAACGTGACCTAATCTATAATAATAAAAATAAAAATAAAAATTTATATATATGATGTGATAAATTTAATATTATGTAATGAGTATAAATAAATCTATTTCTTACATATTATGTAACAATGATATAATAGTCAATTTATATAAATTACATTTTTCATCATTCTCTTTTTCTCTCCAACCAAATAAAAGAGTTTTTCACATTCTCACTTTTTCACCATTCCAACTGAACACATAAGAGGGAAAACTAAGTATTTTTCATCCTCCCACAATTTTTCATCCTCTCACTTTTTCACTTCTCTAACCAAATGGACTCTTAGGGATTTAGAATTTTCCCCAATCTGATCTCACGTGTGAACATTTGCAGTAGATTTTTTTAATCTGATGTGGCAGTACAATAGGTCGTTGATGTGACATAAAAAATATTTTTTTTATTAATTCATTTGACACATCGTCTTCTTTCATCTAAAAGATAATAACAGGACTAAATTGACACAATACTAAAAAGGTTAGGGACCAATCTAACACAAGTGCTAAACTAAGATATGGCATAAAAGATATGGCGTTAAGGGCTAAACTAAGATATGGCGTAAAAGGTGAAGACTAATTTTGTAATTTACCCAAAAAAAAAATATTAGGAGTTCTTTACATAGCATAGGTCACAAACGACGTCGGTTCTGCGTGTTCTTTGTCAAAAAACCTTAAACCTCTTTTCAATTCCTCAAGAGGGTTTTAGTTAAAATCCCTTCCCAGCTCCTTCTTTTTTTTTTTCTTTTTTTTTTTTTCTTTTTTTTTTTTTTTTTCTGCTACTTGTGGAGTTCAAAAATTCAGTCAGACTCAGAAGTCATTGCTTCTACACAACTATACAGGTGCGTTTTTCAATACCCATGTTTAATTGTCTCTGCAAAACCATTCTAAATGGTGAGAAGCGCATTACTAGTAGATCTCCAACACCACTTCACAAACTGGGTTTTCTTCAAAACCCATCTTTATCTTTGAAATACTGTGTCTCCAGCACTTCAAGTCAGCAACCATTTGCTGTCTCTTACCTCATAAACTCACTTGGGTTCACACCAGAAGCTGCTTTATCAGCTTCCAAATATGTTCATTTCGAAACCCCAGAAAAAGCAGATGCTGTGGTGAAGTTTTTGAAGAACCATGGGTTCTCTCAAACCCAGATCTCGAACCTAGTTAGAAGACGCCCATTTCTGCTCAAATATAATCCTGAGAAAACCCTTTTGCCCAAAATGGAATTCTTTTCCTCTAAAGGGATTCCAAGTCCTGACATTGCAAAAATGTTTACTGGGGCCCCTGATCTTTTTAGAAGAAGCTTAGAGAAACAAATTATCCCTTCTTTTGATTTGTTTAAAAGCTTGCTTCAGTCTGAGGATAAGACTCTTCAAGCTATACAACGATGTCCCAATATGTTTACATATCATCTTGATACTTATGTGGTGCCCAATATTAATACATTGAGAGAGAGCGGAATGCCCGAGTCAATTATTATTTCTATACTTAAAAGACAGCCAAGAGCATTCAGGGCTCGTCCTGTTCAGTTTAGAGAGGCTGTGGAGGAAGTAAAAGAAATGGGATTTAATCCTTCGACAATGCAGTTTGCCACGGCAGTACATGCTGTGCGGTCAATGAGCAAATCGACATGGGAAAGGAAGCTCAATTTTTATAAGAAATGGGGTTGGACTGAGGATGAGGTTTCTATGGCATTTAGAAGCCATCCACGGTGTATGACGGTGTCTGAGGAAAAGCTTACGAGGGTAATGGATTTTCTTGTCAACAAGATGGGTATGGAGTCTTCCCTCATTAAGAAACGCTCAATACTTTTTTCTTTGAGCTTGGAAAAGAGATTGATTCCTAGGGGTTTGGTTCTTCAAGTTTTGCTATCAAAAGGTTTGGTGAAGAAGAATTTTAAAATGCTTGCGTATTTTAAGTGCCCTGAAAAGACATTTTTGCAGAAGTTTGTTATGATTCATGAGGAGGAGGCTTCTGAGCTGTTGAAGTTATACAAGGGATCATTGGATTCTTCAAAATGAGAAGAGAATAACCTTGTTAAATTACTTGCTTTAGTTGAGCTCCAAGATTGCAATTAACCCATATTACTTTTTTATTGGTAATGTGAGTTATCTTTTATTTGTTTGAACATTGTAGCTCGAGTTCAAAAATGCATAATCATCTGCTAGGCTATTGTGATCTGTTCTTGCTTAATAAATGGGCATAATTCTGCGAATGGTTCCATGGCTGAAATTTTGTAACTAAAATATAATTTATCTGTGGAACTTTTGTCACAGAAATTTAATTCCTTTCATTTTGTTGCTATAAAAAAGACATCTAGCTCCCTGATACATGTCTTTCTATGCAATTGTATTACTGGATGGTGTTGTAGTGTTGGTGCATGCAATTTTAAGACTGATATTGCTAGTTCAAGTTGGTTACACTGAGTATATATTGAAACTATGGTGAAGTCTCATTTTAAGGGCTTTGGTACTCATTCTTGTTCAAGTTCGTGAACTGTCATATGGAAGGTACTCCCATCTGCAAAATATATACAGATAAAGCTTTGATGTTACAAAAGTGGGAGCTGGTTAAGAGGGAAGTGCATAGTGCAGCAATTGCATAATGATCACACAGTGACTTAATTTGTTTGCATTTTTTATTTGTTAGTTACGTGTTTCATCCTCAAACTTGCTTTGTTCCAAGTTTGAGTGCAGCTAAGAGAGAAAGCGCTCGTGCGCAGAGGGGGGAGGTGTGGGTTGTTGAGGAGCCGGGGAATTTTTTGGCTAGAGTAAAGACTTACTGCTGTTAATGCAACGTGTGACACGAGTTGTTTAGGTGAAAACAGAAAGGTGTATTACAAGTTGTTCAGATATGAATTTGTGATAAATAATTTAGCAAATACAAAAACAGTGTCGTGTGTTCTTGAGCAAGTGACATATATCATGCTGAGTTGTTTTAAAATAAATAAAGTGCTTTCTTGTATTCAGACAATTGTTAAGAGGGAGAGAGACTTGGATGCATCTGTTATAATTGTTTACATCATGGATGTAAGTTCTTTGTGTTTTTCTTGTTGTTTACACATTGTTCTTGAACTTCATTCAGTCATGTGTAAGGTGCAACTAATTTAGGCTAAAGTTTAAATCCTTTTCTGTTTTGTCTAGAGACATCCGATTCTAATTTATGTGCTTGTGTTGCATGATCCCAGCTAGTGTAAATGATTACATCATGGATCCTCAATTGTTTCTTCTCATGATTGATCTTTCATTTTAACAAGATGAATTGATTATTGCTATCTTGAATACTACCCTGTAACTAATATTTTGTGGTTACTCTTGTAGAGGCTCAGTGATGTATTGGTCTTGGTATTAAAGTATTGTTTGTTCCATTTGGCTGTCTGTTTTTTATTTGTAAGTTACACTCGTATGCTGTGGGTCACGGCCTCATCTTTCGCCACTCTTGTTAGGTAAGGAGGGGCCATTTGAGCTAAAGTTATTGTATTCTACTCCTAGTTTACATGGAAGCTGCTGTGAGTCGTATATGGCATGCAATTCTTTTTCAAAAAGCCAGCATTTTGTTAAAAATTGTTTGCTCATGTTTGTGAGTGAATTCCCTTAGAAGTGTAACATCTACTTCGATTTATGGAGCTTCTATATGGTGCTAGTTGGGATGGATAGATGTACCCTGATATTGCTGCTATTTTGGATTGTTATGTGATATTCATCCCCTTGTGTGTGAACATATTCATTTTCTTTTTCATTGCCTGGTTAAGGGAGGTTGAGAAATACATATAACGTTCTCATGTGCATACATTTTATTAGCTTTTCCTATTAAATATTACTAGTTCTAGATCCACGCGATGCGTGGGAATAGATAAATATTTTGTAATTATGATATAATGTATAATTTGTTATCCTATATTTGTTGATGATAATTTGTTTTCCATAAAAATTAAATAATCTTTTAAAATAATTTTTCATTTTTCTATCTCTACAAATAAATTATTCTATTATTTTTGGGTTTATTCAATTGATATTTATCCAATTTTTAGGTGGTTCATATTCTTCTAAATTATATTATAGTGCGTTATGTTTTCCCTTTATATATATATATATATATATATATATATATATTTACAACTAAACTTTTTAAGTTTCAAATATATTATTCACAATTTTCTTTCTCTTAAAGGATATTATCATGATAATGAAAACAATTCATAAAATTTCACTTAATATTAATCAAATAACCAATAGGCACATTCATACATAGCCAAGATTGTATTTTGATATAAATTCAAATTCTCACTTTCAAAATGACTGTCATAACTCAAACAAAAATTAAATCAAACAACAAGAGGGAGAGAGAGAGGACTTTTGACAGGGAACTCAATTCAATTCAATTGGTCTTCTTCATATTTTATCCAGATTCAATTTCTTTAGATAGCTAACCAAGCATATATCTTCTTGGATTTTCTTAAATCCAATTGATCTTCATGGATTTTGGGGCAAAATCTTTCAGCAAAGGCATCCCATAATAATATTTAAATTTGTTACGATACAAAACCAAAAAAAGAGTAACATATCATGTACTAAGTGAGAAATTATTGTCTAGTCTTGGACTGACCAGCCAATAGGATCTTGCCAGCCCATAATAACTTGCTTACCTCAGCAGGATTGCCAGCTCAGGTGCTCTTTTAGGCTCTGCTTGGGAGTTCATAAGGGAAGGAAATGGAATGGAATGAAATGATTATAAGGGAATAGAAAAGAATGGAATGAAATGGAATGAAATAAATTTAAGTAAGGGAAATGAATAGAAAAAAATGGAATGGAATTAAGTAACCTTGATTGGATTTTTAAAATAAAATAATGGAAAGGAATGAAAATGAATAAAATGTAAGTAATCTTGTTTGGGAGTAACATGGAGGGAATGGAATGGAATCATTTTATTGCAATATTACTATTAGACCCCTGTTTTAAAATAAATGGTTGAATAAATAGGGGTATTTTGGAAGTTTTAATAAAAAATTCATTAAATCTTATTCCATTATCTCTCATTCCTCCCAATTTCGGGAGGAATGAAAATTTGAGGTTTTAAGGGAATAGAGAGGAATGAGTATTCCTTCCTATCCATTCTATTCCCTTCCACTTAAACTTCCAAACAAGGAAATGGACTTTCCCTTCCTTCCATTAAAACTCCCAAACAAGGAAAGGGAAGAATATTCTAAAATTATTCTTTTCATTCATTTCCATTCCATTCCCTCCTCCCAAGCGAGGCCTTAGTCCATTAACGTTTAAAAAATTTTAGTTTCACATTCGATTCCTCTCTTCCTCTCCTATGAACAACGGCTCAAGTGCCATAGGTTGTTCCTCTCTCATCTCCGTCAGCACTTGCCGTGGTTGGTTCAATTCGTTCTCTGATGCCGTTTCAGTATTCGTTTAAAACGAAAACCGATCTAGTCCAAACGAAAACGAAAGCCCCTTCGGACTCTTTTTTGTATGGTCCATATCAAGATATTTCCTCTTCTAATCCATCGCTCCAAGCCTCATTCACGGGTATAGCTATCCGTAAAGGTGTAAGCGGTGAGTGCAATTTTTTTTTTTTTCAAATCATCTTTTGTGGAAATTTCTTATACTGTAATTATTGATGATTTGAATCTCATATTTTTGGGATAAATCTACTGTTTGGGGTTTTGATTGTAATGTGATTTGGATTTGCAATTGTTGCCCAATTGGGTGTTTGGATCTATAATGTTGTTGTGTAAGTTGTGGCTGGTGAGGCTACATGGGGGTTTAGGTTGTAATGTGTTTTGGATTTGCATTTTTTACCCAATTGGGTGTTGGATTTGTAATTTTGTGAAGTAACTTGTGGCTGGTGAGTCATTATATAAAGCATGGCTCATGATATGTTTTTTATTGCATATAAAGTGTTTGTTTAAATGCTTCTTAGGCCACAATGAGCCAAATCCTTGTCCGTCTTTCTGAGACAGAGCCAAATCCTTATTTTGCAGTGCTATAAGATTTTTTTTTTTTTTTTTTTTTGAGTGAAGTATTTGCTGTGTTGCGTTGAATCTATTATTGATTTAGTAGTTTCCATTCATTTAAAGCCTAAGTACTTGTGAGAGTATTACTGGAATTTGTAAGTAAATTTATGTAGCTTATCAGCCCTTTCATGGATGTATTTTCTTATATTTATATGCTACAACAATGCATGGAAATGCATCTGTTGTACTCAAATTGCACATAATCCCTTTGGAAAGGAGGCAATGCTTAGCTTTTGTTTCTTTATTGATTTTTTTTTTTTTTTTTTTTATAAATTTGTTATGAAGTTCTTTTATTATTTTTCTTTGGAGCTATATTTCAGGTAAATGCCTGTTTCTTTTCTTTTCTTTCTCAACCAGTTGGTCTTTGTTACTCTGTATATGCAAGTATGTTCTACACTCAAATGTCAAATTGATGGTTTCTTGGTGAAAGTATACTTTTCAGAGAGTGTTGGTTCCAAGTGTTGGATGCTTACTTTTACTCTTTTTTTTTTTGGTTTATTACCAGAGAGGCTTTGATAAGGCCCATGCTGATGATGGTTTACTAGAAATATTTGGCCTAAAGCAATGGTGGCATGCATCTTTTGTTATGGTTTAACTCATCTCTGCCAAACACATTGCTCAGGTGCAGTAATAAACTCAAAATTCTTATTTTTTATGCTATCGTGTAAAGTTCTGACTACTCAAGTGCTAACATGCAGCCTTGTGTAAACTCAAAATTCTTATTTGACGTTTGTGGAAATTAAGAGGGTCCCTTTTCAGTCAGCTATTATCAGTGGAGAGTGATATTGGTACCTTGTGTTCCATTTAGGTATAGCTGGGATTCATGTAAAGCAGGCGAATTACCTGAGGGCTTGTATTGTAAATTATATTTCTGTGCCTCAGTAACATCGTATTTGTTGTTGTATCAAAATCAATTGTTAGTCAAAATCATAAGTTGACTGAATTTATTGTCCTTATGTCAATTAAAATTACATTATTTCACTTTTATCTTTGTCATTCCTGTTTGGATTGAGTTTTATGCCTCCTTTGTTATATAATGTTGTGAAGTGTTGCTTATCTTTGTGGCATGAATATTTTGCAACAGATGTTGCAGCATGACTATTTTGCAGCAGAAGATCCAGACGAATAGCAACTTGGATAACCTAGTTAGAGTGGTTCCTATATGTCATTGTGATGCAGATGTAATGTGAGTTTGTATCTTCATTGCCGACTATTACTGACTTTATTTTTAAGAATGATTGGATTTAGTTATCAGGTTAATTGCAAGGTAATTCCCTTGGTCATGACTATGAAGCAAGACCATCAACCATAATAACACAATTCTCACATTTACTTTCTATACCATGTTGGGGGAAAAAAAATCATGGAATTCAACAAATATTCTAAATGTATTTGAAGGTTATTACATTAAAATTGGACAATTCCACATCAAAAAAGTGTTACCATAATATGCATTTCCTCCAAATGCTTCCAAAAATTACAAGAGACAAATAAGACGAGACATTCTTTTAGTTCAAAAATCATATACATTACAAGAATAAGTGTTCTCATAACATTTTTTTACTAGCACCATTGCAATTCCGATTTCAAAGTACAGAACAACCATAATAATAAGTTTTACTTGTCTTTAACTATAATAAAAAATACCTTATGAACTCTCTTACTTAGTTCACAGTGGCCATTGCCCATATCTTACTTTTGTAACTTTTCTATGCGGTTGACAAACTAATTTAAAGAAAAATAAATAAATAAAATGTATAAAGTAAATAATCCTTGAGAATAAGAAACTAAGCATATAAAATTAGTACATAACTTTCCATGGGCTCCAAGTCAAATTTGAGTAAATTTATAAGTACAAAAAGTAGTTTCTTTCAAACTAAAGCAATCTAAAAACAAATTCACTTTGGTAGATGAAAACCGGAAACTAAAAACAAAGGATTCCTAAAAGAAATCTAGGCAGCAAGGCTTCAATGTAGAAAGTATAATTGTTTCCACAAATGAAAGCATCATCACTTATTTTTTAGCTATCCATCGAAATATCCTTGTAGATTTTTGTAGTTGTGAAACCTTTCTTTCCACCTCTGCTGATTTTGCTTCTTTAATGTTCAAACTTCTTCTGCATAATGATTGAATATCAAAACTAAATAATGTATGAATATATATATATATATATGGGTTCAAGTTACATCTGATACAATTCACATTTTTTGTACCATAAATTTCTAATTGATCTAACGGTTAAAAAAATAGCATTAAATGATTGAGAATTTTCACCTTTTTTACCTAATTAATAACAAATTTCCTCTATCCTCATTTATTACTTTCCATAGACCTTATTGGGTATTGTTTAACTTTGTCCCTTTCTTCCTTAAAAAAATAATAATAATAATAATGCAAGCTTAGTATCAAAAATTATTTTTATTATAAAACACACTTTTGACACTCTTACCACCTTTTTTCATTGATTGACACTCCACAAGATCTAATGCTTTCTTTACATAAACACTCCTCTTGTCCTACTCCCTTCTTTATTTTATTTTTTGATCTCAAATCCGCCTTATCTTCAACTGTAACAGCTTTAACTGATAGTGAATGGATTGATGAATGTAAGCGGGTCAACAACCTTGAAGATGATGGTGCGTAGGAAGCCATTAAGATGTTAATAATGTTGTTTCTCTGTTGGAAGAGAAAGAGCAAACCAAAAAGTATGTAGCTATTATGTCTGGGAGTCTTGAGAGGAACTCGTTGGTGAGGTCTCCATATTTCTAAATTCGATATAGGACTTCTCCATATATAGTAAGTTTGTAATACTTTAGGCGACAGTTTGTTAAATATATGGATCTTGTGGGTCATTCTACCGTACCCCCCCCCCCCCCAAAAAAGAGGGGGTACGGTACCCTCTTATATCTCAACCATTAATTTAACATTGTTTTAATCTTCACCATTCATATAATTTTAGAGGGTACTGGTTACCGGTTAGGCAGGTTTTATATATATAAAAAAAAAAAAAAAAAAAAAGCAAAGAAAAAATAACAAATCATTCATCTATGCTTTTCTCTCTACGGCATCACAATTTATCTCATCTTCTTCCCGGTTTGCCTCTCTAGCTTCTTCTTTTTTAATCCAACCATAAGAACCAAATAGCTGCTGAACAAAACCATACCCACAAGAGAAGAAATAGAGTTACAAATTTCAATCGAACTTGGCGGCACACCCACAACCTCAAATCGGCGGCGCTTATTCTCTTCAAATTGCACTCAGCGGCGCCACCCACAATCTTCAGCTTCTCTCTCTACATAGGATTAACGCTGATATGGGTTTATATTATTTCTCTAAACTTTGTGGGTTTATGCTATTTTTGTTTTGTTTGAGTTTCGGTTCTTATATATGTGATTTAATCGTTTCACTTTTGAGTTTGGGGATGTTCAGACTTGAAACTTGAGTGGGACGTGGGAACCCTTATCCATAAGTTGGGATGAGATTAGATTTGGTTGGGAATGTGGGGAGGACATGTTACTATGGATTTGTTTGAGTTGTTTGTTTTGTTGCGGGATTCTAATTCCGCATACCCTTTTTTGTGCCTGCTTGAATGATTGACTAGTTTTTGGATTCGAGTTTTGGAAAAGGAACTAGGTTTTTTTGGTTATATTGAGTTTAACTCATTGAATGTATGAATTGAATGGTGAATTTTTGGACTTGGGTTTGTTTTATTAGTAACTAATTTTGTTGGTTAAGTTGAGCTTAGCTTGTAGGACCATGTGAACTGATTGGTGAGGATACAGGTTTTGGGGAAGTAACTAATTTTGTTGGTTAAATTGAGTTTGTTTTTATTGAGTGTGTGAATTGGTGGGTGAATTATTGGATTTGGGTTTTAGAGAAGTAACTTGTTTTGTTGATTAGATTGAGTTTAGTTCATTTGTATTTGTGTTGTGTGTGTTGTTTTGTTGACTCAATGTTTGTGTGGTTCAATTCTTTTGCAGCTAGTAAAGGGGGAAGGAAATATATCAGGCTATGCCCACTCACATCCTAGTACTAATGGAAGCAAATGGTCCAGGGAAGAGAGATTTAGGAGTAATGCCAATGGTTTTTGGTCCATGGACAAGCGGTGTGTATTGTTTAGTTGCTTTGTGAATTTAAACTGATTGAGTATAATTTGCTAGTATTTTCATGATGGTCTAGATTGATGGTTTTAGGGATTTCAGGTTACCATTATGCTAGGACCATATAGGCAGTTGAGACAATTAAACACATTTCTTGATTGCTGAGGAAAAATAGGAGAAGCTTTATGCTTTATTCGGTTGCTGCAGAATTAAAGAGAAGAGATAGGAGTTTAAACCTTGGTTATAGCAAGGGTTGAATTTAGTTCATAGCTTCTTTTCCAAAAGCACCACCAGGGTCAAAGTGGTCTAGGGAAGTGTTTTCTTTGAAATTATAATGAGTTTTAAAGTGTTGAAAGTTCTTTGAACATTTTGATTCTTGTCTTATTCTTTGAACATTTTAGTCTAATGTGAGCCCAATAAATTGTATAGAAATAAGTTCAACTTAGTGTAAATATTGACTATTGACCGCAGTTGAAAGGCCCCTTTACTGGCCAATCACCTTGAGCTGACTTGTGTATCATCTTCATTTCATGTATAGATGTCCAATGGAAAACAATTAATCTGGTCTCACAAAAGCTGTTTAACATGCAGGGACCGAGAAGAAGATTAGTCTTGCTCTGTGGCCTCATTGCAGACGAGAACAACCATAGCTGCAAACATTTATTGGCTACACTTTGGAGAGTATTTGTTACATTTGTAACTTATAGCTCGAGTAGATATTGACAAGAATGGGGAGTGTAAGTATTTTTGCAGGTGGAGATATGAGTGTGTTGCTTTTCAAGAACATGAAATCTATGTCTTGGAGGAAAAAATGAAACGGTTTATATATGTAATGGGATATATATGGACGATTGTGCTAGTGAAACATCTAACTATTTGTTTAATCAAGATAATTTTTTTCTCATTTTGCATATTGCTTTGGAATGATTCATTTGTGTTTGGATTATCTTTTTATTGAAACTTGACAAATTTATAATTGTGCCTTTATGTGTGAGATTTAATAAAAAAAAAAAAAATTGTACACAAGCAAAAACATGTTCGTATTACTAGCAAGCTAATGCCACTAAGATGTTGCAAAGCACATCTTAAAATATATATATTAATAGATATAAATAAATAATTTATCCCTATTAATCTCACACATTAATGTTAATTTATCCGGGCTTCAATGGACTTGAGATTGTTTAGAAGGCTTGAAAAGAAAGAAGCACAAGATCAAAGGTGACCAGGGTGAACTAGCCAAGAACCATCTGATGCTTGAGTTAGTTTTCTCTCCTAAACTTAGGAATTCCAACTCTATAAGTGGTGAAAACTTACTTTGATTTCATATGGTTGAGTCCTTTTGTAGTGAGCTTAGAGTTGTTACTTGTTTAGTAACTTCCTCAACATGAATGGAAGTTAGAAGGTTCAAACTTAACTTCTATAGCTGCTATCAGAAGTTAAGAACTTAGTGAGAAGTTAGAGCGATGAATAAAGATTTTGCTCATACTTTAGAATAGTAAAGCGTGGTCCAAATCATAGCCTTTTAGATATAGATTTACTCTGAAAATTTCTAAGTGTTTAGCGGTCGTCTAGGTGACTCTATGCTAAACGACCTTCTTGCACTTGGATGACCTTTCTAGTCTTGGACGACACTATGGACGAATTGTAGATAGTCTAATTTTTAGTTCATCATCATATATAAATAATAAAAATATAAACATCAAGAAAGTGACCTCAACTATGTTATTTTATAGGGAGCTATGCCCCTGAATGTGATGGCAGCTACCAAGGGAGATACGTAGGAAATTAATTGGTACATTCAAATATTTGTAGAAGAAATCAAGATAATTCTAGCTGATTTTTTTTTTTTCTTGGGTGAACAAAAGTAATTATTGTGGTTGGGCTAATTTCATAAGATGCTTTTTTTTTTTTTTTTTTGGATTTCAGATCCAAAATTTTTAATAACTTTAAAAAAATTACTATTGTGACGAGCGGTTATTAGTAAATAAAAAAGTAACATCAATGATAAGCCCAAATGTAAAATTATGGTCAGATGTGATATTGGTAGTGCTTACTGTGACGATTAAATTGTTAATTGTAAGGAAAAAAATAGGGTACCACTGAATGTGACAAAAGTACGGTAAAAAAATGTTGGTACTGCCCAATGTAATAATGGAACTGTCAGATTTGAGAATAAAAAATAGGGTACCACTGAATGTGACGAAAATAGAGTCAAATGCGATGTTGTTACTGCTTAATGTGACAATGGAACCATCAAATGTGAGAAAAAAGTAAGAGAACCACCAAATGTGACAAAAGAATTGTCACATGTAATGTTGAAATTGCACAATGTAAGAATGGAACAGTCAAATGTGAGAAAAAAAAATAGAAATCACTAAATATGAGAAAAAAACTGTCATATGTGATGTTGGAACTGCACAATGTGAGGATGAAACCATTAAGTGTGAGAAAAAAGTAAGAGAACTACCCAATGTGACAAAAGAACAATTACATATGATGTTAGAACTGCATAATGTGAGGATGAAACCATTAAATGTAAGAAAAAAATGTAAGGGAACCACTAAATGTGAGAAAATAACTGTCATTTGTGATGTTGGAATTACACAATGTGAGGATGAAACCGTTAAATATGAGAAAAATGTAAGGAAACCACCAAATATGAGAAAAGAACTGTCACGTATGATGTTGGAACTACAAAATGTGAAGATGGAATCACCAAGTATGAGAAAAAAGTAAGGAAACACCTAATGTGACAAAAGAATTGTTACATGTGATGTTGGAACTGCATATGTGAGGATGAAACCGTCAAATGTGAAAAAAAAAAAAAAAAAAGGAAACCACCAAATATGACAAAATAATTGTTACATGTGATATTAGAACTATACAATGTGAAGATAGAATAGTCATATGTGAAAAAAAGTAAAAGAACCACCCAATATGAGAAAAGAACTATTATATGTGATATTAGAATTGCACAATGTGAGGATTAAACTATCAAATGTGAGAAAAAATTAAGGGAACCACCAAATGTGAGAAAAGAACTGTCACATGTGATGTTGGAACTACACAATGTGAAGATGAAACCGTTAAGTGTGAGAAAAAAGTAAGGGAACCACCCAATGTGACAAAAGAACTGTTACATGTGATGTTGGAACCGCACAATGTGAGGATGAAATCGTCAAATGTGAGAAAAAAATTAAGGGAACTACCAAATGTGAGAAAAGAACTGTCACATGTGATATTGGAACTGCATAATGTGAGGATAGAACCGTCAAATGTGAGGAAAAAAGTAAAGGAACCACCAAATGTGAGAAAAGAACTGTCACATATGATGTTGGAACTGCACAATGTGAGGATATAACCATCAAATGTGAGAAAAACGTAACTTGGTATAACAGGTTATCTACTAGTGGGTACCGTACCCCCCCTTTTTTGGGGGGGGTACCGTAGAATTACTCGGATCTTGTAACTTAATCGGGTTGTTTGATGATAATGCCCTTATTGGGTAAAAGATTTTTTTTTTTTTAAAAGAAAGGAAGAAAAGGACACGGTTAAACAACTCCCAATGAGATCTATGGAAAGTAGTAAATAAGGATAGAAAAAATATGCTATTAATTAGGTAAATCATGTGGAAAGCTATAATCATTTAATTCTATTTTTTCAACCGTTAGATATATTATAAATCTACGGTGCAAAAAATGTGTAACTTCTTAAGAGTTATATCAAGTGTAACTTAAAATAAACACGATTAATACAAAATAGCATAAGTGAAATTTACAGTTATTAATAAACATCACAAGTGAACTCCAATATGTCTAAGCACTATCAATAACATGTCCAAGAATGAATTATGATAATTAAATCAAGCTTTTCTGACAATAATAAGCAAGTATCATGAAGGTCTATACCAAAATTCTTTAAAAATGACAGTCTTTTCATTGGGGAATTTTAACAAACAAGCGGAGTACATAAGGAATGAGCCAGAGTTGTAAAGTCAATTGGCCATGAATTCTAAAATACCCAGTACAAAAATAATTCAAGACACACCAGTCCATCAAATACTAACCATAATCATCAAAGAGATGAACATGAGTATCAAAGGAAATCAAAAGATAAGCAAACACAAATAAAAATTTAAATAATAAACAATTAAGAATACCTATGGCTAAAAATTTTGTAGGAGAAGAAAATCTAAGAATTTCATCTGACCAATAGAAAGGGAAAGTGGACTCACCCATTCAGAGAAGAGTCCGGAGGGGCTTTCGTTTTTGTTTGGGCTAGATCGGTTTTCTTTTTAAACGAATACCGAAACGGCATCAGAGAACGAACTAAACCAACCACGGCAAGGTGGCCGTACAGTGAACCTCTACAATGCTGACGGAGATGAGAGAGGAACAGCCTATGAATGGCAATGAGTCGGGTTCGGGCAGGGTTTTTGCATACCCGGGCCAGACCCACGGGTCAAGATTCAAAACCTAAACCCAGCCCGATTAGTAATCGGATTTTTTTTTCAGGGCCCAAACCTGCCCCGCCGGGCCCCACGGGCCCCATTTACCTTCTTGGGCCTAAATCTGGCCCAACCAAAAAAAAATAATTTTGAAGCCCATTAAATTTTAGCAAATAAAAAATAAATGACAGCCCTAATGAACAATTAAAACTAAAACTAAAACTAAAGCATGAAGCGTGAGGGAGAACAATTAAATGACAGCCCTAGCGGTGAGAACAAAACTAAAACTAAAGCATAAAAAAAAAAATTAGCAACATAAGGCAAAGGAGAACAATCCAAATCAAATTTAGAAGTTCTGGACAGCTAGAATTTTTAAGAATTAGGGTTAGGTTTTTGTAGAAAAAAAGCTGGAAAAATTGTTCATCCGAGTAATGAGCTTGGCCGAGGCGTGGCTGTGTGCTGAGGCGTGAGGGGCTGAGGTGTGCCACGTGAGGGAGTGATGAGGCGTGTTGCGTGAGGGGTTGAGGGAGTAATGAGGCGAGATGAGGGCGTGATGAGCCGTGAAGGGCTGAGGTGAGGGCGTGATGAGGCGTGAGGGGTTGAGGTGAGGGTCTGAGGCGCTGTGAGGGGCTGAGGCGTGAGGGGTTGAGGCATTGTGAGGGGTTGAAGCATGAAGCTAAAGGCGGCTGTGAAGCGTGAAGCTAAGGGCAGCTGTGAGGGGCTGAGGAGTGAGGACTGATGGGAAAGTGAGGACTGAAGCGTGAGGGGAGTGACTAAATGAGAGGGGTGGTTGGGCTGTGCAGTGAGGAGTGACTTAGGGAGTTAGGTTACAAAATGATGTACATATATAAGGTGGGGTGTTTTAGTAATTTAATATACCGGGTATTAACCAGGCCGGTAAAACCCACTTCAGGTTTTTTTTTTTTTAACCCATACCTGACCCTATTCTTTATCGAACTGGGTAAAATTCGGCCCATTAGGGTTGGGCCGGGCCGGGTATCCGTGGGTCAGATCTAAATTGCCATCCCTAAAACAGCCCATGGTACTTGAGCCGTTGTTCATGGGAGAGGAAGAGAGGAATCGTATGTGAGAGTTTGAGAGAAGGAAGAAGCGCCCCTGTTTTCAAATTAAAAGTGAAACTAAAAATTTCCAAACGTTAACAGCGTTGAGGTTAGCAAGTTATTATGTGTTGGCATGCTTCTATTGGCTGGGAGTACAAGGTCAGTCTGCTGACCTTCTACTCCGGGACTACACGATAATTTCTCGTACGAAGTTATGCATCAATATTCATGTTACAACTAATGTGTATGTACAAAAAAAAAATGGATTTATGCTATGCATATACAAAGAGTACTTTATCCATAATGGTGAATACATCTACAATTTACTTGAAAATTGAATATACATTTTTGTCTGAGAGACAACTTTCTAAACATTGGTTAACAACCACATAAACTATAGTAGTCAAACCCCACTACAATTCTTTTACTATATTTATCACCATAGCTTTGAGATTTTTTTGGTTGGTTTATGGGAACCAATGTTGTTGGCACTTGAGATCTTTGATGGCACATCACCAACAAAATTAATTGGGAAAACCTGAAGAATATGGGGGAGAAAAAAAAACTCACTTTATATATATATATATAAATATATGTATGTTTATGTTTATGTATATGTATATGTATATGTATGTATGCCATACAACCGTAGGCCCAAGTTAGAATAGTCCCATAAGTATTAATAACCCCGAGCCCAATGACATGACCAGTTCACTATTCATAAACTCAGTTTATAAACACAACTCACGAGTAGGATGACCGACAGCTCGAGAGTGCCCCGAGGAATCTTATTGCTGAGCAACTTTCGGAGGCTGGCACCAATTCGAACATCCTTGGTGCCATTTCCAACGAAGAATATTTCTTGTCAGGAATAATCAATTTGGGTCCCACCCATACGAGTGAAACCAGAGAGTAATCATAAGCACCCCACTAACCTTAAGCTATAAATAATAGAAGAGAACAGAGAGAAGGGGTTGGTCATTTTGAAGAAAAAGAGGAGAGAATAAAGGAGAGAGAAAACAAAGATGTAGCTAGAGTAACTTAAGGAGAGAAAGAGGGGAGCTATACTGTACGGGGCAACTTCTTAGAAAGGCTTGACTAAGAGCTACCCATAGTAGGAAACTCATTACCCACCATACAAATTAATTGTAAGCTCAACTCCTAGTCCAGTAAGGGAATTCGGGCACATACAATATATATATATATATATATATATATTCACACACAAAAAATCAGTAGTTTTTTTTTTAATACTAATTGGGTGGCAATTGAAGGGTTTTCATAGCTGCTTGATTGAGGAGAAGGAGAGTCATAGACTTGAAGGGAGCTTGAACTATTATCAGATTGAGTTTGATGGAATAGTAAATGGAAAGTTGAAAAGGTAGGAAACATTAATTAAGAGAGAAAGAGTAGAAAATGGAAATATATTTGGCTTGATGGATTAATAGATGGGAAGTTGAAAAATGGTATAAAAAGCATGTACTAAGAAACTATTTATTTAGAAAAAAAAATCACTTCTCAATAGGACATTTATCCCTACAAAATCACTTTTACTATCAGATGTGGAGCTATCTATAGCAGAAATGCCACATGAAATGTAATACAAAAACATAATGAATAATTAAAGGATAATGAAATATGGTGTGAGAACAAAATTGCATAATTGTGAATGCAAAAAGAAAAATGGACAAAAAAAACAAGAAAAGTCTTTAGAGCCTAAGAACCAGAATAACATAAACTCCTGCCATTGAACATTTAGTTAGTTGTTTTTTTATCACCTAATAATCATTGCAAAAAGAATAATGAAAAACATCAATCTCTATAAACATTGAGGAAAATTGAGGTTTCAATATTTAAAAAAAAAAAAAAATTCACCTATTTCTTCCTTCACCATTTTAAGAAAGTCCTCTATCTTGTAATTGATGCACACATCAGCCCTAAGATCCTTGCAAACATCCATTTTTTCATCACTCATTGCCACTCATAATCTAAAAATATATGAATACTTGGAAACCAAATTTATGCATTAGAAGAAAAGTGATATTGGACTTGCAGTAACAAACACACTTGCTCCATGGTATTTAGCTATCTGAATTGCAAATGTACCAAAACCACTTGAGCTCCCATGGACCTGAAATTTTAATATTCATCAATTTTGCATTGGAGACACCATGTTGCAACAAACAAAAATGATAGAAATTACCATTTTAAGCTTGTATCATGCATAAATTATCAACCCATTTGTAAATTGGACCATAAATTACACTAAATAATCATAAAGGCTCAACATTACCAAAACTTAAAAAAAAAAACCAAATAATTGAAAGACCGAGAGAGAGAGACAGAGAGAGAGAGAGAGAGAGAGAGAGAGATGCATAAAGGGAAAGAAAAAATGACAAATTTATAGTAAGAGAGTTAGAACAAGAAAAGACAAAACAAAGGAAGATAAAGAGAAAGATAAAGAATGATATTAAAGTAGAGGGTATTGGAGAGATGTAAGGGCAAGGGAATGAGAAAGGATTGAGAAAGTGTAAATATTAAAAAAAAAAAAAGAGTGAATGAGTAATGTTAAAAAAATTATAGGAAAATTGAAAAAAAAAAAAAAGATAATGACATGGACACTGATGTGGTTCAACTGGAGCGTATATATAGATATAGACTAGTCGCAAATTTGCAAATTTCATGCTATGCATGTGGGAAAATGTAATATAATTATTTTAAAAGAATAAAATGTAAAAATTATAGGTTAAATAGTGATTATATGAAACTTATATAATAAAAAATAGTGAATACAAAATACATCATATGTTTAATACATAAAACACACACACACACACACAGGAGTGTAGTAATAATAAGTGTCATGTTTAAGATTTTAGATAGTTTGAGATTTATATATATATATATATATATATATATTAATAAACTTGGATTTAGAATATGTGCTCTCAATCTAAACCTATCTTCTCTCATTATGTAAGTGCACAAAAATGGACTGAAGTGAACTGAATGGGAACAAAGTGAACTAAATAGGACCTAAGTTGACTAAATAGGACCAAAGTGAACTAAAGAAGACCAAATGGACTGAATAAGACCAAAATGGATAGAATGGACTGATGTAGACCGAATGAACAGAATAGGACAAAATTCGACTCACTAGGACTAAATTCGACCAAATAGGACTGAATAAGACTAAATGGATTGAATAGGACCAAAGTTGACTGGATAGGACCAAAGTGGACTGAATAAAGCTGAAGTGGATTAAATAGGACCAAATATGACCAAAGTAAAAAAAAAAATGGACTAAATAAGACTGAAGTAAACAGAATGGACTGAATAGGATTAAATTAGATTGATGTAGACCAAATGGACATAATAAGACCAAATTTAACTATATAGGACCAAAGTGGATTGAATAGGACATAAGTGGATTAATAAGACTGAATAGAATTAAAATGAATAAAATGGACTGAATATAACCAAAGTGGATTGAATAGCACCAAATAAGACCAAAGTGGAAAGAATAGGACTGAAGTAGACTAAATCAGACCAAAGTGGATTGAATGGACTAAATAAAACAAAAGTGGACCAAATTGGACTGAAGTGGATTGGATAGGACCGAATAAGACCAAAGTAAACAGAATAGACCAAAGTGAACCGTATAGGACTAAAGTGAACCAAAGTGGATTGAATAGGACCAATGTGGACAAAATAGACCAAAAAAGACTGCATTTGAAAATTCAAAACAATAAAATTATGAGCCAATTACAATGATAATTACATTTCTAGTTACATTTTTTATGAAAGCATAAATAGTAGTGAAACTTAGAGTTCAAGTATAAAAATGAGGGAGCATGGGGTCTCGGGAGCGGGTATACTTTGGTCACCCACCTCAACCCATTTTTCTAAAGCCCAAAAAAAAAAGTACAAAAACAAGTCCAGCTAGTAGTGAGTTAACTATAACAAAAAAGGAAAATTCCATCCAATATTTCTTAGGATTAGGGAAGATTACACTGCTCAACCTCACTTTTTAATTATGTAGAACTAGCCTTTTTTAGTGAGAGATACTAACGCCAATGTTCAGTCGAATGGCTTACATGAGCAAGAGCATCAAGGCAGTGGTCTGTGCTATAAGATATTAAATTAATTTTTGTGTACAGTTCATTATAGTTTCTAAAATATTGTATTTTACACATGAGATTCTCAATTAAATTCAATCACGTGGACTAATTAATAAATGTTGCACATCTTTTTTTTTTGGTAGAATGTAGCACATCTTTTTGAAAAGATAACTAAATTCAACTGTATAATTTATTATTTATTAGTCAAAACAATCCTACGAAATGATTAAATTTAATTTGGATAAGCTAAAAATAACAATAAGAAGAAATTCTATATTTTAATTTTTTTTTGGGTTAGGGAAAGGTCCAGCATGGTTGCCCATCTAATCCAAGTCCAACACATAAATTTGTTTGAGTAACAGTTTTCATGTCTTTCAAAAGACAATGGTCAAAACAACCAAAATCCAAATGGGGGATATTTTTTTTTCAAAATAACATTGATTTAACACGAGTTAGAAATCAAGCTTATTGGACTCGATTTCAACAAAGAATCCGGACGAGGACAGAGAGATCAGCCTTTTTTCGAGGTTGGCTTTCCATTAAAACTTTGCATTTGTTATGTATTGGCTTGTGAATTATTCTTTTGAGTTTTGACTATGATTCTTTCAATTATTTTATTGTTCCATAAAATAAAATAAAATTTGTGTATGAGTTGTGTTTGATTATGAATGTGGGTTTTTCATATTTTCTTTAACGTGGGTTTTTGATATTGTTGTTCATTTTGACTTAAATTTTCGAAAATATAAGCTACCCAGGTAGTTAAATAGGTGCTTTTTTTGGTTTCTGGATTCGGACATTCTAAAACTCTTAGTGTATGTAAGTAATGTTTTGAGAGTATTTTTTGATGGGTTAAGCTCTCTGTTTATATATTAAGCTGTCTGTTAGTTGGGATATATATATACATATATATATATATATTTTTTTTTTCTTTTCTTGATTGGGTTCTGAATATTGAATGTGCTATCTTGACTATAGATAATGGATTCTAGCCAAAGCTCTGTATTGGATAATGAATTGAGTGTTGTCATAATTGATCAACAAGAGGAGAATCAAGTAGAACCTACTCATGGAAGTCCAAGCAGATCAAACACTCCGAGTAGACATTACAAGCAAAATGTAGAAGTACCAAAAGTTGGCATAAAGTTTGATAGTGATGATAGCGCATATGAATTTTACAAAGAATATGCTAAACGGATTGGCTTTAGTGTAAGGAAAAAATTTGTAAAGCGAACAAAGACAGGACAACTTAAAAGGAGAACATTTTGTTGCTCAAAAGAGGGTGAGCAAAGTGTTGACAAATGCAGAGAACAAGTATCTTTTTGCCGCCCAATTTCACGAGTGGGTTGTTTAGCACAAATGAAGTTGTTTCTTTTCATGAACAACATAATCACGAGCTTGCTTCATCACCAATAAAGAATATGTCAAGATCAAAGAGAGAAATTGCACCTGCTCAAAAAGCCATTGCAGATGATGTAGAGAAGCCAGGAATATCAATAACAAAAGCCATTGATTCATTGAGCATGCAAGCTGAGGGTGGTGAAAATCTTGAGTTTCTTAATTAATGTTGACTATAAGAATTTTGTACATAATGAGAGGGGGAGGGCTATGAAGAAAGGAGTTGGTCGTGATGTGATGGAATACTTTTATAAGATGCAATTAGAAGATCCAACTTTTTTTTATTCAATACAACTTGATGATGATAATCAAATCATGATCATTTTTTGGGCTGATGCTAGATCAATAGTTGATTATGGACATTTTGGAGATGTTGTATGTTTTGACACAATGGAGTGCCTGAGTTGAATATTGTCACTCTACTTCAATATGAGCCTAGAGCATTCGTGGTCAATCCAGTTTGGTTTAGAGAGATTGTGGAGGAAGTAAAGGAAATGGGATTCAATCATTCCAGGTTGGAGTTTGCTCTGGCAGTATTTGTATTGCGGGCTATGAGCAAATCAACATGGGAAAGAGAGGTTGATGTTTATAAGAAATAGGGTTTGTTTGAGAATGATATTTTTTTGGCATTTGGAAGGCATCCGTGGTGTATGATGGCATCTGAGGAGAAGCTTATGCGGTTAGTGGATTTGCTTGTCAACAAGATGGGTATGGATTCTTCCCTCTTTATCAAACGCCCAGGACTTGTTTCTTTGAGCTTGGAAAAGCGGTTGATTACTAGGGGTTTTGTTTTTCAAGGTTTGTTATCAAAAGTTTTGGTGAAGAAGGATTTTAATATATATCCGTTGTTTGAGTGTCCTGAAAGGACATTTGTGCATAAGTATATTATGCCTCATAAGGAGGAAGCTTCTGAGCTGTTGAAGTTATACAAGGAAAAAATGGATTCTTCAAAAATGAGGAGAGAATAACCTTGTTGGATTACTTACTTTAGTTGAGCTCCAAGATTGCAATTAATCCATTTTCTTTTTACTTGTAATGTGAATTCTCTTTTATTTGTTTGACCATTGAAGCTTGAGCTCCAGAACGAGATGCATAATCATTTGCTTTGCTATTGTGATCTGTTCTTGCTTTATACATGGGAATAACTCTGCAACTAATTCTATTGCTGAACTTTTGTAACTAAAAATATGAACTATCTGTGGAGCTTTTGTCAGTGAATTTTCATTTCTTTCATCTTTTTTCCATAAAAAGGCATCTATCTCCTTGAACATGATCTTTTTATGCAATGGTATTACTTGATGGTGTTGTAATGTTGGTGCATTCAACTGCAAGAATGTGGTATTGCTTCTTCAATTTGGTTATTCTGAGTTTGTAATAAAACCATGGTGCAGTCTCAAGTCTTATATGTTGTGTGCATTCCAAATTACCTAGCTGCATTCTGTTTTAAATGTTTACGAGCAAACTCTCTCAGGATTTACAGAGTTGTTACATTGTTTTGATTTTTAGGGCACTTACGGCCTACAGGGTGCCTATCTGGAATGCACTGCTTGTTCAGATGGCTACAAGAAAGAGCAGCACCAAGTGCATGGATTTCTTTTGTTATATGGAAGAAAAAAAAGTTTTGCAAAAGTACCTGCTTTGTAAACTGTTTATCTTAATGCCTAGAGTCAAAACCATCTCAACCAAGTGGAAAAATCTAGCAACCAGCTTTCTTGGGGTGAAAGTAAGTTGGGAGAGGGTTTTAAATTCATATTTACAAATTACTCTATCTTTCAAGGGGTCTAGCTTGACCAAGTTTTTCCATCACATACTTTGGCTTTCAATTGGACAGTTTTTAATTGCAGTCTTACACTCTTACTAGGATATGTGCTGCTAGGCAAGTTGTCATTTGGCCCTTTTATAAAATTTTAACCCCATCTTTTATATACAGCTAAATTTCACCCCGAGCGGAAAACTCTACACAATTCAAACCCTTGTTGGAACACCTGCATAATACGACTCAAGCATGCCAATCTGCCTGAAATAGTACGAAAGAGTATGGGAGTCTTTGGCTGTGGCTGTGGCTGAAAACCTAGAGCTCGAAGAAGAGTCATTCTAAGGGCTTCAGTTTTATCCAAAGATTTCAGTATGACTGCTATGTTTGAGGGTAATGAAAACTTGTTCAAGTTTGTGAATTATTAAATAGAAAGTTCCCCATCTGCAGAATGTAAAACATGAATATTACAAAATTGGGAGCCGGTTAAGAGCGAAGTGCATATTGCAACAATTTCATAATGATCACAGTGAACCCAAATCTGTTTGCATTTTTTTTATTGTTACTCAAAATCCCTTTGAATTCTTCGTCCTCAACTTGCTTTGGTCCAAGTCTGACTGCAGCTAATAGAGAGAAATTTGTGCTAAATAAGTTAGCATATACAAAAACAGTGGCGTGATTTTTCTGAACCAATGATTAATGAAGTGCTTACTTCTATTCAGACAATTGTTAAGAGGGAGAGATCCTTGGATACAGTTGCAACAATTTCATAATGATCACAATGAACCCAAATCTATTTGCATTTCCTCATTGTTACTTGAAATCCCTTTGAATTCTTCATCCTCAACTTGCTTTAGTCCTAGTCTGACTGCAGCTAATAGAGAGAAATTTGTGCTAAATAAGTTAGCATATAAAAAAACAGTGCTGTGATTTTTTTGAACTAATGAAGTGCTTACTTCTATTCAGACAATTGTTAAGAGGGAGAGATCCTTGGATACAGCTGTTAAGAATTGATTAAATCATGGATCCGAGTGCTTTTTGTTTCCCTTGTTGTGTTAATTGATCCCATTGTTCCTGTATTTGCTTCAGTCATGCCCGACGGTGCAACTAATTTAGGCCAATGTTTGAATCCTGTTCTTTTTTTCTTTTCTTTTTTTGGCTTGCCGGAGATATCCCATCCTAATTTATGCGATTGTTTACTTGGTTTAATTGTTTAGATTGTATTGCATGGTCTTAGCTATCGTAAATGCTGACATTTTGGATCCTCAATTTCTTCTCATGATTGAACTTCAATTCCCAACAATGTAATGACCAACTAATTATTGATATCTCTATTGTTTACACTTTTTTTTTCAAAAATTTGTTTACACTGAATACACAGAATTGTACACATTATTTAAAAATTGTGTACATTGATTGTAAAAAATTGTACACATTCATTGAAAACTTACGTACATTGAATGCAATATTCTTTGAAAAAGTGTATACCTTGAATGTATATAATTGAAAAATTGTATAAATTGAATATACAAAATTTTGTACGTTCTTTAAAAAATTTTGTAGTTGAATATGCGTAATTGCGTATATTTTTGGAAAAATTGTAAGCATCAAATATACAGACTCATGTATTTTTTTTGAAAAATTATGTGTAATAAATGTACAAAATTGTGAATATTCATTGAATGTAAGAAAATTAAAACTTGTGTACATTTTTTGAAAAAAATGTATACGTTGAATATACAACATTATGTATATTTTTTGAAACTTGAGTATGTTGAATGTACAAAATTGTGTCAATTCTTTGAGAAAATGTGTATATATAATATATAATATTGAAATTTTTTGTAAATTTTTTGAAATATTATATACATTGAAAAAGCAGAATGATGTAAATTATTTGAAAATTTGAGTTCTTAAAATGTATAGAATTGCGTATATTCTTTGAAAAATAATGTGAATTAAATATATAAAATTGTTTACATTGAATTAAAATTGTGTATATATTTTTGAAAAATTGCCTTTCTTGATTATAAATGTGTACATTATATTAATTATTATGTACATAGTATTTATAGAATTGATAAATTATATATATTGAATATACAGAATTGTGCACATTCTTTAAATTTTTTTGTAAATTGAATATATAGAATTATACACATTATTTGAAAATTTGAGTAAGTTTAATGTACTATATCACATAATTATGTACTTTTTTGAATAATTGTGTATATTGAATATACCAAATTGTGTATATTTTTTTTAGAATTTTATGTTAATTTAATATACATAACTAAAAATTTGAGTATTCCACTCCCTCTAAGTTTAACATGTCTTCAATTTTGTCCTTTAAAGTTCTGTTTTTTTTTCCCCCACTTTTAAAGGTCCAAAAAATCAGTTAATTATAAATAACATAACAAATTATATAAATAGAAAAAGAATTAGAGAATTCATTCAAACTCAATATTGGGAGTTCTTTACATAGCATAGGCCAAAAACGACGTCGGTTCTGCGTGTTCTCTGTCAAAAATCCATAAACCTCTTTTCAATAACTCAAGAGGGTTTTAGCTAAAATCCCTGCCCAGCTCCATTTATTTTTTCAGTTTTTCTACTACTTGTGGAGTTCAAAAATTCAGTCAGGCACAGAAGTCATTGCTTCTTCACAGTTAAACAGGTGCGTTTTTCAACACCCATGTTTAATTGTCTCTGCAAGACCATTCTAAATGGTGAAAAACGCATTACTAGTAGACCTCCAACACCAATTCACAAACTGGGTTTTCTTCAAAACCCAACTTTATCTTTGAAATACTATGTCTCCAGCACTTCAAATCAGCAACCATTTGCTGTCTCTTACCTCATAAACTCACTTGGGTTCACACCAGAAGCTGCTTTATCAGCTTCCAAATATGTTCATTTCGAAACCCCAGAAAAAGCAGATGCTGTGGTGAAGTTTTTGAAGAACCATGGGTTCTCTCAAACCCAGATCTCGAACCTTGTTAGAAGACGCCCAGTACTGCTCAAATGTAATCCTGGGAAAACCCTTTTGCCCAAAATGGGATTCTTTTCCTCTAAAGGGATTCCAAGTCCTGACATTGCAAAAATGTTTACTGGGTTCCCTGATCTTTTTAGAATAAGCTTGGAGAAACGAATTATCCCTTCCTTTGATTTGTTTAAAAGCTTGCTTCAGTCTGAGGATAAGACTCTTCAAGCTTTACAACGTTATTCGGGTATGTTAACATATTATCTTGAAACTAATGTGGTGCCCAATATTAATACATTGAGAGAGAGCGGAATGCCGGAGTCAATTATTATTTCTATACTTAAAAGACAGCCAAGAGCATTCAGGGCTCGTCCTGTTCAGTTTAGAGAGGCTGTGGAGGAAGTAAAAGAAATGGGATTTAATCCTTCGACAATGAAGTTTGCCACGGCAGTACATGCTGTGCGGTCAATGAGCAAATCGACATGGGAAAGGAAGCTCAATGTTTATAAGAAATGGGGTTGGACTGAGGATGAGGTTTCTATGGCATTTAGAAGCCATCCATGGTGTATGACGGTGTCTGAGGAAAAGCTTACGAGGGTAATGGATTTTCTTGTCGACAAGATGGGTATGGAGTCTTCCCTCATTAAGAAACACTCAGTACTTTTTTCTTTGAGCTTGGAAAAGAGATTGATTCCTAGGGGTTTGGTTCTTCAAGTTTTGCTATCAAAAGGTTTGGTGAAGAAGAATTTTAAAATGCATGCGTATTTTGAGTGCCCAGAAAAGACATTTTTGCCGAAGTTTGTTATGATTCATGAGGAGGAGGCTTCTGAGCTGTTGAAGTTATACAAGGGATCATTGGATTCTTCAAAATGAGAAGAGAATAACCCTGTTAAATTACTTGCTTTAGTTGAGCTCCAAGATTGCAGTTAACCCGTATTACTTTTTTATTGGTAATGTGAGTTATCTTTTATTTGTTTGAACATTGTAGCTCGAGTTCAAAAATGCATAATCATCTGCTAGTCTATTGTGATCTGTTCTTGCTTAATAAATGGGCATAATTCTGAAAATAGTTCCATGGCTGAAATTTTTTAACTAAAATATAATATATCTGTCGAACTTTTGTCACAGAAATTTAATTCCTTTCATTTTGTTGCAATAAAAAAGACATCTAGCTCCCTGATACATGCTCTTTGTATCCAATTGTATTACTGGATGGTGTTGTAATGTCAGCGCATGCAATTTTGAGACTGATATTGCTAGTTCAAGTTGGTTACACTGAGTATATATTGAAACTATGGTGAAGTCTCGTAATAATATGTGCATTCCAAGATACCTAACAATTTTCTGTTTAACATGTTTGCAAGCAAATTCTCTCAGTACTTGCAGAATTTTTATGTTATTTTGATTTGCAGAGCTCTCATGTGGCGTCTATCTGGAATGCACTGGATGTTCAGATGGCTACAAGAAAGAGCAGCTGGAAGTATATGGATTTCTATTGTTCTACAGAATAAAAAAGAAAATGCAAAAGTACTTGCTTTATAAGCTGTTTATCTTAATGGCTCGAGGCAAATTCATGTCAGCCAAGTGGACAAATCCAGCAATCAGCTTTCTTGTGGTGAGAGTAAGTTAGAAGAGTGTTTTGAATTCGTGTTTGCAAGTCACTAAATCTATCATGAGGCCTAGTTTGACCATTTTTTACCACCACACCTTACTTTGACTTTTGATTGGACAATTGTTATTTTAACTCTCTTACCAGGATTTATGTGGCTAGGCAAGTTGGCATTTGCCTTTTATTTCAACCCTATCTTTTATATACAAGTAAATTTTATTAAAACTGAAAAATTGTGCACAATTGAGATCTTTGGAACCAAACTTTGTGTTTTAGTTGAAAATGGACCTGCATAATGCAACTCAAACACTCCAACCTACCTGAAATTTTATAAAATGAACGAGTATTGGAGTCTTTGGTTGTGGTCGAGATTCCACAGCTCAGAGAAGAGACTCATTTTAAGGGCTTTGGTACTCGTTCTTGTTCAAGTTCGTGAACTGTCATATAGAAGGTCCTCCCATCTGCAGAATATATACAGATAAAGCTTGGATGTTACAAAAGTGGGAACTGGTTAAGCGGGAAGTGCATAGTGCAGCAATTGCATAATGATCACACAGTGACCTAATTTGTTTGCATTTTTTATTTGTTAGTTATGTGTTTCATCCTCAAACTTGCTTTGTTCCAAGTTTGAGTGCAGCTAAGAGAGAAAGCGCACAGGCACAAAGTGGGGAGGGGTGGGTTGTTGAGGAGCCGGGGAATTTTTTGGCTAGAGTAAAGACTTACTGCTGTTAATGCAATGTATGACATGAGTAGTTTAGGTGAAAACAGAAAGGTGTATTACAAGTTGTTCAGATATGAATTTGTGATGAATAATTTAGCAAATACAAAAACAGTGTCGTTTGTTCTTGAGCAAGTGACATATATCATGCTGAGTTGTTTTAAAATAAATAAAGTGCTTTCTTGTATTCAGACAATTGTTAAGAGGGAGAGAGACTTGGATGCATTTGTTATAATTGTTTACATCATGGATGTAAGTGCTTTGTGTTTTTCTTATTGTTTACACATTGTTCTTGAACTTCATTCAGTCATGTGTAAGGGTGCAACTAATTTAGGCTAAACTTTAAATCCTTTTCTGTTTTGTCTAGAGACATCCGATTCTAATTTATGTGATTGTGTTGCATGATCCCAGCTAGTGTAAATGCTTACATCATGGATCCTCAATATTTTCTTCTCATGATTGATCTTTCATTTTAACAAGATGAACTGATTATTGCTATCTTGGATACTACCCTGTAACTAATATTTTGTGGTTACTCTTGTAGAGGCTCAGTGATGTATTGGTCTTGGTATTAAAGTATTTTTTGTTCAATTTGGCTGTCTGTTTTTTATTTGTAAGTTACACTTGTATTCAGTGGGTCACGGCCTCATCTTTCGCCACTCTTGTTAGGTAAGGAGGGGCCATTTAAGCTAAAGTTATTGTACTCTGCTCCTATTTTACATGGAAGCTGCTGTGAATCATATATTGCATGCAATTCTTTTTCTAAGAGCCAGCATTTTGTTAAAAATTGTTTGCTCATGTTTGTGAGTGAATTCCCTTAGAAGTATAACATCTACTTCGATTTATGGAGCTTCTATATGGTGCTAGTTGGGATGGATAGATGTACCCTGATATTGCTGCTATTTTGGATTGTTATGTGATATTCATCCCTTTGTGTATGAACGTATTCAATTTCTTTTTCATTGCCGGGTTAAGGGAGGTGGAGAAATGCAGATAAGGCTCTCATGTGCATACATTTTATTAGCTTTTCCTATTAAATAGAACTAGAGGATGTCTCGCGCAATGCGCGTATTCACTATTAGTTATTTTATAATACTCATATATGTTATAATGTTTGAAAAATTAATTTCAATTATGAATTATATGTCACTAAAATAATGAATGAAAAAAAAATTGTAACACAATATATCCATAAGTAGTCATAATTAATTAGACTCTAAAAATGCCACTGTATGCTCTTTTTTATATGATTAGGTGTACATGTATATTTAGCTTTTACATTTGACATTTTCAATATAAAATTTTTTATTATTTCCTTTTCTTTTTTTTTTAGAATTTTTTTTTTAAAAAAAAAAAAAAGAAGAAGAAGAAGAAGAAAACATGTGAACTTTTGAAGGCTAAACATCTAAGATTTAAGAGTAATTCACAAAACTAAATATACATGCCAAGAGATTAAAAATAAAACAATAATTGAGCAGAGAAATATAAATTTATACTATTTCATATCTCACGTTTAATTGAGTACCTTAATCACTTACAAAAATTAAACACTTTCCAAAAATATAAATAAAAACAAAAAACACATACCTTTTAGAAACACCATATGTTGTTAAAGCATTGTATCAAGCTTTGATAGCGTTAAGTTATTAAGAAACTTAGATTATATACACCTGAAACTGAAGCTAATTTTATACTCTTTTTTACACTAATTTTCTCGCTCTTTGTCTCTCTATCTTTCCAGTCCTACATTTCTTTTGGCCTTTTGATAGTTTGTGAAATTGGAATATATAAAAAAACATGAAAACTAACATTGAATAGAGAAAACCTTTCATTTTTTAAATTAATAAAATTAAAAGTGGAAGAGTTTAAGAAGTTGGAAAAGGGAGTAAAACCAAACCTTTTAATTTTCTGCATTTATGGCTTAAACTAATCATTGATAAGAAGATGAGAGGTGAAAGGCTAAACGAAAAAAAAAAAAACTCATGCAAAGCACCACATGGCAGAAGTTCATGCATTTCTGCATGAGGTCTCTGCATATATATATATATATATATATATATATATATATATATATTGATGACTAGTCGCAGACCCACGCGATGTATGGGAATAGATAAGTATTTTATAATTATGATGTTATGTATAATTTGTTCTCCTAAAGTTGTTGAAGATAATTTGTTTTCCATAAAAATTAAACAAGTTTTTAAAATTATTTTCCATCTTTCTATCTCTACAAATAAATCATTCTATTATTTTTGGGTTTATTCAATTGATATTTATCCATTTTTTAGGTGGTTCATATTCTTCTAAATTATGTTATAGTGCGTTATGTTTTCCCATAATTTTTTTTATTCATAAATAAAATTTTTAAGTTTTAAATATATTATTCAAATTTCTCATTCTGTTAAAGGATATTATCATGATAATGAAAACTCATTATAAAATTACACTTAATATTACTAAAATAACCAATCGGCACATTCATATATAGCCAAGATTGTATTTTGATATAAATTCAAATCTTCACTTTCAAAATGACTAAGTCATAACTCAAACAAAAATTAAATTGAAACAATAAGAGGGAGAGAGAGGATTTATGATAGGGAACTCAATTCAATTCGATTGGTCTTCTTCATATTTTAACCAAATTCAATTTCTTTAGATAGCTAACCAAGCATACATCTTGGATTTTCTTAAATCCAATTGATCTTCATGGATTTTGAGGCAAAGTCTTCCAAAAAAGGCATCCCATAATAATATTTAAATTTGTTACAATACAAAACCAAAAAAAGAGTTACATATCTTGTACTAAGTTATGCATCGATATTCATGTTACAACTAATATGTATGTGCAAAAAAACTGATTTATGCTATGCATATACAAAGGGAATACTTTATCCAAAATGGTGAATACATTTACAATTTACTTGAAAATTGAATATACATTTCTATCTGTGACACAACTTTCTAAACATTGGTTAATGACCGCATAAACTATAATAGCCAAACCGTACTACAATTCTTGTACTATATTAAATAAACAGAATTGGATAGGACCAAATAAGACCAATAAACAGAATAAACCGAAGTGAGCCGTATAAGACTAAATTGGACCGAAGTGGATTGAATAGGATCAAAGTGGACAAAATAGACCAAATAAAATTGAATTTGAAAATTCGAAACAATAAAACTATGAGCCAATTACAATGATAATTACATTTCTAGTTACATTTTTTTTATGAAAGCATAAATAGTAGTGAAACCCAGACTTCAAGTATAAAAATGAGGGATTATGGGGTCTCGCCTGGGAGCGGGTATACTTTGGTCACGCTCAGGTAGGAAAGCCACACTAACATTGGTCACCCACCTCATCCCATTTTTCTAAAGCCCAAAAAAAAAAAAAAAAAGGTATAAAAACGAGTCCAGCTAGTAGTGAGTTAACTATAACAAAAACGGAAAATTCCATCTAATATTTCTTAGGATTAGGGAAGATTACATTGCTCAACATCATGTTTTATTTATGTAGAACTAGCCTTTTTAGTGAGAGATACTAACGCCAATGTTCAGTCGAATGGCCTACAATAGCAAGAGCATCAAGGCAATGGTCTATGCTTATCAATAGAAAAAAGGCAGTGGTCTGTGCTACAAGATTTTAAATTAATTTTTGTGTACAGTTGATTATAGTTTCTTAAATATTGTATTTTACACATAAGATTCTCAATTAAATTCAATTATGTGGACTTATTAATACATGTAGCACATCTTTTTGAAAAGATAATTTTTTTTTTTTTTGGATACAAGATAGAATTTATTATTTATTAGTCAAAACAATCCTACGAAATGATTAAATTTATTTTGGATAAGCTAAAAATTACAATACCAAGAAATTTTATCTTTTAATTTTTTTTTTTTTTTTTGGGGGGGTTAGGGAAAGGTTCATCATGGCCTGGCGGCCCAGGCCCATCTGATCCAAGTCCAATACATAAGTTTGTTTAAGTAGCAGATTTCATGTCTTTCAAAAGACAATGTTCAAAGCAACCAAAATCCAAACGAGGGATTTTTTTTCCTTCAAAATAACACCGATTTTCAAACCATTTTGTTAGATAGTACATGTTCAAAACTATGGAAGAAATTAGAACGATTTCAACATAGAATCGAGGGCTTTTGAATTTATCATGAGTTTCTGCTTCGGACTGGTTTGTGGGTTTCGAGTTTTTGCTCATTCATAGTGTGGAGATTAGCCTTTTGCGGACGAAGACAGAGAGATCAGCCTTTTTTTGGAGGTTGGCTTTCCATTAAAACTTTTCATATGTTATGTGTGGGCATGAAGTTTGATTGTGATGATAGCGCATCTGAATTTTACAAAGAATATGCTCAACGGATTGGCTTTAGTGTAAGGAAACAATTTGTAAAGCGAGCAAAGACGGGACAACTTAAAAGGAGAACATTTTGTTGCTCAAAAGAGGGTGAGCGAAGTGTTGACAGACGCCAAGAACAAGTATCTTTTGGCCGCCCAGTTTCACCAGTGGGTTGTTTCTTTTCATGAACAACATAGTCACGAGCTTGTTTCTTTGCCAATAAAGCATATGTCAAGATCAAACCTTACTTTATGTAAAAAAAATGAAGATTCTAGAAGAAAATTTGAGAGAGAATTGAGTATTCAATCTTTGTAATTGTATTGAAGTAAATGAAATAATCTAACTGCTCTGTTTATATACAAAAGAGAAGAGGAAAAATGGCGGGAAGATAAAACTAACTTAACAACCTTCTAACTACTCTAACAAACTTCTAACTACTTTATAACAGCTTCTCATCCCCAACCAGATCAGCACACGTGGTAGTCTTTGGCGTGCAGCTTCTCACGTGTTTGCTCTGTTTCTTCATTAAATGAAACGTTGCCGTTTCTGTATCTTTCCTGTTTCTTTCGCCACTGCAGCTTAATTACCTAAATGAAATCACTGATTTTTATTTTCTATATTTTTTTTTTCAATTTTTCTATGTCTCTATAATTAGAGAGAAATTGCTCCTGCTCAAAAAGCCATTGCAGATGATGTAGAGAGGCCTGGAATATCAGTAACACAAGCCATTGATTCATTGAGCATGCAAGCTAAGGGTGGTGAAAATCTTTAGTTTGTGAATGTTGACTGTAAGAATTCTGTACATAATGAGAGGGGGATGGCTTTAAAAAGGAGATGGTCGTGCTGTGATGAAATACTTTCTTAAAATGCAATTAAAAGATCCATATTTTTTTATTCAATACAACTTGATGATGATAATCAAATCATGAGCACTTTTTCGGCTGATGCTAGATCTATAGTTGATTATGGACATTTTGGAGATGTATGTTTTGACACAACGGAGTGCCTGAGTCGAATATTGTCACTCTACTTCAATACCAGCGTCGATCATTCGTGGTCAATCTGGTTTGGTTTAGAGAGATTGTGGAGGAGATAAAGGAAATGGGTTTCAATCCTTCCAGGTTGAAGTTTGCTCTAGCAGTATTTGCATTGCGGGCTATGAGCAAATTAACATGGGACAAAACGGTTGACGTTTATAAGAAATGGGGTTTGTCCGAGAATGATATTTTTTTGGCATTTGGAAGGCATCCGTGGTGTATGATGGCATCTGAGGAGACGATTATGCGGGTAATGGATTTGCTTGTCAACAAGATGAGTATGGAAGTCCTTTATCAAATGCGCAGGACTTGTTTCTTTGAGTTTGGAAAAGCGGTTGATTCCTAGGGGTTTTATTTTTCAAGGTTTGTTATCAAAAGGTTTGGTGGAGAAGGACTTCAATATATATCCTTTGTTTGAGTGTCCTGAAAGGACATTTGTGCAGAAGTATATTATGCCTCATAAGGAGGAAACTTCTGAGCTGTTGAAGCTATACAAGGAAAAAATGGATTCTTCAAAATGAGAAGAGAAAAACCTTGTTGGATTACTTACTTTAGTTGAGCTCCAAGATTGCAATTAATCCATTTTCTTTTTACTTGTAATATGAATTCTCTTTTATTTGTCTGACCATTGAAGCTTGAGTTCCAGAACGAGATGCATAGTCATCTGCTATGCTATTGCTGAACATTTATAACTAAAAATATGAATTATCTGTGGAGCTTTTGTCAGTGAATTTTTATTTCTTTCATTTTTTTCCCCATAAAAGGCATCTATCTCCTAGAACATGATCTTTTTATGCAATCATATTACTTGACGGTGTTGTAATGTTGGTGCATGCAACTGCAAGACAGATTTTGCTTGTTCAATTCGGTTATACTGAGTTTATAATAAAACTATGGTGAAGTCAAGTCTTATATATTGTGTGCATTCCAAATTACCTAGCTACATTCTGTATTAAATGTTTATGAGCAAATTCTCTCTGGATTTACAGAGCTGGTACCTTGTTTTGATTTTAGAGCACTTACGGGGTGCCTATCTGGAATGTACTGCTTGTTCAGATGGCTACAAGAAAGAGCAGCACCAAGTGCATAGATTTCTTTTGTTATACAGAAGGAAAAAAAAAGTTTTGCAAAAGTACCTGCTTTGTATACTGTTATCTAAATGCCTAGAGTCAAAACCATCTCAACCAAGTGGAAAAATCCAGCAACCAGCTTTCTCGGTGTGAAAGTAAGTTGGGAGAGGGTTTTAAATTCAAATTTGCAAATTACTCAATCTTTAAGAGGTCTAGCTGGACTATGTTTTGCTATCGCGTACTTTGGCTTTCAGTTGGACAGTTTTTAATTTACAGTCTTACGCTCTTACTGGGATATTGCTGCTAGGCCAGCTGTCAGTTGGCCCTTTTATAAGATATTAACCGCATCTTTTCCATACAGCTAAATTTTATTTCGAGTGGAAAACTCCGCACAGTTCAAACCCTTGTTGGAACACCTGCGTATTGCAGCTCAAGCATGCCAATCTGCCTGAAATAGTAACGAAAGAGCATGGGAGTCTTTGGTTGTGGCTGAAAACCTAGAGCTCTAAGAAGAGTCATTCTAAGGGTTTCAGTTTTTATCCAAAGATTTCAGTATGACTGCTATGTTTGAGGGTAATGAAAACTTGTTCAAGTTTGTGAATTGTTAAAAAGGGAGTTCCCCATTTGCAGAATGTAAAACATGGATATTACAAAATTGGGAGCTGGTTAAGAGCAAAGTGCATATTGCAACAATTTCATAATGATCACAGTGAACCCAAATCTGTTTGCATTTCCTTATTGTTACTTAAAAATCCCTTTGAATTCTTCATCCTCAACTTGCTTTAGCCCAAGTCTGACTGCAGCTAATAGAGAGAAATTTGTGCTAAATAAGTTAGCATATACAAAAACAGTGGTGTGATTTTTCTGAACTAATGATTAATGAAGTGCTTACTTCTATTCAGACAATTGTTAAGAGGGAGAGATCCTTGAATACAGTTGCAACAATTTCATAATGATCACAGTGAACCCAAATCTATTTGCATTTCCTTATTGTTACTTGAAATCCCTTTGAATTCTTCATCCTCAACTTGCTTTTGTCCAAGTCTGACTGCAGCTAATAGAGAGAAATTTGTGCTAAACAAGTTAGCATGTACAAAAACAGCGCTGTGATTTTTTTGAACTAATGAAGCGCTCACTTCTATTCACACAATTGTTAAGAGGGAGAGATCCTTGGATACAGCTGTTAAGAATTGATAAAATCATGGATCCAAGTGCTTTATGCTTCCCTTGTTGTGTTAATTGATCCCATTGTTCCTGTATTTGCTTCAGTCATGTCCGAGGGTGCAACTAATTTAGGCTAATGTTTGAATCCTTTTATTTTTTTGGCTTGCTGGAGATATCCCATTCTAATTTATGTGATTGTTTTCTTGGTTTAATTGTTTAGATTGTATTGCATGATCTTAGCTATCGTAAATGCTGACATTTTGGATCCTCAATTTCTTCTCATGATTGAACTTTAATTTTTAACAATGTAATGACCAACTAATTATTGATATCTCTATTGTGTACAAATTTTTTTTTTTCAAAAATTTGTTTCCATTGGATATATAGAATTTTTTATATTATTTAAAAATTGTGTACATTGATTGTAAAAAATTGTACACATTCTTAGAAAACTTATGTACATTGAATGTAATATTCTTTGAAAAATTGTATACCTTGAATGTATATAATTGAAAATTTGTATAAATCGAATATACCAAATTTTGTGCAATCTTTAAAAAAATTTTGTAGTTGAATATGCATAATTGTGTATATTTTTGGAAAAATTGTATGCATCAAATATTCTGACTTATGTATTTTTTTTTTTTTGAAAAATTATGTATAATAATTGTACCAAATTGTGAATATTCAATGAAAAATTGTATTCATTGAATGTAAGTAAATTAAAACTTGTGTACATTTTTTGAAAAAAAATGTATACGTTGAATGTACAACATTATGTATATTTTCTGAAACTTGAGTATGTTGAATGTACAAAATTGTGTTAATTCTTTGAGAAAATGTGTATATTGAATATATAATATTGAAATTTTTTTGTAAATTCTTTGAAATATTATATACGTTGAAAAAGAAGAATGATGTAGATTATTTGAAAATTTTAGTCCTTAAAATGTATAGAATTGTGTATATTCTTTGAAAAATAATGTGAATTAAATATGTAAAATTGTTTACATTGAATTTAAATTCTGTATATATTTTTGAAAAATTGCATCTGTTGATTATAATTGTGTAAATTATATTAATTACTATGTACATAGTATTTATAGAATTGAAAAATTATATATATTGAATTGTGCACATTCTTTAAATTTTTTTGTAAATTGAACATGTAGAATTATACACATTATTTGAAAATTTGAGTAAGTTTAATGTACTATATTATGTATTGATGAAGCCAAAATCGTCAGTAAGCAACACGTTCCTCACGCGCTCCCGAAGAGAACCTGCACAACACAAAAGCTAAAGACCTTGAGAAGAGTACCGGTGTGGTACCGACCAAATACCCTCCGACGGTCAAGTTAGAGAAAATCTCTTATTCACAACTCTAGAGTGCCAAATCTGGGATGAATTATGCGTACCTTCATTCATGAGGGTTTTGGAGCATTTATAGTAGTGCGGGGTTGACATCTATTCCTTGATCAAGAAGTCTTTTCCTTCTAGGAGAATAACTCGTGGATCTTGCGTATCTCCTAGAGTTCTTTTCCTTATAAGAGTCTTCTCTAATTAAGGATAAGTGTGTAGCGCAAGTCCTTTCCCTATTCATGCATGCGTAGGGATCAAGCAAAGCTATGGAGGGAGGCTTGTTTAACCTCTTCAGCTTACTCTCGTCATCCTACAGCGTTGTTCATGATTAGGTTCGTCAGCTTATGGCCTTCAGCTTGAGGTCGTCAGCTTATTGCCTTCAGCTTGATGTCGTTAGCTTATTGCCTTCGGCTATCAGTACTAAAGATGACGCTATCAGGTTTGAGGAGTGAATTTTACAAAAACACAGTCCCGAACACGCTATATCCGTCTCCTTTGGTTTCATTATGGGCCAATCGCAAAATTATCCTCATCAGCTGCCCCCTACTCCATGACCTCGTTACTTCTAGCTAACGGGTTATGGAGTTAACATCGTCAAAAGGTCATTCATGCATGGTGCTTCGAACCGCTTTCATTAAATGGTATAACACGTGGCATGGGATAATTGGCTCCGTGTCTGGACGAGCGTGTCGCTTCATCTTCCGTGCCCCCTTGCCTATATATATATATATATATATATTTCGCCTCCTTTCTCATTGCAATCTTTTCATTCTCTGTTGACTTTGAGAGAGAGAGACCGTCATCTCCTGAACTTTTGTTCTTTTTTTTTTTTTTTTGCTAGATTCGTCATCTTTGTTGCTGTCAACTTTGCAGGGTTGTCACTTCATTCAAGGAATTGCCCATCGATAAGCTCTCTTTCCTTTTATTCTTCCTTTTTATTTCCATCTTTCTATCTTGTAGTCTCTATAGCGAGGTCATCGTTTTAGGTTTTTAGAATGAGTCTGTCACTTGTAGGTAGTTAGATGTCTAGAGAGGCGAAGAGTGAACAATCGTCGATCCTCGAGGGAGCGGATTATGACGAGGTTTTCCAATCAGGTCGTGAGCCCGAGGAGGGCTTCTCTTGGTCGTTAGAAAGGGAAATGTCAACCCATTCTTCTGACGAAGAAGTAGAGAGTTGTGAGGAAGGTGAGGTGAGCGGGGGTAAAGATGAGGAAAATGAAGAGGAAGGAATAAGTGACCGAGACGGAGGCAACAAAACTGGTGAAGAGGAAGGGGAGAGATCGGGTGACAGGGATAAAGATGAGGGTGACGAGGAGGTCTTAGAGAGCACCTCGGGAGCCCTCGGGGATGACCGTCCCTTTATTTTACCCCCGAACTGGACCATCAATGAATTCTTGCTGTCGATGTTGGTTAATGTTTTTAATAAGTTACGCTCCCGCTACCAAATTTCGGACGACATCCAATCCGTCTCCTTGAGGAAGGTGGGAGATTTTATTCAAGGCGAATTGCGGACGTTGGCATGTATGATGCCATGTTTGCGGCAAGTTTGAGGCTGCCGCTGACGGCATTCCATTGTCAACTGGCCAATTTTTTAGGTATATCCGTCAGCTAGATTGCCCCTAATGTCTGGCAGATATTTATTGGTGCTAAAGTCTTATTGACGAGTTCTTCTGGTGCTATCGACCCCAACACATCTCCTCATCCCAAGGGATATACCATTTTGCCGTGAGGAAGAAAGAACTAAAGCTTGTGTCGGACATGCCTGACTCGAATAGGAAGTGGAAGGGTAGATGCTTTTTTGTTGAGGGGGCGAATTGGGTGTGTCGTCAGGAGGAGTGGGCATCAATGCCTTACGGTTTTGACAACACTTGAGCGTATGTCAGGGGTTCAAGTTTACCCCGTCTGCCTCTTTTCATAGTCTATTTATTTCAGACCTTTTAACACCATCTGTGTTTCTTTTCAGCTAGCGTTCATCCTCGTATTACAGTTGAACAGGAGGACTTCATACATCGAGTGATGGCCATTCCGTTGGACGAGCGAAGGTGCCGAGACCTAATTACTCTTGACGCCATACATTTGTACCGTGGGGGTCTAGAGCCAACGCCAGAAGCTTGTAAGCTAAACGCTTAGTCTCGTTGACGTGAGCATTTCCCACTTTCTTCCGTTACTTTTCTTTTATCGTTTCTCCCTTAACCTTCATTCTTCGTCTTTTGCAGAAATGGAGGCAGCTAAGCAAAGTATACGGGGCTGCCAGGAAGAAAGAAGAAGAGAAAAAGTTCAAAGGGGATGGGACCTCCTCGTCAACCCTTAAGGCCGTCGGGAAGGCGGCAACTAAGAGAAAAGCTGACGAGAAAGAAATTCGCCCTGGGAAGAAAGTGGCCCTAACTCTTGGGGATAAACCCTCTCATAAACACTCGCCTCCAAAGTCCAGTCACTGGGCCAAAAAAGGGTTGATGACGACATCCAGCCCCGTCAGCCAGGGACCTGATCGTCGCCTCCTAACCCATAAGGATTATGCCGTGGAGGTGGTGGAGTCCATTTTAAAAAGTGAAGAGATGGACCCCTGTGCTGAGCAGGCGACGGACGGGATAGGGTCATCAGGCCTATATGATCTTGTTCAGGTGTACTTCTTCTCTTATTTTGATGTCAGACGAGTTTGAACAAATTGACGTCATTCTTATCTATTTATTTTTTTTTTATATAAGTTTTTTGTTATGCAGGCTATGGTTCGTATGAAGGCCTTACAAGATAGGTGCGTCGCTAAAGAGGGGGTGATTGACCGTCTTCATTCGCGTATCAGGAATCTGATTGACGGGCAAGAACAATATAAGGATGCAAACCATATTCTTGGTAAGGAGGTGAAGGCGTTGAAGGAGCAATTGGCTGAGGAAGGCCGTCAGAGGGAGCTAGAGCAGGAAGCTAAGGTGACAGCTGAAAAGGAGTTGAAGGCCCTTTTGGAGCAGGTAGCGACGGCTAGGAGTGACGCTGTGACGGAATTTAAGGACTCTCAGTCCTTCATAGATGCTTGTGTCGTCTACTATGGTGACAGATTTGATGATTGTTTAAAACAGGTTAAGTCTGTTTACCCCAACTTAGATTTATCCAAGATTACCATGGAAGAGCCTTTACCGTCAACTTCTAGGGGTGACACTGTCTATGAAGGAAGTGACGGCGCTAATAAACTGGAGGTAGAATAGAAGGATGATAGCGTCGTCCTTGCTCAGCCAACGGTGGATAAGGCTGTCACTTTGACCCCGTCAGTTAATCTTCACACCGACGACCTTAATGCTGAAGACCCTTCTACTCCAAGCATTCAGCCCATTCTTGCTAGGGGTGACGGGAAGTCTCAAGACCCCTCATTTTCATGATTTTAAGCCGTCTTTTTTCGTTGTAAAATGTAGACGAAGTTTAATGTTTGGTGCCCGTCGGTTTGGGCTTTTGTAAAAACAAAACTTTGTATGTAGTGTTTTACATCCGTTGCTTTTAATGTGTTGCTTTATATTTGTATGTCTTTCTTCTATACTCGAATGCAAGGTTACCTAGCGAACTGAGGCGAAACCTTTGGCTTCGATTATCCTAGGTATAGATCTGTTAGCTTCTTAGATGACAGCGTCGGCTTTGCCTATGGATCTGTTAGCTTATGACGTCAGCTTAATTTTAGCTGACTACCCTACTAAGTTTTCTCATTTTGTAGGTTTTGTGATAAATTCCATGAGCCCGTCCACTTTTTATGGACCCGTTTTCTTTATGGACTTTGTAATAGATCTGCCCACTTTGTGGTCATGGCTAGGGGTGTGCATGGGTCAAGTTGGGTCGGGTTGAGGGAATTTTTTACCCAACCCACCATGGTGAGTCAAAAAAAATTCGACCTAACCCAACCCATCACATATGTCCAACCCAACCCAACTCAACCCACATGGGTCGGTATGTTTGTAGGAATTGATCAACTTCTCCATAACTAGGGTTTAACTTAAAAAAAATATTATTAAATATATAATATATTTTAAATATATATTAAAATATGGGTGGGTCGAGTCGGGTTGGGTCGGGTTTGGCGGGTCGGTGGGTTTTCTGCACAACCCTAGTCATGGCTGTAGGCTTGTCCACTTTGTGGACTTAGTAATGAGGTCGTCCACTCGGTGGACTTTAGTAGTAGACTCGTCCAATTTGTGGACTTAATGATAAAGTCGTCCACTTTGTGGACTTAATGATAAGGTCGTCCACTTTGTGGACTTCAGTAGTAGACTCGCCCACTTTGTGGACTTAATGATAAGGTCGTCTACTTTGTGGACTTCAGTAGTAGGCTCGTCCACAACTGAATAAGAGGAGTTTATTCAGAGATGATTGGCGTGTTTGTTGTGAACTTAATGATTAATTTGTCCATACAACAAACACACCAGTCATCTCTGAATAAACTCCTCTTATTATGAATGCATATATAAGTAGAGAATTTTTTTTTTTAAAACAAATAAACTTTAGCCCTTTGGTTTAAAAAGTACAGTAGGCAAAAAGTAAACTAAGATAAATGACTAAAAGAAATAAATTGGAAATGAGGAGTAGCATTCTTCATATTGTCTTTTATTGGTAATATTTCCTAAGATGCTCGGTGTTCCAGTGATGGCGTAGCTTCTGCCCGTCGAGAGTCTCTAAGTGGTAGGTGCCTTTCCTTAGTCATGACGTGATCCTGTAGGGTCCTTCCTAGTTGGGGTCGAGCTTTCCTTGTATGGGGTCTTTCGTGGTGCCCATCACTTTCCTCAAGGCGAGGTCTCCAACTTTGAAGTCCCGGTGTTTGACTTGAGAGTTGTAGTGTTTAGCCATTAGGTCTTGGTATCGTGTGAGTCTCTGTTCAACCGTTGCTCTAACCTCATCGACTAGATCAAGTTGTAGACGTATGGCTTCGTCATTCCTCTCCTCGTCGTAGTTGTCTACCCTATAGCTTGTGAGTCCAACCTCGGCTGGGATGACTGCTTAGCTTCCGTATGCTAGTCGAAACAGAGTTTCCCCTATAGGAGTTCTGATAGTCGTCTTGTACGCCTATAGTACGTTGGGCAGCTCTTCTGGCCACATGCCCTTTGCCCCCTTGAGCCGAGTCTTGATGATTCGAAGCAAGGATTGGTTCGTGACTTCAACTTGTCCGTTGGCTTGAGAATGGGCAGGGGAGGAATAGTGGTTTTTAATTCCTAGCTGTGAGCAGAAGTCTCGAAAGGAGTTATTGTCGAAATTGCTTACTGTTGTTCGAGATCAAGACCCTTGGAATTCTGTACCTACAGACGATGTTCTTCCAAACAAAGCTCCATATGTTCTTCTCAGTGATTGTAGCTAGGGCTTCAGCTTTTACCCATTTGGTGAAGTAGTCTATGCCGACTATTAAAAACTTCAGTTGTCTTACTGTTGTCGGGAACGGGCCCATAATGTCTAATCCCCATTGGGCGAATGGCCATGGAGCGGTTATCGAGGTCAACTCTTCCATCGGTTGTCTGATAATGTTGCTGAACCTTTGACACTTGTCACAGGCTTTGACATATATCTGGGCATCCTTTCGCATTGTCGGCCAATAGTATCCTGCTCGAATCAACTTATGTACCAGTGACCGCGACCCTGAATGGTTACCGCAGATCTCTTTGTGTATTTATCTCATGACGTAATCCGCCTCTTCGAGGCCTAAACATCTCAAGTATGGCCTGGAGAAACTCCTTTTATATAGGACGTCTTTTATCAAGACGAATCGTGCCAATTGGACCTTCAGCTTCCTTGCCGCTTCCTTTCCATCAGGCAATGTGCCATCTTTTAGATAGGAGATTAAGGGGGTGGTCCAATTATCCATGGAACCAATCTCCTGCACCTTGACGACATCTATCAATGGCGAGAGCTAAATAAAGAAGGGTACCTTGTCGGGGGTGACCATGTATTCTGCTGATGCTGTCTTGGCAAGACGGTCAGCTTGCTTTAGGTACTTCTTCATCCTCTCTCCCTTACATTTGTAATCGCCATTTACCTGATTTGTGACAACCTAAGAGTTGCAATGGATAACCATGTTTGCGACCCCCACGACTTTGGTGAGATCTAATCTTGCTATCAGGGCTTCATATTCTGCTTTGTTGTTAGTCGTAGGAAAATCAAGTCGAACCATGCATTCGATCTGGTTACCCTTCGGAGATTGAAGTACGACCCCTGCTCCACTAGCCTTCCTATTTGACGACCCGTCCGTGAACACCCTCCATTTAGGGTACTCTGCCCCCTGGCCTTCTATATTGGTGAATTCCGCAATGAAATCAGCGACCACTTGTCCTTTGATGGCGGTGCGTAGGCGATGTTGTATATCAAATTCACTCAGCTCTATTGCTCATAAGGCCATACGTCCGGTGGCTTCAGGACTACTCATCACTTGTCGTAAGGGCTTATCGGTTAGGATGACCACCGTATGGGCTTGGAAGTACGGCTTGAGTTTATAAGCTGCAATGACTAGAGCAAAGGTGAGCTTTTCCATTGGAGAGTACCTTTCTTCTGCACCATGAAGTGCCCGGCTGGCATAGTATACGGGTCTTTGCACTTTGTCATCTTCTCTGACCAAGGCCGCGCTGACGACGGCCAGGGAAATAGCTAGGTAGAGGAACAATTCTTCTCCAGGTTATGAGGGACTTAATAGGGGTGGTGAAAAGAGGTAGGTCTTCAGGTCCTTGAACGCCAACTGACTCTCAGCCGTCCATTTGAAAGACTTCTTCAGCGTGCGGAAAAATGGCAGACACTTATCCGTCGCTCTAGGTACAAATTTATTTAGCGCAGCGATCTTGCCATTAAGGCTTTGTACTTCTTTTACGCTTTTAGGAGGCGCCATTTCTATTATAGCCTGAATCTTGTCCGAGTTAGCCTCAATACCTCTTTGGGATACCATGTATCCTAAGAATTTACCTGTTGCCACTCTGAAGGCACACTTGCCCGGGTTAAGCTTCATGTTGTACGAGTGAAGAGTGTCGAAGGTTTCCCTAAGATCCTCCAAGTGGTCATCTTCCCTTCGGCTTTTCATTAGAATGTCATCGACATATACTTGGACATTTCTCCCAATTTGCCATGCGAACATCTTATTCATAAGCCTCGGATATGTCGCGCTGGCATTTTTTAGTCCGAATGGCATGACCTTGTAACAGAAAAGGCCTTGGCTTGTTAAGAATGAAGTCTTCTCCTGATCAACTTCGTCTATTTGGATTTGGTTGTACCTAGAAAACGCGTCCATGAAGCTCAACAATTGATGTTGAGCTATAGAGTCCACCAGGAGGTCGACCCGCAAGAGGGGGTAGCTATCCTTAGGACATGCTTTATTTAGGTCCGTGAAGTCGACACACATCCTCCATTTTCTATTGCTTTTTTTTACCATTACGACGTTTGCCAACCAATCAGGGCAGTAGACTTCCCTAATGAACCCCGCTTCTTGTAGCTTGCAAACTTCTTCTGCCACTGCCCGATCCCTCTCTTCGGCAAAAAATCTTTTCTTTTGGCGAACGGGCGGAAAGGATGGCGACACATTCAACCTGTGTACCATGATTGATGGGTCAATTCCAGGCATGTCTTTATGGCTCCAAGTGAACACGTCCCGATTTTCTTTGAGGAAGGTCGCGAGCGCTTGACATATCGTCGGGTTTGCAAGGGTACCGATCTTGGTTGTTCGCTTCGGTTGGGAGTCATCAAGAGGTACTTCTTTGAGTCTCTCGACAGGCTCTGTTTCTGCCCGACGTTCTTCTATGCTCATGGCCTAGAGGTGGTCATCCATCTCCATCATAGCTACGTAACATTCGCGTGCGGCCACCTGATCTCCTCTCAATTCCCCTATTCCATAATCAGTAGGGAATTTTATTATCAAATGGTAGGTTGAGGTCACAACCTTCCATGAGTTGAGGGTGGAACGTCCTATAATGGCATTGTAAGCTGACGAGTAATCGACTATGAGGAATGCTACATTCTTGGTGATTTGTTGAGGATAGTCTCCAATGGTTACTGCTAAAGTGACGACACCAAGGGAAAATACCCTCGTTCCTTCAAAGCCGATGAGCAGGGTGTTAGTCAGAACAAGCCGCTCCCTATCAATCCCCATCTATTGGAATGGGGTCAGTAGAGGGTGTCTACCGAGCTACTGTTGTCGACGAGAACTCGGTGCATGTTGTAGTCTCCTACCTGTATGGCGACGACGAGTGCGTCATCATGGGGGTGGTGAAGATGTCGTGCATCTTCTTCTGAGAATCCGATGAAAGGATTGTCAACTCGCGTCATTTTGGGTACGGAACCTGTCAGCTGGATGTTCTGAACCACCCTGAGGTATGTCTTCCGGGCTTTCTTCGTTGACCCAGCAGCCGCAGTGCCCCCCACGATCATTCTTATCTCTCCTAGGGGTTGCCTGGGGCACTTGTTCTCCCGTTGGGGAACTTGATCTTGTGGCATGTCTGTTTTCTCCTTAGTAACGAACCTCTGCAGCCTTCCTTGTCTAATAAGGGCTTCTAGTTGTTACTTCAAGTCATAGCAATCAGCTATGTCGTGGCCATGATCAAGATGAAAGCGACAATATTTGTCCCTTGGCCTCTTGTTGGGATCTCCCCTCATCTTGCCAGGAAAAGTCAAGGCTCCTTCATCTTTGATTTGCATCAATACTTAGTCGATTGGGGTAGTTAGCGGGGTAAAGCTCGTGAACCTCTCTGCGAGTGGTCTGGACCATCGATCTTTCTGTCGTTCATTAGCTCTAGCCTTCTTCTGTCCCCTCTGCGGTCGTGCATCTTCTTGTCTTTCCCTTTTTTTAGGCTTCTCTCCTCGGGCCAATAGTCTGTCTTCGGAATTCATGTACTTGGTCGCCCTGTAAAGCACGTCTGACATGGTCTTTGGGTCGTTCTTATATAAGGAGAATAAGAACTTACCCTTCCGCAGCCCATTAGTGAACGCCGCTACGAATATCTTGTCGTCGGCTTCATTGATCGAGAGGACTTCCTTGTTAAAGCGAGTTATATATAACCTCAGCGTCTCGTCTTCTCGCTGCTTAATGTTCATCAAGCATGCGGTGGATTTCTTATACCTGTACCTCCGATGAAGTGCGAGGCGAATTGGGCATTTAACTCTTTGAAAGTACCAATAGAGTTAGGCGTTAGCCTGCTGAACTAGATCCTTGCGGGTCCCTTTAGCGTGGTGGGGAAGGCTCTGCACATGATCGCATTCGACACCCCTAAAGGTGCATTAAGATCTTGAAGGACTCCAAGTGATCTAAGGGGTCCTTGGACTAGTCATAGCTCTCAACATGCGGCATGCAAAACTTCTGTAGGAGTGGGAATGAATTGACGGAAGTTGTGAATGGCGAGTTAGTTCGCTAGACCAAGTCATCAAGGTCGCTGGACACCCGCCCCTTGAGGGGCTCATCATGCAATCCATCTGCTTCTTCATCATCTGCATCTCAGGTGCTATGTGAGGTGGGACGACATCGGTAACAGACGGCCGGTTGGTGTCCTGTCGTTCCGACCTACTTGGAGCGTTGCTCCTTTCCGGCCTTTCCTGGTTTCTTCTCTCCGCACTGGTCCCTTCTTAGTCTTCCTCTTGGGTGTTGGCTCCCGCATTCTTCTGGCGTAATTGTTCTTCCAAATCTTGGTTTTGTTTGGTGAGACGTTCCACGGCGGCGGCCAAGGTTTGGACTTGCCTTTCGAGCGTCGTCACACGTGGTTCATCCCCCTGAATGTTGTTGGTGGTTGCCATCGAGCGAGTGAGTACCATGTAACTCTTTGTCTGGGAAGCGATAGTATGATTTTACAAGTCACTAAACGTTTTTCACAAACGGCGCCAACTGATGAAGCCAAAATCGTCAGTAAGCCACATGTTCCTCACGCGCTCCTGAAGAGAACTTGCACAACACAAAAGCTGAAGACCTTGAGAGGAGTACTGGTATGATACCGGCCAAATACCCTCCGACGGTCAAGTTAGAGAAAATTTCTTATTCACAACTCTAGAGTGGCAGAGCTGGGATGAATTATGCGTACCTTCATTCGTAAGGGTTCTTGAGTATTTATAGTAGTGCGGGGTTGACATCTATTCCTTGATCAAGAAGTCTTTTCCTTCTAGGAGAATAACTTGTGGATCTTGCATATCTCCTAGAATTCTATTCCTTATAGGAGTCTTCTCTAATTAAGGATAAGTGTGTAGCGCAAGTCCTTTCCGTATTCATGCATGGGTAGGGATCAAGCAAAGCTATGGGTAGGGATCAAGCAAAGCTATGGAGGGAGGTTTGTTTAACCTCTTCAGCTTACTCTCGTCATCCTACAACATCGTTCATGATTAGGTTCGTCATCTTATTGCCTTCTGCTTAAGGTCATTAGCTTATCGCCTTCAGCTTGATGTCGTCAGCTTATTTTCTTTGGCTATCAGTACCAAAGATGACGCCGTCAGGTATGAGGAGTGAGTTTTACAAAAAGGCAGTCCTGAACACGCTATATCCGTTGCCTTTGGTTTCATTACGGGCCAATCGCAAAATTATCCTCATCATGAATATTTTTTGAAAAACTGTGTCCATAATTACGTACATTTTTTGAATAATTGTGTATATTGAATATACCGAATTGCATATATTTTTTAAAAATTTTAATGTTAATTTAATATAAAAAAATTGAAAATTTGAGTATTTTTTTGAATTTTTTTTTTTTTAAAAAGTACTTAATTACTCCCTCTAAGTTTAACATGTCTTCAATTTTGTCCTTTAAAGTTTTGTTTTTTCCCCCCACTTTTAAAGGTCTAAAATATCAGTTAATTATAAATAACATAACAAATCAATATATATATAAAAGCAGAAACCTCATGCGAAATTGCATGAGGTTTTGCCATGTGGCACTCTAATAGAATAGTTTTGTAAAAACATGGGCTGGCATTTAAAATTACCAAAAGGTTTAGTTCAAAATCAGAGTTCATAGCAAGCCCATTTTCAACCCCAGCCAAACTCTAATAAGTAATAATAACTACAATTAACGCCAGGTACAATTAACATAGTGGCTTTGAAGTTCTCTCTTATAACACAACCCTCTCCTCTTCGTGCCCCTTAATAAACCAACTCATCACTTTCTACCTCTACCTATCCTGAGTTCGACCTTTCACTTTTCCGTTTCAATCTCAATTTTAAAGCAATGACTTCAAAGGGCCTCAAATACATGACCGAGATGTTCTCTATGCTTGGCATCGATTTTGCCAGGTCCGTAAATCTCTCTAACTCTGTTTCTCTTAAAAATAAAATGTCCCTTTTGTTTCCATAGAAAGTAGCACTTCAAAGATTTTTTTAGAAAATTTTTTGCCAAGACTAAATGGAATTTGAACTTTGAATTTCTATGTGGTCTTTTAACATTCTGAATGATGATTCCTGGAATTGAGGACCGACCCAAAAGATCAATCTCAAGCCAAACAGTCGACCTGTCAAGGTAAAAAAATAATCTACTTTTGAGTTTTATATTTTATAATTTTTCTTTTTGCATGGTGTAGTTAAATTCTTTAAAAAAATTCTTTTATTTTGTTAATTCATATCCATCAATATCCAAATTTATGTAAATAGAAATGGATCCCATAGATTTAGGATTGAAGCCAAAAACATAATCTGCTCATGAAATAAAAAAACTGAGGAACAAATACTTGAAAGGTTCAAGAAGAATGTAAAGGCTTGAGTTGAGTTTCTTTTGGTGCGGGTAGTTGTCCAAGGCTCCAAGTAATTGGCAGTGATCTTGGGTCCAAGTAACATTAGTCACGTAGAATAAGTGTAGGGACATAACTAGAAATTTAAGACTCTTAAGATAGTGTGTGCAATACAACATGTGTAGAGGTGTATGTGTTCACGACTTTTTCTGGATGTTGAAGAAGCCACAAGATTTTGTGTGTAGATAGTAGATACAAGTAACATTCCCATCCAGGACTTAACATTTGCAAAGTCCAAAATTAACTTTGTTATTCATGATGTATACACTCCACTCCATGTCTTCCCTACTCAAAATTTTCACATGTTTTATGGTTGCCTTAGAAATTTTAGTAATTTTCTGTTCTAGGTATGTGTGTGTGTGTGTATTTGATGGATCTGTTCTAGGTATATTACAGCTTACCAGATGCATATTATCAATTTGGTTGTTAATACTTATGCTCTATAAAGATTCTATAAAATTATAAATTGTTAATATTAGTTCTTATCCTTCCAATCTCTGAACTTTTTTTTTTTTTTTTTTAAATTTTGGCTGGATCATGGTCCCCAAAGACTTAACAAATTTCTAATAATTGTATTGTTTGTAGCTGCACCTATCTCAATTGTGCATCAACTATTGCTTAGGATGGGAGGGTTGGCATGCCTATCCACTGAAGGTTTCTACGTTTGTGTTTTTATCCTCTTAAGTTTAGTCAAGTAGCCTAAAAAATTAGTGCAACTACTGATTCTTTAATTTTTTTTTTTAATAATTATTTTAGTTCTAGACTTTGAATTAGTTCAAATTAGAAATTGCAACTTAGCATATGGCGTTCTTTGAATATGTTTGAAAAAATTAATAACAAATTTTGTCACTAACACTACTTCTCTGGACTATATGAATTTCTTTTCGAAATTATTAGTTCTTCAACTTGGATCATAATTTTAATAAAGTTGATCTATGGATGAAATTCACAGTCCCCTTTTTAAAATTTTCTTTTAGGCCTTAACTACAGTATTTGATTACTACAAAAGCAATTTTTCAATAACTAATGACATATTTGCAACACTTGGATTGAAAATTCATGGTGGCAAAAATGTCCCTTATGTGTAGGACATTTTCAGGGTATTAGGTCTTGGTATGTATTCAGTAAAGAATATATAATGAGAGTTCCAAGTAGAAGACTTGGTCTTGGTGCCAAAGTATGTATTTCTTAGTGCATTTGGCCATAGATAACGTATATTAGAAGCTTCAAGGGTGCTAAAAACTCATTATAAATGAATCCTTACACTTCAATTAATAAGTTGAACAATGGTGAGATATCACCCCTTTCACTTTCTTTATAAAGATGGTTGTGGTTAAAAGAAAATTATCTTCCTTCTTGACTCTATTCCATGGTGATACAATGATTGGGAAATTATGTGTTGGGCATAATTTGGTGCATCTTTGTTGTAATTAGCTGAAAAGATTCAAGAATTACTTGGAGGAATGTACTTCATAATGATTTGGCAATTTAAGGGAATTTTGCCCCATGTTGATGAAATATATAGTTTTGATATCTATTTCTCTAACCATTCATTGCTAAATAGGAGTTAGGTTAATACTCACAAACCAAACCAATAATATGCTCGCTCTCTTTCAAAGGATGTGAAAATAATAATTGTGCAGGTAACTTAACTGAAATATTTAAATTATTGTGAATTCACTCACGCAAAGTTTTTTTTTTTAATATATAATATAATTGATGCTAATTATGTAAATATTATACCACAAGATTATTTTCTTTTTTATGGATCATAAAAATTAGTTAGAAATTATTTCAAAATAAAATTATAAATTATCCGCGCATCGCGCGGGACATCATCTAGTTATATAAATAGAAAAAGAATTAGAGAATTCATTCAAACTCAATATTGGGAGTTCTTTACATCGCATAGGCCACAAACGACGTCGGTTCTGCGTGTTCTTTGTCAAAAAACCATAAACCTCTTTTCAATAACTCAAGAGGGTTTTAGTTAAAATCCCTTCCCAGCTCTTTTTTTTTTTTTTTTTTTTTTTTTTTTCAGTTTTTCTACTACTTGTGGAGTTCAAAAATTCAGTCAGGCACAGAAGTCATTGCTTCTACACAGTTAAACAGGTGCGTTTTTCAACACCCATGTTTAATTGTCTCTGCAAGACCATTCTAAATGGTGAGAAACGCATTCCTAGTAGATCTCCAACACCAATTCACAAACTGGGTTTTCTTCAAAACCCAACTTTAGCACTTCAAATCAGCAACCATTTGCTGTCTCTTACCTCATAAACTCACTTGGGTTCACACCAGAAGCTGCTTTATCAGCTTCCAAATATGTTCATTTCGAAACCCCAGAAAAAGCAGATGCTGTGGTGAAGTTTTTGAAGAACCATGGGTTCTCTCAAACACAGATCCGATCCTTGTTAGAAGACGCCCAGTACTGCTCAAATGTAATCCTGAGAAAACCCTTTTGCCCAAAATGGAATTCTTTTCCTCTAAAGGGATTCCAAGTCCTGACCTTGCAAAAATGTTTTCTGGGTTCCCTGATCTTTTTAGAATAAGCTTGGAGAAACGAATTATCCCTTCCTTTGATTTGTTTAAAAGCTTGCTTCGGTCTGAGGATAATACTCTTCAAGCTTTACAACGATATTCGGGTATGTTAACATATTATCTTGAAACTAATGTGGTGCCCAATATTAATACATTGAAAGAGAGTGGAATGCCTGAGTCGATTATTATTTCTATACTTAAAAAACAGCCAAGAGTATTCAGGGTTCGTCCTGTTCAGTTTAGAGAGGCTGTGGAGGAAGTAAAAGAAATGGGATTTAATCCTTCAACGATGCAGTTTGCCAAGGCAGTACATGCTGTGCGGTCAATGAGCAAATCAACATGGGAAAGGAAGCTCAATGTTTATAAGAAATGGGGTTGGACTGAGGATGAGGTTTCTATGGCATTTAGAAGCCGTCCATGGTGTATGACGGTGTCTGAGGAAAAGCTTATGAGGGTAATGGATTTTCTTGTCAACAAGATGGGTATGGAGTCTTCCCTCATTAAGAAACACTCAGTACTTTTTTCTTTGAGCTTGGAAAAGAGATTGATTCCTAGGGGTTTGGTTCTTCAAGTTTTGCTATCAAAAGGTTTGGTGAAGAAGAATTTTAAAATGCATGCGTATTTTGAGTGCCCAGAAAAGACATTTTTGCCAAAGTTTGTTATGATTCATGAGGAGGAGGCTTCTGAGCTGTTGAAGTTATACAAGGGATCATTGGATTTTTCAAAATGAGGAGAGAATAACCCTGTTAAATTACTTGCTTTAGTTGAGCTCCAAGATTGCAATTAACCCATATTACTTTTTTATTGGTAATGTGAGTTATCTTTTATTTGTTTGAACATTGTAGGTCGAGTTCAAAAATGCATAATCATCTGCTAGGCTATTGTGATCTGTTCTTGCTTAATAAATGGGCATAATTCTGCAAATAGTTCCATGGCTGAAATTTTGTAACTAAAATATAATTTATCTGTGGAACTTTTGTCACAGAAATTTAATTCCTTTCATTTTGTTGCTATAAAAAAGACATCTAGCTCCCTGATACATGCTCTTTGTATGCAATTGTATTACTGGATGTTGTTGTAATGTTGGTGCATGCAATTTCGAGACTGATATTGCTAGTTCAAGTTGGTTACACTGAGTATTTATTGAAACTATGGTGAAGTCTCATAATTTGTGTGCCAAGAGACCTAACAATTTTCTGTTTAACATGTTTGTGAGCAAATTCTCTCAGTATTTGCAGAGTTTTTATGTTATTTTGATTTGCAGAGCTCTCATATGGCGCCTATCTGGAATGCACTGCATGTTCAGATGGCTACAAGAAAGAGCAGCAGAAAGTATATGGATTTCTTTTGTTCTACAGAATAAAAAAGAAAACGCAAAAGTACTTGCTTTATAAGCTGCTTATCTTGATGGCTGGAGTCAAATTCATGTCAGCCAAGTGGACAAATCCAGCAATCAGCTTTCTTGTGGTGAATGTAAGTTAGGAGAGTGTTTTGAATTCGTGTTTGCAAGTCACTAAATCTATCATGAGGCCTAGTTGGACCATTTTTTACTATCACACCTTACTTTGACTTTTGATTGGACAATTGTTATTTTAACTCTCTTACCAGGATTTGTGTGGCTAGGCAAGTTGACATTTGCCCTTTATTTCAACCCTATCTTTTATATACAAGTAAATTTTATTAAAACTGAAAAATTGTGCACAATTGAGATCTTTGGAACCAAACTTTGTGTTTTAGTTGAAAATGGACCTGCATAATGCAACTCAAACACTTCAACCTACCTGAAATTGTATGAAATGAGCGAGTATTGGAGTCTTTGGTTGTGGTCAAGATTCCACAGCTCAGAGAAGAGACTCATTTTAAGGGCTTTGGTACTCGTTCTTGTTCAAGTTTGTGAACTGTCATATAGAAGATCCTCCCATCTGCAGAATATATTCAGATAAAGTGGGAGCTGGTTAAGAGGGAAGTGCATAGTGCAGCAATTGCATAATGATCACACAGTGACCTTATTTGTTTGCATTTTTTATTTGTTAGGTATGTGTTTCATCCTCAAACTTGCTTTGTTCCAAGTTTGAGTGTAGCTAAGAGAGAAAGTGCGCGTGCACAGAGGGGGGAGGGGTGGGTTGTTGAGGAGCTGGGGAATTTTTTGGCTAGAGTAAAGACTTACTGCTGTTAATGCAATGTGTGACACGAGTTGTTTAGGTGAAAACAGAAAGGTGTATTACAAGTTGTTCAGATATGAATTTGTGATAAATAATTTAGCAAATACAAAAACAGTATGTGTTTTTGAGCAAGTGACATATATCATGCTGAGTTGTTTTAAAATAAATATATTGCTTTCTTGTATTCAGACAATTGTTAAGAGGGAGAGAGACTTGGATGCATCTGTTATAATTGTTTACATCATGGATGTAAGTGCTTTGTGTTTTTCTTATTGTTTACACATTGATCTTGAACTTCATTCAGTCATGCGTAAGGGTGCAACTAATTTAGGCTAAAGTTTAAATCCTTTTATGTTTTGTCTAGAGACATCCGATTCTAATTTATGTGATTGTGTTGCATGATCCCAGCTATTGTAATTGCTTACATTATGGATACTCAATTGTTTCTTCTCATGATTGATTTTTCATTTTAACAAGATGACCTGATTATTGCTATCTTGAATACTACCCTGTAACTAATTTTTTGTGGTTACTCTTGTAGAGGCTCAGTAATGAATTGGTCTTGGTATCAAAGTATTGTTTGTTCAATTTGGCTGTCTGTTTTTTATTTGTAAGTTACACTCATATCCAGTGGGTCACAGCCTCATCTTTCGCCTTATATCTTGTTAGGTAAGGAGGGGCCATTTGAGCTAAATTATTGTATTCTGCTCCAATTTTACATGGAAGCTGCTGTGAGTCGTATATGGCGTGCAATTCTTTTTCTAAATGCCAGCATTTTGTTAAAAATTGTTTGCTCATGTTTGTGAGTGAATTCCCTTAGAAGTGTAACATCTACTTCGATTTATGGAGCTTCTATATGGTGCTAGTTGCGATGGATAGATGTACCCTGATATTGCTGCTATTTTGGATTGTTATGTGATATTCATCCCTTTGTGTGCGAACGTATTCATTTTCTTTTTCATTGCCTGGTTAAGGGAGGTGGAGAAATGCAGAAAAGGCTCTCATGTGCATACATTTTATTAGCTTTTCCTATTAAATATAACTAGTGGCAGACCCACACGATGCGTGGGAATAGATAAGTATTTTGTAATTATGATATAATGTATAATTTATTCTCCTACATTTGTTGAAGATAATTTGTTCTTCATAAAAATTAAACAATTTTTAAAAATTATTTTCCATCTTTCTATCTCTACAAATAAATCATTTTATTATTTTTGGGTTTATTTGATTGATATTTATCCATTTTTTAGGTGGTTCATATTCTTTTAAATTATGTTATAGTGCGTTATGTTTTCCCAAAAATTTTTTTATTCACAAATAAACTTTTTAAGTTTCAAATATATTATTCAAATTTCTCATTCTCTTAAAGGATATTATCATGATAATGAAAACTCATTATAAAATTACACTTAATATTACTCAAATAACCAATAGGCACATTCATACATAGCCAAGACTGTATTTGGATATAAATTCAAATTCTCACTTTCAAAATGACTAAGTCATAACTCAAACAAAAATTAAATCAAAACAATAAGAGGGAGAGAGAGGATTTATGATAGGGAACTCAATTCAATTCAATTGGTCTTCTTCATATTTTATCCAAATTCAATTTCTTTAGATAGCTAACCAAGCATACATCTTGGATTTTCTTAAATCCAATTGATCTTCATGAATTTTTAGGCAAAGTCTTCCAGCAAAGGCATCCCATAATAATATTTAAATTTGTTACAATACAAAACCAAAAAAAAAGAGTAACATATCTTGTACTAAGTTATGCATCAATATTTGTGTTACAACTAATATGTATGTACAAAAAAAAATGATTTATGCTATGCATATGCAAAGGGAATACTTTATCCATAATGGTGAATACATCTACAATTTACTTGAAAATTGAATATACAATTCTATCCGAGACACAACTTTCTAAACATTGGTTAACGACCACATAAACTATAGTAGCCAAACCCACTACAATTCTTTTACTATATTCTTCACCATAGCTATTAGATTTTTTTGGTTGGTTTATGGGAACCAATGTTGTTGGCACTTGAGATCTTCAATGGCACATCATCAACAAAATTAATTGGGAATACTTGAAGAATATGGGGGGAGGGAAAAAAAAACTCACTATATATTTATTTATTTATATTCACACACAACAAATCAGTAGCTTTTTTTTTTTAATACTAATTAGGTGGCAATTGAACGGTTTTCATAGTTGCTTGATTGAGGAGAAAGAGAGTCATAGACTTGAAGGGAGCTTGAACTATTATCATATTGAGTTTGATGGAATAGTAAATGGAGAGTTGAAAAGTTAGGAAACATTAATTAAGAGAGAGAGAGAGAGAGAGAGAGAGAGAGAGAGAGAGAGAGAGAGAGAGAGAGAGAGAATAGAAAATGGAAATTGATTTGGCTAGATGGAGTAATATATGGAAAGTTGAAAAATGGTATAAAAAAAGTATATACTAAGAAACTATTTACTTAGAAAAAAAAATCACTTCTCAATAGGACACTTATCCCTACAAAATCACTTTTACCATTAGATGTGGAGCTATCTATAACAAATATGCCACATGAAATGTAAAAAAAAAAAACATAATGAATAATTAAAGGATAATGAAATATGGTGAGAGAACAAAATTGCATAATTGTGAATGCAAAAAGAAACATGGACAAAAAAAAATCAAGAAAAGTCTTTAGAGCCTAAGAACTAGAATACCTTAAACTCTTGCCATTAAACATTTAGTTAGTTGTTTTTTTATCACCTAATAATCATTGCAAAAAGAATAATGAAAAACATCAATCTCTATGAACATTGAGGAAAATTGAGGTTTCAATATTAAAAAAAAAAAAAAAAAAATCCACCTGTTCTTCCTTAACTATTTTAAGAAACTCCCCTATCTTGTAAGTGACACACACATCAGCCCTAAAGATCCTTGCAAACAACCATTTTTTCAGCACTCATTACCACTCACAATCTAAAAATATATGAATACTTGGAAACCAAACTTATGCATTAGAAGAAAAGTGATATTGGACTTGCAGTAACAAACACACTTGCTCCATGGTATTTAGCTATCTGAATTGCAAATGTACCAACACCATTTGAGCTCCCATGGACCTGAAATTTTAATATTCATCAATTTTGCATTTGAGACACCACGTTGCAACAAACAAAAATGATAGAAATTATCATTTTAAGCTTGTATTGTGCATACATTATCAAACCATTTGTAAATTGGACCATAAATTACAATAAATAATCATAAAGGCTCAAAATTACCAAAAAAAAAAAAAAATACCAAATAATTGAGAGAGAGAGAGAGAGGGAGAGAGAGAGAGAGAGATAATCTTTTTTTGTTATAGAAAACTATGCATAAAATGAAAGAAAAAATGACAAATTTATAGTAAGAGAGTGAGAATAAGAAAAGACAAAATAAAGGGAGATAAAGAGAAAGATGAATAATGATATTAAAGGAGAGGGTAGTGGAGAGATGTAAAGGTAAGCGAATGAGAAATGTTTGAGAAAGTGTAAATATTAAAAAAAAAAAAAAAGTGAATGAGTAATGTTAAAAAAATTATAGGAAAATTGAAAATAAAAAAGATAATAACATAAACACTAATATGGCTCAACCAGAGCGTAACAATAATAAATGCTATGCTTCAGTTTTTTGATATATAGATAGACTAGTCACAAATTTCATGCTATGTGTGTGGGAAAATGTAATGTAATTATTTTAATAGAGTATAATGTAAAAATTATAGGTTAAATTGTGATTATATAAAACTTATATAATAAAAAATAGTGAATGCAAAATACGTCATATGTTTCATTACATAAAACACACACACACACACACACACACAAGATATCATTAACTTTACGCAATTCATTTAAAAATAATGATGTTAAAACAAATGAGTAACAACTCAAAAGATTTCATTTGTATATTCATAACTTTCATCATTAGAAAGCCTTTTACTTAAATTAGTTGAATTTAAGTTTTATATATATATATATATTAATTAATTAATTTGGATTTAGAATATGTGCTCTCAATCTAAACTTATCTTCTCCTATTATGTAAGTGCATAAGTTGACCGAATAGGACCAACGTGAACTGAATAAGACCGAATGGACCAAATAAGACCAAAACGGATTGAATGGACTGATGTAAACCGAATGAACAGAATATGACCAAATTAGACTGATTAGGACCAAATTCAACCTAATAGAACTTAATAAGACCAAATGGACCAAATAGGACCAAAGTTAACTGGGTAGGACTAAAGTGGACCGAATAGTCTAAAGTGGATTGAATAGGACCAACTAAGACCAAAGTGGAAAAAATGAACCTAATAAGACCGAAGTGGACTGAATAGGGTAGAAGTGGATTGAATAGGACTGAATAGGATTAAAGTGAATAGAATGGACTGAATATAACCAAAGTGGATTGAATTGCACCGAATAAGACCAAAGTGGAAAGAATAGGACTGAAGTGGACCGAATAAGACCAAAGTAAACAGAATGGACAAAATAGAACAAAAGTGGACCAAATTAGACTGAAGTGGATTGAATAGGGCCAAAGTAGAAAGAATAGACCGAATAAGACTAAATTTGAACACTCGAGACGATAAAATTATGAGCCAATTACAATGATAATTACATTTCTAGTTACATTTTTTTTTTTTTTTTTTGATAAACTTCTAGTTACATTTTTTATGAAACCATAAATAGTAGTGAAAATGGGGTCTTGCCTGGGAGCGGGTATACTTTGGTCACACTTAGATAGATCAGCCACATTGACACTGGTCACCCACCTCAACCCATTTTTCTAAAGCCAAAAAAAAAAAAGGTACAAAAATGAGTCCAGCTAGTAGTAAGTTAACTATAACAAAAACGGAAAATTCCATCTAATATTTCTTAGGATTAGGGAAGATTACATTGCTCAACATCATGTTTTATTTATGTAGAACTAGCCTTTTTTAGTGAGAGATACTAATGCCAATGTTCAGTCGAATGGCCTACATGAGCAAGAGCATCAAGGTAGTGGTCTGTGCTTATCAATAGAAAAAAGGCAGTGGTCTGTGCTGCAAGATATTAAATTAATTTTTGTGTACAATTAATTATAGTTTCTTAAATATTGTATTTTACAAATAAGATTCTCAGTTAAATTCAATCATGTGGATTTATTAATAAATGTAGCACATCTTTTAGAAAAGATAGTTAAATTCAATTGTATAATTTATTATTTATTAGTCAAAACAATCCTACGAAATGATTAAATTTAATTTGGATAAGCTAAAAATTACAATATCAAGAAATTTTGTCTCTTAATTTTTTTTTTTTTTTGGGTTAGGGAAAGGTCCATCGTGGCCAAGCCCATCTGATCTAAGTCCAATACATAAATTTGTTTAAGTAGCAATTTTCATGTCTTTCAAAAGACAATGTTCAAAACAACCAAAATCCAAATGAGGGATTTTTATTTTTTATTTTTATTTCAAAATAACATTGATTTTCAAACCATTTTGTTAGTCTGTACATTTTCAAAACTATTAGAAAACAGAGAGAAAACCTGAGAAACTTTTGGAAAAGAAATCTATATTTTTCTTAATTGAATTAATGCAAAGGAAACCGTATACATATATACAATCGAAGGCCTTCCAATAATAACAGATTAACTAACTAACTAACCAACTACTGCACGTGCCTATTACTAAATAACTATACACAGGTCTAAGCTACATGTTGTTTATACAACTATACAGTCAATAATGTCGTTTTTCTCTTTAGTGCTGTTCTTCACTACTTTATCCTTGCTTCTATTTCTATCAATCTTTTTGGCATCTTGACATCCCCCTTCAAGTGGAATAGGGGCATGTATATTGACCATGTTCAACTTAGACACTAGTAAAGAGAATTGTTGGGCATTCAAGGCCTTCGTTAATAAATTTGCAATTTGTAAATTGGTTCAAACATGAAGCAACCTGATGTACCCTTCCAACACCTTATCTCTTACAAGATGACAATCTATCTCAATGTGCTTCGTTCTTTCGTGGAAAACAGGATTCGCAGCTATGTGGAGGGTTGCCTGACTGTCACAAAACAATAAAGCTGCTTTGGAATGTTTGATCTGAATGTCATTGAGCAAATACAGCAGCCAAATGATTTCACATACAGCTACTGCCATGGACTTGTACTCTGATTCTGTTGAAGACTAAGATACAATTTGTTGCTTCTTAGACTTCCATGAAATCAGGGATTCACCAAGGAAAACACAGAACCTAGTTACTGACCTTCTAATATCAGGGCAGGAGGCCCAATCCGCATCAGCAAAGGCCTTCAAATGTAAATCTGACTTGCTTGAGAAAAACAGACCTTGCCCTGGTGTGCCCTTAAGATATTGTAGGACTTTGTTAGCTACATGTAAGTGTGGTTCTCTAGGATGTGTAATGAATTGACTCAATCTGTGTACTGCAAATGTTATATCAGGCCTAGTTATAGTTAGGTACAATAATCTTCCTACTAATCTTCTGTATGAACTAGGATCTCTCAATTCCTTCCTTACATAGTTGCTAAGTTTGAGATTCTAATCCATTGTTATTTTGGCTGGCTGGCTTGTAACCTGTCATACCAGCATCACTTAACACTTCAAGTGTGTACTTCCTTTGGCACAAATTGATGCCATCTGCATTCCTTGCCACTTTGAGACCCAAGAAGAACTTAAGATCTCCTAAGTCCTTTAACTTGAATTGTTGATCTAGTAAAACTTTTAATTCATCCACTGCATGCTTATTATCACTAGCAATTAAGATATCATCAACATACACCAATAGAGCAATGAAAGAAGTAGAATTCTTCTTAGTGAACAAAGAGTAATCAGCCTTGGATTGTGTAAAGCCTAAAAGAAGTAAAGCATTGGAAAATTTTGCAAACCATTGTCTTGACGCTTGCTTAAGTCCATATAGAGACTTAGTAAGCTTACATACCAGCCCCCCTTTGTTGTGGAAGCCCGGTGGTAAATCCATATAGACCTCCTCCTTCAAATCACCATGGAGGAAGGTATTGTTGACATCAAGTTGACAAAGGTACCAGCCTTGCACAGCAGCCACTGTAAGAATGCATTTGACAGAAACTAACTTTGCAACAGGGGAAAAAGTCTCAAGATAGTCAAGACCCTCCTTTTGGGTGTGGCTCTTAGCCACCAATTTGGCTTTATATCGTTCCAAAGACCCATCAGGCCTATACTTCACCTTATACACCCATTTACATCCAATGGTTCTTTTATGAGGTGGAAGAGGGGTAAGTGACCAAGTGTTGTTAGCTTCAAGGGTAGAAATCTCAATGGCCACAGCCTCTTGCCACTTGGGATCTTGAACTGCTTGATGATGGAATTTGGGCTCCACAATGGAGGAAATCACATTACAGAAGTGGGAATGTCGAGCAGACAATTTATGAGCTGATAAATGAGTAGATAAAGGAAAGGCAGTACTAGAGGAGAGAGAATTGGGAGGAACCTGAGACACCTGGTTACGTTGATAAGCTTGTAAATAGGCAAGTTTATGACTAATTCTAGTGGATTTTCGAAGAGGAGGGGCGGAAACAGTAGGAATGGAAGGAACCTGAACAACATGATTAATGACAGATGTAGGGGTCTGATCTGATCAGGTTGGTCAACATGCTAGACAGAAGGAATGGGAATGGCTTGAGCTGGAGGTGCAACAGGTTGATCAAGGGAAATAACAGAAGGCAAAGAAATTGGCAAAGAACCAATCAAAATAGAATTAGAATCAGCAGCAGGGATGTCTGTGGGAATTGGAACAGAAAGTGGAGAATAAGAAGAGTCAAGGTCTGGAACAGTTGAATTTGACAAAGGAATAAACAAAGGAGGTGATAGTGAAGAGTGAGATGACTGAGAAAAAGGGAAGACAGACTTATGGAAAACCACATCTTGAGAGATAGAAATTTTTCTAGAATGAAGAATAAGGACTTTGTAACCCTTCACATTGAAAGGATACCCTAGAAAAACACAAGGAGTAGCTCTAGATTCAAAATTCAACCTATGAACAGAAGGGGTAGAAACAAAACATAGACAACCAAAAACTCTTAGATGATTAAAAGAGGGTTGCTTATGAAAAAGAAGTTCAAAAGAGGACTTATTATTTAACAAAGGTCTTATTATTTAACAAAGGTGAAGGCAGCCTGTTAATGAGATAAGTTGCTGTTAAAAGACAATCACCCCAATAAGCTAAGGGAATATTAGATTGAAGTTTAAGGGATATAGCTACATTCAAAAGATGTTGATGCTTTCTTTTAACCACAGAATTTTGCTGGGGTGTGTAAGCACAACTCTTTTGATGTATAATGCCATGATCACCATAAAAATCAAGCAAAGTAAACTCAGGGGCATTATCTGATCTAATTGCCTTAATACCAATGTTAAATTGAGTGAAAATCATTTAATAAAAGGATATTAAGAGTTGTTTAACATCAGATTTAGCCTTCATAAAGTAAACCCAAGTAGACCTTGTGGCATCATCAACAATGGTAAGAAAAAATTTAAAACCATCATGTGTGCATACAGAATATGGACCCCAAACATCCACATGAATCAAGGAAAAAGGCTTAGCACACATATTATTAAGAGAAGGAAAAGATAACCTCTTTTGCTTAGCCAATGGACAGATAGTACACACATCAGTACATTTAGTAGAGATAGAAGGTAATACATCCTTTAAAACTGATAGTTTATGAAAAGAAGGATGTCCTAATCTAAAATGCCACAAGATTGACAAATCTTTATTTGAAACAGAAGCTAAAAGGGCTGACTTGAGGGTCTTGTTAGTGGAAGCAAGATCAGACAGAGAAGGGACAGTCCTAGAATTGGATTCTGTAGCAAATACAGACCATTTTGGACTTCACCCACTCCAATCGTCCTCCAACAAGAAAGGTCCTGAATGAAGGAAAATTGAGACAAGAACACCAGACAAAGAGGCAAACTATGTGTGAGTTGACTGATAGACAAAAGATTGAATGAGAAAGATGGAACACAAAGTACATGCTCAAGAATGAGGAAATTGGAAAGTTTAACAGTGCCAATATGAGTGACATGTGCTGATTCACCATTTGGTAACTCAACAACACAATTAGCAATAGTAGTGTAAGTTTGAAAGAAAGAAATAGAACAAATAATGTGATCACTAGCTCCAGTGTCCATAACTCAGGTACTATTATCAAAAGCAGTCCTATTCACAAGTTTAGCAAAGAAAATGGAGTGCTTAAGATTACCTACCAATGGTGTAGACAGAGATGTTGAAGCTTGATTAAGAGAAATATTGTTAGCCATGGCAATGGGGTTGATCTGAGCATCAGACCCTCCAATCATAGCAAGCAACTTCTGGCATTGCTCCAAGGTAAAAGGAAAAGGTGATGGTGTGGTGGCAGTAGCTGATTCTTGAACAAAATCAAGAGACATAACTTGATTTGCCCGTGCCTTGGTCTTGTATCCAGGAGGATATCCATGGATTTTGTAACACTTCTCAACAATGTGACCAAGCAATCCACAGTGACTACAAGTAGGCCTTTCCTTTCCTTTCTTAAATGACTTGGAACCATGAATCATTGCCTTTGCTGCTGCAAGTGCTGTGGATTCAACGAAAGGCCCATTGTTGCTGCCTTGTCCAATTGACCTTTGCTTTTCATCTTGAATCAACAAAGAATATACCTTGTCCATTGATGGAATAGGATCTATTAACAGAATTTGACCTTTGATGTGAGAAAAAGAGTCATTGAGACCCATCAGAAGCTGCATGATGGTTTCTCTGTGATGAAGGTTAGAAATCCTCTCATTCACATGACATACACACTTCTCACATGAACAAAGAGGCAATGGCTCATAATTCTGTATTTCATCCCACAAAATTGAAAGACTTGTGAAGTAATCACTCACAGAGAGCTCACCTTGAGAAAAACTACCAAGATCCTTTTGCAATTGATAGATTCTCGGACCATTCCCTTGAGAAAACATGGTCTGAAGCTTCTTCCAAACCTCCTTGGCAGTTTTGCGATACACCATGCTTGTTGCAATTTTAGGGGAAACGCAATTGATGATCCAGGAGACCACAATGTCATTGCATTGTGCCCAGCTTTGAACAAATAGGGAAATTTTCTCCATTGCTGGGGTCAGAGAAACAGAGACATCAATCAACCAAAACTTGGTTTTGATTTAGAGAGCTCGTTCCATTGATCATGCCCATGTGGGATAATTCTCTCCTCCAATTAGTGGTTGAGAAACGAGAATCGCACCAGGACTTTTTGCGTGATGAAGAAAGAATGGATGAGATTCATCAATGGTAACACTTGCAGATGCTTGATCAGAGGAAGCCATGGATGAAGCTTCGAAGAAGAAAAACCTAGCTTTCGAAACAAAGAAGAAGATGAAACCCTAGGTTTTGATTGCTTTGAAGAAGAGAAAACCCTAGGTTTCAAAGGAAAATCGTGTTGAAAATCTAAGCGGAAGCGAACAATCGCTCTGATACCACATCAAAAAACAGAGAGAAAACCAGAGAAACTTCTGGAAAAGAAATCTATATTCTTCTTAATTGAATTAATGCAAAGGAAACCATATACATATATACAATCAGAGGCCTTCCAATAATAACAGATTAACTAACTAACCAACCAACCTAACCAACCAGATTAACTAACTAACCAACTACTGCACGTGCCTATTACTAAATAACTATAAACAGGTCTAAGCTACATGTCGTTTATACAACTATACAGTCAATAATGTTTTTTTTCTCTTTAGTGCTTTTCTTCACTGCTTTATCCTTGCTTCTATTTCTATCAATCTTTTTGGTATCTTGACAAAAACTATGGAAGAAATTAGAAATGGAGTCTATTGGACTCGATTTTTTCAACATAGAATCAAGGCTTTTGAATTTATCACGAGTTTCTACTTCGGACTGGTTTGTGGGTTTCGAGTTTTTGCTCATTCATAGTTTGGAGATTAGCCTTTTGCGGATGAAGACAAAGAGATCAGCCTTTTTTTTTTTTAGGTTGGTTTTCCATTAAAACTTTTCATATGTTATGTATTGGCATGAAGTTTAATTGTGATGATAGCGCATATGAATTTTACAAAGAATATGCTCAACAGATTGGCTTTAGAGTAAAGAAACAATTTGTAAAGCGAGCAAAGATGGGACAACTTAAGAGGAGAACATTTTGTTGCTTAAAAGAGGGTGAGCGAAGTGTTGACAAATGCCGAGAACAAGTATCTTTTTGCCGCCCAATTTCACAGGTGGGTTGTTTAGCACAAATGACTTGTCAATCCTTCCAGGTTGAAGTTTGCACTGGCAATATTTGCATTGCGGGCTATGAGCAAATCAACATGGGAAAGAAAGGTTGACGTTTATAAGAAATGGGGTTTGTCTGAGAATGATATCTTTTTGGCATTTGGAAGGCATCCGTGGTGTATGATGGCATCTGAGGAGACAATTATGTGGGTAATGGATTTTCTTGTCAACAAGATGGGTATGGATTCTTCCCTCTTTATCAAATTCCCAGGACTTGTTTCTTTGAGCTTGGAAAAGCGGTTGATTCCTAGGGGTTTTATTTTTCAAGGTTTGTTATCAAAAGTTTTGGTGAAGAAGGACTTCAATATATATCCTTTGTTTGAGTGTCCTGAAAGGACATTTGTGCAGAAGTATATTATGCCTCATAAGGGGGAAGCTTCTGAGCTGTTGAAGCCATACAAGGAAAAAATGGATTCTTCAAAATGAGAAGAGAATAACCTTGTTGGATTACTTACTTTAGTTGAGCTCCAAGATGGCAATTAATCCATTTTCATTTTACTTGTAATATGAATTCTCCTTTATTCGTTTGACCATTGAAGCTTGAGTTCCAGAACGAGACGCATAATCATCTGCTATGCTATTGTGATCTGTTATTGCTTTATTTATGGGAATAACTCTAAAACTAATTCTATTGCTGAACTTTTGTAACTAAAAATATGAATTATCTGTGGAGCTTCTATCACTGAATGTTTATTTCTTTCATTTTTTCCCCCATAAAAAGGCATCTATCCCTTTGAACATGATCTTTTTATGCAATCGTATTACTTGATGGTGTTGTGATGTTGGTGCATGCAACTGCAAGACAAATTTTGCTTGTTCAATTTGGTTATACTGAGTTTATAATAAAACTATGGTGAAGTCTCAAGTCTTATATATTGTGTGCATTCCAAATTACCTAGCTGCATACTGTATTAAATGTTTATGTGCAAATTCTCTCAGGATATACAGAGCTGGTACATTGTTTTGATTTTAGAGCACTTACGGGGTGCCTATCGGTAATGCACTACTTGTTCGGATGGCTACAAGAAAGAGTAGCACCAAGTGCATGGATTTCTTTTGTTATACAGAAGAAAAAAAAAAGTTTTGCAGAAGTACCTGCTTTGTAAACTGTTTATCTTAATGCCTAGGGTCAAAACCATCTCAACCAAGTGGACAAATCCAACAACCAACGTTCTCGGGGTGAAAGTAAGTTGGGAGAGGGTTTTAAATTCATATTTGCAAATTACTCAATCTTTCAAGAGGTCTAGCTGGACCATGTTTTGCCATCACAAACTTTGGCTTTCAATTGGACAGTTTTTAATTAAACTGTCTTATGCTCTTACTGGGATATTGCTGCTAGGCAAGTTGTCAGTTGGCCCTTTTATAAGATATTAACCCCATCTTTTCTATACAGCTAAATTTTATTTCGAGTGGAAAACTCTACACAGTTCAAGCCCTTGTTGGAACACCTACATAATGCAACTCAAGCATGCCAATCTGCCTAAAATAGTAATGAAAGAGCATGGGAGTCTTTGGTTATGGCTGAAAACTTAGAGCTTGAAGAAGAGTCATTCTAAGGGCTTCAGTTTTATCCAAAGATTTCAGTATGATTGCTATGTTTGAGGGTAATGAAAACTTGCTCAGTTTGTGAGTTGTTAAATAGGAAGTTCCCCATCTGCAAAATGTAAAACATGGATATTACAAAATTGGGAGTTGGTTAAGAGCGAAGTGCATATTGCAACAATTTCATAATGATCATAGTGAACCCAAATCTGTTTGCATTTCCTTATTGTTACTTGAAAATCCCTTTGAATTCTTCATCCTCAACTTGCTTGAGCCCAAGTTTGATTGCAGCTAATAGAGAGAAATTTGTGCTAAATAAGTTAGCATATACAAAAACAGTGCTGTGATTTTTCTGAACTAATGATTAATGAAGTGCTTACTTCTATTCAGACAATTGTTTAGAGGGAGAGATCCTTGGATACAATTGTTAAGAATTGTTTAAATCATGGACCCAAGTGCTTAATGTTTCCCTTGTTGTGTTAATTGATCCCATTGTTCCTTTAATTGCTCAGTCATGTCCAAGGGTGCAATCAATTTAGGCTAATGTTTGAATCCTATTCTCTTTTCTTTTCTTTTTTGGCTTGCTGGAGATATCCTATTCTAATTTATGTGATTGTTTACTTGGTCTAATTGTTCTGATTGTATTGCATGATCTTAGCTATCGTAAATGCTAACATTTTGGATCCTCAATTTCTTCTCATAATTGAACTTTAATTTTTAACAATGTAATGACCAACTAATTATTGATATCTCTATTGTGTACATTTTCTTTGGAAATTTGTTTACATAGAATATAGAGAATTGTTTATATTATTTAAAAATTGTGTACATTGATTGTAAAAAACTGTATACATTCTTTGAAAGCTTATGTACATTGAATGTAACATTCTTTGAAAAATTGTATACCTTGAATGTATATAATTGAAAAATATTATAAATTGAATATACAAAATTTTGTACATTCTTTTAAAAATTTGAAGTTAAATATGCATAATGTGTGTACAATTTTTGAAAAATTGTATACCTCAAATATACAAATTCATGTAATTTTTTTGAAAAATTATGTATAATAAATGTACCAAATTGTGAATATTCATTGAAAAATTATATGCAATGAATGTAAGAAATTTAAAACTTGTGTACAGTTCTTGAAATACGTTGAATGTACAACATTATGTATATGCAGGAATGTAAGAAATTTAAAACTTGTGTACAGTCTTTGAGAAAATGTGTATATTGAATATATAATATTGAATTTTTTTGTAAATTCTTTGAAATATTATTTACGTTGAGAAAACAAAATGATGTAAATTATTTGAAAATTTAAGTACTTAAAATGTATAGAATTGTGTATATTTTTGAAAAATAATGTGAATTTAATAAATAAAATTGTGTACAATGAATTTATGTAATTGTATTGTGAGTGTAGATGTGTCAGAATATGATTTTGGGCCTTAGGCCTAATCCGATGGTATTGACTCGTTCGAGGAGGGGTTAATACTAAATGAAGGATACTAGACTTAAAAGCCCACGAGCAAGTTGTTGTGGGATAGGCTAGCGAGCATGGTCCAAGGAAGGATACATCCTCGGCTAGCTAAAGGGAAAATCATATAATGTGTTGCTATGCTTGGAAGGAGGTTCTGGAGAGATTGATGGATGAGGATGTGCTTCAGAAGGTCACAGGAAGGAGGAACAAATAGCAAATATCTTGGATAAAGTTGCTACCACCGTATTAAAGACCCTGCACCTACCTCTCTGGCCGCATTAATGGGGAAATGACATTTGAACAGTGTTGGTCAGCCTTACAGCTATTATTCGAAGACTTCAAGAGGGTAGGGGATGTGACAAGTATCTAGATGGATGATTTGAGGCATACGTGAAAGATGGAGGGAAGAAGGAGGATGATATAAAAGGAAGAGAAAGACATTAGAAAGATGGGGGGGAAAAGGAAAAAAAAAAAAAAAGAGGAAGAAGAAAGAGAGACACACCATTATCAATTGTAATTGATCTTTGATAATAATAGAAGCTTACATATCATCCTCGGCTGACGTCCGATGAAAGATTTTACATATAATCAACTCTTTGTTTGTGAGTTACGGATCTAGTCCATTACTTTTGTTCTTTAGACGTCCAGAAACCTAGGTTTTAAGCCCACTCTTTACAAAAATTCATTGTTTTAGGCCGTTTGGGCCTGTCCCCTTTACACGTTGGGGTCCAAGTACAAACTGTGCACTTACAATTGGCGTCGTCTGTGGGAAATCTTGTGTTTGAGTACGTCTAACATCATGGTAGGCTTAGGTCCATAACGTCCAGAATCCATGGGGTCCCAACGTGAGAACCGTTTCTTGCATCTTAAGCAGGAAAGAGATCAGGAAGGCAGTGTACATACAGAGCACACCGGTAAGAGTCATTCACGAAGTGGGAGCAAACTTCCTTACGAGGAGAATGAGAGGGCTATGTAAAAGGAGATTGACCATCTGAAAAAGAAGCTACGTCGCGAGAGGCAAAGGCGGACTCCCTCTTTTTCTGACCTTTCTTCTGAAGACTCCCAAGGTAGAAAGTCGTACTCCTTTGAGGAGGAACGCCCTCATGGTCGTGAGGACAGAAAGACTTTTTCCAGAGGCTTGGGAAGCGATGCCATGAGTAGGGCACTACATCAGATCTCCAAGTCACCATTCATGCGTAGGGTGGAGAAAAGGAAGCTTCCACGACGGTTCACTCAGCCAACCTTCACCATTTATAATGGTCGAACAAATCCTATGAAACATGTGAGTCATTTTAATCAAAGGATGGCTGTACACTCTAAGAATGAAACTTTGATGTGTAAAATCTTCCCTTCTAGCTTGGAGCCCGTTATGATGAGGTGGTTTAACGACTTGAAGGCAGGTTCTATTGATTCCTTCATGCAACTCACTAGGGCATTTGGTTCCCGCTTCGTCACCTATAATAGAGTTCCTCGGCCTCTAGATTCTTTGTTATCCATGGCTATGAGGGAAGGTGAAACCCTTAGAACATAATCTGACAAATATTGGGAGATGTTCAATGAGATTGATGATCACTTTGATGATGTAGGACTTTCAAAGTTGACCTCCCTACTGAGCATGATTTGCGTAAGTCTCTGACCAAAAAGCCTATAAGGAGTGTACGTCAGCTCATGGATCAAATTAAGATCAACAGCAAGGAAAAGGAAAGGCGAAGGTTATCCCTCATGAAAGAAGGGATTTCAGGTTGGACAGGTACAACAATAATAGGCCTTGGAGAGATTTTGCTGAGTCGTTAGGCCCTGTTACTCCACAAGTGGTTAACACTGTCTTCCGAGAACCGGTGCATCAGGTGTTGGAGAAGGTCCGAAATGAGCCTTACTTCAAATGGCCCAATAAGATGGTTGAGGATCCCATGAAGCGTAATCAGAACCTTTATTGCAGTTATCATAGTGACCGAGGTCATACTACTGAGAATTGCAGGACTCTTTGGAGTCATTTGGAGCAGTTGGTTAAGGAGGGGAAGTTGAAGCACCTTTTGTGTCAGCCTGGTAGGCAGGAAGGTCATTTGGGTTCAGTCAACCAAGGGAACAGTATGTCAAGACCTCCGCTAGGAACGATCAATGTTATTTTTGCCGCTCCCAGTAGAACTGGTTCTCGTCTTATCAAGATGATGTCTGTGTCGCGAGCTCTTGCCAAGGAAACTAACTCCGAGAAGAAGAGGGTCAGGGGAAATACTCCACTCACTTTGAGTTTTTCAGAAGAAGACAAGGTGGGGACTATCCAACCATATGATGATGCTTTGGTTGTTACAGTGAGGATAGGGGGCTACGAAGTGAGAAGGGTAATGATTGATGAGGGTAACGGCACAGATATTATGTTTCCTGACTTGTTCAAAGGGCTTAACTTGAGGCTTGAGGACCTTACAGCTTACGAGTCACCACTAATAAGCTTCGAGGGAAAGGCTGTTATACCAAAAGGATAGATCCACTTACCACACTACAAAAAACGAGGTCTATAGCCGTGTTTCAAAAATGCGGCTATAGACCCCGAAAACGCAGCTATAGGATATAGCCGCGTTTTCTATAGCCGTGTTTACAAACCAGGCTTATGCTACGCAGCAATAGCCCCCTACGGGTCTGTAGCTGCGTTTTTATAACTGCGGCTAAAGATCAGGCCTAAAGCCACGTTTTTAACCACAGCTATAGGTTTAAAAAGAAAAAAAAAATTCTAGGTTTTTTTTTCCCCAAAAAATTCAAAATTCAAAAAAAAAATCAAAATTAAACACAAACCCAAAAAATTCAAAATCAAACACAATATTCTCACAATACAAACACACTAAAAAATTCAAAATCAAACACAACATTCTCACAATACAAACACACCCAAAAAATTCAAAATCAAACACAACATACTAACAATACAAATACAACGTGCTCCAAAATATAACAATACAAACCCATGAATCTCCTCTCATTCAACAAAACCAACCCAAATTCAACACTAAATTCATTCAAAGAACACAAAATCACAAGCTCAAAAACACAAGAACAAGCTCAAGAACACAAACCCATTTACACATAAGCACAATATCAGCAACATAATAGCACAAATTCAAAATTTTCAGCATTTCCTCCATTTTCTTACCAACTAAACATAAAATAACCAAAAAAAAAAAAAAAAACTAGATCTATAGACAAATCAGTGGATTTGAGATGAATAAAAAAAAGAAAGAAAGAAATAAAAAAGAAGAAGAAGTAGCTACAAAGAAACAAAGAAAAAAAAAGAGTTGTGCTGGAGTGAAAAAAAAAAAAAAAAAAAACCTGTCGTTACTTGCAGAAGAAAGGATCAAAAAAAGAAAGAAAAAAGAAGCAAGAACTCCAAAGAAACAAAGAAAAAAGAAAGAAAAGTTACGTTGGAGTGAAGCAGGAAGAAAGAAAAAGGAAAAGAAAAAAAGAAAAAAGAAGAACCTAAAGAGTTAGTGAAGAAGGAAGAAAGAAAAGGAAAAGAAGAAGAAGAAGAAGAAGAAGAAGAAGAAGAAGAAGAAGGAAGAAGGAAGAACCTGAAGAGTTGCGTTGGGTGAAGAATGAAGAAAGAAAAAAAAAAAAAAAAGAAAGAGAAAAGGAAGAAAAGATGAAGTGGGGGTAGGTGGGAATGTCAATGGGAAAAGGGGGCATGTGGGAAGTTTAAGAAAAACCTCTTTTTTTTTTTTTTTTGGTGTTACATATAGCTATGTTTTTGAAAAAAAAAAAAAAAACGCAGCCAAAGGGGGACCTATAGCCGCTTTTTTGGAAACGCGGCTATAGGCCCTCCTTAAAAAAATAATTTATTCGGCGGTACAAGCCATCTTTTAAAAAAATATATATTATTTGGCTAGACCTATAGCCGTGTTTTCAAAAACGCAGCTATTGCCCCTCCTTTATAAAAAAAAATATCTGCTCGACTGTACATGCCATCCTTTTAAAAAAATATTTTTTGGCTGGACCTATAGCCGTGTTTTTGAAAACGCGGCTATAGGCCCTACGAAAAAACGCATCTAAAGGCACTTGAAAACGCGGCTATAAGTTAGGTCTATAGCTGCGTTTCCTACAAACGCGGCTATAGCCCCTCCTTGATAAAAAAATATTTGTTCGGCTATACATGCATCCTTTTAAAAAAATATTTTTTGGCTGGACCTATAGCCACTTTTTTGAAAACGCAGCTATAGGCCCAATGAAAAAACGCAGCTAAAGGCACTTACAAACGCAGCTATAGACCAAACCTATAGCCGCGTTTCTTATAAACGCGGCTATAGGTCAGGTATAGCCATGTTTTTTGTAAATGCAACTAAAAAAAAAAAGCGGCTATACCCCGCGTTTTTTGTAGTGCCAGTGCAATCAAGATCGGAGGTTGTGGAGGTAGATTTCATTGTGGTGGACGCTTATTCTCCTTATACGGCCATATTGGCAAGGCCCTCGCTACATACTCTAGGTGCCTTCTCTTCGACTCTACATGTTAAGGTGAAATTCCCTTCTGGGGGATTGGTCGAGGAAATTATTGGGAGCCAATCTATGGCTAGACAGTGTATTTCGGTGGTAATTATGCATCAGCCAGGGCCAGACTCCTCGGCCTCAATGGCTGGAGCTTCATGGCAATTAAAGTCTTTGGAAACGCCCGATGCTGCGGCAGTAGAGGAAGCTACATGTGAGGAGTTAGAGAAAGTTCTTATAGACGATGACCCTTAGAAATTCTTTCAGGTGGGAGTTTAATTGCCACTCCAAGAGAAGTTGGAGTTGGTTACATTTTTGAAGAGTAATATAGATGTATTTGCTTGGGACACTTATGAGGCCCCTAGGGTTGATCCGAGTTTCATTTGTCATCACCTAAATGTCAATCCGGCTGCTGTTCTGCAGAACCAACCACCTTGGCGTTCTTCTATGGAATGCTCTGAAGCTATTAAGGAGGAGGTGCTCAAGCTCAAAAAGGCTGGAGCGATCAAGGAGGTGTTTTATCCAGAGTGGTTGGCCCACACAGTAGTCGTAAAGAAGAAGAACGGGAAATGGAGAGTGTGTGTGGACTTCATGGATTTGAACAAGGCCTGTCCTAAAGATTCATTTCCAATGCCGCGTATAGATCAATTGGTGGATGCTACGGTTGGGCATCCTTGGATGAGTTTTTTAGATGCTTTCCAAGGTTTCATCAGATACCTTTGGCTTTAGGTGATCAAGAGAAGATAGCCATCATTACTCCTACGGGGAATTATCATTATAAGGTAATACCTTTTAGTTTGAAGAATGCAGGGGCTACCTATCAGAGGATGATGACCAGGATGTTCGAGGCGCAATTGGGGAGGACGATTGAAGTGTACGTGAATGACCTGGTGGTGAAGAGCAAGATGGTGCACATTCATGTAAAGGACCTAAATGACACCTTTCAAACGTTAAGGAAATTCAAATTGCGCCTTAATGCCTCTAAATGCTCCTTCGGTGTGGGATCAGGTACATTCCTAGGCTATATGGTGACTCACAGAGGAATTGAAGTTAATCTTGCGCAAGTCAGGGCAATCAACAGCTTATAACCACCTCAGAATCTAAATGAGGTTTAGAAGCTGACTGGGATGACTGTTGTCTTCAATAGGTTTATCTCTCGGTTTGCAGATAGATGTAGGCCTTTCTTCCGGTTGTTGAATAAGTGGAATGGATTTGTGTGGACCGAGGAGTGTTCCTTAGCTTTTCAGCAACTTAAAGAATATCTTTCTCAACCACCTATCATGTCTAAGGTTGATGAAATCCTGTTTGCATATATAGCTGTGGCCGTTCATGCTGTCAGTTTGGTTTTGATACGAGATGATAGTGGAGTGCAAAGACCAGTTTACTATGTGAGTAAATCTCTGCAAGAAGCCAAGGTGCACTATTTACCATTGGAGAAAGCTATTCTAGTTGTGGTGCATGCTACGCGTAAGCTTCCTCATTATTTCCAATCCCATACGGTTGTTGTTTTGACTCAACTACCTCTTAAGGCGGTATTACGAAGTGCTGATTATTCAGGAATGATAGCCAAATAGGGAACTATTTTGGGGGGCCTTTGATATCAAATACATGCCTCGTACTTCTATAAAGGATCAGGTCCTCACCAATTTGGTGGTAGAATTCGCTGAGCCTTCCTTAGAAGAAAGTTCTATAGAGATGCACATTGATAAAAAATCAGTTGGCACGATCTTGGGGAAGGAGCTCCCTATGTGGAAGTTGTATGTTGACGGAACAGCGAATCAAAGAGGATCTAGAGTGGGACTAGTGCTGGTATCTCCTAGGGGAATTACTTTTGAAAAGTCCATGAGGTTGGGATTCATTGCCACCAATAATGAAGCGGAATATGAAGCTGTACTAATCAGGATGGATATGGTTCAGAAGATGGGTGGAAGGAAAGTGCAAGTGTTCTTGGATTCCCAACTAATGGTAGGCCAAGTTGAGAGAGAGTCAGAGGCCAGAGATCTGAGGATGCAAGAATATTTGTCTCAAGTCAGGTATTTACAATCTAAATTTGATTATTTTATCTTGATGCATATACCTAGGAGTGGAAATACACATGTTGATTCGTTAGTTACCCTTGCGACGTCCTCGCCGCAAAATCTCCCTTGAGTCATTCACGTTGAAGATTTATTGAAACCTACCATAATGGGTGGCCGTCCCATCTGAACTCATTAGATTAGGGTAGGGCCTAGTTAGATAGATCCTATAGTATCCTTCCCTAAGAACGACATCCTGCCCGAGGACAAATTGGAAGCAGATAAGATTCGCAGGAAGGCACCTTGTTTCTAGCTATCCGAGGATCAAAAGCTGTACAAACGCTCTTTTTCAGGACCATATTTGCTATGTGTACATCCTGAAACAACTGAATTACTTTTGGAGGAATTGCATGAGGGGATCTGTGGGAGCCACATAGGTGGAAGGTCTTTGGCTCATTGAGCCCTTACCCAAGGGTATTAGTGGTCCAATATGCAGAGAGAAGTGCAGGAATATGCAAAGAAGTGTAATCAATGCCAAAGGTTTACACCTAATATTCATCAACCAGGGGGTGTTCAGAATCCTCTCTCCAGTCCTTAGTCTTTTGCTTGATGGGGTTTGGATATTGGAGGACCTTTCCCAAAGGCCACAGGTAATAGAAGATGGTTGCTCATGGGGATAGATTACTTTACTAAATGGGTCGAAGCTGAGCCATTATCAAACATCCGAGATGTAGATGCAAAAAAGTTCGTCTGGAAGAACATTGTCACCAGGTTTGGAATCCTTCATACGCTTATTTCAGATAACGGATTGCAGTTTAACAGTGAGGCCTTCAGAAGGTATTATGGTGATCTGGGTATCACCAACAGATATTCCATACTAGCTTATCCCCAAGGGAATGGGCAAGCTGAGGCGGTTAATAAAGTAATAGTCAGTGGGCTTAAGAAAAGACTGGATGATGCTAAGGGAAGGTGGGTGGAATAACTGTCACATGTTTTATGGACGTACCAAACTATGCCTAGGAGATCCATAGGGGAAACACCTTTTTCAATGACTTATGGAGCTGAGGCTGTGATTCCTTTGCAGACTGGGCATCCGACGTTGAGAACGAGCTCTTTCACTCCGAGCAATAATGACAAGTTATTGGAAGAAAGCTTGGACCTAGTTGAGGAACGACGAGAAAACGCCATGGTTCAACTTGCTTATTATCAACATAAGCTCAAGCAAGGGTATGATTCCCATGTAAAGCTATGACCACTTTCACCTGGAGATATGGTATTGAGAAAGGTCTTAGGTACTGCCAAAAACCCAGCATGGGGAAAGTTGGAACCTAACTGGGAATAGGCCCTACCGTATTACTTCAGTAGTTGGTATAGGGGCGTAGTATCTTGCTGACCTAGATGAAAAGGTTGTACAGCGTCCCTGGAATGTAAATAACCTGCGAAGGTACTGTTATTAATGAAAGGCATTCCTGCCATTTTGGTTTGGTTATCATTGTGTTGCACTAATTGTTAGTTTTATTTTTCTAAGTATCAAACAGAAACTTGGTCATGCCTGACTCCTCGGACCACATACCTTGTGGAAATTGATATTTTTATTAAGTGTTAAACAGAACCTAAGTTACGTTTGGTCCTCAGATCATCTACTTTGGGGAAATTAAGACTTCAATACATTATTCTAAGTATCAAACAGAAACTTGGATATGCTTGGCTCCTCGGACCACATACCTTGTGGAAATTGATATTTTTATTAAGTGTTAAATAGAAACTAAGTTACGTCTGATCCTTGGATCATCTACTTTGGGGAAATTAACACTTCAATACATTATTCTAAGTATCAAACAGAAACTTGGATATGCCTGGCTCCTCGGACCATATACCTTATGGAAATTGATATTCTTGTTAAGTGTTAAACAGAACCTAAGTTACGTCTGGTCTTCGGATCATTTACTTTGGGGAAATTAACACTTCAATACATTATTCTAAGTATCAAATAGAAACTTGGATGTGTTTGGCTCCTCGGACCACATACCTTGTGGAAATTGATATTCTTGTTAAGTGTTAAACAGAACCTAAGTTACGTCTGGTTCTTAGATCATCTACTTTGGGAAAATTAACACTTTTGTTTACCTTTTTGAAATTCAAATAGTGTTTTGGTTGCCTTAGCTCTGGGACTACAAATCTCGGTAAGTTGAATAACCTACTTTGGTGATCAGGTTTGACATGAAAGTTGACCTTAAATTAAGTTATTCTATATTGCTTCAAGTGTATTTTTGTACATTCAACTGTTTGTTGTTGCACTGAGAACGATGCAATTTCACCACTTGAGTTATCTATTGGCCTCTTTGTGTCAATAAAATGAAATTATTTCCATGTCAGGTTATTGATTTTTAGCTAAGACATTATAGAGATCTATCCGGTATAACTGAATATTAAGTCCGTCAGGCCACGCATGTAATTTATGTTCCAATAAAACAGTACATACATCAATAAATGAAATTTGTTAGGAATTTAAGATCAAAACCTTGAATTTGTCATTGATGTTGTGTGTGATTACATAGGAAATAAAAGTAAAAGGTGCAGTGTGAACAATGAAAATAAAGTTCCTATGATAAGAAGCTATTTAAAAAAAAAAAAAAAAAAGTCCTAAGTGGCCTATGCTTTAATTTTCAAGGGAGGGTCTTTTTTCAACTTCGCTGCAGCCTCTTTTGTTTTGTCCTCCTCTTCTGTTTGCTGAGGCTCAGTCTTGGACAAGGTGTGAACTTGCTTTCCTTTGTCCTTTGCACTTGGTGTAGGGACATCTTGGACAATTTGCTTGTTCGAGCATTTCTCGGCCTTGTCACCTTGTTCCCCCTCTTCATCAGAAGCGGTAACTTCTTTAGAAGGTGGAACAAGTTCTTGGTTTGCAGATGGCTGTACTAAGGGCACTGCTTCGGAAACAGTTGAAGTAGGTGGAAGGACTTCAATCACTCGAATGTCCTGGGGAATCCAAATGTTCTCTGCTCTTCTCCACTCAAAAGTAGTAGGGACTCCTGCTACATTTAGGGCTTCTTCCCAAACTTGTTGGCAGTAGTCCCTACATAGTTCTGCTAGCTCGTCGGCTAGTCAGGTTTCCATTGCTTCAACCCTTTCGTTGTAAGAAGCCTTCGTTGCAGCCTCCACAGTCTCTCTGATGGTGCTAGCCGTTTCCTTAGCTTGAGCAAGCTCTTTTTTTAAGTATGATATTTCCTGCTGAGCTTTAGATAGGTCTTCTTCTTTTTGGCACAGCAATTTGTGTTGCCCCTCCATTTGAGCCTCAGCAGTTTTTAGTTCAGCCTCGGCACTCTTTCTCTCACTCTTCTCATCTGTCAATTTGGTGGCCAAATCATTTTTTTCCTTTTCAGCACGACCCAAGGCTTTCTCAATCTCAATTCTAACCTCAAGTTCAGCCTTTGCCTGGTTTTGAAAGTTCCCCACCATTTTCTCAGCAACAAAAACTTCCTAAATAGCCTGTGTGGAAGTGTTTAACAAGTGCATTATGGTAGGAAATATATAAAGGTTTATATAAAAGAGTTCATATAAAAAGGGTAATAAAAGTAACGAGGTAAAAGAGATTGAGTGGCACGTACCAAAGCCAAATCCCTTTTTAGGAAGAGGAAAAGGTGTTGTTGGCTTATCTTGCCTAGATCCTCCATATCCTTTGGTAGAAGGATAGCCTGTTCTAAAGCGTTAGCCAGATGGTGGGCATGTCCTTGTTGAAACTCCCTTATGCTAGAGTGGCGAGGAATCGAAGCCCCATCCAACTCCAGTGCGAGAGACCAGTTGGACTGTGTGCGGTGCACTTCAGCCAAACCATGGCTTTCCCCACTCTCAACGGAGGAGGTGCATGCTCCACCCTTGGCACCTTTTTGTTATTGTTGCTGCTTCTGCTTCTTCTCCTGTTCCTTTTTTGCTTTCTCTCTCTCATTTTTCCTCTTCTTTTGGAGGTTAGGGGCAGGAATATTAGGGTCGGAAAGAGAGGGAAGAGGTGGCAGCTTGGGAGGATGCTGAGATCCAGCAGTGTCCTTCTTGGTAACTTACGCACCTCTCTTGGCAAAAAGTGCCTTTAAGCTTGACATGTCTTCTTCTTCTTCCTTGGAACTATTGTTCGCTTGTGCAACTAGCAAGCCTTTAATACCAGAACTCCTGTTCAAGTTGCTTTCTTCGTTCGAGATTTGGACGATATGGCCCTTCGAAGGTTTCTCTGCTTCCTCTAAACGGAATTGATCTATTTCCTCATCAAGGGATGAGGGTGAGGCTGCGATCTCTGCTTGACAACTTTTGTCTCAAGTTTCACTAGAAGAGAGGTAGCTTTAGGTGGGCGTGTGTAGAGGATGATAGATGAGTCATCTGGTAGATCGAATGGAGTAAGGAAATCAGGCTTTGAGACGTTTATCCTTCTACGTCTCTTATCACCCACGATGATTGCGTTGTCGACTTCCTGGTAGACGTTGGACAGAGGGTCGTATCCCAATATAAGACGAGCAGCCCTCACTTGTAAGTCTTCGTTTACAAACACCTCAGACCTCAAGACTCTGTTAAGGTCCAAAATGTTAGCTTCGCTCAAACGGGGTGACGTGTGTTGTTTGTCTGCAAAGGGAATACCCAAGAAGCCACATATGGTTAGATTTAAAATAAACGTTATGCCAAGAGAATATTAAAGTGCGGTGAATCTAAGTGATGAAGTCAAAGGAACTAAAACTCAGACCAAAGGTTCTAAATCCTAAGGAGTCACACCTGGTTTTTCCTTTTTGACGTGGCAGTGAGAACCGTCGTACCATCTCCCGGAGACGATTAAATAGTCGTCCTTTATACCTTTGTTAGACTTAGGAAGGCACGATATAAGTCTAATGACGTTAGACCTAGATTTGAGGTAATAACCTACATTTTTCAATTGGTGGCATTCATACAAATGGACGACATCGCACCATGAGAGGTTTAGACCTATTTACTCATTTAGAGCGTCGACACAACCTAGGACTCTAAACATGTTAGGTGTACACTGGTCGGGGCATAATCTATGATTGCATAGGTATTCACTGGTGACATTCTTCATAGGAAGTGTCATCCCACCCTCTAAGAAGGCGGTTATGGGGATAACAACTTGCCCTTCTTCCTAGAGTCGGCTACGGCTTCTGGGGGGCAGTACTTTAAACCCTCTTCCGAAGGAATGTGGTATTTGACTTGGAAGCCTTCCATGCCGGAGTCAGTATCTACTAGACACTTGAACCTACCCATTTGGTTGAAGTAAGAGTGGAGATTTAGAATGAAAAAGGGTAAAGTTGGTAGCCAAGAACTATAGCCGAGGAGGAAGAAAGTCTAAGAGAGCAAGAACATAGGAGAGATAAGTGGGTGATTCTTCGTGAACTTCTTGGAAGAAAATGGGAATAGATATTCTCAAGATGCGATTGCTTTTTGGGGTAATGACGGATTTCGCGGTTTCTTAAACGTTTTGGATGTTTGGGAGACGGTAGTTTGTAGGAGTTATCCCGCTCAAATTTTCTAAAAAAACCCGGACCATTGGATTTGCATCTCACTATTGAACGTGGACGATGGGGTGTTACTTGGAGTAATTAATGAGGGCATTGTGGGTTTCGAGGCGTCAGGAGCCGTTTCAAAAGGAGCTGGTGGATTTCTCACATGCAGCGGTTTGGGAAGCATGTGGGGGCTGTGGTTTTGAGTCAAAATTTCATTTTTCTCCTCCGAAAAATGAATTTTTAAGGGGCTATTATGAGGATAGATGTGTCAAAATATGATTTTGGGCCTTGGGTCTGATCCAATGGTATTGGCTCGTCCGAGGAGGGGTTAATGCTAAATGAAGGATACCGTACTTAAAAGCCCATGAGCAAGTTGTTTTGGGATAGGCTGGCGAGCATGGTTCGAGGAGGGATACATCCTCAGCTAGCTAAAGGGAAAATCATATAATGTGTTGTTATGCTTGGAATGAGGTTCTGAGGGATTGATGGATGAGGATGTGCTTCAGAAGGTTATAGGAAGGAGGAACAAATAGCAAATATCTTGGATAAAGCTGCTACCATCATATTAAAGACCCTGCACCTACCTCTCTGACCGTATTAATGGAGAAATGACATCTGAACAGTGTTGTCAGCAGTGTGAAGGATGTCATGGTGCTTCAGAAGGTCATAGGAAGGAGGAACAAATAGCAAAGATCTTGGATAAAGCTGCTACCACCGTATTAAAGACCCTGCACCCACCCCTCTCTCAACCGTATTAATGGTAGAAATGCAGTGTTGTCAGCCTTACAGCTATTATTCGAAGACTTCAAGAGGGTGATGGATGGGACAAGTATCTAAATGGATGATCTGACCCATACGTGGAAGATGGAAGGAAGAAGGAGGATGATATAAAAGGAAGAGAAAGACATTAGAAAGGAGGGGGGGAAAAGAAAAAAAAAAAAAAAGAGGAAGAAGAAAGAGAGACGCACCATTATCAATTGTAATTGATCTTTGATAATAATAGAAGCATTACATATCATCATCGGTTGACGTCCGAGGAGAGATTTTACATATAATCAACTCTTTGTTTGTAAGTTGCGAATCTAGTCCATTACCTTTGTTTTTTAGACGTCTAGAAACCTAGGTTTTAAGCTCACTCTTTACAAAAATTAATTGTTTTAAGCCCATTTTCTTGGAAGAAAATGGGAATAGATATTCTCAGGATGTGATTGCTTTTTGGGGTAATGAAGGATTTCGCGGTTTCTTAGACGTTTTGGATGTTTGGGAGATAGCGGTTTGTAGAAGTTATCCCGCTCAAATTTTCTAAAAAAACCCGGACCATTGGATTTGCATCTCACTATTGAACATGGACGACAGGGTGTTACTTGGAGTAATTAATGAGGGCATTGTGGGTTTCGAGGCGTCAGGAGCCGTTTCAAAAGGAGCTGGTGGATTTCTCACGTGCAGCGGTTCGGGAAGCGTGTGGGGGTTGTGGTTTTGAGTCAAAGTTTCATTTTTCTCCTTCGAAAAATGAATTTTTAAGGGGCTATTGTGAGGGTAGATGTGTCAGAATATGATTTTGGGCATTGGGTCTGATCCAATGGTATTGGCTCGTCCGAGGAGGGGTTAATGCTAAATGAAGGATACCGTACTTAAAAGCCCATGAGCAAATTGTTACGGGATACGCTGGCGAGCATGGTCCGAGGAGGGATACATCCTCAGCTAGCTAAAGGGAAAATCATATAATGTGTTGTTATGCTTGGAATGAGGTTCTGGAGGGATTGATGGATGAGGATGTGCTTCAGAAGGTCATAGGAAGGAGGAACAAATAGCAAATATCTTGGATAAAGCTGCTACCACCGTATTAAAGACCCTGCACCTACCTCTCTGACCGTATTAATGGAGAAATGACATCTGAACAGTGTTGTCAGCCTTACAGCTATTATTCGAAGACTTCAAGAGGGTGGTGGATGGGATAAGTATCTAAATGGATGATCTGACCCATACGTGGAAGATGGAAGGAAGAAGGAGGATGATATAAAAGGAAGAGAAAGACATTAGAAAGGAAGGGGGGTGGGGAAGAAAAAAAAAAAAAGAGGAAGAAGAAAGAGAGACGCACCATTATCAATTGTAATTGATCTTTGATAATAATAGAAGCATTACATATCATCTAAATGGATGATCTGACCCATACGTGGAAGATGGAAGGAAGAAGGAGGATGATATAAAAGGAAGAGAAAGACATTAGAAAGGAGATTTAATATATCAATCGTAGTCCATAATCAACTCTTTGTTTGTAAGTTTGTTTTCCATTACCTTTGACGTCTAGAAGCATTACATATCATCATCGGTTGACGTCCGAGGAGAGATTTTACATATAATCAACTCTTTGTTTGTAAGTTGCGAATCTAGTCCATTACTTTTGTTTTTTAGACGTCTAGAAACCCAAGTTTTAAGCCCACTTTTTACAAAAATTAATTGTTTTAGGCCTTTTGGGCCTGCCCCTTTTACACGTTTGGGTCCAGATACAAATTGTGCACTTACATGTATATATGTTTGAAAAATTGTGTTTGTTGATTGTAATTGTGTACATTATATTAAATATTGTGTACATAGTATTTATAGAATTGAAAAGTTATATATATTAAATATACTAAATATCACACATTCTTTAAAATTTTTTGTAAATTGAATATATAGAATTATACACATTTTTTGAAAATTTGAGTAAGTTTAATGTACTATATTATGTATATTTTTTGAAAAATTGTGTACATAATTAAGTACATTTTTTGAAAAATTGTGTACATTGAATATACTGAATTGCATATATTTCTTTTAAATTTTGTGTTAATTTAATATGCAAAACTGAAAATTTGAGTATTTTTTTGAAATTAAAAAAAAAAGAAAAGGCTTAATATACGCTCTAAGTTTAACTTGTCTTCAATTTTGTCCTTTTTTTTTAAGTTTTTTTTTTTCTCCCACTTTTAAAAGTCTAAAACATCAATTGATTATAAATAACATAACAAATTATACAAATAGAAAAAGAATTAGAGAATTCATTCAAATTCAATATTGGGAGTTCTTTACATAGGTCACAAACGACGTCTGTTCTGCGTGTTCTTTGTCAAAAAACCATAAACCTCTTTTCAATTACGCAAGGGGGTTTTAGTTAAAATCCCTTCCCAGCTCCATTTTTTTTTTCAGTTTTTCTACTACTTGTGGAGTTCAAAAATTCAGCCAGGCACAGAAGTCATTGCTTCTACACAATTAAACAGGTGCGTTTTTCATTACCCATGTTTAATTGTCTCTGCAAAACCATTCTAAATGGTCAGAAACACATTACTAGTAGATCTCCAACACCAATTCACAAACTGGGTTTTCTTCAAAACCCATCATTATCTTTGAAATACTATGTCTCCAGCACTTCAAATCAGCAACCATTTGCTGTCTCTTACCTCATAAACTCACTTGGGTTCACACCAGAAGCTGCTTTATCAGCTTCCAAATATGTTCATTTCGAAAACCCTGAAAAAGCAGATGCTGTGGTGAAGTTTTTGAAGAATCATGGGTTCTCTCAAACCCAGATCTCGAACCTTGTTAGAAGACGCCCAGGACTGCTCAAATGTAATCCTGAGAAAACCCTTTTGCCCAAAATGGAATTCTTTTCCTCTAAAGGGATTCCAAGTCCTGACCTTGCAAAAATGTTTACTGGGTTCCCTGATCTTTTTAGAATAAGCTTGGAGAAACAAATTATCCCTTCCTTTGATTTGTTTAAAAGCTTGCTTCAGTCTGAGGATAAGACTCTTCAAGCTTTACAACGTTATTCGGGTATGTTAACATATTATCTTGAAACTAATGTGGTGCCCAATATTAATACATTGAGAGAGAGTGGAATGCCCGAGTCGAATGTCATTTCTATACTTCAAAAACAGCCAAGAGCATTCAGGGTTAATCCTGTTCAGTTTAGAGAGGCTGTGGAGGAAGTAAAAGAAATGGGATTTAATCCTTCAACGATGAAGTTTGCCAAGGCAGTACATGCTGTGCGGTCAATGAGCAAATCGACATGGGAAAGGAAGCTCAATGTTTATAAGAAATGGGGTTGGACTGAGGATGAGGTTTCTATGGCATTTAGAAGCCATCCATGGTGTATGACGGTGTCTGAGGAAAAGCTTATGAGGGTAATGGATTTTCTTGTCAACAAGATGGGTATGGAGTCTTCCCTCATTATGAAACACTCAATGCTTGTTTCTTTGAGCTTGGAAAAGAGATTGATTCCTAGGGGTTTGGTTCTTCAAGTTTTGCTATCAAAAGGTTTGGTGAAGAAGAATTTTAAAATGCATGCGTATTTTGAGTGCACTGAAAAGAAATTTTTGCAGAAGTTTGTTATGCTTCATGAGGAGGAGGCTTCTGAGCTGTTGAAGCTATACAAGGGATCATTGGATTCTTCAAAATGAGAAGAGAATAACCTTGTTAAATTACTTGCTTTAGTTGAGCTCCAAGATTGCAATTAGCCCATATTAATTTTTATTGGTAATGTGAGTTATCTTTTATTTGTTTGAACATTCTAGCTTGAGTTCCAAAATGCATAATCATCTGCTAGGCTATTGTGATCTGTTCTTGCTTAATAAATGGGCATAATTCAGCAAATGGTTCCATGGCTGAAATTTTGTAACTAAAATATAATTTATCTGTGGAAATTTTGTCACAGAAATTTAATTTCTTTCATTTTGTTACTATAAAAAAGACATCTAGCTCCCTGATACATGCTCTTTGTATGCAATTAAATTACTGGATGGTGTTGTGATGTTGGTGCTTGCAATTTTGAGACTGATATTGCTAGTTCAAGTTGGTTACACGGAGTATATATTGAAACTATGGTGAAGTCTCATAATTTGTGTGCATTCCAAGATACCTAACAATTTTCTGTTTAACATGTTTTTGAGCAAATTCTCTCAGTATTTGCAGAATTTTTATGTTGTTTTGATTTGCAGAGCTCTCATATGGTGCCTATCTGGAATGCTCTGCATGTTCAGATGGCTACAAGAAAGAGCAGCACAAAGTAAATGGATTTCTTTTTCTCTACAGAATTTAACAAAATGCAAAAGTTCTTGCTTTATAGGCTGTTTATCTTAATGGCTTGAGTCAAATTCATGTCAACCAAGTGGACAAATCCAGCACCCAGCTTTCTTGTGGTGAAAGTAAGTTAGGAGAGTGTTTTGAATTCGTGTTTGCAAGTCACTAAATCTATCACGAGGCCTAGTTGGACCATGTTTTACCATCACACCTTACTTTGACTTTTGTCTGGACAATTGTTATTTTAACTCTCTTACCAGGATTTATGTGGCTAGGCAAGTTGACATTTGCCCTTTATTTCAACCCTATCTTTTATATACAAGTAAATTTTATTATAACTGAAAAATTGTGCACAATTGAGATCTTTGGAACCAAACTTTGTGTTTTATTTGAAAATGGACCTGCATAATGAAAGAGTATTGTATGAAATGAATGAGTATTGGAGTCTTTGGTTGTGGTCGAGAATCCACAGCTCAGAAAAGAGATTCATTTTAAGGGCTTTGGTACTCATTCTTGTTCAAATTCGGGAGCTGTCATATAGAAGGTCCTCCCATCTGCAGAATATATACAGATAAAACTTGGATGTTACAAAGTGGGAGCTGGTTAAGAGGGAAGTGCATAGTGCAGCAATTGCATAATGATCTCACAGTGACCTTATTTGTTTGCATTTTTTATTTGTTAGTTACATTTTTCATCCTCAAACTTGCGTTGTTCCAAGTTCAAGTCCAGTTATGAGAGAAAGCGCGCGTGTGTGCGAAGGGGGGAGGGGTGGGTTGTTAAGGAGCTGGGGAATTTTTTGGCTAGAGTAAAGACTTACTACTGTTAATGCAATGTGTGACATGAGTTGTTTAGGTGAAAACAGAAAGGTGTGTTACAAGTTGGTCAGATATGAATTTGTGATAAATAATTTAGCAAATACAAAAACAGTGTCATGTGTTCTTGAATTAGTGACATATATCATGCTGAGTTGTTTTAAAGTAAAAAAAGTGCTTTCTTGTATTCAGACAATTGTTAAGAGGGAGAGAGACTTGGATGCATCTGTTATAATTGTTTACATCATGGATTTAAGTGCTTTTGTGTTTTTCTTATTGTTTACACATTGTTCTTGAACTTCATTCAGTCATGCGTAAGGGTGCAACTAATCTAGGCTAAAGTTTAAATCCTTTTATGTTTTGTCTAGAGACATCCGATTCTAATTTATGTGATTGTGTTGCATGATCCCAGCTATTGTAATTGCTTACATCATGGATCCTCAATTGTTTCTTCTCATGATTGATTTTTCATTTTAACAAGATGACCTGATTATTGCTATCTTGAATACTACCCTGTAACTAATTTTTTGTGGTTACTCTTGTAGAGGCTCAGTGATGAATTGGTCTGGTATCAAAGTATTGTTTGTTCAATTTGGCTGTCTGTTTTTTATTTGTAAGTTACCCTCATATCCAGTGGGTCACAGCCTCATCTTTCGCCTTACTCTTGTTAGGTAAGGAGGGGCCATTTGAGCTAAATTATTGTATTCTGCTCCAATTTTACATGGAAGCTGCTGTGAGTCGTATATGGCGTGCAATTCATTTTCTAAAAGCCAGCATTTTGTTAAAATTTGTTTGCTCATGTTTGTGAGTGAATTCTCTTAGAAGTGTAACATCTACTTCGATTTATGGAGCTTCTATATGGTGCTAGCTGGGATGGATAGATGTTCCTTGATATTGCGGCTATTTTGGATTGTTATGTGGGATTCATCCCGTTGTTTGTGAACGTATTCATTTTCTTTTTCATTGCTGGGTTAAGGGAGGTGGAGAAATGCAGATAACGCTCTCATGTGCATACATATTATTAGCTTTTCCTATTAAATATTTCATGTTATGCTTGGAAAAATGTAATATAATTATTTTAAAAGAATATAACCTAAAATTTATAGGGTAAATAGTGATTATATAAAACTTATATAATAAAAAATAGTAAATGCAAAATACGTTATATGTTTCATTACATAAAAAAAAAAAAAAAATATATATATATATATATTTTTTTTGCTTGAAGGTATAATCAACCTTATGCAATTCATTTAAAGATAATGACATTAAAACAAATGAGTAACTGCTCAAAAGATTACATTTGTATATTCATGTCTTTCATCTTTAGAAAGACTTTTACTTAAAATTAGCCAGACTAAAGTGAACTGAAATGCTATATTAATGTGACTCAATAGGAGTGGAATAATTATAAATGTTATGCTTAAGATTTTAATATTACAAGTTTAAGATCTATATATTTATTTAATAAATTTAAATTTAGAATATGTGCTCTCATTTCAAACCCATCTTCTCCCATTATGCAAGCGCACAAAAATGGATTGAATAAACTAAATGGACTGAGGTGGACCAAATAGGATCAAAGTGAATATAATAGGATTTAAGTTGAGCGAATAGGACTAAAGTGAATAGAATAAAACTTAAGTTGACCAAACTGGATCAAAGTGGACTGAATAAGACCAAAGTGGATAGAATGGATTGAAGTAGGCTAGATAAGAGCAAATGAATAGAATAGGACCAAATTTGATCGATTAGGGCCAAAGTCGATGGAATAGGTGTGAATAAGACCAAAATGGATCAAATAGAACCAAAGTTGACTTGATTAGACCAAAGTTGACTGAATAAAACCGAAGTAGATTGAATAGGACTGAATAAGACCAAAGTGGTCAGAATGGATTGAATAAGACCGAAGTGGACGGAATGGGCTGAATATTACTAATTTCGACAGACATAGACCAAATAGACTGAATAGGACCAAATTTAACAAGATGGGACCGAAGTGGATTGAATAGGAGCGAATAGGACCAAAGTGAATAGAATGAACCCAATAGAACCAAAGTGGACGGAAGTGGAGTGAATAGCACCGAATAAGACCAAAATAGACAGAATTAGACCAAAGTAGACCGAATAAGACTAAAAGTGGAGAGATAGACCGAATAGAATCAAAGTGGACGAAATTGGACCGAACTGCATTGAATAGGACTGAATAAGACTAAAATAACAGAATAGACCTAAGTGGGCTTATAGGACCAAAGTGGACTGAAGTAGATTGAATTGGACCAAATAAGATAAAAGTGGACAGAATCGACCAAATAGGACCGAATTTGAAAAATTGGAACAATGAAATTATAAGTCAATTACATTTCTAGTTACATTTTTTATGAAAGCATAAATAGTAGTGAAACCTAGAGTTCAAGTATAAAAACGAGTCCGCTTAATATTAAATTAACTATAAAAGAAACTGGAGAATTCCATATAATATTTCTCAAGATTAGGGAAGATTACATTGCTCAACGTGTTGTTTTAATTTTGTAGAACTAGCCTTTTTTAGTGAGAGGTAGTAATGCCGATGTTTAGTTTTTTTTTTATTTTTTTTTTATTGAAAGCCAATGTTCAGTTGAATGGCTTACATGAGCAAGAGCATCAATGCAGTGGTCTGTGCTTATAAAAAAAAAAGGGCAGTGGTCTGTGCAACAAATATTAGATTAATTTTTGTGTAAAGTTTGTTATAGTTTCTTAAATATTGTATTTTACACATAAGATTTTTTTTTTCTTAGAGAGAGTTTCAACCTATAATGTCCGCTCTTAATGATAACTCTTTATTATTAAACCAAGACATCAATCAATTTTTAGTGTAGGCGGGGATTGAACTCCAGACCTTTTATACAACTATTAGAGACTTTACTAGTTGAGCTAATTAGAATTCACCATATAAGATTCTCAATTAAATTCAATCATGTGAATTTATTAATAAATGTAGCACATCTTTTTGAAAAAAATAATTAAATTCAACTATATAATTTATTAGTCAAAACAATCCTACGAAATGATTAAATTTAATTTGGATAAAATAAAAATTACAGTACCAACAAATTGTAGTTAAACTTGTATATTTTATTTTACTTTTTATTTTTTGGGTTAGGGAAAGGTCCATCACGGCCACGCCCATCTGATCCAAGTCCAATACATAAAGTTTTGTTTAAATAGCAGTTTTCATGTCTTTCAAAAGACAATGTTCAAAACAACCAAAAAAATGAGGGCTTTTGAATTTATCAGGAGTTTCTGCTTCGGACTGGTTTGTGGGTTTCGAGTTTTTGCTCATTCATAGTGTGGAGATTAGCCTTTCGCAGACGAAGACAGAGAGATCAGCCTTTTTTTTCCGAGGTTGGTTTTCCATTAAAACTTTTCATATGTTATGTATTGGCTTGTGATTTATTCTTTTGAATATAGACTATTGATTCTTTCAATTATTTTGTAGTTACATTAAAAAAAAAAAAAAGTTTGTGAATGAGTCGTGTTTGATTATGAATGTGGGTTTTTGATATTGTTGTTCATTTTGACTTGATTTTCGAAAATACAAGCAACCCTGGTAGTTAAATAGGTGCTTTTTTTGGGTTTCTGGATTTAGACATTCTAAAGCTCTTAGCGTTTGTAAGTAATGCATTGAGAGTTGTAAGGGCACAAAATGGCCTTGAGCCCAAATGGGTGGCTGGGCTGGCTCAAGTGGCCTTTACAATAGAATTTGTAGAGAATGGGTTCAAAGCCTAGACCCCCTGGTACTTTAGAAGGATGCGGTGTAAGGTCCAAGTCCACTTCTGTGAGGCGGCTGGCTAATGGAGTGACCCAACTCCTTTCTTGGACGTGAGCCGAGAAGCTTCTGTGCTGAATGGCGCTCTGTTCTTCAAGGGAGAGAGAGAGAAAGAGAGAATCTTCTTCTTCCTCCTTTGCCCTAAAGTCCGGATCCCTTCCTTGTGGCATCCCCTGTTCTATTTATACTCCCTTTCTCTGGTTACCACCCGTCTTGTCCCTGAAAACGCTCCCCAAGACTATAAAGCTGACCGCCGTCCCTTCAGAAGTCATCTCCTCATTAATGAGGCCAGTAATGCGGGGGCAGTAACCTTGTGCAGGGCACGTCCCGCTTGTCCCCCTCCTCGGCGTACTATTGAGGCCCCGGACGATTTGTTGGGCCCCAGAAGCTCCCCCGTTGGCACTGAGTTTCGTCCCTTGGCCCTTGCTTAAGTTGTCCGAGGTCGTGTTCTCCTCGGACTCTCCCACACGAGCCACGACCTATCTGGCAGGCTTCTGGGCCCTTACGCTTTAGTGGACCTAGGACTAATCGTGACATCTCGGGCTGGCCCGTGTCCTCGGACCAGGCCTAAGGCCCAATGTTGGCGTTTTGACCTTTCTGCCCCCACATTAGCCCCTTAAAAATTCTTTTGACCTGGATCCGAGAGGGGAAAAGGGTTTTTGACTCACGAGCGTTCCTCTCACGTGACCCTTTAAATGCGACGAGTGCAGAGCTTTTTCCCGCGCCTTCCCAGATGGCTTGCGACGCCTCGTAACACACAGTGCTAGCAATTAATGCGCTGAGTACTCCCTGTCGCCCACGTTGGACGGTGAGATGCGGATCGTGCGGTTTTGGTCCTTTCTGAAAGTTCGCGCAAGGCAGGCCTCATAAATGTTTGCTTCTCAAGGATCCCTAAGCGTCTGGGGAGTCGTGCACCCAACTTTTACCTCCCAAAAGGCAATTGCGCTTCTGGAAACGCACATTTTCATTTCATCTTCTGAAGCATTCTCAAAGTCGCGTCTTTCTCTCTTCGTAAGTTCTCATTTCCTTAGCCTTTTTCTCCTCGGCTGTCAAATTTCCCTTTCACCTTCTAGGTTCACTCCTTAGTCTGGGCCATTATGGGTAGATTTAAGTGTCTGGTCGACTCCAAATCCGGTATGGAAGGATTCCGAGCCAAGTTCCACATCCCCCCGGAAGTGGAACTTAAATATTGCCCACCTGAGGCGGTGGCCGACTCCAGGGGGAACGGGCAAGTGGTCATTCCCATCATCGCCTTCCTGGAGGGCGGCATGACCCTCCCCATGGGTCCTGTCACCAGGGAATACCTTCGCAATCACCGGCTGTGTCCCGATCAATGCACGCCCAATATGTTTAGGGTCCTAGGGAGTGTAGATGCTCTAAATGAGCAAATAGGTTTGAACCTCACGTGGCGGGACGTGGTCTATATGTACAAGTGCCACCCGCTCACGTCCAAAGGGTACTACCTCAAGTCCCGGTCGAGCGTCGTTAGGCTCATATCGTGTCTCCCTAAGTTCAACAAAGGGATGAAGAATGACTACGTCGTCGTATCCGGGAGATGGTACGACGTGATCCATTGCCCCGTCCAAGAGGGGAAGCCAGGTGTGACTGCCTTAGGTTTTGGGCTTTCGTTTGCGCTTTAGTTCTTTTACCTACGCCTTTGGGAATTCGTCGTCCGTTGTCCTTACTGCTTATTTTGTTGCCGAACATAATTGTAACTCTTCTTTTGGATGTCTTTTTCGCAGACAAGCAGCATGTTTCCCCCAGCCTCGCCGACGTCAACGTCCGAGACCTAAATAGGGTGCTGAGGTCCGAGGTGTTTGTGCACGAGGACCTACAAGTGAGGGCCGCCCATTTGATCTTGGGGTACGAGCCGCTGTCCACCGCCTTCAAGGAGGTTGAGGATGCAATCCTTGCCTGCGACAAAAGGCAAAGACGCATAGACGTCACAAAGCCCGGTTTTCTTGCCCCACGCGACATCCCCGACGATCCCGCAGTGATTTTATACGTTCCGCCCGTGCGCACAGTTCCGGTCTCAGTTCGACCGCCAAAAGTTTCTGCCGAGGAGGAAGGCGGCGTCGTTGAGGTCTCGGACGACGAGGCCACCCAATGCTCGGGCATCAAAGGCTTGATAGTCTCCAAAGTCGACAGCAGCACCGAGGAGGAAGATATGAATAGCCTGCGGTCATTCATGGGTGCGCGAGGGGCACAGGTGGCCAAGAAGGGTGCCACCGGGTTTGACATTCCCCCCAAACTTCCCCCTCCTCCTCCTCCTTTGGCCGACCCCAAGCTTCACGCCGCTAACCTCAAGAAGAAGAGGAAGAAGGAAGATAACGAGGCCGAGGAGGCTCGTCAAAAGAAACTCAAGCAGCAGCAACAGCACCAGCACCAGCAGCAACAACAGCAACAACAGCACCAAAGGGCAGCCAAGGGTAGGTCGCGGGCCCACTCAGTGGAGAGTGGGGAGAGCCAACCGCTGGCTGAGGTGCGCTGAGGCCAGGCCCTTTGGTCCCCGCCGTTGGAGGTAGATGGGGCCTCCATCCCAGATCGGGCCAGCATAAGGGATTATCAGAAGGGGCACTCTATGCACATTGCCGAGGCCCTAGAGAGACCCCTACTGCTCCCCAAGGACATGGAGGCCCTTGAGCTGTTGCCGCAGCCACAGCTGTTCCTCTCCCTGAAGAGGGACTTGGGTCTGGTAAGTTCCGATTAACTCTTACTTTACTTGTGCTAGTCTCGAACGCGGGTTTTGCCCTACTTATGCCTTTTGTGTGCATGCAGGCCATCCAAGAGGTCGCTGTAGCAAAGAAGTGGGTCGAGGACGCTAGGAAGAAGGCCTCTGCTGAACTTAATATCCGAGTCGAGACAGAGAAGGCCCTTTGCCTGGCCGAGGCCGAGAACGTAAAGCTGGGCAAGGCCCTGAAGGCCGAAAAGCAGGCAAAGAGGAGTGCCGAGGCCTGCTTGAAGAACGCCTCTGATCAAGCCAAGGCTCAACGCACAGAGCTGCGGGGCTGCAAGGAGAACCTTGCTAAGGCAAACGCGGAGAACGCAGCTCTGAGGAAGGAGCTGGCGGGGGCTAAGGAAGGGGCCCGGGCTGCCAAGGATGCTGCTGACGCAGTCGTGGCGGCCTCCTTCCAGAAGGGGGTCGAAGAGACGGAGGCCCGCCTGGTCGAGGAGCTGGCGGACCTGTGCAGGGAGTACTGCCACCAGGTCTGGTCGGAGGCCCTTGACGCGGCGGGTGCCCCTTCTTCCTCCGAGCTGAGGAGGGTCGAGAACGTGTGGTATCCACCAGATATCCGCGAACTCGATGCCCCTCCCGCCGCGGCCACACCCACCTCCTTTGTGGTCCCTGCATTTCCTTCTGCCTCCTCGGATCCTGTCCAGGCCATTCCTTCGGGAGAGCAAGCCAGCGAGAGCCAAGGCGGGCAAGGCGGATAGGGCAACCCTCCAACCGATGCCAAAGGAGCAGAAAGACAAGTCACCCTGGATGGCGAAGCGCCCAAGGAGGATCTTCCTCTGACAACCGAGACCTGAGCTGCTAGGCCCTTTTTGTTTTTCCGTAGGAGTTTTTTTTGTTTTTGTTTCTTGTTTTCTTTTTTTCTTTTGTTTATTTTTGCCGAGTCTGGTAGTACATTCCTACTTCGAATCTTAATGCAAAGACTCTAGCATTTCACTTGTGATCATTGTGCTATCTTTTACTTATGGTTCCTTTGTTAATAGTCATTTCATATGTGATAATTGCGTTTCGTTTTCTCTTGCTTCATAACATACGAGAGGCTTGACCGATGCGCCTAAAACTTAGTTTAAAGTGGTATTGATTGAGACTTTGGCGTGGCCTAAGGAAGCGTTTGCACTTAAAGAGAATAAGCGTGATACTAGCACCCAAATGAGAACTGACCCGCGTTGAGGCTTGACCAAAGCTAGATGAAATTGACACCAACACTTAGCGAATAAAATTAACATTGGCACTTAATGAAAATTGACCCGTGTCAAACTTTCCCGAGGCAGAGGGTCCGAGAGCCCTGCTCTGCCAAGGTTGACATTAACGTGATAAATTGTAAGTGTGTTAAAATTTTCCTAAGGCAGAAGGTCTAAGGACCTGGCTTAGCCCCAGTTGATATTTAACACTTAGTTAAAATTGAACCGTGTCAAATTTTCCCAAGGCAGAAGGTCCAAGGACCTGGCTTAACCGATGTTGACATTAACACTTAGAAAAGAATGAATTGCATGTTAAATTTTCTCAAGGTAGAAGGTCCGAGGACCTGGCTTAGCCCAGATTGACATTAACATGATAAATTGTAAGCGTGTTAAAATTTTCCTAAGGCAGAAGGTCTAAGGACCTGGCTTAGCCCCAGTTGACATTTAACGCTTAGTTAAAATTGAACCGTGTTAAATTTTCCCAAGGCAGAAGGTCCGAGGACCTGGCTTAACCGAGGTTGACATTAACACTTAGAAAAGAATGAATTGCATGTTAAATTTTCTCAAGGCAGAAGGTCCAAGGACCTGGCTTAGCCCAGATTGACATTAACATGATAAATTGTAAGCGTGTTAAAATTTTCCTAAGGCAGAAGGTCTAAGGACCTGGCTTAGCCCCAGTTGACATTTAACGCTTAGTTAAAATTGAACCGTGTTAAATTTTCCCAAGGCAGAAGGTCCGAGGACCTGGCTTAACCGAGGTTGACATTAACACTTAGAAAAGAATGAATTGCATGTTAAATTTTCTCAAGGTAGAAGGTCCGAGGACCTGGCTTAGCCCAGATTGACATTAACATGATAAATTGTAAGCGTGTTAAAATTTTCCTAAGGCAGAAGGTCTAAGGACCTGGCTTAGCCCCAGTTGACATTTAACGCTTAGTTAAAATTGAACCGTGTTAAATTTTTCCAAGGCAGAAGGTCCGAGGACTTGGCTTAACCGAGGTTGACATTAACACTTAGAAAAGAATGAATTGCATGCTAAATTTTCTCAAGGCAGAAGGTCCGAGGACCTGGCTTAGCCCAGATTGACATTTAACACCTCAAAATGATTGAACTGACAGAGGTGATAGCATTTGACAATTAGCATGATATAATGATATTCGAATACATGGCGGACACGCCTTTCATCAGTAGTAATACCTTCGAAGATTATTTACATTAAAAGGTCGTTTTACAAGTTTGTCATCCAGGTCGGCTAGATAGTATGACCCCACACCGGCTACAGAGGTTATCCGGTAGGGTCCCTCCCAATTCGGCCCCAACTTCCCCCACGACGGGTCCTTAGCTGTCCCCACGACCTTTTTCAGGACAAGGTCTCCAGGAGTGAGAGGTCTAGACCGTACGTGAGAGTCATATCCTCGTTTGAGCTTCTGTTGATAGCAAGCTAGCCGGACCATGGCGTTTTCTCTCCTTTCTTCCACCAGGTCCAGCTCCTTGAGTAGCATGCTATCATTAGCGTCTGGGGTAAATGACTGCGCCCTCATCGTCGGGAACCCCATCTCTACAGGTATTACGGCCTCGGCGCCGTAAGTCATCACGAAGGGAGTCTCTCATGTGGATCTACGTGGCGTGGTTCGGTAAGTCCACAACACATGAGGTACTTCATCCACCAATCTGCCCTTCGCATCATCTAATCTTTTCTTGAGTCTATTGACTATCGACTTGTTGGTCGCCTCCACCTGGCCGTTCCCCTGCAGATAGGCCGGAGTGGAGTACCTGTTCGTGATGCCGAGGTCCCCACAGTACTTTCTGAAGGCCTTGCTGTCGAACTGCAGTCCATTGTCCGAGATTAGAGTGCGCGGGATCCCGAACCTGGTAACGATGTTCTTCCAAACAAATCTCTTAGTATCCACGTCCCAGATATTCGAGAGGGGTTCAGCTTCTACCCACTTAGTGAAGTAGTCTGTTCCGACAAGCAGCCATCGCTTGTTGCCTGCCGCTCTTGGAAACGGTCCCACAATGTCCAAGCCCCACTGTGCTAAGGGCCATGGGCTGACCAGTGGATTAAGAACGCCGCCAGGTTGGTGGATGTTGGGAGCATACCTCTGACATTGGTCACACTTCCTCGCGTACTATTGCGCCTCCCTTTGCATGTTCGGCCACCAATACCCCTGCGTGAGGGCCCTGTGGGCCAACGACCTTCCGCCCGTGTGGCTACCGCAAATTCCCTCGTGTAGTTCTTCCAAGAGCTGCTCTGTTTCTTCCGGATGTACACACAACAGGTAGGGCCCCGAGAAAGAGCGTTATAAAGCTTTTGGTCCTCGGACAGCCAAAATCGCGGAGCCTTCCTGCGGATCTTGTTGGCTTCAGACTTGTTCTCCGGCAGTATGTCGTGCTTAAGGAAGGACGTAATGGGGTCCATCCAACTACGCCCGACTCTGACTTGCTGGATCCGAGAGGTGGGACATTCCTGTCCAGTTGGCTTGAGCATGTCTTCAACGAGAATGACCTGAGGGAGTCCCTGGCCCGATGTGGTAGCAAGAGTGGCGAGGGAGTCCGCATGGGTATTTCCGCTCCTAGAAACATGTGACAACCCGAAGGACTCGAATTTGGTTTGCAAGTGCTTCGCGCGTGCCAGATAGTTCCGCATCCTTGGCTCCCTAGCCTCCAGTTTCCCTTCCATCTGACCAACCACCAACTGTGAGTCTGAAAATACTAGCACTGCCCTTGCCCCCATTTTTTGTGCCATGTCCATCCTTGCCAGCAGAGCTTCGTACTCGGCTTCGTTGTTTGTGGCCGAGAATGCTAGCCTCAAGGATTTTTCCAAGATGATCCCCTCAGGAGACGTCAACACTATTCCCACGCCCGAACCCCTCTGGTTCGCCGCCCCGTCCACGTAGAGCTTCCACACCGGAGGCGTTTCGTTCGAGATTGCACCGACTCGCTTTCCGTCGGCGCCCTATCCCCCCAAGTTTTCTTCCGGGGAAGGCTCGGTGAACTCCGCCACCAGGTCGGCCAGGACTTGCCCCTTTATAGATGTACGAGGTAAATACTTGATGTCGAAGGCCCCCAAGAAGGTTCCCCATTTGGCGACTCTACTAGAGTAGTCAGCGCTCCGCAGCACGGATTGGAGTGGGAGTTGAGTTAACACGACGACCGTGTGAGATTGGAAGTAATGTGGGAGCCGGCGCGTCGCGTGCACTATGGCCAGAACCGTCTTTTCCAATGGTAAGTACCGGATCTCAGCCTCCTGCAGAGACTTGCTGATGTAGTAGACCGGCTGTTGTATGCCGCCATTGTCCCGTATTAGAACCAGGCTAACCGCGTGGGCAGCCACGACCAATTACGCAAACAGCACCTCGTCTGGATCGGGGCGAGACATAACGGGTGGCCGAGAGAGGTATTCCTTCAGCTGTTGGAACGCCAAGGAGCACTCCTCGGTCCATTCGAATCCCTTCCATTTGTTTAGCAGCTGAAAGAACGGCCGGCATCTGTCCGCCGATCGTGAGATGAACCTGCTGAGGGCAGCTGTCATTCCGGCCAGCTTCTGGACCTCCTTCGGGTTTCGAGGTGGTTGCAAGTTATAGATCGCGGAGATTTGTTCGGGGTTGGCCTCGATACCCCTGTGAGTAAGCATGTAGCCCAGGAATTTACCCGATCCCACGCCGAAGGAGCACTTGGCGGCGTTCAGTCGTAACTTATGTTCCCACAGAGTCCGGAACATGCTATCGAGGTCAGCCACATGGTCCGATACGGCCCTGCTCTTCACAACCATGTCGTCCATGTATACCTCGACAGTTTTCCCTAACTGAGCCTCGAACATCCGGGTCATCATCCTCTGATAGGTGGCCCCTGCGTTTTTCAGACCAAAGGGCATCACCTTGTAATGGTAGTTGCCGGTGGGGGTCACGAAGGCGGTCTTCTCCTGGTCTTCTAAGGCTAGAGGTATCTGGTGGTATCCCTGAAAGGCATCCAGGAAACTCATGTGAGGGTGGTCGACCTTCGCATCTATAAGCTGATCTATGCGCGGCATCGGGAATGGGTTCTTGGGACAGGCCTTGTTGAGGTCTATGAAGTCCACACACACTCTTCATTTCCCGTTCTTCTTCTTCACCACCACCGTGTGCGCCAACCATTCAGGATAGAACACCTCCTTGATAGCTCCTGCCCTTTTAAGCTTAATGACCTCCTCCTTTACGGCCTCAGAGTGTTCCGAGGAAGAGCGCCGATGAGGTTGCTTCTTTGGCACTGCCGCCGGGTTAACGTTCAGGTGGTGGCAGATGAAGTTTGGGTCGATCCCAGGCATCTCATGCTCGTCCCACGCAAACACATCGAGGTTTCTTCTCAAGAGCGCGACCAACTCTTCCCTTTCTTCGGTCGGCAGTTGAGCACCAATCTGGAAGGACCTCTCTTGGTCGTCGCCGACAAGGACTCTGTCCAACCCCTCACATCCGGGCCCTTCTGCCACTGCCCCTCCAGTTGTGGCAGAAGAGGCTAATTGCTATGGGACCGGAGCAGCGGGCGCCGAGGGCTCGGGTTCCGGTTTGCGCAGAACTACTGCTGTCAGGCATTGTCTCGCCGCGGACTGACTTCCCAGGATTTCCTCGACTTGGCCGCAAAAAGGAAACTTCACCTTGAGATGGAGAGTGGAGGAGACGGCCCCCAGGGCGTGCAGCCAAGGCCTCCCCACAATGGCCGTGTAAGGAGAGTAGGCGTCCACCACGATGAAGTCCACCTCCACCACTGCCGGGCTCGATTGTACAGGCAGTCTGATCTATCCCTTCGGCACCACTGTCCTCCCCTTGAAGCTTATCAGAGGCGAGTCATAGGCCGAAAGGTCCTCTTCCCTCAAGTTCAGCCCCTTAAACAGGTTAGGGTACATGATGTCCGCGCCACTCCCCTGGTCCACCATCACCCTCTTCACGTCATATCCTCCGATTCTCAGCGTTATGACTAACGCGTCATCGTGGGGTTGGATGGTCCCTTCCTTGTCGGCGTCCGAGAAGGCCATAGTGGGCGGCCCGTTGCTCTTAATCCTCTTCGGCATGGAGGCAGAGTCCTCGGCGAAAGTCCGTGCTACGGACATTATCCGGGGAGGGCGTGAACCGGTCCTCCCAAGAGTGGCCAGGATGGTATTGATGGTTCCCAGCGGGGGCCTAGGGGCGTGATGGCCTTGGTTCGCCGGCCCAGTTTGTTCCTCTTGCCCCTCTCGTCGGTGCACGAACTGTCTCAACTTTCCTTCCTTTGCCAGCTATTCCAGATAGAACCGCAAGCTCTTGCAGTTCTCGGTCGTATGGCCGTGCTCTTGATGGTATTGGCAGTGGAGGTTCTGGTTACGCTTCGAGGGATCACCTATCATTTTGTTAGGCCACCGGAAATAGGGCTCGTGGCGGATTTTCTCAAACACCCGTTGTATGGGCTCGCGAAATGCGATGCCGAGTACTTGCGCTGGCGCCCGACGAGGTTGCCCGATGAACTCTCTCCTCGGCCTACTGTTGCTGTACCCGTCCGACCTGAAATCCCTCCTTTCCTGAGGGATAACCTTCGCCCTAGCCTTCACCTGTAATTGATCCTCCTCTACCCGCGTGTACTCATCAATGCGGTCCATGAGCCGTCGCACACTCTTGACAGGCCGCCTGGTCAGCGACTTCCTCAGGTCGTGCTCATTTGGTAGGCCGACCTTGAAAGTGCTTATGGCAACTTCGTCGAAGTCTCCATCGATCTCATTGTACATCTCCCAATATCTGTCGGTATAGGCTCTGAGGGTCTCTCCCTCTCTCATAGCCATGGACAACAGTGAATCTATTGGCCGAGGGATCCTGCTGCACGTGATGAACCGCGAGCCGAACGCCCTGGTGAGCTCCGCGAAAGAGTTGACAGAGCCTGCCTTTAGGCTGTTAAACCATCTTATCGCGACGGGTCCTAGGCTGGAAGGGAAGACCTTGCACATCAGGGTCTCGTTCTTCGAGTGCACTGCCATCCTCTGGCTGAAGTGGCTCACGTGCTCCACTGGGTCCGTTCTCCCGTTGTAAGCGATGAAGCCTGGCTGGGTGAACCTTCTTGGGAGTTTTCCCTTCTCGATCCTCCGGGTGAAGGGCGACTTGGAAATCTGGTGGAGCGCCTTGCTCAGTGCATTTTTGGCCAGGCCTCTAGAGGACTTCCTCTTGTCCTTAGGTTGGCGACGGTGCTCGTCCTCTTGGGAAGAGGACTCGCGAAGGGGAGTCCTCGACCTGGAACTGCCGAAGCTACTGCTGACATCCGCTGAAGACCGGTCTGAAGGGGAGGGTGTACGCCTTCGTTTTTCCCGGCGCAGCTTTCTTCTTAGATGGTCAACCTCCCTTTGCAGGGTCTTAACACTTTTCTCGCTGGAGGCCCTACTACCACCACGTGCATGACTCCTCCTGCGCGTACGTTCCGTGTGGGCACTGGCATCGTGCTCTCTTTCCAACCGCGCAAACTGATCCTCCCGCTGGGACCCCCTAGACTCCGCGTGACGTGAACCTGAGCCTTCCATGGCACTTCCAATCCCTACGGTCAAGGCTTCCCACAGACGGCGCCAATTGTAAGGGCACAAAATGGCCTTGAGCCCAAATGGGTGGCTGGGCTGGCCCAAGTGGCCTTTACAATAGAATTTGTAGAGAATGGGTTCAAAGCCTAGACCCCCTGGTACTTTAGAAGGATGCGGTGTAAGGTCCAAGTCCACTTCTGTGAGGCGGCTGGTTGATGGAGTGACCCAACTCCCTTCTCGGACGTGAGCCGAGGAGCTTCTGTGCTGAATGACGCTCTGTTCTTCAAGGGAGAGAGAGAGAAAGAGAGAATCTTCTTCTTCCTCCTTTGCCCTAAAGTCCGGATCCCTTCCTTGTGGTATCCCATGTTCTATTTATACTCCCTTTCTCTGGTTACCACCCGTCTTGTCCTTGAAAACACTCCTCAAGACTATAAAGCTGACCGCCGTCCCTTCAGAAGTCATCTCCTCATTAATGCGGCCAGGCGGGTAGGTGGAAGCCTTTAATGCGGGGGCAGTAACCTTGTGCAGGGCACGTCCTGCTTGTCCCCCTCCTCGGCGTACTATTGAGGCCCCGGACGATTTGTTGGGCCCCAGAAGCTCCCCCGTTGGCACTGAGTCTCGTCCCTTGGCCCTTGCTTAAGTTGTCCGAGGTCGTGTTCTCCTCGGACTCTCCCACACGAGCCACGACCTGTTTGGCGGGCTTCTGGGCCCTTACGCTTTAGTGGACCTAGGACTAATCGTGACATCTCGGGCTGGCCCGTGTCCTCGGACCAGGCCCAAGGCCCAATGTTGGCGTTTTGACCTTTTTGCCCCCACAAGAGTATTTTTTGATGGGTTATGCTCTGACTGTTTATATATTAAACTGTCTGTTAGTTGGAGTATTTTTTTTTTTTTTTGATTGGGTTCTAAATATTGAATGTGCTATCTTGACTATAGGTAATGGATTCTGGCCAAAACTCTGTATTGGAAAATGAATTGAGTGTTGTCATAGTTGATCAACAAGAGGAGGCTCAAGTTGAACCTACTCAGGGAAGTCCAAGCAGATCAAACACTCTGAGTAGACATGACAAGCAAAATGTAGAAGTACCAAAAGTTGGCATGAAGTTTGATTGTGATGATAGCGCATATGAATTTTACAAAGAATATGCTCAACGGATTGGCTTTAGAGTGAAGAAACAATTTGTAAAGTGAGCAAAGACGGGACAACTTAAAAGGAGAACATTTTGTTGCTCAAAAGAGGGTGAGAGAAGTGTTGACAAATGCTGAGAACAAGTATCTTTTTGCCGCCCAATTTCACGAGTGGGTTGTTTAGCACAGATGACTTGTCAATCCTTCCAGGTTGAAGTTTGCTCTGGCAGTATTTCCATTTTAGGCTATGAGCAAATCAACGTGGGAAAGAAAGGTTGATGTTTATAAGAAATGGGGTTTGTCTGAGAATGATATTTTTTTGGCATTTGGAAGGCATCCGTGGTGTATGATGGCATCTGAGGAGACGATTATGTTGGTAATGGATTTGTTTGTCAACAAGATGGGTATGGATTCTTCCCTCTTTATCAAATTCCCAGGACTTGTTTCTTTGAGCTTGGAAAAGCGGTTGATTCCTAGGGGTTTTATTTTTCAAGGTTTGTTATCAAAAGTTTTGGTGAAGAAGGACTTCAATATATATCCTTTGTTTGAGTGTCCTGAAAGGACATTTGTGCAGAAGAATATTATGCCTCATAAGGGGGAAGCTTCTGAGCTGTTGAAGCTATACAAGGAAAAAATGGATTCTTCAAAATGAGAAGAGAATAACCTTGTTGGAGTACTTACTTTAGTTGAGCTCCAAGATGGCAATTAATCCATTTTCTTTTTACTTGTAATATGAATTCTCTTTTATTTGTCTGACCATTGAAGCTTGAGTTCCAGAACGAGACGCGTAATCATCTGCTATGCTATTGTGATCTGTTATTGCTTTATTTATGGGAATAACTCTGAAACTAATTCTATTGCTGAACTTTTGTAACTAAAAATATGAATTATCTGTGGAGCTTTTGTCAGTGAATTTTTATTTCTTTCATTTTTTCCCCCATAAAAAGCATCTATCTCCTTGAACATGATCTTTTTATGCAATCGTATTACTTGATGGTGTTGTAATGTTGGTGCATGCAACTGCAAGACAGATTTTGCTTGTTCAATTTGGTTATACTGAGTTTATAATAAAAGTATGGTGAAGTCTCAAGTCTTATATATTGTGTGCATTCCAAATTACCTAGCTGCATTCTGTATTAAATGTTTATGTGCATATTCTCTCAGGATATACAGAGTTGGTACATTGTTTTGATTTTAGAGCACTTATGGGGTGCCTATCTGGAATGCACTGCTTGTTCAGATGGCTACAAGAAAGAGCAGCACCAAGTGCATGGATTTCTTTTGTTATACAGAAGAAAAAAAAAAGTTTTGCAAAAGTACCTGCTTTGTTAACTGTTTATCTTAATGCCTAGGGTCAAAACCATCTCAACCAAGTGGACAAATCCAGCAACCAGCGTTCTCGGGGTGAAAGTAAGTTGGGAGAGGGTTTTAAATTCATATTTGCAAATTACTCAATCTTTCAAGAGGTCTAGCTGGACCATGTTTTGCCATCACATACTTTGGCTTTCAATTGGACAGTTTTTAATTAAACTGTCTTACGCTCTTACTGGGATGTTGCTGCTAGGCAAGTTGTCAGTTGGCCCTTTTATAAGATATTAACCCCATCTTTTCTATACAGCTAAATTTTATTTCGAGTGGAAAACTCTACACAATTTAAACCCTTGTTGGAACACCTGCATAATGCAACTCAAGCATGCCAATCTGCCTGCAATAGTAATGAAAGAGCACGGGAGTCTTTGGTTGTGGCTGAAAACCTAAGCTTGAAGAAGAGTCATTCTAAGGGCTTCAGTTTTATCCAAAGATTTCAGTATGATTGCTATGTTTGAGGGTAATGAAAACTTGTTCAAGTTTGTGAATTGTTAAATAGGAAGTTCCCCATCTGCAAAATGTAAAACATGGATATTACAAAATTGGGAGCTGGTTAAGAGCGAAGTGCATATTGCAACAATTTCATAATGATCGTAATGAACCCAAATCTATTTGCATTTCCTTATTGTTACTTGAAAATCCCTTTGAATTCTTCATCCTCAACTTGCTTTAGCTCAAGTCTGACTGCAGCTAATAGAGAGAAATTTGTGCTAAATAAGTTAGATCCTCAATTTCTGACATTTTGGATCCTCAATTTCTTCTCGTAATTGAACTTTAATTTTTAACAATGTAATGACCAACTAATTATTGATATCTCTATTGTGTATACTTTTTTTTGGAAATTTGTTTACATAGAATACATAGAATTGTTTATATTATTTAAAAATTGTGTACATTGATTGTAAAAAATTGTATACATTCTTTGAAAGCTTATGCACATTGAATGTAACATTCTTTGAAAAATGATATACCTTGAATGTATATAATTGAAAAATTGTATAAATTGAATATACAAAATTTTGTACATTCTTTAAAAAATTTGAAGTTAAATATGCATAATTGTGTACAATTTTTGAAAAATTGTATGCCTCAAATATACAAATTCATGTAATTTTTTTGAAAATTTATGTATAATAAATGTACCAAATTGTGAATATTCATTGAAAAATTATATGCAATGAATGTAAGAAATTTAAAACTTGTGTACAGTTCTTGAAATACGTTGAATGTACAACATTATGTATATGCAGGAATGTAAAAAATTTAAAACTTGTGTACAATCTTTGAGAAAATGTGTATATTGAATATATAATATTGAATTTTTTTGTAAATTCTTTGAAATATTATATATGTTGAGAAAACAAAATGATGTAAATTATTTGAAAATTTGAGTACTTAAAATGTATAGAGTTGTGTATATTTTTTGAAAAATAGTGTGAATTTAATAAATAAAATTGTGTACATTGAATTTATGTAATTGTATATATTTTTGAAAAAGTGTGTCTGTTGATTGTAATTTTGTACATTATATTAAATACTGTGTACATAGTATTTATAGAATTAAAAAATTATATATATTAAATATACTGAATTGCACACAATCTTTAAAATTTTTTGTAAATTGAATATATAGAATTATACATATTATTTGAAAATTTGAGTAAGTTTAATGTACTATATTATGTATATTTTTTGAAAAATTGTGTACATAATTAAGTACATTTTTTGAATAATTGTGTACATTGAATACACTGAATTGCATATATTTCTTTTAAATTTTGTGTTAATTTAATATGCAAAACTGAAAATTTGAGTATTTTTTTAAGATTTTTTTTTTTTAAAAAAAGGCTTAATTACACCCTCTAAGTTTAGCTTGTCTTCAATTTTGTCCTTTTTTTTTTTTAAGTTTTTTTTCCCACTTTGAAAAGTCTAAAAAATCAATTGATTATAAATGACATAACAAATTATACAAACAGAAAAAGAATTAGAGAATTCATTCAAATTCAATATTGGGAGTTCTTTACATAGGTCGCAAACGACGTCTGTTCTGCGTGTTCTTTGTCAAAAAACCATAAACCTCTTTTCAATACCTCAGGGGGGTTTTAGTTAAAATATTGTATTTTTTTTTTCAGTTTTTCTACTACTTGCGGCGTTCAAAAATTCAGCCAGGCACAGAAGTCATTGCTTCTACACAATTAAACAGGTGCGTTTTTCATTTCCCATGTTTAATTGTCTCTGCAAAACCATTCTAAATGGTGAGAAACACATTACTAGTAGATCTCCAACACCAATTCACAAACTGGGTTTTCTTCAAAACCCATCTTTATCTTTGAAATACTACGTCTCCAGCACTTCAAATCAGCAACCATTTGCTGTCTCTTACCTCATAAACTCACTTGGATTCACACCAGAAGCTGCTTTATCAGCTTCCAAATATGTTCATTTCGAAATCCCTGAAAAAGCAGATGCTGTGGTTAAATTTTTGAGAAACCATGGGTTCTCTCAAACCCAGATCTCGAATCTTGTTAGAAGACGCCCGGGAGTGCTCACATGTAATCCTGAGAAAACCCTTTTGCCCAAAATGGAGTTCTTTTCCTCTAAAGGGATTCCTAGTCCTGACCTCACAAAAATGTTTACTGTGTACCCTGATCTTTTTAAAAGAAGCTTAGAGAAACAAATTATCCCTTCCTTTGATTTGTTTAAAAGTTTGCTTCAGTCTGAGGATAAGACTCTTCAAGCTATACAACGATGTCCGGGTATGTTTACATATTATCTTGAAACTTATGTGGTGCCCAATATTAATACATTGAGAGAGAGTGGAGTTCCGGAGTCGATTGTCATTTCTATACTTCAAAAACAGCCAAGAGCATTCAGGGTTAATCCTGTTCAGTTTAGAGAGGCTGTGGAGGAAGTAAAAGAAATGGGATTTAATCCTTCAACGATGAAGTTTGCCAAGGCAGTACATGCTGTGCGGTCAATGAGCAAATCGACATGGGAAAGGAAGCTCAATGTTTATAAGAAATGGGGTTGGACTGAGGATGAGGTTTCTATGGCATTTAGAAGCCATCCATGGTGTATGACGGTGTCTGAGGAAAAGCTTATGAGGGTAATGGATTTTCTTGTCAACAAGATGGGTATGGAGTCTTCCCTCATTATGAAACGCTCAATACTTGTTTCTTTGAGCTTGGAAAAGAGATTGATTCCTAGGGGTTTGGTTCTTAAAGTTTTGCTATCAAAAGATTTGGTGAAGAAGAATTTTAAAATGCATTCGTATTTTGAGTGCCCTGAAAAGACATTTTTACATAAGTTTGTTATGCTTCATGAGAAGGAGGCTTCTGAGCTGTTGAAGCTATACAAGGGATCATTGGATTCTTCAAAATGAGAAGAGTATAACCTTGTTAAATTACTTGCTTTAGTTGAGCTCCAAGATTGCAATTAGCCCATATTAATTTTTATTGGTAATGTGAGTTATCTTTTATTTGTTTGAACATTCTAGCTTGAGTTCCAAAATGCATAATCATCTGCTAGGCTATTGTGATCTGTTCTTGCTTAATAAATGGGCATAATTCAGCAAATGGTTCCATGGCTGAAATTTTGTAACTAAAATATAATTTATCTGTGGAAATTTTGTCACATAAATTTAATTCCTTTCATTTGTTGCTATAAAAAAGACATCTAGCTCCCTGATACGTGCTCTTTGTATGCAATTGTATTACTAGATGGTGTTGTGATGTTGGTGCATGCAATTTTGAGACTGATATTGCTAGTTCAAGTTGGTTACATGGAGTATATATTGAAACTATGGTGAAGTCTCATAATTTGTGTGCATTCCAAGATACCTAACAACTTTCTGTTTAACATGTTTGTGAGCTAATTCTCTCAGTATTTGCAGAATTTTTATGTTGTTTTGATTTGCAGAGCTCTCATATGGCGCCTATCTGGAATGCTCTGCATGTTCAGATGGCTACAAGAAAGAGCAGCACAAAGTATATGGATTTCTTTTAATCTACAGAATTTAACAAAATGTAAAAGTTCTTGCTTTATAGGCTGTTTATCTTAATGGCTTGAGTCAAATTCATGTCAACCAAGTGGAAAAATCCAGCAACCGGCTTTCTTGTGGTGAAAGTAAGTTAGGAGAGTGTTTTGAATTCGTGTTTGCAAGTCACTAAATCCATCAAGAGGCCTAGTTGGACCATGTTTTACCATCACACCTTACTTTGACTTTTGACTGGACAATTGTTATTTTAACTCTCTTACCAGGATTTATGTGGCTAGGCAAGTTGACATTTGCCCTTTATTTCAACCCTATCTTTTATATACAAGCAAATTTTATTATAACTGAAAAATTGTGCACAATTGAGATCTTTGGAACCAAACTTTGTGTTTTATTTGAAAATGGACCCGCATAATGAACGAGTATTGTATGAAATGAATGAGTATTGGAGTCTTTGGTTGTGGTCAAGAAGCCACAGCTCAGAAAAGAGAATCATTTTAAGGGCTTTGGTACTCATTCTTGTTCAAGTTCGGGAGCTGTCATATAGAAGGTCCTCACATCTGCAGAATATATACAGATAAAACTTGGATGTTACAAAAGTGGGAGCTGGTTAAGAGGGAAGTGCATAGTGCAGCAATTGCATAATGATCTCACAGTGACCTAATTTGTTTGCATTTTTTATTTGTTAGTTACATTTTTCATTCTCAAACTTGCGTTGTTCCAAGTTCAAGTCCAGTTATGATAGAAAGCATGTGTGCGTGCAAAGGGGAGAGGGGTGGTTTGTTGAGGAGCTGGGGAAATTTTTTGGCCAGAGTAAAGACTTACTGCTGTTAATGCAATGTGTGACATGAGGTGTTTAGGTGAAAACAGAAAGGTGTATTACAACTTGGTCAGATATGAATTTGTGATAAATAATTTAGCAAATACAAAAACAGTGTCGTGTTCTTGAACTAGTGACATATCATGCTGAGTTGTTTTAAAGTAAAAAAAGTGCCTTCTTGTATTCAGACAATTGTTAAGAGGGAGAGAGACTTGGATGCATCTGTTATAATTGTTTACATCATGGATGTAAGTGCTTTGGGTTTTTCTTATTGTTTACACATTGTTCTTGAACTTCATTCAGTCATGCGTAAGGGTGCAACTAATTTAGGCTAAAGTTTAAATCCTTTTCTGTTTTGTCTAGAGACATCCGATTCTAATTTACGTGATCGTGTTGCATGGTCCCAGCTATTGTAATTGCTTACATCATGGATCCCCAATTGTTTCTTCTCATGATTGATCTTTCATTTTAACAAGATGAACTGATTATTGCTATCTTGAATTCTACCCTGTAACTAATTTTTTGTGGTTACTCTTGTAGAGCTCAGTGATGTATTGGTCTTGGTATCAAAGTATTGTTTGTCCAATTTGGCTGTCTGTTTTTTATTTGTAAGTTGCACTCATATCCAGTGGGTCACAGCCTCATCTTTCGCCTTACTCTTGTTAGGTAAGGAGGGGCCATTTGAGCTAAATTATTGTATTCTGCTCCAATTTTACATGGAGGCTGCTGTGAGTCGTATATGGCGTGCAATTCATTTTCTAAAAGCCAGCATTTTGTTAAAAATTGTTTGCTCATGTTTGTGAGTGAATTCTCTTAGAAGTGTAACATCTACTTCGATTTATGGAGCTTCTATATGGTGCTAGTTGGGATGGATAGATGTTCCTTGTGATTTATGGAGCTTTTCCTATTAAATATTTCATGTTATGCATGGAAAAATGTAATATAATTATTTTAAAAGTATATAACCTAAAATTTTTTAGGTTAAATAGTGATTATATATAATAAAAAATAGTGAATGCAAAATACATTATATGTTTCATTACGTAAAACTTATATATATATATATATATTGCTTGAAGGTATAATCAACCTTATGCAATTCATTTAAAAATAATGACATTATAACAAATGAGTAACTACTCAAAAGATTACATTTGTATATTCATATCTTTCATCTTTAGAAAGGCTTCTACTTAAATTAGCCAAACTAAAGTGAACCGAAATGCTATATTAATGTGACTTAATAGGAGTGAAATAATTATAAATGTTATGCTTAAGATTTTAATATTACAAGTTTAAGATGTATATGTTTATTTAGTAAATTGAATTTAGAATATGTGCTCTCATTTCAAACCCATCTTCTCCCATTATGCAAGCGCACAAAAATGGATTGAATAAACTAAATGGACTGAAGCATATCAAATAGGATCAAAGTGAATATAATAGAACTTAAGTTGAGCGAATAGGATTAAAGTGAATAGAATAAGACTTAAGTTGACCAAGTTGGATCAAAGTGGACTGAATAAGACCAAAGTGGATAGAATGGATTGAAGTGGGCTAGATAAGAGAGAATGAATAGAATTGGACCAAATTTGATCGATTAGGGCCAAAGTTGACGGAATAGATGTGAATAAGACCAAAATGCATCAAATAGAACCAAAGTTGACTTGATTGGACCAAAGTTGACTGAATAAAACCGAAGTAGATTGAATAGCACTGAATAAGACCAAAGCGGACAGAATGGACCGAATAAGACCGAAGTGGATCGAATAGATTGATTATAACTAATTTAGACCGAAGAAGCCCAAATGGACTGAATAGGACCAAATTTAACTTGATGGGACCGAAGTGGATTGAATAGGAACGAATAGGACCAAAGTGAATAGAATGAACTGAATAGAACCAAATTGGACCGAAGTGGAATGAATAGCACCGAATAAGACCAAAATTGACAGAATTAGACTAAAGTGGACCGAATAAGACTAAAAGTGGAAAGATGGACCGAATAAGACCAAAATAAACAGAATAAACTGAAGTGGGCCTTATAGGACCAAAGTAGACTGAAGTAGATTGAATTGGACTAAATAAGACGAAAGTTGACCAAATAGGACCGAATTTGAAAAATTGAAATGATGAAATTATAAGTCAATTACATTTCTAGTTACATTTTTTATGAAAGCATAAATAGTAGTGAAACCTAGAGTTCAAGTATAAAAACGAGTCCGCTTGATATTAAATTAACTATAAAAGAAATGGAAAATTCCATATAATATTTCTCAGGATAAGGGAAAATTTCATATAATATTCCAGTTAGCCTTTTTTAGTGAGAGGTAGTAACGTTGATGTTCAGTTTTTTTTTTTTTTTTTAATTTATAATTTTTGTTTTATTGAAAGCCAACGTTCAGTTGAATGGCTTACATGAGCAAGAGCATCAAGGCAGTGGTTTGTGCAACAAGATATTAAATTAATTTTTGTGTAAAGTTCGTTATAATTTTTTAAATATTGTATTTTACACATAAGTTTTTTTTTTTAAGAGAGAGTTTCAACCTTTTTTTTTTTCAAAAGAGAGTTAAGTTTTAACCTATAAGATTCTCAATTAAATTCAATCATTTGAATTTATTAAGGGAAACTATCTATTTAAAGAAAGTTTTTACCAGTTAAAACAATTAATATTTTGATAGCTTTTTTCATTTCCCATAAAAGTGGTGTTAAAACTTTTTTAAAAATTAAATTCAATCATGTGAATTTATTAATAAATGTAGGACATCTTTTTGAAAAAAAAATTAAATTCAACTATATAATTTATTAGTCAAAACAATCCTACGAAATGATTAAATTTAATTTGGATAAAATAAAAATTACAGTACCAACAAATTGTAGCTAAACTTGTATATTTTATTTTATTTTTATTTTTTGGGTTAGGGAAAGGTCCATCATGGCCAAGCCCATCTGATCCTAGTCCAATACATAAATTTTGTTTAAATAGCAGTTTTCATGTCTTTCAAAAGACAATGTTCAAAACAACCAAAAAAATGAGGGCTTTTGAATTTATCAGGAGTTTCTGCTTCGGACTGGTTTGTGGGTTTCGAGTTTTTACTCATTCATAGTGTGGAGACTAGCCTTTCGCGGACGAAGACAAAGAGATCAGCCTTTCTTTTCCGAGGTTGGTTTTCCATTAAAACTTTTCATATGTTATGTATTGGCTTGTGATTTATTCTTTTGAATTTTGACCATTGATTCTTTCAATTATTTTGTAGTTACATAAAAAAAAAAGTTTGTGAATGAGTCGTGTTTGATTATGAATGTGGGTTTTTGATATTGTTGTTCATTTTGACTTGATTTTCGAAAATACAAGCAACCCAGGTAGTTAAATAGGTGCTTTTTTTGGGTTTCTGGATTCAGACATTCTAAAACTCTTAGCGTTTGTAAGTAATGTATTGAGAGTATTTTTTGATGGGTTATGCTCTGACTGTTTATATATTAAGCTGTCTGTTAGTTGGAGTACTTTTTTTTTTTTTTCTTGATTGGGTTCTGAACATTGATTGTGCTATCTTGACTATAGATAATGGATTCTAGCCAAAGCTCTGTATTGGAAAATGAATTGAGTGTTGTCATGGTTGATCAACAAGAGGAGGCTCAAGTTGAACCTACTCATGGAAGTCCAAGCAGATCAAACACTCCGAGTAGACATGACAAGCAAAATGTAGAAGTACCAAAAGTTGGCATGAAGTTTGATTGTGATGATAGTGTATATGAATTTTACAAAGAATATGCTCAATGGATTGGCTTTAGTGTTAGGAAACAATTTGTAAAGCGAGCAAAGACGGGACAACTTAAAAGGAGAACATTTTGTTGCTCAAAAGAGGGTGAGCGAAGTGTTGACAAACGCCGAGAAAAAGTATCTTTTCGCCGCCCAGTTTCACGAGTGGGTTGTTTAGCACAAATGGCTTGTCAACTCCAAAAGGATGGTATGTTAGAAGTTGTTTCTTTTCATGAACAACATAATCATTAGCTTGCTTCTTCGCTAATAAAACATATGTCAAGATCAAAGAGAGAAATTGCACCTGCTCAAAAAGCCATTGCAAATGATGTAGAGAGGCCTGGAATATCAATAACACAAGCCATTGATTCATTGAGCATGCAAGCAAGGGGTGGTGAAAATCTTGAGTTTATGAATGTTGACTACAAGAATTCTGTACATAATGAGAGAGGGGGATGGCTTTGAAGAAAGGAGATGGTCGTACTGTGATGGAATACTTTCGTAAGATGCAATTAGAAGATCCATATTTTTTTTATTCAATACAAGTTGATGATGATAATCAAATCATGAACATTTTTTGGGCTGATGCTAGATCAATAGTTGATTATGGACATTTTGGAGATGTTTTATGTTTTGACACAACTTCTCGGACAAACACATACGATCGACAATTTGCTCCATTTGTTGGGGTTAATCATCACAAACAAACAATTATCTTTGGTGTGACTTTACTTTATAGTGAAACAATAGAGTCATATAAATGGTTGTTTGAAACTTTTTTGAGTGCAATGTCATGGAAGCAACCAAGAACTATACTTACAGATCAGTCTACTGCAGTGGCTAAAGCAATAGCTGAGGTATTTCTTGAATCGAATCATCGTTTATGTGTATGGCATATTTATCAGGAGGCCACTATGCATTTAAGTCGTGTCTTTGATTCATTTCAAGAATTTGCAAATGATTTTAGTGATTGTGTGTATGGTTATGAAGATGAAGATGAAGATGAATGGCTTGTTGCATGGGATAATATGCTTGAGAAATATGCTCTTTTTGATAATAAATGGTTAGGTGGGATATTTGATGTGAAGGAGAAATGGGCTATGGTATATGGTCGGTATATGTTCACTGCTGATATGAAAAGCACCCAACGCAATGAGTCAATGAACAATGCGTTGAAGAAATACTTGAATGTTAAACTTGATTTTGTGTGTTTTTCAGGACAATATTCTAGAGTTTTGGCTGATAAGCAACATCAAGAACTACAAGCAGAGTTCAAAATGAGGCGAACAAAACCTGTTTTACAAGTTGATTTAGAGATGTTGGGACATGCTGTAGAGTTTTACACCCCAGAAATATTCCCAATGTTTCAAGATGAATATTTGAAGATGGGGGATTGTAAAATTTACAAGGTTAGTATATTTGATACTATTAGAGAATACAAAGTCACGTATAGGGAGAGAAAAGAAGAGCACCTAGTTAAATATGAAGCCGCAACAACTATTGTGGAATGCAGTTGCATGAAGTTCAATTTCATAGGAATTCTACGTGTCCATGCTTTGAAAGTTCTTGACAAGAAAAATAGTAGGAGACTTCCAGCCCATTATATATTGAAAAGATGGACAAAAGATGCAAAGGTTGGTTCTATCAAGGACTATCGTGGCATTTATATCAAAGGTAATACTCAAGAATCGATAGGAAAGTGCTACTCTCATTTGAGTCATAAATTTCGTGAAATTTCCACACTTGCAGTAGAGAGTGAGATGATGTATGAACATGCCAAAAGATGTTTTGAAAATTTATTGAAAGATTTGCAAGAGATGAGAAAGAAATGTTATTCTGATAGTATGGACGGTCGCGTAAAGGTCCATGGTGAAGCTATTCATGCAGATGTATTACAAAGTAATAGTGGATTTGACTCCCATAAGGATATAACTTCTCAAGATTATGTTGTTGGACACTACTTTTAAGATTTATATGGTTTAAATCAGGTATATATATTCCTTATGTTTTTTGTTACAACCTAAGCGTTAGTCCCCTCCTCCCCCTCTCCATACTTAAACATGTTTGGTGGTATATTTGTAGGTTTCATCACCTCCTGATATTATCCAAGAAGAGCACCATATTGGCAACAAATCTAAGTAGGTTGGATTTAGAAACCAACTTTTTTGGATGGAGATTGGATACAAAAATGGGTGGAGTTAAGATTACAAGTTTATTTGATGGAAATTGGATGACTGTCAACTGTTAAGTAAGTTGTTAAACTTACTTCTTCTTCTTCTTTTGTGTTTGTGTGTGTGTGTCTATTTAATTCAGATTTGCAATTGTTTTGACAAAATGTTGCATGGGATGTGACAAGACGCAAGTTTTTGGTAGCTAGATGATCATAAAGGGCCTTTACTACACTTGGCACAAATGATCATTTACCACCTTTTCTTGTTTTGTCACAAAGGCTGCTAATAGTTTTGTTCTTGGCCAATACAATTGTGGTGGTTGTTATCTAGATTTGAACAAGATCCTCTTATTCTTTTTTTGGGGGGCAGAAAGCTTTTATATTTATGAATAAATTTTATTTGATGCTTGCCAAACTGAGATAATATCATGTCCTAACTTGCCAAAGTCACAGAAACAGTAATGCCCTTTTTTTAACTCATTGAAACTGTCTTTGCATCTCAAGGGTGTGTTTGAATCTGTGTCAATGGTCTTAGATTAGGGACAAACACCTTGTTCCTCAAGGTGGTTCGTATCCCTTGGCTTAACATAGGTTGAGCCTTAAAGCTAGCCTCTACCGATAATTTTATTTTACTCAACAGCTCTTGCTAAGCATCTTTTTCTAAGGGCTAAAACTTACAAGTGAGATGTCATAACATTCACTTTGATAACATAAAAATTGTAAAAGCCCAACTTGTGCCAAAAGTGAAGACAAGTTGTAATAATTCCATCTAAATGAATCCTATAACGGAAATTTTGGTAATCTTTAAGTTATACGTTTCATATTTTAATTTGATAATTGTAAACACAAATATCTTTAAAGGTGTGCATAGATAGAAGGTTATAATCAAGAAGTATCTATTACACAGCTCTTGCTATCAAGGAGTTTTAATTTTTAAGTTTTTTCTTCAATTCTTTTTGTTTAGATTGATGAAAAATAAACAGAAAACACCCCTAGACAGAAAAACCTCATAGCTTCTGAAGGAGAAGGAGAAACAAAAAATAAAATAGAAACTAAACCACTCCACAGATTTGAAGGTCCTTCCAACAATCTACTAGACAACTACCATTCCTTTGGCAATATTTTTCCACCTTTTGATTAATATTAGTTCCATTGCTACACAATGGAAATTCTTTAAGTTGAAAGCCTGTCCTTAGAAAAATTATTAGTATATGAGACTAGCAAATTTGATAAACAAGTGAGCTAACCAGAACTAAAGCTTCACATTTTACCACTTGTAGGCACAGATGACTCCCTTTCTGTCCAAGCTCCTCTCAAAAATAATTGTGTTGTATTAAATGACCAAGGGCCTTGATCTAGAACCTTCTATCTAGTCTTAGTATAATCGAACACATGCACAATTACGCATGTTTCCAGCATGTAACTGAGGACTAGCTCCCTCGTTGCTTCAATAGTCTTCCTAATTTGGCATGAGTATTAATGCATAGGACTTGGTTCAGAAACATGGACCTCTTTTTGTTCTTCTTTTATGATTTCAACAAACATCCTTGATATCTTACTGCCATCACTTTCCTTGTTGAGATAAGTACATCCAAATGCAGCAAGAATTCAAGCACGGAGTAGGAAAACCCCAAGCACAACCAAGAGCATTGAGGGTCAATCCCGTTCAGTTTAGAGAGGCTGTGGAGAAAGTAAAGGAAATAGGATTCAATCCTTTTGATGATGAAGTTTGCCAAGGCAGTACATGTTTTGTGGTCAATGAAGTTGATGTTTATAAGAAATGGGGTTGGTCTGAGGCTGTGCATGAGATTTCATTGGCATTTAGAAGGCAACCGTGGTGTATGATGGTGCTTAAAGACGAGCATAATGGTAATGGATTTTCTTGTCAACAAGATGGGCATGGAGTCTTCCGTCATTATGAAATACTCGGAACTTGGAAAAGCAAATGATTACTATTGTTTCGGTTTTTCAAGTTTTGTTATCAAGAGGTTTGGAAAAGAAGGATTTTAAAATGTATACGTGTTTTGTTTGTTCTGAAAATACATTTATGCAGAAGTTTGTTATGCCTCATGAGGAAGTTTCTGATCTGTTGAAGCTATAGCAGGGAAAAAAGGATTCTTCTAAATGAGAAGAGAATAGCTTGTAGGATTACTTGCTTTAGTTGAGCTCCAAGATTGAAATTAATCCACATTTTTTTATTGGTAAAGTGAGTTCTCTTTAATTTGTTTAACCATTGAAACTTGAGTTCCAAAATGCGATGCTTAATCATCTGCTAGGCTATTATGACCTGTTCTTACTTTATACATGGGCATAAGTCTGCAACTAGTTCCATTGCTGAGCTTTTGTGACTAAAATATGATTTATCTGTGGAAATTTTGTCACTCAAATTTGATTTCTTTCATCTTGTTGCCATAAAAAGGGCATCTAGCTCTACATGATCTATCTATGCATTTGTTACTTGATGGTGTTACAGTGTTGGTGCATGCAATTTTGAGAGATAATGCTAGTTCAAGTTAGTTATACTAATTATATATTGATACCATGGTGAAGTCTCACATATTGTGTGCATTCCAACATATGTAACAATATTCTATTTAGCATGTTTGTGAATGAATTCTCTCAGGATTTGCATTGTTTTGATTTGTCGAGCTCTTATATGGCGCCTATCTGGAACACACTGCATGTTCAGATGGCTACAAGAAAGAGCAGCACAAAGTACATGGATTTCTTTTGTTCTACAGAAGAAAATAATTGGAAAAATACTTGCTTTCTAAGCTATTCATCTTAATGGCTTGAGTCAAAGTCATGTCAACCAAGTGGACAAATCCAGTTACTTGCTTTCTTGTAAGTTGGGAGAGGGATTTAAATTTGTGTTTACAAGTCACTTAATATATCACGAGGCCTAGTTGGACCATGTTCTGCCATCACATCTTTCTTTGACTTTCAATTGGATAGTTGTTATTTTTACTCTCTTAGTAGGTTCTGTGCAGCTAGCAAGTTGGCATTTTGCCCTTTGATTAAATTTCAACCCCATCTTTTATATACAGCTGAATTTTATTTTGAGTGAAAAATTCTGCACCATTGAGATCCTTTTAGAACAATACTTTGTGTTTTACTTGAAAATGGACTTATGTCAACTCTAACATGCCAAGCAACCTGTAATAGTATGAAATGAACGAGTATCGGAGTCTATGGTTGTGGCTAAAAGCCCATAGCTCAGAGAAGAGAGTGATTTCAAGGGCTTTGGTTTTATCCTAATTCTGGTATCAAATGCTTTAGTAATAGAGATTTCAGTATGACTACTATGTTAGAGGGTTATGAAGACCTGTTCTTGTTCAAGTTTATGAACTATTAAATAGGAAGTCTCCGATCTGCAGAATGTATACAGATAAAACTTAGATATTACAAAAGTGGGAGCTGGTTAAGAGGGACGTGCATCATGCGGCAATTGCATAATGATTACACAGTGAACCCAAATCTGTGTGCATTTCCTTATTTGTTAATTTAAATCCCTTGGAATTTTTCATCCTCAACTTGCTTTAGTTTGAGTGCAGCTGAGAGAGAGAGAAGACATACAGCTGTTAACACAAAGTGTGACACAAGTCATTTATAACACAAATCTAGATAAGAATTTGTGCTAATAAATTTACCGTGTACAGAAACAATGCTATGTGTGCTTGAGGAAGTGATGTATATCTTGCTAGTTGTTCCTAAGAAAAATAAGGTGCTAACTCATTTGCATAGAGAGGAGAAGAGCCTTGGGTGCGGCTGTTATCATTGTTAAATTGTGGATCCAAGTGTTTTATGTTACTCATATTGTGTTAGTTGAACCCATTGTTCTTGGACTTGGTTTAGTCATGCCCAAGGTTGCAATTAATTTAGGCTAATGTTCAAATCCTTTGTTTATTTATTTTTAAATTACATCATATTATAATTTATGTGACTATTTACTTGTTCCCATTGTTCTTATTGTGTTGAATGATCCCAGCTATTGTAATTTTTATGTAGTTACTCTTGTAGAAGCTCAGTGATGTATCGTTTGTTCAATTTGTCTATCTTTTTGATTTTGTTGGTAACTTACACTGGCATTTGGTGGGTCACAACATCACCTTCGATCTTAATCTTATAAGAGAAGGAGATACCGTTTGAGTAAAAGTAATTGTATCACTCTCCTATTTTGTATGGCATATGCTTTGAGCTCTTGTATATGAAGTGCAATCCTTTCTATAAGATAGAATTTTGTTTTCTCATGTTTGTGAGTGAACGCTCTTAGAATTGTAACATCTCCTTTGATTTTGGATTGCTCATAACGTGAGGTTCATCCCTTTGTGTGTACGTATGTCCATGTTATGCTTTTTTTTGTTTCTCTTTGCTGGGTTGGTGAGAGGGGGAGAAATGCAGGTAACTATCTCATTTGATTAAGGGAAATGACTCTTACACACACAAACTTACCCGCACATTTTAAACTGAAATCGTGCTTGAAGTCATAATTTCAGTTTAATATGCTTGTGTGTAATAAACATAACTCATTGATTAATAACTACACCTAAATCTAATTTGTGAAAGCAAAGCACAATATACATGGTGGTATTATTAAGTCAATTGGCTCATTAAGTTTCAAAAACCTATAATTGGCTCAGTGGAAATCAGGAGGAGGGAGCAAAACTCTCTGAATTGGCCCATGAATTGACAGGATCCACAAGGCCCAGGATTGGCCTAACAAGTTGTTTACAAAAGGTCTGTTGAAAATTGAAATGATTGACCAATTCTTAACTCACTACAAGATGAGACATAAATAATTTCTTACACCTCAGAGTCGAAGTGAATGCTGGGGTATTAAGGAATACCAAGTATTTAGAAGGGATTTAGAAGGGATGGGTGTTTGATCTTCTCATTCTTTACTAAAAGTCAGTTGAAATCATAAACAATTGGCCAAGAGTTTTGTATCTCAATTGACATTTTATAGTGTTAGTAACAAAAATGTTCAAGATTTATGTACGGGCATCATCCCCCTGGGCCATCCACCCACGGGCCCACAAGAGTAGTTGCCCATACGGGCCATAACCCAGGCCCGTTTACTCCTGCGCCCACAAGAACGATCGTCCCCTTTTGGGCCCCGACACTGATCAGTCCAAGGGGCTTTACCCTGGACCAACCTAGCATGTATCAAGCACCCCAAAGGCCAAAGCGAAGCCACCCGAGATATGGTTGGTAGCGGCAGACCGCGTATCGTATGCGCTTCGTGCCCTGGGTTCCGCCGGGCTGACCGACCACCAATCGAGGTTGCCATGCCGGGCCATGCCACTCACTTTGAAAGCCTTTCTGCTGGGAAACGGACGTGGCAATGGAATCAAGTTCCGATGCCACCATTGTTCTCTTTACGCTTATAACTACTCACCACTTAGAGAGGATGGCATTGGACCTCTCCATCCACTAAACCAGAAAATGACCGCAGCAATCCAGCAAGCTATGGCTATAAATAGGGAAGGGTGTATCAGAAGCAAGGGAGGTCGCGAGGGAGAAAGAGAAAAAGAGAAGGGAGAAGAAGGAGAAGGAAAAAGGAGATAGGAACACTTGGGCAGTCAAGCAAGGAATCACCCCATTACAGGAAATACTAAAAGCCCACCATACAAATAGATTGTGAGCCCAATTTATCTCTCAGGCCCAGTCGCTGTTTTTGGGTGCGCACAATTGGCGCCGTCTGTGGGGATATCCTGCGCAGCAGTAGTTTTTGTAGGGCACCCCAGGAGAATGTCAGGGAGCTGACCAGGAAGCTATGCTGAAAGTGGTTCTGGCGGGTCATCACGGGGGTCAACATGGCGAGAAAGGAGACAAAAGAGATACGAGGACTGGCGACAAGACAAGGAAGGGGAGTACGGGCTTGGGGAAGGATCGTTCCAGACAATGTTTAACGCCTCGGGGCGTAGCCGCCGCGAGAGAAAGGACGAAGATCCTGGGCAAAAGGATTGGGAGCTAGAGCGGCTGCGAAGGTTGGTGAGAGACTTAGAGTTAGAAGCCAGAGTCAGAAATCGGCAAGGAAAACATGGACGACGCAAGGGAAACTCCGTCAGCCCTGACCCCCGCCGCGCAGGAGGATCGCAGCAGTCCAAACCCTGTCTGCATTGCGAGCGTTCACGGGAATACGCGAATCGTAGTTTGGTATCCCCAGAAGAAAGGCGACTGCAAAACGCGGCCATGGACGCCATGAGTAGAGCACTGCGCCAGGCTGCCAGATCTTCGTTTTCAGGGAACATTGAGGCCGCCCTAATGCCGATCAGATTCACGAGACCACCGTTCAACTCCTACACAGGAAAGATCGACTCGATGGAACATGTGAGCCATTACATCCAGATGATGTCCCTACACGCCCATAATGACGCGTTGATGTGCAAAGTATTCCCGTTCAGCCTCAGTCCCACGGCCCTGAGGTGGTTCAACGGGCTAAAAAAGGGATCGGTCCACAGCTTCTCAGAACTGATACAGGAGTTCGGCATACGGTTCATAACGTGCAGCCGAGTCCCTCAGCCCGTGAACGCCCTGCTGTCAATGAAGATGGGGGCCAGAGAGACCCTTTGCAACTACGCTGGCCAGTATTGGGAGCTGTACAATGAAATCGGTGGAGGTAACGAGAAGATCGCGGCAAGCACCTATCGCATGGGACTGCCCGACGACTCCGAGTTAAGGGAATCTCTAACAAGGAAGCCCCCCGAGGACATGAGGCAACTGATGAGACGCATTGAAGAATTCAAGTGGTTGGAAGATGACCGGTTGCAAAGCAAGGGGAAAGCTCCAGTCGTAAATTACCCTCGGAATGACAGTTTCCAACCCCGGCCCTAGAGGGACGTCACTACGTTAGAGTTCAAGAACTTGGATCGATAGCAGGGAGCGTGAATGTAGCATTCAAGGAGCCGATCCACAGAATTATCGACAGGATAAAGAATGAGCCTTATTTTAGATGGCCAAATAGAATGCCCGGTGATCCGTCGAGAAGAAACCAGAATCTATATTGCACATACCACAAGGACAAGGGGCATATGATCGAGCAGTGCAGAGTGCTCAAGGACCACCTGGAGCAGCTGGTGAATGCCGGGCACCTGAAGGAATTCGTAGCGGCAAGGAACCAAGGGGCCGGGCACGGTGATCATACCCGTAGGAACCCCCTCCCGCCTCCCGTGGGGTTAATAGAGGTCATCCGTGCCGTCCCGAGGGAGGTGCTGACAAGGGACATCCTGGCCGTGGCCTCGGCAGGAGAGAGCCCGGGCGAATGTCCCCCAGAAAAGAAGCAAAGGTGCATCGCCCTGCACATTGCCTTCGATGACGACGACATGAAAGGCACCATTCAACCACACAACGATGCCTTGGTGGTCACGGCCCGCGTAAGGGGGTTTATAGTGAAAAGGATGATGATAGATCAGGGGAGCGGGGCAAACGTGATGTACCCCGGCCTATACAGGGGGCTCGGGTTAAGGAAAGAGGATCTGTCCAGGTACGACGCATCGGTAATGGGGTTTGACGGCCATATGGTTGTCTCGGAAGGGATGATTACGCTCCCCGTCAGCATGGAAGGGAAGGAGGTGACGGTGACTTTCATAGTGGTCTCCTCTTACTCATTATACACAGCAATCCTCGGAAGACCCTGGATTCACGAGATGGGGGCCGTACCTTCCACACTGCACGTCAAGGTCAAATTCCGCACGTAGGGCGGGATCACGGAAGTAAGAGGCTGCTAGCAGGCGGCGAGGCAATGCCTAGTGGCTGCCGTAAGCAAAGTGGCCGATCAAACAAAGGTCGCCGAGGAGACTTCCTTATAGCAATTACAGCGACCCCAGGCGGGAACGGGAGTTGGTTGTGCCGAGGACGTGTTGAGGATAAGGATTCTTTCGGACAGTGACAAAAATTTTCAAATAGGGGCGGGCCTCAAGGACGAAGAAAGGACGAAACTGTTGCTTTTTCTCGTACAAAATGTGGATGTGTTCGCTTGGAGTCTGTATGAAGTACCGGGAGTTTACCCCGAATTTATAGTCCACAGACTTAATGTAGATCCATTACACCCCCCGAGAAGGCAGAAGCAGAGGAGGTCGGCGAAAGAGCATGTCGAGGCAGTAAGGCTAGAAGTGGCTAAGTTGAGGGAAGCAGGGGCTATAAGGGAGATTTTCTTTCCCGATTGGCTCGCAAACACTGTGGTGGTACGAAAGAAGAACGGCAAGTAGAGGGTCTGCATTGATTTCACTGACTTAAATCGAGCATGCCTCAAGGATCCATTTCCCATGCCGAGGATCGATTAACTGGTGGACGCTACGTGTGGGCATCCCTGACTAAGCTTTCTAGATGCCTTCCAGGGTTATCACCAGATCGCGCTGGCTGCCGAGGATCAGGAGAAAACGACATTTATTATGCCGGATGCCAATTACCATTATACGGCAATGCCATTCGGGCTAAAGAACACGGAGGCTACATACCAACGGATGATGACAAGGATGTTTAGGGATAAGATCGGGTGGACGGTAGAAGTGTACATCGACGATATGATGATAAAAAGCAAGCAGGAAGGACAGCATGTCGACGACCTGAAAGAAATATTCAGGATACTAAGGCAACATCGTCTTCGTCTCAACGCCGACAAGTGCACATTCAGCGTAGGCTCTGGCAAGTTCCTAGGATATTTAGTCACGAAGAGAGGCATCGAGGTCAATCCTGAGCAAATAGATGCCGTGCGAAAACTCAGCCCGCCGAGCCACCCGAAAGAAGTTCAAAGATTAACTGGCATGTTGGCTGTCCTGAATCGGTTTATATCCAAGTTCGCTGACCGGTGCCGCCCTTTTTATCAGCTTTTGAAGAAATGGAAGGGATTCCAGTGGGACAAGGAATGCGACGAAGCCTTTTGCGACCTAAAGGAATACCTCAGGCACGCACCGACAATAACGGCACCAGAGCCAGGGGAGGATCTCTACATGTACCTCTCGGTGTCAGAGCATGCCGCCAGTGCCGTGTTTCTTAGGGATAGTGGCGTACAATTGCGATCTACTACATAAGAAAGACATTGGTGGACGCCGAGAAGAGATATTTGCCGCTGGAGAAGTTGGTATTGGCTTTAGTGCATTCCACCCGGAAACTGCCCCACTACTTTCAGGCTCACACCGTCTACGTTCTGACGGAGTACCCACTTCAGTCACTTTTAAGAAGATCGGACTTCACCGGGAGGATCGCAAAGTAGGGGACCCGCCTGAGCTCTTTTGACATCAAATACCGGCCAAGAAACTCGGTAAAGGGACAGGTACTCGCGGACTTATTGCCGAATTCTCACCGAGGGGGCTGGACGTTGTCTGTACGGTGGAGGTCAAGCCTTAGAAGGTATTCGTGGACAGTGCCTCCAACACTGCCGGAGCGGGGGCTGGGATCGTAATAATCACCTTGGAAGGTACAATGTTAGAACAGTCATTCAGGCTAGGCTTTAGGGCCTCTAATAACGAAGCCGAGTACGAAGCACTATTGGCCGGACTAAGAGTCGCCACGGATTTGAGGGCTACGGAGGTAGTGGTATTTTCGGATTCCCAGCTCGTTGTGAACCAGGTGCAGGAAAGTTTCGAAGCTAAAGACACACGAATGGCCGAATACCTGCGAATCGTGAAACAGGCTTTAGGCCAATTTTCTAAGGTGATGGTGGAGCAGATCCCAAGGGGACAAAACCGCCATGCCGACTCCCTGGCTACTTTGGCATCATCGATAGACAACGAACTCCCTCGGCTAGTCAGGATAGAGCTAGTGAAAAAGCCAAGCATCAGGACAAAGGAGGAAGTGTTACAATTTCGGGCAACCGAGAGGTGCTGGATGGATCCCATAACCGAATTTTTAGCCGAATATAAGGTCCCGGAGGACGAAAAAGAGGCAGCAAAAGTCCGGCGAAATGCCCCTCGATATTGGCTATCTCCAAGTCGGAAGCTTCACCGGAGGTCATTTGGGGGTCCGTATTTGTAGTGCCTGCACCCCAGCCTGATTGAAGGCCTACTAGCTGAGCTCTATGAGAGCCTCTACGGCAGCCACGTCGGTGGGCGATCTTTGGCCTACCGGGCAATGACTTAGGGATTTTGGTGGCCGCAGATGCAAAAGGACGCCCTTAAATATGCACGAAGGTGTGAACAGTGCCAAACACACGCGCCAATGATCCATCAACCTACGGGGAACCTGAACCCCGTCAGCAGTCCATGGCCCTTCGCCCAGTGGGGATTAGACATAATCGGGCCCTTTCCCCGATCAACCGGGAACCGAAGATTCGTATTAGTCGCGGTGGATTATTTCACTAAATGGGCGGAAGCGGAAGCACTGGCCAATATCCGGGACGTAGACGTCAAAAAGTTTATATGGAAGAACATCGTAACTAGGTTCGGGGCACCAGAGGCGTTCATTTCTGACAACGAACTGCAATTCGACAGCAGGGCCTTCCGTGAATTCTGCGAAAATCTCGAAATTCAAAATCGGTACTCTACCCTGGCATACCCACAAAGCAATGGCCAAGTCGAGGCTACGAATAAGGCTATCGTCAACGGGTTGAAAAGGAGGTTGGACGGAGCCAAGGGCAGATGGGCTGAGGAGTTGCCTAGTGTCCTGTGGGCCTATCGGACAACTCTGAGGAGATCTACGAGGGAAACACCTTTTTCACTGGCCTATGGGGCAGAAGCCGTCATTCCTGCCGAGATAAACTTGTGTAGCAACCGGGTAGCTGAATTTACGGTGACCGAGAATGACGAGTTAATGATAAATAAACTAGACTTATTGGAAGAGCGCAGAGAATCGACGGCAATTCGGTTGGTGCAGTACCAGCAAAAGCTCGCCCGGAGGTACGACAGGAACGTGAGGAAAAGAGAATTCGCCGCCGGAGATCTAGTCCTGTGAAAAGCCGTGGGGAATGCTCAGGACCGTAATACGGGGAAGCTGGCCTCGGCATGGGAAGGACCGTACCGAGTAATGGCCATTACTGGTGCAGGTGCCTACTATTTGGAAGATCTGGGCGAGGAACAGCTACCCCACCTGTGGAATGTATGTAATCTTAAGAAGTTTTACCACTAATCCGTCACGGTTGGACGATGTAATCTAGAGAAGTCAGCACATGTCAATACAATGTCTGTCCGTACTTCTGCATGACACTGCGTTCTTTTTATCCTTTTTTCATTGATAAGCATGAATACCGTAATGGAGGGCAAGTCACAATTTTTCTAAGGACAGAAGCCTAACCTCAGTTCGATCCTATCACCGGGTAGGTGGAAATCTTAACACTAAGGACAGAAGCCTAACCTCGGTTCTATCTTATCACCGGGTAGATGGAAACCTTAACACTATCTAAGGACAGAAGCCTAACCTCGGTTCGATCCTATCATCAGACAGGTGGAAACCTTAACACTATCTAAGGACAGAAGCCTAACCTCGGTTCGATCCTATCACCGGGCAGGTGGAAACCTTAACACTTTCTAAGGACAGAAGCCTAACCTCAGTTCGATCCTATCGATCCTATCACTAGGCAGGTGGAAACCTTAACACTAAGGATAGAAGCCTAACCTCGGTTCGATCCTATCACCGGGTAGGTGAAAACCTTAACACTTTCTAAGGACAGAAGCCTAACCTCGGTTCGATCCTATCACCGGGCAGGTGGAAACCTTAACACTATCTAAGGACAGAAGCCTAACCTCGGTTCGATTCTATCACCGAGCAGGTGGAAACCTTAACACTATCTAAGGATAGAAACCTAACCTCGATTCAATCTTATCACCGGGCAGGTGGAAACCTTAACACTATTTTCCTAAAAGACAGAAACTTGACCCTGGTTCGATCCCACCACCGGGCAGGTGAAAACCTTAACACTAAATTTCTAAATGCCAGACATGTGTTGGCTCGATCACCATTTTCTGAATGCAAGAGGCCGACCTTGGTTCCTTGCATCCCATCCTGCAGAAGGCTTCTGCCTAAACCCCCCCCCCCCCCGATGGCCTAATTACCCCTACATGTCTAAACCCGCGCAGGGTGCGAACACTCTCTCGGAACTGATCATGGTCATACGCAAACATAGTAATTACCGATCATTCTCGAGTGCATGAAATAGACGTGAAAGGAAAAATGAAACACATGCATCCAAATCATCATAATAAAAAGATTTAAACCAAACAATAAGAGTTGAAACGGTTGTAACAGCAGGGTAAATGTCTAGTCGCCACAGCCCGGCGACCTAGGCCCTTATTGAAATAAGACAAAGCAAAAACCAAAAGAAGTTTAAAAAAAAAAAAAATGAAGTTCCATCTGTATCGCATCCTCACACGTTCGGGTTGGTAGGGAGGGTCTGGGCTTGTCCGGGCTCCTCTTCGGCAAGTTGGGAGGGGAGGGGAGTCTCATTCGGCGCACCAACATCTCCAGCAGAGGCGTTGCTCATGGCTTCTAGGTCCACCATCTCCACGTGAGTGTCAATCGCCTGCACAAGGTCCCTCAAACTCGGTGTATCCTCATCCTCAGCGCCTGTCTGGCTCTAAACGGGCTGAGGTTGGGCAGGATAGGGGACCCGCTTAGGGTCCCACAGAGAGGAATCCTCTAGCACCCCCGCAGCATGGAGCGCGGCCATCCAGCTCTCACCAAAGCCGTGCTGACGGGCCTGTTGGACGATAGGTTCCACCGAGTTTTCTGCCTCCGTGAAACCCTCGTTATACCACTTTTCCTCATAAGTCTCGAGAGCGTCCTTCAAGGAAGTAAGCTGGTCGGCCTGTGCCAAGTTCAGGCTATTCGCCTTTGCCAGTTCAAGCTCTGTTTCCTCCAACTTAGTCGTCAGTTCCCCCAACTTGCTCTTCGCGGACGGCCGGGCTTTCTCAACATCAACCGCCTTCCTCTCTGCAGCATTAACAGCCTCTAGCCACTCCTCAGCCAATATCTCTGCGTCAGCCCTCAGCCCTAGTGCCCACTCAGTGGCCTCGGCCCCTTCCCTCACCCTCCCGCCCACGATGGAAGTGAGTTGTGCCGCCTACAAGCATAACGAAAGCAAGGTGTTAAAAGCAAAGATTTTCTTGGCAAGGTCCCACACATAATCAAATGTGGTAAAAAGTTAAAAACCTTACCGCGACGGTGTGCCATTGTAGCCGCCGGGCAAGTGACTCATCGTCCCCATCGGAGTAGATGTGCATGTCCTCAGGTAGGAAGAGGCCTTGGGCCAGGCTCTGAGCCACCCGCCCCTCATCGCCCTTATTCCATCTCCACACGCAGGCCGTCTCGGGCAATGGCCCCCCACCGAGGGTGAAGGTATGCCTCCAGCCGCCCTCATTGGGAGGAGAGAGCGCCTCCATGGCCTCTGCCTAGATAGGAGTAACGACCCGCGGCTCCCAGATAGTAACCCCTCCCCTTGGGTAGATTGGGGACCTTGGCGGCACATTGCCGGGAGCATCTGTTTCCTTCTCGACAGCTCTTTTCCTTTTTCGAGCTTCACCGGTAAGCTGAGGGGCCGGGCTCCTCACTGGGGATGGTGATGGGTTGGACTAGCCGGCGTTGGGAATGAACCGAGAGAGGGTCATCACTCTCTTCTTCACCATCTTCTCTCGCTGGCCGAGGAAGGCGGAGACCGGATCAGGGGCTCTTTCCTCGGCTGCCGGTGGGTCGTTTCGTTGCTGTTCGATGGCCTCGTGTCTCTTCCGGCTTTGAGATACCCGCTCGGCAGTCTCGTCCCTAATTGGCGGGATGTCGTCTGCGGTTGTGTAGCAGGGACCTAGGTCTCGAGCCTCACCCACCGTGAGCGAAGGAGGAAGGAACTACCTATGCTGAACGTCGATATACAACACGAGGGGGCTGTCGACCAAGAGCGCCTGCCCAAAAGACTGCCACGTGGTATACACGGGGTTTACTCCGAGGATCAGATGAGACGCTCGGAGTTGCCCGTCGTCGTGCACAAAGATTTCCGACCTGAGAATGAAGTTCAAATCTCGCTCGTGGACGACCCTGATGTCCGGCAAGAACCGCTTCGATTCTACAGTTAGCCCAAAGAGACGATGCTTAGTTAAACACAACAAGAAAACGTGAATCTGAAATGATTAAAAAGTCTAGGTACCGACCAACGTCACGAGGCGTGTGCGGGAAGTGTAGATCCCCGGTAAGCCAATTGCCACTCACCCGGACGAACTCCCCGGTGAAATTCCTATTTGAGTCCGCCAAGCAGGATATCAGTCGGACTCGGGTGTCCCTAGTCTTTAGATAGTAGCCCTTCAAAAAATTCCCTCACAATTTATACATGAAGTTAATGTCGTGATGGTTTAGGTGTAGCCCGAACAACTGGTTCAGACGGCTGACACAACTAACGACCCTATAAAAGTTAGGAGGGAGCTGGTCAGGGCACAGGCTGTAAAACCCTAGGGTGGTCACAATGAGGGGGTCTAAGGGGAACCTAACGCCTCCCTCCAATATGGACATCAGCGGAACGAAGATGACGTTCCGACTGACTGCCCTCCTTACAGAACGCAATGTCCACGTCCTTAGGGACACCAAAGGTCCTTCTAAAATTGGCCAAGGCTGTCCCAGGGGTCAGAATGTGGGAGAAACCCATTTCTAGAGGTATAAAATAGAAAGGAAGCGGAAAAAGAGGAGAAAGAAGTAAAACGCACTTACTTGAAACTCTAAGAGACGAAGAACTAGAGAGGTTTTTTCGCACAGAGAATGCTCGGCAGAGAAAATGTGGAGAGGATGCGTAAAAAGTGAAATGAGAGCTTGAGAAAAGGATTATATAGGTGCAGGGGCATTTAATGAAGGGAGAGGCGGGAAAAAGAAACCCCCCAATCTCTACCCGCCAGGCTTTTTCTTGGGAGAATCGCTTACATGTGCGCTCACGGATTTCGAGCCGTCGGTCTGTTACCACCAAACGGTTCGCCGACCAAAGGCTCATGATTACGGAAATGACCACCTGCCGCAGAACTTTCTTTTGCAAAATCCTCAGTAGTCACTGACCGCACGCACAAAGAGTAACAGGAAATTTCACCAACTCCTTACCTCGAAGACCTTGATTCATCACCGAGCACCGTGCATGAATCAAGGGGGGGCTATTGTACGGGCATCATCCCCTTGGGCCATCCACCCGCGGGCCCACAAGAGTAGCTGCCCATACTGGCCATAACCCAGGCTCGTTTACCCCTGGGCCCACGAGAACGATCGTCCCCTTCTGGGCCCCGACACTGATCAGTCTAAGGGGCTTTACTCCGGACCGACCTAGCATGTATCAAGCATCCCAAAGGCCAAAGCGAAGCCACCTGAGATATGGTCAATAGCGGCAGACCGCGTATCGTATGCGCCTCATGCCTGGGGTTCCGCCGGGCTGACCGACCACCAACCGAGGTTGCCATGTCAGGCCATGCCACTCACTTCGAGAGCCTTTCTGCCGAGAAACGGACGTGGCAATGGAATCAAGTTCCGATGCCACCATTGTTCTCTTTACGCTCATAACTACTCACCACTTAGAGAGGATGACATTGGACCTCTCCATCCACTAAACCAGAAAATGACCACAGCAATCTAGCAAGCTATGGCTATAAATAGGGAAAGGGGTATCAGAAGCAAGGGAGGTCGCGAGGGAGAAAGAGAAAAAGAGAAGGGAGAAGAAGGAGAAGGAAAAAGGAGATAGGAACACTTGGGCAGTCAAGCAAGGAATCACCCCATTGCAGGAAACACTAAAAGCCCACCATACAAATAGATTGTGAGCCTAATTTATCTCTCAGGCCCAGTCGCTGTTTTTGGGTGCGCACAATTTAAATTCTTCCTTCCAAATATTAAATTATCAAAAAAATCAAGGTGTTTGACTGATTGGTAGTGCTTGGCATTAGTCTAATTCTTATAAGTAGTTTTTGTTTTCTATGTTTTTTATTCTTTATTCTTTTTTGGCGAAAACCACATTTTAGTCCCTACATTTTCACACGATTCCCATTTTGGTCCCTACATTTTTTTTTCACCACTTTTAGTCCCTAAAATCAAAAATGTGATCTCGTTTTCGTCCCTACCGTCAGTGCCCTAACAGAAAAATCCTAGGTGGCAGACGGAACACACGTGGCGCTGATGTGGCACTGATGTGGCAATTAAATATTATTAAAAATATGCCACGTCAGCATTTTTAATTTTCTTAAAGCCACGTCAGATATTTTTTATAAAAAAATTAAAGTTAAAGAAAAATTTTAAATCAAATTAATTTAAAATTTTAATTAAAACCAGATTTAATTACAGAAGAAAAAACACATATAGGTAAGAAAGAACATGAACTCAAATCCGGGTAAGAAAGATCACAAACAAAAACACATACAGAAGAAAAAAAATGGGTCACACTTCAAAAAAACTCTCTCTCTCTCTCTCTCTCTCACAACCAAAAACACCCCAAAACAACAAAGTCCACAGATTTTTTTGAAAACAAAAAAGAACCAAGTTTGGTGTTTCGGTGGTGGCGTTTTGGTGGTGGAGTTGAATCGGTGGCCAGGTTTGGGTTTGTGGGTTTGGGTTTGCCGGTGGGTGCGTGTGGGTTTTTGGTTCGTCGGTGGGTGCGTGTGGGTTTGTGGTTCGTCGGTGGGTGCGTGTGGGTTTGTGGTTCGCCGGTGGGTGCGTGTGGGTTTGTGGGTTCGTCGGTGGGTTCGTCGGTGTGTGTGGGTTTGTGGGTTCGTCGGTGCGTGTGGGTTTGTGTGTGTGGGTTTGTGGGTTCGTCGGTGCCTGTGGGTTTGTGGGTTCGTCGGTGCGTGTGGGTTTATATTTGGGTTTGTGGGTTCGTGGTTCGCCGGTGGGTTTGTGTTTTTGTGGTTTGCTGGTGGGTGACCATGATTCAGATCCTCTCCACCTTCGATCGGGACGCATCGGGATGCCAAGCCCTCCTCCTCTCCACCTCCGATCTAGGTTAGCGCCACCGCCTCGCGGCGTTGGTGGAGCTGGGGACTCGTTTGTGGGTTTGTGGTTCGCTGGTGGGGGCATGGCCGTGAATTGTGACCCATTTTTTTCTTCTGTGTTTTTGTTCTTACCTGGGTTTAAGTTCATGCGAAGAACATGATGTGAAGAACATGAATATTAACAAAATAATATTTTAATTAAAATTTTAAATTAATTTGATTTAAAATTTTTCTTTAACTTTAATTTTTTTATAAAAAATATCTGACGTGGCTTTAAGAAAATTAAAAATGCTGACGTGGCATATTTTTTAATAATATTTAATTGCCACATCAGTGCCACATCAGCGCCACGTGTGTTCTGTCTGCCACCTAGGATTTTTCTGTTAAGGCATTGACGGTAGGGACGAAAACGAGATCACATTTTTTATTTTAGGGACTAAAAGTGGTGAAAAAAAAAATGTAAGGACCAAAATGGGAATCGTGTGAAAATGTAAGGACTAAAATGTGGTTTTCGCCTTCTTTTTTATAGAAAAGGAAAAGTGGAAATAGTGAGGTGAGATTATTATAGACATCACAAATGTGCTTGGGATATCATTTGAATCCTAGGAGGTGGCTTTACTCTTAGACTAAAAATAATATTATAAATTTTTAGTTCTCAAATAATCTTTTACTTTTTATATAAATAATAACCCAAAATGGTATGGCAGAACAATCCGGTACCGTACCGAAGTATTTCATTGGATAAATCAAAACGGTACATTTTTGGGACAGAGGATATCAAAACGGTGCACTTTGGAGAGAAGAGAGAGAAGAAGAGAACCCCAAACGCAATGCAAAGCTTTGGCCTCGGCGGTTTGGGAATCTTGCTCATTCACTCACAAGCCACAGCGGAGGTCTTCTTCTGAAACGGACTCTATACAGTAGGTGAGTTTTTCTTCCAGTACCGCTTTTATGACATGTTGAATTTTCTCTATGAAGCTATTCACCATGGGAGTTGTTGTACTGTTGAAACCCACATAGCGTTATTATTATCATCTGGCAGACTAAGATACATTTCAAGCGCTTCAACTTCAAATCAACACTCATTCACTGTCTCATACCTCATAAACTCATGTGGGTTCTCACCAGAAGCAGCTCTATCAGCCTCCAAATATGTTAATTTTGAAAACCCACATAAAGCAGACTTGGTCATTAGCTTTTTCAAGCACCATGGTTTCTCACAAACCCAAATCTCAAACGCCATCAGAGAACACCCAAGAGTGCTGGTATCAGATCCTCACAAGACCCTTTTGCCCAAATTGGAGTTTTTCCACTCCAAGGGCCTTACAACCTCTGACATTGCCAAAGTCTTATCTAGAAATTCACGAATATTTAAACGTAGCTTGAAAAAGCAAATAATCCCTTCTTTTGTTTTCCTTAAGAATTTGCTTGGAACTGATGGGAAGACTATTATTGCCGTCAAACGTTTTCCGGGTATTCTCATGGTTAAACTCAACACTCATGTGGTTCCTAATATCAATCTTCTGCGAGAAAATGGAGTTCCTGAATCAAATATAGGTTCCTCAATTAAAAAATTTCCTAGAATTATTACGACAGGTGCTATTCGATTTAAAGCGATTGTAGAGGAAGTCAAGGAAATGGGATTCAATCCTTTGAGGTTGAGTTTTATTTTGGCTATTTTTGCAATGGGGGGAATGAATAAATCCACATGGGAGAGGAAGGTCAATGCTTTTAAGAGGTGGGGTTTGTCTGAGGAAGAGATTCTTGTAGCATTTGGAAGGAGCCCGCATTGTATTACAGCATCTGAGGATAAGATTATGCGGGTGATGGATTTTTTGGTCAACCAAATGGGCTTGGAGGCTTCCCTTATTGTCAAGCGCCCACAACTCCTTACTCTTAGCTTGGAGAAGCGACTTATTCCAAGGGCTTCGGTTATTCAAGTTTTGCAATCGAAAAGTTTGGTTAAGAAATTGTTTTACTTGCCTGCTGTGTTTGAGTATGCAGAGGAGTTGTTTCTACAGAAGTTTGTGATGCCTTATGAGAAGGAAGCTTCTGAACTGTTGCAGTTATACAAGGAAAGATTGGTTTTTCCAGAATGACTACAGAATAGGATATGTATCAAATAAGGAGTGATATGAAGTAGTTATGCTGTTATAGCCCACATTAAGGATCAAGTTTCCCTTGTTTTGAGTTATTTTATCCATTAGAATCCGTTAATATTAATCTTGTTTTAGTTTGAGTCCAGAGTGCCACTAATTAAAATTCCAATATCTTGCTAAACCTCAGGTCCTTTTTCACTGTTCACCTGTGCTTAAAGAATAGAATCATTCCATGGTCTTATGTTATTCAATTTCTGTTATTAAGACTTTTGGTCAAGAGGAGAGTGACTTGTTTGTTTGAGAATCCTGAAAACTTATTCTTGTATAAACTCACAAATTATTTGGAGCAAACTTCTTACCTATTGAATCTATAAAGTGAAATTGGATCTCTCAAGCTAACCAAGCAATTACTTGTTTCCACTGCACTCTCTGGTATTGAACTTACTTCAAATCAGGTCCAAGGTTGCAGCTGATCCAATCCAAACTGTTGCCAAGTGTTTGGTGCTTGGTGCTTGGTGCTTGTTTCACTGACCTTGGAGAAGAGAACCATCTTAAGGGCGTTTGTTATGCAATTTCTGCCAACGAGAGGTTTGGTTGGGCTCTATTTTTTTGTTTTTTTTTTTTAATTAAAAAGAGCTGATGTATCTTTTTGAGGATCCTGCAAAGTTATTTCTGCAGAGTCGTAAAATGGGTGACGCACGATGGGACTTAAACTTTTCTTATTTTGTTGGTACACCATATTTTGCAGCACCTTTAGATTCATTGTAATTTGCATATTACTTGTTTGATAGATTATGGAGAAAATTGTTTGCTTATGATATGTTTTAGACTGACTTTTTTGTTCTGAGTTTACCAAGAATTATTTTAGAATCTTCATGAGGGGAATCAAGTTGTTTATTGAGCAATTGTAGCTCAGTTCAAGAAAATGTTTATTTACTTTTTTTTTTTTTTATTAGAAACAAGTCAAGCCGAAGAATAAGTTTAAACTCGACTATTAAACAAAAATAGATTAAAAATTATATGTCGTTTTGAACATGTTCGTGAGTATGAGGCTCAATTTAAATAGATATAATATTATTATAAGTGTTCATGTTTAAAAATATATTAATTTGGACTTAGTATTAGATTGTGTAAGTTTGTAAATAAAATTCTCATATTATTCATAATTTATCAATAATATAGATAGTTCATTTCATTGTAAAGATTATATATAGTTTTTAACAATACAAGTAGGTGAATCTAATTTTTGTAAATTCTTAAATGGCAATCAATCTATCTAATAATTCAAATAATATGACTTATTAATTACTATACTTTTGTTATTAATTATTATCATATATTTGTGAAAGAGTAAAAAACTTTAGTAATCAATTTTGTGCAGGAGTGCCATATTTCTAATCAATTTTTTATAATATAAATCTTAGAAAACTGATATCAAAATTTCATAATACTTAAATAATTAATGAACCACTTAAAATAATTTATATGAAAAATATGTTTATTTATCGTATTATTAATCTTTTTAATTACATAGAATAAATACTACAATATTGGTTATATATATATATATAATATATCACTAAAAGAAGTTAAGAAATCTAAATGGTTAGGACTAATTTTAGTAAATTCACAAATATTTAATTTTTTTTTAATGGCTTTTGTGTCAATTTTTGTCAAATTGAGTGTTTGGATTGATGAAAACTGAGTTATATAACTTAGTTTTCATCACCCAAAACCCAAAATATGTGTGACCAATGCAAGAAATGGTTGTTTGGCATAATTTTTGAGTCATGTTCTCATTACTCAAAACTTTTTTTTTTTTAGTGATGAAATTAAGAACAAGATTTGGAGTTTCCAAATCATAAATTTTGAGTTTTAGTGGCAAAAGTGTTATTATGGTGTATTAGTGGGGCCCAATGGTGGTGTGTTGTTAGCAAAAGAAATAATTATCTAAATTCTTCTAATATAAATAATTTTTTTTGATAAGTCTAATATAAATAGTTGAAGTAAATAATTAATATATATAGTTACTTCATTAGTTAATTCTCAATCGGTTTTTTTTTTAGGCGGGGATTGAATTCTAAATTTCTTATTCAAGTATCAGAAACTTTATTAGTTGAGTTAATTGAAACCAACTATTGATGTGTAAACCTAAATAAAGAAATCTAAAAAAATCCGCTACATGGTTGAACTTCATGTTCTCTCCTATGAGATTTCTATGATATAATACATTTAAGAGCAAATTACAACTTATCCATTTGTGGTTTGACCGAAATTTAAGTTGCCTATCCATAATTTGAAATTTGATACTTTGCCCATCTGAGGTTTGACCAAAATTTATATTGCCTACATGTGATTTGAAATCTTATGATACAATTGTCCTCTTAGATTATTTTTTATCTTATTTGTTCTTGTAATTTATATATATATATATATATATATATATATTTGTGTTTTTGTAGAAGAGACATAAAAGTGAAACAAAATTACATATTTAGCTCTGTTTTTAACAGAGGTGAGTTACGAAATTCTAACTGGACTACCCTCAAGTAGGTAAAGTGTCAAATTTCAATCCACATATAGGTAACTAAAAATTTTGGTCAAACCACTGGTAGGTAAGTTGTCCAGATTTAAAAATAAATAAATAAAGGGTCATGCTAACGAATGCCCTTAGGACATTGGTTAATAATCTATTTTAAGAAAGTTTTGACACCATTTTTATAGAAAATGAAAAAAGTTGTCAAAACTTTAATTGCTTTTATTTTTTTTTTCCTCATAAAAACTTTCTTTAAATGGATTATTAACCAATGCCCATAGGGCATTTGTTAGCATTTCGCATAAATAAACAAACAAAACAAAATAAAAAGACAAAAACTCCCTGGGCAATTTACCCCACTAGGGTTTTGGATTTTCAAGTTTTGTTATCAAGAGGTTTGGTAAAGAAGGATTTTAAAATGTATACGTGTTTTGTTTGTTCTGAAAAGACATTTATGCAAAAGTTTGTTATGCCTCATGGGGAAGCTTCTAATCTGTTGAAGCTATAGGGGGGAAAATTGGATTCTTCTAAATAAGAAGTGAATAGCTTGTTGGATTACTTGCTTTAGTTGAGCTCCAAGATTGAAATTAATCCATATTTTTTTATTGGAAATGTGAGTTCTCTTTAATTTGTTTAACCATTGAAACTCGGGTTCCAAAATGCAATGCATAATCATCTGCTAGGCTATTGTGATCTGTTCTTGCTTTATACATGGGCATAAGTCTACAACTAGTTCCATTGCTAAACTTTTGTAATTAGAATATGATTTATCTGTGGAACTTTTGTCACTGAAATTTGATTTCTTTCATCTTGTTGCCATAAAAAGGACATCTAGCTCTACCTATCAGAATAAAAAAAAAAAAAAAAAAGGGGCATCTAGCTCTGCGTGATCTTTCTATGCATGTGTTACTTGATGGTGTTGCAGTGTTGGTGCATGCAATTTTGAGACTGTGATATTGCTAGTTCAAGTTAGTTATACTGATTATATATTGATACCATGGTGAAGTCTCACATATTGTGTGCATTCCAACATATATAACAATATTCTGTTTAGCATGTTTGTGAGCAAAGTCTCTCAAGATTTGCAGAATCTTTACGTTGTTTTGATTTGCAAAGCTCTTCTATGTCACCTATCTGGAATGCACTGCATGTTCAGATGGCTACAAGAAAGAGCAGCACAAAGTACATGCATTTCTTTTGTTCTACAGAAGAATATAATTGGAAAAATCCTTGCTTTCTAAACTGTTCATCTTAATGGCTTGAGTCGAATTCATGTCAACCAAGTGGACAAATCTAGCTACCAGCTTTCTTGTAAGTTGGGAGAGGGATTTTAATTTGCATTTGCAAGTCACTTAATATATCATGAGGCCTAGTTGGACCATGTTCTGCCATCACATCTTACTTTGACTTTCAATTGGACAGTTGTTATTTTAACTCTCTTAGCAGGTTCTGTGCAACTAGCAAGTTGGCATTTTGCCCTTTAATTAAATTTCAACCCTATTTTTTATTTACAGCTAGATTTTATTATGAGTGAAAAATTCTGCACAATTGAGATCCTTTTAGAACAATACTTTGTGTTCTACTTGAAAAAAATGGACTTGTATCAAGTTTGACATGCCAAGCAACCTGTAATAGTATGAAATGAACTAGTAGGGGAGTCTATGGTTGTGGCTAAAGCCCACAGCTCAGAGAAGAGAGTGATTTTAAGGGCTTTGGTCTTATCCTAATTCTGGTATCAAATGCTTTAGTAATAGAGATTTCAGTATGACTACTATGTTAGAGGGTCATGAAGACCTCTTCTTGTTCAAGTTTGTGAACTATTAAATAGGAAGTCTCCTATCTGCAGAATGTATACAGATAAAACTTGGATATTACAAAAGTGGGAGCTGGTTAAGAGGATGTGCATCATGCAGCAAATGCATAATGATTACACAGTGTACCCCAATCTGTTTGCATTTCCGTATTTGTTACTGAAAATCCCTTTGATTTTTTCATCCTCTACTTGCTTTAGTCCAAGTCTGAGTGCAGCTGAGAGAGAGAAGACTTACAGCTGTTAACACAAAGTGTGACACTAGTCATTTATAACGCAATCCAGAAGTAGTTTAGGTGAAAACAAAATGGTGAATTATGAGTTGTTCAGATAAGAATTATTGCTAATAAATTTACCGTGTATAGAAACAGTGATATGTGTGCTTGAGCAAGTGATATATATCCCGCTAGTTGTTTCTAAGAAAAATAAGGTGCTAACTTGGATCCAGACAATTATTAAAGAGGAGGAGAGCCTTGGGTGCGGCCGTTATAATTGTCAAATCATGGATCCAATTGTTTTACGTTGCTCATATTGTGTAATTTTATGTAGTTACTCTTGTAGAAGCTCAGTGATGTATTGTTTGTTCAGTTTGTCTCTCTTTTCTATTTTGTTGGTAACTTACACTGGCATTTGGTGGGTCACAACATCACCTTCGATCTTAATCTTTTAAGAGAAGGAGATACCGTTTGAGTAAAAGTAATTGTATCACGCTCCTATTTTGTATGGCATATGCTTTGAGGTCTTGTATATGGAGTGCAATCCTTTCTATAAGACAGAATTTTGTTTTCTCATGTTTGTGAGTGAACCCCCTTAGAATTGTAACATCTCCTTTGATTTATGGAGCTTCTATACGGTGCTAGTTGGGCCAAATAGTTCTTCCCTAATATTGCTGCTATTTGGATTGCTCAAAATGTGAGGTTCATCCCTTTGTGTGTACGCATGTCCATGTCATGCTTTTTTTGTTTCTCTTTGTTGGGGTGGTGAGAGGGGGAGAAATGCAGGTAACTATCTCATTTGATTAAGGAAAATAACTCTTACACGCACATTTTAAACTGAAATCGTAAAGTGACTTAAAGTCATAATTTCAGTTTAAAACGCTTGTGTGTAATAAACATAACTCATTGATTAATAACTGCACCTAAATCCAATTTATGAAACCAAAGCACAAATATACATGGTGGTAATATTGAGTCAATTGGCTCGTTAAGTCTCAAAAACCTATCACTGGCTTGGTGGAAATCAGGAGGAGGGAGCAAAACTCTCTGAATTGGGCCATGAATAGACAAGATCCACAAGACCTATGATTGACCCAACAAATTTTTTACCAAAGGTTTGTTGAAATTTGAAATGATAGACCCAATACCTAACTCACTACAAGATGGGACACAAATAATCTCTTGCACCCTCAAGAGCTGAAGTGGATGTCGAGATATTAAGGAATACCAAATATCTAGAAGGGATGGGGTCTAATCTTCTCATTCTTTACCAAAGGTCTGTTGAAATCACAGACAATTGGCTAAGAGTTTTGTACCTCAATTGACATTTTATAGTGTTAGTAACAAAAACGTTCAAAATTTAAATTCTTCCTTCCAAATATCAAATTATCAAAAAAATCAAAGTGCTTGACTGATCGGTAGTGCTTGGCGTTAGACTAAATTTTATAAGTAGTTTTTGTTTTCTATTTTTTTTTTAAATTCTTTTTTTCTTTTTTAAAGAAAGGGAAATAGTGAGATTCAACTTTTACACGTCACAAATGTGCTTGGGATATCATTTAAATCCTAGGAGGTGTCTTTACTCTTAGGCTAAAAATTATATTATACATTTTTAATTCTCAAATAATCTTTTATTTTTTTATATAATAAAAATAATAATAAACCAAAATGGTATAGCAAAACAATTGGATTTTTTTTTAAATAACTTTAAAATCTAAACTATATTATTATTTAGTCAAGGTTTGAAACTATTTTGATTTCTAATAAATCGAGTCCAGATGACTCGATTTTGGGCTTATAAATCGAGTATAATGTACTCGATTTCCTCATCGTGGCACTAGCTGAGGTGGACTAAGAGTTCACGTAGATATCAAAATCGAGTGGTTTGGAGTCATTTTAAGAACTTGAGTCTATTGGACTCAATTTCTGTTCAGCCCTCCACATGTCCCAAATCACTTAAAATCACAGATCACTCTCAGCAAAACACTCTCAAATAGCACCTCTCTCAAAACACTCTCATAGATCCCTAAAATTCACTCACTCAGTCTCACACTGTCACTCTATCACTCTCAAATTCAAACACTCACTCAGTCTCACACCGTCTCTCACTCTCACTCTCACTCTCAAAACACCCAGACGCTCAAGCCCACTCAAGCACGAGACCTGTCCTCTCTCTCTCTCTCTCTCTCTCATCGGTAGCTCGGCCTCAACGGTGGCTCATTTTGTCGTCGTTGGCTTCTCTCCTCATCGGACTCTCCCTTTATATTGACCATTTCTCTGACCCACCATCTCTGCGAGCCCAGCATCTTTTTGAGCCTCGTTGGGTCATTCACCATCTCTCTCTCACTCTCAGGTAATTGATTCTATCATTAAGTTCCTTGCTTTTGTTTTGTTTTGCTTTTTTTTTAAAAAAAAAAAAAGGGTTTTGTACAAATCACTCAAATTCAAACACTCGCACCGTCTCACCTTCAATCTCACTCTTCCCTCTCACTCTCACTCTAACAAAGTGATAATTTTTATTCTTTATAAGACAAAGTCCTCTGATAATTATTTTTTGTGCTTTTGTAACGGTTATGCCATGGTTTGATTTGTTTTTTTATTAGTGATTATGACCCATATGATTGTTTGTTGTTTGTTAATTTATTTTAATTGATCCTCGAATATCAGTTTGAAACTTGAAATTAATGTACTTATTTTGATTGAGTTATTAATACGAGTTATCAATAAAATGAAAAGGTAAGAAAAATTATGTAAGAAAAAAACTGAGTAAGAGATAATTAAAAAAAGAAAAATGGTAGACCAAAAAATTTAGATGTTGTTGAACTATAACCCAATTGAAAATTATATTTACAAACTTTGGTGATCAATTTATTTGGTTGTTTTGAAATTCTGCTATTTAAAAGAAGTGGCTTTTGAAATTCCGATAACAATGGGTCAAGCTTTATTAACAAAGTCTCAAAAAAAAGAAAAACTTCTCATAGGAGCTTCTAATGATCTTTCAGCTGCAGAATAGAAAGTTCGATGAATTTCCTAGGCATTAAGTATGTATTATTAGCAGTCATTTTATGGAGAATTTCCTGGGATTGTAAGATTTGGTAAAATGAGGAAAGCTTCATTCTTCACAATCATGGTTTTGTTTACATTTTCCATGTGTACAACACATGTCAATAGGTGCTGGAAATTGTAGAGATGCCCGACAGTTAAAACTTATTAAACCTAATCTAATGCTAATAAACATAAAATTAAGACTTCCTGCTAACTGAAAAAGCCAACAGACTGCATTGATTAGATTGGACAAAAAAATTTCGTACCCTATTGTTAAGATGATTTGAAGTCAACCGATGAGCCTCTTGTATTCTGTCTCACTAAAAGTTGAAAGATACTGTATAAACAATAATAAAAGAGTTAACTGCTTCTAGTCTTGAATTAGTATTGAGATGACCACCTCATCCCCATCTCGATCGCCGCCTAGAGCTTGGGTTTGTTGCTTCATGTTACTGTTTATTACCTGTTTTGATCTCACTGGGTTTATTGCTTCATGATTTTGTTTTTGATCTCTCTGGTTGTTGTGGGTTCTATTTTGATATTGTGTTTCTGATTTTGTTTGAGGGAAATTGAGTGTTGTGAGACTCGAGTTGCTACAGGGAAATCGAGTCGAAAAAACTCGGGATGTTAGTTTGCTAATTACTTTGAAAACGAGTGTTAAAGAGTTGAGTTCACATTGAACTCAAGTTTGTGAGACACGAGTTGCTACAATGAAATCGAGTCTAAGAAACTCGAGATGTTAGTTTGCTAATTAGCTTGAAAACGTTGTTAACTAACACATATGTTTGAAGATGGGTGTTATATGCCAATTTTCTCTTTGCAATGTCACCTGAACTTACCTAGTAGTTTTAAGTTGATGTCTTCTATTTAGCTAGTTTTTCAATTCAATTGATTCTATCTTATTGACATAAATATTATCGCTTATGGAGCTTGTGTGTATTGTGGTATTTGGAGAAATATGTTTGGTTTTGTTTACATTTTATATAGCTCCCTCTAATATGGGGGGTATCTTTGATTAAGGATAATCCACAATCTTATCAAACATGTTGAATTACCAATCTAAGCCAAATGCACTTACGACTTACTTCATGAATTGCCATAATTTTGGAGTGATTGTTAGTTGGTTTTGATCAGAGTAATTCAAAGTAATTCAAACCCATAAAATTGACACCTTTGAATTACTTTATAGTTTCCTTTGAATTACTTTGTATACTTGGTTTTGATCACCAACCCCTTAACATAAAGCTTTGCTTTTACAGTTGTTGGTAGTATATTGAATTTTTATATGTATCTTTATTCCCTGTGGTTGATTGTCATACTTATTGTTTGTGCAAGAAATTAGGCTATACATTAAGATCCTTGCCAATTTATCTTGAACATGTGCTTATATTACTCTTGACTCCTTAAACTTCATATAGTATGGCTGCTGTTGTTGCTGAGGTGGTTAATGAGTTCGGTCCTGGTCCTGGTCCTGGTCCTGGTCCTGGTCCTAAGGATTGTTCGGTGTTAAGGTTTCTATAAGAACATAGATCATTTGCTGTTTAGGAAGGAAAAATTAAAACCGACGACCTACTGAATTTCTATATTCTCTTCTTATCCTTTTACATTACGTTGATTTTTTTTTTTCCTAAAATTTGAAGTTTGTCAATGCTATTACTAGCTTTGAATGCATAGTAATGCCCATTAGTTGGATTGAGTTAGATTGCTTATTTTCTTGCAAAATGGTCTCTTAATAATTATCTAGCTCTAGTATTTTCGTTTTAGGCTATACTCTTGATTTTGTTGATGTAATTCTTCTTGAGTAGAACTTTATTCTTGATATATAGCTTCTGTATTTTTGTTTTTTGTATAAAAAAAATAAGGAGACTACAAACGCTTCGTTAAATAAGTTGTCATAAACTCACTTCAATTCCAATTAAAGTTTATGGGATATTTTGTGAACAATAGCTACAATCATTTATACAAAGGTTATGGCAGATTACATCTCATCACCATGGTTCTATCATGTGCAAGATCCGAGGGTATTGAAATGTCGTGGTCATAATGAGGAGTTCCGAAAATGAAGCCCAATGGTGGATGATCGCATCCTCAACATTGTCAAGAGAATTGGATTAGAGGGGTTGTATAGGACCCCATCTAGAGGGATTGATCATAACTTGATAACAGCCTTTGTTAAGCGATGGCGGCCTGAAACCCACACCTTCCACTTGCCACATGGTGAGATGACGATCAAATTACAAAATGTGGAGGTTCTTTTAGGGATTCCAATCGATGGTGAGACAATTGTTGGAACTTATGACTTGACGTGGGCTTTTGAATGTCAACATATGCTTGGAATTGTTACTAATTCTGTGGTGCTTCAAGGGCAGAGGATCCAAATTAAGAAGCTACTTGAAAAAGTTGACCAAGGGTTGCCCGATGGTGCAGAAGAGGTTGCTGTGCATCAATATGCACGGTGTTATATTCTAACACTCCTAAAGGACACAATTTTCGCCGACAAGTCTGGCGATAGGGTGCATACAATGTGGTTGTAGATGTTGAGGTACCTTCACAATCTACCTCGGTACAGTTGGAGGAGCGCTTGCCTTGCATGGTTGTACAGAGAGTTATGCAGGGCAACTGACAGAGGTGCCAGTCAGATTGGTGGGGCCTTGATACTCGTTTAGTATTAGGCATGGTTTAGATTCCCTTTTTTGTGCCTAAGGATGGACTTCCCACCGGATGATGCATATTGCCCACCATTACCACTTTCTCCATTATCCATTAAATAAGTCTCTTCCTTGACCGATTCTCTCTATTGGAAATGAATCCATAATTTTAAACTATATGACACATTGAACTTAGCATTATTCAACTACTTAAGTTTTTGAACTTAGCATTAAAAAATAATTGAACTTAGCATTAGTCAAGTATTATTCTACAACTAAGGACGCTTTTGTAGTGTAGTAGTAGTAGTATTTCAAGGAAAAATAAACAATATGGATTTTTTAAGCTTCCATCAGCATACAATTCCTTTTTATTTTTATTACATTGCATAATTGGTAGATATTGATTCCCTTTTTCTTCATTGTAGGTTGGTTTGGATCGTGAGCACAAAGAATAGCCCGCCGAAATCTGTTTGATCCAGTACCGTCAGCTTCTAGATTCTATGTATCCCAACCAGGTACCCAAATTGTGTTTCTTATAATGTTTATGAATACCATATACTGTTATAACTGTAAAATATGTCAGTTGAAAATAATGGAACATTGCATAATGTGCTCTGATTTTTTTTTACTACATCAGGTGGTGTGGTAACCATATGAAGCTGAATTAGGCCACCTGCCTGCGTTCTATTTAACAGGATAGGACATGTGAAAGGCGATGGTGCTACTTGTATGTTTCTGTCTAGTAGAGCAACATACATCGGATCGTGTTCTTTGTCAGTTTGGGATGGTACAAGAAATTCCCCGAGATGTTGATACTGACAATGCTCTTTATAAGATAGACCTAAGGGGGAAGACTGAAGTGGATTGGAGGGACAAACATCTTGGCCATATCCAAGTATGGAATACGAGAGCACAATTACTATGCATAAGCAGATGTTGACACGTTATGTAGTTGGCAGTCCTAAACATAAGTAGATTACAACTATACTGAAGGAAGTGGATCGTCTTCACCGTCTAGCTACCTATCTTCCCTTGGAAGATGCCGATGGGGCAAATCCAGAAGTGCCAGAAGATAATGGACGACCAAGCACGAGCTTAACTCCTGCCAATCATAGCCATGGCCAGCGTGCTACACCCCATTAGGTAGTTAGTAGGCGAATTCCCCCTCCACTCCCACATGCTTTTCCTGCCCCAAAGTTCCCTCCACCCCCACATGCATCACCTGCCCCAAAGTTCCCTCCACCTCCACATGCATCTCCTTCCCTAGAGTTCCCTCCTCATACTGCTCCTACATTTCCTGACCTACAGATCCCTGTACCTACTGCACATGCATCTTCTCACCCCTAGATCACTTCACCCACCCCACGTACATTTTCTGACCCCGCTCATCTTTCCCTTACTCCACCATCCTTGATTTCAATGACACCCTTTCTGTTATGCACACTTAATCTCCCTCATACAGCATTGGTCATATAGACCATGTACCACCCCATAGTGACTCTATGTCATTCATGTCCACTCCTGGACTACATATATCTCCTATAACTACGAGCCTCACTCACATTTCGTCTGCTACACCATCCTTCCTCGTAGTTGTAGGATCTTCAGTTGTTGGGAGTCAAGAAAAACAGCCAACTGTGCATGTCAAGAATGAGCAAGTAGTTCGGTTACACTCACCCCCACAAGGTCGGCCTAAACGCACAAGAAAAGCACCTCATTGTGGGACAGGTCATCACATAGCAGGACACAAGGTTGGCCCCACGGTATGATTGGTCATTTACTAGCTTTGAATATTTTCGTGACTGCTGTTATGGTTGGTATTAGAATTCATTTAATCCATTGTTTCTTTGTAACTTTGTCTTTGCAGCAACATGAGGAGCTTGACCAAGGAGATGCAGTACCCCCTCCCCCACATACCAAACACTATACAAGACAACATAAGCATAAAATGCATTAAGGTCAGCATCCCATCTGCCTACAAATGGTGTTCAATTACTTTTTTGGTGTTCAATTACTTTTCAGTTTTAAAGTTGATTTTATATTTATTATGCTTGTATTATCAAAAAGTGTATACCTTTTTACTTGTGTTGAGGTTTAAGTTGCATCAATTGGCTAATTTCTTTAGTTTACTTAAATATTTGAATGCACATATAACTAAATCATAGATTTGCTTCTTTTGCTTAGCCTGTTTGAGTTGCTTCAATTGGGTTACAGTTGTGTTAAATGGCTTAGATGTCATATACACTTAAGCAAGCTGGGAATTTTGTTTGTTTGGCAACAAGTCTGCTACAGGCAGAAAGCAAAATTGTCTTCTTTGTTGCTATTTGATATAGCTAGGGGTATATCCCACTACTGCTATCAACAATTTGAACCATTTTAACATACTCTTAAAAGTCAATTCAATAACTTGTTGTATAGTTTAATTTTATGGAAACAGCCTTTCAAGTGAAAGTTAAATGTGTCTAAGTCTTTTATAGCGGGAAGGAAAGAAACTTGAAGAAATTGTTGTCCTCTTTTTAAGTTTTTGATATGCAATAATTTCATTGAAGAAAAAAAATTAATTACAAAGAAAATTACACTTGGGATAACATTTGAATGTCGAAATTTATTTTTCAAGTTCTGAGTTTAACTGTAGATATTGTTCTAAATGTCACAGGTTAAGCATAATCTTAATCTGAAGAAGGACATAAGGCCTTTCCACAAACTTTGGCTGACATATAATGTTGCTGGAGGTTTGATATTGAATTTAAACGAATCATTGCGTAGAGAGAAGAAAGTGTAGGTTTATTTATTTATTTTTTGTTTTGTTTCTTTATATATTTCTAAGGCTGTATTTTCTCTTAGTACACGGATGAAATGTTTATATAAGGAACTAGTAATCTGTAAATTTAAATTGATTGCTTATCGATTACTACTTAAGGATAACATATGGATATTACATGCTTATTACTTGCTGATTGGGTTTTGATGTCTACCTTTTTTACCATTTTGTAATTATCGTAATATATCTTTCTGTGATTACAGATATTTGCAGTATCTAGAATCCGCAATCCTCTTGCATATGCAACACATACATTCTTGCAAAAGCATGGATTCCTTTATGTTCACACTTCAGTTATCACCACTAGTGATTGTGAGGGTGCTGGTGAAATGTTTCAAGTTACAACTATGACTAGTCAAGCTAATAAGTTGGAAAAGGAATTGATCAAGAATCCTCCTCCATTATTAGCCGATACAGAAGCTGCTGAGCTTCTTGTCAAGGAGAAAGGACAAGTTGTTGCTCAACTAAAATCTAACAAAGTGAGAAAGGATGACATTCTTGCTTCCGTGGCTGAACTAAAAATAGCAAAAGAGAATCTGGCAAAGCTAGAGGAGAGATCAAAGCTTAAACCTGGTATTTTCATAAGGGACTGGAAGATTGACTACACCTAAGATTTCTTTGCCAACCAAGCATTTTTTACCGTCTCTAGCCAATTACGAGTTGAATCTTATGCATATGCTCTTAGTAGTGTCTATACGTCTGGGCTGACTTTTAGAGCTGAAATGTGAAAACACTCACACATCAAGGCATTTTGCAGAGTTTGGATGATGGAGCCTGAAATAGCATTTGTAGAACTCAAGGTATGTGAAATTTATATGTAGTATGCTCAATTGCTCATTGATATTTATCATGTTTGAGAAGGTTGATTAATGGACTTTGGAAGTTCAATTGAATGCTTCAAATGAATATGTGCATAGGTGTTTGCATGTGTGGAAGATCCTTGTATGGCCAGCTCCGTTTTAATAATTTAATAAATTAATTGTTGTTGAATGCATCAATCTTGACATGGCTTTGTCTAAGCAATGGAATTTCAAGATAAACCCCTTTGCTCATTTGTTTACACTGTTTTATCAGTAATTGTTACGTGTTGGGATTGCAATGCAAACCATTCTATTAAAATGCTTTGTTATGCAATAGGCTGTTAAGAAATCCATGAAAATATTATTTGAAATGTACTTGTTTTATCTATTTGAGGTGCACATATATTCATGTAGTGTGAAATATAGAGCCCGTTTGGATAGGCTATTTATAAATTCTTAACGTGTGTTTTAGAGAAAATGTGATCTGCCAAATCTTTTGGCTCCACAAAATCAGCACGTTTGCAACTTTGCATTTTCAAAATCCAAAATTTTCACGTTTGCAAAACACTATAAAGCTTTGCTTTTTCAGAAATGCAGATGGCTAACTGCTATTTTTTTTCCTTCAGAAAATCAAAATAGCGCCAATACAAATAACAGCTTTATCCCTTCCCCCATGTATATCTTCTCCTTTATTTTCTCATTCAGTCTATACTCCTCCATGTATATGTGCTACTCAATTCTCTTAGTCTCCATGGGCTCTAAATTCTCTGTTCCTACTTCTGCTTCTTTCTTCATCTTGCTTGCTAGGTAACAATTCTCCGTTCCTCTTCTGCTGAATTTATGTTATAGATTTGGGCTTTTTACTAGTGGGTTACATGATTGTTTAAATTTGAAATCAAAACTTTATAACTTATTTTGGTTGAGAGATTTATTGATATCGCTATTTTTGTTTCTTCATGGGTTGTGGATTTATTTGGGTTTGTGGCTGCTTTTGAGACCTGCCCATTTTGGGTTTTGATTATAATTATTGCTTTGTATTTGTAGACACATAGATATCATTGGAATAAAACCCTTGTGTGTTTGTTTTTAGTGGGTTGGGAATAAATGGATGAAGGAGTTTTCTTTATTATATTTCTCATTCAAGAATCATGATTGTGTTTATGGGCTATTTGAGAGTATTGAGTTTGTTTTCGTAGATACTACTAAGTTTTTACATGTTACTTACAAAAGCTTCTGTTCCGACTACTATGATTGTTTTTTTGTTGTGTACATGAGCTGTCATATCTCAATTTGACATCTTGATGTTGAAATTGGATACTAGATCAAAGTGGTTGTGTCTTATAGGAAGTTTAGCTTTTATTTAAGAGGTTAGACAAATTTGAGACTTAATTTGATTCTCTCTTTTTTATATTATTTTGTCCATAATGTTTTGTGCATTAATCTCAAGCTGAAGATCTGGTTTTATGTACTAGACTTAATGTCAAGTATTTTGGGGGCAGTGGCTATATGTGGTATAATCTTTGTGTGAGTGAAAATACAGGTACTTCAAAGACTATTAGGATGTGTATCTCAGTTAATAAAGTTGTTGTAGTAGTAAATTCTTCTTGAAGTGAACTTGCCATGTTTTTTAATGATGTGGTTTTCCTAATCCCACATAATAGCTTGGAAGAGTAAGCTCCCCTTAGCTTGGTTGGGCTCATAATGGCTCCCTAATTGGGTTGGCCTGGGCCTAATATCTAGCACAATTTATAACACTTGATATTGTGCTGGAAACTAGTGAAAGAGAGTATCCCATTATTGTGGGGTTTTTACTTTTTTTGGGGTTCAATTTCTTTCTAAGTATGTTACAACCCAATAAGTTTGATGGTGTTTGTGATGCACTATACTATGCTCGAAAATGTGCTTCATAATTGTTTGTTTATGAGACATCTTTCTATTAATGAAATGAGTCATAATTTTCATAGTTTTCAATTCACAAAGAGCATTCCAAACTTTAGAATTAATTTCAGATTGGATTAGCAATGTTTTGAAATTCTATCAATACACTCTGTTGCTTATAAGGTAAGCTAAGTTTTTGTTCATAGTGTTTTGGATTCAAAGAGTCCTGTTGCCTCACCTTGTTATTTTCACCATATTGGATTGTGTACAAGTATTAGAGAGAGAAAGCGAGAGAGGAAACATATTAATAATCACTATCCAAATTTTTAAAAGTTTGGTTACTAGGTTCTAGGAACCCGAATGGAAATCAAACCCCTAGGGTACCAACAAGGCATCTTTCCATTTCTTTGTGCCATATGAGTATCATTTGAGCTGGTTAGCGGAAGGTTGTATAGAGCGAAATTTTATTGTGGATTGGTAAATTACACATGCATCCAATAACCTACAACCTATGAACTCACTCTCTATCCCCTTTTTTATTGGAGAAGGGAGCACATTTGAGTTAAAACTTTTTGCTAATACGACTAACTGGAATTAAAAATTATTACAAATTTCTAGATGTTGCCTTTAAGCTTTCCATCATAATTGATGCGATTGATTGCATTTTGCATAATAGTTGAACTCCATTAGTTTTGTTTTTAGCATTTTGTGAGCCTTCTTTGTTTTGTTTTTAGCATTTCGTGAGCCTGCTCCATTTTGTTTGTTGAGTATTGAATTTAACACGAGATAAATAATTCTAGGTTTTTGTTGCAGATGCTATCACCAGCAGGAAGAAGTAGTGTGGACACAGCAACCAAGTATATCAACGCATTTTTGTTGTTACATACTTATACAGAGAGTTATTTTCAGTAGCTATTTCTCTAGAGTTATTTCTAGTTGCTTGCAATAGTAATATATTCTTGTGGTAAATTTTATTTAAAAAAAAAAAATGTTTGCTTGTTACTTGTGTTGCAGCTAAGGCCAAAGAAGAAAATCAGGTAGAGTGTTGATCTTGAGGAAGAACTGCTATCCATTGTTATGGGTCATTTAATGTTGGTAGCATTGAAGAGGCTGCTAGTAAACCAGAAATCAGACATGTAGCATTGAACTCAATATATAGCTTATAGAATATTAATACTTTTGTGGGTTTATCCTTGTAAACTAGCGAAAGTGTATCAAAGCTATAACATTATTCGGTGACTATTCCTTTGCTGTCATTGTAACTGGCCAGGAATTTGAAAACCTAATGGTGTATTTCTATTTAAAGTGAAGTTTATTATGCTTAATCTAGATTAGGATTTTATTTTTTAAATTTGCCTAGTGGAGACTATCCAAGTGAAGTTCAAACCTAGTGATCTTTCCAGTATCGCTGACACAGCCCTTCGATGAGTTATCACCACCAACTTTGGACACCAACACCACCAACTTTGCCCCCATCACTTCCTCCTCCTTTGGCACCTCCACCACCACCAACACCCTTGCCGTCCATTTATGTATGTATGTGTGGCTGCTTAGTATGTATGTGTTACTAACTTATAAATATGAGTGGCTTAACCCAAGAGACTGCAATGTGTGGCTGCTAAATTCTAAATACCTAAGAACTGGTTTTTTACTACAAGCTCATGCCAAGTGGATTTGGTTTTCAATGTTGGCAGTAGAGCCCTTCTCAAGAGAGCATGTGGAAGGCATGACAATGGGAGGAGCATGATTATAAAACTTCTAAGATTCTTTATTTCATAAAATGAGCTAAGAGATTAGATGTTTTTGCAATGAACCAAACATGCTCAATAGACTACCCATTCAAAGGGATTGAAGTTCCACGAAGCCTTATAGTGTAACTCGACAAATAAAATAAAAATGGAAACAAGGTCATTGCACAATTTTTTCCACTAGCAATTCATAAGGGGAATTCCAATCCCTACCTTTGCAATTATTGCAGAGATTTAGAAAGTAAAATATCAATGAAAGGTAGAGAGCAAAACTCTAATTTAAGCTTTTATAAAGGTCACACCCATCATCACAAAACAAAATCTATCTCAGCATTTCTTTTTCTAACTTTCCAAATCTAGCTATTACATTACCTTAAAGGTGCAATTCCAAACCACACCAAGGCCAGTGCAACTTTATGTAAATTGTGCGGCAGTAGAAAGCCATTAGCATTATAGTTCTTCTTCCAGAACTATCAGTTCAGAAAATACTAGAAATTTAACATTAAAAATCCCAAATTAACTCAAGTGCAGAATAGGGGTGGGACATTACAAGATATTTTGTTCTCTCTATTCGGTATGCCAACTAAAGTATAAGCAAAACCTTCAGAAAACCACCTTATTTCTTCTTTTCCTTCCTCACAACTAATGCACCATCAACTTAACAAGACTAAAAACTATAAAAAGTAAGTGAACAATGTCATGCAGAATAAAAATAAGGTAAGACTTAACGAAAAGAAGGTGGTAGAAGAAGCCAAAGCTATACAAATGAGGAAGAAAATGGAAAAGGAAAGGATTGGAAAAGCCATTTAGTCATAATATTGTAATGAAACCATACCTCAGACAAGTTAATTGTAAGTTGCCCATGCTACGCCAGTCCAATGTTGAAAGCTCATGAGTAAAAAGTTAAGATGGAGAAGGGCTTAACAAGAAGCATCAATGTAGATGAGTAGAGTAGCTAATGAAAAAAGATTTATAGTTACTTATCAAAAAAAAAAAAAAAAAAGACTTATAGTGTCAACAAGAAGCACCAACATAGATGAGTATAGCAACTAATGAAAATAATTAACAACTAATTGAAAGACAAAATTAAACATTCATAATATCACAATCTAGAAACAGGTACATTGGATATAGAACACTTAGATTACAAGTGCATTTAGTGATAAACAAAATAATTGTGCCAGTACAACCCAATAGTAAGTTCGAATACACAATAAAGAGAACCACAATTTACATCTACAATGCCATTCCAAAATCGAGTATCTGCATACCTGACAAAAATTGAAATATTGTTGTTAGATACCAAAAGCCAAAACAAAGGTACTAATCTATGCAACTTGGCTAATTGATACAATCATGGCATTTTATATAAAAGCATCACTTACCTAGTTTGGGTCATTACTGCTTGTCGAAACCCCACAGTAAAGCAGACATCTTCTACGATTATGCCCATGTTGATGACACAAACCATAGCTCTGCTTTTGTTGAATCTCCCTTAAGTCAGAATCTAGCCTCCAGCTTCCTGGTTTTTGCCGGACCCCATCCATCACATTTCGTATCCTAGATTTCACAGGTCGACCTTTGGCCCGCAACAGGTCTGGGTTAGGCACTCACTTTGGACATTCCACATCCCTCCATAATAACTCTAACTTTGGCACCACAAATTGGTGTGAGTAGGTGCGAATGACGTTCTTCAAACTATAACATGGGTCGATATATGTACTTGCATCTTGCCCCAAGTACTGAAGAACTCTAATTGCATGTGAACAAAGGATCTTTCGATTTTGCCACTTTCCACAACCACATGTTCTGGCCAATATGTTTATTTCATGACTATGGTGTCCCCCTCTAGAGCTATGGATGTTGTATGCAATCATATATACCATGGACATTATTAAACGGTGTTACTTGGTGTGTTTTAGATTTTTTCATATTTGCATCATAGATTTTTACGGCATATTTACTCTACACCTTGCCCTCCAAGAGATCATGAGTAATTTCTTTGTGTCGATCATGGAAATACGCGACAAGTTTGCTCCAAGTGAATTCAACCATTGCAACAATGGGCAGGCCACGGGCACCCTTAAGTACTCCATTAAAGCACTCCAAGACATTGGTTGTCATAGCCTCATAACGGTATCCACCATCATGTAGCTGGGTCCACATGTCTAAATCCCCTTTCATTAGATATGTATATGGCATGATGGATGAGTCGGGTTCACTTTCCTGTTGTTCGGTTCTCAGCTTTTTCCTAAGGGCTTGATCTCGGCTTCCTTGATAGGTTGCATGTACAACTCAAATTTAACTTACTGAGTAGCATACCCCACTTTCAAGGCCAGTGACTTTAAAGTGGCATCCTAAAAATGTGTGTTGAAGTTACTAGCATCATGTCGAAGGCAATATCTGTGAATTACTCGTATTCGTCCATCATCACCTCTAGGCCAGTTTGCAATTGCGTTTTGAATACCCTTATGTCGATCAGAAATTACGCAGACGTTCTTATTTGTTATCACATCCCCCAATGAAATCCTAAAGCAATCTAAAAATCACATCCAACTAGGCCCTGACTCTTTGTCCACAACAGCAAAGGCGAGAGGCAAAACCTTGTTGTTGGCATTGATGGTCATTGCAATCATCAACACTCCTCGATATTTACCATACAAGTGGGTCTCATCAATACTGATCACTGGCTTACAATGTCTGAATCCTTCAATGCATTGAGCGAAAGCCCAAAATATATAGCGCAATATTGTATCACCGAACTCCTTCCTTGGTTCAGTGTGATACCAGTACCAGGTGCTAGTTTCTTAATCTAAGTATGCCGACAATAACTTTTTCAATCTTTGGTAAGACTTTTCTCAATTCCCGAATATCTTTGCAATAGCCTTTTGTTTCGCATCCCATATCTTATAGTAAGAAAGCTTATGTTCATAATACTTCGCTTTGATGAAATCTCTAAGGTGATCAATTGTTGCCATGTGATTTTTTTGTAACGTTGGAACAAATTCTACTGCAAGAAAATTACAATCCATCATTCTACCATCAAGGGCCATGCCAAGGGTCATACAACTGTGAGGACCCCCATAAGATGTGACCATCCATATTCCCTGTTTAGGCTTCATGACTGCCCCAACGTACCACTTGCATGACCCATCCATGCATTTCACATATAGTCTACTTTTGGTTGACCTACTAGTCAGAAAGTTTTTGTTATGCTTTGCGGCATAAATTTTTAATGCACATTTCACCGCTTCTTTATTCGCAAAAATCAACCTTGTACAAAAATTCATGTCCGCATTCCAAAAAGAAGCAAATGCTTGCTCAACAACTTCATGATCAACCATTTTCCCAAGTATTTGCATAAAATGATGAGGTGGGTGGTTCATAAACGGGGGTTGTATTTGTAACATGCTAAACTCTAACAGTAGCATTTGCATCATCTTCATCACATTCATCCATATCATCAACATGAGGATTGAAAGTAATTTCATAGTCATCAAGACCCCTGTCAAAGTCGCCTCGCTCAATCCTCTCTTCGTACTCATCTCTATCGTCAAGATCTTCCCCAACACAGTGTTCGTCTTCATCTTCAACTACTGGAAGTGTAGAGGATTCACCTCGATGTATACAAAATTGATCTTCATATCTATTGCCAGGTTTGCCCTCAACTATTGTTGGTGTCTCTTGAAAAAGGGGTGTATAGCCTCCCAATGTGGTGCATTGATCATTTAGGACTGCAAACTGTAAAAATGTAGTTATTCGTACAATTTCCTCTATGCCAACTTCCGCACTCGGCTCCAAAGTGACTTACAACTCAAAATTTGCTACTTGTTCCTATTTACGCATCTTGTTAAACATGATCTTCACATGTTTGTCTTCTGTTATCGCCATATATCTGTAATTAATGCATTGATTGAGGACTTCATGTGGAGAACGGAAAGTAATATGTATGTCATGCAAAGCAGGGTTCAGTTGCAGCTCTTCCATAATTTTTATCTTCAAATCACTCGGGTTTTTAACTTACGACGTATCATCATATAACTGCACTGGATACTCGGACCTTGAAATGGAAATCTGTCATAAAGGTTGGCATTGCTAAGGGGTCCACCGTAGTATATATTTATATGGATAATTATCAACCTATAGATCATCAAGTGCAATTGTGTTAGTGAAAAATTTATAACTCTCAATCAACATCAATCACAAAACTTAGCGTATGACATGCCAACAACACTAACCTCAACCAAATTTGCATATACTCACCTCAGGTCACATACAAAATAGTCATTACCAATTTCATATTTTTTTTTAAAAAATTCCAAATCATTTTAGGGGCATGACTTTCAAAATCCATTCAAATAAGATATGATGAACAAAAATATTATACCAACTAGTTACCCATTGAAATCTCTGTTATAAGTCTTAAACAAATATATCTTGAAACAATTTATGCTAAAAGGACTACAAATGGGTGTCTTAGGTATCAAACTCATAATCCATTTCATACTAATGACAAAAACCTAAAAGTACTAATTATTCCTAACAATTGATCACAATATTTAGTACTAAATATTCCCAATAGTTAATCAAAATATTAATTTTTTTTTAAAACCTAGCATATTATTAATCACAATATTTACACTAACAAAAAAAATATCCCCAATATGTTGTAATAACATAATTAATCACAATATTTGGTACTAAATATTCCTCCAATACTAAATATTCTCAATAATTATTCACAATATTAATTTTTTTTTAAATCTAGCAAATAATTTAATCACAATATTTACACTAACAAAAAATAAACAAATATTACGCTCTAAAAAAATAAACAAATATTCCCAATAATTAATCACAATATTATTTTTTTTAAAAAACTTATCAAATAATTTAATCACAATATTTATACTAACAAAAAATAAAAAAACATTCCCAATAATTAATCAAAATATTTTTTTTAAAAAAAAAAAACTTAGCAAATAATTTAATCACATTATTTACACTAACAAAAAAAAAAACAAATATTCCCAATAATTAATCATAATATTAATTTTTCAAAAAAAACTAGCAATTAATCACAATATACTAACAAATAAACTAATCACAATATACTAACAAATAAAAAAATCACAATATACTAACAAATAAATTAACCACAATATTTCCACTAACAAACAAAAAAACAAAAATTTACCTAATACGTTCTAATTGTTTCTTAAAAAAAAAAAAAAAAACCTAGCAAATATTCATAATATTACCTAACAAAAAATATTTCCAATATTGTATAAACATTACTTGTGATAGATTGTTGTTAATGTGAAAAATTGTGTGAGATTTGAGGAATGTGAGTGTGAGCTTGAGGAAAGTTGTGTGAGAGCTGAAGAGAAGATGTGAGAGCTGAAGAGAGGATGGGGGAAGGTCCCAGTTGGGACCCACGACATGTGGATGGGCTAGGGACCATTTACTAAAATCGAGTCTTCCCAAAACCAGAGAAATCGAGTCTAATTTACTCGAGTTACATCCATGTGGCCGAAAAGTAGTGGTGGGTCCTGACACAAAATCGAGTCTAGTAGACTTTATTTCCTTTAAAGTGATCCCCATGCCTAAGCACGTGACATGAGTGTGAAAAGGCCCTGGTGGGACCAGACTAAGAACTCGAGTCCAAATGACTCGATTTTCATGTCCCAAAACCGAGTTCAATAAACTCGATTTCTAGTCCTACGTGGACACTTTGTCCACCTCAGCTGAAGTCACGATGGGAAAATTGAGTACGTGATACTTGATTTATAAGTTCAAAATCGAGTCTAGAGAACTCAATTTGTTAAAAACTAAAATAATTTCAAACCTTAGCTAATTAATAATATAGTTTGAATTTTATAGTTATTTTGAAAAAAAAAAAAAAAAAAAAAACCACAATCTGGGACGTCCCAAACGGTACATTTTTGGGACACAGAGATATAAAAACGGCGCAGTTTGGAGAGAAGAAAGAGAAGTAGAGAACCCTAATGCAAAGCTTTGGCCTTGGTGGTTTGGGAATCTTGCTCATTCACTCCCAAGCCACAGCGGAGGTCTTCTTCTGAAACGGACTCTATACAGTAGGTGAGTTTTTCTTCCAGTACCGCTTATATGACATGTTGAATTTTCTCTATAAAGCTATTCACCATGGGAGTTGTTGTAGTGTTGAAACCCACATAGCGTTATTATTATCATCTGGCAGACTAAGATACATTTCAAGCACTTCAACTTCAAATCAACACTCATTCACTGTCTCATACCTCATAAACTCATGTGGGTTCTCACCAGAAGCAGCTCTATCAGCCTCCAAATATGTTAATTTTGAAAACCCACATAAAGCAGACTTGGTCATTAGCTTTTTCAAGCACCATGGTTTCTCACAAACCCAAATCTCAACCATCATCAGGGAACACCCAGGAGTGCTGGTATCATATCCTCACAAGACCCTTTTGCCCAAATTGGAGTTTTTCCACTCCAAAGGCTTTACGACCTCTGACATTGCCACAGTCTTATCTAGAAATTCACGAATATTGAAACGAAGCTTGAAAAACCACATAATCCCTTCTTTTGTTTTCCTTAAGAATTTTCTTGGAACTGATGGGAACACTATTACTGCTGTTAGACGTTTTCCGGGTATTCTCATGGTTAAAATCGACACTCATGTGGTTCCTAATATCAATGTTCTGCGAGAAAATGGAGTTCCTGAATCAAATATATGTGCCTTGATTAAAAAATATCCTAGAATTATTACGACAGGTGCTATTCGATTTAAAGAGATTGTAGAGGAAGTCAAGGAAATGGGATTCAATCCTTTGGGGTTGAGTTTTATTTTGGCTATTTTTGCAAAGAGGGGAATGAAAAAATCCACATGGGAGAGGAAGGTCAATGCTTATAAGAGGTGGGGTTTGTCTGAGGAAGAGATTCTTGTAGCATTTGGAAGGAGCCCACATTGTATTATGGCCTCTGAGGATAAGATTATGCGGGTGATGGATTTTTTGGTCAACAAAATGGGCTTGGAGGCTTCCCTTATTGTCAAGCGCCCAAAACTCCTTACTTTTAGCTTGGAGAAGCGACTTATTCCAAGGGCTTCGGTTATTCAAGTTTTGCAATCAAAAGGTTTGATTAAGAAATTGTTTTACTTGCCTGCTGTGTTTGAGGATGCAGAGGAGTTGTTTCTGCAGAAGTTTGTGATACCTTATGAGAAGGACGCTTCTGAATTGTTGCAGTTATACAAGGAAAGATTGGTTTTTCCAGAATGACTACAGAATAGGATATGTATCAAGTAAGGAGTGATATGAAGTAGTTATACTGTTATAGCCCACATTAAGGATCAAGTTTCCCTTGTTTTGAGTTATTTTATCCATTAGAATCTGTTAATTTTAATCTTGCTTTAGTTCGAGTCCAGAGTGCCACTAATCAAAATTCCAATATCTTGCTAAACCCCAGGTCCTTTTTCACTGTTAGCCTGTCCTTAAAGAATAGAATCATTCCATGGTCTTATGTTATTCAATTTCTGTTATTGAGACTTCTGGTCAAGACGAACTTTTAGAGTGACTTGTTTGTTTGAGAATCCTGAAAACTTATTCTTGTATAAACTCACAAATTATTTGGAGCAAACTTCTTACCTATTGAATGTAGAAAGTGATATTGGATCTCTCAAGCCAACCAAGCAATTACTTGTTTCCATTGCACTCTTTGATATTGAACTTACTTCAAATCAGGTCCAAGGTTGCAGCTGATCCAATCCAAACTGTTGCCTAGTGTTTGGTGCTTGTTTCACTGAGCTTGGACAAGAGAACCATCTTAAGGGCGTTTGTTATGCAATTTCTGTCAACGAGAGGTTTGGTTGGGCTCGTTTTTTTATTTATTTTTTATTTAAAAGAGCTGATGTATCTTTTTGAGGATCCTGCATTGTTATTTCTGCACCATATTTTGCAGCACCTTTAGACTCATTGTAATTTGCATATTACGTATGTGTTTGGATTCAGCAGCCCGTTCCGTTTTTGCGTTTTCTTTTTTTTTTTTTTTTTCAACGTGCATGAACAGTAACCGGCACTGTTCATGCACGTTTTTTCACTGTAACGGTACGGTGCGGAGACAAAAATCACTGTTTGGCACTGTTCACGCACTGTTTGGCACTGTTCATGCACTGTTCATGTACTTTTTTTAGCAATTTTTTATAAAAAATGGGTCCCGTAATACTATTCACGCATTAAAAAATTATTTTGCTACAGTGATTTCAGTTTCAATTTTCAGTTCAGTAAAAATAAGCTCTATCCAAACGGACCCTACTTGTTTGTCAGATTATGGAGAAAATTGTTTGTTTATTATATGTTTTAGACTGACCTTTTTGTTCTAAGTTTACCAAGAATTATTTTAGAATCTTCATGAGGGGAATCAAGTTGTTTATTGAGCAATTGTGGCTCAGTTCAAGAAAATGCTTATTTACCTTTTTTTTTTTTTTTGGTAAGAAACCAGTCAAGCAAAAGAACAAGTTTAAACTCGACTATTAAACAAGAATAGATTAAAAATTGTATGTCTTTGTGAATATGTTCGTGATCGTGAGTATGAGGCTCGATTTAAATACATATAATATTATTATGTTTATAAATATTCGTGTTTAAAAATATATTAATTTAGGCTTAATATTAGATTGTGTAAGTTTGTAAATAAAATTCCCATATTATTCATAATTTATCAATATTATAGATAATTCATTTCATTGTAAAGATTATATATAGTTTTTAACAATACAAGTAGGTGAATCTAATTTTTGTAAATTCTTAAATGGCAATCAATCTATCTAATAATTCAAATAATATGACTTTTTAATTACTATAATTTTGTTATTAATTATTATTATATATTTGTAAAAGAGTAAAAAACTTTAATATTAATGTTTGATAAGAAAATAAGCCAAATTTAAACAGTAATATGTTTGTTGATGAACTCAAACTTAACTCATACTCAAAATTAAATTAAATTAACAATTTTCAACATTTAATACTTGGCTAGGTCATTTATAACCCCAATTATCACAAAAACCAAGATCTCAGTTGTTAAAAGACAAAATTACAATGTTGGTCCCTTAATTTACCCTGGGAGCATAATTAGTCCCTCAAGTTTAAAGTGGGCATAATTGATACCTCAAGTTTAAAAAAATGAGTTATGTTAGTACTTTACTAATTGCTGTTAGTGTTGGTATTTACATTGCTAATAGAACAATAATTTGGTTTTTTTTTTTTATTATTAAATGAAATGACATTTTTTTAATTAAAAAAATTACAATAATTAGTATATACAAAGGCCATCCAAGATCACCCAAACGAAGAGGCAAAAGATTAGATTGTATGTTTGTATGATGCCTAACTAATTCTGACACATTCATAATTTCAAAATAAAAAATTGATATTTCCTTCAAATGCAAGACCAACAAACACAATCAAAGGTTTGACTTAGTTTTCAAAATCTCACTCACAGTCTTTAATTAGTTTCTCTTCTCATCAAACTTGCATCTCTTAGTAATCGGTGATTGGAGTTAAATCAAAAGGTGGAGTTAGAACTCATCAAAATCGCAATGTAAAGACTTGTTGAAGAGAGGAAAATTAAAGAAACCTCTAGTACTGATTGCCTTGTCCAAAATGATATCTTTGATGACCAGTTTCTCCTCTCCAAATTTCTCTCTTAGGTTTTAGGTCCGTTTGGATAAAGCGTTTTGCTAAAAACTGAAAACACTGTAGCAAAATAATTTTTAAATGTGTGAATAGTACTGCGAGATCCATTTTTAATAAAAAATTGCCAAAAAAGTACGTGAACAGTGCGTGCTACACCGCCTGTCCCCCTACAGCAGAAACGGAAAAAAAAAAAGGGAAGAAAACGTGAAACGCTGAAAACAAAACGCTATCCAAACATTACCTTTATTTGATTACTCCTTAAAATCCCTAAGATGGGTTGCACAACCACAAATGGATGAGATTAGCAATACTTGAGATGGGTTGGCCAGAGAGGAGAAGGGAGATGTAGGGTAGTGGCTGGCCGGAGAGGAGAAAGGAGGGTAGCTTCTCATTTCTCTTTTACCCGTTTCAGATTATGGACTTGGAGATTCAGATTTGATTTGGTTTATTCAGGTTATTGGTTTGATTCTTGAGGGTTTTTATGTGTAAATTCAATTTTGTAATTTTTAACAAAAAGAATGCCACATCATGAAAAAAAAAAAAAAAAAAACCAGGTCATTATTCCGTTAGTGGCCATGTAAGCAACACCACTAACGGAAGTTAACAAAATGACTTAAGTCGCTCATTATGAAAACTTGAGGGACCAATTGTGCTTAGTTGAAACTTGAGGGATTAATTGTGCACATAGAGTAAACTTGAAGGACCAATAGTGTAGTTTCGCCTTGTCAAAACTATATATACCATACATATAATTGATAAATAAAAAATAGCTCTACAAATAAAATAACTAATAAAAATTGTCCTATCACCCCTCATTTGAGCATCTTTTTTTAATTACTAATTCTCCTAAAAACTTGAAAATGATAAATTTAATCACTTAACCTTAATTCTAAGACATTTCCTTTTTTATAAAAAAAATAACATATACTATTATAAAAAGGAATCAACCAAAGTTAGCTAAGAGTACATCAATAACGTGTGGCTGAACACTCTCTATCCACACATGAAAACAACTAACATGTCTCCTAATTCTAACACACTAGCTAAGTTTTCACACGATATGCAGTGTATTTTGTTAGTTTCCTCTAATATTTCAATAATTTACTTCTAAAAAATTAGAATATTTAGTGTTTTATTTTATAAACAAATTAGGTTGATTATACTATATGTGTTTACAATTTTGAAAATTACATGATATTGTGACTGATATAGATAAGCCAGTTTCATGCCTACTAAAAAAATGCAAATATCATTTTGATAAATCAAAATAGAAATATCCTTCAATAATTGTTTTTAAAAGCTAATATGGACCAAGCCATATCAACAATTTGTAAAATTGTTTGTAATTTTAGCATCACTCTTCTTTTAAATATGGCAAGAGTAAGCCACAGATTGAGAAACATGAGTTTTTATTTTTATTTTTTTAGAGTTGTTCAGCAAGAGGGAGAAAATACTAAAATAGAATAGAATTTCATAATTTATTGTAATAAATAAAAGAGAGCACTAAAACATGTTATATTAATTAGGTAAAATGATTTTATTTTTGAACCGTTAAATTGTTTAGAGATCTATAGTAGATAAAATGTGTAACTTTTGTAAAATTACACCAGGCGTAACTTCATTAACTTGAACCCATCTATATATAAAGAATTGTTTTTACATTCTTGATTGTGTGTTATTATTATTTTTTTTCTTTTATTGGACCTTGTTTCCAAGGTAGCAAAACTAACTAAATTTGTGCAAGAGTACCATATTTCTAATCAATTTTTTTATACTATAAATCTTAGAAAACTGATATCAAAATTTCATTATACTTAAATAATTAATGAACCACTTAAAATAATTAATATAAAAAATATGTTTATTTATCATATTAATAATCTTTTTAATTACATAAAATAAATACTACAATATTGGTTATATATATAATATCACTAAAAGAAGATAAGAAATCTAAATGGTTAGAACTAATTTTAGTGAATTTACAAATGTTTAATTTTTTTTTTTTTATGGCTTTTGTGTCAATTTTTGTCAAAATGAGTGTTTGGATCGATGAAAATTGAGTTATATACTTAGTTTTCATCACCCAAAACCCAAAATATGTGCAACCCATGCAAGAAATGATTGTTTGGCATAAATTTTGAGTCATGTTCTCATTACTCAAAACTCAAAAAAGTTGATTTTGAGTGATGAAACTAAGAACAAGATTTTGGAGTTTCCAAATCATGAATTTTGAGTTTTAGTGGCAAAAGTGTTATTATGTGTATTAGTGGGGCCCAATGGCATTGTGTTCAATAATATAATTTTTTTTTGATAAATCTAATATAAATAATTGATGTATAACTAATTGACTACATATAATTAATATTTGTATTTACTCCATTAGTTAATTCTCAATCGATTTTTTGTGTAAGCGGAGATTGAACCCCCAAATTTTTTCTTCAACCATAAAAAACTTTATCAGTTGAACTAACTAGAACTGACTATTGATGTGTAAACCTAAATAAAGAAATCTAAAAAAATACGCATAGTTGAACTTCATGTTCTTTCCTATGAGATCTCTATAATATAATAGATTTAAGGGCAAATTACAACTTACCTATATGTGGCTTGATCGAAATTTAAATTGCATACTTGTGATTTAAAATTTGACATATTGTCCACCTGAGGTTTAACTAAAATTTAAGTTGTTTACATGTGGTTAGAAATTTCATGATCTTGTATTTTTATATATTTTTTTTTTGTGCTCTTGGAAAAGAAAGGTATAAAAGTAAAACAAAATGACATATTTAACTTTGTTTTTACATGTAGATAACTAAATATTTTGGCCAAACTAAAAATAGGCAAGATGTAATTTGCCCAGATTTAAAAATAAATAAATAAACAAACAAAACAAAACCAAAAAAAAAGTCCATTAATCAGTCACACTCTTCTTTCCTTTCAAGTAGCTCGATTTCGATTGCCTTGCCTCTCCCACCCTCCCACTCTCTATCAGCCGCAGACTCTGTCTCTCGCTCTCTCAGCCAATGTAAAATCTGTAACTAGGACCACTACTACTCGATTGTCCAAGTGTTTTAAAGAAAGCTCCGGCCTTTGGCTTTTGGGTGTCTGAGACTGAGAGATAGAGATACCCTCCCCCTCAAGTTTCGGAACCTTGCTCATTCATTCACAGCGGAGATTTTCTTCAAAGAATGGACTCATAAAGTGGGTGAGTTTTTCTTCCAGCACTGCTTATTATATTAGTTACAGTATGTTGAATTTTCTCTATAAAGCTATTCACCATTGTACTTCTTGTTGTACCATTAGGGCCCCTCAGAAATTTCACACTGTTGAAACCCACCTAGCGTTTTTATGGTTCAGATCTGTTAGATACATTTCAAGCACTTCAAATCAACACTCATTCAAGGTCTCATACCTCATGAACTCATGTGGGTTCTCACTGGAAACTGCTCTAACAGTCTCCAAAAATGTTAATTTTGAAACCCCAGATAGAGCTGACTTGGTTATTAGCGTTTTCAAGAAATATGGTTTCTCACAAACCCAAATCTCAAATATCATCAGAGCATTCCCTAGTGTGCTGCTATCAAATCCTCACAAGACCCTTCTGCCCAAATTGGAGTTTTTCCAGTCCAAAGCCTTTACAAACTCTGACATTGCTACAGTCTTATCTAGAGATCCAAAAATATTGCAACGAAGCTTGAAAAACTACATAATCCCATCTTTTCTTTTCCTTAAGAATTTTTTTGGAACCAATGAGGACATTATTATCGCGATTTTACGTTTTCGGGTTATTCCCGTGGGTAGATTTAACACTTGTGTGCTTCCAAATGTCAATCTTCTGCGACAAATTGGAGTTCCTGAATCGCATATAAGTTCCTTAGTTAAACAGAAGCATAGTGTTGCTGTGACAAATCCAGTTCGATTTAAAGAGATTGTGGAGAAAGTCAAGGAAATGGGATTCAATCCTTTGAAGTTTTCTTTTATTCAAGCTGTTTATGCAATGGTGGGAATGAATAAATCCACATGGGAGAGGAAGGTCAACGTTTATAAGAGGTGGGATTTGTCTCAGGAAGAGATTCTTGCAGCATTCAGAAAGTGCCCCTGCTGTTTTATGGCATCTGAGGATAAGATTATGCAGGTTATGGATTTTTACGTCAACAAGATGGGTTTCGAGACTTCCTTTATTGTCAATCGCCCGATATTCATTATTTATAGCTTGGAGAAGCGGCTTATTCCTAGGGCTTCGGTTATTGAAGTTTTGCAATCAAAAGGTTTGATCGAGAAGAATATACACTTAGCTAAAGTGTTTAAGTCTTCTGAGAACTCATTCCTTCAGAAGTTTGTGACACCATATATGGATGAGGTGTCTGACCTGTTGAAGCTATACAAGGGAAAATTGGATTTTTCAAAGATGACTACAAAATAGAATATGTATAAGACAAGGAGTGAGATGAAGCAGTTATAGCCCACATCATGAATCAAGTTTCCCTTGTTTGGAGTTACTTATGCAGGAATACGTTTTCGGGCTTGTCAAACAAACAAGTCACTCTAAAAGTTCCACTTGACCGTAAGTCTCAAAACACAGAACAAGTTATTTGGAGCAAATTTCTTAGCTATTGAATCTATATATTGAAATCTGATCATTCAAGCTAACCAGGCAATTACTTGATCCATTTGCATGTTTGGTATTAAACTTACTCTAAATCAGGTCCAAGGTTGCAACTGATCCAAATTCCAAACTGTTGCAAAATGCCTGGTGCTTGTTTTCTCTAATTAAGCTTGGAGAAGAGAACCATTACAATTCACAAGGCTATCGTTTGCAATTACTGTCATCCATCACAAATCTGACTTATCTTATTGAGGATTCTGAAAGTTGTTTCTACAGAAATGTGTGAACTGCAATGAGGAAGCTCCTTGGCTGTTGAAGCCATATTCAGTGAAGTTGGAACTTTCATGCCAATGAATAAGTGGTGTGAGGGAGGGAACTGTGGATGCAATAGCTATTGTAAAATGTTATGCAAAGGAACATAAATTCTTTTTATTTACCCGTTAGTGTAGTGTTACTTGATCCCATTGTTTCATAACTTGCTGTATCTTTTGTTCAAGGGTGCTATTAATCATTTTATTTTCCCCATGATTGAATCTGAACTCGTACAAAAGAAGCAAGAATAGGGAGCGAGTCTTCTGACAAATGCCAAATCATTCTTTATTGTCGTTTTGAGATTGAAGGGGAATCTTTCATGCGTGCACCATTACACTTTGATGAGTCTGTTTCTTTAACTTCACCAACTTCAAATGAATGACTAGTTGCTTTAGGGGATGAGATGGGTTCCATAGCAAAGAATCAAGTTAGGAAGTTTGTTGATCTTTTGCTTGGGCATAAGACCATTGGAAACAAATGGGTCTTTAAAATTTAGCGCATGCAATGCAGATGAATCAGTCAACGAGTATAACGATCATTTCACGGCGAAAGATTTTAAGAGCTCGTTTAAATTTCATTATGCAAAAAATGAGAGTTTGAATCTTCTTCTCCCATCGTTGTACTAACAATTACCCCTTTAAAAAAAATAGTATAAAATGCGTTTGAGTGGGTAGGAGACTAGCTAATAAGTTATAAAAAAAAAAGAAGAAGTAGAAGAAGAAGAAGAAGAAGAAGAAGAGAGGTTTGAGTTTGAATAATAAAGGCTTAATAAATAAAATAATAAGGGAAATGTTAACAAGCACTGTGCTGTGCTTGTTGGCATTTCCTTTTTTGTGTTTCTTCAAAAAAAAGTATAAAAATTGACAAAAAAATTACCAAAGGAGATAAAAAAAAAAATTGTCAAAAGTCATTAGAAATTGCCCAAAAAGTTGAAAAGCTGCCAATAACTATGTTGTTAACAAAACGACTGATAGAAAGGAGAAAGAGAACCTCAATGCAGTACAAAGCAAGGGTTTTGGTTTTGGTCTTTATTTTTTTGGCGTAAATGCACTTTTAGTCCCTATATTTTGACTTTTTTCCATTTTAGTCCCTACATTTCCATTTCACCACTTTTAGTCTCTAAAACAATTAACGCGCGTTATTTTAGTCCTTTTCGTCAGTCAACAGACGGAAATAACCGAGGTGACTAATGGAAGGATTAAAATATTATTAAGAATTTACTGTAGCACTCATCAGATTAAAAAAAAAAAAAAAAATCAAGATCTATGTTCATCTTTTCAACAAGAACACCAAAGAAAACAGACCCTTTACTTTAATATTATAATAGGAAATATGATTATATAAATCAAATCAACAAAAAAAATAACAAAAAAAAAATTCAGTCTTCCCCAAAAATAAGCATTGATTGTAAGAGAGGGAGAGGGAGAGATAGATTGAGAGAAAGAGAGGTAAAGGACCATAGATTGGTGGGTGGGTTTGAAGGAGGCGACGATGACGAGATTGGTTTGTAGATAAGAGATTGTGTTAGCTTTTCGGCTTTGGTTGGGTTTGTAGATCAGAGATCGTGTTAGCTTCTTGGTGGTGTAAATCTGTGGCAAAGACGATGATAGTCCGGTGAGGTTGAGGCCTGAACTTGCGGCATGATCAGACCGGTGAAGGTTGGGCATGATCAGAGATCGTGTTGCTTGGGTTTGAGGATGGGGGCTTTGGAATTTATGATTTATTTATGGTGTTTTTATGCTGAATTTTCTGGGTTTATGAATTTGGTTTCTAGGTTTATGAATTTTATTTGCTAGAAGTTTCGCTGTTGATTGAAAGATGAGAAAATATGGGTTTTGTTGTGATTTTGTATATCTAGGTTTTGTGGTTTGAGAAAATCTACGGTTAGGTTTGTGTTTGTGTTCTTGTTGGAGATTGATTTGTGTTTGTGTTTGGTTGACAAAAAAGGGCAAGAAAATGCAAGTAAATCTGAGCATGTGTTTTTATGTTTAAAATCTGGGTTTGTGTTCTTTAGTGTTCTTGTTGAAGATGAACATAGACCTTATTTTATTTTATTTTTTTATTTGATGTGTGCTACAGTAAATTTTTAATAATATTTTAATCCCTTCGTTAGTCAACTCGATTATTTTTATCTGTTGACTGATGGAAATGAATAAAATAACATGCGTTAATTGGTTTAGGGGCTAAAAGTAGTGAAATAGAAATGTAGGGACAAAAAAAAAAACTAAAATGTAGAGACCAAAAGTGCATTTTAAGCCTTCTTTTTTTTTTTTTCTTTTTTCTTTCTTTTCTTTTCTTTTTCTTTTTCTTTTTCTTTTTTTTTTTTTTTTTTTTTTGGTCTTTGCCTCTTTGGTATGGTTTAGACTTTGGGGTTTCGGAATGTTTGCTCATTGATTCAAAGCGATGGTTTTCTTCTGAAAATGGAATCGTCAAGTAGGTGAGTTTTTCTTCCAGCGCTGCTTATATATAACATGTTGAATTTTCTCTATAAAGCTATTCACCATGGTACTTGTTGTTCTACTTCTACCATTAGAGCCCCTCAGAATTTATACACTGTTAGAACCCACATAGCGTTGTTATTATCATCTTTCAGAACATTTCGAGCACTTCAAATCAACACTCATTCACAGTCTCATACCTCATAAATACATGTGGGTTCTTCCCAGAAGCTGCTCTATCAGCTTCCAAAAGAGTTAATTTTGAAACCCCACATAACGCAGACTCAGTCATTGGGTTTTTCAAGAACCATGGTTTCTCACAATCCCAAATCTCAAACATCATTAGAAAACACCCTTCTGTGCTGTTATCAGATCCTCAGAACACCCTTTTGCCCAAATTGGAGTTTTTCTAGTCCAAAGGCTTTACAACCTCTGACATTGCTACAGTCTTATCTAGAGATCCACGGATCTTAGAAAGAACCTTGAAAAACCAGATAACCCCATCTTTTGTCTTCTTTAAGAATTTGCTTGGAACCGATGAGAACACTGTTACCACTATTAAACGAAATTCAGCTATTCTAATTGTTAAACTTGACACTTTTGTGGTTCCTAATGTCAATCTTCTGCGAGAAAATGGAGTTCCCGAATCCAATATATGTACCTTAATTAAAAAAACTCCTATGGTTGGTATGACAGATTCCATTCGATTTAAAGAGGTTGTAGAGGAAGTTAAGGAAATGGGATTCAGTCCTTTGAGGTTGAGTTTTATTCAGGCTATTTTAGCAATGAGGGGTATGAATAAATCCACATGGGAGAGGAAGGTCAGTGCTTATAAGAGGTGGGGTTTGTCTGAGGAAGAGATTCTTGTCGCTTTTGGAAGAAGCCCACATTGTATTATAGCATCTGAGGAAAAGATTATTCAGGTAATGGAATTTTTCATCAACAAGATGGGTTTGGAGCCTTCCTTAATTGTCAAATGCCCGTGACTGCTTACTTATAGCTTGGAGAAGCGACTTATCCCAAGGGCTTCGGTTATTCAAGTTTTGCAATCGGAAGGTTTGGTCAAGAAGGATTTATACTTGCCTAGAGTGTTTGGGTGTGCGGAAGAGTTGTTCCTGCAGAAGTTTGTGATGCCTTATGAGAAGGAAGCTTCTGAATTGTTGCAGCTATAAAAGAGAAAATTGAATTTTCCAGAATGATCAATGAATATATTGATAAACACGAGGCAAAGAATTAGATGAAGCAGTTGTGCAGTGCTCACATTATGTGTCACATTTCACTTGTTGAGTTGAGATACTTGATCCAATTACACTCTTTGGGATTGAAACTTACTCTAAATCACAATCAAGATTGCAACTGATCAAAATTCCAAACTGTTGCTAAAGGCCTAGTGCTTGTTTTCACTGAGCCTGGAGAAGAGAACCGTCACAAGAGCTTTAATTTTGTGATTTCTGTCCTCTAGAGGTTTGGTTAGGCTGAGGTTTTCTCTCTCTCTCTCTCTCTCTCTCTCTCTCTCTCTCTCTCTCGTTGTTTTTGTTGTTGTTTGGTGACCTACTCATCCCTTTGAGGATCCTGAAAAGTAGTTTCTACAGAAAGTTGGAAACTGTAGTGAGGAAGCTCCCCGGCTGTTGAAGCGATCTTGATGCTAGGGGAAATTTGTAAGAGGTGGACTTCAGTGGATGCAGTAGCTATTGTAAAGTGTCATGCTTCACCAATTTTGTGGTGTTACTTGATCCCATTGTTTCAGAACTTGCTTTATTCCTTGTCCAAGACTACTAATCATTTTTGTTTTGCATGATTGAAGCTTGGGGTTAAAACTTAAAACACTGACAAACTCATCATTGAGCGTACTATATATATATATATATATATATATATATATCATCGTCATGGTAAAACAGTTTATTCTTTCTCATTTGTTCTGTATGTACTACAATTGTGCAAGTAATCTTGCGTTAATCTAGTAGAAGCTCAGTGGTCTAAGTGAGATTGGTGTTCAGTTCAGCTATCTGTAATTCTGTATCCCTTCTATGCTAAATGAAAGCTGCTGTGGGGTCTTGCACATGGTGTGGAGTCTCCTCAATGAGCCGACCTTTTGTTTAGCTAAATGAGAACTGATTTTTCCTCCTTTTTATCATCAATCAAATAGAGAGTTAAGCAACAACATTTGTTTAAAGAATGCTAAATTAAACCTACACATATAGATACAGGGGTCGATCTTGAACATGTCTAAGTCATCAGTGTACCAGTTTTGTTAATAAACACACACCTTTGTTGTTAATAGACGTACACCTTTGTTATTTTTATTATAACCTTTTACATTTCAAAATTCTCGATTTGCCATTCATATTTGATTTTGTAGCTTATTTTCATTAGTCATTTGGTGACCCTTGATGCTATATAAGTTGTGTTTCTAAATGGATGACATTAATTTGGCAATAATGTCTCCAAATAAAGTGAAGAACCAGCTCTGGCGTGCCTGCAAAAATTCCTTGCCCACAAAGCTCAATTTATGTCAACGAATAGTCATAAATAATCCTCTATGTGACCGGTGTAAAACAGCCTTAGAAACAACATTACACGCGTTGTGGGAGTGTCTAGTTTTGGATGAAGTCCGACCTGACATTACTCTGTGGGATTGTAGAAGAGGGACTATGTTTGCTGACTTTAACGAGCTAATTTTTTGGATTCTGCAGAAGAAGAAAAACCCGGAGCTATTTGCAATGATTACTTGATCGATTTGGAACCAAAGGAACCAAGTTTGAGTCCAACAACCACACTGCAATCTCGACCAACTTGCCCAGTTAGCTAAGGATTGGCAAGATCAATTTATGGCTGTCCAAACTCCACTGAAACCTGGGACGGCTCGGCAGCGTGTGCAATGGCAACCCCCCTCACCTGATTGGCTCAAGATTAATTTTGATGGGGCCTTATTCACTACAGAGAACAAATTTGGTATTGGAGTGGTAATCCGAAACTGTCAGGGACTCATTCTCGCCTCTCTTTCTCAGCTGATCCACCAGGCCTACACAGCAGCGGAAGTAGAAGCTCTTGCTGCAGTAAGGGCTTTAGAGTTTGCGCGGGAGCTGGAAATCTCTAAGGCAGTCTTGGAAGGGGATTCAGAGATGATAATTAATGCTCTCAAGGATGATGGTTCTTATTTGACAACACGCGACTTGATTCTTCAGGATGCAGATTTTATTTCGGCTTTTGTTACTCAATTATGATACTCTCACTTTAGGAGGAAAGGTAATAGGGTTGCTTACAATTTAAATAGGTATTCTAGGAATGTCTCAGATTTTGTCATATGGATGGAGGATGCTTCACCACATGTCTACAATGTAGCTTAAGCGGATTCCACCAACTTTGATTAATAAAATTACTGTCTTCTTCCTCAAAAAAAAAAAAAAAAAAAAAAAAAAAAAAAAAAAGCTATAATAGTTGAATTGTTAATAGATTTTTTTTTTTTTTTTTTTTTTTTTGAGAATCAACTGTGTGCCTTTTATTCAAAGAAGACCAATAGAATCTACTAAAACAAGAGATTGAAACTGTGGAGGAACATCCTCCATCCACACCCTATAATCTGAAAAATTTAAAGCAAAACGAGCTAAACCATAAGTAATTCTATTACCCTCTCTCTTAACATGAGAGTAGTTTAATTTCCTAAAACAACTTGCCAACGTCCTAACGCCATCAAGTAATAAACCAGCTGGAGATAAATAGGAGCTGTCATGTTTGAGAGCAAGCATGAGGACCTGGCAATCCCCCTCCAAAATTACGTCTTGGAAGCCCAGGTCTGAAGCTAACTTCAAGGCATTGGCAACAGCCAAACACTCCACTTCAAACGGTAAGTACGGTCGCCGAAGGCACTTCGAGAGAGAGACCAAAACAGCATCCCATGCATCACGTATAACTACCCCCATCCCAGATTTTTGCTCCTTGCTAAATATTGCACCATCAAAATTGATCTTCACCATGTCCAAGACAGGAGCTCTCCAACGAACCCGGGTCGATGTGGATTGTGGTGGAGAAGGTTGTTGAATCGCTTGAAAATCTGAAAGGATTTCTTTGGCCATATTCGTGAGCTGGTTGGGACTGCAACAGGGATGGTTAGTCCTGACTCGGTTCCGGTGTGTCCAAATAGTCCACACCGTGACCGAGAACAGCTTTGTTTTTTGGTGTGAGCTAATCATCCATGACAGCAACTCTTTGAAGTCCATAAATACCTTTGTTCCCCGACAAGCCCACAAAGATTCGTCCTCCCAAATGACGTCGAGTTCGCTGCAAGACCAGAAGGCGTGAAGGGGAGATTCAGGTTCAATCTTGCATCTGTCACAGAGAGGGTCGTCGATGATTGTACGGCGAACCAAATTCTGCTTGGTGGGCAGAGAATTCTGGCATGCTCTCCATAGTAGATTTCTCATTTTGTTTGGAATTTGCAAAGACCAAATGCCCTTCCATAATGCCTTGTTCGAAGCCACCTGTTCCATAGCGTCATTTGGTGCCTCCTCTGTTTTCAGAAATCTATACCCGGATTTGCTATTGTACACCCCATTGTGCGTGAATGGCCAGAAGAGACAATCCTCACAATCCACCGCTGCTAGAGGTAAACTCTTAATTAACTCCGCCTCCTCCTGTACAAAAATTCCCTCAATCAAACTGTGGTTCCACTGCCTCGATTCACTATCAATGAGAATCTCTACTTTAGCCTCTGCCAATGAATCACAAATTGGGGAAAGAACATGTGATGCTTGTGGCCTTGGAAGCCAATTACTCCCCCATATATCCACTGATTTCCCATTTCCTATTCTCCATCTACACCCCCTTGCTAAGACAACCCTCCCATGTAAAATACTACTCCATGCATACAACCCCCCTCTAGAATTTTTAGCTTCCATAATTGAACACTTTAGGAAAAACCGAGCCTTAAAAACTTTATAGAACAGAGAATCTTGATTTTTCAAGAGTCTCCAAGCTTGCTTGGCTAAGAGAGAATCATTAAACAAAGCCAAGTCTCTAAACCCCATTCCTCCTTCGAGTTTTGATTTTGTTAATTCTTCCCATTTCAACCAATGAATTTTCCTTCTCTCTCCCTTTTGACCCCACCAAAATTTCTTGATCAAAGCTTCAATATCATGACAAAGGCCCAATGGTAGTTTGAAGCACCCCATAGTAAAGGTAGGGACGGCTTGGATGACCACCTCAATCATCACTTCACGACCCGCTTGAGACAAAAGTTTTCCTTCCCAACTTTGTAGTTTACGCCATATCTTTTCTTTAATGAGGTTGAAGCTCTGTTTTTTCCTTCTCCCAACCAAGGAAGGTAGACCCAAATACAGCAATTGAATTTATATAGTTGACATATCTTAAAGTCTTAATTTTTTTTTTGATAGGAAAGCACACACTTAATATTAATTAAACAACAACAGAGTTTACATCATGAAGAATTGCTAATTCTAAGAAACTAGGACAATTCTCCATCCACATACATTGATTAACTATGCCCTTGGCATACTTTGCTAACAAATGAGCTGGGGTATTTGCATTGCGTTTTACATGAGAAAAACAAACACTATGGAAGTCTAGAGAAGCTAAGCAAATACCTATAATCACTGCATCAATTGAGGCCGGAACCGAGGAAGAATAATTCAACGCCCTAGAGACAATTAATGAGTCACTCTTAAAGTCTTAATTGATAACACTTATATGACACTAAAATACTATCAAAAATAGACTTTAAATGAGTGATATATTTTAATGAAATTTATTTGTCATTTGATATTTAAATTAAATGGGAAAAGTTAATAGATACTTTGGGAGAATTGATCAAAAATATTAGAAATTTTTTATGGAAAGAAAAAAAATTGTTGAATTTTTATATTTTTCATGAAAGTTATGTCAAAAATTTTCTAAAATGAATTATTAGATCTCAAATGTAAAACTTCATAAAAAAATAAAAAAAAATAAGAGGGCCAATATAAAATAAAATCGATATATCAAACACAAAAACCAACCTCAAACTTGGAAAATTATTTTTCAGTCAAAGCACAAAAAAATACACCAAAAATTTGTTTTTAAAAGAACGGAAGAAATCAAAACGGTGCCGTTGGGCATAAAGGAGGGAGAAAGAAATCCCAAACGCAGTGCACAGCTTTTGGCCTTCGGGTTTTCGGAACCTTGCTCGTTCACTCACAGGCCACAGCGGAGGTTTTCTTCTGAAACAAACTCATACAGTAGGTGAGTTTTTCTTCCAGTACTGCGTATATAACATGTTGAATTTTCTCTATAAACCAATCCACCATGGGAGTTATTGTACCCTTAGAGCCCCCCAGAAATTATACACTGCTAAAACCCTCCCATTGTTAACATTAAGATACATTTCAAACACTTCAAATCAACACTCGTTCACAGTCTCATACCTCATAAACACATGTGGGTTCTCACGGGAAGGTGCTATATCAGCCTCCAAAAGTGTTAGCTTTGAAACCCCAGATAAAGCAGACTTGGTCATTAGCTTTTTCAAGCTCCATGGTTTCTCACAAACCCAAATCTCAAGCATCATCAGAAGACACCCTACGCTGCTGTTATCAAATCCTCAAAAGACCCTTTTGCCCAAATTGGAGTTTTTCCAATCCAAAGGCTTTACAAGCTCTGACATTGTTATGACCTTAACTAGAAATCCACACTTACTGAAACGAAGCTTGAAAAACCAAATAATCCCTTCTTTTGATTTCTTTAAGAATTTGATTGGAAATGATGAAAAAACTGTTATTGCTGTTAGACGTTTTTCGGCTATTCTTGTCAATAAAGTTGACACTTATGCAGTTCCTAATGTCAATCTTCTGAGAGAAAATGGAGTTCATATATCAGCTATATGTACCTTAATTAAAAATTGGCCGAGAGTTATTACGGCAGATCAAGTTCAATTCAAAGAGATTGTAGAGGAAGTCAAGGAAATGGGAATCAATCCTCTGAGGGCAAGTTTTGTTGATGCTGTTTCAGTTATTATTAAAATGAATAAATCCACATGGGAGAGGAAGGTCAACGCTTATAAGAGATGGGGTTTATATGAGGATGAGATTCTTGCAGCTTTTGCAAAGAACCCCTGCTGTTTCCGGGCATCTGAGGATAAGATTATGAGGGTGATGGATTTTTTGGTCAACAAGATGGGTTTGGAGGCTTCCCTTATTGTCAAACGCCCTACTCTTATTAGTTTGAGCTTGGAGAAGCGGCTTATTCCAAGGGCTTTTGCGATTCAATTTTTGCAGTCTAAAGGTTTGGTTAAGAAGAATTTTTACTTGCCTACAGCGTTTAAGTATGCGGAGGAGTTGTTTCTGCAGAGGTTTGTGTTGCCTAATAAGGAGGAAGCTTCTGAGTTGTTGCAGTTATACAAGGAAAAAATGGATTTTCCAGAATGACTAGTGAACATATGATGATAAATATGAGTCAACGAATGAGATGAAGCAGTTGTGGAGTGCTCATATTTTGTGTAAAGTTTCACTTGTTGAATGAGTTACTTGATCCAATTACACTCTTTGGTATTGAAACTTTCTCCAAATCAGATCCAAAATTGGAACTGGTCCAAATTCCAAACGGTGGGTAAGGCCTAGTGCTTGTTTCACTGAGCTTGGAGAAGTGAATCATCACAAGGTTTGGTTAGGCTGAATGTTTTTTTTTTCTTATTTGTTGAGCTAGTTATCTTTTTGAGGTTCCTGAAAAGTAGTTTCTAGAAAGCTGGGAACTGTAACAATGAAGCTTCCTAGCTGTTGAAACTATCTTGATGCTAGGGGAAATTTATAAGAGGAAGAGATCAGTAGATGCAGCAGCTATTGTAAAATGTTATACAATGGAACAGAATTGCATTATGTGCCCTCGATTTTGTGGTGTTACTTGATCCCATTGTTTCAAAATTGCTTTATTTCTTGTCCAAGAGTGCTACTAATCATTTTTGTTTTCATCATTGATGCTTGGGTTTAAACTTGAAAGCGTGTCAAACCCTTCATGTATCAACATCATGCTAAAACAGTTTATTCTTTCTCAGTTGCTCTATCTTTAATAACTAGTCTTTACTAGTGAAAATAGAGTTGGACCCTTTAATATAGTGTGATCCGATTGACATCCTCTTATTTTAGCAAGAATATTTGATTAAATCCATTTTTTAGCAACAAAAGAACTAGCTTAAGAAAAAGAAGAAATTAAAATAAGCTTTCGTTTGCGTGTGTGTGTGTATATATATATATCTTTTTTTTTTTTTGGTCTCACCTATCAAAAAAATCAGCTACTGGAAAATACTGCCAAACTCACCAATGGTCATGCTGTTAAGCGTTTAACCAATGGTATTTTTATTTGTTTACTAAATAGGTGTCAGAAATTCTAAAACTCTTAGTGTTTGTAAGTAATGTATTGAGAGTATTTTTTGATGGGTTAAGCTCTTACTGTTTATATATTACGCTGTCAATTAGGTGGAGTACTTTTTTTTTTTTTTTTTTCTTGATTGGGCTCTGAATATTGAATGTGCTATCTTGACTATAGATAATGGATTCTACCCAAAGCTCTGTATTGGAAAATGAATTGAGTGTTGTCATAGTTGATCAACAAGAGGAGGATCAAGTAGAACCTATTCAGGGAAGTCCAAGCAGATCAAACACTCCTAGTAGACATGACAAGCAAAATGTAGAAGTACCAAAAGTTGGCATGAAGTTTGATTGTGACGATAGCTCTTCTAAATTTTACAAAGAATATGCTCAACAGATTGGCTTTAGTGTAAGGAAACAATTTGTAAAGCGAGCAAAGACGGGACAACTTAAAAGGAGAACATTTTGTTGCTCAAAAGAGGGTGAGCGAAGTGTTGACAAATGCCGAGAACAAGTATCTTTTCGCCGCCTAGTTTCACGAGTGGGTTGTTTAGCAGAAATGACTTGTCAACTTCAAAAGGATGGTATGTTAGAAGTTGTTTCTTTTCATGAACAACATAATCACGAGCTTGCTTGTTTGCTAATAAAGCATATGTCAAGATCAAAGAGAGAAATTGCACCTGCTCAAAAAGTTATTGCAGATGATGTAGAGAGGCTTGGAATATCAATAACACAAGCTATTGATTCATTGAGCGTGCAAGCAGGGGGTGGTGAAAATCTTGAGTTTATGAATGTTGACTATAAGAATTCTGTACATAATGAGAGGGGGACGGCTTTGAAGAAAGAAGATGGTCTTGCCATGATGGAATACTTTCGTAAGATGCAATTAGAAGATTCATCTTTTTTTTATTCAATACAACTTGATGATGATAATCAAATCATGAACATTTTTGGGCTAATGCTAGATCAATAGTTGATTATGGACATTTTGGAGATGTTATATGTTTTGACACAACTTCTTGGACAAATACATATGATCGACACTTTGCTCCATTTGTTGGGGTTAATCATCACAAACAAACAATTATCTTTGGTGCAAATTTACTTTAGAGTGAATAGAGTCATTTAAATGGTTGTTTGAAACTTTTTGAGTGCAATGTCATGGAAGCAACCAAGAACCGTACTTATAGATCAGTCTGTTGCAATGGCTAAAGCAATAGCTTAGGTATTTCTTGAATTGAATCATTGTTTATGTGTATGGCATATTTATCAGGAGGCCACTATGCATCTGAATCATGTATTTGATTCATTTCAAGAATTTGCAAATGATTTTAGTGATTGTGTGTATGGTTATGAAGATGAAGATGAAGATGAATGGCTCGTTGCATGGAATAATATGCTTGAGAAATATGCTCTTGTTGATAATAAATGGTTAGATGGGATATTTGATGTGAAGGAGAAATGGGCTATGGTATATGGTTGGCATATGTTCACTGCTGATATGAAAAGCACCCAATGCAGTGAGTCGATAAACAATGCGTTGAAGAAATACTTGAATGTTAAACTTGATTTTGTGCATTTTTCAGGACAATACTCTAGAGTTTTGGTTGATAAGCAACATCAAGAACTACAAGCAAAGTTCAAAATTAGGCAAACAAAACCTGTTTTACAAGCTATAGAGTTTTACACTCCAGAAATATTCCCAATGTTTCAAGATGAATATTTGAAGATTTGAAGATGGGGGATTGTAAAAGTTACCGAGTTAATAAATTTGATACTATCAGAGAATACAAAGTCACACATAGGGAGAGAACTCAAGAGCACCTAGTTAAATATGAAGCCTCAACGACTATTGTGGAATGCAATTGCATGGAGTTCAATTTCATAGGAATTCTATGCATCCATGCTTTGAAAGTTCTTGACAAGAAAAATATTAAGAGACTTCTAGCCTATTATATATTGAAAAGGTGGACAAAAGATGCAAAGGTTAGTTCTATCAAGGACTATCGTGGCTTTTATATTTAAGGTAATACTCAAGAATTGATAGGAAAGCGCTACTCTCATTTGAGTCATAAATTTCATGAAATTCCCACACTTGTAGCAGAGAGTGAGATGATGTATGAACATACCAAAAGGTGTTTTGAAAATTTATTGAAAGATTTACAAGTGATGAGAAAGAAATGTTATTCCGATAGTATGGAAGATCGTGTAGAGGTCCATGGTGAAGCTATTCATGCAGATGTATTATAAGGTAATAGTGGATTTGACTCCCATAAGGATATAACTTCTCAAGATTATGTTGTTGGACACTACTTTAAAGATTTATATGGTTTAAATCAGGTATACATATTCCTTATGTTTTTTGTCACAACCTAAGCGTTAGTCCCCTCCTCCCCCTCTCCATACATAAACATGTTTGGTGGCATATTTGTAGGTTTCATAACCTCCTGATATTCTCCAAGAAGAGCACCATATTGGCAACAACTCTAAGTAGGTTGGATTTAGAAACCAACTTTTTTGGATGGAGATTGGAGACAACAGCGGGTGGAGTTAAGAGTACAAGTTTAATCGACAGAAATTGGAGACTATTTTTGACTGTCAACTGTTAAGTAAGTTGTTAAACTTCTTCTTCTTCTTCTTCTTTCTTCTTCTTCTTCTTTTTGTGTTTGTGTGTGTGACTATTTAATTCAGATTTGCAATTGCTTTGACAAAATGTTGCATGTGATGTGACAAGACACAAGTTTTTGGTAGCTAGATGATCATAAAGGGCCTTTACTACACTTGGCACAAATGATCATTTACCACCCTTTTTATGTTTTGTCACAAAAGCTGCTAATAGTTTTGTTCTTGGCCAATACAATTGTGGTGGTTGTAATATAGATTTGAACAAGATTTTCTTTTTGTTTTTTTGGGGGCAGAAAGCTATAATATTTATGAATAAATTTTATTTGATGCTTGCCAAACTGAGATAATATCTTGTCCTCACTTGCCAAAGTCACAGAAACAATAATGCCCCTACTTAGCTCATTGAAACTCTCTTTGCAACTCAAGGGTGTGTTTGAATTTGTGTCAATGGTCTTAGATTAGAGACAAACACCTTGAATCCTCAAGGTGGTTCATTTCCCTTGGCTTAACATAGGTTGAGCCATAAAGCTAGCCTCTACCAATAATTTTATTTTACTCAACAGCTCTTGCTAAGCATATTTTTCTAAGGGCTAAAACTTACAAGTGAGATGTAATAACTTTCACTTCGACAATATAAAAATTGTAAAAGCCCAACTTGTGCCAAAAGTGAAGACAAGTTGTAATAATTCCATCTAAATGAATCCTATAACGGAAATATTGGTAAACTTGAAGTTATACTTTTCATATTTTAAATTGATAATTGTAAACGAAAATATCTTTAAAGGTGTGCATAGAAGGTTATAATCAAGAAGTATCTATTACATGGCAAACAAAATCGCTAACTGCTATCAAGGAGTTTTAAATTTTAAGTTTTTCCTTCAATTCTTTTTGTTTAGATCGATGAAGAATAAATAGAAAACAGCCCAAGACAGGAAAACCTCATAGCTTCTGAAGGAGAAGGAGAAATGAAAAATAAAATAGAAATTAAACCATTCCACAGATCTGAAGGTCCTTCCAACAATGTACTAGACAACTACCATTCCTATGGCAATATTTTTCCACCTTTTGATTAACATTAGTTCCATTGCTACACAATGAAAATTCTTTAAGCTGGAAGCCTATCCTTAGAAAAATTATTAGTTTGATAGACCAACAAATTTGATAAACAAGTGAGCTAACCACAGCTGAAGCTTCACATTTTACGACTTGTAGGCGCAGATGACTCCCTTTCTGTCCAAGCTCATTTCAAAAATAATTGTGTTGTATTAAATGACCAAGGGCCTTGATCTAGAACCTTCTATCTAGTCTCAGTATAATCGAACACATGCACAATACACCTGTTCCCAGCATGAAACTGAGGACTAGCTCCCTCTTTGCGTCAACAGTCTTCCTAATTTGGCATGAGTATTAATGCATAGGGCTTGGTTCAGAAACATGGACCTCTTTTTGTTCTTCTTTTATGATTTCAACAAACATCCTTGATATCTTTCTGCCATCACTTTCCTTGTTGAGATAAGCACATCCAAACGCAGCAAGAATCCAAGCACGGAGTAGGGAAACCCCAAGCACAACCATGAGCATTGAGGGTCAGTCCTGTTCAGTTTAGAGAGGTTGTGGAGAAAGTAAAGGAAATAGGATTCAATCCTTTTGATGATGAAGTTTGCCAAGGCAGTACATGTTTTGTGGTCAATGAGCAAATCAACATGGCAAAGGAAGGTTGATGTTTATAAGAAATGGGGTTGGTCTGAGGTTGAGCATGAGATTTCATTGGCATTTAGAAGGCATCCGTGGTGTATGATGGTGTTTAAGACAAGATTATAAGAGTAATGGATTTTCTTGTCAACAAGATGGGCATGGAGTCTTCCCTCATTATGAAATACTCGACACTTGGAAAAGCGATTGGTTACTAGGGTTTTGGTTTTTCAAGTTTTGTTATCGAGTGATTTGTTAAAGAAGGATTTTAAAATGTATACATGTTTTGTTTGTTCTAAAAAGACATTTATGCATAAGTTTGTTATGCCTCATGAGGAGGCTTCTTATCTGTTGAAGCTATAGTAGGGAAAATTGGATTCTTCTAAATGAGAAGAGAATAGCTTGTTGGATTACTTGCTTTAGTTGAGCTCCAAGATTGAAATTAATCCATATTTTTTTTATTGATAATGTGAGTTCTCTTTAAGTTGTTTAACCATTGAAACTCGAGTTCCAAAATGCAATGCATAATCATCTGCTAGGCTATTGTGACATGTTCTTGCTTTATACATGCGCATAAGTCTGCAACTAGTTCCATTGCTGAACTTTTGTAACTAAAATATGATTTATCTGTGGAACTCTTGTCACTGAAATTTGATTTCTTTCATCTTGTTGCCATAAAAAGGGCATCTAGCTCTACGTGATCTTTTGATGCATTTGTTACTCGATGGTGTTGCAGTGTTGGTGCATGCAATTTTGAGACTCTAATATTGCTAGTTCAAGTTAGTTATACTGATTATATATTGATACCATGGTGAAGTTTCACATATTGTGTGCATTCCAACATACATAACAATATTCTGTTTTGCATGTTTATGAGCAAATTCTCTCAAGATTTGCAGAACTTTTACATTGTTTTGATTTGCAGAGCTCTTATATGGCGCCTATCTGGAATGCACTGCATGTTCAGATGGCAACAAGAAAGAGCAGCACAAAGTGATGTGCATGAAATATATACAATAAAGTAATCACATATTTACATATTTAGCCCTACTTTTATGTTATTTTGTTACTGATTATATAATATCTTTGTGTTGCAGGTAATAAGAGCTTTCCATACAAAGTGGGGCTAAATCAATTGAATCAAACCAACTTACATCCAGCCAGGCATGAATTCAAGAGAAGACTAAGCCAATTAAATTCAAGTCCAAGTGGAGCAAGGAATCAAAGGAAATTTGCACCAAATCCAAGTCCAATTCGGATTAGGAATCCAACTTGTACATCAGTAGTACTTTTAGCATAACTTTCGGCTCAGATGTCCAATTGAGATGATTCAAGTTGGGCTGGAAATTTAACTTAAAGGACTACAACTTTGTAGTTTACCAAAAGTCCAAATTTTGACGTTAAATGGGCCAAAATCGTCGGTTAAGTGAAGCCTAAAAATCTGGGATTTTCTCCGAACGGAAATAGGACTCCTTTACCTATTTAAAGTCTCTTTAGAAAAAAAAGAAAAAAACCTAAGGAGGAAAAGGGGGCCGCATAGAAGAACTTGTTTTTAAGGAGTCATTATGAAGAATAGGATCTGAGGACAAAGGAAAGAGCTTCAAGTTGATCAACCAATTCAAATGAAAGACATAAGTTTTATTTGTTTTCTTTTCAACTTTATTATGAACTAAATTTATTTTCTAGAGCGTTGATGTAGTCTAGCATTGAACACATAATTTATTTTTTGAGTTATTTTATTTTAAATGTTTCCATAATTGAGTGTTTAATTCTTATTCTTAATGCTTACTATTTTCTTTACGAATTATGGTTTGATCAATTGAATTACAATGAGACCTAGAGGTGATTTGTTATTTTAGTTCTAAAATTAAACATCATTAGTTGAGCGAAAGTAGAGATGCTTTACCGCGATTAGTGTGATTTTTCAGAAAACTCAAAGTATGTAATGAGTCTTTAATTAATTAAATTCACATAGAGATATGGAATTGTTAGTTGAAGATAATTTTGATATTATTCGAGAGAAGATATTGAATACTTAAGGAATTTTTAATCATCAACGGGAGATTATTAGAATTTAGTAATTAGGAGGAATAAATTGTGTGGGGTTTGTTAGGTGAAATCAACCGCTCTAGATCCATTCTTATCATATTTTCACACTTTTAGATTTTTGCATTTTGTTAATATTTTATTCGTAGATTTATTTTTATTAAATAGTTTACTTTAATTCAGAAGGTAGAACGTTCCATTTATTTTCAATTTTCCAAATAGTAATTGATTTAGTGAATTTCGGTATTCAATAACATACTTAATCCTTGTGGGTTCGACATTCGTTTTCTAAAAACAATTTACTACTTGTTACGATTCTGTGCGCTTGCAGATTATTTTACGCGAACACAAAGTACATGGATTTCTTTTGTTCTACAGAAGAAAATAATTGGAAAAATACTTGCTTTTTAAGCTGTTCATCTTAATGGCTTGAGTCAAATTCATGTCAACCAAGCGGACAAATCCAGCTACAAGCTTTCTTGTAAGTTGGGAGAGGGATTTAATTTGTGTTTACAAGTCACTTAATATATCATGAGGCCTAGTTGGACCATGTTCTGCCATCGCATCTTACTTTGACTTTCAATTGGACAGTTGTTATTTTAACTCTCTTAGCAAGTTCTGTGCAGCTAGCAAGTTGGCATTTTGCCCCTTAATTAAATTTCAACTCCATCTTTTATGTATAGCTAAATTTTATTATGAGTGAAAAAATTCCACACAATTGAGATCCTTTTAGAACAAAACTTTGCGTTTTTCTTCAAAATGTACTTTTATCAACTCTAACATGCCAAGCATGTAATAGTATGAAATGAACGAGTATGGGAGTCTGGTTGTGGCTAAAAGACCACAGCTCAGAGAAGAGAGTGATTTTAAGGGCTTTGGTTTTATCCTAATTCTGGTATCAAATGCTTTAGTAATAGAGATTTCAATACGACTACTATGTTAAAGGATGATGAAGACCTGTTCTTTTTCAAGTTTGTGAACTATTAAATAGAAGTCTTCCATCTGCAGAATGTATACAGATAAAACTTGGATATTACAAAAGTGGGAGCTGGTTAAGAGGGATGTGCATCATGCAGCAATTGCATAATGATTGCACAGTGAACCCCAATCTGTTTGCATTTCCTTATTTGTTACTTAAAATCCCTTTGAATTTTTCATCCTCTACTTGTTTTAGTCCAAGTCTAAGTGCAGTTGAGAGAGAGAAGACTTACAGCTGTTAACACAAAGTGTAACACAAGTCATTTATAACACAATCCAGAAGTAGTTTAGGTGAAAACAAAACGATGTATTATGAGTTGTTCAGATAAGGATTCGTGCTAATAAATTTACTGTGTACCGAAACAGTGCCATTTGTGCTTGAGCAAGTGATATGTATCCCGCTAGTTGTTTCTAAGAAAAACAAGGTGCTAACTCGTATCCATACAATTATTAAAGAGGAGGAGAGCCTTGGGTGCGGCTGTTATAATTGTGAAATCATGGATCAAAGTGTTTTATGTTGCTCATATTGTGTTAGTTGAACCAATTGTTCTTGGACTTGCTTTAGTCATGTCCAAGGTTGCAATTAATTTAGGCTCATGTTCAAATCCTTCATTTATTTTTTCTAAAAGAAATTACATCCTATTATAATTTATGTGACTGTTTACTTGTTCCCATTGTTCTTATTGTGTTGAATGATCCCAGCTGTTGTAATTTTATGTAGTTAGCCTTGTAGAAGCTCAGTGATGTATTGTTTGTTCAATTTATCTCTCTTTTCTATTTTGTTGGTAACTTACACTAGCATTTGGTGGGTCACAACATCACCTTCGATCTTAATCTTATAAGAGAAGGAGATACCTTTTGAGTAAAAGTAATTGTATCACGCTCCTATTTTGTATGGAATATGCTGTGAGGTCTTGTATATGGAGTGCAATCCTTTCTATGAGACAAAATTTTGTTTTCACATGTTTAAGAGTGAACCCTCTTAGAATTGTAACATCTCTTTTGATTTATGGAGCTTCTATACAGTGCTAGTTGGGCCAAATAGTTCTTCCCTAGTATTGCTGCTACTTGGATTGCTCATAATGTGAGGTTCATCCCTTTGTGTGTACATATGTCCATGTTATGCTTTTTTTGTTTCTCTTTGCTGGGGTGGTGAGAGGGGGAGAAATGCAGGTAGCTATCTCATTTGATTAAGGGAAATGACTCTTACACACACAAATTTACACGCACATTTTAAACTAAAATCATAAAGTGACTTGAAGTCATAATTTCAGTTTAAAACGCTTGTGTGTAATAAACATAACTCATTGATTAATAACTACACCTAAATCCAATTTGTAAAACCAAAGCACAAACATACATGGTGGTACTATTGAGTCAATTGGTTCATTGAGTCTCAAAAACCTATAACTAGCTTGATGGAAATCAGAAGGAGGGAGCAAAACTCTCTGAATTGGCCCTTGAATAGACAAGATCCACAAGACCTGTGATTGGCCCAACAAATTTTGTACGAAAGGTTTGTTGAAAATTGAAATGATAGACTCAATTCTTAACTCACTACAAGATGGGACACAAATAATCTCGTGCACCTCAAGAGCTGAAGTGGATATCGAGATATTAAGGAATACCAAATATCTAGAAGGGATGGGGTCTAATCTTCTCATTCTTTACCAAAGGTCTATTGAAATCATAGACAATTGGCCAAAAGTTTTGTACTTCAATTGACATTTTATAGTGTTAGCAATGAAAACATTCAAAATTTAAATTCTTCCTCCCAAATATCAAATTATCAAAAAAATCACAAGTGTTTGACAAATTGGTAGTATTTGGCATTAGACTAAATCTTATAAGTGGTTTTTGTTTTCTAGCTTTTTTTTTTAATTCTTTTTTCTTTTTAAAAGAAAGGAAAATAGTGAGATTCAACCTTTACACATCATAAATGTGCTTGGGATATCATTTGAATCCTAGGAGATGTCTTTACTCTTAGACTAAAAATTATATTATACATTTTAAGTTCTCAAATAATCTTTTATTTTTTATATAATAAAAAAAATAATAACCCAAAATGGGATAGGCGTATAGCAGAACAATCTGGTACCGTAACGAAGTATTTCATTGGACAAATAGAAACATGTCCCAAACCATACATTTTTGGGACAGAGGATATCAAAACGGTGCACTTCGGATAGAAGAGAGAGAAGTAGAGAACCCTAAGCTTCGGCCACAGCGGAGGTCTTCTTCTGAAACGGACTCTATACGGTAGGTGAGTTTTTCTTCCGGTACCGCTTATATGACATGTTGAATTTTATCTATAAAGCTATTCACCATGGGGGTTGTTGTACTGTTGAAACCCACATAGCGTTATTATTATCATCTGGCAGACTAAGATACATTTCAAGCACTTCAACTTCAAATCAACACTCATTCACTGTCTCATACCTCATAAACTCATGTGGGTTCTCACCAGAAGCTGCTCTATCAGCCTCCAAATATGTTAATTTTGAAAACCCACATAAAGCAGACTTGGTCATTAGCTTTTTCAAGCACCATGGTTTCTCACAAACCCAAATCTCAAACGCCATCAGAGAACACCCAAGAGTGCTGGTATCAGATCCTCACAAGACCCTTTTGCCCAAATTGGAGTTTTTCCACTCCAAAGGCTTTACAACCTCTGACATTGCCACAGTCTTATCTAGAAATTCACGAATATTGAAACGAAGCTTGAAAAACCAAATAATCCCTTCTTTTGTTTTCCTTAAGAATTTGCTTGGAACTGATGGGAACACTATTGCTGCTGTTAGACGTTTTCCGGGTATTCTCATTGTTAAACTCGACACTCATGTGGTTCCTAATATCAATCTTCTGCGAGAAAATGGAGTTCCTGAATCACATATATGTGCCTCCATTAAAAAATATCCTAGATTTATTACGACAGGTGCTATTCGATTTAAAGGGATTGTAGAGGAAGTCAAGGAAATGGGATTCAATCCTTTGGGGTTGAGTTTTATTTTGGCTATTTTTGCAATGGGGGGAATGAATAAATCCACATGGAAGAGGAAGGTCAATGCTTATAAGAGGTGGGGTTTGTCTGAGGAAGAGATTCTTGTAGCATTTGGAAGGAGCCCGCATTGTATTACAGCATCTGAGGATAAGATTATGCGGGTGATGGATTTTTTGGTCAACCAAATGGGCTTGGAGGCTTCCCTTATTGTCAAGCGCCCACAACTCCTTACTCTTAGCTTGGAGAAGCGACTTATTCCCAGGGCTTCGGTTATTCAAATTTTGCAATCGAAAGGTTTGGTTAAGAAATTGTTTTACTTGCCTGCTGTGTTTGAGTATGCAGAGGAGTTGTTTCTGCAGAAGTTTGTGATGCCTTATGAGAAGGAAGCTTCTGAATTGTTGCAGTTATACAAGGAAAGATTGGTTTTTCCAGAATGACTACAGAATAGGATATGTATCAAGTAAGGAGTGATATGAAGTAGTTATACTGTTATAGCCCACATTAAGGATCAAGTTTCCCTTCTTTTGAGTTATTTTATCCATTAGAATCCGTTAATATTAATCTTGTTTTAGTTCGAGTCCAGAGTGCCACTAATTAAAATTACAATATCTTGCTAAACCCCAGGTCCTTTTTCACTTTTAGCCTGTGCTTAAAGAATAGAATCATTCCCTGGTCTTATGTTATTCAATTTCTGTTATTGAGACTTTTGGTCAAGAGGAACTTTTAGAGTGACTTGTTTGTTTGAGAATCCTGAAAATTTATTCTTTGTATAAACTAAAAAATTATTTGGAGCAAACTTCTTACCTGCTGAATCTAGAAAGTGAAATTGGATCTTTCAAGCTAATTAAGAAATAACTTGTTTCCATTGCACTCTTTGGTATTGAACTTGCTTCAAATCAGGTCCAAGGTTGCAGCTGATCCAATCCAAACTGTAGCCAAGTGCTTGGTGCTTGTTTCACTGAGCTTGGAGAAGAGAACCATCTTAAGGGCGTTTGTTATGCAATTTCTGCCAATGAGAGGTTTGGTTGGGCTCGGTTTTTTTTTTTTTTTTTTTTTTTTTTTTTTTTTTTTTTTTTTTTTTTAATAAAAGAGCTGGTGTATCTTTTTGAGGATCCTGCAAATTTATTTCTGCAGAGTCGTAAAATGGGTGACGCATGAAGGGACGTAAACTTTTCTTATTTTGTTGGTACACCATATATTGCAGCACCTTTAGATTCATTGTAATTTGCATATTACTTGTTTGTCAGATTATGGAGAAAATTGTTTGTTTATGATATGTTTTAGACGACCTTTTTGTTCCGAGTTTGCCAAGAATTATTTTAGAATCTTCATGAGGGGAAGCAAGTTGTTTATTGAGCAATTGTAGCCTCAGTTCAAGAAAATGCTTCTTCTTCTTCTTCTCTCATTTTGCTTTTTTTTTTTTGGTATAAGAAACAAGTCAAGCTAAAGAACAAGTTTAAACTCGACTATTAAACAAGAATAGATTAAAAATTGTACGTCTTTGTGAACATGTTCGTGAGTATGAGGCTTGATTTAAATACATATAATATTATTATGTTTTTAAGTATTCATGTTTAAAAATATATTAATTTTGACTTAGTATTTGATTGTGTAAGTTTGTAAATAAAATTTCCATAATATTCATAATTTATCAATAATATAGATAGTTCATTTCATTGTAAATATTATGTATACTCGCTCCGTCTCAGTTTATTTGTCCTCTATTTCATTTTGAGATGAATAGAAGTTATTAGTTTAGTAATGTTCCTATTATACCCATACTTTATTTTCAAAACTATTTGAAAAGAAAACTAATAAATATTTTTAAAAAATCAATGTAATTGGAGCACTTTTTCAGTTGCTTCATTAAAAATAACTCTTTAAAAAAAAAAAAAAAGCTAATAAATTTATTTAAGGATAATTTTGTAAACTTATACATTTTTATAAGGCAGACAAGGCGAAATATGATGTTCTCTTAAAAAATTTGATTTTTTTAAACAGGACCAACAAATTGGGACGGAGGAAATAGTTTTTAACAATACAAGTAGGTGAATATAATTTTTGTAAATTCTTAAATGGCAATCAATCTATCTAATAATTCAAATAATGACTTTTTAATTACTATAATTTTTTTTATTAATTATTATCATATATTTTTGAAAGAGTAAAAAACTTTAGTATTAATGTTTGATAAGAAAATAAGCCAAATTTAAATAAGTAATCTGTTTGTTGATGAAATCAAACTTAATTCATACTCAAAATTAAATTAAATTAACAATTTTCAACCTTTAATACTTGGCTTAGCTCATTTAAAACCCCAATTATCACAAAACCAAGATCTCAGTTGTCAAAACTATACAAATTATACATATGATTGATAAATAAAAAATAGCTATTCAAATAAAATAACTGGTAAAAATTGTCCTATCACTCCCCATTTAAGCATTTTTTTTAAATGACTAATTCTCCTAAAAACTTGAAAATGATAAATTTAATCACTTAACTTTAATTTTAAGACATTTTTTTATAGAAGAAATAACATATACTATTATAAAAAGGAATCAGTCAAAATTGGCTAAGAGTACATCAATAAGGTGTGGAAGAACACTATCTATCTACACATGAAAACAACTAACATGTCTCATAATTCTAACATACTAGCCAAGTTTTTGGATGATATGCGGTATATTTTGTTAGTTTCCTCCAATATTTTAATAATTTACTTCTAAAAAATTGAAATATTTAGTGTTCTATTTTATAAACAAATCAGAAAGACAATAAGAGATGTGTAATCATTTGATCATACTATTAGTGTTTACAATTTTGAAAATTACATGATATTGTAATTGATATAGATAAACTAGTTTCATGCCTAAAAAAAAATGCAAATATCATTTTTATAAACCAAAATACAAATATCCTTCAATAATTGTTTTTAAAAGCTCATGTGGACCAAACCATATCAACACTTTGTAAAAAAATTGTAAAATTGTTTGTATTTATAGTATTACTCTTCTTTTAAATATGGCAAGAGTAAGCCGCGGATTGAGAAAACATGAGTTTTTTTTATTTTTTTTTATTTTGCAGTTGTTCAACAAGAGGGAGAAAATACTAAAATAGAATAGAATTTCATAATTTATTGTAATAAATAAGAGAGAACACTAAAACATGTAATATTAATTAAGTAAAATGGGTTTTTTTTTTTTTTAACCGTTAGATTGTTTAAAGATCTAGAGTAGATAAAATGTGTAACTTTTATAAAATTACACCAGGTGTACCTTCACTAACTTGAATCCGTCTATATATATAGAATTGTTTTTACATTCTTGATTGTCTATTATTATTATTTTTTTCTTTTATTGGACCTTGTTTCCAAGGTAGCAAAACTAACTAAATCTGTGCAAGAGTACCATATTTCTAATCAATTTTTTATAACATAAATCTTAGAAAACTTATATCAAAATTTCATTATACTTAAATAATTAATGAACCACTTAAAATAATTAATATAAAAAATATGTTTATATCATATTAGTAATCTTTTTAATTACATAGAATAAATAATATTATTGGTTATATATATAATATCACTAGAAGAAGTTAAGAAATTTAAATGGTTAGGGCTAATTTTAGTGAATTCACAAATATTTAATTTTTTTTTATGGCTTTTGTGTCAATTTTTGTCAAAATGAGTGTTTGGATTGATGATAATTGAGTTATACAACTTAATTTTCATCACCCAAAACCTAAAATATGTGCAAGAACTGATTGTTTGGCATAATTTTTGATTCATGTTCTCATTATTCAAAACTCAAAAAAGTTGATTTTGAGTGATGCAACTAAGAACAAGATTTTGGTGTTTCCAAATCATAAATTTTGAGTTTCAATGGTAAAAGTGTTATTATAGTGTATTAGTGAGGCCCAATGGCAGTGTGTTGTTAGCAAAAGAAATAATTATTTAAATTCTTCTAATATAAATATATTTTTTTGATAAGTCTAATATAAATAATTGATGTATAACTAATTAACTGCATATAATTAATATATATATATATATGGGGAAATTGCACTTTACCCACATGTGGTTTGGCTCGTTTTAACAGTGTCCACCCGTGGTTTAAAAGTTATCATTTAACCCACTCGAGGTGACCTCCATTAGACCCCCATTGCTCACCTCTCCCTTTTCACCATTAAAAATATGGGTAAATACGTATTTTTCATTATATTTTATGTGTCTCTCCTCTTTTCTCTCTTTCTTCTTCTTCTTCTTCTTCTTCTTCTTCTTCTTCTTCTTCAAATGTGTCTCTCCTCTTTTCTCTCTTTCTTCTTCTTCTTCTTCTTCTTCACATCAAACATAAAAGAAAAATATCAAAAAGTAAGTCAAAATAAAATTTGTTTGATCATTTTTCATATACATAATTAGCAGAAAGTTTTACAAAAGAGGGTAGACAAAGAAAAAAAACCATCTCTCTAAAACTCTAACCTTCTCTCTTTTGCTGGGTTCTCTTAAAAAAACCCAGATTTGCAAGAAAAAAAAATCTACCAAAAAAAAAAAAAAAACCCTAGCAATCTAGCAAATCTAACACCATAGCCAACTCACTGAACCATCAAATCATAGCCTCGCTAAACTACCACCTCCAACACCACCATCGCTATTAGCCATCGCCCAAAACCCCAGACCGTAAAGAAACGTGAAAAACCCAGCAAACAAATCTGTTAAAAAAAAAAAAAAAAAAAAAAAAAAAAAAAAAAAAAAAACCCCAACAATCTAACAAATCCAACATTCCTAGCACTCTAAAAAAACCCAATAATCCAACACACATTTGTCAATGCCTGCAACGGTAGAGCCAAGTAATTCGCCCGAATTGAGATCCAACTCAAATACATAAACCCTAACATTCCCAACACCTCTTCCGACCCAACCAGCGGCCTAAAATGCCATCCTTTGAAGTACGCCACAAGCTCCAAACACAGCAAGATCGGAACCAGAACCAAAAACGCCTTAATCAGACGGTACAGATGCGAAGACGAGATCCGACTGTGGGAGATGCGGAGGAGATAGACGATGCCATTGACGAGAGAAGAGAAGAAGGAGAAGAGTTGCTAGAACCTCAAGAGGCATAGCCAATTCGGTTCCTTCCAATCAAAAATATATATGGGTTCCTTTTTTTCCCCCTTGCTATCTGGGTTTCATTTCGGTGGTAGTATATACACCAATTATTGTGTTGATTGAACAAGATTTAGGTCACGATATGAGATTTAGGTTTAAAGATTTGATTTCTAGGATGGTGAGAGAGAGGTTGTTTTTCAATATGTTGCTTCTAATTTTGTTTTTATTGTGGCTTATATAGTAAAGAGGATTTTTTAATGAAAAGGGAAGGGTGGGTAACAGGTGTTTAACGGAGGTCACCTCACGAAGGTTAAGTGATAACTTTTAAACTACGGGTGAGCGCTTTTAAAACGGGTCAAATCAGAGGTGGGTAAAGTGCAATTTCCCCTATATATATTTACTTCATTAGTTAATTCTCAATTGGTTTTTAGTGTAGACGAGGATTGAACTCTAAATAAAGAAATCTAAAAAAATGCGCTACATGGTGGAACTTTATGTTCTCTCCTATTAGATTTCTATATTATAATATATTTAAGCGCAAATTACTGTTAAAGGAAGTAACTCTGATTGCACAGGATTTAAGCTTGATGAAGACGATGCGTAATGGCTAGTTTATCAACGGTCATTTGTCGAAGGCCAAAACGATGTCATTCTACTTAGGTGAAGTATGTTTAATGAAGTAGTGAAACGGTGGTGTTTTACATTAATTAGAACTGCGTCGTTTTGGACTCTGGGTTTCTCCTTTCTTCAAACTCTTCTTAGTAGTGCTCTGTTTCTTGCTCAATTATGGTATGGCTTCAGAGCTATTCCTTAAGCTCTCAAATATCAATCCGGGATTTACGGATAGTTGGTTATAGGAGTAGTTATAAGTCTGTTAGAATAGAACCTTTTAGAAGGTTCTAGATTAACCTATTCTGGTGTATATATTTAGAGTGTGTTGTAATGTATTACTCTGAGCTTGCTTAGTCAATTCATTTTTCAATACAGAAATTCTCTCTCTCTCTCTCTCTCTCTCTCTCTCTCTCTCTCTCTCTCATTTTCTGTTCTTTAAGTTTCCACCATTGTTAACCACCTTAAGCTCACAATCTCACAATTACAACTTATCTATCTGTGGTTTGACCGAAATTAAAGTTGCCTACTCATGGTTTAAAATTTGACACTTTGCCTACCTAAGGTTTGACCAAATTTTAAGTTGCCTACATGTAATTTGAAATCCCATGATCCAATTGTCCTCTTAGATTATTTTTTATCTTATTTGATCTTGTATATATATATATATATATATATATATATGTGCCAGAATGGGCTTTTGCCCTTTTCACAAAAAAAATTCAGCATGTTGCCCCATTTTCCAAACTAATTAGGGAAATGCCCCTCTTTTGAAATTCGATTTTCTCAAAATCGAGTTAAGCTCTATAGCGACGTTTTAAAGAGCTTATAGTGACATTTTAAGAACCCTATAGTGACATTTTAAGAACCCTATAGTGACATTTTATAACTCGACCTCCATGAAATCAAGTTATAAGTTAAAAAAAAAAAGAGAAAAACTTGCATGTAACTCGATTTCGCCGCTATAGGTTCTTAAAACGTCGTTATAGGCTCCTTAAAACGTCGCTATAGAGCTCTATAATTTTTTTTTTTTAAAACTCGATTTTGAGAAAATCGAGTTTCAAAAGAGGGGTATTTCCCTAATTAGTTTGGAAAATGGGGCATTTGCCCATTTTATTTTGTGTGAAATGGGCATTTGCCCATTTTCACCTATATATATATTTTGTGTTTTTGGAAAAGAGAGATATAAAAGTGAAACAAAATCATATATTTAGTTCTGTTTTTAACAGAGGTGGATTACAAAATTCTAGCTGAGCTAATCTCAAATAGATAAAGCGTCAAATTTCAAATCATGTAGATAATTAAAAATTTTAGTCAAATTACAGGTAGATAAGTTGTAATTTGTCTAGATTTAAAAATAAATAAAAAAATAAACAAACAAAACAAAAAGACCTTTAATCGGTCACACTCTTCTTACCTTTCAACTTGCTTGATTTCGATTTCCTTGCCTCTCCCACTCTCCCACTCTCTATCAGCCGCAGACTCTTTCTCTCGCTCTCTCAGCCAATGTAAAATCTGTAACTAGGACCACTACTACTCGATTGTCCAAGGGTTTTAAACAAAGCTCCGGCCTTTGGCTTTTGGGTGTCTGAGACTAAGAGATAGAGATACCCTCCACCTCAAGTTTCGGAACCTTGCTCATTCATTCACAGCGGAGATTTTCTTCAAAAAATGGACTCATGGAGTGGGTGAGTTTTTCTTCCAGCACTGCTTATTATACTAGTTACGGTATGTTGAATTTTCTCTATAAAGCGATTCACCATTGTACTTCTTGTTGTACCATTAGGGCCCCTCAGAAATTTCATACTGTTGAAACCCACCTAGCGTTTTTATGGTTCAAATCTGTTAGATACATTTCAAGCACTTCAAATCAATACTCATTCAAGGTCTCATACCTCATAAACTCATGTGGGTTCTCACTGGAAACTGCTCTAACAGTCTCCAAAAATGTTAATTTTGAAACAGAAGTTCCTTACTTAAACAGAAGCGTAATGTTGCTGTGACAAATCCAGTTCGATTTAAAGAGATTGTGGACAAAGTCAAGGAAATGGGATTCAATCCTTTGAAGTTTTCTTTTATTCAAGCTGTTTTTGCAATGGTGGGAATGAATAAATCCACACGGGAGAGGAAGGTCAACGTTTATGAGAGGTGGGGTTTGTCTCAGGAAGAGATTCTTGCAGCATTCAGAAAGTGCCCCTGCTGTATTATGGCATCTGAGGATAAGAATATGCAGGGTATGGATTTTTACATCAACAAGATGGGTTTCGAGACTTCCTTTATTGTCAATCTTCCGATACTCATTATGTATAGCTTGGAGAAGCGGCTTATTCCAAGGGCTTCGGTTATTGAAGTTTTGCAATCAAAAGGTTTGATCAAGAAGAATATACACTTAGCTTAGCTTAAGTGTTTAGGTCTTCTGAGAACTCATTCCTTCAGGAGTTTGTGACACCATATATGGACGAGGTGTCTGACCTGTTGAAGCTATACAAGGGAAAATTGGATTTTTCAAAGATGACTACAAAATAGAATATGTATAAGACATTGAGTGAGATGAAGCACTTAAAGGCTTATAGCCGGCATCATGAATCAAGTTTCCCATGTTTGGAGTTACTTATGCAGGAATACGTTTTCGGTAGGGACGGAACCAGGATTTAAACTTGAGGGGGGCCAAAGCTTAAAACAATTTTCTTTTTATGAAAATAAAATCTAACACTTATTTCATATTCAATAAAATACAACATATAAAATAAATGTTTCTTAAACATTTGATATTATAAAAATATCGACAAAGTATAACATACAAAATAAGTGTTTTTTAAACATTTCAAAATTATTTAGATTTTTTCTTTTGAAAAAGTTTAATATTGTGGTGGACTTACTCATGATCTACAAATTAAGAAAAAAAAAAAGTTTCATTATCTCCATATTTCATAGTACTATACACTAACTAAAAAAAAAGGGACTTCTCAACCCCAAAAAAAAAAAAAAAATCTAAAACCAAAATAATCACAAACGGACAAGCGCAACTGCGCAAGTTTATATATATATTACTAATATTAGCCACATTACACAAAGTGAGGAAGTCAAAATTCACAAGTTCATATATATATATATATATATATATATATATTACTAATATTAGCCATATCACATAAAGGACAAAGACAAAAATTTTTATAAAACTAAAACAATACCAAAGACTTGGTCAATTAGTCTCACAAAAAAATCATTTATGACTTACCAAAGAGTAGTCTTCCCTCTTCACAGTTAACACTTAACAGAACTCACAAAGGACAAAACAGTGACTACCAAAGACAACCATCACAAATTCATTATCAAATATTCAGTACTCACATCCATTCCTACTGAGTCACTAACCTGGTCCCACTTTATTTTTTTTAATTCTTTGTAGATAAAACCAAGTAACCGGTCCACACAATCACAAAAAGCCACAAACAATTACACAATATACAAAGCCATAGTCACAAACAAATCTATGGTCCACACATGACACAACACACTAGTCCATAAAATGCACAATTCAAAAAATTAAAAAAAAAAACGCAGAGCCGCAGAGGTTAGACAGAGGAGATAAATATAGCAAAGAAAAAAACAAAAATATGAACTTGAGAGAGGAGAGAAATTTCTTAGATTTACCGTGTGTGATCGTAATCAAGAATCTGAGGAGGAGCAGCAACAGCAGCAGTTCGGATCTGATCTAAGGAAAACAACAGCAGCAGGCAGCAGAGGAGGCGTTGATGCTTAATGAGGTTGAGTGGAGGAAGAGTGAGGTTAGGGTAAAAATTTGAGAATTGTAATTTAGGTTTTCAATCCATATTTATTTTTTATTTTGTAGTTTTTAGTTTGTCGGTTTTTTCTTCTTTTTTTTTTTTTTTTTTTGTATGAGAGTTTGTCGGTGATTTTTTCAGATTGATTCATATACCAAGTTTTTTTTTTTTTTTTTTTTTTTTTAATTAAGGGGAGGGGGCTATGAGGACAAAAATTTAATATACTAGCTTTTTTTTGGGGGGGGGGGGGGGTACTAGCTTTTTTTTGGGGGGGAAGGGGCATTGCCTTACGTAGGTCCGTCCCTGGTTTTCGGGGTTCTCAAACAAACAAGTCAGTCTAAAAGTTCCTCTTGACTAAAAGTTCACTCTAGGAAGGAGAAAGAGAACCCCAACGCAGTACAAAGCAAAGGTTTTGGTTTTGGTTTTGGTTTTTGGTCTTTTATTCTTTTTTTTTTTTTTTTAAGAGCTGATGTATCTTTTTGAGGATCCTGCAAAGTTATTTCTGCAGCGTCGTAAAATGGGTAACACATGAGGGGACGTAAACTTTTCTTATTTTGTTGGTACACCATATTTTGCAGCGCCTTTGGATTCATTGTAATTTGCATATTATTTGTTTGTCAGATTATGGAGAAAAATGTTTGTTTATGATATGTTTTAGACTGACCATTTTGTTCTGAGTTTATCAAGAATTATTTTAGAATCATCATGAGGGGAATCAAGTTGTTTACTATGATGCACGGACACGGACACAGACATGGAGATACGACAATTTTTGAAAAATAAGAACATGACACGGCGTAGACACGGCAATCAAATAATTAATTAAATTTTATATTTAGACATATTTTTTAATATTTTTAGACATAAAATACATTTATGTCTTGAATTTAAATTATGTAAGAACTACAAATAATTAAGCTAACACCTAAAGTAGTCCAATAATACACATAAAATGTTTAAATAAAACAATAACAGTAACAACATTATATTATATGGCAGTAACAACTAACAACATTATATATGGCACATAATGGCAGTAACAACACTATATTATATCTCTTTAACCAAAAAAAAAAAACATTATATTATATCCCACTCTCACACAGTGACAGTTAGAGTGAGATTTTTAAAAAAAAAAAAAGCATTATAATTAGTACGCGTTATAACCCATTCACCCAAACCAAATGGCCAAATATCTTATATCTAAAAAAAGGGGGGGGGGGGGACAGAGAGAAACTTAAAGAGGTCGGACCTAAATTGTTGTCCACACTGAGAGAGAGAGAGATCGAAAGGGACAGGGCATGAATCATCGTCTAGGGAGATCGCTGATCAGCCCGATCTAGCTCCAGGGAGGGCTAGAGTTCAGCGGCAACGGGCAGAGGTCAGAGGGAGGGTAGATGGCTTGAGAAGTGAGAACTTGAGAGTTTGAGATATGGGTTTTGGTCTAATGACTTCTTAGACTTGTTGTTTTAGGGTATATCACAAGATCAATGGTATTAGTAAGTCTATCTGTCAAAATCTTTGATTTTTTTTTACTGCTCGCGTCGGACACCGACATGACGCCAAAAATGGCATGTCGGTGCACCTAGGTTGTTTATTGAGCAATTTTAGCTCAGTTCAAGAAAATTCTTATTTACGGTTTTTGTTTACCAAACAAGTCAAGTTGAAGAACAAATTTAAACTCGACTATTAAACAAGCATAGATATAAAAAAAAAAAAAATTGTATGTCTTCATGAACATGTTCATGAGTATGAGGTTCAATTTATATTCATATAATATTATTATGTTTATAAGTATTCATGTTTAAAAATGAAAGCTTGGATTTGTGCTAAGACACTGGAGCTCATTCAGACCCCTTATTAAAAATTGCGGCTAGATTGCTTTTATTCTAACTTAGACTAAGTGGGGAACAAGAGTAAATAAGCTCAACGAATCGATAACACGATTCTAAGCCATATTCATCCACATCAACAATAAAATGAAAGTTTAAAGAGTAGGGAAGAGAGATGCAAATACAAGATAACACCGAGATGTGTTATCAAAGTGAAAACCAAAGAACTCGGTGAAAAACCTCTCCACGACCCTTCAAGTCGAAATCGATCCACTAGAGAATAAAGTTGGAGTACACAAATAACAAAAGACCCTCAAAGCTTAGTCTACCTCATGTACTTGAGCCCTCTAATCTTCTGCAATCAATGGACTTCTCGGAGTCTTGTCTTCTCTTCTCTAACTTTTTGAATCCCACAATTTAGCTTAATTGCATCCACCAATAAATGACTCCTTCCAATGCTTCCCAACAACACTAAAATCTCACTTTACGCTCAGAATGGGTGTGGTAAGTGTTTGGGCTAGCAACTTCTCAAAGATCTAGAGATGGAGAGGTAGGAGTTGAGGAAAACCACAAGGAAATGTGTAGATGATTGTGGGTATAACAATCTCTAACTTTCAAGTGTATTTTCTAGGGTTTTCTATCTGAAAAGTATTCATTACTTTTTATGGGTAATGAAGATATATATAGTGTGGATAAAAACTTGATAAAGCAAAATACAACTTTTTGCCAAGCAGAAACTTTCACGGGTCCTTCGCGAGTTGGCCCTTCTCACGAGATAGTTGTGAAATTGATAGCCTAACACGACTCTTCATTTTCTAGTCATGTGCTCCACACGTGGCCTTTTCATGGGTTGCTTCTCGCAAGCCAGTCGCAAAATCCATTGTTTCAACTTTAGAAGCTTGATTCTTCACCAATCTCTCATCCCTTACAGATAAACCCACATACATACAGGGAAAATGATTGAAGAAATTCAATCAAATTTGACACGGAATTAAAGCCAACACAATATAGTTGGAAATCACAACTTTACAATCTCCCCCTTTGGCTATTCTATGACAAAACCCCTAAACAAACTCTAGACTTAAACGTAAATTTGGAAACATAGGCAAAACTTACTCACACCTAACTTTAGAAGCTGTGAAACACTTGCACCATATAGACCTGTATCCTGAAACACTTGCACATAACAACAAAACTTCATTAAGATCATGACAAGTAGAACACAAGGCACCTATGACGAACAAGTAAAATGCATTCAAGATACCAAAAGAGATATATGACATTAAATATAACTTGATCAAACATAAACAGTCATTAGGAAATTACCACAATAAACATTTATCAAGTAAATGATCATCCGGAAACGCAATGTAATTAAGAGCAATGCTAAAATCAATTGCATGTCCAACATACAGCATGATGCATTAAAGAAACTAAGGCAATAATCAATAGAAATCAATAAGCATCAAGAAATGGTTATAAAAACCAAGATACATAAAGTACTAAAGAAAACCATGTTTGAAACTAAAGTGCTTGAAACCTTTAAATAAATGCACTATAAACATCCAAAAATTATAAAAGCATAAAATAAACTAGAAACGACCAAAATAAACCAATGTTATAAACTACTCCCCCTTTTTGACCAAAATGGCCAAAGGTCCTAAAATGTGTCGGATTCTAACTCCAACTCCAATTTGTGCATCAAGTTCTCTACTTAAGACGAGAGGGCAGTGATTTGGCCTTAAAGGTATGTGAATTGAGTCGTGGAGTAGTTGATGTGTGAAGCTAGCATCAAATGCAACTCTTTAACCTTCCCAAGTAGAAGATCAATGCGGTCGGGTGCTCTTACTTGCGCTTAGGAAGAAGGTTGTGCATTATCCTCCGGTATTGAAGTGTAACGTTCAATGTCTTCATCGGTGTTGCCTTCTTCCACTGCTTCTTCATCTCTTGGAATCTAAGCTACATCGACGCTTGGTCCTGGAATGTGAGCTTTGCTTCGGATGATGGTCTGCTCACTAATAAGGTCTTCCCTTTGCATGACCGGAAGCCCACTTGGAATCTTCACCATTGCCCTTAATATAAGAAACATGACAAGGCTTGGACACGGTAGAGTTAGCCTTGCATTCCTCTTCTTGATGCTCTTAACGGAAAGGTAATAAATGTGATCACAGATGCCAATCTGCTTGTGAATGAAGAGATCATATAAGAACACGGTCCTTGGCACTGACAAAGTCGTCAAGTTCTTCATCGGATAGAGGTTGAAGATCATGATGTTGGCCAAAGCTTGCATTTTGGGGGAGAACTCAATCGTGTGCAAAGCCTTTTCTTGAGTTGTCCTCCAAGAACTTCCATGAGAGGCTCAAGCTTCTCCTTTCTCTCATCATATTATAGGGATGTGTCCAAAGTCGTCAATCGAATCTCCAAAACTTCCTGAATTGACTCCCTTAAAGGTAAGAACTCTCTCCCCCTTAACCAATAATTAATGTGGTCACCTTCCACAACAGCATTGGTGAAGAATTCACGAATGATGTCCTCAAACACATCACCCATCGGATTTAGCAACTTGGTCCATGTCCTTTCTTTGAACACTTTCGGAATGAAGGTGTCCTTTAGGGACTCTAAGTCCATAAACCTCTCTAGGACGATTGGGGCTTGTTTAAAGTGATCAAGGAAGGCCATGCTAGCATCATCATTTCTAAATAAGTTCGAGGAGATCCAGGGACGCTTTGAAGACTACTTTGCTTCCTTTTTCTTAAGAGGAGACATCTACAAAACAAACACCAACACAAACAAACAAAAACAAGCACAAACATGAAAACAAACTTGATTAAATACAAGTTAATCCATAAAAACAAACAAAAGAATCCTAAAAAAAATATATAGACAAGCAAACAAAGTCACAAGATCATGTTTTAAGTGCTAAAGGTCTAACAAGAGTTACAAGACTTACATAGCATGAGTGAATGTGAGAGACCGCACTCCCGGCCCGTTTTATTATGTGTGTCGAGCCAAACCCACGTGAATGGGTGGAGTTGTGTTATTGCCTCTCAAAATGGAGGTTCGACTAGTTATATTTTCCCCTTTAAATTAAGGATTTTACAATGGAGTCTCCACTTATTTAATTATTGAAAAAATAAGAAAGCCAAAATTGAAAAATTCCTCATTTTATTAATTTTCAATTGAATTTACATTGATCATAGGAAAATTACATGGCTTTGGTCCTAGATACAATCTAAGATAAAGTACATGGCTTTGTTTCCTAGTTACAATCTAAAAATTGAAAATTACATGGATAAGCATTTGATCTACTAACCCTTGATCTAAGTTCGGAGGCTATGTTACAAGGTGGGAAGGTGTTAGGCACCCACCTTACCCGGTGAAATCGGTCTTCTAGATTATGGTGGCCAACATTCATATCATATCATTCAATATGTCAATCAATTTGCATGTTGAATTTAAGGTGTGTGCATGTGATGAACCCTAATTCAATTTATTATGCATTGCATTTGGATTGAAAAATGAATTCTAGTGAATGTGTGTGTATGGTGATATCCTAGATTCAAAGATTTGAAAGAATTATGAAACAAACATGTTTTTCATATTTTTGATGTGAATTTAAGATTAAAATTAGTGTTATGCATGACCATGTGATGAACAACCAAGAACATGTGATGAACATATAAGAACATTTAAGAACATTCAAACATATTCAAGGGAATTTAAATAGTTACTATCATGCTTTAATCCTAAATTCTCATCATGACAACACAAAAAACAAGTTAGTGAAAGGGATTATACCTTCATGCAAGATCCATATAGTGGATGCGGAGACTCTTGAGGGAGGTCCTATGGGTGGAGGAAAAGAAGAGTTAGGAGAAGAAGAGTGAGTCTCACTCAATATCTTGAGTCTCAGGAAGACCAAGATATAACAAGACTACTCAACTTCCTAGAACTTAAGAGAGGAGAAGAAAGAGGGGTTTTTTTTTTTTCTGTCTCTTGGAATGAAGGAGAGGGGGGTTTATATAGTAGTGATGGAGGAAATATGAATGGAATGCCATTAATTAGGGTTGACAAAGAATCATGAACCTAGACCTCATTTTTGCCTTGGGGGAAATTTAGAGCATTAAATGTAGAGATTGGTGGGAGTGAGGAGCAAGCCAAAATTCGGTTTTTCCGTAGTTGCTGTAACAGCCTGTAGAGCCAACTTTGAAAAATCATATCTAACTCAATCCTGATCAGAATTGTCTCGTTCTTATGCTCAAATTGAAGCCCCGGATGTCTAGTTTCTGGAAAAATTAACCTCATTCACAGATTCAAAATATTCTAAGAGATATCAATGAAATAATGAGAAGAGGTCATTTGTTAGAAAAATAGTTTCAGCACAATTAACATTAATAGGTCCCAAATTAGTTTCCAATTAACATTAATAGGCTCCAATCACTCCCATTTCAGACCTAATTAGTTCCAAATTTACCCTAATTAAAAGATAATTGCACAAATTACTCATTGAATAATTAATGTTTAACTATCTAATTAATTAAGTGTATGCAACCTTACCATAAAATGTAGTCCTAACCAATCAAATTATGACACATCATTAATTTCAAATTGATCATAATTATAACTAATTGGAATCAATTGTTCATAATCATATAAGGTCGAACTTAATTTGTGATAGTGCATCCCGGCCATTAAAACTTGATTTGATGATAACTTTCAATTTGATGGTTCGATTAGGGCTTATAACCAGTCGATTTGATCATTACAATATCAAGATCATTTTGGTGAAATGAGATTAAGGATCTAATGACCAAAATCAAGATGCATATTTCTAAGGTGAAATTACCCTTTTACCCTCCAAATGAGGTTAAATGCGGGTTGTAAAATGAGATGTCAACAGTGAAATGCAAAACATGTCAAATAATAAAGTGTGTGCATCAAGTGTGCTTGTGATGTGCATGTGAGATTCATGAGCAATGCATGACAAAGCACTCATGGGGCAAAGTGTGTAAAACACACAGCCAATGTTCAAAACATGTTAAGCATGTAAAAACATAGTAATCCCAAAAAATTGGTACTCATTAGAATCCAAAACAATGAGAAAATGTCGTTTAGGCATTTTATCAAACACTTAGTGTACACATCTATATCTATATAATAACTAATAGTCAAAACATTTGATTTTTTATTGACCACTCCTCACTGCGCCATGTGGCTATGTAAAATAATGTCATGTCTACCATTAAAAACACAAAACAATGTATCTTTTCATTTGGTGCCTATACAAACCATTTCAATACAATTTTTTGCTACGGTTGGTGTTCAGTTGCATTGTTCCAACGGGTAGATATAAATTCTACAATTTAAAACACTGAAATATGTACCTTTTTCGTTTGGTGCTTGAGCAACCGTTTCTTTAATTTTTTTTTTTTTTTGAGAAATCAAGCAACGTTTTAGTACTATTTTTACTACCATTGGTGTTCAGTTGCATCGTTCCAGTGGGTAATTATAAATTTTACTCTGTTTCAAATAAATTTAACTTTATATATCTCCAGGTAGGAAAACACAAAAAACTTCATTTCATTCTTCAAGATCTCTCTCTTCAATCAAAGAAATGTTTTATAAATTTTTTGGAGGGTTTTAAGCGCCATGATCCATTTTAGTTTTCTTGATTCAAGTTATTGAGTCACACTTCAATTTTGAAAGAAAATTTGGATTTTCACTCTAATTCTCTCTTACTAGACTCTTTTTTTTTTTTAGATATGCCAAAGGAACTTCCAAACTGGGCAAAACCAAGAGGTCCAGGTAGAAACAGACTTTTGTTCTTTGCAATGGGCAATGTTGGGAAAGGTAATACAAAATTTAGAGTCTTCCTTTCAAACACTATTTTCATTTGATTGTTGTTATATAATATGCATTTGCAGTAAACCAAACCCAATTGAACGCATAAGGTGTGGCTTCTTAATTTTGCTTCTTTCTTATTAATCTTATTTTTTCCACTTGCTGATTGGTTTCTTGCTATTCCAAAAAACTAATAGCATGATTTTAAATTCTGGGTTCTATATTTTATTTGCAAATTGGAAGGTTTAACATCAATTTAAGACAGATATCATGTGCTTTCTATTAGGACATATGTGTTTCACATGTTAGGATCATATGTCACTACTTTATGTAATTGGCTAATCTTTTGACAAAAATGCACTTTACTTGTAATTGAGTAGATCTAGGATGTGTTTAATACTTCAAGGAACAAGAGTTCAGGTCTAAGTATTGAAGCCATGCAAGTCTGTCCAAGATTCAAGTGTGAAAAGTGCTATTCATTAAAGTTCGACAGTTAGCATCTATCGAGCCTTGAAGAGCTATTCCAGCCCGTGGCTCGACAGCAGCTCGACAGATAAGGTATCTGTCAAGATTTATGAAACTCAGATTTTCGAGTCTGTTTTTCATCCAATCCGTGAGTATGTGTTTGGGCTTTCTTTTCTCACAACCCTAAACATATATAAAGATTATTTTAAGGGCCGTATTAGGTTACATAGCCAAGAGCACAATTGCACAAGAGCATAATTCATCAAGTGTGACCGGAAATCTAGTTTGCCCTAGTTTTTTAGAAGCTGCTGTGTTTATACATCGTAAGGTTTTGTGACCAAGCAATTTCAAGATCTTCATGTGTTGAAGAACAGAAGAACTTTGCAGCCAACATTCTTTCTCTAGTTGGTGATTGAAGTCGCGTACTGTGATCCGCATAATTAGTTAGTCACGTACTGGGAGCCGTGCAATACAAGAAGAGATTGTCACTACAGAACAAGTCCAATTGGATATTGTGGTATGGGTTCAACAGTAGGTTGATATAAGGTATTGGGATTCTTTTACTTGTAACCGCTTGTTTTGATAATAGTAGATTCTCAGGAGTGGTGACCTTAAAATCACCCGGTGGGGGTTTTTGTCGTGTTGGTTTTCTCTATTCATAAACAAATCACCGTGTTAATTTATTTTCCACTGCACTTTAGTTTATTGGTGATTTTTTTGTACTACCAAGCATTTTTATATGTTAAATTGATTAATTAATAAACTTGGCTAATTAATCAATTAATTCATCACAAGGGGTCAATACGTTTTTGGCCTATCACTTTCTTATGATATAAAAGTGTTTTTAGCTTTACACTGTTCATGGAATAATGTAATTAGTTATGTAGTTTTGTATATTTGATACTCTTCAATTTGTTTATTCAGTCTATTTGTTATGTTATTGTTGTTATTTGTTGTGTTACAAGAACTGTTCAATGTGTAAATAAGTTGTATATTTTTGTTTTAAACTATTAATTTCTTTTAGTTATAATAACAATCGTTAGTATCATAGACATTATTTAGAAGAAAAAAAAATCCTATATCTTAGACATTGATACATGAGGTGTGGATTTCTAACTTAGCTTTGACTGTTTGAACTATTTGATGTGCTCATCCCACGCTTGGGATTGTTCATTATCGGTTTTATCGTACATTCTAATGTTGAAATTTTGTGAACACGATGTGTTTCACATAATGTCTTACTTACTCTTGCATTAGTTTATATCCACTCCATGGTTTGTGCATGTTGGTTTTAGTTGCCATTGGTCATTGCATTTTTTCTAATGTACATTTAGGCATACTATGTCATCAACATAAGTGGCAATTTAGTAGTCTGTACGCTTGAACTTTCCATCATCAAAACCCAAGTTGCAACATTAGAAAATTTAATAATCTTCTTACATAGGAATGAATTCTGGACTATACCTTGTTTATTAATATATGTATATAACTAAATAGCTACAGCTTTAGATTTGATTGAGATCATCTTGAGAGGCATGTTTTATAAATTAATTGCGGTTAAGTGAAAGAAAAATTACTTCTAATTATATGTAGCCATTCTTAGACATCATACTCCTATTAATGGCCCGCATCTTTCCTAAATATCTAAGTAAAGTTAAATTACCTTTCAAATGTATGCAATTCATATCACTTCCAAGATATGACAATTTTTTTGTTTACTTATGTGGTAGTTTCTTATTTGATGTGTTGTTTAAAAAAATAGGGCAATAATTAATGAAGAAAAATACAATTAAATTTTGGTTAGTGGAGATAGAGGTGTTGGTAAAATTGAGACAACAAAGATACTAATGAGATATCTTGCACACTTAGGTGGCAATCTAGAGTAGAAGGACACATAGTTGGATTTCAAATTTTCCTATATGAGTATATGCTTGGCATATTATTGGAAAAATTAAGTAAAAAACTAAGGTTTACGTCTACATTGACCTTTAATATCACAGTCCAACCCAATTCTTAAGGCCTTTGGCAATGCCAAAACAATTTGAAACAACAACTTAAGGTTTTTATTAGTTTTTCATGGTTTGCTTTTCAATTAAGACTATCTTTACACTTATTTCTTTCATTTCAATTATACATGTTGGGAAATCTAGACCCCGGTTGATAAAATTAACAAGTTTTAAACTCAAGTTGTTAATTAGTTTTATTATGAATAAAACTTGTTAAAATAAACAAACATCAGTATCATGTCAAAATCATGCAACAGAAAAATAAATAAAACAAGACATGATGACCTAGGAAAACCAATGAAACAAACTAATTTCATAGTAAAAAACCTAGGGGAAAACCTTCCCGAAAAGCAATCTACTATAATAAAGAGAAGTTTCAGATCTAGTACAAAACCTTTGTCTCTAGACTCTACAATCCCCGTAGATGAACTTACAGTAGAAATTTTCTACCGCTTCAGAACCTCTGAACTCTTCAATATATAAACGCCACCCTTTGATGCACAGATCCCAGTATGTTCTGTACTCCTTTGCACGAATCCCAATACGTTACTCACTCACCAACTTGAGGAAGAAGAATGTTGGCTGCAAATTTCTTCACTTCATCAACAATGAAGATCAAGAAGCACTTGGTTACAAAACCATAAGGCGCAAAGACGCAGTAGCTTCTTTTAGAGAGAATAAGGTCTCAGTCAACTTTTGGATATGTTCTCCTTGTATTCTCTTGTGTGATGGCCTTTAAAATAAGCCTTATATATGTCTAAGGTTGTAAGGAAAAAAAAAAAAACCTACACATACACGTCAGCACGGGCCAAAAATTAAATCTGGAAATTCTTATTTCATAATTCTCGATAGATAGTATCTGTTGAGCCTTAATAGATAGTATCTATCGAGCCTCAATAGATAGTTATCTGTTGAGCTACCTGTTGAGTTTTAATGAATCAGCACTTTTGCACTTGTTTCATGAACAGATTTATTTAGCTTCAATACTATATTTGAATTCTTATTCTTTGAAGCATTAAACACATCCTAGACCTACCCAAATACAAGTAAAATGCGTTTTGTCAAAGGATTAGCCAATACATGATGACATATATTCCTAACATGAATCACATATGTCCTAACAATACATACTGCATATATATTTCTTAATTATGCATATTTTTTAGGTATATCTGTTTGAACTTCTCATTATAATGTCTCTTTCATGACATAGTGACATTTTTTTTTTTTTCTGAAAAAGTCATAGTGACATTACTATGTAGTTATAGTGGGGTAGAAATTAGAACGAATCTGCTAGAAATTTCTCCTGTTTGGCAGATTACTAATTCTAAAAGAAAATACCATTGCTTTTACCTCCTATGTGCCACACCACCTAAGGTATTTTACAATATTATGCTCATCAATTTGTCTCTTTATATATGTCATTTTAAATATAAGTTCTATTTCAAGTTTTTTTTTTTTAATAAATATTTTTAGGATATTGAAAAATATAAGTTAGGGAATCAGAAAACTTTTCATTATTGAATCAATCAAATTGTTATGAGCTGAATGGTTTAAATGATGCTCATGAATATCTTGTGACTAGAAGGGCTATAGACACAGTTGGATTTAGTGAGCAAGAATAGGATGCATTTTTGTAACTTTAGAAGATGTATTTTCTTTATGAATGTTGTTGATACTGTATTTTGTCCGTCCTTGATTTGCGTGTCGAACCCCTAAAAATCCAAAAATATTATTTTCTCTCCATGGAGCCGCGAGAATATCCATAATGACATGGCGCAGCTTGTTTGGACACCAAAGCACCTAAAGTGTCATTTTTCGGCTAAAATGACCAAAATGCCCCTAGTCAACCCTAGGTTGACCGAAAGTCAAACAAAGTCAAAATTTCCTCAAAATATCATTTTTCATAGTTTTACATCAAACCCGAGCTTCTTAGAGACTTTTGGCAACTTTGACCAAGTTTGACCCGGAGTTGACCCCTGCCTAGCCCAAAAACCCTAATTTTGATTCGCTCATCAAAACGGGTTGAAACCAACACCATTGCGAAAATTATCAAATTCTCAATCCAACGACTATCATGAAAACCGGGTTAACGCACTGATCAATGCACCGCTAACTTCCGGGAGCCATAACTTTTGATCTGACTGTTAGATTTTCAAGTTTCATACCTTTTTAGAAACAAGAAGTCAAGATTTTTCCAGGATTGTCAAGATCAACCTAAGCAGAGAACATTTGAGAATGGCGGCCCTACAAGGGCTACTGTCTCGAAAAGCGAGCCGAGTCTATAAAAGGCCCTAGGCATCCTCCAAACCAAATGAAGAGAAGATTTTTCTAAGTTTTGCTCTCTGCCTAAACGCTTTCTACACATTTTTCCTCTCTTCCAAACACAAAAAACACACAAAAATACATCAAAACCTCTTGATTCTTCCTCCTTCACCAAAAATACAAGGTATCGTTTTTATATCCAATCCTCGTCTCCTTGGTTCTACACTTTGGATTTGGGGTTTAGGAGTGTCGATGTAGCTTTTTAGCTACTATCCACACCCCTAACCCTCTAAATCTTTTTCTAGCATTTATCTTATTCTTTTTGCCTTAATAATGTGATTTATTGCTTTATCTAGCATGTTTCTTGCTTTATCTTGCTTTTAGCATGATTTTGAGCTTATTTCCCTATGCTTCCATGTTTGTTCATGTGCGAGTTACCTTTTCCTCATGCTTTATGCTTTATGTCATGATGTAGATGCTTAGATCTTTGCTTTCCCATGTTTTGTTGTTTAGATCTACATGCTCACATGGTTGATATTATGTCTTCGGCTATGCCTTGCTTAGATCTACATGTTTGTATGTATGTTCTATGCTCCCATGCCTATATCTATGCCTTCACATTCTTGTACGCTTGTGTTTACGTTCTTCCGTGGTTTTATGCTTACATCCACATGCTTAGATGTACTTTCATATGCTTACATGCATTTCCATGTTGATATGTGTAGATCGGTGTGTTCACATGCTTAGATTAATGTTCTCTACATGCTTTATGCCATCATCTATGTGCTTGCGTGCTTCACGCCATGTTTATATGCTTAGGTCTAGACCTTGTTTGCCATGCCATGTGCTATTATAGCCCTTTTGTTCCTTTTATCATATTTTCTTATGTTTTGGCCTAATAATTAGGACCCGATCTAGACCCTATGGTCTTTGTCATCATCTACACACCAAGGCCTACATCAAAGGGTTTGGATCATCCTATTTGCATGTCTATGCTTGCTTGCTCCTATGCTTTTTGCTTGTGCTAGCCTCTCTTGTTCTAGGCTTTGCCATATTTGGCGCCCTCCGCGGGCTTGACCTTGTGTGGTTACATCCGACGCCCATGAGGCCTTGTTCGGATGTAACCATTCGGGAGGCATCTCCGGATGCTGAGTTGCTTTGTGCATACCATTCTCTTTTCCGCTCCACCTGATACTATGCTTACCATGCTTGCTTACATGTCCATGCATGAGTCTTGCTTGTTAGTGTGTCGTCCATGCTTTAACACAATGAAGTTATGGCATTCGATCCAAACCTACATTTGTCCCTCATAGAGACCACATTTTGCTTGCTTTATTGCTTGTTTGTCTTCTTGCTTGTTTTCTTGCTTCTTTGCTTGCCATGTCTATCATGCTTATCTGCTTTATGCCTCTTTCATATGGTCTTTACATCTTTTCTTTCCATTGCTTGTCTGTTGGTTTCTTGTCTTTTCCTTTGCATTTACACACATGGAGCAAGGACGAATGGAGCAAAGGCATGGTCTCCTAGGCGCAAGCAAAAAGGGCGAGGACATGAGCATGTATATATGAGCCAAGCGGCTATGTTCAGTAGGCTTTAGGGGTCTAGCCTCTCCCTTTTGATTATGTACTCTATTAAATCCCCTTCCTTCCCCCCCCCCTCCCCCCTCTCTCCCCTCCTTTCTCTCTTAGATGGGTTGTATTAGGTATATCATGCCATGTACCATTTGTCCTCATCTCTAGAATATGGCGACCCCTATTTACTTTCTTGCACCTATATTTTGGGCCATGCTCTAGGGATGTAGGAATTTACTTTTCTGCTCTGTGTGCTTGCATTGTGCAAGATGTATGTATATATATACCTGCTTGCCCCCTTTCAGTGTGATTGTCACAGTCCATGTTACCTAAGGCAAAGTGATGCCTAATTTCCACCGCGAAAGTAAGGTGACATGTCGCTGGATTTTCACTGTGAAAATCTGGTACTTTGCCCAAATGCCTTAGGAAAGTATAGATTGGGACCACACCCATTCAAAAGCCAAACCCTGAAGCCCCCATGCAAAGCCTCGAAAACCAATGCCAAAATCATGTTTTTTGCTGCTAATCTCCGAAAATTAAGGTTTTATCAAAACAATAGACTATCCTTGGACAAGCGTTGTTAGGTGCCTAATATCTTCCCTACACATAACCAAACTTTCGGACTCAAGAACCAAGATTTTTTGCCATCCATATTAGATTAGGAAAAATGTCCTTTTTCTTAGCCTAAGATTGGTCATAAAATCAACTAGAAACAGATGACCAATCAAACCTTTAAAAAACCCAATGATTGGTGGTGACTTTGCTTACCTTTGGTAATTCCCTTAAAATTTGGCCAAGATTCCTGCCATTCCTCCAAAGGTAGAAATACCTTCCTCCATTGAGAGAGAGAGAGAGAGAGAGAGAGAGAGAGAGAAAGAGAGAGCACCCGAAGCTTCGAGCGAAACCGTACCTCAACCATTTTCGAGAGGGGCCTCCAACAAGCCCCGCGCACGCGGGAGCATTGCCACAGTTGGTGGTACGACGAAGGCCTAACGGTTCTTTCTATTCTAGGCCAGGTGTCAACAGACTAGCAACTCCACTAGGAATCGATGAGAGTTTACCATTTAGAGCTTTTGATAAAACCATAATTTTTGGACATTGGCTTTTAAAAACACAGAAATTGGCATTGGTGTTCGAAGCTTTCCTTTTGAAAAAGGCTTTTACTATATCCTAGTAGAAAATTCAAAAGAGCAAGAAATATTTTTCCAAAAAATCCTTTTCCGAAAAGGTGGCTTTGAGGTATTTTCACATAGGGCCTTACCGCTTTCCTCACATGCTTTACAGCTTTCCTTCACATGCAACATAGGGTAGCAAAATTTAATTTCCGTTACACCTTTGTTTGCTTTCATATACATATCTGTTGTGTTTGGAAAAAGTCTTTCCCCTTCATTAAGAATTGCAAGACATATACACCATTTTTTAGCCGAACCTGGGCTCCGCATTGCTAGCATAGTCACATCTCTTTGGGGATTTCATCACCCCATCTGCAGATGCCCAAACAAAAACATCGGCAATGTTACCCATAGTTACATCTGAGGATGACTTTGTAGGCACTTCTGGGTCCATGGGTGGACAGAAGTAGCTGAAAAGGCCCCCTCGATCCTTCCTACCCCACAACTTCCATGAAGGAAGGGGGATGGCGATTGAGTCCTCCTAGGCTGGGAACAACCTACCAGTTAAGCCTTTACATATAGTTGGCCTAATTATGTCAAACCTGTGAGGACTAGATTAAGCCCAGAGCCCATGAGGACTAGGTAAGCCCAAAGAGTGAACATCCAAGCCTAGGAAAGGATACCCTTTTAGGACTAGAGGTCAAGGGAAAGTGTTTTGTAACAGGAGCGCCATTTTTGCTCGCGCCAAAGAAATTGTGCTCTACTCTAGGTTCTTTCTATCCTGCTTGCACAACATCCCTGATTAAATCCCTAGGGAAAGAAACCTTGTTGCTTAAGAGATCCAATGGTCCAAAAGATTCATGTTGTCCAAGTTACTAAGAGATCTAGGTGTCCAAGAGCTTCCTCGAGAAGTCCACATCGTCAGAAGCCGAGCTTTTCCTCGTAATTGTATTTCTTTGTACTTAAAAAGGCCCACTGTTGGAGTCGATGAACCCAACATTGTAAAAGAAAATATTGTACAAGCATGTAATCAAAAGAGTGTTTGTCTCACATTGCCAAGCATATCATGAAAGTTTCGGTTACTTGCCAATCTTGTGGATTAATTTTGCATCATAGTAGAAACTCACCATGACTAATACCCGATCAAGGGTGCAAAAGCCAAATTTTTCTGAAAATGGTAGGTGCATGTTAAATAGCAAGGGCATAAACTAACTTGATTTTGGTGTTGTGTTTTCACATTGTCAAATGCACAAAAATGGTACTCGTAACTTACTCGAGAAAATGCCTCTAATGGAGTTTTTCAACAAAACAAATTAGGCTTTTTGGAAAAACTCATAACACAAAAATGTTATACAAAAACACTTTCAAAAACATATAAAATACTCAAAAATCTTTTTGGGTTTGATCATCAAGCAAGTAAGTATACATATATCACATTTGAACACATACAATCACATAAATGAAATAGACATTCATTGAACATTAAACTTGTGTGTTGTGTGTGTGGATCAAGTATGAACTAGTCCATAGTCTTGTATGAAACTTCAATGATCAATTCAATCAAATCATACACAACTACCACGAAGTCAAGCGACCTAACTCACTTGTAGAAATGAACATATATGACCCCTCACTAATGTATTTACATTTTGATTGAAAGCTTTTCATTTGACTTTCATTTTTCATACTTTTGATCAATACAACTCAAATTTTTTCATAAACAATGCCATGAACTTTTTGATATTTCTTTGATGAATAAGCCTTTGTCTTTGGCACCATACATTTTAATACATATTTACTCCACCTCTTCCTAGTCAAACTAGTTTTCGAAGCAAGACATTTTAAGCTCTTTCTCTTTTAGAGATTGACGTGTGTAAAGCTTTTTGACATAAAAAATAAATGTGAGGAAACATATAGGCACAAGTCTATGCATGTATCAAGATCGAGCAAGACTATTGACCAATCATTCATGACAAGCTTGAAGATTTAATCAAACGTAAATTTTTAGTTGTCACTCAAACTTAAAAAAAAGTGCATATATAATAAGCTAAGCTCGTAAATACACTATTCTATCAATACGGAGATACTAGGCTAAACTCAACATGTGATATACACAACACAAGCGATCAAACTTTTTTAGATTTTTCATTTTTATGGGTTTTTGAATTTTTCAACACACTCAAAAAATAAAGCAATAAAGTAAGATCAACAAAAACAAGGTAAACAAACAAAGACCTATAAAAGAAACATAATGACATGTGAGACCACTTCTATATGAAAGCATTAATAATCAAATGTAGGTTACACAAGAGAAGTGAGTCAAGGGATGATACCGACACTGATGGTCTTACAGACGGATTCAAACTGAGGACCATCAAGTGGTTTAGTGAAAATGTTAGCCTTTTGATTTGTGGTGTTGACAAACTCCAGACACAAAATCTTCTCTTCCACCAAGTCTTGAATGAAATGATATCGAATTTTGATATACTTTAACTTTGAGTGTTGGACTAGATTTTTTATAGATTGATATCACTCATATTGTCACAAAAGATGCACATAGTGTCTTGAAAAATTCCATAATCATGAAGAAGCTTCTTCATCTACAATAGTTGAGCACAACAACTACCCGCTGCATGCTTGCTCACTCCCAAGTGCAGGAGATCGTAGCAATATAATTCTCGGAGTACTGAGGTCGAACCATAAGGAGTCGAGTAAATTCAAAAATAATATAATTAAACAACAATTTGGGTGAAGAAGAAAAGTACTTTTGCTTAGTGATTGTTAACAAGAATAATAATAAAAACATATTTAAATCAATAATGTAAATACTAAGACATCGGGGTGTTTTCCTATATCGATATGAGATTCGTTGTAATCTAAGAAAATATATATTTCATAATTGATTGTTCTTATACAATTAAAAACTTATGATTCAGTTGAACTGAGACAATTGAAGAACGCATGATAATCTCGATTAATAATGAGGTTAGAATAGTTTTCAAAAAAAATCATTCATTTAAAATGTGATTTCTATTTGAAACTATTAGAAATTCATCTAAACAATAAGAAAAACATCATTGAACTTACTGAAAGCATAGAAGAACTAATACATCAAAAGAAATCTAATTGAACAATTAAATATGTTGTTGATAAAATCTTAGAAAGAATCATATTGAATATTCATACCATATAGAAGAAACATAACCCCTATCCCTAGCAAAAAGTTTAGGCTGCCATTAGAGAAAGGAAAATACAAGTTTTTCTCTGCCAAAATTCATTCTACACAGCCTCCCTTCAAAACCCTAACGTAAAAGTATCCAAAGAAAATAAAATTTTTACTATTTTAATTTCCATCCAGGTTTATTGCTGTAACTTGTAAGTTAATTTCAGCCATCAAAATTTAAGAATTTCGAAAACCTCAAAACTAGAAAGTTGTAGATATTTAAGTCCCAGTTTCAACCCATCTAGCCTTGTGTCAATTGGATTTTTGAGGAGAGAGAAATACCCAAAATACGGACCAATGCTCAAATTAGATTTTTCCTTTTCAGATTCTGCCTCTTTGATGCCTTTCCTTATTTGAAGTTTCCAATCATGGTAGACGATCCAAGCACTCCAATTGCAACTCCTTAAACATTTAGGCATGGTCCTTTAACTCCAATTTACTTCTAATTTGGCTTCCATTCTCTCACAAATTCCTGTAAATTCATCTTTCTCACATGATTTCCTGAAAGTAGAAAATTATACACAATGAATGGCATCTTATTCAAGAAATTATGTGAATCTAATTAATAGGGACTAATGCAAATCATGACTTAATTATACAAATTAAGCATAGTAATAAAGAGATAATGCCCACATAAATATATAACAAGTATACATTTTAAGGCGTTATCATTGCAATATACTCCGCTTTAGCAATTGACAACGACATTGAATTTTTCTTCTTGCTCATCCATGACACCAAATTGTTTCCGAGGTAGAAACATCCTTCTGAGGTGTTTTTTCTATCATCAACACACCCGGCCCAATCAACATCCGAGTATCCAGCTAGACAGTCATTTGAGTCTCTTGAGTACCAAATTCCATAATCAGATGTTCCATTGACATATCAAATGATTCTTTTACCCGCCGTCGTATGGGACTCTTTGGGTGCTGCTTGAAAATGAGCACATACCCCAACACTGAAAACTATGTCCGGCCTACTTGAAGTGAGATATAGGAGACTACCAATAATACTCCTGTAAAGGGTTAGATCTACTTCCACACCAGCTGGATTGGAACTTAGTTTTACTGAAAAACTCATTGGAGTAGATGCATATTTCTTGGAGTCTAAATCGAATCTCTTCACGAGATTTTTTGGCATACTTCTCTTGTGATACGAATATCTCATCTTTCCATTGTTTCACTTGAAGACCAAAAAAGTAGTTTAGCTTCCCCACCATGCTCATTTCGAATTCTTTCTTCATTTCTTTTGAGAATTCTTGACCAAGAGCATCAATTATTGAACCAAATACAATGTCATCCACATACACTTGAGTTACAAGTAGAGATTTCTCATCTCGTTTGACAAAACGTGTTTGGTCGACTAGACCTCTTTTGAAACCATGATCCAAAAAATATGATGTAAGATGATCATACCATGCCCTTGGTGCTTGCTTTAGCCCATACAAAACTTTCTTCAATCGTAGTACATGGTTCGGAAAAGTGAGGATCTTGAAATCTCTTTGGTTGCTCAACGAATACTTCTTCATATAGAATCCCATTCAAATATGCACTCTTCACATTCATTTGATAAAGCTTGAAATTCATGATGTATGCTATGGAGAGAAGAATATGGATTGACTCAAGTCTTGCTACCGGAGCAAATGACTCATCAAAGTCTACACCTTTAACTTGAGTGTAACCTTGAGCCACCAATCTTGATTTCTTTCGCACAACTTCACCATTCTCATCGGTCTTTTTCTTGAAGATCCACTAGGTGCCAATTACATGTGTGTCTTTGGGTCTTGGAATCAATTCTCATTCATCATTTCTAACAAATTGATGTAACTCTTGGTGCATGGATTCTATCCAATTGTCATCTTTTAAAGCTTCTTCCACTTTCTTTGGTTCAAATTGAGCAAGATAGCAATGATACATCACATGATTCACACTATAGCTAGGTCCTCTTCTCAAACAAAGGCCTTCATCCAAATCACAAATTATGTTACTTTTAGGATGATTGAGAATCACTTTGACGAGGGTTTCTTTGAAGTGGAGGGTTCTTCATCACGGGAGATTGGAGGCTGAACTTCTGAAAGGGTGAATGTACTTAACGACCCTTGAGTTGATCTAGTCTCCCCTCTTGATGCGGTAGGAGTAGTTTCCTTTTTCGGTAGTTGTCTCCCACCATCATCGCTTTATGGCATGTTACCATCGCCATCATTCTTCTTAAGGCTTTAAGCTTCTCCATCCTCATCAACACTCTTTTCCAAAATGACGTCATCTATAACCACATTTATTGACTCCATAACCATCTTTGTGCGCTTGTTGTACACTCTATAAACTCGACTATTCACAGAGTATCCTAGGAAAATCCCTTTGTTGCTCTTGGCATCAAACTTCCCAAGATTTTTCCTATCATTGAGAATGAAGCATTTACTTCCAAATACCTAGAAGTGTTTCACATTTGGCTTCTTTTCCTTCCATATCTCATATGACGTTTTCTTTGTTCCTGCTCGGCAGTAGATTTTATTCTCAATGTGGCATGAAGTGTTCACCGCTTTAGCCCAAAATTTCTGTGGGATGTCTTTGTTAAGAAGCATAACTCTTGCCATCTCTTAGATCACCTGGTTCTTCCTTTCAACAACCCCATTTTGTTGTGGAGTCTTTGGAGCTGAGAATTCCTTCTTGATATCATACTCATTGCAAAATACTTCAAATTTTTCATTCTCAAACTCCTTCCCATGGCCTCTTCTGATTTTGACGATAGGAACTACCTTTTCATTTTAAAGCTTCTTGCATAGTTTTTCCATCTTTTCACATGCCTCTGACTTTTCTCTAAGGAATTCCATCCAATAGTACTTTGAGAAATCATCAACCACAACCATGATATATCTTTTTCCACCCATGCTTTCCGTTCTTGTTGAACCCATTAGATCGACATGAAGCAACTCCAATGGACAAGATGTAGCAACAAAATTTACTTTGGGATGGGTTAATTTAGTTTGTTTTCCCAATTGACATGGGCCACAAACATTTTTCTCGATTTTTCCAAATTTCAGTAAACCAATCATAGCTTCAAATTTTGAGACTTTTGCCACTTGCTTGTAATTGGCATGTCCAAAATTTTGGTGCCGTAACTCTAACAGATTAACTCGGGCACTCTGACATGATACATTCGGCTTGAAAACCACGCTATAGCAATTATCGGTGGTCCTAAGTCCCTTCAAGACTTGTACACCTTCTTCCCTGAGAATTAGACACCCTTTCTTGGAAAATTGGACTAGAAAATCTTTATCACATATTTGGGTGAAGCTCAGCAAGTTTGCCTTCAGCCCTTTGATGTAAAGAACATCGGTTAACAAGGGAAGTCCCAGAATGTCAATAGTTCCCTAACCTAGTACTTGTGAGTGGCTACCATCTCCAAACGTCATATAACCATCCTCCTTCTCCTTAAGGTTTTTAAAGAGAGATTTATCCTCTATCATGTGCCTTGAGCACCCACTGTCAAGATACCACAAATATGAATTAAACACTTTCATGCAATATAAACAAAAAGACAAGCATGAGACAAATATTCTTGATTTTCAAAGCAAGACTCATCTTCCTTTACATTTTTCATGGATGAGTGAAGCTTTCTTTTTAGACCATCAAGCTTATTATACAAATGTCTATTCCTCCTCTTATATTTTGCAATTAAGGAATTAGACTCACACAACCTATTATGAAGCTCATGATTTTTATGCTCTAGGCATTTCAGTATGTGTGTAAACATTCTAGCATGTTTCTAGACTTTAATAACTCGAAGAGCTCGTTGCTAGGACAATCTCCAAACATGCTCATAGAGTCATTATCACAAACACATGAACCACAATTCATGTTGGCATTTTCCATTGCCATATCCATAGCAAAAAGGGGTCTAGGATCATACTAAGATAATGAAATCTGACAAGTGTACCCACTCTGATACCAATTGAAAGCTCAGATTTGTGCTAAGACACAAGAGCTTGTTTAGACCCCCAATTAAAAATTACGGCTAGATTGCTTTTATTCTAACTTAGACTAAGTGCAGAACAAGAGTAAATAAGCACAATGAACCGATAACACTACCTTAAGCCATATTCATCCATCATCAACCATAAAATGAAAGCTTAAAGAGTATGGAAGAGAGATGCAAGCACAAGATAATACCAAGACGGGTTATCGAAGAGAAAACCGAAGAACTCGGCGAAAAATCTCTCCGTGACCCTCAAAATTGAAATCGATCCACTAGAGAATAAACTTGGAGTACACAAATAACAAAAGACCCTCCAAGCCTAATCTACCCCATGTACTTGAGCCCTCCAAGTTCCTGTTACCAACAAACTTCTCGGAGTCTTGTTTTCTCTAGCTTTCCAGATCCCACAATTCAACTCAATTGCATCCACCAATGAATGGCTCATTTCAATGCTTCCCAACAACACCAAAATCTCATTTTACACTCAGAATGGGTGTGGCAAGTATTTGGACTAGCAACCTCTCAAAGATCTAGATATGGAGGGATAGGAGTTGAGGAAAACCATAAGGAAATATATAAATGATTGTGGGTATAACAATTTCTAACTCTCAAGTATATTTTCTAGGGTTTTCTCTTTAAAAAGCATGCCTTACAATTTGTGGGTAATGAGGGTATATATAGTGTGGGTAAAGACTTGGTAAAGCAAAACACAGCTTTTTGCCAAATAGAAACTTTTGCAAATCCTTCATGGGTTGGTCCTTCTTGCAAGGCAGTCACAAAATTGACAGCCTAGTATGACTCTTCATCTTCCAGTCATGTGCTCCACACATGGCCTTTTTGTGGGTTTCTTTTCGTGAGCTACTCGCCAGCCAATCATGAAATCCACTGATTCAACTTTATAAACTTGGTTCTTCACCGATCTCTCACACTCATCCCTTACAGATAAACTCACATACATACATACAAGAAAAATGATTGAAGAAATTACAATTAAATTTGACACAAAATCAAAGCCAACACAATATAGTTGAAAATCACAAAAAATCCACATATTATTCATAATTTATCAATAATATAAATAGTTCATTTCATTGTAAAAATTATATATAGTTTTTAAGAATACAAGTAGGTGAATCTAATTTTTCTAAATTCTTAAATGGCAATCACTATATCTAATTAATTCAAATAGTATGACTTTTTAATTACTATAATTTTTTTATTAATTATTATCATAGATTTGTGGAGTAAAAAACTTTAGTAGTAATGTTTGATTAGAAAATAAGCCAAATTTAAATAGATAATTTGTTTATTGATGAACTCATACTCAAAATTAAATTAAATTAACAATTTTCAACCTCGGCTTATCTCATTTATAAGCCCAATTATAAAAAAAACAATATCTCAGTTGTCAAAACTATACATATAATTGCCAAATAAGAAAGAACTATACAAATAAAATAAATAATAAAAATTCTCATATCACTCCTCATTTGAGCATTTTTTTCAATTGCTAATTTTTCTGAAAAACTTGAAAATAATATATTTAATCACTTGATCTTAATTCTAACACCTTTTTTTTTTTTTTTATGGAAGAAGTATTACGTACCATTATAAAAAGGAATCAGCTAAAGTTGGCTAAGAGTACACCAATATGAATAAGGTGTGGAAGAACACTCTCCATCCACACAAGAAAACAACTAACATGTCTCATAATTCTAATACATTGGCTGAGTTTCCGCATGATGTGTGGTGTATTTTGTTAGTTTCCTACAATATTTCAATAATCTATTTCTAAAAAATTGTAATATTTAATGTTCTATTTTACAAACAAATCAGAAAGACAATAAGAGAGGTGTAATGATTTGATCATACTAATTTGATTACAAATTTGAAAATTGCATGATATTGTGATTGATATAAATAAACTAGTTTCGTGCCTACTAAAAAAAATGTAAACATGTGGGACTCATGAAAGAAATGGTTGTTTGGCATAATTTTTGAGTTATATTCACATCATTCAAAACTCAAAAAATCTAAGTGTGATGAGACCGAGAACAAGATTTTGGAGTTTCAAATCATGAAATTTTAGTTTTAGTGGCCAAAGTGTTATTATGGTCTATTGGTGAGGCTCAATTAGTTAATACTCAATCGATTTTTAAAAAATGTGTTACATGATAAAACTTCTATGTTTTCTAGCCAAAGGTTTTTATAATAATAAATTTAAATAAATTTAAAAATAAATAAATAAACTAAACTAAATAAAATAAAATACCGACATGTATCAAATTCAATCAGTTCAGTCACGCTCTTCTTACCTTTCAACTAGCTCGATTTCGATCGCCTTGCCTCTCCCACTCTCCAACTCTCTCTCAGTCACAGACTCTTTCTCTCGCTCTCTCAGCGAATGTGAAATCTACAACTAGGAAGGACCACCACTACTTTTGTTTTGATAAGTAAAATCTTATGAAACACAGGACCACCACTACTTGATTGTCCAATTGTTTTAAACAAAGCTTCGGCCTTTGGCTTTTGGATGCCTTGGGTGCCTGAGACTGAGAGATAGAGATACCCTCAAGTTTCGGAACCTTGCTCATTCATTCACAGCGGAGATTTTCTTCAAACAAATGGACTCATAGAGTGGGTGAGTTTTTCTTCCAGCACTGCTTATTATATTAGTTGTAGCATGTTGAATTTTCTCTATAAAGCTATTCACCATGGTACTTGTTGTAGCATTCGATTTAGAGCCCCTCAGAAATTACACACTGTTGAAACCCACCTAGCGTTTTTATGGTTCAAATCTGTTAGATACATTTCAAGCACTTCAAATCAACACTCATTCAAAGTCTCATACCTCATAAACTCATGTGGGTTCTCACTGGAAACTGCCCTAACAGTCTCCAAAAATGTTAATTTTGAAACCCCAGATAGAGCTGACTTGGTTATTTGCTTTTTCAAGAACTATGGTTTCTCACAAACCCAAATCTCAAATATCATCAGAGCATTCCCTAGAGTGCTGCTATGAAATCCTCACAAGACCCTTCTGCCCAAATTGGAGTTTTTCCGGTCCAAAGCCTGTACAAGCTCTGACATTGCTACAGTCTTATCTAGAAATCCAGAAATATTGAAACGAAGCTTGGAAAACCTCATAATCCCATCTTTTTCTTTCTTTAAGAATATGTTTGGAACCAACGAGGACATTATTAATGGGATTATACGTTTTTGGGTTATTCCCAAGGGTAGATTTGACACTTGTGTGCTTCCAAATGTCAATCTTCTGCGAGAAATTGGAGTTCCTGAATCGCATATAAGTTCCTTACTTAAACAGAAGCCTAGAGCTGCTGTGACAAGTCCAGTTCGATTTAAAGAGATTGTGGAGAAAGTCAAGGAAATGGGATTCAATCCTTTGAAGTTTTCGTTTATTCATGCTGTTTTTGCAATGGTGGGAATGAATAAATCCACATGGGAGAGGAAGGTCAACGTTTATAAGAGGTGGGATTTGTCTCAGAAAGATATTCTTGCGGCATTCAGAAAGTGTCCCTGGTGTGTTATGGCATCTGAGGATAAGATTATGCGGGTTATGGATTTTTACGTCAACAAGATGGGTTTAGAGACTTCCTTTATTGTCAATCGCCCGATACTCATTATTTATAGCTTGGAGAAGCGGCTTATTCCAAGGGCTTCGGTTATTGAAGCTTTGCAATCAAAAGGTTTGGTCAAGAAGAATATACACTTAGCTACACTGTTTGGGTCTGCTGAGAACTCATTCCTTCAGAAGTTTGTGACACCATATATGGACGAGGTGTCTGACCTGTTGAAGCTATACAAGGGAAAATTGGATTTTTCAAAGATGACTACAAATAGAATATGCATAAGGCGAGTGAGATGAAGCAGTTAAAGCCCACATCATGAATCAAGTTTCCCTTGTTTGGAGTTATGCAGGAATACGTTTTCAGGATTCTCAAACAAACAAGTCACTCTAAAAGTTCCTCTTGACCAAAAGTCTCAAAACACAGAACAAGTTATTTGGAGCAAATTTCTTTGCTATTGAATCTATATATTGAAATTTGATCATTCAAGCTAACTAGGCAATTACTTGATCCATTTGCACTGTTTGGTATTGAACTTACTCTAAATCGGGTCCAAGGTTGCAACTGACCCAAATTCCAAACTGTTGTAAAATGCCTGGTGCTTGTTTTCTCTAATTAAGCCTGGAGAAGAGAACCATCACAATTCACAAGGCTATCGTTTGCAATTACTGTCATCCATCACAAATCTGACTTATCTTTTTGAGGATTCTGAAAGTTGTTTCTGCAGAAATGTGTGAACTGCAATGAGGAAGCTGCTTGGCTGTTGAAGCTATATTCAGCGAAGTTGAACTTTCATGCCAATGAATAAGTGGTGTGAGGGAGGGAACTGTGGATGCAACAGCTATTGTAAAATGTTATGCAATGGAACATAAATGCTTTTTATTTACCCAGTGTAGTGTACTTGATCCCATTGTTTCATAACTTGCTGTATCTTTTGTTCAAGGGTGCTATTAATCATTTTATTTTCCCCATGATTGAAGCTGAACTCGTACAAAAGAAGCAAGAATAGGGAGCGAGTCTTTTGACAAATGCCAAATCATTCTTTTACTAAGCATAGAAAAGAGTCATTTCTAAGGCTCTAGTTAGTCCATTTATGGAGACTGAATTGCAACATCTCTTGGCAAGGGTTGGGAATTTCAAACTCATCTTGAAATTGCCAAAGATGGCGGGAGTAACTTGCCTTCTAGTGTAGTGGTAGTGTACCACTTGAATGTGACTTGCAAGAATTAGAACTACATAGAAGCGAATGTGAAACAATTCTTTATTAGAAGCGAATGTGAAACAATTCTTTATTGTCGTTTTGAGATTGAAGGGGAATCTTTCATGCGTGCACCTTTACACTTAGATGAGTCTGTTTCCACTTTGATGAGTCTGTTTCTTTTAACTTCACCAACTTCAAATGAATGGCTAGTTGCTTTAATGGCATGTTCGGAAGTTTAGAGAAGAAGGAGAGTAGAGGGGAGTAGAGGGGAGGAGAGTAGTGGGAAGGAGAGTAAAGGGGAATAGTTATCCTCCACCTTGTTTGGATGTTTTTAAAATTAAGTAAGGGGGAGGGGAGTAATTAGTCTTTTCATTTGTAATTTTGTTAATATAATAAGGGCAAATTTGGTAATTTATTTGGTCAATCATTTTTATTCTCCACTCTCCCTCCAAATCTCTCCAATTTGGGGGAATTAAAAATGAGGGGTTGGAGGGAGTTGAAACCCCTCCAAACCCCTCCAAACTCCTCCTCCTCCTCCCTTAAAAAACTCCCAAACAAGGTAATTGAACTACTCTCCTTCCCTCTACTCTACTCTCCCTCCTTTTTTTAACTCCCAAACAGGCCATAAGGGATGAGATGGGTTCCATGGCAAAGAATCAAGTTAGGAAGTTTGTTGATCTTCGGCTTGGGCATAAGACCAGTGGAAACAAATGGGTCTTTAAAATTTAGCGCAATGCAAATGAATCAGTCAACAAGTGTAACGATCATCTCATGGCGAGAGATTTGAAGAGCTCGTTTAAATTTCATTATACGAAAAATGAGAGTTTGAATCTCCTTCTCCCATTGTTGTACTAACAATTAACCTTTAAAAAAAAAAAATTAGTATAAAATACATTTGAGTGGGTAGGAGGCTAGCTAATAAGTTATACTAGTCTCTGAGTACACGCACGTACTCAAAAGCTTTTTTTTTTTTTTTTTAAGTTAATAATTTGAATCTATTATAATTTGAAATTATTTCATTTTTCAATTACAAAAAAAGACATAGGGGTATGATGAGTAAATTATTTCATCCAAAACGCAAAACACTCATCACACCTCTAAGTTTTTCTGTGATTGAAAAATGTAGTAATTTCAAATTATAATGAATACAAATTATTAATCTTTACAAAAAAAAAAAAAAAAATAGAGGAGCAATTTGAAAACTATCAGGAGAGTGGTCATGCTTTGTAGGTAACATTTTAGTGGGAGTTAAAGATGTATCTACTTATTAAAAAAAAAAAGTATGTATATCTATTTATTTTTTATTTTTATTTTTATATAACTATTAGGTTTTTTTTTTTATTTAGTTTTGTTTTTGGATAAACACGGGGTGTTTTTTTAAGGAAAAAAAAAAAAGCAATGTGAGTTATTTAACTTATTTTTCTATTTAAAAAAAAAAAACAATAAACATGTAGTTACTTTGAAAAAATGGGTTAGGGAAGAATGTTTCTATCCTGTAGGCAATGTTTTAGTACAAGTTAGACGTGTAATTTTATCAGACTATTCTTTAGTTTTATCTGTACTTAAATCTAGGAATGTAGGGGTATTTTGGAAAAAAAAATTCAATCTAAACAAAAGAAACCCCTTAAATAGTAGTATAAAAAAATAATAAAAGGAGAGGTTTGAGCTTGAGTTTGAGTAATAAAGGCTTAATAAATAAAACTAGCCTCATCACATGTGCTTTGCGGGTGTGGTGAGGCTTTTTTTTTTTTAGTGGTCCTATTTTGTAGATAAAAATTGTATTTAATTATTTTATATATATAATTTTTATTTTAAAAATCTAATTTATAAGTGAATAAATCAATTTAAAAATTAATAGGGAAGTAGTTCTATTTTTTAGACAATATTTTAATAGAAGTTAAAATTATATTTTTATCAAATTATTTTTTAATTTTGTTTCTAGTTAAATGTAGCACTATAAAGGTACTTTTGAACTAAAAAATAAAAAATTTAAACAGGAAAAGCAAGCGTGGATAAATACCTGTGTGTAGTATATAGTACAAAGGAAATCAAAACGGCGCACTGGGCAGATTAGAGGGAGAAAGAAAACCCCAACGCAGTACAAAGCAAGGGTTTTGGTTTTGGTCTTTATTTTTATTTTTTTCTTTTGTATTTTGAGTGAAACAAAGGTTTAGACTTTGGGGTTTCGGAATGTTTGCTCATTGATTCAAAGCGATGGTTTTCTTCTGAAATGGAATCGTCAAGTAGGTGAGTTTTTATCTTCCAGCGCTGCTTATATAACATGTTGATTTTTCTCTATAAAGCTATTCACCATGGCACTTGTTGTTCTACTTCTACCATTAGGGCCCCTCAGAATTTATACACTGTTAGAACCCATATAGCGTTATTATTATCATCTTTCAGATACATTTCGAGCACTTCAAATCGACACTCATTCACAGTCTCATACCTCATAAACACATGTGGGTTCTGCCCAGAAGCTGCTCTATCAGCTTCCAAAAGAGTTAATTTTGAAACCCCACATAAAGCAGACTCAGTCATTGGGTTTTTCAAGAACCATGGTTTCTCACAATCACAAATCTCAAACATCATTAGAAAACGCCCTGCCGTGCTGTTATCAGATCAGAACATCCTTTTGCCCAAATTAGAGTTTTTCCAGTCCAAAGGCTTTACAACCTCTGACATTGCTACAGTCTTATCTAGAAATCCATGGATCTTAGAAAGAAGCTTGAAAAACCAGATAATCCCATCTTTTGTTTTCCTTAAGAATTTGCTTGGAACCAATGAGAACACTGTTACCACTGTTAAACGATATTCAGCTATTCTAATTGTTAAACTTGACACTTCTGTGGTTCCTAATGTCAATCTTCTGCGAGAAAATGGAGTTCCTGAATCCAATATATGTACCTTAATTAAAAAAACTCCTATAGCTATTATGACAGATTCCATTCGATTTAAAGAGATTGTAGAGGAAGTTAAGGAAATGGGATTCAATCCTTTGAGGTTGAGTTTTATTCAGGCTATTTTTGCAATGAGGGGTATGAATAAATCCACATGGGAGAGAAAGGTCAGTGCTTATAAGAGGTGGGGTTTGTCTGAGGAAGAGATTCTTGTCGCTTTTGGAAGAAGCCCACATTGTATTATGGCATCTGAGGATAAGATTATGCGAGTAATGGAATTTTTCATCAACAAGATGGGTTTGGAGCCTTCCTTAATTGTCAAACGCCCGGGACTGCTTACTTATAGCTTGGAGAAGCGACTTATTCCAAGGGCTGCGGTTATTCTAGTTTTGCAATCGGAAGGTTTGGTCAAGAAGGATTTTTACTTGCCTAGTGTGTTTGGGTGTGCGGAAGAGTTGTTCCTGCAGAAGTTTGTGATGCCTTATGAGAAGGAAGCTTCTGAATTGTTGCAGCTATACAAGAGAAAATTGAATTTTCCAGAATGATCAATGAATATATTGATAAACATGCGGCAAAGAATTAGATGAAGCAGTTGTGGAGTGCTCACATTATGTGTCACATTTCACTTGTTGAGTTGAGTTACTTGATCCAATTACACTCTTTGGGGACTCTAAATCACAATCAAGATTGCAACTGATCAAAATTCCAAACTGTTGCTAAAGGCCTAGTGCTTGTTTCATTGAGCCTGGAGAAGAGAACCATCACAAGAGCTTCAATTTTGTGATTTCTGTCCTCTAGAGGTTTGGTTAGGCTGAGGTTCTCTCTCTCTCTCTCTCTCTCTCTCTCTCTCTCTCTAGTTGTTGTTGTTGTTGTTTGGTGAGCTACTCATCCCTTCAAGGATCCTGAAAAGTAGTTTCTACAGAAAGTTGGAAACTGTAGTGAGAAAGCTCCCTGGCTGTTGAAGCTATCTTGATGCTAGGAGAAATTTGTAAGAGGTAGACTTCAGTGGATGCAGCAGCTATTGTAAAATGTCATGCTTCACCAATTGTGTGGTGTTACTCGATCCCATTGTTTCAGAACTTGGTTTGTTTCTTGTCCATGACTACTAATCATTTTTGTTTGCATGATTGAAACTTGGGGTTAAAAATTAAAACACTGACAAACCCATCATAGATCATACTATATATATATGATGTACTATTCTTGCTCATTTGTTCTGTATGTACTACAATTGTGCAAGTAATCTTGCCTTAATCTAGTAGAAGCTCGGTGGTCTAAGTGAGATTGGTGTTCGGTTCAGCTATCTGTAATTCTGTACCCCATCTATGCTAAATGAAAGCTGCTGTGGGGTCTTGCACATGGTGTGGAATCTCCTCAATGAGCCGACCTTTTGTTTAGCTAAATGAAAGCTGATTTTTCCTCCTTTTTTTAGCATCAAGAGTTAAGCAACTACATTTGTTAAAAGAATGCTAAATAAAACCTACACTTATAGATACAGAAGTCAATCTGGAACATGTCTAAGTCATCGGTGTACCAGTTTTGTTAATAAACACACGCCTTTGCTATTAATAAACATATACCTTTGTTATTTTTATAATAACCATTTACATTTCAAAATTGTCGTTTTGGCCATTTATATTTGATTTTGTAGCTCATTTTCATTAGTCGTTTGGTAACCCTTGACACCATATAAGTTATCTTAAAATCTTAATTGATAACACTTATATGACACTTAATGGCTAAAATATTATCAGAAATAGACTTAAATGAGTGATATATCTTAATGACATTTATTTGTCATCTGACATTGAAATTAAAAAGGAAAAGTTAACGGATACTTTAAGGGTATTATTTAAAAAATATTAGGAATTTTTTATGGAAAAGAAAAAAAATAATTGATGACTTTTTACATTTTCATGAAAATTGTGTCAAAACTTTTCTAAAATGGGTTATTAGATCTCAAATAAAATTTCATTAAAAAAAAGGATAAGAGGGCTAATCTATATATATATATATATAATAGGTGAAGCAGAGAGAGAGACTAATATTTAAAAATAATTTTGTGCCATGTGTTTAAATGTACAATTTATTATCCTTCCAATTTTTCAATTAAAATTTGAAATTGAAGTTTAATTTTATAGATTCTATGTATCGGGTCAAATGAGTTACTGTACTAATTAAATTTTTTCTTGATTTTGCTGTCAAATGTGAAAATCGAAGAGGCTATTTTTTTTTTTTTTTTTCAAATTAGAATTCCAATTTTGTGCCATGTGTCTACATTTATATAGAGAGCAAATCATAATTATCCTTTTAATTGTTCAATTAAAATTTGAAATTAAAGTTTAATTTTATAGATTTTATGTATTGGGTCAAGTGAACTATTGTGCTAATTAAGTTTTTTCTTGATTTTGCTGTCAAATGTGAAAACCAATGAGACTATATTTTTTTTGTGCCATGTGACAAGATTCATGTGATTCCATTTGTCTAAATTTAAGTGGATCAATTGTAATTCCGGTGTGTTTTTTTTTTTCCACACCTGCGTATTTCAAGGTTCATCAGACCTACATGTTTCAAGGTTGCATGAGCATATTTCAAAGTTCATCTCCCCATCTCCAATACAACTCTCCTATTATTCAATGAATGTTATGAAATTTTTGAAAATAATCCCTCGATATCAATGATGCATGTATTTGGGTATTTCTATATCTTACATAAGAAGAGGTTTCCATAGATTCCCATTGTAATTTTTTGATTTCATGTATTTTTTCTCAAAAAAAAAAAAAAAAAAACACGCCTCCACTACTCATATTCATCCGAACCTCCTCTCTCTCTCTCTCTCTCTCTCTCTCTCTGTGCAAAATTCAATTTCTACTTCTCTACCAAACCTGTTTTATCAAGAATTTTTTTTTTTGGTTTCGTTCCATCTCTGCAAAATTCAATCTAATCTCTCTTTCTCTCGCTCTGTTTTGCAGATCAATTAAATATCTCCATTACAAAAGCAGGCTTCATATGCAAGGTAATTGTTAATTAGATATGATTTTTTTATTATTATTATTATTATTATTATTTTTTGTTTGCAAGTTTTATGAGGTTTTTAATCTAGCTCTCACTCTCTATTTTCATTAGATCTATTTATTTTTGTCATATATTCCAATCTCTTTGTCTAAAAACAAGATTTAATATGTAATTTTGCACCACTTTTATGTTTCTCTTCTCCAAAACCACAAAAAATACACAAATACAAGATCAAAAAGAATCCAGTAAAACACTTATATCATGAGATTTCAAATCACAGGTAGATAACTTAAATTTCAGTCAAACTTCAGGTGGGTAAAGTATCAAAATTTAAACCACAGGTAGGCAACTTAAATTTCAACTAAACTATAGGTGGGTAAGTTGTAATTAGCCTTTTAAAAAAAATACAAAATGTCAAGATACCTTTATGAAAACCAACCTCAAACCTTGAAAGTTATTCTTTGGTGTCCATTTGACAAAGATTATTTTTACTAACTTATTCTATTAATCATATTATTTTTGCTACTATTAATGGGTTTTACTGCACTTTTGTACCATTCATGGGTCTCACTGTATTATTTCAGCTAATTTATACCTTTATTTATAGTGCTTTCAGCAAAAGGTTTCAGCAAAATAAGCAGATCCCAACATACCCTTAAGATCTATTTGGAATTCGCATATTTTGCTGAAATTGAAAACTTTTGACTAAAAGTACGGTAGATAAAAGTAAAAGTTAGCTGAAATAATACAGTAGAACTCATGAATAGTGCCAAAAAATGCAGTGAATCCTATGAATAATAACAAAAATAAGCTGAATAGTAAAATAAATTGGTAAAAAATAATTAATCCAATGTATTTTTTAGGGCTATGTCTATTGGGGTCCTAGGCAATGGCAATGGTGTAAGTAATTTTGCGCAAGGGGACTATTCTCAACAAGAAGAAGAGGTATGATTTCTGTTTTCTCTAACAGTGAGCATTTGGGTTGGTAATGATAAATGAAAAACAGCTAAAAATGAAAAAAAAAAAAAAAAAAAAAAAAAAAAAAAGGGAGTAGGAGTAGGGGAATATATTATTAAAATGGTGTTAAATTTATGACTTTATTTAAGGAGCAAATTAGGTATTTTTTAAATAATATATATTTTTTATGGAATATTTGGAAATACTTTGGTAGCACATCACATTATGGGAAGGGAAGGTAGTTTAGTATTTTACCATTTTAATAATAAATAAATAAATAAATATTGGGAGGTAAAAGAGAAAGAAAAAGAAAAAGAAAAGAGTGGTTAAGTGGATTAGGGGTGTGCAAAAAACCGAGGAACCAAAAAAACTGCTTTAAACCGACCAAACCAATGCAAAAATTTCGGTTCAGTTTAGGTTTTATTATATAAAAAATCGAAAATTTCGGTTTGGTTTTCGGTGGCAAATTTGAATGCACCGAACCGAACCGAAATATATTATTATATTATATTTTATATTAAATATATAATATAAAGTTTGTAAATAGATTTGCTTTGCTTTGGGCCTCCATCATTTTATTTTAAAACAATTGGGCCTTTTTTTGTTTTTATGATCAGACAAATTAGTCATCAAATGATTCGACCCTAGCTTAATAGCTTTTCAATGTTTCATTTTATCTTTTTAAACATAGCATTTGAAAACCCATTAGATTAATTACCTATAATTAAATGAAGTAAATATCTAATTAAACTAAAACTAATTAGACTATAAAAACAAAAGTTAGAAAACCCTACCTTACGTACCCCACACTTTTCACTCTCACACTTTCCACTCACATTTAAATAGCCTCCAATCCACACTCCACAGTCCCTCTCATGCCGAATCTGCCTCTGCCGCCGCCTCCTCCACATGCCGCCCTCCCACACTGACTTGATCATCGGCTTCTCATCTCATGGTGAGTCTCTTTTGAAAATCTTGATACCCTCTCTCTGTTTTGTGTTTTGGATTTTGTTTAATACTGAATCAATAAAGTTAGGGCTTTGAAAATTGTGAATCTCTGTTTTGTAGTAATAACATAAGATCAAGATGTTTATTTCTTAAAGTTTTAATGTTTTATATGCAAATAAAGTTAGGGTTTTGAAAAAATCTATAACCCATGTGTTTGGCTGCTTATGCTAGTTGGTTTCTTTATTAAAGCTAGCTGATTGCCTTTGTCTCATGTGCTCATTGAAAATCTCGATAACCCTCTCTTTGTTTTGTATTTTGGGTTTTGTTTAATACTGAATCAAAAAAGTTAAGGTTTTTAAAATACTAAATCTTTGTTTTGTAGTAACAACATAAGATCAAGATGTATATTTTTTTCAAGTTTTATTTGCAAATAAAGTTAGGATTTTGAAAAAAATTGATAACCCATGTGCTTGGCTGCTTGTGCCAGTTGGTTTCCTTATTAAAGTTAGCTGATTGCCTTTGAGTTTTGATATATAAAGCTAGCTGCTTTTTTATTTATTTATTGTTGGATATATTTTTGTTTATTGTTGTTGACATGCTGTGAATCTGTGACTGTAATGTTGAGTTGTTATTTTCTTATTGATGTTACAGATTTGAAAAAAATCAATAACCCCATGTGCTTAATTGTGATGTTAGTGTATTTGTTAATAGTTGATTGTGAAGTTGGGGTATTTGTTTATTATTGCCTTATGTTGATGTGTTTATTATTATCTTATTGGCGTGTTTATTGTCGACTTGTTGCTGTATACTAGAGTTCTTCTCATTCCTTTTTATTTTTCGTTTCTTTTTTGTTGACTTGTTGTGTTATTGTATACTAGGGTAGAGTGAAGGGTCCTTTTCATTCTTTTTTTTTTTGGCTGACTTATTGTGTTATTGTTACCGTATTTTTTATTTTATTGTAGACTAGACTCATTTTGGTGTTAAATTTTTATTTTTTTACTTTTTATAGTTGCTGACTTATTGTGTTTATTGTTGTTTTATTTTATATTGTAGATAAATGAGACAAGAGAAATCCTAGAGGGTCAAGACAATGAAGCGGGTCAAGGGGAAACTAATGTGCATGAAGGCAAAGGCAAACCCCCACTCCCACCAACAACAAGTAATGGTAAAGAAAGATCTATTGTTTGGGGTCATTTCACTGTTATTGAAGGGGGGAAAAAACCTAGGGCAGCTTGTAACTACTGTGGCACAACCTATGATTGTGATCCTAAGTTGAATGGCACTACAACCATGAAAACTTACATACAATCACAATGTTTGAAATATCCTTATAGGAAAGAGCAAAAAAACCAATCAACCCTAGCTTTCAAACCTAAAGAAGAAGGAGAAAGTAGTGGTAAACTTGTGCCTTGAGTGTTTAATTTTGAGGAATGTAAGAAAGCATTGGCAAAGATGATTATTCTAGATAAGTTGTCTTTTAGGTTTGTGGAGGGTCTTGGTTTTAGGAAGTTTATGTCTATTACCCAACCTAGGTTCAATCCAATCCCTTGCCACACAACAATTGCCAAAACTTGCTTTAGGGCGTTTTTAGATGAGAAACAAAAGTTGAAAGAAACCCTAAGAGAGCAGCGGGTCTGCCTTACCTAGATATATGGACATCCATTCAAAATTGAACTACATGTGTCTCATCACCCATTTTATAGATAGTGATTGGAAAAAACACGAGGATTCTTAGTTTTCGTTTAATGGAAAATCACAAGGGTGAAACACTTGGGAAGGTGGTTGAGATGTGTTTACTTGATTGGGGATAGACAAAATTTTAACTATTATAGTTTATAATGCTGCCTCTAATAGTGGGCTGATTTCTTTTATTCAAAAAAAGACTAAGCATAGGAAGGCAAAAATTTTAGGGCATAAATACTTGCATTTGAGGTGTAGTGCTCATATCTTGAATTAATTATTCGTGAAGGGTTAACTGAAATGGATGAGACAATAGTGAGGGTAAGGAAATCTTTAAGATATGTGAGATCATCTCCACAAAGACAAAGCACATTTAAGTTATGTGCGGAGAAGGAGAAAGTTGGCTTTAAAAGTCAGTTATGCTTAGATGTGTCCACTAGGCGGAATTACACCTATATGATGTTGGAGAAGGCCGAGAAGTATCAAAAGGCTTTTGAGAGATTGGAGGAAGAAGATCCAAATTATCTTAGAACAATTAGAGTGGAGGCAAAGGAAGAAGGAAGTGATAGACATGAGGTTGCTTGGGGAATAGATGATGTGGATTGGGAAAAAATTAGGATCTTTTCAAAATTTCTTGAAAAAATTTGGGTGCTAATTATGTCACTAGCAATTCTTTCTTTTTGGAGCTCATGTCAATTCATGACACAATTAACTTGGAGTATGAAAAAGATGGTCATTTGTTGAGAAAAATGGCTGATTACATGAAGAACAATTTTGAAAAGTATTGGGGGAGCTTTGATAATATGAATCACTTGTTGAACGTAGGGTTAGTTCTTGATCCTTGATACAAGTTGAGGGGTCTTGAATATTGTTTTGGTGCTTTGTATAAGAACCAAAAGGCTACTGATATGGCAAAAACAATAAAGGCTGTTTTGGTGGATTTGTATGATACTTATACTCAAAATTAAGTAGGGAGTAGTAGTGCTAGTACTGCTCCAAAAGCCCAAGGCCAAAAACCAAATGGATCAATGGAGGGAGATGATTCTAGTGTGGTTGATGTGAAGGCAATGAGGATGATAGGATTTAAGAAGCACTTGAAGGGTATTGATTCTTCAAGTACCAAATTAGAGGTTGATAAATACTTGTTTGAGAGTTGTGAAGATGTCTTGGATGATAATCTTGATATTTTGGCTTGGTGGAAGGTTAATTCTCCATGATACCGTGTGCTTTCAAGAATTGCACGACATGTTATTGCAATTCCGGTATCCACTGTGGCCTTAGAATCTGTCTTTAGTACTGTTGGTTGTGTCCTTGATCCCTTCCGGAGTTCATTGTCTCCACTTATGGTGGAAGCCCCCATTTGTGGTTAAAGCTGGCTCCATTCTTCATCGGCTCCAATCAACCTTCGAGCTGTCATGGATGATGTTGAGGAGTTTGAAAAGCTTGATGGAGGTATGACTATTATTTGTTATATTAAAAAAATATGAATGTCTATTTCTTTATTTTATTTTTTTTTAAAATTGCATGTCTATTCTTGGCATATTTATTGTTTTATTGTACATTCTACATGTCTATTTCTTTCTTTATTAAAAAAAAAAAAAAAACTGAATGTCTTCGATTCTTGGCATATTTATTGTTTTATTGTACATTCTGCATGTCTATTTCTTTCTTTATTAAAAAAAAAAAAAAAAAAAAAAACTGAATGTCTTGGATTCTTAGCATATTTATTGTTTTATTGTACAAGTGACTTTTATGTTTTTTTTCATTTTTTGTTTGTAGAACTCGTGAGTGATGCTGCATTAACATCGGAACTAGACATGTCCACACCAACACCTATTGAAGTTGATGGTTGAAGATTGCTCTTTGCTCTTTGGATGGGTGATAATGATGATGACATAGGGTTTTGTTAGTTTCTATTTTGACAATAACTTGACATATTGATATGTACACTTTTTACTATTAAACACTAGTAGACAGTGGCCTACATATAGATATGAGCTTTTATTTTGAGCTTTGACAATGGCCTATACATAAACAATATATGATATTAGGCATAAGCAGTGACATACAGCCAATTTATTTTGAATCTTTGGCCAAATATTAAATATGGACAGTATATGTTGATATTGACATATGGCCAATTTATTTTGAGTCTTTGGCCAATATATGATATTAAGCATAGGCAATGGCATATGGGCAATATTTGGACATTGACATATTACTAATGAAGTAATGAAATCTGCACTTGTTATTTTATTTTGACTTGTACAAGTTATTTTTTAATCTTGTTTGTATTTGATGGGTGCCTGTAACGAGTTACAGATTAGTTTGAGTGCTAGAGCTATTTTTGTTCTAGATTATTTCTGGATTTATGAAATATTGTTGACAGGTTGTGCTTGTGCAAATGTATTGTTGACAGGTTATTTTTGGATTTATGAATATGTGATATGTGTATTTAAATGAGAATAATAGAAGCTTTAAAGCAGGTTATGAATCTATGACAAGTTGTGATTTATGAATCTGCTATATGTGTTGTGTTTTTGGATTTATGAATCTGTAACAGGGTGTGATTTTTGTTTTTGTTTTTGATGAATCTGCTATAACGTGCATTTCTGGATTTATTTTGTTGAGCAAAAGCAAGTTATGAAAAACGTAAAATGCAAAGTTGGTTGTGATTTTTTCTTGTTTGTAAAGTGCTTTATGGATGTGTAAAAAGGCCCAAAAATGGCCAAAATAGGAAAGACCGGAATTTAGGCCAAAAGGGCCAAAACAGATAGCTAAAAAATGCCTAAAATAGGTTTCTAAAAAATGCTTAATTACAAAGAGCATAAAAGGCCCAAAAAGGGCCATAAAACAACTAGCTTGAATATTACATTTCTAAAAAAAAAAAAAAGCCCAAACAAAAAATTTTTGGAAAAAAAAAAACCAAAGGCCCAAACTCAAGGCGCAAAAATCGAACACCGACCAAAAAACCGACAGAAACTGAAAAAAACCAAAATCAATTGAGTTCCAACTATTTCGATTGGTTTCGATTAAGAACTTTGCAAATTGAAATTTTGGTTTCGATTAGCCAGATAAAAAAAACCAACCGAACCGAACTGATTACAGCCTTAAAGTGGATATTAGTTTAGAGTGTGTGTGATGTGAGTGCTAGGACTATCCAAGTGACCTGTCGACCCGCTCAACTCGACCACTCGCCTGCGTCCAACCCGTCGCCACCTGATTCGACGGCTCCGGCGGTCGGACGCAGGTTCCAATCTCTCTAACCTGACCCCAGCGGGTTAGGTGTCGGTTTTTCATTTGAAAACCTGTGAAACTCGACCCGAACCGATACCTTTAACATTTTCGGCGAAATATTGAGCATTCCAGACCAAATATGGCGAGATCTCGTTGAGTTCTGGTCCAGATTCTTCAAGATTCGACGAGATCTCACTATTATCCGACAAAACTAGGCCAAATCTTGACAAATTCGGTCAGATATTGGCTAGATCTCACCAGATTCAGCCAAATATTGGTCCCGATGATAAAATCCAAGACCGACCCAATGCAACCTGAAATTGACGAGACCTAAACCGAAAAATCCGACAAAATCATCCGGGTCAATTTCGGGTCATATTTTCATCCACCCAACTCTTTTAGGTCGGGTTTGGGTTGGGCACAAGTCCGACCCGACCCAATCCATGGACAGTCCTAGCGACAGCAGAGGAGAGGAGGAGGGTTAAGTCAAAAGTGAAATGAAAGCAGCATTAGCATTTCATCATCCCTCTATTATATCTCGCTCGATCCTCTTCTCATCATCCCTTTCTCTATCCGTTTCCGTTTCCCTATCTAGATCTCCCATGTTAAAATTTTACCCCAAACTAAACCCCAATAATAATAATAATAATAATTTGACTCATCAAAATCAAATCCTCCACGGCAGTGGCAGTAGGAGTAAAGGATAATGGCTTCCTCCTCCGTGGCCGAACAAGCAAGGGCCCCTCCTGCTCTTCCTTTGCCCACTCCCCCTGTGAAGAAGGTAAATCACTCCAATTCCTCTCTCTCCCTCTCCTTTATTTGTGCTTTTTCTTTTTTATTTATTTTATTTATAAATGGTGCGTAGTTTAAGATTGCGTTGTGCCAAATAACGGTAACTCCCGATAAGGAGAGGAACATCGCCCATGCTCGTAGCAAGATCCAGGAGGCTGCCGCTAAGGGCGCCAAGCTTGTTCTCTTGCCCGTCAGTATCACCATCTCAACTCTCTCTCTCTCTCTCTCTCTCTCTCTTTTTGATAGGACCATCTCAACTCTTTTAATTTCATGTTTTTATTTTATTTTATTATATGATAATAATAAAAAAAAAAAACTCTCAAATTCAGTAGTACTAGTAGTAGGGTGTGGTTTGTTTTTTAAGATTATATTAAAACTAAACCTATTTGCTACAATTCATGCTCTAAATCTATTTCCAGTAACAACTACTCACTCTACTTCAGTCAAACTCAAAATGTTGTTTTATTTTTTCTCATCTCAGGAAATATGGAATAGTCCATATTCAAATGATTGCTTCCCTGTCTATGCCGAGGACATTGATGCAGGTGGTGATGCTTCTCCTTCCACAGCCATGCTCTCTCAACTTTCTCGTGATCTCAACATAACTATTGTTGGTGGCTCTATACCTGAACGCTCTGGAGATCGATTTTTTAATACTTGTTGCGTCTTTGGTACTGATGGAAACCTCAAAGCTAAGCACCGCAAGGTGGTACTACTTTCCTTTCAATTTCTATTGCTCTGTGTTAGTGTGTGTGTGTGTTATATTCTCTTCTTGTTCTGGATATTGCGGACTTGGATATTCATACATACACTGTCTACCCTTTTTACGGATTCTGATGTCAAATGACTTTCATTTTACACTACAACTGCCACCACAATTACAAAGAAAGTTACATAAATTATACTGAGCTACCTTACATTGTCTTTGCTACTTTGTGTTAAGATAAAATGTGGTTTCAAGTTTTCTTCTATTACATGTCTAATATTAAGTATTGACAAACCAAATATTTGCATCTGTATTCGTCTAGACTATTATAAACTAAACTTGTAGATTAGTAGGCTTCGTACTGCATAATTCATTTTTGTTGCTTTCTATATAATTGCTGATGTACCTGTCTGGCTTCAGATACATCTCTTCGATATTGACATTCCTGGGCAGATTACCTTTATGGAGTCAAAGACTCTCACGGCAGGGGAGACTCCTACCATTGTGGATACAGGTTTATTTATAATGATAATTATTATGATGACCTAGAGAAAAGCTCTTTATAATGTCACATGCTTGTCAAGTTTCTTGATAACTAAATGCATTTGAAAAGGATGGATTATCTGAATTATCCTTTAGGTCATCTTCTTTCATGCATGATTTACTAATCAAATTACTCAATGTGGGGTGTTTCCACGAGGGACAAACTGGGGAATTTGTCTACGTGTGTTTGTGGTTGGCTTGGGAAAATTTGTGAATCTAGGTTTAGAACTTTAGAAAGAAGGGGTGGGGTTCAAGAATGGCTAGAGTTTTGGTAGGGGAGGGAAAATATTTGATTTAGGGCTGCAAAAGTGGTGAAAGAAAATGAGATCATATCTGTCCACAAGGTATGAACAGTACCATGAACTGTTAACAATGCATGTGACAATACACCCGAGGGAAAAGAAAAAGAGAGAAGGAAATGGGAAAAAGGATACTCTCCTTCTAATCTTAAATTTCTTATCCCCTCCATACCGATCGCACTGAACCAATTACATCCTTTAACTATGACCCATAATGTATAATTATAGAATTATAAAAATACACAACTTTAAGAAAAAAACCAACTATAACATAAAATTAAATATTACTGACCTAATTAACTGCCCTGTAACTTATTCTTGGGTTTTTGACTTAATTGTAGGTTGGTTGGTGTAATAAAATCTTCTTGCACTATGAGTTCTGTCTAGACAATTTGTTGGCAACTCATACAATCTATAAGTATATTAGAGAATTACTTTAGTTGTAAATAGGAAAAGAAGAAAAATGATTATATTAAAGCGGCTCATTAAGTCATCTTTTCTCTTCTCGCATTAACAATTCTTATCTTACCATCTTTCTATGATGGGCCTTTTCGGTATATTCATTCTTTTCCTTTGCCTCTTATATTTTGTTCTGGAATTTCTCATTTATTTTTGAATCAATGTAACCATTATGCACTATCCATTCATGCAGAAGTTGGGAGAATTGGTATAGGCATCTGTTATGACATTCAGTTTCAGGAACTGGCAATGATATATGCAGCAAGAGGTCTGTTTGTTCCTCCCTTTGACATGTGAAAAGTTAAAACCTTTTTTTTTTTTATAAGTAATAAAGATTTATTGATATAAAAAAAAAAAAAAAAGACACCCAAGTACACAGGGAGTATATAGGGGTGCACATATCAAATTCAAAAATTACATAAATCAAGTAAATCGAAAATTGAAGAAAAAGGTTGGTTTTTCCACAATGAGAACCAGTCCAATAAGGTTCTGAAAAATAGAAGCTTGAGATCAGACATAGAACGCTCATTGTCTTATGACAAGTTAAAATCTTGCTACACTGGTGGATGTTGTTATTACCTATTGATCGCTAATGACTAGTAGCCAAATAGAATTTTGGTAATTATGGTATTTTATAAATTTTGGGAGGACATTGATGATTTGATTCAAGGGGTACCAAATAGGGAAAATATTTTTATTAGAAGAGACATGAATGGTAATGTTGGAAACTATAGTGGAGGGTTTTCACAGATTTCATGCATGCCATTGGTATGAAGTAAGAAGTGAATCAAGAGATGCTGCTAGTCTAGCGTTTGCAATGATGTATGCATATTAACGAACGCTGTAAAGAAATACTTGGAGAATTGTAACTAGATGTAGAGACAATGTTGCTTTATAAAGTGGTGAATGGGAAGCAAAAAAAACTTTGTCCAAGAGGGTAGTTTAAGGCTTATAATTATTATAATTATTTTTTAATAATTCGATAGTTGGGGGTGGGGGTATTTCAACCTTGGGCGTCTTCATTGGAAACACTTGAAGCTAAACGACTCTTAAGGCTTTTGATGAATTATATAGCAAGTTAAGGACGAAAGATGGAGTAAATAATATTTATAAACTTGATAAGATAGGAGAAATGGAAAAAAGGGACTTTTGTAGTTAAAATTAGGGTTTATTTCTTGTGGTATGTATAAGCACATTGTGCTCCTATAGAGATAAGAACAGATGAAAACTTGATTGATAATAAAACTTCTCTTGGAATTCTTCCTATGGTCCGGTGTTGACTTATAAAGTTTCTCTCTTGCTTGGTGCTGGCTCTTAGGTTTCTAGCCTATCCATTAATTTTCAGTTCTTCAATATATTGTTGTATCGTTTTGGTTTTTTCCTACGACAGAATTTAGTATTAGCCACCAGCCGTTAAAAAAATCCTTTTCCATCATACTTTTCTACCCATCAAAAGCCATCACCGCCGAGCCAACAAACTTAATTGACTGACAACCTGAATAATCCATCCTGCTGTATTTCAAAACCACATGACCCATATTTGTCCCCCTACCCAACTCTAGTACGCTTCCCTGCGCTACTAAATACAGCCTTGCTCAGCCAAACCAAGGCCTAGTTAGCAGCCACCACAAATCCTGATTTTGAGACCACAAGATCTCTGATTTGTTATCCAGCCTCCAAAAGATCTCCACTGTGACTAATCGTTGCAAGATTATCTTGGTGCACAATCCTGAGTGGCTCAATGGTTTCATCATCAGTCCTACATGCTGCATCACTAGGAGTTCACTAGAGAGTCGATTTATCATTGCCAAACCAAGAAAAACAACTTCAATTACACTAAAAATGAGCCCTCGGTTTCCTCAAGGATGTTTGCGATTGTTGCTAGATTGCCCCTGATTGTGGCCTTGATTGTCTCTCCAAATTGACTTTGGAATTTTTGCAGAAGAAAGGACGCCTGAGTGCTGAAGTCTTTGATATCTAGGCATGCAAGAGATTGTCTTATTTCCTAAGACGTGTTTCTGCACGTGTTAACACGTTGGACCCTCTATTGGTGTTGAAATAGTGATTGACCTGTGTGTTGCTCCTTATTTGATTGATGCCATGGCAATAATGAGGCTTGTTGTTACAGCTAGGGATTATTGGAATGATGTCAAGAACCTTTGCTACGAACCTGCCATTACTGATTAGTAACAGATGAAATTAAAATTTTTGAGATGAATATTTTTATAATTCTCTAAGAAAGAATATTTACCCCAATTTCATTATGATAATTTTCTAGAATGAAGAGACAGTATGAGGCAAGGGAATAGACCTTCAGTTGCACAATTTGAAAAAGACAAGAAGAGCGTTCATGTAGTTTTCAGTCCTAAGTCCATGCCAATGCAGTCTGCCAAAGAAAAAATATTATAGAATTTAGTGAAAGCCTTTTAAGACATGTCTAAACACTCAACTTGAGATACAAGTCCAAAAACAGATTGAACTTTGCAGGCAAAGCTTCATAGATGGGATAGAGTAGCGCAGAGCCATCAAAACCTAGTTCTGGAATAGACGTACAAGTGCTAAAAAGTGTTGCTGTAATGTTTGTGCAGCAAGAAGATCCTACTTTAGAGCCTAAGTAGTAGGTGAAATATTTGAACCATATCTAATGGACATATAAGTCAACCTGTTGAAGAGTTAGATATATTGCTTACCTCTGAGAAACAAGATCTCCTATTGCTTGAAGAAGAGAAAGTTCAACAAGAGAGCAAAGACCTATAGGGTGCACATATAGAAAATGAGTTTGATGCATGTGCTACCGATTGACCCTTCTTGGTGCATGAAGTTGAAAAGCTTGATATAATGGTACCTTTTTTTTTTTTTTTTTTTGGGAAAAGTATTGAAACTAAAAAATATATTGATAAAAAAGGAACAATGGTACCTTCTATGATTCAAGATAAGGCTGTCTCAATTGCATCACTGATTCTACACATAGATTTTATAATTCTAGACAAATTTATTGATGTGGTAGAATATAGGCTTCTTTATTCTTAGTGATTCCATAATTGAAGCAAGAATCCATTGCTAAAATTCTAATCCTTCAACAATTTAAAACTCAAGGTCAAATTTTCTCTAACCAAGGGAGGGAGTATGATGCAGGAAATGCAAAGAAATATTTGCTTTAACTTAGTTTTATTTCTTTTTGGAAATCAATGGTATTTTTTATAGGTAATAGAAGTTTTATTGAAAAGAAAAGTACATTGTGTTTATGATAGTAAACTCATTGCACTTGAAGCAAATACAAACAAATCAAAGGGAAGAGCTAACAAAAATTAAGAAATCAAACGTGTAAGTACAATGCATAAAATCCCAAATATGAGACCACTCAAACAAAGTCCTAGCCAGCAAAGACTTCACAAGATCTACCAGTCTCTCATTATCTTCAAACGTACTTGAATTACGTTTCCTCTAGATTAATCACACAAGACAAGCCGATACCATATTCCAGACATTTGAAGAAAATTTCCCTAACAAATTCCTCCATTCAAAAAGAAGAGAAACAATTGTATTCAACATCACCCATTAAACCCCAAAGACCAGAAAAACTTCACTCCACAGAGCATGAGCAAACTTACCATGAAGCAGAAGATGATTTATAGTTTCCTCATCACAAAGACATAAGCAAGGTTATTAGTATTTTATTTCCCCGAGTTAAGGTTATTTTTGTAATTTAATGATTAGGATTTTCCAAGTCAATTAAAGTTAAGGTGTTCAATATCACTTAGAAATAGGGTTTACTTTTAGTAGTCTATATAAGCACATTGTACTCCTATGGAGACAAGATGACAGCTTGATTGATAATAATAATTTTCTTATAATTCTTCCAATAGTCTGGTGTTGACTCCAACCAACCTTAGGTGCTAACTCTTAGTGGTTCTCTTACTTGGTGTTAACTCCAAGCAAGCCTAGGAGATTGACTCCTAGGCTTCCAATCCTCTATTTCTTTGTTCTTCAATTAATTGTTGCGGCATTGTGCTTTTGTCTTGCATCATTTTTCTAGGGCAATCTATTGGAAGCTATTTCTTATGTAGACATCTAGTGGAAAAGCATAGTGAAGTCTCTGAAGATTTCTAAATGGTTATTGATGACAAAACATATGATAGAGTACTTAGAGAGGTTACTGGGTGGGTTTTAGAAAATAAAGGAGTTGCTTTAAAGTACATTAAGTTGATTAAGGATATGTATGATGGAGCTATAACTAGAGAACTAGAGAAGAAGTGGAGGCATCGTAATAGAGTGTCTAATCACTATATGTTTATGTAAATGATCAACATTAGTCCATATCTCTGTACACTGGTTATGGATGAGTTCATTAAATCGATATAAGATGAAGTCCCTTGGCGTATGATTTTTGAAAATGATTTAGTTTTAGTGGATAAAACTAACTGTGTTATTAATATCAATTCAGAAATTTGGAGGTGTTTTAGAATTAGAAGCCTTTGGGCTAAGAAGGATGAAAACATAGTACATGGAATGTAAGTTTATTAAATGTAGAAATAAAGATGAAGGGATTGTAAGACTTGATACTCAAGAGATACCAAAGTGTGATTGCTTTCTTTATTTTAAATCAATAATTCATTAGGATGGAGAGATTGAAGATGATGTGAATTATAGGATAAAAGTTTGGTGGATGAAGTGGAGAAGTGTATCAAAAGTGTTGTGTGATTGTAGAATGCCTATTAAGTTATAGAGAAAATTTTATTAGGCTTTTATAAGGCTAGTTATGCTATAAGTATTGTGTGATAAGAATGTTAAGATGGATAAGTGAAAATACAAGGATAGATAGGTTTCAAAATGAAGACAGTCACTTTAAGATAAGAGTGGATTGTAGGCTGAAATCAGGAGTTCCTGGGGTGTTGTGTCAGCTGGATGTAGAGGAGGCATATGATCATGTGAATTGGGACTTCCTCATTTATATGTTGGATTGTTGTGGTTTTCCCGAAAAATGGAGAAGATGGGTTTTCTTCTGCATTTCTACTGTTGAACTCTCCATTCTCACTAACGGAATTTCGTGTGGATTCTTTGAAAGGTCTAAAGGTATAAGGCAGGATGATCCATTATCCTCTTTATTGTTTGTCATTGTTATGGATGCTTTTAGTAAAATGTTGGATAAGGCAGTGAGGGATAGGCTCATGTCTGGTATTAGAGTGAGTCCCACAGGTAAATCCTTGTAGGGGACCCATCTTCTCTTCGCTGATGATATCTTGGTCTTATGTAATGTTGATCTTGGTCAAATTTTGTTTCTCTAGCTGGTGCTGTTTTGGTTTGAAGTTGTTTCTAGTCTGAAAATTAATATGGGTAAGTGTGAATTGGTCCCTGTGGGTGTGGTTCCAGCAGATATGGTGGATGTGCTAGGGCGCAAGCAAGGCTCCTTCTCGATGAAATATTTAGGTCTTTCGTTGGGTGCTAATGTTTGAGATAGTTCTATTTGAAATTCAATTATTGAGAAGATGGAGAGGAGGTTAGCAGGTTGGGAAGGACTGTATCTCTCAATAAAGTTACTCCAATTAAGAGTACTTTTTCCAATCTTCCAACTTATTTTCTCTCTCTTTTTCCTATCATGGTGGAGGTTGCAAACCGTATTGAGCATTTTCAATGAAATTTTCTGTGGAGTGGTATGGGGGATGTTAAAATAACTCACCTAGTGAATTGGGCTATAGCTTGCGCTCCTCTTCATTTTGGAGGTTTAGCCATTAGAAGTTTGAGAAGTTTTAATAAAGTTTTGTTTGGAAAATGGTTATGGAAATTTGGGAATGAGTGACAGGCCTTGTGGAGGAGAGTGATAGGGGCAAAGTATGGTTGTGAAGGGGGGGGGGGGGGTTAATGCTCTATTCCCATTACTAGTTCTCATGGAGTGAGTTTGTGGAAGTCTATTAGCCGTGGTTGGCCATTTTTTGTTCGTCACATCCAATTTGAGGTTGGGGCCAGGTTTACTGTTAGATTTTGGCTAGACATCTGGTGTGGGGACACTTCTTTGTGTGTGTGCTATCTGAGACTTTTTTCTTTGAGTCGAAATAAGAAGGCCTATGTGGTTGATTTGATGAAGTTCCCAAATGGTGTTCTTTTTTGGGATCTAAATTTTAGAAGATACAGTGAAGATTGGGAATTGGAATCCTTTTACAGTTTAATGTCCAGAATTTATGGAGCTTCTTTGAGAGGAGTAGGGATGATAAGATGTGTTGGACACCTACTATGGGAAGAGGTTTTGTTGTTCGTTCTTATTACTAGGTTCTGACAAAGTTTCTATCAGTCTTTCCCTTGGAAAACTTTAGAAGTTTAAGGTCCCTTCTAGAGTTGCTTTTTTTGTTTGGACTATAGCTTTGAGGAATATTTTGACTACTGATAATCTTAGTAAATGGAAGATTTTGATTTTAGATTGGTGTAGTATGTGTAAAAGAAATGGGGAAATTTTGGATTGTTGTAGTATATGTAAAAGAGATGGGGAATTAGTAGACCACCTCCTTATCTATTGCCCTGTTGCTTTTGATTTATGGCCTATGGTGTTTACTTTGTTTGGCACTCAATGGGTTATGCCGAAAATAGTGGTGAAGCTATTGGCTTGTCGGCAAGGAAAGTTTGGGAGGCATCGGAATGCTGCTATTTGGATGGCTGTGCCCCATTGTTTGATATGGTGCATTTGGCAAGAGAGGAATAACCGGCGTTTTAAGGATTCAAAGAGATTAGTTTCAGATCTTAAACTTTTCTTCCTTAAGACTCTTCAGGATTGGGTTACAGTGTTAGACATTCATTCTTTTTCTTAGGGATGATAAGATGTGTTGGAAACCTGCTATGGGAAGAGGTTTTGCTATTTATTCTTATTACTAGGTTTTGACAAAATGTTTCTATCAGTCTTTCCCTTGGAAGACTGTTTGGAAGTCTAAGCTCCCTTCTAGAGTTGCTTTTTTGTTTGGACTGCAGCTTTGGGGAATATTTTGACTACTGATAATCTTAGGATACAGAAGATTTTGATTTTGGATTGGTATAATATGTGTAAAAGAAATGGGGAAATTTTGGATTGTTGTAGTATGTGTAAAAGAAATGGGGAATCAGCAGATCACCTCCTTATCCATTGCCCTATTGCTTTTGATTTGTGGTCTATGGTGTTTACTTTGTTTGGCACTCATTGGGTTATGTCGAAACGGTCGTGGAGCTATTGGCTTGTCGGCAAGGAAAGTTTGGGAGGCATTGGAATGTTGCTATTTGGATGGCTATGCCCCATTGTTTAATGTGGTACATTTGGCGAGAGAGGAATAACCTGCGTTTTGAGGATTTAGAGAGATCAGTTTCAGATCTTAATCTCTTTCTTCCTTAAGACTCCATTGGATTGGGTTGCAATGTTAGGCTTTCATTCTTTTTCTTTGGGATGATAAGACGTGTTGGAAACCTGCTATGGGAAGAGGTTTTGCTGTTCGTTCTTTTTTTTTGATAAGTAACATAGAAGGTATATTGAAAGAAACAGTCCCGTACATAGGAAATGTACGAAAGAGGCAAATACATCAAGAAGCCAAAGTACAAAAATCAAGCAGTACAGGAAGGGAAATACAAGAAAAAGAAGGTAAAATCAAACACCATTCAAGAAGAGTAAAAAAGAAAAAAGACTTAAACTTGAGACTGGACCGTTTACAATCCTCAAAACTTCTCGAATTCCGTTCCCGCCAAATACACCACATCAAACAGTGTGGCACAAACCTCCAAATGACTAAATTACTATGCTGCCTAAAATTGCCAAGCCAACTTTCCAACAAATCCACTACCCTTCGCAGCATCACCCAGCAAATACCAAACAAGCAAAAGATCATACTTCACATCTCATAAGCGAAAGGACAGTGAAGGAGGAGATGATGTACAGATTCCCCACATCCTTTGCACATAAAACACCACTCAAGAATGACAAAGTGCCTCTTCCGAAGATTATCTATAGTTAGAATCTTGCCTAGAGCCGCAATCCAAGAGAAAAAAGCTACCCGAGGAAGAACCTTCGATTTCCACACCACTTTCCAAGGGAAGGGGATGCCAGAAGAGGAAGAAAGAGAATGATAATGCCCACTCACCTTAAAACCTCGACTGGAAGCTGGCATCCAACAAAGATTGTTAGCTCCAACACCCCGCACCTTAGTAGAATAAATCAAGACCAAAAACAAATCCAAAGAAAGTGACTCTTGTTCGTTCACTAAACGACGAAACTGAATCTCCCAAAAAACTCTCCTATTCGTGTAGCACATAACCTCAGAGATCGAAGCCTCCCTTGTCCTACTAATATTATAAAGATCTGGGAATGCCTCTTTTAGAGGACGGTCCCTACACCACACATCATCTTAAAATTTCACACGAGTTCCATCACCCACATCAAATTGAAGGAACTTGGAGAAATTCAACCAACCACTTCTAATGAACTTCCACAAACAAACGCTATATGCCCCCGACACAGTTTTGGTGCACCAACCACTCCACTCATTCCCATATTTTGCCCCAATGACCCTTCTACAAAGGGCATCATTCTCCAAGCCATAATGCCACAACCACTTGGCTAATAAGGCAGAATTAAACCTTCTCAAGCACCGAATGCCTAACCCTCCATTCTTAACTGGCCTACAAACCATAGACCAATTAACTAAATGGATTTTACTATCATCCCCTAAACCAGACCAAAGAAAGTCTCTTTGTAATTTCTCCATCCTCTTAGCCACCTTAACTGGAATAGGGAATAGAGAAAGGAAATATGTAGGTAAGCTAGAAAGAGTACTCTTAATGAGGGTAACTTTACCTCCCTTGGACAAATACAACCTCTTCCAACCAGCCAGCCTTCGCTCCATCTTCTCCAAAATAGGATTCCAAATTGACTTATCTTTAAAAGAAGCACCCAACGGAAGACCTAAATATTTCAGCGGAAGAGCAGACTCCCTACAGCCCAAAGTCTCCACTAACTCATGAAGATTAGGCACTTCCCCAATTGGGACCATTTCAGACTTACCTAAGTTAATCCTTAGTCCAGACATCTCTTCGAATCTAGAGAGAATCCCACGCAGAGCTGTAATATGAGTGCTGTCAGCGTCACAGAAAACAAGGGTATCATCCGCAAACAATAAGTGAGACACTATCATCAAGGAACCAGCTGCATTCCCAACTGTAAAACCTGAAAACTGACCAGCTGCAGTAGCCGCATCCAACATACGGCTCAAAGCCTCCATGACAATATCAAAGAGAAACGGGGATAAGGGATCACCTTGCCAAAGTCCTCTAGAACTCCCAAAAAAGCCGGAAAGACAACCATTGATCAAAATGGAGAATTTAACAGTTGAGATACAGCACCTGATCCGCCTTCTCCACTTCTCGGAAAATCCACACTGCTGCAACAAAAACATGAGAAATTCCCAATTCACATGGTCGTATGCTTTTTAAATGTCCAGCTTGCACAACAGCCCGGAACCCCAGACTTCAAACGACTGTCAATACGCTCAGAAGTAATAAGGACAGAATCTAAAATCTGACGTCCTTTCACAAAGGCATTTTGAGATTCTGAAATAAGACCATGAACCACCCTTCGCATTCGGTTGGCTAACACCTTAGCGAGAATCTTGTACAAACCACCCACCAAACTAATAGGTCGAAAGTCTTGAACATCCACAACATCAAATTTCTTAGGAATGAGAGCAAGAAAGCAGCATTAAGACTCTTTTCAAATACAGCGTGGGTGTGAAAAACATGAAACACATTCATAATATCAAATTTCACTGTGCTCCAACATGACTGAAAAAAAGCCATTGTAAAGCCATCCGGACTTGGCGCTTTATCACCTTTGAAATCTTGAACCACTCCAAAAACTTCATCCTCATCAAAAGGTCTGTCCAACCAAGTGGCAGTTTCTATCAGTCTTTCCCTTGGAAGATTGTTTGGAAGTCTAAGGTCCCTTTTAGAGTTGCTTTATTGTTTGGACTGCAGTTTTGGGGAATATTTTGACTACTGTTAATCTTAGGAAACAGAAGATTTTGATTTTGGAATGGTGTAGTATGTGTAAAAGAAATGGGGAAATTTTGGATTGTTGTAGTATATGTAAAAGAAATGGGGAATCAGTAGACCACCTCCTTATCCATTGCCCTATTGCTTTTGATTTGTGGTCTATGGTGTTTACTTTGTTTGGCACTCATTGGGTTATTTCGAAAACAGTGGTGGAGCTATTGGCTTGTCGGCAAGGAAAGTTTGAGAGGCATCAGAATGTTGCTATTTGGATGGCTGTGCCCTATTGTTTGATGTGGTGCATTTGGCGGGAAAGGAATAACTAGTGTTTTGAGGATTTAGAGAGATCAGATTCAGATCTTAAACTCTTCTTCCTTAAGACTCTTCTGGATTGGGTTGCAGTGTTAGGCTTTTGTTCTTTTTTTTCGGTCCATGGTTTCATAGACTTTTGTACATAATGCATTTGATTTGTTTTTGTCCTTGATTTATACTTCCTATGTACTCAGGTGACACCCTTCTTCTTTTTAATATATTTTTATTACTTATAAAAAAAATAAAAAGAAAAAAGATAAGAGTGGTCTATATTAATGAAAAGATGCAGGGAAGTTGCTTGAGATGGTTTGGTTATGTGGAGAGGAGAGCGATTAAACTACTAGTGAGGAAGAGTAAGTTGATTGAAGTCTAGGGAACAAAAAAGGACAAAGAAAGGCCTAAAATAACATTAGTAGAAGTATTAAAAAAATAACATGTCAGTTAAAAATGTGATAAAGGCCAATGAGCTTTAGCTGGATTAACTCCTCCTCCCCATGTAAGTCTTAGGTGGAGGGTGCGATTGTGGGTTCAAGATCTATGGGGTGCATGTGTAACTTACTAATAAAAGATTAAAAATGTGACAGACAATATGATTTTGGATGGGATAGAATCGCGGAAAAGAATACATGTGGTTGACCTTTTGATTAGTATGGAAGGATCCATAGTTGACTTCAAAGTATTGGGACTAAGATTTGGTTGTTGTTTTATAAATTATTCATATGTGCAAAAAGATGACATATCTAGATTTTATATTCAACACAGTTCAGTCCTAATCCCAACTACACAGGATCAGCTGTGAGTATTCTTCTTTGCCTCACAATTTCAAGTTCCACGGTTGCATTTTTCAATAATCATTGAAAAAATGTTTCTAGTCATTAGCATAATTGTATGAAAGAGGTTATACCAAGATGGAGCTTCTCCTGTAAGTTTGTGATATAAGTGCGGACTCTTTATAGTTTCTTTGTTTGGCTTCTATTATCCTTATTTCTCTTTTGTTCATTACTATATTCTTAAGTTGTGGTTTATCATTGCAAATACTGTTTTTTACCAGTGACTACTCTTCCTAGCATAAAATTTTTCAGTTTTTCATAAGCATTCTAATATCAATATTGTACTAGATTAAATACAAAAATGGTTTACTTGTACAGCATCAGGTCCTTTTTTTTTGCTGTTTTAGTGATTCTTATGATATATTTGAAATTTGTAATAGTCTCTTTGTTTTCATGACCTCGCCATTGGTGCCTCAGCAGATTTTGAAATTATTGTCCCCTTTCATCGTAGTAATTGTCTAGTTTGCATGTCATTGCGCATGTTGATCATCTTCCTAATATAAGGTACTAAATATTAACAGATCCAAGTTTTTACATCAGGGGCTCACTTGCTATGCTATCCTGGGGCATTTAACATGACGACTGGACCATTGCATTGGGAGTTATTGCAGAGGGCAAGGTAGCAACAAATTTCACTTATGGAAGAATTTATATTCCTCAAAATGTTCTGTGTTGTAATCATCATGATAGTTTGATATCCGGAGGCTCTTTCTCAATGGCCCAGTTGGCACTTATTTGATATTATACCCTTTTTTTTCTACTTGCTTATGAGGGTGCCTAGAGCTTTTTGAGCACCTGACTTTCCATTGGGTTTGTACGGTTCCCTGTCTCACACACACCAAGAACTTACAAGAAGGAATCTCTTGGGAGTGGTCCCAAGATGTTGGCTAGAGAATTTGAATTCAAGACTTTATGGATCTCATGAGGCCTTAGGAATCACTAGGCCAATCCCTTGGGGTTTATTTGATCTTATACCTACAACAATGCTTTCAAGTTACTAATTAATGTCCAAAACCAGTGGGATTTTCCAGTGATGTCTACAGTGGAACTTGGTCTTTATATATATATATATATATATATATATTTTTTTTTTAACAGAAGGGAAAATATATTTACTTGTGTTCTTGGACTTTGTTCGTTCTCCTTTTAATGTCCCACCTTTGTCCATTCCCCTCATTGGTTATTTAGTAACGTCCTGTAATTTTATGTATAAAATTGTCATTTATGCTATTTGTAGCTTTAGATGATAATTTCATCATTCTTCTATTAATGTGTTGATCAATTTACATGTGCAGGGCTGTAGATAATCAGGTATGCTAACAAAAATTCATTTTTCTTATTGTGTATGATGAGCATTGTGTTAAAGGAAAAATTTTATAAGACTACTATACGACTAGCTATGCTCTATGGTAATGAATGTTGGGTTATTAAGAAACAATGTATTCATAAAATGAGTATAGCCGAAATGAGAATTTTAAGTTGGATAAGTTGAAATACACAAAAAGATAGGATCCGAAATGAGGAAATCTGCTTGAAGATATGGGTAGCTCCTATTGATGAAAAAATTAGAGAAAATCGCTTGAGATGGTTTGACCATGTTCAAAGGAGAGCGGTTAATGCATTGGTAAGAGTGAGTCGATCTAAGTTGAGTGAATTAAAAAACGTAGAGGAAGATCCAATATAACATTAGAAGAAGTAATTAAAAGGACTTATCAATTAAGGGAGTAACAGAGAATATGACTTCAAATAGAATAGAATGGAGGAAAAGAATACATGTGGTTGATCTTAACTAATCTGTTGAGGATCCATAGCTAAGCTCAAAAATTTGGGATTTAAGGCTTGTTGTTGTTGTATATGATCAGTCTTATGGTCTACATTTGTCTCATTGTTGGTATCTTTAGGTATTTTCTGGAGCTCATGTAATGGTTTTGAATGGAATTTTTGTGATAAATTCTATGCTTAGGAAGTGCCAGAAATAAAGTGCTATAAATCTGGTCCTGGTTTTCCTCTTCTTATGCTATTAAATCATAATCTGTCATAATACTTGGCAGAACTTCTGTGTTTCTATCTTACATTTGTTTCATTAGTGCGTGGAAGATTTGCTTGTTTTGGATTATAAACCACGAAATATTGTCATTTTGCAAGAGCTTGTGTTACTTGTACATAGAAAGTTAGTTGTTTTCTTCATTTCTCGCTCTGAAGTTTGCATCTTTTTTCATGACTCTGCCACCCTAATCCTTAATGATCGTTTTTTAATGTTACGTTTTCTGATGTTGTAAATGATTAATCTTCTCATATAAGTGAGTCAAGAACGTTTGATTATGTATTAGTAAAGATAATCACTTGTTTAGATGAAAGTATGAATATTAATGAAGACAATGGTAGCGATTAGGGTTCCCACACCTGATAGTTAGGATTGGAGCTCTTTGGAGTGTTAGCGTTAACATATTCAATAATTGTGCCTCCTAGACATTCCTCTTTAAAATTTGGTCATAATTGGAAGTTTTGCAAACGAAATTTGGTCAGAATTAAGTAGTCAATACATGTTATTCATCAACTTTACAGCAGAGTCTTGACCAATAAACGTTATTCAGCATGTCTTTAGAGTGTGAAAAAGCATCTTACTGATTCATGTTTTAATGAAATGAATGGTTATCTCTTGGAAGACATAAAGATTGCAAACATGTTTTTTTTTTTTTTTTTTTCATTGTTAATAATGTTTACTATACTTTTAATGAGTGAGGATTCTCTGTATAAACTGATGTCAAGGTTGCTTATTTTTGTTGAAAATTTTATTTCAGTTGTATGTAGCAACTTGTTCACCTGCTCGAGATGCTGGGGCTGGTTATGTGGCTTGGGGCCACTCCACTCTTGTTGGACCAGTAAGTGGATATTTTGTTTCTCTTTTGGACAGCAGTCATTCCTTGACAGATTGATATGTACTGCATGAGAAGTTCAAAATGATTGCTTCAAAGTTTATTTCACACTTCTCGTTTCTAAACTGAGTGGAGATTTTTACACTTGTAACTTTGTAAGTAATATTACCATTACCACATAAATACTTAAAAAAAACGAATAACCGTGACAGTTTGGAGAAGTCCTGGCAACTACTGAACACGAGGAGGCTATAATCTTGGTAGAGATTGATTATTCATTACTTCAGCTCCGGAGGTTATGTTCCTTCTGATCTAATATAATGTCTCTCTTTCATGTGGATTTTTTTTTTTTTTTTTAAATTGTAATTACTGAATGTTTAACCTAATTCTGTGATCAAAATACTCAGGAAAAGTCTCCCCTTGTTAAAGCAACTATGAGGTGATCTTTACCAATTGGTAGATGTTAAAAGGCTAAATTCTCAGTGACTGGAGAAAGGAATTCTAGAGGACTGTTGTGATGCGTGGGGGGAATTTCAGTTAGAAACTGTTAGTGCAATAAAAATGTGAGCATTATATTTTAGGACTCTGTTTGCATAAACATTTCAGAGAATATTGTGTGGTTGTAGTCAGTGATTTGGAGCTTGCATTTTGGGCTTGTGTTGTGTACTTTTGTGTATTATAAATAAGTTGGAAAATTCCCAAGCTTTATATTGCATATATATTGAAATAGGGTAAAACTTAAGTACAGTATTTAGATGCTGTTTTTTAGGTTTTTCTCATAAGATTCAGCTGTATGGCTTTTTTCTCATGAGATGGAAGTTTTTTTTTTTTTTTTTTTGAAAGACGATTCATTAACAACGACTAAAGAAAGCCAAGAGGTTCAGAACATATCCTATTAAAGTACATCCCATTGAGGTCATCCTCAAAAACATCTACCATGTTCACAGGCGGACTATCAAAAGAAGAAGAATCAACAACCTGATTGAAACTCATCCTAGTAAGACTATCAGCACAGCGGTTTGCTTGGTAGAAGCAATGCTTAATTCGAATTTGCTGAATGCTAGAAGCCAGCAGCATGCAATCGTCCAAGATAGGAGAGATAATATTGTTAGCATAAGAAGAGTTGCCTAGGACATTCATAATAGCTTTGGCATCTAATTCAACAACAAGGGATGATATATTTAGGCTACAACATAGCATGAGCCCCTCCGGAAGTCCCCACAATTTAGCAGCAAAGCTGCTTATAATCCCAATTCTTCTACTAAAACCTTTAATCCAACGACCACAATCATCTCTAATCGCCCTTTCGTAGCCAGCTAATCTGGAATCACCATTAGTCGAGCCATTCGTATTAAGTTTCATCCAATCTTCTGGCGGTCTCTCCCAACAAATTCTTTTAATCACTTTTCAAGATAGGGCTCTAGGGGAAGACACACAGTGAATGAACTCCATAGTTTGGTTTAATATCTCCCCAACAGGTTCGGGTTCTTGCTTTTCCTACTAAAAACAAATCTATTTGTACTTTTCCAATTGTTCCACAGCAATCGGGAAGACAATTTCCCTTGGGGGGTTTGTAGCAATTAAGCTGCAACTTTCTCTACCATTAGATGATAGCCATTCTTGCAAATTGTTTGTCTAAAAGGCTTGATTTGAGGACATAATCCCCAGTTGATTCCACACATGCTTAATTTAATGGCAGTTGCGGAGAGCATGTAGTATGGTCTCCGATCCTCCTTTGCAAATGAGACATGTGTTCTCATGTACTACACCTCTCTCTCAAGACACACCTTGACCCCAATACTATTATAAGCACACATCTAGAGAAAGGTTTTAATTCTAGGGAGAGTGTTAGCTTTCCAAATCCACTTAGCCGAGAAAGGAGAGGTATCCTCAATACCTATAACAATCTTGTAAGAACTTTTTAAATCAAAGGTGCCTTTAGGAGAGTCTACCAGGACAATCTATCAGAGCCTCTGCTAGTGAGGGCAATAGGAGTTGCTTGAATCATCATCTTGATTTCTTAGGGTAGCTCAAAGGATATTTTCTCCCAATCACAACTCATGTCTGACATAATGTCCTTGATTTCCAAAATACCTGCTTCCTTAGCAAAGGGTCCTTGGGGAGCTGCCTAAGTGGACTCTCCTTCATCCAATTGCTAGACTAAACATTTAATCTGCTATCCCTTCCCACCATTTGCCTGTTGCCCCTATTGAAGGTATCCATGCCTCTCTTCATTGTTGCCAATATAGGTGAGCAAGGAAGCTTATTTGCATTTGAAGCAATTCTTCTTCTATGGCTACAATATTTCATCTTCAAGACTTGGACCTAAGGAGCCTTGCTCTCAATGTGGAATCTCCAATTCAGCTTAGAAAGAAGGGCAATATTCCTCCCTTTGGCTGATTGCAACCCGAGGCCCCCTTCCTTAGTTTTGGTCACCTTGTCTCATCCAACCCAGTGGATTTTCTTAACTGTATCTGTAGACCCCCGAAGGAAATTCCGGTCAACCCTATCTAAACCATCCAAAATTCTGCTAGGGAGGTGAGAACATTGCATAATGTAAGACGATATAGCAGCTGAAGAGGCCTGAATGAGAATAGATTGACTAGCCAAGGATAGCATATTAGCTTTCCACTCTGAAAGCTTTTGCTTCACTTTATCAAGGATGAAATTGTAGTCTTGGGATGAGGAACCAGGTTGCTTAAGGGGAAAACCTAGACACTTGCCAAGAAAAGGAATGGAAGCAAACCCAAGGATATCACACAACAATTCTCTAGCGTCCTTATTCACATCCGGAGAGAAGTAAACTCTTGTTTTAGACTCACTCACTGTCTACCCGGATATATGGCTGAACAATTAACACCATCAGCTTTTGCAAAAAAGATAAGATCATCTGCGAACAGAAGATGGGAGAAGGCAGGACCACTTTGGGACATTGCATTTCTCCTTAATAAGTTGACCAAGGAAATCCATGCAAATAAATAAAAGGTAAAGAAGACAAAGGATCTCCTTGCCTTATCCCCCTTGATGGAAATACCACGTCCAGAGCTTCACCATTGAACAAAATAGATGTAGAGACCATTAAAACACAACTCATGATGATGTCAATTAAGTCAGTTGGAAAGTTTGCCTTGAAAAGAATATCTCTAATGAAACTCCACTCTAGCTTGTCATAAGCCTTCTCCAAATCAATTTTTAGAGCCATATATCCCACTCTTCCTTTCTTTTTGCCTAGGGAGTGAATAATCTCCTAAGCTATAATAACATTATCAATTCCCTTTCTACCTGGCATAAAAGCCGTCTACTGAGGTTGTAGGAGTTTTTCCAAATAGAGCCTCAATCTTGTCACAATTATCTTTGTCACCACTTTATGCACAATATTGCATAAACTTATAGGTCTATAGTTACCCAAAATTTTTGGACCTTGGATCTTAGGAATCAGCATTATGTGAGTTTTGTTTAAAAATTCAAGGACTTTCCTAGTAGCAAAAATCTTCTTTACCTCTCTTGTCACCAAGCTCCCCACTACTAGCCAAAATTTTTGGAAGGAGCCTGCATGAAGAGCATTTGGCCCCCAGGGCCTTAAAAGGTTTTACAAACCACAAGCTTTAATCTCATCATCAGTTGCACCTCTATTGATATTGTCCTTTCTTCCCCAGAGAGCCTAGGTTGCCATTGGGAAATAATGGGATTTGATCTAGAAGCATAAAACAGCGACATCGAATAAATCCCATCAAATCTGCTTCTAATGAAATCTTTAATATCATTTTCTTCATAAATCCATTCCCCTATAGCATTTTTAATTGTTATAATCTGATTTCTTTTCCTCTTGACCAGTGTGAAATATGATTGAAGGCCGTGTTATGATCTCCTTGAATCATCCAATTCACCCGAGATTTCAAAGTCTAAAGCTCCTCATCCTGATTAAGCACTACATTAAGCTCCCTTAGGAGCTCATTTTCCAAATTAAGTAGAAAGTTGGAAGGTTTATTAGCAATTGCCCTTTGGATACCATTAATCCTTGGCATCAGATTCTTCTTTCTAGCAAATATGTTCCCAATATGGTCCTTGTTCTAGGCAGCAGCTTTTCTAGAGAAAATCTCTATGGCATCCACTAATCTATTGATGCTTCCCCACACCTAAGAAATAATACTTGGAAAGGTTGAATCCAAAAGCCAGCAAGTCTGAAACCTAAAAGGCTGCTTCTTGTTAGTATTTGCCCTTGGCTGCATCTCCATTAGGACAGGACAGTAGCCCAAGTGACATCTGGTAAGGTGGGTAACTCTTGCTTTAAGATACATCAAACACTAACTAGGATTCACAAAAAATCTATCTATTCTTTCATGTATCAAAGCTTGGACTTCCCTTTTATTTGTTCAAGTGAACCGAGGACCCGAGAACCCAATACCTATCACATTACACTTATCCAAGCACTCCTTGAATAATAAGGATCTATTAACACTCACAGCTCTCCCCCCGAACTTATCATCCTCTAACAGAGGTTCATTAAAATCACCTGCTATGATCTAGGGCATTGTGGAGCTCTGCAACTCTCGTATGATTATTCCATAAAACATGCCTTTTAGCACTTCTAGGACTAGCATACACAGCAGAAAATAACCAGGTAGCGCTAAAAAATTGTACCTTGACCATGACGTGAATTTCTTGCTTTGTGTTGGATAGTGGGGATATGTCAACCCTGTTAGAATTCCACAACACTCAAAGCCCACTTGCATATCCAATAGTGTCGGTGTGTATTACTCCATCGAAAGGAAGCCTATCAGTTATCTCCCTTGTTCTTTCTCCCCCAACCCTAGTTTCCATCACAACATGGATTGCTGGATTATGATTTTTAACCAGCTCTCTGACATGGCTTTTAAAAAAGGGCTTTAAAGCACCCCTACAATTCCAAATTATGATATTCATAAGGAAGTTATGATTTGGAGTTGGACATTCATCAAAAGGTGACATCAACTTTTCCCTACCTCAAATCCCATCCAGTTCGCTTAAGCACCTCTCTTGTCTGTCCCTCTCCAGGATACAATGTTAAATTGTGCTGAAGGACTCCCATTTCCATTTCTAGAGACAAAACATGGAGTTTGAAGGTCACCATTAGTTGGAAGGCTTGTACCAGTTTCGTGGTTGGCTTGTTTCCCATGATAGAAGTGGATATTGGTTGTCTCTCTAACATTCTTCACTTCGAGAGGCACTTCATTGGGTTCACATTACACAGCACGAGCATCTGGGACATCTGAGGCAGACTTTCCCAAACTATCTTGTGTTCCTCCTCTAACTGTAGACACCTCATTTTACAACTTGCATTTAACCAATATTAAGGGCAAAACAGTAATGTTACACCAAGGGTGTGATCATAATTCTAACAGTTAGATCTTCAGATTTGTGATAAAAAACAAAACTTGATGCTCTAACGATCATAGTGGTATGTCATGGGCCTTAATCGAACCACCTAATCAAAAGTTATCATATAAACAATTTTCAATGATCATGGCTTACCTACACAATGAGCCTGATCATGTCCTATTTTAAACACTTAATTTTGTTGGTTCCAACAAAAATTAATTTAAAATTAATTAAGTGTGAATTATGATTGGATTTCATTCTATTTTATTATTTTTTAAGAAATAATAAAAAATATTTTCCTTTATGGCATCTTATCTGCTCTTTTGAAAAACAATTTGGATAGAGAAAAGATACGATCCATGAAAAATTTCAAAAATAACAGAAAATGCTCAAAAACGTTACTATTTTCAGCAACAACTTGAATCGCATTTTTGGCCTGGAAAACGTTGAAATTTAGTTTTCTCTTTTTCTGGAAAGGTTGTAGAAAATTGAATTTCCTGTCAAAAAATACCAATCCTAAATCAATTGAAATTTTAAACAAAATGTTAGAGTCAAAATACGAAACAAGTGCAGAAGATAATACAAATTCAACATCATCTTCAACTTTTTTTCAAAATTTCAAATAGGGATCAACACCAAATCTGTTCTAGTTTTTCTAAACAGGTTTATCTTCTCCCTTAGCTTCGGAAGAAAGTTAATGACTTAGCTTTAAAACTAATCCATCCCCTATAAACAGAGAAGACCTCTTCCATTTTCGGCACCCCATTCCCTCTAGAGAGCTAGTGAGAAAGCAGAAAAGAAAAGTTGTTGTGCAACCATTGTTTTTACTATGGTTGTAGTTTAGTACTTTCTTGCTTTCTCCCTAGCCTTTAAGTGATTACTTCCCCCTTTAATTTATGCTCTATGTTGGTAAGTAGTTAATTATGTTCTTTAAATTTCTACACTAGTTTATTATTCCTTATATTTCTTGCTCTTTCTTTAGTCTTTCATAAAATATTAAGATTCATTATAGTTTGTCTCAAATTGCTAAATTGCTTTCATTCATGTTCTCATAAAATATATGTATATTTTGATTAAGCTTTCTTTTCATTACTTGGTTTCTTTCTTTTTAGTCTTTTTTATATAATGTATCATATTAATAAACTATATGTACTATCACATGTATATAAACTATATGTATTGCATTGACTTGAGTTTATGATCTCATATATTTTTTATATTCGGCCTTCAGTTTGATATTCAAGCTTAAATTTTGAGTTTGCTTAAACTTTTGGTTTGTTATCCTATGCCTAAGTTTCAATTTCCTCCAACATGCTTAAACTCTTGTTTGCTATCATATGCTTGATTTTCATTTTCTTCTAACCTATTTAAACTTTTGTTTACAGTCACATGCTTGATTTTCATTTTCTTCTAACATGCTTAAACATTTGTTTTCTATCACATGCTTGATTTTCATTTTCCTCCAACATGCTCTGATTTTTGTTTTCCATCACATGCTAAATTCTTGAATTCCTTTTGCATGCTAGATCTTTAATCTTTACTCTATATGTTGAAATTGTTCTCATAACACATGCTGATTTTTAACAAATGTACATATTGAATTGGTTTCTTGTAATACAATACATTTTCACATGAAATTAATGTAATAACATTCCCTAACCTTTTGACACAGGGCATTTGAATTTTCTAAAGTTTCAGTGATATACTTAGATGAACATGTCTAGATATCTCATTGATGTTCCTTTTACATGCTTAGATGAACACTTCTAGGCTAATGTGTAATTTTCACTTAAATGATTAGATGAATATGTCTAGGTAGTTACTTTACTCTCTTTTTTAAATGCTTAGACGAACATGTCTAATTAACATTATGATTTTCACTTAAATACTTGGATGAACATGTTCGGGTGATTTTCTTTGTTCTTCTTATAACTTCTTGGATGATTGGTATGCCTAAAAATATATATATTTTTTCTTTGAAATTGTGTTGATGACAAATAACATGTGATGAAACTTAAAAAAATGTGTCATAATAAGTGTCATATGTATATACACCTACACGGCAACACAAACAACATCAACAGTAATGCTGTGGACTAAATAATAGGATGAGACCAAGTGTATAGCATGGTTTTAAAAACCGAACTAGGCATCGAACCATTTTTAAAAAATTTCTAGTTCATTTGGCCTGATTTTTCAGTTTTTGACCGGACCAAACTGGCTCTCGATTCTTGATGAAACAGTTGGACTAGCTGGTCCAGTCCGATTTTTAAAACTACGGTGTATAGTCATCTACAACAGATGATTAATATATATATATATATATATATATATATATATGTATAAAAAAAAGGATCCACGTGAGGCTGACACCAAGTGTATAGTCTGCCATTACCTATAAGAAAAGACTAAGAAGAGACAAATAAGGAGCTAAAGGAAAGCTAGTCTACCATTATCCCAAAATAAAGGAAGATAAAGGCTGAAAAGGCGGCCATGGCAGGAACAAAAATACTAAAAAAAAAATTGAAAAGCTGAAAAGTGGGTGATGGCATGAACACGTGAAAGAAGTTTATTGGTGTTGCAAAAATGCTAGTGCAGTATTGCACTTTCTTTGCAGTTTTGGCCCATGAACTGATCAGTTAAGAGAAAAAAATAGGAGAAAACAGCTTCTTAGTTTTTTTTTTGGTTAACGCTTCTCAGTTTCTCTATAAATTAGCGAGGAGCACACACAAAAAGAAAGGCACGCACAAAAAGAAAGAAACCCGCAGATAGAGAGGAAAAAAAAAGAAAAAAAAGAGAGACACAAACAGAGATAGAGAGCAACAAGCAGAGGATGAATACACAGCATCAACACTAGGTTGAGATTTTGTCAATCCCTTTCTTTTCTAAATCTCTCCCTCTTCCTCTCCTTCAAATTTGAATTTTTATTTGGTAAAACAAATAGGGTTGGGTTTAATGAGAAGTTCTTAACTCCATGCATGAAGCTTTAGATACGAGTCCTTGACTCGTAAATCCCATTTGAACATTTTCAAATAAAAATTCTTTCAAACTTTGGTATAGTGTTTTCTCAACTAGAGTCCTTGACACTACCAAATCAAATTTATCAATGGAGTCCTTGACTCTACCACATTTTAATGGAGTCTTTGACTTTACCAAATTAATGGAGTCCTTGACTTTATTATATTTATGGAGTCATTGACTCTACCACATCAATGGAGTCCATAACTCTACCCAATTAATGGAGTCCATGACTCTATAACATTTTAATGGAGTCTTTGACTCTACCAAAATTAATGGAGTCCTCAACTCTTCCAAAATTAATGGAGTTTTTGGCACTACCCAATTAATGGAGTCCTTGACTCCCTTAAATAAAGTGGAGATTCTAATTCCTTCAAATTCCAACATGACTAATTCTTTGGGATTCGTAATCTCTTAATCAAGATTGGAATTAATAATTCTCAAAATAAAATGACCAAAAAAATTGATTTAAGGAAATTTTCTAATTCCCAATGTTCATAAAAACAAAATTGATTCAAAGGAGTTTTCTCTCCCTTAATTAAATTTGGGAACCTCAATAAAAATTCCTACAAAGAAGCAAATGAAAGAAATGGAAAATTGCTTGGACATTCAAAGATAAACTCTTTGGTTCAATTTCCATAAAAACACGGTCTATGACTTATCCTTGAGATTAAAATCAATTATCTCACCCAAAGCAAAATTAAGTCAATACTTAATTAAATACAAAGTATTTGATTTAAATGTCCATCATTTAAATTAGGCAAAATCATATTTAAGAAGTTTAAATCTAAAACCTCAAATTAAGAACTATGAATTGGCTTGATCTTCATCAAGGTTACGTAGGCAACCTAAATAAATTATTAGGTGCAGCCACAAATAAATAAAAACACATATTCTTATAAACATGAAAATAAATAAATTTATGTACAAAGACGATGTGGTTGGAATCAGAGGGTCTTCCCTTGAAACAAGGGATTGTAATTAAGAGATATATTATCTTGAATGGGCATTACTCACATCAATGAAACTCATACACCAAAAGGCCTATGGGTGAAATTATGTTTGATGAATTTGACTAATTTCTTGTTAAACATAATTTAACAATTCTTGTTAAACAAAATTTGACACTGTTTGTTAAACATAATTTGACAATGCTTGTTAAACATATTCCAACAATTATTGTTAAAAATGGGTTAACAATTTTCATCAACAACATGAAAATTTTGTTTTCCTTCACATGCTTAGATGAACATGTCTAGGCTAGAAATTCTCCGTTTTACATTAACTTCTTGGAAGAACATGTCATTACTCTCATACTTTCTTTATATTTACATTGTAATCTAACAAATTTCACTTTTTGTTTCTCTTTACATTAAATTTCCCAACACATGTTTGTTTACAATTCTTGCAAATTAACATATTTATGTGAGATATTATTTGCATTTTTTTGACATGACATAATATGGGCCACCTTAACCTAGGAGACCGGTTTTACCGGACGATATGGGTGCTTAATCCCTTCCCATCTCGTAAATTAGCCTCCGAACCAAGATCAAAGGTTCAAGACTAGGCTCTTGTAAACGAAATTTTACATTTTTTAGAATGTAACTAGGAAACAATGCAATGCAATTTACTTTCTTAGATTGTATCTAGGACAAAAAAAATAAATAAAAATTTTTGTTACAAAATTGATGTAAATTGTCATATATAATAATACAACAGAAGCATTTTTTATAGAAAATGTTTTTTTTATTTTTTCATTTAAATTAAATAAGTGGCGACTTTATGTAAAACCCTTAATCTAGGAGGGAGTACATTTTACAATGAATTTGACATTTTGAGCATCACGATCCCACTCGTTTGCATGGGTTGCCCAGTGTGAGAAAAAATCGGCGGGCTGGGGTCGCGGTCGCTCTCTCACCAGCGAAGGCACATTTGCCAAGAATTGCCAGTAGGGATTTGTTGCTTCTCCCCGAGTCGGTTATGTCAAGGGAATCCACCCGTTCCTTACACTCCTCTCTGTCAGCAGGAATATGATTTTCCATGCCTTCCTCAACTTCGTGCTGAACCAACCCATAGTTCATGTTGGGTTTGCTCGAATCTCGGCTAGCACCCCTTCAAGAATCTCCACTATCACCCTTTTTCAATTTATAGCCCATCTCTAGCCAAGTGGTGGCTACGAACTAAAAGTTGCCTTCTGGTCTTGAACCTCTATCACAAGGCCCACCTTCCTTCAAAGCCAACACTGTGTTCCCCTTTAAGTGCTAAATAGATATTGATTTCGCTTTTCTTCCTTTACCGGCGTTGATTAATTGAGGTTGGGATACCTTTAGTCATGCTTTTCCCTTTTTACCCTTCACCGAATTGAACTTTAATGAGTTCTAATTTGACACAGGCCGGGTTGGCACATAACTTAAGTCATTAGGCTTTTGTTCTCAGGGAAGATTGGGCTGGGCCCATTTTGTAACTTCCTTCCCTATTTTCTGGATTGAAATTTCTAGCTAGGTTCTATCCAATGTCCTTTAAGGGGGGGGGGGGGGAGGATGGGGATAGCTTCCTCTTACTTTCCCTCACAGGCCCATAAGTGCCCTTCACCTAAATGGACTTTAATGAGTTGTTAATTGACACAGGTCGGGTTGGCACAAATCTTGAGTCATTAGGCTCTTATTCTCGTGGAAGATTGGGTTGGGCCCGTTTCGTGACTTCCTTCCCTATTTTCTGGATTGAATTTTCTAGCTGGGCTCTATTTAATATCCTTAGGGGGGGGGGGGTGTGGGGAATAGCTTCCTCTTACTTTCCCTCACAAGCCCTTCCCTATCATGGGATTCTTCTAACCAGATGGGGACCCTCCACTTCTCTAAGTTTTTGTCCCATTTTTCCTACGAGCCACCATTACCCACGGACCATACGTACCTTCATGCACAATCTCTTGCACAATGTCATGCACATCACCACTAGGTCCCACCTCAGTCCTTGGACTATTAGGATCACAATCTTCATGTGACCTCACTCTCATGCCATATGCGATCTCTATCCTTGCCTCCTTAGATGGCGTAAGGACAGCTCTCCTTCCTACGTCCCATTCTACCACATCCAAAGCATAACTTGTGCATTCCTTCATACGTTATCGGTTGCTAGAGCTTCCCTATCATGAAAATGGTAACCAACGGCTTCTCCATATCAATTTGAACACATAATCTTGCAAACCTTCCTCTGGTTTCAGATGCAGTGAACGTATCAACTCTTAGTACATTTCCAATCACTCTTCCAATATGATGAAGTGCTTCTGCATTGTAGTATTCGATGGGCAATTCATTGAGCTTTATCCATACTGCAATGGAGGAAACGTTTGCTGAGGCTGACTTGAAATTTGGCTCCCACGGCCTAAGTGACAGAAAATGGTCTCCAATAAACCAAGGTCCCTTTTTCAGAATGTTTTCAAAATCTTCTTTCAAAGACAACTCATGAGGAAGAACCCATGCCCGAAGTCCACGCAATCCAATCGCCCTACTGGTTTCCACAAAGCAAGAAGTTTAGCTTGGAGAAAGTTAAATCCCACAGCTCTACCATACACCTTAACAATGAGAGCTCTTGCCTATGGACTTCGATTCAGTTGTTTAAACTCTTTAGAAAATTTAACAGCAACAAGTCCTTGTCGAAGAGTCTTCGCTTCTTCATCTCCGAATTAGCATCGTCATCCATGATATCCCCAAAACTAAAGCTTGGGTGAAAGCGCCTGGGATTTCACCCATTAGCTTATCCTTGAAGGATATGATTATGTTTCCATGGGCCAACAACATGGCTTGGAGATGAGAGACCTGAGTTTTGGCCTTCATAGAATCCAGCGCAACTCACATCCTTCACTTTTTTCTTGCTTTGCGCAAGTTCTTCTTGTTCATCACGAGAGAGAGAGAGTGCTCGGCTTCTATTTTTCTATATTTAATATTTTTTTGCTTCAAAGTGTATTTTTAGTTAAGTAAATTAATTAAGTAAAGCCATATGGTTGAATCTTAAGAATAGAACCTAATGAATAGCACTTAAGTACTGTATCTAAGTTTTACCCATTTAAATAAAAGCCACTTTTAAGGAATGAGGCAACACACGTGCATGCATCACCCAACTCATACTTTTTGCTAAAATACCAATAATTTTATAAATGACACTGCATACATTATTGTTACATACAGTGGGCTACACAATTTTTGTTACATTGTGTCTACATTTTTAGGATACATCAAAGTTTGTTCACAATCATTGCAATTTGGGCAAACGGTGAATATGATTGAAAACACAAAGTTATCCACTGAAAGGAAAAATTTTGGTACTTTTTTTTATTAAAAAACAAATAATTCCTCCTACCAAGATAGGGGATTTTTAAGAGAGGGTTAGCTGGTTAGGGTAAGTCCGTAGTATGCATGGTCTAAGCTCTAGCTGATAAGGGTTATTTTGGTAAGTCCAAAGCTGAGAAACCAAGAACTGACGACCCTGAGACTGACGACCTTAGAAGCTGTAGAGTCTGAAGCTGACGACCTTCACCTACAAACCAACGACTCCAGGTATATCGCCAAACTGACGAGATAAGGCCGACGAAGTTAAACATAGTCCCGTCTCCAACGTCTTACTTAACCAACACGCATACCAAAAGGATCCTTATACGACACGACTGGCTCGAAGTAAGAAGACTCCTATAAGGACAAGGATTCTAGAAAATGCGTAAGATCCAAGAATCACTCTCCTAAAGGGAAAAAGAACTTCTTGTCCAAGGCATGGATTTCAGCCCTACGCTACTATAAATACCACAACACCCTTTCGAAACGAGGTACGCATAATTCACCTCAGCTCTAGCACTTTAGAGTTGTGAACAAAAGATTTGTCTAACTTGACCGTCGGAGGGTGTTTGACCGGTACCACACCGGTACCCTTTCCTAGGTCTTCACCTTTTATGTTGCGTAGGTACGTTATTAGGAGCACGTGCGGACCGTGTAACTTACTGACGATTTTAAGCATCATCAGTTGACGCCGTTTGTGGGAAACGAGTGATCAGCCATCACCTTATTCCTGGGACAAAAAGCTGCATGGTACTCACGAGATCAATGGCAACAACCAACAACTTGGGTGATGAACTGCACGCCGCAGCACTGGAAAGACAAGTCCAATCACTCGCAGCAGCGGTTGAGCGCCTCACCAAACAAAACCACGACTTGGAGGAACAGTTACGTCAGAGGACTGCGCATCCTGGCACGCAAGAAGCAGACTAGGAAGAAACAAGCACAGAAAGAAGGAGCTAGGAGGGACCTGAGGGTAGCAACGCTCCGAGCAGGCCGGAACGACAGGACAACAGTCGGTCGGCTATCTCCAACGCACTGCCACCTCACATCGCCGCAGAGAAGCAAGAGATGCGAGAGAGAATGGACGTAATGATGAACGCACTAAGAGGAAGGGTGTCCAGCGACCTCGATGACCTAGTTCATCAAACTGATTCACCCTTCACAGCACACTTCACTTCATGTCCTCGTCCTCCAAAATTTCGAATGCCTCAGGTAGAAAGCTATGACGGGTCTAAAGATCCCCTAAACCACTTGGAATCCTTTAAGACTATAATGCACCTTCAAGGAGTGCCAGATGAGATCATGTGTAGAGCTTTCCTTACTACGCTGAAAGGATCCGCAAGGGTCTGGTACAGCAGGTTGACACCGAACTCGATCAGCACCTTCAAGGAACTAGGCGCTCAATTTGTGTCACACTTTATCGGAGGTCACTGGTACAAGAAGTCTACGGCATGTCTGATGAGCATCAGACAACGGGAAGACGAGACCCTGAGGTCATATATAACGCGATTCAACAAAGAGGCCCTATCGATAGATGAAGCAGACGATAAGATACAAGTAGCCACATTTACCAACGGGTTGCGAAAGGGTAGGTTCCTCTTCTCCCTGTATAAGAATGATCCAAAGACGATATCCGAAGTACTTTACAGGGAGATGAAGTACATGAACGCGAAAGACGCGTTGATAGCAAGGGACGATAAACCCAAGAAAAGGGATAAGCAGGAAGACGCACAAACGGATAGGGGGCAAAAGAAGGCTAGGACCGAAGAGTGACGGGACGATCGCCGCTCCAAGCCACCCGTGGGGAGATTCACGAACTTCACGCCACTAACCGCCCCCATCGACCAAGTCCTAATGCAGATCAAGGACGAAGGAGCTCTGACATTCCCCGGCAAAATGAAAGGGGACCCTAACAAGAGGTCAAGGGACAAATATTGTCGATTCCATCGAGACCATGGCCACGATACAGCGGATTGCTACGACTTAAAGCAGCAAATAGAAGCTCTGATCAGGCAAGGAAAGCTGCAGAGGTTTGTCAGCAAAGAAAGGACTGATCAGCCACAAGACCAAGCTCCCTGACAGGAGAACGACTGCCCCAGACAGCCTCTAGGGGATATACGGATGATCGTGGGCGGCTCCGCGACTGTTGGGTCATCAAAGAAAGCCCGAAAGACTTATCACATAATGATTCAGAACATCCAATTGGCGGGATACGTACCTAGGATGCCACGGTCTGATAATCCCCTCATTGGATTCTCAGATGAAGATGCACGACGCCTTCACCACCCTCATGACGATGCGCTCGTCGTCACCATACGGGCAGGGGATTACAACATGCACCGAGTTCTCATCGACAACGGAAGCTCGGCGGACATCCTCTACTATCCTGCGTTCCAACAAATGGGGATCGATAGGGAGCGTTTAGTTCCAACTAACGCTCCGCTGGTCGGCTTCGGACGAACAAGGGTATTTCCCCTTGGCATCGTCACTCTAGCAGTGACCATTGAAGACTACCCTCAGCAGGTCACCAAGAATGTAGCATTCCTTGTGGTCGACTGCTCATCAGCCTACAACACCATCATAGGACGTCCAACTCTTAACGCATGGAAGGCCGTAACCTCGACCTACCATTTAATGATAAAGTTCCCAATGAACTACGGAGTAGGAGAACTAAGAGGAAATCAAGTCGCCGCACGCGAGTGTTACGTAGCGATGATGGGGAAGCATGACCACCACCAGTCCATGAGCATAGAGGAACAACATAAAGCAGCGGAGCCCGTAGAAAAGCTCGAAGACATACCCCTTTACGACTCCCAGCCAGAGCGGACAACTAGGATCGGCACCCTTGCAAACCCGACGATACGTCAGGAACTCGCAGCCTTCCTCAAAGAAAACCGAGACGTGTTCGCTTGGAGTCACGAGGACATGCCAGGCATTGACCCGTCGGTCATAGTACACAAATTGAATGTATCACCATCTTTTCCGCCGGTTCGCCAAAAGAAATGAGTCTTCGCCCCGGAAAGGGATCGGGTAGTAGCGGAAGAAGTTCTCAAGCTACAAGAAGCGGGCTTCATTAAGGAGGTTTACTACCTCGAATGGTTGGTTAACGTCGTCATGGTAAAAAAGAACAATGGGAAATAGAGGATGTGCATAGATTTTACAGATCTAAACAAAGCATGCCCGAAGGATAGTTATCTTCTACCAAGGGTTGACCTTCTAGTGGACTCTACGGCCCAACACCAGTTGTTAAGCTTTATGGACGCGTTTTCAGGATACAACCAGATCCTAATGGATGAAGCTGATCGAGAAAAGACTTCGTCCATCACGAGTCAAGGCCTTTTTTGCTATAATGTCATGCCATTCGGTTTGAAAAACGCAGGTGCAACGTACCAAAGGCTCATGAACAAGATGTTCGCACAGCAAATTGGCAGAAACGTCCAGGTATATATCGACGACATGCTGGTAAAAAGCCAAAGAGAAAAAGATCATTTGGGAGACTTAAAGGAAACCTTCGATACTCTTCGCTCCTACAACATGAAGCTAAATCCAGCCAAGTGTGCCTTCGGAGTAACGGCTGGAAAATTCCTAGGATACATGGTGTCCCAACGAGGTATTGAAGCCAACCCGGACAAGATCCGAGCTATAATGGAGATGACGCCTCCAAGGAACGTGAAGGAAGTACAGAGCCTTAATGGCAAGGTCGCCGCGCTCAGCAGGTTCATATCCAGGGCGACAGATAAGTGTCTCCCATTCTTCCGCACACTGAAGAAGTCCTTTAAATGGACGGACGAATGCCAGCAAGCATTTGAAGACCTGAAGACATACCTATCATCACCACCATTGTTAACCCCCTCCCAACCAGGTGAAGAGCTGTTCCTCTATTTGGCCATTTCTCCGGCAGCCGTTAGCGCGGTCCTAGTCAGGGAGGACGACAAGGTGCAAAGGCAGGTGTACTACGCCAGTCGGGCACTTCGCGGGGCAGAAGAAAGATACTCGCCGATAGAAAAAATCGTCTTTGCCCTAGTAACGGCAGCCCGCAAGCTTAAACCATACTTCCAAGCCCACACGGTGGTCGTACTGACCAATAAGCCCATACGGCGCGCAATGAGCAGTCTAGAAGCCGTAGGACATATGGCCTTGTGGGCAATAAAGATGAGCGAATTTGACATAAAGTATCGCCCACGCACCGCTGTCAAGGGACAAGTGCTCGCTGACTTTATTGCAGAGTTCACGAATGGAGAAGACCAGGGGGCAGAGAATCCTTGGTGGAGCATATTCGCCGACGGGTCATCAAACAAAAGGGCCGACGGAGCGGGGGTCGTACTTTGGTCTCCAAAGGGCGACGAGATCAAGTGCATGATTCAGCTTGATTTTCCTACGACTAACAACGAAGCAGAGTATGAAACCCTCATAGCAGGCCTAGATTTGGCCAAAGCCGCAAGAGCCGTAGATATAGTGATCCATTGCGACTCTCAAGTCGTCACCAATCAGATAAACGGAGACTATGAATGTAAAGGGGAGAGGATGAAAATGTACCTAGAACAAGCAACAAGGAGGGCAAACGAGCTTCAGACAAGAGTCGTCCAAATCCCAAGAGGAGACAATGAGCAGGCCGACCGCCTTGCAAGAGCTGCATCCGCAGAACACGTAATCATCCCCAGCAAGGTACTATTTTTTACTCAGACCGCACCACTAATAGATATCACCAGTGTGCAGGAGATAGGATCCAAGAATGATTGGACCACCCCATTGGCCGCTTATCTCCAAGAAGGCATCCTACCTGAAGAAAAGGAAGCCGCCAGAAAGCTAAAGGTTCAGGCAGCACGATTTGTCTTAATAAGGGGCATCCTATACAAAAGAGGTTTTTCCTGACCATACCTAAGGTGTTTAGGACCCGAAGAAGCGGATTATGTCTTAAGAGAAGTGCACAAAGGGATCTGTGGCAATCATTCAGGACCACGGTCGTTGGTCCACAAATTAGTCCGAGCTGGACATTATTGGCCGACCATGTAGAAGGATGCCTAGACATTTGTCAAAACATACGACAAGTGCCAAAGATTCAATAACATTATCAGGTAGCCAGCTGAAGAGATAACCCCAATAACCGCACCATGGCCATTCGCCCAGTGGGGGTTGGACATCATGGGCCCATTCCCAATAGCAGCAAGACAACTAAAGTTCCTAATAGTCAGCATCGACTACTTCACCAAGTGGGTAGAGGCTGAAGCCCTGGCCACAATCACGGAAAAAAATGTGCGGAGCTTTGTTTGGAAGAACATCGTTTGTAGGTTCGGAATTCCAAGAGTCCTGATCTCGGATAACGGTAAGCAGTTCGACAATAACTCCTTCCGGGAGTTTTGCTCACAACTAGGAATCAAGAACCACTATTCCTCCCCTGCTCATCCCCAAGCCAACGGACATATTGAAGTCACGAACCGATCCTTGCTTCGGATAATCAAAACTTAGCTCGAGGGGGGCAAAAGGCATATGGTCGGAGGAACTACCCAGCGTACTATGGGCGTATAGGACAACCGTCAGAACCCCCACAGGAGAAACTCCATTCCGGTTAACATACGGAGCTGAAGTTGTCATACTAGCTGAGGTCGGACTCATGAGTTACAGAGTGGACAATCATGACGAAGGAAGGAATGACGAGGCCATGCGACTAGAGCTCGACCTGGCTAACGAGACTAGGGCGACGGCTAAACAGAGGCTCGCACGATACCAGAACCTCATGGCTAAACACTACAACTCTCGAGTCAAGCACAGGGACTTCGAAATTGGAGACCTCATCTTGAGGAAAGTAATGGGCACCACCAAAGACCCGGCACAAGGAAAACTCGGCCCAAACTGGGAAGGACCATACAAAATAGTATCATGGCTAAGGAAGGGCACCTACCACTTAGAGACTCTGGACGGACTAAAACTATGCCATCCATGGAACGCCGAGCACCTCAGAAAGTACTACCAGTAGAGAACAAAGAACGCTACTCCTCATTTCCAGTCTATTCTTTTAGTCACTTAGTTTAGTTTACTTTTGACTACAATACATTTAAAGCCTAAAGGGCTAAGGTTTATTCTTTTTGGAACAATTTTCTACTTATGTATGCATTCATCACAATAAGAGGAGTTTTATTCAGTAACGACTGGTGTATCTGTCAAAGTGGGCAACTTAAGTCCACAAAGTGGTCGGAACGACCTTAAGTCCACAAAGTGGACGACCCTAAGTCCACAAGGTGGACGACCCTAAAAGTGGACGACCCTAAAAGTGGGCAACTCAAGTCCACAAAGTGGTCGGAATAACCCTAAGTCCACAAAGTGGACGACCCTAGAAGTGGACAACCCAAGATCCACAAAGAGGACGACCTTAAGTCCATAAAGTGGACGGATCTATTACTAAGTCCACATGGACAGAATTATTACCAAGTCCACAAAGTGGACGGATCTACAGCCAAGTCCACAAAATGGACGACCTCACCACGTAAGTCCAACGACCTCATCAACTCACAAAGATGACGAACCAGGTAACAAGTACTACCCACAAAGTGGAAGGGCCAATTGCTATCTACAGAGTAGAGAATCTCATCAAAATTAGCGAGTCTACTACTTAAATACGTCACAAAAACGACGACTTTATAAAAATCAAAGCTGACGCTACAAAAAGAATTAAGCATAAATCAACACAATTGAGAGTAATAAAAATTAAATACAATTGTTTTTACAAAAGCCCAAAAAACGGGCGTCAGGCATTAAGTTCATTACAACTTAAGAAGAAAAGCATTTTAGCACTAAAGCTCATTACACCATAGGATTCATAAAGCTGAAGGAGCGGCTGACGGGGACAAGACAATAACTGGAGTAGAAGGGTCCTCGGCGCTGGATTTTTTTGCTTCATGGCCAGCTGACGGAGCTAAGGTGACGGATTTCTCCAAGAGCAAGGACAAAGCCGCCATCCCTCGAGTCTACCTTAAGCTCAGTGGTCTTGTCATTTTCCTCGGATATGGAGCCACCTGCCGGAGTTGACGGTAGGGGCTCATCCATATTTATCCCGAAAAAATCCAGGTCAGGATAAGCAGACTTCACCTGCTTCAAGCAGTCCTCGAATCCGTCAGCGTAGTAGACGACGCAGGAGTCAATAAAAGACTGGGAATCCTTGAACTCCATCACGGCGTCAGCCCTGGCCGTCTCCACCTGGCTTAAAAGGTTTTTGAGATCCTTCTTTGCCGATAGCTTCGCCTCGTCAGCTAAGCTCTGCTGACGGATCTCCTCCTCCAGTCTAGCCGTCAGTCCTTTCACCTCTCCGGCCAGATGGACGTTGGCCTCCTTGTACTGCTGCTGCGCATCAACAGCGTTCTTGACGCGAACATGTAGACGGGAGACCACCGCTTCCCTTGCAACGCACCAGTCCCGCAAGAACTTCATCTGAACCATGGCCTGCAAAACATAAAAATAGCGTCGATCTTCTGCAAGCTCGTCCATGTGACACAATGAGAGGAAGAAAAAGTATACCCGAGTAAGGTCGAAAAGCCCTGACGACCCTATCTCATCCGTCGCCTGCTCGTCACATAGCTCCATCTCCTCTTCCTTTAGGATGGACTCCGCTACCTCCACAACATAGTCTTTATAGGTAAGGAGGTGACGAACAGGATCAGGAGTGACGACCCCTGGCACCGTCATCAAGCCTTTGCCTGACCCATGAGAAGCTTTTGGGGGCGACGGCTTCTTAGTAAGTTTATCCCCAGAGGAAGGGACCACCTTCTTCCCGGACCGATCGTCCGTCCCGTCAGTCTTCCTCTTAACGCCCTTCTTCCCGACGGGCTTGGGAGCAGACGACGGTGTCGCCTAACCTTTAGCCCTCTCCTCCTCCTGTCTCTTCCTGGCAGCGGTAGCACGAATTCTTTGTTTAGCCGTCTCCATTTCTGTTAAGGATAAAAAGTGAGCGGAGAAAAAAAAACAATATAAGAAAAATAACGAAGGAGATTAAGACTCACGTCGACAAGAAAAATCGTTCAGCCTCCGAGCTTCCTCCGTCGGCTCCAGGCCACCACAATATAAGTGCAGAGTGTCTAGGGTGATTAGGTCCCGGCACTTCCTTTCGTCTAAAGGAATTGACATCACCCGACGGATAAACTCTTCTTGCTCCGCGGTTATACGTGGATGAACGTTGGCTGGAGGAAAAATAGACGGGGTTAGAAATCAGTTAACTAAAGCAAAAAAGAAAGGCTAACGAAGTCAACCTGAATCCCTTACGTATGCCCAAGTGTTATCAAAAAAGTCATGAGGCATTAACTCCTACTCTTCTTGACGGCATACCCAGTTGGTACCTTCCACAAAGAAATATCTTCCTTTCCATTTTCTATTTGAGTTAGGCATATCTGACACCAATTTTAGTTCTTTCGTCCTTACTGAAAAATGATAAAACCCCTTGGACGAAGAGATGTGTTGGGGACGGTAGCACCAAAAGAATTCATCTAGAGTTAGTTGACGGTGCCCACCGCTAAGACGACCCCACAAAATCTCTGTGCCAATAAATGTCCTCCAGGCGTTGGGGACAATTTGGCTGACGGAGATACCCAAAAAGTTGGCTAACTGACGATACAGTTGCATCAGCGGCAACCTCAAACCCGCAGCAAACATGGCGTCGTACATGCCCACATCTGCTGTTCTCCCAGAATAGCACAGTTCACCCTCCCTGGGTAAACGGATTGGGATGTCGTCTGGAATCTGGTAGCGAGCCCGTAACGTGTTAAAAACATTCTCAGACATCGTCGGCAAGAAGCCATTAACGGACCATTCCAAGCGGAGGATGAAAGGACGGTCGTCACCAGGAGCTCCCGAAGTGTTCTCCAAGGTCTCTTCATCACCACTCTCGTCACTTGTTCTCTCCTTTCTCTCCTCGCTATCCCCATCCTCGTTTACCTCACCTTCTCTACCACTTGCTTCCACTTCGTCAGAAGAATGGGCCGACGTGTCCCTTTCTGACGACCAGGACGAGCCCTTCTCGGGCTCACAACCTGACGGGAAGACCTCGTCGTAACCCGTGACCTCGCAGACTGACGACTATTCACTCGACATCTGACTACCTACAAGCGACGGTTTTTTGTTCTAAGAACCTAGGACGACGACCTCGCCAAATATACAGGGTGGAAAAGTAGAAAAAATTAAAAGGAGGAAAAACTTACAAGCAAAAGGTCGTTCGACGACGGTCCCGAAAGGTTGACGGTCACGAAATAAGCGAAGCTAGCAAATGGACGAAACAGGAGTTGTTGACGTGACGCTTTGGCTCTCAGAAAATTGCAAGTGTTGGAAAGTTCGAAATGAGGGGAATAGGAGGTATATATATAGGAAAAAGGGCATGGAAGACGAAGTGACGTGCTCGTCCCAGATCAAGGCAAATCGAACTATGCCACGTGTGCTAGCATTTAATAGAGGCTACCTACAGACATCATAAGTATGTACTCCATAACCCGTCAGACAAGATTGACGAGGCTATGGAGTAGGGGGCAGCTGATAAGGGTTATTTTGGTAAGTCCAAAGCTGAGAAACCAAGAACTGACGACCCTGAGGTTGACGACCTTAGAAGCTGTAGAGTCTGAAGCTGACGACCTTCACCTACAAACCAACAACTCCAGGAATATTGCCAAACTGACGAGATAAGGCTGACGAAGTTAAACATAGTCCCGTCTCCAACGTCTTACTTAACCAACACGCATACCAAAAGGATCCTTGTACGACACGACTGGCTCGAAGTAAGAAGACTCCTATAAGGACAAGGATTCTAGAAGATGCATAAGATCCAAGAATCACTCTCCTAAAGGGAAAAAGAACTTCTTGTCCAAGGCATGGATTTCAGCCCTACGCTACTATAAATACCACAACACCCTTTCGAAACGAGGTACGCATAATTCACCTCAGCTCTAGCACTTTAGAGTTGTGAACAAAAGATTTGTCTAACTTGACCGTCGGAGGGTGTTTGGCCGGTACCATACCGGTACCCTTTCCTAGGTCTTCACCTTTTGTGTTGCGCAGGTACGTTATTAAGAGCACGTGCGGACCGTGTAGCTTCCTGACAATTTTAAGCATCGTCACTAGCTATTGAAAGCAAAAAATTGAGAATGTTCTATCCGACTTGTTCTGTGCAGTCTCACATCAAATGGGTTATTAATTATTTATCCTATCCCGAACTATGGACCCCATTTTTCACGAATTTATAACAACTTAGATGTCATTATATACAAATTATAAATTATATATTATATGACTATCAAAGTGTTTTAAGATGTAGGTTCCAGTTAACTCAACTGGTAATATCTCTGATAGTTGAATAAGAAATCTGGAATTCAATCCCTGCCTACACCAGAAACCGATTGGTGTCTTGGTCTGATGATAAAGAGCTATTATTAGGAGCAGACGTCATAGGTGAAAACAAAAATCAATAAAAAAAAATGCTTTAAGATGTAACTACTCTTCTTAATTAAGCCATTTCCTACACCTTTGATAGAAACACGACTATTTTTACCCTAGGGATCGGAATTTTGTTAACACTAGTCTTTTAATATAGCATTTCTTTTTTATAAATCCCTTGATATATACATTCTCATCAATTAGCTTAAATTCAAACATGTCATGGGTTCTAGTTAGCACAATTGTTAAATTCTCTAATGGTTCAATCAGTGATTTGAGGTTCAATCCCAGCCTATACCAAAAACTGATTAATGTCTTGGTCTCTCAAAAAAATAATGTCATTGTATTAAACATGCACATACATGAAAAATCACCGTGACAAGGTATTCAAAGTATTTCACAACAAGCATTCTCCTTGAATCAGAAATGCACTTGTATACAATATGCACATACACCATGTGAGATACTTTATACACAGCATACGTATACGTAGTGGAATAAAAGAAAGATACCCCTAGCTGTATATGAGTGTTCAAGTGCTTTAAGTAAAAAAATCATTTCCTGATACTAATTTTGAATAAGTCATAAATTTTTTACAATTATTCTTTTTAGACTTAATTTCACAAGTATTAACATATCTTATTGTGATCATTATTATTTTTTGTAGAATATCTTATTGTGATTAGTGTGCGAGGCTGACACATACAAAAGCAAATACTGCATAAATCACAACTGAACAACACAATAAGTTATGAAAAAATTTGCGTTTTTATCATTGCTCGTTAGTTTAATGAAAAATTTTCTACCTTAACTCCTATCTTTGTTTCATCTAATAGAAGCATATACTTGGTCAAAAGTTAGGCCATGGAATATCTTTATCAAAAAATTTATTTTTTTGAGACAATCTTTAATTATCAAAACTTGAGTCTTTTATAAATTACTTCCAAGAAATTAGTTATTCGTAGTTATTTAATATGATTTAAAAATAAATAAAAAATTGTTCGGCACATAATTATTATTTATTTATCAGTTCTATTATTAAAGAAATAAAATTAATTATTAGAATAAATCCGATATATGGACCACGTTTAATGATCTCCTCATGGAGATAAATCTTATCTTAGAGCACCCACAGTAGATGTGGGATATGTGCCAAATGGTAAATATTTGGCACATATCCCACACCAAACATTATTTGTGCCCGTTTATCAGATGATGGAAATGTTATATTTTTTGCAACATGCTATAGTAGGATCACAAATTTGCCACGATACGGTAGAGATGTGGCATATAGGTTTATTAATTTTTTATTCCTCTTTCTCTCATATCTCTTTAATCTTCTCCTTCAGCTTCAGTATCCACCACCTCCATTTCTACTCTCCCATACTCTTTCTTCTTCCCTCTTCCCTTTTGCTCTATTCTCTTCCCATTCATGAATATGAGCCACCACCGATTTTCTCTCTACCATCACTGATCTATGAAATCTCATTCACTAGTTTTTTTTCCCCTTTGTTCGGTTGCCTCTCTCTGTTCTATCTCAGTGTCACCTATCGGCGTGGGTGTGGTTGTGATCGGCGTGACTTCGAATTGTGATCGGTCTCTGGGTTGTGGGTCTGGGTCGTCCGTCTCTGGGTCGTGGGTCGTCCGTCTCTGGGTCGTGGGTTTGGGTTGTGCGTCTCTGGGTTGTGGGCCTGGCTTGTGATCGGCGTGTTCTATCTCTGACGGTTTCATCGCTTCGCCATTTCTACGTCTACTGCGTGCAGGTAAGTTCTCCTTCTTCTTTGAGATTCTCTCGGTATTTCAGTGCACTTCGATTCTCTCTATCTTCTTAGTTCATATGTGCTATGTGCTGTGTTATGTATTTTTTTCATTAATTCCAGCATTTAGGCTAAAACCATATGTACCAAAGATCTAATTCCAGCATTTCGAATTTAGAATGATAAAGAGTGAGGCGTGGATTCACAAGTGTCTGTGCGTGTGTGTGTGTGTTAAAAGTACATTCAGATATGCATTTGATTTACATAGGATTCACGATATGCATAGGATTCACGAAGCCATATATATATTAATGAATTGCTTGCAATATGAGCCTGTTTTTGTGCATTCAGATATGCATTTGATTTTTTGTTTTTGGGGGGGCTCTCTTTGGACTACCTAAATTATTTTTATCTACGTATCTATTTAGAGCATGGACTCAAGAAATTATTCATCATTCATTGATCTCGTACGGGGGAATATTAATCTTGAGGATGAACTTTTCGGTGTATCTGAAAGTAGTCCCCTGCTAGTTGAAGATTCTCCACTGAATGATGAAGTTGCCACTTCTAAGAAAAAACCAGTACGTGGTGTCAACTTCAGTGTTAAGGAAGACAAGCTGCTTGTAGCAGCATGGCTCAATACCAGTGTCGATCCTGTGTATGGTAATGAGCAACATAAAATAACATTTTATGGCAAAGATGCAAAATACTTTACAAACCACAAGACTGATTCTACACGTACTGTTGCATTCCTAACAACCCGATGGGGAACGATTAATAAGGAAACAGTTAAATTTTGTGGGTCCTTAGCTAAAATTGAAGCAAAGAATGAAAGTGGAACCACGAATCATGACAAGGTATAAATTTTGCAATGGTCTTTAATTTTTTTTAGGTTTACAACACAAATGAATTGTTTGAAGAAACTAATTATGTTATATTTATTTAATTTTATTTAGATTGAGAAAGCAAGGGAATTGTTTAAAGACGTTCACGGTTGCGTTTTTCAATTTGAACATTGTTGGCTAATCTTGAAGGATTTTCCAAAGTGGGCATCTACTATGCCTAGGGAAGATTCAAGAAAAGAAATGCCTCGAACTGCAGATTCAATAGATCAAGGAGGGGGGGTTGATGGCATTACGGATTTCGAGAGGCCAATAGGTAGAAAAGCTGAAAAGGCTAATCGAAAGAGAAAAGATGATGGGAAAGATATTGCAACGGAATATTTGAAAAAGAAAATGAAAATTCTTGAAGAAGGTTGTGCAGCCAAAAAAGAGAAAGTACGTATCAAAGCGGAAAAGGTTCGCTTGCAAGAGTTGAAAGAGAATGAAAGAATTATGATGCTAGACATAAGTGGCATGAACGAAGACCAAAGAACTTTTTATGATGAACTCAAAAAGGAAATCCTTGCAAAACAAAGATCAAGTCATTCATTGGGTTGAGATGATGTTGGTGATGTTTTGTTTCAACCTTATTTTGGAGGTAACTAATTTTAGGCTGTGATATGTATTTTGTGGCATTTTTGGGTGTAGCTGATTTAAGGCCTTGATATGTATTTTGTGATCTTAGCAAAATGTCTTGACTCCTTTATTATGTAATTTTGTTGTAGATTATGGTAGGCCACTGTCATGTAATCCTAAAATTTTAGCTTATATAAAATGTCATGTATTTTCTATGTTTGATTTTATATTATTATAGAATTTATATTACTGTCATGCTTGATGCTGAGAAGGTTTGATTGCAATATCATATTATGTCACACTTGTTGTAAATTGGCTACTTATATAGGTAGAATAATGTATGATATATGTTGTAAATTGGCTACTGGTATATACCATGTTTAGGAGCTTCACCAGAAAAAAAAAGGCTTAAGGGCAGATTGGCTGTTGGCTTAAGGGCAGATTGGCTACTGGTATATACAACAGTTTTTTGCCTAAAAAGGAACCTTAATTTCAAAGCCTAACACTAATAAAACTTGGTCATTCCTTTATCTACTTATTATACCAGAAGAGATTTATATTTGAAACTCCTATGATGTCGTGAGTTCATGAGTAAGAAAGTTTTGATAATGCAGCTTCTCATTGTTCTGTGTCAGTATCGCATTGGTGACATTTTCCTTACTGACAAATGTACAACCTTTGACTACAATGACCTTTTACATTGAAAGACTTTATATGTATGCTGTAGCTTTGCCATGCATAGTATGTGCATATTTATGTTAATCATAGTTGATAAACATAAGCTTTCTTTTTTAAATGGAATTTTTCATGCTATCTTGGATAATTAAACCCAAATATTACTTAACTTTTTCTTTTTACCTACTTAGAATTATTAAACTTTCTGGCCTAGATCCATTTCTATTAACTATTAAGCAATCCTTGGTGATAGTAATTCTTTATTTGACCATAAAGCATTGAGAGATGTTACTCACAAAGATGAGTTGACTGAATCTTTTGTATTCTTAAATCAGAAAATTTATGATTTGTGTTATCTTTTTAATTTCTTGTTCAGTTTTTTGCAAACCTAATGATTATGCTTCAACCAAGGTCATAATCATGGGTTTTACTTGGTCTATTTTGGTCAAAGTGATAGTGGGATTCTTTTAGAACAGAAAGAATGAAAATTAAAATATGAGATTGCAGAAATATTTGCAAGATACTGTATAAATGGAGTAATGGGAAAGAAAAATCACTCAAGAATTTTTAATTCTTTTTCTAAGTATTAATAGTGTTCAACCTTGATGTTAGGATATATACCGTTGAACTAATTTTATTAAAAAATTTGAGACCCTTTTGTTTTATATAATCTTTTTGGAAGATTCAACATGTATGGAACGCATGCTTCAGGTTGCTTAATAATCTGGGCAAGATCAAGTAATTTTCCCTATATTTTATTCATGTTGCAGTTTTGTGTTTCATATTTTATTTATTTTTTAAATGATGGTTAACTTTTGTACCTTAGTTATGCATTAACTAAAAGAATATTGTTGTCTAGTTAAGTGTTTTGTTAATTGTAATTTTAATTGGGTTAGGAGAGAGCTTAACACTGTAGGTTACTACTGATCATTGATTAGCTAAATTTGTAGTTGTACATAGTTCAACTGTTTGTTGTAATTCGCATATTCTTCCTATTGCAGTTTTGGATTCTTGCAAGAAGGATGCTGTTTCTGTTTTATTTTATTTACCAATGGATTGATGGAGAAGTACTTAAAATTAATGAGGAGAATAAAAAGGATTTAGGACAGTGAGTATGGAGGATAGTCAACTTCAATGGTTAAACAACTATCAATTTCTTATTGGTCCCTCTCCAAGAGTTCATTGATCATACAATTTTTAGAGTTTCACTTGTATTTTTGGTCCTACTGATTTTTTTTATCCTTTCTTTTTATGTTAAATTTGTAATTGTCAAGATTTCCAAAATGTTAATTGTGAAGGTTGCAATCGATTTGACTTAAACACAGTTTGTTTTTATTCATGTTTAGAAATCAAGTTGCAAAGATTTTTTTTAAGGAAAAATAGATTAAGAAACAATAGTTTTTAGAGAATTAATAAAGTCTTATAATTCAATGATATTATTGGGTTTCTCTCAGTAAATCCATTTCATGGTGTATCTGGCATTTGTTTGTTATTCATGTAACCCTCACTTGTGGCTATTCTATCCCACAATATTTAGCATAAGATACATGATTGCCTTGGAGTCACTATTGATTTTAAGGAAAACCCTTCTCTACGTACGCATAAGTCATACCTCTGTGAGCTATCCCTTAATTATACATTTTACTTGCAAGCAAAATTACAAGACTGCAATTGGGTAGTTCTTGAATTAGAATGGAACTTGCATTCAGTTGAGTACTGAGAACCGTGCTATGGTTTTAAGGCCCAAATATGACCTACCTTGCATTGAATGTCTTGTGCAGCACATGATGGTTTAAAATAGTGATTATCAGTTGTGTTTTCTCAACAAAACTTACCAGCTCATCAAGGACTTACAATACATTGAATTTTTTGTGCGTCAGAAATGCAATGTTAGCAAATGGATGCATCTCATTGTCTTTGTCGTTTAATTGTCTACTGGCATAAGAATTGTCTAAGGGCAGATTGGCTACTGGCATAAGAACTTAATTGTCTTTGTCGTTTGGCTAGACTCACATTATTATAGATTATAGATTTTATATGATATGTGCTTATCCTTCTTTTATAAGATATTGCAATGAAACCTTATTTTAAAGTTATTGATTTCATTTCATATTATGATAATGGCATCTATATTGATAATTGCTTTCTAATGTTTTCTTATAGTTTATCTCCATGGGTCATTCTTTTTTTCGTGAATTGCTTGATGATGACTCAGATGAAGATGAGATAATTATAAAACTTCTCACAGGTTCGACATCACAACGTAAGCATCGTCAGTATATCGACCGTAATCATTTGGCAGGCCATAGAAGGCTTTATGATGACTACTTTGCCGAAGAACCTGTATATCCTCCCAACTTATTTCGAAGGAGATTTCGAATGAGGCGTTCTCTTTTTCTCCGAATCCTATCTAAGGTAGAAGCTCATGAACCTTACTTTACCCAAAGAAGAAATGCTGCCAAAAAGCTTGGTATATCTCCCCTTCAAAAGATGACCGCTGCACTTAGGATGCTTGCTTATGGAGTAGCAGCTGATTTTATGGATGAATATGTGAGAATAGCAGAAACCACTGCAATAACTAGTTTGAAAAAATTTGTTGCAGCAGTGGTTGCTATTTTTTCAGAGGAATACTTAAGGTCACCAAACAATGAAGACATCGCTAGATTGTTAGCCCATAGCCAAGACCGTGGATTTCCAGGCATGTTGGGAAGTATTGATTGCATGCATTGGAAATGGAAAAATTGTCCAACTGCATGGAAAGGGATGTATTGTGGTCATATTTGTGAGCCAAGTATTATTTTGGAAGCAGTGGCTTCATATGATCTTTGGATATGGCACTCATTTTTTGGGTTACCTGGGTCAAACAATGATATTAACGTGTTGGAGTAGTCTCATGTATTTTCTGAGCTTGCACAAGGACGTGCTCCTACAGTTAATTACCCAATTAATGGTCATGATTACACAGTGGGATACTATCTTGCCGATGACATATATCCACAATGGTCAACATTTGTGAAGACAATCCTAAGGCCACTAGGAACAAAAAGAAAATTATTTGCAAAAGTTCAAGAGGCATATAGGAAGGATGTAGAGCGTGCATTTGGAGTGCTTCAAGCACGATTTGCAATTATACGTGGACCTGCACGGTTTTTCTATCATGAAACACTACAAGACATTATGAAAGCATGCATAACTCTTCATAACATGATTATTGAAGATGAGCAAGATGAAGCTGAAGCAGTGGACTTAGATTATGAACAAATTGATGAGATTTCATGTACACCAATGTTACGTGAGCCAACAAATGAATTTACGGAGTTTAGTCAAGTTCATCAATGCATTAGGGATCAAGAAGTTCATTCTCAACTCCCAATGAATCTCGTTGAACATTTATGGCAATTACAAGGAGAGTCCTGAAAACTTTTGGTTTTGTTTATTTGTCTCATCTTCTTTATGGAGTTGCCATTAAAACTTTTGATTTGGTTTATTTATTTCATTTTGTTTTTATGAAGCTACCATTAAAACTCATTGGCTATATTGTTTTGTTGTGTTAAGTTTAGTATCAGCCAATTGTTTTGTTGTGTTAAATATAAGTACCATTTGTCATCAAGGAAGTGGCAAGCTCAACTATGTTTAATTCAATGGGTTTAGACTCAGTATCTTTTTGAGTTCTTGGTTTATGGATAAGTCTTGTTTTGATCAGTTTGAGTTCTTTGATACAGGAGACAGCTTCTTTTGCCCATTTTCTCTCACTCAGTGACAAGTTCAACATTCTCTCTTTTTTTTTTTTTAAGTCCCCAGGTTTTGAGTTTTTTTTTTTTTTGAAGGCTACAGGTTCTAAGTTTTTTATTTATTTTAAAGCTTAGAACCTTTTTTTGAAAACAAGTTCAATGTTCAATTTTTTTTTTTTTAAGTCCCCAGCTCAACTATTTATTTTTATGACAGTTGAATTAAAAGGATTGTTTGAAAATGTTACCGTTAGAATTTTTGAGATTTGAAAATATGGCTGTTGTAGGAATATGGCTGTTGTAGGAATAAATAATAAAGAAAGAATAAAATAAGAATTAAGAAATAATATTTAAATGAAATAATAAAAATATAGAACATCTGATAAATGGGATGTTGTAAAATGATGTGGTAAAATAATAAAGTAGACTTTTGGTGTAGTAAAATGGCATAATTTTTGCAACGGTTGCTACGGATGCTCTTAGTACGTACTACATAGGCCATATGTAATATGGCAAGAAAGCATGAGGTGCCCGTGGTGATTGAGACCCCAAGAATCAAGAAAGCAGCAATGTCATGCAAGAGCACGTGGGTGGGTGCACCATATATGGAAAATGCATCATAGATCATAGATTCAGACATACGGAAACCTCAGCGAGAGAGTGAGAGAGACATTGTCAGAAACTAAGACCAGAACCCAAGAAGATTTGAAGTTGCTAAAGTAAGAGCAACTGCATCAATAGTTGCAAAAATTTGCAAAATACAATAGTGTTTAATTTTGCACATTTCAACAAAGAAAACTCAGAGAGAGAGAGAGAGAGAGAGAGAGAGAGAGAGAGAGAGAGAGAGAGAGAGAGAGAGAGAGAGAGAGAGAGAGAGAGATTAAGACCAGAACCCAAGAAGATTTGAAGTTGCTAAACTAAGAGTAACCGCATCAGTAGTTGCAAAAGTTTGCAAAATACAAAAAGTGTTTAATTTTGCATATTTTGACCAAAAAAAAAAAACACCTACATCAGTGTTTACAAAAATATACAAATATACAAAACTGTTACAGTAACGGTGCATATATGCACGACTAACCATTCATGTGCAAATGATTTTTTTTTTTTTTATCTCCCCTTTCATCTTGCTCTTCTCCTCAGTCTTCTTCTCACAACAAAACCACAAAATCACCCCTGTCCCAGCCTTAACCACCAATCTCTATCTTCTTCCAACATCAAAATCACAAAACCACCCTTGCCCAGCCTCAACCACAGATCAAGGTGGTACCACCCAAATACAAAAACCTAAAAACTAAAATTAGCAATAACCCATCATAAGACAAAAACCCAAATACTAAAACTAAAAAAAGCCCATCATAGAACCAGCAAGAACCTGATGAAATCAAACTCCAAAATTAACCAAAACCAAGATGAAGTTAAGTGGGGACCATGCAGTACTACATCAAGAATGGAGGTGGTGGTGGTGGGTCGCTGCAACTGGGGCTGACTTGGGTTGTTGGCGGCGGTGTGATGATGGCGGCAATGTGATGATGGCAGCGGTGAGGTTGGTTTGAGTTTGAGAAATTTGTTGAAGAAAAAGAAAGAATAAAGAGAAGAAGGAAGAAGGAAGAAGGACAAGGAAAACAAGAAAGAACGAGATGGTTAAGAGAAAAAGAGAGGGTTGGTGTGAGAAAAAGAAAGAAAGAGGTGGGTGGTGCCATCTGGGTAGTGGTTTGTTTGATATAATAAAAAATTAAAGAAATACTGTTATTTAAATAAAATAGATGATAGAATGGATAAACTGATATGAGTATTTTGTAAAAGTGAGTATGTAAAATAGAAAAGTATGTATTTTTGCAAAATAAATAGGAATTTTGCATGGACTGATGCAGCTGCTGTAAATCTGTTGCTTTGTTGGGAAAAGAGCACTGTTTCCTTTGTTAATTGGGTCTGGTTGATATATGGGAACTTAAATCAGACGTTTAAAGTACATAAGATTATTGTCTAATTGTTAGTGGAAGCCACCTTGCGTGTATCTTATTTATAGCCTAAACCAAAATGGCTAACATACTAAATGGAACCAAATATATATAAGAGACCAAATCAAGGGCCTTTCTGCATCACCCTTTTTTCTTATCTTCAACTTAGGGTGCATAAAGGGTTATAGATGTTGAATGCATCATAACTTCTGTCTTGAGATGGCTGAACATGAGAAAACCAAATTTGGGAAACATGTGATCTTTGCAAGGATTATGGGGGCAGATCCTTATGGTTCCCATGCAGTCTAAGGCAATTAATTGGTGGGGTTCTACATTGGATCTTAATGTACGTCCAACCCATCCTTTTCAGTCTAAGTAATTAATGATGTTGTTGGTTTGCTAAATGCGAAATAAACAACAATTTTGACTTATCAAACTAGGTAACAAGATGCGATGTGAGTGAGAGTGGTCTTTTATGTGGTTGCTCACACCTCCTGCCAACCATTTATCTCTTCCGCATGCAGGTCCAATTTGTAGCTTGATTAGCCGTGTTTTTGCCTTCTGATCTTGTCCTGTTATTCTGATTATTTTTTGGATGGATTTCTCCTCCTTTTTTTTTTCCTAATTATTATTTTTTGATGAGTTTTGGTGCTAAGGTGAGGGCCGAGGGGGTCTAGGAATGAAATTTATTTGTCTAGTCTCCCTTCTATAAAGATCCAAGATTCGACCTCTCCTCCTCTACTTATTGTAATAAAAAATTAAGCATGTAATGGATGTTTTAAGAAATTGAGTTAACAATATTTTGAAAATGAAAATAGATTGAAGAACTAAAATCACAATATTGTAAAAATTAATTAAGAAACTAAAATGACAATTTATAGAATTTATAGGGTGTAAATTATATGTTTACCAATAGGTTTTTTTTTTTTAAGGAGAAAAAAATTAGTAGTTGTGGGGAGGAAGATTTAAATATTAGTAATTTTTTTTTTTGGATAAAGGAGAGTATAAACATGCCATTGAGTTATAATGCTTTTAATACCAATAAAAATATTTAGGACCCTGTATCAAAGATCGTATTATGGTTCTAACAATTTAACCCAAAAAAAGCCAATAATACAATTTTTTTTTTTAAATTTTTTACTTAACTTACAAGTGCATAAATAAATTTTTATTGTTAATTATGGTGACTGCTGGTTTCAATCCTAACGCAGCCCCAGTTTAATTGTAAAAGAAGGCAATACTTGAAGAAGTTTCAAACTTCATCAATCATCATGCGTGAGAGAGCAGTTATCAAATTAAGCATATTTAAACGTGTAATTTTACGCATATGAGAGAGAGAGGGTTGTGGATTATTTGGGTTTGGAATGATTAAAAGTCAATATTTAAATTTGAGGCTCTCCTTCCATGCATATATATAATTTACCCAGGGTGAAACGCCAATTTTGCATCATTGAAGAAGATCTTTCATCCACTTGTTTTTCCCTTTTTAAACTGTCATTACCATTTTTCGGTAATGGAGCTTTCTTCTAACCCTTTCAAAATTCAAACAATCATGATATAGCGTTAACAAAGCAAAATGCATGGGCCCAGGCCCCGCCCATGAACTCTCTGTCATTACCAGTTAGGATTTAAAGGGATTTTTTTATGCAAAATCTTTATCTTTTTTACCTGTAATTCTTCATTGTCGTCGACGATTCCATCAGTAATTTTTTTTTTTTTTAATGTCTTGGATTTGGATGGTTACCATTAAAATGTTTACCTTACTAATACTTCTACCAGGCAGTCCAATATATAGCGCATGCATGACTCTTGTGTAATCTAAATGGAATAATATGTTTAGAATACAATAGTAGATATTAATGAATAATGATTATACCCTCGTCGAATACATGAGCTATTCCTCCCCCCCCCCCCCCCCCTTTTTTTTTATTGAGAATCTTTCCCCCAAATATATGCATGGTCCAGAATAATGTTTTGGCCTGTTTATACCTACTTAATAACAATAATAACGTGAATATGTAAAGTATTTGGAATTGTGATTTTAATTTTTTTTGTTTTTGTTTTTGTTTTTGTTTTCTACTTAACTTTGCAAAATGTAGAACTTCAGTTTCCTATATTATTGCATCTTTAAGCCAAGGGGAAGAAAATCTTATTAAAAGTATATGCCAGCTCTAAGATGAGCAAATGGACATATCTTAGAAAGATCTTTTATATATCTATATATATAAATGTTTTTTGAGAAGTACTTTTTATTTATAAGCACATCATTTTAGATGTTTCACTTGAACATATTGTATATATCAAACAATTCCATGACCGAGGCAACTGTTGTATAAAGAAGTGAAATGTCTTATAGCAAAGACAAGAAACAAACAAAAGAAGGAAGAAGTCTTATATATGTTGTAAATGCATTCTAAATTTCTAATTCTAACATATTGTATATGGTGACATTGAAGATTGAACAACATGTATCTTGACCTATATAGTGTATTGAATAATCAATTACTAGTTTGCCAGCTAGATGAGGGCCAAAATGAATTTTTGCCCTTTTCAAAAAAATAATCCAGCATTTTTCCCCCTTTTTCAAATTAATTAAAGAAATGTCCATCTTTTGAAACTCGATTTTCTCAAAATCGAGTTAAGGCCTATAGCGACGCTTTAGGAGCATATAGTGACATTTTTAAGGACCTATAGCGGCGTTTTTAAATTCGATTTTCATAAAATCGAGTTATAGGTAAAAAAAAAAAGGAAAAAAATTGCATGTAACTCGATTTCATGAAGATCGAGTTTAAAAACGTCGCTATAGGTCCTTAAAACGTCGCTATAGGTCCTTAAAACGTCACTATAGGCTCTTTAAAACGTCGCTATAGGGCTTAACTCAATTTTGAGAAAATCGAGTTTCAAAAAAGGGGCATTTCCCTAATTAGTTTGGGAAAGGGAGGCAAAATTCTGGATTGTTTTTTTGAAAAGGGCAAAAGCTAATTTTGTCCGCTAGATGAGAATTTCACAATTCATACGCGAAACCTTCATGCCTAGCTTCTTCAATCCTCCATACCACAATTAATTCAATAGAGGGATTTAAATTTAATAATTGTTCGTGTATGATTTATTATTGCGGCCTCCTCAATCTTGAGATCAACTCAGCTCAACAAACTAGGGTAAAGAATTTTTACATATCATTACGCACCCTTATAGTGATGATCGTTAAATAGAGGAGGCAATGGTTGATGTTTGATTTTCCATAAAGAAGTTTTACATACATTATATTAAGTTATAGTATAATTCTTTGATCTAAAACAGGAAAAGAGAAGAGAATTAGCACGTAAGTGGATTGATGTACTAATTTGAATGCTAAATAATTTACCAGTAAAAGTAGAATCTTTAAATACAGCTCCAACCAAAAAAGAAAAGAAAAGAAAGAAGAACCAAATATAGGATCATATATATGATGCCATGTTACTACCCAACACATATATAGGAACATAATAATATTCCAGTTCCACCCAACTTATTGAATTAAATTACTAAACCGAATTCTGAAAATTTGTTTGAATTTCAATAATCTTCTAAGTTTCAAAAAAGAAAAAAGAAAATTTATCCACCTTCTTAAGCCTGAAGGACCCAACATTTGTTTCCAAATACTATATTATAAAATGAGAGATGATCCAGCGGGCAGCGGTTCTACCCATGCAGAACACACAAATTAATCTATCTACCAATAACATGGGCATAAAGTTACACCAGACTGACCAACATCAACATGCCTTGCCTGTCCAAAAAAACACTACAGGGCACAAGCAGGCAAAACATGGAGCCCGCCAGTATGACACTAAAGCTATCCAAACAGACACTTTTAAAGTGTCTATTTGTTTTGCGCGTCTGGAGTGCGCGGTTTGCGTGTCAGGCAATTTTTTTTTTTTTTTATTTTAAAACCAGTGCCTATTGCACTGTTCATTGGACATGAACAATTGTCACAAGGCCAATTTTTCTTTTAAATTTTCTGCTTGTGATGCCACTAAGTTCCTCCCTTAGTCTCAGCCAATACACCACTCACGCACACTGTAAGAACACTCAGAACAAAATTATTAAGGGAATTCACACACACATAGTACACATAGTATTTACAGGACACCAACCACAACCTTTATTACTCAATATTCAAGTACAAAGGAAACCTGGAGAATACACACGAAATTCTCTAAAGCAAATACACTCTCTGCTATTGACAGCCCCAACAGCCTGGGCTATGCACAGAAATAACTGTCACGGCAGTTACTGCCAAGTAACTGCCCCCTGTCCAAGACTTGCTGCCACATGTGGTCTGACTTAGGACACCTGCAACTGATGCTGTCTTGGCCTGCTCTCCATGTTTCTAGCCCCTACATAGCAGGTCTGAACATCCAACAAGCTAGGAACTGCTTGATAACTACTGGTAACTGCTGCTGCACACTCTGCACATGCCAGCCCATCACTCAGCACATCATGAGGCCTCTACCCATGCTCCAACAGCCCACACATGATTATCCCATCACGTTTTAAAAGTTTGACCCTTGCCCAAACCCTTCTCATCAACATCACAGCATGTCTATATGCAGCCCACCGAGCAACTACTATTAGCCCACTCACACAAGTCCATGCATTTTGTCAGCACCAACCAGCCCAATGCCTTGCATAGCCTAATATCATCACAGTAGCCCAGCACTGCCTTGCACACAAGCCACCAAGCTCACACACAAAGCAACCTAGCCAAGCCACCATGCCATGAACCATCACTGAGGGTCAGCATCACCTGCTACTACCCATCATCACCGAACCATCTCTGCCCGCCATGGCTCACCACTGCCATGGCCTTGGGGCATCATGTGGAGCAAGGTGCCTCCACATACTACCCCTCATCATGCTCATCAATCTGAACCCAGCAGGGAGACTGGGCTTGTCCCTCTCAAAGAGCACTTAGGAGCTTCACTAGATAGGCACGAGGAGACATTAGTGTCTTGAGATAACATTGAGCCAAGCGACTGGTCTGATGTTGTCGAAGCTCTCTAATTCCTCATGCCATCATTAGCAACTTGCAAAGCTCCTAACAACAGTGCAAATAGGCATGTGTACAGTGTTTTCCTTATGAACAATAATTCAGAAAATATTTTTTTATTATTTTCAATTTTCACCAAAATAAGTGGTGTCCAAACGCGCACCCAAAAAAAAAAGTACACCAAAAATTTGTTTTTGAAAGTATGGAACAAATCAAAACGGTGTAGTTGGACAGAAAGAAGGGAGAAAGAGATCCCAAAGGCAGTGCACAGCTTTTGGCCTTGGGGGTTTCGCAATCTTTCTTATTCACTCACAGGTGACACTGGAGGTTTTCTTCTGAAACGGACTTATACATACAGTTGGTGAGTTTTTCTTCCGATACTGCTTATATAACATGTTGAAGTTTCTCTATAAACCAATTCACCATGGGAGTTATTGTACCCTTAGAGCCCCCAGAAATTTTACACTACTAAAACCCTCCCATTGTTAACATTAAGATAGATTTCAAGCACTTCAAATCAACACTCATTCACAATCTCATACCCCATAAACACATGTGGGTTCTGACGGGAAGGTGCTATATCAGCCTCCAAAAGTGTTAATTTTAAAACCCCAGATAAAGCAGACTTGGTCATTAGCTTTTTCAAGCACCATGGTTTCTCACAAACCCAAATCTCAAGCATCATTAGAAGTTACCTTCCACTGCTGCTATCAAATCCTCAAAAGACCCTTTTGCCCAAATTGGAGTTTTTCCAATCCAAAGGCTTTACAAGCTCTGACATTGTTATGATCTTAACTAGAAATCCACACTTATTGAAAGTTTGAAACGAAGCTTGAAAAACCAAATAATCCCTTCTTTTGACTTTGTGTGCACCCAATTACGCCTATTGGGCCTAAGGTGTATTTGGGCTCACAATCTATTTGTATGATGGAATTTTGTGTTTCCTACAATGGGCGGTATTGTACTTGGCAAGCCCAACTCCCAAATTTCCCTAACTCTCTTTCTCTCTTTCTCTCTTTAACACCTTCCTCCCTTTTTTCTTCAAGGAGACTGCCTTTTCCCTCGGTGTGATTGCACGATAATTTTCTTGGTCAGTGGAGGGAGAGGTCCAATGTCCCCTCTCCTAAGTGGGCACTTTTAATGCGAGTGGGGGAGAAGGGCAGTGGCCTTGGGACCAATTCCACCGCGAGGCTTGTTACTCGGCGGAGGTGTTCCCTAGGCAATGGAGGGGAGGTCCAATACCGTTACTCCAGAATGGGTGTTAGGTGATGGATGAGTGGTGATAGTGGCATTGGGACAAGGTTCACTGCTAGGTCTGTTGCTCAGCAGAGGCGTTCCCTAGACAATGGAGGGGAGGTCCAATACTGTTGCTCCGGAGTGGGTGTTAGGTGATGGATAAGTGATGATAGTGTCATTGGGACAAGGTCCACCGCCAGGTCTGTTGCTCGGAAGAGGCGTTCCCATGAGTGTTGCCGGGTATATCGAGTGCCGAAGGTTACACGGAATGGGCCAACGAGTCCGGGCCGAGTAAGGTTCCATACGTGGCGTCGCAGCAATGGGCTTTTGTGGATGAATGGTTTCAACGGGGGGCGACGCCCGTACATTAGCCCCCCTTTGATTCATGTTCGGCTTTCGGTAATGAATTAAGGATCTTGGAGAGCTTATGGTGATTTTCTGAAGTTACCGAGCGCCCTTCACGTGCGACTGGGGTAATTATCGAGGTTTCCTTTAAGAGCAGTGCCGTGTCAGGTTGTCACGCCCGCAATAAAGGCGCGCTGGGGGGTGAAGACGTCTGATGGTTCGTAAACTGCACCCACGCGTGTGGGGAGTTTACCAAAAAGGGGATTGGGCGGGTTTCTTCCCGCCCTTTGCTTCATTGAATGCTTGGATTTCTGTATATATATATATATATATAGCTCCCGTTGGGTCCTCTTTTACTTTTTGCATCTTCTTCACTAACAAATCCTTCTCTACCGAGCATCCCTCCTCTATGCCAAAACATCCCACCTGCCTCTCACTCTGTAGAACCTAAAGTAAGTCTTCTTCACCTTATTTCCTTTTCCAATTCTTACCTGTGTCGTACCTTAGAGATGGGGTACTCTCACCTTCTTACCCCTAGGGCTGCCTTGGGCAGCTTTAGAGAGACCTTTGGCGCCCTAAGGGACGTCGACGTTGCGTATTGCAACGTGGGCGATATTGCGTTTGAGAGGGTTGCTGATTCGAATACTGGGTTTTTTTCGTTAATGTCTATACTCGAGGGCGGGGTTAGATTCCCCGTAGATCCTCTTATCATAGGCACTTAGGTTTTTATGGTCTTTGCCCCGAGCAATTTCCCCCCAATTTTTATAGAGTGGTTAGCTGCGTCAGCCGACTAAATCAGATGTTCGGGCTTCAACTGAACCATCATGACATCAATTTCATGTACAAACTGTGTGGTAATTTTGATAGTGGGTATTATCTAAAGACTAGAGATATACGAGTCCGTCTTATCTCTTGTTTACCCGACTCCAACAAAAACTCAGCTAGAGAGTTTGTCCGAGTGCGTGGCAACTGGCTCGACAGCGAGCTACTTTGCCTACTTTCACCCCGTGAAGTTGGTCGATACCGAGAATATTCATCCTTTTTCCCCTTGCTCACGCGTTCCCTTCCTTTTTTGTTTAACTGATAAGTTTATGTTTGTTTGCAAACTTGAAAAGATTTTTGCCGAACACCCGAGTCATACACGCGCGGGATCTCAATTTCGTCCTCCGGTCCGAGATCTTCGTGAACGGTGACGGGTAGCTCAGGGCATCTCATTTGATCCTCAGAGTCAACCCGATATATAACACTTGGCAAAATTTCAGCCAAGCATTTTTGGTGGACAGCCCGCTCCTGTCATACATAGATGTCCAGCACCAAAGATTCCTTCCTCTCACACTCACCACCGGCGAAGCACGAGAGCTCGGCCCCCGTTATACAAATGCAAACGACATAGCACCGGTGAGAGACGAGTCCACTGAGCGTGTATCTCAAGAGCGACAGAGACACGAGGCAATCGAACAGTTAGACAACGCAGCCCCAGCAACCGAGGGAGGAGCGGCCGAACCAACATATACTTCAGGCACCAAATCTGACCACGTAAGAAAAATGGTGTAGCATAGGGAGATGACACTTGCTCAGTTTTTTCCTAGTGCCGGGCATAAGACCCAACCTTGATCTCCGCAAGGGCCGGGTCGGGTTCCTCTTGCTGCTGAAACCAAGAAGAGGAAACGAGCCGCTGAGAAGAACACCCCTGTTCCCGGCGATGCTCTGCCAAAGACTCCACCTCGCCTCAGGGGCGGGCCACGGATCCAGGAGACGCCGTTCGTCACTTCTCCTGCCGCTCAGATTGGGACCGACGTGGCATCTTATTCACGGCCTGAGGTAGGCTAGCAACACACTTTCTTCTTGGGTGACATGCCTTTACCAGAAACTGCCAGCCTTCGGCTATGAGACAAAGGTGAAGGGGGGCGAGTGGCTCAAAGTCTGGTGCAAGGCCTCCTGCTACTCGAGGACGCCCAGTGCTATTCAAGCGGCGACGATGAGACGCTCGCTAGGAGGCTTCAATGGCACACTATTGCGGTAAGTTCAAATTCCCTCTATGGCGCATGTTTATAGTGGGTGGCTTTCTTCCAAACTTCACTACCCTATTGTTGTGTTAATCGTAGGCTGTGCAGTTGACCTACGTCATGGACGGGAGGTTGAAGGAAGCAGTCGAGGCTATTGAGCGAGAGAAGGCGTTGAAAGCGGTTGCCAAAATTACTACCAAGGAGAAAGAGGAGGTCGTCATGGCATCTATGAGGAAAGCGGTAGACGCCAAGAGAGCCCGACGGGCCGCCAAGAATAAGCTAGCCTTTATGGAGACGAAGCTGGGTGAGACAGAGCTTAAGTTGGCAATGACAGATAGCATGAGTTTAGCCCAAGCTAACCAAATCGGCGAACTAAAAAGGTCTCTCGAGGCCTGCGAGAACGAGTGGTACGACAAGGGCTTCTCAGATGCCGAGAATTCTATGGAACCAATCATCTATCAAGCGTGACGCCATGGGTTCGGAGAGGGGTGGCTGGCTGCTCTTCAGGCCATGGGGCTGGCTGAGGATTCCCCGCTATGGAATCCAACGTAGATCCCTTATCTAACCACTTCTCCTCCCGTCCAGGGACAAGCTGAGAGCACGGGTGAAGAAGACACTTCAAGCATGATTGATCTTGTGTGGGAGATTGATGCTCATGCAGAGACAGCTGACCCGGAAGTTACGAGTAACACCCGAACCGAAGATATAACGGCTCAATTGACCGGAGATGCATCCAAGCATCCTGCCCCTTCTTCAAATCCCCTCAATCCTACCGTGTGATGAAATGATCTTTTCATTCTCTGTTTCGTTTTTTTTTTTTATATATTTGCATTTGGTAAGCCTACATCACCAGGATGTGGCGACAGAACAATTTCTTTTGTTGTTTGGGCAAATTTTAACTGGTATTGTTGGAACACAAAGCTGTGTGTTTCGTTCCTTATTTACAGATTTATTTATGTTTGCTTGGCAACTTCCTACCACTTGTATGATTAGGGTTTTATATGATCGTAATACCTGCTTTCTCACTCATGGTGGCAGGGAGTAACTATCCTGCCTTTAGGATTTTTGGCTTAGGTTTGCATTGCCCGCCTCAGAAGGTCGAATCAAGGGCAGGTTTTCGTCCTCAAAGAATTTAGTCTTAAGGTTTCTACCTATTCGGTGATAGGTACCTAACCGAGGACAGGTTTCTATCCTTAGAGAATTAAGTTTTAAGGTTTCCACCTGCTTGGTGATAGTGATCGAACCGAGGAAAGGCGTCTGTCCTTAAAGAATTAAGTTTTAAGGTTTCCACCTGCTCAGTGATAGGGATTGAACCAAGAAAAGGTGTCTGTCCTTAGAGAATTAAGTTTTAAGGTTTCCATCTGCTCGGTGATAATGATCGAACCGAGGAAAGGTGTCTGTCCTTAGAGAATTAAGTTTTAAGGTTTTCACCTGATCAGTGATAGGGATCGAACTGAGGAAAGGTGTTTGTCCTTAAAGAATTAAGTTTTAAGGTTTCCACCTGCTCAGTGATAGTGATCGAACCGAGGAAAGGTGTCTGTCCTTAGAGAATTAAGTTTTAAGGTTTCCACCTGCTCAGTGATAGGGATCGAACCGAGGAAAGGTGTCTGTCCTTAGAGAATTAAGTTTTAAGTTTACCCTGAAGATTTTTCGCATATTTCTTGCCCGGCGACAATAGCTTAAGATTATTGGGGTTACATGCATCTTAATGAATGAAGGCCTTCATGTTAAGCGTGTGATAATGCGAGATTACATCAATTTCACATCTTTGGAGGATAGCCAATTAATAGTAAAAATTTTTTAAGTTACGAACATTCCACAGCCGTTGAAGCAGCTTTTCCTCCAAATCTTCTAAGTAGTACGCCCCTGCCCCGGCGATGGCCGTCACTCGGTAGGGGCCCTCCCAAGATGGAGCTAGCTTTCCTGCATTAGTGTCTCGCGTATTCCCCACGACCTTGCGAAGTACCATATCCCCGACTATGAACTCCCTTTTCCTTACCTTTCTATTGTACCTTTGAGTAAGTTTTTGCTGATACTCCGTCAGTCGAATGGTGGCCGTTTTTCGGTGTTCCTCTAGCAAGTTCAGCTCCTTTACCAACTGCTTCTCATTCTCATTTGGCGTGAATCCTACGACTCGGGCACTACACAAGTTCATTTCAGCAGGGATGATAGTCTCTGCCCTGTAAGTTAGAGAGAATAGTGTTTCTCCAGTGGATCTCCTGGGAGTTGTTTTGTATGCCCATAGCACGCTTGGCAACTCCTCGGCCCATCTGCCTTTGGCACCTTCCAACCTTTTCTTTAATCCGCTCACGATGGCCTTATTGGTCGCCTCTGCTTGGCCGTTGCTCTGTAGGTATGCTGGAATGGAGTATCGGTTCCGAATTCCGAGATTGTGGCAGAACTCTCGGACGGCCTTGCTGTCGAACTGTAGACCATTGTCCGACACAAGAGATTTCGGAACACCAAATCTCGTTACAATGTTTCTCTACACGAATTTCTTGACGTCAACATCTCGGATATTTGCCAGTGCCTCCGCCTCTGCCCACTTTATGAAGTAGTCTACCGCCACCAGTACAAACCTCCAATTACCCGTAGGCCGGGAAAATGGCCCGACTATGTCTAGCCCCCAGCGAGCGAATGGCCAAGGGCCGCTTATCGGGTTCAAGTTCTCGGCAGGTTGGTAAATCATTGGCGTGTGTATCTGACATTGCTTACATCTTCGGGAATACTCGGTTGCGTCTTTCCTCATTTACGGCCACCAAAACCCTTGAGTCATTACCCAATGCGCCAACGATCATCCCCCCACATGGCTTCCGCACACCCCTTCATGCAGCTCAGCTAACAGTTCTTCGGCCTGATTAGGACGAACGCACTGCAGGTACGGTTCTTTTGAATGACCTCCGATATAACTTTCGATCGGGAGACAACCAATACCGAGCAGCGTTGCGCCGTACTCTGGCCGCCTTTTTCTCGTCTTCCGGAGCTTGGTCCTCTGTAAGGAAGTCGATGATGGGGTCCATCCAGCACTCCTCGGCTACAATCACCTGGGCAACCGGCATTCTAGTTGCGATACTTGGTTCGGCTACTAACTCCACCCTGATCAGCCGAGGAACCATGTCAGCTATTAACGATGCCAACGTCGCTAAGGAATCGGTGTGTCGATTCTGTCCCCAAGCTACCCACTCAATCTTGGCTTTTGAGAAATTACCTAAGGTTTGCTTTACTAACTGTAGATATTCAATCATTTGGGCATCTTTGGCCTCAAAGTTCCCTAGCACCTGATTAACTACTAGGAGAGAATCCGAGTAAACTTCTACCTCTTTGGCTCCCAGATCTGTGACGACCCTGAGTTCGGCGAGCAGGGCCTCATACTTGGCCTCATTATTAGAAGCCTTGAAGCCCAACCTAAACGAGTGCTCCAGTTTTAGCCCTACTAGGGTGATGATCACAATTCCAGCCCCCGCTCTTGCCGCGTTAGATGCGCCATCCACAAATACTTTCCATGGCCTGACTTCCATGCGGCAAATTATATCAGTACTTTTCGGCGTAAACTCGGCAATAAAGTCGGCGAGTACTTGTCCCTTCATCGAATTCCTCAGCCTGAATCTGATGTTGAAAGAACCTAGTCGAGTCCCTCACTTAGCTATCCTCCCCGTGAAGTCAAATCTTCTTAGCAATGACTGAAGTGGGTATTCGGTAAGGACATAGATGGTGTGGGCCTGAAAGTAATGAGGCAGCTTTCTGGTGGAATGCACGAGTGCCAACACCAATTTCTCCAGCGGTAGATACCTAGTCTCAGCGTCAACCAACGTCTTGCTGATGTAATAAACTGGGAGCTGTACACCACTATCTCTTAATAGCACGGCACTAGTTGCATGTTCGGATGCCGAGAGGTACATATACAGGTCTTCTCCTGGTTCTAGGGCTGTCAACATCGGTGCCCATCCAAGGTAGTCCTTAAGATCTTGGAAGGCCTTATCACACTCCTCATCCCAGTGAAACCCCCTCCATTTCTTCAAAAGCTGGTAAAATGGCTGGCACCGATCAGTAAACTTGGAAATAAATCAGTTGAGACTGGCCAGCATGCCGATCAACTTCTGAACCTCTTTTGGATTGCTTAGTGTTTTGAGGCGTCTCACGGTCTCAATCTGATCGAGATTGACTTCGATTCCCCTTTTTGTAATTAGGTAACCCAAGAATCTGCCGGACCCTACTCCGAAAGCGCACTTATCGACGTTGAGGCGCAGCCGGCGTTGCCAGAGTATCTTGAACACCTCCTTAAGGTCGTTGATGTGCTGCCCTTCCTGCCTGCTTTTTACCACCATGTCATCAGTGTACACCTCAACCGTACGCCCAATCTTATCCCAAAACATCCTCGTCATCATTCGTTGATAAGTGGCTCCCACATTCTTCAATCCGAACGGCATTACGGTATAGTGATAGTTGGCGTTGGGTGCTATGAATGTCGTTTTCTCTTGGTCCTCGGCAGCTAGAGCAATCTAGTGATAACCCTGGAAAGCATCAAGAAAACTCATCCTTGGGTGCCCGTATGTAGCATCTACCAATTAATCAATTTTCGACATTGGGAACGGATCTTTGGGCATGCTCGGTTCAGATCGGTGAAGTCAGCACAAACCCTTCATTTGCCGTTCTTCTTCTTCACGACCACTGTGTTTGGGAGCCATTCTGGAAAAAATGCTTCTTTTATGGCCCCTGCCTCTCTCAGCTTCCTAACCTCCTGTCTAACGGCTTCCACGTGCTCCTTTGCAGACCTTCTCGGTCTCTGCTTCTTAGGAGGGCATAGAGGATCTACCTTCAGCTTGTGAACTATAAATTCGAGGTCTACCCCGGGCACCTCGTACGGGTTCCAAGAGAACACATCCATGTTTTGTATAAGATATAGCAGCAACTTCGCACTTGCCCGGTCATCTAGGTTTGCCCCTATCTAGAAACTCCTCTCGCCTCCCGGCAGGATCTTCACTCTCACCAACCCCTAAGCAGCAACAGACCTCTCCAATTGGGGCTGCTATAATTGCTATAAGGAATTCCCCTTGGTTGAAGTCCTTTGCTCAGCTTGTTTGTGGGTTGCGGCTACCATGCACTGTCTGGCCGCCTGCTGATCACCTCGTATCACTGTAACCCTATCTGCGGTCCAAAATTTGACTTTGATGTGCAACGTGGTTGGTACAGCTTCCATGTCATGTATCCATGGCCTTCTGAGGATTGCTGTGTACGGTGAGTAAGAGGCGACCACCACGAATGTCACAATTACCTCCTTACCTCCCATGTTGACCAGGAGTGAAATCAGCCCTTCCAGTGTCACCATGTGCCCATCGAATCCCATCAATGGCGTATCATACTTGGACAAGTCCTCCTTACTCAAGCCGAGCCCCCTGTACAGGTCTGGGTACATTACGTCTGCTCCTTTCCCCTGGTCTATCATAATTCTTTTCACTATGAAGCCCCTTACACGGGCTGTGACTACTAAAGCATCGTGGTGTGGCTGGGTGGTTCCATCCAGGTCATCGTCGTTAAATGCTATAGGTTGTCTAGAATACCTCGGTTTCTTCCCCAGGGTTGCTCGCCTGCACAACCTACTGTTGATACCTCTCTTGTAGTCAGCACCGTAAGGTTCCTCGGTGTCGTGTGAATGACCTCTATTACTCCCAAAAGGGGTGGTAGGGGGTCTCGGCGCTCCCGATCTACTTATCCCGTTTCTTGATTCCCGGTCTCTGCCAGAAATTCCTTCAGACATCCTGCCTTCACTATCTGCTCCAGGTGATCTTTCAATGCTCTGCACTGCTCCATGGTGTGCCCTTTATCTCTGTGGTAGGTGCAAAATAAGTTCTAGTTTCTCCTTGATGGGTCGCCTGCCATCTTATTCGGCCGCTTAAAATACAGCTCATTTTTTATCCTGTCAATGATCCTATGCACGGGTTCCTTAAACACCATTTTGACTCCCACAATCACTAGGGCGGGCTCCTGAATTCTCAAATCTTTCCTGTGTCTGGGGACGAAGCTAGTATTTCGAGGATAACTGATGATAGGGGCCTTCCCTTTGGTTTACAGCCGATCGTCTTCCAAGCGCTTGTACTCCTCGATACGCCTCATGAACTGCCTCATATCCTCGGGAGGTCTCAGGGTCAATGATTCTCTTAGCTCGGATTCTTCCGGTAACCCCATCCGAAAGGTGCTTGCCGTGATCTTTTCATTGCCCTCACCGATCTTATTGTACAACTCCCAATACCGATTGGCATAGGTGCGAAGGGTTTCCCCAGCCCCCATTTTCATTGATAGTAACGCATCTACGGGCTGTGAAACCCGGTTGCATGTCATGAACTGCACTCTGGACTCTTGAATTAGTTCCAAGAAACTACGAATCGAGCCTTTCTTCAATCCGTTAAACCACCTCAAAGCAGTGGGGCCGAGGCTCGAAGGGAAAACCCTACACATCAATGCATCATTATGGGCGTACCGGGACATCATTTGAATATAATGACTTACATGTTCGACTGGGTCTATCTTTCCAGTGTAGGAGTTGAATGGAGGCAGAGTGAACCTGTTCAGCATAGGCGCCACCTCAATGTCTCTTGTGAATGGAGACCGGGCAGCTTGGCATAATGCTCAGCTCATGGCATCCATGGCCACGTTTCTAAGTCGTCCCTCATCCGAGGAAACCGATCCATGGTCTGCATACTCATGTGAATGCTCACGGCGCCGACGAGACCCAAATTAATGGGATCCCGTCGCATGGTGATTCCCCACAATGGTCGACCTTTCTCTCCGTTCCTCTTGATCTCTTCTCCTTCGTCTTCCCCGTGCCCGTAACTCCAAATCCCTCACTGTCCTATGCAGGCGCTCCAGTTCCTAATTCCTCTGTTCAAGCTCCAGGTCTCTTTAGTCGAGGCGGTTACGCCCCGAGGCGTCAGACATTATTCGAAGGGTTTGGTATGATTCTTCTCCAGGCCCAGACTCCTTTGCCCCCTCGTTTCTTTTATCTTCCAGCCTCTTTTGCCTCATTTCTCGCCATGTAGACCTTCGCGATGACTCCCCAAAACCGCTCTCTGCATGGCTTCCCTGTCTGCTCCTAGACATTCTCCCGTGCGTGCCTAGACAGAACCGCAGCTTCGTCGGAGATCCCCACAGACGGCGCCAATTGTGTGCACCCAATTACGCCTGTTGGGCCTAAGGTGTATTTGAACTCACAATCTATTTGTATGATGGGCTTTTGTATTTCCTACAATGGGTGGTACTGTACTTGGCAAGCCCAACACCTAAATTTCCCTGACTCTCTCTCTCTTTCTCTCTTTAACACCTTCCTTCCTTTTTTCTTCAAGGAGACTACCTTTTCCCTCTTGTCCTTTTTTCTCCAGAATTGCCAACCCCCCTCCCTTGAATATCCTTTGCCTATTTATAGACCAGGTCGATGAGACTGCACTATAATTTTCTTGGTCAGTGGAAGGAGAGGTCCAATGTCCCCTCTCCTAAGTGGGCGCTTTTAATGCAAGTAGGGGAGAATGGCAGTGGCCTTGGGACCAATTTCACCGCGAGGCCTATTGCTCGGTGGAGGTGTTCCTTAGGCAATGGAGGGGAAGTCCAATACCGTTGCTCCAGAGTGAGTGTTAGGTGACGAATAAGTGGTGATAGTGGCATTGGAACAAGGTCCACCGCTAGGTCTGTTGCTCGACAGAGGCGTTCCCTAGACAATGGAGGGGAGGTCCAATACCGTTGCTCCGGAGTGGGTGTTAGGTGATGGATAAGTGGTGATAGTGACATTGGGACAAGGTCCACTGCTAGGTCTGTTGCTCGGTAGAGGCGTTCCCATTAGTGTTGTCGGGCATATCAAGTGCCGAAGGTTACACGGAATGGGCCAACGAGTCCGGGCCAAGTAAGGTTCCACACATGGCGTCATAGCAATGGGCTTTTGTGGATGAATGGTTTCAACGGGGGGCGACACCCGTACAGAATTCTTTAAGAATTTGCTTGGAACTGATGAAAAAATTGTTACTGCTGTTAGACGTCTTTCGGCTTTTCTTGTCGATAAAGTTGACACATGCGCAGTTCTTAATGTCAATCTTCTGAGAGAAAATGGAGTTCATGAATCAGCTATATGTACCTTAATTAAAAATTGGCCGAGAGTTGTTACAACAGATCAAGTTCAATTCAAAGAGATTGTAGAGGAAGTCAAGGAAATGGGAATCAATCCTCTAAAGGGAAGTTTTGTTCTGGCTGTTTCAGTAATTAGGCAAATGAATAAATCCACATGGGAGAGGAAGGTCAACGCTTATAAGAGATGGGGTTTGTATGAGGATGAGATTCTTGTAGCTTTTGCAAAGAACCTCTGCTATTTCTGCATCTGAGGATAAGATTATGAGGGTGATGAATTTTTTGGTCAACAAGATGGGCTTGGAGGCTTCCCTTATTGTCGAACGCCCTTCACTTATTAGTATGAGCTTAGAGAAGCGACTTATTCCAGGGGCTTTGGTGATTCAATTTTTGCAGTCTAAAGGTTTGGTTAAGAAGAATTTTTACTTGCCTACAGTGTTTGAGAATGTGGAGGAGTTGTTTTTGCAGAGGATTGTGTTGCCTAATAAGGAGGAAGCTTCTGAGTTGTTGCAGTTATACAAGGAAAAAATGGATTTTCCAAAATGACTAGTGAACATACGATGATAAATATGAGCCAATGAATGAGATGAAGCAGTTGTGGAGTGCTCATATTGTGTGTAATGTTTCACTTGTTGAGTGAGTTACTTGATCCAATTACACTCTTTGGTATTGAAACTTTCTCCAAATCAGATCCAAAATTGGAACTAGTCCAAATTCCAGACTGTTGGTAAAGGCCTAGTGCTTGTTTCACTGAGCTTGGAGAAGTGAATCATCACAAGGTTTGGTTAGGCTGAATGTTTTTTTTTTTTTCTTATTTGTTGAGCTAGTTATCTTTTTGAGGATCCTGAAAAGTAGTTTCTAGAAAGCTGGGAACTGTAACAATGAATCTTCCTAGCTGTTGAAACTATCTTGATGCTAGGAGAAATTTATAAGAGGGAGAGATCAGTAGATGCAGTGCAGCAGCTATTGTAAAATGTTATTCAATGGAATAGACTTGCATTATGGGTCCTCGATTATGTGGTGTTACTTGATCCCATTGTTTCAAAATTGCTTTATTTCTTGTCCAAGAGTGCTACTAATCATTTTTGTTTTTGACGGGACTGACGAAATAAATACGAACGAGAAAAGCTTCACTGACGAGAAACCACAACAGACGAAGTAATCGGTGAAGACGAGGATAAAATGTGCAAGAGCAGGCGGAAGCGGCAAGAACATTTAGTATCACCAATAATGCCCCAGGCTGGATAAAACAGCTGTACAACCCGTTGGAGACGAATTGAAACCTTGCCATTAATTGGAATGCATTACTTAAAGCGGTATTAAAACCACAATAACTGCTACAACGGCTAGGAGGCCAAAGGAGCATATATAAAGCCTCCAAAAACACCAGTCAGAGGTAAGAAAAAACACCATAACACATCCATTCTTTATCATTATCTGTCTGAGTAAAATTCCCAGAAGCTAACTTAAGCATCGGAGGTGTTTTGGCAAGCACCACACCGGTGATCTCACTAATAGATTTCCCTACCATCATCGTGACTACCAGAACAACGAGAACAGGTTTGGTTCCATCTTGACTCACACTTTCTCGACTGACGAATTCTTGTTTCATCAGTTTGGCGCCGTCTATGAGAAAAATCACATTTCCATATTTATACTTGGAAAAGTGGTTCCCACCAATTTTTGCAGTCAGATAGAATCCAATCAATTATCCCACCTCCTTGACCCAGCAAATCCAGGCCCTTGCGGCTACTGTCAAAGAACTCACCAGGCAGAATCAGGAAATGAAGATACAACTTCAGCAGATTCAGCAGGAAGAAAGTCAATCCAAGGACGGCCCAAAAATGAAGGGGATAGTCACAGAAGGGTCAGTACTCTCAGACCACTCACTCCTGACGGACAAAATTCAGATGTTATAAAAGAAATGAGGAAAGAGATGGACGAGCTACGAAATGCCATCAAAGAAAAAACGGACCGGAGCGTGGATAGGATGATAAGGGCCACAGATTCGCCCTTCACTACAGTGGTCCTCGAGCATCCAGTATCGTCCAAATTTCATCTACCCCAGCTCGAACAGTTTGAGGGGTTGAAGGATCCTCAAGATCACCTTAACACATTCAAAACAACGCTAGGCCTCCAACAGCCCCCTGACGAGATATTATGTCGTTCCTTCCCCACCACTCTCAAAGGAGCGGCTAGGGAATGGTTCGCCAAGCTGCCAACGTCGTCAATAGATAACTTTGAACAGCTGAGCAGCGCCTTCTTGAGGCACTTTATTGGGGGACAACGTCCGAAGAGGCCAGCGGATTATTTACTCACTGTCAGGCAGGGAGAGAAGGAGACATTGAGGTCATATGTAAAACGTTTCACGCGAGAGACTTTGGAAGTGGACGAAGCTGACGATAAAGTGCAGTTGACGGCTTTCAAGGCGGGGTTAAGATCTCGAGACCTCGTGGCATCACTTGCAAAGAATCCCCTAAAGACGATGGCAGAAATGCTCTTAAAAGCGCAAAAATACATGAATGCCGAAGATGCACTCGCAGCCATAGGGGACGCAGTAAGGCCGGGAAGCATCGGAACAAGGGACAACGAACGAAGAGGACAGAAGAGAGAACGACATGATCGTCAAGCCAGTGACGGTAACAGAAGAAAAGATGATAAAGGTCCCCAAACGGTAAGGTTTACCCCTTTAATTATGCCCGTTGACAAGATTTTGTCGCAGATTAAAGATGAGCACCACTTGAAATGGCCGCGGCCATTGCATTCATCGCCCAATGTTCATGAAAAAAGCAAGTACTGCCGATTCCATAAAGATCACAGTCACTACACGGAGGATTGCCGGGATCTCAAAGAGTAAATTGAGGAGCTAATACGGAAAGGGAAGCTGTAGAAGTATGTGAAGATGGGGGGATACAACAGAACAAGGGACGGAAATAAGAACCAGCAAGAATCATCATCAAGAAACGACGATCGTCAAGCCCAACCAGCGCAGAATGTGATCGGGGAGATAGCAACGATCGCAGGAGGGCCCTTTGCTGGAGGATCATTTAGATCCCCCAAGAAGGCATGCCAGAGGCAAGTGAACAGTGTCTACATGGTACCTCCAGTCAAGCAGAGACGGACAAACCAAGATATGTCCTTCAATGAAGCAGATGCTAGAGGGGTGAAGGAACCACACAATGATCCTTTAGTTATAATGTTAACTCTAGAAGGGTTCAACACCAAGAGGATCCTCGTGGACAACGACAGCTCAGCAGACATTATCTACCTCCCCGCTTTCCAGCAATTGAAACTAGATCCAAAAAGGCTGCGCCCTTTTGACTCCCCACTTGTCAGCTTTAGCAGAGATCGGGTATATCCCAAGGGCATGGTGACGTTAACGGTTACAATCGGGACCTACCCGAGGCAGTTAACCCGCCAGCTAGATTTCTTGGTGGTAGACTATCCTTCATCCTATAACGCCATTATTGGGAGGCCAACACTCAATAAATGGAGGGCAGCGACGTCTACTTATTGCCTAAAAGTGAAGTTCCCAACGGAGGAGGGGGTCGGCAAAGTGAAGGGAGATCAAGTCTTAGCCCGAGAATGCTACTAGGCCGTGTTAGCTGCAAGAGAAAATCATACGTGGATGATAGAAGAGAAAGAAGAAAAAGAAGAAGCATTGGAAAAGGTAAAGTTAGCTGACGGGGAAGCAGGCAAGACGACGAAGATAGGAAAGGAGCTAAGTCCTGAGATGAAAACCAAGCTCATCAAATTGCTTAAAGAAAACTTGGATGTCTTCGCATGGAGTCACAAAGACATGCCCGGTATATCCCCAGAAGTTATCTAGCACGAGCTAAGAGTGAACCCAGAAAGGAAGCCCGTCCACCAGAAGCGCAGAACCTTTGACCTAGAGCGTGACCAGGCAGTAACGGACGAAGTTGCTAAACTCTTGGCAGCAGGTTTCATTCGAGAAGTCCACTATCCGAAATGGCTCGCTAACGTCGTCCTAGTGAAGAAGGCAAATAGGACATGGAGAATGTGCGTGGACTTCACAGACTTGAACAAGGCATGCCCGAAGGATAGCTTCCCTTTACCGAGAATAGATCAGCTGGTGGACTCAACAGCTGGAAACAAGTTGCTAACGTTCATGGACGCCTTCTCAGGGTACAACCAGATAAATATGGCTGAAGAAGATGAGGAAAAAACTGCATTTGTCACAAGCCAAGGACTCTACTGCTACAAGGTGATGCCTTTCGGCTTGAAGAATGCAGGAGCCACTTATCAAAGGTTAGTTAACAAGATGTTCAGGAAACAGATTGGCAGAAATATAGAGGTGTACGTTGATGACGTGCTCGTCAAGAGCAAAGAAGAACTTTCTCATCTAGAAGATTTGAAGGAGACGTTTGCCACCCTCAGACAATACCAGATGAAGCTGAATCCAAGCAAGTGCATTTTTGGTGTAGCTTCAGGAAAGTTCCTAGGATTCATGGTGTCCCATAGAGGGATAGAAGCAAATCCGAAGAAGGTGCAAGACATAATCAACATGGAGTCACCCAGAACGGTCAAAGAAGTTCAAAAGCTGACAGGAAGAATCACGGCACTGAATAGGTTCGTCTCTAGAGCAACGGATAAGTGCCAACCCTTCTTTAAAATCCTGAAGAAGGCCTTCGTATGGACTGACGAATGTGAAGAAGCTTTCCAGGAGCTTAAGCGCTACTTGAGTAAACCACCCCTTCTAAGCCCAGCAAAAGAAGGGAAAATTCTACAATTATACTTGGCGATATCAGTCACAGCCGTGAGTGCAGCCCTAATTCGTGAAGAAGACAAAAAGCAGCTCCCAGTCTATTACGTTACGTCAGTCAAGCCCTCCAAGGAGCAGAGTTTAAATATCCAAGGATCGAAAAGATTGTATTCGCATTAATAATGGCCTCACGCAAACTAAGACAATACTTCCAGGCGAATCCAATCTTGGTCATGACTGACCAACCTATCAAAAAGTCCATGAACAAACCTGAAGCAGCCGGAAGAATGGTCCAGTGGGCAATCGAGCTTAGCCAGTTTGACATCGAATACCATCCCAGGACGGCCATCAAGGCACAGGTCCTGGCAGACTTCGTGGCCGAATTCACTTTTGCAAAGGAAGATAACCCTACTAGCGACGACGATTTATGGACGATACAAACCGACGGCTCGTCAGCTCAAAAGAAGGGCAGAGTGGGGGTCGTCATAACTACCCCTGGCGGAGAAATGCTCAAGTATGGAGTCCATTTGCAGTTCCTAGTCACCAACAACGAGGCTCAATATGAAGGAATACTGACGGGCCTGAGGCTTGGAAAAGCCCTTAGAGCCAAGAACTGCTAGTGCAAAGTGATTCAAAACTAGTGACCGAGCAGATAAAAGGAGAGTACGAGGCAAAAGAAGATAGAATGCAGAGATATCTCCGGTTGACGAGGCGTCTTACCCAGGAGTTTGACACGGTCAGATTTGAACAGATCCCTCAGAGCCAGAACACTACAGCAGACTAGGTCTCAAAGATGGCATCGTCAAAAGAGAGGTCATCAGGAAGCGGGCTAGCAATCGAAGTCCAGAAACATCCCACCATTGAAGAAATGTCAACGTTCCAAGTCCAAGGTACAAACAGCTGGATTACTCCTATCATATCTTTTTTGCAGGATGGACACCTCCCTCAGGACGCTGACGAGGCTAAAAAGATCAAGAAAAGAATGGCCAGATTCACCATCTTAAATGACATCTTATACAAGAGAGGCTTCTCTATGCCTTACTTGAAGTGTGTTGATGAAGAGGAAGCCAAATATATCCTGAAGGAAGTCCATGAAGGAATTTGTGGGGACCATGCCAGTCCCAGATCCCTGGTAAGCAAAATCATTCGAACAGGTTATTTCTGGCCAACCATGCAGGTGGACGCAGTTGAACTTGTTAGGAAATGTGACAAGTGTCAAAAGTTCAGGAACGTCCAACGACTTCCAGCAGAGCAACTGACGACCATATCCTCCCCTTGGCCATTCGCACAATGGGGAATTGACATCGTCGGCCCACTACCACTAGGTAAAGGACAGGTAAAATTCTAATTGGTTGCGATTGATTACTTTACCAAGTGGGTAGAAGCAGAAGCAATAGCGACTATCACCGAATCACGGATCCGAAGTTTCGTCTGGAAGAATATAATTTGCAGGTTTGGGATACCAATGACGATCATATCAGATAATGGTTGACAGTTTGACAGCCAAGGCTTCAAAGACTTCTGCTCAGGTTTGGGCATCAAGAACAAATTCTCATCCCCAGGACACTCGCAAGCCAACGGTTAGATAGAGGTGACGAACCGAATGTTGCTGAAGAGCATAAAAGCCAAGTTGGACGATGCGAAGGGTGCTGGGCCAGACTAACTACCTAATGTATTGTGGGCCTACAGAACCACAGCAAGAACCTCGACGGGGGAAACACCTTTTAAGCTCACTTATGGCACTGAAGTTGTAATCCTGGTCGAGGTAGGAGTCACCAGTTTTAGACGCAAAGCATTCCACGAAGGAGATAACGACGATCAACTCCGGGTCAACCTAGACTGCCTGGATGAGGTGAGGGACCAAGCTTCTAACAGAATGACCAAGTACCAGCAAAAGATGGAAGAATATTATAACAAGAGGGTGAAGCTTAAACGACTTGAAATAGGTGACCTCGTCTTACGCAAGGTTAGCAAAGCTACAAGAGATTCTGCACAAGGAACGCTGGGTCCTACATGGGAAGGACCCTACCGAGTCATTCACTACTCCAGACAAGGAAGTTATCATCTGGAAACCATGAACGGGCAGAAACTTCCACGGCCATGGAACATTGAGCATTTGAAGAAGTACCACCAATAAATGTAACCAATGAATGTGTTCAAATTAATAAAGACATTATTCAACTAATGTCTCTGTGTCCACAGGTTTAAAATTAAGAGACCCCCCCCATCTCAAAAAAAAAAAAAAAGACTAAGTAACAAGATTCCGCTTTGACGGATATAAGTTACTGACGAATCAAAGGAGTTGCCAAACTCAACAAACTACTAAGTAACAAGATTCCGCTTTGACGGATGTAAGTTACTGACGAATAAAAGGAGATTATTACACTCAACAAGCAATTAAGTAACAAGATTCCGCCGTGACGGATGTAAGTTACTGACGAAGATAAGCAGGTATCAAAACCCAACCAAAATCTTGTTTCAATAAAAGGCATGCGATAAGCAAGTTACTACTGGCACACACAAATTAAGGAAGCTTACAAATATCTAAGTAACGAGCAAAATCACTAGCGTATCGAGAAGCCAACAGAAGTGCAAATCACGAGAACAGGTAAGTTAACACAAGCTTGAATTTAATCAAAAAACCCCAAAGGCAGATAGGCAAGTTCCATGATAACTAATAACCCATAAACACTGGGCCAAACAAGAGTTTTTGGAAAAAAAGAGGGGCAGGAAAATCAAATTCAACAATCGGCAGGGGGAAGCAGCATCGTCGGGGGCAGTGTCGTTGGCAAGAGCATTTTCAGAAGCATCTGGCTAAGCAGATGAAGATTGGGTAGCCTCGTCGGTGGCCATCTCCTGGTCGATCTCCTCGAGGTCAAGATTTTCCAGGTCTACTCCCGAAGGGTGCTTAGCGAGGTACCTCCTCAAGAGCTCGAACCCTTTGAAGTACCAGCTGAGCAAAACTGTATTATACTCGTCGGTGGTTTGGAAAGCCTCGACAGACCTAGCTGCGATGGTCTTCAATTTTTCCTTGGAAGCTAGGAGCTGCTCATCCTTCTCAAGGGTCAATTGGCGCTCAGCCCTCAGATCATCATTCAGACCCTTCACCTTCTCCTTCAGCTCATTGGCTTCTCCCATAAATTGAATCAACTCCTTCTTCAAGTCAGAGTTCTCTGCTTCCAAAATATCTACCCTCAATTCAAGAGAAGCCATCTTGGCTTCCTGGGTCAGATACTCCGAAGCGATGTGTTGGCTTTCCCCTAATACCTGAAACAAAAACCAATACTGTTAGTACACAAAAATTGAAGAAGAAGCCCGAGATCACCACGCCCGAAGGTCTTACCTAGACAATTTTTTGTACATGGCGACTCACGATGCTATTAAAAGGCGCTCCAGAAAGAGCCTTTAAGTCGTCCGCAGCCACGGCTCCATAGGCCCTCTTAACCGCCAGCCTTTCGTCATCCCAAATAGTGGACGAACGAGAAGCAACCTTATCCTTTTCCTTTTCCAGGCATGGCCTCTTGGAAACAGGAGTAGGGAGTTCCTCGATCGATGTCGAGGGAGAAACTGTCCTCATCACCTCTGCGCCAGAAGTGACAGGAGTGACATGAACAGCTGGGGAAACGGAGGTGCCTTTCCCGGTAACTCGAACCGTCTTCCTCCCCAAACTGGATAAGGGCTCATTTTTCTTTGATCGCATCTTGGCATACAGGTCCTTGTTAAACTTCGTCGTCATCTCTGCACAAAAAAAAAAAAAAAAAATGTGTTAACAAGAACGAGAAAAGGCAATCACAACGCACGAACCTAATACTTACTCTTCTTTTCTTCAATTTCAATATTACGAAGAATGAAAGAAGAAGGTTCTGGCCCCAAACAATAGAAAGCAAGGGTCCTGGGATCCACAAGGTCGTCCTAGTCCTCTACCGTCTGCGCGTAATCAACGGCTTTTCTCACTCTCTCCCTGTACCTGCTCTTTAGTTTTGGTCGCTTCTTAACTGCAGAGAACAAGCAATGAAAGCGTCAGCAATAACAATAATGAGCACGAAAGAACTAAATTGACGGAGATAGATGTTGACGCACCTAAAGTCAGGGTTCCCCACCGACGGCGTAACCTCGAGAGATCACCCCAAGTCTCGCCCGAGGGGGTCTCAAACTCGTCCCCTGACACAAAGAAAAATCTGGACTTCCAGTACCTGAAAGACGAAGGTAACCCCTTGATAATCCTAGTTTTCCTCTCCCAAGGCACTAGTTCATAGTACTCGTACTCCCTGGACGCTTTTAGACGGTACAAATGAACAAGCTCGTCAATCTTGAGCATGTCCCCGTCTAAAGCTGCCATCCATATACCCATACAACTAACCACTATTCTCCAAGAGTTGGGCATAAACTGTCCGGGAGCTATACCAAAATGATCTAACATCTCCATCAGGAAGGGGTGAATGGGAAACCTCAACCCACATATAAAGGCCGCCTCGTAAAGGCAGACCTCCCCCAGGAAGAAGTTACAAGCCCGGTCATTTCCTCCTGGCAGGCGAAGCCTCACCCGCTCCGGAAATTGAAACCTATCCCTAAATTTTCCTAGTGTTTTGGCATCAAGACCACACTCCTCCTTAAGGACGTGAAAAGCCCTAACTTCCCTAAAATTCGAAACAGCGGTGTCTCCTCCTACTGGATCGTCACTAGACGACAGACCTGTCTCAAGCTCACTGGATCTAACTTCAGACATTGCTTTTCGACCTTTATACCAGACAATTGATTGATGGAGCAAAGGCAACAAATCAGCCAGTACAACTCCTAAACAGTCACCCTCAAAGACAAAGCCCTCTAAGTATGGAGAACTATCTATAAAAGCTCCTAAGCGTGCAAACAAGAAAGAAATTGACGGGCAAACTAGCCTAACCTCAGAGCCACTAGCCATGAAAATCTAGGGAAAACACAAACAAAACAGTACGAACTAAAGCCCCCTAAAAAAAAAAAAAAAAATAAAAAAAAAAAAGGAGAAGAAAGGGGGGAAATCAGAAAACTACGAAAGGGGAAAGGAAAAGGCAGAAGTGAAAAAGACGAATACCTTGAAAGAAGCAACGCCGCGGCACAACGCACCGTTCCGAAGAAGAAAATCGCCGGAGGAAGTTTTTTTCTTTTTCTTCGAAGAAAAGACTCAGAGCATCAAAGATTCTTTTGAAAAAAAGGCAAAGAACAAAGAAAGAGATGTTAAAAGCCAAAATAACACAGAAACTGAAGAAAAACAGTGGGATGGGAGCATTAACTTCACCAACTGAAATATGCCACGTGGTCACGATCAGTACAGCGCCACCACTACGCATTTAATGCGACACGAAACTCCAAGAGTCGCCTACCAACTTTTCACCTTCCATGATCGTCGTGACATGTCATGACGACCAAGGAATCCGGCGGCAACTGACGGGACTGACGAAATAAATACGGACGTGAAAAGCTTCACTGACGAGAAACCACAATAGATGAAGTAATCGGTGAAGACGAGGATAAAATGTGCAAGAGTAGGCGGAAGCGGCAGGAACATTTAGTATCACCAATAATGCCCCAGGCTGGATAAAACAGCTGTACAATCCGTTGGAGACGAATTGAAACCTTGCCATTAAACGGAAGGCATTACTTAAAGCGGTATTAAAACCACAATAACTGCTACAACGGCTAGAAGGCCAAAAGAGCATATATAAGGCCTCCAAAAACACCAGTCAGAGGTAAGAAAAAACACCATAACACATCCATTCTTTATCATTATCTGTCTGAGTAAAATTCCCAGAAACTAACTTAAGCATCGGAGGTGTTTTGGCAGGCACTACACCAGTGACCTCACTGATAGATTTCCCTACCATCATCGTGACTACCAGAACGACGAGAACAGGTTTGGTTCTATCTTGACTCACACTTTCTCGACTGACGAATTCTTGATTCATCAGTTTTCATGATTGATGCTTGGTTTAAACTTGAAAGCGTGTCAAACCCTTCATGTATCAACATCATTCTAAAGAGTTGGACCCTTTAATATAGTGTCCGATTGACATCCTCTTATTTTGGCAAGAATATTTTATTAAATCCATTTTTTAGCAACAAATGAACTAGCTTAAAAAAAAATATTAAAATAAACTTTCTGTGTGTGTGTATATATATATATATATATATATCTTTTTCTTTTTTCTTTTTGTTGTTGTTGTTGTTGTTGTTGTTTGGTGAGCTACTCATCCCTTTAAGGATCCCGAAAAGTAGTTTCTATAGAAAGTTGGAAACTGAAGTGAGGTTGCTTCCCGGCTGTTGAAACTATCTTTATGCCAGGGGAAATTTGTAAGAGGTAGAATTCAGTGGATGCAGCAGCTATTGTAAAATGTCTTGCTTCCCCATTTGTGTGGTGTTACTTGATCCCATTGTTTCAGAACTCGCTTTATTTCTTGTCCAAGACTACTAATCATTTTTGTTTGCATGATTGAAGCTTGGGTTAAAACTTAAAACACTGACAAACCCATCATAGATCATACTACATTTATATCATCCTCATGGGAAAACGGTTTATTTCTTGCTCATTTGTTCTGTATTTTTTTTTTTTTTGCTCATTTGTTTTGTATTTACTACAATTGTGCAAGTAATCTTGCGTTAATCTAGTAGAAGTTCAGTGGTCTAAGTAAGGGTTCAGTTCAGCTATCTGTATCACTTCTATGCTAAATGAAAGCTGCTGTGGGGTCTTGCACATGGTGTGGAATCTCCTCAATGAGCCGACCTTTTGTTTAGCTAAATGAAAGCTGATTTTTCCTCCTTTTTAGCATTAATCAAATAAAGAGTTAAGCAACAACATTTGTTTAAAGAATGCTAAATAAAACCTACACATATAGATACAAAGGTCGATCTTGAACATATCTAAGTCATCGGTGTACCAGTTTTGTTAATAAACACACCTTTGTTATTTTTATTATAACCATTTACATTTCAAAATTCTCTTTTTGGCCATTCATATATGATTTTGTAGCTCATTTTGTCATTTGGTGACCCTAGACACTATATAAGTTTTGTTATTTATATTAGAATTATCAATTTAGAACCCTAATACAAGTACACAACTCCCTCATCAACCTTCACGTCTAAACCCCAGAGCCTCTCTGTTTTCTAATATACGTTAGCATGCCAAAACTCAAATCTTCCCGTTGCCGCCGCCACCATGGATCACCACCACTGCATCGATTTCTCTTTGCCTCTCCATCGTCGCTCAATCCAGCCCATCATGTTTTATTTTGAGGTAATTAAAACATGTTTTTTACTCTCTTTAATTTCTATATATTACTTTCTCTCTATCTGCTTCAATTGTTCATGGAATTTTGTTAGTTTGTGGTTGTGGGTTGCTCTGGATTTAACTTTTTTTGTTTTTGTTTTCATGGAATTTTGTTGGTTTGTGGTTGTGGGTTGCTCTGGATTTAACCTTTTTTTTTTTTTCACGTTTTCTTCTTCTTCCTTTGTTGTCAAATCTATGGCAAAGAAGAATCATGGAATTTTTGTAATTAGATTCTTTTTCCCTTTTTTTTGTATGCAATTTTTATTGGATTTTTGATTTCTTGGGATTCTTCTATTTGGTTTTAATTCTGGGTTTGTTTTAGTTGATATTTAGTGTTTTTCTCATCTTTATTTTACATTGGTTTGGATTTTCTTTTTCCCTTTTTTTGGTTATGCAATTTTTATTGGATTTTTGTTTCCTGGTATTCTTCTGTTTGATTTCAATTTTGGGTTTGTTTTGGTTTGATATATAGTGTTACTGTCATCTTCATTTACATTGGTTTTCCCTTTTTATAAATTATTATAATCTCTAGGTCTTATTATATGATAGCCTATGCAATGTTATGTTGGGGCTGCCACTATTTTGGTTTCCATGGGAATTTTTTTTTGAAGGTTGGGGTTGATATAATTTAGGTGGAGTTATTTCGGTGGTTAGATTTATCAAAAAAAGAAATGTGATAATACGGATTTATCACATTTCTTTTTTTGATATATAGTGGAATTTCTTGCATCCTTTTGGCATTTTTACTATAGTGTTACTCCAAAAAATTTTAAATCAGATTTTTTTTATTATTAAAAGTTGTGCTATTACCCCAATCCATTAAAAATCACTACTCATATTTTAGTTTTGAAGTTGTAATATCTATTGGATAATATAGTATTTTGCGTTTAAATGCATTAATATTGTTCTTTTTTTAAAACAAAAAAATTGTCATATTTGAATGATATCTTGAATAATCACTAACTATATATGGTATATTATTAATGTCATCTCTTATTTATAAGAATTTCATTTAATTATATAAGTTATTCCAACTAAAATAAAATGAAATGAAGATTTGAAATAATATTTTAAACTACTATAAATAAATATTCGATATAAACTATAATTAATAAAATTTTCTTTTTAAAATTTTATTTTCAATAGTTTTCTCATGCATCGTACGGGTTAGCGACTAGTTTTTATTATAACCATTTACATTCAATGTACCAGTTTTGTTAATAAACACACCTTTGTTATTTTTATTATAACCATTTACATTTCAAATTTCTCTTTTTGGCCATTCATATATGATTTTGTAGCACATTTTGTCATTTGGTGACCCAAGACACTATATAAGTTATCTTAAAGTCTTAATTGATAATACTTACATGACACTTAATAGTTAAAATACTATCAGAAATAGACTTAAATGGGTGATATATCTTAATGACATTTATTTGTCATTTGACATTTAAATTAAAAGGGAAAAGTTAACGGATACTTTAAGGGTATTGATTTAAAAAATGCTAGTCGCTAACTCGTGCTATGCACGAGAACCTATCTATTAGTGAGGTAAACTAAAATAATTTTATGAAATCTTAAATTGATTAAGGAACTACACCATTTCATAATTTGTTCTAGTATGACTTCAACTTGTGTTACAACATGATAAACAAGCTTGAACGAGCAATGGCTTACAAAAAAAGCCACGTTTAGAATAATATTAATATAGGATTTATTCAAGTTTTTTTTTTTTTATCAACGTTTGAGTTTGAGTTTAAGTTAGACTTGTTAGAGAAATAAAGTTTTACTCTTTGTTAAGTTTGAACTAAACAAAAATAATTTTATTTTTAAAAATGATAAAAAAAAATGATGAGTTTGAGTTTAAATTGGATTTGTTAGAGAGATAGAGTTTCACTCTTTGTTAAGTTTGGACTAAAAGAAAATAATTTTATTTAAATAAAATTAATAAAATGATATGTTTATTTAAATATTGTGCTGACGTGAAAAATTGTGGGAGCTTCAAAAGAGAGAGAGTTTCACTTCTTGTCAAGTTTGGACTAAATAAAAATAATTTTATTTAAATATTGTGCTGACGTGAAAAATTGCAGAAGCTTTAGAGACTTCAGTTTTATATATATATGTGTGTGTGTGTGTGTGTGTGTGTAAGGACACAACTTGCACCCAAACTCGGCCATGTGAAGAGAATAGGCTCAAAAAACCCAATACAATGAAATTTATAGAGAGTGGGATTAAAACCTAGGTTCCATAGATATTGGATAACACAAATGATGGGCTTGATCCCCAGCTCACATGCAACAAGATGTTTATGTATTAGAAATTCTCCTTAGACGTATGCCGAGGACGATTTGTCTTACTGTTCTTTGTTATAAAAATGGATTTCACTTGAATGTAATGTGTACAGTGTTTTTCTCTCTCTTTCTCAATCCCCCTTTCTGATGTCTTTCTCTTCCTTTTATATCATCCTTTCTCTTGCCTCCAACTTCCACGTATGGCTCGGATCACCCCTTTAGATACTTGTCTCATCACCCTATCCTTGAAATCTTTAGAGGCAACTGTAAAGCTAAATTTTGATGCTCAGGCATCACTTCTCCATTAATGTGGCCAGAGAAGTAGTTATGGTACATTTATTGCGGTGGTAGTGGTAACAGCTTTATCTTAGACATTTTCACCACCTTTCCTCTTATCTTCCATGTCTGCCAAGCATACCTTTACCTACAGGATCTTATAGAATATTGTCCGTGGAGGTTAATCAACCCTTCCCCCACCTCAGCTTACGAAAGCCGAGGACAAACTCTACCTCGGATCACCTCCCTGGATATCTTTGATCGGATACCAACTCTTTACTTATAAATATTGCTTCGTGGTTTGACATCATTATATCCTCGGACCATTCAATGTTCTCAGATTAAGGCCTTTAGCCCAACAAATACTTTCGGGCCAACTCAATGCGCTTCCAAGGCCCATTACCCCTACAATATAAATATATATATATATATATATATATTAGAAATTTTTTATCGAAAAGAAAAAAAAAATGATGACTTTCTATATTTTTGTGAAAGTTATGTCAAAACTTTCTAAAAATGGTTATTAGATCCCAAATAAAATTTCATAAAAAAATGATAAGAGGGCCAATATAAAAATAAGGGCAAATTACAACTTTTCAATTTCTAGTTTGGCCGAAATTTAAGTTGCCTACTTGTGATTTAAAATTTGACATTTTACCCACCTGAGATTAGCTCAGTTAGATTTCATTAACCCAACTCTGTTAAAAACAAAGATTAATATATAATTTTACTTCACGTTTATAGTTCTCATCTCCAAAAACACAAAAAACATACAAATACAAGATTAAATAAAATAAAAAAGAATCTAGTAGAGCACTTTTATTTCTAATAAGATCAAAAAATTATCATGAAATTTTAAATCACAAGTAAGTAACTTAAATATCAATCAAACTTCAGATGGATAAAGGGTAAAACTTTAAACCACATGTAGCAATATAAATTTCAACCAAAATATAGGTTGGTAATTTATAATTTATTCAAAAATAAAATATAAAATGTCAAGGTACTTTTAGGGGTGATTCTAGCCAATTAGCCACGATTTAGCAACAATATAGTTAGTAGGCACCAGAATGAAACTATATACCATACTAACATCTCGACTGTTAGAGAGTCGATTTTAGCTGAAGAAATCAAGTATCAACTGCTTTGGTATGTGGAGATTTTCCACGTGGCAGCCACTTGGAAATCGAGTTTCTAAGACTCGATTTCCTTGTCAAAAAAAAAAAAAAAAAAATTTGAAAGGAAGAAGATGGACAGAAATGGGAGATAGAAATGGTGAAGATTGAAGCTCCACAGCCACAACGACACACCAGCCGCCGATCTACTGCTCACCTCCCACAGCAACCGTCCAACCCAAATTCAACCCACCATGGCAAACCTCCACAACAGCAAACCCACCGCGCCGATCTACTGCACCAACCGCCCCAGACCCACCGCGCCGATCTACTGCACCAACCACAGCCACGATCTACTGCACCAACCACCGCGACCCACCACGCCCCACCACGCCCCAGACCCACCACGCCCCAGACAGGCCCACCGCGACCCACTACGACCCACCGCGCCCCAGACCCACCGCGCCCCAGACCCACCGCGACCCACTCCGACTCACCCCTTAACCACTAGATCGGTGCAGACCCAGACCGAAACCCACAGTTCTGCTTCTTCACCGAACCACCGATTTCATCCAAGCCCACTTCCTCTAAGCAAAACTCCACTTCCTCTAATCCAACCCAACCACCGATTTCATCCGAGCCCAGCCAGCAAACCCAGATTTAAAAAAAAAAAAAAAATGGATTGCAAATCGGTGAGAGCGAAGAGAGAGGGAGAACGGAGAAAAGGAAAGAAAAAAACACAGAGAGAGCAGGCAGGAAGAAAGACTTGTGAAAAATTTTATTTGAGAGGGTTGCTTATAAATCGAGTCTTAAAGACTCGATTTCCAAGCATTTGCCGCGTGAAAAAAAATACCACATCAGACGGATTAAACTCTGTAAATCGACCTTTAAAGAGTCGATTTGTAGGCCTAAAATCGACTCTCTGAGAGTCGAGATGTTAGTATGGTATATAGTTTCATTTTGGTGCCTACTAACTATATTGTTGCGAAATCATAGCTAATTGCCTAGAATCACCTACTTTTAGGTGTCAAAGTGTCACCCATAAAAACCAAAACAGTGCAGTTGGGCAGAAAGGAGGGGGAAAGAGATCCCAAACGCAGTGCACAGCTTGTGGCCTTGGGGGTTTCGGAATCTTGCTCATTGTTTCGGAATCTTGCTCATTCACTCACAGGCCACAGCGGAGGTTTTCTTCTGAAACGAACTCATACAGTAGGTGAGTTTTTCTTCCAGTACTACATGTTGAATCTATAAAACAATTCACCATGGGATTTATTGTACCCTTAGAGCCCCCAGAAATTATAAAACGCTCCCATTGTTAACATTAAGATACATTTCAAACACTTCAAATCAACCCTCATTCACAGTCTCATGCCTCATAAACACATGTGGGTTCTCACGGGAAGGTGCTATATCAGCCTCCAAAAGTGTTAACTTTGAAACCCCAGATAAAGCAGACTTGGTCATTAGCTTTTTCAAGCACTATGGTTTCTCACAAACCCAAATTTCAAGCATCATCAGAAGATACCCTCCACTGCTGCTATCAAATCCTCAAAAGACCATTTTGCCCAAATTGGAGTTTTTCCAATCCAAAGGCTTTACAAGCTCGGACATTGTTATGATCTTAAATAGAAATCCAAAATTATTGAAACGAAGCTTGAAAAACCAAATAATCCCTTCTTTTGACTTCTTTAAGAATTTGCTTGGAACGGATGAAAAAACTGTCATTGCTGTTAGACGTTTCTCGGGTATTCTTGTCGAAAAAGTTGACACTGTTGTAGTTACTAATGTCAATCTTCTGAGAGAAAACGGAGTTCGTGAATCAGGTATATGTACCTTAATTACAAATTGGCCGAGAGTCATTACAACAAAACAAGTTCGATTCAAAGAGATTGTAGAGGAAGTCAAGGAAATGGGAATCAATCCTCTGAGGAGAAGTTTTGTTCGGGCTGTTTTAGCAATTAGGGGAATGAATAAATCCACATGGGATAGGAAGGTCAACACTTATAAGAGATGGGGTTTGTCTGAGGATGAGATTCTTGTAGCTTTTGCAAAGAACCCCTGCTGTTTCCGAGCATCTGAGGATAAGATAATGAGAGTGATGGATTTTTTGGTCAACAAGATGGGTTTGGAGGCTTCCGTTATTGTCCAATGCCCTACACTTATTAGTTTGAGTTTGGAGAAGCGACTTATTCCAAGGGCTTCGGTGATTCAATTTTTGCAGTCTAAAGGATTGGTTAGGAAGAATTTTTTCTTGGCTACGGCGTTTCAGTATGTGGAGAAGTTGTTTCTGCAGAGGTTCGTGTTGCCTAATAAGGAGGAAGCTTCTGAGTTGTTCCAGTTATACAAGGAAAAAATAGATTTTCCAGGATGACTAGTGAGTGCATGATGATAAATATGAGCCAACGAATGAGATGAAGCAGTTGTGGAGTGCTCATATTGTGTGTAATGTTTCACTTGTTGAGTAAGTTACCTGATCCAATTACACTCTTTGGTATTGAAACTTTCTCCAAATCAGATCCAAAATTGGAACTGGTCCAAATTCCAAACTGTTGGTATAGGCCTAGTGCTTGTTTCACTGATCTTGGAGAAGTGAATCATCACAAGGTTTGGTCAGGCGAATGTTTATTTTTTTCTTATTTGTTGAGCTAGTTATCTTTTTGAGGATCCTGAAAAGTTGTTTCTAGAAAACTGGGAACTGTAACAATGAAGCTTCGTAGCTGTTGAAACTATCTTGATGCTAAGGGAAATTTATAAGAGGGAGAGATCAGTAGATGCAGCAGCTATTGTAAAATGTCATTCAAGGGAACGGAATTGCATTATGGGTCCTCAATTGTGTGGTGTTACTTGATCCCATTGTTTCAAAATTGCCTTATTTCTTGTCCAAGAGTGCTACTAATCATTTTTGTTTTCATGATTGATGCTTGGGTTTAAACTTGAAAGTTTGTCAAACCCTACATGTATCAACATCATGCTAAATCAGTTTATTCTTTCTCAGTTGCTCTATCTTTATTAACTAGGTCTTACTAGAGAAAATAGAGTTGGACCCTTTAATATAGTGTCCGATTGAAATCCTCTTACTTTAGCAAGAATATTTTATTAAATCCATTTTTTAGCAAGAAATGAACTAGCTTCAAAAAGAAAATTTTAAAATAAGCTTTCTGTGTGTGTGTGTATTATATATCTTCTTTTTTTGTTTTTGTTGTTGTTGTTGTTTGGTGAGCTACTCATCCCTTTGGGGATCCTGAAAAGTAGTTTCTATGGAAAGTTAGGAACCGAAGTGAGGTAGCTCCCCGGCTGTTGAAGCTATCTTGATGCTAGGGGAAATTTGTAAGAGGTAGAATTCAGTGGATGCAGCAGCTATTGTAAAATGTCTTGCTCTCCCATTTGTGTGGTGTTACTTGATCCCATTGTTTCAGAACTTGCTTTATTTCTTGTCCAAGACTACTAATCATTTTTGTTTGCATGATTGAAGCTTGGGGTTAAAACTTAAAACACTGACAAACCCATCATAGATCAGACTATATATATATATATATATATATATATCATCCTCATGGGAAAACAGTTTATTTCTTGCTCATTTGTTACTGTATTTTTTTTTTGCTCATTTGTTCTGTATGTACTACAATTGTGCAAGTAATCTTGCGTTAATCTAGTAGAAGCTCAGTGGTCTAAGTGAGATTGGTGTTCAGTTCAGCTATCTGTAATTCTGTATCCCTTCTATGCTAAATGAAAGCTGCTGTGGGGTCTTGCACATGGTGTGGAATCTCCTCAATGAGCCGACCTTTTGTTTAGCTAAATGAAAACTGATTTTTCCTCCTTTTTATCATCAATCAAATAGAAAGTTAAGCAACAACATTTGTTTAAAGAATGCTAAATTAAACTTACACATATAGATACAGGGGTCGATCTTGAACATGTCTAAGTCATCAGCGTACCAGTTTTGTTAATAAACACACACCTTTGTTGTTAATAAACGTACACCTTTGTTAATTTTATTATAACCATTTACATTTCAAAATTCTCAATTTGCCATTCATATTTGATTTTGTAGCTCATTTTCATTAGTCATTTGGTGACCCTTGATGCTATATAAGTTGTGTTTCTAAATGGATGACATTAATTTGGCAATAATGTCTCCAAATAAAGTGAAGAACCAGCTCTGGCGTGCCTGCAAAAATTCCTTGCCCACAAAACTCAATTTATGTCAACGAATAGTCATCAATAATCCTCTATGTGACCGGTGTAAAACAGCCTTAGAAACAACATTACACGCGTTGTGGGAGTGTCTAGTTTTGGATGAAGTCTGGCCTGACGTTACTCTGTAGGATTGCAAAAGAGGGACTATGTTTGCTGACTTTAACGAGCTAATTTTTTGGATTCTGCAGAAGAAGAAAAACCCGGAGCTATTTGCAATGATTACTTGATCGATTTGGAACCAAAGGAACCAAGTTCGAGTCCAACAACCTCACTGCAATCTCGACCAACTTGCCCAGTTAGCTAAGGATTGGCAAGATGAATTTATGGCTGTCCAAACTCCACTGAAACCTGGGATAGCTTGGCAGCGTGTGCAATGGCAACCCCCCTCACCTGATTGGCTCAAGATTAATTTTGATGGAGCCTTATTCACTACAGAGAACAAATTTGGTATTGGAGTGGTAATCCGAAACTGTCAAGGACTCATTCTCACCTCTCTTTCTCAGCTGATCCCCCAAGCCTACACAGCAGCGGAAGTGGAAGCTCTTGCTGCAGTAAGGGCTTTACAGTTTGCGCGGGAGCTGGAAATCTCTAAGGCAGTCTTGGAAGGGGATTCAGAGATGATAATTAATGCTCTCAAGGATGATGGTTCTTCTTTGACAACACGCGACTTGATTCTTCAGGATGCAAATTTTATTTCGACTTTTGTTACTCAATTACGTTACTCTCACTTTAGGAGGGGAGGGAAGGGAATAGGGTTGCTTACAATTTAAATAGGTATTCTAGGAATGTCTCGGATTTTGTCACGTGGATGGAGGATACTTCACCACATATCTACAATGTAGCTTAAGCGGATTTCACCAACTTTGATTAATAAAATTACTATCTTCTTCTGCCAAAAAAAAAAAAAGCTATAATAGTTGAATTGTTAATAGACTTGAATTTATATAATTGACATATCTTAAAGTCTTAATTGATAACACTGATATGGCACTAAAATACTATCAAAAATAGACTTTAAATGAGTGGTATATTTTAATGACATTTATTTGTCATTTGATATTTAAATTAAATGGGAAAAGTTAATAAATACTTCAAGAGAATTGGTTAAAAATATTAGAAATTTTTTATGGAAAGAAAAAAATAATTGATGACTTTTTATATTTTTCATGAAAATTGTGCCAAAAATTTTCTAAAATGAATTATTAAACGTCGAATATAAAATTTCATAAAAATAATAAAAAAATAAGAGGGCCAATATAAAATAAAATACGAAATATTAAACATAAAAACCAACCTCAAACCTTGAAAATTATTTTTCAGTCAAAGAACCAAAAAATACACTAAAAATTTGTTTTTGAAAGTACGGAAGAAATCAAAACGGTGCAGTTGGGCATAAAGGACGGAGAAAGAGATCCCAAACGCAGTGCACAGCTTTTGGCCTTCGGGTTTTCGGAACCCTGCTCGTTCACTCACAGGCCACAGCGGAGGTTTTCTTCTGAAACAAACTCATACAGTAGGTGAGTTTTTCTTCCAGTACTGCTTATATAACATGTTGAATTTTCTCTATAAACCAATCCACCATGGGAGTTATTGTACCCTTAGAGCCCCCCAGAAATTATACACTGCTAAAACCCTCCCATTGTTAACATTAAGATACATTTCAAACACTTCAAATCAACACTCGTTCACAATACCTCATAAACACACTGTGGGTAATTCACCAAATTTTTTTGTCCCATTGTTAACATTAAGATACATTTCAAACACTTCAAATCAACACTCGTTCACAGTCTCATACCTCATAAACACATGTGGGTTCTCACGGGAAGGTGCTATATCAGCCTCCAAAAGTGTTAGCTTTGAAACCCCAGATAAAGCAGACTTGGTCATTAGCTTTTTCAAGCTCCATGGTTTCTCACAAACCCAAATCTCAAGCATCATCAGAAGACACCCTACGCTGCTGTTATCAAATCCTCATAAGACCCTTTTGCCCAAATTGGAGTTTTTCCAATCCAAAGGCTTTACAAGCTCTGACATTGTTATGACCTTAACTAGAAATCCACACTTACTGAAACGAAGCTTGAAAAACCAAATAATCCCTTCTTTTGATTTCTTTAAGAATTTGCTTGGAACTGATGAAAAAACTGTTATTGCTGTTAGACGTTTTTCGGCTATTCTTGTCAATAAAGTTGACACTTATGCAGTTCCTAATGTCAATCTTCTGAGAGAAAATGGAGTTCATATATCAGCTATATGTACCTTAATTAAAAATTGGCCGAGAGTTATTACGGCAGATCAAGTTCGATTCAAAGAGATTGTAGAGGAAGTCAAGGAAATGGGAATCAATCCTCTGAGGGCAAGTTTTGTTGATGCTGTTTCAGTTATTATTAAAATGAATAAATCCACATGGGAGAGGAAGGCAACGCTTATAAGAGATGGGGTTTATATGAGGATGAGATTCTTGCAGCTTTTGCAAAGAACCCCTGCTGTTTCCGGGCATCTGAGGATAAGATTATGAGGGTGATGGATTTTTTGGTCAACAAGATGGGTTTGGAGGCTTCCCTTATTGTCAAACGCCCTACTCTTATTAGTTTGAGCTTGGAGAAGCGGCTTATTCCAAGGGCTTTTGCGATTCAATTTTTGCAGTCTAAAGGTTTGGTTAAGAAGAATTTTTACTTGCCTACTGCGTTTAAGTATGCGGAGGAGTTGTTTCTGCAGAGGTTTGTTTTGCCTAATAAGGAGGAAGCTTCTGAGTTGTTGCAGTTATACAAGGAAAAAATGGATTTTCCAGAATGACTAGTGAACACATGATGATAAATATGAGTCAACGAATGAGATGAAGCAGTTGTGGAGTGCTCATATTTTGTGTAAAGTTTCACTTGTTGAATGAGTTACTTGATCCAATTACACTCTTTGGTATTGAAACTTTCTCCAAATCAGATCCAAAATTGGAACTGGTCCAAATTCCAAACGGTGGGTAAGGCCTAGTGCTTGTTTCACTGAGCTTGGAGAAGTGAATCATCACAAGGTTTGGTTAGGCTGAATGTTTTTTTTTTTCTTATTTGTTGAGCTAGTTATCTTTTTGAGGTTCCTGAAAAGTAGTTTATAGAAAGCTGGGAACTGTAACAATGAAGCTTCCTAGCTGTTGAAACTATCTTGATGCTAGGGGAAATTTATAAGAGGAAGAGATCAGTAGATGCAGCAGCTATTGTAAAATGTTATACAATGGAACAGAATTGCATTATGTGCCCTCGATTTTGTGGTGTTAATTGATCCCATTGTTTCAAAATTGCTTTATTTCTTGTCCAAGAGTGCTACTAATCATTTTTGTTTTCATCATTGATGCTTGGGTTTAAACTTGAAAGTGTGTCAAACCCTTCATGTATCAACATCATGCTAAAACAGTTTATTTTTTCTCAGTTGCTCTATCTTTAATAACTAGTCTTTACTAGTGAAAATAGAGTTGGACCCTTTAATATAGTGTGATCCGATTGACATCCTCTTATTTTTGCAAGAATATTTGATTAAATCCATTTTTTAGCAAAGAACTAGCTTAAGAAAAAGAAGAAATTAAAATAAGCTTTCGTTTGTGTGTGTGTGTGTATGTATATATATATATATATATATTTTTTTTTTTTGGTCTCACCTATCAAAAAAATCAGCTACTGGAAAATACTGCCAAACTCACCAATGGTCATGCTGTTAAGCGTTTAACCAATGGTATTTTTATTTGTTTACTAAATAGGTGTCAGAAATTCTAAAACTCTTAGTGTTTGTAAGTAATGTATTGAGAGTATTTTTTGATGGGTTAAGCTCTTACTGTTTATATATTACGCTGTCTATTAGTTGGAGTACTTTTTTTTTTTTTTCTTGATTGGGTTCTGAATATTGAATGTGCTATCTTGACTATAGATAATGGATTCTACCCAAAGCTCTGTATTGGAAAATGAATTGAGTGTTGTCATAGTTGATCAACAAGAGGAGGATCAAGTAGAACCTATTCAGGGAAGTCCAAGCAGATCAAACACTCCTAGTCGACATGACAAGCAAAATGTAGAAGTACCAAAAGTTGGCATGAAGTTTGATTGTGATGATAGCGCTTATAAATTTTACAAAGAATATGCTCAACAAATTGGCTTTAGTGTAAGGAAACAATTTGTAAAGCGAACAAAGACGGGACAACTTAAAAGGAGAACATTTTGTTGCTCAAAAGAGGGTGAGCGAAGTGTTGACAAACGCCAAGAACAAGTATCTTTTCGCCGCTTAGTTTCACGAGTGGGTTGTTTAGCAGAAATGACTTGTCAACTCCAAAAGGATGGTATGTTAGAAGTTGTTTCTTTTCATGAACAACATAATCACGAGCTTGCTTTTTTGCTAATAAAGCATATGTCAAGATCAAAGAGAGAAATTGCACCTGCTCAAAAAGTTATTGCAGATGATGTAAAGAGGCCTGGAATATCAATAACACAAGCTATTGATTCATTGAGCGTGCAAGCAGGGGGTGGTGAAAATCTTGAGTTTATGAATGTTGACTATAAGAATTCTGTACATAATGAGAGGGGGACGGCTTTGAAGAAAGGAGATGGTCTTGCCATGATGGAATACTTTTGTAAGATGCAATTAGAAGATCCATCTTTTTTTTATTCAATACAACTTGATGATGATAATCAAATCATGAACATTTTTGGGCTAATGCCAGATCAATAGTTGATTATGGACATTTTAGAGATGTTATATGTTTTGACACAACTTCTTGGACAAATACATACAATCGACACTTTGCTCCATTTGTTGGGGTTAATTATCACAAACAAACAATTATCTTTGGTGCAAATTTACTTTATAGTGAATAGAGTCATTTGAATGGTTGTTTGAAACTTTTTGAGTGCAATGTCATGGAAGCAACCAAGAACCGTACTTATAGATCAGTCTGTTGCAATGGCTAAAGCAATAGCTGAGGTATTTCTTGAATTGAATCATTGTTTATGTGTATGGCATATTTATCAAGAGGCCACTATGCATCTGAGTCATGTATTTGATTCATTTCAAGAATTTGCAAATGATTTTAGTGATTGTGTGTATGGTTATGAAGATGAAGATGAAGTTGAATGGCTCGTTGCATGGAATAATATGCTTGAGAAATATGCTCTTGTTGATAATAAATGGTTAGGTGGGATATTTGATGTGAAGGAGAAATGGGCTATGGTATATGGTTGGCATATGTTCACTGCTGATATGAAAAGCACCCAATGCAGTGAGTCGATGAACAATGCGTTGAAGAAATACTTGAATGTTAAACTTGATTTTGTGCGTTTTTCAGAACAATACTCTAGAGTTTTGGTTGATAAGCAACATCAAGAACTACAAGCAAAGTTCAAAATTAGGCAAACAAAACCTATTTTACGAGCTGTAGAGTTTTACACCCCAGAAATATTCCCAATGTTTCAAGATGAATATTTGAAGATTTGAAGATGGGGGATTGTAAAAGTTACCAAGTTAATAAATTTGATACTATTAGAGAATACAAAGTCACACATAGGGAGAGAACTCAAGAGCACCTAGTTAAATATGAAGCCTCAACGACTATTGTGGAAGGCAATTGCATGGAGTTCAATTTCATAGGAATTCTATGCATCCATGCTTTGAAAGTTCTTGACAAGAAAAATATTAGGAGACTTCCAGCCTATTATATATTGAAAAGGCGGACAAAAGATGCAAAGGTTAGTTCTATCAAGGACTATCGTGGCTTTTATATTAAAGGTAATACTCAAGAATCGATAGGAAAGCGCTACTCTCATTTGAGTCATAAATTTCATGAAATTTCCACACTTGTAGCAGAGAGTGAGATGATGTATGAACATACCAAAAGGTGTTTTGAAAATTTATTGAAAGATTTGCAAGAGATGAGAAAGAAATGTTATTCCGATAGTATGGAAGATCGTGTAGAGGTCCATGGTGAAGCTATTCATGCAGATGTATTACAAGGTAATAGTGGATTTGACTCCCATAAGGATATAACTTCTCAAGATTATGTTGTTGGACACTACTTTAAAGATTTATATGGTTTAAATCAGGTATACATATTCCTTATGTTTTTTGTTACAACCTAAGCGTTAGTCCCCTCCTCCCCCTCTCCATACATAAACATGTTTGGTGGCATATTTGTAGGTTTCATAACCTCCTGATATTCTCCAAGAAGAGCACCATATTGGCAACATCTCTAAGTAGGTTGGATTTAGAAACCAACTTTTTTGGATGGAGATTGGAGACAACAACGGGTGGAGTTAAGAGTACAAGTTTAATCGACAGAAATTGGAGACTATTTTTGACTGTCAACTGTTAAGTAAGTTGTTAAACTTACTTCTTCTTCTTCTTCTTTTTGTGTTTGTGTGTGTGACTATTTAATTCAGATTTGCAATTGCTTTGACAAAATGTTGCATGTGATGTGACAAGACACAAGTTTTTGGTAGCTAGATGATCATAAAGGGCCTTTACTACACTTGGCACAAATGATCATTTACCACCCTTTTTTTGTTTTGTCACAAAAGCTGCTAATGGTTTTGTTCTTGGCCAATACAATTGTAGTGGTTGTAATATAGATTTGAACAAGATTTTCTTTTTCTTTTTTTGGGGGCAAAAAGCTATAATATTTATGAATAAATTTTATTTTATGCTTGCCAAACTGAGATAATATCCTGTCCTCATTTGCCAAAGTCACAGAAACAATAATGCCCCTACTTAGCTCATTGAAACTCTCTTTGCAACTCAAGGGTGTGTTTGAATTTGTATCAATGGTCTTAGATTAGAGACAAACACCTTGAATCCTCAAGGTGGTTCATTTCCCTTGGCTTAACATAGGTTGAGCCTTAAAGCTAGCCTCTACCAATAATTTTATTTTACTCAACAGCTCTTGCTAAGCATATTTTTCTAAGGGCTAAAACTTACAAGTGAGATGTAATAACTTTCACTTCGACAATATAAAAATTGTAAAAGCCCAACTTGTGCCAAAAGTGAAGACAAGTTGTAATAATTCCATCTAAATGAATCCTATAACGGAAATGTTGGTAAACTTGAAGTTATACTTTTCATATTTTAAATTGATAATTGTAAACGAAAATATCTTTAAAGGTGTGCATAGAAGGTTATAATCAAGAAGTATCTATTACATGGCAAACAAAATCGCTAACTGCTATCAAGGAGTTTTAAATTTTAAGTTTTTCCTTCAATTCTTTTTGTTTAGATCGATGAAGAATAAATAGAAAACACCCCAAGACAGGAAAACCTCATAGCTTCTGAAGGAGAAGGAGAAATGAAAAATAAAATAGAAACTAAACCATTCCACAGATCTGAAGGTCCTTCCAACAATCTACTAGACAACTACCATTCCTATGGCAATATTTTTCCACCTTTTGATTAACATTAGTTCCATTGCTACACAATGGAAATTCTTTTAGCTGGAAGCCTATCCTTAGAAAAATTATTAGTCTGATAGACCAACAAATTTGATAAACAAGTGAGCTAACCACAGCTGAAGCTTCACATTTTACGACTTGTAGGCGCAGATGACTCCCTTTCTGTCCAAGCTCATTTCAAAAATAATTGTGTTGTATTAAATGACCAAGGGCCTTGATCTAGAACCTTCTATGTAGTCTTAGTATAATCGAACACATGCACAATACACCTGTTCCCAGCATGAAACTGAGGACTAGCTCCCCCTTTGCGTCAACAGTCTTCCTAATTTGGCATGAGTATTAATGCATAGGGCTTGGTTCAGAAACATGGACCTCTTTTTGTTCTTCTTTTATGATTTCAACAAACATCCTTGATATCTTTCTGCCATCACTTTCCTTTTGATGACGAAGTTTGCCAAGGCAGTACATGTTTTATGGTCAATGAGCAAATCAACATGGGAAAGGAAGGTTGATGTTTATAAGAAATGGGGTTGGTCTGAGGCTGAGCATGAGATTTCATTGGCATTTAGAAGGCATCTGTGGTGTATGATGGTGTTTAAGACAAGATTATAAGAGTAATGGATTTTCTTGTCAACAAGATGGGCATGAAGTCTTCCCTCATTATGAAATACTCGACACTTGGAAAAGCGATTAATTACTAGGGTTTTGGTTTTTCAAGTTTTGTTATCAAGTGATTTGGTAAAGAAGGATTTTAAAATGTATACATGTTTTGTTTGTTCTGAAAAGACATTTATGCAGAAGTTTGTTATGCCTTATGAGGAAGCTTCTTATCTGTTGAAGCTATAGTAGGGAAAATTGGATTCTTCTAAATGAGAAGAGAATAGCTTGTTGGATCACTTGCTTTAGTTGAGCTCCAAGATTGAAATTAATCATATTTTTTTTATTGATAATGTGAGTTCTCTTTAATTTGTTTAACCATTGAAACTCGAATTCCAAAATGCAATGCATAATCATCTGCTAGGCTATTGTGACATGTTTTAGCTTTATACATGCACATAAGTCAGCAACTAGTTCCATTGTTGAACTTTTGTGACTACAATATGATTTATCTATGGAACTCTTGTCACTGAAATTTGATTTCTTTCATCTTGTTGCCATAAAAAGGGCATCTAACTCTACGTGATCTTTCGATGCATTTGTTACTTGATGGTGTTGCAATGTTGGTGCATGCAATTTTGAGACTCTAATATTGCTAGTTCAAGTTAGTTATACTGATTATATATTGATACCATGGTGAAGTTTCACATATTGTGTGCATTCTAACATACATAACAATATTCTGTTTAGCATGTTTGTGAGCAAATTCTCTCAAAATTTGCAAAACTTTTACATTGTTTTGATTTGCAAAGCTCTTATATGGCGCCTATCTGGAATGCACTGCATGTTCAGATGGCAACAAGAAAGAGAAGCACAAAGTGATGTACATGAAATATATACAATAAAGTACTCACATATCTACATATTTAGCGCTACTTTTATGTTATTTTGTTACTGATTATATAATATCTTTGTGTTGCAGGTAATAAGAGCTTTCCATGAAAAATGAGGCTAAATCAATTGAATTAAGCCAACTTACATCCAGCCAGGCATGAATTCAAGAGAAGACTAAGCCAATTAAATTCAAGTGCAAGTGGAGCAAGGAATCAAAGGAAATTTGCACTAAATCCAAGTCCAATTCGGATTAGGAATCCAGCCTACACAGCAGTAATATTTTTGGCATAACTTTTGGCTCAGATGTCCAATTGAGATGATTCAAGTTGGGCTGGAAATTTAACTTAAAGGGCTACAACTTTGTAGTTTACCAAAAGTCCAAATTCTGACGTTAAATGGACCAAAATCTTCGGTTAAGTGAAGCCTAAAAATCTGGGATTTTCTCCGAACGGAAATAGGACTCCTTTACCTATTTAAAGTCTCTTTAGAAAAAAAAAAAGAAAAAAGCCTAAGGAGGAAAAGGGGGCCGCATAGAAGAACTTGTTTTTGAGGAGTCATTATGAAGAAAAGGATCTGAGGACAAAGGAAAGAGCTTCAAGTTGATCAACCAATTCAGATGAAAGACATAAGTTTTATTTGTTTTCTTTTCAACTTTATTATGAATTAAATTTATTTTCTAGAGCGTTAATGTAGTCTAGCATTGAACACATAATTTATTTTCTGAGTTATTTTATTTTAAATGTTTCCATGATTGAGTGTTTAATTCTTATTCTTAATGCTTACTATTTTCTTTACGAATTATGGTTTGATCAATTGAATTACAATGAGACCGAGAGATGATTTGTTATTTTAGTTCTAGAATTAAACATCATTAGTTGAGCGAAAGTAGAGATGCTTTACCACGATTAGTGTGATTTTTCAAAAAAATTCAAAGTACGTAATGAGTCTTTAATTAATTAAATTCACATAGAGATATGGAATTGTTATTGAAGATATTTTTGATATTATTCGAGAGAAGATATTGAATACTTAAGGAATTTTTAATCATCAACGGGAGATTATTAGAATTTAGTAATTAGGATGAATAAATTGTGTGGGGTTTGTTAGGTGAAATTAACCGCTCTAGATCCATTCTTATCATATATTCACACTTTTAGATTTTTGCATTTTGTTAATCTTTTATTCGTAGATTTATTTTTATTAAATAGTTTACTTTAATTCAGAAGGTAGAACGTTCCATTTATTTTCAATTTTCCAAATAGTAATTGATTTAGTGAATTTCGGTATTCAATAACATAGTTAATCCCTGTGGGTTCGACATTCGTTTTCTAAAAATACTTTACTACTTGTTACGATTCTATGCGCTTGCAGATTATTTTACGCGAACACAAAGTACATGGATTTCTTTTGTTCTACAGAAGAAAATAATTGGAAAAATACTTGCTTTCTAAGCTGTTCATCTTAATGGCTTGAGTCAAATTCATGTCAACCAAGTGGACAAATCCAGCTACCAGCTTTCTTGTAAGTTGGGAGAGGGATTTAATTTGCGTTTACAAGTCACTTAATATATCATAAGGCCTAGTTGGACCATGTTCTGCCATCACATCTTACTTTGACTTTCAATTGGACAGTTGTTATTTTAACTCTCTTAGCAAGTTCTGTGCAGCTAGCAAGTTGGCATTTTGCCCTTTAATTAAATTTCTACTCCATCTTTTATGTACAGCTAAATTTTATTATGAGTGAAAAATTCCACACAATTGAGATCCTTTTAGAACAAAACTTTGTGCTTTTCTTCAAAATGGACTTTTATCAACTCTAACATGCCAAGCATGTAATAGTATGAAATGAACGAGTATGGGAGTCTGGTTGTGGCTAAAAGCCCACAGCTCAGAGAAGAGAGTGATTTTAAGGGCTTTGGTTTTATCCTAATTCTGGTATCAAATGCTTTAGTAATAGAAATTTCAGTACGACTACTATGTTAAAGGATGATGAAGACTTGTTCTTTTTCAAGTTTGTGAACTATTAAATAGGAAGTCTTCCATCTGCAGAATGTATACAGATAAAACTGGATATTACAAAAGTGGGAGCTAGTTAAGAGGGATGTGCATCATGCAGCAATTGCATAATGATTACATAGTGAACCCCAATCTGTTTGCATTTCCTTATTTGTTACTTAAAATCCCTTTGAATTTTTCATCCTCTACTTGTTTTAGTCCAAGTCTGAGTGCAGCTGAGAGAAAGAAGACTTACAGCTGTTAACACAAAATGTAACACAAGTCATTTATAACACAATCCAGAAGTAGTTTAGGTGAAAACAAAACGATGTATTATGAGTTGTTCAGATAAGGATTCGTGCTAATAAATTTATTGTGTACCGAAACAGTGCCATTTGTGCTTGAGCAAGTGATATGTATCCCGCTAGTTGTTTCTAAGAAAAACAAGGTGCTAACTCGTATCCATACAATTATTAAAGAGGAGGAGAGCCTTGGGTGCGGCTGTTATAATTGTGAAATCATGGATCCAAGTGTTTTATGTTGCTCATATTGTGTTAGTTGAACCAATTGTTCTTGGACTTGCTTTAGTCATGTCCAAGGTTGCAATTAATTTAGGCTCATGTTCAAATCCTTCATTTATTTTTTTTAAAAGAAATTACATCCTATTATAATTTATGTGACTGTTTACTTGTTCCCATTGTTCATATTGTGTTGAATGATCCAAGCTGTTGTAATTTTATGTAGTTAGCCTTGTAGAAGCTTAGTGATGCATTGTTTGTTCAATTTCTCTCTCTTTTCTATTTTGTTGGTAACTTACACTAGCATTTGGTGGGTCACAACATCACCTTCGATCTTAATCTTATAAGAGAAGGAGACACCTTTTGAGTAAAAGTAATTGTATCACGCTCCTATTTTGTATGGAATATGCTGTGAGGTCTTATATATCGAGTGCAATCCTTTCTATGAGACAGAATTTTGTTTTCACATGTTTGAGAGTGAACCCTCTTAGAATTGTAACATCTCTTTTGATTTATGGAGCTTCTATACAGTGCTAGTTAGGCCAAATAGTTCTTCCCTAGTATTGCTGCTACTTGGATTGCTCATAATGTGAGGTTCATCCCTTTGTGTGTTCGTATGTCCATGTTATGCTTTTTTTGTTTCTCTTTGCTGGGGTGGTGAGAGGGGGAGAAATGCAGGTAGCTATCTCATTTGATTAAGGGAAATGACTCTTACACACACAAATTTACACGCACATTTTAAACTAAAATCATAAAGTGACTTGAAGTCATAATTTCAGTTTAAAACGCTTGTGTGTAATAAACATAACTCATTGATTAATAACTACACCTAAATCCAATTTGTAAAACCAAAGCACAAACATACATGGTGGTACTATTGAGTCAATTGGTTCATTGAGTCTCAAAAACCTATAACTAGCTTGATGGAAATCAGAAGGAGGGAGCAAAACTCTCTGAATTAGCCCTTGAATAGACAAGATCCACAAGACCTGTGATTGGCCCAACAAATTTTTTACGAAAGGTTTGTTGAAAATTGAAATGATAGACTCAATTCCTAACTCACTACAAGATGGGACACAAATAATCTCGCGCACCTCAAGAGCTGAAGTGGATATCGAGATATTAAGGAATACCAAATATCTAGAAGGGATAGGGTCTAATCTTCTCATTCTTTACCAAAGGTCTATTGAAATCGTAGACAATTGGCCAAAAGTTTTGTACTTCAATTGACATTTTATAGTGTTAGCAATGAAAAATTCAAGATTTAAATTCTTCCTCCCAAATATCAAATTATCAAAAAAATCACATATGTTTGACAAATTGGTAGTATTTGGCATTAGACTAAATCGAGGGAATGTGCAGACTAACCACGTGAGAGGCTTCTATATAGTAAGTTAAGCAGCGCTTGAAAGAAAATTGGAAAATAGCATCTCGAGTTTCTAAAACTCGAGATATATATTTAAACTCGACTCTCCGAGACTTGATTTGCACTGATGACTTGGACGGAAATGGTAAAAAATGCCACATAGATCTCGAGTCTCTTAGACTCGAGTTCTACCGAAGGGAGGAAGACCGATCGAAACTCAGAACGAGAAACCCAGAAACTCATCTGAAAGAGAAATCCAAAATTTCAAAACGAGCCCGAACCGATCAAAACCCAAAACCCAGAACGAGGAAGACCGATCGAAACCCAAAACCCAGAACGAGGAAAACCGATCGAAACCCAAAACCCAGAACGAGGAAGACGAAGCTTGAACCGATCGAAACCCAGAACGAAGATTATGAAGACCGATCGAAACCCAAAACCCAAAACGCGAGGAAGACGAAGCCGAACAGACGCGACGATGAAGAAGGAACACCGACGATGAAGAAGGAACAGACGCGATGAAGAAGGAACAACGATGATGAAGAAGTAGGAAGGTGGAACAGAGGTGACGGTGGAACAGAGGCGACGGTGGAACAAAGGTAACGATGAAGAAGGAATGGAGGCGATGGTGGAACTCGAGTCTTAAAAACTCGAGTTCCACGTGGAATTTTTTTCCCCCTCAGCTTCTATCATTTAGGTTTCGAGTATTGAAGACTCGAGTTCCACATTGAACTCGAGTTTTAAAAAATCGAGATGCTAGTTTTCAATATTATTTTGAAACGTGACAGCTAACTAAATTTTTTTATATTTAATGTTATTTAGAAATAAAATTCGACTAAATCTTATAAGTAGTTTTTGTTTTCTAGCTTTTTTTTTTAATTCTTTTTTCTTTTTTTAAAAGAAAGGGAAATAGTGAGATTCAACCTTTACACATCATAAATGTGCTTGGGATATCATTTGAATCCTAGGAGATGTCTTTACTCTTAGACTAAAAATTATATTATACATTTTTAGTTCTCAAATAATCTTTTATTTTTTATATAATAAAAAAAATAATAACCCAAAATGGTTTAGGCGTATAGCAGAGCAATCTGGTACCGTAACGAAGTATTTCATTGGACAAATAGAAACATGTCCCAAACCATACGTTTTTGGGACAGAGGATATCAAAACGGTGCACTTCGGAGAGAAGAGAGAGAAGTAGAGAACCCTAAACGCAAAGCAAAGCTTTGGCCTTGGCGGTTTGGGAATCTTGCTCATTCACTAACAAGCCACAGCGGAGGTCTTCTTCTGAAACGGACTCTATACAGTAGGTGAGTTTTTCTTCCAGTACCGCTTATATGACATGTTGAATTTTCTCTATAAAGCTATTCACCATGGGAGTTGTTGTAGTGTTGAAACCCACATAGCGTTATTATTATCATCTGGCAGACTAAGATACATTTCAAGCACTTCAACTTCAAATCAACACTCATTCACTGTCTCATACCTCATAAACTCATGTGGGTTCTCACTAGAAGCTGCTCTATCAGCCTCCAAATATGTTAATTTTGAAAACCCACATAAAGCAGACTTGGTCATCAGCTTTTTCAAGCACCATGGTTTCTCACAAACCCAAATCTCAACCATCATCAGAGAACACCCAGGAGTGCTGGTATCAGATCCTCACAAGACCCTTTTGCCCAAATTGGAGTTTTTCCACTCCAAAGGCTTTACAACCTCTGACATTGCTACAGTCTTATCTAGAAATTCACGAATATTGAAACGAAGCTTGAAAAACCGTATAATCCCTTCTTTTGTTTTTTTTAAGAATTTTCTTGGAACTGATGGGAAGACTATTATTGCCGTTAAACGTTTTCCGGGTATTCTCATGGTTAAACACGACACTCATGTGGTTCCTAATATCAATCATCTGCGAGAAAATGGAGTTCCTGAATCAAATATAGGTTCCTCAATTAAAAAATTTCCTAGAATTATTACGACAGGTGCTATTCGATTTAAAGCGATTGTAGAGGAAGTCAAGGAAATGGGATTCAATCCTTTGAGGTTGAGTTTTATTTTGGCTATTTTTGCAATTAGGGGAATGAAAAAATCCACACGGGAGAGGAAAGTCAATGCTTATAAGAGGTGGGGTTTGTCTGAGGAAGAGATTCTTGTAGCATTTGGAAGGAGCCCACATTGTATTATGGCATCTGAGGATAAGATTATGCGGGTGATGGATTTTTTGGTCAACCAAATGGGCTTGGAGGCTTCCCTTATTGTCAAGCGCCCACAACTCCTTACTCTTGGCTTGGAGAAGCGACTTATTCCAAGGGCTTCGGTTATTCAAGTTTTGCAATCGAAAGGTTTGGTTAAGAAATTGTTTTACTTGCCTGCTGTGTTTGAGTATGCAGAGGAGTTGTTTCTGCAGAAGTTTGTGATGCCTTATGAGAAGGAAGCTTCTGAATTGTTGCAGTTATACAAGGAAAGATTGGTTTTTCCAGAATGACTACAGAATAGGATATGTATCAAGTAAGGAGTGATGTGAAGTAGTTATACTGTTATCGCCCACATTAAGGATCAAGTTTCCCTTGTTTTGAGTTATTTTATCCATTAGAATCCGTTAATTTTAATCTTGCATTAGTTCAAGTCCAGAGTGCCACTAATTAAAATTCCAATATCTTGCTAAACCCCAGGTCCTTTTTCACTGTTAGCCTGTGCGTAAAGAATAGAATCATTCCATGGTCTTATGTTATTGAATTTCTGTTATTGAAACTTTTGGTCAAGAGGAGAGAGACTTGTTTGTTTGAGAATCCTGAAAACTTATTCTTGTATAAACTCACAAATTATTTGGAGCAAACTTCTTACCTATTGAATCTATAAAGTGAAATTGGATCTCTAAAGCTAACCAAGCAATTACTTATTTCCATTGCACTCTTTGGTATTGAACTTACTTCAAATCAGGTCCAAGGTTGCAGCTGATCCAATCCAAACTGTTGCCAAGTGCTTGGTGCTTGTTTCACTGAGCTTGGAGTAGAGAACCATCTTTAGGGCGTTTGTTATGCAATTTCTGCCAACGAGAGGTTTGGTTGGGCTCTTTAATTTTTTTTTTTTAATTTTTATTTATTTAAAAGAGCTGATGTATCTTTTTGAGGATCCTGCAAAGTTATTTGTGCAGAGTCGTAAAATGGGTGACGCATGATGGGACGTAAACTTTTTTTCTTTTGTTGGTACACCATATTTTGCAGCACCTTTAGATTCATTGTAATTTGCATTTTACTTGTTTGATAGATTATGGAGAACATTGTTTGTTTATTATATGTTTTAGACTGACCTTTTTGTTCCGAGTTTACCAAGAATTATTTTAGAATCTTCTTGAGGGGAATCAAGTTGTTTATTGAGCAATTGTAGCTCAGTTCAAGAAAATGTTTATTTATTTATTTTCATTTTTTTTAGTATAAGAAACAAGTCAAGCCGAAGAATAAGTTTAATCTCGACTATTAAACAAAAGTAGATTAAAAATTATATTTCTTTTTGAACATGTTCGTAAGTATGAGGCTCAATTTAAATACATATAATATTATTATGTTTATAAGTATTCACGTTTAAAAATATATTAATTTAGGCTTAGTATTAGATTGTGTAAGTTTGTAAATAAAATTCTCATATTATTCATAATTTATCAATAATATAGATAGTTCATTTCATTGTAAAGATTATATATAGTTTTTAACAATACAAGTAGGTGAATCTAATTTTTTAAAATTCTTAAATGGCAATCAATCTATCTAATAATTCAAATAATATGGCTTATTAATTACTATACTTTTGTTATTAATTATTATCATATATTTGTGAAAGAGTAAAAAACTTTAGTAATCAATTTTGTGCAGGAGTGCCATATTTCTAATCAATTTTTTATAATATAAATCTTAGAAAATTGATATCAAAATTTCATAATACTTAAATAATTAATGAACCACTTAAAATAATTAATATGAAAATTATGTTTATTTATCATATTAGTAATCTTTTTAATTACATAGAGTAAATACTACAATATTGGTTATATATATAATATCACTAAAAGAAGTTAAGACATCTAAATGGTTAGGACTAATTTTAGTAAATTCACAAATATTTAAATTTTTTTTTTATGGCTTTTGTGTCAAAATGAGTGTTTGGATTAATGAAAACATAGTTATATAACTTAATTTTTATCACCCAAAACCCAAAATATGTGTGACCCATGCAAGAAATGATTGTTTGGTATAATTTTTGAGTCATGTTCTCATTACTCAAAACTTTTTTTTATTTTTGAGTGATGAAACTAAGAACAAGATTTTGGACTTTCCAAATCATAAATTTTGAGTTTCAGTGGCCAAAGTGTTATTATGGTGTATTAGTGGGGCCCAATGGTAGTGTGTTGTTAGCAAAGTAAATAATTATTTAAATTCTTCTAATATAAATATTTTTTTTGATAAGTCTAATATAAATAATTGAAGTATAACTAATCAACTACATATAATTAATATATATAGTTACTCTATTTGTTAATTCTTAATCAGTTTTTTGTATAGACGGGGATTGAACTCTAAATTTCTTATTCAAATATCAGAAATTTTATTAATTGAGCTAACCGGAACCAACTATTAATGTGTGAACCTAAATAAAGAAATCTAAAAAAATGCACTACATGGTTGAACTTCATGTCCTCTCCTATGAGATTTCTATAATATAATAGATTTAAGGGCAAATTACAACTTACCCACATGTGGTTTGACTGAAATTTAAATTGCCTACCCATAGTTTGAAATTTCACATTTTGCCCACTTGAGGTTTGACCAAAATTTAAGTTGCCTACATGTAGTTTGAAATCTTATGATAAAACTATCCTTTTAGATTATTTTTTATCTTATTTGTTCTTGTACGACCATGCTGATTGCAAGGATGAACCCGCTGAAGTATCTCTTTGAAAAGCCAGCCCTCACGGGCCGTACAGCAAGGTGGCAGATGTTACTCTCAGAGTTCGATATTGTGTATGTCACCCAGAAGCCTTGTATTTTATATATATATATATATATATATATATATATATTTGGTGTTTTTGGAGAAGAGAGACATAAATTACATATTTAGCTCTATTTTTAATAGATGTGAGTTACAAAATTCTAACTGAGCAAACCTCAAGTAGGTAAAGTGTCAAATTTCAAACTACATATAGGTAACTAAAAATTTTCGTGAAACCACTAGTAGGTAAGTTGTAATTTGTCTAGATTTAAAAATAAATAAATAAAGGGTCATGCTAACGAATGCCTTTAAGGCGTTGGTTAATAATCTATTTTAGGAAAGTTTTGACACCATTTTTATGAGAAATGAAAAAAATTATCAAAACTTTAATTGTTTTTTTTTTTCCCATAAAAACTTTTTTTAAATGGATTATTTACCAATGTCTTAAGGGCATTTATTAACATTTTGCATAAATAAACAAACAAAACAAAATAAAAAGACAAAAACTCCCTAGACCAGCAATTTACCCCACTAGGGTTTTGGTTTTTCAAGTTTTTTTATCAAGAGGTTTGGTAAAGAAGGATTTTAAAATGTATACGTGTTTTGTTTGTTTTGAAAAGACATTTATGCAGAAGTTTGTAATGCCTCACGAGGAAGCTTCTGATCTGTTGAAGCTATATAGCAGGGAAACTTGGATTCTTCTAAATGAGAAGAGAATAGCTTGTTGGATTATTTGCTTTAGTTGAGCTCCAAGGTTGAAATTAATCCATATTTTTTTATTGGAAATGTGAGTTCTCTTTAATTTGTTTAACCATTGAAAAATGACTTCCAAAATGCAATGCATAATTATCTGCTGGGCTATTGTGATCTGTTCTTGCTTTATGCATGGGCATAAGTCTACAACTAGTTCCATTGCTGAACTTTTGTAACTAAAATATGATTTATTTGTGGAACTTTTGTCACTGAAATTTGATTTCTTTCATCTTGTTGCCATAAAAAAGGCATCTAGCTCTACCTATCAAAAAAAAAAAAAGGGCATCTAGCTCTACGTGATCTTTCTATGCATTCCAACATGCATAACAATATTTTGTTTAGCATGTTTGTGAGCAAAGTCCCTGAGGATTTGCAGAATTTTTACATTATTTTGATTTGCAAAGCTCTTCTATGGGACCTATCTGGAATGCACTGTATGTTCAGATGGCTACAAGAAAGAGCAGCACAAAGTACGTGGATTTCTTTTGTTCTACAGAAGAATATTATTGGAAAAATACTTGCTTTCTAAGCTGTTCATCTGTAATGGCTTGAGTCAAATTCATGTCAACCAAGTGGACAAATCTAGCTACCAGCTTTCTTGTAAGTTGGGAGAGGGATTTAAATTTGCGTTTACAAATCACTTAATATATCATGAGGCCTAGTTGGACCATGTTCTGTCATCACATCTTACTTTGACTTTCAATTGGACAGTTGTTATTTTAACTCTCTTAGCAGGTTCTGTGCAGCTAGCAAGTTGGCATTTTGCCCTTTAATTAAATTTCAACCCAATCTTTTATATATAGGTAAATTTTATTATGAGTGAAAAATTCTGAACAATTGAGATCCTTTTAGAACAATACTTTGTGTTCTACTTGAAAAAAAGGGACTTGTATCAACTCTGACATGCCAAGCAACCTGTAATAATATGAAATGAACGAGTAGGGGAGTCTATGGTTGTGGCTAAAAGCCCACAGCTCAGAGAAGAGAGTGATTTTAAGGGATTTGGTTTTATCCTAATTATGGTATCAAATTCTTTAGTAATAGAGATTTCAGTATGACTACTATGTTAGAGGGTGATGAAGACCTGTTCTTGTTCAAGTTTGTGAACTATTAAATAGGAAGTCTCCCATCTGCAGAATGTATACAGATAAAACTTGGATATTACAAAAGTGGGAGCTGGTTAAGAGGGATGTGCATCATGCAACAAATGCATAATGATTACACAGTGTACCGCAATCTGTTTGCATTTCCTTATTTGTTACTTAAAATCCCTTTGAATTTTTCATCCTCTACTTGCCTTAGTCCAAGTCTGAGTGCAGCTGAGAGAGAGAAGACTTACAACTGTTAACACGAAGTGTGACACTAGTCATTTATAACACACTCCAGAAGTAGTTTAGGTGAAAACAAAACGGTGTATTGTGAGTTGTTCAGATAAGAATTCGTGCTAATAAATTTACCGTCTACAGAAATAGTGCTATGTGTGCTTGAGCAAGTGATATGTATCCCGCTAGTTGTTTCTAGGAAAAATAAGGCGCTAACTTGTATCAGACAATTATTAAAGGGGAGGAGAGCCTTGGGTGCGGCTGTTATCATTGTTAAATCATGGATCCAAGTGTTTTATGTTGCTCATATTGTGTTAGTTGAACCCATTGTTCTTGGGCTTGCTTTTGTCTTGTCCAAGGTTGCAATTAATTTAGGCTAATGTTCAAATCCTTTATTAAAAAAAAAACAAAAAAATTACACCCTATTATAATTTGTGTGACTGTTTACTTGTTCCCATTGTTCTTATTGTGTTGAATGATCCCAGCTATTGTAATTTTATGTAGTTACTCTTGTAGAAGCTTAGTGATGTATTGTTTGTTCAATTTGTCTCTCTTTTCTATTTTGTTGGTAACGTACACTAGCATTTGGTGGATCACATCACCTTCCATCTTAATCTTATAAGAGAAGGAGATACTGTTTGAGTAAAAGTAATTGTATCATGCTCCTATTTTGTATGGAATATGCTGTGAGGTCTTGTATATGGAGTGCAATCCTTTTATAAGACAGAATTTTGTTTGCTCATGTTTGTGAGTGAACCCCCTTAGAATTGTAACATCTCCTTTGATTTATGGAGCTTCTATACGGTGCTAGTTGGGCCAAGTAGTTCTTCCCTAATATTGCTGCTATTTGGATTGCTCATAATGTGAGGTTCATCCCTTTGTGTGTACGGATGTCCATGTTATGCTTTTTTTGTTTCTCTTTGCTGGGGTGGTGAGAGGGGGAGAAATGTAGGTAACTATCTCATTTGATTAAGGGAAATGACTCTTACACACAAACTTACATGAACATTTTAAACTGAAATCGTAAAGTGACTTGAAGTCATAATTTCAATTTAAAACGCTTGTGTGTAATAAACATAACTCATTGATTAATAACTACACCTAAATCCAATTTGTGAAACCAAAGCACAAATATACATGATGGTACTATTGAGTCAATAGGCTCGTTAAGTCTCAAAAACATGGTGGTATTATGAAAACTTGAGAGACCAATTGTGCTCAGTTGAAACTTGAGAGATTAATTGTGCACATAGGGTAAACTTGAGGGACCAATAGTGTAGTTTCGCCTTGTCAAAACTATATAAACTATACATATAATTGATAAATAAAAAATACCAATACAAATAAAATAACAAATAGAAATTGTCCTATCGCTCCTCATTTGAGCATTTTTTTTAATTACTAATTCTCCTAAAAACTTGAAAATGATAAATTTAGGGCCCGTTTGGTAGATGTGTTTAAAAACTGAAAATTGTTGTTTAAAAATATTTGTGGAAATACGTGTGGGTGAAAAAGTGTGTTGAAATACGTGAAATGCTGTTTAAAAACTGAAAATTGTTATTTGAAAATGGTTGCCAAACACCCCCTTAATCACTTAACCTTAATTCTAAGACATTTATTTTTTTATATAAAAAATAACATATAATATTATAAAAAAGAATCAGCCAAAGTTAGCTAAGAGTACATCAGTAAGGTGTGGCTGAACACTCTCTATCCACACATGAAAACAACTAACATGTCTCCTAATTCTAACACACTAGCTGAGTTTTCACACGATATGCGGTGTATTTTGTTAGTTTTCTCTAATATTTCGATAATTTACTTCTAAAAAATTGAAATATTTAGTGTTTTGTTTTATAAACAAATCAGGTTGATCATACTATATGTGTTTACAATTTTGAAAATTACATGATATTGTGACTGATATAGATAAACCAGTTTCATGCCTACTAAAAAAATGCAAATATCATTTTGATAAATCAAAATACAAATATCATTCAATAATTGTTTTTAAAAGCTAATGTGGACCAAGCCATATCAATAATTTGTAAAATTGTTTGTATTTTTAGCATTACTCTTCTTTTAAATATGGCAAGAGTACGCCACAGTTTGAGAAAACATGTGTTTTTATTTTTATTTTTTTAGAGTTGTTCAGCAAGAGGGAAAAAATACTAAAATAGAATAGAATTTCATAATTTATTGTAATAAATAAAAGAGAACACTAAAACATGTTATATTAATTAAGTAAAATGGTTTTCTTTTTGAACCGTTAGATTGTTTAGAGATCTATAGTAGATAAAATGTGTAACTTTTGTAAAATTACACTAGGCGTAACTTCATTAACTTGAACCCATCTATATATAAAGAATTGTTTTTACATTCTTGATTGTGTGTTATTATTATTTTTTCTTTTATTGGACCTTGTTTCCAAGGTAGCAAAACTAACTAAATATGTGCAAGAGTACCATATTTCTAATCAATTTTTATACTATAAATCTCAAAAAACTGGTATCAAAATTTCGCTATACTTAAATAATTAATGAACCACTTAAAAAAATTAATATAAAAAATATGTTTATTTATCATATTAATAATCTTTTTAATTACATAGAATATATACTACATATTGGTGTTATATATATAACATCACTAAAAGAAGTTAAGAAATCTAAATGGTTAGAACTAATTTTAGTGAATTCACAAATGTTTAATTTTTTTTTTTTATGGCTTTTGTGTCAATTTTTGTCAAAATGAGTGTTTGGATTGATGAAAACTAAGTTACATAACTTAGTTTTCATCACCCAAAACCCAAAATATGTGCGACCCATGCAAGAAATGATTGTTTAGCATAATTTTTTAGTCTTGTTCTCATTTCTCAAAACTCAAAAAAGTTGATTTTGAGTGATGAAACTAAGAACAAGATTTTGGAGTTTCCAAATCATGAATTTTGAGTTTTAGTGGCAAAAGTGTTATTATGTGTATTAGTGGGGCCTAATGGCATTGTGTTGTTAGCAAAAGAAATAATTAATTAAATTCTTCTAATATAAATTTTTTTTTTGATAAATCTAATATAAATAATTGATGTAAAACTAATTGACTACATATAATTAATATTTGTATTTACTCCATTAGTTAATTCTCAATCGGTTTTTTGTATAGGCGGAGATTGAACCTCAAATTTCTTATTCAGCCATAAAAAACTTTATCAGTTGAGCTAACTAGAACTGACCATTGATGTGTAAACCTAAATAAAGAAATCTAAAAAAATACGCTACATAGTTGAACTTTATGTTCTCTCCTATGAGATCTCTATAATATAATAAATTTAAGGGCAAATTACAACTTACCTATATGTGAATTGATCGAAATTTAAATTGCATATCTGTGATTTGAAATTTGACATATTGTCCACCTGAGGTTTAACTAAAATTTAAGTTATTTACGTGTGATTAGAAATCTCATGATCTTTTTTTTTTTTTTTTTTTGTGTTTTTGGAGAAGAGAGATATAAAAGTAAAACAAAATGATATATTTAGCTCTGTTTTTACACTTAGGTAACTAAAAATTTTGGCTAAACTATAAGGTAATAAGTTGTAATTTACCCATATTTAAAAATAAATAAACAAACAAACAAAACAAAACAAGAAGTCCATTAATCAGTCACTCTTCTTACCTTTCAAGTAGTTCCATTTCGATTGCCTTGCCTCGCCCACTCTCTCTCAGCCGCAGACTCTTTCTCTCGCTCTCTCAGCCAATGTAAAATCTGTAACTAGGACCACTACTACTCGATTGTCCAAGTGTTTTAAACAAAGCTCCGGCCTTTGGCTTTTGGGTGTCTGAGACTGAGAGATAGAGATACCCTCCCCCTCAAGTTTCGGAACCTTGCTCATTCATTCACAGCGGAGATTTTCTTCAAAGAATGGACTCATAAAGTGGGTGAGTTTTTCTTCCAGCACTGCTTATTATATTAGTTACAGTATGTTGAATTTTCTCTATAAAGCTATTCACCATTGTACTTCTTGTTGTACCATTAGGGCCCCTCAGAAATTTCACACTGTTGAAACCCACCCAGCGTTTTTATGGTTCAAATCTGTTAGATAAATTTCAAGCACTTTAAATCAACACTCATTCAAGGTCTCATACCTCATAAACTCATGTGGGTTCTCACTGGAAACTGCTCTAACAGTCTCCAAAAATGTTAATTTTGAAACCCCAGATAGAGCTGACTTGGTTATTAGCGTTTTCCAGAAATATGGTTTCTCACAAACCCAAATCTCAAATATCATCAGAGCATTCCCTAGTGTGCTGCTATCAAATCCTCACAAGACCCTTCTGCCCAAATTGGAGTTTTTCCAGTCCAAAGCCTTTACAAACTCTGACATTGCTACAGTCTTATCTAGAAATCCAAAAATATTGCAACGAAGCTTGAAAAACTACATAATCCCATCTTTTTTTTGGAACCAATGAGGACATTATTAACGCGATTTTACGTTTTTGGGTTATTCCTGTGGGTAGATTTAACACTTGTGTGCTTCCAAATGTCAATCTTCTGCGAGAAATTGGAGTTCCTGAATCGCATATAAGTTCCTTAGTTAAACAGAAGCATAGTGTTGCTGTGACAAATCCAGTTCGATTTAAAGAGATTGTGGAGAAAGTCAAGGAAATGGGATTCAATCCTGAGGTTTTCTTTTATTCAAGCTGTTTATGCAATGGTGGGAATGAATAAATCCACATGGGAGAGGAAGGTCAACGTTTATAAGAGGTGGGATTTGTCTCAGGAAGAGAGTCTTGCAGCATTCAGAAAGTGCCCCTGCTGTATTATGGCATCTGAGGATAAGATTATGCAGGTTATGGATTTTTACGTCAACAAGATGGGTTCCGAGACTTCCTTTATTGTCAATCGCCCGATATTCATTATTTATAGCTTGGAGAAGCGGCTTATTCCTAGGGCTTTGGTTATTGAAGTTTTGCAATCAGTGGCGACGCCACTCATAAGCCAGGGTGTTCCTAGGAACACCCTGGCTTGAATTTTTTTTTTTTTTTATATATAATAATTTTTTTTTATTTGTTTATCCTTTAAAAAAAAAAAATAGGAACACCCTCAAGCAATATTAAGAACACCTTAAAAAATTTTATGTCAAAACAAATTTTGAACTAAAAGGCATGTAGAGACAGGAGTGTGTGCACACATGAGATGTGTGTTAACGCACAGTGGGGTGTGTGCTAGACTCCTAATAGTTAGTAAAAAAAAATGAATGAAGCAATTAAACACCAATAATTAATAATTTAATTAACTAATACATTATAAAAGACAAACAAATTAAATTATGTTAGGCTAAACAACAATTAATAATTTATAATTAATGAAACAACAATACAACAAATTATAGTTTATAAAAGACAAACAAATTTATGAAACAACTAGACAACAATAATTAATAATTTTATTAATATTTCAAATGAACTTATAGTTTATTGTACCAGTACCTTTATTCATTAATTTCTTTTCTTTTTATTTTTATTTTTTCCTTTTGAAGTTTTTCAGTGTATAGAATGCAAATTTGTTTTAGTTTTAAGTTTTTTTTTTTTTTTTAAGCATAAACTTCATGCTTGCCAAATTTTGAATTTCAGCCGGTATTTACCGAAATGTCCTGAAACACCCGAAATAGACCGAAATGACCCAAATTTTTTTCAAAGTGGAATAAGAACACCCTGAACAAAATTCCTGGAGTCGCCACTGTTTGCAATCAAAAGGTTTGATCAAGAAGAATATACACTTAGCTAAAGTGTTTAGATCTTCTGAGAACTCATTCCTTCAGAAGTTTGTGACACCATATATGGATGAGGTGTCGGACCTGTTGAAGCTATACAAGGGAAAATTGGATTTTTCAAAGATGACTACAAAATAGAATATGTATAAGACAAGGAGTGAGATGAAGCAGTTATAGCCCACATCATGAATCAAGTTTCCCTTGTTTGGAGTTACTTATGCAGGAATACGTTTTCGGGATTCTCAAACAAACAAGTCACTCTAAAAGTTCCACTTGACCATAAGTCTCAAAACACAGAACAAGTTATTTGGAGCAAATTTCTTAGCTATTGAATCTATATATTGAAATCTGATCATTCAAGCTAACCAGGCAATTACTTGATCCATTTGCACTGTTTGGTATTGAACTTACTCTAAATCAGGTCCAAGGTTGCAACTGATCCAAATTCCAAACTGTTGCAAAATGCCTGGTGCTTGTTTTCTCTAATTAAGCTTGGAGAAGAGAACCATTACAATTCGCAAGGGTATCGTTTGCAATTACTGTTATCCATCACAAATCCGACTTATCTTATTGAGGATTCTGAAAGTTGTTTCTTCAGAAATTGTGAACTGCAATGAGGAAGCTCCTTGGCTGTTGATGCCATATTCAGTGAAGTTGAACTTTCATGCCAATGAATAAGTGGTGTGAGGGAGGGAACTGTGGATGCAATAGCTATTGTAAAATGCCATGCAAAGGAACATAAATGCTTTTTATTTACCTGTTAGTGTAGTGTTACTTGGTCCCATTGTTTCATAACTTGCTGTATCTTTTGTTCAAGGGTGCTATTAATCATTTTATTTTCCCCATGATTGAAGCTGAATTCGTACAAAAGAAGCAAGAATAGGGAGCGAGTCTTCTGACAAATGCCAAATCATTCTTTTACTAAGCATTGAAAAGAGTCATTTCTAAGGCTCTATTTAGTCCATTTATGGAGACTGAGGTTGTATAATCTCTTGGCAAGGCTGGGGAATTTCAAACTCATCGTGAAATTGCCAAAGATGGTGGGAGTAACTTGCCTCCTAGTGTAGTGGTAGTGTACCACTTGAATGTGACTTGCAAGAATTAGAACTACATAGAAGCCAACGTGAAACAATACTTTATTGTCGTTTTGAGATTGAAGGGGAATCTTTCATGCGTGCACCATTACACTTTGATGAGTCTGTTTCATTAACTTCACCAACTTCAAATGAATGACTAGTTGCTTTAAGGGATGAGATGGGTTCCATAGCAAAGAATCAAGTTAGAAGTTTGTCGATCTTTTGCTTGGGCATAAGACCATTGGAAACAAATGGGTCTTTAAAATTTAGCACATGCAATGCAGATGAATCAGTCAACGAGTATAACGATCATTTCACGGCGAAAGATTTTAAGAGCTCGTTTAGATTTCATTATGCGAAAAATGAGAGTTTGAATCTTCTTCTCCCATTGTTGTACCAACAATTAACCCTTTCAAAAAAAATAGTATAGAATACGTTTGAGTGGGTAGGAGGCTAGCTAATAAGTTATAAAAAATAAAAATAAAAGAAGAAGAGAGGTTTGAGTTTGAGTAATAAAGGCTTAATAAATAAAATAATAAGGGAAATGTTAACAAGCACTGTGCTGTGCTTGTTAGCATTTCCTTTTTTGTGTTATTTCAAAAAAAAGTATAAAAATTGACAAAAAAATTACTAAAGGAGATAAAAAAAAAAATTGTCAAAAGCTATCAAAAATTGCCCAAAAAGTTGAAAAGCTGCCAATCACTATGTTGTTAACAAAACGATAGATAGAAGGGAGAAAGAGAACCTCAACACAGTGCAAAGCAAGGATTTTGGTTTTGGTCCTTTTTTTTTTTTTTGGCATAAATGCACTTTTAGTCTTTACATTTTGGTTTTTTCCATTTTGGTCCCTCTATTTTCATTTCACCACTTTTAATCCCTAAAACAATTAACGCATGTTATTTTAATCCTTTTTGTCAGTCAACAGACAAAAATAACCGAGATGACTAATGGAGAGATTAAAATTTTATGAAAAATTTACTGTAACACTCATTAGATAAAAAAAAAAAAAAAAAAAAAAAAATCAAGATCTATGTTCATCTTTTCAACAAGAACACCAAAGAACACAGACCCTCTACTTTAATATTATAATAGGAAATCTGATTATATAAACCAAATCAACAAAAAAACATAACAAAAACAATTCAGTCTTCCTCAAAAATAAGCATTGATCGTAAGAAAGGGTGAGGGAGAGATAGATTGAGAGAAAGAGAGGTAAAGGACCACAGATTGGTGGGTGGGTCTTAAGGAGGCGAGATGGTTGGGTGGGTCTGACAGCGGCGAGATCGGCAGGTGGGTCTAGACCAGAGATTGGTTTGTAGATCAGAGATCATGTTAGCTTCTCGGCTTTGGTTGGGTTTGTAGATCAGAGATCATGTTAGCTTCTCGACAGTGTAGATCTGTGGCAAAGACTGAAGCCTTGACTAACAGACCAAGTGCTCTTCTTGGGAGCTAATATGCAATATTATTAAATTTACATAATTTATAGTTTCTAAACTTCTATTTAATCTTTCTCAACATATTAAATATTACTAAATTAACTTTTTATTTAAGAATAATACCTATGCAATTTATGAATTTATTTTAAAAGTCATTTTTAGTTAATTGAAATGATTTCTCTTAAAGGATTATTATAAAAATTTTCTTTTTATGCTTATTTATGTTGTACTATTTTTTATTAACCTTATAATGTACTATTTTACGTATTTTGTTTCAATTTTTAAGATATTTTTAGTAAATTTTGCTAATATTTACAAATTTAGTATATTTATTTATATTTAAATAATTATTAAATTAATTATGATGTCATCACAGTTCGACTCCAGTTCAATCTCGGTTCAATCTTAAAAATCTTGAACCTCTCCTTTTATGGTTTTGAACGGTCCGAGTTTCAAAACCAAGTCCAAAAGTGCATTTAAGCTTTTTTTTTTTTTTTTTTTTTTTTTTTTTTTTTTTTTTTTTTTCCTTTGGTATGGTTTAGACTTTGGGGTTTCGGAATGTTTGCTCATTGATTCAAAGCGATGGTTTTCTTCTGAAATGGATTCGTCAAGTAGGTGAGTTTTTCTTCCAGCGCTGCTTATATATAACATGTTGAATTTTCTCTATAAAGCTATTCACCATGGTACTTGTTGTTCTACTTCTACCATTAGAGCCCCTCAGACTTTATACACTGTTAGAACCCACATAGCGTTGTTATTATCATCTTTCATATACATTTCGAGCACTTCAAATCAACACTCATTCACAGTCTCATACCTCATAAATACATGTGGGTTCTTCCCAGAAGCTGCTCTATCAGCTTCCAAAAGAGTTAATTTTGAAACCCCACATAACGCAGACTCAGTCATTGGGTTTTTCAAGAACCATGGTTTCTCACAATCCCAAATCTCAAGCATCATTAGAAAACACCCTTCTGTGCTGGTATCAGATCCTCAGAACACCCTTTTGCCCAAATTGGAGTTTTTCCAGTCCAAAGGCTTTACAAGCTCTGACATTGCTACAGTCTTATCTAGAAATCCACGGATCTTAGAAAGAAGTTTGAAAAACCAGATAATCCCATCTTTTGTCTTCTTTAAGAATTTGCTTGGAACCAATGAGAACACTGTTACCACTATTAAACGAAATTCAGCTATTCTAATTGTTAAACTTGACACTTTTGTGGTTCCTAATGTCAATCTTCTGCGAGAAAATGGAGTTCCTGAATCCAATATATGTACCTTAATTAAAAAAACTCCTATGGTTAGTATGACAGATTCCATTCGATTTAAAGAGATTGTAGAGGAAGTTAAGGAAATGGGATTCAGTCCTTTGAGGTTGAGTTTTATTCAGGCTATTTTAGCAATGAGGGGTATGAATAAATCCACATGGGAGAGGAAGGTCAGTGCTTATAAGAGGTGGGGTTTGTCTGAGGAAGAGATTCTTGTCGCTTTTGGAAGAAGCCCACATTGTATTATAGCATCTGAGGAAAAGATTATGCGGGTAATGGAATTTTTCATCAACAAGATGGGTTTGGAGCCTTCCTTAATTGTCAAATGCCCACGACTGCTTACTTATAGTTTGGAGAAGCGACTTATCCCAAGGGCTTCGGTTATTCAAGTTTTGCAATCGGAAGGTTTGGTCAAGAAGGATTTTTACTTGCCTAGAGTGTTTGGGTGTGCGGAAGAGTTGTTCCTGCAGAAGTTTGTGATGCCTTATGAGAAGGAAGCTTCTGAATTGTTGCAGCTATACAAGAGAAAATTGAATTTTCCAGAATGATCAATGAATATATTGATAAGCATGAGGCAAAGAATTAGATGAAGCAGTTGTGGAGTGCTCACATTATGTGTCACATTTCACTTGTTGAGTTGAGATACTTGATCGAATTACACTCTTTGGGATTGAAACTTACTCTAAATCACAATCAAGATTGCAACTGATCAAAATTTCAAACTGTTGCTAAAGGCCTAGTGCTTGTTTTCACTGAGCCTGGAGAAGAGAACCATCACAAGAGCTTTAATTTTGTGATTTCTGTCCTCTAGAGGTTTGGTTAGGCTGAGGTTTTCTCTCTCTCTCTCTCTCTCTCTCTCTCTCTCTCTCTCGATGTTGTTGTTGTTGTTTGGTGAGCTACTCATCCCTTTGAGGATACTGAAAAGTAGTTTCTACAGAAAGTTGGAAACTGTAGTGAGGAAGCTCCCCGGCTGTTGAAGCTATCTTGATGCTAGGGGAAATTTGTAAGAGGTAAGACTTCAGTGGATGCAGTAGCTATTGTAAAATGTCATGCTTCACCAATTTTGTGGTGTTACTTGATCCCATTGTTTCAGAACTTGCTTTATTCCTTGTCCAAGACTACTAATCATTTTTGTTTTGCATGATTGAAGCTTGGGGTTAAAACTTAAAACACTGACAAACTCATCATTGATCATACTATATATATATATATCATGTCATGGTAAAACAGTTTATTCTTTCTTATTTGTTCTGTATGTACTACAATTGTGCAAGTAATCTTGCGTTAATCTAGTAGAAGCTCAGTGGTCTAAGTGAGATTGGTGTTCAGTTCAGCTATCTGTAATTCTGTAACCCTTCTATGCTAAATGAAAGCTGCTGTGGGGTCTTGCACATGGTGTGGAATCTCCTCAATGAGCCGACCTTTTTGTTTTGCTAAATGAAAACTGATTTTCCTCCTTTTTATCATCAATCAAATAGAGAGTTAAGCAACAACATTTGTTTAAAGAATGCTAAATTAATCCTACACATATAGATACAGGGGTCGATCTTGAACATGCCTAAGTCATCAGTGTACCAGTTTTGTTAATATACACACACCTTTGTTGTTAATAAACATACACCTTTGTTATTTTTATTATAACCATTTACATTTCAAAATTCTCAATTTGCCATTCATATTTGATTTTGTAGCTCATTTTCAGTTGTCATTTGGTGACCCTTGATGCTATATAAGTTGTGTTTCTAAATGGATGACATTAATTTGGCAATAATGTCTCCAAATAAAGTGAAGAACCGGTCTGGCGTGCCTGCAAAAATTCCTTGCCCACAAAACTCAATTTATGTCAATGAATAGTCATCAATAATCCTCTATGTGACCGGTGTAAAACAGCCTTAAAAACAACATTACACGCGTTGTGGGAGTGTCTAGTTTTGGATGAAGTCTGGTCTGACGTTACTCTGTGGGATTGCCGAAGAGGGACTATGTTTGCTGTCTTTAACGAGCTAGTTTTTTGGATTCTGCAGAAGAAGAAAAACCCGGAGCTATTTGCAATGATTACTTGATCGATTTGGAACCAAAGGAACCAAGTTCGAGTCCAACAACCACACTGCAATCTCGACCAACTTTCCCAGTTAGCTAAGGATCGGCAAGATGAATTTATGGCTGTCCAAACTCCACTGAAACCTAGGACAACTTGGCAGTGTGTGCAATGGCAACCCCCCTCACCTGATTGGCTCAAGATTAATTTTGATGAAGCCTTATTCACTACAGAGAACAAATTTGGTATTGGAGTGGTAATCCGAAACTGTCAAGGACTCATTCTCACCTCTCTTTCTCAGCTGATCCCCCGGGCCTACACAGCAGCGGAAGTGGAAGCTCTTGCTGCAGTAAGGGCTTTACAGTTTGCGCGGGAGCTGGAAATCTCTATGGCAGTCTTGGAAGGGGATTCAAAGATGATAATTAATGCTCTCAAGGATGATGGTTCTTCTTTGACAACACGCGACTTGATTCTTCAGGATGCAGATTTTATTTTGGCTTTTGTTACTCAATTACGTTACTCTCACTTTAGGAGGGAAGGTAACAGGGTTGCTTACAATTTAGATAAATATTTTAGGAATGTCTCAGATTTTATCACGTGGATGGAGGATGCTTCACCACATATCTACAATGTAGCTTAAGCGGATTCCACCAACTTTGATTAATAAAATTACTGTCTTCTTCCTCAAAAAAAAAAAAAAAAAAAAAAGAAGCTATAATAGTTTTTTTTTTTTTTGAAAAAGCTATAATAGTTGAATTGTTAATAGATTTGAATTTATATAGTTGACATATCTTAAAGTCTTAATTGATAACATTTATATGGCACTAAAATACTAACAAAAATAGACTTTAAATGAGTGATATATTTTAATGACATTTATTTGTCATTTGATATTTAAATTAAATGGGGAAAGTTAATAGATACTTTAAGAGAATTAATTAAAAATATTATAAATTTTTTATGAAAAAGAAAAAAATAATTAATAAGTTTTTATATTTTTCATAAAAATTGTGTCAAAATTTTTCTGAAATGAATTATTAAATATTGAATATAAAATTTCATAAAAAAAAAATAACAGAACCAATATAAAATAAAATACGAAATATCAAACATAAAAACCAACCTTAAACCTTGAAAATTATTTTTCAGTCAAAGAACCAAAAAATACACCAAAAATTTGTTTTTGAAAGTACGGAAGAAATCAAAACGTGCAGTTGGGCATAAAGGAGGGAGAAAGAGATCCCAAACGCAGTGCACAGCTTTTGGCCTTCGGGTTTTCGGGACCTTGCTCATTCACTCATAGGCCACAGCGGAGGTTTTCTTCTGAAACGAACTCATACAGTAGGTGAGTTTTTCTTCCAGTACTGCTTATATAACATGTTAAATTTTCTCTATAAACCAATCCACCATGGGAGTTATTGTACCCTTAGAGCCCCCCAGAAATTATACACAGCTAAAACCCTCCCATTGTTAACATTAAGATACATTTCAAACACTTCAAATCAACACTCGTTCACAGTCTCATACCTCATAAACACATGTGGGTTCTCACGGGAAGGTGCTATATCAGCCTCCAAAAGTGTTAACTTTGAAACCCCAGATAAAGCAGACTTGGTCATTAGCTTTTTCAAGCTCCATGGTTTCTCACAAACCCAAATCTCAAGCATCATCAGAAGACACCCTACGCTGCTGCTATCAAATCCTCAAAAGACCCTTTTGCCCAAATTGGAGTTTTTCCAATCCAAAGGCTTTACAAGCTGTGACATTGTTATGATCTTCACTAGAAATCCACACTTATTGAAACGAAGCTTGAAAAACCAAATAATCCCTTCTTTTGACTTCTTTAAGAATTTTCTTGGAAATGATGAAAAAACTGTTATTGCTGTTAGACGTTTTGCGGCTATTCTTGTCGATAAAGTTGACACTTGTGCAGTTCCTAATGTCAATCTTCTGAGAGAAAATGGAGTTCATGAATCAGCTATATGTACCTTAATTAAAAATTGGCCGAGAGTTATTACGACAGATCAAGTTCGATTCAAAGAGATTGTAGAGGAAGTCAAGGAAATGGGAATCAATCCTCTGAGGGGAAGTTTTGTTCAGGCTGTTTTAGCAATTAGGGGAATGAATAAATCCACATGGGAGAGGAAGGTCAACGCTTATAAGAGATGGGGTTTGTCTGAGGATGAGATTCTTGTAGCTTTTGCAAAGAGCCCCTGCTGTTTCCGAGCATCTGAGGATAAGATTATGAGGGTGATGGATTTTTTGGTCAACAAGATGGGTTTGGAGGCTTCTGTTATTGTCCAACGCCCTACACTTATTAGTTTGAGCTTGGAGAAGCGACTTATTCCAAGGGCTTCGGTGATTCAATTTTTGCAGTCTAAAGGATTGGTTAGGAAGAATTTTTTCTTGCCTACGGCATTTGAGTATGTGGAGAAGTTGTTTCTGCAGAGGTTCGTGTTGCCTAATAAGGAGGAAGCTTCTGAGTTGTTGCAGTTATACAAGGAAAAAATGGATTTTCCAGAATGAATAGTGAGCACATGATGATAAATATGAGCCAAGGAATGAGATGAAGCAGTTGTGAAGTGCTCATATTGTGTAATGTTTCACTTGTTGAGTGAGTTTCACTTGTTGAGTGAGTTACTTGATCCAATTACACTCTTTGGTATTGAAACTTTCTCCAAATCAGATCCAAAATTGGAACTGGTCCAAATTCCAAACTGTTGGTATAGGCCTAGTGCTTGTTTCACTGAGCTTGGAGAAGTGAATCCTCACAAGGTTTGGTTAGGCTGAATGTTTATTTATTTTCTTATTTGTTGAGCTAGTTATCTTTTTGAGGATCCTGAAAAGTAGTTTCTAAAAAGCTGGGAACTGTAACAATGAAGCTTCCTTGCTGTTGAAACTATCTTGATGCTAGGGGAAATTTATAAGAGGGAGAGATCAGTAGATGCAGCAGCTATTGTAAAATGTTATTCAATGGAACAGAATTGCATTATGGGTCCTCGACTGTGTGGTGTTACTTGATCCCATTGTTTCAAAATTGCTTTATTTCTTGTCCAAGAGTGCTACTAATCATTTTTGTTTTCATGATTGATGCTTGGGTTTAAACTTGAAAGCGTGTCAAACCCTTCATGTATCAACATCATTCTAAAGAGTTGGACCCTTTAATATAGTGTGCGATTGACATCCTCTTATTTTGGCAAGAATATTTTATTAAATCCATTTTTTAGCAACAAATGAACTAGCCTAAAATAAAATTTAAAATAAACTTTGTGTGTGTGTGTGTATATATATGTCTTTCTTTTTACTTTGTTTGTTTTTGTTGTTGTTGTTGTTGTTGTTGTTGTTTGGTGAGCTACTAATCCCTTTGAGGATCCTGAAAAGTAGTTTCTATAGAAAGCTGGACACCGAAGTGAGGTAGAATTCAGTGGATGCAGCAGCTATTGTAAAATGTCTTGCTTCCCCATTTGTGCGGTGGTACTTGATCCCATAGTTTCAGAACTTGCTTTATTTCTTGTCCAAGACTACTAATCATTTTTGTTTGCATGATTGAAGCTTGGGTAAAAACTTAAAACACTGACAAACCCATCATAGATCATACTACATATATATCATCCTCATGGGAAAACAGTTTATTTCTTGCTCATTTGTTCTGTATTTTTTTGCTCATTTGTTCTGTATTTACTACAATTGTGTAAGTAATCTTGCGTTAATCTAGTAGATGCTCAGTGGTCTAGGTGAGATTGGTGGTTCTGTTCAGCTATCTGTATCACTTCTATGCTAAATTAAAGCTGCTGTGGGGTCTTGCACATGGTGTGGAATCTCCTCAATGAGCCGACCTTTTGTTTAGCTAAATGAAAGCTGATTTTTCCTCCTTTTTAGCATCAATCAAATAGAGAGTTAAGCAACAACATTTGTTTAAAGAATGCTAAATAAAACCTACACATATAGATACAGAGGTCGATCTTGAACATGTCTAAGTTGACACGTGTGCAGTTCCTAATGTCAATCTTCTGAGAGAAAATGGAGTTCATGAATCAGCTATATGTACCTTAATTAAAAATTGGCCGAGAGTTATTACGACAGATCAAGTTCGATTCAAAGAGATTGTAGAGGAAGTCAAGGAAATAGGAATCAATCCTCTGAGGGGAAGTTTTGTTCAGGCTGTTTTAGCAATTAGGGGAATGAATAAATCCACATGGGAGAGGAAGGTCAACGCTTATAAGAGATGGGGTTTGTCTGAGGATGAGATTCTTGTAGCTTTTGCAAAGAGCCCCTGCTGTTTCCGAGCATCTGAGGATAAGATTATGAGGGTGATGGATTTTTTGGTCAACAAGATGGGTTTGGAGGCTTCTGTTATTGTCCAACGCCCTACACTTATTAGTTTGAGCTTGGAGAAGCGACTTATTCCAAGGGCTTTGGCAATTCAATTTTTGCAGTCTAAAGGTTTGGTTAAGAAGAATTTTTACTTGCCTGCGGCGTTTGAGCATGTGGAGGAGTTGTTTCTGCAGAAATTTGTGTTACCTAATAAGGACGAAGTTTCTGAGTTGTTGCAGTTATACAAGAAAAAAATGGATTTTCCAGAATGACTAGTGAACATACAATGATAAATATGAGCCAACAAATGAGATGAAGCAGTTGTGGAGTGCTCATATTGTGTATAATGTTTCACTTGTTGAGTGAGTTACTTGATCCAATTACACTCTTTGGTATTGAAACTTTCTCCAAATCTGATCCAAAATTGGAACTGGTCCAAATTCCAAACTGTTGGTAAAGGCCTAGTGCTTGTTTCACTGAGCTTGGAGAAGTGAATCATCACAAGGTTTGGCTAGGCTGAATGTTTATTTTTTTTTCTTATTTGTTGAGCTAGTTATCTTTTTGAGGTTCCTGAAAAGTAGTTTCTAAAAAGCTGGGAACTGTAACAATGAAGCTTCCTAGCTGTTGAAACTATCTTGATGCTAGGGGAAATTTATAAGAGGGAGAGATCAGTAGATGCAGCAGCTATTGTAAAATGTTATTCAATGGAACAGAATTGCATTATGGGTCCTCAATTGTGTGGTGTTACTTGATCCCATTGTTTCAAAATTGCTTTATTTCTTTTTTTTTTTATAATTAAAAAAGATGTATATTCAAAGAAAACCTACCTCATGCATAACGGCAAAAGGCAGCACAAAGATTACAAAGAGAGAGAATAAAAGAAAAAACAAAAAGAGAACTAATTACAAAAGAGAGAATTCAGAAACATGGGGAGAGAATCACTAGAGGTGAGTCCCCAAGCCCTAGACCAGTCGAAAAGAGAGCCACTAAAAGAGGCAAGCAGCTGGTCATCAGTGCTTTCCATGTCCTCAAACGTTCGCCTATTACGCTCCTTCCAAATACACCACATTAAGCACAACGGAGCTAAATTCCAAATGCTAGACGAGTGCTTTCCTAACCAATTCTACCAACCAAAAAGAGTATCTGCAACCGATCTAGGCAAAACCCATGAAATCCCAAAAGATCTAAAAACTAAGCTCCACAGCCAATAAGCCTTTCCACAATGAAGTAACAAATGATCCACCATCTCCCCATCACAACGACACATAATGCACCAATCAACAAAATTAAACCCTCTACTTCGAAGATTGTCACCTGTAAGAATCTTGTCCCAAACGGCGGTCCAAGTAAAGAAGGAAACACGCCGAGGAGCCTTAACCTTCCAAATACCTTTCCAAGGAAAGATCATAGGCACAGGACCTCGAAGTTTATTATAAAACGAGCGGATATTAAAGTCCCCATTCTTTGATAACTTCCATCTCATACGGTCTCCATTCTCAGTTGGAGGAAGGTTAGAACCCAAAGTACGAAGAAAATCATCCACAACCCCCATCTCCCAATCATTTGGTCTCCGAATGAAGCGGACATCCCAGCTTCTCCGATCCTCTATCCCCAACCGCTCTAGACAAGAGGCCACACAAGCTGATTTATTGGAAGCAATCCCATAAACAGCCGGAAAGGTAAGTTGGAAAGGAGAATCCCCACACCACCTATCCGTCCAAAACTTAACTCTATCCCCCACCCCTACCTCAAACTGAATATTATTGCTAAAAACCTCCCAACCCATCCGGATACTTCTCCACAAACCACACCCATGAACACCTCTACCTAGCTTGGAAGTCCATCCCCCACTCCTCCCCGAACTTCAAGGCAATAACCCGTCTCCAAAGCCTTGTCTCCTCAACCCCAAACCGCCATAACCATTTCCCTAGTAAGGCTTTATTAAAAGTAGTTAATTTCCTCACTCCTAACCCACCATTTTCCACAGGAGCACACACCTTATCCCACCCTACCAAATGCGTCTTAGAGTCGCCCCACAAAAAAGCCCTTTGCAACTTCTCAATTTTATTGGCCACATGTGTAGGGATAGAAAAAAGAGATAAAAAGTAAGTTGGGAGACTAGATAACGTACTCTTAAGCAACGTCAGTCGACCTCCTTTTGACAGATAAAGTTTCTTCCAACCAGCCAACTTACGCTCTATTTTCTCCAAAATAGGATTCCAGATAGAGGGAGACTTGTAAGACGCCCCCAGCGGCATACCAAGGTAGGTCATAGGCAAAAAGCCAATCCTACAACCCAAAATCTCAGCCAAGGCATGGACATTATGAACCTCCCCAATAGGGACCATCTCACTCTTCAAACCATTAACCTTTAATCCTGTCACGGCTTGGAAACAAAGAAGGAGCATCCGAACATGAAGAATTTGCTCCTCCTTTGCATCACAAAATAGAACCATATCGTCTGCAAACAAAAGATGAGATACACATACCCCTTCACCTTGTCTACCATTAGCCCTAAAACCATGAAGTAAACCAGCCTCTACAACTCTTTTTATCATCCTACTAAAAACCTCCATCATAACCAAAAATAACATAGGAGATAGCGGGTCCCCTTGTCTCAATCCCCTTGACAAAAAAATCAGCTGGAGACCCATTAACCAAGACAGAAAATTGAACTGTAGAAATACAAGTACGGATCCACCTACACCACTTCACCCCAAAACCCATTCTCTTTAACAAATCTAGAAGGGCCTCCCAATTCACATGATCATATGCTTTCTCAAGATCCAGCTTGCAAATAACCCCCGCAATCTTACTCTTCACTCGGCTATCAACACACTCGTTAGCAATAAGAACTGAGTCCAGAATCTGTCTGCCGCCCATAAAACTATTTTTAAAACTATTTTAAGACTCATATATGAGCTGGTCCAAAACCTCTTTCAAGCGATTTGCCAAAACCTTAGCCAAGATCTTATAAACACTACCCACCAGGCTAATAGGTCTGAAATCACGAATATTGGAGGCACCATTCTTCTTAGGGATTAAAGCTATGAAAGTTTCATTAAGAGATTTTTCAAACTTACAATGTTGATAAAACTCTTCAAACACAGCTAAGACATCGCTTTCTACAACTCTCCAACAATGGTGGAAGAAGGCCATAGAGAAACCATCAGGACCAGGAGCTTTATCTCCTCCTAGCTCTTTGACAACTCGAAAAATCTCCTCCTTCTCAAACCTCCGTTCTAGCCATTCCCTCTCCAACCCCTCAATCTGATCAAACTCCAGGCCTTCCACAAAAGGCCTCCACTCCTCTGTCTCCGTATACAAGTTTTTATAAAACTGAACTACTTGGACTGCCACCTCTGATTCTTCCTCATAAATAACTCCATCCACCTCCAACATACTAAGATGATTATACCTTCTTCGAGAATTAGCAACCTTGTGGAAGAACTTAGTATTGTTGTCTCCTTCCTTGATGCAAAGCATCCTCGACTTCTATCTCCAAGAGATTTCTTCCAAAGAAAAAAGGTTCTCTAATTGAGATCTCACCACAACCCTCTCACTCATCTCCACTTCAGAAAGGCCAAACTCTCCATCCTTAGCATCCAACAATTTCAAGACCTCCAATAATTCCTTCTTTTGACGACCTACATCTCCAAATTCACTACGGTTCCACTGAGTAATGTCTCCTTTCAGAGCCTTCAACTTCTTAGCCAACACAAAACTAGGAGTACCAGAGAAAGAGTATCGGCTCCACCAAGATTGTACCATGTCTGTAAAACCAGCCGTCTTTAACCACATATTCTCGAACCTAAAAGGGCTCTTCCCCTTCGATGTCCCCCCTGCCTCAATAAGAATAGGAACATGATCTGAAACCAGGTGAGGTAAAACCCGCTGGATCACATCCGGGTAATGGTCTTCCCAATCATGAGAAACTAGAGCTCTATCTATCCTAGACATCGAAGGCTGGTCTGACCCGCTCTGCCAAGTATAACTCCCTCCCTCCAACGGTAAGTCTATCAAATTAAGCTCCTCAATGAACTCAGAAAAAGTCTCCATAGCCGGAGTAAGACGCGATCCACCCAAACATTCACTAGGGAAGCGAACTATATTAAAATCCCCTATATAACACCATGGAACATCCCAATATTGCTTAATTCCCATCAGGTCATCCCACAAATGCCCCCTCAAATTATTATGATTTGGGCCATAAACCCCAGAACAAGCCCAAACAAAGCCATCCCTCACATCCTGCCACCGAACCGACACGGAGAAGTGACCCACCATAACCTCTAACTTTTCTAAGACCCTCCTATCCCACATCATCAAAACCCCACCAGCCGTTTGATCCGCATCCAAGGCCACCCAATCCACATAAGGACAACTCCACAGACTACAAACCAACCTTCTATCCATGCCCGCAAGCTTAGTTTCTTGAAGGCAGATTACATCACAATTCCATTGTCTAAGTAAATTTTTTACTACCAAACGTTTTCGCACATCATTCAAACCACGAACATTCCATGAAACCATCTTAATCTTCATCAACACTAAAAACCCCTACTGCAACCTCTGTATAACGGTCCAAGAAACCTACCTACCATCATAGTTAACCGAAGAAATCAAATTCCTTAGCTCCCTCTTACCTTTATCCTTGGAGACAGCTTTTCGATGAGCTGCATCTTTCTTGTACAACAGATTGGCTGCCTCAATCTCCCTCTCGAGCCTTTTTAAAAGCATGATGCACATCTTCTCATGTCGACCCACAGGAAGCCCCACCAATTTACTAAAACCAGAAATTCTATGTTTCACCCAATTAGAGATATCCAAAGTATTTTCCAGCCCCATAACCTCATTATCCCTGTTAAGCTCAGCCGGCACAACCAGCTCCTGAGGACTGATGGTCATCAACGGGGAGGCTCTCTCCACATCTCCCAAACCAAATTCTGCAAGAAAGGCTTCTCCCACCATCGAAGCTCTTACCGACACCGCTAACTGGTTGGCTTGTTGGGATGTGTCTATCCCCTGAACAACCCAACCAACCCGATCCTCTTCCTCTCCATCCTGGGCACCCAAGTCCACAATCCTAGCTCTTGATAAGCTCAAAAAAAAATTGGACAAAAAAAGGCCAATCGATGCCCTGTCAAACTCAAATTTTGCATTACCCAGTGCCGTCACAGGCTCGGCGGCACGACACCCATCTGAAGGGCTTACGACCACCATCAACTCCTTCTCGGGTCGACCCATCGCATCTTCCTAAGGAGCATAGAGCTCATGGGCACAAGCAGAGCTCGTCCCCGCCATCGAAGAGCGTAACATAAGCTCTCTCAGAGTCATCGGCGACTCCTCAGCATGCGAAGAGCATAACATAAGCTGTGTCGGTGTCTTCGGCGACTCCACAGCCTGAAACCCAACGGAAACAAAGCTGTCGCCCTCCGTCGTAGGCTCCACCGTTCGACCCAACATCTCGTTCTGAGCTACCAAGCCTTCGTACTGTGTAATGGGTCTCGCCACCCTCGCCGAATCAAGAACTTTGTGGTTTGGAAGTCTCGGGTTAGTCAAAGAAGAGCATTCACCCACTTCAAAGCTGACTGGGTTAGTTAATTCTGGGATATAAGGAAAGCCCATGCATTTGTCACCATTTGGGCCTAACTCCAACGCAGGCTTCACTGGACCCCTCGTTTCAAAATTAGAGCCTAAACCCATCATGGGCTTCTCACCCCGAATAACCCACTTAAGGTTTTTAAAACCACTTGTATTGCTATCCCATGTAACAGGCCTCTTATGATAAACCCGTGACCCATTTGAATGACCCAACGCATGCTTCTTCTGACTCCTATCAACCCAAATAGACTTCCCCAGTCCACCTTTATTAGAGGACCATTCTACACGCCTAAAACCTTCCTCATTCACCTCTACAGACAAGCCTCCTCCTGCCCAGTCAGACTGCCTCTGTTCACGCTTTTTTCCATATGCATGTTTATTCCAGTTTGAATGGGTTTTCAACGGCAATCTCCTCTTTTGTTTTACCGTATTTGTCTCTCCAAATTCAAACTCCCCATTAATGCGACGGCAACCCACTTCACTTCCTCCAAGACTCGCCGGACCTGCGATGCTCATCGACTTCTGTTCAAAAACTGGGTTTTGCTTCGCCCTTCTTTCATCCTCTACTAACAGTTTCCCTTTATCATATGCGCTGATCATGTTTGGCAAATGCTTGCACCTAACCTGCACCTAAGGCCCACGCATCGTGTCGGCAAAGGTTTTAGAAGGTTGAACCCCTGAGTTAATCTGAAGATGCTGCGCTACAAGTTTTGAAGAACCAGACCCACGGTTCACATAGTTTTCAGGTTCTAACAACTTCCTCAGCTCTAAACCAAAAACTCTCCACCCTTTCTTAGCTCTGCCTTCTAGAATAAAAATGGACTTCCTAGATCCACCAACTTTAAACTCGGTCAAGAGAAGGAACATGCCAAAAGAGTTGGAGCTCTGTTGGAGGGTGTAAGCTAAATCACCTTCCCTGAAAGAAAAGAAAGTCTTCGGACTGCTCCCAACAACAACCTGTTCTATACTCTTCATCAGCCAGAGAGCCACATTCTTACCCATGAAGACTGACTTCATGAAAAACCTACTCCGCTCAAAAATCCTTAACGAAAAGAACCTACCCCCTTCCTCTACCACCAGTTGAAAGAATTTGGATTCAAGAAAAAAACTACGGAAACCACCCATAATCACCACACTCTAACCAACTAAGGAAATAGCTTCTTGCTTTATTTCTTGTCCAAGAGTGCTACTAATCATTTTTGTTTTCATGATTGATGCTTGGGTTTAAACTTGAAAGCGTGTCAAACCCTTCATGTATCAACATCATTCTAAAGAGTTGGACCCTTTAATATAGTGTCCGATTGACATCCTCTTATTTTGGCAAGAATATTTTATTAAATCCATTTTTTAGCAACAAATGAACTAGCTTAAAAAAAAATTAAAATAAACTTTCTGTGTGTGTATATATATATCTTTTTCTTTTTTTGTTTTTGTTTTTGTTGTTGTTGTTGTTGTTGTTGTTTGGTGAGCTACTCATCCCTTTAAGGATCCCGAAAAGTGATTTCTATAGAAAGGTGTGAGGTTGCTTCCCGGCTGTTGAAACTATCTTGATGCCAGGGGAAATTTGTAAGAGGTAGAATTCAGTGGATGCAGCAGCTATTGTAAAACGTCTTGCTTCCCCATTTTTGTTTGCATGATTGAAGCTTGGGTTAAAACTTAAAACACTGACAAACCCATCATAGATCATACTACATATATATAATCCTCATGGGAAAACGGTTTATTTCTTGCTCATTTGTTCTGTTTTTTTTTTTTTTTTTTTTGGCTCATTTGTTCTGTATTTACTACAATTGTGCAAGTAATCTTGCGTTAATCTAGTAGAAGTTCAGTGGTCTAAGTGAGGGTTCAGTTCAGCTATCTGTATCACTTCTATGCTAAATGAAAGCTGCTGTGGAGTCTTGCACATGGTGTGGAATCTCCTCAATGAGCCGACCTTTTCTTTAGCTAAATGAAAGCTGATTTTTCCTCCTTTTTAGCATTAATCAAATAGAGAGTTAAGCAACAACATTTGTTTAAAGAATGCTAAATAAAACCTACACATATAGATACGGAGGTCGATCTTGAACATATCTAAGTCATCGGTGTACCAGTTTTGTTAATAAACACACCTTTGTTATTTTTATTATAACCATTTACATTTCAAAATTCTCGTTTTGGCAATTCATATATGATTTTGTAGCTCATTTTGTCATTTGGTGACCCCTGACACTATATAAGTTATCTTAAAGTCTTAATTGATAATACTTACATGACACTTAATAGTTAAAATACTATCAGAAATAGACTTAAATGGGTGATATATCTTAATGACATTTATTTGTCATTTGACATTTAAATTAAAAGGAAAATTGTGCTGACGTGAAAAATTGTGGGAGCTTCAAAAGAGAGAGAGTTTCACTTCTTGTCAAGTTTGAACAAAACAAAAATAATTTTATTTAAATAAAATGATAATTTTATTTAAATATTGTGTTGACGTGAAAAATTATGAGAGTTTCAGAGACTTCGGTTTTATATATATATATATATATATAAGAAAAAAATATATTAGAAATTTTTTATCGAAAAGAAAAAAAATAATTGATGACTTTCTATATTTTTGTGAAAGTTATGTCAAAACTTTCTAAAAATGGTTATTAGATCCCAAATAAAATTTCATAAAAAAAATGATAAGAGGGCCAATATAAAAATAAGGGCAAATTATAACTTACCAACTTGTGGTTTGGCCAAAATTTAAGTTGCCTACTTATGATTTAAAATTTGACACTTTACCCATTAGCTCAGTTAGATTTCATTAACCCAACTCTATTAAAAACAAAGCTTAATATGTAGTTTTGCTTCACATTTATGGTTCTCATCTCCAAAAACATAAAAAACATACAAATACAAGATTAAATAAGATAAAAAAGAATCTAGCAAAACACTTCATTTCAAATAAGATCAAAAAATTATCATGGGAATTCAAATCACAAGTATATAACTTAAATATCAATCAAATTTCAAATGGATAAAGTGTAAAACTTTAAACCACATATAACCATATAAATTTCATCCAAAACATAGGCGAGTAATTTATAATTTTTCCAAAAATAAAATATGAAATGTCAAGATACTTTAAAGTGTCAAAGTGTCACACATAAAAACCAAAACAGTGCAGTTGGGAAGAAAGAGGGAGAAAGAGGTCCCAAACGCAGTGCACAGCTTTTGGCCTTGGGGGTTTCGGAATCTTGCTCATTTACTCATAGGCCACAGCGGAGGTTTTCTTCTGAAACGAACTCATACAGTAGGTGGGTTTTTCTTCCAGTACTGCTTATATAACATGTTGAATTTTCTCTATAGAACAATTCACCATGGGAGTTATTGTACCCTTAGAGCCCCCAGAAATTATAAAACCCTCCCATTGTTAACATTAAGATACATTTCAAACACTTCAAATCAACCCTCATTCACAGTCCCATACCTCATAAACACATGTGGGTTTTCACGGGAAGGTGCTATATCAGCCTCCAAAAGTGTTAACTTTGAAACCCCAGATAAAGCAGACTTGGTCATTAGCTTTTTCAAGCACCATGGTTTCTCACAAACCCAAATCTCAAGCATCATCAGAAGATACCCTCCACTGCTGCTAACAAATCCTCAAAAGATCCTTTTGCCCAAATTGGAGTTTTTCCAATCCAAAGGCTTTACAAGCTCTGACATTGTTATGATCATAACTAGAAGTCCAAACTTATTGAAACGAAGCTTGAAAAACCAAATAATCCCTTCTTTTGACTTCTTTAAGAATTTGCTTAGAACTGATGAAAAAACTGTTATTGCTGTTAGACGTTTCCCGGGTATTCTTGGTGAAAAAGTTGACATTCGTGTAGTTCCTAATGTCAATCTTCTGAGAGAAAATGGAGTTCGTGATTCAGGTATATGTACCTTAATTACAAATTGCCCGAGAGTTATTACAACATAACAAGTTCGATTCAAAGAGATTGTAGAGGAAGTCAAGGAAATGGGAATCAATCCTCTGAGGAGAAGTTTTGTTCAGGCTGTTTTAGCAATTAGGGGAATGAATAAATCCACATGGGAGAGGAAGGTCAACGCTTACAAGAGATGGGGTTTGTCTGAGGATGAGATTCTTGTAGCTTTTGCAAAGAACCCCAGCTGTTTCCGGGCATCTGAGGATAAGATTATGAGGGTGATGGACTTTTTGGTCAACAAGATGGGTTTGGAGGCTTCCCTTATTGTCAAACGCCCTACACTTATCACTTTTAGCTTGGAGAAGCGACTTATTCCAAGGGCTTTGGCGATTCAATTTTTGCAGTCTAAAGGTTTGGTTAAGAAGAATTTTTACTTGCCTACGGCGTTTGAGTATGTGGAGGAGTTGTTTCTGCAGAGGTACGTGTTGTCTAATAAGGAGGAAGCTTCTGAGTTGTTGCAGTTATACAAGGAAAAAATGGATATTCCAGAATGACTAGTGAGCATATGATGATAAATATGAGCCAACGAATGAGATGAAGCAGTTGTGGAGTGCTCATATTGTGTGTAATGTTTCACTTGTTGAGTGAGTTACTTGATCCAATTACACTCTTTGGTATTGAAACTTTCTCCAAATCAGATCCAAAATTGGAACTGGTCCAAATTCCAAACTGTTGGTATAGGCCTAGTGCTTGTTTTGCTGAGCTTGGAGAAGTGAATCATCACAAGGTTTGGTTAGGGTAATGTTTATTTTTTTTCTTATTTGTTGAGCTAGTTATCTTTTTGAGGATCCTGAAAAGTTGTTTCTAGAAAGCTGGGGACTGTAACAATGAAGGTTCCTAGCTGTTGAAACTATCTTGATGCTAGTGGAAATTTATAAGAGGGAGAGATCAGTAGATGCAGCAGCTATTGTAAAATGTTATTCAATGGAACGGAATTGCATTATGGGTCCTCAATTGTGTGGTGTTACTTGATCCCATTGTTTCAAAATTGCCTTATTTCTTGTCCAAGAGTGCTACTAATCATTTTTGTTTTCATGATTGATGCTTGGGTTTAAACTTGAAAGTTTGTCAAACCCTACATGTATCGACACTTATCAACAAAAAAAAAACCCTACATGTATCGACATCATGCTAAAACAGTTTATTCTTTCTCAGTTGCTCTATCTTTAATAACTAGGTCTTACTAGAGAAAATATAGTTGGACCCTTTAATATTGTGTCCGATTGACATCCTCTCATTTTAGCAAGAATATCTTATTAAATCCATTTTTTAGCAAGAAATGAACTAGCATCAAAAAGAAAATTTTAAAATAAGCTTTCTGTGTGTGTGTGTGTATTATATATCTTCTTTTTTTTTGTTTTTGCTGTTGTTGTTGTTGTTGTTTGGTGAGCTACTCATCCCTTTGAGGATCCTGAAAAGTAGTTTCTATGGAAAGTTGGGAACCGAAGTGAGGTAGCTCCCCGGCTGTTGAAGCTATCTTGATGCTAGGGGAAATTTGTAAGAGGTAGAATTCAGTGGATGCAGCAGCTATTGTAAAATGTCTTGCTTCCCCATTTGTGTGGTGTTACTTGATCCCATTGTTTCAGAACTTGCTTTATTTCTTGTCCAAGATTACTAATCATTTTTGTTTGCATGATTGAAGCTTGGGGTTAAAATTTAAGACACTGACAAACCCAGCATAGATCATACTATATATATATACATATATATATATAATCCTCATGGGAGAACAGTTTATTTCTTGCTCATTTGTTCTGTATTTACTACAATTGTGCAAGTAATCTTGCGTTAATCTAGTAGAAGTTCAGTGGTCTAAGTGAGGGTTCAGTTCAGCCATCTGTATCACTTCTATGCTAAATGAATGCTGCTGTGGGGTCTTGCACATGGTGTGGAATCTCCTCAATGAGCCGACCTCTTGTTTAGCTAAATGAAAGCTGATTTTTCGTCCTTTTTAGCATCAATCAAATAGAAAGTTAAGCAACAGCATTGTTTAAAGAATGCTAAATAAAACCTACACATATAGATACAGAGGTCGATCTTGAACATGTCTAAGTCATCAGTGTACCAGTTTTGTTGATAAACACACCTCTGTTGTTAATAAACATACACCTTACCACCGTGCACCCTTAGTACAGTGGTTACTCCATAATTATAAATACTTGTGGAGTGTTGGAGGGGAGGCAAGGGTCAGGGTTTATGTCTCCAGGATAGAGTTTTACACACATATACACTAAGATTAGGCTAGAATAGAAATTCTATCTTGTATAAAAAATAATAAAAAATAAACATACACCTTTGTTATTTTTATTATAACCATTTGCATTTCAAAATTCTCGTTGTGGCCATTCATATTTGATTTTGTAGCTCATTTTGTCATTTGGTGACCCTTGACACTATATAAGTTATCTCAAAGTCTTAATTGATAACACTTATGTGATACTTAGTAGTTATAATACTATCAGAAATAGACTTAAATAGGTGATATATCTTAATAATATTTATTTGTCATCTGACATTTAAATTAAAAAGGAAAAGTTAATAGATACTTTAAGGGTATTGATTTAAAAAATATTAGAAATTTTTTATGGAAAAAATAATAATAATTGATGACTTTTTATATTTTCATAAAAGTTGTGTAAATGTTTTTTTAAAATGGTTATTAGATTTCAAATAAAATTTCATAAAAAAAGAGGACAAGACGGTCAATATAAAAATAATGGCAAATTGCAACTTACTCACATGCGATTTGACCAAAATTTAAGTTGCCTAGTTGTAGTTTAAAATTGACACTTTACCTACCTGAATTAGCTCAATTAGATTTCCTTAACCCAACAATGTTAAAAACAATGCTTAATATGTAATTTTGTTTCACTTTTATGTTTATCTTCTCCAAAAAACAAAAAACATGCAAATACAAGATCAAATAAAAAAAAAAAAAAAATCCAGCAAAACACTTACATTTCAAATAAGCTAAAAAATAATCATGAGATTTCAAATCACAGGTAAGTAAGTTAAATATTAATCAAATTTCAGGTGGGTAAAGTATCAAACTTTAAACCACATATAAGGGATTTAAATTTCAACCAAACTATAGGTGGATAAATTGTAATTTACCCTAAAAATAAAATATGAAAATGTCAAGATTCTTTTAAGGGTCAAAGTGTCAAACATAAAAACCAACCTCAATCCTTGAAAATTATTCTTTAGTGTTCGTTTGACATAAATAATTTTTGCTAACTTATTTTACTAGTTAGTTTATTTTTGCTACTATTTATGAGTCTCACTATAGTATTTCAGCTAAATTTTACCTTTATCTACAATACTTTTAGCAAAAATTTTCAACAAATAAAAGTTTCAGCAAAATAATGGATCCCAACGGAACTTAGGGTCTGTTTAGAATCCGCTTATTTTACTAAAACTAAAAACTTTTTGCTGAAAGTACTATAGATAAAAGTAAAAGTTAACTAAAATAGTATTGTAGGATCTATAAATAGTATCAAAAAATATAATAAGATCTATAAATAATAACAATAATAAAATAAATAATAAAATAATTTGGTAAAAATAATTTTTACCGGACAAAAACTTTTACGGGTCAAAGAACAAAAAAACGTACACCAAAAATTTGTTTTTAAAAGTACGGAACAAATCCAAACGGTGCAGTTGGGCAAAAAGAGATCCCAAACGCAGTGCACAGCTTTTGGCCTTGGGGGTGTCGGAATCTTGCTCATTCACTCACGGGCCACACCGGAGGTTTTCTTCTTAAACGAACTCATACATACAGTAGGTGAGTTTTTCTTCCAGTACTGCTTACATAACATGTTGAATTTTCTCTATAAACCAATTCACATTGTTAGAGCCCCCAGAAATTATAAAACCCTCCCATTGTTAACATTAAGACACATTTCAAACACTTCAAATCAACACTCGTTCAGAGTCTCATACCTCATAAACACATGTGGGTTCTCACGGGAAGGTGCTATTTCAGCCTCCAAAAGTGTTAACTTTGAAACCCCAGATAAAGCAGACTTGGTCATTAGCTTTTTCAAGCACCGTGGTTTCTCACAAACTCAAATCTCAAGCATCATCAGAAGATACCCTCCACTGCTGCTATCAAATCCTCAAAAGACCCTTTTGCCCAAATTGGAGTTTTTCCAATCCAAAGGCTTTACAAGCTCTGACATTGTTATGATCTTAACTAGAAATCCAAGCTTATTGAAACGAAGCTTGAAAAACCAAATAATCCCTTCTTTTGACTTCTTTAAGAATTTGCTTGGAACTGATGAAAAAGCTTTTATTGCTGTTAGACGTTTCTCGGGTATTCTTGTCGATAAAGTTGACACTCATGTAGTTCCTAACGTCAATCTTCTGAGAGAAAATGGAGTTCGGGAATCAGGTATATGTACCTTAATTAAAAATTGGCCGAGGGTTATTACCACAGATCAAGTTCGATTCAAAGAGATTGTAGAGGAAGTCAAGGAAATTGGAATCAATCCTCTGAGGGGAAGTTTTGTTCAGGCTATTTTAGCAATTAGGGGAATGAATAAATCCACATGGGAGAGGAAGGTCAACGCTTATAAGAGATGGGGTTTGTCTGAGGATGAGATTCTTGTAGCTTTTGCAAAGAACCCCAGCTGTTTCCGGGCATCTGAGGATAAGATTACGAGGGTGATGGATTTTTTGGTCAACAAGATGGGTTTGGAGGCTTCCCTTATTGTCAAACGCCCTAAACTTATTAGTTTGAGCTTGGAGAAGCGACTTATTCCAAGGGCTTTGGCGATTCAATTTTTGCAGTCTAAAGGTTTGGTTAAGAAGAATTTTTACTTGCCTACGGCATTTGAGTATGTGGAGGAGTTGTTTCTGCAGAGGTTCATGTTGTCTAATAAGGAGGAAGCTTCTTAGTTGTTGCAGCTATACAACGAAAAAATGGATTTTCCAGAATGACTAGTGAGCATATTATGATAAATATGAGCCAACGAATGAGATGAAGCAGTTGTGGAGTGCTCATATTGTGTGTAATGTTTCACTTGTTGAGTGAGTTACTTGATCCAATTACACTCTTTGGTATTGAAACTTTCTCCAAATCTGGTCCAAATTCCAAACTGTTGGTAAAGGCCTAGTTCACTGAGCTTGGAGAAGTGAATCATCACAAGGTTTGGTTAGGCTGAATGTTTAATTTTTTTTCTTATTTGTTGAGCTAGTTATCTTTTTGAGGATCCTGAAAAGTAGTTTCTAGAAAGCTGGGAACTGTAACAAGGAAGCTTCCTAGCTGTTGAAACTATCTTGATGCTAGGGGAAATTTATAAGAGGGAGAGATCAGTAGATGCAGCAGCTATTGTAAAATGTTATTCAATGGAACAGAATTGCATTATGGGTCCTCGATTGTGTGGTGTTACTTGATCCCATTGTTTCAAAATTGCTTTATTTCTTTTCCAAGAGTGCTACTAATCATTTTTGTTTTCATGATTGATGCTTGGGTTTAAACTTGAAAGCGTGTCAAACCCTTCATGTATCAACATCATTCTAAAGACTTGGACCCTTTATTATAGTGTCTGATTGACATCCTCTTATTTTGGCAAGAATATTTTATTAAATCCATTTTTTAGCAACAAATGAACTAGCTTAAAATAAATTAAAATAAACTTTCTGTGTGTGTGTATATATATCTTTTTCTTTTTTTCTTTTTTCTTTTTATTGTTTTTGTTTGTTTTTGTTGTTGTTGTTGTTTGTTGAGCTACTCATCCCTTTGAGGATCCTGAAAAGCAGTTTCTATAGAAAGTTGGAAACTGAAGAGAGGTAGAATTCAGTGGATGCAGCAGCCATTGTCAAATGTCTTGCTTCCCCATTTGTGTGGTGTCACTTGATCCCATTGTTTCAGAACTTGCTTTATTTCTTGTCCAAGACTACTAATCATTTTTGTTTGCATGATTGAAGCTTGGGTTAAAACTTAAAACACTGACAAACCCATCATATATCATACTACATATATATCATCCTCATGGGAAAACAGTTTATTGATAACACGTTTATGACACTTAATGGTTAAAATACTATCAGATATAGACTTAAACAGGTGATATACTTTAATGACATATATTTGTCATCTAACATTTAAATTAAACGGAAAAAGTTAACTGATACTTTAAGGATATTAATTTAAAAAATATTAGAAAATTTTTATGGAAAAGAAAAAAAAAATTGATGACTTTTTATATTTTCATGAAAGTTGTGTCAAAACTTTTCTAATATGAGTTATTAGATCCCATTATTAACATTAAGATACATTTCAAGCACCTCAAATCAACACTCGTTCACAGTCTCATATCTCATAAACACATGTGGGTTCTCACGGGAAGGTGCTATATCAGCCTCCAGAAGTGTTAACTTTGAAACCCCAGATAAAGAAGACTTGGTCATTAGCTTTTTCAAGCACAATTATTATTTTGTTTTAAGATAAAACATAGAAATACTATTCTTTTTTTCCAAGTGATCTATATCATTCAAACTTTTACACAGTGTGTTATGGTTATTTTTTTCCTACAACTAAAATTTTTAAATTTCAAAATTAATTATTTGAATTTTTCACTCTTAAAAAGATTATCATGATAACCAAAACTCATCACAAATTTACAATTAATATTACTCAAATAATTTATAGAGATATTTAAATACTTAATAACTTCACTTCTAAAATATCTAAAAATCAACTCAAATCAAAATCATAAGGGGGATAAAGAGTACGTGTGATAAATAACTCAAAAAACACATTATCAAAGTGTATCGCTCAAAAGTAGAGAAAAAAAATCATCAGTCTAAAATAGAGTTGCAAGAAAGAATTAATGAGAGAGAGAGAGAGAGCAATCACCTTTTTTGGAAGAGAATTTGTGACAAATAATAAAATTATATAAAAGAAGATGAGTAGAAGAATATTCAAATGAAAATGTATAGTTGTAAATATCAAATTATCCAAGTCATGCTATGTAATCGAATAACATTAAATTATTCTATAATTTTATGAGATAACATGTAACAAACAATGAAAATAAAATTAAAAATATAAAAATATAAAATATAACCCAATCATATCAACCTAAAGTAGAGTTAAAAATAAAAATTCATCAATTTAAAGAATTAAACATCCACCAAAAGAAAGAATATATATATATATAGAGAGAGAGAGAGAGAGTCTCACTTTTTTGTGTGAGAAAAATATGGATTGAATGGAAGAGAAAATAACAAATTTTTATTAAAAAAAATGAGGGGAAGAAGAGTCAAAATAAAAGAAAGATGAAGGGATGGAGAAATTGTGAGGTTAAGATATAGATTATAGAAGAGCGGGGAGATAGAAAAGTAAAAGTAAATAAATGTTGGAGTATGTGTAATTGTTAAGTGGCAAATTAATAAGGAGAAAAATATTTAAAAAAGAAGAGAGAAAATATTGAAAATGGGTTGATGATGTGGTACTGATGTAGCTCAACAGAAGCGCAGTAATATTAAACACTACGCTTCAGCTTTTAGATGTATATAAATATAGATGCAGTAACTATATATATAGAGTTACTTATGATTTCATCTAGAATAAAAGTTTGGTGTATAAAGTCAATGACTAAACCGGTTGAGTCCAGAAGAAAGAAAGAATATCAATATCAATATCTTAATAACAAAATTGGGTTTTATTTTCAGACTTGCAGAGAATTTAGAACCAATTTGCATGTCTTAATAACAAAATTATGAAGGAAAATTAATTAATTAATTAATTTTATACACCATACACCAAACCTATGCTAATATATCCCTTTGTCCACTTGAAGAAATTCAAAGTTACTCAAAAGCCATGGGACCAATGCTTTAAATGAGCATAGTCTCAAGGAAAAAATCAAAGCCGTGCTAATCCCCCCCTCCCCCCCAAAAAAACAAAAAAAAAAAACCATCTAGCCAACAAAGTTATTAAAATGTTCAATTCACAAATTCGATTATCACATAAATGCAAGATCAATCAAATCGGTTTAAAATTCACAATAGTAATAAGAAATCTATGCGTTAAGGTCATGAAACCAACACTCACCACACTTGACAATAGCAATGGTCATGTGCTTAGGACTAGGTGCCATTGATGATTGATCACCTAGACCATTCAATGTGTAACAATGTAAGACACGAGAGAATGAAAAGTCTATCGACACAACTTTTGTACCACAAGCCTGACAAGGTTGATTGTTAGTTGTAAAGAAAAAATAGTGGTTTATGTGAAAATGATTGTCTATCACTCACAGTCGTCGACCAAGTTGTGGCAATTGACTGAGAGTCAGGAGTGATCACATTGTCATTCAGTCTGGGCCTGTGATCTTCCCATGCAAGGGATAAAGCACCACATGAACTACTTGTCGCTTAGGCACTATGTTGGACTTCATTACAAAAATGGACTCTGCCTCAGATTGAACATCGGGCCGAACCTTGGGATGGTTAACTCCAGACCAACAACATTGTTCAACTTTCATGGGCTGGACCACGGGTTGGACCTAGGTGGACCAGTTTAAATTCAAATTCAAATTTGTGTAATGTCAACTCTATTTTTTTGGGGAATTAGTTGGAGTATACTGTTATCTATTAACATGTTTTTGGTTTAATAAGTCATTCTAAATTGACCCAATTCAAGAACTTCCATCATGTTTGTTTTTTCCTGTATGTTTTTCTTCCTTTTAACTTATACTAGTGAAAGTCCAGTACGTTGCATGACTTTAGTGTGTGTTTGTGTGTGTATATATATATATATATAATAAGAAATAATAACTAAATGAGTTATTATTACATAATTTTAGAACTCGTTTCTTAATAAACGAATGATTATTATTATTATATGAAATGCATAATTTTGTATATTTGTCCTTATATATAATATTTCTAATTAAAATGATCAATAAAAACTTGTCTAATTTTCTTTTCTTCTAATTTCTTATTTATTAGTGAAGAGGGAAATTTGAACTCAAGTAGTTAAATATTTTCTAATACTTGCATAAATAAGGTTATCCTAAAATAATTAATTTCAAACTTAAGATTAAAAAATCAACTGTATTTGTACACCTAAAACAAATTTCATTTTTAAGTCATATTTTATTATTTAAATAATTTCTTTTAGTGTTTAACTGTTTGTTTTATCTACATGGTTAACACCCTAACTTATACAACTTGAGTAATGTCCCTAATTATATTGTACTTTAACTTTTAAGAACACTTATATTAATATTACACATGAAAAAATAATGAATTTAACAATTAAAACATTTGAAAACAAAATTAAGCCAAATTAGAAATTCATTAATGAAAAACAATCCAAATTGCCAAACTTTTTATAAAAAAAAAAATGAAAAATAAGTTAAGTAAAGATCGACTTACATAGGAATTTGGATCGATGGATCTAATTTAGCCAAATATTATCCATGATCTAAAGGATATGGAAGGAATTATAAATTGAATTTTGTTAGACTTTCGAAAAAATAGTCATGAATAAGTTCACAGGAACATTAAATTATATGAACTAAAAGGTGTGGTGGGCCTTTTTATGTACTGGGCTGGGCTGATCCTGTCGCACTACGGCCTAATAAATTTGGGGTAGGAAAGTCTGGACTGGCTTAATTGAAACTCATTTTAGGCCAGTTTCTGCACAAGTCAGAACCCCTAATAGAAATCTTGATGGAGTCACGTGCCCACGGTAGGAAATACTGTTGCAAAAACATTATAACAGGATAAACACGATACAGTATAATAGCTAAAATATCTTAACTAAAACACTTGCCACTGATCAAAGATAATGCTTAAACAATTTTGCAAAAGGGAAATACGATAATATAAGTATGGCAAGAATGAATTAATAACAAAAATAACAATCAAAATAAAAGAAGGAAGGGTGTTAGTTTGCTAAACTTGGCTCCTTGACAGATTTAAGTCCAAGAACGGAACCAATCTTCAATATGGGTAATCTCACAAGTAAATCCTACCATGGAAATTACCTACTTTGGAAAATGGACCTAAGTGGCTTAATCTTAGATTCTTAACTTGCTAGAGAGTAAGCTGTTGATAGGAAGAGAAATGGGTAGCCTATTGGTGCATGCTTTCTATTCCTTCCACTCCTATTTGCTTCCTCTCGGTTATCTTATTTTCTTTTGTTTATCTCCTCTGTTTTCCTTGTTTCTTACTTCTCTGTTTTTCTGTGTTTTTTCTTATCCCTCCTTATTGTTGTTTACTATGCACTGCTAAGGCCTTTTTATACTGCCTACCGTGATAAGATTTACCATTTTACCCCTCAACTACTTTGTCCTATTATGGGTGTCCTTTCCAAACTACCCAACCACCACCACTACCTTATGTTGACTATACCATGCTTCATTCCCAGACAATGGTAGTTTTGTTTTGTTTTGTTTTCTTACTTCCCGTGGCACTACCATTTAGATAAGGGCTGGGTTTCTCTCTTCCTAACTTCTATAGCATGCACCTAATGAATCCAGCTCATCTTTGCCTCTTTTGAGTGGTATGTTATCACAGCAAAACATTTCCCTAAAAGAGCTTAAGCGAGAACTCCAGAATAGGCTTTCTCCTTCTCTCCACCGCCAGACCATACCCTCTCTTACCTCTGACCCATGGCCCACCACCCCTGTATTGGTTGGGTACAAGTGAGTGGTGCTTGAGCCTGGTATGTGTTCCACTCCCATATGAGTCCATTACTTATCTGGTGTTCACGTGTTTGTCTAGTCTTGCTACATGTTCTGCTGCTCGTTTAACTTTTTGTGGCATGGATGAGTCATTGGGTCTTCATTCTCTACATCTCGTTTCTTCTTTGGGTTGGGTATTGCTTGGGTATGGACTTTTTCTTCTTTAATTTAGTCCTTGTCTCCTTTCACTTTTAGTTTATGAGTTAACTGGTACTTTTGCCACGCCACTGCATTGTTTTTGCCATGATATCGTTTAACTTGTGTTTATTGGGCTCCCTCTGGGCCTGCCATGCTAGTTTCATATATTATTCATTCCTTTAGTTTACGTTGCCCAGTATCCCTACTGGGTTAGTTCTTATATCATCTTGGGCTTCCCTGACCCATTTCATCCTTTTGGGCATCCTCGGCCTGTTTCATTCCTTGGGGCATCCCTAACCCATCTCATATTTTCATACTTCTTGCATTCCCATGGGCTTTTGCTAAATCCTTTAGGCTTCGCCAGCCCAATTGTCATATCATTTACTTTTGGGTTTATTGGTCTTTGAACCAATCTCATTTACTAATTCCTTTCTTTGGGCTTCTCCATCCCGTCTTTGCTTTCTTTCTACTTCTTATGATTTCTATGAGCTTACTATTTCATTCTTTAGGGCTCCCTTGGGCTCATTTGCTTTCTTTGGGGCATTTTTACTATCTTGTAGGTCTGTGGACCATTATTCCTGTCATTCAGGCTTTAATGGTTTTTTACTTCGCTACTTTTTATTTCTTCACCCCTTTTTCATATTGTTGGGCTTCTTCTGTCATTGAGTCATTTTGCCAAAATGGGCATCAACAAAAGGATATGGGAGGAATTCTGCATATGCCCCAAAAAATAGCAGTTGCTTCTGCCTTCATTGGGTCACATTAGTTGTATCATATTATGTTTAATAAGAAAAGAAATAGTAAAATCCAAAAGAAATAGTATTGTTAAGTTTTGTCTAAAACTCATGTACATAGTATTTTAGATATTCAAGAGGAGAATAGTCTAGAAAGAAAATCCAGTTACTGAAAAAATAGCACAATACAAAATATACAACTAAAAACTCAACTATTTTTCATGTATACAAGATTATGATGACATGGTGCTGATGTGGCTTAACTGAAATGTAACAATAATAAATTCTATGCCCTAGCTTTTAGAATATATAGATATAAATTGTGCAAGTAATCTTGTGTTACTCTAGTAGAAGCTCAATGTTTAAACTAAGAACCACGGTTTAGTTAAGTTATCCTTAGTCCTTACTGTTTCCCTTCTATGCTACATGAAGCAGTTCAATTATCCTTAGCCCCTACTGTTTCCCTTCAATGCTACATGGATAGCTGCTTTGGGGTCTCAAATATGGTGTGGAATCTCCCTACTCCTTACTAGATCTTCCTCTAAGGCTCAAGACCAAGTCCAATCCAAATTTTCTCCTCTTTCACAACAACTATATAGAGAAAAGTGGGTTAAACATACACATACAAACGCAGGCATCAATCTTGAACGCATCCGTTTGGGACTGTTTTCATTTTTCTCTTCACATTTTAAAATTCTTTATTTTAACTCTTCTTGTTTGATTTTGTTTTCAACTTTTCATATTGACCCAATTATTCATTTATGTCAGTGATGTGGTGACGCTAGGCATTACATAGGGTGACTGTCTTAATGGGTGACACTTAACAGGTTGATGTGTGGACACTTTTCTTCACCAAGCACATAGTGTAAGGGCTGTACATTTAATATTTAAACCCTCAAAGAATATACACAATTTGGTATATTCAACCCACACAATTATTCAAAGCACGTACTCAATTCTATAAATTTAATGTATACAATTTTTCAATGAACGTACACAATTCTATATATTCGATGCACACAATTTTCCCAAGAATGTACATAATTCGGTACGTTTAACATACAAATTTTTTCAAAGAATATATAGAATTTTGTATGTTCAACACACAATTTTCAAATAATATATACAATTTTGTATATTCAATGTACACAAATTTTCAAATAATGTACACAATTATTTATTTTCAATGTATACAATTTTTCAAAGAATTTACACAATTCTTAATTCTATATATTTAAAGTACATAAACTATTAAAAAATGAACACAATTTTGTATATTCAATGTACATAATTTTTCAAATAATGTACACAATTGAAGATATTTAACATGCATAATATTTATTGACATTTTTTATATAAAAAATCACAGAGAGTGTAAAGTCTAGGCATTCAATATCCACACTTTCAAAGAATGAACGCGATTATGTATATTTAATGTATACAAATTTTCAAAAAAATATATACAATTCTGTGTATTCAACATACACATTTCTTACCACCGTGCATCCTTGATGTGGTGGTCACTCCATCAGTATAAATGCTTGTAGGGTGTGGGAGACAAGGGCCAGGGTTCAAGTCTCTGTGATGGAGTTTCACACACATATACTTTTAGATTAGACTAGAGTAGAAATTTTTTGTATTAAAAAAAAAAATGTACACAATTCTTCAATGAATGTACAAAGTTTTGTGTATTCAACGTACCTAATTTTTCAAAGAATGTATACAATTTTGTATACAAAATTTCTTAAATTTTATACACAATTTTGTATATTCAATATAAATAATTTTTCAAAAAATATGCACAATTTTGTACATTCAATGTACACAATTTTTTGTTGTGTGGACATTTTTTTCCCATAAATTACAAAGAATGTAAAGTTTGTACATTCAATATCCAAACATTCAATAATATACACCATTCTGTATATTCAACATTATCAATTTTCCATAGTATACACAATTTTGTATATTTAACGTGTAGAATTTTTCAAATAATGTGTATAATTCTATATATTTAACATGCATAATTTTTTTTAAAATGAACTCAATTTTGTATAGTCAATGTACACAATTCAGTATATTCAACATACACGATATTTGTAGACATTTTTCTTCCTTCAAAAAGTTATCCTAACATACCAAACATTCAAAGAATATACACAGTTTTTTTTATTCAACATACATAATTTTTTAAATAATGTACACGATTTTTCAATGAATGAACATAATTTTGTATATTCAATGTAAATAAATTTACAAAAAAAAAAAATGTACACAATTTAGTATATTCAACATACACTATATTTGTGGACATTTTTATTCACAAATTACAAAGAGTGTAAGGCATGTACATTCAATTTTCCAACCTAGCCAAGAAAAAAAAAATCCAAACTATACAATTCTATATATTTAATACACACAATTCTATATTTCACATACATAATTTTTCGAATAATATATACAATTCTGTATTTCACTGAAATATTTTTCAAATAATATACGTAATTCCATCTTAATGGCGTTACATTTATCAGGCACTTTAATGCACCTTATACTAAAAAAAAATGGATGCGCCAGATACTAAGAAAATGGATGAAAAGACCAATATAAAACTGTTTCTCAAAATAAATTTTAAAATTTTATAAAATTATAAAAAGATAAATAATGAAAAACTTAACAAACCCAAGCTTTCAAAAGAATGCTTTTCCTCATAGACTCAAAGCATACCATTCTAACATTTTCCTTAAAAAAAGTTTTCAACAGAGTAAACGTACAGAGGAAATCAAAATCGTTACATAGGAGGGAGGGAGCAAGAGAACCCCTAACGCAGTGCAAAAGCTTTGGACTCTGGGAGGTCGGAATCTTGCTCATTCATTCACAGCAGAGATTTTCTTCTGAAGCGGACTCGTTAATAAGTAGGTGAGTTTTTCTTCCAGTACCGCTTATGTAACATGCTGAAGTTTCTCTATAAAGCTATTCACCATGGTACTTTTTGTTGTACCATTAGAGCCCATCAGAATGCATACACTGTTGAAACCTTCCCATCGTTGTTGTTATTATCATCTGTCGGATACAGATACATTTCAAGCACTTCAACTTCAAATCAACACTCATTCACAGTCTCTTACCTCATAAACACATGTGGGTTCTCAAGGGAAGCTGCTCTATCAGCCTCCAAAAGTGTTAATTTTGAAACCCCAGATAATGCAGACTTGGTTATCAGCTTTTTCAAGAACCATGGTTTCTCACAAACCCAAATCTCAAGCATCATCAGAAGATACCCTCTGCTGCTGATGTCAAATCCTCAGAAGACCCTTCTGCCCAAATTTGAGTTTTTCCTATCCAATGGCTTTACAAGCTCTGACATTGCCACAGTGTTAACTAGAATTCCACACATATTGAAAAGAAACTTGGAAAACCACATAATTCCCTCTTTTGTTTTCCTCAAGAGTTTGCTTGGAACTAATGAGAACACTATCATTGCTTTGGCACGTTTCTGGCCTATTCCCTTTGTTAAACTTGACACTCGTGTGATTCCTAATGTCAATCTTCTGCGAGAAATTGGAGTTCCTGAATCAATTTTATGTGGCTTTATTAAAAAATGGACTAGAGCTATTACGACAGATACAGTTCGATTCAAAGAGATTGTTGAGGGAGTCCAGGAAATGGGATTCAATCCTTCGCGTTTAAGTTTTGTTCAGGCTGTTTTGGCATTTAGTGGAATGAATAAATCCACATGGGAGAGGAAGGTCAATGCTTATAAGAGGTGGGGTTTGTCTGAGGAAGAGATTCTTGTAGCATTTGAAAAGAGCCCCCAGTTTATTACGGTATCTGAGGATAAGATTATGCGGGTGATGGATTTTTTAGTCAACGGGATGGGTGTGGAGGCTTCCCTTATTGTCAAATGCCCAACACTAATAAGTTTGAGCTTGGAGAAGCGACTGATTCCAAGGGCTTCGGTTATTCAAGTTTTACAATCAAAAGGTTTGGTTAAGAAGAATATATACTTGCCTAGGGTGTTTATGTATGTGGAGGAGTTGTTCCTGCAGAAGTTTGTGACGTGTTATAAGCAGGAAGCGTCTGACCTTTTGAAGCTATACAAGGAAAAATTGGATCTTTAGAAAATGACTACAAAATTGAGTATGTGTCAGGCAAGGAGTGAAATGAATCAGTTATAACCCACATTATGAATCAAATTTCCCTTCTATATAGTTACTTCACTTACTTGTTCCATTAGAATCCTTTGGTGTTAATCTTGATTTAGTTTACGCCAGAGAACTCCCATTTATAATCAACTAGTGCTTTTTCACCAAGCTTGGAGAAGAGTAGTATTACAGGGTTTTATGGAATTTTTGTTGACTTTTACTTACGATTAACTTTAGAGTGACTTGTTTGTTTGAGGACCCTGAAAATTATTCCTGCAGAAATTTACGAATTATTTGGAGGAAACCTCTCAGCCATTGAAGCTGTAAAGAGAAATTGGATCTTTCAAGCTAAGCAGGCAATTAGTAAGAGGGAGCTTGGATACAGGCATGCGGCTGCTGTAAATATTTATGTCATGGATTTGAAATGCTGTGATTTTCTTATTGTGTTGCTCAATCCCATTGTTCTTGAACTTGCTTTGGTTCATGTCCAAGAGTGTAATTAATTCAAGCTAGTTATGCTATTTGTGTTTTTTTATTGTCTTTTGTTTCTTGTCATGATTGAAGCTTGGGCTTTAACAATATACCTATATATAACCCATCTACCATGCTATAAAAATTGATTCTTGGTGATACTTGAGATTGTTTGGTCATTTCAGTTATTCTTATTGTATCACAATCCTGTTCTACATGGAAGCCACTGTTAGGTCTCGCAAATGGTATGATCTTGTTTGTTAGTGACTTAGCTCAGAATCTATAGGTAACGTGTGGAGCTTTAAAATGTGGTGCTCACTGGGATAGAGAGACATGACCAATTAGTACTGCCCATATGATATAAATTGCTCCTAACACTAAGTTCCTCTTTAAGAGTTTATCTCTGTGTGCATGACTCTCCTCTCTTTTTTTTCCTGTTTGCATTTGATTGAGATTAGGCCCAAAATTTGTAAAGACAGTGCACAATTGCTTCATGCTGTATAAGGGAAAAATCTTTCTGAATTTGGTTGGTACACTTTTACATCTATTGCAGTCAAAACTAAGACTCTATCATTGGCCTTTGTGGATTTTTCATTTTTGTATGTTGTGCAGGTCCTCCAATGTGAGGTGTTTTAAGGTCTTGGTTTGGCAGCTTCCAAGAAAGCTGAATTAAAGTTTAAGTTGAAAAGGAAAATTTAATAGGATATGAAATTGGGCTAATATTCAGGTAATGTTGTGGAGGTGCCTGGCATTCTGGCAAAGCAAATTAAGACAAGGTGAGAGCTCTACTCAGTGATGATGACATTTTTTTAAAAAGAAACTTCTGTGAGACTATTTTTTTTGCAAGGTTTATGAGAGGTAATTGGTAAGCTTCTTTAACCCCAATCTTAGAGAGGCTGATTCCTAAACTCGAATTCACGATATATCACTTAAATAGAGGGCATTGTACCAAAGTCTAACCCCCAGAAATGAAACATATTTTGTAACCCAAATCCATGTTATTTACAACACTAACAATACACCCAAACTTCCATAAGCACAGTGAATATCAGCAAAATCCATAATCATCTCCCTAGTTGACTTATTAGATGGAGCACCACCACCCATATTCCAAGTACTTTCTCAGAACCTGCATTGGCCAGTAGGAGAAACTTTGCATGGGAAAGTAGAAACTCCTAATTGCATCCCTGATAATGTTCAGTTGACTTCAGAATTTAATACCAAGATAATCATGGCAATGTTGACTAAAGATACTAGCAGTATATTCGAGATCACGATTCACGTGTCAGGTTCATTCTTTTTTCTTTTCTTTTTTTTCCTTTTTCTTAATGAAAAGTTCAATCATGTTTATATAAATTATAAAGCAGCTTCACAATGTAATACATGTGAGGTTGTTGATCTGCATGGCTTTATTTCATTACGAAATATATGATTTTCGGCATCACTACTTGATGATCCAGTGAGATTATTTCATACATGGTCCTACATTGACACTAGAGAGCCTTCAAGCTAAGTTCACTCTGCATTTTTTTAAAGCCAAAACCAAAGTTTCATTCATTGTGAAAAATGGATTAAATCCTGTGTACAGAGCCTCTAGAGCTGGGGGAGGAAAATCCTCAAACCAAATAACATCATCAACTGTATGTTTAGCAAAGAGAGCTAATGGGAGCAAATTTGCTTCTCGCTTAGCAGTACTAATAGAGAACAAACGGACTCTAAGTAAACACTGGACATCCTGCACAATATGGCAAGTCCAAGGCAAATGAGAACCTGAAATCAATGGAGACTTCATGATGGTAACATTGTCCTCTTCGATGACAAACTCTAAGAACCCATCATCAATTGCAAATTCCATTGTCTTTCTGCAAGCAAGAAGTTCAACCTCTTCACTATTGTCTTTGGCCGAAATTGAAAAGAATCTCTTGATGCTCAAAGTTGCCTTTATTATGCTAATCTCATCCATGTTCCATTCTGACTAAAAATTTTGTTCCAGTTCATTAACTAGAATCAATCACCTCCCATTTCACTTCTGCCTATTTTGCTTGTTTCGATCCATTTTGCTAAATTTTGATTGGTGTGATGATTTTAGTCAGAATGTAAAAAAAACTACATATATATATATATATATTTGTTTGGCACAATTGTTTTATTCATTTGGAAAAGGTTTAACTCCAAACATGTTTTTAACTCTAGCTGTCAAATAATTAGATACAAAAGTTTTCGCAATCTTTTTCATAACTTGATAAGGTTATAAGTTTTGATTAGAATTACATCACTTTTACATAGGTCTAATATTTCCACCATTTTATAATTAACTATAATTGAGCCACGTCAACAATTGTAAAAATAAAATAAAAATAAAAATAAAAATTTAAAGTTGTTGGTTGGATTTATTGATGGCCTTTTGAGATGTATGGTAGAAGAAAAAATTATAGGCAAGCTGTAATTAATTTTGGATAAAATTAATGTCAAAGATTGGATATTTTATTTTTATTTTTAAATAAGATAAAAATTTTACTGTAGTCTAATCTAAATATATTTGTATGTGAAATTCCCTTTAAAAAACTTGAACCCCAACCCTTACCTCTTACACCTCACAAACACTTATATTTATGACGTAACAATCATGCCAATGATGCACAATGGTAAAATTGAACTACTGAGTGAAGATATATATATATATATATATATATATATAAACAGTAAATAAATTAATTTTAAATGAAAAATTACAGTGACTTTCCCTAAAGTTTTCCATTATTCACTCACATCTCCTTTAGGCTTTAGTTTAGAAAAAGATAATTACATTTCTTAAAATATAAAATATTTACACATCCCTAATGGACCGAAAAGGAATTAAAGAATATTGAATTATCTATTTTGGATTTTAAAAACTTTTTCAACCATTTAGGAGAGATCAATATAAATATACTTTTTTTCCTATCACATATATATATAAATACTTTTTTAAGGGAAGTTATGTGATTATCTTATTTCAAACAAAAGACCTTTAAAAAAAAATGACTAAAATACAAAACTGATCCTCTAATTTTCTTCAGATTTTATTTTAGTCTTTAAACTTTACATTCGTTTATTTTAGTTCTCTAAGTTTCAGATTTTTTCAATTTAAGTCTTTTCATTAACTTTTGTTACAATTTTTTGAAAAAAAAAATCTGAAAAATATTTTTCAATCATTAATTAAATTTTTTTAATTTAAAAATTTTGAAGAAAAATTTATAAATTTGAAAAATTAACTACAACATATAACAAAAGTTGATAGAAAAGCTTTAATTGAATAAACTTGAAAGTTAAAGGACTGAAATGAACAAGAACAAAGTTAGAAAACTGAAATGAAATTTGAAAAAAAAGTTAGAAGCCAATTTTGCATTTTACCCAAAAAAAAAAAAAAAAATTCAAACACAAGAGGAGTTGAATGTCATAGCAAAAACCATCAAGGGGTTAAATGTAATTTCTCCTAATTTCAAAAAGCCCGTGGAAATTTGTGTGTTTTGGATGGGGCCATACAAGTTGACGGCGAGAATGTTATCCATAACCGCACGTACGATTTCGACAATTCTAAAAAATTCCACGTGTGCGGTTCCTGATGCGATAGACCAGGGAAAACCCCCGTAGGAGCTCTCACACCCAAAAACCCAAATAATCAAAATCAAACTCCAAAACCAAACGAAATTTAAAAAAAAACACAAAAATCTGAGACTGATGAGAGAGAGAAAATTGTAATTACAAAAACTCTCTCTCTCATTCCGGGTCTATTATTATCACTTTAAAGTTTCGCGGTTATGCCCTCAAATTCTCATTCCCATTTCTCTTCTTCTTCTTCTTCTTCTTCCTCATCTTCATCTTCATCTTCGTCTTCGTCTTCTTCACTTGGTGCTGTGCTTCGCGTTCTCGATCGGACGGTGGCTCTGTTCTCTTCTGTCGCTGTTTAACGCTTTGTTCGTAACGGCACACGATTTGATCGGTGAGAGCGCATTTTTCTTGTTGCTGAATTTCTTACTTTCTAGGGTTAATTGCTCAAACAATTTCGAAATTCCAAACCGGTTTTTTTTTCGTTTTCGTAATTGTTTGGTTTCTGAGAAAACTGAGGGTTTGGAATGAGATCAAATCGAAGTGTCTGAATTATGATGTAGTTGTGTTTTGCTGCTGTAAGTTCAGTGAGTATTTCTTTCTATCTTTCTTTCTTTTTGAAATTTGATTTCGGAATTGTGGATATTGTTTACTTTTCTCGCTATTTGTTTTCTCAGCAACCAAACGGTTTCGGATCGTTGATTTTGCTGTTTTTTGCTCTTTTCGTTTTCTTGTTCTGAAGCTGTTTGAATTTTGATTGGTGTGAATACAGTTGTGGAATCTGAACTTTTTTCCTCTCGTCCTTTCTGTTTGGTTGGCGGGAAATCTGAAACTGAGTTGAGGAAAATAGCGTAAAGATATAGATTGTCGTGCTTATTATTGTTTCAGCTTGTAAAATGGAAAGGATGACTTTCCGTTAGCTGAATTGGTGGAGGATTTTTTTTTCTTTGATCCGATGAGTGAACTCGGAAATCTAATTAGCTACTTGAAGGGTATGCGATGCACTTGCTGATCATGATTTGGCAAGTGGGTTTTTGTAAAACCCTGTCACGTTCTAAGGTTATGCCTGCAGTGCTTGAGTTAGGTTATTTATTCCTGAGTTAGTGGAGGGTGCTATGGATTTGAATTTTGGTAGATTTGGCTCTGAAATGCTTGTATAAGAGGGGTATTTAAGTGAGGGCAGAAATTGAGGAAAAACTAGCAATCTGGGGATCCGATGGTATGGAGTAACACCTGTTGCTCTAAACATTGTGTTGAACAGACCCACTTTTCGTTGCTTGTTATTCTTGCAAATTGTTAGTGTGGACCAGCAGTTTGGTTCCCTAGGAAAATGAGGGAAAGACAAGGTTGTATACTTGAGTGTTGAGTGTGTATATATATTATATCAACCAAGTCAAATATTTTGATATGGGCTTTGCTGAGTCAAAAACTTTTCTTTCCTACATTAATTGTTTGCTTACACCTCTCTTCATGTTTATAACATAGATGTGCTTTGATTGATGGTATTGCTTTGCTGTTGCTACATTAAGGTATTGCCCAAGAATTTGAGCCATTTCTTAGTATTCATTACCTTACATAGGATTTCTATGACACTTAAAGAAAGAAAAAGAAGAAAACAATTTTAAATTTGTCCTTTGTCGAATCAGTTTGTAAATCTTGGATAAAAAAACTTTGCAATATTTCCATTCTTTTCCTAGCTTTGATTAGCAAAAAAGCATTAATGTTCTTTCCCTTCTTGTTGCTAATCTAACATTTATGAGGATGTTGACAGATGTGAAATTACTTTTGTAGCTTATTAGAGATTATAGTAGTTCGGCATTTAGCATATGGATGGTGGGCTTGTAAGACTTGATGTTCAAGAGATACCAAATAGTGAGTTTTTGATATCTTTAATCAATAATTCATAAAAATAGAGAGGTTGAAAAGCATCAACAGTGCTTTTTGGTACTAAAATGTTGAGTTGTTAAGAAGAAACATATTCATAAAATGTTGAGGTGTTGCAAAAATGAGAATGTTAAGATTGATAAGTGTAAGTTTAAATATAAAGAAAGATAGGATTTGAAATGAAGATATTCTCTTAAAGATAAAGGTGGTCCCTATTAATGACAAAAGATGAGGGAGAGTCGTTTGAGATGGTTTGTTCATATTTAGAGGAGAACTATTAATGCACCAATGAGAAAGAGTGAGTTGAATCAATTTGAGGGAACAAAAAAAAAAATGTAGAAGAAGACCAAAAATAATATTAGTGGAAGTAGTAAAAAGGACACATCAATTAAGAGAGTAATAGAGAGTATGAATTTGGATATAATAAATTAGTGAAAAATAATACATGTTTTTGAACCTAACTAGACTGTTGAGAGTCCGTATATGATGCCAAAATTTTGGGACTATGGCTTGGTTGTTGTTGTTGTTGAGTTGAAGAACCAAATTATTTTTTTTCAAATATTTTTTTGACAATTCAATTTTTACAACAAGATGCAACAGTGGTATGGTGGTAGAATAGTATCATTTTCCAGTCATTTATTGTTAGCCAATTCAAATATGATTTTATTCTTGGCCAATACATTTGAGAAAATTGCTATTTTTAGATTCCCCCCCCCCCCCCCCCCCCCAACCCACCCATTAGGGGGACATGGGTGGTGGGAGTTAAAAATGTAGACATATCTGGTGAATGCAGGTTTTTTTATTAATTTTAAATAAATGGAAAAGGGGTGGGGGTAGTGATTGTTAAAACAGTGTTAAATTTATAAGCTTTTCTTTTCATCAAGGATATTGCTTTGGTAACTCATGCTTTGCTTCTTCATATTACAATATGATACAGACAACTAAGGAAGTTACTCATGGCCCCATCAAGAAAATCAAGAAGTGTCAATAAGCGATTTTCTTATATTAATGAGGTTGCATCTAGTAAGGACGGAGAAAATGCTAGCAAAAGTAGGCAGCGGGGCAGTCCTGGCTTTGTTCAGAAGGTAATCATGTTCTAAAACTGCTATTGTATGTGAACCTGCCCCTGTATTATTATGCTAACAATAGTATAGTATCTTGATATCATATTGATATTAATGAAACTGGTAAGAAGCAGCTTGTGAAAAGTTGGATGCCTTTTTTAATTCATTACTTCTTCCTATCATGTGTAGAAGAGGAAGTTGTCTGACATGTTAGGAGCTCAATGGAGCAAGGAAGAGCTTGAGCGCTTTTATGGAGCATATCGTAAGTTTGGGAAAGATTGGAAGAAGGTCGGTACAAACTTCATAACTACAATATAGTATTCTTATTAGATATAGGTTACAATAAGTGCTGTTACCTGGATGGAGCTTTTTGGCCTTCACCACAAACTGATTCTTGGACTCTTCAATAAATTTTGTGGATCAAGCTTGCAACTTCATGCTTGAGAATTTGGATTATTCTACTTTAATGCGTAGTTGGATTCATGTCCATCATAGTATATGCTTATATATCTGGTTCTTGTATGATCTGGTTTCTTTAGGTGGCTGCTGCAGTGCGCAACCGATCTGCAGATATGGTAGAGGCCCTTTACAGTATGAATAAGGTGCTCATGGTTTTCAATTACTTGAATCTACCCAGTAACTTATCTTTATTTCAGTATTTATTTTGTGATGCTAAGTATCCGTGATTTTGTTGTCATATTTCATGTTTTAGTGCTTATAATGATTAACAAAATACTTCTTATCACATCAATAGGGTTGCTTCTATTGATTTATGTTTTTTCTGTAAATTTGAAGTTTTGCTGTTTCTAAGTGATGCCGCCATTATTTTTTTATTTATTTGGGTTGGCAGAGTTTGATCTTTATGCACATTATGGGACACTCTAAGGAGAATTTTGGTTAGCCTGGCTTTAAAGAAAATTTTGTGCGATTTTGGTTTGTGCTCTGTTTTCAGGCCTACTTATCTCTGCCAGAGGGTACTGCTTCTGTGGTTGGACTAATAGCTATGATGACTGATCACTACTGTGTACTGGTGAGAGTGGATTTTAGTTTTAAACCAGTTTTGTAGACTTTCACATGGATCTTTCTTTTTTGGAAATATTATGCAGCTGGTGCTCCAATTGATTTTGCCTTCAATATTTGTGAATTATGATCCTTTTGTTTTATCCTCTTTACAACTGCTGCAAGAAGAAAGGAAACCTTACTTTTTGTGATGAAAAATTGAGAAACAGAAACAAAAAACCTGACTCAATGTCAAAATATCCCTATAGTGCAGTGGTTCACTATTACTTTTCATGGGAAAGGGTTTGGTTTTCTTCATTCTTTACCTACCCTAGTTTTCCTGTTCAAGAGGGGTACCTTTACCCATCTGTGGGATCTTGTCTCTTGTCATATCACTATAATTTTCTACAGTGGTAGTTGTCAATTTTGTTAATTTTTTGCAGCTTAAATCAGGATCATCAAGGATGCAGATGCTAGAATATAGAATTGGTGATTTGGGCATTGGCCGGTTGTAAAATTTTATGGATTAAGAATTACTTGGAATTTGGTTTGATTTGTAAAATTCTAAGCTTGTATATTCTGAAGGAGTGTTTTTTTTTTTTTGTAATCGTATCTAACTAAGAAAAATTTCATGGTATTGTTATTTGCTTAAAGTAAAACTCAAAATAATAAAATGCCAATGAGCTCTAGCTCAGATGGTAATCATGGTATGTACTCCTGCAGGAATATCATGGAAGGTGAGTCAGGTCATAGGTTCGGGACCTAGTAACTTGTCATTAAAAAGAAAATTCAAAATAATAAAATTTCAATATCTGGTTGTTGTGTCCCTCCTATATTTATGATGCATTAGCTGGTGGTTTGTGTACCTCGTATTTGAGTATTGAATGTATATGTTGACTTATCTATTATGTTCATCTGCATCTAGAAAGTGCGACCAGCTTGCGGGGATTGTACTGTTGGGACTAAATTAAATGTTTTGTGGGCTGTCAGGGAGGAAGTGATAGTGAACAAGAAAGCAATGAGGGTGCAGAAGCATCTCGGAAGCCTCAAAAGCGTGCACGGGTTAAAACCCAGAATAACACCTCCAAAGGATTAGATGGGAATTTTCCTGATGTTTCACGGTCCCAGTCAGTTGCATCAAGTTATGGCTGCCTATCATTATTGAAGAAGAGGCGTTCTGGTGGGAAAAAAGATTTTGCTTGTGCTCTCTCTCTCTCTCTCTCTCTCTCTCTCTCTCTCTCTGTATAGGTGGTTTGACTCTAGGTGTTTTAAATTTAACCTAGGAATTGAAATGAGGCCTTCCATGCCTCATGGGAGCGTGGAATCTGTGCCAAAATGTTGATTCTTATGATATCTTGTTGCTTATTTTTTACAGTTTGTCTTTGGGAGAAAAATTCTCTTATCCATTTGGGGGAGAGAAAGAGAGGGAGTGGGGGGGAGTCATTTTTACACTATTTTATTTTTCCTGAGTTCTTTATTGATGTTGTTTTGAAATTTCTCTTAGGGATTAAGCCCCATGCTGTTGGAAAAAGGACACCTCGTGTCCCAGTTTCGTATTACGATAAAGATAATGCAGAGAAGTATTTTTCGCCAGCCAGGCAAGGTTCAAAACAAAAGGTGGATTCCAAAGATGATGATGTTGCTCATGAGATTGCATTAGTGTTGACAGAGGCTTCACAAAGAGGTGGTTCTCCCCAACTCTCTCGAACACCAAACAGAAAAGCAAAGGGCGCCAGGCCATCACCTGTTAAGAATGGTGAAAAGATGGTAAGTAAACATTTTATCTAACAGTTTCTGTTGCTTTCTGTTAAGTTACTTTAAGATAATTGGTTAATCAATTGTGACCTTTTTTGCTAATCAGCATGCTGAATCAGAAACAACCTGTACCAAGCTTCGTGGTAGCCAGGTGGATGAGGGTGGTTGTGAATTAAGCTTAGGAAGCACTGAAGCTGATAATGGAGATTATGCTAGAGATAAGGGGTTTTTAAGGGGTAGAGAACGTGCTGGTACTGTAGGTCAACAGAAGGTGAAGAGGTACCATGTAAAGAAGCCAGAAGTTGAAGAAAGCATAAACAATGATGTGGATGACATAAAAGAAGCATGTAGTGGGACAGAGGAGGGACAAAAACCAGGTGCTGTCAAAGGAAAGCTTGAGAGTGAGGTTGTTAGGTCCCCTTTTAAGGGTCTGAGGAAGAGAAGTAAGAAAGTTCTGTTTGGAGGAGGTATAGTATAATTTTTTCTTGAACCAAGATTTTATTTATATTAATATTATTGTTCTTGTTTTCTTCTCTTTTCCTCTACAATAAGATCTCCATATGCTTTTATTGATGGAATTCTATGTGGGGACTATTCTTTTTGACCTATAAAGATCTTTGCAGGTAATTGCCTTTGTTTTATTAAGGAGATGGAAGCTGGTTTTATTTTTTATAAGAGAACAAGTTAACCTCCAAAATCCTAATTCTTTCCTAAATACATATTTTATGGAAAAAAAAAAAAAAAAGGAGAGGGAGAGAGAGAGAGAGAGAATATTGAGCATAAATGACTTGTCATGAACTATACGGACCTTTGAACTGAACTGAAATGACCAAGCTTCATGCATATTTTCCTTGGTTTTACTTTTTTGCTTTATGTGAGTAAGAATGTGATAGAGCGTCATTTGAAATATTTTTTAGGACGAGGATTCTGGTAGTTGTAACTTGTATGTTTACCACCTCCCTCCCCCCCCCCCCCCCTTTTTTTCCCTCCTGAAGTAATTTCATCTCTACAACAGGATAGTTTTTTGATGTGATGCAGTCATCATATTTTTCTTCCCAGGTTTTAACCTAGTGTTTAATTAAATTATTAAAACTAATAGCATATTTGGATGAGATCTGTTTAACTTGATCATTTACGAACCTACCTCCTCCCTAGGTCCCCACAAATTTATTTATTTTGTTGACCTTTAAGTTTGACCTGTTTCTCTCCATTTTGCTGAAGTATGTTGCTAATTCTTCTATTATTCATTTCTCCTCTTCATGTAGATGATGGCTCTGAATTTGATGCCCTGCAAACTTTGGCAAATCTGTCTTTGATGATGCCAGATACTGGTAAGAATCTGCCCTTCAACAAATAATTTTTGAATAATAAGTCACGCAAAAACTAATCTATGACATGAGGTGCTTCCTTGATCTAGCCTGCCATCTCTTTCATTTTGGTTATCTTTGAACTTTGATTATGTGCATACACTTCATTATCTGTTAAACTTGGATATTTTCTGAATATAAGTGTGCAACAATTGTTATCTGATATTTTAAAATATTCAATGCTAGACAATATGGTACTTTACTGAAGTTGGTTTCAGTTATAAAAAAATAATAACAAATTGCTATGAATAGTCAATAGAAGAAATTTTTAAAGGAAATATCATTTCTTAAAACAAAAACCTAATCTGACTAGTAATCTCCAAAGTTGACAATCACATAATCTGATCTTAGGGAAGCTTTTTGTCATGCATGCAATTACATGACTGCTTCTCTATAAAGTGGCGGGGCTAAAGTATGTTCTAGGATATATTTTTTCCTCCAGTAGATGCAATTTGTGGCATTAAAAATGTAGCTTGTGGTTAACTACCTAATTAGTTGCTTCTCCTCATGGGTTTTTCACCAGTTTGCAAGCAGGTGTGTGTAAGTTCTCATGTTAATATTGAATTTAGCATGATACGAAAAGCATCTAATCTATCTGTATAATGAAACTTGTCCAAAGTCTCCCTAATACTCCTTTCAATATTCTTGATATCACTGGAGATGCTATTTTCCAAGATGATGTATAATTTGCATTGCTTGATTGATAGCTGATTGTTTTTCCTTTTCTCTACCATTTCTGTAGCCAGAGAATGGGAACAGTAAACCTTTGGGTTTTGCTAATGCTTTGAATAAATACTGTATTAGGAGGTAATTTTACTCAAGATTTGATCATCTTTGGTTTTCTGTCTGTTAAGAGTCATCTGCACATGTCAAAGAAGAAAGTCTTGACAAGTCTAAAGTGAAAGGGAATCATTCTATTCCAGAAGCCGAAGTCAGTGCTTTGAGGACATCTAAATTGAGCAAAGGATTTACTCACAACATTGGTGCTATTCCTGAAACAAAGGAGGAAGCTCACCAGTCCAATACTGGAATGCGGAAAAGGAAGCAGAAAACCTCGCCATTTAAAGTAAGAAAACATAAAACTAACTCAAACCAGTTTTCCTGTATTTCTCTTAATTGGTAATATAATTTTTATCTGGCCTTGGCATGAAGCAATGACCACATGCAAGTTCCTTGTCATTTGCAGATTTTTGAAGAGGAAGCTCATACCAATTCTCATAGTGAACCTAAAAAGATCGAGGTGCGTAATTTACTAATTCTTATGACTAAAAAGATCGAGGTGCGTAATGCATATATATATATATATATATATATGCATTTGGTTGATGGCTTATGACTGGTTGAGTGAGATTACCAATTCTGAAGTTTACAGTGTACTGCTTCTACAATTTTAATGTGCATTGGTATCTCATAAATTGCTTTTGGGGTTTGAAATGCACCCAAGTTACTTCATACAGGAATATGGCTCTTATCTTCAAAAGGGAACCAGACTTATGTTTGGTCTGAAATTTTATTTCAGAATGGAGGGCAAATGTTAAAACTGCACTATATGTCATAATCTCTGTTCATAGCAGATTGAAGTAGATATCCTTTCTTGCAATTCTTTTATTTGGTCATAATTCAGGAATTCATGCTTTGGTCCATATGTCATACTCAATAACTAACCTGTTGGTGTCTGTCCCAACATCTTAAGCTATCAGGAAGTAGGCCAACTTTTATAGAAAGCAGACCACTGGCACCCCTCCCTACAACATGTCTGGGCTTGTTAAATTACCACCGAAATAAATGTTGGCCTTGAGCATGTGAAACTTGAGGAATCACCTAAATGGGAGTCATCAAGACCATTAACCAAAAGACCTCATATACAATGAGACTCAGTTATCATTTTCGTGAACCATTATTTTAAACACCTTAAAATTTTAGGTGGGCCACAGTGTTTATCAAACAATATATATATTGGAACTAAGGCTTTGTTGTTGTATTGGTGATCAATGCATCCATGTGTTTGATTAAATTGATGAAAATAATGTATTGCACCTAAGGAACTGTATCTAAGTTTTATATATATATATATATATATATATATATATATTTGCAAGTTTTTTATGGTGTATAGACCTTAAGTTGAAATTAGTTAGCATGTCTCACTTTATCATGTATGGTGTATGTTAATTGCAATCCAATTCTGTTCTCTGCATCTTCCATGTGCATATTCTTGGTAGCCCTTGGCATCTAAGTACCCTGCACTTGGTTGTAGGCTACTGCTGAAGTGGTCTCCGTGAGTAAAGGTAGACGCTCTTCTCATAATTCCGCACAAGCAAAGCAAGGAAGGGTGGTGAAACCTAAAGAACGTACATCTTTGAGTACTGATCTCAGAGGGGAAGGAAATGATTCAGCTCTACCAACTGTACAAGTTTCATCAGCAGAACAGGTGAACCTACCAACTAAAGCTAGGAGTAGAAGGAAGGTGGATCTACAGAAACCGGTAATACAGAATGATTCAAAGTCTTCTGAAAATATTTTGAATGACCATCCCAGTATACAGATTCTGTCATCCCACGACAGAGTACTGAGTCTTAAGGTAAAATATATATCATCGTTTATGTTTCAATAAAACTGAGTTTCATAAAAAAAATTTAACGTTTCATATATTTTGGTATAACAGGAAAAGCTTTCTACTTGCCTATCTTCGGATCAAGCACGGAGATGGTGCACTTTTGAGTGGTTCTACAGTGCAATAGATTACCCATGGTTTGCTAAAAGGGAGTTCATGGAGTACTTGGATCACGTTGGATTGGGTCTTGTTCCAAGATTAACCCGTGTTGAATGGGGTGTCATAAGGAGGTTTTGATTCTTAACCTTCATTTAGAGTTCATACTGTGCTTTCCTACATGATTGATAAAGTGTCAGCTACCAAATGCTTTAATCACAATTTCTTGTTGATGCAGCTCACTGGGTAGACCCCGGCGATTTTCTCAGCAATTTCTGAAAGAAGAGAGAGAGAAGCTAAATCAGTACCGGGAATCTGTTAGAGGACATTATGCTGAACTTCGTGCCGGTACCAGGGAAGGACTTCCAACTGATTTAGCTCGTCCTTTGTCAGTTGGACAACGTGTTATTGCTCTGCATCCAAGGACAAGAGAAATTCATAATGGAAGTGTATTAACTGTTGACCATTGTAGGTGTCGAATTCAGTTTGACCAGCCTGAACTAGGGGTTGAATTTGTTCTGGTACTTTTTCTTCCCTCCCATTACAATTTTCTATTGTGTTTTATGTATTGTGTGATGTAAGGCTGTTTCGAACTTAAAAATTGGCACAATTAAGTAGTGTTGTTTTGCATGTATAAGAAAGGTGAATAGGAAGATGCCTCTGTTTTTGCTTTTCTCTCTTTTTTTGTAATCTTTGATATGCTTTGTGCTTCTTTGCATAAAGTAGTTTTTGAATATACATCTTTCTTACTTATCAAAAAAAAGAAAAAGAAAAGGAAGATAATAATCTACCACTTGAAATTATAAGAAGTTATTTGATGTGGTGATTTGGTTTTTCATTTGACTTAACTGTGTCAAATGGGGTAGCGCACACACAATGCATTGCTACCTTACATATCCTCTGATGCCCCTTTCTATTAACCTTGTGTTAGTTCATGAAAATTATCAGAGAAGGTGAGTGTTGGTGATTAATCTAGGAGAGTATATTTTTCTTTGGAAATTTTATTTTGCCTCTTAATACTAAAGTATAGATGTTTAATATGTATGTGGAATCTTCATGCAATAGGATCACTTAAGTAGTGGGAGTTTATAGTTGTTGCAGATTGTTAAGCTATTTGTGAATAACTGATTCAGCATGTTGTACTCCGGCCTCTCTCACTTCTAAATGTCTTGGATCAGTTTCTAGGAGAGAACAAATTTTTATTGGAATTTTCATTGGTGGATTTATTGTGTTGATGCTGCTCCATGTCTGTGGGGAGGGGGTTTGAGCATTTGGAATTTGTATGCTTAATTGGTTTTATGGCCATAACTTATTGTTAAGTATAGCATCAGTTGTAGCTCATGTCTGGTTCGATTGTTCTATATCCTTATAAAAATTTTACATGCATTTTATATTAAATTTCAAATTTCTGTTCCACTCAAATTTAATGTTGATAATGCCTTTACAACTTGTTGGCTAACTCTACTCTATTTAAATTCAGTTGTCTTTTTAAATTTAGAAATGTCCTGTGTGAACTTTTGGATATTGGGTGGTAATAGTTTGCAGTTCTCATTACAATAGTAGTAGAAACTTGGCGATAGAGTTGATGACTAACCTCTCAGATTTATTTGTAAACTCCTAATGAGATGAATTCTGATTGCATCGCTGTAGTCAAAATCTAAAGTTCAAATTTCTCAAAAGTTGAATATGGCATTCCACAACCATGGAACCTTTAGAATGCAAGAATTTAATTGTCCATATAGTAAAAATCAGATGCCAAATATGGATTGGCTTGATTTTTCCCTTAACCTCCTGACAATTATATGAAGTACCAAAAGCCAATTGTGGCATTATTTTGTTTTTACTTTTTAATGCCTTTGAACTGCGCTGCATTGATTTTAGTTATGATTAAATATTGTATTGTGTAGCAATATTATGTCTTTGAGAGACTATGCATGTCTTTTCTTTCTCAGGTTTGTTTGAGATTTGAAGATTTTTGCTATTAACTATTTTTCTGAATTTCAGCAAATTTCAATGTTTGGCATTCTTTTTATCATTTTTTTGAGGATGGCACGGTGTAATACCTGTTCTCCATTGCAGGATATTGATTGCATGCCTTTCAATCCATTGGAAAATATGCCTGCATCTCTAACTAGGCACAATGCTTCTGTTAAATTATTTGAGAACTTCAACGAGCTTAAGATTAAATTTGCCCCGAGTGAGAATCTGGAGAGCACAGATGGTCCTTATATTTCCCCATCATCTCATCACATCAGCAATTTATTAAAGCAGGTAAAATTCAGTACATTCTGGAATTTAAGTTATGTTTTTTGCTGATATTTGGGCTGTTGTCATACCCATGGAACCGTGAATCATACAGTAATTCTATTATCAGTATTTTTTCTGAGTGCTGGAACCTACGGCCCAACTAAAATTTCACACGCTAAGAAGAATTTGATATGGCAATCATCTAGAAACAAAGTGAGTGTGTTATTAACTAAGCAGAAACTGTTTTTTGTCAGGGTGGTTCACCAAGTTCCAGCTTACAAGGAAAAGTAAGGCCTACTGATATTGCTAATACCCAACAAGCAGCAAATTCTCAGCCTTTACTTCTTGCTCAGATCCAAGCAAAGGAAGCTGATGTACAAGCTCTTTCTGAGCTGTCTCTTACTCTTGACAAAAAGGTTTTACTTCTTAATTGCTATTTCTGCATCATTGTAAATGTTTTTTACCTGTTGGATATTATTGTATTTAAAGATTGGGTAAAATATATTAACTTACCTTGAGGTTTGAGCTAATGCCAATTAAGGCAAAAACGTTTCAAAACTATCCAATTTGGTCCCTAAAGACTAACCTGACCCTAAACAGCTAAACGCCATTACTTATTTTTCTTCTCCCTCTCTTCTCTCTCATCCTCCTCTCTCTCTCTCTGGACCTGGCCACCTGTAAATCCATAAGCCTTCACCGGCATCAGCAAACTCCATCAAACAACCATCACTGCTACATGAAGCCCATGGCCAGTTTTGCGTCAATTCTCTCTCTCTCTCTCTCTATTTTCTACCCACCCTAAAATAGAAACAACAACAACAACTAACGGCTGCCACCACCTCTGACCCAGTGCAGCAACAAAAAACTACTGAATGTTTCAAACAATGTTTGCCAGCAACCCCAAAACCAAACCCATCACCACTACAAACCCTTACCCATATCCACCAACCACATCAAACATTTCTTGAAATACACCACAGACCCATGCTCACGGCCACCCAAATCAAACCAATCCAAAAACCCACAGCAAACCAAACCAAATCTAGCAAGCCATGGCCACTTAAGCCACATGGCCACTATAAATCTGAAAGGACACCCGCCAAAAGTTAAATCCAAACCGCAAGCACAAGACTCGAAGACATCCATTCAACCATCATTTACTGGAAACCCCAAAACCCAAATCAAAATACTAAACCCATAGATCTACGAACGGTAGTAACTAAAATCACATTTTTCAAACCCACACCCAAATCATTCGAACCTAACAACCAAAGGAAATATATATATATATATATATATAGAGAGAGAGAGAGAGAGAGAGAAGAGAATAGAATAAGTAATGGAGTTTAGCTGTTTAGGGACCTAGTTGTCTTTAGGGATCAAGTTGGTTAGTTTTGAGAAGTCTTGGACCTGGTCGGCATTAGCCCAAACCTTAGGGATAGTTAATGTATTTTACCCTTAAAATTTCATGACAAGTCCAGTTAGCCTTGGTGGTTAAAAGTGAGCTGATAGATAATATTAAAACTTGTAGGAAGCTGTACTGGCTGAGCTGAGGTGTATGAATGATGCGGTTTTTGATAACCAAAAAGATGGGGATAACTCTCTCAAGGAGTCAGAATCTTTTAAGAAGCAATATGCTGCAGTACTCTTACAGTTAAATGAAGTCAATGAGCAGGCAAGAATTTTTATTGACCAACTTTCATATTTAATTTTGTTTCCATTGTATTACCACTACTTTGCTTTGACCATGCAACAACTGCCTGAGTGATATTAGAGACTTTATCTTTAGATTAGAGATTGAATTTTTAGTTTAGATTTTTATCTACATATTTTCCACATGTGCTTTCATAATTTCCACGTGCTTTTGTAATCAGTTAGTTTGTTAGTCTTCAGTTAGCTAGTTTTAGTTGAATTTTCTTGTATTTTTCTTGTTTATATAAGAGAAGCAATTGATATAATCTACACACAATTATATGAGTTCATTTTTCCACTCTATATTTTATTGACCAACTTTCGTATTTAATTTGTTTTCCGGCGTATTGCACTACTTTGCTTTGACCATACAGAAACTACTTGAGTGATATTAGAGATTTTATTTTTAGTTTAGATTTTTTCTATACATATTTCCACGTCTTCTATAATTTCCACATGCTTTTGTAATTAGTTAGTTAACTTAGTTTGTTAGTCTTCAATTAGTTAGTTTCAGTTGTATTTTTTTGTGCTTTTCTTGTGCTTTTGTAATTAGTTAACTTATTTTTTTAGTCTTCAATTAGTTAGTTTCAGTTGTATTTTCTTGTACTTTTCTTGTGCTTTCCCATATATATAAAAGAAGCTATTGATATAATGTACACATACAATAATACAAGCTCATTTTTCCACACACTATTTTCTAATAGATCACCTTTCGTTTCCAGGTTTCTTCTGCTTTGTTTAGCTTGAGGCAACGCAACACATATCAAGAGAACTCCCCACATTTGTTGTTGAAGTCCATGGCTAATTTAGGTGACCCTGGTGGCCAATTGAGCTCTCTTGATTATTCTGCTGGTCATGCCCAAGAATCTGGATCTCATGTTTCTGAAATTGTTGAAAGTTCAAGAAAAAGAGCGAAAACTATGGTTGAGGTGGCTATGCAGGTATGGAAAGGTCATTTTACATAGTCCATGTCCTGTTGCCCTTTGCAATTACTGGTGATTCATGTAACTTGCTATACGTAGTCCCTAGGATCAATTTAATGATTATTACAATTTGTTCCAGTTTAGTCCTTTTTCATTATATGCATCTATCCAAAAAAAGAGTCCTTTTTCATCATATGGTTGGAATGTCATGCTTTAATATTGGCATTTGCACACAAATTGTAGAACTTACTAGCAGATCACTTGATGGCATTGTTCCAACTCCATTGTTGAAATGCTCATTGCATTAAGGTGTTCCCATTTTCTTTGATCACAATTTGAGACATGCATACTTGATCCTAAATTGGGAAATTCAATGCAAACATATTCTGTTGATGTCCTAAAGAGTAATACTTGGCAGAACCAAATTTATCAAATTAGAGACAACAAATATGTTAAAATTTATTTTCTTATACCAGTTTGTTAGAATTTGGGACCAGCATACGCTATGTAGGATAATTGGGTAATTTGTCTATGTGCCGTTGTGGTGGGTTTAGGGTTAGGAAAGAATAAAATTAGAGAGAAATTAGGGCTGTTCAGGTGCTGTATGAACAGTATCCGTGGACAGTAATTTTAGAACGAGAAGAAAGGAGGAAAAACCAACAAAACCGATGTGCCTATTGCTCAATACACTCAATTATATTAATCAACTGATTCCATCTCTTTTGAATACATTGAGCACAATATATTTAAAGACTCTTTCTTGTAACGGTAGTAATAGGACTCCTAGTAGTATTAGCCTATTAGGACTACTAGTTTGACTAACCTAATAAATAATAACTTGGACCCAAAGAAAATAAACCTAAGATACTTAGGATCTTCTAGAAGATTCTAGGCTCAAGCAAATTTCCAAAATACCCTTGATTTGCAGGAATTGCTGAAATTACAAATTTGCCCCTGAATATAAAATTGACCATAACTAATAAAATAAAATCCCATTTTAAAAACTGTTTTAACCCTAAAAGACTCATACTTGGACCATCAAAACTACACAACTTCACTTCAATTGGACTTCAAATGAGGACCCATTAAAATAATTCTTGAATAGGCGAATTTGCAAAGTAATAGCATATTAATCTTCCATGACTTCATCCATACATGCATTTGCATCAACAATAAATAAAAACATCTACACAAGACACAAAGTTTAACGTGGTTCAACTTCCGTGCTTACATCCACAGGCAACACCAACCAAAATATACTCTCAACGACATGGATACAACCATACTTAACCAAGCCTCACAAACACAAACTAATCTATATCCCATTACTTCCAAAACAAATTCTCAATACTAACTCATAAATTGACAGTCACAAGCCCAAAACCCTAAATACATCCAGTGGTGCTCTCTTACTCAAACAATAGACAATCTCTTAACTAACACACGCAAATATATTTCTACTCCAAAAGAACTACCAAACTATTTTCAAAGAGACCCACTCATGTACTTCAAGGAGTCTTCTTTCTCTCCCCATATGGGAGGACCTCTTGGGCGAAAGTCGTATAATCCTTTATAGTACAATCTATAAAGAAGTCTCCAACTCCTATTCTTTGGTTGACAAGGATTATAAAATTACTTCTTTGACTAGGATTATGAAATTACTTATTTGACAAAGAATAGACTTTCATTCTTCACCAAGAAGACCTAAATAGGTAACCAATTTAAAATAGGAATTTGAGACAATTCTTAGCAAAATACACAAAAGATAGTTTTAGACAATTTTATGGAAATCAGGTATTTTCTTTAGAACTTTGTTTAGACTTGATCTGACAGCATACATTAGTTTACAAGGTCAATCCATCTTGTTTGCCATTTCAGTTCTCTGGTTGTCAGTGCAGTGCTTCTATCTGACTAAAATTTCCTCTTGATTTCAGGCAGTTTCATCTTTTAAAAAGGGGGGAGTTAACATGGAAAGGATTGAGGAGGCTATGGATTTTGTAAATAATCAGCTTTCAGTAGATGATTCTTGCATGTTAGTTGGGAGGGCTTCTGCTCCTGCAGATGCAAATCATGTTACTTTAGCATCTCAGGATCAGTCGACTGCCTGTTCATCAGTTTCATCCGCAACTAATAATGCACCTGATCCTAATTTAGACAGATTGGCCAACCAAAATGAAGTGAAAATCCCTTCAGAACTTATTGTTCATTGTGTGGCTACTTTGCTCATGATCCAGGTAATTTCTAGCATATATTCCTTAGTTTTCTGTTTACGATCTCATTTATCAAAACAATTTTAGTTTACTATCTTGAATCCATTAGTTTCAAACCAAAAGGTTGAATATGCTGCAACTTTCTTTTGTTTATAGTGGTGTTTCTATATTCAAACCGTCCCGCACAGTGTCTCTTATCAACCATTTTATAAAAACATTCCCTTCATTTTATCTGCTTTTCCTGAATGCTTTGTCTGAGGACATCACTTGTAGACTTTGCTTACGACATCACTGGTACAAGTTTCTGTATCAAATGATCGTATTTTTTCCCCTAAAAAATATATAGCTGTGAGACAAATAGACATTTTGGGTATGCCAATTCTTTGGGCCCAATGGTATTTCCTTCCCTAGTAAAATGCTATTTTCTTGGCCTTTTGCTTTGTATTTACTCATCAAATACAAGTGAAATATTATATATTTAGAACAGATTTACAAAGGATCAAAAAATTGCATTGTGAAATTTTAAGAGATACATGAGTTGCTTATTAAAGTCCTTGCTCTTCATGATATCTTCTGGTTATGATATTTGGATTTGATATTAGTCATATATTACTGGATTCATGGTTATGTTATTGTACTGGAGGGGCTGATAACTAGTAATCTCTGATTCTAACAATCTTCACTAAACAAAATACAGAAGTGTACAGAACGACAGTTTCCACCAGCTGTTGTCGCCCAGGTACTTGATTCTGCTGTTAAAAGTTTACAGCCCTGTTGTTCACAGAATCTTCCAATATACGCAGAGATACAGAAATGCATGGGCATTATTAGAAATCAGATATTGGCACTCATACCTACTACATAGGTACATTCTTGTTCCTCAGTCTGTAAATTGCACAGCCTTGAGTCACGTTTTGAATGTGATGTGCACTGATTCACCAAACCCTTTTTTCTCTTCACCGTCAAGACAAATCAATAGATGTATTAAAATATCCCAAGTAAATTGTGTATAATTTTTATCGGTACATGAAGCACCTCTCATTTTCTTCTTCTTTTGCAAGCTTTAAGCAGAACTGTTTTAATGCTCAAGCGTTTATATGCCATAATTGGAATCTGATTTGACAGGTCTGCTGAGGGAGAGTGCCATGATATTAGGCGGAGAGAAGGCTATTATTATTATATAATTCAATCACCTTGTGGAGGATAAATTGGGGTTTGTTTCTCACTAGTGTGTCCACTAGCTGCATCACCTCAGGTCAAACAATCAATCACTTTCAGAAGAGACCAGGTAAAATGCCATGTGGTCCAAATAAAAAATTCATTGGAATGTAAATAAAATTCATGTGGAAGAGGTCAAGTCTTGGAATTCGCCAATCGCAAACGGTCACTTGTTTGAGGCTTGCCCGATACATGCAGCAGAGTGAGAAACCTTTGGATCCCACCCGTAAGGTATGAGGGCGAGATTCCAAATGGTAGCACTTCCCTGAGTGGGGCTTTATACTAAAAGCTACTGCATGTTGGTTATACATTGCAAACTCTTCCAGACGTGAGAAGATATATTTGGCACACTACAAATAATCTGCTAGTTATGTACACTTAAAAGTTCAGGCTTACTTAAAAGGCAAGTTAACAAGGGATTCGCCAGTAGTCCCAAAATTGATCTGTAAGTACTGTTGTACCATGCTGGCACCTTGTAACTCTTAATTCACAGCGCTTAACTCAAAATTAATAAAAGGCAACTTTACTGTGGGTGATTCTTTGGATCAATATTTTCATCTATAATATATCTCGGACGAGTTATTTTATAATAATTAGGAAATTTAATGTTTGTTTATATAGCTTAAATTAATCTAGTAAACAGATGGGGGGAAGAGTGGAAGACTTAGACATGTTAGTATACAATGCTCTCATGCAATCTAAATGCAATATGAGATGATCTCCCTCAGTATCAAATACCTTTCCAAAGTCCGATATATATTAAGATCGATTTAAACTATATAAGTGATTACGGAAAGCTCCTATTATGTCCCATCCTTTTGCAATATGAGGTAGATGTCATGTGACTGGAGCATTCTTGAGTGTGAATATAGATCCAATTGTATGGATTCATTTTCTACAAAACAAGATCTAAGGATTATTGGCGTTCTCACGTTAATGTTAGCTTTAATAAATCAGCAACTAAGAAAAATTTTCATTGAAAAAATATTTTAATTACTCTATATTGTAACTCCCCAAGAAACGTGTCAAATAATCTGTCTTATTTTAATAAAGGTGAAAAAGGGAAATAAAAATCGCAGAAAATGATACGTAGCTGCACCCCTGTTCACAGGGGTATGTCTGTGTTAATTGCCATTCTTCGTGTCTTGAGAGACTGTCCTGTGGCTAAGAATTTCTGGTCCAGGAATGCTTACCTTGTCCTTCATCAGAATTTTTTTTATCCTGATTTAAAAGGCTGGCTTCACAGATTCAGCCACCTTAATTCCATTGATCACAGTTACTCTTATCCCCAGAAATTATACTTCATTGCATTTGGTTCCTTCGGCTTCAAAGGAATAATTGGATCTTCAGTCAGGCCCAGCACACATCTCCCTTGAGAGGTTCATAATAGGGCCATGGAGTACTTTCTCATCATATCTCCGAATTTCATCCGTAGCCATGGTAGTATTAGATGGATCAGTTGGGAAAAACCTATCCCTAATGGGTACAAACTTAATGCTAATGACTCTTCATTGCGTAATCCTGGTAAGGCTAGGGGAGGAGGCATTATTAGAGACCATATATGTAACCGGGTGGGAGGTTGTGCTCGTGCTATTGAATCATCCTCCATTTCTGTGGCTGAGTTGTGGGCTGTAGGAGATGGCCTTACTCTTTGCAATCAGCTGCACATTGATTTTCTAATTGTTGAATTAACCTCTATGATTATCAATATGTTAAATGACGCTAACAGCTTTTCTAGGTCCTTACCTCCTCTGGTTGATGACTGTAGGGTCCTTCTCAGCAGGATTCCTCATCACAAGGTTCAACATTGCTTCAGGAAGCCAATAAATGTGCTGACGCTATGGCGAAAATGGGAGCTGACTTGGCTATGGATTACACTACTTGTGAGTTACCCCTTGCTTGTGTTTTGATCAAATTAGGCTTAATACTAATTGTAGGCATTGCAGTAGTATCAAAATTCGAGTGGCTGAAGCTGAAGCAGCTACTTTCGAAGTAACAGAAAGAAAAGCAACGACTGGAGTGGGAGAGTCAGAGTCGAAAAGAGGATTCCTCACTTTTTTCTCTCATTCAAAACCGTGCATGAGACTTTCATCTCGCACGGCTCCTAAGTTATAAAAGAAAGAAGAACTCGTCTTCTTTCCTTTTTTGATTACCTTCCTCGCGTATGTATAAGATCGAATCCATTCGATTTCTAAAAAGGATTACTAATAAAAAAGTCTAGTTTATGCTACTTCAAAAAAAAAAAAAAAGTGTTAGTTCATACTCTCCACCCTATCTAATCTCTGGGTTGACAAAAATATTTCGTCTCCCTTGACTTGAAGTGATGAGATGATAAGTTTTGCTCGCTCCACCTATTATGCCCTATAGCACCCTAAACACAAATATATAAATATAAACGTGTGTATTTGTTTGTTTAATATATGTTTATTTTTATTTATTTTTATAGAATTCTAATACTATCCTCCAAAACACTTGCTTTTTCTCCATAGCCATCTCACAATTATATCTTTTCCCTTTCAAATCAACCTTATTAATACTACCACACACCCTTAGAATCAGGGGCGTAGCCAAGAATAATTACTTGGGGGGGCTAGGTTGTAATAGAGATGTACTAAATATAATTCATAAGTATGGCGAATGTGATTTAAGGTAGCAAGGTAGACAATAGATTGAATCTGTTGAAGGTGAGTATTCCAACCAATTTGAATGTGATTTAAACCACGAAGATTGAAAACTACAGCGATGATTTTTCGGTCCTTTGTATGGATACTTTATGTCTCTAGGTTTATAAGGACCGGCTATGAGATAAGCACATTGAATTTCGTCTTGTTCATTGACAGGGAATTCATATATTTGTTTACGTGATCCTGGATCACGGTCTATTCCTTTAGATTCAATTCTTAAACATTGGGAGAGACGCTCATTAGGCATTGAAGTATCAACATTTGTTTCTACAGAAATCCTAAGTTTTGAATAACTAATATATTTTTTCTTAAAGAATGCATCAATTGTTTATCGTTTGCTCATTATTTGATACCTAATTTCAATCCCCAAAAAAAATTAATTCAACAAATGATAAACTAACTTGGGAGAGAGATAATAAAACAAATCAATCAAAAGTATAGACAATAAAACAAACAACATAAACCAAATACCTAGGCTCTGTGACAGACTCATGGCCCACTACTTCAATTTCCTTCCATAGATTAAATTTTCTTTTTTTATAACTTACTTACACAATGCAAATCGGCAAGCCCCACCCGGCCCCCACTCAAGGGACAAGACAAACAGCTCAAAAGCCAAAAGGGAAAAGGTTGGTCTGAGTCTCAGAGTCAATGGATCAAATAATAAAGAATACAATGACAACAAACACAAAAAGACAAAAGAAATAAGTATAAATTGCTTTGCTGGCAAGGGAAATCATGAACACATATTTCATATTTGATATTTCTATTCAAGTATCAGTATTTAATTTAGTACTTTAGTTGTAGAGAAAAAGAGAGAGATCAGAGAAGTCAAGTAAAGAATGAATGAGATCCCTTGAGGCAGGGCAACGGCATCACAATGAGCTAGTGGAGGCAGCGGCGTCCATCACAGTGAGCTGGCGGGGTTTATGAGGCAGTTAGGCAAAGGCGTGAGCCGGTGAGCGTGACACTATTGAGTTGGAGGCGTGACTAAGAAGGTAAAAAACTAAGGTAAGGCAAAGGCGTGAGGTAAGGCTGAGGCTGAGGCTGAGGTGTGAAGATTGTTCATTTGTTTGTTCTCTCTTTTAATTGTTCAGACAGTGAGGATTGATTTCTTTCAGACGGTGAGGATGAATGTTTTTGTTTTTGTTTGTGTTTAATTTGGTTTTTTAGATTTTGGATTCGGGCTGGGCTGGAAGTGTTGTGGTTTAGAAAATGATAATTTTGTTTGCTTAGGGAATTGGGGCTGGCTCTGGCTGATGGGGCTAGATGTGGGCCAAGATTTGGGGGAATTTGAAAAATTTTGGGGGGCAAGCCAAGTGGCTCGGCCCTTGCTTAGAATGATGATCATTTTGCAAGTACAAAGTTTTTGTGGGGTGAGGCAAGATGGAGTAGGGCGGAAAGGCAAGGACCAGAGTTTAAGTCTTTAAGAAAAAGCTTCACACATATTAACTTAAATTATACTAGAGTAGAATTCTTATCTTGTAAAAAAAAAAAATTCAGCTTCACTAGTGTTTAAGCGGCCTTCTTAAATATGGAAAAATACCTCCAACCCAGCCCAGCCCTATCCCAGTCTGTAAAAAAGTAAATATCACTTCACCCAAATGCTACATTTGCAACTTGACAATTATTTCCTGAGAAAACATCGCCCCCCCACCACCCCCCCCCCAAAAAAAAAAAAAAGAAAAAAAGAGAGAACAAATTGAAAAAATGAAACAGTAAGAGTAGACTTCCCTATAATCAAGAGCAATTGGCCGGGTACAAAAAACATAATATCGACCGAGCAGCATCATTGTGATAACAAGACACAAATTCAATTGTGCAACTAAACATGGAGCATGCATGTGGATTATCCCAAGGTCAGTTGCACTGAAAACTTCCTAATACACACCCTCCAAAAATCAGAGGGTAAATGACCGGTTCTAGATTGCACTCAGCCAAAGAATATTTTACACAATCAAACATATCATAACTAATTTTCATAACTTCAATCTGATCACAATTTCAATTTTTGTTTGCACTTCTTGACTACAGCATTTCCAGGATCCTCAGCAAACTGCAGCAAAACAAAATTCTTATTAATGAAGAGTCAAAACATAAAACACAGAAAGACAAAAATATCTCTACCAAACAACCTTTCGTTTTTTATTTTTCCTCTTTTCTTTCTTCTTTTTTTTGTTCTTGTTATTTTTCTTGTTCTTGTTCTTCTTTTGTTTCTTCTCCTCTTTTCCTTCTTCAAAAGAGTCCTGCAAAATTTGCAACAATTTGGTTAGTATTAAATAGAGTTATCTCAATTACTATGCGAGGATCAATTATAGGGATGTAGAATCAAAGTACCTCAGTGTCACCAAAGGAGTCTACATGTCGAATAGTGGTTCCTGAATTTGACGTACCACCTGATATAAAAGAGAATTAGGAACTGATTTCCATTTGATGACTTCTGCCTCACAATATATACGATGACATAAAAAAACAAGCAAACTAGACCATGGACATGGACTCATAAGTAGACAGACAGAAAAACCAAAATAACTCCAACTAAAATGTTCCTTCCCAGACAGAATTCTGTCAGTCTATTTTTTAGGGGGGATGATTGAAAACGTTGTTTACCAAAGAGAAGGGGAACAATAAAGATCAAAGCAAACTTCCATAGGCAGAAACACACACACAGAGACAGAGACAGATAGACAGGACAGGGATGCATAAGCAGATTGACAAAACAACTAAAATAACTCCTAATAAATTGTTCCTTCCTGGGGTTAGGTCTACCTTTTTTGGGGATGATTGAAAACTTTGTTTACCCAGAAGAAAGGGAACAATAAAAATCAAAGCAAACTTCCATAGGTGCACATGTGGCATGTGCACACGCGCACACACACATACACATATATATAGCCATGAATTACATTATGAAAGTACAAGAAGGGGCACAAGCCCAGTGCATGGACTGTATACAAAAATAGAACCCACAAAAAAATTAACACAAAGCTGGCACAGTCACTCTAACTTTAAACACATTCAGCAAGTTTTACAAAACACGATCATAAATAAAATAAAAATAAAAAATCCACGGCTAGACACTAAACGGAGAACTTAAAAGGATCAGTCTCCACTGCAGTTAGGTTGTAAGAAAATTATTCATGTAACCATAATACAAAACACTAATTCAGACAAATGTCCTTAGTTTTGCAAAAAAGAATAAGACACAAATCATAGTTTATAAGCCCCAAGTATCAAGGCTAAATGATTCACTCTTTCGAAATCATTATATGTCTCCTCTCCCACATCCCAAAAAGTAGCCTCTCCATCAGGGGTGGAACCACTTAGAAGGGTGGGGAGCTAAACTTCTCAAATATTAGAAACTACCACTAAATTTACCTAAAATTAAAAAAAAAATATAAGCCCTTCAAACTCTTCATATTTTTTGTATGACACTATTACATTGGTTCAGTTTTATATTTGTTATTATTTTGGCCCTCCATTCATAAAATTCTAGTTCCGCCCCTCTGCTATCCATTGGCTTTAAAATGCGAAATAATCCAATTCATTTGTATGGATTCGGTATTTAACAAATCTAAGACGAATACAATACAATACAATACAATACAGTGTCACATCATTTAAAATCAGCTATCATTCCTTTATCGAGTTTTAAATGGATCCGAACCATGAAATAGATCCGCGTAGTGAATCCTTATTAGCTACATTAAATATTTCAATAAATCAAACAAGTAGTTTTTCTTGTGCTTTCAAAAACTACAAAAGGATATATTATGGTTTTCTTTTTTTTTTTTTTCTTTTTTTGGAATTTGAAACTCGTTAATTTTCCAAAACGACAGCGTATAACCAGAAAAATTACTATATCAGTAGAAGACAATGGAACCAAATTAAAAAAAGAAAAGGTACTAAAAAGGAATAGAATAGAGAAGGAAATTACAAGAAGGCAAAACGGTGCGTTTGGCATTTTGGACAGCGATTTCGACGAGATCGGGATTGATAGAGGCCAAACCGTGAGGCTCCTGTAACTTTCTTTCTAGAAACTTCGCCAATGCCGCCGCCTTGTTCGTCCTCAACGGTCCTCCTGGGTGCGCCAACCTTCAATTCAATATCAATTTCAACTATCAATACCCAAAACCAAAAAAAACCTAGAAGAAAAGGAACGAGGGCAAAAAGGTCAATAAAAAAAAAAAAAAAAGACTAGTACCTGGGTTGGGAACGGTGAGTAGAAGAAGAAGGTAGAGAAGGGAGAGGTGCGAATTTGCTTCCTCTAAGAGCTCTTCTTTCTTCTTCGCTTAGTGTTTCCAACTCCGATGACACCATTCTCTCTCTCTCTCTCTCTCTCTCCCTAAAACTCTTTTTCTTTTTTTCCTTTTTGGTTTTTTTAGAGGCGACGCAAATTTGATCTTCTGAGATTATATAGGTTTTTTTTTTTTTTTTTTTTTTTTCGGTTGTTGAAGGTGCCTACGTGGCAACGACGTCGTATATTGGCTTGTAGATGGGTACATTATTTATAAAAAAAAATAATAATAATAATAATATTATGCTCAAAACATTTTCATAATAAATCATAAGTGATTTGTTATTATTGGGTATAATTTGAATCTATCACTAAAATTACTTTTTTTCTACCAATAACAACCTGTCACTTAAAATTTGTTATGAAAATATTATGAATATAGAATTTCTCATTTTAAAATCTTGTTTACTTTCTCATGAGCTACCCATATGCCAACAGTGTACATTGTTTACCATGTAAGTGTTTTTGGTTAGTGATTTTTTTTTTTTTTTGAGAAATAATTTTGGTTAGTGAATTAAATAGACCAATTCAACAATGTACATTTTTTTTTTCTCACAAGGTTTTCGAGCCAGCTTACGCGCACCTCAACTAATCCCCGCTAGTAGTGAAAGCCTACCTCTGGCTATAATGTGTTGCATCTACTGAAACTCGAATTGGAGAGTAAACTCAGTTGAACTCCAGAGCCTTATCCAGTGGTGGACAAGCCACTGAGCCACACTTAGTGGTTTGAAGTTAAAAATTGACTACTATACAAAAAATATGTTATTACCAAATTAATTGTAACTCCAAAAACACAAGAAGCAAGAATGATATTCATTACCGTCTATTGCCATATGGTTTATTTATTTAAATTGGTTGGTGTTTGGTCTACGGAAAAGTGACATTTCTTGCTTTTTCTTTTTTGATAACTAACATTTCTTGTATTTAATTCTAATCTCAGCATACTTTCGGAAAATTTTCCTTTATTTTTTTTTGAAGTAATTGGAAGGTCACTATTGATCTACTACAAACACGCGCTATGACGTCTCACACTAAAAGCATTCCCAATGGGTATTGGGTAATGCAAAATGCATTACCCTACAGCAACAACAGATATTGTTCATCAAATGCAGGCTTACTCTTTGCTTAATTTATTCACTTTCTTTTCTTTCTCAACTTGACTGATTTGTGTTTTTTTATCAAAAAAGTTAATTTATAATTATTTTAATGAGATAGATTGTAAAATAAAGGAAAATTTTCACTTTAAAAAAATTAACATGCTTACATATTTTGATAATCTAACTGATGAATTGCATTATCTTTATGTTCTTAAAATTCCTGTCAAATTTCATGTGAATCGAAAGTTATTTACTATTCAATCCAAAACCTTAATTTTAATGCATAATTTCAAATTACAAAAGCTTAAAATTTAAGCATTGATTTATGATAATAACTATTGATCTTTAATTTTCTAGAAATTTTGCAAGAATAGAGAATATAACAATAAAAGATTGCCCAATGGTAGATTTTTCAAAATTTACATCCAATGAAAATATATTGAATGGAGCTGTAACCAAACTTTGTCCAATAAAAAATGTGATATAAACCAAGTGATGGTGTAAAATAAATCAAGTGTGTTTTGGTGATGTAAAATGCATTTTCTGATCAGTTGAATATAGCTATAGTTACTTCTTATCTCTTTTTTTTTTTTTTTCATGTTGAGCTTAAATCTTACCCTTCTTACGATTACTTTCAGCCAATCTCCAAATTTTCCTTTCAACCCATGTACTGAACACAAAAGCTCTGATAGGGGAAGAGATAACAAATTGATTCAAGGTCGTAAACAAAACCAGGCCTTTTTCTGGATTTGCTTCAATAATTTTCCCCAGCAGCAACCTTCCGCGGTAGCTTTAGTAACTCGCTTTCCGTACCACAACAGCTGCGACTGTAGCAAACAACAGACTCAAATCTTATCATCCCGATAGTAGCATAAGAGGAGAGGGCCTCGGGTAGCATTTAAACTTTAAAGCATAGCAAACTGATGGGATGACTGGTGCTGCTATTTAGATAATTTCTTTCTTTTCTTTCTTATTAAAGATCAGACCACAAGAAATTGAAAAAGTAATGCATATTAATGGGTTAATGAAGCTTAACACCATAACTTTAATCATTTAGTATTCATCTTCCCCAACTCTTTTCTGCACTTGCTTCATTGCAGCATAGAAATATTACAGGCGACAGGCTCCCCATTAAAAATGCATCTAAAGGTAACGACATAATGTACTTGATAACAATATGGACAGGGGATGATGAACAAATTTGGGAGAGAATCAAACGTTCTCAATTTACAGCCTCTTTCTTTAGCCTAAAATCCTAAAAAAGCAGGCGTTGAAGCAAGAGGCCAATCCAATTGCCAATCCAATTGTATATTTTAGCGAAACGAGATCAAGTCATCGTGTCAACTACTTGAGTCTCTATGGAACAGTTGAGTAGGTGATGATGCCCATAAACATCTGGAAATCTTAAGTGATTGCACAAGCCTCTTCTAAAATATCATCAATCATTGCTTTGAATTAGCCAAATAAGAACTTGAAAATGTCACTGAGTGAAACAATGCCTTCCACTCGCTTGCTGCCAGCCTCCACAATGACAAGCCGTCTGACACCTGAAACCCAATATTAGATATGGCAGTTAATCTGGTGTAGAAATTTCAAGAGGGAGCGACTGACCTATTGACAAAACCAAGTGGTATACAAGATTGGTGTAGAGCACAAGAAAATGCCATCCACAACACATTGATAAACAATAACTCCCCATCATGTGTAATTGTCTAGAAGCATCAGGCCCCACGGACTCCACAATACAATACACTTCATGCGGAGTTCAGATTCTAAATAATGCTCAAGTGAATTGACTTTTAAGTGACCATGTTTGTTAGCATGCCAAGTAATCACAAGTATAACTGTATCCATTTGTTTTGATGACAGCATCACGTAATTGCAACATTGGCAAGCAAATGGTATTAAACCACACGCACAACAAAATAAGTTTACAAGTGGCATCCCAGGGTATACAAAAGATATATATACACAAATAAGAAAAACAAGAACAGCATATCCAACTTATCTGTTGAAATAGTGCAGTTAAGAGCAAAATCGGACGAAAGAGCCATAGTTTTTCAACAAGTTTTGGATGCTAATCACAACAATTCTATTAATTGTCTTGCAACTTTGCAATCATAAGGATATAAACCACCATTTCTAACATATACTCTTCCCAAAATCCCTATGAAGCTTATGCATAAACCTCATAATCTTGTATTATGCATGTCCATATGATAATAGTACTACACCCTTTAACCCTTTATCCAACAGCAACAGGCAGGTTCTTTCAAAAGTTTAATCCTTAGTTGAAACAAAGAGGACATGCTTTAAATAGAAAATTATTAACAAAATAAGCTTTTACCTGGATTTGCCAACCGCTCCATAACTTTATGGAGTGAATCAGAGCGCAAACACATCTGACATCTTTGACTCCTTAGCTCATAAGCAGAGTATAAATCTTGACCCAACTGCTGCAATGCCTAAAGAGAGAGAGAGAGGGAGAGAGAGTAAGCACCAAAAGGCAGAACTCAAAATATAAATGCAGCCAATGCAATTAGTTGGATTTAAGGCTTCAAATGAGTTGAAAATTAAATGAAATCATAATAGGGTCCAAAGAAAAAGGATTTTTGGCTGTATAAAGCTTAACAAAAATAGATTCTGTAAAAGGCTTTAATTGAGTTGAAATTTAAATGAAACCATAGTAGGGTCCAAAGAAAAAAGATTCTTTTATAGGTAAAAAACTTTTATTGAAATAGCAAAACTTCCAAGAATTCAAAGAAAGATCCACATCAGCATCTCAAAGAACAGAACTCTAACAAATCTAAAAAAGAAGCACAAGGGAAATCTTGGAGAGCTCTCAAGAATTCAAAGAAAGATCCACATCAGCATCTCGAAGAACAGAACTCTAACAAATCTAAAAAAGAAGCACAAGGGAAATCTTGGAGAGCTCTAGCCTATTCCAGCAAAGAAGAAAAGAAAAAGGATTTTGCCTGCATAAGCTAAGCAAAATTGATTCTGTAACCAAAGTCAAGTACCAGGGAGTACAACTTTGCTGTTGATGAAGGTGTGAAAAGGACAAGTCATTGAACCAATAATTGAAACCTCACAGTTGGATGCAAGATTTTTCTGACAAAAATTGCTACTCATAAAAATTAGACCAGAAAAATCACTCAAATGCTAGAGCTATTGGAAATTCTAGAACTATTGGTTCACTTAATTGCATGTACTTTCTAAAACAAGGCCTCCACTCATACTCATATGATATTGTCAATGACTGCATAGTAACAAGGAATTGGATTCTCAAAAAAAAAAAAAAAAAAGAGAGGGATTGACATTGCACCCCAACTTACCCACACCTGACCACCAAAAAAAATCATAAATGCACAAATTCATGACATCTGGGGATGTTATCATATAAATCCATTAGGTCATATGCCACTGTTGCGCACACAATTCCTATTAGCTTATCTAAAATATATTCCATTAGGTTTAGCTTAATTTACATTTTTCTTATGGGAAAGCACAATCAGCTGGTGAGACATGAACCCATGACCTTGCTCTTACAAGGGGAGGGGGAGCAATGTAAGGTAGAGCTCATTGGCAAGATTGATAGATATTATTAGACGGATGTACCATCAACTAGAGCTTTTGGGACCAATGGTGTCCATGGCTTCTGTAAGGTTCTTGATTTGAGCACTGCAGATCCTCATTCTGTCATACCAGTTTCTAGTTTGACATTTATTTCTGTCTACATTCTGCACATGCAAAGCCCACATTTGATTCAATGTTATTGGGCAAGCTGCACGTGGGGCTTGTTAGTGCTTGTTAGTGCTAATGCTTCCTATCAACTTAAGCTCTGGGGAGAAGTGGTAATTTATCAGTCCCACCGATTGGACCAGTTTGGGTTTAATAACTACGTGAAATATCTCCTGCAAGAACATATGCACTCCAATAAAAGGTAGAACTTGTTCATATCACCTTCATTTCAGAGTCATCCTCCTTTGGCTGCCTCATCTAAGACCAAGCTACCCCCCACCCCCTTTTTCTAACAAAATTATAATAATAAATCATGCTATCCAAAACCTTTCCCTCACACCTCCAAGATGCCAAACTCCTCTGTCACACCCATTGTAGCCAAAGGCGAGCCAGGCGCTTGGGTGAGCCGAGGCACCTTTGGTGAGGCGCTCGCCTTTGGAGCCTAGGCAAGCAAGGCAGCAGCCTTAGCCATGAAAAAGGCACTCAGGCGAGAGCCTTAAAAAAAAATAAATAAAACATAAAAAATTATATAAGGTGGTTGTAAAACCTATTTTTAGATTATTAATTTAAAAAGGAAAGTTATAAAACCTATTGCTAGATAAATTAATTTACAAAAGTTGTAAAACTAATCGTCAGATTAATAAATCTATATAGAAGCTTGTTGTCAAACCTATTGTTAGAGTAACGAATAGTCTAATAGGTGTAAACCATGTTGATCCTATTTTGAAATAATTTGATAGACCTAAGGGCACGTTTGGTACACTATAATGATTATTACATGAGAATAAGAATAGGTATTACAAAGAATACATTAAGTTAAAATATAATAAGTATTACTATTCATTAGTTTGGTGACCATTTAGGAATAGAATACTAAATATGCATCCACAGTATAGTAAAGTATAAAAAGAAGGTATAATTAAATCATTTTTAAGTCAAATTTCCTAAGAGACTTATTTTAGGGTGTTCAAAATAGAGCTAATAATTAACAAGAAGGAAAATTTATTTTTTTTCCTTTTGAAGATGTGGCAACTAATGGCCTTTTAAGAAATTTTTTTAAAAAGTTATTACATAAGGTGAAGGAATAGATATTCAGTACTTTTGATAAGGAATAGTTATTCCTCATTTTGAAGAATAGCTATTCATAAGGAGTAACTATTCATTGTAATAAAAACATAACCAAACAACCGAATAGTTATGTCATAGGAATATCTATTACATTATAATATCTATTATAGTCTACCAAACGTGCCCTAAATTCTTCATGCAACACATTGAAAACTTTTGTTGCCTCACACCTCAAGTGATACAAGGCATTGGCACCTTAAGGTCACCTTTCACCTTTGACCACCTAGGTCACACCAACTAAATTCCACTTGTAAGCTATGAGCTGTATAAATATGCAGCTAAAATATCCTTGAAACTTGAAGGAATGCATCATAGATCCAACTTTCTCATATATACATAAACCCCTCAACCTGGATCCAAATATTATTCTCAAACTAAAAATTACATCTAAAGCTCTCAACACCCACAATCACACTAAGTACATATAACATGACCAGACATCATTTTGCACAATACATATTCAATTCTATCGAAAAAGAGCAACGGCTAAATGTGCCAATATAAGAAAACTACCTCATCTGAACATGACTGTATCACAGCAATTATTGAAAGGCAAAGTAATCTATTAACTCTCAAGACTTAGGTTGTTGATCAGTGTCATCCATTCATCTTAGCTGCACTATGACATTTTTGAACTAACAAATTAAAACATTAACACCACGTTTACTGAACTATAACATTTTTTTAAAATAAGTAAACTGTGGCATTTTTTAAGGACCAGCAAATAAAAACAACACTAAGTTTGGAAGTTCAAGGGAAAAGGAGGGAATAGTTATCCAATTCATTTAGTTGAATGTTTTACAAAACATAAGGAGAGGAGAGAAGTATCCCTCCCTTATTTAGTTGTATGATGGAAAAGAGAGTATAAGATATTATACAAATTAACAATAGAATGACTCCAGTGATAAGAGTTTGTTTAGACATTATTGAAATTTTAATAAATTATTATGGGCAAAAAAGAAAGTACAGAAAATTTAATAAACAAGGCATTCCCTCCAAAATTTATTACATGTAAGAAAGTTGTATAATGATGACATATATACATACATACGTATATATACACACACATTTGTAGTTTTGTTTTACAAGTAATAAATTTTTATTTCAGGGGGAAAAATGTGTATAAGAAAGTTGATCAATTCATTATAAACAAGTTACAGTCGTTACCTGATGAACTGTCATTTCATCAAGATTAATGTGTGTATAAGCTCTGTCTTTAGCCAACGCTGTTATATCACTGTCAACAACATGCACAGATAATGAACAATATTCCGCACAGTCAAAGAAAAGGTAGCTAAGAATTAATTCTAAGGTTCTTAAAAAAAAAGAATCCCAAAATTTAAAAAAAAAATATGAAACTTATATGTCATGTACTAACCTCCGACAATATATATCCAGTAATGAGTCATTGTCATCAACAATTGGTATTGAACTTACTCGAGCTGCAAAAAGAAAGGATAACATGAAAGATAACACATGCAAAAGTACATTTTGCAAAAATATGGCTAAAAGAACATAAACTGAAATTTATTCAATTAGTCAAGTTTACCAAATATTGGGATGAAATTCACCTTCACAAAGGATTAAGTTATTTTATGTAAAGGAAGAGGTCCTCTAGCATGCTTATCCATAGGCTCAATGAGGTAAGGGAGACAAATATAATCTCACAAACCTATCTTATATCTATTGTCGTGATAATAAATTTGCACTAAAGAATTATAAATAAAACTCGTTTCCGCCATCAATCTCAATGAATTTTGCTATTTGTTCTCCATAAAATTCATAGTTCATACATCATTAAAATCACTTACAAAACATACTTAAAGGCTATCTGCCTTAATAGTGTGCTACAAATCCCAACTAGTGGTAATAACACAACTGCCTCATGTGAAACCTGCCATTAGAGATGCATAGCAACAAGTGCTGTAAAAAAGTGCCCAATGCATAGCAACAAATGCCCACACTCAATAATTTATCCATTATAAATGTTTCAAGATATGGGTGACTGCACACTTCAATAAGACTTCAAGATCAAATTAGAAAACAAACATTCCTTGGCATGAGACCACTGCACAAAAACAATAAAAAATTCTATTCCACAATAAAGTGTAAACATTTTATTAAAAATATACATACACACACAAAACTTTAATATTTTTTTTTTTTTTGATAAATAAAACTTTAATAATTATTCGTTCTAAATACAGTGTCCATCAAAACTTTAGTAACACATAGAGGCAGTTTACATACACAATACAAACATGCAGATGAACATCCTCAGTCCTTACATTCATAATAATGTGTAAATGGGTATGCTGTAGAAAATCTCTCCCCCCCCCCCCCCCCTTTCCTTTTTCTCTGCATGTGATGCAAGCAAGAATCCTACCTTGAACTAACAAATTTAATGCCGAACGAAGGGAAGCGCTAGGTCTCAACATTGCTAACGGTTGACGATTTGATTCTCCTATTTTTGGAGCCCATGTACCCACAGGAATTGAACAAATTGGCAGTTGGAGGATAGGTAATGAGCTTGCAGAATGTCTAAAATATCGGCAAATACCTGAAATACCGTCCACAAGTTTAGTATTAAATGTGTCATTAGTTAGCAAGCTAGCTTTACAAACCTTGTACTATTAACGCTCCGTCTGTTTCATTAGAAAACCTTATGTAAAGATAGTTTTCCGTGTTTTTCAGTGTTTGGTAGCATAAAAAAAAAGATAAGTCAAAGGAAAACTATCTTTAGTCAACATAAAAAGTATGGCTTATTTTTAGAGATTGTTTTCCTCTAAATTGTTTTGGAAAACAATTATCCCACACCAAACTAAATAAAGGAAGTTAGGAGATTATTTTTCAACTCATTTAAAGTTGTTACCAAACATTGGAAAATGAGATAGTTTTATAGAAAATGCTTCTTGGAAAATGACCCATTTTCTAGAAAACACTATTCCTGAAACAAACAGAGCGTAATTAGCAAGTTACTATAAGGCTTACATTTTAGAATTCCAGTAAGTGAAGCAAGATGTAATAATTGTGGAAACGAGCCATCTTCTGAAGATGAATAGATAATGGGAACTGTGGCCACCTCATTTTGCAGTATCTTGAGAGCAACATCATTCAAATTGTCATTTGGACCAGCCTGCAATTAACAAATGATGACAGTGGACAACAGTAAAAAATGCTGCCTTTCTAAAACAGAAAGTGCTGTGAGAAATTCAGAGATATAAAATCACAAGAAAACAAATTGGCCAGTTAATCAACCCTGCAATTCAATTTACGAAGAGAACTGCATAGTTGACCTCAAAAAGCTATAACATGCACTTTTGAACTTGCCACAGCACAGCAGTTACAACTCAAGCATCACTACAATAAGTGTTGACAAAGCCATTACACCACATGTTGTCTGTGTGTGTTTGGTATAGCTCATTTTAAAGAAATAAAATAAGCTGGCTTAATGTATAAATTAAGCCATAGATACAGCACCATAGTATTCCTGTTGTCATTGCATTTATTGTTTATTTACTAGCTCATGGCTGAGAGACCATTTTCTATAATGATAGACTATAATTAAAGCCAAGTATCAAACAATACTTAAGATTTACAATGGCACTTTTTACAACTTCAATAAAAGTCTCTATTTTCTTTCACACTCTTAAGGTTTATAAGAAGAGATTTTTATATTGGCCTCTTCAAAATTGAATTAAGGGTTTCAAATTTCTATGTTACCTCAAGAAGGTGTCAAACACCTTAGTTTTATGCCTTCTTGAAATTGTCAGAATTTCTAATTTATCAAAAACAATGTTTCTAAGTCAATTAATACATGAAAAGATAGGATTCGAAATGAGGAAATTTGCTTAAATATAGGGGTAGCCCCTGTTGATGAAAAAAATGAGGGAAAGCCACTTGAGATTCTTTGATCATGTTCAAAGAAAAGAGACAAATGCACCGGTAAGAACGAGTGAGTTGATCCAAGTTAGGGAACAAAAAAAAGGTAGAGGCAAACCAAAAATCACTTTAGTAGAAGTAATAAGACAAGGACACGCCAATTAAGAGAGTGACAAAGAATATGACTTTAAATAGAATAGAAATTATAGAAAGGAGGAAAAGAATAAACATGGCCAGACCTGACTAATCTGATGAGGATCCATAGCCAAACCCAAAATTTTGGGACTACGGCGTTCTTGTTGTACATCTTGAAAAATATGAGGCATGTGTTGTATGAAAATATATAGACATATAAACACCCGCACATACACATCATTAACATCTCTCATTTTTAAAAATAAATAAAACAAGTACACATCATTAGCATCTCTTGCACGTTATTAATCCACGGGGAACAAAAAAATGAAAATAGCAAACCCAAGTGGTCCATTTGCATGCCAGAGATAAAATCACACCAGATGCTACACTTACATAAATGAAACGCCTAGGAGATGGTCTCCCATGACAATCGTTTTGCCTGTTAAGATACACCTTTCCCTCTTTCCAAGCGGATATAGTATGTGTTTCAAGTTCTTCCTCTGTCAGATTTGACGCATTATTCCCAAGCTAAAGATAAAACATGAGTTAGCATGCTTAACAATTGTTATTAACCATTAACCATGCAAGTACACATACATGAGTATATATTTAATTGAACTTAACAAGAAACACACAAACAATAAGATCTTATCTAGTATGAATTGCACCAAATATTAAAAATCCAATAAATATATTGCTGGCACCAAAAAAACACAAACACGCACACACAAAAGTTAAATTTGTTGAATGCTGCACTTGCTTTTATAAGTAACAAAACTTTATCAATGAAAAAAGTTGCCCAAGTACACGTCGTTTACTATGGCTAAAACACTCAAGTTATATGTCTAATGCAGCATTTTGTGCATCTGAAGATGAAAATTTCATAAATAGCATGGTACTAGAGTTACTAAAAAAAAAAAAAATTCATAAATAGCATGGTACTAGACCTGTTACTCATACATATAAGTATTCAGAGACAATTAATTACTCATTCCTCTAAATGTCCTGTTAAGACACCATAACTAATGCTCCAGATATTTCCTTCAAAATACAGGGTAAGGAAACCCAAAGGAATAATGCCAAAAATAGAAATGATCAGAATAAGGTGAATTGGACACTCCTCTCTTACTGGTTATGTTCCAAAAGGTTCAGCAATAATATTCTCATGATTAGTCAAAAATTGATACTAGAAGAAAAAAGAAAAATAAAACACGCTGGCAGCTACCAGGCTTATCTTACCTAGCCCATAATCCCTATACATGGCATATTGGTAACTTCAAGAATAATGCATTAGTTTTATCATGAAAGAGATCATAAAACGTAATAGCCATAAGAAGAGTTTGCACTTGGAAAACTCACCAGCGGAAAATGTTCATAATTCCCTACAAATACGTACCTCTCTTAATATCAAAATAAAATCGTATGCACTAAGAACTCCAACAAACTGCCCCCTGCGGACGTCACATAGAGGAGCCATCGGGATTCCCTGAAATTAGTTTGAATTAGAGAGATGCATATCCTAGCCCTTTCTTAGAAAATAAGTGAATACTCAAGAACACCAAAAACAAGAGGAAAACTACAAATGTGAAGGCATAGACTATGTGAATTTCATCCCACAATAGCTTTAATGAATTGACCGGAACAATTAACTCCATTATCAGCACAGTGCTAGGTTACATAAAGGATGGACATGGATGCACAAGGGCCCCAATAATAAGGAGATTACTACGGGAATCTGTTTCTCTTCTCATCATTAAAGCTTTAATCTCCCCCACCCCTCCCCCCTAAAAAAGGAATTAAAAAGACATGATTTGATTCGCTTTTCAGAATTACTTTAGCACCTCCAAAATGTTAACTAAAAGTCACTGTAGATTCATTTCAGGTATGTTCATTATTCCCTTACGTATATCAGATTAACAGTGTACATTGACCCAATAGAAGTGAGAAAAATTTTAACCCTCCTTTCCCCTTTTTGGGTTAGTGGCAATTGTGGTGATATTGGTAATAATCCAATACATGTCTCTTAGAAGAAAATCTTTCAAAATATGCAGAATTGACTTCAACTCGATTCTAAACTTGGGGGAAAATAAAGTAGATACCTGCTCATGTAATATGTGGAATGCTTGCTTCACTGGTAAATCAACATCCAAAGCAACAACCTGTAAGCTAATTGTTTTCAAATTAGGAACAAAGATGACTAATTCACGGTAATCAACATTAGATAGAGGGTAAATTGTGAGTCTCAAATGAAGGCTAATGGTAAAGCATCCAAACCTTGCCTGACTCAGGAAGTAACTCATAAACAGTGTGATTAGTCAAAAATGCAGATATACGTTGACGGGATGCCTGTAAATCAGCTTCCAATATGCTGGGCACCACCTCAGTCAGTGTACCATCTGTAACTCGGACCTGCATTGTACGTCAGAACCCCAGTCCACTTATATAATTCATAACAGAAGAACCTTATTTTATATAAGTGGAAAAGATACAGCCCATATGAAGTTAAGGGTTTGGCTTGGGTCCAGTGCTCCAATGCATTGGACCCAATACAATTCGGACACATCCAAAATGTGACATGTGTCCACATCATGTCGGGTCTAGTGCACTAGAGCACTAGAAAGACACAAGCTTAACCCAAAAGTTAAATGTTAAGATGCAACAGAATACCAAAAGTATACTGTGAACCTATTGTTGCATTGGATATGACAAGGTAAGACCATCCAAAAAAAACACTTGCTCCATAGGCTTATAGGTTTCAAATGAGCAAAGCTTGGCTGGGTATTAAGAACACCAAAGTTCAAACAATTCCTCAAGTCAAGCCCACAGAGACATATAAATATCGCTAAGACATGACTTCCATCAAAATCAAAACAAAACAAAAGACAGCAAGAAGAGCCAAAGTATCATGGTAATCATGATTTCAAACATATGGTATAACTGACTCACCACACGCCGAAAGGTTTCAGTATCGACATCCATGTCATCTGTAGACAGATGTAGTGTGTTCACAATCCCATATTCACCAGACACATGATGTTCAGACTCATCATATCGCCATTGTCCATCAACATAGAACTTGTACTGCATACAAGATAATCCACATATAAGGACATTCATGTCTGTTAAGAACCAAAATTTAAACATCTTTACCACAATGGCATAAAATGGGTATGCCTCATAGTAGAATTCTTTGTTCAAACAGAAGGGATTTCTAAGGCTTAAATTTATTTTGACAGATTCAAGCACTTTAAGCCCATATATCAGTATAGTAATAATTATATACTTAGAATATAATTTTGGAAGAAATAAAAGAAACTTCGCTGGTGAAGAAAGAATTTTTTTTATATTGTGTCAGTTTTTTCAGCCACAAACACACTCCTTTCTACGTTATAACCACGCTTGGTATGCTATAATCTTGTTTCTTCAACGTTTATAAACAATCTGAATCACCCAGAAATCCATTCCACTTCTATATTGCCAAGATTTAAAAACAAACGAACTTGATGCAGAACTTGATAGAAGACCCAAAAGGTAATTCCACACTACAAATGCACAAAGTTTCAATGTTCTCTTTCTAAATAACACACACATGCGTGATTATGTGTACAGACACAACTCTAGTGCTCATGAGTATACAAAAGGGCACCCTGAAAAAGAAAAGAACTAAAAATCAAAGCCCAAAGTTTTGAACATCTATAAAATCAAAGACCTTGAAAGTCCAAAAGAAGGATGAACCAAAACTCACTCAAGCAGAATTTTGAGAAAGCCCAATCAATGTCAACGCTTTAACTCTGTGAAAGCTTTAGATCCATTTATATTGTCACAAATACTTGAAACTTCTGTCAGGGGTAAATACCCATGGATTACTCGGCAACTGGTTCTTGAGGGTTTACTAGCTAGAGGCAAGCCCAAAGGGCTCTTCTTTAGAAAGTTTCACTATGTTATCCAAAAAGAAAAGCATATCCTGCCTACACACTACTCTATCTACTTGAGAACGTGTGGCCATTCACGTGTATTTCGGTAGCACCCACTTGGCTTTTCTTCAAATAACTTACCATAAAACAATTTGTTTTCATTCATTTTAATTGCCACAAAGGAGAACTGGTTCACAAACCCTAATTCAAAACTAGCAGCCTTTTTGGTTTTTTTCTTCAATAACTGTCAACCCAAATATTCTCTTCTTAAATACATTCAACCAAATTCCAAAGAACAAAATGCCTAATTACGGCCAAATATTTCATTTCTTTGACGATGACGATAACAGCATAAGAAATAAATAAATAAATAACAATACTACAAAGTGATTAGGTACATCCTTATATAGAAGATCTTCTCGATCTGCTTCAGCTCCTGATATAGATCTCACTGTTCTTAGCCACAAGTCTATTTACTTCTTCAACCATTTCAATACCTTATCGCCATTTGCCTCCCACCCTACACCCTAGAAGTGCTTCGGCACTAACCCAAATCTTCAAACCCATTGTCAACAAGTCAAATCACAACCCACTATAAAACAACCCCCATATTGCTAACACAAGCTTGACAATTGAATTCACCAACATAACCATCATATCATAAATGCAAATATCTTAATAATGTGATCCAACGTTAAATTCCACTTGCACGGCATTCCTTCAAAGTACAAAAAAAAAAAAAAAAACTAATTACCCACAAACTGACCTGATGGTATCCAGGCAATAAGCCATAAACAGTTTGAAACACATTATCACAATTCTCAACGGCCAACATCGGCACAAGCTGAGACCACCTTCACAAAAACAAAAGCACTTCCCAGTAAGCACTTTTTCAGTAAGTAAAAAACTAAACTAACAGCATTCTATAACAATCAAATAAAAAGTGAAAAAAAAAAAAAAAAAAAAAAAAAAAAAAAAAAAAAACCCAAAATAAAATCAGAGACTCACTGAGTGAAAGAGCCGCAAAGAAAAACACTGTTTCCACCATGTCTCCAAACGAACCGCATTGGGATTAACACTGTGCCCGGAAGTGCGGCTTCTTCCGGCACAGAATTCATGTTCGGCGAAAACATTTACCCCTGAATTTTTCAACAATTTACGAAGAAATGCCCTCCAAGAAATCAACTTTCTTCTTCTTCTTCTTCTTCTTCTTCTTCTTCTTCTTGCTTGCTTCTTCTCTTTTGTTTTTAACACACAGCTCGCTTTATCTATTTACCATAACAAAGCCCCAAAAAAAAAACAATCAAATCAAATCAAATTCGCTGCAATTCAGTATAATCCAGCACAATAACCAAACCCTAAAAAAAATAAATCAAAAATTTTCAAAAGAATCAAAAACCCCCAATCACTGCTTACCAATTATCAACTACTACTACCACTACAACTCGTAGTTAACAAAACTCGCAAAGCTCGGAAATGAAATTGTACGAACAAACAAACAAAAATCCCTAACCCTAAAAAAAAATTTTGTTTTTTTTTTTTTGGGGCAAAAATCACAACTCACCGTTTAGATTTTAGAGCAACCCAAAACGACTTCGAATTTGAAAAAAATTAAAATTCTATTTCAGGAATTGGATTCGAACAAGCAGAGAGAGCGAAAGAGGTTAACGACAAAAAAGATCGAAACCCTAAATAAGAAAATTTTTTTATTTTTTGAAAAAAAATAATAATAATAATAATAAAAATTAAGGAAGAAGAACAAAAAAAGAAAGTAGGTGTGAAAATCGAGATGGAGCGATACGATCGAATCTGATTTCGAACCCTAAAAGACGAAACTTTGAAAGAGATGTTTAGAGAAATATAAAATTAAATAAATAAATTATTATTATTATTAAAATTTTAACCCAAAGTGCAATAAAATAAAATAAAAAGGAGGTCTACTCTATCTAACCGTCTAAAGCTAAGCTAAGAAATTCTAAAAACTTGTTTTTTTTTTTTTTTAATGTAGGGAAAAGTTTACTTTTTTTTTTTTCTTTATTATTACAGTGAAAAATGAATTATGAGTGGTATATATAAAAGAGAAAAAAAAAAAAATGTATATGTGTCTCATGAGACGTTGATGGAGTTTTTATGGTTATATGTCTAAAGTTGCAACACGTGCGGCCTGCTAGGTGGGACCCAAGCAGAAATAAGATATTATTATTTAGTTTTTTTTTATATTTATATAAATAATCCAAGGAAAAATGTTAGATAATTATAAATTAATTATTAATAATTGAAAATCAATGGGTTTTTTTTTCTAGGGAGAAATCAATGGGTTCTATTGCCCAATGTTTCAATACATTTATACAGTATGTTGCGGCCACTTTTTTCTTCATTTTTTTCTTTTTTCTTTCCTCTCTCAAGTAAATGTTATGGATATAAAAACAAAAAATCATAATAGTTTTCACAGCAATTTTTTATCAATAGTATCGAATTTTATTAAACGGCGTTTACTTAATAATGATTTTGTTTTTATTATCAAGTTAAGATACTAATTAATTTTTTTTGTAAGTGAAGTTCAAATATCTCTTTTTCACAACAGTTAAACTACCAAGTTTTTACTTCTCTTCTAATTATTTTTTTTTATCAACTATTTACAATTTACCACATTAACAATTGTGAACTTTTTTTTGTCTCTGAAAATTGCCAGCCTGTTTGGTTTAATGATGTTTTGGATCATATCACTCAAAACTCATAACTGAGTTATCAAGACACGTGGAACCCACATAAATTTTTTTGTTTGGCCTGGTTTTCAACCCTTGTTTCCATCACTCAATTCTCTAATTTTTTAGTGATGAGTTATGAAAACTGAAAACACATTTTAAGTGTTTTCAAGTTATGGAAACAGAGTTATGATGGCATTTTCGTAATTAAACCCATATACCCAGCGCAATGTTTGACAAACAAACTTGAATTTTTTTGTTTTCTTGTGAAACCCAACCGCAATATTTGACAAACTCCTAGATATTTTTTTTTTTTTTGTGAAACCCAACCGAAATTGAAAACTAGGTCTGAGTTAAGGTGTCAAAAAAGGAGTTTGAAAAATTTGGATATTTTGAGTGATGACAAATTACAAACCAAATGGGCCCGATGTCTTTTCTCACTTTCCAAACACACTTACTAATATTCATGATCCAAATTGGTTGTTTTAAGTATTTAATATATAGACCATGTTTTTACAAAATATCAAGGATTATCATAGTTTTGTAATAATGACATGTTAACATGATTATGTAATACCATGGATCTTGTGGTTTTAGCTAATCATGCTGAACTTAAATGCACTTTTTTTTTTTTTTTGAGGGGGTACTTAAATGCACTTTCCTTGCATAGGGTTAAAATTACTTAATTGTAACTTCTTCTTTTTTTATAAAATAAATAACAAAGAAGTAACATATAATTTAAAATAACAAAGATTTTTTTTTAGGAAAAAAATAACAAAGTCGTATTTGTTGCTTTTTGTGATAGGTATAATTCGTCAGACTGAATCATCTTAATTATTTCTTTTATTCTATACTTCTATCTCTACATCACTTTAATATTTTTTACTTTCTATTTTAAAAAATTAATGGTAGACTGGTAGTGATTACAAACACTTAGTAAATGACTACAATTAGAATATGTACAATATTTTTAAACAATACAAAAAAAATTATTGTAGAATTTTTTTATATAGTTAATATTTTTTTGGGGGTTTTCCTTTTCTAATAAGGAATATTCTTACACGATCCTAAGCATATATTACAACGGTTGTCGCAATGAAGTGCACGAATTGGCTTTGGATCCTATTGGTTGACGCAAATAATTTTCGTTGTCCATATCAAATTTTGTATGAAGTAAATCATCAAATCTTTATATTATATGAGGATTATGGGGACAACGAATTTGAGATTGTAGGATCAAATTATATTTCATCAGTTGATTTTAAAATATCATTGACATTTTATTTCAACCCCCACAAGCCACAAACTTACACTCAATTCAACTCTTCCACATATCCCTTATTTTAGAAATAAAAAGTAACTTTGCGAAGTCAAAAAAGAAATAAAGAAACTTTGAAGTACAATTTCTTTTTGTACAGGATTTTGAAGTACAATGACAGAAACGAGTGAAGAAAAAAAAGATCAATACTTTCCTTGTTTAGCCTAATAATCAATAATCAATACTGATCAAGAACCAAAACAATAATGATAACTAGCCTTATAGCACGATTTTATTGTAATTTTTTAATTTGAATTTTACTATTTTTAAAAAACTAAAATTTAGATTTTGAAATGAAGTGAACTACTGGATTTAGTGTGTGCTAGTTTTAGGAAAAAATTGTATTAAACGTAATGTGAAACATATTTAAATAGAGAGTGCTAATTTTTAGGAAAAAAATTTATCTTTTTTTTTTTTGAATTACAATTTTAACTTTATTTTTTATTTTTAAGAATAAGGATTATCTAACTCATAACTAACTTTTTGAATCCTCTTAACATATAGAGATAAGATTTATATATATTCACTTGCTTTAATAACTAAATATGTTGATGAGCCTCGATTTGGGATTTCTTCTCTTTTTTTCTTTTTTGCTAAAATGGTTTTTAGGATTCCAAGAATAAAAATAGATGGGAAATATGATGTTTTTTTTAGAGAGAGTTTCAACTTATAACGTTCACTCATGATGATATATATTTATTATTAAACTAAGACACCAAATGATTTTTTAGTGTAGATGGAGATCAAACCCCATATCTCTTATTTGAAAATAAAAAACTTAATCAATTAAGCTAACTTACACACTAAGTAAAAAATAATATATTGAAAAAAGCACAAACATGACTATATGTTACTTGAAAGTCATACCAACAATTGTGTTAGTTAATTTATTTAGGGAAATGCTAATGCACTCGTGATGATATCTCTTTATCATTAAACTAAAACACCAATTGATTTTTTAATGTAGACGGAGATCAAACCTCATATCTCTTATTTGAAAATAAAATAATTTATCAATTAAACTAACTTACACACTAAGTAAAAAATAATGTATTGAAAAAAACACAAACATGACTATATGTTACTTGAAAGTCATATCAACAATTGTGTTAGTTACAGTGGCGGCTCCAGGAATTTTGTTTAAGGGGGTCATTAAAAAAATTAAATGAAAAAAATTAATAAAAAGAGAACTTTAATATATCGAGTTATTGACAACAAAAAAATTGAAGTTTTACAATTTCATTTTACAAGTTTCCAAATTTTGAATTGTTATATGATAGTTCATTATGAGTATTTATTGCCATTGTTAGTAGCTATAACCATTTTATTTTGTTAAGTTTGTCTAACATTTTTATTTTTAGGTACTCGTTATTATCTATTTGTCTTTGTTTTTATAAAAATATTTTAAACCAAATGAATAAACTCATCTCATTGGTTTTATATTAATTATTGATGCATATAACCACACTCATTCATACATAAATAATACACTACATGTCTACTTGAACAATCACTAACTTTACAATTTTTTTCTTGAATTTTTCTGACTTTATAACAAAGAGTTATTATAACATGATAACAATACACACACATGCAACAAACCCTCTCTATTTCCTAATTACTAAATTATATAGAGCAATTGTTATATTTACCATAAAGTTATGTCAAAACATGTCCCTTATATTTATACTTTACACGCAAACTACCAACACACATCATTATTTACACAAATAACATTATAGCAAAAAATAATGCACACAATCAATATTAGATACACTTACACACATATAATATAAAAAATAATGCTAGAAGTATAAACTATTTTACAAAAAATTTTACAAACTGCTGGTGTGGTAAGTAATTATTGGTAAATGAAAAAGTTCTATTAATGATGGGTTTATCTAAACTAATAAAAGGTTGGGTACATAAACATTTTGTAAAAATGTTATAAAATAGTTTATGGTTATAACATTACTCTAATATAAATTTTTGATAAAAAGTGACACTTACAATTCATAAACACTTATTTTTACTCTAGAGTTGGAAATATTGGTAATAAAGGTGTATAAAATTTAAGTCAGGTGGACAAATATAACATTTTTAAGAATAAATTAAAATATTAAACTAAAAAAAATATTTTATATATATAATAAAAAAATTGAAGCCAAGGGATTCATTTGAACCCCCTGAACAAAGTGTACCACCGCCCCTGGTTAGTTAATATATTAAGGGAAATGCTAACGCACTCGTAAGCATGACTCGAAGGAGTGGGATGATCCCAATGTTTCACTAAAAGGCATGACCTCATGACAGATAAGGTTTCTTCATTTTTATTTTTATTTTAAGATCAAAGTAAAGCATAGTAATTGTCGTGCCTAGCATGAATTTATACACTTTTCCCGACCAAATACAAAATGCAAGAGAATGGTAAAGTTTATTTTTTATTTTTTATGGAGGTAAGGCGAAGTAATAATTTAGAGGGTGTTTGGATTTGTGTTTTCCATCGCTCATATCTCTGTTTCCATCACTCATAACTCAAAATAAGTGGGACCCACGAAAAAAATGCTGTTTGGATTTGTTTTCTGATTTTGTTTCCATCACCCAATTCTCTGATTTTTGAGTTATGAGTTATGGAAACTGAAAACATATTTTAGATGTTTTCAGTTTCCAAAACTCTGTTTTCAATGGCATTTTCGTAATTAAACATACATTTATGGGACCCACTGCCAGAGACAAGTCACGTCAGTGCACCTTTTCCTTCTATTTTTTTTTTTCTTTCTTTCTTTCTTTCTTTCTTTCTTTCTTTCTTCACAGACTCACTCCAACGTCCATTTTTCTCTTCTGCTTCATTCTTTTTCTTTCTTTTCTTGTTCACAGAAACACCAAATATACTATATAAAAAAAAAAAAAAAAAACACATGGGTTTGGATTTCTCAAACCGAGAAAATCAAACCCATAAACCCATAAACACAGCAACAGAAACCCACAAATATAGCAAAATCCATAGGAGCCGCTGCTTCACAATTTCACAAACCCACAAACATCCTCCGTGGCTGCCACCCTCTCCCTCGCCGCCGCTGCTTCACGATTTCACGACCTCGACCTCCCTCGCTGTAGCTGTTTCAAAGAAAGACGAAGGGGAAAAAAAAAAAAAAAGAGAACAATCACTTCAATTTCACGAGGATCGGCGGTGCGCTGGGTGACGGTGGATCGGCGGCGCCTTAGGTGACGATGGATCGGCGGCGCGCTGGGTGACGGGGGATCGGAGGCGAGGTCCTTGATTTTTTTTTTTTTTTCCTTTTTGCCTTTCTCCATTTCGCCACTATGGCTGTGGCTATGGCTATGGATGTTGTTGTTGCTGCTGTTGTGGCTGAGAGAGAGAGTTTGAGAGAGAAGAAGAAGATGAAGAAGAGGCAGAGATATTTTTTTTTGTTTTGGGTGGCGTTGTTCCTTGTTTATATTTTGGCTTTGTGATTGGTGGTTTTAAGAAAGGTGGGTCCCACAGAAAAATGTCTGACTTCAAACTTCAGGAATGGGTCCCACAAAGAGGTTGAAATATTTAAGTGATTGGAATTGAAAACAGTGTCCAAATGGGTGGGGAGTAGGGAGTTGAGATATTTTAAGTGATGAGTGATGAGTAATGAGTGATAGGTGATGAGTGATGAAAATTGAGTGAAGAATGATGAGTGATGGGAAAAAAAAAACCAAACAGCCCCTTATTTTATCAAAAAAGTTATCAGTATTTTATGTAATGCAAATAAGCAATATAGTATAAAAATTCACATATGCCATTGTAGGGTTATGAGGGATGCTTAAGGGGTGTTTGGTTTGTATTTTTAAATAACTATTTTCAGTTTTTAAACAATATTATATGTATTTTCACACACTTTATTACTAACACGTATTTCCACAAATATTTTTAAATAACAATTTTCAATTTTTAAACACATATACCATATAGGCCCTTAATAGTTTTTTTTTCTCCTAAAAAAATACTTAAAAAAAAAACAATTTTTACCATTATTCTTTGAAATTGTATTTTCTGTATGAAAATAAATAAGAGGGAAGCTTCAACCCTAGATTCTGTAATCTCGTTTGATGTGCAATCTGAGAGTGACTTTGTAGATGTTGATTCCATCACGTGGACCCCGCTAATATGTGAACCATCAAAATTGTCTCATTCCAAGTGTGTTATTATTATTATTATTATTATTAATACAGGATAAAATTCTAATATAGCATGATCTAAGTGTATATGTGTGTGAGACTCCCTCCTAGAGACTTGAACTCAGGTCCTTACTCCCACATCCCACAAACACTTATACTTATGAAGTGACCATCGCACCAAGAGTATGCGATGGTTATAATTAAAAGTTTAGAACAATATCACTATTTTTTGGTGGGATAATAATCAATGAGTTTAGAAAAATTAATTTCAAGACAATTAAACCCTTTAAAATTTAGTTTTTAGTTTTATATCAAATTATCAATGCTTTCCATCCACTCAAAAAAATATCAATACTTGCCACTATGCAGGTTTTTATTTTTATTTTTTATTATCTTAATGATGATCTCAAGAAATCATGATCTTTCTACTTGGATTAAATTCCCATTGATCAAGTGCCCAATTGGTTTATTGTTAGGTCGATTTCATTCAAACCAATTAAAGATATTCTCTTTCATACGGATTGGCTTATTTGCTAATTTGTTAAAAATAGTTTTGGAAAAAAAGAAGAAGAAGAAGCTAATAATATAATAAGCTGGCCTAGTTTTTTAAGTGACATGAAACTATGAGTTTTGGAGAAGAACATTCTCATCCAGTTATACCAAAAAAAAAGCCGCATAATTTATTTTACTTAATCACTTTTGCAAGACACTTACATCCATTCTTTATTTTACAATTCATCCCTTTAATAATATATTTTCTATCCACACCAACAATTGCAACTAAACCCAAAACACCACCACACCATCTCATGGCCAAACTTGCTTCTATATACGTGGGTCAAAATGGGTGTGTTGAAGGACAAAATTTCAACCGATCCACTATTGGCGTGTTGGAAAATTTTCAAACCACTGCCAATCCACCAACCTCACAAATGGTTGGTTAGTTGAAAATTTGGACAGTTTCGACTCAGGGGATTAGGTAGGTTAGTTTTAGTTATGTATTGTATACTAAATTTGAAAATGAATTTTGCCATTTACAAATAAATTTAAGTTGTATTTTTTTTAAGGGTTTGTTTGTTTTGATATAAAAAATTGTCAAAATAATATTTTCAAAATATGGGTGTTTGGTGTGGATGAAATGTTTTCAAATTTACAGTAAAATAACTATTTTATGAGTAGGAGTTTTGAAATGTGACTGTGGTGGGCATTTTTTGTAATGTTGGGTTGGGCTGCCTCCTGTTGTATGTAGATGCTCATTTTTTTTAATAAGCCTAGCAGGAGAAGAAGCCCAAAGACATGGGCAAAAGAGAGTGGGATGGAAATACTATTAAGCTCAAGCGGCAGGAATAATGGATCATGGGTCCATAAAGCAAACAAATGGACTCTGAAGAAGTAAATGGCCTACAAAGGCCCAGAAGAAAGAAATAGAAAACCCATGAGCCAATATGGATATAGAAAAGTGTGAATAGGCCATGGCTGTCACAGTAGACCCAAAGCAATATAAGTAAAGAAAATAGGGGAATGAAAAATCTATAAGCCCCAAGGATGAAGTGAGAAGCACTTAGGCTAGGGAAGCCCAAGGAGTTAATAAAAGCCCATGAGAAGCATAGAATTGGAAAGGGCCAAGGATGCCCCAAGAAAGTAAACGGGCCTAAGATGCCCAAAGGAAAGTAGGCAGGACGAGGGAACCCACAAATAGTAAAGGACCCAATGAGTTTATTGGGCCTTCAGAGAAAGAATGAACAAGAAAGCCTAAAGAGGCCTAGTGGCCCTGAGTCAAGTAAACCTCACAGCAGGCATAACAGAATGGTATGGCAGGAAACAAGTAACAAGGGCTGAGAATAAAAGCATGGAACAACCTACAATTGGGCAAGGCCCTGCCCCTAAAAGAAGCAAGCCATAAATGAGAAGTCAGGGAAAGCAGCCCACGCCATAAGAAGTCAAAGACGAATGACAGACTGGGCAGATTGACCTTCAGACCGCGACAGACACATGAGTAGCATCCAGAATTTGGATGAGCATGGAGGCAATGCACGCACAAGGCCCAGACACCACCAGCTTGTACCCAGCCAATACAGAAAGTGATAAGGTCATGGGTCAGAGGTAAGAGGGCATGGTCTGGCGAAGGGGAGGGGGAAAAACTTATTTTTGTATTTCCTACTCAAGCTCTTTTGGAGGCAATGTCCTGCTGGGATGACATATCACCCAAAAAAGACAAAGTTGAGTTGGAACCACTACGTGCATGCCATGAGGGACAGAGAGAAGGTGAGTATTTACACCGTGGCAAGTAGGAATGTCATGGCGAGCGAGCAAACAAACAAAAAAGCTTTCTTTGTCTGGTGAAGTGGGATGGTACGGCTAGCGCAGGTAAGTGGCGCTGGCTGGGTGGTTGACCAGTCAATAATGGTTGGCAAAGACACCCATACCAGACAAAAACGGTTAAGGGATAGAATAGTAAAAGCCAAGCACGACTGACACTATATAAGGAGCATTTGCAGTGCACGGCAAAGAGGGAGGGCAACTTATGGGATATAATCGCTAAAATCAGAGAGACTATGAGAATGAGAAAGCGAAGAAGAAAAGAGAGAGAATTAGAGGAAATAGAAAGGAGAGTAAAAAATGAAAAGAAAAAAAGAAGGAAAGAATTAAGAAATTAGAAAAAAGTGTAAAAGAAAACAGAGAGAACAGAGTGGCAGGCATGCACCAAATGGGTTAATCTCCCTCTCCCTCTCCCTCTCCAACCCATACTCTCTGGTAACGGAGAACTACCTCGTTGAATACAAGTCATTCAGGCCCGCCCCTTCAAAGCAGTTAATTTCTCTTTTAGAGAGGTTAATCCCGTTGAAGAGGTGATTCCCCTCCTTGACTTAGACTTGGCAAGCCATCCTAATGTGGCAAACTGACATTTATTTCTTTTAATAAGCTTACTGTTCATTCAATACCTATTCTCTTGCTGTTTTTTTTCATAAAACAGGCATTCCTTATCAAAGCTCATTATTCATTTTTGTCGGAATCGTAAAGGGATTATTATTATTATCTTTATTGTATCTGTCTGTCGTGGTTGACGTAACAGTTCTGCTTGCCGTGGGCATGTGATCAAAGCCTGGTTAACAGAGGCATTCTTTGCACACAAGCTGGACCAAGGAGGATTGCTCTTGACCAATCCCAACTCCCTGATCCGGAAATTTTTGGGCCTAATGTAGCAACAGGCGGCTCGGCCCAACATTTGCAAAAAAGTCCCACACATTTAAATTGGCAACTTTATTGGGGAGTTGGGAAATAGACGGATACAGAGATCCTCGCAAAAAAATGCAACCAAAATCTAGGACGATGCGTAATATGAGCGCTGTCCCCTCACAGGCTAAGTCGAGGCCAACAACGCCCCATTAGCCCAATCGGGCAGAAAACATCAACGAGTTAGAGGACCCCAACCGCAGGCAAGGAATCCTACTGATAGTACCAATGCTTTTATTAAGGTGCTATAAGCACCACAGCACTCCCAACAGCAGATGATGGAAGAAATACACCAGTTAAAGACAGAAAGAACCAAGGAAAAAGGAAGCCAACATCTCCTAGAGCATATGGCTGACAAAGAAGAGACGCCAATCGGAGGCGCCCCGCAGACTGAAGGACAACACTACATCCCCATGGTCGAGGTGGCAGCTCTCTTAGAGCAGGAAAGGGCCAGAGCACCCAAGGAAATGTTCTACGCACGAAGACCTCCTTATCCCTTAAGGGTGCTTAGCAAGCCATATCTTGAAAGGTACGAACCACGCGCTTTTGCGCAATATAACGGCAGAAAGGGTAGTGCTATCGAACACGTGAGCAAATTTATTGATACTCTTAGCCCTTATGCGGCAGACAAGGACTTGTGTCTGCAGGAGTTTTTTAAATTACTATGCGACCGTGCCTATACTTGGTACATAGGCCTAAAACTAGGATCCATCCCAACTTGAGATGATATGGTGGATGTATTTTGCACTAAGTACTTCCACGGAGAAGAAACGATGACGCTTGCTACTTTGCAATCTACCACGCAGAGAAACGGAGAATATTTAATGGAGTACATCAAGAGATTCAGGGACATAACGCTTGATTGCTATGACCATTGCGAGGAGAAGACATTAGTGGAGATGTGTATGATGAATATGATCAGAGAATAGAGAGCTGTTCTGAAAAATCTAGAGATTTCCCAGTTTGCACAGTTGTTACAGAAAGCCAAAAAGACCGCCCAATCGATGAAGCCAAGTTCCGACAAAAGGAACGCCCCGCAGGCTATAGCGGCATCCACCAATGAAAGGAAGAGAAAAATAGATGGGAGGGAGTACGATACCCTTCCATCAATACCATGCACTCCTAAGGAGCTGGATGTGCTTTTAGACAGGTGGATAGCAGACGGAGTTTTTAAACTCAATCAAGTTGCTAAGGAGCCCACAGAAGAAGAGCAAAGGGACCCACGCTTCTGCACTTGCACAATTATGTGCAACATCCTACTGTAGAATGTTGGGCGCTCTGCAGGCTGGTGCACTACAGAATTAAAGAAGGGACCCTAGAGCTGACGCAGCAAGAAGTTCAGAGGAACCCACTCCTGAACCACAAAGGGAAGGGCGTGGCAGCGGTGGTAAGCTGTGCAAACCCAGGAGAATACGAAGAGGAGAATCCAACCCTACCTACCACGTCAATCACCATCTTACAGAGAAGTTCTAAGTTCAAAAATTTGTTTGACCAGTTAGGCCTTACAACGAAAGAGCGGAAGATAGCTACAGAGGCCCTGGTAAGCATTGCTTTCGGGGTAGGAGTGGAATGCTTGTCAACAGAAGTTATAGACGATAGAGCTCTCCTACAGGAGTCAACGGAAATCACCTTCAGTGATGAGGACATGGAAGTGAGATGCCCTGACCACAAGAGGCCTCTTTACTTAGCCGCGACTATAAATCAAATCCCCATCAAGATAGCCTTGGTGGACACCGGTACCTCGGTAAACCTAGTACCATTAAGCACCTTACAGGCAGTAGGAATTTTAGAAAGAAAAATCGAAGGGTGCCCAGTGGAAGTAATGGGGTTTGGAGGAAGCAGTGAATATACAGCCCACCACATTCAATTATGGTTGAAAGTGGACCTTATAGCTTCTTTAGCCCGATTCCATGTGGTAAAGACGGAGGTTTCATACCATGTGCTCTTAGGGAGGCCATGGCTGCACAAGCACCAACTGGTGCCATCTACTTACTACCAATGTGTAAAAGGGAGGTAAAATGGCAGAATGATACGCAAAGCGGTAAACCCATCACCATTTGAGCAAGCGGTGGCTCATTTAGTAGAGACTATGTTTTATGACTAGTGGGCACTATCTGAGGAAAGCTCAGTATCGAAGCCAACAGAAACCTTTATCCCTAAGTGGGAAGACGTTTGAAGTGACCCAGAACCTGACCTAAGAGAATTACTATCTCAAAAGAAGAAGAGAAAAGAAGCGTCTGCCGTAGAACTAGGCGACATGCCACAATATGTCAGGGTCCGAGACAGCAAGATCGTGTATAAACTATGAAGGTACGTGGGGCCCATGAGTGAAACACAAGCGAGCCCTAAACAAGAATGGCAACACAAAAGCCTGGCGTATTGCATAGCTCAAGAAGGCTCAAAAGAAGGAAACCATGAAGAGAGAAACGGGGAGGCTACGGTAGATAAGGATGTACAGGTAATAGCAGGAGAGAAAATGAAGGAAGTCAACTTGGGACCTGACTCACAAGAACTAAGACCCATCTCTATCAGTTTAAAGTTGTCAGAAAAGGAAAAATTGGAGTTCATGTTACTATTGAAGGAATACAGAGATGTCTTTGCGTGGGATTACAGTGAAATTCCAGGATTGGATCCTGGCTAGTAGTGCACACGCTGAATGTGGACCTGAAGGTCAGGCCAGTTGCCTAGCCTGCTAGAATTTTTCACACCGAAATAGAAGAACAAATAGTCAAGAAAGTACAGAAGCTATTGGCCATAGGATTCATCAAACCCATTCAACATCCACGTTGGTTATCCAACATAGTGCCAGTGAAGAAAAAGAACGGGTAGATAAGGTGCTGTGTAGATTTCAGAAATCTTAATAAGACCTACCTAAAAGAAGAAGAGAAAAGAAGCGCCTACCACAGAACCAGGCAACACGCCATAATATGTCAGGGTCCGAGGACCCGACAGCAAGATCGTGTATAAACTATGATGGTACGTGGGGCTTATGAGTGAAACATAGGCGAGCCCCAAACAAGAATGGCAACACAAAAGCCTAACGTGTTGCATAGCTCAAGAAGGCTCGGAAGAAGGAAACCATGAAGAGAGAAACGGGGAGGCTACAATAGATAAAGATGTACAGGTAACAGCAGGAGAGAAGATAGAGGAAGTCAACTTAGGACCTGACTCACAGGAACCAAGGCCCATCTCTATCAGTTCAAAGTTGTCAGAAAAGGAAAAATTAGAGTTCATATTACGATTGAAGGAATACAAAGATATCTTTGCGTGGGATTACAGTGAAATTCTAAGATTGGATCCTGGGCTCGTAGTGCACACGTTGAATGTGGACCTAGAGGCCAGGCCAGTTGCCCAGCCTACCAGAATTTTTCACACCGAAATAGAAGAATAAATTGTAAAGGAAGTATAGAAGTTGTTGGCCGCAGGATTCATCAAACCCATTCAACATCCACGTTGGTTATCCAACATAGTGTCAGTGAAGAAAAAGAACGGGTAGATAAGATTTCAGAAATCTTAACAAGGCTTGCCCAAAAGATGAATTCTCATTACCAAACATGGATTTACTAATAGATTCTACAGCAAGAAGTGCTATGTTTTCCTTTATAGACGGGTTTAGCGAATACAACCAGATCAGAATGGCTCCAAGGGATGTAGAAAAGACTACTTTTAGAACACCTATAAGTAACTTTTACTGTACAGTAATGTCATTTGGGTTAAGGAACGCAGATGCAACTTATCAAAGGACAATGACGGCTATATTCCATGACATGGTGCATCGAGAATTAGAAGACTATGTGGATGACATAGTGGTGAAGTCAAAGAAGTGGGAAGAACACTTTAAATGTTGAGGAGGGTATTAGAAAGATGCAGAATTTTAAAGCTTAGAATGAACCCCCTCAAATGTGCTTTCGGAGTGTCTTTAGGGAAATTCTTGAGTTTTCTGGTCTACAGCAGAAGAATAGGCGTAGACCCAGCCAAGACTACAACCACAGCCACTATGAGGCCTCTAGCCACAGTAAAGGAGTTGAAAAGTTTCTTGGGGAAGGTCTCATACATTTGAAGATTCATCCCTAGACTGGCATCCATCACCTCTGCCTTCAAGAAATTGCTAAAAAGGGGCAAAGTTTCGAATGGGGGGAAGTACAGCAGGCAAACTTTAAAAGGCTGCAGTAGATTATGATGAATCTCCCTACCGTGTAAGCTCCAGTCCGCATGAAGTCATTGTTGTTATACTTGGCTACCAACTAATACACCGTGGGCGCGCTGATTACTCAGGAAGATGGAGATAGTGTAGAACAGCCAGTTTATTACATCAGCAGAGCCTTAAAAGACGCAGAAACTCGCTACCCAAGGGCAGAAAGGGCATGCCTGACTATTGTGTATACCTCGCAGATGTTACGACATTATTTCCTAGCCTATGAGGTGTGGCTGATGACTAAGTCTCACGTCATCAAAGCCTTATTGCGACAACCAATTCTCTCCGGTAGAATATCCCAGTGGTTGTTGCAGTTGTCACAATAGAACCTGAAGGCAGGAATGCCCAAAGCAGTAAAGAGTCAGGCTATAGCAGACCTACTAGCACAGTCCTAGAAGAAGAAGAATTCCTGCTCGATGATGAAGTCTTAGGAAAAGTAGCTACGGCAGAAGAAGTCGGAGAACGGTGGTTGATGAAATTCGATGGGTCTTTTACTACCCAGTCAAGGGGAGTGGGAGTAGTTCTGTACCATGAGGAAAATGAGGCTATAGCACTATCATTTAAATTGTCTGTTCAAATAACACAGTAGAATATGAAGCCTATCTAACTAGGTTGACCACGACCCTTGAAATGGGGGTCAAACACTTGAAAGTGATAGGGGACTCGAACCTAGTGATCTGCCAGACCAAAGGAAGTTTTTCCTTAAAGGAACCCAGTTTAGCCCCTTATTGGGCAATGGCACAGAAGATGGAGGAAATGTTTTCGACCTTTGAAATAGAGCACACACCTAGAAGTGAAAATCGGTTCGCAGATGCACTGGCCACGTTGGGCTCACAAATAATATTTGAAGGGGATAGTGCCAAGATAGAACTTAGTAAAATGAGAGAATCTATTATCAAAATATTGAAGGAAAAGTTCCACGAGGAACAATGTGAGGAGAATTGGCAAAATCCCATAAAGGAGGTTTTGATGAAAGGAGATGAGCCTGTGGAGCTGAAAGTGCTAAAAGATTATGTCCTGGTAGGAGGAGAACTATATCACAGGATGTCAAGAGGGTCCTGTCTAGATGTATGGGGCAAGGAGAGGCCTAGAGAAAGCTGAAGGATGTACATGACAAGGTCTATGGATCCTACGGGGAGATCAGCCTTTACCACAGGCTCTAAAGGGCAGACTTTTATTGGCCGAGTATGAGAAAAGACACGGACTAAGTCCAAGTCTAATGTGAGATCTGTCAGCTTGAGGCTGACAGAGAAGAAAGCTATACTGTGTTCACCAGTGAAGATTGGAGAGAACCATTCACTTAGTACTTAGCAGGTGTCTTGCCACAAAAACACAATGAGTGATACAAGCTTAAAAGGCTAGTAACACGTTACTTTCTGCACAATGGGGTCCTCTTCAAAAAAGGGTATGATGGAGACCCACTGCACTGTCTGAGCCCCGAGGAAGCAAAGAGTATGATAAAGGAGGTACACACAGGAGAATGTGGAGAGTACCAAGGAAAGAAGAAGTTATATAGGTGCCTACTACAGATGGGCTACTACTGGCCTGCCATGAAAAAGGACACAACAGAATTTGTAAAAAGATGCCACAGCTACCAAGCATAGGCCAACTTGATTTACACCCACCCACAACAATTGCACAGTATGGTCACCCTATGGCCATTCCATACTTGGGGGCTTGATCGATTAGGGCCAGTGAACTCACCATCGCGTGGATACATATGGATCTTGGTTGCTATTGAATACTTCACCAAGTTGGTAGAGGCAGTGCCACTTTGCAAAGCCACGAGAGGAGCGATGACAAACTTCATCAAGGAAAATATAATATTAAGGTTCGGGGTGCCCTATAGAATCATCAGCGACAATGGCACGTCTTTTGTCAATAGTGATGTAAGGAGGATGCTAGAATTCTACCAAGTTAAGCACCATCGGTCATCACTCTACTATTCGCAAAGAAATGGGCAAGCAAAAGCGACAAACAAAATCCTCATAAAAATTATCAGCAAAATGAGTCAAGAGTATACAGGAGGATGGGCAACGAATTTGCCAGACACCCTTTGGGCCTACAGAAACTCGCCGAAGTCAACTACAGGATTTTCACCTTTCTCCCTGGTCTATGAAACAGAAGTGATGAGCCCAACAGAAATAATGACTCTTTCCCTACGGCTTATGCAAATGAAAGAAAAAGAAAAGGTGAAAGAGGTCTTTGCAGCAGAAAGATATGAGGACTTAGAAGGGCTTGACGAGAAGAGAGAAGAAGCTCAGGAATGCAACCGCAGATACAGAAGGAGGATGACAGAAGTTTATGGCAGGATGACCAAAGAAAGGGTATTCGCAGAAGGGCAACTCATGTTAAAGGTGGTAGATTATGTTAGGAGAGCCATGGCAGGACTGTCTAAGTTTGCACCAAAGTGTGAAGGAATCTTTGTGATAAGGAAGGCACATCCCACTGGGTATTATCGCTTGACTCAGACGCATGGCAAGGATTTGATGGACCCCATCAATAGGAAATGACTAAAATGTTATTATGCGTAGGAGGAAGAAGAATGAGAGGTCACAAAATCACCATTTTTGAAGAGTATTATGTTTCCCTTTGTTTTTTCCTTTGTTTTCTTTTATCTTTCAAGTGACTATGTCACGAAACAAAGGAATTGTAACATGCTTTCATGAAATATGCAATGAAAAGTTATGAAGTATTATAAAACATCACATGTCATAATATTAGCTAGAAAAGAGAGCAATAACATTTTATAGTTACAAAACCCAAATTGTGGCAAACTTGCCAAATAAGTGCTAAAAAAAAGATACAAGGGAAACATAAGTGGTATTAAACAGAAAAGGAAATGGAATCATATCAGCGAAGTCCAGAGATAAGAGTCCGGTCACCAAAACGGCTAGAACCACCAGTGCTAGAAACGAGACATTCACGACGACCCTCTCAGTCTGCCACCTCCTTCTTCAGAACCTCAAGGCTTGAGTCAATAGCTTCAATGGCAAGTTGAACTTTCCTCATGAAAAAGGCACGGGCAATCTCATGGAGATGGTCCAAGATGAACTCTACAGCAAACCCCACACTGACAAGCTCCTGAATCGCTGCCCTCCACTATAGGATCCTCTCAGTTGAAACAGTGTCAACAAAGTTATGCTCGATGTCGTTCATCACACTCCCTAGCAGCTTTAGAAAATGCTCCCTGGTAGAACGATCGTACCTGAATTCTATAAAGTCACCGCAACTACTGTAAATTGCCACGAGATGGGAAGCGCAATCCTCAAGTATCCTAAAGCCATGAAAATTGACATAGGAAGGCCTGGACCCCGAGAAATCTGCAAGATTGAGGTCGTTAACCTCGTGCTGGTTGAAGCGGGTGTAGAAGGTTGCAGCCTTGCTCGTCGGATTCGGCATTACAGTAAAACTGCTACCCACCTCAAATTGATAGGGAACAATGGGAAGCGAACCTGGTAAAAGGTATAAAAAGCGGAATGAGAATATGCGAGGCAAACAAATTGAAACGCACAGCGAATAGAGGATAAAGAGAAGGGGAAAAGAGGAACTCACCAGGGCCTACGGGAGTGGGGGCTATGGGAACGACAAAAACAGGTGTTACAAGTGCGACTAAGGAAGTAACTGTAGGCATATCCTTGTCTGTTGCAACCTCTGGCTCTCCAGAGGTCACTACAATAAGAAGAAATGGACATGCAAAATAACAGGAGACCGCAGCAGGGAGAGTGTCACTGATATATACAAATAAGAGATAACAAGAAGAAAAAGGGAGAAAGGAAACTTGTAGACACATAGAGATACGTACCCATGAATTCAACTCCATGCCCAGAACTTTCCTTTTCCCCTTCAAATTTGAAAACCTTCTTTTTCTTGGCAAGTTCATCATCAGAATGCTTGAGAACATCCTTAGACTCTTCAGAGGACAAGTCTGCATCAGGACCACGTGTGGCAAACATGGGAATGGAGGAAGGGGTGACCACTAAAGAGGAGTCATCCTTCATAGCCTGGGATAGAGATACAAAAGGGTCGCTAGTGGAGATAATAAGAGGCGCGATCGGAGAAACAGCCTCGGCCTAAACAGCAGCAGCAGGAATAGCCTTTCCCTAGGAGATGGGTGTTGAGGCAAAAATGTGAATGGTCTCGCTGACCCCTTTAGCAGGAACTCCCTGTGGAGCAGCAGGAGTAATAAGGGTCGCAATAGGAAACACCACATCTGACCCATCAAAGAAACCCTCCATAGGAATACCCTGGGAGGTAGAAATCTCCTCAGCCGTAAGATGATACACAGAGATGGGTTCAGGATCAGCCTGAGAAAAACAAAAGACAAATGTTAGAGACGCGAATGTAAAAAAAAAAAAAAAGGGAGGGGAAGACATACTTCAAACTCGTGCTCATCAAGCGGAATAAGGTGAGTAGCAGATGAGTCTTCCTTGTACTTCGACTGCAAGAGAAAATAAGAAGAAAGGAACAAGCCAGTAGGAGCACGAAGTTAGCCGCAAGAAGAATCCTAAACAAGAATGATAAAGAATGAGAAAAAAATTAGAGATGACATACCCTCCGCTTAGTAGTGGTAGGCACTTTGGGAGCAGAAGTTTTTCTTTTACTGCCCTATGTCCTGTTGGAGGGAGGAGCATCAGCGGACTGTCGAGGAATGGTAGGCCTGGTCTTGCCTACAGCGGGACACTTGCTGGATCGGGTACAAACAAAAAGAGGAGTAGTGCTCTTTAGTGCGATGTCACTTATAGGAGGTAGATCACTTTCAAAAGGAATAATATCAGAGCAAGTTCAGAAGAGTCCTCACCTGCCTTTTTCTTTGCAGGCTTGGTCTTGGTAGAACTTTTCTTCATTGATACAGGGACATAAGTCACTTTCACTTTCTTTTCTCAGCCAGCAGGGTAATCGTCAGCATGCCAGTACCACCCTTTCTCCTCCTCGACCCACTCGAATATCGCGGAACGGCTTTGCTTCCTAGCATAAGCTCGCCTTCGTTGATACAGGGACATTAGTCACTTTCACTTTCTTTTCCTAGCTGGCAGGGTAATCGCCAGCATGCCAGTACCACCCTTTCTCCTCCTCGACCCACTCGAATATCGTGGAACAGTTTTGCTTCCTAGCATAAGCTCGCACAGATATAGAAGGTAAAAGCAAGCGGAGATTAGCGGAGACAACCGCACAGAGCCCATCAAGAGGGATGAGGGAAAATCCACGGCTACATAATAACTCCTTCTTAAAGGAAATCATCACTGCCTACCAGTACCCATGCATAGTAGCAGTGCAAATGCCTTCTCTCTGAGAGCCTGGAACTGTAACAGCGGTGAAGTGCTAGCTCCAAATCTCAAAAGCAGTATGCCATAGGAAAGGTCAGATGAAAGTAAGAAACTCTGCAACAAAAGAGAATGTCTTGATCCAGTCCGAACTGCCTCCTCACACGATTGGCAGGATAATGTACAAACTCGACTCATTCATTGGCCAAATAAGGCAACCACCTAGCGTTGGTGGCTGCCAAATACGTAATACCCCTCTCCTCGAAGTTAGTCAGCGGGGTGGTAGTACCAACAACATTAACAAATGTACCTATAACAGAATCTATACATGTATAATTTGTACCTAAATTCCTATACGCCCTCCAAGAATCAAACCTGCCACAGAAGTCCGTAATAACCTTTAGACACGAACTGTACTTCTCTTTGGCAAAACGAACGGGCTTACGCTTTGTTAGATGTTTGGCGCAACGCTCATACAACATGTGTTGCAGGATGGTACTGTGAACTGAGGTGGTGATCAAGTGACAAGAACCTGCTTGACTCTCGTCACTCTGCAAGATGTCTAATTGGACATACAGATGTCCCAGGAACATGGGTGTTAGCGGCAGACTCACCCCAGTAGAAATATTAATGGTCAATCGAAAGTACAGAGGCTTCATAGCATAGTGGGGGTAAGAACCAAAAACGAACTTACATAACCAGAATGTGACAAAGGCCGCATCGTTGGTAGTGGCAGAGAGTTTTGAGGGAGAACTAACCCAAAACGACAACTTGGAGTTACCACTCATCCTTTTCCTTAATTCGGCCTCTATGGCCTCTGCTTCTAGAGAAAGCCCAAGGGTGGCAGGATCAACATCGCCAAGAATAGGCAGAAGCAACTAATTCGCCACGTCCTTCAAGGTTTTGGTGATCTCACCGCAGGAGAGAAAGAAGGTGTGGGTGGTGGTGCACCATCGGTGGACTAAGTGGCTGAGATTAAACAAGTCCCTGAAATTGGCCAAACAACGGGATAGAATGATGGCCTTCAAGATGTCGGCCTGCTGAAGTAAACCCATGAAGTTCCTACCTGATAACTCTCTGTCTACCCATTCCTTCCAACCCAAAGCAGCGCCAGACCCAAACTCAAAATGGATGGTTACAGGGAGTAAAATGCCTTGAAGGATAGAAAGATCAGAGATCGAAGAGGGCAATGGAGCCCAAGAAACATCTGGGTTGCGCTGACAGAAGGCGAGCCATACACGGCTCGGCAGCGGCGGCACATAGTCACCAGGGACTTTAGAGAAATGGCCGTGAACATCATACCAAGGATCTATGAGGGGGGCACACTCGCTATTAGGGTCACGCAGTTCTACTTCCTCATCTGAATGGTCAGACTCAGAATAGGCAACCTTTTCGCCTGCTTCACGTGTAGCAGGATCATCAACAATCTCTTTTCCTTTACAACAGGAAGAGGTTTGACATTTCGCCGGTGTCATGGTGTATTAGTTGATAGGGGAGGACGATTTATGGTGATTAGGAAGGACACAGAGAAGGAAGGAGAATAGAAAAGGTGTTTTTTCCTGAAATCTAAAGAGACTCGATCTTAAATATCCGCACCATGGGGAAGGGTGCGAAAGGACGCAACGGGTCAATCAGTAGACAAGGGAAGAAATTAATGAAGCGAAGGTTGTGTTTCAGAACAACTGCTAAATTAGGAAATTTGAAGAGTCAACACTGTTCACAGCAGGAAAAAGAAAAAAAAATATGCATGTGAGATGGGTCCACCTTTCTTTTAGAAAAGCCTGTGAAGGAAAAGAAGAAAATGGAAGGGATAAGAAAATCTTTATTCACATATGAATTGCAAAAGCATTGCATATGCTCAAGGGGCTAAATGTAGATGCTTTTTTTTTTTTTTTTTTTTATAAGCCCAGCTGAAGAAGAAGCCCAAATACATGGGCAGAAGAGAGTAGGATGGAAATACCATTAAGCTCAAGCGGCTTGAATAATGGATCAAGGGTCCATAAAACAAGCAAATGGACTTTGAAGAAGTAAATGAGCCTACAAAGGCCCGGAAGAAAGAAATAACAAACCCATGGGCAGTATGGATATAGAAAAGTGAGAATGGGCCACGGTTATCACAGCAAGCCTAAAACAATGTAAGTAAAGAAAGTAGGGGAACGAAAAATCCATAAGCCCCAAGGATGAAGTGAGAAGCACTTGAGCTAGGGAAGCCCACGGAGTTAGTAAAACCCTATGGGAAGCATAGAATTGGAAAGGGTCAAGAATGCCCCAAAAAAGTAAACAGGCCCCAGATGCCCAAAGGAAAGTAAGCGGGACGAGGGAGCTCACAAATAGTAGAAGGCCCAATGAATTTATTGGGCATTCAGAGAAAGAATGAACAAGAAAGCCCAAAGAGGTCCAGCGGCCCTGAGTCAAGTAAACCTCACAGCAGGCATAACAGAATGGTGTGACAGGAAACAAGTAACAAGGGTTGAGAATAAAAGCATGGAATAGCCCACAATTAGGCAAGGCCAGCTTCTAAAAGAAGCAAGCCATAAATGAGAAGTTAGGGAAAGTAGTCTACGCTATATGAAGTCAAAGACGAATGGCAGACTGGGCAGATTGACCTTCAGACTGAGGTAGACACATGAGCAGCGGCCAGAATTTGGATGAGCATGGAGGTAAGGCACACACAAGGCCCAAACACCACCAGCCTGTACCCAGCCAATACAGGAAGTGGTGAGCTCATGGGTTAGAGGTAAGAGGGCATGGTTTCGTAGTGGGGAGAGGGAAAAACCCATTTTTGTGTTTCCTACTCAAGCTCTTTTGGAGGCAATGTCCTATTGGGATGACATACCACCCAAAAGAGGCAAAACTGAGTTGGAACCACTAGGTGCATGTCATGAGGGACAGAGAGAAAGAGAGTATTCACACGATGGCAGGTAGGAATGCCACGATGAGCAAACAAACAAAAGAGCCTTCTTTGTCTAGTGAAGTGGGATGACACGGCCAGCGCAGGTAAGTGGTGCTGGTTGGGTGGCTGACCAGTCAGTAATGGTTGGCAAAGACACCCACACCAGACAAAAACGGTTAAGGAGTAGAATGGTACAAGCCAAGCACGGCTGGCACTATATAAGGAGCCTTTGCTGTGCACAGCAAAGGGGGAGGGCAACCTTTGGGATATAATCGCTAAAATCATAGAGACTATGAGAATAAGAAAGCGAAGAAGAAAAGAGAGAAAGAATTAGAGGAAATAGAAGGGAGAGTAAAAAAAGAAAAGAAAGAAAGGAAGAATTAAGGAATTAGAGAAAAGGGTAAAAGAAAACAGAGAGAACAGAGTGGCAGACATGCACCAAATGGGTCAATCTCCCTTTCCTTCTCCCTCTCTAACCCATGCTCTCTAGTAACAGAAAAGTACCTTATTGAACACAAGTCATTCAGGCCCACCCCTTCAAAGCAGTTAATTTCTCTTCCAGAGAGGTTAATCACGTTGAAGAGGTGATTCCCCTCCTTGACTTAGACTTGGCAATCCATCCTAATGCGGCAGACTGACATTTATTTCTCTTAATAAGCTTATTGTTCATTCAATACATATTCTCTTATTGTTGTTTTTCTTAAAACGGGCATTCCTTATCAAAGCCCATTATTCACTTTTATCTGAATCGTAAAGGGATTATTATTATTATTATTATTATTATTATTATTATTATTATTATTATTATTGTATCTGTCTGCCGTGGTTGACGTAACAGTTCTGCCTATCATGAGTGTGTGATAAAAGCCTAGTTAATAGAGGCATTGTTTGCGCACAAGCCGGACCAAAGAGGATTGCTCTTGGACCGATCTCAACTTTCTGATCTAGAAAATTTTGGGCCTAGTGTAGCAACAGGCGGCCCAGCCCAACATTTGCAAAAAAGGCCCATACACTGTATTAGGCCCAAAATATTTTGGATCAGGGAATTGAGACAGGTCCAATTGCAACCCACCTTAGTCTGACTTGTGCACAAACTATGCCTCGTTTGTCAAGATTTTTTATCGCATGCCCATGGCAGACAAAGTTGCTATTGGAATTACGACAGGCAGATATAATACAAATAGCAAAGGAAATGTGTTCACTATTTAGACAAAAGTGAATAAAGGGGAATGATAATGAATGATTTTTTTTTATTATATGAAATAGCATAAATAAATGCAGAAGAGATAGTAATAAGCTTATTGAATTAAAGAGAAATGTCAGTCTGCCGTGTCAAGTTATGTTACAGGACCTAAGTCAAGAAGGGAACCATTTCCTCAATGCGAATAATCTCTCCTGAAAGAAATTAACTGCTCTGAGGGGACGGACCTAAATGACCTATGCCCAGAAGGATCTTTTACCTTTGGCAGAGAGCATGGGCTTTAAAGAGAAAGAGGGGATCAACCTATCTGGTGCATGCCTGTCATTTTATTTTCTCTATTTTGTTTTCTTGTTCTCTCTAATTCTTTCTTTCTTTTTCGTTTTCTTTCTCAGTGCTTGCTTAATTGTTGTGATTTTCTTCTTAGAAATTACTATTACTGTGTTCGTGTTCCCCCTCCTCCCTTGCTGTGCACGACAAGGGTTCTTAATATAATACCTGCCGTAACTAGTTTTTACCATTTTAGCCTTTAACCATCTTCGTCTGGTGTAGGTGTCCTTGCCAATCATTATTGATTAGTCAGTTGCTCAGTCAGCACCACTTACCTGTGCTGGCCGCGCCACTCCACATCATCAGACGAAGAGTACTATTTTGTTTGCTTGTATGTCGTGGCATTCTTACCTGCTATGACGTGGGTGCTCTCTCTCTCTATCCCTCATGGCATGCACCTAGTGGTTTCAGCTCATCCTTACTTCTTTTAGGTGGTATGTCATCTCAGTAGGACACTTCCTTTAAAAGAGCTTGAGCAGGAACCACAGAATAGGTTTTCCCCTCTCCTTACCGCCAGACCATGCCCTCTTACCTCTGACCCATGACCGACCACTTCCTATATTGGCTGGGTACAGGCTCATAGTGCCTAGACCTTGTGCGTGCCTCACTTTTATGTTCGTCCAAAACCTGCCTGCTGCTCATGTGTTCGCCGCGGTCTAAAGGCCCGCTTGCACATTCTGCCATCCATCCTTGACTTCTTAAGCCGTGAGCTATTTTCCCGTTTTCTCGTTCTTTATTGGCTTTGTTTCTTTAAGGGGCTGGGCTTTACTTGATTGTGGGTTTTCCTTCTCTTGGGCTACCCTTTTGCTTTTTCCTGTGGTCTTGCTATCATCTCCTGCTGCATCACTTTGCTATTCATGTTATGATGTTATTAGACCCAAACCTGCTGGGCCTCTTTGGGCCTGTTGCTTATTTCTTAATTAATGGCCCAGTATCATTATTGAGCTTTTTGCTACATTACTTGCAGGCTCCTATGTCCCATTTATTTCCTTTTAGGCATCCTTGGCCCTTTCTAATTCTGTGTTTCCTATGGACTTTTACTAACTCTTTGGGCTTTTCTGGCCCAATTACTCCGTCCTTCATCCTTAAGGTTTATAAGCTCTCTATTTCTCCTTACTTTCTTTACTTGCATTACTTCGGGCCTACTGTGGCTCATTCTCATTTTTCTACATCACATACTGCCCATGGGTTTGCTACTTCTCTCTTTTCGGGCCTTTTTAGGCCCGTTTGCTTTCTCAAAGTCCATTTGTTTGCTTTATGGACCTATGATTCATTATTCCTGCTGCTTGGGTTTAATGACTTTTCTATCCAATTACTAACTCTCTTCTGCCCATGTTGTTGGGCTTCTTCTTCCTACTGGGCTTCCCAAAATGAGCATCAATAGACAACAGTGACTAAGTATTTTCATCTCAAGCTCATTGTCTAAAAATGGTCTCTCACAAGTGAAGAGACGAGACATAATAGGAGTGGTGAGCTTAATGCATGAGAGAAGTCATGGGCTAAAATCTTAATCCATGAAGTAGGAGAGGTAAGGACCATGAGTCCACCATGTGATGTCGGTAGTCTTTAAAGTAATATGATTCAAACTTTTAGCCAATTCCATAAAGTGACAAGATTAGACTTTAAACACATTTCCTGGGTTTTTTTTTTTTTTTTTTTTTTTTTGGGGGGAGGGGTGGGGGATATTTGTTATATATTTTTTAAAATAAGTTTGTTAAAAAGCTTTTATTGCAATTTTTTTAGTTATGTAACATTTTTTGGAACTTGACTTTCTTAAAATTGAGAGTCAAATTTCATACAATTCAATTATATGTGGCAAACATAAAACTCAATTTTCTCAAACTCGCATTCCATATTCCACTAAATTGCATGGAAGAACTTGACTCTAGAGTTCAAAAAATTGATCCTGCATAATTAAACAAGTTGCAATAGAAGCTTTGTAACAAAATAATTTCCAACAACCGAATATTTAGCAAAAAATTAATAATTCATGAAATAAGGAAAATAGTAATAATAATTCAATCTAGTCATGAGGCTAAAAAGTGGTGAAGCTTGAGAGCCATGGGTTGAACCCCGAAAACATGGTGGTTTGGGCAAAAAAAATGTCCAAATTATCATTCAACCTCCGCATAGGTGTCATCATTAATTTGTGAAAATTTATATATTGCAAAGTTTTTTTTTTTTATTATTATTATTTTAGAGTTTTAATTTATGGCATCTGCTCTTAACTTATTACAAAGTTATATAAAAGTAATGAAACTATGATCAAACGTAGTGAATCTAGTGATTAATATTTTTATTGAGAATTTTGTATATTGGTCCAATACCATATCAAGCACTGCATTTCAGACTGATTATATGGGTGATATTTAAAAATAAAAATGTTAGGTTCTAAATATTTAGGATTAAATATCTAGATTTAGATTTAGATTTTTATGTATGTTGGCAAACTAAGGTCAAAACATGTCTAGATTATGTATTAGACATTGTTCATGATAGTACAAATTAGGATTCAAGAACTTACAAGCTACAGAAAAGAGAAGTTAATTTCAGTGAGGTTCGACTGATCAAAATTAATGTTCGACCAATCGAAAATCGTAGTCAGGATTTTTCTGCAGAATTCTATTTCACTTCAAACACTACCAAAACTTCTAGGGTTTTAAGTGGAACACTCCTTGGTATAAAAGGTTAACCCTAACTACATTTTAAAAGTTCTTGGAAGTCTTGTGAGTTATTCCTTTGAAATCTGAGAGGTTCTGTATCTTCTAACTCAACAAGCATTCGTCGGATCAAGAGATTTATAATCAAGAACTGGTAGAATCAAGTTGATGTAATAAGATCAACAACAACTGTTGATCTGAAACCTTTGAGTGAGATCTTAAAGTCATAAGTGTGGAAGCTTGTGTTCTGAAAATCCAAGAGAGAAGGGTCCGTGTAGTCGGAGTTGCACGTGGTCGTGTTAGTAAGTTCTACTAGAGGTAGCATTAGGTTTAGGAGTTAAATTTTTTTCAAATTTCAATTCTTTCTAGTGGATTTGTTTACCTTGATGATAGATAAGTCAAATCCTCCCTAGATTTTTACCTTGAAACTGTTGGTTTTATTGGTTTTTCTGGGTAATCATATCGTTGTCTTATTTAGTTTTCTGCATTGCATGTATGATATACTACTGTTTAACCTAAATCCCATAATTAACTTAAGTAACTACTTGCCTAATTCATTATGTTAAATAATATGTTTTTAAGGGGTCTAAACAAACAAACAAAAAATATTATAAAGTTGAGGCATGAATCATTTTAAAAAGTTTGTTTTGAAATTTAATATCACGAGTTTAGTTGCCACCTTACTACAAAACACATGGGTCTTAGGCCGCGTTTTTTTAAGCAGCGTTTGTAAAAATGCAGCTATAGACGGGCTAAAGCCACGTTTTTAAAAAACGCGGCTTAAAGAAATTGGCTTAGGCTGCGTTTTAAACATGCGGCCACATAACGCATCTGAAGCCGCGTTTTCTTGGGCTATAGCTGCATTTTTAGGAGTGGAGTTGAAGCTGCGTTTAAAGCACGCGACTTTAGGACTTCGTATTTTTTACTTAACTATGGCCTGAAGCCGCGTTTTTTACACGCGGCTTTAAATTTAGTCTGTAGTCGCGTGTATAAAATGCGGCTTTAGTTGTGGGCAGTGGCCACGTTTATTACACGTGGCTTCAAATTTTTCCTATAGCCGCAGCTTAAAAACGTGGCTTTAGGAATTGTATAAATACTAACACTAAAAATCTGAAACCCTAACCCTCTAGCTCCCATCGCACAGCCCTCACCCTTCATCAGACCCTTTGTTCACCTAAATGCCACACACCTCTTTCTTCCTCTCAATCCAAACTCCAAAAAACCTCCCAATGACAAACCCATCTGTCATCCTGTCTCTCTCTCATTCGCCATTTGCATAGAAAGCTATATCTTGATAGCCTCAAAGGCATATATCACAAACAATAACCAGTCTCTACCATTGGTACGTTTCACAATCACAATCTCTCTCTCTCTCTCTCTCTCTCTCTCTCTCTCTCTGCTATAGAACATTTTTTTTGTAGTTCCCGACAAATTACATATAAACTTTTTATTGTTAATATATTGACAACATATTCAAAATGGAGAGATTTAAACATTTGTTTATATCAACTTTGTCAATTATGATTATAAGACTTTTGGCAAAAGAAAATTTTTATTCATATGAACCCCACTTAGAAGTCAATGTTTTTTAGCGTTTCCAAAACTTAAAATAGTGATAATCATTTTTGAACACGTCAATACGATTTGATTAAGTTATCAGCTAATCCACCACCATCTCTCCCCACGCCCCTTAAAAATCATAAAATTCGCGTTGTTCTGAATACAGTGATATGTTGCCCAAGATCCAATAGTTTTATTTTTTTCATTTTGCTCGTCTCAATAAAAGAAAGAATTGCAACATTAAAGAATAACACTTGTTTCACCAAAAAAAAAAAACACTTGTTTAGGGCCTTTTTACTTTCAATTGGTCACGTGTTTGAACTTGATTGAACTTCCTCACTAGTTGAATGCTCTACTCACTTCTACACAAATGATGAAGAAAGCTTTTTTTGTTTCAGAAGAAGATGATGAAGAAGGCTAGCGATATGTTTTGAGATTGTGTGCCACTTGAAAAACCTGCAAAGGAGAGGAAAAACTTTGAAACTAGTTCATAATAGCTTATGAAATCATACATTGCTTCCAAATAAAGAATAATTAAGAGTAGTGTGATACAGGAGAAAGAGACACTTCTGCTAGTGCAATCAGAAACTCAAGGAAATGTATTGAGCCATTTTTTGAACGTGTTGGAAAAAAAAAATGCAGGGCAGTGTAAATATGTTTAAATGTAAGAAATGCTTGATTGCAAAAGTAATTTTTTGTATCAATATGGATCTCCAAAGGTATGGCCCCCTTTGTTTTAAGATCCCTCTTTATTTTATAGATTTTTTGGAATTACTAGAAAAATCTTTTGAACAAGAGGGAAATCTATTGTATTTGTTAGGTATTAGCACATGTTTTCTTTGAGCAGTGAATATAATTAATAGGAGGGCCGCTGTTATTGAATTTTCCTAAATTTCAAGTAGTCTATTGGCCGAAGGCCACGGCCCACGGCCAGTGTTTTTATGAAAGGAAATTGATCTTCCTTTTTTTTTTTATTTATTTTTTTATGAGTCGCGCTAAGATCACCAAATATTGCACAACTTTGTGTCATGTGACGAATTGTGACTAGTAAAGGAGTGTCTGTAGGCCATGTGAGAACACACTTTCACTAATCACAATTTGTCACGTAGCGAGTTGTAATACAAAATTGTGTCTTTTTTATGATTCTAGCATTTTATTATTTTTTTTTTATAAAGGATAAATATTTTACTCAATGCCTATTAAATTCAAGTTTATAGGGAAATTAGCATTAAATGCTAATTAAATGCTTTATTGGGAGAGAGAATGCATGCGTGCTGGCTGCCTGGCTCAACGGTTGTTTGACTCTTCCACGAGTAAGAATGTACTGCTCATTGGTCTCACAAGTCACAAGTGCTCCAACAAGGCAAGAACACCAGAGAGATCTTTCAGTGAGCAAAAACCAATGCAAAATGACTCCTTTGCCCTCTAATTAACATCTCCTACAATTACCTGGGTTCTTCCTTTCACATGTGGGCTTGGTACACATAACGAATAGAAATACAAAAATAAGTTAGACCGAAAATTCTTTGCTGATTGGTGTTGGGCCTTGTGGGCTTTGCCCATAAGTATTTTCATAGCCCCAATTTATGGATAAATACCTTCAACAACACTCTACTAATTGAACCCTGAGGGAAACGCCATAAAATACTATTTGAATTCCAAGATTTTGGATAAATTACAAGTTACACCCTTAAAATTTGGGATTTATTGCATTTACACTCTAAAGTTTTAGAGACTTGATTTTACACTTTAAAATTTGGTTCTATTAATAATTCCCCACCCATAGTTAGTTTCTACTGTTAAATGACACATTATTATGTTAGTGTGTTTTATTTTTGCCAAATCAGCCTCAAAACTTTGTTGTTTCAGTGATGACCAAGCTAACACAATCAAAACTACGTTCAGGCCTAAACGCAAAACATATTTCTATAGCTTAAATGACGGCGTTCAAGCTAAGCTGTAAAATAAAAAAATAGAAACCATAACCCCACAATCTGTCTAACCAGCTTAGTCCTGGATAGAGATACTGGGAATGCCATTGAGGAAAGCTGAATAGCCTGTGAAGAGAATTGTCCCCTTTCCTCTTTCAACCATGCCCGTAAGAGCCTAATTCCAATTTTATGTTTACCAAAAAAAAAAATTCAAATTTTTACAAATTTATCAAATCAATTTTAAACCCAAGAAATTATTGTGAACACCGCAAGAGTATGGAAAGGATCAATTAAAAAGTGTTTAGTTTCCAACAACATATATTAATGAAACAAAAATTAAGGTTGAAAGTCAATATAATAACTTGGGATTTGAAGATGATTATAGTACTAGTTTATGGCTAAGTATCTGATGATAGCTGTTGGGCGCAGTGGAAGGCACCAACGGAAGAGACAACAAGGGACTTCTGAAAGGAGTCAACTAGAATGTCAGAAAAGTTTGTGGGTTGCTAATTTGTATTAGTATTAGAGTAACCATTGCTGCATTGTACACCACGAGATTTGCCTGGGTTCACACAGCCAATGGTCTGCAGACAGATCGTGGGGTTAAGGTTTTTGTTTTTTGATTTAAATGCTGTCGTTTAAGCCAGAGTAATGTGTTTTAGGTTAAGGCTTGAAATTTTCTCTCAAAAAAGGAAAAAAGGAAAAGATTTAGGTCTGGAGCTTTCTCATAAAAATAAAAAAAATGTTTAGGCCTGAAACTATGCAGTTTTGATTGTGTTAGCTCTTCACTTGGTTATCACTGAAACGACGTAGTTTTAGAGTTGATTTGGCAAAAATAAAACACATTAGCATGATGATGTGTCACTTAATAGTAAAAACTAATTAGAGGGGTTGAATTGGTAACGAAACCAAATTTCAGGGTGTAAAATCAAGTTTTTAAAACTTTGGAGTGTAAAATCCAATCAACCCTAAACTTTTGGGTCTAATTTGTAATTTACCCTAAACTTTTTGACCACTTCTTGCATACTTCAATAAAGTTGAAAAATGTAATAAAACAACTACAAAATGTTGGTCTTCAATGTGAGGCTAAGTGATATTTTGATATAGATTATTTTTAATTGTTTTTATAAAATGCAGTTATATTATATATGTATATATATATAAAGTAAAATTTTATAAGTTGTATATTATTTTTTATGGTAGTGAAAAAAAAAGACCTTTATAGCTACAAATTTTTTGTAGTCCAGCTGAAGCTTGAATACTTGTTGCTAGAGCCACCGATGTTGCAAATTTGCAATGCAACCCAAAATTTGTTGCATCCATTAATCTGTCGGCACTTTCAAACTTACAAGTAAAATAATCATCGTAAATTTCGTGTCAATCACTCTGATCATGTAAATAATTATTAACTAGAGGGAAATAATTGATTATAAAAAATAAAGATAAAGATTCTCAAAAAACAAGAGGGAAATAATTTTCACATTAAAGAAGTTTGTTCGGATTAACATTATTGCATGGTTGCCTGTTAGTTTTGCAGTCGACGTCAAATGTAGTTGGTGCTGAAAACATTGAAAATCACATAATCCTAGTGGAATATCAAAAGGAAAAAGAAAAGGCTTGCATTCACATGAATTGTCTTGAAATCTTTGAACACGACATAAATAGGAAGGAATGAGGTATACAACTATAAGTACTCTGAAGAAAACGCATTCCATGTTCCATAATGATATTTATTCCCTCACGCAAGAAAAGAATGCGTTTCTACCATAGATTCTCTTTCCCACAAGTTTTATGTTATCATTATGTATATTTAACTTTTTTTTTTCCTCTAAAATTATCATAATGTATTTTCATAATTAATGTGTGACTTGTGATTATTCATAAACCAATAAGTGATAAGAAAATGTTGCCAAATATTATTACATCATCTACTTGATAAGGTAATGGGGATATATAGTCAATCATGAAGATTCTATTTAGATGTGACTATAATGTTTGATTTCCTTAGAGAGTTGTCATGACCGGAATTGAAATTAGGACATTATTCCCAAATAAACAAGATGAGATGAAAAAAAAAAAAAAAACTAGATGAGATGAAAGCAAGTAATTGACACTCAACTACTCACCTTCAATAGGCCAATAGGATCACCAAAACCACAGTAACTGTTTCAATTTGGGCATGAAACTATAGTGGCTATTAAAAAGAATCAACTGCCAACTAGAACTTCTCCTGATAACAACCTGGTGTGGGTGTGTGAAAGAAAAGGACATATTTATATTCAAATATGTCAATTGGGTGGAGGTGACAACTGATAATTTATGTTAGTAGGTCACCTTCTTGTGATGTTAAAATATGGGTATTCTAAGACATTTTAACCTATTTAATAGTTAATATGCAATTTAAGAAAAGTAAAGTAAAAAAAAAAAAGAGTTTATTTCGTTGTTTTGGGTAAAAGAGTAAAGAACTGTAGAATTTCAATGATGATTTTAAAGAGTTTATTTCATTTTAACCAATGAAATTCTTTTAACTTCTTAATTATCTTTAGAATTTTAAATATATTTTAAAGATAAATGACAATTATTTATATTAATCAAGTAATTTTGAGTTGATTATAGGGTAAGCAAGTCAACATGAAATTAATTAATTTATTAAACATGTCGATCTATTTTTTACACTAATGGGTACTGTTTATTGTTAAAAATTAAAAATACTGTAACAAAATAATTTTTAAATATATAAATAGTATTATAAGACTTAATTTTAAATTTATTTTTAGTAAAAAAAAAAATATTTACAAGTCTCATTAACAGTTCCCGTTATTCACATCATCTGAAAAAGTGAAACGCAACACAAGTGGTGAAAAGCACTACCCGAACATAAACTAATCCACAAAAAAATATCTTCATAATATAGTGTTCATATTGTATTCACGATCTCACGATTCGACATGTCATGTCAAAAATGTAGAAGAAGCAGTGGAAAAATTAGTGGGAGGCAGCAAAACCCACGAAAGACAAAAAAAAAAAAAGTTTTGCTGGGGAGGATCGCAACAGGTAATTCGCCACAACAAAACTCATCTTCAATCGTAATCACTTTTATTGAGTTTTATTTTGTTTCACTTTGACTTTCTAGACAAACAAACGGAAAATCTAGGTATCTCTAAAAAAAAAAAAACCATGTCACGCATATGGAATTACACATGTCCAAACACAGCTTTTCTAACGGACACGTAGAAGTTGCCACATCGTTTGGTTAGTACAAAAGTTAGACTAAAAGCAAACAAAACCACCAAACACCTTTACTTAACCATACCAGACGGCGCCGTTTTCTTAGCTACTCTGTCTCCTCCTCCACTCCCAAAGATAAATTAATAATAAAATATAAAAAACACGCGCATAAACTGCACGCGCCATCAACACGCAGTAATATAAGCACAAAAAATATAAAATGCACCTTTTTTCCTTTGATCTCTCTCTCTCTCTGGCTATAGCAAAAGCTACCACGCAGAGAGTTTTGCTTCCTAAAACGGACTTCTAGAAAATTAGAAATAAAAGTTTCCTCTAAAAACAGAAAAAAAAAAAAAAAAATTAAATAAGGAAAAAATTAGAAGAAAAAAATTTGAATTTTTTTTTAAGAAAATAAAAATAAAAACCAAAGACCGAAAAACACAAAAGCTGTTTATTTTGTTTTTGTTTTTGTTTCTCTTGCTGTTTTGTGAGAGAAATCGAATATTTTTTTTTTCCCGGTCCAAGTCAACCCGATTCGGTGCTGATCGGGTCAGATCAATCTGCACCGTCCGATCGATCACGCTGCCCCCGATCAATGAGGGTTTGTGATTTGGTGGGGTCGGAGTCAGAGTTGGGATTGGGAGCTTTGATTATTGGTGGTGGTGTTTGCGAAGAGATTTGGTGATGTTGGACTTTAGGGAGGAGGAGGGAGGGCTAGGGTTTTGGGGCTAGGGTTAGGGTTAGGGTTAGGGTTTGGTGGTGGTGGTGGTGGTGGGAGGAGATGGAAGAGAATAATACAGAGCTTGAAGAAGGCGAGGCTTCGTATTACAACAACAACAACATTAACCCTGACGTCGATCTCACCTGTCTGTCTTACATTGTAAGGGTTTCTTTGCTGTTTCCATTAGATAATTGTTCTAATTATTATTATTGTTTGTTTATTTTTTCTTAATTTTTTTGGGAGTTTGATTTAATTGTTATTGTTAAAGAAATTGAATTTAGTTTATGTGTGAATTGTTGATTTGAGCTTCTATTTGTGTAGTGGTAATTTTTTTTTTTTTTTTATTTAGTTTAGAATTCACCAGAAACTGTAGGAAAATGAAGGGAGTTTAATTTTTGGCCTTTTAAGTTTCATGGGAATCAAAAACACACACACAAAGGGATTTCAAATCGCATCACATGTGAAGAACAATAATATGAACCTAAACTAGTTGCATTGCACTGGTTAGCGACGGTTTTAGGTTCATATTTTGGAACCTTGTTTTTATTTTCTATTGTTTATGGGAAAGCTCAATGCGTTACTTGTAGTCGCGAGGGGTCAAATAAGGATAAAATGTCTTGGAGGATAATTCAACTCGTGCTTCGTCAAATCAGTGAGGAAGTGCTCCTTGATGGATTGCTTGCATTATATGGCCAATAGCGTGCAGCAAATTTGTTAGAACCAATTGTGGGGAGCCTGTAGGTTGTATTCCTAGAAATTTTGGTGATTAGAGTTTAGAACCAAGCCAAACTTCTTTGCTATTATGCTGATCATTAACCTGTTCTGGTTGGAGATATATTTGAGGGATCTTTTATCTTTTAAAGAAAGAATTCAAACCCCTAAATAAAATTCTAAGACTTGCTTTAGTTGATTATATCATCTTTTGTGCACTGAAAGAATGATTAATAGAAGTTTGATTTTACTACCAAGTTGACCATTAGTGCAAATTTCCTTTAAATGAGTGAAACCATTTCAAAACCTGTTGAACAGTCTTTAACTTTTCCCGCAATTCTAATGTGTTGGCCTTTTTGATGGCTGCTATTTTAGTAACTCATTATGGATATTTCATGCATAAATTTCTTGATATTTTGTTATAGTTTGTATGTAAATGACAATTGTAAGAGTTTACCTTATTTTCATAAAGGATGAGAAGCTTCAAAATGTTCTTGGCCACTTTCAAAAAGAATTTGAAGGCGGGGTGTCTGCTGAGAATTTGGGTGAGTGACCTGATAGCGAGTTGTGGAACACAAAGATAAGTGCATTCTTTATGCATTGAAATTAATAATATGAAACTTTGCTTAATTTGGCAGGGGCAAAATTTGGTGGGTATGGTTCATTTTTACCTACCTATGAACGCTCTCCTTCTGTTTGGTCTCATCCAAAGACACCACAAAGAAACCACAATCAGCCTAGATCTCCTAACAATTTACCCATCGAGGTATATGGACAATTTTTTTTCACATAAAAGATCAATTGGTAGGAAAGAGATATATATATGGCTGAAATCTTGCCAACTTGGGGAATTCTAGTTTATTTGAGCTCTGTGGGTTATGTTACCATACAGGGTGCCTCTCAGAATTTGAACGCTCCCTCTACTACTACCCCATCTTTAAAAATTGCGACTTCTTCCTGTGGTGCCCACATGTTGCACAATTCAACAGTTCCTTCAGCAGATGCTTCCATCAAGCAAATCCAAGTTGCTGTTAAGAGTACCTTGAAGGATGAAGTTTCAAGCAGATCAGAGCCATCAGGCAATCCGACTGACCAAAGAACACTGAAGGTTCGAATAAAAGTGGGTTGTGACAACTCGGAACGGAAGAATGCAGCAATTTATAGTGGTCTTGGACTTGATGACTCCCCATCTTCATCACCAGGAGACAGCCCAGTGGACAGTCGAGGGACATCACCCATTTCTCAGGAGACCACTGATAGGTCTCCCACTAGCATCATTCAGGTAACGGTTTGTTTGGCATTTTATGAATAATCTGTTTCTCTGCCACTATATAAGACAAAAATGACCTTCTTACATTTGATTTTTTTTTTTTTGTCTGTGTTAAAAGCAGGTTATGACTTCCTTCCCCATCACTGGCGGTAGACTGATATCACCTCTTAATGACAGTCTGCTTTGTTTGATGAGAAAGGAAAAACACTCTAGTGTCAGTAAACCCTTGCCATCCCTCAGTGGTCATCAAGAGCACTCTGCCATGTCAGTAGATGAGTCAGCTTCAATGATGGAAAATGGGAAATTGTTAAAGGCAAAGAAAATGAAACTTGTGGGGAAAAAGGATAGGCGGGTAGAATTGAAGCATGGGAATGGTGCAGATTCTGAGAATGCCCTGACGTTACAAGGGAAGAAAATATCAGTAAATGAAACCACAGAAGGCAAGGAATTTATGTCTGGTGACTTGAAATGCACTTCAGTTTCCAAGTTGGTATGTGATGCCCGCAACTCTATGAAAGATGCTGGTGGGGCATCTGAAGTTTTCGGGGAAGGCTACAACGATGGTGGGAAAGGTAGATTACTTTCCTCTGAAATAGTGAAAGAGGAGTCTTCGGAGTCAGTCTCAGGCCAAGACTGTGGTAAGAGTGATAAGCGAAATCCTAGGAATATTTTAGTGGTAAACGTCAGTGAAAACATAGCAGTAAACTCCCACAAGGATGTTTTAACTGAGTGTAAGGACAATGGCAATGGTCAGAAAACTTCTTCCTCCCTAAAAGTCTACTATGATGAGTCCAAATGTAAGGAAGATCTAAATCCTCAAAAAGAGAAGGTTGTTTGGAAAGCTACATCTCATGAAGATGGTGAAACCAATGTTCCTTGTAAACTGGAAAAGCCGTCATTTGAGCGCAAAAATAAGTCAAAGGGGACACAAAGTAATGGCAAGGCAGCGGCTGTTTCAACAAATGAAAGCTCGAGGTTTGGTACAACTGCAGCACCAAATGATAAGAAGAGTACTAGTTATGTTGTTACTGACAGTAATAGTAAAACTCAAAAAATAAAGCCACAGAAGGAGAATAAAGGCAGAGATGATCGTAGAGAGTCATTATTGGTAACAAACTTGGAACAGAAAGATAATCAAATGGATCCAGTGGTTAGGCCTTCTGAGGATAGGCTGAAGGATGCTAACCTCGGAGCTGTTGAAATGCAAAGGAATGCATTCTTGGATAAACCAAAGGGAAGATTAAGTGGTAAGAAAGTTGATAAGAAGTCAATATCAGGTTCTTTTTTAAAAGATGCTACAATTGCTTGTCCTCCTATTATGGAAAATGGACTCGGTTCTGAGATGGCACCTCCAATGGCAGCTCCTGTAGTTATAGAAGAAGATTGGGTACAGTGTGACCGTTGTCAGACATGGAGGCTTCTACCCATTGGTACAAAGCCAGAGCAACTCCCTGATAAATGGTTGTGTAGCATGCTAAATTGGCTGTAAGTTTGCTTTCTCCTTTTGGAGTTACACATCGCTGAATAAATCAACATGTTCAGTTAAATTAATGTAGGATTTAGGCATTACTTCAGTTGAAAACTAAATGAGGTTGTGAGTGCAATGCTCGTACTCTTTGTTCGTTGTGTTCTCTCTTTCTTTGCGTGTGTGTATAAAGTATGAGTATATATGAATATTGGTGACTTCTCATTATGCTATTGCATTGTTTTAACAGGCCTGGTATGAATATGAATCGTTGTGACATCAGCGAGGACGAGACAACAAAAGCCCTTCATGCATTGTATCAATTAACGGTTCCTGAGAGTCAGCATAACCCACAAAATCATGTCAGTGGAACTGGATTGAGGGTATCCTCAGGTTATGTCCAACATCTTGATCAGAATCACCTGAATTCCAGTTCCCATGACATTTTTAATCGAGGAAAGAAGAAATATAGTTCTAAGGAAATAGCAAATGCAGGAACCAGTGGTGGCCCCTTTCAGATCTCTAATTCTACAAAGAAACAGCTACAAGAATCTGCAAAAAGTAGGAGCTTAAATGACATGAACCAGCGTCGTGCAGAATCAATTCCAATGAAGAAATCTAGTTCTCGACATTTGAGTAGATCACACAACTTGGTTGTGGAAAAGGACATGCCTAATATAAAAAGCTCAATTAATGGAGGTATGTATTTTACTTGAGAAACAATTTTATGCGGCTGATTGACTTCTTGGGAAAGTAGGTAATTGTGTGTTTGTTTATGCATTCTTGTTGGTCATCAAATATCTGCAGGTGATGCAAAACAAATAAAAATGAAAAGCAAGAGAGAGGCTGATGAACATGGATGTGGAACCTCTAAGAAGTCCAAGACAGAGGATTTGTACCATACTGATAACCATCAGACTTCTGAAATGGACCTTGTGAGGGTGCGTATCAGTTCAAGTGCTGTTTTGCCAACTAAGGGAAGTGGGAAGGATATGCGAAAATATGATGAATACTGTTTATCTGAGGACGCAAAATTTGATGCAAAGGACAAGGTAATAGTTTCTGTTAAGAAACTGGGAGACCAAGCTCAGATCATGTCAGATGGGGGGTCCTTGGATATGAGAAAGCCTAGTAAAAAGGATGGTTCTTTGAAGAAAAGGAAATCAAATAACTGGGACGATAACAAGAATCAGGTCGAGATGTTTCAAAATTCTGCACATGATGGCGGGGTATATGAGAAAGAGGAAAGTAGTGAAAGTGGATTCAGGAATCAAAAGAAGCTCAGGGTTTCAAAGACTGAGCTGAAGGAGTCCAGCACTAATGATGATGATGATGATAAATCGAATAAAAGAGGTAGGATGTCACAGCTTATCTTGTCCAGCAGAGATAATCCCCTTGACGAGCAGCAACTAAGGAAACATAAAAAGAAGGTTTCATCTAAACAGAATGTGGATGTTGTAGATTCACTGAGAAGAGATTTGGTATCTGGTGCAGCCACCTCAAGCTCTTCAAAGGTTTCAGGATCCCGCAAAACTAGGGCCAACATTGAAGAAGTGAAAGGTTCACCAGTGGAATCTGTTTCGTCTTCTCCTTTGAAGGCCTCTAATTTAGACAAGTTTACCTTGGTGGGAGGAAACATTGTAGAGAAAGGTGATACTATGACTAGTGATCTCCCTGTGGTGGATGATTCTAGAGGATGCTTGGATGGGGACATTAATGCTGATGTTAATTTGTCTGGGACACAGATTCATCCTAAATCTCGTAAATTTTCTACACTAGTGTATAATACAGATGGAGATGCTAGTCACAAATTCAGTGTTAACTTAAAACCTTCTTCTGAAGTTGGGAATACCCATATTCTTAATGGTGATGTTGACACTGTAGAGCAAAATGTCCAGTTCACTGGCGATCTGCATGTTACAGAACATATCTATGATGAAGATAGAGCGAAGAAGAACCGCCATGAACATGCTGTTTTGCAAAAATCTGGTAAGGATAGCTGTTTGGAATCTAGGGACAAGAGCAGAAGATCCAAGTCTGAGTTTGATAGAGATACAATGAACATTTCCGATCCAGTTAATAAGTATGCAAAGAAGAGCCAGAGCACTGACTCAGATATTGACCCTAATCTCCGAGTTCCTGGTTATGAAACAGTGGCTGATGCTAAACATGGTTTTCCTAAGAATTCAAGTATAAGGTTCAGCAAGGAAGAGAAGAATCATGCCAGTAGGGTGGATCCTGTAGGACAATGGTCAAGTGAGAGTCAAAAGGAAAGCAAGTTAAAGCAAAAAGAGCATGATGATTCAGATATGAAATTGGGTGCTCCATGTAGCAGAAATGGGAAGCTTGCCCCCCAGCAGAGCCTGATTCAAGATTTGGAGGGTGAAAATAAAGCTAATCTAAAACAAATAGAGCCAAGAAATGGGAAATTAAAGTTCTCACGTTCTGATGGTGAAGGTAAGCAAGAAAAAGTATCCATTGGTTGTGGACCTGTACTGGGGCAGCAGAAAGGAGGTGTGCTAGATGGACGTCCTATTGATGCACCTAGTGATGTGTCAAAGGCATTAAAATATTCCGGGAATGGGAATGTTGATAAAACCAATGGAGTTAACAACAGTTTGCGGCATGTTGTGCCTGAAAGACAAGGGGTCAGAGATCTCAATGCTTCAAGTCCTGTGGGAACGATTTCCTCCAGCCAGATTGCTAGCAATACCCTGAAAGAAGCCAAAGTTCTTAGAGACACTGCAGATCGTCTTAAGGTACATCTGTTACCCTTGTTAATTGTTTACCTTCTGTTTCTATGATATTTTTGTGTTTCCTGTTATTCTAATTCTTGGTATGGATTCAATATCTTTCGTAGAGCTCTTGCTTTGTTTTGGAAAGTAATGAAGCTTATTTCCAAGCTGCCTTAAAGTATCTTCATGGAGCTTCACTTACAGAAACTTGTGGTAGTGATAGTGGTAGACATGGGGAGATGACTCCAATTCAAGCGTATGGCACTGCAGCTAAACTGTGCGAGTAGGTGAAAATTTTCAATTTTGAAGGAAAACATTGCTTCTCTGGACTCCTCTTTTATATATAGTAGGAGTCCAATGTAATTAGACTGTCTTAAATACCTTTCTTTCTTATGAATTAGCTTGTTGATTTTTTTTTTTTTGATAGGTAATGAATTAGCTTGTTGATTGTTGTTGATAATTTGCTATCAATTCAAGTGAGGTATATCTTAAGTACAGCGTTACCTTTTTGGTATCCATTATAATCAGGTGTTGTTAAGCAAGAATTTGATGGTGGAGCAAAGAAATCTAATGATAAATAAACATTTTACAAGAATCTTCTTGATTCTTCTTCTTCAGGATGTCTGAGTCATCCATTTGACTATTTCTTCTCTATTTTTCTTTGGTCCAGAAGTCTGTCCCAAAATATTTTGAATGACTTGCGAATGTTTTTTTGATGTGGTAGACATTTTTTTTTCCCTGACCTGGAATGTAGACTAACTGAGCTACTTGCACTGGCTAAACCTTATTAATTTCCAAGACAAGCATGAGCAGGTCATGTTTCAAAAGCTTCTTTGTAGACACTGGAAGATGGACTGAGCTACTTGGACTGGCTTGAGCTTGTTAATTGTTAAAGCCAAGCCTGAGGAGATCACATTTTGACAGTGCATTTGTAGTCTAAAGCATTGGACAAACCCGGCTGCCAGCAGCCTATTATTTGGCTTTGTCTTGGCTTGGCCATGTGTGTGACAATGACTGTTATGGCCAATATTCAGCCTTTGGTGATTAGTTTTTGATTGATTTCCATTGACTGACCACAATAGCTCAGTTAGGTGTCATTTCCATTTAGAGGTGGTTGCTTTAACATTTTTCTTAGCTAGAAAGTTTCTTGCAGAAGCAAAATGGGTCCAACCCCATAATATCTATGATTTTACTGCACTCTACTATTCTTAAGGTCTAACATGTGCTGAACCCTATATTTCCACAGGCACTGTGCTCATGAATATGAAAGTCGCCAAGAGATGGCAGCTGCTGCCTTGTCCTTCAAATGCTTGGAGGTGGCATACATGAGGGTGGTTTATTGCAAACATTCTAGTACAAATAGAGATCGGCATGAGTTGCAAGCAAATTTACAGGTGGTTCCTCAAGGTAATAGAAGTTGGTCATGGTGCAGCTATACGTTCAGGCTTGTTTCTGCTCTTATGTTTTGACAATAAGCTGTCAACTTCTTTCGAAGTCATGTGCATTTCTTTATTTAGATGTTGTCTAGTCATTTTGCTGCTATGAAGTGGTGTAACTTTTCTTCTGCCAAAGGATGTCAATTTTCTTATTTTAAATGTTGAAAGCTTTATACTTTTAAAAAAAAATGTTGAAAACTTTTATGGTCTGTGGGTAATTGGATCAAGTAAAAGGATGCACTGTCTTCTGGAATTATTTTTTGGGTTAATAAAATCTCCGATGTAACACTTTTACTCAAATCATTTATTTAGGTGAATCTCCATCATCTTCTGCTTCAGATGTCGATAACTTAAACAATCAAGCAACAGTGGATAAGGTTAATTTATCCAAGGGTACTGGTTCTAATGTTGCTGGAAACCAGGTCATTGTTGCTCGAAACCGCCCTAATTTTGTTCGTCTACTTGACTTCGTAAGTTGATTTAATCTTCTTTACAATCTCTGCCTTATATCATATAACTTGTTCAGCAATTGATTGGTCAAGGGTTTAGTCATTGTGTGTTCTGGTGTCTTGATTTCCTGTAACATACGATGCTGGAGGGATTATCTTAATAGAGGGAAGCATAGAAAAGCCCAGGGATCTGTGATTGAAGTGTTGGAAAGGTGAATAAGAATAGTCTACCACTTGCCTTGTGGTACATGTCTTGTACCAAACGGATTGTGTTAATGGGGATTTAAATTTAAGGTGAACATTTTATTGCATGAAAAGATTTGGCATAGGCTGTCATGTTTTGAAATTTCAGCAGTATTTTTGTCATCTAAGTCCTTTAGTCTGGTTTCTCAAAAAAAAAAAAAAAGTCCTTTAGTCTGGTTTTAATGGGGATTTAAAATTAAAGTGAACATTTTATTGCATGAAAGGATTTGGCATAGGCTGTCATGTTTTGAAATTTCAGCAGTATTTTTGTCATCTAAGTCCTTTAGTCTGGTTTTCCATATCTGGACATTTGATTCTTGACAGTCCAATTTAATGTGGTATATAACTTTTTTATTTGTAAACTTGTAGCAGGCTTATATTAGCTTTGTGTGCATATCTTGTCCTTTGAGGCTATATTTGGCATAGGAGGGTAAAAATTACTACTTGATTCATTTGCAGACACAGGATGTAAATTTTGCAATGGAGGCCTCTAGAAAATCCCAGAATGCTTTTGCGGCTGCGAATGTAATCCTAGAAGAGGCACAAAATAAGGATTGTGTTACTTCTGTTAAGAGGGTCATTGATTTCAGCTTCCAAGATGTAGAGGAACTAATACGTCTGGTTCGACTTGCAATGGAGGCCATAAGTTGTTCAGGTTTCAGTGGTGCTAGAGACTAAGTCAACCCTGTACATATAATGTTTATTTTTTCTTCCAGTTTTGTTTCCCCTAGTGAGCAGGCATCAGGAAAGGAAATGGGTAAAAGATGCCTACATAGACCTGCCCATGGAAACCTGCAAAGAAGCAGGTCCCCAAGAGTTCGTTACCCCTCTGTACATGTGTACAAAGTGAGATTGATTAGCAAATTTTGTAATGTATTTTTGAATGTTCAGCTAGTTCTTGACATGGATAAGGGCAAGGCATGCTCACCCCTAAGTTTCAATGGTTGGGAAAAGAGGCATGGAACTCTTGTTCGGCAACACAATTCAGAGTTTATGTATTAGTTCAGTTATATATATTCTTTTGGCTCCATTGATTCGGAGTTTGAGGGTAAAATATTTATAGAGATTGGAAACGGTTTAGGCAACCATTCCAAGAGCAACCATTTTGAGGAGGTTGAATAGTGATATAGTGATGACTGGTCAATTTTCTGTCAAGTACTCCCCTTCCCCTCACCTTCCCTTTTCTTTTTATCATTTATCAAAATTTGATGGAATGGAAATCCAAGTTTTTGTGGAGGGTTTCCTATGTTGTTTGCAGAATTGTCATGCATGCACCTTGTTTTAACTGACCCTGCTGGCTTCCCCTGTTAAAGAAATAGTATGAGTCTGCAGGTATGTAAAATTTCATTTCATCAACATTGTATATCAGAGGTGCTCCTGTTTTAGTCCTCTTCTTTTCAGTTTATAATGTCAAGTTTGATTCTGTGTAGGTCTTACTTTTATGGCTTCCTTCTGCTTCTGTTGGGATCTAGGTGTTACACATGTGAATTAATTACCTTGACCAAGGTTTGCAAGTTTTTAAACTTTTTGTAAGATTTAGTTGAACTTCTACTTTTGATTACTCATTGCGTTGTTCAATTTATGCTTATATATCTGACTTGTACATGAATTGCAGGAAGGGGTATTGGTTTGTCATTACTTCTGTTGAGTAGATTAATGCTTGGATAAGGAGACAAAATTTTGCATTTCTTGTTAGCAGTTTTGCTGCATAGATATGTAAGAGGTACATCTATATTTTCTTTCTTTTTGTATCAAAATTTACATTTCTTTTTGGGATTGAAACACTGGATTTCCCATGAAACAGATCAAAGGTACTTTGTCCTTAATTTCAGTGTTGTTAAAAGCGTTGAGTGCACTTAAGCTCAAAGGCCTCCTGGAGCCTAGGCGCAAAGCGCAAGTGCGCGCCTGATCGATGTGAAGTGCATATTTAAAAAAAATTTTAATAAATTAAAAAAAAAATTATTAATGATCAATACAATAATCAAGTGATCAATTAATCATATAAATTACAATAAAATATTCTATATAATTTTTTTGTGCTTTACAAAATATATATGATATTTGATGGCCATGATTACAAAACATGGTTGAATCAAAATAGAAGTATAGAATCAAGAAGACAAAGGCTAAAAAGTACTAGAATGTTATGTACTGTTAGGTGGCGTTTGGATCCAGCTTAATGTTGGTGCGTTTTCAGTTTCCACGTTTTGCATCTTCTTCTTCTTCTTCTTCTTTTTTTTTTTTTTTTTTTTCGGTTCTGCTGCGGGGGGGGGGACAGGGGTTGCAGGCGTGTACTGTGCACGCACTGTACATACACTGTTTATGTATTTTTTTAGCAATTTTTTATTAAAAATGGGTCCCGCAGTACTATTTACACATTAAAAAATTATTTTGCTACAGTGTTTTCAGTTTTCAGTAATAAGCTCTATCTAAACGGACCCTTAATCTTTGTGAGTGTCTGGTTTAGCGTTTGTTTGTGTGGTTGTGGTTAAAAGTTCAAAAATATCTAAAGAGATAGGTTTAGGTGTATGGCAGCACATTACACTATTAGTTTTTATATATTAAATCAATGACTTATATCAAACATATTTATATCTAATGGCTAAAAATCAAATCAGAAATTTAAAAAAAAAAATTTACAAAAAGCTCAAAAAAGCGCGCTTAAAGCGTGCTTTTGTGAACCCGCTTTGCTTTAGAGGGAAAAAGCTCCATGTGCTCTGCGCTTTGCGCTTAAGCGCGCTTTTAACAACACTCCTTATAGATCTGTTCTTTTCAGTTGGTCCAATGACTCTAGCTCAGATAGCACCTTTCAAGATCCACCGGGTGCATGTGTAATGATCTATAAAAAAAGTTGTCTTTTTTAGTTAGGATATACCTTGTGATTTGGTTTCACTAATTTTTCCATTATTCCAATACTTGCAAATTTTTTTCTTTCCATTTACTCTTCATGCAAGGAAATCTATTCTTCCTTCTGTCAAGTGTTTTTCCCTCCTTCTATTCAGTTTTAATTTTACCAGAATATTTTGTGGTTGCAACTGCCTTCCACCCCCCATCCAAGGCAAATAAGTTTATAGGCTGTTTTTTCAGCATGATCATAACAGCTCAGTCATCTTTATACAATTGCCAAGAGCCTCATGTCATCTTTTTTTTTTTTTTGATAAGTAAAGAGCCTCATGTCATCTTTATGAGAACCAGTGTTCGAATCCCCCATCCCTCACTTGTAACATTTGAATTATAAAAAAAAAAAAAATGTTTTGTACTATTATTACTATCGTGTATATATATATATATATATATATATATTAGTGGGGATGTATGTCAACTATAGGTGATGGTGATATTTTGCCGATTTATGTCCTTTGTGACGGCAAACAAATGTTCACTATTGTGTGTGCGCATAACATAAAGAAGATATACTTCTCTTCACCACATGGCATGAATTTGGAAGATCTTATTCCCTTGCATATTTTCAATGTCTGGAGATGGCAGTACAACACTTACAAAGGAACTACATATTGACAGGTGTCATTACATTGCAAGTTCTGTGATTAAGGAGATAGGAAATGGAACATTGATGGTGGAGGTATTTGAACTGATGTGGCTGGATATAAGTGGGTTATACTATTTCTATTTTATTTTCATTTTGTATTACTAGAAAAGCAAACATATCTAAGCTTAGATTTTTCTTCCATGATAACTTTGCTTCAGCTTTTGCCTTTGTAGTGACCAATTCTTGTCTCGCATGGTTCTCTCTCTCATGTTACTTGTTTTTTGTTAAGAAAATTAAACTGATTCTTCCACTTGTACAAAAGCAGAACCTCTGGGATTTTGGTTGTGGTGGTAGTCGGATTTTGCTTGTCTTTGTTATTGCTCTTTTCTCTTATTTGGACCAGAAAGTACTTATCTAGGAAAAAAAATGGACTAGCAGGTATCTGCAATATTTTGGAGGTGGTCATTCATTTTCTTGCTTTTATTTTTACGAGTGTGGACATTGTATCTCATATTCATAATTTTCTAAACCGAGGGAGGGATTGCCAATTTTTTGATTAAGGTCTTGGAATTGGAGGAGATCATGATTTTGTTGTCTGAAATATTGTGAATAGATCTGTACTGTGGCGATGGGAGTATTGATGCTCCCGTATTAGCTGGTAGCTCAGCAGAATCTATGTAATGAATATGATTGTTAAAGAAGCAGGATGTTTGGGTAGGTGAATGGGGCTTTGACTTGATGGCAGGCAGCTGCAAGCGCAGACACTGATGAATGGCATTCACATAGACTCTATTCCTATTTCTATTCTTCTCCCCCCAAATTTTTGTATTATTCTTTTCAGTATAAATTGTAATGAAAGTGCATAGTTGATATCCATCGATGTTCTCAGAATGATATGCACACAAACCGTTGTTCTTGTAGCTTACATAATAAAGAATCAGGCATTTTGGTCACTACATTTTTTTTTTTTTTTTTTTTTTTTTTTTGTGCATTCAATCTATTCCTATGATTGTGTTATTGTGACAGCAGGTATTATTTGCTGAAAACAATGTACATTATTTTTTCAGATTGAACCCTTGCTATTGGCAACTTGATGGATCTTGGATGTCTCAAATATCAAATCAATTAAATCTAGTCTACTATCCATTGCAAATGAACTTTGTTTATGTAGAGTAGAGGACCCATTGCTTCGTTTAGAGAAGCCATTATCAATACTGATTTGCAACATTTCTGTTTCGTTTTAAAGTGAGTTCCGGCACTCTTTGTTGTTAAAAAGGTGGTCATTAAGAGTTTTCATGTTCTGATGCGTATCTCATTCTGTTCTTGGGATGATGATTGTTGTAGTTGAGTTACTCATCAATTTTCTTTGTATATATCACATCACATTGTGGATGATTGTATCCAATGAACAAGGCACCCGTTTCTGTGAGATCTCCAGTGTACAAGGTTCTTGGCCGTTGTTGGGAGAGTTAATTGATACGCAACCTAACCCTAAATTTTGGGAGAGGTATTTGATAGATAACCTTGTCCCCTTGGTCCAATTCTTCAACACTCTGGCTGGTCCAAAAGTAAAATAAATAAGAAAATAAATAAAACAAAAAATGGTCACTGCAAAAAATTTATCTTGCATCAAATAGCCTGGTGGCCAGAACCTTGTCACAGACTGCGCGCGCACAAGTAGATACCATGGATCAGATTGAGTTCACAATCTCTTAAACTAGGATTTTTCTGGGGAAACCGTTCTCTTGGATGCCATTTGACCAAGACTTCACAAGCATTGCCTGTTCCATATCTTATACAATTCTTATCGTCTAGTTGTGAAATTTGGACAGTTGTCAACTTTTGGGAGGCTTTTCCCACTGTGTTATTGTAGGGTTTTAGAATACAACTATGATAAGAACAAACGAAATCTTAGTCTCAATTTTGGGGTCGACTTTATAGTCTTAATCATAACAATTTAAATTTTATGATTGGCTGATCATTACCAGAAATCTCTGCAAGTGCAAGATCCATTTCTAAAATGATGAAATCTGTTCACATCTCTTACAACAAAATCCCTTGCAACAATATCACTAATAAGCTTGAAAGCCTCATGACAGTCCCTACACATTCTTATATTCTTCATCACTCTGATTGTCACTCCTTTGGGGATGTTTATTAGTCCAAAAGCTAATGCCAATCTCTCACTATGCAGACCCACAATTTCTTCTTGGGCTTCCTGTTCCACATCAACAAACACTAAACCCATACTTCCTCCAACATACCCTCTTTCCTTCATTCTCTCCTCCAACTCCCTCAACAAACTCATCACTTCTCTCCCCTGTGGACATGAAGCTACATCTCTAGCATAGAACACATAAGTTGAATCCTTAATCTCAACCCAACTACAACCAGGTTCCTTGTAAATTCCGGAATGCTTCATTTGAGTCCGTAGACTATGAACATTCTCCCACTCCCCAGCCAATGCATAAGCATTTGATAATGTTACATATGCACCCGCTACTTGTTGATTGGATTCTATTAGCAGCTTACTGGCTTCAACTGCAATATCTACCCTTCCATGAAGCCTACTAGCTGAAAGAAGTGTACCCCACAGCAAAGCCCCTTCATCAGACTCTACCTGGATAGATTTTGCTAATTGGTAGGCTTCGCCAAGACGACCGGTTCGACCAAGCATATCAACAACACAAGTATAATGCTTGGCATCTGGCAATACCCCATGTTTCACATACATGGTCTTCAAGTGTTCAAGGCCTTCATCAATTAGCCCTGAGTGACTACAAGCATGTAAAACTCCAACAAAGGTGACATCATTGGGTTTTATTCTTCTATCAATCATTTCTTTGAAGAGATTGAGAGATAGCTTCCCAAGCCCATATTTTGCAGCACCTACAATCATTGAAGTATATGAAATCACAGAAGGATTTGGAATCCTCGTGAAGACATTTTCTGAATAACTAACAGACCCACATTTGGCATACATGTCCACAAGTGCACTGGCAACCACATCATTTGAATCATGGCCACGACGAATCACTGCCCCATGTGTGACTTTCCCGGAAACCAGTCTACCCAAGCTTGCACAAGCATTTATTACACTAGCCAACATGAAATGATTTGGACGGCCCAGCATCAAGCTACTGAATTCTCTAAAAATTTGGAGTGCATTGTGGCCTTGTGCATTTTGGGCGTACGCTGTGATCATTGAAGTCCAAGAAACAACATTCCTAGAATCCATTATGTCAAAAACCCGTCGAGCTTCATCAACCTCATTACATTTTCCATACATATCAACAAGTGAAGAACAAACAACAAGATTAGATCGAAAACCCAATATTTCAACTTGCGCATGAATTCTTCTCCCTACTTTGACATCAGCAAGGATTGAACAAGCATTAATCACAGTCGCCAATGTAAAATCATTAGGCATGACCAAACTTCCAGGCATTTTCCAAAAGAGCCAAAGAGCCATTTTGGGTTGACCCACATTGACATAACCGGCCATAAGCGAAGTCCACGACACGACATTTGGTTCGTGCATTTCATCGAACACTTGGTGTGCGTTCTTTATTTCATGGAGTCTAATATAGCAGTTGATTAGATGGTTGGTGGTGAAGGTGTCGTTTAAGAAACCACGCTTTAAAACGTTGGAGTGTGCTAAGGTTGCAGAAATGAAATCGTTACAATTTCGAAGCTGTTGAATGCAATGATGAGCTTTTGTATGAAAATTTGACAGTCTAGTTTGGCGGAAAAGAGATGAGGAGGTAAGGGCAAAAAGGAGATTTTTGTTCAAAGGCCACTTCTTCATTAGTTTCAAACGCACTCACAAACTGGTTTTGGTTTTGGGTTCTACACTTTCACCCAAAGCAGCATGAGGACATTTTGGTCCAAGGACTTTTATTTATTTATTTATTTGTTTTTTGGAAGGGAAAAAAAAAAAAAAAAAAGATCATAAAAAGATTAGATTAGAGAAAGTGACTTCTATTAGCTCAATTAGCTTGTAACTCCAGGCATATGCATGAATACACTTAAAAATATACAATGAGATGCATAATATAATTCCTATTGATAGTTATTTAAATACTATTGATGGTCATTTTTATATTTGGTTAACTCTTTAAAAATTTTTGTAAGGATATTATTAGATATAAAATATAAATTGTCCATTTTTTTTTTTTTTTTACGTTTCATTTATTCTAAATTCTTTGATTTTTGTTCTTAATAACTCATTTAGATGAATATTTATGATGCGGTCCCGCATTTAATTCTAAAATTAAGAAATAAAACTGTTTGAGAATAAATAATTTAGGACACATGGTACAAAATTGAAACTCTAATTTAGAATTTTAATTTGAGTTTCTCTCAACTTCACCTGTTATATAGTGGCTCCAGGAATTTTTTCCATGGTATTCCTCAACAAGCATAAATTACACGATCTAATAAAAAGAAAATTTTATATATTGACAACAACAATAAAAAAATATGTAAATACATAAAATTTACAATTGTCTTCTACAAGTTTTCATATTTTGAAATCATTGCATGATAGTCTCATTATCAATGCTACAAGCTACATCTTTTTCAATATACACAACCAAGCAATCATTTATCCACTGATCTCCCAATCGATTGTGCAGTTTATTCTATATATATTTCATTGCTGAAAAACTTCTTTCTACTGTTGCAGTAGTAACGGGAAGGGTCAAAGCTAACTTCACAAGCAAATAAACTAATGGATAAGTCTCGTGCTTCCTTGTGCTCACTAACTTTTCAGCAAGTTCACTAACTCCTTGAAGCTCTAAAAACAAGTCATTGTTGCACATATCAAAAATAAAATTCTGAAGCTGAGAGTCAAGTGCCAAGAAATCTGTCCTAGGAAAATCAAATAGATAGAATTTTGCTAGATATATCGACTTTTCCATATCAAAAACCACAAATGAATTACTTGAATTCAAGCAAGCCATACAAAGTAGCAAATCGGTATTTGCCTTTGAAAAACGGTTATTAAGCTCCTGAAGTTGCATATCTATGACTGTGTAGAATAGCACAACACGATAATGATGTAAATTTGTATTTTGTTGGGTGTTGCGTCGCGGCCTCTCACTAACTACAAATATTTCATCCATGTTCAAGATAGGAATATCATGTGAGGCACAAAATGAAGACACTTCAGTCAATAAAGATATCCATTCATCATCTCTCATCACTTGCAATTATTGCTTAGATACTTTAACAAGATCCATAGCATTTACTATATCTTGATTTTTTTTTTACAATTCTATTGACAACTCATTTGTGATTCTTAAAATGTTTTTCATCAAGTATAGTGCAAAAACAAATTTAAAAGATAGAATTGACCTCATAATAGATCGAGCTTCAAATTTTTGGTTGGAGAGGCCATCTTCTTCAATAATCTCAAGTACATCAACAACAGTAAAAAACATCAAAATCAAGTTGAGAATAGTCCCATAATATGATCTCCAATGTGTATCACTAGGATATTTAAGATTTGTCTCTTGATTCAAACCTTGCCCAGTTTTAAGTACACCATTCTCTAAATCTTCTTTAATTTTGGCAAATTGTGAATTTCGAAGAGCATCTCATCTCTTACAAGAGCCTCCAACAATAGTTACTAAATTACTAACCACATAAAAAAATTCAGCAATGTTAATGTGATTTTTACTAACAGCAACAAGTGTCAATTGAAGTTGATGAGCAAAACAATGGACATAAAATGCTGACTTATTCTCTTTTAAAATTAAATTTTTAAGACAATTGATATCATCTTGCATATTACTAGCTTCGTCATAACCTTGCCCACGTAGTTTTGATAAACTTAAATTATGTTCACAAAGTAAACATTCAATAGCACATTTGAGTGACAAAACGGTGGTACTTGCTACATGTACAATATCAAGAAACCGCTCTATAAAAATTCCTTTTTTGTTCACATAACGAAGAACGAGGGCCATTTGTTTTTTCACTGAGATATCACGTGACTCATCAACTAATATTGAAAAGAACCCATTGTCAAGATCGTTGATGATGGCTTTAGATGTTTCACATGCAATTACATTCACAATGTCTTTTTGAATATCAGGATAGGTAAGCTTGCAATTTTTCCAAGTTTTTTGCAACACTTCGTTGATAGATTCCTTGTGATCCCCCAAAAATTGTAGAAGTTCAAGAAAATTTCCTTTATCACTTGAACCTTGAGATTTATCGTGATCACGAAAAGCTAATCCCTAGCATAAAAGGAATCTTATGCAATCAACTATTGCATTTAATTGAACTCGATATTCAGCTTTATCTTGATTTGATTGCTTAACCAAAACACTTTGAGTGTGTTGCTTTTCCTTTAGTAGATCTTCACACTTCTTAACAGCTTGGTTATGAGCACTATTAACTCCTCCAACATGGGAATCTAACTTCACAAGCTGATTCTAAAGTTTGAATCTCTTCGTTACAAAAGTGTCACCTCCTCATTGCTTACCAACATCTTGCCCAAATAGGTAGCAATAAAATCAAAATGCTGCATCTTTGGCTATACTATATTCCAACAAATTTCTATTTACATACCATCCGGCTCTAAATCGACGGGGCTTTCCAAAAAAATATGATACAGGGTAATCATAAGGAGTTTGACAATGGCCTTTTCCTAAATAATATCTTCTTATTTCATCATGATTATTAGGATGATAAGATGATATCTTTTCTCGTAACCCAGGATCTGAAGGAAGATTTTCTAAGTTAAAGTCAACAGGAATTCGCTTAGATGATGAAGATGAATCTTGCGCAGGAGATGAATCTTAGGTACGTGGTTTTCTTATCAAGTATTTGTCCATAATTCTAAGCTTCTAGCAAAAGAATAAACAATAAACAATAAACTATAAGTTTATTTGAAATATTAATAAAATTATTAATTATTGTTGTTTAGTTGTTTCATTAATTTGTTTGTCCTTTATAAACTATAATTTGTTATATTATTATTTCATTAATTAGAAAATTATTAATTGCTGTTTAGTGAAACATAATTTAATTTTTTTGTCTTTTATAATGTATTAATTAATTAAATTATTAATTATTTTTTATTAATTTTGTTTCCCAATTAATTATTGATTAATTGAATTATTGTTTATTAGTTGCACATTACACTAAAAGAGTTAGTCATGTGCACATTACACTAAAAGAGTTGGTCATGTGCACATTACACATCCTATGTTGATGTGCACATTACATTACTTTACCCAATTACTCGGCCCCATGTGCCCAACAGCCCATCCACCCCCCACCCCACTCAACAGACAAGCCTGTCAATCAGAAAACTTCATAATCACAATTTCACAAATCACAATAATATTACATTAAAAGACAATTAATATCTCACAAACAGTCCAACACTATACACTAACACCAACACCAACACACACCAACCAACGGAGAAGAATCATAAGAATGAAGATAAAGCCAAAATGCCAAATTCAAAAAGTTAAAAAATTAATAAAGTTAAAAGCTCCACTGTGTGCTTTAGCCAATCACAGTTCATAAAGTTAACAAAGAGGGAGAGAGAGAGACAAACTCATCAGTGACTAAGTCATAGCACATAACTCATTCATTATTTCATTTCATATTTTCATATCATATTTGAGAGAGAGAGAGAGAGAGAGAGAGAGAGAGAGAGAGAGAGAGAGAGAGAGAGAGAGAGAGATACCTGTGCGAGTGCGACGGCGACGGCGACGATGAGAAACTCCAACCCAGCGATTGGAACTGGGCTGATCTCTGTATCTGATGCGATGAGGCCAGGGGCGACAATGTTCGATGAGCCGTGAGCGATTGAGACTAGACTGGAGCTGGACTGATCTCTGTCTCCGATGCCGTGAGGGGCGACGATGTTCGATGAGCGATTGCGCTGGAGCTGGGCCTATCTCCGATACGATGAGGGGCGACTGGACCGATCTAACTTCTAAGGGGAGGCGCCGTTGTTCTGTTTTTTCTTTTTAGGTTTGCTTTAGCTTCCTTTAGTGATTTTTTTTTTTTTTTTTTTTTTTTTGAGAAAAGCTTTAGTGATTTTTGATGTACTGAACTACTAATTTGAGGTTTTTGATCTGTATTGAGGGTTTTTTTTTTTTTTTTGAGAAACTGTGGGTTTGCTTCTTCTGTAATCTGTTGGGCTTGCCAGTTGGCATTCGTTGTTTTGCTCTGTTACAATTTTTTTTTTTTTTTTCAGATTTTAGTTGATTTTTTTTTTTGGGCTTTTTTTTTTTCGCTTGAAAGTAGAAAAAATAATTTTTTTTTTTTAATTTGAGGGTGTTCCTATTTTTTTTAAGGGTACAAAAAAAAAAATTATTATATATAATTTTTTTTTTCAAGTCAGGGTGTTCCTGGGAACACCCTGAGCATAATGTGGCGCTGCCACTGTATATGATAACAAATGAGTCATTTGTTATCATGTCTCATTGTAATCCCTTTCCTTTTTCTTTTTATCTTTTCTCCTACATATTTCATCAATTTCAATACTTTCCAAAATTATTAATCCAAATATTTATATTTCAAGTGTCAATACCTTAAAGTAAGTATCGGATATTTAGATCATCCACGATAGTACAGTCATAAATTTAACAATTTGGTATCAGTTCATCCAAAAAAAAAAAGAAAAACAATTTGGTAGCACAAAAAAAATACTTTATTTATTTTATTATCTCATTTTACAAAATATCTAACATTAGTGATTTTTTATTTTAGTTTTTATCATAATAAAATATTATAAAAAACACAATGAAATAATATATCTAATACAATAAATAATTTATTTATTTATTATTTTTTCTTTGTTCTTTTCTATCTCTCATTCTCCCTCTTTTCAACCCACAACCACTCACACAGTTGTCACCACTACCACCAGTGTGAAACTCCAATGGGAATAAAAACAAAAAAGCCAGCAAAAACACAAACTTACGATAATCTGACCTAGTGTGTACACAAATAAAATAATAATATATATATTTTTTACATTTGAGCTACAATGCATAAATAAAGATAGCTGTGCATTGTAGCTGAGAAGCAAAAAATTATTGCTTTAGCTCCATTAATGTAACCCTAATTTTGTAGTTTGTGATGCTAAAAATAGCAATTTAACCCAATGCACCCCTTGATGCCTCGAAAATTCTCAAGTAATATTACTGTATGTAATAATGTAATACAAGGTCTTATCTGCATACACAGGGACAATCAGCTTTTTTACATATATATTGTACTTGTACTGTGTATTAGTTCATCATAGGAAAACCATTTCAAATTCGAGGCCACTACAACTCTTTTTAAAAAAAATAATGGGTCTCACCTTATAATAATATTAAAATAAAATAAAACCACTTATACAGCCTACTTCTTTACCACTATTTTGCCGAATAGAATTATGAAAAAAAGAAAAACCTACTTTCACTCACTAGCCATTATAGCACCTCAAAAAGTGGACGACTGCAAAAATTTTCTCAACTGGTGCATGGCAGAGTGTGATTGTTGAAAAAAATTGTGAGTTTATGTGCTAGTATTTGTTAATCACTCACAGTTTGTCATGTCAAAATTTTGCCAAAAAAGTTGTGAAATAATTTATGGTCTAGAATTACTCATATCACCTCTGTTACGCACAACAATTTTTTCTTTCCTCACTAGCATTTTTCAGTCTCAAACCCAAGTTTTTTTTACAAACCCAAGTTTTAAATGTGTATGACAATTACATTTGCATATAGTTGTCCATTTATTTTGTTATTAATATCAATTAATACTTTTTCGGATTAATTTTATTCTCTTTTGATCTTGCCCTCCTAAACTAAAATCTTGGCTCCGCCACTTACTTAGAGTTCCTTATTTTGGATATTTTTGTTCGTAGGGTTGCAAATTGTTATTGAATATGATCGAATTTTGATCAATTCATATTGTGTGTAAGTGTTTTATAAAATTCATTAGATTTCTATTCTTTGTTGAGAGCTAGCTAGCACTTCACTTTTTGATGAGCTCCTATCTTGTTCGGTTGAAAATTTTATCCTAAAAATGGGGGGGGGGGGGGGGGGGACTTCATGTGGGTTATTTTGTTTGGTTATGACAAACTTCTTACCCTTTGCAATCTCAGATCTTTTACACACAAACTTGGAAATTTTTAAAAAATTTTCTTTAGTATATATTCGTAAAAAAAAAAAAAAAAATGAACTACCTTTCTTAACAAGAAAATTGAATCAGACTCCAACATCAAAATAAACTTTATTCACTTTGATAGAGGGGTGTGGTGGCAAGGAAGATGGGATTGAAAGAGAAATCAGTGTCATTGAAATAGTAATTGAAGATATTACGTAACAAGTAAGATCAGAACCTTTGAGTAAATTATTTGTTTAAAGATTTTTGCAGATTTTACATGAAGATCTATCCAAAAATGAATTAAAAAAATAATAGGGAAGATAAACTGATTAAAGACTTGGGTACTTATAAGGTCAATTAAGTGCTCGTTTGGTTAGCGCATTTTTGGTCAAAATAATGATTGTATTTTCAAAATGTGATTTTTTTTGGGCGTGTTTGGTAAAATTTTCAAATTGTGCCTTTTGGTCCAACAAAGCTGATTTTTGGTGTTTGAGCAATGAAGCTCCTGAGCAGAAATTCAAAAAGCAAGATCAATTGCTCAAGAGTGTGTTTCAAGAGTGTGTTTTTTTAAAGTGTGTAAACTTTAAAGTCAAGATTTATTTGATATTCAGTCAATGTTTTGTATTTGAAGTCCTAGGATAGGAACTTGGCTCTTATACCAAGTTTAGTGGTAAAAAAATGAGAGATTAGGGTTAAAAAGGAAGAGAGAGAGAGAGAGAGAGAGAGATTTGAGAAAAGGTTTAGGGCTTAATCAATTTAGTCTCTCAACTTAGTGATATGACAAAATTACAAGAATATTAAAAAGCCCTATATCAATATTAAAAAAAAAAAAAAGTTTAACTCTAACAATCTTTTTGGGCATGGAAACATGGACCAAGTTTTTTTTTTTCAACTACAAGTCAAAATGTTGAACCGATATTTTAGGAATTCACATCCCAAGAAATAGAACATAAAAAAAAAAAAAATGAAAAACATTCATCAAATCACAAATCAACACCTTGAGCCTGGACTTTGGAAGGTTGAGTGCAGAGATGCTAGTAGCCATGTTTGAGAAAAAACAAAACAAAACAAAACACGGATCCATTTCATGACTTTTGGAAATGACAACCCACTAGTAGAAACCTGGTGCTCAAAGGTGTGCTTTGCTTGCTGTACCTACTTGCCAACACCATTACCTCAAGTTATTGGAGGAAAGAAAACTTCACCTCCCTTTCCTCCAAAACTATCTTTTTCCAATAATAGCTCCCTGTTTGTCTTTCGGGTTAGAGTTTGAGAGTGATCTCAGCAAATGGGTTCAATTCACAAGCTTAAATCGCGATTTCCCAACATGATTAAACAAGTAATTTGTTGAAGACAAAAGCAAACCAAAGTGTAACCATGGAGATAGAAAAAGACAAGCAAGTGTGTTAGTACTAGTAGTAGATCGTGTGTGTTCATGGGAGCTATTCTTGGTCTCTTTTTTCATGAGTGGGGAATGTGAAGAGGACCGTTAATTTTGCTTTCGTTTTACATAAGCGAATTGTGAAGAGGCACGTTTGTGAATTGTGAATTGCTATAAGTTTTTGACTTGAATCTACTACTGAAATTACTTTCTTGTCCACTGGCAACAACTTGTTGCATAAGATTTGTTGTGAAAGTGTTGCGAAAATATTATAGATATAAAATTTTGCTAATTAATTTTTTTTTGAGAAATTTTTTTTTTCTAATTTAAATGATAGTGGAAGTAGGGTACTGATTTATTTTTTTTTAAGTGAAAGGTATGTTGAGAAATTTATTTATTGACTTTTCAAAAATGACTTTGTTTTAAGATATCTCAAAATGGAATAAAGAACTAACATTTGGGGATAGATAGAATATCATTTAAAAATAAAAATGAAGTTGCCAAATTCACTACAAGAAAAAATGTTTATTGCAACGAAAAAACCGTTGCAATAACATTAGAGTCATTGTAATAGTTGATACAAGATGTCACAATAAAATTTGAGGTAATAGGTTTATGTCACAATAAAATTTGAGGTAATAGGTTTATGCAACAAAACTTTGTGTTGTAATAAACTTCAAATATTTTAATAATAACTTTGATGCAATGATATATATATATATATATATATATATGTGGGTACTTGACTCGCACACAAAGGCGTTTGTTCGCTTTGGGGAGCCAGGCCCTCACGAATTTGCCCTCCCACCCGAGTGCAGAACCCCAGAGCCTCTTTGGAAATGACCAGTTAGCCTATCCTCAAGGATTAGAATCCCACATCGGAAGGAGAACCCTCCCACTAGCGCTTTATATGCTTCTGGAGCTTGCACTAGAAGCATATAAAGCGCTAGTGGGAGGATTCACTTCCACACATGTGTAGGAGTGGTACACTAGTGCAAGAGCTCTGGGGTTCTGCACTCGGGTGGGAGCATATAATTCGTAGTGGCCTGGGTTCTCCCCAGAGCGAACAAACGCCTTGAGTCAAGTACCCACGATATTTGTTGTAATAGATTGCCATTGAACAAATATATTTGTTGTAATAGATTGCAAATAATTGAACAAAAAAAATCGGATTAAATTACTGCAATGATATCTTCATTGTAATAGATAATTAATTCATTTTGTTATTGCGATTGACTATGAAATAATTGATACCAAGTTATTGCAACAATATATTCATTGCGGTTACGTGTTTGTCATTGCAATAGATTGTAAAAGAATTAATATCAAATTATTGCAATGGTAACTTCGATGCAATAAGCTATTAATTAGAAATTTTTATTGCAATAGATTGCAAAAACAATTGGTATTAATTTATTGTAACGATTTCATTTTAAGTTATTACAACAATATTTCCTAATATATTAAAGCTTCTATTTTGCACTTGAAAATTATAAGTTATTGCAACTTATTATTGCTTTTTTTTTTTTTTTTTTATTTGAGAAAAAACACACACACACATATATATAGTGATTCTAATTTAGGCTTTAAATATATATAGAATAGTATTTGAACTCAATAAAAATATGAGTAATGCTAGAGACAAAATATTCTACAATATTTTACAAATTATTGATGTAGCGGATGATTATTAGTAAATAAAAAAGTATTGTTAGTAGTGAGCCTGAATGAAAATCAATAAAAAATTGCCCTCAACAACGGTTTATAAAAATATTATAAAATAATTTATGATTGTGGTATTAATTTTAAAAAATATATATTAGAATGTTTATGCGTAAAATGGTACAGTTTTAAAAATTACGTGGCAAAATATTAACCAAACTCTACAAACTCCATTCACATGCAAGTAGTGACAAAATGGAGATGTCAGTTTCATGAAAGTAAGTAAGTAACAGTCGAAGTGTCCAAGTACTCTACAAACTCCATTTGCATGCGAGTAGTACGTGGCTACAAGATCACATGCTTATCCCTCGAAGAATTGGCTATAAAAAGACTTTCAGGGACACGCCTTGCTCTTATCAGAGTCACAAAAAGACATTCCACTCTTGCTCTCATTTGTAATCATGTCTCCTTGAAATCCCTTTACTTTTTCTTTTTATCTTTTCTCCTACGTGTTTCATCAATTTCAATACTTTCCAAAATTATTAATCCAAATATTTGTATTTCATGTGTCAAAACCTTCAAGTAAGTACAGGATATTTTGATCATCCACGTTTTCAGAGTCATAAATTTAACCATTTGGTATCATAAAAAAATTACTTTATTTATTTTACTATCTCATTTTACAAAACATCTAATATTAGTAGTTTTTTATTTTTATTTTCATCATAATCGAATATTATAAAACAGAATAAAATAATATATCTAATAAAATAAATAATTTATTTATTTATTAATTTTTTTTGTTCTTTTCTATCTTCTTTTCTCCATCTTTTCAATCCACAACCACTCACGTAGCTGCCACCACTACCACAAGTGTGATACTTTTTCAAGCACTCACGCTATCGTCGACGCCGCTGCCGCCGCCAGTGTGAAACTCTAATGGGAATAAAACCCAAAAAGTTAGCAAAAACACAAACTCACGATAACTTGACCCAGTGTGTACACTGATGATGCAATAAAATCGTCAGTAAGTCACACGGTCCACACGTGCTCCCGATGACGTACCTACACAACACAGAGAGTGAAGACCTTTGAAAGGGCACCGGTATGGTACCGGCCAAATACCCTCCGAAGGTTAAGTTAGAAACCTTTACTTTCAACACTAGAGTGCTAGAGTTGAGTTATTTGTGCGTACCTTGCTTTGAGAGGGTCTTGGGGTATTTATAGTAGCGTTGAGTTGAGATTCAAGCCTTGGACAAGGAATTCTTTTCCTTTTAGGAGAGTGATTCTTGGTTCTCACGTATCTTCCAGAATCCTTGTCCTCCCAGAGTCTACACAATTTTTGTTGTCCAAGAATCATTGGTGTAGGCGTGTTGGTCATTTGTGGACGGGCTAACCTCGTCAATACCGTCAGCTTGGCGAAATGAAAGTCGTCAGCTTCAGATAATGGCCTCTAAGGTCGTCAGATTCAGGCTATGGCCTCTAGGGTCGTCAGCTTCAGGCTATGGCCTCTAGGGTCGTTTAGATTCAAGCTATGATTTTTTTTATTTTACATTTGAGCTACAATGCATAAATAAAGATAGCTGTGCATTGAGCTACAATGCAAATAATTATTGCTTTAGCTCCATAAATGTAACCCCAATGTTGTAGTTTGTGATGCCAAAAATAGCAATTTAACCCAATGTAACCCCAATTTTGTAATTTTTTAGCACCACCAGCACTAATACTCTAATCACTCTTTATTGTTTATTATTTTAATTTAATTTAATTAATTTCCCATATTTGTTACTTTGAATACAAAGTTAATTTGCTTTTATCATTGTTTGCTTTTGAACACAAAGTTGATTTCCCACATTTGTTAATATGCTTTTTATATCCATTTTTATATGTTCATTTTCTTAAATATTGCTTTTGATTTATTATTTCCTGGGTTCAGTAATGGTTTTTAGAGCACAACCTCCAACAAATTTTTATAGAGATTTACCATCAATTTTCCACTGATATATATATATATATATATATATATATATATATTTCTTACAAAGAACTGACTTAGTTGACAAGCAGGTCCATCTTCAACTTGTATGTTTGGTGGGGTGGGTTTGGGATAACAATATTTAGAGGATACCTTAGGCTTAGAGCAGGGGCGGAGGGAAGGGGGGGAATGCGCCCCTTGATGCCCCGAAAATTCTCAAGTAATATTACTGTATGTAATAATGTAATACAAGGTCTTATTTGCATACATAAGGACAATCAACTTTTTTACATACATATTGTACTTGTACTGTGTATTAGTTCATCATAGGAAAACCATTTCATTTCACATTCGAGACCACTGCAACTCTTTTTAAAAAACTAATGGGTCTCATCTTATAATAATATTATAATAAAATAGAACCACTTGTACAGCCAACTTCTCTACCGCTATTTTGCTGAATAGAATTATGAAAAAAAATAAACTACTTTCACTCACTAGGCATCATAGCACCTCAAAAAAGTTGACAACCACAAAATTTTTCACAACTTTTTATCACAATTGGTGAGTGGCAGAGTTGATTGTTGAAAAAAAAAATTGTGAGTTTATGTGTTAGTATTTGTTAATCACTCACAGTCGGTCATGTTGAATTTTGGCAAAAAAGTTGTGAAATAATTTATAGTCTAGAATTACTCATAGTACCTCTGTTATGTACAACAACTTTTTCTTTCCTCACTAGCATTTTTCAGTCTCAAACCCAAGTTTTTTTTACAAACCCAAATTTTAAATGTGTATGACAATTACATTGGCATATAGTTGTCCATTTATTTTGTTATTAATATCAATTAATACTTTTTCGGATTAATTTTATTCTCTTTTGATCTTGCCCCCCTAACCTAAAATCTTAGCTCTGCCACTGGCTTAGAGTTCCTTATTTTGGATTTTTTTTTTCGTAGTGTTGCATATTGTTATTGAATATGATCAAATTTTGATCAATTCATATCGTGTGAAAGTGTTCTATAAAATTTCATTAGATTTCTATTCTTTGTTGAGAGCTAGCACTTCACTTTTTGATGAGCTCCTATCTTGTCTGGTTGGCAATTTTATCCTTAAAATGTGGGGGTGGGGGGGGGGGGGGGGGGACTTCATATGGAACAAATAAAGGCGTACATGTAGATTTGCTATTATTTGGTGCTTTGTTTGGTCTTATCTGGTCCCTTTACACTTTCTATTTTATTTTAGCTGGTCACCTACTTTATTGATTTTTGTAATTTTTTTGTTCAAATATTTAGTTCAAAATTAGTAACTCCATCATTTGTTGCTGCAGATTTTAGTGGGGGAAGCAATTATCCAAGTATTTCCTACATAGATTTTTATGGCTTCAAACGGTGGGTGTTATTCATAAACAATTTGTTCTTGTAGGGTAGTCCAATTATTGGCGTTTTCTGATAGCATGCTTTATATCCTTGGTCTTGGCAAAAAAGCCCAACAAACTGATAAAGGTGTAAAAGACCACTGAGAGAGAGAAAAGGTTGAGTGGTCCACCTTCATTCAAGGCCATTCCCCTTTTTTTGTTCAAGACACTTGTCATTACAATTTTGAAGGCTTTGGGGGGACTATGTATCAACCCGTATACTTTCTTTTTGCTATTTAGAAGTTAGAACTGCAAATAATGTATTGGTCCAATGGTGACAGACTTTTGGGACTTTAAAAATTTTTCCCACTTAATATTAATTGACACTAGATCATTTGTGTGGGAATGATCTTTTTGGATCATATATACATATGTGCACATAAATTGTTTAGTTTAAACAACTATATGCAATGCTAGGTAGCTCCAGGTTGAGCATGGTGAATATTAGACAGTACAAAACTGCACTGCCTAGTGCTGCACAAAATTTACTTGCCTTGGAATCTCACTAACACATTTTTCATTGTTGGACTTCACCTTTCTAAAAAGAATATGATCTTTTGCTTTCTAAGATTCTCAAGTACGATTTTCCTACTTCTTCTTTGGGGACAAAATTTTTATTTTATCCTTCTCAGCACAAAGCAATTAACTTTATGGGAGAAGTCACAAGGTACATGAAACAAAAGATGATTTCATTTCCACCACATAAGTTTCTGGGTTAATATCAAAAACCTCTTTTGGAATCAATTATTGCTTGATTTGTGTCTCAACATTTTCCTCACTAATTCAGCCATTTAAGTGTTCCAAAACTAGTACCTAACTGGGAAAAGCTATTAAGCTTTAAGATGTAACTCATATTTACTAAACCAAAATGTTTTGAGAACTCAATAACGTTTTCTTGGGAGTGACACAATCTTCCCAAAGCATGACTAAGTAGGGGTCTCTGCTAGCACTTAAGATTGAGCGGGTGCTTTTCTTATTTCATGCTTTCCAAGAAGGATCTTGGACCGCACATAATAGAGGGGCTTAGAAAGCATAGAGCCTTAAGTAAGAGCTAGTGTGGACAAAGGGAACAACAACACTAGATTTGGTCTTCAAAATGGAGACATCTACTACTTGCACAATTTGAGAATGGCCCCAAGTTACAGCCACTCGCATAAGTCTGCCACAAGAGACAATCAGTACCAGTACTATTAGATTCCAAGATCTTAAAGTGCACACACACACACACACACACACACATATGTATGTATGTATGTATGTATAATGTTTTCATACAAATGATGATATCAATGATATCATACATAAAAGGACACCCCCTCCTCCCCCAATAAAAAACGAGTGATGCAGTAAGAGCCAAGAGGTACCTTATGTGTATCATTTGGTTGATTTAGTGGCCTTGTTTGTGCTCCAATTGCAACCAGACATCTAGTCGGTATATGTAAGGGGTTACATGAATGACTCAATTAGTGTTACGAGCAAAAATGAGATTTTAAAATATTTACCTCAATTTTATAAAATGCATAATGTGGGTCCCCAAAGAATTAGATACAAATTTTATATTAAAAAAAAATGCTCAACAATGTGCTTAGATTTGTATTTTCCTCCCTCTATAAATAGAGATTTGTGCAAGAGTAGAGTCACCAAGTAAAATCTCTTTGCATTCACTTACCTCTAAGTTCTATTCCTATGGCCCCAGTACCCCTTTCTCCAGTCAAGGTTGGGCACATAGATGATGTCCAAGAACTAAGAAACGCTAAGCCAACTATAATTCCAGCAAGATTTGTAAGGGACATGACAGAGAGGCCAACACTAGCCACTGCTCTATCATCAACTAGTGACATTCCAGTTATTGATTTCTCCAAGCTTATAAAAGGAGACAAAGATGAAGTCCATAGTGAAATTTTGAAGCTTGAAATAGCTTGTGAGGAGTGGGGATTCTTTCAGGTACACAAATTGCATATCTTAATGTTAGTGCTAAAAATGGTCATTTTACAGTGAGAGCTAATACTTTGTTATTTTGTTAAGGTAATTAACCATGACATTGAGCTTAGTTTGCTTGAGAGCATAGAGAAACTGGCCAAGGAATTCTTCATGCTACCTTTGGAAGAGAAACAAAAATACCCAATGATACCAGGGACTCTTCAAGGATATGGGCAGGCATTTGTGTTTTCAGAGGACCAAAAGCTGGATTGGTGCAACATGTTTGCTCTTGGGGTTGAGCCCCACCACATAAGGAACCCCAAATTATGGCCAACAAAGCCAGCCAAGTTCAGGTAAAAGTTGTTCTATACCTTTTTCCAATAATTTCCAATATTTTTGGTGAATTACTGAAACTCATATTTTGTGTCTGCAGTGAGACTGTAGAGCTTTACTCAAAAGAAGTGAGGGCACTCTGCAATAATCTGTTGAAATATATAGCCATGAGCCTAGGATTGAGACAACAAGCCTTTGAAGAGATGTTTGGGGTGGCTGTGCAGGCCATAAGGATGAATTACTACCCAGCATGTTCAAGGCCTGACCTTGTTTTAGGTCTAAGCCCACATTCAGATGGAAGTGCCCTCACAGTGCTGCAGCAAGGAGAGGGCAGCTCAGTAGGACTGCAAATCCTTAAAGATAACACATGGGTGCCTGTTCAGCCCATCCCAAATGCTCTAGTAATCAACATTGGTGACACAATGGAAGTAAGGGATCTGAAATCTTATGCGTATCTTCTGTGTCAAAATCAAAATCTCAACTGAGGTCTTTCTAAATTTTAAAAATTTTCAGGTTCTTTCAAATGGTAAATACAAGAGTGTGGAGCACAGAGCAGTGACTCATAAGGAGAAAGACAGACTCTCACTTGTCACATTTTATGCTCCTAGCTATGAAATAGAGCTTGGTCCAATGCCAGAATTTGTTGATGAAAGCAACCCATGCAAGTATAGAAGGTACAATCATGGAGAGTACAGTAAACACTATGTAACAAGCAAGTTGCAAGGTAAAAAAGCCCTGGATTTTGCCAAGATTGACACAAAGACCTAGAACTAGGAAGGCCCACTTAGCCCCCCTAACTTGGGATACCCATTATTAAACTTTGTATAAAGGGTACAATATGATTAAGTTTCAGTTCCCTATATCCGGTAGAAAAATATAGACCAAAATATTAGTTAGTGGTATTCTATTTCAAAATCAGTGTGGATCATTGGACTCCACTGTTCATGTGTATCTCTTTTTTGTATTAGCCGTCAATTAATGGAATCTTTTGTTTTCAAGTTGTGTAACTTGTGTTTGTTGTGGGGACTTTCACGAATTAGCAGCTGTAAGCAGAGAAGAAAACAAGGATCAATCAGAAGCAGATTTCATTCTTACTGTTTTCTCTATCAGATTCCTAATAAGGAAAGAAGCATTAAATCATGTGGGGAAACCCAACAATACCTCCACCCAATATTTTGAAAGAATCAAATCGAAATTTAAGAATCTCATGGGGCATTCCATTGGTTAAGGGGAGAGAGCTTTTTCTTAGTGGTGGGAAAGAAGAGAGGCCCACAAATCACATATTTGCATTCTTGTTTATTCATATTATTGGTATGAGGGAGGGAAGCACTAAGAGCTGAAATGATGTTTGAGTGCTAACAAGTAGAGCACAACGCAGATCTACAACATTCATGAGCAAAAGTAATTGATGATGCAATGAGCTTTGTGAAATATGGGTTAAAAAATGACCCAAGCACAGTCAACGATGACCTATGCAAACTAGAATGATGTCTTGGGTTGAACCAAGTCAAGAAGCATATTAGCAAAGTAAATGATGATGCAATTAGTCTTGTAGTAAAAAAATGACATAATTTAAAGGCAGAGGAAGCTGATATGACTCTAAATGATCACCTCTACCCCCATTACTCCAACCCATAGGAACATGTATCACAAATATTTGTATTTTATGGTATCAAGGTAGAATATTATGGGAATTTTTGGGTAACACAGTGATAGATTGTCACGTGTAAAAATGGGAATATGTTTGTAATGTATAATAGGGGCATACACATGCATGTATTATGACCAAGTCATGCAGTTCATCTTCAAAGTAGACTGAGTTATTTTGTTTTATTATAACAAACTTCTTACCCTTTGCAATCTCAGATATTTTACACACAAACTTGGAAATTTTAAAATTTTTTTTCTCCAGTATATATTCGTAAAAATAAAAAATAAAAAATGAACTACCTTTCTTAACAAGAAAATTGAATCATACTCCAACATCAAAATAAACTATTTTCACTTTGATGTAGGGGTGTGGTGGCAAGGAAGATGGGATTGAAAGAGAAATCAGTGTCATTGAAATAGTAATTGAAGATATTATGTAACAAGTAAGATCAGACCCTTTGAGTAAATTAGTTATTTAAAGATTTTTACATATTTTACATGAAAGATCTATCCAAAAATGAATTAAAAAAAAAAACAGGGAAGAGAAACTGATTAAACACTGGGTATTTAGAGCACTTGTAGCAGTGGTGGTAAAAAGCTAAAAAGCTATTTTTAGCTTCACAAACTGAAAAATTAGAGCTGCAGCAATGGAGGCAAATCTAAAATTTTTTGCTGTTGAGCTACAGTGCACATCTATCTTTACATGTGCACTCTAGCTCACATCTATACCAAAATAATAATATTTTATTTACCTTTCCAATTAAATAAGGTTTTCTCTCACCTACTTTTGTGTTGGTTGTGGATTTGCATTATTTTATTGTAAGAGATATATTATTTTATTGTGATATTTATATTATTTTATTGCGTTAAAAGCTAAAATAGATTCATTGCTGCAGCAAATGTGTAGGTAAAATAGATAAAATAACTTTTTATAGTTTTAAATAACTAAAAATATTGCTCCACTGCTATGGATGCTCTTATAAGGTCAATTAAGTACTCGTTTGGTTAGCGCAATTTTTGGTCAAAATAATGATTGTATTTTCCAAACGTGATTTTTTTTTGGGGGTGTTTGGTAAAATTTTCAAATTGTGCTTTTTGGTCCAACAAAGGTAATTTTCGGTGTTTGAGCAATGGAGCTCCTATGCAGAAATTCCAAATCCTGCTTTTTGGCCTACCACTTTTCAAAAAGCAAGATCATTCAAGAGTGTGTAAACTTTGAAGTCAAGATTTATTTGATATTCAGTCAATGTTTTGTATTTAAAGTCCTACGATAGGAACTTGGCTCTTATACCAAGTTTAGTGGTAAAACATGAGAGATTAGGGTTAAAGGAGAGAGAGAGAGAGAGAGAGAGAGAGAGAGAGAGGGCTTAATCAATTTACTCTCTCACCTTAGTGATATGACAAAATTACAAGAATATTAAACAGCCCTATGTCAATATATAAAAAAAAAAAAAAAAACAAGAGTAACTATAACAATCTTTTTGGGCATGGAAACATGAACCAAGTTTTTTTTTTTCAACTACAATTCAAAATGTTGAACTGGTATTTTAGGAATTCACATCCCAAGAAATAGAACATTAAAAAAAAGAAATAAGAAAAACATTCATCAAATCACAAATCAACACCTTGAGTCTTGACTTTGGAAGGTTGAGTGCAGAGAGGCCAGTAGCCATGTTTGAGATACAAAACAAAACAAGGGCTGGACCCATTTCATGACTTTTGGAAATGACAACCCACTAGAAGAAACCTAGTGCTCACGCAAAGGTGTGCTTTGCTTGCGCCTACTTGCCAATGCCATTACCTCAAGTTATTGGAAGAAAGAAAACTTCACCTCCCTTTCCTCCAAACTATCTTTTTCCAATAAAAACTCTGTGTTTGTCTTTGGGGTTAGAGTTTGAGGGTGATCTCAGCAAATGGGTTCAATTCACAAGCTTAAATTGCGATTGCCTAACATGATTAAACAAATAATTTGTTGAAGACTAAAGCAAACCAAAAAGTGTAACCATTGGAAGATAGAAAAAGACAAGCGTGTTAGTACTACTAGTAGATTGTGTGTGTTCAGTTCATGGGAGCTATTCTTTATTTCTTGGTCACTTTTTTCATGAGTGGGGAATGTGAAGAGGACCGTTAATTTTGCTTTCGTTTTACATAAGCGAATTGTGAATTTGGCATGTTTGTTTGTTTGTTCACATTCATTGAACCTCATTGCAACCCTTCTTTTTATGCATGTATTGTCCAACTTTGAAGTTTGAAGTTTATAGAATGTTATAGTGGCGCCTCCAGGAAATTTATTGAGAGGGTCATTAAGAAACTTAAATTAAGCAAATTTTAATAAAAAGAGAACTTGAATATATTATATTATTGACAATAAAATTAACAAATATATGAAATTTTATAATTTCTTTCTACGAGTTTTTATATTTTGAAATCGTCACATAATGGTTCATTATCAATTGTGATTATCTATTGTCAATGTAGATGTGACCATTTTATTTTGTTAAGTTTGTATAACATTTTTATTTTTATGTAATTGTCATTACTTATTTGTTATTGTTTTTTTTATATATTATTGACCTTATATTAATCATTGACCCATATAACCACACTCATCCATACATAAATAATACATTTAACAATCACTAACTTTATTATTATTTTTTCTTTGAATCACATTTTATAACAAAAAGTTATTATAACATTATAACAATATACACATGTAACAAATCCTTTGTATTCCTTAGTTATTAAATTATATAAAGTTATATTATATTTATACCATGTATGTACACATCCACATGCTTACAATTCACACAAATAACATTATATAAAAAAATAACAATAATGCACACAATTAGTATCATATACGCACGCTCTCTCACATATATATAATATAAATTTATAATAAAGAGAGACATTTGGAACTCAAAAACACTCACATTATACTCTTAGAGTCGGAGATACATAGAAAGTCAAATAAAGAACAGAGATGAGATGAGATGAGATTTATGAGAGAAAGAGAGTGATTTGTGTTGTTAATTAGTTTTGGGATGAACTGATCTATGTTGTTTGATTTTGGGCATTGATTTGTGATTATGGTGTGCAAGATTAAAGTCAAATTGTGCAAAAATAATTTTAAGAGTAATTAAATTAATAAAAAAATATTATATATATAAATATTTTATATTTTTTCAAGTCGGGGGGAACCCCTGAATTACAAGTGTAGCCGCACCTGGTATATTATAAATAAATCACTCATATTGTTCACACTAGAATATGGAGAAAACTCTGCAATTTTCTTTTGGTGTTTGCTTGCGCAAGAAAAACAAATTGTGCAGGACAGGACAACTTGTGATTTACAAAAAAACTTTATTAAAAAAAAGAAAAGAAAATTACTTTTGCCTCTAAATTTCACACCTAATTGACGCGACAGATTGTTAGTGGTAAGTAAAAAAGTGATGTCAACTGTGGATTCAAATAAAAACTAGTAAAAGCTTGCCAACAAAACTCAATGTTGTGAATTTCCTATCATAAAGCTAAGTAGAACCTAGTTAGGCCTAGACCAGCACTGTGAGTCAATTTTTTTTAATGATTTTCTTCTCATTGTTTGGTCTTTAAGTTAGCCTCAAATGGGTTGCAAGAAGTTCGTCTCGCACATTTGACTACTCACGAGCTGTTTACCTGGGTGAAAATACAACCTGCCTATGGAGTTGATGCCGTGTCAAGTTGGTTAAAATAGCACATTACCACTCATGCATTTCATTATCATGACCAAAATTGCAAATCTGATCTGAGAGCTACCTCCATCTTTGCCTCCAACATAATTGAACAAATATCAATTTGGATTGTTTTTTTATCATAACTAAGGCCTAGAAATTATTCTCACAACAGAAAAATTAAAAGATTCAAAGCCTTAAAACTCTTTATGACCTTCCTATCTGTTATCAGAACCCCAACACCTCTAGGATTGAAATGAAAAATTGATGTTTTATAATTGTTACTTTCATTACAGAAAAGAAGTTAGGATACATCTAAATCTGCCAGCGGGCAGTCTGACAGTAAAGAGGTTCTATGTAGCAGCTGAGTGGGGCATCAACAACATCAGAAAGGACCAAACAACATAACTAAGAGGCAGTGAACAATTACAGCAAGTACACAGCTACTACGTTTGTTTTTGTCTAAAAAAATCATTTTGATACAATGACATCAAAGACATGCAAATGAGTGGAGTTTGCGGTGTCTGTGTTAGAACCCCTCATTCACTCTTTAAAAAATTAAATGCAAATGAGTTTAGATCTCAACAAAACTGTACATAAATAACAATGACTAGTTCTCTCCCCACAGATTTATTAGGGTCTTTGCATATGGTGGTTTCTGGATACTATATAATCATACATCACAATACCTAATCACCAATTGACTGGAAAAATGGCTCCCACATGACATCACAATCCATGACTGACAATTGATTGGCAATAATCCTCGGGTCTAATGGCTGAGGGTTATTTTCAATCCCATTAAGCGTAAAATTCATCCTGATCACATTTGAATACACAGACTGATTTCTAAAACCATGAGAGAATATGAAACTCATTTTACTGTTGTAAATCCAACATGAGTCCCAAGCCTTACAATAAAAGCATAAGCATCATATGACTCTGGTTCAGGGACTCGGAATTTATAAGCAAATAAAATTATAGAAAGTCCAGACTAATGCACAAAACAACAGAGCAATAAAGGCTTGCAAGCAATGACAAGTAATATCAAGATACACTTTTCATTTTCTGCAGGGTTGGGGGTGGGGAGATAAACAATTAACAAACAAGCAGAAACTAAGTCATGGATGGACATTGCAAAAAATTACAACATTAAGATACAGGGTGGGATCCAACTGGTGCACTGGACCACTTTATAGAATCAATTGCAATTTCACCAACCTGGGTGCTAAATCTGCAGTGGTTCTCCATTACCTGGCTTTCAAGGCAAAATGTACAAGCATTCTCTGCTTACAGCTTCTAATCAATCAACAAAAGAGGCACTCACTTAGTGGCATTTATGTACAAGCTTTTTTTTTTTTCCTCTCTCCACCATGAACTGACCCTCTTTCTTTCTTATTTGCAGCATTAATAGCCACCAATTCATTTGGTGATATTCAACTATGACACCTCATGCCAAGTATCTGAACAAATTAGGGTTATCCTTGTCTCTTTCCAAATAATCTCGAGTGATCAGATCATCAATACGCTTCTTTATTGCCTTCCAATTGGGCTGCAAAATCACATTTCAAGCAACAGCAGTGAGATACAGCTGATTAAAAGGAACAGGACATAAATTATATATGAGGAAAAGAGGTGCCATAAGAACCTTGAACATGTGACCCAACTGCTCAACACACTCCATGACCAGCTGCTGGTGGCCTAAAACTTTACGGCTCTTCATGATGCGCACAATCGAGTCATCAATGGCATACAGTCTGTCTTTGTCAACATCTTCAATTACTTTCTTCTTCTCATCCACTGGAGGGAGAGGAATCTGCACATCAAACCAAGCAATAGATTAAACATCCCTAGCAAAAATCAGTAAATTGAAATGGCAAACTGGAACAAGGCATTCAGAAAATAACTCAGTACCTTGATCCTCCTCATTTTGTCAGTAAACTTTGAGTTGAACTCAAAGTAATCAGTAGGAGATATTGTTTTCGTGTTAGGCTCCTCGTTCAGAATCTTGTACTTCGCACATGACAAGGAGTGGAGAAGTCTAACAATGTCATTATCGGTCAAGTTTAATTCGGCCATGATGTCTGAGTAACTCAATCTATCTGAGGAATTGAAAAGCAACAGGGCTGAGGCCTGTCCCACAAGAAGAACAATTAACCCTCTATATTAGCAAGAAATAAAACCATTCGAACGTGGCACTCACATTTACATAAAAGCATTTGCATGATAGAAATAAAACTTTGTGAACATATCACCTGATAAGTGGTCACAATCAGTTCCATAGTTTTGGGTTCAAATTTTCCACTGATATTACAAGTACCCAAAGAGTATATCCATGTAAGTTTCCTGTGCTTTGTTTTTGTTTGATAGAATTCCTGGAAAACTTTGACACACTTGACCTAAAGCAATAGCAGTAAAGAGAAGGAAGTTAGTGACTTCCACAATAATTAACATTGCAAATGTGTATTATATCAACAAAAGAATTCCAAATTACCAACTCTGGTGGAAGGTTGAGGTCAAAAGACTTGTAACTTGGCCAAAAGCCAGTAGTCAGAACAGTAACAGTCAAGTCAATCCCTGGATTTGCATGTGAAATATTACTCAGATACTCCTCAAAGCTGGTCTGGTTTTCCCTGGTCAATGTTAAGTCGGTAACCTAAAAGAAGGAAAGAAAAAAAAAAAAAAAAAAATCAACTGAATAAGTCTCCACTAGATTACTATTTTGGATATTGAATAGTGATAATATATTGGGATCCATCAGTATAAAAAAATGTACTTCATTCACATTTAAAATTTAGTTCCTGAACAATTTTAAGGTAACTAACCATCCTCTCCATCTTTGAGGTGAACTGATCACCACATTTCCGCTTAATCTTCGTCAAAATACTCCTCTCATGGTCATCATTTGCACTCTTGTCAAAAAGAAGCTGTCGGGCAAGCTTCTTCCTGCCATAAATTATGCAACATAAATTAATCATTTACAACTTCTTGTTCTTAAAGTAAGCATAAAGCAATAATCAATGCAATTTCAATTTTAAAAAGAATTGATTGAAGACAACAATTATTTGAAAATATGACTATTTACCTGTAGAATTCGGCAAACAAGTCCTTATTGCTGATATAGTCAAGCAACTTTACTACCTGCAGGTTGATTGGAAAATTATGTTCTAAAATGTTCTCTATTAGAAGCTAAATAGCTCATCAGGACTGAAGGAGACCTTTTCAAGTGTTTCTTCAATGTCTTCATCACTCAGTTTCCAACTACTGCCTCTTTTAAGAATGTTATCACAACAGGTAGCAAGCAATTCTGCACTTGAGCTTCCAGCAACCCCCTTGTTGAAGACCTCAAAAGCCTCCTTGAGCGCCTAAAATGAAACGCAGAATATTTAGATGTAGAGGAACATGTGTGTGATCATGAAAACCCTGAAGGCATTTTCTAACACAAACCTTATGAAAAGTGTGATAATCATTCACGTATGCTTGGTATTTTTCATGTAGCTCAATCACTTTTCTGACAAAAACCTGAAGAGCACAAAATCTATAACAGTTTCCAATAATTAAACAGTCCAGACAAATTCTACAAGTACAATCTTCATACAATTACCTGTTCCTGCAAACTGATCATGTCCTTTTTCTCCGCCTGTTAAAATAATATAAGAAAAAACAATAGTGAGAATTATGAGCACAAGAACTGTTCAAATACTGGCACATATAAAAAGATCAAATAAAAAAGAAAAAAGATCAGTACACAATGGTCAAGATACAATGGTCTGGAATAAGTCACTGAACCTAACATTCTAATGACCATTTTCGTTGCATTAGTCTATACTAGGTCACTAATGCTAATATTATATATCACTAACCTTAAGATGATATGTGATGTGAAGGTATTCAAAATGTGACTCAAATTGTAAGCCTATTGAAACTTGCCTTATAGATTGCAGGTGAACATACAAAGTTTGATTTTCTATTGGATTAAAAAAATTGAAGGATTTTTCACTTAGCGTCCGTTTGGTATGATTAATTTTGCCAACTTATTTTACTCTTCAGCTTATTTTTGCTACTATTCATAGGTCTCACTGCACTTTTTGATAATATTCATGGGTCCCATTATACTATTTCAACTAACTTTTACTTTTATTTACAGTACTTTCAGCAAAAAGTTTTTAGTTTCAGCAAAATAAGCAGATCCCAAACAGATCCTTATTCTCAAAAAAAAAAAAAAAAAAAAATGTAGGATGAAAAATTCAGTAATAATTGGCTGAAGCATCTTTTCATTTATCAATCCAATCGAGTTTTTATTTAATCATTACATTTTCTTAAATGATTAGCATCGGGTCATTAAAAATGAGTAATTCAGAACCTAGAAATAATTTTAATTTTGAAAGATCCTACGCATAAGCCAATTCACCCAGGCTGGCTATGGTGACCATACACTTTTTGGACTCATACTTATAACGGCTGTATTCATAATGAACTTATAATGACTGTATAAATTAAAATTAATCTGTTTGCATGTAATTATTTTTTTATATAACATTTTCTGGGTTTTCATGCCTCACTCTTTTGATTCCATTATTCCACTTTGTTGTAACAAGTGATCTTTCCACGCTTATGTTTATACTGTTCTAAGTTTTGTTTTATATTTCAATATATTTCTATCACATCTCTGAAACATATTCAAATTGGCTAACTAGAACTCACCCTCAAAACCAATCTTCAAAACAAGGAACAAAGTAGAATGTAGCTTATGGCCTCAGGCTACTGAAATTTCTGCCAGAGATCCCATTGGATACTTCAGACATTCTAAAAGTTTACTCAGCAATAGGGAAACAATTAATTGCCACATAGATGACACATATTCACACACAAAACACAAAATTCAAGTAAACCAAATGTATCTAATCTTACATTTTGTACAGGGAAATGTAACATGTCTGAAATAATTCGAAGTGTTACATGTTGTCACCAAGATTTTAGAATGGCTCCGTGACTATAAGAACAATAAAACACTTATGTGAGGAAGAAGTATGGATGCCACCTCAAGGGTATGAAAAGAAAGTATTTGCTTATTCGATTCCTACTGTGGTAAAGCATTGAAGAGAAATCAAGGCACAGAGCTTCTTGTTGCTTGCTGCATCTTCTGCTTGCTTGACCAAGGCTGTTACTTCAGCAGTGACATGCTGCATTACAGAACAGTGGAAAAAACAGCTTTAATGAGAAAGAAGGAAGTTGTGCCATGCATAAGATCCCTTTTAAATTGAAGACAAATGGAAAAAGCATAAGCTGGAGGCTACTAACCTGCTTAAATAAGCTGGAAACAGGTTCTATGCCTCGAGGTATTTTAAAAAGAAGCCTGAAACTTTCTTTATTTTTTGATAAATAAAAAAGAAGCCCGGACATTCTTGACAAATCTTCCACCTTAGACATCATTAAACACAAAAAAAAGAAGAAGATAAGAAAGCAGCAATAATTGGCCAATTTTTAAATAATCTCAGCAAAACTATTTCAAAAATAATTTAATCTCAAGTACCTTGTCATCCCTAACCAATGCATGGCATTGAGAGTTATCTTTTTCAAGCAGTTGGGTCACATATACAGACAAAAACTCATGTTGAATTTTCTACAAGGAATAAAAAAGAAGTCATATAACAAAGCAACAGCCAGATTTACAGATTTAGTAGTAAAACATTGAAAGGCATTGCAAGAATCAATGAGCATCACTAAAAAATTTTAATCTTTCATCAACCTAATAAAACATCATTCACAGGACTACTACACCAGAAAAGCTAGAGTATTTTTTTTAACAAAATATAAAAAGTACAAAACTCCAGTAGCTTTGCCTCAGTACTAGAATGCAGGTAAAGAGAAACCCCATCTTTCTCTCGTCTTAAACACTTCTCAGCCTGGAATTCCCAACACACATTAGGAATAATTCTACATTTATAAGAAATCACTTTTTATCAAACAACAAGGGCATATAAAGTTTACTTTCAGCATATAATCTGGACAAGAATCTTCTAGAATCCAGCTGGAAGCTTTCTGTGAATAGTAAGCAACAGTATCTTTAAGAAACGCAGCCTCAAAATCATTTTCATACTGATCCATTTTCCCCATTCCAATTGCAACAAATATATCTAAAACATTCCTCAGTAAAGCTCAATCAACCTGCTCTCCTTCACGTTCTTTATCAATCTGATTGAAAAGAATTGTTTTAAGTAGACTTATTTCGGGCCTATACAAGTGCAGTATATAAAGCAGGCAAAAGTACAAACATACAAGAGAAATTACAAAATCCCTAACTTTTCCATTGAACTCCTGGTATACCTGAAATCAGAATTAAAATTTTTTTGATAGGTAAATAATACTTCATTCCAAAAACAATGAAAAGGTACAATGAAAAAGCCAAAGCACACAGGCAGCGTGCTTAGAAACAAAACAAAAAACTAGGATGCATGAAAAGCACAGCTATCTAACAAATCTGGTAATTTTGTATCACAATTTATATTTCATTTGGAGGAAAATGAACATAAAATTGGATGCAAGACTGTTAAGTCTTAATTTGGAATGTGAACTAATCCATTATCAAGAGGCAATAAAAATAAGAATGGCCTATACAACATTAATCAAGATGGAGCCATCACATAGGGGTTCAGACATGACATACCAGATCATGGAAGCAAATAAGTCCAACTTCATTAAGGCGCGGAAGGTTCCTCCGAGCAATAAAATATCGATCAAGATAACTGAAGAATTGAGAAAGCCATCTCCCCAGAACTTTGTAGATTGCCCACCTTTTCACAAGCTCTCTCAACATAAATTCATCATTCTTCTCTTTTAAAGATGGTAATACCTGTACAGAAGAAGAAACCGTTAGAAGTTGATTGCAAGAGAACTATAAATAAATTTTTATTTATTGGTAAGTTACACACCCAATGGGATTTGAACTCACAAACTTACCCTCAATCCCATTATTATTGGAGAAGGAAGTGCCACAAGAGAATTATAAATACACACACACACACACACGTATATATATATTTATAAATACACATGCACACAAACAATAAATTAGAGCTAAGATCCATGACATTGCTTTAGCTAGAAGTGAGATACTGATCCAGCAAATGCCCTTATCTTGTTAATTACTTTCCAGACAGTTTTCCTCACTCCTAATAGATGACTAAAGTCTAAACAATAACCGGTAATACTTCTTTTCCAAAGAAAAGAATAAGAATGCTTTCTTCATCTTTTAACATAATCACAAACCATTGAGAACTTGAAAGGCAGAAAGCTTCTGAGAATGGTATAACAAGCAGTAACAATATTAAATTACAGTGGATGTGTAATATTACCTTTTAATGTTTCCTTAATCTCATTTTTGCATGCAAAAAATGGGCAACAAAGCATGAACTTAAAATCTAATCAACATGCAGCAGAGGCCATCAAATGATTGACAAGTAAATGTGAAACCTATTGAAAATTAACAAAATTGTTCTCCAATCCGAGAATGAGGTAACTCAAAGAAATATAACAGCCACTTCAGAGATGGGAAGGATGCTCAATTGTCTTGACAGAGAGGCCAAATGTAGGGATCTTGGATCTGTGAGGGTAAATATAACAACTTAAGAAGTCTCATTTTGATGGCTCGATCTGTTGGTAGTGACCAGGTGATAATATTTACTCTGATAATAGTGTTACTATCATATGTAATTATTTTATCAAATCTCTCCTTAACATTTAAGCTTTCCATCACACCACATCAAGCAACACTCTGACTAACCTCCCTTTCAAATGGAATTCTTTTTTTGTAATAATTTAGGTGTCATGTGTCACAACAATCCAATGCTTGCCATTAAAGTGCCTTTACTCAATCACTGACCCATTGGCTCATATAGCGCATACGGATTTTAGGTTTTTGAGAGTTGAATGCTAACACCCTAAAGAAATGCTTCCCGTATTATAAACAAAAAAAGTGTTTCTAAGTAAAAGAAATAACTGCCAATTCTGCTGACAGTGAAATAGAGGTTTAGCCTGATATGTTTAACTCTTTAATAAAGCAAAGGTTAATAATAATAAAAAAAGAACTCCTCACTAACTATGGTATCAAGAGACCTCAGTTTAATTCTTCATGTTCAAAGTAATATATCCAGTAATAGCATACTAAACATCTCTAAGCAGAGATCTGTCAATACCTCACTATGTAATAACCTTCCCTTGTGGGCTAGCAAGATTTCAATTAGAGCAATAAACCATTGTCTTCGCAACCCACAACTGAACCAACCCAAAAACATAAATAAAACCTAGTAAGGATAACTCCAATTCTCCAATGTCACACAAGAATAAGACTCAACTAAAAATATTTGTTGCCTTCCAAAGATGAAAGGAAGCCTGATGTGTTCCCTGATTTTATACAACTCACACTGCATTTCCTGTTCTGTAATTATTCAATCCTATACCTAACAGCATGATATTCTACGGCAAGAAGTTTTGTCACACACATTTCTTCAAGCCACTTCAAAAAAAATTCGCAAGAAAACATGTAATATTCCTCACCGTTGAAGTTATCTACTCTTCAAATGTTTCCCGGTACTTATAGTAGATCTGTTGGGAATAATCATGAAGAGGCCTCTGTGTACACATGTTATAGATGGTTCTGTGCATATAACATTAAGCAAAACAGACAATATCACAATCATTTCCATCAAACTCTAAAACTTTAAAACACACACAATTCATAAAAAATAATAATAATTATAAAACAAAGCAAATAAAGCAAAATGGCAAAGAAATCAATACGTGAAGAGCATCATGTAGTCCTCGCTGCTGAACTGCTGCTCGGGCAACCCTTCTAGAATGTTCTTCAGCTTTGTGATCGCCTTCTGCATAAGCTCCCATCGTTGTTCGAAGCCTATGATCTCTCGCTCACCCATTGGCATACTGATATAGCCATAATTCCTTAACCCCCAAAACCAAAACCTGCAAAGCAAAACACCCAATATCAAGCTTTCACTCACATCCCATTATTTCAATTACAAAATTTCACACAAAACTTCTTGAACAAGAAAGAAACCCCCAAATTGAATTTCCCAGATGCATAAAATGAAAACTAACTAAAATTTCCTCCATCCTCAGCCCAAAAACCCTAATGCTCTCTGTTTTCTCAGCTGAGGAAGAGGAAACATTAAAGTACAACTGAAAGAGAGAGCTCAAAATAAAAATTGGGATAATCTCTGTTAGAAAAAAAAAAAAAAAAAAAAACCTTTCAATACAAAAACATTGCATAAAACGAATCAAAATGTTAATTTTTGAAAAAAAAAAAATGGATGAAGATGTCAGAGGAATTTCAAACATTTTTTTTTTCTTTCTTCCTCTCTGAAAGGGTCGTGTTCTCTCTCTCAAAGAACACATAAAGCTGTTATATGAGAAACCCATCAAAAGAAAGTAACAAGAATCAAGAATGCAACAAGAAAAATGCACAAGAATTCAACCAAAAGTTCAGTGCAAGTTGGTAACTTTGTAGAACCCAAATAAAGAAAAAAAATAGTTTTTTTTTGGCTATTCTTTCTAGGGGAATTCTTTCTTTGTTTGATTCCCCTAGAAAGAAAGACTTTCTTTGCTTGAAATGGCAAAGACTAGGATAAAGAAAAGAGTACATTGACTACTGTGTGTTGCTTTCTTGATCCTTCTCTTTCTCTTCTCTTCCTCTCTGTGTTTTTGAGAACGAAAGTGAAGGAGATGGTTCCTTCCTTCTTATTCTCTCTCACCCAAAAAAGAGAATTCCTTTTTCTGTTTGTTTTTTTCCCGCGGGAAGACAATGTGAAATTGGGTTTTAACTGCAAGTTTGGAGTTGGAGGAGCCGTTATATATGCTCTCAATTTTTCATTTGGCTCCTTCTTTGTTTTCCTAAATTACAATTTTTGTGAGTTTTAAGTTTGCGCAAAATTCAATCTAGTCCTCTAACTTTATTTTTTCTCAATTTAATTATTTAATTTTTGAAACTTTACTTAATTCAATCCTCTAAATTTTAACTTCATTTGAGTCATCCCTCTCTGTCAAAATTGTGGGGTTAGTGCCTTTGAAAATGACATAATTTTGGTTTTCTTTGAATTTTTAAAATTTTTTAAAAAGGATTTAAACAAAAAAATTAAGCCCAAAACACAAACAAATAAACAAATTCAGCAACAAAAATCAAGCATCTTGCAAATTATTTAGTTGAGGTAAAAATTGAGCAAACCTAGTATCTTAACCCATAACCATAATCGAGCAAATTAACTCAAATCTGTCATAAACCTTCAAATTGGACCCGAATCTTCGTCTTTGTTGTTGTCATGATGGAGCTTAGCAAGCAAGAAGATGCTCTAGAAAAGATCTGGTTGATGCAATACTAAGTGATCCCTAGAGTTTCGACCAAAGGCATCAATTTCTTGCAGGATTTTAAGGCTATGATAGAGACCCTAAGGCTTTTGGTAAGTTTGTGTTATATTTTGAGTTATGCCTATAATGTTTAATTATAATACATTGTTGAAGGCGGCAATCTCACACTTTCATGACTTAAAAAGACACATGAGGGATGAAAAGTATATGTCAAAATTGGAGGCATGATTGAAGAGGTAATTCCAATCAAGTCATACATATAAATCTCATGATCTGTTTAAAGGAGATTAAGAGTAATTTTAAATCCCATAAAGTATGAAATTAATCCAGATAGCATTTGAATACACAGACTGATTTCAAAAACCATGAGAGAATATGAAACTCATTTTACAGTTGCAAATCCAACTCATGTCCCTCCCAAGCCTTTTAATAAAAGCATAAGCATCTTACGACGTGAGCTCAGTGACTTGGGAATTACATTAAGAAAATAAAATTATTTAAGTACAGACTAATGCACAAAACAAACAGAGCAATAAAGGTTTGCATATGAAGATGGAGTGATGTACCATCCATCTAATAGACAATTAACAGACAAGCATAAACCAAGTCACGAGACTGGACATTTATATATATATATATATATATATATATATATATATATATATATTTAAAAGATAAAGCGTAATATTTATCGTTGTTAAGCTCCAGTTGAGTTACGTCATTGATCATGATTCATGTTACCTTTTTTTTTTTTTCTTCATTTTTTAAACAATATTAATATATAAATAAATAGTGCAACTTTACACATTCTCTAACTCATTAAATCCAACTCACTATGAACAACCTTACACATTCTTTAACTCATGAAATTCAACTCACCATTAATTTGGCCTTCTTCCAATTCTCAACTCTTCATTTCCCCCCCCTTCAATTGCTACTCCTATGATTAACTATGTTATTTTTAACATTATAAATTTCCAGTTGCTTTCTCTACATTCACAAAAGTTGCCAAAGTGGCATTAGATTTGGAATGTCCCTTTAAGGTGTGTTCTTTCCCTTTTTATTTTTTCTTTTCCCCCAACTTCAGTTTTTCCATTGGATTTCTAAAGTTTGTGGATGATATTTTTTTTTGTGGGTTGTTGACAATTTGATCACTTTGGGGCTATGGGTGGTTAGGATTGGTTTGTTGGTTATGAGAAGGGTTTTCAAGAATTAGAAATCTCTACAACAACTTCTTACTTCATATTCATGTTTTACAATTTTTATTTTATATGTGTGTTTTACCCGTTCAATTTGTTTATCTTTGATATTTTAGTTTTCTTACATTTGATATGTGTTTAACTCTATGTAAAAAATAAGAAGAAATGAAAACCAAAGTTTAATGTATTTATCTCCGATAGTTTCGAAACAATAATAGAGCATACGCTATAATTATACTTCAATTACTGCTGTAAGGGCACAAATTTTGCCTTGGGCCCAAATGGGAGACTGGGCCGGCCCAAGTGGCCTTTACAATAGAATTTGTAGAGAATGAGTTTAAAGCCTAGACCCCCTGGTACTTTTGAAGGATGCGGTGTAAGGCCCAAGTCCACTCCTGAGGGATATTTGGCTGAGGGAGTGGCCTAATTCCCTTCTCGGACGTGTGCTGAGGAGCGTCTATGCAGATTAACGTTCCGTTCTTCTGGGGAGAGAGAGAGAACCTTCTTCTTCCTCTTTTCCAAAAAGTCCCCCCTCTCCTGTGGCATCCCCTCTTCTATTTATACTCCCCTTCTCTGGTTGCCACCCGTCTTGTCCCTGAAAACGCTCCCCAAGACTATAAAGTTGACCTCCGTCCCTTCAGAAGTCATCTCCTCATTAATGCGGCCAGGCGGTTAGGTGGAAGCCTTTAATGCGGAGGCAGTAACCTTTTGCAGGGCACGTCCCGCTTGTTCCCCTTCCTCGACGTCCTATTGAATCTCGTTCCTCAGCTCTAGCCCTTGCCGTTAGAGGTCATGTCCTCCTCGGACACGGCCACGTACGCAGTGATCTCCCCGATGAGCCCATGGCCTTTGGGTCTTTAATGACCTCCTCCCTTTTCGTGGCTTCTTGGGCCGAACAGTGTCCTCGGGCCAGACCTAAGGCCCACGCAGCCATCGGACGTCTTTGGCCCCCACAATAGCCCCTCAAAAATTTATTTGACCTCGATCCGAGAGGGGAAATGAGTTTTTGACTCACAAGCGTTTCTTCCACGTGCCCCTTTAAATGCAGCGCGTGCAGAATTTCTCCCGCGCCCTCCCAGACAGCTTACGACGCCTCGTAACACACAGCACCCGCATTTACTGCGCTGAGTAACTCCCTGTCGCCCACGTTGGACGGTGAGATGCGGATCGTGCGGCTGTGATTCTTTCTGAAAGTTTGTGCGGGTCAGGCCTCATAAATGCTTGCTTCTCCAAGATCCCCAAGCGCTTGGGAAGTCGCGTATCCACCTTTTCGCTCCCAAGAAAATAATCGCGCTCCTGGAAACGAACACTTTCATTTCGTCTACTGAAGCATTCTCAAAGTTGTGTCCTTCTCTCTTCGTAAGTTCTAGTCATCTTAGCCTTTTTCTCCTCGGCTGTCAAATTTCCCTTTCACCTTCTAGGTTCACTCCTTAGTCTGGGACATTATGGGTAGATTTAAGTGTCTGGTCGACTCCGAATCCGGTATGGAAGGATTCCGAGCCAAGTTCCACATCCCCCTGGAAGTGGAACTTAAATATTGCCCCCCTGAGGCGGTGGCTGACTCCAGGGGGAACGGGCAGGTGGTCATTCCCATCATCGCCTTCCTGGAGGGCGGCATGACCCTCCCCATGGGTCCTGTCACCAGGGAATACATTCGCAATTACCAGCTGTGCCTCGATCAATGCACGCCCAATATGTTTAGGGTCCTAGGGAGTGTAGACGCTCTAAATGAGCAGATGGGTTTGAACCTCACGTGGCGGGACGTGGTCTATATGTATGAGTGCCACCCACTCACGTCCAAAGGGTACTACCTAAAGTCCCGGTCGAGCGTCGTGAGGCTCATATCGTGTCTCCCTAAGTCCAATAAAGGGATGAAGGATGACTACGTCGTCGCATCCGGGAGATGGTACGACGTGATCCATTGCCCCGTTCAAGAGGGGAAACCAGGTGTGATTGTCTTAGGTTTTGGGCTTTCGTTTACGTTTTAATTCTTTTGCCTTCACTTTTGGGAATTTGTCGCCCGTCGTCCTTACTGCCTATCTTTGTTGCCGAACTTGATTGTAACTCTTCTTTTGGATGTCTTTTTCGCAGATAAGCAGCACATTTCCCCCAGCCTCTCCGACGTCAACGTCCGAGACTTAAATAGGGTGCTGAGGTCCGAGGTGTTTGTGCACGAGGACTTACAAGTGAGGGCCGCCCATCTGATCTTGGGGTACGAGCCGCTGTCCACCGCTTTCGGGGAGGTTGAGGACGCAATCCTCGCCTGCGACAAAAGGCGGAGACGAATAGACGTCACCAAGCCCGGCTTTCTCGCCCCACGCGACATCCCCGACGACCCCGCGGTGATTCTGTACGCTCCGCCCGTGCGCGCAGTTCTGGTCTCGGTTTGACCGCCGAAAATTTCTGCCGAGGAGGATGTCGGCGTCGTTGAGGTCTCTGACGATGAGGCCACCCAGTGCTTGGGCATCAAAGGCTTGATAGTCTCCAAGGTCGACAGTAGTACCGAGGAGGACGACATGAATAGTCTGCAATCCCTCATGGGCGCTCGAGGTGCCTAGGTGGCTAAGAAGGGTGCCACTGGGTCTCATCTCCCACCCCAGCTTCCCCCTCCCCCTCCTCCGCCCGCCGACCCCAAGCTTCCCCCCGTCGACGCTAAGAAGAAGAGGAAGAAGGAAGAAGACGAGGCCGAGGAGCCTCGCCAGAAGAAGCTTAAGCAGCAGCAACATCAACAACACCAACAGCAGCAGAAGGCCGCCAAGGTCAGGCCGCGCGCCCACTCGGTGGAGAGCGGGGAAAGCCATCCACTGGCTGAGGTGCGCCGAGCCCCAGGGTCTTGGTTCCCGGCGCTGGAGCTGGACGGGAGTCCCATTCCCGAACGCGCCAGCATAAGGGAGTATCAAAAGGGGCACTCCCTATATCTGGCCGAGGCCTTGGAAAAGCCTCTGCTCCTCCCCAAGGATATGGAGGCCCTCGAGCAGATGCAGCAGCCGCAGTTGTTCCTCTCTCTGAAGAGGGACTTAGGGCTGGTATGCTTCGTCTCACCATGGTTTGCTTATGCCAGTCCTAAACTCGTGCACTCTCTTACTTACACTTTTCGCGTGCATGCAGGCCATCCAGGAGGTCGCTGTGGCTGAGCGGTGGGTGGAGGACGCCAGGAAGAAGGCCTCCTATGAGCTGAATGTCTGAGTGGAGACAGAGAAGGCTCTCTGCCGCGTCGAGGCAGAGAACGTTAAGCTTGGGCAGAAGCTGAAGGCGGAGGAGCAGGCCAAAAGAAGCGCCGAGGCCGGCCTCCAGAATGCCACAGCTCAGGCTGAGAGCCAGAGGAAGGAGCTCCTCGGCTGCAAAGAGGAGCTCGCCGTGGCAAAAGGGGAGAACGCTGTGCTAAAGGAAGAGTTGGCGAGGGCTAAGAAGGAGGCCCAGGCCGCTAAGGTGGCCGCAGACGCTACTTCGGCCGCCTTCTTCCAGAGAGGGGTTGAGGAGACCGAGACCCGCCTTGTTGAAGAACTGGCAGACCTGTGCAGGGAATACTGCCGCCAGGTCTGGTCCGAAGCCCTCAACACGGCGGGTGCTCCTTCAACGTCCGAATGGAGGAAGGCCGAGAACGTATGGTATCCACCCGATATCCGCGAGTTCGAGGCTCCCCCTCCTGCGGCAACCTCAACTCCCCTCGTGGCCCCTGTTCTTCCTCCAGTCCCCTCGGATCCAGGCCAGGAAGCCCCTGTTGAGACAGAGCCCGAAGATGCGCCCCAGCCGGAGGCCCAAGGAGCAAAGGATCTTCCCCAAATGGCTGGAGCTTGAGCTGCTGGTCTCTATTTTTGTTCTTTTATTTTTGTCTAGAGGACCTTTTCTCAACAGTTTGTCTGTAACTATTTTATTAATGATCATGAGCTATGTTTGTCTGTGATTGAACTATTTTTCTGCGAGTAGTTACTCCGTAAAAGTTTGGGATATGTTTCCTTTGTTTGCGCAAGAGGTTTTTCATAGGCTTTCGTTAACACTTAGATAATACTTTAGATAAAAAATGCTAACGAATTAGGGGCCCATGTGCTTAGCGTGATGCTAGTGCTCAAGTAAAAGAAATTGACATCAACACTTGGTGAATAAGATTGATATTAACATTCAACGAAAAAGGAACAGTGTTAGACTTTCCCACGGCAGTGTTAAAAATAATTGAAGCGTGTTAAGTTTTCCCCAGGCAGGAGGTCCGAGGACCTGGCATAACCAAGGTCGACATTGGAACTTGATAAAAGTAATCGAATCGTGTTAAATTTTTCCCAAGGCAGAAGGTCCGAAGACTTGGCATAGCTAAGGTTGATATTGACACTTAATTTAAATAGTAAATTGTACGTGTCAAAATTTTCCTAAGGCAGAAGGTCTGAGGACCTGGCTTAGCCTTAGTTGACATTTAACACATTAAATGAGATAAATTGTATGTCAAATTTTCCCAAGGCAGAAGGTCCGAGGACCTGGCTTAGCCGAGGTTGACATTAACACTTAATTTAAGCAATAAATTGTACGTGTTAAAATTTTCCTAAGGCAGAAGGTCTGAGGACCTGGCTTAGCCCCAGTTAACATTTAACACATTAAATGAGATAAATTGTATGTTAAATTTTCCCAAGGCAGAAGGTCTGAGGACTTGGCTTAGCCGAGGTTGACATTAACACTTAATTTAAGCAATAAATTGTGCGTGTTAAAATTTTCCTAAGGCAGAAGGTCTGAGGACCTGGCTTAGCCCCAGTTGACATTTAACACATTAAATGAGATAAATTGTATGTTAAATTTTCCTAAGGCAGAAGGTCCGAGGACCTGGCTTAGCCGAGGTTGACATTAACACTTAATTTAAGCAATAAATTGTGCGAGTTAAAATTTTCCTAAGGCAGAAGGTCTGAGGACCTGGCTTAGCCCCAGTTAACATTTAACACATTAAATGAGATAAATTGTATGTTAAATTTTCCCAAGGCAGAAGGTCCGAGGACCTGGCTTAGCCGAGGTTGACATTAACACTTAATTTAAGCAATAAATTGTGCGTGTTAAAATTTTCCTAAGGCAGAAGGTCTGAGGACCTGGCTTAACCCCAGTTGACATTTAACACATTAAATGAGATAAATTGTATGTTAAATTTTCCCAAGGCAGAAGGTCCGAGGACTTGGCTCAGCCCTAGTTGACATTTAACACATTAAATGAGATAAATTGTGCCGACAGAGATTATAGTATTTGACAGTTGGCGCGAGACGATGATATCTGAAAACATGGCGGACACGCCTTTCATCAGTAGTAATACCTTCAAAGGTTATTTACATTAAAAGGTCGTTTTACAAGTTTGTCATCCAGGTCGGCTAGATAGTATGCCCCCACACCGGCTACAGAGGTTATTCGGTAGGGTCCCTCCCAATTCGGCCCCAACTTCCCCCACGACGGGTCCTTTGCTGTCCCCACGACCTTTTTCAGGACAAGGTCTCCGAGAGCGAGAGGTCTAGACCGTACGTGAGATTCGTATTTATCGTTTGAGCTTCTGTTGATAGCAAGCTAGCCGGACCATGGCATTTTCTCTCCTTTCTTCCACCAGGTCCAACTCCTTGAGTAGCATGCTATCGTTGGCGTCTGAGGCGAATGACTGCGCCCTCATCGTCGGGAACCCCATCTCTACAGGTATTACGGCCTCGGCGCCGTAAGTCATCGCGAAGGGAGTCTCTCCTGTGGATCTACGTGGCATGGTTCAGTAAGTCCACAACACATGAGGTACTTCATCCACCCATCTGCCCTTCGCATCATCTAATCTTTTCTTGAGTCCGTTGACTATCGACTTGTTGGTCGCCTCAGCCTGGCCGTTCCCCTGCGGGTAGGCCGGAGTGGAGTACTTGTTCGTGATGCCGAGGTCCCCACAGTACTTTCTGAAGGCCTTGCTGTCAAACTGCGATCCATTGTCCGAGATTAGAGTGCGCGGGATCCCGAACCTGGTAACGATGTTCTTTCAAACAAATCTTTTCGCATCCACGTCCCGAATATTCTAGAGGGGTTCGGCTTCTACCCACTTAGTGAAGTAGTCTGTTCCGACAAGCAGCCATCGCTTGTTGCCTGCCGCTCTTGGAAACAGTCCCACTATGTCCAAGCCCCACTGTGCGAACGGCCATGGGCTGACCAATGGATTAAGAACACCACCAGGTTGGTGGATGTTGGGAGCATACCTCTGACATTGGTCATACTTCCTCGCGTACTCTTGCGCCTCTTTCTGCATGTTCGGCCACTAGTACCCCTGCGTGAGGGCCCTGTGGGCCAATGACCTTCCGCCCGTGTGACTACCGCAAATTCCCTCGTGTAGTTCTTCTAAGAGCTGCTCCGTCTCTTCCGGATGTACATATAACAGGTAGGGCCCCGAGAAGGAGCGTTTATAAAGCTTTTGGTCCTCGGACAGCCAAAAGCGCGGAGCCTTTCGGCGGATCTTGTTGGCTTCAGACTTGTCCTTCGGCAGTATGTCGTGCTTAAGGAAGGACGCAATGAGGTCCATCCAACTACGCCCAACTCTGACTTGCTGGATCCGAGGGGTGTGACTTTCCTGCCCGGTTGGCTTGAGCATGTCCTCAATGAGAATAACCCGAGGGAGCCCCTGGGCCGAGGTGGTAGCGAGAGTGGCGAGCGAATCAGCGTGGGTGTTTCCGTTCCTAGAAACATGTGATAACCCGAAGGACTTGAACTTGGCTTGTAAGTGCTTCGCGCGGGCTAGACAGTTCCGCATCCTCGGCTCCCTAGCCTCCAATTTCCCTTCCATCTGGCCGACCACCAGCTGTGAGTCCGAGAATAATAGCACCGCTTTTGCCCCCACTTTTTGTGCCATGTCCATTCCTGCCAGGAGAGCCTCGTACTCGGCTTCGTTGTTGGTGGCCGAGAACGCTATCCTCAAGGACTTTTCCATGATGATCCCCTCAGGGGACGTCAACACTATTCCCACACCTGAACCCCTTTGGTTCACCGCCCCGTCCACGTAGAGCTTCCACACCGGGGGCGTTTCGTTCGAGATTGCACCGACTGGCTTTCCGCCGGCGCCCCATCCCCCCCAGTTTTCTTCCGGGGAAGGCTCGGTGAACTCCGCCACCAGGTCGGCCAGGACTTGCCCCTTTATAGATGTACGAGGTAAATACTTGATGTCGAAGGCCCCCAAGAAGGTTCCCCATTTGGCGACTCTACTAGAGTAGTCGGCGCTCCGCAGCACGGACTGGAGTAGGAGTTGGGTTAATAAGACGACCATATGAGATTGGAAGTAATGTGGGAGCCGGCGCGTCGCGTGCACTATGGCCAGGATCGCCTTTTCCAATGGCAAGTACCGGATCTCAGCCTTCTGCAGAGACTTGCTAATGTAGTAGACCGGCCGTTGTATGCCGTCGTCATCCCGTATCAGAACCAGGCTGACCGCGTGGGCAGCCACGGCTAGGTACGCAAACAGTACCTCGTCTGGGTCGGAACGAGACATAATGGGTGGTCGAGAAAGGTATTCCTTCAGCTGCTGGAACGCCGTGGAGCACTCCTCGGTCCATTCGAATCCCTTCCATTTGTTCAGCAGCTGAAAGAACGGCCGGCATCTGTCCGCCGATTTAGAGATGAACCTGTTGAGGGCAGCTGTCATTCCGGCCAACTTCTGGACCTCCTTCGGGTTCCGAGGTGGTTGCAGGTTACAGATCGCGGAGATTTGTTCGGGGTTGGCCTCGATACCCCTGTGAGTAAGCATGTAGCCCAGGAATTTACCCGATCCCACGCCGAAGGAACATTTGGAGGCGTTCAGTCGTAACTTATGTTCCCGCAGAGTCCGGAACGTGCTATCAAGGTCAGCCACATGGTCCGATACGGCCCTGCTCTTCACAACCATGTCGTCCACGTATACCTCGACAGTTTTCCCCAACTGAGCCTCGAACATCCGGGTCATCATCCTTTGATAGGTGGCCCTTGCGTTTTTAAGACCAAAGGGCATCACCTTGTAATGGTAGTTGCCGGTGGGGGTCACGAAGGCGGTCTTCTCTTGGTCTTCTAAGGCCAGAGGTATCTGGTGGTACCCCTGAAAGGCGTCCAGGAAACTCATGCGAGGGTGGCCGACCGTCGCATCTACAAGTTAATCTATGCGTGGCATCGGGAATGGGTCCTTGGGACAGGCCTTGTTGAGGTCTGTGAAGTCCACACACACTCTCCATTTCCCGTTCTTCTTCTTCACCATGACTGTGTGCGCCAACCATTCAGGATAGAACACCTCCTTGATAGCTCCAGCCCTCTTGAGTTTGATGACCTCCTCCTTTACGGCCTCAGAATGTTCTGCAGAAGAGCGCCGAGGAGGTTATTTCTTTGGCACTACTACTGGGTTAACGTTCAGGTGGTGGCAGATGAAGTTTGGGTCGATCCCAGGCATCTCATGCTCGTCCCATGCGAACACATCGAGGTTTCTTCTCAAGAGTGCGACCAACTCTTCTCTTTCTTCGGTCGGTAGCCGAGCACCAATCTGGAAGAACCTCTCTGGGTCGTCGTCGACAAGAACTCTGTCCAACCCCTCGCATCCGGGCCCTTCTGCCACTACTCCTCTAGTCGTGGCAGAAGAGGCTAATTGCTACGGGGCCGGAGCAGCGGAAGCCGAGGGCTCGGGTTCTGGTCTGCGCAGAACTGCAGCTGTCAGGCACTGTTTCGCCGCGGACTGACTTCCCAAGATTTCCTCGACTTGGCCGAAAAATGGAAACTTCACCTTGACATGGAGAGTGGAGGAGACAGCCCCTAGGGCGTGCAGCCAAGGCCTCCCCACAATGGCCGTGTAAGGGGAGTAGGCGTCCACCACGATGAAGTCCACCTCCACCACTGCCGGGCCCGATTGTACAGGCAGTCTGATCTGTCCCTTCGGCACCACTGTCCTCCCCTCGAAGCTTATCAAGGGCGAGTCGTAGGCCGAAAGGTCCTCTTCCCTCAGGTTCAGCCCCTTAAACAGGTCAGGGTACATGATGTCCGCGCCACTCCCTTGGTCTACCATTACCCTCTTCACGTCGTATCCTCCGATTCTCAGCGTTATGACTAATGCGTCATCGTGGGGTTGGATGGTCCCTTCCTTGTCCTCATCCGAGAAGGCCATAGTGGGCGGCCCATTGCCCTTAATCCTCTTTGGCTTGGAGGCAGAGTCCTCGGCGGAGGTCCGAGCTACGGACATTACCCTGGAAGGGCGTGAACCGGTCCTCCCAGGGGCGGCCAGGATGGTATTGATGGTTCCCAGCGGGGGCCTAGGGGCGTGATGGACTTGGTGCGCTGTCCCAGTTTGTTCTAGCTGCCCCTCTCGCTGGTGCACGAACTGTCTCAACTTTCCCTCCTTGGCCAGCTGTTCTAGATAGAACCGTAGGCTCTTGCAGTTCTCGGTCGTATGGCCGTGTTCTTGATGGTATTGGCAGTGGAGGTTTTGGTTACGCTTTGTGGGATCGCCTATCATCTTGTTGGGCCACCGGAAATAGGGCTCGTGGCAGATTTTCTCAAATACCCGTTGTATTGGTTCGCGAAATGCGATGCCGAGTACTTGCGCTAGTGCCCGACGAGGTTGCCCTACAAACTCTCTCCTCGGCCTACTGTTGCTGTATCCGTCCGACCTGAAATCCCTCCTTTCTTGAGGGATAACCTTCGCCCTAGCCTTCACCTGTAATTGGTCCTCCTCCACTCGCGTGTACTCGTCAATGCGGTCCATGAGCCAACGCACGCTCTTGACCGGCCTTCTTGTCAGTGACTTCCTCAGGTCATGCTCGTTTGGAAGGCCGACCTTGAAGGTGCTTATGGCCACCTCGTCGAAGTCCCCATCGATATCGTTGTACATCTCCCAATACCTGTCTGTATATGCCCTAAGGGTTTCTCCCTCTCTCATGGCCATGGACAACAGCGAATCTAGGGGGCGAGGGACCCTGCTGCATGTGATGAACCGTGCACCAAATGCCCTGGTGAGCTCCGTGAAGGAATCGACGGAGCTCGCCTTGAGGCCGTTGAACTACCTCATCACGACGGGTCCCAAGCTGGAAGGGAAGACCTTGCACATCAAGGTCTCATTCTTCGAGTGCACCGCCATCCTCTGGCTGAAATGGCTCACATGTTCTACTGGATCCGTCCTTCCGTTGTAAATTGTGAAGGTTGGCTGGGTGAACCTTCTTGGGAGCTTTCCCTTTTCGATCCTCCGGGTGAAGGGTGACTTGGAAATCTGGTGGAGCGCCTTGCTCAGTGCGTTGTTGGCCATGCCTCTGGAGGACGTCCTCTTGTCCTTAGGTAGGCGACGGTGCTCGTCCTCCTGGGAAGAGGATTCGCCAAATGGAGTTCTTGACCTAGAGCTATCGGAGCCACTACTGACACCCGCTGAAGACTGGTCTGAAGGGGAAGGCGTGCGCCTTCGTTTTTCCCGGCGCAGCTTCCTTCTCAGATGATCAACCTTTCTTTGCAGGGTCTCAACACTTTTCTCGCGGGAGGCTCTACTACCGCCGCGCGCATGGCTCCTCCCGCGCGTATATTCCGTATGGACACTGGCTTCGCGCTCTCTTTCTAACCGCACAAGATGGTCCTCGCGTTGGGACCCCCTGGACTTCGCATGACGTGAACCTGAACCTTCCATGGCACTTCCAGTCCCTTTGATCAAGGCTTCCCACAGACGGCGCCAATTGTAAGGGCACAAATTTTGCCTTGGGCCCAAATGGGAGACTGGGCCGGCCCAAGTGGCCTTTACAATAGAATTTGTAGAGAATGGGTTCAAAGCCTAGACCCCCTGGTACTTTTGAAGGATGCGGTGTAAGGCCCAAGTCCACTTCTGAGGGATATTTGGCTGAGGGAGTGGCCTAATTCCCTTCTCGGACGTGTGCCGAGGAGCATCTATGCAGATTAACGTTCCGTTCTTCTGGGGAGAGAGAGAGAACCTTCTTCTTCCTCTTTTCCAAAAAGTCCCCCCTCTCCTGTGGCATCCCCTCTTCTATTTATACTCTCCTTCTCTGGTTGCCACCCGTCTTGTCCCTGAAACGCTCCCCAAGACTATAAAGTTGACCTCCGTCCCTTCAAAAGTCATCTCCTCATTAATGCGGCCAGGCGGTTAGGTGGAAGCCTTTAATGCGGAGGCAGTAACCTTTTGCAGGGCACGTCCCGCTTGTTCCCCTTCCTTGGCGTCCCATTAAATCTCGTTCCTCAGCTCTAGCCCTTACCGTTAGAGGTCATGTCCTCCTCGGACACGGCCACGTACGCAGTGATCTCCCCGATGAGCCCATGGCCTTTGGGTCTTTAATGACCTCCTCCCTTTTCGTGGCTTCTTGGGCCGAACAGTGTCCTCGGGCCAGACCTAAGGCCCACGCAGCCATCCGGACGTCTTTGCACCCCACAACTGCTTTTATATTTTTTGATTGAATAGTTTTTTTTTTTTTTTTTTTTTTGTGTGGGACCTTTCTCAATTTTTGTTTGGCTTCGACAAATATTATGTTTAGTACACTTTTTCTTATTATGTGCAACACATAATAATTTGATCTTGCAGTCCAATAGACAATAAAAAGTCTATCTCAAAAGTTTTGTTACGAGGAAATAGAAAATCTCAAAACATGATTGGGGGTTTAATTTTTATCTGATTTTGATAATGCTAAATATGGAATTTGGTTCTTGCAGGGTTTAGGATCATTGAACTAGATAATATGTCTAAAAATAGTTCAATTTTTAAAGAGAACAAATTATTTTCAATAATTTTTAGAGAATAAATTATACATTATACCATATTACAAAATAATTATATATTCTCACCCATTGCGTGAGTTTACGACTAGTATATATTTAAAATATGAAGCATAGCATTTATTGTTGCTATACTCATGGTAAGCCACATCATCTACCCATTTCAACATTCTCTCTTGTTTTAAACTCTTTTTTTTTTCTTAATTTCTTAACTTATTGTTATACTTTCTCTAACTTTTTCTTTTCTTTTTTCCTTTGGGTAAATTACAACTTGCACATCTGTGATTTGGCTGAAATTTAAGTTACTTACCTGTGATTTGAAATCCCACGATTCAAGTGTTCCCCTGGCTTCTTTTTTATCTTATTTGATCTTGTATTTTCATGTTTTTTTTTTTTTTGTGTGTGGAGAAAATAGACATAAAACTGGGGTATACATTACATATTTACCCATGTTTTTAATAGAAATAAGTTACATAATTCTAATTAAGCTAACCTAGGTGAGTAAAGTGTCAAATTTCAAATTACAAGCAGACATCTTAAATTTTAGGCAAACCATAAGTAGGTAAGTTGTAATTTGCCCTTTACCTTTTCATTTCCCTACTAATATCTTCTTTAATATCACTTTTCATCTATCTTTTTATCTTCTTTTATTTTTTGCTTTTTTTTTTATTCCCCTCTTCTTACTATAAATTTACAATTCTCTCTCATTCTGTACATAGTTTTTCCACACAAAATGTTACTTCTCTCTCTCAAATTTTTTATTTTTTATTTAATTTTTGGTGCATTTTTTAAAAATATTTTTCTTGCATCTCTACTTTAGGTTGATAAATTTTTGTATTATTTGGAACTCTTCTTTGGGTTAATGCGATTAAGTTTTGTATTTTTAGGTTGTTATATTTTTTATTCTCTTTTATTTTATAGATGTTATCATATTTCATTATAAAGATAGTATATAAAAATATAATGCTATTTTATTACATAAAATGACTGAGATAATTTGGTGTTTATTGCTATATTTTTTCATTTTTTACTTATTTTTTTATTCTCATATTATTTTCTATAAATTTCTTATTATTTTCTCTAACATCCTCTCTTGAAAAATTGGTTATTCTCTTTCTCTTGATTTTTTTTTTTTTTTAATTTTTTCTTTCAACTCTACTTTATAATGATGAATTATTGTGATTATTAAAACTCTATTTTGTGTTTGTACGTTTTGATGTTATATTTTTTAGTTCTCTATAACAAGTACTCTCTCTCTCTCTCTCTCTCTCTCTCTCTCTCTCTCTACAATAAAATTTAGAGAATAAATTATACATATTTAGTATAAGTGTTATATGAGTTTTGATTATCATGATAATATCTTTTAAGAGAATGAATAATTTGAACAATTTATTTAAATAAAAACTATATATATATATATATATATATATTTGCTTAAATGCATAATCAACCTCGTGCAATTCATTTTAAAGTAACAACGTTAAAATAAATGAATAACTTCCCTAAAGATTACATTTGTATATTCATAACCTTATGTTTAGAAAGACTTTTACTTAAATCTATTCGTTTCAAAGTGGACTAAAATACTACGTTAATGTGGCTCACCAAAAACGTAATAACAATAAATACTATACTTAAGATTTTAGATATTACAAGTTTGAGATTTATATTTTTTATAATAAATTTGGATTTGAAATAGGTGCTTTTTACCCAAATATGTTTTTTCCCCATTATGTAAGTGCACATAAATAGATCGAAGTGGACCAAAATAGACTGAAGTGGTGAAAATGGAACAAGGTGGACTGAATGGACATAATAGGACTGAAGGAAACAAGGTGGACCCAATAGACAGAATATGACCAAAGTAAACCGCATAGGACTGAAGGGGACCGAATAGGAGCAAAGTGAACTAAATAAGAAAAAATGGACAGATTAGGACCAAAGTGGACAAAATGGACCAAACAGGACCAAATTGGACTGAAGTGGACAAACTGAACCGAAGTGGCCGTAATAGGACCAATGTTGACGGAATAAGACCGAAGTGGACAGAATGGATCAAATTAAACCAATGTGGACCGAATGGAACTAAAGTGGAAAAAATGGACTGAATAGGATCAGATTGGACCAAATACGACGAAAACGTACAAAATGGACTGAATAGGACTAAAGTGGACCAAATAGAACCAACGTAGACTGGATAGGACTAATGTGTATAAAAGAGGACCAGAGTGGACAGAATAGGACCAATATGGACAGAATTCACCAAAGTGGACTAAATAGAAGTGAAGTGGACAGAATGGTATAAATAGGACCAAATGGACCGTATATGACCAAATTGGACAGAAGATGACAAAATTGACTAAATAGAACCAATTTGGACCGAATAAGACTTTTGAATTTTTATCATTTTTATTACATTTTAGGGCTTATATTTCTAATTTCTAATATTTAATTTCTTTATATTTTTTAACTCAAAACTAAAGAGTTTAGCTCAAATATAATAAAATTTCATACTTTTCAACCCAAAAATTAAGGATAAAAATGAATTTTTGAGCTAAACTTGAAAATGTAACTTACAAAAAGAATCAATTTAAGACCCAATTAGTCTAAAACAGGTTGAAGGGACTGAAAATAACCTAGTGGACCAAATTAGACCGACGTAGACCTAATTCCACATTGGACCAAATGAGACTAAATAGAAATAGTTTAATTTTTAAGGAGAACAAATTATCTTCAACAAATTTTAGAAAACAAGTATACATTATATTATAATACAAAATTATTATTTATTCTCATGCATCGCGTAAGTTTACAACTAGTTATAATAAGTTACAACGCAAAAATACAGCGGGGGATCCAACTAGTGCACTTACCACTTTATGTAATCCATTAAAATTTCTCTAACATGGGCTCAATCTACAGTAATTTTCCATTACTTGGCTTCCAAGGAAAAATGTACAAGAGTTCTCCGCGTACTGCTACTAAGCAATCACCAAAAGAGGCACTCACGTGGTGGCATTTATGTACATGCCTCTGCCCATTTTCTTTCCACCATGAACTTAGACTATTTTCTTTGTTATTTGCAGCAGTAATAGTCACAAATTCATTTGGTTAATTTCAACTAGGCCACCTCATGCCAAGTACCTCAACAAATTAGGCTTATCCTTGTCTCTTTCCAAATAATCTCGTGTGATCAGATCTTCAATTCGCTTCTTTATTGCCTTTAAATCGGGCTGCAAAATCACATTTCAAGCAACAACAGTGAGTTACAGCTGATTGAAAGAAACAGGTCATCATTCATAAATGAAGGTACATAAAAACCTTGAACATGCGACCCAACTGCTCAACACACTCCATGACCAGCTGCTGGTGGTCTAAAACTTTACGGCTCTTCATGATGCGCACAATCGAGGCATCAATGTTATACCGTCTGTCCAAAACAACATCTTCACTTACTTTCTTCTTCTCATCCACAGGAGGGAGAGGAATCTGCACATCAAACCAAGCAATAGATTAATGCAAAAATCAGTAAATTGAAAAGGTAAACTGGGACAAGACATTCAGAAGATAGCTCAGTACCTTGATCCTCCTCCTTTTGTCAGTAAACTTTGAGTTGAACTCAAAGTAATCAGTAGGAGATATTGTTTTCGTATTAGGCACCTTGGTCAGAATCTTGTACTTCGCACATGACAAGGAGTCGAGAATTCTAACAACGTAATCATCGGTCAAGTTTAATTCTGTCATGATGTCTGAGTAACTCAATCTATCTGAGGAATTGAAAAGCAGCAGGGCCGAAGCCTGTCCCACAAAAAGAAGAATTAACCCTCTATATTAGCAAAAAATAAATCCATTTGGAAGTGGCACTCATAACCACATAAAAGCATTCACAGAATAGAAATAAAACTTTGTGAACAGATCACCTGATAAGTGGTCACAATCAGTTCCATAGTTTTGGGTTCAAATTTCCCACTGATAATACAAGTACCCAAAGAGTATATCCACGTAAGTTTTCTGTGCTTTGTTTTTGTTTGATAGAATTCGTGGAAAACTTTGACAGACTTGACCTAAAGCAATAGCAATAGAAGAGAAGGATGTTAGTGACTTCCACAAAATAATTAACATTGCAAATTTATATCATATCAACAAAAGAATTCCAAATTACCAACTCTGGTGGAAGGTGGAGGTCAAAAGACTTGTAACTTGGCCAAAAGCCAGTAGTCAGAACAGTAACAGTCAAGTCAATCCCTGGATTTGCATGTGAATTATTACCAAGATACTCCTCAAAGCTGGTCTGGTTTTCCCTAGCCAATGTTAAGTCCGTAATCTAGAAGAAAAAAAAAAGAAAAAATTAAATAGAAAAAGTCTCCACTAGAGTACTATTTTGGATATTGAATTGTGATGAAATATTGGGATCCATCATTATAAGAAATGTAGTTCATTAACTGTTAAAATTTTAGTCCTTTAAATATTATGAGTGAGCTGACCATTCCCTCCATCTTTGAGGTGAACTGACCACCACATTGATGCTTAAGCTTCATCAAAATACTCCTCTCATGGTCATCATTAGCACTCATGTCAAAAAGAAGCCGTCGAGCAAGCTTCTTCCTGCAAGAAATTATGCAACATAAATGAATCATCTACAACTTCTTGTTTTTAAAGTAAACATAAAGAAATAATCAATGCGGTTTCAAAGTTCAAAAGAACTGATTGAAGACTACCAATATTTGAAAATAGGACTATTTACCTATAAAATTCAGCGAACAGGTCTTTATCGCTGATATAGGCAAGCAAATTTACTACCTGTAGGTTGAATAGAAATTATTAAGTTCTTAGATGTCTGTTAGAAGCTAAATAGAATAACTCATCAGGAGTGGAGGAGACCTTTTCAAGTGTTTCTTCAATGTCTTCATCACTCAGTTTCTCAGTTCCACCTTTCTTAAGAACGTTATCACAAAAAGTGGCAAGTAGTTCTGCACTTGAGCTTCCAGCAACACCCTTGTTGCAGAAGACCTCAAAAGCCTCATTGAACGCCTAAAATGAGCACTGGATATTTAGATGTAGAGGAACATATGTGTGTGATCATAAAAAACCCTGAGGGCATTTTCTAACACAAACCTTATTAAAAGTGTGATAATCATTCACATATGCTAGGTATTTGTCATGCAGCTCAATCACTTTTCCGACAAAAACCTGAAGAGCATACAATCTGTAACAGTTTCCAATGTTAAACAGTCCAGACAAATTCTACAAGTGCAATCTTCATACAATTACCTGTTCTTGCAAATCAACCACATCCTTCTTCTCCGCATGTGAAAATAAGATAAGAAAAAACAATAGTGAGCATTACAAGAAAAATGAACTGTTCAAATACCGGCACATATAAAAAGATCAATTAAAAAAAGAAAAAGAAAAAGATAGTAGTACGCAATGGTCTGGAATAAATCACTGATCTTAACGTTCTGATCATTTTCCTTGCATCAGACTATACTAAGTCACTAATGCTAATATTATTTATCACTAATCATAAGATGATATGTAATGTGAAGGTATTTAAGATGTGGCTCAAATTGTAAGTCTATTGGAAATCACCTTTTAGATTGCAAGTGAACTTACAAAGTGTGATTTTCTGTTTTTTTCTCACTTATTCTCAAAAAAAAAAAAAAAAAAAAAAGCAGGTTGAAAAATTCTGTAATAATTGGTCAAAGCATCTTTGCTTTTATCAATCCAATTGGGTTGTTATTTATTCGTTACATTTTCTTAAATGATTAGCATCGGGTCATTAAAAATGAGTAATTCAGAACCTAGAAATAATTTTAATTTTGAAAGATCATACACCTAAGCCAATTCACCCATGTAGGCTATGGTGACCATACACTTTATGGACGTATTCTTATAACGGCTGTATTCATAATGAACTTATAATGACTATAGATTAAAATTAATCTGTTTGCATGTAATTATTTTTTTGTATAACGTTTTCTGTGTCTTCATGCCTCACTCTTTTGATTCCATTATTCCACTTTGTTGTAACAAGTGATCTTTCCATGCTCATTTTTATACTGTTATATAAGCTTTGTTTTTTATTTCCATATATTTCTATCACATCTCTGAAACTTTTTCAAATTGGCTAACTAGAACTCACCCTCAAAACCAATCTTCAAAACAAGGAACAAATTAGAATGTAGCTTATGGCCTCAGGCTACAGAAAATTCTGCTAGAGATCCCATTGGATACTTGATACTTCAGACATTCTAACAGTTTACTGAGCAATAGGGCAATGAAAGGGCCAAACAATTAAGTGCCACATAAATGACACATATCCACACACACAACACAAATGTCAAGTAAACCAAATGTATCTAGTCTTACATTTTGTACAGGGAAATGTAACCTGCCTGAAATAATTCAAAGTGTTGCATGTTGTCACAAGATTTTAGAATGGCTCCATGAATATAAGAACAATAAAACACTTATGTGAAGAAGTATGGATGCCACCTCAAGGGTATGAAGTGACCAATTCCTACTGTGGTATAAAGTGACCAAAAAGACATTCTTGGAAAAGCCTTGAAACAATAAATATGGAGGAAAAAGAAATCAAGGAACAGACCTTGTTGCTTGCTGCATCTTCTGCTTGTTTGACCAAGGCTGTTACTTCATCAGTGACATGCTGCATTACAGAACAGTGGAAAAAACAGCTTTAATGAGAGATAAGGAAGATGTGCCATGCATAAGATTTCTTTTAAATTGAAGACAAATGGTTAAAGCATAAACTAGAGGCTACTAACCTGCTTAAATATGCTGGAAACAGGTTCTATGCCTTGAGGTATTTTAAAAAGAAGCCTGAACCTTTCTTTATTTTTTGACAAATAAAAAAGAAGCCCAGACATTCTTGACAAATCTTCCACCTTAGACATCATTAAACACAAAAATAAATAAATAGAGTGATAAGAAAGCAGCAATAATTGCCCAATTTTCAAATAATCTCGGCAAAACTATTTCAAAAATAATATAATCACCAAGTACCTTGTCTTCTCTAACCAATGCATGGCATTGAGAGTCATCTTTTTCAAGCAGTTGAGTCGCATATATGGACAAAAACTCATGTTGAACTTTCTACAAGGAAGAAAAAAGAAGTCATAATAACAAAGTAACAGCCAAATTTAAAGATTTAGCAACAAACCATTGAAGGGCATTGCAAGAATCAATGAGCATCACTAAAATTTTAATATTTCATCAACCTAATAAAACATCATTCACAGGAGTACTACACCAGAAAAGCAAGATTTTTTTTTTTTATATATAAAAATTACAAACCTCCAGTAGCTTTGCTTCACTACTAGAATGCAAATAAAGAGAAACCCCATCTTTCTCTAGTCTTAAGCACTTCTCAGCCTGGAATTCCGAACACACGTTAGGAATCATTCTATATCTATAAGAAATTACTTTTTACCAAATAACAATGGCATATAAAGTTTACTTTCAGCATATAATCTGAACAAGAATCTTCTAGAATCCAGCTGGAAGCTTTCTGCGAATAGTAAGCAACAGTATCCTTAAGCATCGCTGCTTCAAAATCATTTTCATACGGATCCATTTGCCCCATTCCAATCTCAACAAACATATCTAAAACATTCCTCACTAAAGCTCGATCAATCTGCTCTCCTTCGCGTTCTTTATAGATCTGATTGAAAAGAATTGTTTTCAGTAGACTTATTTCAGAGCTATGCAAGTGCAGTATAGAAAACAGGCAAAAGTACAAACATACCAGAGAAATTACAGTATCCCTAACTTTTCCATTGAGCTCCTGGTAGACCTGAAGTCACAATTAAAAATTTTTTTGATAGGTAAATAATACTTCATTCCAAAAACAATAAAAAGGAACAATGAAAAATCCAAAGCACACAGGCAGCGTGCTAAGAACCAAAACAAAAAAACTAGGATGCATGAAAAGCACAGCTATCTAGCAAATCTGGTAACTCTGTATCACGATTTATATTTCATATGAAGGAAAATGAACATAAAATTGGATGCAAGACTGTAAAGTCTTAGTTTAGAATGTGAACTAATTCATTGTCAAGAGGCAGTAAAAATAAGAATGGCCTACACAACAAGAATCAAGATGGAACCATCACAAAGGGGTTCGGTCATGACATACCAGATCATGGAAGCAAGTAAGTCCAACTTCATTAAGGGGTGCAAGTGACCTCCGAGCAATAAAATATCGATCAAGATAATGGAAGAAACGAGAAAGCCATCTCACCATAACTTTGTGGTTTGCCCACCTTTTTACAAGCTCTCTCAACATAAATTCATCATGCTTCTCTTTTAAAGATGGCAATACCTGTACAGAAGAAGAAACTGTTAGAATTTGATTGGAAGAGAACTATAAAAACATTTTTTTTATTGGTAATTTATGCATCCAGTGGGTTTTGAACCCACGAACTCACCCTCCATCCCATTATTAGGGGAGAAGGAAGTGCCAATTGAGCTATAGCTCATTGGCAAGAGAATTATAAATATACACACACACACACACACACATATATATATATATATATATATATATATTTTTTTTTTAAACACACATGCACACACAGAATAAATTAGAGCTAAGATCCATGACATTGCTTTAGCTAGAAGTGAGGTACTGATCAAACAAATGTCCTTATCTTGGTAATTACTTTCCAGACAGGTTTCCTTGTCGGGAAATAAACACCTTGGTGAGCTTCCTTGAGTAATTAATATAACATATAGAGACACGCTTTAACTCAAAATGCCTAAGCCCAATAGTACGTGCTCAATTTGTTATATTAACCACTCATTCTTCTCATCTTTATTCAATGTGGGACTTCACTCACACGTGTAACTTAACATTCCTCACTCCTCATAGATAACAAAAGTCTAAAGACTAAAGTGCTGATATGATGATACTAATCTCAGAACCAAACAAACAATAGACGTTAATACTTCTTTTCCAAAGAAAAGAATAAGAATGCGTTCTTCATCTTTTAAGATAATCGCAAACCATTGAGAACTTGAAAGGCAAAAGGCTTCTGAGAATGGTATAACAAGCAGTAACAATATTAAATTACAGTGGATGTGTATTTTCCTCCTTTTTTTAAATTTATTCTGACAACTACGCTTGTAATATTATTACCTTTTGCCGTTTCCTTAATCTCATTTTTGCATGAAAAAAAGGGCAACAAAGCATGAACTTAAAATCTAATCAACATGCAGCAGAGGCCATCAAATGATCGACAAGTAAATGTGAAACCTATTGAAAATTAACAAAATTGTTCTCCAGTCTGAGAACAAAGTAACTCAAAGAAATATAGCAGCCACTTCAGAGATGGGAAGGATGCTCAATTGTCTTGATAGAGAGGCCAAATGTAGGGATCTTGTATCTGTGAGGGTGAATATAACACCTTAAGAAGTCTCTTTTTGATGGCTTGATCTGTTGGTAGTGACAAGGTGATAATATTTACTCTGATAATAGTGTTAATATCATATGTAATTATTCTAACAAATCTATCCTTAACATGTAAGCCTTCTATAACGCCACATCAAGCAACACTCTGACTAGCCTCCCCTTCAAATGGAATTCTTTTTTGTAATAATTTAGATGTCATGTGTCGCAACAATCCAATGCTTGCCATTAGTGTGCCTTTACTTAATCATCGATACAACTAACATGGGAATCTTTTCGTAGCCAATGAGTTCTATCTCAAATGGCATATCGTCCCCCCCCCAAAAAGAAAAAAGTGGAGTGTGAGGTCATGGATTCAAAAATCATTGGGTGCATGTGTGAAATTACCAATAGAAAAAAGGGAATCTTTCTTGCACTACTATGAGAGCTACCAACACACAAGCATAATTGCATTAACTCATCACTTAAAATCTTCACTCAACAATGGGTAGGACAACATAGGAGTCTTCCTTGCTCTTATGTGGGGGCGCCAACAACATGCACGATCATTTCAAACCCGTGTCTAGTCGAACCATTTGCTCATATGGCACATATGGATTTTAGGTTTTTGAGAGTTGAATGCTAACACCCTAAGGAAGTTCTTTTTGACACCTTGATAGACCATGATAACACCCTAATTAATAATATTATATTAACTACTTGCTCTGGTTATTAATACCTGATATGTTACTAGACCACTTAACCAAACACACCATTCATGCATGAATATGCAACAACATTTGACTCGTGCAAAAATCAAGTCGTTTGACATGCAATATGCAAGTTATATCACAATTAAACATTTTTTTTTTAATATGATACTCTACAGCAAGCAGTCTTATTACACATTTCATATTTCATGCTATGCCAACTTATTCAAGCTACTTCAAACAATATGAACAAGAATACATGTCAAATTCCTCACCGTTGAAGTTATGTACTCTTCAAATGTTTCCCGGTACTTATTGTAGAGCAGTTGGGAATAATCATGAGGAGGCTTCTGTGTAGTCATGTTATAAATGGTTCTATGCATATAACATCAAGCAAAAAAAAAAAAATCACAATCATTTCCATCAAACTCAAAATCTTCAAAACAGACACAATTCATAAACACAAAGCAAATAAAGCAAAATGGCATAGAAATCAATACGTGTAGAGCATCATGTACTCCTCGCAGCTGAATGGCGGCTCGGGCAACCCTTCTAGAATGTTCTTCAGCTTTGTGATCCCCTTCTGAATAAGCTCCCATCCTTGTTTGAAGGGTATGGTCTCTCGCTCATGCATCATCGTACTCCTATAGCTTTAATTCCTTAACCCCCAAAATAAACAAAACCTGCAAACCAAAAAAAATTTTCACACAAAACTTGTTGAACAGCAAAGAAAACCCCCAAATTGAATTTCCCAGGTGCTTAAATTGAAAGCTAAACAAAATTGCCTCTATCCTCAGTCCAACAATCCCAATGCTCTGTTTTCTCAGCTGAGGAAGAGGAAGAGTGAAAGTACAATTGAAAGAGCTCAAATTACAAATTGGTATAATCTTTGTTAGAAAAACACCTTTCAATACAAAAGCATAGCATAAAGCGAACCAAAATGTTAATTTTCGCAAGAATGGATGAAGATTATTACAGATGAAATTTCAAACATTCTTCTTCTTCTCCTCTCTCTCTCTCTCTCTAAAAGAGTTGTAATCCAAAGAACACAAAAGCTGTACATGAGAAACCCATCAAAAGAAAAGCAACAAGAAAAAAGCACAAGAATTCAACCAAAGTTCAGTCCAAGTTTTCATGAAACTTTAGGAGTAAGTTGTGATGAAACTTAATGCGTAAGTTTTACATTTTAGCCAAAAAAAAAAAAAAAAAAGAAAGAAAAAGGTTTAGTTTAGTTTTGTTTGTTTGATTCTCCTAGACTTTGACCTGGAAGTCGTTATTTGAAGTTTGAGTGGAGGAAATAGCAAACACTAGGAAAAAAGAAAGTGTACATTGACTACTATGTGTTGCTTTCTTATTGATCCTATATATATATATATATATATATACGAGTAGGACTAGTACGCAATTATTTAGAGCACCCATTTGGCTTTTCCAAATGTAACTCTGCTTCTCACAACTTTTAAGCACCCTGGAGCAGTACTGGCCTCCTCTTCTCTCTCTCTCTCTCTCTCTCTCTCTCGGTTTTGACAACGAAAGAGAAGGAGAGGGTTCCTTCTCATTTAAATAAAATTCTTTTTAACGGCTAAACCACAAGTAGTTAATCTGTTGTAATTAACAATTATCCTTTACAAATTACAACTTGCCGAATCTTGGAGGAGCTGTTGTATGATCCCAATTTTTCATTTTGCTTCTTTTTTTTTTTTTTTACTGCAAAATTTACAATTTGCACGCTTTAAGTTTGCTTAACATTCAATTTAGTTATCTAACTTAATTTTATTTAATTCAATCATATAACTTTTAGTTTTAATCAATTCATTCCTCTAAATTTTAACTTTATTTCATTCATCATCCCATTAGTGTCCATTATAGTGACGTCATTAGTGCCTTTGAAAACAACATTGCCTTTGAATTTTATAAACTAGTAAGTTAATATTGTAATATTTTATATAAAATGGTTTTGAAGAATAATGTTGTAATATTTTATGTAAAATGGTTTTAAAGAATGCAATATCTATATTATACTATAAATGTTATAAAACTTTATTAGTAATGCGATTATCATAAATAGTAACAATTATAAATTGCACACATATATCCATTATAATTATTCAATTGAAGTAGTAAAAAAAAAAACCAACTTTAGAGGAATATTATAGACTAAAAGTTGATAAAGAATGTGTTATTCTTTTTCTTCTTAATTTTAAAATAAAATACACATCTCAAACATCCACGCTCAATTACATTATTTACAAAACTTACAAATTTACAACATTCGACCTTAACATTAAAATTGTAATTGCCGTTGTCACTCAATATAAAATGCAAGCCCCTCATTCCTTTGTTGTAGCCAACTCATACGAGTTAAGATTAGATGTAACAACAATGTTTGAGCTAGGAAGGTGTTGTCGAAAGATTAAAGGTAAATGACATTATTTTTGGTCTGTATGTATTTGACATAAGATGACATGAAGGGCTATGGTCAAGTATATATAGAGGGGTGCAAGAGGTAAAAATGATGAATTAAAATGCAAAGAAAAAATTCTTTGCATTGAACCAAAGGATACAAAGAATATATATTTTTAAATTAAAAATGTCTTGAAACATTGAACCAAATGAAAAAAAAGAAGTCAATATTTAATTTGTTCTTATAACCACCGCACACCTTTGGTGTAATGGTTACTTCACAGGTATAAGTGCTTGCGGAGTGTGGAGGGCAAGAGCTAAAGTTCAATTTTTTTTTTTTTTTGTGGAGAAAACCAAAATTCAAGTCTTTAAGAGAGAGTTTCACACACACATATACACTTAAAATAAGTTAGAATATAACGCCTATATTGTAGATTAACAAAAAGCAAGCGTCTTGTAGATTATTCAACTGAGGTAAAAAAATCAGGGGGAATTTGCAAGGTAGCGTATCAGAAACAAAGAATATAATAAGTTAACGTAGGTATTGAAGAATTAGGAAAACTAATATCTCGAGTTTCAGAAACTCGAGATGTAGCCAGAACTCGAGTCTTAAAGACTCGCTTTAAATCCTCTTTAAATCTGTTTTGTAACTGATGATGTGGAAAAACTCCACGTAGATCTCGAGTTTTAAAAACTCGAGTTCTTTGCAAACAAAAATCGAGTCTTAGAAACTCGATTTTTGTTGGGAACTTTTTTGACACATAGATCTCGAGTCTTAGAGACTCGAGTTTTTTTGAGTGAAATTTCACCATATATCAGATCACTCATGCACACACACACACTTATACATCAGTCCACACCATCTCACTTTGCTCTCACTGCCTCACCCACACTCAGCCTCACTTAGAACTCTCTCACCCACACTCAACCTCACCTCCTCACTCAACACATTGCTTCTCTCACTGCTCCTTCCTCTCAACAAATTCATATATCAGGTATGGGTTTCATTTTAGTTGGGTATTATTTGTTGTTAGGTATTATTTGTTGTTGGTTATTATTTGTAGATAGTTAACATAACTTAGTTTAAGAAACCTTGCTTTGTTTGACCCATTTTTGGATTGTTAAATTTCTTGTTGTTTGTTGTTGGGCATTATTGGATTGTTGTTGTTGGGTATTATTTGTTAAATTTTTGGATTGTTAATTCTTGTTGTTTGTTGTTGGGTATTATTGGATTGTTGTTGTTGGGTATTATTTGTTCAATTTTTGGATTGTTAAATTTCTTGTTCTTTGTTGGTGGGTATTATTGGATTGTTGTTGTTGGGTATTATTTGTTCAATTTTTGGATTGTTAAATTTCTTGTTCTTTGTTGGTGGGTATTATTGGATTGTTGTTGTTGGTTATTATTTGTTCAATTTTTGGATTGTTAAGATACCTATTTGTTGTTGGGTATTATTTGTTGTTTGTTTGACCCATTTTTTTATTGTTCTCTCTCTTTTCATGAATTACTGTGACTCTGAACAATATACATGAAATGGGTTAAGTTTTTGTTTCATGAAATTGAGTGTCATTTTAACGTATTTTTGTTTCATATCTCTCTGTATTTGAAGTCGAAGTGAACAAAGCATTTCCAAAATGATACATATAATGCATGTGTGGCAAGTCTGCTTCAGAACTATTGGTACATTTTATTATCGTATATTATCACAATAGGTCTCTTGTCAACATTAGTTGTGAAAAATTTCGTGTCCTTCCTATTGTGTGCCACTCCAATTGGTTTTTGGGTTAAGTTTTTGAAGTTTTCCAAGTTGGGAGGAGACAGAATGTGGTGTAGTCTTTGAAATTGAATGATAAAAACAGAGACAAACCTCTATGCCAGCAACCCAAAGCATACAACAACTAACAAAACAAATTCAGACACTAATTAGTTTATTGAACGTATCATCTCCCTTCCCTAATGATTGCTTTTGTCTAAGACACTAATTAGTTTTTAGTGCAAACAATATTCAAACCAAGTCTCTTATTTGACAACAGAAGATTTTAAATAATGAGCTAACTAAAACCAATCTCATAAGGAATTGAATTCAAGCATAATACCATAATAAAATATGTAGAATTGAAGTGAAATGAATACTAAATAAAACCCAGTACTCCGAAGTGTAAACTGAGTTCCCATAACACATGCAAATGTCACAAAATCTAACCAAAACCCAGTTTGTAAAAAACTCAGACAGAAGCACATTAACAATACAGTAAAATGTAAAATTCAAAAGAAATGAATGAAAGACAAGAAGAATACCAGTTCTTTGGCTTGCTTAGCGCGGCAGGGGACAGAGCGGAAGAGGAAAACAGAGATCGTGATCGGCGGCGGACTAGAATCGGCGGCGGACTGACAAAGAATGAGTGTGATCGTGATCGTGAGTGTGAGAGTTAGAGTGAGAGTGAGAGTATCTGAGAATGCCGAAGAAGAATGACTGATCGTGAGTGTGAGAGTGAGAGTGAGAGTGAGAGTGAGAGTATCTGAGAGTGCCAAAGAAGAATGACTGATGTGTGAGAGTGAGAGTGAAAGTGACGAGTGAGGGAGAGTTTAGTTTAGGTTGAAGGGGTCAAAACCGTGGTTCTGAAACACGGTTTTAGGCAAAACGTGGAATGAAAATCGAGTTTATAAAACTCATTTTCATAAATCGAGTTTTATAAACTCGAGATACACGTGGAAAAACTTAGCCACGTCATTATATAACAAAACCTTTAAAATCGAGTATTAAAAACTCTATTTCTCTAACAATCTCGAGTTTCTAAAACTCGAGATGCTAGTTTCCCATATTCTTTCTTGTCCGGCCAACTAACTAAATTGTTAGCATATTACAGTTATTTGGAAAAAAAACCAAAAAAATCAAGCAAACCTAGCATCATAACTTAGAAAATTGTGAAAACCCATAACCATAATTGAGCAAACCCAAATCTGACATAAACCTTCAAATTGGACCTAAGTCTTCAGCCAGACACTCTAGAAAATATAAAATCAGTGTAGCGCTGAGTAATCCCTAGGACTAAAGCCAAAGGCATCAATTTCTCACAGGATTTTAAGGCTATGATAGAATCCTTGAGACTTTGAGTACGAACTGAGAGGAACGCCTTAGTCTTGGAAATATATTTGAATTGTATTTGCGTACACTTTTTTCGGTAAGTTTATGTTGTAATTTGGATTGTGCTTATAGTGTTTAGTTATAATACATTATTCTTTTTTTTTTTTTTTTTTCTTTTTTGTTGTTTATGTTTGTAGCAACAAAATTCTTAATGAAGGTGGCAATCCAACATTTTCATATTTTTGATTAGTTTCTGGTTGAAAGTTTTGAGAAAACACAGTGGGAAACCAAAAAAAAAAGACATCAGGATGATGACAAGTATATGTCAAAATTGAAACGTGAATATGTAATTTCAATCAATACACACACTCGTGATCTGTTTACATGGAGATACTAGGGTTATTTTAAGTTCCATAAAGTATGAAATTAATTCCTGTAGCATATGAATACAGATTAATTTCTAAAACCATTAGAGAATATGAAACCCATTTTACTGTTATAAATCTAACATGTGTTCCAAGCCTTACAATAAAAGCATAATAAGCATCTTATGGCGCTGGTTCAATGACTCGAAAATGCAAATAAATTATATAAGGAGAGAGAGAGAGAGAGAGAGCAATAAAGGTTTGCATTTGAAATTGGAGTGATGGACCATCCATCTGATAGTTTTTAAGATTGACAATTAGGAGGAAATGATGAGCAACATTAATGAGTAACATTAAAGATACACATCTCATTTTAGAGAGAGCTGTGGGGGGAGAGATAAACAATTAACAAACAAGCATAAACTAAGTTATGAATGGACATCTATATATAGCGTAATATTTATTGTTGCTACACACTTTCCTTGACATGTCCATGAACTCCATGATAGTATCGGTCATATATTCAATGGGCCCTCTTTTTCTCTTCTTCCCTGCCGATGTCTTTGAGTGAGATGGCTGCTTTCTAGCATGCTTGCTGCCTTGGCTTGTAACTGGGGTGGCAGCTCCACATTGTCTCCACTATCGAGTTCGACATTGACTTGTACTCCTTGCTTTAGGAAAGTAACATCCAATTCTCACTCTTTATCACTGTTAGGGGTTGGTTGGGTAGAGGAAATTTGTAGAAATCCAGTTTCAATGCTCGTGTTGAAGAGCTGTTCTAGCAGGTCATAGTGATCTAGCCCCTTTTTAAGAAATTATTTGCACTTAGGGTTGGCCTATCAAGATGTGGTATATATGGGATTATTCACATGTGGTATTTATTTATATGAATACTATGAATCAACGACATGAAAATTTTAATGCAAACCTATAACACTCATTGCCACTGCCTATGCCCAAGCTGACTACTTGTGAGCGTGTTAGTGATAGAATCCCATCCCATTCTGGTTTGACCGATTAATTGGGAAAAAAATCGATGTCTTTGCTTTAACCTTTGATATTTCTAGCGTAATTGATCTTTGCGATAAGCTTTTCTGGCTTGTTGATTGAATCCGTTTCGGACAATTGTCTAAAGCCCTTTTTTAAATTGGCCACTAGGCATGTTCCCTTTGGCTTCTTATTCAACCAAAACATCTATGAAGTTCTTCTCAATGGGAGGAGGCCATAACTTCCAATCCTTAGCGTCGGTTGATGCAACCATCTAATAAAATATACACACTTAAGCCAAAATATCCACTAACATGGATAGTAAGCAGCACAGAGTGTACATAATCTCCTAGTAAATTCAAGGTTTCTGATTTTCTAAATTACTTTTATGATTTCTCAGACTTGAACCTAATCCTCACCAATACCAGTAACTGCAGAATAGGCAAATTGTCCTTTGCATAGAAAACTCTACCAAACATGTTGTAGCATTATGTATTAAGTTCAAATACAACTAGAGCAACACATTTACCAATTAACTCAAACAAGTTATTACAAGTATATATAAAAGAGATTGCAGTGAAGATAAGTTACATTCAGTATGGGGAAACAAAACAAAATTCATAATTATAAATGATTTATATGAAATCAAATATACACTTTAGGCCTTTATAAATGATTTCCAAAAAGGCCATTTTCCTAAACCCTATTATGCTTCAAAAAGCCCATTTTCCAAACCATACTTAGCTTTAGTTAGATGGACATGGAGGAAAATCGTGTCCAAAATCAAGAGCAAAACTCAATAGCAATTGTGAAGAAATATGAACACCATGGGTGAAGGATTGTTCAATAGCAACTAAGAACAAATGCAACGATTAAATTCAACATTGAATTGAATAGCAAAATTAAACACTTATCGTAGGTGAAGGAATTGTGTTGGAGGGGGGGGGTGAATATAGTGGAATGACTGAGGAGGAAGATGTTGTGTCTGCATACTCCATAATATCCTGTGGTAATGGTAGATGTGCCGATGATTAAGGCATGGCTGGACTGTTCAAGTAAATATGGTGGTTGGGGAGATGAATTAGGCCATACAAATTTGGCATTAATTTTGGTGAATTTAAGGTTTCATAACTTTGATTTCGGATTTATGATAGCTTTCAGGTGGTTGTTGGGACGAGTAATGAGGGACTCGGGTGGGTGGGTGAGATTAATGAAGGGTTAATGAAGGGAGCTACTCAGTGGTGATGGGATTGCAATTGTGCAAGTGGGAGAGGAGAAGTGAGCTTCGGGAAGGATAAGAGGGTAGAGACTCAGAAAGGACAGATGGCGTGGGAGAGAAGAGAGTTGAGGTGTAGTCACTTCAAGTGGGCCCAATGTATTTCAACCAAACAATAATATAACTCAAACACCATTTCAACAACACACCTTACCAAACACAAAACTTAGTGTGAGGCCCACGTGTTTGGGCATTTAAACAACAAACAACAGTTCTGAAACACCCATACCAAACGATACCATAATGATTAGTGACAAAGACTTTTGAATTCTTTAAGTTCTTAAAAGGATACTTACATAAGAAACTTTTTTTTTTTTTTTTGAGAGAATACTTAAATAAGAAACTAAATAGAGACAAAGCCTTCAAGACAACGCCTGTGAAGGTATAGACCATTAAAATCCGATCTAAAAGCTAGGATCCGGTGGGTATTGCACCGAGTGCAACTCACCCATCTCTTCTCACAATTTTTTTTCTTCACTTTTCCCCTTTTTTAACTTTCACTTTTTACTTAACTTATTTCTTAACTCTTTTGAATTAATGATTGAAATTGAAAGTTACTTTTTGCAACTATCAATCTCAACCATTCATAGCAATTGCATCACCTGATTGAATCCCTAAAAACTAATTCTAAGGGCCTGTTTGGATTGAGGAGAGAGGGAGGGGAAGTGAAGGGTAGCAGAATATAAAATTAACCAAAAATAGGTTAATTTTGGGTTAACTCTACTATACTCAACTTCCTTTTCTCCCTCTCAATTCAAATAGACCATAAGTCTACATTAGACTATTAAATGACAAAGACAAAGACTTTTGACTTATTTAAAAGTCGTTCTTTGAAATTTGTAATTATCCCTTACAAATTACAACTTGTTGAAGCCTGGAGGAGCCATTCTGTTGTATCCATTTCATTTTGCTTATTATTATTATTATTATTTGCTAAATTATGATTTGGATATTTAAGTTTGCCTAAAATTCAATTTATTTCTTTAACTGTCATATAAATTTTAACATTATTTATTTCAGTCCTCCCCTTAGGCCTTAGTGTCTATTAGAATTGCGCTGGCCTTTAAAAATTGACATAGTTTTGGTTTTCTTTTAATTTTATAAATTAAAAAAAAAGGGTTAGGTTTAATCATTTATTTTAGAAAAATTTTTATGAAAAAGTGTAGAAACTGTCAAAAAGTTAGTTATTTTTACATTTTTTAATAAAAAAATTTCCTAAAATAGTTTACTAAAGGTATATGTATACCCTTAGTAAAAATGTAAAATCCATTAAAAATTTAATTTTTTAATAAAATACTATTTAATTTTTTTTAATAATTAATAATTATTATTTAAGATTAAAAAAATATTTAAACAAAAAGATTAAACCCAAAACACAAAAAAAAAAAAAAAAAACAAACAAACAAACAAATTCATCAACGAATATTTTTGAGGTCAAAATCGAGCAAATTAACCTAGTATCATAACCAGGAAAATTGTGAAAATCAGTAGCCTAAAAAATTGAAAATCACTAACCCATAACCATAATCGAGCAAACCCAAATATGGCATTAACCTTCATATTGAACTCGAATCTTCATCTTTGTCGTCGTTGTGATGGAGCTTAGCAAGGTAGAAGATGCTCTGGAAGAGATCAACTCGATGCAACGCCGAGTAATCCCAAGGGTTTTGGCTAGAGACATCAATTTCTTGCAGGATTTTAAGCTTGTGATGGAGACCCAGAGGATTTTGAATACGGACTAAGAGAGTAATGTCTTAGTCTTAGAATTATATTTGTGTTATATTTTGGGTTGTGCTTATAGAGTTATAGTGTTTAATTATAGTACATGGGTGCTCAATCTACAGCAGTAGTCCATTACTTGGCTTCCCAGGAAAACTGTACAAGCATTCTCCACTTACTGTTAATAAGCAATCACCAATCACCAAAAGAGGCACTCACATGGTGGCATTTATGTACATGCCTTTGCCCTCTTTTCTTTGTTATTTGCAGAAGTAATAGTCACAAATTCGTCTGTTGATATTCAACTAGGTCACCTCATGCCAAGTACCTCAACAAATTAGGCTTATCCTTGTCTCTTTCCAAATAATCTCGTGTGATCAGATCTTCAATTCGATTCTTTATTGCCTTTAAATCAGGCTGCAAAATCACATTTCAAGCAACAAACAGTGAGTTACAGCTGACTGAAAGAAACAGGACATAAATCTTATATAGGTGACAAACAAACCTTGAACATGCGACCCAACTGCTCAACTCGCTCCATGACCAGCTGCTGGTGGTCTAAAACTTCACGGCTCTTCATGATGCGCACAATCGAGGCATCGATGGCATACCATCTGTCGAAAACATCTTCAATTAATTTCTTCTTCTCATCCACAGGAGGGAGAGGATTCTGCACAGCATGATATTTTATAGCAATCAGTTTTATCACACACATTTCATATTTCATGCTACGGCAGCCCATTCTTCAAGCTACTTCAAACAAAATTCGCAAGAAAACATGTAATATAATATTCCTCACCGTTGAAGTTATGTACTCTTCAAATGTTTCCCTGTACCTATCGTAGAGCTGTTGGGAATAAGCTTCTGTGTACACATGCAATAGATGGTTCTATGCATATAACATCAAGCAAAACAAAAAATATCACAATCATTTCCATCAAACTCAAAAACTTTAAAACACACACAATTCATCAAAATATAATAATAATAAAACTAAGCAAACAAAACACCCAATGTCAAACCTTCACTCACATCACATATTTTCAATTACAAAATTTCACACAAAACTTGTTGAACAAGAAAGAAACCCACAAATTGAATTTCCCTGATGCATAAACTGAAAAGCTAAACAAAACTCTCTATCGTCAGTCCAAAAACTCTAATGCTCTCTGTTTTCACAGCTGAGTAAGAGGGAGCATGAAAGTACAACTGAAAGAATTCAAATTACAAATTGGGATAATCTTTGTTAGAAAAACACCTTTCAATGCAAAAGCATAGCATAAAGCGAATCAAAATGTAAATTTTTGCAAGAATGGATGAAGATTACAGATGAAATTTCAAACATTCTTCTCTCTCTCTCTCTCTCTCTCTCTCTCTAAAAGAGTTGTATTCCAAATAAGACAAAGCTCTATATGAAATAACTATCAAAAGAAAGCAACAAGAATTCAACCAAAGTTCAGTCTGAGTTGGTAACTCTGGTCAATAAGAACACATTTTTTTAAAAATAAAATAAAATTTTGTTTTGTTTGGCTTTGGCATTTCTTTTTTTTATTCATACTTTTAACTTCGTTCTTTGAAATTTAGAGCACCCATTAGGCTTTTTCCAAATGTAACTCTATGCTTCTCACTCCTTACGTAGTGGAGCAGTAACGGTCTCCCCCCCCCTTTTTTTTTTTTTTGAGAACCAAAGAGACGGAGATGGCCCCTTCTCATTTTCATAAAATTCTTATTCTCCCAAAACAAATTCCTTTTTAGAAACATAAGTGCGTAATATTTAATTATTTACTTACTTTTTTATGAAAATTATTTATTTACTTATAGCTAATGCATGTTCATGGGATTTTTTTTCTTCAAAATAACACCTATTTTCAAATAATTTCATTAGTTAACATCGTTTCCAAATTATATAGAAAACTAACATCTCGAGTCTCTTACGCTCGAATTCACTATAGCAACCCAAGTATTAAAGGCTCGATTTCTATGAAAATTCACATGGAACTCGAGTCCACAGAAGAAAACCAAGAAATCAAAAAACGTGAGTCTCTTCTTCTTCTTCTTCTTCTTCTTCTTCTAGTCTCTTCCTCTTCTACCTCTAGAAAAAAAAAAAAAAGAAAAAAAAAATCCACAAGTTTCTACAAACAATCAAAGAAATGACAAAAACACAAACACATACAAGAGATCAAAGTAGAAACCACATGAAACAAGAGATCAAAACAGAAACCACGACCACCTAGAGAGGTCAAAAACAGAAACATGAAGCAACAAACCCACAAATCCAAGCGGCAAACACAAGCAACAAACCCACGAACCCAAGCAACAAAACCTACGAACTCAGGCAGCGAGACCCACGAACCCAGTCAGTGAAACCCACGAATCCAAGCTCACATTGAACCCACGGACCCAAATCTCCCTAACCCAAACCACTCGGCTCGGATTGAACCTAGGCGGCAAAGGCTCCAAGTGAAGGATTTGTGCAGAGGTTTTCTTCTTCCTCAGGCGAAGGTTTCGTTTTTTTTTCTTTTTGGTAAAGAGCAGGAACTTGAGTATCTAATACTCAAATTCCACACCACCTCATGGAAATCAAGTCTTTGAGACTCAAGTTGCAACAGTGAACTTAAGTCTAAGAGACACGAGATGTTAGTTTCCTAAATTGTTTAAAAATGATGCTAACTAAAGAAATTGTTTGAAAATTGGTGTTATTTTGAAAAAAAGTCTCATGTTCATGAATACATTTACAATATACAATAAGATAGATATTATAATTCCTACATATATCATTTAAATATTATCAATTGTCGTTCTTATATTATCTTAACTCTTAAAAAATCTTGTAATAATATTATTTTGTAGAAAATGTAAGTTGTCAATACTTTTATATTTTATTTAATTTTTTTATTGTGAAACACATTTTTTTATGGTTCATTAATTATAGACTCTTTGGATCTCATACCCAATAACTCATTTTGATGGATATTTGTGATGTCATCTGTCATTTGGCCACAAAATTAAGATATGATAATTTAGGACACATGATGCAAAACTGAATTTTGTACAGTTTTTAGACTCCTTAAAATACAACCAGATTAACCTAGTTATTTAGTCAAGCGATTAACTTAGGTAAATTATGCAGATCTAGGTTAACACATATAAATCACATTATGCAAAGCAGTACGGAAAAGTAAATAACACACGATATGATAACCTAGGAAAACCAAACGGGTAAAAAATCTGGGGAGGATTTAACCTAGCTATTCTCAAGGTAAACTAAATCCACTATGAAAAAAATTGAAGTTTACACAATAGTGACTTAGACCACTAACATCCTATTATTACCTCGAGTAGGAAACTTACTACCACAGCCACGTGACAGCTCTAAGTCCACAGACTACTTCTTTCTTGGATTCCTAGCAAACACAAGCAATCCTACTTGTGTATCTTTAAGTTCTTAATGCAGAAACTGAATGATCATCAAGTTCTTGACATAATCTTGATTCTTGATAATCCTAAGTATATGTGAAAGCAAACACTTCTATATCTCATAAGAGATTCACATACACAACATAAACAATAGCTGCAACAACATAGAAAACGCGGCTAGAGTTTTCCCTTTTATACCTAGGGTTAAACATAAAACCCTACACGTCAAACGGGCTTGGGCTGAGTTAGAAAATTCTGCAGAAAAACAATCTGCTCGAGCTTCGATCAATCGAGTCTAATTTTCGATCAATCGAGCCAAGCAAATTTACACTGTAAATCCTACAATACACTCGATTCCAACTTTACAACTTAAACATACTTTGAGCAAGTCTAAAACAAGACTAAACGTTTTGATCATGGTTTGCCAACATTACAAATTGAAGTTCTAATACATTTGAACCTAAAGTCTTAGAACCTAACAAATTCCAATTACATATTTCAATTGAATTTTCTCTAAGTTTTGACTTTAAATATAAGGAAATATTAGAAATTACTTTTAGAATTATTTTATGGGAAAATGATAAAGAAATTAATTTTGTTGACAACTTTTTATATTTCTCATAAAAGTGGTGTCAAAACTTTCATATTATAGTTTATTAACAATTGTCCTAAGAGCACTTGTTAACATGACCCTTAAATATATATTAGGTTGTAACTTATATTTTCACATTGAAACATTCAACAATTTTGATAATGAGGTGGACTTACTTAGGTGAGTAATGTGATCACCTGACCTTTATGCTGAGTATTATGAATGGTCCCTTGACACCAAAGTTAATTAATGAAATAAAATTTAAAGCATGGTGTAAAATTATACAAAAATTAGAAACAAATTTGGATTTTTGTTGTAATTTAACTTTGATATAATATATATATATATATATATATGTATGTATGTATGTATGTATGATTGAATATGTGTCAATAATATTGGGTTGCACTTAAAATTCATATGTGATTATGTGCCCCTTGCTTGATATTTGTGCATTAACACACAAATGGAATATTATTCAAAAGATATTAATCTTAAAAGAGGCTAATGTTAACAAATGGAAAAAAAAAAAAAAAAAGCTTTAGAGATCAACATGATGGAGCTATTTCATCCCCCAAAAAAAAAAAATTCTGGAGCTATTCTATAAAATAAATAAACATTATGGAGTTATTGTGGTAAAGTCCCTTAGATTTTTGCAACTAATAACTCATTTGATACAAAAATTAAAAAAGTTTAATTGGACACGTGGTGTATAATTGGACTTCAAATTAGATACTAATTGGATTTTTTCTAAGTTTTGACTTTTAATGTGTGTATATATATATATATATATATATATATATATGTTAAATTACAATTTGCACTCTCCTACTTTGCTTTCATTCATTTCAATTCTCCAACTTTTAATTTTACTCAATTCGGTCTTCTAAATGTTAACATTATTTAATTTAGCCATCTCATTAGTGTCCTTTAGAGTCGCACCGTTACTACCTTAAAAAATGACGTAGTTTTGGTTTTCTTTGAAATCTATAAATTAACCCCAAAAAAAAAATACTATTTCAATTTTTTAATAATTATTATTTAAAATTAAAAAAAAAAGATTTAAATAAAAATATTAAACCCAGAACACAAACAAATAAACAAATTCATCAACAAAAATCGAGCATCTTGCATATTATTTAGTTGAGATAAAAATTGAGCAAACCTAATGTCATAACCAAGAAAAATAGTAAAACCAGTAACCTGAAAAATTGAAAATCACTCAGGAAAATTCATGACTATAATCGAGCAAACCCAAATTTGGCATAAACCTTCAAATAGGACCTGAATCTTTGTCTTTGTCGTGATGAAACAAACAAGGCAGAAGATGCTCTAAAAAGGATGGAATCGGTGCAGCGCTGAGAAATCCCTAGGGTTTCAATTACAGACATCAATTTCTCGCAAGATTTTAAGGCTATGATAGATATCCTGAGGGTTTTGAGCAGTCTAAGAGAGGAACGTCTCAATCTTGGAGACATATATGCATGGCAATTGCCAACACGTTTTTGGTTTGTGTTATATTTTGGGTCGTTCTTATAGGGCTTAATTATAATTCTTTTATTTTCGTTATTAATATTTATAGCTAAAAATTCTTGATGACGATGGCAACCTTACACTTCCAAGATCTGTTTACAAGGAGATTAGGGGTTATTTTATATTCCATAAAGTGAAATTAATCATAATAGCATAATTAGCATTTGAATACACAGATTGACTTCTAAAAGCATGAGAGAATATGAAACTCATTTTACTGTTCTAAATCCAACACGTGTCCCAAGCCTTACAAAAAAAGTATAAGCATCTTATGACGCCGGCACAGTGACTTGGAAATTGCATTAAGCAAATAAAATTATATAAGTACAGACTAATGCACAAAACAAGAGAGCAGTAAAAATTTGCATATAAAGATGGAGTGATGGACCATCCATCTGATGGTTTGAAGATTGACAATTAAAAGGCAATGATGAGTAACTTTAAAGATACACTTTTCATTTCCATTGGCGGGCGGTTGCGGGGGCAGGGTGGGGATAAACAATTAACAGAAAAGCATAAACTAAGTCATGAGACTGAACATTACAATAAATTACAACACAAAGATACAGGGCAAGATCCAACTAGTGCACTGGACCACTTTATGGAATCAATTACAATTTCTCCAGCATGGGTGCTAAATCTACAGTAGTTGTCCATTACTTGGCTTCCAAGGAAAAATGTACAAGCATTCTCCGCTTACTGCTACTAAGAAATCACCAAAAGGGGCACTTAAATGGTGGCATTTATGTACATGCCTTTCCCTCCTCCTTTCCACCACAAACTGGCCCTCTTTTCCTTGTTATTTGCAGCAGTAATAGTCACAAATTCATTTGGCGATATTCAACTAGGCCACCTCATGCCAAGTACCTGAACAAATTAGGATTATCCTTGTCTCTTTCCAAATAATCTCGTGTGATCAGATCTTCAATTCGCTTCTTTATTGCCTTGAAATCAGGCTGCAAAATCACATTTCAAGCAACAACAGTGAGTCACAGCTGATCGAAAGAAACAGGACATAAATCATATATGAGGAAAAGAGGCGCCAGAAAAACCTTGAACATGCGACCCAACTGCTCAACACACTCCATGACCAGCTGCTGGTGGCCTAAAACTTTACGACTCTTCATGATGCGCACAATCGAGGCATCAATAGCATACCGTCTGTCTTTGTCAACATCTTCAATTACTTTCTTCTTCTCATCCACAGGAGGGAGAGGAATCTGCACATCAAACCAAGCAATACATTAAATATCTCTAGCAAAAATCAGGTAAATTGAAAAGGCAAACTGGAACAAGACATTCAGAAAATAGCTCGGTACCTTGATCCTCCTCATTTTGTCGGTAAACTTTGAGTTGAACTCAAAATAATCAGTAGGAGATATTGTTTTCGTGTTAGGCTCCTTGTTCAAAATCTTGTACTTCGCACATGACAAGGAGTGGAGAAGTCTAACAACATCATCATCAGTCAAGTTTAATTCCGTCATGATGTCCGAGTAACTCAATCTATCCGAGGAATTGAAAAGCAATAGGGCTGAGGCCTGTCCCACAAGAAGAAGAATTAACCCTCTATATTAGCAAGAAATAAAACCATTCGTACGTGGCACTCTCATCCACATAAAAGCATTTGCATGATAGAAATAAAACTTTGTGAACATATCACCTGATAAGTGGTCACAATCAGTTCCATAGTTTTGGGTTCAAATTTCCCACTGATATTACAAGTACCCAAAGAGTATATCCATGTAAGTTTTCTGTGCTTTGTTTTTGTTTGATAGAATTCCCTGAAAACTTCGACACACTTGACCTAAAGCAATAGCAAAAGAAGAGAAGGATGTTAGCGACTTCCACAACATAGATTAACATTGCAAATTTATATCATATAGAATTCCAAATTACCAACTCTGGTGGAAGGTTGAGGTCAAAAGACTTGTAACTTGGCCAGAAGCCAGTAGTCAGAACAGTAACAGTCAAGTCAATCCCTGGATTTGCATGTGAATTGTTACTCAGATACTCCTCAAAGCTGGTCTGGTTTTCCCTTGCCAATGTTAAGTCCGTAACCTACAACAATTTTTTTTTTTTTTATATTAAATGGAAAAATTCTCCACTAGAGTACTATTTTGGATATTGAATAGGGATAAAATATTGGGATCCAATCATTATAAAAATTGTACTTCTTTAACATTTAATATTTTAGTTATTTAAAGATTAAGTTATCTGACCATTCCCTCCATCTTTGACGTGAACTGACCACCACATTGCTGCTTAAGCTTTGTCAAAATACTCCTCTCGTGGTCATCATTAGCACTCTTGTCAAAAAGAAGCCGTCGAGCAAGCTTCTTCCTGCCAGAAATTATGCAACATAAATTAATCATCTACAAGTTCTTGTTTTTAAAGTAAACATAATGCAAAATCAATGTGGTTTCAATGTTCAAAAGAACTGATTGAAGACTACCAATATTTGATAATAAGACTATTTACCTATAGAATTCAGCGAACAGGTCTTTATCGCTGATATAAGCAAGCAACTTTACTACCTGCAGGTTGATTAGAAGATTGTTAAGTTCTAAAATATCTCTATTAGAAGCTAAATAGAAAAACTCATCAGGAGTGGAATAGACCTTTTCAAGTGTTTCTTCAATGGCTTCATCACTCAGTTTCTCACTTCCACCTTTCTTAAGAATATTATCACAAAAAGTTGCAAGTAGTTCTGCACTTGAGCTTCCAGCAACACCCTTGTTGCAGAAGACCTCAAAAGCCTCCTTTAGTGCCTACAATGGAACACATAATATTTAGATGTAGAGGAACATGTGTTTGATCATGAAAACCCTGAAGCCAATTTCTAATACAAACCTTATGAAAAAGAGTGTGATTTTGGAAACAATCATTCACATAAGCTAGGTATTTGTCATGCAGCTCAATCACTTTTCTAACAAAAACCTGAAGAGCACACAGTCCATATCAGTTTCCAATCATCAAACAGCCCAGACAAATTCTACAAGTAGAAGCTTCATACAATTACCTGTTCCTGCAAACCAACCACGTCCTTCTTCTCCGCCTGTGAAAATAAGATAAGAAAAAACAATAGTGAGCATTACAAGCATAATGAACTTTTCAAGAACTGGCACATATAAAAAGAAAAAAGAGCAGTACGCAGAGGTCAAGATACAATGGTCTGGAGTAAGTCACTGATCTTATCATTCTAATGATCATTTTCCTTGCATTCAGTCTATACTAGGTCACTAATGCTAATGTTATATATCACTAATCATAAGATGATATGTAATGTGAAAGTATTTAATGTGTGGCCTAAAATGTAAGCCTATTGGAAGTCACCTTTTAGATTGCAAGTGAACTTACAAAGCGTGATTTTCTAGTGGATTACAAAAATGAAGAATTTCCTAATTTGTTCAACCAAGAAAAAAAAAAAATATATATATATATATATATATATATATGAAGGATGAAAAATTCAGTAATACTTGGCCCAAGCATCTTTACATCCATCAGTCCTATTAGGCTGTTTATTTAGTCACTACATTTTTTAAATAATTAGCATTGGGCCATTAAAAATGTCACAAAACATGAATAATTTCAGAATCTAAAAATAATTTTAATTTTGAATGATTTTTTTAATTTTTATTTTTATTTTTATGGGTAAAATTTTGAATGATCCTATACATAAGCCAATTTGCCAACCTAAACTAATTTGTTGAGGATCCGTAGCCGACCTCAAATATTTGGGACTAAGGTTTCATTGCTATTGCTGTATATATATATAAGCCAATTCACCCATATAGGCTACGGTGATCATACACTCTATGGTCTCATATATATAATGACTGTATTCATAATAAACTTATAATGACTCTATCAATTAAAATTAATCTGTTTGAATGTAAATGTTGTTTTATTCAACATTTTCTGTCTACATGCTTCACTTTTGATTCTACATTGTTGTAAGAAGAGATCTTTCCAAGTTTACTTTCATACTGTTATAAGTTTCGTTTTATATTTCCATATATTGCTCTCACATCTCTGAAACTTTATTCATATTGGCTTTAACTAGAACTCACCCTCAAAACCAATCTTCAAAACAAGGAACAAATTAGAATGTAGCTTACGGCCTAAGGCAACTGACTTGTCTGCCACAGATCCCATTGGATCAGACATTCTAAAAGTTTACTGAGCAATAGGGCAACAAAATGACTTGCAATTAAGTGCCACATAAATGACCCATATTCATACACAAAACAAAAAAGTCAAGTAAACCAATTGTATCTATCTAACATTTTGTGAAGGGAAATGAAACATGTCTGAAACAATTCAGAGTGTTGCATGTTGTCACCAAGATATTAGAATGGCTCCATGAATATAAGAATGATAAAACACTTATGTGAAGAGGTATGGATGCCACCTGCTTAGCAAGGGTATGAAATGAAAGTATTTGCCTTTTCAATTCCCACTGGTATTTAAGTGACAAAAAAACCTTCTTGGAAAAGCATTGAAACAGTAAATAAAGAGGAAAAGGAAATCAAGGCACAGACCTTCTTGTTGCTAGCTGCATCTTCTGCTTGTTTGACCAAGGCTGTTCCTTCAGCAGTGACATGCTGCATTACAGAACAGTGGAAAAAAAAAGTTTTAATGAGAGAAAGAAGGAAGATGTGCCAAGCATAAGATCCCTTTTAAATTCAAGACATTGGATAAATCATAAGCTGGAGGCTACTAACCTGCTTAAATATGCTGGAAACAGGATCTAAGCCTTTAGGTATTTTAAAAAAGAGCCTGAACATTCTTGACAAATCTTCCACCTTAGGCATCATTAAACAGAGACAAATTTTTTTTTTTTGATAAATAAAACAGAGAAACAAATAAATAAATAAAGTGATTAGAAGCAGAAATGATTGCCCAATTTTCAATTAATATCAGCAAATCTATTTCAAAAACAATATAATCACCAAGTACCTTGTCGTCTCTAAGCAATGCATGGCACCCAGAGTTATCTTTTTCAAGCAGTTGGGTTGCATATACAGACAATAACTCATGTTGAACTTTCTACAAGGAAGAAAAAAGACGTCAAAATAAAAAAGTAACAGCCAGATTTACAGTTTTTTTAAATAAAACATTGAAAAGGCATTGCAAAATCAATGAACATCACTAAAAATTTAATATTTCATCAACCTAATAAAACATCATTCATAGGACTACTACACCAGAAAAGATGGATTACTTCTTTTTTCTAATAGAAGGTACAAACCTCCAGTAGCTTTGTCTCACTACTAGAATGCAAGTAATGAGAAACCCTATCTTTCTCTCGTCTTAAGCACTCCTCAGCCTGGAATTCCCAAGGCTCAACACACATTAGAAATCATTCTATATCTTTAGGAAATCACTTTTTGCCAAAAAAACACGGGCATATAAAGTTTACTTTCAGCATATAATCTGGACAAGAATCTTCTAGAATCCAGCTGGAAGCTTTCCGAGAATAGTAGGAAGCAGTGTCTTTAAGCATTGCTTCTTCAAAATCATTTTCATACTGATCCATTTGCCCCATTCCAATCTCGACAAATATATCTAAAACATTCTTCAATAAAGCTCGATCAATCTGCTCTCCTTCACGTTCTTGATCAATCTGATCGAAAAGAATTGTTTTATGTAAACTTTTTTCAGGGCTACACAAGTTCAGTCTATAATACAAGCAAAAGTGCAAACATACCAGAGAAATTACAGCATCCCTTACTTTTCCATTTAACTCCTGGTAGACCTGAAATCAGAATTAATGTAACCTCGTATCACAATTGATATTTCTTATGAAGGAAATGAACATCAAATTGGATGGAAGACTGTAAAGCCTTGGTTTAGAATGTGAACTAATCCATTATCAAGAGGCAATAAAAATAAGAATGGCCTACACAACATGAATCAAGATGGTGCATCGCATAGAAGTTCGGTCATGACATACCAGATCACGGAAGCAAGTAAGTCCAACTTCATTAAGGGGTGGAAGTGACCTCCGAGCAATAAAATATCGATCAAGATAATGGAAGAAACGAGAAAGCCATCTCACCATAACTTTGTGGTTTGCCCACCTTTTTACAAGCTCTCTCAACATAAATTCATCATGCTTCTCTTTTAAAGATGGCAATACCTGTACAGAAGAAGAAACCATTAGAAAATGATTGCAAGAGAACTATAAATACATTTTTTTTAGTGGTAAGTTACACATGCACCTAGTGGGTTTTGAACCCACAAACTCCCCCTCCATCACACTATTATGAAATGCTAATGGAGCTATAGCTCATTGGCAAGAGAATTATAAATACATATACTTACACATGTATATACATTTATAAACACACGTGCACACACATGCATAGAAGAAAATAGAACTAAGATGCACGACATTTCTTGAGCTAGAAATGAGATACTGATCAAACAAAGGTCCAACTTATCTTGGTAATTGCTTTCCCAACAGTTTTCCTCACACCTCATAGATGACTAAAGTCTAAAGTGCTGATATCATAATATTAATATCAGAATCAAACAAATAATGACCATTAATACTTCTTTTTCAAAGAAAAGTACAAGAAAGCTTTCTTTTATCTTTTAAGATAATGGCAAACCATTGAGAACTTAAAAGACAGAAAACTTATGAGAATGGAATACCAAGCAGTAGCAGTATTAAATTACAGTTGTGTTTTTTTCCTCCCTTCAGACATTATTCTGGCAACTATACTAGTAATATTAACTTTTGATGCTTCCCGATCTCAAGACAAAAAAGGGCAACAAAGCATGAGATTAAAATTTAATCAACATACAGCAGAGGCCATCAAATGATTGACCAGTAAATGCGAAAGCTATTGAAAATTAACAAAAAAGTTCTCCAGTTTGATAAAGAGGAGGTAACTCGAAATATAACAGCTACTTCAGAGATAGGAAGGAGGCTCATCTATCTTGACAGAAAGGCCAAATGTAGGGATCTTGAATCTGTGAGGGTGAATGTTAACATCATAGGAAGTCCCTTTTTGATGGCTTGATCTGTTGGTAGTGAGAAGGTGTTAATATTAACTCTGACAAGAGTTTTAATATCATATGTAATTATTTTAACAAATCTTTCCCTTCACATGTGAGTATTCTATCTTGCCACATCAAGCAACACTTTGACTAGCCTCCCCTTCAAATGGAATTCTTTTTTTCTTAATAGTTTAAGTGTTGTGTCACACCAAACAATGCTTGCCATTAGAGTGCAATTACTCAATCATTGATACAATTGACATGGGAATCCTTCTCGCAGCCATTGAGTTCTATCTCAATTCAAAACCCATCAAGTGCATGTGTGACATTACTACTAGAAAAAAGGAATCTTTCTCACACTACTATGAGAGCCACCAGTGCACAAGCACAGTTGTGTTAATTCATCACTTTTAAAGTCCTTACTCAACCATGGGTAGGATATCATAGGAGTCTTCCTTGCTCTTATGTGGGATCCACCAACAACATGCACAATCACATCAAAGGCTTGCCCTATTGAAACAATGGCTCAGATGGCACATATGGATCTCAGGTTTTTGAGAGTTGAATGCTAAAGCCCTAAGGAAGTTCTTTTTGACACCTTGACACAGCATGTTGGAACACCAGCTAAACTTAGAAGCTTAGGCCAGTAGGTTCGTGCCAAATATTATTATATTCATTCTCACTGTGGTTATTATTACACAATATGGGACTTGAACTCTTAACCAAACACACCATTCATGCATGAATATTCCAACAGGCAACAACATTTGAATTGTGAAAAAATCAAGTGTTTTGACATGCAATATGTATTTTATATCACTGTTACACATGTTTCTTTTATTTTTGTTTTTATTTTTATCCTTTTGTATTTTTTTTTTTTTTTTTTGTGCAAACACTTCACCTATCATGTAAAAAAGTGTGCTTCAAGGTAGAATAAATAATTGCCAATTCTGCTGAAAGTAATCGAATAAATATTAACTTTGATTCAAGGTTGAGCCTGACACATTTAAGTCCTTAATAAAGCAAAGGTTAACAATACTTAATTGAAAGAAGGAAAAAAAAAAAAAAAAAAAAGAACTCCTCACTGATTATGGTATCAAGAGACCTCACTTCATATTCAAAATAATAAATCCAGCAATAGCATACTAAACATCTCTTAGCAAAGAACTGTCAATACCTCACTATTATAATATTTTTACCTTGTGGGCCAGAAAGATTTCAATTTAGGGCAATAAGCCATTGTCATTGCAACTCACACATGAACCAACCCAAGAACATAAGATGAATCCTAGTAAGGAAAACACCAATTCTCAAAAGTCACAAAAGAATAAGCTTCACCTAATGAATAATAATATCTGTTGTCTTGCAAAGAATGAAAGGAAGTCAGACATCTTCCCTGATTTTATACAATTCACCCCACATTTCCTGTTATATAACTATTAGATTCAATCCTATACCTCGCAAAGTGATATTCCACAGCAAATAGGTGTATTACACATAATTCATATTTCATGCTACGTCAACCAAGTCAAGCTAATTCAAACAAAATGCAGAAGAATACATGTAATCACAGAACACACAAAATGTTCCTCACCGTTGAAGTTATGTACTCTTCAAATGATTCTCGGTACTTATCGTAGAGCTGTTGAGAATAATCATGTGGAGGCTTCTGTGTACACATGTTATAGATGGTTCTGTACATTAAAAAAAAAAAAATCAGGCAAAACAAACAATATCACAATCATTTCCATCAAACTCAAAACCTTGAAACACATACAGTTAACAAAAAATAAACAAAGCAACCAAAAGCGAAATGGCATGGAAATCAATACGTGTAGAGCATCATGTAGTCCTCCGAGCTGAACTGCGGCTCGGGCAATCCTTCTAAAATGTTCTTCAGCTTTGTGATCCCCTTCTGCATAAACTCCCATCCTTGTTCCAAGTCTATGGTCTTTCGCTCGCTCATCGTCATACCGCTATAACCCTAATTCCTTAACCCCCAAAGCCAAAAACTGCAAAACAAAACACCGAATCTCAAAACCCGGACACACTCACATCACATCCTATCCTAGTACCAAAATCATTACAAATTTTTACACAAAACCCATTGAACAACAAAGAAAACCCCCAAATTGAAATTCCCAAATGCATAAACTGAAAGCTAAACAAAATTTTCCCTATCCTCAGTCCAAAAACCCTAATGCTCTGTTTTTGCAGCATGAAAGTACAACCAAAAAGCTCAAATTACAAATCGCAAAGTTACCGAAGCTCGGTGGAGCTGTTGTACGATCCCAATTTTTTTCATTTCGTTTCTAATTTTAGACTTTCTCGGGAACCAAACCAAGCTCAAGATTCCAAAACTAACCAAATCAAACTTCCAAAAACTTTTCCCCAAAACAAAAGCAATCAATCTAATCGGAGCTCAAAAAGCAAGATTTAGAATCATCAAACACTGAAAAATTAAACCTACAAGAAAAGTCAGAGATCGAGATTTCACTGAAAAAATCAGAGAGCGAGAGAGAGAGAGAGACCTGATTTGGAATGGCGAAGAAACCCTAACGGAGAGAGAGAAAACGGTAGGGACGGAGGAGGAGGAGGAGACGAGCTCCGACAGAGCATTGATGAGGAAAAGAAGAAATTTTTGCTAAAAAGGACTTTTGTTCCAGACACCGAGACAGATGTGGCTCCACCACCCAGTTCTATTTTCTATGATAATAATGCAATATTTTCTTTCTCACCAACAAAAAAAATAAAATAAAATAAAATAAAAATAGAAATAGTTTAGAGTCATGTGTAATTAACCTTATTTTGCAATTAAGGTCATCCACTTTTTGTTAATGGTTGAAATCCCCTCATTTTTTCTCTATTTTTTGTAATATACCCTTTCAATTTTAAGGATCTATTTGGTAGTGTATTTTAAGCAATAGTTTTTAGTACATATTTTTTTGATCACACGTATTTTCAAAAAATACAAATAACTTCAATAGAACAATATTACCAATCGGTCCCTAATTGTTTTCTTTTAGACGTCCTCACGTAAGTTGCAAAAACATCTCCTAAGATTTCAATTATTCCTAATAAATTATTAAAGGCCTGTTTGATATATGTATTTGAAAACATTTGTGGAAATACATGTGGGTGAAAAAATATGTGAAAATAAGTGTAATATTATTTAAAAACTAAAAATGATTTTTTGAAAACACAAACTAAACACCCCCTAAGGTTTTATAAGATTTCAAAAACCAAAAGTTTTTTTTTTTTTTTTCCTTACGGTATAGAATCAGATCCCAAAGATAGTAAGTCTTTTCTTCCTTATCAAAGAAAAGACTTTTTCAAAAATTCTATATCTATATAAATTTATATATGAAACCGAGATAGTTACCTTTCAAACTCAGCTAATGAATAGAACAAAAGAGGGGTAGTATACAAAAAGTTATACAAAGTTATATAAGCTCCCTCTTTTATTCTATTCATACCTATTTATTATTATTACCAAGAAATGGCTACTCTCAAGGTGAAATGTCTATAAAAAAAATTTTTTAAAAAAAAATCATGGGCAGGAAGGTTATAGTAACAAAAGCTGTTGAAGTTTTTATTTTATACATTTGAAGAATCCGTTTTGTTATCTTATAAGTGGAATAAGTGATGAAGTTGCATGAAACCATCACAAGGGTTTATCCGTACAATGAACATGCCCAAGCAACAAAAGCCCAAGCTCATGGAAGTTTTCATCATGTATGGGTAGAATAAAAAAATAACAGGAATTTTGCACAAATACAAATATGCCGCTTATTGCATTTATTGCAGTTCTTTTTTCAAGAGTGATTGTAACATTCCTAGAATGCATTTAGATTCAGCTTAACTGTGGCTATATTTCACCAACTTGCGTTTTTTTTTTTTTTTTTTTTTTTTTTTTTTTTTTTTTTTTCCTGCTGTTGGGGGACAAAGTATACAGTATACGCACTGTGTATATACTTTTTCAGTAATTTTTTATTAAAAATAGGTTCCGCAGTACTATTCACATATTTAAAAAATATTTTACTACAATGTTTTCAGTTTTTAGTAATAAGTTCTATCTAAACGAACCCTTAATATTACAAATTAATCTATTTCCAGTTTTTTAATCCAGACTTCTTCTGTTTCAATCATAATCAATTCTTTTGGTTTCTTCCTATCAAAAAAAAAAAAAAAAATTCTGTGGGTTTGATCAAAGGTTTAAATGTTTGTTTGCAAATTCAGGGTTGGAAATGATTACTACACTTGAATTGTAAAAGTGATTTTAGAGAAAACTTGCTAAAAATTTGTGTTGAAATTAAGAAAAACGTTTTATAAAGTGAAATAGAATTTTAAGGGGAAAAAAAAAAACATTGGTAGTTAAAGACAGGTACTGTATCAAAAAAAAAGACACGCACAAAATATTTCCTAATCATTGTACTTTGTTTAAGTAAACTACTAGGTTAATGATAACTCCCATGTCTTGTTATAATAACTTCAAACCTTTTTTTTTTCTAAGCTATAATAACTTCAACCTAGATCGGCATTAATTATACCCTTCTGACCTGCTTGATGATGCCACTAAACAAGGACAAAGCACAATGGAATATCATGATCCTAATAAAACATTGAAATTGAGACAATGCAATAAATATAAGTTAACCACTATTTTTTCACACATCTTCAATTTTGTTTTTTTAAACACAAATACAATGACTAAGGCAAAAAGAGCATCAGCAATCAAGGGTTTCTCATGGGAAATCCCTTGGTTGAAGCCTGAAGGCACCACGAGAAATTACATATTTCTAGGCTTCTAGCTGGACCATTAACATAGCTCATGGACCAGAAAACTTAGGGGTTGTTTGGTTTTTTTTTTTCCATCACTCATCACTCCTCACTCAATTTTCGTCACTCATCACTCATCACTCATTACTCATCACTCATTACTTAAAATATCTCAATTTCACAATAACACCCGTTTGGTTTTTGTTTTCATTTTACATCATTCAAAATTTTTTTACTGTACATGGGACCCACTTCCTAGGCACAATGTCAGTGAACCCACCCGTTATATTTTCTTCTCCTTTCACCTTTTCATTTTATTTTCTTTTCTCCACAAAACGTTGCCTTGTTCCTCTCCAACGCAAACCCGAACCCAGGAATAGAAGACGATCGGCATAGCGGCGGCGCCGATCGGTGTAACGGCAGCGCCGATCGGTGTAGCGGCAGCGCCGATCTCCCATCTCTGACGTGTAGCGATGCTGATTGGTGAAATTTGTGCGCCGATCTCCCACCTCCAACAAGTTTTATCGGTGAAATTTGTAAAGAATTTTTATGGGTATTGTTCTGTTTGTGTTCTGTTGTTGTTTTTATGCGCCGATCTCCCATCTCTGTTGCTGTTGGGTATTTTTATGGGTATTTTTATGCGCCGATCTCCCATCTCTGTTGCTGTTGGGTATTGCTTGTGCGCCGATCTCCAAAACATTGCTTTTTTTTTTTTTTTTTTATGATTGAGAAATCTGGGTTTTATTTTTTGGAGATTGTTTGAACTGAAAATTTGTGGGTATTGTTTGTGGGTATTGTTTGAATTGAAAAAAAGAAAAAAAAAACCTTTGCAACCAAACCCAGAATAGAAACCAACGTGAAAAGGAATGGAAAGAAAAGAAGAAAAAAAAAAGAAGAAGAAGAAGAAGAAGAAGAAGAAGAGAATAGTTTCAGTTGTCCCAAACCCAGCGTGAAAGACAAAAAAAAGAATAAGAAAAGAAGAGAACGTGTATTGGAGAGAAAAAAAGTGTCTGACAGTGGGACCCTTTGAGTCTGTGTAATTACAAAATTGCCCCTGGAAACAGAGTTTTGGAAACTGAAAACACCCAAAATGTGTTTTCAGTTTCCATAACCCATAACTCAAAAATTAGAGAATTGGGTGATGAAAACAAAATCAGGAAACAAATCCAAACAAGCTTTTTTTTCGTGGGTCCCACTTATTTTGAATTATGAGCGATGGAAACAGAGATATGAGCGATGGAAAACACAAATCCAAACGCCCTCTTAGCTTCTATGTTAACCCAGGCGGCCAGGCCTTAAAAACAAAGAAGTTAAATTACTAGATGCACATTGGGCTTAAGAAAAGCAGCCATTTATTCAACCCAAAAAAAAAAAAAAAAAGCAATGCCATTCAATTAGGATATTATTATTTCTTGGGCAATTAGAGCCATTTTTCACCATTACATTGAATTCGACCTTTAAATTTGTTTTTATTGATTGCTACCACTAAGCGAATTACCTACCAGGAGCAGTGTCATACAATGTTAGGACAATAACTGGAGCATGCAACCATATGATACAAAATATAAATAAAGACTTTTTCTTCCTACCATTAACAACATGTCATATCAACTGTTTTGAAAATTTTTATCAATTTTTTTTTTAATAAACTTTCTCTTCTTCTTGTGAAGTTGGAGGGGCTTTAAAAAAAAAAAGTTGGAGGAGCTTTTGAAGGCATTTAATAAGGGAAAATTGACTGGAGGATTGGCTGCCGAAGGGCAAACGGGTTAAAGAGAGTCAACCTAGTAATTATTTATTTAATTTAATTTTCAAAGAGAGAGTCAATCTTTTGGTCAAATCAATAAGTTTCAAGAATTTCTTAGTCTGCTCATAAAGTTGGTAGTAATACTAATACTTACCTTTTTTTTACAATTATTTTATGAGATGAATTTTGAGGGTGTTTGATACATATTTTCAAACAATAATTTTTAATTTTTAAACAATATTACACGTATTTTTACACACTTTTTCACTCATATGTATTTCAAAAAAAACTTTTTAAACTTAAAAATTGTTATTTAAACACATGTACCAAATGAGCTCATTAATTAATTACCTATCACTTTTATATAAAATTATAATTTTTTCTTCACTATTCATAATGGAGCATGAATTATAGGAATAACCCCAACTACATAACCCAATTTAAACCCAATTTCACAATATATTAACTTGTTGGTACTTGGTGAAAAGTTGAATAATTGTACACCAATCACGAAGCACAAGTTGACACTTAACAACTTTTAGGTCACAAGACTTTTAGGTCAAAATTTTAGAACAAAAAGTGCAATTTTACCCAAAAATAATAATAATAATAAATACAGGGACGCAGTTATAATTTCTTGCTTTCATTAACAAACCCTCCCCCAGTTATACACTTGTACTGTATATATTTTTCTCTCGAAGGGTAGTTCTACTATATAATGAAACAGTAGAATGTCTAACGTCTTGACAGTTTTTCTATCATTCGCATTTCTACCAAACATAATAAATGAAGAGAATATGTTTGCTTCACATAATTCAACTCTTTTTCTTCCATCCATTTTCCAAAATGCGAAATTAATTGCCTCCTCTCCTAATTAGTTTTCCCTATAGAATTGCTAGTGCATTGATTATTTAAAAGGATTTTAGATAACGTATTCCATTTTGGTAGATATATATATATGTACACACATACTAACTCATATATGACAACTCTTTGTTTTTTATCAACAAAAAGAAAAAGAAAATAATGTTTTTTTTTAAACAAAAAATAAGTATAATGTTTTAACCGTACTCAATACTCGTGTGGTTTATAACTTTATATTATCCAATAGAGAAATGATATGTTTACAATATTTTCACAATATTTTTACAACAAATCTTAAGTGGCAAGTTGTTATTAGTTGTTATTGTTAGGGCAAAAAAATAATCTTAGTGCTAGGTTCAAATTTAAACCAATAACAACTAACTATCTATGATTTGTTGTAAAAATGTTGTGGGCGTAGCATCTCTCTATTCAATAATGGCTTAATGCCACCATAAAAAATCATTATAAAACAGCTATCAATTGCTCATTGGCATTCTCTTAACTTATTGAAAATTTATGCATTTAAGACCCAAACCATCTCCGACTAATGAAATGAACAAAAAAACCTTCTTGAAAAAATGAACAAAAAAAAAGTTTAAAGGAAAAATGCACAAAAGATTGAATGAACATTGCATGCAATTATATATTATATGAGAACAAGGAGTTGCAAGACATGATAACACTAATGGTCCATTTGGATTGAGGAAGAGGAAGGGAGAGTAGAGTAGATTTGACCCAAAATTAGTCCATTTTTAATCAACTCAACTCTATTCCCCTCTATTCCCCCTCCCTACCCCTTAATCCAAATAGGCTTTAAGGTTGGGGCAACCATAAATGTTGACATAATTGTTAGATTGAATTAACCTTCTGATCCTACAAATTAGCATGAGCAAGTAAAATTCTATCCCATGTTGGAAGCTATAGGTCTGCTTCCTAATTGACCTCCCTATTTGTGAAGATTTAAAGCAAAAGGTGTAATTAAGTCTTTATTTTTTTAAAAAATTTTCGGACTCAAGTTCTTCACATAAGAAAAATCATGCAATAGTAATACTATTGACTTTTTTTTTCTCAATAAGTTTTTGTTAACCACCTCAACCAAAAAGACTAGCACATAATTTGCCTCAAGATAGTGCACAAAGAATTGTTCCTCATTGTTTACACATTCATTAGAAATACGAGGTCAACATTTAAGATATGATAGTCCTCAAAAAAAAAAAACATTTAAGATATGATATGCGTATTCCATGACTAGAGGACATGTATAATCAGTGTACATATTACACTTTTTTACTCATTTATAATTGGTGTACATATTACACATTTTTTTACTCATTTTCCAAAATAAGAGTGTTAGGATTTAAATATCTAGATTTGTATTAGCAAAAAAGTGAATATAAACTTGTCTTGTTTTATTAGTTATCATTTTTTTTACTTCATTATAAGATGGGAATAGTTGAAAAGAACGGTTTTTTTATTTTTTTTTTCTTTTTTATTTCTTTAGTTGACAATTTGATAATTGAAGAGAGAGGATGCTAATTTTGAATTTTAAATGTCTCTAGTGAAAACATTAGAAAAGTGTTGATTCATGAGCTAAAAAGCTCTTGCATACATTTTACTATTTTTCTATTAATAAAAATTTAATGGATCGGTTGCATTTGAAATCCTTTGAGGGCAAGCTTTTTATTGTAATCTACAATCAACGTGTAGAGTTCAAATTTCTCTTAATCAAAAACAAAAACAAAAATTACACACATATATATCACTTCACTTACATTTCGTGTCCTTCATTAATTCAAACAGGAACTTTAGCTTTATTATGCTCTTAGTGTTGGTGTTGCTCTAGCATTGAGACTTTGAGATTAGTTCATAGTTTCTTTTATTTGCTTTATCAAATTTTTTATTTATTTTTGTTCTATTATTTTATTATCTACCAATTATATCCTCTCTTTTTTTCCAATGTAAACAATGATAGGTAACATACATTGTTTATTTCATGGGGCTAGGGCAAATATTCGTAAAATTTGGGTCTGAATTAATGTGAGACTATTTGCTCGTTTGGATCCGACGTTGCATTTTGCGTTTGAGTTTTTCTCTTTTTTTTTTTTTGTTTTTGTTTTCTTTTTCTGCTGCAGCATGCGTCAGGGGGGACAAAAATCAGTGTTTATGCTATTGTTCATGAACAGTGGCAGTATAATTCTGACTTTTCAGCCCATTTTCACTATTCACGGACCCACAAAATTTACTTTTCAGCAACTTTTTCATTAAAAATGGGTCCCGCGGTACTATACACACATTTAAAAATTATTTTGCTACAGTGTCTTCAGTTTTCAGTAATAAGTTCTGTTAAGGACATATTTTATTTAGTTGGCTAATCCTTTAACAAAACGCACTTTGCTTATATTTGGATAGATGTAGGATGTGTTTAATACTTCAAAGAACATATTGTTCAAGTCTAGTATTAAAGCCATGAAGATTGGACCAAGAAACAAGTGAAGAAAAAGTATTCACTAAAGCTGAACAGATAGCTGAACACCTGTGGACACCTGCTAGACATCTGCAGACACCTGCTGGATACCTGCAGACAGCTGCTTGACAGTTGCTCGACAGATAGCTATCTATCGAGATTTAATGAATAAAGCTCGATAGCTGGTAGATCGATCGAGAAGCTATCGAGGTTACAGAAATCAGAATTTTCAGATCTGATTTTTGGGCCAGGCTTTTGTATTTGTGTAGGGTTTATTTTCTCACAACCCTAGACATATATAAGGCTTATTTTTGAGGCCGTCACACAAGATAATACAAGGAGAACATATGCAAAAGGTGACCGAAGCCTTATTCTCTCTAAAAGAAGCTACTGCGTCTTTGCACCTTAGGGTTTTGTAACCAAGTGCTTCTTGATCTTCATTGTTGATGAAGTGAAGAACTTTGCAGCCAACATTCTTCTTCCCCAAGTTGGTGAGTGAGTCATGTATTGGAATTCGTGCAAAGGAGTTAGTCACGTACTGGGATCCGTGCATCAAAGGGTGGCATTCATATATTGAAGAATTCAAAGGTTCTGAAACAGTAGAAGGTTTTCGCTGTGAGTTTATCTACGGGGATTGTAGAGTCTAGGGACAAAAGTTTTGTACTAGATCTGAAACTTCTCTTTACTATAGTGAATTGCTTTTCGAGAAGGTTTCCTCCCGGGTTTTTACTGTGAAACTGGTTGGTTTTATTGGTTTTTCTAGGTCATCATATCTTGTCTTATTTACTTTTCCGCTGCACTTATATTTGACATAATATTGATGTTTGTTTGTTTTAACAAAGTTTATGCATAATAAATCTAATTAATAACTTGGGTTTAAAACTTGTTAATTCTATCAACCGGGGTCTAAATTTCCCATCAATCTTCATCATCTAGACCTTCCTTGGAGGATGCACTTAGTACTTTCATTCAAAGGAAAAGTGAGCAAAATCAAAAGTTTGAATCCATGCTCACTAGGCTAGATGAAGAGGTAAGAGAGACCAAGAGTCATATAACTAGGCTTACAAATTTATTGAGTGAGATAGAGATAGGGAAGCTTTCTTCCCAAACTCAACCCAATCCCATCAATAAAAATCTAAAAATTGGCTTTAAGGATAAACACGAGGAAGTAAAAGCTATGACCATTTTGAGGAGTGGTAAAGATATTAATAAAAGTTCTCCTTTAGTAACTACGAAATCTAAGGAGACCCCAGTTGAAAAAGAGAAGGATGAAATTGAGTCACTTGGATTTGGTGAAATTGAACAATGTCCAATTCCTCCACCATTTCCACAAGCTTTAAAATTACTTAGGAAATTGGACATTGTATCTGAGATATTAGAGTATTTGCATCAAGTCAATATAAATTTACCATTATTGCATGTTATCAAGCAAGTGCCTGCATATGCCAAGGTAATTAAGGACTTATGCACCATCAAGAGAAAGCATCATGTGAACAAGACCATATTCCTAATAAAACAGGTAAGTGCAGTTATCCAACATAAAACCCTACCAAAGTATGAGGATCCAAGTTGTCCAACAATCTCTTGTACTATTGGAGATTACATCATGGAGCATGCATTGCTAGATCTTGGGGCAAGTGTTAATTTGATCCCTTTCAGTGTATATCAAAAACTTGGACTTGGTGAGTTAAAACCTACTTCAATAACTTTATAGTTGGCTGACCGCTCTGTAAGGGAGCCGAGAGGGATGGTTGAGTATGTGTTGGTGAAAATTGAACAATTTTATTATCTAGTTGATTTTATTGTTCTAGATTACCAATTTGTTTTACATCCTAGTGTTCATACCGCCATTATTTTAGGTATACATTTCCTTACCACAACTAATGCTTTAATTAATTGCAGGAATTGAAGGATGCAACTCACTTTTGGTTCCATGACTTTGGAGCTAAACAACCACATGAGTATGATGACTGTGCTTATGTGAACCTCATTGGGGTGGTGGTTTAAGAAGAATTTAATAAGAATTGTTTTTAGGATCCTCTTAAAACTCTTCTTAATAATTCTGTTGGTTCTTATGATTTAAAATATGATATTCATGTATCTAAAAATTTTTCTTTGTTGGATTCCTCACAGGTTTTGGAAAAACAATAGATGATGGCAATTAATAAAGGATGGAAGTCTTGCTTCGAGGAGCTACTAGAAAATGAAAAAAAGCTTGTGCATTCAAGTGAAGAGGCATCGCAGCTGGAGTTTAAGCCGCTGTCTAGTGGTCTCAAGTATGCATATTTAGGCTCAGGTAAGTTAAAACCTAGGTGGGATGGCTTTTTCATTGTAAGGGAAGTGTTTAACCATGGAGCTATAGTAGTTGAGGACCTTAGAGATGGTACGATTTTGAAAGTAAATATACAAAGGTTAAAACCATTCTTAAGGGGAGTTACACCAGAGGAGGAGACTATGTCACTGGAGATCCCTGCCTATTGGGATACTATGTGAACTCTGAAAAAGCTTTATGAAGTTGTCCCATATTTGTTTTAATTTTTCTTTTCTTTTCTTTTTCTTTTTGCCTATTGTTTTTGTTTTTGTGTTTTATTTTTGTTTTGTTATTATTTTTCTTTTGTGAGATAACATTTGCAGGTGTGAAAGAAATTTCAAAAAAAAAAAAAAAATTTAAATGCTTAAGATAACTTATTCCCTTTATACTTGAATTTATTTTGGATTTGATACATTGATAACAATGCAATATTTTAGTTAGGGGGGGGGCGGGGGGGGGGGGGGGCGCGGGGGGAGGTCTACACATTTTTTTGCACCTTGCAAGATTTTTTTTTTCTTTCTTTTAGTTTGCAACTTTTCAATTCTTAAAAAAAAAAAAAAAAACCTTGAATTTGAATGCAGAAGAGTTATAAGCTTTATTTTTATATTATTTGAAAAAATGAATAATTTTGAGTTGATTATACTATTTTTTATATTAAGACTCTTTCGTGAAGAGCACAACTAGAAAATTTTGAGCACAATAGTCGGGTTAGCAGACAGTAGGATGTTGATATACATGGATCATGAAAAAGCTAGATATAAGCTGAAACTCAACCTATATGGAGAGTTCTTAAGCCTTACTTTTCTTTGTGAGAGTATATTTCTTTGTTTGAACTCTTAAATTTCTCTCATATGCTTTAATTTCTGTAAAAGATCTTTATATTTTTTAGTTGACTACTGTAAACATTATGGGGAGATATACCATGATCCTACTTATTTTTGACCTTAGGCATGCTAGTTTATGAGGGATTTTAGGAGATGAGAGCCTAAGCCTACCAATTTTTTGTCACCAGCTAAACAAATATTCAGCCTACCTTTACATTAGTCATTGTCACCATCATTTGAGCCATGAAAAATACTTCTACAATACCATAAAACATTTTTATTATGAGTATTCTCTTGGGGGTTCAAGTTTTAAGCAATTGACGCATTTGGATATCACCATTGTTTCTCTTTTCTTCAAAAAAAAAAGAAAAAAGAAAAAAAGAAAGATCAAAAAGAAGAAGAAAAAAAAAAAGAAGAAAAAAAAGATAAAAAAAAAGAAAAAAAAGAAAGAGGAGACATGCATAATCAATCAATAAATCATTGATGTCTTACACATCTTTCCTATAATTCAGAAGAGTTATATGGCTGAGTAAAGGTTATTTTAATTCAAGTTGGTTGTTATTGCTATGAGTTGGGTTTGGCTTGAATTTTCTACATTTGGCTTGAATTTTCTACATTTGATTCATATATCTCATATTTCTAAGAGAGCAATTTTGCCTTTACCTAGCCATAAAATTATACTACCATGGAGCTTAAAGTCCTACTTGATTCTAAAGGTGCATGACTGGTATGTGTTTAGGATAAAAACTAGGGATGAGAATGGTATTAACCTTATGTTTCCAGGAATTTAACATCCATCCCAAGTAGGGCTGTCCACGGGTCAGTCTGGGTCGGGTTTGTGCCCAACCCGGAACCGACCCGCCGGAATCGGATGGAGAAAAAATGCACCCGCCGTCGACCCGTCGGAGTAATCGGGTCGGACGGTTCAAATCATCAATGGGTGGCGGGCGGGTCGATCAGAGTCAGAAATCTGAGAAGACGGCGAGAAAACGGTGAAGAAAACAAAGATCCGGCAAAGTTTTCCAGATTCCGGTGATATTTCCCTTAGATCCGGTGAGATTTAGCAAGATTTGGCGAAAATCTCACCAGATTTGATGAGATTTCGCTAGATTCGATCAAAATATCATCAGATTTAAGGAAAATATCTCTGAAATCTAGCTTTTTCAGCCGGAATATGGAAAAATGTTGCCGGATTTTGGAATTTTTGGTCGGGATCTGAAATTTTCACTGGAATCTAGAAATCTCTTGATCGGTTCAATTTTTTTGGGTTTTAGGGGAGGAAACCCGCCGTCGACCCGCCAGAATCGGTTCTTGGTGGTGAAGATCTGCCGCCGATCCGCCAGAGCAATCGGGTTGGCCAGATTCGGGTCGGATCCGGTCAGTTCTTCAAGTGGGTCGGGTGACCAGATCCTTCTGGACAGCCCTAATCCCAAGAGATCTTTTGCTGTTGTTTTAGCGGCTGTTTTTGTATACACATGTAATATTCTTAAAACTTCTTATTTCCTTTTTATTCACATGTGATTTAAAGAGAGAGAAAAAAAGCCATTACTTTTATGTGTGTTCTTTCAGAGTGTTGATGACTTAAGAGAGGTTTTGGAGTAGAAGCTCTAATTTAGATTATTCTTAATCTATGCATGTTTGGAAAAGCCGGTTTGATTAGATGGGCTATGCACACACGCACTCCAAAAGTGAAGCTAATGAGAACTCTTTGATATGATAAATAGTATCCCAACTCAAAAATTGAAAGTTAATTTATTTGATATAATGATAAAGCAGACTAACATTTGCTGTAGGAATTTTCAGGAAACCTTTGAATTTTGTGGGTAGAGTCGCTACAAACTCTCACAAGAGTAAACTCATCCACTAGGGGTGACCTAGGGGTTCAAAGACTTGCTACACATGGGAAGTGCAGTTGTGTAGCCTACGAAAGTGGCTTGTATTTTAGTTTCAAATTTTTACTTTTAGTAGGCATGGGTACTTTGTGGATTGCTAGGGACTAGCAAGATTTAAGTTGGGGGGGTGTGATAACGCCTTAAAATGTATACTTGTTATATATTTATGTGAGCGTTATCTCCTTATTACTATGCTTAATTTGTTAAGCCATGATTTGCATTAATCCCTATTATTTATCTTTACATAATTTCTTGAATAAGATGTCATTCATTGAGTGTAATTCTCTACTTTTAGGAAATCATGTAAAAAAGATGAGTTTACAAGAGTCTGTAAGAGAATAAAGGTCAAACTAGAATTAAAGAGGAGCTAAAGGACAATACTTAAATGTCTAAGGAGGTGCAGTTGGAGTGCTTGGATTGTCTACCATGATTGGAAGTTTCAAATAGGGAAAGAAATCAAAGATGTAGAATCTGAAAAGCAAAAATCTGAGTTGAGCATTGATCAGTATTTTGGGCATATCTCTCTCCTCAAAAATTCAATTGACACAAAGATAGATAGGTTGGAATCGTGACTTAAATATCTACAACTTTTCAGTTTTGAGTTTTTCAAAATTCTCAATTTGTGAAGGCCGAAATTAACTCACAAATTACACTGTAAACTTGGACGAAAATTAAAATAGTAAAAATTTTATTTTCTTTGAATACTTGGACGTTAGGGTTTTGAAGGGAGGCTGTGTAGAATGAATTTAAGAAAGAAAACCTTGTATTTTTCCTTTCTCTAATGGCAGCTTAAACTCTTTTTTAGGGCTAGGGGCTATATTTTTTCTATACAGTATGAATATTCAATGTGATTCTTTCTAGGATTTTATCAACAACATATTTGATTGTTCAATTAGATTTCTTTTGATGTATTAGTTCTTCCATGGTTTCAATAAGTCCAATCATGTTTTTTTTAATGTCTAGATGAATTTCTAATAGTTTCAATTAGAAATCAGGTTTTAAAGTGAATGATTTTTTCTGAAAACTTTTCTAACTTATTATTAATCTAGCTTATCATGTGTTCTTGAATTGTCTCAGTTTAACCGAATCATAAGTATTTAATTGTATAAGAACAATCAATTATGAAATATATAATTTCTTAGATCACAAAGAATTTCATACCAATATAGGAAAACACCTTGATACCCTAGTATTTACATTATTGATTTAAATAAGTTATCATTGTTATTCTTGTTTACAATTACCAAGAAAAAGTACTTTTCTTCTTCACCCAAATTGTTATTTAATTATATTGTCTTTGAATTTACCCTGCTCCTTGTGGTTTGACCTCGGTACTCCGAGAATTATATTGTTACGATTTCCTGTATTGGGAGTAAGCAACCAGGTTTACATTGATGGTATGGTGGTAAAAAGCAAGGTGGTTGCCAAGCAATTGAGGGACCTCGGAAGTGTATTTCAAGTGTTGAGGAAGCATAAATTGCGTCTCAATACTTCTAAGTGTCCTTTTGGCGTTAGCTCGAGCAAGTTTTTGGGTTATATGGTCACACACCGTGAAATTGAAGTTAACCTTGATTAGATTAAAGCGATTAATGATTTGCAACCACCTTGGAATCCCAAGGAGGTCTAAAAGTTAACTGGGATGACTGTAGCCTTGAATAGATTTATCTCTCAGTCAGCAAACAGATGTAGGCCATTCTTCCAACTGATGCACAAGTGGAAAGGGTTCGAGTCGAATGAGGAATGTGCTCTTGCCTTCCAACAACTAAAGGATTAACTTTCTTGGCCACCCATTACGTCCAAACCCGAAAAGGAAAAATTCATTTTTTTCTTATATTGCTGTGGCCTCTCAGGTGGATAGTCTAGTATTGGTGAAAGTAGAGAATGGGGTGCAAAGACCAGTTTATTATGTGAGTAAATCGCTACAAGAAGCTGAAGTTCGTTACTTGCCTTTAGAAAAGGCCATCTTGGACATGGTACACGCTATGTGGAAGCTTCCTTATTACTTCCAAGCATACACAGTGGTAATTCTGGCCCAACTCCCATTACAGTCGCTGTTGCGAAAGGCTAATTATACGAGGTGCATTGCTTTGGGTGCATTTGACATGAAATACATGCCTTGTACCTCAATTAGAGGGTAAGTGCTTGCAGATTTAGTGGCAGAGTTTATCGAGTCTCCAGTACATGGAGAGGCTGAGAAGCTCAAAGTTGAAGGAAAGCAAGTTTCAACAGTTGCGCTACATGGGCCCTCACCTTAGAAGTTATACGTAGATGGTGCGGCAATTCAAAAGGGATCTAGAGTAGGGTTGGTGATTGTGTCTCCAGATGGAATTACCATTGAGAAGTCCTTGAGGTTGGGCTTCTCGGCTACGAATAATGAGGCAGAGTATGAGGCTTTACTGGTTGGGATAGCTATGGTTAGGAAGATGGGAGGAAAAACTATTGAAGCATTTTCAGACTCAAGGCTGGTTGTGGGCAGGTAAAAGGAGAGTTGGAAGCTAGGGATGTGAGAATGGAAAGGTATCCGAGTTCAGCTCGACATTTGCAGTCAGGTTTTGAGTCTTTCACTATACAACAAATCTCGAGAAGTAGAAACATGCATGCAGATTCCTTGGCAACTTTAGCAACATCTTCTGGACAAGATCTTCCTCGAGTCATTCTTGTTGAGGATCTGGATAAGCATACCAAGGAAGAGAAGGGGAAAGTCTAGGTACACCAGATTAGGGTCGGACCTAGTTGGATGGATACCATAGTCCTATTTCTCAAGGAAGGGGTTTTGCCTCACGAGAGTAGGGAGGCAGAAAAGGTACGGAGGAAAGCTCCTTGTACTTGGTTTATGTTCATCCCGAGGCAATGAAACCACTTTTGGAAGAGCTACATGAGGGAATATGTGGAAGTCATACTTGGGCAGATCGCTATCACATAGAACTCTTACTCAAGGGTATTGGTGGCCGAGTATGCAAAAATAGGTGTAAGAGTATGTAAAAAAGTGTGATCAATGTTAGAGATTTGCTCCGAACATTCATTAGTCTGAGGTGTACTCAAATCTCTGTCTAGTCTATGGCCATTTTCTCAATGGGGCCTGGATATTGTAGGATCATTTCCTAAGGCTGTGGGAAACCGAAGATGACTTATGGTCAGAATTGATTACTTCACAAAGTGGGTAAAGGCTGAGTATTATCCAATATTAGGGACATAGATGCAAAAAAGTTTGTTTGGAAGAACATTGCTACTTGATTTAGGATTCCTCACATCCTTTTCTCGGATAATGGACTCTAGTTTAATAGTAAAGCCTTCAGGAGATACTACTATGAATTGGGCATTAGGAACAGATATTCAACTCCAGCTTATCCATAAGAAAATGGGCAGGCTGAAGCGGTCAGCAAAGTCATAGTGAATAGGCTTAAGAAGAGGTTAGATGAAGCAAATGGTAGATGGGTGGAAGAGCCACCACACGTTCTCTAGATGTATCAGACCACTTCTTGTCAATCAACTGGGGAGACAACCTTTTCAATGACATATGAGTCCGAGGCTGTGATTCCACTAGAGAATGGGTTTCCAACACTAAGGACAAGCATGTTCACCCCGGACAATAATGATCGGTTATTGGAAAGGAGCTTAGATTTAGTCAATGAACGAAGGGAAGCTACTATGGTACAACTAGCGCATTACCAGCAGAAGCTTAAAAAAGAGTATGATATAGGTGTGAAGGCAAGACCATTGGCACCAGATGACTTGGTGTTAAGGAAGGTAGTAGGTACCACGAGGGACCCATCTTGGGGAAAATTGGGGCCTAATTGGGAGGGGCCCTACCGTATCAACTCGGTTGCTAGTATAGGGGCTTACATTTTAGAAGACTCAGACGAAAATGTTATACAATGTTCATGAAATGTAAATAACCGACAAAGGTACTATTATTAATGAAAGGCAATCTTGCCCTTTTTTGTTTCTATTATTACGTGTGTTGCTTTTATTTATTTAAGTATTAAACAGAACCTCGGTTATGTTTGGTTCCTCGAATCGCATACCTTGTGTAAATCAATACTTCTAGTTATTCATCTAAGTATTAAACAAAATCTTGGTCATGTCTGGTTCCTTGGACCACATACATTGGGTAAATTTGTATTTCTAGTTTTTCATCTAAGTATTAAACAGAATATCGGTCATGTTTGGTTCCTCAGATCACATACCTTGGGTAAATTAATACTTCCAGCTATTCATTTAGGTGTTAAACAAAACATCGGTCATGTCTGGTTCCTCGGACCACATACCTTGGGTAAATTAATACTTCCAGCTATTCATTTAGGTGTTAAACAGAATCTGGGTCATGCTTGATTCCTCGGACCACATGTCTTAGGTAAATTAATACTTTCAATTATTTATTTAAGTGTTAAACAGAACCTTGGTCATGTCTGGTTCCTCGAACCACATACCTTAGGTAAATTAATTCTTCCTATTCGTTTATGTATTAAACAGAACCTCGGTCATGCCTGATTCCTCAGACCACATACCTTGGGTAAATTAATTCTTTCAGTTATTTATCTACGTGTTAAACAGAACCTTATTCATGCCTGGTTCCTCTAACCTCATACCTCGGGTAAATTAACGCTTCCTATTAATTTTTTAAGTGTTAAGTGAAACCTTGATCATATTTGGTTCCCTGGACCACATACATTGGATAAATTAATGCTTCACATTTGTTTGGAGCTATTAATGGAGCCTTAATCACACATAGCCTTTTGAGCTAAATATCTCAGGTACATAAATCTTATTTCTAAGTTAACTTGTTAGATTGCCAATTGCATGGGAATTGAGTTGTTGGACTACCAATTGCACAGATGATTGTCAAGGTTAAAGGTAGGAAGAGGTTGTGATTTGAGCTTACAGTTGGACAATCAAACTATGTTCAATAATAAAATAGCATTGGATTAACATAGAAACACTGATAATGTAAAGGAACTCAGCACTTTTCATTAAATAAAGCCTTAAAAAGGTAGAGGGAGTACATACTTAAAAAAAAAAAGTAAAATCATAAGTGATCTTAGGCAGAAGAGGGTTGGTCTTCACTACAGTTTGGGCAAAAGGTTCAGGCACTGTGGCTTGAGTTGTGCCTTTGTTTTTAGGATCCTCCTTGGTGGTGAAGGGGAGTGTAGTAAGTACGAGTACCTGGCCCTAGGCTGCCCCCTTTTCCTTGGAGGAATCCTTGGGCGCAGGTGGGAGCTTGACTAGCTCAAAGGCCTTCTCCTTAGTTGGCCTAGAGACCTTCTCCTTATCCGCAACACTTGCTTGGTCAGCTTCTTTGGAAAGATCAGTAGGAGTTGGAGGAGCATTGGTGGGAGGAGCCTGATTGGCCTCTAGTGCTTTAGGAGCAACGTCAACTCAAGAGCTGGAAGGGCCTATTATACGAAGGGCTGGGGGATAGAAGATATTCTCTGCCTTTCTTAGTGCTGAAGAAGTGTCCACTCCAACTTGGTTTAGTGCCTTGTTCCACACCTGGAGGCAGTAGCCTCGGCAGACACTAGTGACTTAAGCCCTGAGGTTTTCTTCAGTCTCTTTCACCCTAGTGTCATAGCCATCTTGTTCTGCTTGGGCTGCAGCCTCCTTTGCCTTCTTTAGTTTCTTCTTCTGAGCCTTTATTTGCTCCTTGGCAATCGTGAGTTGGTCCTTGTCTTTTGCAATTGTTAACGTTGATCCTCAGCCTGCTTTTCAGCCTTGGCCAGTGCAGTTTCAGCACTTTTTCTATCCTTATCAACCTTAGTTAACTTAGGGTACGTTTGGTTCACTAAATGAAGATTAAATTGTAATCTTTATTACTAGTAATAAAGTGTGTTGCAATGTAATAACTAAACCTATCCATTAGTTTGGTTGTGAGTTATAACATTAGAATGAAACTTAACATTTATTTTAAGAAATATCTTACTCATACAATTATATCTCCTTAAAATTTGTTATTTTTAAATTTAAGAGAGATCTGTGTTATTTTTTATGATTTTTTATTTTTATAATTGTTAGATGAATATGGAAAGTTTTCTTATTTGGAAATATATTAAATTTTGAAATTATTGCACTTACTAAGGAATAGCTAATACAACATTTTAAAGAAGAATAGTTATTCCTCATTTTGAAGAATAGCTATTTATAAGGAATGACTACTCGTTGTAATAAAAACATAACCAAACTAAAGAATAACTAACCATAGGAATAACTATTACATTACAGTGCATATTACAGTCTACTAAATATGCCCTTAGTGTTGAGGTCCTTAATCCTTTATTCTGCCTTGACAAAGGTCTCCACCATAGCTATACGCCGCCCCTCCTCATCCTTCCACTGTTGTGGGCATCATCTACCCACTCTTCGGCGATGTTTGTTGTTTGGATCGCCTTCAAAAAAAGAAAAAGAAAGAAGACGTTAAAGTGAATTCTCTAAGTGTAAAAACAGTATATACATTAAGCAAAGATAAGGAATTGGAAAACTTACCATGGCCAAGTCCTTTTTCAGGGTTAGAAATACCTTGTGCTTCTTTAAGGTCCTTAAGTTGGCCATATCTTGAGGAAGAAGTAGGGGTTGCTCCAAGGCGTTTGCCATATAGTCAGCTTTCCCCTTCTGAAAGTATTAGATAGAGGAGTCCGAGGGGAGAGGAGCACCGTCTAATTCTAAGGGAGGGTTCCAGACCTAAACCCTAGGATGACAATTAACTGCCCACTCTGTGATCGCCCCTTCACCCGAGGGCTTCCTTTGTGTTCCTTTTACTATTTTTGCCCCTTTCTAAGGCTCAAGTTCTTTGAAGGAGATGACTTCACCCTTCTCGACTACATCTTTACCCTTCCTGTCCCACTTCCTTTTCTTATCTGTCGGTTTAGACGGAGAAGTATGGATGAGGAGGGGAGTTAGAGGTCAGGTTTGGATAGTCACCTCGAGGATAGACCCTCTTACATGGGATTTGAGTAGCTCAAGCAGGCTGGTCTTTGGTTTCCTCTAAAGCCCCATGGCGTTAGGAATGTCAGAATACTTTTGAGTGCTACTAACTTGGGCAGGAGGAAGGTGTCTGAAAGCAGCACATGGGGATTCTAGGGAGTGTGGCTAATCAAAGGCTTTGACGTCCTCTTCGGAATTCAAACTTCAATTACCTTGGTTGTTTTTTCTTCGAGGGCCAAGTGTGAGGAGGTTGCCTTTTCCTCAGTACTACAATGAGAAGGTAGCTCAACCTAATGGTTACCTTTAGGTGGGGGGCCAGCCAGAAATCTGGGAACTGCAACGTTGATCTGGTGCAGCCGAGGATCCTTCGCTTTTATAATGAACTTGAGGGCTTGAAAGCTTGTGGAGCAGGCTTGTATCCAAGTATGATGTGTGCTGCTCGTAGTTGCCTGTCGGAATGAACAAAGATCTCAGACTAGAGTATTCTCGTTAAGTCGAGCTCGTTGAAGAAATTAAGGTTAAGGGCTATAAATGCTTATCTGCAAAAATCCCAAAAACAAAAGTGTCGTTAGAATGGGCATTAAATAAGGAAAAGTAAGTTTACAAACTACAAGAAAAGAAATAAGAAATTGTTAGGGTAAAATGTATTGTGTTAAAACAGGGAGCCTAAACCTAAGTACCCCACCTAGTTTCCCTTCTTGTGTTGGGCAATGAAGCCCATCATGCCATTCACCCTAGACAATTAGGAAATCTTGATCCATACCTTTGGTAGTTTCAAGGAAACATGATATTAGTCTGACTTCAAGGACCCTAGTTTTAAGGTAGTATTCCTGACTCTTAAGGTGCTAACAGTCATACACCCAATTAATGTCATGATAGGTGAAACTTACACCCATCTTTTTGTTGAGGGTATCTATGCTACTTAATATCCTAAACATGTTTGGGGAACATTGCGTTGGGCAAAGTCGGTGGGCAATCAAAAAGTCCCTAGTCACTTTATCTATAGGGATCCTCATCCCTTCATCAATAAATGCAATCATAGGGATTACCGCCTCTCATTCTGATCTCATGGCATGCCATTCTCCTTGAAGGCAATGCCGAATTGAAACCCCAGCTGGTATGTTATAACGAGCCTTAAAGTTCTCTATGCCCTCTAGGGTGTTTACCAAGCTAGAAAATCTACTCATTTGAAACGTGAGTGGAGTATGTTAGAAGAATAGGGTGTAAATTAGAAGGCTGAGGAAGAGATGGTCCTAGAAATAAGAAGGTGGGCTAAAGGTTACTTACAAAAGTATAGGAAAAACCACATCAGACTAATTCTTGGGAGTTAAAGATTCAAAAAGTGGGGCATCTGGATTCTTCGAGCAATTTATATAGGAGGAAAGTAAGTGGGAGAGTTCCCGCTTAAATCCCCATGGAAAATCTCCACCGTAAGATCTTTATCACACCATAGAACGTGGGGCACAGGGCGTCGTACGAAGTAAATGCTGAAGTGTCCTAGTTGCCAAAGCATCAGGAACATGCTCCTTTGCAGATGAAAAGACACTTGCATGTGAGGAAATAACATAAGTGTGGGAGGTATGGTTACCTAAAATCAAAATCTCACTTTTCTCCGAGGAAAGAAAGAGTAGAGTTTCGAGGGGCTATTGTAGGGATGAAGGGCCCAGATAAGAATATTGGGCCATGAGCCGCACCCGAGGATGTCGAAGAGCCTGAAGACAAGCACGTATTAGTGAAGGTAAGTAGATTACTAGGCCGAGGAAGAGGTCTGATCATAATGAATAAGTGACGTTGTCCGAGGAGTAATCCCTCCTCGGCCAACAGAGTGGAAGCCTAAAGTTTTACCACCAGTCAAGTACTAGGCAGTGGTCAACCATGCTTGGGAGGATAAGCTTTAGAGAGAGGTGAGTCAATAGAGAATTGAGAAATATCTGAGAAGAAAGCTGTTACCATCGCATTGAATGCTCTGCATCTAACCCCCTGGTCGCATTAATGTGGAAGTAATACCTGAACAATGATTTTTGGCCTCACAGTTACCCACAAGGACTTCAGGAAGGTGTTGATGGGACAAGTATCAAGGAGATTGGCAGTTTGATCTACACGTGGAAGGCTAAGATGAAAGAAAAGAAGGAAGCATAAAAGGGAAGGGATTTCATTACAAGATGGATCATCAAGAACTTGAATATCTATATAAGTCTAAGAGGAATATATAAGAACATACCATCCTTGGACCTGACCAAGGAATACTTTTTCCTTTCAAACTGTTTGTCTTACTCATTCTAACACCAACTAGCCTATTGTGATTTACATTCTAACTCATTGAATGTTTAGTAACAGACTCACTCTTTATCAAATTTATTATTTTGGGTTCATTGGGCCATTGTCCAAATCTCTTAGGTTGTGGATCAAACCGTGTCCTTACAATTATCTATGTAGTTTTGTTGGTGTTCTAAATTTCTCTTTGTATCTATTTTTTCTTGAATAAAATTATTTTATTCATTAGAAACATTCAGATACTTTCTGTTCTTTTTTTTTTTTTTCATTTATTATGAAAATAAATAATTTCTTTAATTTTTTGTAGTTTGTGAATATGTGCTAACTTGATAACTAATTCCCTTCTCTCTCTCAAATAGTTTCAAAGAAACACAAGAAATCTTATGACTATTCTCCAAAATTGCTATTTGTAAAATCCTATAAACATGGTTGTATCCTAGAGATAAATTTGTAGTAGCCCTTTAGTAACTAGCATATGGGGGACAAATATTGTCTAAGGATAATATTAAATTGTACTTCCAAGTTAATCATAATTTCAATTTGGTTGTTGTATTCATTTTGCTTTTTCATTATTACTCCTTAAGATTAAATCCCCCAACATTGAAATAATAAACCAACAAGGAACGGAGAGGGTGGAAACAGAGGTGAAGCTGAAGTTAGAAGGGCTGTGCAGTAAAACTGATGATGAAGTACATGTGGCTGCGCAAATGAAAAAGGAAGATCAGCAGTTACATGGGCTTGTTATTGGGTTTTCAAGAAGAAAAACAAATTGTGATTGGGCCACCCGGATTGGGCGGCCCAGTTAAATAGTTTCTGCTTTGATGTTAAACGTGGAGGTGGGGGCGAAGGTCGAGAAGGTGCGGATCCTATAATTTATCATTACCGGAAGAGCTGTGGAAGAGATCGTGTCATGGCTTCCAGTGAAATCCATACTTCGTTTCAGGTGTGTTAAGAAGTCATGGTCTACTCTTTTTCGAAACCCAAATTTCATTGCCAAACGCCTTCACCATCAAACAAAAACAAAAAATCCAAGTATTTTGGTCCAGAGCTCTGACTTAATAGGAGGATGATATGGCTTCTTCCTGCACCCTTATCCGGATGATAATGATGATGTTATAGTTGGACACATTGTGGACCTTTCAAAGGACTTGGGCTTGACCACAATGCAACAAAACTATATCTATCAACACGTTTAGTTGCATCAATGGTATTATTTGCATTGGTGGTTCCTTCCGTGCCCCTGGAGGCCGCTTCCATTCATATGTCTTATGGAATCCGGCAATCAGAGAACGTAACACCATTTCTTATCCCATACTTCCTGGTCCTCCTGCTCGTTTACTTAAACCATATAACTCTAATGCATTTGGTTATGATCAATATTCTAATGACTACAAGGTGGTTAGAATTGTCACTTATAACAAGGATTCTCCACCTACCCAAAAATCACTCTTCACAGACTACTACAATCTTTTTCATGTTTACTCCCTAAATGCTCAGTCCTGGGCCCGAGTTATTGACACCACTATTCATCGTTCAAACGTTAGGTTGCTTTCTCCTTGTTATGAAGTAAACTTTAATGGTGCTCATCATTGGCTCGGTTTCTTTGACAACGGCCACATAAACCAACTCGGGGAGAAATGTGATTGTGAGATAATTCTATCGTTTGACATGAGTCATGAGGTGTTTCGAATAATGAAGTTGCCAGATGAGGTGTTTTGAAAACTAAGGTACCCAGTGGACAATGTTCCAAGTATGCAAAGGGTAAAAGATTTTTGTGTGTTCAATGATTGCCTTGCTTTTGTTGTCTATAAGGAGGATACTTCGACAGAGAATTACTTTAAAATATGGGTGATGCGTGAAAACGGGGTTGAGGATTCTTGGACCAAACAACTTGTTGTAGGACCCTTGCTAGGAATTGACAGGCCCCTACAATTTTTCAATAATGGAGTGCTTTTTCGTGTTGGCGAAGATGACGCAATAGTCTTGTATACCATTAGTTCTAATGAAATTAGGAACCTTCGACTTCCAGAGTTTCCAGAATCATTCATCTCAATACGAGCTATGGTTTATGTTGAGAGCCTAGTTTCACTAAAAAAAAAAATCACTCACGGGTGGAAATGTCTTTATGAATCTGTAAATTGTTGATTTGTCATGCAATGGAATTGTGATAGAATTTTTTTTTTGCCGGGGGGGGGGGGGGGGTGGTGGGGAGGGTTTGGTTATTATTCTATGTAGAGTGAGAGCTAGTTAAGGGTTTGAGTAGATTTTTCTGCAATAACATCTCAGCTATTATTTGCTTTGGTGTCTATTTGTTTTAGGAAAATTCAAACAGACTTGTTAACTTTAGGATAGGGAGGGTCTGTACAACTGGGTAATGTGACAAACTAAGTTTCATACAATTTGATGGAAACTATGGTTAGTGTTGGTAGATGAATATTAAAAGAGAAAATTCCAGGAGGGTATCTCACCTTATTATAGGTTTTGTGGTCTCTTAGCATTTCAATTAGTTGTGAAAGTTCCTGGATGGGTTGACCTCTCCAAGTCCAACAACCATTCATTGAGATTTCTCCCATGCTTCGTAAAAGCTTTAACTGGTCTTTATTTCTTATACTAGTAGTAGTAATTTTGATTTGCCTGATTCTTTTTTTTTAACTTCCCATATATGATATATGCTCTTTGTTTTGCCAATGCTATTCGTGGATATGAAATTCCTTGGTAATTTTCTGTTAGATCCTAATCTTATCTTTTTCCATATACCCATCTAATCGCATTTGAATTCTTAGAAGGTCAGCTGTAATAACTCAAGCTGAAGTATCTCCATATACGCATATTATTGTGTGTGTGTGTGTGTGTTTTTTTTTTTTTTAATTGTCTATGCCAACTTAAAGTTAGCTTTTAACTGACAAAGGTCGTTGCTGACACATTGGATGATTAGGTTGAAACCAAGAAATTAAAACAAGATGAAGTACTATACTTGAAACTGGACAGCCTTAATTAGTTGAGACAATAATCTGGACAGTTTGCGTTTTATCTGTAGCAGAAAGTATATTGTTACTTTTTAAATGATTTCTCGGGAATGTGGAGTTTCTTCTGGTTAATGACAATGAGGAAATGGTCTTGCATAACATTGGTTATCAAGAAATTAAGAATCTCCAATGCACAGGGTATCCCAACTAATTCACGCGGATACAATCTGTGGTATATGTAGAGTCTAGTTTCATTCACGGGTGGAAATGTGTATAGTGATTGTGCCTGAGCTCTTATTTTTTGTATCAAAAATAATTTTTCAAAAAATTATGCATGATTTGGAGAAATTGATATTGCATCTTTTTTGGATGATGTGTTTGTTAACTTTCAATTCTACATTCCTCTTCAATCTCTGTAATTTGTTGATGGATCAGTAAATTGTTGATTTGTTATGTATTGGAATTGTGTTAGAAAGGGAGGTTTGGTTATTAATTTATGTAGAGTGAGAGCTAGTTTGGGGTTTGAGTAGAATTTTTTACAATAACATCTCAGCTATTTCTCGTATTGTTGTCTATTTGTTCTAGGGAAATTTACAAAGACTCGTCACTTGAGGTCCGTACCACTGGGTACTATGACAACTAAGTTTCATATACTTTGTGGAAACCATAGTTACTGTGGTAGATGACTTTATTATATTTATTGTGGTCTCTTAGCATTTCAATGTTGCAAAAGTTTCCAGATGGGTTGTTTGAACCTCAGTGATTGCTAGTTTTTGTGAAATGTTCATGTTGTTTTTGAGCTTTTCACTTACAAATTTAGAGTGATAGTTTTTCATGTTCTGGTATTCATCATGATGTGCTTCTTCTAGCCAAGCCACTGGTTTGTGTTCTGTTCAACCTTGTTTCCATGTGGTGGTGTTCTATTTCCATTAAAATAAAGTAATGGGCATAGTTGGAGTTAGTATATCGGCAGGGGATTCACCTGATGAATTTTTTAGTTAGTTCACTGTACCAAGAGCATTCTACCACTGTGATGACATATTCTCAATCCCCTTAACATGAGAGCCATCCTTTCTTTTGAACAATGGCTTCCATGTTTGAGGTGGAGGCAGCTGCTTGACATTTTGAAGCTTGCAATTCTTTCTTTTCATTGTTTGAAGAGGATGCTCCTGCTTGCTTTTCTTTGCCTTTAGCATTGACGCAGGCATTAGGCATACCACTCTTGTACAATCAGTTCCTTATATTTCTTAGTAGTATATTAGCATCACTCAACCTTTTTCTCATCAATTTGACTGGGTAGTGGGTAATGACGTTTGAGTTTCAGAAACTTCTCTGTATCTTGACGTCCAAAAAAAATCTGCGAAATGAAAATTATATATATGTTTGCATCCTTTTTTGATGATTTTGCATGCAACACACGCCATAATGTCCGTTTCAGAATCACAGGAAGACAAATACGAAGTCGTAAGTGTCAATTTCCTATTCAAAATTGAGAATCTATATATTGTGTATGGAAACCTCTGCTCGATAATATTTTCACTAAGCAGTCTTGTATGTATAAGAGGCAACCTAAGAACATATCACAAACAACTAAGACAATAACTTGGCTCAAAGAACTTCGAAGTCTATTTGGTAGAGTAGTTCAAACCCACATTTTCAGTTTTTAAATAACCTTACACATATTTTCACCCACTTTTTCACCTACACGTATTTCAAAAAATTACAAACAACATTACTTAAACTGCTCTATCAAACGGACCCTTAATGTTCAAAAATAGCATGTGGGAAGCCTCATCATGTTGCATAAATTGTGTCTGAAAACCTGCAGAATAGTTAAATAAAAACAATATTCAAGATTGGAGTTCCAAATTTTATAGTACTAGACTCAATTAAATAAAACAAACATCTATCAAACCCTCTAGTTTGAAAACAAGTTCAGGTAATTTTTAGTAGTGATGTGACAGAGCCACAAGAATGGGTTGTTATTTGTGTACTTTGGGAGTATCCTCTTTTCTTCCCACATAGTGGTGGGTCTCATGACTGTCACCTATTATGGGCTCACTTCTATGTTTTATGGAACAAACACCCTCTTGGGGTAGTTTTCTCACTGTATGCTTCTAGCACCACTATTTGATTTTTAGTACCGGATAATTTAGAATTTTTGATACCAGGTAATTTCTTGTAGTGATGTGACAGAGCCACAAGAATGGGTTGTTATTTGTGTACTCTGGGAGTATCCTCTTTTCTTCTCACATAGTGGTGGGTCTCATGACTCTCACCTATTATGGGCTCACTTCTATGTTTTATGGAACAAACACCCTCTTGGGGTAGTTTTCTCACTGTTTGCCTCTAGCACCACTATTTGATTTTTAGTACAGGATAATTTAGAATTTTTGATACCATGTACAGCCTTTTTGAGCTCTTTGGAGTAAGGAGGAGAAGAAAGCAGCAAAATTTTGAAGAGGACAAATACCCCAAGCGCGCGCGCGCACACACACACACACACATATATATATATAGTATTCTTTATGTGTTTTATTATATATCTTTATTATATCCCAAACTTTATTTGAAAAAGAAAAATAATTTTTTTCCCAATATTTATAAGCTACGAAAGAAAAACAAATGTTAAAAAAAAACAAATAAGAAATGAATTTATTTATTTATTTATTTTTAATCTATGATAGAAATTCTACTTCATGGACTGACCAAGGAGGAGGCCCAAAGGGGCCTAGTCCCCTCTGGGCCTTTTCAAAAAGATTAAATTAAATTTAGGCTCCTCTACCAAGTAGCTTGACACCATCCCTTTCAAAATGATCAGTCCAACCCAATCTTGTCTAACCCAAACCCATGTAAATTCTTAACCCAAAACATTAAAAAAAAAAATTATTAAAAGAATTTTTATAAAATAACAAAATAAAAACCAATGTTGTTTTGTGTTTTTTATTTTTATTGGTAGATAAATGCATCTTAATATATTTAGAAATAATGATTTTGCGTATTTGTCAAGGTTTATAGTTTCGTTAATACTATATAAATGCTTATTTGAAGTTTTTTCTTTTCCTTATACCCCAATCTCACCTAACTTGAAATAATACGTCCATTCCTATCATATTCTAATTTAATCTAAGTGTATATGTATGAAACTCCCTCTTAAAAATTTGAATTTTTTGACCAAGGAAGAAAATATTATAAAATAACTGTTACCTTTTAGAAGTGTTAGGATCTCAATTTTAAATTTAGTAATTTATTATTCTTAATAAAATAAGTGTATAAGTAACAAATTTTGGAAATAATTAGTGTGTATATATATATATATATATATAGATTTCATAATTTGATATTATTTCAAATTGTTATAATTTAATCATTTTATGAGTTTTACAAAATTTGAAGTAAATTATACTATACTTAAGTTTTATCTAGTTACTAAAAAACATCCCATGGGAGTTATAGTTAAAATTTTGATTAGGGAAGAATTAAAACACAACATATTAATACATATAAAATTTTGATTCATGACCTTAAACCTATGCATAAATTTTCACTTCATTTAAGTCCGTCTCTTTGATGTCCACTCAAATTTGATGGTGTTTTGGAAATAAAATCTTTCTTGATTTATCCAAAAAAATTATTTTATAAGAAAAATAATAAGGAGATGTAAGAGCATTTGCATCAAGTCCATCTAAATATTTTTGTCTATTTTTGTATAAGAACTTACTTTTTCTATTTTACATACTCACTTTTAATAAAAAAAAAAAAAAAATTCTATATCAAATTATCTATTTTACACTACATTTAATTAAAGTATTATTTCTTTATAATTTTGTTTTTATTATTTTCCGAAATCATATCTCCCTCTCTTTTGAACCAAATACCACATCTCTCAGTCTCTCTCTTCGAAATCACTCTCTTCTTCCTTTCCAAACTCTCTCTCTCCTCCACAACCAGTCTCTTCATCCTCCCATACCTAAGGCTCTCTCTCTCCTCGTCCACAACTAGTCTCTTCTTCCTTTCTAAGCCCAAGACTCTCTCTCTCCTCCCCCATAACCAATTCACCCATTTCATAGATCCTCCACAACTAGTTGACAATTCTAGGTTCTCCCATGGACTAATGAGCCCGCATAATCACTATTCTCACTCATGGTGGTCCAATCATCGTCTTACCCCGCCATCACAAATAAACCCAAAACATATCAGCAACTAGATCCGCAAAAACCTAAGGACCTAATCCACCAATAAGATTGATCAACGACCTTAGGCGACAATTCCAAGTCCCCCCAACACATTGACAAGCCCATATCATCACCTTACTCACTTCTGGTGGTCAACAAGTTTATTAGTGGAAGAAGGAAGAGGAGAGAGAGAGAGAGAGAGAGAGAGAGAGAGAGAGAGAGAGAGAGAGAGAGAGAGAGAGAGAGAGCAAATCTAGCAGGTCAATGGAAGAAAAAAAAAAAAACTACAATAGCCATGTAAATATACACAGATACTGTAGCAATTTTGTATATTTTAGCAATCGCTAATGTGGGTATTTCTTGGTTACATTTTTTTTATTATACACCCACTGATATGAGTGTTCTAAGTATTATAAATTGAATTATGAATAGTAATATTACTCGAACTATCAAATATATATTTAGAATGGCTTAATTTTTGTAAATTGTCATGCTCTTTAATTTCTCTTATCACACTATCAATCCCTTTAAGGAAACTTAAGTGATGAGTTCAATGGACCTACCGTAAACCTAGAGCTGTTAAGTTTCATCTAAAAAACGATTGTCAATGGGTTGGGTCTGGCTAGCCCTACCCATTTTTACTTGGCCCATAGGGCTAATAGGCTAGGCATAGTGGCTTGTTGACCAGTTAATGGGTTAGGTTGGTTGGGTCAAAAGGGAAAACCCTAGCCCATGACCTTGCCCATGGCAATGCCTATTTTGGCTTTAGCGGCTGGACCTAATGGCAATGATCAAGAGCTTTGGTCATTTATAAGAAATCAATCAAATTTTTTTAAGGGAATAATCAAAATTTATTTTTAAGGAAAGAATCAAATAATTTAAAACTTATTTAAATTCTTTTAGACTCAAAACTATTTAATTTTTTTATTAAGGCTTTAAATAGTTTTTTTTCTTTTTTTGTTTAATTAAAATATGTCCAACAATTAATTCAAAAAAATAATTATTTGATAAACTAAATTCAACACAATCTAAGTATCTTAGTGGTTAGGAGAGTGTTCTTAAAAAATTCCTCTATTATTTTTAGGGATGGCAAATAATAAAGGAAGGTACCATCCATCAAAAAACTTGTAGAGTACTGAGCTCAAGAATAAGATTTACCTAATGGCTTGTTTGGATGTTAAAAAATGGAGGGGGAGTAGAGTAGAGGGAGGGAGAGTAATTTAATACCCTTATTTGGAAGTTTTTTAAGGAATGAGGGGGAGGGATTTGGAGGGGTTTCAACTCCCTCTAACCCCTCATTTTTAATTCCTCCAAATTGGAGAGATTTGGAGGGAGAGTGGAAGATAAAAATGTTTGACCAAATGAATTACCAAATTTACCCTTACTATATTAACAAAATTACAAATGAAAAGATTAATTACTCCTCTCCCCCTTACTTAATTTTAAAAACATCCAAACAAGGTGGAGGATAATCATTCACCTCTACTCTCCATCCCACTACTCTCCTCCCCTCTACTCTCTTCCCTCTCTAAACTTCCAAACAGGCCATAAGTTTAATGGTCGGAAAGTAATGAGATTTGCTTCAAAATGGTGGGGGTGTTGTTAGGGTTTTTTTTCTTGAGAGAGAAAAATATTTTGAGTGAGAAAAATGAGAATATGAGCAATACAAACTTGGTTATAAGTGGAAAAGCAAGAGAGGAATGAGATTTTTTCTTTTCTTTTGTAAGTGGAAGCAAGAAGCAAGATATATATATATATATATATATATATATATATACACAATTGTACCCCCATCAACTTGATTTGCCACTTAATTTCTTTATTTACTTTCTTCAACAGTTGCTTTTCACGACACTTAAATAAAGCATTAATCAAAGTTTCATGAAAAGCGTACCTTGAAGAAAGCAAATAAGAAATGAACAAGCCAAGTTGGTCAACAACTTTCTCAAATCATATGTTGAAGAAAGCAAATAAGAAATGAATAAGTCAAGTTGGTCAACAACTTTCTCAAACAAAAGAAGTTCAGTTTCATGAAAAGCGTATGTTGAAGTTCTAGGTAACAAGTAGATAGGAGAAAGGAGAATCACGCTTCCTAAATGAGATACACTTTTTTTTTTTTTTTATGAAATAATATTCATTTTATACACAATGACATATGATTAGGTTGATGTAGCAAGTAATCCAAAAGGCAACTAAACGTCCAAATTCTTAGGGTTTTTTTAAAAAAAAAAATAAGTAAAAATTATTATGAGGATGAGAGGATTTGAGCCCAAGTTGTGCCATTGAAATATAAAATTCTTAACATGTTAATTATGAATGTATGGAAAGAACGACATTAATATCATATAAACGCTACCTTAGGCCCTTACTGTTTCACACTAGTTTAGACCCAAATTCTACAAATTTTTGCCCTGGCCCCACAAAATAATCAATATATGTTACCTATCATTGTTTACATTGGAACAAAAGGAGAAGATGTAACCGGTAGATAATAAAATCATAGAATCCAAAAAATAAAAAATTTGATAAAGCAAATAAAAGAAACTATGAACTACTCTCAAAGTCTCAATGCTAGAGCAACACCAACACTACGAGCATAATAAAGCTAAAGTTCCCGTTTGAATTAAAGAAGTACACGAAATGTATGTGAAGTGATATATATGTGTGTAAATTTTTTTTTTTTTTTTAAGACAAATTTGAACTCTACATGTTGAATGTAGATTACAAAAAAAAAAAAAAAAAAAAAAAAAATTGTCACCAAAGGATTTCAAATGTAACCATTCATTATTTTTTTTGTTGATAGAAAAATAGTAAAATTCATGCAAGAGCTTTTTAGCTTGTGAATCAACACTTTTCTAACATTCTCACTAGAGACATTTAAAATTCAAAATTGAAATCCTCTCTCTCCTCCAATTATCAAATTGTCAACCGGAAAAAAAAAAAAAAAAAAAAAACCAAACCCTTCTTTTCAACTACTCCCATCTCATAATGAATATTTTTTTTAAAAATTAATAGCTAATAACAAGACTAGTTTATATTCACATGTTTGCCAATATAAATCTAGATATTTAAATCCTAACACTCTCATCTTGGAAAATGAGTAAAAAATGTGTAATATGTATACACCAATTATATATAGATGAGTAAAAAAGTGTAATATGTATTCCAGTTATACATGTCCTCTAGACATGGAATACGCATATCATATCTTAAATGTTGACCTCATTGTGTAAACAACGAGAAATATTTCCTTGTGTACTATCTAGAGGAAAATTATGTGCTTGTCTTTTTGGTTGAGGTGGTTAACAAAAATTTCTTAAGAAAAAAAAAAAATCAAAAGTATTACTATTACATGATTTTTGTTACGTGAACAACTTGAGTCTGAATCTCTATTCCTAATTTTTAAAAACAAAAACAAAAATTTAATTACACCTTTTGCTTTAAATCTTCACAGATATGGAGGTCAATTCAGAAATAGACCCATAACTTCCAAAATGGGATAGAATTTTACATGCTCATGCTAATTTGTGGGATCAAAAGGTTAATTCAATCTAACAATTATGTCAACATTTATGATAGCCCCAACCTTAGTGTTATCGTGTCTTGCAACTCCTTGTTCTCATATAATATATAATAGCATGCAAGGTTCATTCAATCTTTTGTTCATTCCTTCTTTAATTTTTTTTTGTTCATTTGATTAGTTAGAGATGGTTTGGGTCTTGAATGCATAGATCTTCAAAAAGTTAAGAGAATGCGCAATTGCTGGTTGTTTTATAATGATCTTTCTAGTTGTTTTAATGTCTTGTGAGTTTTTTTTTTTTTTTTGGAGAAGGTTTATTTTTTATTTTATTTTTTATGAGAAGGAATGTCTTGTAAGCTAAAAGTTATTGGTGCACAATTATTCAACTTGTACTTTGTGCTTGGTGCACAATTATTCAACTTTTAAGTACCAACAAGTCAACATTGAAACATATTGTGAAATTGGGTTTAGATTTGGTTGTGTGTGTAGTTGGGCTTATATAATAATAATAATAATAATAATAGTTAAAGTTTAGAGAAAAATCAATTAGATTTTAATTGGATTTTCAATTTTGCATAATGCGTCCTATTTAATTATTAATTTTGTACAAAGTGAATTAATGAATATAAAAATTGAGGAGTCCAAATCCAATTAAATTCTAAATTAGATTCCTATTTTGGAATCCAATTTTTCATTACATGTCTATCTAGGTTTTTAATTTTTGTGGCAAGTGAATTATTGGGTGCAAAAATCAAAGAGTTTAAAACTAATTAAATTCAAAATTATATATATATATATATATATATTTATATATATAATGAGAAACCATTATATATATTAGAAATGTATAGTTTAAAAAAATTGTAAACTAATACCATGTATAATTTGAAGCTCTTCTTAGAAAAAAAAACGTATAATTTGAATTGTATAATTGTGATTATTTTTTATTGTATATGTGCATATACATGATGCTACACACTAGTTAGTATAATCTATACTTTATCATTGGACATTGATAGGCCAAAAATGTATTGACCCCTTGTAATAAATTAACCAATTAATTAGCCAAGTGAATTAATTAGGTTCAATTACATGCAACAAACTTGGCAGCACAAACAAATCACCAAAAAACTGATGTACGGGGTTGATCTCCAGACCTCTTGGGCCTTGCGATTGCTATTGAACAGGGCTGGGCCCCAGGCCCCATAGGCCTCGAGCCCAAGCCTCGCAACGTGGTGTTTGACCCTGCCTTCATCTTTGGTCCTTTGACTTCGATCCGAGTGCCCTGAGGCCCAATCTGTGCCCTGAAGCTGAGATAGGACTGCACCAGCCTGAATACCCTAGGTGAATCCCCCCGATTGTTTTTTAACTTGGTTGGGGATGTCATAGCTCGAAAATATCCTATAACCGGCTGCCTGGTAGTGCCTTTAGGGATATCGCTGCTAGGCGGGTTTTTGGAGGTGGGAACCAGTTCCAAAGCCACTACCACTCTCACACCTGAAACCCATTTAAAGAATATAGTATTGGACCTTCAAATGCACTAGTAAGGGGGAATAATCATGTCGCCTCCACTCATCTAAGGTTATAAATAGGAGAATGAAAGGAGAGATAGAAATTGGCAATTCGAGAGAGAAAGAGAGCTAGGAGAAGGAACGAACAGACTAAGGGAGGAGCACAATATCAGGGAAGAGGGGTTTGCAGAAATCAAGGAACCTCTAGGTCACCAAGCATAGGACTACCATAGTAGGAAATCCAAAGCCCACAATACAAATAGATTGTGAGCCTAGGGAGGGGTCGAGCCCAACCACCATAACTAGGAACGCACATCCCCCTTTGGCAATCCGTGACAAAATCACAACAAACAAATTAACATATGAGAGGAGTCATAAATCACTCAACTCATACTCACTTGTTAAGTACAATAAATCTATCCTAACACAAACTCTTGAAAAATTTTGCAAGAAGAGAGTTCATGGCAAGAAAAACTTTGACAATTTGTATTTTTGAAACACTTAAACAAAACTCATCAAGGCATCTTTGTGTGAAATAGAAATAAAAGATTGCATACAAATAATAAGAAACATGTGTATAAAGAGAGAAAAGAAACAACGCATGGAAAGATAGGTGAAATAGCATACATCAACATATATATAAACCAAATATAAGTACAATGTATGCCAAATGGTCACAAGACCCATGTACAAGAAGAATGTATCAAAAGTAAAAAAAAAAAAAAAGATACATCAAAATCCTCACTACATCCCTCAAAAACATGAACACTCCCCCTAACAGAAACCTTATATACAAACCCTCCCCCTATGAATATGACTACTCTCATCTCAAAACTACTTCCCCTTTTTGTCACGAGTCACAAAGGATAAGAGTATTAAGTAGATATCTCGTCATCACTAGAAGAGCTAGCATCACCATCCTTAGCATCACCATCATCGTCCTCATTCTCAGAAACCTTTGGAGTAGGAGGAGGAGAAGCAACGAAGCAACCCATGACAGCTTGTCGTTGTGTAATACGACTAACACTGGTGTTCACCTAACACAACTCATCATTGAGAGTGTCAAGGCGAGCATCCATGTGTATAAGCTATGCCATGATGTCCTTAAGTGTCACATCGCTCGTAGAAGAATAGGGAGTGGATGTGGATGGAGCTGTAAAAGATGGAGGAACCGTCTATCCTGATCGCCTCGATCGTAGCTAAGCCTCGCTCCATTTAACGATAGTAGCGTCTATGGCACAAATAACATGGAAGTGGTCGAAAATGGGAAAGGAAACAGAAAAATGGTGTAAAATCCTTGTGATAGCAGAAGGGAAGATGAGCTTATCATGGGTCACTGTATCCTTATACATATCTATAAGGGAAAGAATGAAATAAGAGGGAAAGTCAATGGTAAGATGCTCAATGAGGGATAACAAAAATCGAGCACAGGGCTCTGTAATAGAGTTATAGTGAGAAAGAGAATGCAAAACAAAAATCATAACCATGTTAATGAACCTAGGACCTTTAGCAAAGGTTGAACAAGAAGTGAATTGAAGATCACCTCAATCTGAAGGTCGTTCATAAAAAGAGGATATAAGCTCGTCTTTAGGCACAGTCTTAAGACAATCACAACCAGGGTAGTCAGGATGCACTACCCTAGGGACATGGAGCACGTCGGATACAATATCCGAAGTGACCACGATGCACATACCTCGAACCCGAGGGACAAAGAGAGGCACTGAATAATCAAATCCATGCATGTTGGAGTAGAACTCTTGGATCAGCACGGATGGACAAGTGATCGGGATGTTACATAGTAACTCCCAACCCCTACTGTGAATGACAGTGGGTAGGTCAGTGTCAGAGAAGTCTGACAAAATGACTTGGCGTTCTGAATGAATGCCTCGCCTACAAAAGTTCATTGAAAAGTCCTTACGGGCTTTATCATCACGGAACAGAATATGAGAAGAGGTAGGATCAGAAGAGGTAGATGCCTCGGAATGAAGAGGGTTCCGGGATGGAGTAGACTTACGTTTAGGTGTCATGACGCAACTAACGTAAACAAGAGAGAAAGAGAGGGAGAAAGAAAAACACACAGAAAAGCACCAAATACAATAAATATATAAGAATATAGAGAATGTAAAGTACGTATGCATGAAAATGCATGAGCATGTGAAATGCAATAGTAAAATCATCATGGGCTCAGCCCAATCCAAACTTATCAGCACATAATCATTATAATAAGGTAAACACACATCTAAAATGCATGAAACATTGTTATAATGTAAGTGTGATGCAATGCATGATGATTTAAATTCATTTTCACAAAGCCCATCCCAAAAATTTCACAAAATTTCATCAATTTTGAAAAATCCCAAAAAATTTCAGAAACCCAAAAAGTTAGGTCAAATGCATGAATGAAATGCATGAAGAATGAAGGGTTAAGGACCCTTACCAATAAAGAACAACTTGATCTAAGCTGAAAAATCCTTGAGGATGAAGCTTGGAGTGAGAAGAGAGTGTTTGGGAGGTGAAAAGTCTAAAAACAGTCGAGAGAGATCGAGGAGAAATGAAGAGAAGATCATGCGGATCCTATATATAGACCTTATTAAATCTCGACAGATCGAGAGGTGTCGAGCTTTAAAAGCTTGGAGAGATACAGCTATCGAGTAGCTGTCCAGAGGTGTCCACAGCAAAAACAAGCTCGATGGATCAAGGAGCTATTGAGAAGCTATTGAGATTGCGATAATAAAAAGTTGAAGAGCTTGATAGATAGCCTAGCTGTCGAGAGGTGTCGAAGAGCTGTCAAGATTGCTTAAAAACAGTTTTTCAAGAAGAGAAAAACAAAGATATGAATGCAATCAAACATGCAACTTAACCAAAGATCCAATCAACATTTTAAACTCTCAAAAACATCTCTCAATCAAGAAAAATGGCATGCATTGAGGTAAAAAACACACGCACACACTAAACAATTCTAACCAATTTTATATTTTAAAAACAAGTTAAGACAGTTTAGTGAGCATATATTAGCACATGTAAACCTTATGATGGCCAAATTACATTGTACCTGCACATGTATCAAAAGTAGCAAAGAATGTTACGTGTTATGTGTGAAAATATCACAAGATTACATAAGTGTCTCTATGTTATGACAATTTGAGATATGAGTAAATCAATTTAAACTCATGCACGATCATAACTGCTTGATGGAGACTATCACTTTTGAAGTACATCCTATAACTCCCACATATCCTAGTATACACACTTGCAATCATGTTTTAAAACATTTTAATCTTTTTGCTTTTATTTTTCTTTGCATGTTTTTCTTTTATTAAGCATATCGTGCATGGACATGTAAGAGAGAGAAAAGAAATACCCAATTATGTTAAACTTTTTGGCATTACACTTTTGCTATGCCTAAGTATACCGATGTCATTTCATGATTGGTAGGCAATAATGGTGAGATGGTTATTTATGCCTTTCTCTTATAATTTTTTAGTCCTTCTCATAAAAAAGAGTGATACAAGTGTTAACTACAAGAGATCACTTAACCTTTCTTCACAAACACGAGCCACAAAGCTCACTTGCTTAGTTGTGCATAGAGATACTTATCTAAGGTACAAAAGATACAAAATTTAGAAAACTTCGTTTCATTGGCCATTCAAGGTACACAAGTACCAATGTACACAAACACACACTGTTTTTGTATTTTTCTAATTTTTCAATTTTTTATTTTTTTATGAATGAAAAAAAAATAAAAACAAAACTGAAAAACAACCAAACAAAAACATGTCAAATAAAGCAATGCATTAAAACTAGACTGTCTAAAAAAAACACATAAGTAATGCAAACATAACAAAAAGAGGGAAAAAGAGAGAGTGACTAAATCACTTGGAGCCATTTTCCTTCCGCACCTTGGAAGAACATTTTCTTTAATCAAACCCTTGAACCAGCAATGGGGGGGGGGGGGGGGAGAATTGAAACCGTTTAAGTTCAAAAGGAACATAAGGGCTTTAAGGAGATCTCCTAGAGGTGCAAGAGAGGATGAAAGTTGATTCTAGTTTCTTGACGAAATCACGTTGTTGCTCAGTTGAGTGGTTAACCACTTATAACAGTTAGGTCGAGTATGTCCAGCTGCGCCACGGTGATGAAAAAAATGTTGCTTTTTCTCTTTGGACTTTTGAGCATTACTCTTCTTAGCCCTAGGATTTTTGGTTTCTTTCTTAGTAAGCTTAGAGGGTGCTCCTAAGATAGATTTACTCTTATCTATGTTCTCACTAACTATCATAGCTTTAACATCATTATTCTCAAAATCAATATTTTTAGCAAGAGAAACAAAAATAGTAGTACTTGAAGAAGCAATATTAGGAGAAGAAAAGTCATGCCCTAAACCAGTTCGATTAGAAATAGATTTTTGCATGTTGAGTATCTCTTCAAGCTTTGCACTTGAGGTCCTCTCCAATTGAGCTCTCATTTGGAACAGTTCCACCTCAAGCTTCTTGATCTTCTCAGCCAAGAAATTGTTCTCAAATCTCAGTGGTCCAATAGTCTAATTTGCTTCATCAACTTTGTGTAGAGTTGTACTCGTTCAAGCTCCACATCATTAAGCTTCTTGGTGGCCAAGCTATACAGCTTCTCATATTTTTCTGAGACCTTGTATAACTTTGCATAGGCTATGTGGATGTCATCTTGCTCATTCATTTTCTCAAATTTTGACTCCACCAAGTTTTCTTCTTCATCCACATTTTCTACAATCCCTTCAGTAGGATTGACAATGGCGATAAAGGCATTCAGGATTCTGTTATCCTCATTTTCGGAATCATCCTCAAGTTTGGTGTCACTCAAGGTAGCAGTAAGTGTCTTGCTTTTCCCAATAGACTTGAGATAAATAGGACACTCTTGTTTCATATGACTGAATCCTTGACAACTGACACACTTAGGCCCTAAAGGAACAGTGTACTGATCGCTATCCCTAACATCCTTCTTCCCTTTGTCTTAGCTCTTAGACTGTGAAGAACTTGATTGCCTACGGTTTTTGTCGAAGCCTTTTGCATTGGCATTCTTCATGAACTTCTTGAACTTCTTCATCATCGGAAGACTCATCAGTGTCACTACTCTTGGCCTTCAGTGTCATGCTCTTGCTCTTGCTCTTGCTCTTGCTTGACTTCCCTAGCCTAGACAAACCCAACTCATAGATTTTTAGATTTCCAACAAGCTCTGTCAAAGGAATTTTATCAATATCCTTTGATTCTTCAATAGTGGTGATCTTGGCATAAAATCTCTTGGGCAAAGATCTAAACACTTTTCTCACAATCTTGGGTTCGAGAATGGTTTCCCAAGATTAAATACTAAGTTTACTATGTCCTTGAGCCTGGCATAGAACTCCTCAAATGACTCATCCTCCTCTATCTTGATTTCTTCGAAGCTAGTAGTGAACCTCTGAAACTTCGAATCCTTGATAGCCTTGGTTCCTTCATAGGTTGTCTAGAGAATGGTCCATGCCTTCTTTGCAGTTTCAGTGGAGGAGATATTCTTGAACTCCTCATTTGTGATCGCACTAAATAAGGCATTCAATGCTCTACTGTTGAAGTTAGCCGCCTTGATCTTTGCATCGTCCCAATCGGCCGGTGTTTGCTTCGGCTTGGTCTAGCCTATCTCCATAGCTTGCCACACCTTCTCATCTAAGGACTGCAAGAAAGCTCTCATGCATACTTTTCAGTATGCATAGTTAGTTCCATCAAAGAAAAGAGGTACAATAAGTGACTGTCCTCTATCCATGACAAACAGGGGTCAATGGATCTCACAGCAAAGATTAAATCCTGATCAGAGTGTGCCTACTCTGATACCACTTAATAGGCAAAAATGTATTGAAGTCTTGTGATAAATTAACCAAGTGAATTAATTAAGTTCAATTACATGCAACAAATGTAGCAGCACAAATAAATCACCAAATAACTAAACATGCAGCGAAAATTAAATGACACGGTGATTTGTTTATGAATGGGGAAAACTTACACGGCAAAAACCCCACCAGGTGATTTTAAGGTCACCACTCTCAAGAATCCACTATTATCAAAACAAGCGGTTATAAGTAAAGGAATCCCAGTACCTTATACCAACCTACAGTTGAACCCTTACCCCAATATCCAATTGGACTTGTTCTGTAGTGATAATCTCTCCTTATATTGCACGGCTCCTAGTACTTAACTAACTAATAGATGTGCGGATCTAATACACGACTTGATTACCAACTTGAGAAAGATGTTGGCTACAAAATTCTTCTGTTCATCAATTGATGAAGATCATGAAATTGCTTGGTCACAAAACCCTATAGTGTACAAATATAGCAGCTTCTTCAAGAACTAGGGCAAACTAGGTTTCCGGTCACACGTGAAGAATTATGCTCTTGTGCAATTGTGCTCTTGGCTGTGCAACCTGATACGGCCCTTTAAATAATCCTTATATATGTTTAGGGTTGTGAGAAAAGAAAACCCAAACACATAATCATGGATTGGATGAAAATCATAATTGAAAATCTAAATTTCATAAATCCAGACAGATACCCTAGCTATCAGGCAACTATCGAGCCTCAGACTTAAACAGATCTTTTTAAATCTCGATAGATGCTAGCTGTCGAGCTTTAATGAACAACACTTCTTCACTTGTTTCTTGGACTCACTTGCATGGCTTTAACACTTGAACTTGAAACCTTATTTCTTGAAGCATTAAACACATCCTAGATCTACCTAATTACAAGTAAAGTGCGTTTTGTCAAAGGATTAGCCAATACATAAAATGTTGACATATGTTCCTATCATCCAATCACATATGTCCTAACAGAAATTGAAAAATCGACCACGAAGAGAACCATTCCTTCTCTTATTTTCAAAAAAAAAAAAAAAAATCTAATATCACGCACTTTTGTGTGACAATTTTGATGTGTCAACCTGTGAGTGGTGGAGAGAGAATTATGATGGCAATAGTTAATCATAATTTATTGCATAAAATAGTTGTGAAACTAGGTATGGTATTAGTATTAGTACCAACTTTATGAGTAGGTTGATTCTCAAAAAAAAAAATTATGAGTAGACTACTTGAGTTGACAATAAGATTGACTCTCTCTTTGAAAATAAAATAAAATAAATAATTAATAGGTTGAGTCTCTTTGACCCATTTGCCCATCAGCAGCCCACCCTCCAGTCAGTTTTCCCTTATTAATTGCCTTCGAAAGCTCCTCCATCTTTTTTTTCTTTTCTTTAAAGCTCCTCACTTCACATTATATTCATTCTAAAAAAAAAAAAAAAAACTTCACATCATATAATCATAGTATATGTTATTTGTCTGAGAAAGTCTATAAAGACGAAAACAATTGACAAAAAATTTTACAACATTTGATAAGACCAAGGTTGTCAAAATCGAGACACTACGTAGGGTTGTGGGAGGTAGGTGAAATCATATATCGTAGAATTGGATCGTAAATCATAAAATTTTACATTATGTGAGAAAAAAAACACGTTGATGTGTTAAATAATCGCACAAATTATACATTCATTTATAAAAAATAAAAAAACCCAAAAATTTGCATCCATTTAATGTAATTACCTTACATCACTACATTCATTTGTAAACATCATTTAAAAATATCAAAAATCTCAAAACATGCACTCTATTGGTATGTATGTTTCATTTGGGTCTAATTGACCCTTAAAATAGCAAACTTTGTCTATTGAGATGTTATTTTTCATTTTGGTCTAACTAAGCTTTTTGTCAAGTTAAAAAAGATTACAAGAAATCAGAATCGTTTGGGATCGTCAGAATCATACGACTCTACCGATCCTGAACAATCGCAAAGATTCTTAAAAGATCCGGATCGTTTTGGACAGGTGGAATCTTAAAATCATAGAATTGCAAGATCCAGATCGGAATTTGACAACCATAGATATGACAGATTATTAGTGATAAGTAGAAAGAAAATATCAATAGTGGGTTTAGATAAAAATTAGTAAAAATTTGCCTACTAAATTATTGTGAAATTATTTGTGTATGTAGCATTGCTCGCCTCTATTTTTTATTTTTTATTTTTATACAAGATAGAATTCTACTCTAGTCTAATCCAAGTGTATATGTGTGTGAAACTCCCTCCTAGAGACTTGAACCCCGACCCTTGCCCTCCATACCTCACAAATACTTATACTTGTAGAGTGATCATCGCACCAATGGTGTGTAGTGGTTGCTCGCCTTTATTTGTATTCATACATCTCACTTTATCATATGGTTGCAAGTTCCACTTACTGTCCTAACATTGTACGGTATTGCTCTTGGTAGGTAGCGATCAATTAAAACAAATTTAAAGGTTGAATTCAATGTAATGGTGAAAAATGCTTCAAATTGTCCAAGAAATTTTTTTTTTTGGTTAAAAGGAAAAAAACTAAATTGCCAAAACAGATTGCCCAAGAAATCTAGTAATTTAACTTCAGGGATAGTAAAAATATCCTAAATAATTTTATGGCGTTGCTTGTTCTTAAGCCCAATGTGCATCTAGTAATTTAACTTCTTTGTTTTTAAGGCCTGCCCGCCTGGGTTAATATAAGGGCTTTCCCATGAGAAACCCTTGATTCTCGATGCCCTTTTTGTCCTAGTCATTGTATTTATCCTTGAAAACTGACACGTAATAACTTTGAATTCATTTTGGAAAAAAGAAAGACTGCAGGACTTTTTTTTTGGTTAAAAAAAAAAAAAAAAAAAACAACAACAACAACAACAACGGTGACTTGAGTGGGAGTAGATTTTTGCAGTTACCTGACTATTAATAGATCAAAATAAAAGAATAAAATTTAGGTGTTTTTTTATTTCCAAAAAAAAACTTAAAAACTATAGTAATTCAAAATTGAATGATTTTACTTAGTGGACTCTATTCTTTAAACATTTTTAAGACTTAATAAGGTGTACATGTGTGAGGGTATTTTGGGACAGGAAAAAGGTCAATCCTCAAACTAGGAATCAGCATCATCATCTTATTATTATTAGCATAGAGTATAGAAGATGTAGTTCCAGAAAGTAAAGTATTTAGCCAAAAAAAAAAAAAAAAATCAAAAAGTAAAGTTTTTTTTTTTTTTAAACGGAAAAAGTAAAGTTAAATTATTGCCAAATATAAAGAAAAACATGTATAATCACAATTATTTTGTACATACCTATAAATCAATGAATTATTATAATGTAAAAGTATATTTTTTATATTAGAAAATTGTTTATTACTGTTGTAGCTCATAATTGAATTTTAAAAATTAGGGAAAACTTAAATTTAATTTTGTAGACTATGTTCCCTAATTAAGTTCAAACACATAATTGTATTAACTAATATAAAATACAAGGAAAAAAGAAGAAGAGGAATTTGGAGAATCAAATGGAAAGAAAGCCTTTCAAAAATAGGAAATATGAGTTGCATTGTGTTGTGTGGATTAAGAAACAAAGAACCAATTACAACTCTGTGTGGAAATCGTGTGTGTAAGACACTAAGACCCAGGTAATCCAGTGTGGCTTATCACAAATGTACAACTTGATATCATCATGCAAGCCATAAATAAACTTCTACCTATAATTCGACCTTTCTAATCTGTACGTTTTTAGACCCTTTAAAACACAAGTTGTTTAAACTAGTTATTTAACCAAGTGATTACTTAGGTAAATTAATCAAATCTAGGTTAACACAACTAAATCATATCAAGTAAATAATACGAAAAACAAAGAACATAATGATATGATGACTTAGAAAAACCAAACCGGTAAAAAACCTAAGGAGGATTTAACCTAGCTATCCTCAAGGTAAAACAAGATCCACTTTGAAAGAATTGAAATTTTACAATAATGACTTAGACCACTAACATCCTATTGCTACCTCAAGTAGAAAGCTTACTACCACGACCACGTGACAGCTTTGAGTTCACAGACTACTTTTTTCTCAGATCCACAGCATCTACAAGTATACCCACTTATGTTTTTCTTTAAGCTCTTGAAACAGCAACCAAAGAGATCATCAAGTTATTGACATCAATTTTGATCTTGATAACCTTAAGTATGTATGAAAGTAAACACCTCTATATGTCACAAGAGATTCACACATATAGCATATCAACAACCTCAAAAACATGGGTAGGGTATATCTATTTATATGAAACATAAAACATAAAATCCTACACGTTAAACGAGCTTAGACTGAGTTGGAAAAATTCTACAAAAAAACAATCTGTACGAGCTTTGATCAATCGAGCCTTGCAGATTTAGACTAATAAATCATGCAGTATACTCGATTTCAAATTTACAATAAACACACTTTGAGCAGCCTAAAACTAGACTTTAAGTTTTGATCATGGTTTGCCGATATTACACATTGAAGTTCTAATACATTTAGATCCTAAAGTCTTAGAACCTAACATGATTAGTCCCTTCCCTGAAGTAAAGCAATTAAGCAAATACAACAAAAAGAAATAGGATTAGCCTTAGACTTTTAAAAAAAAAATTAATTATTCTTTTGTAATATTCAAAATTATTTGATTGTAATATTTATCCCTTTCGTTTAAACAGTTTCTTAAGGCGTGTTCAAAGGTAGATTTTAGTCAAAGATTAAGACTTACTAGTAGGATATAAGTTAAAACTTTAATAGAAAAGGATTTTAATTTTAATTTTGATTTTTTGGGTGCAAACTAATCGGCAATTAGATCATATAAATTACCTTGCTTAAGGGATTTCTCATTTCAATTTCAAATAATTCTTGAGTCTAGTGGCTTTCGATCGGTCATAAGATTGTGAGTTTGAGTGAGATGGAGGGTGTTGATGCTATAGAAGAAGAAAGCTCACAAGAATATAGAACTAGAGGAGGTAATATAGCATTCCAAAAAAAAAAAAAAAAATTTATGAGCCATTCAAAAAATTTTTTGAAACGGAAAAAGTAAAGTTAAATTATTGCCATAAAGCTGAATCCAATGGTGCAATAAAGGGGGTATCTATTTGTCGTAATGGGCCTCGTGTCTCTCACCTTTTCTTTGCAGATGATAGTGTTCTCTTCTGCCGTGCAAAGCAAACTAAATGCCAAGACATTTTAAACCTTTTGGCTAGCTATGAAAGAGGAAGTGGGCAGAAAATAAACAAGGAACAAACCAACCTCTTCTTTAGCACCAACACTCCCCCAGATGTGCAAGAAAGTATTCAACAGCTACTTGGTGTGCCTTCCATAAGAAATTTTGAAAAGTATTTAGGCCTTCTGGCCCTTGTGGGTAGAGGGAAGAAACAAAGCTTTACCTACATTAAGGAGCGGGTGTGGAAAAAGCTTCAAGGATGGAAAGAAAAGTTGCTATCTCAAGCCGGTAAAGAGGTGCTGATTAAGTCGGTGATAAAAGCCATTCTAACCTATGCAATGAGCTGTTTTAAGCTTCCAAAGGGGCTGACCCATGAGTTGGAGACCATGATTCAAAAATTTTGGTGGGGATATGGCAATGATGGTAGGAAAATTCATTGGGTAAACTGGGAACGTTTGTGCGAGGCCAAAGAAAATGGTGGTATAGGGTTCAAAGAGATTGAAAAATTTAATGATGCTTTGTTAGCAAAGCAAGTATGGCGTATGATGCACAACCCGGAATCCCTTTGCTATAAGGTGTTTAAGGCAAGATTTTTCCCTAATTGCTCTATTCTAGAAGCCAAGGAAAGCACGGTGGGGTCGTATGCTTGGAAGAGCATCTTGAGTGCTAGAGATGTGGTGAAAAGGGGCATGGTTTGGCGGGTTGGGAATGGCCAATCAGTTTGCATAAGGGAAGACAAGTGGCTGCCTAATCAAGTCTGCAAAACAGTGTTGATTCCTCCTTCTTCTCTCCCACCTGATGCTAAAGTTTGCACTCTTATTGATCCTGAGTCAGCCACTTGGAGGGTGGATCATGTCCAGCAATTGTTCACGCCACTTGATGCAAAGCTGATTCTCAGCATCCCCCTTAGTCCTAGACTCCCACCAAATCATCTAATATGGTCCTATACACCAACGGGTGTCTTTACAACCTGAAATGCTTATAAAATGTTGGCTAATTCATCTATGGCTAATAATGCTAGTAGCTCTAATCCAAACCCCCAAAAGCAATTTTGGAGAGGCATTTGGAAGCTACAAGTCCCAAACAAGGTGAAGGTTTTTGCGTGGAGAGCTTGCAACAGAGCTCTGCCTACAATGGACAATCTCTCTAGACGACACATTGTTGATGTGAATATATCCCCAGTTTGCAAGTCAGATGCTAAAGACCCTCTGCATGTGGTGCTAGACTGCACTGAGGCGAAACAGGTGTGGAGGGAGCATGATTGGTTCAGCCAAGTCATCTCCTCTCCACCAGCTGATTTTATTGACCTTCTATCTAGATTTTTGCAAGTAACAAAGGATAACAGAGCTGAACTATTCATATGCATTGCTTGGAATCTTTGGCAGCAGTGAAACAAGCTGAGGATTGGTCTCTCAACTCCACCGCTAAACCTAGTTGGTCCTCAAGCTGCCAAATTGCTGCAGGATTTCCTAGAAACGCAAAAAGATCAGCCCACTTCAAACCTTATGGCTCCTGCCACGCAGTCCTAGTGTCCACCGAGCACCCAACCTTTCAAAGCAAACTTCGATGGCGCTATCTTCAACAACTCCCACTCAGTTGGTGTAGGCGTGATTTTCCGTGACAAAACTGGAGCAGTGATAACAGCCATGTCCGAGCGCATCCCTCTCCCTAATTCAGTCTTGGAGGTTGAAGCAATGGCATGCAAAAGAGCGGTGAAATTTGCACTTGAAGTTGGTATTCAAGAAATCACTTTTGAAGGAGATTCGTTGTCAGTGATCAAAGCTATAAATAATGGTAGAGCAAGCGAGGCCCCATACGGCAATCTAATTGATGACATTATAATGTTTGCCTCTAGTTTCTCCAAAGCAGAATTCAAGCATGTTAGAAGGTCTTGTAATAGGTTAGCAGACGCGCTAGCTAAAAAAGCCAAATTTGAAGACGTCTTTCAGGCATGGATGGAAGACTTGCCTCCTGACGTTGCCCCCTTGGCTGCCTTTGATGTTCACTAAATACTTTGTATTTTGGTTCCTTGTTTTTTCAATAAATGCCCAGACTTTAAATCTGGTTTCTCAAAAAAAAAAAAAAAATTTATTGCCAAATATAAAGAAAAACACGTATAATCACAATTATTTTGTAAATACCTATAAATCAATGAAGTATTATAATGTAAAAGTATACTTTTTATATTAGAAAATTGTTTATTACTATTATAGCTCATAATTGAATTTTAAAAATTAGGCAAAACTTAAATTTAATTTGTAGACTATGTTCCGTAATTAATTCAAACACATAATTGTATTAACTAATATAAAATATAAGGAAAAAAGACAAGAGGAATTGGGAGAATTAAATGGAAAGAAAGCCTTTCCAAAATAGGAAATATGAGTTGCAATGTGCTGTGTGGATTAAGAAACAAAGAACAATTACAACTTGGTGTGGAAATCGTGTGTTTAAGACACTAAGACCCTACTAATCTAGTGTGGCTTATCACAAATGTACAACTTGATATCATCATGTAAGCCAAAAATAAACTTCTATCTATAATTCGACCTTTCTAGTCAGTCCCTTTCATTAAGTAAAGCAATTAAGCAAATACGACTAAAAGAAATAGGATCAGCCTTAGACTTTAAAAAAATTAATTAATTATTCTTTTGTAATATTCAAAATTATTTGATAGTAATATTTATCCCTTTCATTTAAACAGTTGCTTAATGCGTGTGCAAGAGTAGGTTTTAGTCAAAGATTACTAGTTACTAGTTGGATACAAGTTAAAACTTTAAACAAAAGGGATTTTAATTTTAATTTTGATTTTTTGGGTGGAAACTAATCGGCAATTCGATCCTATAAATTACCTTGCTTAAGGGCTTTCTCATTGCAATTTTAATTAACTCCTGAGTCTAGTGGCTTTAAATAGGTCATAAGATTGTGAGTTTGAGTGAGATGGAGGGTGTTGATGCTATAGAAGAAGAAAGCACACAAGAATAAAGAACTGAAGGGGGTAATATTGCGTTCCCAAAAAAAAAAATTATGAGCCATTCAAATTTTTTTTTTGAAACAGAAAAATTAAAGTTAAATTATTGCCAAATATAAAGAAAAACACATATAATCACAATTATTTTGTAAATAACCATAAATCAATGAATTATTATAATGTAAAAAGTATATTTTTTATGTTAGAAAATTGTTTATAACTATTGTAGCTCATAATTGAATTTTAAAAATTAGGCAAAACTTAAATTTAATTTTATAGACTATGTTCCCTAATTAAATTCAAACACATAATTGTATTAACTAATATAAAATATAAGGAAAAAAGAAGAAGAGGAATTGAGAGAATTAAATGGAAAGAAAGCCTTTCCAAAATAGGAAACATGAGTTGCATTGTGTTGTGTGGATTAAGAAACAGAGAACCAATTACAACTTTGTGTGGAAATTGTGCGTGTAAGGCACTAATCTAGTATGGCTAATCACAAATGTACAACTTATCATCATGCAAGCCATAAATAAACTTCTATCTATAATCCGACATTTCTGGTCAGTCCCTTCCTCGAAGTAAAGCAATTAAGCAAATACAACTAAAAGAAACTGGATCAGCCTTGGACTTAAAAAAAAAAATTAATTATTCTTTTGTAATATTCGAAATTAATTCATTGTAATATCTATCCCTTTCATTTGGACAGTTGCTTAATGCGTGTTCAAGAGTAGATTTTAGTCAAAGATTACTAGTTACTAGTAGAATACAAGTTAAAACTTTAAACGAAAAGGATTTTAATTTTAATTATGATATTTTGGGTGGAAACTAATCGGCAATTAGATCCTATATATTACCTTGCTTAAGGGCTTTCTCATTTCAATTTTAATTTACTCTTGATCCAGTGGCTTTATATAGGTCATAAGATTGTGAGTTTTAGTGAGATGGAGGGTGTTGATGCTATAGAAGAAGAAAGCTCACAAGAATATAGAACTGAAGGAGGTAATATAGCGTTCCAAAAAAAGAAAAAAAAATTATGAGCCATTCATTTTTTTTTTTGAAACGGAAAAAGTAAATTTAAATTATTGTCAAATATAAAGAAAAACACGTATAATCACAATTATTTTGTACATACCAAAAATCAAAGAATTATTATAATGTAAAAGTATATTTTTTATATTATAAAATTGTTTATTACTATTGTAGCTCATAATTGAATTTTAAAAATTAGGCAAAACTTAAATTTAATTTTGTAGACTATGTTCCCTAATTAAATTCAAACACACAATTGTTTTAACTAATATAAAATATATGGAAAAAAGAAGAGGAGGAATTGGAAGAATTAAATGGAAAGAAAGCCTTTCTAAAATAGGAAATATGAGTTGCATTGTGTTGTGTGGACTTAGAAACAAAGAGCAAATTACAACTCTGTGTGGAAATCATGAGTGTAAGACACTAAGGCCCTGGTAATCCAGTGTGGCTTATCAGAAGTGCACAACTTGTTATCATCATGCAAGCCATAAATAAACTTCTATCTATAATCCGACCTTTCTGGACAATCCCTTCCACGAAGTAAAGCAATTAAGCAAATACAACTAAAAGAAACAGGATCAGCCTTAGACTTTAAAAAAAAAAATTAATTATTCTTTTGTAATATTTGAAATTATTTGATTGTAATATTTATCCCTTTCGTTTAGACAGTTGCTTAATGCATGTTCAAGAGTAGATTTTAGTCAAAGATTACTAGTTACTAGTAGGATATAAGTTAAAACTTTAAACAAAAAGGATTTTAATTTTAATTTTGAATTTTTGGGTGGAAACTAATTGGCAATTAGATCCTATAATTTACCTTGCTTAAGGGCTTTCTCATTTCAAATTTAATTAACTCCTGGGTCTAGTGGCTTTAGATAGGTCATAAGATTGTGAGTTTGAGTGAGATGGAGGGTGTTGATGCTATGGAAGATGAAAGCTCACTAGAATATAGAACTGAAGGAGGTAATATAGCGTTCCAAAAAAAAAATTGGTGAGTCATTCAAATTTTTTTTTGAAAAGGAAAAAGTGAAGTTGAAGCATAGCCAAATATAAAGAAAAACACTTATAATCACAATTATTTTGTATATACCTACAAATCAATGAATTATTATAATGTAAAAGTATATTTTTTTATTAAAAAATTGTTTATTACTGTTGTAGCTCATAATTGAATTTTAAAAATTAGGCAAAACTTCAATTTAATTTTGTAGACTATGTTCCCTAATTAAATTCAAGCACATAATTGTATTAACTAATATAAAATATAAGGAAAAAAGAAGAAGAGGAATTGGGAGAATTAAATGGAAAGAAAGCCTTTCCAAAATAGGAAATATGAGTTGCATTGTGTTGTGTGAGTTAAGAAACAAAGAACCAATTACAACTCTGTGTGGAAATCGTGTGTGTAAGACACTATGACTAGTCTGGTAATCCAGTGTGACTTATCACAAATGTACAACTTGATATCATCTTGCAGGCCCTAAATAAACTTCTATCTATAATCCGACCTTTTTGGTCAGTCCCTTCCACAAAGCAATTAAGCAAATACAACTAAAAGAAACTGGATCAGCCTTAGACTTTATATATATATATATATATATATATATTCTTTTGTAATATTTGAAATTATTTGATTGTAATATTTATCCCTTTCGTTTAGACAGTTCCTTAATGCATGTTCAGCCTTAGACTTTAATATATATATATATATATATATATATATATATATATATATATTCTTTTGTAATATTCGAAATTATTTGATTGTAATATTTATCCCTTTCGTTTAGACAGTTCCTTAATGCATGTTCAAGAGTAGATTTTAGTCAAAGATTACTAGAAACTAGTAGGATATAAGTTAAAACTTTAAACGAAAAGGATTTTAATTTTAATTTTGATTTTTTGGGTTGAAACTAATCGGAAATTAGGTCCTATAAATTACCTTGCTTAATGGCTTTCTCATTTCAATTTTGATTAACTCTTGAGGTAATATAGCGTTCCAAAAAATATATATATGAGCCATTCAAAAAAAAATTATGAGAAATATATCTAATATAGAACTGAATGAGGTAATATAGCGTTCCAATAAAAAACGAAAGAACAAAAAAAGGATCCAGGTAGTACTATAATTAAGTAAAAGGTTTTTATTAGGATTTAACAATGACTAAGGGTATGTTTGGTTGTGGTGAAAACAGAGAGGATGAAAAACAGGAAGAGAAAAATAGGGTGAAAAATAACATTTTCCACTGTTTGTTTGAGAAGGGGAGGGAGAAAGAAAAATGGTGGTGCCCACAAATTTTCTCTCCTCCCCCTTCAAAATACAATCTCTCCAAATTGGTGAGAAAATTGGAGTGAAAAGTGAAAAAAATATTTAGACAAAACTGCCCCCCACCTCTATTAACGTTTCGGGCTCCTTTTTTTTTAAAATTTTTTTTTTTTAAACTTTTCCTTTGCAACGTTGGCTTTTAGTTTTTTTTCTTTCTTTTTTCTTTCTTTAGTTTTGTTAGGTGGTAGGTTTGTCTTCTTTTCACTCTCTTTTTTTCTTAATTTTTTAATTATTTTTTAAGAAAACACTTTTGGATGATTTCTTATGCTATTTTTTGAAATGTCCACTTTCATCTATACACAATTTTTTAAAAGAGTATAATGTATTACTACTTATTTTATTTAAGAGGAACATGATGGTAAATTTATACAAACCTTATTTTCAACCAGACCAAAAAGTTTTTCATCCTTCCACTTTTCCACCTTCTCAACCAAACACAAATGAGGAAAACTAAAAATTTTTCTATCCTCTCTCTATTTTCTATCCTCTCACTTTTCATCCTCCCAACCAAACGGACCCTAAGAGTTCCCATATAACAAAAAAAAAAAAATACACGTTTAAGAGCTTAAAGAGAACATCACTACGAGACTGATATGTAATAACTAATTAAGAAAACTTGGGGTAATAAAATAGCTTACATAAGGGGTTATTTTTTTCATAGATTGGATAATATTTAAAAAGTTTGGTTTATCTGCAGTATTTTTTTAACTGGAATTTCTTTTGTTTTAATGAGAAACTGTCACATCACCCACTAACTAAATAAAATGTGGAAATTAAAACTCGCTACCACTTATTATTGTGTATTTAAAATTAAAGGAGCTCTGCAGTTAAAAAAGTACTAGAGGAAAGCCAAACTCATATTTAAAACCTATAGCATTCCCTTCATGATAAAAACTATTTGTTATGAAATTAAGGCACTAATTTGTTTATTTTTAGTATAAAAGAGGATTCAAACTCAGGAACACAACACTTTACCAATTTAGTTAAACTAGTGTATAACCCATACATATGCACGGTACAATTAAAAAAAATTACAATTACATGCGTATATGGATTCAAATTATACTCTCTCTCTCTTTTAACTATTTATTTTTGATTTCTTTTCGATATACACGAGTTAACTTTTTTTTTTTTGGTATATTGAGTTGTTGATGATTTATTTATATTAGACTTTTCGTATTTTGCATCTCATTAACTCACCCAAAACAAAAATTAAAAAAAAAAATTTAAATAGAACACATGGCGCATATTAGACATCAATTAAAATCTAATTTAGAACCAAATTGAATGTTCTTTCAACTTTGCCTATTAATATATATAATAGAACCCACTAAATTACATAAGTTTTAGTTAGCTTGATGATCCAATGTAAGGGTAAACCAAATGCATTTTATGGAATAAAATCTTCTTTCCTAACGGGCTAGGGTGGTTAGTTTGGAATATTTAAGCAACACTAGTTGTTAACCTGTATAATATATGGAACAGATTGACAAAAAAGAAGAAAGATTTATATATAATACGTATATAGTTTTTAGGTATTAATAAATTAAATTAAATTAGAGAATTTGAAATTGTTAGAATTTTTTTAGTGTTAGCTAAGTTCATGAAAAATTTGCTTGTAATTTGAAGTTTTGTAATTGTTATATGAATTGTGGTAATGGGGCTTAAAGGTTGAGGCTTCTCTTTGTACGAGATAGGATAGAAACTCTTGGTATAGTCTCGACTCTCGAATCGATACACTCAATTAACCAAGACCCTATTACGGAATTTCAAAGATTTGCTTTTGAGGCAGTTTGTGTAGCCACCTCCAGCCTAAACCGTACTTGTATAAGAACTATTTTTTTTTTCTTTTGAGAAGATGTATAAGAACCTTATTTGCACCCACATTTTATGAGAATTAAGAGAACCACAGATTAACCAAGAAAACATAGAGAGAGAGAGAGAGAGCTAATCCTTGTCTTCCAACCCTTTGAAATTGAACATTATTGAGAGAATGAGTCCTAGACACAGAAACCACTTTACTTGTGTTGAGCGTGTTGTTGAAACTAGGGGTGTCCATCCAATCCGACGACCCGACCTACCCGAAGGATCCGACCGGATCCAACCCGATCAAGTCACCGGCCGGCGGTGGGTCTTTTGTTCCAGAAACCGCTGGCGGTGGGTCGGTCTCGGTTTTCCTCTCCAAAACCCGAAAAAACCAAATCCGACCGATTACTAAGAATTTCCAGAAAAATTTTCCAGATTTCTCGGACTTTTTCCAGAATTCGGCGATTTTTTCCAGATTCTGGCCTCAAATTTCCAGATTGACTTCAAAATTTTCAGATTTTGGCAACAAATTTTCATATTTTGACGACTTATCAAGTAGATCGAGTGATATTTCATCCAAATCTAGTGAAATCTCACTGGATCTAGCGACATCTCACCAGATCCGGTGAGATCTCCGCTGGATTTGAAGTTTTTTCGCCTGAAATCAACGATTGTGGCAGCATTTTTCACCGTGGACAGTTTCGACCGAATTGACCGTACTTCCGGTGCAAAACCGACCTCGCCGATCCGACTCCCTCGCCGGTCGGCGGCGGGTCAGGATTTGTTCAACCCGATTCTATCGGGTCGGTCTCGGGTTGGACACAAACCCGACCCAGACCGACCCGTGGACACCCCTAATTGAAACCAGGCTGCAGGCTTGAGGCAAATTATGTGCTTGTCTATTCGGTTGACAAAAACTTCTTAAGAAAAAAAAAAAAAATCAAAAGTATTACTATTACATTATTTTTCATACGTGAAGAACTTGAGTCCAAAAATCTCTATTTCTTATTTTTAAAAACAAAAATAAATATTTAATTACACCTTTTGCTTTAAATCTTCACAGATATGGAGGTCAATTAGGAAGCAGACCCATAACTTCCAATATGGGATAGAATTTTACATGCTCATGCTAATTTGTAGGATCAGTAGGTTAATTCAATCTAGCAATTATGTCAACATTTATGGAAGCCCCAACCTTAGTGTTATCATGTCTTGCAACTCCTTGTTCTAATATAATATATAATTGCATGCTCTTTTGTTCATTTTTTCTTTAAGCTTTTTTTTTGTTCATTTGATTAGTCAGAGGTGGTTTAGGTCTTAAATGCATAGATCTTCAATAAGTTAAGAGAATGCGCAATTGCTAGTTGTTTTATAATAATCTTTCTAGCTATTTTAATGTCTTGTGAGCTAAAAGTTATTAAGTGTCAACTTGTACTTTGTGCCTGGTGCACAATTGTTCAACTTTTAAGTACCAAGAATTTAGAAAAAACATGTAATTTGAATTGTATAATTGTGATTATTTTTTATTATACATATGTATATGCATGAGACTACACACTAATTACTATAATTCATGCTTCATCATTGGACATTAGAAAATCGACCCCGAAGAGAACCCTTCCTTCTCTTATTTTCCAAAAAAAAAAAAAAAAAATCTAACATCACACACTTTTGTTGTGACAATTTTGATGTGTCAGCATGTGAGTGGTGGAGAAAGAATTATAATGGCAATAGTTAATCATAGCCTATTGCATTTAATAGTTGTGAAAAAAAAAAAGGGATAATTACACTTTGCCCACCTGTGGTTTGCCTCTAATTCGATGTGCCTACCCGTGGTTTAAAGTTTGACAATATGCCTACCTGTGGTTCCCACCGTTACTCTACCGTAACCCACCTTTCCCTCAGCCGTTACTCTAACACTAAATATGTAAAAAATCAAATCCCAAACAGATCAAAACACACTTAATTAAGTCTTTATGGTAATGACAATTTCCCAATTGACTATGCCTTCTTTGGTGGAGTAAGCCAGCCCATCGTTGAACGAAGAACGAAGAATAGAGTGCTCAAATATTCTCTTTTCCAACATTTCTCATACACACAAATTCAACTAAATACAAAAAATTTCATCCCAAACATCTCCAAATCCAGTAAATCAAAACCTAACCAAATCAATAATAAAACATAAAAATCATCCAAAATAACCAACAAAGCTATAAACTTCACAATCAAACCAAATCAATAATAAAATATCTAATTTTTTCAAACAACTTTTCTCTCTCTCAAACCCACTGGAGCTCCTGGATTTCTCTCTCTCTCTCTCTCTCTCTCTCTCTCTCTCTCTCTCAAACCGTTGGATGTCTCTCTCTCTCAATCAAGCTTTATCTCTTGGTTCAAGCCATTGCCACCGCATCCAACGGCGGAAAACCCAAATCACAAGTTGGACATTGATTACACCACCGCTACCACCACTACCGGCCGAAAATCCAGATCTTTAAAAGCTCTTGATGTCTGGTCCTCTCTCCTCTCTTTCTCTCTAACACATCATCGTTATCTCTCTCTTTAAACCCATGGTTGAGAACCCAGATCGGTAGTGATTATGTGGGAACGAAGTGAGCGGAGCGCAGAACTCGGAGGTCTTGCTGTTGTTCAGCACGCAGAGCTACTCGATTGAGTGGTCGCAGAGGTCCTAGAGGCGGATGAAGTCGCGGAGGTCCCAGCTGAGTTTGGCCTTGTGGGTCTTCTTTATTTGGATAAATTTCCTGTTTGTTGATATGAATTCCCCAAAGTTTGTTAGGGTGGCTTCTACCAGTCAAATTCGGCTTCTATATGACTTGTGCTGTCAGATTGAGAGATGAGGGGAAGCAAACAGACGAAAATTGATATTCACCCAAAAAAGGAGAGAGGGATTAAGAAGATAAATTTAAGATTTAAAGCAACTACAAAGTGACTTTTTTCATGTTATACGTCTCACTCATAAGCTGAGTGTTAACAGTGGAAGGTGCAATATTCTTGCTTAGAAACTGGACAATCTAAGTCATTAAGTCAGTGATCTTGTGTAGGTTGATCTGGGTTTTTTTTTGGGTATGTTCTTCGTGTTCAAGATTCGTGAGAATGGAGAGAGAGACAAATACTACTTTTTGATCTTTTTTTTTTGCATTTTTGTGCTATTTTTTGTTTTGGGAGGAGAGAGACATAAAACTTGAGCAAAAATACCTATTTGCCCTTAATTTTAACAGAGGTGGGTTACGGCAAAGTAACGGTGGGAACCACAGGTGGGCAAAGTGTCAAACTTTAAACCACGGGTAGGCACATCGAATTAGAGGCAAACCACAGGTGGGTAAAGTGTAATTATCCCAAAAAAAAAAGTATGGTATTAGTATTAAGTCCAACTTTATGAGCAGACTGATTCTCCAAAAAAAAAAATTCCTTTACGAGCAGACTAACTGAGTTGACCATATAAGACTGACTCTCTCTTTGAAAATTTAATAAAATAAATAATTAATAGGTTGAGTCTCTTTGACCCATTTGCCCTTCGGCAGTCCACCCTCTAGTCATTTTTCCCTTATTAATTGCCTTCGAAAGCTCCTCCAACTTCACATCATATTCATTCTAAAAAAAAAAAAAATTTTGGTAAGCCAAAAAAAAAAAACTTGACATCATATAATTGTAGCATATGTTATTTGTCCAAAAAAGTCTATAAACATTACAACAATTAACAAAAAATTTTACAACAGTTAATATGACAGATTGTTAGTGGTAAATATATTCATAGAAAATATCAATAATGGGTCAAGATAAAAATTAGTAAAAACTTATCAACTAAATTATTGTGAAATTATTTGTGCATATAGCACTACTCACCTCTATTTGTATTCATTAATTCATACATCCCACTGTATCATATGGTTGCTAGCGCCAGTTTCTGTCCTAATATTGTATGGAATTGCTTCGGTAGGTGGCGATCAATTAAAACAAATTTAAAGATTGAATTCAATTTAATGGTGAAAAATGCCTCAAATTGCCCAAGAAATTTAGTAATTTAATTTCAGGGCTAGTAAAAATATCCTAAATAATTTTATGGTATTGGTTTTTCTTAAGCCCAATGTGTATCTAGCAATTTAACTTCTTTGTTTTTAAGGCCTGGCCGCCTGGGTTAACATCGAAGCTAAATGTTCTGGTCCATGAGCTATGCAAATGGGCCTAGAAATGTGTAATTTCCCGTGGTGCCTTCAACCAAGGGCTTCCCCATGAAAAACCCTTGATTCCTGATGCCCTTTAATTTTGACCTAGTCATTGTATTTATCCTTGAAAACTGACACATTGAAGTTAACTTTGAATTCATTTTGAAAAAAAGAAAGAGTGCAGGACTTTTTTTTTGTTAAAAAAAAAAAAAAACAACGGTGACTTGAGTGGGAGTAGATTTTTGCAGTAACCTGACTATTAATAGATCAAAATAAAAGCATAAAATTTAGGTGTTTTTTTTTTAATTTCCAAAAAATAACTTAAAAACTATAGTAATTCAAAATTGAATGACTTTACTTAGTTGTCTCTATTCTTTAAACATTTTTAAGACTTAATAAGGTGTATGTGAGGGTATTTTGGGAGAAGAAAAAGGTAAATCCCCAAACTAGGAATCATCATCATCTTCTTATTATTAACACAGCATAGAGTATAGAAGATGTATTTTCAAAAAGTAAAGTATTTAGCCCAAAAAAAAACTACAAAAAGTAAAGTTAAATTATTGCCAAATATTTTCCTCAAAAAAAAAAAATATTGCCAAATAAAAAAAAAAAAAAAAACACATATAATCGCAATTATTTTGTACGTACCTTAAAATCATCAATGAATTATTGTAAAGTAAAAGTATATTTTTATACTAGAAAATTGTTTATTACTATTGTAGCACATAATTGAATATTAACAATTAGGCAAAACTTAAATTTAATTTTGTAGATTAGGTTCCTTAATTAACTTCAAACACATTATTGTATTAACTAATAAAATATAAGGAAAAAAAAAAAGAGGAATTGGGAGAATTAAATGGGAAGAAAGCCTTTTCAGAATAGGAAATATGAGTGTCATTGTGTTGTGTGGATTGAGAAACAAAGAACCAATTAAAAAATTATGTGTGGAAACCGTGTGTGTGACCCTGGTACGTAAATTCAGTGTAGCTTATCACAAATGTACAACTTGATATCATCACGCAAGCCATAAATATAAACTTCTATCTATAACTAGGCCTTTCTGGTCAGTCCCTTCCATGAAGTAAAGCAAATACAACTAAAAGAAACAAGATTAGCCTTAGACTTTAAATTTTAAAAAAAGAAAAAAAAGAAAAAAGAAAAAGAAATTCAATCCTCTACATTAGAGAAAAATTATTCTTTTGTAATTTTTGTTTAGATAGTTGATGCGTGTTCTTTAGGCAAAGATTACTAGTAAGTAGTAGTAGTAGGACTAGAAGTCTAGGACTTACCAGTTACTAGTAGGATATATGTTCAAGCTTTCAATGAAGTAAAAATTTTAATTTTAATTTTTTGGGGTGGAAACTAATCGGCAATTAGAGCCTATAAATTACTTTGCTTAATTAAGGGCTTTCTCATTTCAATTTTAACTTTAGATAGGTCATAAGATTGTGAGTTTGAGTGAGATGGAGGATGTTGATGCAATAGAAGTAGAAATGTCACAAGAAGAAAAAGAACAAGAACATGAAGTTGATCAACCTGAGATTTACAATGGTCTCAAATGTAAAAAACTCTTTTGGAAAAATCTTGTTAGACTTGATTCTTTTGATTTTGGAGGCTGATAGATTCACCTCTAATCAAGCCCCTGGATATTCTCAGGTGTTATTTTTTTTCTTTTCTCTTTTTAACTTTTCGTTTATCTTGTTATTCTTATGATATCTATAGCCTATTCTAAAAATTATAGGACTAATGTGATTTTAGATAAGCAATAAACTAATAAGTTTAGTCTAGAAAAAAAAAAAAAAAAAAAGCAAATCCAATTATTATTTTTGTTATTATTTCGTTTCCAATATGATATTTGAAGTGTTTGAGTGCAGGCCTTGGATTGGAGAAGCATATGAAGCTAGCATTTCAGACCATTGGGGTTGTGTATGGTGATTTGGGCACATTGCCTTTGTGTGTGTTACCAAGCATTTTTCCTACTGGAGTTAAGCACAATGACGATATACTTGGTGTGCTGTCTCTAATCTTTTACTCGCTCATGTTAATTACTTTGATCAAGTACGTTTTCATTGTGCTGACAACCAACGATAATGGCGACAGTAATTGATAATCTTCTCTCATGCTTAGCAATTTGTTTTAATAGATTAGTTATTGTATTTCTTGGAGTCTCATTTTTATTACCAGATGATAATTAGAAAGAAATTAATATTTCTTGATGATAGCACTTGCACACAAAATAAAAATGACATTGGGTTATGCTTATCAGTGTGTTAATAATAATACTTTGGTGTTGATATGTTATATATTGAATTGCTAACAAGGAATACATTGTCATCAAACTATTCATTATTTTATAATGGAAATTGTATTGTTGTCGGAGGAACTTTTGCTCTATATTCTCTCATATGCCGCTATGCCAAGGTCAGCTTAATGCCCAACTAGCAAGCTGAAGACAAAGAAGTGTCCCAACTACCGACTAGATGTGCTAAACCGACGGCTCAAGAGAGCATCCTTTATCAAACCTATGCTTGAGAGTAACCAAATACTAAAGCATTTCATCTTGTTCATGAGCATGCTTGGCACCTCCATGGTGATTGGAGATGGGATCTTCACACCATGCATATCAGGTACAATAGAGTGATATTCCCAAGTCCTACTTATCTCTTTACTGTTGGTTAAGATGCTGTAAAAATTAAGTTGTTTATTCAATTTATTTAGCTTAGTTACAATTATTTATAACCTTACATTTCATGAACTCTTTGTATCTAGTATTCTGAATAATAATTTACACTATGATTTCCTCCTTGGTGTAGTATTGTCAGCAGTGGGGGGAGTTAAGGAAGCTACTAGTGCGCTTACTAATAATACGATCATGTGGATTTCAGTAGCAATCTTGATTATTTTGTTCCAAGTTCAAAGATTTGGGACAGATAAAATTGGCTATAGTTTTGCTCCAGTACTAACAATTTGGTTTCTTTTCATCGGAACTATTGGCATGTAAATCGTTGCAATATATAAATCGTTGCAATATGTGGAATTTATTGCAACGAAAATTTAGTGTTGCATAAACCTTTTTTTTTTAATAAAAAAAAACCTATTGCAACGAGATTTTTAAAGTAAATGGTTGCAATATATGGAATTTATTGTAACAAAAATCTAGTGTTGCACAAACCTATTGCCTCGAAGTTTATTACAACGGCTTGCATTGACTTTTTTTTCGTTGCAATAACACCTATTACAACGACATTAGTTGTTATTACAACGAATTTTTTCGTTGTATTAAATCTTTTTTCTTGTAGTGTGTGTGCGTAAGACCCTAGTAATCCAGTGTGGCTTATCACAATTGTACAACTTGATATCATCATGCAAGCCATAAATAAACTTCTATGTATAATCTGACCTTTCTGGTCAGTCCCTTCCATGATGTAAAGCAATTAAGCAAATACAACTAAAAGAACCAAGATCAACCTTAGACTTAAAAAACAATAATTATTCTTTTGTAATATTCGAAATTATTGATTGTAATATTTATCCCTCTCGTTTAGACAGTTGCAATGCATGTTCAAGAGTAGATTTTAGTCAAAGATTACTAGTTACTAGTAGGATATAAGTTAAAACTTTAAACGAAAAGGATTTTAATTTAAATTTTGATTTTTTGGGTGGAAACTAATCGGCAATTATATCCTATAAATTACCTTGCTTAAGGGATTTCTCATTCCAATTTTAACTCCTAAGTCTAGTGGCTTTAGATAGGTCATAAGATTGTGAGTTTGAGTGAGATGGAGGGTGTTGATGCTATAGAAGAAGAAAGCTCACAAGAATATAGAACTGAAGGAGGTAATATAGCATTCCCAAAAAAAAAAAAAAAAATTATGAACCATTCAAAAAATAAATTATGAGAAATAAATCTAATATAGAATTGAAGGAGGTAATATAGCGTTCCAATAAAAAACGAAAGAACAAAAAAAAGAAAAAGATCCAGGTATTACTATAATTAAGTAAAAGGTTTTTAGTAGGATTTAACAATGGCTAAAGAAAAAGTTTAAGAGGTTAAAGAGAACATCACTACAAGACCGCTACGTAATAACTAATTAATAAAACTTGGGGTAATAAAATAGCTTACATAAGGATTTTTTTTTCCATAGGTTGGATAATATTTAAAAAGTTTGGCTTGCCACTAGTATTTTTTTAACTGGAATTTCTTTTTATTTTAATAAGAAACTGTCACATTACCCACTAACTAAATAAAATGTGGAGATTAAAGCTCACTACCACTTGTTATTGTGTATTTAAAATTAAAGGAGCCCTCCAGTTAAAAAAGTATTGGAGGGAAGCCAAATCCATATTTAAAACCTATTGCATTCCCGTCAAGATAAAAAACTATTTATTATGAAATTAAGACATTAATTTGTTTATTTTTAGTATAAGAGAGGATTCAAACTCAGGTCTCTTGTTTGAGAACACAACACTTTACCAATTAAGTTAAACTAGTGTATAACCCGTGTATATACAGTTATGCACGGTACAGTAAAAAAAAAATTACAATTACACATGTATATGGATTCAAATTATACTCTCTCTCTTATTTATTTATTTATTTATTTTTAATTTCTTTTGGATATACACATGAATTTACTTTTTTTTTTCTTTTTTGTTTATTGAGTTCTTGATGATTTATTCATATTAGACTCTTCATCTTTTGCACCTCATTAACTCACCTAAAACAAAAATTAAAAAAAAAAAAAACTTAAATAGAACACGCCTAAATTAAACAACAATTAAAATCCAATTTAGAACCTAATTGAATTTTCTTTCAACTTTGCCTATTAATGTGTGTGTGTGTGTGTGTGTGTGTGTGTGTGTGTGTGTGTGTGTGTGTGTGTGTGTGTGTGTGTGTGTGTGTATAATAGAACCCACTAAATTACATAAGTTTTAGTTAGCTTAGGTTCCAATCTAAGGGTAAACCAAAAGCATTTTTTGGAATAAAATCTTCTTTCCTAACGGGCTAGGGTGGTTAGTTTGGAATATTTAAGCAACACTAGTTGTTAACTTGTATAATATATGGAATAGATTGACAAAAAAAGAAGAAGAAAGATTTATATATAATACGTATATAGTTTTTAGGTATTAATAAATTAAATCAAATTAGAGAATTTGTAATTGTTAGAATTTTTGAGTGTTAGCTAATTTCATGAAAAATCTGCTTGTAATTTTAAGTTTTGTAATTGTAATGTGAATTGTGGTAATGGGGCTTAAAGGTTGAGGCTTCTGTTTGTACGACTCTTTGTATAGTCTTGACTCTCGAATCGATGCTCAATCAACCAAGACCTTATTACGAAATTTCAAAGATTTGCTTTTGAGGCAGTTTGTGCAGCCACCTCCAGCCTAAACCGTACTTGTATAAGAACCATTTTTTTTTTTCTTTTGAGAAGATGTATGAGAACCTTGTTTGCACCCACATTTCGTGAGAATTAAGAGAACCACAGATTAACCAAGAAAACATAGAGAGCTAATCCTTGTCTTCCAACCCTTTGAAATTGAACATTATTGGGAGGTTGAGTCCTAGACACAGAAACCACTTTACTTGTGTCGAGCGTGTTGTTGAAACCAGGCTGTAGGTTTGAGGCAAATTATGTGCTTATCTTTTTGGTTGAGGTGGTTAACAAAAACTTCTTAAGAAAAAAAAATCAAAAGTATTACTATTAAATTATTTTTCATACGTGAAGAACTTGAGTCCAAAAATCTCTATTTCTTATTTTTTAAAATAAAAATAAAAATAAAAATAAAAATTTAATTACACCTTTTGCTTTAAATCTTCACAGATATGGAGGTCAATTTGGAAGCAGACCCATAACTTCCAATATGGGATAGAATTTTACATGCTCATGTTATTTTGTAGGATTAGAATGTTAATTCAATTTAACAATTATGTCAACATTTATGGACGCCCCAACCTTAGTGTTATCGTGTCTTGCAACTCCTTGTTCTCATACAATATATAATTGCATGCAAGGTTCATTCAATCCTTTGTTCATTTTTTCTTTAAACTTTTTTTTTTTTTTTTTTTGGTTCATTTGATTAGTAAGAGATGGTTTGGCTCTTATATGCATAGATCTTCAATAAGTTAAGAGAATGCGCAATTGCTAGTTGTTTTATAATGATCTTTCTAGCTCTTCTAATGTCTTGTGAGCTAAAAGTTATTAACTGTCAACTTGTACTTTGTCCTTGGTGCACAATTATTCAACTTTTAGGTACCAACAAGTCAACATCGAAACATATTGTGAAATTGGGTTTAGATTTGGTTGTGTGTAGTTGGGCTTATATATAAATATATATATATATATATATATGTATATAATATAATTAAATTTTAATTGGATTCTCAATTTTGCGCCACGCGTCCTATTTAATTATTATTAATTTTATACAAAGTGAATTATTGAATATAAAAATTAAGGAGTTCAAATCCAATTAAATTCTAAATTAGATTCCAATTTTGGAATCCAATTTTTCGCCACATGTCTATCTAGGTTTTTAATTTTTGTGGCAAATGAATTATTGGGTGAAAAAACCAAAGAGTTCAAAATCAATTAAATAGTAAATCATATATTGTTGTGAAATGATAGAAATATATAAAACAAAGCAAAAGAAAACAAGACATATATATTGATAAACTCTTATATTCAAGTGGTCATCCACAATTCTTTTGATCTCTCTTAAATGTGTACAATAACAATGAAGTAATTCCACATATTTATAGAACCTTAGAATCCTTGTAAAGTTTATGGGATAAGGTTGTAATAATAAGAACACTTATGGATATACATCTCCCCTATAGGCTTAATACATTTCAACCTTTACACATCCCAAGTAACCTTTTCATTCCCCAAATTTTACGCATTCCAATCAGACTTTATTTCTAAAACTCCCCCTTGGATGACCACTTTCTAAGAATATACCTCGTTAAAACCTTGCCAAATAAAAACTCTGTGAGAAAAAATTTTGGCTAAGGAAAAAGAGTACAATATTCTTGTATAACTTCTAGTGCCTTAGGATTGCCTCATTAAAGTCTTGCAAAGGAAAACACAGCGGGAAAAAATCTTAGCGAAGGAAAAAGAGTACAATCGGCACACATCCTTTAGAAAATTTACTCCCATTCATGAGTACATAGAATTTCCATTTTTCATGGTAAAAATATTCTTAAGTCGACGCATGACAATATTGTGCACCATCTTCATAAAATTCGCAATTGGTAATGGCTCAGTGAACATATCGGCCAAATTATCACATGATCGTATCTGCTTGACATCAATATCGCCACTCTTCTAGAGCTCATGTGTATAAAAGAATTTTGGTGCAATATGCTTGTTTCTATCACCCTTGATATAGCCTCCCCTAATTTGAGTGATACAAGCGGCATTATCTTCGTATAATATCTTTGGACTATTTATGATTGTTGATAATCCACAATTCTCACGAATATGTTGAATTACCGATCACAACCAAACATGCTCACTTCTCGCTTCATGAATTGCGATAATCTCTGCATGATTTGAGGAAGTAGCAGAAATTGTTTGCTTAACAGATCTCCATGAAATAGCAGTATTTTCATAAGTAAATAAATATCCTATTTGTGATCGGCCTTTGTGTGGATCAGAAAGGTAACCTGCATCAGTATATCCAATTTGTGGTTTTGATCCATTGGATAAAATAATCTCAAATCAGTAGTCTCACGAAGATAACGTAAAATATACTTAATTACATTCCAATGTCTTCGAGTTGGTGCAAAACTATACCTTGCTAGTAAGTTAACTGCAAATGCTATATCAGGTCGTGTGTAATTTGCAAGATACATCAAAGCACTAATTGCACTAAGATATGGTACTCCAGGACCAAGAGTTTCTTCATCATCTTCTTGTGGTCTAAATGGATTTTTCTTGACATCAAGTGACCGACCTACCAGTGGAGTGCTCAAGGATGAGCTTTATCTATGTAAAATTGCTTCAGGACTTTTTCTGTATACGTTGATTGATGAACAAGAATTTCATTTGGAAGATGTTTAATTTGCAGGCCAAGACAAAATGTTGTCTTACCAAGATCTTTCATCTCAAATTCATTCTTTAAACAATTTGTTGTTTTTGTTAAGTCTTCTGGAGTCCCTACAAGATTTACATTATCAACATATACTACAACAATAGCGAATCTGGATTTTGATTTTTTGATAAAAGCACATGGACAAATTGGATTATTCTCAAATCCTTCTTTCAAAAGATATTTACTGAGGAGATTATGCCACATACGTTCGGATTACTTTAACCCATATAAGGATCTTTGTAGCTTGATAGAATACATATATCGGGATGTAGGATTATATGTTTCAGACATTTTATATCCTTCAGGGATTTTCATGTAGATATCAATGATCCGTACAGATATACTGCAATAACATCCATTAATCGCATATCCAAATTTTCTTTTGCTACTAAGCTAATTACAAATCTGAATGTAATTGCATCCATTACATGAGCATATGTTTCTTCATAATCAATATCAGGTTGTTGCAAGAAATCTTGTGCTACAAGTCGCGTTTTGTACCTTATAATTTCATTTCTTTTATGTACAAATACCCATTTATATCCAACAAGCATTCCACCTTTAGGTGTTCGGACTACAGGTCCAAAAACTTCACATTTACTTAGTGAATTTAATTCTGCTTAAATCACCTATTTCCACATTGGCCAATCATTTCTACGTTGACATTCATCAATGGTTTATGATTCATATGCATTACCATTACTTCTGGTAATATCAATATCAATAGCAACTTTATATGAAAATATGTTGTCGACAATGATTTTATTTCTATCCCATATTTCTCTTGTATGTACATAATGTATCGAGATCTCGTTATTTTCAGGTACCTGATCCTCTGCAAGGGATAACTCTTCAAGAGTTTTATTTTTAAGAGATTTTTGTTCATAAGTCTTGGATAGATCAATTATTTTTGTAACCTGTTTCCTGGGTATAGCCTCTTTCTGGGTTGCAACTTGTTTTTCTTGTATTTTTCTCTTCCGGGGAATTTTATCTTTAACACCGACAGGTCTTCCATGCTTCAAGTGTGGCTTTGATTCATTTACTGTTGTATTAACTGATTGTCCTACAAGGACTTCAATCAGTGTTGGAGTATTAACAGCAGGAATATGAGATTTTACTATTTTCTTATTATTGATGAATACATCCGATAATTGATTTGCAATTCTTTGCAAATGAATAAGCCTTTGAACTTCCAGTTCACATTGATTTGTACGAGGATCAAGATGAGATAACATCAAAACATTTCTAGTAATCTCACATCGTGCTTCAAGCAACGTCTTTCTCCCCCTGATGGTGAGAAGATTGTTTCATTAAAATGACAATCCTCAAAAAGTGCCTTAAAAACATCACCAGTTTGAGGTTCAAGATATTTAATGATAGATGGGGAATCAAAACCCGTATAAATTCCAAGTCTATGTTGAGGACCCATCTTAGGGATGCAATAGGTACATATACAGCACAACTAAATATGCGCAAGTGAAAGATATTTGGTTGTTGGTCAAGTACAAGTTGCAATGGTGAGAATTTATGATAAGAAGTTGCCCTAATGCGAACTAATGATGCAGCATGTAAAATAGCATGACCCCAAGTTGAAACTGGTAATTTTGATTTCATAAGTAAAGGTCGAGCAATAATTTGAAGTCTCTTGATAAGTGATTTAGCTAAACCATTTTGAGTATGTGTGTGGACAACAGGATGTTCAACATCAATTCCAATTGACATGCAATAGTCATCAAAAGCTTGAGATGTGAATTTACCAGCATTATCTAAATGAATTTTCCTAATTGGATAATCAGGAAATTGTACTCGCAACCTAATTATTTGAGCAAGAAGCCCAGCAAATGCAACATTTCTAGTAGAAAATAAACATACATATGACCATCTGGTTGATGCATCAATTAGAACTATAAAATACTTGAATGGACCACTAGGTGGGTGTATTGGTCCACATATATCATCCTGCATTCTTTCTAAAAAAGATGGACATTCAACAACAATCTTTAAATGTGATCGTTTGGTAATTAATTTACCTTGAGAACATGCACTACATGGATAATCACTATGTAAAAGAATATTCTAGTTCTTTAAGGGATGTCCGTGAGTGTTTTCAATAATTCGACGCATCATTATTGATCCTGGATGTTCAAGAAGATCATGCCAAAAAATAAAAACCGTTGGGTCCGAATGCTTATGGTGTATTGCAACATTTGTTTCAACTATTCTCATTGTAGTATAATATAACCCAAAAGAGAAAATAGGCAATTTTTCTAATATGAGCTTCTGGCCCGATACTATTGAAGCAATATAAAGAAATTCTTTACCGCCTTTGTTATTAGTTTCAATATGATAACCATTATAACGTATATCCTTAAAGCTGAGTAAATTTATGCTTGATTTAGAATAATACAAAGCATCATTAATACAAAGTTTTGTGCCCTTTAGCAACATTATAATCGCTCTTCCAGAGCCTTCAATTAAACTTTGATGAACCTGATATGGTATTGACATTGGTTTTGCATAATTTTAAAATTTGAAAATATTTTTTTATCTTTAAGGATCGTATGAGTTGTTGCACTTTCTGCTAGACAAAAATCTTCTCTATTAATCTTGGAATTGATTTTACTAGTATGACCCATGCATCTTCACATATGCAAAACATAAATTAAACTTTATTACTTTAAATATAAATAAAACATATTAAAATAAAAATACTTATTTCAATGCCATAATGTAATGAAAGAAATTATCAAATTATCACCAAATAAATTATCAACTTTTTCATCAACATCCTCAAAGAAATTAAAGACATCAAGATGAGTCATATCCACTTCATTTGAAAAATGAAGATAATTCATAGGATCATTGTGATTAGCAAAGTTCGTTTCAATTCCCTTTTCCTTTTCTTTTATAGAGGCTTAGTATAGATCTACCAAATGTTTAGGAGTACAACTAGTACATGACCAATGACCTTCCATTCCACACCTATAACACTTATTTTAATGACCCTTTGATGGTTTTCAGCAATAGCTCATTATTTTGTTCAACCACTATAAGATAAAACATTAGTTCATAACACTTTATGAACATATGCATTGAATATTGCCACTACAGGAGCACATTCGAAATATAATTTTAAAGTGCCAGATTAATTCACTTGCACCTTTAGTTTATTACAACTTTAGTCATACTAAGCTTTTAGGATGATCAAGTTCTTCTAGAACTTGTGATTCTCCCAAGTGGTTTTTTATCGTAAAGTACTCAGTTTTTATGTAAATAATAACAAATAAAAATGACTGCTTTTGAATGATCATTTTGGGATACTCTGTTGCCATCCATAATAATATCTTTAGGATTTATTACATCGACATAGATCTCATTAAGATTCATTATTTCCAGATGAATCTCAGTATCAAGGATCCATGATAAGGAATTAATGCCTAAGATGTCAAGGGCAACAAATTCAAGCTTTGTAAGGTTTGACATTAATATCAAATATATAATTACATAAGTAATTAAATAAACAAATATTTTTATCATACAAAATTCTAATGAAAAAATACTACATAGACATATATATATATATATATTATATTCAAAGTTGATTCATACACGATACATATAACTATTATTAAATTGCTTTATCACAAACCATTTTTAACAAAATATTTTTAATCAATAAATGTGAATCTCATAACGTACATCTCATAACAATATATAACAATAAAATAACATGAATCTCATAAAATTTTTAATCAATTAAAAATCACTAAAATTTTGAGCATAAAAAGTAAAGATAAACAAATAGGATAATTACTAATTCCTCTAAAAGAAAACTTACAGTGAGTTCAGAAAACTACACAAATAATCTTTAATGTTTGAATAATAATGGGATTACAATTTTCTTTCGAAATTAGGTAGAAGCTCGTGCTGATAACGTGTTGTAAAATGATAGAAATATATAAAACAAAGTAAAAGGAAACAAGAAATGTATATTGATAAACTCTTATATTCAAGTGGTCATCCACAATTCTTTTGATCTATCTTAGATGTGTACAATAACAGTAAAGTAATCCCACATATTTATAGGACCTTAGAATGTTTGTAGAGTTTATGGGATAATGTTGTAATAATGAGTACACTTATGGATATACATCTCTCCTATAGGCTTAATACATTTCATCCTTTACACATCCCAAGTAACATTTTCATTCCCAAAGTTTACACATTCCAATCAGACTTTATTTCTAACATATATATATATATATATATATATATAGTAATGAGAAACCATTATATTTTAGAAATTTATGGTTTAAAAAAGTGTAAACTAATATCATGTATAATTTGAAGCTCTTCGTAGAAAAAACATATAATTTGAATTGTATAATTGTGATTATTTTTTATTGTACATGTGCATATACATAAGGCTACACACTAGTTACTATAATCCATGCTTCATCATTGGACATTGGAAAATCGACCCTGAAGAGAACCCTTTCTTCTCTTATTTTCAGGAAAAAAAAAACTAATATGACACTTTTGTGTGACAATTTTGATGTGTCAGTCTGTGAGTGGTGGAAAAATAATTGTAATGGCAATAGTTAATCATAATCTATTGCATAAAATAGTTGTGAAAATAGGTATGGTAATAGCATTAGTACCAACTTTATGAGTAAACTGATTCTAAAATAAAAAACTTTATGAGCAGACTAATTGAGTTGACCATAAGATTGACTCTCTCTTTGAAAATTAAATAAAATAAATAATTAATAGGTTGAGTCTCTTTGACCCATTTGCCATTTGGCATCCCACCCTCTAGTCAGTTTTCCCTTATTAATTGCCTTCAAAAGCTCCTCCAACTTCGCATCATATTCATTCTCAACCAAAAAAAAAAAACTTCACATTACATAATTGTAGTATATGTTATTTGTCCAAGAAAGTCTATAAACACGAGAACGATTAACAAAAAATCTTACAATAGTTGATATGATAGATTGTTATTGGTAAATAGAAAGAAAATATTAATAATGGGTTTAGCTAAAAATTAGTAAAAACTTGCCAACTAAATTACTGTGAAATTATTTGTCGATGTAGCACTGCTCGCCTCTATTTGTATTCACACATCTCACTGTATGATATGGTTGCAAGCTCCAGTTACTGTCCTAACATTGTATGGTATTGCTCCTGGTTGGTAGCGATCAATTAAAACAAATTTAAAGGTTGAATTCAATGTAATGGTGAAAATGCCTCAAATTGCCCAAGAAGGCTAGTAATTTAACTTCAGGGCTCGTAAAAATATCCTATATAATTTTATGGCATTGCTTTTTCTTAAGCCCAATGTGCATCTAGTAATTTAACTTCTGTGTTTTTAAGGCCTGACCGCCTGGGTTAATGTAGAAGCTAAATTTTCTGGTCCATGAGCTATGTAAATGGGCCTAGAAATGTGTAATTTCTCGTGGTGCCTTCAACCAAGGGCTTTCCCATGAGAAACCCATATTTCCTGATGCCCTTTTTGACCTAGTCATTGTATTTATCCTTGAAAACTGACACATTGAAATTAACTTTGAATTCATTTTGAAAAAACGAAAGAGTGCAGGACTTTTTTTTTTTTTGTTAAAAAAAAAAAAATAACGGTGACTTGAGTGGGAGTAGATTTTTGCAGTTACCTGACTATTAATAGATCAAAATAAAAGCAAAAAATTTATGTTTTTTTTTAATTTCCAAAAAAAAAACTTAAAAACTATAGTAATTCAAAATTGAATGATTTTACTTAGTTGTCTCTATTCTTTAAACATTTTTAACACTTAATAAGGTGTGTGTGAGGGTATTTTGGGACAAGAAAAAGGTAAATCCCCAAACTAGGAATCATCATCATCATCTTCTTATTATTAACAGCATAGAGTATAGAAGATGTATTTTCAAAAAGTAAAGTACTTAGCCAAAAAAAAAAAAAAAAAACTTCAAAAAGTAAAGTTAAATTATTGCCAAATATTAAGAAAAACACATATAATCACACTTATTTTGTACGTACCAATAAATCATCAATGAATTATTATAAAGTAAAAGTATATTTTTATATTAGAAAATTGTTTATTACTATTGTAGCACATAATTGAATATTAACGATTAGGCAAAAATTAAATTTAATTTTGAAGATTAGGTTCCTTAATTAAATTCAAACACATGATTGTATTAACTAATAAAATATAAGAAAAATAAAAAAAAGAGGAATTGGGAGAATTAAATGGGAAGAAAGCCTTTCCAGAATAGGAAATGTGAGTGACATTGTGTTGTGTGGATTAAGAAATAAAGAACCAATTAAAAAATTCTGTGGAAACCGTGTGTGTGACCCTGGTAGATAAATTAAGTGTGGCTTATCACAAATGAACAACTTGATATCATCACGCAAGCCATAAATATAAACTTCTATCTATAACCATACCTTTCTAGTCAATCCCTTCCACGAAGTAAAGCAAATACAAATAAAAGAAACAGTATTAGCCTTGGACTTAAAAGGAAAAAAAAATTCAATCCTCTACGTTAGGCCAAAATTGGGAATTAACTTGATTTCTCAAACAATATAATTAGTAGGCACTGTTACAAAACTATATTTTTTACTAATATCTCGAGTCTAAAAGACTCGATTTTGGGCCTAAAAATTGAGTCTTTGAGGGTCGATTTTTATGGTCTGATCATATCTAATGTGGCATTTTTTCTACGTGACGTCCACATGAAAATCGAGTCTCTAACACTCAATTTATAACCCTTTACAAAACATAAATGTTTTAAGTCCACCATTTACAACTTCTCATCAGAAAAAAAAAAAAAAAAAAAAAAAAAAGGGTGTCAATCGAAGATCATGCCATCCTCTCTTCCTCTCTCTAGATACGCAGCTAAACCACCAAGCCACCGGCCTCTCCTCCACCTTGCCGCCACCTCATTGGGCTGTAGATTACACAAACGAAACCCAGAAATCACCGACCTCTCCTCCACATGCGTTGCCACTCGATTAGCCTTATTTTTCACCCTCTGTCGTCACTAACAACAGTAGGATTGATTGGTTTTCTGAGTTTTATTTTTTTGGATTTCTGGGTTTTATTTTTCTGGTTTTCTGGGTTTCATATTTCTGGTTTTCTGGATTTTCTAGGTTTCATTTTTCTGCGTTTTAATTTTCTGGTTTCTTGGTTTTAATTTTCTGGTTTCAGCGTTTTCTGGGTTTCATTCTTCTGTGTTTTCCGGGTTTTATTTTTCTGATTTTTTTAGGTTTTTTGGGTTTCATTTTTCTGGTTTCTGGGTTTTAATTTTCTGGTTTCTGGGTTTTCTAGGTTTCATTTTTCTGGGTTTTAATTTTCTGGTTACTGGGTTTTAATTTTCTGGTTTCTAGGTTTCATTTTTATGCGTTTTCTGGGTTTTATTTTTTTGGTTTTCTGGGTTTCATTCTTTTGCGTTTTCTGGGTTTTAATTTTTTGGTTTCTGGGTTTTATTTTTCTGGGTTTTCTGGGTTTCATTTTTATGGGTTTTAATTTTCTGGTTTCTGGATTTTAATTTTTTGGTTCATAGGTTTTATTTTTCTGGGTTTTCTAGGTTTCATTTTTCTGGGTTTTATTTTGTGGGTTGATTGGGTGGGATTGAATGTGATGGTGGTTGGGTTGTGGTAGTCCTGTGGTGGTTGGGTTTTATTTTTTCTCTCTCTTTCTTCTCTGATGAGAAGATGTAAATGGTGGGCTACATTATACATGTTTTGTAAAGGGTTATAAATCGAGTCTTAAAAACTCAATTTCCAGATGGACACCACATGGAAATATTTATTTGATTGTAATATTTATCCTTTCGTTTAGATAGTTGATGCGTGTTCAAGAGTAGATTTTTTAGGCAAAGATTACTAGTAAGTAGTAGTAGTAGGACTAGAAGTCTAGGACTTACCAGTTACAAGTATGATATATGTTTAAGCTTTCAACGAAATAAAGATTTTAATTTTTTTTTTTTTTTGGGTGGCAAACTAATCGGCAATTAGAGCCTATAAATTACCTTAGATAGGTCATAAGAGTGTGAGTTTGAGTGAGATGGAGGATGTTGATGCAATAGAAGAAGAAAGGTCACAAGAAGAAAAAGAACAAGTACATGAAGTTGATCAACCTAGGATTTACAATGGTCTCAAATGTAAAAAACTCTCTTAGAAAAATCTTGTAACACTTGATTCTTTTGAATTGGAGGCTGATAGATTCACCTCTAATCAAGCCCCTGGATCTTCTCAGGTATTATTTTTTTCTTTTCTCTTTTTAACTTTTCGTTTATCTTGTTATTCTTATGATATCTATAGCCTATTCTAAAAATTATAGGACTAATGTAATTTTAGATAAGAAATAAACTAATAAGTTAGTCTAGAAAAAAAAACTAATCCAATTATTATTTTTGTTATTATTTCTTTCCAATAGGATATTTGAAATGTTTGAGTGCAGGCTTTGGATTGGGGAAGCATAATGAAGCTAGCATTTCAGAGCATTGGGGTTGTGTATGGTGATTTGGGCACATCGCCATTGTATGTGTTACCAGGCATTTTTCCTATTGGGGTTAAGCACAATGACAATATACTTGGTGTGCTGTCTCTAATCATTTTCTCACTCATGTTAATTTCTTTGATCAAGTATGTTTTCATTGTGTTGACAGCCAACAATAATGGCGATGGTAATTAATAATCTTCTCTCATGCTTAGCAATTTGTTTTGATAGATTAGTTATTGTATTTCTTGGATTCTCATTTTTATTACCAAATGATAATTAGAAAGAAATTAATATTTCTTGATGATAGCACGTGCACACAAAATAAAAATGACATTGGGTTATGCTTATCAGCGTGTCAATAATAATATATACTTTGAACTTTGAATGGTGTTGATCTGTTATATATTGTGATAGTGCAAACACAATGATAATGGAAAATAACACAAAGAGAAACTGAATAACATTTTTAAATTTTATTAATTTAAAGAGAGAAAGTACACAACACTATTTAGACTGAGGCACGACACTCGCTCTCTTTAAGGAGATTTAAACCTTTGGTTGGCTAAACTTTGTAACCGGTGCAAACCGTCTCTGACTTGTCTCCCCCAGGATACAACAGCCCAACAAGTGTTGTATGGCTAGAACAACATTTGCATACGGTGTTCAAGCCCAAAGCTCCACTAGAAAGAACACCCTTCCTTGCCAAAAATCTTTCTATTTTTTTTTTAGTGTATATTGCAGTAACTTGGATTGTTTCTGAATGGGTCTATTTATAGGCTTAATGGGCCTCACGAAATTACTACACAAATTAACCTGATTAATTAGGTTCATTATTCTGATGTAGTGGGTGTTACAAGATTAATTGTTGGATATAATTCTAATGGGCTGGAGTTACACAATTAATGGTTAGATAAGGAGTTTCTGAAGAATGAAAATGCTCAAATGGATAGTCCATTAAGTGGGTTAATGGCTCTTCATTTTCCATAATAAAAATGGAATATTAATTCGGGTCATTTACTTACCAACGGATATAATAATTACTCTGAATTGGCTGTCAAGTAGAAGGATCTAAGAGATTGATTCATTTCCATTTTTGACACCTCCACCTTTCACCTCCCTCTTGTGCATGTATCTGGCCCAGTATTTGAGACAATTTATATTAACCCATTAATCACCACAATTAAAAAGAACAAAATAGTCTACCTCTTTTTCAATGTGGGATTAAACATTTTCACTAACTCCTTATCTTTTATATTCACTCTCACATCTTTACATTTATGTCATAACATTTATTCATTTTTAATTATTTAATATAAAAATGCTCCAACAATCCCCCACTCATTTTAATATTAAATTTTTTAGTTAAAGAGAGATTACCAGGCAAAGATGGGTCACTATGCACCATGAAGGTGTGCTCTGCATTGAACCTTCACTTAGTAAAACAGCGATCTCAACTCCAAAGTCGTAGTGGTATCCGACTTGAACTAGGACTGCTTTAGGGAAATTGAGCGTCACTGCTTACACATAACAACCCAAGTGTTGACATGAGCTTTTATAGCTAGCACTTTACAACCGTGTACTAATCCTGGTTTCATGAGTGTATTTGAGATTAAGTCCAAATCTCATAGGGAGCGGCCCCACCCCCACACTCATATAGGTGAAATTTTGTCAAGGATGATCCTGTAATTCTGACACCCCACTCATACGAGCTACAAAATTTCATTAAGAGTTTTTTTACTCAACCTCTCCACATTACAGGATAAATGCACTTACATCATAGGGATGAACAATTAAAAAATTATTTACAAAATAAATAATTAAAAAAAATTGTGCATTTCTTAGGACCATCGTATGATTCGTTTTTCCCATTGAACCCAATTCTCAGGATCTCTGGTCCTTGGGTTGGGTATCCTCATATATGGCTCATGATTCTATGAACTTTACTCCTATCCCCCTCGACGTATTCTAAACTCTATCTTTTACCAAGGCATTGGTAAATGGATTTGCAAGATTATCATTAGATTTAATATAATCCACAGTTATGATGCCACTACTCAAATAAGATCGCACGGTACAGTACTTTCTTCTTATAGGTCTGGATTTACCATTGTAATAACGGTTTTTAACTCTACCAATTGTGGCAGTGCTATCACAATGAATTAATATAGGTGAAATTGGCTTTTCCCAAAGTGGAATTTCATATAACAAATCTCTAAACCAATTTGCCTCTTCATTAGCTGAAGCTAATGCTATTAGTTCAACTTCCATTGTTGAATTAATAATTATTGTTTGCTTTTTAGATTTCCAACAAATAGTACCACTACCTAAGGTAAAAATATAACCAGTGGTAGAGAGAGAATCACCTGACAAAGTATTCTAATCAGCATCACTAAAACCTTCAATCACAGCAGGGTACTTTTTATAAAATAAACCATAGTTTTTGGTACCAATTAAATATCTCATGACTCGCTCAATAGCTAACCAATGGTCTTTACTAGGCTTGCTAGTAAATCTGCTTAGCACTCCTACTGCATATGCAATGTCAGGTCTAATGCAATCAGGAGCATAACGCAAACTACCAATGATGCTAGCATAATCCTTTTGATTAAAAATCTCATCATTATTATTCACAGGAAATAAATGAACACTAGAATCAAAAGGAGTAGCTACAATTTTGTGATCATAAAAATTATATTTTCTCAATATATTCTCAACATAATGTGATTGATCGAGATATATTCCATCACATGCTTTTGTAATTTTCATACCCAAAATAAAATTAGTCTCACCAAGATCTTTCATATCAAAATGGCTTTTAAGCATATTTTTTGCCTCATTTATAACATGCATATTTGAGCCAAAAATCAACATATCATCCACATAGAGGCTAATAATAACATGTAAATTATTCCATGATTTAGAATAAATACATTTATCACATTCATTTGATTTATAACCATTTTCAATCATGCAGGAATCAAACTTTTCATGCCACTGCTTAGGTGCTCGTTTTAAGCCATATAGAGATTTAGTTAGCTTACATACCTTGCATTTTTGTCTAGGCTCTACAAAGCCTTCAGGTTGATCCATATAAATCTCTTCCTCTAGGTCCCCATTTAAAAAAGCAATTTTTACATCTATTTGATGAATTTTCAAATCAAAGATTGCAGCAATAGCAATTAGCAATCTAATAGATGTAATTCTTGTTACTGGAGAAAATGTATCAAAGAAATCAATATCAGCTTTTTATTTAAAGCCTTTTGCAATAAGTCTAGCTTTAAACTTTTCTATTGATCCATCCGGCTTCAACTTTTTTCTAAGAACCCATTTACAACTTATGGTCTTACAACCTGGTGGAAGATCTACTAATTTCCAAGTTTTATTAGAAATTAGAAACTCTATCTCATCATTTACAGCCTCTTTCCAAAATATAGCATCAAGTGGTGTTAAAGCCACTTTTAATTTTGGGGATTTTCCTCAATGTTAAAAACATAATAAGCAGGGCCAAAATCCTTTTCAACTCTAGGTCTTTTACTTCTTCTAGGTTCCATTACAAGATTTTCTTGATTTTGTAGATGTGAAGTAGAAGAACTAGATTGTGACCCAATATTTTCTTCACCCCCACTATTTTTCAATTTAAAAGGAAATTTTTCCTCATGAAAAATTGTATCACCAGATTCAAAAATTATTTTGTTTTCAAAATCAAAAAATCTATAGGCTGCACTATTAAACCCATAACCAAGAAAAGTACAAGTAGTAACTCTTATACCTAATTTGGGCATTTTAGGGTCAGTAAGCCTTACATAAGCAAGATAACCCCATACTCTCAAATATCCCAAATTTGGCTTATATCCTTTCCACATCTCAAAAGGTGTGATGTGTGACTTTTTATGTGGCACCCTATTCAAAACATGACATGCAGTTAAAATAGCTTCACCCCAAAAATGTAAAGGTGCACCAGATTCAATTAACATGACATTTGTTAACTCAATTAAAGTTCTATTTTTTCTTTCAGCTACACCATTAGAAGCAGGTGAATATGGTGCAGTAGTTTCATGGATAATTCCCAAAGACTGAACAAATGAGTTGAATGCAATTGATTCATACTCACGGCCTCTATCACTTCTTATTCTTTTTATTTTTCTACCGAATTGATTTTCAACTTTTTTAAAAAAATCTTGAAATTTTTCAAAAGCATCACTTTTATTTTTCAACAAATAAATAGTTGTATATTTTGAGAAATCATTAATAAAAGTGATAATCTATCTATTTTCTCCACGAGTTGAAATTTCCTCAAACTCACATAAATCGGAGTGAATTAACTCAAGCAATTCTATATTTCTTACAACACTTTTATGAGGTCTTTTTGTAATCTTAGCTTGACTACAAGTTTCACATTTTTCAAAATCTTTTGAAAGTCTTGGAATTAATCCTAAACCATTCATGATTCCCACATATCTACTATTTATATGACACAAACGAGCATGTCAGAAATTAATAAAAGAAAGCATATAAACTGAACTGGTAGATGCTCTATTATTCTCAACATTCAATTTAAACATCACATAACAAGCATAACCCTTGCCTAAAAATAATCCCTTTTTAGTGATTACATAATTATCAGATTCTATAGTTTGCTTGAAGCCAGCCTTGTTAAGCAAAAAACTTAACATCAAATTCTTCCTCATGGACGGAGTGTAAAGTACATCTTTCAATGTTAGCACATGTCCAGAAGTGAATTTCAATTCAACCTCGCCACTCCCAAGAACCTTGGTTTTGCTAGAATCACCAAGCATAACAGTATTTTCTTCTTCAAAAGGAGTGTACAACTTGAACCAATTTTTGTCATAGCAGATGTGCCTATTAGCACCAAAATCTGCCCACCACCCTTCAACATATTGCACCATATTGATGTCTGTAATCATAGCCATTAAAGGCTCTTCGGTTACATTAGCCTGCGGGACAAATTCACGTTTCCGAAATTTGCAAAATCGAGCAATATGCCCACTCTTACCACAGACAAAATAGGATCTATTAAATTGATCTTGTGAAGGGGGTCCTTGATTTTTATTGTAATTTTTATTCGGGTTTTCCCTTTCCTGAGGTCTATTATTATTTTTAAAGGCTCTCTTTTTAGGCTTCAATTGACCATTTCTAAGAAAATGATTTTTGGGCATATTATTATTGGATGAAATAAGGTTTACCTTTGTGGTGGAATTACCATTGCTCTCTTGTGTCATGAGTGCATCTTGTCCTCTAGCCTCCTCCTCCACATGGATGCGTGTGATCAAAGTCTCCAAGGATGTCTCCTTTTTGTTTGTGCCACCAAGCCTTTTAGAACTCCCTCCAAGATTGTGGTAGTTTATCAATTATGCCAGCTACCACCAAATTGTCTCCAATCTTTATGCCTTCGGATCTCAATTCTGCTACAATTATTTGGAAGTCTTGTGCTTGATCCACCACCGATTTTCCATCCACTATTTGGTAACGGAAAATCTACTAGCAGCATACTTTTTTGCACCTGCCTCCTCGGTATCATGCTTACTTTGTAAAGCTTTTCAAATTTTCTTGCAGTCAGTCCTCATTAATAGTTCTGAATAAAGTAATGAAATCTGGCAAATTTAAATAAAATGTTATCATTCAATCAAATTGCAGAATTGTAAGTTGTATCATAATAATCGTAGAAATGATCGGCAAGACAATTCAATAGATAAAAGTGACAATTATATTCATCTTTTGTATACTTATATATTTTTTCTTGATGGAGACTATATTCTTCCTCACTTATCTCATCGGTAGGAACCTTTGACGGATTCTTCTCAATGAGGATGTAAGCGACTTTGAGAAGGCTCAAGTAGAAGAGGACATTTTCTTTCCACCTATTGAAGTGGGCTTCCTTAAAGCGGTGTAAACACAATGATAATGGAAAAAGTACACAACACTATTTAGACTCCCCCAGGATACAACAGCCCAACAAGTATTGCATGACTAGAACAACCTCTGCACACGGTGTTCATTTCCACTTTTGACACCTCCACCCTTCACCTCCCCCTTGCGCACATATTTGGCCCAATATTTGAGACAATTCATATTAGCCCATTAATCACCACAATTAAAAAGAACAAAATAGTCTCTCTCCTTTTCAATGTGGGATTAAACATTTTCACTAACTTCTTATCTTTCATATTCACTCCCACATTTTTACATTTATGTCATAACATTTATTCATTTTTAATTATTTAATATTAAAATGCTCTAACATATTGAATTGCTAGAAAGGAATACATTGTCATCAAATTGTTCATTTATTTATAATGGAAATTGTATTGTTGCAGGAGGAAATTTTGCTCTATATTCTCTCATATGTTGCTATGCCAAGGTCAGCTTGACGCCCAACCAGCAAGCTGAAGACAAAGAAGTGTCCAACTACCGACTAGATGTGCCAAACCGACGGCTCAAGAGAGCATCCTTTATCAAATCTATGCTTGAGAGTAACCAAATACTAAAGTATTTCATCTTGTTCATGACCATGCTTGGCACCTCCATGGTGATTGGAGATGGGATCCTCAGGTACAATAGAGTGATATTCCTAACTCCTACTTATCTCTTTACTGTTGGTTATGATGATGTGAAAATTAAGTTGTTTATTCAATTTATTTAGCTTAGTTAAAATTATTTATAACCTTACATTTCATGAACTCTTTGTATCTAATATTCTGAATAATAATTTACACTATGATTTCCTCCTTGGTGTAGTATTGTCAGCAGTAGGGGGAGTTAAGGAAGCTACTAGTGCGCTTACTGATAATACGATCATGTGGATTTCAGTAGCAATCTTGATTATTTTTTTCCAAGTTCAAAGATTTGGAACAGATAAATTGGCTATAGTTTTGCTCCAGTACTAACAATTAGGTTTCTTTTCATCGAAACTATTGGCATGTACAACTTTGTGAAGCATGATCCAGGGGTTATCAAGGCAGTCAATCCAATGTATATTGTTGAATGTTTTATTAGGAATAAGAAGAATGCATGGATTTCTCTTGGAGGTGTCATCCTATGCCTAACAGGTGTGTATCATAATCTTATCTCATTGTTTAAGAACTTTGAATGTGCAAAAATGAGATGTAGTGATGGTGTTGCATAGCTACTGTCTCAGGTTTCAACTTTAGAAACATACAACTTACAGTAGTGATTGGAATTATTTCTAAAATCATAGTAATTTGATAAGGAAAATTCCTTGATGATTTAAGCACAATGCTACCAGTAAAATGGTTTAAGTGCAACTTCGTTATCAGTCCATCTCAAATCCCAAATTATCCCTAATTGAGCTTTTGTTGCAAATAATGGTTGCCTTTATTAATTAAGAACATGCTTTGAATTTTTCAAAAAGTCTCTTGTCCAAGCCTATGAACTTACTTTGAATAGTCCTACCAGATGATTATTGTCTTAAAATATTGTTTGAAGGTTCGTAATCCAATAAATTTATGGAAATATGCAAAACAGACTCATTGGAGGTTTAAGTTAAGTTCAAACAGGTCTCTTTGCACTTTTAATTTAGTGTTATTGACTACTGAGGAATATTAGAGTCATTGTCACAATTGACAGAAGTGATGAAGGGATCAATTTTGTCATTTTTGACATCTTAAGAACCAACAGCACCAAACCAAGCGTACAATAGATCTGTTTAAAATTTGCCTAAACCCAAGTGGGTATTATAGCATGTTGTTTTACATTAGAAGAATCTATTGGTTTTGACAAGCTTTCCTTTCATAACCTCATGTTCTTTTTTATTATTGTAAACTAAAAAAAAAAAATAGTTTTACTTATTTGTATGGGATACTACAAAAAAGATTGCTATTTGCGACGAAACTTTTTCGACGATTACAAAAAGCCATCGTAAAAACTAGCTTTTTCGACGGCAAGTCTCTTCCATCGACAATGACTCGTCAAGTATCAATACATTTGTGATGGCAAAATGAGTCTATCGAAAATGCCAATTATTTTTGTCGAAAATGTGATTTTTTTTGGAGGGAAATGTTCCCGCCTTACTTTTTACGACGGCATAAAAATGTTTGTCGCTAGTAAGGTATTATTTATGACGACTAAACAAAGAACCGTTGGAACTATTAACACTTGTGATGGCTTTGGTACATCGAAAATACAAAATATATATTTTTTATGGTGTTAGTATTTGCGACAAACAATCTTCCATCGTAAATATAAAAGATGGTATTATTTACGACAATAGAATAAACACCGTCGGCACTATTAACACTTGTGACGGCCTTTGTGCATCGAAAATACAAAATATATATTTTTTATGGTGTTATTATTTGCAACAAACATGATTCCATCGTAAATATAAAAAAGGGTATTAACGACAGACATGAGGCCATCGAAAATGGTAAAATATTTTGGAGGCAAAATTCCCCCCCTTTACGTTTCACATTTGTGGCACACATTTATCCATCGCAATTAATTACTTTTTTTTTTTCTAATTGAGATTGTATTTACGACAAATATGACTACGTAAATAGTTAATTTGCTTTGAAAAAAAGAAGGTATTCTTTATAATTTGGTAGCAGTTTTTTTTTCTTTACCGCCACCCCTCTCAAAATTTAGAATTTGGTAGCAAGAAATTTAAAATTCAAATCATAAAAAAAAAAAAAAAAAAAAAAAAATTATACTTTAAAATTTTATAATTGACCATTACAAATTTGTTGAAAAAAAATTCAAAAAATAAAATAAAGTTGGTACAACAATGGGAACAAACCCATCTTCTTAACAACAAAAAAAAAAGGGTTAAAAAACCCAAAAATATAGGAAATTCCTTTCAGGTAAACATATCTCTAATTACAAAAAACAAAACAAAAACAAAAAAAAGCCCAAATCTGTCTTCCTCAACAAATCCCTAATTCTCAGTACAAAAACTAAAAAATAGAAAAATAAAAAACACAACTCTGTCTTACAGATACTCTCTTGTGCCGTCAGTATCTTTGCTTATCTCTACATCATCGTTCTCCATACTTGCCAGAATTCAATTGCCTTGCTGAGCCATTGGTATCACTTACTCTCTCGCCGCACCCACCCACACCCCCACTCAATTTTTAAAAAAATTGTCAAATCTCACACCCACACTAGAACCCGCAAACGCACTTGTACTTCATAGGTTTAGGCGTTGGAGGAGCTGTTCTTCAGGTCTAAATTGTTGAGGATTTTGAGTTTAATTAAGATATAATTGTGTGTGCTAGAGTGCATTGGTTTTTCAATACCAATATGACGTGGCATTTATTTATTGGTGGCGTAAATAAGCCCATTTACACCACCTTCGGACTGAAGGTTTACTCAAAAATAAAATAAATGATTTGATGATTTTTAAACTATATACACTTTTGACCAACACACTTAAAAAAAAAAAAAAAAAAAACAAAAAAAAAAAAAAAAGAGTAAATACACTTACTACTAAAATGGTCTAATTGTAAATTTTTTTTCGAATTTTCTAATTAATTTAATTAGATTAATAAAAAAATCTTTTAAAACTAAAAAGGTAAAATTTTTGTTTGTTTTTTATTTTTTAAAATTAAAATTAAAATTGAGGAATTAAATTTTTTTTTGTTTTAATTTTTTATTAATTAAAATACTACCGTGCCATTTGAAAAATTCCAAATAATAGTCACGTCAGCGTTACATCAGCACCACACTAGCAAGCAGGGCACTCCGTCTGCCACGTAAGAGGTTTCCGTCAATGGGTTGACGGCATGAACCATTTTAAAAACGATTTTTTTTTTTTTTTTTAGGGATGAAATTTGCAACAAAATCAATTTTTGAACCAAAATGAGAATTGACCTAAAATGTAGGGATGAAATGGGTATTGATCAGTATTTTAAGATTTTCTTGGTTTTCATGTTTTTATCAGTGTATTGGATATTTTTAGTGATTGAAGTTTCATTATAGGCAGATATTGTACACATCCATCTTGTGCCACAGTCAGATTTAAATTTGACCATTGGATTGGAAAAGTAGGATAAAATATTCATTTTGATGAATTTTAAGCTCAATCAAACGGCTAGATTAGGAGAATGTGTCCAATCAATTTCTTGGTGTGTTGCTACAACAACACATGTCCATAATGCTCTAGACTCAAGTCCAAAATCTAACTGTTGGATTGGAAGAATGTGGTGAGATATTGGTGTCAGTAAAGTATGACATCAGTTAGACGGACAGATTGTGAAAAATGAGTAGTCATAGTTTACAAAACTTGGTAAATATTTGGTCTAACATGATTAACCATCGAAGTAAATTTATGATCACTCGATAGGATCAAATTATGTTGAGTAGGGAGGTTTTGAGTGTGTTTTGGGTATTGGTCAGTGTTTTAAGCTTTTCTTGATTTTCATGCTTTTATCAGTTTCAAGTTTTAAAATGACAAAGTCAAAAGTCATATGCAAATCCATTTGAGGTCATTTTGTAGGTTTTTGGTTGTATTTTGCATATCATTCTCTTGATTCTGAGTAGTACTTATGTAGTGTATAACTCTCTTAATTAGTAGAGTATTGAATATTTTTAGTTATAGAAGTTTCATTATAGGCATATACGACACGCGTCAATCTTGTGTCATAACCAGATTTAAAATTTGACCATTGGATAGAAAGAGTAGGATAAAATATTGGTTTTGACAAATTTTGAACTCAATCAAACAGTTGAATGAAGAGAACGTAACCAACACACCAAGTTGGTTAGATTGTAAGAACAGAGTAATCAAATCTTATGAAACTTCGTTTAAGTCTATTAAACTTGGCCAATCTTTGGTTAAATTCAAAGTTGGTTCCAAGACCACTGGATTTGATAAAATTAGGTTGATCAAGGAGGCTTTAAGTGGGTTTTGAGTATTGGCCAGTGTTTTAATGTTTTTTTGGTTTTCATGCCTTTATCTGTTTCAAGTTTTAAAATGCCAAAGTCAAAAGTCAAATTTGATCATTGGATTGAAATAGTGGGATAAAATATTGGTTTTGATGAATTGTGAGCTCAATCAAATGGTTGGATTAAAAGAGTATAACCAATCAAAATTTCTTGGTATGTTGGTACAACAACACATGCCCATATTGCTCTACACTTAAATCCAAAATCTGACCATTGGATTGGAAGAATATTTTAAATACTCTTTCATTAATATTTTTTTGAGAAAACTTTAATTAAAATTTTAAATCAATAAATTTTATTTATAAAATAAGATAATTTTGAAAAATTGAGGGCAAGTTAGTATACAACATTTTTAATATTAATTAAAAAAATTTTGGTTAATGAGATTTCAAATGAAAAATGTTTTTTCCTTGGGTGGTTTTGCCAAATAAAATACACAAAACTATTTTTTTATTTTTTAAATATTGAGGTTATATTTTCGTACAAAAAAATCCACCTGCCAAATAAAATACACAAACTTATTTTTTTATTTTTTAAATATTGAGGTTATATTTTCGTAAAAAAAAAATCCACCTACACAATATTGAGGTTATATTTCCCTCACTTTTGAAACTTCCTATTTGAGATGGAATAAAATTGCAACATAGGTTAAAATTTTCTTTACCGCCACCCCCTCCCTCCTACCCCCACCCCTCTCAAAATTTAGAATTTGGCAGTAAAAAATTTAAAATTCAGATCATCCAAAAAGAATTTTAATTTATACTTTAAAATTTTATAATTGACCCAAAAAAATTTGTTGAAAAAAATTTAAAAATAAAATAAAGTTGGTACAACAATGTAAACAAACCCATCTTCTCATCAAAAAATAAAAATTTAAAAAACCCAAAAATATACGAAATTCCTTTCAAGTAAACATATCCCTAATTACAAAACAAAACAAAAAAGCCCAAATCTATCTTCCTCAACAAATCCCTAAATCCCAGTACAAAAACCAAAAAACAGAAACATTAAAAAAAAAAAAAAAAAAAAACCACAACTTTGTCTTATTTCTCTCTTGTGCCGTCAGTATCTTTGCTTGTCTCTACACCATCGTTCTCCATACTTGCCAAAATCCAATCGTCTTGCTGAGCCACTAGTATCACTTTATCTCACTCTCTTTGTCTGCACTTTAGTTTTTGTACATTCTTAAGTTATACTGCACGTTTTGGTTAAATGAATCCACTTAATAGAGAGAAGGTGATAGTGGGTAGTTGGGTGCTGAGCCAAAAAGATAAAAAATGAATGGCTGGAATTTTTTTTGATTAAAAATATATATTTGAATGAATGGTTGCTGTTTGTTGTGGATATATAATAATATAATGTTGGTTGGAGTCTGTTTGTTGACTATTCCTTTGTCCGTAAAATTGCAAGGAGACTAGAATTTTATTGAGCACTTTTCAATAATATAAAGTAATTGTTTTGTTGAAGCTGTGACCCTTCAGTCAAAAAAGAAGAAGCTGTGACCCTATAATAATAGTGTTTGACTTGTAGATATTTTTTTGATAATCTTTGACTTGTAGATATATAACAATATAAGTGTACCGTAAAAAGTAACTTTAGCAATATTTTTTTTTTGCTAAACTGTAGCAATTTGTTGAAGCTGTGCGTGTTATTTGTATATAATTATTTAATTAAATTAGTAGATCTCTAAAATTTGATTAAGCTTTTCATGTTAGTTAGTTTATAATATATTTAGAGGTGGTGTTGTTAAGTTAGTTTTTTTAATTTTTAACTTTTATAATAAGTTTATCTATCACAAATTTTTTTTTTTTAATCTTTATATTGATATTTCTAATTTGTGGTCCTTGGTTTTAATTATGTTTTTGTTGATTAAATAATTACAACTTATCAAAGATGTGGCTTTCTTTTTAATTACGTTACAGGTGAATGGCAAAGAAAAGTAAGAAGCGAGCTATAAAACAAGCGAGAGATAAAGGTGATAGTGGTAGTCAATCACAAGTTGCACCTTCATCATCTGAGTCTCCAACTAATGAAGCACTTGTTTCTTCTAATAGTGTGATTAATGGGGGCAGCGAAGGAAATACTTAATATTTTCCGAAAGTTTATATGCTAATATACCAATTTTATGCTTAAAGCTTAGTTATTTATTTCTACTTATTCCATTATTGGTAGGAGCTACTGCGCAAAAGAAAAGAGGTCGGGGAAAGGCTAAGGGTGTTTATCCAGGTCATAATCGCAAGTGTGAGATACATGACAGAAGGTCTTTTTTCCCTATTTTTTGGTTACTTTAATCATTTTATTTTTTAGTGCTTACATTTCATTTATATGTAATATTTTACATGCTTTGTGTTTCTTTCATTTTATTAGATTCATAGAAAAGAAAATACCTCAAGAGATTACTATTAAGTTCCACCAAAACATTACTGGGCCATGGACAACTTTTTCTGAATACCCTAAAGAACAACTGAATATGCTTTATGAGTTATACAAAGAAGCACAATTTGAGACAGATGACTTAGTTCTTGAGAGGGAGGTATTTGATGAGCATGTCAAACGACGCTATCCTGATTGGATGTGGCACCTTAGAGAAAAATGTGTAACAAATAAAATTCCTCAAGATGAATGGTACAAGCATCCCCCAGATGATGTAACTCCAACTATTTGGAAAGAGATGTGCAACAAATGGAATAATCGCAAGTGGCAGGTGATTATAAAATGAACTTTATTAATAGTTTTTTTTAATATATTTTTTTCTAAAATCTTTCTTAGAAGAAAATGTTTAATAATTAACTCATTTAGTGTATTTTTTTTCATCTAACTAGGAAAAGAGTGACAGAAACAAAAGAAATCGCAAAGAAAATCAAGCTATCATTGCGACTACAGGTTCTGTACCAATGGCTAAGCGCAGAAAAGAATTGGTATGATAAAATTGCCATGTTAAATTTCTATAACATTAGATTGTATATTGAATTGATTTATCTTATGATTTTCCTTTTAAAATGTTCATAGGAGGAGAAGAATGGATGCGAACCAAGTCCAATCGAATGTTTCAGGTCGATGCATATGAAAAAGGATGGTGTTACTTTTGCCAGTGAAAAAGCACAAAAATTATATGTATGTTATTATTATTACTATTATTATTTTTAAATGTCTTTTTGAATTTAAAGTTTGTATATATCTAATAACGGAATAAATGTTGTTTTAGGAAAAAATGGATGCAAGGAAATCAGAGGTTGCATCTCAGGGTGAAATTGTTAATGATAGGCAAATATTCTTTGAAGTGACTGGACCCCCTACTCGTGGTCGTGTGCTTGGCATGGGTGCTGGTGTCAAGCCTAGAGATGTGTATAGCCCAAGTTCATCTAGCCAGTGTAGTAAGCAATGTCAAGCGGATCGCTTAAAAGAAAATGAGGATTTTGAGCTTCGTTTCAAAGAAGCAGAGGATAAAAGTTCTGCTGAGAAAATGGAATTGCAAGGAAAAATCAATCAATTGAAAGAGGAAATGCCTCATATGATAGCAAATGCTTTGAAAAAGATGGGCTTTAATTCTATGCAAGAACCTACTACACAGGTATATTCATATATTTTTCAGTATAATCAACATTAATATTTTTTGCTATTTTCTTGAGGTTGTTGAAATAAGTTGTAAAGTTGCACATTATAGATTTCAATTATTTGGATCACTAAATTTAGATTTAAAAAAATGTTATTTAACTTAGTACATCTTTACCTATCCATGCAAAATACATGATTTGTAGTGTTTATTATGAAAATGTTATTAATGTGATTATTGGTGGCAAATTTATTCTTTGAAGTTCTCATTCACAAGAGAACTACAAGGTTCTTGTTAGTAAGGATCTTGTATTCTTTGATGTTGATAATACCGGTGTTATTCATTGTGGGGATTGTTGTTGATGTTGTTAAATTAATGCGTTTCAATATCTTTATTATGTATTGTAAATATAATTTGCATAATCATAATTTTTTTCTATACTTATTTAGTTTAATCAAAATATTACAGGCCAATGCTAGAGAAGGAAATCAAAATGTGGACGAAAACACAGAAGATGACTTTGAGGAGGAAGATGACTCTGAGGAGGAAGATGACTCAGATGGCTCTCAAAAGGAGAATACTGACTTAGATGATGATTGATCTTCCAATATTCATGTTTTCAAGTTTGGTGAAGGATATTATAGTTTTCATGTAGACGTTTTAATTAATATTTTTTATTCTATTTTATAGACGTTTTAATATTTTTTTTATTGCATTATGCACTTTCTAGTTTTGGACAATTATCGATTTGTGCTTGTTATTTGAATTGAAAAACTTTTGGGAGATTTATGTTTCCTCGCAATTAAAATATTAGAAATGATCTCTCTTTTATTATTGACAGAGTTATTTTGTTGTAAATAATGTATTACTGACATGGTGAATAGGTTTCAATAAGGTCAAAGTTCATGGAAAAGAGTAAATGGTCACATTGATAATGCATTGTTGACGAAAAACCAATTATTTTACGATGGCTTTTATTCGTTGAAAAACTACATTAACGACAACTATAGTTCATCACAAAAGTTATTTTCGATGACAAACAAAGTACTAATGACAGCTTTATTCGTCAAAACAAAGGCATTAACAATGGCTTTAGTTCGTCGTAGAAAGTATTTGGTCGTTTAACTTTCTCGTATGAAGTTACATTGTCGACGACAAACCAAGTAATTACGATAGCTTTTATTCATCAAAGAAAGGTATTATCAACGGCCTTAGTTCATCGTAGAAAGTATTTGGTCGTTTGACTTCCTCGTATGAAGTTACATTGTTGACGACAAACCAAGTAATTACGACGGCTTTCATTCGTCAAAAAAAGGTACTAACGACGGTCTTAGTTCATCGTAGAAAGTATTTGGTCATACCACTTCCTCATATAAAGTTGTATTGTCGATGACAAATGAAATAAAGACAACGGCATTTTGTCATCGAAATATGCATTAACGACGGCCGAAGGTCGTCACAAAAGGTATTTGGTCGTCCAACTTCCTCGTATAAAGTTGAATCTATGACGGCAATTATCAAGTACTTACGACAGAGTTGTGCTGTCGAAAATGAGTGTTAGCAACGGTCTCGTCGGTAATATAGTATTACCGACAAGGCTTTTTCCGACGGCTGTCGACGGCCTTTTACCGTCGGTAATACTAATCTGCGACGGCTTTTTGTGTTGTTGCGACGAACTCTGACCATTGCTAATAGCAATCTTTTTTGTAGTAATCCCATAGTTGCTAATTATGTGGTGAACTTGGTCAAACAATGTCAGGTTCTGAAGCTTTGTTTACAGATCTTGGTCACTTCAGTGTTCGTTCAATTCAGATAAGCTCATGCACTATAGTTTTTCCCTCAATTTTTCTTGCCTACTTTGGTCAAGCTTCATATCTCTGGAAACACAATCAGGATGCTAGCAATGCCTTCTATAGTTCTGTTCCAAGTACATTTACTAATCCTTATAATATTGTTTTTTTTTTTTTTCCTCTTACTATCATTGATATTGAGGTTGTATCTTTGTTTCATATAACTCTCTCTTGTGCAGAACCACTGTACTGGCCAATGTTTATTGTGGCTGTAATGGCAGCCATCATTGCTAGTCAGTCGTTAATCTCAACTTCTTTCTCCATCGTCCAACAATCTTTGGCCCTTGGGTGTTTCCCACGGGTTAAGGTAGTGCATACATTCGCTAAATACAAAGGACAAGTTTATGTACTAGAGATCAACACGCTTCTCATGCTGGCTTGTGTGGGTGTCGCTCTTGGCTTCAAAAATACATTGAAGATAGGGAACGCTTATGGTAAATCACCTCAAACTTTTCTTTATTTCTTAATATAATTTTACAATTCTGAGGGGTAGTAAAAAAACAATTGTACAATTTTTTTGATTTATTTGGATGTTGATATGAATTAAGACTTGTCGAAACTCAAAAGCCATAAAAATATTAAGAGTCTTGTGGCTTAGCATCAAGCATTACCAAGAGAGAACGTTATTCAAAATCCTCTTCCCATGATGATGATGATGTTTCAAAGCAATGAAGTGTCCTAAAATGAAGTTAAAGTAGTCAAAAAATGTCTTTTGTGCTTGTTTATGAGAGTTTATTTTCATTGACTTTTTAGGTTCTAAAATTAAGCTAGTCAAAAGTTGCTTCAAAACGTTGTACATAAGCTAAATAAACATAATAAATAACTTAATTCCATCATACAGTTCATTCAAACGAACACTTAAAGTTGTATTCTTTGTATCAATATGTTATTTTACTATGTTGTGTTATGAAGAATGAAAACATTTTCTATTAGCTTCCTTTTGAATCTTCCTTTTTGAATTCTACTTGTGCAAGTCTTGCCAACTCTTTTTCTTGATGTTCTTTCAACAGGAATTGCAGTGGCATTTGTATTTACAATCACATCTTCGTTTCTTCTCCTTGTGATGGTCATGATATGGAAGACAAATATCTACTTGCTCATCATATATGCTCTAACTATAGGGCTCTTGGAATTCCTATTCTTGAGTTCAGTACTCTAAAAGTTTGTTGATGGAGGGTACCTTCCTCTATTGTTTTCCTTGACTCTTGTGACCGTTATGTATTTATGGAACTATGGCTACCAGAAGAAATACAAGTATGAACTAGAAAACAAAGTTTCTACTCGTAAATTGGTGGAGGTAGCCTCTAATCCTAGCATCCATCGGCTTCCGGGTGTTGCCCTATTTTACACTGAGCTTGTCCATGGAATTTCCCCTATATTCACCCACTATGTTGCGAATGTACCAGCTTTAGACTCAGTTCTTGTCTTTGTTTCAATCAAGTATCTAACCATTAGCACAGTCCCTCCAGAGGAACGCTTTTTGTTTGGACGAATAGAGCCTCATGAGTTAGGCATTTTCCGATGTGTTGTGAGTTGACAGGCCACAAACGCGTTGACCTCTTGTGATAACTTAGATTAATTAATTAGCCCAGTTTTTAATTAATCAAATTAACATGCAATATCACGTGGCAGCACAAACAAATCACCAAACTAAGTTATGCAGCGAAAAATAAAGAACACGGTGATTTGTTCACGAATGGGGAAAACTCTTACGGCAAAAACCCCACCGGGTGATTTAAGGTCACCACTCCCGAAACTCCACTATTATCACAACAAGCAGTTACAAGTAAGGAATCCCAGTACCTCACCAACCTACAGTTGAACTCTTACCCCAATACCCAATTGGACTTGTTCTGTAGTGACAGTTTCTCCTTTTAATGCACGACTCCCAAGTACGTGACTAACCAAATGCGCGGATCCCAGTACGCGACTTCAATTACCAACTATGGAGAGAGAGAGTTGGCTGCAAAGTTCTTCAAATCATCAAGGATGAACTAGGGCATGAACTTTGTCTGTCAGATCACAAATTGCATGAACAACAAGTTCTCAAAAAATGTGCAACTTGTTTTCTGTGATCTCTGCTTTGACGGCCCTTAAAATAATCCTTTTATATGTCTAGGGTTAGGAGAAAAGAAGTCCCAAAGACACACTCACGGATTAGACTTGAAACAGACCTGGAAATCTGTTTTCTTTAATTCTCGACAGATAGAAGTGTCGAGAGGTGTCGAGATAGCTGTCGAGGCTCGGGCAAAACAGCTCCTTTAAAGCTCGATAGATGTATCTGTCGAGGTATGTGTCGAGCTTTAAAATCTTGCACTTCCCAGCTTGTTTCTTGGACAGACTTTGACGGCTTCAACACTTAACTTTGAACTAAAGTGTTAAACTCATCCTAAATCTACCCAATTACAAGTAAAGTGCGTTTTGTCTAAGGATAAGCCAATTACATAAAATAGTGACATATGTTTACAGACTTGAACCACATATGTCCTAACAATCTCCCCCTTTGGCAATCCGTGACAAAACCACAACATACAAATGAAGATATGAGAGAAGTCATAAATCACTCAACTCATATTCACTTGTTACATACAGTAAAATCTATCCTTACACAAACTCTTGAAAAACTTTGCAAGAAGAGAGTTCATGGCAAGAAGACTTTGACAACCTGTATTTCTGAAACACTTATAAACAAAACACATCAAGGCATCTTTGTGTGAAACAGAAATAATAGATTGCATACAAGTAAAGAAATATGTGTATAAAGATAGAGAAGAAACAACACATGAAAGGTAGGTGAAAGAGAAACATACATCATCATATATAAGAAGAGAATAACTACAATGTATGTCAATACATGATCAATGTATACAGATGAGAGAAAAAAAATACATATGATCACCTCACTACATCCCTCAATGCACACTCCCCCTAACAAAAATGTCCTATGTCCTATGCTAGCACTCCCCCTAAGTATGACTACTCTCATACTAAACTACTCCCCCTTTTTGTCACGAGTGACAAAGGGTAGAGTGTCAAGTAGACATCTCATCTGAAGAGCTAGCATCTCCATCATCATCATCGGAAGCATCATCATCATCGCCATCATCATCAGCCTCGGTCTCAGTCGACACATGAGGTGGCGGAGGAGAAGCCTCTGCAGCAAAGCCGCCCATGGTCGCCTGTCGCCTGGCGATGCGACCAACACGAACGTTCACCTGATACAACTCCGTGGAGAGTGTATCTAGGCGAGCATCCATGCGCTGTAGCTGCGCCATGATGTCTCCCAAGCTGACATGGCTCAGCCCAATCCAAACCTAACAGCACACAATAGAGTTGCACACATCTAAATGCATGAAAATACAATTAGAATGCTAATGTGATGCAATGCATGTGGTTTTGAAGATCAAAACTAGAAAAACAACCAAAAAATTTCATGAAAACCCCAACAATTGTGAAAACTCCCAAAAATTTTCAAAAACACAAAACCTAGGGTTTTAAAACAATGAAATGCATGAAAAAGAGAGACAAAGAGCTTACCAAGAGATGAAGATCGCAAAGAAACTCTTGAGAAAGCCTTGGGAGAAGGTTTGGAGAGAAAAAGAAAAGTTTTTGAGAGAGAACAGTGAGTTTCGAGCGAGAGAGATCGAGCAAATGAGAAGCAAAATCGCGAAAATCCAATATATAGCTTCCCACTAAATCTCGACAGATGCTGCTATCGGGAGGTGTCGAGACTGCTGTCGAGGGTATGTGTCGAGAATTACACATGGACAGATGTAGCTATCGAGATCAGCTATCGAGGAAGAAGAATAAACAAGGAGGAACCTCGATCGATCCAGAAGCTATCGAGAAGCTGTCGAGCAAACAGAAAGTTTCTCGATCGATCCAGCAGGTGTCGAGGTACCTGTCGAGACTGCGATAAGAAAAGGTCTAAGGAGCTCGATAGATAGCCTATGTATCGAGAGGTATCGAGAAGGTGTCGAGATGCCTTTAAAAGCAGTTTTTCGAAAGAAGAAAAACACAGACATGAATGCAATCATGCATGCAACTCAACCAAAGAAACAACCAACACATTAAGCTCTCAAAATCATCTCTCAACACGAATTTTGATGCACATGTATCTCAAAACACGCACACACACACTAAACAAGTCTAACCAATTTTATATTTCAAAAACAAGTCCAGACAGTTTAGTGAGCATACATTAAAGCATGTAAACTTTGTGATGGCCAAATCACATTGTACCTGCACATGTATCAAGAATAGCAAAGAGTATTGCGTGTCGTGTGTGAAAACATCGCAAGATTGCATATGTGTCTCAATGTTATGACGATTTGAGATATGAGAAAATCACTTTAACTCACACATAATCATAACCGTTTGATGGGGACTATCACCTTCGAGGTACATCCTATAACTCCCACATCTTCTAGAAAACACGCTTGCAACCATATTTTAAAGCATTTTTAATCTTTTTGCTTTTTATTTCTTTGCATATTTTCTTTTTAAACAAGCATATCATGCATGGGCATACAAGAGAAAGAAAAGAACTACCCAATTATGTTAAGCTTTTGACACTGCACTTTTGCTATGCCAAAGCATACAGGTGTCCTTGACATTGCACTTTTGCTATGCCGAAGCATACCGATGTCATTGACATTGCACTTTTGCTATGCCGAAGCATACAGATGTCATATTATGATTGGCGAGTAACAGTGGTGAGATGGTTATTTATACCTTTCTCTTAGGATTTTCTAGTTCAACCCATCAAAAAGAGTGATACGAGTGTTAAGAGAAGAGATCACTTAACCTTACTCATCACAAACAAAGAGCTACAGAGCTCACTCGCTTAGTTGTGCAAAAGAATGCTCATCTAAGCTATAGATGATACAAAGTTTAGAAAACTCTGTTTCAATGGCCATTTCAAAAGTTCACACGAACTAATGCACACAAACACACACTGTTTTTGTATTTTTCAATTTTTCAATTTTTTTTTTTATATTTTTTTTTGAAAAGCAAAAATAAAACACAAAACTGAAAACACACAAACAAAAACATGTAATGCAAAACAATGCATAAAACTAGACTGACTCAAAACATAAAGAAACACACACACAAAAACAGGAGAGAGAAGAAGAAGTGACTGAAATCACTTAGATCCCTTTGCCTTCCACACTTTGGAAGATCCTTTCCTTTTGGTCGATTCTTGAACCGGTGAAGAGGGTGAAGAATATGAACCGTTCAAGTTCAAAAGGAACATGAGGGCTTTTAGAATGTCTCCAAGAGGAGCGAGAGAAGACTGAAGCTGATTCTGGCTCCCAGATGCTATTGTGCCATTGCTCTGTTGAGTGGCAAGCCACTTGTAGCAATTTGGTCGAGTGTGACCGGCAACACCACAATGATAACAGAGATGTGGCTTCTTTTGTTTGGCCTTTTGAGAGTTAGCCTTCTTATTCCTAGGGTTTCTAGCTTCCCTTTTCTCAATTTTAGGGGGTGCTCCTAGGATGGACTTGCCCTTGTCTACATTCACACTAGCTAAATCAGTTTTAACATTATTCTTCTTAGTTTTAATGTTATTAGCAGGTGGAACAAAGACTGCAGTACTAGCAGAAGGAGTATTAGAGATAGAGAATTCATACCCCAATCCAGTACAATCTGAAGAATATCTCTGAGCACTCAGTATCTCGTCCAGTTTAGCACTTGACGTCCTCTCCAGTTGTGCTCTAACTTGAAACAGCTCTGCTTCAAGCTTCTTGGTCCTCTCAACCAAGAAATTGTTTTCGAACCTCAGTGCTCCAATGGTTTGATTCGCTTCATCGACCTTTGTGGACAGCTCCTCACGGTTGAGTTCCACATCACTGAGCTTCTTGGTGGCCAGCCTATATAGTTTCTCATGCTTCTCAGAAAGCTTGTATAGCTTCTCATAGGCGGTATGGATATCATCTTGATCATCCATAATTTCACACTTGGAATCCACCAATTCTTCTTCTTCATCCACTTTTTCACTAACCCCATCAGTAGGATTAACAGTGGCAGTGAAGGCATTCAAGATTCCATCGTCTTCATCTTCGGAATCATCCTCGGGCTTTGTGTCGCTTAAGGTAACAGCAAGTGCCTTGCTTTTCCCTATGCTCTTGAGGTACGTAGGACACTCTTGTTTCATGTGTCCGAAACCTTGACACCCAAAACATTTTGGCCCAGCAGGAACAGTGTACTGACCGCCATCCTTGACATCCTTCTTCCCTTTATCTGAATTCTTGAATTGTGAAGAACCGGATTGTCTACGGTCTTTGTTGAAGCCCTTTCCGTTGGCATTCTTCATAAACTTCTTGAATTGCCTTGTGATGTAGGACTTCATCTTGGAATCTTCATCATCTGACGAGTCATCCGTATCACTGCTCTTGGCCTTCAGTGCCAAACTCTTGCCCTTACTTGACTTGCCTAACCTAGTTAGCCCTAACTCATAGGTTTGCAAGTTTCCAACCAGCTCAGTCAAAGGAATTCTGTCAATATCCTTCGACTCTTCGATCGCCGTGATCTTAGCATGGAATCTTTCGGGCAGCGATCTAAGCACCTTCCTTACTATCTTGGGTTCAGGGATGGTCTCCCCAAGATTGAAGGCTGAGTTCACTATATCCTTGAGCTTGGCATAAAACTCATCAAACGACTCATCCTCCTCCATCTTGATTTCTTCAAAGCGTGTGGTGAGCCTCTGCAGCTTTGAATCTTTGACAGCCTTGGTGCCCTCATAGGTTGTCTGGAGGATGGTCCATGCTTTCTTAGCAGTTTCAGTTGAGGAAATTTTCTTGAACTCCTCATTGGTGACTGCACTGAATAGGGCATTCAATGCTCGGCTGTTAAAGTTTGCCGCCTTGATCTTAGCATCATCCCAGTCGGCCGGCGCTTCTGTAGGCTTGGTCCAGCCTATCTCCACAGCTTGCCACACTTTCTCATCTAAAGACTGCAAGAAAGCTCTCATGCGTACTTTCCAGTATGCATAGTTAGTGCCATCAAATAAAGGAGGTATAATGAGAGATTGTCCTCTATCCAGGACAGCAGGGGTCAATGGATCACACACAATAGATTAAACCCTAATCAGAGTGTGCTTGCTCTGATACCACTTGATAGGCCACAAACGCGTTGACCCCTTGTGAAAACTTAGATTAATTAATTAGCCCAGTTTTTAATTAATCAAATTAACATGCAATATCACGTGGCAGCACAACAAATCACCAAACTAAGTTATGCAGCGGAAAATAAAGAACACGGTGATTTGTTCACGAATGGGGAAAACCCTTACGGCAAAAACCCCACCAGGTGATTTAAGGTCACCACTCCCGAAACTCCACTATTATCACAACAAGCAGTTACAAGTAAGGAATCCCAATACCTCACCAACCTACAGTTGAACTCTTACCCCAATACCCAATTGGACTTGTTCTGTAGTGACAGTTTCTCCTTTTAATGCACGGCTCCCAAGTACGTGACTAACCAAATGCGCGGATCCCAGTACGCGACTTCAATTACCAACTATGGAGAGAGAGAGAGTTGGCTGCAAAGTTCTTCAAATCATCAAGGATGAACTAGGGCACGAACTTTGTCTGTCAGATCACAAATTGCATGAACAACAAGTTCTCAAAGAATGTGCAACTTGTTTTCTGTGATCTCTGCTTTGACGGCCCTTAAAATAATCCTTTTATATGTCTAGGGTTAGGAGAAAAAAAGTCCCAAAGACACACTCACGGATTAGACTTGAAACAGACCTGGAAATCTGTTTTCTTTAATTCTTGACAGATAGAGGTGTCGAGAGGTGTCGAGATAGCTGTCGAGGCTCGGGCAAAGCAGCTCCTTTAAAGCTCGATAGATGTATCTGTCGAGGTATGTGTCGAGCTTTAAAATCTTGCACTTCCCAGCTTGTTTCTTGGACAGACTTTGACAGCTTCAATACTTAACTTTGAACTGAAGTGTTAAACTCATCCTAAATCTACCCAATTACAAGTAAAGTGCGTTTTGTCTAAGGATAAGCCAATTACATAAAATAGTGACATATGTTCACAGACTTGAACCACATATATCCTAACATGAGGTATGGATATAAGGATTCAAGATCTGAGTGTGAGTTTTTTAAGGAGATGTTGGTGAATCAATTGAAGGAGTTCATACGAAATGATCTGCTCAAGCCTAATGAATTAGCTTATAACAACGAAGTAGAAAACGTTGATGAAGAAATGGTGCAAAGAAAGGTGGGAATTGTGGATGATGCACTAAAATTTGGGAATGTTTTTATCTAATGGGTGAAAATGAAGTGATGGCTTCAAAGGGGTCTAGATTTTTGAAGAAATTCGCTATAAACTATGCCTACAATTGGTTGAAAAGATGTGTGAGACAAGTATATGAAGTTTTCATGATTCCTCGCAATCGTCTTCTCAAGGTGGGGATGACTTATGAGGTATAGACTTTTTGATCAGTTTGTTGTGATTTTCTTTCAACTTGGTTTGCTAATGGCATGAAAAACCATTTCAAATACTAGTGTTTGATGCCACTGCAACCACTATAGTTTTTAAATATCATGTAGTATTTTCCTTTTAGTTTCATATAACAATGAAATCTGGATCTAGCTATCTTGTGCTAATTTAAGGCATGCAATGGGAATTAATATTTTGAATGTACTTTTGCAAGGATGTATAAAAGTTTGTGTTTGACATTTTAAGTTCATGTGCTTGCCTGCTTAATTATTAGTTCAGAGTACAAATAAGTTATACCATGATAAGCAATAAATTATAAAAGATCATAACTAGTTGTTGAGAGACTGATTCCTAGATAAGTAATAAACTAGGTTGTTACCCTTGCTTACAATCTAAAATCAAAATCGAACCCAAATCATTTCTAATTGTAGCTTGAGTCTTTGTTGTGTTCATTTTAATTTTTGTACGAAGTGACACATTCAAAATATTCAATGTGAAGTTGAGACAATCTTCTTACTCACCTTAGTAAAATCACCTTATCATCTTTATTATTGAATGTTTCCATAATCTTAAAAAACCAATATGTTTTTAAGGGTTGTGTTTTACAAATTACAAGGATTTGGACTATCTTAATTACCCAGTCGTTACTAGAACAACATAAAATAAACACTTCTTTTTCTAAATTTAATTAACATATTATATTTATTTGCAAAATTAAGAAATTAAATAAACAATATTAAAACCAATATATTTCTTAATTATAAAACTTAAAATCATAAATTTATTTAATTCAAAAAACTAAAATTATTATAAACTCTTTAACACTACTTTGCTTCTTCTTGTTTTCCTCTAAAAAGTGAAGGTATGTTTGGTAACTATTTTCCCCCCCTATCTTCTATTTCCAAAAAAAAAAAAAAAATTCTATTTTTGGGACTAAAAAAATTGTTTCGCAACTCAAAATGAACAAAAAAAAAAAAAAAAAACTGTTTTCAAAACTCAATTTGTGAAGGAAACTGAAAACATGCAAAAAATTATTTTCAATTTCTAATATTCAAAAGTCAATGAAAAAACAGATTTAATTTAATGAATATATGTTCGCATTAGAGTTCAAATCTTAGTAACAACATATTTTAGTATTTTATATTTTTTCTTCAAAAAACTATTTTTTTTTTCAACTAACCAAAAATGTTTTTTATTTCAAAAATACAAGAAAATTACTTTTTCTTAATATTCCCCAAAAAATAAGTTTTTAAAAATAGAAAACAAAAATTTCTAAAAACATAAGAATAATAGATATTTATTAAAGTCTTTTAATTTCAAAGATAGATTAACAAGGGTAAGGTTAAAAAAAAAAACCTCAACTGTACCCAATCCAATCTAAGAAAAGGCTCAATCATGTGTAAAACAAAATCATATAAAGGGATTTTGGCCCAATAAAAATTGAGCGACTCAAACTACTTGAGTCAACAAGCCAACCATAGGACAAGGTTTCTCTTTAAACTAGTATGGAGAGAAATCCTTCAAACTTCTCCTATATTTTTTTATTGGATGTGAATTTTGAAAATTTAACTATTGGATTGCCTGTTTTTTGTGTTCTTAGCATACATGTCAAATTTTGTTCAAATCAGATTTTATTTACTATTTGATCAATAAATTTATTTTTTATCTAAAATTTTAGATCACAAAAACTTGAAACTTAAATATTAGATTGATGACATAGTTATTGATCTTTATAAATTTTCAAGAATGGAGGACGTAATAAGAAAATGCAAGTCAACAGTTAAATTTTTAAAATACCCAATAAAAAAATATAAGAGAAATTTGAAGGGTTTTTCTTCAAACTACCCTGAAATTTGTTCAAGGAATTGACCAAACAGATCTGTGGAGTGATTAAATAAATGGTCAATTTTACCAACCACAATGAATCATGTACAACTCTACCCAATATATATATATATATATATATATATATATATATTCTTAATGTGAATTTTGTGGGGCAATGTAAATACTTTGGACGTTTATTTGATTTTTTTTTTAATTTGGTTAATTATTTAGTTTTTTGTTTGTCTATAGTTTTTAAAACCTACATTTTTTTAGGTGTAATTATACCATGCCCAACTTTTTATCTTTTCAAATAATTTGATAATTACAACTGTAGAAGAGAGATTTGAACCTGAGATGTCATAGAAACACTAGGACATGCCAATTAGTTGAGGTACAAGACTTTTGACCAACTTATTTTTTAAGAAAAACTAGTTAGTAACTTAGTAACCCAAGCAATGCACAACAAAATTAGAACAAAATATGATTTTTTTTTAATGGCATTTATTATACCTTCTAAAAAAGAAGATATTTATTTTATATATAGGGAACTATCTATTTTACCATTTATTGAAAATATGAAGTATAATTGTATAAATATTCTATGGAGGGTTTAAATGTAGAATATAAATTAAATAATAAATTAATATATATATTTCTATATATATATGAAAATAATGACATGTAAAATTATAGGTACGTAAAAACTTATGTGACAAAACATTAAAAGATCAACAAAAAGTCAAATGCCTTTGATTATATATATCCTTAGGTTCAAAAAAAAAAAAAGATTATATATATCCTTAACTCTACATGCAAAATGAAAAAAAAAAATTAATAAAATAAAGAGTTGTAAGAAAAAAAGAAAGAAAAAATGAGAGTTTGTTTTTGAAAATAAAATTGAACTTTTATTAAAAGGTATATACATAAATGAGTTATACATGGAAATGAATGATTATTAGAAGGAAAAAAAGAAGAAGGAGATATTAATACTTTAAATGAGTAGTATTACAATTTCATTAATTTTAAATGAGTATTAATACATTTTAAAATACATACATACATACATACATATATATATATATATATATATATATATATCTAAAGAGGCCCATTAATACTTTAAAAACTCAAGAAATTAATGAGTTATATATGGTAGAATAAAAGTGAATATTATAATGAAAAAGATTAGACATTAATGCTCCTGAGCTTTTAAACTTTTCTTTTTTAATAAAAAAATGAGGTGGTCGATTTTTTTTTTTTTTTTTTTTTTTTGAGAAAAAGGATGAAAATTCCATTCATATATAAGGTAAATATGCAAAAACAAAAAATTAATATTTTTTTATATAAAATATGTGGGTCTTAATTGAATAAAATTTAAACAAAATTTTAAATTTTTTATTAACAAATATAGGAGTAGGGGGAATTTTTTAAAAGGTAAAAGGGCCCTTTTACTTTGCCATTATATATATGAAAAATACATGTATCTTTTTTTTTCTTTTTCTTTTTTTGAGAAAGTTTTAATAAAAAGATAAACGCATCTAAATGCGCAAGAAAAAAAGAATAGCATGGTGAAAATTAGGAAACAAAGTGCCAAGGTGTAATTAAAAATTTTGAGTGAAACCATGTATGTGGGACTTAATACAAATTTACCTTGCCATTTTTTTATGTTTTACTTTATTCTGTATCAATTGTGGTATGTCATGTGTTCATTTTTTATTTTTTATTTTTTATTTTTAAAATTTAGTTATTTTATAAGGGAAGTAAAAAGAATACATGATGGTAGAATGAAAATTATCTATCCAATTTCTCATGTTCCACTTTTTCAAAAATTTAATTTTTACTCCACTTTATATAATAAACTTGTTGTATACTATTTTTTCTTTCTTCATAAAATAAACAAAGTATAATGTCAGGGCACGAAATTTGGTGACCCAAACCTACTTAAAATAGTGAAATTTGTGCTATCCAGCTAGGCCAAAATCAATAGATATATGTAAAGAGAGTGGGGTAAAACAAGTTGGGCTTAGCCTGAGGATACAAACATGGAAGGAATGAACAAAAGTCAAAGATTAAGTATATAAAAGGTTCTTTGCAAGCTCGCCCGATGACAAAGTCCTTATGCTGGGAGGTACACTATTCTCGTTCTTTCTTTCTTCCATTGTTCTTGTTCTAATTTCTATTCTCTGATTTTTTCTGGGTCCTTTCAGTTGGAAGTTCTCTTCCTTTATATATTCCTTAACTTATTGCATCCTAGCCCTCTATCTACAATTCTCCGGACTTCCCTTAGGACACTTGTCCTCTTAAATTTCTGTTCAAGGTGGTAGAAGGAGTTGCTTAGCTGTGAATCTACTGTTCATGTCACTTCCTTATCAATGTAGCTGATAAACCTGTTGCTAGTCATTTAATGCGGAGGCAGTAGGTGTGTCTTTGCTGGAAACTTCCTTCACCTATCTTGACTCTCTCTCTCTGAATGCCCCTTTCTCCATTCAAACTTCTAGGAAGTAATTTGTCCTTTCCCCTCCTATCCTCGGGCGAACCCCCTCCTCGGGCTTAGAATGCTTTTATAGTGTCAGTCACAGCTTATTGTATCTGTTGTAAAATTTTAAAATACTCACAAGTGTACAAACCGTATCAAAGTATAGTTTGACAAGAACGAGGTCGAACCCACAAGAACTTGTATGAAGGTAGGAAAATTAATCAAATCTTAACCAAATTAATCCTAATCTAGTTGAATAAAAATTGGTTGTTTGCAATTAAATAAACTAAACAAATAATTAAACTAAGCAAAGATATAATATAGAGCAATAAAAAGATGTAAACAATCTAGAGAAAGGAATTAAGGTTTTGGAATCCGCCTTGTAAGTCATATCAGCATATATTTATGATCATTAATTTTTCTCAATCACTGCATGATAATTTAGAAATCAATCTTGCTATTATGAAAAATATTATCATTAAAATCTTTGTTTTAAATCCAAAGCATGTTCTTCTTCGCTTTTTAGGTATAAAATCAAATCATCAATTGTATCTGTAGCCAAACAAATCGTAAGAGATATCCAATTTTAAAATCAACAAATAATAAACCAAGCATTCAATTAATTAAGACAAATCATAAATCATGAGAAAAACATAATTGAACTCATATCTAGAATCCTCTTAGTTAATTGATATGAAGCGAAAACAATTTAAATCATTAAAAAACAACTATTGTGAGAAAAATCAAATTATTTAAATATTACTGATAATCCTTAACAAGGTTTCATCCTTAACCTTAATTATAAATTTAGCTACTTATAGTAATTGAAAGAAAACATAAATATATATATATATATATATATATATATATATTAAACACTGAACTAGACAATTAAACCCCTAACTAGAATGGAAGAGAAAAAATTACAGTACTAACATAGAGAAAGGGTGAAGAAAAAGCTACATGTGGCACTGCCCTTTTGCTCCTGCCTTCGCTGCCCCCTTTTTTAGCTCTCTCTTCTCGCCTAGGTTTCCACTTCCTTCACTGCCGCCCCTCTATTTCTATTTCCCACTATTTATACTTCCCTTCACCTATAGGGCTGAGACTAAAAGCTTCTTTTTAAAACCAACGTGGCCCAAGTACCCCTAGTAGATCTTTTGGTGAACAAATCAAGAGGCCCACAACAATAATACAACAATTGATTTGGACTCTAAAGCCCACCACGTTGACTATGTAAGAATTGCTGACTTGAGTTTTGTTTCCTTGCACACCACATCCATGTTGGATTGAATCTTGGGCTTTTATTTCTTTTCTTTTCTTTCTTTGCTTTTGGTCTTCTCTTGAATTCACGCTTGGGCTGGCTCCTGACTTTGGGCTGAATTTTTCTTTCATGCTTCTGGGTCTTAAGTTAGCTTGACAATTGGTCTAGTCCCACTTTGTATGTAAAACCTTTATTACCTATAAATCAAAGACAACTTATAATCAACCACAAAATAGCATAAAAGTAATGCTAAAAATGCAAATATGAGAGTATTTTATTGTTTATAATTCATGCACATCATATCCCTCCTCGGTCCTCGGGTACCCACATATAAAACCAAAAAAAAAGGGCAAATAACACTCCCCTTCCTTGAAGTTTAGGAAAATGACACTCACCCCCAAACTTAAAAGGAAAAACATTTTCCCCCTTTGACATTCATTTAACTAAACTCTGTTAAATTGATGTTAAAAATGTTATGTACTAACATACCCTTTAGTTAAGAACATATTTCCAAAATTGCCCTCAACTTATTCTTAAAAGTTTTACAAAACCCAAAATTTCGGCAATCATCCCTTCCCGCTCATCCTTTCCCGCTTCTTTGAAAACCTTGATTGATGTTAAGGACTTTTATTTACAAATTCACAATAACAAATACACCTCAACTGGTTCCCTACAACCTCCCATCCCATGGCCCAACAATGATTCCACAGTGAATACGACATAAGCTGAATAACCAAGTAAATGTCAACAAAGCCCTCAAAATTTCTTGTATTTTAGCATAGCTGAGCCATGGATTTTTGGAATTTATGTGTAGATAGATTGTTATGTGCACAATGGTATAATATTCACAAAACAATTTGTAAAGCTTTATTTTATTTTGAAAAAGCTCAATTTTTGTTGTTGTTAATGGGTTTACTTCAAAGTTCAAAGACATTTTTTTTTATGGATTTTGTTTGAAAATGCTCGATTTGTTTGTTACACAATGCTTTAGATATTTACTCATGCTCTATTATCTTATTTCTTCTGCATTTTTTTTTTTTTTTTGAAGATTTTATATTTGTTGAATGTCCTAAACCAAAATTTTGAAATTAATATAACTAAAAAATTAGTTTTTGAGAAGCAGTTCTAGTATTTGGAAAAAGGCCAAACTATTTCCCTTGTGTCTATAATATTTGAAAGGTAATTTGCAATTCAATAGGTGGATGCTACTTGTCAATAATTCATCCAAAGAGACAATACTTGGCATTAAAGAAGTAAATGTAAAAATGAGCTAGAAAATAATTGATTTGAACTTCTAGAGTTTCTCTTGTACTTTGAATAATTAAAACTAGCTTAATAAATCTATAAATAGATATCCTGTGTGATGAAAATGTGGTCTAACAAAATAAATTGCAATGAAATAAAAATAGCAACACAACAACACTTTGATAAAAATACACACACACACACACACACACACACACACACACACACACACACACACACACACACATATATACACATGCACCTATGTAAATTCTATCTAATTTACCCATGTCTGAAAGTTTTTTATATTGATAAGTGACTCTGAAAATTTCAAACTCATTTTTAAACAATAAAAGCTTGAAAGCTTCAACAAATTGTTTTATTTCATAAATTTTGATCCAAAGTGTTGGAGAGAGGTGTGATTAAAAAATCTAATAGGAAAATCAAACTTTAAAAAATCAATTGGATAGGTGCTAGAAGAGACTAAAAAATCCACTTAAGCAACATGTTTTATAATATGCTCTTTTCATTTTTTTTTTTATTTTTTTATTTTATGTGAATGCTCTTTTCACTAACCATGGTTAAACTTTGGTAAAGAGAATCTTTTAAAAAATTGAAATATTCTGTTACTAATATTAACAAAAGGGGGGGCGTGTTATTTTTTTCAAATCTCAAGGAGGGGGAGTATTTTTTCCTTTCAAGTTTGAGGGTGAGTGTCATTTCTCCAAACCTCAAGAAAGGGGGAGTGTAATTTGCCAAAAAAAAAAAAATCAAATACATATCATTATGCAATTTTTTTTTCTTATTGAAAGAAATATCATTATACAATTAGTGGAGTATAAAGTAAAACATTAAATATGAAACAAAGTTATAGTTCAATAGTAATGACATTCGTTATGGTGTCATATGCATATGATTCAAATCTCACCCCCTCTCTCCCACTATCTATCCATCCAATAAATAAAGAGAAATTGAGAAAAATGAATAAAAAGTGTCTGCCCATAAAAGTTGGACCTATGACATTTTACAATTGGTGGAGCACAACTTGATATAAATACCATGCACGCGCCATATAAAAACTCCTATCTATAACTTCTCAACCATTTCATTTAAGTAAAGCAATTAAAGTAGAATACAAGAAATGAGTTGCTTTTGGAAATCATAATATTGTTTTATTTATTGTAACAAATATTAGACCACATACGGAATTAAATCTCTACCATATAGGCTGGTGTAAAATTTAAATGTCTAACAAGGTTGCTATTTTTCTTTATAATAATTTGATAGTTACAGAAATTATAATTAAAAAAAAAAGTAAAAAATATCACTAAATTGCAATAGACTAATCAATTAAAAGGTTATTATTTGGAGGATTTTACAGCCAATAAATAAACTTGCTTTGAGAGCTTTCTCATTTCCATCAAAAGTACTGTTTCCTGAGGCTTTAGATAGGTCAAAATATTGTGTTTTCAACTGGGATGGAGGATAGTGATTTCATAGAAGAAAGGTCACAAGAAGAAAATAATGTAGAAGAGGAAGAAGAAGAACATGAACATGAACATGAAGTTGATCAATTCATGGGACTGACAATGGTCTCAAATGTAGAGTACTTTCCAGGAAAAACCTTGTTAGACTTGACTCTTTCGATTTGGAGACAGATAGATTCACCTCCAATCAAGGTCCTAGATCTTCTCAGGCATTTTATTTTATTTTTCTCTCCCTCTCTCTCTCAAATTTTATTATTCTTACAATATCTATAGCCTATTTTAAAACTGAAGCTCTTTCTTAGATATTTGAACCTCGAACCAAGAAAATTTCATGGAAGAAGGAATATACCTACTTTCATAATTCACTATTATCTCTTTTTCAAAGCGCTTATCCTTCTCTTCCGCCCCATAAGAACTTGTACTTATAAAGTAACCATCACGTCAAAAGTACATGCTAGTTTGAAGGACTATTAGTGTGCCATTGGATTAGTTTTTTTTTTTTTTTTTTGTTATAAAGTTTATTAAAAATAATTGTAAATAAACAAATGAATTTCCATTTAAAAAAAAAAAAAAGAAAGCAAATCCAATTATTAATATGATTTGGTTTTCCAATATAAATTTTGAAGGGTTTGAGATTGAGAACAGGGCTTGGATTAGGGAAGTATGATGAAGCTAGCATTTCAAAGCATTGGGGTTGTGTACGGTGATTTGGGCACATCGCCTTTGTACCAAGCATTTTTCCAAATGGGATTAAGCACAATGACGATATACTTGGAGTGCTATCTCTAATATTTTACTCACTTCTATTAATTACTTTGATCATGTACGTTTTCATTGTGCTGGCAGCCAACGATAATGGTGAAGGTAAATTTATTAATATTCTCTCATGCTTCACTATTTTGTGTTTATGGTCAAACTAGTCAAAAACGTTTGAAGTGATGAATTTGACATAAAAAATAAAAATAAAAAGTCAATGAGAATTAATAGTTTTGGAAATCCTATGTCAACGGTTAATGACAAGTGGCTTACATGCACATGGCATTAAGTTTTGGGTAGTGTTTATTAGACACTATATACACACGGCCTAAATACATTAAAAACATGACTAGAAGTCTAGGACTTACTAGTTACTAGTAGGATATATGTTTAAGCTTAATTTCAAAGAAATAAAGATTTTAATTTTAACTTTCTTTTAGGGGGTGGAAACTAATCGATAATTAGAGCCTATAAATTACCTTAGATAGGTCATAAGGTTGTGAGTTTGAGTGAGATGGAGGATGTTGATGCAATAGAAGAAGAAAGGTCACAAGAAGAAAAAGAAGAAGAAAGGTCACAAGAAGAAAAAGAACAAGAACATGAAGTTGATCAACTTGGGATTTACAATGGTCTCAAATGTAAAAAAACTCTCTTGGAAAAGTCTTGTTAGACTTGATTCTTTTGATTTGGAGGTTGATATATTCACCTCCAATCAAGCCCCTGGATCGTCACTACAAGAAAAAAGATTTAATACAACAGAAAAAGTTGTTGTAATAATACAACTAATGTCATTGTAATAGGTGTTATTGCAACGACAAAAAAGTCGATACAAGCCGTTGTAATAAAATCCGAGGCAATAGATTTATGCAACACTAGATTTTCGTTGCAATAAATTTTATATATTGCAACGATTTACTTTGAAAATCTCATTGCAATAAGTTATTTTTTTATTAAAAAAAAAGCAATAGGTTTATGCAACACTAGATTTTCGTTGCAATAAATTTCATATATTGCAACGATTTACTTTGAAAATCTCGTTGCAATATGTTTTTTTTTTTATTAAAAAAAAGCAATAGTTTTATGTAACACTAGATTTTCATTGCAATTAATTCCATATATTGCAAGAATTTACTTTGAAAATCTCATTGCAATAGATTTTTTTTATTAAATTTTAAAAAATAAATAAATCATTTTTTTAAATAATAATTTTTTCATTAACCTATTTTGTAATTCAAAAACCATATCTAGGTACTATACTAACAAATTAAAGATATGCATAAAAGATGAAAAATTCGAAATACTTCATTTCAATACATATGTCAAAAAACACATATATACACAACTTGTTTTTTTTTTTTTTGATAGGAATATACACAACTTGTTGAATGTACATTCAAACACATAGTTTCAAAAAGTATGCAAAATTTAATACAACATGAAAGAAAATTTTCTTCCCAAAGGTGTTATCTAAGCATGCTTCACAACCATTTCATTGACTTACTATCTATTTTGGAAAAAAAAAAAAAAAAAAAAAAGAATATAAGTATAAAGTTAAAAAACATCATATATATATATATATACAACAAAATGACAACAATATACACCATCATTGATTCTAAAAAAAAAAACACATACAAAACAATACTACTTGAAGACTGTACAATTAAACAAAGAAAAATCAAATTAAAATTTAAAAAGAACCAAAAAATTACCCGAAAGTTAGAGAGAAAATCTTAAATCCCTAAATGTCTAGGGCCAGTCTTGATCATCATTAATATAGTTGCTAAATCATTTTCTTGTATTTCTTTTTTGCATGTTATTAGATCTTCAAACTGTTTAGCCCGTACCCTTACTACTCCCCTTTTGTAATTGTCTTAGTGTCATCCCCATCTCCTCTCTTCCCTCCTTAATTTGTTTTACAGGTTGATAAGACAGGTGATTGTGGCCCCCGTCTTTTTCTTAATAAATTTTGTATAATTCAACAAAAAAAAAAAATAGCAACATTTTCAGATACTTCGCTTAAGCTACAAATTGGCAAGTACTGTCACAAAATTTAACCGAGAAATCATGTGTCCTACTAGTGCAATAAATTGAGTTAGCATGATAGCATCCAACAGGTAGGTATGGTGGAGTACAAGTTGATATCATGCAAGCCATAAATAAACCTGAACTATAACTCCGGTGGTGGAGTACAACTTGAAATCCTGCAAGCCATAAAGAAAACTTCTTTCTATAACTAGGCGTTCTCAACCTCTTTCATTGAAGCAAGCAATTAAAGCAGATATATATACAAGAAAGGGACTCTTTGAAACTCGTAGTAATAATGAAATATTGTTTTATGTAAGTCTGTAACATTTATAGGACCAGATACGGAATTCAATTTCAACCATTAAGGAAAAGTAGACAGTGTCACTGCAGTATTCTTAGCCATTAATAGGTTGTTATATTTGGAGGTTAAGGGTTTTAGAGACTATAAACTAACTTTGAGAGCTTTCTCATTTCCATCAAAACTCCTGATTCCTGAGGCTTTAGAAAGGCCATAATATTGTGCATTTGAGTGGTGACGTTATAGAAGTAAAAAGGCCAGAAGAAGAAAATAATGTAGAAGAAAAAGAACAAGAAGAGGAAGTTGATCAACATGAGATTTTCAATGGTCTCAAACGTAAAAAACTTTCTTGGACAAAACCTTGTTAGAGTAGACTCGGTAGAGTAGATTCTTTCGATTTGAAGGCCGATAGATTCACCTCGAATCAAGGCATGGATCTCCTCAAGTATTCTGTTGCGCTTTCTCTTTTCTTCAATTCTTTTATTGTTGTAAATATTTTTAATATTATATAAGTGACTCTAAAATTTGACTACTAATTCGAGTGTGTTTAGATTAATTTTTCTTGGGCATGTTTAATTGTTGTTGTTGTTCTTTTTTCTTTTTCTTCTTCAAAAGGCTTGTTTAATAGAATTAAAAAAAATTATCTTGTATTTTCAAAATTAAAAACATGTTTGATTAGTTGAAAAAAAAAAATCTAAAACGAAATACAGAAATTCGTGGAGATTGATAACTTTTTTTTTTTTTTTTACCTGTCCTGAGCATCCCATTATATTTGAGGCTTAACATGTGAAATTGATTGTGCATATGCTCAATAATATGCTGCAAATGCTAAGAAAGAGAATTCTTAAACCCGAAGACAAGCAGTAGGTCAAGGATAATAGTGTTGTCATTTTGGGCAGAGAGGAATATAAGAATCACTATTTGTTCAAAATCGACAAAAGTAAACTGAAAGGTATTATAAACAAATAGTAACTCAATTAGCAAACAAGTTAACGAAAAAAAAATCAAATATTATTATTATTATTATTATTATTTAGATGTTTCTCTTCATGTTATTTTTAAATTAAGAAAAATACTATAAAGTTATTACAAATTTTAGTTCAAAATATTTGTTATATAATAATGGAATAATTGTTTTGTTGCAGGAGTAACTTTTGCTCTATATTCCCTTATATGCTGCTCTGCAAAGGTCAGCTTGACGCATAACCAGCGGACTGAAGATAAAGAACTGCTTAACTATTGACTAGATCAGGCACAGCTCAACCGTAAGGTGATTTAGGTAATGGCTTAAGGCTCCCAAATTGAAGAAGACTCCCAAAATAGAATATATTTTATCCATTTGTCTCATAGTAGTACACAAAAATAATAATAATAAAAGTAAGGTGTCACAAAAAAAAAAAAAAAAAAAAGACATCTTCTATTGGCCAATTTAAAATATAATACTTTTCCTTTTCAAATGTTCTACATTTTATTAATACATTTTACTATATATGTTTGCGGTAGTTTAAAAGTGTAAACTTTTTAAATTTTTCAAAAATTTTACTTTTTTGTTCTCTCCCCATCAAAATTAAAATTAGAATTAATAGTTTTCAAGATAAATTCATTACTGAAAATCCATTGTTCAATAATTGAGGTTTGATATTGCCAAGAGAGATAATGACCATTTAAAATATAGGATTTATTCTAATACTGATTGTTTTGATATTTTTAGGGTTCTTGAGATTGTGCACCATGAAACTAATCGACTTTGGAAAACATATACACACACGCACACGCACACATATGCATGTATTTAGAGTTTAGGTTTGTGAAAGTGTTTGTCACATATTGTAATTTCCATATATTCTTAGTAAAAAAATTCTTCTCATCACCACCCATAGTTGTAGGCCTAAGACCAAACCCACTGTTTTTAGAACCAGACCGGACCGGGAGGTTGGACTGTGAAAATTGGAAACTGGGATAAAAACCGATTTTTTAAGCATAAAGAACCGTATTTTAGTTAATTCCGTGAACCCTTAAAACCGGGGTTGAACCACACGAACCAGTCAAGAACCGTGCAGTCCAAACCCTTAGCAATTTTTTTTTTTTTTATAAAACAACTTAACACAATTTTATTCTACTTAATTAAATTATCCATCTCTTACAAGGAATAAAAAAAATTATAATTAAAATCCTTCAAAGAAATTCAACTTTACTTCAAAAATTAATCATAAATTTTAATATTTTCATGGTTATTATTTTATTTTATTAACTTTCTTATTTAATTATTAAATATATGCTTAAAAATCATTAAATTTCCCTCACATATATAGATATATTAGTCAATTTTGCTAGTTTTATAAATTTAATATCTACATTTAGGCTTTAATTAATAATTAAATTAATTATGACATCATCACAGTTCGACCCCGGTTCAACCTCGGTTCAATCTCAAAAACCTTGAACTTCTCTCTTTTACGGTTCAATGAACAGTCCGGGTTTCAAAACCTTGACCAAACCACATAGATTTTTGTGTCCCAGTGCATTTTTTTTTTCTCCCTAATTTTATATCTATGCTTTGCGTAAAACCACTATAGTTAACTACACAAAGAACAAATGAATAAGTTTTTGCCATCTCAAAAAACTTGTTTCAGAGAATGGGTTCTTTGTTTGGATTGACAGGCTATTTCAGTTTTTATTTTGAGTTCTTTGGTTAAGCAATTGATTGTTCCAATCTCCACTAGATCTTTTTGGTTGTGTAATCATCTATTTACTTGGGTTTTTTTGGAATGACATCAAGCAATTCGTCGGTAGAAAATTTTGATGGGAAGAATGATTTCATTCTATGGCGTGTAAAGATGCATGCTTTGCAAGTTCAACAAGGATTGTTGAAAGCGTTGTACAAGGATATGCTTTGTCAACAATGCTCTCAGATGAGGAAAAAGAAGATCTCTTTGTAAGGGTACATAGTGTAATTCAGTTATTTTTGGCAAATGAATATCTAAGAGAAATTGTAGAGGAGAAGACAATTGTAAGATTGTGCATTAAGCTAGAAACTCAATAAATGATTATGTTTCTCTCAAATTTCCCATACATGAAGCAGTGGTTACACACCATTATGATGAAAAAAATGTACACGTGTATTTGATCATATATATAGATGAAGAGGATCAAGTCTAATTTTTTCATGTTCATTATCTCCTTTTTCAAAGCGCTTTGTTGATAGTTGATACCTCGATATAAAAGATGTTTGAAAGTCCAAGTAGTTAAAATGAAGATTTTTGGAAACTAGGGTGAAAGTTATCAAGGAGCTGATAGAAGTATTGTAGCAGAGTAGGTGATTATTAATCAGATGAAGACACAACAATCTTCAAAGTCTGAAGTTTTGAATAGCAGAAGCAAAGAGAAGAAGCTGGAACAAGATAAACGACATTATAGTTTTAGTTTGTGTTTTTAATTTCTGTACAGGGGAACGACTTGTAGTTTTTGTGTTGATACTTTTAGTTCACACGTGTCACACGTGACTAAGGTGGTTATGTTGGTTGTCAGCCTCTTCAGTCTGTTAAGTTAGTTTCTTTCCTTAATCTATTTTGCTCTATTGGGTTGTATATAAATGCTTCCTTCACTAATTAATAAGATGAGAAATCAGTTTTTACCCAAATTCCATTTCTAACATAGTATCAGAGCAATGTTCTAGAATTCTCTAAAATTCTAGGGTTCATTGAATTTGGGGATATACTTTGATTTCCTTCTTTACTTCATTCTTCGATCATTGTTTTTCACTTCGCATTCTGATTTCATCACCATTGTTGATTTTCTTGAAGTTTTTCATTGCCAACACTGTTTTCTTTTCAAAGTTCTTGAAGTTCTTCAATGGCAGTTGGTACAGCAAGTGCTTCTACTTCTGAATCTTCATCTTCTTCTTCGCAAGATTCATGCAATCCAAACGATCCTCTATTCTTGCATCATGGAGAAAATACAGGTGCTATTCTCACTTTTCAGCCACTGATTAGGGGTGCAAATTACCTTGCCTGGCCAAGGTCAATGAGAAAATCTCTCATTGCCAAGAATAAACTTGGTTTTATAGATGGTTCTTTAACCATCACTTCACCTTTGAATGGTTCACCAGAAGTAGCTCAAGCTTGGATTCAAGCTGATAATATGGTTGGCACATGGATCATTAACTCAGTTTCTCCAAAGATCCAAGCAAGTATCATATACAAGGACACTACTTTGGAGACTTGGACTAATCTCAAGGACACTTTCTGTCAAGGCAATGAACCTAAGGTGTTCAACATTCAGAAGCAAATTGCTAAGCTTCATCAAGGTGAACAATCCATCACTGATTACTTCACTCAACTCAAGATTCTATAGGATCAACTGCAGAATTTTAGTCCATTTCCTCTTTGCACTTGTGGAAAGTGTGCTTGCAATATCAATTAAAGATTGGAAGATATTCAAGCTAAGGAATCAGTCATGAAGTTTCTTATGGGCTTGAATGATACTTTCTCTCAAGTCAAGACACGGATTTTATTGATGGATCCACTTCCATCAATAAACAAAGCTTATTCTCTGTTTATCCAAGAGGAAATGCAAAGATCACTTGGAGGCTCTCTTTGAGTTGATTCAACTGCCTTGGCTACAAAGGCATAGAATTTTGGTTATAATTCCAAAGGAAAAGAAAGGCCTTTGTGTACTCATTGTGGAAAACTGGGTCACACAATGGACAAATGCTACAAGTTGCATGGTTTTCCCCTAGGATTCAAGTTCAAGAATAACAAGGCTGCTATGGCACATCAAGTTTCATTCAATCTTGATGCATTTCAAGGGAATGTTGCTATCACAAGCCAAGGTTTCAATCCTATTGCTGTTATTGCACAAACACCAGCTTTCACACACCTAACCAATACCAACAACTTTTGGCTTTGATTGGTTCTTAATCAATTACAGCTCAACCAGCTACACCAAGCCACGATTCTCATATTGCAAATACTGTTGCCTTACCATCCAACACTATTGCAAGTAACTCTACTCACCTTAAACATTTTGTATTTTCTGCCAACATGGTTAACAGAAGAGCTTATAGAATTGAAACATGGGTAATTGACACTGAAGCCACTGATCACATTGTTTGTTCAATGCATTTATTAACTTCTTTTACTAAAATTTCACATACTATGGTTGAATTGCCTAATGGGGAAGCTGCTGTTGTTACTCATATTGGTACTATAAAACTTTCCTCTCATATCACCCTGACATATATACTTTGTGTTCCCTCTTTTTCATTTGAGTTGCTGTCAGTCAATGCCATGACCCATTCTCAACCCCTTTGTCTTGTTTTTCTGTCCACATATTGTTTTATACAGGACCTTACCTATTCGAGCACGGTGGGAATGGGCCAAATGCATGGTGGTCTTTACGTGTTACAAGGATCAAGCCTTTTAGGGTGACACAAAATTCTGTTATGGAGAGGAAATATCAACATATTCTTTCAACCGCAAGGGCATTACAGTTCAATCTAGTGTTCCTCTTTCTTTTTAAAGTGACTATGCTCTCTCTACTGTTTATCTCATTAACAACTTACCTTCTCCTATTCTGCAAAATAAAACCCCATATGAGGTCCTCTTTAATCAAGTACCTTCTTATTCTCATCTCAGGACCTTTGGTTGCCTTTGTTATGCAACTAATGTCAGTCATCATAAGCACAAATTTTCTTATAGAGCTAGAAGGTCTGTGTTCCTAGGTTATCCTTTTAATGTCAAAGGATACAAACTTTTTGATTTGGACTCACATTCTTTCTTTATATCTAGAGATGTTGTTTTTCATGAAGATTTTTTTCCTTTCTCTCAGGATGTGGTTTCATCATCCACTTCCCTCATTCCTTTGCCTAATATACCTTTGTTCCATCTGTTTTTCTTGATTCACCTTTTAGTGCTTCAGGTTCTGTTCCAGCATCATCCATTGTGTCTGATGATTCTATAATCCAAATTCACCATGATTTTCATGAGGATATTCAAGATTTTCCTGATGAACCTGAACATCCTTATCCTACTTTCATTCCTAGAAGGTCCACTAGAGTTTCTCAGCCACCTTCATACCTTAAGGCTTATCATTGTAATCAAGTGACATCTAGTTCTATTTCAATTCAACCCCATTTAGGTACTTCTCATCCTATTTCTTCCTATATCAATTTGTCACCCAAGTACAAAACCTTTTGTTATTCCATATCCACTATCACAGAACCTAAATATTATTCACAAGCAGTTAGTGATCCTAAATGGCAAGCTGCCATGGATGCTGAGATTGCAGCATTGAAGGTTAATAATGCTTGGACATTGACTTCTCTCCCACCTGGTAAGCAACTTATAGGTTGTAAATGGGTGTATAAAATCAAGTACAAGTCAGATGGCTCTATTGATAGATATAAGACAAGGCTGGTTGCCAAGGGTTTTCACTCAAAAAGAGGGTTTGGACTATATTGAGACTTTTTCCCTTGTGGCCAAAATAGTGTCTGTCAAGCGTGTGCTTGTAATGGCTGCTGTGAAGGCTGGTTCCTCAGCCAACTTGATGTGAATAACGCCTTTCTTTATGGTGATTTGCAAGAAGAAGTTTATATATGGCTCTTCCACCAGGCTTTCCCAACAAGGGGAAGCAGGTTTGCAAACTCAACAAATCAATATATGGTCTCAAACAGGCTTCTAGGATGTGGTTCTCAAAGTTTTCAGCTGCCTTAGTCAATTGGGGTTCACTTAGTCCAAGGCAAATTATTCACTATTTACTAGACAGCAAGATGAGTCTTTTATTACTTTGTTAGTCTATGTTGATGATGTTTTGATAGCAAGTAATGATAAGGAGCAAGTTGAACAATTTAAGTTCTTGCTAGATCAAAGGTTTAAATTGAAAGATTTAGGAAATTTGAAGTATTTTCTTGGCTTGGAAGTGGCTAAGACAGCTAAAGGTATAACTCTTTGTCAAAGAAAGTATGCTTTGGAAATTTTGGAAGATGCTGATTTACTTGGCTGTAAGCCTGTCAAGGTCCCTATGCAACCAAACCTGAAACTTAGAAAGTATGAGGGTGACTTGCTTGATGATCCAAGTACATATAGGAGACTAGTTGGCAGGCTGTTGTACTTAACTATTACAAGACCTGACATCACTTATGCAGTCCATAAGCTAAGTCAATTCATGGCTAAACCAAGGAAGCCACATTTTGAAGCTGCTTTGAAGGTGTTGCATTATTTGAAGAATGAACCAAGTAGAGGTGTATTCTTTTCAGCAGCATCAGAACTTCATGTGAAAGGTTTCACTGCTTCAAATTAGGCATCTTGCCCAGACACAAGAAAGTCAGTCATAGGTTATTGCATATTCATTGGAGATTCTTAGTTTCTTGGAAATCAAAGAAACAGTCTGTTGTTTCAAGGTCTTCTGTAGAAGCTGAGTTTAGGGCAATGGTTGTTTCAACTTGTGAAATTGTATGGATTTTGTATCTGTTAAAGGATCTTCAAGTTGATCATAGCAGAGAAGCCTTATTATTTTGTGATAGCCAGGCAGCTCTACACATAGGGTCCAATCCTATTATTCATGAAAGGACCAAACATATAGAGATTAACTGTCATGTAGTGAGGGATAAGGTGCTAGACAAAGTGATCAAATTAATTCATGTTAAGACACAATGTCAATTGATAGATTTATTAACTAAGGCCTTGAGCTCTAAGAAATTTTCAGATTTATCATCCAAGATGGGACTGATTAAAATATATTAATCATCAGTCCATCTTGAGGGGGAGTATCAAGGAGCTGATAGAAGTATTGCAATAGAGCAGGTGATTGTTGATCAGATGAAGACACAACAATCTTCAGTGCCTAAAGTTTTAAGTAGCAGAAGCAAAGAGAAGAAGCTGGAACAAGATAAACGACAGTGTAGTTTTAGTTAGTGTTTTTAATTTCTGTATAGTGGAACGACTTGTAGTTTTTTTGTTGATACTTTTAGTTCACACGTGACTAAGCTGGTTATGTTGGTTGTAAGCATCTTCAGTCTGTTAAGTTTCTTTCCTTTTTCTTTTTTGCTCTGTTGGGTTGTATATAAATCTTCGTTCACTAATTAATAAGATGAGAAATCAATTTTTACCCAAATTCCATTTCTAACAAAAGTCAGGCTAAAGGTCTATTTACTAGAGGTAGATCCAATGAAATTAAATCTAGTATCAATAAAGATAAATCTAGATCAAAGTCCAAATCTAAAAAGGTTAAATATTTGCTCCATTAAAAGAAAGGGCACTAAAAAAATTTAAATTACTCAAAGCAAAAATATTGAAATAAAAAAACTCATGATACTAATGATACAACTAGTGTTGTGGAGTATATCCAAATTCAAATAATAATAGTTTGTGGCATATGCGGTTGGGGCATATGAGTGAAATTGCATGACAATTATATTAAGCAAACAGGTTTATCGATGGTCAAAAAATTGGGAAGTTAGACTTCTATGAGCATTGTGCTTTTGTCGAGAAGTGTAGAGTCAAGGTCAACACAGTGAAACACAAGACTAAGGGCTTCCTTTCAGATATTTGGAATCATTATCTTATATGTTCAAATAGTGTTTATTGGCACTTATTAACTTTCATTGATGACTATCCAAGGAAAGATTTGTTATATTTTGAAAACACAAGGAAAAATATGTTTGTCACCGTTTAGACTTATAAGACACTTGTTAAGAAACAAGCTATCAAAAAGATCAAGTAACTTAGATATGATAACAATTTCGAATCTCACTAATGTTTTTCAAGGTAGCTGATTATATCATTAGTTGGAAAAAAACATTATAGTTGAAGATTGCTTTGTTTACTATTGAGGAAGAGTATAGGAGTGACGTATATACTGTGAAGAAGCTATGTGACTAAGAGGTTAGTGAATTAGGCTTGTGACAGGATGATACTGTTGTATTTTATGATCACCAAAGCGTAATACATTTGACTAACAATCAGATATACATGAGAAAACCAAACACATTAGTGTCCAATACAACTTTATTTGCAATTAGAAATGTTGCTACAACGGATAATCCATCGAACATGACGACAAAACTGGTTCCTCTGCACAAGTTCAAACACCACTCGAACCTTATCGGTGTTAGTAATCTGTGATAATCCTTAGGGGTTTTGGTAAAGGCAATGAAGAAGTTTCATTTATGAGGTTTGATGAAATTCAAGTCAACGTGGAAATTGTGGAAATTTGTTATAGTTGGCTCAAATTGGTGTAGCAATTGTAGGGCCACGTTATCTATTGAAAAGACATTAAAGCCATGTCGACTTAAGAATCCAAGTTCTACTTGGTTTTTGAGATTGTGCACCGCAACACTAATCAAATTTGTGAAACACACGTATATCCTACCTTGCGGTATTCTTTAACACACTCACAACTTTGGTATTTGGCATGCCAGGTTAAGAGGATTAAAAATACGGTGGTGTACTAGTTCTGATGAGAGAAAGCTCTTTGGCTCATATAGGATTTCTACGAGTGTCTTTGTGCCATCTTTTCTAATTTTCCTAATTTCCTAGTAAAACTCTTTCTTCGCCACTACCAGTAAATATAGACTTAATTAAGCTGAACTATATAAATTTTTGTATTCCTTATGTAATTATTTTATCTTTCTATATCTATTTTCAAATAAAGTTATTGTATATATAATTTACTACAAATTAGCTTTCCATCATTTGATCAACCGTGACGGACAATATCATCATCAATATTCCTTCTCTCCGTATAAGGAGTTTTAACATGTCTACTTGATAAAAATTATCTTAGCCTACAGGATCAATTTTCTTCCTTTACAAGACATTATCTTAACACTAGCAATGCAACTGTTCTTCCTTTTCTTTTTCTTTTTTCCATTTTTTTCCCCTCAAAAAACCCTTCGGAAAGTGTTACCAAATACTTTGGTGAAGAACATATATATTTGATTACCTAATTCGAGCTGCTCTGCAGTTAATATATTATCGGTCCACATTCAATACTATGAGTTGTCCTAAGCAATGTCACATGAGTGTGCACTAACCAAATAGGAACTACAAACAGTAGTAGTTCTTTTGCTACAGATCTACATCAATGTGTCTTATTTTTCCTCGTTTTGTTCAGCTACAAGAAACAAATATTGAGGAAACGACACGTAGAATAATGATAATTAGGTTACCAAGTTCTTTGGAAGCTTCTAAACTCAAATGGGATAGTTACAAAAATTTCTATTCTAGGATGTGATATGTAATGCTTCACCTTGCTCACTGTTGATTAATTTTATTATCTTGGAGCTAAAATATTTACGAAATGGATTAACAAAATGCACCGAACTTTTTTTTTTTTGGTTAAAAGACCGAGAATATATATATCAAACTAACTAATACACACTAAAATCAGATATGAGCTTCCATTCATGTTGTGCATGGTGTATTACATAACTGGCAACATTGTGCTTCAAATCTATGCACTAACACATATTCTACCCTCCATAAGATGCTATTAATACTACAAAATCTATGCTTAGTGGAATTCTTGCTACTCATAATTAATGGCATTTACTTATTAAATCTAAAAAGATGTATGTTAATATTGTTAGTGTCATCTATAAAATTCTCATCCTAGAAGGATATACTCTCACACTGTACGGAAAATGGAGTACGGAACTGTTGGATGTTTTCTAGGTTTTAGGCTTGTCCTTCAAACTGTCTCAATCTAATCCAGAGAGTTGGATGAAGCAGTACTCCAACAAATATCTTAAACATTATTAATAAAGGAATATCCCAAGTCGCAAAGGTAAGGAAACTAGAAAAACCCTAAATCCTAAAACTTTAAAAAACCTTAAATGTGAGAGAACCCTTTGAAACCCTAACTCTTGTCCTCTCTCTGTCTATTTGTCTTCATGTTTATGAAACTGTGGCTTGATACAATGAACATCATCAACATTACTCAATATTATTTTGTTTGGGTTTATTTGGCGTTTGGTGGATTAGGTGTTTAGTCATTGCTGCAATGTGGTCCCCAACTGACAAAGTTGTGGGTTAAAGAAAATTAAACCCTAAACCTAAAAAAATTTATTTTAACCAATCTGGTCAACATCCACACTCATACAAAATATATACTAATTAGATGTGGACTACCAACTCTATGAATGGAGACTTCATAACAGTATATGTTCTGTATCGGCGGCGGCGTTAAAGCTAGGGCCTGCCCGTAAACAAAGTTGAGATGGAGAGAGATTTAGCATTTCTATGTAGATGAACTCTAAATTAAACACTGTTTAGATTGGAAATTCATAGAATTAATAAACATATATGACTAGATTGCTCATGCAGGTGCTGGAGATCTAAAAAAAATCTGAGTGTGTATATAGACAAATCGCAAGCAAATTCCTATATCAGCATCATATTTATCAATCAAAAGTTGACATGATAGTGATTTACTAACCTTTTGCAGTCCGTCTTGTTGCGCGACGATGCTGGAAAGAATTAACGCTTAATCATCACTATTTTTCCAGATAAAGAACACTAAGATCAAATTAAACACCCCCAAATTTCCACTCCCTATTCTCACATACTAACTAATATGAATTTGTTGACAATTGCAAACTACGTAATTCAGGGAAAAAAAAAGAAAGCAAAGATTCACAAATCTAAGATGGGTTATAAAAAGCACGCAGATAAAAAATTAAAAAGGTAAGAATCCATAAACCATAATCTTCTTCATTAAAATTTAAATCATAGTGCTTTCTAGTGATCCCTTAAGCCTTAAAAAGGCTTTGAGCTGAAGCTACTATACTCCTTTCAATCACATTGACTTTCTTGGAGTAGGAGCTACAGCTAGAGCATGATTGCTTGGTTGGGGCAGCAATTTCTATATGAAAATGGTATTCATGCTTCTCTTTCATTGTCTCTAACCCTGTCTTGGTTAGCTCTTTCTACTTCTAGTTCTCTATATCTGTGCAAATACCTTCTTATTGGCCCGGAATAGTCATCGAAACCTAGTGCTTCCAGTGCCCAGCAAACATCATCTCCATTCACAGTCTTGCGCCTTTCCTTTCTGCACTTCTCAGATGCCTCACTGGTGACAAAGCTAATGAACTCAGACACACATTCTTGCATAGTTTCCTTGGCTTCCTTTGAGATTTTTGCATTGGGTGGCAAACTTTGCTTCATGATCCTGCCAACGTTGGCTATTGGAAGCAACCGCTCTTGCTCCTTGATGTTATTATTATCTTCATTTGGATCACTAGCTCCAACATTATCGTCCATTTTCTAGTATAGAACTTGTCCTCGACAGAGTTATGGAGTATGGTCCTTTCGGATGTCAAAAGCTCTCTTTATATACATATACACATAAAAAGCTGTAACTTATGTCTTCTTGTTTAAAATGACATGTGGCTATGCCAACCACATCAGCATCAATATGGTGGGCCTCTTGCTTGAGCTCCATCACAAAATACCATGAAATTTTTTGAAATGTTAGACCAAGTCTCAAGTAATACCAGAGACACCAAATAATTTCCAACTTTCTCTATTTTTTCATTACCTGTTGAACCTATAAGTTTCGATTGGTACAACATCACTTTCATCAAAAAAAATTATTTAGCCATATTTTTGAAGTACATTAACATAATATTTCATCTTCTCACATAAATAGTAGATTCAATCATGAATTTAAATTAGGAAGACCTAAAATTTGCATGAGAGGACAGAGTAGTAAATAATTACTACTTTTATCGACACATATTATTAATATTACTATTATGACTAATACTACAGTCATAAACTATTTTTTAACATTTTAACAAACTATTAACGTGGCCAACTTCTCATTAGTTTTTATCCAAACCCACCGTTAATATTAATTTTTCATTTACTAATAATTACTTACCACATCAACAATTTGTAAAAAAAAACTTGTCTCTAGCATCACTCTACTTTTATTCACTTGCATCAAGAAAATTATTTACATCAACATAACACTTCATCTTCTCACATAAATTATGGATTCTAGCATAAATTTAAATTAGGGAGTCCTAACATTCACATAAGAGGAGGAATCAGTAAATAATCACTCCTTTTTACCTGCACATATTATTTATACTACTTTTATTGTATAATGATCACTACATATCATTTATTTGGCTAAGTCCACCCCCACAGTGACAACACCATACAAGAATATACCTTATGAGTAATTTATGATTCAACTGCATTCTGCATGTAACAATTAGTGGATGCTGAGAGGGATTTGTAACTTTTCAAAATGACCAAAAGGCTCCAAGATATTTAGGAGTCATTAACTTGATGAGTTTTGGTAAAGTTCACTAATGAGCTCAGACTAATCAGCATGCTTAGAATAATGAAAAGGCGCGACTTTTGTAAATGCATCATGTCGTGGCATGGAACCAACAATCCGTGCCTTTAAAAAAGGTTTAAAATTTTAAAGAGAGAAAAAATAAAAGAAAGAGAGCTAATTAATTATTAATTGCATAATTTTGCTGAGATTTCGTCATTCTATGCGTCAGCGAAGTATTTCTTTTTATAATTTAATAATGTAGGGTTATAATTTGAATTATTAGTCATTTAAATCCGACATGTGATGCTACAAAGCCATGGCTAACTGCATGTCCAAGAGCTCAAAAAACTGCTGACACTTTCCACTTCGGTCACATATTGAAAAGTCAGAATAGGATATTGGCATATCCACTTTCATGATGAGTTGGTTTCATTTTTCTAGTTAAATCAAATAATTTTGCACTTAGCTATAATCTATTGTAAAAGCACTGAATATTTGACATAGTTATTGCCCCTGAGATCATCATATGCTTCGTATATAATTGCTTGATGCTACCATTTGGCTTATAGAGGTCGATTTACATTTTTCAAAAAAAAAAAACAGTCAACAGAGTTTGAATCATCAAAAGTTCTTACTCGTCACTACTATATATTTGCTTGCTTTTTCGGCAAAACAAATGGAGGCTAGGGTTGGTGAGATTTAGGTATGATATTAAGTTGGAAATTGGAATAGAATCATTTCCATATTTTACGATTAAAATTTTATTTGTAATAACTACTAATGTATATTGTGTCATCTTTCTTAAAAAAAAAAATTTGTATAATGTGTTATGTTATTTAAAAATTTTAAATCAAATTTAATTTTAGATTTATAGTATTTAACTTGAACTTTAAAATATATTTATTTAAATAAATTGAGATCTGAATTGAGCTAATTTGAACTAATCTTGGGAATTATTCTACAAAATTGGCTTACATTTTTCTTTCTCCTTTAGAACAAGTTCAAACTCGATTATCATTGGCTAATGGCCTAACTTATCTTTTTCACAAAAACCTGATATTTTCTTGAAACAAAAAAAAAAAAATAGAACTTTTCTAATTTAAAATGAAAATTTTGGCAGGGAAAAAAAATTTTGTCCTTGTATATGTTATTAATTCCCATGCCTTGACTGGAAAACAAAGTTGTGGCAAGCCAGACTGATTCTCAAGGATATAGTACCATATTACTTTCTACAGAAATGATTCTTCAAGCTTATAGTTCTAGGTTTCTCAAAAAAAAAAAAAAAAAAAAAAAAAAAAAAAAAAAAAACCTTGTATAGTTCTATTCTATAAATTCAATTTCCTAGTGCAGGCATTTGAGAAGTCATTCTCTTTCTTCTTAAACTGACCAATATATCATGTTATGGTCATCCCAAAAAGAATACTCTATAAAAATAAATTCGTCCATATTTTTTTTTATATGAACAATTCCTCAATAATCTTGTTTTAAACTATTGTTTAGATTGAACAAAGTTAATTTATAGTCATGATCATTATGGAACAGCACTAATCTGCATCTTTGATATACCAATCTTGATTTTCAGACAACATTGTACTACCAGAAAATTGTATGATTATAGTACATTATAGTGGTCTGTACTACTGCGCACACTGCTAGCTTTTTGCTTCCATTAAACTCGAGAGCACCTAGATTCAAGTAGCCCTGCTATATGGGGCAAATGAAAGTATTGTGGAAGCAATTATAAACTAAGCCTGAATGTAAATTGAAAACTAGTATAAAATAATACTACTAGGAGTACTGTGGATGCAAGTCTTTTGAGAATCTACCAAGCCAATAAAAATAGGAAGTACTTCTAGAATCTTGAGGAATATCCTGCTGTCTCCTTGCTATTTCGGCAAAGAATCTTTTCATCCATCTTCCTATTAAATCTACTTTGAATGAGAAACTTTAGAATATAAAATTTCTCACAGTTTTCTAAAATGTTAACTTTTGATTAAATTTTGAGTAATATTTATGTAAAGTATTTAGGTGTTATTTCTTTGGTTCTTCTCTTAAGATTCAGCTATATAATTGTACTAAACTAAAAAATACACTTTTATAGTTTTATCTCATGAAAAAAAAGCCACATGACTAAATTTTAAGAGGGAAATCTAAAGAACAACACTAATATGATGTACTTACGTTTTGTTCTTAAATTATATCTTCACATTTACATTAATATATTACTAATATCATTTTATGTATCAAAAAATGTTTAAACATGTCACCTCAACAATTGTAAAAAAAATTATTAAATATTGTCTTTAAGATTTATTGAATTTGAATTTTAAACAAGATCCAAATCCTCATTGATGAGAACACCAAGTAAGTTGAGCGGGATGCTACTTCCCCATTCCTTAAGTACATGGGGGGCAGCACAAGAGCCTAGGTTTGAGCCCGAAAAAGAACGGGGCATTTATGTAATAATATTTCTAATGAATTCAAAGAAGAAAAAAGAAAAAATTCATCATTGATGGCCATGTAAGAGCAACTCCCTTCTGGATATTGGCATTGGCCCACTAGGATCAATAGGACAAAATGCTTGAAGATTTTCATTATAATTCCAACAGTTGAAAAGATAAGGATTAAGTGGCCAATCAGGCAATCACCTTGTTTAAACCCCAACGGATCTTCCGGGTTTCTGATACCTTTGGTGGAGACTAAAAGCATCTTGAAGTAGCCGATGAACAATTAAATATTCTATGGTCAATTTTGATTTTTGTTTGGATCCTTTTAGAAGTGGATTGATTTAGGTTTACCCAAAAAAAAAATTCAATTATCAAAATATGTTTGAAGTGACGAATGTTATAGGTTGAACATGCATTTGCTGTCCAAAGTGTGTGCTCGAGCTACTGCACATATTGGGTATATCAATAATCAAATTCAACCCTTTTGTATAGCCGGCTTGAACCGAAAAGCCTTACATGTTCAAATTCAGCAAGACACTATTAGAGGACGTACAGTAGGTTCTATTTCATTTTGTAATAGAAATTGGCTCCTTTATATACATACTCACTAAATCATATAATAACTTAAGGCGAGTCTAGAAGTACTTTCTTCTTCATTTTTCACTCATTAATAAACTCGATGCAATGAAGCTAAAAGGAACGGATAGCCCCAAAATTAGGCTCTCAAACATTTATAAGGAACTAAGGATGGAACTGAATTTAGTCATTACTGATATATGATTTATGGAAAAGTTATTGGTCATGTCTCTAAGTTGTTATTTGGACAATTTCCAAGGTGCTCTAGTTGTAAAAGAACGGATCGGGCCATATGTTTGTGTTGGTTCGATAACAATGCCATTGTCGAACATGTGTTGGGTCAACTAGCGGAGGCTGGTGGCTACAGCAGCAAATAGAAGCGAGTGAAGGTGGAGGCTTATGACAACAGTGAATAAGATCTAGGGTTATTTGGGTACAAGGGAGGAGGTGAGATATTTTGTGTTACTGGGTTTGACATGTGAGATTTTTTTTATATATACTAAGTATTTTAACACACACACACACAAAAAGAGGAAAGAATATCTTAAAAAAACTGACAGTTATGTATAACCAAAAAAACCTAAATCTTTTTCTTTAGGTGGTATTTTATTATTGGACGGGATTAAATATTTGTCTATCGTATGTTCCTATTTTAGCATTAATAATTTGTCGTGTCTAACTTGGAAGGATGGCAATTGGATGGGAAGGGGTCAAATCAGGGGTGCTTCATCCCCGCCCCATCCCCTCTTCTTAGCAAGAAAAATGCCCCATGAGGCAAGTTAGGGATTGAGAGTATATGTTGTTTTCTCTAATGAGGCGTTTTCGATATTCAGGAAAAAGAGATGAAATAGAAAGGGAATGAATAATTAAGAGAGTACTAGAGGGTGGGAAATTAACTAGTTTGGCGATGGTAATGAAATATATAAAATAAATAAATTATGAATAGGGTATGAAAAAAATTAGATTTTATATATATATAATCTAAATATATATTAAATAAAAACACATTTAGGAAAAGATGGATAGGGCGAACAAAACCCATCTCCACCCCGTCACCTTTTCGTAGTGAGAAAACCCATGCAGGGCTAGATGAGTAAAACATTTTGCTATCCCTAACCTAGACCATTACTTTTTAAAAAAATAATAATAATTAAGTGAGAAAACCCATGTGGGACTAGATGAGTAAAAGCATTTTGCTATCCCTAACCTAGACCATTACTTTTAAAAACAAAATAATAATAATAATAATAATAACAACAACAACAACAAAAACAAAATGACGCACATGAGGTGAATGGGGAGCATAAAACTATTGGTCACATGCATGGTAAAAGAACTCTTTTTTTAAAATTTAGGGTTATATAAAAAATAATATTTTTAATAGTTTAGGGGTTAAAAATGATATTTTTAAAATTTAAGAAAAAAAAAGTGTAAAGATTTCAATAGTTTTTGGATAAACTAATATTTTTTTTAAATTTAGAAAAGTAAAACAAAACTTCAAACAAATTTTAAGGGTGAAAACAATATTTTTTTCCCCTTATTTATTAACACCATGCAAACCCAACTAACCATGTTCAAACCAAAAGCAAATTTTCTCAATTTAAAGTGGTTTCATTTAAATTGAGATTAAATATTATAAATTTAAAGGTGTATTTAGTGTTGTTTTATTTAAAATTTTAAAATGACATGATAATACATATACACTGTGTTGATCCTAAAAGTTATTGGCATTCTCTCCTCTCTTTTTTTTCTTTTCTTTTTTTCTCAAAGTAAACAGAAGTAGTGAATTATTTACAAAAATATTACCTCGCCCTCTAGGCATTGAAATTAATTATTTGCCCATGTTGGTGAAGACTTGGTGTCATATTTCAAATATGGAGCATGTACTCTTTCATCTTGTCATGTTCAAGACCCAACCATGCATTAATGCCTCCCCCATTTCTCTCACTTTTTCCATCAGAAAGAAGCAGCACAAACTCGTTATTCCCACTAACCACAGGTCCACCATGGCCAGGCTTCCCAAATCCAACCCAAAGTCAAGCTCACTAAAAGGCAATTGCGACCAAGCTGAAACATTGAAGTTCCCTTCGCAAGTTGCAGGGATGCCTCTGTAAACCTCCTAGGCTCCTACCATCTCTGACCTCAATAGCTTCCATCACCTTCTCAACACAGAAACAAAATGGCCTCTCTACCAAATCAGCCACTTTTGAAGTGGCATATGCTGTGATCATAGCATTCCCTGCAAACCCATTTGGCAGGGTTGGTAGATATTTTTGACCTTATGTCCATTGCAAAAAGAATTGTCGAGAGTTTATCTGAATTTGTGAAAATAGCCTTTGTTCTTGTGAGCTACAATATATTCAAAGCTTGAGCATTCATTATTCGTGGCTTTTCCTTTGAGTGTGGTAATCATTTAGGTGTAAATGAGAGAATTGTGAATGTATTCTTTTGAAAAAATCAATGGAGATGGGAACAACTGGCTAGGTGCAGTGAATGATGAGGCAAGAGACGAAATATCCTTTAGCTTTACATATTCCTTAATTCTTATGTGAGCATCTGATTTGAGGTGGGTTTTTTGCTTTTAAACATGTTCTGTCCTATATTGTATAACACTTAGCTTCTTATGCCTTCACCTCTGCATATAGAGGAAAGATTCTGAAACATTTCACTAGCTGACCTTCCATCAAGAATACCATGATTTGTTACAAAGCTTCCACATTCAAACCTTGCTATGACCTCAAAGTTGCCTAAGCATCTAAAAGGACTCGCTTATTTTAATAGAAAAATTATAATTTGACCTAGCTAAAATTAGGGTTGCGCATAGGTTGGATTCAAGGATTTTCAACCTACCCAACTTCCTCAAGTTGAAAAATCTTCAACCTAACTCATTCTAACTATTTGGTTAGGTTGAGACAATTTTTCTCGGCATAATAAAAAATTCATTGAATCCATTTAAACTTATTATTCAATAAATTATTATAATTTACACATGAACCTAAAACTCAAAGTATTAAATAAAACTAAGTCTCAAGATACCAAAATAAATCAAATCAACTAGTTTAAACAAAGTTTCAAAATTAAAAATATATCAAATTAACACAATTAAAACACATATTTTTAACCATCAATAACTTGGGTTGGGTTAGGTTGGGTTGGGTTGGGTCAAATTTCTCTGGTTGATTATTTTATGGCTAACCCAATTTATCAATCCACAAAAAACCACCATGAGGTATCAAATTCAGTTGAGTTGAGTGTTCGAATTGGTAGGTCGATCACACACCCCAACTACTACCTAATTGTTTGGAAAATAACTAAAATCTAAAGGAAAGCATTTCCCTGGATGGTGAAAAGTGATGTTCGGGCTAGGCTTTTGGATAGGCCAGGCAGATAAACTAAATGATGAAATGTTGGGTTTTGAAGAAAGAGTTTTCCAATATCCTTCAACCTAAGCCTAGAGGTGGCAGTGACAAACAAAGCTTCAACCTCCCAATCTTATGGTTGAACTTGAGCCTGCCAGCCATGAAAATATGAAATAGTAAAGAACTAAGAGCACATCAGTCACTGCTTCTGTCACTCTTTGAGAGATATTCAATATTGAAGAGTTCTTGTCTGGATGTACTTCAAAAAGGAAAACTGTTTCACCAGGAAAAGTTACTGACAGGTCAATGTTTGATAGAAAAATTGTTTCTGTTGGGTCTGAGTGGTTGTTATGGAGAAATTAGGAGGCGAAGCGTTGATACATGTGTTTAAATAATAGTTTTTAATTTTTTAAAAAATATGAGTGAGTGAAAAAGTATATAGAAATATGTGTAATATTGTTTAAAAACATAAAATATGTGTTTAAACACATATACCAACAGCCTTAATTACTGGCTCTTCGTTTATCTTGATTGGTTGCGAGTATAATGATGTCCTTGGAGAGAGGTCACGTAACCTTTTGAGATCAACAAGATGATTGGCTGTGTGTGATTGTTATATTTAAAGTTACAGTGGCGGAAGATCTAAAATGTAGGGTTTAGAGATTTGTGAAGATATGGGTGAGAAAAGCATGACTAGGGGGTTTCAAAGAGTGGGTCCTCACTCCTCACTGATTGGTTAAAGAATGCTATGTTTAATGTTGTAAACAACTGCACAATATATACTATTCATGGAACCTAAAATGAAGGCATGAGATTTTTGTTTCTTTTTATGCATTTGCAGCCACTAACGAACATGTTTATACTTCTCTTTCACACACTCACACACACAGTTGGTTTGAGATATTCATTTGATTTTATAAAAAAAAACAACAACAACAACAATATTATAATACACTTATTTTCATTCTCAATTTTACAATTTGCTGAACTATTTTATTGTGAATGATGAAGAAAAAACACTAGGTCTATGAAAAAAATGGTGAGCAGAAAATTGACCGCATTCAACGACTTCAACATAATATTAAACTGAGTGTGTACTTAAATATATTGTTGTACTTAAATATATTGTTTAAAAAATAAGTTCAATAGAAATACAATTATAAAGTAGAGTTTTATAACATAAACAAATAGCCTGAATAAGCTGCAAAGTGCAAACCAAACAGAGAGAGAGAGAGAGAGAGAGAGAGAGAGAGAGAGGCACCTGATTGATTCAAACGTCATTTTGTCAAGATATGTTTAGAGTTATAGGCTCATAGCTATATCCATAAATCAAAGTATAATAATGATACAAAGGCAAAAAAGGGGATCGTACAGAACTATGTGGCCCTCTTTTTTGTCATATTTTTTTGTTACTTTATAGTTTATATATTAATTGTTTGAGGCATAGGTATAGGCATAGCCATATTGCCAACGTTTATCATTATGATTATTATTATTATTATTTGAATTGATTCTCACACACTCTATAAGTGTACATATCACATAATCATCATTCATTATTTCACATTTTAAATGTAGCTATTATTACAAAATGTGAACATGTTGCCAGAAATTATAAATGTTTTGTGTACAGGAGAGCATGAAACATTTTCCCCTTTATTTTTATTATTATTATTATTATTATTATTATTATTAGTGTCTGGGTGATACTAAAAAAAAGGTACATAATCTAAGTTGTTCTATGTTGGAATATGGGCTCTTATCTTAGGCCCATCATATCTTAATTGGTTTGTCAGAAAGCCAAGGCCCAACGCAGCTGCCTACTACAAACCAGCCCAACGTTTTAAACAAACAAGCCCAACGTTATCTACGACCTATCGTATATAAGCAAATAAGTTAACAGCAAATAAGTTTAGACAAACACTACTCCATGCTTTTGGATTTAGTTCTTTTGTTGAAAGCTTTTTAAAGCATAAATAAATGTTATTTTTGTTTCACATAGATTATCAAACCATCTTTTTCTTTGGCTTTGCTTGGACAACCCAATTTCATCACATTACTCTTATTCTTATTATATTAACAAAAAGTTAGCATATTTGTTTAAGGTTACTTTTAATCTCGTCTCAATGGCAGTAAACGAGCCGAGCTTTATCGAGTAGTGCATGTTCAAGCTTGGCTCGCCAGAAAAAATCAAAAGCTCGAGCTTGCTCGAGCTTGTGATAAGCCTAAAAATAGTGTTTGAGCTTGAGTTCATGGAAAAGCCAAAAAACTTTAGCTTGGCCTAGCTTAGCTTGGTTTGATTAGTTAGTCAAGCCAAACTCAAGCTTAATATCAAGCTCAAACTTGAGCTCAGGTCAAGTTTTTGAGCTTGAGATCTAAAACAGTTACATTATTAAATGCTTAGATATCTAAAATTAAGAAAAAATAAAAAGAAAATAGTATACTCATTTTATCATACATCTAGTCTTGCTTATGATTAGCTATTATTCAAATTAATAATTTACATAATTAAATTCATTCATTCATCATTCCTTATCTACAGTTTCAACAATTGTTCAAAATATAATTTTAACATTCACGTTAGATGGTGAAAGACTAGAAAAATACCTGTTTCTAATTATTATGAATGAGAAAATACTAACATATTACATAACTTCACTTTAGATAATATATTGATAGTGAAGGATCATATATGGCCTACTTAATTATTTATTTATTTTTAAATGTAACTATAGTCTAAAGTGGTTCTTGATAGGTTTAAATGGAAGAAAAAAATTAAGGTAATATAGGTAGTGGTCTCATGTTGGTCATGTCATTATTAAGATATGTGTAATGAGTATATTTAGCTAACACATATAAACTTATAAATGAGTCTACGCTTGAATTGTTATTTATCAAGTCTAATAGCTCACGAGCCTGTTCGTGAACAAATTTTTTTGCTTGGACTCGACTTGTTTATTAAACGAGCCTAAAACTAAGACTCAAGCTTAGCTTATTTATAAACAAGCAAATATGAACAAACTTTTTATCGAGCCAAGCCCGAGTTGTTCATGATCGGCTTGATTCATTTACAGCCCTGATCTCATCTTCAAGTAAATAAGTTAATAGAAAATAAGTGTAGTCAAACACACTAGTAGCATTTGAATGTAGTTTTTTTTTTTTTTTTTTTTTTGGGTTGAAAGTTGCTCAAAATTACACATAAACAAAGAAATTAAAAAGTTAAAACAAAAACTTGTTTACGACGGGAGGTTTTGCAACTTCCAAGAGTGACAAGCAATACCTTTGTTTGGAGTTGTCTATCAAAACATCTTTTGTTTCGTTTCATTGATCAACCCAATTGCTTTATCTTAACAAAAGAGTGATACTAGAAATATTATAAATTTTACATCATAATAATCTTTATAAATTGATGTGTTATTAATAAATTAATCATATTTATTACCATATTAGTTTGTAAAGTTTATATAGTAAAATTTGTAATATATTTAGCATTTTTCTTAACAAAAATATCGTACCACCAAGAAAATTTTATGTAAATTGGCCCAAAAGAAAGAAGAAAAATACATAAAGGTTGTATCATAAATTCATAATAATTCATAGCATGAGAATTTCATGCTATTTCCTTTTTTTTCTTTTTTTTTTTAATAAGAAAAATTTCATGCTCTTTCCTTGTTAGGTGGACTTTGAAACATACGTTAATTAGTTTTATTTACTCATCTCTTTTCATTTTTAGGTTTGGTAAATAAGGATAATTTTCTTTCAATAAGGCACATATAAAAAAGACTAAAAAGAATCTGTCTAATATTGATATCAACAAGAGCCTAAACAAGAATAGAGTTGATAAACTGGAATTCCCAAGTCATACAAAAAGCAAAAGATATATTAATAAAAAGAAGCTTTTGGAATGTATTTAAGAGACTATGATTGTATCATTCATTTACATATATCTCTCTACTCATCTCTTTCATTTACTTTTTTATATATATCCCAATTAATTTATACTTAGGCTTCAAGATTTTGACAAAAGAAAAAATATATGGGGAGAGAATATAAAAGTAGCTTGTCTGCGTTCTCACTTCTCTTACAACCCGTGAAAAAATGTCAATATGTTGTCCCCGCTCAATCTTCCACGTTGTGAAATAATATAAAAAAAACGAATAAGAAAGAAGTAAAACAAAAAATAGAAGTAAAAGAAAGTAGACAAGAAGGTCAAAATTCTAAAGCTCCTACGTTGTTCAATTGGGTCAACTGTTTGAACTGAGAATCAGTGGGCGACTCCTTAATTTGTACAATTTACACTTTCTGGAACGTTCAAATGAAAGTTCGAAGAGAGAGTTTCCCATACGTTTATCTTTATGTATACATAGGAATAAGATAAAATCCTTAGCTTGACAATGACAAGAGTAATTTTTGTCAAAATATTTTCTTTCCAGACCAATTTACTGTTTGCAACTAATGCCCAAGAAAATGAACAAAGAAAGTAAAGTAAAGGAGGAAAAAATGCACTATAAACAAATAAAATGACTAAATCAAAAGTCTTATAACTCAACTGACTCCTTATGATATTTTTAATGGAGATATCAAGAGTTTTAATTTTGTTTTTAATAATAAAAATTTAAAGATTATTTATGGGTCTTTCACAAGTAAGGCATGAAATACCATTACAAGGAAAGGGTAACAAATAGATGAGTCATGAGTGGATGCATTTCTTAAGGAAAGAGGCAATTCGAGCACACTTTGAATTGTTTTTTAACTCCTCTTCATGGATGTTATTTGTTATTTAAATTTAGACCCTTTTATTTATTTATTTACTTATTTTTAAATTGATAGCCAGAGAGAGAGATTTAAACTCAAGATGTTTTAATTTGAAACGTCAAAATATATCAATTGAAATATAAGACAATTAAATGTTAGTTATTATTTAAAGTCGTACTATTTTTAACTCTTCTTATGGATATTATTTATTATTTCAATTCAAACTATGACGAATGGTATGTTAACACCGGTTGTCTCGGTACTTTTTATGACTTAATTTTAACAAAGGCTTTCTTTGACGAACTAAAAAAGATTTAAAAATGAAAAAGAGAGAAAAGAAAGAGGAAGTAACCTTTGTCCAAGACCCTATCAGACAAGGTGGTTTTTTTTTCCAATTGATGCATGCTTTGTCACACGCTTTAGTGATGTTGATAACTATTTTTCTTTCCCATAAAAATCTAACGCATAGTCAGTCTTTGCATTATTTCTAAAACAAACACCAATTCATGGAAAGCATACTCCCAATTCTCTTTTTTGTTTATAGAAACAAAATTATTGTCTGATACATTGGTAGTGGTGATGATATATATAGATAGAAAGCATAAAAGGTAAATGGGAGTATGACTGAATCTTCAAAAACTTGTTTACACTCAAGTTTTTGCGACTGTGATTCGAAGTTCTAGACCAATATATAATGGCTAATAAACACCTTTCTTGTTTCACCTCCCATTTTGGAGTTATGGGCTCCTTATTAGGAGCTTGTGCGTCGCAATTTTCATGACTCCATCTCATAAAGTCACGCTCTAACTCTACCAAAAAACATACAAAAGCCATGTTTTTGACTTAATAATAAATTTTTATGATAGCAATAGCTTAATGTTATATACATATTTGTGTATATTGGGTTATTAACATTACTTTCTAAAGAGGATTTCTTTGTTTTTAGCGCACGCAGGGGGGGAGAGAGAGAGGATTTCTCTGAGCTCATGGCCCTCAATTTAATACAAAATAAATTTAATTTTTGTGTTTTGTCAAACCGTGCGCTAAGTCACTGCATCTCAAAATCAATTAGTAATGAAAAAAACATACTTAAATTTTTTATGGCAATTGACATCACGCTCACAGACCTGTTTTTAGAATTATTAGAGTTTTATTTATATTTTATTTCATTAATAATAAATAAAATCTCAAGTAAAGGAGCCTGAAAAGAAGATTCCTAGGCTAATACCCTTTTTTTTTTTTTTTTCAGTTTTATTTCATTAATACGCTACTACCCCGGGCAGGGGTTGATTCAAATCTTCCTAGGCTAATACCTTTTTTTTTTTTAAAGAAGATTCCTAGGCTAATACTTGACAGAGCTGTAGCCTCTAGGTGACATTTAACTACGAAATCCACAAACATTCTTACATCATTCTAAACTTTATAGACACATGAAAAAACAGAAAGCTGTCTTCAAAATTTTCCAAAAGTAATAAGAGCTAAGAACTTTAAACTAATGGTTCCTATAATCTATTAATTGCTTAATGTTTTCGGTACCCTAAACTGCATTTGAATTTCAAAGATAGCAAAGCAACATCAAATTTCCCCTTAAACATTTTCTTCTTCTTCTTTTTGTTTTCTTCCCTTCTCCTGCATTCATTTCAACGTTCAAATTGTTTGGCCAAAAAATTCAAAGGAACAGTTTTGTTGGCTGATAAATACTAGTGTCTAACTAAACCAAAATAAAATTAATTGCCTTAATATTATTCTTAACATATGTTTTGCTAGTTTGGTTGGATGAGATCTGCACTCTCTATTTTTATAATCTCAACGAGAATAGATAGAAAGAGATATCCGTTTGTTACTCCTTTATCCTCATGCATAATTATGATGCGTGATGCATCTACATATTCAAGTCAAGATTTATAATAAAATAAAAATTTTTTTTTTTTTTATAAAAAGTCGTCACTAGATTAATATATTAATTTTTGTGTTTATTGTATTTTTTATGTTCATGATAATAGCTTGACTCAGCCAATAAGAAAACAAAAAATGAGACAGAGAGTTGGCTGCACCACCTTCACCTGTAGGATGCCCGATGCTTAAGTTTGTTTTCGTTTTTGTTTTTGTTCTTGCTTTAGCTTGAATTTAGAGCGGTTTAAGAAAATGAAATTGGATTTCCAATTCTTTCTAGGATATAATAAATTTAAGTAAACGGTCAAATCATACAAAAACCTTTCTTTTGTCAATATTCAGAACTTCTACTTTGATAATCTGATTAAGTACTAATTATCCTAAAAATTTAAACTATTAAAAATTAATTAGGAGATTTAATCATTTAATCTAAACATATACAATTATCACGTTCATATAAAAAGAAATGATTATAAGTTGTACCCAAACCATCAGTTGCAATTTGACCCTTTCTTAATTAATATGATATAAGAATTTCAAATCATGGCCGGTGGTTTAGATGTCATGTGACTAAATTTTTTGCAATAAACTTATGGAACTCATTCAATTGCTTAACTAATTGCTTAACTATCCTTAAAAATCAAAAAGAAAAAAAAAATATAAAATATGAGAAATTATATAATATGAAATACTAAGTCCACAACATTTTTACAGTAACTTTGTTACTAATTGTTACTGGTGGGGTAAGGAATTAATTTCAACAGTATATATAATTAAAATTAGTAACAACTTACCACATAAAATTTGTTATAAAAATATTGTGTACATGTATACGTCACACTTCTTATAAGTCTTTACTCTGTACCCCCAGCAACAACAATACCTTTTTTTATTAATTACACAATTTTACTACTATTAGTATTTCTTTTCTTTTGATGAAAACTACTAGTAGTATTTATGAGTTTGTAATAAACCAACCCAACATGAAAGTCCTACCTAACCTAACTTTTATTTTCTGGCTTAAAAAAACCAAATGCACCCGAGTTTGCTGAGTGACTCGGTTGGAACCCTCACGTGTATTTAAAGCTGAGATTTCCTTACAAGGAATATGAGCTAGGGCAAACAACAATATAAGTTAAAAAAAAAATTCCAAATGATTATTTCCCCTATAAATCATTCATTAAAAAGTATACATAAAATAAAAAATAATACTACAAGCACAATTATTTTATAATATTTTTACAAAATTTTAATGTGATCAATCAATCTCTTATTAATTTTCATCTAAACTCGTTATTAATATTATTTTTTTATTTATCAAATATCATTCATCATGCTAACAATTTGTAAAAAAATTTATAAAATAATTGGTACCTCTTTATTATTCTAAAATAAATTTTCATCCCAATATAATATCTTATTTATAACGACTTACTAAAAAAGAAAAGTCTTAAAGGGGTAGTTTGGTAATTTTAAAAAATAAAATCCAATTCAAAGCAAGATCGTTATCGTGACGCGCTATGGAGCGTGGGAAATTCTCCGTAAACAACTTCCCTGCGCCTATATTAGCTATGTAGTAGCAACTAGCAAACAATACGATGTGACACTCACACCAAACAAAACGTCCTAGCATTTGTTCATTCCTAGACAATAAATGTACTTCGTACTTACACAAAATTTTTAACAATTATCACACAATTAATGATATTTTGATGCATCGGGATTGCTAAGTAATAAAACCGGTATCTCGGAAACTTATGACTTATTTGAAAATTTAGAAAAAGAAGAGGGTAGAGGGGAAGAGAGTAGATAAGAATAGTTATCTTTCATCTTATTTGGATATTTTTAAAATTAGTAAGGGTAAAATAAGTAATTAGTCATTCATCTTATTTGGATGTTTTAAAAATTAGGAGGAAGAGGAGAAGAAATGATTTAAATAGACTAATTTATCCCTATTTGAAAATGAACTTGTAACATTGGTCTATAATTAATTTGTTAAATTAAATAATTATTTAATCAACATTCTCATTCTATCAAATACCACTAATAACAGTATAAAAACCACTGCGCACCAAGTAGTCACTTCACAAAAATAAGTACTTGAGGAATGTGGGGGGGTAAGGGCCGGAATTCAAGTCTCTAGGGGGAAGCTTCACATACAAGTCAGACACGCAGTGTGTAAGAGAAGAGAAGAAGAACTACTGCAACGTGTGACTGTGATAAACCCACAGACATAGAAAGATATTCCCACTTCTCTTTGTTTGCTCATTTGTTGTTTGACAAAATGATTGACGAAGTTTACCCTTCTTCCAAGCCCATCACCACCAACAACAACAACACCACAGCCCCAATTCCCACAACCACCACATCGACCACCACCACCAAACACCAATAGCAGTAGCCCCACTACCCTAATCACCCACAACCCTAATACGGCAATCACCACCACCGCCACTGCAGAATCAACTGTTGTTGTTGCTGCTTTTGGTCACTTCTTGTTTTGCTCACATTAGCTCTACTCTTAGCCATAGCTGGCTCTGCTCTCTACGTCCTCTACCACCCACAAAAGCCGCACTTCTCCATCACCTCTCTCTGCATTGCCAAGCTCAACCTCAGCACCGCCACGTCGAACACTTCCCCCTCAACCTCCCACCTGAGCTCGTTATTCAACCTCACGCTTACTTCCAAAAACCCCAGCTCCCCACATTGTATTTTTCTATGACTCGTTCACTCTCACAGCCTTTTCCACCAACTCTGTACAACTCGCTAATGGGTCTATCCCAGATTTTGTGAGCAACAAGAACAATGAGACGAGCTTTAAAGTTGTTCTGACTGAGTCAAAGGGCACCACCAATGAAAAAAAAGTACAATAAAAAAGGGAGGTTGTTAAGGTTCAGTGTCAGTGAAATAGTGAGATTCAATTTTCTTTTCATTCACCTTACATTTTCTTAGGAAACAAACAAAGATTATCTATATAATTGGCTTGTAATTTTGTTAATTTAGAAAGGGTAAATTGAGGAATTCATTTGGTCAATAATTTATCTACTCTACTCTCCCTCCAAATCTCTCCAACTTTGGAGAATTAAAAATGAGAGGTTAGAAGTAGTTGAATCCCCTCCAAATCTCTTCCCCTCCTTCCTTAAAAAACTTCCAAATAAGGTAATTAAATTACTCTCCCTCCCTCTACTCAACTCCCCCTCTTTTTTTAAACATCCAAACAGACCATTATGAAACTAATGTTCTTTGTTCCAATCAAACTAATTCGTAGAGAAAACAAAACAAAAACAAAAATGCAAACTTTTTCCTACCCTATTCTTAGAATATTAACATTGGGAAAAAAAAAAAAGTTTACAACTTACTTAATGTCTTTTTGGTATCATATATTAAAATGTAGCTTTTTTTAATAGTTTTATGTTAAATTTGAGAAAATCTTAATTTTTTTTTATAAAAAATAGTTTTGTTTAATTAAAAAATTAAGACAAAAAGTAAAAAAAAAAAGCTCTTTTCTCAAACATTTTCTTAATTATTGCAATATTATTTTTACATTAACTTATTATCGATATCACTTTTATTAAAACAACTTAGGGGCACATTTTTTTTTAAGCTATTAAATTATGATCAAAGTAACTTTACTTTCACATAAATCTACCAAATATAGTTGCCATGTTTTTATGCACTTATGTTTTTATCATGCATATAACAATTATCAGGAAAAAATTTATGTCATTTAATGCTTCAATAGTTTTAGTTAGGCAAAAGTATTAGAGAAATATTATGTTCACAAAATTTTCGTAACAAATTTTAAGTAATGGGTTGTTACTAGTAGGTCAAAAAGTAATTTAAGTGATGCGTTTAAATTAGAACCAGTAACATCTTACCACTTTGAATTTGTTTTAAACATGCTGTAGAAATGTTGTAGACACGCTCATCTTATTAAAATGACATGTTGCGACTAAATATAAAATATAATAAAAAATCTTGTTAACGAATTAATAGGCTATTTTAGAAAATATTTAATACTGTTATTCTTTTCCTTTTTCATAAAAAAAATTTTAAAGTTATTTCTTATATCAGTTCATCCTTTAACTTTTCCTATGATAAAAGTGAGGTGCACGTAAAAATGATGACGGCAATGTCGCTTTTCCCAAACGAGAAGAACAAATTCTTCAATTATTGTAACTACGAAATTATTTTATTTTGTTAAAAAATATATATATATATAATATTAAACTTGCATGGTCTTTTTGGTTAGTAAAATTGAAATTGAGTGTTAAAAATTCATGACGTGGCGCAATGCTATTGGAAAATGAGAAGAAGTACTCAGTGTACCGGTTCCGAGTCGATTTGATCGCAGTGGAATCTGACAGGTGCCACGCGTCGTCTAATGATGCTAACCAAACCACGCTCCTACACCCGCGCGTGGACAGAATATCACTTTCGTACACAGAGGGAGCCCACACCCCCTCTCTCTCTCTCTCTCTCTCTCTCTCTCTCTTTCTCTCTCTCTCTCTCTAAAAACCAAAACTCGTATATTATTCTCTCTCTCTCTCTCTCTCTCATTCTCGTTCGCTCTCTCTCGCTCTGAGTTTTTATTTTTCTCTCTCTGAGAGAGACTTCTCGTATTTTTTTTGGCTTTCTCTTTAGGCTTTTTAAGAGCTTAGTCTACTCTCAGATTCAGCTTTCGTGCTCATGAAAGCTTATTAAGCTCTCTCTCTCTCTCTTCTTAGCCTAAAGCCCAGGTACAACTCTTTCTCTCTCTCTCTCTATTCTATGTTTGTATTGTGTGTGTATGTGCGTATGTGTATTTTTGTTATTGTATGTTTTACTGTTTTACTTTCTTTCTCTAAAAAAAATAAAGTGTGCGTATGTGACTATAGTCACGTTTTGTTTTTATTTTCTATTTTTTTAATCTATGAGTTGCCAATCGAAGCAAAACCATGAACACCCATTTTCTCAGGTTTGCTTCTTCACGTGCGTTTCTGCTTCTTTGCTCTATGTTAACCCATGTAGCTATAGTAGAAATAAGTAATAAAAATAAATAATAAAGACAATTTCTTGTTGTTTTTCTTTGTGCGTGTTTTGCTGCTTCGCTTGTTGTACGGATTTAATGTAGTTGAACTAAGTTGTGAGTTTGTAACTGTTTCTTGTTGTGTAAATAAGTCTGATTTTTTTTTTTTTGGGAGGATCATATTGGAATTCTATTTGTGTTGTCTTGGTGCTTCTTGTACTTTTTTCCTTTTGGGGTCTGTTTCTTTTCTTGCTGGTTTTGGAAGCTGTCAGTGTTACTGTTTTTTTGGTTAACATTGTGCTGGGTTTAATAATTGAGATAAATGTGGTTACTGGGTTCTGATATTTTTGTGTAAAGTTTTATCTTTTGGATGTGGGGTTGCTTCAATTTTTGTTTTTGGTTGGAAAATGGATCTGGGGTTCATTATTTTGTTTTGGGTTTGCAGCAATACAATCTGTTCGTTACTTGTCGGTGATATTTGAAGTAACTTGTCGGTGATATTTGAAGTTACTTGTAATTTGTTATTGTTTAGTTGGGGATGTATTTTCTGGTATGGAAGTTGGTATAGTGTCTTTTGTTTTGTGGTGGAAGTAAAATTGTAATTTTGTATGTTTTTTCATGAGTTATTTGAATTTGTATGTCGCAGTTGAATTTCTAGAAATCTATTGATTGATTTTGAATTTATTTTCTATTGATTAAGATACTTTGCATCTTATTGTTTGTTCTGAACAGAAACTAACAATTTTGGTGATTATATAAGATGGAATAACAATATTAATATCTCAAACCAGGGTAGTCAAACCATTTTATTTATTTTGTTTTTTTACTAGATTGTGGTTTCATCACATTGTGGAGAACTGCTAATTATATTTGAGAGTAAAGGTTCAGAGACAAGCGTGGATCTTTAAATGTACCAGATAAGCTATGGCATTGTATTTTATTTCCTTTGAAGACTCATTTAAAGGTGCCAGCATTTTCATAGATTTAAGAAGACAATTTTTGCAATAAAAAATAAAAAATAAAAAAAGGATAGATATTTGTTATCTTACATAGTTTGCTTTATCTCTATTGTTTGCAACTGATTTTGTATGGAAACATCATGAGGCCAAAAATGTGAGACCACCAGATGTGTGTATATTTTCTCTTGGGAAAAAGGTCTATGTAATTCTTGATTTCCTTGTGTAATTTCTAGTCTGTGTTGGTGGGGGAAGGAAGTTACATTCTTGCCTCATATTTTGTCTCTGTAAGCCAAATAACCATATTGGTTTATTTAATTCTTTAGCAGATGGATTCAGTTCAAGTCATTGACCATGGGGATTGCGTTGAGGATGCATTTGATGAGCAATCGCTTTCTCCAGAAAGCTCTGATGCATACGATGTCTTTGGAGAACCACAGGAATTTCCTCGAATGGGTGATGAATATCAGGTTGAAATTCCACCACTGATTTCGGGATCTGAGTATCTCTGGCTTACAGAGAACCCAGCTGATAGACCCCATGATTTTCTAGTGGGATTGGCTGTACCTGTGATGTGGATCAGTGATGAAGTTGAGTATATTAAAAATGAATCAAAGGAAGCATTTGGTGGTTCAACTGAAGTATTCAACAAAGATGAGTCTCAAGGAACTGAATGCATCAGAGAGACCCACATTTTTTTGGAAGGTGACACTGACAAGTTAGAACCTAAAGCGGAGCCTACAAACAGTACATTAGACAATGGGATTAACTTGATAGAATCAACGAATGTGGCTAAGCAAGATGAAATGAGGATAGAATTTCATGATATGGGTAGAGGCAAAGACTACTGTCCAGTTCCTGGATCCTTGGGTGACTTGTGGAGTGATACAGAAGAGGCCAGTTTCATCCTTGGTTTATATATTTTTGGGAAGAACCTTGCTCTGGTGAAGAGATTTATTGGGAGTAAAAAGATGGGAGATATACTGTCATTCTATTATGGGAAATTTTATAGGTCTGATAGATACCATAGATGGGCAGAATGCCGGAAACTAAGAAGCAGAAGATGTATATATGGACAACGAATTTTTACAGGATTAAGGCAGCAGGAATTTTTATCTCGATTGCTTTCCCATGTGTCAGAGCAATGCCAAAATATTTTAATGGAGGTATTTTTGAAGTTCTTGTGGACGTTATTAAAATTTTTAAAATGCTAAGATTTTCCAAACTACATGCCAAAATGCATAACAAGGCGAAAATGCTGAATTCGATTTAGTAGTGTTTTTCAAATTGCATGGGCACTAGTTGTCAGAATCTTATCACGGTTGCATTTTTTTTAAGCTTAAGATTGTAAAGCAACAAACAATAATAATTAATGTCTATTTGGGTGGTTACAATTCTAAACCCCCATATTGACACCTTTATTTTCGTTTTTTTTTTTTTTAAATATCTGGTTAGGTTCATTTTGTACATACCTCTGCAGTTTCTTGCAGTTTTGAGAATTGTCACCATTATGTCATAAAGTACACTAAAGAAATGTCACACTGTTTGTTTTATGGTAAATGTGATTGTATGAGAGTGTGAATCTATCAACTTGCATTTTTTCCAATCACCTGTTTATAAACATGATTTTTGTTAATCAAATTGTGTCAATCTTATGCACAGAACTGGCTCTCTGGTAAAAATTTCTTAGGTGTTTTGAAGGATCACAATGTATGAATGTTTCACTAACTGGTTTTACAGATTAAAATTTGTAATGTTCACTTTGCTCAAACTTCAAGTTTATTCCAAATCCTCTCTCAAGAATTCTTGCAGAATGGCATGTCTTGATGAAGGCCATTTTAAATGCAGTTCATACTATACCTGTCATTTGCTCTAAAGAATTTCGTCCTTTTCTCCATTTATCTATCACCATAGCATTTTGTCATTTTTATAATAAACTTCAATCTATAACCACCCTGCAAAATTTTTATATATACATGTATACATAAACTTCAACCTGTTGGCAGGTTTCAAAGGCATTTGGAGAGGGAAGGATCTTACTAGAAGAATATGTATTCACTTTAAAGGCTTCAGTTGGGTTGAATGCTCTTGTCGAAGCAGTGGGAATCGGTAAAGGGAAGCAGGATCTCACAGGCATTGTGGAGCCTTTGAAGTCCACTCAAGTTTTTCCTGTCCACCCAGAAATACCAATTGGCAAGGCATGCTCCACACTTACAACTTTGGAAATTGCCAACTTTCTTACAGGAGGCTTCCGGCTAAGCAAAACTCGATCAAATGACCTCTTCTGGGAAGCAGTTTGGCCCCGTTTGCTTGCAAGAGGATGGCACTCTGAGCAGCCTAATAGTAATGGTTGTGCCACTGGTTCCAAGCATTCTTTGGTCTTTCTTATCCCTGGTATTAAGAAGTTTTCAAGAAGGAAACTAGTGAAGGGTAACGACTACTTTGATTCTGTTAGTGATGTCCTGAGTAAAGTTGCCTCGGACCCAGGGCTTCTTGAGCTTGAAATTGGAGTAGATAATGACTATAGAAGCAAAGAAGGAAATGGCCCGACAGATGAAACAAAACTGGACAAAGAAGACTTCCCTGATCAGCAACGCCACTGTTATCTCAAGCCACGAACTCCTAATCGCAGCACAGATGCCATGACGTTTACTGTTGTGGATACAAGTTTGGCTAATGGGAAAGCAACCAAGGTGAGAGAACTGAGAAGCTTGCCATCTGGAGTTATGAACACTTTTGCCTCTGGAAGTGATTCTGAAGAAGATGATGAGGATGATTCAGAGGAGTTAATGGATAAATCTGACTCTTCTGACACCTTGTACTCTGATAGAGATAAGCCCAGACCCATGAATAACAATTTTGACCTGGGAACCTCTTTTAATGGGACAGGTTTAGAAAATAATGCTTCCAATGAGGTGTTTCAGGTCAATGGCCATGATCATACTAATTTACCTGTGAGTATCTCCTGTGACCAGAAGACCATTATGTGCAGTGACACACAGCCAAAGAAAGGTAAAAAGTGCCAATTGAGCCAGGGAATGGGACCAGACAACAAAGATCATTTACCTCCTATTGCAAAACGACACCGGAAATTAAATGCTTGTGGTCGCTCAGGGACAAACCTCAGCAAACTCAACAACTTGGGGGGTGATACATTAAACCCAGAGAAGGCCAGTGGTTTTGCAAAAAACCCTGATTTTAGTGAGAGAGTTGTTTCTAAAATGGATATGTCTAAGGAGAAGAAATTATCAGCCAGCTTGTCTAAAGGCAGCATAAGCATCAGTAGCGAAGGCATCCTAGGCGGTACCTGTCTTGCTGCTGAAGATCATCAAGAAGGACCTCAACCCAGGACGTTGATTGACTTGAACTTACCTATTCCTCCAGATGCTGAAGCTGATGAGCCTTTCATGATAGAAACAAAAGAGAGAAAACATGACCAAATCAGCAATGAGCCAGATAATCCCAATGAGGTGAAACCCTTAGAATATGTGGCCAATTCTGAGCAGCAGCCTAACATAAATAACCGGAGACAGAGCACTAGGAGCCGACCACTGACCACTAAAGCACTGGAAGCTCTTGCTTTTGGATATCTAGACACAAAGCAGAAGCGAAAGAGCAGAGATGGCTCATCACGAGAAACTTCAATGTTAAGACCTTCTCGACGTGCTCGTGGTAAAGTGAGAGCCACCGAGAATTTTGGTAATAGTATGGTGGATTTCAAAGTTGAGGAAAGGGCAAATGGGATGTGTCAAAATAATAGTGACATATTGACCAAGCTTCAAGTTTGAATCAAAGGGTGAAGATTCACAATGTCTTGGGTTTCTGAATTGTTTAGCTGCTGATGTCATGAAGGACAACATGAGAATGGGACTTACTAGCTCTGAAGAATGCTCACCTCTTTCACATGCAACCATGTCCCTTCATTTCCTTCACTTATCTAACTGGTTCAGCATTTGCAGCTTCAGTTACCTATTTCACAAATGAAATATGTTGCAAATTGACTTTCCTAGACGCGGTTTGCATTAGACAAGTCTGCTCTGATCAGAGGTACTGAGAATCAGGAAGACAAAACCATAGTAGAAGATACTTGTCAATTCAACATGTGATAGAATAGGGCTCCATTTCTTTACTTCAATTTGCAGTGGTTATGCTTAGTTATTAGTTGCTGCACTAGTCTCCATTCTCAACCTAAATTACATGTCACCGTTTCACTGCTCAATTTCTGAGCAAGCTTCTGCATCTATGCAATACGGTAGTCCATAGTGGTCCAAGCTGATAAAACGAGTACAGGTGTTTTGTATCAACATTTGATACGCCCAAATGAGTTATAATTTCTGATTTTCTGTATTGTCCGAACCTTATGCAAATCCTTTGCGTGTGCACCCTTACAGTTATTGGGTTTTTTTTTTTTTTAAGAGATCATTACAATATGTTGCTAACCGCGCAGCTAAAATTCTTCCTCCGCTAAACTCTCAAGCACTTTGTGCATGGATAAGTATCAATCTAATTACAAAACCCTTGACAGTTAAACTTATTTGCCAAATCATCTTGTTACATTTTTAACATAGTTATCAAAATTGTACCAAGCATTGAACCATCGAGGAAGTGGTATGATGGTTCATCTGTTGGATTAATAAGAGCAAAAATGAAAAGCAAATGTGGTTTTTTGATCGAAATAACTTGACATTAAAAAAATTGGCCAATTCTAACGCGATTTGGTATTTTTTTAGTGAAAAAATTAATAGATAGGTTTTTTAACAACTTATTCAGTTTATTTTCAAATTCTATTATTTAATCTTAACTTACATATCCTTATTTTCACTAACATGTACCTTTTTATCTTTTGAGAGAGAAAACTGCTGACAATTAATTATCATAAAAAACACCATTTTGTTTTAAAGCTATGTATAAAATGTAAACTTGAAGGTCCCCAAATGGTAACAATTTGAAAGTTTAAGAGCTTAAGGGACCAAATAACAGCAATTCAAAAGTTTAGAGGGTCAATTGCAAGTTTTGAAACTTAAGTGATTAAATCTAAAGTCTTATAATTCAATAGCATTGTTTAGTGTTGCATAGTGAACTTATATATATATATATATTGTTGTTATTCTTAAGACATAGTTTTCTCTTCCCATTCACAAAACATCTACTTCTCATCTTATTAGGAATAATAAAAATAATTTTAACTCGTCTTATTCTTGATTTGTCTTTCTTTTGCCTTTTACAAATTTGGCTTATTTTAAAGAGCGAATGAAACAAGACAAAGTTCTCTTCTCGTAACCCAATTGATACCTACTTCTCGTCCCATGGTCTTAAGTCGTGGGTTCGGGTTTGGGTTAGACTCATTAGCCCTTCCTCTCACTCAATCCCAAAAAAAAAAAATAATAATTAAAAAAAACTGGATAGTAGTTTTTTTTTTTTTTAAAAATGTTACATTAGTAAGAAGCTAACATGACCGAGATAAAATCCCCTGCGTGGAAGTGAGCAGTCCATAAGACCAACCGAGTAAGAAGGAAAACATAGACGTGGCCCACTATAAAACGAGCCACGTGTCACTCCTTCCAGCTTAATAGAGAGTTATAGAGGACACACAACTACATAACTCTCAGCTGCAGTCCTCCATAGCCTTCTTCTTCTTCTCTCGAAATCTCAAATCCTACGGTGTTTTTCATTTGATAATCAAAGAATTCCTCATACAAAAAGCTCTGTATGTTAAAGCATAGCTGAGAACCATTTTTTTTTTTGGTGAGAAAGAAAAAATGGGTCAGGCATTTCGTCGAGCATCTGGCAGAATCAAAGCATCTTCTCCGAATATCGACCCAATGCCGTCGTCAAAGCCAAAAACCGTCGCCGATCGCCAGCCACCGGTAGTGGGTCCCACTGACGTGTCGAAGATCTCGAGGGCCGTCGATATTGATGCTGGTCAGTGAGCTTCGAAAACTAGAGCTTTTATTCTCGTTTTTCATGAATTCGGATTTTTTTTTTAGGTCTGAGTTTGTGAGATATGTGGTGGAATTTCAAGAGAAAGAAGTAGTATTTTTTGTTCATTACTTTTCCTTTTGATAGAATAGCAGTGTTCTAAGTGATTAAATTTATCATTTTTTTTGTTATGTGCTTAAGCTTTTGGACAGTTACCGATTAATCATAGTTTATTTTCTTATCAACCAAATGAAGCTTTAGCAATGTAATTATCATTTGGTTATATAAATTTATGCATTTTTTCCAATGGGGTGTGTTATTTTTGTGCTATAATTGATTTTAGGGACTCTACTTAGCCAAGCATTGGGAACATTTTCTATAAAAAAGAGTCCAATGGACTCGCCTCCAGCTAGTAAAACCTACGAACAACTAACCCCACTTGCTAGAACTAGTTGCCCGGGCAATTCAGGAACATTCACCCCTAACGGGGTAAGCAGTTTCACGGATGTGTATCTATGTATTTATAATTTTATGTTATACATGTATATAAGTAGGCAGGTGCCGCATTTATTAATGGACCATTTTAGGAAAGTTTTGATTAGCTGACAAAATATCAATTACTTTTTTCTTTTCCCATAAAAAAGTTTCTGAAAATATCTCCTAAACCAATGCTCTAAAAGAATCCGTCAACTTTTCCTATAATTATATAGGAACAACAATAAAAAAATAAAATATTGTTTGTAAGTTAAATACATACCCTGTTTCCTTTGGGACTTGAACCCACAGCCTTGGCCTTCATCCCATTATTAAGGAGAATGAAGTGCCATTTGAGGCAGGACGCTCCCGCACTCACACACACACATGTCTAGTAATCGGGGATGAAGAATGATTACATTTAACATTTGTGCACACACATTCTGTTTCAATTTTAAGTAGCTTCTTAAAGAATCAATAGTTACTGTTGTATTGCTTCATTGTTTTGGAGATGTGAATCTTTATGCGTCATGTTAAATCTCGTTAGAAATTTACAATAAAATATCCAGATAAGTGCTTTGAAATTGATCTGTTATTGCAGTCATTCCCTCTCCACAACCCCCCCCACCCCCTCCCAATCCCAATCCCATATGCGCTTGTGTGATTATGTATATGCGTGCATGTGTCTTGACTTATAGTCAGGGGTGGAGGGAGGGGGAGTCAAGGAGCTGCCCCCCCTGACCTTCTCAAAATTCTCTATGTATTAGTAGTAAACTATTAATAAACATAGCAAAAGGATATTTGCCCCTCCTATCTCAAACAACTTTTTAGTTTTTACTAGATATGTATAGCTAACTTGTCAACAAGAAGACAATTTTACATTCACAAATCACTGAAGCAGCACTTTTACTAAATAATTGGTCCCACCTACCAGTACATTGGTTTTGCACACGATTATCAAAAAAAAAAAAAAAAACATTGGTTTTGCACACAACTTTGCTGAATAGGACTGGGAAAAAAAAATATAGTGATACCAAACTGTAGCACCTCACCAGTCCGCCTCTTATTTACAATTTTTTTCTCTTGTTATCAACCACTTTCAGTCTCACCCTGAGTTTTTGCTGATCTACAATAAAAACCTGAGTTTTTGCTATAAACTCAAATGTCTACCTAACATTTTAAATGCCTTCATGGCATTGAGGAACATACACAACTTTATAGTAATATGTTCAAGTCAAATTCTAAACAAGCTCGTATTGAAGTAGATTTTGCAATTGAGTAAATTTAATTAGAAACGAAAAAAAATGAATTAAAGTAAAATTTTATATTAGATTATGTATGACAATGACTTTGGCATATAGTAGTTTATATATTTTGTTATTAGTATCAATTAGTATTTCTTAGATTAATTTTATCTTTAATCTTGTCTTTTAATCTTGCCCCTCTTGACTTGAAATCCTGGCTCCGCCACTGCTTATAGTATATGATTATTAGGATTGTGCACTGAATTCATTTTATGCAGATTGATGGTTTCATTTTTGCTTTCTTTTAGATGGTAACCCAAAAATCAATCCTGACAATGTCCTTGAAGAACGAGATCCAAAATATGATGCCATGCTTAGTCAAATGACTGGTAGAATTAGATCAAAGCCCGGAGGGAAACTTGAGATGGGTGAGGTGAGTTAATTCAAGGTGCTTGTCTTTGTGAAACTTCTTTTTTTAAGAACTATATGAAGACTTATATTTGTCCAAAACTATTGTCTGATTTTGCTTTCAAATATAGAATTTACTAGTCTGAAAAAATCCGAACCCCACAACACCCCCCCCCCCCCCCCAAAAAAAAAAAGGATTCATGTAATGAATTAGGTGGTGCAATTTGATTCTGCTTAATTGCATTGAATATTGAGAAAAAAGTTTGTGCACTTTGAGGATATTGTATAGATATCGATGCTTGACTATTTTCTTAATGCACATTGTCTTTGATAAAAGTCTTTTTAAGTTCAGGCACACAGAAAATTGCTTACCAGTGATGTATAATGGCTTTGTTCCATTCGACTGGATCATCATATGCCTACTTGAACGAGCCAACATATTACTATTACAGTATATCTATATTTGGTGCTCTGTAATTATGTCCACTTTGATCCAACTCATTGGATTGTGTGTGAGGGCCTATTGAATGCCTCACAGTCATTGATAAATGCTTGGGGTAGTTAATCTGTATACTAATATTACAGGCAGCTGTGGGAGAAAGGTATGATAGGCCCATGCCGAAACTGCGAAATACAAAGCCTGATTCTGGCTATGAGGAAACGCCTGCCCCTCCAGGAACACTGAATGTAGCACAACTTCGCCAAATTATCCTCCTGCACCAAGGCAAGGCTGCTGACCATGAGGGACCTATGGATATCCAACAGATTGCTGAAAAATTCCGAGTTGATGTTGTGCAGGTTCAAAGGATTGTGCAGTTCCTATCCATGCCTCCAGAGGACAGCAGTAAATCAGAAAACAGTGTATGAAGATCAGTAGTTTTCACTTTATCTTACAGACTAACAATTTTTTTGTTGAATAAGGGATGATTCTAATAGGCATTTGTAGGTTTCACAAAGTTTTTTTAACCTGAAATCCTGATTATATAGAGCATGAATCAGAAACTTCCAGCTATGAGTTTCTATTTGATCTCTTAAGAAATTTTGTATGATTTTCACGTGTTTGTGTGGTGAAGGACACCATAATTTCTTGAACCTTGTTGGGACATCTGATGTTAGCCCACAAAATGAGAATTTGTTGTTTGGATTCACAATTGGGGAACCCGTTCCAGTTGCATGAGATTATTGAACATCATATACGATACTTATTGTATGATTATTGATTAGAAGCATTCTTTATATTCTCCATCTCTATCTGTGAGTGTGTAACCGGGCGCACTCAATTGCGATAAATTTTCTTAACTTCCTTTCATTGTGAGAGGAGCATTGTGTTATGTCATGCAATTGAGTCATTGAATTCAAATAGATTTGGGCATGTTATGCACATTACAGGCAAATTAAACAAGATATTGTTGAAGCCATAGAATTTGCCAGAAATGGAGCAACCTAAAACAAAGCCATAGGCTACGTGACCTTATAACATGCAAAACATGTATATAGGATCAATTAATCCTTGATGTCATTTTTTTGTTATACACCACTTAATAATGTTTTATTTGACTAATATTTAGAAAATCCCATAGTTAGATTGCAGATTCCCTTTATTCTAAACGTACATATCAAATTTCATTTTAAATTCTAAATGTGCAGATCAAATTTCATTTTAAGTGAATGTGATTTGCCATCCAATCTATAAATTCATGTTCTACATATTACTTTATAATACCATATATATATATATATATATATATATATATAGACATTTTATAAATGACATCTCTATTGATTTTTTACCATCTTTTGATAGTTTGCTAGGATGAAGGATATAAGTACACAATGTGATCGGATAAAGGATTTGTCAAAAAACACAACTCATAAATTACTAAGTTTTTTTTTTTTTTTTTTAAGTGTAAATTACTAATTAGTATTTTTTTTTAATAAGTTTATATTACTAATTAGTCTAAACTTGAACCTTATTCCATACACACAAGGCGTAACTCTTTTATCAACTTTAGATTTATCTTCATTCTCAAAAAAAAAAAAAAAAACACTTTTGATTTATCTCAATTACCACTTAATTCAAAGTAATCAAGTTTCAACTTAATCGTGTCGTTACCAAAAGTAATAATGTGCATGTCAATCTATAACAATAAATAATCAATGAAAAGATAAATGTGATTTCTTCATGAGTATCAAAGTCAAATCAACAACATTTGGGAATAGCTTATTTAGCTTTTTGCTAAAAATATGTTAAAGTATATTTCTACTTTGTGAAAATGAGAAAAAAAAAAGTTTCAAAAAACTATACATAAAAACTAAAAAACTAAAAACTAGTTAGTCTTTAACCACACCATTGTTCACAACTATATATCCTATGTAATTAACTACACTATAATTTGTCACTTTCATATGAACACACTACTTTTTTTCAATCACTCACCGTCTGGAATATTAAAGTTGCAGCATAAAAAGAGTGTGCTACTATAGTTTTTTTCGTTCAAATTTTCACATTGCCTTTTCTTTTGTGTTCTGACTTCTGAGCCAAAGTGAGGTGAGTGAATTTTTCGGCGTCTGTAACAGAGTTGTATTAAGAAGTGTCTATTCATTTTCAGTTGAACCATTTTGTGAGAGTGACAAAGCTCTTCTAAGATATATTGGATTAATTGCATAATTTTTTGCCCCCAAATTATGGGTCAATCTCAATCTCTTCCAAAATTTTAATATCAAGCAATGTTCTCATTGATGGATTAATAATAAATAAGTTTCCCTATATCATTCACAGTTTTTGTCAAATTCAAAACTTTTCAGGGATATTCTGCCAGTTTTTCAGTCATTTATATACAACTAGTGTGGGTTACACGTGAAAGGCATGTGCTAGCCCTTTAATAAGAAAATTAATATAAATTTTTTGTTGTTGAAGAAGTATGAAGTCATGTACTTAAATTTAAAATAGCTATTTAAATATCTATATACTATGACAATTTCTTAGAACTTATTTGCTCAATGTAATATCTACTCACCAAAAAATGTTACAAAGAATGATAATGAATGTCATCATCTTTTTACAATATTTAAATTTTCGCAATGAATGATAATATATGCTACAATGTTTTTGAAGATCTTCATTAAATTAAATACTTACAATCATCTACAATGAAAATTTTGTTATTCATATTTCATTCTTTATTATTTTATTTTATGAATCTAACTACGATGTTTAGCTTATTTATTTTTAATGATACCCTTTTCAACAGGGATATAAATTAAAAAAAGAACAAAATAACAAAAAACATATATCATCAAAGTTACTATTAGATAAAATTATAAGTCTAGAAGATCTAAACCTAATAAATTAGTGTTCTCTAGGTAACAAATAGAACACCATATATCATCATTCTAACTTTCCGAGCATAACTACCAGTCTACCACATAAAATTAAAAATACACAAAAAAAAATTTGGGACATTAACATTTAGTAGGAGTATGTTAGACATTGTACAATGGAATATTTAAGGAATTATAAGATTTTGTTAGGGTTTAACTAAGAGAGAAACAATAGAGGTATATGCTCATTTACAAAATATAAATGATGAAATTATTCAACTTTAGTTTAGGGGGAAATGCAACTACCCCAATTATAAAGGAGGAAAGTGTTACTTCGTCAATTTGTGTGTGTTATGTGTGTGTGTTTTTATTTTTTATTTTTTAAAAAAACTTGAAACAATGTGTTAAAAAAAATCAAACTAAAAAAATTATGCATTAAACAATGAATTTTAGTTCAAAAAATTGAATAAACCAAAAAAGAAGTCTAAAATCACAACAAAAAGTCATGATATTTTTACAATACCTTTTATTTCTAGCTATGGTGGATCCTAGTCTAATATTTTATTATTTTATTTTAGAGTAATGTTACCTCCACAATATTTTCATAATAAATCTTAGGTGGTAAATTGCTACTAGTTTTAAATTAGGCTAACTACTTTTAACTGTACATTTAAAAATAAAATAGAAAGCTAACTGAAAAAAATTGTGCCTAAAACAATAAATTTTGGCTTACTAAATTTGACTAAACCAAAAAAGATGTTTAGAAACACAACAAAAAGTCACGATATTTTTACAATACTTTTATTTTTAGCTATGGTGGGTCCTAGTATGATATTTTATTATTTTATTCTAGAGTAATGTTTCGTTCACAATATTTTCATAATAAATCTTAGGTGATAAATTGCTATTAGTTTTAAATTGGGCTAACCACTTTTAACCGTGCATTTAAAATAAAATAAAAAGCCAATGGAAGAAAATTGTGCCTAAAACAATGAATTTTGGCTTACTAAATTTGACTAAATAAAAAAATAAGTCTAGGAACACAACAAAATGTCACACAAAAATGAAGTTTAGGAACATAACAAAACGTCACAACATTTTCGTAATATTTTTTATTTCCAACTGTGGTAGGTTCCAATTTGATATTTTATTATTTAATTTTTATGTCTACAGCATTTTCACAACAAATCTTAGATAAAAAATTATTACTAGTTTTAAAATTATGCATTAAAAAAAACAAACAAAAAGACAATACAAGAAAATTATACATGAAACGATCACTTTTTTATCCCTCAAAAATACCTTGCCACATAAAATTTGTTACAAAATTATTGTGAAAAATGTTGTGGATATAATATTTCTTTTTATTCTATTTTATTTTGATCTATGAGAAACTGAGATCTCTCAATTGTAAAAATATTGTGACAAGAAGAAGATGTTACAACATTTTCATAATATATATATTTTTAGTTGTGATTGATCTCAGTCTCTTATTTCATTTTTTTATTTTTACCTTTAAAAAATTAACACCTCAATAATTATGAAAATATTGTAAAAATTTGTTGCGTCAGTGTAATTCTGTATACACATATAATATTTAACAGCACAAGCAAAACCAACGTATTGTGAAAAGAAAAAGAACCAATGAACAATGCAAATTGTCAATAATTGTGAAAATATTATAAGAATTTGTTAAGTCAATGTAACTATACATACACATAAATATTTAAAAGAAAAGACAAAAAACAGTACAACCAAAATTGGTGTTTAGTTGTTTGTGGGAAAAAAAAAAAACCTAATGAACAATGCTGTGAAAGTGTTGCAAAAAATGTTGTGGATGTAGCTATTCGTGATGAAATTGGGGATGTAAAATTTTGAATTCTAAGTGATGAAGCTCAAGATGAGTTGAAGAGAGAGCAAATGGTAATTATTTTGAAGTTTATTGATAAAGAAGGTTTCATTAACGAGTATTTCTTTCATGTTGTGCATGTTAGAGACACTACTGCATCGACCTTAAAAAATGAGAAATGCGTTGTCCTTTCCCATTACAACCTTCACGTTGAAAATATTCGAGGGTCAAGGATATGATTAGGCTAGTAAAATGCGTGGTGAATAGAAGGGATTACAAGCTCTGTTTCTTAAAGATTGCCCATATGCTTATTATGTTCATTGCAATAAATATCTTATATTTATTTGATGGGAGATATTGAATTTTGTAATATTGATACATTTTCATATTTGAATAATGCAGCACTTCTTTTTCATAATATCTTTAGTTTTAGTTGTAGATGTTTCTAGTATGATATTTTATTTTAACCTACAAGAAATTAATATATCAACAATTGTAAAAATATTGTGACAATTTATTGTGGTAACTAACAATTTTATATATAAAATAAATAAAATAAAAGGGTGGACAGGACGATATTACCCGAACAAAAAAAAAGGCAGAGAAAAAAAAAAAAAGAAGAAAGCAGCAACAGTGCAAAGGTTGAAACCAAATTGGCACTGTAGCAATTGTTCAAACTTGAAAAAAAAAAAAAAAAAAAACCAAATGTGTACTGTAGGGGCATTGGTTCTTTTTATATAGCTAATAGAAATACCTGAGCATTGAGGTAGAATTCATTGTTGAGGTGGATGTTCAAGTTGCACTCACTTTGATCATGGATAAATCCCAATGTATTAATAATTCTCACCATTAAGTGTTGTAAATTGCGATATTTAACTGTATTCATGATGAATGAATTCAGTACACGTACGGTAGCCCATGCACATAAAAAAGAGGCAGGAAATCATTGTGCAGATTATCTATTTGGTTGAGCTTATTTTCACCTCGAGCGAATATACTACCAACAAATAAATAAAATAAGCTAATAAAGACAGACTCATCCAAACACACATAGAAGGGTTGATGCTTCATACTTGATAGTCCCTTTTTTGTTCCTTCTCCTTTTTCTGAATAGTTAGAAAGTGGAGAAGGGGGGTTGATAGATCCCTCTTGTTATGTACCAAACCTTTCCTTCACTGTAAGGTACTTCTTAGCAAATGGCAGGGGTGCAATATACCCAAACTATTTTCATTTTGTACTTGAGTTTTGTTAATTGAATGCGCTCCCCCCCCCCCCCCCCCCCCCCCCAAAAAAAAAAAAAAAAAAAAAAAACCTTAAATCATTATTATCCCCTTATCCTTTTGTTTGGGGTATAGGATGTCTTACCAAACTCATCAGAGTATAGTTGGCGCACATTTTGTCATAAACTACAACAGAACGCTAACCAACATAACAGAAATTTACTGATAGATTTGTGAAGAGAAGCTGAATAACAAATGCTGTTTAAAATATACCATTCAGTCTCAAATAGAGCTACAAGTTTCAGTTTTGTTTCAGCCGCAAATTTTTGACATCTCTAAAACTATAATTTTGTGGCATATAATGGTGACTCAATCAAAAAATAATAATTCCCCTATCCTTGACTTCTATGAAGACTTAAAAATATCGCCATGGGAAAAGAATGAAACAAAAATGGATGAAAAGGAGAAAAAATCAGGTTAGTTTCAAGTCAAAATGGACTCTAACCAGTCTGACGTGTATTCATAAGCTACAAATGTTACAGCACCAGCTGGTGCAGCTTTGACTGTTGATGGGACTATGCCCTTGTAAAGTCCAGCCCAACCCTCCATCTGCAAGATTTGGCGTACAGCATGAAACATATTTTTATAAGCACGATGCTCAACTCGAGCTCCATATCTAGGGTGTCTTGGTAGTCCTTCAACCTGCATTAGCCCAAACAAGTAATATTGTCACATTCAAGCCGGTTAGGAGGGAAAAAAACCAGATATTAACCATTTCAGATTCCACACCAACCCCCCCCCCCCCCCCCCCCCCCCCGGCGCCTTTTCTATTCTCATATCCCCTTAGAGATTGCTAGACAGAAATATTAATTAAATGTAAATGATCTTTGAAGTCTAAAGACAAAGCAACAAATGAAACAAAAATGAATAAATGAATTGAATTTAAGCACACACAAGAATCTATATTAAAAAACACCTCCTAAGCCCATTAATGTTGACACAGAAGAGTAAGCAAAATTTTGGTTATGAAGTAACAGTAAAACCAATCTTATCCAGGAGACTACTGGAATAATGTGGTTGTTGTGGTTTGTTACATTTGCATAAGAAGCTAACAGACCTCTCACAAGGAGATGTAAAGGGATACAAGTACCAATCAGTGGGAACATGCTTGCCATTGTAATTAATAGTTACATTGGAGTGTTTTTTGTAAACTGTGAGAATTTGCATGAGATACAACACCTTAGCCTCAGGGCAAAATGAATTTTTTAAAAAAATTTGTTAGTACGACTATGCTAGAGTAAAGATTTTATATAGGCAAGAGATCTACCTGGAATCTTTTTTTTACCACATCAAGTGGATGACAGACAAGTTTGGCGCATGTCCCGGCTGCCAATCCACAGAGGAAAAGTTGAAAGCTTGTAATTCCATCTTCAGTATAATTTAAGCCTGAGTTAGAAGCTCTAATCCTGTTCCAGGCCTACAAAGTATGAAGTAAAACATATCAGGTCAAGAACAAATTCCTACACCATCAACCTTTTCTTAATTGCTAACTTTACACATACATCTAGTGGGTCTTGAACCCGCGACATCACCCTCTGCCCATAATGTACTGGTTGAGCTATAACTCTTTGGCATCAACTTATATGAGTAAAAGGCATAATGGCTCTTTAAACTGACCATATTAAAGTATACACACCCAAACTCTCAGATTTATAATCATATGCATGCTCTTTAACTAAGACACTATTATCTCAACATATTAGATAGACAGTGCCACCAGATACAGTCCTGATTCCTTGGTTCCTCATTCTCAATTAAGAAAATACCATTAAACCCTAAATTTTGAGAGAAGAAGATCTCAATAGAAAAGAGAACTAGAATCTTACCAAAGTCCAGCGCTTAAATGTATCATAGGTACCAAATTGCAAACCAGCATAAGGAATTATCTCAACCAGTGTTGGTGATAATCCAGCATACAACCCTCGGAAGCCACGAGCTCTAACTATGTCAACAAATGCAGACCTCATGGTTGGATACACCTGAATGTAGGTACAATTAATAAATAAGTTAAATGGCCTATTCATAAAGCAAGTATCAAAATGTGGTAAGCATTATATGGGCATTTCAAAGAATGGACAAAATGTCAAAATTACATACTTCTTTGTAATAAGCTCAGAAAGAGAGAAAAAGTTCTATACTAAAGACCAGCATGATAAAATAGAAAAAACACCCACATTATTATGCTGCCAACTTTTGCAAGAACCAAATACCTCAAAAGAGGCAAGAGAGGCCCATAATTCAAATATCCTACTCAACAACTTCTATAAACAGAGAAAAACACTGTGCCCCAATTCCCAACCAAGCCAAGGCCAGCCCTAACCAAGTCTTAGGACCAAACCAAATCCTAGAAAGCTAAACCAAAGAACTCAGCTATGAACTAAATAAAATTACATTTACTTGAGTGGTTTATGATTGCTTCAGAATTTCATGCAATGCACTTGCACAATATTCTCTTGTCAAGGTGACCGGTGCTACAAGATTACATTAAATGGCTAGGACACTGTCACCCAAGATTGTCATTCTGTCACATCTACCCAAGGCTTGTTAACACAAGGTACATATATCCATATGTGGGGAATATTGCATGTCAAAACCCAAAGTGATCACAGATAATGTGTGCGTGTGTGTGTGTGTGTGTGTGTGTTTTGTCCCCTCTTTTTTTTTTTCTTTTTGATTTGTAAAGAAAAATATTTTCTTTTTAATCCACTCTTATTCTGAATAAAATCTAAGAAGCACTTTTATTAATGGTAAAGCCATGAAGAATGCACAACCCCAAGGGCTAGTACAATTGGCTAGGACCACGCCTCACAAAGCGGAGGTCACTAGCTCAAATCTCTTCTTCCCTCTTTTTGCTCTTTTTTTTTGGAATGTGTGTGTGTGTGTGTGTTTGTATTAAAAAAAATCCATGAAAAATGCCCAAGATTGATATAAAAGTTTGCTAGTAACACAACACTGTGCACGTGCAAGAGTGTGTAAAAAATAATACAATGCAACAATGTTTTATGCATTGCATGACTTCAAAGATCACGGAATGGCCTCAAAACAGTCATATTATAAGCTGAAAGAAATTCAGTTTGAACACAAAATGAGATCACTTCATGCATGTAATTAAATTCTATACCTTCGGTTCACCCTGTGAAGCTAATATGGTTCGTAGAAGATCAAATGGATATGATCCAACAGTAGCTGCACACCCCGCCAATGCCCCACTGACATAGGACAGATACGGACTCAATCGAATGTGATCCTCTGCATGAAAGAAAAACAATCAGGCCAACACATTAGAGAATGAGAAACTGCAGAAAACTAAATATTTGAAACAATAACACAATTTCTACAGAGCAAGTAAAGCTTTTATCACCTGTAAACTGGATACAGACTAGAAAGTTACATGATCAACACCATAAATAGAAACTGAGATATTTACCCAATGACATCATATTTGCAAAACAAATAAAACAAAGGGCCTAACATGAGATCAGATACAAACATTCCAAATAGATAGGAGCGTGACTTTATTTTCACTGTATGGTAGGGAATAACTTGACCAATTGGCAACCATGCCCAAAAAAGTTAAGAGGGTAAGAAAAAAAATCAACACTACAGCCGCTAAGGATATTGGAGCTCCCATCTGATCATGAAAGAATCCAGGAAGAATTTGAAAGATCAAACCAAACTGAATTCATATATATGAGTTAATTTAACCACACATTACAAATCATATCTTAATAATTACAATTAGCTTCTAAGTCATACCATCTCGTAGATTTGCATGAAATGAAATATACTAACATACAAAATTTATAAAAATCTATATTTTGGACTAATTCAAGGAGAAGGTGCTCTCATACATACCTGACTTGGAAGAACCTGAAGCAAATGTTTTCAATTTGTGTAACACAGTAAATTGGATGGCAGTATATGGCATAACCATAAGTAAAGCTGGCACATTTCCACGCCAAAAACCCTGTCATATGCAATTAACTTAAATAAGCAGCAGAAAAAAGTTAAATTCATTTAAAACTAACTTAAAAATAAAAATCCAAAACAAACTTCCTTGAGTAGCATTAGTGTCTTGCAACAACTACTATCAGGCTTTATAATTTACAGAAACATGTGATTTACCTTTACTATCAGAACATGTGCATACATGAAGCAAGTCTCAATACTCAATATTGTATTTTTCACAGGGCTCACTGTATTTGCAGTATTATATAGTTTGATGATTTTTGGAAATGAAAAGCATAGAAAGGCTTGAAAGGCATTAAATCAGAACAACCAGTGTTGAACTGCCCTTCACATAAACAGTGGTGTTTTTAAAATTTTAACCTATTGCTCAAGAATAAAATAGAATGACAGAAAAGAATACATGTGGCCGAACCTGACTAATCTATTGAAGATCCATAGCCGACCCCAAAAAATTTGGGACAAAGGCTTGGTTGCTGTTGTTGTTGGTCAACAAATTGCTGCATAAACCCAGTCACTTAGCAGCAAATCATGGGGATTGAGTATATTTATTGCACAAAACCTCAAACAAGCAAACCTATGTTATGAGATTTTTTTTTTTTTTTAAATTGGTAAGAGATTGAATTGCCTATTGACCTAAATCTAAGTTTCTAACAGAGAGAACTAACACAAAGTATAGAGCAAACTACAAAATTGAAACTAAATATATTGCCAACTTAGAATTAGTCATGAAAACATCTATTGGAGCAAAAGAAAAAAAGTAAAAAATGATAAACTACAAATTTATTCATCATACCGGTAATCCTTCCTCCCTTAATATATCCTTTGTTGCTTGAAACATTCCAGTGTATTTTGATGTTCCAGACAAATTGCTCCGAAGCAAAGGCCAAGAGGATGTGGGCTCAAGTTGAACCTGTCAGCAGATATAAAAAAAACTCTCACTTTACTTCACCACACAGACACATGCCAAAGCTCTCGAAAGTAGCCACCCCCTTTGTCTTTCAAGGCGCAAATTTTATCCCATCCCAGCACCAGACACTTAAAATCCTTCCCCTCTATCATCCCTGGAAGTTACAGAAACACTTTCCCACTTGGAAAGCAACAAAAAAAGGCACACCTAATAGTAAGTCCCAGCATGTCAAATAGTTGGAGCCTACGTCTTTTCAAATTTTTTTTTTTTTTTTTATCAATATCATACACAGTTCAGATGTTGCATAACTTTGCCTAAACCCTCAAGGTCAAACTCTAACCACAAAGAAAATGAAATTTTGACATACAAATTCCATTAACATTATAATCAACTTTTTTTTATTGGTAACTTACAGCTGCACCCAGTATGTTTTAAACCCGCGACCTCACCTTGAACCCACACTTGTCATACATATGTGATCATTTTTTTTTTTTAGTTACAATGGGGGCAGGGGGATAACCTAAACATCTCCACTGGAAAGACCAAGAAGTGCTAGTTGAGCTACAAAGCTCTTTGCCTTTGCAACTCAGTGGCATTGCCGGGTTCTCCCATTAAGGATAATCTAGGTTTGAGCACCCTCCCCCACTCATTGTAAGCCAAAAAAAAAAACTTAGCAATCATACCAATAAGTTGAATAGCTACTAAATATGTAAGTGTGCTAAGTTCCAAAATTGTGCAAAGAGACTTGTAGCTTAACTGACACTTCCTGATATTTCCGACAGCGACAGAAACATCTAGTGTTCGTATCTCCCCTCCCCCAACTATGCAAATACAAAAAAAATAATAATAATAATAAATTCTTTTATTATTATTATTATTTCAAAATTCCAACATTGTATTTCAAGAATGCATTTAACTACACAAAAACATATGGAACCAAAACAAAACAAGACCTGAAATCTGATCTTAATTACGTCCAACGGAGACGTGACCGTCCTTGAAATACCGCCGGCAATCGCCCCCGCCGTCGTATCTATCACCGCCCGTTTCAGCTGACTCGGCTCTTCCATTTCCCAATCAAAACCCTCCTCCTTTTCAACTCAACCTATAACCCTAACGAAAAAACAAAATTCATTTTCATTAAAAACATTAAACAGCCATTCCGCAAGCAAACAAATACACACACATAAAATCCTTAAATTAGGGTTTCGACGATAAGAAAAGATGAAGTTCGAGAATTAAAGATTCAAAAACGAGTAAGAGAGAGAGAGAGAGAGAGAGAGAGAGGTACCTACAAAGAGCCGCCATTGAAGATATTCTAGAGAGAGAGAGATATTTTGGTTTTTGCCGCCTTATTGGAATGAGAAAGAGAACAGGCACGGTTGACGGAGCAGAGAGAATCTGTGAGGAGCGAGTTTTGGGTTTTGGGGAGTTTATATATATATATATGAATGAGAGAAACAGAGAAAGTATATATATGTACGGTATGATCTTTGTCCGAATATGGAGTTTTTGGCTACTTCTAATCTATAATCTTTTTTTTTTGAGAAATTTCTAATCTATAATCCAATCTTGAAAACAAAGGATTTTGCTTTAATTATTTGACTAATGATTCTCGGGTCAAACTTTTATTACCAAAAGAAGTTTGTTTTACTTCGAATGCAGGAACATTTTTATGGTTTAAAATTTAAATGTGGACATGGTCCGATTCTCAACACACAAAAAAAAAAAAACAAAGGTGTGGACATTATCCATTTGGCTTTCCTAAAAGAAAAACAAAAATAATAAAAAACTAACCAGCTTTCCAAAAAAAAAAAAAAAGGGGGGGGGAAAAACAAAAAAGAAAAACAAATAGTGTATGTAAGGTTTTTTTTTTTATTATTATAATCATACGCATGCTTTTTTATTATTATTTACCATTTATGTTTTATCAAAATTCATTTTAGTTCTCTAACTTTGTATTTGTTTATTTCAATCTTCTAACTTTCAAGTTTATTCAATTAAGACATTTCTATTAATTTTTGTTATATGTTAAGATTAATATTTCAATTTTTTTTAAATTCGTTTTCAATTTTTTTTAAATTAAAAAAAAATCAATTAATGATTGAAAAGTATTTTCTAGATTTTTTTTTCAAAAAAATTTAATAAAAATTGATAGAAATGCCTTAATTGAATCAGGAGAGGCTCTACAATCAGCCTAGGGGGTTTAAATGAACCCCCTGACTTAGGCAAAAAATATATATATAAATTTTTAAATTTTTTTTTTTTCATTTTGACCTCCTAAAATAAAATTTTGAACACCTTGAACAAAAATTTTGTTTAAATCTAGCGGAAATAAACTTAAATATGCTCAACTTAGTGATACTTTCACAATATTTTCATAATAATTTTAAAAGAAAGGTTAAGTGGCAAGTTATAACTGATTTTATTTAAACACACAATTGACATCACTTTTTTACATATCTTTAACAACTTGTCACCTAGATTTTGTTATAAAGGTATTGTTCAGTAACACTACACTTGAAATTGCTCATTCTTTTTAAATAAATAAACATTATCTAATTCTGGCTCACTTTACGGTTGATGGCGGAATGAAACTATTTTTCCTTGCTCTTCTCTTCCTAATTAGCAAAAAATTACACCACTTATAGCAATTAAAAAAAAATATACCACCTCTACAACAAACCTATTTGTATCTATATCTATGATTTTTTTTTCTCATTCTCTCTTTCTTCGTTTTCTTTTTGTCTAATCAAGTAGGTTGATAAGTGCTTTATAAATTTCCAAGTCCAAGAAGTCTTTTAATACTTGCTCCAATTAATTTCAAGAGAATGACCATATATATGGTTAAAAAGTCATACACTTCAAAAGCAAAAACTTATATCGATTATTATTTTTTTTCGTAGTTTCACATTTACTCCCAAACCAAATCTTATGTGCGTTACTATTCTTCTTTATCATTTTTTTTAATAATTGTTAGTACATATAAATATAATAAATTATTATTAATTTGACAAAAATGTTTAATTAGTTATTTAATTATATGTATTTATTCATTTAATGGTTATTGTCTTATCGACCTTTAAACTATTAATAATTTTTTAGACTATTATACAATAAAGTTTGTATACTAAATTGTATTTAGAAATACTATTTTAGATTATTTTATATAATATGAAATTTTTATATACCAAAAAATAATAATCATTTTACTTTTTATTCCTCCCACAACAAATTTCTAGTTTTGACACTATTAACATCCCTAGAAAAAAAACCCTGGAACCACCACTGAATTGAATATATATAAAACTTAGAAGGTGGGTTTTGCATTTTAACCTTATTTATATTGACATGTTTTTCTCACCTTTTATCAAAAGATAAATAAATCATTTATTTTTTTAAATCCTAAATTATTTCTTTTTGTCACATATTTCAGTAAGATTGTTATGAAAATTTTGTGAGATTTTGTTGTGTTTATAAACTTTATCAAAATTTAAAAGAGCATTACAACTAGTTAAGATATGATTCAAAATCAAGATATTTTGCTAAAAGATGAGGGTAACCACTTTAGATGAAAGAAATGAGGGGAAATCGCTTAAGATAGTTTGGTCATTTTCAAATGAGCGCAGTTATTACACCAATGTGAGAGAGTAAGTTCATCCAAGTTGAGAAACTAAATCATCTCAAAAAAAAAAAAATTTGAGAGACTAAAAAAAGATAAAGAAATACCAAAAATTACATTAGTAGAAGTAATAAAAAATGGCATGTCAATTAAAGAAGTATTGTAATAAAAATAAGGAAAATGTTAACGAATGCTTGAGTAAACTATTTTAAAAAAGGTTAATTGGGAAAATAAAAAATAATAATTAATGTTTTGACAAATTTTCCTATTTTTCATAAAAATTTGTGTCAAAACTTTTTTAAAATGATTTGTTAACAATTACCCTCACTGTTAACATGATCCTAAAAATAACACTTAACTAATCTATTGAGAATTTATAATTAATCAGAAAATATTGGGAATATTGTTATTATTATACAACTAGTTAAGGAAAATAACAATCCACCTTACTTTACATAAGGCCTCGTTTAGGAGGAGGGAATTGAATGGAATGGAAAGGAATGAAAATAATAATTTTAGAATATTCTTCCATTCCTTTGTTTGGGAGTTTTAATGGAGAGAATGGAAAGTTCATTCCCTTGTTTGGGAATTTAAGTATGAGAAAATGGAATGAGTAGGAGGGAACACTCATTCTTTTCTATTCCCTTAAAACCTCAAATTTTCATTCCCTCCAAAATTGAGAGGGAATGAAATTAGATTTAATAATTTTTTTACTGAAACTCCCAAAATACCCCTATATATTCAACATTTTATTTTAAAATAGGGATCTAATAGTAATATTATCGTAAAATGATTTCATTCTATTCCCTCCATGTTGCTCCCAAACAAGATTACTTACATTCCATTCATTTTTATTCCTTTCTATTCCTTTATTTTAAAACATCCAGTCAATGTTACTTAATTTCATTCAATTCCATTATTTTCCCTTACTTACATACATTCCATTCCATTTATTTTCATTCTCTTATAATCATTCTGATGAAGCAAAGAAAATCATTGGGCTGGATGCTTCGGGTTCGATAGGACTAACGATTGCCTTGGTAGCCTGAAAAAGAAAGAGAAGTGATCAAAGGAGACCGGAGTTGCCGGCCAATAACCCTCCGATGACAAAGTCAGTTTTTCTCTCAAGTATTTTCAAGTTCCAATTTTTTTGGAATGATTTTCACGTACCTTTTCTTGGTCTAAGCCAACGTTTATATAGTGTCTTAAGAGTGGTTATTGGATTTGTAACATTCCCTTGATTTGAGGAGGTTTGTATTTGAATATAATTTCCTCAACCGTTTAAGAGTTACCCTTTTTGTGCGCAACGGTCACTGGAGGTTACTCGTACAATGAGATGTTTTAGATTTTCATAAATTTCTAACTGTTCACGTGTCGTCCATAACTTCTTGTCCTAAGGTCTTCAAGGCAGCTTACCTCATCTTGATCAGGCCAAGACAGCCTAACCTCGTCTTGATCACACTGAGACAGCTTACCTCGTCTTGGGCACGTCGAGACAGCTTACCTCGTCTTGAGCACGAATAGACAGCTTACCTCGTCTTGAGCACGCTGCCCGTTCTGGACGATCTCCATGGACAATTGTTGTATTTTATCATACCACATCAGTTGCCCCCTTGTCCATGGGTCGTCTAGGCCTTATATTTACTAACGCCGTTGTTTGGACAGGTGTCCCTATGCCAGCTGTCGTGGTGCCACGTGTCAAGATTTAATAGGAGACCAATCATGTCAGCTCGTTTTTCGAGGGACGTGCCATTTGTCGCTTTCTGGCTGGCCGCGTCGCTTCGTGTACTGGGGTCAATGCCTATAAATAGTTGAATTCCTCCGCTGCCCTCCTCATTCTCTCAAATTTTCTTCTTCGACCTTCCTCGTCTTAGCGCCTCGTCTAGAAGTTTCCTGCGTCATTTAGTCTCCCCTCGTCTAGTTCCAGGTATTTTCTTCAATCTTCGTCCTTAGAATTTAAGCTTCTTCCTTAAAAATGTCTGAGGTAATCCTTTCCTCGTCTAGCGATAGCATCGCCAAAGCTATAGACGAGTACCAGGACCCAAGTAGCTTTAGTGGCTCTAGCGATAGTTCTAGGAGTAGTTTTAGCAGTAGTGGGGGTAATACGACGGACGAGTATACGTCCGGCGTCCCTGGAGTCCCATTAGAGGTTTTGCAAGAACAACTTAGGACGAGGGTTAAGTCAGGGTCTAAGGCTGGCACAAGTGCTCCCTCGTCCTCTGCTCAAGACGAGGAGGAGGAGGCCGTTTATACTTGTGCTATAGGGGTTAGTTCTAAGACGGACGAGAAAAAATTGGACCTACTTAAGGCTAGGTACCAAATCCCTGATAATTTAAACCCTAGGCTACCCGTCCGTGGGGAGTGGTGTTGTCAACCCCGTTTTGGCGTGGGTATTTACGAGGCTTACCTCCTAGGAGGTTTGAGGTTGCCTCTAAACGCCTTCGCTAGGGAGTTGCTTTCTAGGTTAGGTATAGGTATATGCCAACTTAACCCCAATGCATGGCGTCTAATAGTAGCTATGCAAGTTTTGTGGAGGGAGGTGTTTGAGGGGAACCGTCCTCTTTCTGTGGACGAGTTCCTCTATTGCTATAAACCCTCCGAAATTAACCAGCCCCTTGGCTTTTATCAGTTTACAGCCAGAGGGACAGATTGTAGATTAATTAAGTCACTAGTCATGTCAGACAGAAACTGGAAGACGGAGTTTTTCTTCGTCTCTGGTTGCTGGGCTGGTCGTCCTAGTGAAGTAGCCCAAGATCCATTTCCTCCCTATACAGGAGACATAGGGAACTTTCGTCCAGAAGGTATGCATTTCTTGTTGTTTGTTCTATTCGTCCTTGTTAATGGTCGACTAACGTGTTTTTGTGTGTTTTGTTTTGAAGGTGTTAGATGACCTCACTTGGATAGGCTCCAATTGGAACGAGTCCAAAAAGCTCGTCTCTACAGTGACAGGACCTTCCACTCTTTGGTTACCCTGAGGCGTCTTGCCACCTGGGGTCTAGGTCCTGACCCTTCGGACGAAGCAATTGCTCACGAAGTTACTGTGAGAAGACGTAAGTCGTCCTCACCCTCGTCTCTCCTTCTCTCTCTTTTTTTTTTTTTTTTTTAGCTTTATATTTGTTCACTGACGTCTTTACTTGCAGGAATGGCTACAATGAAACAAAATAAAGGTAAGGACGCGATGGACGAGGAGGCTAGGCCTGGGGTGAAATCCAACCCTCGTCCAGCTTCTGGCGAGAAGAGGAAGAGCCTCTCTCTTGGCGTTGACTTGGGAAACCTCCCAAGTAGGTGCAAGGAGAAGAAGGCTAGGCTCAAGCCGTCCAAGCCTCAAGACGTCCAAGCCAAGGAACGTGGCTCCATCGTCCCTCCTAGCCCTCCTGTTCAAGTTTTGGACGTTGAACCAGAGCTCTCTCCGCCCATCCCGTCCACAGTCCCGACCTCATCTCAAACTTCCGTCCAAGTTCCTCACAATCTTCTTGAGGACGAGGAATTGACTTGGGAGAAATTTGAGAAGGCTGTGACGGACGAGGACATAACGGCATGCTACAACATGTCGTTGAAGGATTTTGAGCGTTCCGGCGTTCATGACCTTTTTAAGGTATGTAACTTTTATACATTTGTCTCGTCTTGCAATTAGTTAGTGAATGCTTTCTAATGAAGTTTTGTACTATGCAGGCAATGTCCAAGTTCATTGCAGCGTCCAGGCAAGCAACTGAACTGGACAAGACGAGGGTGCTGCTGGAGAGAACGGTCCAGAAAGGAAGGGACGAGTCCAAGAGGTGGGCAGAGGTGGCGGCTAAGTCCAAAGACGAGGCTGAGAACTTGAAAAAACGCGTTGCTGAGCTGGAGAATGAAGTCCAGAAGAAGGACGACCGTCTTTCCTTCCTTCAGAGGAGGCATGACGAGTTGGAGATTATTCTAGAGAAAGCTAAAGGAGACGCCGTCGCTGAGTTTAAGGCGTCCAAAGAATTTTCCGATTCAATGGACGCCAACTACGCGGCTGGCTTCAAAGATTTTAGAATGGACGCCTTAGAGAAATTCCCAGAAGTGGACTTCAGCTCGATAAAGCTCAACCTTGGTAGGGCGTCTACGAGTTCTCTCGTCCAAACCAGCTCGGAGGACATCAACGTGGACGATGACGCTACCACCCTGCCACCTCAAGACGAGCCAAATGCCGACCCCCCATCCGTCTAAGATTTTTTGTTGTTTTTGATGTAATTTAATCCTTGCCCTTTCCTTTCCTTTTTTTTTTTTTTTTATTGAAATGTATTGGAGTACAATTAACTCGTCTAGAGTGTTATAGACGAGTTTATTAACAATTGCCTTTAAGGCTTAATTTATAAGGGTTTTTGGACGGTGGTCGTCTACCCTTTTGTAAAACTTCAATGAATATTTATCTTTATTCACATTTTGTTAATGTATGGACGTGTTTCCCTTTATTTTTATTGTGATTGAAACTTGCATATTTCCAAAGTATTAAGGGGTCGTCCATACATTTTGCTTATGGATGTTGTTCTATCCTCTTGTTCTTCTATAGACGAGTTAGTGACCACCTTTTGTTCGTAGGTCTAACCTATCTTACTCGTCCATTGGTTTCAGCCTAGTTGCCTCGTCCATAGCTTATTTTTGCTTCGTCCATAAGCCTTTCTTTGGCCTTTTATCAAGGACGTTTTCCAGCATTTGACCTGTCCCAGAGCATCTTGGTCAGATGCTCGTCCATGGACTTGTAATTTTTGTGCCTTGGCTTATTTTACGCTTTCATCCTCGTTTTGAGGAAAGCTTGTGAATGTTACATCCCTGCGTCCAAGGATTTTTCATTCGTCTTAAGGTTTCCCCCCTTCATGAGTTTTACCACGAGAGTTAGATTTTACGCATAAAATACATTCAAAATCCAAACCATATTATATAAGCATTGTTCACAAACATAGCACCTGCTTGGAAGCTAGTGCATTATGAAAACACTTAAAATACACAACCTTGTCTTTAACAAACTTGTCTGTAGACGGTGCAAAAGTTTAAGAACGAAGCACCTTTATTCTTAGTACACACCATAGCAGTAGTAAGAACACTAGTAGATATTAAACATAGTAGTAGGGTCGTCCATGATAGAAACCTCGTCTTTGATTAACCTCGTCCAAGCTCATTGATAGTACCTTCTCAGGTGCTCCACATTCCAAGGATGCTCCAGCTTTTGTCCGTCCAAAGCTTCTAAGTAATACGACCCTTGCCTCTTGCAGTTTACTACCCTGTATGGTCCTTTCCAATTGGGTCCCAATTTTCCATGAGCTGGGTTCCTAGTTGCCAGGGATACTCTCTTGAGAACGAGGTCCCCTATGCTGAATCTAGGCATCGTCAATGGGTCGGGCTGGGCCGGGCCAGCCGGCCCGGCCCGTTTTTACTTGGCCCATGGGTATAATGGGCTAGACTTAACGGGTTGTTGACTAGTCAATGGGCTGGGTCGGGCCGGGCTGGATGAAAAAACCCTAGCCCATGGCCTTACCCATGGGTAATGCCCAGTTGGGCTTTAGCGGGCTGGGTTAGTGAGGTGGGTTTAATGGGCTACCCATGGGCATTTTTAACGGGTCTTCAATGGGGTTATAAAAATTTAACTAAAAAAATTATAATTATATATTATTACAAATTATCAAATTGAACAATTAAATCTACTAAAAAGATTCTATTAAAAAAAAAACTACGACATACCTCTTAAAAAGATACTAAAATAAGATTAATTAACTTGTATTTATAAGAATAAATAAGTACATTGAAATTTTCTTGAATATATTAGAGTGAAAATAGTTGCATTGCATCACTACAAAATGTGTATATCCCAACTAGGTTGGCACCCACACACTTGTCTATCATTTGCAATTCCCAATCTATTTGTGTTGAAACATCAAATAATTTTATCTAAGAAAAAAATGGAAAAACTTGTTACATAAAAAAAAAAAAAAAAAAAAAAGAGAACTGACTTTTGTTCAAACGGTTAGCATTCTTAAAGGAAATATTGAAGAATCAAGTCTCAATTCTTAAAGGAAATATTTGAAGAATCATATATCAATTCTTAAAGGAAATATATGAAGAATCAAATATCAATTCTTAAAGGAAAGAATTTCTTCCAACCAACGGTAAGCTCTTTTTTTTTTTTTTTTTTTTTTTTTTTTTTTTTAAGGGATTTCTTCTATAATTGTAACTTGTAAGGAAAGAATTGGAATTAAAGGATGACTTTCTTTCTAGAGGCACAGAGGTAGGGCAACCTAGACTTAGTTTTAAAAATTAAAGCTACTAGACTAATACCAATATATATATATATATATATATTTATATTTATTTATTTATTAATTATGTATATTGTATCACAATCACTCCAAGTATTTAGTGGTTAGGTGTGTGGTCTTAAAGTTTTTATAATGTCTAAAGTTCAATCCCTCACCCACCCAACCCACAAATTTTTGTTATGAATTTTGGGCAACGAGTCGGGCTAATGGGCTGGCCCACTGGGCGCCCATGGGTAAAGAAACCAACCCATAGCCTGTCCCATTGGACTACTGGGCTACCCGTGGGCTTCAATATTGTCGGGCTAGGCTGCCCATGGGTCATGGGCTAGCGGGCTACTGGGCTAGCCCATGGGTCATGGGCTATTTGATGACCATTAGCTGAATCGCCTGGGTTTCACCATGGCATCATGCTGTCTGGCCATAAGGTTCTTGTACCTTGCTGTCCTCTGCTCCGCATCCATCCTTACCTCATCAATAAGGTCAAGGTCAAGACGAAGCAGTTCTTCACTTTCCTTCTCCTAGTACCTCATCACTCGATGGTTAGCCATATGAACTTCCGCTAGTATGACCGCTTCACTTCCATAAGCTAACTTGAAGGGGGTTTCTCCTGTTGGAGTTCTCACAGTGGTTCTGTAGGCCCAAAGAACGCCTGGTAACTCGTCTGGCCATATCCCCTTTACCCCCTCTAGCCGAGTCTTGATGATTTTCAGCAAGGATCGATTAGCTACCTCTGCTTGTCCATTTGCCTGTGGGTGGGAGGGTGAGGAATAATGGTTTCTGATTCCAAAATACTCGCAGAAGTCTCTGAACGGTGTATTGTCAAATTGTCGTCCATTGTCCGACACTAACATCCTGGGTACTCCAAACCTACACAGGATATTCTTCCAAACAAAATTCTTAACATTTTGCTGTGTAATCTTTGCAAGAGGTTCAGCCTCTACCCACTTAGTAAAATAGTCAATCCCTACTACCAGAAACTTCATTTGTCTGGTTCCCGGGGGGAAAGGACCTAGGATATCCAGTCCCCATTGTGCAAAGGGCCACGAGGCCATCATCGGGGTCTGATACTCTGACGGTTGCCTAGGGACATTGCTGTAGCGCTGGCATTGGTCGCACACCTTGACATAAGCCTTGGCATCTGCCTGAACCATGGGCCAATAGTAGCCGGCACGAATGACCTTATGAACGAGGGACCTTGCCCCCGAGTGATTTCCACATGCTCCTTCATGAACCTCCCTCAAAACATAATTTGCTTCGTCTGGAGCTAGGCATCTCAGGTAGGGTTGAGATAAGCCTCGCTTGTAAAGTACTTCATTTATAAGGACGTACTTTGCAGCCCTAACCCTAAGTTTCCTAGCTTCGTTCTTGTCTTCTAGAAGCTTCCCATCTTGCAGATAGAGTACAATTGGACTCATCCAATTTTCTTCTCCTCTAATTTGCTGTATTTCCGGGAAGTCTATGCTCGGCATGTATTGGACTTTGCCACACTCGTCCATGACTCCACCTGCCGACGCTGCTCGCGCCAGCGCATCTGCTTCCATATTTTCTTCCCTCGGGAGTTGAACAAAACTCACTTCTGAAAACTTTTGCACAAGCCTCCTCACTTTGCTGAGGTATTTCTTCATTCGTTCTTCCTTGGCATCACACATTCCATTCACCTGGTTGATGACTAGCTGAGAATCTCCTCTGACTATTACTGACTCCGCTCCCAAGGACTTAGCCAATTCCAGTCCTTTGAGAAGTGCTTCATATTCAGCTTCATTGTTGGTTGTTTGGTACTGTAGGCGGGCTGCATACTCCAACTTATCGCCCTCTGGGGACTGAAGTATGACTCCAATCCCTCCTGCATACATCGTAGATGATCCATCCACGTTGATAACCCACCTTCTTGTTCGTTCGTCCTTGACCAGCTCGTCTTGGTTTGGAGTGAACTCCACAATGAAGTCCGCCAGCGCCTGCGCCTTGACTGCATTTCTTGGTTGATACTTGACATCAAATTCACTAAGTTCCACCGCCCATTGGACTAGCCGTCCTGCCGCTTCCAACTTGCTCATCGCTTTCTTCAGGGGATGATCCGTCAAGACAATAATGATGTGAGCTTGAAAGTAGTGTCTCAGCTTCCTTGAAGCCGTGACCAAGGCAAAGGCTAACTTTTCCATCATTGGATACCGTCCCTCCGCTCCCCTAAGTGCCTGACTAGTATAGTATACCGATTTCTGCACTCGTTCTTCTTCCCTGACCAGCGCGAAACTTATGGCATGCGGGGATACCGCCAAATACAAATACAGCTCTTCGCCAGGTATGGATGGACTCAGCAACGGTGCCTTTGTGAGGTAAGTTTTCAAATCTTGGAAAGCCCTTTGACACTCGTCCATCCAATCGAACGCTTTCCTGAGGACTTTGAAGAACGGTAAACACTTGTCAGAAGCTTTCGACACAAATCTGTTGAGGGCGGCAACTCGTCCAGTCAGGGACTGTACTTCTTTGATGTTTTTTGGCGGTTCCATGTTGAGTATCGCTTGGATCTTATCTGGATTTGCTTCAATGCCTCTATGTGAAACCATGAAACCCAAGAACTTCCCTGATGAAACCCCAAAGGCGCACTTACTTGGATTAAGTTTCATGTTGTACCGTCGTAGGGTGTCGAAGGTCTCTTGAAGGTCGTCCAAGTGTTTTCCCTCGTCCAAGCTTTTCACCAGCATATCATCAACATAGACCTCTACATTTCTACCAATTTGAGGACGAAACATTTGGTTCACCAGCCTCTAGTAAGTTGCCCCTGCGTTCTTCAGACCGAAAGGCATTACCTTGTAGCAAAACAAGCCTTGGCTGGTGACAAATGAAGTCTTCTCTTGGTCTGCCTCGTCCATCTTTATTTGGTTGTAGCCTGAAAAGGCGTCCATGAAGCTTAGCAACCTGTGACCAGCCGTCGAGTCTACCAGCTGATCAATGCGTGGCAGCGGATAACTGTCCTTCGGGCAAGCTTTGTTTAAGTCAGTAAAGTCTACACACATTCGCCATTTACCGTTGGCCTTCTTTACCATGACTACATTCGCCAACCAGTCCGGGTAGTAAACTTCCCTAATGAACTCCGCTGCAATCAGCTTCTGTACTTCTTCTTTGATGGCGTTGTCTCGCTCAGGAGCAAATACCCTCTTCTTCTGACGTATAGGTTTGGACGAAGGACTTACATTCAGACGATGAATAATAATACTTGGATCAATCCCAAGCATGTCTTCATGATTCCATGCGAAAACATCAAGGCTTCTCTTCAAAAACTGGACTAGCGTATTCTTCGCCTTTTCTTCCATGCTTGCCCCTATTCTAGTAAACTTCTCAACTCTACTATCGTCTAAGGGGACATCTTCTAACACCTCAACAGGCTCCGCTGTGATTCTTCCAGCACCCTCGTCTATGCTCATTGTCTGTAAATGCTCGTCCATAGCCAACATAGCTAGGTAGCATTATCTGGTAGCTAACTGATCTCCTTGCACTTGACCCACGCCATGTTCAGTTGGGAACTTGACGGACAAATGGTAGGTAGAGGTTACCGCCTTCCAGCTATTCAAAGTAGGTCTTCCGATAATAGCATTATATGATGATGAACAATCAACTACGAGGAAGTTTACCTCTCTAGTTACCTGCTGCGGGTATGTTCCAATCACTACGGGCAGCGTGACGGTGCCTACTGGTTGCACTCTCATTCCTCCAAATCCTACCAGGGGAGAACTTACTGGGCGAAGCTGATCTCGTCCTAGCCTTATTTGTTGGAACGCAGGGTAATAAAGAATGTCCGCCGAGCTTCCATTATCTACCAATACCCTTCTGGTCGTATAGTCGGCAATGAGTAAGGTAATGACAATCGCATCATCGTGGGGGTGATGAATTCTTCCAGCATCCTCGTCCGTAAACGTGATGGCCTGCTCGTCAGCTTCCCTCGTCCATGGAGATCGTCCTGATAGCTGGACGTTCTGAACCACCTTCAGGTACGTCTTTCTGGATTTGGATGACTGCACTGCTGAGGTTCCTCCTATGATTACTCTTATTTCCCCTAAGGGAGGTCGTGAGGACTCTTCCATCTTGGCTTTCAGCTTCTCGTCCTTGTGGTCTCGTCCAAGGAAATTTTTCAACTTTCCTTGCCTGATGAGGTTCTCTACCTGCTGCTTCAAATCAAAGCACTCGTCCGTGTCATGCCCATGGTCCCTGTGGAAGCGACAATACTTATTCCTATTGCGCTTGTTAGGATCTCCCTTCATTTTTTCTGGCCACTTTAAGGACAGTTCGTCCTTGATTTGCATAAGGATTTGCTCTAGCGGGATATTCAAGGGGGTGTACTGTTGACTTCTTGAGGATATAATTGCCTTTTTACCTTCCCTATCCCTTTTATCGCCTACCTGGGCCTTCTTTGGACGAGGAGCTTGATCTGAATGTCGTTGGTGACCAGCCTCCGAGCGTTCTGACCTTTTCCTCTTCTTGGCTATTATTGCGTCCTCGGCATTCATGAAATTCTGGGCTGAATGGACGAGTTCTGCCATAGTCTGAGGTTCCTGCTCGTACAATTTATGAATGAACAAGTAAGAATTGACTCCATTATGAAAAGTAGCTAACAGCAACTTGTCGTCCATTTCATCCACCGTCAAGGCCTCCTTGTTGAAACGGGTAATAAAGGATCTCAAACTTTCATTCTCCCCTTGCTCAATTGTTAACAAACTAGAAGAAGAACGCTTGTGGCGTTGTCCTCCAATGAAGTTATTAACGAACATTTTACTCAACTCTTCAAATGATCCAACAGAGTTTAGGGGTATTTTGCTGAACCACACCCTCGCTGGCCCCTTCAATGTGGTAAGGAACGCTCTGCGCATAATCTCATCTGGAACTCCCTGAAGATGCATGATTGTCTTAAAGGTAGCAATGTGGTCACATGGATCGCGGTTTCCATCGTATGAGTCCAAGGAAGGCATCTTGAACTTAGGAGGTAAGGGATGACTGTTGATGGAAGCCGTGAAAGGGGAATCCGTGCGGTGAACTAAGTCTTCCACGGGGTTCGTCCGCCTCATATTCTCCTTCATTTCCTCCATGGCTTTTCTCATCTGATCCATTTCTTTCTCCAAATGTGGCACCCTTCTTGAAGTAGTACCCCTTGTCTGATCCTCGGACTCAGCATTTTCTCCTCTACCTTCCTGACCCTGGGGTCGTCCTTCTGCATGTCCTTCACGGTGCTGCCTCCTCATGTTGATCTCCCGGTTCAACTCCTGATTTTGGCGGGTCAGTTCCGCCATAGCAGCAGCCATGGACTGCATTTGTTGAAGGGAAGACGGCTGCGCGGCAGGCGCTGACCGGCGGTCGCGGTAGGGATTACTGGAAGCGTCCCTACTCTCCTAGTGGCCTGGGCTGGTAGCCCTTGATCTTGTCCGAACCATTCAGCCTTTTGTCTAGGAACAAAGAGTGATCGAAAAAATGAAACCAAAACGAATATTATTATCGTTCAGTTCCCACAGACGGCGCCAACTGATGAAGCGAAGAAAATCATTGGGCTGGATGCTTCGGGTTCGATAGGACTAACGATTGCCTTGGTAGCCTGAAAAAGAAAGAGAAGTGATCAAAGGAGACCGGGGTTGCCGGCCAATAACCCTCCGATGACAAAGTCAGTTTTTCTCTCAAGTATTTTCAAGTTCCAATTTTTTTGGAATGATTTTCACGTACCTTTTCTTGGTCTGAGCCAACGTTTATATAGTGTCTTAAGAGCGGTTATTGGATTTGTAACATCCCCTTGATTTGAGGAGGTTTGTATTTGAATATAACTTCCTCAACCGTTTAGGAGTTACCCTTTTTGTGCGCAACGGTCACTGGAGGTTACTCGTACAATGAGATGTTTTAGATTTTCATAAATTTCTAACTGTTCACGTGTCGTCCATAACTTCTTGTCCTAAGGTCTTCAAGGCAGCTTACCTCGTCTTGATCAGGCCAAGACAGCCTAACCTCGTCTTGATCACACTGAGACAGCTTACCTCGTCTTGGGCACGTCGAGACAGCTTACCTCGTCTTGAGCACGAATAGACAGCTTACCTCGTCTTGAGTAGGGGTGTCCAACTCAACCGGTGGCCCGACCCACCCGGTAAATCCGACCGGATCCGAGCCGACCGCCGGCCGATCCGACTACTCCGGCGGTCGGCGGCGGATATGTTTGTCCAGACTCCGAACAGGTCGGGTTCGGTCTCGGATCTTCTCCCCAAAACCCGAAGAAATCCGAACCGACCGAGATCCATAGCTTTTCCCGGCGAGATTTCAGCTAGATCCATGAAATCTCCACTGGATTTGGCTAGATCTCGTCGTTTATGCTCAGATCCAGCTGCAATCTAGTGGATTTTTCTCAAATAAGGCTTAGATCTGATGAAAATATGATGGGTTTTGCTCAAATCCGGCGAAACTCGATGGGCCTTGCTTAAATCCGGCGACGAACGAGACTTTTTTTGCTCAGATCTCGTACTTTTTGCATAAATCCTGCGACTATTTGAATATTTTTTGCTCAGATCTCACGAGTTTTGCACAAATCCAGTGTCGATTTGATGTTTTTCTACTCAGATCCAGTGAGTTTTGAATAAATCCGGCGAAGGTCCGACGAGAAATACAAATCACCACCAAAAGGAACCTCCGGCGGCATCGTCGTCGGCTTCGACCGATCCGACCGCCGATCAAACAGCTCCGATCCGACTTGATCCGTTGGCTTTTGCGGTCGGCGGCGGGTTTTCTCGCCGGAAACCCGATGTCATCGGGTCGGTTGCGGGTTGGGCACAAACCCGACCCGAACCGACCCGTGAACACCCCTAGTCTTGAGCACGCTGCCCGTTCTGGACGATCTCCATGGACAATTGTTGTATTTTATCATACCACATCACATTCCATTCCCTTTTTTTATAAACTCTCAAACAGAGCGTAAATGTTTAAAATGCCTAAATGTTTAAAATTCTTTCTCCACCCCAATAGTCAGAAAAGGAAAGTTCGTTCGTTTTTTGTTCATCAAAAAAGAAGGAAAGTTCGTTTTCTTTTTTTGGTTAAATATTCTAGGTCAAAGAGCAATTTAATTTTTTTTTTTTGTTGAGAAACTGGTCAAAGAACAATTAATTAGAACCAAAGGTGAAAGAAACTAGTACTATAAAGATTAGAATAAAGATACTTTCCAAAAAAAAAAAAAAAGATTAGAATAAAGATCGGTTTTGTATGGACGTCAATTGCCCTACCTCTATTTAATTATCGCCATCTGTCCCACAGCCTTTATTTTATTTTATTTTACTGTAAATTTTAATATATATTTTTGGATGGAACAAAGGAAAGGCTATTTTAATTGTCAAAGAAAACTAATTAAGGACATGAAAAATGAATAAATGATTCTATTTAAGAAGACCACGCCATAGCCCACAGGGACAGTTAATCCATTAATATGAAAATGAATGAATTTAACATTTCATTTTAATAATTTTATTATTATTAAGTATGTAAATTTAGAGGTTTGAAGTTAATTCATCACAAAAAGAGCCTTGAGCTGGCTGGCCCTTTCTAATATTTTTATGAGAATAAAATAATCTCGTCCAAAGATGAGATACCACTTCCTAATATATATAGGGAAAAAAAGCTCTTATCACAAAAAAATCAAAAGAAATTTGTAATTAGTGTTCAATGTCCAACAATATGTGGCTACGATTCCAACAATGATTGTTATTATTCTTGATTTTTTTTAATTGATTGCTATTTGCTAGCATCCCATTGTGGCATTAGTTGACCATTTGTGATTTATCAAAGATCGAGTAGTGTTTTTTTTTTTTAACAAGATCGATTAGTTTAAATAAAGTATTTTACAACATATTTTATTTTTTAATATTTTCTATAGTATTGGTTGAACCATTAATACTAGCCAAAATATGTGAATTTTTTTTTTTTTTTAAGAATGATGTGAAAAATTATGATAAAGTCGTTACAAGCTGGCATTTTATCCAATAGGTGTTAAAAAAATATTGGTATTGGTATTGGTTTAATGGCCTTAATTGCCCTTGTAGAGCAATTCATCTTTCATTCAACTTTACTTGCAATACAACTAATGTTTTTTTTAAAAAGAGTTCTAATGTATGGTATCCTTCGTTTTTCATCCAACTTTACTGGCAATATAACTATTTTTTTTTTAAAGAGAGTTCTAACCAACAACGTCCGCCTCGGATAATAACTTTTTATCATCAAACTAAGACACCAATCAATTTTTGATATAGTCATAGTTCAATGGGGTAGGCAAGAATTGAATCCTAAACCTCTTATTCAACCATCAATAATTTTACTAATTGAATTAACTAGAACCCACAACAATGTAAATGCCCATTTGAGTGAATAAATTTTTATAATAATGTTTGTTTATGATATTTATAAAACTTCAACATTTATAAAAATGATGAAATGGGTAATGGCGGCACAATGAAGTCAATCTCTCTCTCTCTTTTTTTTTTTTTTCTTCTTTTTCTTGAAAAGGAATGAAGTCAATCTCTTGTCAGTAAAATGACTTTTTCAAAACATGTGTAGGCCATAGAAAACTGGGCCCAACACCCGATAGATAATATGTAACGAGCTTTATCACACGCGCTTCGTGCATGCAATACATGTTTTGAAAACATATTGTAATTTTTCACTCATTTTAATTTGAAATTTTAATTTTTTTTTTCCTATAGAAGTTGAGCATTTAAAACTACTTTTTTTTTTATAGATAAGATAGAATTTCTACTCTAACCTATTATAAATGTATATATGTGTGAAACTTTCTTCCTAGAGACTTGAACCCCGACCCTTACCCCCCACACCCCACAAGCATTTATATTTGTGAATTGACCACTGCACCAAGGGTGCACGGTGGTGTATTTAAAACTACTAATATAGCTAGAAGTGTCATAAGGTTTTTTTTTTTTTTTGGAGTAAAAGAAGTGTCATAAAGTTAGTTATAAAAAATGAGCGAGAAAGTAGATAAAACAATTTGAAAATCAACAAGAGAATGGTCTTTTAGGCAATGTTTTAGTGGGACTTAAAATTGTATTTTTTCAGGATTATTCTTTAGTTTTGTCTTTACTTGAACATAGGAGTGTAGCCGTGTAGGGGCATTTTTTAACAAAAAAAATGAAGATCTTTAATAGGAGAAGCCCCTTAAATAATAGTATAAATTATCATAATAAATTTGTAAAGATTAAAAGAAATTCATATTGCTGAAGCCAAGGCAGAGAAAATATGAAGGTACGTTCGAATCTCCGGTACCATGCCCATGGTACCAGGCTAGTATGGACCAGCAATTTCACCAGAATCATCTCCTGTCTTCTATCTCCATTTCTTGATACTTCAAGTATTGGATATGGTGATTCTGGTATCATTCTATAAAGAGCAAAACATGTGAGCCACATGCTGTTTTTTAAAATCGTGGGGAGCAAAACATGTGAGCCACATACGTTAATGTGGTGTAGCAAAAGTAGTGGTTAATTTCGTATTGTACCAGTCAGTACGGCCGAAATTTTTCATTCCAGTGGCTAAACTGGTACCGAAACATAGTAATTTCGTGCCGGCTTAAATACCGGCTATACCGGCGCTGTTTCGACTATACCGCGACACATACCAGATTTCGGCCGGATAATGATTACCGGGCCGAAATTGAAATTACACCAAACGAAACGACCCAAAAACGCCATCACAGTGACTATCTCTCTCCTCATCGCGTCGAATATGGTCTTCCTTGTCTCTTTTTCCTCCTTAAGCCATCATTTTATAAGCTTTACGTTGGCAAAGATGATGCTTAATAGGGTTGCTAAGCAAAGCTGAACATAGAGAGAGAGAGAGAGAGAGAGAGAGAGAGATATATATATATATATATAAAATGAAATGAAAATAAATAATGTTGATGGAGTAAGACATGATAAGTCAATCAATATTGTGCATGTAGCAGAAAAATTGATTGGAAATTGTGAAAATTTGAAAAAAAAAAAAAAAAAACGTTGGAACTTGTAAAAATTAAAAAAAGCAACAGTCTTTGGTTTTATCACCCATGCCAATCAATCAAATACCAAATGGAATAATTCATTTTTCGGTTTTACCAACAACTTTGCCCCAACAACTTTTCCCACCCCCACTTCACTTTTTCTTTTTCTTTTTAAAACTTGTAAGATTTTTTTTTTTTTTACAGTTGTAATTGAGTTGAGACTCTAAGTTTTTTAATAAAAATGGGCTGTGGCATATTGAAATAGGTATGAAATTTGCATTTGTAAGATTTTATATGAGTTATTATCAAATAATTAAATTTATAAACATGTAATTAATATATAAATTATTTTTTAAGTAGGTAATTATGAAATTCACATTTATTTATATATATATATATATATTAAATATATAAAATAGCAGTAAACCCGAAACGGTATACCGGTATTGACCGGTAGTCAAAATATATCGTATCGGTGGCCAAACTAGTACAATCTCTAATATGATATTGACTTCCTTATGTAGAACTCATGCTAACCATGAGTTTGCAACACCGCATTAACGTAAGAGCTCACTTTTTAAAAATTGGGTGCAATAAAGTTGTATAAAAAAGTGGCTGATTTTTTTTTTTGGGAAAAAAAAAGAAAAAGAGAAAGTGGCTGATATTGATCCTTCATCTTTGAAAGAAATTGTGACAAAAGTGGCTTATTGGGTGACTCATAGATGCCAAGTGGATAACAATTCTGCTCAAGAAAGCTCTCTTTCTCTCTCCCTACAACAAGCTAAAAGGGGGTTTAAAATCCAAATTCTTCCCATAGAAAGATCAAAGTGCTAATAATCCACAAGGTTCTTGATAAAATTGGGGTTCAATATATATATATATATATATATATATATGTATGTATAGAGTTTTAGTATATTGCATTTACTTTTTATAATTATGCTCTTTATTGTCAAACAAAAACACAAATCAGTTTTTTATGTAGATGGGGATTGAACTTTATATATCTTATTCAATCATCAAATTAGAAGTACCTATTTCTCTAATTTATATCTAAATTATATAAATAAAATTTGAAGGAAATATGAATTTGGTAGATCTAGGTCCTCGTTTGGGAGGATGAAATGAAAATGAATGAAAAGAATCATTTTAAAATATTCATCTATTTCCTTGTTTTGGAGTTTTAATTCTATTTCCTTCTTTAAGATTCCCTTATTTAAACGTTTAAGTAGGAGGGAATGGAATTAGGGGAGGCAAAATCTAACACGATCCACGAACTTGACACGATTAACACGTTTATAAACAGGTCATGGATTGAGGTTAAACGGGTTGGGGTCATGTTCAAGTTGACACAGCTAACCCGTTTAATAAACAGGTCGGATTCATGTTCAACATACGAACCCATCTAACCTGTTTAGCTTATCAAGTTTTTAGTTTTTTTATTATTGCTTAATTTATGATTGTTTTTATATGTTTATTACTATATTTATGGTTGTAATTATATTTTAAATTTAGATATATGAAAATTGATAAAACTTATATAGGTTAGATATGACTTATTAATCAAATAGATTATTAAACGGGTTATTTGTATTGAATTTTACATGACTTGTCAATTAAACGAGTTAAACGTATCGGGTCAGGTCGACTTGTTTAATAAACAGATCGTGTTTAGGGCTGAGGATTCCTGACACGTTTACTAAACAGGTCGGGTTTAGGTCAACCCATTTAGCCAAATACTCGTGGCTTGACACGACACGAACCCTACCCACGAACATGAATTGCCATCCCTAAATGGAATTAGTAGAATAGAATACTCATTTATCTCTATTCGTTTAAAACCTCAAATTTTTATTTTCCTCGAAATTAACAGAAATGGGAGGTGTAGGGGCCCAAATCAAACTAGTCCAAGTTTGGACAGTGGACCAGCTCAATGAGCACTCAACAATGAATTTGTAGAGAGTGGGTGTTTAATCTAGGTTTTTTGAGATGATAGATAATACAAAAGTTTTGTTCGGCTTTTTATTCAGGCACTACACTTGTATGAGTATGTAACTTGGAGTTAAATACATTGATACTAAGAACGATCGTTTTTCTTTCTTTTTTCTCTCCCCCCTCTTCCAAATTCTTCCTTTTCCTTTTATAGGCCTCCCCTTTCCTTCCCAGGTGCAATCCAGGTGTTTCCTTTTTAGATACTTGTCCCATCACCCCTTTTGGCTCAGGTCTCTGGTGGTGAAGATAAGGTCGAAACCTAACGTTCAGGCGTCACTTCTTCATTAATGCGGCCAGAGAAGCAGGTGTAGAGCATTAAATGCGGTGATGGCAGCTTTTCCTTTGGCCACAGTCAATTCTTTCCCTTTATTCTTTATTCTCGTTTTCTTAACTCCAGCATCAAAAAGAAAAAACCTTCATCATGGGCGTTATTCAACTATAAGAACATTCACATAGTCCTCGGCGACGCCTTGCCGAGGACTGGTTTGTCCTCGGACGTTATGTTTCTTAGTGTCTGGACATGCATGATACTTCTTTCTCTCTCGTGATCTTGTAGGTCGGACTGATTATGTCCTCGGATTATCTCAAGATGTAGTGTTGGGCTTCTTTTATTGTGAGGGCCTTTGGGCCGGCCAGATACGCGATTTGGGCCCATGGGTACCACAATAGCCCCTCGAAATCCTTATTTCTATTCTATTGGAGAGGGATGAGGGTTTCGATATACGCGCACGCAAGGCGATATGCTTCTGACGTTTCGATCTCCTGGACGCGCTTCAATTAAATATTGGCGGCGCCATGCTCCTTGTTTCCAACCGCATGATGCTCATCTAACGGATAGGCGCCTTTTGATGAGGCAGGCGGGAGACTTCCCGCTTTACGTTTTTCCATGAAATAAATATCGCCACTTTAAAGATCTTCTGTTCATTTCAGACTTCGCGCATTGAACCTAACCTTTTCTGTAACCTGCACGCGTCTTCATACCCCTTATCTCTAAGCCGAGGTGACGTAATTGTTTAAAAGTAAGTTCTTCAACCTTCTGCTTTCATTATTGTTTTTTACTCTTTCGATTGTCCCCTTTTTTTGGTCCTCGGCTATTTAAATCTTCCCATTTCGTTATAGTGCTTACTCCCTAGTTTTAGGAAATGGGTAGGTTCGCATCCCTGGTGGATACCCCTGAAAAAATAGAAGCCTTTAAAGCCAAATACGAGATCCCACCCAGAGTGTCCGTTAGGTATTGTGGGACGGGGGAGTGGCTCACTAGAGAGAGACCGGCGAGGTGGTGATTCCTATGATAGCGTTTATAGAGGGAGGGATGAGAATCCCTATGATGCCTATTACCATGAACTATCTTAGGACTGCTAGGTTGTCCCCTACACAGTGCGCTCCCAATATGTTTAGGATCTTGGGTGCGGTAGACGTTCTGAACGAAAGGTTAGGGTTAGGTCTCACTCACCATGAAGTGAATTGGGTATATACCCTTCACCATTTGAGAGGGCATACCTACTATCTAAAATCTAGGCACCCAGAAGTCAGATTGATCCAATGCCTTCCCCACTCCAACAAGGGTTTGGACAAGGACTTCCTTATATTGTCCGGGGAGTGGCATGACGGTCTCCACTGTCCGACGACGGAAGGGGAGCCTGGTGAGTCCTCGCGTAGCGTCATACTTGATCAATGATAAATGCGGTGTTTCTTTTGTTGGTGGTCTTTTTTCTTAATTTGTTTGTACTAACCCGTTTTTTGGACGTATGCGCAGATCGTCGTGCGCTTGCACCCCGTGCTAATCTCGTCAACTTTGATCGTCTCGATAAGATCTTGAAGGCTGAAGTGTTTGTGCACTCAGACGGTCAACTTCGTGCCGCCCACCGCATCCTCGGATACACACCCATATCCAACACCTTTCAAGAAACCAAGTGTGTCATCAAGGAGAAAGATCCGAGGCTTTCGAGGATAAGTGTAGCAGTCGAGGGCTTTTTGTTACCGCCTGGCGCTCCAGTTCCTCAAGGCGTTCTGATTACTGAGCCAGTCAGAGTTGTTCCGAGAGCTTCTGATTTGGCTACGCCCTCGGCCCGACCTGGATTTGGCGAAGGTTCTACCTCTCAGCTACTCGCCGAGGTAGAAGAGGAAGAAGTAGAAGAAGAAGAAAACGAGGAAGTAGTTGAGCTCTCGGATTCCGAGGAAGAGCTCGAAGCTTTAGATCCGCTTTTTCCGCCCAGGCATCCTTCTCCCGTTGCCAGATCTCCTACCTTTACATCCTCGGACGACGACGACCAACCTTTGATGAGGATGGGAATCCATCGTAGACCCAAGCCCAGCTTGAAGGATGTGCTAGAAGGGCAAACTGGAGCACAAGGTCCTTCAAAAGTGCCTCCGGAGAAGGCCAAGGATAAGGGTGCCGACAAGCTTCCGCCCGTGAGGGTTATTCTACCGCCTTCCCCTAGAACTCAACATCCAGATCCGGCTGACCATAAAAGGAAAAGAGACCAGCAGAAGGGAAAAGAGATAGCCGAGGGGGGAAAGACGTCCCTGGTAGGGAGATGGAGCAAGAGAGGGGAAATAAACATGCTCGTCATGTCCACCCGAGGACGGAGAGACGAAATGATCCTCCTGTAGCCTTCCATGCGCCTATTTGGGCCCCTCAGATGCAAGTAGATGATCAGGCGATTACCGCCGATGCATCCATCAGGGGATCCGACGAGGGCACGGCTGCATGCATCGCCGATGCATTGGAGCAGGCACTGCTATTGCCTGAGGACATGGGAGAGCTGCGTAGAATGAGAGATCATAATGTCTTCATGACTCTCAAAAAGGAGCTAGCCATGGTAAGTATTCAAATTGGCCAATCTTTGGCATTTATGTTTTTCTTTATGCTTCTTCTTTCTCTACCCTCTCTTCTTTTTCTTTATGTAGTGTGTACTTTACTAACAAAGCTTGTACGTAGGCTGTCCAATCTGCCCATAGGGCAGAGGAGATCGCTGCCAGCTCCTACAGAGCACTAAGGGATGAGGTGGTCAAGTTGGACCACACTAAAAAGATAATGGAGCTTAAAGAGAAGAGGCTCCAAGAGGTGACTGCCAACCTGACCAAGGCGGCAAGTGAGCGGTCAGGTCTGGAGGCCGAGCTGAGGAGTACCACCCGACAGGCCGAGGATCAGAGGCTAGAACTCAAACGAGCTAATGAAGACCTCGCCTCGGCCAGATCACTGGCAGAAGGCCTCGCTAAGGACCTTACAGCATCTGAGGAGGCAAAGGAGGAGGCACTCAAGGCCACGGAAGAGGCTCTCGCCAAGGCACAGGCAGCCGAGGCAATGGTTGACGAGGCTGAGCAGAGCGGGTATGACATGGGCGTGGCCGAGACCACAGAGACATTCAAAGCCCAAGTGCCGGAGGTCTGTAGGGACTACTGCCTCCAGGTGTGGAAGGAAGCTCTTTCCCAAGCCGGGGTTGATGCTTCCTCCCCTCTATGGAAGGAGGAGAACGCCTACATTCCTCCTGCAATTCGCGTGGCTGCCTCTAGCTCAGCTAAGGATGATTCCCACCCTTCCTCGGCGGGGATTCAAGTAGACGAGGATGCTGTCGAAAATGCTGCTCCTACTGCTCCTCCTGCCCCCAAGGAGGCCACCCCCAACCTGGAGATTGGTGGGACTGTAGAGCCCAAAGAGAAAGCTGGCGAGTCCTCGGCCTTGGTGGTTTCTCCTGCTGACCCAAAGGACCAGACCCAACCCGAACCATAATCACCCGTGGCTTGGCTGCTTGCTCTTTTTCTCTTTCTCCTTCGTTGCTTTTGGCCTTGTATTTTTATTTCTTAGTCCCAGTTTTTACTTTATTTCCCTTGTACTTTGACAGTTCAGTTATAAATGTATTGACAAATCTTTCAGTTAATGAAAAGGGGTTCCCAATTTAAATTGCTGTTTTATATTACGTTTGGTGTTGATATCTTGTTTCCTTGCTATGCATGTACTATTGCTATACTATCGGCTTGTCTCTATAGCATGTACTTATACCCCTTTGCCCTTAAGCAAGGAAATTTTAGCCAACTTACATATGTGCAAATGCTTTAAGTAATGACTGTTACCTTTTGCTTATGCTTAAGGACAAGCGACACACTAAAAAAAGGAAATATACTAACGGGGAATCTGTGTGCTTGGAACTCGCTCAAAAGTTACTTCCATGATAACATATTGAAAAGTGAACTTAACCATATATTTGCATTTGGACTAACAGTACTTTAAGCTTTGGGCTTAGTACTTAACATCATTTTAAGACCCGTTCGTTTAATGACTCCACTGCTGTTTCCACATCAAGGGGAAAGATCCGAGGTAACCTCCTTTCTCTATTCTAAATTAAGATAGAGGATCTGATATGACCCGGCGTAACCTTAATTAAATTTGGACTAAGGTAGGGATCCGAGGACCCGGCGTAACCTTAGTTTTCTTGCTTTTAAATTAAGATAGAGGATCTGATGACCCGGCGTAACCTTAATTAAATTTGGGCTAAGGTAGAGGATCCGAGGACCCGGCGTAACCTTAGTTTTCTTGCTTTTAAATTAAGATAGAGGATCTGATGACCCGGCGTAACCTTAATTAAATTTGGACTAAGGTAGGGATCCGAGGACCCGGCGTAACCTTAGTCTTCTTGCTTTTAAATTAAGATAGAGGATCTGATGACCCGGCGTAACCTTAATTAAATTTGGACTAAGGTAGAGGATCCGAGGACCCGGCGTAACCTTAGTTTTCTTGCTTTTAAATTAAGATAGAGGATCTGATGACCCGGCGTAACCTTAATTAAATTTGGGCTAAGGTAGAGGATCCGAGGACCCGGCGTAACCTTAGTTTTCTTGCTTTTAAATTAAGATAGAGGATCTGATGACCCGGCGTAACCTTAATTAAATTTGGACTAAGGTAGGGATCCGAGGACCCGGCGTAACCTTAGGCACGACAGAATTAATGGCGCAAAAATGATAAGAGTAGAATAACAAAAGTACTTTTCCTTAATAATAATATCGTCTCAAATTACTTACATTCCAGGGATGGGGTACAGCTTTTTCATCTAAGTCGGTCAAGTAGTAAGCTCCTATACCAGCTATTGCCGTGATGCGATATGGTCCTTCCCAATTAGGTCCAAGCTTTCCCCATGCTGGATTTTTGGTGTTCCCCACTACTTTCCTCAGCACCAAGTCCCCGAGAAGAAGAGGTCTTGACTTTACACTGGAATCATATCCATGCTTCAGTTTTTGTTGGTAGTAAGCTAAGTGAATCATGGCAACCTCCCTCCTTTCTTCAATTAGGTCGAGGTCTTTTTCTAGCAGTCTGTCATTGCTTTCCGGAGTGAAGGAGCTTGTCCTCATCGTTGGAAAACCAGTCTCCAAAGGAATAACAGCCTCGGCGCCATAAGTCATCGAGAATGGCGTCTCTCCCGTTGATCGGCGGGGGGTGGTCCGGTACGTCCACAGAACGTGGGGCAGCTCCTCCACCCACCTTCCTTTAGCGTCCTCCAATCTCTTCTTCAGTCCATTCACTATAACTTTGTTAATAGCTTCGGCCTGTCCATTCCCTTGCGGATAAGCCGGAGTGGAGTATCTATTGATTATGCCGAGGCCACAACAATATCGTCTGAACGCCTTGCTGTCAAACTGCAAACCATTATCGGAGATGAGGGTATGAGGGATACCGAATCGAGTGACGATATTCTTCCATACAAATTTCTTCACATCAACATCCCTGATATTCGCCAGGGGCTCGGCCTCTACCCACTTAGTAAAATAATCAGTACCGACAACCAAATATCTTCGGTTCCCAGGCGCCTTTGGGAAAGGACCCACAATGTCTAGACCCCATTGTGCAAAAGGCCAGGGACTCGTCAGAGGATTAAGCACACCTCCGGGTTGGTGGATGTTTGGCGCGAATCTTTGACATTGATCGCACTTCTGCACATAACTTTGAGCTTCTCGCTGCATGTTCGGCCACCAATACCCCTGTGTTAGGGCCCTGTGAGCCAAAGATCTTCCTCCTGTATGGCTTCCACAGATTCCTTCATGTAACTCTTCCAAAAGTAACTCTGTCGCTTCAGGGTGCACGCATAACAGGTACGGGCCGGAGAAAGATCGTCTATAGAGCTTATGATCCCCGGCCAACCAAAATCGGGAGGCCTTTCTTCGTATCTTGTTCGCTTCGATTTTATCCTCGGGTATGACATCATCTTTTAAGAAGGACATAATGGGGTCCATCCAGCTAGGCCCCACTCTAATCTGGTGCACACGGATAACGCTTCCCATTATTTTCGAGGGTTTAGGTAAGTCTTCAACCAAGACAATCCGAGGTAGTCCCTGTGCTGATGATGTGGCAAGAGTTGCTAGGGAATCAGCATGCGTGTTGCCGCTTCTAAGGACATGGGACAAAGTAAAGGATTCGAACTTGCGTTGTGTAGTTTTGACTTGATTCAAATAATCCTGCATCCTCGGATCTCTGGCCTCTACTTTTCCATCTACTTGACCCACAACTAGCTGAGAGTCCGAGAACATTTGCACGATTTTTCCCCCCAACTTGTGGACCATATCCATTCCTTTCAGCAAGGCTTCGTACTCGGCCTCATTGTTAGTAGCCGAGAATCCCAGTCTTAAGGACTTTTCCAGTGTGAGACCTTCTGGGTCGTAATTACCACCCCCACTCCGGATCCTCTTTGATTAGCAGCCCCATCAACATAAACAGTCCACACCGCGAGACCTTTACATGTAACCACGCCAACTGATTTTTCATCAATGTCCTTGTTGATTACACTACCTTCTATTATGGGTTCAGCAAATTCCGCAACGAGATCAGCCAACACCTGACCCTTTATTGCTGTGCGGGGCATGTATTTAATATCAAAAGAGCCCAAAATGGTTCCCCATTTTGCAATCCTGCTGGTATAATCCGCACTCCGGAGTATAGCCCTTAGTGGAAGCTGGGTCAAAATAACCACCGTATGGGACTGGAAGTAATGGGGGAGCTTACGTGTGCCATGTACCACGGCAAGGATTGCCTTCTCTAATGGTGGGTAATGTACCTCGGCCTCATGCAGAGACTTGCTCACATAGTAAACTGGCTTTTGTATGTCCCCGTCAACCCTTATTAGCACCAGACTAACGGCGTGAGTTGCCACCGCGATATATGCGAATAGGACCTCGTCGGCCTCGGGCCGAGACATGATAGGAGGGTGGGCAAGATATTCTTTAAGCTGCTGGAAGGCAACAGCACACTCTTCTGTCCATTCAAACCCCTTCCATTTGTTTAATAGTTGGAAGAACGGTCTACACCGATCAGCAGATCTTGAAATAAACCGGTTGAGAGCAGCCGTCATTCCAGTTAACCTCTGCACCTCCTTCGGATTCCGAGGCGGCTGTAAGTTGTTGATGGCCTTGACCTGAGCGGGGTTGACCTCAATCCCTCTATGCGTCACCATGTAGCCCAAAAATTTGCCAGACCCTACACCAAAGGAACATTTGGATGCGTTGAGGCGTAACTTGTGCTTCCTCAGTGTTTGAAAGGTATCGTCGAGGTCGGGTATGTGAGCCGAGATAGTCTTACTTTTAACTACCATGTCATCTACGTACACCTCAATCGTTTTTCCCAGTTGTGGTTCGAACATTCGCGTCATCATTCTTTGATAGGTAGCCCCAGCATTCTTCAAGCCGAAGGGCATCACCTTATAGTGGTAGTTCCCTATGGGTGTGACAAAGGCTGTCTTTTCCTGGTCTGCTGGAGCTAAGGGTATTTGATGATAACCTTGGAAAGCATCTAGAAAGCTCATCCGAGGATGCCCTACCGTAGCGTCGACCAACTGATCTATGCGGGGCATTGGGAACGAATCTTTTGGGCAAGCCTTATTCAAGTCCGTAAAGTCCACGCATACCCTCCATTTTCCATTCTTCTTTTTTACTACTACCGTATGGGCTAACCACTCTGGATAAAACACTTCCTTAATGGCCCCTGCTTTCTTGAGTTTTGCCACCTCTTCTTTAACAGCCTCAGCGTGTTCTTTAGATGAACGCCGAGGTGGTTGCCTTCGTGGCACAGCAGCCGGATTAACATTGAGGTGGTGACAAATAAACTCCGGATTGACTCCTGGTGCTTCATAAGCATCCCATGCAAACACATCGATGTTTCGCTTCAAAAATGTGACCAGATCTTCCTTCTCTCGTAGGGGTAATTGACTTCCTACTTGGAAGAATCTCTCTGCATCATCTGCGATAACCACTTTCTCCAAATCTTCACAGCCTGGTCCTTCAGTCTCGGCTTCACTTGGCTCGGCCGAGGACATTAACTGCTACAAATCCTTCTCGGCTGAGGTTTGTGACTCTTGCCTCGCCTGATGTGTAATAGCTGCTGTTATACATTGTCTCGCCATGGACTGGCTGCCCAGTATTTCCTCAACCCCATCCTCATACGGGAATTTCAGCTTGACGTGCAGAGTTGATGACACGGCACCTAAGGCATGCAGCCATGGTCTGGCCATTATGGCTGTGTAAGGGGAATAAGCATCTACTACGATGAAATCCACGTCCACTACCACCGGTCCTGACTGTACAGGTAATCTAATTAGCCCCTTCGGAATAACAGCCTTCCCTTCAAAGCTTATTAATGGGGAGTCATAAGCCATGAGATCTTCGAACCTCAAATTGAGACCTTTAAACAAATCTGGGTACATGATGTCAGCCCCACTCCCTTGGTCAACCATCACTCTCTTCACATCGTAACCCCCTATCCTCAACGTAATGACCAGCGCATCGTCGTGCGGTTGAATAGTGCCAATCTTGTCTTCGTCAGAAAATCCCAGTATAGGCAGAGGATTCCTCTTGATCCTCTTCGACTCGGAATTGAGGTCCTCGGCGGTGGGACGTAGTACTGACATTATTCTGGTAGGGCAAGACCCCGTCCGACCTGGCGCCGCAAGGATGACATTGATTGTGCCCAACGGAGGTCTTACATTGTTACTGCCTTGGTTCATGGAGCCAGATTGGGTACCTGGTTCATCAGGTCGATTCACGAATTGTCTTAGTTTCCCTTCTTTGACCAGCTGATCCAAGTAATTCCACAAGTTCCTGCAGTTCTCTGTGGTGTGGCCTTTATCCTGATGGTAATTACAGTAGAGGTTCTGGTTACGCTTTGTAGGGTCTCCGATCATCTTACTGGGCCATCTAAAATAAGGTTCTCGGCAGATCCTTTCCAACACCTGCTGTACCGGCTCACGAAATACGGCATTCACTGTCTGGGGCGGGGCCGACCTAGTCTGGCTAGTGAAATCTCTCCTCGGCCACTTGCTACCGTGTCTCTCCGTCTTGAAATCCCTACTCTCCTGGGGGATACTTTTTATCTTTCCTTTACTCTGCTGTTGATCCTCCTCAACCCTCTTATACTCATCGATACGGTCCATGAGCCGACGAACAGTTTTTACCGGCTTCTTGGTCAAAGACTTCCTTAAATCATGCTCAACTGGGAGACCAACCTTAAAGGTGTTGACCGCCACCTCATCGAAATCACCATCTATTTCGTTAAACGCTTCCCAGTATCTGTCCGAGTAGGTTTTCAACGTTTCGCGCTCTCCCATGGACATGGACAATAACGAGTCTAGAGGCCGAGGTACTCTACTGCACGTAACAAAGCGGGACCCGAATGCCATCGTAAGTTCCATGTATGAATCAATGGAGTTCACCTTTAAGCCGTTGAACCATCTCATTGCAACGGGCCCTAGACTTGAGGGAAAGACTTTACACATCAAGGTCTCGTTCTGAGAATAAACCGCCATGCGTTGATTGAAATGGCTTACGTGCTCCACCGGGTCTGTTTTGCCATTATAAATGGTGAAGTTTGGCTGCGTGAACCGACGGGGTAGTTTTCCCCTTTCAATACGATGTGTGAAGGGTGATTTGGAGAGCTGGAGCAATGCCTTTCCCATGGCATCGCTACCCGAGCCCCTGTGACTCGTCCCTCTACTTTTTCTGTGGCGAACACTTTCTTCTTGGTATGAGAAAGTTTCTGTGGGGGGGGTTCTTGACCTCGGCCTATAGCCACTGTCCTGAGAATCATCTGATGAAGGGCCAGATATGGAGGGGGTCCTTTTCCGCTCTGCTCGACGCAGCTTCCTCTTCAGCTGGTCAATTTCTCTCTGCATGGCCCTGGTGTTACTTTCCCCAGAGCCCCTGTTTCTACCCCGTGAGCGGTTATCAGCTGTTCGCTCCGAGTGTACACTGCCCTCTCGATCTTCCATTTGCTCTACCTGTTGTAGTGGATCTTCGTGCTGAGATCCTAGCGACTCTACATGGGCTGGATTCAAATCTGTCATCACGTTATCTGTCACCTAAACGCAAGATCCCCACAGACGGCGCCAATTGTAGGGGCCCAAATCAAACTAGTCCAAGTTTGGACAGTGGACCAGCTCAATGAGCACTCAACAATGAATTTGTAGAGAGTGGGTGTTTAATCTAGGTTTTTTGAGATGATAGATAATACAAAAGTTTTGTTCGGCTTTTTATTCAGGCACTACACTTGTATGAGTATGTAACTTGGAGTTGAATACATTGATACTAAGAACGATCGTTTTTCTTTCTTTTTTCTCTCCCCCTCTTCCAAATTCTTCCTTTTCCTTTTATAGGCCTCCCCTTTCCTTCCCAGGCGCAATCCAGGTGTTTCCTTTTTAGATACTTGTCCCATCACCCCTTTTGGCTCAGGTCTCTGGTGGTGAAGATAAGGTCGAAACCTAACGTTCAGGCGTCACTTCTTCATTAATGCGGCCAGAGAAGCAGGTGTAGAGCATTAAATGCGGTGATGGCAGCTTTTCCTTTGGCCACAGTCAATTCTTTCCCTTTATTCTTTATTCTCGTTTTCTTAACTCCAGCATCAAAAAGAAAAAACCTTCATCATGGGCGTTATTCAACTATAAGAACATTCACATAGTCCTCGGCGACGCCTTGCCGAGGACTGGTTTGTCCTCGGACGTTATGTTTCTTAGTGTCTGGACATGCATGATACTTCTTTCTCTCTCGTGATCTTGTAGGTCGGACTGATTATGTCCTCGGATTATCTCAAGATGTAGTGTTGGGCTTCTTTTATTGTGAGGGCCTTTGGGCCGGCCAGATACGCGATTTGGGCCCATGGGTACCACAGGAGGGAATAGAATTATATTTAATAAATTTTTTACTAAAACTCCCAAAATACACCTAAATATCAACCATTTAATTTTAAAATATAGGTCTAATAGTAATATTATTATCAAAATGATTTCATTCCATTCCTTCTATATTACTCTCAAATAAGATTACTTTTATTCCTTTATTTTAGAACATCCGATCAAGATTATTTAATTTCATTCTATTCCATTCTTTTATATTCATTCCCCTTATTTAAATACATTTCATTTTATTTCATTCATATCCATTCCTTTATAAACTCCCAAGCAAGATTATTTACATTCCATTTGTTGTCATTCCTTTCTATTCCTTTATTTTAAAAATCCAATCAAGATTACTTAATTCCATTTTATTCCATTCATTTCCCTTGCTTAAATATATTCCATTCATTTCCATTCCCTTTTGATCATTCCATTCAATTTTATTTTATTCCCTTATGAACTCTCAAACGAAGCCTAAGGAGCATGAGATTTATGTTTGGCCTAGTGTGAAATTATTCTGCATGAAAATGGAAACAAATGGGATGTATATTGACGTAATGTTTCACATTCCACCAAAAAAAAAAGGGGAGAATTTTATGAAAATATTTTAATCTATATATATATATATAACCAAAACCTTTGAAACTCTCACAATTTTTCAATTTAGAAAAATATTTACATAAAATTATTTTTATTTTATCCAAGCTTAACAAATAGTAAAACACTATTTCTCTAACAAGTCCAACTTAAACTCAAATTCATCATTTTTTAAAAATAAAACCGAAGTATCCAAAGCTTCCACAATTTTCCACGTCAGCACAATATTTAAATAAAATTATTTTTATTTAGTTCAAACTTAACAACGAATGAAACTCTATTTTTCTAACAAGTCTAACTTAAACTCAAACTCACATTTTTTTTTAAACAAAATTATTTTTGTTTAGTCTAAACTTAACAATGAGTGAAACTCTATCTTTTTGACAAGTCCAACTTAAACTTATCATTTTTTTCAAAACAAAATTATTTTTATTTAATCCAAACTTAACAAGGAGTAAAATTATATTTCTCTAACAAGTTCAACTTAAACTCAAACTCAAACATTGATAATTTTTTTTTAATTTTTTTTGGTCTTCCAGAAGTTTTAATATCTGAATTTTTGAGTTATTTTTTTGTAGCATCTGAAATTGTTTAACAAAGTTTTTGTAAGCAATCACACGTTCAAGCAATAGCTTCTTTATCAATTTGTAACACAAATTAAAATTATATTAGAGAAAATCATGCAATGGTGTAATTTCTTAATCAAAAGGTGCAAAACTTATAATAAGTGTCCTTATAATAAAATATTAGCTTCACTATTTACCTAAGCACATGGTTCGTTATTGTTATTTCTTTCTACATGCTTCATGAATCAGTTATGCTCTTAGAGCAGAAGCATGAATCAATTATGGTCTAAGAGCATTAAAAAAAAACAATTTCATCACTAAAAGTTACTTTATTTATTATATGATGATACAAGAAAAATCAGTAGGTTGGATGCTTTGAGCTTTAAAGGGCTAATGATTGTTTGGAAGGCATGCAAAGAAGAACACACAATCAAAGGTAACCAAGATGAACCGGCCAAGAACCCTCTGATGCCAAAGTTAGTTTCCCTCTTAAATTTTAGAGTTCCAACTTTTCAGGAGTTGTTAAAAATTTACCTTCACTTGATGTGAATGAGTGTTTATATAGTGTAATCTTGAAACGGTTACTTGTCTCATAACTTCCCCTACAAATGAGGAAGTCAGAGGGTTCAAGCTTAACTTCCATAACCGCTATAAGAGTTAGAATATTTTATCTTCTATAACTATCATGGAAGTTAAGTACTGAGAAGGAAGTTATAATGATGAACCAAGATTTAACTCATGCCTCGAGATAATAACAGGTGGTTCGATTTAGCTCTTGTAAATAAATTTCTGGAATTTTTCCCAAGTGTTAGGGGTTTTTTAGGTGTTTTCCTCATGGACGACTCACATGTCTATGGACCACCATCCTGATAGGTAAAGCCACGCTTGTCTTCTTGACCTGGACGACTCCTATGGACGACGGTCTTGATAGGTAAAGTCATTCTTGTCTTCTTGACCTGGATGACTCCTATGGACGAGTTGGAGTTCAATTTTTTCTGTTCACCATCATTATATATTATTTCTTTTACAACAAATTCTACAGCTCATTATTTTGCACTTCATCATATTAAAATAATATGTTTTCTACCCACAATTTTACACCACAAGGAGAGAAAAGGACAAAGAGAGAAAAGAAAATATAAATCAATTAATTTAGTAAAGAATGGTTCTACAGGATTATGCAAACACACGTAATACTGCAACAAGTATGCAAATTCATATGTGAAATGCATCAGCAAATGGAGTTAGGTTTTTGTGCATTTGTGTCGATAGCATTTTGCATTCCCAAGGGTTTTGCATCACTTAGTGTGAATGCTCTAACTAATTTCTTATCATCTTCTTTCTATCTCTTCCGTTTAGGAATGACTTTTTTTAGTTTTTTTGTTGAGAGTATACTTGTATTTTGAAAAGTGATGTTAAAAAGCAAAAAAACTATTCCACACACACTTTAGTCTCTTTTTATTTATTTATTTTTTTATGCTAGTGTTTTGATCAAGAGTTTTTTGATTCAATTAAAATTCTTTCATGTTTTCAAAATCTCCCCCATTAATGAAACATCATACTATATATATGTTTTGGCTTCCAGTTAGAGGTAAAGTCTCTTTTAGTCGAATAAGAGAAACACACATACACATATATAGGGGAAGGGGAATATTGAGAAGGAGTCTATCACTTGTTCCGCGACACTAACTGTCGCATACAGTTTTGGTGTTGGCGCATGAGTGTATTCTCTTATCTTATCTTCTTTCCAATGTCTTTTTTTTTTTTTTTTGAGAAGGATTCTTTCCAATGTCTTAATCCGACGATACCGAATTATAATTAGAAGTGGAAGAAATATAATGGAACTACATTTTAAAGAAAAAGGTTAGTTTTGACATTTTACTTTTAAAACACCTCCCATAATAAGTACCTGTTTGGTTGGGCTTTTGAAAGCCAAAAGTTGGCTTTTCAAGAACGTTAGCCCAAAATATGCGTTTGGTTAGTATAAAATGCAACTTTTTAAAAAAAGTTGCGTTTTATTTTACTGAAGGAAACGCGCTAGACAAAAATGGACGAGAAGTGGTCCATAATATAAACGTTAGGGGGCGTTTTTAATAGATCCGTTGGGGAACTTCGACAATTACGAAATTTCCCTTCATCTCACGCCTCTCGTCTCATCTCTCTGCTCTGCCTCTCATCTGTTCCTCACGCCTCTCGTCTGTTCTCTCAAACCCATCCCAAACCCAACTCAAAATCAACCCAAAACAAAATCAACTCAAAATCAAACCCAAAATCCACAGGAAAAAAAAAAAACCCAAAACCCCAAAATCCTTATGTTTCAATCATCTTCATCTTCATCATCATCTTCTCTGGAGTGTGAAAAAAAAAGAATAAAAAAGGAAAGACGAAATAAGAAAATAAAGAAAAAAAATGAAAAAAGAGATGCAGAGACTTCTTCATCATTTTCATCTTCTTCATCATCATCATTAGCTTTCGAACTATAAAAAAAAAAAAAAAAAAAAAAAAAAAAAAGAGAAAAAGAAAAAGAAAAGAGAAGCAGAGACTTTGAGGGATGAGAAAAGTGTGTGAAAGATTCTGGAGGAAATAAGGAAATGAAGAAGAAAAGGAAGGGCACGACAGGGAAAAGAGGAAAGAAAGAGATAAATAAAAAAATTAAAAAAAAAGTGTCGGTGTGTGGAGGATAAAAAAAGATGAAAAAATAATAATAATAAAAAAAGAAGGAAATATGAATAAAAAAATAAAATAAAATAAGGGAAACATCAAATAAAGAGTAAAAAATTAAAATTGAGAAATACTGTTACAATATTTTCACAATATTTTTACAATAAATTTTAAGTGGTAGGTTATTATTAATTAATATTAGTGAGAAAAATATAATTTGTTTAGAAAGAGAAAAAAATAATTGTAATAGTAAGTTCAAATTAAAATCAATATAAATTATCACAATATTTTCACAATAAATTTTAAGTGTTATGTTATTATTAGTTAATATTGGTAAAAAAAAATAATTTCACAATATTAATTTAAGTATGAAATAAACTCTCTTATATATACATTGTCCTTTTTGATAATTTATTCCTCAAATTGCAACTTTTATAAGTGCTAGCCAAATACTCAGCTTTTTCAAAAAGCACTTTTTAACAGGTTTTACAAAACACTCAATTAAAAAAAAAAACACTTTTTCATTATGCACTTTTTAAAAACTCAACTTTTTTTATTATTAAAAAAAAAAAAAAAAAAAAAAAAAAAAAAAAAAAAAAAAAAGAAGGAGGAGAAGAAGAAGAAGAAGAGCACAGCCAAACTCACCCTAAAAAGACCACACCATGCCATCACTCTCCTTATGTCCGCAACATCTCTGTCTGGTGTCCCACTGCATAACATGCATATCTCCCAAACAGGAAAAAATCCCTTTCCACGCACAAATCTGAAATCACCATCAACTCTTTCTACTCTCTCTCTAGGGTTTTTGATTTGAAGCTGATATGTCAAAATAATGAACCACTAATTTTGAGCACATTTTGATTAGAAATGGTGGAATGCTTGAGCTTCGCAATTCTCTTGGATTACCTTCGAAGACCAGCTTGAGAATGAGAGGTACATGTACATCTTTATTCAACTTTCAGTCTCACTTTTAGCTCTTTAGGGTTTTGGTTTCATTTCATTTCTATAATCTTATACAATGTGCCCTGAACATCTTGTCATTTTACTCATTTGCCACTCTTCAGGTTTTTATTTGAAGTGTTTGTGTGTGTCGGTGTGAAAGACTTGAGAGTGAGTGTATATGAAGATGGGGTCTAATAAGAAAGCTAGGGTTTTGGGAGGTGGGGTTTTTGGTAGTGGCAGAGTTGGTAATTTTGGTGTTGAAAATTTAGAAAATGGGAATAGTGATTCTTGGGGGACTAGTGTTTGCTGTGAGGTTGATGATTCTAATGAAATTGATTCTGCATTAGAGGCTGCAAGTATGGTATATAGTATGAATAGTAGTTTGAATTTGGTGAAAAGGGTGAGTAGAGAAACGAAAATTGGCGAAATTGTGAGTGATGATTTCAAAGAAAATGTGAAGTATGAGGTGGGAGATATGGTGTGGGGAAAGGTGAAATCGTATCCGTGGTGGCCGGGTCAAATATTTGATGAAGCATTTGCAGTGCTTTCTGTTCGTAGATCGAAGAAAAAAGGGCATGTATTTGTAGCATTCTTTGGGGATAATAGCTATGGTTGGTTAAACGTGAAAGAGCTTATCCCATTTGATCCTCACTATGCTGAGAAATCAATACAAACGAATGCAAAGGCTTTTGTGAGTGCTGTTGAGGATGCGGAGAATGAGGCCTGTAGAAGGGCTGCACTAGGATTGGAATGCCGGTGTCGCGACCCTTCTAATTTTCGGCCTGTGGATGCTTGTGGGTTTTATGCGGTTGATGTGGGAGGTTATGAGCCTCATGGGGTGTACTCGACGGAGCAAATTAAAAGGGCTAGAGATGAGTTTTTTCCACTTGAGATGCTTTCTTTTGTGTGGCACATGGCTTTAATGCCGTGTAGTAAGTTGCAGGGAAATGTTGATTGGATTAAAAGTATGGCTAAAGTTCTTGCCTATCGGATGGCTGTGTTCGAGAAGTCTGACAAGACCTATTCACATGCATCTGGGATTGATCGAGTTTGCCCTGCAAGTTCAAATAGGGTTTTAAATCAGCAAGAATTGTTGTCTCAAGGTATAATTTAATTATCTTTTCCCTGAATATTCTGCTATATGTTTTGTTGTTCATGTGTATCATATTCCCTGAACCTCTGCACAACCAAGGTAGATGCACTGCATTAAGATGACTATTTAATATGTGGAAATTAGGTTCACTTCAACATGCATATACATATGGATTCTCCAAGTCTCCATATGTGCATGAGATCAAAAATGACATTCCTTCTTGTTTGTTGATGGATGCTTAGCCTCAGTTTTTTATTTCCTTCTTTGCTCTAATACTATCTTTCGGTTACTGTTTGCAGCTACCTTGAGTGGTTCTCCCCATATTGATGAAGCTTTTGGCAAGAAGTCTACAAGTCCTATAAAAATCCAATGTAAGAGAGATCAGTATTTTCTTAGACAGGTTGGTGATCCCAACATTTTGAGAGCCGATCACCTTGGTCAAGAGCAACTAAGTTTCCTTAGCCCATCAATGTATCAGGAAGTAGCCTTGTCAGATAGAGAGCATTTCTTGGAAGGGAAATATCTGCACTTTTTCATGAATACTGAGTTCACAGGCAAAGAGGATGGAATTGACACATTTAGCAAAGTGAGTATGCCACTTAATCCGGGGCTTGCTGGCAAAGAGAGTGTAACTGTGGACAAGGAATCAGGCCCTGAATCAAATAGGACAAAATTAACTGACAGTTCTCAAGATTTCCAACAAGCTCAGCCAAGAATGCTGAAAACAGATGAAAATCATAATGGGCCTGAGAACATGCATTTGGCTGGCAGAATTACCTCTCCCTTGGACATTTCACAGCCTGGTAATGTTCTTTCTACAAATAGTCACAATATGTATAAGAACTCAAAGGCACTTAAACATTTTGAAGAGGACTTGAGTAGCAAGGAAGCTTATGTGGTAGATATAAATAATAAAAAGAAAAGAAAATCTAATTTGGATCCAGGCATAGAGCCTTCATATAAACTCCTTCAACCTGCTACATTCAAGGCATTGGTAAGACAATCAACTCAAGAATCTAGCCCAACTGCTTTAGTTCAAAGAGAGGATTCATCAATGGATCAACAGGAGAAAGCAATTGAAGCCTACCATACCATTTCCTCTGGTTCCATGGCTAGACAGAATATTTTTGATACAAGAAATGTTGAAACTGGACTTTCTCAGTTAATATCTGATCTATTAGCCCTTGCGCTAAATCCTTTCCATGATGTGGAACAGAACAGACCTGCAATTGTGCTTAATTTTTTTTTGCAATTTAGATCTATTGTCTATCAGGGAAACTTGGTTGTATCTTCTTCTGAAGAGCTAGTATTGATTGAAACTCAGCCCATTATACCTCACGTATTTCCTCTGGTTACTGAGAGCAATCCTGTTAGGAGTGCTCAGGACCTGCCTCTTTCTTCTAAACCACCCAAAAAACGGTTGAAATCTGATTTTTATGCAAAGTCTGGCCCTATCTTCTATTGTGGGGAAGAGATGTCCACAAAGAGACTAAAACACCTAAATGAGCTGAAGACATTGACTGTAGAAAAGAAGGCTAGCCACTTGAAGCCTGTGAAGTCTCAAGGAAGAGACTTTAAGGAAATAGATGAGACAGTTTCAAAAAAGAAGGAAAGAAATGTGCTAAAGAAGCCAATTGCTCCCAAAATGGTTCCTGTACCTACAATGCTAGTGATGAATTTCCCACGTCAATCAGCACTTCCGTCAGTTTCAGAGCTGAAAGCAAAATTTGCACGCTTTGGTCCCCTCGATCATTCTGCCTCTTATGTGTCTTGGAAAGCCTCAAAATGCCATATTGTGTTCAAATACAATTCTGATGCTCAGGCAGCATATAGGTATGCTGTCCAAAGTGGTTCTCTGTTTGGAAATGTGAAGGTATATTACCAATTGCAAACCCTAGGCTCTCTGGAACCAGAATTGCATAAACTAGGCAAGCAGCTTGAAGAAGAGGCCCAATATAAGTTTCCACATTTGACATCATTGAGCAGCTGCAATTCTGTAGAATCAGAGTTTCAGCCAAAGTCATCTCTGCAGAAGCCACCGGGTTATGACTTGAGGTCCACCACAGGTATACCTGGTACAACCTTACACGTAAAATCAATGTTGGGTGGGAATCAAAGCAGTGAAAGTGAGCAGTTTGCAATTGATAGTGACATCAAAAACTCCTATGGTAATAATCCAACTGGTAGTTCATCATCTTCCTTTTCTACCATCAATGTCAATGTTGGGAACTTCCACAAAGCTATACCTTCACCTTTGCCTCCTCCCATTGATCTCCCTAACCCGATTTCACAAGTTTTTGAGGACAGTGAGCTTCTTCAATCTGTTCAAGCTTGTAATTTTCAACATTGCCAAGTTTGGCCTAGAAACAATCACACGTTTTACTCCACCCCTAGCCAAAGTGTAGACATCTCCCATCAAATGTTAAACCTTCTGACCAAGTGTAGTGAAATTGTACATGAGTTGAAGTGCTCGTCAGGATACGTGCCTCTCTGTCTCTGATTAACTCAACCAGTAACATATGACATTGGTGAATAGTTTATCCACTGAAGCCATTGATTTTCTGCAGCCAGGAAAATATAAGAGTATGCAAAACACTAGACTAAACCTGTTGGAGTATTATCATGTGAAAAGACCCACTAGCTTGATACTTGAGCAAGAAGTTAGTGTTAGGAATGTACAGTTTAAGCTTTAGACAGCATGAAGCATGATCAAGAGGAATAGAAGTAGTTGGCACATTGACATAGTTCTGAATATATGGCTATTTTAGTTCATCTTTAGAGAGGTGGAAAGAAAATTTTCCTTTCTTTTTTGTCCATATGCCAATGCAAAATCTACAAGGTATTTTATATTAGAATTGGATGGTATTTTGTTAAGCATTTGGTTTGGAACTTATTTTGTGTTTTGAGGCATCTCCTAGTAGGCACACAGTGCACATATGTTGTAGCTCCTTTTTCTTGTGAATGCCACGACGTCCTTTGGATAGCTTTATATATTGTATGGCACCTATCATTTCTATTGAACATTCGACTATAGGGTATTGCACGTGATGCAATTCCTTTCAATGGTTAAGATATGCAATTTCTCTCAATGATCGAGATTGAGAGTTGAAAAAACCAACTTTCAATTTCAACTATTGATTAAAAATAGTTAAGAGAAGTAAAAAGTGAAAAAAAAAAATTGTGAGAGAACTTGATCTCAATCCAAGTAATGTAATATTAGACAGTATTCAACTTTTCCTTTTTCTAATAAGTAGAATCTCAATATAAAAAATTAAAAATCAAGGTGGTGCTGATGGGAAAATAAGAACCATAATTCAAGAACCCTATGTTTACCCCGATGGGAAAGTTCAATTTGTGTAAGATAACCATGTTTTTGTCTATTCTAACCTTCTTTTTTTTCCTTCTCTTTTTAATTTTTGGTTATTGCAGGTGCCGGGGACTTTTAGGGCATATGATTAATTCCTGTTCTCTTTTTAATTATTTTTTGGAGATAAAATATAAAATATAAAAATTAGATCTGGGCTAAAATCAGAAACTACACAAAATTTTCAAAAATATGTAATTTGCTTCCTAAACACAAATGATATTCAAAAATCATTTTCTTCTTTTTATTCAACCATCCAATTGGATATTTTAAAAAGGTTTTGGTTGGATTTCCTAGATTTTGCATTTTATTTATATTTTCTAGTTAGTGCTCATGATTAATTCCGGGTGAGTGGTTTCTTCGTCTAAAATACAAAGGCAATTACGACGAAAATTACCCGAAGGACCGTGTAACGTGTTACACGTGGCTTTGGTACTTGGATTGTCGCAATCACTATTCTTCACATTGAAGTCGCCAAGGCCGCATGGGGCTTGAGACTTGTCTAACTCACGCCAAAACAATTAGAAAAACAAAACCTCTCAACCGAGCAATGGAACTTCAAGAAGCCACTAGAAGTCTAGAGCCAAAGTCAATACTATTTTTTTTAATGAGTAATTCTTAGGTATTTTTGAAGTATAAAAAATGGTGTTCTTTTCTTTCACATTTATAATATAATTTATTCATTAAATTTATAATAAAATCTACTATAAATATGAGAAGAAAAAACACTATTTTATTATATTCCAAAATCACCTAATAATTTCCCTTTTTCAGTAGGAAAATAACACCTACCTCGAATCATCATCCATCTAAATTCTTAGCCCCTTGCACAAAAGTCAGATCTCATAGGCTCATAGCGTTGACCAGTTCTGGCAGTTCACCAGATAAATAATTGAGAAGTTAGAGGTTGCACCAAATTCTCTCTCTCTCTCTCTTCAGCCCAAAAAAAAAGAAAAAATTCTCTCTCCCTCTCTCTCTCTCTCTCTCAAATCTCAAAACATGGAGTACAGGACCTTAGAACTGAACGTAGTCTCTGCCAAAGACCTCAAAGATGTGAACCTTTTCTCCAAGATGGACGTGTACGTAGTGGTCTCACTCTCTGGAGACTCACACCACCACAAGCAGAAAGCCAAGACCAACGTGGCCAAAGACAGTGGCACCAATCCCTCATGGAATTTCCCCATGAAATTCACCGTAGAAGAGTATGCAGCCCAGCAAAACCGGCTGACCCTCGAGTTCAAGCTCCGGTGTGACCGCAGCCTTGGTGACAAAGACATCGGTGTTGTCTATGTGCCCATCCAAGAGCTTCTCAACACTACAGGAGACAACAAGTCCATGAAGTTTGTGTCTTACCAGGTCAGAAAGCCCTCTGGGAAACCCCAAGGTGAATTGAACTTTTCTTACAAGTTTGGTGAGAAAGTATCTAATGCAGCAGTGGCTCCAAAGGCTTATGAGGCTGAGCCTGTCACTGCTTACCCTGTAGCCCAACCTGTGGTGGGGCCTAGTGCACCTTATGGTGGTTCATACCCTCCTCCTCCTCCTCCAGGACCAGGATATGGGTATCCACCACCACCACCACCGTATCAACAACCATATGGTGGGTACCCACCACCCCCTCCACAAGGATATGGGTACCCACCTGGGCCAGGATATGGGTACCCACCACCTGTGCAGCAACAACAGCCCCAGAAGAAGAACAAGTTTGGGATGGGATTAGGAGCTGGGCTGCTCGGAGGAGCGCTTGGAGGGCTATTGATTGGAGATATGGTGTCTGATATGGGTGATTGTGGTGGTGGGTTTGATGGAGGATTTGATGGTGGTTTTTGATTATTATTGTTTTTTTTTTCTTTTTTAAATTTAATGTTTTTGTTAGACTTTTTTTCTTTGATGGGGTTTACATGTTTCTGAGGAAAATAATGCATATGCTGGATGTAGTAGGAGATAATTATTGTGAAACTTTTAAATTTTCTCTATTTTCTTCTATGTTTGAGGAGAGATTCATGTGACATCATGTTTAAAGATCTGTATTCATATTACTATTATTTTACACATTCTTAGTTAGGAATGGATTGAATGTGATAATATGGCTTATATTTTTGTTTATAAAAACCAAAAGGGTTTAATTGTTAGTTTGTTAATATGCTTTGTAGTTTGTATGTATTCATGCTTTGCTTATGGTGTTTGGGCCTGTGAGAATATTCCATGGAATTTTTAAGCCATCAGCTGGCTGGATAATATCTATAGTATTAAATCAATAATTTATTAAGGGCTGTGAAGAAAGCAATACTTTTCTCCCAATTGGCTCATCAATAATTTTTTAAGGGTTGTGGAGAAAGCGATATTTTTCTCCCAATTGGCTCATCAACAACGTGTTTGTCACTTCAATCCAAGATTCCAAATTTCCAAGTAGCTAAAAACAAACAAAGAATAGGAATAGGGTTTTAAAATCTCTTCTACAGGTGATGGTTTTAAGGTCAACATGACATATAATCAGGGAGGTTGTTGATCCAGGGGAAAATTGGACCCGCAATTATGAACTTCAATAACACGTTCCCTTCTTTGAAATTTTACAAAACAAGGGTTTGTAACAATCCAAGGTTTTTCTATTTTTCTCTTGGTTTTGTTCTTCTAAATAGCTAGAAATCGACTAGGATGATTATTAATATAGTCTTGAAATATTAGATCAATTTTAATTTGGTTAATCAACTATTAATTTATCAAATTAGTTCATCAACTACTGGTACGCTACTCTCTCTCAAAAAAAAAAAAAAAAAAAAAAACTACTGGTACGCTAAAGAGTAAGGGGTAAGTAATTCCTATTACATTAGCCTCAAGTTAGCTTATAACAAAGCCAACAGATCAGAAAACAATCAAAACATAACCGAAAAAATAAACAAAAGTAGTCCCAACTGGCTAAACAGGTATATGCAATCAGACAAAAAGGTATTGTTTTTGTGAGTGCAAACAGTGAGTGAATTTCATTAGTTAAGCAAATCAAGGACAATGTAAGTGTCGATCTCTCAACAATCAAAGTTCTTTATTCGTAATTGAAGGGCTTGGTTTACTCAATCTCAAATTCTCCAAAACTCAACTTTAAGCTGTTTTGGACAATTCTTATGTTTCTAGAGAAATCCATTGAATTTTGATCCATATTTCCTCGTGATCTTGCCTCTTGAGTGAACCCGCTTGCACCGATTGGTCTTGGATGACCCCCAACCAAACCGTATGTGTTTAGCTTGAAAAAATCACGTAGTGATGGATGTTTGCCATCTGTTGGGTAATTTAGACCCTGATTGTCTATCACACAGCAGATTTTATTAATTATGTCCAAGTCCAACAATGAAAGATTAATCAAATTCATTTTAACCAATGGAAAGAGATTACATATATGGTATAGGGCATCACCAATTGCAATTCAATCAAACACAGAAAAGAGAATAGTGATACAATGACGAAGTGGAAATCATGGGAAAAACTAAGGGATGAGCAATCTACTATAATAAGAGAAGTTCACCGTCCAAGTAAAGCCTTTATCTAGGCTCCACAACTAGAAAATCGACTTACAGTATTGCTTCATAATTTATGAACTTTTCAACTATAGGGATGCTCCACAAATGACAGACCCGCTATCACGGCCGGCACCTCTATTTCACTCCAAGTAACTTTTGAAACTTCATTCCACAAAATTAACACTGGGATCTTGTGAATTTCAATTTCACTGCTTGAACACTTGCAATAATTATCTTAAAGATCTCTCTATTTGAACTCACGGGATATGTTAATTTTGGCTTGTATGATTTCTCTCTTTTGGGTACAACAGAAACCTCTAAAGCCTCTTGAAAATGGTGCATAATGGTCTCTAAAGCCTCTTGAAAATGGTAGTCGATCTTCTATCCATCGTCACTAGATCGAAAGGCAGTTGAGTACAATTAGTCTTGCTTTTCTTGAGATGTTTCTTATACAATCTAGCTTGAACTTGATTTGATCTTCACGGACAAATTAAAGACACAAATGACATTTTATATGGCGATGAAACTTGCCATCAATAAACTTGACATTTTAATTGGGTCAATTTTTTTTTTTGAAGTGTAATTGGGTCAATTTTGAGTATGTAGAAAAAGTAACCAACAATTATTTTGAATGTAAGCTAATATTTTGTGGTTACGTGCTCTAATAAAGTAATAAGTCTTTTATGCATTCAATATATGAGAGACCAGATTGATTTATTCACTTGTTACAAAAGCTATTGAATAGGTTCATGAAAATGGAGGACACACTTGTGAACATTGATATTTGATTTTTGTTGTTTTGGGGTGAAAAGTGAAGAGGCTAGAGGGTCAACTTAATTATTATTTTTATTTTGTTAAATACATTTTTTGTTCTATCAACATCCACGAATTAGCTTTCCAATGTAATTTTCTACAAGAATAAGTACAATCATTGAAAACAATAATAAAGAAAATATTTCTCTAGCATTATTGTTAACAAAACAACAAAATGTGCGGCAGCATTGAATATTAGGAAAACAAAGAATTAGAGAAGGGGTGCATCATACGTAAAGATAAATGTAAGGATACAAAGTTGGCCTTGTGGCTAAAATGAGTGACTGAGCCGACCCAAGTGGCCTTTATAATAGAATTTGTAGAGAATGGGCTTAAAGCCTAGAACTCTTGGTGCTTTAGAAGGCTATGGTGTGAGGTCCAAGTCCGCTTCCGGGACACGGCTGGCTGATGGAGTGGCCTATTTTCCTTGTCGGATGCGAGCCGATGAGCTTCTGTACTGACTGGCGTTCTGTTCTTCAAGAGGGAGAGAGAGAGAGACTTCCTTTTTCCCTTAGAAAAATCTGGATCCCTCTTCCAGTGGTTTCCCCTTCTCTATTTATACTCCCCATCTTTAGTCCTCACTTGTCTTTTCCCTGAAAGCGCTCCCTAATGCCCTTAAGGCTGTCCATCGTCCCCTCAGAAGTCATTTCCCCATTAATGCGGTCAGGCGGGTAGGTGGAAGGCATTTAATGCGGTGGCAGCAGCTTTGCATAGTGCACGTACTTTTTGTCCCCCTCCTCGGAGTCCCGTTGGGGCGGAGGACGACTTGCTGAGCTTTAGGAGTCCTTCCCTGGACAACGTGCTACGCTCCTCGGACAAGGGTCTTTTAGTCCGAGGAGACTTTCTCCTCGGACCAGCACAAATTCTACCGGCAGCCTGGTCGGCGGGCGTTTCGGCCTTCATTTTTAGGAGGCCCTATCCACGACCCCTTCGGTTGAGCCCCGCCCTCGGGCCAGGCCCTAGGCCTACATGGAGTTTTTGACGCTTTTACCCCCCACAATAGCCCCTCAAAAAGTCATTTGACTCCGATCCGAGGAGGCATATGGGTTTTTGATTGACGTATCTCTCCCCCACGTGACGTTTAAATCGTCGCACGTGCAGAGCCCGCGCCTTCTAGACAAGTCTTTGACGCTTCGTTACGCGAAACGCCTGCATTAATTGTGCTGAGTAACTCCCTGTCGCGCACGTTTAACGGTGAGATGGGGATCCTGCGGCCTGGATTTGCCCCCGAAAATTTGAGCAGGACGTTTCCCACGAACCGCAGCTCCCCAATCATATAAAACTCTTCGATTGCCGCGACGCCCTCCATTTCCACCAAAAGCAAACTTGTCACGGAGCCATTCAATCTCTCACTTCCTCACTCTTAAGGAGTTCCCAAAGTACTCGCATTTTCTTCCTCCGTAAGTCTCCCTTCTTCTTAACTCTTTCCCCCTAGGTTGCCAGTCTTCCTTCTCTTTCTTCACGAATCTTCTTCTCCCACCTGTACCTCATGGGTAGGTTTAAGTGTCTAGTCGATACGCCTTCTGGCATGGAGGGGTTTAGGGCCAAGTACCATATCCCTTCAGATGTGGGCCTGAAATACTGTCACCCCGGGGCTGTAGCGGACTCTAGGGGAGCGGGGCAGGTCGTCATCCCAATAATCGCCTTCCTAGAGGGTGGGATGACACTCCCCATGAAGGACGTAACTAGGGAGTACCTCCACAACCATAGGTTGTGTCCAGACCAGTGCACACCCAACGTCTTTAGGATCCTAGGCTGCGTCGATGCTCTGAACTAGCAAATGGGCCTTCACCTCACGTGGCACGACGTTGTCTACATGTACGAGTGCCACCGGATGAAAGACGCAGGCTATTACCTCAAATCGAGGTCTAGTGCGGTCTGGCTCATCTCCTGTCTGCCCAAGTCTAACAAAGGCATGAAGGACGATTATCTCATCGTCTCCGGGAGATGGCATGACGGCCTCCATTGCCCAGTGAGGGAGGGACACCCAGGTGTGATTCCCTAGGACTTAGGACTTTTTGTTTATGTAGTTTCCCCTTTTCGATTCCCTTAGTAGTTTCACTGTCACTAGATGTTTCTCCGTTTGACTCGTTGCGAATGCCTAACCAAGCTTGATTCTTCTGCTCTCTTTCTTGCAGATAAGCAACACACATCTCCCCACTTGGGAAATGTCAACGTCTCGGACCTTAACAAGGTTCTGAGATCCAAGGTCTTCGTGAACGACGACCTGCAAGTGAGGGCTGCCCACCTAATATTGGGGTACGACCCCATTTCGAAGGCTTTCGGCGAGGTTGAGGACGCCATTCTCGCCGGCCACAAGAGGCGCGCGCGGATAGACGTTCGCTATCCGGAGTTCCTCGCTCCACGACCCATCCCAGACGCGCCGTCTACCCTGCTATACGGCCAAGCCGTCGTAGCCACCCCTTTGGCAGCACAGCCGCGGGGCGAGGTTGTCCGAGAAGCGCCTGAGACTTCCACTTCTTCCCTTGCCGAGGAGATTGACCGGTTCAATTTAGAGGAGGCCGAGAGACCTTCGGGGGAGCAAGTGGTCGAAATCTCATGAGAGGAAGAGGGCCACTCGGACAGGAACTCCGGCATTAGGGGTCTAATCCTTGCTCGATCGGAAGATTCCTTCGAAGAGGACGACGACATGTCCTTGAGAGAACTCTTTGCCAGAAGGAGGGGGGTCCGACCCCAAAGCCAGATGCCTCGGGGTCCCTGCCCAAGCTACCTCCGCCTCCCCCTCCCCCTCCATCTGACCTGCCCCCTCCTGCCCCCATTATCCCCAAGAAGAGGAGGAATGAGGGCGAAGACGCGGAAAAGGAGAAGGAGAAGGAGAAGAAACAGAAGCATCAGCGGCAGCTGCAGCAGCAACAGCAGCAAACGGCCAAGGGTGGGGGACGGGCCTTTTCTATTGAGAGTGGGGAAATCCTCGGACAAGCTGAGGTCCGCCGAGGGGAGTCCAGTTGGTTTCCCCCTCTGGAAGTGGACGGGGCTCCCATACCAACCCAAGCGAGCATCCGAGACTTTCAGAGAGGTCACGCCCTCCACCTTGCCAACTCGCTAAAGTAGCCCCTACTTCTGCCCAGGGACATGAAGGAGCTGGGGAGGACGGGCCGTACGCGCCTATTTCTTTCCCTTAAAAGAAACTTGGGTCTGGTAAGCACCGAATATTTAGTTTTCTGTTGTTGTCTTTGTGCCCATGCGTGCTAACTTGCATATAACATGTTCTCGTTGGTACCCTATTCACAGGCCATCCAGGAGGCCTTTGCTGCTGATGCCTTGGTGGAGCATTACCAGACCCAGGTCGGCTCCGAGCAAGCAGCAAAGGCCGAGATCGAGCTGAAGCTGGGCCGCGTTGAGGCGGAGAAGGCCGACCTGGGTGCCAAGCTGGCCTCGGAGTAATCGCAGAGGAAGAGCCTGGACGCAGGCCTTAAGACGGCGATGGCGCAGGCGGAGGCCCAGTGTAAGCTCCTGCATCAGAAGGACGAGGCCCTGGCCAAAGTGGAGCAGGAGGCCTCGAACCTTAGAAGAGAGCTTGCGCAAGCGAAGGAAGCGGCTCGCGTTGTCAGGGAGACCGTAGACGCCGCCACCAAAGCCGCTTATCACGAGGGGGTCAAGGCAACCGAGAACCGCCTGACGGAGGAGTTAGGCGAGCTGTGTAGGGAGTATTGCCAGCAAGTTTGGGTGGAAGCCTTAAATGCTGCGGGAGTCCCTGCAGGCTCCGAGTTGAGGGCTGTGGAGAAGGTCCGGTATCCAGAGGATATCAGATTCATCGAAGATGCACCCACTACTCTGCCTCCTTTCTCCTCGGACCTTGTCCTGCCCAATCAAGAGGTCGTTGCTGCGGTGGTGGGGTCGGGCCAGCCGGCCAGCCAGGTCTTGCCCCAACCCAAGCCAAAGGACAAAGGAAAACAAGTCCAGGATCCGTCCGAGGTTGCACCAGAGGTGGATGGCAAGACCAAGGAGCCTCCGTCTAAGCCCGTGAAGGAGCCCCCACTGAAGATCAAGGGATAGGCGGCTTTGGGCCCTTCCCATCCTCCATTTTGTGCAGGCCTTTTCCTTTTATGAATTCCCATCTTGTAGACCCTAAGTATTTTCGTCTGTAATTTGCCTTATTATTATTTTTGCTGCTTTGTTTTGAACAGCTTTCTATTTATGAACTTCATAATTTTACCCTTATAGTGTAACTCTTTAATGCATTACGTTTACTGCGGTGCTGCTTGCGTTATCGCGTCATGCGTTGTGTGTGAATGCTAAGTAGTTCAACATCCGAGGCGATAGGTTAGTGCCCACGGGCATGTTCGAAATTAGGACAGGCGCGGCCTCATCGCGAAGGCATCTCAACCTTTGATTAGCCTAGGTCGATATTGACACTTAGTGTAAACAATTTGCATGTTAAATTTTTCGAAGGCAGGAGGTCCGAGGGCCTGGCTTAGCCTATATCGATATCAACACTTAATAAAAATTGATCCGTGTTAAGTTTTCCCAAGGTAGAAGGTCCGAGGACCTAGCTTAACCAAGGTTGACATCAACACTTAATAAAAATTGATTGAAACGTATTAAATTTTCCCAAGGTGGAAGGTCCGGGGACCTGGCTTAACCAGGGTTGACATTAACACTTAATAAGAATTAATGGAACCGTGTTAAATTTTCCCAAGGTAGAAGATCCGAGGACCTGGCTTAATTAAGGTTGACATCAACACTTAATAAAAATTGATCCGTGTTAAGTTTTCCCAAGGTAGAAGGTCCGAGAACCTGGCTTAGCCAAGGTTGACATCAACACTTAATAAAAATTGATCCGTGTTAAGTTTTCCCAGGATAGAAGGTCCGAGGACCTGGCTTAACCAAGGTTGACATCAACACTTAATAAAAATTGATTGAAACGTATTAAATTTTCCCAAGGTAGAAGGTCCGAGGACCCGGCTTAGCCAAGGTTGACATCAATACTTAATAAAAATTGATTGAAACGTATTAAATTTTCCCAAGGTAGAAGGTTTGAGGACCCGGCTTAACCAAGGTTGACATCAACACATTAATAAAAATTGATTGAAACGTGTTAAATTTTTCCAAGGTAGAAGATCCGAGGACCCGGCTTAACCAAGGTTGACATCAACACATTAATAAAAATTGATTAAAACGTATTAAATTTTCCCAAGGTAGAAGGTCCGAGGACCTGGCTTAACCAAGGTTGACATTAACACTTAATAAGAATTGATTAAAACGTGTTAAATTTTCCCAAGGTAGAAGGTCCGAGGACCCGGCTTAACCAAGGTTGACATCAACACATTAAAAAAAATTGATTGAAATGTGTTAAATTTTCCCAAGGTAGAAGGTTCGAGGACCTGACTTAACCAAGGTTGACATCAACACATTAATAAAAATTGATTGAAACGTGTTAAATTTTTCCAAGGTAGAAGGTCCGAGGACCTGGCTTAATCAAGGTTGATATCAACACATTAATAAAAATTGATTGAAACGTGTTAAATTTTCCCAAGGTAGAAGGTTCGAGAACCTGGCTTAACCAAGGTTAACATCAACACATTAATAAAAATTGATCGAAATTATAGTATTAACAACCAGTATAACATATCGATATCCGAACACAAGGTAGGCACGCTTTACATTAGTAGTAATACCTCCGAAGGTTATTTACATTCCATGGTCGTTTTACACGCTTGTTTTCCAAGTCGGCTAGATAGTATGACCCTATGCCGGCCACTGAGGTAATACGGTAGGGTCCCTCCCAGTTTGGCCCTAATTTTCCCCACGAGGGGTCTTTAGTGGTTCCGACAATCTTCTTTAAGACTAGGTCTTCCGGAGCGAGAGGTCTAGATCACACGCGGGAGTCGTACCCTTGTTAGAGCCTTTGCTGGTAGACAACCAGTCGAACCATAGCGCTTTCACGCCTTTCCTCCACCAAGTCCAGCCCCTTGAGCAGCATGTCGTCATTGGCAGCCGAGACGAAAGACTGCGTCCTCGTCGTTGGGAACCCCACCTCCACCGGGATCACAGCCTCGGCGCCATATGTCATTGCGAAAGGGGTCTCGCCCGTGGATCTCCGCAGCGTGGTCCGGTAAGTCCACAGCACGTGCGGTACCTCGTCCACCCACCTGCCCTTGGCATCGTCAAGCCTTTTCTTCAGTCCATTGACTATCGACTTGTTGGTCGCTTCGGCTTGCCCATTCCCCTGCGGGTAGGTTGGGGAGGAATACCTGTTCGTGATGCCGAAGTCCCCACAATACTCCCTGAAGGCTTTGCTGTTGAACTGCAGTCCATTGTCCGAGATGAGAGTACCTGGGACCCCAAATCTGGTGATGATGTTTTTCCAGACGAATCTCTTCGCGTCAGCGTCCCGGATGTTCGAGAGTGCCTCGGCCTCTACCCATTTGGTAAAATAGTCTGTCTCGACGAGCAGCCATCGCTTGTTGCCTGCTGCCCTCGGAAACGGTCCCACTATGTCCAATCCCCACTGGGCAAACGGCCAAGGGCTGGCCAACGGGTTAAGCAGACCTCCTGGCTGGTGGATATTGGGCGCGAACCTCTGACATTGGTCGCATTTCCTCGCGTACTCTTGGGATTCCCTCTGCATATTCGGCCACCAGTACCCCTGGGTGAGGGCCCTGTGAGCTAATGACCGGCCTCCCGTGTGGCTGCCGCAAATTCCCTCATGCAACTCCTCTAAGAGCTGCTCCGTCCCATCGGGGTGTACACACAGCAGGTAGGGCCCCGAGAACGAGCGTTTATAGAGCTTCTCATCCTCGGATAGCCAAAACCGAGGAGCCTTCCTGCGGATCTTGTCAGCCTCAGTCTTGTCCTCCGGCAGCGTGTCGTGTTTGAGGTACGATATTATGAGGTCCATCCAACTAGGCCCTGTTCTGACTTGTTAGACTCGGATGGCCTGACAGCTCGACCCGGCTGGCCTGATCAAATCCTCTACGAGAATAACCCGAGGTAGGCCCTGTGCCGACGAGGTTGCCAGAGTGGCCAGCGAGTCCGCGTGTGTGTTTCCGCTCCTGGAGACATGCGATAGTGCGAAGGATTCGAACTCGGCCTGTAGGTGCTTGGCGCGGGCTAAATACTCGTGCATTCTCTGTTCCCTGGCTTCCAACTTCCCTTCCACTTGGCCGACCACCAGCTGCGAGTCTGAGAACGCCCGCACTGCCTTACCCCCCATTTTTTGAACCATGTCCATTCCCACAAGTAAGGCTTCGTACTCGGCCTCGTTGTTGGTAGCTGAAAACGCTATCCTCAGAGACTTTTCAATGACGACCCCGTCCGGGGATATTAAGACTATCCCAGCCCCAGAACCTCTCTGGTTCGACGCTCCGTCCACATAGGCTTCCCATACCGGAGGTTTGCCGTTCGAGATTACGCTGACTCGCTTTCCCCCCAAGCTACATCCCTCAAGGCTCTCCTCCAGGGAAGGCTCAGTGAATTCCACCACCAGGTCGGCCAGGACTTGCCCCTTCACAGATGCGCGCGGAAAGTACTTGATGTCGAAGGCCCCCAGGTAAGTTCCCCATTTAGCGATCCTACTGGAGTAATCCGCGCTCTGCAGCATAGACTTAAGCGGGAGTTGGGTTAGCACTACAACCGTATGAGACTAAAAATAGTAGGGGAGCCGGCGGGTCGCGTGCACTATGGCCAGGACCGCCTTTTTCAATGGTAGATACAGGATCTCGGCCTCCTGCAGAGACTTACTCACGTAGTATACCGGCCTTTGTACGCCGTTGTCGTCCCGTATCAGAACCAGGCTCACAGCGTGGGCAGCCACAGCTAGGTATGCAAACAGCACCTCATCTGGATCGGGGCGAGACATAATGGGTGGCCGAGAGAGGTATTCCTTCAGCTGCTTGAACGCCAACGAGCATTCCTCGGTCCATTCGAATCCCTTCCATTTGTTCAGCAGCTGGAAGAATGGCCGGCACCTGTCTGCAGATCGAGAGATGAACCTGCTAAGAGCAGCCGTCATTCCAGCTAGCTTTTGGACCTCCTTCGGGTTTCGAGGCAGTTGTAGGTTACAGATTGCTGAGATCTGTTCGGGATTGGCCTTAATACCCTTGTGAGTAAGCATGTAGCCTAGGAATTTACCAGACCCTACGCCGAAGGAGCATTTAGAGGCATTCAGCCGTAACTTGTGTTTCCGCAAAGTCTGGAACGTGCTATCCAGGTCGGCCACATGGTCCGATACGGCCTTGCTCTTCACAACCATGTCGTCTACATATACTTCGATGGTTTTTCCCAACTGTGCCTCGAACATCCGAGTCATCATCCTCTGATAGGTAGCCCCTGCGTTCTTCAGACCGAAGGGCATCACCTTGTAATGGTAGTTGCCGGTGGGGGTCACAAAGGCAGTTTTCTCCTGGTCCTCTAAAGCCAAAGGTATCTGATGGTACCCCTGAAAGGCGTCCAGGAATCTTATGCGAGGGTGGCCGACCGTTGCATCTACCAGTTGATCTATGCGTGGCATAGGGAATAGGTCCTTGGGACAGGCCTTGTTAAGGTCTGTGAAGTCTACGCACACTCTCCATTTCCCGTTTTTCTTCTTCACCACGACTGTGTGCGCCAACCATTCGGGGTAGAACACTTCCTTGATAGCTCCAGCCCTCTTGAGCTTGGTGACCTCCTCCTTCACGGCCTCGGAGTGTTCCGCGGAAGAGCGCCAATGAGGTTGTTTCTTCAGCACTGCCACCGGGTTAACGTTCAGATGGTGGCATATGAAGCTTGGGTCGATTCCAGGCATCTCATGCTCATCCCAGGCGAACACGTCGAGGTTCCCTCTCAAGAACGCGACAAACTCCTCCTTTTCTTCGGTCGACAGCTGAGCCTCAATTTGGAAGAACCTCTCTGGGTCGTCGTCTACGGGGACCCTGTCTAACCCCTCACACGTGAGCTCCTCCACCACTGTTGTTCCGGCAGTGGCAGAAGAGGCTAATTGCTATGAGGTCGGAGCTACCGGAGCCGCGGGTTCGGGGTCCGGCCTGCGTAGTATTGCGGCGGTCAGGCACTGCCTTGCCGCGGACTGACTCTCAATGATTTCCTCGACTCGGCCGCCGAAAGGGAACTTCACCTTGGCGTGGAGGATGGAAGAGACAGCCCCTAGGGCATGCAGCCAAGGTCTCCCCACAATGGCTGTGTATGGGGAGTAGGCATCCACCACGATGAAATCCACCTCTACCACTGCTGGCCTTGACTGTACAGGCAATCTGATCTGCCCCTTGGGGATCACCATCTTTCCCTCGAAGCTTATCAGGGGCGAGTCGTAGGCCGAGAGGTCCTCCTCCCTCAAGTTCAGCCCCTTGTACAGGTCGGGGTACATGATGTCTGCGTCGCTTCCCAGGTCCACCATCACCCTCTTTACATCGTAGCCTCCGATTCTCAGCATTATGACCAGGGCGTCATCGTGGGGTTGGATGGTCCCTTCCTTGTCGGCGTCCGAGAAGGCAAGAGTGGGGGGCTCGTTGCCCCTAATCCTCTTCGTCTCGGAGCTAGGGCCCTCAACGTGGGCTCGTGCCACAGACATCACCCGGGACGGGCGCGAGCCAGTTCTCCCAAGGGCAGCGAGGATGAGGTTGATGGTTCCCAGAGGAGGCCTCGGGGCGTGGTGGCTCTGGCTTGACGGCCCAGGGTGCTCTCTCTGCCCTTCGTGTTGATGTACCAACTCTCTCAACTTTCCCTCCTTTGTCAGCTGTTCTAGGTAGTACCGTAAGCTCTTGCAGTTCTCGGTCGTATGGCCGTGCTCTTGATGGTACTGGCAGTGGAGGTTCTGGTTTCGCTTTGTGGGATCTCCCGTCATTTTGCTGGCCACCTAAAATAGGGCTCGTGGCGGATTTTCTCAAATACCCGCTGTATGGGTTCGCGAAACACGATGACGACCACCTGTGTTGGCATTTGACGAGGTTTCCCGACGAACTCCCTCCTCGGCCTAACGTTGTTGTACCCGTCCAACCTGAAATCCCTCCTTTCTTGAGGGATAGCCTTCATCCTGGCCTTGACTTGCAACTGATCCTCCTCCACCCGCTTGTACTCGTCAATGCGGTCCATGAGGCGACGCACGCTCTTGACAAGCCTCCTGGTCAGTGACTTCCTCAGGTCATGCTCGTTTGGAAGGCCGACCTTGAAGGTACTTATGGCAACTTCATCGAAGTCCCCATCGATCTCTTTGTACATCTCCCAATATCTGTCGGTATATGCCCTTAGGGTCTCTCCCTCTCTCATGGCCATGGACAACAGCGAATCTAGGGGTCGAGGGATTCTGCTGCACGTGATGAACCGCAAGCCGAATGCCCTGGTGAGCTCCAAGAAGGAGTTGACAGAGCCCACCTTCAGGCCGTTGAACCATCTCATCGCGACGGGTCCCAGGCTGAAAGGGAAGACCTTGCACATCAGGGTCTCATTCTTCGAGTGCACCACCATTCTCTGGCTGAAGTGGCTCACGTGTTCCACTGGGTCTGTTCTTCCATTGTAAATTGTGAAGGTTGCCCGAGTGAACCGTCTTGAAAGTTTTCCCCTCTCAATTCTCCGCGTGAAGGGTGACCTGGAAATCTGGAGGAGCGCCTTGCTCAGTGCATTGTTGGCTAGGCCTCTAGAGGACGTCCCCTTATCCTTAAGCTGGCGACGGTGTTCGTCCTCCTGCGAAGAGGACTCGCAATGGGGGGTCCTCGACCGGGTACTGTCGGAGCTACTGCTAGCGTCCACTGAGGACTGGTCTGAAGGGGAGGGCGTGCGCCTGCGTTTCCCCTGGCGCAGCTTCTTCCTCAGACGGTCAACCTCCCTTTGCAGGGTCTCGACGCTTTTTTCGCGGGAGGTCCTACTTCCGTCGCGTGCGTGGCTTCTCCCGCACGTATGCTCAGAGCGCACGCTCGCTTCGCGCTCTCCCTCCCGTTCTAATCGTGCAAATTGGTCCTCGCGCTGGGACCCTCGAGACTCTGCACGGCGTGAATCTGAACCTTCCATGATACTTCCAGCCCCTTTTGTCTAGGCTTCCCACAGACGGCGCCAATTGTAAGGATACAAAGTTGGCCTTGTGGCCCAAATGAGTGACTGGGCCGGCCCAAATGGCCTTTACAATAGAATTTGTAGAGAATGGGCTTAAAGCCTAGAACTCTTGGTGCTTTAGAAGGCTATGGTGTGAGGTCCAAGTCCGCTTCCGAGACACGGCTGGCTGATAGAGTGGCCTATTTTCCTTGTCGGACGCGAGCCGAGGAGCTTCTGTACTGACTGGCGTTCTGTTCTTCAAGAGGGAGAGAGAGAGAGACTTCCTTTTTCCCTTAGAAAAATCCGGATCCCCCTTCCAGTGATTTCCCCTTCTCTATTTATACTTCCCATCTCTGGTCCTCACCTGTCTTTTCCCTGAAAACGCTCCCCAATGCCCTTAAGGCTGTCCACCGTCCCCTCAGAAGTCATTTCCCTATTAATGGGGCCAGGCGGGTAGGTGGAAGGCATTTAATGCGGTGGCAGCAGCTTTGCATAGTGCACGTACTTTTTGTCCCCCTCCTCGGGGTCCCGTTGGGGCGGAGGGCGACTCGCTGAGCTTTAGGAGTCCTTCCCTAGACAACGTGCTACGCTCCTCGGACAAGGGTCTCTTAGTTCGAGGAGACTTTCTCCTCGGACCAGCACAAATTCTACCGGCAGCCTGGTCGGCGGGCGTATCGGCCTCCATTTTTAGGAGGCCCTATCCATGACTCCTTCGGTTGAGCCCCGCCCTCGGGCCAGGCCCTAGGCCCACATGGAGTTTTTAGCGCTTTTACCCCCCACAATAAAAATCTGCATAAGTTACCAATTCTATTTCTTGTTCATCTATTTAAACACAAGACCTGGTCCTCATGCCTACTCACTCTTAATTTTCAACAAGAAATTTCTTGCGTGCTTAGCTAGTCATGGCAATTAAGGTTCATGGGGCTCTATTTTCCACGTGCACCGCACGAGTTTTGATTTGCCTCTGCGAGAAAGGCCTTGATTATGAGCTCCTGCCAATTGACATGGCTGCTGGTGCCCACAAACAACAGCCATTTCTTTCACTAAATGTGAGAGCTCCATTAAAATCTTTTCCTGTTTTTTTTTTTTGTTGTTGCTGAATCTTATGTTGCTCTCTTGGGTTACTTATTATATCAGTTGCTATTGCTATGTTTCAGAAAGTACTTTTAGAAAGATAATAACATAGATTTTTTTTACCCTTTTACTTCAATTTCACTTTCAGCCATTTGGCGAAGTACCCGCTTTCAAAGACGGCGAAGTTAGTCTTTTTGGTAAGTTTTTTGAACCAAAGACTCCTCCACGACATTTGGTATGAGAAATCCAATCAGTAATATACCCTTCGATATTCAACTTCTTGAGAATTGATGGGTGAAATGGCAATAATGCAGTTATGCTCACATTTGGTTTAATTAGAAATCTTAAAAAAAAATTTCACCACATATCATTAGCGTGATGATCATTCCATAAGTATAAATTCATGTCGAGAACCAAATATTTGGTTTAACAATCCATCTTTATTTTTAGAAATTCTAATGAATTATGTAGTCTTTCTAAAATTTTTTTAGGTTCTTAAAAAAAAAAATTTTGGTTGAGAAAAATGTTCATAAACTAAATGTGAACGATATTATCCATTATTTTTTATGTGGCTTCTTACAAATAAAACACGTTGGATAAATCAAACTTAGGTTCAATGAAAGAATTTTTATTGTGTAACAGGAGAGAAGTCTCCTTGAAGTGTGAATGCATTTCAATAGTGTTCTAAAATCTAAAGTGAAAAGAATGAGCAGATATTAGACAATAGGTATATTTTTCTCAGACACAGGGTATTAAACCAAGAGTATTGTTTTCACATTAAAAATAATAATTTCTCAAGTCAGAGGAATATGGATTACCCCACATTTTTAAAAAGTAATCCAAATTCACAAAAACAAAGGGGTGAGTTTCTGTGGGTATTTAAATGCTCATAGTCCCTTGCATACATTTGGATTCCCTTAAGGATTCCTTATGTCTTTTTGCAACCAAACATGAAAATGTTCCGAAATTTTTGCTAATTTTCAAGAATTCTATAAGATTACCTCGAATCAAACATTTCGTCAAGTTACGGTTCTATAAGCCATTAATATTAAATCATGCATAATTTGGTCTTACTAATCGTGTGGTAAATACTGTTCTGACTAGAATCAAGGGCGATTAACCGGTACTTAGCACGCAAGCACAAAGACATTGGGACTGATCTCCTCCTATCCAATAGCTTAACACAGTCTGCCCACATAAATTTGACAGTCCAAGTTCAGTAATTCTTCGACAAATAATTGTCATTCCAAAGTATGGGAAAGCTCCTGATGAGCAAGTTATTGAGACTGAAATGGAGAAGCTAGGAAAAGTCCTGGACGTGTATGAGGAGCGGTTGTCTAAATCTAAGTACCTTGCTGGAGAAAATTATAGCTTGGCTGATCTGCATCACATTCCTCACCTTGTTTACTTCATGAAAACTAGCAAGGCCAGCGCCATCACTTCTCGTCCCCATGTTAGTGCTTGGTGGAATGACATTTCCTCGAGGCCTGCCACTGTTAAAATTTCAGCAACCATGTCCCTTTTATATAAGAGGATGAATTGAAGGGTGTCAAACTCAAACTATCAATATGTAATAACTCAGTAACTACCTTCCTTTTGTTGGTAAGCAATAATAAGCACATGCCACAATTCGAGAAAGAGCTAGTTTCATCTATATTTATTATATTTATGTATTTCTAATCAACCGTATTGCAATATAAAGTATTGCAATCTCCCTCACATGAATTCCTTTTTTTTTTTTTTTGATAACCCTCACATAAATTCCTAATACCCTCATTATGTTGACTCGCCTTTGATCAGCATGATCTTATTAGATTGGTTTTGATAATGATTTATCGCAACCTAAAAAAAGTACTCAAATGACATATACACAACTATTATGCTCCCTTCCCTTGGGTTGTAAATGGTATGTGACTTGAGAATATTGCAGTGTAACATGGACATATCAAGGATATTATTGATTTAAGTGATAAGATTATCATATCCATATCTTATGCATTTGATTGTTATTGAATAATAAATACATAATATGGGCAGGTGTTCAATCTCATTTACATTGAGAATATACTAAGTTGACATAAACTATATAAGTGGATAAAAATTTTCAAAAAAAAAAAAAAAAAAACCTTCTATTATACATTCATACTAACCATTTTGAAGTACAGCACTAATACGAACCTCCCCCAAAGTGTGACAACATGTTTGAGTAACATATATGCAGCTGATTGCATTTATGTATGATGCTATCCTTTTCTTGTCATTAATAAATTGCAATGCTATCTTTCTTTCTTTAATTATTTGTAATAATAATTTTTTTTTTATAGTTTAATAGTTATAAACTGGAAAACGGAAGATTTGAATCTTGATTCTTCTTCTAAATTAAAAATGACAATACTATTTGGACTACAAAATTTTTAACTTTAAGTGATAATGATTAGAAAAGTAGAACAACCAATATTTAATAAGTTATATGTGGATTTTATACAGTCTATATAATGGATATTATATACTATATAATAAAAGTTGGGCTTAAAAGCCGTAGTTGTGCTAAGTGACTGCACTAAATTGCAGACATTTTTTTTAGAATTAAAAAAAATTAATATTTTTTTTGTACTTATCTTCTTCTCCTATAATTTCTAAATTGATAAAAACCTTAATTTGATTACAATTCAAACGCTTTATCTAATCTTTTTATTATTATAATTTATAAGTTGATAAGAATTTTTAATTTGAATACAATTCAAACTCTCCATCTAATCTTTTTTTATTTAAATTATATTACTACGTGTAAAAAAAAAAAAAAAACGTAAAAAAAAAACAACAACAACAATCTTCATCTATTCCTTTTTTTTAAAAAAAATTTAAATTATATTACTTTGTGTAAAAAAACAACATAATACCCATAAAAAAATAGAAACGTATTCAACAGAAAAATCTTCCTCTTCATACATGACTTTTTTTTTTAGATAATTATTTATTATACCGATTTACCAAAAATATTTTTGGATAAAGTTAAAAAAAATGTAAATAAGGTAATAAATGTTTGAGTTTCAAGTAAACACCTTCTCGTTCTTCTAAAAAAAAAGTATTTATATCTAATAAACATTTGTTCTTCTTAAAAAAACGTTTGTTTGTTTTTTTTATTTTGGATATAAAAGAAAAGTTTCATTTTTCAATAAAAAATGTTTTCTTTTTTCTTTCTATTTGAAAACTCACTTAGTGTATAAAACACTTGTGAATGTTTAAACCCAAAAAAAAAAAAAAAAATCCAATACAAGCTTATATTCAAACAACATATTTGCAAAATATGAAATATAAGCAATACTTAATTTGGCAAACTACTTTAACACATAATTAATCACAAACACAATAGTAATTAATAGTTAAAAAGTAAGAGAAGAGAGATACAAACACAAAATAATACCGGCACTTGTTATTAAAGAGGAAACTGAAGAACTCGGCAAAAAATCTCTCTCTGCCGCCCTCCAAGCGGTAAATAATTCACTAGAAAATCAGTTGGGATACATGAATAGCAATAGACCCTCCAAGCCTAATCTACCCAATGTACCTAAGCCCTCACAGCTTCTTGCTCCAACAAACTTACACCTCCTGTATTCTCTAGCTTATCGGATCCCGCAATTAGCCCATTGCATCAACCGATATGAATTGGTTTTCCCTTGAACTGCTTCCCAAACACCAAGTACCTTCCCACTACTCTAAATTTGGTGAGGTAAGGATTTGGTTTATGATCTTGTCATGGGTATGTCAATGGAGAGGGTGAGAATAGAGGAATTTGGAGAATCAAATGTATAAGATTGTAGATGAATCAATCTTGTTTTTCTTTAGGGTTTCTCTCTCAAAATTTTCTCTGGAAATTCTCTATATTTCGTGGGTATAAGGGTATTTATAATAGGGTATGAGATGGAATGTAAAAAGTCAATTTTCAGCAAAACAAGGTGCATTGGTGACTCACTTCACGACAAGGATGAGTCGTGAGTTCCAGTCACGAGTTACCAGAATGACCAGTTTATACTTTTTGTCATATAGTGATCCAGTTGTCATGACCCTTCAACTTCTTGCATGCTTCACATGTGTGCCACAATTTGACGAGTCACCAATTGCGAGTTCCAGTCGCGAAACACATTTTGTTGCACACACTTGATCAAATCTTTACACTTTCTTACACACAACCCTTACATTATTCCCACCTTAATACAGGGTTTCTAAATGCTGAATTATAAACAAATTTGGTACGGAGTAAAACCAACACATAGTTGAATAAATTCAATTTTACACTATTCATATGACCTCTTTTTTAATCCACTTTTATGGGATATATGAGATAGCAACAAACAAATTGATTAGAAATCTTAATTCCAATAGGATTTAAATTCTATATCAAATGAAACTCTACCTATATATTAATATGTGAATGCCTGAATCCCAAGACAAGTATACATTCTTTCTTCATTATTAATTTTTTCATTTTGTTTAAGCTATTTTTCTTTAACTTCAAAAAAATTAATAAAAACTTCTCACGTACGTTTTAATCCAATTCATAATATTAAACTCTTGTACTCATTTATTCTCTTCTACAATAATTGGTTCAGGTTTTAGTTACATACTCACACTTTCATCTCTCAAAGTGATTAAGAAAATAAACAGGTTTATTTTTTGTTATTTTTCTAAATTTATATCTTAATTTATAATTTGTCTTAATTTCTTAATTTTAAATTATGAATAATTTCGATTATATTCTTTATATTGAATGTAAATTGTTGTTGTGGGGACTCAAGGATTGAGGAAGAATAGAACCACCGTGACCATCATCCGTCCTTCAAGTGGAAGCCCTCTAAGCTCGAGGAGTGGGTTTGCCCAAGGATAGGGTGGGAAGAGACAAAATACTTACCAAAAATCCAAGTGGAGAGAATGACACTGAGAGAGAGAGAGTCAAGGTAGTTGAAAGATGTTTCTTGTGAAAGCTCACCTATTGCCTCCGCATTAGGGGTGTGCACGGTTCGGTAGGGGCGGTTTTTTTTTCAAATTTATTACCGAACCGATGGAGGTCGGTTTTTCCATAATTAGAACCGATGCACACCGCCTAAAGTCGGTTTTTTGAACTATAGCGATGCAGTTTTTGCGGTGCGGTTTGGTCGGTTTGAAATATTAAAAAAAAAAAAAAACTATTTTTTTAATAATAAAAAAATTAAGTTTTTACTTTTCAAGCTCAATATCAATATATCAACCTGTTCAAAAAATATGTGCCAAATAATTCATGAAACTTGTGACAACTTAGTCACACAAAGCCAAACATGTGCCAACCTGTCACACAAACGCATATTCCAAAACTTGTGCAAAAATTATGTTCACATAATGATCCAAATTTTTTCATTTCATTCACCATGCAAAAATATTTTGAAATTGCCTCAATAAGAGTTCAACTCTCAAAATACTGTCATGTAGCATATAATATCATTAGTGTCACTGTGTGTGTCAGTGTCAATAACAATAACAATAACAATAAGTGTTAATGTTTCTACTTAATAACGTATTACAAAACCATTTGTCACTGTCCACAAATGCCAAAAGAAATATATACAAATTAAATTAGCATTTAGGCAAAAGAATGCTAATTGCTTGTATCCCCAATAATAATCCCATTCATGAATACTTAAATAACTACCATTAGTGAAAAGTCCACTACCAATAACATGTACAGATATAATTAGCATATAGGCAAAAGAATGCTAATTCTTTTAAGTCCTTTGTCCCGTAAGTCTGTGCATTATGCATCATTGATCATTCTAGAACTCCTACAATATACTAAACAAAACAAAATAAATACGTGTTAATAATAATAAAACGTTTATGAACAATAGAATATTTATAATTAACACAAACGAACGATAATAGCAAGTATACTTACATAAACTAACTACTAACTAATTCCAAGCAAAGAGTAGCACATCACTCATCATCATCCAACACAACGGTGTTTGGATCCTCCTCTATAGGCATTGGGCAAACCGATGCAATTTCTACAATCCCATTCAAAATAAAATGATTCTTAAGCATTGAGCAAATAAATAAACAATTGATATATGCAACAAACAAAATGAACATATATTTACCTGTGTCAATCTCAAAACCATCCATATCCTCCATATTATCCATGCACTCCCGAAGCTTTATTGGTCTTTTTTTCTTTGCATCCTTCAACCAATTTTGGGTACAAATAAGGGCTTCAACAGTATTAGGAGATAGCGAATTACGGAACGAATCCAAAACACGCCCTCCGGTACTAAAAGCAGACTCGGATGCAACTGTAGAAACAGGAATAGCCAACACATTACGGGCAATTTGGGAAAGGATTCGATATCTAGAAGAATTCATTTTCTACCCCATTAAAATGTCAAAATCTTCCACATCAGGGTCCTTAGAAGATTCCAACAAATACCTATCCAACTTAGATTTGCTTTCCACACTGTCCTCATCCGCCAAGTGTTGCTTAAACCTATTATTATAACTTTTAATTCGATCAGACAATGAAGCATTGCCAACACTTGGAATGGAGTCCCTAGACAATGAAGCACCACTACCACTAGAACTCGAAACTCCATTTTGACCCACTCTCTCCACATACAACCTCTTCAATGCATCCCGAACCTTAGAGCTCATCTCATCCCCCTTGTCCTTTGCATACCACTCCCTAAACCAAAACTTTACATACTTCAATCTATACCTTGGGTCAAGAACAACAGCAACAAAAAGCATCAAATTGATATTGTCCATATTTCCCCAATACTTATCATATTTTTTTTTCATCTTTACCGCCATACTCTTCAAAAGTGGATCCCCATCAACACTACACAACTGTTGCAATTGATCTTCAATACTAATTAACTCATGGAAGTATGTATTAGAAGTGACAAATAAGGACCCAGAAAATCTAAGTGTTGCCTCATAAAATATGCCAAGAAATTTCATAAAGGTCTTGACATTTTCCCAATCAAGATAGTTAGGAGGACTAATGGGCTTTTTTCCATTCCCATCCGATTCACAAAAATGAAGTTTGTAATGCCCATCCTCCTCTTCCAACCTATCAAATGCTCTCACAAATTTCAAAGCACAATCTAACATGAGATAAGTGGAATTCCACCTTGTTGGTACATCAAGGGACAACAAACATTTGGCTTTAATTTTCTCATTTTCAACACATTCTTGAAACTTCTCAAACCTTGCGGGAGAGGCTCTCACATATCGCACCGCATTCCTAACTTTGGCAATTGATTCATGAATAGACTTCAACCCACTTTGCACTATCAAATTTAAAATATGTGCACAACAACGCATATGCATAAAATCACCACCCAATATGCTACTATCTCTTTCTTTTGTTTTCTTCTTCACATAATCAATTGCCACATCATTAGAACTAGCATTGTCCGCGGTGATTGTAAACAACCGGTCTATACCCCACTTCAATAAACATGACTCAACCGCTCTACCTATGGTATCTCCTTTGTGATTAGCTATAGGGCAAAAGTTCAAGATTTTCTTTTGGTAAGTCCAATCCCCATCAATGAAGTGTGCGGTGACTACCATGTAGTTCAAGTTTTGTATGGATGTCTAAGTATCCGTTGTCACACAAACTTGTTGCCCAACAAAAGCCCCTCTCAAAATATCCACCTCACTAGAATAGATCTTCATACAAGCCCTTGCAATGGTAGTGCGATGGGGAATAGGAAACCTAGGCTCAACTATTTCCATAAATTCTTGAAAGCCTTGACACTCCACAAATTTAAAAGGCAATTCATCAATAATGATCATCCTTGCCAACGCCAACCTTATCATCTCTTCACTATAGTTTGCAACCACTAACACATTTGAACCACTTTCCCCTTCTCTCTTGGCTTGGAAAGACAAAGTTTTTTGCTTATCATCACGAGGAAAATGCCACTTCTTACACACCTTCATGTGTTGCAACATGCTCGAAGTACCATTTTTCTTACCATGACATTTATATTGATTTTTACAATACTTGCATTGAGACCTAGGATTTTTGGGATCAAAACCAACCAACTTAATGAAATGTTGCCATACTATGGAAGGATCCTTACCACCTTGTTTAGGTGATAGTGGGGGAAGTGATGCACCAAGTCCAATTGGTGCTGCTGCTGCTGCAGGTTCAGGTGGGTTAGGATTAGCACCACTAGGAGGAGGTGGGTTAGGGTCCTCAAGTGCACCAAATCCAGGTGGAGTATCGACATCCATCTAATAAAACAATTTCCAACCAACAAAAAAAAAAAAGTTTCCACAACAATATCAATTATAATTTTTCCAGCAAATACAATATCAACAATAACAGACTAACAATCATTACTCAACAATTCATGTCACTAATATTAACAACAATTTAGAACTAGAGAATTAGCTTTTATTTAATATTTATATTTGCATAAAAATAAAATAAAAGTACTAAAAATTTAAAATTATAATGTTGAATATAATGAGCGTTGAGTGTTTAGTGATTACCTCTTGACGAATGATTGAAAGCGTGAACTCTCTCAATCTCGTCTCCCTCAAAAATTAAAATGCTGAAAAAAGAAAGGTATAAATTAAAAACTAACTAAACTAACAATAACTAAATTAACTAACTAAATAAATGCAAGGTATAAATTAACTAACTAAATAAATTAACTGAATACATTAAATGAACGGTATAATAAATGCACAGTATAATAAATTAACTAACTAAATAAATACACAATATAATAAATTAACTAACTAAATGAATGCACTGTGTAAATTAACTAAAAATTAACCAACTAAATAAATTAACTGAATAAATTAAATGACTGGTATAATAAATACACAATATAATAAATTAACTAACTAAACTAACTTAATAAATGCACAAAAAATAGATTTAAAATATTCACCACTGTCTAGTGTCTAGTGTCCAGACAAGACACAACATTATTGTCAAATGGGTTTATAAATTATAATAATGTTATGTCTTGGCTGGACACCAATAATTTATTGGTGTCCAGCCAAGACACTACAGCCAAGACACTACATTATCATATTGGTGCTACACGGGCTTTTACTTGAAAGCCACAGAGTTATTCAGCAAAAAAAAAAAAGAAAGCCACAGAGTCTGTCTCACTCTCTGTATCAGTATGTGTTTATGTTTTGGTTTTGTTGCAGATAAATGAGCAACCGTAGGTCCGCAGGTTTCTCTCTTTTGGAAGCTTTTTAAAGTTAAAACCTTTGCACATTCAAACAACATCAACAAGCTTACCGTGTTTTGCCGTGGCCCACCGTGAGATGCTGTTGCTGGAGGCGACTGGCGACAGTGGCGACTGGCGAGACCGAGAGAGAGAGTTAAGGCATATCAGAGTTTAAGAGGGAATTTATAGTGCTACCCAGTACCCACCCAGTGCTAAAACCCTACATAAAACGGTGCGTTTTGTGTGTGCTTTTTTTGTTTTTAATTACTCAATACGACGACATTAGTAAGCAAATTTAAAATGAACCCAGCTGGTCCTAAACGACGCCGTTCTAAACTGAAAGTCTGAAACACTAGAACTATTTTTCATTTTTTCTTCTTCACGCCTTGTATCGGTTCGGTTCGGCGCTCATCGGTGTGCGCTTTGTGTCTCCGATGTCCTCACCGCACTGGCGTCGGAGCTCCTTTCGCGTTCCAATCGCCGACATCGGCTCTGTCGGTTGGTGCCAGTAGCGGTGCGGGATGATCGGTGCCTATTGGTTTCGTCGGCTCCGGTGATGGCTTGCACACCCCTACTCCGCATTAAATGACTAGCAACAATTTTATCAACTGCATTAATGAGAAAATGACCCCTAAATAGTAGATTCATAGCTAAGCAACTCCTCTACCACCTTCAACAGAAGTCTAGTGAGACAAGTGTCCTGAGGAGGGCCTAGAGGATTGCAGATGGAGAGCTAAGATGCAAGAAGCTGAGGAGTATATAAAGGAAGGGAACTTCCGGATGAAGGGATCCAAAAAAAAAAAAAAAAATCAAGGAAAAGAGATTAGGACTAGAACAGTGATAGAGAGAAAGAAGAAGGACAATGTTTATCTTAGCATAAGAACATCGTCCTCGGGCGAGCTTGAAAAAAACCTTCAATATATATAACTTGAACTTTGGTTCATCCCCTTCATGTTTGAATCTTCGGACTAAACTTAACTTGTTTTTATCCACTCTCTCTTACCAACTATCTATTAGTTTGGGCCTAGTGAGGTGGTACGAAATCCACTATTCTAAGTGGGTTTGAGCCGCTGAGTTTTGTGCTCTTACAGTTGTTTATAGGTTTTTGGTAGTGTTATATTCTTTGGAAAAAAATAATTAAATAAAGAGTTTATATAAATTTGGCAACAAAGCTAATTTGAAAAGCCTAAAAAATGTTTACCAATAATAGTTTTATTAGTAACTTTTTATTAACATGATTAAAAAAAATTGATTAGAGAGGTAATTTATTAACGTGATTTAAACTCTACTAAAACTTTTTTAAGGGATTGGTTTAAAAAAATTTCAAAGTAATTTTCTAATTATTAACTACTATGTACTAACTTCTAACTACCAATACCCACAAATGAAATACTAATCTATATGAGATATCATTTCCAAAGATTAATATCTTAGTTATTATATATTAACGCTGATTTTTTATTATTATTTATAAAAGAAGGGTTTTCTCCCTCCCTACAAAACAAAGGAATTATAACAAGAATTAGCTAGACAGGGGTAAGACTACACCGCCTCTTTCTATAATAAATGCTAAATTCAGATCATTTTTCATGCATATACAGACGCTACATGAATGAATTATAACAAAAATTAGCTAGACAGGGATAAGAATACACTACATCATTTCTACAATAAATATTAAATTCAGATAATTTTTCATGCATATACACACACATGTAGCGTGCAACGCATGAAACTTAAACTTGGTAGGGTGAAACTCACTCAAGTTTCAGTGCCTTCTTCCATGCTTTCAAGGACAAAAATGAAATTTTCATGTGAGTCTCTCTCTACTTCAAATTTTTAAATGGTTAATAATTTATATTATTCTTAATTATTGAATTGAGGTTTCACTTAAATATGATCTCAATTATTATTTTGGATGGTTTTTAACTATTAAACTCAAGGTTTTCCATTTAAATATACGTGATTAATTGAGCCTTAAAGTTCAATGTTGTAAGATTGAATTTATTCAATAATTTTGTTGGCTTTATCCCATGCCAATTTGCTTGTATTTCAGCACTTAGAAACCCTTATATTTAGGTGGGAATCATGTAAGGATTGTGTGTGAGAGAGTGTGAAGAAAAGCTCAAGAGTGTGTACTTAAGCAGGGGCTCGCGACTGGACCTCGCCACTAGCTCGTGACTGGCGAGTTGCCAAAAAGGCACACATGTGAAGCATGCAGAGAGAGCTGAAGAGTTACGCCAGCTGTCGCATTACAGGGCAAAACTTCCAACTGGCCAGGTAGTTAGCTCGCGACTGGTTCTAGTCACGAGTTCGAATCTCTAAAATACCCTATTTGGCTAAAACTGTCTGTTCGTATTCCAAACACACACCAATGTAAATACCCCTTATACCCACGAATTGTAGAGAGCTTCCAAAGAGAATTTTGAGAGAGAAACCTTAAAGAAAAACAAGATTGATTCACTTACAATCTTCATCCTTTGATTCTCCAAATTCCTCTACTCCCACCCTCTCCATTGTTACATCCTTAAGAGGCACATTTTAGCCAAATCATTTTCTCACCATACCTATATTTGTGAGAATGTTATTTGGTGCTTGGGAAGCAGTTAGGAAGAGACCAATTGATATTGGTTGATGCTATGAGCTATAGCGGAATCCGGTAAGTTAGAGAAGACAAAAGTTTGGCGTAACCTCGTTGGAGTAGGAGCTTGGAGGGCTTAGGTATTCTAGGTAGATTAGGCTTGTAGGATCTTCTGCTGTTCATGTATCTTAACTTCATTCTCTAGTGGATTATTGACCGCTTGGAGGAAGTGGAGAGGTTTTACGTCGAAAACTTCGGTTTCCTCTTTGATAACACATCGATGTGTTGTCTTTGTGTTTGCATCTCTCTTCCTTAAATCTTTACCTTTTAATTGCTACTCTGGTTATGATTAATTTTGGTTTAGATTGTTTTACCAATTCTGATTTAGCTTATTCTCATATTCCGCACATACATTGTTTGATAATAAGCTTGTGTTAGTAATTTGTAATTTAGGGGTCTAAACGATCTAAGGTGTTTTACACACTTTTTGAATATTCAAATGTATTATTGAAAATCAATATATATATATATATATGCATATTATGATACTTTAGTTTCACACAACATGCATTTATTATGCAACTTAAAAGTAAAATATTTATTTATTTTAAATAAATTAATAATAAAAATTATTTACATATAAATTTTGATTAAGTCATGCATTACACGGGCATAATGCTAGTATTCTATCATTCCTAATCAATAAGTTTCTTTCTATTGGCCATCATTCAATTAAAAATTTAAAACTTATAAATGAATATGTATCAGAATTGAATATAGTAGGGTTTTTCTTCTTCCTTTTTTTTCCTATTCCTTTCAAACCTCTCAAAGTTCAGGCCCTCTTTTGCAACAACGTTTGCTAGTTTTTTTAAATATTTTACTTTCTCAGTATCTCATGACAAACACAATATTGGGCTTATGCATTGCTAAAAGAAAAATCTATTGGGCCCGGTTTCATTTACTTTCAATCTATTGGGCTTATTAAAAAAAATCATACACTTTTATTTTTGCATAAAAACCTATTTTATCTATTTTACATAATTATTTTTATAAATGCTAATATGAAATTATTTATTTTACAATGTATTTCATTAAAACTCTTTTTTACTCTCTTAAATCATATCTCTCTCTTTGTCTATCTGAACAAAGAAGTGTTAAAAAATAGATTCGCATGTAAATAATAAGAGCATTTGCATTAACTTGTCTAAATTTTTCTGTATATTTTACCATAATAACTTATTTTTTTTCTATTTTACATAATCAATTTTAAAGAACACATGCATTAGATTATCTATTATACACACTATTTTATAAAAATAATCATTTTTATTCTTTGTTTTCCATTTATCGGTCTCTCTCTCTCTCTCTCTCTCTCTCTCTCTCTCTCTCTCTCTCTCTCTCTCCCCTTTGCTTCTTCTTGTCTTCTTCTTCGCTTCTTTTTGTCTTCTTTGCAATATGACTTTGATGATTTCTTTATGGATTGATGAGTTTGGGATCTTGATTTAGGATTAGTTTGAGAAAGGAATAGTCAAGGAAGAGGGTAGGGGAAGAGAGAGAATCAGATGTGAGAAGTGAGGAGATAATCAAATGGAAGAGGTGAGACAAAAAATTATTACAAAAATAAGATATAAAATTACAGTAATCTTATAAATATACACAGTTACTATAGCAAAAATATATGTGAACAGCGATATAAAGAGATTGATATGGATGGTTTTTGAACAAAAATGTGTAAAACACCTTTTATATTTTGAAATCATTAGTACAATTGCTCTAACCATGTAAATATATATAGCTATTTTAGCAACAATGTAAATACACACATTAACAGGTTGATCGACGTGGGTAGTTTTTGGGTTTATATGTATAAATTTGACATTTTTTAATTATACACACATTGATGTGAGTGCTCTTAGAATATTTGCATCCGCTTGCAAATTTTGTTGTTTATTTTAACATAATAATGCAAAATAACTTGTGTTAATGTAAATTTATACAATTACTGTCTCAACAATATATTTTTAGTTTGAATGATATGATTGGGTGAATTTTGGATCTAATTGGCTAAAATGTGATACTTAGCTCAATCAAAAACACAACAAATTCTTTTATATATATATTGTGATATTCATTTCTTTTCATAATTGTGAAATAATTATGAAAAAAATTATATATATTCTTTATTTTTTTAATTGAAAAAGTTCAAAAAAAGAAGAAAAAGAAGAAAAAGATGTAAGTTAAACTATGTAGTTTTTGGATAGCTATAGGAACTAACCTAATAAAATTGGAATTTCTATCCTTAAAAAAAAAAAGGATAAAGGGACTACATTAGGTAAAAAAAAAAAAAGGATTAAAATCAATAAATCATAAGTTACAAAAAATGAAATTGAATTTAGGATAAAATTAGAGGTTGTAATATGTAATATGGCTAAATATTTAATTCCTTCTTAAAAAAAAAAGCTAAATATTGAATTAATTAATTTGTTTTTAAATAAAATAAATCACCATTTAAAGAAATTTAAAATAAAATAAAGACAAAAATACAAAATTGACCCTTTAACTTTTAGTCTTTTTCATTTCAGCCTTTTATCTTTTAGTTTTGTCATTTCAATCCTTTAATTTTTAATTGTTGTCAATTTGATACTCTGTTAAACTTCAGTTATATCCTACTGTTAATTGAGTCAAAATGTATTAACTTTTTTTTTTTAATAATATATTTTGGAATTTAAAGAAAAAAAAAGAAAAAACTGAAATTAAAAAAAAAAAAAGAAAACCGAGAGGAACCACCATCTTTCGCTGCAACCACAGCTTTATGCCTCTATCTCTCAAATCCGAAACTCTTTCTCTCATCTCTAGCCCCACTTCTGAGTACACTAACTCCCTCACTCGCTTCTCCAACTCAGTTGTACTCACAAACCCATCTACCGAATCGTTTAGCTCGAACGCTAACTTTGTTTCCTCCACCAAAACCGTCCTATTCAACCTTTGCTCCGCCGCGTACAAAGGCCAACCAACCATCGGCACTCCACACCAAACCGCTTCAAGCACCGAGTTCCACCCACAGTGAGTCACGAACCCACCCACTGACTCATGACTCAGCACTGCCACTTGTGGAGCCCATTGTCTCAAGAGAGCAATCAAGACCTTCGATTCTTTCGCCCGAACGATCTTCACAGAGACGCCGGAATTGCCGCCGCCGCCGCCGCCGACGAAGAAGAAGACTGGAATTGGGATCGATGGCGAAAGCATTTCGACGAAATCGACTCCCAAGAGCGACTCGTCTCTATCTCGAAGGTATAGAGGTTTTTCATTTTGGGAATCTTTACGTTTTCTATTTTCTAATCGATTCTTCGTTTTTTTTTTTTTTTAAATTTTCTTTAAATTCGGAAATTTATTATTAAAAAAAAAAAAAAAAAGAGAGTCAAAACGACGTCGTTTAAATTGATATTTTGGCTTAAAATAAAAAACCGTAAAACCCTAGAAGGAGGAGGAGCAGAACAAAACCCCAAACCAACGTCTTAATTTGTCTCATCTCATAGCCCCCACTCTTCCATCTTCCAAAGATGAGACCTTTGGACGAGGACGAGACCAAAGCAGTGTTCGAAAAGCTCTTCAAGTTCACAGGCAACAACCTCAAAAACATCGTTGAAAACCCTTCCTACGAAGGCCCTGGCTCCAACCCAAGCCGCTACTGTTTCCGCATCAGCAAGAACAAGGTCTACTACGTGAGCGAGTCCTTGGTCAAGCGCGCCACCAACGTCGCTCGAAACAACCTCGTCTCTCTCGGCACGTGTATCGGCAAGTACACCCATGGCGGTAGCTTCCACCTCACGGTCCAGTCGCTGAGTTTGCTGGCTGCCAATGCAAAACACAAGGTTTGGCTCAAACCCACCTCGGAGATGGCGTTTTTGTACGGGAACCACGTTTTGAAAGGTGGGTTGGGGAGGATTACTGAGAATATTGCGCCTGGTGATGGGGTTGTGGTTTTTTCAATGTCGGATGTGCCTCTTGGGTTTGGTATTTCGGCTAAGAGTACTCAGGATTGTAGGAAGTTGGATCCCAATGGGATTGTGGTGCTTCACCAGGCTGATATTGGGGAGTATTTGAGGATGGAGGATGAGCTTTGAGGGTTTTCAGGAGGTTTTGCCAAATGGGTCTGTGTTGTTTTGGTGATTTTTTTTTTTCTGATTTTAGGTAATATTAGGTTGTGTTTTATGTGGGATTTTGATTATTTTGTTGAAAACTTACTTAAAAGTAGTAAATTTACTAATCAAGATGAGATTTTGTTGTCTTTTATATGCTGCAATGATGATGATCTGAAGTATTTTTTGGCTATATGGTTATGTTTGATTTATTTTTTCATTAATGAGTTTAAATGTGCTTGTGATATTGTTGGAATTGGGGTTTTGGCAAATCGATTGGTGTTGTTGTGGTGATATCTCTGGGTTTGTGTAAAATGTGTCTTATCCAATTTTGGATAATATGGGGCTGTGCTTTGTGCGAGATTTTGATGATTTTGTTGAATTTTAAAATTAGTAAATTTACTAATCAAGAAGACATTTTGTTGAGTTCTGTGGACATTGTGTTTTGGTCTTTTTTATAAGCGTGTGTTTTTGTTAGAGTTATATGGTTGAGACATATTTTTTAATTCAAATATGCTTGGAATGGTATTTGCATTTTCCTTTGCATATACATGCAATGTTAAACTGCTACCATAAAGGCAGTGTCCCTGAGCCTTAGGCAAGTGAGTAATACTTTCCAATCCTGGAATCGAAACTGCTTATTATTGAGCATCTCCTTAAGAGTATTTGTTTCCTTTTCTCCTCTGTTATATCTATATTGATTCTTACTGTATAATTAGTCATCCAGACATAGTCGAGTCTCTATCACAGCCATTATGATAGGGACTGTTACATGTCTGGGAAAGGAAGATTGAGAGAAAAGATCTGATGGGTGGGTTTCCCATTTATCTGATTAATATCTTTGGAAGGAGTCCATCGTTGCCCGATTTTATGCTCTTGTTATTATTCGAGCTACATCTGGACTCCACATCCCAACTAATGTTACCTCAAGAGCGAGACAACTTCCATACTGATTAAAGACACTGTCTTTGAGCCTTAGGTAAGTGAGAAATGCATGAAGGGCTTTCCAATGCAGGAATTGAAACTACTTATTAATGGCCATCTGCCTAAGAATATTTGTTTCTTTTTCTCCTTTGTGCGCTTTATATTATTGGTTCTTGCTGCATAATTAGTCATCCAGACATAGTCAAGTCTCTTTCACAGTCATCATGATAGGAACTGTTATGTGTCTGGGAAAGAAAGATGGAGAGAAAAGATCTGATGGATGGGTTTACCATTTATCTGATTAATATCTTTGGAAGGAGTCCATCGTTGCCCGATTTTATGCTCTAGTTATTATTCGAGCTACATCTGGACTCCACATCCCAATTAATTTTACCTCGAGACTGAGACAATTTCCATGGTCATTAAAGGCCGTGTCTTTGAGCCTTAGGTAATTGAGTAATATACGAAGGGCTATCCAATGCAGGAATGGAAACTGCATATTAAAGGCCATCTCCCTAGGAGTATTTGTTTCTTTTTCTCCTTTGTGCACTATCTATTATTGGTTCTTACTGCATAATTAGTCATCCAGACAAGTCAAGTCACTACCACAGCCATTATGATAGGGACTGTTACATGTCTGGGAAAGAAAGATGGAGAGAAAATGTTTGATGGATGGGTTTCCTATTTATCTGATTAATATCTCTGGAAGGTGTCCATCGTTGCCTGATTCTATGCTCTAGTTATTATTCGAGCTACATCTGGACTCCACATCCCAACTAATGTTGCCTAAAGACTGAGACAATTTCCATACTCATTAAAGGCTGTGTCTTTGAGCCCTAGGTAAGTGAGAAATGCATGAAGGGCTTTCCAATACAGGAATTGAAACTGCTTATTAATGGCCATCTCCCTAAGAATATTTGTTTTTTTTTTCTCCTTTGTGCACTTTATATTATTGGTTCTACTGCATAATTAGTCATCCAGACATAGTCAAGTCTCTATCACAGCCATCATGATAGGGGCTGTTACATGTCTGGGAAAGAAAGATGGAGAGAAAAGATCTGATGGATGGGTTTCCCATTTATCTGATTAATATCTTTGGAAGGTGTCCATCGTTGCCCGATATTATGATCTAGTTATTATTTGAGCTACATCTGGATTCCACATCCCAATTAATTGTACCTAGAGACTGAGACAATTTCCATACTCATTAAAGGCTGTGTTTTTGAGCCTTAGGTAATTGAGTAATATACGAGGGCTATCCAATGCAGGAATTGAAACTGCATATTAATGGCCTTCTCCCTAGGAATATTTGTTTTTTTTCTCCTTTGTGTACTTTATATTATTGGTTCTTACTGCATAATTAGTCATCCAGACATAGTCAAGTCTCTATCACAGTCATCATGATAGGGACTGTTACGTGTCTGGGAAAGAAAGATGGAGAGAAAAGATCTGATGGATGGGTTTCCCATTTATCTGATTAATATCTTTGGAAGGAGTCCATCGTTGCCCGATTTTATGCTCTTGTTATTATTCGAGCTACATCTGGACTCCACATCCCAATTAATTTTACCTAGAGACTGAGACAATTTCCATGGTCATTAAAGGCCTTGTCTTTGAGCCTTAGGTAATTGAGTAATATACAAAGGGCTATCCAATGCAGGAATGGAAACTGCATATTAAAGGCCATCTCCCTAGGAGTATTTGTTTCTTTTTCTGCTTTGCGCACTATCTGTTATTGGTTCATACTGCATAATTAGTCATCCAGACATAGTCAAGTCTCTATCACAGTCATCATGATAGGGACTGTTACATGTCTGGGAAAGAAAGATGGAGATAAAAGATCTAATGGATGGGTTTCCCATTTATCTGATTAATATTTTTGGAAGGAGTCCATCGTTGCCCGATTTTATGCTCTAGTTATTATTCGAGCTACATCTGAACTCCACATTCTATACTTATTTTTAACAACTAGATTAATACAACTTTAAAATACCATGTCATAAATGGCCTGCCACAATCTAGATTACTAGGTATTCAGGGTCCAATGCCCCTCAGGACCCAGCTTATTCTTCAAATTGACTTAATGACACTTAATTAACATGCTTTGTATGTATATGAGGTCATGTAGGACAAAATTTTCATCTTTGTCAAATCTGGTGTCACATGATCTCCAGTTTAATACTTATATTGATCAGATATGATTTATGATTTCTCCTCTTTATATCACTTGTTGGTTCAGTGACTGCTGGTGTTTAGTTCAATCTCATCATTTCTGACTTGTATGCAAGCATAATTAGTCTATACTCATTAGTTTGATTTGCCTTTTATACATTGGAAATGTTGATTCCTACTTTCAGAAGCTTTCTCCAGATTTTCTTCTGATTAGTTCAGTCTCTTTATACGCATTTCAAGTTCATTTGGCATAAAGGCTTTCCACTTTTTGTTATTGTAGCCACAATCATGACACAAATGAAGTTTTTTATGACTGTTGATATTTGGCACATCCCATTTGGATTTTTATTTTCACCATTGAATGATAACAATTGGAGTGATTGTGCTTTAGAAGATAACAGAAATTGAGGATAATATACCACAGACTGCACCATTGGCTCTATTGGATCATATGATGTATAAATTGTCACAAACCATATGTTGAAGGATGCAGTAGTTTAAACTTGAAATTGAACTTAAGTGTGTGGTTGGGATGAGCCCCAAAAATAGAGTAGGACATGAAGGACTTTAATGCAGGTAGTGCTACAGATTATGATTGGCTGCCTCCATAAGTGCAATATTTATATTGGAGCTTATAGTTTGATTAGTCATCCATAGTCAAGTGTCTATCTTGGCCATTATGGTACACAGGTTGTGTCATGTGTGCTTCAACTGGCCCATCACAAGCTAGAAAATTATGTACCCTGGGTCCACAACCCAGTAGGACCATAGCTTATTCTTCAGCTTGACTAAATCTCTTTCCAAATAATGTGTTCTAGCACACCTTAGCAACATGCTTTGCATGTATATTAGGGTCTTATAGGACAGTTTTTCATCCTTGTCATACTCGGTCTCAACTAAGGAAAAATCTCTTATTCGCCAGGTGCTTGAGATTTGTCTCTCATAGAAGGTGGGCCCCATACATGTGGTGTCCACCTGCTTGTGAGAGGCTGGTTTCATGCGCCTGGCTTATGAGATACCAGCTCCTCATGTGATCTCCACTACAACAGTTTTTCTGCCCATACATGATATATGAAATATCCCGTTTCTGTCACTCTAATTAAACTTGTTCTCATTTGATTCAATCTCATTAGTTCTGATTTGTGTAAAAGTATAATTAGGCTATACTCACTTGTTTGATTTCCTTTTCATTACTTTTTTCACGTTTTGAATTGTGAAATATGGTGTTCGGTAGAATTGATTGTTATCCAGATTTTTGAATCATGAAAATTATTTTATGAATGCATTGGTATTCAGACCATATTGTCTTTTTAAGTTCAGCAGATTAAGGTTTCTCTTAATATAGGACAGATTTTGATCTCATTTTTTAGTTGGCTTAGGGGATGGAAAATCATTTGTTTAAAACTGAAGTGAAGAATTAGAACTGTGCGTGTTCTGAGCAGATTATAGCTAAATTTCTTCCTGGCAAGTCGTTTGTCCATTTTGTTGGTGTGAAATTACAGTTTTGCGTGAATGTTTATTTTGCTTTAACATGTGTGTGTCAATCTTTGATGCAATTTGGGAATCGATGCCAAATTGTAATTTTCTCACTAGATGAATTTTACTTACAACCATGTATTGCAAGTTTGCAACTGCAAGAATGCAAGTTGAGCTGTTGATTGTCACATGCATGTGGCATTAACATTCAGAAAAGAGTCACATTCAGTGTTGTACAGAAATTTGAATTGTTTTATCCTTGTCCAGTAATCAACACAATTGATGCAGAGGATCTTATTAGTATTGTTTTATACTATTGGCTCCAATCTCATAGTAACATGTCTAATGATGTTTCACTAAGATGAATTGTTGATATGGATATACACCTTGTTATGTGATGCAATAAGAAATCTACAATATTTAATGTTTGATCACTGCTGCACTAGATTTTCAAACCTATATAATAGTGTTTGTAAATGTTCTCTCTTCTTTTTGGATAAGTTAGATTTTTGCTTTTTCAAAGACATCAAACGATGCACAAAATCAAGTAAAAAAGCGATCCTTGTGACTTGCACTCGTTATTTGCAAATGGAAAATGTCTCAGTTCTATAGAATTTGCCCACCATCTTAAAATTTAAGTAATAACTCCTTTTTTAGTTGAAATAAAAAGATACGAAATGGAATTTTGACATTAATTTGTAGCATTATGGTCAATGCAAATGAATAGACTTGTATATACTAATCCATGTAATGCAAGGTCAAATCGCTTGCCAATTAGGGCATGTTTGGTTTGCTCCTAACTCAATACTTAGTTTTCATATCTCATTTCTCATTACTCAAACTCAATTTTCATAACTCATTTCTCTAACTCTATTTTCACTCCTCGAACTAAAACTTGTTTGGCTTCATATCTTGGTCTCTATAACTCAAAATTTTGCTCAAAATGATAGGACCCATTTGCTGTGTTGGGTCAGAATGGTGGTTGCCTACCCGCGTGTCTCTTTTCTTTCTCCCTTCACTTTCATTTCTTCATTTCATGCCTCTTTCATTTCTTACTTTCATTTCATGCCTCTTCCATTTTCATACGGATTTTCCAGAAACTCAAACTCACCATTAAAACAAAGAAATCCACCAACAATGTCTGAAATAAATAAATAAAACAAAGAAACCCAAAAAAAAGCTCCGCACGCACAAACCCTTTCCGATCATTTGTGGATGAACCCCAAAACCCAAAACAAAAATATTTTCTTCAGAAACCCCAAACCCAAATCAAATTTCATTTTGAAACCATCGCCAAAACCCAAAACAAAATTTTTTTCTTTAGAAATACCAAACCGAAATTAAACTCCATTTTTCAATCACCAAACCCAAATCAAACAACAAACCAAAATGAAGCCCAGATCTTGTTCTTTTCTTTCGGCCCACAGCTGGTGAGTGGTGGCGATGACAAGCAGGTGTGAGCAGCTTTGGAGGGCCGGTGTGCAGCTGTGGTGTGCATTTGAAGAGAAGAAAAAAATAAGGGATGAGAATGGAGAGTTTGAAAGGAAGAAAAAAAAAAAAAAAAGGATGAGAATGAACAATGAAGAGCACGGTAACAGGGGAGAGAGGAGAAAATGTCTATTGAGAGAGTAATGGCATCTGACTTGATGTGGACAACAAAAGGAGGTGGGTCCCATATTTTGCTGATAATTACAAAAATAACACCCTAACTCAATTCTCATAATCTGAAAACAAGTAAAAGTTGTTTCCAATTTTCATCACTCAAACTCAGTTTTTTGAGTTTGAGTAATGGAAATTGAATTATGAAAATTGATCCAAACAATTTAACTTTGGTGGGACCCACGTTTTTTGGGTTATGGATGATGAAAACTGAGTTATATAACTCAGTTTTCACCTAATCCAAACACCCCCTTAGTATTTAAAATCATTGTACAGACAATACCCTTCATCCTCTTCAAGAAAAAGGATAATTAAGGGCATGTTTGGTTCCTGTTTTCATTTTTTTTTTTGTTTCCAAAACTTATTCTTTTAAGTGTTTTGAGAAATTATTTTCAAAATACAGTTGTTAAAATGAGAAAATTTGATTTATTGCAAAAATGCCACTAAAATCCGGAAAACTGTATAATGAAAAACAATTGAAGATTGTTTTCACAAAACTTATTGAAGACAATCTTTAGTTGTGTGGGGCCTACCTGCTTGTGAGAGACTGGTTTTATGCGCCTGGTTTATGAGATACCAGCTCCTCATGTGATCTCCATTACAACAGTTTTTCTGCCCATACATGATTTTTGAAATATCCAGTTTCTGTCACTCTAATTAAACTTGTTCAGAAAAGAGTCACATTCAGTGTTGTACAGAAATTTGAATTGTTTTATCCTTGTCCAGTAATCAACACAATTGATGCAAAGGATCTTATTAGTATTGTTTTATACTATTGGCTCCAATCTCATAGTAACATGTCTAATGATGTTTCACTAAGATGAATTGTTGACATGGATATACACCTTGTTTTGTGATGCAATAAGAAATCTACAAAATTGAATGTTTGATCACTGCTGCACTAGATTTTCAAACCTATATATAGTGTTTGTAAATGTTCTGTAAATGTTCTCTCTTCTTTTTGGATAAGTTAGATTTTTGCTTTTTCAAAGACATCAAACGATGCACAAAATCAAGTGAAAAAGCAAACCTTGTGACTTGCACTCGTTATTTGCAAATGGAAAATGCCTCAGTTCTATAGAATTTGCCCACCATCTTGATATTAAGTAATAACTCCTTTTTTAGTTGAAATAAAAAGATATGAAATGGAATTTTGACATTAATTTGTAGCATTGTGGTCAATGCAAATGAATAGACTTGTATATACTAATCCACGTAATGCAAGATCAAATCGCTTGCCAATTAGCATTTAAAATCATTGAACAGACAATACCCTCCATCCCCTTCAAGAAAAAGGAAAATTAAGGGCATGTTTGGTTCCTGTCTTCAATTTGTATTTTGTTTCCAAAACTTATTCTTTTAAGTGTTTTGAGAAATTATTTTCAAAATACAGTTTTTAAAATGAGAAAATTTGAATAAAAAACACCGAGTTAATTTATTGCAAAAATGCCGCTAAAATCCAGAAAACTGTAAAATGAAAATAACTGAAGATTGTTTTCACAAACCTGTTATGTACAGTGAATGATGATAGAGAGTTTTCGAAAAATAGTTTTTAGAGAAACATGGGTTTGGTGGGTATTACAATTTTCTATTATTAAAACCAGAAATTTACCAAAAGAGGCTCTAAAGTGTTGTAAATTAGAATTTGTGTGGGTAAAATAACAAATTACACTGACCTCCTTAGTGATTTTACGAAATGACACCCTCATAATGTTTCAAGAAATGACACTTCACTTTTTAAGTTTTTTCTAAATATAATAATTAACTCAAATTCTTAGCTAAATTGTCATTTTTCAAATAATTATTTCAATCTTAATAAAGATTCTTACCCAAACTATGGAGACGTGATATTCCCTCTTAAGATTTGTGATTTGTTGATGAATAACACTTTTCTCACTAGAATTGTATAAATGTGTAGGAACAATTTATAAAATAAATAAAAAAAGCATTTTTCATTAAGAAAGTAACAATGTTAGAGAATATAAATTTATCTGTTGCATTTATAAAAACTCAAAATAAGTGTCATTTTTTAAAACGTTTAGAAGATTGTAATTTCTTGAGATATCAAAAGAGGATATGAACATATCCACTTCACTTATAAAATCCTTAAAAGACGGTGTAATATAACTTTTTTCTTTTCAAGTTCTAATAGGGTCACAAGTTCTTTTTCGATGGAACAATTGATGGGTTAAGACTCATTTTTACAAAATCAATCAAGCAACATGGTATGGGGACAGTTTTGGATCGATTTTCCACCTATATAAAAACCAGCATATATCTTTATAACTAGCCTGAGCATATATCTTTATAACTAGCCTGCAACATGTGATATGAGCATGAGATAGAAAAATGGTGCTTCGATAATGGACAAGCAGAGTTCCAAAAACTTGAGAGGAGAAAACTTTTCAAAAATGCGCATCCAGGGAATCGAACCCTGGTCAGTACCGTGGGAGGGTACTATGATACCACTACACCAGATGCGCTTTACAAGTCTTAAATAAAGTTTATGACTACAATAATTAATGAAAAGTGGGTCCTTCGTTTACAACTTTTTCGTTTTGTATCAAAGAAGCCCAATTCAATGGTGGGCAGTGGTCCATTAGGGCCTGAATCACTATCCATTATTGGAAACCCACTCAATCATATAGAGCTCCATTAGGGGTTGGATTAAAGCCACATATGTAATGAAACTCAACCTATCATCAGCTAGTATACAGACTTGGGCCCAAATGGACTATCCAAGAGAGTAAAGGTAGTATTACAATAGCTAGATGAAGCACAATGTTAGGTTGGTTATGGATTAATTGCCCATTGAAGAAATTGTGAATTGAATTTTTAACTTTTTAAATGAGAGGACAAAGAATTAGAGACAAATAAATATTCAGTATAGTGAGACAAGAGATTATGTATATTCAAAAGAATAATTCAGTGTTCAAAGAGTTCTTGACACTCTTATACATATACGAGAGAATAGTCAAGTGTTTGAAGAGTTCTGGACACTCTCGTTAGCAGAAAGAGAAGAAAGAAGTCACCTATATTTTTTATATCATTTTCTTTATTTTTAATGCATTATGGCATGAGATTACCTACAAATACAACTGAGTAAAAGTACAAGGTAGGGGAAAATGTAAAGTACAAGAAAATGGGTTTGGAACACCAGAAACGGAACACATCCACCTCCTGTAGTTAACTTAAAGTCTTATATTTTTTATACAATGAGCAGAATATTTCCTATAATCTCTACTACCATAAAGAGAGTAGCTAGGTTTGATCTTGTCTTCTGATTTTTTAGACATATCTGTACTTAAATGTTCTTGCAATATCAAAAGAAAATTAAACAATTATGTTACAAAAGTAAAATAACAGAAATATAAAAAATCAAGAATCTTTTTTATTAGATACAATAAAATTCAAGAACAGAAAATCAACTACAGTTTTGCATAATTTTTTATTAATTAACTTTCATCCATCTTCCCCACAAATAACTCCATTGTTTTTATCAACTTCACACTAAATCAAATAACTGCTTGTGTGTTTTTCCCCTTTGAAGAAGCTAGCAGTAATAACTGTTATTAGTCAAGAATATAGATAGACTTTCACACAATTTGGATTCTTTGCATAAAAACTTTGAGCGTGGGAAGCACATAGACATACTTATTTGGTACTTTGAATAAGTAACAAAGAAATTATCCTTCAAGACAAAAACGTCACACTCCATGCAAACGATAAAATGGAAGGGTGTCGACAAATTCTTAACTTCTGGTTTTAACTAGAATACAATGATCATGTCCTTTTCAAGAAATTATGGAATACGATGATAAAATTCCACCCCCCCCCCCCCCCCCCCCCCCCCCCCCCCCTAGATTTATTTTTCTTGAAGGAATTTTTTTTTTTTGAGAATAAAAAAAAAAAAATTCCTACATTCCAAGTGTTTAGTGCTTTATTCTCATAATCAATGTAAATGGCCTCATTCTATCCATTTTTTAATCAAAGTTAGGCATAAACCTAACAATAGACAAGCAAATGGTTGTATTATTCCCTTTAATAGCAAAGTTATCTAGTTCTCTCTAGAAGAAAAATTCCCATCGATCTATTCACAATCGCCATTAAGAATTACTCAACTTTAATAAAACCCAATGATTGCTTTAGTATTACTATAGTACTCTAATGGAGAATAAATTCATATAAACACCAGGGTCCATCAGAAATTTAAATAACAGATACTAAAATCTAAATTACAATAGATGATCATTTGGAACTCACTTTGTGAGGGAAAAAGAAAATTCCATTTTTATTTTAAACAATGTTGATTGCATTTTCCATTGAGCTTTTGGCCTTGTGATATATAGTTGCCTCTCCTTTAGAAGAGATCAAGGCATCGAGTCCTCAAGTCCACCTAGCAGCTTTGAAATGAGTGGTTAATACTCAAGTCATTACCATTAGGCTAGTATTAGTAAGAAACAGATTAGAAACCATTGGTTTTATTTTGACTGAGTTCAGAAGAAATGCTCAACGATGTATTAATCCTATATTATCGGCTACATTCCTGGCATGCATATTAAACACTTTATATGTAGTCCTGTTACAACCCTTGTTGTGGTCGGAAATATGAGAAATCTAAAACACCGGAAGAAATTACCATACCTTATAATATTGTTTTTTAAGTAATCTATAGAGAAAAACTTACTGCAAATTGAAAAATTATGAAGGAATTCTCCTAGTTTTGCCTTGTAAAAAAAGCTCACCTCCCCGTTGTGTCCACACTCATAACCACCAAAGAGTTTTTAAGGAGAAGGCTATAAACCAGACTAAGGACCCCCTCAATTTAAACTTTGGATTTCTATTAATACTCATTTCTGTCAAGGAGTATTATTAACGGTTAATTGTCAAAGTAACTGTTCACCACCAAAAGTACCTGACTATTCACCAAATGACATTTTAAGTGACCATTCACAAATGGTCTCCTAATTAGGATGAGTTTTTATGTATCACTCTTCTTATCATTAAACAAATATAAATATATAATTATTAAATAATTAAGATCAACTCTAATTGGACTATGTTAAGTCTCCTATGAGATAATATCATCTCCTTTAAAACGGATGCATTTCATGGTTGGTGAAATTTTGGTCTAATGCTTAGTGCATGAGATATAAGCTAAATTTATTCATGGTTTAGATCAAGTAGAGCACTAGCAATAGTGGTGCTAAATAACTATATAGTTATTTTTAGCACCACTAAATATCAAAAGGTACCCTGCAATAGTGGAGCCAAATCTATATTTTTTGGCTCCACAGCTACAGTGCATAGCTACTTTTGGCTATGTACTATAGTCGAAAGGTGAAAAAAAAAAAAAAAAAAAAAATTTGTATTCACACTACTTTTGTCTCTCTACTCACTTCCTCTCCGTGTCTCTCCCAATGTCCCTCATGCATTCACACTACTTTTGGTTGTGGTTGTGTTTTGGTGGTTAATTGAATGAAATATTATTTTATTGTAGTGTATATATTATATTATTGTGTTAAAAGCTAAAATAAAACTACTGCTGTTAGATGTGAGAAGGTAAAATAAATAAAGTGACTTTTATGTTGATAAAAAGCTAAAAATTTGACTTCATTGCTGTGGATGCTCAAATTTAAGATAAAGCCAAAACTAACCAAAACTATGGACAATATATAGCTTCATTTACACTTAACAAAACTATTTATAAATAAAGAAATGTAGTATAGTGATGCTGTACGATCCTTTTTCTAAAGGATAATGCCCTAGTTTATACTTTCTATATATATATACACATATACATGTAGGTCGTGTTACGCTATTGTACATTCCCAATTTGCATATACAACAATTATAAAAAGGTCTTTGTACTTTCTCAAAATCATTCCTTTTTCACAAATTCGATCCTCAATGGATTTTCTCTCTAAAATTCACATGAATAACATGAGCCACATCAAGGTGTAAGTGTAACCCGTAAGGTCTTTCAAGAAGTTTATTGATTGAGATTGGTCCTTACTTTTTCTTTTAAAAAAAAAAAGAGGTTACAATGGAAAGGCATATACATTTAACAAAAGATTTTCTTTTTAATTTGATACCAACATTAAAGAAAAGATGATACAAAGTGTAATGGTTGTTAAGAAAAATATAAGACTTAAATTTTGGCATTGCCTAGGGACAATCACATGGGCTTGTGGTATATATGTAGTGAGTGTTAGAGCTTTCCATTTGTTATGGAGACAGGTACAAAATGATTCTCACTGTGATAGAGGATTAAAGCAAAGCATGTTAAGACAGGTGATCTGATTGGGGCAATGGAAATGTTCCCATGAATAACTTTATATAAAGTCATGAAATATTTATATTAGTACAAAGTTGCTGAGGTTGAGTATCTTAGAACCTCATAGTAGAGTTTGGATATTTATTAGAATCATATTGATTTCTGAGGTGGACATGGCTTATTGGAGGTGAAAAAATTTTGCTGATTAAATAATGCTACCTCATTATCTACGCGGTCATGATCTCATCAAGGAATTTTAAGTATTCTTTCCGTGATTATTTGGTCTTATAATCTTATTGGTGCCTTCAATTTCAGCTTTAAAAAAAAAGAATATAATTTGTGAAGTGACTTTTCATCGTTTGAAACAAACAAACAAAGAAACAAAAAAACACATAATAAAAAGCAAGCAAACAAAATAAAAAGAAAAAGGAGATAGCTTTGGTGTATAGACAGATAATGTAAGAAGATATAGTTTTCCTTCATTCTTGAAAATGACCCTAGCTCTTAAGGAATTCTTTGAGATTGATTTCTTCAAAACCTCTCTCTCTCTAGCTAGCTAGCTGTGGAACAATAACATAACTTTGGAGGAAATTGAATTCTAAGGTGTGGTCCAATTGAGATTGAGTGGAATTAGCTTAGCTAGAGAAGCTGACAAGTTGGATATTTATGTGGGGAAATCATTGTCATGAGAAGGGAAATGCTGGTTTTTGGTCGGTTTTAGTTTTCATGTTTGGACCATGTGGCACGAGGAAGAAGTTACAAAATCTAGCAAAATTGCGACCATAGTGCTGGAAAAAGCTATAATGTGCGTCCTAAGGCCTACACACTACATCCATCACCTTTGGTATGGTTGGGTTGGGTGCTAGAAATTAATGAACCACTACTTTTACATTTATGCTTCCAAGTTGTCGCTTGCAAGCTAGTTCGTCCATATACATTGCCTATTATCCATGTTTCTGTAGGCAATATTAGACAAGTGCGAATTATTGGTGCACTAACATATACATATGTTGGGTACTATAATACCAGAGAATGTTTTTGCAAGCACATTTTGGGCTTAACATGACCTCATTCCCCGTGCCCTAGCCTTGGAAAAACAACATAATGGCACTCAAAAGCTGTGGGGAATTTCAGGGATAAAAAGAAGAAATTAAGAGAACAGTATTAGATGGCAAAATTACTAGTGCAGAAAAACATACCATTGGGTGTAAATAACCCATTACAAGATAAAGTTTATAGTGCAATTAGATAGCACTTTAAATAAGGTTGTTTGAAAAGACTAAACTTTAAAAAAAATGATTTTTTCGTTAAATGCACTTTGAAAAGGTACAATTTATAACCACATTTAGGGGTGTTTGCTGTGCGATACAGTGCAGTTTTGGGCCATTTTTAGCACTACACTTTGTGATGCGATTTAGCTAAAATTATAACTGCATCACACCTTTTTTTTGCGGTCACATGTGTGGTGTGGTTTAAAGTTTAGCCAAAATCATAATCACACCGCACCTTATTTTTGCGGTCACATGTGCAGTGCGGCGTATAAGATGCAATTTGAACGACTTGAAATTGGTAAATTTTTGCAAATTTTGGGCTTTTCTTACCTAGTCCAAAACTAATTTTTTCCTTTATTTTGGGCCAAGTTTTAAATTATTGAGCTAGTTTTTCTTTATGTTAATTTGGTTTTCCTAGTCAACACTTGCTAGTGTTATCAAACTTTTTTTTTTTTTGGTTAAAAACTAGATTTATTAAACTATTAATAATATATTTAATATTAAAAATAAATAAATATATTAAGATATAAAGAGAGTGCAGTCCGGTGTAGTTTTCTTATTATAAAACTGCACTGCACCATGCGGTGTGGTGCACTGTCACTTGCAGTGCAGTGCAGTGCAGTTATGCCATTTTGAGGGTGTTTTTGGTTTGGTTTAGTGAACACCCGGCCCACCTTAGTAAGTTATTTTGACGGGTTTGTCACTCCATGCATGTTGAGCAATCAACTATCAATGGGTTGGTTCGGGTTGGGTTTAGGATCCACCTGAACTTGATTCGATCCTGATTGGTGGCAGAATAGAGGACCTGCTGTCGACTAGTAACATTAGCGGGTCATATCAAGTCGGTTCTTTCACAGGTGGAGTCAATTTCTGTCAAAACAAAGAGAGGCGGCGGTGATGAAGATTCCGTTGCAAAACAACAAAGATTCGGTGAGGTCTTGCTGGATATGGTGGAAATCTTACCAGATCCAGTGAGATCTTACTGAATCTAGTGAGATATATCTCAACAGATTGACTAAGATCTCGTTAGATTTAGTGGAAATCTCATAAAATCTGGCGAGATCTTGCTAAGATTTTGCCTAATTTGGCAAATCTCGTCGAAGTTTCCTTGGGTTTTTGGTCAAGTCAATTGCTCGGGTTTTGAAGGAAAGAAATTGAGACTCGACAAAATCGGGTTCTGAAGGCACCTATCGCCATAGCCACCTGATCGGATCAGTTTCAGCTCAGGTCCATTGGACGCCTGTAATGTTAAGCTCTAATTCAGCACAACTTTTTACAATTGCCACTATACATAAAGAAAATTATAAGATAGTTAATTTAAAACACTTTAAGTAGAAAATTTGTAATGAGTTGAATGCTTTAATTGTTATGGAATACTATCCACACAAATTTAAGTAGAGAAATTTGTATTCATCCGTAAGCAAATACATTTGAGTAGGCAAATGAGGCAGATAGTCAAAAATTAGGTAACAGCCCTTTTATCAATGATAAAAAAAATCAAATAAAATAACAAAAGAGTTAGGCAAAAACCGGCGCTACGAAGCCCCTAGTTGGTTCATCTCTAACAACTAGAATTGAGAATTATGGTCCCACCCCAACTCCCCAAACGTTTTCATTCTCTTTCCCCACAACCATTCACAAACTTTGGAAAAAAGACGTATATTTTACAGTTCCATAAGCATCCATACTTTCTACTTAAAGAAATATATTCCATGCAAAACCATTAATCAATTCATTTCTCCACATTTGCATATATATATATATATATATATATATCTCCCTGTCCATATTGCCCTAATCAACTTTTTTTTTTTATTCCCAATTAAATTTTAAATTAAACCTTCATTCCTATGTTGTAGTGTAAAGCTCAAAATCACTATGCATGTTCCACATGCAAAAGATTATAATTTATAAATCATCTTCGAATAAGTTTAATATCTTAACTAAAAGTAAAAAAGAGAAACTATAATAAAGAGACAATAAAGAAACGAGTAATTTGTAGTGCGTGACACCATGCATATACCATATCATATATTTCCATGATCAGCATCCAAACTCCTTTTGTCGATTCCCCAAACACAAATATCGGATGAAGTGGTAAAAATCCGTAGTTTACAAAATTTTGACTACTACATCAACAATACACTATACTTAAATGTATGCTTCTTTTCTAGTAGATAGAATGAGTCTCAATCTTAATGTTTTTTTATTCAAACAAGACAAAGATTCCCTTGGTGGGGTTGAAATACTTGGAAAAAAGAACCATGATTCCCCCTCAATCCTTTTTATGCCCACATAGATAGTAAATTGTGTCCAAACACCATGACCCCAATGTATCCTTAGGGCCCCCTTATTACCTACACCCACACCCAAACATTCCCATATAATCAAGGATACACATTTATCAATCTTTTTAACAAATTATTAAGGTGATATGTTGTGATTAAAACGTCGCTTTCACATTTATTACTGAAATAGCTTTATTATGCACTAATCATAACTTGTCAACTCCTCAGTATGAAAAGTAAAATTTTTGGTTTTAGCATTCAATTCATGCCATACTTTCACCTATATATATAGCCTACTCAACCTCCTTGCTGGTCCATCCCCAAGCTAAAACAGACAGCTCATACACATATATTCTCACCCATCTTCCGGTCGCGCGCTCTCCCTTTCTCTAATTAGCTAGCAATTCTCACAAAGTATGTCTGGTGTTTGGGTTTTCAAGAACGGTGTGCTTCGCCTCGTTGAGAACCCAGCTGCTGAATGCTCAAGTTCTCGTCGCAAAGTGCTAGTTCACTCTCCTAGCAAAGAGGTCATTACATCTTATGCTGCTCTTGAGCGCAAGCTCTTGTCACTTGGTTGGGAACGGTATTACGACGACCCTGACCTCTTACAGTTTCACAAAAGGTCCACTGTCCACCTCATCTCTCTCCCAAAGGATTTCAACAAGTTCAAGTCCATGCACATGTATGATATAGTCGTGAAAAATCGCAACATGTTTGAAGTACAGGACATGCAGTGCTAGTGCTAGCTTGGTGCTGATGGTGCTAGCTTGTTCTTCATGGTGTGCTATATATAGCTCGTGTGTGTGTGTGTTAATGTAATTTCTTAATTTGGATCACTTGCTTGTTTGTTTGTGTTGCAAACTGTTTTTACTTTGATTTTTGTCAGTCTAATTTAGTTGGTCTATGATTTTACATATATATATGGGTCCTTTTTCAGATGATGGAATAGGTCAAGTTTGTGCTGATTAAGGTAGGGGAAGCTGATTTAGTGTAAGGGTCTGGTTGGTGAGTAATAGATGTGTCATGGTTCTGTAAATTCTCAAGTGTCATTTTGCAATGGAATTTTGGTTTTTTGTGTAAATTTTGCTCCACTACTATAGTCCAAATCCCTTTCTTTTTAGTTTCTTTTCTTTTCTTTTTCTTCTATAAGCCATTTTGGCTGAGATAACATTTCTTTTCCGATGTGCCCTAGGATAGCAATGGGGCAATGTCACGTCCCAAAAGTATCTGTTATATAGTTATAGTTATTCTACTTAGTGTTTTCATTTTATGTTCCACCAACTATAATACATTATGTGCCTATAAACTTTGGTTATATTATAAAAAGGAATATATATATATATATATATATATATATATAGATATATGTATGTATTGGTGGAACATGATTAAATAAGAACACTCATAATGAAACAAAAAAATTTTATTCAATAAGAATCTAGTCCAAATATGCCTTGCTAGATTTAACGAGAATAGAAAAGAAACTTTTGGAACGAGTAAAAGAAATGTGCCTTAAACATTAGTTATGAAGGTTGGAGAGGTTTCTTTTTTCTTTTTCTTTTTCTTTTTTTCTTTCTTTGCCTCACAGCAATGAAGAGGTTCGAATATTGGTGACATATGAAGGATTGTTGGAGGGTAAGAAGTAAATTCATGTGAAGCCAGCCATTTTGCTTTGTTTAAAACAAAAAGCTGGTCGAGTCAATTCTTAAAAAAAAAAAAAAAACCAAAAACAAAAACAAAAACTAAAAACAAAAAGTTAGTACTGTCTTGTGTTTATATCCAAGTGGACAAATCTATCTTATTCGTATGGAAAGGGAGTTTTGATCGTACAAAATGATTCAAAATACCAAAAAGCCTGCACTATATGAAATAAGTGAAGGCAATCTCTAAATTCTCTGTAACATTTTCCTGGGTCAAAACTGGAATGGAATGTGAACAAGAATTAGACAAGAATGGCTTTGTTTTTTACCTGTGAGATTTGGATCAGCAAGATCTTTTATTCTAGAAACTCAAAATAGAAATTCCTTCCAAAATTAGAAAGGGACAATTTATCTAAAATAAAAAGGACTCTAGGTCATATTGTCACTGTGCTAGCCCATGCTCAGGAAAACATTGTAGACAATAGCCTTATGGCATTGCCAGCTGAAGCAGAACTCCAAAAAAAATTAATCCTGCTGAGCTGAGAATTAAATTTCTGTCATTAATTTTGTCGAATTCATATAATACTTGGCAGTGCAACTTAAAATTTCTTTTGAATAACACTGCATCTGCATGTATAAATCATTAAAAATGACAAAACTTAGGTACAGTACTTTAAATACTATTCCTTAGATTCTTTTCTTAAGATTTTGTCATATGGTTAATTAATTAAAAAATACACTTTCATTTAATGAAAATCTAAGGAACAGTATCTAAGTACTATACCTAAGTCTTGCTCATAATTTTTTTTTTTTAAAAAAAAAACTATGTTTAAATCTAAAATATATAATACTGAGTTTTTTTTTTTTTTTTTGGCACATTACATATACAAGAATAAGGATTGTTTCTTGTAATAAATTAATACATAAAGTTGTGTAAGGTTTATTTTATAGGAAAATAATTTTTTTATATATATATATATATATATGTATGTATGTATGCATGTGTATTGAAGCAAATACAACTTTTGCATTGGATTCTCATTTATGCCTTCATTCCAGTCCTCACAAGTTAAATTCTCTAATTCTGTCCTTACAATTTACAGTTAAAAGGGGAAACAATTGCTGCATATAAATGAAATATTGTAATTTGTTGTGTCAACCAGGGGATGAGGTCCTTTTATGTATAAAAAAATATTCCATTTATGAATAAGAAATATACTAAGATTCAAAATTAAATTAATATATAAAAATCTAAACAAGCTTATATTTAGCATTAACAAAATATATATGAATAAAATATTTAACAAAAATGATTTTTTTATTGATACATTTCAACTTAATTATCTATTAAAATGGAACTCAATGTTATTTTAAATACCAACAATCATGTACTATTGATTATGTATTAAATTTCTTAGCAAATTCCCTTTTAATATACAAAAGTTCCATTAAAAAACCATCTTTCATTTTATTGTAAAACTTTGTTTGGATATTTCATGGTAGAAAAGTCAGATATATATTGTAACTAGTTTTTCCATTATATGAAATCATATTTACTATCAAATGAATATCATATTTACTATCTCATTATATTTGCAATTATATTTTAATTAAAAAATCTAATCAGTGTTGCCTAGTAAACTTTATAATTAAACATAAATAAATAAACTCCCAAACACACACACACAAAAGTTCAAAAGCACCCAACCTTAGCTACTCATGAGCATTAATTATATAAAATGTCTAATATTCTTCCAACAAACAAAGGTACAAGTGAAAAAGAATGAAAAAAACATCCAAATGAATCGTTTAATTTAAGTGAAGTCAGACAACAACATAATAGCATCCAAATCCTAAGACTTCAAACTTTTAATTTTGGGTTCCATACAGCAAACGACTAAAGTGCAAAACATGGTCATCATCTTTTTTAACAAAATAATTTTAATATTAAAATTTTCAAAAAAAAAAAAATCCATGAACGAGCTAGATTGCCATTAATTTCTTTTGAATTTTTTTGGGCCAATAGTCATTTTTTGGGGGGAGGGGAGGTTCGAATATATATTTTTTCCTCAAAATTTAAAATGCAATATATTTAAATGCACTTTTTATAAATTTTAGGGGGGTAGTGGCCTTAGTCTATGAGTATTTCCATCTCTATTGTCGACGCTTATTTCATCTAATATAAGACATATGCTACATACTTAATGGTCTTATAATTTTAGTTTTATAGTATAATACTATTCTTTATATATATAACAATCTAAAATAAAAGCTTCTAAAAAAATCTAAAATAAAATCATTAATTTTATACCCATTGTCAATTGACTTGGGGGGAAAAAAAATCAAAATCGATCGGTCCATGAATTTTAGTCTTATCAAACCACTTTTTTTTTTTTCTCTTTTACCATTCAACTTAATGGCACAAATTACAGTTCAGATAATTTGTTTTATTTTATTTTTTGTATACTATGTTTATATATAATTGTGTGTACCCGAAAGAAGCTATTGAACCCAACTTCTATTTAGGCTCATAATCTATTTATTTTGTAGGCTTTTGGATTTTCTACAATGGGTGGTCCTATCTCCGGCAACCCAAATACCCTTGTTCCCTATACTCTCAGAATTGTTCTCCCTATCTTTTCCAGAATGATCACCTTCTTTTCTCAGTGTTTACTCTCGAAATGCCAACCCCCTCTCTCGAATTCCCAGCTCCTATTTATAGCCCAAGGCTAGTGGAAAAATCATGATTATTTTCGTGGCCAGTGGGAAGGGAGGTCCAATGCTATTACCCTTAAGTGGATGTTTAGTTGGAAGTGGGAGGTGGTGAGAATGGAATTGGAACTGGTTCCACCGTTAGAGGGTTTACTCGGCAGCGATACTCCCTAAGTGATGCCAAGCATACTAGGACTTACCTTCTTGGAAAATCATATCCCTTAACCAAGTAGGATCTCACTTTTACCATTCATGTCGTAAATGTCTTTGTTTCGTGGTTTTAGGCTTTTAATGGGCGTCAAAGCTTGATTGGGCTGAGTTCACGAGTCCAGTAATACACGCGACTATGCATAGTGTCCCAGAAGTCAGGGCCCAACTAGAGCAGGGTCTTACACGTGACGCCACTATAATGGGTTTTGACAAATAGAAGTTAGGGCATTTAATGAGGCAAGAAGCGGAAAAAACCCCCTCTCAACTTTTTGGTAACCTCCCTACACGTGTGGGAGCAGTTCACGAACCGTCAGACGATTCGCCAACCGACAGGTTATAATCGCTGATATGACAGCCTGACATAGCGCTATTTTCAAGAAGACCTCGATAGCTGTCTTCTCTGCTCATAGAAGGGCGCTTGGTATTCTCTGGGAATCATCATTGCAATGCGGGCTTCCCTTAATCCACCCTATTAAACTCCTTGGGTAATGCTTGGTTCAAAGAATCTTGATTCATGACCAAGAGCCGAACATGAATCAAGGGGGGACTATTGTATGGAATATTACTCCCTCTCGAGCCCATTATTTGTCAAAACCCATCATAGTGGCGTCATGTGTAAAACCCTGCTCTAGTTGGGCCCTGACTCCTACGACACCATGCATAGTCGCGTGTATTATCGGATCAGCAAACTCGGCCAGGCAAGCTTTGACACCCATCAAAAGTCCGAAACCATGAAACAAAGACATTTACGATATGAACAGTAAAAGTGAGATCCTACCTGGTCGGGGGATACGATTTCCCAGGAAGATAAGTCCCGGTATGCTCAGCATTACCTAGGGAGTATTGCTGCCGGGCAAACCCTCTAACGGTGGAACTAGTTTCAATGTCACTCTCACCACCTCCCACTCCCAACTAAACACCCACTTAAGGGTAATAGCATTGAACCTCCTTTCCCACTGGCCACGAAAATAATCACGATTCTTCCACTAGCCTTGGGCTATAAATAGGAGTTGGGAATTCGAGAAGGGGGGTTGGCATTTCAAGAGTAAAGACTAAGAAAAGAGGGTGATCATTCTGGAAAAGATAGGGAGAACAATTATAAGAGTATAAGAAATAAGGGTATTTGGGTTGTCAGGCATAGGATTACCCATTGTAAGAAATCCAAAAGCCCATAAAATAAATAGACTGTGAGCCCAAATAGAAGTTAGGCTCAACAACTTCTTTTGAGTACGCACAATAATGAATGTGAAAAAATATATTATTAATTTTATTTTTAGAAGTTGATCTTCATTTGTGAAGATTAAGGTTATTGGGTGATTCTATTATTTAATTTTTTACAAGCAATAAATTGATAAATAAAATTAAAAAAAAAAGTGAAAATCCCATGGGTAAATTGCATTTTTGTTTCTCAAAAATAATATTTTTTCAATTTTGGTCCCTTGATTTAAAAAAAAAATCTTAACCCAATCCTTTAAACTTTTAAAAGGAACAAATTTTATCAATCCCTTTGTCCAATTTTTGTTTAGTTTTTGATCCCTTAAATATAAGAGCGATGAAATGTTGGTCTCTTAAAAATGAAGTTCTTCAACATTTCGTTAGTAATGTAAATAGAAGTGAACTTAATTATTACTGTGGTGCCCATGGGCCCCAAATCACGTATTGGGCCGGCCCAAAAGCCCCCATAAAGAAAAAAGTCCAACCTAACAGCTCAGGATGGTCCGATGACATAATAATTCCTTTCTGCGATGCCACGTGACAAAGGGAGTTGCCATGCATGAGCGTAGCACCACAGGACACAACGTCCGAGGATGATATTGTCCTCGGCAGCTGGTTGCCGAGGACAGTATTAATGGCCTGGTGGTTCAAAGACTCCCACATTAAGAACCTTATATACGAATGACTAAGAAAGTGGGGATAAGAGGCACAGTAAGTTGATGGATAAATATCAGAGAAAAGGCTGCTGCCACCGCATTGAAAGCATTATACCTACCCCCTGGCCGCATTAATGAAGAAGTGACATCTGAACATTGAAATTCAGTCCTACCTTCACCGCCAGAGATTTGAGTAAGGGGAAATGATGGGACAAGTATCTAAAAAGGAAACACCTGGATTACACGTGGAAGGAGGAAGAAGGAGAGAGGCAGGCCTATAAAAGGAAAGAGAGAGAGAGAGAGAGGGGAGGGAGAAAAACAAAAACAGTTATCCTCGGCAGTAATATAGAAAGAAATACTTCGTCCACTTGAGAAAAGTACGCATATATTCTGTGATTGAACCGATCCTTTATATTATCTACCGCCCAAACTCCTAGATTAGAATCCTGCTCTCTATAAATTCATTGTTTAGGGCTCATAGGCTTGATCCGAAGGTTTAATTCAACCCAAAGCTTGATTTGTGCCCTTACAATTACATTTTAGGGACCAAAACAAATCTTCTTCTTTTTTTTTTTTTTCTAAATTCAAAATTCAAAATCAAACAAATTCCATGTTTGAGATATAAAATTTGCAATTTATCCTTACAATTAAATAAAATACTCTAAAATTATACAAGTTAACCCTCATATAAGAGGGTAAAGGTTAGCTCCAACTTTCAGTGCATTGGAGCCGACACAATGCGAAAACGTGGCAGAAATTGGACTCAAGTTCATATCATATCGGCTCTAGTATACTGGAGCTAACCCGTGTCTGATATAGGACAAACACTTAACATTTTTCTTTTGAAAAGAACAGTATATCTATCAAAACCAATCAAATTTCGCCAATGAGAAAAAAATGGGTCCACCCATATCTTGAATGAGGATAAGCAGCCTCGCCATCACATTTGATAACTACAGCATCCACTATACATATATGACAGAAACAGCACAAAGCTATGGCAAAGGAGTTTTGCGTAGAAAACATAAGAGGTTAATCAGAATATATATATATATATATATATATATATATATGCCGGCTATTAATAGGACCTCCTCTCTCTCTCTCTCTCTCTCTATCTCTCTCTCTCTCTCTATATATATATACACACACACACATATATAGATGCATGTCACCCTTGCGTCAAGTAAATTGGACGTGTTCTTCAGCTGGCCATAAGCTAGGACAGTATTAGTAATGCAGTCCCACACTTCCACTTCATAAGGCCTAAAGACTATATCCCCTAAGTATTGGACATATTATTATTACTTGCTTGCTTGCTCTTTTTTTGGATGCAAGTTGATGTAGACCCAATTTTTTATTGCTAGGGAATCAATTTCTCCTAATTGATAAATCAACTACTTTGAGGGAGTCTAAATCTCGAAAATGAAAACTCTATCAGTAAAAATATTTTTTAACATACTTTATTAATGGACATCAAGTCATATATATATATATATATATATATATATTATAGATGGCTTAACAAGATAAGGTAGTATTCAAAGGAAACCTAATCTAAGATTTATTTAAAGATCCTTATATATATACTATTCAACTCCTAATAGCAAAAATACAATCTTCAAATGATATATATAAATTAAATAAAGGTATGTAACACAATTCTGAAAACTTTTTGCTTCTAAAGCAAGAATTTTAAATGTGTATCTTTTTACATTCAATTAGAAATTTTGATATGGAATTATAAATTAACTGTTTATATTTCTTTTTTGTTGACATATCATTTTTTATTGATAATATGGTTAATTCAATCAGTCTAAAGTGCAAAATAATATATATGTTATCAAGTTTAATGGGTTTTACTAATATATATCTTTAGAGCATATATTAGTTAACTATTTTAGAAAAAAATTTATTCAAAGGGCAAGATTTAAGTACAGTATTTAGGTGTTGTTCCTTAGGTTCCCTTTTTAAGATTTTGCTATGTAAATTTTTTTTTCTTATAGGATGAAAGTGTATTTTTTAGTTAAGTAGTCACTTGACTGAATCTTAAGAGAAGAACTTAAAGAATAGAACCTAAAGAACAGAACCTAAGGTACTATATCTAAATTTTATCCTTATTCAAATATGAAAAAGTAATAAATTTTTTGACAATTTTTTTATAAAATATTTTCTTAAATGGATGATTAATGTATGTTCTTAATAAAATCATACATTAACTGGACATTTTCTTTAAACATATATTTCTGTCAAAACAATTATTGGGTGGTCATGTGATTCTTATATACACACACACACACACACCACACGCAAAAGATTTTGATTCTTTTTCCCTCCTAGTTCCGCTTTGGCGTCTTCTATGTGCCATTGATTAGTTGATTCACTTCTAAATTCTTGGGTTGGCGTAAAAGAATTTACGAGGATATTGAACCAGCAAAATGCATGAACCTAATCATTTTGATCAATCCATGAATGTTACCAAAAAAAAATTGGCTTCAAAGTTTTGGAGGAAAGATCATATCGTGGAGCATATTTTACAGGAACCTCTCTATACGTTTTTTTTTTTTTTTTTTTTTTTTTTTTTTTTTTTTTTTTGGTGGGGGGAAAGTAGACCCTTTATACTTACACAAAGATCACATGAATTACAAACGTCGCATGATGATATAAGTCTTATCAACACCTATAGGCTATAAGTTTCCAACTGGAGAAAAATTCCATTAAGAAGATCACCAAAAGAGCTGAGCAGCCCTTTCTCATTCTCATTCATGCATGCCAATACTAACCCATTCCTTCTTTGAATGGGCTATAATGCACTTTTCATTGAGTGGTCAGTATTCTTTCGAAAAAATGCAAAGTGAATTTAGACTCACAAAAAGCTCAAGGAGAGAAGGGTATATCCACAAAGGACGGGGCAAGAGAAATATTATTTCTTTGTCTTCTCATAAGTTTGATTTTAATCACCAAAGAGCTTTTGTCTTATCATGCATATGCATTGAGGTTTTTTCATTGCTCATCTTTTTTTTTTTTTTAAATAAAAAATTAGAGACCCATGATACATTTCACTACCCATTACATTGAGATAGTCAAGACAGCAAAGGACTTGGGCAGTTTGGAAAGAGTGATCTATACGAGATTTATTACATAAACTTTATAAGTTACATTTCTGAATTTTTAAAGATAGAAATTTATTTATTTATTATATATATATAGAGAGGTAAGTTCAAGTTACACCTGGAGTAACTCTATAGAAGTTATTCACCAAAGAGCTTTTGTCTTATCATACATATGCATTGAGGTTTTTTCATTGCTCATCTTTTTTCCTTTATTTCTTTATTTCTTTTGATTTTCTAGGGCCTAGATGTGATAGTTTTTTTTTTTTTTTAACTAGATGAGATTTTTAATTTTTTAAATAAATTTGGGTGATTGCTCTTTCATTGTGGTTATTTGTCACTTTTTTGTTTTAATTGGGCATTATTCTTTAACAAATGTATATAGTAAATTTATTCTAACTCATTTTTTCTATTCCTTCACTTTTCCACTCCCAACCAAACAAAAGGGAGAGAAAATAAATTTTTTCTATTCTCCCACTATTTCTATCTTCCCACTTTTTCACCTCTCCAACCAAGTGGATGCTTAAGACTTCAAAATTTTCTTGAAAAAAATGGAAGAATGACATTTAATGAGGTGGAAAACAATAGTATCTCAACAATTAAAAAATAAAAAAATATAGAAAGTAATAAATAAGGAGTGAGAAAAAATGCTATTGATTAGGTAAATGAGTTGGTAGGGAATTAATATTTAATGGTGTTTTTTAAACCGTTAGTTGTCTTTTTTTGACTAGAAAAGGTAGACGCGTTAGATGTTTTAGAGATCTATGGTTAAAAAAAAGTGTAACTTCAATAGAGTTACACCAGGTGTAACTTCAATATATATATATATATATATATATATGTATATATATAAGCAGAGATCTTATGTGCAAGGAAAAATTATTAGGTATTCCTGAAGTACCATAAATGCATACTCCGAGAGTACACAATAATTTCCCATATGAAAGAGAGATTTTGCCAAGTGACATAATCCTTGAAACTCTCTCATTTAGGCTTCCACATTATCAAAGTTTGCATTTATGTCAAATTTTTAATTCATTGAATGTGTTAATGGGGCAAATACACATATTTATTATCTATAGATGTGCACAAATTATATATATATATATATATATAATGTGTGTGTGTGCGTGCGTGCGTGCGCACGCATTTTAAATATTTTATATAGGAAAGCAAAAACCTTGCAATTCGGCAATGTGGCTCTTTATTACAGTAATTTTTCATTTAACTTTCCACCTGACCTTCTTTACATATTTTGGATTATAATAAAATTCTATTAGTTGGATATTAATATTTCTACTAAGTGTTTAACCTACCATTATCATATTTTAATAACATAAACGTGATATCATAAATTTTCTATGATATTTCCATATGCCAAATAAACATCAACATGATATTACAAAAATTTTATGACAAAATTTAACTACAAAATTAGTTGTAGTTTTAGGCTAAAACCTTACTTATTATTTTTTTATTAAAGGTGAATTTTGATAAATGCATGATTGAATTACATTTTCTTCTTATATATTTCATGCTTACAAAATTTCTAGAAAATTGAAGATTAATAATTATGTCATCTATAAATTGTTTAATTGGCAAGTTTTTGTCATTTGAAATTATGCATAAAATATAAACTTATAGATCATATAGTAAATAATATCCGATCGACACAAAATTTGATATGTGTATTAAGAGTATAAAGAACATACAATTCAACGGTTAGATTTTTAAAATATGTAGTGATGTTTATTTTATTAAGTATTATAGCCTAAGGCTACAAACAATTTTGTAGTTAAACTTTGTCCAAAATTTATATACTAACTCCAATGCATCGATGAAATAAAAACTATAAATAAACAATCAACTTATTAGGTACACCATATAATTACTAATTTCTAATTCATAGGACATTTACTTTATAGTCTAAATTCTCCATCCCCTTAGTTTTGTATTACATCATTAATTAAACAACAACCTCTTTTTCATATTATCAATTTATCACAACACTAGTTCATGATATTACTTTAAAAAATTTTGAATATACTATATAATCTTCTCATATAACAGCTTATAGTACTATTTGCGCTTTGCGCGAGCCCATTACTAGTTGTTATTAATGCGGTGGCACAAATCATATTCATTGCTACATCAAATTATAGGCGTTTATACAGAAATTGGTAATAGATTTTGCATTTTCCATTTGCAAAACCTGCTCCAGATAGTTTTTCAATCTTTAAGAATATAAAAGTTGAGTATGGGTTCAAGTTTCACCACACCAATGTTCGTTTTCGTGTACCATAAATCCATGACACATCACTTCATCATTGTCTTTTGACTGATCAAGTCCCCATGCAAGCTCTATCTTGGACTATAGTCACAATAATGGTTATTTTCAAACTAATCCAAAGACAATGCTTCTTCGGTTTTGGAGTGAAAGAAACATCAAGCTAGCCGCATCAGTTCGATGCATAAGTCAAGCAAAATTGGTTGAGTGACATTGCTCTTTCTGTACTTTCGGTAATTAACAATTGGTTCAGAATTTCTTTGCCATATCGATACGTATATGTCCCAATAGGTTAATCCATCTAGATTTTCTTCCATGGCCAGATGACTTGGAAGTTATCATTTTTCCTCCAAAAACAACCGAAAGAGTTGTACCACTTTTCTAGTGCCAATCATGGCAACAATTAAGAATTTATATAGATGGTTCATAGAAACTAGCACTGCTTATAGTCTATTCCAAGCACTCTACCTTACATATTATATTACTTTATTGAATCATATGCCTCAAAGAGTTGAAATTTCTACTGCCTATTGTGTTATGTTTTACGGACCATCCATGTGGAATTAGGCTATCCTTGTAAGAAAGCTTTTCCAGCGCCTACCTTAATTTCATGGGACTCAATATATTTAAGACTCTTTGACAGTATAGTGTGGTAGGCAAGTGATGACTTGTGGTGCTTCTCAGTTATAAACTAATAATAGGAGCACATGTGTACCTTTGCATTCAAATCGTTGTGAACACTTTGAGACTATATGGAAAATGATGTGTTGGAAAAACTGCCCGAATATAATATACTTGGATGGAGATGGTAAGGAACTTTAAATGGGGAAAGAGTTCATGAACATAAGAAAGAATCTCTATAGTCTTGAAATTTTTCTATGTACTATACTTTTTATTTAAGGGAAAAGAGTAAAGAAGTTTCTCGTGGCCTATACATAATTGTAGTAGCCCCTTAGTCGGTTAGTCCCACTAACTTTAAGGTATTATCAAGTTAGAGTGGTAAACAAATTGAGCCGAGCTGAGTATTAAAAATTCAAATTTGTTCTTTAAAATTTATTCAAGCCGGAGTCTAACTCAAGTTCATTTCCAAACTAGATTACATATTCAATTCACTTTTTTGTCAAACAAGCTCAATTACGTGTTCACTAGTTGCTTGATTAACCTATTATTTTCCTATATATTAGTAAACATTATGACTCAAAAATTTATACCTCACAAACGTATGTTAATAATTAATAACTCAAACTTAATTGAAATAATATTATTTAAGTTAATTAGATAGAATGATCATTATTTATATACTTACAAAAATTATATTTATCAATTTTGTATGGTCAAAAATGTTTATATTTTACTGCAAAATTGATTATTTATACTATTAATAAATTGTAAGTAATAATTTAATAACTTACGAAATTAATTATAAATTTACATAATTCAACCTCAAATTTATATGAGTGTATTTTAAACACATAATATTGTATAGTACTTTAATCAAGTCACATATATACTAATGAACTAATTCAAGCACACATTATTATGTTTAAACTTAATTTGTTTAAGCTTGGCTCATTTATTAAATAAACAAACATAAAAAACAATTTTTGTCATGAGCTCTTCATATATAATTTGGTTTATTGATGGAGAAAATGGGCTTTTGCCCCTTTTTTTTTAAATATCCACCAAAATACCCCATATCTGAAACTATTTATAGAAATACCCCTGTTTTGAAATTTGATTTTCTAAAAATTGAGTTTCAATATAACTCAATTTTTGGAAAATCAAGTTATAGCGAACTAAAAAATAAAAATAAAAAAAAATTCTGGAACTCCCAAAAAAAAAAATTCTAAATCCACATTCGCTATAACTCAATGTTCCAAAAATCGAGTTATACATTTGAAACTCGATTTTTTAGAAAATTGAGTTTCAAAACAGGGGCATTTCCCTAATTAGTTTCAGACATAGGGCATTATGCTGGATATTTTAAAAAGAAATGGCAAAAGCCCATTTTCTCTGTTTATTCATACATGGCTACATCAAACAATAACGACAACAATCATTGTCAACCAAACTTGCCACCATCTAGGTTCGAGCCTGTACTTAAAAACTTATCTACCCCTCACCAAACTCTATTTAGAAGAAATTTTTATATATGTTGTACTTGTGTTGTGGAAAAGTCATTGCATGTACAATCCCATGTATTTTAGAAAATATTTCAACAAGAGCATGCTTCACTATCCATTTGGGATAGTTTCATTTTCATAGTTTGGCAAGGAACTTTAAATGGAGAAAGAGTTCAAGTACATAAGAATCTCTATAGTCTTGAAAAAAAAATTTCTACTATACCTTTTATTCAAGGGACAAGAGTAAAGAAGTTCCTCGTGGCCTATACATTTACAAAATTATAGTAGCTCCTTAGTCCCTACTAACTTTTAGAGATTATTAAGTTAAAGCTATAAACAAATTGAGCCAAGTCGAGTATAAAAAGTCTAAATATTTTCCTTTAAAATTATTCAAACAAGAGTTGAATTTAAGTTCATTGCTAAATTAAATTACATATTCAATTCATTTTTTTGTCAAACAAGCTTAATTACATGTTCACTAATTGCTTGATTTAACCCATAAGTTAGTAAACATCACAACTAAAAAAATTAGCCCTTCACAAACGTATGTTAATAATTACTAACTAAAACTTAATTGAAATGATATTATTTGAGTTAATTAAATAGAATGATCATCATTTATGAACTTAAAAAAATTATATTCATCAATTTTGTATGGTCAAAAATTGTTTATTTATATTTTACTACAAAATGAATTATTTGTACTGTAAGTAATAATTTGATAACTTACGAAATTATTTATAAATTTATATAATTCAACCTCAACTCTATATGAGTATATTTTAAACATATAATTTTATATATAGTACTTTAATCGAATCACATACTCACAAACTAATTCACGAGCACATTATTATATTTAAACTCAGTTTGTTCAAGCTTAACTTATTTATTAAACAAAACAAACATAAACAAACTTTTTGTCATGGGCTATTCATATATAATTTGGTTTATTTATGACCCTGTATGGCTACATCAAACAATAATAACAGGAATCATGGATAAAGCAAACTTGCCACTGTCAGGGTTCAAGCCAGTACTTACAAAGTTACCCCTCACCAAACTCTACCTAGAGGCTAGAAGAACTTTTTATATATGTTGTACTTCTGTCGTGGAAAAGTCATTGCATGTACAATCCCAAGTATTTTTGAAATATTTTCAAGAAGAGCATGCTTCATTTTCATTGTTCGTCAGTTTCATTTATCTTATTTTACTTAAAGTAAATAAATTGGATAAAAGTATATATCTAGAAATATAGAGTATTAAAATGCTGGATATAATAACTGAATTTTTTGCTCATCCAAACCTGGGTTAAAAAAAGTACTGGATGATGCTACTATTTGAACCCCTATCAATCATCAAATGTTGGACCAGCAATCACAGAAAAGTGGGACTTTGAATTTGGAATGTCAAAGTCACATGAGCTTTGACACTTTGTCATAAAGGATATAGGGTCGGTCCACTTGAAAAGAATTCATAGGCTTACACTTGGGCTCAAATTTTGCACAACGTAAAAACCATGTGGGGCACAAAGTAGTGTAGGGGTGTGAGTTTGTTTTGGACCCAAAAAAATATTTGTGAAAGCAACTTTTGAAGCAATGGGTCTTTGTCTATTATCATTAGCAATGGATCAATTATTGTCAGTCCTCTTGACATTCTTATAGGATTTAATCATTTGGGTAAGCACTATAAGGCCTCAGAGAGAAAGAGCAAGCCCCATAGCCATTAAGCTCTTGTGTAAAGGCTGTCGATGCCGGTTTAAAAACAAAATTTTTTAGCTTTTTATTAAAGGTATGCTAAAATATATTTATGCTTTAAAAAAATTCAAAAAAGTAAGAAAATGTAAATTTTTAAAAAGCTGTACATAAAAACTTAAAACTAAAAACTGAACTTATAAATTGATCATGCGTGAATCTTTTTCTAAAATCATTCTGGCCATTTTTTTTTTTTTTTTTTTTGTAAAAGCTAAAATTACTATCAACTTTTCTACAACATATTTATTAACCTTTTTCTAAAATCAGTCTGTCCATTTTTTTTTTAAAGCTAAAATTACCATCAACTTTATTACAGCATATTTACTAATTGAACGGAAATGTAATTGATTTGACGCCATATCAACAATATAATATATAAAAATTTAATTTTTTTTTTTTTTGTATTTTAAAGTTGACACATTAGTATTTAAGATTTATATAACAAAATTAGTAATATTATTTTTGCATTTGAATAGCTTATTTCCTTACACAGAGTTACCCGAATATTGAAAATAGACATGCCTAGTCAGATGAATTTCACAAACACTTTCCACCATATTTAGGCACAAGCATTCATTTTTGGTCAAACAATACTTGCCTACAGCTCCAAATGTTCCCCATGAGAGAAAATTCACAAATGGTTTAATAAGTTATATGGAAGATTGAAGGTAAATCTAATGAAAAAAATCACTAAAATTGTCCAGAATTGCACAATGATCTTGACTACCACAAATACTTGCTATATTATAATAAAAAAACAACATATCACTGTATATTTGACAAGGCCAACATGACGTACCTCTCACTCTCTCTCTAAAAAAAAAAAAGAAATAAAAGACCTGCACCAACTTGCTGATGTATCCAAGTTACAGAAGATGGTTTCATTAGCACAACTTGTTGAATCGATGTCTGTAATTTTTTTTTTCTTTTTGCATTTCTGTGTACTGAAGAAAAGTTATACTAGTTGGTGCAGTCAAATCCATGGCAAATAGAAAGCCAGATTATCAGAACCAGAAGTAATAAGATTCCAAGAACAACCAACTTGATTTTCATGTTTTGATACCACATCTTCCGTTTAACTTGTGTTGAGTGTTTTTTGTATCCTTCGGCCTGAAAATTGCAACAAAGAAAGTTGTTCAGTACTCAGCATAGGGATAAAGCCACAAGTAAGTCCTGCTCCAATCCATTACCTCATTACGTAGGTGTTCGGCCTTTTGAGAAATGTTAGTTATGCGATCCCCTCTACCAATAGCCTGAAAAGCACATATAAAGTCAAATAACATAAAACACAACTTCCCTTGCTTGGTTCCCCTGTAATTTAAGTGACCTTCACATCATGCAATTTAAGCATGCTAGGTTAACGCATATGGAAAGAAAATACAATAATAGGAATCAAGCCTTTTGAGATTACATCTGAGTCATCGAATTTGAAAGTTTCACTAAGCAAAAGTTTCGTAGTATCAAAGGCAGTCATTTAATCAAGACCATGACATGACACGTTTAATTTAGTCAGCACAGTGCAGGTACCAATGGTTAGAATCTATGTTTGTTTCAGTGATGATATTTTCTACAAAATGAGTCATTTTTCAAAAGACATTTTCTATAAAACTCTCATTTTCCTACGTTTGGTAGCAACTTTAAATAAGTTGAAAAAGAATCTCCTAACTTCTCTTACTAAATTTCTTATGAGATAGAGTTGTTTTCCAAAAAAAATTAATGAAAAACAATCTCTAAAAATAAGTCATACTTTTTATGTTGACTAAAGATAGTTCTCCTTTGACTTATTTTTTCTTATGCTACCAAACACTGGAAAATATGAAAAGCTATCTTTACACAAAATTTTCTACCGAAACAAACAGAGAAAAATTCTCTTTTTGTTTTGGTGGAAAATCTTGGGTAAAGATAATGTGCCACAAAAAATCCACTCGACTTTAGACAACGCAGTATGCCATCAGAACTGGTTTTTTATTATTATTTGATTTTATGGTCCAATTGTTACTATAAATGAGGGTGGAGGGATTTGATACTTGGAGTCTCCTCATAAAGGAGACAAATCAATGCAACTAAATTACAAGGCTCTCATCACTATCAAAACAGTCATTTTAACTATAACAAAAAGATGACATCCCAAACCAAGGTACAAATTTTTCCCAGACATTGTCCTTTTTTTACTAACAAAAGCATTTTACTGTCTTTATTAACACCAAAAACCAGGAAAATAAAGATACTCAATTTTAAAATTGCATTCTTTAAATGGATAGCTTCAATGTGTAAAGTTTCCTCCTGAGTACAATGAAGAGATAACCCATAGGAACATCTAATCCTCCTAGTCCTTTGGATTACATAGAAAGGGCAACATACTTCATTCTGAGTCTAAACAGTTCCAGAACCCAACCCCCCACCCCCTCTCACCTTTTTTCTCTATTCAAAAGAAAAAGAAAAAAAATACTGACATCACTCATTAGAGCAATGCATATAAATAGAATCATAGATGCATATTGTCAAAACAGAATACATATAACCCTGAAAACAGATTTGAGCACATGCACAGTATTGGATAAAAGCATCCATATTTTAATCAACATCAATGGTTTACCTCGTCAATATTACTCATCATAATATTTTTAACTTCTACAACTTGAGCCTGCACTTTCAACAACTTCTCAGCATCGTCAGCAATATACTTCATGTGCTCTTTCATTATTGGTCTGTAAATTTAAACTCATGTTACTTTTACCTCTTAATGTGATTTTTCTAGTCATATCCATAGACAACAACAAATCATACTTAGGAGTCAGATTTTCATGAATGAACATACCCAAACTCCTTGTTAAGGCTTTTGGCCATAGCTGTATCTGCTTTACCACCCCCATATCTTTTCTTAAAGTCTGCCTTCACCCGTTCCAAGAATGCAATAGGTATCTGCTTGCCAACAGATTCTTTGGCAACAACACAGTAAGCTGCAAATTCACACAGTATGCCACAAATTTAATAATTTGAATTATATAATTTAGAATCAGGGGAGGGGGGTGGTAAAAAATTATACAAGATAAAGAGTATAGCTAGTTTGCATTTGCAACTATTAAGAACTGGAAATGATGGTTACATTCTCAACTATTATAACTTAGTAAAAAACTCTGCTTCACTTCAATACACTTTGTGCATTAATGTGCTCGAAGACAAGATACATTATTGATCATATCTGTTTCTGGCTTCTATCATATAAGAACTGCTTTAAGAATTAAAAAAAAATATCCAAAATACTGCCACAACTCCTTTGGCAACTTCACAGACATTCAAAAACCTTGAGGACGAAAGAATATTAGCAGTAAATCATAAAGCACAACACAGAATAAGGATATAGATCTGGTAATGGTCCATCCAGCACTGGATACAAACAAGGGCTATATTGTATAATATGTATCTGGTGTCCAAAACAGAAACTGCTCTGAGGTAGAATTATCTGCGACACATGGCCAAGAATATAGACCATGAAAAAAGAGTTAACAATCTGAGTGACATCCAAAGTTAAGGGGGTGTTTTGCCGTGATGTGCCTATTATGTGCCCTATGTGATGCACATTACCGTAATGTCACATTACGGTGTTTGGTTCATTTAATTTTTTCTAACATTACCATAATCTAAGATTACAAAATATATCACATCACCTTCATCACATCACCTTCTTAAATGGAGGTGATCTTACATTACTTATGGTAAACACCTTAATGTGACAATATGGTAATGTGCATCACATCAATGACGCATCATGGCGAACCAAATGCCCCCCCAAGGGAAAAACAAGAAGTTTTTGTTTGGGGGCCAAATTATGATATTGACAGTTTGATGCACTGGTCAAAACAGACTTTTTTTTTTTTTACATATATATAGATAGAGAAAAGGACTTAAAAGCAAATACATACATACATAAATATATAGATACATATATACAATGGTTCATTGAAGAAAAAAGGAAACAAAGATCATTGTATCTCTCTTTCTCTAAGGCCATTAGTGTCATTTCAACTTTGAAACAATTATGAGAAAGCCTCAATTATGACTAGTATCTGGTCTGACTAGGTCAATGTAGGCTATATAAACAATTTTAAGAAGCCCTAGTTATAACTAGTGAAAGGATCCATTCACAAGTGCCAAAGGAACTGAATGCCCTCATGCCACAGGCGTTCTCCATGGTATATCTCCTCTAAACACAAATATAAAAAACCCATTGTACAACGAATTTCCCACCAGCAAAGCAAAGCTTAAGCTGTAATTTTTTGGTCAAGAAGTCAAAAATTAGAAGCTCAACTAAGGTCTAAAAGTAAAGGTAAAATTATTTGTTATGTCATTTGTCTGGATTTACCCCCACATCATTATTATTCTCCTGCAAACTTTAATTATTTTCTTTTGATTACTTTCATCATATAGATACCTCCATGCCCAGCAGCATTTATCCATCAATTAACCAAACAAACCAAGGCCATACCTAGAGATTAACCCCATTAAACCTCAAAACCTTCTAAAAATGTTCATCGGCAGCTTTAAGTAGCACAATTCTCATGGAAACTTTGAATTCATGTTCATGACCACATGCACCTGAAAGCTAAATTCCCATAAAGCATGTACAAAATTACAAGTGTATAACTCTAAAAATAGCATTTAAAATTCAGGTACAAAAAGAAAGTACTACAGAACACAACAAATTAGCTTACTTTTAGCTGTTGCACACAGAATTCATATGCAAAAAAATAAATTCAAAGAAATCAAGAAAATAAACAAAACCCAGAAAACAAAACTCCATGTGTGATATGCAAAAAATTAAACTTCAACAAAAGAACTCAAAGAAAACAAGAAAATAAACAAAACCCAGAAAGCAAAACTCCATGTGTGAGCGTTTTAGCTTCGAAGTAAAGTAAAACCCCACACCAAATGAGCCATTTCAGACCAGATCCAACCACTTTCTCTCATAATTCAACTTCCAGCTAAAACAAAAAACCAGTACAAAACAGAGAGAAATACTGGGAAATGAAAGAATGATTAATTTACCATAGCCATCCTCGACGAGAAAGTTAAAAGTGTGGCCGTCACAGTTATAGATGAACTTGCTGTTTGAGGCAAGGACTTTTTGAAGGCACTGAGCTGCAATGGCTGGGAAGTTACCAGTGAACTCGGTGTACTCAGCAAGGATCACAGTGCCTCGAGACACGAAACTGTATATGAACGATTCCTGACTCATTGTGTGTGGTTGGCACTGAGTCAGCTCAGGACAAGGGCGATTGAGGTACAGAGACAATTGGTAGAGAGAACTAAACTTGTTCTGGTTTGTACGTTAAGAATAGGAATTTGTAGTTGGAGGATGCTATATATTGGTCTGTTTCTTTGTTGCGAAGATATATAATTGTCTTAGACTTGGGATTTATAATTATTACAATAGGATTAGCCGATTAGGACCTTTTCTTTACAAGGTAAAGATTATTCAACGAGATTGTCTATTTGTGACCTTTCTTAAAAAATACTCTTATAAAAACAAAAACAAAATACAAAATACTAATACTATGTTCTAGAAAGAAAGAAGGAAAAAAAAAAAAAACACAGGGAATCATTCAAAAAAAAATTTTTAAAACTAGGGAATCATAGGGTTTTTTTTTCTCGCCTTTTAAGGAAAGGGTTTAAACAGGTTTTAAGGAATTTTCTCAAACCATAAGTCATTCAAGTTTATTAATTTAGATCTCCCAACTCATTAAATTATTAAAATAAGTTACATGACCCATTAAATAGGTAATGTGACTGAAGTATAAAAGTACACGTGAACCATTTAATAAATTGGCAAGTAATAGATTGGAGGAATTTTTCCCCAAACTAATTTTGAGGTAAGTTATGTCATTTTTTAATGATTGTTTTAAATTAAATTAAACCTTTGTATTTAAGACTTCAATTACAAATAAAATTCTATACTTACATTAGTTTCCAATCATATCAATTTAAACCTCAATCAAATTTGAAAAATCAAGCCTAAAATACTCATATTGTATATTAATACAATTTTAAAAGTTTGGAGTTTGATTATCACTGAAAAAACTATAAGGTTTACTTTGTAATAAGGTTAAATTTGAAACTTTTGATATTGGATTTTATCTTTGGATTTTGTTAATGGATGCCCTAAAGGCATTCATTTAGCAAAATACTTTTCGAAATCTTTTATGGAAAAGGAAAAAAGTAAATGATCTTTGAATATTTATCATAAAAATAATATCAAAACTTTCTTAAAATAATTAATTAACAAATGCCCTAAGGGCACCCATTAACCAGACTCTTAATTTTAAACTATTCAATAAATGGAAATTTTTTGCTCCAAACATCATGTGCATTGCACATAATAGAAATACATGTCATTTTCTTATTGGGGATTAAAGTCTAAGGCTCTTAACATGTTTGGAGCCAAACTTTGTTCTTTATAAATTATAGAGTTTAAAACCTAATTTTTTTTTTTTTTTTAACTTCACAAAGATACAAAATTTGTATAGTTTTTTGTCAAAAACCTTGTAACTCAACGGTGTTTTCCAATCTTTCTCATAAGGAGAATTTAAATTTGAATCATTCCATTGCTACTTGTATAATAATAATAATAATAATAATAATAACAATAATAATAATAATAATAATAATAATAATAATAACAACAACAACAATTCAGATTAATTGTTTTAGCTTAAAATGAGAGTTTGTTCTCCACCAATTTATATGGAAAAAATAATAATCAAATAATATATATATAAATATTATTTTTAAACAATCTTTTTGGGATACAACTAAACTTTTGCATAACTGATTTTTTAAATAAAATAAAATATTAAAAATAAATTAATCTAAATACATTCTTAATTATAAGAACAACTTTCAATACTATTATTTTAATTATAAACCTAACAAATCCGAAAACGATCAGTTATCTAATTATCCGTTTGATATATATGAATATATGTGTGTGTGTGTGTGTGTATATATATATTAAAATTTTATATATCCTTTGAGCTCCACAAGCAGGGAAATTGGGGAAAAAATATATGCGTATGTGAACAATTAAATTTAAAAAATTGGGTGAAATGCCAAGTCTATTGAATATTATACGATTGTGTCTTCGTGCTTAGTTGTTTGTTTGACTCAACATTTGTTAAAAAAAAAATCACATAGCTTTTCAGAATTGTTATATTTGCCAAAAAGTAACGATTGATTGTAATATATTTTGAAGACTTTCAACATTACCTAAAAAAAGGAAATTATAACTGATAGAAATGAAAATTATATGAAGAGTTGAGTGAAAGTTATATGTATATTGTTCTGTGTTGAGTGTATAGATGAAACAAGATTGAGGTCCTAACAAACTTAGGCGTACTGACGTACGTGTTTCACAAAGTATATACATTTATAAATAGGAGTAGACAACCTACCCAATACATATTGGTTAATCAATAAAACTCAATTAAAATTTATAACTCTTGTTGAGAACTTTTATTTTTTTAATCTATGAGAAAAAAAAGTTTTAAGGGCAGGAAATCTTGGTGGCCCAAGCCCATTTAGAATGGTGAGATTGATGTTCCCAAACTCCACCCAAATCAATAAATACTTGTAAAGAGAGTGAGATGAACAAGTTGGGATTCGCCCGAGGACAAAGATAGAAAAGGAGGAGGCAAAAGTCTAAGATTTAAATATGTTGATGAATATTTACAAGCTTGCCCAAGGATAATGTTCTTGGGTTGTTACATACACAGTTCACTCTCTTTCTTTTAGTTACTATTCTAGCTCTAATCTCTTTTCTTAATTTTTTTCAGATCCCCTTTATCTGAGAGTCTCTTTCCTTTATATACTCTATGGCTTCTTGCATCCTATCTTTCCATCTTCAATCCTCCTAAATCTCCTTAGGACACTTGTCCCATTAGACTTCTGGTGAAGGTGGTGGAAGGAGCTACTGAGTTGTGGATCTATTGTTCAGGTCACTTCCGCATTAATGCAGTCGATAAAATGCAGCCGATAAAGCTGTTGCTAACTATTTAATGCGGAGGAGTAGGTGAGACTTTACAAGAAACCTCCCACAAATATCTTGTTTATCCCCTAAGGCGCTCACCTTCACCTCTTATACTCTCCAAGGACACTCTATCACTTCACATTCTCTCCTCGAGCTATAGATACTTCTTCGTGAGGAACAACTGAAGGCTATAGTGGTACTTCCAAGCTTTGGTCCTCAAGTCCCCACAAAAGTAATTCAAAAAAACAATTGAATCCAAATGGCTGTGCACATTTTATTGGGAAAGATAGGAAATTGTGGTTTGGAGTACATAAAAGAGCATTTTGGCAAAAGATTATTGGGGTTCCATGGGTAGCCCTATAAATATGTTTGAAATACTTGCAAGTCCATAAGAGTACATGTAATACACGAAAAAATAAAAATAAAACATAATATTTATCAAGCGGCTGGCCTTTACTTTTTTTTAAAGGAAAAACAAGTGAAAATTTGAATGACAAAATTTTCAAAACTAAATGGTCATGCAACAATCCCCCCATGATTAAGGATAAATAAGAAAGGGAATTAATTAGGGTGGAGGGACTGGACTGATATGGTTTGTAGCGCTCTAGAGAAAGAGGAGGAAGTGTACAAGAGCAACGGGAAAGCACAAATAAATAAATTAGGGTTTGAGGGTTGTGGAGTGTGTGCTTGCTACTACCTGCTAAGTTCTATATCGGGCATATACTAGATAGATTTGGGTTTTATAAACAGCTATGTAAATAGCCTCAATTGTGACTAGATTAATTATTTTAGGGTATAAAATAACATACATGGGATTGGACATAAAAGGGGAATGCAAAAGAGGGAGAGGAAAAAAGCAAAATAAAAACACCTCTGCGATACTACATAGCAAAACATCAGAGTTCAAATTCCAAAAATCTTCCATGTTCATCAACAAAAAAGAGTCCAATGCACTTTCTCCCTAATTTAGCAAGTCCCAAAGTTATTTTTATTCACTTTGCAATACTCTTCTAAGTGCCAATTTTCTCTCTCTCATCAATCTCTTCACATCTTCCTCATTTCTCTTATAGTTTCTTCCAAGAAGTAATTCGGTATATATTATATTTCTTGTATTTTATTTCTATTCTACATCACCATTATGATTGAGGACAAAGACTTTCATGTAGATGTTGCTAATAAGCACTATGCATTTATTTCAACAAAGAGCGACAAAAATGGATTAGTTCCATGTCTTCAGAATGCATGCAACTATGATGAGTTTCTCCCTTTCTATTTTACTCTCCTCTTTATTGTTAAATATCTTTAAATGATAATGCTAAATACATTTATTGGCTTGGATTTTTGTTGCTGAATATAAAGAATAGAAGTTAATTGTTAATGCTAAATAAAGAATGTGTTTTTTCGTAATTGCCAAAGAGTTTGTAAAATAAAGAATAGAAGTTAAATAATTATAAAATTTAGTATTATATTATTCATCTTTTCTTGTAATATAAAATTATATTTTACCTTTATTTAGTATTCTTCTTATTTTTAGGAGAAATGATTGGAAAGAAATAAAGGGCACATTCTCTCCCAGCCAATGCCATAGTGCCATTCCACTTTTTTTTTTCTTACTAAAGTTTCTAAATGACAAAAATCTCTTTTAATTTAAGTTTTAACCCAATCCATTAATTTCTCTGCTTTCAAACAAACTTAAAAATCCTCCACAAGCCCACAACACAAGTCCGTAGATAATTCTGTTCGGAGGTATAATATTTCATGAAACTTCAAGGTATAAACAAGAAAAAGCAGGTTGCAAGTTCAAGTCCGTAAATCAATCTCTACGCGGTACCGCCCTTATTGGAAGCTTTTTGATGGACTGTTCCTTGTAAGGAAATACAAAGAAGATGGGCATGCGTGTCCAAATCGCATACTTCCACATATTGAGATTCTACGCGGGGTTTAATTAATCAACCTTATATTATATAAAGATGTAGCAGAGAAAAATAATAGTAAATGAATCCAAGTGGAATTATTATACTGTATTAATTAAGCGAGTAATTATTTTGAAGAAAATTTTTAATTCAATCCTTCAAAGGAGCGTCCATTTGCCAACATTAGGTGCTGATCATTAGATTAAAGTGGAAACATTAAAAGATTATTAATGGACACAATATATTGAATAGGTCAAAAGTAGCCGGGATTGCAGTGTGGTGTCTCATTCATGCCAATTAAAAACAAAACAAAAGTCTCCTTTATGCCGTTCACTTTCCAATTTTCTTTTTTCTTTTTCTTTTTTTTTTCTTTTGAGCAAAATTTTCTATTCTGTTTAGGTAATATTAAAGGGTTTTTATTTTTATTTTTATTTATTTTGGTGGCTAAAGAAAAAAAACAACACGTATTTGAATTTTTTAGAGTTTTTAGGATAACTCAATACATTTCAAAATGTATAGATGAAATTGTCATAACATCATCATTTAACCAAACATGGACTAACATAATTTTAATATTTATTTAAATTATTAATTACATGACAAAATTTAACTTACTTATTTCAAAATAAATTTTTGAAAGTTAAAAAGAAAAAAAAAAAAACAATTTCGAGAACTTGCCTAAAAATTTAAAGAAACGTCCCAATTTTGTACTTCTTTTTCTTTTTTGAAGATAGCGCTTTTATAAAACCAAGAGCCTTGAAACTAAATTGGCACCTCAATGAACAAAGTTCTTGGAAATTTAGGGAAGAACAATTTGAATTACAGAATTAGCAACATATACAGATATATACGTGGCAATAATTGATACATCTAAGATCACAAAGAAATACATAATTCATGTGGTTGTTGTGATCAAATTTTGATTACAGTAATAGTAGGTTAATGGACATAATATTAACCCGTTCTTTAAAGTCCTGAACTAAAGCTCAAGAGATGAAACAATAAACTAATTAGATGGTCGATTTTGAGGTTCCCCTCCATTTTTTAAGTAATTAATTAGAATAGATCTAAAAGTCAATGATGCAGATTAGAGTTAGCATCAAATCAATCCCCAAAATAGCATTGTCACTATCTAGAACCTGTTAACTTAACACATTCTACCCCTTTACAGGTGAGCTCTAATTTGAAGTCCACGACAGTCAAAATCCCTTATTTCCCTCGTTTGTGGGGGCGGGGGGTGGGTTGTGGTTTGTTGTTGTGGAGCCTGAAATGGTTACAAGCTTCTAATTTTTGTTGTGTATGAGATGAGTGATTAATAGATAGCCTTAACCACAAAATGATTGTAATACTCCCTTAAACCTTTAAAATGCCCATTAAAACCTCCAATATAACTAAAATTCCCTTGAAATCTCTAAAATGATAAAAATAAAAATTACCCACAAGAAACTCGTAAACATGCCTAATATTCAGAATAACCTTCTTATACCACAGCAACATAATTTTTGCATTTGTAGTTGGAAATAACAAAATAGCTAAGAATTTGCTACTTATTATGTCACTCTTTAAGAAAAAAAAGTGTGCTGTTGTTAGGAAGAGAGTTAAGCGGCGTTGACCTTGATCAGTTGTCAATTCATCAAGACATGCATACAGTTAGCATAAATACAACACAAAGGGACAAATTGAAAGGATGGCCAAAAAATAAATAATACAATCTAACTAAATTAGGTGGTATATGAAAGCTTCAAATCATTATGTACAAACAAGGTTCAATCTGCCTCCCAGCCATAATGAACAGTTTAAGAACAGCCCAACAAATCTATCAACATATAGGCAAAGAAAAAAACAGATACAAATAAGAGATATATAATTTTTAGAATTGAAAATCACAATCCACAATTCCACATACTTGTTGCTTCTTTAAAAAAAGCACTCCAAATCATGATGCCCATTCTTATAAATGACTTTTCAGTTTTCATAGTGAAGATACAACAGTGCAAGAGAATTAAATGCCATTTTAGGCCTTTTGTATGCATAATCAGTAATTCATAAACCACAGGCTTATAACTCCAAAGTAGGATAAAACAATATTATAGGTTTTACTAACAGATGCAAATGATGCAACTGAGTTATTTATTAGAACCAGGCTTTGAATTTTGAAAGCTTTGAAAGCATTCATTTCTATCCACTAACACTGCCCAGTAATAACAAACACATTAACTCACTAACCTTTAATTCTTCTTAACAGAAAAGAAAGCATACAAATGAAATTATTGTTTCAAGAAGAGCATAAACCCAACGCTACCAATATTTGATCAAATAATATGAGACATTATTGAGGGATTAATGAAACCAAATCAAATGATACAGCTAAAGTAAAGCAAACCAATTAACAATCAATTAAGCTCTAAATTAGTAATTTGGAAATCTCATTGCAGAAGTGGGGAATGATATAGGAAAAATTAAATCATAGAATAGAAAATTCTTCAATGAATTGGCACGGAGAAATTTAGCATTGGATTTTTTATAATTATTTTGCATTATATAAATAAAACATGAAAAGTGAACATTTTAATAAATAAAAAAGAAAGAAAAACTAACCGACTGATGCTGATATATAGAGAGCAAATATGGGCAGGAGGCTTTCTGGTTCAAGATTCTGGGCCTAGGTGGGGCTCAACGAGTTTCGTTTTAAAGCCCAATTTCGTTGTCAAAACTCAAAAGTACGTGAAAGCAAAAAGTTCCCTTCTTTTTTCTTTGAACCAAAAACAATAATGCTATAAACAGTAAACACAACATTTTCCATAACAAATTTCATAGTTGCTAAAGTCTTAATTTAAATGTGAGTGGTGAACCTCACTAGACAACTAACATCTAAAATTAAGGGCTTACCATATTTTTTTCCATACTTACGATAAACCACTTCAACAATTGTAAAATTTATTGTGAAAAAAATTGTACTTATAACATTACTTTTTTTTAGAGAGATACTTATAACATTATTGAATGAAAAAGGTTGAGGGGTCAGATCATTAGTATCTATAAGGCATGCGGCGAGAAGCCCACCTTCATTGGGCCCAAGTTGAGGAAGGCCTATGAACAATACCACTCCTAGGCTTATCCCGTCATGATCGGCCCATGAGTGGCCCAAAAACCTTAGCCCACTAATCGTGATCTTGGTACCCAAATACACCTCAAGGACCCTATGATCGGCCGGTGCACCGACGATGTTCGGTTAAACCTCGGTAGACTAGGAGTGCCCTGGGGGATTGCGCTGCTGACCAAGTTTCGGTGACTAGCACCAGTTCCAATGTGACAACTTCCATTCCCAACGAAATGTATTCCTTGTCAGGAATAATTAATTTGGGCCCCACCCGCACGAGTGGAGTCAGAGTGTAATCATAGTTCCACCACTAGCCTCAAGCTATAAATAGTGGAAGGAATAATGAAAGGGGAGTTAGATAATTGGGAGCAAAAATAGAGAGAGTAACCAAGCAGGCAACAAAGTGGAGGGAAGGAAGAAGGAAAGTTAGTGTCTGAGTGTATCTTGTTCTTAAGCCCGCCCCGGAACTACCCATAGTAGGATACCCAATACCCACTGTATAAGTAGATTGTGGGCCCAAAAAATTAGGTCCAACTAGGTGAGAGGTTTTGGGCTACACAGTATCAATCCTACCTAATATGTTAGGAAGGGAACTACCTCCTACAAATGATTCCTCAAGTGAGCTAAACCATAACTTAATCTTTAATCCTATTCAAGGTGCCAATAGTGTATGTCTTGGGTTTGAACCTTTAGAATCACATTAGTGGTCCCCAAGGTTTGATATCAAGACTTCATACAAAACCTTAAGCGCTGGACCATAAATTTGAGTGGTGGAAAGACCCAAAAAAAAATCCATAATTGTACACACACACACACCAAAAAAAATCCCTTTGGAAAGGGATGATTCATAAGCATCCCAAAAAATAATAGTTGATGGTTACTCCTAAACGACAATCATATACAATCCACCTCAAATTGAGCACTTTAAATTTTAATGATCGTAACAAGATAGAAGTGAGTTTCGATTAACTCAGCTAAACGACAATCATATACAATCCACCTCAAATTGAGCACTTTAAATTTTAATGATCGTAACAAGATAGAAGTGAGTTTCGATTAACTTAGCTATAAAAATTTATGTGATAAAGTTTATTATTGTGACAAGAAAGATTTAAAATCTATCTACATAAGAGGGAGGAAATTTTAATGGATCTAACTCATAATTTCATGAAATATTAAAAACAACATAATGTCATATGATAAATAATAATATTATTTTGCATTGACAAAGCTGAGTGGTTCTTTTTCAACTTATTTGGTTTCAAAATATTGAATAAGTAGACTATAGATTAACTTTTCACATTTTATAATATGGTCTAATTTACTTATTAATAAATATCTCACATATTGCATTGGAGTCATGCACATAGCATATATGTAAATAAAAAAAAATTAAAAAGGAGTAGTATAGGTAAAAAAAAATGCCATAAAATTCAAACCCTTTTATAATACTTTTAATATTCCTTAGGAAATACATATAAGAAAAAAATACTTTAGCGATCTAAAGACTAGTATTTATAAATTTAAAAATAAAAAAGAATTTTGTGCAACACACGAGACAATAACTAGTATATTCAAAAGTTAAAGTATAGTATTTATTGTTGCTAAGTTCCTATTGAGCCACATCAACCTAGCATTTAAGTCTATTTGGTCCAATTCGGTCTTATTTGGTCCACCTCAGTTCATTCAATTCACTTTGGTTCTATTCCGTCCACTTGGTCCTATTTTGTCTATTTTGGTCCTATTCAGCTCACGTTGGTCCTATTCGGCACACTTTGGTTCTATTCAGTCTACATTGGTCTTATTCGGTCTAATTTGGTACTACTAGATCCACTTTGATCTTATTCAGTCCTATTCAATCCATTTTACCCGCTTTAGTCTTATTCGGTCCTATTTGGTGACATAGGTCTTATTTGGTCCACTTGAGTCCTATTTAGTCTGCTTTGGTTTAATTCGGTCATATTTAGTCCACTTTGGTCCTACTCGTTCAATTTTGTTCTATTCGGTCCCCTCAGTCTTATTAGGTCCATTCTATTCACTTTGGTCTTATTCGGTCATATTCAATCCACGTTGGTCCTATTCAGTCCAATTTGGTGATACTCAGTCCTATTTGGTCCCTTTGGTGTTATTCGGTCTACATCGGTCCTATTCGGTCATTCTGTCCTCTTTGGTCTTTTTTAGTAATTGGGTTCTATTTAGCCCACTTACATAATGAGAAAAGACATGTCTAAGTTGAGAGCACATATTCTGAATCCAAAATTATTAATATATATATATATATATATATATCTTAAACTCGTAATATTTAAAATTTTCAGCATAGCATTACTGTTGTTACATTATTGTTGATACACTCTTGTTGAGCCACATTAGCGTAGCATTTCAATTATACTAAATTTATGTAAAAGTTTTTATAAATACGAAAACTATGCATATACAATTGTAATTTTTAGAGTAATTACTAATTAGTTTTAACATCATTACTTTCAAATGAATTGCATGAGATTAATAATACCTTCAAGCAATATATATATATATATATATATATATATATATATATATATTCGGAAAGCCCATGCCCAAATTTTATGTGCAATACTCTTTTTCCTAGATACCATACTCATAGTAACTCTTCCTAATCATTTAGGATTTTGTTTGTTTAAAAAACTTTCCCTTTCATAGGGAGGAAAAAATCTTAATTATTACTGATTCAGCTTGAGTTACTATCACACATTTACCACTCACAACTCGTCATATGGACAAATTTTGACATAAGTTATACCATTTTATGTAGTCCTAACATTATTCCGAACAATTTCATACAAGGATCAGTAATATAATTAATGCATAATAATAGTGGAGTAAAAGTAATCTTATTTCAATCCATAAGCCATGTCTCTATAATGTGGAAATCTATCACTATCAATGTGGAAATCCATAAGCCAGAGATTTTGTGGAAATCTATCAATATAATCCCCTTATCATCGACCATGCCTAACCACATATTTCTTGTGTTTCATCACCAAACAACATTCTTGATACAGGATATGGTTTGGTACAAGATGTGGTACACGATGGTGTTACCAAACCACATCTTGTACCAAACCACATCCTGTATCAAGAATGTTGTTTGGTGTGGGTCACCGTACACGATGTTGTTACCAAACCACATCTTGTACCATACCGAACAAAATTTGTAAATAACTATAAAATCAGAACAATATTATTAGTTAGACAACGTTTCAAACTATTTTCGTTTCTAACAATTCGAGTCCAGTGGACTCGATTTTAGGCTACTAAATCGAGTATGTTGTACTCGATTTCCTGATCGCGGCACCTGCTGATGTGGACAAGGAGTCCACGTTGGCAGAAAATCGAGTTTATTGAAGTCGATTTTGGTTCAAAAAATCGAGTCCGTTGTACTCGATTTCCAGGGGCAGGTCACGTGCCTTAACGGTGAACAGTGAGTGCACTTTGCCATCAAAATCGTGTTCATTGCACTCGGATTAGGAAATCGTCTCCTTTGGACTCGATTTCATTTGATTTCATTTACCTACTCCACGTGTTTCTCTTCTGTTAAACCCACACATAACTTTCCCAAATTTTCCCTCAATTTCAAACACCCTCATCACACCGTGTCTCTCAGTCTCACTCTCAAACACCCACACAAACACACCGTCTCTCTCAGTGAAAACATCCACTCTCACTCTCAAAACACCCTCTCAAAACATCCACTCTCTCTCAAAACACCCACTGAAACCCACACAATAAACATCCACTCTACCTGTTCTCACTCCGGCTCGCCTCCGCCTCTCCTACGAGGACATCTAGCTCCGATCCTCGCCTACGCCTGGTTCAACAAGCTCTTCCCCCGCGAAGAAAACCCCGCTGCCGAAGAAATCCGCTTCCAAATCGCGTTCCGAGTCGGCCGCCGCAGAATCGGCGGCTGCTACTGCGATAACCCTCGAGACGGTGAAGCGCCCCTCCCCCGCCACCAAAGCCAAGCTGGTGAAGAAGAGCGACACCACTCCCAATCCAAGCTCGGCTTCTGATTCCTGAACAATCACCGAGTAATTTTCAAATATTTATCTTTTTTAATTATTGTGTACCGAGTTTAGTTTCTAGGTTTACATAAAGAGCAAAAGAAAGTGACTTGTTCGTAGTTGCGTTTATATGAAATAAGCTGAATCAATTATCAAATAGTCCAATTAGGGTTCATTTAGCAGAACTAACGGCAAATTGGTTTTGATTTAGGAGATAGTAATGGATAATATCACATAGGGTCTAGTTAACCTTAGCTTAAAAGACTGGTTTGGCCTTGAAAGTTTATCCAATGAGCCATTTTAGTCCTTGAAGTTTAAAATGATAGCTAGCCAAATTTTGTTTTTGTTTGAAGAGTTAGCTCGCTGTTTCACTGAGGTCTGTTCCGTTTGTTAAGTGGGTTGTACCATCTGATTGCCAAATGTCGTAACCTTGACATCAAAATAAGTCATATATGTCTCTGTTTGTGTGTTAAAGTGTATAAAAGATCATAAATATAATTACACTAATAGGCCGTCTAGATCATAAATATAATATGAAAAAAGAGGTGGGGATGGTTTTTGAGCTGTAAGGCTCTCTTTCTGTCTTTCTCATTTATTTTATTTTGTTTGTTTACTTGAGTTTCTCAAGAGGGAAGGAGATAGAGATAGAGAGAGAGTTTCTGTAGGGAAAGGTAGATTTCTCAAACAGGATTGTTGTTTGGATCTGTTGTCTGAGACTGTGGCAACAAGTGGGATTGTTTGCGCTTGGCATGACTAAACAGAGAGATTGCTTTCTAAACTACATTGTGCTCTTTCATGGTATGAGCTTTTTGGTTTTCTTCACTGGAGGAACTTACTGTGCAACAGCCACAAAAACTAACAAATTTATGGTTTCCCACACCTCAAGTATTGCTACTTGCTAGGTTCATTAGTTTATATGAAGAGTTAAAAAGTTAAAACGTCTCAATCAGAACAGTGGCATCTATCTAGTATATATGTATGTATGTATGCATGGCATAATAATTAGATTCTGTGTATGGGGGGACCATTAAAGTGTTTTTTTTTGGACAGAGTTAAGTTGGGGTAGATTTCCAACTTACTTTTGACCTTTGTATTCAGACCAAAACCATGTTCTTCAGCATAATATTTTTGGACTTCATTCTTAGTCTTCTTACTCCTAAATAGTTTCCTGTTACATCAGCCTAGCGTGATGCTACATTAGCTTATGATAATTGCTATGTAAAAGTCTTGATAACGAAATTGTGTTGAAAATCTTTGTGTTGAAAATCTGCATGATGAATCCCGCTGCTTATGGCATATATAAAACCAACTATTGAAGTTATTTGCTTCCAAAATTTGTCAACAACTCATTGTAAATAACTCTCCTTCACATGCATGATTAGTCCCTTTCAGACCATAAGAAAAAGAAGAACAAGAAAAATGTGCCGTTTCATGGGGTTTAACAAAAGAAAATGTCAAAAAGGGTTTTACACGCCAATACCTTATGAAGGTATCCAAAGTACTCATATATGCATATTTCCGCTCACAGCTTGTGGGTTTCACTACGCGCTCTTGGGGGTCTACATGTTGTGAGAAGGATGATACATGAGATAGAATATTGCATCAAGACAGGAAGAAGAATATTGTTTTTCAGCAATCCTGCTGCAAATCTCTAAGCTACACAACTCTATTATTGTTGTTATTTCTCTTTCTTTTACGAATTAGAATGCTAGAATATGACAATATGGAATATCATTTAGCATTCCGCTTCACTATAGGCACTATTCACTGGTCTTGTAAATTAGAAAATAATTTCATAAGATAACAACTTATATTTATATTTATTGATAATATAAATAGTTAGTTTTGTAGTAAAAATTATATGTAATTCTAATCACTACAAGGCTAGTGAATCTAGTTTTTATTAGTTCATAATGAAATTAGTATATCTAATTAAATCAATTTGTACAATTTCAAAAATTATTTAGTTATTAATGATTAGCATAGATATGTGAAGGGGATAAAAAAAATTTAGTTGCAATGTTTACTATATATGGAAAAATAATAAATTAATAACTAAAATAATAAATAATAAAATAATAAACCATGGAGTCATATTTACGGATTCATGCATATAAGGAAATGCAACACAAACATTATTATATTTCCTAATTAAAATTTTATTGAATTGTCTATTTTATTTGTCGTTGCAATCACTTGAATGCATTTACGGTTTAGCTTGCATCAATTACATTGAATGTGATACAAACATGACACGTGTCCAAAAATGATTACATGTTAGTCTTGTAACCCATCCAATACATTTAAGTATTGAATGAAAGTCTTACCCTTAAATGTAGTTCAATCCTATGTTATATAGCTATGGTTCGTGCATCTAAGATCAACCCAGGTATGGACCTAGGATTTTAAGTTAGCAGCGGCTGGAATAATTTTTTTTTTTTTTTTTTAAAAACTCCAAAGAAGCATTCATATAGTATTAAAAATTTATAAATACTCAAAATTGTTGTTTCTAAATATATTAAGATGAAATCATTTACCAACAACGATAAAAACTAAAATAAAATAATGGTTTTTTTTAATACTAAGCTAAGTAGGATTTTTGTTGTTGTTGAAGTTAGAGCATTTACAATGGTGGGGTTTAAAACTTTTACCTTTTACCATCTCAAAAATTTATTTTATGTATTTTACACCTTAGTTGATTTTGTCATGGGTCGTATAATTAGTATCTATCAGGCAGAGCACAACCAATCAAAGAATGAACAATTGTCATGCCCAGCACTTTCATTTTGTTATAATTATGGTTTACCATTTTTTTTTTGCTGAATAAATACTTTATTTCTAACAAAAAACCCCACCCAAAACAGGGGAGAAACAAAAAGATCAGGCTGGACCCATCTCTAACAAAGGCCTGAGATACATGAGAAGGCAGATTGGAGATGGGAACAAACCTAGACCAGTTCACAAGAGTTGCCCATTGGGCGAGCAACTATGTGTAGATGCATTACCCTTTCTATGAACAAAAGAAAATTCAATATTTGAAAACCCATTAACAAATTACAAAATATCTTCAAACATGTTAAGTTTTTGGGACAAATGCTCATTTATCATGGTGTTATAAAAAGTGGTGCTAAGTTTAAATCATGTTTCCACTCTAACTCAAATTAAAAAAGTTAAATGGGCTACCTGTGCAATTGGTAATATATTAATGGATAGTTGCTTCGTGTTACTGTTTTGATAGTTGCTATAGTGAAATTAAGTCTAAGAAACTCGAAATGTTAGTTTTCTAATTAGTTTGAAAACGATATTAACTAACGAATATGTTTGAAAATGGGTGTCTTCTGTCAATTTTCTCTTTTTGGTTCTGTTTTTGTTTCAAAGTTCATGTGCAATTCAAGTTTCTGAGAGGCGATTTGGTACAGTGAAATCGAGTTTAAGAAACTTGAGATGTTAGTTTGCTAATTAGTTTGAAAACGATGTTAACTAACATATTAAGAAACTTGAGATGTTAGTTTGCTTATTAGTTTGAAAACGATGTTAACTACCAAATATCTTTGACAATTATCTTTATATGCCAATTTTCTCCTTGCAATGTCACCCAAACTTACCTAGTAGTTTTAAGTTGGTGTCTTCTATTTACAAGCTGTTTTTCTATTCACTTGATTCTATCTTATTGACATAAATATTATCTCTTATGGAGCTTGTGTGCATAGTGGTATTTCGAGAATTGTGCAATAAATTTTGCTATAAATTTATATCCTTGCCAATTTCTCTTGAACATGTGCGTATATCACTCTTGACTCCCTAAACTTTGTGTAGTATGGCTGCCGTTGCTGCTGAGGTGGTAGATGAGTTCGGTCCTGGTCCCAAGGTTCCTTCGGTGTTAAGGTTTCTGACACAACATCGATCGTCCGCTATTTGGGAAGGCGAGGTAAAATCAAACCAACGACCTGTTGAATTTCTATATTCTTTTCTTATCCTTTTATAGTATGTTGATTTTTTTTTCCATTTCTAAAATCCTAAGTTTGTCAACGGTATTAGTAGCTTTGAATGCATAGTCGTGCCTATGAGTTGGATTGAGTTAGCTTGCTAGCAATTCTTGCAAAATGGTCTCTTAATAATTATCTACCTCTAGTATTTTCGTTTTAGGCTATACTCCTGATTTTGTTGATGTAATTCTTCTTAAGCTTAACTTCTTGAGCATAACCTTAATCTTGATATATAGTTTTTGTATTTTTGTAAGGAGACTACAAACGCTTCGTTAAATAAGTTGGCATAAACTCAAGGAAATTCCAATTAAAGTTTATGAGATATTTTGTGAACAATAGCTACAATCATTTATACAAAGGTTATGGCATATTGCATCTCATCACCATGGTTCTATCATGTGCAGGATCCGGGGGTATTGAAATGTCGTGGTCGTAATGAGGAGTTCCAAAAACGAAGCCCGATGGTGGATGATCGCGTCCTCGACATTGTCAAGAGAATTGGATTAGAGGGGCTGTATAGGACCCCATTTAGAGAGCTTGATCATAATTTGATAACGGCCTTTGTTGAGCGATGGCGGCCTGAAACCCACACCTTCCACCTTCCACATGGTGAGATGACGATCACATTACAAGACGTGGAGGTTCTTTTGGGGATTCCAATCGATGGTGAGGCAATTGTTGGAACAACTCACTTGACGTGGGCTGATGAATGTCAGGAAAAGCTTGGAATTGTTACTAATTCTGTGGTGCTGAAAGGACAGAGGATCCAAATTAAGAAGCTACTTGAAAAAATTGACCAAGGGTTGCCCGATGGTGCAGAAGAGGTTGTTGTGCATCAGTATGCACGGTGTTATATTCTAGCGCTCCTAGGGGACACAATTTTCGCTGACAAATCTGGCGATAGGGTGCATACGATGTGGTTGCAGATGTTGAGGGACCTTCACAACCCACCTCGGTACAGTTGGGGGAGCGCTTGCCTTGCTTGGTTGTACAGAGAGTTATGTAGGGCAACCGACAAAAAGGCCAGTCAGATTGGTGGGGCCTTGATACTCGTTCAGTATTGGGCATGGCTCAGATTCCCTTTTTTGTGCCCAAGGATGGACCTCCCACCAGATGGTGCATATGGCCCACCGTTACCATCTTCGCCATTGTCTATTAAGTAAGTGTCTTCCTTGACTGATTCTGTCTATTAGAAATGGATTCATAATTTTAAACTATATGACACATTGAACTTAGCATTATTCAACTACTTAAGTTTTTGAACTTAGCATTACAACCACATGTTTGAATTTGGCACTATTCAACTATTATTGTAGAACTAAGGATGCTTATGTAGTGTAGTAATAGTATTTCCAGGAAAAATAAACAACATGAGGTTTTTTAAGCTTCCATTAGCATACATATCCTTTTTATTTTTTATTACATTGCATACTTGGTAGATGTTGATTCCCTCTTTCTTCATTGTAGGTTGGTTTGGATCGTGACCACGAAGAATAGCCCCTCTGAAATCTGTTTGGTTCGGTACCGCCAGCTTTTAGATTCTATGTATCCTAACCAGGTATCGAAATTGTGTTTCTTGTAATGTTTATGAATACTGTATACTGTTATAACTGTAAAATATGTCAGTTGAAATATTACTGGAACATTGCATAATGTGCTGCGCTTTTTTTTGACTACATCAGGTGGTGTGGCAACCATATGAAGCCGAATTAGGCCACCTGCCTGCGTTTTGTGTAGCAGGACGGGACATGTGGACAGCAAGGGTGCCGCTTGTATGTTTCTGGCTAGTAGAGAAGCATACACCGGATCGTGTTCTTCGTCAGTTTGGGATGGTGCAAGAAATTCCCAAAGATGTTGATACTGATGATGTTCTTCATAAGATAGACCTGAGGGGGAAGACTGAAGTGGATTGGAGGGTCAGACATTTTGGCCACATCGAAGAATGGAATACGAGAGCACAGGAGCTATGTAATGGAGCACGACTAGAGGGTGCTATGTCGAATGTTCATCCATACTTCAGCTGGTATGATAAAGTCACTAGGAGGTTTGTCGACCACACTAGCGCCTCACTTCTTATTACGGTATTTGCCTTGACTTTTCTTTCCAAATTTCGTTGCGTATTACCATTTTTGCGTTAGGTGTACTAATTGTATTACAAAAATTGCAGGTCGCCGTGCACAAGCAGATGTTGACGCGTTATGCAGTAGGCAGTCCTGATCACAAGCTGATTACAGCTATGCTGAAGGAAGTGGATCGCCTTCACCGTCTAGCTGCTCATCTTCCCTTGGAAGATGCCGATGGGGCAAATCCAGAAGTGCCACAACATAATGGACGACCAAGCATGAGCTCAACTCCTGCCAGCCATAGCCATGGCCAGTGTGCTGCACCCCATCAACAGCAAGCCTTTGTTTCCCCTCCACCCCCACATGCTTCTCCTGCCCCAGAGATCCGTCCTCCTACTGCTTCAGCATTTCCTGACCTACACATCCCTGTACCCACTGCACATGCATCTTCTCCCCTTGAGATCCCTTCACCCACCCTATGTACATTTTCTGACCCCGCTCATCTATCCTTTACTCCGCCATCCTTTGATCTCGGCATTCATTTCAATGACACCCCTCCTGTCATGCACACTCAATCTCCCTCATATAGCATTGGTCATATACACCATGTACCAGCCCATAGTGACTCCATGTCATTCATGCCCACTCCTGGATTGCATACAGCTCCTATGACTATGAGCCTCACTCCCATTTTGTCCACTACACCACCCTCCGCCGCAGTTGTAGGATCTTCAGTTCTTGGGAGTCAAGCAAATGAACCAGCTGTGCATGTGGAGAATGAGCAAGTAGTTGGGTTACAATCACCCCCACAAGGTCGGCCTAAACGCACAAGAAAAGCACCTCCTTGTGGGACAGGTGGTCACAAAGCAGGACACGCGGCTGGCCCCACGGTATGATTGGTCATTTACTAGCTTTGAATACTTTCGTGACTGCTGTTATGGTTGATATTACAATTCATTTGATCCATTGTTTCTTTTTAACTTCGTGTTTGCAGCAATGCAAGGAGCCTATGCAAGGAGATGTGGTACCCCCTCCCCCACATACCAGACACTATACAAGACAGCATAAGCGTCAAGTGCCATAGGGTCAGATGGGAGATTTAAAGCATAAAAGCCTTTGTAGGCCAATTGAGCTGCACGGCTATTTAGATTTGGGGTTTCTAGTTTTGAGGTGCACTTATTTTTGTTGGAACTAGTTTTTAGATGCATTTATTTTTGCTACAACTAGTTTTTAGATGCATGACAGTGACAAGATTCATGCCTTAACCTTAACGTGAAAGGGGGGGTTGGGGGGGGGGGGTGTGGAATGCATATTTTATGAGTTTTTTGAGTAGTTTCAGCAATGGATTCCTCTTTCTATTAGTATTCAAAGTATTATGATCACCAATTGGTCCTTATGTTTTTCGCCGAGCACAATTCTATCTAGTTGTACTTTATGTATATGTAAAATTGCTGAGCTAAACTTAGGTGAAACTGAAGTTCGAGAAGCCCATTTGGCAAAAGCCTTGTATTTTGACACTCATTGGTGAGAAGGTACATAAGTTTCATATCTTGTTGCTATTGACAGTATTGTCACCATTGTCTGCTTACAATGGAATTTGACATCTAACTTCGCCTCCTGACGTACCATGAACCCAGGAGAAAGCATTGGAACAACTCAAGGTGACCGAAAGCAAAACAGTTGCAGTTGGGCAAAAGATGGACTTGGTGTTCCATTCACACAGCTTGGATTTTGATCTAATTTCCAAAAGCATTGATAAAGCAAACAGGTAAGCAATGTGTAGATCTTCCCAACAACATTCTGTGCTTCTGTTGCCATTCACCTAGCCCACATGAGTCCTTCGAACCGTTTTTTTTTTTCTGTGCTTCTGTCTTTTTAAATATTTCTGTTATGATGTCTTATACTTGTGATTTATGGGATTGTGATGTAGATTTCCGATTGCTCTAGGTCTTATTAAAAATGGAGGGCTTAGTTGATGCAGTCTTGGGTTCCGTCATATTGCTTAATGCCTGAGTATCTATCATTTGGTGATATGTTTGCAGCCGTTTTGTGAGTGTGGTGCTGATGGGGGTGGGTGTTTCGCCGTTTTGCTCATTTGAAATCTAATGGTTTGGAAGAATTTTCCTCCAAACTGATTTGAAGAAAAATTTGGTGCTAGAGAAAATAAGCACTTGGGAAACTAGCGTGGGATGGCTAATATATTCTTGGCAGGATTTTAACTATTCTCCAATTATTCTTTCTGAGCATAAGTTATTACTTGCTTATTGTAACAAGGATAGTTATATGCAATTCTGTTTGTATTCTGTGGCAGTGGTGTTGTTGGGAAAATCTCAGTAAGCTTTATATATATCTATAGAAGTAATAAAAGTTTTTTTGAAATGAAAATAGCATGCATGTTCACAGGCAGTGTACTAGGGACATGGGAAAATCTCAATAAACTACAAAACATAAGCATTTGGGAGCCTAGGGCAGGGTAGATACATACATCTCTGTAGAATTGTGACTGTTTACAATTTATTGTTGGCTTCTTGGAAACTAAATTTGGGAATATTTGGATATTTGGGTTACAGCTCTGTCATGTATCATGTGGTGTCTTTGGAAAGATAGACATACTTTCAAGGGAAAGGAGTTATCCATGCCACATCTCAAGTTTCTCTATCTCAAGACAATATACAAGTGTACTTCCAATTCTTCCAATTTCTCCATGACTAACTTCTTGGACCTATTTTTAGATGTTAATCTCTTTTTCTTTGGTCCTTTTCGTTTTCCTCACTGTTACAACTTATATAGACCTCATGTACTAGGATAGCACTTTATTTTGCACTTTTTAAATGAAATTCTATTACATGGACGTAGTTGTACCTAGTGCCCAAATCTACAACTTTTTGTGCGGCCTAGGAGAGGTCATGTAGGCAGCCTTTCCCCCCAATTTGTTTTAGAAAGGTTGATTCTCTTAATGAAATTCTATTACATATTAAAAATAAATAAAGTTATTTTGAACATCTTTCCCATATATATATATATATATTTATTTTTTTTCTTTATTACGTTGCATACAGCTCAAGAAGTTAGACTGCTATATATAAATTTTCCAATTGTGCAGGGAATTAACACATGATGTTTTTTGTTTTTGGTAATTTCCTTTTGGAATAATGAATTTACTGCTGTAAATCATATTTAGTTATTTATTAAGCCTAGTCATTCCGTTTTTGTGTTTCAGATAAGTTTTGTTACAATTGCATTGTACAGTGGACCAAAGTGGTTGCACGCAAGCACTCTAGCCCACCTACTTCTGTAAAATGTCCTCTGTGCAAGGTTCAGTTTTTTTCTACTGTTCTTACAATTCTACTACATGCCAGTTAGATTTCTTCTTCTTCTTCTTCTTCTTCTTCTTCTTCTTCTTCTTTTAATTTCATTTTTCTTTTGGTTTTAATTCTTTTTCCAATTCAATTGCACTTCAGTCTTCTTCCCCTTTTTTTTGGTGGGTAATAGCTTCTGGGATTAACTATGATCTAAAAGATTTTCAATCAAAGAAAACAATATGCACGCCAAATTTCCTGATCCAAAATTGACATGTCAAATAGATTTGAAAATCAGCCCTCAATATTGCAAAAAATTATATGCATGCTCTTGTCTGGGTGGAAAAGAATGCAAAGGGCTGTTTAGATTGTGTGTCAACAATATTATCATTACTTGAGACTTGAATGGCTATTTTGTCTAATTTGCAGGCAGAAAATTTTTCTATACTACATGGATATGATGGAAGTTCATTTCAACGGCATTACATTAATCGAGATTTTGGATATAGGTATCGTCCTTTTCATTTCTTTTCTTTCAGTTTCTTTCCCCGGCTGTTATTATATTTCTATATTTATGTTATTTCATGTAATGATGTTGCAGCTTTCTCTTAACAAGAGCACACAAGTATAGATTACAGTGCTATTACACTGAACCAGGTCTTATGCTGCTCGTCTTTCTATTTATTGGTTCTTCTTAATGCTACCTGTTTGGATTTTATTAAAATGGGGGATCAGAAATGTATTCAGTCTGTTGAGCTAAGGAGGCTACTAGGGATTTCATTTGGGAGTAGTGTGGAAGATAATTCATTTGGAGCTGCTCACTCAAAGCCTCCTGTGGCTACAGAGGATCTAAAACGATTTAAAGCAACTGTGCGAGATGCCTCTGACAAGGCCAGGTAACTTTTTGCATTTTTCTGAAAAACAGAAGATTTGTGCTTGAGGTTATCCTGTATTTGTATGATTCCATACATATTACCAAATCCTAATCTTCCCCTCTTTGAATGAGATACTTGAAGTTGTGTTTGATTCAAGATTAATCTCTTTTTCATTATATAGCCCTTGGAAACTTCTACCAATGTATGTCTTGTTCTTGGTGTTTTGTTGTCGCTTATAAATAGACCCTGATGTAATTGAGATAACCTAGGATGTAATGTTTTTGTCATTTAAATAGATATTCTCTGCTGAAGATTCAACAATTTTTGCTCAGGGGTAGGGCAAAAAGGCTTGAGAGCTCCTTCAATAAATTGAACAAGTATTATGAAGCTTTAAACTCAAAGAAGCAGCAACGGAGTGATATGACAAACCAAAGATCAGGGGGGTCTAACTCGTTGAAGATGGGAAATCCGATTCAGAGAACTCCTACAGACCTGGCTCAAATACTGGAGGACAGGCCAAAAAATGTTGTTCTAAATAAGCGGGTTCGCTCATCAGTTGCAGAAATACGGGTTTGTATCTAGCAATATTTTAACGTTTGTTCCTTATGTTCATCCTTTAAATTTTATTTTCTCTTCCGTAGTTCTTAGGCATTCTTGAGGGTCTTCAGCTGTCAATAAAAATAGAATGTGTGTGTGACTTGTATGTTTGGCAATAAAAGCTTGCAAATTTTTTATCTTTCTGGTTTTGCTATTTGAATGGGGCAAATTTTCATCTTGCCAATTATCCAGCAATATTTTAAATCTGTTTTTCATCCTCTTAATTAATTTTCCTTTTTGCAGTTCTTAGATTTTCTTGAGGGTCTTCATATGGCAGTAAAAATAGAGTGTGTGTGACTTTTCTCATATTGTATTGCAAATTTTATATCATTCTGGTTTTGCTATTTGAATAGTGCAAGTTTTCTTCTTGTCAATTAGCTGTTTTAAAAAACGAGGAACAGACAACAAGGAGGAAATGTTGCGCTTTTAGAAAAACAAAGGAAGAGATAACAGAGGAGAGATCATGTCACAAGCAGAAGGCCAACACATTGCAGTATAGGAATTAGTGTGTAATACACCATAAGGTTGACATGGAAACAATGATTTAAAAAAAAATGGCATGAAAAATACACTGAATCTTCCTTCACTCAACTTAAAAAAACTGTCCAAAATTGATGGAGTTCCAATAACAGATGATTAAAAAAATTTCTGTTTTCTGTTGGCATGTTTGACCCCTTGTACACTCCCTGTCTGCCTTCACATAAACCACCAATCCATGATCGCTTGTATCTAAAAGGAAAATACCAAAAAAAAAAAAAGTAATTAACCTTTTTTATATTTTTTGACATGTAAATAAAAAAATTGCTTGTGTAATACAACATTTTAAGGATAGTGTGTGTATAATAAATCAATGGTCCATTTCATAATACAACATTTACTTTTCCTTTTTCTTTGAGTGTCCTGTAGTATATTCCTTGTGTACTTCGGTCATCCCATTTTCGATTTTAATGAAATTCTTTTTTACTAATAAAAAAAAAAACTTATATGTTTCAGCTGATACAGATGTAAATTTGCTTAATGTGAAAAGAAGGTCAAACAGGGATGTGGGGCTCTCAGGGGATGGTAGAGACTGTTTACTGTCTTTGAAAAGAAGGTCAAACAGGTACTCTCTCTCTTCTTGCTATCTTACAAATTTGTGATCATTGTGAATTTGACTGCATAATTTCAGTTATTGACCCTTTTGATTATTTTCGAGCATGTTTTTGGTATTTGATTCTTTTGGTTGCTTATTAACTGAAATAGTCAAAATGTCTGTGGGCTTCTTATCTATTTTGGTTTAGATATGCATTAAGTATTGAGATATTGACCATTTCGTTCCTCTCCCATGAGTAATGAAATCACAGATTTAAGATTAGGAAAAAAAGAACTTCATGGAAATTCTGTTGGCAGCAATTTTATGACTCATGAAGTGCCTGCAGGTCACTAGTTCTAATTTCTCCCAGCATCAACCACAATTTTATGACTCATGACTGAGGCTGCTTACATCAACCAGAATTTCTCCCACCAGGTTCTCATTAGGGATGGGAAGAAGGTTGCATTCGATGAGCCTAACCCCTTTGCCAGCGAAGGAGAAGAGGTTGCCTCTGTGGCATATCGCTATAGGCGGTGGAAGCTTGATAACGATATGCACTTGGTGGCTTGGTGTGAGGTACAGAGCGTTGTTGTGATTAACAATCAGAGGTCCTTCTTAACTCTCAATGCACTCAACGAATTTGACTCCAAATACTCGGGTGTCGATTGGAGGCAGAAGCTCGAGACTCAGAGAGGTGCTGTGTTGGCCACTGAGCTAAAGAACAATGCGAACAAGATGGCCAAATGGACGGCTGAGGCTTTGCTAGCTAGTGCCGATATGATGAAACTCGGGTATGTCTCTAGGGTGCATCCTTGTGATCATTTCAACCATGTGACATTGGCAGTTGTTGGGTACAAGCCAAGGGTTTTGCTTCACAGATTAATTTGAATACTTCGAATATGTGGGGGATTGTGAAATCTATTGTGGACTTGTGTATGAAGTTGAATGAGGGGAAATATGTGCTTGTGATCTTTCACCCATCCAAACCACAGGTTAGAATCTATGAAGTGCCTGCAGATGCATTTGAGAATGATTACGTGGAGGAGCCACTGCCGGAGGACGAGCAGGTTCAGCCGCCCACAGAGGATGCTGAAGGTGCAGAGCCAAATGCTGCTACAAATGATGTGGAGGAGAAGGAGGTGGTTGCACAAGCTTGAAGGGTAATGGTTCTTGATCTTTCATAACTTAAATGAAAATTTGACTTAGTCTTTATTTTTGTTTTCTTGGATATGATAATTAGAATTTGACTAACTTAGTATTTTACCTAAAAGAATATTTAGGTAACAAAACAAGTTCGCATGAGCTGTAATGTTAGTATTAGTAAATTCTTGACCAGTCATGTAATATAATGATATTGTGCTGTGTGTGTTCAAAACATACATGATTTATCTTTCACTTTGTAGAAAGTCCCAAATTATGCTGTCAGACATGAGCCAAACTGTTGTTGAAGTTGTTTTATTTACTGCCTGAATTTCTCTGAGTTTTATGTCATCATTGCTCAATCATGAACGAACATACTATTTCTTTTAACTGGCATGGCTTCACAGCCAGGCTTCAATGGCTTTATACCATCCTATATTAGGTTCTGCTTTGAAAGTTGAAACTGGTGATCTTTAGAAAGATTAGTGATATAATCATTATTATGGTGTGATGGTAACAGTTAACAAGTTGAGTTAAAAAAATTATGTTTTATTAATGGAGTAGCATGTGATATGGTAAAAGATATAGGTAATGTTTCTAAGAAGATTCTTATGGCTCTTTATAATGTGTACTGGATAGTGGTTAGGTGATGGATTTTTTTACTCGCTGTTGTGAACTTTTGCTGTGTGCGTGTTTAGCGATTTATGAATGTCTGTGTCTATCTATATTCTATTGTCATTTCTCTCGCGGACTGTGAATGCCACTGACAGTTTGTGAGGCTTTTTGTGCATATGTTTTACGAAACATCTTTGTATATTCTCATTTCTTGTTGTCTTTTTGAAAGATTGGAGAAAAAGAAGTAATAAAAGAAGGACATGTCAAATAAGGGAGTAATAGAGAGCGTGACTTTAGATAGGATAGAATGGAGAAAAGAATTCCTATGACTGACCCAATCTAATCTGTCGAGGATCCATGGCTAAATTTTGTGTTTTCAACTGTAATTGTAGAATTGAATTTTATGGATGACAATGTAGGCAAGGAGGTCAACAAGACATTTTATACCTCTTGATGGAATGATGTGCTGTGTACACATTACTTTGCAACAAATGTCTCTAGGACACAGGAGGCTACTGCAACCATAATTGGGCTTGAGATATTAAACTAGAAGTAGAATAACTTAATCTTGATTGGTGAAAAGTATGGAGATGTGTTGGTTGCTACATTTTGTTGGAATTGATCTGAAAAATGTAATAACTGTCTCTTTTTATTGTAACAGTGACCTGGAAGGTCTGATTTTGGCTTATGATTTATTGTAACAGTGACCTGGAAGGTCTGATAAAGAATTATCGGCTGACTAACTTATGAAAACGTTTGGAAAAATGAATTGGTCTATTTTGTGATATTGCTAGATAAGTTGATGGTATATATGTATGACTAGTTCAATAGTTGTGGATGAGGAGATTTGAACCCTAGATGTTTCCATTGGAAACACCAGGAGATGAGGAGATGCCATATATATGCTTTTCAATTTGTCAAATAGGCATCTCTTCCTTTTCTAAATAAAGGATGGAAATGGAGGCATGGGTCCAATCTTGAAAGGGTGGGCGAGTTTTGTTTACCAGTGTGTGTGTGTGTGTGTGTGAGAGAGAGAGAGAGGAAAACCATGGAATGTAGAAATTTAGGGATTGTCTATTTCACAATTTGGGTGCAATCATGTATAGTGCATTAGTGGGCTCCATGTGTGTGTGAGAGAGAGGAAACTTATGGAATGTAGAACTTGAGGGATTGTCATATGACAAGTACCGTACAATCATGTTTGAGTGCATGGGTTGGTTCACTGAATTATGATCAAGGAGGATCTGTTAGAAGGATTTTAAAATAAGTAATTTTTGTGGTAAGTTAAATTGAAATTGAAGGATATTTCAGGGATCTCATGGGGCTGTCACAAATATGTGCATGCTTACAAAATAAGTCAGAACTATATTTCACAGTTTTTATTTGTGGCATTTTCCTTTTGTTCCTTTTGTTGTTAATGGAGACTTATTACCATTTAAGACAACCATTTTTTTATTTGGCATTCCATTGATGTCAAAATTGTTACACGTGTTCTTTAGGTAGGCCCTTCTCTTCACAATCCACATATAGTAAAGCGAGATTTAATTTGTGTGTGTGTGTGTGTGTGTTCTTTGCTATTTATTAGTTTTTGCGTTTTGACAGTCAATAGGAGGCTTGACGAATGGGTGAAGCTTGAACAACTTGATCTCGATTCTGTAGAGACTGTTGTTGATGAGAAGGTGGAGGACAAGGTAATGAGTATGTGATATTTTTCTAATACCTTTATTATTTGCTTCTCCCACAGAATTTACTTTTTTTTTTTAATACTAATCACAAGAATTGTGCATGAGTTTTTCCAGGTTACAAGCTTGAAAATGACACGCCACCAGAAGCGAAAGATTGATGAGACACATGTAGAGGTAAATATTCGTAAAAAATATTTTCCAATTTTTTTTGCTCCATCTTATTTATGCTCCTCTCTGTACTGAAACCCTGTCTAAATTGAAAGCTTTGAAGAAACCATAGAGATAAAGGGAACCAAAAGGTACATGTACTGGATGGGTTATCTGATCAGCTAGGATTATAATGAAAGTAAAATCTGAAAGTTACACACATTTCGTCTCATTCTCTTTAATTTTATTCTCTTGCTACATCACACACCTAGAGGGTCTTAATTCCATTATCTCAGCCTTCACTCTAGTGTTATCTAAGCTAGAGCCTATTTTTCCTGAATGTTAAATGTATTAGAAGAGGAAAATAATAGAGTTAGATTTTTCATTGATGAAGCTTTGAGAAGATTTAGCAGGTACCTATATATCAGTTTTGACTTTGAGCCGTAATCAATATGTCATGGTCTGTCATGTGGCACATGATTGCACTTGTTCTCTCTCTCTGACACACGTACATGCACACACACAACACATTCATACACACATGAATTCATAAGAGTGGAAATAATGTAACATCTTTTTAATTTCTTGTGAGAAGTAAATGATTTATTTAATGAAATACCAAATGACATGAGCTGCTTACATTCAAAATTTTATGAGCTGAATCTTTGGCTGTCATTCGAGTTTCCTGCCTCCATCATAAGCCATGTTGTAATTTGTACTTAAATAATCTTAATACATTCTTCACAATTTTTAGGGTCATGAAGAGCTTGATGCTGCCAGCTTGCGAGAACATGAAGAGTTCACAAAAGTAAAAAATATAGCAACTATAGAGCTTGGAAGATATGAGATCGAGACATGGTACTTCCACATATAATGACTCACACGCCTAGTCAATGGATAGAATACTTAAATGATCCAAGAGTGTAATCAGGGGTCTATGTTGATTAAATGAAGATGTTGGTGAAGCATTGGAGAAGAGGCCGAGTGGTGGTTCAATACTAGGGCCTAGGCATTGTATTTGAAAGACAGGGTGACCCCATTACAAGCACATCATTTGCTTCCAATGGGCCCATGCGATGTTCCATCACTCATTTATCTTGTACTATATTGTTGATATTTATTGACACTGTTACAGTTAAACAATCAAGCAATCAATCCTATAAAAAAAAAAATTCAAGTAAGCAATATTTTTCATACAGCTTTGCACGGCAATTGTGATAAACTTTGCTGCCTCTTCTATATTCCTTTATAGATAATTGATAACGGAAATTTACATATTATTAAATTGTGGTCTCGTTTTTTATCTTTTAATTAAAGAAAAAAAACTTGCGGTTTCATCAAAGTTTAAAAAATTATTGTTGATTTTATATAGTCTCGAAGGACTAACTTCTTCTTGTACTTTGTATGGATCATCAAGAGTCGCATTTATATCCCACCTAGCCTTTTTAATTTCTCTTATGTAGCATGAATATTGCCTCTCCCCCAACAAGCTATCTCAGCATTTCTTTTTCTAACTTTCCAAATCTAGCAATTCCAAACCACACCAAGGCCAATGCAACTTTATGTAAATTGTGCAGCAGCAGGAAGCCATTAGCATTATAGTTGTTCTTCCAGAACTATCAGTTCAGAAAATAACTAAAAATTAAAAAAGTTAAGATGGAGAAGGGCTTAGCAAGAAGCACCAATGCAAATGAGTAGAGCAACTAATGAAAAAAAATTTATAGTTATCAAAAAAACAAAAAAAGACTTATAATCTCAACAAGAAGCATCAACACATATGAGTATAATAGCTAATGGAAATAAGTAACAACTACTTGAAAGACAAAATTAAATATTCATAATATCACACTCTACAAACAGGTACATTAGATACAGAATACTTAGATTACAAGTGCATTCAATGATAAACAAAATACTAATTGTGCCGATACAACCTAATAGTAAGTTCGAATACACAATAAAGAGAACTACAATTGACATCTACAATGCCATTCCAAAATCAAGTATCTGCATACCTGACAAAAGTTGAAATATTGTCGTTAGATACCAAAAGCCTATATCAAGGGGGAAAAAGTGAGAAAAAAGGGGGATTGTATCTCTTGAACTATAGCCTATATCAAGTATCTTTGAAAGCTAAGCATCTTCCAATATGCAATGGTGGTGGGTTGTTTTAAAAAGCATGATTTGAGGACCTAGAAAATGGTCTCCCCGTTGAAATTTCATTATCGCACGAAATCAATTAAAGAACACATTGACAGAGAAGAACATTACATTGTAAAATGCAAAGAGAAAAACAATCCCAAGCAATCCATTTTTCGAAAACTACCATTTTTCAGAAACACATTGACAGTTTCCAATAACTTTAATACACCTGTAGACAATGTATATCTTTTAGTAATTATCCATTAATAGTGTGAAAGGAGGTTGAGAAATTACTAAAACTCACTTCGTCCATTTGCTCCAACTTGAGACCAACAAGCTTTTGCGCCTGCAAGTCACAAGTAAAAATATTTTAGCTCTCTTCGATACTATCCAAATTTGAAGAGAACACAATAGAAATTGGTACTAATTTACGCAACTTGGCTAATTGATACAATCATGGCATTTTATAAAAAAGCATCACTTACCTAGTTTGGGTCATTACTGCTTGTCGAAGCCCCACGGGAAAGCGGACATCTTCTACGGTTATGCCCATGTTGATGACACAATCCACAGCTCTGCTTTTGTTGAATCTCCCTCAAGTCAGAATCTGGCCTTCGGCTTCCTGGTTTTCGCCGGACCCCATCCATCTCATTCCGTATCCTAGACTTCACAGGTCGACCTTTGGCCCGCAACAGATCTGGGTCAGGAATCCACTTTGGACCTTCCACATCCCTCCACAATGACTCTGACTTTGGCACCACAAATTGGTGTGAGTAGGTGCGAATGGCGTTCTCCAAACTATAACATGGGTCAATATATGCAGTTGCATCTTGCCCCAAGTACTGAAGAACTGTAATTGCATGTGAACAAGGGATCTTTCGATTTTGCCATTTTCCACAACCACATGTTTTGGCCAATATGTTTATTTCATGACTATGTTGTCCCCCTCCAGAGCTACACATGTTGTGCGCAGTCATTACTTGATATATACCATGGACATTATTAAACGCCCTTACTTGGTGTGTTTTAGATTTTTCCAGATTTGCACCAAAGATTCCTAAGGCATATCTACTCCACACCTTGCCCTCGGACAAATCATGAGTAATCTTCTTGTGTCGATCATGGAAATACGCGACAAGTTTGCTCCAAGTGAATTCAACCATTGCAGCAATGGGCAGGCCACGGACACCTTTGAGTACTCCATTGAAGCACTCTGAGACATTGGTTGTCATAGCCCCATAACGGTATCCACCATCACGTAGCTGGGTCCACTTCTCTATATCCTCTTTCATTAGATATGTGTATGGCATGATGGATGAGTCGGGTTCATTTAGCTGTTGTCCGGTGGCTGATTTCTTCCTAAGGGCCTCTATCTCGGCTTCCTTGATAGGTTGCATGTACAAGTCAAATTTAGCATCCTGAGTAGCATACCCCGCTTTCAAGACCAATGACTTTAAAGTGGTGTCTTGAAAATGCGTGTTGAAGTTGCTTGCAACATGTCGAAGGCAATATCTGTGGTTTACTCGTACTCGTCCAGTACCATCTTTAGGCCAGTTTGTAATTGCATTTCGAATACCCTTATGTCGGTCAGAAATTATGCAGATGTCCTTATTTGCTATCACATCCCCTAGTGAAATCCTCAAGCATTCTAAAAACCACCCCCAACTAGGCCCTGACTCTTTGTCCACAATAGCAAAGGCAAGAGGCAAAACCTTATTGTTGGCATCAGTGGCCATTGCAATCATCAACACCCCTCGATATTTACCATACAAATGGGTCCCATCAATACTAAGCACTGGCTTACAATGTCTGAATCCTTCAATGCACGGAGCGAAAGCCCAAAATACATAGCGCAATATTACACCTTCCGGCCTCGGTTCAGTGAGATACCAGTACCGGGTGCCAGGTTCTTGATCCAAGTATGCCAACAACAACTTTTTCAACCTTTCGTAAGACTCTTCCCAATCGCCAAATATCTTTGCAATAGCCTTTTGTTTCGCATCCCATATCTTATAGTAAGACAGCTTATGTTCATAATACTTCCCTTTGATGTAATCTCTAAGGTGATCAATTGTTGCCATGTGATTTTTTTGCAACGTTGGAACAAATTCTGCTGCAAGAAAATTACAATCCATCATTCTACCATCAAGAGCCATGCCAAGGGTCATACAACTGTGAGGACCCCCATAAGATGTGACCATCCATATTCCCTCTTTAGGCTTCATGACTGCCCCAACATACCACTTGCATGACTCATCCATGCATTTCACATACAGTCTACTTTTGGTCGACCTACTAGTTATAAAATTTCTGTTATGCTTTGCGGCATAAATTGTTAATGCACGTTTCACCGCTTCTTTATTCGCAAAAATCAACCCCGTACAAAAATTCATGTCTGCATTCCAAGAAGAAGCAAATGCTTGCTCACCAACTTCAGGATCAACCATATTTTCCCAAGTATTTTCATAAAATGATGAGGCGGGAGGTTCATAAACGGGGGTCTCATTTGTAACATGCTGAACTCTAACAGTAGCATTCACATCATCTTCATCACATTCATCCATATCATCAACATGAGGATTGAGAGTAATTTCATGGTCATCAACACCCCTATCAAAGTCGCCCTGCTCAATCCTCTCTTCGTACTCATCTCTATCGTAAAGATCTTCCCCAACACAGTGTTCATCTTCATCTTCAACTACTGGAAGTGTAGAGGATTCACCTTGATGTGTACAAAATTGATCTTCATATCTATTGCCAGGTTCGCTCTCAACTGTTATTGGTGTCTCTTGAAAAGGGGGTGTATAGCCTCCCAATGTGGTACATTGATCATCTAGGACTGCAACCTGTAGAGATGCAGCTGTTTGTGCAATTTCCTCTACACCAACTTCCGCACGCGGCTCCAAAGTGACGTACAACTCAAAATTTGCTATTTGGTCCCATTGACGCATCTTGTTAAACATGATCTTCACATGTTTGTCTTCAGTTATCGGTGCATATCTGTAATTAATGCGTTGATTGAGGACTTCATGTGGAGAACGAAAAATAATATGTATGTCATGCAAAGCAGGGTTCAGTTCCAGCTCTTCCATAATTTTTATCTTCAAATCACTCAGGGTCTTTAACTTACGACGTATCATCATATAACAGCACTGCATACCCGGACCTTCAAATGGAAATCCGTCATAAGGATTGGCATTGTTAAGGGATCCACCGTAGTATATATTTATATAGATCATTATCAACCTATAGATCATCAAGTGCAATTGTGTTAGTGACAAATTTATAACTCTCAATTACCTTAGGTCACATACAAAAATAGTCATTACCAATTTCATGTTCTTTTAAAATTCCAAATCATTCTACGTATCAAACTTAAATATTATACCAACCAGTTATCCATTGAAATCTCTATTACAAATCTTACACAAATATATCTTCAAATAATTTATGCTAAAAAGACTACAAATACTATCTTAGGTATCAAACTCATAATCCATTTCATACTCATGATAAAGACCTAAAAGTACAAAATATTCCTAACAATTGATCACAATATTTAGTACTAAATATTCTCAATAATTAATCCCAATATTATTTTTTTTAAAAACCTAGCATATTATTATTAATCACAATATTTACACTAACAAAAAAAATATTCCCAATATGTTGTAACACATTATTAATCACAATATTTGGTACTAAATATTCCCCCAATAATTTAATTACAATATTAATTTTTTTAAAATAAAATTTGCAAATAATTTAATCACAATATTATTTTTTTAAAAAAAATAACTTAGCAAATAATTTTAATCACAATATTTACACTAACAAAAAATAAGCAAATATTCCCAACAAATATTAATTTTTTTTTTAAAAAACTTAGCAAATAATTTAATCACAATATGTAACACTAACAAAAAATAAACAAATATTCCCAATAATTAATCACAATATATATATTTTAAAACTTAGCAAATAATTTACTCACAATATTTACACTAACAAAAAAAAAAATATTACCAATAATTAATCATAATATTAATTTAAAAAAAAAACTAGAAATTAATCACACAATATACTAACAAATAAACTAATCACAATATTTTCATTAACAAACAAAAAAAAAAAATACCTAACACGTTTTAATTGTTTCTTAAAAAAAAAAAAAAAAAAAACTAGCAAATAATTATAATAACTAACAAAAAATATTTTCAATATTGCATTACCTGAGAGAGATTGTTGTTAATGTGACAAATTATATGAGATATGAGGAATGTGAGTGGTGTGAGTGTGAGCTTGGGGGTGACAAATTGTGTGAGATTTTTAGAATGTGAGTGAGCTTGAGGGTGGCACAAACAGAGAAATGAGTGAGCTTGAGGGTGGCACAAGCAGAGAAATGAGAGAGACCAACTTTGTGAGCCGGGTAAAGAGGGGGGGGGGGGGGGACAAAAGGTCCCAATTGTCCCCCACATGACACGTGGTCGTCTGGGGACCATTCACAGAAATCGAGTCTTCTGGACTTGATTTCTAAAAGCATATAAATCGAGTCCAATGGACTCGATTTCTATGAAAAAGGACCCCGTGCGACTTTCAATGGAGTCAGGAGTCAGGACTCACTGTGTGCCCGTGGGATTTGACTCCAACAGAAATCGAGTACGATGGACTCGATTTCTCTGAAAAAGAAACAGTGGAGTCACTGTGTGCCCGTGTGGTCTGACACCCACAGAAATCGAGTCCAATGGACTCGATTTCTCTTAAAAGGGAGCACGTGCTTCAAACGTTAATCGTAGTGGGCCAACCATAAAAATCGAGTCCAATGGACTCGACTTCTTCTACATGAAATCGAGTTCAATGAACTCGATTTTTGTGCCTACGTGGCCTTCTTTTCCATGTACGCTCAGGAAATCGAGTATACTATACTCGATTTATTACGCGGAAATCGAGTCCTCTGGACTCGAATTGTTAGAAACGAAATTTGTTTCAAACGTTGGCTAACTAACAATATTGTTTGGATTTTTTTGTTGTTTATGAAAAATCGCCTACCATACCACATTACCCTTTTGCGTAAACAACATCCTACACCAAACCACATTACTTAAATTGCATAAGGGAAACTGTCTTCACTTTGAAGGCTTTAAACAATTACTGCCTTATTCCCAAATTCCACGTCATCATTCCATTTTTATACAGGAAATTTAGTCATTAACTGAAATAATGTAGATAACTTCAAGCACCATATCATCATTCCATTTTTATACAGGAAATTTAGTCATTAACTGAAATAATGTAGATAACTTCAAGCAACACTGATTGAAGAGTACCTATTAGGTACTCTTTAACTACAGTGATGTGAAACTCTCTCTTCTCACAATCATGATGAATCTCACATATCATAAATGTGATAGGTTGACGAAATACCACGTCATCAGTCATCACACTCCGCGATGACTCCACGAGTATCTAATATTGCAAGTATCTAATAATTTTCCGATTATTGCCAATCAGATATACATGTAGCTAGTAGCTAGGCCTTGCTGGAAAATGCTTTAACTCCTTCATCAGGCCCATCCCTTCTTTTGCGGTAATCAGCTCCATGTTCATGTTCCTTGTACCTGTTCTTGACAAATTCTTGATTTTTGTCACCCAAAGTAGCCTCTTCCGTACCAGCATATACTTTTTCAGCAACTTGACTAGCCACACCTTGCTGGGCCTCCCTCAGCTTCTCCTCTGCTATTTTTTTGAATTCTTCAGCAGTTGAAGGTGCCCTCTCTTCTATAAAATCACGGGGATCGTTGTCCTTGCTTGCTTGGGCATAACACTGAAAAAGTATTAATTAAACCAAAACACAATGAGCTTCCAGAAATGATAACTCAATATTATTAATAGAGCAACAAAACTTTCTAACACCTTCAAGTTTGATTAATGATTTTCAGAAATCACATTATGAGAGCTTGAAATTTTCACCAACAAAACCTGTCTCTTTTTTGTTTTGGCATGCATTTCTTCCTCTGTTTTTACTTTTTAGTGGGGACCTTATTTGACAAATCGCTATCCCACCCAGAATGGATTGAATCATGACACTGGCCCCAATAGATATTAGTGTTATAAATTGGCCAAGCTTGACCCAATGGGTCTGCCATTAGTGAACATGAGTCACATAACCTAGCCAGCAGCCAAGCTAAAGTTCATAAATGTTCAATGGGCTGGTAGCTAGGTTTCAAAGGAGGAAGTAGCTAATGCAAGAATTAAAAAACTGTTTCTAAGATCACAAAGTAAAAACAAATTAACAAACACATACAAGGTCTAAGAGGCATTTAAAAATCCACAAAAGTAATCAATATATGATTTAATGTATATCCCAAGTAGTTATACTCATATATACTGGAAATTAGAAGACATTTAACAACCATATAAGCCCTATTAGTTGTTAACACCATTCAAAGATTGTTTATTGAGATCAACCCAAGTCATCTATATACTTGATGATGATCCATCAGATTCTGGCAATCTTGACTAATAGACTTGAATGATCAATAATGGCAATTCATGGAAGTAGTTGACAGAGATATATAGAACAAACATATAAAAAATACTAGACGCTACCTCATCTTTAATTCAAATTCTATCCATCTTGTTTCTTACATTTCGCTCAAGCACAGAAGACATAGAAAATCAATAGCTAGTTATAAGCATGAAAAAACCTTTCAAAAATTTATAAAAAATAAAAATAAAAAATAAAAAAAATTGACCATAGATCAGCAATAAGGAAGTGATAACAGTACTTACCTTGATAGACTGGTAGACACGTGCTCTCAAGGGCTTGGCCAGGAATGGCCATAAGGAAGTGTTGAGGGGAAAGAGATGGCCGCTCATGTTGGATACCAAGCGGTGTAGTACAAACTCAGAGAATAGCAAAGTTGGTTCTACAATTACATTGATGAAGAGTGATCCAGAAGGTGAATATAGTGCAAATAAAGATGATGTAGTACACGTGTCTTCATGAGCTAGGATATCACTAGAAACGTGGTGTCCCATAGATTTGCCATTTCACATAGGCATGCAAATGTTGCCACGCAACTATTTTTTTTACTTATTCATAATAATTTACTATTTAAAATTTATTATAAAAATATTATAAATGTAACAATTTTTTTTTTTAATATGGGTAGAAATGTGAGGATGCTTTACCATTGGGCCCTCCAATACACTTTTTTTTTTTTTTTTTTTTGGGTCTATTCCGAAATTCTAGGAGCTACCAACTGCAATAAGTTACCCAAAAAAGAATCACTGACTAGCTTTGTTAAGTGTTGACAAGTTTGGGAAAAACAAATATTGCAAGTTGCAAACATGAGGGGAAAAGGTTGCAACATATAAGGTAAAGTCGTGTCCTTTGGGAAAAGAACAGACCGTTTCAAGTATATCCACAAAGTTAAAACATCACCAATGTTGAAAGAGATGGCGTATGAAAATAGTTTTGGTGATTTAAAAGCAGATAGTTTTGGTAGCCATATTTAAAAACAGTTTTGGTGATTTAAATAAAGAAATTGGTTTGTTTCAAGGTTAACATTTTCTATAATATTATCTCTTTTTTTTTTTTTTTTTTTAGTACTCCCTCCATCCTACTTTGTTTGTCCTGTTTAAAAAGTCAAACTTTTTAAGGGAACATCATAGTCAAACTTTTTAAGGGAACATCATTTATTGTCTTGTCTACTTTATAAAAATGTATAAGTTTACAAAACTACCCTTAAATAAATTTATCAACTTTTTAAAAAAAAGTGTTATTCTTAACGAGACAACTAAAAAGGTACCCCAATTAGATTGATTTTAAAAAAAAATATTAGTTTTCTTTTCAAATAGTTTTGAAAATAAAGTAGGAGTATAATAGGAATATTAGTAAACTAATAACTTTTATTTTTAGAAACAAGACAATATTTTAGGACATTTCAAAATAGAATAGAGGACAAACAAAGTGAGACGGAGGGAGTAATAATCTTAAAATAAGTTGAAAAATTATTTTTTAACATTCCTTATTTAGCTTAAAATGAGATGGAGCTTTGTTTTGACTAGGGATGTCAATGTTCGACCCAACCCGCGAACACGACACGAACCCGACATGGGTTCTTTCGGGTTAGGGTTGGGCCTTAATGGGTTTGAGTCATAAACGGGTCGACTCGAAAGCAACACGGTAAGAAACATGTCATAAACGGGTCAACTCGCATAACTCGCAATAGACACGTCAATTTATTTGTGTCAACCTGACCCACTTAACACAACCCATTTAACTCGTATAACAAATAAATATTTATTTTATTTTAGATTTGTCAAATACATTTTATATCCAAACATATACTTTAAATTTAAAAAGAAAAGTGAGTAATTAGAAAAATTTACAAGGGATATAATTGAAAATTGAAACTTTACAAACCTTAAATCTCTAAACCCTACAAACTCTAAACCTCTAAACCTTCTTATAAATTTTTTTTTTTTTTAATTTTAGCCAAGTTCCAAGATATTATATTTTTATTGAACTATGCTATTTTATTTTTGTTAAACTAAGTTATTTTGAATTTGGGTTGAAGTGTTGCACACTTGCACTTCTTTTGGAGTGGAAAGAACTTATTTCTAGATGAATATTATATTTTTGTTGAACTATATTATTTTGAATGTGGGTTGAAAACTTGAAGTGTATGCACTGCTTTTTGGGATGTAAAAAAATTATTTCTAAATGGATATTATATTTAATATTATGCAGGTTGAAATGGGTTGTGTTACATTCATGTCAACCCAACACGACTCGTTTAATAAGCGTGTCAAATGGGTTGGGTCAGGTCAACCTGCCTTATTAACAAGTCGGGTTAGGGTTAAAGGATCATGACACAATTATTAAATAGGTCGGGTTAGGGTTGAGCCATTTAGTCGAATACCACTACCTCGACACGACACGAACCCGACACGCTAACCCGAATTGACACCCCTAGTTTTGACCCATTTTTTAATGGAAAACAAGTGAAAATTATTTCTATTTAAAACAAAATTTAAATGCATGTTTGATTCAATAACTCAGTAAAAAAATAATTAATATGTATTTATGTTGATCCTATGACTATAAATAGAATCTATATAAGATTTCAAATTAACAATCATAGCAGAAGCGGAAAAACAAAAACCTTGATATTAAAGACAAGTTGCTCATTATCTTCATCGAAGTCAGAATTGCTTTAAATAAGTGGCCTATTATTATTGGTTGGAACTTAGGTCTTAATAATTGCCAATATCATATAATACGTGATACATGTCATATTGTGTATAAAAAAAGTTCCATTTTGTAAGTGCCCATGAATTGTATGATATAGTGGTACATATCATATAAATCATAGTGTATTGTCAAATCATACGATACATAGACATGTGCTTTTAAATGAGTTTTTTTTTTTGGTTAAAATTTGTGCTTTATTTGAATCCAACAAGTTGTTAGACTTGTTTTCAACACAAAATTGTTTGGTTACTTAATTTAGCCCAATAAAATAACATATCAACAAGTTTTTCTTTCTTTCTCCTACAAAATTCGGACTACACACTTACAATTCACTTTCATATTTGCAAATTTCTTTTCTTTATTATAAAAATAGAATGCCAAAAAGAAAAAAAAAATCTTTTTAATTGAAAATATAATTATTTTTTATTTTTTTCATTACTGTTATAAGTCTAAAAGCTAGAAGAGAGAGTAGATGTTAATGATGATGGAGAAATTTCAATGAAGAAACAAATTTGTAAAATGATGACCATGATAATGATATTGACTTATATAGAATTGATTAAGCAAGATGATGAATATGATGAAAATAAATTATTATTTTGGGTCATTTGTCATGTATTATCATTTTTGAGTTTAATCAATTTGTATGTTATAAACACATCTTAATTTGATTTATTTAATTAGCTTATTAAATAATATTACATAAGTGAATATATTCCAAACTTATAATTTATTTTTATATATATTTATATATATATAATGAAAACGAAACATTTTTTTGGGGGAGGGGGAGGGGGAGGGGGAGGGGGGGGGGGGGGGGGGGGGGGGGTTACGAAACCAACTATTTTCACATTACATTAAAGTAGCAACTATTAATTACACCATATACCAATCATTACAAGTCACATTAATAGTCGTGTAAAAATTTGTATTCTAGACATATCGTAAAAAGAAACACCTACTAGAGCCAGCAAGCAACAACTTACATGATCACATGCCCCAACGGATGAGTTGAAAAATGCAACAGTGATTTAAAATGGCACAACATGGATCTTGTCAAGACTCAAGAGAGCTTCAGGGTCATGACTCATGACCGAGCAAAAATGGAATTCAAAACACTACAGCAGGCAATCAATTCAGAGGTCACAGAAAAAAAAAGGTTTTGTGTGCTATGGCTTTCAGATCATACACGATGGAAGTGTTAAAAGGATGCCCATTGAAAAATTTGTCTATATTTAGAACCACCCGATTTTAGTTTCTTTATCATCTATATCTTTATCTTTATTATCTATAGAGGCCTATAAAAATTCAAGGACCTTAAAAGACCAATTTAAGTATAAGAGAAGTATTATGTCCACAAAATTTTCATAACAAATCGTAAGTAATAAATTGTTAATGATTCTAATTATAACCCACCACTAAAATTATTCTTTTACCCACTAGTAACAGCCAATAACTTGACACTTAAGATTTATTATAAAAGTACTGTAAAAATGTTGTGAATATGGCATTTCTCTTAAATACAATCTTATTCATTTAAATCCAAACTCAAAAAAGAGAAAACAATTCATTCCCGTAGTTTCAGTTATCATTACTCAATCAACATGACTAAACCATGGAAACCAAGTCAAAATTTTAAGCCCTTTCCCAAAAAAAAAAAAAAAATTAAAAAGAGACAATTTGAAACTGGCAATTTCACCACCCAAGAAGTAAGAGCTTCAAAAGAGCCATCCGTATATAAAGTCCATTCTTTGCTTGTCTAAAATAAGCAGCCCTTGGATCCCTATCAACATCCACAGTAATCTGCAAAAATTCATGAGAACAAACAAATAAACCAGTAAATACATAAGAAGTACTTAAAAATTTTCACGCTTATAAAGAACACGCAACATCGCTTAAACATCACATGGGTACCTCGTCAAGCCTTGGTAGAGGGTGCATGACCACAGCATGCTTCTGCATAACATCCAAGACATTCTGATCTACAATGTACTTGCCTCGAGCTTGTCCATATTGGTCAATTCTCTCTCCAAATCTTTCTTTCTGAATGCGAGTTTGATACACTACATCACACTTAGAAGCCACTTCCATTAAGTCAGCACTTTCGTCCCATGCCACTCCCTTTGATGTTAAATAGTCCTTTATATCATCCTGAAAGATGAAAATATAAATATTGAGAGACCAAAACCCCAAAATTTCCATAATTTTTCCACTTCTCATTTGCCTAAATCAACAAAACTTGAAACTGTAGTGGGATTTTCTTCACTGATTAATGTTCATTTAAATTCATATCACTTCAAGGACAATTGGATCAACATTTACCTTCATTTTTACCACATCAGGAGAGACAAAGTAGATCTTCACATCTTGGTACTTGGCAAGCAAGTAAGCAAGTGAGCGGACAGTCCTTCCATTGGCAAGATCACCCACTAGCCCAACCTTGATGCCATCTAGTTTCCCTAACTCTCTTTCAATGGTATATACATCCAAGAGAGCCTGAATTGTACACAAAAGCAAGAATAGATCTTTGAACTAAACTGTGTGAAACTTACTACCAGCAATTAAAATATGACAAAATTATAAATAAAAAAAATCATCAAATGAAAATACAGAACATTATTCTCCCCCTCCACATTAGGAGAAAACAAACACCCCAAACACCCCGTTTGGTACGTGTGTTTAAAAACTGAAAATTGTTGTTTGAAAATTTTTATGGAAATACGTGTGGGTGAAAAAGTGTATAGAAATGCGTGAAATGCTGTTTAAAAACTGAAAATTGTTGTTTGAGAAGACCCACCAAACACCCCCTTAATGTCACACCAAGATGTCTTAAAACATTGTTACTTTTTTTTTTTTTTTTTTTTTTTGAGAAACACACACACACACACACACACACACATATATATATATATATATATATGTGTAGATGAACACCTCACCCCATCTTTTGCAGCAAGCCTTGGATATAAGATGCAATGAAGGTGCTGCTTAACACTCACATTATAAATAAGTGAATAGTTATAAAGAAATAGACTGCCAAGTGTCACAAGATATGTTCTGCTAGTTTTTTTTTTTTTTTTAATCTCAGACCAATCTTTTCATCCTACAGCGAAGAATTAGAGTTTTCAACTGTCCATTAGTCCATATAGTATGAATATTGAACAACTGGGTTGAAAGGTCAACCATTTTTGTGTTTCTTTCATGTGTTTATCTGCCATGGGAATGGCTTCTAATATATGACTAATTAAAAATGAAAAAAAAAAATTACTTTTTATAATTAATCCCTATCTAAATTATGTCAAAGCTTCATTAGTAATATCCTGAGTTGTATAAATAGTATCTAGACCAAAACAAATTAAGACTCCACTCCATTACAGAAGATACTAAGTAGCATACTGGACAATGATCATGGGAAACATGGAAACTCTCAGTGAAGGCCACAATTTGCTCCATCCTTCTTGTGCACTTGATTTATTGTTAAATTATTTATTTCTCTTAAAATCACTTCAATGTTTTGTTTATTTTTACACACGCCTTTCTTTTCTCCAAACATGATCACTTACAGGCTCTCAAACAAAAAGATCAATATTGTAATTAAGAACAGTGTTCTTGCATACCTGGGTAGGATGCTGCCCAGGACCATCCCCAGCATTAATAATAGGAATGCCAGCTGTGACAGCTGCTCTTTTGGCAGCACCACTTTCAAAGTGCCGCATCACAATTATATCCGAGTAACCCTCAATGGTTCTTATGGTATCTACAAATCAAGCTCCTAAATTAAATTACAACTAAATTTCAGTAATCACCACTAGGAACCTGATTAAGCAGATGAGAAGGCTTACCTTCAAGTGTTTCTCCTTTAGCTGCTGATGAAAACTCCCGTGCATTTTCTGTTGTCAAAACTTCCCCACCTAACCTCTTCATGGCAGATTCAAAGGAAAGCCTAGTTCTAGTGGAAGGCTCATAAAAGAGAGTAGCCATAAGATAACCCTTAAGAATTTGGCTTCCGGGAGAATTCTTTTCGATCTTCTCCATCTCACTTGCAACTTCAAATATACCACCAAGAATATCCCTATCAAACTGTTGAGCTTCAATTACATCATCAAGCTGAAACTTCTTCCCTACCGAAAATAAAGGTGCATTTTCAACTTGTACTGCACAGCACTGGATTCTGTCCTTTGAAGAGAATCCATCAGTTTGTTCCCATTTCAATAATTTCCCTCTGGGTAATAACCTCAAATGTGTTAGGTACATTGACTTAGTGTATCCAGATTGTCTGCAGGAGACATTTGAAGGACTACACATATTCTCTCTGTAACATTTTAATGTTTTGGGAGCAACCATGCTCCCCTGCAATGAAGATGTAAAAAGAGAAGAAGAAACAGCCATCGGACTTTGAATTGGATTGATAGTATCAACTTGTGCTTGCCAAACACTGTCAAACCACAGCAAGTATAAACAGCAATGTAAATTAGAAAAAAGCGGAAAAAAGAATAAAAAGCATGAGGCAATTACAATCAAATTCAACGAAGTAGTAGCAATTACAATATACTGATTAAGTACGAACTTAATAAGACCCTAACTTTCACATGCTATAATATTGATTAAGAAAAGGCACAATCCAACACACCCCCAAAAAAAAAAAAAAAATTCTCTAATAGATACTTGATTATACATCACGAATTTAGTAAGAAACTTTAGGAAAAGCAAAAGAGACCAAAATTGTGTATCTTAAAATTTTCAATATCAAGGAAATAATAGGGAGAAAAACCACTAAAGAAGCTTTACACCACAAACACATGAGACTTATAACTTCAAGTCAGCATTTTAATTTGGGAAAAAGAACCAAGAAAAAAACACTCCAATAACAGAAACAGCCATAATGCTTGTGAAATCATCTGCAAGAACAAAGCACATATAGATCATAAAGCATCTCCAGTAAATTCCAAACGTTAGCATCACTTGTCTATGATTAATTTCTTTGGTAAATAAATCCAAAGTTGCCATTGTAGACTACTCCCCTGTAAGTTATACACTAAATCCATTCTAAAAACAAATCAAAAACTCAAAAGAGTCAAAACAACAGTGCAACCTCTTTCTTTGCAATTGCAAGTATAAGTCTAGCGCATATCAGAACTTTGGCAATGGGCTCCAACCCAAGTCAAATGACAGTTCCTCCTCCCACAGGAATGGATGGAGAGTGAAGTGTGAATTCAAAATTCAATAAATGCTTGTGTTACTTACAATTAAAAACCAATGGACTGTGTCCATTTAGAATCAACATTATAACATTGAAAAAAAAAAAAATGATGTGAAACAATGGAGGAATATATTTGTCCTGAGTAAAGTGTAATCCACACAAAAGTTAAAACTCAGACATCACTCTGCTTTCAAATCAAGGAATCAATTGTAACATGTCTAAAGTGAAGGCATTACCAAAAGGAACAAAAACAAAAACACAAAGCAAACAGAAACACACAAGAAACTTCATCAACTTTTTTTTATTATTAAAAAAATAAAGTTAAACTAAAACATCACCAAATGTTATAGTATTGCATATCAACAAGACAACTAGCCCATTTATCAACAACAACAAAAAGACAACTAACCCTTGAGCATTCAATCAAAAGGAAAACTGGGAAAGAATTACAATACCTAAAAAAAAAAAAAAATCAAATCTTTTACTAATACAACAGATTCCGTTTCAAAACGGGTTTTTTTTCATTCTCCAAATCCACAACAAATTCAACAGGTAACAACAAACCCACAAAAAATTTTGATTCAAAGACACAATGGGGGGGGAAATTTGAAGAACAGTAGAGAGAGAGGGAGATATGGACACAAACCAAGAGTGAGAGAGATTTTCTGATGTGCCCAAATGGTCTTCAGGGACAGAGAATCGGTGAATGAATGGTAGCAGGCTCCTTTAGTTTTTAGGGGTAGGGGCTCAAAATACGAAAACTTTTGGCGCAAAACAAAGTAAACCCAAATTATCCGAGTTTGTGTGGGTGGGGTGTACATTTAGAGCCAGCAGTATGCACTATGCAGCACAGAGCATAATAAAATAGGAAAAATGACAATTTACCTAGGTAAATTAGCTTATTTAGGTAAATTTACTCTTTAAGTAGAGGAAAGTAGAGTAGAATTAGTTCAAAATTAACTTATTTTTAGCCAATTTTACTCTACTTTTTTCTACTCTCCCTCACTTCCTTCTCAATCTAAAAGGCCCTAAGGTGGCATTTGGTACAAGAATTCGCATTACTCCTAGTATCTAGATTATTAAAAATGTGATGTCTTGCAATCTAGATACCTATAAATGTAACTATTCTTATATTTGATTTAGTTGGAAATCTAATAAGATTGCTAAGAATATGAGATTATAATGTTTGGTTTATTCTTAGGAATCTTAACTGAATTATTTATTTTTCTCATTCTATCCGTAGATTTGTAAATCCAATATAAGTTTTTTTTTTTAAATAATAATAATCTTCCTCTAAATAAATAGTGAAAAAAAAAATATAAACTATAAATTATGACAAATTCATTAAAACTATAGTCTAAAAAGAAGAAAAGATGAATATATTAATAGAATTGTCTATCTTGTCTATGTTATTTTGGTGAGAAGAGATAATGTTATTTTGGGGGAAGAGATAAGACGAAGGAAAATATATTGATGATTTGTTTTATATTTTATCTCAATTGCTTAAATAATAAGGAAAAAAAAATTGAAATTGTAAATTTAAAAAAAAAAAATTTTAAAAAAAAACACACACACACACATGTGCAATTTCCTTTAAGTATAGGAATCTAAATAATCACCTATTTTAAAGGGAATCCACATTCCTACAGAAAATGAGTTAAAGGGGAATCCAAATTCCCCAAACTAAGGATGACAATTTTTTCCTGTCTCACTTAACCCGCCCCTCCCCACTTTGCCCAGCGCGGGTTTTCCCCACCCCACAAAGGTGGTGGGGTGGGATGGGGCAAGATTTTAGCCCTGCACCATAGGACGGAGCGGGAATGGGTTTAGACTTTTTAGACCCACCCCGCCTCGCCCTGCATTATTAAAAGTTATAATTTTAAATTTTTCATACCTTAAAATCCTACTATTTAAACAAACATATTGATATTAGCTTATTTTATTCTCCCCAATGTGGTTCTTTGCCTTTATTTTGTTATGTGTTATACTATGAGATTTTTTTATTTTTTATGATTGTCTTGTTAAACACTTTGATATATTATTCAATTATTTCTAAAAATTGATTTGATTTGATGGGATAAATTTAGTTGTAATTTCAAGTATATTTTTATTAATGAAATAAGTCTCATTAAAAAAATTGTACTAGTTATAGGGCAAATAAACAAAAGTAGTAGAATTTTATGGGGTGGGGTGGGGCTTCGCGGGGCCCCAAGGGGTGGGGACAGGGCAAGAAAAATTTTCCCCGTCATGAGGGGCGGGCCGAGCCGCGGATGGAGTAAGACAAAATCTTACAGAGTAGAGACGAAGACCCCATCCTTCGGACCCACCCCGCCCCATTGTCATCCCTACCCCTAGCATCTGATTTCCTAGTGTGATTTGCAACCAAACATGAGAAATTTTTAAACATTCTTAGGAATTCTAAAATATTACTCCATACCAAACGCCACATAAGTGTAATATAATAGTTGTAAGGGGAGAGGCCCTGGGCCCATTGAGCCTTAAACCTCAGCCTTGTGATAATTCCCAAAGACTGAACAAATGAGTTGAATGTACTCGATTCATACTCACGGCCTCTATCACTTCTTATTCTTTTTATTTTTCTACCGAATTGATTTTCAACTTCTTTTAAAAAATTTTGAAATTTTTTAAAAGCATCACTTTTATTTTTCAACAAATAAATAGTTGTATATTTTGAGAAATTATCAATAAAAGTGATAATATATCTATTTCCTCCACGAGTTAAAACTCCCTCAAATTCACATAAATCGGAGTGAATTAACTCAACCAATTCGGTATTTCTTACAACAATTTTATGAGGCCTTTTTGTAATCTTAGCTTGACTACAAGTTTCACATTTTTTAAAATCTTTTGATAGTCTTGGAATTAATCCTAAACTACTCATGATTCCCATATATCTACTATTTATATGACACAAGCGAGCATGCCAAAAATAATAGAAGAAACCATATGAACTAAACTGATAGATGCTTTATTATTCTCAACATTCAATTTAAACATTCCATCACAAGCATAACCCTTGCTCATAAATAATCCTTTTTTAGTGATTACATAATTATTAGATTTCATAGTTTGCTTGAAGCCAGCCTTGTTAAGCAAAAAACTTGACATCAAATTCTTCCTCATGGATGGAGTGTAAAGTACATCTTTCAATGTTAGCACACATCCAGAAGTGAATTTCAATTCAACCTCACCACTCCCAAGAACCTTGGTTTTGCTAGAGTCACCAAGCATAACCGTTTTTTCTTCTTCAAAAAGAGTGTACAACTTGAACCAATTTTTGTCATAGTAGATGTGCCTATTAGCACAAGAATCTTCTCACCATCCTTCAACATATTGCACCATATTGATGTCTGTAATCATAGCCACTAAAGGCTCTTCGGTTACGTTAGCCTACGAGATAGATTCATATTTCCAAAATTTGCAAAATCGAGCAATATGCCCACTCTTACCATAGACAAAACATGATCTATTAAATTGATCTTGTAAAGGGGATCCTTGGTTCTTATTGTAATTTTTATTCGGGTTTCCCCTTCCGTGAGGTGATCTATTATTATTTTTAAAAGCTCTCTTTTTAGGCTTCAATTGACCATTTATAGGAAAATGATTTTTGGGCATGTTATTATTGGATGAAATAAGGTTTCCCTTTGTGGTAGAATTACCATTACTCTCTTGTGTCATGAGTGCATCTTGTCCTCTAGCCTCCTCCTCCACACGGATGCGTGTGATCAAAGTCTCCAAGAATGTCTCATTTTGTTTGTGCCTCAAAGTCTTTTGAAACTTCCTCTAAGATTGTGGTAGTTTATCAATTATGCCAACTACCACCAAATTGTTTCCGATCTTTATGCCTTCGGATCTCAATTCTGCTAAAATCATTTGGAAGTCTTGTGCTTGATCCACCACCGATTTTCCATCCACCATTTGGTAATGGAAAAATCTACTAACAGTATACTTCTTTGCACCTACCTCCTCAGTGTCATACTTGCTTTGTAAAGCTTTCTAAATTTTCTTGGCAGAATTATAAGTTGTATCATAATAATCATAAAAAAGATCGGCAAAACAATTCAAAAGATAAGAGCGACAATTGTATTCATCTTTTGTATACTTATCTATTTTTTCTTGATGGAGACTATATTCTTCCTCACTCATCTCATTGGTAGGAACCTTTGACGGATTCTTCTCAGCAAGAATGTAGACGACTTTGAAAAGGCTCAAGTAGAAGAGGACCTTTTCTTTCCACCTCTTGAAGTGGGTTCCCTTAAAGCGAAAGGGCTTGTTAAGATCTCTAACATGCTCATTTGGTTTCTCTTATGTAGGCTTCATGTGTTGAATCTCCTTAAAATTGATGGTACAAACACAATGATAATGAAAATAACACAAAAAAAAACTGAATAATACTTCTGAATTTTGTTAATTTAAAGAGAGAAAGTACACAACATTATTTGGATGGAGGCGCGACACTCACTCTCTTTAAGGCGCGACACTCACTCTCTTTAAGGAGATTCAAGCCCTTGGTTGTCTAAACTTTGGAATCGGCGCAGACCGTTTCTGACTTGTCTCTCCCAGGATATAACAGCCCAACAAATGTTGTATGGCTAGAACAACCTCTGCATAAAGTGTTCAAGCGCAAAACTCCACCAGAAAGAACACCCTTCATTGCCAAGAACCTCTCTAATTTTTTTTTTTTTTTTTAATTTGGTGTATATTACAGTAACTTGGATTAGGTCTGAATGAGTTTATTTATAGGCTCAATGGGCCTCACGAAATTACTACCCAAATTAATCTGATTAATTAGGTCCACTATTTTGATGTAGTGGGTGTTACAAGATTAATTTTAATTTGATGGGTTGGAGTTACATGATTAATGGAGATAAGAATTTTCTAAAGAGTGAAAAGGTCATTTACTCACCAACGGATATGATAATTAATCTGAATGGACTGTCAAGTAGGAGGATCCAAGAGGTTGATTCATTTCCAATTTTGATACCTCCACCCTTCACCTCCCCCTTGCGCATGTATTTAGGAGAAATTATTATATACTCCCGGAGTACCATAAATGCGTACTCTCTCCTCTCACATAAATGGTGGGTCCCACTATGAATTTAATTATTGGGACTCGCTATTCATGTGAAAGGAGGGAGTACGCATTTATGGTACTCCGGGAGTACCTAATAATTTTCTCGTATCTAGCCCAATATCTGAGACAATTTATGTTAGCTCATTAATCATTATAATTAAAAATAACAAAATAGTCTCTCTCCTTTTCAATGTGGGATTAAACATTTTCACTAACTCCTCATCTTCCACATTTACTCCTACATCTTTACATTTATGTTAAAACTTTTATTCATTTTAATTATTTAATATTAAAATACTCCAACAATTTCTAAAATTAATATATTTTCAAATAAACAAACTTTCTATATGCACATAACAATTATGAAAATAAAAAAAAATTATAAAAAAAAAGCTAATCTCTCTTTCAAACTTAAAAAATATTATTTTTTAGGAAATATAATTATATGAGTAAGATATTTCCTAAAATATATCTTAAGTTTGATTTAAAATATTGTCATTCCATTGTCTTCAGGGTTCTATTATTATGTTGTTACCAAACAAATAAATAGTAATAAGTATTACATTACATCATTTTGTATTTTCTGTAATACCTATTATTATTCCTATGTAATTACCGTTACAGTCTACCAAACGTGCCCTTAAATTTTGAACAAAATTAAAACTCTGAAATTATTGCTGCAAAGTTAACTTAATATTATAAATTTCAAGTTTCACTTTAAAAATATGCATAAAACTTGAATTCCAATATAAAAATGATATCGGCAATATCAATTTCCAAAACAATGATATTTTCTTATATAGTTCAAAATTTAAGGGTAAACCTTCATTTTTCACCTCGAAAATACTAGTCATAATAAGAGACCAATTTTAGGAAACCAAATAACCCACATATGACATATTAGCTTCCCTAAATATACCATTTTGTTAATGCATTGCTAATTTTTCAAGTACTTGTTTTATTCATTTTTTGAAAAATGTGATTGGCGTTTTAAAAAGAAAAGAAAATAAATGTTTTTTAAAAAAGTTTGATTAAAGAAAATATATTTAAATAAAGAGAGATGATATATTCACAATATTTTTACAACATTTTTACAACAAATCCTAAGTGGCAAGTTGTTATTATTTAGGCAAAAAAAGTAATTTTAGTGTTAGGTTTAAATTTGAACCAATAACAACTAACCATCTATGATTTGTTGTGAAAATGTTGTACATCTCTTAAATAAAATAGATAACATGGATGTTTTGTAGAATGATTAGTGAAAATAGAAGAAGTAAATTGTGTCTAAAATATAGAATAAAATTTTTCTAAACCAATGTGAATATTGTTGTATGCTTGTATTTAGGAGCGGAAACTTCACCATAATTCACCCTACTCCTAATGAATATATCTTTTGAGACTAGAGTATGGAGTGCTCATCATTTCACCACGTGTGCATTCTACACGTGTGCAAGGTCCACCAAATATGGGAGAGGTGTTCCATACGTTGGTCTCAAGAGATACTTCCTCATTCTTAGAGCATCCACACTAGTTCATTCATTTTACACATTCATTTTTACACTAAAAAACTTTTTTTTATTTTTTATTTTTTTACACACCTACTTTTACAAAATACCCACATTAGTTCATCTATTCTACACATCTTTTAATTAAATAATCAATTTCCTCACATTTTTTATTATTTTCCTCAACTACCCATATAATACGCGCGCTCTCTCTCTACCCGTTTCTCATTTATGATTTGTTGCTCTCTCTCTCTCTCTCTACACCCATCTCTCCCTCTCGATCAACTCTCCCTCTCCGATCCACGAGCTCAAATCACGATCCGCGAATCCGAGCTCCGATCCACGATCTCAAAACACTGAATCCGAGCTCCGATCCACGGTCCGCGGCTCCGATTCACGATCCACGGCTTCAATCCACGATCCGCGAGCTCCGATCACTATCCCCGAGCTCCGATCCAGTCAAGCACCGATCTGTGTTTGTGTATCTCTGTTTTTTTTTTTTTTTTTTTAAGTGTATCTCTGTGTTGATTTTCTGAGTTTTAATTGGGTTTGTTGAGCTCAGAAAGGAGAGATAAAAAAAGGAGCGAACGAAAAATTGTAAAATAATGGGATAAACGAGCTACAGTAGTCGTGTAAATATACACTGTTACTGTAGCTTGTGGATGGATTTGCACAATTTTAGACATTTTTACACCCACTGATGTGGGTGTTTTTTTGCTCAAAATGTGTAAAATTAGTAGTTATTTGTATTTTAGAAGCTTTTACATGAACTGACGTGGATGCTCTTATCATTTTTTTTTCCATGACCTGGCTCTTCAGTTTTCCAAAAAAAAAAAAAAATCCATTAGGGTGCTGAGAAATAAAGAAAGAACAAGATATATATATATATATATATATATATATATATAAGTCTTATGTGTTTGTGGCGTAAAGCTTATTTAGTGGTTTTTTCCCCTATTATTTATTGAGTTTTGGACTTGGAAATAACATGCGTTTTGGGCTCTCAAAATCGAATCAAACGTACACTTAATTTTTGTTTAAGTTCAGATTCTTAAATAAATACAGAAAATAGAAGATGAAAAAGTACATGCAACATAATCTACATTAATTACTTACATATGGAAAATATTTTTTTTTCTCAATATTTTTTTCTTCTCTTATTCATTACACAATTTATTGTCTAAAAAAAAAACACAACAGTAAATTAAGGACCGAACTCGACTACCCCACAAAAATTGGCTTATAGCTGCCAACTTATCAAATGGCAACTAAATTTCATGGTTTGACCGGAAGTTTATTAAAAAAATAATGAAATGGAATGAAATAAATATATTATATAAAAAATGAAATATATAGTATTCCTATATATAATGTTTTAATTGTTAAAGAGTTTGTAAAATAAAGAATAGAATTTAAAGAATTATAAAATTTTAGTATTATATATTCATCTTTTTTTTGTCTTGCAATATAGATAAAATTATATTTTACCTTTATTTAGTATTCTTCTTATTTTTGAAGTTTCAACCCAATCCATTCCTTTCTCCACACCATTCCATTTTTTCTTTCTTAACGACAAACAAACTCTTTTAAGTTTGAAGTTTCAACCCAATCCATTCCTTTCTCCACACCCAAACAAACTCTAATAAATCCTCGACAAACTCTCAACACAGGCATGAGTGCTAGTGATAATAACGTGTGCATTTGAACGGCATTGGTAGATAATTAGCTGTTTGATGAAACTTCCACAATCCACACCACACGCATGGAGGAATAACTTCGAAAATTTTGTACAAAGAATCAACCTTGTTAATTGGTGTATTTTTATAGATTTTTTTAAAAGAAAAAGTTACGCCAATTTTTCTTGAGATTTCACAAAATAACACTTAATTTTATATATATATATATATATATTGTTTGTTGTTGGTAGAGATTTTATAAATGTATCAAAAAGTCCATCCCTTCTCACAAGTCACATAATTACTCTCCTAACAAAAATATTTCATTAAATGGGAGTGTTGATATGAGAGGAAATTAACTTATCTAATGTATTGTTTAGCAAAAAAAAAAAAACTTATCTAATGTATTTATAAAACGTTAAAGATGAGGAGTGTCATTTGAAACATTTGAATAATAGTCAATATCAGATAAAATAAACACTCCCATTAGATAATATTTTAACATGTAAAAGAACAACATCAAAAATGAGTATCAGATGAATAAATTGACTTTGTTAGAGAATGAAGAAAAATAAATGCATTGGAAAGAATAGATTTCAGAATATATGAATGTAAAAATAAGAAGAAGGATGTACCAGTTGAAAGGCCATAGAGTTTTAATCGAGATAGAAGACGACCAATCTAAGAAGCACTTGGAACGCTCCTAATATTCGAAAAAATATAAGAAGAAAAATAGGTTACCTCAAAAGAATAATGCATGACTATAGCAATTGAAATTTGTCAAGACAATTTCATATATTGCAAAACATGAACCCAAAATTTAGATGTTAAAACTTCTAAAAAGCCAAAAGAAAGAGTAAAGAATCAGTGCAATTACCATCTTGATTTCTTTTGCCACACCATACAAAAAAGTAAAAGCTAAGAAAAACACCATAAGAAAGTGCAAAAATAAAGCAATCTTATATTCAAGCGTGGTAGATATGATTGATTATTCCACACCATCTTGACAAATCCATTGAACGTTTTGTTATATATTACAATGCATTGATAGCTATTTTCATGCCGTTAGTGCAATGCCCCGAAAAGCTGCAAATAAAAACAAAAGTAAAAAGTAAAAAAATATGACCACGTAACAGAAAAAATTGACAATTCTTATTAACAAAAACACTTCTTAGCAATCATAAACTCATGGTTCTAAATATCTAATCGGTTACTGATTGTAGTTTAAAGGTTAAACTTTATAAAGTCAATTGATTTTTGTTTTGACAATTTTACTCACAGCGTCAATTGTCCATTAGATTTAACAAAACAAACATTTTTTTTTTTTTTAAATTTTGTATCAACACAGAATCATCACTCTAACAATCACGTCATGTGGAAATCAAACGAATGAGTAAAGACTTATCGGCACACCACTATAAAATCAAGCAGAAAAGAAACACCGAAACATATCTAGCCCACAATACTTAAAAGGATTGATAGTACGCATATCCAATAACATATGATATGAATATTTAGAACAAACTAATATAAAAATAATCGTAGTGCCTCTGAATCAGGATTGTACTAAAACACAAATTAACACTGAAGTAAAAAAAGAGGACTGAACACGACAGCAGATCATATATCTCATATATTATGACACATATTCATGTCAGCATGATACCTTCGAATGTGATCTAGTGACTGTGGTTTGGTTTGGTGACTGATAAGTTGAGGAGTGAGCGTGAGTCTATTGTGTGGATTGTGTGATAGTATTCAATTTAATTCTTAATAAACCCTAATAGTGATGTAGTGACCAGAGAATTAGAGAAGGAGATAAGGAAGAGTCCAAAACAAAATAGAAAACTATATGAGAGAGGAAGTGTTTGCCTTTGAATAAAAAGTCCTAATCAAATTAAAAAATATAAATAAAAAATGCTGACGTGGAAAATTGTAGAGCAAGCAAAGCTTCGTTTTTATATATATATATATATATATATATATATAGATAAGGTTAAAAAAAATATCTCTTAACTTATTTTATTTAACTTAGCATTAGAGTTTTTTTTTTTTTTTTTAACAATTCTATCTCATACCGAGGCAAATAAGAGAAGACAATAGATAGTTTTCCAACTTGGACCTCAACTTCATGTGATTAGCATTTAATTTGTTCAATTAAAATTAAGGAAATTAATAAATGTTGACTATCTGAGTTGCGTGTATACAAACCCATGATTATTTATAGTGTTAGCCAATAGAATTATGGCACATTATTAAATTTGAATTGGACTTTAATTAGACCAATCAAAAATAATTGTTTACCATCACATGTGGTTGGATTTTATTTATAAGCGTGCATCTCTTTATTTATAAGGAAAAATAGAAGAAAGAAAATGAGGAGGGAAAACTTTTTGGTGGGTGTTTGGTTAGGAGGGAGAGAGGATAAAGAAATAGTGGAGCTCAAGTGTTTTTTCCCCGAGCCCACTAGAATGTTTTCTCCCCAAAATGAGGAGTTCTTTGTTTTCTACTTTTCGTTACCGTGCAACATTCTATTAATTTCCCAACCAACTTCTCTTTGACTTCTCATTCGTTTTTTTTTTTTTTTATACATTTCTTTTCGAGTTTCCCTCATTTTTTTAATGGCTCTTTTTTTTACTTCATCTATTTTTGGTTCTTTATATATACATACATACATACATATATATATTAATGAAATGTTGATCCATACACAAGTTTTTAATTAAAAAAATAGTTTATTACTTTCTTTATCTAATTGCATGTGAGTAAACTTATACCAACTACATTTTCCATCTCCCAACTAAACACACAAAAAGTTACTTTTGCTACTTTAATATAGTATCTAACAATACACCTTTCGTCCAATGTTCTATTTTTAACATTACAACACTTTTCTCCAAAACTTGGTTAGCTGAAATCCAACCAAGTTTGGTTAGCTAAGTTTCAATACTGAATCATACTCAACCAATGAGATGTAGGTGGAAGCCTCCCCCATCGGATTATTTTAAAATTAATCCACAAATCGTCGCACAATGTATTAAAGTCGTGATAGGCTTGTCTCAGCAAGTAGCAAGTACCAATACCCGATAAAATATGCCCCGCTACAAAACAGAAGTAGGGTTAGGGGAAGAAGAAAAAGGTAGAATCCAAATGTACACTAAATAAAAGGATTTACTTTGTTACCTGGTAAAAATAAATAAATAAAACCCTAATCCTCAAATATGATCAAGAAAGATAGACTCATACCGATTATGGAAGCGTTCATAAGTCTAGAAGCTTCGGCCGCCATTATGCAAATTGGAGATCGATCATGAAATCTGAAACGCAATGCAACCATCATGTATTTGGGGCTTTTTTTTTTTTTTTTGTGTGTGTGAGTAAGCCTGGGCCTTTATTTGATTGGGCCACCCTCGGCCCCAACCAGTTTTTTTTTAAATCATGATCAAATGACCTCAACTTGGTGAAAAAAAAGTGTTACTAGAAAGGTCTCTTGAAAAGCTTCGATTTGGTAAGTCAGATAATAAACTGCATTTTAGGGTCTACGCACTAGATTACGTCTAGAGTTAGGGTACAATCATGGGAAGAGGTTAGACACTCCGGTACCGTAGCTAGCCTAATTATATTTAATGAATTTTACTAAATAGGCCTACACATGCATTATAACTTTAAAACCTAACTAACACTCCATTTGTTTCAATAAAAAACCTTTTATGAAAAAAGTTTTTTTGCGTTTTCATGAGTTTGGCAATATATATATATATATATATATATATATAAGCTTAAAAAAAACTATCTCTTAACTTATTTTATTTAACTTAGCATTAGAGTTTTTTTTTTTTTTTTGGTTAAAACAATTTTATCTCATGCCGAGGCAAATAAGAGAAGACAAAAGATAGTTTTCCAACTTGGACCTCAAGTTCATGTGATCAACATTTAATTTGTTCAATTAAAATTAAGGAAATTAATAAATGTTGACTATTTGAATTGTGTGTATACAAACACATGATTATTTATAGTGTTAGCCAATAGAATTATGGCACATTATTAAATTTAAATTGGACTTCAATTAGACCAATCAAAAATAATTGTTCATCATCACATGTGGTTGGACTTTATTTATAAGGGTGCATCTCTTTTTTTTTTTTTTTTTTTTTTTTGAGAATCTATAAGGGTGCATTACAATTGTTGAAACTTAATTCTCAATATATTATTATATTACAAGTTGATGGTATGATTGTGGCACTTGACTAGTCATTTTGATCGTTATGACACCAAGATCCATTATATACAAAGTAATTGGGGATTATACGACTATAATTAAAATGTTACCTCTATATGATGAAATGACCATTTTGCCTTCACATGTGGGTTATATGCTGGTTGCAAACTGGAGTATCACCATGACTACCCAAGATTTAGATAGGATTGCAAACTATGATCAAGGTGTCCTATCTTACGACTTTTAGAGTGTGTTTGGTAGAATAGATTTTAGGGAGGATGGGGAAAAAAAAGAAGACAAAAAATGAGGGAAAACTTTTTCGTGGGTGTTTGGTTAGGAGGGGGAGGGGATAAAGAAATGGTGGAGCTTAGGTGTTTTTTCCCTGAGCCCATTAGAAAGTTTTCTCCCCAAAATGAGGAGTTCTTTCTTTCTCTCTCATACACTTCTTTTTTTAACTTTTTCGTTCCTATACAAGTTAAAATTCTCACTCTCAATATCTTTGGGATTATATTTGTATTTTGTGGTTAGAACTTAGAGAATTTAAAAAGTTACAATTTTTCACATTTAATTGTTGCTTTTGTTTGTTGATGGCATTATACAAAGGTATGACAAATCGTCTAAACATTAATGAAAAAAACTAACTTCACTTGCTCTTGCTTTCTATTGGTCCATTCGGTCATTACATTTTCACTTGATTTTTGTAGTAAACCTGAGTGTTTGAAAGACAAGGCTTTACATATCTAGTTTGCTCAGTGTATTGGGGTCTACTCATTTTTGTTATCTATATTTATTGATTATTGGGTTAGTTTATAATGGAGAAAGGTGGTTTATGTACCCAACCCAACCCAATCATTTAACACCCCTAAACATTCAACCGTGAATATTAAAAATATTAAAATCAATTATGTTTTTAGGTGCAAACAAAAAGAAGAAACAATTTGCAACAAAAGAAAACGAATGACTTGGATTTTATGGCATACGACTCAAAAGATAATGTGTTAATGCTAATATGGACCAATAATACAACAAGACTGCGAATTGTGGACAGAAAGTGAAGGAACTCTACCATTGGAATCTCAACAATTTGGAGCCTGGATTCGGGCTCCCCCATTTGTGCAATCACGAAGGACTACAATATCAGTGCCAGGTTTCTACAAAAAGAAGGCTGCAGCTGTTTCAACTCCGGTCAGACAACCTTCAGTGGTAGTTCGACGGGGGGGACCATCACCGGAGATCATTCGACCAAATACGGAAAGTCAGGGTGCCACGGAGAGGAATAATGACATAGCTGATATTCAGGAGCAAAATCGGGAAGAGGTGAATCAAAGAGCCACAAATCACGGAATATTCACAAATCACGGATTTCAAAAGGAATCAAATTCCCCACAAACAAATATGGAGATAAGGAGTATACCAGACGAGCTGTTTGAGGCGTAAATCCAGGAATTAGACCGTGATATTCACAAATATGATCCAACGCCAGAATAGATTACCAAAAATACACCTTGCAGGGGCAAGGAAAATATTTTTGAATCTTTGACAATTAATGAGCTCCTTGAAGTAGGCAGATCCCAGGCATATAGACAGCCGTTACACCCAACAGCTCGCACACCACTATCAAGTATACCTGATGCAGCAAATGTACCTATCATAAACTCAGCAACGTGGAGGCGCCAAAATCGAATTAGTATAGGAACTGATGCTATTATGGAGGACACAGTGGGGTCAAAGAGGAGTACTAGCAACATGGAGGGCCAACCTGAGTTACAGAAAAAGAGAAAAACTGTTTCTCAGGGGGGCAGGAACAACATAAAGATATTGGCGGAGGCTGAATCCCAGCCCCGCTAGAACCAATGAGTCTAATATGTTGGAACTGTCGGGGGCTTGGGAACCAACGAACAGAAGACCAGCTCGCAGATATGGTGTGGGCAAAAGATCCCTCCGTAGTGTTTTTAGCCGAAACATGGACGGATGAAGCAAGGCTAACTCAAATTCAAGATCGTTTGAAATTTAAAAATAAATTTGTGGCACCTAGAAGACATAAGGCAGGGGGGTTGGTGCTCTATTGGAAGGAGGAACTAGATTTGAATATTGAGACTTTTTCAAAGAATCACATAGATGCTACAATCAATAAAAATAAGACTGAGGAGTGGAGATTCATTGGGTTCTATGGTGAGCCGGATACTCAACTGAGGCATGAAGCTTGGGCGAGATTAAAAAGGTTGAAAACTCGAAGTACTGCACCATGGATTTGTGCGGGTGATTTTAATGAGGTTGCAAAACAGGCAGAAAAATTAGGGGGTAGGATCAGACCCCATGGGCAGATGCAAGCTTTCCGGGACATCATAGATGAGTGTGGCTTCATGGACCTAGGCTATGTGGGGTCGAGGTTCACTTGGCATAAACACTTTGACAATTATACAATATGGGAGAGGTTGGATAGGGTGTTGGCGACAAATGACTAGTTCTCAAAATTTCCGGACACAAAAATCTATCATTTGGATGTGACCACATCGGATCATAAAGCTTTATGGATTGTGCCAGAGGGGATGGAGTGCAAACAGCAGAGGCCATTTAGATTCGAGCAAATGTGGATGAGTGAAAAGGGATGTGGGGAAACCATTGAGGCGGTGTGGCAGAGGTCATTTTCAGAATCGGCTGGGAGGAAAGTCTTGGAAAAAATTGAAACATGTGGAAAGGAATTAACTAAATGGAGTAAGAACAATTTTGGAAATGTCCGTAGGGAACTAGAGCAGAAGCGTAAGCAGCTGGCTCAAGCTGAAAGGGCGGCCATTAATGGGGGATCAGTGCACCGATTGAAGAGCTTAGAGCAGGAGATAAATTCACTCATGGACCGAGAAGCAAAATTGTGGAGACAAAGAGCTAAGGTGCAGTGGTTAAAAGATGGAGATCGAAACACGGCATTTTTTCACAGCAAGGCTTCACAACGAAGGAGAAAGAACTACATTAAGGGGTTGTTTAATCAAGAGGGACAGTGGACTACACGGCCAGACCAGATTGCTGAAACCATTCTGCAATTTTATCAAGATTTGTTTACTACTTCAAACTCGGACAGCTTTGAGCAAATTATTGAGCAGATTCCACAAGTAGTGTCCACTGAGATGAACCAACAATTGATTGGAGAGTTCACCACTAAGGAGGTCGAAATAGCTCTTAAACAGATGGCGCCATTGAAATCACCGGGTCCGGTCGGAATGCCACCTCTGTTCTACCAAAATTATTGGTCCTTGGTAGGTAATGATGTAATAGCAGCTATTTTATCCTATTTAAACTCGGGCACCCTCCCTGCACTATTATGTCACTCTTTTATTACTTTAATCCCCAAAGTAAAAAATCCGGAACTAATCTCTCAATATCGCCCTATTTGTCTTAGTAATGTTTTGCATAGAATTTTTTCAAAAGTTTTGGCAAACAGATTGAAAAAAGTTCTACCACAGATACTCTCTGAACAACAAAGCGCCTTCATGAAGGACAGGTTGATCTCAGATAATATAATGGTTGCCTTTGAAACACTTCATTACATGAGAAATCACAGCTCGGGGGAGGTAGGCTACATGGCACTCAAATTGGATATGAGTAAGGCCTATGATAGGGTGGAATGGCCATATATGGAGAGACTGATGAAAAAGATGGGTTTTGATGATATGTGGGTCCAACTCATGATGAAATGCATTTCCTCAGCCACGTACTCGGTGTTGATTAATGGTGAGCCACATGGGAAGATCACACCAACTAGGGGTTTACGCCAGGGTGACCCTCTCTCCCCATATTTGTTCTTGCTATGTACTGAAGGTTTTCATGGCCTTCTTAGAAAGGCGGAGGAAGAGGGAGGTATAAGGGGAGTCTCAATTTGCCGATATGGACCTAAACTAACACACCTCCTTTTTGCAGATGACAGCCTTATTTTTTGCAGGTCAAAGGTGGATGAATGTGCAAAGCTGTTGGAGATCCTTGACATCTATGAAAGAGCATCAGGCCAACAAATAAATAGAGATAAAACAACTCTATTTTTTAGCAAATCCACATCGCATGAAGTGCAGCATACTATCAAGGATGCTCTTGGGGTGCCCGTAGTCCAACAATATGAGAAATATTTGGGGCTTCCAAGTTTTATTGGGAGAAAGAAGAAGGAAAGTTTTGACAAAATAAAGCAGCAAGTATGGAAGAAACTTCAAGGTTGGGAAGGAAAGCTCTTATCTCAAGCGGGGAGGGAAATCTTGATTAAGGCGGTGGCCCAAGCGCTACCTACTTACACCATGTCTTGCTTCAAAATACCATATGGCTTATGTCATGATATTTAAGCTCTAATCCGGCGTTTCTATTGGGGACAAAGGGGGGATAGACGAAAAGTACATTGGATACGGTGGGAAGAATTATGCAAGCCAAAATCACAAGGAGGGTTGGGTTTTAAAGATCTATCCCACTTTAATGATGCATTGCTTGCCAAACAAACATGGCGGTTGCTGCATGACAAAACTTCGCTGTTTTACCAAGTTTTCAAAGCTAAGTTCTTCCCAAATTGTTCAGTCATGGAGGCAGCCAATCCAAGCTCAGCCTCTTATGCTTGGAAAAGCATCCTTAGAGGAAGGGAAGTGATCCGGAGAGGGGCAAGTTGGAGAATAGGGGATGGAGAATCTGTGAACATATGGGGAGATAGATGGCTGCCCCTCAAGCACTCACCAAAAATTCTGTCACCAAGGGGGAATATGGGACCAGCAGCAAAGGTTTGCAATCTCATTGACCAAAACCGAAGGTGCTGGAGGATGGATATACTTGAATCACTCTTTATGGGTTCTGAAGCAGCCATGGTGAGTAAGATTCCCCTCTGCCACACAAAGCAGCCAGATGAATTAATTTGGCCACACAACCCGAATGGAGAATACTCAGTTAAATCTGGGTATAAATTTCTACAGCTGGAAGAGACACACAGCAGGCCAGGGCAGTCAGACTATGAGAATTTGAAACCACTTTGGCAATCAATTTGGAGCATGTCAGTCCCGAGTAAGGTAAAGCATCTGGTTTGGAGAGCAGCTAAGCAGTCACTGCCTACGAAGATGAGCTTGGTGAGGAGAAAAATCATCACAGACAGCTGTTGCGGCATCTGTCAGGGGCAGCAAGAAGATGTACTCCATGCTTTGTATCAATGCCCGAAGCTTGATGAACTATGGGCCCTCACTCTGGCATGGAATCATATTAGTTTAAAGCAAACAACCACCTTCATCGATCTCATAGGAAGAATTTTTGCAGGGAATATACAACCAGAGTTGTTCTCTATGGTGGTATGGGCAGTGTGGAAGAGGAGAAATGACCTTAGGATTGGGAAAACTTGTGGCACACTTGGACAACTATTCTCACAGGCCAAAGAGAGACTAAAGGAATTTGTCAGACATAACACCACAAATACTTCCGCTGTGCAAAGATTACCAGAACGATGGCAACCACCTGATGATGACAATTACAAAATAAATTTTGATGGGCGCTATTTCAGGCAGATAATAGTGCAGGGATAGGAGTGGTTATACGGAATGGTTGTGGGCAGGTTATGGTGTCCCTCTCTCAACAAATTCCCCTTCCCTCGATAGTTATTGAAGTGGAAGCATTGGCAGCAAGAAGAGCTTTAATTTTAGCGCAGGAGGTTGGCTTTACAAAAGTGGTGTTGGAAGGAGACTCTCAGATCCTTATCAACGCTCTCAAGACAGGGTCACACACCCTAGCCCATTTTGTACACATAGCTCAGGATATACGAAACTTAGCCTCTAGTTTTTCAGATGTAAGGTTTACATATGTACGTAGGCAATGCAATACTGTAGCTCACTCACTTGCGAGACGAGCGATCCTCTCCCCTTATTTACAAGTCTGGATGGAAGATGTACCACCAGAACTTGCAGATGTACTTCGGGCTGATTTCCAAAGCCTTGATTAATAATACGTTTGGTATGGATTCTCAAAAAAAAAAAAAAAAAAAAGATAAAATAAACCTATTTGTCGTATTTATAAAACGTGAAAGGTGAGAGTGTCATTTGTAACATTTGAATAAATGTTATTTTCCAAAACTTCAAGGTGTAAACCAAAAGCGAGAGGTTATAAGTTTGACTCCAGAAATTAGTCTCTGGCTCTCTGCATTGTAAAACTTTTTTTTGCTTGCAAGGAAATATAAGAAGATGTGTGTCCAAATTGCATTCTTCCACAGACTGGGATTCTACGCGGGGTTTAATTAATCAACTTTATAGTTTATGATATAAAGACAAAGTATAGAAAATAATAGTAAATAAAGACAAAGGAGTAATTACTTCAAAGAAATTTGATTTTTTTTTTTTTTTAAATGAACAATAGAAAGAAATTCGGTATTTCAATCCTTCAAAGGAGTGTCCATTTGCCAACATCAGGTGCTCATCACATTAAAAGATAATTAGTGGAAACATTAAAAGATTATTAATGGAAACAATAAATTAAACAACATATTGAATGGGTCAAAAGTAGCTGGGACTGCAGTGTGGTATCTCCTTCATGCCAATTAAAAACAGAACAAAAGTCTCCTTCATGCCTTTTACTTTCCAATTTTCTATATATTTTTTTTTACTTTTCTATATAGTTTAGATAACATTAAAGGTTTATTATTATTATTATTATTATTATTATTATTATTATTTTGGTGGCTAAGAACAAAAAGAAATGTTATGTCCACAACATTTTCATAATATTTTCACAACAAATCTTATGTAGCAAGTTGTTACTGGGTGTTAGTGATGGGGTATAAAAGTAATTTCAGTGATAGGTTCAGATTATAACCAATAGCAACTAACTGTCTACGATTTGTTGTGAAATTCTATGTAGCACATTGTTATGAGTTGTTATTGGTAATGTAGAAAAGTAATTTTAGTGGTAAGTTCAAATTAGAATCAATAACAATTAACTGCATATAATTTGTTGTGAAATTTTATGTAGCAAGTTGTTACAGGTTATTATTTGTAAAGTAGAAAAGTAATTTTAGTGCTAGGTTCAAATTATAACCAATAACAACTAATTGCTTTTGATTTGTTGTGAAAATGTTATAGATATAATATCTTTCAATAGCACTGTAGGTACACAAATCAAGCCTAAACCCAAGTGCGTGATGGGCCAGCCCAAATGGCTTATACAATAGAATTTGTAGAGAGTAGGCTTGAAGCCTAGACTTCTTGGGACGGTGGAAAGCAATGGCACTTGGGCTAGGTCCACAGTGGCGTGCAACGAGCTGAAGGCGTGACTTTGGCTTTCTTCGGACGAGGGTCGAGGAGTCTCTGTCCTTACTTCCCTTTTGCTAGGTTCGAGGAAAATCTTCTTCTTTTCCAGCTTTGGACCCCCTTTCAATGGCCTCCCTTCCTCTTTTTATATTCCCTCTCTTCCTCGTTCTTATTCATGGAACCATGAATGCAGATCCCTTTTTCATCCATTGTCTTCTTGAAAACCGTCCATCGTGGCCATAAGGCTGATCACTGTCCTCTCTAGGGTCACTTTCCCATTAATACGGCCAGGCGGGTAGGTGGGAAGCCTTTAATGTGGTGGTAGCAGCTTTGTGCGGAGCACATCTCAATAGTTCTCCTCTTCGGCATCTCGTTGAAGTGTAACGCGACTTGTTAGGCTTCAAGAGTTCCTCCCTAGACGCCTCGTTGTGCCCCTCGGTCATTGTTCCCGTTGTCCGAGGAGTCCCCCTCCTCGGACTCTCCCTAGATGGGCAACGACCTGATTGGTGGGCCCCTAGGGCCTCAAGTGGGGTGACCTCATTCCCGTCTTGTAGCCCTTTGGGGGGACTGACGTCCTCGGACCAGGCCCAAGGCCCACATAGGTGTCTTGACACTTCTGCCTCCACAATAGCCCCTCAAAAATTCATTTGACTTCGATCCGAGAAAGGGAACGAGTTTTTGACCCACGAATGCTACCTTCATGTGACCCTTTTGAACACAGCACGTGCGAAGTTCCCCCACTCCTTCTAGGAGAGCTTCTGACGCTTCGTAACATGCAACGCCTGCATTAATTGCCCTAAGTAACTCCCTGTCGCCCACGTTCTACGGTGAGATGTGGATCCAACGGCTCTAATCCTTCCTGAAAATTTGAGCGGGACAAATCTCATAAATTTTTGCTTCTCAAACTCCCTAAACGCTTGGGAACTCGCGCATCCAACCTTCACTCCCAAAAAGCAACTGCGCCCTCAGAAGCGTCTACTTTCATTTTCTCTCCAGAAGCACTCAAAGAGTCGTATCCCCTTTCTTTGTAAGTTCTCGTTCCGTTAGCCCATTTCTCCTCGGCTGTTAACTTTTTTCCCTTTCCTCTCTAAGTCTTCGCTTTAATCTCGATTAGATGGGTAGGTTCAAGTGTCTAGTGGATTCCGAATCCGGTATGGAGGGATTCCGAGCCAAATTCCACATCCCTCCGGAAATGGAACTAAAATACTGCCCCCCTGAGGCGGTGGCTGATTCCAGGGGGAAAGGGCAGGTGGTTATCCCAATCATTGCCTTCCTCGAGGGTGGCATGACCCTTCCCATGGGTCTCGTCACTAGTGAGTACCTTTGCAACCACAGGTTATGCCCCGACCAATGTACAACCAATATGTTTAGGATCCTTGGCAGTGTAGACGCTCTGAATGAGCAGATGAGTTTAAACCTCACGTGGTGCGACGTTGTCTACCTGTATGAGTGCCACCCGTTGAAGACAGTAGGGTACTATCTTAAGTCCCGGTATAGTGTCGTTAGGCTTATATCGTGTCTCCCTAAATCCAACAAAGGGATGAAGGATGATTACGTCGTTACCTCTGGTAGATGGTACGATGGAGTCTATTGCCTCGTCAGCGTGGGGAAACCAGGTGTGGTTGCCTAGGATTTTAGATTTCTGGTTCAAGCTTTAGTTTCGTTGCCTTTGCCTCTAGAAATTTGTACCTTGATGTCCTTGTTGCCCAAGTTTGTTTTTGAACCTAATCCTTTGAGTGTCTTTTTTGCAGACAAGCAGCACGTATCTCCTCGCCTCGGAGAGGTTAACGTTCGGGATCTTAACAGAGTGTTGAGATCCGACGTGTTCGTGAACGAGGATCTGCAAGTGAGGGCTGCCCACCTGATCTTGGGGTACGATCCTCTGTCCACCGTTTTCCAAGGGGTTAAAGACGCAATGGTCACCGGTGACAAGAGGCGCCGGCGGATAGACGTCGCAAAGCCCAACTTCCTCACCCCACGCGATCTGCCAGACGACCCGTCGGTGATATTGTATTCTCCCCCCGTTAGAGCGGTCCTAGTCTCGGTTCGGCCTCTAACTATTTCTGTCGAGGGGGAGACTGATCAGCACAGGGCTGCGGAGGCCGAGAAATTTGAAGAGGAAGACATTGTCGAGCTCTCGGACGACGAGGCCACTGAGTGCTCGGGGATAAGAGGTTTGATAATCTCCAAGGTGGACAGCAGCACCGAGGAGGAAGAAATGGCCAGTTTACGGTCTCTTATGGGCGCGTGAGGTGCGCAAGTGGCTACGAAGGGCTTCACTTGATTCAAGCTTCCCCTTCAACTACCCCCTCCTCCTCCTCCTGTTGTTGACCCCAAGATTCACGCCCTTAACCTCAAGAAGAAGAGGAAAAAGGAGGGCAAGGAAGCGGAGGAGGCTCAGCAGAAGAAACTCAAGCAACAGCAACAATAACAGCAACAACAACAACAACAACAACAACAACAACAAAAGGCAGCCAAGGGCCGGACGCGTGCCCCTTCTGTGGAAAGTAGGGAGACCCGTGGGTTGGCCGATGTGCGCCGAGCCCAGTCTTTCTGGTCTCCAACGTTGGAGCTGGATGGGACCCCCATTCCTAAATGCTCCAACATAAAAGACTACCAGAAAGGGCACTCCCTATACCTCGCCGAGGCTTTCGAACAGCCCCTGCTCCTCCCCAAAGACATGAAGGCCCTTGAGCAGACACAGCAGTAGCAGCTGTTCCTCTCCCTGAAGAGGGATTTGAGTTTGGTACGTATTGTTCAACTTTCACTGCTTGCGCTAGTTTTTGAACATGCTCACCACGCTACTTATGTTTTTCATGTGCATGCAGGCCATCTAGGAGGTCTTTGTAGCCGAGAAATGGGTGGAGGACACCCGGAAGAAGGCCTCTGCTGAACTCAACGTCCGAGTGGAGACGGAGAAAGCTCTAGGCCTTGCCGAGGCCGAGAAGGTGAAGCTCGCCAAAAAGCTAATGGCAGAGGAGTGTTGAGGCCGACCTTAAAAATGCCACGGCCCAAGCTGAGGCACAACGGAAGGAGCTCCGAGAGGAGGATCTCACCGCGGCCAGACAAGACAACGCCCATCTGAAGGAAGAGCTGGCGAAGGCCAAGGAAGAGGCTTGTGCTGCTAAGGAGGCCGTCGATGCTGTTATGGCCGCTTCCTTCCAGAGGGGGGTCGAGGAGACGAAGACCCGTTTGGTCGAAGAGCTGGTGGACCTGTGTAGGGAGTACTGCCGACAGGTCTGGTCGGAAGCCCTCGATGTGGCCGGTGCCCCTTCCTCGTCTGAATGGAGGAGAGCCGAGAACGTGTGGTATCCCCCGGATATCCGCGAGTTTGATGCTCTTCCTACTACGACTCCCTCTACTTCCTTCGTGGCCCCCATTCTTCCTCCAGCCTCATCGGGTCCCGGCCAGGACGTTCCTCCGGAAGAGCAGGCTGACAAGGGCCAAGGCAAGCAAGACGGCCAAGATGATCCTCCTCTTGGGACAAAGGACAAAGGGAAGTAGCCCCTGGCCCTTCTGGAGGCACGGCCCATTGACGGCACTCTGACCCTTGAGGACGCTGCACCCAAGCCCGCACAGCTCAAGGCAAAAGGAGCAGAGGACAGGGTCAGCCTGGATGAAGTGGTGCCCGAGGAGGATCTTCCACATGTGGCCAAGAATTAAGCTGCCAGACTCAAGCTGCCAAACTCTTCCCCTTCTTCTTCGAGAGATTCTTTTGTTTTTTCCTAAAGCACCCCTTTTTTGTTTTCGGTTTAACATGGAGACTCTTAATTGTACTTTTAATCATCTTATTATGAATGTGAACAATCTTAATTTTCGATTTCCTTGTCAGTACTTGGTGGACTCGGTTTCTAGTTTTGCGTATGCGCTGATTAACCAGGTGAACCCCAAGTGGGAGGGGCTTTACGTCGTGAACTCACCCCTGTAGTGGTTATTTTGTACGTGAGAGTTATGTTAGGTTTTCCTTTGGCACAAAGATCAATCAACCCCATGGGAACAACACAGATTCAGCTTAGGAATGGAACTTACACGACACCCAAACATTAGAGTAGTTTTGGTCTCATTTAACAGCTATGGAAACGAACCGAAACGTAAGTTTCTCCCAAGAACGGGTGGCCCTCGGGCTCGGCGTGATTACGGTATTGATTAATACTTTAGGGAACGATATGAATTGCATGTTAATTTTTTCCCAAAAACACCCAGATAAGAATGGAACTTCATGTTAAATTTTCCCTAAGCAGAAGGTCTGATGATGGGGCATAGCCTAGGTTGATGTTAACACTTAGTTAAAAGGATTTGTATGTTAAATTTTCCAAACGCAGAAGGTTCGAGGACCTGGCGTAGCCTAGGTTTACAATAACACTTAGTTCAAAAGATTTGTATGTTAAATTTTTCCAAGGCAGAAGGTCCGAGGACCTGGCGTAGCCTAGGTTTACATTAACACTTAGGTAAAAAGATTTGTATGTTAAATTTTTCCAAGGCATAAAGTCTGAGGACCTGGCGTAGCCTAGGTTTACATTAGCACTTAGGTAAAAAGATTTGTATGTTAAATTTTTTCAAGGCATAAGGTCTGAGGACCTAGCGTAGCCTAGGTTTACATTAACACTTAGTTGAAAAGATTTGTATGTTAAATTTTTTTAAGGCATAAGGTCTGAGGACCTAGCGTAGCCTAGGTTTACATTAACACTTAGTTGAAAAGATTTGTATGTTAAATTTTTTCAAGGCAGAAGGTCCGAGGACCTGGCGTAACCTAGGTTTACATTAACACTTAGGTAAAAAGATTTGTAATTTTTCCAAGGCAGAAGGTCCGAGGACCTGGCGTAGCCTAGGTTTACATTAGCACTTAGTTGATAAGATTTGTATGTTAAATTTTTCCAAGGTAGAAGGTCCGAGGACTTGGCATAGCCTAGGTTTATATTAGCACTTAGTTAAAAAGATTTGTATGTTAAATTTTTTCCAAGGCAGAAGATCTGAGGACCTAGCGTAGCCTAGGCTTACATTAACACTTAATTAAAAAGATTGAACTACATGTTAAATTTTTCCAAAGCAGAAGGTTCGAGGACTTGGTGTAGCCTAGGTTTACATTAACACGTAATTAAAAATTGAACTGCATGTTAAATTTTCCCAAAGTAGAAGGTTCTAGAACCCAGCACAGCTAAGGTTGACATTAACACTTAGTTAAAAGGATTTGTAAATTAAATTTTTCCAAGGCAGAAGGTCCGAGGACCTGGCGTAGCCTAGGTTTACATTAACACTTAGTTAAAAATTGAACTGCATATTAAATTTTTTCAAAGCAGAAGGTTCTAGGACCCGGCGCAGCTAAGGTTGACATTAACACTTAGTTAAAAGGATTTGTATATTAAATTTTTTCAAGGCAGAAGGTCCGAGGACCTGGCGTAGCCTAGGTTTACATTAACATTTAGTTGAAAAGATTTGTATGTTAAATTTTTCCAAGGCAGAAGGTCCAAGAACCTGGTGTAGCCTAGGTTTACATTAACATTTAGTTGAAAAGATTTGTATGTCAAATTTTTCCAAGGCAGGAGGTCCGAGGACTTGGCATAGCCTAGGTTTACATTAACACTTAGTTGAAAAGATTTGTATGTTAAATTTTTCTAAGGCAGAAGGTCCGAAGACTTGGCGTAGCCTAGGTTTACATTAACATTTTTGTTTGGCATTAGAGAATGACATATTAACAATTAGCTTAATACAATAATATCCAAATGCATGGCGTATACGCCTTTCATTAATAGTAGTACCTTTTGAGGTTATTTACATTCTAGGGCCGTTTTACAGGTTTGTCTTCCAAGTCGGTGAGACCATATGACCCTATGCTAGCCACCGAAGTTATTCGGTAGGGCCCTTCCCAATTTGGCCCTAATTTTTCCCATGTTGGGTCTTTAGCAGTCCCAATGACTTTTCTCAGGACTAAGTCTCCAGGAGCGAGGGGCCTAGATTTTATGTGAGAATTGTAGCCTTGCTTGAGCCTTTGCTGGTAGCAAGCTAGCCGGACCATAGCATTCTCTCGTCTCTCTTCTATCAGGTCCAGCCCCTTCTGCAGCAGGGCATCGTTGTTGCCTGGGGCGAAGGAATAAGTCCTTATCGTTGGAAACCCCATCTCTAAGGGGATTACAGCTTCAGCGCCATAAGCCATCGCATAGGGCGTCTCCCCCGTGGACCATCGTGAGGTAGTTCGGTAAGTCCATAGTACGTGTGGCACTTCTTCTACCCATCTGCCTTTAGCGTCATCCAGCCTTTTCTTGATCCCATTAACTATCGTTTTGTTCACTGCCTCGGCCTGGCCATTCCTTTGCGAGTAGGCTGGGGTTGAGTACCTGTTTGTAATGCTGAAGTCCCCACAGTATTTTCTGAAGGCCCTACTGTCAAACTACAGGCCGTTGTCCGAGATGAGGGTGCGCGGGATCCCAAACCTTGTGATGATGTTTTTCCAGACGAACTTCTTCGCATCCACGTCCCTGATGTTCGAGAGGGGCTCTGCCTCAATCCATTTGGTGAAGTAGTCCGTCCTGACGAGCAACCACCTCTTGTTTCCCGCTACCCTCAGGAATAGGCCCACGATATCTAAGCCCCACTGAGCGAACGACCAAGGGCTGACCAAAGGGTTAAGGACACCCCTCGGCTGGTGGATGTTGGGAGCGAACCTCTGACATTAATCACACTTCGTTGCGTAAACCTGCGCCTCTCTCTACATGTTTGGCCACCAGTATCCCTGGGTGAGGGCTCAATGGGCTAGCGATCTTTCTCCAGTGTAGCTGCCACATATTCTCTCGTGCAGTTCTTTCAAGAGTTGCTCCATTGCTTCCGGATGTACGCACAACAGGTAGGGTCCTGAGAAGGAGCGTTTATAAAGTTTTCCCTCTTCAAAAAGCCAGAACCTGAGAGCCCTTCTACGGATCTTGTCGGCTTCAGACCTTTCTTCTGGCAGGGTATCATTTTTAAGGAAAGACACTATTGGGTCGATCCAACTGGGTCCCATTCTGATATGGTGGATCCGGGGGGCATTGCCACTTGGCCCAGCGGGCTTAAGTAGGTCTTTAACTAGGATGACCCTAGGCAGGCCTTATGCCAAGGAGGTCACGAGTGTGGCCAATGAATCAGCGTGAGTATTCCTATTTCTAGAGATATGCGACAGTGCAAAAGACTCGAATTTGGACTGTAAGTGTTTGGCGCGGGCCAAACACTCTCGCATTCTGGGTTCCCTGGCTTCCAATTTCCCTTCCACCTGATCGACCACTAGCTGTAAGTCTGAGAACGCTTGAACCGTTTTTCCCCCCATTTTTTGAACCATGTCCATTCTCACTAGCAAAGCTTCGTACTCGGCCTCATTATTGGTAGCCGAGAAGGCTAACCTCAAAAACTTTTCCATGACGATTCCTTCCGGGGACACCAAAACTATCCCTACGCCTGAACCTTTCTGGTTGGAGGCTCTATCCAAAAAAACCTTCCACACCGGAGGCTTCTCGCATGAGACTATGCCAACTAGTTTTCCATCCATGCCCTATCCCTCCCGGTTTTCCCCTATGGAAGGCTCAGCGAACTCTGCCACCAGGTCAGACAGGACTTGCCACTTCACCGAGGTGCGAGACATGTACTTAATGTCGAAGGCTCCTAAGACAATTCCCCATTTAGCGATTCTGCTAGAGTAGTCAGCACTCCGCAACATGAACTTAAGTGGGAGCTGGGTCAATACGACAATGGTGTGGGATTGAAAGTAGTGCGAGAGCCGATGCGTCGCGTGTACTATAGCTAGAATTGCCTTCTCCAACGGTAGATATCGAACCTCGGCCTCCTGCAAAGACTTGCTCACATAATAGACTAGTCTCTGTGTACCATCGTCATCCTGTATTAGAACCAGGCTAACGGCGTGGGCAGCCATAGCTATGTACGCGAACAATACTTCATCTAAGTCAGGGCGAGACATGATGGGTGGCCGAGAGAGATATTCCTTTAGCTGCTGGAAGGCTAGGGAACACTCCTCGGTCCATTTGAATTTGAATCCTTTCCATTTGTTCAACAATTGGAAGAAGGGTCTGCACCTGTCCGCGGACTAGGAAATGAACCTGTTGAGGGCAGCCGCGATCCCTACCAACCTTTGGACTTCTTTCGGGTTCCGAGGAGGTTGCATATTGCAGATTGCGGTGATTTGGGCAGGATTGGTCTCGATACCTCTATGAGTGAGCATGTAACCCAGAAATTTGCCAGACCTTACACCAAAGGAGTATTTGGGTAACTTGTGCTCCCTCAAAGTCTGGAAGGTGCTGCTCAGGTCGGCCACGTGTCCAGATATAGCCTTGCTCTTTACAACCATGTCATCCACGTACACCTCAACAGTTTTCCTTAACTGTGCCTTGAACATCCTAGTCATCATCCTCTGGTAGGTAGCCCCGGCATTCTTTAAGCCGAAAGGCATCACCTTGTAATGGTAGTTGTCGGTGGGGGTGACAAAAGCTGTTTTCTCCTGATCCTTGGAAGCCAAGGGTATCTAGTGGTACCCCTGAAAGGCGTCTAGAAAGCTCATCCGAGGGTGGCCGACCGTCGCGTCCACCAGCTGATCTATGCGGGGCATCGGGAAGGAGTCTTTGGGGCAAACCTTGTTCAGGTCCGTGAAATCCATCAGACCCTCCATTTCCCACTTTTCTTCTTTACAACGACTGTGTGCGCCAACCACTCGAGATAGAATACTTCCTTGATAGCCCCGGCCGTCTTAAGTCTGACGACCTCTTCCTTAACGGCGTCGGAATGTTCTTTGGAAGAGCGCCGAGGGGGTTGCCTCTTAGGCATGGCAGCCGGGTTGACATTCAAGTGGTGACAAATGAACTTCAGGTCAACCCCATGTACTTTGTACGCATCCCATGCGAACATGTCAAGGTTCCCCTTCAAGAACGCGACCAACTCTTTTCCTCGGCCGGCAGTTGGGCCCCTATTTGGAAGAACCTCTCTGGGTCGTTATCCACGAGAACCTTATCTAACTCCTCACACGTGGGCTTTTCCACTACAGTTTCTCCAGTTATGGCAGAAGAGGCTAATTGCTATGGGGTCGATGCGACCGAGGCCGAGGATTCAGGTTTCGGCCTGCGTAAAACTGCAGCTGTTAGGCACTGTCTCGCCGTGGACTGGCTCCTGAGGATTTCTTTGACCTGGCCGCCAAAAGGGAACTTCACCTTGGCGTGGAGAGTAGAGGAGATAGCCCTTAAGGCGTGCAGCCAGGGTCTCCCCACAATGGCCGTGTAAGGAGAGTAGGCATCAACCATGATGAAGTCCACTTCAACTACCATTGGGCCTGACTGTACAGGCAACCTAATCTGCCCCTTCGGGACTACTGCCTTTCCCTTGAAGCTTATCAGTGGTGAGTCGTAGGCCGAAAGATCCTCTTCTCTCAGGTTTAACCCCTTGAATAGGTCAGGGTACATAATGTCTGCGCCACTTCCTTGGTCTACCATTACTCTCTTCACATCGTAGCCTCCAATTCTTAACATTATGACCAAGGCGTCATCATGTGGTTGGATGGTTCCCAACTTGTCCTCATCCGAGAAGCCTAGAGTCGGGGGTCCGCTATCCTTAAACTTCTTTAGCTTGGAGCTATGGTCCTCTGCAAGGGCTCGCGCCACAGACATCACCCTAGAAGAGCAGGAGCCAGTTCTCCCAGGGATGGCGAGAATGACGTTGATGGTTCCCAGAAGAGGTCTCAAGGCATAATGGCCCTGGTTTGTCGTCCTAGGGTGCTCTCCCTGTCCACCAGGTTGACACAAGAATTGTTTCAACTTCCCCTCTTTTGCCAATTGCTCCAGGTAGTTACGTAGATTTCTGCAGTTCTCTGTTGCGTGGTCGTTTTCTTGGAGATGTTGGCAATAGAGGTTCTGGTTATGCTTCATGGGGTCTCCTATCATTTTGCTAGGCCACCTAAAATAGGGCTCGTGGCGTATTTTCTCAAACACCCATTGTATGAGTTCACGGAACACGGCGCCGACCACCTGCGTGGGTGTCGGGCCAGGCTGCCCAACGAACTCTCTCCTCAGCCTACTGTTGCTGTATCGGTTCGACCTGAAATCCCTCCTCTCTTGAGGGATAACCTTCGCCTTCCCCTTTCCTTGCATCTGATCCTTTTCAACCCGTGTGTATTCGTCAATGCGGTCCATGAGCCGACGCACGCTCTTGACAGGCCTTTTGGTCAGTGACTTCCTCAGGTCGTGCTTGTTTGGAAGGCCGACCTTGAAGGTGCTCATGGCGACTTCGTCGAAGTCCCCATCAATCTCGTTGTACATTTCCCAATACCTGTCGGTATACACCCTGAGGGTCTCTCTTTCTCTCATGGCCATGGACAACAGTGAATCTAGGAGTCGAGGTACCCTGTTACACGTGATGAACCGTGAGCTAAATGCCCTGGTGAGTTCCATGAAGGAATCGACAGAGCTTGCCTTCAGGCCATTGAACCACCTCATCGCGACAAGTCCCAGACTGGAGGGGAAGGCTTTGCACATCAGGGTCTCATTCTTTGAGTGCACCGCCATCCTTTGGCTGAAATGGCTCACGTGTTCCACTGGGTCTGTTCTTCCGTTGTAAATGGTGAAGGTTGGTTGGGTGAACCGCCTCAGAAGTTTTCCTTTCTTAAGCCTCCGAATGAAGGGTGACTAAGAAATCTGGTGAAGCGCCTTACTCAAAGCGTTGTTGGTCAAGCCCCTAGAGGAGGTCCTCTTGCCCTTAGGGTCGCGATGGTGTTCGTCATCGCCGAAGGTGGACTCGCTAGGAGGGGTTCTTGACCTGGAGCTACGGATGCTACTGTGAGCATCTGCTGAAGACTGGTCTGAAGGAAAGGGAGTGCGCTATCGTTTCTCCTGGCGCAGCTTCCTTTTCAGGTGGTCAATCTCCCTTTGCATGGTTTTGATGCTTTTTTCACGGGAGATTCTGCTCCCATCCCGTGCCTGACTTCTTCCGCGTGTATGTTCTGTGCACACGCTAGCTTCGCAATCTCTCTCCCGCTCCAGTTGCGAAAAGTGATCCTCGTGCTGGGATTCCATGGACTCTGCACGACGTGAACCTGAGCCTTCCATGATGCTTCACGTCCCTTTGCTTAAGGCTCCCCACAGATGGCACCAATTGTAGGTACACAAATCAAGCCTAAATCCAAGTGCGTGATAGGTCAGCCCAAATGGCCTATACAATAGAATTTGTAGAGAGTAGGCTTGAAGTTTAGACTTCTTGGGATGGTAGAAAGCAATGGCGTTTGGGCTAGGTCCACAATGGCGTGCAACGAACTGAAGGCGTGACTTTGGCTTTCCTTAGACAAGGGCTGAGGAGTCTCTGTCCTTGCTTCCCTTTTGCTAGGTTCGAGGAAAATCTTCTTCTTTTCCAGCTCTGGATCCCCTTCCAATGGCCTCCCCTCCTCTTTTTATATTCCCTCTCTTCCTTGTTCCTATTCATAGAACCATGAATGCAGATTCCTTTTCCATCCATTACCCTCTCGAAAACCGTCCATCGTGGCCATAAGGCTGATCACTGTCCTCTCTGGGGTCACTTCCCCATTAATGTGGCCAGGCGGGTAGGTGGGAAGCCTTTAATGCGGTGGTAGCAACTTTGTGCGGAGCACATCTCACTAATTCTCCTCCTCGGCGTCCCGTTGAAGTGTAACGCGACTTGTTGGGCTTCAAGAGTTCCTCCCTAGGCGATCCGTTGTGCCCCTCGGTCATTGCTCCTGTTGTCCGAGGAGTCCCCCTCCTCGGACTCTCCCTAGATGGGCAACGACCTGATTGGTGGGCCCTTGGGGCCTCAAGTGGGGTGACCTCATCCCCGTCTCGTAGCCCTTTGGGGGGACCGACGTCCTCGGACCAGGCCCAAGGCCCACATAGGTGTCTTGACACTTCTGCCCCCACAAGCACTTATTTATTCGTTTATTTGAGTTTTTAGGGGTAGCTCAATACATTTCAAAATGTATAGATGAGATTTTGTCTCATCATCATCATTTAACCAAACATTGACTGACACAATTTAATATTTATTTAAATTATTAATAACATGACAACATTAGTTTACTTATTTCAAAATTAAAGGGAAAAAAAAAAAAAACAATTTTGGGAACTTACCTTAAAACTCCAAAAAACTGTTTTGTATTTCTTTTTCTCAGTAATTGAGCATCAGCATTGGTGGTGCCAAAAATTCCATAAAAACTGTTTTATCTATTTACCACCTCACCTTATAAAATCCCTAACCACAACAAAAAAGAAATAATAAATATAATAATAAGAGGACAAATAAAATGTATTTTTTTAAGTATAACATCTAAGTTATAGTGCATAACTAAAGATGGTTGTGCAATATAGCTCAAGAGCTAAAAGTCATATATTTAGCTCCATTGATGTAACTCTATTTTTCCTATATTGGTTGTTAAATTTGGTAATATGGCAATTGGACACCACCAATGCTAATGTTCACGCTTCTAGTGATTGAATGTGTGTTTGGGGAATAGTATTAACTAACTTTCTAGTTTATTTTACGTGTTATTTGCTGGTCTCACATCACTCTTAGTCTTAATTTTATTTTAAATAATCTAACTTTTAATTTTTATAAAAATAAATTAATTTTGAACTTTTTGTCTTACATTATTTAAATAAGCTATAAAAAACAATCAATTTTTAAACGGACACTAATTCACTTTCGTTCATTATTTTCTTAAATGAGTGCCATCGAAAATATTTCTTGGACAAGGGGAGGGTTGGATAGGAAAACAATGGTAAACAAGTACCTGGCTATAATTAATACATGTAACATAAATAAATACATAAATAAACAAGTACTTCTAGTAATACTATTGTAACCAACCTACTAATACACCAAAGCCGATTGATCCAACCCAATTTATTGGGTTGGGTTGTGAATTTTTTTTTATAATGGGTGAGATCGGTCTCGAGTCATAAGATTTACATGTTTAAAATTTTAAAAAAATATTAACCGAACCATATTAAAATCTATCATTCTCCGATCTGTATCATTGTAATTGAATTATGAAAAAAGAAAAGAGAAGAAAAAGACCCAAAAGCCAAGTAATTAAATTAGTGCCAAATGGACGGCAATAGACAGAAGTATAGGTTGTCCTGAAAAGGTGAAAGCAACTACACTGAAAGAGATATTCTGGAGTTTCAGTACAATCTTCATGTTCCCCACGTGACTATGAGAGATCTACGTTAAGCTTTTTAAAACATAATTGAGTTTGAGCTTGACCAATTGGCCTTTCATTTTCCTCAAGTTTTTTTTTTTTTTGAGAATCTGCTCAAGTAGATACAACTACTACTGCTTTTTATTAATTTTGACATAGCCCGCCCAAACACATCCCTAAACTCAAATTTCAAAATCTCACTCCTGTTTGCCTCTTTTCCTAATCTCTCTCTCTCTCTTTCACCGTCCACTACTTCTTAATCTTCTCTCTCTCTGGCAAAACATCAAACACTTTCACATTCAATTCCCAAGTACTTCCTAAAAGCTTAGAACCTCATTCAAATCAAACAAAAACAAAAAACCCCAAACAAGCCCTAAAAATCTCGTTGGAGTTATCGATCCAATGGCTGATTCTGACACCTCTCCTCCTCTCCCAAAAGCCGCTCCTCTCTCACTCGTAAAATCTCTATCTCTCTCTTTCTCTCTGATTTTTTTTTACTGTGTTGAAATTTGATGATCTGTGATTTTTGTTGGCAGCAAAAGAAGGAGAACATTCCTCCGATTGGCACAAAGATCGCGGTAATTTTTATTTTATTTTTTAAATACCACCATTGATTTCTTTTATTTTCTTCAGTGTTCTGTTTGGTAGCTTAGATAAAAAAAAAATGCAGGTTCAGAATTTTAGGTTTTAGCTTAACTGGGAAAGAAAAACCCAGAAATGAATTCGTTTAGCTTGATTAAGGCTTAATTTTTTGTTTTTATTTTTAAAGAGTAAGAACAGTTATTTTCTATTATCTGCCCCCATATTTTCTCAGCAGCCAAATAAGAATTTCAAGTTGTAATGTTCTCATTTACGTTATTTTTGCTCTCAGGAACTAAATGAATCAAGGGCTGAGCTGCTTAATAGAATTCAAGGACTGAAACAGGTCACGGTTAGCTTAGTGGTGGTGTTCGTCTTATTATTTCTTCAATTTGCTTTATTAAGTTCCAATTCTCAATGTGCTTATTTTTGGGTACTTAGGATTTGCAAAGCTGGAGATCAAAATTGGACACTCAAGTTAAGACCTATCGTGATGTAAGTGTAGGATAATTATTCACAAATTGTCATTGTATGTATAGTATTATATGCTACATGGGTTTATCTGAATTTTGATCACTTGGATTTTTTTGAGTTGTGGTAAGTAAGATGTGGGTGTGTGTTTTTTGGTACTTACTGTGGTTCTATATTCCTTTTGTATGGTATTTAGATCCTATACATGGTTTGATTTGTCTCATGTTAAGAGTAGCTTTTTCGCTTTGAATTTATTTTAAACAAATGCTGGAAATTTTTAACTCAGTTCTGCACTACTTTTTTGCAAACTTAGGCTCTGTCTTTGTGGTTGGGTTGCAATTTTTATATGCTAAACTTAGATTTAGTCTATAGAGGTGTTTGAATGGTTGGCTAATATTATAGTCTTAAGTGCCGGATGTTAGACTCTTCAAATTTAAGGTTGGATATGTTCCTAATCACTTTGGGATTATTATCTAATGTGGAAAACCTCTTCAGATTTTATAATCATTTTAGTGACATTGATGTTCTTTAGTTCTAAAGTTGCATGAAGAGTTAACTTTTATGGTGCCTCTTAATTGATATGGGTTGAATTTTGATGCATGTTGTGTGTGTGTGTGTGTGTGTGTGTGTGTGTGTGTGTGTGTGTATTTCCATTCATCATAATCCTGATTAGCAACAGTGATTGTGTGTTGATCTCGTGGTAGTCAAAGGCGAACCAGCTGCTTGCCTAGGCAAGCACCTTAAACCATGTAAAAGGTGCTAGGCAAGAGCCTAAGTTGTTGTTGGGGTGTTATATTTTTGGGTGTATGTGTATGTTTTTTTTTTTTTTTTTTTTCCTTCTCTTCCCTACTAATCAGGTGTTTCTTAAATCAGGTGTTATTTGACATGTTTTTTGTAATCAATTAATAGACCTAATTTTTTCAAGCAAAACATGTCAAAAAAACACCTGATTATAATATTTTAATATATTAGATACATATGATTTATGTTTTCTATGTATAATAACTATATTTAGATTTGTCAAAAAAAAAAAAAACTATATTTAGAATTTTGTGCCTCTTTGTAACCTCATTCCTCAGGTGATACAAGGCCTTGCCACCTTAAGGTCGCCTTTTGCCTTTGACTAACTTGGTTGATCTTTACATCTCTTCTCACTTTCTGTTAGAATCTTCATCTTGGTCAGCATAAGTTATGGAAATTCATTTAACTAAATTGCATAGATACAATAGATACTTCATTTATACTAGTATAATCAACTCTGGATAAATGGCAGCAAGAGTGGACTATACGTTTTTGACCATGTGGCATGCTTTAGTGCTTCAAGGTCCAAAACAATTAGAAAGTCAATGGACAATTATGGAAAGAAAGTAACAATGGGCATGGTTGCATGGGGTAGCCTTTGTTAATAGAATTACCAAAAAATTCTTTTAGATGGTAGTAGCTACTTCTATGTATTTCAATTTACAAATCATATGTGATTTTCTAGGAAACTAAGCTAGTAATAGGTATTTGAGGATATTGGTTGACAACCTTTTACATCTAATCATTCTGTTGGAAACTAAGCATCATATGAAAGAGGACTAAGGACATAGAATACACGTAGGTGCAGCTTGTTGATGTGATAACATATTTTAAATAAATGGTGACTTGGATGCAAGCAAATGATATTTGGAAAATTTCAATTCTTTCATTGTGATAAGTCTTCTAAGGATGAAAAAATGGAAGCTTGGCATAAAAATGTTTTTCCTTTTCACTTGTTAGTGCCAATGGTTAAACAACAATGGTCTATATTCAAATCCTGAACAATAGGACAAAAATCCAGGTATAGGTATTGAATATCATTAATTGATGTCTAAAATGTTTGCAATCCATAAATTTGAAATATGATATGAATAAGTTCAGACATGGGTTGACTGTAACATATATACATGGTGATTGGGGTGGCAAAATATATCTAAAATAAAACAGGATTGTTTATCAATTGAGATTTCAAAATCATCTATACACTATGCTTCATGGAGTTAAATATTAAGTACATCAGTGTGCTGAGTATTTCCAACTGGTAATCTAAATGCAAACGTTACTTTGTTCAATTTCTTTTGCTCTTGATTGTTTTTGTTGGATATTCTCTCATTGGTGTGGAGATTGCTCTTAAACTTTCACTTGTAACTTTTTTTAATGCAATTTTCTCTTTCTTCTTACAGGAGCTTTCGGAACTCAAGAAATCACTCAATGTTGAAGTGGATCAACTTCGATCGGTGAGTGGTGCTCCAGATTTATCCTTCCATTTTTTTAAAAGATTTATCTTTGTGAAAGATTTCTTAAATTAAATTGAAACCAGGAATTTCAAGAACTGAGGACCACTCTGCAGCAGCAACAAGATGATGTTTCTTCAAGTCTAAGAACCTTGGGGGTAAGCTATTGTTATACTAAATTTCATTTGCATTTGCAGGCTTTTTCTATTAAATAAAATTCTGTCATTATCTTATGCTTTAATAACTAATCACAAGTACCTGGATTGATCTATATTGAGTTTTTGCAGCTGCAGGATGTCTCAGGTGATCCTAAAGATGCCCAGGCACAAGGTCCCAAGGTTGAAGATGACCAGGATGGACTTGTTTTGCCTAGACAGATGGATTATGATGTCTCAGGTGATGCTAAAGATGCCCAGGCCCAAGATCCTAAGGTTGAAGAAAATGACAAGGAAGAACTTGTTTTGCCTAAAAAGTTGGAATATGATGAAGGAAGTGAAAACTAGGATGGGATTTGCTCTGGAGTGTGCATGAGGTTATGCCCCAGAAGGAGATGAGGATTCTTCGTTGAATTTGTACTACTGTGCTTTGCCTTGTCTTTAGTTAGTATCAGTTATAACCTTGTTGTTGAGCACAACACACAACTCTTTTCTAAATCAATTGTTTGTGGAGTTTTGCTGGGTTATTCTCTGATTCTTGTTTATCCTCTATTCACTGATTAGAAGTTATAATTTTCTGTAGCTATCTGGCCTGCACTTGCCCCCTCTTGTGGGGTCGCTGCCTAGATAATTACCATAAAGGTGTAAACTTCTGGCGGTGCTGAGGTTTTAATATCAAATTCTGGATGAAATTTTTTTTAAGTAAACATGCACAAAAATAACTGCATTCACAATTGAATTGAGGATGCCCTATTCATAGTTGCTAGTATCATATTTACTAGTATCGTCTGATATTATATTAAATGGAGTGAAAAAAAAAATTGTTTTGTAGGTGTGTATCGACCAATTCATGAATTGTAAGATATATAGATATTTATTGTATGAATCATGAATTATATGTATCGAACAATACACAGGATTAAATTTATTTATTTTTGTTAAAATTTGTGCTTGGCCTAAGTCCAACAAGTTATTAGATTTGAATTTATAATTATTGACCTAATTGATTGAGTTAGATAATATTACATGGTCTTGAGTTTTATTTCTTCTCTTTCCTACAAAATTTGAGCAACAAAGCTGACATTTCACTTTTATATTGGTAAATTTCTTTTATATACTGTAAATAATTATTAAATGATAATACACACACACACACATTAATATTGTCATATGTCCAAGAAACTAGAATGCCAAAAGAAAAAAAAAAAAAAAGCTATTAAAATAGAAGAAGATATAGTAAATGTTGGAGATGATGAAGATGTTAACAAAGAAATGATTTTGCAATATGATGAAAATGATGATAATATTGATTTAAACTATGGAATGGAGGTTGATTACATAAGATGATGAATATAATAGGAAAGAAATTAGTATTATTTTGGCATATATATATATATACACATATATAATGTGTTATCATAATTGAATTTGACCAATCTAGATGAGTTATAAATATATTTTAATTTGATTTATTTAGTTAGCTGTTAAATCTTATTATATAAATAATAATTGAATTAATTTTCAATTGAATATATTTCAAATTTATAATGAATATACTTTTATATATATATATATATATATGTATATTTACAATTTTATGAAGTCCATAAAAATGTCAAACAGGCTACCAGCCTAATTGGCCCATCAAATTATTTTACAGATTCGACCTGTTTGTAAGAATCGAATGGCCGTAAAATGATTTGATGGGCCAAGCCCACTCGCCTCGGTTTTGATTGGGGGCTTTTGGCGGGCTGATTCTATTTCAAATGTAATATTTTACGCGAAAAGAGGACATTCCTTTTCCCGGTGAAAGTTCAAACCACAGGTTTTTGGGCCTGGTGTTTTCATTTTTGTTCACAATTAATTAATTCCAACATTTAATCCATACCTAACATTGAAATGTTTATTTATTATTGTGACAAAAAAATGGGATTATTATCTCAAAAAATAAAAATAAAAATAATGGGATTATTAAAGTAGAGTGTTGTGTTGTCTACTCTTTTGTCTTGTCAATCTCTTTCTTGCTGCATTTAGGGAAATATGTTAATATCGGTATAGGGGGAATTGGAGCTTCCATCTGAAAATGTCAAAAACCATTAATTGAGCAACAAACTCAAATTTTGAGCAAGTATAAAAATTTATGGAGTAGAATTTGATATACAGTATGATGAAAATGAAATTAAGAGTTATGTACTTTTTTTTTTATCATTATGTGCATCACTTAATAATCTTTTATTGGATTAATATGTCAAATTTTCAATGTAGACTTACACTTTTTTTTTTGTTCCTAAAATATTATACATTGATGTTAATTATATTTGTTAACTATTCGATTAATAAATTCCTTGGATATAAATAGTAAAAATAAAAAAAAAATGTAATCCCCTATTAATTTATTATAAAAAAATATCCAACATAAATATATGAAAATTGCTATAATTACAAACTATTTTATAATTGTTTTTATAAACTATTAATGTGGTGGATAATTATTGATAAGTTAAAAAATAATATTAGTAGTGGGTCCAAATAGAAACTAATAAGAATTTGTAATATCAACCGGTTATAAAAATATAGTAAAATAATTTATGCCTATAACATTACTCTAAATATATTAAATAGTTAATAATTTTTTTTTTATACAAGATATAATTCTACTCTAACTTAATTTAAGTGTATATGTGTGTGAAACTAACGTTTGGAAACTTGAACCCCGACCCTTGCTCCCCTTACCCTACAAATATTTATACTTATAGAGTGATCACTGCATTAAAGGAGCGCGGTGATAATAGTTAACAACTTAAAATTGACAATTAAAAATTACACTAAATACAATTTAACTCTTTAAAAGAAAACTTTACGCACGTACATTTATATTAGGGTAAAAGACAATTCTACCTATTTAAAAAAAAAAAAAAATTTCTTTGGCAATAAAACGAAGAAAGAGAGAGCCCTTGCTTTGTTTTATTTATTACACTCATTTATTGCAAAAGTAGGCAGCAAGGTGTTATTGTCATTTTTACTTTATACTTTGATAGTTATCCTTCCTGCACGCTTGGTTCAATTCCTAACATTGAGTACATATAATTGAAGTACTACGGAGAACAAAGGCATAGACTTGGCCTCATCTTCCTTTCTCAAATTTTCTCTCACATTCATTCCTTCCTCTCTTTAACACTCTTCTACTCTCTTTCAAGTTTCTTCATCTCCTTCAGTCTCTCAAACCTAAACCTCTCTTCCTCTAATGGCTACAAAATCCACTGAAGAACACTCAGAACCACTTCAATACCAGGTACATTAAAAATTTAAAACACAAACCCCACTTCTTATTATTCTTCTTCTATTGCCACTGTTTTGTCATTTTAAAAGCTCATTAAGTTTGCTTTTGTTTTTTCAGACATGGGTTTTGAAAGTTTCTCTCCACTGTGAAGGTTGCAAGAGGAAAGTCAGGAAAGCTCTACAAAGCATTGATGGTACTAATAAAAACCAAGGAAAAAAAATGAAAACCCTTTTTTCATTTGAATATATGCTTAGAAACAGTAGGACTACGTAAACACTCAAATCCCAAACCTTTTTTTTATGTGTTTAATTGTACTTTGTTTACCTAAAATTTTCAGCAACCAAACACTGTTTCAAAGTTCCAACCTTTATTGTGCTTTCTTTTTGGTCTTGTGCAGGTGTTTTTACCACAAGCTTTGATTCACAGCAAAACAAAGTCACAGTTACAGGAAATGTTGCCGTTGAGACCCTGATCAAGAAGCTAGTTAAAACAGGCAAACACGCCGAGATATGGCCGGAAAAGAGTGCCGGAAAAGAGAAAAAGTCCGGGAAAGCAAAGAACAAGGACAAAGAAAATGTCCCAGGAAGTGGGATTGATTGCAGTGACCGAAAAAATGAGAACCCATGTGAGAAAGTTGAGAAAAAGCCTAAAAATAATGGAAGTGGAAGTGAAAGTGGCGGGAAGTCGCCGGAAAAGTGTCCCACCGGTGAGGTGGACCAGAAGGCAAATGAAAGTGAGGTTGGTGGTGGTGGTGGTGGTGCTAGTGGTACTGCTGCAGCAAAAGGTGGTGGTAAAAAGAAGAAAAGGAAAGGGCAAAAAGGTAATAATGAGAGTAGTGGTTTGGGTGCACAATTCCTTGATACACCTGCATCCACTGGATCTCAAAATCATGATTTGGGGATAAACCATGGTGTGGCCCCCGTGAATCTCAGCCCTACACGGCAGCCATTATCCCATTACCCACCGCAAGGGTACCCTCACCTGGTGTATGTTGCAAGTTACAATAGGGTACACCCTAGCCCAAGTTTTGGCCCTTCCTATTCTGTTCCATCATCTCCGTACGTGTATGCTGGTACCCACCATGAGATGAATCCAGTGCATGCAACACCGTTCGATTCCTTTGAGATTTTCAGTGATGAAAATGCCAATGGGTGCTCCATCATGTAATGAATGATGATCAGCCTAGCCTTTCTTTTTGGGACTCCTTTTGGTAGGGACAGTTTATTAGAGTGCAGGTTAGGGTACATTTTTTAGGGGCTTATTACAATGGGTGTTTGATGTATTTTGCAGCATTCAACTCTAGTTTGTTTTTGTAACTTGTGCTTAGGGCTAGTTTGCTGACTTATTGTAATATGAAAGCTGAAATCTCCTGGATTTGGTAGCCACATTTGAGTTATAACTCATTATAATTGTTTATATTAGCTCAAATCAACCTAATATTCGATTATATAATCTAATGGATTTACTAAGATGAATAATTCCATTGTTTTATGTGTTCACTAAAAAATAGATTAAGAACAAAGTAAGCATGTTTATGTTGTTTATGTTTGATATGTGTAAAACTTAAGACGTTGATCCTTAAATTTGGGACCAAAACTTTACTGTTGTATTTGGGGAACTTGAGCAAAGCTCATAGTAACTTATCCCAGAATCTCACATAAGAATACATTAACACAAGCAAAACCTGTAGATGCTCAAATAGAGACAGTATGCCTAATGACTTGTGGGGAGGTTAACCGTATAATTGACTTTGAAAAGAAATGAATTTTGACTTAATCTTTTTTTTTTTTTTTTTTTGACTTAATCTGTGATGATAAAAAAACCATGGTTTTATAGGTAGTATAACACTGACACAAGCTTCTGGCAGTTTAGATTAGAAACAAAACAAACTGAGTATTGTAGTTGCAGTGGCAACTGGCAAAAGCTATCTATACAATAATACTTCTTTCTCTTATTCATTGAGGTCAAACTAAGCGTCCAAGACAATACCTTTAAATTCGAATCATTGTGTAGAGTATAGCACAGGATGGTAGTGTCATATTATCATCGACATGAGGAATTTTTTTATCATTCAAGTTCACTTTCTTTGGTAAAGAATAGAATACTCACAAGAGGTTGTGTTCATTTGGACACTATATATATTTAAAAGATAATTTATAAAGAGAAAGAAAAGAATGGATCAGACAAGCCCCAAACCCACCTATAATAAAGACTATTCATTATACTTTGATTCCATTGGAAGAGTATGGTCAAAGAAAATAATCCAACACCATTTGACATTCCGAGGCTCAGGTCAAAAGAGAACCTTACGACCAAATTTGTTTATTCTTTGATGCATGTTTTTATGTATTTTGATATATATATTTTTTTATATGAAGGTATTATTTACAACGACTACCTGAAAATGAAATTAAGCATTTAGCAGATGAGACAAAATGTCACGAGGATGTACAGTAGAATGATGATGAAAGTATTGTGGACCCTGTTTTTAGAATGTGATATGATTGATAAATATCAATGAAAGAGAGAGAACTTTTTGTTTGCCAGTGCTCATTGTCATTGTTCAATTAGGGCCACCCATTTTGGCGCTTCAAAATTTGATTCGTGGGCCACACTGCTGGTGGTGCAAAGGCATTAGTACGTTACCTTCCTGGTGAACGTGTTCTCTTTGGAATCTTGTATGCATTCAGGTAAAAACAAGTGAAAGAGTTTCCTGTGTTTCTTAAAAAGGAAGGGCCCACAATGACACACACAGCTCTTTCAAACTGGTTCAAGAAAATCTTCTTCAATTTATTATATGACGATTTATCAAACCATCCATTAGCGTTAAATCATGACACAGATAATTAAGACAATTAATATGACAATTGAATTAAGTGATGATTAATGCTCGTTTGGTAATATGTATTTTTTCAAAGTATGATTTTTTTTTTAGGTATAGTTTTTTCAAACAACCCTATTTTCAAACGTAAAATCTTGTTTGGATTGCTATGTAATATGCTGGAGGAATTCCAATAGTTGTTTTGGTCAATGACTCAAGAAGAAGAAGATTCGCAACTACCTACCATGATAATGAAGTGCATATATATATGTTGGTGGACCTGAACTCTTAAGTAAAACCACTCAAATGAGGTGCAAAAAGCACAAAAAGAATACGCTTGTGTAAACAGTAGCTCCATTCTCACAAGCCTAGGGGCGAATAAGCTAAAAAGGATGAAGAGAGAAGAAACAAGTGGGATTATGTCGATGTAAAAAGGGAGGTCGCATTAAGATTGCAGGACCATTCATTAGGGGATAAAAAGAGATTCTCAAAAAAAAAAAAAAGCAGGTAGATTGCATATTTAGCTTTAGTTTGTCTAATGGAAGCTGTTGCTCCACATGGGACACTAGGCCAATTTGTTGACAATTTTTTTCAACAACTAGATTCAAGCAATTTATTAACCACCTTTGCCAAGTTTCTCACCATATAAAATTTCCAGTACATAGGAAAATAATGCTAACATTGCTTATATACAGACAAAAGACACTAGTGCAATTTGTGAGTGCCATACAAGAATGCAGTAATAACAAACTTTCTACACTCAAGAACAAGTGTTTCTGTAATCATATATACAATTTGGAAACTATAATGTAGAAATTACTGGGCACACTTTCGCAAGATTTTTTTTTTCCCCAATGAGTACTACAGGACAGACTATTGCAGGATAGAAGATGGCCATTTCATAACTCACATGCAAGTTGATGCTTTTGAGGTTCGCTGGTTTGTTCCAAGCATGATCACAATCACAGTTACATCATCGTGATATTTCCTCCTCCTACCAGCTGGAATATTCATTAATTCTTCCAAAGTGAAACCTGCAGCAGTCAAATTCATGCTTAGTAACTTGTAGACTGGATTATATTCAAGAAACATAGTTCTTCTGACAGAAAAATGAGCTACAAAAACTGATTAATGTATCTTTTAATTCCTATTTTAAATATCGTCTGTAGAAATAACTACTTTTGGTGACTATCCTAAAGTACCTATTTTTAAAGCAGCAGGGTTGTGTTTGAGCCAATTGCCATTATTGTGTTGTTAGTTCACTGCCTAGTATAATTAGAATTAACAACTGAGGTTTTCTGATTCCAATGGTTTTAGTTACTTTAATTTTAAGTGACTTAAAAAAATACAATTGTTCATTGATTCAGAGCATAATCTTGTCACTGTAAATTGCATTAAAAGTAGATATACATAATTTCTAAAGAAGGTAACTTGCTATTTCAATACACTTACAGGTTAGAAGAATTTGTAGTATGGAAAATTTACAAATATTTGTACAATGTTAATCAGGAACAATTCAATTAAGGATGCATTACACCTAAAAGAAACAAATCATGAGTAAAATCTAAGTTCAATATTGCAACATTTAACTCTGAATGATTTAATTAACAAGAAAGAAATATCTTATATACTGAGAAGAGGAAATTTCACAACAAATAAACCGTTCACAATTCAAATGAAATGAAGATTAAGTTTTTGCACAAAGATAAATTAAAGGTTTACCTGCACAGTCAGCTGCTCTCTCTACAAGCTGCTCCAATAAAAACTTCGCTGGATCACCAGAAGGGTTGCTCAAGATATAAGAATGGACAAGCTTTACTGCCTCGTCATTGCTGAAGAAGTCAAACAAACCATCACTCCCAACTATAACAAAGCAATCAGATTTTGAAATTCTATGTACATTTAGTGATGGTTCAGTAGATATATATGGAGGGCTAATAAGGTTCCGAACTCGAAGGATACCCATCAGTGCATCATTCAATTTTTTCTGCAAGGAAGAAAAAACAGACTAAGTAACTTTTCATGAAGGATAGAAGTATATTTCCTGTGAGCACAGATGAATTTATATAACACATTATATTACCTAGGCATACCTCTTGTCTTTTTGGTGTTTCCACTCAGATAAAACATTAGGCTAAATTTTTTTGTTAAACTGCTATATGAGCAAGGCGGAGAACAATCACATTTTTCATATTGAGACAATTTTATCAAACATGAAATTAGAGAGAAATTTTGAACATAGCAGATAAAGAAGACATTTTGGACATGGCAGAGAGAATTCTCCCTTTATATATTAACTATGTCTATAACTTGAGTAACAGTCTACAGTAGACTCCCAGAAACAAGTAGGTTAGGTCTCTTGTGGAAATGCTCTTTGTCAATAAGTTCCACAATCCTTTTTATAGTAATAGGAAGTGATTTTGGAGTTCAGGTTCTCTGGTTCATTAGGCAGTAATGCTGTTATTGAAGGAAAGGATCTAGGGATATTATAATGTGGGGAATGGGGTGAAAGGTCCCCCTGGCAATCCCCTAGATCGGTGGTGGCTGCTCAAGACTATCAAAGTATGAGGTGGTCCTTCCACTTTCTTTGCCAAGAAGGCAAGAAGCAGCCTTTGCATATCTTAGCCTTGTAACTTTCATATATAAAGAACTCCGTATGACTAAGTTGTGATGTGATGCAACATTGTTGCCAGATGGAGTTGCCAAGCACAAATAAAATAATTCCAATGTTTACCAAATATAAAATATAAAAAATAAAAAGAAAACAAAAACCTACCTTTTTTAAGTAACCAACTCCAAAAGCACGAGTGACCTTCAATTTTCCTTTAACTTTTCCAGCTACAACGGTCATTGGGTCATCAGGATGATCATGCAGAAGTTTAGTTTTTTCAACCTCATTGTCAACAGTGTGACTATCGGTGAGCTGGATAGCTTTCAGTCTCTCATTCCCGCTCATTTCATCACCTTTACCATATGTTGCCAATACAGCTCTGCTATCACCTAAATTGAGTGTATACAAATCATTCCCATGAAGAAGCACAACTAAAACACAAGATCCTACTGAAACCAAATCAGGACGGTCCTCCATTTCTTGCTCGACCATGTATAAAAAATCATTCTCAGCCTGACTAAGAGCACGTTGGAAGCTATCAAGTACTCCATGCTGAATTGAGTCAGATGACAATTCTTCTTTAGCAGATGAGCCATTCTTGTTGATATGGTCAAAACATGAATCCTTGTTATTATGAATTCTTGATGTAAGCTTTTCCTCATAAATAGTATTACTATCGTCTAGAATATATTGGCAACACCGATCCAAATACAAACTATCAGAGGCTCTTGAGAAATCCTGCTTTGATTCACAACCTAGTAATTTGAAGTATAACATGATGGTCTCATACAATGTCCCAGCCAGAAAATCAGCTGCATCTCTTCCATTAAAGCCATCATAGATTGCACAAAAGAGCCACCCATTTTCTTCAGAACAAACAGCTTGAACCCTGTCTTCACCAGCAGCCCCACCTGCCACTTGTACTTCCATAGCACTAAGAAAACCTTCACTTCTTGAAGGAGCGCTCATAGGTTTTAACAGATAAGAATCATGATCACTTGGAGGGGAAGGACTGCAACTTAAATTTGACATGCTACTCTGAAGAGAAGACGATAATATATCTAACCTAGAAAGGTTTGGTGAAGAGGGAACCTTTCGAAATGAATTAGGGGAGTCCAAACTAGGAAGTATTTCTGCTCCTATCAAACCTTTGCAAATATTTGTGTTTGCCAATGTAGCATTTGCACTCAAGGCAGCACCAGACAAGCAGGAGAAGCTGCTGTTCTTTCGGATTTCAGGTAGGATTTCATATCCACTGGAAACCTCAAAAGAGCTACCTCTGTTTCCATTGCATTGATAACCAAAACTTACTTTTAGTTCTCCTTCAGGTTTAATCGTAGTTTCTCCCCACATGATTTTTGGCTGAAACAGTAAAACACTGCATTGTTAATATTTTAGAAAACTAAGTAATAGAATGACCTACTTTACAAGTTATAGTTCTGTAGAACCATAACATGCATACTTGAGTGCCTATCATTTAAGAAGAACCAGTTGAAGGTAGCTAAGACTGCCAACTGTTATTAAATATTTAATAGTATCTACTGGGCATGGATTATCACGAACATCTTAGGAATCCATTAATGTTTAGTTGGTTGCTAATAAGTTGGTGGGAAAATAATGGAGTTTTACCACTACAAAGGATCCTTACATGATAGTGCTTCATTTGTCAGCTTGGGAAAATACCCAAGCAGAACTTCCCAACAATTACACTTAGTATACATTCTTTACTTTTTAGAAAGACCATAAGAAATGTAGAATGTACTGCTGTTCAGATAAACACTTCGAAATAGAATAAGACAAATTAATAAGCAAAGCACTTAAAAATCCAAATTTCTCTTTGACAGACCAATATATAAGATGCTGGTGTATTCATGTGTGTGTGTGTGTGTGTGTGTGTGAGAGAGAGAGAGAGAGAGATGCATTTGTTTTCTTCTATTTTATGTGGAAGTATAATTCAACGTCTCCAATTACTTTTTCTTTTTCCTTGCCAAAGAAAACAAAACTCTCCAACTTTAAATAGGATTCTTAGAAACTAGACTTGTTTTGGCCACAGTGATAAATGGTAAAATAAAAATAAATGATATTCAGGTAAGAAAAACAGCCAGAAATAAGGTTTAGAAGGCAAGGAAAATGGAAGTGCAGATAACACGCAAGGAAAAATTTCAGTTTAGATGGCTGAAATGAAAATTCATCATACAAACTGGCCTTAAAATTTAGTGTATCCATGGAAGAAAGCTTACATTAGGAAATTTGGCTTCTAGGTAATTATGTCATTGAAATTTGATACACACAAATGAAGATTCTAATGAATATTAATGAGCTTTAAAGAAAATTTTAAAAATGTGGAATGATTTGGACTTGTAAGTAAAGATTCTCAAATGTTTATAGGTACATTCTTTCTCATATCATTAAAAGATTTGCAAGTGATAGATTAGCTGAACCTTGAATATTGCAATCAAATAGTAGAGTCACAAAATCAAGATCAAAGGTCTGTACATTCAGGTTTGAGAAGAAACCTGATGAATTTATACAAGTAGAAGTAATTAACCAAGAGCCTGGATGCAGACATTGCACAAATTTCTAATATTTGTATTAGATTATGAATCTCCCATTTAAGTTTTAGTGCATGGTTGTGGAATTCCTCTGTTACAATATTGGAACAAAAAAGAAGGCTTGGGTAAAATCCAAGACCAGTTATAGACAGAACTTATGTTTTTAATCTGTATTAATCCCATATGTGAATGTAATTCATATTCAAACGTGTAATCATATTTCTGTTATATGTGTCTAGGGGCTACTTGCATACAATTCAAGCAAAATGAAACTGACAAGAAGCACCTCTTGGCTGGAAAAGAAAAAGTGAGACAGAGAAAATATACGTAACTTCTATTTATGTGCATTTATACTCAAGAATCTATTACAGGACCTCTCTCTTACCCCCCCTAAAACACACAAATACAAATCTCAAAGTTCAGTATGAGTACTAAGTACTAACTAACACACTAAATCTGTAGGCACCACAAGAGAAAGACAGAGATTCAAATGAGCTACTTCAAGAGATTCGGACACAAAATTGAAAATGAAAAATAAATAAGAACTTATTCATACCAAGAAGCAATTCCTATATGGGTTTGCTTTCAATATCAGCACCAATACATCAAAACATTGACTTGGCAACATTTTACTCATCTAGCTGACTATTTCCAAACAATATATAAACACCCATATGAACCACCAACATAACAAGAAAGAATCAACAATTCAATCCAAAAAGAAACTCAAACATACCAAGAAGCAATCCCCATATGGGTTTGCCTTCAAAATTTGAACCACTACATCAAAAATACTAATTCCAACAAAATATAAATACCCATATGAACCACCAACATACCATGAAAGAATCAACAATTCAATCCAAAAATAAACTTAGACATACAAAGAAGCAATCTCCACATGTAAATTGCCTTCAAAATCTGAACCACTACATCAAAACATTGACTTGGCGAAGTTTTACTCATCTAGCTGACATAAGACGTACCAAGAAGCAATCACCAACATACCATGAAAAAAATCAACATACCAAAAATAAACTTAGACATACAAAGAAGCAATCCCCACAAGGAACTTGCCTTCAAAATCTGAACCACTACATCAAAACATTGACTTGGCAACGTTTTATTCATCTAGCTGACTATATCCAAACAAAATATAAGCACCCATATGAACCACCAATATACTATGAAAGAACCAACAATTGAATCCAAAAAAAAAACACTTAAGACGTACCAAGAAGCAATCACCAACATACCATGAAAAAAATCAACAATTCAATCCAAATATAAACTTAGACATACCAAGAAGCAATCCCCACATTTAAATTGCCCTCAAAATCTGACCACTACATCAAAACATTGACTTGCCAACGTTTTACTCATCCAGCTGACTATATCAAAACAAAATATAAACACCCATAGGAACAACCAACATACCTAGAAAGAACCAACAATTGAATCCAAAAAAAAAAGACTTAAGACATACCAAGAAGCAATCACCAACATACCATGAAAAAATCAACACCAAGAAAAGAGAGAGACCAAACTCATGAAATATCATACAAAAACAGAACAAATAGACATGAAAATCAAAACCCAACTCACCTTTTTTGATCCTGAACGAAGGCACCAAGTGCCCACAGAGAGATAAGAGGCAAGCCCAGAATGCAAACTACACTTACACTTAACAGCTATGTGTGAGTGTGTGTGTATATATATATTGATATAAAAGAGGTCAAAAGCGACCAAGTGTGGTAAAGAGGGTGCGTGGGCTGTGACTATGCAAAGCTAAAAGCAACAAAAAAAGAAAAAGAAAAAAACAACCTGGAGCAGATCTAAAAGAGATAGAGATAGAGCTAGAAAGAGAAAGGAGAGGATTGTAATGGAGAATCTGTATCTGGGTGGTACGTAAAAAGTGGTGCTTTTTTTTTGAAGGATTGGATGGTAGGGAATGAATGATGGAATGAGTCTTTGCTAAATTTAGAGGAATTTTATTTTTCCCTGGCTGACGTTTTATAGCTTTTGTTTTTTCAAGATTCACCGTTACCGGTATTGCGGTTGTTCTTGTGTTCGTGTGTTTTTCGAGTTCCGTTTTGAATTTGAACTCTTAATACCATCTTATGTTTTATAGTACTTGTGTTCGACTTGAAACCCTGCGAAAGGCTCGGTTTTTGAGTGTTTACTATGCCAATATAAACATATCTAATTTTTTGAAAGCAAACATATCTAATTTTTGTTTTTATTTTTCCTCAACCAAAAAAAAAAAAATCAACTTTTACTATATTAGGAAAAATAAGGTAAATTTTATCGGTAAAACTCTCTGTGAAAGCCTCGGTTTTAAGTGTTTACTATGCCAATATAAGCATATAATTTTAACTATTACTTTTCCTCAACAGAAAAAAAAAAAAAAAAAAAAATTCAAAATTTTACTATATTAGGAAAAAGAAGGTCCTTCTCAAGAATAAGAAAAGGAAAAAGAAGGTAAATGTTATTGATAAAACTTAGATATAAGATGTTAGGTGTAGACTAAGTTATTTAATTAAATTCAAATACATAATTATATTAACTAATAAAACACAAAAATTATTGTTATGTCTTATCATAATTAAATTCAATTCACTCAGGTGTTTGAATTTAATTGAGAAGCTTAAAATATTGCATCTACACATAAGTTTTTATAATAATAATAATAATAATGATAATGATAATAATAAAATAAAAATGGAACACTAGAGCAAGATATATTTTTATTTGGGGGTTGTTATTGTTTGCTTATTTGTCTATCTGTCTTCTAAAAGAAGATTCTCCTTTTGTGGTTGGGTTTGGAGTCTATGGACTTTTAAGTGAAGACCTACTAGTACGACCAATGTTTCTTTTTTCTTTTTTCTTTTTTTGGGTAGAATATGGACCAATGTTTCATATATGTACTATGTTAGATTTTTTCTTTTTCTATTTTATTTACTTTATAAACTTTGGTTACTTTATAAGAGGAAAAAAAAAGTGGCACGAGGTTGTTGGAATATAAAATGAAATATTTTATCATCTTAAAGTAGAAGATTCCTAATTAATTAGGCAATAACATTGCCATATACATGTTTTTCCTTGAAACTTTTATAAGAAAGTTTGATAGGTAAGGGGCATTAGGTTATTTCAATGATGATTTTTACCAAGAATATGATTCTCCATTATTTGACAACTAGATACAATAATGAGAAGCTCAGATTTTTTAATGAATGAGGAGCATGATTTTGTATATTGGAGAATATAGTACCAGTGTTGTGTTGTGTTACCAATCATTTTTTTTAATGCATTGTAAGAACCAACTTAGATTCATTCAATTTTAATCATACATTTTATAGTATAGTTGTCCCAATAATTGAGTTTCTTAATAAGCTAAATGTTTTCAAACGAAATGTCGATGGTTGAGATCTAATGCAAGTTTTTGGATTTTAGCAATTTTGACCTCATTTGTTTACTAATTAGCTCCCCCAAAAAAAAGTTAGAGCTAAGCAAAAGCATCAAATTTGCAAAGTGCTAACATAGTCTATTATGGTGATTGAAATGTGAACCAGTCACAACAATGACAACTTGATTTTAAGTTTGTTTTACTAGATTTGTTTCCTTATACAATCTGAATTTGAGTGGTGTTTTTCAATCCCCCTAATTAAATAACCCATCACTCTTTGAATAACTTGTATACAAATCTTATTTTATTTTTATTTCAGCCCAAATATCTTCAAAACATAGTTTGGAGTAAATTGGTTTTGAGCGAAATAGAAAGCCCTTGCCTAATATATTAAAAACTAATGAGTTGGGTTTTCAATAATATTATATAGCAATTACATTCAGTTTTGTAAATTGAGTTACAAACTTGCATTGTCCTCTTTTATTAAGATTTCTTCATGTTGAACTGTGCAACAATCAGATACTGTGGGGACAAAGGACCAAAACGCCAAAAAAGAATGGAGCCGCAAATCATATCTTCCATGCAATATATATGTGGACCACATTACCATGCCTCCTTGTACATTTGGATGCAACTTGTCTCCTAACCTTGACCTTCATGTTCGGACCAACCCTAAAATTCATGGCTGTCATCATTTGTTTTGTTCGATGACAAAGACTTTTTTTTTTTTTTTTTCTTTTTCATTTTTTGGGTTTGAGAGTTGAGACAGACTAATTAGTAATTCCAATTCCAAAACAAGCTCATCACTGATCACCACGTTTTCCAATTATCAGACACAGGCAACAATTCTATTTGTCTGGGCTTGCAGCTTCAAGTGGGTTTGTACTTTGTATGTGGATGTTTAGCCATTTTTATGTTAGTTTTTGGTGCTAAATTGTCATATTGTTAAAATAAAAAGAGGGAGGGACTAGCCCAGCTCTATCATCCCCTACATAAGGAGGAGGATTACAGATGGGGTTGGGCTCAACCCAATTACAACTATATAAGTCCATTTAGCAAGATTAACATACCCTATGCATGTTTGGAAGGATTTTAAAGAGGATGGAAAATTTAGGAGAGAAAGAAGTTTTAGTGTGTGTTTGGTTGGAAGGGGGAGGTAAGAAAGAAGTGGTAGGGCCCAAGTGTTTTCTTTCCGGGCCCACCAAAATGGGAAGGAAACTGAGGAGAAAAGTCTGATTTGCTTGATTGACAAAAATGCTCATATGCACTTGCACATGGGTTTTAAGAGAGAATTAAAATATTTTCTATTATCCTACTTTTTCACATCTCCAACCAAACAGATTAAGAGTCACAAAATTACAATCTCTAAACACAAGTCTACTATTAGAACAATAAGATGAAACAAATTGTGTTGACTCATGGAATTGATAGACCATGAGAAGGGGTAATCCAAATTCTTCAAGGAATTCACCACAGTGAGTGAGTCGTCTCTAACAATGATCTTTTCAACTCTAGCAGGCGGGCGCGCACACACAACAAATCACTGCTAATATAACTTTCATCTTACTGAACAACTGCATCAAAGTTGTACTTAACCCAATCTGAAGGAGGGGTAAAACAACTTCCATGCTCTTTATCAGCCCTGAGAGATTCTTTCCAAGCCTTTTATGCTCAAGTCTGGGAAAAATACACCCAAGCAACCAACCAACCAATTCACCTGTCTACGAGTCTCTTACGAGTAAAGTAATGAAGTTTGCTTGAGCCTAAGGATGAAAAATAAGGAGGCAAAAACTAGCAAACCACAGAGGGCAGTGTTCCAACATTTTCTTCTAAGGCAAACATTCATCATACTGTGCAATTGATATTATCTAGTGCTAAGAAGATAGAATCCATATCTCCTTCGAACATCAACCAGAAATTTGTCCCTATCTATTATGATGTTGTAATTGGTGGATCAGAAAGAAAACGCTTTTCCTAATCTAATATGTACGGGCAGAGTTGTGTGGATGATTCACATTTTACAGGTGCCAATATATTTACAGCCAATAGCTGGCATTGGAAAATTACAGCAGCCTTGGTTGGCTAAGATCAAGGACCAAGCCTATCCCCACAAAGGATTAAAGAACTGCCAGAAGACAAAGATGCTAAAGAAGATTAGTTTAAAAACCATACTTGTTTGTCAATTTGCAAATTTTAAAATGCAAATTGAATCTGAAACCTGAATCAAATACAACTGCATCATGAACTCAATCTGTGCTCAAAAGAAAAGGGCCATAAAAAATAGATATGAAAGGAAGGACAATCTTAACAACCATATCACCAAAATGATGGCTACCTTACTTATCTGAGATAATATATATATATATATATATATAATTATTATGAGGGAGAGAGAGAGAGAGAATGAACTAGAAGTGGAAGTTTCTGTATCAATTTCTTAGTACATAGGCATTACAAGCATTTGTTCAGATTTGCAAACATTGAGTTCCCTTTAGTCTCCAATAAAGTATATAAATGGGGCTGACCATATATTTCATCTAATATTGATGTCACATAATCACATGTAATTAGCTAACTAATGTAGGCATCAAGAATGAAGTTCTGTATAGTATTTCTTTACCATAAGTTGCAGATCTTTGTCTGGTCACCATAAATTAGCACCCAACATTGTAAAATACTTTTGTCATTCCCTTCTTTGACCGAATTTGAGAAACCTGGACAATAAATGTATAAAGTCAATGAAAGCATATTAATAGAACATGGTGTGACCAGACAAATAAGGCCTCAATAAACATGGTTTATTCATCCATGTTTGGGCAAATGACTTGAATACATGTCAATCATTTTATAAGCTCTGCAATACTACAAAGAGAATGCTTGATTAAAGTTAAAAAAAAATCCTTATAAATACGGTCACCCACTTGCTCAGTCAAGTTATTGGATCAGGTAATTGCAGGAACTGGAAGTTTGCCAAGTACATCATGGATGCAATGGACATCCCAATTTTGGCACTTGAAGGTGATTATCCATTAGCAAGGTTTAGGTATTAATATTGAGCAAAATTTGCTCTCTGACCCATATCTCAGACATCGCATTACATGCAAGGCATGAGCAAATAGTAGACAATTTTTTCTTAGTGACAGAATAAGAAAGCAATTATTTTATATTTGGCTAATGAATTCCATTACAGTCGCTAAGATGATAAGAGTCAAGTTACAAACATCCAAAATCTTAATTTTTTACAATTTGAACATTTGATATCCACATGGGGTGCCTAACCAAATGTATTAGTAGACTAGTAGTAGTGTAGAATTGGAGACCATTGTGTCAGCACCTAAGATGCACGGATACCGGTACTATACGTTGGGGATATATGTATTAATTACTTATTAAATATATTTTATTTATATTTTTTATATATAGTTAAGCATTTATGTTACATATATTGTTAAGTATATATCAATTTAAGAGCAATAATGGATAATAAAGTGAATCAATGACCATTAAATGATGTTTATAATACAAACCAAGATCCAGAAAAAGAGTATATAAAAAAATATTAATAGGTAAGTGTTCTGTTCAACATTGAAACCAATATATAAAAGATATAAATAAAAATTCTTACAAGCTTGGGCTATCTCACATTATAGGGGGTTGGGTTACAACAGTATCCAAGCTGTATCAGAAGCACGTCCTGGACATATTGGCACTTTAAAAAAAAAAAAAAAAAAAATCTGGGTCTGTATCTTAGAGGTATCTGGTATGATATTGGTAAAATATGTATCAGATACGGGTACATAAGCAAAAGTGGAGTATCCGTGCATCCTAGGTCAGCACCTTGTGTCTTATGGGATAATGATGCTTAAGTACTTACATAGGCAAAACTAAATCTCAGATCACAACAAATCCATGCATTTATTTGATTAGTAAAATGATCTGAATGCTACAACACCAGGAAAGTTCATGACCTCAAAGGTGGAATTATGAAACATAACAAAATTAAAAATGCAAAACTGAAGCCATCAGCTAGGCAGATGAACCCCCTGTGCTTCTAATATGTTATTGCTGATCATGAACAGTGTCTACATAAGGGTAAATTCACTATATCACATTCTCTTTCATAGCATGACATATTTGGAATAGGTTATGATCACAGCTACAGAAACATCTAATAAGACATCATCAGAAAAAGTGAACATGAAAGGAAGCGATGAGTCCCACGACAAATTGATTAAGTACCTTTAAAATCCCGATTTCAGAAATATCAGAAACATGAGTCCCACCACAGGGGCCAGCAGGACTGTTTCCTAACTTCACAATACGAGGTGTGCTACCCTGCAAGAGATGCAAATATAAGCTAGTCTTACTATCTAAGAAATTGTAACAGTAAAATGAAATAACCTCTATGACCTCATGAAGAAAACCAGCCTAATGTAAGGCCTGAGATGAGATGACATGGTTTTCTTCAAGAAAATGTGTATGGCCTAGCCACTTTTAATGCTAACATGCAGACACACATCATGGATGCTCTCTGTACTAGAGATCTTACAACCTACTGTAATTAAATTGAAGTCAGACATGATATTTGTCTGTACAAAACTATAGAGCTAATTGACCCCCATGTGGATAGAACCACAGAAAATTATGTGCAGAGAAATAAATTAAGTAAATGTACTAATCCACCACATTCTTTATCGGGTACTGATGGTAATTGCAGTGATCTCTTTTTCTCTCTTACAACATCCTCACATTGGCCTCAAAAGAAAATTTTGACAAACCATATTCGTAGCCCCCCAAAAGCCATATTTCTTCCAAAACCAAAGGCATTGACATAGGACATAGGGCAACTTATACTCTGCAAAGAAAAGCAGAATTGGAAAACTAATTGTTTGCATATTGATTTTTCACAGCCTGACCTTGGGAATATAATCTGGAAGGGATCCTCCACATTGCTCAGAAGCTTCTTCATATGGTAGTATAGCGACACAAACCTAAATCAATGTGATAAAAGAATTTCAGAAATTAAATGCTACATAAGGCAAGTAAATTTACAAATAAAAAAACTTACTTTCCCTCCTTCAGATATTAACGCATTAGCTTCCAGCTCTATATCCTTTTGTTTGCCTTGCATTTCATTTTGTGGAACTGTACCTTTATACTCAACAAAAGGCCTGGCAATAAGTGCAAAATTAAATGCTAATTCCAAGAAAAATTTATTCTGAAACAAAGATAACGTCTTTACAACACAACTATGTTAATATAGAAAATAAATGGTAGGTACACATAGCTAGTCAAGCTTAAGTTTGCTTGGTTATTCCCTCCAACAGTGTTTCACTAACTGAACAACAAAGTATTTGGACATATGTCCAAGTACTTTTGACAACGTATTCTCAAAACTATTAGTCAGTGGAAGCATCAGATAAAAAATTAAAAAAAAAAAAAAAAAAAAAAAAACCCATATCTAATGTCCTTTGAAGCTTTTAACATGATTAGCTCTAGTCATGGGAAACTTGTTTTTTTGATCTAAGTCTGTTTTCATTGGAAATATAGAATATATACAAAAAATACAGGGCAAACCCATACCCATCAGGGAAATGGTATCCTTTGGTTGGCTCCAAATGACCCAATCCCACTTTTTGCAAGCATGCGTCAATCAAATGCCCAGCTGAGTGTAACCTGCACAAGATAAAGATGAAAAACTTAAAGATCAGAATGGGTATGATTTTTTTTTTTTTCTCTCTCTGAAAATCTAATAGTGACATATAAATGACCAAACATTCAAGTTTGTTTCAATAAATACCAAATTTCGGAAAATACAAAGATCAAAACATTACAGTTATGTATAGACAGACTTTTCAGTAAGATCCAATCATAACTTTAGGTCAAAATTCAAGCCAATTTTCAATCCTAAATTACTTAATGCATCTAGCAAATAGTATCATCAATAATCTCATAGGGATATAACAAACTATCAAAAATATCTTCTCAGATATATCAACAAGATTGTCTCGATTTCTACCATTTTAAAATTAGTAAAACAAAAGGCTTCATTATGTTCAAAAAAAAAAAAAGTGACAATTATCTGACATATTATATAATCCTTAGGTAGAATCAACAATAATACAATTAATTCAAATTTAAATTCCACTTAATCCCCTTTTTTTGAATGTTTTATAACCTGGAATTTAGCGTACGCCTTGACTCATCCACATATAACGAAGCTTCCTCCCCTTTTTCAAGCTTTGTCTCCAATTCCCCGTCAGGATTCTCAACGAACCCATAATGAAAAACCTATTAAATTTCAATTACAGAACAAATCAAAATTAATTCATTTAAAAAAGGCTCAAACATTTCATCGTCCCTAAGATAGCCCAAGATTCGATTTTAATGGTCTTAAGTTCATTCTTGAAAAAAACTCAATGAAAAGTATCAAATTTGTTCTTATGTTCCGTTCTATTAAGGAAATTAAACAAACTGCTAATGTGGCACGTTAACGTGTTAAAAAAGTGACCTCAAATAAATTTAATAGTGGAAAAATATTGATAGGGTTATAATTGATGAGACATGACTCTGATACCATACAAGAATTGTTGTTGGGATTATGAGTGAGGAAAATAGAAAACATGAGAAAAAACTCTTAAAAGATCCCTTAAAAACTCTTAAAAGATCTTAATTCAACTAAGCATTAAGTTCTGCCTGATGGCCTACATCAACTGCATAAAATTCTTCAGCGATTACATCTATACTATATTAAACTATGTGTTACAACAATAGTAGCTAACCCTAGGCTTGCACTACACTTATGAGTTAGGAACTTAGGACTAGGATTACTTTATACTTTTCAATTTTCAAAAAACAAAAAAAAAAAAAAATATTGTTTTTTATTAATGGTAAATGTTAACAAGACAGTCGTTAAGAGAACATTTTTCTTTTCTTAATATGAGGATGAAAATCGAGATTTAGACTCAATTTCAATAACAAAAATAATTTAAACAAAGAGCTTATTTTGCAGTCATAGAACGATTATTAAATTATTGAGACGAAAAAAAAAAAAGAGGGATTGAAATTTGTTGTTGTTGTTGTTGTTAGGTTTGAACTTACAATTCCGTCTTTGGAGCGAACATCTTGAACAACGAATTTACAATCGGAATCGGCAAATTGGATGAAGCCAGTGTCGGCAGGTTGACCACCACCTTGTGGGTAAAAGATCGTTGACTCCAATATCAATGCGTCTCGACCGTCTTCTTCGCCCTTCAAATTTTATTTTATTTTATTTTTTAAATTGTGAAAGCTTTTACATAAGGCCGTGTTTGGGAAGCTAAGAAGAAGAAAAAAGCTAAGAAGACTGACCTTGATGTAGGAGATGAGTATGGTGTTGGAATGAAGTTTGGACATGTCCTCAAAGTAATCCAGCTTCGTCACATTCACATCCATGGCTGAGACCTTTGAGAGACTTCAAAACTGCTTTCTTCTTTGGATAAAGGAATTTTTGTGTGTTTACTGTTTGAGAAGCCGTTTCCTAATTTGTTGAATTGGAGGGGGAAGCCTGCACCTATATACTGGCTATTATTTGTAATGGTCAAATTCGCGGGCTGTTCCAAAAAGAGCGAAAGCAATTAAGCAATACTAGGCGCACTATGAATGAAGAAATGCTAGGCTTATTAAGTTATAACTTCGGTTGCCCCAATAAGGGTGGGGATCGGTGGTGGGAGCATTCGTGTATTGTACCTTGTTGTTAGCTCTTTTGAAGTGCGCTAAGGTGAAGTCTGTGGCATCTTAATCGCAGTAGTTATAGTCCAATCTAATATTTTCTAGTAAGAGGTGCCTTTATAGTCACGCTCAAAGAGTGAGTCACACATGATCACCCCTGCCCCTTTTTTAAGTAATAATTTCAGTTATAGACTCGGGAGAATTGGAAGTTTTTGCAATGCTTTCATAGCCAATCATTTTTAGTATTTTGGTTTTTGAGATTTTATTGTACCCAAATTATAACTATTAACAATAGTAGCATTAGATTTGTTGTGAAAAATTAAAAATATTACAGTATATCATTACTCACGCGAATTAGTAAGTTTAAAGACAATATTTCACACCTACCTAGGCGACAAATTGTTTTTAGTAATTTGTGAAACATAATGTCAGTAGAATAAGTAAAAATTTATGGATTTAACTAATTTTTGTGTGAATATAGCATTGTTCCAATAGGAATAGTGGATGAAAATTAATACCTCGTAATTCTTTGAATAAAAGTAACAAATTAAATTTGAGATTTCAAGAAGTGATGAATAAAGTCTAAAGTTTCAAAAAGGAATTTTTGTGTTTTACTATTTGAGAAGCCGTTTCCTAATTGTTTTTGTTGAATTGGAGGGGCAAGCCTACACTTATATACTAGCTGTTATTTGTAATGGTCAAATTCGCGGGCTGTTCAAAAAGAGTGAAAGCGATAGGCGCACTATGAACGGAGAGAAATGGTAACTAGCACAACATTTTCATATCAATTTCCCATTAAATTCTAGGTTTAAGTTATAATTTCAATGATAGACCTGGGAAAAATGCTATGCCCGGTGAAGTTTTCGTAATACTTACGCAACAAATCATTTATTTTGGTTTTTGAGATTTTTCAAGACCTAGATTAGAACCTTTAACAATAACTACATTGAATATGTTGTGAAAAATTGAAAATGTTACGATATAACATTACTCATGAGAATGAGATAGTCTAAAGTGAAAATATTTCACACCTACTTACATGGCAAATTGTTTTTAGTAATTTGTGAAATATAATGTTACTATAATAAGTAAAAATTTATCAATTCAACTAAATTTTTAGTAAATGTACCAATATGAATAGCGGATGAAATTTAATACCTAATAATTCTTTAGAAAAAAGTAACAAATTAAATTTGAGATTTCAAGAAGTGATAAAAAAAGTCTAAAGTTTCAAAAATGAATTTTTGTGTTTTACTCTTTGAGAAGCCGTTTCCTAATTGATTTTGTTGAATTGGAGGGGGAAGCCTACATTTGTATACTAGCTATTATTTGTAATGGTCAAATTCGCGGGTTGTTGGAAAAAGAGTGAAAGCGATAATTTTGCACATTGCCCCAACAACAACCACCCCCCCCCCCCCCCCCCCCACAAAAAAAGAAAAAGAAAAGAAAATAGACGCACCATGAACAGAGAAATGGTAAGTAATACAAACATTTTCACTTCAATTTCCCATTAAATCCTAGGTCTAAGTTATAATTTCAATGAGGCTTCAAAAAAAAAGTTATAATTTCAATGAAAGACCTGGGAGAAATGCTATGTGCAGTGAAGTTTTCGCAACACTTTCACAACAAATTATTTATTTTGGTTTTTGAGATTTCTCTAAACCCAGTTTAGAACCTTTTACAATAACTGTTAAAGACATATTTTATGTAGTTGGCTAATCCTTTGACAAAACGCACTTTACTTGTCTTTGGGTAGATTTAGGATGTATTTAATACTTCAAGTCTAGTATTAAAGCCATGAAGATTGGACCAAGAAACAAGTGAAGAAAATGTGTTTACTAAAGTTGGACAGATAGCTGGACAGATAGCTGGGCACCTGTGGGCACCAGCGGACACCTGTGGACACCTGCAGACAGCTGCTTGACAGCTGCTCGATACCTCTATCTATCGAGGTTTAATAAAGCTTGACAGTTGCTCGATCGATCGAGGTATCTATCGAGGTTACGGGAATTCAGATTTTCAAATCTGATTTTTGGCCCATATTTATATATTTGTGTAGGGTTTCTTTTCTCACAACCCTAAACATATATTAGGCTTATTTTAGAGGTCGTCACATAAGAGAATACAAGGAGAGCATATGCAAAAAGTGACCGAAACCTTATTCTCTCTGAAAGAAGTTATTGCGTCTTTACACCTTAGGGTTTTGTAACCAAGTGCTTTTTGATCTTCATTGTTGATGAAGTGAAGAACTTTGCAGCCAACATCTTTTTCTCTAGTTGGTGACTGAAGTCATGTACTGGGATCCGCGTAATTGGTTAGTCACGTACTGGGATTCGTGCAAAGGAGTGAGTCACATATTGGGAGCCGTGCATCAAAAGGAGAAACTGTCACTATAGAATAAGTTCAATTAAGTATTGGGGTAAATGTTCAACTGTAGGTTGGTAAGGAACTGGGATTCCTTTACTTGTAATCGCTTGTTGTGATAACAGCGGAGTTTTGAGAGTGGTGACCTTAAATCACCCGGTGGAATTTTTGTCGTGTAGGTTTTCCCCATTTGTAAACAAATTACCGTGTCATTTATTTTCCACTGCGTACTTTAGTTTATTGGTGATTTGTTTGTGCTACCACAATATTTGCATGTTAAGTTGATTAATTGAAAACTTGGTTAATTCAACTTAATTAATCACAAGGGTTCAACGCATTTGTGGCCTATCAATAACCATATTGGATTCGGTGTGAAAAATTGAAAATGTTATGATATAGCATTACTCATGTGAATGATCCTAAAGACAAAATATTTCTCACCTACTTATGTGGCAAATTGTTTTTAGTAATTTATGAAATATAATATCATAAGAATAAGTAAAATTTTATCAACTCAACTACATTTTTGTGAATGCACTGTTCTAATATGCATAGTGGATGAAAATTAATACCTAATAATTTTTTTTTAAATAACAAATTAAATTTGAGATTTGAAGTAGTGATAAATAAAGTCTAAAGTTTCAAAAAGTGTAAAGTTTAATTTAAAATCACTTCCATAAAAAACCAAAAAAAAAAAAAAAAAAAAATCTGTGTGAATGTAATAGGTTCACTAAATAAAAACGTGGTCAGTCACGTCACGTGAATTGGGCCTAGATAGTCAAAACCCACAAATCAGTAAGATATAGGAAATTGCATCCGAAATTGCCCCTGAAGTTTCCAACATTGCATTCGAATTGGATTTCAGTCAGATGTAGTCATGTAGTCATATAGGAGACCCAATTTTAGCTAGGAATTCTAGAGCATTCCCAACAAGGTGTCTATTAGAGCATCCACAGCCGGATGTGGAAATGTCAAATGCAAGACCAATTTGAGATTGAAGGCACAAAAACTCTCCACAGCTGGGCTTGTAAAACGTGGGAATTGTAAAAAAATTTGAGATTCTGCTACAGTGCAATCCTACCTTTAGAGCATTCTCATCAAGGCAAGCAAATGCTATTTATGCTAAAATTTGAAATACAATATGCTATAATTACAAAAAATCACCCTCCATCAATCCTTCCAAATTCTATATTTTTTACAATACAGCTACAGTGGACTGCTAGACATAGCAGTCCACTGTAGCAAGATTGTAAAAAAAAAAAAATATTTGTTTAATAAAAGCGGGCTCCACTTGTTTAAAAAATATACTTGTTTAATAAAAAGAAAGAATAAAGAAATCATAAAGAAAGAATAAAAAAGAATATTTAAATGAAATGGTAAAATAATAGAAGTTTTGATATTTGGTGAATTGTAAAGTGGTATGTTAAAATTGATAAAGTAGGATTTTAAAATGGTAAATGCTAAATATTTTAGCATTCTTGATGAGAATGCTCTTAGAATTGCACTGTAGCAGGATTGTAAAAAAAAAAAAAAAAATTTATTCTACTTTACTTAATTTTCTCTCTCCTCTCCCTCATTATTTCCGTTATCTTCTCTCTCTTCGGCTTCTCTCTTTCTCATCTGATCTCTCCCTTCTTCGGCTTCTCTCTTTCTCATCTGATCTCTCCCTTCTTCGGACCCAACACCATCCTCACGGCGAGGTCGGCGTGGGTCACGGCGAGGTCGGCGCGGGTCACGGAGATCGGCGTGGGTCACGGCGAGGTCACGGGGTGTCGTGCTTGGTCGGTGAGGTCTGGGTTCTGCGTTTTGGTAGGCGTGGGTCACGGTGGGATTTTGTTCCGGTGGGATTTTTTTTTCTGGTGGGTTTTTGTTTCTGATATGGGTTTTTGTTCCGGTGGGTTTTTCTTTCTGATATGGGTTTTTGTTCCGGTGGCGTGGTGGGCATGGAGGAGGCGCGGTGGTGGTGACTGGGCAGTGGAGGCGCGGTGGGCAGTGGACGCGCGATGAGGTCTGGTTTTTTTTTTTTTTTTTTTTTTTTTTTTTTTTTTTCTTATATGGGTTTTTGTTCCGGTGGGATTTTTGGTGGGCAGTGGTGGCGTGGTGGGCATGGTGGAGGCGCGGTGGTGGTGACTGGGCAGTGGAGGCGCGGTGGGCAGTGGAGGCGCGGTGAGGTCTGGTTTTTTTTTTTTTTTTTTTTTTTTTTTTTTTTTTTTTCTGATATGGGTTTTTGTTCCGGTGGGTTTTTTGGTGGGCAGTGGGCAGTGGTGGCGTTTGGCGTGGTGGGCATGGTGGAGGCGCGGTGGTGGTGACGGGGCAGTGGAGGCGCGGTGATGGAGGATGACGGAATGTGGAGGGGAAAATTGGAAAAAAATAAAAAATAAAAAATATATTTTATTACGAAAATATATTATTTTAATGAGTAGAATAGGAAAATAGAAGTTGGGTTGTGGGAGGTATTGTAAAATGGTATGGTATTAATAATAAAGTGACTTTTTGAGATAGTAAAATAGGATAGAATTGAGATTGCAGCTGTGGATGCTCTAACCCACTCAAAAGCTATTTTTAGCATCTCAAACCACAAAAATCATGCTTCATCAATGATATCATATCTAAAAAAATTTGACATCATACTGCAATGAACTCTCATTTATGAGAGTTCACTGTAGCAACTTATTATTTTTTAATGATTTTGTGATGGTTAGTTTTTGGGGTGATTGTTTGTTATGATTTTAAGGGATTAAATTCGGTCTGAAGCTAGCGTAAACAACTGTTTTTACGCTAGCCACTGAAAACATGCCATGTGGTTCTCCTTCAAATTGTATAACATTCATCTACTTTACTTTTTTTCTTTGGATTTTTTTTCTCTCTCTGCCTTTGTAACTCTCTCTTCTAGCTTCATTTTTATTTATTTTTTTTCATACCATCAAATCCATTGCTTTCCTTCTCTTGTGGTACTTATCTTCCCTGCTGATCCATGCGTTAACACAGTGAGCATTAAATCTAAAAGTTTCAGAGATAGAAACAATGCTTCAAGTTGAAGGAAAAGAAGAGTAACACCGAAATGCAAGCTTCGGCCTAATCCAACAATATTCAACTTGGGTCTTTTGCAAGTTTTTCACAATATTCCTTAAACTAATCTAACAATGACGGAGACTCATATCTCAAATTTGCGACTTTTTACATAAACACGTCACATTTCACATTGTAATCAAAAGAATATTTACATTTAAAAGAGAAATCACAAATTCTACAAAGACAATCTTTTCCAAACTAAAATTTTTCACAATAAAAAAAAGAAAAGAAAAAGGAAAAGGGTGTAACACAGTACAAGGGCTGTGACGATGCACTAAACCACCGACCTCCTTTTGAACCCCATTGGCTTCGGTGCTCTTAGCTCTGCCACGGCCAGGTCCATGACACATCTTTGGTTTTGGTGGGGTTGAGATGGCGGGAAAGATGTGATTATTTGCTTTCATTGAGCACAGAATGGAGGTGGATGAATCAATGAAAGGGAAAGTTTGAGGCTTTTTAAGTGATTGATGATCTTTGATGATGATTATGAACACAAATTCTGCTTTGGGTTGGCTGACTTTTTGTGTGAGAGAGAATCAATCATAGATACTCAGAGAGTAAAAGTTTTGTCTATGAAAATTCAAAGAGTGAAGTAGAGAGAGTTACTGAGGGAACGGGGAGAGAAATAAAATCCAAAGAAAAAAGAGTAAAGTTGAGGAATGTATATCTTGAAGGAAAATCATGTGGCATGTTTTTATTGGCTAGCGTAAAAATGGTGTTTTACACCAGTTCTAGACTGAATTTAATCTCCTATTTTAATGAGTTGTTTATGTTATTATATGGTAAGAAAATAAGAGTTTTAATGTAAGATGAATCATGAAGTGAATTGTTAACATTAATAAAGTAGATTTTTTAGCTGTTAAATGCTATATTTTTTTAAATCCTTAACGTGAATGCTATATCATTTTAACGGTCCTGATAATTATTATTATTATTTTTTTATAAACACATGGGCCTGATCTTGATCAATAAAGTTTGATGAAAATTTCTAAGTAGGAACCGAAGCAGAATTAGATAAAATTGTATAAGCAACAACAATTGATAAACGTCTGATGGAATCTATACATTTAGCTTGCTAATCTGATGGTATCTATTTATTTTTGAGTGCTAGTTTAGAGATACGTTTTATTCATACAAATAAATTAGTTTGAATTAGGATTAGTTGGGTTATGAATTAGTTTTATTGATAGATGAAATTAGTAATCATAATTTATTAACTGTAGACTAGACTTTCTTGAAATAGATAATTTATAAATATAGAGGTTTTAATTCCCTCGCAGCAACCAATGTAAAATAAATTCAATTTAGAGGTCTACAATTTCATTTAAATAAATGTTATATTCATAACATTTTCATAACAAAACACTTTGCTATTATTTATGCCAGTAACTTTGTAAACCCAAATATAGGCTGGCATAAACTTTGTAACCCAAATAGACCTTAGGATCAAATCCCTCATTCCCGTTACAATCAAATTATCACAAAATAGAAAATCATCTACCCAACCCCACAATGACTTGAAGATCCACAGGACTTCCTGTGCAAATTATCACAAAAGAGAAAATCATCCACCCAACCCCACAATTAGTCAATTACTTGAAGATCCACAGGACATCCAGTGCTTTAAATAGAATATGTAAGGCAAAACATATGCAACCAAATAAAAATGAAAGAACCCTACTAGCCTGATATGAAGGATGAATAAAAAATGTACCGGTAACAGGAAATTAGCCATTACAATCTAAAATTTTGAAAAGAATCTCAAAAACCAAAATAAATGCACGTCACAATTTAAACACCATCTCAATTCTCAAATCAACTACCTTATTATTATTATTATTGGATGACGAGAAACCACACCAAGGTAGGCCAATTTGGACAAACTCTTGAGGAGTAAACCATGGATACATGGCCCCATCTACCAAAATCGTGTATCTAGTAATTCTGGGATGACTCCTAATGGGGATCAATCCCAGGATGTCTAAGTTTACAACTCAGACCAAGCCTCCAACCATTAGACTGCACCCTGACGAGTTCAAAGAAACTGCCTTATTGGCCACATGTAGCAATAGTTCAATAAGCTATTGAGTTCAATAAGCAAATTGAGATATGTGTAGAAAGGACCTTAACATTAGCATAAACATTTTAATTGCTGAACAACCACATTAAAACAGCAACACAAGGAACAGCTAAAGCTAGTGGCAATATTTTGAATAAATGATTAAAAGTACCCAAAATCCACAGACCACATTGTCTTTTCTCTAAGCAGAATTTCACAAACAAAAGCAAAACTTGAGTCCCTTCCTCTTTGATCTACTATCTCTTGTTCTACTGTTGTCGGACTTCGGCTTTCTTCTTCTGCCAGAGACGGTCCAACCCACTGTCTGCATCTCCCTGTAAAGAAAATAAAAAGAACAAGTAGAAACAACCAAAACTATGAATTAAAAACATATTCAACATATGTGGAACACAAAAAGCATTTCATGAAAGACTGAAGTATTACTATCCATACACTTAACAATAAAATAAGTTATAATGCCTGAATTACAGTCCTACATAAAGCCACAAGGTTGGATCAATTGAACATCTTTTTTTTTTCCAACTTGCTTCAACTGAGCATCTACTGTGGATTTTAATGGGAGTCCTACCTTCATATTTAATTGATGAGGATGTAAATTTTAAGAAGACCAAGTTACCCCATGTTGTAAAATCTGAAAGAGCTCAATTTAGGATTCTAACGGTTCAACTACAGGATAGATTTAAGAAAAGAAAACCTATAATCTTTCTTTTAAGAATAACCAAGAATATTAATAAAAAAATTGCAGTCCTTGCTTCAACATTCAGAGTTATCAAACCCTATGATAGAGTCAAAGGAGGTTTCAATTTCAAAAATCTCCAAACCATAGATCAACCAGAACTAACAGGAGGCCCCATTTGAGCTAAAGTTCATTGGATTGCACAATTCAAACACATGAGGTAGTGTTATCAGAACAACACGGGTAAACTATATAAAACAGAAAGCAGGATCATTTATTCACATTAAGAATCTCACAGAATCAAATTACAACCAATACCACTACAAGAGCCATTCAACAAAACAGAAACAAGCAAATCGGTTCCAACAGTCCTCTACTACACATAAAAATAAACTAAAATCAAAGCAGTTACGCAAACTATTATCACAAAATGCTTTACAAGTACAAAAACTTTTTTAAACCATAACAAACCTGAGCACGGACAAAACCGCAGAGAGCAAAGGTGGAGAAATGGCCGTTGTACACGCCATTCTCATCCAAATGGCCTACATTGATCTGAACGGAAGCGTGGTCCTTGGCAGTAATCAGCCTGTTGGTGGCCGAGCTGCATTCATAATACTATTAATTAGCCAAAACCCAATAACAAAACATAGTCCAAAAACCAATATCTAAACAAAATAGAATCATAACATATGATTAACTCAATGAAATTGAATACCATTTCCTAGGAATGTAAAGCTCAGTAATAACTCCCTCTTCGTTCTGCATGTTGGCTAGTACGTGTCAAGTGCTTCTTCAAACAACTTAGTATATCTGAAGCAACAAAACCAAATTAAATCCAAGGAAATAAAAACCCAATAACCAGTAAGAATCAGACCCAGAAATGAAAAAAAAATCCAAATTTCTAAATTTCAATTGATTTTCTAATTTAAGCAAATACCCACAAAAAAAAATAATGAAAGAAACTTCAGGTTATTAATCCTCATGCACAATTTACACACCATTTGAAGTGGTTTTTAATTTAAGCCAAAAATAACCAATAAGTAAGAAATCGACCCAGAAATAAAATAAGATCCAGAACTCTGAATTTCAATTTGACTTCTAATTTAAGCACAAAATAGCCACAAAAATAAAGAAAGAAACTTCAACTTATTAATCTTCACACACAATTTAGACGCACTTGAAGTGATTTTTCTCATCAAAATTAGAGGGTTTGAAATTTAAATTTCAAAACAAAAACAATTTATGCTTTTTTTTTTTCTTAACAAATTAATACACTGATAGATCTAACACAGAGAGAGAAAGTACCAGAGGAGGCGAAGGAGCAATCGGCGAGGGAGAGACTGAGAGAGGAGGCTAGGGTTTTTAAAGAACTAAACTTACTAAACCCTAAATTTGAGTCAAAAGCCCACTTTGAATTACGGGCTTTTTGTGTGTGGAGATTTATATGTATAAGGGCTTTATTTAACCAAAACAATAAATTGTGACGATTGGCATGTGTGTTTGGGCTGAATACTTTTCAAACAGAATATTTTACGGGGCCTATGTTCCTTCGGTGGTGTTCGAATTCATCCACTCGCGTAGAGTTTGTGTGGGTTTTGCCAATCAATAATTGGGATAAAAATCTTATAAATATTTTACACACAAGGTAAAGCCAGGATTTGGAGCTAGCCTCCGTCTGCATATTAATAAAAAATAAAAATTATTTTATTATTTAGTTTATTTTTGCTATTATTTATGGGTCTTACTACACTTTTTAGTATTATTTATGAGTTTCACTGTACTATTTCAGTTAACTTTTACTTTTATTTATAGTACTTTTAACAATAAAATTTTAGTTTTAGCAAAATAAGCAGTATTCAAACAAAAGTGTGACAACTTTGCTACTTAGTTGTTTGCGAATTGTAACAGGCTCTATTATTACTGAATAAGGACAAAATTATTTTATTTGAAGTTTTTAAAAGGGATGAGTTGTTGGTTTTTGGGCTTAATTTTTTTAGATTTGCTATTAGTTTTTTTTTTTTTTGGTTGCTTGTATATTTTATTTTAGATTTTAGATCTATAAATATTTTTTTTATGACCTTTAAAAGGAAGAAAATGGTAAAGTTATAAACTTTTTTTTACAAATTACTGATGTAGTGAGTGATTATTGATAAATAAAAAAGCAATATTATAGGAAAAGCTAGTTTACAATATTTTTACAAACTGTTAATGTGACAAACTCTTATTGATTCTCATTTGGGCTCATCACTAACACCACTTTTTTACTTACCAATAATTATCCACCAAATCAACCGTTTGTAAAAAAATTTGTGGCTTTAGCATTCTTCTAAATATAAAAAAATGGTGTAAGCAGTGGGTGCAAATGTGAACTAGTATTAATTTGCTATCTCAACAGCTTGTAAAAATATTGTAGAAAAGTTTTATGGTTGTGACATCACTTTAAAAAAAATTAATGATATTATTAAGGGGGCCAAGTGTAATTTTATAGAATAAAATTGTTAATATATATAAACACTAGTATTTCTTAAAAAATAATTTGGGGGGAGGGGGGGACATTTGTCCCCCAAAGTTCAAGAGTACCTTCGTCCCTGTGTGTGTATATGTATAAAATAAGTCTAAGGACACAATTATTACAACTTGATAAAGTAGTTGAAGGTAAATAGTAAAAAAAAAAAAAAGAGTAATGAACCCATCTAAAAGTGATTATCCACCATTCATGGTAAACCATTCACAAGTTGTGGTAGGAGTCGTAGGACCTCTTCTTGGCACAACCAAAATGTGTAGATCATATCTTCCATAAATATCGGATAAAACTTTCTCAAAAAGTTAAAATAGCCAAATTTTAAAGTTAAAAATTGTTACACATATTATAGTCTAGGAGGTCCATACTAAATGTTTTCCTTTGTACTTGTAAAACAAGAAAACTAACATCAGTTAGTTTAGGGATAGCTTAGAATTCTCTAGTAAATAATCCTTACATAGCATTCATTGTAAATTAACTAAAGTGCTAAATAGTAAAATGTAACAGTCTTTCTACATAGGCTGCTTGATTGATCCGTGTGAATCATTGCTTTTGTTCTCTTATTTTCTCTTTTTAATCTCTTAATTACGTAACAATTTTAACATCAAACATTTTATTGCTCATCATATAAATGGACACAGTTTTACCAAAATGAAGTAGGCGAAAGCTGCGAAAAAAGGGCCAAACCAATTCACACAGAATGTAAAAATCACACAATTACAAACTCTAAACTGAAACTGCAAACAAGAAAAAAAAAATCATAGCTTATTAAGGGAAAAAGATATTCTAATTCACCATCCTACAGTTCTTCCTAATTTCACCTTGTTTCTCACTAAGTACATCAATTGAACCCATGTGCACCATTGCAGCAGCAAATTTTGAAGCCCATGAACTTGGATGTTTTACATATTTCTTCACCATATTTCTCGTTGAAGAACTAGTCCATAGCACTTGATATGTAGCCAATAGCCCCTTGTAACTTTTTAAGTTCTTATAGTAGTTGTTATTGAGCCGGGTTGGTGTTGAGGTATCGAAATGCACCAGAGGATCACGCATAATGTTTTTTGAGGTTTTGGGTCCTTTGGGGCATTGAGATTTTAAGAACTTAGCATAAGCAGGATTCATGGAGGGATCTTGTGCATATGTTGCATTGAATGAATATAGACGTTTTGAGAAAAAAGAGCAATGTGAGCTACCAATAGAGTGAGCCCCAGAGAGTGTGACCATTTCCTCAAGTGACAGCCCTTTTTGCGCAAAGTTGTTTTCCAATTGTGTCACATTGAAAAATGGATCAGGAATATTTTTGATTGATTACTTCATCTTTCAATGAGACCCTTCTATCAAAACGCCCTCCAGGGACATCATAGTGAATACCACCAGCATTAAATACACTCTCTCGAGCTGCCAGCATTAAATACACTCTCTCGAGCTGCAAATGCAATTATGTCAGCACATGAAACTGTTTGTGGGCATAGCTTCTATCTTGGCTTTAGCTTTGTCTATCACCTCAAAGCCTTGTACCCCTTGGTTCACTGTGCTTTCTTTCTCTGCCTTCTTGCCTGGTTTGGAATCAAGCAGAAAAGAAGCATCACATCCCTACAACATAAATAAAGTAATCAAATTTCTTAGACCTTGAAGTTCTATTCTATGAGCAATTGATTTTTACAAGGCAAAACTAGCAATAATATGGATGTGCTTTCTATTTTTCCCTTATAATTTTGTCTTACCCGGATAGGCAATAGTAGATGTCACCATAGAGAAAGGCAATTCTATTAAAAAGAATATTAAAATTATAATCAGATTTACTGTAAAAAACTTACAAATTGACATGACTTCAGCAACATGATAACTATTTTTATAATGTGTAAGAGTTGTTATGTTGTAAAATTTATCTTATTCTTAGCATCACTTGGCATTGGAACTTCAAAGAAAGAGACAGATATGGACTATTAGAAACATTATTTGGTTGAAAATTGATTTTAACACTTTCGATAAGCTTAATCCAAGAGATGGATTAATTTTAAGAGCAATGGAATTTCTATATAATTTCAAAAGAGCAATATATCTTTTGTGTAAATTAGGAAAATGAGAGTATAGAGTGTTGTTACCTAACAAAATGTTGGAAATATGGCTAAATAGACAAGTTTTGATTCAATAATACAAACCCTAAAAATTTAGCAATGACAAAAATAAATAGATAGAGTTAGAAAGATCTCACAAACTATAGAATCACGCAAAATGCGTTGTCTTTAAAGGTTGATTCGTGCCACCCGGAGTAGAACTCGGTGTGAATAGCTCTCTTGGCCGAACAACCCCCCAAGATTAGACTATAGTAATTTCTTCAAGTTGATCACACGTTCAAGCAAGAAGAACTAGGAACAACCTTATTTGCCTTTCCTTTCCTTAAGAAAATTAAAGCAGCCAAAAAAGAACCAGAACAGAACAGAGAGGCAGAGAGAAAAGGCTGGAGAAGAATGAATAGAAATTATATAATGAATAATATGTTTTGTAGGGTTTATAAACCAATTTGATGGGAGGGCTGGCTGCACTAATGGGCAGCACAATTAATGCCCCAACGGGCTGAAAATTTAATGCCCAACGGGCAGAAATAAAATGGGCTGAAAACAAAAGAAAGAGAAAAGAATGAGGCCCAAGAGAGATGGAGACAAGCTTAAGACCAACCCATGCCTAACTCAAACCCTTAGCCCATTTTCTTTCAATCTACCACTTAAGAGGCTCTATGCTTTATAAACCCATATGAGAACTCATTTCTAACCAATGTGGGACACAAGCTTAGTTTAAGAGTTTGAAACACACACATACTCTAACACAAAACAGTCATGGAAATGGAGCCTAATAAGGAAGGCAGCAGCTATGCCAAGAATCATTGACAAATGCTTTTGTTACTGTACTCTTCACTATGGCCTCAGCTGATGGGCATGATTTCTGATAGAAATCAAGCTTCAAAGGCACTGAGAGCGCGGGGGAGTTCAAAAGTATGGCAAAAAAGAACACAGAATAGGTGAACAAATTTGCCATAGAGGCAAAATGGGTATATAAAACAAGATTGCTTCAATACCAAGAGAGAAAGAGAGAGAGAACCGTAGAGGACACAAATCTTGGTTTGTGCATTTTATAGTGACTCACCAGAGCACGTAGACAAACATCAATTGTGGTAAATAATGGGGATGCTAAAGCAGACACTTGTATTAAAGCTTTTTTTGCGCATCAATTTGTGCAAAAATTTATGTATATTTTAGCATAATAATTTGCTCTTTCTATTTTACATACTTTTTGAAACACATCGTATCATATTATTTACTTTTTTTTTTTTTTACATCATATATCATTAAAATATCAAATTTTCTTGATTTTTTAAATTTTTTCTATTTCTTCACGCATGACAACCACCATCACTCTCTTTTTTTATCGTTGGGATACATAAAGAAATAATAAAAAAATAAATGCAAAATGAGTTGTGTCAAGTGTAAATTTTTACGGTTACTGTAGCAAACTTGTAAATTTATACAATTATACATTGACTGATGTAAGTCATTTTTTGGTAAAGTTGTGTACATTTTACACATTTTTCTATTATACACCCACTAATAATAGTGCTCCAAATTTTGTTCTATCTTTTGAAAAAGTTATGATTTTAATAAGTGCGGTATGAAATTAGGTTTTTCTTTATATAAAAAAACAGCTTTTGGTAAAAATTATAATAAAAAAAAATGCTTTTTAAAAAAGTTGAATGTTTGGATAGAAATTATCAAAATTGTGGTTTGGGTGTAAATTACTAAAAATGACTAACTATAGATGTAGGGTAATTCTTTCATAATTATGGTTTCACCTTCTTAATAATAATAACAAAATAACAATTTATTATTATCATCATTATAGTTTGTCTTAGTTATTATTTTTGTTAGTGTCATAATTTTTTAGTTATTACCATTAATGAGTTAGAATCAGGTGGAACTTGGTGCAATTATCCCTCCCCACTCACAAAATATTTTTGCCACTTTCACTTTCTATCTTTTTTTGACTTTTCCTATTCAATAATTGAGATTGAAAATTACTTTTTTCAACTTTCAATACTCAGCTAGTGAGAGCTATTGCATCAAGTACAGTATCCAGTATTAATAACTCCTTATTATAATAATTAATTATTTAAGTTTTTATCATCATGTAGTACAAATTCAAAAAGAAGATCAAAGCATACCAATAATCAAGTTTAAATTGTACTACGTCATTTATAAAAAAAAAAAAATGCAACAAGGAATAATCATTCCTCCAAATAGAATTAATAATGCGATTACAAAGAAAAACTATATGGGAAGCAATTAAAAAATCTTATATTGTATTGAACTTAAGTGTCATTGAAAAAGATAAAATTATATATTTTATTATTATTATTATTATTATTAATTAATTTAATGCAACTAAGCCTATAAATTACTTGGCACAACCAAAATGTGTAGATCATGTATTCCATTTGTAAGGTTACGATTTGCACCCAAACCCAAAGATAAGATTGTGATAGGCCAAAAAAGCCCAATACAATAAATTTGTAGAAAGTGAGCTTGAAATTTAGGTTCTAGTGATTTTAGATAATAAAGATGATGAGCTAAATTGCAACACCATACACATGGAACAGTTTATATATTAGATTTTGTCCTAGGACTTAAGCCGAGGATACTGGATCCTATATTTCACTCTCCTCAAATATAGATTACAATTATTGATCTTAGTGTCTACAGCCTTTTCTTCTCTCCTCCTTCCTTTCTGATCCCCTTTCTTCGAGACCTCTCCCCTTCTTATACATCCTCTTTTTTTTCCATTCTCGCTCTCCACGTGTAGCTCTAAGTAGTTCTCTTGGATACTTGTCTCATCAGTACCTCCCTGTGGTTTTTAGGTAATAGCTGTAAGGCTGATGATCACAGTTCAGATATCACTTCCTCATTAATGCGGTTAGAGACTTAGGTATGGAGCATTCAATGCGGTGGTAGCAGCTTTTTTCAAGATATTTCCTATCCGTTCTTCCTCTTTGTTCCCTTGTGAAATATATCTTCATCTACAAGATCTTCCAAAATATTATTCTAGTCAACATGGCGTACCATCTGATTTTCGTTTTACCTAGCCGAGGAGATACCCCTTTTCAGACTACTTCTACAAACCTATTACATAATAATCTGCTCATGGGCCTTTAAGCTTGACATCCTTACTACCATCAATCTGTTCTCGGACAGGTAAGTATCTTCTAATCAAGCCCATGGCCCAAAAATACACCTTGGGCATTTTATCCTCACACAATTAATATCATATAGAATTTTCTCAAAAGTAACAATAGCCAATATTTAAAGTTTTAAACCGGGCTTAAAAAAAAAAAAGTTTTAAATCGTTAGACATTATATAGTCCAAAAAGGTCCATACCAAACATAGGCCTTTGTACTTGTAAATAGAGAAAACTACAAGAGTTAGTTTATGGTTAACCTAGAATTCTATTGTAAATAATCCTTACATTTAAAAAATAAAAAATAAACACACACACACATAAGGGAGAGGGAATAATCCTTACATTGGATTCATTGTAAATTATCTATAGTGCTTAATAGTAGGAGTAATGTTACAATCACAAACATTTTACAACATTTTTATAAACTGTTGTTGTGGCTAACTTCTTATTAGTTCTTATACAGACCCATTAATAACATTACTTTTTTATTTACCAATAATCATTCACTATATCAACAGTTTATAAAAGTTTTTATAGAAAAATTTGTATCTCTCTTTCTAATAGTAAAAATGTAGCAATAAAGAACTTTTTACTATTGTTGGGGGTGTTTTTCGTCACCCACATGATGTTAGGGGAGTCAAGACCAAGACTCGATATTAGGCTTGGAATATGGCCCAAAGGCTATCGGTGAAGTGTGAAAGACTCATTTTGCTCAAGATCTAGGTTGCATTCAACAAAGATTATACTAAAACCCTAAAAATGCCTCCTGCAAAGATAAACTAACATAAAGGATGGCTCACCACAACTAGTGCTTAAATAATAGACTAGCGGTAAGTAAGAGAAACATCCAACAACAAATGTTTGGAAAATCGATATTTGCATAGTAAAAATTATGCATTTTTTTCATAGTTGGTTAATATAAAGTAGGTCCATTATAACAAGTACATAAAAGGAAAAATGGTCTAGCAGTGAATATGACAGACTTCTAGTGGTAATGTCTTATTAGTCAATATGTGTTTACATGATAAAAAATCATATAGTTCCATTATTATTATCAAGTCAACATGGGGGAATACTTCCATAGTATCCAAAACATTATGGCTTTCATCATAATAAATATAAACAAGGATTAAAAGTTTCATAATTACAAGTAAAAGAGGAAAAAATAGGATGGAATGAAGGGATAGAGATTCTAGCTCAGTGTAGCAAATATTGAACTAAGATTCTTGGGGAATATATATGTGGGGCATGAATAGGGTAGTATAGGCTGTTTTGAGTGAATGGGTATGTAAGCTTGTGGTGATGTGATAGAGTTAATGTTCAGGCTAAGGCTTTAATGGGTAAAGGGTTGTTTGTGATTGATTAGGAAGCATTTATAGGCTATGAATATGCTAAAAAGAAAGGGAATGTCTGAAGCTAAGTGAGTGTGGGCTAAGGAGAGTGATTTATGAGCTTGTAGAGAGCTAAACCGCAAGCAAAGTGATAAGAAAATCAGAAATTTCAAAGGTGTTAAGGACATATTTTATGTAATTGGCTAATCTTTTGAAAAAACACACTTTTTTTGTAATTTGATAGATCTAGGATGAGTTTAGTACTTCAAGAAACATGTTGTTTAAGTCATATATTAAAGCCATGAAGATTAGACCAAGAAACAACGGAAGGAAAGTTGTCCATTAAAGCTGGATAGATTCTCGACAACTGCTGGCAGATAATATCTATTGAGGATTAATGAATCTCAACAGATAGCTCGACAGCTGTATTTATCGAGAATTACGACATTCAGGTTTTCAGATCTGATTTTCGGCCCATGTTAACATGTATGTGTAGGGTTTCTTTTCTCACAACCCTATATATATATATATATATATATATATATATATATATAAGACTTATTTTAAAGGTCGTCATATAAAAGAATATTAGGAGAACACATGAAAAAGTGATCGAGTGCCTTATTCTATCTAAATGAAGCTACTGCGTTTTTGCGCCTTATAGTTTTGTAACCAAGTGTTTTTTAATTTTCATTGTTGATGAAGTGAAGAATTTTGTAGTCAACATCTTCTTCAAGTTGGTGAGTTAGTTACATACTAGGAGTCGTGCATCATTAGTTAGTCATGTATTGGATTCGTGCATTAAAATGGTGGCGTTCATATATTGAAGAGTTTAGAGGTTTTGAAATGGTAAAAGGTTTTTGCTGTAAGTTTATCAACTAGAATTGTAGAGTCTAGGGACAAAAGTTTTGTATTAGATCTGAAATTTCTTTTTATTATAGTGAATTGTTTTTCGGGAAGGTTTCCTCATAGTTTTTTTACTGTGAAACTAGTTTGTTTTATTGATTTTCCTGGGTCATTATATTTTGCCTTATTTGCTTTTTTACTGTGCATGATATTGACTTGATATTGATGTTAGTTTGTTTTAACAAGTTTTATTCATAATCAATTTAATTAACAACTTGGGTTTAAAACTTGTTGATTCTATCAATCGGATCAAAATTTCCCAACAAAAGGGATTTTTTTGTCTTGTGGGCTGGTATGCTTAGGATTTTCTAGGGGAGTTTAAGGGAGTATTAATTAGCTGTTGACACCCCATTTTGAAACCTGCATTTAACCTCATATTAAGGGTAAAATAATAATTTTACCTTGGAAATATGCATCTTAATTCTGTTCATTAGATCCTTAATCTGATTTCACCAAAATGATTTTAATGTTGTAACGATCAAGTTGGCTAGTCATAAGCCCTAATTGGACCATCAGATTGAAAGTTATCATCAAATCAAGTTTTAATGGCCGATGTGTACTATCACAAATTGAGTCCGACTATATGTGATTATGAACAATTTATTCTAATTGGTTATAATTATAATCAATTTGGAATTAATAACGTGTCATAATTTGATTGGCTAGGACTATATTTTATAGTAAGCTTACACACACTTAATTAATTAGATAGTCAAATATTAATTATTTAATGAGTAATTTGTGCAATTATCTTTTATTCAGGGTAAATTTGGAACTAATTAAGTCTGAAATGGGAGTGATTGAAGCCTATTAATGTTAATTAGAAACTAATTTAGGACCTATTAATGTCAATTGTGTTGAAATTATTTTCTAACAAATGATCTCTGCTCACCATTTCGTTGACATCTCTCAAAATATTTTAAATCTGTAAATAAAGTTAATTTTCCCAGAAACTAGACATTTGGGGCTTCAATTTGAGCACAAGAACGAGACAATTCCGATCAGAATTGAGTAAGATATGATTTTTTGAATTTGGCTCTGTAGGCTGTTACAGTAGTTATGGGAAAACCGAATTTCGAATGCTCCTCACTCCCTTCAATCTCTAAATTTAATGCACCTAATTTTCCCAAAGGCTAAAATAAGGTTTAGATTTTTGATTCTTTGTCAACCCTCAATAAAATGACATTCCATTCATATTTTCTCCATCACTACTATATAAATCGTCACTCTCCTCCATTTCAAGACATACAAAAAACCCCATCTTTTCTCCTCTCTTGAGTTCTAGTGAAGTAGAGTAGTAAGTGAGATTCACTTTCCCTTTCCCTTTCCTAGTTCTTCTTTTCCTCCACTCTTAGGACCTCCACTAAGAGTTCCCTCCTCCATCATATGGATCTTGCATGAAGGTATAATCCATTTTCCTAACTAGTTTTTTATGTTGCTAAGATGAGAATTTAAGATTAAAGTATGATAGTAATTATTTAAATTCTCTTAAATATGTTTGAATGTTCTTATGTGTTCTTCACATGTTCTTGATTGATTATCACATGGTCATGCATACCACTAGTTTTGATCTTAAATCCACATCAAAAATATGAAAAAATGTGTTTGTTTCATAATTTTTTCAAATCCTTGAATCTAGGATATCACTATCCATACACATTCACAAGAATTTATTTTTCAATCCAAATACAATGCTTAATAAATTGAATTAGGGTTTATTACATGCACATACATTAAATTCAACATGCAAATTGATTGATAATATATTAGATGGTATGATGTGAATGTTGGCCACCATAGTCTAGAAGACTGGTTTCACCAGGTAAGGTGAGTGCCTAACATCTTCCCACCTTGTAACATAGCCTCCAAATTTAGATCAAGGTTTAGTAGATCAAGTACTTTTCCATGTAATTTTCAATCTATAGATTGTAATTAGGAAACAAAATCATGTACTTTATCTTAGATTGTATCTAGGACCAACGCCATGTAATTTTCTATGATCAATGTAAATTCATTTGCAAATCAATAAAATGAGGAGTTTTTCAATTTTGGAATCCTTTTTTATTCTAATAATAAAATAAGTGGCGACTCCATTGTAAAACTCTTAATCTAAAGGGGAAAATATAACTAGTTAAATCTCCATTTTGAGAGGCAATAACATGACTCCACCCATTCACGTGAGTTTGGTTCAACAACATCCAAAAAAAAAATAGGGTCGAGGGTGCGGTCTCTCACATTAGCACAAGTCCAGAACGTAGGAATGATTTAGGAGTAGAATAGTTGATATAATTATCCTAGGATTTGGCCTAAAATGGGAGTTTTGCTTTTGGGGTTGTTTTGCTTATTTGGGCAATGTCACACATGGGTAAAAATCAGTATAATCTTGCATTAAATGCTAAGAATTCTGAGATTGTGTTCAGCCAATGGGATTAAGGCAGATATCAAGGAGGAATCCTAGTGCTACAACTGAGATTTGGACCCTAGAAAGTAGGATTCAACACCCCAAGGCAAGTGTCAAAGGGTTCCGTTGGAGATCCCTTTATGCCTTCCAAACCACATGTTCCCAAATTTTCCCTTTTAAGATTCATGGGCTCGGTTCATGAATCAATTATATACATTTTTAGTAATTAAATAAACTCTTTGGTTGGGGATTTCATGAGCTTGGAGGTCTTGGTTGTGGCTTCCTTGAGTTGTGACCAAAACTTGGAAAAGAAGGGTATTTATTGCCCATTAGCCTTTTGGTGTCAGCCTTTGGTACTGTTCAAGTCAGAATTGGTAGTGGGACAGGTGGCCAGCTCTTAATTTGGTTTGAGGTGACCTCCAAGGGAAGGCAGAATTGAATGGAGTTCTCTAGCGGGGTCAGTTTGCACACATGAGCTATTTTGGCTAAGATTTCATGTTGGGCTTGGCCATGAGGGCTGAGTATTTTGGTAAGCCTCTAACTTTGTGGTTCTCTCCACTTATGCCTATCTTTTGCTTTCTCATTGTGAGCCCTACAAAGTGGACAAAGTTATCATATATTGCCATTGATTTTTATTCTACATGGGCTCTGGTTGTTAGTAGAAATAAAATGAATTCATGAGCTTCAATAAATATTTATGATAGGTTTTGGGTATTTATTTCCATGGGCTTTAAATAACAACTTGTGCAGTTTCTCATTATTTTTGCTATGGATAACTTTTGTAAATGATATTTTCTTTAGGGCTTTTAAATAATGACCTCCAAAGACCTCCAATATTTTTTGAGAATAATATTTGCCATGAGTTTTAAATAGAGACAAATATCCATGGGTTTCAAATAAGAGATTAAATTGGGTCAGGAGCTGGCGTAAAAGCGGTGCTTAACGCCAGCCAATCCTGACCTGACACGTCAGAAAAAATAAAAAACATTTTTTTCTCTTCCTCTCTCCTCTTCCCATCTCCCTCGCTTTTCCAGAAACGCTGAAGGCTTTTCAAGCCATAGCCTCTCTTTTCTTCATACGTCCCTCTCTTCTGCAAAACTTTATTAAAAAATCCTAGCAAAGAAGCTGCTCACGCAACCAAACCAACCATCAATGGAACTCACAAAAAAAAATTACAGTGAGAAATGCATGCCACAAACTCAGATCCACCCACAAAAAAAAAAAAAATCAGCCCAGCAGTTTCTACATTCTTTTCATTTGGCCCCTTTAATACCTTTTGGCCTAAAAAAAGCAAATGAGAAAAAACCAATTGGCTTATTTACAACCCCGTTAATCCCCAAGCCAAAATTACCAAATCAATTTTCACAAAAAAGCTATTAAAAGAAAAAATGGGTCTCTGCTCTTTCTTTCTTTCTTTCTATCTACATATGACTAAATGTACAGATCTGTGGCATTAAAACTAGGTTTTTTGAAGTGGGTTTCCTTTATTTCCTCAACCCATTTTAGGAAAATTACGGCTTTTGCATTTGTGTTCTGCTGATATGGTGCTGGTGTGTGTTTTTCTTGTTCGAATCAGAAATAGCAAATGGGTCTCTGCAAGAAAGTTTCTTGCTTTTTGTTAATGGATGGGTCTGTGGGTTTGTGGATCTATGGATTTGAAAAAACCTCATTTTTTTAAAGCTTAGAACTTGTTTTGGTGAAGTGGGTTTTTATAAATTTTTGTGAATATTAATCGGGCATTGGAGAGAGAGAAAAATCAAGGCTTGTTTTGTTGAAGGAGAGAAATGATACAGTTGTTGTTCTTGGTTTTGTTTGCTGAGGGTGTTTTGGCATTTCTTCTATTGGTCAAGATTGGGCCTTTGAGAGAGTTTGTGATAAACAGTTTGGATCAGCTGAAGACTGGGAAAGGTCCTACCGCTGTGAAAACTATAGCTGGTACCATATCTGTGATTCTACTATCAAGCCTTGTGAGCATTGTTAAGATCCAGAACAAGGGTGCAAAGCTTGGAACCATGTCAGCCATGGATTAGGTTCCATGGAGGACCCATTTTCTTGAGGCTTTACTCATGGGAATGTCTTCTATGTTTTCCTTCTGTGATTTCTTGTTTGTATGTCTTCTATTTTTCTTGAAGTAAAATTGCTAGTTGAAACTGCTGGGTTGATTTTTTTTTGGGTGGATCTGAGTTTGTGGCATGGGTTTCTCGCTGTATTTTTTTTGTGAGCTATATCGATGGTCAGTTTGGGTGCGTGAACAGCTCCTTTGCTGGGATTTTTTATAAAATTTGCAGGCTTTCGGAGGATTTTACAGAAGAGAGGGAGATATGAAGAAAACAGAGGCTGTGGCTCCAACGTTGTTTCAAGCCTTAATGATTCTGGAAAAGTGAGGGAGATGAGAAGAGAAGAGAGGGAGTGATGTGCAATATCTTCTTTTTACGGGACCCAATTTAATCTCTTCAAATAAAATATGGTAATAACCACAATAGTGTAATAATGTGATATTCTCATGGTTTTTTTATCATAATATGCTTGTGAGGTGAATAATGTCATGAGTTTTGGAAATAAACATAATGAATGTTGTGATGTACGATAAATAGTGACCATGGGTTCTTCTATAAATTTCATGGGTTTATAATATGGTTGAAATAAATAAATGTCATAGGTCTAAAATAAATAATCATAACTTTCCATAAGCTTTAATATTTGTAACACAAATTCATAATTCTCCATGGGCTTGATATATGTTTGCCATGAGTTTTGGAAAAATGAATAGTGTTACATAGCATAAATAGTTACCATGGGTTTATAATATGGTTTGAAATAAATAAATGTTAATGGTTTAAGATAACTAATCATAATTTTTCATGGGCTTTTATAATAGTAACACAAATTTATAATTCTCCATGGGCTTAATATAAGTTTGTCATGGGTTTTGGAAAAAATGAATAGTGTTATGTAACATAAATTGTTACTAAGAGTTTTAAAAGATAGATTCTATGGGTTTGTAATATTATAGTAATAGGTTTAAGAACTTAAAGTATTGTTTATCATTGGACTTTAAGTAAAATACTTATGATATAGTATTTTGCTAAGAATTGATAACCTTGGGCTTTTTACTATATAGTGTCAAGTAGCTAGTTTGGGCTTTTAATAGCGCCAACGTAAACTGGGTTTAGTTAAATAATAATAATAATAAAATTAGATAATATATGACTTTTTTTGGGTTTTTTGTGATAGTTTATATCATGACTTAATTTAGATAATAAGATATGAAATATTTGTAGTTAACATAATAATATGGCAAAAAATATTTGGGAAAGCCCAATAACTTATTAGTGATATTTGAAAATAAATTGGTGGTATGTTTAAAAAAAAAAAGGTGGTATGTTTCAAAAAAAAAAAAAATGCAGTACTTAAATAAAATTAGATATAAAAAAAAAATGTACCCTAACAACTATGAATATAGGCCGTTAGGCTAAATCATATGATCCATTGCTTTTGTAATCTTATTTTACCTTTTCAATCTCTCAATCACTCGACAATTTTAACATAAACATTTTATTGCTCATCATATAAATGGACACTTTCACCGAAACGAAGTAGGCGAAAGCGGTCAAACCAATTCACACAGAATGTAAAAATCACACAATTTAAGTTACATAGTCTAAACTGAAAAGGCAACACCGCAAACAAAAAAAAAAGAAAAAGAAAAAGAAAACATAGCTTATTAAGGGTATAAGATATTCTAATTCACCACCCTACAGTTCTTCCTAATTTCACCTTGTTTCTCATTGAGCACATCAATTGAACCCATGTGCACCATTGCAGCAGCAAACTTTGAAGTCCAAGCACTTGGATGGTTGACATTATTCTTCACCATCTTTCTTGTTAAAGGACTAATCCATAGCACTTGATCTGTAACCAATAGCCCCTTGTAACTTTTCAAGTTCTTATAGTAGTTGTTATCAAGCCGGGTTGGTGTCGAGGGATCAAAAGGCACTAGAGGATCAAGCATGGTGTTTTTTGAGGGTTTGGGACATTGAGATTTTAAGAAATTAGCATAAGCAGGATTCATGGAGGGATCTTGTGCATGTTTTGCATTGAATGAATATAAACGCTTTGAGAAAGAAGAGCAATGTGTGTCACCGATAGAGTGAGCCCCAGATAGTGTGACCATTTCCTCAAGTGACAACCCTTTCTGGGCAAAGTTGTTTTCCAATTGTGTCACATTGAAAAATGCATCAGGAAGATTTTTGGTTACTTCATCTATCAATGAGACCCTTCCATCAAAACGCCCTCCAGGGACATCATAGTGAATACCACCAGCACTGAATACACTATCTCGAGCTGCAAAGGCAATTATGTCGGCACATGAAACTGTTTGTGGGCATTGAGCTTCTATCTTGGCTTTAGCTTCGTCGATCACTTCAAATCCTTGTACTCCTTTGTTTCCCATGCTTTCTTTCTCTGCCTTATTGCCCGGTTTGGAATCAAGCAAAATAGAAGCATCACATCCCTACCACATAAACACAACAGTCAAATTTGTTAGACCTTGAATGTCCATTCTAGGAGTAATTGATTTTTACAAGGCAAAACTAGCAATACGTATGGATGCACTTTTTATTCTTTCCTTATAATTTTGTCATACAAGGATAGGCAATAGTAGATGTCACCATAGAGGAAGGTGATTCTACTATAAAATTAAAAAAAATTAAAATTATAACTAAATTGACTGTAAAGAGCTTACAAATTGACATGTCATCATTAACATAATAATTATTTTTATATTAATGTTTGAAAGATGGTACGTAATAAAATTTATCATATTCAGATATACTTTGCATCTCTTGGTATTCGAACTTCAAAGAAAGAGATGGATATAGGCCATTAGAAACCTTATTTGGTTGAAAATTGATTTTTAACACAAAGCTTAGCATCTCTTGGTAATAAAATTTATCATATTCTTAGCATCTCTTGGCATTCAAACTTCAAGGAAAGAGATAGATATAGGCCATTAGAAACCTTATTTGGTTGAAAATTGATTTTAACATCTCCAATAAGCTTAATCCAAGAGCTGGATTGATTTTATGAGCAATGGGATTTCTATAGAATTTCAAAGAGGCATATATCCTTTTTGTAACATAAGGAAAATGAAAGTAGAAAGTATAATTACCCTTACAAAACAGTCATGGAAATGGAGCCTAATGAGGGCAGCAGCTATGCCAGAATCATTGACAAGTGCTTTTGTTACAGTACTCTTCACTATGGCCTCAGCTGATGGGCATGATTTCTGATAGAAACCATGCTTCAAAGGCACTGAGAGTGCAGGAGAGTTCAAAAGTATGGCAAAAAAGAACACAGAATAAGTGAACAAATTTGACATAGTAGCAAAATGGAAATATTAAACAAGATTGGGATTACTCTAAGAGAGAGAGAGAGAGAGAGAGAGAGAGAGAACCGTGTGGTGTGGAGGACACAAGTCTTGGTTAGTGCATTTTATAGTGACTCACCAGATCAGCATGTAGACAATATTAAATCAATTGTGGTAAACCATGGGAATGCTAATAGCTAAAGCAGTCAATTGTATTGAAGCTTCCTTGGTTGGATCGTTTAATATAAACAAATGACAACATGTAATTAACAATTGCAAGGCGTGTGCCCGCCACACGATTCCTAATATTTTTTAAATACTTTTATTATATGTATAAAGACCGGAACCATATAAATTTCCCCGGCTTAACCTACTTTGAAATTACATTTATTGTATATTTATTATAGAAAATAATATACAATTTTTTTTTCCCCTGAAAAATACAATACCCTTTTGATGTTTTTATTGTAACACTATAATGTTTTGTGCATGGACCGCTAAGGATGCGTTTGGATAAGTTGATGCAAACTAGTGTTTTAGGTTTAAAATGAGCTTTTGTAAATAAGTTATGAGAAGCTGCTTTGTGAAACAAAGTTTTAGGTTTTAAAAAATTGCTTTTAGGCTCCAAAAATTCCTAACCAAACAGAATTTAATTGTGTAAAACTTAGGGCATGTTTGGTACATGTGTTTAAACACATGTTATCAGTTTTTAAACAACATTACACGTATTTTCACATATTTTTTCACCTATACATATTTCCAAAAAAATTAAAAACTGTTGTTTAAACACACATACCAAACGGGTCATTAATCTTTGGAGTTTTGGATTTAACACAAAATTTCTATACAATGTATTGCTCTAAATGTAGACACATATCATCGCTTTAGCAATTATTATTTGCTATTTATTGTCAAAGATGTTTAACATTTTATACATAAAATAATATTAAATGGGATTGAGTGTTACTTTCAAATTTAAATGATTTTTTTTAACAGAACGAAAGATTTTGTATATTTTTTCTTTGGCGAAAATCCCATTTTCATCTCTACATTTTCATGCGATTTCCACTTTGGTCCCTAAATTTTTTTTTTCACCGATTTTAGTTCCTATCCTGGAAAACGCGTCTCGTTTTTGTCCATGACGTTACATTAGAGACGGAAATTGCACAACTAGCAATCGACATAAAATAAAAATATTAAAATAATGTCCACAATCTCCACGTGGCTTTCCACATCAGCATCTAAATTAAAAAAATTAATTTTAACTAAATAAAAAAATTTAAAACAGAAATAAAAACCAAAAAATTAAATTCAAGAACAACAACAAGAACAACAAATTTAAAACCCAAAAAATTAAATCCAAACCCAGATTTCAAACCCCCACACCACCAAAACACTCCAGAATCCACCATACCCACGACTACATCACACCCAATCAAATAAACCACAGCCAAAGCCATACCCAAACCTAGAAATTTGAATCTAAAACCTCCATAAACACATAAACAAGCACATAATTAGTAATTTAAATCTCAAAGCTCTCTACTATCAAAGACGAAAACACCAAACAAAGATATATAAAATGAATAGAAACAGCAATGATAATAAACCAAGAAACAGCTATACCGATAATGTTCTGTTTGGTTGCCGAGAAAACGCAAGAAAATACAAAAAATAAAACACGAAATCACAAATTCAAAATACACCTAACCTAATAGTAGGGGGAAAGAATCCTCTACTTTATTTTCTCTATATTAATATTGAATTTTTCAGAGCTTTCTCGGGAACCAAATGGAGAAGAGAAAGTTAGGGTTTAGCACACCCACAATATCAAAACACCTATCATCATAGCCGCAGACAAACCCACTACCACCAAACCCAATCGACTCTGTGCTCTTCGCCGCCTCTCGCGCTGCAATCGTTTCAAGACCACGAGGAAGAACCAGTCCTCGCTGCTGTTCTCGGGAGAAGAAATCGTCAAGAAATTGAACTTCGTCGTGATTGGAACCTTCCTTTCTGGTGGCGACTTGCGCCATCTCTTCACACTCCGCCTGTACTGGCGTCGAGGTAGACCGAGAACTGGTGCGGCGATATTTCGATCTTCCTACTCAAAATCGATTGGAAGCCCTTAAATTGTAACGACAGGTAAACGAACATGCTTCCGATCTTCCAATGTCAGTGTGAGTGTGATGTAGCCATGGGTATGGTGGATTTCGGAGTGTTTTGTGGTGTGGGGGTTTGAAATTAATTTTTTGGATTTTAAATTTGTTGTTCTTGTTGTTGTTCTTGAATTAAAGTTTTTGGTTTTTATTTCTATTTTTATTTTTTTATTTAGTTAAAATTAATAAATTAATTTTTTTAATTTACATGCTGACGTGGAAAGCCACGTGGAGATTGTGAGCATTATTTTAATATTCTTAATTTATGCTATTTGCCAGCTGTGCAATTTCCGTCTCTGATGTAAAGTCAGGAACAAAAATGAAATGCATTTTTCAGGATATAAACTAAAATCGGTGGAAAAAAAATTAAAAACCAAAGTAAAAATAGCGCGAAAATGTAGGGACGAAAATGAATTTTTCACATTTTTCTTTTATAAAATTTAAGTTAGAATGCGCCAATGGTTTTCAACGAAAGATTAAAGTAAATTCAATAATAAACACAACTCGGTTGTCTAATCTAATATATTTTAAAGTTTCTATGTGGTTTTAAAAAGACATGGTTCAAAGAAAACGCGTCGAGAGGCTATTGTTTATCTTTTTCTTTCTTTTTATTGGTATTATATTTATATAATCAAAAGCTAAAGGTTTACAACTGTGATGCGTGTTACTAGAAGAACATTTTAGTCTACCATATTGGACTAAGTCTTCCTATGTCAGAGAATGAGAAGATTTTAACTTTAAATATTTTTATTGAAAATATAAAAAAGTGTAGTATCTGTCCCATTTTGAGACGATGAAAGTACTTTGTATAGTTAATAATTGTTTAAAATAAAATCAATGGGCTTGGATTACATATGACGACTGAGGTAGGCACTAAATATACATTATATATTCAAGTAACTATGACTTTAGACTTTAGAGAGAAAGGAAGAATGAAGAGGACACTAAAGAACTATGCATTGTATAGTAATAGAGTCCATCGCCCTTTTTCTTTGTTCTTTTGAGAAACAAGTCAATCACTTAATTATATGGGTATAGGAAGAATAACTTTGGTTGTATCCAATAATTTCACAAGAAAGATGGACTAAAATCATGACGTGAGAGTTGGCAACTTATTTTGCACGCCAAGTTCCTTTTGACTTGGTAAAGGGGTTGTAGGGATTTGGTTGAAATTTTTTTCAGTCATTGCAATGAAACAAATGCATGCTAGGCCAACAACTTTTTAAAGTAATCATGCAATACTGTTAAGTTTATGACAAAAAAGTGTAGTTTTCGGTTAACTCAATTAGTAAAGTTTTTATTTGCTATATAGTCTACAATTCACATGAAATTTTATCCTACTCTTACACCATAAAAGAAAAAAAAAAAAAAAAAAAAAACTCATTAGCGTTTTGAAATTATTATGAAAATAAATCATATTTGATTGTATTCATAATAAAAGATTCTGTAATTGAGAAGTATTAATACTACAATATATTCATTGCAGCATTTCCATGTTAAAAAAAAAATATGTTTGCCTTAACAAAAATTATGTGTGCAGATGTATTTGGAGTGGAAGTCCTTGATGCACACACCGGACAAGATGTTTGATGATATTGTCCTCCATGCATGCATTACATATACAACATTGTCACAATTGCTAAATAAATAGTATTTTCTTTCTTTCTTTGAAAATTCTATAGTACCACGAGAACAAATTATGTTATACAACCATTACATATAATGCCCCTCTTATATATAAATGTGTGCTACTTAAAGTGTTTGTGGATCTCTTGCTCTGACAGAGGCATTGCATGTAATAAAATCCATCATTTTCTCTTCAAGGGAATTGAAAAGTTGAACCACCTGTTCCTGTACTAGAATCAGCTGTGGCTAACTGAGGTGGATTAATGGAAACCCAAAGCAGAGAGAGTGTGATTGCAATGAGACCAGACCAAACAAACACAATTGTTGGTGTCTTTCCTCTCCTCCCCATCAAACCTTTAGCAAAAGGGTACAAATGAGCCAACACCCAGAAGCTGAAAAATGCTCCACCAACAAACTTACTCCACTGAGGAACTGTGCTATACACTGTCCTTGAAAATGCAACAGCAATTGCAATGATATTCACCATTGCAATAACGATTGGTGGGATCATCAATGAGGTCCACTTCACAAGGTACAAGTCCGCAAAAGCGTCATCAACGTCCTCTCCTCCTGACTTAGAAGTCAATGTGAAAGAGATATCAATCCCTGCAATCACTTTTAGTAGGCCTTGTACCACAGCAGCCAAGTGAGCACTGGTCCCGGAAATGAGCCAAAATTGTTCATTCCTCCACCACTCTTCTAATGCAATGCCAGACCATTTCACCTCTAGGATAGCTAGACCCATGAGGCATAGGGTTATAATAAGCAAGTAGATCAAGAAGGCCACACTTAGAGTTTGCACAATGAAGTAACCAGAGAAAAGTGAGAGTGCAGGGAGGAAGCAATAGACAATGAGGAATATGGAAGTGAAGGGGTAGACACCAACATTAAGGTAGGCCAGGCGTTGGAGAAGCTTGAGCTGCCTAGAACCTAGCAAAGGATTGTTTCTAGAGAAGAAAATCTCAACAGAACCAGTGGCCCAACGAAGCACTTGGTGAAGCCTATCAGTGAGGTTAATTGGAGCTGAGCCATGAAATGCATCACGCTTGGTGACGCAGTACACTGAATGCCACCCACGGTTGTGCATTCTATACCCTGTCACCACATCTTCTGTGACTGAACCATAAATCCATCCCACACGGTCACCCCATTCTGTCTTGTCCTCATACCTGTCACGGAAATGGTAACATGCAGTTTCATCATGTAATTACTTGTTGTGTCTAGGCTTTTTTTTTTTTTTTTTCTCACAAAGGTAGGGGATAGAATATGTATAAGTAAACAACATTTTTCATAATTTTTGGTAAGGCATGTTGTGATTGGTGTATGATAAAAGTGGTGTAAGTGGTGAACCATAGGAAAATGAAACATTAACATTTTCTGGATTCCACTAATAAAAATCCACTAATAATCTACCTCTACCACTAATAATCATTATAATACACACACAAACTATTTCATTTGTAAGGTTTTCTTGACCCTTTGCATAATTAATTTCTGTTTTATATGATAATGTGTTTGGTTCTAACTCAAATTTCGATCAAGATTGAAGAACTGAAATGATCGTCACTCATGCATTGCAGCTCTTAAGAAGCATGATTCTGATGGTAAGATTCCAATCACATGAATATAATATAGAACTAATAGAAAGGCAGGCAGGCATACCAGCAGGAAATGACAGAGACAGCTTCAGCAACAGCGGCAGCATCAAGAGGATCACGCGGGGCCCTCAGAATACCAGGAGGCCTTCCATACTTAACTGCAGAATGATCAGCTAGGGGTCGGCCGTGAAACTCAGCAATGGGTATGGACTCAGCCAGCAATGTAGAATTTCCAAACCGCTTTGGCAGATGGTTCACATCAAGTTCAGGATCAAAGTCATTGGGCTTCAAGGTTTGCATTTCAGTCTCAGTACTTTGAACAATCTTGTCAGGTTTTGGTGGGTCGAAACCATACAGTGCAAACCGCCTGAACATGCAGCCAGTTCCCACATAAACTGGACCCTGCATATTCAGATATGATTTTGTTATAATTTTCCAACTTCTTGGCCAAACTATCAAATCTTTTTTTGAAAATAAAAAATAAAAATAAAGGACAGGGTTTGTTCCATAGACATTTTTCTTTATCATCTTGCCATAACACCAATTGATATTTTATAGAGGCAATTCAATCTAAGCATGCTATTCAATAACTAGAGATTTCAATCGTGACATGGTTCATATAGTGTCATACCTGAATGCCATCAAGGGCACGCATGTTGCCATCGAAGAACACAGTATTATGGTTGGCATATCGGTCAGAAGGATCAATTCCTTCAAATCTTTGAGGGAATTGAATGTAGCAAATATTCTCGCCTCCACGATCCATCATGAAGCACATTCCTTCGCGGATAGCTTTGCAATTGAAAATGTAGTGATCACAGTCAAGATTGAGAATGAATGGGCCATTGGACAGGATGGCCGAAGCTCGTACTAAGGCATTCATGGCACCAGCTTTCTTGTTATGATCATAGCCCGGCCGTTTCTCACGTGATACATATACAAACATAGGGAGGCGTATGTCCACATCACTGAAGTCTATGATCTTCTCATCTGTCCCTCCCATTAGTGGATCACTACTAGGGGGCTTCAACATCACCTGTGCATTGTTTAGTACTTGAAAGTCAGGGTTCTAGGTATATGATTCATGAAACAATGAAATGATGATCCTAATGTTATAATAATGATAAGACAACAGAGTAAATGCACAAATAGTAGTAATAAACATGAGCGATATCAGGAATTTTACCATATAATCCATTCAAATTGATGCGTGGTCAATTACATAAAAGTAATTCAAACATCTCTCATGTTTTTTGAAGTAACACCAATCATATCCATTGCTACGTCAAATTATAAGCGTATTTACAATAAAATTGTAATAGGTTTAGTATGTTCCAATAAAAAAAAAAATTGGAGTTCATATGCAGGTAATTGAAGTCTTCCACTTAGCAAGCAAAGAAAGAGTGATTAATCTATGCAAGTTTGTACCTGAAGAATTCCTGCATGGTCACCTTTGGAATGTTCAGCATAAGGTATTGACCAGGTACCAGGCCAGTGTGTTCCATCAGCCATCCATGTGGCTTTGGGGACCTTTATTGGCTCCCCAGGTTCACTTCCACTCTCCCTCATATGCTTCAACACCTTCATTTCCTCCCTTGCATTGAATGCTTCTGATCTCCTCCTAATCGAGTCTGTAAGCCCATTGATCCTAACCTTAAACTCATCAAACTCTCTCTTGACCTTCCTCCTATCCTTCACAAAATCCAATCTGCTTTTGTTCTTAGTTGGGTCAACTTTCAAGCCGAAGTAAGTCTCAGGATTCCTAGGCTCAATATCATGTTTTCGACAAAATGGAACCCATAAATCAGCAAAGCTTGCAGCCTCAGCCATTGCCTCAAATGTAAGGAGTGCACCTCCATCATCAGAAACATAACATGCTAACTTTTCCACAGGAAAATCAACTGATAGAATTGAAAGAATGGTACAAGCTGTGACAAGAGGTGGTTCTTTTTCAGGATCAGCTGTGGACACAAATAAGTCAACACCTGGAAGGTCAGAGCGGCCTGTGGGATTGGAAGGTGATGGCATATCAAATTTTTCACGAAGGACTTCAAGGTCAGTAGAACGGTTTACTGGGCAGATCTTAGGAATTTGGTCAAGGATCCATGAGAAGGCAAACCATGTCTCACACACTACTGACATGAACCACAACCATACTGCATCAGTGTTTGGATGTGTGAGTCTCCAATGCAAAAAGAAACCCAACACCACTAACCGAATAGCGATCAACAACCTGGGCAAGGTTTTAACTCTTTGTCATTTAATAGTACATGAGCTTGATACAATATTAGACATAAAACAATAACTTTTAAGCCAGATATCTTCTTTTTTATTTGTGAGATTTTCACTTAAATTTTTTGTTATATTTTGTCAATTGCTAGTAAAAAATTTGACAATGGAATCATCAAATTTTCTTGACCTTCACAAGTAAAGATGGATTTACTTAAAATCAAATTAATAAGATATTTTTTTTCACATCAATTGCACATAAAGCATGGTATAGAAAATAAATAAATAAACTTATTTATCTAAAATGTGATGTGTGATAAAGCTAAGGCTAAGAGAAAATTTGAAGTTTAATGAGGACTTATTGGAGAACAGATGTTTTTAGAGATAAAGTGAAAGTGTATTTGTGAGTAATTTTTCTTTTGTATAAGATGAAAATATTTTTTTTAAGTTATAAAGAAAAATAATAATCCATGAGAATATTTTTTTTTATATGTACATAAAACACTAAAATTGGGGCTTTCTTCCATTTTGGACCTTGTTGTAATGTCATATACATTTAAAACATTCATTTTTTTTCCCCAGAGGATAGCAAATAAATTAAAAATGTAACTTGCATGTAATTACCTGTAGGGGCTAATGATGGCTGTTGGAATTGGCAATATTCGACTTAGGGGCTTCCAAGGCTTATCCATTGATTCCATCATGCCCCCCTTGAAGCCATTATCATCATCATCATCATACATGTCATCTTGCGGCCAAAAAGCATTTCCAACTCCATAGGTACCTTTTGTCTCAAACAACCACCTGTTGTGGTCAAATTCTCCAGTTTGGTTCCTCTTCATCATAGACATATTTTTAGGATCCCTTTTTGACCCATCTGGGCCTGGCAATTGCAGTGTTCCATTTGAATAGTCTTGTGGCTCATCCTCATCTACTTTGTACAACTCCTTGCAACCTGGGCACATACCAGTTTCTTTTTGTGCATCCAAGTAGCAATCTCTACATATTTTGAACCTACACAACACGTTTTAATTGAATGTTATCTACTCATATTATTCCTAGCTAACAATCTATATATCCTTGGCACATTAGCCTTTCTGGCATTGTAAGTGGAGGAAAATGAAAAGGCCAAAAAAAAAAAAAAAAATGGCGTTCACCTTTGTATTATTAAGAAAATTGTGTTTTTAAAATTGGGACAAAAATGCATTTCCAAATCCCAATTCAAGGGGTGCTATTTTTTAAATTTGCCAGATTTTTGCATTTTCATATGATAGATTTTCACAACTACACTTTTTATAGATTTTACCAAATGCTCAATTGCGATTTTTAAAATCATGTTTTCAAAACAAAAATTTTAAAATTGTTATTTTTTCAAAAACTCAAGCTTTCAAACAATTGACCCAAAGGGGCACTAAATATGCATAAATATATATATATATATATATATGTACATATATAGAAGAGCACATACCTACACTCACAAGGCGTAATATCATGTCCCCTTTCATCCTTCATGACCTTACCATCACATGCAGGCATGGCACATGCTGAGCCCTTGGCTCCAGCCATCTGAGGATGAGTCACCTCCGACTCTATAACCTTGTCCATGAGATGTGCTCGCGTCACGCTATTGAATCCCCCAGTGAAAAGGGAATTCGACACGTATTGTTCTTCGGCCTTGGCTGCCACGGACGTGTCCATTGGCTGATTGTCCGGCGTGGGAGGAATGTGCACGGTGTAGTTCATGTAATCGGCGGATAACTCTCCTGACATATCAAGGTCATCTCTTGAAAGACTAACATACCTTCCACTTGAAGTTCTTCTTGCAAATTTGACGGTTTGTGAACTACGTTGAGACCCATCAGAACCTGCAGGGGTACGTAAATTTTTCTTGGATGGTTGGGTAGATAGGGACGCCATTGTAATATCTGAATTGCTATTATATCATGCCAATGTTCTATCACATTTGCATGAAAAAGTTACAAAATAACCTTTATTATTGTATTCTGGCTGATATAATTGATAATATTTTTCAGGAAATGCATGCACAAGGCTTTTTAAAACTCTTCTAGATCGACAATAAAGTGCCGCTTGGGAAGATGTTGAACTAGCACGTGAGGAAAAGAAAAATATTGGGTTACATTAATTTCTAATAAAATTGTTCTGCATGCATTCCAATGATTGGAAAAATTGGTAAGGGAAGGCAGTAATTTGTGTAAAAAAAATTGCGATTGAATCAGGCGTGGTGGGAAATTAAGCTGTGTATTTCATCAAGTTTCTTCACCACCAACGTTGGAGAACAAATGTTAGGAATTTTGATTGGAGAGAGAGAGAGAGATGTTGGAGTTTCCGAAGAAGATGAATTAATGGTGAGAGACCAAGTCTTAAAATGACTATTTTTAGAATATCACACTACGGGTTTTGAGGAGTAGTGCGTGTTTGTTTGTGGAGGGGATTAGAATAGTTACCATTCACAACATTTTTATAACAATTTTACAACAAATTTTAAATGGTAAGTTGTTACTGGTAGATGAAAAGTAGTGTGAATGGTGGACCTTTATTAGAATCTATAACAATTTGACACTTAGAATTTTTTGTAAAATTGTTGTGAACCTAACATTATTCGTACGTACCTCCCACGCCTGTTGGCCATATAGTTTTTCTTGTTTCTGACTTTTTTTTCCTTTTTTTTTTTCTTTCTTTTCTCTTCTTCTTTCTCCCCACACTCACCCTAAATTGGTAAGTTATATACCCACTTTGTTGTTTTCATTCATTACCATATATTTTTATATAAAAAAGGGGGTGGTAGGGGGGGGGGGGGGGGAAGACAATGGTTAAGTATACCTAAAAATGTAAATATTTACTTCTCCAAAAGTGTTATTTCCAGTCGACTAAGTTGATATAACTCAGCAAACATATGATATAAAGAAAGTATCTCATGAGATAATCTTATGAGATATCTCTCTCCTAACATGTAGGATTTACACATGTTATAAGAGAGATATTTTATGAAGTCGTCCCATACTGACACAAACCTAGTGTAGTTGTTAGGCCTTTAATTACCAGACCTATTTGAAATGGTTGTTTGTAGTCTTTTTAGTTTTATTGCCTTTTGAGAGGATGCCTTTGTTTGGTGGGGTTATGTGTGGGTGATGAAGCCAAATGGGTCGGGGGAATCTTGGGCTAAAAAAGATGTTTGTCTTTGTTTCTTATATAGGGTAAATGCACATCTATAGGATAGTTCAAACTTCCTTGAGCTTTTTTTTTTTTCATCTTCTTTGAGAACCAAATTTCTTTGAACTTATATTACGGAAAATTATTGTGTATTTTCGGAGTATCATAAATGCGTATTCTTTTCTCTCACATGAATGGTAAATCCTACTAATTAAATTCATGATAAGACTCACTATTTATATGAGATGAGAGAGTATACATTTATGGTACTCTGAAAGTACCTAATAATTTACCATTGTATTACATACAATTGATGACAAATTGTTTCTGTTCACCCGGACAAAAAACACGTAGGAAAGTTGTGGTTCATTCGTGGCATCACTTTATCAATACACTGTATCGCTTAAAGAGTTAGAAGTGACAACTTAGAGCAATTATACAAAAGAAATCTTTTCTCGCCTTTGGCTTTTCCCCCTTTGCATTATCCTATGAATATGATGAATGATGATGTTGATCTCAGTTATTTCACCCACAACCAGCAAGATTTTCCATAACCATACGTAATAATAGTATTACAAAATTACATTAAAAAAAAAAAAAAGCTCTTTAACTTTATCATTGCTATGACATAAGTAATAATACTAGGACTACATACTTTCCCACAATTATTTTACGTGATAAACTGTGAGTGGTGGAAGAAAATTGTGAATTCATGTTATAGTAACAAATAGTCATTTATAGTCTGGCACATAAGACAATTACGTTAAAATACGTATCAGTGTATTACTAGCATTATAGATGACATGAGGAATTGAGATTAAGGACTCCTAAATAGATATGACAGCCATAAACTGTGATTCCTTGGAGTTGCGATTTTCCATGTTAGAGTTGAATGAGTCTCACTCTCTCCCCCATACATATTTCATGGAACCTGTAAGCAGTGTGCCATTGCTGGATGACTTGGATTTGAGATGTTTAGCAAAGTTGTCCCATGGACACTATGGAGTTTTTGAATCTGTCTCAACAAAGCAGAGAGATTTAATCCCAAGCTCTTACTTTGCCAAATTTTAAAGGTAGAGAAGGGAGGATGGTGTGGAAATTGGCTACTTGTTCTTACTGAAGGCTATAGCAAGTAGCAATGAGTGGGTTGCCTATGATTCTGAAGCTGAAAAATGGCATCCTCTGCCCAAGATTCCAACTATTCATGCGAACACCATGGTTTTCATTTTACATGCAGTGTTATGATCCCTTGACAGACAATTATGTTTATATGTACATTTTTTTTTTATCTATGTCGTGCTCTTTAAACACTTTCCGGTAGCTGATTAATAATTGTCAATTGCTTCTTCGTTTCTTTTTAGCAATTGCTTGCAGGTGTATTTTCACCTCTATAGCAATTTGATGCATTCAATAACAAGAAACTTTCCCAAAAATTTATTGAATGGTGTGCACGCTAGTTTTGTACAGATTTAAGTTTCCTCTTGTTCTTCTTCTTTTTTGATAATTTATTTTTAAATTTTTTATGACGTGGAACCTTACCTAGGTAGGATCTTTTGGACTCGCCCTTAAAGAGTAAACCACATATAAACAAGAATTATTATATACTTCTTAAGACTATAAGAATGATATACTTTCTCCTCTCACATAATAATAAATCCTAATAATTAAATTTATGATGAAACTTACCATTCATGTAAGATTAAAGAGTTTGTTATTATTGTACTCATAAAGTGTTGTGTACTCTTCCTGCAATTGAACCAAGAAAGTAAACCGAATCCAACATTGCATGTCATCAACTAGGCAAAAAGGCACACTAGAATAAATCTTTTGTTCCACTCTTAACTATAGAATTGAGAATGCTATGTATCTTTCTTTCTTTTTTTTTTTTTTTTTTTTTTTTTTTTTAACTTTGGATGTTTTATAATGAAAGAAAAAATAGAACTTGTAGCATGTTGTGAATAGTGGAGCATAAAATGAAACACTCAAAATGAAACAAATGATTTTCTTTAGGCATACAGTACACAAAACCATTGTTTGCTCCTCAATATTAGTCATTTATTCTATTTTGAGAAGTCCTAAAATATGGTATTTTTTGAAAAATAAATGCACATTTATGATTCCTCAACTAATCCTCATCAGTACCAATTTTTCATTTTAATTTAATATAAAGAGGATAGTTTTAAAAGCCTATAAATTTTTTTAAAAGATGATATATAAAATATTTCCTTAATTTTTTTTATAAGTGCAATAGAATTTGAACTTATGACGGTCACTCTATGATGAATAAAATTTTAAGATATCGTAGGATTTATATATATATAAATTTGAAGACTAAAGTTTAATTTGGTCCTTAAAGTTTGGGGTTCTTTTCATTTTGACCTTTCTTGTTTGATTTATTTTTTTTTATGTGGCCCCTTAAGCTCATTTTGACAATTTGTTTAAGAAGACTAAAGTTTAACTTTAGTCCTTAAAGTTTGGGGGTCCTTTCATTTTGACCTTTCTTGTTTGATTTATTTATTTTATTTGGCTCCTTAAGTTTATTTTGACAATTTATTTTAGCCCCTAATGAAAATTAAAATTTTGAAAAGTAAAGGGCAAAACAAAAAAATTGAAACAAACATGAAGAGCCAAAATGAAAATTTTAAAATGTAAGTGACCAATATGAAAATGAATCAAACACGAAGAGTTAAAAAAAAAATTTGAAAGGTGAATGGCTAAAATGAAAACAACCAAAACTTTAAAGGTCAAAAGTGTACTTTAGTCCAATATAAAATAATAGGATCTACTTCATGATTATTACTTTATATCACCAGGTCAAGGTATCAATTGGATTTTTCAGTATGGGTGGGATTTGAATCCAAATCCTTTATTCAATGAAAGAAAACCACTATTTGAAAATTAGACCAGACCAATCAATCTAACGAGTACAATTGGGAACTAGACTCGATCAGAAGATTCAGAATTGCTGAACCGGTATGATAAAAATTGAAAATTGATATCTTTTTCAATTCTTTGACTGTTCTAGATTTTAAAACCATGCAGAAAATTTTACTAGTTGAGTTAAATTGATTGACCTTTAAAAAATTGAATCTTATGGAGATGACCAACAGGGATGGAGGAGTATTTGACATCTTATTACAAAACCATTATTTTGTATTTGTTGCTTTGCTCTTTGATCAATAGATCATGACAATATTTTTGCACTCGATATCTTCGTATACTTTTCTATAGATACGGTACACGCTACACGGTAAAGGGATCCACAAGACGGTCGGTGGCCTGTTCTTTGTAAAGTGCGGAAAAATGCTGTTTTATACTATGCCACTAACCCATATTTGTTTGCTTTAGTTGCTTCGGTTGAAACATACACTAAATTTTCCACACAGCCTTCATATAGACTATGAGATATAGATACTATACAGTGGGATTTAGTGTAATTTATTGCAATTCCAAATCACTTATGGCTTGTTTGGAAGTTTAGAGAGGGAGGAGAGTAGAGGGGAGGAGAGTAGTGGGAAGGAGAGTAGAGGGGAATGGCTATCCTCCACCTTGTTTGAATGTTTTTAAAATTAAGTAAGGGGGAGGGGAGTAATTAGTCTTTTCATTTGTAATTTTGTTAATATAATAAGGGCAAATTTGGTAATTCATTTGATCAAGCATTTTTATTCTCCACTCTCCCTCCAAATCTCTCCAATTTGGGGGAATTAAAAATGAGGGGTTGAAGGAAGTTGAAACCCCTCCAAACCCCTCCAAACTCCTCCCCCTCATCCCTTAAAAAACTCCAAAATAAGGTAATTGAACTACTCTCCCTCCCTCTACTCTACTCCCCCTCCTTTTTTTAACTCCCAAACAGGCCATTAGGTATAAGCCGCCTGAATGGGGCTGAACATTTAAAACTCCGTCTGATTTGGGTGAAAATGTGAGAGAAAATAGGAGAGAAAATTAAAATAGGAGGTGTTTAGTTTGAGTGATTTTAACGGATGGGAGAGTTTTCTCCTTAGGCTCGCCACTTTTTTATACTTCCAAAATAGGGAGAAAATGAGGGAACTTATGTTAATTAATATTTTACCCCACTTTTTTCAGGTTGATTTTTTTTTTTTGTTTATTTAATCTTTGAGTTGCACGTTTGATATCAGTTCTTTATTCCCTAGCTCTAGTGTTTTTTTTTAATAAAATATAGAGTCCGGTTAACAAGTACCTTTAAGATATTTGTTAAATGACAATTTTACAAAATAAACAATCTCTCTTCAATCGGATTTTCAAATCAAGATTTTTCCACGTTTGGATCAACAGATGATGTAGAAGATATGATGAACGTGAGAGCCATTCTTTTCGCTCATGAACTTGGTCTCTCATCAATTATTCTTAATGGAGACTCTGAGGTGTAAATCAATGCTTCTAAAGGTGAAGATGAGGGCCCATTTGGTAGATGTGTTTAAAAATTGAAAATTGTTGTTTGAAAATATTTGTGAAAATACGTGTGGATGAAAAAGTGTGTAAAAATACGTAAAATACTGTTTAAAAATTAAAAATTGTTATTTGAAAAGGGTTGCCAAACACCCCCTAAGTCTCTTGCCTCCTTTGATCATTTTCTTGCCTCAGTCCAATCCACTATAAATGCCTTCTAAAATATCTCTTACTACCGATCTTGACTAATTTTTTTAATAAAATTTTGATGTTTTCTTCTATAAAAAAAAAATTCCTTATGATATGATTTTCAATATATGTGGCGCCATTGATGGTTCAGAAATACATGTACACAGCTACCATCTTTATCAAACTTCAAATAATAACAATAATAAAGAAAAATACAAAAAAAAAATTGTAATAAAAAAAAGGCAGCTGTGTCTATGAGGTCTTTTGCCGTTTTGCGAGATAAAGTTGCTCTTGTTTTGGCCGTTCATACTAGTGAAGAATTTGATTCTTTCTTAAAAAAAAAAAATTATTTGAGGGATAATTCTTACTTATTATTTTGATGTATTTGCAAAAATTAGTAAATTACAATCTCTCTCTCTAATTAAAAATATATATATATATATATATATATGTATGTATATATTTGGAGTCACATAAATTAATAAATTAACCTCATTTACGGCACAAAACGCGCTAGAAGGCTAGAAGCTGATAGCATACATACTGGACCCAACTGAGAAATGAGAATCATTCCATTGGAAAAGACAGCTACTACCTGCAAAAGCAAAACAATTTTTTTCTTTTTTTTTTTATTGAAGAGTAATTCTATTTCTTAGGGTGGTTTGAAAGAGTAATTTTAGTAATTCTAATAACACGTAAAAAGTCATAATTCTTATCATAATTAACACACTGAATTAACTATAATTATTTTCTATCGACCCAATATTACACTGAAAGAGTAATATATAAACCCAATATTTTTTCATGCTTTGCGGCACAAAACGCGCTAAAAAAGGCTGGTAGCTGATATCATACGAATTGGACCCACATGAGAAATGAGGAAAATACAGCTACTACTTGCAAAAGCAACACAACTTTTTTTTTTTTTTTTTTTGAGTAGTGGAGTAATTTTTTTTTGAGAATAAGTAAGTGGAGTAATTTTACTAGAACATGAAAAGTCATAATTTTATTACAACTATATTACGTGATAGATTATAATTAGTTTATTATTATTTTTATATAAATTTATAATTTTTTTTCTACTTCTCACAGTTTGTTATATAAACCATTATTGAAAAAGTTGTAAATTTTTATATGATACTAGATTTTTTTTTTTTAATAGAAATTTATCCCATTTACAAATGGATTCAACAATCACCAAATTCCACTTTTTTTTAAAACGCTCCCAATTGTCACACTCACACATTGGCTGTCCACTAACTGGCCTAATTGTTAAAACAGCTCATAATTCATGGCATCATTTAATTTTCTCTCACTTTCTTTTTCATCTCTTTGGGAAGAGACAAATGCAACAATTTAATGAACAAAAGAGTCAAAAGGTGAAATTAATATTGTTAGTGGGGTGTCCATAAAGTCATTGACAATCTTAAAAAATAAGCAAGCTAAAGCAAAGCTTAAGCTACTGCATGCTTCAAATTTTAAAGTCAAGTGGCAGTCTTTGTAAATAAACCTCAAATCCAACGTCAATTGCTTACCCCAACTGTCATTTATAAACTTCATATATATGAAGAGCCTCTCCCAAACATGTCCTTCAATTTCCTTTTCCTTTTCCATTCTCTCCAAAACAACTGAAACAGAAGGGAAAGGCAGCTCACCTTCCAAAATGGGAACCTCAAAGCTGTGCAGTTTTTTTCTCGCGATCCTAGCCGTCCATCTCGCGCTCAGCATCGGCTCAACCAGGGCCGTTGATTTAAGTGGCGGTGGGGACCACTTCCAGCTGGGCTTCGCCACGATTAAATCGGAGTGCCGCGGCTCGATCGCCGAGTGTTTGCTAGCTGGCGGGGATGACGAGGAATTGGGGTTGGAGTTCGCTATGGACTCGGAAACCAACCGGCGCATCTTAGCCACGAGGCAGTACATAAGCTACGGTGCGCTGAGGAGGAACACTGTCCCCTGCTCTCGACGAGGCGCGTCGTACTACAATTGCCGAGCTGGCGCTCAAGCAAATCCCTACAGTCGCGGGTGCAGTGCCATTACTCGTTGTAGACGCTGAATTTTCATTTTATTTTTTTTTCTCTAATCAAAATATTATTATTCTTATTTTTTTGGTGTAATTTTTAGTTTCTAAATATATGTTCCTTTTTTTTGTTGAGAAAAGTTTCTAAATATATGTAGGTAACCTCAAATTACAAGTTTCTGTGTGTTGTTTTATTATTACTATACATATTTGGAATAAGGTTGAGATTGTTGTTTAATTTTACACAATTTGTTTCTTTTTTTGGGTGAATTTTGTTTATTTGTCAATATTATTGCTAATTTGTTAACGATTATCATGTGGGATTGTTGAGAATGATTTTTTTTTTTTTTTAATTTTAAATTTTGAATTTTGAGAACAAAATAGTGATGGGTGTGATAAGGAACTTGAGGTCGGTATGCGTTGTCTTTGTACAGTTGGTCTAGCTAGGAACTCACTTTCTGTGGTTTTCTAGATGGGTCTAAAGGCTCAGGCTCTCTGCTCAATTTTTATTTTTCCTTTTTGTTTTTTCTTTTACTGATGGTGCAAAATATAAATAAGCGGGTTAATATTTTAAATTAAAGGAATTTTTTTTTTTTGGTTAGAAGGGCTAGTATATTTATTAGACTAATCGGAAATATAAATAAGAATATTTCGAATGTTTGCCGTCTTATCTAAGGCGAGAAAATTCTCCACCACATCCGGGTGATCAAAAGTTACAAAAGCAAATTTGAGGAATTTTCATTATCTAGGAAATATAGTTGTGAAAAATGTTCTAGGTGTCAATCATGACTTCAATTTGCCTTTTTCTTTGAAATTCGTTTGCTTCATGCCATGGATAGCAACAATCTTTAAATCGACCAATTTGACACAATTGTTCTCTAAGTGTTCGAATTCAGAATCTCTATCATACCAAAACTTTAACCAATTGGATCATGACCTTGGATGATGTTAATGTTTCCTTAATTTGTGGCCATTAGATTTTGTGGAATCTAAAAAAAAAAATCTTAACAAGCTCCTATTGTCCCTTCTTTTCTTCTTCCTTTTTTTTATTCTTCTTTCTTTTTGACTTTTCTTTAAAAAAATGTGTACATGTAATTAAGGAATGAACAAGAAAAGCTGGAAGTCCTTGTATAGCTTTATACCTACATTTCAAGCTAGGTTTACACTTTCACTTTCTAAACAATTTTGATTTTCCTTATTCTATCTTTTGCAAGGATTTCAAATGTTCTCTCTTACTGTTTTTTTCATTAATAAGTTGCACATTTTAATGAGTATGACATTATCTTTTACGTTTCTTCTAACAAAATAGGAGGTGCTATTTGAAATTCAACTCAATAGCTTAGGGATTACAATATGTAGGTTTTACTTAACCAAAAACAAAACCTTTCTTCAAAATCACGGACCAAAATTTGTGAAATTTTTTCTTGAAAGACCTTGAATAGAATTTGACCCAAAAAAGTTAAAGAAACATTGGGCCCAAATGCAACAAATGAATTATGGTTTGTGGGAATCTGATTCTGTTCTATTGTTCCCAATTAGAGCAAGGCTCACATGCATCCCCTTTAGCAAATCAACATCAATGATTGATTGTGACACTCACTAAATGGGCATCACTTATCAGAGCTTTTTGTGACACAATTTAAAACACGCCTCATATGTCGTTGTCTTAACAGCTTAGATTAACTATAAAATCTACATTAATACCCACATAGTGAAGGTCCGCACGTACATTGCTTTCATTTTAAAAATAATAATAATACTTTCCTAATTTTCTTAAATATGGGCCATATTGAAGTACTTCAATCCAATATATTTTACTATTTCATAATATTCCTTTCTAGGAGCTTTCAATCAGTGGTGCCAGGTTGTCAATGGCCCAGATCATAGATTTTTTTTTTTTTTTTTTTTTTTTTTTTTTTTTTTTTTGTGTGGGTAATTCTAGATCATAGATCTACCTACATTATACAATCACATTGAAATTGTAATGAAAAAAAAAAAAAAAACTAAAAAAAGTATAGAAATGTTTTAATTCTTCCAAATTTTGTACCATCTACATATAGACCAGACATATCACACATCAACATTTAGTAGTGGGGGGTGGGGGTGAATTGTACCATCAAGTAAAAATCAAAACAAGAGGTATTGAAATTAGAAAAAACTTAGATAGTCTTGGAGCAGTTCTCTGAGGCTATGTACTCATTTGGATACAAGTCTACGTTTTGAGTTTGCGTTTTCAGCCTTTTTTTTTTTTTTTTCTCCAGCGTGTGAACAGTAACCGATACTGTGGATTCACTGTGTGGGGGGCAAAGTTACTGTTTATGTACTGTTCACGTACTGTTCACGGGACCCATAAGCACTTTATTCAAAAATAATAATAAAAATGGGTCCTACAATACTATTCACACATTTAAAAATTATTTTGCTACAGTGTTTTCAGTTTTCAGCAATAAGTTCTATCCAAACGGACTCTATGTAAGAATTGCTCATTGAAATTTGAAACATTTATACACTGAAATTAGTTGATTTCATATTCCTCCTTCAAATTATTAAAAAAAAAAAAACTAAATCTTATTATGCTGAAGGGATTGAAAGAGAAGGTGAAATTGTTCTAGATTTGTGTTTCCACCCCAATTTATGGAAAAAAAAAATCCTTATTTAGGATGGAAATTACAACCGGTTGTTTTACAATTAAAAAATATGTATATGTACTTCATCTAAGAAATGTCAAATGTGAAAAAAAATAAAAATAGATCTAAAATTTCACTGTGCAATCTATTCTCTATCCACATTTGTGGAAGGCACAATTGTTAGCTTATTAATGAAGTTTTCAACAAACCAACCACCCCAACCTCACCCTGAAAAAGGGCTACTCAATGTTAATAATATCCTCGAAGATGTTGAGCAAAAGTTATACATGATCTGACTATACTTAAGCAATACCTTACAGAAACAAAATGGATTATCATTTTTTTCATTGATAAGTTATATGCACGGCTTATGAGTTTTGAACCGCTGACATTACCCTCTATCTTATTATTAAGGAACGAGGGGCAGCATTTGAGCATGAGTTTATTGGTCAAAACAGACAGAATCGAAATGGCAAAGAACAAATGGAATGATTTCACTTTACTGAGATGTCGTATTAACAAGTGATGCAAAATCATATCAAATGATGCATTTTCGATTAAATGTCAGATTAGTAAGTGATTCAATATGCAAAATAAGAGAAGGGTGTTCTTTGTAATGATGGAGTCGGACATTATCTTGAACCTGGATTGCTGAAAATGCCAAAAATAAAATCACCATACTAAGATCCACTCATTTTTAACAATTAATTTCACGTAGCTGTGCAGGAACTCACAAACCTGTCATATTAAATAATAGTGCTCTGTTTTGGATCAGCTGAATCATGCCCCACCTGCAGAAAGAAATAGAAGAGACACTACCACATAAAATGTCGGCCAAAGTACCAAAATGATTATTGAATGAACTCATCTTTAGCCAATAAAGGTGAAGTTAATGACTGACTTAGTGATGCTGGACGACCTAGGCTTCCTACTTAGATTAGTCCCACCGTAGACCCTAGGCTTCTCACCTAAGGTGTTTGGATTCACCACCAAGGAATTTTAGCCTTTTACCCTTATTTTTAAAAATATTTGGCAACATGCCCCTGTTTTGAAATTATATAGGTTCGTGCCCCTGTTTCGAAACTCGAGTTTCTATTAAAAAACTTGATTGGTAGAAATTCGAGTATGGGGTGATCAAACTAAAAAAAATAAAAATTTGCATGGAACTCGAGTTCACAAAGCTCGAGTTCCATTGCTATAGTTGCGTTTTATAAGATCTATAGCGGCGTTTTATATGGAACTCGAGTTCTAGGAAGCCGAGTTCCATGCAAATTTTTTTTAAAGTTTGATCACCCAAACCTATAGCTGCGTTTTATGAGACCTATAGCGACGTTTTTATGGAACTCGAGCTTCTTAAACTCGAGTTCCATGCAAAATTTTTTTTTTTTAAGTTTGATCACCCCAAACCTATAGTTGCGGTTTATAAGACCTATAGCGGCGTTTTTATGTAACTCAAGCTTCTTAAACTCGAGTTCCATATTTTTTTTTTTTTTTTTTTTTTTCAGTTTGATCACCCCAAACTTATAGTTGCGTTTTATAAGACCTATAGCGGCGTTTTTATGGAACTTGAGCTTCCTAAACTCGAGTTCCATGATTTTTTTTTTTTTTTTTTTAGGTTTGATCGTGCATAACTCGATTTTAAACTAATCAAGTTTTTCATTGAAATCAATTTTGAGAAAATCGAGTTTCAAAACAAGGGCACAAACCTAAATAGTTTGGAAACAGGGACATATTGCCAAATATTTTTTAAAATAGGGGTAAAATGCTAGAATCCCCTTCACCACCAAACAAACAAAATGCAATCTTTGTAAATAATCTCAATAATAATAATCATAGTCTGTGAAATACAAAAGGAGCCATTTGGAGCTTTATATACAGCTTCTAGGAATCACAATAATAAAGATAAACTCTCCTAAACAATCTCAAATACTAATACAATAATCCTAACAATCTCAAATACTAATTCAATACTAAAGATAAACCTAAATAAAGATAACATAAATGATAAAGATAATCTCCACAGATGTGCTATCATATGGTGTCCGCTCCAACTCCCCTGGGGTGGGAGAAACTCAACCCCGTTGAGCAAAGCTCATAAAGATCAAGTGACATCAAAATAAGTTCCATCAAGCCACAAGCTCACTAGGTCAACATGGCTCCTCCGTCGATGCTTATATGTGCGGGTGATAGGAGGTAGAGATGAGGTGGTAGCAAGTGTATCCAAGTAAGCCTCCAAAGGAGAGGGATCAAGCTGTTGCAACTCCTCTCTGGTGATCCATGTACAATCAGAATCAGGCTGTTCTTGCTAGCGAACCAAGAAGCACTGAACTGTTCCATTCCTAGTGAAAAGAGATTGCTCATCCAAAATAACATCAATATTATCTTTATGTGCCTTTTGGAAACAAGATGGTGTAGGGCTAGGGACACAGTTAGCCAAAAAAGAAGAGGGTGGATCATCAAAAGGGTCATAGGGAATAATTGCAGGACCTTTAAAAAGCAATTAAATTAGCAATATTAAAAGTAGAACTAATACCATAATCTGAAGGTATATCAATCACATAAGCATTAGATCCAAGTTTCTTTAATACCTTCAATGGGGTAGCACTGCGGGCCTGTAGTTTCTTAATGGTTCCCGAGGGATACTGTTCAGGCCTGATTCGAATCATAACATAATCTCCTACATCAAAGTCTAAATGACGTCGATGTAAATCAGCCTGAGTCTTAAGATTACTAGCATGAATTTGTTTGTTGATCTCTTTATGCAACTCATGCATGTGACTAGCAAACTCTACTGCAGACATTTTACCCTATCATGTGAGGACATTGGGAGAAGGTCTAAAGGTCTCTTAAGTGTATAACCATGAACAACTTCAAATGGGCTTATAACTATGGACCTATTGACTGAGTTATTGTATGCAAATTGGGCTACAGGGAGTATAGATTCCCAAGTCCTACCATTCTCATCCATGAGACACCTCAAAATATTTCCTAGATTCCTATTTACAACCTCAATTTGACCATCAGTTTGAATATGGTATGCTGTGGAGAATTTCAACTTTGTTCCCATCATGTGCCAAAAGGTCTTCCAAAAATAGCTCATGAATTTAACATCCCTATCTGACACAATTTTTTTAGGTAACCTATATAACTTAACAATCTCATCAAAGAAAATCTTGGCTACCTTGAATGCATCAGATGTCTTAGAGCATGGAAGAAAGTGAGCCATCTTAGAAAACCAGTCTACCACTACAATAATGGAATCAAACTTCCTAAGGGTAAGGGGGAGACCTAGTATAAAGTCCATGCTAATATCCTCCCAAAGATAGTGTGGAATTGGTAGAGAAGTGTAAAGGACAGTATTTTGCTTGCAATGCTTAGCCAGTTGACATTAACGACATTGACCAATTATCTTGGCAACATCTCTCTTAAGACTTGGCCAATAGAACTGCCTTTCTACCTCTTCAATTGTCTTATCATGTCCAAAATCTCCTAAAAGTCCTCCCTCGTGCACTTCCCAAACCAAAAAGTCTCCAACTGATGTACGGGGGATACAAAGCTTATTAGCTTTAAACAAGTAGCCATCTCGGAGGATAAAATCATCAACAACCTGAAAATGCTCAGTCCTAAGTGTAATGTACACTTCTCCAAAATCTAGGCAAGATTTATACTCCTCTTGCCACTTCTCATACCCTATGACTTTTGTACTCATCACTGAAAATAAGGTGACTCGACAACTCAAAGCGTCAACTACCTTATTCTTAACACCAAATTTATGTCTCAAAACAAAAGAGAATCTTTGCAAATACTCAACCTAAAGGACATGTCAAGCATTTAATTTCTTTTGGGAATTGATGTGGCGGAGAGCATCATGATCAGAATAAATAATAAACTCATGGGGTGTCAAATAATGGCTCCAATATCTTAAAGCTTGTACCATAACATAGAGTTCTTTGTCATATGTTGAATACTTCTTCTTAGCCTCATTTAATTTCTCACTAAAGTAAGCTATAGGGTGACAATCTTGGCTAAGAACTCCTCCTATGCCTACACCAGACGCATCACATTTCACGTCAAAGACCTTATCAAAGTCTTGTAGGCACATCACCGGTGCTTTTGTCATCTTCTTTTTGATTTCTTGAAATGCTATACTAGTAGCTAGGCCTGCTCAAAAATATGTCGGCGCCGACAAAAACGGTCTGACTGCTCCGCATCGCCCCGCTCAGGGCTCTGCTGAAGGTCTCTAGCATGGTGGTCGACGGTAGATCTTTAGTGCCGACGTTGGACTGGTGTGGCCATCAGCGCCAAGATGTGCACACTAACAAAGACCGAATCAACCCGAGCATGGTCTATATATATGTTAATATGTATAAGAAGAAGAAGAGGCCTAACTTTGTAAGAAGATGCCTAACATTCATCCATGAACAGGGTCTTTCTTATTAAAAAAAAAATTGAATTCTTATCCATGAATGTACAGGCCTAACGTCCTTATCAAAAAGAAATTTTGAACTAAAAAGGAAGTTAACGTGTGTCAGGAAGTATAAGACTCCGAGTGGTCTTGTCTGAGACAGACTAGTGTCTCCCACTTGCATTTTTTGAAAAAAAATATAAAAAGAAATGTTGTATGGCCATATAGGTTAGTGGGTTATAGTCATGCCGCTTTGTTTTTTGAAAAAAACAAAAAAAAGCCGCATGGGTTAGTCATTCTCTTGCCATTTGCATTTTTTGAAAAAAAAATTAAATAAATAAATAAATAACGATGCCTGTCACTGTTTGAGTCAATCACTGTGCAAGATATATATATATATATATATATATATTTTCTCTTTTGATCTCAGCCACAAATGTCTTTTCTCTTGAGTTGTTTCCAACTTAGCTACTCTCATTAGTCATTTCTCCTCTTTACCCTTTTTCTCCTCTTCACTCTCTAGACTTCTGCTCCTCTCAAGTCACACACTCTCGCCTCTTAGACTCAGAATTTAGAACTTAGTCATCAGCTACCTTCATTTCTCTTCCAAACCGTAACCCCGCTAAACAAAAATTAGTTTTTTACACTCAATCTCAGAATTTCAGGCTCTCACTTAACCATTTTTCTCTTTTTTTTTGCTCTCAGCCACATAATGTTTCTTCCAAACCCTAATCCCGCCGAACAATTAGTAGTGTTTCCCTCTTAATCTCAGATTTTCAGGCTCCCACCAACCATTTTTCTCTTCTCTTTTGAACTCAACCACGTAATTTTGTTTCCATACCTTGACCCCACTGAAACAAATAGTAGTTTTTTCCTCTCAAATTCTCAATGTGAGGCTCGGACATAACTTTCCACTATTTAAGAACACAAGCTCTCAGTCTCACTCTCAAGACTCATCGCTGATTCTCAGCCTCACTCTCTCACAAAGAAAGAATTTCCTCTCAAGGTCTCACAAAATTCCTAATACCTAATTCGGTCAATCTCCTTTTCATCTCCATTCTCCATTGTGGCTCTGCCATTATGTAGTTTTGTCTTTGGTAACCCTAACACTTACTTTGTTTTAGTTCTATTTTATGGTCACTACATGTTTCTTCTTGATTCTAATTTTTTTTTCTCGTAATTTTCTTGTAATTTCAGGGGTAATTTAAAAGATTCAGCTTCAACCTAATAAAGGAATAAATCTCAAAGGCTTAAATAGTTCCTGGGTATTTTCTCATACTATTTATATTTGTTTTAAGTTCACTATTTTTTATTTTTTGTTTGATTTTGTTTTAAGGATTATTTTTTATTTTGTTTTCAGTTCGCCATGTTGTATCGAACTTTCATGTTTGTGTTTGATTTTGTTTTTAGTTTTAGTGTTGTTTTTTTTAAGGTTTCAATCATGTTGTTTACTGTTTGGTTTTGTATCTAGGGTTCAAAGACTGTAAATTTATTTTTTGATTAATCATACTATTGTGATTTTAGTTATTATATATATATATATATATATATAATATTTCTTTTTAAGGTTCACTCATGTTGTTTTTTGTTTGATTTTGTTTCTAGGGTTCAAAGATTGTAAATTTATTTGTTGATCATCCTATTGATTGATTATACTATTGTGATTTTAGTTTATTATATCATGCTAATATGTTGTGATTTTAGTTGATTATCTTGTTGTTGTGATTTTAGCACTAAGAAAGCTGCTTGTATAGTTTTTGTTTACTAATATTTTATTAAAATTAGTGTATGACTGCGTGTTTAAGTTAAGGTTGTTTGCAAAATTTATTTGTTGTTGATTCCTTAATTACTATGTATATGTGATTGTTATTTATATTGATGTAATTAGATCATGGCTGCTTGTGCTTCTTCTTCCACCCCCTGTACTGAGCCTACTTCTAGTTCATGTACTGAGACCATTTCTCTAAAATAGAGGGATGTAACCCCCTTTACCCTAAGTCGTAGTGCAACTATTGTCAAAAGAGTTATAATTGTCACCTAAAAAGAAATGGAACCTCCGCCATGTGGTCCCATATAAAATTTGGTTGTAAGAAGTACCGCTATAGGCGTGATAAAGGCCAGACCACTTTGAGTCACCAAAGTAAAAAAAAAAAGGGTAGGGAGAGGGTGGTAATGAGCTGGTGTTAAGGAAGTTTAGTGTGGAAAAAGTAAGGATGGCCTTGGTTAAGATGATAATTGTTGATGAACTACCTTTTAGGTTCGTTGAGCATGGTGGGTTCATTGATTTATGGCGGGTTCATTGATTTATGGCAGAGGTAGAGCCTAGGTTTGAAGTTCCCTATCGGGAAACTGTTGCAAGGGATTGTTTTAGGCATTACATTAGGGAGAGGTTTTAATGGCTGGTCAAAGAATGTGTTTGACAACTGATATTTGGATTTCAATCCAAAAACTTAATTACTTTTGTTTGATTACACATTATATCGATGTTGATTGGGTTTATCATAAAAAAATTTTGAATTTCTGCCTATTACCTGATCATAAGGGTGAGACCATTGGTAGGGTGGTTGAGTCTTGTTTGTTTCAATAGGGGATTGATCATGTTTTTACAATTACTGTTGATAATGCAAGTTCAAATGATGTGGCCATAGAATATCTTAGGAGAAAAACAAAGGATAGGGTGGATAGCCTCTTGGGTTGTGAGTTCCTTCGTATGCGTTGTTGTGCCCATATTTTGAATTTAATTGTGTAAGATGGGCTAAAAAACCTTAATGAGTCCATTGTTAAGGTATGTAATGTAGTGAGGTATGTGAAATCCTCTCCTAATAGATTTGAGAAGTTTAAGGCATGTGTTGAAAAAGAAAAAATTCAAAGCAAAAGTTTGTTGTGCCTTGATGAGTCTACTAGGTGGAATTCAACTTACTTGATATTAGAACGTGCACAAAAGTTTGTGGTTGTATTTAAAAGGATGGAGGAAGATGATGGGCATTTCCTTCGTTATTTTGAGGATCCATCTAGTGGTTCCCCTCGGGTTATAGATTGGAAAAATGTAAGACTTTTTACAACGTTTCTTGGTATGTTCTTTAAGGCAACCTTAAGATTTTCTGGTTCCTTGTTTGTGACTACTAATGTGTATTTCCATGAGCTTGTTAGTCTTCAAGACCAATTAAATCAATTGTGTAATGGTTGGGGTGATCTATTGTTAAAGGTTATGACACAAAGAATGAAATTGAAGTATGAAAAGTATTGAAAAAGTGTTGATAGGATAAATCTGATGTTGTTTGTGGTTGTTGTGGTTGATCCTAGATATAAATTTGAAATATGTGAAATTTTGGTTTAAGTAATAGTATGACAAGGAAAATGCTGATGAGTAAGGATTGAGAGTTAGGGAAACTTTGAATAGATTGTACAAGTACTATAGTGGAGCAATGGGGACTTCATGTGGAGCTAGTCTAGTGGGACTAGTGAGTTTGGTAGTAGTGATGTTGCTTCCATGTCCTTTATGCTAAGTGGTTTTGGTAGTGCAGAAGAGAGGATGAAGAGATACAATAAACATATATAAACAGTATTTAGCAAATGAGAACAATGTAGAATGCAAATCTAAATTGGACCGATACTTGTTAGAAGCTAGTATAGATCCAAAGACGGAAGGCTTTGATATTCTTGATTGGTGGAGGGAGAATTCTTTAAGATATGAGATCCTTTTTCAAGTTGTCTGTGATGTTTTGGCAATTCTCATTTCTACTGTTGCATCAGAATCTTCATTTAACACAGGGGTTTATGTCTTGGATCCTTCCCGTAGCTCATTGTCTCCCAATACTGTTGAAGCTTTGATTTGTACACAAAATTGGTTGAGGTCCAAAGATTCAATTGAACCAATTAACCTACGAGAGGCAATGGATGAAGTGGAAAGCTATGAAATTGAATCGGGTGATGTGTTTATGTTCTTTTCTAATTTTTTTTCCTGTTTTTATTATTTATAAATTCTCTTGTATTTTTTTTGTTATTTGTTTATTTGTGAGTTATTACTTATATACAATTTGTTTTGCTTTGTTTTGTTTTCTTTTCTTTTAAAGCTTGCACCAAAACCCACTGTGAGTACAAATTATGTTCTAGACTGATTTGGAAGGTGGGGTTGTTTTTTGGACTTAGCTACCTAAGATAATTTAAAAATTTTATGTGATTTGCTTATGTTTGTTGGCTGTTGTTTGTAATAGTGTTAATTGTCATGTTTTTCTTTCTATTTTCTACTTATCGTTATTTTTTGGAGATTGAAATTGTAAGGATGGAGTTTTTTGTATATGATGACTTGGAGTTGGAGTTATTGGCTAGCTGATTACGCAAATTATTTGTGATTGAATTGCTAACTTAATCATTGAGAAGACCAAATTAGGAGTGTTTGGGTGCTTAGGCTACTGCTGGTTGCTGGCCTGATGCTTCTTTGCTGCTCTCTCCTTTATTTTTGTTTACTAGATGCACACATGATAACACAAGCACTAAACACACTTGAAAATTATTAGATTATTACTCTTAGTAGACTAGACTGCCTCCATTTTTTGTGAAAAATATTTAGTTGTGTAGTGTACCAATTGTATATTCTGATCCAACATCCATTATGTATATTTGTATAGTGCTTCTTACGCACTGCTTGACTATTTTGTAATGCTGCACTATTACTCCTCCTTAGGGTTGTGCTACTGCTTATATTTAATGTGATTACTATGATAGAAATATTAATGTTAATGTTGCTGCCATGCTAGAATTCTCTTGTTATGGTTGAGACTTGATACTTTATAATTATGTGTTTCATTTAGAATGTTGCGACAGTTTTAGATTTATTAATATGTATTAATGTGTTTAATAAACATATGTTTAATTTGACAGGTTGACTTTAAGTTATATTATAGTTGAGACTTGAGACTTGATACTCTATAAATGTATATTTGATTTGGAATGTTATGAGTCTGGTGACAAATGGAGTTGTCTTCTTATGGTTGAAACTTGACAAAGAAAGTCTTTTTTGAAAAGAAGTCAGTTAAAAAAAAGTCAAATTGAGCTCAAAATGCTATTTTTTAAAGGCCTAAAAGCACAAAACTTAGAATAGTAATTTTTAGAAATCCAACCCATACAACTGAACGAATCACATCGAGCCACTAAGATTAACCGCACCTTGTGTAGACCAGATTTTATCTTTCAAAAGTGAGGTGCAGTTAAGCATATGGTAAAACCACACCCTATAGGTGTGGTGCAAAAAACCTCTCCAAAACCGATCGAACCGAACCGTGTACACCCCTATTAGCAGCATTTGACCATTGGAATTCACCTTGCTTCATACAATCAGTGATTGGTGCCATGATTGTACTAAATCCACGTATGAAGCGGCAATAAAAAATTGCAAGCCCTTCAAAACTATGAACCTATGAATGTTCTTGGGTTCAGGCTAATCCACTATGGCCTTGACCTTTTGTGGATTAGCAGAAACTCCTTTAGATGAGACCACAAAACCTAAGAAAATGACATTATCAATGAAGAAAGAGCATTTCTTTAGGTTGGTATACAAGTTTTCTTTCCTCAAAAGGGAACAAACTTCTTTAAGATGGTTCGAATGTAGCTCCTTTGATTTACTATAAATGAAGATGTCATCAAAGTACACTACCACAAATTTGCCCATGAAGGGCCTTAGTACTTGTGTCATCATTCTCATAAAGGTACTAGAAGCATTTGATAAACCAAATGGCATCACAAGCCACTCATATAGACCATTCTTTGTCTTAAAAGCAGTCTTCCATTCATCACCTGGGCGGATCCTAATTTTATGGTATCCACTTTTTATATCAATTTTTGAAAAGATTGTGGCTCCTGACATTATATCAAACATATCATCTAACCTAGGGATAAGAAAATGATACTTCACAGTAATCTTATTGATTGCGTGACTATCCACACGCATTCTCCAAGATCCATCTTTCTTTGGTGTCAAAAGTGCAGGGATTGCACATGGGCTTAAGCTTTCACACACAAATCTTTTGTGCAAGAGCTCATCCACTTGTCTAGCAATTTCATCATGTTGAGGAGGACTCATTCTATAGTGGGCCAAATTTGGAAGTGCTGCTTTTGGGACAAGATTTATGGAGTGTTGAATATCACACATAGGAGGCAATTGATTTGGGAGCTCCTTAGAGAAAACATCTTGGAACTCTTGAAGCAATGACCGTACTTCTTTTCTTGGTTCTTCAAAGCTATTTAGTGCAGCTTCCTTAAAAATCAAAGCAAAGATGATGGAGTCTTGATTGACAGCTCTTTCAAGTTCTTTTGGACTGATAAGGTTCATACTTTGCTTTTTGGGCTCTTCTTTAGCCTTACTTGCACTAATAAACTTAGTTTTCACTGGTTTAAGCTTAATCCTTTCTCCATTGCGCATGAAGAACAAGAATTTGAGCGACCATAAAAAGTGACGTCTAAATCACAGAGCCATGGTCATCCCAAAATTATGTGTCTTACATCCATTGGAATCACATCACATGAAATTTGAGCCTTGCATGAGAGGATATGAATAGGAACAAGACACCTTTCCTTGATGGTGATAGATAAATCATCTATCCAAGAAACCTTATAGGGTTTAGGATGGGAAACTAACTTCAAACCTAAGAGAGAGACAAGTTTAGAAGGAATTGCATTAATACAACTTCCACTGTCAATGATAACCTTGCAATTTATGGTTCTACCTTGACAAAGTTTTGGAAGATAGTATTTCTTTTCCAATCATCACTTTCTTTGGACTGTGTTAGAGTACACCTAACAACACTCATTACAGGAGTATCAAGACTATCCTCACTGAGATTATCAAAAGATGGTAGGGCTCTAATGCAAGCTAATTGGGTGGAATCATCCTCTCCTATTTCTACAATGTCTTCAATGTTAGGCTCGTAGACTGCTTCTTCTACCTCTTCCTTTCTATCCAATTCTTCAATCAACAGAGTCTTATTAGGACATTAGGCAGCCATATGACCAAAGCCTTGACACTTAAAATACTGAATTCTAGAATTGGGCCTAAATGTCTCTCTAACCACACTCTTCCCTTTGTCTTTCGAGCATAAGGGCCTATTGTTGGAATTGGGTTTATTTTTAGGACCTTGTTGGTATCTACCCTGAGGATTCTCTTCTATGTGTAAGGGTCTATTGTTGGGATAAGGCCTATTTTGGGCACCTTGGATGTACTTACCTTGGGGACCTTCAAAATTGTTGTGAGACAACATGCGATTGTCAAATCTCCTTCCACCTTGGGGTCTAGGGATCAGCTCTAAATATTGCACTAAGGTATAAGCATCATCGAGAGTTGAGATCTGTTGGGCCACCAATTCTCTTTGAAGATCATAATTGAGACATTTCCTAAATCTACTTAAGGTAATTGGCTCATCCTCAATTGCATTGCTACGTATCCTGTACTTTTCAAATTGTTCTACGTACTCAGTAGCAGACCTATTGTCTTGTCTCAAATCATTCCATTGATCCAACAAATTGTCTTGATGAGATACTGGGAAGTACTTTTCAATGAGCTTTGGCTTCATTTCTTCCTAAAGAGTTATGGGTGGTTGGTAGGTCTTACAAAGGTGGTTGACAACACTATCCCAATAGAGTTTTGCTCTTCCTACAAGTTTCATTTTGGCAAACCTAAGCTTTCTGTCCTCAGAAAATTCATACCACAAAACAAAACAAAAAAATGCTCAATCTCTCTCACCCAATCATTGTAGACCTGAGGATTCCTAACACCATCGAAGGTAGGGGCCTCTACTTTGATATGCTTTGTTCAGTTTTCTTCATTGTCTTTATGGTCTTGCCTAGGATGAGGGCCATGTCTATTATTATTTCTTCCATTATGTGCATTATCCTCGTCATACCTAACCTCTAAGTGGCCTAGATGAGCAGTAACCTCTGCAATGGCTTGTCTTAATTTGTCTTGGGGAGGAGGAACCATGTTCAGGCAGGATTGGGGCTAAAGTGGGATTCAAAACTAGACTCTGATTTGGAATTAGACTATTCTTCAAAACTAGTTACTAGACGACCACTACGCAAATGCATGTAAAGAGATCAACAAACTAATTCTAGCAAGTGAATTGTAAGGATAATACTCAAGTTAAATTATATGTGAAGAGAAGTCATGAATTCCATAGGTTGTTGCATTCAAGCAATACTAGCTTCAACAGGAATTAAATTAAAAGAATTAAATTCAAGCAATGTGATTAGGTTAGTTCAACTACTAATACTAAGAATTAATTACTTTAAAGGATTTTTTTTTGTGACTTATAATTTTTTTTTTTGGTGGCTAAAATAAAAGGCTTAAAAAAAAAAACCCGCAGCTAAAATAATAAAGTCATGTGAAAGTTTAAGTAGAACAAAAGATAATCCGCGCACGCCAAGGGCCATGTAGCTCAATGGCATTGCTTGGTTTTCTTTATAAAGAGAATCATGGTTCAATTCCTCCACACCTACCACCCGATTTTTTGTACCAAATAAATTATATATAAAAAAAATCCTTATACTATATGTAAACAACTTAAATTGACATTACAACTAGATATGAAAATGTGTTTAGCAAAGACATGTATGCATGTCTCCATCCTCAACAATTAGATATCCATTAGCTACAAAAATATCATTAAATAAAGATCTCTCTTTCCAAAAACAATTGTTGTTATTCTAAGTTTACAACTTTTTTTTTTTTTTTTTTTTTGAGAAACCAAAGATTGCTGCCAATTTATTCAAATAACTGGTAAATCAGTAGACATAATAGAAATTAAATCTAGTGGAATAGACTCCATCCAGACTTGTAAAGGAAAAGAAAACCCTACTCTCTAAGCTAAGGCATGCGCTATTGCATTAGCTTGCCCACCAACATGAGAGAAGGAAAAGCTTTGTGATAAGCTTACATAAGACATAGTGTCTTTTATAATGTGACCAACAAAAGAGTTTTCCATACCATTACTCCATAAAGAGTTAATCGCAATCTCAGAATCACCCTCAAAAGAAGATTGATAGTTATTACATCACAACATTTTACAACTGAACATATGAATAGTAATAGTTATTACATTACAACATTTTTTATTACAAGTAATATAAATTATCATTTCTATTGTAATCTCCATTCAACATACCAAACGGGTCATAATATATCAAGTAGTTAACATTTCTTCGCTGGATTGTAGGTATTTAGCCATTAGTTTGTTTCTAAAAAAAAAAGATAAATTACAAATTTGGTCCTTATCTTTTATATTATACCTCAATTTGATTCTTATCCTTTCAATTGTGTCAATTTGGTACCTAACTTTTTGGCGTTGTGTCAAATTGGTCTTGCCTTGAAGTGATAGATGAAAAATGTTGACATGGATAACTGTCAAATTAAAATATTATTTTTTATGCTGTATGACTTCCATGTAAGCTACCACATGCATTAATTATAAATATCAACATTTCCTAATTCACTTTAATGCTCTCTGCGTCCCCTTCTCTCTTTCCTCAGACTCCATGACCAAAGGAAAATTATTAAGTCAATGGGACCTATCATCATGTGAGAGGAGGGAGTACGCATTTATGGTACTCCGACAGTACACAATAATTTCTCATGACCAAAACTCTCCAAGCTCCTTCACTTAGGCCAATCAATTGAATACAAAATGGAGTAAAACACAAGTTTTTTGTAAGATTATTTTAAGAAGAAATGAAGAAAAAGTTTTTTGTAAGATTATTTTAAGAAGAAATGAAGCCAAGAAAACAAATACAAATGCACACCGAAATCAAATACCCACTTGAGATCAATACTGTTATAGATTCTTAAAAAAAATCAATACTGTAAAACTACAAAAGCCCAAATTAGCAAACAATGTATACAAGATTAAAACCCAAAAGGAAACAAGTAAAAACACAGATCTTAAAAAATTGGAATGATTATACAAAGAAAAAAAGAGAGAAAATGTTAGACCAACAAAGAGCTATAAAGGTGATCCTCTAGATGTATAATTGGATTGTCTCTGACTCTCCCATTCTCACTGTTTCCCTTAAAACTAAATTGAACCCACCATCATACTGGGCACTGGGCAGTAGCCATGATCATACAATCAAAATCAAAGAAATATTCACACCTGTTGCATTACTGAAGGATATTGGTAGCATTGTTTTCAACGCATTTTATTGTGGATCATTGTGTGCGCTTCGGTTTTCGTTTGGCAAAGGAATATCTTTGATGGGTTTTTCGTGTTTGATCCTGGTGTTAATCAAGGAAAGCGTATGCCAGGCTGAGACTTGTGGCGTTTAATCTCATGGATTTTGGAGGTGTGGGTGATGGGTTACTGTGAGCACAGAGGGCATTGATGAAATTTTCTTTTTATATTTCATTTTATTGTTGATGTGGCAGTACACATGGCCACCAATGTAAATGAAAATAATATATTATTTTTACAAGTTAGATATGTTAGCATTTTTTATCTATCACTTAACGACAGTGATCATTTTAACACAAGACCAAAAGGTTAGGAACTAAACCAACACAACTAAAAGGTTAGGGGCCAAATTGAGATTTGACATAAAGGATAGGGATCAATTTTGTAATTTACCCAAAAAAAAAATTCAAATTTTCATAAATTTCCAAGTTGATCATAATCAATAATTATACCCTTACAAATAATTACTACATTTACCTAGTTTACCAAAAATACCCTCATGCAGCTAAGAATACCCAGGTCCCAGCCATCCAAAAAGGATCAAAATCAAAATATCAGAACACCCAGGCCCCATTCCAAAGTCACTCAAGCAGAAGACACAGAAAATGGTAATTTTTTTCTTAGTCTTGTAATATTCACCACAGAGTAACACAATATAGTCGTGTAATTTTTTTTAAAATTATCATGCATTTTATTAGTTATCTTAATCAAAGTTTGTCTTAGATTCATTTTTAGAATTTCAGTTTTTATCTTTTGTTTTGTTATTCCTTGTTGCGTTGGTCAAAAATGCTTTGTTAGAGATTGTCTGTTCAATAATAGTAAATCTATTTTTTAATTTGAAATTTATATTAATTTCATAGTGATTGAATAATTGGGTTTTATTTAATGCGTTGTTGTTTTATTTGTTGCATTCTATTTGGTTGCTAAGAAAACTTGAGAAAGTGAAAGACAATGAAATTTTTAAATGTTTTCATTTTCCATTATTTGCAATTGTAGAAAAACAAGGAAAGTGCTACAAAAAGCTTTCAAATTGATGTGATAAATCAACAATAATTTAATAAATAAATTTCTAAATATTTTTGTACTTTTGTATATAAAAGTTGACAATAACATTATAAGATTTATGTGGTAAAATATGTAGTAGTTGTAGTGTCCTAATACTCGAATCTCAAGTAAATTTAGGTTAATATTTTCTGTATTTAGAACTTAGAAGGCCAAAACAACAGAAAACTTGTGGTTTAGAATTTAATTGTCATTCCGTGTGAGTTAGTTTGTCTTTCTTTTATTTCCTTCTTTCTTTCCACAATATAAGTGCAGAAAGGGAAAAAAAAAAAAAGCAATATACTCTATTTTAGTCTGTCTTAATTAAAGGTTTTTAAATTCTAAAATGTCTTGCCAAATTTCTAACTTAGCATTAACTCCAGTTTCATCTACAAAAAACATGCACATATGCTAAAATACTTTCTCTTGAATTGATTTCCTAAGCTCACCTATCACTAGAATCTTGTGCTATTAATATGTAATTAATAAAAGATTTTTGGTTTTAATTAAAAATTACAATAATCTTCTTTTTGGTAGAAAGCCCTAACATATTCAAGAAAGGCATACGTAATCCATCTTGATGATGTGTTGAAATCGTCAGTGAGTTGTAGGCTCCAAATCACTTTAACGGATACTTGTGGAATAAGAACAAATGAACCAAACAGAAAACACCGGTGTGGTACTGACCAAGAACCCTTCGAAAGTCAAGTCAGTGAATGAGAAATCTCTAAGAACTCTATAGTGAGAGAGATATGAATTTTCTACGTATCTAAGAAATGAGGAAGTTTGGTGCTTATATAATAGTGAATAGTGAATCAAGATCCCTTAGGAGTAGGGATTTTCCCTTATGGGGAAAATCTGCTATTAGGGTTTCTGAGATTTTAAGGTTTTCGTGCGTGATGCACAAGATGTTTCCTTGTATGAATATTGGTGGGGGCCAAGAAAGACCAAGTTGGCCCCGTTGGCCTTTTACTCACCCCATTTGCCTTCCATCACATCGGGCATTAATGTGGCCTCATCACTTTTCACACCATCCCTCTAGATTATTTGTCTACTTCTGTGGAACTGACAGACCCATGGGTGCCGTCAGTTTCCTTGCGTGGTGTTACTGGGATTTGTTGAACCTTAATCAAAATTACCCCTATCACATCTTAACGTAGCATGTTCTATTAATACAAACACAGTCCATCTCCAAGAAGTGCAAACACATAATCATCCTCAAACATAGCATGTTTTATATATCTATGGCTAACTTCTGCTTTCAAAATACAAAATTTTGCACTTTTCCTTTGATCATATTTATGTCATAAAAGTACTAACATATATTATATAAAGGGTTTAACAAAAATTGATCCAACCAACATTTATAAAACACCTTAATTAGAAAACAAGAGTTTGCCTCGTATTGTACGAGACGCGAGTGAACATATAATATGCATGTGAAATGTAGTTACATAAAATATCGAAAAATACAAGCCATGAGAATTGTTATAGAACATAAAACTATGTCCTAGGAAACATGGACACTAAGGTCCGTTTGGTTGAAAGAGTGGAAAAGTAAAAGAATAGAAAAGTGAAAGAATAAAAAAGAATTAAGGCCTGTTCGGTAAGAGATTTTAAACATTAAAAACTGTGGGCCAAAAAAGAAAAAAGAATAGTGCGTTTAATAGAAGATTTCATTTAGGAGTATTTGAATTATATTTCTTATTCTAGAATGTTTGAACACTGAATTTAAAAAACTTCTCTTATCAATTTTTAGTTTTTAAGTAACACTGCTGAATGGCACATTGTTGTAAATATTTTGAAAAGCACGAGACCCACTGAATTGGCTGCACATTAAACTGTTTCTCTCTCTTTCTTTCACACACTCTCTCTCTCTTTTCCTTTCTTTCTTTCACACTTATCTTTATCTTCTCTCTCTCTCTGTCTCTCTCTCTCTCTCTTCCACACTTATCTAATCCTTTATTATTTTTTGGTATGTTTGTGTATAACGTTCCAGATGAACGTATTTTTTTTATATTAATTAATAATTTAAGTTCATGATCTACTCTGCTATCATTCCCTTGGCTTTTTGGCCCACTGATCCTATAACTATAAGCAGCCTCAAGCAACAAAGTTTGACCTTATCTTCTTAAAAAAAAAAAAATTATCTGGCCTTGGTTTTTTTTCTTTTTTTCAATCTTGACAGACATTTGATTCTGCCAAAAAAAAAATGTATCTTCTCTCTTTTTTATGCTTCTCTTTCTCTCAAGTTTAGATCGGAAGTTCAAATATGGTGCCATTGGTATCTTGGGTTGTTTAATTGAAGAGAAAGAGAGTGTGTGGCGAATTATTATATAAAATACTAGTTAAATATTATTTAAGTGATAACATAAAAGCCCATTTGAAGATTTCGCCTTAGGCTTCTGAAACACTTGGGCCGGCCCTAGATGTGGGTACTCAGTTTTGGTTGAATGATTTGGGTGTAATTTTATGACTTTTGCAAAATAGGCCTTTGAAGCAAATGGAAAGAAGATGTGGGAAAAAGAGGAAGAAGAGGAAGAAGATGTGTATGTGGCTGTGGGAATGGGTGGCCGTGGAGCTCTCATCAAAAAGAAATTAAAAAAAATTAAAACTACTGTTATTGTCAGAAAACGTAATAACTTTACCAACTTAAAAAAAAAAAAAACACACACACACACACACACACACACACACATACACATACATAAACCAAACAAAAAATTCTATTTTTTTCGCATTTAAAAATATGTTATTAGAAACATAATACCAAACACATTTTTTGCATTATGAGCACTATAAACATGCAATTTCAAAACACTCTTTAAATCATAATTTTCACATAATTTTGAACAATACTTGAACATTGCTACAAAACAGGCCTTTAGTTTTCTCCCATTTGTGTTTAGTTGAGAAAATGAAAAAATGGAGAGATAGAAAACTTATACGTTTGATTGAGAAGAAAAATAAGAGGATAGAAAATGAAGTTGGTATAAATTTACAATCATGTCCTCATTAAATAAAACAAAAAAATAATACATTTTTTTATTTTAAAAAATTTGTTTATGGTGTATGGACACTTCAATTTTTTTTTTATTTTTTAAATAGCACAAGTCAAAGGAAGATAGCACCCAAAAAAAAAAAACACACTACTGAGAAGTACAAGAAAAGGCAAAAAAAAATAATAATAATAATAATAATAAAAAACAAAGAATTAGAAAAAAAAAAAAAAAAAGAAGAATAAATGAACAAAAATAGAGAAAGGAAACTTGAGGTAACACGGAGAGAGAGAGAGTCACAAAAACAAAAATCAAAGGAAAAAAGAAAAAAAAAAGAAAAAAATATGGACGAAACTCATGTACAAGTGCACATAGGCATTTTCATTAGTTAAATACATTGAGTCCCCCCCCCCAGTTTTTTCTCCATTTTAGTGTGAGAAAACATTTTAGTGAGTCCAAGGAGAAAACACTGAGCCCCATAATCTTTTTTTCCTCCAATCTTCCAACCAAACACCCACTAAAATTTCTCTCCCCACTTTTTTCTTTTCTATTTTCCATCTTCCCTAAAATTCCTCCAAACAAACATACCCTAAATTTAAACTGCTATACCAATGTCCAACATGGGACACTTTTGCATCAGTGTCCCAGTCATGTATTATTATTATTATTTTTTAAATTGTGGGACATGGCCAGGATGCGGGAGAAACACTTATCTTTTATTTATTTTTAGTTTCAATCTTGAACACTTAATTAATTATCTTTTATTTACTATTTTTGATATTATTCTAGGTTTGTATTCTAATTTCTAAACATTATTTATTAGTAATGAATTCATTTTGTTATATATTATTACTCTTAGATTGATATATGTTTAACATTATATTAAAATATAAATGCTTAGCAATTTTTAAAAATAAAAATAAAAATATATTTAATAATTAATTAACATACGTATCCCTATCGTGTTTTGTCTTAATTTTAAAAAAATTATCGTGCCGTTGTATCATACCTATGTCTGTGTTTTCGCCCACGTCAATTGCATTGGTATAGTAATGTGAAGCTGGCAACAACTTATACAAGCTCTAGAGGTCTCATGGTAATTTTAATAAGCACATACATACAGAGGAGACATGACAAAGTAATATATGTTCGAACGCAAGACAAAAGAGATTCATCTTCATTAATTTAGAAATTAATAACAGTACAAGATTGTGATATTACTTAGCAATAGCTCCACGACCAACTGTTCAAGTAATTATGTTTACACTCTATATATATCTATATCACTTGGGTAATAACAGATAGGTGAAGTGTGTAAACACTGAAAAACTTGTACAATCTGTGAAAAGGTTGGTTTTTCTGTGTTGGCACATATATAGCAAAATAAATGCATAAGGGAGAATCTCTTATTTTTATTGTTCTAGTATGGAAGGTGAAGATATGGAATGGAACTATGGAAGGTGAAGATGGAAAGGTTAGAATTAGACCGAAGAGCAAGAGTTACAGTCACATTTAATGGGTGAAAAAGCACAAAATCCAGGAGGCTTATTGGGAATATCGCATCTGACGCTATAGCAGCATTGCTGAGTGGTGCAGCCTTCCCTGGTACCAGGATTTGGGCAGCAAGTGCATTTTAAACAACTCTGTCCAGCAGCTTTATCAGGAAAGCCTGGAAATCCAATTTCAAAAATTGGGCCTATGGGCACTAATGTTTTGTTTGATGTCTCAACTGGCATCATCTCAGCGTTGGATCCTGCAATGCATGCACGTAAATTGACTATAAAAAGAGAGAGAGAGAGAGATTGAATTGGAGCCTTGCTCAGAAATCACAACTAAAACTTACCTGGAGTACTGATGATGATGATGATGAAGTGAACAAAGATGAATAGTGAGAGTATTAACTTGTTATTAATTGTGAAATTTGCCATGGCTTACAGATGACCACACACACGCATGCGTACACACAGAGAGGAGATGTCTTGAGAGATATGATAAAAGAGTGCTTATATACAATTGTGCGCAGTGGAGAAGAGGTTTGTTGGGAAACGGGACAATAAATGGAAATATTAATTAACTTTCCATCTATTCAAAAGAGAAATAATAATTAACTTACCACGTAAGCATAGATTTAATTCCTTAAAAAAAATCAAAAGGTTTTAATGGATGGATCCATTTACTCTTCTATTTAAGTAAATGTTTAATAAATTATTTAATTGCTATTTAATTGCTATTATTTATTTATATTTCATAATAAATAATTTTATTTTGAATCTTTATGATGTTTTGTCATGGACACATATTTTGAGAATTCTTTAATTTAGTCTTCCACTTCATCTTTTAATTAAAAGTCATGTTAACGGGTGTCTTTAAAATAATTGCTAATAAATTATTTAAAAAAAATTGACACTACTTTAACAAGAAATATAAAAAATTGTCAATACAATTAATTGCTTTATCATTTTTGAATTAAAATGCTTTTTAAAATAATTTCTAAACCGATACCGTTAGGGCATTCATTAACATTTCTCTTTTAATTAATGACACATATCATTCTTTAAAATATATAAATATATATATATATATATATATATAATTATATCTTTTTCTCTAAAAAAAAATAATGAATTGATTCGTTCAAACTTCCACCTAATCAATCAACCTTCCATTTAAGTTAAGGTTTAAATAAATTGATTTATTTAACCTTCCATTGAATCCATTCTACCTATGCTAATTTTTAATGAAATATTAAATTTTATTACTCCCTCCGTTCCACTTTATTTATCCTGTTTGAAAAATCAAATTTTTTAAGGGAACATTATTTATTGTCTTGTATGCTTTATAAAAATGTATAAGTTTACAAAACCACCATTAAATAAATTTATCAACTTTTTAAAAAAAGAGTTATTCATAATGATGCAATTAAAAAGGTGCCTCAATTAGATTGATTTTTATAAATATTAGTTAGTTTTCTTTTCAAATACTTTTGAAAATAAAATAGGGGTATAATAGGAATATTAGTAAACTAATAACTTTTAATTTTAGAAACATGACAATATTTTGAAAAATTACAAAATGAAATAGAAGACAAATAAAGTGAGATGGAGAGAGTATTTACTTGAATTCAATAATAAATTATTTTATTTTCTTAGCATTTAACTTTTATTTTGTGTGAAAACATAAGATTTTATGGTCATGATTTGCAGAATATAACTCTTACACGTTAACACCCACAGTCCTACACACACCTTTGCACTGAAATCATGACTTATATTTGAAAAAAGTCACAATTTTTAGTGCAAAAGTGTACGTAGAGTTTTTTGTGTGGAATAAAGTATGTGTAATAAATATCACCCTGGTCTAAAATAAATCTAGAGTTAGGATATGCCACGCCATTCAAATAGTAATTAATGCTAACTATCACTTTAATGGAGCGTTCCCTCTAACCTAAACATTAACTTGAAACAAAACAGAGAACAGGGAATTGGGAATACGAAAAGACTGAGTTTGGTAGTTTGATTCAGAGTTGCTGGGTCTGATCCAGAATTTCTGGTTTGAATTTATCGTTTTTTTTTATAGGGGATTTGTATTTATCGTTTAGTGAACTGTCTTCCCCTTCTTCACTTTAATAGGCAAACATAAACACTCTTTCTCTCATTTCTGTTATGTTGTTTTTTTTCTCTTTAATTTTTTTGTTCCCTTTATAATGCATTCATTTGCCTAATTAAACAATTTGGTTGAGCTCTCTTTGCTTATTGTCCTTTTCTTTTTCTGGGTTTTTGTTCCATTTTTCGTTTGTATCTTTGAGTTGTTTGGTTGCCACAAAACAGAGGAACATATAGGAAATGTGGTGACCATGAAATACTTCTCTTTCGAGGTTTTTTTTTTTTTTTTTTTTTTTTAAACTAAAAGGTAGAATCTTTATTGCTTTAAGTATAGAGTTACAACTTACAAGCAACATTGAAATAAGCTTTGCTGCACTTGATTAATATATTGTGGTCCTCATTATTCTAGCACTAATGCATTGGGCTAATTTGCCTAGTATATCTCTAATGTTAATGAGAGATTTAAGGAGATAAATTTTCCTTTGATGAGGTCGCTGAGATGAGCTGTATTTCCTTTACAGAGATGGTCTCTAAGTTCTCTTTTAGATTACTAATGATTTTGTGAGGGAAGAAGATTCTTCAATATATCTTCAATACCAGAAATATTTTTGTTACCCGATATATCAGTTTTCCTATTGATATAAGAATTTTCCCTATCAGCACTCTTGCTGATATAGGAATTTCCAATATCAGATCTTTCCTTAACAGCCCCTTTAAAGCTAATGGTTTGGGACGTAACTAGAAGATTGTTCCCTGCTGAAATTGAGAAACGAGGATAAGACAAACCCTTTGTAATCATGTAAGACGGCATTGGAAACATCCAATTGTCAAATGGACCAATTGAAATGCATGACAAGAGCCAAAATTACCCTAGTGGATAGCACCTAGGGTAATTTGTCCAATTGTCTTCTCTAACTTTCCGGATCCTGCAACTCAACCCGATTGCATCCACCAATGAATAACACATTTCAGTGCTTCTCAGCAACATCAAAATCTCCCTTTACGCTCGGTATGAGTGTGTTAAGTGTTTGGGTTAGTAGCCTTTCAAAGATCTAAAGATGGTGAGGTAAGAGTTGAGAAAAAGCACAAGGAAATGTGTAGATGATTGTGAGTATAACAATCTCTAACTCTCAAGTGAATTTTCTAGGGTTTTCTCTCTAAAAAGTACTCCTTATAATTTGTGGATAATGAGAGTATATATAGTGTGAGTAAAAACTTGGTAAAGCAAAACACAACTTTTGCCAAATAGAGACTTTCGTGGGTCCTTTGCGGGCTGGCCTTACTCGTGAAACAATGGCGAAAAAGACAGCCTAGCATGACTCTTCATCTTCCAGTCATGTGCTTTATAAGTGGCTCTTTTCACAGGTTGCTTCTTGCTAGACAGTCACGAGCCAGTCGTGAAATCCACTTGATCAACTTATGAAACATGATTCTTCACCGATCTCTCACACTCATCCCTTATAATTAAACTCACATACAAACAGGAAAAATGATTGAAGAAATTACAATCAAATTTGGCACAGAATTAAAGCTAACACAAAATAGTTAGAAATCACAACTTCACAGACTCTAGAGTTAAACATGAGTTTGGGAACACAAACAAAACTCACTCACACCTAAATCTAAAGGTTGTGAAGCACTAGAACCATATACACCTATATCCTGAAACACTTGCACATAACAAATAAACTTCATTAAGTATGGGACAAGTAGAACAAAAGGCATGTATAAAGAGCAAGTAAAAAGCGATCAAGATACCAATTGAAATATAAGATATATGACATAACTTGATCAAACATGAACAGTCATTAGGAAATAACCACAATGAACATTTATCAAGCAAATGATCATCCAGACATGCAATGCAATTAAGAGCAATGCTAAAATCAATTGCTTGTTTAACAAACACATGATACATTAAAGAAACTAATGCTATAAACAAAAGAAACTAAGGCTATAAGCAATAGAAAACAATAAGCATCAATAAACGGCTATAAAAACCAAGATACAAAGCAGTACTAAAGAAAAAAAACTGAGTTTTAAACTAAAGTACTTAAAAGCTTTAAACGAAAGCACTGTAAATATCCAAAAGCTATTAATGCGTAAAAAAAAAAAAAAGTAAACTAGCCAAACAACGTGGTTAGACTATCCAAAAGTGTGAGTGGCTGTAGGTTAGCTTTCTCCTTTGAAGCCCACTGATCTCCCCTTTCAATATGCATATCTCCTTTCATGTGCTGCTTTCCAACTTACTATATGCTATAGTCAAAGATATTCACAATAAGTGCTCTCCCCCTTTTTGTCACGAATAGCTAAAGGCTCTCATCTAGCTTGCGCTAAATCTCATCCAACTGTGTCTCAATGGTGGTTAGACGAATTTAAACTTGGTTGTTGGTAGAGTATATGACATTAGCAAGACCAGAAATGCGCTCATGCAATCCCTCAACCAAGGTTGTCAACCTATCCGAATGAAAGCTAGATGGTCACGGATAAACACTAGTAGACTGAGGCTTGGGAATGTGGGGAAATGCAGTCTCGATTTGCCCGAGGATAGTGGGAGCAGCTGATCGTTTTTCGGAAGGAGTGTCATGTTGGAAGTATTCACTTTTCAAAGTCTTAAAGAGACTATGCTTTGCCCTTTCGATATAGGAGTGACTTTTTCTCATTTAAAGTGAAATCAATGATATTGGTCGTTGACGAAGCAAGAAAGTTCCATCTTTTAGTGGACGAACACCTTTAAGAACCATGATCTTCGTGACAAGACTATAGAAGAGAAGACACATTCTTACAGCTGATCTTCCTGTCGCTTTTCCCTTGGTCTAAAATATGTGAGCACAAATGTCAATTTAAGCTCCTTTGATTAGATCACACAAAAACTGTGCTTGTCCAAGATTAGTGAAGCCAGTATTGGACAGAGGGTACAGGTTGAAAAACATGATCAGTGTGAGAATCTTCAATTTCGGTCCAAATTTTGCAGTCCCAATAGAAGTGCCTTTGGAGGAGATTTCATGATCAGCTCCTAGAATGTTAAGAATCTCTGTCACTGGAACTAGTCTGTCATCATACAGTGAAATGTCCACATTCTCCGGATGATTGATGTGAAGAATCTTTGCTAGATGATCTGGAGTGATGATAAAATCTTTTCCTTGAACCTAGCTCTTCAATTCAGCTCCAGTGAACGAAGTGTTTGAGTAAAATTCTTTAACCAATTCATCAACGGGATCCGCAAAGTTGCCAAACAAGCTGGCCCAATCCTTATCCACAAATATCATAGGGATAAAGGTGGATCCCAGGGTGTCAAATCTTACAACCCTTTCCACCATAGTAGGTGCACCCTCAAAGTTGTTGGAGAAAGATTGAAAATCTAAGAGCGTCTTGAATCTCTCGTTGTCAAAATCACTGGACGAATGACAGGTCCTCTTTGATACGGGAGATGACATGAGGTAAATCACTTGTTCTTTACGGTGAGAGGAAAGATGATGCATTTGCAAAATGAACAGCCACACAAACAAACAACAAGCACTGACATGGAAACAAACTTGATTAGATACAAGTTATGCCATAAAAAGAACAAAAAGACCTAAAATTGCACAAAAGCTATAAAACAGAGTCACAAGATCATGTTTGAAGTGTTAAAGGTCTAACAAGACTTATATAACATGAATGAAATGCAAAACATGTTAAGTGATCGAGTGTATCAATCAAGTGTGCGTCAAGTGTGCTTATGATGTGCATGTGAGAGGCATAAACAATGCATGACAAGGCACTCATGGGGCAAAGTGTGTGAAACACACAACCAATGTTTAAAACATGTTAAGAATGTAAAAATATAGTAATCCCAAAAATTCGGTACTTATCAGAGTCCAAAACAACGAGAAAATGTCATTTAGGCATTTTATCAAACACTTAAAGTGCATACACACCACTAACATGTAAAACAATGCATAAACATGTTGAAATCTTGCCTAAATACATGTTAAAATGCCACTTGGGACCAACACAAACACAATGAGACACAATCCAATCAAAAAAATTAAAAGAGTTTTCAAGAAAATAAGGGGTCGTTTGGTAATGTTATTCTAGTAACGTTGTTTGTATTTTTAGAAATACTTGTGAGTGAAAAAGTGTGTGAAAAAATATGTAATATTATTTAAAAACTGAAAACTGATGTTTAAATTGTGATACCAAATGGGCCCTAAGTTTTTCCCAACCCTTTCAAAAATAACCCTACCCTAGAAATCCTAGCATCTAAGACTTAATTTAAGGATTCAAGAATGAAAGAGTGTTAAAACATACCTTATATGAGGCTTAGGGATGAAAGTTCTTGAGTTTTTGGATGAGATTTTGAGTGAAAAGGTGTTTTGGTTGAGAGAGGCACTGAGGAGGCAAAAAGAGAGATGTGAAAAATTATCACTATTTGCCTTTTTAAAAACTGAAAATCTGCTCATTTCACGGGTAAGCTACTCATAAAGTTACTCACAAAATGGCCTCTAAAGCACAAGACAGATTTCACGGGAAGCTTCTTCTCGTGAAGGAGTCACGAGGGAGTCGCGAAACTCTCTATGTAAAATTCTGGAAAAACTAAAAATGGCTTCCTCATTTTCGCGGGTAGGTTCTTACTTGCGACTTACTCGCAAAAATGCATCTGAAGGAGTTTTTCAATAAAAACAAAATAGACTGTTTGGAAAAACTCTTAACACGACCAAAAAAAAAAAAAAAAAAACATAAAAACACTTTCAAAAACATATAAAATACTCAAAAATCTGTTTGGGTTTTATTATCAAGCAATTAAGTATACATATATTACATTTGAACACGTACAATCACACAAATAAAATAGGCATTCATTGAACATTAGACTTGTGTGTTGTGTGTTTGAATCAAGTATAAACTAGTCCATAGTCTAATATGAAACTTTAATGATCAATTCAATCAAGTCATACACAAACACAACTAGAAGTGACCTACCTCACTTGTAAAAATAAACATATATGACCCTTCACCAAAGTATTTACATTTTGATTAAAAAAATTTCATTTGGCTTCCATATTTCATACTTTTGATCAAATACAACTCAAATTTTTGAGAAACGGCGCAATAAACTTTTTGATAATCTTTGACAAATAAACAATTGGCTTTGGCACCATACATTTTAATACATATTTGCTCTACCTTTTCCTAGTCAAACTAGTTTTCGAAGTAAGGCTTTTTCAGCTCTTTCTTTTTTAGAGATTGACATTTGAAGAGCTCTTTGAAAAAGAAATTTTTTTTTAAGAGATATATAAGCACAAGTCTACACATGTATCAAAATCAAGCAAGACTATTAACCAATCATTCATGATAAGCTTGAAGATCTATTTACAACAATTAAACGTAGATTTCAAGATATCGCTCACACTTAGAAAAATGTGCATATATAACAAGTTAAACTCGTAAATGCACTACGCCATTAGTATGAAGGTACTAGGCCAAACTCAACATGTGATATACACAACACTATTGATCAAACTTTTTGAGATTTTTCATTTTTATGGGTTTTTGAATTTTTCAACACACTAAAAAACAAAGCAATAAAGTAAGATCAATAAAGAAAAACAAAAATAAGGTAAAGAAACAAAGACCTATGAAAGAAACATGCTTAAATCGAAAGCAATGACATAAGAATACTGCATATGTCATGATGCATGAGACTATAACCCTATTACGTTGGAAGTATTAATGCATGGACAAAGTAAGTAATAATGGATGAATACCTTTTTTCACCCACACTATACGAGTGTTTTTGTGTGAAATCCTTGGAAGGAGGGGTACAACCGACATTACTCTCAAATATTGGGGCGAAGCTAGCAAGGTATGACGAGATGCTCTTCAACATCTCCATAACATCTCCAATGAGTTGTCCCTCGTTTTCTTCTTTAGCTTGGTTTTCCTTCGGCATTCTTCTTGAGTTATTTTGGCCACATAGAGAGTCATCTCTCTTAAAAGCTTGAAGCTTTAAGCTTGAAGCAATTTGGTCTTGTGTGCCCTCGCTTGCCATAATGATGACAAAAGTGCTTCACTTGAGGTCCCCTTTGACTTTTGGGTAATGACTTCCTTTTTTCCTTTGGTTTTGCACCGGCGGTTCTCTTTGCAACAACAAAGGTCTCAACCTTGGGCTCCTCTACATTTTTTGTCAACACGAACCTTGCTTTCTTCTTGGGTTCGCTATTTAAGCTTCCTTCACCGGTATAGCCTAGATTGGTCTTGTCATTTGAAGGTTTTTGAGAAGAAAGCACATTATCAAGTTTCTTGGTGGAAATGCACTCCACTTTGACATTTGCTTGAATGATTTCAAGTTCAAGGAACTTGGTTTTCGAGTAGGCATTCAACAATTCTTTCTTCAATCCTTCAACTTCACATTTTGCGTCCTTGAGTTGCACAAGAGTGGACTTATGCCCTTCCTCAATTTTCTTCATCTATTTAACTGCGTTCTTTGCAACTTTGGCATATTTGCCACAATTTTCAAGCAACGTATCATACACTTTTTGAAGGTTCTTCTCACTTCATCGAGGCACACATCCTCAACTTCTTCACCTTCGAAATGTACACCTAGCTCATCAACCAAGTTGCTTAACTCATCTCTAGAATCAACGGTGGTAATTGCCATTAAGGCCGAATAGATTCCATCACTATCACATTGTCCTTCCGCATCGGAGTTCGAGCTTTCTGAGTCACTAAGAGTAGTAGCAAGTACTTTACCCTTTTCTCTCAAATAGTTTGGACATTCTTTCTTTAGGTGTCCATGACCATTGCATTCATAGCACTCGATTCCTTGGGTTGAAAACAAGTCTTTCCCATCCTTCTTCTTGAACTCCCTCTTGTCATTTTTGGAGGATGAAAACTTTCATTTGCCAAACAACTTCCTATTGTTCTTCATCTTGAGAAATTTCTACAAGTTCTTTGCTAGAAATGCCACCTTCTTCTCTACATCATCTTCATCAGAGGAATCACTCATTCTCTCATTTATAGTTTGGAGAGCAAGTGATTTGCTAGACTTGTGAGAGAGCAGTCTGAGCTCATAGGTTTGGAGAGATCTAATGAGTTCTTGAATCTTTATCTCATCCAAATCTTTACTCTCCTCTATGGCTGTGACCTTAGCTCAGAAGCTTTTGGGTAAAGATCAAAAGATCTTTCTCACCACCTTGGCGTCTTTAATCTTCTCCCTAAGATTGAGCTTGGCAATCACTATCTTGTTGAGCCTCCCATAAAAGAATTGAACAACTCATCGTCACTCATCTTTACTTCCTCGAACCAAGTAGTGAGCATTTGAAGCTTAATGTCCTTGACCTTGTTAGTACCTTCATAGGTTGTCTCAAGAATGGTCAACGCCTCTTTGGTGGTCTTCACATGCGAAATCCTGTGAAACCCATCAATAGGGGCGTGCATGGGTCGGGTTGAGGGGATTTTTTGACCTAACCTACCATGGTGGGTCAAAAAAAATTCAACCCAACCTAACCCATCACATATATCCAACCCAACGAACATGGGATGGGTTGGGTCGAGTTGAACCCATGGGTTGGACAATTTTTTTATTATTATTATTAAATTGAGCAAGTGGGTGCCACAAGAACCTCATTTGTTCCGCATTGAGTTTCAGATGCAGATGCTATCTACAAATATAAATAATAATTAAAAAAAAAACCCAAAGATTAGTATAATGTAAACAACACTTTGACTAAATAACAATAGTAAAAACAATAGGGAGAGGGCCAGACAGACACAAACCTGCAAAGCAAGATAGAAAGAAAGGGACACAACAAGTTTGCAAGAGAAAATATTGTAGAGTACATAAGAAATACACCTGTAGGTTGAGACAAAGCAAAAACATTTAAAAATCAACCAAAAGAAAACTTAGAAATCAACAAAGCAAAGGCTAAACATTGATCAACCATAGCAAGAGAGATAAATAGATAGACTGAGAAAGAGAAAACATTGAGAAACTTTACCTAATGGACGACAATGGCTCAGCAGAGGGAGAAAGTGTTAGAGACTTAGTGTTCACAAGGGAGTGAAATATTGAAATGTGAGAAACTGAGAGGGAAAGGGACGAGGGAGGCGGCAAGTTTGTGACTTTGTGTGATTGTATAGTAATAGCACTTTATATATGATAGCTCATAGGAGGAGACCAAGTGCTGGACAGCTCATTTTTAAATTTTTTATTTATTAATTATATAATATATTTAAATATATATTAAAGAAAGTAATAGGATTTTATATTATATATGTTTGTAGGAATCGATGAAGTGCTCTACAGCTGGATTTTAACTTTAAAAAAAATATTTATTAAATATATAATATATTTTAAATATATATATTAAAATATGGGTAGGTCGGGTCTGGTCGGGTCGGGTCGGGTTTGGCGGGTTTGTAATTTTATGACCCAAACCCAACCCGACCCACTATAAAAAAAAATTTGTAACCCAACCCAACCCAACCCACTAAACCCTAGAAACCGATCCAACCCAGTGGGTTGGGTTGGGTCAGGTCGAGTCGGGTTTGGAGGATTGGTGGGTTTTCTGCACACCCTTACCCATCAATAGAAACACCACAGAAAATAACATCAATAGCTTTGCTATTGGCATTTGCCAAAGCAAGAGTAAACTTATCCCATTCGAATTTGGCAATAGTGGGTCTTACATATTCATTCTCAACTGAACCTCACACCATCTCATCAATAGCACACAAAAAAGCACACATTCGTACTTTCCAAAATGCATAATTACTCCCATCAAAGTAGGGAGGTGCATTAAGGGATTGAAATCTATCCATCTCACTTGAAGTCTAGGATCACAGTAGGATAATGAAATCTAACAAGTATACCCGCTCTGATACCAATTGAAAGCTCAAATTTGTGCTAAAATACAAAAACTTGTTCAGACCTCCAAATAAAAATTATGGCTAGATTACTTTTACTCTAACTTAGATTTAGTATGGAATAAGAGTAAATGAGTCTAATAAACCGATAACACTACCTTAAGCCATATTCATCCATTATCAATAATAAAGTGAAAGCTTAAAGAGTAGGAAAGAAAGATATAAACACAAGATAGCACCGAGACGTGTTATCGAAGTGGAAACCGAAAAACTCAGCGAAAAACCTCTCCACAACCCTTCAAGTTGAAATCGATCTACTAGAGAATAAAGTTGGAGTACACGACTAACAAAAGATCCTCCAAGCCTAGTCTATCCCATGTACTTGAGCCCTCCAAGCTCCTGCTACCAATTGACTTCTTGAAACCTTATCTTCTCTAGCTTTCCAAATCCCACAATTCAGGCCAATTGCATCTGCCAATGAATGGCACCTTCCAATGCTTCTCGAAAGCACCAAAATCTCACTTTACACTTGGTATGGGCGTGTTAAGTGTTTGGGCTAGCAGCCTCTCAAAGATCTAGAGATGGAGAGGTAAGAGTTGAGGAAAACCACAAGGAAATGTGTAGATGATTGTAGGTATAACAATTTCTAATTCTCAAGTGAATTTTCCAGGGTTTTTTTCTCTAAAAAGCACTCCTTACAATATTTGATAATGAGGGTATATATAGTGTGCGTAAAAATTTGGTAAAGCAAAACACAACTTTTTGCCAAACGAAGACTTTCTCTGGTCCTTCGCGGGTTGGCCTTACCCGCGAGATAGTCGCGAAAAAGACAGTCTGGCATGACTCTTCATCTTCTAGACATGTGCTCTACAAGTGGCTCTTTTTACGGGTTGCTTCTCGCGAGACAGTCGCGAGCCAATCGCAAAATCCACTTGATCAACTTTTGAAACTTGATTCTTCACCAATATCTCACACTCATCCCTTATAATTAAACTCACATACATACAGCGAAAATGATTGAAAAAATTACAATCAAATTTAGTATAGAATTAAAGCCAACACAAAATAATTAGAAATCATAACTTTACAATTTTGGTATGGCAAAAAGACTTTCTTGCTCGAATAGTTGTTATAGTCTTATAGAGCATAAAGCAATGTCAATTGTATCTGTAGAGTAATGGGAAGATGTGAACAGCTTATACAAACTCTGAAGGCTTCGTAGTAATTGCACATACATACAAAGAAGAGCCCAGAGATGACACTGTAATATATAGATGATCAACGCAAGACAATAGAGATTCATCTTTATTAATTTAGCAATTAATAACAGTACAAGTGTACAGGGGCAGTAATATTTAGCAACAGCACCATGACCAACTGTTCAAGTAATTATGTTTACACCTTCATATATATAGCACATAGGTGAAGTACGTAAACACTGAAAAACTTGTACAATCCTTGAAAAGGTCTTTGTGTCTCTGCACATATATAGTAATATTGATGCATAAGGGAGAATCTCTTTATTTTTAATTTTTAGTTAGGGCACTAGTTTGGCTTACATATGTGGAAGAGTTGTAACTTGCATGGAAGTTGAAGATGGAAAGGTCAGACTAAAGACAAGGGTGACGGCCGCAATGCAAGAATACATAACCACAATTTTCAGCTGGCTTGTCGGGAAGGTTGTAGTCAATACGATAGCAGCAAAGCAGGGCATAGCAGGTTTTGTTGGTAGCAGTATTGTTGCAGCAAAGCTGGCATGGTAAACAAACCATCTTCCCTTCATCATTAGGGCCAGCCTTGAACATTGGGTACTCAGTTAGGCTTATGGGATGTAATGTTTCATTTGATGTCTCAATTAGCTTCAGCTCAGCGTGGGATCCTGCATGCATGTAATTTAACTATAACGAGAGAGAGAGAGAGAGAGAGAGAGAGAGAGAGAGAGAGAGAGAGAGAGAGAGAGAGAGAGAGAGAGAGAGAGAGATATTGAATCGAAGCATTGCTCAAAAATCACAACTAGAGCTTACATGGAGTACTAATGATGATGATGTGAACAAAGATGAATAGTGAGAGTATTAACTTGTTATTAATTGCGAAATTCACCATGGCTTACAGATGAACACACACAGGCATGCATACACAGATAGAGGAGGTATCTAGAGAGATATGATAAGAGTGTTTATATAGATCATGAACTGCGTGTGGAGAAGGTTTGAATAAATTGATTTGTTATTTTATTTGCAGTAGTGCTGGTTGTAGCCTCAATTCAAAGCATAGGTTTTAATTGGGTTCCAATAAGTGCAAACATGGCTGTACATTTCCTGTCTCATTGGTCAGTAGTAAATTCATTGACAAGTTATTTTTATGTTGTTTTCTTTTGTATTTGCCCTCCTTCTAGTTGCTATGTTATCTTCTTCTTCTTCTTCTTCTTCTTTTTGGTTTTAAACCAGCAGATTTGGATAACCAACAGAAGAAACTATTCTTCCTAGCGTACCCATGGAATTTACACCATCAAAAGCCACGGAGTTCACATTTCATTATCTAAGGTTTTTTCCAAATAAAAAAAAAAAAAAAAACTCTTTTAAAACTATTACTCTTAATTTAATCTCATTAAAATTTAAAATTAATAATAATGGCTACTGAAAACAAAGATAATTCAATAAAATTGTTAATATTATGTGGATTGACTTTTTGTTGACAATGTTTTCAAAGATTTCAAAATAAAATAAAGAACTAAAAACCTCACAGAATATGCCACAAGCCTTGCAACTCAACTGGTACATCGATATCCATAGTTCAAATCTCTCTATCCTAATTATCAAAATATTTTTAAAAATAAATTAAATAAATTAAATTAAATAAACCCACAAGATACCCAATAGTTGGCTTATTTTGTCCGTGGAATGATGTAAACCTAGAAGTCTCAAATTTAATCTAGCACATTATCAATTCAAAAGATTTTTAAGATGTCATGACTCATTGGTAAAGAATGAAACAATAACAAAAACAGTACTGTGAAAATAATTATATATAAAATTGGAAAGGAAACTAAAAAAAGTATAGGGAAAATATATTTATTTTTGTTAAGAAGTTTGATTTTCTAACTTGTAAATGAAAAATTCTTAGATACTCTTGAAGTACAGAAAAATGGTGCTCTCTCATCTCATATTCATGGTGGGCCCCACTATGAATTTAATGAATATACCCCACCATGAATGTCAAAGGAGAGAGCATCATTCTCTGTACTCCGAATATACCTTTGAATTACTCCTTGTAAGGAGGGCTAACCAACAAAAAGGGACAGAGTAAACATTTGTTTAAATGCAATTTAATTCTTCAATCCATTTAAGATATGAGTCTTCTGAGATGATGATGTTATAAATGGGTATAAAATTTATAGCATATCCTTTTTAAGAAATTTTGATTCGTAACATTCCATCTTACCCCTCCAATGTCTCCATCATTTGTCTCCTAATCTTTTGTCTCTTCAATTCATACACAATTACCTAATCCTATCCACACCACAAAGCACAAATCCCATTACAATGGCTATGCAAACCCTCCAAAACTAGTCCAAGAATGAACCAACCAACACCACCATGGCCAAGCAAGAAACCAAGAAAACCGAGTCCAAAAGGGCTATACAATCCCTAACCCTAACCATTGTTGTCCCTGTCTCTCTAACCATGTCTATCATTTTTATGTTTGGCTCGGGCCACAAGTACCAAGCAATGGACAAACCATTTTGGTTCCCACCTCTTTGGCTCATACACTCAACCTCTTTGGGATCATCTTTCCTCATGGGTTTTGCAGCTTGGCTTGTGTGTGCTCATGGTGGATTTTATACACATCCTGATGCATTACCACTCTACATTGCTCAAGTTTCACTAAGCATAGTGTGGGATCCTCTTGTGCTCGTGATTGGTGCTAGATTTGTTGGGCTTTTGTTTTGTGTTGTCAACTTTGGAACTCTTCTCGCATGTTACTATTATTTTCGAAAGGTAAATCCATTTGCAAAAGATCTTGTTAAACCTTGTTTGGCATGGACTGGATATCTTACTATTGTTAGTTTTAAGCTTATTTTTATATAGAGTTTGGTTTTGCATAAATTTCACTTTGGACATATCCAAATTGAAACTTGTAGACGTTTGTGTCTTTTGGGCAGATAGCAAGTGTTTTTGCAAACTATAATACTTGTTTGGTTATTGATTTTTAATTTATGTTAGATGAAAGGTGATGCTCTAATTTTACCTATTAAAAATGCTATGACCCAATACAATTGTTTGGGGTAAAAGGCTTTCAAATATTGTTTGGGGTAAAAGGCTTTCAATTTGAACGGTGTATACAAGTCAAGAGCCTATTGAAGTGACCCACTGGCTTTGTCCGGTTTTCTCGAAAGGAAAATTTGAGTACAAATTCTCCTCTCACTTATTGTAAGAAAAAAATATATACCAACCTTGGAGATAGTATATGAATATAGCTGCAAATGACATAAAGATGGTAGTCATATACATATTTTCCTTTCTTTCCTTTTCAATATAGTGTTTTTTCTTTTTACAAATACAATATGATTAAAAATTTATTATCCCCAATCCATTTAATTCTTAACCATCCGGCTAAAAAACCAACAAATTTATTTTTTCTGTTGGAGAGATTCAAACTCTTTTCCTTTATTGTGCAATCATATTGAGCTAACTAGAATCAACATTTCTAATTTTTTTTTTTTTTTTTTTTGAGGGTGTTCAAATGTATAGTTAAGAAGGCATTGTATGCAAATACACCATCCAAAAATTTTTAAAAAGGTTTAACTTTTTACCTAAAAATAATGACTTTGTGACAATTTTGATAATTTAATAGTTACAGTTAGAGGGTAGAGGGATTTAAGTTCTAGATATCTTAGATAGAAATACCAAAAGATGCTAATTAAATTATAAGACTTTTGGCAAGTTTGTGACCATTTAGTCATGGATCTTACGAGCATCTTATGTATATACACATGGAAAATTATCCACTACTTTGGGACCAATGTTCCCTCTTTTCACATGAACTAGTCAATAGTCGATGAAATACATGTAAATTTTAACAAAAATTTTTCCTTTTTTGTTTAAATATGAAATTTTATATTTATGGTATTTAATCATTATTAATAAGTATTTTTATGATTGTGTTTGTATAGTAACTATCTATAATATTTTTAAAGGAAATATGAAGTGGCATGATTCTAATAGAAGGTTTAATTAGATATTGAGTATAATTTAAAATCAATTAAAATTTTATATTAGAATAATGATGTGTGACAAAAGCTTATGTGACAAAATATTATGAGGTCAAATTAAAAGTCAAACTATTGCATATATATATATATGATCTTCTTCCTTTGTTTTAAATTTTCTTCTAAAAATAGGATTTGCTAATTATGGTTGTTAATAAACATTTATTATTTTCAGATATATTTTGATCAAGCATGCTAAACACACAACAAAAATTCATAACAGTTTCACAAAAAATTATTGAATTCTCCGAAAGTACCATAAATACATACTCTCCCCTCTCATATGAATTGTGGGTCCCACCATAAATTTAATTAGTGGGACCCACAATTATGCGAGAGGAGAGAGTACGCATTTATGGTACTCTAGGAGTACCTAATAATTACCTCGGTTTCACAACAATCCCAAACTAACCTACCATTAAAAATTATAATGGGCCGTCATTATAAGAAAATCGAGCTATTGTGGCGCTTGTTTGGCCCACCACTGTAAATGAGATATATTGCGGCGTTTCATTGGACCGCCGCAATAGATCTAGCCTTTTGCAGCGCACTATAGCGACGCTATATAAACCACCGCAATATACGTGTTTTAGCGGCGTTAGACATAGCTATAGCGGCACTCCATAAACCTACCGCAATATATATACCCTTTCGTGGCATACTACAGCGGCAGTATATAAAACCGCCACAATATATAAGTTTTAGCAGCTTTTGATTTTGTTATAGCGGTGGTATTATCAAACCACCACAGCATTTGTCTTTTTGCGGAATTTTTTTAGTTATAGTGGCGGTTTAAGCAACTGCCGCAATATACCTATTAATTGCCAAAAGGCCGATTTTTTCCCCCTGTTTTTTTTTTCCTTTCCTTCATATAAACCTATCAATTTAGACCTCCCAACCTTTTCATTTCTCATCCGTTTGTCTCCCTCTAAAAAAAACACCCTCTATCTCTCTCTCTCACTCTCACTCTCACTCTCAAATTATAATCTCATGTCATTGATCTCAAAACCCAACAATCGATCTTCCCACCATCACCACGCATTCTCACTCTCAAACGCTAGATTGGGTCTATATCTATTAGCACTCATCGCTGCCACTAGCTGATTGAACCCCCAAAAACAGCCATCGAGGCTTGACTAGGAATATAGGAGTGACTTTTAACAACACGTCCACAACCCACCCCACGACTCATCACTGGACCCAACTGACCACCACTTCCACAACCATCAATCATCACGGTCCACCATAGAGGGACAAGGCAGAAAGAGAGAGACGCATCAAGAGAGTGACCCACTAAAAGATAGACATTGATTTGAGCAAAAGAGAGAGTGAAGCATCGATCTTTGAGAGAGAGAGAGACCCACCGGTTTGAGAGGGAGAGAAAGTTAGTATGAGAGCGAACGACCTTGAGACATATTTGAGTTTGATTTTGAGCAAAAGTGAGAGATAGAGAGAGCAGATCAATAAGCGATATGTGCAAAGAGCGAAGAGCAATGATGGCAATGCTTAGTCATGGAGTTAGAGAGAGTTCCAATAATTTTGGAAAAAGAAGAGATGGAGAGTGGAAGGATTGCGAATTTCTTAGCTAGAAGAGTTGGAGAATCAGTTTGAGATGGAGGTTTTGGGGCTGAAGTTTTTCTGAGTGTATGATTGTGCAAGAAAATGCTTAATAAAATGTTTTTTTAATTAATTGTTATTGATCGAATAATTTGTGTTATAATTTGTGTCCCTCTATAGTGGCGGTATTAAAAACCATCGCAATATAAATATTTTAGCGGCAATTCTGTAAAGGGAGTTAATATCGTATCGAAGACCATTTCAGTTTGATAAAAAAAAAAAATGAAATATTTCGGTACCGGTTAATACTGGTATACTATTTCGAAGTTTATGATATATATATATATATGATAAGTTTTTTTTTATATAAATTATAATTTGTATATAATGGTGTCAAATGGGTGAGTTTGGGTTGGGTATATAAAACTCATTTACCCGTTAAAACCCATTCTAACTCAGACCCAACCTAACCCAACCCAATTATTATGGGTAAATGCCAACCCACCCAATTATCAAAATACCCCAAAATCTAAAATTACCAAAATACCCTCGAACCTTAAAAATGACCAAAATACCCCTAAAATCCAAAAATTACCTCCCAAAACCCAAAAAATGACCAAAATACCCTCTGAAACCCAAAAAATGACTAATATGCTCCCAAAACCTAAAAATTACCATATCCCCAAAACCCAAAAAATGACCAAAACAATAATCGGAATGTGGTTTTTTGTTTTATTTTTTCGAAACATTATTCAGACAACATTAATCGGAATCTTAGGGTCCATTTGGTTTGAGGAGCGGAAAAGTGGGAGAATGAAAAATTGTGGGAGGATAGAAAATATTTGGTTTTCCCTCTTGTGTGTTTGGTTGGAAGGGTGAAAAAGTGGGAGGGTGGAAAACTCTTTTGTTTCGTTGGAGAGAAAAAGAGAATGATGGAAAATGTAATTTATATAAATTGACTATTATACCCTTATTACATAATATCTGAGAGGTAGGTGAGAGGGTATTTGTGTAAAATGGATTTATCATCACTTTTTCTTTCTCATTTTCCTCCTAATTTGGGAGGATAAAAAAAGTGAGCCTAGAAGGGAAAACTTTTTCCCTTATTTTCTGTCTCTCCTATTTTCCTTTCTCAACAAAACAGTGGAAAACAACATTTTCCACCCTATTTTCCTCTTTCTATTTTCCATCCTCCTTATTTTCACCCCAACCAAACACACCCTTAGCGGTTTTATTTGATGTTTTATTAGGTGCATGTGGGGTTTTAGATCGTTGTGATAATGATGATGATGATGGGAATGTAGTTCTTGGTGAAGTTGTCGCTATTGGTTGTTCTAACTGTGGTGTTGTACTTTTGGAGGTTTTATTTTTCGGTTTCTAGTTGTGGGTCTTTCATATTTGAGCATTTTCATTTCTTGAAATGGGTTTTTGACTGCATTTGGTAGGTGATTCCTTTTTCTCTTGTTCCCACGAGATTAGGTAAAATGTTAATGCTAGCAATACTCAGATAAAAAAAGTGTGGAATTAATCTGATGGAAGTGCTCAATCATGGAGTTAGAGAGAGATCTGATAGTTTTCAAAGAGAGAGAGAGAGAGAGAGAGAGAGAGAGAGAGAGAGAGAGAGAGAGAGAGAGAGAGAGAGGAAGGATTGAGAATGTCTTAGAAGAGTTGGAGAACTGGTTTGAGAAGGAAGTTCAGAGTTGAAGTTTTTCTTTTGAGTGTGTGATTGTGTGAGAAACTACTTGATAAAATGTTATTTTGATTAATTGTTATTGATCTAAGAATATGAGTTATATTTTGGGAAGAACACAAAGAACATAAACATGTTCTTTCAAAAAATAAATAATAATGAAAAGAATAAAAAAATTAATTTAATTATCTAATTTTATTTTTTTTTTAAATTAGAAATTAAAAAAAATTAATTTTTATGTGATTTATTATTTATTTAAAAGCTAACGTGGAATTTTTAATATGCTAAAGACATTTTTTTTAATATTTTTGTAATAGCCATGTCAGCATTTAGTGTGCAAACAATGCACTTCATTTGCCACATAAGCAATTTTGGTTAGTGAGATGACGGTAAGGACTAAAATGGAATACATTTTTCATTTTAGGGACTAAAAGTGATAAAATAGAAAAGTAGAGACCAAAATAGAAATGGCCCCAAAATATAGGGATAAAAAGTGCATTTATGCTTCTTCTTCTTTTTTGTCCTTCCCACACAAAATTTCCCATGCCTAACTATTTTTTCACTTTTTCCCCCTAAATGTTTTTTCCCTTCCCGCAAAAAATTTTCCCAAAATTTTTTATCTCACTTACATCTTTAATTTCCCACACAAAAGTTTCATTTCTCACACAAAACCCTCCTCTCTCTCTTTCTCTCTCTCTCTCTCTCTCTCTCTCTCTCTCTCACGCTGCACTCTATCTTACACACACACTCGATGCCGTCAATCACTCACAAACACACCCGCCGAGCAGAGCCCAGCCCAGCACCCACCGAGGTTGAGCCCAACCAGCCCAGTGCGACAACAACACTACCCATTCTCAAAGTCTTGCTACCTCTCTAACCCCACACACGCACACACACTCTCTCTCTCTCTCTCTCTCCATGGTGGCACAGCTTGAGGGTCATCTAAAAGTTGTGCTTTTTAAGGCTTTATGTGATTTTGATTGTTTTTGGGATTTAATTTTGGATTTTGATGAACCAGGTTGTGGGTGGGGTTGCATTGCCGTCGGAGTAAAGCAAGACAGTGAGGGTTTGGGATTCTACATCTAGGCAGGTTTTATTTTCCTTTTGTATTTGGGATTTGATTATATATTTTTTTTTTAGTTAAGTTGATGTTTGGTTGCTGGGAATATATAGGAAGATAAGGGAAATCTATAATTTGAGGTTTTCCCCTTTCCTCTCTAATTATAAATTAATTTAGCTATGGCAGAAGGCTCTCTAAAGTCTGAAGGCTGATGGAGGGAACTGGGAGCATTTTTTGAAAATGTCAAATGGCACTAAACTTGAATCTCTTGTTGATCGGAAGATTTTCTTTCTTTCTTCCTCTTTTAATTATTCCTTTCAATTTCATGTCTTATTATAATAACAACCTAGATACATTGAACATGTGTAAGTTTGTTTTAAACATTCTATTGTCATAGTAGATTTGTATTGAAAACAAAAAAGAATTTGTTATTTAAACATTTTGTTATTTGCTTTTTGTATTTGGGGTTTGATTATATATATTTTTAGTTTAGGATAGGTAATGTTAAATCTCAACTAAAGAATTTGATTGATAGGTTTATGTGGGTGAGTTAGAATTGTTTAAGTTGACTTAAACCATACTGTGGGGTATAGAAATTTAATAAGATAATAATGCGACACGTCATACCTGAGGCCGAGGAGGCCTATTCAGTTCTGAGGAGACCATACCATCAGACAGTAAGGTCGGAAAGGTGAGTCATGGCCACGTCAATGGCACACTACCCAAGGAGGCCACACCGTAGAGAAAGGGTTTTAGAGAAGGGGGTTAACCCTGTCGTGTCTGAAGGGATGAAAGCTACCACCATATTAATTGCACCCCACCAAACCTTCTGGCCGCATTTATGTGAAGAAGACCTTTGAACAGTGCTATCTTGATTGCCGCAACTTACAGAAGACTTGGGGAAATGTTTGATGGGACAAGCACTCTGGTGGTGGCCTGCATGATCAACAAATGGAGGGTCAAGATCAACGGAAAGAGGATGTATAACATAAGAAACCCTCCAAAAAAAGGGGCATTTGAAAATTGTAGAAGAAGACACTATAGCAATAAGAACTGAAATTGTAACCAAATCTGAAGAAATATATTCAAGAACTACTCTCCTCGGATTTTGCCAATGATGGATTTCTTTGTGAAAAACTTGTTTTTCTTTGCTTTATCATTATCTCTAATCCAATGTGAGTGTTTTTCAATCCATTAAAGCCTATTTTTTAAGCCTACTTTCTACAAAGTCATTATGTTGGGCTTTCTATGCCCTAACCCTGTCACTTTTCGGGCTTAGGATCCAAAACCTACCCTTACACATATGATATTAAGTTTCATTCTCCTAGTTCTTTTTGTTAGATTTTCTCAACAACCAAATGTAGGTTTTGAAATATGTACCCCTACTGATTGAGGTAAGTTTTAGTCTTAGTAACATGCTAAATGCCTGCATAACTTTTTATCTATTTTTTTACCCTGTTTTTATCAAGGACTAGAGGATTAGGCTATATATATATATATATATATATATATATATATATTGATGAGTAGAGGGTTGGGGTATATATTTGTTGGATATTTATGTCTCTTTTAATTCATTCTTTTTTTTAGGGGTGTCTCTTTTAATTTATGGTATTATTATTAGTATTTTTTTTTATAATTTTTCACTAATTATAGGCATAAGTTAGCAGAAGAGTGTGCAGATGATGATGATGCAAAGATTTCAATCTCTGAATTGAGGAAGGCAGTTCTAGAGTAGCTGAAAATGCATAATTCATTTATGCAGGTAAAATAAACCTTATCTTATTCTATCTATGACCATCTCAATTGCCAAGAAATGTAGGTTAACAAAAGAAAATTGGAGGCCGAATCTTATTCATTATGCTTTCACTGTGTTTTGGTGGTAAAATATGATAGATTTAACTAGACAGATAGGTTATATTAGGTTCTAATTTTGTGAGTGTGGGAAATATAGTGGAGATATAAAAAATGGATTTAGAGCTTTGTTGAACTATTGTTGTTGTAAATCTTATAGAGGGTTTTATTTTTCTGTATTAATAGCATGGACATTTCCATTTTCATATCATGGTATTTGAAAGTGGATCTGGAATAGCGGTTTAATCTTAGGATAAAGAACCAACCTCCCCTTGACCCCCCTCTCCCCCCCAAAAAAAAAAAGAGAAAAAGAAAAAGTATATGTGAACATTACTCTCAGGACTCTTTTTATTTGGTGGCTGATTTATAGGGCCCTAGGTTTGGCACTTCTCATAATTAAATTGTGACTGATATAATAAGTTGGCAAATTGATCAACATGGTTTGATAAAAATGGGTTCTTTGTGAGCTAGTTGTTATTCTTGACTGTGCGGTACGTCGAAGTTTGATGGTGAGGCAATCAAGTTGGGAAGGCATACCTAACCAAAAAGTTATTTTGGAAAACATAAAGTGTGATTGTTGTGGTATTAGATTTGCACTATGAAGAAGCTTTGGCCCATATATTTAAGAATTATGCCGATATGATTTATTTTTCTTTGATGCAAAAATTGATGCAAATTGCAGATTCTCCTTGTTGAATAATTTACTTTGACATAAAAAATCTGAAAGCAATTTTTAAGGGTTAGAATATGGAGGCAAAGTTGCCTTGTAATTTATTGGAACATAGATGTGTATTAAGTATAAGCAGAATAACAAGGAAAACATGTGAGAGAGGATGCTTCTCACATACTCCAGTGCTTAGTTATTTTCCAACTGAAACAAAGACGGGAAATAGTTATATATATATATATATATATAACGAGAGAGAGAGAGAGAGAGAGAGAGAGAGAGAAGAGAGAGAGAGAGAGAGAGAGAGCTTGGTAACGTGACATTTTTTGTGGACTATTTCAAGCATAGAACTTCTTAAGAGAAGAAAATGTTCTAAATTTTGTAAGAGCATGTGATAGAAGCTTATTATTTCATTTGGTATCCTATTTGTACATAGGTATATTGGTCTTGAAACTAAATGTTTGGTTATAGACTTATAGTTGTTCTAACTCTTTTCTTTTTTATCATTCTTGTTTTAATTTCATTGATTTGGATGATTGCATGGCTAATATGGTCTGGTTGTGGATGGGTTCCGGTGTTGTTTTGGATTGCTTCATGAGTTTCCCTAACTTTTGTATTTGTGGGTCAAGGTCAATAGAGTAGGGTGGATATAAGATTTGTGATCGATACACCAAACCTGATAGTGCAAATACCTCATATGAATATTTCATGAAGAAAATTTTCTCTCTTGTGCTAACTTTAATCTTTTATGTATGTTTTTGGAGGTTGTATTTTGGTAAACAACTGAAATCTCCTGCTATTTGATTCTTTAGATAGTTTAGGTTCATTTGAGTACGTTTTTCATGTTGCCTCTAAAGTTATCTTCAAAGGAAATTTCTATAAGTAATATCCACATAAATTACTATTTTTACTACTATAAAAGGTCATATTCATTTTTAAATGGTAGACCTACTAATAAAAATTTTTAAAATGGAGCAAATAATGGCTCGCCTGCTTCAACAAATGCAACAAATTTCTTCACAATGTAATCAGGTATGATAAATGACTTTTAGAATGTCAATTTTAAAATGACTTTTAGAGGTTTAAAACATACGAGACATGTCTTCATTTAACTTGTTCCCATTTTTTGAATTGGTAATATTTTCTTGTCATTCTATTTCATTTATACGCACTTATTGAGTAATCATACTTTGTATGTAAGATGTTCCTCTGGTCCAACAATCTCCATCTCTCCAAAAATCATCAGCCGCATCCCATCAACCAAGAAGCTTATAAGTTTTATCTTAGTGTTCGAGGACTTTTTTGTGTACAAAGAACAATCGCATTTTTTGCAAGTGTTGAAGGATATTTGTAAACACTTTGGAACTTTGATTATAGTATTAGCTTAATTTGAGCGATTGTTTTATTCAAAGGACCACATCATTTTTTGTTAATCTTATGATGGTGGTTATAGAAAATGTTATAATATATTCTATGTTGATATAATGTTAGTTTGGAGACATTTGTGGTGTTGTTAATTAGTTATATTTGTGGTATTGTTTCAGTAGAATTAAAATTATTACAGGTTCTTTGTAATAGGATTGTGGTTTTAAAACCCAAGGGGAAAAAAATTTTAACCTAAAGTGGCGGGCAAAAGCACCGCTAAAGGTCTAAAATTATGTTATAAGTGAAGCCCTATAATGGCGTTTATAGCCTACTGCTAAAGCTTCACACATATAGCGGCGATCATAACTGCCGCTAAAAGGTGCATATGTTCTGTTTTACATGAAGTCCTATAGTAGCGCTTATCGCCCGCCGCTAAAGGTTGTCACCTATAGCAGCACACATATCCTGCTGGTAAAGGTCAATTGACCCAAATTCTAACCTTATATGGCAGTGGTTTTCTACCCGCTGCAATAAACCAAAACCATCGCTAAATTGTAGATCTATTACGGCACTTTTTGTTACCGCCATAATAGATCTATAGCAACACCACAACAGTGGCGGGAAGAAATGCCGCAATAGCACCCGCCACTAAAGGTCAAATGTACTTTTAGCGGCGCTTTTGGCCTGCCACAATAGTCTATTTTTAATGTAGTGCATATATGACATGATAGGGTAATTTAAAAATGTTGTTACTTTTTGTTGTGTCCTTATATATCTCTGTGTGTGTGTGTGTGGGAAGTATCTATTCTGCCATTAAAAATATATATATACAATATGACAATATTAAATAATGCTATTGGCACAAATTATTATACAATATTTTTACAAATTCTTGATGTGACAAATTTTTACTAGTTCTCTTTTAAGCCTACCACTAATATCAATAGTTTGTAAAATAAATCATGACTTTAGCATTAGAGTTGCCATATCACCATTAATTAAACATTTATTGCTTTCTAACTGCACTTACATAATTTATTAGTAGAACCTTCTCTCTCTCTCTCTCTCTCTCTCTCTCTCTCTCTCATTATGTCTATGATATTTGTCATGACAGAGAGAAGATGGTTTTAATTATAAAAACTAGGATGGAAAGTAATAAATATTTAATGATGATGGGAATACTAGTGTGTAATTTTTGCTATTTTTCAAAAGTTTACATGGTATACCATCATGCACCCTTGGCGTGATGGTCACTTCACAAGTACAAGTGCTTATAAGGTAGGGGGAATCAAGCCAGTGTTCAAGTTTCCAGAAGGGAGATTCACATACATATACACTTAGATTAGGATAGAGTAGAATTTCTATTTTGTATCAAAAAACAAAACAAAAGGGAGATTCACAAGTACAAGTGCTTATAAGGTAGGGGGAATCAAGCCAGTGTTCAAGTTTCCAGAAGGGATATTCATATACATATACACTTAGATTAGGATAGAGTAGAATTTCTATTTTGTATCAAAAAACAAAACAAAAATTGCGGGGCATCATTAGAAGAAGTAAATAAGAAGTCAAAGATTTTGGTTATTTATATATTATAGATTATAGATTATTTATAAAGATTTGGCTTGAGAGACTTTAATGCCCTGAACTTGTTAAAATAATGACACACGATCAAAAGCAGAACCCAAACTTTACCCAATATATAATAAATCCACAATTAATTTAAGTAAACATTTAACGAATGCCCTAAGGGTATAATTTGGAAAATATTTTTAAAAAAAATTTTATGGAAAAATGAAAAAGCACGCAATTAATTTTTTAACAATTTTTATATTTTCTATGATAGTGGTATCAATTTTTTTTTTTTTAAGATATAGTGGTATCAATTTTTTTTTAAGATGATCTATTAACAAATGTCCTAAAGGTGCCCGTTAATCAAACACTTAATTTAATAGTATAATACATTATTATATGGAATTATTGAATAATTAATCAGTAAACATTTCACGTGAAATACAATGGCTTTTAGTACCTAAATGATTTACAAATGACTACTATTTCATTTCTCTAATCAATTTTTTTTTTTCGAATGGTTTAATAATATTGTAAGTGATTGTATAAAGTCCATGAATAGCTATTACAGTATTTTTTTTGTGCATTTTTATATTTGGTGTTCTCGTTTTTCTTAGATTGGATGTTGTTCTAACCCTTTATTATTGAGTCATGATAGGGAGTTTCTATCATGTGCTTCTTATTGAGGATTTGAACTTGGGACTTCAACCCCCAAACCAGTTGAGGGTATCACTCCATTTATTTTAATATTAATATTTTGTGAAAAATGAATTCATTTTCAATAGAACTTTTTTTTTTTTTAACTTATCTTATTTTCTTATATCTGGAAGCAACCTTAGAACATATTAGAAAATTGTTTTTTACTTCCCTTATTTAGAAAAAAATAACTTTATCTTACACTAAACTAAATAAGGGAAGTCAAGAGATAAGTTTTATCTAAACCATTTTTTCCTTATGCTATTAATCATTAATAAATACGAAAAACTATTTTCACATAAACAAATAACCACAAGACAACCACATCTTGGTGGTTGTCTTTGGTTAATGTGTGTGTGTGTAAAAGAGAATGTTTTGATCCTAATTGCGGTTTAAATTAATATGGGCTTCCATAGAGAGGAAGGGGAAATATTGATATTTGTTTTTCATGTGGAAAAAGAAAAACCGAAAAAGAATTGGTGTTGTTGATTTGAGTAATAAAGAAGCTTTAATAATTTCTGGATCCTCTTAAAGGCCAGCTTGCAAAAAGCATAAGAGAAGCTTCGATTAGAATTTATCAATTGAATTAGGGAAGGTTTCATTAGAAAGTGACTCGTAGAAATGTAGTATGCAATGTGTGCCACGTGGGACTATTTAGACGGTCAAACACTAATTTTGTCCTTATTGTAAACATAAATATTAGGCACCCTTCATCACGGGGAAAGATAGTATTAATTGTTAACATCACAAATTCACATATACAACTAGCAACCCATGTGATTTGAATAAATGCAGTCCATATAAAACTTTAGCACCATTCGCCACACGCCACATGCTCTGGATCCCAATGTAAAATTTTTTATCTTTGGTAAACTAAAATTCAATTAAAATAAATTGACTTATAAAATATTTGTCAAGAACATTGTAACTTAATTAACGCATTTTAATTATACTAAAAAAAATTAATGCATTTTAACGTTTTTATCATAGGTGCCTAGGATTTAAATCTCTAACTTTAATTGATTATTATCAAAAAACCGATACAATACTCAATATAAAAAAACGAAAGATCATGTACTCACAGAATATGGCGATATATTAATACACTACAAGAGTGAGTGAGAGGAAACCACATTTATTGCTATTAAGCACTTCTACTACAAACTTTTCATCAAACATTATAATGACCTTTCAAATTTTCCAACTTTGTGTTAGTTCTAGGCCATCTTGATGTACCCAAGGCCGTACTAAATTTCTACTTTTTCATTTTTTATAAAGAAGAAATATATCTATAGTTTTATACTACTTTTATTTTGTCTCAATTTTCTTTTAAGTCCTTAACTTTTACATACTAATAAAAGCTATAATATGCCTAAACTATGGTACATTAATAATTTGCATTAGCTAAAACACTAACTCACAATGAACATTAATATTTCCTTTAAAACCATTAAAAAAGTGTATATATATATATATATATATAAAGGAGGAAATGAAGCAATATTTCACTATGTTGCAGCCATTTTTTTTTTTTTTATACAAGATAAAATTTCTATTTTTGTCTAATTTAAATTTATATGTGTGTGAAGTTCTCTCTTAGAAACTTGAACCTCGGTCCTTACCCCAACACCCTATAAACATTTATACTTATGAAGTAACCACCGCATCAAAAGTGCGTAATGGTTATGTTGCGGCCATATTAACATGCCAATCACATGGCTATTGTTTTGTGCTTTTGAGATTATCACTGCGCTATTAGCACAATAAACAACAATCAATTGATTCCTAAAGTTGTTAATTATTAATGATCACCCATGCTCCCGTCAAGTAACGTTAATTAAAAAATAAATAAATTGAAAACAAAGTCAAGTCGGCTAGTATTATATGTTAATTTGATTTTTTTTTTTTTTAAAAGAAAAAGAAATTGACATTTATTCCCTCTTTCCGCGTCAAGTTTGACTGAGATCGTTTCTCTTTTGGCCTTTTCAACTCGGTATAGCAATAACAGAACATTTCCTTCGTAAGTTTGTTTTATTCTTCCTTCCAATTGCCCATTTATTAATTAATCTTTACATTAGTAATATGCTTAACTTTTTTGGGGGGTAATCATTTACCTAATTTAAATAGATCTGCTTATGCATTCATGATCACAAAGTCGTACTTCAACACGTTTTTTTTTTTTTTAGTACTTCAACACCTAATCAGTATGTAAACGTTACAGAAATCGGTATTCACTGAATCACTAGTATTATTTAAATAAATCACTATTCCTATATATAAATACCATTCCTGCTTGTCTGGCTCTTTTTTTGCTTGTCTGGCTCTTAGAAAGGAAAAAGAATCAACCTCGTATTTTTATACATATATATATATATATATATATATATTTAGAAATTTCTATATATATATATATATATATATCAATATAAGTAAATAAGCAGAATTTTCTTTGAAGAAAAGTTTCTCTAATCTATTAAATAGCAAGGAGTTCCTTCTCCCCTCTCCCGTGCGTATATTAAAAATATTTAGTAATCTAAAAAAAAAAATAGTAAGGAGTTAAATTAATATCCACATATAGCCCTAAAAATATGAACATCTATATATGGCCTTCTTATGGGAGTTCATAAAAAAAAAAAAAAAAATTGGAATGAAATAATCATAAAGAAGGAAATTATGGAATAAAATGAAATTAAGTAATTTTGTTTAGATGATTTAAAATAAATGAATGAAAAATAAGTAATCTTGTTTGGGAGTAATATAGAGGAAAATGAATAAATTTTTTTTTTATAAAAACATTATTATTAGACCTTTATTTTAAAAATAAATGATTGAATATATAGAAGTGTTTTGAGAGTTTTAGTAAAAAGTTTATTAAATCCAATTTAATTCTCTCAAATTCCTCTCAATTCTTAGGAGAATGAAAATTTTAGATTTTAAGGAAATAGAGAAAAATGAGTATTTTCTCCTACTCATTCCATTATCTCTAATTAAAATGCCCAAACAAGAGAATAATTATTCTAAAATGAATATTTTCATTCATTTCCATTGTATTTCTCCTCCCAAATATTAGTATTTTTTGAAAATTTGATAGTTTTTTTTTTTTTTTTTAAGGAACGAGAGTATTTAGACTTCTTTAAGAATCTAACTATTTTCTTGAGTGTATATAGTCCTCTTGTCCCACATACACACTAGGTTATTACATGAAAGAATCCCTTAAGAGTGACCCTAAGAAGTTGGCAAGAGGTTTTGAACCTATGATCTCATAAATATTATGAGAATTTAGGAACTACTAAGTCAACCCTTTAAGATTAGATAATTCGATAGTTACAATGGGAGAGAGTGATTTAAATCTTAGATGTACCACCGCGTACCTTTAGCATAATGGTTACTCTACAAGTACAAAGCTCTTATGAAGTGCAAGGGCAAGGCCCGTGATTTAAGTCTTCAAGAGAGAATTTCACACACATATACACTTAGATACGGTTAGAGTAGAATTTGTATCTCGTACAAAAAACAAAAAAAATTGTAGATGTCTTCAATTTTTTTGAATAGGTAGATGTCTTTATTGAAAAAACCAAAAAGTCTATTCCGGTTGAGTTATAAAATTAATGACAACATTCACATATAATTTTAGTCACATTACTTCTTTTTTTAAGAAAGTATGATATGACTTACTTAAAAATATGTAATTATAGGGTAAGTTAAATGAGCATCAATATATATACTTTTAACCAAGTATATTACTTATTCCTATCCCCAAAAAAAAAAAAAAATGTATTACTTATATGACTTACTTAAAAATATATCATTATATGGTAGGTTAAATGAGCATCAATATATATAATTTTAACCAATTATATTACTTATTCCTATAAAAAAAAAGTTACTTATTCTATATATATATATATATATATATATATATATTACTTATTACATGAAAGAATCCATTATGAGTGGCCCTAAGAAGTTGGCAAGATGTATTGAACCTATGATCTCATAGCTATTATTAAACTTTAGAAATTACTAGGCCAACCCTTTGGGATTAGATAATTCGATAGTTACAATGAGAGAAAGGGGTTTAAATCTTAGATGCACCACTACGCACCTTTAGCACGATGGTTATACTACAAGTACAAAGCTCTTATGAGATGCAGGGGGCAAAAATCGAGATTCAAGTCTTTAAGAAAGAGTTTTACACACATATATACTTAGATAAGATTAAAGTATAATCTCGTACCAAAAAAAAATCATAGATGTCTTCAAAAAAAAAATTTTAATTATTAGATATCTTTATTGAAAATACCAAAAAATCTGTACCAATTAAGTTATAAAATTATTGAAAACATTCACATATAATTTTAGTCACATTACTTACTTGTTTTTAGAAAGTATAATATGACTTACTTAAAAATATATCATTATATGGTTAGTTAAATGAGCATCAATATATATACTTTTAACCAAGTATATTACTTATTCCTATCCAAAAAAAAAATGTATTACATATATGACTTACTTAAAAATATATCATTATATGGTAGTTTAAATGAGCATCAATATATATAATTTTAACCAATTATATTACTTATTCCTATCCCAAAAAAAAAAAAAAAAGCATATGACTTATTCTATATAAAAAAAAATTCACATTATTTATTAAATGGTTATATAATTTGAGATAAAAAAATAGTTATATAATTTATCATGTAATTAATATATATAAATATTTTAGTAGCATGAAAAGAAATCAAATTACTACAAAACTTTGTAAAAACTTAAAATCCAACAAAAAATATCATAATATTTTTCACAGACTGTGATAATATTTCTATCCCTATCGTGTTTCATATAAAAAATGAGTTGGGAGGAGGGACCCACCCATGAAAAATTACAAATGGATTCCAGTCCATTTGTCCCAACAAATCAGACCCACGCTGAATGACGAAGCTTTAGACAAACAAATACTATTAATTATTATCAACGTGATTACGTGCAATAATAATAGTATTACAACAATATATAAATAAATTGTCGGAAGAAGAACACTCTCGTTCTTTCTTTATGCTCTTTTTCTCTCTGTGGATCTTCCTTCTTCCTTCTTCAGCTACCACCGACTTATCTATCTCGTAATCCCAAAACTACCCTTCTATCTTTTATTTACAATCCTAACCTCCAGCTAAGCTATCATGGTTTCCAATTTCAACCCGAGCTTTTAGTCTCAGGCTCCTATAAAAGAGAAAAAACCCTTTCATTCCAATTCCTTTGTCTTTACCTGAATCGTCCGCCGGTTCAACTCGGCCCGAGTCAAAAACAAAATATTAAAAATGCTGGAACGCTTCTTGGGACCAAGACGAGTCCGCCAGATCCACCGCGCGGCTCGAAACGGCACCGTCACGTTCCTCTGCCTCTTCTTGACGGTCGTCGTCCTACGTGGCACTATCGGAGCCGGTAAATTCGGAACCCCGGAGCAAGACTTCAACGAGCTCCGCGACCATCTCTACTCTCGTGGGCGGCGCGTGGAGCCCCACCGCGTCCTCGAAGAAGCTCAACCCGAGACCGAGTCCGATAACCAGTCCAACAACTACGCCACTTTCGACATCACCAAGATCCTCCACGACGATGAACCCGAAGAGAAACCCGACCCGAACAAACCCTACTCTCTGGGCCCCAAAATCTCCGATTGGGACGAGCAAAGATCCGAGTGGCTGAAAAGCAACCCGCAATTCCCCAACTTTATCGGGCCGAATAAACCGCGAGTCTTGCTCGTCACCGGTTCGTCTCCGAAACCTTGCGAAAACCCGGTCGGAGATCACTACCTGTTGAAAGCGATCAAGAACAAGATCGATTACTGTAGGTTGCACGGGATCGAGGTCTTCTACAACATGGCGCTTCTCGACGCTGAGATGGCAGGGTTTTGGGCGAAACTTCCATTGATTCGGAAACTCTTGCTTTCTCATCCTGAAATCGAGTTCCTATGGTGGATGGACAGTGATGCGATGTTTACAGACATGGCTTTTGAGGTTCCATGGGAGAGGTACAAAGATCACAACTTTGTGTTGCACGGCTGGAACGAGATGGTTTACGATCAGAAAAACTGGATCGGGTTGAATACCGGTTCGTTCTTGTTGAGGAATTCGCAATGGGCTTTGGATATTCTTGATGCTTGGGCTCCTATGGGTCCGAAAGGAAAGGTCCGAGACGAAGCTGGTAAAATCTTGACCCGAGAATTGAAAGATCGGCCGGTTTTCGAAGCGGATGATCAGTCAGCAATGGTGTATTTGTTGGCGAAAGAAAGAGAGAAATGGGGGAGCAAAGTGTACTTAGAAAGCGCGTATTATCTTCACGGTTATTGGGGGATTTTGGTGGATAGGTATGAGGAGATGATGGAGAATTATCATCCTGGATTGGGTGACCATAGGTGGCCTTTGGTCACTCATTTTGTGGGGTGTAAGCCTTGTGGGAAATTTGGGGATTATCCAGTGGAGAGGTGTTTGAGACAAATGGATAGAGCTTACAATTTTGGGGACAATCAGATTTTGCAAATGTATGGGTTTGAGCACAAGAATTTGGGTAGTAGGAGAGTGAAGAGAGTGAGGAATGAGACAAGCAATCCACTTGAAGTGAAAGATGAACTTGGTTTGCTTCACCCTGCATTCAAGGCTGCTAAGGTATCAACATCTTCTTAATGATGATGATGATGATGGATGTGTTCTAATTAGCTTCAAGTATTTACTACATTGTTGTTGATACGAGTAAGCCAATGTTGTATGTTAATTTCTGGATATTTATTACTTATTTTTTTGTTTTTTTTTTTTTTGAGTAATCTTTTGTGGTTGTAGTGAATTAAAACTCGAAATTGTATTGATTTTTGGAAGATGTCACAGCCTTGATTATGTATCTTTGCCTTTGGCTTGTGTTGGTTACTGACAGGATTTTGCTTTAAGGTACAGTTGGAATGTTGGATATACTTGATCTTATACATAAAATTAAATAGACACTTGGTTGATGAACGATGAAAAGTTTGAGCTTAGTAAGTACTTCTTAGGGTGGGGTTGGGGGTTATCAAGCTTACTGTGTATGTACTTGACACAACATGAGGTTGTTCTGTGATGATTGTTCTTTAGGCGAAAACATGAATGAGTTTCAATTTGGTGTAGGTGGGATTCGATCCCAAGACCCTTATTTGACAACAAGTGAGCTAACTGAAACTTATGACATAAGATAAAAATGAAAATTTTGTTTTCTAATTCTTTTTCTTTTTGTGGGGGAGAGCTAATTTATTGTATTTTGGTAAAAAAGGCTTATAATGGAATGAGGGTGCATACATGTTACAAAGATGAAAAAATAATGATAGTAAAGACTTTGACTTTTCAATACACATGATGATGATAAAGAATTTTGAGGAGTTAGCACTAGCAAAGAATGATGGGTAGTGAGATATGACTTGTGAGCTAACATGCCTTTTCCCCCTTTCCCTTGCTTCACTTGGTAAATCTTGAATTGATTTACAGATTATAGAAATACTAATTGATAGCTTTCTGGGTTTATCTAATTCTAGATATGAATTTGCATATGATTTCTGGGTAAGGAAAGGCAATTACCAAATCTTAAGATTTGTTCTTTGGGGATTTATCACCTTTCAATTTATTCTAATGGAAAAGGACAGCTTTCACGTCATTGTAAGTCATAACACAAAGTTGCAAACAACATCTAAACATCACATTCAAGTTTGATTAGGGAAATTGCAACATGAACACATCAATGGGGTTCAGCTGTTTTTGTTGTTGCTTTAGAAATCTCATCAGTGCTGCAGGGAATGAATGTGATTAATTATTGAAAGCTCATGGAGCCATATTTTGCCTTATTTTTCTTGTAAAATGTTGATGACTGTCAACTGATGGTTAGGTATAGACACAGATAGTTCAGTCACCACTGAAATCATAATCAGCTTTCTGTTTCAATACTTCCATTTGGAGACTGTGGAAACAGAGGAAACTCAAGTTTGTAGCTGCTTATAAGTTTTAACAGATATGTAGAGTACTTGCATCTCTCCAATGGCTGTAGATAATCACCAAGATGAGTAATCTTGATTGCTTTTGCCTCTTATTCTTTATCTCTTTCTTCATGTTGTTTTTTTATTTTATTATAACTAGTATGTAACCCGTACAAAATGATGAATTGTAGTTGTGCTGTTGATGTTAGTTTGAGTTGTTAAACATATGGGACATAGTTTGACCGAGACATTTGGAGCTACTAAAATAGTTTTTCCTTACAATTTTCATGATACTGGTTACACCAATTTTTTCATTACATTGATATAAGGTATATAATTTTAAAAATCACTGTTGGATATTACACATTCAATATCAATTTATAATTATTATCTGCAAAATTCTACTAAACAATTTAATGTGTATGGAAAACTAACAAAAGCAAAATTTAATTTTAATTCTTTTTTGTAAACTTTAATATATATATTACATAGTCATGGTATATTATATAAATGACTTATAAATTTGAATTATTTTTAATTATATGATTAGGTTTTTTATGGTTTATTTATATTGAACTATTCGTTTTCTACACTAAATTAACTTATTTAGCACAACAATTAAAAAATTTAGATTAGATGGAATACGTAGCACAAAATTAAACTCTAATTGAAATTCAATTTTTATATTGAATTAATATACTTAGCACAAAAATTTAAAATTTAGATATTAGATGAAACACGTGACGTAACTCTAATTGAATTTTAATTTAAAATCTAATTAGATTTTTTCTCAGCTTTACCTATTATTATATATATAAATTGCATATAGGTAGTTTCCTATAACAATAAAAGTCAATGTCATGGAGCTTAAGAGACCTGAAACAATTTCCATATGGTTAAGAATTATGGTTTCCTTAGGAGTTGTTTTCTTCACATCCTTTGTTAAGCTTACACAGACTGTCTATTGTCAATTTACACACACAAGCAGCTTTTGTCTTTAAGCAGGCAGCAGGCTAAATTAACACGATATTGGGAGCATTTTATAATTTTTATTAAACAATGCCCAAAACATATTTTAAGGTGTACACTAAGGTGGGTCTCTCAAGTAACTAGAATGTGAGAAATGATGTCAAACGACCCCAAAGGAACCATGAAGTTTGAATTGGCAAAAGGACAGAACAGCAATCAAGCTTTGGTCTCAAAATTGACATCACGATAATGTTAAAATTTTTTTTTTTTAATAAGTAATAATGGTAACATTATTGTTAAATAGAATTCTTTCATGTGAGACGTCTTTAATTCGATCATGGTAATGGATCACTGAGATCTGGTGTCTGAATACATGTATGTGTTGGCAAAAATGCTGGAACTTGAATTCTTTTATGTGGGATGTCTTTGTTTTGATCGTGGCGATGGATCACTTAGATCTGGTGTCTGAATACGTGTGTTGGCAAAAATGCTGGAACTTGAAGGCCATAGAAAGAAGCTCACAAGAAATATCGTATGGGATAGGATTTGAAATTTTGAATGGCCCTCTCTGCATACAAAGTTGAGGTCAAGATTTTCAACAAATTCCTAATACAAATATGATTCCAGCTATCAATTTTACAGCCAAGATTGCTTTTGACTGGAGTTATTAGGTGCCTTTGTGTTATAATTTTTTTTCCCTCTCCCTTGTATTATGTGTGCTTTTGTTTCTCAATAAAAAAAAACAAGTTTACATTTTATTTTAGGAAATGTTTCAGACCATCGTGGAATGGCAATCAAATATGAGGGTTTATGCGGAAAGCTAACGCAATTCACTATTCTTGTCCTATTTGTTTAATTACAAGCGAAGTGTCAGAGGCAATAGTATTGGCAATTTATGAATTTATCAACAGCTCCATTGCACAGCAGTTGAACAGTCCAAAACCACAAATGGAGCACGAAAGAAATTTGACATACTGAGGTTCTGAACTAAAATAATTTCTGAAGATAGTTTTTCCCTTTTTTTTTTTTTTTTTTTTTTTGGTGTTTTGGTAATATTAGGAAAAAGTAGGTTAAAGGAAAATTATCATTTAATTTCTCTTATTTAGTTTGATATGAAATAGAATTATTTTCTGTTGAAAAATTTTAAAAAACAATTCTAACTCACGTCAAGTTAAATATGAGAAGTTAAAATATATTTTTTCAACTCATTTTAAGGTTTTTACGAATATAAAGATAATTTAAAAAAATACTTTATGAAAATAATTTCCAAAAATTATTAATGTCAAAACAAATATATCTTTTTAGCATATTTGATGACAATCAATTTAATAATTTGTTAAGTAGAAATGTAGAATTCACTGGTAACGACATTATTAACTGTGGAATATTTATAATGAAAGAAAGCCAATTATACATAAGCGATGAGTCACACATGATCTCTATAGGAGATAATGATGAGCGTAAAAAATGAAGTGATTGGCAAAGTAGACATACAAGATTAAGAACATGTAGGCAGTAGCTTGGTGTGATTAAGAAGGGTGTGATTTGACAATGTTTTTGTTTTTTATGTTTTTTTTTCTTTTTTTGTTTGTTTGTTGAGAGGGAGTGATTTGACAAAGTCGATGTCATGAAACTGTGACAATGGAAATGAACGTGCAGGTGAGTGGAAGGTTAGTGTGGTACGAGTGAAGGGCTAGCGATTTAGTCAAATGCCAATAAATTAGAACTAAAGGGCAATATTTAGGTAGTTTAGATCTCGCAAAGTGTGTAGGCTCTTTATCAAAAAAAGTGTGTAGGCTCGATCGTGGGATCCATGTATGGATTCACTAACTTTTTTTTTTTTTGAGAAGCAGGTTCACTTACTTTGTGAAAGCCTGGAACAGTATTTCAGAACTACCTAAGTTTTTCTTATAATTAAATTAGAAAATAGACTAGCTAAGGTTAAAAATGATTGATTACTTGATTTGATTGGAGAAAATATAAATGCACACCGCATTTGACTACTAATTTCACACATGTTGTTAAGGTGGTTGTTTGTAATTAGTTTGCTATAAAGTGATGATAGTGACGAACCTAGATAAAAATGATGTAGTCACTATTATATTATGTCAACTTAAGAAGTTGTGAAATTTGTTCTCTTTATATAATTACTCATTTGTTGGAAGTAGTTACGCCCATGATTAGTGCTAAGATAGCCAAATAAATAAATAAAATCTCAAATAACAACAATAAAAATAAGCTTAAATAACAACAAAAATAACCTAAACAACAATAATATTAGGCCAAACGACAACAAATGAACAAAGTATTCAACACAAATCCTATTGAAAAAAAAAAACACTCCTAACCATTCAAATTTGTAATTGTTCAACACATTCTATAAAAATAATTTATAATTTCAAATTTCTTATAAAAACGACACTAGAGAGATATTGAGGCCATGAATTGGTGGCATTAGTAGCCCTGCTCTCTTCTGCTTTGCAATCGTAACAGCCCTGTGCTCTCTCTCTCTCTCTCTCTCTCTCTCTCTCTCTCTCTCTCTCTCTCTCTCTCTCTCTCTCTCTCTCTCTCTCTCTCTCTCTCTCTCTCTCTCTCTCTCTCCAAGTAGTGCTAATTTCTCCCTTTTAGAATGGTTCTAGTGGCCACATTTATGTTAAGTTTGGTTGCTCGAACCATTATACTTTTTTTAATTATGGTATGGTATTGTCAAATCCGAACATAGGTTTACGTTATTTGTTCACTTTCTCCATTTTTATGTTCTCTATCATCATTTCAAACGTCCTCTCGCTTTATTACTTTCATCTCAAAATTTTCTGTTCATACTTTATCTCTCATTAGTACTTTTTTTCCTTTTCATTTTGTTAGTAGAAGGAAATTGTAAAATTTTATGCTTTTACATGTTCTTTTTTTTTTTATGTCAATATATTTAAGTTCTCTTTTTATTAGACTTTGTATAATTTAAGTTTGTTAATGTCTATTCTAGAAAAAATTCCCAAAGTCACTACTATTAAGACATATTTGGTATGTGTAGAGGGGTAAAAAGTAAGGCCCATTACCAGACCAGGCCTGGCACATCCGAGGTCATATAGGCCCAATTACAACCCATATTGACCGGATGAAGCATGGCTAGAGATGCATACCTCGCCCACCAACGAGAACCTATCTCCATCGAGGATATATATTGGTGCATGGGAAAACCCGCTTGTCGAACATGAGATTTGGCGTCAGATGCAAGTTACTAGGCGATCTTCTCAATGGCAGAGTTTAAGACCTCTAGAAAATTTAAGACCTCTAGAAAACAATTTGACTAGTATGAATAGTAGCTTGGACTCATAGATCCACTTAGATCTCAAAGGTGGAGGGGCTCACACACGTGTGGAATATTCTACTATCACGAGGGCTTCACTAAGAGGAGAGTACAAAAAGGGGAAGTAAAGTCGAAATGGGGGTTGGAAAAAAAATTGAGGAAAACACATGAGAGAAAAGTGAGAACACCGCTTTGGGTACAAGGAAGCCATCCTTGGACTTTAGCAAGGGAGTTCGGCTATCAAATAGCCTTCTCGGCTGAGCTGAATTTGAAGTAATCCAATACCAAAATAGAACTCGGATATCATTGGTCTTAAAATGAACCACTTTTAGGACCTCCTATTGCGGGCTTAATCCAACCCAAAATACAAATAAATAGGGGGTTGTTGGGCAAACAAAACCACACCACCACACTTTGTTATAATATATTATGAAATGGAATGCTTCATGTGTGATAATTATTCGGTTATTTTTTAAAAAGAAATGAGTTGAACAAGGAAATCAGATGGTTTTGCTACATGAGTGTGATTACAATAGCATACTCTCCATTAGGTCTTGGCCTACAAACATGAGAACCAACGAGTCATAGACTCATAGTACTTATTCTAGTCCCACGAAGGTACTAGTGGGCATTACCGCATTAGGTGGGAGATGTGGAGGTTTTCCGCAAAATTGTGGGATTCGACACTGTGACTTCCACTGTTCAAAACACTTAGGAGGAAACTCAATGATTACTAGTCCAGCACCTTCTATTACTATCTTTGGTTAATGTCTTTATTTCAAGGGGGGTGTATAAAGCTATATTTTATCTCTAAGTTATGTTTTGATTTTTTTTTTGAGTTTATGTTTTGAATTTTTTTTTTTTTTTTTTTTTTTTTTGGAGAAGCAAATTGTAGATTCTGTTAAAGAGAACCCAAATCGGCTAGGATTACAACATTGAAGTGTGGGGAAACATCCTTACACTTCTTGTGATATATTTAACATGTTTAGCAAAGTTCTGAGTTACAAAATTGCCTTTATAACAAATGTGAAAAATGAATCTTACCGAAAGATTCAGAAATCAACTTTGTATCAAAAATCAAATTTCTTAGGGAGCTAGGGAGATTTTTTTTTTTTTTTTTTTTTTCCCTTCAGGAAAGCTAGAGAGTCTTCTTCCTTTTTCAATAATTTGATGATAATCTCTGAGTCACTCTCATAGAAAATGCTCATGCTTCCATAGAAAAAAAAAAAAAAAAAAAAACTTGATATTCTTCATGGGTTAAAGAGTTAGTGTTATTTATTTTTCTAAAACTTTATTTTATTTTATTTTATTTTGGGATAGGTAAAGACTAAAAGAGTTAGTGTTGATTTGACTAATAAAGAAGATTTAATTTCTCGATCCTTTTGAAGGCCAGTTTGGAAAATTTATACAAGAAGTTTCGATTAGAATTTACAATTTAATTAGGTAATGTCTTAGAAATGGACTCGTAGCAGGAATAGCAATGTAAAACATACAGTCGTTCCTTCAAAAGAAAAAGAAAAAGATATGTAGTCAAACACAAATTTTTGTTTTTATAGTAAACGTAATGTTAGGCACCCTTCATCACGGGGAAGAGATATAGTTGTTAACACTTAACATCACAAATTCACACAAGACAACTAGCACGCCATGTGACTTGAATAAATGCAGTCTCGGTGCAACCCATTATGTTTACATATTTTTTTTTTTTTTTTTTTAGAGTTTCAACCTATATATAATGTCTGCTCTTGATAATAACTTTTTATATCAAACCAAAACACCAATCGGTTATTGGCGTAGGCGGAAATTGAATCTCAAATCTCTTATTTAATCATTAGAGCCTTTATCAGTTAAACTAACTGGAATTCACATTATATTTTCATTTAACTCTTAAAAAAATGTAATAAATAAATAAATAACTGGATTTCAATTATATTTTGATATGTGAAACTCATTTTTTTATATATATTTTCAAATTATTTGTCAAAATTATAATTAAGGATTTTTTTTCCTTTAAAAGAAGATTCTAATAGAGGGTTTAATATAAAATAGAATTTAAATTCAGTATTAAAAAATATATATTAAAATCGTAACACATAAAATTATAAGACCAGTTTTATATAGTATAATTTTGGGTAAAATACTATTTTGGTCCTTAAATTTTACTAAAAATTTGTTTTTCGTCCCAAAACTTAAAAAGTTATTTTTTTTCATCCCTAAACTTTGTAAAGTGTTTTTTGAATAGTATAGAGACAAAAATAAGGATGAAAAAAAAAAACTTTTTTAATAGTTTAAGGATGAAAAACGAACTTTACATAAATTTTAAGGACATAAATAATACATTTTCAATAGTTTATGGACGAAATATGAACTTTTTAATAGTTAAAGGACGAAAAATGAACTTCTTAAAGTTTAGGGATAAAATACAAACTTTGATAAAGTTTATGAACCAAAATAGTATTTTATAATTATATAATCTGTAAAGGCGAAACTACAATGTTGGTCCCTCAAGTTTCAACTAAGCACAATGGGTCCCTCAAGTAGAGGTGTGCATGAGTCAAGTTGGGTTAAGGGGATTTTTTACCCAACCCACCATGGTGGGTAAAAAAATTCAACCCAACACAGCCCATCACATAAGTTCAACCCAATCCAACCCAACCCACATGAGTCAGGTTGAACCCATGGGTTGGATAATTTTTTTTATTACTATTATTATTAAATTGACAAAAAATATATAAATATATTAAAAAAAAAACTCAAAGATTAATATCAATGTAATTCCTTAAAGGCAAACAACACTAATGACTAAATAACAATAGTAATTTACTAGAGTTTGTATGAACTAATTGACTTTTATATAAAATAGGAAGAGCTTATTATTTAAAAAAATATATTAATTATATAATATATATTAAATATATGGGTGGGTCAGGTTAGGTTTGGCGAGTTTGGAATTTTATGACTTGAACACAACCTAACTAGCTATCAAAAAAAATTTGTAACCCAACCCATTAATCCCTAAACACCAATCCAACCCAGCGGGTTGGGTTGGGTTGGGTTAGGTCAATTTTGACGGGTTAACTACACACCCCTACCCTCAAGTTTAAAAAATAAGTTGTATTAGTCTTTTTATTAATTTCTGTTAGTGGTGTTAACGAAACAATGACTTAGCATTTTTTTAATAACATGGCATTTTTTATTTAAAAAATTACAACATAAATTTATAAGTAAGAAATTCACAAACCAATACCAAATTAAAACCAGTATTGCAACTTATTCTGTCATTCACAAACCCACGCTACCTGCTTGACAAATAAATATGAAGGATTGTCGGTTTTTTCCTCTTCTTAATTTTTTTGCCCTTTTTTTGGTTCTCTCTTCAATTTCTACCATTTAAAATACCTAAATTTGGGGTTTTCTTCATGTAAAATATGTATATTTTGTAACTTTTGGGGGGGGTTATTTTGGGTCATCTTCATCACATATCTGATTTGGGAGTTTGACACTTTATTTTTGTTAGTTTTATATTTTTTGGAGTTTGGGTAGATCTCTTTTTCAATTTCTACCATTTAAAATACCTAAATTTGGGGTTTTCTTCATGTAAAATATGTATATTTTGTAATTTTTTTGCCTTTTGAGATGGGGGTAATAAAATTTTTTTTCAAGTTCTTCTAACATCTCATTTTCATCACATATCTGATTTGGGTCGATTTCTAACTCTTTTTTATTTTTGTTAGTTTTATATTTTTTGGAGTTTGGGTAGATCTATGATTAGCTTTTGATTATTTGGTTTATTGAAGATGCAGGCGTTATGATTCTGAAGAATTAGGATTTTTGGGCATTTTTTTTTCAGGGATAATTAGTTTTTTTTTTTTTTTTTTGGGCTAGAATATATATACACTTCTTTTTGGCAAGAAAATATATATGTTGCTTGTGTTGATATATTTGGATTTTTTCTTTTTCTTTTTTGTTAAATTACTTTATGAAGGTCATGGTAAGCACAGTATTAGAGCCAAAATTTGAGTTGAAAGGGCTTTATTACAAAAAAAAAAAACCTTGAAGGAATATCAACGGCTGAATAAGCTTGCTGCCAGTGCCAGGCCGGAGAGCAAATGAGATTAGTGATTCAGTGAGAACAGGGGAGAGAAAGAGAATCAGATTCAGAGGAAGAGGAAGAGAAAGGCCGCAGGAACTGAAGTGAGGAACTGACTCAATGAGGAAGCTTGCTGCCAGTGCGGAGAGCAAATGAGATTAGTGATTCACTCAGACTTCAGAGAGATTGAGAGACAGAGAGGCGGAGAGTAGAGATTAGAGAGAAAGGTAAATTTTTAGGGTTTTGAGTTATTTTATTTGATGTGATTTGTGGTTGTATTGTGAATAATGTGTTAGACCGGATTTGTAAATGATTTATGATGTACCAAAAAATTTTCTTTTTTTTGGTTAAAAGAATGTCCCAAAATTTTTTGCTTTTCACCTTAAACTTTTTTTTTTTCCCGCTACTCTGTCAAATATTGACTCTCTTCCCTTGGGGGCCTTAGGCAACTGCCTAATTCGCCTAAGGGAAGGGCCGGCCCTGATAGTAACTAAGTATCAAGTTTCATGATGAATTCAAATCGTGGCTTTCCAACATTGTAGTTTCGTCATCTGTAAATTGTAGATGACAAATGTTGTGAATAATTAAAAAAAAAAAATGTTTTGTACGATTTCTGAAATATTGTTACCATTTCTTTGATCATTTGTTTGGTTAAGACTTAAGACTCATCACGGCCTCATACAAAATTTCCTTTTCCCGGCGAGGATTGATTGGAAAATTTGACAACCAATAGAAATTTCATGCCACACGTTCTCTAACCTTCCATCACCCATGAACTCAGAACCGGCGGCATTGATAAGCAAAATCACCCAGAAACCAATGCACAATATACAAAAGAACAGAGAAATTGGAAAAATATTAAAATGGATAAAATACAGAGGAGGGCTACACTACACAGAACGGTAAACTATGACAAAAGAATAACATAGAATTTAGAAAGATACGTGAGGTAACAAACAAGAAAGATGCAAAACCAGAGATCAAAAAACACATAAACAAAGAAACAAAGAGAGACACAAAGAAATCCAAAAATAAAGAACGAAACTCCTTACTGGCTACATGAACACTATCGCTCTTTCTTTCTTCTCCTCTCTCTATGCACCTTCTTTCCTCTTCTTTGTCCCAACCTAGAGCTAGCTAGTAGCTAGCTACCATGGTTTTCAATTTCAACGTAAAAAGCTTCTAATTTCAGTTCTTATTATAATAAAATATGCTGGAATGGTTTTTAAGACCAAGACGAGTCCATCAGATCCAATGCGCGGCTCGAAACGTCACCGTTAGGTTTCTTTGCTTATTATTCATTGTGGTTGTTGACTTGTTGTCCTACATGGCACTATCGGAGCCGCTAAATTCGGAACCCCAGAGCAAAACTTCAACGAGATAGGTGGACACCGCATGGAGCCCCATTGCATCCTCCAAAAGGCCCAATCCGAATCCGAATTCAAATCCGAAAGCTCCAAAATATTGGTAGCTGAAGAACCTAAAGGAAAACCCGACCCAGACAAACCCTACAATCTCGGCCCCAAAATCTCTGATTGGGATGAGCAAAGATCCGAATGGTTGAAAAGCAACCCGCATTTCCTGAATTTTATCGAGCCAAATAAATCCCGAGTCTTGCTCGTAACCGGTTCACCTCTGAAACCTTGCAAAAACTCAGTTGATGACCATTACCTTTTGAAATTGATCAAGAATAAGATCGATTACTGTATATTGCATGGGATCGAGGTCTTTTACAACATGGCGCTTTTCAACGCTAAGATGGCCGGTTTTTGGGTGAAACTTCCATTGATTCGAAAACTTTTGCTTTCTCATCCCAAAATTGAGTTTCTATGGTGGATGGACAGTGATGCGATGTTTACAAACATGGCTTTTGAAATTCCATGGGAGAGGTACAAAGATCACAACTTTGTGAAGCACGGTTGGAACGAAATTGTTTACCATCACAAAAATTGGATCAAGTTGAATACCGATTCGTTTTTGCTGCGGAATTCGCAATGGGCGTTAGATATTCTTGATGCTTGGGCTTCGATGGGTCTGAAAGGGAAGATCCAAGATGAAGCGAGTAAAGTCTTTGGCTCGAGAACTGAGAGATCGGCCGTTTTTCGAAGCGGATGATTAGGAATGGCAATGGGTCAGGTTCGGACCGGGTTTTTTAATACTCGAACTCGACCGCAGGTCTGCCCCCGAAACTCGAACCTGCCTTGTTTAATAAACGGGTTTTTTTTAAAAACCCCAAACCCGTCTCATTGGACCCCGCCCAGCCATGCCACAATTTGGGCCCAAACTGTGGCCCAATAAAAAAAAAAGGCCTGAAGCTTGACCGTGACCCAATAAAAAAAAAATTATGTTTGCCCAGATTTTCTCTACCTAAGTATACTCTTGCTAGTATAAATAAAATGACCCATCAAGAAATTATGGATGAACAATGACCAAAGATTTATGATTTTCCCTTTCAAAATCACAAACTTATATACAAATCCTAACACAAACACAAAATTTTACAATTTATGATTTTCCCTTTCAAAATAACAAACACAAATTTCAGATTTATGATTTATGATTTTCCCATTCAAAATCACAAACACACATATCACAAACACAAAAACAAACTCACTTGATTGAGACGAAATGAACCCAGGAAAAACAAAAAAGAAAAAGAAAAAAAAAGATGGAGAACGACGGTGGAGAAATATGGAGGGAGCGAGGCGGTTGGGCTGAGGAGGCTAAGAGGCACTGTGTGTTGAGAGAGAGTTGAAAGAGAATGATAGGTTTAGGGTTAGGTTCTTGTTATAAGTTATATATATATATATATATATATATATATGTCGGTATTTTTCTAATTTTAGTTTTATTCTAAACGGGTCGGGTTCAGGGCCGGTATTGCAAAAACCCAGACCTGCTTCGGGTTTTATTTAAAAACCCAAACCTGACCCTATTTTTTATCGAGTCGGGTACCCCCTGGTTGGGTAACAATTGCCTTCCCTATGGATGATCAGTCAGCAAAGGTGTATTTGTTGGTGAAAGAAAGAGAGAAATGGGGGAGCAAAGTGTACTTAGAAAGCGCGTATTATCTTCACGGCTATTGGGTGATTTTGGTGGATGGGTATGAGGGGATGATGAAGAATTATCACCCTGAATTGGGTGGCCTTTGGTCACTCATTTTGTATCAGAAAGAGAGAGAAAAATCTGTATATTATTAATTTAGCAAATCAAGATTACATCTATTTATATACAACATAAACCACTGCCTAACTAACTAAACAAACAGCTAACTAATTCTTACACGTGAGTGTGAAATAGTAACAGACTATCCCACGTGTGATCACTTACAATGATAATAGTCATTCTAAAACTACAAGCCGTATCAATATTACAAAATCAAAACTACTGTCGTTTATGCAGTTTATTCTCTTCACCTACTGCTCTGCTCTTGCTTCTCCCCTGTTTCAGCATCAACATTCTGATACTCCCCCTCAAGAGCAGCTGGTGTGTGTATGTTTATCATCCCCATCTTACCAGTAAGTGTAGTGAACTGATTGTATCCCAATGCCTTGGTGAGCATGTCTGCTAATTGGCAATGAGTTCTCACATGGTTTAACTTGATAACCCTCTCCAAAACCTTGTCCCTGACTACATGGCAGTCTATTTCAATGTGTTTTGTCCTTTCATGAAAAACAAGATTAGAACCAATGTGTAATGCAGCCTGATTGTCACAAAACAGCAATGCCTCTTTGTCATGTTGAACCCCAATGTCCTTGAGAAAGTATAAAAGCCACACAATTTCACATGTAGCAACTGCCATAGCCCTGTATTCTACCTCTGCTGAAGACCTGGAAACCGTGGACTGCTTCTTAGACTTCCAAGACACTAAGGAGTCTCCAAGGAAGATGCTATACCCTGTGACAGATTTCCTTGTATCAGAACAAGAGGCCTAATCAGCATCTACAAACCCTTTCAAATGTAGGTCTGATCTGGAAGAAAACATGAGACCCTTTCCCGGTTCATTCTTCAAATATTGCAAGATTCTGTGGGCTGCATCCAGATGTGGTTTTCTAGGTTTAGACATGTATTGGCTGAGTTTATGGACAGCAAAAGTGATGTCTGGCCTTGTAATTGTTAAGTATAACAGTCTACCTATCAGTCTTCTATAGCTGCTAGGATCTTTGAGTTCTTCTCCTTCCAATTTACTCAACTTGAGACTTTGTTCCATAGGGGTTTTGGCTGATTTACACCCTAGCATGCCAGCATCACTAAGCACTTCAAGAGTATACTTTCTTTGACAAAGGGCAATACCCTTGTCAGATCTAGCAACCTCTAGCCCAAGAAAGTATTTCAAGTCACCTAGATCTTTGAGTTTAAACTTGTCATCTAGCAGAAGTTTGAACTTGTCTATTTCAACTTTATCATTACAAGCAATTAAGACATCATCTACATATATCAAAAGGACCATAAAAACATCACCTTTCCTTCTAGTAAATAAAGAATAGTCATCCTTAGACTGAATGAAGCCAAGCTGAATCAAAGTTCCAGAAAATTTGGCAAACCACTGCCTAGAGGCCTGTTTAAGTCCATAGAGAGATTTATTCAGCCTACAAACCATCTCCCCTTGGCTATGAAACCCCTGTGGAAGAGCCATATATACCTCCTCATCCAAGTCTCCATGTAGAAATGCGTTATTCACATCTAACTGACTAAGGAACCAGCCCTGGATTGCAGCCACAGCAAGGAGCACTTTAACAGAGACCATTTTGGCTACAGGGGAAAAAGTCTCAAAATAGTCCACACCCTCTTTTTGTGTAAAACCTTTAGCTACCAGCCTAGCCTTATACCTCTCAACTGAACCATCAGCCTTATACTTAATCTTGTATACCCATTTACACCCTATAGGTTGCTTACCAACAGGTAAAGGGGTCAAGGTCCATGTATGATTTGCCTCAAGGGCAGCTATTTCAACAGCCATGGCTTGTTGCCACTTGGGATCAGAGGCAGCTTGGTAATAATAGGTAGGTTCAACAAGGGAAGAAATGGAGCAACAAAAAGATTTGTATGAGGGAGAGAGTTGGTGATAAGAAATATGTGAAGAGAGAGGGTGAGAAGTACCTGATTGGGATGGAGAGGCAGCAAAGACAGAAGAGACCTGGTTGCAGTGATAAGCCTATAAGTAAGAAGGTTGTTTGACATTCCTAGAGGATTTTCTAATGGGGATTGGATCAGCTATAGGGTCAGGAGGTTCTGCAGGGACCTCATCAAGCAAGTCATTGTCAAAAGAATGATGAACATGTATGAAGGAATCATGAGGCATAGCAGAAATGGATTTAGATGGAAGGACAGAATCAAAAATAGGATTAATAGCAGGGACACAAAGCAAAGGTAAGGAAATGGATGAACATTGAAGGTGCTTAGAAGTAGAAGAATTTGAAGCAAAAGGAAAGACATCTTCATGAAAAATGACATCTCTAGACACAAAGACCGTATGAAAGTCTAAGTCAAAGACCTTGTAGCCTTTAACATTAAAAGGAAAACCAAGAAAAACACATTTCCTAGCCCTTGGGGAAAATTTGTTTCGGGTATGAGAAATTGTGGATGTAAAACACAAGCAACCAAACACTTTAAGGAGGGAGTAATCTGGTACCTTGTGAAAAAGGAGTTTATAGGGTGTTTTATCATGCAACAAAGGAGAATGAAGCCTATTAATGAGATAGGCAGCATGTAAAACACAATCACCCCAAAATTTAAGAGGAAGATGAGATTGAATTTGCAAGGCTCTAGCAATGCAAAGAAGGTGCTGATGCTTCCTCTCCACAACAGAATTTTGTTGTGGAGTGTAAACACAGCTAAGTTGATAAATTATGCCATGAGAATTAAAAAAATCAGACATGTCAAATTCCTTAGCATTATCAATTCTAACAGCTTTGATGATCAAGCCAAATTGTGTATGAACCATAGTATAGAAAGAAGAAAACAATTGCCTAACTTTAGATTTAGACTTCATTAAAAAAATCCATGTTGCTCTAGTGGCATCATCCACAATAGTTAAAAAATACTTGAAGCCATCTAAAGTAGGAGTAGAGTAAGGTCCCCATACATCCATATGAACCAAATCAAAAGCACAAGAACTGATTTTATTATGAAAAGGAAAAGGCAATCTCTTAAGCTTTGCCAAAAGACAGATTTGACAATGTTTATTACATGAAGATTTCAAAGAAGGAATCATATGAGACAAAGTGTTGAGTTTGACATCAGATGGATGGCCTAATCTATCATGCCAGATGGAGGAAGATGTGGAAGGTACATTAGTTGAAATGGCTGCAGTGAAGTGACCAACATCATTGATGTTGTGAGCAATTAAGAAATTAGTAAGCATGGAACTAGAAGGTTGTTGAAGGCTGTCTGTCTGCAATAGGAATAAACCATCAATTGCCTTGCCTACCCCAATCGTTTTCCAGGAAGTGAGGTCCTGGATAAAACAGTAAGTAGATAGAAAAACACAACAAAAAGGTTGAGATTTTGTTAAAGAACTGATAGACAAAAGATTGAAAGAAAAAGATGGGACACAAAGGACATTGTTAAGAATAAGAGAAGAAGAAAGAACAACAGTCCCAATGTGAGTGACTTGAGCTGTTTCCCCATTAGGCAATTGAACCAAAGACCTTTTAATAGCTGTGATTGAGGTTAACAAATCAACAGAACACACAAAGTGATCAGTGGCACCAGTGTCCAACACCCAAGTATTACCACTATAAGCCTTCCTATTCACTATTTGTGCAGCAAAGACACTATGAGAAAAATCCATACCTGCCATTGCCAGGTTTGCAGAAGTGCAAGGAGAAGATGTATTGCACATTGAACTATCTGTAACATGGGAGGTTGATGCCAGAGAAGAATTGGTTGCACCAAATAAAGCCAAAAGTTGTTGACATTGTTTAGGAGTGAATGTAGAAGACTGACGCATTGGAGAGGCAATTTCTGATCTTGGACTAGAAGAAACTTGGTGTGCCATAATAGGCTTATTCTTGAATTTAAACCCTAGAGGAAATCCATTTAGCTTATAGCATTTATCTATAGTATGACCAGTCTTGCCACAGTGGGTACATACGGGCCTATCCTTGCTCTTCCCTCCAGAATTAGCAAAATTGAGACCATGAGATATCTGATCAGATGACACTTTAGCAGCTAAAGCAGTGGAGTCAATTTTAACTACGGATGGATTTGGGGTTGATCTTTGGGCTTCTTCTTGAATTAGCAAAGAATAAACTTTGCTAAGAGATGGAATAGGATCCATGAGTAACACTTGAGTCCTAACTTGAGAGAAAGAATCGTTCACCCCCATCAAGAACTTCATTACAGATTCTTTAATTTGCAAATCAGTGAGCCTTTTGTTGATGTTACACACACATTTCCCACAGGTGCAAGAAGGGAAAGGACTAAGGTTTTGTAATTGATCCCAAAAGACTTTCAATTGAGTAAAAAAATCCGTAATGTTCATCTCACCTTGATGTAATTCTGCAATTTCCTTTTGAAGATTGAATACCCTTGGTCCATTGGTCTGAGCAAACCGATTCTTCAAGTCATTCCAGATTTCAAGAGCAGTGTCTTCATAGATAATGCTTGCTTGAAGCTTCGGAGAAACTGAATTTGTTAACCAAGTTCCGACCATGTTATCACATCTAATCCATGCTTGCACAGATGAAGAAGAAACCAATGGTGATGAGAGAGTTAGGGTTCCATCGATAATCCCAACTTGTTCTTGGTGAGCAAAGCCTTTCTCACAGCTCTAGCCTAAGCTGAGTAGTTTTCTCCACCGATCAAAGGCTGTGTAACAAGCACTAAATTTGGACTCTCAGCATGATGCAAGAACAGGGGATCATCCATTGGTGATTCTTGCGAGGATGAAGATGGATTTTCTGGTGCAGAACCATTAGTAGAATTGGTTGTAGTAGCGGAAGCCATTGTTGACAGAGAAAGAGAATTTTCTCAAGAAACAGAGTGTTTTTCTCGAGAAAATTGAATGAGAAATTCGAAGATTGAAAGAAAAACAAAACCCTAGAATTTGGGGATTTGCTCTGATACCATATCAGAAACAGAGAGAAAAATCTGTATATTATTAATTTAGCAAATCAAGATTACATCTATTTATATACAACATAAACCACTGCCTAACTAACTAAACAAACAGCTAACTAATTCTTACACGTGAGTGTGAAATAGTAACAGACTATCCCACGTGTGATCACTTACAATGATAATAGTCATCCTAAAACTACAAGCCGTATCAATATTACAAAATCAAAACTACTGTCGTTTATGTAGTTTATTCTCTTCACCTACTGCTCTGCTCTTGCTTCTCCCCTGTTTCAGCATCAACATTCTGATATTTTGTGGGGGTGTAAGCCTTGTGTGAAGTTTGCGGATTATCCAGTGGAGAGTTGTTTGAGACAAATGGATAGAGCCTTTGCACAAGAATTTGGGTAATATGAGAGTGAAGAGAGTGAGGAATGAGATTAGCAATCGACTTGGATGTGAAAGATGATCTTGGTTGCGCTTCACACTTCTAAGGTATCAACGTCTTCTTGATCATGATTATGTGCTTACTTAGCTTAAATTGTTTACTATTGCCTGTAAATAGAAGGCTTCATTTGACAAGAAAAGAGTCATTGACCATCTAGCATCCAAGACAAATTTGTATTTTCAAATAATAGTAAATCAATGTAGGCAAGTAGTCCCGTAGCAAATCGATTCATGCTGGTAGGCACATGAACTAGGAGTAGGCTTTTGTAGTTTTTAGGTTTGTTAGTTCTATTGTTCATTTATGTTCTTATTAATTGAGTTGTAATCATTTATATTTCTTGCTTCATCATTTGTGCACTTGAATTTTCTTATTCTTATCACTAACTTGTGTATTTCGCAACGAGGTGCTATTAAGTTAGGCATTACCGAACCCATATATCATTTCTTGCGAAGTTGAACAAATATTCTTGAGCGATTCTTCACCTCGAGCAATAAAATCTGATTTGTAATCAAACAAGAGGTAAGTCAACGTGCTTTGGTATAAAATGATGAAGGGCGTTGAATAAGGGTGTGTATATGTTACAAAGACGAGAAATTAATGATTCTGAAGTCACCCACAAGGACATGAGATTGACTTTATAGATACACATGATGATGATGAAGAATATTTGAGTTAGCAGCATTTATAGATACACATGATGATGATAAAGAATTTTTGAGCTCGCAGCATTTATAGATACACATGATGATGATGAAGAATTTTTGAGTTAGCAGCATCAGAGAATATTGATAGTGAGGACTGAGGAGACGTTACTGGTGAGCTAACATGCCTTCCCTTCCCTTGCTTTACTTGGCAAATCTTGAATTGATATTCAGATCATGGTAAAATAGTAATCGATAGCCTTCCGGTTTTCTCTAATTCAAGATATGTATTTGCATATAATTTCTAGGAATGAAATGTAAGTACCAAATCTTAAGATTTGTTCTTTGGGGGGATTTGTCACCTTTGCATTTTAATCTAATGGAAAAGAACTTTCTTCTAGTCATTGTAACTCATAACACAAAGTTGCAAACAACATTTAAGTTTGGTTAGGGAAATTGCAACGTGAACACATCAATGTAGTTCAGCTGTGTTTGTTGCTGCTGATTTCGAAATCTTATCAGTGCTGAATGGAATTAACGTGATAAAGGAATTGAAAGCTCATAGAGCCATATGCCCTATTTTTTCTTGTAATATGTTGATGAATATTGGTTAGGTATAGCTAGAGATAGTACAGTCAGCACTAAAAATTATAATTAGCTTACTGTGTCTATGCTTCCATTTGGAGAATGCGGAAATAGATTACTCAAGTTTGTAGCTGCTTTCAACTTTAACATTGGATTTTACCTCCTTTGTACTAAATTACGGTTAAATCAGGTTAAATCAAGGGCGGCGCTACGTTGAAGGCCAGGGTCCAATTGACTTGGGAGAAATTTATATATAATATATATTATTTAAAAAAATTTGTTTTGGCGCCTACAATAAAAATTTGCACACTCTGATCCTAATTTATTTTAAGCCCAGCTGAATTTAGCTTCTAAACTCTGAAATGAAAAAATAAATAAATAAAAAGAAGCAAGTCCAACATAAATTTTTTGATCTTAAATCTAAAAAATAAAAGCCCATAATCTATCGAATTAAAAAAAAAAAAAAAGAAGCCAAACCAAACCTTGAGAGCAAAACGCACTACTCCCTCACTATGCCCTCTTCACTTTCATGTTTGTTTATTAGTTTATAGTGTTTTAATAAACTCTGGCCCGTTTGTTAATGCTGTTTAAATTATGAAAATTGTTATTTAGATAGCACTATATCTATTTTTACCCACTTTTTAATCAACCCATATTCTTACAAAACTTAAACAACATGTGTGAACTTGTGGAGTCAACTGGTCACAGTGTTTTGATAAAAAGCTCTTGAGTTTTTGTCTTTTTGTCTTTTGAGTCTTTGACTGTCAGTTTTTATATGTGTGTTTACTGTTTGTATTGTTAAGTGTTTTTTGGGTGGGTCAGTCAGTTGGGAGCATTAACGCTAAAAAGACAACGAAAGTGTGAAACAATTAAACAATTAGTCACTTAGTCAGTGGGGCCGTGGGACATAAACTAATAAATTAAATTAAAGAATAGTAAAGAAAATACAAAAAATTGCTCAAAATGTCTTGTGAATTAAATAAAAGAATTGTAAAGGGTAAAAGACATAAACTAATAAATTAAAGCATTCTAAACAAGAATAATCAATATGTTTATTATATTTAGAAGTAATAGACAATTTTTAAATTTTAATTTTAGCAATAACAATTAATATGTTCATTGTATTAGGAAAAAATATGTCAAATGAACTTTATAGTTTATTTTTTATTCTTTTACAAGTATTATTAACAAATTTGTAATAACAAATAAGACATCAATGAATAAATGATTATTTAGTTGTGTACATTAAAAAAAATATAGCTAGTAAGATTAATAATAAAATTATTATGTAATGATTTTAAAACATAAAACCCTAAAAGACAATTATAAAACTTCATGTATTTGAGTATATATATTTTTTAATGTCATTATATTCAAGTTCTCTTTTATTTTAAATTTTATATAATTTATATTTTTCATTGATTCCCTATAAAAATCTTGGAGCCGCCATTGTAATAAACTTATACAGATAGTCTATTGTTTTCTCATACATATAGGGAAGCAGCTTTTGTCATTAAGCGGGCTAAATTAAAAGTTGATAGGGAGCATTTTATCAAACAATGCCCAAACTATATTTTAAGGTGGAAAGAGTTGTAAACTAAGGCGAGTCTCTAAAGTAGCTAGAATGTGAGAAATGATGTCAAAAGACTCAGAATTGAATTGGCAAAATCATACAACGACAATCGACTCCCAAAATTGACATAGTGATAATGGTAACATTATCGTTATTATTATTATTTTTTTTCATGTGGGATGTTTTTGTTTCGAACATGGGAACAGATTACTGAGATCTGGTGTAAGAAACTAAGAATACATGTTTAGACAAAAAGGCTGTCTGCATAAAGAAGCTTATAAGAAAAATCGAATGGCATAGGATTCCAATGGCCCTCTATGCAAGTTTAGATCGAGTTTTTCAGCAAATTCCTATTGCAAATATGATTTTATCTTTCAATTTTGCAACCAAGCCTATTGAGACAACATTATCTATAACTAAAATCAAAGTATTGGATGGTCGTCAATCATTGCCAATGGAAACTCTAAAGCAATATTTAGGAATTCTCTTGTAATTTAAATACCTGCACCTCCAAAGCAATTTGGTAGTATATAAGAGTTCTCTTGTAATCCAAATTCCTCCAAAGCAATATGATGCAAAAACATTTGAGTTTATAATGTCTTTAGACTTGTGGCCTAAGGGTTCATTTCATGATAATATGATGAATAATCTTTAATATTTACCATCAAATCAATAAATCAATGATTATTTTTTAGTACATCCAATGACAACAAATTTAATCTGTTGAGTTAAGTAGTGCCACTAGTGTCCATTATTAAATATGGATAAGAATATTGGTCAAAATTTTCAATTACGCATTTATCAGTCCACATGAACCTCTAGGAGATTATGATGAGTAAAAATGATGTGATTGGCAAAGTCGATGTCTATACAAGATAAAGAAACTTTAGGTTGATGAGATTAAGATTGGTGTGACTTGACAAAGTTGATGTCATGAAGGTGCAAACTGTGAGGAGGAAAGAGGTGTATAGAACAATGAAAATGAATGTGCGGGCGAGTGGAAGGTTAGTGTGATAGGAGCGAAGGGCTAGTGATTTGGTCAAATGCGAATTTAATTAGAAATAAATTGAAGAATGGACTCGCGAAGGTTAAAATGAGTGGAAGTAGCTATGCTAGTGATTTGAAGTTAAGATTTCAACAAGAAGGAGAATGATTTCATATAAGTAATGCTACAAGTACAAATATTTTATAACATTTTTCAAAATAGTTGAGTAGACTAGTTTTTATTTGGATCCTCCTTTAACATCACATTTTTAACCTACAATTAACAACTTATTACCTTGATAGTTGTGAAATTCTGTGTTTCTAAATTTATTATCTTCGGATCATATAGGAGGAGATTGTTATGAATTTAGAAATGGTCAAATTTGAATAGTATATATTCAATATGTACATCTAACTCTTTATATTGTGAGGAAAAGGTTTAGCATAACCTCATTCTATATCTACTTAATCAAAGTCTGTTAACTTTCTTTCAAGTTTTTTTCACCCAAAAAAAAAAAAAACTTTCAAGTTTCAAACATAAACTCTTTTATCTCAAAAAAAAAAAAAAAATACATATAACTCTTTAAATTATAAATTAAATACCATTCCATTTTTTCTTAACTTGTGCGCCGGGGGGGGGGGGGTGTTATTTCAATTAAAACTTGTAAACAAGAGAAAAAAATAGCAAATTTCAATATATTTTGACCCTTGTTCCTCTCTTATAAACCTTTCACCCGTAAAGCATTCCAATGGTGTTTAATAGCATTGATGCAACAAATAGAAAATTTTGGTGGAAGGCAAGTTCAAGAAGGTAAGCATTTTGCTTTTAAACATTGGGACATGCTTTGTCTACTAATAAAACATGGAAGACTCGGCTTTTGTAGATGCAAAGACTTTTTGGCAATATTTACAAAGGTAGTTTGGAAAGTTGCCACAAATCACAATGGCCTATGAGTTAGGTTACTAAGAAGCAATTCTAACTTTTAATATATATATATATAAATATATATTAAATTTTTTTTATTTACTTATGAAGAAGCAAATAACAAATCAGGGACAACTTGCTTGAGGGGATAAGTCCAAAAATGCCTCTGAATAGAGAAAGCTAAAAATTCAGTTTAAAGTAGGGAACTTGTTTTCTAGTTGGAGATGGGTTAAGTATTAATGCTTAGGAGGAGCCTTGGGTACCTTGGCTTAGGATTTTAAACCAAAACTAAAGCAGGGATTGGTAGAAAGAAATTCATTATTAATTTGTGGCAAGTCCTGATTAATCCAGCATCAAAATTATGGAATAAAGTGAAGCTCAAAGAGGTCTTCAATGAGGAACCATTCAGCCCATGCTTAGACTTACTTTACCCTGACTTCAAAACCAGCATGTCATGGAGTGAATGAATAAGGGCATCGATTTAACCAAGACGGGCATGAGTGATGGGCTACACTTATGGAGGAAGCTGTGGCAAGTAATAATCCACAAAAACTTCAAAGTTTTGTTATGTATAATTGCTATGGATATCTTGCCAAAGCTTAGTGAATCATGGGAGGTCATTGTATAAAAAGCGAGAAACATCAAATGCTTAAACCGTTTGGAGATTTGAACCAAATTTAGCAAGGCTTAGTAAGAATACGTAAAGGTCTCATAGATTAATACTTAGACAAAGTCAGTGAAACCTAATACAAAATGGCTGATGCCACCTATGGGAATTTATCAGTTAAATTGTGATGCAGTCCAGCGGCAGCTTAATACATTTGGGGGCTAAGGTGAAAAATGAAATTGAGGTATTTTATATATTTAAATATGATTTAAAATAATTAAATATGATTTAAATTCTATTATTTTATTTTAAATGCAAAATTATTACTAATTAATATAAACTATGTGGAAATTTCTTTTATACAAAGTCTATAGACATAAAAAATTTGACAAAACTTTTCATACCTTGATGTGATAGAATGATAGTAGTAAGTAAAAGAGTAAAGTTAGTGGTGAATTTAGGTAACAACTAATAAAAATTTGACAACTTAATTATTGTGAAAAATGTTGTGTTTTTTTTTTGGTGCATTGTTTTTTTTTTTTTTTTGAGAAGTGCTACATTCATAATAGAACCCATCACTTAAGATTTGTCATCAATAACAGCTTGTAATATCTTGCTACTTAAGATTTGTTGTAAAAGTGTTGTGAAATTTTTTTGTAAAAGTAGCATTTTTATCTTCTTCTTTTTTTTTCTTGTTTTTCATTTGATAAAAAAACTTGTAGCATTTTTATGTTTCATTTTTTATCTCTTTAATTAAATTAAAACTTGTAGCATTTTTTATATTTAGGGTCTTAGGCGATTACATCAATTGCATTTAATTTTAAGCCGGCACTAATGTAGCCTTATAAACAAACAAAACAATAGAGCATTATGGATATGGAGAACGTTAAGTTTCTTCCAATTGAATCTAATTTTTGTTTGGGCAAGTAGATTTGCTAATAGAGCTACCCATTGGCTTGGCATGGGGGCTTTAAAAATGAGTGTTTTGAAGTTCTGATCAATTTTTCCCCCATAAAAGCTTTTAAAGCTGGCTGGGCATATTTTTGTAAAGAGAAATGATATGTTCATAACATTTTTACAACAAATTTTAAGTGGCAAGTTGTTAGTGGTTGTTATTGTTAGGGCAAAAAAGTAATCTTAATGTTAGGTTTAAATTTGAACCAATAACAACTAACTACCTATGATTTGTTATAAAAATGTTGTAAAAATGTTGTGGACGTAGCAGCTCTCTTTTGTAAACCTATGATTTGTTATTTTGTTTTTCAGCATCTCTCTTTTGTAAAATATATATATATATATATATATATATATATTTATGAAAAGGAAGGTACTAGTAATACACAAACAAGTAGGCAAACAAATATCCTAAACAAAAAAAAATGGGCAAACAATTATTTTGATTTTTGAAAAATGTATTTTTCTCATATGATTTTGGAAACTGAAAAGGTAAGAGCAACCATATCAGTTGCTCTATTTTACACATCCATTTTTACACTAAAAACCTACTTTTTCTATTTTACACATTCATTTTTACAAAACACCCACATCAGTTCATCAATTCTATCACCTCTTTTAATTAAATAATCAATTTCCTCAATTTTTTAAATATTTCTCTCAACTACCCGGATATATATACGCGGGCTTTCTCTCTTTTCCCATTTTTGATTCGTTGCTCTCTCTCTATACCCATCTCTTTCTCTCGCTCTCAAATCTCCCTCTCAATCAACTCTCCCTCTTCGATCCACGAGCACAAGCTCCGATCTGATCCACGAGCTCTGATCCGATCCACAAGCTCCTATTCGAGCTCCGATTTGATCCACGAGTTGCGATCCATGAGCTCTGATCCAAGGTTCGATCCACGATCCACGAGCTTCGATTCACATGCAAGACCCACGAGCTTCGATCGTTCCACAAGTACCGATCAAGCACTGATCCTTCCGATCAAGCGCTGATTTGTGTTTATGTATCTCTGTTTTTTTTTTTTTTTTTTTTTTTTTTTTTTTTTTGAGCAAATGTATCTTTGTGTGGATGTGTTTGTGTGGGGGTGTGTTTTTGTGCATCTGAGGAAAAAGAATAAGATAAGCAGTTACTAGGTTCGTTGAGCACAGAGAAGAGAGAGAAAAAAAAGAGTGAACGGGAAATTATAAAATAATGGGATAAACGAGCTACAGTAACCATGTAAATATACATGGTTATTGTAGCTCGTGGATGGATTTGCACAATTTTACACATTTTTACACCCACTGATGTGAGTGTTTTTTTGCTCAAACCTCAAAATATGTAAAATTGATAGTTTTTTCTATTTTAGAAGTTTTTACATAAATTGGTGTGAATGTTCTAAGAATTCTCAGTAAATAAAAAAGAAGTCATAGATAACACATGCTGTCAATCCGATCAAGTAAAATCTAATGATGTATCACGTTTCTTTTCTTATTATATACTACTAGTACAGTTGGGCTGATGTTAAAATACGGGCCATACGGCTAACAGAAGGCAGTTTTGTTCGTGTTTTTGTCTCGACATAAAAAGGATGTACAAATTGTCCCAACACACGTCTCTCTCTCTCTCTCTCTCTCTCACACACACACACACATATAATATGTATATACGTCCTTACTCCTTAGGGCATATGACATATGTATATATATATATGTCATTTTTTCAAAAATTTTTTTAAAATGGTTTACAACATATGTCCTTAGGGCACACATTAATCATCTATTTTTTAAAAAATTTTATAAAAAATTGAAAAAATTATCAAAAAAATTGATAACTTCTTCATTAATCCATAAGAAGTTTTCTAAAATAGTTTACTAATATATATTCTAAAGGTACATATTAGTAACACCCAATATATATTACGTTTATTTTATTTTTATTACTTTATATTAATTAATTAATTTTTTGGGCAAATAAATCTTGAAAAGTTACAACATTGCAAAATTAGGAAATTATTTCACTACCATCTTGGCTAGTTTCCTGTTTTTCAGTTAAAACTACATTTAGCACTTGTAAAATGTATCAAGATAATGTTTTACTCCCATCTTGAAATAAGTATTGTTTTATCTTATTTTATTTTTGATGTGATGTATTGTTTTAGAGAAATGATATATATGTTTACAACATTTTCACAAAATTTTTACAACAAATCTTAAGTGGTAGATTGTTACTGGTTGTTATTATTGGAACAAAAAAGTAATCTTAATGTTAGGTTCAAATTTGAACAAATAACAATTAATCACCTATGATTTGTTGTGAAAATTTTATAAAAAACATTGCGAACTCATTGTTTTATTGGATACCAGATAAGGTTCAACCCATAGCAAAATAAGGTTTCACCTGCCATTACGGCTAGTTTCCTATTTTTAGTTAAAACTACATTCGGCACTTTTGAAATGTATAAAGATGGTAGGTTTTTTTTTTTTTTTTTTTTTTTTTTTTTTTTTTTAGAATCAATAACGATTGTAGTTTATTGCCCTTAAGAAGAAAAGAATTTCATAACACCTTGTTTATAGTTTATTATTATAGCAGTCTATCGTAGAATCGTATTGACAAAATGAGATGCCATTACTTATTATACTCCTCAAAAAGGTGAGTAAAATGTTAAAAATCTTGTAATGTAATTGAAATTTTTTGCTATTTCTAACACAGATAAATCTTCTTCCTTAACAATTAAATAAAAATTAAAAATCACGTAAAATTATTTTTTTTAAAATCACGTAAAATTGCACTTACTCATCATAATTTTTCTATTGACTGAGGTAATGAAATGATTTAATTTTAGTTTTTAAAATTAATAAAAATTAGATTGCAGCCTTTCCAACTATCAAAAGCCAAATTCAAACTATCTATTTTCATAAACAAAATCATTACCACAAGGAACAAAAAGGGCAACAAAAATAAATAAATAAATAAAAAAGTACTAATTCAAATTCCATGTACAGAGTGTTACACCAAATTCACAAAACCCTTCCCACTTCAGACTCACGTGTCAGCCAACAGTGATGTACATAACGCCCACTTCAAGCAACCAATCCCATCATGCTTTGGGGCCCCACAATTAAATCAATCTTCAAAATCAAACGCATCAGATACTTTCATTCACAACTCAATCCATCTCCACCCAATCAAAACTCGAAACGTCATCGAATATACCAAAACCCACGTGCGAGCAAAAAACACCCAAAAATCAACGACAGCACAAGGAAGAGCGCGTTTTAAAATCCAATTGCACAATAGAAATTAGAAATAGACACACACAGAGTATAAAAGCCAAAGGCTCTAGCGTTTCTTAGCTTTCTGTCTCTCTCTTTGGGCTTTGGCGGCTCTCAAAAAATTTTCGAAGCTTTTGCTTTGCCCTCTCACTGAAACCCTAATCTTCTCTCGCAGAAGATATTTTTTTTTTCACACAAAGAGACTCATAGAGACAAATATAAAGCTATAATTTCATATATATTTGTTTATATTTGAGAGATTTTGTTTTTGTTTGCATTGAAAATTGGAAATTTTTTGGACCTGAAGCTTGGAGAGAACGATAATGGAGGGTCCGGTAGGGCAAAAGGAGAAACTGCAAGAGTTCTCTTTGGTTTCAGTCTCGGACCTCGCTTCGTCTTCTTCGGAATCTCAGTCTAAGCCAGTGGTGGCTCGGTTCTCCGACGATTCTGGACTCGCCGAGCTTCGATTTCACAAGGAATCTGAATCGGCCGCTGCTATCAATGTTGATCTTCGAACTGCTCAGGTTTGGCTTTGCTCTTCACGATTTTGTTATCTGTTTCCGTTTTTTAATTTATTGTCCGTTTGGTTGCTGAGAAAGTGGAGGAAAAGAAAGAAATAGAAAAGGAAATAGATTAAAATTTAGAGCATTATCGATGTTTTTATTTTATACTTGACTGAGCCAAATAAATTCAAGCGTTGTGTTAATCAATGTGGTGTTTGTGTGTGTGTGTGTGTGTGTGTTTCTAAGAGTGAATACTCTTTACTCTTTTCTTATGGTTTCAACTTTGTTTTGGTTTCAGCTTTGTTTTGGTTTGATTGTTCGTTTGGTTGCTAAGAAAGTAGAGGAAAAGAAAGAAATGGAAGAGAAAATAGATTAATTATGTTGAGCATTATTGTTATTTTTTGTTATTTAGTGAATAAAATAAGTTTATTGAGCCAAATAAAGTCAAGAATTCCTTATTTTATTATTTTGGCTATATGTATGCATTGTTATTTTTTATTTATTTATTTTTAATCAGTGACGTTGTGTATAAGAGGAGTGTCTTTATTTATGTATTTATTTTTGTGTTTTCAGATATTCAAAGTAAGCTCTGTTCAATCAGTTTGCCTTACTGAAGGGTCTGATTCCACTGAGGAGGTACGGAATACTATTTGAATATATAAATGTTATAGTTTATATAGATAGATAAATAGATAGATAGATTTGTACTTTATATTGCTGAGTGAGAATGTGGTGCCCTAGAAATATCCTTGCGTGTGCGTGAAGATAAGTATCTTAACTTTATTTGGGTCTTTGCTTGGAAAATTGTGATCTAACCAGTGCATTTTACTTTTTAAAATATGCAAATTGATGATGATTAAGGTCATGTTTGATATATACTTGTAATGTAAGATTGTTGAAGCATTGTGAAATGCTCACGTCTCTTAACGGTATTACTTTTGAAGCAGAAGACATCATATTCAAGGGGAGTCACTGTCCAATTTAGAAACGAAGAGGAGAGCAGAGCCTTCCATTGTGCATTTAAGCAATGGAAAGAGGAAGTTCTTGAAGGTGCTGCTTTGAAAATTTGCTCTCCCCTGCCCCCTTTCCACTGGTTTGAAATAGATGATCAGATAAAATGAATAGATAAACAATAAAGAAAGGAGTTGTGAAAACTTAGTTTGTTTTATAACTCCAGTTATTTCCTCGTAAGTTGGTTGAAGTTTGCAGGCAGAATGCTTATTATTTAGATTTATGAGATATGGGAAAAATGAAATGCCTCAATGTTATATCTTATTCCGATATCTTTATACATTACAGTACCTTTTTTTCCCCATCTGGTGGATATTCTCTTTGATGAAAATGGGGAGAACTTACCATTTAATTAGATTATAAAACTTACAATGGTCATTAATCTGTGGAGGAGCTAATTTGGAAAAAAATAATCTGAGTATCATAGTAGTTTGCTAATTTGTAAGAGAAATTTTATGCGGTCAGATTCAATACACTGATGTCATTTAGGGTAAATTCTGATTGTGCATCTGATGCCTCTTAAATCTAAGCTGTGACCCTGTTGGTTGCGTGAGAGACAGAAATGTGTTTTTGGGTCTCTGCAGCACCCATTTCCTATATAATGGCATAAAAAAAAAAGGAATAAAAAAAAATCAATGCCTATTCTTATGCTATTTTTACGTTTTTCAGAGTTCTGCTTGTTCTGTGAAGTAGTGTTTTTAATGTACTTGCACATTATGTTCTATGCCTATCTTCTAATTGTTTGTCTTTCTCCCCTGTTTCAGGCAAACCATTACCAAATGGAACAATTGCAGCTACTAAAAGCAAGTTTGATGACAAAATAGAGGCATCTTCTGCTAAAATGTATTTCCATTATTATGGACAGTTGTTGCATCAGCAAAATATGTTACAGGATTATGTAAGAACAGGTAATTTCACCAGACTATGATCTGTTCACCTAATTATCTTACATTATGCGCACTTTTAAATTTCTACTTGAGATAATCCTTTATGCTGCAAATTCATATTCTATGTGTACATTATCAGCTTGTACATGAATATGCCAGAAAAAAATGGCATAGTGGATATGTTATTGAATATTAATAATCTTTGTCTCAGGAACCTATTATGCTGCTGTTATTGAGAACCGTGCAGATTTTATTGGTCGTGTAGTGGTTGATGTTGGTGCCGGCAGTGGTATTTTGTCATTATTTGCTGCTCAGGTAAACCTAGCTATTTAGCCTAAGAAGCATGGACACTTCAAAACCCCCAGCATGTCTGTGTTGGACATGCCGGGAACACTTCTACATGTGTGTCATTGTTATGTTTGGGAAAAAAATATTTTTTTTAATTGAAAAATAACTCCTTTAATTTTAGATGCGCTTTTAAAGATTTTGATAGTCATTTTGAAAACTTATAAATAAACATAAAATATGCCTATAAATCAATAAAATATACCTAAAAATATATATTAATTAATTAATATATCAATTGTGGTATCCCAACTTGTCGTGCCCTAATTTTTCAAAATTTTTCCATTGTCAGCATTATGATTAAATGATTAAATTCACAAATTCCGCTTTTGGGATGAATTGGTAATTTACCATCCGTGTCCGTGTCCGTGTCCGTGCTTTATAGTATTTAGCCAACTAAGTTTATTCTACCATGTATAGTGATGCTTGCATCTTTGTGTCTTTTGTGTGGATATATATCCTTGGTGATTTATTTTCCCCATATTGGTTGATCTTATTTCTCTTTTCTGCCCCAACTAGGCTGGTGCAAAACATGTTTATGCTGTGGAAGCATCTGAAATGGCAGAATATGCACGAAAGCTTATTACTGGGAATCCATCATTGGGTCAACGAATTACTGTAAGATGTTATCATGTCACTTCTATCTTTCTTCCAATGTGAATATTTGTCAGTTATCTCATTCAGTTCATGGCAATGTAACCTAAATATAGGTAATTAAAGGTAAAGTTGAGGAAGTTGAATTGCCAGAGAAGGCAGATATGCTGATCTCAGAGCCAATGGGTAAGCTTATAATTAACAGCAGAGTCAGCTTAAAGTGTTCTCAAAGTTTAGTGGTTACAGTGTGTTTTTCTGATATAGAATTTTCATTTATATGCTTATAGGAACATTGTTGGTTAACGAAAGAATGCTAGAGTCCTATGTGATTGCAAGAGATCGGTTTCTTGTTCCTAATGGGAAAATGTTTCCTTCACTTGGAAGGTAAATCCAACCCTTTAAATGGCCTCTTACCTTCTGTTTGTCTGGGCTTCTTTTTACTTAATTGCTTCTAGTTTTATCATGTCTGCCTTAAATTTATACTATTCTCTTGAAATTAGAAAAATGATTTCTTATTCAAAAATAATATGCTCCCTCCCTCCCAAAATAGATGAGGGTGCTTTTCTCTTTGGATTGTTTCAATATGTATGAGTTTCCAAAATAAATGAAAGATTATCCATTTAATTTCCCATGTTACCCTTCGAAAACAACATTCTTTGCCCAACTAAGGGCATTTTGGGACACTTTCGCCAAGCAATTTTCTTTTGTGGTGGGGGATGGTTCTCGCATCCTTTTTTGGCACGATAAGTGGACTGGGGATGTTCCTCTTAAAATTCTTTCTGCTCAGTTATTTTTGTGTTCTACTAATAAGGAGGCTTGTTTTTTTGATGTGTTAAGCCCTCCAGTGGGTGATAATGACAGAGTGTGGAGTTTAAGATTTCATAGGGAATTCAATGATTAGGAAATGGCGGCTTCCTACTCCCTTCTTCATTTCATCCAAACCTATATTCCTAGGGGTGGAGGGTGTGATAGGCTTTGTTGAGATCTTAATGGCAGTGGGAATTTTAATACTCAATCCTTTTATCATAAGATTCGAAGTGCATCTCCTTCCACTTTCCCTAAAGGAATTTGGAAAGTTAAGGTTCCTAAGAGAGTGGCTTTTTTTATGTGGACAGCAGCCCATGGTCAGATCCTAACTTTGGATAATCTTATGCTTTGTGGTCGCCCTTTTGGCGAATTGTTGTTATTTGTGTTGTTGCAATGCAGAATTTGTGGATCACCTGTTATTTTTTTGTCTGATAGCTCATTCTTTGTGGATGTATATGCTTTGGTTTGTTGGGACCGATTGAGTCATGCCAGGTTCAGTTGTGGACTTATTATTTGGTTGGTATCATTGGCTTGGGAAGCATAGCTTTGATATTTGGGATTTGGTTCCAAGCTGCTTAACATGGATTATTTGGACTAAACGGAATCGGCAGTCTTTTGAGGATGAGGGGAAAACTGTGGTTCAGTTATTAGAGTTGTGCCAGTGCACCCCCCTCTTTGATTGGTCTCGTTGTTGGGGTTTCTCGGATTGTTCTACCTTTTTGGATTTTCTTACATCTATTAGAATAGATTAGGGGCTGATTTTGTCTTTTTGTTCCTTTTTCCTTTGTTCACTACCGTGAACTCTTTGTGTTTCTCTTGCTATTATTTTATTAATAATATTCTCTTCTTACTTATCAAAAAAAAAAAAAAAGTTTGTTTCATTAAAATGTGTGCCATTTGCAAACTCCTATCCATTTTGGGATGGACTACTGAATGTGTAGTTTGTGCATTGGAATTTTATTTACTTGCAATTACTATGGTTGTTTGTGATTCATTGTTGTATTTTTATGCAATTATGAAATTAGCACTTGCAGATTTGGTTGACCATCATACTGACAGTCTGTGTCCTCTTAGAAGATTTTTCAATTTAATTCTTGATACTGATAAATGTACAGTCGCTTCTATTTGTCCTTTTCTTTGGTCATAACAGCAACATCTAGTGTAACTCTCATAGTCTAGTATTTAATCCTTGTCCTTATCTTTTTGTGTTTGCTAACGAGTCCCATAAAACTAACTGAAAATTTGGAGGTAGTGAAAAATGTTCAAGACCATGAATACTTTAAATATTTTGTTATTATGTTGTTAGTTTATGTCAAATGAGGATCATTAGGTCTGCATTTTTTTATGTCCTCTTAGTGTGTTGTGGATTGAATTTGATTTATAATTTCTTACGTCTGTTACTTTTGGGTTCTAATTATTTTATGTTGATTACTCATGTAGGATACATATGGCACCTTTCAGTGATGAATATTTGTTTATTGAAATTGCAAATAAGGTGCGTGTTTGAAGTGATTTTGCTATAATTATCATCACTGTGTCCTTTGTACTTTAATGATGCAAAAATAATTAGGGCTAAATACTCAAGAATTGGTATCAGTAATATTGGGAGAGAATTATATTTTTTCTAAGAGGGGCTCTTTGAGGAATATAATGCCACCCTTTTTGTGGTTTTTCTAATCCTTTGTTACCTATCACCAAAAAGAAAGGGAATACTGTTCCAATGGCATGGAGGTTCGCTTCTTCAATGCTCAATGTCAATTCCCCCCCCCCCCCCCCCCTGTTAAACGTGAAAAGGAAGAAGAATTTAAGAAAAAAACAGAAGTAATTGGGTTCTGGGCTGTGATTGTGAAGTCCCCCCCCCCCCCCCCCCCCCCCCCCCCCCCCCCAAAAAAAAAAAACCATAACAAATTCGTGGTAAAGCTAGCCACATACATGCCTTAGGCATATTATATTGTTATTTATCTTTTCCAAGCCTTGCTATCATCTTTCATATGAGAAAATCTAATGTATTATTATTTTTTTCTGGGTGCAGGCCCTCTTTTGGCAGCAACAGAATTATTATGGTGTTGATTTGACACCCTTGTATGGATCTGCATTCCAGGGATACTTTTCTCAGGTCCATAATTCTTGTATATTTCTGAAATACGTCAAAGTATTGTTCCCCGTTTTGGTTGCCTTCAACAAACTTTGTCTATCTTTAAACATATGAAAGTGTATTCTGAATGATCTTATGCGCTATTGCTCTGTATGTGTGTGGGTGGGACTGTGGGAGGTTGTGTTAAAGTAAACTTGGGCGCGTAAAGGTATCTTTTATCCAGTCTTATTCATTTTTTGGAGGTTAAAGCATGGTTTTTCTAGGGAACTATATGAGATAACTTCGTAGAAAGATCAGTAACACCTTTGTTTGGTGCTCTTGTTTCAATTTCAGTATTAGCTCTAGAAAACTTGATCAGTCCAGTGGGATTAAAATAGAGTGGACTGTATGACCTTCTTGATTGCTTTGTGAGTGATAATTAACATGCCTGAATGCTAGGGGTGTGTTTTGCGTGTTTGCATGCCTACATGTAGTATTTCATTGTTTGTTCTGAAGGTAATATTCTTCTGTTGTAATAACTATTTACTACAATCTGGTGATGCTTTAGTATTTGATGGGTCCTCTTTTACTCTTCACACAGCCTGTGGTAGATGCTTTTGATCCAAGATTATTGGTCGCTTCTCCAACGTATCATGTGCTAGACTTCACAAAATCTAAGGTACGACTTAAATAGACATGTGACATGTCACATTTACCATGTAGAATAATACCCTTCAGACTCATTGAGATGCTAGTTTTTCTTCAAAAAAGGATCCATCAGAAGTAGAATGTTTTTGTTCGTCATGAAACTTATTTTCAGCTAAATTAGTGTAATTTAGCGTGCCCTAGTGAGTTCTGCATTTTGCTTTCAAAGCATTTAGAAATGTTTCCAAGTTTTTGACAATGCAGAGCATAACATAGAAAGATGATTTTATGTTGTACTAAGTTTCTTCTCATAGTAGCTGTATCTTCTTCCTTGTTTAATCAGAGTTCTCAATTCATCAAAATAGTGTATTGCGTTTGATGCTTATTGTTAAATCAGAATGCTAGTCCGAGCTTTTTCTTTGTTTCATCCTACAGGAAGAGGATTTATATGAAATTGAGATTCCGTTGAGATTCACTGCTTCTGTGGGTGCTAGAGTGCATGGGTTGGCTTGCTGGTTTGATGTATTGTTTAATGGGAGGTAATCTGTTGAACTTGCTCAATAATCTCGACTTTCACATTTGCACAGGCTAGCATCCTTCCAAATTTTCTTCACTATGCATGTATTTGGGTTCCATCTGTTTAATCTGTTATTTGGAACTACTTTGATTGGCAGTACTGTACAAAGATGGCTTACCACTGCCCCTGGTGCACCAACAACGCACTGGTACCAATTACGTTGTGTCCTCGCTCAGCCAATTTATGTCATGGCGGGACAAGAAATTACTGGCCAACTCCGCATGGTTGCCCACAATGCTCAGAGTTATACATTATATCTTACATTGATGGGTTTGTTTCTGTCTTCTCTCTTGTTTTTGTATTGCTGATATGTTTCTCTGGTTATCTAACAAGTTATAGTTCAACAGCTAAAATGTGGGGCCCTGGTGCTGAACAAGGAGGAATAATTCAAGCGTCGTCATGCAAACTTGATCTTAAGGAGCCCTACTACAGAATGTCTCAACCACAAGCATATCCATTAGCCCAAGATCAGCAATCACATCCACTAATTAACGCACAGGTATTACTTGTCATCACATTTGAGCTAAGCTTCATACTCGTACCCACAACTTGAACCCAACCTTCATCCTACTCTTATAGGAAGAATAGGTACTATACCAGTTTAGTTCATTGGCACAGTTGGCAAATATTCCCTCTGAAGTTCTGAATCCAGGCCCTTGTAGTCTCTCTGCCAACACACCCTCCCCCCCAAACATAGGGGTTTTCCCTGCATGCACTTATTCTCGCTAATAGTGTTTTTTGCATTGAGGAGAATGGAAATCAGTAATTTCCGCCAACTAGTTCTGACCTGAAGTGCTACTTTTGAGTCTCAAATGTTTGTGTAATATGCTTGAGTTTAATCATATCAGCATTTCAATTTTAGCAAATTTCATCAGTTTTTTAGCTTAAAACCTGGAGCACATAGGGCAAAACCTTAAACCTCCAATTATGCATGTGGCTTTCAGTTGCACGTTTTTCTTGCATTTGCATATGTGATAGCTGTTGATTTTGTCCTCGTCAGTGTCAGAAAAGGAGTGACTCTGGTTTATTATTGACAGGATATACAAATTCAATCTCAAGATTTTGAAGAAGCTGAGTTAATGCAGCACCCATCACCAAATTCAGGTGCTCAAATGAATTCCATGGCGGAAAATAATTAAATTTAGAAAGTGCCCGGGAAACTTTTTTAACACGGGCATCAGTTTGTATCAAAAAACCTGCTTTTCCCATGACAGTGCAAGGAATAGGCATCAGTCCTTCAACTCTATTGTAACACACCAACAACCCCCCCCTTCTTTTTTCCAGCATTTAGGTCTGATCCCTGTAGATTATGGCTACATGGTTATACTATTTATTATTTGTGTGGTGCAGCAGATCGTGTACAATACATCATAATTTAACCATTTAGGTAATAAAAATACCGGTTGGTGCAGAATCAAAATCTTTGGCTTTTATCATGATTTATTGATGTGGCTAATTTAAGTTATTCTACATCTGCCGCTACGTGGGAAGGGCCTTAATGCAAAAATGTTCAAAATATCTAGAAATTTTAGCGGCAGAGGCACTAGGGCCAGTTTAAAATAACGGTTTGGGCCAAGCTCAGTGTCTTGTTGCCTGGGTGATATTAATTTACATTGCCAATGCGTAAAGACCGGCAATGGGCCAATGGCACATATTGGCCCATTGCACGGCCATATTATGTGGCTCTGGGTCGTAAAGCCCTTTCAACTGAGGATGAATTTGTCTGGGTGCATGTGGCTGATAGATCTTATGCCCTCATGTGCTTAAGGTTATACGTATCACGCATGTGATATTGTGTAATCTCTGGAAAAGTTATCGGCCTTGGAATTTCGAAGTTGGTTATAGCACAGTTGTGCTAGGACAAGAGCTTGTAGCTCAATTGATACCTTAGTGATTCAATGAAAGATGCCTAGGTTCAAATTCCTCTTTTTCCAAGAAATGATTCATCAAAAAAAAAAAATGTGGACATGTTAGAAATTCCATGAAACACGTTGGGCAGCCAAAAAAAGGGATAATATTAGGCATCTTGGGAGATTTGCATTAATGGAAAGCTAGGTATATGCCTTCCAGGAAACAAAAAGGTTAAAATCGTAGGAATAAATTTTTGTATAAATATCTAAAAATGGTTTTACATGTATAGGACTGGTGTTTCTGGACCACCATACAAATTTTTTGAATTCAGTTGTGCCAAAAAATTGGGTTTCACTTACAGAATTCGAAGTCAAAACATTATGCTGCTGAACCGAACTAGCCTAGAAAGGCTGTGTACTGACCAAATCAAATTGTGGGCTAAATTGAAATATTTGCAGCTCTGATCTTTGAATCAACCAAATCAAATCTAGTGTCGGGCTAAATTGGTAAAAAATTGCAGTTCCCAGAATCTCAGTTTGTCATTGCTACAGCTGGAAGTGGTTGAGCATCAACCACATTATAGCAGCGGTTGCAGAGGGTGGGATGCTCCGAAAAAGAACCAACTTGGGGTGAAAAGTTCCAGCATCTTTCACACTTTAAACCCTCAGCACGAGACACACCAATCCAAACCTTGCTCTTTCCTTGAATGAGACACTCTCCACTGAATGGTATGTGGGAAATCAGTTCATCTTCTAAAGAGGGAAGAACCTCTGCCTGCATATTTTACCAGGTAAGAACAATAACTGCTTAAGTGGTTCAAGCAACTAAATAACATAATGGTAAATCATATTCCTAAGGAACTCCCTCATATATAGCCAAGACAGATTTACACAACCCTATTGTTGTACTACTATGTAGATAATAATAATAACTGCTATAAAATATATCTATCTGAATAGCCTCAGTTTCTGGGGTAAACGAGATGCTAATAGCACCAAATCAGTGTGCTTCCCAACTAAAAAGGGATAATGCAATGAATATTACTTGTATTTCGCTAAATTGGGTTGCTTTGGTACAAGCAGTAGATGTAAACAACACAGAGCACATCATACCTGAGATGTAATGCATATGCGATGCAATGTGTCTACATCATTGTTTGCTGCACACATCTCACACAATCTAGATGCCAGGCTGGCATCAGAAGTCTGGAGGTAAACCTTTGCATCTAAACTGGAACCAATCAGTTTCTCAGCACGTGCAATCTCCAGGACTCTATTCACCTCAGTTCTTAGCTGTCAAAATGCTTCATATTAGAAACTAGTAGATTGCAGAAAGATCTCACTAGCACTTCTACAAATTTTACAGAATTAACTTTTAACATTACTTTTTATGAAGGAAATGGAAAGAAACCTCAAAAATCTAATAACCACCTAATACAAAAATCTAAAAAAGTGGTGTGAAAAAGTTCATTTTTGTATTAGGTGGCTTGCTTTTAAGTTTGGAGTACATCACTTCTACTCTTGGAGAATACCTAATAATTCCTTTTTTTTCAAGAAAATATCACAAAAAACATTATCAGCTGATTCTTTGAGTTACAAAACTTCCAAAAGGCCTTTCAAAGATGTGCTAAAATTGAATTTTTTTTCACTATAGAATTTTAGGAGGGAAAGAAAAAGTATTTCAGAGGCTCATGAGAACAAAAGTTTGACGACAACAATGATAAGTTTAAAATCTCTTGGCAGATTTAGTTTCAAAACGATCTTTAATGATATGAGATCATACATTTGGAATGCTTTTTTCTTTTTGGTCAGTAACATGAAATTGAAATATAAAACCCTCAGTTATTTCAGTTTGTTATCATCAAATGAAAACAATACTCACCTCAAGAATTTTTTCCCAGAAATCAATTTCTTTGGTAGGAAAAGCAAGCCAAGTTTCATTGAGGGTTGGCCATCTTGATTCAAAAACAAATTCAGCAATCGAACCATCTTCCATGGTATACTGAAACGGGAGGTTTTGCCATACATCCTCAGCCAAATGGGGTAATATTGGAGCAATTGCTCTCGCAATGGAAAGCAGATGTGCTGCAAGAACTGTTTGACAACTTCTCCTTGTAAAACTTGTTGTGCCCCTAAAATTTACCAACTTAGGATGAGAAATATTTTCACTACACCTTTTTATGGGACTAGCATAAACACCAAAAACTTCTATTTTGAAATTTAGACCGACTGTATGTATGACAGAAACATACCATAACTATTCATCTTAAAGAAAAGTGCCACAAACATAACTCGTGAATGAATGAGCAACACTCCTATGCAAGATTTGAAAAGTGACATTTGGTATGCACCTTGCACTATTTTTTTTTTTGTTGGGGGGGGGGGGGTGTGGGGCACCAGTGGGTTTAGGATTGAGAATCTCACTCTCCACCCATTTTTATTGGCGAAGAAACTAACATTTGAGCTTGAGCTCATTGGCTACACTTTGTACTATTGAAGTGTAAGCATCAAGTAAATGAATATCCAATGCTGAGACTACTCAAGATGAGCAGTGAAGACTAAATTTAACTCAGTCATAATATGACAGATATTTCAACAGGATGGGGTTTTATAAATCTACAGAATCTCAACTAGCGCAAAGAAACCTCAAAAGGGGCTTTGAACCTAAACTTTTACAATAAATGTGTCAAGGCATTTGTTTGTATAGGGTGCATGGCACCATATAAAAAAATCTTTCATCACCTTTGTATTTTTTTTTTTTTTTTAAGTCTTTCCACCAAATGTCTCCTCTCTCTCTCTTTCAAAAAATAATTCTTGCAACTAGTCATCATCAAACCACATATACTTTCCCTCTCTCTAAAAGCATTTCTTGATAATCAATCACCATCAAAGACTCTTTCTGCCTTACCCCTAAACTTTTTCTCTTGCCTAAAATCAACTTCACAAGAAAGATTAAGAGGATTAGCCATATTATCAATTAAAAATGAGATGTTAGCAAAATTTGAATACAAAACTTTAATCATTAATTTTAAATCTAAAAAAATGAGTAAAGAATTTTAAGAATAACTATAATATAGAAGTTTAAATAAATATTATTTAATTGATATCTAAATATGAGAGAAAACTACTTAAAATTGTCACCTTAGGCCTCAAATCTTAAAGAGCTGGCCCTGTACAGAGGCCTCTATATTATTCTTCCAGAATTACTATCTGAAACAATTTTGGGGAATAACAAATCAGGTTAAACTGAGAGCAATGGCTGCAAGATGGAGAGCTACTGAAAATCTTTGCTCCACAATAGTCCCCATATCCAGGAAATTAAGCAAGAATAGCATCAAATTAGTTTACAATTTCACTCAAATCTGCTACAGAATCACCATTTGCAGAGATGGACTAGTGTATTGCAAAAGCATGTATTGCAGTGTGATGGAGCAGCAAAAACAAAAAATGATTTGGCACCTGGTTGGAAAGTTATAGATTATAAAGAGCAGTGGAAGAATTACCCAACATAAAGTCGATCTTTTGCAACATCAAAATAGAAATTTGATAGGTCAACAATGACAAACCGTTGTATGATCTGAAAATAAAAACAAAACATATATACCATTTAAAATTCCACAGAAAAAGCAAATCAAACAGTAGATTGAGAAGTGTTTTCTGCTAAAATAAGGCAAGCAGACATGAAAAAATCAAACTTAAGTATCAACCATCAATGAGAAACTAACAATTTCATGCATTCTAGTGGACTGTCCAATGTCTCCACCTTTTTTTTTTGGTCAATTACACCACATAAACAATGGCTTTTAGACCCACAAACTCACCCACCCCCACTCACACTTGTGAGAGGAAGTGCACTTTGAGCCAAGTCTCATTGACCTGATGTCTCTACTACTTGATCCTGCCTACTATGATTCCTGCAGAACCAAGAATGATAAACTTTGTAGTCTGCTTTTCGTCCTTTATTTTACTGGTTCTTTTACAAGGATACGACCCCTGCCAAACCCTGTGTGCTGTTCAGCATATTCTGTAATGCTCAGTAATTATACCATCAAACTTCCACACTCTTTCAATTTATTGACTGTTTCTACTCACTCTTTTTTACTCTCTTTCACCCACTAAAACCATCTGTACTGTAAAAAACTTGCATTCCCTCCTTTTGAGTGGAACAATGATTATCTTTTTTCCCTTTTTTTTAAATATAATTATGATTGTCTACCATTATAAAACCATATGTAGAAATCAAAATCTGATACTGCTCAACTGTGACTGATAATTGCCATAAATAACTCTACTTTAGAAAGCTAACAACCTCGTAAAGCATTTGCTCCAAAATCGAAGCAGTTACCATTTTTTTTATTGGTAATTACACACGCACTTCATGGATCTTCAACCACAACCTCACCATTTACCTTGTTCTTATGAGGGGTAAGGTGCCATTTGAGCTGGAGCTCACTGGCAAAATCCAAGTAGTAACTTAAACAAATATAATCAACATCAGAGAATATTTACCTGAAATATTTTAAAGAATTGATATTTTTCATAGTTCTCTCTAATGTTCATTATAACATTTTCGAGCTGAAACAGTGCGTGCTGATCAATCATGGGAAGGGTGTGGTATGAAACAGCGTATTCAGCCTGGCAATAGACATAACCCAAGATTAAGTGAAAAAATCAATAAAGAGATGAAACTGAAAAAATAAATAATGAAACAAAACATTGGCCCCTACATTAAAAATTAAAATGAAGATAAATGAACTAAAGAGTGGAAAAATCACAAGCTTCTTTGGAAAGAGAAAAAAAGAGAGGGATAACAATATCAGAATGTGAAAATCTAAAGAAATGTAGAAAGTAATAGAATTATAGTGAAAGTCTGAACTCGAAAGCTCTGATGGTTTAAGTTGACATACTTCCCAGTCATGCAGATTCGCCAAAAGGTATCTCAATGTTCCACGCAGCTTTCTATAAATGTCAGACATTTGGCGGAGGACTTGAGGGCCGATCAATACATCACCTGTATAATCTACACTAGAAACCCAAAGTCGCAAGACATCAGCTCCATAGCCAGGTGCTTCCTGCAAACAGAAACAGAACCATTAAACATCTGAATGCTGTCACAGTGTCACACCTTGGCTCAAGTGGTGCGGGATGGGTTAGAGATGGAGTAGGTCTTTTATTTCAATATACAGGTAACAGACCTTTGTATTTTTTCCTCCTTCGATCACAGTGCATGGATCTACAACATTACCCAAAGATTTGCTCATCTTTAAACCCTTCTCATCCAATACAAATCCATGTGTTACAACACTGGAATATGGAGCTTTCCCTGTACCAAAAGAAAAGTGTCAAAATCAGTATCTAGCCAACTTCAACAAGCTATTATTTATTTAAAATCATCGATGACTTTGTATATGAAAAGAGGATTACACTAGCAAACAAACAAAAAAAATAGCGTTCTAGAAACTGAACTTATAAGCCCAATGCACTGCAACTCTCCCATTCTAAAAACTACAAGGCAGATCAACATATTTTGTTACAGAAATTCAAAACCACATTTCGGATTTATATTATTTGGATGGGTCATTTAAGTTCTGGGAACTTAAATGGCCTATGCAAATATTTAGGTTATAGTAATTTAATTTTCATGAAAAGGTCATGTCCAGATCAAGAGTTATGCAATATTTGCCATCAACTAACAAAAATCACGTTTATAACTGTGTACTTTTTGGCTCATTCAAGCACTTCACAGTATGCTGAATTTCAGTAGTGCTTTGGGCATCAGAACCAAATTTATAGAGACGGCAAAGTTAAGATTCTCACAATTTTCTTCTTTTAGAGAAGCATATACCACTATCATCAGAAATAAATAAATTAGAATCATCAGGAAAAGTTTTTCAAATAGGACAGAAATTCCCAGGAATCAATAACCAAGGTCAAGACACTAATGCGCACACAATTTTAACTTTTGACACTAAGAATAATTAGTTCTTAATGCAAGCTGGATGAAATAATGTTCCACTTCAAGAGAAAAAAATCACATAAAATTACTAAAAATGTTCAGATGTTCATTACCTTTTGTAGCAATACTTGTTAATAGAGAACTTTGGAACCACCCACGATGCTGGTCAGTACCTTCAAGGTACAAGTCCGCAGGAAAACTAAGGCCATTTCTTTTACCCAAGACTGCAGCCCAAGAAGAACCTGAAAAATAAACTAAGCAGCTAAGGGAAACCAGAGTCCTTTTCAAACAACATGAGCTATAAAATACCATTTCAAACGGCATTTATTGAGAAGGTAAATGTAGGTATGCTCATGCATGCCGAAAAAACTCAAAGATATTTAATAAGTGTAAGATGTGGCTAATGGAAAACCAGGCACAATCTGACAAAGACATGCAGTTAATATCCAATATATATAGCATGCAGCAGATTTAACTTCTAGCTATACTAATTGCAACTCATGCCAAAGGCTACCAAGAGACTTGCAGTAAACTAGAAAGAATTTCAGCTTATAAAACTCGCTTTATCCGCAATCTTCCAAGCTTGCCCCACTCCAACCCAACATTATTTCCAATATATATTATAAAGGTACTATAAAATTCAAATTTAAGGCACAATTGGTGGCTGGAGAATAGATATAAAGCAGGATTATAATTATTATTTTGATAAGTTAATATAAAGCCAGATTTCAATCAACAGTAGATCTTCAAAATACTATGTTTAAACCTGAAGCAACCCTGTCAAAACAAATGTGTTTGTTTATAACCATATTTTCTGCAAATAAAATTCTAGATCGATTTCCAAAACCAACGGAAATTAACTCTAATTGATCTGTTAAGACAAAGGTGCTTAGTGCTTACTAGTTATCAGTGAAACTAAAGTAGAGTCTGACTTGAATACCATACAACTGTTAATATTGTCAAATAAAAAGGTCGAAATAATTTTAACATTTTTGTGTTATAATACCTGAATCGAACCATACATCCATAGTGTCAGTCCCCTTTTCATAATCAGATGCTTTTTCACGATACTTTTCTGGGAGAAGATCCTCTACTGTCATGTACCACCATGCGTCACTACCCTTTTGAGCTATTATAGCTGCTCAAACAAATGATAGAAACAGCAACAAAATTCATTAGTGGGACATAAACTTTTAATAGTTCCAACACATTGGGGCCAACATTCAGAAATACTATTCCTTCTTTTTACATGTTTAAAATACACAGCATGAATTTAATTTAATAATGAAAGGAGAAAAAAATCAAAGTTCTAAATAGCTGTTACTCTTGATATGATTGATAGTCTCTGCATTCATAAGAGGTTCCTTTGACTGCACATGATAAAAGGCTGGAATAGGCAAGCCCCATGTCCTTTGTCGCGAAATACACCAATCAGAGCGGCTAGAAGTCATTGCAGAAATTCTGTTTTCTGACTGAACAATGGTCATGCATATGCACAAGACACCACTAGTGAGAGACATCATACCATTTGCTAACACGAAAGATGAACATTGCAAGTATATTCATATACACAAGCACAAGTTAAGAGCCCTGATTAAAAGCCTTATATCAGCTTTTGTATCAATTAACGGTATGCATCAATAGTAGCACTGCTAAAGGCAAGAATGGAGATAAAATTGCTAAAGCTTCACAAGTTGTTGTTCCACTTAATTCTGAAAAACACTCATAAATAACAAACATGCAACACACAAGGTCAACATATGCTCCAAATGTCATGGGACAAACTGATCTTATGTTTGTTACAAGACAATAGTATTCTCCATCTATATGATTTATCTTAAGAAATTTCTAGCAGAAACTGGTGTGGACACCAGACCAGATTGATGCTTATAGATTCTGTTGGACCTGGTGGATTTTACTTGAGTTTTTAGGATTTAATTTTGTCTTTAATGTTAATTAAGAGCTATTTCCTTTCCTTATTTGATGTAATCGGAACCCTACTTAAAGGTCCCAAAATTCAGTATTGGTACATTTTGACTTGAGTAATATAAATGTTTTGGTGCTAACTCTAAGCAACTCTAGGTACTAAAACCTAGATTTTCTATCTTTTCCCATCACTTGGTGCTGACTCCAAGGTTTTATCTACTTTTATTTGTTTTCACTCAAATCTCTTGAGAACCCAATGTGCTGCATCAGAAATCCTACCTGAATTTTCGGGGTAAAAGATGAGTAGGAAAAAAGTGACAATGCCATGCATCAGGGAAGATGATTGTTTTATGAGAGGAATTCGAAAGGTCTGTTATATGCCCTCTATGGCACCTGCAACATTTTAAGCAAGAAGGAATAGAGAATAGAACTGCCCTGCACAATGCCCAAGTGCATATAGATTTCGGAAGGTAGTCAATGCCAAGAAAAGAAACTCGCAATCAATACTACAGCAAAACAAGACTTCAAACACCATCCTATGACAAGCAATTACTAGAAGCTAAAAGAAACTTGCTGTCATGCAATGCAAAAGGCAATATGAGCTGGAATCAAATAGCCTTGTAACTGTAAGGAAACAGATGGTAAAACATGAATTAGACAAGAACGAGTCAAATTTAACATTGTGAAACATAACCCATACATTCCCTAAAAACAGAGTCTAGAAAAGAGAGAAATTCAAGGCTAGAATGCCTCTTAGTCTAACACCATTACCTGAGGAGGAATCCATTTTACATCACTAATTGCATTCATAGTCGCCTCGCGAAACCCTTCCACTGATGCAAACCACTGCTCCGTTGCCCTGAATATAGTAGGTTTTTTGGTTCGCCAATCATAAGGATACTTATGTTCTGCATACAAGAATCAATGGTGGTATTCTATTAACAACAAAACTTGTTATACGATCAGGAGAAATGGAAAGAACTTTCACCGTAACTGATTTTTTTGTTGGGGGGGGAGGGGGAGGGTGAGACAACATACCATATGATTCTTCCATGATAATTGACAAATGTTCATCCAAGCAATTCACAACAGCAATATTACCATCCCCAAGTACATCAAGCCCACTAAACTGTCCAGCTTCTTCAGTAAACTTTCCATCGTCACCAACAGGAGAAAGTATAGGCAGTCCATACTTCAGGCCAGTCACATAATCCTCCTGACCATGTCCAGGAGCAGTATGGACCAGTCCAGTTCCTGACTCTGTTGTAATATAATCTCCTCCAATCACAACTGGACATTCTCTGTTATCTATTGGATGGAGATACCTGACACCAAAATTGAAAAACCGTACCTTAAAGGATATATTATTCATTACATAAACAAAATGGAAAATGTATTTTACTAACACAAGTAGTAACATATCCAAGTTAATGTGCGCAATAAGCTATTTCATTTCTAAAAATAACTTAATGTATAATGAGATAATGCAGGCATTGTTTAGTTTTAAGTTCCTAAATTCATTCAAACCTGCAATTTTCAAGATCAGAACCCGATAGTATTTTCTTAATGATAAGCTTCACTCCCCATTTTGCTTCTAATGTCGGCACAAGATCTGATGCTACAATAAGAAAAGGCTTCTTTGACTCCTTAAGAATATTTCCAAGCCTTTGTTTCTTATTTCCAGCAGACAAAGAAACATCTTCTGAGAGTGACTGTACTTCAACTATGGCATATTGAAGCTTGGCATTCACTGCAACCGCTGATTATAGGATAACAGAGGGAAAAAAAAAATTACTGCATACCCTGTTGCAGAAGTTCATACAACGAGATGTGTAAATGCATGTGAGAGCAAGGGAGAGGTGGCATAAATTAACCAGATTAGTTTAGCATTTAAATATAGAAATATGTGACGGATAAACATGGGATTATAGAATACACATAGCATCTGCATTTTAATGGTAGATAAAAAGTTGTTCTACTACAATAATGTTGTTATTTATGTGATAGAGGATCCATTCACAAACAAACATTCAGAAGCTTTATATAGCCAAAGAGATGTAATATGATAAGAAAACTTTTATACTAGGGCGTGAGTGTATCTCATGCTATTAACTTGCTTAAAACCATGCCCTAGATTATCAAAACTCTTTTTTGTATCAACACTACATAATAGAAGGAACCATGAAAACATGATAATTTATTCTTGTGTTTTAATCAGAAATTGCAATTAATATATAAGCTTTATTCAGATTGCAAGCCAGCAATGTCTTTTAACTGTTTATTTAATCATATATAGCATCGGTAGCTTCAAATAAACTATATACTATTTTCTATATATTATAAACATTTAGCAGGTTGGAAGCGTCTATATTTATCAAAGGGGGGGTCAGGTCACTTTAATTAAAAGAACTTTTTCGAGTTTGCCTACTTATTTTCTTTCACTCTTCCCTATCCCAGCTGAAATAGCTAACCGTATTGAGAAGCTTCAAAGGGTTTTCTTATGGAGTGGGATTGGTGAGGCCTCTAAACTCCATTTGATTAAGTGGGCTGATATTTGTAAACCCTTGAAGTTTGGAGGATTGGGTAGTCAGAATTTACGAAGATTCAATCAAGTTTTGTTAGGAAAATGGTTGTAGCGATATAGGGCTGAGGTAGATCACCTTTGGAGGGGGGTCATAGAGGTGAAATATGGCCATGAATGGGGTGGCTGGTGTACAAAAGGGGAGTCGGAACCTTATGATGTTAGTCTTTGGAGATCCGTACAACAAGGTTGGCCATCTTTCTCGAAATTCATCCTTTTTGACGTGGGTGTTGGTAACAGAGTTAAATTTTGGCACAATAGGTGGCGTGGTGATAGTACTCTCAAAGAGGCCTTCCTGGAACTTTATAGCATTAGTTGTAATAAGGGGTATTCTATAGCGAAGGTCAAGAGTTTCCCTAACCTGTTGCTACATCAGGATACCCAGTTTTCTAGACCAATCCAAGATGGGGAGTTGGAACCTCTGACTGCCTTTATGGATTTTCTTTATTCTTTGCCACTCAAGGGTGAGGACGAGACAAACTTTTTTGGAAGCCAGCCAAGAGTAAAGGTTTCAAGGTGCGTGAGTACTATTCTTCCCTTTCCTCAGATTTTGGCAATCTTTTTCCTTGGAACTCTGTGTGGCGTTCAAAGATTCCTCCTAAGGTAGCTTTCTTTTCATGGACTGTAGCCTCAGGAAATATTCTGACTACTGATTATGGAATAAAGGTGTTGCTGTTGTAAATTGGTGCTACATGTGCAAAAGGAATGGGGAGTCAATGGATCATATTCTTCTTCATTGTCCCATAGCTTTTGAGTTGTAGACCATAATGTGGAATTTGTTTGGACTTCTATGGGTTTTGCCACGAAGTGTCTATGATCTTTTCTCAGCTTGGCAAGCCCACTTTGGTAAACATAGAAATATCATCTTTTGGAGGGCTATGCCACACTGTGTTATATGGAGCCTTTGGAGAGAACAGAACGCAAAATGTTTTGAGGGAAGTGAATGGTTTATACATGAGATTAAATCCCTCCTTCATTCTTTGCTGGATTGGAGTATTGCTTTCTATTCTCTCCCCTGTTCTTCTCTTTTAGATTTAATTGAGTTTCACAATTTGAGTGGTTGATGCACTGCTAATTAGTAAAATGTCAACATAATGGAAAACTCACCAGCATTGGCTGGAATAGTCCAGGGAGTTGTAGTCCATATTGCCAAACACAAATCTGGGAAAAATTCCTTTAAAAAACCACTTGAAGTAGGAGGTGTGTCCACTATTTTGAAAATGGCGTATATGCTTCTTGAAACATGCCCCTGAGGATACTGTACTAAAATTTCTGGTTAATTACCAAATAGGAACCATGTCAATCTTGCAAGATAACCTAAGCAAGCAATATGAAACCAAGGTTTGATCATAGTGCCTCATTAAAGCTGAGAGAATGATACCTAGGTGCCTCATGTTACACCAAGTGGCATAGTTAACTGTGCCAAATCTGTCAAGTGGCATGGCCAACTTTGCATAAATTTTAGTCAAATCTTAGTCCAACAACTGAAAGACTTCTATATAAGAGTCCAAATTTGGTAAGGATGAGGTTTAAAACCCATATTTTACATCATCCAATAAAAAATTGCCACATCATCATTTTACTTAAAATTCAATACATCCTACCACACCTAATAACATTTCAATAAACTCCCAATTCAGTTGGATTTATATATGGGTATTAAAATTGATTAGGTGTGGTTGTGCTTATTCTTAAATATGTGATAATACGATGTGGCATGTTAGGATTGGAGGGGTAAAATATGGATTTTACACCACATCCTAACAGAATTTAATCTCTCTATATAATAGGTGAATATCTATAATCCTACAGCTAAATAACTTCATATGCCAAAGACGCTCTTTTGTGTTCTAACTCTCACACAGGGAATAAATCAAAGAAAAGAATTGGAAATGATAGTATAAGGTCCAAGAGATACAAATACCAACAAATCAACCACATTTTTTGGTATGAAAAAGAGCTTTTACTTGACCAAAAAATAACTAGAACACCTGTACAAGAATTATGCAGAAAACTGCATATAAATACAAACCCCAACCTGAAAGTTGGCTTTTTCCTTGAAGGCATAATCATCCTATGAGAGTATACCATTTTCCTTTCAGCATCTTTGTAGAAATTGATTATTAAATTATATTCTTCTCTTTTATTGGTACAAGCATTCTAATTGGAGTAACCTTACCAATGGTTTTTTTACTCATAGTCCTAATAGACTTTTTTCCATATTTTTAGAACCCCTAATCTGCACAGAATTTTATGGTATTTTTACATATTTAACCCATAAATTCCTATTTAAGTTGCTTGTAGTTATTAATTATAATGAAAAACTAATTGAATTTTACCATACTTTTATCAATAAATAAATAAATAAAGGTGCCCGCACAGGTTTTAGGCTCGTTATTATAAGTTTCAAGTCATACATGACAATGGTATCAACAGAGTGGGCCAATGGAAAAAAAAAAAAAACCTATATTTGAATACAATCTAAGATTAACCAAATTTCTTAAGATCACCTCAATACAAGACATTATAGTTACAAAAATTCCATATTTCAGAAACCTTACATTGGTAACATCTTCATCATGTGGTTAATACAAGAGAGAAAAAATGTATCAAAATACCTCCAATTCAGCTTCTGCAAGAGCAGTTTGTGACGAGGGACTCCAGTGAACAGGTTTCCTGCCTCTGTAGATATAACCTTGAGTGGCCATCTGGCCAAACACTTCAATCTAGCAGATGATACAACATACATGAAACAAATTCTTAGGGACTCAACAACATATATGGTAAACACACTCCCTCTAAAAAAATGTTCGAGTAACATTAAATGGTAAGGGTTTTTTTTTTTTTTTTTTCCCAAGTGTCATCTGATATATATCTTCTTGATGTATGGATGCAACACTTGTGATTAGCTTAACACTTATACAAATTTCCGAAATCATAAATTTGTACATCAATTACGACCTGTATGAAGGGACAGAATAAATTTAAGCAGCCTCAAAAGTAGCACGAAACTGGGCCAACTACTGGGAGAACTTCAAATTCTGTATAAATAGAAAGATTACTTTTTTAAGATATATACACACCATTCACACTAAATGTGAACTTCATGCTTATTACTGAATTTAAGTCTGTATAAGCAGCCACAGTTTACCCTAAGTGCTTCACCTTATTTATAATCTGTACATGAGAGACAGAGTATATGGAGTGCTAAAAGTTACATTCAGTGCAAATTAATCCTATTTCTAATTGTGATGGAGGCCCTTAGTAAAATGTAGATAAAGCCTTGGAGCTCAGTATTTGACAGGTTTTACTGTGGCTGGTACTACCTCTGATCCTACGACTGTCTCCCATCTACTCTTCGCTGATGATACACTAATATTTTACAGCACTGAGCTGGCCGAAAATTTACATCTAAGTTTGCTACTTTATTTTGAAGTTGTGTCAGGCTTAAAAATAAATTTGACTAAGAGATAATTCCTATGGGGGGCAGTTGCAGATGTGAATGCGCTGGCTAGCATTTTGAGCTGTAAGGTTACCCATTTACCCGTGAAGTAATTGGGTTAGCTGTTGGGAACAAAATTTAAATCCACAAATATTTGGAATCCTATTCTTGAGAAGATGGAAAAGAGATTGGCAGGGTAAAAGAAGATGTGCTTGTCTAAAGGGGTCAACTCACTTAGTAAGTTGTAAACTCTGCACTTCTAGTTGGCTTCTTGTGTACTGGAGGTGACCTTTCTTTTTCAATAAAGTTCTTATTTACTTATCAAAAAAAGTTACATTCAGTTCAACACAACATAAAATCAATATGAGAAAAGCTGAAACAGCTACCTGGGCAGCTTCATATTCTGGATCGAGAGTTAGATAGGGATTATTCCAGTCTGCCCATACTCCAAACCGCTGCAAACATCAAATAACATATTTGAAGTTAAAGTATTTCCCTAGTTGAGGGTCCTTGTCCAACTAAAACTAAATATTAGCATTCTGAAAAGATGGATAAAGTATTTTGGTAATTAAGGAAATTCTAAAAGAGTAGATATGTCAAATAAAAAATCACTTTTATATAACAATATGGACCAAAATACAAGCAATGAAGTGTGAGACAATAAAGGGGTGGTGACCTTAAATGATGCCATCTGATTTTGCACAGTTTGTTTGGCAAATTTAGCTGCCTTTGCTCTCAATTTTAATGGTGTGAGATCCTTTCTGGCATCTTGATCCAGTGACTGCAGAACTGAAATACTAGAAAGTGACAGTAAAATTCTCAAGCATGATTCGACCCTCTCCATGAGGTTTCCGCAAACACCAGTAATAAAGTTATCCTTTACCCAAAATAAAACGCACCCATACTCAATGTTACATTTTTTTTCGTTTGATAAGTACCTGCTTAATGTTACAGTTCTAGACATCCCCAAGCTAAGGTCACTTTCACAGCGACCAAGACCAGAGTTTACAACTTAATACAAATTTTACAAACTTCGAATATGGGCCTTTTTTTTTTTTGTCTTTGGGCAGTGTCTATTACACACTGCCTATTACACATAGCATACACACATTTAAGTTCAAAAATTAAATAGTGTGCGCAGGGTGTGCAACAAGGTGTGTGAACAAACAATTACCCTTTGTATTTTAACCAGCAAGTTGCATATTAAGGTACTAAAAAATACACATAATGAATATAATTTAATAAAAGTAATGCCACTTAAGTGATTATTAGATTATAATTATCAACTGAAACGGCACATTTAACACGGCCAGAAAAAGATATATTAACAAGATTCAAAGAGAGGGGTTCTGAGATGTTGAAGCCCAATTCTCAAACTGACAAACTAACCATACTAAATAAAGCAAGTCCCAAGAAAATTCCATAGGGCCAAAACTAACAGAATTAACCATCATAACACACTTGCCTTTCAATTCAATAGGTAGCCCATGACAATCCCACCCTGGCACATAATGAACTTTGTAGTTTTGAAGAAGCTGCTCAAGAACAAAAGAATAAAATGAGAGGAATGAACTTAATTTTATTTTGCTTAGTGCACCTAGCTTTGAGGTTCATAAAAAATAAACTAAAATAGGATCTCAATTTGTCAATTAAATTTTTTTTTTTTCTATTTCAATTAGCTATGAGCTTGTAATATTGGTAAGAACAAACAAATAAGCACAAACCCTGATGCTGGAAAAAACAACAAATTTTAACCTTAAAAAATTTTAAAAACATCTTCAAAGCTCTGGTATTTAATACCAAATGAGCATAATATAGGCCTAATTTGAAAGCTTATAAATTACTATTTTCTTAAGCTGAAACAAGGATGTTGATCAGAAAGGACATTCTTCTGCAGATTTTACATTATTTAAAGATGACATTATATCTGTTACATGGCTGTATTTTTTGGTTACTCAAACAGCCAGATTAGAGGACTCTAATCAGGAAAATGTATTAGAATTATTAACAGGATTGCAAATGTGCTCTAAAATCAGATTTCTGATGTAACCATTCTCATTATGTAAGCAAATCTCTTTGATGTAATGCAATTTACATTCACATATCCTCACTAAAAGCTTGATGGTGGCTTTCCGATCAAAGCAATCCACCAAGTGGTCCCAACCTATTTTGGATAAGCCATGCTAAGAGTAGCTTATCAAGTAAGCACTTAAGGGGAGAGGAGGGGAGGAGAAGAGATAGTGTTGTTAAAAGCACACTTAACGCTCAAAGCTCAAAGCACCAAGGTCTAAGCACTTCGCTTGGTCAAAGCAAAGCTCATTTAATGAAGCACACCTCAGGCACACTTTTCTAGCACTTTTTGAAGAAGAAAAAAAGCATGCTTAGGTGCTTTTTTTTTTTGGCTAAAATATATATGAATCATTAAAATTAACTCCTTGGTCTTCAAGAAGATGACATGGACATTGATTTATCACACAAACATTGTTCTTAAGTTGTTGTAGATTGTAGTACAAAAACAATCTTTTGTTTACATATCAAAAGACATGAACAAGTAAAATTGGTTTTTCATCTCTACCTTTTGGATTTATTTTCATTGAACCATATACTTCATTTGATCACAGCTAAACCCATTTATGATTTTTTAATAAAGAAGAGAATTATACAAAATTTTATGTTTAACTATTTTTTGATCGGTATGTTTAAACATTCTATGGTAAATTATTATTATATTGTTGTCCATTAATAATTATTCTTAATTTTATTATATAAAAATTTTAAGAAATTGGAATAACTTCTATAAAATTTGAACTTAGTAATTGCGCAATTGCACCATCCATTTTAGCTAATTAGTAAAAATGCATTACTATTTTTAGTTTTGTTTTTTTTATTATATGCTACGTATATTATTTTTGAAAAATGTGCGTTTTACTTTACTTCAATCAAGCACGCACTTCTGCTTTGCAACCCTTGATGCTTTTACCAGCACTGAGAAGAGATATATAGTTATACAATTTGTACAGTTCAAGTTGTGAAATTGAGTTTCTTCTCTTTTCTTCTTTTCTTTCTTTTCTGTACATATATTTTAGGCAACTTCTTCCTTCTTGAATGAAGTAGTCCTTTCTTTTAATAAATTTTTTCTTGTAAAAAAAAAAAAAATGATGCAAGTGCATTATCATAGAAAAGAATAGACTCTCTATGTGTTTGTACATGTCTAGAATTAATATTATCAAAGTGAATATCAACTAAATTTAAGGGTCACATATTGGATGTTTAATATAAAGAAAGAAGTACCTTATAACGATTGATTATATCCTTCAAAATCTTATTTAACGCATGCCCCATGTGAAGATCGCCATTGGCATATGGAGGACCATCATGAAGAATAAAATTTCCCTGATAGAGTAGCTAAAAGTCAGTTAATACATCCTCAGAACTATATAAACCCAAGGTGGCCTACAAAACTCACCCTATTATTTCTTTCAACAACTCTCTTGTAGACCTGATTGTCATCCCATATTTTCTGAATTTCAGGCTCCCTGACCAATGAGTTTGCTCTCATGCCAAACGTTGTCTTGGGCAAATCAACTGTGTGCTTGTATTTGCCATCTTCTTGCTTTGCCCCTATACTTACCAAACAAAACAATCAGAAAATGGCATTGCATGTTTGGCCTTTAAGAGAAAACGAAAAATAGCATATTAAGAAACTCCTTATAGAAGTTGCATGACATATAGCATATCTTTCAATAATGTATTTTCACTAATATCATCAATGCATTATACACCTTCAGAAGCTTTCTTTGCTGCCATTACAGGTCCTCGAGATCTTCGCTTTGAGGAGTAACAAAATTCGCCAGAACCAGTAGCATAGTGTGTCAGGTTTAAGAGAGAGAACGCTTTGGCCGAAGGGCTTCCTCTGAAATAAAACAACTTAATGGAAGTGCTTTCCCTAAAAGATGAGCAAGTTCTTTGTGATAAAACCTGACAAATACAACGGAATTTATCAGTTGCAACTTAGAAAATACTATCCTCATAGTAGATTGATTTGAGTGTAATAGAAACCCAATGAGTAAACATTAAGCAATTAAAAATCTTAGATTAATTGAAAATATTTCCCTTTATTTCTTTGATGAGTTTTGGCCCAAACAATTATACTACCCCTTAGGGTTTGAAAAAATTGTTCCTGCTATTTTATTAATTGCAGTTTACTTTATTTAAATATGGGTATTGTTGACACGCAAAAAGCAGAGAATGAACATTTTTGAAAGGCCAGTGAAGATTTAACTAACTTCTGTTGAAAAATTGCGGAAGCTTAAATTATGAAGATTGCATGTGAAAATATTTTGGACTTTAAAAAGATCTCCAAATAAATATTAGGAACAAATAAAATCAACCCCAAAGAAATAAAAATAGACACAAACACACCAAGAATTGTGCGGTTCAGCAATAGCTTACTTCCATGGCTGACAAAGAAATTTCACTAACAAATTTTGTAGAATACAAATATGTGTAGAAGCAGTCTCACAAATACAAAGATTAGGTGCTGAACTTTGCACAAAACTCTCAAATAGATTTCTCTACAGGTTCACAAATGCCAAATACAATCGCTAACCAAACCAATGAAACAAAGGTTCAGAAATACAAATTGCTGCAGAGCACAAACTAAGGAGAGAATTACCAAAAAAAATTTACAGCACCAACACAAATCCAAAGGTTGCGGCACAAACAAAGCAAATACCAATTATTGTGGCACAAATAGAGAGTAACTGAAATAACTAGCTGCAGAGCTCTCTTATATAAAGCAAAGCAATAATAACATGTGTGTATGTCAGCTAAGTTAACAATCACGAAAGTCAGCTAAAAAGTCAAATCCTTGGCTAAGTAAGATTCCAAAACAATGTATTAACTAGAGATGGATCGTACACCAAGTTGGAAGATGCATGCAAACCAATGCACTCAAGGTAACCATATACTAGGATTTTCATCCTAGTGAAGTGTAAGTTAGTAAATTTAATTGCACTCATTATTTCATTTGTTTGATTTTTGGACACATGGATTTGCAAAAATAATTTTTGCTAGTATTATTATATTTAGCACATATGGTGAGTGTTAACAAGTTAAAAGAGCTTCAGTCAAAATCGGTTATTATACTTTATTATATTCAAATCTTAAGAATTCGATACACAAGCCAAATTAAAAAAAAAAAAAAACGAAACACTAAAACTCTAACCAAAGCAAATACTATCCGATTCTCTCTGTTACATTTCATCAAACAATTCGCGCGCACCACAAGCAAAAGACTATTTAGCACATTAGAAAATGTAGAACTGAATTTACAAAATCAATTAGAATAGCATTGAAACGCAATTAACATTCATTCCTATAGCAATCTCGGAATACAAACACGTAGCCCGAACTCACCGCATTATCAAAATTCCCTCAACCATTTGATTTCATTTCACAACATGCACTTCATAGCAACAATATAAACCCAATTCAAAAAAAAAAAAAAAACCTAATTATGAAAATCGCAATCATAGCGACACTAAACAAAAACACTTTTCCGTCAGTCTGTTTGCCTGCAGAGAAACCGTAGGAAAATAAAACAGAAAGGAAAGCACGCAGGCTTACTTTCTTACACACTCCAACCCTAACCTTTTTGGAGTTTTCATTTGCTTTCAAGTCTCAGACAAAGCGTGTGAGAGAGAATATATATATATATATATATATATATATATATAGATAGAGATACCTTATACGGAGAGGTTTGGATGAAAGCCATTGTGGCTTCTCTTCACTGTGATTGGGTTAGTGAGTGAAGAAGGATTTGAATTTTGAACAACTACAATACATCTTTATTGTTGTTGTTGTTGTTGTTGCCTTGGCTTGCATTGGTTCAAGTTCAACTTCATTTCAGCTTCAGCTTCTCCATTTTGCGTTAACAGATAGATAAAATGAATTTTTATGAACCAAAAACCTCACTCCCACGCCCTTATTATACTCGCTGTCACGCTTGGCCTTCATTTTTGTTTTCGCTATTTTAAAGGGCGGCAATTTTCGGCCCGACCCGTTACTTAGCCCGAGCCACGTGCATTTAATAAACATCCAACCCAAGCAATCCAAAACCAACCCGACACCTTCGGTTCGTTTTTGTGGATTGTTGGGTTAGGTTGTACTTTTATTTTAAGAATTGGATTGATTTGCAATTCATCTAACTCAACCCAATTTATCATCCATATTAGTTTTATTTTGGTAGCGTGAGAGTTAATCTTCATGATTTTGGAAATTTGAAATATAATTTAAACATATAATTTGAATTATAATAATCTATTGAAAAAATTTATATTAAATAATTTATGAAAGTCCAATATATTTAGAAAACATGAAACATGAAAACACATGTTTAACCTACCAATTCAACCCGTTAAAACTCAACCTATGTGGGTTGGGTTGAGTTGAGTTGATTTCTACACATATGATGGATTGTGTAAGGTTGGTATGAATTTCTTAATCTAACAAGATCAAGTTAGGTTGAAAAAACTTTCAACCCATTCCAACTTGATCAAGTTAGGTTGAAAAAATTTTATACTTTTCCATTTAACGTAATTAGCCCCAAAAAGTATAAAATACTTCACATTCTAGAATTTGTTTTTGTCGGTCAAAATTTTTTGATCATATAATTATTTTAAAATATTAATATTTTTTTGGGGAGCCAAATAACAGAAAATATTTTTTAACTAAAATATATAGGAAAACAAGTTAATTTTCCTGAATTTTTTTTTCCAAAATACATTTTTCATCGAAATTGACAAAGTTCAAGTATCATGCGTTTGTAGTGCTCTTCTCATACTTGTGTAAGTTGCAGACTCACAATCATGGACAGGAAAATGAACCTCTTGATTTGAAATGGAAAGCTCGATTTCAAAGTGAACATCTGATATCTATTGAGACCTCTAAATTTTCAACCAAAAAAAAAAAAATTTTTTGAGAGAATCTCTTAAATATAACCACATGTCATACGTGAAATATCGTCCTTGGTTTTTGCCTCTTTGGGAGGTTTGAAAATTGGTAACTATGAGTAATTTGATAATTTTATTCCGGCTTCATCAGGTTTTCAAAATAACACATACCACATTCTAGAAATTGGAAAAAAAAAAAAAAATTTGTCTGTAGATGTACATTTTGCTGAAGTGTATCAATTGAGATGGAAAATACTAACCAATACGGACCAAGAGAATTTTTTTTTTTATTTGTAGAAAGGGACCAAGATAACTCAAGATGGACTTTTTGAACCAAATCAATTTGTGCATATATAAGGTCATGCATACCACTTTGCTCATGGACAGTATAAATTCATTCTAATAAATCTTGCTTACCTCTCTATCTAAGACCTCATCATCATTAATAAATAAATGAGCAGTGATTCTTAAAATACATATATGTTTTATCGGTTATTTTAAAAACTTCTTTGGTCATTAATCACCATGAACACTAAATGCGAACCCACGCAATGCACTGAAAAAATTTGAGGTTTCTTTTTTGTTAAGTGAAAAATGAAAATAGTAAATAAAACTTATAAGTGTCAGCCCCAAATCCTTCTTAAAATTATGTGATTATTTTCTAACAAAGTAGTCAATACCATATATTCAATTTTCTAAATTAAGTTATCTATATTTGTTATTTGAAAGTGTTTTAAATTTTGTAAGGTTCTTTTTTTAAAGGGAACGTGATGCATTTTGCATTCAATTATTATATAAGGCATGATATATTGTAAATAATGTCATGTGTGATTGAAATTTATTTATAGCACTCTTTACAAATTGTTCATTCTCTATACGTCTTAAATGGCCTAAAGAGGAAACATTTTATCACTATATAAGTCACTTATATTAGGGGAAAAAAGAAGAAGACTTTAATAACATAAAGAAAATGTAATTTTATCAAGAGCCAACCAACATTATGCTGAAAATTTGAAATAATTGTTAATGAAGCAGCTTATTTTTCTACACAAACATCTCCTCCCCAAAGCATCATCGATGTGGACCAAATGGACTAAAATGTCTAGAATGGACGGAAATGGACTAAAGTAAATTGAATGGACTGAAATAGGACGAATACACCAAAATAGACTAAAGTGGACCAAATAGACCGAAATGACAATATGGACCAAAGTGGACTGCATGAACCAAAATTGGAAAAAAATTCCACGTTGATGTTACTTCAGAAAAATATAGTAACAATAAATACTATGCTTCAGTTTTTAGATATTATATAATATAGATTGTCAAGAAAGCTTTTGTTTTTTGAGAACCACCCCCTATAGGGAAATATTATTATTCAATCAAATGTAAATCATTGTATCAAGGAAGTATAGTATTATCAAATAATAATTTCCATCATTACTACTTAAATACCATCAAACTGTTTGAGAATATGCAAATAAAAAGAAAGAAATATTGCCATACATAAGCAAGATGTTGGATTTAAATATTTAATGGCCATAATACGTGGTGAATATTGCAAAACAACTTTAACCTTTTACTTTCCTATCACCAATAATATATAACTTTGAAGAGAGTGAAACATCATGTGGATATATGAAACAAAACTTCTCAGCCTTCTGCTTATTTTTAGGGGCTACCCCTCGCTTTAAATGTATTATTGATGGATCTAAACCAGCATTGTGGAACTGTGTTTGCAGGACCCTACTAATGTCAGTAAGCACAGGTTCTAACATCCAGCTACACCTTCCAATTCCACATAGCAATTGCATCCCTTCAGTACAATTAGTCAACAGAGGCACAGATTCAGAGCCTTCCCAGCAAAAATTAATGCTTCCCTAACAACCAAGCATAATGCCAGTCTTAGTCAGCAACCCAACTGTAGCAACCAGCTAGGATCTTTCTGCCTGCACTGTCTTCGCCAACAAAACTAGACCCTTTCCAAGTACCAGTCCACACTTTACATGCATCCACCTGTATAAGCATCTGCCACCCAACAGAGTCTTTAAAGTGAAAGCCTGTTGTAAACAAAGCTTATTTGGATTTTGGAGCTTGAGCCTCAGTTGCTGCAACAATCCACTGCCTACAAAATGATGACATATAATGACTTTACATTAGAACATTAGTTGCTAAAACCATATCACCTTCCATGGCTTCCAGATGGTTGCTATAAAGATTAAAAAAAAAAATCATCAACGCATTACCTTTCAGCAGATTGCTAGAATGAGTTTAGTAACCAAAATGAAATTATCCATTTGGATTGTTAATTCAGGACCAAGCTACAGCCTGAGCCATAGGACATGTGATGAAAATAAGATAAAAAAGTCTCCTCACCAGTCATGCACTAAGGACAGCTGTGAGTGACAGCAGTGCCCCTCCTGGTAAGCTCAGCTCTCACAGGCAATACATTGACCAAGATTTTCCAAAGTAAAACTATACCCTTGTAAAGGATCTTGAGCTTACACAATCTATCTCAAACAATGGAATCTAACTCATGAGGCCTAGAGACTGAACCATAAAAGAGCTGATTGTTAGAAAGCAGCCTAAAACCCATCCTAACCTCTTAAGAACCTGACTTAAATAGTTAAGTGTAAGGCCAGATTATTCTACTGCTGTCCAAACCTAGAGAAAGGCTGCTGCAGAATAGAGTTTGCCACAAGTTGTCATACAAGGACAAGACTAGCCGCTGATTCCATCTACCAGAGGTTTTGTCCATCAGACCAGCCACAAGAGTAAGCTTCTTAGCCTCTATACCCCTGTTATCAGCTCTGAAACTAGGCCAAACAAAGTGGTCAATTGGAATTTTAGTACAATCCCCAAGTCTTCACTTAGCCTGTGTTAAAATGTTTCCCTGATTCTCTATACACCAGACGATACCCCCCAAGCCCAAGAAGACCTATTAGTACTCTACACTCAAAGGAGTGCAATGTTTAAAATACTTTGTTTAAGAACTATATTCATGTGACAACTAGGCTAAGCAACTAGCCCCCAAATTTTCTTAGCAAGCAAAGCCTTATTAAGCAAGGGAGCTTTGTCAAAACCCAAACCCCTGCATATTTTGGCCTGCATAATCTGAAACAGTTCAAGTTGTTGTAAGATTTAGTTCCTTTTCTTTTCTTCTTTCGCTATTATTGTTGTTGTTGTTGTTGTTGTTGTGAGTTGTGATAATGCAAGTGCATTTTTTTTTGGTAGTCAATGCAAGTGCATTATCATATATAAGTATAGGCTTTCAATGCGTTTGTGAGCATGCCCCATTGGCATGAGAGGGAACTCATTGGTCTAGGAGCTGGAAATTCAGAAAATATGGGATGACAATGACAATGAGGTATTTAAGAGGTTGTTGAAAGAAATAGCGGGGTGAGTTTATATAAGTCTGAGAATGTAATAACTGACTTTAGTTACTCTGTCTGGGAAATTTTATTCTTCATGATGGGTCTCTGGTTTCAAGTACAGTCTGTTCATCATTGTGAACAAGATGTACTTTTTTTTTAATGAAATTATCAATCCTTATGCATTTGGAGAACCATAATGAAGAATAATTTCTGAATTTCCGGCTCCTTGACCAATGAGTTCCCTCTCATGCCGAATGTTGTCATTGGCAGATCAACCACACTCTTGGATTTGCCATCTCATTGCTTTGCCAGAGTCTCTCTGTTGCATTTCATCAAGCAATTGGTGCGTCACAAGCACGGGCCTATTTTGCACTTGATAAATCCAGAACTGGGAATAAAAAAAATATTCAAGCCGGAACAAGGATACTGATGATGGTAAAAGGACATTCTTCTGTGGGTTGTATGTTATTTAAAAATAGCATTGGACAATTAGATCTGTTACATGACTATATTTTTTGGCCACTCTAGCAGCCAGATTGGAGGAATTAAAACTCAGGCAAATATGTATGAGGTGTTAACAGGATTGCAAAAGGACTCTAGAATCACATTTTTGAACTCTTTGGCTCCAAGTGACCCAACTATTCTTTACTTGGTCAATCTCAAGAAAGTTCAAACGGGCCAACAATGTTTGATATGTTGCAATTTATACTCAAATCATCTCACTAAAAGCTAAAGGATGGCTTTTCAGTTATCAAATTATTGACTTTGGCTAGCTACTTTCAGTTATATACTTATATCTTCATCCAAACCGAACCAACCTGGCAAGGTAGAAGCCTGTTTACAAATTTTTGAACTTTCTTTTTCTTTAATTGTATCTACTTTGAAATTTGTTACAACATTTAAAACAAACTTAAGGAATGAGTTCGGGAGAAAAGCAATTATTGACACTAGTAGAACCTTACTAGTAAGATTAAAGGGTACCTCCAAATTTGCAAGATTACAGCATCAAAACTAATATGTTGTATGTAGCATGGTAAAAACGAGAACAGAATCAAGGTGGCTGCCCAATTCATAGAACTTTTTTTTTTCCAAATACAGATCCCATTAAAAGGAAAACAGCACCAAGTATTATGTTGAGTTTTTTGCCCCAAACCCAGGACAAATGCTCCTAAAGATGGAGACTGCAATTGGAAGGATGCCAAAGAGTGCAATTTGGAGTTGCTCTGAGCTGCTTATCCTGACAGTGATCTGCCCTCTTTGCTTGTCATTCAATCCAACGCATATAGCCATTTGAGAACCCAGTCCAATGGAGAACCGGGACTGTAGATTGGCCATGAGAGACATGTCACCTCTCTGTCTCACTAGAGAAAGACCTAAGGTGGATTGGTCCTGTCCTATAGGGAAATCTGCCTCCCTGAGGCGCATTTCCAAGTTTGCTCCATAAGCTGTTTCACCTTGAGATCTGACGACTCCAGTACTTCCTGCCAAAACCAAGCGCTTTCCAATAGCAATCTGATCCTCAATCTTGAGTCCAGTGGCCACATTTCCATCTAAGAAAGTAAGAGTTACTCCAGCGGTTGCTTTATTTATATTGAAATTTTTTACTTTGGTTTCTCCTCTTAGGATGTAAGCAAGCTGCCCTCCAACAGTTTGAATATTGAACCCTGCCATGGTCAATCCATTCTCCCCATGCTTCATGGCAACTAAGGAATTTAAGTACATGCTAAACTGTTTTTTATCCTTCATTATTTGAACTTCAAAATCAGCAGGAAATCTACCAGAAATAGCAAGACTCCTTTCAAGCATTAAAGCATCATACCCAAAATCATGGTCCCAGCCATGAGTGCCTGGAATTGCCCTCACAAGAAACTGAGATGTGGGCTCCAAATGACGATATCTGAATGTAGGATTATCCCCGTCAAAGGAATGTGGGAGGGCCATGTCAGGTAAAGGAACTGGCACATCCGCTGGACTTGTATCCACCTGGTCCACTTCTTCCTCCATTCGAGCATAATCATTGCCACCATCTTTGCCTTTCTTCTTCATCTCTCTCATCCTTTTCAACTGTTTCTTTTGAAGGAGCTTCACACGATAATCATACTCCTCAAAATAAGCTTTTCTTTGCTCCTTGCTGAGTTTGGAAATCTCAGATTTCTTCAGAGGTCTAAATGGTGGAAGTTGGTCATACTCATCCTCTTCTTCTTCCTCAGAATCTGATAAATTCCCAATATCTGAGTCAACAGTATCACTATCACCTCCTTGATCACCAGAGAGCTTTGGATTGGCGTGTGACTGCAGGAGAAAAGCCAAGAAGTAGGTTAGAGGTGGGGACCGTACCCCGAACCCAAGAAGCTTTCTGTTATCAACATATTTCTGAGGTGTTAATAAAGGAATTGCTTGAGATAAGATCTTTATTGAGTAAAACATAAATAATAAGTGGGGTCTCCAAACAAGTCCACTGGGAAGCACTCTTTCTCCATAGTTGTTTGTTTGACACAATGGATGGTTCTCAACTAGGGACACTGGATGCACGAGACTTGGTTGCATCAGGCGCATATCACCAACTGCTTCACTGATAGACTGCTGAATAACATAGGATCGGCGAGAGACAAAATTGTCATAGCTTAGAGGTGATCCCAATGGTCCATCTGGGGGAGCAGAAGCAGCATGGGTCAAAGCGATAACAGCATTTACCCATATTGATGCACCGAGAGAACTAGTTATCAACCTTAACAATGGCAAATCATTAAGATTTTCAGTTCGAGTGTCTAATCGATCAACGTAGAGGACAATATCTGGAGGGAACTTCTTCAAATACTTCTTTACAGACGCTAATATTTTTCGGTTGATAGATTGTTCCATCACAGAAGACCTAAGCCCCGGAGTGTCAAGGAATCTTATCTTGACACCACCTATTGTTCCAACAATCTCTTTCACAGTTGTTGTGACAGGTTCAAACGCACCAATCGTTGCCTTTTCCATACCAAAAATGGAATTAATAGTTGCACTTTTCCCCACGCCAGTTTTGCCAAGAACCAAAATATTTAATGAGAAGTCTAGATCATCTTTCACCTCTGCTTCAAGTTGCATAGCCAACCTCTTTGCTGCTAATTCAAGGCTGAAAGTCTGACTAAAGTGCCTGCCTGCAACAGGGGCCAACCTATATAAAACTTTTGAAACTCTGGTATCTTCAGGAGAAATGCCTAGCCTTCGTACAAGCCTCAAGAATTTCACTCTTACGAGTTGTATCTTCTCAATTTGTTTCTTTTCCTCTTCACTTAGGCTGTCCTCAGATTCATCCTCAACTCGAAGGTCTGAAGAAAAAACATTGAGGTGATTTGGATTTGGAGCAGGTCGTAGAGAATGGAATGAGGAACCTAAACCAGCAGGACTCTCCTCTGAGCCAGCACCAGATACTGCTTTCAGAAGAGCCTCCAGTGCAGCAGAATTAAACAGTTGATTTCTTTCACCCTCCCTATCTGAGTCCACTTCTTCATCCAAGTCCATTCCATTCTCATTGTCACTTCCTTCATGCAGAGTAAAACTTCCACTAGCATCAACTTCCCTCTCAGAAAAATTTGACTCTAGGAGATTACATTCTTTGGTCTCAGCAAAATCGTTTGTTACAGCTATCTGTTTCTCTAACTGTGTGGAATCAATACAATCTTTAGTATCTGAGCTTACTATGTCAGTTTCATTAACCGTAATAGAAGTTTCTTCCACCATTCCACTGGATTCTTCAGCACCATTCTCACTTAGTCCCACAATTTCTTGCTCCCCTTCATTTGCGCAATTTAATTCAAGACCTTCATTGTCTACTCCTTTTTCTTCACCATAATACTTAACATCCTCATCCAACCTCAGATTTTTCTCCATAACATCTTCCCCATTCTCCATTTCTTCACCATAAAACTTAACATCCTCATCCAGCCTCAGATTTTTCTCCATAACAGCTTCCCCATTCGCCATTTCTTCACCATAAAACTTAAAATCCTCATCCAGCCTCAGATTTTTCTCCATAACATCTTCCTCATTTGGCATCAAAGTTTCAACATAAGCCGCTTCAGTGACACCAGGACCCTTATCTTCAATCACTTCAGCCAATACAGAAGCCTCACCAGGCTCCTCCACAACCAACGCCTTCTCTTCTCCAACACCAAGAACCCCATTTTGCACCCCAACAAATCCATCCAAAACCGCACCTTCCACAACCTTCACCTCTATTGCAGGCTCAGATTGTTTAGAAGTAAAAGAATCCCTCCACTCCACCAACTCATCCTCTTCAACACCCAATGCCTTAATTCTAAGTGCACTATCAAACTTCTCTAATTCCTCAATACTTGGAACCCTCACTGGACCTGAAACCCCACCATCTTCATCGACTGCACTCAACATCTCCTCCTCCTCCTCCTCAACATCAATATCATCATCATCATCATCCATAGACAACCTGGCTTTAGGCATAACCCGGTTATCAACCAAAACTGGCTCAACAATCTCATCACTCTCTCCCTCATATTCTATACTACTTTCTAAGCTTTTCCCATCTAAGTCTCTCACAAAAGGTCCAGAAAAATCAAAACTTTCACTCTTTTCTAGAGTTTCCTCATCTGGGTCTGCCACCAATGGCCTCTCTGAAGCAGACTCAAACTCCTCCCCAGTTAAAAATTGTTCCTCAGACTCATACCCAATGTAACCACCACTACTAGTACTACTACTGAGACTTAAAGTTTTGTTGGGACCAATGGATTCAGAATCAGAATCAGAATCAAGGGTAGGGGGTGCTCGGATAGGGAAAGATTGAGAACCTGTTGAAAGTGAAGATGAGCTGGAAAGAGCACGGTTACGTGGTATTGGGACCGCTTGTTTTGTAGAGAGAGGGACATAAACCTTTGAGTCCATAGCTTTTGAGTTTTTCAGTTCCCAGCAGTTCTGTTTTCATAACCCAAAAAGGAACACGCACACACACAGAAGCCAAAGCAACAGAAGTTCAAACGATGTTGTGTATAACTTTTTTGTCTTTTAGGGTTTTCTTTTTGGGTGATAGACTATAACTAGGAAGTGGGGTTGAGAACTTGAGTTGGACTGTTCAGTTGGGGTTAGATTTGGTGTGGAGAGTTTAGCCACACATGACCGGAGTGGACCATATGGATTTGCGTGGGATAGATAAGGCTGAAACTTTCTTGGTTGGAAATTCATATGGCTTGGCGATATTGTAGAATTACACGTATTATTTTTCATGTTGTTTTTTATTTTTTATTTTTTTTATTATCTTCATAAAAATAATATGACAAATGTTTAAGTTATTCCAATGTGCAGTATTCAAAGTTATTATCGAGTAAATATCAATTTTATTATTAAAAAAAATTTTTCAAGTTGACGTGTTAATAAGAATTATATTTGTCACATCAATGCTATAAAGTTATAAATTAATCAAGTTGTTTATAAAATGTTCAGACTCTGCTTTAACTCAATAAAAAGTTTATTAAGTTAGCAGCAAACAAATCAAACTTAAGTTCAAGTTTGACTATTCACAATTTATTAAACAAACCACACTTAAATATAATAATGTGTTTGTAAATAAGAACATAAGATATCAAATTCTATTCACAATTTATTGATAATTTTTTTAATTTAATTTATTGATAATATAAATAGTTAATTTCATAGTAAAAACTATATATAACTCTTTAAGAGTACAAGGTTTGTGAATCTAATTTTTAATTTTTTATAAGTTTATAATATAATTGCAACTATAATTTAGTTATTAATTAAAGGCATATATTTGTGAATGAGTAAAAAAAGTAGTTGTAGTTTTTACTTTTTACTATATATGGGAAAGATATAAGTTAATGGGAAATGTTAACAAGCATCGTGTGGTGCTTGTTAAGATTTCCCTTTTTGGGACTTACTTAAAAAAAAAAAGAAAAAAATTGTTAAAAAGATTACCAAAAGAGATAAAAAAAAAAAATTGCTAAAAGCTGCCCAAAAATTTGAAAAGTTGTCAAAAAGTGTGTTGTTAACAAACACCTTATATGGTGCCTGTTAACATAACTCTAAGTTAATTAAGTTGTTCGTGAATTAAGTTGTTCGTGAACAAGCTCAAGCTTTTTCAAAAAGCAAATGAATCAAAGTTCAACTTGTAATTTAGTTTGATATAAAGCTCAAGCTCAACTTGTGTTCAGAATTAAATTAAATTAACAATTTTGAAATTTTAATAGGGAAGCTCAACTCAACTTGCTTACATCCTGAAAGAGGGTGGAGAGCCATACATGAGTGGAGTCAATCATTGTGTCCTTGTGGTCGCCTGGAGCAGATAACGCTGAACATAAACTTTCTTGACTAGTATTCTTATGACTTGACAATATTGTAGGGTGGCATTGTCAATATGTGATTTCCATTATTTTCACACTTAAATTAATTTTTTTTAGTATATGAAAAATTATAAAGCTATTATCACAATTATTATAAAAAATTAAAAATTAACGCATCAATAAATATATATGGTGGCACATTAGAAATATAATAAATAAATTTCATATATATTTTTTTATTTTTCATTTTGAAGTTGACACATTATTTTGTAAATTTAATTATGAAAGAAAATTTTGTAATGTCCTATACATCACTCTTTTTATAATTCTATATTTTTATTCTACATAAATAAATTAAATAATATAAATCATGATCATACAAAGATAAAATTTGCAATATTCTCAGTATCACCTTTTTTATTATTCTTTTTGTTTTCTTCATTACTTCCCTACCAAATAAAAACGTTTATCTCTACATGTAAAATAAGTTTGTATTTTCTTTAATATAGGGAAACATAAATCACGATCGAATATAAAAAATGCCGACTTTTTCTTGATTGCACATATATTAAACATAAACACAGTCAAAAGGAGAGCTAGTGTCTCTTCACTAAGCATGATCATTGGGTTCCATGTCCTGGAATTCGGGTTTGAAATATTTGGAGTACTGGTGTGCGGCAAAAGAGAATGTATCTTATGTATATCCATCCTCCTTTTCATAACATGTAAGTTTTACATTGTATAACACACACAATTAGTGAGAAGTACATTTGTATAGATATAATGCATGAAATAAGTACCTGTCACAAGTGACTTTATTATGATCTTTGCTCATGAACCCAACAAACAAGATGGAACATGTTGAATTTTTATTTTAGATAAGAGCAGGTTGGTGACTTTATTATGATCTTTGCTCATGAACCCAACTAACAAGATGGAGTACGTTAAATTTTTATTTTAAATAAGAGCATGTTGGAATTAGGTGGCCAATTACTTGATGAAATAAGCTCAACATAAACCTTTTTTTTTTAGAGGAACCTCGACATAAACCAAACATAGCTATATACAGAATTGATTATTTTGGGAAATCATAATGGATTATCTTGATCGAATAAATCATTTAATAATAATTGAAATTGGTGCAAAAATTCTATTATGAACAAAAAATAATCTCAGACACTCGGCTACTTAACAAAATTTAACAAAATTGTTCATGATATTTATCAAAAAAATTTGTTTATGAAAATCAAATATATAGTAAATAGCCCCACTCAAAAACCTACAAAAATGTTTTTTTTTAGTATTTAATATCTCTATTGATTGTGGATTTCAATTAGCTCAACTAATAAGATATCTGATAATTGAATAAGAGATCTAAGGTTCAATCCCTCCTGATAATAAAAGAACTATTATCAATATTCAATATTCAAATTTTTAGTATTTTCCTCGACCATAGCTCAATATTCAATCTGGTTGTTTGAGTTGGGTGAAGAAGCTTTGACCTTTTAATTTAGTATTTTCCTCAATCATCTCTCAATCTCTCTCCACCAATCTGGTTGTTCAAGTTGGGTGAAGAAGCTTCCAGCTTTTTTTTTTAGTATTTTTTTCAATCATCTCTCAGTCTCTCTCCCCCAATCTGGTTGTTCAAGTTGAGTGAAGAAGCTTGAGCTTTTAAACTTTCAGGACTTTGGCTTAGACCGAAATCAATTTAAAATTTTATATATTTCCATTGATTTCGACTGGAAATTTATATATTTACGCATTTATTCATTTGATTCCATACAAATAATTTAAAACTTGCGTTGGTTGGGTTGAGCCAGGCCCGTGCAGAAGTGCAACGCATGGGCAAACGCTTAACGGCCCCAGTAGCAAGATACCATAATGGGCCTTCTCCCTTAAAAAATTTGTTTAATAAGGATGTGACCCAGTGGGCCACTTATCAGACTTTAAACTGATAAGAACACTTACTACACTCGATCTTAGCCCAAAGGTATGATTTGTACAGTTGCTACATTTATAACTAGTCTATGCTTCGCTCTTTTCAAACTTTAATTCCACGTGGGACATAAGAAGATTCTCAAACGAAAAGGAGAATGTATACGAATCTCCTTTCCCAGTTTAGAACACAGTTCCACTTCGCTTGAAATCATTTGGTTCCTTTGGGCATCAAATTCGTTACATCAGCTTTGCTTGCTGCCTTTCACTGCCTTGAACCTTAGGTAATATCCTAATTTCACAACAGCTGCTTTGAACCAGAATGGTGAACGCTAGGTTTTTATTCTTATTGCCTAATTTAGTGGAAATCAGCTGACATGGCTTTTTTTTTTCTCATTTATTTATTTTTTGTTTTTGGTGAAGATGTCAATATGTTGATAATTCAATGAGAAGGTGACTACAAATCCTCAATTCCATAATTTTTTTTTTTTTAGGGTAGTGAATAAGAAATTTAGAGAAATCACTTGCTAATAGACAACTAATGATGCCAAAAAATCATCAGTTAGTCACACGGTCCTCGCGTACTCAATACCAGTCCTGCATAACACAAAAGAAGAAGAAAACCTTACAAAGAGTACTAGTGTGGTATTGGCCAAATACCCTTTGAAGGTTAAGTTAAAGAACTCTTCACAACTCTAGAGTGCCAGAGTTGGGATAAATTATGCGTACCTTGGTTTCCGAGGGTTTTGAGTTTTTATAGTAGTGGGAGAACCGACCTTGGTTCCTTGGCAGAGGGGAACATTTCCTTGTAGAGAAGATCCTCATAAATGCGCATATTTGGCGAGATCCTTTCCATATAGGAATTCCGTTGACTAGGGTTAATCGTGGAGCTCAAGTTATTTCCATTTGAGGTTCCTTGAGGACTAAGTAAACCATGTGTAGGTGCCACGTGGCTTTGGCCATCGTCCACCTTAGTGTCTGTCTACTTTCCTGTCCATCCAACAAGGTTAATCCATTCACTCACTATGTTGTCGCGTTACCTATTCTCTTCGTCCGTCCCCATAGTGCAGCCGCCCAAAGTTGTTTCAGGAAAATCTGACCGTCCATCTCAATTTTATCCTCTTCAGCTACCCCCTCACTCTATGGATTTGTCGCCATGTTTCTTGGACGGACCCATAGAGTGACGGTTCAACACAACTTTTTAGGAGATGTATCTTGATTAGATAGGCTAGACTAGTGCATTTAATGTAGTAGGGGTTGGCACGTTCCTATTGGTTAATTGCTCGTACTGATGTGTCCCTTAGTCTTTCGTGCCATTCCTTTCTCTCTCTCTCTCTCTCTCTCTCTCTCTCTCTCTCTCTCTCAATATATATATATATATATCTGTGGCCTGCCCTTCTCATTTTTACTTTTCGAAAAATTTTCAGAGCCAGAGCGCCCCCGTCTACTTTCCATTTCAACGTAGCTTTTTTCATTGCAACTTGGAGACCGTCCACCACTTTCTTCCGTCATCTACATGGTGTTCGTCTCCCCTTCTAATTGTCAACAGGTAAGCAGCCGTTACCCCTTATTTTTAATTTTGTTTTTTAGCTTAAATGTTGTTGGCCCTTCGTCTTCATAGACTTGTAGAGAGTCATTTGGGTTTACCCGTCACGTGTAGGTGACAGATGTCTAGTAAGGCGTTGAGTGATCAATCGTGGGTCCGCGAAGGAGCGGGCTACGATGAAGTGTATCTGTCTGGTTATGATGACCCAGGCACATCTTATGATGAAAGGGATCCATCTACCAATTCTCCTATGGAGAAGGATAAGGATGTGGAGGTGATTGGATCAGAGGGAGGTTTAAGTGGTGACTTAAATAGTTCCAACGTCATCTACGTTGATCCTCCTGTTCAGTCTGTGATAGGCCTAGATGGCCTCAGGGAGTTCATCCTTCTTCCTATATGGACGGTGAATGATTTTAATTCATCCATCAAGGAAAGAAATTTTGAAAGCCTAAGGGAGAGGTACTAGATCCCTGCCAACATTCTCATCCGTCTACCTCGTAAGTCCGAGAAGTACTATTACAACGGGGTCAAGGATGTTGGTGTATATGAGCAAATGTTTAAGGCTGGACTTCGATTCCCACTAAGTGCTCTACACCATCGCCTCTCTAGTACCTCGGAGTTGCCGTCACCTAGATCTTTCCAAATGTTTGGAGGGTCTTCCTTGGAGTTGAAGTCCTCTATGGAATTTTGAGTGACAAGGTGCGAAATTTAATGGTGGAAGAATTCTTCTACTGTTACCATCCATCCGAGATAGTTTAGTCCAAAGGTATGTACAACTTCCTACCAAGGAAGCCTGTACTTAGGCTGGTGTGCAATACTTTAGACTTTAATAGGAATTGGAAGAGTCGTTACTTTTTTATGCAGGGTGACAACTAGTTGTGTCACCGTGACGATCAGGAGTTTATGCCCGTAGACAAAACATGGGGCATAATGCCTTCATCTGGTAAGAATCCATCCTCTCTTTAAATTTTATGTTTTATTCTCTGTCTCTATTCTAACCATCCATTTGTTTGCAACTCAAGACCGTCCGCAGGTGACCTTGGAGTAGTGGAGCTTCTTGGGAAAAATTTTTGCCATCAAGTTAAAGAAGAGGACGTGAGCTAAGCTCATCACTTTGGAAACAATCCATTGGTACTGTAAAGGTCCTGAACCTATCAACACTGCCCGTCGCTACAACGACCAAGCCCTCAAACGTAAGCCCGTCTCCCTTAACCTTATATTTATTTCGAATTGCAATTTGGCTAACTCTTTCTTTCCATCCATATTGATATAGAGATGGAAGAAGGTAGATGGAGGGCATACATAAAGGCGCAGGCTGTAGCCAAGAAGAAACAGAAGGGTAGCTTGCCCCCTAAGCCCATTACTTAGATCCCTCCGTCCAAAAAAAAAACTGTCGAAGAAGTCTGATTACCCCCTAAAAAAGCCTAAGGTGGCAGAATTAACTGTCGAGGCGAAAACTGAGGCTAAGGAGACAACCATGCTTCCTGGCCTAGGAAAAGGCAAGGGTTTGATGCAGGGTTAGATCCCTAACGCCCCAAAGCCACCCATTCTCCTCCGTAGAGACTCCCAATACGGCCTTGAACAGCTGTTGTCCATCATCAAGGGAGAAGATTATGAAGATTTAAGTAATCATACGACAGAGGCAATGGGGGAGACGGGGCTTTTCAGCGCCATGCAGGTAAGTTTTCATTTCCTTCCGTCTCTTTGTACTCGTCAAATCATCTTTCTCTCCCTTTTAATCCATTTGCTGGTTCTATAGGACTTGGTGATGATGAAGACAGGTCAGGACAAAGCCAAAGAAGACGACAGCAGAGCTCAAGGAGTTGCAGGCCTGGAAGGCAGTCTAGATGAGAAAGCTTGAGACGTCTAAGTAGCTCCGGGGCAAGCTGGAGAAGCAGACAGTAAGAAAGGTCCTAGAGGACAAGGAGAAGGAAATCACAGACTCCAAAAACCAGCTCTGATGAGCCAAAGAGGATGCGATACAAGAGTATCGTGACTTTGATGCCCTCCTGGCAGAGCTTGGAAGCTCATTTGACGACGAATTTGATGACTTCTTCCGTCAGGTGAAGTCATCCTATTTGAACCTGGACCTTTCTTACATCTCCATAGATCCCCAGGCCTAGACACCAGTCTAGCCTGTCTACTTCGAGAGCACAAATGAACTATTTAATAAGGACACCTTCGCTGACCCTCAAGGCGAGGAGGAGACAGCACAAGCAGTCTAAGCACCCCTCGTCGGTGATGACTCCCGTCCAATTGATGGGGACCAGAAGACCAAAGATGGAGAAAATTAAAATTGTTCAAACTTACATTTTTCTTCTTTCTTTTTTCTTTGTAAAAAATATCTTTGTAGAACAATCTTTATTTTACTGTTGCCTACTTTTAGGCCCAACATGATGACATTTCGTCCTTTATTGGTATATTGGTGTTTTTGACCATGTGTTTGTTAATGTTTGCTAGATACTCGTCTTCGTTTTTTATCATGTCTTCTTTTTGTTTAATGGTTGAATCCGTTCACTTTGTGGATAAAATTCAACCTTTTAGGATGACTTGTCAATTTTACGGACTTAGTAAAAATAGCTCATCCCTTTTAGGTGAACTCGTCCACTTTGGACTTTAGTGAATAAACTCATCCCTTTAGGGTGGTCCGTCCACTTTTATGACTTGGAAAAATTGTTCATCTTTTTGGACGAACCCGTTCACTTTCGTGGACTTTAGTGAATGAACTCATCCCTTTAGGGTGATCTGTCCACTTTATGGACTTGGAAAAATTGTTCATCTTTTTGGACGGACCCGTTCACTTTCGTGGACTTTAGTGAATAAACTCATCCCTTTAGGATGATTCGTCCACTTTATGGACTCAGTAAACATTACTCATCCCTTTTGGATGAACCCGTCCACTTTGGTGGACTTAGTGAATAAACTCATCCTTTTAGGATGATTTGTCCATTTTATGGACTTGGAAAAATTGTTCATCTTTTTGGATGAATCTGTCCACTTTGGTGGACTTAGTGAATAAACTCATCTCTTTAGGATGATCTGTCCACTTTATGAACATAGTAAACATTACTCATCCCTTTTGGATGAACCCGTCCACTTTGTTGGCCTTAGTGAATAAAGTCATCCCTTTATGATAATTTGTTCACTTTATGGACTTGGAAAAATTGTTTATCGTTTATGATAAATCCATCTACTTTAGTGGACTTAGTGAATAAACTCATCCCTTTAGGATGATCCGTCCACTTAATGGACTTGATAAAATATACATACTTCATTTCTAAATAACTCCTCTTATTGCAATAGATATAAAGGTAAAATTGTTCAAAAATATTGTTCTTAAAAATGAAAAAATTGCCCTATGGGCTTTAAAGAGTATTGTAGATAGTAAAAACTAAAAAAGGAATTAACTGGAGAATGAGGAGTGTCATTGTTTGCAATCTTTATCTACTGGTAGTACTTATTTAGGTGCTCCGCGTTCCATGGGTGGTGCTGCTTTTTTCCGTCTAGTGTCTCAAGGTGGTAGGTGCCCTTCCTATGACATGATGTGATTCTGTACTGTCTTTCCCAATTAGGTTCCAATTTCCCTTGAGAGGGATCTTTGTTCAGCCGTTGCTCTCACTTTATCCACCATATCAAGCTGCAGGCACATTGCCTCATCATTTTTCTCTTCGTCATGGTTTGCTACTCTGTAGCTTGTAAGTCCTACCTCAGTCGAGATGACCGCCTCGCTTCCATACGTGAGTTGAAACGGTGTCTCTCCAGTAGGTGTACTTGTTGTCATCCCGTATGCCCATAATACGCTTGGAAATTCTTCCGGCCACATACCCTTTGCCTCCTCGAGCCGAGTTTTGATGATTTTTAGCAAGGATCGATTTGTGACCTCAACCTGTCCGTTGCCCTGAGGGTGTGTGGGCGATGAATAGTGGTTCTTGATACCAAGTTATGAGCAGAATTCTCTGAATGTGTTGTTATCGAATTGTTTCCTGTTGTTTGAGACCAGGACTCTAGGTATACCGTATCTGCAAATGATGTTCCTCCATACGTAGCTGCATATGTTTTTCTCCATGATGGTAGCTAGGGCTTCGACCTTTACCTATTTGGTGAAGTAGTCTATACCGACTAGTAAGAATTTTAACTGTCGGACTGCTGTAGGAAACAGTCGCATGATATCTAGCCCCCATTAGGCGAAAGGCCACGAGGCCATCATCGGGGTGAACTCCTCCGTTGGTTGCCTTATTAGGTTGCCAAACCTCTAACACTTGTTGCTAGTTCTGACGTATGCCTGGGCATCCTTCTTCAAGGTTTATGTCTTCTAGCACCGGTAAGACTATTCTACCCCTCTTATTTCATTTAATTCACATATTTCATGCATTTTTGGTAGGAATTTCGAACCTATAGAAATTTGGGGTTTTTGAAGTTTTCAATGATTTCTTTCAAATTGATCAATGGGTTTTTGTTGTTGGATGATTTAAATGTGTTCTTCATGCTTTAATTTGATCAATTTGATGAATTGGGAAAAGTTGAAATTTCTAGGGCTTGAAACTACTCGAATTGGGGATTTTGTTTAATTAAGAATAAATTGATGAAATTGGTTTGTGTTATTGATTCGTTTTGTGATTATATATTGTTATCTAACTTGTGTAATGATAAATTAATCAATTTGTTGGGATTTTTGAAAGTGGGTTTTCAAAATTTGGGGTTTTTGATATAAACTCTATGTTCAAGCCAAATTCTGTGTTTTTAAAGTAAAATTGAACAACTCTTACGGCATTAGAGCATGCATTATATGTTAATACAGTTCATGCATCATACAGATTGTTATTTTCAATATTGTTTTTGCTCTAACTGTGTCTGATGCAGTCTGCCCTTGGGTTTCTCTCTCTCTCTCTCTCTCTCTCTCTCTCTCTCTCTCTCTCTCTTTTTCTTTCTCTTTTATCTCCTTTTTGTCTATCCTTTCTGATCTTTAGAATCATGGTTAGGAAGACTAGAGCCCATAGGACATCCACTTCTTCTTCTACTCCATCTTTTGATAGTGAGAGGTTTCTGAGTGAGAAAAACCAAGAGACGTATGAGAAGCTGAACATCCTCAAGTCTGTGTGGGCCGAGAGAAAAGTTGTCTTAGATGAGCTTGATGGTAAGATTCAGAGAAACTTTGAGTGTAGAGGCTGGTTATCTTTGTTGGATATAGATCATCCTCCTCCGGCTACCCTGATTAAAGAGTTCTACTCGAACCTCTCTGTTCAGTCCACTTCATCCAACATTCAGTTTCTGAAGAGTTCGATAAGAGTTGAAGAGTATACCATTACTCCTCAAGTAGTGGCCTATGCTCTTGATGTACCTTTGGTACAATAGCCAGTTTATCCCTATATTGAGTCTCCTCCCCTAGATGACATTATGTCTATCATCATTGGTACTACCATTCAATGGGGTACTGATCCTTGCATTACCTCTCATGAGCTTACTGAGTTCAATTATTTGTTTTTCAGGATTTCTTGTCATTCCATCTAGCCCATTTCTCACTTGCACACCATTCCTATTGAGCGTTTTGCATTTTTGTATGCTCTAGTGACTGATGCTCCCATGAGTTTTCCTACTCTTTTCATTCGATTCGTGGTTGAGGTTCATAGGAGTAGTTCTAGGTTGCACGGTCTTTTCTTCCCTATTTTTATTCATTGGATTTTGTTACATCTAGGATTAGAGGGATTTCTTGCTTTTGAGCCCGTTTACATTATAGCTCCTATAGGTGCCACCTTTCTTTGGCAGAGAGCTGCTTAAATGAGAGAGACCTTTAAACGCCCTAAAGTTGAGTCTTCTTCGGGTGTTGCACCTCATCTCCTTCTTCCTTAGGTGATCCTACTATTGAGGAGTTTAATGATCTGACTGTTACTGCTGATCCTCCACCTTCTACTTCGGATGATTCTAGCATTCATCGTATTTTGGACACTGTCATGATTGTTCAGGTGGCTCATGGTCAGCTATTTCTTTTCTTGCTTCACATTGTGATGCATTGGCTATTGATTTATATTTTATGAGGTTATTCATGATATTTGTCTTTTTTATTTTATGTTATGTGAAATCAAGAATTTATTTTGTTTTACTTGTATTTTTCACACATGCGTTTATGTTTTTGTTGAGTGTTTTAGGAATATACAGGCTGATTCAATTATGCTGCTGTCTACACTTGCAACTAATAGATAGTGGTTAGGTTGAATTGTGTTTGGTTGGGTTGTTTATGTAACTTTGAGCATTTTGTTTATTTTGTGTTTGTTCAAGGATTGCCAAAGGGGGAGTTTGTTAGGTTTTAAGGATTTAGGATCTACATGTATTAGAACTTCAATGTGTAATGTTGGCAAACCATGACCAAAACTTAGAGTCTAAAATTAGGCTGCTCAAAGTGTATTTATTTGTATAGTTGGAATCGAGTGTACTGTAGAATTTATTATGTAAATCTGCAAAGCTCGATCGATTGAAAATAAGATCGATTGATCGAAGCTCGTACAGATTATTTTTCTGCAGAATTTTCCAACTCAGCCCAAGCCCGTTTGACATGTAGGGTTTTATGTTTTATGTTTCATATAAATAGAAAAACCATAGCCATGTTTTTATGGTTGTTCATGCTGTGTATGTGAATCTCTTGTGAGATTTAGAGGTGTTCGCCTTTATACACACTTAGGGTTATCAAGATCGAGATTGATGTCGAGAGCTTGGTGATTGTTTCAGTTGTAGCATAAAGAGCTTAAAGATATACAAGTGGTGTACTTGTGGATATTGTGGATTTGAGAAAGAAGTAGTTCGTGGACTCAAAGCTGTCACGTGGTCGTGGTAGTAAGTTTCCTACTCGAAGTAGCAATAGGATGTTAGTGATCTAAGTCGTTATTATGTAAACTTCAATTCTTTCATAGTGGATCTTGTTTTACCTTGAAGATAGCTAGGTTAAATCCTTCATAGGTTTTTTACCAGTTTGGTTTTCCTAGGTTATCATATCGTGTGTTTTTTTATTTTTCCGTACTGCTTTACATGATATGATTTGATTGTGTTAACCTAGATCTGAATAATTTAAGTAAGTTAATCACTTGGCTAAATAACTAGGTTAATTTGTTTGTGTTTAAGGGGTTTAAAAACGTACAAATTTATAACTCAAATGATGAAACAAGGAGAATATAAAATGCAGTCCGCTGCAATACACGAGTAGTCTTTTTTTTTTTTTTTTATCCCTCTCTCTATTACTCTTTGTCTGTATTTTATTTTCTTAGCAAAAACATACAAGTAGTTAAAAGTAATTTAGTTTATTAAGTAAACAAACAAACATTAAAGGTTGACAAGAGTGCCAAAAGTTTCAAATCTAGTCGTATTTATGTAAAAAAAAACAAGGGCGAATTCATCAACGAAACAATCATAGTCTAGTTCAAATTATTACAACAATATCTTCGTTGTAATAGATAATTACTTTATATTTGTGATTGCAATAGATTATAAAATAATTAAAATCATGTTATTGCAATAATATATTTATTTTTGTGTTTGCCATTGTAATAAATTGTAAAATAATTTATATCAAGTTATTGCAATGACAACTTCAATACATTAAACTACAAATTCAAAATTTTCATTGCAATAAATTACAAAAATAATACACTCCTCAATCACTCACTCAACCACAAGCACTATCACTTCACTCACAACACTTATTCTAACTCTCCTCTCTCAACTACAAATGGCTTTAGGTTGCTCCAAAGCTAATTGTGAGTGGATTGATTACAATGGCAATTGCCGTATGTGCTCACAAACCTTTAGAACTAATTCAAAACTGAGGGATCATTTAAGGACTCACAACCAGATGAAATTCAAATGCTTCAAATTTAAGCACCCGTTTCGAGACCAAACCTGGGCGAGAAGACCATAACTTCCAATAAATTATTTCTATGTATATATGTATATATATTTAGAGAGAGAGAGAGAGAGAGAGAGAGAGAGAGAGAGAGTAGCACTTTGCCAACTGATTACCAATGTTCCAACTTTGACTAATTAAGAGTAGGTTCCTAATGAGGAAGGAAGTGCATGGATTAAAAAAAAAACAATTTATTTATTCAAATATCTTGTATTAGGCTATTAATTTATGAAACTTATTGCAATAGATTGCAAATAATTGACAAAAATAATTCGATTCAAATTATTGCAACAATATCTTTGTTGTAATAGATAATTACTTTATGTTTATCATTGTTATATATTATAAAATAATTGATATCAGGTAATTGCAATGATATATTCCAGTTTTGTGTTTGCCATTGTTATAAATTGCAAAATAATTTAATCCAGTTTTGTAAAATTTTCATTGCAATAGATTGCAAAAATAACTAGGATTAAATCAATGCAATGATCCACTAATTTTTCTTAGGGAAATCATGGCCAAGAAGTTGACAAGAACCTCTTTGTAAACATGCTCTTCTTATTTCATCCTAATCATTAGGATGAAAAGATTAAACATTTTCTCAAAGCTTAGGATCTGAAAGAAGATTATTTAAGTGCAATACGAATTTTCTTAGAAGATAAATCTTGCAATATAAGTGATTTCCTTTTAAAAAATTTGTTCATAGTGCTAGGAAAAGAATAAACTATAAGTTCATTCAATATATTTAACTTAAGCATTCAATCGTTACATTAATTATGTTCAATAAAGTATTTAGGTATTACTTTAGTGCATATGATACATAAATTCAACAAATTCTGCTAAAGACTAAAGTAAGCACTAACATACTAACAATTTGAAAATGTTTATTTTTTAGAAAAAAATATAGTGATTTTAAAATTTTCCTTTTGAAACACAATTTAAAAAATCACAATTAAACATTTAATTTGGGCTTTTGGGCTAATTTGTATTTTTTTGGGGCAATTTTTGAGAAGTGCTATGTTTACAATATTTTTACAACAAATTCTAAATGATAAGGTGTTACTACTTCTAATTTAAACATACTACTAAAATTACCTTTTTGGCCACTAGTTATAACCTGTCACTTAGGATTTATTTGTTAAAGTGTTGCAAAGATTTTATTTTTAATGGGCTAAAATTTTTATCTTAGGATATTCACTTTTTTTTACGGTGGTCAAGATTTTTTTTCTAGAGTGGTCAACAGCCTTTATTAATTTAAAATTCAATTTTTTTTTAAGGAATATATAAAAAAATTTCAAATAAATAACAAGTAGACCCACCCCTAACCCTCAATGTTGTGAGAAACTCACCCTTAGGTAATCTCTAATTAAGTACATTTTTACATGATCTCAAAACAAGAAAAATAAAAATACATTTTTACATGTGCTTCTGTTGCATAATTTGTTTTGCTCAATTTCTTGTCTTCTTTTCTCTTGTTGTATTGGATAATTTCTCCGGGAAGAGAGCATTCAAAGCTTCATTTGAGATTGTGATCTCTTTGAAGAACTTCGGGTACTAACTATACTTGTTATCTTTTGCCACTTTTCTCAGTCTATGAACCCAAAGCAATTATCTAGTGTACCATATGCAACCATATGATTTCATGGTTTGGGGTGCAAAAGGTGCTGTCATTAATAATTGGCCTAAAGCCATGTGTACAGTACTTGCGTCGAGGTTAAATTCAGGGTTTAATTGTTCATGCGATATGCCTACTTATATAGCATGTACTACGAGTCAATGGGGTCAAAAGCTAAGTCTAGGCTCATGTTATGCGTGAAGTTTCTTAGGATCAAATTAATTTGTGTAAGTTTGAAGTAATTAATCAGGCAAAATATTAATCAAGCCAATTACAAAATGCCACATCAAAATTTAGTGGAAAATTCTAAATTTTTATGTCATTAAATTAAATAAATTAAGTGTTGATATGTGTCATCCAAGATGTTATCATATTGGCAAATTAAAATGTGCCACATGTCATTTGCCCCAATAAGATTGAGATAAATATCCTAATTAAATTGGAATGATAATAGTTGATAATTATCTCTATTAAAATAAATAAAAATGAAGATAATTATTTACAAGTAATAGGTTTTAGTGAGACTCTTTAACTTTGAGCCAATTAGAAATTTACTACTTATCTTCAATGAGATCAATTTAGAGTGAGACTCATCCTTTAACCACTATAAATAGAGAGCATACATTCTCTCATTGTCATGATCCAAATCCATGGAACATGAATTTAGATGCATGACTAAGCTGCTGAACATAACTCAATAAATATCATTAATAAAAAATAAATTAAAACTCCAAAGAAACAATACTCTTAAAAACCTCTTACAAAAATCTAAACTCCACAAATCGGAAATAATCTCCACTATATAAAACATGAATTACAAAATAAAGGTAACTAGAAATCTCTAAGTCTTCAAGTAATACTAAAGTCACCTACAACTTCCACGCTCTACCTTGCACCTTACAAAGCGATCCAAATGTTCTATATTCCTAACTACACTTTAATATGAAAACAGTAATTGGTGGGGTGAGCCACATATCTAGTAAGTAATTATACAGAATGCATAACAGATTAGAGTCAAGCAAAGCACGAGTTTGATTTCATAATTTCACTCAAAATATCAAATATAGTTTTCCAAACATATAAAGAACCACTTAATACGCATATAAACAAATCTTGAAGTCATTCAAAAATACATACAGATAATTAATTAGAGCACAGTGTCACATATACACATATCACATATTCTCATATACAATCCTATGAACGGATACCAACATCTAACCCTTGCTAGTGAGGGATCAACACTTATTCTCACATACAACCTTGTGAGCGGGCTTACACATATACCTGATCAATTCTAAAAACACTTATTTTGAGTCACATTTCACAAAAAAGCAAAGTTTATACAACATGGAATAATGTTCTTAATATTAACAATTATTCCAACAATAAAGGCATATCGAATATCTGAATATTAAATTGATACATAAATCAAATTATGCTTGATTCTCTTAGGGATAGAATAGGAATTGAGGAGTTTATATAAATATTTTACAATTCTTGAGTAAATCTGAAAATTCAATTTGCTAAAAGAAACATTTTAAATACCATTTGGAGAATAGGAATATGACTTTGAAATCACTTGGTTTTAACAAATTTAAAGAACAGGAACATTTTTAGAAAACTTACTTTGAAACTCAATTATTTTCGGAAAATAGTTTAGTTTAGAAATTATCTTTTAAATGAGATTTGGACATTCAAAACGTTTCTTAAAATTTGAAATTTCTCTTTAAAACATTATCTAAAAGTTGAAGTTTCTCTTTCAATGATGTAAAAAAAGAATGCTTTCGATAAACTTTAGAAAACGTAAGCTTTAAAATCATGATTTTTGAAAACTTGTAACTTCTAAGAAGCTAAAGAACAAAACTTGTGCATATTATGTATAATTACTTATAGCACTTGAATCACTTTAAAAGTCCAGCTGAAACACCCTCCAAATAGTATCAAAATACTCTTAAATAGAACCTATAATCAATCATAAAAATATACTTAATATCCTCTAAAAAATATAAAGCTTATAGAACTATACAAATGGACTCACTAGGATTATACTTTGCTGAACTAATAACACTTTCAACACTAAATTAACGTTTCTCTAACCAATGGTATTCTAATCAATAATACATCCTTGCATTAATCGAAACTCATTTTACCATGAGGAATGCAGTAGCCAACACTTTAGGATTTAATATATAACCCTAATGCAAATGGTGGGCCAAAACCAATAAGATTATGTTCATGAATTTAACATTCATTGACCTTATAGATTTAATATAAGAATTTTGGTATGAAATCTCAAATTTGTCCTTATCCTTTTAAAAAATTGTAGACATGTTGAACCCTTTTTTTTTTCTACACGTGTTGAACCTAAATGGTTCATTGTGTTTAGGAATAGTCAACACCTAGGCATAGACTATCAAGGCTATCAATAAGAGAAAATAGGACTTTGACAAAATGAGAGCTAGCTAGTGAAACATGTGTGGGGTCGGGTGCAAATTTTCCAGCAACTCAGAATTAACATTATGGTATAGATCAGCAGCCCAAAAGCTCTTATAGTCCTACGAAAATGATGCAAGCCTTATTCATGGATTTAATTATTTCGGCTTTTGTATTAGAATCCAAACAGTGGCAACCTAGGATTCAAGAATTATTGAAATAGTGTAAATCATAATCTAAAAAACTACCAATTCAACAATCTACACATCACTAAAGTTTTCCATGATAAAATTCTAACTCCTTAATTCTTTGTTTCTAAAGGTGAGCAATCATACCTTGAACAATTTGATTGCCTTTTCAATTGTATGTGCTCTAAACTCCAGGGAAAAACACCTCTTAGTCTCTTTGATAAAACCCTTCCTATGAAAATCCTAATTATCTCTTCCTTTACCTTGTAGTTCGTATTAGAGATGTGGGCTTAGTGGCGTAGCGGGTTGTAGTTACTAATAAAAAGAATACCTATGGCCCATCAATTATATTTAAAAGAAAATTTAATAATAACCTTAAATAAAAGTATGTGGGGGTATTACACTCATTCTACACAATTTTTTCAAAAACCCGTTTGTGGCAAGATCTTCTACATTGTAAATTCTTTTCTCTTTTTGCTATTTCACAACTAAAAATTAATTTTTTTAGATTTATTACTTTGTCAAAGAGTGAGGAAAATAGAAGACAAGCCAAAAGAAGCACAAAACGATAATCTTTTTGCTATATGGAGCTATGATGGGAAAATAGTATATGAAAACATAATTAAAGCTGCAGAAGAATTCGATTTCAAATATTATATTTTTGAGTAGGAGGATATGCAAATGTTTACAAAGCTGATTTGTCAACAGGTCAAGTTGTTGTTGTTAAGAAACTTCACCCACTACGTGATGGCGAGACTACCAATCACAAAACTTTCATGAGCGAGATTCATGCCTTAACAGAAATAAGACATCAAAACATCCTGGAGTTGTAAGATTTTTGTTTACAACCACAACACTCACTTTTGGTATATGAGTTCTTGGAAGGAGGAAGCTTGGTGAAGTTACTAAATAGTGAGGAAGGAGTAATATCATTTGATTGGAATAAGAGGCCAACATTGTCAAAGGTGTGACGAATGCTTTATCATATATGCACCATGATTGCTTGCCTCCTATAATTCATCATGATATATCAAGCAAGAATATTCTACTGGATCTAGAATATGAGGCCCACATCTCTGATTTTGGCACTGTTAGGTTTTTGAAGCTTGATTCTTCCAATTGAACTTCACTTGCAGGCAACTTTGGATACATGGCTCATTACAAGAAATCTGGGTTTAGGTGGCCTTTTTTAGCGACATTTTTAAATCCGCCGCTATAAGTAGTATATTGTGAGGCTTTTAAAAAACGCCGCTAAAGAGCGAGACTTTCACGACATTTTTTAAAAAACGTCATTGTAACCCAAAACAATAGCAGTGTTTCTTAAAACACCGTAAAAAGTAAAGTTTTAGTGGCGTATATTTTGTTTATAGCGACGTTTTTTGAAAATGTCGCTATAGTTATTAAAGAACAACCACCATATAGTCCAAAAAATCTATAGCGACATTTTGAAAACGTCGCTATATGTTTCCCCTTGTCCTTTTCTCAAACTAAATTTCGCTAACTTTTCAGTTCCCCTATTTTTTGTCCCTCCTTTTTCCTTTTTTTATTTTTTTTTATTTTTGTTTTTTCCCCTACACGTTTTTTCATTGTTTTGTCTCTTCTCATTTCTTTTTTTTCTCAGACAAACTTCCTTTCCCACTTTTATATTCTCCCCCTCCCTTTATCACTTCTAGAAGCTCTTCCCTCTCTAGCCACCACCTATTGCCACCAACATAGCCACCGCGGCCATCGTCGACCTCCACTACCACCGACTGCCACCACCATACTTTTTCCCTCTTTTTTGGTGTTCAAGTGTCTTTAAAGTGTAAGTCTTTGTGTTTTAACTTATGGGTTTGCTTTGATTTGGTTTTTCTTTAATGGGTCATGAGTCTTTGTGTTCTGGCTTATGGGTTTGCTTTGATTTGGTTTAAAGTCATGGAGTCTTTGTGTTTTGGCTTATGGGTTTGGTTTGATTTAGTTTTTCTTTAATGGGTCATGGAACTTTTGTGCTAATTTTTGTTGTTTGCTTGTTTTGGTTGGATTTTGGTACAGAAAACTCTTATTCAAATTTGGGTTTTTGAGCAAAAAGACCTGAGTATCAAAGGTTGAATCATAGTAAGTTTAAAAGCCCACTGCCCAATAATGTGTACAAGGAAGATGTGAAAATGCTTAAACAATGATGGTAGATATAGAAGAATTACAATTTATTAATATGGTTAAACAATTATGGTATATAATGTGTCAATGTGGTCAATATATGACCCATGGTGCACTATGCTATGTTACCTATAGATAGTTATTGGATGACAATAATGAATTGCATTATTTATTATTTTTTTTTGAAGAACAATAATGCAATGTGTTGTTATTATGAATATTTAAATTAATGAAAAGATCTTATCTTGTCACATATATCACACACCTCTATCTTGTTATAGATTGTAGTTTGATTATTTCATTTCTTTCACATGTAGAACATGCAAACTAAATGGCAATTATCAAGAGATATTGATTAGTTACCAAATGTATTAATAAATTACTTATGAATTATGACTCCTTATGCCTACACTTAGGACCTTAGTGTGACTTGCAAGTCATTTTCTCAAATTTGAAAATTCAGCCTTGTTTTCTTAGAAGCATAGGTTTGTTTTGTTAGAGTAACGAAATATGGACTAATGGTTGGTTTATTCTTTCATGAAATTGTGCTATAGGTATTTATTGAGTAAATTTGTTCTATAGCTATGGACAAGAGTTGGATGGACATTAGAGATAGGACATTTGTGGGTTATAGAAATGGAGTTGCACAATTCTTGAATTTTGCATGTCAACATGCACAACGAGATGGTACGGTTGTTTGTCCATGTCGAAAATGTGCACATTCAACAATGTTGGCTATAGATGTTGTACGAATTCATTCTTCAGAAGCCAGTCGGGTATTAAATTTTAATGTTTTATGATGTATTTGGTGTTTAAATTTTTTAAGTATAGCAACTATTATTTTGTTACTCAAAATGATTTTTTATATGAATTTATTAGATACTTTAATTTGTATTCAGGGTGGTTTCGGTTTAGATCATCAATCTCCAACTCCTTATAGATCGCAGGCTTCATCCCATCAAGAAAATAGTGGATAGCGGAACATGCAATGTTTTAAGGACTCCATGGGCTATTACATAGTTGAACAAGCACAATTATTTTGGAACTACTGTACTTTGTTTATAATATTGTCATAGTTTGGGTGGTTTTTTTTTTTTTGGGTATAGGTAGACAAGTGTTTTGTTACAACCACATTTATTTTGGATGTATTGTACTTTGTTTAATATTGTCATAATTTAGGTGGATGTCCACACTTTTTTTTTTTTTGTGTTTTTGTGTGTGTGTAGGTAGACAAGTGTTTTGTTCAATTCAGGATGACATGTATTGGTATTAAACAATATATATATATATATATATATATTGAATCTATGATTAATGTGTTATTGTGGAATATTGATGATCAATAGGTATATTTGATCTATTACAAGCTTGTGTTAGTTATTGTTGAATTTTAAGTGGGTTTATATAGCATTTTTAATATATATATATTTTTAAAATAATGAGTAGGTTCTTGCGACATTTTGAAAATATCACTAAAAAGTAAGAGGAATCCTTTTAGCGATACATTTAAAATGCTGCAAATAATCAATCCTATAGCGATGTTTTAAAATGTCACTTAAAAGCAAGAGGACAAATGCTTTTGCAACGTTTTTGAAATGTTGCTATAGGTGTGATTATTTGCAGCATTTTAAAAAATTTGCTAAATGTATTTTCGTACATTATATACGAAAATGTTATATTATTTAGTGATGTTTTAGAAAATGTCACTAAAAGTTTTTGGACGCCACTAAAGAGTAACATATGGCGATGTTTTTCGAAACGTCGCAATAGATCTATAGTGACCGCTTAATTGCGATGTTTTTGAATGTTGCAAAAAAAAAAAAAAAAATGTTGCTATAGACCATTTGTGTTTATAGTGACGTTTTTTGGGTTTTTAGTGACGTTTTAGAAACATGGTCTAAACCTAGATTTCTTGTAGTGGCTCCAGGTTAGTTTCTTTCTTGTTGTCTATAGTTTTTCAAAGTAGAAGTTTTCAATTTGTTATTTTGTAGTCTACATAAAAATTGGAACTGTGGGGTGATGTGTAATTAGAATTTCTAACTTGTTGATGGGATAATTCAATGGTTATCTCAAAGAGGTTGGAACCCATTGTGTAGGGAGCACCTGATATCATAGTATAAATAACTAGCTAAATATTCTTTCACACTAATTTATACCATTATTTTACATATATAAATATATACATACATACATACATATATATATATATATATATCCACAATTTTGATGTAAAAATATCCCTACTTTTAAAATGTCTATATTTTAACTCATACAAAGTAAATGTGAAAACAAATTTGAAATAGCGGATATATGAGAATCAAAACCCAATATAATTTTCAAGTTTAAAGTGAGAAGAACATCTATATTAGAAGCCCACATGGACACCAAGTAGCCAAATGCCATAGTTATACAACCTATGCCTAACTACTAAAGTTCGTACTTGTTAATCGTTATAGGTCTCTATACTCATAGGGTAAGAAATTTAACTTTATTAAAACTGTAGGGTTAGTCTAAAGTTAGTTGAAGACTCATTATTATTTATACCATTATTAGGTTTGCAGTTGTAGACACTTGATTTTGCACTCATGATGTAATCAAGAAAGATAACTAGAGTGGCCATTTATATACCCAAAATTTATGATTGAATTACATGCATTAATTTGTTTATTTTATATCATAAAAATAATCTTGAGATTTTAACAGTTGCGACAGTATGTCCAATTTCCAAATCGGATCGTCAGATTGAAAGATATCACAATATCGAGTTTCACAGTCTGCATGTATTGTATGGGGTGAAGCCGATCACGTGTGATTAGTTGAAATTAATTTTGATTGGTTAATGATTAAAATTAATTAAATAAATTTTTGTGATTGGTTAAGTATTTTTCTTAAGGTGAGATTTGTTGCATGGGATTAAAGCAAATAAGCTGATAATATTCAAAATAATTATTTTAAAAGTCCTAATTATCACTTTGGAATGAGGTTTATCATGAAAATAACTCTAAAATTCGTCCAAATACAGTTTTAGAGTTCGAAAACATTTCAAAAACGTGCTAATCAAGTAGCAAATTTCCGATTCACATTCCAAGGTACTTTTGGCATAGTAGAACTCGAAATTCGGACTAGGCTATTTCTGGAAAATATGTAGAGAATCGAATTTCCCTTCAGCTATCACAATTTCAGCTTAATTTGAATTTTGAGTAAAAGGATATGATCAAAATACTGAAGCTTGTTCTGATCTGAAAAATCATCTTACTCTTATCCAAATCTACTTTTTTTTAAGAATTTTCCCCCATACCTTCAGCATCTCAACCTCTATAAATAGAGGATACCTCTTAAAATTCAGCACACTTTTCACCCCTCTTCGACTCCCCTCTTTCTGACTTTTCTTTTCCTCTTACGCTAAAGATGTTCTGGAGGCTCTAGCCTTTGGAATTTCTTTTTTGTAAGCAAGATATTTTAGGTTTCAAAGATAATTGAATAAATTTCTTTGAACCCTAAAATATTCCCTCAATAAGAAGAGCATGTCCATTCAAGAGGTAGTTTTTTTTTTTTTTTTTTTTGATGATGCATGAATGGATGTTTCCTTTCATTTTTAATTTCTGATATTGTTGTCATGTGTTGTTTAAGTCTTTAATGCACGTTCTTAATATATGATTTCCATGATTAGATGCTTAGATGATTGTTTATTTCAATTCTTGCTCTCTAACTTCAAAATTTGCAAGGACTATCAAAAATAAAATTGATCTATATCTTCCTTAGATGTAGATCTAAATTTTTTTCAAAAATAAAACTGATCTATATCTTTCTTAGATGTAAACTGATCTATATCTTCCTTAGATGTAGGTCTGAATTTTTTTCAAACATAAAAAATGATTTGTATCTTCCTTAGATACAAATTTGAATTATTTTAAAATACAAAAACAAATCTGTAACTTCTTTAGATGTGGATTTGAATTTTTTTTAAACACAAAAACTGATCTGTATCTTCCTTAGATGCAGATTTGAATAATTTGTTATATAATTGCAGATTTTGAAATTTGAAAGAAAGGATTGAAAGTTAGGTTGTAATTTTTTAATGTTTGATGCATGTAGCGTAGGTTTATTTCATGAGTGTAGTCCTCTTCTAAAAAAATCTTTTTCTTATTTTATTTCACATAAAAAACAGATATGATTTTTTTTCTCTCTACAAATCTTAATTTTTAATTTACAAAAATGATCTGATTTTTTTTTTTATATATAAACCAAAAATCAATTTTTTACTTTGTTACAATACAGATCTGATATTTTTTAGCAAAAAACCTTGTTCTTTTTATTCACCAAAAAACAAATTTGATTTCTCTTTACAAAACTAATTTTTTACACATACAAAAACATATTTGGTTTCTTTTTAATGAATCAAATCAATTTTTTTTCCCAAAAACAAATCTGAATTTTTTTATCAAAAAGTGGATGCATTCATATGATAGATTCATGTGACTTTGTTTGGTTAAGTGTGTTATGTATGCAACATATGATTCATATAATGCATAAAGGGTATATTGGTCATGAGAGTCTAAAAGACAAGACTCTGTCTAGGTGGAATGGGTGCCTAACACCTTCCAATTTTGTAATCTAGCCTCCGAACTTAGTTTCTTTTGGATAGGTAGATCTAGGCATTGTCTTTATTTTTATTTTTGGGTAGATTGTAATTAGGACAAAAAACCATGTGTTTTGGTAGTCTGTAACTAGGACTCAAAGAGTTGTAATATTCAATCTATCAAAGTTTACATTTTTTTTTATTCAATTAATGACAATGAAACTTTTTGGCCATGTAAAGTTGTATTTAACTTTTTCTTATTTTTTTGTATAAAAAATAAGTGGCGACTCCATATCACTTACCCAAAAAGAGAGGTGTCCTTAAAAAACACCCAAATCTCTTTTTTTTTTTTTGAGAGCATCGAAGTTTGTAGTCTCTCACAACAGTAAAAATCAATTCATATAGAAGAAATTTATATGTTTGGTAACTGTTTTTTTCTCTTATTTTCTGTTTGCAAAAACAATTTTTTATTTTTGAGACTAAAAAACTTGTTTGGTAACTCAAAATAGATAGAAAACAAAAATTATTCTCAAAACTCAATTTGTGAAGGAAGCTAAAAACATGCAAAATACTGTTTTCAGTTTCTAATTTTCAAAAGTCAATGAAAACATGCATTTAATTTAATAAATCTATTTCATTTAATGAATTAACATTATAGTTCAAATCTTAGTAACAACATATTTTAGTATTTTTTATTTTTTCTTTAAAAAACTATCTTTTTAATTTCAGCTAACCAAACATGTTTTTTATTTCAAAAATACAAAAAAAATTGTTTTTTCTTTATATTTCGAAAAACAAGTTTTTGAAAATAGAAAACAAAAACTGTTACTAAACATAACCTGTCACTCAATGGTTTTTTTTTTTTTTTTCAGGATGTAGACCTTTAAATAATTCCAACATATTCTTAATTGTCGCATAATACAAATTTTGCTACATTTTTACTATATAATAGGCAAGTTATCAGGTTGCATAAATAATAAAACAACTTTCCTCCTATATTTATTCTATAAACATGTAAAGCTATCTGATGCTTCAGAAGCAGAACAAGTCCAGCAACCAGCAAGCCCAAGTTCAATCAGTCACAAGGAAGAGCAGATACAACTTGTAGTTTAGAGATTAGAGCATCAATCAAAATTGTGTGCAGCTTAGTAGAATGTTAGTAGCTCAGTTAGTTACATTTAAGCACACGTGTCTCTAATCTATTGGTAATTAGGAATTCTGTTAAGCTAGTGTTTTAGCGCCTAAATTCTGTTAGAGGTAGTTATGATATGATTAATTGTATAAGAGTCCTAATCACTTGCAATCTATTCAGTGAGGAATATTCATTTTTCAATACATCATATTCTCTCAAAGATTCTCTCTAGAATTTTCTCAGAAACTCACTTTCTTTTTCAAGACAAATAGAAATGGAGCGGTTTTTAGTCAATCCGGCCAAGTTGGGGTGGGTGTGGTAGTTCGAGACCATGAAGGTAGGGTGGTAGCAGCTTTAAGCAAACAAGTTCAACAACCACTAGGATCTTTGGAAATTGAGGCCAAAGCTATGGAGGTTGGGGTTTCATTTGCTTGGGATGTTGGTATAAGGGAAGTGATACTTGAATGTGATTCCAAGATCGTGTTTGATGCTCTCTTAGGTTTATGAACGTCACCTATGATTATCTCAAATATCTTAGCTGGGGTATATCATCAGCTCTAGGATTTTAGAGTAGCTCAAGTATCCCATGTGAGGCGTCAAGGTAATAAGGCAGCACATATTTTGGATAAACATGCCTTTTGTAACCTGGATAGAAGATAATTCATTACTGATTGAGTCAGCTATTACTCATGATGTACTGAATTTATCTTCATTAATAAAGTTACAAGTTTCCTATAAAAAAATAAAAGTCTACAGACAAATAAACTAACCACTCATTTTGTTTGTATATAGTCCATAGACAACTAAACTAACCATTACCCACTATTTTTCTTTGTGAAAATGATTAAAAAGTAACGTGTAGTAGTATATCATATGTAATATGTAATATATCGTTGATTCTATAGATAATTAAATTAAATGAGAATCTAGCACCGTTTAATATAGTAGTATCGCATAATATATCGCCCAAAGAATGAAACAAGTCTCTCAAGAACTTTTAACTGGGAAACCACCTTTGCCAAATACATTACACACAATCACATTAGGAGAACTGAGGAAGTAGTTGATCTCGGAAGTTCAACTCTCTAATAATTTGTTTCGATTGGCGTTCGTATTGCCGTTCCTCTACTTCTTCACATACATCCCCTCCGAGAAAACCATTTATCTTGTTTTACTGTATTATGTTTGATTGATAAGAATGTATACATCGAAATGCAAAGTTGAGAATTTCACTAATAAAAGCAAAAAGAGTGTTTATTTGAATCCTTAACAAGTATATTCAATACATTACTCAAGAGTGTGTGTATATATATATATATATATATATATATATAGAGAGAGAGAGAGAGAGAGAGAGAGAGAGAGAGAGAGAGAGAGTAGAAATAACCCCATCCAAAATAACTCTTTCTAGTAATAGAAAAATAGAATGCATGGCCAAACTCTAGGGCAACATGATGTACTAAATAACCTTCATCTGTCTCAAGTCTATACTCAAAATATGTCATTTGTTAAAGTTGTTGAGTGATTCAAAGTGACAAAAGAGAAAAGAGAAAAGAGAAAATAAATTCTACGTCTTTGCTACTGAACTCGTTTTGTACAATGAACTCAATCCATGGTTTATGTACTAGATAATCTTTGGTCAATGGTAGACTAACTCGGGACGAGTTTACTTTTATAACAAGCCTATAATTGGTTTTGGTTTAGGCTTTTAAGGCCCTGATATGGTTTGTGATAGACCAAAAATGTATTGACCCCTTGTGATGAATTAATTGATTAATTACCGAAGTTTATTAATTAATCAATTTAACATGCAATGTACATGGTAGCACAAACAAATCACCAATTAAATATAAAAGGAAGCAGAAAATGACATGGTGATTTGTTTATGAATGGGGAAAACCTACGAGGCAAAAACTCCACTGAGTGATTTTAAGGTCACCACTCCCGAGAATTCATTATTATCATAACAAACAGATACAAGTAAAGGAATTCCAGTACCTTATACCAACCTACAGTTGAACCCTTACCCCAATACCCAATTGGACTTGTTCTGTAGTGACAATCTCTCCTTTTAATGCATGGCTCCCAGTACGTGACTAATCAATAGATGCGCGAATCCCAGTACACGACTTGATTACCAACTTGAGAAGGATATTGGTTGCAAAGTTCTTTAGTTCATCATATGATGAAGATCATGAAGTTGCTTGGTCACAAAACCTTACGGTGTACAAACACAGTAACTTCTTCAAGATGAACAAGGGAAAACTAGGTTTCCAGTCACAATTTGCATGAGCAACTCTTTGCTTCAAACTTGTGCAACTATGTTCTTTGTGACGGCCCTTAAAATAATACTTATATATTTTTAGGGTTGTGAGAAAAGAAAGCCCAAACACATACTCACGGATTGGCATGAAATCATAACTGAAAATCTAATTTTCATAATTCTCGATAGATACCCTATCTGTCGAGTAGCTGTCGAGTTTCGCTTGATTCTTGGACAGACTTACATGGCTTTAACACTTGAACTTGAAACCTTATTCCTTGAAGTATTAAACACATTTTGGATCAACCCAAATATATGTAAAGTGGCTAATTCCTTGAATTAGCCAATACATGATGACATATGTTCCTAATATGAATCACATATGTCCTAATAGTTTAGGCCACTTGAACCATGATATCATTAATGGTACTTGGACGATGATATCAGTAAGGGTTCGTTTGGTTGGAGATGAAATAAGGAGGATAAAAAAGAAATGAGAGAAAATGGGTGGGAGGGCTGTTTGGTTGGGAGAGGGAGGGAATTTTGGTGGGGCTAGGTGTTTTCTCCTTGGCCCACCAAAATCCTATCTCTTTAATTTTGAGAGAAAAGATAGTGTCCTTAAGGCAAAATTTCTCTAGAATTTTGATATTTTTTGTAAATGCAGTTTCCATTTAAATAGTTGTTAAAAAAACTTATATTATAGTAGGAGATTTTGGAAGTTGAGTGCAACCAAGCAAATCCAATATTTGCAATGGAGAGTGTTTGATCATTAAGACCCCTAAAACTAGATTGTTTAACCTAATTTATTAACTAAGTGATTACTTAGATTAATTTTCAGATCTAGGTTAAACACACATAAGTCATATCATGTAAAGATACGGAAAAGTAAATAACACCACGATATGATGACCTAAGAAAACCAGTGAAATGAACCATTTTAAGGTAAAAATCTGAAGAGGATTTAACCTAGCTATCCTCAAGGTAAACCAAATCCTCTATAAGATAATTGAAATTTTTACAATCAGATTTAACCCTAAATATATTGCTAACTCATGTAGTAATTTACTAGCACGATCACGTGCAAGCTCCAAATCCACGAACTTTTTCTCTTCTTGGATTTGCACCAACACAAGCCACCTTGCTTGTGACTTTAAGATCCCACTCAAAGGTTTCAGCAACTCAAACTCTCCAATTTGTGACTCCAAGACCACCCTTGAAGGCTTAAATCATCAGCTATGTTGATCTTGTTGTAGCAACTTCAGATCTACCGGATCTAATGATATGAGAATGATTTCCTATAGTGACTTTAAAAGAGGAAGGCACAATACCTTTTAGATCTCACAAGAGCACCTCCAAAGTCTCTCAAAAGCTCTAAAAATGTTGTTAGAGTTTTCCTTTATATACTAGAAGTGTTTCACTTGAAATAAAAAATGTTTAAGCAGAGTTTGGGTTTAAATAAAATTATGTAGAAATTTCACGTCTGCGATTTTTGATCGGTAGGATTTAATTTTCTATCGGTCGGATTTCACTAAATATGAATTCTTCTTTCTGCAACTTGTATTTTCATGTGTTCTGACTTGTAACACCTTGAGCATTATCTAATAAACTCTATAGACTCTAAGATCTATACATAGACAAGTTTGTGCTCATAATTTGCCAATTTTTCTAAACTTTTAGAACCTAACAATCTCCCCCTTTGGTAATTTGTGACAAAACTAACATATAATATGAAATGTAATAGGCCAAAAACGTATTGACCCCTTGTGATGAATTAATTGATTAATTAGCCAACTTTAATTAATTAACCAATTTAACATGCAAACGCGTGGTAGCACAAACAAATTACCAATAAACTAAAGTGCAGTGGAAAATAAATTTGACACTATGATTTGTTTATGAATAGGAAAAACCTCCAAGGCAAAAACTCTACTGGGTGATTTTAAGGTCACCACTCCCGAAAATCCACTATTATCACAACAAGCGGTTACAAGTAAAGGAATCTCAGTACTTTATACCAACCTACAGTTGAAACCTTACCCTAATACCCAATTGGACTTGTTCTGTAATGATAATCTCTCATTTTGATGCATGGCTCCCAGTACGTGACTAACCAATTGCGCGGATCCTAGTACGCGACTTCAATTACCAACTTGAGAAAGATGCCAGCTGCAAAGTTCTAAAGTTCTTCAGTTCATCCTCACAATGAAGAACAAGAAGATGCTTGGTTACAAAACCCTACGGTGTAAAGACACAGCAGTTTCTTCATAAAGAGATGAACTAGGGCAAACCTTGTCTCTGATCACAAATTGCTTGAACAGACTTCTTAAAATAATCCTTTTATATGTCTAGGGTTATGAGAATAGAAGGCCTAAAGACATATTTATGGATTGGAATCAAAACAGAACTGAAAAGTTGTTTTTCTTAAACCTCGATAGATAGAGGTGTCGAGGTGCTGTCGAGTAGCTATCGAGCCATGGGGCTGGAACAGTTTCTTAAAGCTCGATAGATGTAGCTGTCAAGCCAGCTGTTCAGCTTTAATGATGAGCACTTCTTAGCTTGTTTCTTGGACAAACTTGCATGGTTTTAACACTTGGTCTTGAAACCTTATTTCTTGAAGTATTAAAAACATCCCAGATCTACCTAATTACAAATAAAGTGCGTTTTGTCAAATAATTAACCAATTACATAAAAAGAACAACATATGTTCATACCAAGTGAACCACTGAATAGGGCATTCAATGCTCTGCTGTTGAAGTTTGCCGCCTTGATCTTGGCATCATCCTAATCGGCCGGCACTTCTGTAGGCTTGGTTCAGCCTATCTCCACAGCTTATCACACCTTCTCATCTAAAGACTGCAAGAAAGCTCTCATGCGTACTTTCTAGTATGCATAGTTAGTGCCATCAAATAATGGAGGTATAATAAGAGATTGACATCTATCCATGACAGCATGGGTCAATGGATCACACACAAGGATTAAACCCTAATCAGAGTGTGCTTGCTTTGATACCACTTGACAGGCCACAAACGCGTTGACCCCTTGTGATTAATTAAATTAATTAATTAGCCAAGTTATTAATTAATCAAGTTAACATGCAATCTCATGTGGCAGCATAAACAAATCATCAAAACTAAGTTATGCAGCGGAAAATAAAAGACACAGTGATTTGTTTACGAATGGGGAAAACCTGACGGCAAAAACCCCATCGGGTGATTTAAGGTCACCACTCCCGAAACTCCACTATTATCACAGCAAGTGATTACAAGCAAGGAATCCCAAGTACCTTACCAACCTACAGTTGAACCCTTACCCCAATATCCAATTGGACTTGCTCTGTAGTGACAATTTCTCTTTTCAATGCGCGGATCCTAGTACGCAACTTCAATTCACCAACTAGAAAGAGAGTTGTTGGCTGCAAAGTTCTTCAGATCATCTACATGATGAAGATCAAGAAGATGCTCGGTCACAAAACCCTACGGTGCACAATACACAGCTATCTTCTTCATAAGAGATGAACTAGGGCACGAACTTTGTCTTTGATCACAAATTGCATGAACAAGGATTACTCAATACTTGCGCAACTTGCATCCTGATTGATGGCCCTTAAAACAATCATTTTATATGTCTAGGGTTAGGAGAAAAGAAGTACCAAAGATACATTCACGGATTGGACTTAAAACAGAACTGAAAATCTATTTTCTTTAAATCTCGACAGATAGAGGTGTCGAGGATCTGTCGAGAAGCTGTTGGGGCTTGGGCTAAAACAGCTTCTTAAAGCTCGATAGATGCAGGTGTTGAGATAGGTGTTAAGCTTTAGTAACTTGCACTTTTCCAGCTTGTTTCTTGGACAGACTTGATGACTTCAACACTGAATCTTGAAACACTGTTTCTTGAAGTGTTAAACACATCCTAAATTTATCCAATTACAAGTAAAGTGCGTTTTGTCAAAAGATAAGCCAATTACATAAAATAGTGACATATGTCAACAAGTTGAACTACATATGTCCTAACAACAACTATCCCTATGAACATCATAGATTTCAAAAACAACTTTCTCCCCCTATGAGAATAGGAAAAACACAACAAATGTTGGGAAAAGCAATTTTGGGGAAAAATTAGGAAGTGGAGAAAACTAAAAAGACACAAACCTAACACAAAAAAAAGTTGAGGATACACATGAAGAAAAATATGTTCTCTTTCAATATATGCAAACTTGACACTATGTGACCCATAAACAAATCTCAATAGTAGAGAAAATATTTGCACATTTATTATCCACCATATCTCAAAAAAAATATATTTCCAATTTTTACCAGTTCACACATCAAGAAAAAAACGTATACTAACATGTACATAACTAAAAAATTAATCAATCAATTTTTAAATCAAGTTAAGTACCCAATTTAGCAAAGTGTATGCGTGATGTGTGTGAAAACAGTGAGAGATATGACTGCAAAAATGTTAGATGGATAAAGAAAACAATGGAATGCATGTGAATCCTAACAAAAATGATGCATGAAAAGGCAAATTGATCAAGAAACTAAAAACTAAAAACTTCCTAGTTTCGATTGGTCAAAAGGAATTGAGCTAGGAATCGAAAAACACTTAAAACAGATTCAACTGATTGAGAGGAATTGAGGCAACTCGAGAGTTTCAGCCTTAAAACAGGGTTTTATTTTTCTTTTTGATTGGTCAAAAAACAAGTTAAATTGATCATATCCTGAAGAAACATAATTTTTTGAAAAATCTGAAAAACTTTTCCACAGAAACATTTGAAGAACAGTTTTTATGATATGAGATGCATGTTAATGATTCCAAAAGTTTTCCAAAAACTCTTTCCCTTAAAATTTTTTTTCCAAGCCTAAGCAAATTTCATCAAACACTTCTTTTCTCACACCCTCAAAAAGTATTAAACACATCAAGAAGTTAAATTTAGGATGGCCACAAAACTTAACACACTATCACATGTACAGAGTTTAAGAAAGATTTACGTGTAATGAGTGCAAATAATAAGTGTATGAGATACATAAAACGTGATATGTAGATAGAAATTAAACACACTTTCTACATTATCAATCACATAAGTTTGCAAGTGACTATCACCTAAAGAATTATATCATATAATTCCCACATCTCCTAGAAAACACGCTTGCAGCCATGCAAATATTTTTTTTTTATTAATTTTTCTTTTTCTTTTTCTTTTAAATCACATTTTACTTTGTTTTTCATTTTTCTTTTTGGTTCTTTTAACTAATGTACAATAACACTTTAAAAATTTTGCTATCCAAGTGCTACACCTTACCCAGCTTAGCTTTTATGATTTGCACACAAGTGTTCATGATTGGCGAGTAACAGTGGTGAGATGATTATTTATGCCTTTCACCTAGAATTTTTTAGTCCTTACAATCAAAAGAATGTGACTTCAAAATCAAGATCATGTGTTTAAAAACCATAAACAACTCACACAATATAAGCACTACATAACACAAACTAGCAAAGTGCATAAAAATAAAGCTCATCAAAGCTAAACAGGGTACATAGTCATGAAATGCAAATTTCATATGCCAACCTCAATTACACATCTTGAAGATGTATAATACAAAACAAATATTTTTGGATTTTTAAATTTAGCAAAAACCACATTTTCGTCCCTACATTTTCACGCAATTCCTACTTTGGTCCTTAACTTTTTTTTCCACCGCTTTTAGTTCCTATCTTGGAAAATGTGTCTCGTTTTTGTCTTTGCCGTTACATCAGAGACGGAAATTGTACAAGTGGCAAACGGAGTACACTGTTGGCACACTAAAAGCTGACGTGGCTATTAAAATAATAATAAAAAATGTTATTTGGCATTAAAAAATGCCTCGTTAGCATCTAAATTTTTTTAAAAAAATTTAACTAAATAAAAAAATCAAAACAGAATTAAAAATCAAAATTCACATGAATTTAGATCTAAAAGTATTTTGAACAAGATCATTAACGCAGATTTAAGAACTCAAAACTAAAAACCAAAAATCACAAATAACTCAGAAAATAAGAACACAAAATTAAACATCAAATCCACAAAATTAAATAACAGCCTTAGCAGTCTCAAGATCCTCATCAAAGAACACCAAGAACACTAACCCAGATTGCACAAAAACTGCCGCTCCACCATGGCTGAAGCTCAATCAAATTCACACACAGCCTCCATCACTCCCTCGCACACAACCTCTCTCACTCTCAGATCAGATCAGATTAGATCACACACTTAACCTCTCTCACTCTTATGTCTCTCTCTAACACTCTCTCAGTCGAATCCAAAATTCAATGGCTTGGTGCTTGGTCCTGACCAGAGCCAACACTAACACCAAAACCCAAACTTAAACCCATCCCTCTCGCTCTTCTTCACTTCCCCATTCTCCACTTCGTTTCTCGTCACAAAACCCCCCACAAAGTTCAAGAAAAAATGCAAGTGAAATAAAGAATCCCCACGCACAAAACACGTCCAATCCAACCCAGACCTAATCCCCCCACTTTGAGCGCATCGTCGAACGTGACTACTACTTTTGATTCGCCACCAAATCCAAATCTTTCTCTCATCCCAGCCCGAACACGTCCTCTGCCTCGACGGCTGCAAGATCCATTGCTGATTTGAGAGAGGCGTTTATATACATTGGATTTGTGGGATTGTTTTGAGTTGTTTTTGGATTATGGGTTTTGTTTGGATCTGGGTTCCTCTTCTTTTTTTTTTTGGTAATGAATTTATGGGTTTCTCATTGAATGGGGTTTAATGAATTCCTGGAATTTGATTTTGATGAGGGTTGAATTTGTGTGAAGAATTTGAGTGGGTTGGAGAAATTGTGCAATTTGTGGAGTTTGGCAGAAGTTTTGGTGAATGTTTGGCAGAGATTTTGTGGTAGTGGCCGTGGTTTTTATGCAATCTGAGATTTTTGGTTTTCAATTTTAAGATCTTAAGTCTGGGTTGGTATTCTTGTTCAAGATACTTATAGAACTTAATTCATGTGAATTTTGATTTTTAATTCTGTTATCATTTTTTTATTTAGTTAAAATTAAGTTTTTCTTTAATTTATATGTTGACGTGGCATTTTTTAATGCCAAATAACATTTATTATTATTATTTTAATGGCTACAAAAGCTTTTAGTGTGCCAATAGTGCACTCTATTTGCCACCTGTGCAATTTTCGTCTTTGATGTAACGATAGGGATAAAAGCGAGACGCATTTTCCAATATAGGGACTAAAAGTGGTGGAAAAAAAAAAGTTAAGGACCAAAGTGAGAATCGCATGAAAATGTAGGGAAGAAAATGTGGCTTTCGCCTTTAAATTTTCATTATGACCAAAAAAAAAAAAAAACACACACACACATTATGCTAAATGAACAAATGTAAAAGCAATGCATGAACATTGCTTAACTAAGCTATAGAGGGTACACAAAAAAGAAATATCAATTTCTTAATTAACCCATGAGTACATGTACAAAGTAGTACATACTCATACAAAATTATAAATAGTTTATGCACTCAATTTTGCAACACATACTTTCTATGTTTCTCCATAATATCTAGCACGTTCTAAATCAAGAGAGAGATATTGTAATTCATGTAATTCTCAAGAACAATAAAATTAGAAACAAAATCAAATATTTTTGTCTTTTTGAAAATTTTCAATGTTTTTGGATTTTTTTTTAATAATCAAAACAACCTAAAAAAAAAAATAACACAACCAAAAACTGCAAGAAAACATGTCCACAAATAATTGAAAGAATTATATCAAGGATAAGTAAACAACACTTACCTTAGTACATCTTTTCTCACCCATATAGCATGCGTCTTTGGCTTTGTAGGTGAAAAACCATGAGAAGCAGTGTATTTGATGGATTACACCATTCTTCTAAGAGAGATTGAAATCCTACAATTCCTTTTCACAAGCTAACAAGCTTAAATTCTTCAAAAGCATATGAAACAATTTATCATGACTTGTGGCAGGAAAAGCATCATCACATATCCTAGATTGAAACACCAAATGCTTAAATTTCAAATTTTGACAGTTAGGGAAAATGTGACCAGACACACCACAAAAGTGACAAACAAGAGCAAATTTAGAAACATCAGTATTCCTAATAGCAAATCTAGTTCAGATTTTGGTTTTTGCCTAAGCAAAGAACAATTTAGTCTAATATGACCAACAACCCCACAAAGGTGACAGCTAGGTACAAAAATAGATTTCTTATGCATTATAACAGTAAGTTTAGACTTAGGTTTAGAAACTTAAGCATTTACATAAGAACTTTTACCTTTATCTAACCTAGTGAAATAAATCTTTTCTTTATGTTTCCTCTTGAAAGGAGGAATATAAACATTGTCAACTTTAGGCTTAAGAGAAATAGGAACACATCTGTCAACAACAACAGACTTGGTACTAGTCAAATTACAAGTTTAGCTTCAGATTCAGCTAACTTTTGTTCCAAACTTTTCATCTCTTCATCTTGAGAGGAAAATAGATTTTTCAAAAATTGATTCTTTTTATTATATTCATCTAATCTCATAATCAATTCCTCTTTTTCAAGATTAGCCAATTTGAACTCTTCCTTGAATTTTTTTTTAGCAATTTTCACAGATTTACTTAGTTCTTTGCAAAGAGTTTCACAAGCATCAATAAGATCAACAGAAACAATAGTGTCCTTTTTATTCAAATCATCACTATTATAAGCAAACAGACACTTAGAATTATCCATGTTAGCAGGGATTAAGGATCAACTCTAAGTATAAAAAACCTAAAAACAAGAGCTAACCCGCTCTAATACCACTTGTTTTTCGTTTAGACCCCTTCAAATTAGATTGTTTAACCTAATTTATTAACCAAGTGATTACTTAGATTAATTTTCAGATCTAGGTTAAACACACATAATTCATATCATGTAAAGATGCGGAAAAGTAAATAACACCACGATATGATGACCAAGGAAAATCGATGAAACGAACCGTTTCAAGGTAAAAACCTAGAGATGATTTAACCTAACTATCTTCAAGGTAAACCAAATCTGCTATAAGAGAATTGAAGTTTTTACAATCAGATTTAACCCTTAATCTATTGCTACCTCATGTAGTAACTTATTGACATGACCACGTGCAAGCTCCGAATCCATGAACTCTTTCTCTTCTTGGATTTGCACCAACACAAGCTGTCTTGCTTGTGACTTTGAGATCTCACTCAAAAGTTTCAGCTACATGAACTCTCTAGTTTATGACTCCAAGACCACCCTTGAAGGTTTAAATCATCATCTATTGTTGATCTTGTTGTAGCAACTTCAGATCTACTGAATCTAATGATATAAGAATGATTTCTAGTAATGACTTTGAAAGAGGAAGGCACAACACCTTATAGATCTCACAAGAGCACCTCCAAAGTCTCTCAAAAGCTCTGAAAATGTAGTTAGCGTTTTCTTTATATACTAGAAGTGTTTCATTTGAAATCCAAAACGTTTAAGCAGAGTTTGGGCTGAAATAAAATTATGCAGAAAGTACATGTATGCAATTTTCGATCGGTTGGATCTAATTTTCAATTGGTTAGATTTCATTGAATTTGAATTCTTCTTTCTGCAGCTTGTATTTTCTTGTGTTCTGGCTTGTAACACCTTGAGAATTGTCTAATAAATTCTATAGACTCTAAAGATCTATTCCTAAACAAGTTTGTGCTCACTATTTGCCAATTTTTGTAAACTTTTAGAACCTAACAGAGAGCATTTTGTTTGAACTCGACTTTGAGTGGATATGTGTTGGTCATCAATGGCGGCTCCGGAATTTTTTTTTAGGGGGTTCAATAGTGGTGGAGTTTGGAATTTATCATGGGGGACAAGTAAAAAATAAAAAAAAAATAATTTTTTTTATTATATACTTACAACTTCCATATTGTATACATTTAACAACAATCTAAAATAGTATTCTAAATATAATTTAGTATAAATATATATCGGTAAGACAACCATTGAATGTATAAACAAATATAAAATCATACACGTAGTTAGCCTCTTGGAGTATGACTAATGGAAAATGTGAAACTAAGAATAAAAAATAGTAATTGATATAAGTTTTTCACTTTTAAAGTGTGTGACTTCCTGACCATACACGTGGTCAGTCTCTTAGAATTGTAGCAAGCACTAAAAGATTTCTTGGATTTGGAAATCTATAGAGCATTTATCAAATTACTTGATCAAATAGAGAGAAAAACTAAGAAAAAATAGAAGGGAAAAAGAAAGATAGAGAGAATGAGAAAATAATTACAGATATAGATACAAATCTGTTAATTGTAACAATGGTGTACTTTTTTGTTGATGAAGAAGAAAAGTGAAGGGAAAAACAACTTTATTTTGCTATCATTGGAAAAGTAAGCCAAAGTCTTGGAAAAAAAAGGTTTATTTATTTATTTATTTATTTATTTTATTATTATTATTATTATTATTATTATTATTATTATTATTATTATTATTATTATTATTATTATTATTATTATTATTTTACAAATGAGCAAAAATTTGAATCATTTTTTTTCTTATAAAATTAGATAGTTTAAGAGTAGTACCATTAACACAACACTTTCACAATAAAACCTAGCTGACAAGTTGTTTATGGTAGGAAAAAAGTGATGTTAGTTATGGGTCATGATAAAAATCAGTTACAACTTATCACTTAACCTTTATTGTTAAATTATTGTGAAAGTAGTATTAAAATGATCATATTCAAACTTATATCAGTTGGATTTAAACAAAATTTAAAGTGAAGAGGTTCAAAATTTTATTTTAGGGGCTAAAAAAATTTTATTATATATATATATATATATATATATTTATATAGGGGCCAAGTCAAGGGGTTCATTTGAATCCTTGGCCTTAAGGTAATGCCGCCCTGTTGATCATGCACGTCATTCTATTTACACCCAATATTTTTCCACAAAACTTTTGGTGAAAACATTACTGTTAATAGACCAACTTCTATAACTGTAGTTAGTCTTTATTGATTAACATTATTACATATTAGATTTATAAACTAATATAGCAATAAATATAAAAGATGGATTTTATTAAAATTAAATTTTTATAGTTAAATGCAAATCCTCAAATTCATAAGGACTCCTTAAAAATCAAATGATATGATGAGAAAAAGCCCCATAGAACAAACTTCTATGAATAGACGAGATTCTAATGTATATGACACTTATGTACGGTATCATGTAGATTTCTTTTAAAATCTCTCAAAACTCACTCAAGACACAAAATTTCAAAGTTGACTACAAAGCACGCCATAAGTGCAATATATTGAATGCAACAACTAACAAGACTGAGCGTGTCGTGCGTGAAACAAATTAGTGAGCAAGTTACAAAAATATGTGAGCTAGCTTAGAAAATAAAATATCATAACAGTTTGATAGACGCTACTATCTAAAAAGTTACATTATAATATTATATAATTCCACATCTCCTATATGTCATTTTTTAGAAGGTATCAAAAGTGCATCCTATGATTCATATTTTGTTAGATCGAGCATATTTTTTGACATTTAACCCTTTTTGTGTGTAGTGTACGTATTACATTTTACTTAGAACACGTTTGGTATATTGTAATGATGATTACATAGGAATAGAAATAAGTATTACAAAAAGTAGAAGAAGATGTAATGGAATAATTATTACTATTTAGGGCACGCTTGGTAGACTGTAATAGACATTGTAATGTAATAGATATTCCTATGGTATAACTATTCGGTTGTTTGGTTATGTTTTTATTACAATAAATGGTTATTCCTTATGAATAGCTATTCTTCAAAATGAAGAATAACTATTCCTTATCAAAAGTGCTGAATATCTATTCCTTCACCTTATGTAATAACTATTTTAAAAAATTTCTTAAAAAGCCATTAGTTGTCACATCTTCAAAAGGAAAGAAAATAAATTTTCCTTATTGTTAATTATTAGGTCTATTTTGAACACCCTAAAATAAGTGTATTTTAGGAAATTTGACTTAAAAATTATTTAATTACACATTTTTTTTATACTCTACTAAATTGTGGATGCATATTTAGAATTCTATTCCTAAATAGTCACCAAACTAATGAATAGTAATACTTATTACATTCCAACTTAATGTATTCCTTGTAATACTTATTCCTATTCCCATGTAATAATCATTACATTATACCAAACGTGCCCTTATTTTTTTGGTGACAACACAATAAAGATGTTATAGTTAAAGCCTAGTTAAATTAAATTTCCTTAAATACCCTTCTTTTTAAAAATTATATTTACAATTTTTGTGGTTCCACCTTTAACATTTTATTAAGTATAGATTAAATAATTTTACAATTAATACATGTATTGTTTGTTCAAAATTAATATATGCATAAATGTTAAAAGCAAAAATGATTGAGAGGATAAAGCTCATGATTCACAAAAGAAATGGCAAATATCCCCATAAAAAATGGAAAAAAATCAAATACTATAATTTTTTATTAATATTAAATTGATTTCTCAAAAATATTAATGCAAATTAATCTAATGGCACGAAGCAACCCCAACTCTCATGGATTGTAATCTTGTATTCTGATTTGGACCTTCGTTTGTACTTCGTTGTTTTCAATTTGTAATGAAATACCTAGTTTTGTTGAATCAAAAACAAAACAAAAAATTACTGTCAATTGCGAAACTACAATCCATCAATTCCTTAATCATCTATTATCCAATATCCCAAGGACTAGCGACAAGAATCAATACTTGTGGAGGGTCTTTCACAGAGAAATATAGCAGCAAAAAAAGTGACCTACCTAACTGTTGTTTGTGGGTCTAAATCTAATGAGAGAGAGAGAGAGAGAGAGAGAGAGAGAGAGAGAGAGAGAGAGAGAGAGAGAGAGAGAGAGAGAGAGAGAGAGATTAGTGGCAAAAAATTTTTGATGGGGGAGCCAAGGAGATTTTAGGAATTTTATATTTGCAAGGTTAAGGAATAGAGATTACATAAATTTTTAAAAGGAATAGTTATTCCTCATTTAAAGAATAACCATTTCTTTATGAATAAATGTTCCATGTAACAAAATACAACCAAACAACTGAATACCTATTCCCCAAGAATAGTTATTCCATTAAGGAGTTTATTACAGTATATCAAACGTGCTATTAGTTTTGTGATACCGATTTTTTTTTTTATAAGTACACAGATAATTGTAACATATAAATATTTGAGTGAGATGGTTATATATATATATATATATATATATATATATATATATATCCTTCTTCCGTAATCAATTTTTTAGTGCATCATCAAAATAAGTGACATGAGATTTAGGTCACATGATCTAATTGCTAGGGCATGAAAGTGCTCAAGTCAAGCTACACTAGGTACAACACCAAAAATTGTTCTATGGTCAACCAATGGTACAATGCACGACAAGAAATTGAAAAATTAACAGTAATCTATGTTTGTTCTTTATATAAACCAAAAACAAAAGGCATACATGCACTATGCTAAATAAATAAATAAATGCATAAGTAATTAGGAACAAAGCTAGAACTTAGAGTTGGGGGGCAGCTATACTGTTGGTAGTGTGCAGTGACTTTGGCCTTTATCTTTGTTGCTACTTAGTCGCTTAGCTGCTAGTTGGTAAAAGTTTTTTAAAGAGTCAGATTGTTTGTTTTAGGTGAAATTGGTTGATTAGGCTTAATTTTTTTTTTTTTAGTTTTACTATTTGTAATTTTTGTTGTTGTACTAATTTTTTTGGGCTTGTATTTTTTTTTTAAGATTTTAGACTTACAAATATTTTTTAATGATCTTTAAAATGAGGAAAATGTTTTAATTACAAAGTTTTTTTACAAATTGCTGATAATGTAAGTGATGGGCCCAAATGCGAACTAATAAGAATTTACTATCTTAATGATTAGTAAAAATGTTATAGAAAAATTTGTGACTATAACAATACTCTTAAAAGAATCAATTATATTTTTATGAGGATAAAAGTGTAATTTTCTAAAATAAAATTGCTAAAATTAGTACTCATATATATAATAATATATTTTTTAACATATTGGGGGGGCCATTAACCCCCAAGTCCAACCATGGTTTCGTCCATGTAAGTAATGCATGACAACAAGAGCGTACAAAGGCTCCAAGGATATTGATATGGAATGATATGCAGGCTGAAGTGTAAAAAAATGTTCTACTTTAAATGGGAAGTAACAAATAAAATGACACTCAAGTCTTGGGATCCTTTTAATTTGCACCCATGTGGCGAAAGTATTTCGCTGTGCAGGTGAAAAGGCATGGGTCATACATCATCTTGAATATTTCTCTTGATCTTGAAATGCAATATTTTGGCACTACAAAACTTACAATATACGTATATCCAAACTAAAAAGACCCTCGAGCAATGTATTGAATATACTTAATATATATGGATCAAATAAAAACTCATTCTAGTTTTATTAGCAAAATACTCAATTCTGCATTTAGACTAATACAGCTTGCCAATAAACATAATACAGTAAAGCAAGATAAATAGTTTACTAGAAGGGATTATAATATATGTGAAGAAGTAGGGGAATGACAATGGGAACACAAACAAAAAAACCTATTAGATAGTTGAGCCTCCGAGAACAACTACTTCTCCTAATGTGATCGTGAATAATGTATTTGGCAAATGTGGTTTTTGAGTTGAAAGCTCTTGAGAAACTTGTTGCATTGTTGGGCGAGATTGGGGAATAGTGTGCAAGCAAGAAATTGCAATCTTTGCAATGGAGAGCACTTCCCTTGCAACTCGATTTATTGGAAGTGAAAGGCATTGGTCCAACATATCCTTCAATAGCATATCACAGGTTGTAAATGTTGGTGATGAGAGAGATGAGATCAGATCTCCAGGATGCTTTCCCATGATTATTTCTAAAGCCAACACTCCAAAACTAAAAACATCACACTTCTCATTAATTTCCATTGTGTAGGAAAGCTCTGCAAGGGAAGATAATTGATTGAGGTTATAGTAACACCATTATTAGCAATAAAATCTAAACACTACTTGAATTTCGCCAATGCAAAAGAAATTTGTAAAATATATCAATTTTATTGGTATCATATGATTGGAACTTGGATCCATTCATAGGACTTATGCATTGAACGAAACCTTTAGCTATATGAATTGGCTGAAACATTGGGGGACATGTGCTAGTTTCTCGTTTAATTTTATTATCTACAGTATCAAAAGTATACTATACTACATGTTACATATGATATACTACTACATTTACTACTATCAACTTAAAAACTGACTTTACCTCAATAAAAAAAAACTTAAAAACTGACTTTGCACTTTTTAGTCATTTTTAGAACGAAACATAATAGGTGGTTAGTCTGTGATCTGATAACTTGTCTATTATGTGGTAAAAATGTAGCAAAATTTGTATTATGTGACAATTAAGCATATCTTAGAATTATTTAAAGGTTTACATCCAGAACAAAATAACCTTGCAATTGGCTACATATTCTTCTATATGAATTTATTTCTACTATGGACCCAATCATGGTATAAATAATAATTAATCTTCAACTAACTTTAAACTAACCCTACAGTTTTAAGTTTTAACAAAGTTAAATTGCTTCCTCAATATGTACATAGACCTAGGTATGAACTTTAATATGTAATAATAGGAAGATAGCTGAAGATCCTAGAGTTGTTGCCTCAAATTTGCTAAAATTGCATAAGGCCTAAAATTTAGCCAATAAAACTTAAAAACATCCTCATCAGGTTATGAACTCGTGTTTTCCTCAACCAAAAAAATAAGGTTATGAACCCGGTGACAATAAGATATTGCTTAGTGCTGGTCCAAATTTAGGAGGAATTGTAGCTTATGCATTTTATTATTTTATTCAATTTTTGGTTGGTAATTATTGTGAGTGGAGAGAGAGAAATGATTAAAAAAATTTAAAAAGTTAATATTTTTAATAAAATATAGTATAGAATAGATAATCAGTTATGGGTGTTTTGAATATTTAGTAATTGGACATAGGTTGTATAACTATGAAATTTGGTTGTTTGGTGTCCGTGTGGGCCACAATAGATGTTCTTCTAACTTAAGCTTATGAAACTGTTTACACTATAGACGACAACAAAGAAACTAACCTGGAGCCATGTATCCATAGGTGCCTGCAAGTGACGTCCAGTTGGATGAATCAGGCTTCAAAAGTCTAGCAGTGCCAAAGTCAGAGATGTGAGCCTCATATTCTAGATCCAATAGAACATTCTTACTGGAGATATCACGATGAATTATAGGAGGTGAGCAATCATGGTGCATATAAGATAAAGCATTCGCTACACCTTTTACGACATTGGCTCTCTTAATCCAATCAAATTTTTTTGCTCCCTCCTCACTGTTTAATAACTTTACCAAGCTTCCTCCTTCCAAAAAATCATAAACCAAAAGAGAGTGTTTTGGATGCGAACAAAAACCGTACAACTTTACGATGTTACGATGTCTTATTTCTGTTAAGGCATGAATCTCGCTCGTGAAAGCTTTTTGATTGGATATCTCACCATCATGTAGTGGGTGAAGTTTCTTCACAGCAACAACTTGCCTTGCTTGCAACTCAGCTTTGTAAACACTTCCATAACTCCCCACTCCAATGCAATATTTGGAATCAAATTCTTCTGTAGCTTCAATAATGTTTTCATACACCATTTTCCCATCATAACTCCATATTGCAAAAAGATTATGGTTTTGTGCTTCTATAGGCCTGTCTTCTATCTTCTGCACTTTTCGGCAAAGAATAAGTGAAACTGCTACAATGATACATATAATAAATAGTGTGCCCAAAAGAGAGGGTAAAATTACAACCAAAAATCGGTTGCTCCTCTTTAGTTGACGATTAAGAATCGTTTTTGGACAAGCCTTCAAACCAGCAGCATTACCACACAAGCCTTTGTTGTTTTGTAGTGCTACAATTGGAGCGTTGTGGAAGGCTTTGATGTTAGGAACAGGACCTACTAACTCATTGTAGGATATATCAATGGATGTCAAGCTTACACTCTTATCAAACGAAAATGGGATAGAACCAGAGAGGTTATTGTGAGAGAGATTCAATGTTTCCAACATTTTCATGCCTCCAAGCTGTGGTGGTATCTCTCCTACCAGCAAATTCTGACTAATATCAAGACTTTGAAGAAACTGCATGCTTCCTATAGTAGAAGGAATACTTCCATTGAGTATATTTCTACTCAAATTTAGGAACAATAATCTTGAGCACTCTCCAAGTTCTTTGGGGATTGAGCCACTGAGATTATTTACGGCCAGGCTAAAATGTGTTAGATGAAATAGCCTTCCGATTTCTGAAGGAATGATACCTGAAAGTTGGTTATCATTCAAAAGAATTTTGAGCAATGACTTCAAGCGCCCCAATTCCTTTGGAATCTTCCCAATTAGATAATTTGAAGAGAGGTCAAGGACACCTAGCCTGGTTGCCTCGCTAAGTTCAAGTGGTATCTTGCCAAAAATCTTGTTGTTGGAGATTTTTAGGCTTGTCAAATTGTGACACTGCCCCCACTTTGATGAAAGTTCACCATATAGATTATTACCACTCAAATCGATATAATTCAAGTTTGGATAGATGTTGAAACCTTCAGCTACATCTCCTGTCAGTTGGTTTTCATCAAGCCTAACCCGATAGAGTCTAGTGCAATTTTTCAAGCTTTTTGGGATTGGACCTCTAAAGTGGTTATTGTGGGCAACAAAGTTAACAAGTGTTCCAGTTTGGCATATCTGTGGAGGCAAATGGCCTGTAAAATTGTTTTCAGATAGTTGCAAAATTATCAAACTAGTTAGATTATTCATTTCGAGTGGAATAGAACCACTTAGTTTGTTCATGGAAAAAGATAAAGTGGTAAGCTTGGTCAAATTTCCAATTGTGGTTGGAATTGATCCAGAAAGTTTGTTTTGAGTAAGTGCAAGATTAGACAATTCAACCAAATTTCCTATGGAAGCAGGGATTGGACCAGTGAGTCTATTATCGTGTAATTGAACTACCCACAGATGTTTAAGCAATCTTAATTCCTCAGGTATGGAACCATAAAGAGTGTTGGAATAAAGGTAAAGATGTTGTAACTGGCTCAAGTTTCCAATTGAAGAGGGAATTGGACCAATGAGAAAATTAGATGACAAATCAAGTTGAGTGAGAGATCTCATCATTCCAACTTCTTGAGGTATAGAACCAGAAAAGCTGTTATTTAAAAGGAGTAGTGTTCCTAATTTGCCCATCATTCCAATTTCCCAAGGAATAGATCCCGAAAGTTTATTGTTTTGAAGGTTCATATCGGATAAATTGTCCATCTTTCCTATTTCAGGGGGAATATATCCCGAAAGTTCATTGTATTGAAGGTTCAAATGGGATAAATGGAGCATCTTTCCTATTTCGGGAGGAATAGATCCCGAAAGTTTGTTGAGTTGAAGCTGTAAAGCAAATAAATTGCTCAAGTTTCCCACAGAAGCTGGGATGGGGCCAATGAGATTATTTCCATCTAAAGCAAGATGAATTAATTCTCTCAATGCTCCTATTTCTTGAGGGAGGGAACCATTGAGTAAATTACCGGAAACCAGAAAGTATTGAAGACTTGTTATTTGGAGTATCTCAGTTGGAATTCTTCCCGAGATATTGTTGCGAGACAGACGAAGAAGCAGGAGTTTGGAAAGGTTACCAATCCTGGGAGTTATGGTGCCAGAAAGATTATTGTCAGCCAAGTCAAGATGGGTCAGATTGGAAAGGTTGCCAATACTGTCAGGAATGGTTCCATAAAACGAGTTTTTTGATAGATCAATTGTAAGGAGGTTGGGAAAGGACGAGAAATTAAGGTTGTAAAGCGTACCTTTCAAACCAAAACTCGATAGGTTTAGGTGAGTGACAGCCAATTCCAAGTCATCGCAAGTAATTCCAACCCAATTAATGCATGGGCAGTCTCCAACCCATGAAGATAGGAGAGATTTGTTTTGGTTATCAAGACTGGCTTTCCAGTTTAGAAGAGCTTCTGCTTCCTTATAAAATGCTTTACGTCCTACTTCAGCTGAAGCAGCCACAGAAGGAGTTGTGGAGGAAGCAAAAGTAGAAAAATGGAGCAAGGAAACCAACAAAACTACAAGGCTACAGAACAAAACTCTGAATGCCATGACTTTTGGTAGCTGTTTGTGTTTGAGGTTGGGCTGTATGTTTGTGTGTCTGTTATTCGAGAGGAATATCGCGTTTTTGCATGCTTGGGTTGATGAGGAATTTGGCTATATGGGTGAGGAATTTATAGACAAAATTAATTAAGGAAACCAGATCTCACGTCAAGGTTTATGTAGTGTTTAACCCTTTTACCTTTTAGACAATTAGACCTAGCTACCGTTCTTACAGCAGTTGATTATTATTATTATTATTATTATTTTTTTTTTTTTAGAGTAGCTACAAACACAAACTATTTTATGATATTTAGAAAATAGTTTATATTTGTAGCCTTACTCTCTTTCTTTGGATGATGTGACTCAAAATAATCCCTATTATTTTATAAATGCCCTGAACAGATGACTCTGTTGATTCTCAAATATTCTACATGTTAGTAGATTCTATATTTTTTATTATTGATGGATAAAAATATAATGTTAGTCATATTAAAGGAAACATGGCCATTTTGGGTCAACTTGAAGAAGAGGCCAAGTGGAATTAAATTATACAAAAAGTGGTCATATCAAAGTTACTTAAAGGTTCAACTTTGTGGGATTATCTTAATCCCAAAGTAGTTTTTGAACAAGAACCTTACCAATTCCAAAATTATATGAATTGAACAAGAGCCAAAAAAAAAAAAAATCATAAGAGATGTCAATGTCTTCATTAAATTGCACCAAATGTTCAAACTCAAGAATTACAACTCCAAAAGGCATGAACTGTTTCATGATTTTAATATTCAAAAATGTAATTTTGAATGGCGAAAAATTGCCAATGGGTAAAAAAACCCATTAGATTTTATCTTTTTATTCAAAGATAGAGAATATAAGAAACTAAGGATGTCCAATTACCAAGTTTCCATGAATTCTACTATCTTTGAAAATGATCCATGTTGGTTATTTGGATCTCATGATCTAAGAAAATTCTCCAAGTGGATGGTTCAATTCAAAAATTATGATGATTCATATGAAAACTAAAGCAATTTTAGTCAATTATATGGCTTAACAGCCATTTGTTAAAATTCCATTCAAACAACTGGTCTCCTCGATCAAATTAGTCTTGAATTGGGCACTAATATTGTAAAATATTAGTAACTGTTGACGCAAAGTCACAAACCCATTATCACTTGTTTGTCAGATTGTTGCCAAAAAAAGTGTCATTGGGGACACAATTTTGTATCCGAGGCGGCTTCGGTTTGGGTAAGGGAATGAAATATTTCCATACTGATTGATAGCAATGTACCATTTCGAGATTACCATTAAATATATATATATATATATATATTTGTTCTTATTCATATAAGTATGAATTTAATAATTTTTATGTTTATCAACATAAAAATTTAAATTTAAATATTTTACAAGCCTAAATATTAGCCTGTGTACATTAACCAGTATATTAGTATAAATAATATATTTAAAATAAATTCAAACTTTTAATATATATTTTTTTTGTACAGATCGAAATACATAGAAAAGTCACGTATGAACCTATAGTGGCGTTTTAAAACGCTGCTATAGCCTTTAAAATAAAAAATAAAAAATTTGGCCTATAGCAGCGTTTTATAAACTCCAGTATAGGGTATGGACCTATAATAGCATTTTTGCATACAATAGTTAAATTCATATCTGCCACTGTAGAAAACGCTACTATAGCCTAAAGGGACCTAAAGTGGCATTTTTAGGACTTCTAGTGGCGTTCCACAAACGCCACCATAAATCCAGTTTTTTTTTTTCTAGTGAATGGCCGATATGGTATGTTTTTCTATTATTACCGTTGCTGGACTGATTGATTTCCCTAAACAAAAATAGTCCGATTAAATTATCAAGTGTAGTGTAAAAGCTAGAGATCCTACAATATCATTCTTAGTGCAAAGAAACTGGTTAAGTTCGTAGACTTGCATCCCCGACGTGTTGATTTTGTAGGAAAATTATTGAATACTCCGGGAGTTACATAAATGTGTACTTCTCTCTCTCACATAAATTTTGGGTTCCACTATAAATTTAATTAGTAAGGCTCATAATTATGTGAGAGGGAGGAGTATGCATTTATGGTATTTCGAGAGTACCTAATAATTACCTAAGAAATGGCTTTAATGCGTGTCAACCCATTTGGTTGAACCTACTAATTAATGGATTATCACCCAACCTGGCCAAAGATAAATGAAACCAATAATAGTGCGGTAGAATAAGAAAGGCAAGGACAAATTGTATGCCATAAAAACTGTGGAAGTCTTGATGATATTGCAAAAGAAGCGTTAGAACTTAGATCCACTGAAATTGTTAAAAAAAAAAAAAAGACCCACTGAAATTGAAGTCCAGTGACTCGAGTCTATATTTGACTCTGCAATATTAAAAAAGTATTGGTACTATTAAGTGGCATGGGAATTATTAGATGGCCAAGTACGGTTTTTTTTTGGATGGCCAAGTACGTTGATTTGGTTTATTGTGTTTAAAATATGGAAACGTTAACAAATGGTACTAAACATTAGTTAGGAAATATTTTTAAAATTTTTATTTTAAGAAAGAAAAAAGCAATTTTTTTCTTAGAATATTATATTTTTTGTGAATGTGATTTCAAAATTTTCATAAATAGTCCATTAACAAGTGCTCTAATTAAGATCACCCATTCACCAAACTCTTAAAATATTACGCAATGGACACGGGCATTTGTTTATGACATAAAATAATTATCACAATTAAGGCTAAAAATAATTGTTTATTCAAGTATTATTTATGGGGATAAAACCACTTGTAATACTAAAAGAAATGACATGTGACTTGATGTTAGGACATATGTGATTCATGTTAGGAACATATGTCAATATTTTATATAATTGATCATTTGACAAAACATACTTTACTTATAATTGGATAGATATAGGATGTGTTTAATGATTTAAGAAACAAGGTTTCAAGATCGAGTGTTAAAGACATGCAAGTCTGCTCAAAAAACAAGTGAAAAAGTGCTATTCATTAAAGCTCGATAGTTAGTATCTATCGAGGCTTAAAAAGCTGTTTCAGCCCGAGGCTTGACAGCTGCTTGATAGATAGGGTATCTGTCGAGATTTATAAAAATCAGTTTTTCAGATCTGATTTCATTACAATTCGTGAATGTATGTTTGGGCTTTTTTTCCTCACTATCTTAAACATATATAAGGATTGTTTTAAGAGCCGTCATAGGTTGCTTAAGTTGCACAAGTGTGAAGGTTGTTCATGCAAATTGTGACCAGAAACCTAGTTTGCCCTAATTCATCTTGAAGAAGCTGTTGTGTTTGTACACCATAGGGTTTTGTGACCAAGCAATTTCGTGATCTTTATCGTGTGATGAACTGAAGAACTTTGTAGTCAACATCCTTCTTAAGTTGGTGATTAAGTCGCATATTGAGATTCGCGCATCTAGTGGTTAGTCACGTACTGAGAGCCGTGCATTAAAAGGAGAGTTTGTTACTACAGAACAAGTCTAATTGGGTATTGGGATAAGGGTTCAACTATAGGTTGGTATAAGGTACTGAGATTCCTTTACTTGTAACTGCTTGTTATGATAATAGTGAATTCTTGAGAGTGGTGACCTTAAAATCACTCGGTGGGGTTTTTGCCTTAGAGGTTTTTCCAATTTGTAAACAAATCACCGTGTCAACTTTATTTTCCGCTGCATTATATTTTAGTTGGTGATTTGTTTTTGCCTCGGAGGTTGGCACAAATCACACGTACATTACATGTTAATTTGATTAATTAATAAACCTGAGTAATTAATCAATTAATTCATCACAAGGGGTCAATACATTCTTGACCTATCACTTGGTATGGCCATAACAATTTTTGTTTTTTGTTTTTGTTTTTGTTTTTGTTTTTGTTTGTGTGTGTGTGTGTGTGTGTGTGTGTGTGTGTGTGGAGAAAGAGTATGGCCATAACATGCATAAGTTTGGCAGTAATGGCATGCGTGTCTTGACAAAAAATGCCATGTATAACACACTTGTAGTTTCAAGCAAGCTTTTATTAAAATTGTACTCTTTGATTTAGTTCAAGTAAGCAAGTTATTCATCAAAAAAAAAAGTAAGCAAGTTATTAGTTGTTACTTGTTAGTCACAATTCCTTAGTTTTCAATCCAATTTACTTTATGCTTGTTAATATTTTCAGGTTTGTTGCAATCGTGCCAATCCATCCATCTCAAAGTTAAATGCTTACAAAAATAAATTCGTTAACAAATAATTTATTTTTTTCAAACAGTATTTAATACAACATCATTTTGTAAGTTTTATATAGTAAAATTTGTAGTAATTTTAGTATTTTTTTTTCATTTTATTTTATTAGTTTAATTAGATTTGGCCCTTTGTGATTGTAATGGGTTAATAAAATACTATTGGAAATGGGAAAAGGAATGCTATTAAATAGATTCTAACTAAAATGTTCTTTTTTATGGGAAAATAGATATGTTAATATTCCTTATCTTTCTATAAATGCCTTTTTCCACTTCTTTTTGGTTGCCTGAATAAATTCCCTTGTTGATTCTTCAATCTAGATGTTTGTATTCAAAGTTCCCGTAAACTAGACTTAATTGTTGAATACAGTATACATGGCTTAAACTTCTCGTAGTCACTTTGATTCTCTAATATGAACGTATACGTCGGAGGGAAGCTCTAGATTTAAGTTGACTACAAAACAAACCTCATACTAATATGGACCAAGTTTTCTTGGATTTTAGAACATATAGAAATTGATCAGACAAGTTCCTTCAAACATCTTCGGAAATAAGATGGTCAAAAATCAAGACGAATGGCTATAGACCTTAATCCTTCAGTCCATCGACCTTTTTTTTAAAGCGTAAGTTTGACTATATATTTTGGCTTTTGTTATGGATATAATTTTTCAACAAGGTTGTTGAAGATTTTAAATTATTTTTAAAATTTTCATTTCCTTTTTTATCAAATAAGTAGAAATCTCTTGTTAATCTAGCAATTTAACTATTATGAAATCAACATCCTTGTCAAAATTCATGACAAATTTACCTATTTTGTAGGTCATATTTTGATGTGACGGTTGTGCATGTTAGGTTGATTTTAAACTCTTTCAGACCTTATAGAAACATAAACTTTGTTTAGTGGGTTTTAATTAAGGCTATAGAAATGTGTTCATCCATCATGAAAAAAAAAATATCTAGGATTTGTACACAGATTCTCACATGTTCACGGCTTCATGCGTTTCAATATGGTTTTGCGGAGAACCACACATCTTAGAATAGGTGGCATTGCATGGTTTTATTTCTTGCATTGCATGTTATCAACTTATTTGGTTCATGACTAACCCTTTTGTGTCTTAGCTTGCTATTTTCAATTATGCGAACATTATGTGAATATATGAAGTTTTTTTTTTGTTTTTTTTTTTAAAGAGAAAAAAATTATATGTTGATGTCTTTATTTGAGATTTTATAATAGGATAAGTGAGCGTGGTTATATTGGTCATTTTACTCTGAAAGACAGATTTTAGTTTCGGTAGGGTGAGTGCCTACCACATTAACTTAACCCCTTAACTTAATTTATATAATCTAGAGAAGTTTGTAATATTTCTTTTTAGGATGGAAATAAAACCATGTAATTCTTTTCTTCAATTGTATTTGGAGACAAAGTGTTGTAATTTGTTTTCCTTTGACAAGTTATGTAATTTTCATTATTTGATTAATAAAATTTATAAATTTTTTTCTGCAATTTAATAAATTAATTAATCAAATCATGACTATATTGTAAATCTATTAAATTAGGGTAATCATTATCAATAATAGAGTATTCTCCTTGAGATCAATGGCAGAACCAAGGAGAAGAGGGGCACACAACAAAAAAATTGAGCTATACTAGCGTTTCAAAACCACAACTGTAGGTCTTTGAAGCATTGGGAATGTGTACACAATGGAAAGTGTTGGAGTCGCCACCTTGTTATATAGTCTAGGAACCATGAATATAGCGTCCTTTCGAGGAAGGACCATTGATCTTACTACCAGAGTATGAGTTCGGAGTTTAGGTACGTTATTGGGACAGTGTTAGGCACCCAAGACCACCCAACCCTGAGGTCGGCCTCCCATCATTGTGTCTTATATCTTAACCTTATTAAAAGTATGTTCAATACTTGTATTCTAACTCACACACACACTAGCATACATCTAAGCATACAATATGGCATCATTCATCCCAAACCCTAACCATACATCTAATCATGCCCATCACAAACCCTAGCACACATCTATCATGACATCTCATCAACCTATCTCACATCTATCACGGCATCTCATCAACCTAGCATTCATCAAGTCATCATATCACATATCTCATCCAAGGCAACAATATGTAAACATCAAAGGATCACATTGGGAACATGAAGATCATTAAGAACACGTTGTTCGACCAAACACATTCATGCTCATCATCAAACCATGTTATCAAAAAATATGCATGTACATGTGAATGCATGACTTACCTCATTGCATCACAGCACCTATGACATCAATGAATGGACATGTGAATGAATGACATTGCATTAAAACTAAGGAACAAAAAGATAAACCCAAATATAGCATACAATGACAAACAAACATGTTAACAAAGAAAAAGGAACTCAAAAGCATATAAGAAGGTTAAAACAAAGACATATTAGGTAAAACAAACAAAACAAAAGAAACAGAAAAATCAAAATTAGGGTTTTTAGGCACGAGTCTGCATGCGCATATATAGGCCCGTTATATGTGTACGCAGGCCAATTGTATGCGTACGCATACTTCGAGTTTGCATGCGCACACAAAAGTATGCGCACGCAGACACGCCTGAACCCTAACCCAGAAAATAGACAAGCAGAAAAATAGAGCAAGACTTGAAAGCTTAAATCTAACAACCTAACATGCTTAAAAAAAAAATAGAGAACGCATAAAACTAACCTAAACAAACATATATAAATATAAACTAAGCAAAGAAACAGATTAAAAAAATAATAAAAAGAAATAAAATAAAAGGAAAAAAAATGAAAGAGTTAAGCTCAATACCTCAAACAAGAAGCTTTTCAAGCTTGATTTTGACTCTCCTCAGTCAATCTATTCACAAATTAATAGACGTGATTAGTGATATTAAACTCAAAGGATCATGGCTAGAAAAGGCCTCAATCAAATAAAAATTGACTTGAAGGTGTAAGTGAAAAACTCCCTCTTTGATTCACTATTTCTAGTGAATCTTAGGTTTTCCTTTAGGATTTTTGTGTGTTTTGAAAAGATACTATGTAAGACTTTATATATTTGAAAAATAGGGGTTTAGGACGGCTCCCAAACGATGTGGGACTCATTCCAAACATCAGTTTTTAATACAGAAAACTTGCCTTTTTTATGTCTCTGAAACCTTAGCTGCGTACGCAGGCGTGTTGCCTACGTATGCAAACCGTAGGTTTTCTTTGGCCTTTATTTTCCAAAAATATACTTTTTTACATTAAAATTTATATTTTCCATTTTAACACCTCTTAAGTGAATTTAACATCTGATTAAGCCCTAAACCAACCTTAGGTCTTGGAATTTGGGCATCATTGGGGAACGGGGGCCCGAGTCATAAGGGGTACAAAATGCGATGTCTACAAATGCCCTTCTTTTGTTTTGACATACGGCTCGGGTTGAACCTACGAACATGACACATATCACGCATACATGGGGCAGGGTGCAACTCCGAAAAATTGCGTGGGATTCGTATGTCCGAATTCCCACCTTTGTTACTCAGGAAACAAGCAACGACAAGTTCACTATCCTAGAACCTGTTTTGCCAATTGCAAGCAAAAGGCAAGTGACTCACTACCCTAGAGTCCGTTAGAAAGAAAAAAAAAAGGGTGCTCTTACAAGCTAACCCAACAAACAAGGATCTATTTGTGGCTCTTGCCTCAAACTTCTCCAGGCGGTACTTGTCTTCTGTCTCCATCTCTACCTATTCTAGTGAGGCTCTTGCCTCTAGGTGACCTTGGTCTCTATCTTTATCTCTATCTCTACCTATACCTTTTCTACCCTGCCTGCATATTGTGAGAGACCACGTCCCCGGCCCATTTTTTAGGAGTGTCGGGCCAAACCCAAGTGAATGGGTGGAATCGTGTTATTGCCTCTCAAAATGGAGGTTCGACTAGTTATATTTTCCCTTTAGATTAAAGGTTTTACAATGGAGTCGCAACTTATTTAATTATTGGAAAAATAAGAGAACCAAAATTAAAAAATTCGTCATTTTATTAATTCTCAATTGAATTTACATTAATCATAGGAAAATTACATGACTTTGGTCCTAGATACAATCTACGATAAAGTACATGGCTTTGTTTCCTAGTTACAATCTAAAAATTGAAAATTACAAGGACAAGCATTTGATCTATTAACCCTTGATCTAAGTTCGGAGGCTATGTTACAAGGTGGGAAGATATTAGGCACCCACCTTGCCCAGTGAAACCGGTCTTCTAGACTATGGTGGCCAACATTCATATCATATCATCCAATATGTCAATCAATTTACATGTTGAATTTAAGGTGTGTGCATGTGATGAACCCTAATTCAATTTATTAAGCATTGCATTTGGATTGAAAAATGAATTCTAATGAATGTGTGTGGATGATAATATCCTAGATTCAAAGATTTGAAAGAATTATGAAACAAACATATTTTTCATATTTTTGATGTGAATTTAAGATTAAAACTAGTGTTATGCATGAACATGTGATGAACAACCAAGAACATTTGATGAACATGTCAAGATGATCTCTAGGTTGTGGGAAGTCTCTTTCTCCTTAGAGGAGTCCTTGGGTGCAGCTAGAGGCTTGGTGGCATCAGGGACCACTCCCTTAGTTATGTCTTTTTCTTTTTTAGCAACCCCAAGCTGTTCTACCTCTTTAGGAAGACTGCCAGAAGATGGGAGGGCCTGGGCAGGGTTATCCTTGCTAGTATCTGTCTCTTTGGAGGTAGTGTCAGCCTTGGAGCCCGAGGAGCTTGATTCACGGATGGCGGGGGGATAGTATACGTTCTCTGCTCTCCTAAGGGTAGAGGAGGCCTCAACCTTAGCTTGGTTATGGGCCTTCCACACTTGAATACAGTAGATCCTACACACCTCTGAGACCTCAGCCTTAAGGCCCTCATCAGTCTCTGCCACCCCCACCTAGTAGTCATCCTGTTCAGCTTTATCTATAGCCTTTTCTGCCTCCTCCAGCTTTCTCTTCAAGACCTTTATATGCTTTTTAGCTACAGCCAGCTCATCTTCAGCCTGGCGAAGTTGCTTGCGTTGAGTCTCTGCCTGTTTCTCTGCCCCTTACAAAGCAGCCTTAGCGCTCTTCCTCTCCTTATCAGCCTCGGTTAGTTGCGTATTTAGCTCTTGAATCTTCTTATCTGCCACCTTGAAGGCGCCCACCGCAGTGATACGCCTGGTTTCTGCATCCTGCATCTGCCTATGGGAGTTATTCACCAACTCCTCGGCCCTGTATGCAGCTTGAACAACCTTTCAAGGAAAGAAGTATAATGGTTAAAAAAAAAAAAACAGTTTTAATTTTGAATATGAGAAAGCTAGTTAACAGATTTACAAGAGCAAGGTCCCTCTTCAAGCTAAGGGACACCTCGTGTTTCCTCATTGACCTTAGGTCGGCCATATTCCTAGGTAGCAGTAGAGCCTATTCCATGGCCTTGGTGACGTATCTAGCCTTCCCTTGCTGAAAGTCCCTGATAGAAGCATCAAAGGGCAAGGGAGCTCTGTCCAGCACTATGGAAAGAGTCCAGGCTAGAACTTTGGCGTGAGAGTTAGTCCTCTTGTCCACAAGGGCCCCTTCACTAGAGGACCTTGTTTGCGTTACCCTGGCTTGCTTGGCCCCCTTTTGGGATGGCCTTTTCCTCCTTCCACCACTTCCTTACCCCTTAGATCCCTCTTCCTTTTGTTACTAGTAAGATCAGGTCGGAGAGCTTGCGTAGATGGAAGGGAGGGAGGCTTGGCCTGGATTGCCTTCTTTGGCACGTTGCTTCCTGCTTAAGACCCTATCAGGTCTCGAAGGCTTTATCTTGTCTTGTACTGTAGCACCATGGCTTCTGGAATAATGGGATATTCTTAGGTATGACTTACTTGGGTTGGAGGAAGGTGGCCGAAGTCACCAGCTGGAGCTTCTGGGGACTAGGGTTAGTTGAAGACCTCAAAGTCGTCCTCTATGTCTGAGACTTCAACCACTTCTTCTTCCTCTTTGATTGCTAGTTGGGAGGGAGTTGCTTCCTTTTCGGCTGGGAAATGAAAAGGTAACTCTACTTGTTGTACATCTTCTGGAATGGGGCCTAGATTAAGGAAACCCGAAACGACTACGTTTTTCAGGTGTAGACGTTGGTCCTTAGCTTTAATCACGCACTTGGGCGACTGAAAGCTAGATGATAGCAGATCGTAGCCGAGGATGAGATGGGCTGCTCTTAGTTGCCTGTCCCCGTAGAAAAACACCTCAGCCTTGAGTACTTTGTTCAAATCTGGCTGGTTGACAAGGTTTATGTTTGGGACAGTAGAGTACTTATCTGCAAAACCATCAAAAACAAAAAAACACTGTTAAGAAAGCAGCACCAAACAGAGGAAAATTAAATTACAAGTACAAATAGAAGAAATGGACATGGAAGATGTTGATAAGAAAAAGGGGTGTTATTAAAACAATAAACCTAAACCTAAGAACGTCCCTTCTCTCGTTGGACAATGAAGGCCATCGTGCCACTCCCCTGAGATAATTAGATAATCTTTGTTCATGCCTTTGTTGGACGCAAGGAGGCAAAAAATGAGCTTGACCTCAGGAACCCTAGTTTTTAGGTAGTACCCCTGCCTGTTTAAGTGGTGACAGTTGTAAATCCAATTGACATCATGATGGGTGAGGTTCACGCCCATCTTCTCATTGAGGGCGTCTACACTACCTAGAATCCTAAACATATTGGGGGCATACTGGGTGGGGGAAAGCCTATGAGCTATTAGATAATCCCTAATAACTCTACCCATAGGGATTCTCATCCCTGCCTCTACAAAGGCAATCATAAGGATTACTGCTTCTCCCTCCTGCCTCATGGTATGCGACTCCCCCTATTTGCAATACCTAATAGAAACCCCTGGTGGGACTCGGTATTAAGCTTTAAAGCTCTCTATACCCTCTGGGTGTCTACTAGGTAAGCAAATCTATCCATATGAAAGGAAAATTAAGATACTAAGGAGACAAGGTGAAATTAGACAGGTCGAGGAAGAGAGGGCTCTAAATAAAAAGAAAAACAGAAGAGACCAAAGAGAAGACAGAAGGAAGAAATTGCTAGAGACAACTTACAGGTTAGAAGAAGGGCTCCTCGAACTAGATTTTGAGTTTTGAGAGAGTAAAAAGTGAGGTAGTTGAAGCTTTTGAGCAATATATATATATATATATATATATATATATGTGTGTGAGAGAGAAAAGCAAGTGGGCAAGTCAAGGCCCCGGAAAAAATCTCCATCGTATCGTAGAATGTGGGGAACATAGAGCCACAGAAATTAATTGCAAGCACGTCCTAGATGCCAAAACGTCAGCAACGTGCTTCTAGGCAGTTGAAAAGACACTTACACAGACAGAAGTGATGTAAGGGAAGAGCAGAATTATTATTATAATATCGAAATCCATTTTTTTTTAGAAGTAAAAGAAGGGAATTTTGAGGGGCTATTGTAGGGGTAAAAGAAACAGAAATGTATATTGGGCTGTGGGCCTAGTCCGAGGACACGTAGATGTTAGTGAAGAAATACAAATTGGTGAGTTACAGAAGGAATATGACCATGAAGGTTTGGGAAGGTAGTCCGAGGAGGAATGCCTCCTTGACTAAGCAAAGCAAATGTCAGAAGGTTTGATCTTCCATCAAGAGCAATACTTTGAAGGATTCTACTATTAAGGATAAACATCAGGGGAGAATAGGATAAAGGGAAGCTAAGAAATATCTAAGAGAAAGCTGCTACTACCACATTGAATGCTCTGCAGTTAACCCTATGGCCGCATTAATGTGGAGGTGATACCTGAACAGTGATATTCGGCCTTACAGCTACTCCTAGAGACTTCAGGAAGGTGTTGATGGGACAAGGATTAAAGCCAGCAACTTGACCTACACGTGAAGGGTGGAGATGAAGAAAAACAGGAGAATATAAGGGAGAAAGAGGCCCTTTATAGAGGGATCTATTTGAGAATTCGTAGGAAAAAACACTATAGCAACAAGAACTAAAATTGTAATCAAGTCTAAAAGAAATATATTCAAGAACTATTCTCCTCGGCCATCCGAGGAAGGATTTCTTTGCATAAAGCTTGTTTTTCTTTGCTTTCTTATCATCTTTATTCCATTGTGAGCGTTGTTCAATTCATCAAAACCTAGTTTTTAGCCCACTCTTTACAAATTCATTATGTCGAGCTTTTTAGGCCTTAATCCTATTACCTCTTGGGCTTAGGATCCAAATTGCCCCCTTACAGTATACATTTAACAATAATCTAAAAAAGTATTCTAAATATAATTTAGTATAAATATCGGTAAGACAATAACCATAGAATGTATAAACAAATATAATTAAATAGCTAATCATATACGTGGTTGGTCTCTTGGAGTAGGACTAATGGCAAATGTGAAACTAAGAATAAAAAATAGTAACCGATATAAGTTTTTTACTTTTAAAGTGTGTGACTTCCTAACCATACACATGGTTTGTCTCCTAGAATTGGAGCAAGCATTAAAAGACTTCTTGGATTTGGAAATCTATAGAGCATTTATCAAACTACTTGATCAAATAGAGAGAAAAACTAAGAAAAAATAGAACGGAAAAAGAAAGATCGAGAGAATGGGAAAATAATCATAAATATAGATATAGATTTGTTGGTTGTAACAGTGGTGTATTTTTTTGTTGATGGAGAAGAAAAGTGCAAGGAAAAACACCTTTATTTTGCTCTCATTGGAAAAGTAAGCCAAAGTCCTAAATTTTTTTTTTTTTTTTACAAATGAGCAAAATTTTGAAAAATTTGTTTTTCTTATAGAATTAAATATTTTAAAAGTAGTGCTATTGAGACAACACTTTCACAATAAAACCTAGGTGACAAGTTGTTAAAGGTAAGAAAAAAGTGATGTTAGTTGTGGGTCTTGATGAAAACCAGTTACAACTTGCCATGACTTAACCTTTATTGTTAAATTATTGTGAAATATTGTGAGAGTAGCATTAAGATGATCATATTCAAATTTATATCAACTGGGTTTAAACAAAATTTAAAGTCAGGAGATTCAAAATTTTATTTTAGGGGCTCAAAAAAAGTATTAAGAATTATATATATATATATATATATATGTGTGTGTGTGTGTGTGTGTGTGTGTGTGTGTATAAATTGGCCAGGTTAAGGGATTCATTTGAACCCCTGGTCTCAGTAGTGGCTTTAGGAATGTTTTATAGGGTGATCACTAAAAAACTTAAATTATACAAAATTTAATAAAGAGACAATTTGAATATATCAATGTCACAAAAAAAAAAAATGCAAATACATGAAATATTACAATTTTTTTGTACTAACCAAGAGAATAAGAAAAAAAAAATAGACTAATAAAAGATAGAGTGCAAATTGAAAATGCTGATATGAAAATAATAAAGTAAACACAACAATTTCATAACAAATCTTATGCAACAAGTTGTTGGCTTGTTATTGGTGGGTAAAACATGTCAATATTGAACCCGAATTAGAATTAATAATAGCTTACCACATAAGATTTATTGTGAAATTATTTTAAAAATGTTGTGGATGTAACATTACTCTTATATTTAAAAAACTCAAATTCTTATGAGTCTCAAGTGAAAGTGTTCAAATATTTAATTAGGGTGGTCAAAATATGTTAATTTAGTAAATAATATATATTTTTAAAGTGTATATATATATATATATATATATAGTTTTTTCAAGTCAGGGTGGTCACAAAACATATTAGTTTAAAATAATTATTGATATAAATTTTTATTGCATGTATAACTTTTTTTTTATTTTTGACAAGTGAGGGTCATCCTAGGACCACCCTCACATACAAGTAGAGCCACTAGTGCCTGGCCTTAAGGTAATGCCGCTCCTGTTGATCATGCATATCATTCTATTTACACCGAATATTTTTCCACCAAACTTTTGGTGAAAACATTATTGTATAATGGACCAACTTTATAACTTTAGTTTTTTTTTTTTTTTTTTTTTGAGAAAAAGGTAAGCGAAATTTTATTAAAAGATTAAGACAAATCGGATTGGAATACATCCTCCAAATCCCCAGGCAGATCTTCTAACCAAACATTAGTGTTTGCAGATAAAAGTGCTTTCCTAGCTAAACCATAAGCTAACTTATTCCCTTCCCTGTGAACATGCTGAAACCTACATTGCCTCAAAGAATCTCCTAACCTCTTAGTCTCACTAACAATATGACTAAACAAGGTATGACAACATCCTGGAGAGTTCAAAGCTTGAATAACCCAAAGACAATCGCCCTCTAGAACAACATCAAAAATACATAGTTCCCTGGCAAACTCTAGAGCTCGTCTTGCTGCCAGTGCTTCAACCATTTCCACAATCCGGGGTAGACCAACCTTCTAACTTAGAGCAGCTATAACATGACTTGAATGATCTCGGAAAACAACACCAACACTAGCACAGTCCAAGGCATCAAACATTGCAGCATCGAAGTTAGCGTTATAGGTACCTGTCCTAAGAGGAGACCAACGCACTTCAGGAAGATAGACATGAATCTTCTACTCCAGTTGATTAGCTTCCCAAAATTCGCAAACCATCGACTGAGCTCTGTCCCCAATTTCATGCAGTTGCTAAAAAGGCTGACACTCTCCCAACCAATTCCTCCACTGCCATAAACACCAAGCAACTGTGGCAAACAAAGAAATCTTGAAGCTCGACCCATCCCTGAATAAGGCCTCTAAAAGTTCAGCAAAAGACTTGCAAGACTGCTAGACCAGAAAAAGAAACTCCGAGCCTGACAACCAAACTGCCCGAGCTTGATCACAGAGCCACAACGAGTGCAGCGTCGACTCTGCATAATCTGTTAGGACATATGTGATTGGATGTTAGGAACATATGTCTACATTTTATGTATTGGCTAATCCTTTGACAAAACGCACTTTACTTGTAATTGGGTAGATCAAGGATGTGTTTAATGTTTCAAGAAACAAGGTTTCAAGTTCAAGTGTTAAAGCCATGCAAGTCTGTCCAAGAAACAAGTGAAGAAGTGTTGTTCATTAAAGCTCGACAGCTATCTCGACAGCTAGTATCTATCGAGACTTAAAAGAGCTGTTTCAGCCAGAGGCTCGACAGTTGCTCGACAGATAGGGTATCTGTCGAGGTTTATGAAAAACAGATTTCCAGTTCTGATTTTCATCCAATTCGTGAATGTATGTTTGGGCTTTCTTTTCTCACAGCCCTAAACAGATATAAGGATTATTTTAAAGGCCATAGGTTGCACAATCAAAAGCACAGTTGCATAAAATTATAATTCCTCAAGTGTGACCGAAAACCTAGTTTGCCCTAGTTCTTGAAGAAGCTGCTGTGTTTGTACACCATAGGGTTTTGTGACCAAGAAACTTCGTGATCTTCATCGATTGATGAACTTAAAAACTTTGCAGCCAACATCCTTCTCAAGTTGGTGATAAAGTCACGTATTGGGATCCGCGCATCTTTTGGTTAGTCACATACTTGGAGCCGTGTAATACAAGAAAAGATTGTCACTACAGAACAAGTTCAATTGAGTATTGGGTAAGGGTTCAACTGTAAGTTAGTATAAGGTACTGGGATTCCTTTACTTGTAACCACTTGTTTTGATAATAGTGGATTCTCGGGAATGGTGATCTTAAAATCACCCGGTGGGGTTTTTGCCATGTAGGTTTTTCCCATTCGTAAATAAATCACCGTGTCATTTAGTTTCCGCTGCATATTTAGTTATTTAGTGATTTGCTTGTGCTACCACACTCATTGCATGTAATTGAACCTAATTAATTCACTTGGCTAATTAATTGGTTAATTCATCACAAAAGGTCAATACATTTTTGGCTTATCATAATCCATGCAACCCTCACAGACATCATCAACTGGTACATGCCGAGCTTTCAAATTCAACGTAATAGGAAGGGAGTCTTTCACTGCACACCAAATGAAATGACGAATTCTATGAGGCACCTTCATCTTCCAAATCTTCTTCCAAATAGCATGAACATGATTCAAAGGGGAAGAACTAGGGTGAAGGTTATCCTCTGTAGCAACTAGCATGTGGTAAGCGCTACGAACACTATACCCCCTCATTCGTAGTAAGAGGCCAAACCAAGACATCTTCCTCCCATCGACACAGACTTGAAAGCACCAATTTTCCGGGGTCCCAAATTTTTGTGTTTGTGTGGAATAAGTCTCAAACCCAAGCCATAGACATATTAACTCGTAAGGAAACAATCTTGCTATGAGCATGGTTAGGCAGCCACCGATGGTTCCAAATATCAATCAACTCTCCATTCCCCACCCTCTAAATTGCCCTTCTATCAATGACATCACGTGCCTGTAAAATACTCCTCCACGTATAGGAACTCTTCGGGTGAATTAGGGCATCAAGGACACAACCATTTGGAAAATATTTCGCACTAAATACCTTAAAAAGGATTGTATCCTTGTGATGAATAAGACGCCACGCTTGTTTTGCTAACATAGCATTATTAAACTTTTAAAGATCTCGGAAACCCATTCCACCAATTGATTTGGAGGAACACAAAGAACTACATTTGATCCAATGGATTTTCTTTACATCTCCAGCACCTCGCCAAACCTTTTGGATCATTGCTTCAATGTCTTTACCCAAACCCATCGGAAGCTTGAAAACACTCATAGAGTAAACTAGGATTGATTTAACCACTACCTTGATCATAACTTCCTTACGGACTTGAGGCAAAAGCTTTTCCTTCCAACCTTGCATTCTAGCCCATATCCGTTCCTTTATTTGTGTAAAACAAGCTTTCTTGTTTCTACCCACAAAAGATGGAAGCCCTAAATATTTCTCATAATGCTGGATGGTCAGTACATTGAGTGCCACCTTAATGGCCTCTTGAGCTTGGTCCCCCGTGTTCTTGCTAAAAACAGAGTTGTTTTTTCCTTGTTAATCATCTGACCTAAAGCAATCTCATACAAAGCCAGTAGCTAGATTTTGGTACACTCCTCCAAGGTGGATCTACAGAAGACCAAACAATCATTTGCAAAAAATAGGTGGATACGTTTAGGCCCGTTTCTACACAAAGAGGATCCTTGGATATCACCTTCTGTCGCCCTATTCCTTAGTAAAGCATTTAACCCCTCAACACAAAACAGGAATAGATAAGGAGAAAAAGGGTCCCCTTGTTCTAACCCTCTTAAAGGTTTGATCATACCCTTCGATTCCCCATTCACCAGGATAGAATAGGACACTGTAGTAACACACTCCATTATCAAGGCCACCTAGGAATCTTGAAAACCCAGTTTAAGAAGAATTTGTTCAAGAAAGCTCCACTCCACCCGATCATAAGCTCCACTCATATCTAGCTTCATAGCCAAAAATCATTATTTCCTAAGCAATTATTCTTCATATGATGCAGAGATTCGAAAGCAATTAAGATATTATTAGAAATCAATCTATCTGCAATGAAAGCACTCTAAGTCTCCAAAATAATAGAATCGAGTATGGGCTTAAGGCGATTAGCAATTACCTTACTAATAATTTTATAAATTACATTACAGAGGCTAATAGGTCTAAAATCCAACACCATTTCCGGATTTTTTACTTTTGGAATTAAGTAATAAAGGTAGAATTTATAGATTTTAGAATAGATCGAAGATTTGAACATGACAGCACAGCCTAAGTGACATCCATACCTACATCAGTCCAGTAAGTCTGAAAGAAAAGAGGTGGTATACCATCAAGTCTTAGGGCTTTTAACGGAGCCATCTCTCTGATTGCCTGGCCTACTTCCTCACCAGAGAATGGTTTATCAAGATCTACTCTTATCTCCTTAGTCACCATAGGATGAACCCCAACCAAAATACGATCCAAATCATGGGGATTAGAAGAAGTGAAAAGTTGTGAGTAGAAATCAATTAATAGGGCCGAAACTACCTCCTCCCCCTCTTGCCACACTCCATTCCCATCACGTATTCCTTTAATAAAATTCTTTCTCTTCCTTATAGTTGCCGAGACATGAAAAATTTTTGTATTCTAATCACTATTCTGTAACCACAAAATTCTAGATCGCTGCTGCCACATTTTCTCTTCCTTATCATATAGAATATTCAACTCCCTCTTTAAATGAACAACCTCCTCAAACTCTCCAGTTCAAACCAAATCTACCTCTGCCCTCCACAATCAATCCTTTGTCTGTTTGTTGCTATTTTTTACATTACCAAAGTGGTCTCGACTCCAAGCTTTCAAACTATTTTTACATCTCTTCAATTTTGTGGTGGTAGCAAACATGGGAGTACCATCAGGAGTACAATCCCAAGCTTTAGTGATAACTTCTCTACATCCCGAATCCGGCACCCACATTGCCTTAAACAAAAGGGTTTCCTACGCCATTTTTGATGCTCCCCATTCACATCCAATGAGAGAAGAAGCAGTCGATGACCCAAAGTGAAACAGTTCAGATGCCTTACCCTACCTGTAGGGAATCTAGCCAACCACTCATGATTTGCAACCCCCCTGTCCAATCGCTCCCATATCATCTCTCCACCTCGTCTACCATGCCTAAACTCCAACCCAGAAAAACCTAAGTCAACAAACCCACAATGATCCAAAGCATCACAAAAATTTTGCATCAGATTACGAGCCTTAGGGGCCCCTCCTCATTTGTCATGAACCTCTAGAAGCTCATTAAAGTCACCAAAACAACACCATGGGACCTTAATCCTTCATTCCATTAACCTTTTTTTTAAAAGCATACATTTGACTATATTTTTGGTTTCTGTAATGGAGTTAATTTTTCAACAAGGTTGTAGGAAATTTTAAATTATTTTTAAAATTTTTATTTCCTTTTTTCTTCAAACAAGTAGAAATTTCTTGTTAATCTAGCAATTTGCCTATTAGGAAATCAACATCCTTGTCAAAATTCGTGACAAATTTACCTATTTTGGAGATCATATTTTGATGTGATGGTTGTGTTGGGTTGGGTTTAATCTCTTTATAGAAACATAAACTATGTTTAGGAACTTTAGTGGGTTTTAACTTTTAAGGATACAGAAATGTGTTCATCCATCATGCAAAAACAATATCTAAGATTTGTTCTCACTCACATGTTCATGCATTTCAATATGATTTTGTGGAGATCCACATCTTACAATAGGTTGCATTGCATATTTTTATTTCTTGCATTGCATGTTATCAACTTATTTGGTTCATGATTAGCCCTTTTATGTCTTAGCTTGCTATTTTCAATTATGCGCACATTATGTGAATGGTTTTTATTTTTTAAGAAAAGAAAAAAAAATTATATGTTGATGTCTTTATTTGAGATTTTATGATAGGATATGTTAGGACATATGTGAATGATGTTAGGAATATATGTCATTTAAAATTGGCTAATCCTTTGACAAAACGCATTTTACTTGTAATTGGGTAGATCTAGGATGTGTTTAATACTTCAAGGAACAAGATTTCAAGTCCAAGTATTGAAGCCATGCAAATCTGTCCAAGAAACAAGTGAAAAAGTGCTAGATTTTAAAACTCAACAGCTAGCTCGATAAATAGCATCTATCGAGGTTTAAAAGGCTTGTTTAGCCCGACGCTCGACAGTTGCTCGTTAGATAACCTATCTATTGAGATTTATGAAAATTACTTTTTCAGATCTGATTTCACACCAATCCGTGTATACATGTTTAGACTTTCTTTTCTCACAACCTTAAACATATATAAAGATTATTTTAAGGGTCGTCAAAGTTTGCTCAAGTGTGAGGTGAAGTTGTGTTCATGCAAATTGTGACCGGAGACAGAATTTGCCCAAGTTCATCTTTCTCTTGAAGAAACTGCTGCGTTTGTACGTCATTGGGTTTTGTGACCAAGGAGCTTCATGATCTTCATCGTGTTGATGAACTAAAAAAATTTACAGCCAACATCTTTCTCAAGTTGGTGAGTAAGCTGCGTACTGGGATCCACACATCGATTAGTTAGTCACGTACTGGGAGCTGTGCATTGAAAATGGGAGATTATCACTACAGAACAAGTCCAATTGTGTATTGGGGTAAGAGTTTAACTATAAGTTGGTACAAGGTACTAGGACTCCTTTACTTATAACCGTTTGTTGTGATAATTGTGGATTCTTGAGAGTGATGACCTTAAAATCACTCGGTGGGGTTTTTGCCTTGGAGGTTTTTTCCTTTTGTAAACAAATCACAGTGTCAACTTTATTTTCCGCTGCATATTAATTTAGTTGGTGATTTGTTTGCGCTACCATGCGTATTGCTTGTTAATTGAATTAATTAATTAATTAACTCTACTAATTAATTGGTTAATTTATCACAAGAGATCAATATATTCTTGGCCTATCAAGACAAGTGAGCTTGATTATATTGGTCATTTTACTCTAAAAGACAGATTTTAGTTTCGGCAGGGTGAGTGCCTAGCTACTACGTTAACTTAACTTAACCCCTTAACTTGATTTATACGATCTAGAGTAAGTTTGTAATATTTCCTTTTACTTTCTTTTTAGGATTTAACTCAAAAATGAAACCATGTAATTCTTTCCGTCAATTTTATTTAGTAACAAAGTGTTGTAATTTGTTTTCTTTTGACAAATTATGTTAATTATCATTATTGATTAAATAAAATTTATCTTGTAAGTTTTTCTAATCTTTCTTAAATCAATAAATTAATCAAGTGACGAATATATTGTAAATCTCTTAAATTAGGGTAATCATTATCAACAGTAGAGTATTCTCCTTAAGATCAATGGCCGAGCCAGGGGGAAGAGGGGGCCACACTACAAACAAAATCAAGGTATATTGACATTTCTAGCTAAACCGCCACTAATGTAGGTCTCTGAAGCACAGGAAAACCCTTTTTTTTTTTTTTTTGTAGTGCCAGTTCCCTCCTTCACCCCCAGCTCCCCAAAATATTGATCTATACTATTATATTAGAAGCATTTTGCACCCTATGGCACAAATCAATTTACTTCCCATAAAGTAACCACATATTTCATCTTTTCTTAGACTAAAGATGGTGATTGGTGGGTCTCACAAAATAAATTAAAAAAAAAAAATATCAGTATCTTTGTATAATAACAATGCTATAGATATAATTAACTTTCTTCATAAAAAAGTTCACAATTGTTGAAATAGTTGATTGTGTATAGTGGATACAAACTAACACTCATGAACCCATAAAGCCAGTATTCATAATCAACCACTTTAGTATGTCCAAAATTCTAAAGACTCTAGAGTCTCCACTAACATTTTTTTCTTCCTTCTCTTGACTTTTTTACAATTTCAATTTTTTTCTATAAACCCATATTTTAACTGCTGGGAATAATAGACAAATTAAGAAATGATGAATTCTACATTATTTTTTAAAAGCATTCAAGGCAACGATGCACATATACAACTTTGCAAGTATATTTCTATATTCTTTTACGTTTTTATATTGATTTATTTTCTCATTCTATCTTAAGGAATCAAATTACATTTTTAAATTTTATGTGTTTAAATTATTCTCTTAATTTTATTGTTATTAACTACAAATCAATTTACTTATATTATTTATTTTAATTACATGAAATATTATTTTAGTTAATTGAGATTTTAGATACAATTACATTAGCATAAAATTCTTTATTTATTTTGTTATCAATATTTTTAGAGTTATTTTACTTTCAATTTTATTTTATAATCTTGTCCGCTAACAGGGGAGTAGAAATTCCAGCTCTACCATTACGTGAAATTCACGACCAAGGGACTCTTTCTCTTTATCCATAAAGAGGAGAATCAAAAGAGGGCCCCTTGGTTCGCGATTCTCACCCGAGTATTCGAATTACGCCAAGTCGTGCGATGTACCATTTTTCATTTTTAGAACTTGCTATGCTACCGTTCTTAGAGGGTTGACTTAACTAATAGTCCCTATCATTCTTTGTCATTTTATTTATATTGTCCCTCCCTCGAACTATGACAAGGGCTAGGGCCCCTTCCCTGACAACTTGGACAACTTGTCTCAATCTGGAGCCCATCCAACAGGCTTAATAGTTTGTCCAGCTGGTTGGAAAAGTCTAGTCCAGCTTCTATTTGGGTTTAGTAAGTACTGTTTTAGAATCAGTCTGAAATTCTGAATAGCATACTGTTTAATTTGGCAAATAGCAACTTCTGCTTAATTTAGCAAATGGCAACTTCTTGGCTTTCTTTGCAGGATAAGAACTTTGTTAGTATTATTAATTAGGGATTTAATGACGTTTGACTTTATATGCTAGACTGCTAGTAATCCATTTTAGAATTTTTTTTGTGAAAAGGTGATCAATTTTATTTATTTATTTATTTATAACTTTTTCAATTTTTCATAAAAAATTTCTTAAAATAAATAATTAATGTATACCTAAGAGCATTAACCCGACTTAATTATTAATTAATAATAGCCACCAAGACTTCCTTAAATATATGGATCCGTTTGGATAGAGTTTATTTTTGCTGAACTGAAAACTGAAACTGAAAATACTGTAGCAAAATAATTTTTTAATGTGTGAATAGTACTGCGGGACCTATTTTTAATAAAAAATTGCTAAAAAAGTACATGAACAGTGCGCGCACAGTGCGCGCCTGCTCTGTTGTTCCCCCAGCAGAACAAAAAAAAAAAAAAAAAAAAAAAAAGCTGAAACGTAAAACGTAAACGCGTCAAAGAAAAGCTGGATCCAAACAGGTATTATGTGGAAAGCGTGCGAAACTATGAAAGAGTTCATGTGGAAAGCATGCGAAACTATGAAAGAGTAAATTGTATTGGTTAATAAAATACATTCAGAATTGGGAAGGAATGTTATGAAAACAACAAAACTCGAGACAAACTTCTTTGGAGCAGGCTAGGTAAGGTTTTAGTCCAATTTCGTCCAAAAAAACTATTTTAACCAAATTATTTCTAAAGAGTAAAGACCTTATATCAAATTCAATACTTTGGTTGCGTTTGGCATTGGCCTAAAAAGTCAACTTTTTTTACTATTCAGTTTATTTTTGGTACTATTCATAGGTCCCATTCTACTTTTTGGTACTATTCAGAAGTCTTATTGTACGATTTTAGCTATTTTTTAACTTTATCTAGAGTACTTTTAGCAAAAAGTTTTCAGTTTTAGTTAAATAAACTGTTCCCAAACAGACTCTTTATTTTTAAATTTTTTTTTTATAAATATTTCTTATCTGTCTCTCCCCACTTATTATTTATTCCTCTCTCTCTCTCTCTCTCTCTCTCTCTCTCTCTCTCTCTCTCTCATAATCAAACCAATCAATGGTTTTGCTGCTACTAATCTGTGTAGATTGAAGAGTTTGCTGTTGATTCTGGGGAGAGTGAGAGACAGAGAGAGAGAGGGGGAGGCTCAATGGAAAAGGAGAGAGTGAGTTAGATGTCAGATAAAAAATAATAATTTCTTTTTACTCTAGTGATGAACAAGGGTTCAATAATTGTAGCGTGGTACTATTAATTTTTTTTTTTATAAATTTTTTGAGCCTAATGTAGGTTTTTTTTTTTTTTTTTTATATACAAGATATAATTTCTACTTTAGCCTAAAAATTACTACATATTTTGAAAATCTATCCGTTGAATTGCATGTTCGTTACAATCTTAATACACATGTTAAATTTTACACCAATTAGATATTATATACTATATGATCTATAAGCTTATATTTTATGCATAATTTTAAACTACAAAATTAGTAATTTAAACAATTTATTGATAACATGGCTATTGATCTTTAATTTTCTAGAAATTTTGCAACCATAAAGGATATAAGTAGAGGATGTAATCAAAATAGTGAAATTCTCAAAATTCACCTCCAATAAAAAGATATTGAGTAAGCTTGTAGCCTTAGGCTATAACCAATTTTATAGCTAAACTTTATCTTAAATTTTTCGTTAAATTTAGCATCTAGTGAGCCAAATAAATTAAAATGCTCCAAAGTCCAACCTCTATGAACTTTTTTTTTTTTTTTTTGGGAGAAACAACCTCTATTAACTGAAATGCCATGCTTAGTATCATTTTATAAATAATTTTTTTTCTCTATTATTTTATGGGGTTTTTTTATTTTATCTTTTTTTTTGCTTGCCTAAATAAGTGCCATCAATAATTGTCTTAATAGCAATGTTAAAAATATACAAATTTTTCTCAGCCAAAAAAAAAAAAAAGGACATACAAATTTTAGCACTTTTTTTTCTACAACTTGTTGAAGTGTTTTTATCTTCTCCTATTTTTTGTTAGACCAATTGAAAGAGCTTTTTGAAGCATAATTAAATTAAAATTGATTTAACATCAGTATTACATAAGCCTACCACTTATTTCTCAAAAAAAAAAAAAAAAAAACATAAGCCTACTACTCACATCTCTTTTACTAAACATTAATCACAATATGTGAAATTTTTTAGGTCGAAGATCTAGATTTTGTATTCATAGTCATAGTAAACTCAACATTTCTAGTAGTCACCCTTGCTGATCATTGAAACTCTGCGATGACATAAAAACATTAAGAAAAAAAAAATGTTAGTACATTTCTTTTACAACTTATTGAAGTGTGTTTTTTTCTTTTTTATTAAAACTAACAGAATTTGTTGAAGAATTAAGTTGTAATTGAAGTAATATTATTTTCACATAAATTTACCATTCACATCTTTTTTATTATTTTCTAAACACAATAAGCTATTAAATTTTGGACAACATATTCTTCTTATATGCTCCATGCTTGCAAAATTTTTAGAAAATTAAAGATCAATAGATGTGTCATCATCACTAAATTGTTTTAATTGCAAGTTTTGTAGTTTAGAATTATGTATAAATATAAGTTTATAGATTATATAGTAAACAATATTTGATTGACACAAATTTTGATATGTATATTAAGAGCATAAAAAACATATGATTCAACAGTTAGATTTTCATAGTATGTTGTAATGATTATTTTATTGGGTAAGTTTGTAGCCTAAAGTTACAACCAATTTTGTGTCTAAATTTTGTCTTTAAATTTGGAGTTGAAAATATAAATTTTTGCACTCAAAGTTCATGTAAACTTGGTCTAAAAAAAAATAGTTCTTGTAAACTCAACTTTTCTAAAGTGACATTTGGTGATGGGCCAAAATAGCCAAATACCACTATTAGCCAAAATATATAGTGATTTACCATTGAGCAACAGTGCGATTCTTAGTTTAGAATCGCACTGTAGCACAATTGTATTTTTTTTTTGGCAATAGTGCTTGTTTACAACATCTAATGGAGTGTACATTTGGGCCTCAATTGTAAATAGGCCTACATTTGGGATATGCCCAATCCGTTGTGATGCTCTTATACTATACTCTTTAAGAACGAATCAAGCATGGAAAGAGGTATTGACTTCACTCCTGATTGTCAGTGGTTGACCAAAACTATGATAGGAAATCTTTCAAAATATTGTATGGTTACTCTTAAGAGAGAAATTGCTTGTAGGGGTGTCCATGAGTCAAGTATGGGTCTGGATTGAACAGCTTAACTGTTAGATATATCATGGCCTTAGTGGCCAAAACCATTTCATGGCCCTAGAGGCCCAAATCCAAAATCATTGTAAGCTCATAGAACAAGCAAACTAACCCAAACTTAATATAGGTTTAGCCTAAAAATTTTTAGAATATAAACTCTATCCATTAGGCTCATTTAAAAAAAAAAAAAAACAAATTTAATGGCAAAGATTTAGCTCTCGAGTTTTTGCTATGGACATAGGCCATTAAGCCGAACCACAGTAAAATATTGCTTACACTTTTTATTTACTCTCTTATCTCTTTCAATAATTCAACAACCGTTACAAGTAGCACGTTTTTTTTTTTTTTTGGCGGAACAAAAAAGAGGGGCTTATGCATGTGGTCACGGTCCCTTGTCCACTTAAACCCTATCGATAAATGACATGAGACCTCCTAATCATAGTGGGACATGCCACTGCTTGAATCCACAACACCCAAACTTGCATGTGTAATGAGTCACGATAGCTTCCTACCACTAACTTAAGCAAGGTCATCAATACCGTACCAGTACTGACCGTACCAGCTGATATGTACCATACCAGTATATATACCGATATCAAAACATCAACACTTTGTACTGGTTTAAATACCAGCCGTACCGGCCATATCAATCAATTTCGGGCAATACAGGCCGGCATCAAGTGTACCGGGTAATACAGAATTTTTTTTTTTTTTTAATTTTTGAATTTTTGTTAGGGCAAAATGGTAACTTATTTGCATTAACTTATTAGCATTATTTGTTTTCTTAACATGCAACGGTAACTTTTAAGTTTTCTATTTTTTATATTGTGTTTTTTTTTTCTTTTAATTGATAATAAAGTCTAAACCATGAATAATTTATTCTATATTGAGGAAATGTTTTATGGTAAACTTTTATATTTATCATAATACACACACACACACACACACACACACATATTTATAAATATAAAAAATAACGGTAAACCTAAAACAATATATTAGTATTGACCAGTACCGAAATATATCGTTCCACTGGTCAAATCGGTACAGCCTCCAGTACAAGATTGACTCCCTTGAACATAAGCCCTCTAGTACTAGTGCACATTTCAAGTATAGACTCACTAAAAATGGTGGTTATTTGGTACATTTTGTGGTCTCAAAGTCTAGTCAAGCATTTGCTTCTATACTATTAGAAGGAGTTATTTTGCTTAGGTCATTTAACCTCTCTCTCTCTCTCTCTCTCTCTCTCAACTACAAATGGATTTAGGCTGATCCAAAGCTAATTGTGAGAGGACCGATTACAATGGCAATTGCGATATGTCCTCACAAACCTTTATAACTAATTTGGAACTGAGGGATCATTTAAGGATACACAACCAAATGAAATTCAAATGCTTTAAATGTAAGCACCCATTCAAGACCAAACCTACTGAGTGAGAAGACCATAAGAAGAATTGCAACTGCTCTAAGAACTAAGAAGTAACCTTCTACCTAGCTACCTACCTACCTATCAAAGCATAGCTTCCAATAATCCTCATAATGAATTATATATATATATATATATAGAGAGAGAGAGAGAGAGAGAGAGAGAGAGAGAGAGAGAGAGAGAGAGTTGCACTTTGCCAACTGATTACCAATGTTCCACTTATGGGAGTGAAAATGATAATAGATGTCATATCTCTGGCTTAGATGTGAGACTATTTTTGTATGGAGTTGGTGGTCCAAGAATTCAAATGAGAATGTGAGTAAAAATGAACACAAATTTGACTAAGAGTAGGACCTTAATAAGGAAGGAAGTTCCTTATTCGAATATCTTGTATAAATAGGCTATTAGTTTGCGAAACTTATTGCAATAGATTGCAGATAATTAACAAAAATAATTTGGTTCAAATTATTGCAACAATATCTTTGTTGTAATAGATAATTACTTCATGTTTGTCATTGTAATATATTATAAAATAATTGATATCAGGTTATTGCAATGATATTAGGCCTGTTCACTGGTCAAGCCAGGTTGATTTTGGACTCAGCCCGGACTCGACTCGTCTACGTCGGGTGGAGGACAGAGGGACCCAAAACTAACTACCAACGTCAATCGGTCGAGTCGATTGCGGGTTTGGGTGGTGCTTGAGTCGGTTCGATCAGTGGCAAAGTTCACTAGGAACTGCAAAATCGTCGTTGAAAACTACAAAACTTTGCTAAAATCTGAAAAGGTTTCATTGGAATCTGCAAATTTTCATTGGAATTTGCTGTGATTTGGCCGGATTAGGTTAAATCCTACTAGATCTGGTCAAGATCTCGTTGGATTTGGTCGAGATCTCACAAGATCTAGCTTGATCTTATTGAATTTGGCTAGATTTCGTATATAGCTCTGATCGAGTTGGGTCAAGTGGCTTGAGTTTTGGAGAAGGAAATTCACCATTCGACCCACCGATGTCGGTTCTTGAAAACGGAGACCCACCGCCAACCTAAGAGAGTGTCCGTTTAGGTTGGAATCAAGTCGATGTCAGGCAGTTTGGTCAGGTTTTCGAGCTCCAGTCGAGTCTGGATAGCCCTAAATGATATATTCCAAATTTATGTTTGCCATTGTTATAAATTGTAAAATAATTTATATAAAGTTATTGCAATGATAACATCATTGCAATAATCTATTAGTTCGAAATTTTCTTTGCAATAGATTGCAAAAATAACTAGGATTAAATCAACACAATGCTCCACTAATTTCTTTTTTAGGGAAATCATGGCCAAGAGGTTGACAAGACGCTCTTTGTAGATATACTCTTCTTATTTCATCCTGATCATTAGGATGAAAAGATGAGACATTTTCTCATAGCCTAGGATCGGAAAGAAGGTTATTAAAGTGCAATACGAATTTGCTTAGAAGATGAATCTTGTAATATAATTGATTTCCTTTTAAAAAATTTGTTCATAGTGCTAGCAAAAGAATAATGGGTAAACTATAAGTTCATTCTATATATTCAACTCTAGCATTTAATTGTCACATTAATCTTGTTAAATAAAGTATTTAGGTATTAATTTAGTGCATATGCGTGTGTAAAAAATGTATCACATAAATTCAACAAATTCAGGTAAAGACTAAAGTAAGCACTAACAAACTAATAATTCGAAAATGTGCATTTTTTGGAGGAAAAAAAATAGCGATTTTAGAATAGGCTTTTTGAAACACAAATTAGAAAATCACAATTAATAATTTGATTTGGGCTTTTGGGCTAATTTGTATTTGTTTGGATAATTTTTTAGAAGTGTTATGTCCACAATATTTTCACAACAAATCCTAAATTGTAAGTTGTTACAGGTTTTAATTTGAACATACTACCAAAATTCCCTTCCTCTTCAAACCAAACACTCCTCCCACTCATTTTCTCTCATTTCTTTTCTATCTTCCTTATTTCACCTCTAACCAAACAAACTCTTAGTGATATCATGGTCCAAGTGTCGTTAGTGATATCATAGTCCAAGCGGCCCAAACCATATCAATGCTTTAAAAGCCCAAACCAAAACCTATTATAGGCTCGTAATAAAAGTAAAATATCCTGAGTTAGTCTACTTTTGACCAAAGGTTTTCTAGTACATGAACCATGGGTTGAGTTTATTGTAAAAAAAACAAGTTCAATAAAGCTGTGTTTGTTTTGGCTGAAATGTATTTCAGGAAATTGTATTATACCATGTTGTGTGTTTGGTAGGCACAGAAAATTTGGTCAAAGTGAAATTATTTTTCAATTTGATCGAAAATAACCTTTCTTTGGTGGAAAATCCTTTCCGTTCTTCTTTTACCTTCAAATAACATTTTCCAAAAAACAGAGTGAGAGAGAGCACGAAGAGAGAGAGAGAGAGAGAGAGAGAGAGGGAGAGAGAGAACACGAAGAGAAAGTAGAGAGAGTGAGATCGAGCTCGCGCCATCGAGCTCAGACCACCGCCCCAAGCCCAGACGCGCCGTCTAGCTTGCACCGGCAAGATCAAGCCGCAAAATCGCTACCGCCTCTAGATCGAACCACCATCCACCGATCTACAACCCACCACCCACCCCCGTCATCACTACCGCCTCTAGATCGAACCATCGATCTCGTCGCCCAAAGCCCCAAGCTCAAACCGCCGTCCTCCAGGCCAAATCGAATCTTTCTCTTTCCCGATCTATCTCTCTTTCCCTCAATCTCTCAATCTTTCTCTCTTTGATCTCTAATTTTTTTGTTGTTATGGTGGTGTGGGTGGTGGTGTTTTGGTGGTTTTTTTTATCTCTGTTGCTTTTTGTTGTTGTGGTGGTGGTGTGGGTGGTGGTGTTTTAGTGGTTTTTGTGTTGTGTGATGCTGGTGTGTGGGTGGTGGTGAATTCTCTGTGGATGCTGGTGCGTGAGTGCCGGTGAATTTTCTGATATAAAATTTGTTTGGAAGCTGAGAAAATAGATGAGAAAATGTGAGAAACTAGTAGAAAATTTACATTTTCAAAATGTTGCCAAACACTTGAAATTATTTTCCAATATAATTTTTAAAATGCAACCAAACACTAGAAAATATTTTCCTTTCTCAAAAATGTTTTCACCTGAAGTTATTTTACACTTGGAAAATATTTTACACTAAACCAAATGCAACCTAAGTAGCAAAGACGTTGACTTGATTTTCTCTTTTGTCACTTTGAATCACTCAACAACTTAAACAAATGACATATTTTAAGTATAGACTTGAGACATATGAAGGTTATTTAGTACATCATGTTGCCCTAGAGTTTGGCCACATGCATTCTATTTTTCTATTATTGGAAAGAGTTATTTTAGATGGGATTATTCTCTCTCTCTCTCTCTCTCTCTCTCTCATATATATATATATATATATATATATATATATATATATACCAAACCTAAAAGACTCTGAATAATGAATTGAATATACTTGTTAAGGATTCAAATAATTAAAAACTCTTTTTGGTTTTATTAGTGAAATTGTCAACTTTGCATTTCTACGTATATTTTTGCCAAACGTAATACATTCTTGCCAATCAAACATATTATTAGTAGGGGATGTTTGTGAATAAGTAGAGGGACGGCAATGGGAACGCAAACAAGTCAAGTTATTAGACAGTTGAGCCTCCGAGATCAACTACTTCACCAATTCTCCTAATGTGATTGTGTGTAATGTATTTGGGAAAGGTGGTTTCCCAGTTGAAAGTTCTTGAGAAACTTGTTGCATTGTTGGGCGAGATTGTGGGATGGTGTACAAGCATGCAATTGCAATCTTTGCAATGGTGAGCACTTCTGTTGCGGCTTGATTCATTGGGAGTGAAAGGCGTTGGTCCAATACATCCTTCAACAGTATATCACAAGTTGTAGATGTTGGTGATGACAGAGATGAGATAAGATCTCCCAGATGCTTTCCCATAATTATTTCTACAGTCAACACTCCAAAACTAAAAACATCACACTTCTCATTAACTTTCATTGTATACGCAAGCTCTGCCAGGGAAAAGAATTGACCAAGGTCATAGGAGCACCATTATTAGTAATAAAAATATAAACATCACTTGAAGTTGGTCCATGCATATGAAAATTGTAAAATATATCAATGTTCTTAATATCAATTTTTTTTTTGTTGTTGAATATTCTGAATATCATATGTTAGGATCCATTCATGCACATGTGCTAGATTCTAGTTTAATTTAATTATCTTTAATTTACAATTATACATATATAATACTAACGGCACTTTTTAAAAATTACTTAGGGCATTGGTTAACAATTCATTTTATACCACTTTTATTGAAAATGAAAAAAGCTGTCAAAATATTAATTGCTTTATTTCATTTTCCCTAAAAACTTTAAATAGCACTTTTTAAAGCATTTCCCTTTAAAGAAACATAACGGGTGATGGTTAGTTTAGTTGGCTATGGACTAAATACAAACGAAATGAGCGGTTAGTTTATTTGTCTATAAACTAAATATAGGAGGAACGTGGTTTTATTCATTATTAATGCAACGGGCACATAGCTTAAACAATGAACCAGAAAACACCGAAGCCTGTTTTCTTGTAATAAAGTTGTGTGCATATAATTAAAGTAGATGAGATCTGGCAATGCGACCATTGCCTCCTTTTGGATAGAATCCACCGGGTTTTTTCTCGTCACCAAAGCCATACACAACCCTCAATATCTCTTTTGCGGTCCTGTCAAATGCAACAGAGTCTGCATCTCTAGCAAGCACGTTTTCACATGGTTTTCAGACTCGGACCAGATCGTACGGTCTAACCGGAATAACCAAGAACCTCTTACTAACACAGTTCTTTTAACCACCAAAACCGTTCTATGCACAAAAGGTACGAAACCATTCGAACTGTAGTTGAGCTGTCCGGATTTAAAAACCGTTTACGGTTTTCACGGTTCAGATCAACGCTTTTTAAAAAATAAATAAATAAAATAAAATAAAATAAATTAGAAGCTCACAACACCTTCTCACCATGGTTAAAGCTTCAACCACTATGAGATGCTGTCAAACATTGAAAATATTGAGATCCCATCATCTTTATCTCATTAGCTCTGTCTCTCATTTTTTATCTATCTAGAACTTTTCTTCTTAATCTTCTTCTCTTTCTCACCCTGTCTTGTTTTCCTGCCTCTTCTCCATCTAGATGTTGCGTAAATTGGTTTAAAAAATAAAAGGTATGAACTGGGTTGTTGGAGTAATGGAAGAAAAAGAAGATGAAAGAAGGGAAAAATATGTAGAAGTTAAAAGCTGACTTGGTGCAGAGATTTTTTTAAAAGGTGTGGTGTAGATTACACCTTGGGAAATGGAAGCCTTGGGAAAATTATAAAGAAAAAAAAAGGGGTAAAGTTGATGTCCTGCAGTCTGAACTCCTCCAAACGTGATGTGTTGTTGGCATTGGACTATTGGAGTGGTAGGTGAATGGAGGGAATAAAAAGAAGACTTTTGTTAACGGGTGCTGAACAGCATCCGTTAAAATTGATTTTTTTATTAATAAAGTAATGTTGCTTTTCGGGAGTGGAAAAAAACATGGTAACGTAGCAGTTTAATTGCTCGTTTGGTTTAAAAAATAAAAGGTAGAACTGGGTCCACGTCCAGTAATGGAAGAAAAAGCGATTTTCTTCTTCTAGAAGTTCTTCTTCTTGGTGCAGAGATTTTTTTAAAAGGTGTGGTTTTTTTTGGAAGCCTTGGGAAAATTTCTGGGGGTAAAGTTGATGTCCTGCAGTCTGAACTCCTCCAAACGTGATGTGTTGTTGGCATTGGACATTGGAGTTTTAGGTAATTTTTTATTAAAAAGAAGTCCCGCGGGTACTATTCACGCATTTAAAAATTATTTTGCTATAGTGTTTAAAGTAATGTTGCTTTTCGGGAGTGGAAAAAAACATGGTAAAGTAGCAGTTAAAGTGTCAGCAGAGCATACAAAATCGTGCATTTTACCACATGACTAAAATACCCTTTTAAAGTTCTTCCCTCCTCCATCCCTTTATTTACATTTTCAACTTGGTTTTGTACTATCTTTCTTTTCCCAAATCTACAAATCATCCAACCAAATGCCCCAAATTTCAAACCCAAGCCATATTGTCAAGCTTTTTTACATCCCAAATTGAACCCAGTAACCAAAACAACCCAGATACAACCAGAAATAGAGAGGAAGGAAAAGTAGAAATAAAGGTAGAGAAAGAAAGGAGAGGTTAACGATTACTAGTGGGAGCGCAGGTGAGCACCTCTACCAGAAACGGTGATGGACCTCAAGGGTTCGGCCATGGCTGAGATGAGAGAGAGAATCCGAAATAGCAGAGAGAGGGAGTGAGACGAATTTCCTGTTGGGTTACAAATATGGTGGTGGTTTTTCTTTTCTTGGATTGAAGCATCAGAAAGACTGAGAGATAAGGAGTGAGACAAGAAGGAGAAAGTGGAGAGCAGCTTCAGACATAGTGGAGTGTAAAAGTTGAGAAGAGTGAAAAGAGGGAAAAAGGGTATTTTTGTCTTATAAATATCAAATTTAGCTTTTCAAAAGCGTTTCTCTTTCCTCAGTAAAATTAGCCACGTGTAATTTATTTATTATTATATTCTTTCTTAACAGGCACCTGTTAACAGGACCCTAAAAAGAAAAAGATTTTAAATTTTTATTGAATTAGAAAGACAAATGATATGACTATGATATTTTTACAATAAATTTTAAGTGGTTGTTACTGGTTGTCATTATTCAAACAAAAAAGTAAATTCAATGATAGGTTTAAATTTGAATCAACCTATAATTTGTTGTAAAAATATTGTAGATGTAAATATTCTAAATTAGAAATTAATGTAATGATATTTTTACTTAATATATTTATAATATTTATACAATAAATTCTTGTATTGGATTAATATTTAAAGTAATGTTAATTCTATAATAAATTCACCATAAATCTTGAGTTTAAAAATGTTTATTTTCAAAATAAATTTCTATATATATATTGAACTATTTTAGTTAAATTTTCATTTTTTACTAATTTAATATATTTATATTTTTTAGATAATTATTAAATTACATTATGACGTCATCATGGTTCGACCTCGGTCTAACTTCAAAAACCTTGAACCTCTCCCTTTTTTCAATTCATTGAACAGTCCGGATTTCAAAACCATGCGTTTCCATTGATCTTTCCCTCAGCGCCTTCAGCTAGAGGAACCACAAGGCCTTCATCTTTGTGACCTTGATGTCCAAGCCTATCTCTTAGTTCTGAAAAGCAATTTGTAAACTCTCCCACAGTTATTCCATATGGTGACACTATCTCCTTTGCATGCTCGTATAGGTATGCTCAAATAACAGCATCTTGGCTTGATTCCATGCCTAAAAGGCCTGCAAAAAGCTAAACATATACAAGTCGACATTGTTAGAATAATGGTTTGATAATTTTTTGACAAGTAGTAATTTATTATGATATTAAAGTAAGTATTGTGAATGTACTCCTATCTTCGTGCTCTATCCATCTACTTCTCTAATAATAAAAAAGGGTTGGGTTTACATTAAATTCAGTGTAACTTTTATCAACATTACACTACTCAATAACATATATATATATATATATATATATTAAATGTAAATTTTTAAAAATCCACTATTAAATAACTTGAATTACATTGTCTCCTTTTATCTTATATGTATGCAAAGCATAAAGATGATCAGAGATTAATTATTATCTCATTTATGAAATGCTTAAAATTAAATGTTTTTACTTTAAAAATAGTTAGAAAAAATGATTTTGCTAATTAAAAAGCAAATTATATCTAGTTGATACCAAATTTGGCTTGTACGTTACAAATATAGAAAACATATATAATTCAATGATAGGATTTTTAAAATTTTAATATAACAAAAAATTATTAGGTGAGTTATATGAAATATAACTTGATTATGGACAATTAAAAGAATTACAAATTTCATTTGTCAAGCTTTATCATTTCTTAGCATAAAAAAATAGTTTATTCTACAAAAAAAGTGGTAGTATATAACTGTGTATATATATACACACACATGCGCATAGAAGCAATAAATTATTGATACTGTCTGTTTTGTAGAACATTACTATGGATCAAGTTTAAATCTTGATTACCCTTCTAGAACTAGGGGCTTTGAGTTTTGGAAGTGTTCCAACATAGCCAGTAAGTCCAACATAAGGAATAAGGTAAGATGGAGGGAGGAAGTGAACTCCACTGTAATAAGGATCAAAAGGTGGGGACAACTTTTTCCCTATTGCAGCATCAACTATTTTTGCAAATGATTCTTTACTTAAGTCTAATAATGGTCTTGTAAATCCTTTAACGACTTTTTGAATGGCCCTGCATCAAGAACTTAATAGCTAGTACCATGATAATTTTGATTATCAAAAAAGTACCACGATAATTTTTAAAAAAAAAAATTATAGCTATGATAGGATTTAAAATCTATAGTATCTACATTATGATACTTATGATAATTTTTTATCATTATGTTAATTGTTAAGACATCAATGTGTTTCTATTCAATATAGGTGGTATTCAAAATTTCAAACTCAAATCCCTTATTTAAGGCCAAAAATATTTATCAATCAAACTAACTGGAACCCATTAGCCATTAAACCCAAACAAAAAAGCTTAAAAGAAATCGAATAATGATTTTAAAAGAGAAACCTCAAGTGTCCAACTTCTTGGTAAGCAAATTGCAGGATAACATCTTGGGTAAAATGATCTAAATTTGCCTTCTTAGCACCAACGGGTGTTGGGCCTCCCTTGATTAAATTTGGAGCAACTTTATCTAAGCCATGACCCAAAGCGCCATACAAAAAGAATTCAGCTTCAAAGAATTCTAAATTTAGAGGAAATTCCAAAAGAACCACGTCTGCTTTTGCAAAACGTCTATGGTGATGGTCTTTGGTGAATTCAGAAGAATAAATTTTGGGGAGGAAGAAGAGGGAGATTAGTAAAGTGGTGATGGTAGCTGTGCTAGTAGCAGTTAGTGCCATCGTTTTTTTTTTTTTTTTTTTTTTTAATTTGGTAGGCTATTTTTGCTAGCTAGTGGTAGATTTTTTTTTTTTTTTGATGCTAATGTTTGCATTTATATATAATCTCTAGATAGTTATATTTAGCAAAATTCCTCATGGCTAAGTAACATTATTGTTTATATTTAGAATAATTCCACATGGCTATCAACTTATCTACAATCGTATTATTCTAGCTAGAATAATACGATTGTAGATAAGTTAGATTGATGCTGATGCTATTGTTTATATTTAGAATAATATGGACATTGTCTTTGCGTGGTTAGGTAACTGTTGAGTGGGGGGTGATTTGAAAGGTAAAACTAATTCTGTATTATTAATTTGAGTTGGGAACTTATGATTTATTGATGCTAATGTAGACTTTGTAAGAACCAACTCTAAATAGTTTCTCAAAAAAATAAAAAATAAAAAATAAAAAAAACTCTAAATACTAAATCAGCCCTTGCAGCATATATAAAAAATACATAATTTCATAAAGGACAAGTATATTCTATATTCAAATTCTATTAGTAGTGATCTGTTAAAAAAGGAGAAAAAGATGGATTCAAATCCTATTAGTAACAATTTATTAAAAAAGAGAGAGCGAAAAAGATGGATTCATATCCTATATATCAGTAACAATTTGTTAAAAAAGAGAGAAATATATGGATTCAAATCCTATCAGTAACAATTTGTTAAAAAATAAAGAAAATGATGGATTCAAATCCTATTAGAAAAGATTAGTAGCTTACAGGTCCCATACATGATTTGGTTACCACCAATTGATGGAACAAGTAGGTTCTCCCTTACGGTATAAGTCTATAATAATAACCAATTCTACCATATTCAGTCAAACTACTAGATAATAGATTCTTATTTTTATTTTATTGTTAATTTATGACTTCTTTTAAATGGAACTTAATGGACTTTATAAATTTGTTCCCATCTTATTGGGACTTAGAGAAATGGACTTTACAAATAAAAATTCTTAATAATGTAGTATCAGATACAAATATACAATGGGAGCACTTTATTTTTTGAGAAATAATTACAACATGCTGCTAACCCCGTAGCTCGAACCCTTTCCCCCCTAGACCCCCAAGTACTTTGTACATGGGGAGGTGCTAATTTGGCTATAAGGACAATGGGAGCACTTAAGTGTAAATGAGCCCTAGGTAAAGGCTTTATGATAATGTGAGAAAAAAAATAGGAAGCGATCGACTCCTAAGGTAACGCTCCATTTATAAGCTCGGATATTTTGTTATAAATTAAGAATGTAATTACTAATTAGGCATTTGTAATTAATTAATTTATAACTCAAATGACGGAACAAGGAGAATACAAAATGCAGTCCGCTGCTAATGCAATACACTGGTAGTGTTTGTCTTTCTTTTTTCTTTTTTTTTTAATAATTTTTTCCTTCTCTCGATTAATCTTTGTCTGTATTTTATTTCCTTAGCAAAAACATACAAACAGTTAAAAGTAATTTAGTTTATTAAGTAAACAAACAAACATTAAAGGTTGAGAAGAATGCCAAAAGTTTCAAATATAGTCGTATTTATGTAAAAAAAACAAAGGTGAATTTATCAATGAAACAATCATAGTCCTGTTAGTTGTGGCTGTTAAGAGAAAATTTTTCCTTTCAATTAGGACTTAGAATTTTTGTTTTATTTTATGGGAATTAGGACTTAGAATTAGTGTATACTTTATTAAAATAATGAAAGGGAATTAGTGTATGCTATTTTAACAACTGTAATATATATTTTTCTTCTTTCGACTTTTCCTAGTTTTCTCTCTAGGTCCTCTGTGAAGCCCTTGAGGTGAAAATAAGTCCTGCCACCAAGCATAACTTTTCTCCGCGTTGATGGTAGAAATCTGTTTTCCTCTATTTTTTCTCTATTCTGGTTTTGTTTTGTTTTGTCCAGGCTTGCAAGTAATGGACGAGATCACAAGTAGGTGGGAAGGATTACGCCTGTCAAAAAGAGAAGGTAGTGAGGCTGACCTATCTTCCCCGGGGATGGAAATGGGCTACGTACTGGCGGGCAAGTTTTGCACGAAACGTTGAGTAAATTTGGAATCGGTGGCGAGAGTCCTCAAAATGGTATGGCAAACAGAGAATAGTTTTGAGGTTTGTGATTTGGGCAACAATAAGGCACTTTTTCATTTTAGGAGTAAGGATGATATGGATAGAGTTTTGTTGTCGTCCCCTTCGTCTTTCGACAAATATCTCTTAGTTCTCCATAAACTCAAAGCAGGAGAGGCAGTGAACAAACTAAAGTTTGACAGGGTAACATTTTGGGTTCAGATTCATGGCTTGCCTACAATGAGCCAAACCAAAGAGGCCGGCCTTCACATTGGGGAGATCTTGGGAACGGTAGAGAAGGTGGATGTCGAGGAGACGGGATTTTGCTGGGGAAGCTATCTTCGTATCCGAGTCTCCATGGACATCACTTCACCACTATGCCGAGGTCAATTGGTGCGTATGGGTGGATCAGAGAAGCTATGGGTGGATTTTAGATACTAACGGCTTCCAATCTTTTGCTATTGGTGCGTGAAGTCAATCATGATGAGAGGGATTGTATGCTATGGATTCGCAGCAAGGATACTTTTTGGATAGAGGATAAGCCATTCGGCCCATGGATGAGGGCGACCCAAGATCGCAGCTGATTGTGGCAACGAAGAGTCGTAACGAGGATGGTTCATACCGAGATTTAGCAGTGACACAGAGTGGAGGAGGAGATCACCGGAATTGAACTGATGGCAGGATGGCCATGATACAGGGAAGGGCCCACATAGCAGACGATGTGGATTTCATTAAAGCTGGTGTGGCAAGTACAGATCCACTGGCAAAGCACGTGGAGAACAAAATCCCGCAAAAGTCGCAGTTTTCAAATTTCGAAAAGCAGTTACAAGAGATTGACGCCGCAATTATGGGTGCTGAATGCGTGGTTGTAGATCCACAGATTAATGTTGTTTCGGATTTAGTGGAAGAAAATCTGATGAACTTCCCTGCTCCAACATCAAACACGGTGACTGACAAAGTGGCTTCATATAATGGGCCTTTAATTGGGCCTCACATTGGGGTGGGCTTAGAAAACTTAGAGAAGAGTCTACTTAATGTAAAGGACACCGGGTTGGGCTTAGAGAAGTCTCAAGACATAAGTTTATTTGTGATGGGCACGGATAGCACGAAGGCCTAGAGTGAGATTAAGTTGAGGAAAGGGAGAGGCCTGACCCAAAAGAAAAACCAGTCTGGACGTAAACATGCAGGGAAGGAAAACATGCAAGGAGTGACGTCCGAGGGGGAAAAAGAAGGCGAACAAAGCATTGAGACAATGATGGAGGTTGATGTAGATGGGATTGGAATGAAGAAGAAGGAACGGTCACCATTGGCAGAGGTTGAAATAGGAGACTATGGAAAAAAGCAGAGAATGGTGGAAGAGGAGGAGGTGTCTAGAAAGTTAATAGCACAACAACAGGGAACGACGGAGGCTGCAGGACCACCCCGCCGAGAGCAATGAGTGCTATTAGCTGGAACTGTCGGGGGTTTAGGAACCCCTACACAGTTAAAGCTCCCCAAAAGATTGTTTTGGAGGAAGATCCCACTTTGGTCTTTCTCATTGAGACCAAGTTTGATGTAACGGAAATGACGCGAATAAAACGCAAGCTAGATCGGCAACAGGGTCTAGTCATGCCTAGTATTAACTAGGGGGGTGGTCTGGCTCTACGGTGGAAGAACGCTCTGACTGTGGATGTCCAAACGTATTCCCCGCGTCACATTTATGCGATAGTAACTGAAGATAACGGGCATAGGAGGTGGAGGTTTACAGGTTTCTATGGTCATCCAGAAACGAGCAAGCGTACAGACTCTTGGAAACTGATTGAACAGTTAAGTAAAAGAAGTGATCTTCCATGGGTTATTATGGGAGATTTTAATGAAATAATGCACCTCAGTGAAAAGGATGGTGGAAACCTTCGGCCTGAAGGGCAAATGCGTAGTTTTGGAGAAACAATTAACAGTTGTTGTTTGAGGGACTTAGGTTTCATTGGGCCTAAGTTTACGTGGAGTAGGAGGCTAGGTTCGAGGGGATGGGAACGTGAACGACTGGATAGGGCCTTTGTGTCCTCTAACTGGGTGTCACTATTTCCAATAGCTAGGTTGCACCACGTGGCTGCTTCTACATCAGATCACTGTGTGTTGGTCCTCAAAAATGCGTGTACCCGACATAGAACTTTCTGAAGGAAAAAATTGTTTAGGTTTGAATCCATGTGGTTGAGGGATGAAAGATGCAAGGAGATAGTGGAGGAGGCGTGGGAGCGAGGCCAAGCTATAAACTCTGAATACCCGTTTAATCATTGCTTGGAGGAATGTAGAACTTCTTTATCCTCATGGAATAGGAGTACTTTAGGGCACGTTGGCAAGAGAATAGCTGAACTCCAAAAAAAGCTTAAATGGCTGAAAGAGAGGAAACGTGGAGATGTATAAATGGATGAAATGAATGAGGTTAAATGAGAGCTGAACAGAATGTTACTAGTGGAAGAGGACATGTGGCATCAAAGATCATGAAATTGTTGGCTAAAGGCAGGTGACCGTAATACTTCCTTCTTTCACACAAAAGCCTCCAATAGACACCAACGCAACTCAATCAGTAAGATCAGGGGGTTGAATGAGGAGTGGATAGAGGATGAAGAAATGATTGGTAGCGCCTTTGTGGAATATTTTGAGCAACTATTTACATCGTCCCTCCCTACTGTCAGTAATGAACTCCTTGCAGTAGTACACACCAAAGTAACAGATAGAATGAACAGCATTCTCTTACGGGATTTTCAAGCTCAGAAGGTGGAAAAAGCGTTGAAGCAAATGCATTCAATGAAAGCATCAGGACTCGATGGTATGCCCCCTCTATTCTATCAACATTTTTGGCCTACCGTGAAACCCATAAATAAAAAAACTGTCTTGGATTTTCTTAACCATGATATTACACCTCCAAAATTTCATGAGACCCATATCGTACTTATTCCCAAAACAAAGAACCCAGAGCATGTGACAGATTATAGACCAATTAGCGTATGCAACGTTGCTTATAAGCTTGCATCTAAGACTGTGGCAAACTGATTGAAGATAATCCTGCAAGAAATAATATTGAGAATCAAAGTGCATTTGTATTAGAGAGGCTCATCATTGATAATGTGTTAGTGTCACATGAAGTAATGAATCATATTAATCGAAAGAAAAAAGGAAAATGTGGAGAGATGGCCCTGAAGCTAGACATGAGCAAGGCATATGACCGGGTGGAGTGGGAGTGCTTGAAACTCATTATGGCTAAACTAGGCTTCCATGAAGATTGGATTAAGTTGGTCATGAGATGTGTATCCTCAGTGACATATGCAGTACGTATCAATGGACATCCTTGGGGTCAGATTGTTCCAACACGTGGGCTTCGTCAAGGGGATCCTTTATCTCTATATTTGTTCCTAATTTGTGCGGAGGGTCTTTCAGCATTGTTGCACAAGGCGGTCCAGAACAAAAATTTAAGGGCAGTTGCTGCTTCAGCCAGAGGTCCAAGAATCTCACACTTATTTTTTGCGGATGATAGCTTGATTTTTGGAAGAGCCATAATCAGAGAAAGTGCAGAAATTCAAAGGGTGTTACAGGTATATGAGTTATCTTCTGGTCAACAATTGAACAGGAATAAAACCTCCCTTTTCTTCAACCACAACATAGACATGAGAACGAAGGAGACAATAAAAGAAATGTTTGGTGCACAAGTAATACGACCCCATGAATCCTATCTTGGATTGCCTTCCCTTATAGGTAAGTCGAAGAGAAACACCTTTGCACACTTGAAACAACGGGTTGCAAATAAGCTAGTAGGTTGGAAAGAAAAATTTCTCTCCAGTGTGAGAAAGGAGGTGTTGATAAAGGCTGTTTCTCAAGCGGTTCCTTCCTACACAATGTCGTGCTTTAAGTTACCCAACTCTTTATGTGATGAGCTGACTGGGATGGTAAGGCAATTTTGGTGGGGTCAAGTGAAAGAAGAGAAGAAATTGGCATGGATGAGTTGGGACAAGATGTGTTTACCAAAGGAGAAAGGAGGAATGGGTTCTAGAGACTTGAAGACTTTCAACATGGCATTGTTGGCCAAACAGGGATGGAGACTCCAAACAAACACCTCATCTTTATTTCACTAAGTATATAAAGCTAAGTACTTCCCAAGATGTGACTTTTTAGAAGCAGCCATTGGTTGTCAACCCTCATATGCATGGAGAAGCCTTATGGCAACCCAAGACTTGGTCAAACGGGGAATGAGATGGCGAGTGGGGGATGGAGAGCGAAACCAAGTCTGGAAAGACAAATGACTGCCAAGGCCAAGTACATACAAGGTGGTGACTTCGGAAAATTTGGGCTCTGGGATAACCTGGGTAAGAGACTTAATTGATGAAGAAAGAAGGGAATGGAAGGTTGATCTGATTCACCATAATTTCATGCAGCAAGATGTGGATGCAATACTAAGTATTCCCCTTAGTGCTAATAGGGTTCGGGATAGACTCATATAGGCAGAAACCACAAACGACAAATCTTCAGTGAGGAGCGCTTATAAAATGGCCCAAGAAGGAGTGTGGGGTGTAGAAAGAGCAGAGTCATCTGACCCGACAGTATTGAGAGGGATTTGGAGACATATATGGGGCATGAACACACCAAACAAGCTTAAACACTTTGCGTGGAAGGCCTGCAAGAACATACTGGCCACTAAGGAGAACTTAAAAAAGAGGAATATCACCAATGACAGTGTATGTAAAGCCTGTGGGAAGTACTCGGAGTCCGCATGCCATATTTTTTGGTTTTGTGATAGGGCCAAGGAAGTGTGGGAATCAAGCAAGGTTGTGTTACCTTTTGAGATCAGACCCTCGTGGAACTTTATTGATGTTGTATGGCATTTACAGAAAAGGAAGGATCAAAGCCCAAGATTGTTGGAATGTGTAATTGCTATCTGTTGGGGGATTTGGAAAAATCGTAATGAGGTGAACCATGGAGGCAAGGGCAAAGCGGGAAGGGCGATTACTAAAAGCTCTCTGTTACTTTTGGAGGAATTCTAAATTGCAAATGAGGACCCATAAGACACATGAGTTAGTGCTCCTGAGGTGGTCAAGTGGCTCCCTCCAAGAACGGGTTGTTACAAAGTGAACAGACATGGAGCTATGTTTTCCAAAAGAAAACAGGTAGGAATTGGTGTGGTGATCCGGGATAGTTTAGGCGAGGTGGTTGCTTCTCTAAGTAGGAAAATGGTCTTGCTGCTTGGTGCACTGGAGACAGGAGCTAAGGCACTGGAGGAAGGAATTCTGTTCGCTAAAGATGTTGGAGTCAGAGATGTGATTTTTGAGAGCGATTCCTTGAATATCTGCAACGCGGTCCAGGGTCTGAGTGAGCCACCATCGTCAATTCAGAATATAGTTGCAGGAATTCTTCGTAAGTTCAGAGCTTTAGGACTTTTGAGTTCAACCACACTAGAAGACAAGGAAATATTCCTGCGCATTTACTGGCCTAGCACGCTGCTACTGTTGACAAATTTAGTGCATGGATTGAGGAATGCCCAAGCCAAATAGTGCATGCATGTGCACATGATGTACGTAACATAGTTGATTTCTGAATAAATAAAATTTTTCTCTTATCAAAAAAAAAAAATTGTAATATAATTACCCAGTTTGTAAGGTAATATCAATGATCCAAACACAAAGAATGCATATTTGTAGTGTTAATTTTTCATTTAAAAACAAGATTAATTTTTTTAATCGAATTAATCTGATTGTTTGGCCACTCAATAGTTATTTTTAAGAGTGTTCTTTCTTATATTATCTTTCACCACTCCCATAGCCCATCCTACACTTATTCAATATTTATATATATATATACACACACACACACATAATGCTTATACTGTCTGCACTCGCACCACATTTATTTAGCAAAAAAAAAACAACTTACACCAAATTTAAATAGTTGCTATGATTCAGTAGAGAAAAAAAAAAGTAATGAGCAATTACTTTACGAATCTTATTACAATAAATTGCAAATAACTAACAAAACTAATTCAGTTCAAAGTATTGCAACAATATCTTCGTTGTAATAGACATTTACTATATATATTTGTTATTGCAATAGATTACAAAATAATTAATATCATGTTATTGCAATAATATATTTATTTTTGTGTTTTCTATTGTAACAAATTGTAAAATAATTTATATCAAATTATTGCAAGTACAACTTCAATGCATTAAACTATATGTTTGAAATTTTCATTGCAATAAATTACAAAAATATTACACTTCTCAATCCTCACTCAATCACTCACTCAACCACAAGCACTATCACTTCACTCACTCAATCTATTTGTCATTGCAATAGATTATAAAATAATTAATATCATGTTATTGCAATAATATATTTATTTTTGTGTTTTCCATTGTAATAAATTGTAAAATAATTTATATCAAATTATTGCAATGACAACTTCAATGCATTAAACTATAAGTTCGAAATTTTCATTGTAATAAATTACAAAAATAATACACTTCTCAATCCTCACTCAATCACTCACTCAACCACAAGCACTATCACTTCACTCACTCAATCTATTTCTCATTGCAATAGATATTAAAATAATTAATATCATGTTATTGCAATAATATATTTATTTTTGTGTTTTCCATTGTAATAAATTTTAAAATAATTTATATCAAATTATTGCGATTAAAACTTCAATGCATTAAACTATAAGTTCGAAATTTTCATTGTAATAAATTACAAAAATAATACACTTCTCAGTCCTCACCCAATCACTCACTCAACCACAAGCACTACCACTTCACTCACTCAATCTATTTGTCATTACAATAGATTATAAAATAATTAATATCATGTTATTGCAATAATATATTCATTTTTGTGTTTTCCATTATAATAAATTGTAAAATAATTTATATCAAATTATTGCAATGACAACTTCAATGCATTAAACTATAAGTTTGAAATTTTCATTGCAATAAATTACAAAAATAATACACTTCTCAATCCTCACTCAATCACTCACTCAACCACAAGCACTATCACTTCACTCACAACACTTATTCTAACTCTCCCTCTCTTTGGCTTCAGGCTGCTCCAAAGCTAGTTGTGAGTGGACTGATTACAATGGCAATTTCCATATGTGTTCACAAACCTTCAAAACTAATTCGAAACTGAGGGATCATTTAAGACTCACAACCAGATGAAATTCAAATGCTTCAAATGTAAGCTCCCATTTCGAGACCAAACCTGAGCAAGAAGACCACAACTTCCAATAATCCTCTTAATGAATTATATATATATATATAGTGTGTGTGTGTGTGTGTGTGTGTGAGAGAGAGAGAGAGAGAGAGAGAGAGTTGCACTTTGCCAACTGATTTCCAATGTTCCAACTTTGACTAAGAGTAGGACCCTAACGAGGAAAGAAGTGCATGAAGTAAAAAAAAAATTTATTTCTTCAAATATCTTGTATTAATAAGCTATTACTTTACGAAACTTATTACAATAGATTGCAAATAATTGACAAAACTAATTCGGTTCAAATTATTGCAACAATATCTTTGTTGTAATAGATAATTACTTCATGTTTGTCATTGTAATATATTATAAAATAATTTATATCAGGTAATTACAATGATATGTTCCAGTTTTGCGTTTGCCATTGTTATAAATTGTAAAATAATTTATATCAAGTTATTGCAATGATAACTTAATTGCAATAATCTATCAACTCGAAATTTTCATTGCAATAGATTGCAAAAATAATTAGGATTAAATCGACGCGATGCTCCACTAATTTCTTTTTTAGGGAAATCATGGCCAAGAGGTTGATAAGAACCTCTTTGTAAACATGCTCTTCTTATTTCATCCTAATCATTGAGATGAAAAGATTAGACATTTTCTCATAGCCTAGGATCTGAAAGATTATTCAAGTGCAATACAAATTTGCTTAAAAGATGAATCTTGCAATATAAGTGATTTCCTTTTAAAAAATTTGTTCATAGTGCTAGCAAAAGAATAAAGGGTAAGCTATAAGTTCATTCAATATATTTAACCTAAGCATTCAATTGTTACATTAATCATGTTCAATAAAGTATTTAGGTATTACTTTAGTGCATATGATACATAAATTCAACAAATTCAGTTAAAGACTAAAGTAAGCACTAACAGACTAATGATTTGAAAAAGTACATTTTTTAGAAAAAAAAATATATAGCGATTATAAAATTCGCTTTCGAAATACAATTTTGGAAATCACAATTAAACATTTGATTTGGGCTTTTGGGCTAATTTTTATTTTTTTGGGACAATTTTTGAGATGTGCTATGTCCACAACATTTTTTATCACAAATCCAAAATGGTAAGTTGTTACTAGTTCTAGTGTGTGTTTGGCATTGGCATAAAAAGCCAACTTTTTTTACTATTTAGCTTATTTTTGGTACTATTTATGGGTTACACTATACTATTTAAGCTACCTTTTAAGCTTTTAGCTTTATCTACAGTGCTTTCAGCAAAAAGTTTCAGTTTTAGCTAAATAAGTTGTTCTCAAACAAACACCTAATTTGAACATGTTAGGTTCTAAGTACTTAGGAATTAATGTATTGGAACTCTAATTTGTATTGTTGACAAATAATGATCAAAACAGGTGTTTAGTCTTGTTTTAGACTTGCTCAAAGTATGTCATTTATGTAAAGTTGGAATCGAGTTAACTGCAGAAGTTACTGTGTAAATCTGCCTGGCTCGATCGATCGAGAATTAGACTCAACCAATCGAAAGTCATGCAGATTGTTTTTTCTGCAGAATTTCCAACTCAACCCTAAGCCCATATGACGTGTAGGGTTTTTTATATTTTGCCCTAGGTATAAATGGCAAACCCTAGTCACATTTTTGTTGTTGCTCACATTGTTGTTTATGTGAATCTCTTGTGAAATCTAAGAGGTGCTTGCCTTCACACAAACTTAGGATTATCAAGAAGGAGATTTCTTCAAGAGCTTGATGATCATTCAGTTGCTGCCATAAGAGCTTAAAGATAAACAAGCGGGAGTGCTTGTACTTGTTGGAGAATCCAGAAAAAATGAGTCCGTGGTCTCGGAGCTTACACATGGTCGTGTCAGTAAGTTTTCTACTGGTGGGTAGCAATAAGATGTTAGTGGTCTAAGTCGCTATTACACAAACTTCGATTCTTTCATAGTGAATTCAGTTTTACCTTGAGGATAGTTAGGTTAAATCCTCCCCAGGTTTTTTACCGGTTTGGCTTTCTTGGATCATCATATCAGTGTGTTCTTTATATTTCCGCTGCTGTGCTTGATATGATATATTTGTGTTAACCTAGATTTGCATAATTTACCTAAGTTAATAACTTGGTTAAATAATTAGATTAATTTTTTTGTTTTAAGGGGTCTAAAAACTTAACAAGTGGTATCAGAGCAAGTAGCTCTTGTGTGTAGATCTTTTGATCTCTGAGCTGATCTTTGACCCCTGCTGTCATAGAACACGAACACTCTCTTGTTATTCCTCCTTACTTTGATGGGAATAATTATGCTTACTAGAAAGTCTGGATAAAAGCATTCTTGAAATCTATTGATGAGAGAGTTTGGAATTTCGTTGAATACGAATGGGAGAAGCCCACTACTCCTGTGAGTGAGTGGCAAGCTTCTCAGAAAGAAGCAGCCGCCTTCAATAGCAAAGTTATGAATGCTATCTTTAATGCTGTTTCTATGGAAGAATTTAAGAGAATCTCTAATGTTGAGGTTGCTCACACTGCTTGGAATATCCTCCAGACTGTGCATGAAGGCATAAATGCAGTTAAGATCAATAAGTTGCAACAATTAACAACTAGATTTGAAAGCATTAAGATGTCTGATGATGAATCTTTTGATAAATTTTATTCTAAACTTAATGACATTATTAATTCTACATACAACTTGGGTGAAATCTATGATCTTCCTAAAATTGTTAGGAAGATTCTTAGATCTTTAACTAAAGATTTTAGACCCAAAATAACTGCCATCACTAAGAGCAAGGATGTGGACTCCATCCCTATTGATGAACTTGTAGGATCTCCTCAGTCCTATGAGTTGGACCTATCCAAAACTAGCAAATCCAAATCAATGGCTTTTAAGTCTGTTGATGATGTTGATGTTGGTGAATTTGATGATGAGCTCTCTGCTACAGAGATTGCTTACCTTGCCAAGAACTTTAGGAATTTTTTTAGAAATAACAACAAATGGCAAAAGGTAAAAACACTGATGAACCTAGAAACTTTAGAAAGAATGATCCCACTAAGGTTAACAAAATTGAAAAACCTAGAGAAAAAGTAGGTCAATCTTCTAATAATTTTATGGGTCCTCAATGTTTTGGAAGTCAAAGGTATGGTCACATGAAATCCAAATGTCCAACATTCTTAAGGTTTAAGGGTAAGGCTATGGCTGTAACCCTTAATGATGATGATGAAGTTTCTAACAATAAGTCTCGTAGTAACGAGGAAGGAAACTTCATTGCTTTCACTGCTACTACTGTAGTTGATGAAAGTGTTGCTATTGAGGAGAACCCTTCTGATGGGGAACTCTCTGAGGATGCAGATCTTCAAGAAGCCTACAATAAACTTTGCAAAGTTGTTACAAAGGATACTATGAATGTTGATCTAGGCTTAAAGAAAATTGCATCTCTTGAGCTTGAAAAGAAAAATCTGCTTGTAAAATTGTGTGATTCTAATGAACTGCTGAATAATGTGAAGACTGAGAACATGCTTTTACTTGATAAAATTAAGAATTTCAAACATGATTTATTAGTTGCTAGAGAACAAACTAATAGGTCTGCTAGTTCCAAACTTGATCATATGCGAGTGTTCAAAAGTCTCCTTCAGACAAAACTGGCTTAGGTTTTATAGAAAACGTCTCTATTTTTGAATCACATTCCATAAACTTTGTTCCTTCTTCTGAGCCCCCTGTGAGTGAGGTTGTCAAATCTGTAGAAGTTACACCTCCTAGAAAGATTAGGGTTGATCTTCAAAAGTCTAAACATGAGACTTCTAATCCTTCTAAGGGCAAATCGCATGATAGACTTGCATGGGTTTGTCATTTTTGTGGAAAGTCTGGACACATTGGTAAGTTGGTAAAGGCTCTAAACCTGTATTCCAATTCTGGAGTTGGAAATCATTCTAATATGAATAAGAACTCCAATGCTCAAGGTGCATCTAAAAAGCTTTGGATGCAAAAGGCTCAATCTAAGTGAATCTTTCTGACATGGTCCTTGTGCTTCATTGCTCTACTCTCTGTGACCATTTTTTTTATTTATTTCTTGTTCTGTTCTCTTTGTTTGTCTAAGATTTGCATTGCATAACATTCATGCATTTCATTCTATGATGTTTTTGTTATTTGTATATAAAAAATAAAAAAAGAATAGGGAAGCAAAATGCGTTTTGCATTGTTCTTCTTGGATTTGATATCAAGGTTGGCCATATTATCTTTGCATAACATGTTTATGTATCTTGTTTAGCTAAGATGAGCTTATTTATTGCAATTTACTAGTTTGAACTTTGCAGTGCATGTTTTGTGGGAAGATGTTTATAGTTTTTTATCACATGATCTTGATCTTGAAATCACATTATTTTCATTGTCAGACTTGAACTTAATAAGAAAGGCATAAATAACCATCTTACTACTGTTTATTAGCCAATCATAAACACCCTAGTGCATATCGTAAGATTTTGTGCTCGAGAAAGTGTAGCACCTGCACAAAAAGAACATAAGGTGTAACCTCGGTTTTAATGCTAAAATTATTGTGTATATTATTGGGCTATAATAAATTCACAATGAAATAAAATTGGTGTGTACATTATACCGACTAATTCTTAATAAGTTTCTGATAAAATAAAATTTGTGTGTACATTATGAGGCAAATCAAGAAACTTACATGATTACAAGCTTTTATTCTAGGAGATGGGAGAGTTATATAATATCACTCTTTGTGGGATAGTCTCTTTTAATTGTTTGTGATGGATTTTGTAGAAATTGTGCTTAATTACTATACACATATCACCTCACATGTATCTCGAGGTTTTGCTAGTTGCACACATTACACAAGTTACTCTTTGCTAAACTTTGTACATGATATTGTGTGTGATTTTGGTTTGGCCATCCAAGATTGAAACTTCCTTGAGTTAAAATGCAAAATGTGTTTGAAGTTTGAGAATTTGAGTTGAATTGAGTGAAAATCTTAATTTTTGGGAAATCTGGGCTTACATCAAGTGTTTTTGAAAAGCATTTCATATCATACTCATGCATTTTATTCATAAAATTCAATGCTTTGAGGAGTTTATGCATAAAAATGCTCTGTTTTTCAAAAATCTGTTTTTTCCAGAATTTCGATCGATCGAAGCTGTTTCTTGACCAATCGAAATTGCATTTAAATTTTTGGTCAGCTTCTGTCTGTTTCGATCGATGCTCGATTAGTTTTGGATCAATCGAAGCATTTTTTATTGATCAAACCTATTTTTCGACTGATCGAAAATCGCACAGGTAGTTTTTTAAAAAGGTTTGAATCTCACGTGTTCTTCATTTTTTAAAAAACTTTTCAAACTTTTTCTTCTCCTTTTCAACCGGTCCAAGAGTCAAAGACTATTTTTGTCGTTTTTCTCCGATCCTTTTGCAAGGTTTTTGTCTTCCAAGGCTGGTATGTCCATTCTACCCTTCCTTTTTCATTTATTTTCTTGTTTCATGCATTAAATCATACATTTAGAAGGGAATTTCTCACCTAAGAATTTTTGGGATTTTTGATGATTTAGGCTAATTCTTTCACAATTGATCAATGGGTTTTTGTTGTGAGATGTCATCTATCTGTTCTTGGTGCTTTAATTTGAGGATTTGTGAAAATTTTGAAATTCTAGGGCTTGAAACTACCCGAATTGGGGGTTTTGTTCAATTGAGTTTAATTTGATGAAATTGGCTTGTTGAATTGCTTAATTTAATCATTTTAATGTTCTCTATCTTGTGTAATGATCAATTGGTCAATGTCTTGGAAATTGTACAAGTGGTTTTTCAAAAATTTTGGGATTTTTTATATAAACTCTTTGCTCAACCCAATTTTGTGATTTTAAAGTTATATTAAACTTATTCTCACTGCATTAAAGCTTGCATCATTTACTTACACTATTCATGCAACATATAAATTTGTTATTTTCTATATTGTTTTGTGCTAACTTGCAGTTTGCCTTTGGTTTTTCGTGTTTTCTCTTTTGGTTCTTTTCTGTGTGTCTATACCTTCCATAGCACCATGCCTAGGAAAACTAGAGCCCATAGGTCATCCTTCTCTTCTTATGCTCCATCTTTTGAGTGTGAGAGATACTTAAGTGAGGCACATCAAAAGACCTTTGAGACTCTTAATCTTAAGAGGAACATTTGGGCTGAGAGACGGATTCTTTTAGATAAGTTAGATCCCGAGATTAGGCGGAACTTTGAACGTAGGTGTTGGTTGTCCTTGTTAGATATTTCTCACCCCCACTTCAGTTACCTTGATTAGAGAGTTCTACTCGAACCTCTCTATTCACTCCTATAATTATGGCACTCTTGTTAGGAGTTGGATTCGTGGTGATGAGTACACCATCACCCCTTCGGTAGTGGCTGATGCTCTTAGGGTGCCTCTTGTTCGGCATACTGTCTATCCTTATGATGAGTCTCCTCCCTTAGACGACATCATGTCTTACATCACTGGATCTTCTATCCAGCGGGGTTACGATCCTCGGATCACTACTGTTGAGCTCTCTGAGGTTCACTATCTTTTCTTTAGGATAGCTTGTCATTCCTTGTGGCCTATTTCTTATCTGCACACCATCCCTATTGAGCAATATGTGTTTCTTTATGCTCTTGTTACTGATGCTCCTATCAGTTTTCCTCATCTGTTTCTTCGTTCTTTGAACGAGGTTCATCAGAGTAGTTCTACTGCTCATGCTCTATTCTTCCTTGTTTTTATTCATAGGATTCTTCTTCATCTTGGTTTAGATGAGTTTCTTACGTCTGAACCTGTTCATATTATTGCTCCTATAGGTGCCACCTTTCTTAGGCAAAGGACTGCTCAGTTGAAAGCAAGCTATAAGCGTCCTAGGGTTGATCCTTCTGGTGTCATACCTCCTCCTCCTTCCTCCTCTATAGGTGATGCTACTGCTGAGGCGTCTGTAGATCCTGCTCCTACTACTGTTGCTACTGATGTTCCTCCGCCATCTACTTCGGATGATTCAGACATTCGACATATGTTGGACACTGTCATGACCGTTCAGGCGGCTCATGGTTAGCTTGTGGTGGACATGATTGATGAACTTCGTGCCTTGCGAGCAGATTTGGAGAGTCCTAGACCGCCACCTTCTTTTAATGATGAGTGAGTGCTCTTTGGCAATTCGTCACAAAAAGGGGGAGTACATATATGGGGTAGAGAGGAGTTTTTGTTGTTAAGGGGAGATTTTTTGTTGTTTGGAGCTGTGGAGTTGTTAGATTGTATCTAGGTGCTTCACTTTGTATGTATCTTTTTGGCTCATGATTTTTGTGTTGGGTTGTCCATGATAGGGGGAGATATTTTGTTTTGTTTTTGTTTTCTTGTTTCACATTGTGCTACATTGAATATTGATCTATTTTGATGAGTTCATTCAGGATATATGTCGTGTAGTTTATGTTTATGTGAAATCAAGAAGTTATATTGTTTTACTTGTATTTTCCACACATGCTTTTATGTGTTTGTTAAGTGTTACAGGAATATACAAGTTGATTCAATCATGCTGCTATCTGCACTTGCAACTAATGGATAGTAGTTAGGGTTGGTTTTGTTTTAATGGGCATTTTTTTTTTAAAGGGCTTTTCTTTGTAATCTTTGAGCTTTTAGTTGTGTTTTGTCACGGATTGCCAAAGGGGGAGTTTGTTAGGTTCTAAGTACTTAGGAAATAATGTATTAGAACTCTAATTTGTATTGATGGCAAACCATGATCAAAACAGGTGTTTAGTCTTGTTTTAGACTTGCTCAAAGTATGTCATTTATGTAAAATTGGAATCGAGTTAATTGCAGAAGTTACTATGTAAATCTGCTTGGCTCGATCAATCGAGAATTAGACTCGACCGATCGATTGAAAGTCGTGCAGATTGTTTTTTCTACAGAATTTTCAACTCAGCCCTAAGTCCATATGACGTGTAGGGTTTTTATGTTTTGCCCTAAGTATAAAAGGCAAACCCTAGTCACGTTTTTGCTGTTGCTCACATTGCTGTTTGTGTGAATCTCTTGTGAGATCTAAGAGGTGCTTGCCTTCACACAAACTTAAGATTATCAAGAAGGAGATTTCTTCAAGAGCTTGATGATCAATTAATTGCTGCCATAAGAGGTTAAAGATAAACAAGCAGGAGTGCTTGTACTTGTTGGAGAATCCAGGAAAGGAGTCCGTGGTCTCGAAGTTTGCACGTGATCGTATCAGTAAGTTTTCTACTGGTGGGTAGCAATAAGATATTAGTGGACTAAGTCGTTATTATACAAAGTTCGATTCTTTCATAGTGGATTCAGTTTTACCTTGAGGATAGCTAGGTTAAATCCTCCTCAGGTTTTTTACTGGTTTAGTTTTCCTGAGTCATCATATCACTGTATTCTTTATATTTCCACTGCTTTGTTTGATATGATATATTTGTGTTAACCTAGATTTGCATAATTTAGCGAAGTTAATAATTTGGTTAAATAACTAGGTTAATTTATTTGTTTTAAGGGGTCTAAAAACTTAACAAAACATACTACTAAAATTACCTTTTTGGCCACTAGTAACAGTTAGTAATAACCAGCCATTTAGGATTTTTTTTTTTTTTTTTTAAAGAATTAGACACTTAGGATTTATTTGTGAAAGTGTTGCGAAGCTTTTATTTTTAATGGGCTCAAACATTTATCTTAGGATGTTCACTTTTTTTTTACAGTGGTCAAGATTTTTTTCTATAGTGGTCAACAACCTATATTAATTTAAAATTTAATTTTTTTAAGGTATATATATAAAAAAAAAAAATAAAAAAAATAAAAAAAAAAAGATCAAATAAATAACAAGTAGATCCACCCCTTACCCTCAATATTGCAAGAAACTCACCCTTAGGTAATCTCTAATTAAGTACATTTTTACATGATCTCAAAACAAGAAAAATAAAAATACATTTTTTCATGTACTTTTGTTGCATCATTTGTTTTGCTCAATTTCTTGTCTTCTTTTCTCTTGCTGTATTGGATAATTTCTTCAGGAAGAGAGGATTCAAAGCTTCATTTGAGATTGTGATCTCTTTGAAGAACCTCGGGTACTAATTATACCTGTTATCTTTTGCCACTTTTCTTAGTCCACGAACCCAAAGCAATTATCTAGCGTACTATATGCAACCATATGATTTCACGATTTGGGGTGCAAAAGGTGTTGTCGTTAACAATTGGCCCAAAGCCATATGTGTACAGTACTAGCATCGAGGTTAAATTTAGGGTTTAATTGTTCATGCGATATGCCTACTTATATAGCATGTAGTACGAGTCAGTAGGGTCAAAAGCTAAGTCCAAGCCGTGCACGTACGAGAGAAACTCATGTTATGCGTGAAGTTTCTTAGGATAAAATTAATTTGTGTAAGTTTGAAGTAATTATCCAGGCAAAAAATTAATCAGGCCAATTACAAAATGCCACATCAAAATTTAGTGGCAAATTCTAAATTTTTATGTCATTAAATTAAATAAATCAAGTGTTGATATGTGTCATCCAAAATGTTATCATATTGGCAAATTAAAATTTGCCACATGTCATTTGGCCTCATAAAATTGAGATAAATATCCTAATTAAATTGGAATGATAATAGTTGATAATTATCTCTATTAAAATAAATAAAAATAAAGATAATTATCTACAAGTAATAAGATTTAGTGAGACTCTTTAAACTTATGCTAATTAGAATCTACTACTTATCTTCAATGAGATCAATTTAGAGTGAGACTCATCCTTTCAACCACTATAGATAGAGAGCACACATTCTCTCATTCTACACAATTTTTTCAAAAACCCGTTTGGGGCGGGATCTTCTAAATTGTAAATTCTTTTCTTTTTTTGCTATTTCACAACTAAGAATTTATTTTTTTAGATTTATTGTGTACGTTTTTAGACCCCTTAAAACAAAAGATGTTTAACCTAGTTATTTAACCAAGTGATTACTTAGATAAATTATTCAAATATTCGTTAACACAAGCAAATCATATCATGTAAATAATCTGGAAATATAAAGAACACACAATATGATAACCTAAAAAAACCAAACCGGTAAAAAACCTGGGGCGGATTTAACCTAGCTATCCTCAAAATAAAACAGATCCACTATGAAAGAATTGAAGTTTATACAATAAAACTTAGACCACTAACATTCTATTGCTACCTCAAGTAGAAAACTTACTACCACGACCACGTGACAGCTCCAAGTCCATGAACTGCTTCTTTCCTTGATCCACTACAACCACAAGTACTCCCATTTGTGACTTTGAGACTCTACTCAAAGGTTTCAGTTCTTCTTTAAATTCTTTTTGCAGCAACTGAAGCGATCACCAAGTTTTTTACATGAATCTTGATCTTGATATCCCTAAGTGTGTATGAAGGTAAACACCTCTAGATCTCACAAGAGATTCAACACACAACACATCAAAAAACTTCTAAAACCTAGCTAGGGTTTTTCCTTTTATACTTGGAGTAAAACATAAAACCCTACACGTCAAACGGGCTTAGACTGAGTTGGAAATTCTACAGAAAAATTAATTTGCACGAGGTTCGATCGATCGAGTCTAATTTTTTATCAATCAAGCCTTGCAAATTTAGACCAATAAATCCTGCAATCATTCGATTCCTTTTGATCATGGTTTCCCAACATAATACATAATGAAGTCCTAATACATTTAGATCCTAAAATCTTAAAACTTAACAAACTCCCCATTTGCAATCCGTGACAAAACACATCATAAAAATAAAATGCACAAAGTTACAAACAACCCATTCAAATTTAAAATGCCCAAAAACAATTCAACCAAACTACTATCTATCAGTTGCCAGTGTAGACAACAGCCACAACTGAATTAACTTGTAAATTCCTAAAACACTCAACAAACACATAAACGCATGTGTGGAAAATACAAGTAAACCAATATAAATTCTTGACTTCACAAAACATAAAATAAGACATATACCATGAATAACCTCATAATATAAATCAACAACCAATGTCAATAACCAATGTATCACATGTGAAACTAGAAACAATAAAATAAATATAGTGTCTCCCCCTAACATATACAACCCATAAATGATAAATACATCATAGGCAAAAAAAATATATACATCAAAAGCCAAAACAAAATACATCAAGCTCCTAGATACAATCTAGCTCCAAAACAAAAAACTCCCTATATCAATATACATATGTACTCCCACTTTTTGTGACGAATTGGCAAAGGGCAATCATGACTCATCATCAAAAGGTGGAGGCTGCGAAGTAGATCCTCTAGTACTCGCCAAATCAAATCGTAAAACTTGAAACTCAGTGAGCACATCCAAAAGAAGATAACCATCTTGAACAGTCGTGACAGTGTCTAGCATACTCCATATAGAAGCATCGCTCGATGAAGAAGCAGGAGGCTCAACAGCAACTGTAGAGTCTGTAAACTCCTCAACAGTGGGGTCATCAGATGTAGGAGGCCTAGATGCACCTATAGAAGACTCAACTCTAGGGTGTTTAGAGCTATCTTTCAACTGAGCTACTCTTTGCCAAAGAAATGTGGCACCTACAGGAGCTATAATATGTACGAACTCAGATGCAAGAAAATCCTCTAAACCTAAATCTAAAAGAATCCTATGAATAAAAATTGGAAAGAAAAGACCATGAGATTTTGCACTACTCCTATGAACCTCAACAAGAGATCGAATGAAAAGAGTAGGAAAACTCATAGGAGCATCGGTAACTAGGGCATACAAAAATGCACATCTCTCAATGAAAATAGTGTGAAGATGAGAGATAGGCTGAATAGAATGACAAGAAATTCGGAAAAAAAAATAGTTGAGCTCAATAAGCTCATGAGAAGTGACACGAGGATCAGTACCCCAACTGATGGAAGTACTGGTAATGTAAGACATGATGTCATCAAGAGGAGGGGTCTTAGTGTATGGGTACATGGGCTGCTGTACCAAAGATACACCAAGAGCAGTGACCACTACAGAAAGAGTAATGACATACTCTTCACCCCTTATCCAACTCCTCACATACTAAGTGTTGGAATTATCGAAGTGGACAGAGAAGTTTGAATTAAACTCTTTAATCAAAGCAGCTGGAGAAGGATGCTCAACGTCTAAGAGTGGCAACCAACCCATACACTCAAAGTTCCTACGTATCTCTGGATCTAATTCATCTAATATGACTTTACACTCAGCCCAGACTGACTTAAAAACGTTAAGCTTCTCATAGGTCTCTTGGTTTTTTTCTATTCTAAACCTATCACTCTCAAAAGCAGGTGTAGAGGAAGTGGTGGTTTTCTTTGCTCTAGTCTTTCTAACAATGAAGCTAAGGGTTGGAAAGGAAAGACGAAAATAGAAAACAAAGAAAGAAAACAGAAAACCAAGGACAGACTACATTAGAGAGGGTTAGAGCACAAAAAATATAGAAAATAACAATCTATATAATGCATGAACTAAATGCACAAATGATGCATGCTCTAATGCATTGAAATTTGTTCAATTTTACTTTACAAAGCATTAGTTGAATTAAACATAGAGTTTTAGTTCAAAAACCCCAAATTTTGGAAAACCCAATTCCCAAAATTAAACCAAATTGATCAATTAATCATTACACTGGTTAGACAATATCATATAATGACTTAATCAATCAATTACACAAGTCAATTTCATCAATTGTAGCCCAATTGAACAAAATCCCCAATTTCACAAAGTTTCAAGCCCTAGAAATTTCAATTTTCCCCAAATCACAAAATTAATCAAATTAATGCATGGAAAACATGTTAATATCATCTAAGAACAAAAACCCATTGATTTATTTTGATTAAAAACAACTGAAATTATCTCAAACAAAAAAAAAAGGGGGGTAAAAGAGACTTACTCAAGCTTGAAGACAAAAACCCTTGAAAGATTTGAGGCAGAAATGACAAAAAATGGCTTAGATTGTATCATTCAAGGAAGAGTAGTGAAAAGAGCATTTGAAAAGTTTTGAAAAGTATGAAGAACATGTGATAAACTTCTTTTTAAAACACTCACTAACCGAATTTCGATCGGTCAAAAATTTGCTTCAATCGACCTAAAATTAAATTCGATCAATCAAGAATCAATCAAGCATCAATCGAGCTAGGCAGATTCAAACCTAAATTTTTATCGCATTTTCGATCGATCAAAAGACAATTTCAATCGATCGAAAATCTGAAAAACTCAAATTTTTGAAAAACAAAGCAATTTTATGCAGAAACTCCTCAAAGCACAATGTTTCATGAATAAAATGCATGAGCATGAGATTAAAAGTTTTTTCAAAAACACTTGAATTCAACCTAGATCTTTCAAAAACAAGTTTTTCAATCAATTTTCCTCAAAACTCAAACATTAAACATATTTTGCAATAAAATCAAGGAACATATAATCATGGATGACCACAAAAAAATCACACACAATATCATGTACTAAGTTTAACAAAGAATAACTTGTGTAATGTGTGCAACTAGCAATAACTTAAGATACATGTGAAGTGATATATAGATAGTAATCAATCACAATTTCTACAAAATTCATCACATAAGTTTAAAAAAGACTATCACCTAAAGAGTTATATCATATAACTCTCACACCTCCTAGAAAACAAGCTTGCAATTATAGAAGTTTCTTGTTTTGCCTCATAATGTACACACCAATTTTATTTCATTGTGAAAGTATTTGATTAGCCAGATAATGTACACACCAATTTTATTTTATTGTGAATTTATTATAGACCAATAATGTACACACCAATTTTAGAATTAATTTGAGACTGCGCCTTATTTTCTTTTTATACATGTGTTACACTTTCTTGAGCAAAAAATCTTATGATATGCACTAAGGTGTTCATGATTGACTAGTATACAGTGGTGAAATAGTTATTTATGCCTTTCTCACTAAGTTCAAGTCCAAACAATCAAAAGCATGTGACTTCAAAATTAAGATCAAGTGATCAAAAACTATAAGCAACTCTCATACAACATGCACTACATAATTAAAACTAGCAAAGTGTAGTAAAATAAGTTCATCCAAGCTAAACAAGGTGCACAAGTATGTTATGTAAAGATAAAAGGCCAACCTTGATTACAAATCCAAGAAAAATAATGCAAAACACATTTTTCCTCCCATTTCCTCCCTTCTGTTCCACCATTCAATTTTGTTGTGGTGTCTTGGGTGATGAGAACTCTTGATGTGTGCCTTGATCATTGCAGAAAGTAGCCAATTTTGTGTTTTCAAATTTTCTCCCATGATCGCTTCTAATTCTGGCTATCACAGTGCCTTTTTCAACTTGCAATTTCTTGCACAAATGTATCATCTTTTCAGGAGCCTCAGCCTTATCTCTCAAAAGAACAACCCAAGTATATCTAGTGAAATCATCCACAACAACTAGAATATACTTCTCTCCACCTAAACTCTGAACTCTGGCAGGACCCATGAGATCAATGTGAAACAACTCTAGAGGTCTTGAGGTTTAAACTTCAGTTACAGACGAATGTTTGGACTTCACTTGTTTACCCATCTGACATGGTCCACATATGCACTTCTCTATCTTTTCAAACTTGGGCAAACCAATAACTACATCACACTTTGAAATCTTCTCTAATTGCTTGTGACTTGCATGTCCCAACCATTGATGCCATAAGTCTACTTGATTGATCTTTGCACTAAAACATTTGTTGCTTATACTTGGTGTTATACTATAACAGTTGTCAGCTATCCTAACACCAATACACATGCAGTCACCTCCTCCATCAAGTATCTCACATTCATACTTGGTAAAGAGAACATTCAATCCATTGTCACAAATCTAACTGATGCTGAGTAAGTTAGCCTTCAACCCATCAACATACCAGACATCTTCAAAAATCGGCAACCCTGGAATGTCCATAGTTCCAATGCCTCTAATCACAAATTTGCTTCCATCTCCAAACATGACTATCCCAATCTTTCCTTCAAAAAGTCTCTTGAATAAATCTTTATTTCCTGTCATATGCTTGGAACAACCACTATCCAAATACCAAAGGCAAGAATCACATGCCTTTAAGGCGGTTAAAGCAATATAACAGACATAATTATTATCACATATAATTATACCAAGATACTCAAGGATAGACTTAACATGTGCAACAAGTGACACAAACCAAAAGTAGACAAGTTGGAATTTTAGCAATAAGAACTTCAAAGAATCCATGACAACAGGGGTAAATGATCAACTCTTAGATCAAAGGATCTAAATACAAGAGCTAACCTACTTTGATACCACTTGTATGTTTTTAGACTCCTTAAAATACAAGTTGTTTAACCTAGTTATTTAGCCAAGTGATTACTTAGATAAATTATTCAGATCTAGGTTAACACAACAAGCAAATCATATCATGTAAATAATACGGAAATATAAAGAACACATGATATGATAACCCAAGAAAACTAAACCGGTAAAAAACCTAGGGAGGATTTAACATAGCTCTCTTCAAGGTAAAATAGATATACTATGAAAGAATTGAAGTTTGTACAATAAGACTTAGACCACTAACATCCTATTGCTACCTCAAGTAGAAAACTTACTACCACAACTACGTGACAGCTCCGAGTCCATGGACTACTTCTTTCCTTGATCCACTACAACCACAACTACAACCACAACTACTCCCACTTGTGACTTTGAGACTTTACTCAAAGGTTTCAGATCTTCTTTAAATTCTCTTTACAGCAACTGAAGCGATCATCAAGTTCTTGATCTTGATAACCCTAAGTGTGTATGAAGGTAAATACCTTTGGATCTCACAAGAGATTCAATACACAGCACATCAAAAGACTTCTAAAACATAGCTAGGGTTTTTCCTTTTATACTTGGAGTAAAACATAAAACCCTATACATTAAACGGGCTTGGGCTAAGTTGGAAATTTTGCAAAAAAATTAATCTGCATGAGGTTTGATTGATTGAGTCTAATTCTCAATCGATCGAGCCTTGCAAATTTAGACCAATAAATCCTGCAACCACTCGATTCCAACTTTACAAATAAACACTCTTTGAGCAAGCCTAAACCTAGACTCTATGTTTTGATCATGGTTTGCCAACATAATAAATAATGAATTTCCAATACATTTAAATCCTAAAGTCTCAGAACCTAACATATTACTTAGTCGAAGAGTGAGGAAAATAGAAGACAAGCCAAAAGAAGCACAAAATGATAATCTTTTTGCTATATGGAGCTATGATGGGAAAATGGTATATGAAAACATAATTAAAGCTACAGTTGAATCCAATTCCAAATATTGTATTGAAGTAGGAGGATATGGAAGTGTTTACAAAACTAATTTGCCAACAGATCAAGTTGTTGCTGTTAAGAAACTTCACACACTACGTGATGGTGAGACTAACAATCACAAAACCTTCATGAGTGAGATTCATGCCTTAACAGAATAAGACATCAAAATATCAGGAAGTTGTAAGGTTTTCGTTTACATTCACAACACTCACTTTTGGTATATGAGTTCTTGGAAGAAGGAAGCTTGGTGAAGTTACTAAATAGTGAGGAAGGAGTAAAAAGCATTTGATTGGAATAAGAGGCCAGCATCATCAAAGATGCGGCGAATACTTTATCTTATATGCACAATGATTGCTTGCCTCCTATAATTCACCATGATATATCAAGCAAGAATATTCTATTGGATCTAGAATATGAGGCTCACATCTCTAATTTTGGCACCACTTAAGCTTTTGAAGCTTGATTCTTCCAATTGAACTTCACTTGCAGGCACCTTTGGATACATGGCTCCAGGTTAGTTTCTTTCTTGTTATCTATAGTCTTTCAAAGTAGAAGTTTTCAATTTGTTATTTTGTAGTCTATCATAAAAATTGGAACTGTGGGGTGATGTGTAATTAGAATTTCCAACTTGCTGACAGGATAAGTCAATGATTATCTCAAAGAGGTTGAACCCATTATGTAGGGAGCACCCAATATCATAGTGTAAATAACTAGCTAAATATTTTGTCACACTCATTTATACTATTATTTTACACACACACATATATATCCACAATTTTGATGTGAAAATATCCCCCACTTTTAAAATGTCTATATTTTAACACATACAAAGTAGATGTGAAAAAAAAATTTTGAAATAGCGGATATATGAGAATCAAAGTGAGAAGAACATCCATCATAGAAGCCCACATGGACACCAAACAGCCAATTGCCATAGTTATACGACCTATGCCCAACTACTCAGGCTTTTTAGCTATTTCATGTTATTACATATTAAAGTTCGTACTTGTTAATCGTTATAGGTCTCTGTACTCATAGGGTAAGCAATTTAACTTTATTAAAACCGTAGGGTTAGTCTAAAGTTAGTTAAAGACTAATTATTATTTATACCATTATTAGGTTCATAGTAAAAATTAATTGATATAGAAGAAATTTAGGGTATGTTTGGTAACTATTTTTTCTTCTTATTTTCTGTTTCTAAAAATAATTTTTTATTATTGAGACTAAAAAACTTATTTGGTAACCCAAAAAAGATAGAAAATAAAAACTGTTCTCAAAACTCAATTTGTAAAAGAAACTGAAAATAGCTTTTCAGTTTCTAATTTTCAAAAATCAGTGAAAACATGCATTTAATTTAATAAATCTATCTCATTTAATAAGTTAGCATTAGAGTTCAAATGCTAGTAACAACATATTTTAGTATTTTCTATTTTCTCTTCACAAAAATTTTTTTTTTTTTATTTCAACTAACCAAACATGTTTTTTATTTCAAACATACAATAATATTTTTTTCTTTATATTCCCAAAAACAAGTTTTTGAAAATAGAAAACAAAAATTGTTACTAAACATAACCTTAATCACTCAATGATTTTTTTTTTTTTGTTCAGGATGTAGACCTTTAAATAATTCCAACATATTCTTAATTGTTGCATAATACAAATTTTGCTACATTTTTACTATATAATAGGCAAGTTATCAGGTTGCATAAATAATAAAACCACGTTCGTCCTATATATAGTCTATAGACATGTAAAGCTATCTGATGCTTCAGAAGCAGAACAAGTCCAGTCCAGCAAGCCCAAGTAGAGCAAGTCCAGCAACCAGCAAGCCGAGTTCAATCCGTCACAAGGAAAAGCAGATACAACTTGTAGTTTAGGGATTAGAGCATCAATCAAAACTGTGTAGCTTAGTATAATGTCAGTAGCTTAGTTAGTTACATATAAGCACACGTGTCTCTAATCTATTGGTCATTAGGAATTCTGTTAAGCAACTGTTTTAGCGCCTAAATTCTGTTAGAGGCAGTTATGATATGATTAATTGTATAGTCCTAATCACTTGTAATCTATTCAGTGAGGAATATTCATTTTTCAATACATCATATTCTCTCAAAGATTCTCCCTAGAATTTTCTCAGAAACTCACTTTCTTCTTTAAGACAAATAAAAATGGAGCGGTTTTTAGTCAATCTGGCCTGGCTAGGGTGGGTGTGGTAATTTGAGACCATGAAGGTAGGGTGGTAGCAGCTTTAAGCAAACAAGTTCAACAGCCACTAGGAACTTTGGAAATTGAGGCCAAAGCTATGGAGGTTGGGGTTTCATTTGCTTGGGATGTTGGTATAAGGGAAGTGATCCTTGAATGTGACTCCATGATCGTGTTTGATGCTCTCTTAGGTTTATGCACATCACCTGTGATTATCTCAAATATCTTAGCTGAGGTACATCACCAGCTCTAGGATTTTAAAGTAACTCAAGTATCACATGTAAGGCGTCAAGGTAATAAGCAGTGACGGCTCTAGGGTTTTTCTCTAAGGGGGTTAGCATTAGTGAAGCTAGGAATTTATCATGGATAAGGAAGTAAAAAATAAAATAACTAATTTTTTTTCTTTATATACCACTTCCATACAATTTAGCATACAATACAACTATACTTTACAATAGTCTAAAAAATTATTAACAATTTAAAGATCAGTAAGACAACAACTATTGAATACATAAACAAATAGAATTAAATAACTAATCATATATTCCTGTCTAATAACTAATCATACATTCTATTAAAACAACTAATCATACACTTACTAAAATACAGATGTAAAAGAAAAGTACCAGAAAAAATAACTTCATTCTACTGTCAATGCCAAAGTAAAACAAAGTCTGAGAGAGAATTTTTTTTTTTTTTTAGTGAATAAGTTAAATTTCGAATTTTTTTTATTTCTTATAAAATTAAATATTTTAAGAGTGTTGATATTGATACAACACTATCACAAAAATTTCACAACAAAATCTAGATGATAGGTAAAAAAAGTTAAAATCTAGATGATAGGTAAAAAAAGTTATGTTAGTTGCAGGTCTAGATAAAAGCTAGTTACAACTTACTATTTAACTTTTATTGTAAAATTATTGTGAAAATAGCACTAAGATGATCATATTTAAGCTAATATAAGTTGGATTTTTAAAAAAAAAAAAATTAGGATTAGGTTGTTCAAATTTTTAATTTTTATTTTAGAGGAGTCAAAATAAATAAAAAATTAAAATTTTTTATATAAAATTGCTTTAGTTGGGGGCAGGTCAGGGGGTTCATTTGAACCCCCTGGGCTATGTGCAATCCCGCCCCTGGTAATAAGGCAGCACATATTTTGGCTAAACATGCCTTTTGTAACTTGGATAGAAGATAACTCTTTGCTGATTGAGTCAGTTTTTACTCATGATGTACTGAATTTATCTTCGTTAATAAAATTACAAGTTTCCTATTAAAAGAATAAAAAAATAAAAGTATATAGACAAATAAACTAACCACTCATTTTGTTTGTATTTAGTCCATAGACAACTAAACTGACCATTACCCATTATGTTTCTTTGTGAAAATGATTAAAAAGTGACGTGTAGTAGTATATCATCTGTAATATGTAATATATCGTTGATTCTATGGATAATTAAATTAAACGAGAATCTAGCACGTCCCCATTGCCGTTTAATATAGTAGTATCGCATAATATATCGCTCAAACAATGCAACAAGTTTCTCAAGAACTTTTAACTGGGAAACCACCTTTGCCAAATACATTATACACAATCACATTAGGAGAGCTGGAGAAGTAGTTGATCTTGGAAGCTCAACTATCTAATAACTTGTTTTGTTTGTGTTCCTATTGTCATTCCTCTACTTCTTCACATACATCCCCTCCTAGTAAACCATTTATCTTGTTTTACCGTATTATGTTTGATTGACAAGAATGTATACATCAAAATGCAAAGTTGAGAATTTCACTAATAAAATCAGAAAGAGTTTTTATTTGAATCCTTAACAAGTATATTTAATGCATTACTCAAGAGTGTGTATGTATATGTGTGTGTGTATAAAATAGAGAGAGAGAGAGAGAGAGAGAGAGAGAGAGAGAGAGAATAACCCCATCCAAAATAACTCTTTCCAGTAATAGAAAAATAGAATGCATGGCCAAACTCTAGGTCAACATGATGTACTAAATAACCTTCATCTGTCTCAAGTATATACTCAAAATATGTCATTTGTTAAAGTTGTTGAGTAATTCAAAGTGACAAAAAAGAAAAGAGAAAATAAATTCTACGTCTTTGCTACTGAACTTGGTTTTTTACAATGAACTCAATCCATGGTTTATATACTAGAAAATCTTTGGTCAATGGTAGACTAACTCGGGATGAGTTTACTTTTATAACAAGCCTATAATAGGTTTTGGTTTAGGCTTTTAAGGACCTGATATGGTTTGGACCACTTGGACCATGATATCAATAATGGTACTTAGACCATGATATCACTAATGGTCCATTTGTTTGGAGATGAAATAAGGAGGATAGAAAAAGAAATGAGAGAAAATGGGTGGAAGGGGTGTTTGGTTGGGAGGGGGAAGGAATTTTGGTGGGGCTAGGTGTTTTCCCTTGGGCCCATCAAAATTCTATCTCTTTAATTTTGAAAGAAAATAGGAGAGAAAAAATAGCGTTCTTAAGGCAAAATTTCTCCAAAGTTTTGATATTTTCATAAATGCAGTTTCCATTTAAATAGTATTCTCCAAAGTTGAGTGCAACCAAGCAAATCCAATATTTGCAATGGAGAGCATTTTGTTTGAACTCGACTTTGAGGGGATATGTGTTGGTCATCAATGGCAGCTCCAAAATTTTTTTTTTTTTAGGGGGGTCAGTAGTGGTGGAGATAGGAATTTGTCATGGGGGACAAGTAAAAAAATTAAATAATTATTTTTTTATTTTTTTTAGTTTCCATATTGTATACATTTAACAGTAATCTAAAATAGTATTCTAAATATATATTAGTAAGACAACAACCATTGAATATATAAGCAAATATAATTAAATAACTAATCATAAACGTAGTTAGTCTCTTGGAGTATGACTAATGGTACATGTGAAACTAAGGATAAAAAATAGTAACTGATATAAGTTTTTTACTTTTAAAGTGTGTGACTTCCTAACTATACATGTGGTCAGTCTCTTAAAATTGGAGCAAACACTAAAAGACTTCTTGATTTTGGAAATCTATAGAGCATTTATCAAACTACTTGATCAAATAGAGAGAAAAACTAAGAAAGATAGAGAGAATGAGAAAATAATCACAAATATAGATACAGATCTATTGATTGTAACAGCAGTGTACTTTTTTGTTGATGAAAAAGAAAAGTGAAGGGAAAAACAACTTTATTTTGCTATCATTGGAAAAGTAAGCCAAGTCCTAGAAAAAAAGGTTTTTTTTTTGTTTTTTTATTACTATTACTATTACTATTACTATTACTATTACTATTACTATTACTATTACTATTATTATTATTATTATTATTATTATTATTATTGTAGAGACACAATTTGTACCTACGCCCAAAATAGGAAGGAAATAAGCCCAAAAAGCCCAATACAATGAATTTGTAGAGAGTGAGTTTGAAATCTAGGCTCTAGTGAGTTTGTACATCAATTGTAGTAGGCCAAGATGACCATAGAATAATAATGAAGCAATATTATATAAGGAAAATCGTCCTCGGACTCAATCTGATGAGGCAAGTTCTTCTATATATCTCCCTTAATGAGAGATTACAAATATTGTTCTTCAGTCTACAGTCTTTTTCTCTCCTTCTTCTCCGATCCCCCTGTCCTGAGGGTCTCTTCTCCCTTTTATACCATCCTTCCTCCTCTCTCTATCCTCCACGTATATATCAAATTATTGGTCTGGATACTTGTCTCATCAGCACCTTCCGGAAGCCTTTAGAAGTAGCTGTAAGGCTGAACGCTGGTACTCAGGCATCACTTCCTCATTAATGCGGCCAGAGAGTTCGTTGCAGAGCATTCAATGCGGTGGTAGCAGCTTTCTCTTAGATATTTCATAGTCTTTCCTTATCCTGTGCTCTCACAATGTATATCCTTACCTACAGGATCTCCTAGAACATTGCTTCTGGGTGGCAAACCGCACCTTCCAACCTCAGCTTTGCTCAGCCGAGGAAGTATTCCTCCTCGAACCACCTTCTTGGACGATCATGATCAGACTATACCTCTTTACTTACCAACACGGATTCTTAGGAAGATATTTACCCATTCTCGGACTACTTAATATCCTCATATTAGGCCCCTGACCCAATATATGCAAGGATATATATATTGCTGGGCCAAACACCCCTACAATTATTATTATTATTATTATTATTATTATTATTATTATTATTGATGGGGTATGATAAAATACAACTCCAATTTTGTCCATAGAGATCGTCCAGGATGAGCAAGGTACATGGATGAGGCGTTGCACAGTCAAGTGAGAGCCTCAGGACGAGGTAAGATGACTGAAGGGCCTCAGGACGAGGTAAGTTGACTTGAGGTTCTCAGGACGAGGTAAGCATGACTTGAGGGCCTCAGGATGAGGAATTCTAGATGACACATTGACACTTGGGAGAATTCATGAGTGTGTAAAACAACTTCGTATCGTACGTGTAACTCCCAGTGACCGTTACGCGTAAAGAGTGTAACTCCTAAACAGTTGAGGAAGTTATATTCGAACACACATCTCCTCAAATCAAGGGGAGGTTACAAACCCAATAACTGCTCTTAAGACACTATATAAACGTTGATTCAGACCAAGAAAAGGTACGTTCTATGATTCCTAAAAAGTTGGAACTCAAAAAATAAAAGAGAAAACTGACTTTGTCATCAGAGGGTTATTGGCCGACGACCCCGGTCACCTTTGAGTACTGTTCTTTCTTTTTCAGGCCATCAAGACAACCAGTAGTCCTCTCTAATCTGAAGCATTCGGTCTACTGATATTCCCCACCATCATCAGTTGGCGCCGTTTATGGGAATTTGAAGAAAATAATTTTCGTTTTCTTTTCGTTCGATCGTTCGTTGTTCCCAGACAAAAGGCTGAATGGTTTGGACAAGATCAAGGGCTACCAGCCCAGGCCACCAGGGGTGTAGGGATAATTCTAGTAATCCTTACCGCGACCGTCAATCAGCGCCTATTGCGCAACTGCCTTCTGTTTAACAAGTGATAATTCTAGATTTTACTGTATGTAACAAGTGAATATGAGTTAAAGTGATTTATGACTTCTCTCATATCTTCATTTGTTTGTTGTGGTTTTGTCATGGATTGCCAAAGGGGGAGATTGTTAGGACATATGTAGTTCAAGTCTGTGAACATATGTCGTTATTTTATGTAATTGGCTTATCCTTAGACAAAACGCACTTTACTTGTAATTGGGTAGATTTAGGATGAGTTTAACACTTCAAGAAACAGTGGTTCAAGATTAAGTGTTGAAGCCGTCAAAGTCTGTCCAAGAAACAAGCTAGGAAGTGCAAGTTTTTAAAGCTCGACACATACCTCGACAGATGCATCTATCGAGCTTTAAAGGAGCTATTTTGCCCGAGCCTCGAGAGCTATCTCGACACCTCTCGACACCCCTATCTGTCGAGAATTAAAGAAAACAGATTTCCAGGTCTGTTTCAAGTCTAATCCGTGAGTGTGTCTTTGGGACTTCTTTTCTCCTAACCCTAGACATATAAAAGGATTATTTTAAGGGCCGTCAAGAAGAGAGATCACAAGATACAAGTTGCACATTCATTGAGAACTTGTTGTTCATGCAATTTGTGATCTGACAGATAAAGTTCGTGCCCTAGTTCATCCTTGATGATTTGAAGAACTTTGCAGCCAACTCTCTCTCTCTCTCTAGTTGGTATTTGAAGTCGCGTACTGGGATCTGCACATCTTGTTAGTCACGTACTTGGGAGCCGTGCATTGAAAGGAGAAACTGTCACTACAGAACAAGTCCAATTGGGTATTGGGGTAAGAGTTCAACTGTAGGTTGGTGAGGTACTTGGGATTCCTTACTTGTAACTGCTTGTTGTGATAATAGTGGAGTTTCGGGAGTAGTGACCTTAAATCACCCGGTGGGGTTTTTGCCGTAAGGGTTTTCCCCATTCGTGAACAAATCACCGTGTCATTTGTTTTCCGCTGCATTACTTAGTTTGGTAATTTGTTTGTACTACCACGTGATATTGCATGTTAATTTGATTAATTAAGAACTGGGCTAATTAATTAATCTAAGTTATCACAAGGGGTCAACACGTTTGTGGCCTGTCAAGTAGTATCAGAGCAAGCACACTCTGATTAGGGTTTAATCTATTGTGTGTGATCCATTGACCCCTGCTGTCATGGATAGAGGACAATCTCTAATCATTCCTCCTTTATTTGATGGCACTAACTATGCATACTGGAAAGTACGCATGAGAGCTTTCTTGCAGTCGTTAAATGAGAAAGTGTGGCAAGCTGTGGAGATAGGCTGGACCAAGCCTACAGAAGCGCTGGCCGACTGGGATGAAGCTAAGATCAAGGCGGCCAACTTCAACAGCAGAGCATTGAATGCCCTATTCAGTGCAGTCACCAATGAGGAGTTCAAGAAAATTTCCTCAACTGAAACTGCTAAGGAAGCATGGACCATCCTCCAGACAACCTATGAGGGCACCAAGGCTGTCAAAGATTCAAAGCTGCAGAGGCTCACCACACGCTTTGAAGAAATTAAGATGGAGGAGGATGAGTCGTTTGATGAGTTCTATGCCAAGCTCAAGGATATAGTGAACTCAGCCTTCAATCTTGGGGAGACCATCCCTGAACCCAAGATAGTAAGGAAGGTGCTTAGATCGCTGCCCGAGAGATTCCATGCCAAGATCACGGCGATCGAAGAATCAAAGGACATTGATAGAATTCCTTTGACTAAGCTGGTTGGAAACTTGCAAACCTATGAGTTAGGGCTGACTAGGTTGGGCAAGTCAAGCAAGGGCAAGAGTTTGGCACTAAAGGCCAAAAACAGTGATACGGATGACTCGTCAGATGATGAAGATTCCAAGATGAAGTCCTACATCACAAGGCAATTCAAGAAGTTTATGAAGAATGCCAACGGAAAAGGCTTCAACAAAGACCGTAGACAATCCAGTTCTTCACAATTTAAGAATCCGGATAAAGGGAAGAAGGATGTCAAGGATGGCGGTCAGTACACTGTTCCTGCTGGGCCAAAATGTTTTGGGTGTCAAGGCTTCGGACACATGAAACAAGAGTGTCCTACGTACCTCAAGAGTATAGGGAAGAGCAAGGCACTTGCTGTTACCTTGAGCGACACAGAGCCCGAGGACGATTCCGAGGATGAAGATGACGGAATCTTGAATGCCTTCACTGCCACTGTTAATCCTACTGATGGGGTTACCGAGAAAGTGGATGAAGAAGAGGAGTTGGTGGACTCCAAGATTGAGATTATGGATGATCAAGATGATATCCATACCGCCTATGAGAAGCTATACAAGCTTTCTGAGAAACATGAGAAGCTCTATAGGCTGGCCACCAAGAAGCTCAGTGATGTGGAACTCAACCGTGAGAAGCTGTCCACAAAGGTCGATGAAGCGAATCAAACCATTAGAACACTGAGGTTCGAAAACAATTTCTTGGTTGAGAGGACCAAGAAGCTTGAAGCGGAGCTATTTCAAGTCAGAGCACAACTGGAGAGGACGTTAAGTGCTAAACTGGACGAGATGCTGAGTGCTCAGAGATATTCTTCAGATCGTACTGGATTGGGGTATGAATTCTCTCTCTCTAATACTCCTACTTCTAGTACTACTGTGTTTGTTCCACCTGCTAATAACATTGAAAATGAAGAAAAGAATGTTAAATCTGAATTAGCTAGTGAGAACGTAGACAAGGGCAAGTCCATTCTAGGAGCACCCCCTAAAATTGAGAAAAGGGAAGCTAGAAACCCTAGGACTAAGAAGACTAACACTCAAAAGGCCAAACAGAAGAAGCCGCATCTCTGTTATCATTGTGGTGCTGCCGGTCACACTCGACCTAATTGCTACAAGTGGCGTGCCACTCAACAGAGCAATGGCACAATAGCATCTGGGAGCCAGAATCAGCTTCAGTCTTCTCTCGCTCCTCTTGGAGACATTCTAAAAGCCCTCATGTTCCTTTCGAACTTGAACGGTTCATATTCTTCTCCCTCTTCACCGGTTCAAGAATCGACCAAAAGGAAAGGATCTTCCAAAGTGTGGAAGGCAAAGGGATCTAAGTGATTTCAGTCACTTCTTCTTCTCTCTCCTATTTTTGTGTGTTGCATTACTTGTGTGTTTCTTTACTGTTTTGAGTCAGTCTAGTTTTATGCATTGTTTTGCTTTACATGTTTTTGTTTGTGTGTTTTCAGTTTTGTGTTTTATTTTTTGCTTTTCTGATAAAAAATAAAAAAAAATTTGAAAAATTGAAAAATACAAAAACAGTGTGTGTTTGTGTGCATTAGTTCGTGTGAACTTTTAAAATGGCCATTGAAACAGAGTTTTCTAAACTTTGTATCATCTATAGCTTAGATGAGCACTCTTTTGCACAACTAAGCGAGTGAGCTCTGTAGCTCTTTGTTTGTGATGAGTAAGGTTAAGTGATCTCTTCTTCTTAACACTCGTATCACTCTTTTTGACAGGTTGAACTAGAAAATTCTAAGAGAAAGGCATAAATAACCATCTCACCACTGTTACTCGCCAATCATAATATGACATCTGTATGCTTCGGCATAGCAAAAGTGCAATGTCAATGACACCTGTATGCTTCAGCATAGCAAAAGTGCAGTGTCAAAAGCTTAACATAATTGGGTATTTCTTTTCTTTCTCTTGTATGCCCATGCATGATATGCTTGTTAAAAAGAAAATATGCAAAGAAATAAAAAGCAAAAAGATCAAAAATGCTTTAAAATATGGTTGCAAGCGTGTTTTCAAGGAGATGTGGGAGTTATAGGATGTACCTCGAATGTGATAGTCCCCATCAAACAGTTATGATTGTGTGTGAGTTAAAGTGATTTTCTCATATCTCAAATCGTCATAACATTGAGACACATATGCAATCTTGCGATGTTTTCACACACAACACGCAATATTCTTTGCTATTCTTGATACATGTGCAGGTACAATGTGATTTGGCCATCACAAAGTTTACATGCGTTAATGTATGCTCACTAAACTGTCATAACTTGTTTTTGAAACATAAAATTGGTTAGACTTGTTTAGTGTGTGTGTGCGTGTTTTGAGATACATGTGCATCAATTTTCTTGTTGAGAGATGATTTTGAGAGCTTAATGTGTTGGTTGTATCTTTGGTTGAGTTGCATGCATGATTGCATTCATGTCTGTGTTTTTCTTCTTTTGAAAAACTGCTTTTAAAGGCATCTCGACACCTCCTCGATACCTCTCGACACATGAGCTATCTGTCGAGCTCCTTAGACTCTTTCTTATCGCAGTCTCGACAGATACCTCGACACCTACTGGATCGATCGAGAAACTTTCTGTTTGCTCGATAGCTTCTCAATAGCTGCTGGATCGATCGAGGTTCCTTCTTGTTTATTCTTCTTCCTCGATAGCTTCATCTGTCCATGTGTATTTCTCGACACATGTCCTCGACAGCAGTCTTGACACCTCCCGATAGCTTTATCTGTCGAGATTTAATGAGAAGCTATATATATAGCAGTCGCGATTTTTCTTCTCACTTGCTCGATCTCTCTCGCTCGAAACTCACTGTTCTCTCTCAAAATCTTTTCATTTTCCTTCCAAACCTTCTCCCAAGGCTTTCTCAAGAGTTTCTTTGCGATCTTCATCTCTTGGTAAGCATTTTATCCCTCTTTTTCATGCATTTCATTGTTTTAAAACCCTAGGTTTTGTGTTTTTGAAAATTTTTGGGAGTTTTCAAAATTGTTGGGGTTTTCATGAAATTTTTGGGTTGTTTTTCTAGTTTTGATCTTCAAAATCACATGCATTGCATCACATTAGCATTCTAATTGTATTTTCATGCATTTAGATGTGTGCCTATCTATTGTGTGCTGTTAGGTTTGGATTGGGCTGAGCCCATGATGTTTTTATGTTGCATGTCACATGCTCATGCATTCTCCATGCATACGTTCTTTTCATTTCAATATTATTCTGTCAATATTGAACTGTTTGGGACTTTTCTGCGTGTTTCTTTCTCTCCCCCTCTCTATGGTTGCGTTAGCTGTGTCTATGGCACCTAAGCGTAAATCCACTCCGTCCCAGAACCCTCTGCGTTCTAAGGGACAGTCTTCCTCTGACTCTACCCCTCTTTCTTTCCGGTTCCGTGATGAGAAAGCCCATAAGGACTTCTCGGAGAACTTTTCTAAACGCGGTGTTCATTCGGAATGCCACGTTGTCCTGGCAGATTTTGCCGACACCGACCTTCCCGATGTCATTCACACTCGGGGATGGGAGTCACTGTGTGACGTCCCGGTCACTTGTCCTCTCGTGTTGATACAGGAGTTTTACTCCAACATCCACGGGATAGATTCTTCAGTACCTCATTTTTACTCTTGCGTCCGAGGTACGCGCTTCTGTGTCACCCCAGAGCTAGTCTCTGAGGTTCTTCATGTACCTAGGGTGGATCATCCTGATTACCCTAGCTGTGAGCGTCTCTGGACTGTGTCCAAAGACGAGATGATCTCGGCGTTCTGTGAGCGTCCTACCTCTTGGGGAGATCACATGTACACACCATGTCGACCTTTTGCTAAGGGTCCTCGTTTCCTTAACATGGTGATGACCTTTGTTTTGCACCCACTGTCTCACTATAACTCTATCACAGAGCCTCGCGCTCGATTTTTGTTGTCCCTCTTAGAGGATCTTTCTATAGACTTTCCTTCACACTTCATCTTTTCCATTATCGATGTCTATAGAGATACGGCCACCCGTGATAAGCTCATTTTCCCTTCCGCTATCACGAGGATTCTGAGTCGTTTTTCCATCCCATTCCCTTCGTCCGATCCTTACCATGTCATGTCCGCCATAGACGTCACTACCGTAAAACATAGCGAGGCACAGTTTAGATCGCGACAGACAGATGGTGCCACTCCTTCCACCCGTCCGGCCACCTCCAGATCCGCTCGAGCATCTACTTCTACTTCTTCGAGCGACGTCAACTTGGGAGACATCATGGCGCAGCTACAGCGCATGGATGCTCGCCTAGATACACGAGTTGTATCAAGTGAACGTCCGTGTTGGTCGCATCGCCAGGCGACAGGCGACCATGGGCGACTTTGCTCTAGAGGCTTCTCCTCCGCCACCTCATGTGTCGACTGAGACCGAGGCTGATGATGATGGCGATGATGATGATGCTTCCGACGATGATGATGATGGAGATGCGAGCTCTTCGGATGAGATGTCTACTTGACACTCTACCCTTTGTCACTCATGACAAAAAGGGGGAGTAGTTTTGTATGAGAGTAGTCATTCTTAGGGGGAGTGTTAGCATAGGACATAGGACATTTTTGTTAGGGGGAGTGTGGATTGAGGGATGTAGTGAGGTGATCTATGTATTTTTTTCTTTCTTTTCGAGATACATTGATCATGTATTGACATACATTGTATTTATTCTCTTCTTATATATGATGATGTATGTTTTTCTTTCACCTACCTTTCATGTGTTGTTTCTTTTCTATCTTTATACACATGCTTCTTTACTTGTATGCAATCTATTATTTCTGTTTCACACAAAGATGCCTTGATGTGTTTTGTTTATAAGTGTTTCAGAAATACAGGTTGTCAAAGTCTACTTGCCATAAACTCTCTTCTTGCAAAGTTTTTCAAGAGTTTGTGTTAGGATAGATTTTACTGTATGTAACAAGTGAATATGAGTTAAAGTGATTTATGACTTCTCTCATATCTTCATTTGTTTGTTGTGGTTTTGTCACGGATTGCCAAAGGGGGAGATTGTTAGGACATATGTAGTTCAAGTCTGTGAACATATGTCGTTATTTTATGTAATTGGCTTATCCTTAGACAAAACGCACTTTACTTGTAATTGGGTAGATTTAGGATGAGTTTAACACTTCAAGAAACAGTGGTTCAAGATTAAGTGTTGAAGCCGTCAAGGTCTGTCCAAGAAACAAGCTAGGAAGTGCAAGTTTTTAAAGCTCGACACATACCTCGACAGATGCATCTATCGAGCTTTAAAGGAGCTGTTTTGCCCGAGCCTCGACAGCTATCTCGACACCTCTCGACACCTCTATCTGTCGAGAATTAAAGAAAACAGATTTCCAGGCCTGTTTCAAGTCTAATCCGTGAGTGTGTCTTTGGGACTTCTTTTCTCCTAACCCTAGACATATAAAAGGATTATTTTAAGGGCCGTCAAGAAGAGAGATCACAAGATACAAGTTGCACATTCATTGAGAACTTGTTGTTCATGCAATTTGTGATTTGACAGACAAAGTTCGTGCCCTAGTTCATCCTTGATGATTTGAAGAACTTTGCAGCCAACTCTCTCTCTCTCTCTAGTTGGTATTTGAAGTCGCGTACTGGGATCCGCGCATCTGGTTAGTCACGTACTTGGGAGCCGTGCATTGAAAGGAGAAACTGTCACTACAGAACAAGTCCAATTGGGTATTGGGGTAAGAGTTCAACTGTAGGTTGGTGAGGTACTTGGGATTCCTTACTTGTAACTGCTTGTTGTGATAATAGTGGAGTTTCGGGAGTGGTGACCTTAAATCACCCGGTGGGGTTTTTGCCGTAAGGGTTTTCCCCATTCGTGAACAAATCACCGTGTCATTTATTTTCCGCTGCATTACTTAGTTTGGTGATTTGTTTGTGCTACCACGTGATATTGCATGTTAATTTGATTAATTAAGAACTAGGCTAATTAATTAATCTAAGTTATCACAAGGGGTCAACGCGTTTGTGGCCTGTCACGTGTGATCACATTGCTACTTTTAAGACAACTATGCACCTTCAGGGAGTTCCGGAAGAGATTATGTGCAGAGCGTTCCCTACCACACTAAAGGGGCTGGCGAAGGTATGGTTCAACAAAATACCCCCAAACTCTGTCGAATCATTCGAAGAGTTGAGTAAGGTGTTTGTTAACAACTTCATCGGAGGACAACGCCACAAACGTTCCTCTTCAAGTTTGTTAACTATTAAGCAAGGGGAGAATGAGAGTTTACGGTCCTTCATTACCCGTTTCAACAGGGAGGCCTTAACGGTAGATGAAATGGACGACAAGTTGCTATTGGCCCCTTTCCATAATGGGGTCAATTCTAACTTGTTCATTCATAAATTGTACGAGCAAAAGCCTCAGACTATGGCTGAACTCGTCCAGTCAGCCCAGAACTTCATGAACGTTAAGGACGCAATAATAGCCAAGAAGAGGAAAAGGTCAGAACGCTCGGAAGCAGGTCACTAACGACATCCAGATCAAGGTCCTCGCCCAAGAAGGCCCGGACAGATGAGAAAAGGGATAGAGATGGTAAAAAGGCAAGTTAATCATCAAGAAGTCAGTAGTACACTCCCTTGAATACTCCATTAGAACAGGTCCTTATGCAAATCAAGGATGATCCGTCCTTGAAGTAGCCGGAGAAAATGAAAGGAGATCCTAACAAGCGCAATAGGAACAAGTATTGCCACTTTCACAGGGACCACGAGCACGACACAGACGAATGTTTTAATTTGAAGCAGCAGATAGAGAACCTCATCAGGCAGGAAAAGTTGAGGAATTTCCTCGGACAAGACCACAAGGACGAGAAATTGAAGGCCAAGGTGGAAGAGTCCTCACGACCCTCGCTAGGAGAGATAAGAGTTATTATAGGAGGAACCTTAGCAGTGCAGTCATCCAAATCGAGGAAGACATACCTGAAGGTGGTGCAAAATGTCCAACTGTCAGGACGATCTCCCAGGATGAGGGAAGCTGACGAGCAAACCATCATGTTCACGGACGAGAATGCTGGAAGAATTCATCAACCCCACGATGACGTGATTGTCATTACTCTACTCATTGCCGACTATACTACCAGAAGGGCGTTAGTAGACAATGGCAGCTCGGCAAACATTCTGTATTACCCTGCTTTCTAATAAATGAGGCCAGGACGAGATAAGTTTTGTCCAGTGAATTCACCCTTGGTAGGATTTGGAGGGATGAAAGTACAACCGGTGGACACCATCACACTGCCAGTGGTGGTAGGACCCGCAGCAGGTAACGAAAGAGGTAAACTTCCTTGTAGTTGATTGTTCATCATCATATAATGCTATTATCGGAAGGCCTACTCTGAATAGCTTGAAGGCGGTAACCTCTACCTACCATTTGTCCGTTAAATTCCCAACTGAACATGGCGTGGGTCAAGTACAAGGAGATCAGTTAGCTACTAGAGAATGCTACCTAACTATGTTGGCGATGGACGAGCATGTACAGACAATGAGCATAGATGAAGGAAGAATCACAGCGGAGCCCGTTGAGGTGTTAGAAGATGTCCCCTTAGATGATAGTAGAACCGAGAAGTTCACTAGAATAGGGGCGAGTATGAAAGAAGAGGCGAAGAATGCACTAGTCCAGTTTTTGAAGAAAGGCCTTGATGTCTTTGCATGAAGTCATGAAGACATGCTGGATATTAATCTGAGTGTCATTACTCATCGTTTAAATGTATTTCAGTTCTCCAAACCCGTGCATCAGAAGAAGAGGGTATTTGCTCCTAAGCGAGACAACGCCATCAAAGAAGAAGTTCAAAAGTTGATCACTGCGGAGTTCATCAGGAAAGTTTACTATTCAGACTGGTTGGCAAATGTAGTCATGGTAAAGAAGGCCAATGGCAAGTGGCGAATGTGTGTGGACTTTACTGACTTAAACAAGGCTTGCCTAAAGGACAGTTACCCGCTGCCACGCATCGACCAGCTGATGGACTCGACGGCAGGTCACAGGCTGCTGAGCTTTATGGATGCCTTCTCAGGCTACAACCAAATAAGGATGGATGAGGCAGACCAAGAGAAGACCTCATTCATCACCAGCCAAGGATTGTTTTGCTACAAGATAATGCCTTTTGGTTTGAAGAACGCGGGGCGACTTATCGAAGGCTGGTGAACCACATGTTCTGTCCTCAGATTGGACGAAATGTAGAGGTCTACGTCAATGATATGTTGGTAAAAAGTTTGGACGAGGGGAAGCATCTAGACGACCTTCAAGAGACCTTTGATACATTTCGGCAGTACAACATGAAACTGAATCCAAGCAAGTATGCCTTTGGAGTTTCATCAGGGAAGTTTTTAGGGTTCATGGTTTCACATAAAGGAATTGAGGCAAATCCAAATAAGATCCAAGCAATACTTAACATGGAACCGCCAAAGAACATCAAAGAAGTCCAGTCTCTTACAGGACGAGTTGCCGCCCTCAACAGGTTTGTTTCGAAAGCTACTGACAAGTGTTTACCCTTCTTTAAAGTCCTCAGGAAGGCATTTAAGTGGACGGACGAGTGTCAGAATGCCTTTTGTTAGAACATATGTAGTTCAAGTTGTTGGCATATGTCGCTATTTTATGTAATTGGCTTATCCTTAGACAAAACGCACTTTACTTGTAATTGGGTAAATTTAGGATGTGTTTAACACTTCAAGAAACAGTGTTTCAAGATCTAGTGTTGAAGTCATCAAAGTCTGTCCAAGAAACAAGTAAGGAAGTGCAAGATTTTAAAGCTCGACACCTACCTCGACACATGCATCTATCGAGCTTTAAGAAGCTGTTTTGCCCCGAGCCTCGACAGCTTCTCGACAGATCCTCGACACCTCTATCTGTCGAGAATTAAAGAAAACAGATTTTCAGTTCTGTTTCAAGTCCAATCCGTGAATGTGTCTTTGGGACTTCTTTTCTCCTAACCCTAGACATATAAAAGGATTATTTTAAGGGCCGTCAAGATGATGCAAGTTGCACATTCATTCAGAACTTCTTGTTCATGCAATTTGTGATCTGAAAGACAAAGTTCGTGCCCTAGTTCATCTCTGATGATTTGAAGAACTTTGTAGCCAACAACTCTTTCTCTCTAGTTGGTGTTTGAAGTCACATACTGGGATCCACGCATCTGGTTAGTCACGTACTTGGGAGCCATGCATTGAAAGGAGAAACTGTCACTACAGAACAAGTCCAATTGGGTATTGGGGTAAGAGTTCAACTATAGGTTGGTAAGGTACTGGGATTCCTTGCTTGTAACTGCTTGTTGTGATAATAGTGGAGTTTCGAGAGTGGTGACCTTAAATCACCCGGTGGGGTTTTTGCCGTAAGGTTTTCCCCATTCGTGAACAAATCACCGTATTATTTATTTTCCGCTGCATATCTTAGTTTCGATGATTTCTTTGTGCTACCACGTGATATTGCATGTTAATTTGATTAATTAATAACTGGGCTAATTAATTAATCTAAGTTATCACAAGGGGTCAACGTGTTTGTGGCCTGACACCTTTCAAGATTTGAAGACTTACCTCACAAGGGCACCGTTACTAAGTCCATCTGTACCTGGGGAAGAGCTGTATTTGTATTTGGCGGTATCCCTACACGCTGTAAGCTCGGTGCTGGTCAAAGAAGAAGGACGAGTTCAGAAACCGGTATACTATACAAGCCGGGCACTTAGAGGAGAGGAGGGACAGTACCCAATGATGGAGAAGTTAGCCTTTGCCTTGGTCACGGCTTCCAGAAAGCTGAGACACTATTTTCAAGCTCATGTCATCATTGTCTTAACGGATCATACCCTAAAGAAAGCAATGAACAAATTGGAAGCCGCAGGACGGCTAGTCCAATGAGCAGTGGAGCTTAGTGAATTTGATGTCAGGTACCAGCCAAGGAATGTAATAAAGGCGCAGGCGCTGGCAGACTTCATTGCGGAGTTCACACCAAGCCAAGACGAGTTGGGCAAGGACGAAGGAACAAGAAGGTGGGTTATCAATGTGGATGGATCATCCATGACGTACGCAGGAGGGATTGGAGTCATACTGAAGTCCCCAGAGAGCGATAAGCTGGAGTACACAGCGCGTCCACAGTACCAAACTACCAACAACGAGGCTGAATATGAAGCCCTGTTAAAAGGGCCGAAATTAGCGAAGTCCCTAGGAGCGGAATCAATAACAGTTAGAGGAGATTCTCAGCTAATCATCAATCAAGTCAATGGAATGTGCTAAGCCAAGGAAGATCAGATGAAGAGATACCTCAGCAAAGTGAAGAGGCTTGTACAAAAATTTTCAGAAGTGAGTTTTGTTCAACTCCCAATGGAGGAGAATATGGAAGCAGATGCATTGGCAAGAGCAGTTTTGGTGGGAGGAGTTATGGACGAGTATGGCAAGGTCCAATACATGCCGAGCATAGACCTCCCAGAAGTACAGCAAATTGGAGGGGAAGAAAATTGGATGAGTCCAATTGTAATTTATCTCAAGGATGGGAGGCTTCCAGAAGATAAGAACGAAGCTAGAAAACTGAGGGTCAGGGCTGCAAAGTATGTCCTTATAAATGAAGTGTTGTACAAGCGAGGCTTTTCTCAGCCCTACCTAAGGTGCCTAGCTCCGGACGAATCCAATTATGTTTTGAGGGAGGTTCATGAAGGAGCATGTGGGAACCACTCAGGGGCAAGATCACTCGTCCATAAAATCTACTACTGGCCCACGATTCAGGCAGATGCTAAGGGTTATGTCAAGGTGTGCGACCAATGTCAACGCTACAGCAACGTCCCTAGGCAGCCATCGGAGTACCAGACCCCAATGATGGCCCCGTGGCCCTTTGCACAATGGGGACTGGATATCCTAGGTCCTTTCCCCCCAAAAACCAGACAAATGAAGTTTTTAGTAGTAGAGATTGACTATTTTACAAAGTGGATGGAGGCTGAACCCCTTGCAAAAATTACACAGCAAAATGTTAAGAATTTTGTTTGGAAGAATATTCTGTGTAGGTTCGGAGTACCGAGGGTGATGGTATTTGACAATGGACGACAGTTTGACAATGCACCATTCAGGGACTTTTGTGAGCATTTTGGAATCAAAAATCACTACTCCTCACCCTCCCACCCACAGGCAAATGGACAAGCAGAGGTAGCAAACCAATCCTTGCTGAAAATCATCAAGACTCGACTCGAGGAGGCAAAGGGGATATGGCCAGACGAGTTACCAAGCATTCTTTGGGCCTACAGAACGACTGTGAGAACCCCGACAGGAGAAACCCCCTTCAAGTTAGCTTGTGGAAGTGAAGCGGTCATACTTGCAGAAGTTCATATGGCTAACCATCGAGTGATGAAGTATCAGGAGAAAGAAAATGAAGAACTGCTTTGTCTTGACCTTGATCTCATTAATGAGGTAAGGATGGATGCGGAGCAAAGGACAGCAAGATACAAAAATCTTATGGCCAGGCAGCATGATGCCATGGTGAAACCCAGGCGCTTCAGCATAGGGGACCTCGTTCTCAAAAGAGTATCTTTGGCAACTAGGAACCTAGCTCATGGAAAATTGAGACCCAATTAGGAAGGACCATACAGAGTAATCAACTACAAGAGGCAGGGGTCGTATTACTTGGAAGCTCTAGACGGACGAAAGCTGGAGCATCCTTGGAATGTGGAGCACCTGAGAAGGCACTATCAATAATGGGCTTGGACGAAGTTAATCGAGGATGAGGTTACAGCTATACTACTATGTTCTTCGCGTTTATTAATGTCTACTAATGTGTATTCTTACTACTGCAATGGTGTGTACTAAGAATAAAGGTGCACTAGTTCTTAAACTCTTACACCGTCTACGGACAAGTTTGTGAAAGACGAAGTTATGTATTTTAAGTATTTTCCTAAGTATTTTCATAAGGCACTAGCTTCTAAGCAGGTGTCATAGTTGTGAACAATGCTTATATAATGATATAGTTTGGATTTTCAATGTATTTTATGCATAAAATCTGACTCCATGGTAAAACCCACGAGGGGGGCAAAACCCTAAGACGAATGAAAAATCCCTAGACGCAAGGATGTAATGTTCACAAGCTTTCCTCAAGATGAGGATAAAGTGTGCAACAAGCTAAGGCACAACACAACAAAATTATATGGTGAAACACTAGTCCATAGAGGAGCATCTGATCAAAACACCCAGATGTTCTAGGACGAGTCAAACACTAGAAACGTCCTTGACAAAAGGAAAAAGACCAAGCTTAAGGACGAGGCAAATAAGCCAAGCCTGTAGACGAGGGAAATGAGCCAAGCTTATGGACGAGGAAAATGTCTGACAAGACTATCATTGCTGTGGAAAAGTCCGTATAAATAGGTCGTCCACAAAAATATAATGAATAATGGACGAACCTCAAGCATCGTCCATAGAAAAGCATGTGGGCAAACTAATAACATCATCCATAGGAAAAATGTAAAGACGACCCTTTCATACTTCAAACAAAAAAAGGGTATGCAAATTTCACTAACAAGCAGTGACAAGGCAAGCACGTCCATACAAAAACAAATAATGAATAAAAATAAACATTCATTAAAGTTTTGAAAAGGGTAGACGACCACCGCCCAAAAACCCTTACAAGTTAAGCCTCAAAAGGCAATGTTAATAAACTCGTCCATAACATTCTAGATGAGGTGATTGTACTCCAATACATTTCAGTATAAAAAAAAGAGAGAGAAAAGAAAAAAAAAAAAGCAAATCACATTCAAACAAAAGACATTCATCTTAAACAGGTGGGGTGTTGGCATTGGGTTCGTCTTAAGGGGGCAAGATAGTAGCATCGTCCTCCACGTTAATATCCTTTGAGCTGGTCTGGACGAGAGAACTTGTAGAAACCCCACCAAGGTTCAGGTTGATAGAACTGAAGTCCTCCTCAGGGAATTTATCTATAGCGCCCATCCTAAAGACCTCAAAGCTAGCTGCGTAGTTGGCGTCCATTGAATTAGTAAATTATTTGGACACCTTGAACTCTACAACAGCGTCTCCTTTAGCTTTTTCCAAAAGGGCATTTAACTCGTCATTCCTCTTTTGAAGGAGAACAAGATGAGCATCCTTCTCATGGAATTCAGTCTCCAACTCAGCGACGCGGTTTTGCAGCTTCTCCACATAGTCCTTGGCCTTCTTTTGGTTGCCACCTCCGCCCACCTTTTGGACTAGTCCTTTCCTTTTTTGACCGTTTTCTCTAACAATATCCTCGTCTTGTCTAGTTCAGTTGCCTGCCTAGACACAGCGATGAACTTAGACATTGCCTGCATAGATTAAAGTTTTATTACAATGCATGCATGAGCTAATATCAAGACGAGACAAACGTATAAAACCTACATACCTTAAAAAGATCATGAACACCAGAGTGCTCAAAATCCTTCAATGACATGTTATAGCAGGCCGTCACGTCTTCGTCTGTCACAACCCTCTCAAACTTCTCCAAGCCAAGTCCTCATTCTCAAGAAGATTGTGAGGCACCTGGTAAGAAGGCTGAGACGAGGCTGGGACTTCGCCTCTAGACGGGATGTGTGGAGAAGGAAGTTCTGGATCAACGTCCAGGATTTGAATGGGATGGCTGGGAGGGACTAGGAAAGAGCTAGGTTGATCATCCTTAGCTTGACCGTCTTAAGGCTTAGACGAACTGTGCCTAGCCTTCTTATCCTTGCACCTACTTGGGAGGTTTCCCAAGTTTACGCCTAAAGATAGGCTCTTTCTTTTTTTGCCAGAGGATGGACGAGAATGGGATTTCACCCCTTGCCCAGTTTCCTCATCTGCCACGTCTTTACCCTTATTCTATTTCATCGTCGCCATCCCTGCAAGTAAAAACGTCAGTTAAAAAAAAAAAATAAAAAAAGAAGAAGAGAGGAGGAAAAGAAGGCAAAACTTACGTCTTCTGACAGTAACTTCATGTGCAATGGCTTCGTCTGAAGGCTCAGGACCTAACCCCCAGGTGGCAAGACGCCGTAGACTAACCAAAAAATGAAAAGTCCTGTCGTTGTAAAGACGAGCCTTTTGAACTCTCTCTAAATGAAACCTATCCAGGTGGGGTCGTCTAACACCTTTTTTCAAAGCAAAACGAAACAAAAGTACGTTAGATGGCCATAATCAAAGACAAGTAAAAAGGCAAATATGACAAATACATACCTTCAGGACGAAGGTTCCCTATCTCTCCTGTGTAGGGAGGAAATGAATCCTTGTCAACCTCACCAGGGTGTCCAACCCAGAAACCAGAGACAACGAAAAACTCCGTCTTTCAGTTTTTGTCTGAGGTGACCGAGGACTTTATCAACCTATAATCTTTCCCTCTGGCTGTAAATTGATAGAAACCAAGGGATTGGTTAATTTCGGAGAGTTTATAACAAAAGAGGAACTCATCCACAGTAAGAGGACGGTTCTCCTCAAACACCTCCCTCCACAAAAGTTGCATGGCTACTATTAGCCTCCATGCATTGGGGTTAAACTAGGGATGGCAATTTAAATCCGACCCGCGGATACCCGGTCCGGCCCGACCCTAATGTGCCAGATTTTACCCGGTCCGATAAAGAATAGGGTCGGGTATGGGTTTTAAAGAAAAAACCCGAAGCAGGTCCGGGTCGGGTTCGGGTTTTATAAAAAAATCCGAAACCCGACCCGAAACCCGGCCCGGATAAAACCCGGTTGTTTGAAATTACTAAACCCCCCCTTATATATATATATATATATATATATATATATAGCTTTACTAACTACAAACCCTAACTCTCATTTTTCAACAACTCCTCACCCTCACTGCCTCACAAAAGCACGCACCTCACACAACACACGGACTCACACAAGACAAGAGCAAGTCTGTCACTCAAGCACTGCCTCGACGCCGTCCAAGTTCTCTGCACCGCCGGTCTGTTCTCTGCTGTCCCGTCCTCACTTGATGCCACCGCAAGCCGCCGCCGTGAGCCACCATCTAAGGCAGCTCCGTCTCTTTCTCTCACTCAATAGCCAGTCCCAGCTTGAGCCTCCATGGCTGAACCTTATTTACACTCCGTTTCTGCACTCTTTCCTCTATCTCTGGATCTAAAACCCAAGGCCGAAGATCTCAAGCTCTCTTTCTCTCTTTGATCTCCAACTCAGGGCCACGAGTCTCTTCTCTCTCAATTTCTATTTTTTTCTTCTTTATATTTATTTTCTGTTTGATTCGAAATCTCCTCCATTGGCTTGGTTAAATCTGGGTTTGAGGATTGAAAAATGGGATTTTTTTTGTTTAATTTTTTTATTTGGGTGTGGCTGTGAAGATCTGAAGAGAAGGGATTTTTGGGAATGGATGTTTGGCCGTGGAATTAATGTTGAGTTTAGGGCTTGTTTCAAGAAAAGGGCCCGTGGTGCCCGCGGGACCCGACGGGGCAGGTCCGGGTCCTGTAAAAAAAATCCGTTAAGTAATCGGGCCGGGTTCGGGTTGCGAGTCCGAATTCGCTGGTCGGGTCCGGATATGCAAAAACCCGACCCGAACCCGACCCGTTGCCATTCCTAGGTTAAACTGACATATACCTAAACCTAATCTGGAAAGCAACTCCCTGGCGAAGGCATTGAGGGGCAACCTCAAACCCCCCAAGAGGTAAGCCTCGTAAATGCCTACGCCAAAACGAGGTTGACAACACAACTCGTCATGAACAGGTATCCTAGGGTTTAAATTATCAAGGATTTGGTACCGAGCCTTAAGAAGACCCAACTTCCTCTCGTCCGTCTTAGAACCAACCCCAACGGCACAAGTGTACACTACCTCTGCCTCGTCTTGAGCAAACGACGAGGGAGCACTTGTGCCTGCCCTAGAACCACACTTTAGCCTCGTCCTAAGCTGTTCCTGAAATACCTCTAAAGGAACCCCAGGGACGTCAGACGTATACTCATCTGTGGTATTCCCATCACTACTGCTATTACTACTCCTAGAATTACTATCACTGGAACCACTAAAACTACTTGGGTCTTGGTACTCGTCTATAGCTTTGACAGTACTATCACTAGACGAGGAAATAACTACCTCAGACATTCTTTTAAGGAAAACTTAAAACTTGAGGACAAAGATTGGAGAAAATACCTAGATCTAGACGAGAGGAGACTATGGACGCAAGAAACTTCTAGACGAGGCACTAAGACGAGAGAAGTCGAGGAAGAAAATTTGAAAAAATGAGGAGGGTAGCGGAGGAATTCTACTATTTATAGGCATTAACCCCAATACACGAAGCGACACGACCAGCCAAAATGTGACAAATGGCACATCCCTCGAAAAACGAGCTGATATGTTGGTCTCTAGTTAGATCATGATAAGTGGCACCTACAGCAACTGACATAAGGACACGTGTCCAAATAATGATGTTAGTGGATGTGAGTCCTAGACGACCCATGGACAAGGGGGCAACTGATGGGGTATGATAAAATACAACTCCAATTTTGTCCATAGAGATCGTCCAGGACGAGCAAGGTACATGGATGAGGCGTTGCACAGTCAAGTGAGGGTCTCAGGACAACGTAAGCTGACTGGAGGGCCTCAGGACGAGGTAAGTTGACTTGAGATTTTCAGGACGAGGTAAGCGTGACTTGAGGGCCTCAGGACGAGGAATTCTGGACGACACATTAACACTTGGGAGAATTCATGAGTGTGTAAAAAAACTCTGTTCGTATGTGTAACTCCCAGTGACCATTACGCGTAAAGAGTGTAACTCCTAAACAGTTGAGGAAGTTATATTTGAACACACATCTTCTCAAATCAAGAGGAGGTTACAAACCCAATAACTGCTCTTAAGACACTATATAAACATTGATTCGGACCAAAAAAAGGTACGTTCTATGATTCCTAAAAAGTTGGAACTCAAAAAATAAGAGAGAAAACTGATTTTGTCATCGGAGGGTTATTGGCTGGCGACCTCGGTCACCTTTGATTAATGTTCTTTCTTTTTCAGGCCATCAAGACAACCGGTAGTCCTCTCTAATTCGAAGCATTCAGTCTACTAATATTCTCCACCATCATCAATTATTATTATTATTATTATTATTATTATTATTATTATTATTATTATTATTATTATTATTATTATTATTATAAAAATGAGCAAAAAAAAATTTCTTATGAAATTGAATATTTTAAGAGTACTGCTATTAACACAACAGTTTCACAATGAAACCTAGGTAACAAGTTGTTAAAGGTAGGAAAAAAGTGATGTTAGTTGTGAGCCCTGATAAAAAGTAGTTACAATTTATCACTTAATCTTTATTGTTAAATTATTGTGAAAGTACTATTAAGATGATCATATTCGAACTTCTATTAGTTGGGTTTAAACAAAATTTAAAGTCTGGAGGTTCAAAATTTTATTTTAAGAGCTCAAAAAATTATATATATATATATATATATATATATATATAAAATAAAAATAAATAAAAAAAATTGGATAGATCAAGGAGTTCATTTGAATCCTGCCATTAAGGTAACGCCACCCCTTTTGGTCGTGCACGGCATTCTCTTTACACCCAATATTTTTCCACCAAACTTTTGGTGAAAACATTACTGTATAATAGACCAACTTTTGGTGAAAACATCATCGGTACTCTTTCTTTCTTTCTCTCCTTCTATTTTTTAGGTAAACCCTCATGGGTACATAAAAATTTGTATCTAATAGATAAAGACCGATAATGGGTCTAAAAAGAATAAAGGGCCTAGTATAAAGATTGACCATGCTCTGTACAATTGCTTTGCGTGCTAGAAGGTTTGCTTTGCATGACCGTATGCATGGTTTGTCAGCCACTGTATCGGCCATGAAGAAATAATTGGTCAGTCCAACTAAAATGTCAATGATCGATAGCGGTCAGTCATGATCGAAACGCTTTCCAATTTCCACAACAATGTGTTTAAGATGCTTCATAAATCATTGGTCATGTTTAAGTTTCACACCTGCTTCAAATTAAGATAGGTCTAATAAGTGTACGTGATTGTTGTTCATTTCCAAGGGCGCAAGGGTTTTGTTGCGAATTGCTAGGCTGTGGTTTGGGTAATTACTAATTACCCAAAAAAAGAAAAAGACCATAAACTCTATTACATAAGATTTATTAATTAACATTATTATGTATTAGAATTTTAAACTAATATAACAATAAATATAAAAGATGGATTTTATTAAAATTAAATTTTTTATATAGTTAAATGCAAATCCTCGAATTTATAAGGACTCCTTAAAAATCCACAAATGATATGATGAGAAAAAGCCCCATAGAACAAACTTCTATGAATAGAAGAGATTCTAATGTATATGACACTTATATATGGTATCATGTAGATTTCTCTTAAAAATCTCAAAACTCACTCAAGACACAAATTTTCAAGGTTGACAACAAAGGACACCATAAGTGCAATATATTGAGTGCAACAACTAACAAGACCAAGCATGTCGTGCGTGAAACAAATTAGTGAGCAAGTTACAAAAATATGTGAGGTAGCTTAGAAAATAATACTCATCATCAAATACAATATCATAACAGTTTGATCGACGCTACTATCTAAAAAGTTACATTATAATATTATGTAACTCGACATCTCCCGAATGTCATTTTTAAAGGTATCAAAAGTGCTTCCTTTGATTCATATTTTGTTAGATCAAGCATATTTTTTGACATTTAACCCTTTTTTTGTGTAGTGTGCCACATTTTACTTAGATCAAGCATGTTTGGTATATTGTAATGATGATTACATAGGAATAGGAATAAGTATTACAAAGAGTAGAAGAAGATGTAATGGAATAACACAATAAAGATGTTGAAGTTAAAGCCTAGTTAAATTAAATTTCCTTAAATACCCTGCTTTTTTAAAATTATATTTACAATTTTTGTGGTTCCACCTTTAACATTTTATTAAGTATAGATCAAATAATTTTACAATTAATACATGTTTGTTCAAAATTAATATATGCATACATGTTAAAAGCAAAAATGATTGAGAGGATAAAGCTCATGATTCACAAAAGAAATGGCAAATATCCCCATAAAAAATGGAAATGATCAATTAATATAATTTTTTTTAATATTAAATTGATTACTCAAAAATATTGATGCAGATTAATCCAATGGCATGAAGCAACGCCAACTCTCATGGATTGTAATCTTGTTTTCTGATTTGGAACTTCGTTTGTACTTCGTTGTTTTCAATTTGTAATGAAATACCCAGTTTTGTCGAATCAAAAACAAAACAAAAAATTACTGTCAATTGCGAAACTACAATCCATCAATTCCTTAATCATCTATTATCCAATATCCCAAGACTTGTTGAGGGTCTTTCATAGAGAAATATAGCAGCAAAAAAAGTGACCTACCTAATTGTAGTTTGTGGGTCTAAATCTAATGAGAGAGAGAGAGAGAGAGAGAGAGAGAGAGAGATTAGTGGCAAAAAAAATTGATGGGAGAGCCAAGGATATTTTAGGACTTTTATATTTGCAGGGTTAAGGAATAGGGATTACATAAAATTTTAAAAGGAATGGTTATTCCTCATTTTAAAGAATAACCATTATTTTATGAATAACTGTTCCTTGCAACAAAATACAACCAAATAACTGAATACCTATCCCCAAGAATAGCTATTCCATTACAAAGTCTATTACAATGTACCAAACGTGCCCTTAGTTTTGCGATACCAACTTTTATTTCTATAAGTACACAAATAATTGTAGCATATAAAATACTGGTGGTGAGATGGTTATATGTATCCTTCTTCTGCAATAAATTTTTTAGTGTATTGTCAAAATAAGTGCCGTGACATTTAGGTCACATGATCTATTGCCGTCCAATACTCCCACAATTCTACAACTTAACTAATTTGCTGGGGCATGTAAGTACTCAAGTCAAGCTACACTAGGTGCAACACCAAAAATTGTTCTATGGTCAACCAATGGTACAATGCACGACAAGAAATTGAAAATTAAAAGTAATCTATGTTTTGTTCTTTATATTAAAACAAAAACAAAAGGCATACATGCATTATGCTAAATAAATAAATAAATGCATAAGTAATCAGGAATTGAGCTAGAACTTAGAGATAGGGGATGGTTTTGTTGTTGGTAAAGTGCAGCGACTTTGACCTCCAACTTTGTTGCTACTTAGTTACTTAGTTGCTAGTTATTTAAAACTTTTTAAAGGGACAGGTTGTTTGTTTTAGGTAAAATTTGTTGACTAGGCTTTTTTTTTTTTTTTTTTTTTTTAGTTTTACTTTGGTTTTTTTTGGTACTAATTTTTTTGGCTTGTATATTTCTTTTTTAGAGTTTAGACCTATAAATATTTTTAATGGTCTTTAAAATGAGGAAAATGTTTGAATTAATAATTTTTTTACAAATTGCTGATAAGGTAAGTGATAAGCCCAAATGCGAACTAATAAGAATTTAATATCTTAATGGTTAGTAAAAATTCCATAAAAAAATTTGTGACTATAACAATACTCTTAAAAGAATCAATGCTATTTTTAAAGGGACAACAGTGTATTTTTCTAAAACAAAATTACTAAAATTAGTATCCATATATATAATAATTTTTTTTTTAAAAAATTTGGGGGAGCCATTAACCCCAAGTCCAACCATGACTCCGTCCATGTAAGTAATGCATGACAACAAGAGTGTACAAAGCTCCTAGGATATTGGTGTGGAAGGATATGCAGGCTGAGGTGTAAAAAAATGTTCTACCTTAAATGGGAAGTACTCAAATAATGACAAATAAAATGACACTCAAGTCTTGGGATCCTTTTAATTTGTACCCATGTAGCAAAAGTATTTGGCTATGAAGGTGAAAAGGTATGGGTCCTACATCGTCTATAGAGAGGCTGAGAGGAAATAACATTTCCCTAAAACTGTGTTAAAATTTAAATAACTCAAGGCTTCTAATAACTAACTGAGTAAAGTCACATGACCTTGAAAGTTCAATTTTAAAGAGCTCATCTTGAATCTTTCTCGTGATCTTGAAATGCAATATTTTGACACTACAAAACTTACAATATATATATATATATATATATATCCAAACTAAAAAGACCTTGAGCAATGTATTGAATATACTTAATACATACAGATCAAATAAAAACTCTTCTTGGTTTTATTATTAGCAAATCTCAATTCTGCATTTAGACTAATACAGCTTGCCAATAAAACATAATACAATAAGACAAGGTAAATAGTGTACTAGAAGTGATTATATGTGAAGAAGTAGGGAAACGACAATCAGGGACGGAACTAGGATTCATACCAGACGGGAGCAAAGCTTAAAACTAAAAAAAAATTTATAAAAATAAAAACTAACATCTATTTCATATTCAACAAAATACATACAAAATAAGTATTTCTTAAACATTTCATATTATAAAACACATCAACAAAGTATAATATACAAAATAAGTATTTCCTATTTTGTGCACGATTTTTGTTTAGTCCATATATATATATATATATATATATATATATATATATTTGTAGTTAAATGGGCATGAATTTTATTTATTTATTTCTTTTCTTGTAGGTCAATATCTAAATATTTTAGAGGAGGAGGGACAATATATATATATATATATATATATATATATATTTAAGGGCAAACCTTAATTTTTTGTATACCAAATTTTTTTTTTTTTTTTTAATTTGGGGGGGGGGGGGGGGGGGGCAAACTGCCCTGCTGTAGTTCCGCCCCTGACGACAATGGTAACACAAACAAAACAAGCTATTAGACAGTTGAGCCTCCAAGATCAACTACTTCTCCTAATGTGATCGTGAATAATGTATTTGGAAAATGTGGTTTTTGAGTTGAAAGCTCTTGAGAAACTTGTTGCGTTGTTGGGTGAGATTGGGGAATAGTGTGGAAGCAAGCAATTGCAATCTTTGCAATGGAAAGCACTTCCCTAGCAACTCGATTTATTGGAAGTGAAAGGCATTGGTCCAACACATCCTTCAATAGCATATCACAAGTTGTAAATGTTGATGATGAGAGAGATGAGATCAAATTTCCAGGATGCTTTCCCATGATTATTTCTAAAGCCAACACTCCAAAACTAAAAATATCACACTTCTCATTAATTTCCATTGTGTAGGCAAGCTCTGCATGGGAAAAGAATTGATCAAGGTCATAGCAACACCATTATTAGCAATAAAATCCAAACACTACTTGAATTGGGCCCATGCATAAGAAAATTGTAAAATATATCAATTTTATTGATATCATATGTTTGGAACTTGGATCCATTCACAAAACTTATGCATTGAACAAAACCTCTAGCTTTATGAATTGGGTGAAACAGGGGAGGACGTGCTCGTTTCTTGTTTAATTTTATCATCTATAGAATCAAAGGTATACTATACTTCATGCATGTTACATATGATATAATACTACATTTACTACAATCAACTTAAAAACTGACTTCACGTAAAAAAAATAAAATAAAATAAAATTTAAAAAAAAAAAAAAAAAACCCCTTAAAAACTGACTTTGCACTTTTTAGTCATTTTTAGAACGAAACATAACAGGTGGTTAGTCTGCGACTTGATAACTTGTCTATTATGTGGTAAAAAATGTAGCAAAATTTGTATTATGTGACAACTGAGCATTTTTTAGAATTATTTAAAGGTTTACATCTAGAACAAAATAACCTTGCAAGTGGCTACATTTTCATTTCTATGAATTTATTTCTACTATGGGCCCAATCATGGTATAAATAATAATTAACAAAGCTAAATTGCTTACTCTATAAATACATAGACCTGAGTATAAACTTTAATATGTAATAATAGGAAAATAGCTAAAAATCCTAGAGTAGTTGCCTTAAATTTGCTAAAATAGCAAAAGGCCTAGCTAAAATTTAGCCAATAAAACTTAAAAAAAAACACCCTCATTAGGTTATGAACCCATGTGACAAAATAAGATATTGCTATAGTGCTAGTCCAAATTTAGGAGGAACTGTTTCTTGTGCTTTTTATTATTTTATTCAATTATTGGTCAGTAATTATTGTGAGTGGAGAAGAGAGAGAGAGAGAGAGAGAAAATTACAAAAAATTAAAAATATTTTAATAAAATATAGTATAGAATAGATAATTAGCTATGGGTATTTTGAAAAGTTGTTAGCTAAAATAAAAATAATTAAATTTTTATTCTAAAATATGTTGTAATAACTATGGAAATTGATTGTTTGGTGTCCATGTCAGCCATGACAGATATTCTTCTAACTTAAGCTTGGAAATATTTTTACGCTATGATGTTGGATGGTCCCTATATAAGCTTGGAAAACCTTGGCCCTAATCAGCTTATGAACTAAGGATCACGATTCGCGACCCCGAATGGTTCCTGCATACTCCTTCGTGGACTTCTCTCATGACATAGTCCATTTTCTCGAGGATAAGGCATCTCAAGTATAGGCAAGAGAAACCTCTTTTATATAAGATACCTTTGATCAGTACGAATTGTGGAGCATAGACCCTTAACTTCCTTGCATCTTCTTTATCGTCAGGCAACACACCGTCCTTCAAGTAGGAGGCAATTGATGTCATCCAGTTATTCTCGGTACCTATCTCCTACACACTAACCGTGTTTATCATAGGTGAGTCCTGAACAAAGAAAAGTACCTGACTAGGAAAAGACATGTACTCTACTGACGTTGTCTTGGCAAGGCGGGCTTGCTTGTTCTCCTCCCTTGGGATTTGATCGAACTTGGTATTGAGGTTGTCCATCCGATTCTTCACTTGTTCGAGATACTCCTTCATCCATTCTCCTCTGCACTCGTATCCACCGTTAATCTGACTGGTAACCACTTGGGAGTCGCAATGCACAATCACATCTGTGGCTCCTACTACTTGTGCAAGATCTAATCCTGCTATTAGAGTTTCATACTCGGCCTCATTGTTTGTTGTGTGGAAGTCAAGTCGAACCATGCACTCGGCCTCGTCTCCTTCTGAGCTGCGGAGTACCATACGAGCTCCGCCCGCATGTTTGTTTGACGATTTATTCGTGTGGACTAACCATTGGGGATTCTCTCCTGCCCCATGCTTGTCCGTGTGGGTGAACTTTGTAATGAAATCAACAAGAACCTGCCCTTTTATGGCCACGCACGGGCGATACTGTATGTCAAACTCATTCAGCTCAATTGCCCATAACGCCATCCATCCAACTGCCTCTGGACTGCTCATTGCTTTACGCAGGGGTTTATCGATCAAGACGATAACAGTGTGGGCCTGGAAGTATGGTTTTAGCTTTCGTGTCACAATTATCAACGAGAAAACGAGCTTCTCCATTGGGGGTACCTTTCTTCTGTGCCTCAGAACGCTTGGCTCGTGAAGTATACAGGCTTTTGTACCCCGTCTTCCTCCCTAACTAAGGCTATGCTGACAACGACCGAAGAGACAGCTAAGTAGAGAAACAACTCCTCTCCGGACTTAGATGGACTAAGCAAAGGTGGGGAAGAAAGGTAAGCCTTCAAGACCTTGAATGCGTGCTGACACTCGATCGTCCATATAGAAAGGGAAAATTTCGGGCCTATCACAAGCTGACACATCATGCCACCAAGTCCACAAAGTATGGCTAATTACAAAGCTATTAGAAATTTGCCTCCATTAAGGTAAAAAGCATGCAAAACGCTAATCACATGTAGGCGCGTGTAAGCGATGATGCAAGTGAGTCGGCACGTGTAAGCGATGACCCAAACAATCCAGCACGTGTAAGCGATGACCCAAGCAGACCAATTTGGCTGTGACATATGTCACCAATCAGACTCTGCCACATATCTCTCACCTACCCCCAAACTCCTATAAATAGAAGCCTTCCTAAGGCATTTGAAGACACCAAGACATCTGAGGAAGAACCGGGAAGATATCTTGAGTTCAAAAATTCAGAAGCTCTGCTGGAATCAAGCCCTGAAGCCTCCAAGAACTTCAAAAACTTCAACTTCGAATACAAAGAACATTCGAAGAGAAATCATCCTAATCATCCTCCTAGTTCTCAAAGGTCACTAGAATCAAGCTCAAAAGCCTCTAGAAACCTCAAAAAACCACAAATCAGCGAAGCTCTATGGATTCAAGCCTCCAAAGCCCCGAAGAACTTCCACCACAAACCTTCAAATACGAAGAACATTCGAAGAGGAATCATCTAAATCATATTCCTAGATCTCAAAGTTCACTGGAAGCGAGCTCAAAAGCCTCCAGAAACCTCATAAACCACAAATCAGCGAAACTCTACAGATTCAAGCCTCTAAAGCCCCGAAGAACTTCCACCACAAACCTTCAAAGACGAAGAACACACAAAGACAGTGAAAAACAAAGAATTTCTAATAAGCTCATAGCTAGAGATTCATTGTAATTCCATTTCAAAGGTCTTCGATCCATCCTTTAGCCAAATTAAAGGAAATATTGTGTTCGAATCAAAATTACATCACCACAATTCCAATCAACAAATCTTTCAAGGAGATTGTTAGAAGATCACTCTTTTATAATTACAGAGAATTATACCACACATTCATCAATACAAATTCACATTTGTGAAACTATTTTACTTGTTTGATTTATTTCGAACCAAGAAATTTTGTCATCGACAAATTCTGGCACGCCCAGTGGGACATCTCTGCCTCTCATCTCTTTCTCCTCCAAAAGAAAAGAAATTTGACTTGCTACTAACCTCAATGGCCTTTAGCAAGAACATTCAAGTTTCAACAATAGCCACTTCAGTTAGACTTGGTACAGCTACCACTATCAACTGCATTGGTGCAATCAATTGTAGCCAACCTAAAGCTCATAATCAACTTCAATCTCAATCAACCAAGGAAGCCAAGTTCCAGACAATCATCTCCTTAGAACCTCTTACAAGAAACAAGGTCATCAGCAAGGACATCTCCACCTTGGAACACCTCAAGTATGGGGGCAAATCTCCTTCTTCCTTCACAAGAAGTTGGTCACACAATTTCTCTCCCATCAAAGGGAACCCAAAAAATGAGATTTCACATGCTCACTCCAATTCACTTCATTCTCCATCATCTTAGGAAGTTGTGTCAGTCATGATGACTAACACCTCTACCATGGAAGAAAAGATGGCTGAAATGGAGCAAAGGGTCGTCCTTCTCACAGAAGCACTTAAAGATAAGGACCTCCAAATTGCAACTCTAATGAATAAACTTAAAATACAAGATCTTGGTGAATCAAGCCATGATCCTAAGTTCCCATTTGGCTTCACTTCTACAGAAGGTGACACAGGGAAAGAAAATCAAGACACTCCTCAATAGGAACAACCTACTTCGATTGCTTTGTTATCAGTTCAACAATTACAAGACATGATAACAAATACCATTCGAGCACAATATGGAGGTTCTTCTACAAGTTCTCTCACATATTCAAAACCCTACACAAAGCACATCGACAACATGAGAATGCCAAATAGGTATCAACCCGGCAAGTTCTTGCAGTTTGATGGCAAAGGAAATCTTAAGCAACACGTTGCGCACTTTGTAGAAACTTGTGAGAATGCAGGGACTCAAGGAGACCTCCTTGTAAAGCAGTTTGTCTGTTCGTTCAAGGGAAATGCCTTTGATTGGTATACAGACTGAGAACCTGAGTCGATCGATAGTTGGGAACAACTTAAGAGAGGGTTTCTTGACCGATTCTATAGCATGCATCGCACGGTAAGCATGATGGAACTTACCAATACTAAGCAATGGAAGGACGAGCCCGTTGTTGACTATATCAATCGATGGCGTTCTTTGAGTTTGGATTGCAATGATAGACTTTCTAAAATTTCTGCTATAGAGATGTGCACCCAAGGCATGCATTGGGGACTTCTTTACATCCTTCAAGAGATAAAGCCTTGAACATTTGAAGAGCTAGCAACTCGTGCACATGACATGGAGCTGAGCATTGCTAGCCATGGGAATTCAAACCCTCCCATACCTGAAGTAAGGAGGAATGACAGGAATGCGAAAGGCGATCTCAAAGACCCAATGGTTGTTAACACTGCCATAGTTGAGGTTCCAAGAAGAGGAGTAAAAGCAAATGAAAAACAGCTTGAAGGATGGCAAAAGAATGAAATGCGTCGTCTGAATTTTAAGGAACGTGAGCAAAAAGCATATCCGTTCCCCGATGAAAATGTGCCAAACATTTTAGAACAACTATTGCAATTAAAGCTTATTGAATTGCTAGAATGCAAACGACCAGAGGATATGGGGAAAGTTGATGACCCTAACTACTGCAAATATCATCGCATCATTGGCCACCCAATCTAAAAATGTTTCGTCTTCAAAGAACAAATGATGAAGATTGCCAAAGTAAACAAGATTGATCTAGACTTTGATGAAGTTTTCGGGTCAAACCATGTGATCGTTGCTTGTGATGTACTTCCAACTCTCAGGCAGGGGGCAAACACTAACAAGGATTACAAATTGGTTGACAATGATGGCGTAAGGATCGGCCCTATCAAAGGGAAGTTCCCCAAACACTTCTATGCTTGAAAATCGAGGACTACTCCTTGGTAAGAGTTTAAACTGCCCACTGCAGTGCTACAAGGGTACATGATGTCTTCCCATTACCTTTGAAAGCGTACAAATAAAGAGAAATTAATCCCACTCTATGTCACCATTTACGAGTGTGGCGTAGTGGCTGGATGCCCATGTCGCCCTTGAGGCCGAGGTCTCGGGTTCGATTAGAGGTGATACCCACTATTGTGCAATTGGTACCCATGGAATGCTATAGGGCGTAGGGCGAGGATTACACACATAAGTCCTCCTTTTTTTGTAAAACCAAATCATCAAAAAAAAAATCATCAAAAAAAAATCATCAAAATAAAAAAATCTGTTGAACTACGTAATGACTTGATCCTTCTCCAGGATACGTAGGCAGCTTAGTACTTTTCACTAAGTTCAATCACATGAAAAGAAGAAAGATTGCCAATCTAGCTTGAAGAGTTTTCTAACGGTCATCAATATGCTTTTTAAGATCCCTTTGGTTGACAAGACATTGCTTAAAGACAATCAACTGCTCAATAGGATGATCAAAAAAATCGTTGTACTCAAAGATGAAGACTAAACAAAGTCTGCATGGCATTTCCCATCTTCTATGGATATTCTCCCACGTTTATGAAACATGTTTTGCATCACTTATCTCCTGGGGGCATCTTCTTATACCTTGCAAGTCTAAGTACATCGTCTCTCTTCTAGGTTGCGCCACTTCATAGCTCTGAAATTTGAACCACATCATCTCCCTTCTAAATGGTGTCACTTCACATCATGTTTCTGAAATTTGGATGATGTCAACTTCCTCTGGAATGATAGTAGACCCTATATCTAAAGTCGATGTTGCATCATCTCTCCTCTATGGCATGTTCTGACATTTGTAAAGTCTTGGCGACATTCTTCTCACTTCTTCAAGGTTTTGTTGGCTCTTCTTTGAATCCTCAAAGTCTTGATGGGAGCTTCTTGAAACTTCAAGGTTCTGTTGTCATTTCCTTGCATCCTCAAAGTCTTGATAAGGACTCCTTGCATCTTCAACGTCTTGTTGGTATCTCTGAAATCTTGATGTCTGGCGACCGTGCTGGGCACCCTCAATGTCTGAGCTATGTTGCCTTTGAAAACTAGTGTTGTTGTAGCTTTATTATAAAGGTCAATATTGGTGCAACTTCAATGCGAGTGCAGTGAATGCAGTGTTACGTGGCTTCATGGTAAAGATGGATGTCGACGTGGCTTTGGTGCGAATGAAGTGTTGACATGGCTTCATGGCAAAGATGAATGTTGGCACGGCTTCAATGCAAATAAAATATCGAGACAGCTTTATGGCAAAAGAAGAGTGCTAATGCGTCTTCATTACAAAGGCAAATGGTGGTGCGACTTCATAGCAAATGCAAATGCAAATATTGCGTCAGTAGACAAATTTATAATGATGCTTCATAGCAGATGCAAGTGTCGACGCAACTTCATGAAAAAGATAAGTGGTGACACGATTTCGACGCAGAGAAAAAAAATGGATGCCGCTTCATTGTAAAGGCAAGTGTTAATGTGGCTTCAGTACAAGGACAAATGTTGGAGTGATTTCATGGTAAAGACTCTTGATGTGGCTATGTTGCAAAGACTCTTGATGTGTCTATGTTGCAAAGAGTCTTGATATGGCTGCGTTGCAAATACAAGTGTTAGTGCGACTTAATTGCCAATACTAGAACCAGTACGACTTCAAAGACGAGTACTGACGATAGAAATATTGCCTAGCAAATATCCTTATGGAAACATCATTGCAAAGATGAATATCGCTAAAAGATTGTTGATACATAACAACATGAAGGTATACGTCACTGCGAGAATGTTGCTATCAATGAAATATAAAGCCACCAAATGAAGGCAAACACTTTTATGAGAACGTTAACATAAAGTTTGTTGTCAAAATCCAAAAATCAAGGAAACTGTGCTGCAAAAAAAAAAAAAACAAGCAACAAAAAATTTTGTCATGAAGAAGATCTTATAGCACGAACTTAAAAAAAAAAAAAAAAAAAAAAAAAAAAAAAAAAAAAACTTGAAAGCAGGATAAGAAGGCTGAAGGTTGAGCATGTGATGAAGGCAATAGCATGCCTTTATTTAGAAAAATTCTGAGAGAACAGACAAGAAAAATGTGAAAACAATTGGAAATCAAATTCAGATTTTGCAAACTCAAATGCACTCAAAGTCAAGGAGACTTGCGCTGAATTCTGAAATGAAAAAGGATATTCAGCCATGGATGGCTCACTGTCAAAGCAGCCAGCGCCAAAATAGACCAAGAAGACCCGCAACTTTCTCACCCAAATTTGTGAAAATCTAGACCTTATTTCACAAAACTGACACCACAGAAATCTTCTACAACCCTTGATTTACAAAGCCCAGAAAGATCATCAACAACGGAGTGACCACGCGCCGCCACAAGTTCGCGATGACCAATGGCTTAATCCTTCACTTCTGCGCAAATTTGCTCACAAATTTAGAAAACAGAAAGCATCACTCAGTCTGGCGGCCCCAGATCTACAAAACCTGAAAATTTCAAGCCCAAACGATTAGCCACGCACTGCCACGCGCCACTAGAAGCTCTAACAAACACTTCCTCAACGAACACGCTCCTCCACGCGCCTCCCTTAGCCTCCACACACTCCCACGCCCCTCCAGCTGATAGACGCACTCCCACGCGCTATACTCCTCACGTGCTCCCACGCGCCACACTCCTAAGGCGCCTCACGCCCGCATCTCCAGCTCTATGACGTCATGGATGACATCATCCTCCACGGACCAGTTTGACCCGAACCGACCCGGTTTGACCCATTCATCCTGACCCGGATCAGAATCGCCTGCCAAAAAAAAAAAAGGGAAGAAAAAAAAAATGCCTTGACCATGTTGACTTTGACCAAAAAAGTCAAAAATTTCAAAACAGGCCTGTTCCACTCAATTTTTCGAGTACATTCTGATTTTGGGATCTATTTCTTCATCTGGAACTCGAAAATTACATAATGGTCCAATTTCCAAAAAAAAACTTACTATTGCACAAATCCTGACCAAAAGTCAAAAATTTCAAGACGGACCTGTCCCACTTGATTTTTTCAAGTACATTCCAATTTTGGGATCCGTTTCTTCATTTGAAACTCGAAAATTGCATAACGGTCCAATTTCTAAAAAGTTGACTTTTGCATAAATCTTGAACAAAAGTCAAAATTTTCAAGACGGACCTGTCCCACTCAATTTTTTCGAGTACATTCCGATTTTGGGATCCATTTCTTCATTTGGAACTCAAAAATTGCATAACGGTCCAATTTCTAAAAAGTTGACTTTTGCACAAATCTTGACCAAAAGTTGAAATTTTCAAGAATGACCTGTCTTGCTCAATTTTTCGCGTACATTCCAATTTTGGGGTCTATTTGCTCATTTGAGAATCCAATATTGCCCAAGTTGTGTGATTCTACAGCTGTTGGCTTTGATGTGAACCTTGACCAAAAATTAAGATGCTTGAGCAAAGCTTGTCCTACTCAGATGTTCATGAGACTCTGTTTTCAAAATTAGCTTATTTGTTTGGACTTGGAAACCACCAACCTGACCCACTTCTCCGAAGTACTAGTGGTGTCCAAAATTTATGCTCTCAAGGTCAAAATTTGAGACCACCATTTGGTCTGGATTCCCTCAAGATTATCCTCCAGACTTCATCAAGGCTCCTCTTTCAAACAACAAATGAACTCTCAGGAGTACGTCTTAAACTTAAAATTACATTGGGTCACTACTTCAGCTTACCATTTCCGTTCAATGCCTACCAGTCTCCAACCTACCGTTCCCATTCGGTGCCTACCGTTCTAATCCACCATTCTCACAAAAAATTTTCGTCCGTCGTTCGCAACTACCCAACTACCGTTCTTCATCTCTCTGCTATAAATAGAAGGGCCGAATTCATCAAAAACTTAGCAAAAAAAAAAGGAAAAAGAAAAACACACCGAATCATGAAACGAAGATTTGCTTCTTTCAAATTTTCAATTCCTCTTCCTCACAGCCATTTCTTACTATGGCCTCATCATTCTCAATACCTAGTAACCAAAATTGCTTCATAATCAGTTTAAAATCAACCCTCTCATGGTTCAGTAGAAACCCTTCTCACAACGTCATCATTGTTTTAAGGTCCAAACAAATTTTGTTTCCTCACTTAACGACCACATTTGTCCATAAAGTTATTCATAACAAGGTCTGCATTGTGGTTCCATGCTTCCTTGGACTTGGCTGGCCAAGAAATCTAAGTCCAGCAAAGACAGCTGTTCCTAAGATTAGGGCTCCAGTATCCTCTCTCCAACTGCTTGCTCTCCCATCAGAAGCAACGGTTTGGAGCAAACAGCAACTTAGCTGGTTTCTAAAACCAGGATCTCAAGTTAGCTCCACCTTTCATTTTGTTGTGCTTTCCCAACAAGTGGCATTAGGTGAAGGTGGTAAAAGGTGTTGGAGGAACCTACAAATTGTCTCCCATCCAACACTTACGATGACCTCTAAGGTACCAGCTCATCAAGAATCAGCCTTTGATGCTGGTAAATGGTTGCCAAAGCCCTATTCCATGTTCTTACCAACATGTGACCTAAAAGTCATCGTTGCTGGTACCTCAAAACACACTTTCTGGAATTACTCCAACTTAAAACCAACTTGAAGAATTTCAGAAGATATACTTCTGAAATTACTTCAACTTAATGTCCGTCAGCATGGTCCCGTCACACATGCACATTCAATGACTTGATGTCGGACCTCATTCAGCATGCAGTCAATCCCACATCCCAAGGTGTACTTCCCAAAAACATCTACACCAGAGGGTTCCCAACGTACAGGGCCAGCGCCATGGTGTCTATGTTTCACCCATTCACTTTGCTTCGTCTCCATCTTCTTCATCATCACCACCAACAGACCCAAAATCCATTCTAAAATTACCTCAACTTAACCCAAGTGATATCATAACACATGCACATTCAATCACTTTCCCACATGATCTCTCCATGATTCGAAGTATATCCTTCGGATATAACTTCACCAGATGTTCTTAAAAATGGGAGGCCAGCTCCACAACTCTGCATGCTGTACCCAGCCAACATCCTCACTTCTTCTCCAACTTCAACACCCTATGATCACCGCCAACGATCCAAAATACTCCTCTGAAATTACTTCAGCTTAATCTTTACCAATATGATTCAATCTTGCAAGTACATCCAACTTCTTGCAAATAACTTTCAGCTTCACCAACCCACTCCAAGTACCATGAAACACTTTTTTGAAATTACTTCGACTTAACTTCTGCTGAGAAGGCTCAGTCATGCAAGTACATTCAAATACTCGCAGACCCCTTCTCCGTCTCATCAAAGCCTTTCATATGGATGGGTCTACTCTTCTAAAATTACTTCATCCTGCTAAAAGCTCCACCACCTGCAACCACTACATTTGAAGAGTCAAGTACCAAATTCATTCTTTTCGAGACTCATTCCCTCACCACACTCTGAAGCTGTGTACGTGAACGAGTTTCGAGGGGGCATTTGTAGAGAGGGAAAATTTCTGGCCTATCACAAGCTGACACATCATGCCACCAAGTCCACAAAATATGACTAATTACAAAGCTACTAGAAATTTGCCAAATTCCATTAAGATAAAAAGCATGCAAAATGCTAATCACATGTAGGTGCGTGTAAGCGATGACCCAAGCAATCCAGCACGTGTAAGCGATGACCCAAGCAGACCAATTTGGCTGTGACATATGTCACCAATCAGACTCTGCCACATATCTCTCACCTACCCCTAAACTCCTATAAATAGAAGCCTTCCTAAGACATTTGAAGACACCAAGACATCTAAGGAAGAACCGGGAAGAGAACTTGAGTTCAGAAATTCAGAAACTTTGCTGGAATCAAGCCCTGAAGCCTCCAGGAACTTCAAGAATTTCAACTTCGAATACGAAGAACATTCGAAGAGAAATCATCTTAATCATCCTAATCATCCTCCTAGATCTCAAAGGTCACTAGAATCAAGCTCAAAAGCCTCCAGAAACCTCAACAAACCACAAATCAGTGAAGCTCTACGGATTCAAGCCTCCAAAGCCCCAAAGAACTTCCACCATAAACCTTCAAATACGAAGAACATTCGAAGATGAATCATCCAAATCATATTCCTAGATCTCAAAGTTCACTGGAATCAAGCTCAAAAGCCTCTAGAAACCTCATAAACCACAAATCAGTGAAGCTCTACGGATTCAAGCCTCTAAAAACCCGAAGAACTTCTACCATAGACCTTCAAAAACGAAGAACACACGAAGAACGTGAAAAATAAAGAATTTCTAATAAGCTCATAGCCAGAGATTCATTGGAATTCCATTTTAAAGGTCTTCGATCCATCCTTCATCCAAATTGAGGGATATATTGTGTTCGAATCAAAATTACATCACCACAATTCCAATCAACAAATCTTTCAAGGAGATTGAATCAAAGGATCACTCTTTTGTAATTACAGAGAATTGTACCATACATTCATCAATACAAATTCACATTTGTGAAACTATTTTACTTGTTTGATTTATTTTGAACCAAGAAATTTAGTTGTCGACAGTCCATTCAAAGGCTTTTTTAGTGTGCAGAAGAAGGGTAGGCACTTATCTGTGGCCCTCGAAATGAACATGTTCAATGCAGCGACTTTACCGTTCAAACTCTATACCTCATTGACATCTTTCGCGAAGCCAACTCCATGATGGCACATATCTTGTCTAGGTTGACCCCAATACCCCTTTGGGATACCATGAATACCGAGAACTTTCCTGTCGTCACTCCAAATGCTCACTTGTTCGGATTTAACATCATGTTATAGTGCTGAAGGGTTTCGAAAGTCTCCTTGAGGTCATCTAGGTGCCCGTCCTCCCACACGCTTTTAATCAAAATGTCGTCCACCTATACTTGGACGTTCCTCCCAATCTAGTGCGCAAACATCTTGTCCGTTAACCTTTGGTACGTGGCACCTGCGTTCTTAAGTCCGAATGGCATGACTTGATAACTGAAGAGACTTTGGCTGGTAACAAAAGAGTTCATCTCTTGGTCAGCTTCATCTAGCTTGATCTAGTTGTAGCCAGAATACATCCATGAAACTCAGCAACTGATGTCTTGTCGTTGAGTCCATAAGGATATCTATGCAGGGGAGTGGGTAGCTGTCTTTGGGGCATGCCCTGTTCAGATCTGTAAAATCTACGCACATCCTCCATTTCTCGTGGGCCTTTTTCACCATCATTATGTCGGCCAGCCAGTCAGGATAATATACTTCTCGTATAAACCTTGCTTCCTTCAACTTATGAACCTTTTCGACTATAACCTTGTCTCGTTCTAGAGCAAATACCAGCTTCTTCTGACGGATGGGGGAAAAGGTGGGCGATACGTTTAGTTTGTGGACCATGACCGAAGGGATGATTCCGGGCATGTCTTCGTGGCTCCAGGCGAAGATGTCCTGGTTTTTCCTTAGAAATGATATAAATGCCTGATGCACTGGTGGGCTCACAAGACTGCCTATCCTTGTCATTCAGTTGGGCATAGAATCATCAAGGAGCACCTCTTCCAACCTTTCGACCGGCTCTACCCCTGTCCGACAGTCTTCTATGCATATTGTTGGCAAATGGTCGTCCATCTCTAACATGGCGATATAGCATTCACATACTGCTACTTGGTCTCCCCATACCTCTCCTACTATATATTTGGTGCGGAACTTGACCACCAGGTGGTAAGTGGAGGTTACAGCCTTCCATGAATTAAGTGTAGGGTGTCCCAAGATAGCATTGTAGGCGGATGAACAATCTATTACCAGGAATGTGACATCCCCGGTGATCTGTTGAGGGTAATCACCAATGGTGATAGGCAAGGTGACCGCACTGAGCGGGTACACTCTTATTCCTCTAAACCCAACGAGTGGTGCATCCGTCGATGTCAAACGTTCTTTCTCAATCCTTATCTACTGGAAGGCTGGGTAGTAAATTATATTGACAGAGCTGCCGTTGTCTACAGGACCCTGTGGGTATTGTAATCGCAAATCTATATACTTATAACTAGGGCGTCGTTATATGGATGATGGAGACATCGAGCGTCTTCCTCTGAGAACCCGATTACAGGGTTGTCAATACACACCATCTTTAGGAACAAACCTGTCAGCTGAATGTTCTAAACCATCTGGAGGTAATTCTTGCGTGCCTTCTTAGTTGAACAGGAAGTTAATGTGCCCCCTACAATCATCTTTATGTCCCCGATGGGTGGCTTAGGGTGCTCATTTTCCCTCCAGTGGCCCTTCTTTTACGGCTGGTTTATATTCTCTTTGCTTACAAACCTCTGCAATTTCTCCTGCCTAATTAGGGCTTCTATTTGCTGCTTCAAATCGAAGCATTCGGATGTATCATGGTCATGGTCTCGAAGGAAGCGACAATACTTATCCCTGGACCTCTTGTTAGGGTCACCCTTTAGCTTGCCTAGAAACATCAGGGATCCTTCGTCTTTAATTTGCATGAGCACTTGATCGATGTGTACTTTCAACGAGGTGAAATTTGTGAATTTTCTCATGGGGGGCTTGGAGCGTCTGTCGTTTCGTCCGTCTCCTGTCCTCATGGATTTCTATCCTCTTTCCTACCTTGCTTCTTCTTGTCTTTCCCTCTTTCTGGGCTTCTCTTCTCGTGAGAGCAACGTGTCCTCCGCATTCATGTATTTGGTAGCCTTGTATGGTACATCTGACATGGTTTTCGGGTCGTTCTAGTATAAGGAAAACAAAAACTTCCCCTTCCGTAACCCATTGGTGAAACGCGGCTACAAGTATCTTGTCTTTTGCTTCATCAATCGAGGGGGCCTCCTTGTTTAAGCAGGTGATGTAAGACCTTAGCATCTCATCCTCTCGTTGTTTAATGTTCATTAGGCACGCGATTAACTTCTTGTACCTGTGTCCCCCGGTAAAGTGCGAGACAAACAAGGCGCTCAACTCCTTAAAGGTACCGATGGAGTTTGGCGTCAACTTGCTAAACCACACCCTTACAAGACCCCTTAGTGTGGTGGGAAAAGCCATGCACATTATCCCATCTGCTACGGCTTACAAGTGCATGAGGGTCTTAAACGTCTCCAAGTAATCCAAAGGATCCCTTGACCCGTTGAAGGATTCTATTTACGGCATACGGAACTTCGGTGGGAGAAGGAACGAAATAACAAGTGTAGTGAATGGTGAATCCATTCGGTGTACCAGTTCGTCAAGATCACTTGATCCCCATCCCTTAAGGGCGTTCATCATCAAGTCCATCTGTTCCCTCATCATTTGCATATATGTGACTAGGTTTGGGGGGTGATGTCTGTTGCTGTCGGCCTACTCACGACATTGCTACCTTCTGGCCCTTCCTTATTATGCCTGTCGTTAGCATGCGGAAGGCTGTCGCCCTCCTGCTCCTCTTCTTGATTCCAGGGCCCGACATCCCTTTGGCGCAACTGCTCTTCTAAATCATTATTCTGCTTGGTGAGGCGCTCAACTGCCGTAGTGAGAGTCTAGACCTGCCTCTTAAGTGTTGTTGTACGGGGCTTGTCTCCTTGGTTGTTGGTGGTGGTTTCCATCGAGCGAGTAAGCACCATGAAACTTTTTGTCTAGGAACCAGTAATATGGCTTTATTTCCCACAAACGGTGCCGATTGATGATGCCAAAAAATCGTCAATTAGTCACACGGTCCTCACGTACTTGATATCAGACTTGCACAACATGGAAAAAGAAGAAGATCTTACAAAGAGTACCGATGTGGTTCTAGCCAAATACCCTCTGAAGGTTAAGTTAGAGAACTCTTCACAACTCTAGACTGCCAGAGCTGGAATAAAGTATGCGTACCTTGGTTTCTAAAGGTTTTGGGTTTTTATAGTAGTGGGAGAACCAACCTTGGTTCCTTGGCGAAGGGTAACATTTCCTTGTAGAGAGAAGATCCTCATAAATTGGCATATTTGGCGAGATCCTTTCCATACAGAAATTATGTTGACTAGGGTTAATCGTGGAGCACAAGTTATTTCCGTTTGAGATTCCTTGAGGACCAAGTAAACCATGTGTAGGTGCCACGTGGCTTTGGCCACCGTCCACCTTAGTGTCCGTCTACCTTCCCATCCGTCCAATAAGGTTAATCTGTTCACTCACTATGTCGTCGCATTACCTACTCTCTTCGTCCGTCACTCTAGTGCAGCCGCCCAAAGTTGTTTTTAGAAAATCTGACCGTCCATCTCAATTTTATCCTCTTCAACAACCAACAAAAGGTGTTGAAAATTATATAAAACTTAATAAAAAGAAAACCTCATATATTGACCATGAAAAAAAATGAAAATATAAAAATTTTGTAGTGTCCTCTTATGAGTTTTTATATTTTGAAATCATTGAATGTTAGTCTCATTATTAATGTTATAAACTATCTCTATTTCAATGTAAACAATCAAGAAATCATTCATCCACTAATCTCTCATTCGATTGTAATTTTTTTTTATTTAACAATTCAACTCAACTTATTTGCTGCTGTAATTGTATCAAGATTTTTTTTTTCCTGTACTCTATTAAGAATTCAATTTAACAATTCAATAAAAAAAATATACAATTCTTCTATTTAATAATTCAACTCAACTTAGTGGTCTTTGTAATTGTACTGAGAAGAACTTTTGTTCTGTACTTAACATTAGTTTATTAATAATTCAATTCAACAATTCAAACAAAAAAATTTGTCTTACAATGCTCATTGTCCCACCCCAATCTCCGCTACGACTTGGCCCACTTCCTCACAAAGTGTTATTTACTATTTATTAAAGTGTAAACTATAGTCTATTTACTTAAATTTGTCTTCTTCTTTTTTCTTTTTTTTTGGGTAAAGTACTTATATTTGTCTTTACCCTTTAGCATTTTACTACCCATAATTCATAGCATTAAACACTATTATAAATTATAAATTATGCTAGTCTATTACAGTCCATGGAGTCAGACACTCAAAACAATTCAACACACATGCATGCAGAGAGAGAGAGAGAGAGAGCAACGAGCAAAGTGATGGCTTATCTAGACTGACAAGTCAGGGGAATGAGGCAAACATTCTCTCTCTAAAACTTTTAGATTTGCTTCTTCTTTTTTAATAATTTGATTATGCTGCGCCAATTTTTTATTTTAATTTGAGCAAGGGAGTGAGGATTGAGCGAATGAGTTGTGCCAAATGGGCTTCTTTGTTATTTTTTTAAGAGATTTTTGTTCCTAGTTTTTTAGAGGGCCAAGGATATATTTAAGGGGACCAATTTTAGTTTTTTTGGGCTTAAATAAAAGGGTGATCAAATTTTTTAGGATGGTCAATAATAATAATAATAATCATAATAATAATAATAATAATAATAATCATAATAATAATAATAATAAAATTCCAGGTCAAGGTGTTCATTTGAACACCCTACCATCAACATGGAGCTGCCCCCATTCTGTTCCATGTATTCCATTTTATATTTCACAAATTATAATTTGTCATATATTTGTTTAACTTTCCTTATAAAATAAACAAGGTTTAAAATGAAATAATAAAAAAATCAAACACATGACAAGTTGTGCTTAATGAAACATAAAGTACAACACAAAAAGTAGGAAAATGATTTATATTCACCATATATAGAAGTACCTAAATTCCATTTAACCTTGGTGAAATTTAATAAGTTGTCAATTGAAGAGCTTTGTTAGGTTATATAGGGGGTGTTTGGGAGAGTAGTTTAAGTTATATTATTTGAGCGTTTTTTATATACGTGTGGGTGAAAAAGTATGTGAAAATATGTGTAATATTGTTTAAAATGTGTAGTTGTGTGTTTAAACACACTTGCCAAACACCCCCTAGTCTTTGGCTCAAGTGGTCCCTTTGTATCCACTAATTAGACTCTAGTAATAGTCTAGTGATTTATTCTTGAACAATTTTTTATGTTTCTATTTAGTAAGTTTGTGTTTCACACAAATATAATTAAATTAGGTTAGAGTAGATCCAAAGTCAATCATTAGCAAATAGATTCTATTCAAGTTTATTTAAATATTTTAGATTCTATTCTAGTTACTTTATTTACAAATAGATTCTATTATCTGACCAGCTCTAATTTAAATTTAAATATTTTAGATTCTATTCTAGTTACTTTATTTATAAATAGATTCTATTATCAGACCAACTCTAATTTAAATTGTTTTTGTTGGGTTGTTATTTGGGCCTTTTTCTTGTTGGTTTAAAGGAGGTTCTATTATCACAGTGCAGATTTGCAATTATTTAAATTAACCATAAATTTTGTAGTTGATTTGGGTGGGGTGCGCCAGGCCCAAGCGGCAGTGCAAGGCATGGGCGACGCTTAAAGGCCCCAGTAGCAAGCTACCATTACGGGCCTTCCCCCATAAAAAATTTATTTAATATCATGTGACCCAACCCATTGACCCATTGGGCCATGTATCAGATATTAAACTGATAAGAACAGCTACTACACTTGATCTTAGCCGAAAGGCCGAGAAAGGTATGCTTTGTACAGTGGTTCAGTTCTCATCTTATTTCTAAGCCTTCACTCCTCACTGCACTCATTCTTCGGCGTGGGACCCTATTATTAATTTATTAACTTTCGCATAAAAGTGCTATCGATTCGAGACGTATAGACTAAAGAGTCTAGATTCCCGCTGTACCAACTGAAACTTTTCATCAATATCGTCGCAAAAGCCTCTGTCAGCGTGATCAAGTTGACATCGGAACAACAAAGCAAACAAGGATTTTGGGGTATCAAATTCAAAACGTTTTGCTAGGGGGAATTAAAATAATTAACAGAAAATTATTTCAGCTAGCACCACAATCTTCTTCTCCTTCTTTTCTTTTTTCTCTTTTTTTTTCTCGTTTTTTTTTTTTTTTTTTTTTGCTGAGAGGCTTGCAAACCAATCAGCAGGTGCACTTTTATAATGTAGGCAAAAATGTAAAACTGACCCTCTCACTTTCAACGTTTTTCATTTCAGTCCTCTAATTTTAAGTTTTATCATTTCAATCCTCTAACTTTCAATTTTTGTCAATTTAGGCTTATGTTAAAACTCAGTTAAGATTACTATTAAACTCACTGAGAAATGACCGTTTTACCCTTCTTCTTTTTTTATAAATTTCAAAATTAAAAGAAAAAAAGAAAAATCTGTAAAAAATAAAAAAATTAAAAAAAAAAAACAAACAAACAAACAAAAATGACTAGATCCTCAGCAACCCCACCCACCGATCAGCAACACTCACTGTTCCAACCCAGTCCCCTCCAACCTCGTCCGACAAACAATTCTCAACTGCATCTACAACGCCAAGTCACCTTTCGTTGACTTCCCGCCGGACCACGTCAGCTCCCTCATTCGTCCCCAGAGAATCGGCGGGTGGGGCTCAAATTGCGCCGTCTTCGAACACCTCATCGAGAGAGTGAAGCCCTAAACCATCATCGAAATCAGCACTTTCGATGTCTGTGGGTTCGTGTATTTTCGTTCTTTTGTTAGTTGGTTCATGTATTAAGGGGTCCTTGACGACGCAATCGCTGGCCTTGATAGTGGAGAAGAAGTCCTCGAAGAAGATGTCGGTGTAGGCGCCAAGGCCGAGGGAGATCCAACGGCTCCGCCTCTGGGCCATCTTCTTCATCTACTGGAGCCTCCTTTCTCAAAGAGCCTCTAGGTCGTCTGTCGGACGAGGTCGGAGGGGACTAGGTTGGAACAGTGAGTGCTGCTGATCGGTGGGTGGGGCTGTTGAGGATCTAATCATTTGTGTTGTTTTTTTTTTATTACAAATTTTTCTTTTAATTTTGAAATTTATAAATAAATAAAAAATGGTAAAACGGTCATTTTTCAGTGAGTTTAACAGTAATCTTAATTGAGTTTTAACAGAAGCCTAGATTGACAAAAATTGAAAGTTAGAGGACTGAAATGACAAAACTTAAAGTTAGAGAACTGAAATGAAAAACGTTGAAAGTTAGAGGGTCAGTTTTGCATTTTTGCTTATAATGTATCATGATTAACAAAAACACTTTGGAGAATTTATGAAAATGTTGTCTTCCAATTAGGACCGTCCAATCATTTGTGACATAAAATTAGAGTTGAATGTGAAAAGTTGCATAAACTCGTTTTATTGAGGTATTAATTGATCTTGGTATAATTTAATATCTTTTTTTAACAAGTTAGAACTTTACCATTTTCTAATAATAATTTAATGGGTTTAGCTTACCTCTAATACTTATTTAACTTGAATCTCCTTCTGTTTTAATGAGAAACTGCTACGTCACCCACTAACTAAATAATAAATGAATATTAAAATCTACTACCACTTGTTATTATGTGTCTAAAACAAAAGGAGACTTCCAATTAAAAAAAATATTGAAGGTAAGCCAAACCCTAACTTAATGAAAATGGTATTTTTGTAGTGTCTTATATATGTGTTTTGCAACCCTTTTTGTTTCCATCTCGTGAGCCACTTATCTAAGAAAAGGTTCACATAGTAAAGTAAAGATCATTGTCATGACATCAACATTTAAAATACATGTTTACTTGAACTCTTTTGATATAAATTAAATTATTAATAATGTGAAAAATATCAATTTATTAATTTTAAACTACATTGACAAAACTGGCCAAAATATTTGGTATCGATCAATAAACCAATACACTTAACCTCTTAAAATGTGTTCTTTAAAATACCAAGTTCTTTTGACCTTTACATGTTTTTTTTTAAGGCTCTCATAGGCTATTTTGGCCAATACAAAATTATAAGTATTATTGTAATTTTTTTAAAACGGGAGAATACCTAATGAGTTAAATGGAAGTTGTATGGGGCAAAAAATAGGCATCAAGGCCTACCAAGCGAAGGATGGGCTTTGGGAGTAAGCCCACTACAATTAATTTATAGAAATTAGTGCAGCAGACCAACATGTGGGCTCCAAATCCAAAAGCCTGGAGTAGGAGAAAAAGATCCAAACAAAAAGAAACACGAAAAAACCAGTGAAAGGAAAGTAAAAAAGTCTATAGATGTCTCCTTGGTCAGCCAAGTGAGCTTGTTACACTTTGGGAGATACAAGTTTGAGTGATTTCTCTCTAATCTCTCGATTCAGATCTTTGTTCATTGGGATGTCCTCCCCTTTTATAGTGGTTCCCTTCTCATCCTAACCCTCCAAATGGAGGGTGGTTGATCTCCCTTAGATAGTTGCCCTATCCTACCTTTGGAAGAAGTGCTGAGTGAGTTACGAGCTGCCCTGACACAGTTTAGGTGTCATTTAGCTATTAATGCGACTGGCTTGGTCGGTGCAGTGCATTCAATGCGGAAGTAATGGGTGCTTCCTTGACAAGTTTTCCCCTCTCTTTCCTTCCATGTTGGCCATGTTTGCCTCTCTTGAATCATACCTCAAGGCTAAGGGCAAGATCCCTCTTGCTTATTTCAAATCCGAGGTAGAAGGCCTTCCATAGGCTGTTTAAGGGCCCTTGTTTAAACCCTTTTTTTCAAGTTGCACTAGGTTTTCCTTCACAAGATCGGTTTGCTGTGCTCATACGCTCCTCAGGCACGGTCTCGTAGGGATAGTTGTCCTCAGACCTCCCACAGAGTTAATTTGAAATCTTTAAAATATACTTACATATAAATATGATAAGTTAAATTAAGCAATAACTTTAAAATGGTATGTTGGTACTGATCAATACCAAAATATTTCATTTTCAAATCAAATCAAAATTTTCTCTAACTTAATTCAATATTTAAAATTTAAGAATGCCACCATTAAATTACCAAAAGATTTTTAATGTCGTGTTAATTTAGTTAGTCATTATCCATTAGACAGAAAAACTTGATGTATCATACAAAATAATATAAAAAAAAAATAGATGTAGCTTCAAAAAATATAAAGATAATTCAGAAAGTTAGTTATAGTTTCAATTTTTTTTTTAAAAAAAAATACTCCTAATTTAATTAAATAGTTCTTATTCTTAAAAAATAAAATAAAAATATGATTAAAATTGTAATTCAAAAAAAAAAAAACAGTAGACAAATTTTTTTTCTAAAAATTAGTATTCTCTATTTAAATATATCTAAAATTAGCACGCACTAAACACAGCTGTATTTGCATAAACAATAAAAAATTTATCTAATTCTACACTAGATATTTCACTGTTTTGTGAATTTTTAGTGAATAGTATTATTTATTTTTAAGTTTCATTGGTTATGCATTTTTATGGTTTTAAGTGTAATCTATTTTTTACGCACTAGCTTAGAGCTTTAATCAAATTTAGAGAAACGATTAGAGGCCCAACATAACAAAAACACGAGTTTTGCTGAGCAAAGTCGATAATGTCTAGTATTGCCTCCGAAGAGAATGTCTAGAGACCAATAGACCTTCAGGATAACAAACTTTAGACTTGGTTTGGGTGCGGCGCGCCAAGCCCAAGCAGTAGTGCAATGCATGGGAGATGCTTAAAGGCCTCAGTAGCAAGCTCCCATAATGGGCCTTCCCCCTTAAAAAATTTGTTTAATAAAAGTGACCCAGTGGGCCACATATCAGATATTAAGCTAATAAGAACAGAAACTACACTTGATCTTAGCCGAAAGGCCGAGAAAGGTATGCTTTGTTTTGTGCTTCGGTTCTCACCTTATATCTCAGCCTTCACTCCGCGCTGCTCTCAATCTTCGGTGTGGGGCCTTATCATTAATTTATTAACTTTCGCGTCAGTGCTATCAATCATAGTTTTAAAAACCGGACCGGACCGGCCGGTCCGACCGGTTCAACCGAGAACCGGTAGTAAATCCGGTCCGGTTATGATCTAAAACCGAAAATGATGTAAAAAACGGTAAACAGTACCGACCGGCCGGTTCAACCGTAAAAACCGTAAAACCGGCTGGTTCCTGGTCATCTGCCTAAACTATGCCGTTTTGGCAAAAACCCTCAAAATTAAGTATCCCTAAAATCCACTTCTCTCATTCTCTGATGCTCTCTAGTCTCTTCACTTCAGTGCAGACCTCATCCTCACGCCTCCAGCCTCCTCACTCTCTCCCTCACTGCTTCACGCCATCAGCGGTCAGCCCCTCACTCCCTCGCGCGCGCACCTCACTACCTCACGCCATCAGCCCCTCGCACGCCCTCGCTTCCTCACTCCCTCGCTCCCTCTGCCTCCACGCACGCCGCCACCATCACGCCCTCAAGCATAATGGCGTCGGCGCCACGCCCACGCCACGCCCACGATGGAGCTTTATTTTGCAGAAAATTCTTATACTTTTCTCAGATCTGTCAGTCTAAGTGGGTAAGGAGTAAGGACAGATTTTTTTAGCAAAAAAATTATCTTTTTTCTCAGATTTGCTAGGCTTGAGAGAGTGAGAAAATTACTAGATGCTCATGCTTGGTGTTGAAACTAGCGTCTTGGACTGGTATGAGGTATCCACAGCTCTTTAGTGAGAGAGGGAATGAGCGGATCTGATGGAGATGAGGAGATCTAACTTTTAGAGAAAGAGAGAGGGAGAGACTGAGAGAGGAACGGATGCAGGTCAGAGGTCCACTGAGAACTGGAAAAATTAAAAGTTTTTGATAGTGTACCGTGTGGGCTGCTAGTCTGCTAGATTTATGAGGGGGAAATAAGGAAAAAAAAATCATTTAAAAATGTATACGTGTGTGGCTGCCTGGCTGGGATTGAGACGGTGGGAAAGTGGATTGGATTCACAATCAATGGTAAGAGCATTCACATCAGTGAATGCATAATGGTGCATAAATGTGTAAAATGATAAAAAATTATTAATTTTACACATTTTGATCAAAAAATTGCAAAAAACTGCCCACATCAGTGGGTGTATACTTTTCTAAAATCATGAATATTATTCACGTTGCTACAGTACCTGTGTAAATTTACACCGGCACTGTAGCTTGTTTATACAATAAAAAATTAATTTCTGTTCGCTCGTTTTTTTCTCTCTCTTCTCCCTGCCCAACAACCTCTTCAACATCCAGACAAATCAACAGAGACGCTCAAAAAAAAAAAAAAAAAAAAACCCACAGAGATACACACACCCACACGGACAAACAACAAAGATACACTTAAAAAAAAAAAAAAAGTGATACACAGACAGATTGGAGTCGCGGGATCGTGGATCGGGCTGCGGGGATGGTGGATCGGAGCCGCGGGGAGTGGATCTGGGCCGCGGGGAGTGGATCTGGGCCGCGGGGAGTGGATCGACGCCGCGGGAATGATGGATCGGGGCCGCGGATCGCGAATCGGAGCCGCGGGGAGTGGATCGGAACCGCGAGGATGGTGATCGGAGCCGCGGGGAGTGGATCGGAGCCGCGGGGATGGTGGATCGGCGCCGCGGGGAGTGGATCGGAGCCGCGGGGAGTGGATCGGCGCCGCGGGAATGATGGATCGGGGCCGCGGATCGCGAATCGGAGCCGCGGGGAGTGGATCGGAACCGCGAGGATGGTGATCGGAGCCGCGGGGAGTGGATCGGAGCCGCGGGGATGGTCGGCGCCGCGGGGAGTGGATCGGCGCCGCGGGGAGTGGATCGGAGAGGGAGAGTTGATCTGAGATGGTTATCGGAGAGGGAAAGTTGATGGAGAGGGTGGATCGGAGAGGGATAGCCGATCTGAGATGGTGATCGGAGCGGGAAAGATGATAGAGAGGGTGGATCGGAGAGTTGATGGAGAGGGATGGAGAGGGAGAGTTGATGGAGAGGGAGAGTTGATGGGTGTGGAGAGACAGAGAGAGCAACAAATCAGAAATGAAAAAAAGAGAGAGAGCGCGCGCGTGTTATAGGGTGGTTGGGGAAAAATAATAAAAAATGAGAAGAAATTGATTAGTTAATTAAAAGATGTGTAAAATAAATAAACTGATGTGGGTGTATTGTAAAAGTGAGAGTGTAAAATAGAAAAAGTAGGTTTTTTTGTGTAAAATAGATAAAAAATTTACACATACTGATGCAATTGCTCTAAGTCAGTGATTTGGGGAGTTTAAAAAAAAAGTTGAATAGATAAATAGTTAAAAATAAATATATGAAGCTTAATTAGTACGGTTCTTTCCTTGCTTTTTCCTTCCCAAGAAAAAATTGTAGTACTGTTGCTTTGTTTTTTGTGTTCTCAATATATTGGCTGTTTGATTTACACTTTGGACCAGCTGGCTTTGAAATGAGAGGTGGGCTGTTTGTTGCTTAAACATATATAGTAACCTTGATGATTGTAATATAAGATTAAATTATGGATGCTATTTTTTTTGTTTAAAACATTTTTGGAGTAAATTTTATTTTAATAAGTTTTTGTTTTTTTCTTTGATATAAGTTTTAGTATATTAAAAAATTATTAATTATTTATATAATTTAAATAAATAATAATTAAATTATTTATGACGTCATCGGTTCGACCATCGGTCGGACCTCGGTCCGACCATAAAACCGATAATTACCTTCTTTTCCGGTTCTTTCACCGTACCGGTTTTTAAAACCATGCTATCAATACGTGCGCCAACTGAAAGTAGCCAAGAAGGTTTTTGGGGCATCACCTTCAAACCGTTTTGCTTTGGGGAATATTAATCAATAAAAAAAGTATTCAGCCAGCAAACCAATTAGCAGGTGCACATCTTTCTTAAAAAAAACAAAAAAGAGAAAAGAAAAATAAGGTAAAAATGCCTATAACTTTTACCTTTTTTTTTCATTTCAATACTCTAACTTCTAGTTTTGTCAATTCAATCTTTTAACTTTCAATTTTGGTCGATACAAGATTCTGTTACATGATTGTTAGGCTGCCGTTAGAACCAATTTTGCAAATTTTTTTTTTAATCGGAATTAAAAGAAAAATATGAAAAATTTGGAAAAACCAAGCAGAGGCCCAACCCTATCGCTTGATGGTCTCTCATCATCCTCTCCACCATCATCATTGTCATCCGAATCATCTTTATCCGACCTCTTCCTCTTTGCCGGAACATCAACCTTCCCACCATCTTCGTCTTCATCCTCCTCATCGATTTCTTCCTCCTCGCCATCGTTCTCCTTTGGCTCAAAATCACTAGCATCTTCCTCATCCTCGGCATGAGCTGCTGGCCTGACAAGGTACTCGGTTCCCAGATCCTCCTATAGATTAGTTCATAAATGTCATAGAAAGTTTACACAGAAGAAGTCAGAACATAGGAAATATAAACCAAGAACTGAACAAAAGGGAAAGACAAAAAACATATATCAAAGCAGAGGTGGATAGCAACACAAACCAACCAACATACAAACAGACAACTGAGGAAAATTACATTAAGGTTCTGAAATTTCTTCAACAAACTACCCAGTACAGTGCGTTCGTGGTTTTCTATTTAATGGGTTCTTCAGAGATGTGAGATATTAAAGGTCAAAGATTCTTAATCCCTTCATCCAAGTCAATATAGTAAGGATTGTGTTTCTTCAAGAAGAAAACTTCCAGATCCAACATCTAAGAGAAACTTCCAGATCCAGATTTTTCTTTTTTTTCATTTAATTCCGAATTTAAAAAAAAATGCAAAAGTGGTTCTAACGGTAGCCTAATAGTCATGTAACGGAATTCTGCATTAACAAAAATTGAAAGTTAGAGAACTGAATTGACAAAACTGAAAGTTAAAAGACTGAAATGAAAAAAAGGTGAAAATTAGAGAGTCAATTTTACATTTTTGCCAAAAAAAAAAAGTAGCAAGTGCACAGAAAGCAACTTTATAATATAATCATGATTAACCAAAAAACCTGGGAGAATTTATGAAACAGTAGTCTTCCAAATTCCAATTAGGGCTGGTCAATCATTTGTTACATAAAATAAGAGTCGTGAAAGTAAAAGGTTGCATAAACTCGTTTTCTTCAAGTACGTGGATAAAACATTTTAATTAACGTTCTGTTTGTTTTGCTTGAAAAACTTTCTATAAAGGTAGTTTTTCACATTTTTTAGTGTTTGGTAGCACACAAAAAAAAAAAAAAAAAAAAAAAAAAAAAAAAAAAAACGTCAATGGAAAACTATCTTTAGCCAATGGAAAATCCTAATAAAAATAAAGCTTGCTTTTTATAAGTTGTTTTCCAATTTTTTTTTTTTTGTTTTTTGGAAAACAATCTCTCTCTCACAATACGCTCTCTCACTCTTTCTCTCTTCCCTTTTCTTTTTCTTTCCTCACGCCTTCACTGTCACTAACTTTGGTCTCTCCTCTTCCATAGATCTCTCTCCCTCACTCTCTCTCCATATTTCTCTTCCCCTTTATAACACAGTTCTCTAAGTAGATTTTTTCCCCTCATTGCTCAATAATTATTTCTTTCCTCTCTACCAACTTGCAAAAGAGAACATATTTGCAGTAGTAATTATTTCATTCCTCTCTACCAAAATCCTAATTCTTTACTTTGAATTTCAAACTTGATTTTATTTTTTCTCTAAGAAATTTTTGGTTTGATGGATTCCAGGTAGAAGTTTTTTTTGCACATAAAAGTGCTAAAAAAATAAAAACTAAAAAATAAAAAAGAAGAAAGAATGAATGAATGAAGTAAAATACGAAAATTTTAAACACAGTGCCTATATGGCTCTAAATTTCTTTTACATAATATAATCTTTTTCGCTGATAGATATATTATGCAGATACTACGTAGTGATGATATATTTTGTAGATATGTTATATGAATACATAATTTTATTTTGAGTAATATTAAAGATTTGTGGTTGATCATAGTATACAATTAGTGTACCAACAAAAAGAGTAAACAATTAAAAGTTATTGTTATTTACACTTATTAAAGATGTATTCTCCTGCCAATTTTATGTATATAGAGAAATAGTTGATATATATATGTATGTATGTATGTATGTATGTGTATCTGTGTGGACGTTTTTGTCCATATATATGAGCAAGATGAGTGATAGAGATCATGAAAATTTGACAACTAATTTTGATTGTATCTATTTTCAAAATTTTAGTATGAAAACCAAATTCATTCTTGGTTTTTATTATTATTTATATTGATTACATTAGTTGGTTTATATAATACACATGTTTTAAAAATTACACAAGAAATATAAAAAATAAAAATTTGCATACCAAACACCAGAAAACATTCTCAAGCTCATTTTCAAAATCGTTACTAAATACTGGAAAATGATATAATTTTCTAGAAAATACTCTTTGGAAAATGAACCATTTTCTAGAAAATATTGATGCTGAAACAAACAGAGCGTAAGATTGGTAGAATTGAAGATTTTTTGTTGGACAAATTAGAACTCTATTAATTTCAAGGGGTAATTCAATGACAATGATACTTTTTGTGGTGTCTTATGTATGTGGTTTGGGTCCATTTTCACCTTTCCCTCACCATTCACTTATCTAAAAAAATGTGAAGACTCTATGAATCTACTTAAGTTTGTACTTTGTAGTGGTAGTTATTTTTCTTAAATGGGAGTGAAAGACTATCTCACACATTTTTAAATCTATTTTATTAATAATAAAATGAATGAAATTAAATTTTGCCATGACATCAATATATAAAATATATATTCACTTGTACTATTTTGATATACATTAAATTATTAATAATGTGAAAATTATCAATTTATTAATATTTTCTACATTTTTTTTTTTTTTTGCTGAGATTAATATTGCCTACATTGACCAAACTAACCAAAATATTTGGTATTAATAAATAATCCAATACACTTAACCTCTAAAATATATTGTTTAAAATATCAGGTTGTTTTGACTTGTTTCTCAAAAAAAAAAAAAAAAAAAGTGTTTTGACCTTTACATGCTCTTTGTAGGCTCTTAGGTTATTTTGGCCAATATAAAAATTATATGTATTTTTCTAATATGGGAGAATAATTTCTTGTGAATTAGATTATGTAAATATATTTTTTATAAATGAATTTTGTACTTTTTAAAACCAAAAAAAAAAAAAAAAATCCTTTTGACACACCAATTTGTAAAGTTTATATTGTAATATATCCTTAAATCATGCCTTTTATAATTTATATATTTCACGCTACATAAATAAATTATGTAATATAAATCGTTCTCATGCAAAGATCAATGGTTATTTAGTGTTGTAATTGTATTTATTATTTCTTATTGAAAATGTTCATTAATTTCCTTTCAAATAAAATACTTTTAGCTCTCTAGGTTAAATAATCTAGTCATTGTTTTATATATAGGTATATACAAGGATATGTTATAATAATGATATTTGAGTTTAGAGAATATTATTTCATAAAGTGAAAATTTAAGTTCTGAAAATTTCTAAGTGAAAATTTGAAATACAGTATTTTTGATCTGTCGAAACTTTGACTCGATCTATTGAAAATGGTAAGAAGATATTCCTGAAGTCTCTGGATGTCTCGATCACTGTTCGATTCCTGTTCGATCAATCGAAAGTAATTTTTGACCGATCAAAAATTGTGAAACAGGATTTTCTGTAGAATTTTCTGGTGACTGTTCAGAGAGGTTGAAAAGGTTTCAAGCCTTATTAATGGTTTTATGAAATATTTTAACTCTCCATACGTGTCTTGTGATAAAATGTAACCATGTGGATATAAATAGAGATTTATGTTCACTTGAAAATATAGTAAGTTAGAGAGAAACACATGAAATCTTGTAGTTTTTCTCTAGAATTGCTATCTATTGAACCCAACATCTTGGTTATATATTGAGGACAAATTTGTGATAACCCTTTAGCAACAATAGTGTGGGGGACAAATATTTCTAAGGAAAACAATATTATGCCTCCAAGTTATCTATTTTTCTGTTTGTCTTTTATGTTAACCTTGTTCTTCCATTATTATTTTGTGTAATATTCCTAACAGTAATATAGGTAAACATAAATCTTGATCATATATAGGAAAAGGCCAAATCTTTCTCAATTGTATATGATCATTATATGTAATCAATAAATACTAATCTTGCTTAGGGTTAGTGACTCTTCATTGAGCATGATCATTGGGTTTATGTCTCGAAATTTGAGTTCAAAAGATTTGGAATAGTGTCATGAAGAATGATGCATCTTATGTATATGCATCCTCCCTCTTAGAGCATTCACACCAATGAATGCAAAATGCAAAAAAATGTCCAACTTTGCATATTTAATCCCAAAATTCTTGAAAATTCTTCTGCATCAGCTTGTCTAAAGTTGTGTAAATTTGCACAATTGCTATAGTAACCGTGCAAATATACACGGTTACTGTAGCTGTGCATATCATTATTTTATATTTTTTTCTCTTGCCTCTCTTGTTTCTCCATCTGACTTCTCTCTCTCCCTCTTTATCTCCCTCTTCCTCTGAATCAGACAAAACTGATTGACAACTAACCATTATCCAACCACCATCGCAACAGCACCACCCACCACCGCAACCTAGCACCACCCACCATCACCACCGCAACCAATCACAACACCTTATAATTTAACACAAAATTGACCCAAAAATCAACACAAAATTAAACTAAAACTAACACAAAATAAACAAAAACACAAACCAAATTCAAAGGAAAATCACAGTACAATCTTTGCCTCAACCCAGAAAACCCGTTTCACTTTAAGCCAACTTCATCTCAACCCATTTCACCTCAACATAAAAAAACTCACGTTCGGGTCATGGGTGAGATCAAGCAAGCTTTCAACCCAAAAAAACCAGTGATTCTGTCTTGTTGCCGATCATATTGAAAGAGAGAAATGTTGGGGTTTTGGCTGGGTCAGATTGAGAAAAAAAGGTAAAGATTAGTGATGGGGTGAGGGTGGTTCAAATTGAGAGAGAGGAAGGACGAGGATGGCAATGAATGGAGAGAAAGGAGAAAACAATGAATAGGGTGAGGGAAGGAGAAAAACACATGTATTCTTTTATGGGTTGGGGGGGGCCGAATTACATATCTATATATACATTCGTTTACACAACTACATATTGATATGTTCACACGCACACACATACACGCATGTGTGTGTGTGTGTCCAAGAGAATTGTTTTTTAAGTATTGTCACCTCTGACATTACATATCATCGGTGTACTTTTTTTCATTTAACATTTTATGACTAAATCAAGTATTGAAAAACAACTCGAAACTTAACAACAACATTGAAATACTTAATCCAAATAAAAAAAATAAAATAAAATAAAAAGCTCTAAGTAGAAGTTTCTTTTATAAAAAACTTACTATTTGAACTCAACAACTAAAACTTACCAATTAAGAGAAGAAAAAACTAAAAAGAAGTACTTTTGTTTGCTTACAAGATGAATAGTTTGTTGTTATTAACCAATTTTTTTTGGAACCCACAATTAGTTGTTCAATTACTTTTTGTAGGGCCAACTTTTATTTTTTGGAGGGGTTATCTATTAAGTTTAAGGTATAATATTTTTAAAAAATTGCAAAACGCATATACATTATGAAGTTTTTAAAAAATTGGGGGGGGAGGGGGGGCACTAATAAGTGTAGCTCCGCCCCTGTTCATAGCATTAAACACTATCATAAAGATGTTAAACACGTATAAGACTATGTACTATTATAAATTATAAATTACGCTGTTCTATCACAATCCATGGAGTCAGACACTCAAAACAATTAAACACACATGCACGCAAAGAGAGAGAGAGAGAGAGAGAGAGAGAGAGAGAGAGAGTGACGAGCAAAGTGAAGGCTTATCTAGACTAACAAGTTGGGGGAATGAGGCAAACGTTCTCTCTCTAAAACTCTTATGGCTTGTTTGGAAGTTAAGAGAGTGAGGAGAGTAGAGGGGAGTAGAGGGGAGGAGAGTAGTGGGAAGGAGAGTAGATGGGGAATGGTGATGTGAACTAGTGAATCACCTTGCTATGGGTTTTGGATGTTTTTAAAATTAAGTAAGGGGAATTGTAATAGAGTAATTAGTTTTTTCATTTGTAATTTTGTTAATATAATAAGGGCAAATTTGGTAATTCATTTGGTCAAGCATTTTTATTCTCCACTCTCCCTCCAAATTTCTCCAATTTGGGGGAATTAAAACGCTGAGGGGTCACAATCCATGGAGTTGAAACCCCTCAAAAACCCCTCCAGAACTCCTCCCCCTCCTTCCTTAAAAAACTCCCAAATAAGGAATTGAAAAGACATGCTCCCTCGAGCCTCTGGCTTACTCCCTCAAGTTGGGGAATTTTTAACTCCCAAACAGGCCATTAGATTTGCTTCTTCTTCTTTTTTTTAATAATTTGATTATGCTGTGCCAATTTTTTATTTTAATTTGAGCAAGGAAGCGAGGATGGAGCGAATGAGTTGTGCCAAATGGGCTTCTTTGTTAATTTTTTTTAAGAGATTGTCGTTCCTAGTTTTTTTAGAGGGCCAAGAATATATTTAAGGGGACCAAGTTTAGTTTTGTTGGGCTTAAATAAAAGGGTGATTAAATTTTTTAGAAAGGTCAATAATAATAATAATAATAATAATAATAATAATAATAATAATAATAATAAAATTCCAGGTCAAGGTGTTCATTTGAACACCCTACCATCTACGTGGAGCTGCCCCTATTCTGTCCCATGCGTTCCATTTTATATTTCATAAATTATAATTTGTCATGCATTTGTTTAACTTTCCTTATAAAATAAACAAAGTTTAAAATGAAAAAAAAAAAAAAAAAATCAAACACATGACAAGTTGAGATTAATGAAACATAAAATTCAGCACAAAAAGTAGAAAAATGATTTATATTAACCATATAGAGAAGTGCCTAAATTCCATTTAACCCTGGTGAAATTATATTCCCTTTGCATCCACTCATTAGACTCACGGGGCCCGTAAAAATTATTTAATTGGACCAAAAATTTTGTAGCTGATTTGGGTGGGGTGCGCCAGGCCCAAGCAGTAGTGCAAGGCATGGACGACGCTTAAAGGCCCAGTAGCAAGCTACCATTACGGCCTTCCCCCTTAAAAAATTTATTTAATATCATGTGACCCAACCCAGTGGGTTGGGTCACATGATACACGACCCATTGGGCCGTGTACCAGATATTAAACTGATAAGAACAGATACTACACTTGATCTTAGCCGAAAGGCCGAGAAAGGTATGCTTGGTACATTGGTTTCGTTCTCATCTTATATCTAAGCCTTCACTCCTCACTGCTCTCATTCTTCGGTGTGGGACCCTATTATTAATTTATTAACTTTCGCATAAAAGTGCTATCGATTCGAGACGTATAGACTAAAGAGTCTAGATTCACCGCTGTACCAACTGAGACTTTTCATCAATATCGTAGCAAAAGCCTCTGTCAACATGATCAAGTTGACATCGGAACAACAAAGCAAACAAGGATTTTGGGGTATCAAAATTCAAACCGTTTTGCTAGGGGGAATTAAAATAATTAAATAAAAAATTATTTCAGCTAGCAAACCAATCTTTTTTTTTTTCTTTTCTTTTGCTGAGAGGCTTGCAAACCAATCAGCAGGTGCACTTTTATGATGTATCATGATTAACAAAAAAAACTTTGGAGGATTCATGAAAATATAGTCCTCCAATTAGGACTGATCAATCATTTGTGACATAAAATTAGAGTTGAATGTTAAAAGTTGCATAAACTCGTTTTATTGAGGTATTAATTGATCTTGGTATAATTTAATATCTTTTCTTCAACAAGTTAGAACTTTACCATTTTCAAATAATAATTTAATGGGTTTAGCTTACTACCAGTACTTTTTTAACTTGAATATCTTTTTGTTTTAATAAAAAACTGCTACATCAACTACTAACTAAATAATAGATGGAAATTAAAACCTATTACCACTTGTTATTATGTATTTAAAACAAAATGAGACTTCTAATTAAAAAAGTACTGAAGATAAGTCAAATCCTAACTTAATAACAATGATACTTTTGTAGTGTCTTATATATGTGGTTTGCAACCCTTTTGGGCCTTTTCGTCCCTCTCTCTCTCTCTCTCGTTAGCCACTTATCTAAGAAAAGGTTAACATAGGAAAGAAAAGATCACTGTCATGACCTCAACATTTAAAGTATATAGGTGTAAATGCACTTTTAGTTCCTACATGACCCAATTTCTATTTTAGTCTCTACATTTTATTTTTACCACTTTTAGTCCCTAAACCAATTAACGCGTGACATTTAAGTCCTTGCCGTCACCCAACTAACAGAAAATGTTGACGTGGCTGACAGAGGAATTAAAATATTATAAAAAATGCCACATCATTCATGCCACGTCAGCATACAAATTTAAAAAATTAATTTATTAATTTTAACTAAATAAAAAATTAAAAACTAAATAAAAAACTAAAATTAACATGAATTAAGATCTAAAAGTTTATTGAACAAGAACACCAAGAACCCCAACCCAGATCTAAAAGTTTCTTTCTTTCTCTCTCTCTCTGTCTTTTCTTTCTCTCTCAATTTGGACTCACAGGTAAGCAAAAAATACAAATTAATAAAAGCCACTCTCTCGTGCAAACCACTCTCAATTTCAATCTCACTCCTCGTCAACATTCTTCCTTTGTTTAACCTCACAAACTGTCTGTCTTCCTTCACCAGTGTCTCATTCAAGTCCTCACTTTCGGTGAACAATACAGAAGGGCATTGCCGAACGACATCGTTCTATGCCTTGATTCCAACCAGACCGTCGACAACAACTTCCTCGGCGCCAAGGTAACTTGGACCAATTCCAATGGCGCCATTTCTGGGTATGGAGCAGATCCAATGGCGTCATTTCTAGGTTTGGAGTAGATCTGGGTTTGGGTCTCCCAATACTTTTCTTTTCCATTTCATTGTTCTTTTCCCCGGCGGTGAAGCCACCACCTACACTCGCCTCCCTCCCAAGAAAGATTTCTCAGTCCCTTCTCTCAATCTCTCCTCCGTAGTCGAGCACACCGACTCAACCTCGACCATTTTTTTTTTTTTTGCTGGTTTGAATTTTTGTGTTTGATTTTTCCGATGAAATCAAACAGCTAAAGCCTCAAGATTTGAAGCTGTACATGAACATCAAAGACCAGCACGGCAACAGACAGTGGAGATCTGTTCCTTTGTATTTGAGCTAAATTTTTTGGGGTTTTTTTTTTTGTGTGTTTGTTTCCTAAGAAAAATATTGGTTTTTGGGTTTGTTGGAGATTAGTTTTTTTACTGGGTTTATGGGATTCATTTGTTGGCCGATTAGTTATTCAATTATGGACTTTGTGAAAATCATGTGGATTAGTGATTTGCTGGAGAATTTGGTGTTGAATGGATGTTTGTTGTTGTTGTTGTTGTTGTTTTTTTTTTTTTTTTTTTTAATTTCTGGGTTGGGGTTCTTGGTGTTCTTGTTCAATAAACTTTTAGATCTTACTTCGTGTGCATTTTAGTTTTTAATTTTTTATTTAGTTAAAATTAACAAATTAATTTTTTAAATTTGTATGCTGACATGGCATGGGTGATGTGGCATTTTTATAATATTTTAATTCCTCCGTCAGCCACGTCAACATTTTCTGTTAGTTGGGTGACGGTAAGGACTTAAATGTCACGCGTTAATTGGTTTAGGGACTAAAAGTGGTAAAAATAAAATGTAGGGACCAAAATAGAAATCAGGTCAAAATGTAGGAACTAAAAGTGCATTTACGCTAAGTATATATTTACTTGTACTCTTTTGAAATAAATTAAATTTTAATAATGTGAAAAATATCAATTTATTAAATTTAAACTACATTGACAAAACCGGCCAAAATATTTGGTATCGATCAATAAACCAATACACTTAACCTCTTAAAATGTGTTGTTTAAAATACCAGGTTCTTTTGAGCTTTACATTTTTTTTAGGCTCTCATAGGTTATTTTGGCCAATACAAAATTATACATATTTTTGTAATTTTTTTAATACTGGAGAATACCTAATGAGTTAAATGGAATTTGTATGGGGCAAATCAAGGCCTACCAAGCAAAGGATGGGCTTTGGGAGTAAGCCCACTACAATTAATTTATAGAAATTAGTGCAATGGACCAACATGTGGGCTTCTAATCCAAAGGACTAGAGTAGGAGAAAAAGATCCAGACAAAAAGAAACACAAAATAGCAAGTGAAAGGAAAGTAAAAGAGTCTATAGATGTCTCCTTGGTCAGCCAAGTGAACTTGTTACACTTTGGGAGATACATGTTTGAGTGATATCTCTCTATTCTCTAGGTTCAGATCTTTGTTCATTGGGATGTCCTTCCCTTTTATAGTGGTTCCCTTCTCATCCTAATCCTCTACATGGAGGGTTGATTTCTCTTAGATTATTGCCCCATCCCACCTTTGGAGGAAGTGCTTAGTGAGTTATGGCTGCCCTGACACAATTTAGGTGTCATACAGCTATTAATGCAACTAGCTTGGTTGGTGCAGTGTATTCAATGCAGAAGTGATGGGTGCTTCCTTGACAAGTTTTCCCCTCTCTTTCCTTCCATGTTGGCCACGTTTGCCACATTTGCCTCCCTCGAATCATACCTCCAGGCTAAGGGCAAGATCCCTCTTGCTTATTTCAAGATGGTCACATCCGAGGTAGAAGGCCTTCCTTGGGCTATTTAAGGGCCCTCATTTAAACCCTTTTTTTCAAGTTGCACTAGGTTTTCCTTCACAAGATCAGCTTGCTAGGCTCATACGCTCCTCAGGCATGGTCTTGTAGGGATGGTTGTCCTTAAACCCCGCCACGGAGTAAATTTGAAATCTTTAAAATATCTGACGTATAAATCTGATAAGTTAAATTAAGCAATAGCTTTAAAATGGTATGTTGGCATTGATCAATACCAAAATATTTCATTTTCAATTCAAATCAAAATTTTCTCTGACTTAATTCAATATTTAAAATTTAAGAATGCCACCATTAAATTACCATAAGATTCTTAGTGTCGTGTTAATTTAGGCTGTGTTTGGTTTTATGTAAAATATTTTCCAAGTGTAAAATATTTTCAGGTGAAAATATTTTTTGGAAAAGAAAATATTTTCAGGTGTTTGGTGGTATTTTAAAATATATTTCAAAAAATATTTTTTAGTGTTTAGTTGTGTTCTTGAAAATACTATGGAAAACACGTTTTCTACTTGTTGCTCACATTTTCTTAACTTCCAAACAAATATATAACATTATTTCTCAGTCCACAAACACAAAAGAAACAAAACCCAAAAAAAAAATTCATCAAATCCGCTCAAAAAATTCATAAAATCCAGTGCAATTGGCGCAGTGCTACGATTGACAAGACTGGTGCGAGCTTTGCTTCATCGGCGCGGTGTGATTGGCGAGAAACACAAAAGAAATAAAACCCAAAAAAAAAATCATCAAATTCGGGAGAGAAGAAGGAAGAGAGAGAGGCACAATCGACATCACGCGATCGCGAAGGCCACGCCGGTGCTGTGGTGTGATCTCGCCGACGCGTCTGGGGTTAGGGCGCGATCACGAAGGCGACGCCGATGCTAGGGTGCGATCTCGCTGAGGCGTCTAGGGTTGGGGCACTCTCTCTCTCTCTCTCTCTCTCTCTCTCTCTCTCGTTGCACGTCTGTGAGTCCGAAAATGATTTGAAGGTAAAATAGAACCTGAAAATATTTTTCAGGTCAAAGGCCTCTTTTTACGGTCAAAGGAAATTATTTTCTAGAAAACTTTATTTTTCATGCGCAACCAAACACACGGAAAGATGTAAAATGATTTCCTGAACCGTTTGAAGCCAAAACAAACACAGCCTTAGTTATTGCCATTATCCATTAAATGGAAAAAGTTGATGTATCATACCCAAAAAAAAAAAGATGTAGCTTCAAAAAATATTAAAGAGAATTCATAAGGTTAGTTATAGTTTCAAAAAAATACTCAAAATTTAATTAGATAATCTTTATTCTTAAAAAATAAAAAATTTGGTTAAAATTGTAATTAAAAAAAAACTACTAGATAAATTTTTTTTCCTAAAAATTAGTATTCTCTATTTAAATATATCTAAAATTTGCACACACTAAACACAACAATTTACTCAATTTCAATAAATTTTTTATCTAATTCTAAACCAGATATTTCACTGTTTTGTGCATTTTTAGTGAATAGTGTTATTTTTAATTTTCATTGGTTATGCATTTTCATGGTTTTAAGCGTAATCTACTTTTTACGCACTGGCTTAGAGCTTTAATCATATTAAGAGAATGGATTAGAGGCCCAACATAACGAAAACACGAGTATAGCTGACTGAAGCCAATAATGTTTACTATTGCCTCCGAAGAGATCAAGAGACCACTAGACCTTCAAGACAACAAAATTTAGAAGACTAGGTTTGGGTGGGGCGCGCCAAGCCCAAGCAATAGTGCAACGCATGGGAGACGCATAAAGGCCTCAGCGGCAAGCTACCATAATGGGCCTTCCCCCTTAAAAAAATTGTTTAATAAAAGTGACCCAGTGGGCCACCTATCAGATATTAAACTGATAAGAACAGATACTACACTTGATCTTAGCTGAAAGGCCGAGAAAGGTATGCTTTGTTTCGTGCTTCGGTTCTCACCTTATATCTCAGCCTTCACTCCGCGCTGCTTGCATTCTTCGGTGTGGGACCCTATCATTAATCTATTAACTTTCGCGTCAGTGCTATCAATACGTGCACCAACCGAAAGTAGCCAGGTTTTTGGGGCATCACTTTCAAACCGTTTTGCTTTGGGGAATATTAATCAATAAAAAAAAGTCTTCAGCTAGCAAACCAATTAGCAGGTGCACATCTTTCTCAAAAAAAAATTTAGCAGGTGCACACGAAGCAACTTTATAATATAATCATGATTAACCAAAAAACCTGGGAGAATATGAAACGATAGTCTTCTAAATTCCAATTAGGGCTGGTCAGTCATTTGTTACATAAAAGAGAGTCGTGAAAGTAAAAGGTCGCATAAACTCGTTTTCTTCAAGTATGTGGATAAAACATTTTAATTAAGATTGGTATAATTGAAGATTTTTTGTTGGACAAATTAGAACTCTATTCATTTCAAGGGGTAATTCAATGACAATGATACTTTTTGTGGTGTCTTATTTATGTGGTTTGGGTCCATTTTCACCTCTCTCTCACCATTCACTTATCTAAAAAAATGTGAAGACTCTATGAATCTACTTAAGTTCGTACTTTGTAGTGGTAGTTATTTTTCTTAAATGGGAGTGAAGGACTATCTCAAACATTTTTAAATCTATTTTATTAATAATAGAATGAATGAAATTAAATTTTGCCATGAATCAACATTTAAAATATATATTCACTTGTACTATTTTGATATACATTAAATTATTAATAATGTGAAAATTATCAATTTATTAATATTTTCTACATTTCTTTTTTTGCTGAGATTAATATTGTCTACGTTGACCAAACTGACCAAAATATTTGGTATTAATAAATAATCCAATACACTTAACCTCTAAAATATATTGTTTAAAATATCATGTTGTTTTGACTTGTTTCTCAAAAAAAAAAAAAAAAAAAAAAAAAAAGGTGTTTTGACCTTTACATGCTCTTTGTAGGCTCTTAGGTTATTTTTGCCAATATAAACATTATATGTATTTTTCTAATATGGGAGAATAATTTCTTGTGAATTAGATTATATAAATATATTTTTTATACATGAATTTTGTACTTTAAAAAAAAAAAAATCGTTTTGACACACCAATTTGTAAAGTTTATATTGTAATATATCCTTAAATCACACCTTTTATAATTTATATATTTCATGCTACATAAATAAATTATGTGTCGAGGGGGGAAAATGGTGCCTCGATCTGAAATGTTGGGAAGCCAAAACGAAACTCAACTATGGGCTCTTGAGATGGTACTCAAAGGCTCTCGGTGTGATGGAAAAGCCTATCCAAACAAGAAACAAAAGCTGCAGTTGACAAAACAACAACAAAAGCCTAATGAAAAACACGTTACAATACTTAATTAGTACATTAGTGGTCCTGGTCTGATAGTTCAAGTGAAATAAAATCTCCAATGGTAAGGGTAAAATTACACTTAGTCCAGAAAAAAACAGATTTAAACAGTCCAATGATCAATGATTAAATGAATTTAGGGATGTGTTAACTCCTGGGGGTCCTTGCATGTCTTGGTCAGGGGAGTTCATTATACTTTCAGCTATCATTACATCAATGTGAGGGAAGAGTTCAATTGTTACATATACATTATATGCTTCAACGGTAAAATAAAAAGTAAAAATTAAAGGTTTCATGGGAAGAAGGAAAGGATTAATTGGCATGATATGAAGGGAGAGAGGGATCCTAGCTCAATGCAGTAGATATCAAACTAAGATTTTGGTGAGCGTGTGTTCATGAGGCATGGATGAGACAATGTGGGCTGTTTTGAGTGAGTGAGATGGGATTAACTCTAAGATTAAGACTTTTTGTGAGTAGTAGGTTGTTGTGACTAGTTGGGAAACATTTGTGAGCTGTGATTATGTAAAGGGGAGGAAAGAATATTTGAGGTTAGATGAGTGTGGGCTGAAGGGGATGAGTAATGAACTTAAAGGGAGCTAAACCACTGGAAAAAATGACAAAATAGATCAGGAGTTTCAGAGTGAGTAGTTGTGTTTGTGGGCTAAGATACTTAGGTTTTTATAATGGAGTTTTAGGGAAGCATTAATTAACAAGAGTTCAAAAAACGTATAGTTAATCAAAGGTGGGAAACCAAGGTTAATCTTCTTGGAATTTTTAGTAAGAAATAGATGGTTCACTTTATGGGCTGCTTTGCTTCTTTGGGTAATGATAGGATTTTGCATTAAATGTCAAGATTTTTGGGGATGAGCTTAATCAATGTGATTGGGGCGTGTATCATGAGCAAATCCTAAAACTACAACTAAGATTTAGACCCCCAATAAGTAAGATTCAACACCCTAAGCCAGGTGTCAAGTTCTAAGCCTACTTCAGGGGGTTCCACTAGAGGTTCCTTTATGCCCTCCAAGCCATATGTTCCCAATTTTTCCCCTTTAGGATTCATGGGCTTGGGACATGAATCATGCCTTGAACGTTTTTAACATTTATAGCATCAATTTGCTGCTGCTGCTTGGATAATTTGGTTTCAGCTCCCCTTCCGCTGGAGCTGCAGTCTTGAGGAAGGTGATGGAGTTCCATCATCCTTTAGGTTTCAATTGATGTTACAAGCATTGGGTATTGTTCACGTCAGTTTGAGAATGACAAAAACTGATGGGACAACCCCCTAGTTCATCCTTAAAGACATGTTTCTCTTGTTGTACTTTTGGTCAGGGATGAACAAAGGTTGTTTGCCCACTTCCAGCCTGCTGCCTCTTGGTGGGATCTCCTGGATTGGGCTTGTTCACCTAGGCTGGTTCCTTTGTGTGCATCCTACAAAATCAACAATACATGTTACCATGAGTTTTCCTTCCTCATGAACTTTCATTAGTAGATATTCTTTGGGTTCTTGTAGATACTTGCAATGGGTCTTTGGGCAATTAATTTTTAATGTTTACTACAATATGACAAGTCTCAAAGTACCTTTGAAAATAATCTTTACTATGAAGGATTCCATATCATAAATAATGTTCATGGCTTCTAATAGTCGCATCATAATTTAAATAAGGGTTCTGCTAACGACTGCCCTTAGGGCATTGGTTAAGAATCCGTTTTAGGAAAGTTTTAACATCATTTTTATGGGAAATGAAAAAAATTGTCAAAACATTAATTACTTTTTTTTCTTTTTCAATAAAAACTTTCTTTAAATAGATTATTAACGAATGCCCTAAGGGCATTCGTTAGCATTTCCTTTTAAATAATAGGCTTGTGGGATTGAGTACGTTCCATGAGTGTTGATGTCGTGACACAAATGGCAATCATGTACTTCATGGGTTTAAAGATAGCCCCTAATGAGTTTTTAATATAAGATGATCGCAATATTTAGGTGACGATTATACCATGATATATATTCTTTTTCTTTTGCCAAGCATTTAATAATCTTGGATTTTTTTTTTTTATAAAATAGTGCAAATTAAAGAATGGGATTCGGATAATGCCAATGGGGACTTGGGTTTTTGATTTTGCCAATGAAGATTGAGCTTTTGATATTGCCAGTAGGAATTGGGCTTGTGATATTGCCAATGAGAATTGGGTTTTGATGTTGCCAATGAGAATTGGGCTTTTGATATTGCCAATGAAGATTGGGCTTTTGATATTGCCAATAAAGATTGAGCTTTTGATATTGCCAGTGGGAACTGGGCTTGTGATATTGCCAATGAAAATTAAGCTTTAAATATTGCCAATGAGAATTGGGCTTTTGGATAAATAAATTACCATGGGTTTAAACCATAGGCTTTGATTATGGACATGAATTCCATTGATAAAGTTGCTTTGCCATGAATTTGAATTGTGGGCCTTTCAAACCTCACCAAGCATAAGCATTCTCAGTTTTTAGAAAAATTAGATTTTATCTCGCTTTACTAAATAATTCGGGCTTTTATGAGAAAGTATGGGGCCCCGTAGCCCAGTTTTGTGGTAGGAAGGAGAAAGGTTGTGGGCCAACATAGTGATAGTTTGGAAAAATATTTAAGCATGTTCAATAATACATTTGAAAGGAAAATAAATAGGTTTGATTTAAATAACATTAGGTGTAAAGAAAGTACCCCAACATTATGTAATATAAATCGTTCTCATACAAAGATCAATGGTTATTTAGTGTTGTAATTGTATTTATTATTTCTTATTGAAAATGTTCATTAATTTCCTTCCAAATAAAATACTTTTAGCTCTCTAGGTTAAATAATCTAGTCATTGTTGTATATATAGGTATATACAAGGATATGTTGTAATAATGATGTTTGAGTTTGGAGAATATTATTTCATAAAGTGAAATTCAAGTTCTGAAATTTTCTAAGTAAAAATTTGAAATACAGCATTTTCGATCTGTCAAAACTTTGACTCGATCTATTGAAAATGGTAAGAAAATAATCTTAAAGTCTTTGGATGTCTCAATCACTGTTCGATTCCTGTTCGACCAATCGAAAGTAATTTTTGACCGATCGAAATCGTGAAACAGGATTTTCTGTAGAATTTTCTAGTGACTGTTCAGAAAGGTTGAAAAGGTTTCAAGCCTTATTAATGGTTTTATGAAACGTTTTAACTCTCCATACGCCCCTTTTGATGAAATGTAACCCTATGGGTATAAATAGAGACTTATGTTCACTTGAAAATATAGTAAGTTAGAGAGAAACACAAAAAATCTTGTAGTTATTCTCCAAAATTACTATCTATTGAACCCAACATCTTGGCTGTATCTTAAGGACAAATTTGTGATAACCCTTTAGTAACAATAGTGTGGGGGACAAATATTGTCTAAGGAAAACAATATTGTGCCTCCAAGTTATCTATTTTTATGTTTGTCTTTTGTGTAAACCTTGTTCTTCCATTATTATTTTGTGTAATATTCCTAACAATAATATAGGTAAACATAAATCTTGATCATATATAGGAAAAAACCAAATCTTTTTCAATTGTATATGTTCAGTATATGTAATCATAAATACTAATCTTGCTTAGGGTTAGTGACTCTTCATTGAGCATGATCATTGGGTTTATGTCTCGAAATTTGAGTTCAAAAGATTTGTAATAGTGTCATGAAGAATGATGCATCTTATGTATATGCATCTTCCCTCTTAGAGCATTCACACCAGTGAATGCAAAATACAAAAGTTGTCCAACTTTGCATATTTAACCCCAAAATTCTTGAAAATTCTTTTGCATCAGCTTGTCTAAAGTTGTGTAAATTTGCTTAATTACTATAGTAACCGTGCAAATATACAGGGTTACAGTAGCTGTGCATATCATTATTTTATATTTTTTTTCTCTCACCTCTCTTATTTTGCCATCTGACTTCTCTCTCTCTCCCTGTCCATCTCCCTCTTCCTCTGAACCGGAAAAAATTGATCGACAACTGACCATTGTCCAACCACTATCGCAACAGCACCACCCACCACCGCAACCTAGCACCACCCACCATCACCACCGCAACCAATCACAACACCTTATAATTTAACACAAAATTGACCCAAAAATCAACACAAAATTGACCCAAAATCAACACAAAATAAACAAAAACACAAACCAAATTCAAAGGAAAATCACAGTACAATCTTTGCCTCAACCTAGAAAACCCGTTTCACCTTAACCCAACTTCATCTCAACCCATTTCACCTCAACATAAAAAAACCCACGTTCGGGTCACGGGTGAGATCAAGCAAGCTTTCAACCCAAAAAACCAGTGATTCTACCTTGTTGCCAATCATATTGAAAGAAAGAAATGTTGGGGTTTTGGCTGGGTCAGATTGAGAAAAAAAATGTAAAGATTAGTGATGGGGTGAGGGTGGTTCAAATTGAGAGAGAGGAAGGACGAGGATGGCAATGAATGAAGAGAAAGGAGAAAACAATGAATAGGGTGAGGGAAGGAGAAAAACACATGTATTCTTTTATGGGATGAGGGAGAGAATACAGAGAATGGAGAAAACAAGATAGATTGGTGAGAGAGAATTGGAGAAATTAAAGGTAAAAAAATAATAATAAAATGATTATTTAATTAAAATAGAGTGTAAAATAGATAGACTGATGTGGTGGTTTTGTAAAAGTGACTGTAAAATAAAAAAAGTAAGATTTTAATGTAAAATAGACAGAAAAATTTAAACAAACCGATGTGAATGCTCTTTTGCATATAAGTTTTGCACAGTTGTATAGCACACATACAGAATAAGATATAATATACATGTATATAATACATGAGATAATTATTGGTCTCTCTCTCTCTCTCTCTCTCTCTCTCAAGAAGGTCGAACACGGAATTGACTACTGAGTTCTTCGTTCAAGTTTGGGTGCTTTTGATAAAGCAAAAGCTTGGGTTTCAAACTGGCCATTTAAGGCTCTGGTTTTTCTGTTGTTAATTTAACATTAACATGATCACTAGAATCGAGTTGAAAATGAGCTCATGAGATGAAGTGAAGAAGGCGGCGGTAACTGTTTACTCTATCGGAGAAGGATTTTTTGTCTTTGATGATGAGGAAATTTTTTTTGGTTAAAATTCGTGAAATGGTGAAGGTTGGCGCGTCTTTATGTGAAACTTTGAGATTTTTATCTCCGATTTTGTGATCATAGTAACACACACTTTCTTTCTAGTTTATTTTTTTTAAACTCGTTAATTTGTGAAATGTTGAAATTGAGGATGGATGCTGATATTTGCGGCGAGAACAAAAATAATAAAGATCTTTGAGACATCATCACTTCTGCTGAATTTTTAACTTTTTTATGAGATAATTTACCTGTAATTAAGTACAAGAGTAGAGGTATGAGTAATTAATTACAAAGTTTATACTTGATTTGGGTGGGGTGCGCCAGGCCCAAGCAGCAGTGCAACGCGTGGGCTACGCTTGAAGACCCCAGTAGCAAGCTACCATTACGGGCCTTCCCCCAAAAAAAATTTATTTAATATCATGTGATGGGTCACATGATACACGACCCATTGGGCCGTGCATCAGATATTAAACTGATGAGAACAGATACTACACTTGATCTTAGCCAAAAGGCCGAGAAAGGTATGCTTTGTTAAGTGTCTTGGGTCTCTTCTTATATCTAAACCTTCACTCCTCGCTTTTCTCTTTCTTCGGTGTGGGACCCTGTTATTAATTTATTAACTTTCTCGTGAGTGCTATCGAGACGTGTAAGCGTATAGATTCGCCGTTTTACTGCACAGTCATTCTGCACCCGCTGAAACTTTTCATCACTAGCGAAAGCAACAGGGCCACGTGATAAAGCTGACATCTAGGCTTCCATCCTTTTATAATGCTCAGTTGCTCACAAGTCCTTGGTATGATTTTCACTTTTCAGGCAATGAAACAGAATAATCAAATCGAACTAGGAACAAGATGAATACAAAATGTCTTCAGCATTGCAAACCATTTTTTTTTTTTGGAGAAAGGCATTGCAAACCGATTAATAGGTGCACATCAACCCACTTTTATTATAGGAAAATTATTAAGTACTCTCAGAGTATTATAAATGTGTATTTCTTCCTCTGTTCTACTATGAATTTAACTAATGGAACCTACTATTCATGTGAAGCGAGTAAGTACACAATTATGGTTACTCTAGAAGTACACAATACTTTTCCTTTATTATATATCATGATTGCCTGAAGGCCCCAAATTATAGGAGTGGCCACCATTGTTGATCTTGAGCTACGGGCTCTAAGGATGGCTTAATGCTATGTATTATTAGCTTAAATCTCTTGGCAGTAAAAATAGAAATTGATGCTAGAGTTGTGATTGGTTGGGTTATAGAAGATTATGTAAAGCCACAGCAGGCTTAGTGTAGATAAATGGTTAGTGCAGCAATTGAGTCATGTGACCATAGTTAGTGAGGGTTAGTTCTGGTATGACACGTGTCCAATGCTAACAAGATTCTGTTACTCCACAAATCAAGCTTTGTGTTGAATAAACCTCCGGACCAAGCCTATGAGCCCTAAACAATGAATTTATAGAGAGCAGGATTCTAATCTAGAGGTTTGGGCGGTAGATAACATAAAGGTTCGGTTCAATCACAGAATATATGCGTAATTATCAAACGTGGACGAAATATTACTTCGTATATTACTGCCGAGGACAAATGTTTGAGTTTTCTTACAAGTTCTCTCTCTCCCTCTCTCTCTCTCTCTTTCTTTCTCTGATTTTTCCCCCCCTCTTCTGTCTCCTTCCTTCACCTTTTATAGGCCTCTCTCCTTTTTCCTTTCTTCCACGTGTAGTCTGGACCTTCTTCTCTTTTGGATACTTGTCCCATCATCCCTTTTTACTAAGGTCTCTGGTGGTGAAGATAAGGTTCAAACCCAACGTTCAGGCGTCACTTCTTCATTAATGCGGCCAGAGAAGCAGGTGTAGAGCTTTAAATGCGGTGATAGCAGCTTTTTTCTGGATATTCTCCTACCCCTCCCCTTTATTCTTTATCCCTGTTTCCTTAATTCCAGCATCAAAGGCCTCCATCAGGGGCGCTGTTGGACTGCTAGATCATTCACATCGTCCTCGGCAACACTTGCCGAGGACTATGTTGTCCTCGGACGTCACATTTCTTGGTGTTTTGGTCATGCATGACACCCCTCTTTATCACGTGACTTTGTAGGTTGGACTGATTACGTCTTTGGACCATTTCAAGATGTGGGGTTGGGCTTCTTTCATTGTGAGAGCTTTTGGGCCGGCCCACTGTGTGTAATTCGGGCCCATTGGTACTACATTAGCCCCTCGAAGCCCTTAGTTCTATCTTATTAGGAGAAGTGAGGGCTTCGATATACGCGCGCGGAATGATCCCTCTCTGGCGTTTCAGTCTATAAGCGGTGCTTCAATTAAATATTGGCGGCTCTCTGTTCCCCACGTCCAACCGTGCGATGATCATCCAACGGGTGGGTGTGCTTCAAGGGGAAATAAGCGGGAGATTTTTTGCTTTATGCCTTCCCACGAAATAAATATTGCCATTTCAAAGGTCTTCTGTTCATTTCAGACTTTGCACACCGAACTTAACCTTTCCTGCAATCTGCATGCGTCTTCACACCCTTCATTTCTAAGCCGAGGTGACGTAGTTGTTTAAAAGTAAGTTCTCCAACCTTCTGTTTTCATTATCGCTGTTTACTCTTTTGATTGTCCCCTTTCTTCTGTCCTCGGCCATTTAGATCTTCCGATTCTGTTATAGTGTTTACTCCCTAGTTTTAGGAAATGGGTAGGTTCGCATCGTTAGTGGATACCCCTGAGAAAATAGAAGCCTTTAAAGCCAAGTATGAGATCCCACCCGGAGTGTCCGTTAGGTACTGCAAGACGGGAGAGTGGCTCACCAAGAGAAAGACCGGTGAGGTAGCGATTCCCATGATAGCGTTTATAGAGGGAGGGATGAGAATCCCTATGATGCCCATTACCATGAACTATCTTAGAACCGCTAGGCTGTCCCCCACACAGTGCGCTCCAAATATGTTTAGGATCCTGGGTGCTATAGACGTCCTGAACGAGAGATTAGGGTTAGGTCTTACTCACCACGAGGTGAATTGGGTGTATACCCTTCACCGTTTGAGAGGGCATACCTACTACCTGAAGTCTAGACACCCTGAAGTCAGATTGATCCAATGCCTTCCCCATTCCAACAAGGGTTTGGACAAGGACTACCTTATATTGTCCGGGGAGTGGTATGACGGTCTCCACTGTCCGACGACGGAGGGAGAGCCTGGTGAGTGCTCACGTAGTGTTAGCCTCAATCAATGATAAATCTACTGTTTCTTTCGTTGGTTATGTTTTCCCTAATTTGCTTGTACTAATCTGTTTTTTGATACACACGTGCAGATCGTCGTGCGCTTGCGCCCCGTGCCAATCTCGTCAACTTCGATCGTTTGAACAAGATCTTAAAGGCCGAGGTCTTTGTACATTCAGACGGTCAGCTTCGCGCCGCCCACCGCATTCTCGGATACACACCCATCTCCACCGCCTTCCAAGAGACCAAGTGCGTCATCAAGGAGAAAGATTCGCGACTTCCGAGGATTAGTGTAGCGGTTGAAGGTTTTTTGTTGCCTCCTGGCACTCCAATCCCTCAAGGCGTTCTAGTTACTGAGCCTGTCAAGGTTGTTCTAGGAGCCTCTCACCTTGCTACTTCCTCGGCTCGACCCAAGTTGGGTGAAGGCTCATCTTCCCATCCACCCCTAGAGGAAGAGAAAGAAGAAAAAGAAAAGGAAGAAGAAGAAGAAGAAGAAGAAGAAGAAGAAGAAGAAGAAGAAGAAGAAGAAAAAGAAGAAGAGGAAATCGTTGAGCTATCAGATTCAGACGACGAGTCCAAAGCTTTTGATCAGCTCTTTCCTCCCAAGCATCCATCACCGGTCGTCGGCTCCCCTTCTTTTACATCTTCAGACGACGACGAACAACCCTTAATAAGAATGGGAGTCCAGCGCCGACCTAAGCCTAGTTTGAAGGATGTTTTAGAAGGGCAGGTTGGAGCACAGGACCCTTCGAAGGTGCCTCCGGAGAAGGCTAAGGATAAGGGTACCGATAAGCTTCCCCCGGTGAGGGTTATTCTTCCTTCTTCCCGTCGAAACCAACATCTAGACCCGGCTGACCACAAAAGAAAAAGGGATCAGCCGAAGGGGAAAGAGATAGTAGAAGGCGGCAAGGATCTCCCTGCTAAGGAGATAGACCAGGGGAGGGGTGGCGAGCATGCTCGCCATGCCCATCCGAGGCCGGAGAGACGAAGTGATCCTCCGGTAGCCCTCCATGCGCCTATTTGGGCTCCTCAGATGCACGTAGACGATCAGGGGGTCACCGCCAATGCATCTATCAGGGGATCCGATGAGGGCACAGCTGCCTGCATCGCCGACGCGTTGGAGCAGACGCTACTACTGCCTGAGGATATGGGAGAGCTGCGTAGGATGAGGGATCATAACGTCTTCATGACCCTCAAAAAAGAGTTAGTTATGGTAAGGATTCAAATTGGTCGATCCTCGGCACTTATGCTTTTCCTTACCCTTTTTTTTTTTATTTTTTTTATTTTTTTATATGTAGTGTGCCATTTACTAACAATGCTTGCACGTAGGCTGTCCAATCTGCCCATAGGGCAGAGGAGATCGCTGCCAGCTCCTACAGAGCTCTAAGGGATGAAGTGGTAAGGCTGGACCACACTAAGAAGATACTGGAGCTTAAAGAGAAGAAGCTCCAAGAGGTGACCACTAGCCTGGGCAAGGCGGCAAGTGAGAGGTTAGGTCTGGAGGCTGACCTGAAGAATACCACTAGGCAGGCCGAGGATCAGAGGCTGCAGCTCAAGCGTGCTAATGAAGATCTCGCCTCGGCCAGATCGCTGGCAGAAGGCCTTGCGAAGGATCTTACGGCGTCTGAGGAGGCTAAGGAGGAAGCTCTAAAGGCCAAGGAAGAGGCACTTGCCAAGGCACAAGTAGTCGAGGCAATGGTTGACGAGGTTGAGCAGAGCGGCTATGACATGGGCGTGGCCGAAACCATAGATACATTCAAAGCCCAAGTGCCAGGGGTTTGTAGGGACTACTGCCTCCAGGTGTGGAAAGAAGCTCTTTCCCAAGCCGGGGTTGATGCTTCCTCTCCCCTATGGAAGGTGGAGAACGCCTACATTCCCCCTGCAATCCGCGTGGCTGCATCTAGCTCAGCCAAGGATGATTCCCCTCTCCCCTCAGCCGGGGTGCAAGTAGAGGAGAGTGTTGCCGACGACGCTGCCCCTGCCGCCCAAGTTAAAGATGCTCCACCTCCTCTTGCCCCCGAGGAGTTGCCTATCAACCCCGAGGTTGGGGGGTCCTCGGCCTCATTAGTGCCTCTTGCTGATTCAGAAGGTCAAGCCCAGCCCAAGCCATAATTACTTGTGCCTTAGCAGCTCTCAGTTTCTTTTCTTTTTCCCGTATTTGCCTTTGTATTTTTACTTCTTAGTTTCGTTTTTTTTTTTTTTTTACCTTCTTTTCTTTGTGACTTAACAAGTTTGGTTATGAATGTATTGACAAACCTTTTGTTCAATGAAAAGGGTTCCCAACTTAAACTGATATTCTATGTTATGTTCGGTGTTGATATCTTATTTCGTTGTTACACATGTAATATGGCAATACAATAGCTTGGATCCACAGCTAGTATTTATAATTTTCTACCATTAGTCAAGGAAATTTGTGTAACTCATATACGTGCAAATGCTTTAAGTGATGACTACCAAGTCTTGTTCAAATTTAAAGACAAACAAGAAACTAAAAAAGTAATACAGTAAGATGGAATCCGTTTGCTTAGGACTTACTTAACAGCTATTTTCATAACAACACATTAGAAAGGAACGTAATGACATATTTCACATTTGAATTAACAGTACTTCAAGCTTCGCGCTTAGCACTTAGCAACAATTAAAGGTCCGTTCACTTAGTAACTTCAACGTTGTTTTTATATCACGGAAAAATGGTCCGAGATAACTTTATTTCTTTGCTTTAAATTAAGATAGAGGATCTGATGATCCAGCGTAACCTTAATTAAATTTGGACTAAGGTAGAGGATCCGAGGACCCGGCGTAACCTTACTTTTTGTTTTGAATTAAGATAGAGGATCTAACGATCCGGCGTAACCTTAATTAAATTAGAGCTAAGGTAGAGGATCCGAGGACCCGGCGTAACCTTACTTTTTTGTTTTGAATTAAGATAGAGGATTTGATGATCCGGCGTAACCTTAATTAAATTAGAGCTAAGGTAGAGGATCCGAGGACCCGGCGTAACCTTACTTTTTTGTTTTGAATTAAGATAGAGGATCTGATGATCCGGCGTAACCTAATTAAATTAGAACTAAGGTAGAGGATCCGAGGACCCGGCTAAAGGTAGAGATCTGGATCCGGCGTAACCTTAATTAAATTAGAACTAAGGTAGAGGATCCGAGGACCCGGCGTAACCTTACTTTTTGGTTTTGAATTAAGATAGAGGATCTGATGATCTGGCGTAACCTTAATTAAATTAGAGCTAAGGTAGAGGATCCGAGGACCCGGCGTAACCTTACTTTTTTGTTTCGAATTAAGATAGAGGATCTGATGATCCGGCGTAACCTTAATTAAATTAGAACTAAGGTAGAGGATCCGAGGACCCGGCGTAACCTTACTTTTTGGTTTTGGATTAAGATAGAGGATCTGATGATCCGGCGTAACCTTAATTAAATTAGAACTAAGGTAGAGGATCCGAGGACCCGGCGTAACCTTACTTTTTGGTTTTGAATTAAGATAGAGGATCTGATGATCTGGCGTAACCTTAATTAAATTAGAGCTAAGGTAGAGGATCCGAGGACCCGGCGTAACCTTACTTTTTTGTTTCGAATTAATTAAATTGATCCGGCGAGAACTAAGGTAGAGGATCCGAGGACCCGGCGTAACCTTACTTTTTTGTTTCGAATTAAGATAGAGGATCTGATGATCCGGCGTAACCTTAATTAAATTAGAACTAAGGTAGAGGATTCGAGGACCCGGCGTAACCTTACTTTTTGGTTTTGGATTAAGATAGAGGATTTGATGATCCGTCCGAGGACCCGGCGTAACCTTATTTTTTTTTTGTTTTGAATTAAGATAGAGGATCTGATGATCCGGCGTAACCTTAATTAAATTAGAACCAAGATAGAGGATCCGAGGACCCGGCGTAACCTTAGGCACAATAGAATTAATTGTATAAAAATGATAGGAATAAAATGACAACAACACTTTTCATTAATAATAATATCGTTTCAAATTACTTACATTCCAAGGATGGGGTACAACTTTTTCATCCAAGTCTGCCAGGTAGTAAGCTCCTATTCCAGCTATTGCCGTGATGCGATACGGTCCTTCCCAATTCGGCCCAAGCTTTCCCCATGCTGGATTTTTGGTGTTGCCCACTACTTTCCTCAGCACTAAGTCCCCGAGAACAAGCGGTCTTGAGTTTACATTCGAATCATATCCCTGTTTCAGTTTTTGTTGGTAGTAAGCCAAACGAATCATGGCGACCTCTCTCCTTTCCTCAATCAAGTCCAGGCCCCTTTCTAGCAGTCTATCATTGCTTTCCGTAGTAAAGGAGCTTGTCCTCATTGTTGGAAAGCCAGTCTCCAAAGGGATAACAGCCTCGGCGCCATAAGTCATCGAGAATGGCGTCTCCCCCGTTGATCGGCGGGGTGTGGTCCGGTATGTCCATAGAACATGGGGTAACTCCTCCACCCATCTCCCTTTAGCGTCCTCCAGCCTTTTCTTCAGCCCGTTCACTATAACTTTGTTAATAGCCTCGGCCTGCCCATTTCCTTGCGGATAAGCCGGAGTGGAGTACCTATTGGTTATGCCGAGACCACAACAATATCGTCTGAACGCCTTGCTATCAAACTGCAAACCGTTATCGGAGATGAGGGTCCGAGGGACACCAAATCGAGTGACGATATTCTTCCATACGAATTTCTTCACATCGACATCCTTGATGTTTGCTAGGGGCTCGGCCTCTACCCACTTAGTAAAATAGTCGGTGCCGACGACCAAATATCTTCGGTTTCCAGGCGCCTTTGGGAAAGGACCCACAATGTCTAAACCCCACTGTGCAAAAGGCCAGGGACTCGTCAGAGGATTGAGCACACCTCCAGGCTGATGAATGTTTGGTGCAAACCTTTGACATTGATCGCACTTCTGCACATAACTCTGAGCTTCTCGCTGCATGTTCGGCCACCAATACCCCTGTGTTAGAGCTCTGTGAGCCAAAGACCTTCCTCCCGTATGACTTCCACAAATTCCTTCATGTAACTCTTCCAAAAGTAGCTCTGTCGCCTCGGGATGCATGCATAACAGGTATGGGCCAGAGAAAGATCGTTTATAGAGTTTATAATCCTCGGCCAACCAGAATCGGGAGGCTTTTCTACGTATCTTGTCCGCCTCGATTTTTTCCTTGGGCAGAACGGCAGAACATCATCTTTCAGGAAGGATATAATGGGGTCCATCCAGCTAGGCCCCATTCTAATCTGGTGTATAAAGGTAACACTTCCGATCATTTTCGAGGGTTTAGGTAAGTCCTCAACTATGATAATCCGAGGTAGTCCCTGTGCTGACGACGTGGCAAGAGTTGCTAGGGAATCAGCATGCGTATTGCTACTTCTAGGGACATGGGACAAAGTAAGGGATTCGAATTTATGTTGTACATCTTTGACTTGATTTAAATAGTCCTGCATCCTCGGATCTCTGGCCTCCACCTTTCCGTCTACTTGGTCCACAACTAGTTGTGAGTCTGAGAACACTTGCACGATCTTTCCACCCAACTTATGGACCATATCCATCCCTTTCAGCAAGGTTTCATACTTGGCCTCATTATTAGTAGCCGAGAATCCCAGTCTTAAGGACTTTTCCAGTGTGAGGCCTTCTGGGGTTGTAATTACCACACCCACCCCGGATCCCCTTTGATTAGCAGCCCCATCAACGTAAACAATCCATACCGCGTGACCTTTGCATGCGACCATACCAACTGATTTTTCATCAACGTCCCTATTGATCACATTACTTTCCATTGTGGGTTCTGTAAATTCCGTGACAAGATCAGCCAACACCTAACCCTTTATTGCTGCGCGGGGCATGTACTTAATATCAAAAGAGCCCAAGATGGTTCCCCATTTCGCAATCCTGCTTGTATAATCCGCACTCCGGAGTATAGCTTTAAGGGGAAGCTGAGTCAAAATAACCACCGTATGGGACTGAAAATAATGGGGGAGCTTACGTGTACCGTGCACCACGGCAATGATTGCCTTCTCCAATGGCGAATAACGTACCTCGGCTTCATGCAAGGACTTGCTCACATAGTAAACTGGCTTTTGTACGTCCCCGTCGACCCTTATTAGCACCAGACTAACGGCGTGGGCTGCCACTGCAATATATGCAAATAGGACCTCGTCGACTTCAGGCCGAGACATAACAGGAGGATGAGCAAGGTATTCTTTAAGTTGCTGAAAAGCCACGGCACACTCTTCTGTCCATTCAAACCCTTTCCATTTGTTTAGCAATTGGAAGAATGGCCTGCACCGATCAGCAGATCTTGAGATAAATCGATTGAGGGCGGCCGTCATCCCAGTCAACCTCTGCACTTCCTTCGGATTCCGAGGTGGTTGTAAGTTGTTGATGGCCTTGACCTGAGCGGGGTTGACCTCAATTCCTCTATGCGTCACCATGTAACCTAAAAATTTGCCAGATCCAACGCCAAAGGAACATTTGGATGCGTTGAGGCGTAATTTATGCTTCCTCAGCGTTTGGAAGGTGTCGTCGAGGTCTGGTATGTGGGCCGAGATGATTTTACTTTTAACCACCATGTCATCTACGTACACCTCAATCGTCTTCCCCAGTTGCGGTTCAAACATCCGTGTCATCATTCTTTGATAGGTAGCTCCGGCGTTCTTCAGGCCGAAAGGCATCACTTTATAGTGGTAGTTCCCTGTGGGCATGACAAAAGCTGTCTTCTCCTGGTCTTCTGGAGCTAAGGGTATTTGATGGTAACCTTGGAAAGCATCTAAAAAACTCATCCGAGGATGCCCTACGGTAGCATCCACCAATTGATCTATGCGGAGCATTGGAAATGAATCTTTTGGGCAAGCCTTATTCAAGTCTGTAAAGTCTACACATACTCTCCATTTTCCATTCTTCTTTTTCACTACCACAGTATGGGCCAACCACTTTGGGTAAAACACTTCCTTAATGGCCCCTGCCTTTTTGAGTTTCAACATTTCTTCTTTCACGGCGTCGGCGTGCTCTTTAGATGAACGCCTAGGTGGTTGCCTTCGTGGTACTGCGGCCGGATTAACATTGAGGTGATGACAAATAAACCCCAGATCGACCCCTGGTGCTTCGTAAGCATCCTATGCAAACACATCGATGTTTCGTTTCAAAAATGCAACCAGATCTTCCTTCTCTTGTGGGGGCAACTGACTTCCTAACTGGAAGAATTTCTCCGTATCATCTGTAATAACCATTTTCTCCAAATCCTCACAGCATGGCCCTTCAACCTCGGCCTTATTTGGTTCGGCCGAGAATACTAACTGCTACAAATTCTTCTCGGCCAGGGTTTGAGACTCCTGTCTCGTCTGATGTGTAATGGCTGCTGTTACACACTGCCTCGCCATGGACTGGCTGCCTAGTATTTCTTCAACTCCATCTTCGTACAGAAACTTCATTTTAACGTGCAGAGTTGACGATACGGCACCTAAGGCGTGCAGCCATGGTCTTGCCATATGGCGATGTAAGGGGAGTAGGTGTCTACTACGATGAAATCCACGTCCACTACCACTGGTCCTGACTGTACAGGTAGTCTGATTAACCCCTTTGGAAATACAGCCTTCCCTTCAAAACTTATCAATGGGGAGTCATAAGCTGTGAGATCTTCGAACCTCAGATTGAGGCCCTTGAACAAATCGGGGTACATAATGTCAGCCCCACTCCCTTGGTCAACCATTACTCTTTTCACATCGTAACCCCCTATCCTTAATGTAATGACCAACGCATCGTCGTGTGGTTGGATAGTGCCAACCTTGTCTTCCTCAGAGAATCCCAGCATAGGCAGATGATTCTTCTTGATCCTCTTCGGCTCAGAGTTGAGGTCCTCGGCAGTGGGATGTAGTACTGACATTATTCTAGTAGGGCAAGACCCAGTCCGACCTGGCGCCACAAAAATGACATTGATCGTGCCCAATGGAGGTCTTACATTGTTACTGCCTTGGTTCACGGAGCCAGATTGGGTACCTTGTTCATCAGGTCGATTCCTGAATTGTCTTAATTTCCCCTCTTTAACCAGCTGATCCAGGTAATTCCACAAATTCCTGCAGTTCTCTGTGGTGTGGCCTTTATCCTGGTGATAATTGCAATAGAGGTTCTGATTACGTTTTGTAGGGTCTCCTATCATCCTATTGGGCCATCTAAAATATGGTTCTCGGTAAATCTTTTCCAGCACTTGATGTACCGGCTCACGAAATACGGCGTTCACTGTCTGGGGCGGGGCCGATCTAGTCTGGCTAGTGAAATCTCTTCGCGGCCACTTGCTATTATATCTCTCCGCCTTGTAGTCCCTACTTTCCTGAGGGATGCTTTTCATTTTCCCTTTACTCTGCTGCTGATCCTCTTCAACCCTTTTATATTCGTCAATACGATCCATGAGCCGACGAACCGTTTTTACCGGTTTCTTGGTCAAGGATTTTCTTAGATCGTGCTCAACTGGAAGGCCGACCTTAAAGGTATTGACCGCTACCTCATCAAAATCACCATCAATCTCGTTAAACGCTTCCCAGTATCTATCCGAATAGATTTTCAACGTCTCGCCCTCTCTCATGGCCATGGATAGTAACGAGTCTAGAGGCCGAGGTACTCTACTGCACGTAACAAAACGGGACCCAAATGCCATTGTAAGTTCCATGTATGAATTAATGGAGTTCGCCTTTAAGCCGTTGAACCATCTCATCGCAACGGGTCCTAAACTTGAGGGAAAGACTTTACACATCAGGGTTTCATTCTGTGAGTAAACCGCCATGCGTTGATTAAAATGGCTTACGTGCTCCACTGGGTCTGTTTTGCCATTATAAATGGTGAAGTTTGGCTGCGTGAACCGACGGGGTAGTTTCCCCTTTTCAATACGATGTGTGAAGGGTGATTTGGAGAGCTGGAGCAATGCCTTCCCCATGGCGTCGCTGCCCGAGCCCCTGTGAGTCGTTCCTCTACTTCTTCTATCATGGATACCTTCCTCTTGGTACGAGAAAGTTTCTGTGGGGGGGGTTCTTGACCTCGGCCTATAGCCACTGTTCTGAGAGTCATCTGATGAAGGGTCGGATATGGAAGGCGTCCGTTTCCGCTCGGCACGACGAAGCTTCCTTTTCAACTGGTCAATCTCTCTCTGCATGGCCCTAGTGTTATCTTCTCTAGAGCCCTTGCTTCTGCCCTGTGGGCGGTTACCAGCTGTTCGCCCAGAGTGCACACTGCCCTCTCGATCTCCCATTTGTTCTAACTGTTGTAATGGATCCTCGTGCTGAGATCCTAGAGACTCTGCATGGTTTGGATTCAAATCCGCCATCACGTTATCTGCGCCAAAAACTCAAGGATTCCCACAGACGGCGCCAATTGTAAGGGCACAAATCAAGCTTTGTGTTGAATCAAACCTCCGGACCAAGCCTATGAGCCCTAAACAATGAATTTATAGAGAGCAGGATTCTAATCTAGAGGTTTGGGCGGTAGATAACATAAAGGTTCGGTTCAATCACAGAATATATGCGTAATTATCAAACGTGGACGAAATATTACTTCGTATATTACTGCCGAGGACAAATGTTTGAGTTTTCTTACAAGTTCTCTCTCTCTCTCTCTCTCTCTCTCTCTCTCTCTCTCTCTCTTTCTCTGATTTTTTCTCCCCCCCCTCTCTGTCTCTTCCTTCACCTTTTATAGGCCTCTCTCCTTTTTCCTTTCTTCCACGTGTAGTCTGGACCTTCTTCTCTTTTGGATACTTGTCCCATCATCCCTTTTTACTAAGGTCTCTGGTGGTGAAGATAAGGTTCAAACCCAACGTTCAGGCGTCACTTCTTCATTAATGCGGCCAGAGAAGCAGGTGTAGAGCTTTAAATGCGGTGATAGCAGCTTTTTCTGGATATTCTCCTACCCCTCCCCTTTATTCTTTATCCCTGTTTCCTTAATTCCAGCATCAAAGGCCTCCATCAGGGGCGCTGTTGGACTGCTAGATCATTCACATCGTCCTCGGCAACACTTGCCGAGGACTATGTTGTCCTCGGACGTCACATTTCTTGGTGTTTTGGTCATGCATGACACCCCTCTTTATCACGTGACTTTGTAGGTTGGACTGATTACGTCTTTGGACCATTTCAAGATGTGGGGTTGGGCTTCTTTCATTGTGAGAATAGAATTTTACCCAAAAAAAATTAACAAAAATTAAAAAAAAGGAGAATTGAAGAAGTGGTAGTCTTCCAATTAGGAGGTCAATCATTTGTGACATAAAATAAGAGTTGTGAAAGTGAAAAGCTACATAATATTTTTCCAAGGTGCGTGGATGAAGCATTTTAGTTTAGCTTGGTATAATTGAAGCTTCTTTGCTTTGACAAGTTAGAACTCTACCAGATTCAAGTGAGAATTCAGTGATAATAATGTTTTTTCTTTGGTTTTTTTTTTTTTTTGGTGTCTCAAGTCTGTAATTCGCTCCCACCTCCCTTCTTCGTCACTATCCACCTATAAAAAAAAGGTTTAGAACTCTATGAATTTGTTTAAGTTCACAGTAGTTTTTATTTTTCTTAAAGATGTGTTTGTTTGAAGGTAAAATAGAGTGGATGAAAAACTTTAGAGAGAAAATGGGAAGGAAAACTTTTTTGAGTGTGTTTGGTAGGATGGAAATGAAGGAAAATAAATGGTGGGGTCCGAGTGTTTTCTTCTCGGGCCCGCAAAAAAGTTTTCTCCTCAAAATTGAGAGAAAATTGAAGGGAAAAAATGAGACTAATTAATGGACAAAAATGCCTATGTATAGTTCCTTTCTCTTTTTTTTTTTTTTTTTTTTTTTTTTTTTTTTTAAGTTTTCTTTTCTTTCCTGGACGTTTTTTTTTTTTTTCTTTCCTTTTTTTGATTTCCTTGGCTGTGGGTGGGCACGTTACCTCTTTTTTTTTTTTTTTTTTTCCTGGATGTTGTATTTTCTTTTCTTTTCTTTATGGGCTGTGGGTGTGATAGTTGTTTTGTTTTTTTTTTTAACTAGACATTTTTTTTTTGGACATGATTTTTATTTTTTTAATAAATTGGGTGATTACTTTTTTTTTTGGGTTGTTTGTCACTATTTTGTTTTAATTGGCCATCATTTTTTAACAAGACTGTATGAGTAAATTTATACAAACTCACTTTTTCCATCCCTCCATTTTTTCACTCCCAACCAAACAAAAATGTGAGAAATTAAAATCTTTTCTATTCGCCCACTTTTTCACCCCTCCAACCAAATGGATCCTTAACGTAGTTAAGAGATGTTTCTACATAGGATAAATGGGAATAAGATGCTATCTTGAAAATTTTAAAATCTACTTTATTTTGTTGTAAAATGAAAGAGATTAGACTTTGTCATGACATGGACATTTAAAATAAAAGGGGAAAAATGATAGTAAACCAACTCTAAGTGTGCATTTGGGTAGAGATGAAAAATTAAAATTATTTTATTATTCAGCTTATTTTTACTATTATTCATGAGTTTTACTGCATTTTTTTGTACTATTTATTGGTTCTATTGTACTATTTCAACTAAATTTTACCTTTATCTACAGTACTTTCAACAATAATTTTTCAATTTCAGTAAAATAAATGGAATCCAAATACACCATAATTATGCTTATTTTAATAGTGTCGTGATTTGGACTTTAGAGCTTTGTAACCCATTAAATAACCACGAGAACTCTTAGTTTATTAATACGTGCCAAAAAAGCATCCCTTTGACACTAATTTTAGGTTTTGCTTTTTGGTTCATTTGCTTATGAGTAAGTATTTAAAATTGCACTTTCTCTTACGCTCTGTTTGTTTCAACAATGATATTTTCTAAAAAATGAGTCATTTTCTAAGAAGTATTTTCTATAAATCTATCTCATTTTTCAATGTTTGGTAGTAACTTTAAATGAGTTGAAAAATAACCTTCTAACTTCCCTTATTTAGCTTACTGTGAGATAGAGTTGTTTTCCAAAAAAATTTAATGGAAAACAATCTCTAAAAATAAGTCATACTTTTTATGTTGACCAAAGATAATTTTCCTTTGACTTATCTTTTTTTATGCTACCAAATACTGAAAAATAAAGAAAACTATCTTTACACAAGGTTTTCCATCGAAACAAACGTGGCGTTAGTTGTACTTTTATCATCATGTGTCTCTCAAAAAAAAAAAAACTTTTATCAACATGTGATCATTAAAAAGCTGATTCCACACAAATAATAATAAAGTGTGCGTTTTTTTGCAAAATATTTTTCAATAATAAAGTGGTTGCTTGAAAAAGTTGTTCATAAAAAAAATTGAAATTTACAAAATTTGTGCTTTCAAAAGGTGGAATTTAAAACCACATTTTGGTAACCAAGTTAAGTTTAGCCCCAAGGGATTTCTGGTTCTCTCTTATTAAGATTGGGTTGAAAAAAAAAAATTTATATTCATTTATTTAGCAAGTGAGCTAAACTCAAGTTTAAATGTAAGCTTGACATCTAAACAAATTGAGTTCAAACATAATCATTTCATGTATTCATTATTTAAGTATATAAAATATTATATATATACTAGTCTCTGAGCACGCGCTCATGTGCGAGTTCAGATGCTCTTCTATTTTTTTGGGTAAAGGTTAATAATTTGCATATATTATAATTTAGAAATATATATTTTTTATTTTTCAAACTAATAAAAATGATAAACTTTAGAGATAAATAGTAACTGTAATTTTTTTTTTTAACGTGAAGGGAAAAAAATCCTAAATTTTAGAAATTCTTTTTTTGAATTCAAAATGAAATTTATTTTTTGACATTTGTGATCCTATTTTTAAATGAAGTTACCTTTCATTAATGAGAGTATTTTTGAACCACATAAAAGTTTAGTTGAAAGAGGAAGTCTTCTTATACATAGTATAGATATAGACTAGTCTCTAAGCACACGCTCATGCGCGAGCCTAGAAGCTCTTCTATTTTTTTGGGTAAAAGTTAATAATTTGCATCTATTAGAATTTAGAAATATATTTTTTATTTTTCAAACTAATAAAAAAGATAAACTCTAGAGATAAGAGGTAACCGTAATTTCTTTTTTGAACGTGAAAGGAAAAAATCCTAAATTTTAATAATTCTTTTTTTTTGAATTCAAAATGAAATTTGTTATTTGAAATTTATGACCCTATTTCTAAATGAAGTTATTCTTAATTAATGAGGGTATTTTTGAACTACATAAAAGTTCATTTGAAAGAGGGAATCCTCTTATATATAGTATAGATATAGATAGATAGATAGATAGATAAATATATGTATATATTTAAAATATAGTTATATAGAATTAAAACTATAATAAGAGCCTGATTGGTAAGAAGATTTCTGTTTTTGTTTTCAAAACAAGATAATTTTTTTTAAAAAAAAAAATTGAATTTGAAACTAGTTTTTAGATAATAATTTTTATATTATATGTGCTTGGCTCCTACTTTTAAGAACAATTTTCAAAACACTAGAAATAAAAATAATTGTTTGAGATTCCATTTTCATTTTTGAGAATTTTCTAAAAAAAAATATTTATAAAAAGTAACGTGTAGAATTTATAGATTAGTTTTTTTTTTTTTTTTTTTTTTTTTTTTTTTTTTTTTTTTTCTGTGGATAGTGATAAGAGAATAGAGATCATCATGTACTTTTTTTTTAATGATAAGTTTCAAATTTGAAGTGTGAGAATTCTTTTGGTGATAAAGATTAGTTTCTTAATTTAAGAGATAAAAGATTTTACACAAATATGTGGAGCACACTGTTTTTAATTTATTTACATCTGAATCCTGAAAACAACCCTTAGTTGTTTTCAAAATCCTGTTCTAAACCAGCTTTTTTGAAAACTGTATTTAGAAAATATTAAGGTTATGTTTGGTAACAGTTTTTGTTTTCTATTTTTAAAAAATTGTTTTTGTTTTCTATTTTCAAAAACTTGTTTTGGGGAATATAAAGAAAAAAAAAATTCTTATATTTTTGAAATAAAAAACATGTTTGATTAGTTGAAATTAAAATGATGGTTTTTTAAAGAAAAAAAATACTAAAATATCTTATTACTAGGATTTAAACTCTAATGCTAACTCATTAAATGAGACAGATTCATTAAATTAAATATATGCTTTCATTGACTTTTGAAAATTAGAAACTGAAAACAACATTTTGCATATTTTTAGTTTCCTTCACAAATTAAGTTCTAAGAACAATTCTTATTTTCTGTCAATTTTAGGTTGCCAAACAAGTTTTTTAGTCTAAAAAATAGAAAACTATTTTTGAAAATAAAAAATAACAGGAAAAACAGTTACCAAACATACCCTTAGCTTAACAATAAATTTAAATATGAGACCCATCATTTTATGAATTGTAAAATAAAAAACTATATTTAAATACTTTTACTAAACAACCCTAAATATTGTGTGAGCTTCTAAATCTAAATAACTTGATAAGATAATCATTTTTATTACAAATTCACCAAAATGGGCCGGGCTCAACATCTAATTATCTAAAAACACTTGGGATCAAATGTCAAACACCCGTCTGATCACAAACGTTCACATTCAGTGCACGTTACCACAAGGCAGTACCTCCACTCAATTCTAAGCTAAAAGTGAAAAGCGCGAAACCACCTTACCATTTCAATTTCTCACCCTCCTCCGCCACCAACAATGGCATGTGCCCACTGCGCCGCCACCACCTTGTCTCTCCTCACACCTCCCATAAACCCCACCGTCATGCAACCAAAAGCACATGCATCAACTTCGCTTCCTCTCTCACTTCCAAAACCCACACAACTATCTCCGACAGAAAATTTTTGAAACCGTAACTAAACCCCCTTCAAACCCAGTAACTCTCATCATGTCCCCCGAAACCGAAAGCCCTGATTTCGAGTCTCCAACAGACGAAACATCCACAAAGAATTGGGCCGCTAAAATTGGAGAATCAGTTGAAGTAGAAGAGTTTCGGAGCTCCGAGACATTGGCCACTGTAACCGATGGCATCTTGCTACAAAGAGTTTAAATTGTCTGTTATGAGGATATTCTTCTTAGTAATATCAGGCTCTGATAGGTCAAAAATGTATTGACCCCTTGTGATGGATTAATTAATTAGTTAACCAAGTTTAATTAATTAACCAATTTAACATATAAACGCATGGTAGCACAAACAAATTACTAATAAAATAAAGTGCAGCGGAAAATAAATTTGACACGGTGATTTGTTTACGAATGGAAAAAACCTACACGGCAAAAACCCCACCAGGTGATTTTAAGGTTACTACTCCCTAGAATCCACTATTATCATAACAAGTAGTTAAAAGTAAAGGAATCCCAGTACCTTATACCAACTTACAGTTGAACCCTTACCCCAATACACAATTGGACTTATTCTGTAGTGACAATCTCTCCTTTTTAATGCACGGCTCCCAGGACGTGACAAACTAATTGCGCGGATCCCAGTACGCGACTTCAATCACCAACTTGAGAAAGATGTTGATTGCAAAGTTTTTCATTTCATCCTCACAATGAAGAACAAGAAGATGCTTGGTTACAAAACCCTACGGTGTAAAGACACAGCAGCTTCTTCACAAAGAGATAAATTAAGGCAAACTTTGTTTCCGGTCACAAATTACTTAAACAGACTTTGCTCAATGCTTGTGCAACTTGTGTCTATGTTTACAACTCTTAAAATAATCCTTTTATATGTCTAGAGTTGTGAGAAAAGAAGGCCCAAAGACATCTATAGATTAGAATCAAAACAGTACTGAAAAACTGTTTTCCTTAAATCTCGACAACTAGAGGTGTCGAGATGTTGTCGAGCAATTATCGAGCCACGAGGCTAGAACAGGTTCTTAAAACTGGATAGATGCAGTTGTCGAGCAGTTGTCGAGCTGCAGGGCTGGAATAGCTTCTTAAAACTCGATAGATGCAGTTGTCGAGTCAGCTGTTAAGCTTTAATAAAGAGCACTTCTCAGCTTGTTTCTTGGACAGTCTTTCATGGCTTTAACACTTGATTTTGAAACAAGATTTCTTAAAGCATTAAACTCATCCTAGATCTACCTAAATACAAGTAAAGTGCGTTTTGTCAAAAGATTAGCCAATTACATAAAAGAATGACATATGTTCATATTAAGTGAACCACATATGTCTTAACAGTCTCACTTACCAATCAACAGCTTTTGAGTGTGTCTTTTTCCAAAAAAGAAGAAGTGATATATAGGGAAAAAAATTTAGAACCCAAAATGGCATTGATTTGAATAGAAAAAAAAAATGTTTCCAAAATCAAAGCTAATCTACAAAAATCTGTAAAACCAAATCATAAACAAAGTCAATAATTTATTTAATGCAATATTTTTTAAATTCAATATTAAAATAATAGCAAATGACTAACATCAAGATAATTTGAGACTTTCAACTTTCTTCTAGATTAGATAACTCTTAAGTTGGGCTGATTATGCTCTTTTGGTAGTGCTGCCTAGCAGATCTACTATTTAAACATTACAATGTTTCCAAATCAACCCTTCAATATTCTATCATCAACCTGAAATTTGGCCGATAGCTTTGAAAAGAATTCGATTTGCAAATGAAGCTTATAAAGGTCTTAATATCATCCAACAATATTCCCCAACTATCTTTCTTCACTTAGACGCCAATACCAATATTAATAGTTTAATACAAACTTGGAGTCTCCTTCCACAATTCTCGGGTTATAGTAATTCCTTTACTTGTTGGATTATTCAAAGAACTTGGAGTCTCCTTCCACAATTGCTCCAATCCCTCATTCGTCAAACACAACGAACAACACAGATGTAATATACCCTTTTATCAAATGTTGATCATAGATTTTCTAACCAAACCTAAAATTTGCAAATCAAATGGCAGAGAACCAAAGTTTGATGAGTTTGATTTATGGATTCAACAACACATCAAACCATAACAAAACCAATTACAACAAAACTTAAATCTCACCATAAAACCATAACAGAACCAACCAAAAAAAAAAAAAAAACGAAAATTAAACATGCATAACAAAATGAACAACACATATTCATTATAGAGCAAACAAAAAATCAAAATTAAATTGCTAAAAAACCACAACAGAACAAAAGGGCCTAAAACAAAATTGGAACAGAAAATTAGTAATTCCGTAAGAAAATTACATACCTTGAAAAGATTATGGATGGCAAAACGTTCAAAGTCCTTCATTGACATGTCATAACATGCACTCACTTCTTTGTCAGTGATAATCCCTTTGAACGTCTCCCAAGCATAATCCTCGTCCTCGTCCAGCACCAAGTTGGAGGAGGCTTGGTTGGAACTGAAGGATGAATCTTATGAAAAGCTATGGCTGAGGGGGAGAAGGGTTTTCAGGCTAAAAGAATAAAGGAGTAGCTTAGATGGGTACCAAGTTCATTGCCGGGTCATCCAGGTCTACCGTCGTGTTTGGAAGTTTTGGAACCTTGGGAGGAGGAGGAGTCTTATCAGGCTTTTGTTTATTAAGACCTCGGCGTCTTGGAAGATCACCAAGGTCAATATTGCTTAGAATGCTTTTCCTCTTCCCAACCTAGACGTCAGGCATCTGGACGACCAGTTAAGTTGCTTCATCTTGGACCTGAATGTCCTCCTCTCCTTTAGTACCATTGGCCACGTTTTCCCATGTTTTCTTTTATAATGGCTAACCCTATAATGGAGAGGATATAGAGTTAATAATAATAATAATATATATATATATATATATATTAAAAAAAGAAGAGAGAATTAATGAAATGCGATGGATGACACTTACTTCAACGAGTGGTCTCCTCGTGTGCAAGATTTTCTTCAGTGGGCTCAGGACCAAGTCCCCCTATAGCTAGATGATGAAGGTTTACCAAGCTGTGGAAGGACCTCTCAGGATAAGCACGAGCTCTATCTATACGCTCCAAGTAATAGCTGCACCAATATAAGAGAAGGTTAGACAAGGAAAGAAAGAAATAAAATAGGCGAGGTAAAGGAAGAAAGACATATCCTCAAGACAAAGACTACCTAGGGCATTGGTAAAAGGAGGGAATGGGGCATTATTTACATCAACTGGGTCCCCAGCCCAATTTCCAGAAACAAAGAAAAATTCTTTCTTCCATAACCTATCAGAAGAACTACAACCCCTAACCAAAGTAAATTAGGGGCCCTTAGATGAAAACTAGTAAAAACCAGTAGATTGTTTTATTTTGAGGGTTTATAGCAATAAATGAACCCGTCCACTATAATTGGACGGTTCCCCTCAAACACCTCATGCCATAACACTTGCATAGCTACTATTGTCCTCCATTCATTAGGGTTGAACTAGTTTGGTCCAATACCCAACCTATGGAAGAGACCTCTACAGAAAGAATTAAGAGGAAACCTAAGACTTGCTAACAGGTAGGAAGCACATACACCAAAACCAGAAAGAGAAGAACAACAACATTCTCCAATTTTCAAGAAGATGAGGTCTAATTGCATGGGGAATCTGGTATCTACCTACAAGGGTTATTAACTTACTCGCGTCTAGAGTGGACGCTATTTCTGGGGCACAACTATAGATGACATTTTCATCCCCCTCTTCGTCTTGAGGGGGACTAGGTGACTTACTTCTTCTGGACGAGCTAGCCTCAGTCCCGGAAGTTGTCCTACGTTGCATTTCCTTGAATTCCTTTAAAAGAATTCCAAGGACCCCGAACGAATAATACTCGTCTTGGGAACTACTATCACTGGCACCACTACTCTCACTACTACTTTTGTAGCTACCACTACTGCCAAGGGACTTGTCTTAATACTCGTCTATTGCTCTCTCTATACTACCACTAGACGTAGACATATTTATAAAAATGTATATAACTTCCAAAAGACGAAAACCTAAGGAGGAAGGGAAGGAAGTATCTGAGAAGGATGACTAGACGGAGCTCTTGGACGAGATGGCAAAAAGAAAAATATCAAAAAGTGAAAGGGTAAGAGAGAGAATGTACATATTTATAGGGCCCAGAGGTGGGTTAATGAAGTAACGCGGACCAACCAGAAGCTAACATGTGGTATATTCCACGAAAAAAAAAATCGATGCGACAAGTCAACCAATAAGATTATGACACGTGGCATAATCTGAAGCGTCAAAATTCTACCTAAGCAAGGATGACACGTGGCGCATCAATTGACCATTAAAATATCAACATGTGTCAAAAGCAAATAGTTCTACCATAATGTCCAGGACGACCCTTGTACAAAAGGGGGCAACTAATGGTGAACCAAAAATTGGACTATCTTCAGTTCGTCCATAGTGTTATTCGAGTCCAGAAAGGTTGTCCCAATATAAGAAGGTCGTCCAACATAGGAAGGCCGTCCAAGTGTAAGAAGGTCGTCCAATATGGAAGAACTTAGACAACCACCCAACACTTAGAAATTTTCAGAATAAATTTATGTTCAAGATCTTATAATTCGGATCACATTCTATTATTCTGAAGTATAAGCAAAATCCTTGTTCATCGCTATAAACTTCCCAATAAGTTCTTAACTTATGATAGCAGTTGTAAAAGATAAGTATGAACCTTATAACTTCCACAATAGTTGTGAAAATTAAGTTTGAACCTTCTAACTTCCATCCACGTTAAGGAAGTTACTAAACAAGTAACCACTCCAAAACTCACTATAAAAGGACTCATTCATATCAAATGAAGGTAAGTTTACACCACTCCTAAAGTTGGAATTCTTGAGTTCTAGAAAGAAAACTAACTTAAGCATCGAAGGGTTCTTGGCCGGTTCATCCCGGTTACCTTTGATCTTGTTTTTCTTTCTTTGCAGGCCTTCCAAGCAACCACTAGCCCATTGAAACTCGGAGCATTCAGTTTATTGATTTTTTGTGCATCATCATCTACATTGACCAAACTGGCCAAAATATTTGGTATTAGTCAACAATTTATTAAAATATCAAGTTGTTTTGACCTGTTTCTCAACAAAAAATAAAAAGTTGTTTTCACCTTTACATGCTCTTTGTAGGCTCTTAGGTTTTTTTGGCCAATATAAAATTTATATGTATTTTTGTAATTTTTTTAATATGGGAGAATAATTTTTTGTGAATTGGATTATATAAACATATTTTTTATAAATGAATTTTGTACTTTTTAAAACAAAGAAAAAATTCCTTTAGATGTTGACACGCCAATTTGTAAAGTTTATATTGTAAAACATCCTAAAATCGCACCTTTTATAATTTATATATTTCATGCTACATAAATAAATTATGTAATATAAATCGTTCTCACGCAAAGATCACTGGATATTTAGTGTTGTAATTGTATTTATTATTTCTTATTGAAAATTTTAATTAATTTCCTTCCAAATAAAATACTTTTAGCTCTCTATGTTAAATAATCCAGTAATATAGGTAAACATAAATCTTGATCATGTATAGAAAAGAGCCAAATCTTTCTCAATTGTATATGTTCAGTATATGTAAACATAAATACTAATCTACTTATGGATAGTGGCTCTTCACTAAGCACGATCATTGGGTTTATGTCTCAAAATTTGAGTTCAAAAGATTTGGAGTCATGAAGAATGATACATCTTATGTACGTGCATCCTCTCTCTCATTGCATATAAGTTTTGCGTAGTTGTATGGCACGCACACACACAGAGAGTAAAATATAATTTACATGTGGTACCCTAAACTCTCTCTCTCTCTGTGCGCTCGCGCTTAATCAAGAAGGTTGAACATGGTTGACCACGGACTTGACTTCTAAATTGTTCTTTCAAGTTGGGGTGCTTTTGATAAAGCAAAAGTTTGAGTTTCAAACTGGCCATTTAAGGCTTTGGTTTCTATTGTCAATTTAAGCTTAACATTATCGCTAGAATCAAGTTGAAAATGAGCTCAAGAGATGAAGTAAAGAAGGCGGCAGTAACTGTTTTATTTTTATTTTTTGTTGAAGACGATGATGAACTCTATCGGAGCAGGCGACGATAATTTTTTGTCTTTGATGGTGAGGAAATTTTTTTGTGATTTTTGTTAAAATTTGTGAAATAGTGAAGGTTGGTTTGTGTCTTTATGTGAAAATTTTAGATTTTTCGTTTTTGTCTCCGAATTTGTGAAAATAGCAACACACACTTGCTTTCTAGTTTTATTATTTCAAACACATTAATTTGTGAAATGTTGAAATTGAGGATGGATGCTGATATTTGTGGAGAGAACAAAAATAATAAAGATCTTTTTTTTTTTTTTTGGAGAAGGAAAAATAATAAAGATCTTTGTTTAATGTTTTGATAATTAGGTGGGAGGGATTTAAATCATGAACAAGCTCCTTTGAAAATAAGTTAAAATACAAAATTGACCCTCTAAATTTCTTAAAATTTCATTTTAGTCTTTTTATTTTGTTTTCGTTCATTTTAGTTCTCTAAGTTTTAGATTTATTCAATTAAAGTTTTCTGTTAAACTTTTGTTAAAATTTCTTGAAAAAAAAATGAAAAATATTTTTCAATCATTAATTGAATTTTTTTAAAAAAATTGAAGATAAATCTAAAAAATTGGAAAATTAACTACAACATATAACAAAAATATATGGAAAAACCTTAATTGAATAAACTTGAAAGTTAGAAAATTGAAATAAATGAAAACAAAAGTTAGAAGACTGCAATGAAATATAAAAAAACTTAGAGAGTTAATTTTACACTTTAACCATCAATTGAATCATGATCTTGTGAAATTAGCAATTATCATACCCCAAAATATGAAAGGGACATCATTGATTCATTATAGAGCCACACTTTTGTTGAATTTTTTACTTTTTGGTGAGATAATTAATGGTTGGGTGCGAAGACCCCAGTGGCAAGCTACCATTTTTTTCTGTTGGTATATAAGGAGGTCCGACATGTTATAATTTCACAGCATTGCTAAGTGAGCAGATACGCAATTTTGTAATTGAACCATAAATTGTGCAGTTGATTTAGGCGGGGTGCGTCAGGCCCAAGTAGCAGTACAACATGGGCTACGCTTAAAGGCCCCATAGCAATCTACCAAAATGGGCCCCCCATCAAAAATTTGTTTAATAGAAAAGTGGCCCACTGGGCCACTGACCAGATATTAAATTGATAAGAACAGATACCACACTTGATCTTAGCCGAAAGGCCGAGAAAGGCATGCGTCGTAAAGTGACTTGGTTCTCTTCTTATATGTAAACCTTCACTCCTCGCTGCTCTCTTTCTACGGTGTGGGACCCCGTCTAGATTCGCCGTTGAACTGCACCAGCTGAAACTTTTCATCACTATCGAAGGCAAAAGGCCAACGTGATCAAGCTGACATCTAGGCTTTTATAATGCTCACAAGTCTTTGGTGTGATTTTCACTTTTCAGGCGACGAAAGAGAATCAAATCGAACTAGGAACAAGAACAAGATGAATACAAAATGTCTTCAGCATTGCAAACCAATTAATAGGTGCACATAAAGCAACTTTTATAATATATATCATGATTGCCCGAACTATAGCAGTGGCCACCATTGTTGATTCCGAGCTTTGGGTTCTAGGGATTGCTTAATGCTATGTATTAGTTTGAATCTCTTGGCAGTGAAAATATGAATTGATGCTAGAGTTGTGCTTGGTTGGGTTATGGAAGTGGGGTTGTAATGAACTAAACCAATTATGAACAACTCGGTTTCGGCTTTGTTCAATAAAAAGTTTGTTCATATTTATTTGTTTATAAATAAGTCAAATTTGAACTTTAATTTTAGGCTCATTTAATAAATAAGCTGAACCCAAACAAAAAAATTTGTTCACGAACAAGCTCATAAGCTATTAAGCTTGATATACAACAATTCAAGCATATACTCATTTATAAGTTTATATGTGTTAGCTAAATATACTCATTACACATATTTTAATAATGACATTGCCAACATAAGACCACTACCTATATTACCTTAATTTTTTTTTTCCTTTAAACTGATCAAGAACCACTTTAGACTATAGTTACATTTAAAAATAAATAAATAATTAAGTAGGTCACATATGATCCTTCTTTATCAATCATCCAAAGTAAAGTTATGAAACATGTTAGTATTTCTCATTCATAATAGTTACAAACAAGTATTTTTCTAATCCTTCACCATTTAACATGAATGTAAAAATTGTATTTTGAACAATTGTTGAAGCTGTAGACAAAGAATGATGCATGATAAAATGAGTACATTATTTTTTAAAAGGTTGGTCGTCTTCGTCCGAGGATGTAAAAGAAGGAGATCTGGCAACGGGAGAGGGATGCCTGGGCAGAAAAAGCGGATCTAAAGCTTCGAACTCTTCCTCGGAATCCGAGAGCTCAACTACTTTCTCGTTTTCTTCTTCTTCTACTCCTTCCTCTTCTACCTCGGCGAGTAGCTGAGAGGTAGAACCTTCGCCAAATCCAGGTCGGGCCGAGGGCGTAGCCAAATCAGAAGCTCTCGGAACAACTCTGACAGGCTCAGTAATCAGAACGCCTTGAGGAACTGGAGCGCCAGGCGGTAACAAAAAGCCCTCGACTGCTACACTTATCCTCGGAAGCCTCGGATCTTTCTCCTTGATGACACACTTGGTTTCTTGAAAGGCGTAGGATATGGGTGTGTATCCGAGGATACGGTGGGCGGCACGAAGTTGACCGTCTGAGTGCACAAACACTTCAGCCTTCAAGATCTTGTCGAGACGATCAAAGTTGACGAGATTGGCACGGGGTGCAAGCGCACGACGATCTGCGCATACGTCCAAAAAACGGGTTAGTACAAACAAATTAAGGAAAAACACCATCAACAAAAGAAACACTGCATTTATCATTGATCAAATACGCTACGCGAGGACTCACCAGGCTCCCCTTCCGTCGTCGGACAGTGGAGACCGTCATGCCACTCCCCGGACAATATAAGGAAGTCCTTGTCCAAACCCGTGTTAGTGGGGAAGGCATTGGATCAATCTGACTTCTGGGTGCTAGATTTCAGAAGAGGTATGCCCTCTCAAATGGTGAAGGGTATATACCCAATTCACTTCATGGTGAGTGAAGCCTAACCCTAACCTTTCCTTCAGAACGTCTACCGCACCCAAGATCCTAAACATATTGGGAGCGCACTGTTTAGGGGACAACCTAGCAGTTCTATAAGATAGTTCATGGTAATAGGCATCATAGGGATTCTCATCCCTCCCTCTATAAACGCTATCATAGGAATCACCACCTCACCGGCTCTCTTAATAGTGAGCCACTCCCCCGTCCCACAATACCTAACGGACACTCCGGGTGGGATTTCGTATTTGGCTTTAAAGGCTTCTATTTTTCAGGGGTATCCAAGTATTAAGGAAGATTACCCATTTCCTAAAACTAGAAGGGAGTAAACACTATAACGAAATAAGATTTAAAAGCCGAGGATTCGTTAAAGGGGACAATCGAAATCTAGTAAAAAACAATAATGAAAGCAGAAGCTTGAAGAACTTAGTTTTTAAACAATTACGTCACCTCGGCTTGAGAGGAGGGGTATCAAGACGCGTGCAGGTTACAGAAAAGGTTAGGTTCAATTGCGAGTCTGAAATGAACAGAAGATCTTTAAAGTGGCGATATTTATTTCATGGAAAAACGTAAAGCCAAATCTCTTCCCGCCTGCCTCCTCAAAAGGCGCCTATCCTTACAAGCATCATGCGGTTGGAAACAAGGAACATAGCGCCGCCAATATTTAATTGAAGCGCCCAGGAGATCAAGAAGCATCAGAAGCGTATCGCCTTGCGTGCGCGTATATCAAAAACCCTGGATGCCTCTCCAATAGAATGCTAGGGAGAAATAAGGATTTACTATTGTAGTACCCATGGCCCAAATCGCATATCTGGCCTGATAGGGCCTCAATCAATGAAAAGAAGCCCAACCTTACATTTTGTTAGATTGCTTAGGACATAATCATTTCGACCTACAAGATCACGGGAAAAAAAAGTACATGCATGTCCAGACACCAAGAAACATAACGTCCGAGAAGAATCCAGTCCTGGCAAGGCGTCGCCAAGGACTATGTGAATGTTCTTATAGTTGGATAACACCCATGATGAAAAGGTTTTTTTTTTTGATGCTGGAGTTAAGAAAATGAGAATAAAGAATAAAGGGAAAGATTTGACTGTGGCCAAGTTAAACTGCCATCACCGCATTTAAGTGAGAACACCTGCTTCTTGGCTGCATTAATGAAGAAGTGATGCCTCAAACGTTAGGTTTCAACCTCTCCTCTTCACCACCTAGAGACCTAGAAAAAAAAGGGTTAGAATTCTGTGAATCTATTTAAGTTCATAGTAGTTTTTATTTTTCTTAATGTACTTGAGAGATGTTTCTACTTAGGATAAATGGGAAGAGAGGCTATTAAGAAGAGAATTTTAAAATCTATCTTCTGTATCAATGACACTGGACATTTAAAATACTAGGGTAGTGCATGAATAAACCAACTCTAATTAACTTTTTTAATAGATCTATCATCTCAAAAACCTGGACTTTAAATATTTGTCTCATTAAAATTCATTGAGAACTCTTAGTTTATTAACACATGCCATAAAGCATCCCTTTGACACCAATTTTAGATTTTGCTTCTTGGTTCATTTGCTTATGTATAAGTTTTTAAAATTGCACTCTCCGTTAGTTGTACTTTAATCAACATGTGATCAATAAAAAGCCGATTCCACACACATAAGAATAGAGTGTGCATTTTTTTGCAAAATATTTTTCAATAATAAAGTGGTCGTTTGAAAAAATTGTTCATAACAAAAATTGAAATTTAAAAAATTTGTGCTTTCAAAAGGTGGAATTTAAAACCACATTTTTGTAACCAAGTTAAGTTTAGCCCCAATGGATTCTTGGTTCTCCCTAATTAAGTTTGTAAATGAATCGAGTTGTTCAAGATTGGGTTGAAAAAAAATTGCTTATGTCCATTTATTTAGCAAGTGAACTAAACTTAGGTTTCAACGTAAGCTTAACATCTAAACAAGTCGAGTTCAAACATAATCATTCTATATATTCATTATTTAAGTATATAAAATATAAAATATATATTTAAAATATAGTTATATAGACTTAAAACTATATTATATTGTGTGAGCTTCTAATTCTTAAATAACTTTATAAGATAATCATTTTTATTACAAATTCACCAAAATGGGCCGGGCTCAAAATCTAATAATCTAAACGCACTTGGGCTCAAATATCAAAGAACCTCTGATCACAAACTTTCGCACCCAGTGCACGTTAGCACAAGGCAGTAGCTCCACTCAATTCTCAGCTAAAGTTGAAAAGCGCGAAACCAACTTACCACTTCAATTTCCCACCCTCCTCCGCCACCAACAATGGCGGGTGCGCACTGCGCCACCACCGCCTTGTCTCTCCTCGCACCTCCTGTAAACCCCACCGTCACGCGACCAAAAGCGCGTGCATCAGCTTCGCTTCCTCTCCCACTTCCAAAACCCACACAGCGAAAAAACTATCTCCGACCGAAAATCCTCAAAACCCTAACTAAACCCCCTTCAAACCCAGTAATTCCCATCGTATCCCCCGAAACCGAAACCGAAAACCCCGATTTCGAGTCTTCAACAGACGAAACATCTACCGAGAATCACGCCGCCGATATTGGAGAATCAGTTGAAGTAGAAGAGTTTCGGAGCTCCGAGACACCGGCCACTGCAGCCGATGGCATTGTTGGTAAATTATCGGCCAGGTCTGTCCTAAAATACGGTGCGTATTTGGTTGGTCTCTTTGTGTTTCAGACTATTTGTTCTGTTTGGATACTGGGAAATGCCAATTCCGATTCAGTAAAAAACGGGAACTTGGATGGCTCTGATAATGATAATAGAAAGAAGCATAGTAGTAATAATAAAGAGAAAGTTTTCTTTGGTTCTGATTTTGATTCTGAAATGGAAATGAAAATCGAAGAAATTCGAGCAATGGCAAGGGAAGCTCGGAGGAGTGAGAAGAATGCCGGTAAGGAAGGCGGTGAGGATGATGAACTTGGTGAAGAAAGTGTGATTTCGCAGCGTAGAATTGGAATTGAGAAAGAGATTGGTGCGAAATTGAGTAAGTTGCAAAAGCGGTTGAATTCGAATTTGGCTAATAAGGTTGAAGATAAGGTTAAGACGGGTAATTCGGATTCTAAGGACGCGAATGGGACGTTGATGTTTAAGAAAAAGCTCAAATTTAAGAGCCCTCCAATGAAGGTGAGAAATGGTTCTAAGGGATTTGGAGGTACCAAGGATCGAATTCGTAATGTGGATAATGGGAAGAAGAGTGGTTCGAAGAGTGTAGAAGGTGACAAAAGAAAATTGCGCGGGCAAGAGTCATTGTCAGATTTGGGAAATGCTCAACAGAGAAATGGTAATGTTGCTTAGTGGGTTTTGCTTAAATTGTGTGGTGATTGCATTGATTGGATGGTTTTGCTTGAATATTGGTTATTGATTTGAATTTTGTTAATTTAGGTAGTGGTTTAGTGAATGGAAGTCTTGTACTTTTGTTTTTCAATTCTTTTACCAATTGGTTATCTTATTGAATGAGGTAAAACATTCAATATACCCATAATTAGTTTGGTTTAAATGTTTTGTTACAAATTTCTACTGTTTAACGAAAAGCAAGTCTATGTTATATTTGTATGTTCTTTGATTAATTTTTAAATTGTTTAGGCCGCGTTGTCCAGAAGACTGATTCAGAAAGGTCTTCAGTTGAAGTAGTAAATTCGCAACAGTCGGTAAAGTTTGAGACTCAACATTCTCACAAATTCACAAATGGGAATGAGGGAACTGCCTCCACATCTGATAATCATGCTGTGTTGAGTATGAATGGCAATTCAAAACACAGGGAAGTTGGAGATGAACCGTTGGCTAACAAACTCAGAGAAAAGAAACCAAACGTTGAATCTGATTTTTGGTGGTCGAGGCTTCCTCATGTTCTGGTACGAAACTGAAACTTCGTATCTTTACTATAATTCTCTCAATAGCGTAATGTTATTCATGATTTCAGTATCATTGCCAATGTGAGACCTTTATATTATTTGAAAATTGAATCTATTTTACTATTCCAATCCGTGGCTTATTGTTTAGCGTTTGGACCATATCAACTTGACTAAACCATTGGCCAATTTCTTCTTATTAATGGCTGACTTACTGCATTCATTCAAAATCATCATGTTAGTTGAGTTCATTTTATAAGGATTGCCTAACTTATAATTCCATACGGCATACTAGCCTTATAATCAATTTTTTCCTTTTTTAATACGAAAATTGATAGTTTCTCAACACTAGAATGTAATCCTCTTCAATCATCTTTCTGTTGTGGATGGGCACAAGATGGGTGTAAGGCTATTTTGGGTTATTTTTTGACTGCACAATTAAGTTTTTGTCATTTCATATTTTCTGTACATTGTTTTTTTGCAAAAGTTTGGACCCTAGGTATCCTTTGATTTTTTTTCTCGCTAGATTAAGCCTAATTGTAGTCTTTTAAATTAAAATAATACTATTTGCGGACAACATAGACGACATAGGTTCTAGGACCTTCCTCTTTTTAATTTTATTTTGTTCAGTTGGTTAATCCAGAATGTAAATATGGGCTCAATGTTGTTGACCCTTGAAGTAAATCTATTATGACATGAGTCTCATTCGTTTCTTCTTCATTTGCTTAGATGTTAGTTAATGCTCTATTAAATATATTCTATATGATTTTAATTTGTCATTGTTAGAATAATGGTCAAATGATTAATTTTATATTTTCTAACTCCTTAAGCCTTTGGGACAAGTAATTTATCATGGTATTAGAGTAAGTAGCCATTAGTTCAAATCCTTGTATTCTACCTCCCATTTAAAAAAAGATAAGACTCTCGTGTGTTGGGCCTCAATTATTAAGCGGGGGCTGGGCCCACACATAAGGGGGAGTCCTAGAATAAATAAATAATGGTGAAATGATTAAATTCACTATTTTTTAATAGCTTAAACTTTTGAGACAATTGACAATTTGTAAATCCTATTATGAAATTTCATTTAGATTGCTTTAACTAATTATGAGTATTTTTCGTTGTCTCCAACTGACCATCAGTTTATCCAATTCCAGGCTATACTTATGCGAAGAGGTTCTGACCTTGAAGGACAGGGGGGACTATACACCCTAAAGATTGCCCCTGAGGCACAGGAACAGCGCAACTGCTATACTGTTGCTTTTGAGGATCATGTTGATGCCAGTAATTTCTGTTTTCTACTGGAATCATTTTTTGAAGATCTTGGTGATTTTAGTGCTGACGTTGTTCCTTTACCAGTAAAGGTAAATACCTTTACTTTTTATTTTTTTTGATAAGTAAATTTTATTCAAGGGTAAATACCCTCACTTGATTACACTTAAATGTTTGACATTACTTCTCATATTGCATTCAAAACCGACACATGAACCAAGCATATGAGAATAAATTATGGAAACTCACTGTTCAAAGGGGTGTACTCAAACCACCCCTTTAAAGTCACATGTCCAACACACAATTATTTGGGTGTGTGACACCCTTGCAAGTGTCCCTGTTACGTTCTAGAGTAGGTCATGATTATCCCTAGATGCCATTACTTTTTATCCATAGAGATGTTAGTTTCAACATGAGAGAAAACTTATTGCAGGAACTTCATGAAGCAGTATCAGATGGCATGAAGGTAATTGTTGTGAAGAAGAGGCAACTTCAACTCTATGCTGGCCAACCATTTGCTGATGTCGAGACGGCTTTGCACTCTTTGGTTGAAGGAGATCAAAGTGCCTCCACAGCAAATTCAAGATAGAATACTGGCATTGTTTATCATCTTTTTCCATCCAACTGGTGGGTCCAGGTCCCTTCGATTTCATTTTTAACAAGAAGGGGGGTCCTTGGTTGGTGAAAACAACCTTTTCCCTCAATGCATTATATCCTGGTGGTTGTGGGATATGTAAAGAGCTTGTTGGTGATGAATGGCAATTATGCATCAAAATTAAGCAGGACAAAGCAGCACGCTGTTATTACGACTGGAAACAATATTGTTGGTCCAGCAAATACAATTTTTTCATGTAACTTGTAACATTTTCACATCTTATGATCTCTACATTTTATTCTCTAGGTGGCTTAAGGAAGAGGAACTGTAACTCTGCTTTAGGTTCAGTTTTGGAAATACAATAGTGATTTTCATCAAGAAAAATCTTTAGTCAAAATAGAAGTTAGGCTGACCAAACTTTTTCAGCATTTCTCCAAAAGTTGAATTATCAGGTAAAATCCAAATTTTTATTACCCTGCATTTTCTCAAAAACCAGGTATCAAATAAAATTACAGCAAACAAATAAAAAAAATCTCAACATTTTTCCGCACGTAGATTTCATGTAAAAACCTGCATTTACATGAAACAAATACAAGGGCTCTTGCCGTGACCAGTTCATTATGCCTAGACAAGTTCTACCGCTACCGCCCTCGCACTACTACCCTAAGTTCTATAAAGATGGGATAATCTTGAACATGGACTGAGCATGAATGGTTGATAAATTAGACTGGCAAAAGCTTTGCCATGCCTCCTGCTTCTGCTCTTCACTCTCTGTAAAAGCCTCATATATTGAAATCACAACACTTCTTGCGGCTTCTCTTGCCTCAGGCAGTCTATCTTTCAATAAATCTGCAGACATTTGAACCAATTCTACTAACCCAAACTCTTTAATTCCTTCTAGCCCCTGTTCATTAGACCACACAATTAGCATCTGATTTCATATTTACATCTTGAAGGCAGCACAAATTTCTAGACAAGAAAGAATTGTAAATTGCTAAACTTACCATTTTAGAAACACAATTTGAGATGGAAATGGCGGCCTTGGCTCTGACTCTAAAGTTGGCATGGCTAACATACACCCGGAGCTTATTAAGCAGAGGCAAGGGAGTCATCGACCCCACCATTGCGTTTAGTGCCTTGTCTGCTTCTTCACATACAAATCGCTTGTCTTGGGACGCTTTCAGTAGTAGCTGCAGCAGCTGTGAACCCACCACACAAATTCAAACCATTAATCATGACATCATAACTTTTAGCCTTTTAACGTATTTTCTTATGTACAATTTGTTAAAGTTTCACATTTTTCAAGTACAATTATCCTTCGGCCAAATTCACCCCCCCTCCCCCAAAAAAAAAACTGTCATTTTGCCAAGGACTATTGGTTTCAACAAAAAGATAATCCAAACACACCAATGAGTCCCATCACACGAGATTTAAAATAAACTAAAATATAAAATTGAGTCCATACCAATTGGTCAAATGCATCGGATGGGAAGGAGTCGAGGAACTCGTCACCATAGGCATGGAAAATATCAGATGAAGCCATAATAGAGGTCTTGCAAAGAGCACTTCTTGGATTTTTCATGGCCTTCACCAACACCAACACTACTTTTTCCCTGTGTTAGAAAATCCCATGACTCCCACAGAAGAAAATATATATAATAACAATGCATTTTCTTTTTCACTGATAGTATATAGCAACATTTAAGAAACAAGACAAAGGAATCTCTTACAAGAGCGGAAGCAATAGAGTAGAATGATACGACGCAAAACGCCTAACATCATTCAGTGACTCACAAACTTTTATCCAATCCTTTGACTCTAACCCTTCAATCAAGCTCTGTATTTCCAACCAATTAAAATTAAGAAACCAAAATTAGACCAAAATAACAAATGCAAAACGCAAACTTGGTAAATAATTCTACATATGACATGATCAAATAACCCCTCTAGAAACAAAGACATACTTGGATTTTGGACTCAGGATTTGGCATGGCCTTGAGATTTTCAGACAAAATGTATTCAACGGTGGCATCAGCAGCAGAGGGTGCCTTGTTCTCATCTTTGACGATAGAATCAGATTGTTTTTGGATTGGAACCACAACTTTTGCTTGCTTTTTGGGCCTTTCTGGTGTTGTTGGAAGAGCATTGTCAATGGGTCTCAACGCCATTGAGAGAGAGAGGGAGAGAGAGAGACAGAGATGAATGAAGAAATTTGATTTGAAGGCTGGGCGGAGTGGGGTTCTGATTCTTAACAGGGAAAGTATGTTAATTCTGCCTTTCAAGTTTCCAAACTGGTTGTAGTATAAAGGATCTTACTTTTCTCGTTTTAAAATTTAAATTTTGAAAAAGTTGAAAAGAGACGTTGGGCTCTTTCGGTAACGGCAATATTTTCAAAAGGAGGGAATAGTATGCAGTTTAAAACAAATTCTGCGGTTGCTACATTTGAATTTTTTTAAGGACGCGTGGCATGATGATATTGAATACGGTGGGGGTGCAGGAACAATGAAGGGCCTTTTTTTGTAAGAGGATCAAGGGCCCTTGATCCTGATCCGTGTTCTTTTTGCACGGTCTCGATCTTTATCCTATTCTCAATCTCATCCAATATCTCCCTCTCTCTTTATTTTTTTGGGCAAAGGACTAAGGTATACGGTTGGTTTTGATGTTCTGGCATTAAAAAGTAAATAAAAAAGGTAAATTACATTTCTCTCTTTTGAGGTTTTGAAAAATGACACTTATTCCCAAACTTAAAAGAAAAAAACATTATATTATTGAGATTTGAAAAAAATAACACTCCTCTCATTCTGTTAATATTAGAAACGAAATATTCTAATTTTTTAAAAAATTCTCTTTACCAAAGTTTAATCATGGTTAATGAAAAGAGCATTCACATAAAATAAAATAAAATAAAATTAAAAATGAAAAAGGCATAATATAAAACATGGTGCTTAAGTGGATTTTTTAGTCTCTCCTAGCACATTTCCAATTGATTTTTTTAAAGTTTGATGATTCTCTCAAATTTTTTAATTGCACATCTCTCCAACACTTTCGATCAAAATTTATGAAATAAAACAATTTGTCGAAGCTTTCAAGCTTTTATTGTTTAAAAATGAGTCTGAAATTTTTAGAGTCACTTATCAATATAAAAAATTTCAGACATGGGTGAATCAGATAAAATTTACATAGGTGCATGTGTGTGTGTGTGTGTGTGTATGTTGTGTTGCTGTTTTTATTTCATTGCAATTTATTTTGTTAGACCACATTTTCATCACACATGATATTTATTTATAGATTTATTAAGCTAGTTTTAATTATTTGAAGTACAAGAGAAACTCTGGCAGTTCAAATCAATTTTGAGAGCTTTGTCGACATGTAGCTGGTTATTCAGCTTTTGTCGTATTCATTGTGGAATCACTGTTGGGCTATGAGATGGGAGATTGTAGGGGACCAACTGAAGTGTAGTTGTTATTGTGAATTAGTAAAGAACAGTCCTTAACATCAATCTAGGTTTTCAAAGAAGCGGGAAAGGATGAGTGGGAAGGGATGATTGCCGAAATTTTGGGTTTTGTAAAACTTTTAAGAATAAGTTGAGGGCTATTTTGGAAATATGTTTTTAACTAAAAGGTAGGTTAGTACACAACATTTTTAACATCAATTTAACAGAGTTTAGTTAAACAAATGTCAAAAGGGGAAAATGTTTTTTCCTTTTAAGTTTGGAGATGAGTGTCATTTTCCCAAACTTCAAGAGAAGGGAATATTATTTGCCATTTTTTTTTTCATTTTATATGTGGGGACCCAAGGACTGAGGAGGGATATGATGTGCATGAATTATAAACAATAAAGTACTCTCATATTTGCATTTTAAGCCTCACTTTTATGCTATTTTGTGGCTGATTATAAGTTATTTTCGATTTATAGGTATACTATTATTTAAGCGGCTGTACCTGTTTGGACCAGATTTTTTTTTATTCCAAAATACCCCTACACCCCTAGGTTTAAGTAGAGACAAAACTAAAAGATAGTTTGGTAAAAATACATATCTAACTTGCACTAAAATATTGCCTACAAAATAGAAATATTCTTCCACTAATCCATTTCTTCAAAGTAACTATATGTTTATTGTTTTTTTTTAAAATAGAAAAATAAATTAAACACTCCACATTTATCCAAAAACAAATCTAAAATACCTTTACATTTCTATGTTTAAGTAGAGACAAAATTAAAGGACAATTCGGTAAAAATAAAACCCTAACTTCCATTAAAACATTACCTAAAAAATAGGGTCACTTTCCTATTGATTTTCAAATTTATTTATTTACTTATAAATTATATTCTCAAAATAAAAATTATATATATAATAAAAAATATAGATTTTTTTATTTTTGGTACTACCACTAAAAAAAAAACCCCTCATCTCACGCGCGAAGCGTGGGATGAGGCTAGCAGGTAATAAAGGTTTTACATCCAAATGGGACTAGACCAATTGTCAAGCTAACTTAAGATCCAAAAGCATGAAAAAAAATTCAGCCCAAAGTAAAGATCCAGCCCAAGCGTGAATTCAAGAGAAGACCAAAAATGAAGAAAGAAAAAGAAAAAGAAAAAGAAAAAGAAAAAAGCCCAAGATTCAATCCAACATTGATGCAGTGTGCAAGGAAACAAAACTCAAGTCAACAATTCTTACATAGTCAACGTGGTGGGCTTTAGAGTCCAAATCAATTATTGTATTGTTGTTGTGGGCCTCTCGATTTGTTCACCAAAAGATTTACTAGGAGTACTTAGGCCATGTTGGTTTTAATAAGAAGCTTTTAGGTCTCAACCCCATAGGTGAAGGGAAGTATAAATTAGGGTTGTCCACGGGTTGGGCCGGGTCGGTTTTCAATCCAGCCCGGACCCGACCCGCCGGCGTCGGGTGGAAGGCAGAGGGACCCGAAACCGACCGTCGATGTTAATCGGGCGAATTGGTTTCAGGTTCGGGTAGTGTTCGGTCGGTTCGGTCGGGTCAGAAGGTCACCTGATTCTGCAAACTTCGCCAAAATCTTCAAAAACTCACCGAAATTTGCAAAGACACTCGCCGGAATCTGCAAAAACTCAATATATTTTCACCGAAAAGAGCCAAAACAAGCTTGGATCTCCTCGAATCTTGCCGAATCTCACCAAATATGGTCAAGATCTTGCCAAAATCAGCTTGGATCTCCTTGAATCTTGCCAGAAATCAACTTAAATCTCCTTGAATCTCGTCGGATTTCACGAAGTATGGTCGAGATATCACTAAAATAAGCTTGGATCTCCTCGAATCTTGCCAAATCTCACCAAATATTGTCGAATCTGATTGTTTTGGTTGACGAAATCTGCGAAATAAAGCTAAAATCTCATCGAAAAGCTGGAGAATTCGCCAGAATGTTTATGCTCTTCAGGCGGGTCAGGTTTCACGGGTTTTGAAGGAGGGGACTCGAAACCGACTCGCCAGCATTGGGTTTTGGAGAATAGGACCCACGTCCGACCACCGGAGCAGTCGGATCGGGTGGAAGCGGGTCGGGTACGGGCGGTTTAGGCGGGTTGCCGGGTGGGTTGGACAGCCCTAGTATAAATAATGGGAAATAGTAATAAAGGGGCAGCAAAGAAGGAAGTGGAAACCCAGGCGAGAAGTGAGAGCTGAAACAGGGGGCAGCGAAGGCTGAAAGGAGCAAAATGGCAGTGCCGCATGTGGCTTTTTCTTCACCCTTTCTCTATGCTAGCACTGTAACTTTTCTCTTCCATTCTAGTTAGCAATTTAATTGTCTAGTTTAGTGTTCAATATTTATTTTTATGTTTTCTTTCAATTACTATGAATAACTAAATTTATAATTAAGGTTGAGGATGAAACCTTGTTAATGATTATTAGTAATATTTAAGTGATTTGATTTTTCTCACAATAGTTGTTCTTTAATGATTTAAATTGTTCTTGCTTCATATCAATTGGTTAAGAGAATTCTAAATATGAGTTCGATCATGTTTTTCTCATGATTTAGGATTCGTCTTAATTAATTGAATGCTTGGTTTATTATTTCTTGATTTTAGAATTGAATATCTCTTGCGATTTATTTGGCTACGGATACAATTGATGATTTGATTTTATACCTATGAAGTGAAAAAGAACATGCTTTTGATTTAAAACAAGGATTTTAATGATAATATTTTTCTTGATAGCAAGATTGATTTCTAAATTATCATGTAGTGGTTGGGAAAAATTAATGATCATAAATATATGTTTGTGCGTACCCAAAATATGGTTGTTGGGCTCAACCCCTATTTGGGCTCACAATCCATTTATATTGTGGGTTTTGGATTTCCTATTATGGGTGGTCCTATACTTGATGATCCGAATATTCTCCTATTTCTGCAAACCCTTTTCTCCTGATGTTGCTCTCTTCTCTTAGTTTGGTCATTACTTCTCACTAGCTCTCTCTCTCTCTCTCTAGAATTGCTAACATCCATTTCTCCCTTCATTCTCCTATTTATAGCCTTAGATAAGTGAAGGTGTCATGATTAATCCCTCTTACTAGTGCAAATGAGGGTCCAATTCTATCATCTTTAGGTTGGTTTCTGGTGGGAAAGTGGTAGTGGCATTGAAACTGACTCCCACCTCCAAAAGCCTGCCCGATAGCGATATTCCCAAAGGCAGTACCGGGCAATCGAGAACGCAAGGCATTGTCAGCATGCGCTCCTCCCGTTTACGGAGTAATGTGATCGGCATGAACGTGTTTCTGATACGTTTAAAGGGAGATGGGCTTGTCTTGGTTTTTGGGCTTTAATTGGGCCCAAAGATGTGTTCGGATTGAGGTCAAAGGCCCAACGACCTGAATCTGTGTGTTAGGTCATGGACCATGGCCCGAAGTTCAACGAGACTGGGCTCGCACCCCGTACAATGCTAATATGACTTACAAGGCAGATTCTAAAATCTTAATTCCTTCCTCTAGATTGTTTACATCTTTTTATTGTTCTACATTATATCTTTGCTTAGTTTAATTTTTTGTTTAGTTTATTTAATTGCAAACAACCAATTTTTATTAAACTAGATTAGGATTAATTTGGTTAAGATTTAATTAATTTTCCTATATTCATACAAGTCCTTGTGAGTACAATCTCGTTTTGGTCAAACTATACTTCAGTACGGTTTGTACACTTGCTAGTATTTTAAAATTTTACAAAAGGATACAATAAGCTGTGACTAACACTATAAAAGCATTCTAAGCCCGATGAAGGGGTTCGCTCGAGGATAGGAGGGGAAATGACAAATTACTTCCTAAAAGTCTGAATGGAAAGAAGGCCATTCAGAGAGAGAGAGAGAGAGTCAAGATAGCTGAAGGAAGTTTCCAGAAAAGACACACCTATTGCCTCTGCAGTAAATGACTAGCAACAGCTTTATCAGCTACATTAATAAGGAGGTGACATGAACAGTAGATTCACAGCTAATCAACTCCTTCTACCCCCTTCAACAGAAATTTAAGATGACAAGTGTAATAAGGGGAATCTGGAGGATTGTAGATGGAGGACTTGGATGCAATAAGTTGAGGAATATATAAGGGAAGAGAACTTCCAAATGAAGGACCTAGAAAAAATCAGAGAATAGATATTAGAACAAGAACAGTGAAATAAAGAAAGAAAAAGAACAATGTACCTCCCAGCATAAGAACTTCGTCCTCGGGCGAGCTTGCAAAGAACCTTTTATGTACTTAATCTTTTACTTTTGTTCATTCCTTCCTTGTTTGTATCCTCGGGCTAAGCCCAACTTGTTTTACCGCACTCTCTTTACAAATATCTATTAATTTGGGCCTAATTGGATAGCACAAATTTCACTATTCTAAGTGGGTTTGGGTCACCAAATTTTATGCCCTTACATTATACTTTGTTTATTTTATGAAGCAAGAAAAAATAGTATGCAACAAGTTTATTATATAAAGTGGAGTAAAAATTAAATTTTTAAAAAAGTGGAACATGAGAAATTGGATAGATAATTTTCATTCTACCATTGACTAGTCATGATAATACCAATTATTTGCATCACTTTTTGTATTCCACTTTATTTAAAAAAAATTGTATTTCACTTCATACTCCATTTACAACTTTATCTTGTATTCTTTTTACTTCCCTTATAAAATAACTGAATTTTAAAATTAAAAATAAATAAATAAACACATGACATACTGCAATTGGTACAGAATAAAGTAAAACATAAAAAATGGCAAGGTAAATTTGTATTCAGTCCCACACACATGGTTTCACTCAAAATTTTTAATTACGCCTTGGCACTTTGTTTCCTAATTTTCACCATGCTATTCTTTTTTTCTTGCGCATTTAGATACGTTTATCTTTTTATTAAAACTTTCTCAAAAAAAGAAAAAAAAATACATGTATTTTTCATATATAAAATGGCAAGGTAAAAGGGCCCTTTGACCTTTTAAAAAATCCCCCCTACTCCTATATTTGTTAATACAAAATTTAAAATTTTGCTTAAATTTTACTCAATTAAGACCCACATATTTTATATAAAAAAATATTAATTTTTTTGTTTTTGCATATTTACCTTATATATGAATGGAATTTTCATCCTTTTTCTCAAAAAAAAAATCGACCACCTCATTTTTTTTTTTAATAAAAAAAAAGTTTAAAAGCTTAGGAGCATTAATGTCTAACCTTTTTCATTATAATATTCACTTTTATTCTACCATATATAACTCATTAATTTCATGAGTTTTTAAAGCAAATGTTCATGTAAATATATAAGTATTAATGGGCCTATTTATATTTTTATATATATATATATATATATTTAAATGTATTAATACTCATTTAAAATTAATTAAATTGTAATACTACTCATTTAAAGTATTAATATCTCCTTCTTTTTGTTTTTCTTTTTTTCCTTCTAACAATCATTAATTTTCATGTATAACTCATTTATTTTAAGATTATTTGGAGTATATACCTTTTAATAAAATTCAATTTTATTTTTCAAAAACAAACTCTCATTTTTTCTTTCTTTTGTTCTTACAACTCTTTTTTTTTTTTTTTTTTTTTTTCATTTTGCATGTAGAGTTAAGGATATATATATATATATATATATATATATATATATAATTGAAGGCATTTGACTTTTTGTTGATCTTTTAATATTTTGTCACATAAGTTTTTACGGTCCTATAATTTTACATGTCATTATTTTTTTACGGTCCTATAAATAATTAACCAAATTTAAAAAATCAAATAAACATCCAAAGTATTTACATTGCCCTACAAAATTCACATTATATATATATATATATGTATATATCTCTCTCTCTCTCTCTCAAATGTCACCTAGTCTAGGGGTATTTTGGGTAGAGTTGTACATGATTCATTGTGGTTGGTAAAATTGACCATTTATTTAATCACTCCATAGATCGATTTGGTCAATTCCTTAAACAGATTTCAAGGTAGTTTGAAGAAAAACCCTTCAAATTTCTCTTATATTTTTTTATTGGGTATTGTAGGGGCACAAATCAAACTAGTCCAAGTTTGGACAGTGGACCAGCTCAATGAGCACTCAACAATGAATTTGTAGAGAGTGGGTGTTTAATCTAGGTTTTTTGAGATGATAGATAATACAAAAGTTTGATTCGGCTTTTTATTCATGCACTACACTTGTATGAGTATGTAACTTGGAGTTGAATACATTGATACTAAGAACGATCGTTTTTTCCTCCCTCTTCCAAATTCTTCCCTTTCCTTTTATAGGCCTTCCCTTTCCTTCCCAGGTGCAATCCAGGTGTTTCCTTTTTAGATACTTGTCCCATCACCCCTTTTGGCTCAGGTCTCTGGTGGTGAAGATAAGGTTGAAACCTAACGTTCAGGCGTCACTTCTTCATTAATGCGGCCAGAGAAGCAGGTGTAGAGCATTAAATGCGGTGATGGCAGCTTTTCCTTTGGCCACAGTCAATTATTTCCCTTTATTCTTTATTCTCGTTTTCTTAACTCCAGCATCAAAAAGAAAAAAAACCTTCATCATGGGCGTTATTCAACTATAAGAACATTCACATAGTCCTCGGCGTCGCCTTGCCGAGGACTGGTTTGTCCTCGGACGTTATGTTTCTTAGTGTCTGGACATGCATGATACTTCTTTCTCTCTCGTGATCTCGTAGGTCGGACTGATTATGTCCTCGGAATATCTCAAGATGTAGTGTTGGGCTTCTTTTATTGTGAGGGCCTTTGGGCCGGCCAGATACGCGATTTGGGCCCATGGGTACCACAGGTATGAATTTTAAAAATTTAACTGTTGACTTGCATTTTTTTATTATATCCTCAATTCTTGAAAATTTATAAAGATCAGTAACTATGTCATCAATTTAATATTTAAATTTCAAGTTTTTGTAATCTAAAATTATGGATAAAAAATAAATTTATTGATTAAATAGTAAATAAAATCCAATTTGAACAAAATTTGGCATGCATACTAAGAACATAAAAAACATGCAACTCAATAGTTAAATTTTCAAAATTCACATCCAAGAAAAAATATAGGAGAAGTTTGAAGGATTTCTCTTCATACCAATTTAAAGAGAAACCTTGTCCTACGGTTGGCTTGTTGACTCAAGTAGTTTGAGTCGCTCAAATGTATTAGGCCAAAATCCCTTCATATGATTTTGTTTCACGCATGTTGAGCCTTTTCTTAGATTGGATTGGGTACAGTTGAGGTTTTTTTTTTACCCTACCCTTGTTAATCTATCTTTGAAATTAAAGGACTTTAATTAATACCTATTATTCTTATATTTTTAGAAATTTTAGGTTATGTTTGGTAATAGATTTTGTATTTTATTTTCAAAAACTTATTTTTTTGGGAGTATTAAGAAAGAACAATTTTTTTTTGTATTTTTGAAATAAAAAACATGTTTGGTTAGTTGAATTAAAAAAAAATAGTTTTTCGAAGAAAAAATAGAAAATACTAAAATATGTTGTTACTAAGATTTGAACTCTAATACGAACACAGGTTCATAAAATTAAATCTGTTTTATCATTGACTTTTGAAGATTTGAAATTGAAAATAATTTTTTGCATGTTTTTAGTTTCCTTCACAAATTGAGTTTTGAAAATAGTTTTTATTTTCTGTTCATTTTGGGTTGCCAAATAAGTTTTTTAGTCCCAAAAATAGAAAATTGTTTTTGGAAACAGAATATAAGGGGCAAAAAACAGTTACCAAACATACTCTTAGTTTTTAGAGGTAAAAAAAGAAAAAAGAAAAAAAGAGAGCAAAGTAGTGTTAAAGAGTTTATAATAATTTTAGTATTTTGAATTAAATAAATTTATGATTTTAAGTTTTATAATTAAGAAATATATTGGTTTTTATATTTTTTATTTTATTTATTTTTTGAATTTCTTAATTTTGCAAATAAATATAATATATTAATTAGATTTAGAAAAAGAAATGTTTATTTTATGTTGTTCTAGTAACGGCTGGGTAATTAAGATAGTCCAAATCCTTGTAATTTGCAAAACGCTCAACCCTTAAAAACATATTGGTTTTTTAAGATTATGGAAACATTCAAGAATAATGATGATAAGGTGATTTCACTTAGGTGATCGAGTAAGAAGATTGTCTCAACATTCACATTGAGTATTATGCATGTGTCACTTGGCACAAAAATTAAAATGAACACAACAAAGACTCAAGCTACAATTAGAAATGATTTGGATTCGATTTAGATTTTAGGTTGTAAGCAAGGGTAACAACCTAGTTTATTACTTAACTAGGAATCAGTCTCTCAACAACTAGTTATGATCTTTTATAATTTATTGCTTATCCTGGTATAACTTATTTGTACTCTGAACTAATAATTAAGCAGGCAAGCACAAGCACATAAAATGTCAAACACAAACTTTTATACATCCTTGCAAAAGTACATTTAAAATATTAATTCCCGTTTCATGCCTTGAATTAGCACAATATAGCTAGATCCAGATTTCATTGTTATAAGAAAGTAAAAAGAAAATACTACATGATATTTAAAAACTACAGTGGCTGCAGTGGCATCGAACACTAGTATTTGAAATGGATTTCAAGCCATTAGCAAACCAAGTTGAAAGAAAATCACAACAAACTGATCAAAAAGTCTATATCTCATAAGTCATCCCCACCTTGAGAAGATGATTGTGAGGAATCATGAAAACTTCATATGCTTGTCTCACACATCTTTTCAACCAATTATAGGCATAGTTTATAGCTAACTTCTTCAAAAAGCTAGACCCCTTTGAAGCCATCACTTCATTTTCACCCATTAGATAAACAACATCCCCAAATTTTAGTGTATCATCCACAATTCCCACCTATCTTTGCACCATTTTTTCATCAACCTTTTCTACTGTGTTGTTATCAGCTAATTCATTAGGCTTGAGCAGATCATTTCGTACGAACTCCTTCAATTGATTCGCCAACATCTCCTTAAAAAACTCGCACTCAAATATTGAATCCTTATATCCATACCTCACAACACATCGGAAAGTGCCTAACTCATGAGGCTTTATTCGTCCAAACAAAAAGCGTTCTTCTGGAGGGACTATGCTAATGATTAGATACTTGATTGAAACAAAGACAGGAACTAAGTGTAAAGCTCATACATTCACAACATAGTGGGTGAATATAGGGGAAATTCCATGGACAAGCCTTGTGTAAAATAGGGCAACACCCGGAACCAATGGATGCTAGGAAAACAATAGAGGAAGGTACCCTCCATCAACAAACTTGTAGAGTACTGAGCTCAAGTATAGGAATTCCAAGAGTCCTATAGTTAGAGCATATATGATGATCAAGTAGATATTTGTCTTCCATATCATGACCATCACAAGGAGAAGAAACGACGATGTGATTGTAAATACAAATGCCACTGCAATTCCTGTTGAGAGAATTTCAAGAAAAAGAGTTGGAAAGACTTGCACAAGTAGAATTCAAAAAACAAGATTCAAATGGAAGCTAATAGAATATGTTTTCATGCTTCATAACACAACATAGTAAAATAACATGTTGTACAAAGAATACAACTTTATGAGTTTGTTTGAATGAACTGTATGATGGAATTAAGTTATTTATTTTGTTTATTTATGTACAACATTTTGTAGCAACTGTTGCCTAACTTAATTTTAAAACCTAAAAAGTCAATGAAAATAAACTATCATAAACAACAAGCACAAAAGACATTTTCTTGACTACTTTAACTTCATTTTAGGACACTTCATTGCTTTGAAACATCATCATCATGATGGGAAGAGGATTTTGAATAAGGTTCTCTCTTGGTAATGCATGATGCTAAGCCACAAGACTCTTGATATTTTTATGGCTTTTGAGTTTCAACAAGTCTTAATTCATATCAACATCCAAATAAATCCAAAAAATTGTACAATTGTTTTTTACTACCCTTAGAATTGTAAAATTATATTAAAAAATAAAGAAAAGTTTGAGGTGATTTACCATAAGCGTGCCCCATCTTCAATGTATTTTTGAAGCCAAGAGTGACACCAACACAAGCTAGCATGAGAAGGGTATCGATCTCTGGTACGTAAACCTGCCCTTTGTATTTAATGGATGCGTGCACTACCTTAACTCGAGGGAAACACCCAAGGGCCAAAGATTGTTGGACGATGAAGAAAGAAGCTAGGATTAATGTCTGACTAGCAATGATGGTTGTTATTACAGCCACAATAAACATTGGCTAGTACAGTGGTTCTGCAGAAGAGAGAGTCATATGAAAACAAAGATACCACCACAATATCAATGATAACAAGAGGAAAAAAAAAAACAAATTAAAGGGAACAGTAAACGTACTTGGAATAGAACTATAGAAGGCATTGCTAGCATCCTGATTGTGTTTTCGGAGTCATGAAGCTTGACCAAAGTAGGCAAGAACAATCGAGGGAAAAAATTATTATTTAAAAAAATGATTTATTTATTTTTATTTTTTAATATTTTTAAAAAACTTTAATAAAAAAATCTATTGCAACGAGATTTTTAAAGTAAATCACTGCAATATATGGAATTTATTCTAACAAAAATCTAGTGTTGCATAAACCTATTGCTTTTTTTTTTTTTAATAAAAAAAAAATATCTATTGCAATGAGATTTTCAAAGTACATCGTTGCAATATATAAATCGTAGAATATATGGAATATATTGCAATGAAAATCTAGTGTTGCATAAACCTATTGCTTTTTTTTAATAAAAAAAAAAAACCTATTGCAACGAGATTTTCAAAATAAATCGTTGCAATATATTAATCGTTGCAATATATGGAATTTATTGCAACGAAAATTTAGTGTTGCATAAACCTATTGCCTTGGAGTTTATTATAACGGCTTGCATCGACTTTTTTGTCATTGCAATAACAGTTATTACAACGACATTAGTTGTTATTGCAACGACTTTTTTCTTTGTATTAAATTTTTTTTCTTGTAGTGACGATCCAGGGGCTTGATTGGAGGTGAATCTATCAACCTCCAAATCAAAAGAATCAAGTCTTAAAAAATTTTTCCAAGAGAGTTTTTTACATTTGAGACCATCGTAAATCCCAGGTTGATCAACTTCATGTTCTTGTTCTTTTTCTTCTTGTGACCTTGTTTCTTCTTGTGACCTTGCTTCTTCTATTGCATCAACATCCTCCATCTCACTCAAACTCACAATCTTATGACCTATCTAAGGTAATTTATAAGCTCTAATTGCCGGTTAGTTTCCACCCAAAAAAAAAAAGTTAAAATTAAAATCTTTATTTCTTTGAAATTAAGCTTAAACATATATCCTACTAGTAACGGGTAAGTCCTAGACATCTAGTCATGTTTTTAATGTATTTAGGCCGTGTGTATACAATGTCTAATAAACACTGCCCAAAACTTAATGCCATGTGCATGTAAGCCACTTGTCATTAACAGTTGACATAGGATTTCCAAAATTATTAATTCTCATTGACTTTTTATTTTTATTTTTTTATGTCAAATTCATCCCTTCAAACGTTTTTGACTAGTTTGATCATATACACAAAATAGTGAAGCATGAGAGAATATTAATAAATTTACCTTCACCATTATCGTTGGCTGTCAGCACAATGAAAAGGTACATGATCAAAGTAATTAACATAAGCGAGTAAAATATTAGAGATAGCACTCCAAGTAAATCATCATTGTGCTTAATCCCATTTGGAAAAATGCCTGGTAACACATACAAAGGCGATGTGTACAAATCAACATACACAACCCCAATGCTTTGAAATGCTAGCTTCATCATACTTCCCCAATCCAAGCCCTGTTCTCAATCTCAAACCCTTCAAAATTTATGTTGGAAAACCAAATCATATTAACAATTGGACTTGCTTTTCTTTTTTTTTTTTTAAGGGGAAATTCATTTGTTTAGTTACAATTTTTTTCTAATAAACTTTATGACCAAAAAAAAAAAAACTAATCCAAACGCACACTAATAATCCTTCAAACTAGCATGTACTTTTGATGTGATGGTTACTTTATAAGAACAAGTTCTTGTGGGGCAAGAGAGAAGGATAAACACATTGAAAAAGAGATAATAGTGAATTATGAAAGTAGGTATATTCCTTCTTTCAAGAAATTTCCTTGGTTCGAGGTTCAAATATCTAAGAAAGAGCTTTAGTTTTAAAATAGGCTATAGATATTGTAAGGATAATAAAATTTGAGAGAGAGAGAGAGAGAGAGAGAGAGAGAGAGAAATAAAATGCCTGAGAAGACCTATGGCCTTGATTGGAGGTGAATCTAGCAGTCATCAAATCGAAATAGTCATGTCTAACAAGGTTTTTACTGGAAAGTTCTCTACATTTGAGACCATTGTTAGTCCTATGAAGTGATCAACTTCATCTTCATGTTCTTCTTCTTCTTCTTCTTCTTCTTCTTCTTCTGCATTATTTACTTCTTGTGACCTTTCTTCTATGAAATCACTATCCTCCATCCCAGTTGAAAACACAATATTTTGACCTATCTAAAGCCTCAAGAAACAGTACTTTTGATGGAAATGAGAAAAATCTTAAAGCAAGTTTATTTATGGGCTCTAAAATCCTCCAAGTAATAACCTATTAATTGATAAGTTTATTGCAATTTAGTGATATTTTAACTTTTTTTTTTTATTTGTAATTTCATATCAACATCCAAATAAATCCAAAAAATTGTACTATTGTTTTTTACTACCCCTCAGAATTGTAAAATTATATTAAAAAATAAAGAAAGGTTTGAGGTGATTTACCGTAAGCGTGCCCTATCTTCAATGTATTTTTTAAGCCAAGAGTGACACCAACACAAGCTAGCATGAGAAGGGTGTCGATCTCTGGTACGTAAACTTGCCCTTTGTATTTCATGGGTGTGTGCACTACCTTAACCTGAGGGAAACACCCAAGGGCCAAAGATTGTTGGATGATGGAGAAAGAAGCTAAGATTAACGACTGACTAGCAATGATGGTTGTCATTACAGCCACAATAAACATTGGCCAGTACAGTGGTTCTGCACAAGAGAGAGTCATATGAAAACAAAGATACCACCACAATATCAATGATAACAAGAGGAAAAAAAAAAACAAATTAAAGGGAACAGTAAACGTACTTGGAATAGAACTATAGAAGGCATTGCTAGCATCCTGATTGTGTTTTCAGAGTCATGAAGCTTGACCAAAGTAGGCAAGAACAATCGAGGGAAAAAATTATTATTTAAAAAAATGATTTATTTATTTTTATTTTTTAATTTTTTAAAAAAACTTTAATAAAAAAATCTATTGCAACGAGATTTTTAAAGTAAATCATTGCAATATATGGAATTTATTGTAACGAAAATCAAGTGTTGCACAAACCCATTGCTTTTTTTTTTTTTAATAAAAAAATATCTATTTGCAATGAGATTTTCAAAGCAAATCGTTGCAATATATAAATCGTAGAATATATGGAATATATTGCAATGAAAATCTAGTGTTGCATAAACCTATTGCTTTTTTTTAATAAAAAAAATACAAAAACCTATTGCAACGAGATTTTCAAAGTAAATCGTTGTAATATATTAATCGTTGCAATATATGGAATTTATTGCAACGAAAATTTAGTGTTGCATAAACCTATTGCCTTGAAGTTTATTATAACGGCTTGCATTGACTTTTTTGTCGTTGCAATAACACTTATTACAACGACATTAGTTGTTATTGCAACGATTTTTTTCGTTGTATTAAATTTTTTTTCTTGTAGTGATGATCCAGGGGCTTGATTGGAGGTGAATCTATCAGCCTCCAAATCATAAGAATCAAGTCTTACAAAATTTTTCCAAGAGAGTTTTTTACAATTGAGACCATCGTAAATCCCAGGTTGATCAACTTCATGTTCTTGTTCTTGTTCTTTTTCTTCTTGTGACCTTGCTTCTTCTATTGCATCAACATCCTCCATCTCACTCAAACTCACAATCTTTTGACCTATCTAAGGTAATTTATAGGCTCTAATTGCCGATTAGTACCCACCAAAAAAAAAAAGTTTAAACTAAAATCTTTATTTCTTTGAAATTAAGCTTAAACATATATCCTACTAGTAACGGGTAAGTCCTAGACTTCTAGTCATGTTTTTAATGTATTTAGGCTTGGTGTATACAATGTCTAATAAACACTGCCCAAAACCTAATGCCATGTGCATGTAAGCCACTTGTCATTAACAGTTGACATAGGATTTCCAAAACTATTAATTCACATTGACTTTTTATTTTTATTTTTTTATGTCAAATTCACCACTTCAAACGTTTTTGACTAGTTTGACCATAAACACAAAATAGTGAAGCATGAGAGAATATTAACAAATTTATCTTCACCATTATCGTTGGCTGCCAGCACAATGAAAAAGTACATAATCAAAGTAATTAACATAAGCGAGTAAAATATTAGAGACAGCACTCCAAGTATATCATCATTGTGCTTAATCCCATTTGGAAAAATGCCTGGTGACAAATACAAAGGCGATGTGCCCAAATCAACATACATAACCCCGATGCTTTGAAATGCTAGCTTCATCATACTTCCCTAATCGAAGCCCTATTCTCAATCTCAAACCCTTCAAAATTTATGTTGGAAAACCAAATCATATTAACAATTGGACTTGCTTTTCATTTTTTTTTAAAGGGAAATTCATTTGTTTAGTTACAATTTTTTTCTAATAAACTTTATAACCAAAAAAAAAAAAAAAAAAACTAATCCAAAGGCACACTAATAATCCTTCAAACAAGCATGTACTTTTGATGTGTTGGTTACTTTATAGGTACAAGTTCTTGTGGGGCAAGAGAGAAGGATAAACATTTTGAAAAAGCGATAACAGTGAATTATGAAAGTAGGTATATTCCTTCTTTCAAGAAATTTCCTTGGTTCGAGGTTCGAATATCTAAGAAAGAGCTTTAGTTTTAAAATAGGCTATAGATATTGTAAGAATAATCAAATTTGAGAGAGAGAGAGAGAGAGAGCTTTAGTTTTAAAATAGGCTATAGATATTGTAAGAATAATAAAATTTGAGAGAGAGAGAGAGAGAGAGAGAGAGAGAGAGAAATAAAATGCCTGAGAAGATCCAGGGCCATGATTGGAGGTGAACCTATCAGTCTCCAAATCGAAAGAGTCCAGTCTAACAAGGTTTTTCCTGGAAAGTTCACTACATTTGAGACCATTGTTAGTCCTATGAATTGATCAACTTCATCTTCATGTTCTTCTTCTTCTTCTTGTACATTATTTTCTTCTTGTGACCTTTCTTCTATAAAATCACTATCCTCCATCCCAGTTGAAAACACAATATTTTGACCTATCTAAAGCCTCAAGAAACAGTACTTTTGATGGAAATCAGAAAGATCTTAAAGCAAGTTTATTTATGGGCTCTAAAATTCTCCAAGTTATAACCTATTAATTAATAAGTCTATTTCAATTTAGTGATATTTTTACTTTTTCTTAATTATAATTTCATATCAACATCCAAATAAATCCAAAAAATTGTATAATTGTTTTTTACTATCCCTTAGAATTGTAAAATTAAATTAAAAAATAAAGAAAAATTTAAGGTGATTTTCCATAAGCGTGCCCTCTCTTCAATGTATTTTTGAAGCCAAGGGTTACACCGACACAAGTTGGCATGAGAAGGTTGTTGATCTCTAGTACGTAAACTCGCCTTTTGTGTTTGGTGGATGTGTGCACTACCTTAACCCGTGGGAAACACCCAAGGGCCAAAGATTGTTGGACGATGGATAAAGAAGCTAAGATTAACGACTGACTAGCAATGATGGCTGTCATTATAGACACAATAAACATTGGCCAATACAGTGGTTCTGCACAAGAGAGAGTCATATGAAAACAAAGATACCACCTCAATATCAATGATAACAAGAGGAAAAAAAAAACGTATTAAAGGGAATAGTAAACGTACTTGGAATAGAACTATAGAAGGCATTGCTAGCATCCTAATTGTGTTTCTAGAGATATGAAGCTTAACCAAAGTAGGCAAGAACAATCGAGGGAAAAAATGTTTATTTAAAAAAATGTTTTATTTATTTATTTTTTTTAATTTTTTTTAAAGAATTTTTAAAAAAAAAACCTATTGCAACGAGATTTTTAAAGTAAATTGTTGCAATATATGGCATTTATTGTAACGAAAATCTAGTGCTGCATAAACTTATTGTTTTTTTTTTAATAAAAAAAATAACCTATTGCAACGAAATTTTCAAAATAAATCATTGCAATATATAAATCGTAGAATATATGGAATTTATTGCAATGAAAATCTAGTGTTGCATAAACTTATTGCTTTTTTTTTTTAATAAAAAAGAAACAAAAACCTATTGCAACGAGTTTTTCAAAGTAAATCGTTGCAATATATTAATCGTTGCAATATATGGAATTTATTGCAACAAAAATTTAGTGTTGCATAAACCTATTGCCTTGGAGTTTATTATAACGGCTTGCATCGACTTTTTTGTCGTTGCAATAACACTTATTAAAACGACGTTAGTTGTTATTGCAACGACCTTTTTCGTTGTATTAAATTTTTTTCCTTGTAGTGACAATCCAGGGGCTTGATTGGAGGTGAATCTATCAGCCTCCAAATCAATAGAATCAAGTCTTACAAAATTTTTCCAAGAGAGTTTTTTACATTTGAGACCATCTAAAATCCTAGGTTGATCAACTTCATGTTCTTGTTCTTTTTCTTCTTGTGACCTTGGTTCTTCTATTGCATCAACATCCTCCATCTCACTCAAACTCACAATCTTATGACCTATCTAAGGTAATTTATAGGCTCTAATTGCCGATTAGTTTCCACCAAAAAAAAAAGTTAAAATTAAAATCTTTATGTCTTTGAAATTAAGCTTAAACATATATCCTACTAGTAACAGGTAAGTCCTAGACTTCTAGTCATGTTTTTAATGTACTTAGGCCGTGTGTATACAATGACTAATAAACATTGCCCAAAACTTAATTCCATGTGCATGTAAGCCACTTGTCATTAACAGCTGACATAGGATTTCCAAAACTACTAATTCTCATTGACTTTTTATTTTTATTTTTTTTTTTGTCAAATTCATCACTTCAAACGTTTTTGACTAGTTTGACCATAAACACAAAATAATGAAGCATGAGAGAATATTAATAAATTTACCTTCACCATTATCGTTGGCTGCCAGCACAGTGAAAAAGTACATGATCAAAGTAATTAACATAAGCAAGTAAAATATTAGAGATAGCACTCCAAGTATCTCATCATTTTGCTTAATCCCATTTGGAAAAATGCCTAGTAACACATATAAAGGCGATGTGCCCAAATCAACATACACAACTCCGATGATTTGAAATGCTAGCTTCATCATACTTCCCTAATCCAAGCCCTATTCTCAATCTCAAACACTTCAAAATTTGTGTTGGAAACCCAAATCATATTAATAATTGGACTTGCTTTTCTTTTTGTTTTTTTAAAAGGGAAATTCATTTGTATAGTTACAATTTTTTTCTAATAAACTTTGTAACCAAAAAAAAAAAAAAAAATACTAATCCAAAGGCACACTAATAATCCTTCAAACTAGCGTGTACTTTTGATGTGATGGTTACTTTATAAGTACAAGTTCTTGTGGGGCAAGAGAGAAGGATAAACACTTTGAAAAAGAGATAATAGTGAATTATGAAAGTAGGTATATTCCTTCTTTCAAGAAATTTCCTTGGTTTGAGGTTCAAATACCTAAGAAAGAGCTTTAGCTTTAAAATAGGCTATAGATAGTGTTAGAATAATAAAATTTGAGAGAGAGAGAGAGAGAGAGAGAGAGAGAGAGAGAGAGAGAGAGAGAGAGAGAGAGAGAGAAATAAAATGCCTGAGAAGATCCTGGGCCTTGATTGGAGGTGAATCTACCAGTCTCCAAATCGAAAGTGTAAAGTCTAAGAAGGTTTTTCCTAGAAAATTCTCTACATTTGAGACCATTTTCAGTCCTATGAATTGATCAACTTCATCTTCATGTTCTTCTTCTACATTATTTACTTCTTATGACCATTCTTCTATGAAATCACTATCCTCCATCCCAGTTGAAAACACAATATTTTGACCTATTTAAAGCCTCAAGAAACAATATTGTTGATGGAAATGAGAAAGATCTTAAAGCGAGTTTATTTATGGGCTCTAAAATCCTCCAAATAATAACCTATTAATTGATAAGTCTATTGCAATTTAGTGATATTTTAACTTTTTTTTTAATTGTAATTTCATATCAACATCCAAATAAATCCAAAAAATTGTACAATTGTTTTTTACTACCCCTCAAAATTGTAAAATTATATTAAAAAATAAAGAAAAGTTTGAGGTGATTTTCCATAAGCGTGCCCTATCTTCAATGTATTTTTGAAGCCAAGAGTGACACCAACACAAGCTAGCATGAGAAGGTTGTTGATCTCTGGTACGTAAACTTGCCCTTTGTGTTTAGTGGATGTGTGCACTACCTTAACCCGTGGGAAACACCCAAGGGCCAAAGATTGTTGGACGACGGAGAAAGAAGCTAAGATTAACGACTGACTAGCAATGATGGCTGTCATTACAGACACAATAAACATTGGCCAATACAGTGGTTCTGCACAAGAGAGAGTCATATGAAAACAAAGATACCACCTCAATATCAATGATAACAAGAGGAAAAAAAAAAACATATTAAAGGCAACAGTAAACGTACTTGGAATAGAACTATAGAAGGCATTGCTACCATCCTGATTGTGTTTTCGGAGATACAAAGCTCGACCAAAGTAGGCAAGACAATCGAGGGAAAAAATTATTATTTAAAAAAATGTTTTATTTATTTTTATTTTTTAATTTTATTTAAAAAATAAAAAAAAAACTGTTACAACGAGATTTTTAAAGTAAATTTTTGCAATATATGGAATTTATTGTAACGAAAATCTAGTGTTGCATAAACCTATTGCTTTTTTTTTTTAATAAAAAAAAATAACCTATTGCAACAAGATTTTCAAAGTAAATCGTTGCAATATATAAATCGTAGAATATATGGAATTTATTGCAATGAAAATCTAGTGTTGCATAAACCTATTGCTTTTTTTTAATTAAAAAAAAAAACAAAAACCTATTGCAACAAGATTTTCGAAGTAAATAGTTGCAATATATTAATCATTGCAATATATGGAATTTATTGCAACGAAAATTTAGTATTGCATAAACCTATTGCCTTGGTGTTTATTATAACGGCTTGCATCGACTTTTCTGTCGTTGCAATAACACTTATTACAACGATATTGGTTGTTATTGCAATGACTTTTTTCGTTGTATTAAATTTTTTTTCTTGTAGTGACGATCCAGGGGCTTGATTTGGAGGTGAATCTATCAGCCTCCAAATCAAAAGAATCAAGTCTTACAAAATTTTTTCCAAGAGAGTTTTTTACATTTGCGACCATCGTGAATCCCAGGTTGATCAACTTCATGTTCTTCTTCTTTTTCTTATTGTGACCTTGCTTCTTCTATTGCATCAACATCCTCCATCTCACTCAAACTCACAATCTTATGACCTATCTAAGGTAATTTATAGGCTTTAATTGCCGATTAGTTTCCTCCCAAAAAAAAAAAAAGAAGTTAAAATTAAAATCTTTATTTCTTTGAAATTAAGCTTAAACATATATCCTACTAGTAACAGGTAAGTCCTAGACTTCTAGTCATGTTTTTAATGTACTTAGGCCGTGTGCATACAATGTCTAATAAACACTGCCCAAAACTTAATGCCATGTACATGTAAGCCACTTGTCATTAACAGTTGACATAGGATTTCCAAAACTATTAATTCTCATTGACTTTTTATTTTTATTAACAGTTGACATAGGATTTCCAAAACTATTAATTCTCATTGACTTTTTATTTTTATTAACAGTTGACATAGGATTTCCAAAACTATCAATTCTCATTGACTTTTTATTTTTATTTTTTATGTCAAATTCACCACTTCAAACGTTTTTGACTAGTTTGACCATAAACACAAAATAGTGAAGCATGAGAGAATATTAATAAATTTACCTTCACCATTATCGTTGGCTGCCAGCACAATGAAAAAGTACTTGATCAAAGTAATTAACATAAGCAAGTAAAATAATAGAGACATCACTCCAAGTATATCATCATTGTGCTTAATCCCATATGGAAAAATGTCTGGTAACACATACAAAGGCAATGTGCCCAAATCAACATACACAACCCCGATGCTTTGAAATGCTAGCTTCATCATACTTCTCTAATCCAAGCCCTGTTCTCAATCTCAAACCCTTCAAAATTTATGTTGGAAAACCAAATCATATTAATAATTGGACTTGCTTTTCTTTTCTTTTTTTAAAAGGGAAATTCATTTGTTTATTTACAATTTTGTTTTAATAAACTTTATAACCAAAAAAAAAAAAACTAATCCAAAGGCACACTAATAATCCTTCAAACTAGCATGTGCTTTTGATGTGATAGTTACTTTATAAGTTTAAGTTCTTGTGGGGGCAAGAGAGAAGGATAAACGCTTTGAAAAAGAGATAATAGTGAATTATGAAAGTAGGTATATTCCTTCTTTCAAGAAATTTCCTTGGTTCGAGGTTCAAATATCTAAGAAAGAGCTTTAGTTTTAAAATAGGCTATAGATGTTGTAAGAATAATAAAATTTGAGAGAGAGAGAGAGAGAGAGAGAGAGAGAGAAATAAAATGCCTAAGAAGATCTCGGGCCTTGATTGGGGGTGAATCTATCACTCTCCAAATCGAAAGTGTCAAGTCTAACAATGTTTTTCCTGGAAAGTTCTCTACATTTGAGACCATTGTCAGTCCTATGAATTGATCAACTTCATCTTCATGTTCTTCTTCTTCTTCTACATTATTTTCTTCTTGTGACCTTTCTTCTTGAAATCTCTATCCTCCATCCCAGTTGAAAACACAATATTTTGACCTATCTAAAGCCTCAAGAAACAGTACTTTTGATGGAAATGAGAAAGATCTTAAAGCAAGTTTATTTATGGGCTCTAAAATCCTCCGAGTAATAACCTATTAGTTGATAAGTCTATTGCAATTTAGTGGTATTTTTACTTTTTTTTTTTAATTATAATTTCTGTAACTATCAAATTATTATAAAGAAAAAATGTACCCTTGTTAGACATGTAAATTTTACACTAGCCTATGTGGTAGAGATTTAATTCTGTATGTAGTCTAATATTTGTTACAATAAATAAAACAATATAATGATTTCCAAAAGAAACTCATTTCTTGCATTCTACTTTAATTGCTTTACTTATGATAGGCCAAAATTGTATTAACCCATTGTAATAAATTAATCAATTAATTACTGAAGTTAATTAATTAGATTCAATTACATGCAATGAGCATTAAGCCTGTCTATATCCATCCGAGACCCAACCCACCCGAAGGACTCGACCGGCGACTGATCCGAAATTGGCCGACACTATTCTGGTGGTTGGCGGCGGGTCTTGGCCTCCAGAACCCGAAGAAGGCGGGTCAGCCGGCAAGTTTTCTCTCAAAACCTGAAGAAACCCGACTGAACCGAGATCTCAGCATTTCTCGACAAAGTTACTTAGATCCGGTGAGATCTCAACTAGATCCATGAAATCTTCACCAGATTTGGCGAGATCTCACTAGATTTGGCAAGATCTCGCCGAATCTAATGAGATTTCAACAAATTCGACGAAAATCCGGTGAAATATCACCAAAATTTCACCAATTTTGCCATTAAATCATAGGATTTGGCTGATTTGCAGATCTCCAACTTCGACCAAACCGTCCGCCGTCCGTTGAAGGTCCAATCCACCCGATCCGATCAACCATTTTGGTAAACAACGGGTTGAATTTCTGGCCATTCGATTAGGTTGGGTCGGTTTCGGGTTGGGCACAAACCCGAACCGGATCGACTCGTGGACATGCCTAATAAGCGTGGTAGCACAAACAAATCACCAAATAACTAATTGCAGTAGAAATTAAATGACACGGGTGATTTGTTTACGAATGGGGAAAACCACCGAAGTAAAACCCTATCGGGTGAATTTAAGGTCATCACTTCCGAGAATCCACTATTATCACAACAAGCGGTTACAAATAAATGAATCCTGGTACCTTATGCCAACCTATAGTTGAACCCTTACCCCAATACACAATTGGACTTATTCTATAGTGACAATCTCTCATTTTCAATGCACGACTCCTAGTATGTGACTATCCAATCGATGCGTAGATCCTAGTATGCGGCTTACTCATTTGCACGAATCCAGGTAAGTGACTAACTCCACAGCAACCCTTTGATTGTTGTAGTTGATTTTCAACAGCTTCATATAGAAACACCAATAAGATCTTCAATGTTGGTGCAAGAAACTTTGCTTGGTTACAGAACCTAATGGCATATAAGAAACGCCGTAAGAACTCTTTCTTCTGTGGGAGAAGGTTAGGATTTCAAAAATAAAATTTTATGAAGCTATCTAGGGTTAGGTTTTTCTTTTTCCACTTCTTTTAAATAGGAGCTTAATAGGCTCTCCTATTCCAAATAGGTTTATACAAACCTTGGGCTTTCCTTATTCAATAAGGATTATACAAACCCACAAAACTTGGGTTTTCCTAGTCCTATGAAAATTATACAAACCCATAAACACATAGCCTTTTAGAGTAAAAATGTTGTTGGCTATAATCTGAATCTCGTAAGCTTGATAGATCAAGACATGTGTCGAGCTTTAATGAATCTTGACAAATCAAGCTTCTATCGATGAGGTATCGAGACCTGCAGATTGCACTTTTCTTGAGTAGTTCTTGAGTTATCTTCATGTCTTCAATTTAACCACTTGTAATAATTATCTTGAACCTACTTAGATTTACCTAAATACAAGTAAAGTGTGTTTTGTCAAAGGATATGCTAATTACATAAAAATATGTCCCTAACAATTTCCCCTTTTAGCAATCCGTAACAAAACAACAAGAGTACATTGAATGTCCTAAAATACATTCTACTCAAGATTACAAAATAAATAAGTCTAATCTAAAGATCTAAACCTTGGAAGTTACTGCAAGAAGAAGGTTCAAAATCTTAACTTGGCTTTAATTTTTTTTCCTAAAAGGCGCTAAACAAAACACATCAAGGTACCATGTGGAAAATAATGACAAATTTAAAATAAACAAGAAACATGCATATAAAGAAAGAAAAGAAACAACACATGTGAGATAAAGAGTGAAACACATATATCATCATCAAATATAGAAACAACACATGATGTATGTAAAAGTTACAAAGCCAAAAGATACACAATACAAAAAATATATCAATATCAATGTATATCAAACTAACTCTCTCCCTAAGTTAGTTACATCAGAAAATTTCTTCCTTTTAACATGAGTTCTCTCCCTTAGTCTATTACTCCTCCTGAGGAATGACATTCAATTCTCAAATTTCTCCCCCTTTTTGACACAATTGTCAAAGGGCATAAAAAGTCAAAAGACTTGACCGAAGATAGACTGAAAACAGATATAGAGGGAACAGGAGAACAAGGAACCATAGACCTACAAGAAAACTAAAAACAAGATGCTATGGACATAAAGGAAGAAAAAAAAATGCAAAAAAAAGAAAAAGAAATGCATGCAAGGGTATCTTGATCGATCGAGAGGTGTCAAGAATCTATCGAGAATAAGCCAACCTCGATGGATCGAGAAGTTATCAAGCATCTATCGAGGAGGCAAAAACTTTCTCGATGGATCGAGAAGCTGTATAGAAGCTATTGAGATTGCGATAAAAAGAAACTGAAAATCTCGATAGATAGCCTAGCTATTAAGAGGTGTCCAGTAACTGTCGAGATTGCTTAAAAACAGTTTTTCAAAAAAAGTAAAACATAGACATGAATGCAATCAAACATGCAACTCAACCAAGGATCCAACCAACATTTTATTCTCTCAAAACATCTCTCACTCAAGTAAAATGTTAAGCATTTAGATCTAAGCCACACATATACACTAAACACGTCTAACCAATTTTATATTTTAAAAACAAGTCAAGATAGTTTAGTGAGTATCCATTAACACAAGTAAACCTTGTGATGGCCAAATCACATTGTACCTGCACATGTACCAAGAGTAGCAAAGAATATTGTGTGTTGTGTGTGAAAAATATCGCAAGATTGCATAAGTGTTTACACGTTATGATAATTTGAGATATGAGTAAATCAATTTAATTTACACACGATCATAATTGCTTGATGGGGACTATCACCTTTGAGGTACGTCCTATAACTCCCACATCTCCTAGAATACACGCTTGCAATCATGTTTTAAAGCATTTTGTTTCTTTTGCTTTTATTTTTCTTTGTATATTTTTCTTTTATTAAGCATATCTTGCATGGGCATATGAGAGAGAAAAAAGAAATACCCAATTATGTTAAATTTTTTGATATTTCACTTTTGCTATGCCGAAGTATACAGATGTTATTTCATGATTGGTGAGCAACAATGGTGAGATGGTTATTTATACCTTTCTCTTAGAATTTTTCAGTCCTTCCCATCAAAAAAAGTGATACAAGTGTTAAGTACAAGAGATAATTTAATTTTACTCATCACAAACAAAAGTCATAAAGCTTATTTGCTTAGTTGTGCATAGAGATGTTCATCTAAGTTACAAGAGGTAACTTAGATACAAAGTTTAGAAAACTTTGTTTCATTGGCCATTTTTTGTACACAAGTACTAATTTACACATAACACACATTGTTTTTGTTTTTTTTTTTTATTTATTTTGAAAACAAACTGAAATAAAAACTAAATAACCAAACAAAAACAGACAAATAATATGAAAGTATAAAAGAAAGATGCATATGCATGAAAGCATGATTCCAAAGATTATAAGAAATCAAGTAAAAAGAGTCGTACTTTAGATAGAAAGAATTAAAGCAGAGGGCAAACAGAAAGACAATTAAGTCTTAGGATCCTTTATCACCCACACAGCATAAGTTTTTGGCCGCGAGGATGAAAATGCACGTGTCTTAGTAAATCTACTAATGGACATAGAATAATTAAAATTCTCCTGAAATTGAGTTAAAAAATTCGAAGTTTTTAATAACTCTCCAAACAAAGGTATAGGTCATTGAGAGGAAACCTGTGACCTTTGGACACTTGCTTTTGATGATACAACTTAAAGCAATTAGGACGAGTGTGTCCAAAAACTCCACAATAGTGACAAACATGAGTTGTTTTAGAACTATTCGGCTTCCAAAAGGAGGTCTAACCTTAGAGGTTGATAGAGACCTCAACTTAGGACAATTTGGCCTAATATGACCAACAATATGACAATGATGACAAGTGAGGACAACTTTAGAATTTTTATTCAACCTAGGAGGAGTTTTAGGCATAGGTTTAGAAACTTCAGCGTTAATATCAGATTGTTTACCTTTGTCTCTCCTAGCAATATTATTCTTCAACTGTTCATTATTTTTTTTAAATGGGAAAATATAAAATCTTTTCCTTTTGAGTTAGGCTCAACAACAAGTTTGACACTAGTTAAATTTTCAACTTCAGTTTTAAATTCAACTAGTTGCTTTTTCAAACTCTTAATTTTATCCACCTGAGAGAAAATTTGATTTTTAAAATTCTCATTCAAGTTATTGGCTTCATCCAATTTTGCAATCAAATCGTCTTTCTCAAGTTTGACCTTTTTAAATTTAGCTTTTAATTTTGTAGAACATTCAAGAGATTTCATACAAAAATTATAAAGCTTGCAATAGACATCTTGAATATCATCATCACCATTCAACACAAGATCTTGCAAATCAAAACAATCAAGAGTTTTCATGACAACAGAGGTCAATGGATCATACAGCAAAGATTAAACTTAATCAAAGTATGCTTGCTCTGATACCACTTGATAGGCCAAAATTGTATTGACCTCTTGTAATAAATTAACCAATAATTAGCCAAGTTAATTAATTAGATTCAATTACATGCAACGAGATTGATAGAACAAACAAATCACCAAATAACTAAATGCACCGAAAATTAAATGACACGAGTGATTAGTTTACGAATGGGGAAAGCCACTAAGGCAAAACCCCACTGAGTGAATTTAAGATTACCACTCTCGAGAGTCCACTATTATTATAACAAGCAGTTATGAGTAAAGGAATCCTAGTACCTTATACCAACCTACAGTTGAACCTTTACCCCAATACACAATTGGACTTGTTCTATAGTAACAATTTCTCATTTTCAATGCACGGTTCCCAATACATGACTAACCAATTGATGCGCAGATCCTAGTACGCAGCTTACTCCTTTGCACGAATCCAAGTGCGTGACTAACTACATAACAATCATTTGATTGTTGTAGTTGATTTGCAGCAGCTTCACATAGAAACACCAATAAGATCTTTAAAGTTTGTTCAAAAGACTTTTCTTGGTTACAGAACCCAAAGGCATACAAGAAACGCAGCAAGAACTCTTTCTTCTGTGGGAAGAGGTTAGGGTTTCAAAAAGAAAATCTTATGAAACTCTCTAGGGTTAGGTTTTTCTTTTTTCACCTCCTTTAAATAGGAACTTAATGGGTTTTCCTATTCCAAATAAGTTTACACAAACTTTGGGTTTTTCTAGTCTAATAAGGATTATATAAACCCACAAACCTTGGGTTTTCTTAGTCCTATGAGGATTATACAAACCCATATACAAATAGCCTTTCAGATTAAAAACGTTGCTTGCTATAGTCGGAATCCCGTAAGCTCGACAAATCGAGACATGTGTCGAGTTTTAATAAATCTTGACAGATTGAGCTTCTGTCGAGGAGATATCGAGACCTACAGACTACCCTTTTCTTGAGCAGTTCTTGAGTAATCTTCATGTCTTAAATTTAACCACTTTTAATGATCATTTTGAACCTACTTAGATTTACCCAAATACAAGTAAAGTGCGCTTTGTCAAAGAATATGACAATTACATAAAAATATGTCCCTAACAACTTAAATGAAAGGGTTGAGAAGTTATAGATAGGAGTTTTTATATGGCGTACATGGTATATATATCAAGTTGTGCTCCACCAATTGTAAAATGTCATAGGTCCAAATTTTATGGGCAGACAATTTTTATTCCTTTTTCTCAATTTCTCTTTATTTATCGGATGGATAGATCGTGGGAGAGAGGGTGTGAGGTTTGAATCATATGCATATGACACCATAACGAATGTCATTATTATTGAACTATAACTTTGTTCCATATTTAATGTTTTACTTTATACTCCACTAATTGTATAATGATATTTCTTTCAATAAAAAAAATTTTGCATAATGATATGTATTAGATTTTTTTTTGGGGCAAATTATACTCCTCTCCCTTAAGGGTAGAGAAATGACACCCACCCTCAAACTTGAAAGGAAAAAACACTCTCCTCTCTTGAGATTTGAAAAAAATAACACTCCCCCCTTCTGTTAATATTAGTAATGGAATATTTCAATTTTTTAAAAGATTCTCCATACCAAAGTTTAACCATGGTTAGTGAAAAGAGCATTCACATAAAATAAAATAAAATAAAAAAAATGAAAAGAGCATATTATAAAACATGTTACTTAAGTGGATTTTTTAGTCTCTTCTAGCACCTTTCCAATTGATTTTTTAAAGTTTGATGATCCTTTTAGATTTTTTAATCGCACCTCTCTCCAACACTTTGGATCAAAATTTATAAAGTAAAACAATTTGTCAAAGCTTTCAAGCTTTTATTGTTTAAAAATGAGTTTGAAAATTTTCAAAGTCACTTATCAATATAAAAAACTTTCAAACGTGGGTAAATTGGATAGAATTTACATTGGTGCATGTGTGTGTGTGTGTGTGTGTGTGTGTTTATCAAAGTGTTGTTGTGTTGCTATTTTTATTTCATTGCAATTTATTTTGTTAGACCACATTTTCATCACACAGGATATCTATTTATAGATTTATTAAGCTAGTGTTAACTATTCAAAGTACAAGAGAAACTCTAGAAGTTCAAATCAATTATTTTTCTTCATGCAAGTCAGGTGAGGTGTCAATGGCTATTGACTTCTAATTTCTAGCTCATTTTTACATTTACTTCTTTACTGCCAAGTATTGTCTCTTTGGCTGAATTATTGACAAACAACATCCATTTATTGAATTGCAAATTATCTTTCAAGCATTATAGACACAAGGGAAATAGTTTGGGCTGTTTCCAAATACTAGAACTACTTCTCAAAAACTAATTTTTTTTTTTAGTCATATTAATTTCAAAATTTTGGTTTGGACATTCAACGAATATAAAATCTTCGAAAAAAAATTCAGAAGAAATAAGATAAAGGAGCATGAGTAAATATCCAAAGCATTGTGTAACAAACAAATCGAGCATTTTCAAACAAAATCTATCAACAAAAATGTTTTTAAACTTTGAAGTAAACCCATTAACAACAACAAAAATTGAGCTTTTTCCCAAAAAAAAATTAAAGCTTTACAAATTATTTTGTGAATATTAAACCATTTTGCACATAACAATCTATCTACACATAAATTCCAAAAATCCATGGCACAGCTATGCTAAAATACAAGAAATTTTGAGGGCTTTGTCGACATTTACTTGGTTATTCAGCTTTTGTCGTATTCACTATGGAATCATTGTTGGGCCATGGGATGGGAAGTTGTAGAGGACCAGCTGAGGTATAATTGTTACTGTGAATTTGTAAATAAAAGTCCTTAACATCAATCTAGGTTTTCAAAGAAGTGGGAAAGGATGAGCGGGAAGGGATGAGTGCCAAAATTTTGGGTTTTGTAAAACTTTGGGTTTTGTAAAACTTTTAAGAATTAGTTGAGGTCAATTTTGGAAATATGTTCTTAACTAAAGGGTAGGTTAGTACACAACATTTTTAACATAAATTTAACAGAGTTTAGTTAAATCAATGTCAAAGGAGGAAAATGTTTTTTCCTTTTAAGTTTGGGGGTGAATGTCATTTTCCCAAACCTCAAGGGAGGGGAGTGTTATTTGTAAACATTTTATCACCTAAATGCTTATGTTACACTTTGTACTTCGTTGTCAATTTTGCCATTATTTTAGATGGAAAATCAAAGTTTAAAGTGCAAAGTGTAATTGAAAGTATATTTTAAATTTATTTTGTTTTTTACTCTATTTTTATATTGGCCTACCATTCATTTCCACTAGTGATCTAACTGTCCATAATATATACATATACATATACATATATATATATATATATATATAAAGAAATCTTTGCATTTCACCGTATTTATTTTAATACTCATGTTTATGAAATAGGTCACTAAGTTATAAAAAAAAGAGAGGTCAAATTACTAACAAAAATTAATATGGCCAGCATAAAAAAGAAATTAAATATGGCCAAAAGTTTTATAACTCAACTATTACTTCTTTATGTTTTCAAGAAGAACATTTACGGTTCAAATCCTCCACCCCAGTTATTGATGTATATATATATATAAAAAAAAAAAAAAAAAAAAAAACAAATATGAAGGATCAAAATGAAAAAAAAAAAACTTTAAACTTTAAGGTCTAAAAATATAATGTGGATTTAGGAGTAATATTGATAAGCTTCATCCAATTTATATGTTATTTAAATTTTAACCAAAAAATTTATACAAGAAGATTTAAAGCACAATATTTTGGGTTCTAAACTGTAAAAGCCTAAAATATTGTATGACGTTCACTTTTTTTTTTTTTTTTTTATGAGTTTGGCTTGTCTTTAGTACTCTTGAACAACATGAGTCCCAAAACATATACTATATAATAAAATTGATGTTTTAGAAGTTGTGGTTATGTCAAGTGGATAGGTAATTCTCAAAAACTTACTTGTTCTTATTTACTTTTATTTTTTTGAATTGCTCTTATCAACTTTAGAATCTTAGATAATTTACTAATAGTATTTTTTTAATTTTTTTTTAATTTGAATTCTGTCTTTAACGCATGACTCATTATTTTCTGGGGGTAAAAATAGCTATTCATATTAAGTACTAACCATTTTGAATTGACATGAAAGAAATTGTTTCCAAGTTTTTTGTGTTGAATATGAAAAATGTTGTACTCAATGGCCAATGCACAAAACTCTCACTCTTTTATTTTTTATTCTATAGAAAGAAATACACATACAAGGGAAATGGAAAGATGTTCTAACACAAAGTTGCATTACAAAACTTTACTTAAAAACCATGGTAACTTTTAAGGGAGATTCTTAGAGTCAAGCCCAAAGTTGTCATTTTCTGTAGAAGATGCTTATCATTGTACTAAGGCACTTCTAAAACAAAATTTAAAAAACAAAAATCCAATATTAACCGGGCTTTAAGCCCAATAAAAGAAATGCTAGGTTGCACCGACACGCCATTTTTGGCGACGTGTCAGTGTCGGACACTAGAATCGGTACGACTCGTCGGACTCCGGTGTCCAAGCAGTGTCTTTTTTTTTTTTTTTTTTTTTTTTCGCTTCTCCGACACGGCACCGACACGCCAGTAGAACCAAAAAAAAAAAAAATCACAAACCTCTGCCGACATCTCAAGTTCTCAACCCACCCTCCCTCTGACCTCTGCCAGCTGCCGCTGCCTTCCGTCCCTCGCCGGAGCTAGATCGGGCCGATCGGCGAGCTCCATAGACGTCGACGCCGTTCCCTGTCCCTTCCGATCTCTCTGTCTCTCTCGGCGTGGACTGTCCGACCTCTTCTCTTCTCCCTCTCTGTCTTTTTTTTTTTTCCAGATATTTTGGTGAATGGGTAACACTTAATATAAGTTATAACGTGTTTCTATTTTTTTTTTAACCCACTCACACTGTCACAGTGTCACTAACACTGAGTTAAGCTTTTTAAAGTTTGGCTTTCTTTTATATTTTTAGTTTGCCGTTGAATGTAGCACGTTTAAACTCTTGATTTGTACTCTAAATATTTTATGTGTATTATTGCACTACTTTGGGGTTAGTTTACTTATTTGTAGTTCTTATATAATTTAAATTCTAAGCATAAACATATTTTGTGTTTAAAAATATTAAAAAAATATGCTTAAATATAAAATTTAATTAATTATTTAATTGCTGTGTCGTGTCCTTAATTTTCAAAAATTGTCGTATCGCTGTGCACGTGTCCGTGTCGTGTCCGTGTCTGTGCATCATAGAAGAAATGTGAACTACTTTGATCTCGAAAACTTTTCTTCGGGGTTGCTGTTTACCTTTTCTTCGAAAGCATGACTGCCTTAGCATCATATCACACAAGTCAATAGGAAAAATAACACGACTGCCTTTGACTCGAGTAAAGGCCTCTTAGCCCAAAGCTTAAACTTGAATCACGCAATGGATGCTTTGTCCAGGGTGTTATGGGAAAAGAGGACTTGGATATCCACAACAGCCACTCAAAGATTGAGCAAGAAGGAACTGAACTAAAACCTGAACTTAATCACAGGTAGTTGTTTCCTGTTCTGTAAGATAATCCATGAATGACATGTTAAAACTTGAAAGATAATTATGTGAAAGACTACAAGTGCTGGTATGACAGGTTGAAATTTTAGTCAGTTTGTAGGACAAGGCAAAAATGGCCCAGTAGCACAATTTGACAAAATATTTAACAACATTTAGCAATGTACCACTTTTTAAAACTCGAGTCTATAAAACTCGAGTTTTACATAGAACTCGAGTTCACCAAAATTGAGTTCCATAATATTATACTCGATTTCAGTGTAGTCAAAGCACAAAACCTAGGCGCAACCTTTTTTCCGGTTCTTAAATATTTTATTAGTATTTACTATATTGGTCCTTTCATGCTTCTTGTGATTTGTTTTTCATTTCTATTATCTATCTCTGCTGGGTTAGTGGATGAACTTATGGTCTTTTTTTTGAGACAGGGTGCTGCTCTGGCATCACTCTCCATGGAATCCAGCAACGTGCTTGAGATGTCTTTGGCCCCTGGTCTGATCCCTGTAGATTATGGCTACATGGTTTTACTATTTATTTTTTGTGTGGTGCAGCAGATCCTGTACAATACATAATAATTTCCATTTAGGTAATAAAAATACCGGTTGGTGCAGAATCAAAATCCTATCGCTTTTACCATGATTTATGGATGTGGCTAATTTATGGCTTGTTTGGATGTTTAAAAATGGAGGGGGAGAAGAGTAGAAGGAGGGAGAGTAATTTAATATCCTTGTTTGAAAGTTTTTTAAAGAAAGAGAGGGAGGGATTTGGAGGGGTTTCAACTCCCTCTAACCCCTCATTTTTAATTCCCCTAAATTGGAGAGATTTGGAGGAAGAGTGGAGGATAAAAACGCTTGACCAAATGAATTACCAAATTTGCCCTTACTATATTAACAAAATTACAAATGAAAAGACTAATTACTCCTCTCCCTCTTAATTTTAAGAGGGAGGATAATCATTCTCCTCTACTCTTCTTCCCACTACTCTCCTTCCCTCTACTCCCCTCTACTCTCCTCCCTCTCTAAACTTCCAAACAGGCCATTAAGGTATTCTACGTCTGCTGCAACATGGGAAGGGCCTTAATGCAAAAAAGTTCAAAATTTCTGGAAATATTTAGTGGAAGAGGCACTAGGGCCACTTGAAAATAACAGGTTTAGGCCAAGCTAAGTGTCCTGTTGCCTGGGTGATATTAATTTATATTGTCAAATACATAAAAACCAGCAATGGGCCAATGGCACAAATTGTCACATTGCACGGCCATATTATGTGGCTGTGTGTGTCGTAAAGCCCTTTCAACAGGGGATGAATTTGTCAGGGTGTATGTGGCTGATAGATCTTATGCCCCTCACGTGCTTAAGGTTTTACATATTACGCATGTGATATTGTGTAATCTCTGGAAAAGTTGTTGGCCTTGGAATTTTTAAGTTGGTTATAGCAATATCATGGGTGCAATTGTCCATGCACATGCACATTTGTGTTAGGCCAAGAGCTTGTAGCTCAACTGACAACTTAATGATCTAATGGAGACATCTAGGTTCAAATTTCACTTTTCCTAACAAATGATTTATCCAAAAATAAAAAATTGTGTACATGTTAGAAATTCCATGAAACACGTAGAGTAACCAAAAAAGGGATAATATTAGGCATCTTGGGAAATTTGCATTAATGGAAAGCTAGGTACATGCCTTCCAGAAACAAAAAGGTTAAATTCGTAGGTATAAATTTTTGTATAAATATCTAAAAATGGTTTTATATGTATAGGAGTGGTGTTTATGGAACACCATGCAGAACAAACTTTTAGAATTCAGTTGTGCCAAAATTGGGTTTCACTAACAGAATTGGAAGTCAAACGTTATGCTGCTGAACCGAACTAGCCTAGAAAGGCTGTGTACTGACCAAATCAAATTGTCGGCTAAATTGAAATATTTGCAGCTCTGATCTTTGAATCAACCAAATCAAATCTAGTGTCGGGCTAAATTGGTAAAAAATTGCAGTTCCCAGAATATCAGCTTGTCATTGCTACAGTGGGAAGTGGTTGAGCATCAACCACATTATAGCAGCGGTTGCAAAGGGTGGGGTGCTCTGAAAAAGAACCAGCTTGGGGTGAAAAATTCCAGCATCTTTCACACATTAAACCCTCGGCACGAGACAAGCCAACCCAAACCTTGCTCTTTCCTTGAATGGAGCACTCCACTGAATGGTGTGTGGGAAATCAGCTCATCTAGCTTCTAAAGAGGGAAGAACCTCTGCCTGCATATTGACAGGTAAGAACAATAAATTCTTAAGTGGTTCAAGCAACTAAATAACATAATGGTAAATCATATTCCTAAGGGAACTCCCTCATATATAGCCAAGACAGATTTACACAACCCTACTGTTGTACTACTATGTAGATAATAATAATAACTGCTATAAAACATATCCATCTGATAAGCCTCAGTTTCCAGGATAAACGAGATGTGTGCTTCCCAACTAAAAAGGGATAATGCAATGAATAAAGTAGATCGCAAAATAGGGTTGCTTTGGCACAAGAAGTAGATGTAAACAACACAGAACACAGCATACCTGAGATGTGATGAATATGCGATGCAATGTGTCTACATTGTTGTTTGCTGCACACATCTCACACAATTTAGATGCCAGGCTGGCATCAGAAGTCTGGAGGTAAACCTTTGCATTCAAACTGGAACCAATCAGTTTCTCAGTACGTGCAATCTCCAGGACTCCATTCACCTCAGTTCTCACTAGCAGATTGCAGAAAGATCTCACTAGCACTTTTACAAATTTTACAGAATCAACTTTTAACATTACTTTTTATGAAGGAAATGGGAACCAAGAAAGTATGGGTGACATGGTATCCCGCATTAATAAAGCAAATCACCTAATACAAAAATCTAAAAAAGTCATGTAAAAAAGTTCATTTTTGTATTAGGTGGCTTGCTTTTAGGTTTGGAGTACATCACTTGTACTCTTGGAGAGTACCTAATAATAACTTCTTTTTCAAGAAAATATCACTAAAAACATTATCAGCTGATTCTTTATGAGCTACAAAACTTCCAAAAGGTCTTTCAAAAATGTGCTAAAATTGAATTTTTTTCCACTATAGAATTTTAGGAGGGAAAGAAAAAGTATTTCAGAGGTTCACGAGAACAAAATTTTGATGGCAACAATGATAAGTTTGAAATCTCTTTAAAGATTTATTTGCAAAAAAATCTTTTAATGATATGAGATCATACATTTGGAATGCTTCTTTCTTTTTGATAAGTAACATGCAATTGAAATATACAAACCCTCAATTATTTCAGTTTGTTGTCATTAAATGAAAACAATACTCACCTCCAGAATTTTTTCCCAGCAATCAATTTCTTTGGTAGGAAAAGCAAGCCAAGTTTCATTGGGGGTTGGCCATCTTGATTTGAAAACAAATTCAGCAATCGAACCATCTTCCATGGTATACTGAAACGGGAGGTTTTGCCATACATCCTCAGCCAACTGGGGTAATATTGGAGCAATTGCTCTTGCAATGGAAAGCAGATGCGCTGCAAGAACTGTTTTACAACTTCTCCTTGTAAAACTTGTTGTGCCCCTAAAATTTACCAACTTAGGATGAGAAATATTTTCACTACACCTTTTTATGGGACTAGCATAAACACCAAAAACTTATATTTTGAAATTTAGGCCAACTGTATGTATTACAGAAACAGATCATGACTATTCATCTTCAAGATATGTGCCACAAACAAAACTCGTGAATGAATGAGCAATACTCCTATGCAAGATTTAAAAAGTGACATATGGTATGCACCTTGCACTTTTTCTTTTTTTTTGGGGGGGGGGGGGGGGGGGTTTGTGCGGGGGGAGGGGGGGTGTTCCATATGCACCAGTGGGTTTAGGATTGAGAATCTCACTCTCCACCCATTTTTATTGGTGACAAAACTAACATTTGAGCTTGAGCTCATTGACTACACTTTGTACTATTGAGCTGTAAGCATCAAGCAAATGAACATCCAATGCTTAGACTACTCAGGATGAGCAGTGAAGACTAAATTTAAATCAGTCATAATATGACAGACATTTCAACAGGATGGGGTTTTATAAATCTACAGAATCTCAACTGGCGCAAAGAAACCTCAAAAGGGGTTTTGAACCTAAACTTTTACAATAAATGTGTCAAAGCATTTGTTTGTATAGGGTGCATGGCACCATAAAGTGAGTCTGTATGGAAAAATCTCTATCACCAGGGCTGGTAAAACTTTGGGACAGTCATATCTAAAATTTAGACCAAGCAGAAGAGAAAAAAAATTCACTATTTATTTTCAAAACATGGGTAACTGATATTAAGATTTCAATTTAAATAACTGGCATTTGCTAAAGAAAAAATTGTGCAGCCAAAATACGTGGCCCTGAGCCATGATGAACAAGATTCCTTGCAAGGTGATTAATCTTTTCACTCCAAAAGTCAATGGGTAGAAGCAGGGCCAGCTCTACACTTTGCCAATCAAGGCAATTGCATAATTTAGGTCCTATAGTAGTATTATATTTATTTAACAATTTAAAATAAAATATATCAAATACTTCTTACTTTTTTTTTTTGGAAACAGTAATGCCTAGCAAAAAATTGAAGAGACCCATAAACAACTTTGTTTCTGTGTCTCACTTAAAAAAATCATAACCACCTTTTTTTTTTTTAAGTCTTTCCACCAAATGTCTCCTCTCTCTCTCTCTCTCTCTCTCTCTCTCTTTCAAAAAATAATTCATGCAACTAGTCATCATCAAACCACATATACTTTCCCTCTCTCTAAAAGCTTTTCTTGATAATCAATCACCATCAAAGACCCTTTCTGTCTTACCCCTAAACTTATTCTCTTGTCCAAAATCAACTTCACAAGAAAGATTAAGAGGATTAGCCATATTATCAATGATAAGTTGAGATGTTAGCAAAATTTGAAAACAAAACTTAAATTATTAATTTTATATCTAAAAAAACGAGTAATGAATTTTAAGAAAAAAAAACTATAATATAGAAGTTTAAATAAATATTATTTAATTGATATCTAAATATGAGAGAAAACTACTTAAAATTGTCACCTTAGGCCTGAAATCTTAAAGAGCTGGCCCTGTACAGAGGCCTATATATTATTCTTCCAGAATTACCATCTGAAACCATTTTTGGGGAATAACAAATCAGGTTAAACTTAGAGCAATGGCTGCAAGACGGAGAGCTACTGAAAATCTTTGCTCCCCAATAGTCCCCATATCCAGGAAATTAAGCAAGAATAGCATCAAATTAGTTTACAATTTCACTCAAGTTGGCTATAGAATCACTATTTGCAGAAAACATGCAAATTTGCAGAGAAGCGCAACTGTATTGCAAAAGCATGTATTGCAGTGTGATGGAACAGCAAAAACAAAAATATGATTTGGCAGCTGGTTGGAAAGTTATAGATTATAAAGAGTAGGGGAAGAATTACCCAACATAAAGTCGATCTTTTGCAACATCAAAATAGAAATTTGATAGGTCAACAATGACAAACTGTTGTATGATCTGAAAATAAAAACAAAACATTTATACCATTTAAAATTCCACAGAAAAGCAAATCAAACAGTAGATTGCGAAGTGTTTTCTGCTAAAATAAGGCAAGCAGACATGAAAAAATAAAACTCAGTATCAACTGTCAATGAGAAACTAACAATTTCATGCATTCTAGTGGACTGTCCAATGTCTCCACCTTTTTTTTATTGGTCAATTACACCACATAAACAATGGGTTTTAAACCCACAAACTCACCCACCCCCACTCACACTTGTGAGAGGAGGAAGTGCCCTTTGAGCCAAGTCTCATTGACCTGATGTCTCTACTACTTGATCCTGCCTAGTATGATTTCTGCGGAACCAAGAATGATAAACTTTGTAGTCTGCTTTTCGTCCTTTATTTTACTGTTCTTTTACAAGGTTATGACCCCTGCCAAAACCTGTTCCCTTGTCTTCAACATATTCTGTAATGCTCAATAATTATACCATCAAACTTCCACACTCTTTCAATTATTGACTGTTTCTACTCACTCTTTTTTCCTCTCTTTCACCCACTAAAATCATCCGGACTATAAAAAAACTTGCATTCCCTCCTTTTGAATGGAACAATGATTATATTTTTTTCCTTTTTAAAAAAAAAATAATTATGATTGTCTACCATTATAAAACCATATGTAGAAATCAAAATCTGATACTGCTCAACTGTGACTGATAATTGCCATAAATAACTCTACTTTAGAAAGCTAACAACCTCGTAAAGAATGAGCTCCAAAATCGAAGCAGTTACCATTTTTTTAATTGGTAATTACACACGCACTTTATGGATCTTCAACCACAACCTCACCATTTACCTTGTTCTTATGAGGGGTAAGGTGCCATTTGAGCCGGAGCTCACTGGCAAAATCCAAATAGTAACTTAAACAAATATAATCAACATCAGAGAATATTTACCTGAAATATTTTAAAGAATTGATATTTTTCATAGTTCTCTCTAATGTTAATTATAACATTTTCGAGCTGAAACAGTGCATGCTGATCAATCATGGGAAGGGTGTGGTATGAAACAGCATAGTCAGCCTGGCAATAGACATAACCCAAGATTAAGTGAAAAAATCAATAAAGAGACGAAACTGCAAAAATGAAGGCATTGTATTTGAACCAAATATGAATTTGGACTTATGGAAAGGCCACCCCGCTGCCTGTGTAAGCCTTGTTGCAAACAAAGGGTTGTGTTTTACATCTTATAATTTCAATAGCTACTGATCAAATAAGGGATTAAGGTAGAAACTTCAGCCCAATAAAGGAATTGATGCAAGGAAGAGTATTCATGAACAGGACTCTCTTTTCCACAAATTTTTTCATCAATAAGATGAGAAAGAAAAAATTATGGCATACCCTCTTAGTGAGTGAACCACATAAACTGAAACCTCCAGTTACAAACTCTAAAACCTGACATTACCAAGATCTTGAAGCATGTTGAGACTTTGCTGTTTCCCTCAACACTGCACCCACAATTGCTGCCTGCTCAAGGCATTCAGCCTTATGCAATGCATCTAGAAGAACGACACAAGTTTTGGTATGAATATTACAACCTTTCAACCGAGTTTCCTCAAAAAGTACATATGCATCCATTGCTCTATTACAATTGCTTAGCCCTTCTATCATAGCATTATAACTAGCAGAATCCGGTCTACCACCACTTGCCTTAAACCTCTCAAAAAGCCCACTAGCGCCTACTATGTTTCCTGCCTTTGCAAGTCCTGAGATCATGGTTGTGTATGTGATTGTGTTGGGCTTCAACCCTTGCTTCTGCATCTCTTGCCAGTACACAAAGGCCTTATTAAATTTTCTAACCCTACAGAGACCATTTATGAGAATGCTGTAAGTTACTTGGTTGGGGGTACATTTCAAGTCTTTCAGTGACCGGAAGCAGACAAGAGCTTCATTAATTTCCTCTGCTTTCACAAGTGCATCAAGCAAGCAATTCCAAGTGTATACATTAGGGGTCAAACCTTTCTGCATCAACTCTTCCATGATTAGGTATGCTTCATCAATTCTACCCACCTTCCCGAACCCATCAATAAGACTACTATATATCACCACATTTAACTCTATTCCTTTAGACTTTGCTTCTTCAAAGAGCATGTATGCTTCATCAAGCCTGTCAATCTTAGCAAGCCCATCGATGACAGAGCCATAGGTAACAACAGTGGGTTGGTGACCCTTTGTCTTCATTTCCTCCAACAGTTGATAAGCTTTGTTAACCCTACCAGACTTGCAGAATCCATCAATAACAGTGTTGTAAGCGCAGGTGTCCAGAATGCAGCCTTGATCCTTCATTGAGTAGAATAACTCATATGTTTCATTTGCAAAACCTGCTTTGACAAGGCCGTGAATTAGGATTGAATAGCTCCGAACATCTGGAATATATCCTCGAGCCTTTATTTCCTTAAACAAAGCCCTGCCTTTCTCAGTCTCACCAGCTTTGAATATACAATCCATGTAGGTATTAAGCAGCATCAGGTCAGGAGAACAGCCCCGATGAATCATTTCTTTGTATATCTTGTGACCATCCTTCTTCCTGCCACACTTGAAAAAGTTACTGATAAGTGATGTATAAACAACAGCGTTTGGAATCTGATTAGAATCTAGCATCTTTTCATATAGCCTATAGGCATCATCCACTCTACCATGTCTGCCCAGGCCTTCTATAAGAGAACAAAATGTAACAGCATCTGGGGTGCAAACTTTGTGATCCATTCCTTCAAATATAGAACAAGCCCCATCCAGTTTTTGAGCTTTGCAGAGTCTATCTATCATTATGTTGACAGTCATAACATTAGGAAACAAGCCAGCTTCTTGCATTGCATCCCGAACACTCAAAGCAGCCTCAAGTTTCCCTGCCCTACAAAGCATATCTATTAGAATATTATAGGTTGGAAGGTTTGGCACTGCATCTTTCTTCATCTCCTCAAAGATCCGTAATGCCTCTTCCACTCTCCCCTTCTTTCCAAGACAGGTGAGAATGCAATTATATGCAATCACATTCGGAATGCAACCCTTTCGTTTTTGCCTCTCAAGTAAACTATATGCTTCATCAAACTTTCCAGCTGAGCCATAACCCATGATCATGGTGTTATAAGCATATACACAAGGGACTTTCCTGCTGCTATCCAGCTGTTCGAATAGCTCCACAGCTTCATCCAGTCTATCAGCTTTGCAGAGAACCCCTATCATGCTAGTATATGTCACATCATCAGGCATCAAGCCCTGAGATTTCATCTCATGAAAGAATTTCCAGGCCATATCCACCTTCCCAATCTTACCAAAAGAATCTATGCAAACATTATACAGAACAATGTCGGCATCAAAAGCATTGCTCTTCATCTCATCCAGCAAGGAAAGAGCAGCATCAACCCGGCTCTCCCTGGCAAATACACGAATAAGAGTTGTAAATAAATGCACGCTTACTTCATAACCTATCTCTTGCATCTGGTGAAAAAGAGCGAGCATAAGTTCGGATTCATGAACTGCAGATAAAGCACCAATCAGAGTTGTATAAGCCGAAAATGCGGGCCGGAATTTAAACTTCCTCATGGTTTGTATTAGATTGAAAGCTCCTCTAAGATTTTGACACTTGACATAGCTTACAACTAACTCTATACACACATTATTAGATGGACCGAATCCTGCAATACTCATTTCTTCAAGAATCTCTTCCAAGCAATCAAACTTTCTACCCCTAGCCATAACCATGAGAAGGGAATTATATGCTTCAGGAGAATGTGCTTGGTCGGTTTTTCTCTCAGCCCACCGAAAATAATTTACTGCTACATTGACATCCTTCAGCCTCCTTAAGACTCCAATAACTAGTTCTGGTTTTGGTTTTTCATCTAACAAAGATAGAGCAGTCTCAAGGGCTGGTCCCCATGGTCCACTTTCCAATATTTGGCACACATTATCCAGTACCTGTCTCACCCCCTCAACTTTTCTTGAACTTTCTCTATTAGCCCCACCCAGAAAGGGAACAACTTTCCCATCCACCTCAGAAGGCCCATTATACAATGATGAGAACTTTTTAAAAGAGGTGTAAATGTGACCGCACTTCAAATCAATTTGATAGATTAATCCTGCACCACCAAAAAACAAAGCTAATTGTCAAGTCATATAAAGATGGGAGGAAAAAAAATTGAAAAAGAATATGATAAATGAGAAACTGCAACACAATATCTCCCCTATGTATACTTTTGCTCTAGATCCCAATTTGGACATGCAGGGGTAAGCGGCCAAACAACCATTAGGAAACACTCTATGGTTAGTTAACTGATGCAAAATTTGACCCATTATATGTCATGAAATATGTCATGAAATCTAATTCCCCCGTCCTATTACAGCCAACACCACCTACAAGATGCCAAAATAGCTATAATCTCCACCTTGTTTACCTAAGTTTGAAATGTGACTGCTGGGATATTTTTTAACCATTCAGCCCACTGCGCAATTGATAAAGAAGTAATTGAAAGAAACAAATGAACATGCTTATAGCAGACAACAAACTCTTAAAAAACATATCAAGAGAATCCCTTAAAAAACCCAACTACTAGATAGTGAACCCTACACACACACACACACACACACAAAGAAAATTACCTCGGTTCCTCAAGATCATCTTCATGTCTGCATGTCTTGCCCTCTGTGATACCCTTTATTAGTACAAATCTATATTTGAAAAAAAAAGTCATTTCATAGAGAGATACCAAGAAGAGCACATACAATAAGTGACTCCGTAAAAAAATTACTTATAAATTTGTTTTTCCTGATTGGTAACTGCACACACGGGTATTGAACCCATGACCTCACCCTTCACCTTGTTCTTACAGTGAGATGAGATGCCATCTGAGCTAGAGCTCAATCTCAAGCCAACAATATATATATATATATATATGTGTGTGTGTGTGTGTGTGTGTGTGTGTGTGCACGCACGCGCGCGCGCGAGCGCTTAAATTTTAACATATATACACTGATAGCGATAGACATACATCAACTTAACACAATGCAAGAATCTTCTTAAAAAAAAAAAAGATTATTTAAAGACAAGGTCTATGACATATTATTTGTACTTTTAAAAGTAAATGATTAAGCAAGATTTCCATATATTAAAAAAAATTAAAGACATACAAAGGCTAATAAAATCAAGTCAATTTATTCATCAAAATGAGAACTTTTTCTAAATAAAAAGCCATTAAAATTGCATAGCACATAGAATCGCCTATAAAGGAGCTTCCTCTACAATTTCTAGCATACATTGATCAAACTTAGGACAACTTTGAGAGTAAAGAACTTCAATTTCATTTAATAAAATAAATACTATATTCCAAATGCAGAAATCCTTTTTTAAAGAGCTTAATAGTTGATACGGTTTTTTTCCCAGCAACCAAACAAGGCGTTAACCATTTCACTCGGGCATTAGATAGTTAAATTTATGAGATAATATTATTCACTACACGAAATTGGGAATATTTTCGATTCAAAAATTTGATCTTAGAAATCGAAAATGTTGGATTATATGTACAGTGAAATGATAGAGTTAATTTTCAGATATTACATACCAGGAAAACTTTGGAGGTGAATTAGAGAAGAGCCGGAAAATTAGGGTTTACTCGGAACTCTGCGATAGAGAGAGAGAGAGAGAGAGAGAGAGTATAGCCAAGACCAAAGTCCGAACGGTGAGAGTTGAGAGTTGAGACTGAGCAACTGGAGCTGGGAACCTGTAAAATTTTCAGGTCACAGGCCAACGATGCCGTTTCAACTCGTTATATCATGGGCTCTTATTGGGCCAAGATAAACCAACGGCCCTTAAAATCAAAACCCAGGCCAAAACTGCCATATGGCACCATTTTTCAAACATATTCGTTAGTTAGCATTCCTCACCGAAACCTCAACCCACACAAATCTGTGGGTTTCCACACTGCGAGGTCCGAGCCTCTTCTTCGTCACTGAAACCTCAACCCACCCAAACCCACACTGCGAGCTCCGGCGGAGAGGACAAGGAAGCACCACGCCGGCGTAGATGAACCACCACGCTGTTCCGAACACAATACCGCCAAGGCCCGCCGAGTCCGACTCTGAGTTCCGAGTCAACATCCGAGCCGCAATCGCGACATTGATCAGGTGCTTGGGTTTGTTGATTTCGTTGTGGGTCTTTGGGTTTGCTTGGGTTTGTTGATTGATTGTGGGTCTCTGGTTGTTGCGTTTGATGGTTGAAGAAGAAGAGATGTTTTTGCTGAGTGAGTCCTGAAATGGAGTCTGTGAGGCTCAATTTCAAATGAAATTGTTTAAATAGATTTGAAAAGGTGCTAATTAATAATATTGTTTAAAAATCAGTGTTATTTTGTAAAAAAAAACCCCTAAATTCATATATGCAAACATTCTTTAAGCTAAAAAATAAAAAATAAAAGGTTGCGTGAAGAAACTCGGAGAAGGAAGCCAACGCTTGAGTAACCCAACTTAACAGCAATGCTACACTTGACTTCCTAATAGTTGAGATTGAAGTCCCACGTTCAATAATAATGAAAAGAATTAGTAATTTGTGTAACGTAATTGAAGTATATTAATTGAGCTTAGGCCTTTTGAGAATTGAGTCACACAAAAGGTTTAAGCCTTTTTAAGTATAGATTTAAGACTTAAAAGAAGGAAATTTCACATTTTTTTTTTATAATAAGAAAATCTCACATTGAATAATAATAAAAAGAATTAGTAATTTATATTACGTAATTTTTTTTTTTTTTTTTGAATACAAGATAGAATTTCTACTCTAACCTAATCTAAGTGTATATGTGTGTGAAGCTCTCTCCTGGAGACTTGAACCCCGGCCCTTGCCCCTCCCACACTCTACAAGCACTTATACTTGTGGAGTGACCATCGCACCAAGGGTGTGCGCTGGTATTTATATTACGTAATTGAATACATATTAATTGAACTTAGGCCTTTTGGGAATTGGGTCACCCAAAAGGCCTAAGCCTTTTTGAGTTTAGACAATTAATTATTTAAAACTTTTTTATTTTTTGATGCGGTTTCAAATTCAATATTACTTTTTTTAAAATCAATTTAAAACATGAATTTTTGAAAATGTTTCAATTCCATTCCCTTGTGTATTTTTTTCCTGTACGAAACATTGGGCCTAGGTTTTTAATTATCTAAAACTTTTTTTTTTGGGTGTGGTTTCAAGTTTAATATTACTTTTTTTAAAATCAATTGAAAACATGAGTTTTTGAAAATGTTTAAGTTCCATTCCCTTGTGTATTTTTCTAATTATCTAAAAGTTTTTTTTTTTGGGTGTGGTTTCAAATTTATTATTACTTTTTTAAAAAATCAATTCAAATCATGAATTTTTGAAAATGTTTCAGTTCCATGCCCTTGTGTATTTTTCTCCTGTGCAAAACATTGGGCTTATGCTTTTAATTATCTAAAACTTTTTTTTTTTTGGTGTGGTTTCAAATTTAATATTACTTTTAAAAAAAAATCAATTGAAAACATGAGTTTTTGAAAATGTTTCAGCTCCATTCCCTTGCGTATTTTTCTCCTGTGCAAAACATTGGGCTTATGCTTTTAATTATCTAAAATTTTTTTTTTTTTGGTGTGGTTTCAAATTTAATATTCCTTTTTAAAAAAAATCAATTGAAAACATGAGTTTTTGAAAATGTTTCAGTTCCATTCCCCGGTGTATTTTTCTCCTGTGCAAAACATCTGCTATTTGCTAAACGTTTTAATTTTATTCCTATATATTAGGTATTTTAGTCTAGAATTGGAAAAATTTTAGTGTCACCCAAAACCACAACTTTACTCATAACTTGCCTATGTCGTGAGTTGTGGTTGGTAGATGAGTGTTTTCACATAGACTCATCACCCTTTCACTAACCACAACTCGCCACATGGACAAGTTGTAGGTAAAGTTGTGGTTTTGAGTGTAGTACCAAAATTTCCCTTAGAATTGTCCAACTTACATTTGGATTTCACAAAACGACCTTACCTGAAGGTATCCAAGTTGAAAGTCATCAAATTCAAGCACTAGGTCAGTTGATGACAAATTTGTGTCTCGTGGAAGCTTAAAATTTCAACCATAAGAGATTTTATCAGTTATTTTAATAGAAATTCACGGTATTTATTTTAACTGAAATCAAAATAGAAAAAGAAATACATTTATTTTATTACTTTTTTTATTATTTATAAATAGAAATAGTTTACTTAAAATTACTATAAGTACAATAGTATATATTATAAGACAAAATTACTTGGGGATTTAGGCAATTGCCTTACATATGGAAGTGTAGTCTATAATTTTGCAAAATATATATATATATATATATAAGTTAGTCTTCATTTGTTTGACATTAGTATTTATGAAAAATAAATATTTTTTCAAAAAAAAAACATTTTGCAAAAAATTATCAATTTTTTATTTTTATATTTGATAACACCCTTAAAATAGATTGAGTTTGGTATAAGATGGAAAGCAACGCCATCTCACACTAAGCTAAATAAAGGAAATTAAAAGATAATTTTTCTTTGATCCAAGAATTTAGAAAAAATCAAAAACTATCTTTACTTTAATCCAAAAATATCCCATCAAAACGCACCGTTTAATCTGCAAGGTATTTATGCTTTCCAGAGGCACATAAAAAGTTAACAGCCCCATACACACGTAACCAATTAAATTCTCAAATTGTTTGTAAACTTTTTATCTTTCACCGATGACTCTCTGATCCAAAAAACCAAAAACCACCACCAAGACCAACACTCACTTCCCTTTCCCTCCCTCCCTCCCCCTTCTTCAAAACCAAAAATCCCAACCCGAATGGAGCCCCAGTACCCGAAAACCCGGTCCTACGGACCCCAGATGAAAATGACGATCCCGCCCTCGCACTCGCACTCGCACTCACACTCACAGTCGCAGTCGCAGTTGCAGTCGCAGCACTCCGACAACGACCGGAGCAGCGTGGAGCTGCGCGCACTGGATTGCAACCTCACCTCCCTCTGCGACCATATTCAGATGGAAGGCTTCAACTCCGGCTCGTTCTCCGATATCGTCGTTAACGCCATGGGCTCCACCTACCACCTCCACCGTCTGATCCTCTCTCGCAGCTCCTACTTCAGGTCTGATTGTAATTTTTTGCAGTTTCTTATGGCAATTCGATTCGGTGCTTGTCAAGTTTTTGAAATTGGAAAAGACAAATGTGAGTGAAAACTTTTTAGGTTCCCAACTCTCTCGTCTCACCACCCTGTTGATCGTAATTTATGCAAATTTGGCTGGCCTTTTGGTAATTTGAGACAAATGTGTGCAAATTTTAGATTTTTTTGTTAATTTTAGTTGAATTGTAATTCCATTATTCAATTTATTCTAGACAATTTTAATTTTTTATTGATATATATGTGTGTGTGTGTGTGTGGATTGTTGCTATTGAATGTTTTGAGAGTTTAGCTATTTGGTTGAAATGCACTTTACACCCTTTAAGTTTGGGGTCACTTCTAATTGGGTCCCGTGGCTTTCAAAACTTGCAATTTACGTATGCTAAACTATTGTAACAATGCATCACAATTTGGTTGTTAAACCGCCTAAAAATGATGTTTTTCTTCTATTTTTATGTCCAATATGGCGTCATTTCTGTGTGGTTCGATGGAAAAATTCTAATGGATGTTGGCAAAAGGGTATGATGATAGTGTTGTAATACTTGAGGCTTTAAAAATGCTTTTTTTTTTTTTTTTTATAGATAATAAGAGTTTTATTGATGAAAAAGAACAGTGGGTTTACGATTGTGAACTCACTGCCCTTGAAACAAAAACAAACAAATCATAAGGAAAGTCTAATAGAGATAAGAAAATCAAACAGGGAACTACAATGTGTAAGTCCCCAAATCCGATACCACTCAAACAAAGTCCTAGCAAGCAAGTTCTTCAACATATCTATAGGTCTCTCAATGTCCTCAAAAGTTCGGGCGTTGCATTCCTTCCATACTAACCACATAAGGCATGCTTGTACCATATTCCAAACCTTAGAAGAGTAAGTTCCCAACCAATTCTTCCAAGCAAAAAGAAGAGAAACAATAGTATCCAGCATCACCTACTGAACCCCAAACATAATAAGGACCTCACTCCACAAAGCAGATGCAAACTGACAATGAAGCAAAATGTGATCCACAGTTTCCTCATCACACCTACAAAGACAACACCAATTAACAAGGAGCAAATTCTTCTTAACAAGGTTATCTATTGTAAGAATCCCACCCCTAGCAGCTATCCATAAAAAGAAAGATACCCATTTAGGTACCTTTACACACCATATGCTCTGCCTAGGGAAAGAAATAGAGGGGGCTTTCAGTAAAGCAATATAAAAGGATCGCACATCAAAAACACCATTACGGTTCAGCTGCCAAAGGAAGATATCCTCACCCTCCCCATTAGGTATCCTGGCAGAGACATGCTTACAGAAAGAATAAAATCTCCCCAACTCCCATTCATTAAAATTGCGACGGAAAAGGAAGTTCCAACTCCTACCTCCCCCGTTTGGTGCAGAAATAACCATGTCAGAAATCAGAGCTTCCTGACCCATAGTACAGGCAAACAATTCTAGGAATAATTCTTTCAAAGGAATAGGACCACTCCAAGGATTGTGCCAGAACCGAATACGATTGCCCTCTCCCGCTACATACACCACGTGACTGAAAAAATTGTCTGCACCTTTCCTAATATTCTTCCATGACCCACAACCATGAGTCCCTCTCACAACTCTAGTGCACCAACCTCAACTACCCTCTCCATATTTGGTGGCTATTACCTGATGCCATAAATGGGTAGCTTCCTTCCCAAACCGCCAAAGCCACTTCCCAAGTAGAGCTTGGTTAAAAAGCCCAATCTTCCGAATCCCCAAACCCCCTACCTCCACCGGCCAAACAACCTTATCCCAAGCAACAAGCAGATATCTAAAAACTTCATTAGAACTCCCCCAAAGGAAATTCCTCTAAATCCTCTCTAGTCTGTCTGCTATGTGTTGCGGAATTGTAAACAACGATAGATAATAAGTTGGGAGACTCGACAAAGTAATCTTTAATAAAGTAAGCCTACCTCCTTTTGATAAATACAACTTCTTCCAACCAGAGAGCTTTTTCTCCACCCTTTCTAAAATAGGATTCCAAATCGAAGCATCGTTAAAGTGAGCCCCAAGTGGCATTCCCAAATAAGATATAGGCAAACGACCAACCTTACAACATAAAATACAAGCCAAAGCATCCAAATTTGCAACCTCACCAACTGGCACAATTTCACTCTTGCCAACATTTACTTTTGAGCCTGTAATAGCTTCAAAAAAGATCAACACTATCCGTATATATAATAATTGTTCCCTAGATGCATCACAAAAAAGAATAGTATTATCAGCAAACAGAAGATGAGAAATATGCAACCCTCCTTACGCATTGGGGCTTGCCTAGAACTTCCTAATAAAGTCACCCTCTTCTATCCTCTTCAATAACCTACTCAACACCTCCATTACCAACAAGAACAAAAGTGGAGATAAAGGATCTCCTTGACGAAGACCACGCAAGCTACTGAAAAAGCCAGCCGAGGACCCATTAATAAGCACTGAGAAACGAACTTTAGTGATATAGGCCTTCATCCACCTCCCCCACTTCTCCCCAAAACCCATCCTCTCCATAAGGTAAAACAAAGCATTCCAATTTACTTGATCATAAGCCTTCTCTATATCCAACTTAATAATCACACCCGAAACACCACTCTTCACTCTACTATCTAAACATTCATTTGCTATAAGAACCGAGTCAAGAATCTGTTTTCCCCCAACAAAGACATTCTGGGAGTTGGATATCAGTTTGTCCAATACACTGCGAAGCCTATAAGCCAACACCTTTGACAAAAGTTTGCACAAACTTCCCACAAGGCTAATAGGCCGAAAATCTCTAATATTGATCACATTAATCTTCTTAGGTATCAAACACAGAAAAGTAGCATTTAGAGATTTCTCAAAGATGCATTGGCTATGAAAGTCTGCAAAAAAAGCCATAACATCCTCTTCAATCACACACCAACACTTTTGAAAGAAAGCTATGGTAAAGCCATCAGGACCAAGAGCCTTATCACCCTCGGCCTCCCGAAGAGCAGCAATGATCTCCTCCCTATCAAACTCCCTTTCAAGAGAAAATCTATCAAACTCATCCAAACTAGCAAAATCTAACCCATCAATAGTGGGCCTCCAATCTTCAGGTTCCTAATAAAGACTCTTATAAAACCCCACCACCTGATCCTGAATATCTGATTCAGCTTCATACAGAATGCCATCAACCTCCACACCCCTCAAGGTATTAGCTCGTCTATGTGAATTAGCAAGCCTGTGGAAAAACCTAGTATTATTGTCCCCCTCTTTTAAGAACAGAGCCCTTGATTTCTGCCTCCAAGAAATCTCCTCCAAAGAAGCTAAAAACTCGATCTCTGCCTTAATCTCTATTTTTCTTGCTTTATTTGCCGTAGTCAGCATTTGCATCCCTTCTCTCATATCAAGATCCAACAGCTCAGACAACAAACATTTTTTTCTAAAATGCACATCCCCAAAAAGATGTTTATTCCAACACTTCAAGTCTTTTTTGAGTGCCTTGAATTTACATACTAGAACATAACTAGGGGATCCCTCAAAATGATAACTGTTCCACCAGCACCTAACTCGATCCACAAAACAGAAAACTTATTACAATTTTTTTTTTTTTTTAAATTTCGAATTCCTCCTAATTAGAGAGATCAGGCAATGTCCTTGAGCTACAAGGCTCTTGGCAACTTATTAAAATCTGAATACATTAAATTCATGTATAAAAAACAAACAAAATTAATACTTAGGTAGGAAAGTGGCAACTTTTTAAACAATAGGTTGGTGAAACCCAAACCTTAGGTAGGTGGGTAATTGTAATTAACCTGTGGTATGAGGCTTCTATAAGTATGACTATGTTTTTAGATGTAATGCTTGCGAAATGGTGTAAAAGAAAATTAGATGAAAGAGAAGAAACAAGGATAAATAGGTTGTAGAAAAGAAATGGATTTAGTGGAATGATTCCAGGAATTATGGCTTGTTGTACTGGCAATTAGCATCCATTAGAAGACTGAAGCATTCACACACCTTTGAAGAATTCACTATTTCATTATCCCCCTCCCCTTTATGAATTTAGTAAAAAGGAAAAATGCACCAGTTTGCATATTGATGAGAATTTAGGGGAAAATAATTTCACTTACTGAAAATTTTCTGATTTATTTTATTTATAGTGGTTTATTAAGTGCCAATGCTTACAAGTTAGGCTTGACGACTTCAGTTTCTGACATCTCATGTTTCTGGTAGGAATATGCTTCATGGTCACTGGAAAGAAGCCAATGCTCCAATTGTGACCTTGCAAGTAGATGATAAAAATGTTAATGGCGAAGCAATTGCAATGGCTTTGGCATATCTGTATGGACACCATCCTAAGCTTACTGATAATAATGCATTTCGAGTCCTAGCTGCTGCTTCCTTCCTTGACCTTCAGGTAGTATGCTCTTTATAATGGGCAGTACTGAATCTTTTATCCTCATTGCATACCAAAGATTCTGCGTTCCGTGTGAATCATTCTACTTTAATCCTTTTCTTTTGAAAGTAGTGCATTTTGATTAAAAGTTGATGTTTTTCCATGCAGGATTTGTGTGCAATATGCACAGACTTTATTATATCCGAATTATGGACTTCCAACTTCTTAGCATACCAGGTTCAAGATGCTCGCGCAGCCTCTTTTTATTACCTAATACAACTATATGCTATCAGCCTCTTTGAATTATTGACATTATTGACCTGTAATTCAGGTTTTTGCAGAGAGCCAAGACTATGGCATACATGGAGAGCGGGTGAGAAATGCTTGCTGGGGCTACCTTTGTCAAAGTGGTGCCATGGAGTTGAAAGAGGTATTAAATAAAGATAACCATGCTGTTGCAGCATGTGAGTTTTGGGTAGCTATTCCTTTTTGTCTCCTTTTAACTTGGGACAACATATGGCAATATTAACAAACATGAAACTGGTGGATGTGGGAAGGGAAGACAAGGAAGTATACTTTGTCTTTGAAAAAATCTTTTGGGCTGACATTAAGTGTCATTAAACATGAAGTTGAAATTTGATAAAGAATGCATCTCTTGTTTTTGTTCACATCATGTGATACACTCTTTTATTTTCAAGATTTTTTTTTTTTTTTGGTTGAGGAATCTAGGACACTTATCTGCTCCTATGCAACTTTCATTTTTGTTTTTGTTTGTTTGAACTGCAGGAATTCTTTTCTACCTATTTTATTTGAAAAACTTTTTTTTCTTTGTCCACATCTGAAAGCATGATTGAAAATCTATTCATATGATTTGGATTGCAACTTCATAGTTTAGTAAATGTTTCTGGTTTTGGTTCAGTCGAACTTACTATCTGCATTTTCCTGTCATGCATAGGTGCTTCCTAAACTTTCTTCACAAACCTTGCATGCATTGTTAACCTCAGATGAATTGTGGGTACTTAGTGAAGAGAAACGGTAAGGAGTATTGACAACCTCTGAGGTTTGTGTCTCTCAGCTTGAGTTTCTTTAAAGATGGATAACAGCTTTTTTATTTTTTATTTTTTCCAAGGTTCGAACTGGCATTATGCACATTTCTTGACAAAGTTGCCCATTGCAAGGCAGAACATTCTGAACAAGGAAGTTGTGGTTCTGAGACTGGAATGGATAGTCACTCTGATTCTCCTCATGCACAGGGAAAAAATTTTATGGATAGCTGCGCTAATAAAATTTTGGAATCTGAACTAGGACACTTGAGTTTAAAAGATGACGTTGAAGGCCATGATGCTGCTCATAATCTTCTGGTAGAGCTTGCAGATTGTGTGGTTGATTGTCAAACAAGAGTTTCCAATTCTAGTCAACAGGTGCAAGAGGCTGCATATTCTCATTTGAATATGGAGCCAAGATACCCCTGCAACATGGAAGGGCCTTCATCATTGAGTCCCTCATTGGCAGATATAGATGTATATAGAGCCTCATGCTCCTTTGTTGAAGTGTCAACAGGTGTTAGAGCAGGTGGACTGGGGACCACTGGAATGGCTATGGAAGGTCCATCTGAAGAAGGCTCTTGCTACCATCTGAATAACAATAGCTGGCTTGCCAGGGACCAATCAAGGCATTGCTCTTCAATGAACTCTTCCACTAATGGGCTCATGATGAATGATTGGGGAAGATGTGGCATGCCTTCTCTTTCATGGGGTGGCAGGGTTGTGGGCAAGAGACAACTAAAGGGTTATGCTAAAGGAAATTTTGGGGTCCGTGGGGAGGAATATGATGCATTCGTTAATATATTTGAAGGGGGTTCTCTTTTATATAGCAACATGTCTTTTGAGGCCCTTCTAAATGTGAGAAAGCAACTTGAAGAATTGGGTTTTCCTTGCAAAGCTGTAAATGATGGTCTTTGGCTACAGGTTTGATTCTGGGTCTTGTTCTTTAATTTTCTATACCCAGTGCCTTATAAAAATGCTTATGACATTGGGGAATTTGAACAGTCCATGCTTCCTGTGACAGTGTTGCCCCTTTGGATGTGACACACAAACATGGTGTGACCTAGTTTTTTACAATGGTGATTCTCCTAGTCATTTACTCATGTATGGGATTTTCAAAAGAAATTGAGGATGCCTTAATTTGTATGGATTGGCTGATTCAGTTTAGGAGGACCACTATGGGAGCTAGCAGAGTGGCTATGATGCCCCTCTGCAATTTCCCACCATTGGAAGTCTGGACATCTTTTCCCGATACAAGCATTTATGATTACACATTGTTTCTGTGCTTTTGTTTAAGAAATTTATATTTTCTTTAATATATGGCTATTGTGTAGATGCTTTTAAGCCAAAGGGTACAAGAAATCGGTGCTGATACATGCAGAAGTTGCTGCCTCACAAGTATGGCCTGCAATTGTAGGCAGCCATATGGTTTCTCACATGGAGGCACTAGCACAGCATATTACATGCAAGAGCATGATCAAAATGCTTCTCTTGGAAACATGGGGAATGTATATGTTGCTGAATCTGCTCAAGGTGAAGCAAATGGCCCCTTTAGACCAGTACGTGTGCATGTTAGGGGGCCTATTGATGGGCTTGCAGGTATTGGACGTGGAACTACATTTGTGCCTGCAACTGCTTGGCCTCCAACACGTTTTGTCTTTTCACGTGTCCCTTTTGGCATGGGCAACAGAAACTGCCAGCAGTCTCCTGCTAATGATGATTCAGAGGCAAGACCTGACCACAGTGGGGATCTTTCTGGAGATGGGTTGACAGCTTTGGTTGGCCTAAGCCAAGGAGGGAGTAATGTAACTAATGTTCATGAAGAGCAAACAGAGAGGGGGTACGAAATCGATATGCCGAGCAGAATGTCTGGAACTTCCGTTGCAGGGCCAAGTACAAGCAGTATCCCAATGCAGATGCTTGAGTCACCAGAGAATGCTGTTGGGGTTGAGTGGGAAAATGCAGACAGTTCATCTATATCTTTGGATATGAAAACACCTTTAAGTCACTTCCCTCCTTTTCGCTTCGGGTAAGTCATAATTTTGCTTTCAGTTGCTATGGACGTGCTTTGTATGGTAGTTTTATATTTTAAAAGATGTCAGAGGGAGGGGCTTCTACATACTGCAGACATTGTGATCTTGTGGGTACAGTTACTGGTATAACTTATTTTCACCTCCTATTTGGTTATGTAATTCTCATATTTTGAGGATAATAGATATTGCTGTTGAATCTTTTGCTGATCAAGTTTTGTTAACTACAATCTATTAATTGGTTTTGACTGACTTTGAAAGTGGAACGTGAACTGATTTCCACTATTCCCGATTCTTTTTTAGCGCAGAGAGGTCAAAGTTTATGATAAAGTCAGTGAAGTTTCTATGGTGTTCTACTTTTGCGTAGTCTCGGCCCACAGTGGAAGGCTCCACACCTGAGCCTTATTAGACTCAGCAAATCAGAGTCTTATTATCCCTTTTAGGGTGCTATCCATGATTCTTCCTGCTCTCATGTCTCCATCTCAAATTGATCAGATTGGATAGTTAAGTTAGTTTGGTCTACGGCTAATATATAGCAGTTTTCTCTTTGGCAATGAGCTTTAGCTCAATGACACCACCTCCCTTTGTAACAGCAAGGTGGAGGGGTGAGGTTGTGCAGTTAAAATCTCACTGGGCTTGTGTGTATATGTAACTTACCTATAAAAATATAAAAAGCAGTTTTCTCTTTTTGCATCCCTCTTTGGTTGTGGCTTGGTTGTTATGTACTTATGTATTTTGGAAATAGTAACAGGTCCATGCTGCTCAAGTCTTAGTGTCATATTTGCTAGTTTTGATGGGTAGTCATTATGATCGGTTGACACCCAATCCTATTCTATATGCATTACAAGCTTGCTTACTAATTATATCTGTCCAACCTCCTCTACTCCCTCTTATTGTTGACTGCTAAGCTTAAGAAAGTCTCAAATATGTGTTATGTTAATTCTCTACTGGATTTACAGGGTGCAATTTGAGGATGTTCACAGGCTCAGTGATGGCCAAGTCAAGCACTCTCCTGAAGTCTTTTATGCTGGTTCTTTATGGAAGGTGTTAAAATATCTACTAATTGTTTTGTATATATATAAGCTTGAGATATATGATGAGGCTTTATCTATTCACAATGGTCTGATACAGAATGAATTTCCCTCTTTGAATTTTTAGGTTAGCGTTCAGGCTTTTAATGATGAGGACCCTCAGGGACGGCGAACACTTGGTAATGTTTAAAGCTGTGTAAAGATATACCTTGGAAATTCAATACTCTCTATTTTATTATAATATCAGTGTTATAAGAAATTTTGTTGCCTTAACTGAGTGCAATTCATATTATCTATTTAGGTTTATTTCTTCACCGTCGAAAGGCAGAGATAATGGATTCCCATAGAAAGGTCAGCCATATTCCTGGTTATCAGAGCAATAGATGGTTTTTTGTAGCAATAATGAAAACAATTTCTTCTTCTCCTTAATAAAAGAAAAAGAAAAAAGCACGCCTTTGTTATTGTGTTCTATTGGTATTGTGAATTTCAAATGCCACCAAAGATTTTGTCAGTGTCTTGATTGATATAGACCATAAACGAAGTTGTTAGTTAGTGCTTTGCAGAGCTCCAGACTAAGTCTTTAACCATCTGCTTTCAGGTTCATATGTATGTGGACTCTCGTGAAAAGGTTACTGCCCGTTATCAGGTATCCAAGTAAACTGCCGTCAATTTAATCACTGCTTGTCATACATAATTTGTATGACTGTCATGTTCTAATTCTGTGTTTCTTATGCATTTCATTGTGAAGTTGATTTGTCCATCAAAGCGGGAAGTCATGGTGTTTGGAAGCTTCAAACAAACAGGCACTCTTTTACCAAAAGCTCCAAAGGGATGGGGTTGGCGAACAGCGCTTTTATTTGATGAACTTGCTGATCTTCTCCAAAATGGGACCTTACGTGTGGCTGCTGTTGTGCAGCTTGTCTGAAAGGTAACAAGGTAGTTGACCTGGGTAGTTTAATCTGAATTGTGATAATGTAAATGCTTCACTCAAGGTTGAATTGCTAATTTTGTATTTTTAATTGTTTCAGATGTAAATCACAACTAGATGAGTCACTTCGTTGTGCAAGGACAAGAATCGGAAATGACTTTGCAAATGTTATTGTATGCAGGTTTAGTGATCCTCAATGTCTAGTTTTGTTCTTAAAAAAAGAAAAAGTCTAGATTTGTTTACTTTTCCACACTTTTTTGCTAAGCAAAATGTTGTTCTAGTGGACAGAAGATCTCTGTGTATTACATTTTGAAGTTTTGGGCAGCACAGGCGTAACCCATTAGGCTGCTGGTTGAAATCAATATATTACTTTGTATTTTGTAGATATAATACAACTAATCATCCTTTAACAGTCAAAATAGTATTTCTTAGTTTAATCTTTGTTTCAGGCTAGCAGCTGGTATTGTTACAGAGATACCTTGTGTCCGGGAATATGTCTGAAACTCACCCTCTTTAAAAAAATGCCTCTGCTGTATGTGACTGAACCAATGTTGAATTATTCAGCATAAAAAAAAATTGTTGAATATTTTTTGTTCGAGTTCTCAAATCTCAACCAAAAAAGGAAACAAAAGGTAGACTCAAGGTGAAAGAACTATAATCTGATCAATTTTTTGTGGGAAGATAAATTTGGTGGAAATGTGAGCACAATCCATTTCAAGCTTGTATCATACTGAGCCCGCGTTTAGATTAGCTTTCTGTTACTGAAATTGGTAAAAATACAGGTGTATACTTGTATTGTACTTAGAAAGTGAAGTTTTAAAACGCTGTAAAATCTGTGAAGTTTTAAAAAGTTGTACTTAAAGCTTAAGTAATTTAGTTAAACAACCCAAGTTGAACAATCTGGATTGTTGATTTACGGTATTGTGGCTGGATCTGATTAACATTAAATATTTAAATGTTATGTTTAATGCTATGCTCGGTCTCCAACAGATGCAAATCAATCCTAAATGCACATACAGCTTTCTGGAATCCAGGTTGTGGTTCCTTGAACACGTCATAGTGTGTGCAAGCTCTCTAGGACTGTTGTCTCTTTGTTAGTAAAGAGAATCATTTTCTTCTCGTGTTATTAAATGACAAGTTCCAAGAAGAGTCAATGTGGAACCACGTTATAAACGAAGCAAATAATAACTCATATATGGCAGAGCTCGACTGTGAAGACTAAAATTCCATTTTTGGTCCTTACATATTACTTCCCAATAAATTGATTATTAAGCACTAAGGTCTTGCTTATGCCCAATTTTTTTTTGATACCTTGTGGTCCTCGTTTGTACTCTTATTTCATGTATTCGGTGTCGAATCGACATTTTAAGAGAGAGAGAGAGCCCGCCTCTTCCTCTCAATTTCATTGACTTCCATTTCCATCCAAATTCCCTTAAGACAAAAATTCATCAGTTAAAGCAGACGAAGAAACCTAATAGTGCATGGTTTGCTTCTGACTTATTAGATAGTAATCAATTTCAAGATTACCAATAGCGCCCATAAGTCAAATAACATGTGAAATGATGAGTGTATATCAAAGTAAATCCTTCCACCAAAAAAGAAAAGAAAAGTAAAACTAAATCTTTAGCGTTCTTGGATCTCAGATTCTTTAATGTTTGAGAGGAAATAGGGAAGAACTAAGAAATATAATTTGGAAAAAGAATAAGAAAAAAAAGAGTACCCTTTATTTCTTTTGTTCTCTTGCTCTTTATTGTTGTCAACCATATATTCAAGAAAAAAAAAAGAAGTCTGTCTCAGCTCTCGCATCAGCCTTTCATAAAATATTCTTCTACTACATTTAGTACCTTGTCTGCATGTACATCATGATTCATACTAAAAATTAACAACTGCACATGGCAAGGCCGCCAAACCGCTTCCCTATGGTATCCCAAATTTTTTTTATAGGAAAAGAAAAATAACACAGTTCATGTTGCATAGTTTAATATAACCACGTATTGAATTGAATTGAAAAATATAATGTACAACGTTTAGGAATCTCTATGCAAGTTTTTCCACGTTCTTATAAGATTTTGAACCGTTACCAATGTAATCTACAAATCTTATTGTTATATTTTTCTTCTTGGAAAGGCCATTAACTTTTCAGTCTATACGTAAATCTCATCTTGCATGAATCATTTGAAACTTTTTTGATCTGTTGCCAAATCTCACACAAAAACAACTTCGACACTTCACCTGCTTGGTGCTTCAACCAAGTTTGTTGAGACACAGATCTCCATGCAATAAAGGGTAAACTGATTTTTTCTGTTCATGATTTCCTTCATAAAAATTTCACTCTTTGCGTATTTCTTGTATTTTTTTCTATTTCAACGGGTGTCATTTGGGTTCATGAATGCCACTTTCCAAGAACTGTGTTAGTAAAGAAATACAGAAGTTATACATGTACTTCTTAGAGCAGGTTGAAGAAGGTCAGTGACTGAGCATCAAATTTGGGGTATTTTTTTTCTTTGAAAAATGTCTTCTGCTACAAGGTTCACATCCCTTTCATGTTCAAGTTCCACTGTTGGTTCCCTAGATGATTCATCTCCTGTTTTAGTTTTCGTTCAATGGTTGACTTTCATCTTTTTATCCCCATGTCCTCAAAGAGTTCTGTTTTCATCCATTGATTTTATGTTCTTGCTTACCCTTATGGTGGTATCAATCCAAAAACTCTATTCTAGATTCAACTCCAATGGAGATTCCAGTTCCTCCATCAGTAAACCACTTCTGGGGAGTGAATCTCATTGCAGAATCACCCTGTGGTACAAATTATCTATTTTGGTTACAACTCTGCTTGCAATACTTGACACAGTCTTATTTGTCTTATCCTTCACTCAAAGTGTTCATTCACCATTGAAGCCGATAGAAATTATGTTTCGGTTAGCTCAAGCAGTAACCCATGTAGCAATTATCAGCCTGCTTGCACATGAGAAGAAAGTTGAAGCTATTATGCATCCTATGTTCCTTAGAATTTATTGGATGGCAAATTTTTTTCTTACATGCTTAGTAGCTGTTTCAGCAATCACTAGGTTCATATCTATTTATAAAGGCAACTTGGATCCTATTTTGAGAATGGATGACATATTTTCCTTGGCTAGCCTTCCATTATCCACGTTTTTATTTATTGTGGCCTTGCGAGGATCATCTGGGATTAGTGTGATTAGACCACCAGAATCAGGTGTGAATTCAGGAACACACTTGTATGAATCAGTTTCAACAAGTTCCAATGTGAGTGGCTATGCTTCAGCTTCTTTGTTCTCTAGAGGGGTGTGGCTTTGGATGAATCCATTACTAAATAAGGGATACCAATCCCCTCTTAAAATTGATGAAGTACCTTCACTTCCACCCAATCTTCGGGCTGAAAGGATGTCGGAGCTCTTTGAAATGAATTGGCCTAAGCCAGAAGAAAACTCTAAGCATCCAGTTCGCACCACATTACTTAGGTGTTTCTGGAAAGGTATTGCTTTCACTGGTTTTCTTTCAATAGTTAAGCTGGCAGTCATGTACATTGGCCCTGTCCTCATCCAAAGTTTTGTTGACTTAACCTCTGGGAAAAGAAGCTCCCCATACGAAGGATACTATCTAGTATTGATCCTCCTGATAGCAAAAACAGTTGAAGTCCTTAGTTCCCACCAATTTAATTTCCAGTCTCAGAAACTAGGAATGCTCATTCGATCCAGCCTTATCACCTCATTATACAAGAAGGGGCTCAGATTATCATGTACCTCACGGCAGGCTCATGGGGTTGGCCAGATTGTTAATTACATGGCTGTTGATGCTCAACAGCTGTCTGATATGATGATGCAGCTTCATGCCATATGGTTGATGCCATTACAAGTTGGTGTTGCTTTAGCACTTCTTTATGGCTATCTTGGTGTGTGTATGATTGCAGCATTGATTGGAGTTGTTGTAGTTTTGGCTTTTGTATTGATGCGCACTAGAAAGAACAACATTTTCCAGTACAATGTAATGAGAAACCGTGATTCAAGGATGAAGGCCACAAATGAGATGCTCAATAATATGCGTGTGATCAAGTTCCAGGCGTGGGAGGAGTACTTTGGTAAAAGAATACAATCTTTTCGTGAATCGGAGTTTGGGTGGATTGGCAAATTCATGTACTCAGTCTCCTGTAACATGGTGGTGCTCTGGAGTACTCCAATTGTATTAGCAGCTCTTGCATTTGCAGTTGCAATTTTTTGGGGCATGCCTCTTGATGCTGGAACAGTTTTCACAGCTACAACTATTTTTAAAATACTGCAGGAGCCAATTCGCAACTTTCCACAGTCTCTTATCTCAATTTCACAAGCAATGATCTCCCTTGGGAGGTTGGATGGATTCATGAAAAGTAGGGAACTGGTTGAGGCTTCAGTGGAGAGAGAGGCAGGTTTTGATGGTAGCGTTGCTGTGGAGGTGAAAGATGGGGTTTTCTCTTGGGATGATGAAGGTGGTGAGGAGGTTTTAAAAAACTTGAATCTGGAGATCAAGAAAGGGGAGCTTGCTGCAATTGTTGGGACTGTTGGATCCGGGAAGTCTTCATTGTTGGCTGCAATTCTTGGTGAAATGCACAAAATCAGAGGAAAGGTATGTCTTTTTCATACCATATATCAAATGAGGTTAAGACGTGCAAAACATTTCTGCAGTTAGAACTGGTTGTTTGGGGACCATGATGGCTATTCCATATTAACATATGCATAGACCATGACTAATATGCTAATTCCAACTACTATTTTTGCTAGTATTCTTATAAATTAAACAGCAATGCTTGGTTTTTTCTGCTTCTCCAGATGAGGGGCTCTAATAATCACATATACCTGCAATCCATCTTTTGTAAACATCATGCTGCAGAAGCATGAAGCATCCTGCAGTTGTATACGCATATTCCACGTGGCCATGCTTTTTTTTTTTTTTTTTTGAAAAGTAAGTCAGCTTTATTGATGTGAAAAGAAATAAAAACAACAAAAGCACCTTGTATACCAGCAGTCAGCAAAATTAAAGAAACGTACAGCAATCCATAAAATCTAAAACACTAGAAAAGGAATGGCGACTCAAAGCCACCATTCATTCATATAGAGTATTCAGGAAAGTGCACTTCAGCACCAGCATGGGGTATTCAATGTCCTCAAACGTCCAAAAGGTCGTTTCCTATTCCATGTGGCCATGCTGAGAAATGAGCCATCCCATTCATACACATGCTTGTAGATGCTACAATGTAAAAATTCTTTCATCTATACTGATGTTGACATGTACTTGGCTGTTATTTTTCTCCTACAGGTCAGAGTTTGTGGGACAACAGCCTATGTTGCACAAACTTCATGGATCAGAAATGGGACAATCCAAGAAAATATACTCTTTGGTTTGCCAATGAACACAGAGAGATACAAGGAAGTGATTAGAGTTTGTTGCTTAGAGAAGGACTTGGAAGTTATGGAGTTTGGAGACCAGACTGAGATTGGAGAGCGAGGGATCAACCTGAGTGGTGGCCAGAAGCAACGCATACAACTTGCTAGAGCCATTTATCAGGACTATGATATCTATCTTCTTGACGATATATTTAGTGCTGTTGATGCTCAGACTGGTTCAGAAATATTTAAGGTTGAAACAAAATTTAATAAATTTTTGAAACATGTGGGGCTCTCTATGTCTGTTTATTGTCAAATTGCATGTAGCACCTGCTGCTCTCTCAATGTGCTCGTGATCCTCTTCATGAGGGCTTTTCTTTCTAGTACTACAACTAGCAGTCAAGTGTTCTTTTAATTAAAATTAAGTAGCATCAATCCAACCAGGGAAAAAGGTTATCAAACATTTCATATTTTGTTTTGGTATTCATGAGCTCTTGCTCTTCAGCCAATAAAACACAAGACAAAATGTTATGTAAATCACTCCAAAATGATGTTAACATTTATAATGAAGTTCTGAATTTCACTGCGAGGAATTTGGGGATCCTAACATCAATGATTTGTAACAGGAATGTGTTCATGGAGCTCTCAAAGATAAGATCATTTTGCTCGTAACCCATCAAGTTGACTTCTTGCATAATGCCAATCTTATATTTGTAAGTAGATGATCTTTCCCATGGTTCCTTATACAAAATGCAATGTTTCAATTTTCATGGTAACTTCCCGTTATTTGTAACATATTGATCAAGTAAGGTTCATAAACACTTGACATGGGTGCAGTTAACAATCCTTCAGCACATGCATTAGCAATATAGATTCTTATTATTCAACAAGGTTCAAGGTTATGAACACAATCTCTTAATTGTTTCACATTACTGTTAAAACAAATAAAATCATCTGCACCTGATTGGCTTATAATGACACTCAACTTTTTGAGTCATGAACAATAATGGTTCAAAGTTTCCACGCATACATCCCTGCCTTTGATCCCATGAAGCTTAAATTTTGTTTTAAAATATCTTTAGAGTTGCATTATTACACAAGTCACTGCCTCCATTGCAGAAGATATGTTAATTTTATCTAGTGCCTTCCTATAATTTTGTTGTACACAATGAAAAGGTCATGCGAGATGGGATGATTGTGCAATCTGGGAATTATGAAGAACTTCTAGAATCTGGCATGGATTTCAGTGCACTTATAGCTGCCCATGAAACTTCCATGGATCTTGTTGTAAAGGGTAACACATCTGGTAAAAATATTCAAGAAACACCAAAATCACCTCACAACTCTCCAAGACAAGAGGAGCCCAACAGTGAAATCAGCCCTGTAGACCAATCCAAGGGTACTTCAAAGCTCATTGAAGAAGAGGAGAGAGAAACTGGCCGTGTCAGCTTAGATGTGTACAGGCAATATTGCACTGAAGCATTTGGGTGGTGGGGGGTGGCGGCTGTACTACTTCTGACTCTACTGTGGCAGTCATCTCTGATGTCTAGTGACTACTGGCTTGCATATGAAACTTCTGAAGATCACGTTTTTAGCCCCTCTCTGTTCATTAATGTCTACTCAATCATTGTAGCTGTTTCATGTGTATTGGTGATGGTCAGAGCATTCGTTTTTGCTTTTTTGGGTCTGAAAACAGCTCAGAGCTTCTTCAATCAACTTCTCCACAGCATTCTGCATGCTCCAATGTCATTCTTTGATACCACTCCTTCAGGAAGGATTCTTAGTCGCGTGAGTTTTGATGCCTTAACTTTGTTATAGTTAGTCTTTGATGAAAACATTTTGGTCATTGGAGAAAAAGGAACAAGCAGAATTTTTGGCTAGTAATTTTTTATTGACAATGCTTCTAATTTCAGGCATCAACCGATCAAGCCAATGTTGATCTTTTCATTCCGTTATTTCTGGGCATGGCAATTGTAATGTACATCACATTGCTTAGCATTATCATCATTACATGCCAGTATGCTTGGCCAACAGTTTTCCTCATAATTCCACTGGTCTGGTTGAATATCTGGTACCGGGTAAGATAGCTCTTGGCTTGGTACTTTCATCTTATATTGCAATGATTTAAGATCCAAAACTTAATGATTTATTCATCCATTAAGTATCACACAGTTTGTTCCCAGGCTTTGTTTACATCAGCTTCCAAGGATCTTTCCTAAGTTCTATCAATTTGTATAAACTTGGTTCCAGAATCGATATGACATATATTCCACACTAGTGGTAGAGAATTCTGGTGCATTGAAAATCCAGACTCTATAACAATCAAGAGAACAGTCAGCACAGTTTAACACATCCTTTTTCTCTCGAATGCAGGGCTTTTACCTTGCATCCTCTCGTGAATTGACACGCCTTGATTCCATTACAAAAGCCCCAATTATTCATCACTTCTCAGAGACCATCACTGGCGTTATGACTATCCGCAGTTTTAGGAAGCAAGGGATTTTTTGTCAGGAAAATATTGACAGGGTCAATGCAAATCTGAGCATGGATTTTCACAACAATGGATCAAATGAGTGGTTGGGTTTTCGTTTGGAACTAATTGGAAGCATTTTCCTTTGTATTGCCACCATGTTCATGGTCTTGTTGCCAAGCAATATAATCAAGCCAGGTATTGTCCATTTTCTTTTCTTCCTTTATGACCATCAGCTACTTCCTTATTTGTCTGGCTTTCAAACATTTGTAAATCTTGTCTCACCTTCCCATTTCTGCACTCTCATTGATGTGCAACAAATCCAGAGTACTCAAACTAAGTTCTTAGGCGATCACATAATTCACACTATACATGGAGCATTGTATAAGCATATATGAACTTGGCTAATTTGATTTGTACCTGTCAGGTGCCACTTTATTGCATGATGATTGATGAATTTCTAAGTCTTGTCCTTGACAAGTCAGGACCTGTGGCCTTTTCTTTTCAAAAGCTAACAAGTAGTTTCTTTATCTTGTTGTTTTGGTGGGTAAGCCTACTAATATAGTTCTGCTAATGCGACAGAGTACATTGGTCTATCTCTTTCCTATGGCCTGCCACTGAATGGCGTCCTCTTTTGGACCATATTTATAAGTTGCCTTGTTGAGAACCGGATGGTTTCAGTTGAAAGAATGAAGCAGTTTACAAACATTCCATCAGAACCTGCATGGCATATCACAAATTGCCATCCTTCTCAGAATTGGCCCAGCCATGGCAACATAGAGTTGAAGAACTTGCAGGTTACTTTTGCCAATATACATAGGAGGCATGTAGTTATTATACAATTGTATAGTAAGCACCATATATGTCACTATTAATACCAACCAATTACAAAAAAATAACTTGATAGAATTCATCACTCAAAATAAAAGTGAAAACTTAATAAAGAACTTTCATGTTATGTAATAAAAACTTCTCTTTTTGTTCTTTTCCTTACAATCCTTTTTAGATTCAAATGTTGTTTGGAAACTTGGTGAGCAGGTTAGATATCGGCCTAATACTCCTCTAGTCCTCAAAGGCATAACTCTTAGCATTCAAGGAGGAGAAAAGATTGGTGTTGTTGGCCGTACAGGCAGTGGGAAGTCAACTCTGATCCAAGTGTTTTTCAGGCTGGTGGAGCCCTCTGGTGGAAAAATTATAATTGATGGGATTGATATCTGCATGCTGGGTCTTCATGATCTTAGGTCTCGGTTTGGGATCATTCCTCAAGATCCTGTCCTTTTCCAAGGAACGGTTCGAAGTAATATAGACCCAATTGGTTTATATTCAGATGAAGAAATTTGGAAGGTATATACTCCATCATCTGTACTTGAACTTGTGTTTGTTTGAATCAGTCATGGGCTATGGGACTAAAGGTAACAATTAGAGTGAAAGATAGAGAAATTACATAACAGTATGCATATTTGCACATATATGGAGCTCTAGCAATTTTTAGCTGTATTGTTAAAGTTTGTAAGAATTAATGGTTGTAAGTCTCTATTCCTGTAGAGCCTTGAGCGCTGCCAACTGAAAGATGTGGTTGCTGCAAAGCCAGATAAACTAGATGCTTCAGGTCTTTCACACTCACTCTTGCCACTACTTCATGCTGTCAAACTTAAACAAAACATTCGTGTTGGCTAACAGTTTTTGCCCTTTTGCATTTTTTAGTGGCTGATAGTGGAGACAACTGGAGTGTAGGACAAAGACAGCTCCTCTGCTTGGGAAGGGTCATGCTGAAGCGCAGCCGAATCTTGTTCATGGATGAGGCCACAGCTTCTATTGATTCACAAACTGATGCTATAATTCAAAAGATCATCCGGGAGGACTTTGCAGACTGTACAATCATTAGTATTGCTCACAGGATACCCACAGTCATGGACTGTGATAGAGTGTTGGTTATAGATGCTGGTATGTGCTTCACATTATTGATTATGTGCTACTTCATTGACCATTTCATAGGTTCTAAAAGCTTTGGCCATTAAGTGGTTTACAACCATCAATGTGAATGCTCTAAAGAGTTATCAACATTGAGCAAATGGTCTAATAGATTTTAAGACTTCTTGAACGTTTTAGCTAAAATTGTTCCTCCGTATATCCTTAAGTGCACAAACACTGCCTCAGCCCCTAGCAAATCACTGACCTAATAGTGTAACTATGACTAGCTACAGATCAATATATTCATATTGTAACCCAAAGATAGAACCAATGCACAAGGCTCTCACTCCTGCATAGGAAGGTGGTTGATAGACAACCTTACACCCAACTTTTGGAGAGGCCAATTCCCAAATTCAAACCCGCTATTCTCCTCTCTTTTTATTTTTGTGGATTAACTTTGTGGAATTTTACTTCATTGACAGGACGAGCAAAGGAATTTGATAAACCATCTCGTTTGCTTGAAAGGCCCTCACTGTTTGGGGCATTGGTTCAGGAGTATGCCAACAGATCATCTGGATTATGAACAACTCATTCCATTGCTGTATCCATACAGTAATTTTCCAATAAGCTACCAAGATTGGAGGCCATAATCTGCGACCAAACATCTGGTTCTTTTTATGTAGTTTTTTTTAGTGGATTCCCCATATGCAAGTTTTTGATGTTTCTTATTTGGTTTAGATCATGGACATGCCGAAACATGTCATATAACTATATTTGGTTACCAAGTAACTTTCTTATCAGATGATTCAACAATGTAACTTGAGAAACTTCCAAATAAATGAGACTGGCATTTCCAACATAGCTCTTGGATCTTGCTGCTGTTTCCTGCTTCTTTCAATCTCACAGCTTCTTTGATGACCAGAACATTTGTCGATGGCAATAAATTGGATGGTTATTAGGAATTAGCCATGCTTATTTTAACATTCGTTTTCATGCTTATCTTAATTGGATGGTCTACATTTAAATTGTTGCATGAATAAGGAGCAAAAGAAAATGGTGGTTTGAAGCTGATGAGGAAGTAAGTGTTGCCAATATTCTTATCTTGGGAGAAAAGCAATGGTGATTCAAGAATCAAGATGGATATATTACTAAAAATGGGAATCTTTCCGTATTTCAAATTGGACAAAGAACAATAAATCTTGACACAGCTCTAAGCCCGAATTATTATTATTATTATAATTATTTTGGTGAGTGTTGTGGAAACTCTATGATGATATAGGTAAAATTGGAATTATTGATAATGTTGGAAATTGATTGTTAAAAAGAGAGAGAATGACATGGCATTTTTTTTCTTCCCTATAATTGATCTGCTTCGTTGAGAACTGGGTTTAAGGTTTTTTTTTTTCCCTAGAAAACAGGTTTAAGCTAAATTAGGTCTAACATTTTTTCTCCAAAAATAAAAGGGTTCAACTATGAAGAAAGTATTTCATAAAACCGTTTTATGAAGTGCACTTCTCGTATTTGGTGGGATACAAAATTTTGTGAGACTCACATATTATGAGAGGAGGATTTATTAGCTAATCTCATAAAATAAAATTTTTTCAAATTTTTTATTTATAATAATTTGATAGTTACAATAGGAAGGAACTAGGAAGTATTTGAACCCTTGACGAAGAAACCAATGGAGATACAAAACTACTAACTTTTTCCAAATCTTACTAACCATAAATTTTTTTTTTTTAAATCCTAGTTGTAATTAGAGCAACATCATGACATAAATTCATAATTACTTACCACTTATCACCTTCCCTTTGAAAAATAAAAAATAGAAGGGAGAAAGTAATTATAATTAGTAATCAGATAATAATAATTTGTGAAAAGAATTGAATCAAATCTCACACTTTTTTTTTTGATGGGATCGAAGCAAATCTCTTGTAAAGTAATTAACACTAAATTTTGCAGAATTAAAACAAACCAACAATTACATTTCCCTCTTTCCATTTTAAAAAAAAAACATTTATGTAAGGACACAAAGTCGGCCTTAGGCCCAAATGCTTAGCCGGCCCAAGTGGCCTTTACAATAGAATTTATAGAGAATGGGCTTAAAGCCTTGACTACTTGGGGCTTCAGGAGGTCATAGGGTGAGGACCAAGTCAACTTCTTGTGGGTAGCGGGCCGATGGGTAAACTATCTCTCTCGTCGAACGTGAACTGAGGAGCTTCTGAGCTTCTATTCTTTGGGAGGGGAGAGAAAGAGAGTCTTTCTCTTTCCTGGGAAAAATCCGGATCCCCTTCTAGTGGTTCCTTCTTCTCTATTTATACTCCCCATCCCTAGTTCCCATCTGTCTTTTCCCTGAAAACGCTCCCCAATGCCCTTAAGGCTGTCCACCGTCCCTTCAGAAGTCATTTCTCCATTAATGCGGCCAGGCGGGTAGGTGAAAGACCTTTAATGCGGTGGCAGCAGCTTTATGCAATGCACGTCTCCCCTGTCTCCCACCTCGGCATCCCACTGGGGTTTAGGATGACTCGCCAAGCTTTGGGAGCTCCCCCCTCTGGCGTTTTGCTATCCTGCTCAGTTCCTGAGACTACGTCCGAGGAGACCTTCTCCTCGGACCCTATCCGACAAGCTGGCGATCTGATCGACGGGCCATTGGACCCCAGTGTGAGGAGGCCCTGCTCTCGACTCGCGACCCCTCCAGCGGAATCCATGTCCTCGGACCAGGCCCTGGGCCCACATGGCATTCCAACGTTTCTACCCCTCACAATAGCCCCTCAAAAAATTGTTTGACTCTGAGCCGAGGAGGCAGATGGGTTTTTGACCCACGAATCTCCCCTCCACGAGATTTTCAGATTGTCGCACGTGCGGAGTACGCCCGCGCCTTCTGGACGCCTCTTTGACGCTTCGTAACACGCAACGTCCGCATTAAATGCGCTGAATAACGCCCTGTCGCGCACGTTTAACGATGAGATGGGGATCCAACGGCCTAGATTTGCCCCCGAAAATTTGAGCGGGATGTTTCCCACGAACCGCCGCCTCCAAATCTCTTACAACACTTCGGTAGTCGTGATATTCATCATTTCTTCCAAAAAGCGAACTTACTGCAAAGCCATCCAACCTCTTTCTCTCTCCCAACAAGCTCCCAAAGTGCGCACGCCTCTTCTTGTGTAAGTTTCTCCTCGGCTGTCAAATTTTCTTTCCCCTCTTTATGAATCCGCGTCTCTAGCCTCGATTCCATGGGTAGGTTCAAGTGTCTAGTGGATACGCCCTCCGGCATGGAAGGGTTCCGGACCAAGTATCACATCCCTTCAGATGTGGGCCTGGAGTACTGTCCCCTAGGGGCGGTAGCGGACTCTAGGAAAGCGGGGCAGGTCGTCATCCCTATAATTGCCTTCCTAGAGGGCGGGATGACACTCCCTATGAAGGAGGTGACTAGGGAATACCTCCGCAACCATAGGTTATGTCCGGACCAGTGCACACCCAATATGTTTAGGATTCTAGGTTGTGTCGATGCTCTGAACGAGCAAATAGGCCTCCACCTCACATGGCACGACGTCGTCTACATGTATGAGTGCCACCGGATGAAAGACGCAGGTTACTACCTCAAGTCGAGATCTAGCGCGGTCCGACTCATCTCCTGTCTGCCAAAGTCCAATAAGGGCATGAAGGATGATTATCTCCTCGTTACAGGGAGGTGGTACGACGGTCTCCATTGCCCAGTGAGGGAGGGACAACCAGGTGTGACTCCCTAGGATTTAGGAGTTTTAGTTTGCGAAGTTTTGCCCCATTTCAATTCCCTTGGTAGTTTTGCTGTCACTTGCTGTCATTCTTACTTGTTCTGCGGCGTGTATCTAACTCCGTTTGATTCCTCTGCTTCTTTCTTGCAGATAAGCAACACACATCTCCCCACTTGGGAAACGTCAACGTCTCGGACCTTAACAAGGTTCTGAGATCCGAGGTCTTCATGAACGACGACCTGCAAGTGAGGGCCGCCCACCTAATATTGGGGTACGACCCCATTTCGAAGGCTTTCGGCGAGGTTGAGGACGCCATTCTTGCCGGCCACAAGAGGCGAGCGCGGATAGACGTTCGCTACACGGAGTTCCTTGCTCCCCGCGCTTTGCCGGACGCACCCTCCACCATCCTATACGGTCAGCCCGTGGAAGCCCTTCCTTTGGCTGCACAGCGAGAGGACCAGATCGACCGGGAAGAGCCTGCAACCTCTGCCTCGTCCCTTGGAGAGGAGATCGATCGGTTCCACCTAGAGGAAGCCGAAAGGCCGTTAGGGGGCAACGTGGTTAACATCTCGGACGAGGAAGAGAGCGCCTCGAACAGGCATTCCGGCATCCCGGGCTTAGTTGTCGCTCTACCGGGGGCCTCTTCTGAAGAAAACGACGATATGACGTCCTTAAGGGATCTTTTTGCCAAGAAGAGAGGGACCCAAGTCCTTAAGGGTGACGCTTTCGGGTCCCAGCCGAAGATACTCCCACCTCTGCCTCCCCCTTCGACCGACCCACTCCCTCCTCCTTCCAAAGTCCCAAAGAAGAGGAGGAACGAGAACGAGAAGGCCGATAAGGAGAGGGAGAAAAAACAGAAGCACCAAAGGCAACTGCAGCAGCAGCAGCAGGTTGCTGGAGGTGGAGTAAGGGCCTCGTCCGTCGAGAGTGGGGAACTCCGCGAACAAGCCGAGGTCCCCCGAGGGGAGTCCAGCTGGTTCCCCGCTCTCCAGGTAGACGGGGCTCCTATTCCCATGAACGCAAGCATCCGGGACTACTAGAGGGGCCACGCTTCATACTTAGCCAACACTCTGTAACAGCCCCTCCTCCTGCCCAGGGATATGGAGGATCTCGGGAGGATGGGTCGGACACGCCTCTTCCTTTCTCTCAAAAGGAACCTGGCGTTGGTAAGTGCTGCTTCTCAAACCCTTTTGCCACCACTTCGTTCTACGTGCATGGGAACCAACTATTAATTACATGCTCTTTGACTCATCTTTGTTGGCCACTCAGGAGGCCTTCGCGGCCGATGCCTTGGTGCAACATTACCAGGACCGAGCGGGGGCCGAGAACGCCGCTAGGGTGGAGGTCGAAAGGGAGTTAGGCCTCGTCGGGGCGGCGAAGGCGGAGCTGGCGGTCGAACTCGCCTCCGAGCAGAAAGAGAGGAGGAGCTTGGATGCGGGCCTGAAGTCGGCGACGGCGCAAGCGGAAGCCCAGCGTAAGCTCCTGCAGCAAAGGGAGGAGGCCCTGGCCCAGACGAGGCAAGAGGTCTCCAACTTGAGAAAGGAGCTCGCGCAGGCTGAGGAGGCGGCTCGCACTATCAGGGAGACGGTGGAGGCAGCTCGCACTATCAGGGAGACGGTGGAGGCCGCTACCAGGGCTGCTTTCAATGACGGGGTCGAGACGACCGAGAACCGTCTGACCGAGGAGTTGGGCGAGCTGTGCAGGGAGTACTGCCAGTAGGTTTGGGCCGAGGCCTTAAATGCTGCGGGAGTCCCTACCGGCTCCGAGTTGAGGGCAGCCGAGAAGATCTGGTATCCAGAGGATATCAGATTCGTCGAAGACGTTGCTCCAACTTTGGTCGACGCCGAGATCGCAGCCCCTACCCTCCCAGAGGCAAGTCCCGCCCCCCAATGGGGTTGTCATCCCTAAGGAGGTGTCGGACGAGCCTGCCGGCCAAATCCTGCCTCCGCCCAAGCCGAAGGATAAGAGGAAGCAGGCCAAGACCCGTCCAAGGTCGCGGCAGAGGAAGAAGAAGGTCAAGCCAAAGAGACCCACTCTAAGCCGTCAAAGGAACCTCCATTGAAGATCAAGGGGTAGGCGGGCTCGGGCTCCTTTCGTCACTTCGCGCAGATTTTCGCTCTCATCGGCTATTTTTGTGTAGCGGTTATTTTTGTGTTTTGTTCTTTTGTTTTTACTTGTACTCCCTTATTCTAGCCTTGTCTTGAATAGTTTATTATCTATGGATTTTATTATCTTACCTTTACAGCGTGATTTCTTAATGCATTATGTTCATTGCGGTGTTGCTTGCATTATTGCGCCATGTGTTGTATGTGAATGCTATGCAACTCAACATCCGAGGCGATAGGTTAGTGCCCACGGGCATGTTCGAAATTAGGATAGGTGCGGCCTCACCACGAAGGCATTGCAACCTTTGATTAGCCTAGGTCGATATTAACATTTGGTGTAAACAATTTGTATGTTAAATTTTCCGCAGGCAAGAGGTCCGAGGACCTGGCTTAGCATATGTCGACATTAATCACTTAATAAAAAATTGATTGAACCGCGTTACATTTTCCCAAGGTAGAAGGTCCGAGGACCTGGCTTAACCAAGGTTGACATTAACATTTAATAAAAAATTGATTGAACCGCGTTAAATTTTCCCAAGGTAGAAGGTCCGAGGATCTGGCTTAACCAAGGTTGACATTAACACTTAATAAAAAATTGATTGAACCGTGTTAAATTTTCCCAAGGTAGAAGGTCCGAGTATCTGGCTTAACCAAGGTTGACATTAATACTTAATAAAAAATTGATTGAACCGTGTTAAATTTTCCCAAGGTAGAAGGTCCGAGGACCTGGCTTAACCAAGGTTGACATTAACACTTAATAAAGGATTGATTGAACCGTGTTAAATTTTCCCAAGGTAGAAGGTCTGAGGACCTGGCTTAACTAAGGTTGACACTAACACTTAATAAAAAATTGATTGAACTGTGTTAAATTTTTCCAAGGTAGAAGGTCTGAGGACCTGGCTTAACTAAGGTTGACATTAACACTTAATAAAAAATTGATTGAACCGTGGTAAATTTTCCCAAGGTAGAAGGTCCAAGGACCTGGCTTAACCAAGGTTGACATTAACACTTAATAAAAAATTGATTGAACTGTGTTAAATTTTTCCAAGGTAGAAGGTCCGAGGACCTGGCTTAACCAAGGTTGACATTAACAGTTAATAAAAAATTGATTGAACCGTGTTAAATTTTTCCAAGGTAGAAGGTCCGAGGACCTGGCTTAACCAAGGTTGACATTAACACTTAATAAAGGATTGATTGAACCGTGTTAAATTTTCCCAAGGTAGAAGGTCCGAGGACCTGGCTTAACCAAGGTTGACACTAACACTTAATGAAAAATTGATTGGAATTATGGCATTAACAACCAGTATAACATAACGATATCCGAATACAGGGCAGGCATGCTTTTCATTAGTAGTAATACCTTCGAAGGTTATTTACATTCCATGGTCGTTTTACACGCTTGTTTTCAAGGTCAGCTAGATAATATGATCCTATGCCGGCCACTAAGGTTATACGGTAGGGCCCCTCCCAGTTTGGCCCTAATTTTCCCCACGAGGGGTCTTTAGCGGTTCCGACAACCTTTTTTAAGACTAGGTCTCCCGGGGTGAGAGGTCTAGATCGCACGCGGGAGTCATACCCTTGTTTGAGTCTATGTTGGTAGATAGCCAGTCGAACCATAGCGCTTTCACGCCTTTCCTCCACCAAGTCCAGCCCCTTGAGCAGCATGTCGTCATTAGTAGCCGGGGCAAAAGACTGCGTCCTCGTCGTCGGGAACCCCATCTCTGTAGGAATCACAGCCTCGGTGCCATACACCATCACGAAAGGAGTCTCCCCCGTGGACCTTCGCGGCGTGGTTCGGTAAGTCCACAACACGTGTTGTACCTCGTCCACCCATCTGCCCTTCGCATCGTCCAGTCTCTTCTTGAGCCCATTGACTATCGACTTGTTGCTTGCTTCAGCTTGGCCGTTCCCCTGTGGGTAGGCCGGGGGGTGAAGTACCTGTTTGTGATGCCGAAGTCTCCACAGTACCTCCTGAAGGACTTGCTATCGAACTGCAGTTCATTATCCGATACGAGAGTTCGTGGAATCCCAAATCGGGTGATGATGTTCTTCCAGAGGAATCTCTTCGCGTCCATGTCCCGGATATTTGCTAGCGGCTCGGCCTCCACCCATTTAGTAAAATAGTCTGTCCCGACAAGCAACCACCGCTTGTTGCCTGCCGCCCTCGGGAAGGGTCCCACTATGTCCAATCCCCACTATGCAAACGGCCAAGGGCTGGCCAACGGATTAAGCGCACCCCCCGGCTGGTGGATATTGGGCGCGAACCTTTGACATTGGTCGCATTTCCTCGCATACTCCTGTGATTCTCTATGCATGTTCAGCCACCAGTACCCTTGCGTGAGGGCCCTGTGAGCTAAAGACCTGCCGCCCGTGTGGCTACCACAAATTCCCTCATGCAACTCCTCCAAGAGCTACTCCATCCCCTCCGAGTGCACACACAGCAGGTAGGGCCCTGAAAACGACCGTTTATAGAGCTTGTCGTTCTTGGACAACCAGAACCGAAGAGCTTTCCTGCGGATCTTGTTGGCCTCAGTCTTGTTCTCCGGCAGCGTGTCGTGTTTGAGGAATGACACTATGGGGTCCATCCAATTGGGCTCTGCCCCGACTTGTTAGACCCGGACAGACTGACGGCCCGGACCAGCTGGCCTGAGCAGATCTTCTACAATGATGACCCGTAGAAGGCCTTGTGCCGAGGAGGTTGCCAGAGTAGCCAGCGAATCTGCGTGGGTGTTTTCGCTCCTGGGGGTGTGCGATAGCGTGAAGGATTCGAACTTTGCCTGCAGGTACTTGGCGCGGGCTAAATATTCCCGCATTCTCGGTTCCCTGGCCTCCAACTTCCCTCGAACTTGGCCGACCACAAGCTGCGAGTCCAAGAATGCTAGCACCATTCTTGCCCCCATTTTGTGAGCCACGTCCATTCCTGCTAGCAAAGCCTCGTACTCAGCTTCGTTGTTGGTAGCCGAGAACGCTAGCCTCAAGGATTTTTCCACGATGATTCCCTCGGGGGACGTCAACACTATTCCCATGCCTGAACCCCTCTGGTTCGCTACCCCGTTCACGTAGAGCTTCCACACCGGAGGTGTTTCACACAAGACTGCGCCAACTGGCTTTACACCTGCGCCCCATCCCCCCAAGTGTTCATCCGGGGAAGGCTCAATGAACTCCGCCACCAAGTCGGCCAGGACTTGCCCTTTCACTGATGTACGAGGTAAATACTTGATGTCGAAGGCTCCCAAGAAGGTTCCCCATTTTGCAATTCTACTGGAGTAGTCAGCACTCTACAGCACGGACCTGAGTGGGAGTTGGGTTAATACGACGACCGTATGAGACTGGAAGTAGTGCGGGAGCCAGCGCGTCGCGTGCACTATGGCTAGGACCGCCTTTTCCAATGGTAAATACCAGATCTCGGCCTCCTGCAGAGACTTGCTGACGTAGTAGACCGGCCGTTGTATGCCGCTATCATCCCGTATCAGAACTAGGCTCACCGCGTGGGCAGCCACAGCTAGGTATGCGAACAGCACCTCGTCTGGATCGGGACGAGACATAATGGGAGGCCGAGAGAGGTATTCCTTCAGCTGCTGGAATGCCAACGAGCATTCCTCGGTCCATTCGAATCCCTTCCATTTGTTCAGCAGCTGGAAGAATGGCCGGCATCTGTCCGCAGATCGAGAGATGAATCTGCTAAGAGCAGCCGTCATTCCGGCTAGCTTCTGGACCTCCTTCGGGTTTCGAGGCGATTGCAGGTTACAGATCGCTGAGATCTGTTCGGGGTTGGCCTCAATACCCCTGTGAGTAAGCATGTATCCCAGGAATTTACCAGACCCCACGCCGAATGAGCATTTGGAGGCGTTCAGTCGTAACTTATGTTTCCGCAAAGTCTGGAACGTGCTATTCAGGTCGGCCACATGGTCTGATATGGCCTTGCTCTTGACAACCATGTCGTCTACGTATACCTCGACAGTCTTTTCCAACTGTGCCTCGAACATCCGGGTCATCATCCTCTGATAGGTAGCCCTCGCGTTCTTCAGACCAAAGGGCATCACCTTGTAATGGTAGTTGCCGGTGGGGGTCACGAAAGCGGTTTTCTCCTGGTCCTCTAAAGCCAAGGGTATCTGGTGGTACCCCTGAAAGGCATCCAGAAAACTCATGCGGGGGTGGCCGACCGTCGCATCTACCATTTGATCTATGCGTGGCATTGGGAATGGGTCCTTAGGACAGGCCTTGTTGAGGTCTGTGAAGTCTACGCACACTCTCCATTTCCCGTTTTTCTTTTTCACCACGACTGTGTGCGCCAACCATTCGGGGTAGAACACTTCCTTGATAGCTCCAGCCCTCTTGAGCTTAATGACCTCATCTTTCACGGCCTCGGAGTGTTCCGCGGAGGAACGCCGAGGAGGTTGCTTCTTCGGCATTGCCGCCGGGTTAACGTTCAAATGGTGGCATATAAAGCTCGGGTTGATTCCAGGCATCTCATGCTCATCCCATGCAAACACATCGAGGTTCCCTCTCAAGAACGTGACCAACTCTTCCTTTTCTTCGGTCGGCAGCTGGGCCCCAATCTGAAAGAACCTCTCTGGGTCGTCACCCACGAGGACCCTGTCTAACCCCTCACACGTGGACTCCTCCACCACTGTTATTCCGGGAGTGGCAGAAGAGGCTAATTGCTATGAGGTCGGAGCAGCCGGAGCCGCGGGTTCAGGATCCGGCCTGCGTAAAATCGCTGCGGTCAAGCACTGCCTTGCTGCGGACTGACTCCCAATAATTTCCTCCACTCGGCCGCCGAAAGGGAACTTTACCTTAGCGTGGAGGGTGGAGGAAACAGCCCCTAGGGCATGCAGCCAAGGTCTCCCCACAATGGCTGTGTACGAGGAGTAGGCATCCACCACTATGAAATCCACTTCTACCACGGTTGGCCCCGATTGTACAGGCAACCTTATCTGCCCCTTGGGGATCGCCACATTTCCCTCGAAGCTTATCAGGGGTGAATCGTAGGCCGAGAGGTCTTCCTCCCTCAGGTTTAGCCCCTTGTACAGGTCGGGGTACATGATGTCCGCGCCGCTTCCCTGATCTACCATCACCCTCTTTACATTGTAGCCTCCAATTCTCAGCATTATGACCAGGGCGTCGTCGTGGGGTTGAATGGTCCCTTCCTTGTCGACGTCCGAGAAGGCCAAAGTCGGGGGCTCGTTGCCCTTAATCCTCTTCGCCTCGGAGTCAAGGCCCTCAACATGGGCTCGCGCCACAAACATCACCCGGGACGGGCGCGAGCCAGTCCTCCCAAGGGCGGCGAGAATGAGGTTGATGGTTCCCAGAGGGGGCCTCAGGGCGTGATGGCTCTGGCTTGACGGCCCAGAGTGCTCTTTCTGCCCTTCATGTTGATGCTCGAACTGCCTCAACTTGCCCTCCTTCGTCAGCTGTTCTAGATAATACCGTAAGCTCTTGCAGTTCTCGGTCGTATGGCCGTGCTCTTGATGGTACTGGCAGTGGAGGTTTTGGTTTCGCTTCGCGGGGTCTCCTGTCATTTTGCTAGGCCACCTAAAATAGGGCTCGTGACGGATTTTCTCAAACACCCGCTGTATGGGTTCCCGAAACACAACGCCGACCACCTGTGTTGGCATCCAACGAGGTTGCCCGACGAACTCTCTCCTCGGCCTACTGTTGCTATACCCATCCGACCTGAAATCCCTCCTTTCTTGGGGGATAACCTTCATCCTGGCCTTCACTTGCAACTGATCCTCCTCCACCCACGTATACTCATCAATGCGGTCCATGAGACGACGCACGCTCTTGACAGGCCTCCTGGTTAGTGACTTCCTCAGGTCATGTTCGTTTGGAAGGCCGACCTTGAAGGTACTTATGGCAACTTCATCGAAGTCTCCATCGATCTCGTTGTATATCTCCCAATATCTGTCGGTATATGCCCTGAGGGTCTCTCCCTCCCTCATGGCCATAGACAACAGCGAATCCAGAGGTCGAGGGATCCTGCTGCACGTGATGAACCGCGAGCCAAATGCCCTGGTGAGCTCCGCGAAGGAGTTGAAGGAGCCCGCCTTTAGGCCGTTGAACCATCTCATCGCGACGGGTCCCAGGCTGGAAGGAAAGACCTTGCACATCAGGGTCTCATTCTTCGAGTGCACCGCCATCCTTTGGTTGAAGTGGCTCACGTGTTCCACTGGGTTCGTTCTCCCGTTGTAAATCATGAAAGTTGGCTGAGTGAACCGCCTTGGAAGCTTTCCCTTCTCGATCCTCCAGTGACTTGAAAATCTGGTGGAGCACCTTGCTCAGTGCGTTGTTGGCTAGGCCTCTGGAGGACGTCCTCTTATCCTTAGGTTGGCGACAGTGTTCGTCCTCTTGCGAAGAGGACTCGTAATGGGGGGTCTTCGACCTGGCACTGTCGGAGCTACTGCTAGTGTCCGCCGAGGATTGGTCTGATGGGGATGGTGTGCGCCTTCGTTTCTCCCGGCGCAGCTTCTTCCTCAAATGATCAACCTCCCTTTGCAGGGGCTCGACGCTCTTTTCGCAGGAGGTTCTACTTTCGTCGCGTGCGTGGCTCCTTCCGCCCGTATGCTCAGTGCGCACGTTGGCTTCGTGCTCTCCTTCCCGTTCCAATCGTGCAAATTGGTCCTTGCGCTGGGACCCCCTGGACTCTGCATGACGTGAACCTGAACCTTCCATGATCCTTCCAGTCCCTTTTGTTTAGGCTTCCCACAGACGGCGCCAATTGTAAGGACACAAAGTCGGCCTTAGACCCAAATGCTTAGTCGGCCCAAGTGGCCTTTACAATAGAATTTATAGAGAATGGGCTTAAAGCCTTGACTACTTGGGGCTTCAGGAGGTCATAGGGTAAGGACCAAGTCAACTTCTTGCGGGTAGCGGGCCGATGGGTAAACTATCTCTCTCGTCGGACGTGAGCCGAGGAGCTTCTGACCTTCTGTTCTTTGGGAGGGGAGAGAGAGAGAGTCTTTCTCTTTCCTGGGAAAAATCCGGATCCCCTTCTAGTGGTTCCTCTTTCTTTATTTATACTCCCCATCTCTGGTTCCCATCTGTCTTTTCCCTGAAAATGCTCCCCAATGCCCTTAAGGCTGTCCACCGTCCCTTCAGAAGTCATTTCTGCATTAATGCGGCCAGGCGGGTAGGTGAAAGGCCTTTAATGCGGTGGCAGCAGCTTTATGCAATGCACGTCTCCCCTATCTCCCACCTCGGCATCCCGCTGGGGTTTAGGATGACTCGCCAAGCTTTGGGAGCTCCCCCCCCCCCCCGGGCGTTTTGCTATCCTGTTCAGTTCCTGAGACTACGTCCGAGGAGACCTTCTCCTCGGACCCTATCCGACAGGCTGGCGGTCTGATCGGCGGGCCATTGGACCCCAGTGTGAGGAGGCCCTGCTCTCGACTCGCGACCCTTCTAGCGGAATCCATGTCCTCGGACCAGGCCCTGGGCCCACATGGCATTCCAACGTTTCTACCCCCCACAATTTACATTTACATTTACACAGAGGAACGAGCTCTATAATAGATCTGTTCAAGTAAGGTTGTCAACTAACTAGGAGTGTTTAAGGTCAATAAAGATAAAGACTAATTTAATAATTAGAATTGTTTTCAAACAAATATATAGGGTCAATTGAGAACCACGGCTCTTAAAATATATTAACACGATGAGCTGACAATCACGTCGAATAAAATTAAGATCCTTAATTCTGATATTCCCATGAGATCAAAAATCAAACAAACAAAAATGAATAAAAAATTAAAAATCTTAACTTGAACGGTTGGAATTTTTTATGAAATTTAAATCTGTCTAATTTTTTATTTTAAAAAAAAAGTCAAAATCAACATTAGAATCAAGAAATAAATAAAAATTGTTGGTGAGTATGTGACTAAAAAGAGAGAATTTTTTTTTTTTTTTGGTAAATAAAAAGACAGAAAGTTGAAGATAAAAAAGAAAAAAGAACAACACAAGGCAACTAAAAAGAGACGGAATTAAAAAGTGTATCTGAGTCAGCAAGCAAATACGTTAGGAAAAGAGTGGGACCCACCTATAAAACCTGAGCAGCTTCAAAGAACAATTAAGGAAGGTGAGGCTGCCTGAACCTGAAGCCATTCTATTTTTATTTTACAACATCATCAATCGGAAAAGTTCCGAACCTATACAAGTACGAGTACGAGGCCATCATTGCCTTTCCTTTCTCTCTTAAATTTCTTTCTTTTCCGAGACAGAAAGGAAAACCCACTTCTCTCCCTCTCTCTCTCTATTTCTCTTCTTTCTTCCCGAAGATTTTATATTTTCCTTCCAAGCCGATTTGATTAAATTTCTATTTTCTGTTTCTTTTTGTTTTTAATTCCGAATTTGACCCTTGGATTTCTCAAAATTCACGCTTTGTTGCTCCAAATCTTCCACAATTTTAGCTCCCATCAAAACCCTAATTTTCCGAACCCAAAATTGGCGTCGTTTTCTAGGGTTTTAACTGTGACTCTACCACACACTCATCTATTTTCCCCTCACCAAAACCCTAAAATTTTTCGAAATTGAGATGATGGGTCACTCCGAAAATGGACTTTCTTAAATGGGTTTTCGATTTCTAGGGTTTAAGTATCATCAATGGGTGCCAGAACGAGCAATCGTAAGCGTGAGGACGAGTTTTTGAGCTTCAATCGCGCAATCCCATCTCAGAATTCTTCCGATTTTCACGTTTCAAAGAGACTCAGATTCTCTCCTATGCACCAGAGCCCTGAGCGACCAGTGGTTTCGTCGAATAGCAGTGTTGCGAGGCTCTCTCGGTACCCGGAAGTGACTCCACGGTTCGGCAGAGAAGTCCACGCGCCTTGTAGGATAGTGAATTACGGGGTTTCGACTGGTTTGAATCGAAAATCGGAGTTGAGGACTAGTGGGATTTTGAAAAAACTGGAGGTGTTTGATGAAATGGGTAGCATTTTGAGTCACAATTACAATAAGGCTAAGGATAGCGCAATGCGAACGTTTCGGTACTTTACAAAAGAGAAGGAAAAGGAAGTGATTGAAGTGGATTCGGATAATGAGAAGGCTGAAGTATCCGAAGATTCGAGTATAGAGGAAGTTGAGGTTGTGACCAATGTGGAAGTATTGGATTTGGATAATTCCAATAAGGTTATGGAACGTGGGGTGCAGCAGCAGCAGCACTTGCCTTCCTCATCTTCGCAGGTTTCGGGCTACTTGGCAAATGGGAATTTGAGGATGGACAATGCAGAAAAGATGTTGGATTCTTTGTCTCTGAATCAAGAGGTGGTGGATTTGAGTAATGTTTCTGCATACAAGAAGTTGCTTGAGGCTGCTGAGAGGCGGAGTTCGAAATTGAAGAACCTGAACTTCCAGATTGAGCTTAAAGAGAAGCAACGGAGCTTTCTTCAAACGTTGCAGCCAGCCAAGAAACTGGTGGAGGTGAAATTCTTTTTACTTGCGTTAGAAGTTGTTATAGAAGTTAGTTATTTAGGTACTTTTTTGGTTGTTCAGTAGCTTTGTTGGTTTGCTGTATAAAAGTAGAATGTGCTTTCAAATGCTGATCAAATAGTATTTCTAAAGGTTTCTATCATTGTATTATATTTATATATTTTCAGGCTGTACCACAAGAACCTTTTGTCCCTCTTTCGAAGGAGGAAAAGGCTGACGTTGAACGTGCATTTAATACCAATCGGTATGATTCAATACACATATTGTTAGTAAATAGAAATGGGTGTGTTTGTTAGTATAACATTAATGGGGTGTCCTGCTACAGGAGGAAGGTCTTAGTCACTCATGAAAACTCAAATATTGAGATCACGGGAGAACATTTACTGTGCCTTAGACCAGGTGCATGGTTGAATGATGAGGTAATTATTGGTATTGCATTTATACATTTGTGTCAATAGCATGTCTGGAAGTGTAGTTTCTTGATACATAGGCGCCTTCTTTTGCAGGTGATAAACGTGTACCTTGAGTTGCTGAAAGAGAGGGAAAAGCGGGAGCCGCAGAAGTTCTTGAAATGCCATTTTTTCAACACCTTTTTCTACAAAAAGGTTGGTTTTTGTAATACTACTTTTTTCTTCAACCTCGGTAAAGTTAGGTCCTTTCCCCTTTTAGTTGTTACTAATTCTGCTAAGAATAATTTTAGCCCATTTCACATTCTCTGGTGCTAATATTCATACCTTTTTGTTTTTCTTAATCTGATTGTTATTGCTCAGATAATAAGTGGAAAGGGTGGCTATGATTATAAATCTGTCAGAAGATGGACTAGCCAAAGGAAATTGGGATATGGCCTCATTGAGTGTGACAAAGTAAGTTGATTGTGCACCCTCCTTTTGTTTTCCTCCATATGATTTTTGTTTGATTGGCCATTGCTTTGAATTTTAAAATGGTTTGTTATTGTGATCAGATATTTGTCCCTATCCACAAAGAGATACATTGGTGCTTGGCAGTTATCAATATGAAAGACGAGAAGTTGCAATATCTTGATTCACTCGGAGGGAAAGATACCCAAGTGCTGAGAGTACTGGTATGCTTTTTGGCCATTACCTCTTCAGCTATACATTTTGCATGCGAATTAGTCAATGGCTACATAGATTCCAGCATCTGGAAATTGATTCCCAACTGCAATCCTTTTTTCCCCTTTGGGCAGTGAAATAGCTTTATGGAGATTCCTTTTGACTAAGCTACTGTCTAGCCAAATTACCAACTAATCAAATAGGCTATTAAATATTTTGAATAATTCATAAAAAAAGTAAAAATATATGGTGAAATCAAGGAGACAATACCACCAAGTTCACCATTATTGTCCTGGCATCAACAATGCCACTGTCTACCACTGCCCACCATCACCACCAGCACTGCTGCTGTTGCCAGCGTCATCACCTTGACTATTGCCACACCAACTTGAAAATTGTTGTCATTGTTGGCACTACAGAAATTTATGGGAACCTATAATTCTTGTCTGAATTGTGAAATTTCAAATGATGGGATATTCATTCCCTTTTTTTTAATTATTGAACTGAAACCATGGTGTAGCAATTGAAAGAGTAATGCACTTATTAAAAAAAAAGCTATTGAAAGAATAAAAAATAAATATTTATGAATTTCTAATAGTAACAATTCCTCATTTTTTTTGTGGGGGGTGGGGTGGGGATGGAGACACTAAGAGGTGATGATAATAATAAATAAATAAATAAATAAAAACCCTAATATTACATTGTGTCTCATCCTTAAAGGTTTTACTAGGGCATGTACAGACTGATTAATGGTAAAGGAAGCTTGATGTTGTTATGAGTTTTGGCCTATTGCATAATCAGATATTAATTTTTTAGGATTTGTATTGTAAATTAACTCCCGGAGGTGTGCGCCTCTCAGTTATTCCCTTCTCTATAGTTTTAGTTGTATCTTGCACCTTGATTGTTGCACCTCTTTAAAGTTTGTTCAGCTGATTGAGATTTGCAGCTAATGTTTATCATTGACTCGTCCAGGCTAGATATTTTGTAGATGAAGTGAAAGACAAGAGTGGAAAAGACGTTGATTTAAGTTCTTGGAAACAAGAATTTGTCGAGGACCTTCCTGAACAGAAAAATGGGTGGGTGTTCATATATTTTATGCTAGTCATGCTCTGTATTTCAATTATCACCAGTTTAAAGGTTTTATAAACTTATTACAGTAGGCAGAAAGTGCTTCTCATTGAACTGTTTTTTCCCCTGAATGATTGTCATACACAGGTTTGACTGTGGCATGTTTATGATCAAATATGCAGACTTTTACAGCAGAGGTCTTGGCCTCTGTTTCAGCCAGGTAAGACACATAGGAAAAATGCTTCTCTTGAATGGCTATATAGCTTTGTAATTTCTCATGTCTGTTTCCCTTGATTTATTAGTTTATCATTTCTTAGTCCTTAACTGTAATTATATATAAAATATTCGTAGTCCTTAACTGCATCAATTGAAGAGAGAGAGAGAGTGAGAAAAGAGAGGGGGGGGGGGGGGTGAAACTCTAAAAGGGATAGTGCTACAGTGAAAATAAGTTGCTCTCTTTTTTCTCGGCAATGAAGCATATAAAACAGATCCCTTACAACCATGAACCCAGTGAGCATAATTCCAGCTCCTGTATAATTTTGTACAGTAGCTTGCACCAATTAGCTGACATCATTTATTGATTACTATTGAATCTTTGTTTCTTTTCCTTATAGGAACACATGCCCTATTTTCGGCAGAGGACTGCAAAGGAGATTCTTAGATTGAGAGCCAACTAATTGAAAATGTCAACCTGATGGTAATCATGAAATTGGTATCCTTTGTCTAGACTCAAGAAAAGATACCTTCGCTTTGGTCAGGATTTGGGTGATAACCATGCAGGAGTTCCAGTTTGTTTAATTGAATGATCAAGATGATTCTGGTGAGTTGACTGGGGACTGGCATATCACAGGTAGTGTACAAGACTGGAGTCGTAGCTTGTATATACTATACAAGAGTAAGCCAATCATTTTGAAGGGTTAGTTTAAAGTGCTAGGTTATGAGTTGATAATTTTCACTTGTAACATCTGAGGTTTTTTGGATTAGTTTGGAAGCCAATAGTTTCTTGACCTCTTTTCCCTTTTCTTTTTTGATCTTTTTGTATCCATCATGCCTAGTGTTCAAAGTCATTATTTTTGTGCCTATTTTGAGTATTGGAGTCGATTTTATAATTGTAATCATAAGTTTCTGGTGCTCAAGAAAATGAAAAGCCTTGTTTGGTGTATTCTGATGAGTGATTAGTGCTTGTACTGTTTTAATAAATAGGGTTTCCGTTGTTACTATCATGGCATGCTGTCAATGATAATTCGTGCTAATGGATTTTCTATGCAATCTTTGCTCAATGTCTCCCTTGGTCCCTAAGTCAGGTATTGTTGATCTTCTAGATAGAGAACTTATGCCTTTTTTTTTTTTTTACCTATTTCAATTTTATTAAGCAATGGATACTTTTCCGGTTTTCCCAGCACGGTTTGGAGGAGATATTGGCCATGGATGCTAAAAACTAGTTTACGTAAACTAATTGTTAGTGTTCAATTGTATTTATTTATCCTGGCCTTCTCTGTTGACATTCATAAAGCTTAAAGCATTTGCATCAGTGCAAAATTTAGCGTCCATCTTAGTATAAGAACTTACTTTTTTAATTTCAAATACTTACTCTTCAAAACACTTAATATCAGATCATCTATTTTACATTACATTTCATTAAAATACTATTTTTTATCAATTTTTTTTTAATTATTTTCCAAAGTCATCTCTCTCCTCAAACAAAACAAAAACCACATCTGTGTCACTCTCTCTGAACTCACTCTCTCCTCCTCCACAACCAGCCTTTTCTTCCTCCCAAACCCAGGACTCTCCTCCTTCATAACCAGCCTCTTCTTCCTTCTAAACCCAAGACTCTCTCCTCCCCCACAGCCAGCCTCTTCTTTCTTTCCAAACCCAAGACTCTTTCCTCTTTCACAACCATTCTCTACTTCCTTTCCAAACCCAAGTCTCTCTCTATCATCCTCCACAACTAGATCCACCCCATTACACAGACCAACATGTTGCACAGATGAACATACATATGATCTTTTTCATTTGTGGTGGTCAACGTGTATCAGCTGAACAAGGAAGAAAGAAGAGAGAGACAACAAATATATGGAGGAAGAAAAGAATAAAAAATAAAATGAAAAGCTACAGAACTGTGTATATTTACACATTACGATGTTACTTTAGCAAATGTGTAAATATGCACATTTATACACTCACTAAATGTGAGTAGTTTTGGGGCAAAATTGTGTAAATATCATAGCTTTTTATATTATAAAAGAACCAATGTGAATGCTTTTAGAAGCAAAAAAATATAGATAAACACACCAATAACGTAAGGCATAGTTTTCTTTACACTTGTGACTAGTTGATTTGATTTTTGCAAGATTTTTTTTTTTTTTTTTTTTTGGTTGAAGAAAACAAGAATTTGTTGCTACAGAACTTGGGCAGCCAATAATTGAGGGCCACCACGTCCCAGAAAAGTAGTAAAAATGATGATAGATTAGTTTCAATGAGAGGAAAATTCATTACTGTTTCTGGAGGAAAATTTATAAATCGGTGCTATACAATTTTGTTTTGTTTAGTTCTTTTTTTTTTTTTTTTTTTTTTTTTTTTTTATATGGAATTGTTATACGACTTCAGCAGCCAATATTGGAAGCCCACATGGTGCTTGCATAGCCAAAATTTTAAGTAGATTATTGGGAAAAAAAAAAAAAAAAAGGGTAAATTTCACTAACTACCCCTGAGCTTTGGAGAAATACCAAAGAGGTCCAGAAGTTTTCAAAACTAACCCTTTCAGTCCTTTGAGACCAAACAGACCTAACGCCGTTAACCTCTCCTCTCATCCCTTTATCTATCTCTCTTCTCTTTCTTGATTGATAAAAATATAATCTCTCCTGTAACTTTCTCAGTAAACAAACAGGGAAAGAAAATGCTTGAATGAATCCAACAATCAAAACGAAAAACACACAACAAAAATCACAAATCCATCAAGAACTGTGACAAAAAAAAAATCAGCCTCTCAAATTCACAAACACTGCTCACTCCATCACCATTCACCAAAACCCCTTACCAATGGCTCTCAAGCTCAGCCTCTTCATCAGCAAAGAGAAAATCTTTGCTCAAACCACAGCAAACCCACAAAACCTTTGCCCAAACCAAAGCAAACCCACCTCGCCGATCCAAACCAAAATACACACTCCAGCCGCCGACCCAAACTAAAATCACAAACCTCCATCACCGACCCACAACCAATCCAAATCGAAACCCACACCTTCGCTGCTAATCCACAAAAAACCCAAACCAAGATCCACAACCTCCATCACCGACCCACAAATAATCCAAACCAAAATCCAAAAACAACCTTCACCGCTTTCGTACCAAAACCCACGAACCACTGCTAACCCATATCACGACGCCGCCGAAAGACCACGAGAACCATCACCGATCCACACTGAAACTCGCAAACACCGTTAACCCACAGCAAGACGTTGCCCAAAGACCAAGAGAACTGATCCACACCGAAACCCATGAACGCTGCTTACCCACACCACAGCGCCGTCGCAACCACGAGAGAGAAGAAAGGGACAAGAGAGTTAAGGTAGTTAGAAAGATTGAGAGGAAAGGTTTGAGAGTGGAAGAGGGATGAAGGATTCAGAGAGAGAGTGAGAAGAAAAGAGGGATGAGAGAAGAAAGGTTTGAGTGAGTGTGAGAGAGTTTTTTTTTTTAATTCAGGAAAGTAAAAGTTAAATAACGGTGTTAGGTCCGTTTGGTCTCAAAGGACTAAAAGGCTTAGTTTTGAAAACTTCTGGCCCTCTTTGGTATTTTCCCAAACCTCAGGGGTAGTTAGTGAAATTTACTCAAAAAAAAAATCAACAGACTATTTATTGACTCTTATAGTACAGCACGTGGGATCTTCACTTGTGAGACTTTTCTCATACCATGAGAGAAGAGTCTCATGACATGTCTCGTGATAAGACAATTTTCCAAGGGTCGCCACATTTCGAGCTTTTTAGAGCATCCACACCTGGAATCCCAATTCTATCCTATTTTACCATCTCAAAAAGCCACTTTATTATTAATACCATACTATTTTACATCTATAAAGGGTAAAGTAATGTGTATCAATCTTTTCTTCTTGTTTTTTTCCCTTTGCTTTGATTTTTGTTATTGCCTTTGTTTCTTTGTTGTTGTTGTTGCCTCAGTATTTTGTTACCGTATTATTGGTACCACTTGTTGTGACATTTTTACTTTTGTCCTAATTTTTTCTGAAGTGCATATTATTTCCTAAATTTGGATTTACCATGCACTATGCTCAATGTATTATTCTGTAGGCAATACCTCCAACAACTCAACTTCTATTTTCCTATCCTACTCATTAAAATAATATTTCTATACAATAAAATAATATATCATCAATTACCATCATTTACAATACACCACACTATTCCCCATGAACATCACCCACGGCCACCAAAAATCACCACCACCACCACCGCCACCACCACCACATCAGTCACAAATCCACCACCACCAGCTCAATTTATAAAAAAAAAAAAAAAAAAAAAAAAACCAGCGCCATACCCATACCCACGGCCAGAACCCATCACTGAGAGAGCCACCAACCTCTCTTTCTCCCTCAACCTCTAGCACCAGCCAAAACCCATACCTACCAGCCAAACCCACGGCCAAAACCCACGCCAATCGCCGATCCACCTCAATCGCCACCAACCCACAAAAACCATAACCACCGAATTTGGGGATGGGTGAGAGTGAGGGTGAATCGGCAGCGGCAGAGGCAGAGGCTTGGTGAACGACGGCGACAGAGAGAGCGACGATGGAGAGAACGACGGCAACAGAGAGAGCGAGACGACGACGGAGAGAGCGAGACGACGACGGCAACAGAGAGAGAGAGACGACGATGACGGAGAGAGCGAAAATCCAGAAAGAGAGAGAGAGGCTTCAACGATTAAAATATGTTAAATGTGATTTGGCATAGCGCTACAGTGCCATCTCAAAGGTGAGATTGCACTGTAGCGCTATGCCAAAAAATTTTGGCAATCTCAACTTTTACAGTTCCAGTTGTTGGCTGTTTCTTGAGCTTGAATGCCAAATGGGGCTTGCATTTGACATTTACCCAGCCGGCTGTGGATTCTCTTAGATTATAGTCTCATACCTTGAGAGAGTAGTATCATCTCATAAAAAAATGTTTCCAATAGTTAAGGGTGTCTATACTTAGTGCATTCTCATCAAAAATTGTAAAAATTTTAATATTTAACATCTCAAAAAATTATTTTATCAAATTTTAATGATTCGTTTTATACTACATCAAACATCAAGGATATATATTTTTTACTACTTTATTTAAATATTTTTTTTATTATTTCTTTACCTTTCAATATATATTTCTTTCTCTCTCTTCCTCTCTGTCTGTCTCGACCCAGCAAACTCACACAGACCATCTGAACCCAGCAAACCCATATCCACCACCACCGAAAAAAAAAAAAAAAAAACACCAGCCACCCATACCCGCCTGTCTATCCAACAAACTCACTCTTCCAACCCAACAAATCACACCCACACCCACACCCACACCCACTGCCACCAACCACCACTGGCCACACCCACAACAATCACTAACACCATCAGCATCACCATCACCATCACCCACAACCACAACTACAACCACAACCACCAAAATCACAGGCCCAAAACCACAACAGCATCCACCAATCAGAAAAACAAAAACAAAAACACCAAACAAAAACATCAGATATATGCATGGCAACACTGAACGACAATCAAACAAAAACAATAACACGGAGGAAAACCAACATTGAACCCAAACCCAAACCCACAGCGACAATCAACACACGACAATCAACAGACAGAGGAAAAATCTTCGAATGGAGTCAATCCGAGAGCACGATCCGCATGCCGATCTCCACCCCGGTGCTGATTTGGAGCAAAAAAAAAAAAAAAAAAGCTTGATGTGAGAAAGAGGGAGACGGAGAGGCAGAGAAAAAGAGAGAAAAGGTGGAGAGATTAGAAAGAAAGAGACAGAGAGAAAGGGTAAAGAGAATGAGAGATAACCAACGAATTTTGGCCTGAGTGGAAGGGGCTCTGGTCGCTTAAGCAAGTGGTCTCAGTTTCGAGCCCTTGTGGATGCAGCAAGCTTTCTTGGGAGAGGTCCCTGCCTAGGCGCCCGACAGTAAGTCGAAGGATTAGTCCTGTGATATAACCTGGGGACACCTTGGAAAACCAAAAAAAAAAAAAAAAAAAAGAATGAATGAGAGATCAGATGAAATATTTAAAAATTATAACATCTTGTACAGTGGGCACTCATTTTTTTAGAGTGCACTTTAGCCAGGTGTCAAAATTAATAGCATTTAGCATTTTTGATAGTGTGTGTTTTTTACAAATTTGATGTTAAAAAATAACATTTATACCATTTAACAAGAATTCTCTTATCAGATTGAACACATTGTCTCAGCTCTCAAAACCAACAAAATTCCTTGGGAAAAAAATATTTTTCGAACCAGTGCATAATGCAACATTGTTTTCTCTAAAAATAAAATAGATTATTTAGTTATCCAAGAGAAACATTTTTTTATAAATTAAAAAAAGAAAAAGAATTTGATTGCTATAGAACTTGGGGCCAATAATAAAGGGCCACCACATCCAAGGAAAAAAAGTAAAAATAATTTTGGGCTAATTATTGTTTTACACTTCGGATGTATATAACGTTTCCTAAGAGCATTCGCATCAGTCCGTTCATTTTACGCATCTATTTTTACACTAAAAACTTACTTTTTTTATTTTACACATCTACTTTTATATAACACCCACATCAGTTCATCTATTTTACACCTCTTTTAATTAAATAATCATTTTCTTCACATTTTTTATTATTTTCCTCAACCACCGCATCTAATACGCGCTCTCTCTCTACCCGTTTATTATTTTTGATTCGTTGCTCTCTTCCTCTCCATTAACTCTCCTCTCCCTCTCCACTCTCCATTAACTGTCCTCTCTCTGTACACCCATCTCTCTCCCTCTCCATTAACTCTCCTCTCCCTCTCGATCATCTTTGCCTCTCCATTAACTCTCCTCTCCGATCCACCATCTCACTCAGATCAACTCTCACTCTTCGATCCACGAGCTCCGAGCTTCGAGCTCCGATCCGCGGCTCCGAGCTTCGATCCACGGCGCCAATCCACAATCCTCCACTCCGATCAACGATTCGCGGCTCCGATCCACGATCCGCCGCTCCGATCAACGATCCACGATCCACCGCTTCGATCACGATCCGCCGCTCCGATCCACAACCCGCGGCTCCGATCACGATCCCCAAGCTCCGATTTGTGTTTGTGTATCTGTGTTTTTTTTTTTTATTAAGTGTATCTCTGGGTTGATTTTTAACTGGGTTGTTGAGCCTGGAAATGAGAGAGAAAAAATGGAGCGAACGGAAAATATATAATAATGGGATACACGAGTTACAGTAACCGTGTAAATATACACGTTTACTATAGCTCAGGGATAGATTTTTACAATTTTAGCTATTTTTACACCCACTGATGTAGGAATTTTTTTTACTCAAAATGTGTAAAATGGACGTTTTTTAGTATTATACATTATTATAGCTGAACTGATGGGAATGCTCTAAAATTTTCACACGTTCAAATGAATCAAACATTTTATACGTGCTGTTAAGGCATCAATGATGATTTTTTTTTTTTTTTTTGAGAAAAAACATCAATGATGAATTGAACGTGTGGATGTCTGGTGAACCGTGTACGTACACGTTACGCAAACAATTTCGTGTGCATTTTACATCAAAACTCAACAACCTACACAAGTACATTATTTCTTAATTAATGCCACATATTCTTAAAGTTTTATTATGTATATTATCTTTTAATGCCATATCCTTAATTAAAGGGTTGAGTTTTTAGTACATTCAGCAGCTATATGTGAAATTCATGGGGTCTAATGTATTAGACTAAAAGTACTTAATAAACTTCGTCACTAAACTTTAAACCCCGTCCTAGCCCATACTTCACTGCAAGCTTTTCAATATAATTATCATAATAGAGTATAAAACACCAACTAATATAAATCGGTAAATCAAGTAGAGCCTTAATCAAATAATCATCCTGAATCAATATTACGAACCAATTATATCAGGACCAATCTTCAACCAGAAACCAGAAAGCTACGTAACAAACACGGAAGTAGGTAGTGAGAATAATTCAAAAAAAAGGAGGTAGTAGGAAAGGAAAATTCAGAAAATTAAGGAAATAATGGAGAGAGTATCTTTTTCATCTTTTTTTTTTTTTTCCTCTTCTTTTCTTTTCCTGAATATAAATTCAACAGCCGAAGTCCACAAACCCTTGAAATCTGGGAAACACATCAGATTCATCTAAACAATACAATTGACAACACTACAATCTTTGATTACAGACATGAAACCCCAAAGTTCAAGCCAAGAGTTCAGATGCAACACCAACCATAGCCCTCAGATTTAGTTTAGCTGTGCAGTGCCTTATATCTTTTTTCGTTTTTTTTTTTTTGGGGGGGTTAAGTACCTTCACCCAGCTCATGCATTAACTGTGAGAGGAAGACAAAAACTATATATTATAACCAGAGAAGGTCCATATACATTGAATACTCAGAACCGTTCAACATTGGCAAAAGAACACTGCAAAAAATATGAGAGAAGGAAATTACATGACAGGATATGTTCAAAGATACAAAAAAGGTGCCTTAGCGAGGTACTCTTTTCCGACTAAGTATCTCCTGTTCTTTCAACCGGTGTTGAAACCTTGCAAGGCGAGATTGAAGACTAACCAGACCTGCTGCCTTGCGAGAAAGCACAAAGCTCAATTGGGTCACATAGTTGTCTATAAGGCTGCCTGGTTGGTCCACTTCTGCCAGCAGTATCATTTCCTAGAATCCAGAAATACACAGGATCAATTCCAGACTCAGATCAGTAGATAACTTTTTAGGCATAAAACAAATAATTCCAAAATGAGTTGAAGATATGTAACTGAAACCAATTTTGGGGAATTTCACACTTTAATTTACTTGAGTTTCATAGGCGGTATGGTAGAAGAACTAATATTAAAATGATTCAGATAAATACCCTCTTTATCTGAGGTTCATAGAAAGTCAAAAATGTAATGATTCTAAACATATCAGAAAACCATATATAATTAGACCAAAAAAATCCAAAGTGAAGCAATTCATATGCTGCGGCGACTAAGAAATTAAAAGTATAAAAAAGACCTAAGCAGTAATTAACCTCTATAATTAAAGCAACTCCAAAGTTAGAAATTGTCAACTAATTAATTTTTCACTTACTTCGCGGACAATCTCCATTGTGTCCTCGATTTCTTTTCTATGAGCAGCAATCAAGGCCTCTTCTTCCTAAAGCAGTTAAAATATCATATGAGATAAACATTAGGCACAAAGGAACCTCTAATACAATTTCAAATTTGTTTGAAAGAACAGGGCTAATAGATAACCAACCTCAAGTATAGCATTAATATTTCCATCAGGTGGAGGTTCAGGTTCATATTGCCGGGATCCAACATTATTTGTGTTGAAATTGCCTGTATTCTGTTGCTTGCTGCTTGTGGTGGAAATATCCGATCCACTAGAATCTTTTCTCAGCCAATTTCCCAGCTTCTCTGATTTTTCTTCCCTAGACACTTTTCTGCGAGGTGGTGACACTTTTTGCACTTTCTCTTCTGTATCAACTAAGTTTTGGGGATAAGAGGAGTATGTCTTCGGAATAGTAGAATCACCATAAGAATTTTTTATTTCGTATCTCTCCCTATCCATTGAGCCAGAAGCCACCACTTTTTCCTCTCGCCCATTTAAGGGGTAACTTGATGAGAAACTGGAGGGCTGTTTACTATAATCCACAGTAGGATTGTACGAGAGATTTTCCTTTTCCAAAACCCTTCTACCCGTATCAGCTACTTTCACCTCCTGACGCTGTTCAAAAACATCCTCTGATTCAACAGGCACCGGCAAAGATGATGCTGGTAAAACATCTTTATTAATTGATGGTAATAAATTTATAGCCTGATCCTTTCTCGCATTTCCACTTTTGGAGAGACTTTTAACCCTATTCATATAAAAGTCATACTTCAATCAATGTTGCAAAAGATAACAGTCCCTTGAAACTGAGGTATTTCAATTTAAACTCATAATGGTAAAAGGCATACCGGTCTGCATATCGCAAAGTATTGAGGGTATGCTCACATGAACCTGCATTTGGGGAAATGCAAGAGATCATAACAGTCCTCGAATTGCCAACAAAGGAGTCACGAAGCACCTCTGTAAGTTTGCTCCCACGAAAAGGAATATGGATCTGGTCATTGTCTAGAGCACGAATGCACTCCTTGAGAGCCAAAAGACTTTTGTTAATTTCTGCTCCCTCAATCCTGAAATGCCACAAAAAATTCAGAAAATTGCATTATTATGTCAATTTCCACAGCAACACAACAACAGTCCAAAAATATCACTGAACAGTTTTTTTTTTTTTTTTTTTAATTTTAAAAAATAAGTAAAAGAGAGAAGAAGTAACGTCTAACTAGGAAAAAACCTGTTTACATCAACCCTATGAAAACAACACAGTACTGCAAAGTCAACAAAATTAGAGGCAAACTTTAGGGTCAAATGTGAGACCAGTTACTCAAATTTAGTCAAATTGATTGAAATGAGAAAACAGATCATAAGTGAAGAACTGACACCTCCAATGACTAGACCAACACCCTGAGTCCAACACCTCATACCCAACAAGATTAGTCGGTCATTGCCAGATAAGATCTTAAATTTGAGCTTGGGCAGGGCTTCTACCCACCCAGTGATCTAGCATTGCCAAAGATACAGGATAACTGTAAAAACAGCAGCATCCACCGGGTTTCAAATTTGATAGAATAAGGGCACCCTAATTCAAATCCCAAGTTAAATCTAAGCAAACCTGTTTCAGACCTGCAAGAATATAAAATGCTTAGATTCTATTAGTAGCCACACCAATTTTACCTAGTTAACTACATAATCCTACACTTCTCAATGCTTTAAAAGCCATTGCCTAGCCTCTGGTTTATACAATCTTCCATCTGAGCTAATTTAGTTTCTCCAATAGTTGGGCTCTTTCTTACATCAATTTTATCAAAAAATGGAATTCTCTATCACTTCTTATAACATGAGCTTTAAGTTGTAAATATGATATACAACAAATGTCGACAAGAATTAAACGGAACAAAATGAAACATAAAGGTACAAAATGAAAATTGAATCACACATGAAGGGACAAAATGAAAATTGAGAAACATAAAGGGCCAAAATAAAAACAGCACCAAACTCTAAGGGCCAAAAGTGTATTTAAGAATATATAAAAATACTGACATTATTAAAAGAAGCCATAACAATTACTCTCTTCAAAGAATGAGGTAGAAGCAGAAAAAATATATATTTTATATGTTTATGCACAAAGATTATGGAAGAATTGGATCTCCGCCCAATTTCCAGGGAAGCAGAGATCCACATACATTACCTTGTCTGTCGGTCATTGTCAGTAGTGTCAGCACCTCTTTCACTACCAGCAAGATCAATGAAAGAAATCTTCCCAACAACTCTCCCAGTTTTAGACTCATTTCCATCATTGCTACGTTTGGCATCTTTTATCTCACCATGCTTCTTAACAACAAGTTGTAAGATAGCATGTGACCTAGAAGATTCCTCATTGGCACCAGTGGACCCAGTGCTTCTTGCAGCATTTCCCCTCTCAATAAACTCTTTAACAATTTGTACATCTGAAACTTCAAATTCTTGCAGTCCGACAATGCAAACTTGTTGCCTCGAGTCTTCCCTCATAAAGAGTTTCCTATTGGGCAACAATGAACTCAATCATTTAGCAACAAATACATGCATGAGTGTTAACATGTATGCTATCCAAAGTGCAGCAAATGGATACATTAATATTAGATACATACGTGCTTAATTTTGATAGCACGATACGTATGTGCTTATAATTTCACATATATGATACGTGCATTTCAATCCAACCAAAAAAAACATGAATGCTTAACATGGGAAGCACTATGCTTGTAGGTACTCAAGATGAAATTTCAAAATAATTCATCATCCAAATCCAACCCTCCAAGTAGCATATAGTTGCAAGTATTGACCATTAACACAAACAAGTAACACACACATTTACAAAAAGAAAATAAGAACTTGAAGCACGACACATGATGCTTGTTGGTAATTATGGTGATTAGAGATGCTTGGAAGCAATGCAACATGATTGTCCACAAACTCCTAATAAGACTAAAAAAAATGAATCCTTCGCACACTGCCCTTAATCAAGTCATACACCTTCAACTTTTGCAAGTAAATAGGCACACTAATGGCTTGTTTGGATTGAGAATGAAGGAGGGAGAGTAGAGTAGAGTTGGCCGGAAATTAGCCTAATTTCCGGCCAACTCTATTCTACTCCCCTTCTCTCCCCCCTTCAATCCAAACAAGCCCTAAAGAAAACAGTTAATTTTACAAAACAAGGACATTTGATACACACATTACTGTAACTCTCCCATAATTACTCTATTAAATCAAAAACATAAAAGTTCCTAAGCCAAAAAAAAAGAAAAAAAGAAAAGCAAAATAATAAAGGAAAAGCAAAAATGCAATAAGATATACTAACTTTCTATCACTCAGAAGATCAAAGAGTTTTCCGCCATATATCTCAAAATAGCTAAGCCACAATTTGAATCTCTGATTACGGTAGAATGGCTGATGTAACAATCTAACAAGGTCTTCTGCAGCCCTGAGAGGCAATGGTTGCATTGTGAAGGTCTTACCACTACCTGAAATAAAGATATTTTGGTAATCTCAATAATTCAAACTAATAGACCTTGGTCCAAACCACCAGCATTAGCAAGAAAGAACAGACCAAAAAATTTTCTACAATAGGTCAGGATTAGATAGATAGATATAGAATGTTAATAATTGTTCATGATGCTCCACCCAAAATTAATTCAGTGCAATGAACTAACAAATAGCTTCCAACACAACCAGAATTAACATTCGATTCCTTTTGATGGAAAAATGTTTTTTTGTAAAATGACTCACTTTCTGGGAAATTGGCTCAATTTCATGGAATTGGTGGGCTCCTAAAAATGAGCCAAATAACATTTTATGTTGTTTGGCTAGCTCGGAAAATCATAATTCCAAATAATCTTATGACTAAAACTTTCATTCACAAAAACAAACCCCAAATAGGAAACCATGAATACATGACCCCACCCACCAAAACCATGTATCAAGTAATCTAGTAGAACTCCTAGTGAGGATTAAACCTAGGATATCTAGGTCTACAACTCATCCCAAGCCTCCAACCACTAGGCAACGCCCTGACAGATTTTTTTAGCCATTTGAGAGCCTCAAAAGGAAAAATAGACACTCAATTGAAATCTACACAGATAATTAAGTGGGAAAGCAGTTGGTTTAAGTTAAAAAGGACATTTAGAAAAAAGGTCAACTCAAAAGTTGGTCAATAGTCAATTGCGGGAGAAAGAGGGGGCGGGTGGCAAAGAAACAAAAGTTACCATTGGGATTTTTTATTTTTTTGAGCATATTGTGGTGTTTGTTAATTATGCAACATTGCAGAAAATGCTTTCTGCTTTTAAGAAACAGAAAAGCATTTTCCTCTTTACTTAGATTGTTTTCCATTGACCATGGGAAACATTTTCGTTTATCTTTCTTTTCCACTGTATAAAATTAAAAATGCAGAATAACAAAGTGTGAAGCATTTCAAGGTTTCCAATTTTGGTGTTTGCCGCTTACCACCTTTTACAACTTCTCTTTCAAATCTTAAACAACCATCTCTTCAAGACACCTTTTTTCCTCCTTACAATAAGTGGGGATGGGGGATTTGAACCCAGGTTCTCCCCATGAGGGAGACCGGGCAGCGTGCCATTGAGACAATGCTTTTGGCACTAAATTCTAATTTGCAATAGAATATAATTTAAAAATATATTCTTTAAATAATGCCTTAAGCATTGTTATTTACACCTAGTTATCAAATGATTAAACTGAAAACTGTTACTACGGTTCCCCCTTTGACAGGGCCTTTTTTATTTTTATTTTTATGAGTCTAAAGGGCTCCAATTGTTTCAGCCAAAAAAAATTATAGAATGTGGGGAATCCCAAATTAGATATGAAGGCCCAACTGTTTCAAGCGGATTTTTTTGTTGGATGTAAAATATTTTATCACTTCCTTCACAAATTGCCAAAATGAAATCCTGCTTATTCTCGCTCTACTTAAATTTTGGTTTACAACATTGAAATTTGCTTTATGAAGACATTGTTATGCATTCAGATTTCCAACATTCTGAACACATCATGTAATTCAGCAGAATTTATAGATAACAGATGATAACATAATAAGCTTTTTGTCATAGAAAGAGAGATCAGAATCTCAACACACCTGTCTGACCATAAGCAAAACATGTAGCCTTTGCTCGCTCAAATATGGTAGGAATGATTGGTTCAACAGTAACCCGGTAAACCTGTCTCAAATACCATGCAAAGAAGTCATATTTTGATCCAAATATCAACAATCAAATAATCAGTCTTACATTAAACAAAAAATGCCTCGACCATCAAACCCAAGCATAACAATATCATAAACATCAGAGAAATATTTTATCAAGATATTAAGAAAAATTCTACACTGTCAAGTATACCAGAGCAGCAGTAGGTGGAAACTTCAATATGTCGTATCAGAACATTACCTCATCATTGGTGACATGCTCATTGAGAACAGCATCAAAACAAAACTCGTGCTTCTCCACATATGCAGTCAAGTCGACCTTTAACAGCAAAAGAAAAAAAAAATGTTTACTCAACACATGAGACAAAAGAGAGGGGAAAAGAAAACTCATCAACAGCATCAATACAATTTCAAAATCAATTTCAACAAAAACTAAAATATAAAGGTACTTATCCAAAACAAAAAATAAAAACTAAAATATAGTGGTGCTTTGTGATAATGGAGAAAAATACCTTCAGTTTGGGCTCATGGACAGTCACATAAGCACTGTCATAAACATTTACTATGTCCTCCTCCTTCCGAGAAAGCTCCTTCTTGTTCAGAGGTCTTTTTCGTACCTAAGTTATGCATTATAATACAACAATTTCAGGACTACTGGGAAAAGAAAATATTACAAAATATCCCTTTATGCAAATTGCATGCATATGCAAGAACTACATGGTCAACCAAAAGAAAAAAGGGAAGGCAACATCGTTAGCAGCATATATCAAAAAGAAGGGACCGTGTATCAGTATGTGACACACATTTATTAACATATAGATAATTTTGCAAGTCCTCAAAAAAAAAATCTAACAATTACCGCACTTGTTCAAACCTAGGTGTCGGGATCCTAATTTTAAGTAATACTGTAAGCAAATGTGTAGACAAACTACTACTTATATTAGATAGGGAAAATTTTTTATGAAATGTGTTCATGTAGAGAGCCAATATCACCCAGGAGGCATCTCAAAATTTGTTTTCTTGCATAATAGATATAAAAGGGAATATATTGGACATACAACATCAACAATCAATTCTAGTCCAAAATTTTGGGAGGATTATGAATCCTCAATAGACTTGTTAGGGTCAGCCATGCGCAATAACTAATTTCCATATTAAATAAACGGAGCCAAAATCCCTCCTACAATTATCATACTCCCTTTGTAAATGATGATCTAATAATCAAAGTTGCCTTTGGCACATAACATATGCAGAGAGGCAGAGACAAACAGAGCAACCTGCTACTCATATGACCAACATACCACAACTTTTATCTTTGCCACGTTGTTTTCCTTTGTCGTCTCTTTTTCATTTATAGGTAATGGAACTGATGCATCTGCATCTGATTGCCCTCTTAGCTGTCCACCACTTGTCACACCAAAATCATCATCAAATGTTCTTGGACCACCAGGCATAAAGGGTGATGGCTCAAAAGGTTCTGAAATAACATGCTGATGATGGAAACAAAACTACAATCTATTAGAAAAGGGAAAAATAAAAAACATATTTTCAGCACAGAAAAAATAAAACCTAAACTTCTTATGAGACAAAAAATAAACTATAAATGAAATGTAAAAGAGTCTAGAATTAAATCCCTTAAAATTGATATAAAGATCATAACGTGACTGACAGATAATATAATAACCACAGAGATAAAACTAAGCAGTATCTGAAATGAAAAGAAAAACAGAGTATCATTCTTCTTCAGCATAATACTTCTGAATTCAATGAAGTTTATAGCTTCTCCCATTCACGATTTTCAGCAAACATAAAAAATATCTGCAGAAACAAAAATTCTTGAGCGAATCCTACCCAAAAATTATTAATAAAGCCAAGGAGCGCTATTCCCTACAATTACAATAATTACAAAACATATTTGACATCCCAATTGACTTATATACTTCTTAAAATTATTAATAAAGTTAAGAAAATATTCTCAGCCCAAGAAAGGTCAAATAACTCATCTTAGCTGCAGCACTACCCTTACATATGAATAGTATAATTATAATACAGCTAAAATGCTTAAACCCCAAAACAGTCTAAATTCTTCTTTCTTACTGGTTTTCTCCTTCACAAATAAATGGACAGTAAGATGAGCATATATTACTGTATGGAAATAACATAAAAAGTGGAAAGACCGAAAGACAATTTTAATCAACATGACCAATAGACATTCCATGGTTTTCAACCCTAGTCCTTTTAACAGTAGGCACTAAAGTGAAAAATACACTGATTTTATCATAACACATTTCATATAACCAGTTAATGTATAAGTAAAAGTTTCCTGCCCAGTTGGACACAACAACTTATACAGGGGCATACCTCAGATAAAAGCTCTGTATCATCCATGGCATGAAGATCCAAAAGCCCAGCTCCAAAATCACCCCTGAACTCTGGAGAATAAAAGCCCTCTGATACAGCCACTCCTCCTGAGGATTGGGCGGTAGGCGTATACGGATCAGACCCAGACTCCCCATTAAAATTGAGGTTTCTCATCAACTTAAAAAGCCTCTGTTTCTCTTCAGCAGACTGTGCTCCATAACCCTTCGACAATATCAGATGCTTCCTTGTCAATCCTCAAACTTTAATCACATTCAAGAACATAGAAGAAACAGCATTTGACAGTACCACCATTGATCCCAAAAGAAAAAGACTTCGCAGGTCAATAGACATAACAAATGATCAAACTGATCACACCTAAAACTCTAAACCACTGAGTGGCTGACCAGACTAGCAGTCGACACCAACTTCTTCCAAAAGCATAAATAAATAATATTCCTAGAATGTTACAAAAATACCATACCCAAATATATGCATTATGTGAGTGTGAGTGTGAGTGTGTGTGTTTTGATATCGTAGGAACCTTTCTAAAGAAGGGCCCTTCACCCTTCGGACTCACCTCTAGCCCATAGGTTCAACTAACCTCACCCGTCAGAACCAGTTGCATCTACGGGCATTTACCCGTGACAGGCAAAGCAGTTTAATGAGCAGCAAATATACGCATTATGTTTTGAGCAATAACAAAAGGGAAATTAAACTGTCATAAACCCTAATAGGAAAAGCCAAAATGGGTGATAGGAATGACCAGAAACGGAACCATGTAGTAATGTACTTATTTCTCCAATGCTAACACCTAAAAGGGTTATCAAAACGACCGTCCAAACTCAATTTGCAACTTGATCAACCAATTAACCAGATATATAGAGATCAATAAGCTAAAACATAAGACACCAGCCAAAGAAAAGGTTACTTACCTGCATGAGGAGATTGGGGAGGAGGCGATGATCGATGCCGGTGGAGGCCAAGGGAGAGGCCAGATGCTGCAACCCAGCGGACTGAAGCCACCGTGCCATGACCGCATCGCTGCCGGCGTCACTGCCACCACTGCCTCCCGCGCCGGCGTGATCGTACAAAGCCGTCGTGGCCGCCGCTGCAGCAGCATTGCTCTGCTGCATCTGGCCACCCATGTGGCGCTGCGATCGCCTTTGAGGAGCCAATTTTCAAGATCTATCGAACAACCGCTTCACACGCAAAAATCCTCCATCAAATTTTAAAATACAAAAATCGCAACACAATTTCAAATCCAGGAAAGAGAACTCTTTTAAAGACAATGATCTGAAATTACACTATCAAAAAAAAAAAAAAAATCAAGAAACAAAGAGGTACTCACAAGGAGGGGAAAATTCGAATTCAAAGTGGAACATGAAAAGTGATTACTGGAAAATGTGACTCAAATCCAAGGAATCTGCAACTCAATGAAACCAGATTTTCAACTCGGAGCTTTAAAACTCGTACAAAATTAACAAAATAGAGTAAAACAAAAAAACTTGAAGCATGCGCACCAGTTTTTTGTTTTTTTTGTTTTTGGGGGAGTGAATATACGAATACGCGATCGAATCGATCTGTGGGTTGAGAATTTGATAGGGTTGCGATCAGATCCGAAGCGAAGAAATGAAGAAAGCAAAACCCTAATTTGATCGTAATGGAAAGGTTCAATGTCTCTTTCTTTCTTTACCTCTCTCTCTCTCTCTCTCGCTGTGCGTCTCTCTGTGGAATGAAATGAGTACAAAGCCTTCTTCTTGTTGTTGTTGTCGAAATAAATTTATTACTTTGTGTGAAAGAGAAATGTTGTCAAATATAATTAGTAGATTATTTTCTATTTTTATTTTTTAAGTATTAAACGGATATTTTAAACTTGATGGAAAGATAGACTAATATGCCCTCGAGGTTATTGATAATTTTCGGGTGTGTCGTTTCCCCTCTGTTGAGTGTGAGTGTGACGACGAGTTGCTTCAGTTCAGAGTCAGGCTTCAACATGTGCCAATTGTAAAGGGAGGCGGCCGGGTGGGTCAGCTTGGGTCAGGAAGTGAAATGTGAAACGATTATTGGAGGGATATTGTGCTAGGATGTGGATATATGTTTAAAATTAGATATGTGTTCGAATCTTATCATGTCAAGAGCAAAAAGGAATACTCACAAATGTAAGGCTGTGTTTGGTCATGGTTAAAACTTGGTTTCTTTTTTTTTTTTTTCTTTTTTTTTTTTTTTTTTTATTTTTTTTTTTTTTTTTTTTTTTTTTTCCCATCAAAACTTTTTTTAAATGATTCACTAACAAATATTATTAGGAGAAATTATTATGGATCTTTGACCAATAAGATGATGTAACTAAAAGTGTTTTTAGAACAATTGTTAGCTAACCATTTTAGAAAAAATTTTGATATATTCAACTCTCCACCTATCTCTCTCAATGCTTTTATTGAAAAGTAGATAAATACTATTGTTCAAAAACTTTAATTGATATCAATGATTTTTTTTTTCTTTCTTATATTTTCATAGATTCCATCAAAACTTTTTCTCAAAAAAAAAAAAAAAAATGCATTCACTAACAAATATTCTTAAGAGAAATTATTATTTACTATTTTATCAATTTTTTTTTTTTGTTTCGTTCCATCTCTGCAAAATTCAATCTAATCTCTCTTTCTCTCGCTCAATCTTGCAGATCAATTATATATCTCCATTACAAAGGCAGGCTTCATATGCAAGGTAATTGTTAATTAGATATGATTTTTATTATTATTATTATTATTATTTGTTTGCAAGTTTTATGGGGTTTATAATCTAGCCCTCACTCTCTATTTTCAATATCTAGATGTCCTATATTCTCAATCTCTTTCTCTTAAGAATTTTTGGTTTATGGGATTAAATGGGTTTGAGTGTTAAAGAAATATATCCTAATCAACATAATAAATAAAAAAATAAAAATTACCTTATCCTATTTGTTTGTCTTTAGTTTTATGCTCATAATTTTAGTAATTTTTAATATTACATTTGATTCACAAATTAAAATAGCATGGTTTTATAAAGCAACTTAATTATAGATATATGTACCGTATATGAATCAACCTTGAATATATATATATATATATATATATCTATGTAGCATTCTTTCTTTAAAATTTTGTATGATAAAAATATTTGTTAAAAAATTACATAATGCTAAGATTTATTAACATGAATAAACTAAGTCTTTTAAACATGACTAAACTCATGATTAATAAAAAAAAAAAAAAAAAAAACAAAACCAATAGTATCACTTAAATAATTTCAATTATTTTATTAAATTATAAATGTGGTGGCATCTGTTATGTCTCTATTCCAGTGGATGGGTTACATACTAGTCAACTTGATATTATTTGCACAAATAATAGCATAATTTTTCTATCATAGTGGACTTAATAATTTTTCTATCCTTAACGCATTCATTAACATTTTTCTTTATTTATTTATTATAGTTCGTTTAGAATATCCATTTATTTTCTTTGTTAGTTTATGTATAATTTTTTTAAAACTTTGGTTTTTCCTGAGTATGATTTATGATTATACTTTTATAAAATTTAGCTTTTAAACAAAATATAATTAGTCTTATCCAAACACACTCTAATAATTAAAAAAACACTACGAGTAGCGTTGTGCAAGGATACGAGGGATTAGACTCACCTACTTGAGTGTGTGATATGTATTGAGTGTGGCAATTTGGATACTTGTGGCCGCAGTTATCCACTAGAACAAGGCGAGAAAAATTTGCCTTGAAGTGAGAGTAAGGTGAGGGTGGGGAACAGAAAACCTGCCTCTTACTTGCCCCATTGTCATTCCTAGTTCTTACGAGTATATTTTTAACTCAATAAATAAAATTAATTCTATGAATGGTTGATTGCTACTTTATGTGCATAGATTTGTGAATGGTTGAAACTTGACCTTTTTTTATTGTTGATCTATAGATCAACCAACCAAGCTGGTTGCACAGTTTGGCCCAAGCTAGTTGAAACTTGATCTTTTTTAGTAGCATTGACTAGTTTACATTAAAAAAAAAAATTGTTTGTACATTGCCCCCTAAGTTTAAATCCTAGTTTAATCTCTGATTATGAACAAGCTCTTGAGCATGTAAACAATCTCAACTCAATTTCGAAATAAACTTACATAAACAATCATAAATTTTAATATTCAGCTTATCTCAACCCATTTACAATTTTAACAGTCAATGTATGGAGAAATAGAGAATGCGAAAATGGAGAAGTTACTGTTGGAATTTTTTTTTTTTTTTTTTTGGGGGTAGTATTTAGAATATTTGCGGTTGCCTATTTAGTAGTATATAATATCATGGAAATATTTTTTGCTTTAAAAAATGAGACAATGTTCTTCACTTTTTGTTTACGGCTCTATTAATCAATCTATGGTAGAATAAAGAATGTGAAAAGAGATAAGTTACCGTCGGAAGTTATTTATGGTGTGTAGAAAATTCGTCATCTCAGAGCAAAAAAAAAAAGAAAAATTGTTTATGCTATATTTGACTTATTTTTTATTGAGCACAAAAACAGTATTATCCACTAAAACTCACTTATTCCGCCATTCCAAGTATACACATATTTGACCACAAAAAAGAAAAAAAAAATTCACTAAAACTTACTTATTCTGTTATTCTAAATATACACACCTAAAAGGGAGAAAAAAAAAAGGAATTATAGTTCAATGACATTGATTGACTGCTCTCATTTTTAAGAAATTTTTATTTTTCTTTTTGGAATCATTTCTAAGAAAAACTCAAGATCAAATCCTCATTCAGATTTTACATTATTGTAAATGTCAAATTATAAAATAAATAAATAAAAGCAGAAATCAATTTCCACTGGATATATGCATCTCAATTTGGTAATAAATATCCCATTTTGATTTCTTGCCAGTGACAAATGCCCAGCGGCATTGAAGCGAGACGTTGTGAACCGACAAACACTAAAAAGAAAAAAGGAAAAATGTTAAAATTTTACACACTTTAAATTTGAGTTTTGCTCGCCAGTTATATTAGTGATAAGCAGATCTTAAATGCCCAGCTGATAAGGGTTGCATCTGAAGCGAGACGTTGTGACTTGTGAACCGACAAACACTAAAAAGAAAAAAGGAAAAATGTTAAAATTTTACACTATTTTACTACATTTTTTTACAAATTGTTAATATAGTGAGGAGTTATTAGTAAGTAAAAAAAAATTATATTAGTGCTAAGCTCAGATCTTAACCAGTGAGAATTTCCTATATCAGCAATTTGTAAAAAAATTGTAAAATAATTTGTAATAGTAGTATTACTTAAAAAAAAATTAAAAGAAAATATTTTGCTGCATACAGGAATATGTAACTGTGAAAAAAAGAGAAACAAATGTCTAAAATCCACTTGATAATGTGTATTACACATGACCATTAAACACATGTATATTTATTTTTGCTGTAACAAGTATCCAACAAAACCTTTTCCATTTTTAAATATCTGCATAACAGCAAAGAATTGTTTGGCTAAAGAGACAAATATTTCCGCGGATTAAGACAAGTGGACAACCTAATCACCAAATAGGCTCGTGTGGGTTTGTTTCTTCATAATAACTCACCCCCAAAAAAAATTATTTAAAAAACGAAAAAAAAAAAAGTGATTCACTTTGGTATTTACTTTTAACAAATAATATTACATACAGAGTTTTTTTTTTTTTTTTCACAACTTTTTTTAATAGTTATATGATTACATGAGGAGGGAGATTTGAAGCTTAATTCTCTGTAACAAATAGGTCATGCAATGCAACTACAATGTCTTGACTTTTTAACAATGGCTAAGGTAAAACGTTGTTAATGAAATAACATTAGTTTCACAAGAGAAAAGTCAACGGATGCTCTAAAGCTAAAAGTATTGATTTAAGAAATATTTTATTAGAAAATGACAAAATAATTAATTTTTCTAACGACTTTTTATATTTCTCATAAAATGATATCAAAACTTTCCTAAAATTGTTTATTAATAATTACACTAAGGACATTCATTAACATAATCCTTTCTCACATTACCCTATCGTTGACATTGCTTTTATTAGAGTCAATCATAAGATATAATTTCAAAATTACAGAAAAATTGTAAAAATACATTGTGCGCAAGAGAGAGAGTTGGGATTAGATCTCTCTCCACGGGTTATATATATTTGCATTAAATAAATAAATAAATAAAGAAAAAACTAAAAATAAGCTACTGCTAGATTTGCTCTCAGCATTTGCTTGTCACATTCTAATTTTTCTATTATAGTTTTAAGATTCATCATCCAAACGGATAGCATTGGCTTTGGATTCTGAATCTGTGATGTCATAAATAGAAGAGATGGGTGCAATTGGTGAGGATGTTCCACTGAGGAGGAACACATTGCATGTGACACCCATGCGACCTTAGCAGTCATGTTGGACACGCGCAAGGTAGCTCTAAATGCAAGACGTGGGCTTGGTAATTGCCTATAATTGGCTAATTGGTAATCTATTGGTGGCTCTGAAAATTATGTGAGCACGAGCAATGGTCTCTAAGTATAATCAATTTTAATTACGAAAAGCATTATTCTACGTGCAGAACTGCAGTGACAACGGTACCTTCCTATCTATGATTTAGTTATTAGAATCTTTCCAAAAGGCAATAATGCGTGAGAGTTTGTACTTCATTTTTTTTAATATAATATTGTTTTCGTAATATATAAATAATAAAAAACAATAGATTGGTTAACAATTTTTTAGGAAATTTTTACATCACTTTTTGGAAAATGAAAAAACTGTCAAAAAATTTATTGCTTTATTTCATTTTCCCATAAAAACTTTCCTCAAATAGATTGTTAACCAATGCCCTAAGGGCATTCGTTAGCATTTCCCATAATATATAGATTTTTTATTTTTATTTTTTAATAATAGATACATTAGAATTTCAATATAGGACATTCATGGCGATTATTTTTTATTATTAGACCAATATATTATTTACATGTCAATTTGTGAGAAATATAATTACTACAAAACTCTTTAAATTTGTGTTTTTTTTTCTCAAAAACAATATGGAAATTCATGGATTGGTGTAAAAGCTTAGTAACCTGAATGGTGTAGAGCTTGTTCCAAACTCTACACCATTCAGATGGGAATTCTAAATGTTAGCTTTTTAATTGTTCCAAACTTTTAATAAAAATAATGAATTGATATAGAAATACAAATATCCATTGTATTTTTTGAAATGACTCAAAAAAGTCCACCCATGAGAGAGAGAGATAGAGCATAGCAACTACTTCTACAACTATAAATAGAAGTGAACTAAATTCAAGTACAAAAATTAAATGTATATCTATTATGTCATCGTTTGTCATTTCTTACGACTAAGGGCTGAAAACTATTTATCAATTTTGTTAACAAAAAAATAGTAATAACTTTAAAGTACAAAGTTCAAGGAACTGTAGTTAAGCAACTGCTCCTAAAGTTAGGGTGTGTATTTAACCCATCAACTTGACAAACCATTCCAACTCAATTTGATATATGTGGGTTGGGTTTAATTGGTTTCTATACGTGTAATAGATTGAGAATTTCTTAATCTGACAAGAGTGGGTTGGAATAGGTCTGACTTTACCTTCAGTCCTATTTTAACTGAACATCTCCTTTTGTTTTAATAAGAGTCTGTCATATCACTTACTAATTAATTTTTTGGTGGAGATTAAAGCTCATTACCACACTATTCTCTCTCAAAAAGAAACTAACTAAATGTCAAGTTGAAAAAGTAGTAGAGGTAAGTCAAACCCCGTTGAATAATTTCCCAGCTAAACCTTTTTTATCACAAAAACTTTGCCAACTTAAAGCTTTAAAGTTTGAATGGGTGTTCTTTGTTACCTATTGCTATCGAGTGAGGGCCTATTTCCCCAATTTACAAGTAACTATGAAAGTGAAAAGAAACATAAAAGATAAAAGAAGACAAATACCAGATCTTTGTACCAAATGTACTTTAGTCCTGAATAGATTGAATGCTGGAAGGGCCAAGTAGGAGCCCCATCTCAAACTGGAGAACTCAGAAATTTACCAATAAGCATAGGCAAACAATTTTTAGTTGTTCCTGTCAATTTACCGAGAAAGGTATCTTCTTCGATCACTAGCTTTGTGCAACTCATTGGTATAAATGTAATATTCAGAATAACTTTGGGCATAATGAAGCATAATTAAGATAATGATAAAAAGGATGATGACAACGATGTTATACGAAAAATCTATAAAGTTGTATTTTTCTAGGTGAGCTTTATGTTGAAATAAAAAATTCCCAAAAGACTTCCTTTATAGTTTATAACTTGTTGAATTCCTCAGTTTCCGCTCCTTTCTTTACGTGGAAATCATAAAGAAAACGATAGGATACATCATTAAGAATACGTTTGTTTACTGTGTTTGGGGTTAGGGTATGCTAGTTTATTCATTTTTCATCTAATAGAATAAGGATTTCTTTGGCTTTGCTTTTAGAGGGATTGAAAAGTGTTTTAAGCTTGGGGTTAAAGCTCTTTTACTTGAAATTCCCAAACGTTTGTTAATTTTGCTAATGAGTTTTAAGGGGTCTCTAATGTTGTTATAGCTTTTTAAGGAAAAAAAAAATCCAGAATCCATTGTTTATGCTTTGTAAGTCCAAACACTGAAAATACTAAGGTGTTTTTCAATCAAAACTCTATATAGTAAAAGCTCTTACTACTAAAATTTTAAGCCTAAATGCAAAAACATCTTTGAAACCAGTTGCAAAAACATTCTCTTGGTTTTAATTCTTTCTGAAATTTTCATATTTGCTAAATTGATTTCTAAGACCAACTTTTGTAAGATTTTATGAATGGAAAAATCACATGATCATTACATGACTAGTATCATGAATCAATTTGTGAGTCTTGTTAATGTAGTCGCATGATTTTTTCTTTCATAAAAGCTAATGAAATTTAATCTTAATAGTTAATTTGACAGATATAAAAACCTCACAGAATCATAAATAAGAATTAAAATCTCATCTTTGCAATTGAGTGACTATCCCAAAACTTAAGGGAGGCTTTTGTATTTTAGCTCAAGTTTTATCATTAAAAGTTTTTAAAACTCGCATTTCTACACATCTCCATATTTCTTTATTGTTTTTAAATAACAATTTTTAAAAACCATATAACATTTTTTTTTTTTTTTTTTGATAACCCCGTAACATTAAAGTTTACCATTAAAACTGTGTTCTACTGCATCAATGCCAAACTGTCACTAAAACAACTTTTGATTAAGGGTGTGTTGTTGTGTCATTGTGGGCCAACAAGAAAGGAGAATTAGCTGGTGGATCTCAACGTGGGCCCTCTGAAAAAATCCCCCACTTTTCAATTCGGCCTAACCTATATATTATACCTTGCACTGCACTTCTTTTGAAGAAAGCCTTGCTTTAACTTAAAGCATGTGAGGTTGAGAGACAAAACAATTAGAAGAGGTAATTTGAATTAAAGTATCATCATTTCTTGACCAAATTCCTTTCTAAATTTTACGTACACCGCATTCTTGGTAATCAAAATTGACAATGTGGCTCCTGTAGACCCCTTGTCCACTTATCCTACCAACTCAACCTCATTACATTACATTACATTAGGAGCCTATAAAATCTTTCAATGGGCGGTGAGTTATTGCTTTTTTTTTTTTTGGCCCCATTAACTGGGTGCTCTTATAATATTTATTAAGAGAAGTGCTCTATTTACAATATTATCACAATAAATTATATATGATAAATTGTTATTGATTATAATTTTTATTCGCTTAGTAACAATCAATAACAACCTATTACTTATTATTTTTTATGAAAATGTTGTAGACATAGTATCTCTCATTTATTAACAATCATTTTAAAAAAAATTTAGCACAATTTTCATCAAAAATTTAAAAATTTGTGAAAAAAATCAACTATATTTTTTTTCCCATATATATTTTTTTAAATATTACTAATACCCTCATGCGTCTTTTAACTTTTCCCCTTGTTTTTTTGGGTGGGGTTGATTGGAGTCATTAATTCAAACTTCAAAGTGATTACTTAGCCGTTGTGTAAGGCGGCTGTATTACCCAATAGTTGTGGGCCTTGTGGCCTACATAAGGACCTACAAACTTGATTTAAGGATTTTGTCAAAACTCAAAACTTGAAACTTTTGCTTGAAGGACCGGACTAAAGTAACACCATATAGAAATCATCTTAATTCAAAATTTTTTTGGGGTTTTTTCAACATTATAATTTCTAATGAAATATAAGAAGTTTCCTATAAGATTGTATGAAGTCTAATGAAAATTTTTTGTATGATATTGAATACTTAATTTTAATTGAGAATGAATTGGATATTTACATTATCTCTTCAATATAGTGATATACTCATAGCATTATTTTAATTTTATGATGTAATTTTTGCTCCTTTGAAAGTTTTATACTTTTTGAGTTTTAAATATCTAAAATTTTGAGAGCCAAAGCACAAAAATTTAATTTTTTAATGTATAAGATATTAATTTTAATTATATTTATATATTTTTCACCTAGCTACACCCTTTAAGATATCCTTGCTTCCGTCGCTATCTTAGAAAACATGAAATCCATGAACAGCCAAGCCCTTTGAATTGTAAATTTGTAATATTCACAAGCAAAGAAAACTTGTGCGAGAAAACTTGCTTTTTACAACGCACATGATGTATGGTATGCGTTGCAAATTCCACACGTTCATAATCTTTAGGTAGCATATTCGTATAAACTATTAAGTCTATGCTTAGAAAGCCAAATTATTATAACTTGCTATAAGTAGAAACAAAATAAATAATTACATGAATGTTGGTTCCAAAATACAATTTTTAAAAAAAAAAAATTTTTATTATTTTTTTTTATTGTGGCCTTCTAATTAAATGATGTTTAATTATTTATCTTCCTTCTAAGATAGAAATGGAGGGAGTCTATTTTACAATTATGATTTTCTTATATTTAATAGTATAATGTACGTTTAGATTTGTATATTTAATTTAAATTATAAAATGGACCCATTTGAATTAGAGTGGAACCTTTTACTGATTAGTTAAAAAAAAACACACACACACACACAAAATTATCAACTAGTAGCAATTCTATCCATGGATTTATGCATTTTCAGTGATGCCAAGAATGTTGTGGATTTATGTATCTTGGGAAATTGATCCGTTATTGCAGGATATTTTGAATCTAACCACTCAAATTTCTCATTTTGACATTGGTTTCTGTTGGTTGGGTTGTGAAGGTTATGTAACAGTTAATAGGCTGGCGAAATGGGCCCTTAGATTCTGGGGCTTTTGAAAGCAAAGGCTCTTGTCTTGGAAAAAGTATATTATATTGCATAAAATGATATTACGTTGTCCGTTTTCAAATCTAGTAAACGAGGGATATACATATAAAAATACCTATCCACTAATATATGTTTTACAAATGTTTTTAAACCTTCTTATGAATTGGAAATATAAGATTAAATTATGGATTTAATGGAAATCTGCACAAAATTAATATTTTAGTTCATTATGAGCATGTTTTTTCCCCCAAAAAAAAAAAAGTTTATCATTGTCAATACTAAAGACATAACTATTTTCACAAACTTATTAAGATTACAAATTGCAATTTTAGTTACATCACTTTCATATAAGCTCATAATTAATATCACTTTTATTATCCATAACCTGTATTAACAATTGTATAATATATATTGTCTTTTCATTTCTATTTTGGGTTTGGTTGAGCTCGGTAGTGCCCCTAATCTAAAACCCCAAATACCCAAAAACTAATCTAAAACCTCAAAAATATTTTCTTGTGGGGCTGACCTTTAGGACTAAAATGAAATTGTATAAAACTCACAAATATATATACACACATGTAATTATTTATGCGTTTGTTATTTGCTTGAATAGATAGTATTTTTTTTTAATATTTTGTGAGAGATAGATAAACTAAATTATATGAAAATTCTTAATTCAATTTCTTTTTTAGATTTTTTTAATATCATGAGTTTGTGTAGATACTATCCCTTTCATATTAAATTAAATAAGTCATATAGCATATAGTATCTTATATATATTTTTAGATTGTAATGAGATAATTTTTACTTTATTTAAACTTTTAACTTCTTAAACTTTTGAAAATTTATTTATTTATTAAAAATATGACTTTATTTACCTTTCACAATACTAATAAACTTGTGGAATATGCTAGATACTTAACATATACGCGCATACTTAGAGGATCTTCTATTTTTTAGGGGAATTTTTGATACCATTAAGAAGATTATTACCACCAAGGGAAATAGAATGTAAAAATAATTAATTATAAAAGAAAAGGCTTATGTTAATTTTTTTTTTCAAGAAGCAAAACTTAATAGCTAAAAGGGAAATATGTTTTAAAACTAAAATCAAATATGTGTGCCAAATTAACAATAAATATACAAAAGAGCATCTTAATTACGCCAAAAGAAATACATAGTTTAGAAGAAATTTAAGGTTAAATGTGATTAGTAATAGTTTAATAGACATATAGTAACAATAGTAGCTATAAGGACTAGATTTGGTTCCCAATTCTAAAGGGAAAAGGATTTAGGCTCAAAGAGCCCAATACAATAAATTTGTAGAGATCAGTGGGGTAAACAAAACCAAACTTTGACGAATTAGACAGTAATTGTAATGAGCCTAGATGAAAAGAAAACAAGAATGAAACTGTTTTGCATGAAATGAATCGTTTTTTGCACAGTCCGAGGAGACTAAACTTTATATATATATATATATATATGTTTTCTTTGAATTTGGTTACCAGTCTTGCTCTCAATGCTACAATGGTTTTCCTTTCCCTTCACGAATTTTTGATACTCCCTCTATAAGGGGCCTCCTTCTTTATTATATATCCCTCTCTTTTTCATTTCCATCATTCACGTGTAGATCAAGTTGTTGACCTTAATCCCTATCCTATCAGCACATTCCTAAAGTCTTTGGAAGTGGCTGTAAGGCTGTTTACTACTGTTTAGGTATCACCTCCACATTAATGCGGCCAGAGGATTAGCTGCAGAGCATTCAATGCGATAGTAACAGCTTTCTCCTAGATATTTCTCAATTTCCCTTCATTTCATGCTTCCATGACGTTTATCCTTATCAATGTAATCTTTTGGAACGTCGCCCTCAGGGTTGGATCAATCCTTCTCACCTTTGCTTTGCTTAGCCGAGGAGGCATTCTTCCTCGAACTATTTTCCACAACCCTTGCAGCTATAATTTGTTCGTGGTGTTCTATCTCTTATGTCCTCCTTATTGTTTACATGTTCTCGGACCACTAAGTGTTCTCGGACTAGGCCCACGGCCCAACATATTCTTCTAGGCCTCTTATCCCTAGAGTAGCAATGGTTTGATGTAATTAATTAAAAGTAAAAATAATATGAAGAGTGGAGATTTTATTTATGATATGAAAAAAAATTATCTAAAAAAATTATTATGTAGTATAGATGTTGCTCTTCAAAATTCTCCAAATTAAAGAAAAATAAAAGAAGAGTGGTGATAACGGTTATATTTTTGAAGAGGTGATAACCGTTATTGAACATGGAGTTGTCCACAAAATTGTATTGTTTATAAAATTTGATTTTTTAAAAAAAAAAAAAAAAGGCCTGGTGGGGAGTTTTTTTTTTGGGGGGATAAACCTTTATTTTTATAAGGTAACCTATCTAATTTTTTGTGACAATTTTATAAGTTTTTTGATTAAAAAGAAAAAGAAAAAGATAATTTTATAAGTTTATCTCTTAAAAATTTTGAATTTGGTTTTCTAATCTTTAGTAAAAATAATAATAATAATAATAATAATAATAATAATTAATTGGGTATTTGAAAAGGCGTAGGTTCAAAGTTCAAACCGTTTTTGGCCTATTATTTCAGGTGGGAAGTTTATATATATATATATATTCCTTTTAAAAAAAAAAATTTTAAATGTCTTTTTTTTTGGGGGGGGTGGGTGGATAACTCTTTTAAAGTGGAGATTTGTGGATAAAGTGATAAACCGTGTGTTTGTGGCTAGCTTTTTGTTGAGTAAGGCTATAGTTACAAACTATTATACAAATTGTTGATATGACTTACTTCTTATTGGTTTTTATCTAGGTCCACCATTAACATCACATTTTTATTTACTAATAACCACTCACCACTTTAACAATTTATAAATTTTTTTGTAAAAAAGTTTGTACTCTAGGATTACTGTTTTTTTTTTTAAATTTTTTTTATTTTGATACTAGGAGCTTTGTAATAGGATAAAATTTAGTTATAAAATTGGTTGTAGTTTAAAACTACAACTTATTCAATAAAATAAACATTACTTTAAATCTTGAAAATCTAATCGTTGTTTTGCTTATTTTTTACGATTTTAATACACATGTCAAATTTTGTGTCAATCAGATATTATTTACTATATGATCTATAAAGTTTATATTTTATACATAATTTTAAATTACAAAAATTTCCAATTTAAACAATTTATTGATGGCATAGCTCTTAATCTTTAATTTTCTAGAAATTTTACAAGTATAAAGGATATAAGAAGAAGATGTAATCCAATGGTGGATTTGTCAAAATTCACCTCCAATAAAAATATATTGAATAAGGTAATAGTCTTAAGTTACAACCAATTCTGTAATTAAATTTTGTCATTTACAATATGTGGAGGAGGGAGAGAAATGTGGATGTAATTTTTTTTTTTTTTTTTTATATCTAAAATTTAGGAGTATTTAGTAATTTTACTTTAGGCACCCAAAAGTAGGAGTTCAAACAAGGCAAGCCCGTTAAATAATAGTAAAAATTGGATAGATTTTGAAAACTTTTTTAAAGTGGAAAATTGTGGATAAAGTGTGTTTGTGGCTAGATTTTCAGTTTTTAATTTTTTTTTCAATACCGGGAGTTTTACAATATGTGAATGAGGGCCAAGAGAGAAACATGGATGAAAATTGTTTTTTTTTTTTTTTTTTTTATAATTTAAACTTTAGGAGTTTTTAAATTAGTATTTTTACTTTGGGCGTCTAAAAGAGTAGGAGTCTAAACAGAATAATTCCTTTAAATAGTAGTATAGATAATAAATATTTAACCCAAAATAAAAAATTTATACACAGATGAAGAATCACTTAGGAAACAATTATTTTGATTAATCTCTAAGAAAACAATCAATTTTTTTTTTCAATTGATATTTCATGGTAAAAATTTTAGTTATAAAATTGGTTGTAGCATAAGATTACAATCTTTCTCAATACCTTCTCAAAAAAAAATAAATAAATAAAAAAAAAAAAAATCTTACTCAATATCTTTTTATTGGGGGTGAATTTTGACAAATCCATCATTAGATTATATTTTCTTCTTATATCCTCTATGCTTGTAAAATTTGTAGAAAATTAAGATCAATAGTTATGTCATCAATAAAATGTTTAAATTGCAAGTTTTTGTAATTTAAAATTATGCATAAAATATAATCTTCTAGATTATATAGTAAATATAAATAATATCTTATTGACACAAAATTTGACATGTGTATTAAGAACGTAAAGAACATACAATTCAAGGATTAAATTTTTGAAATATGTAGTAATGCTAATGATATTGAGCAAGGTTATAGCCTTAGGCTACAATTAATTTTGTAACTAAATTTTGTCCTATTTCATGTACCTTTGCACACTTTCCTATCCTAAAAATTAACAAAAGTACTACAAAACAAGAAAAATAACAATAAATTAAAGAAAACAATATTTGATTACTCAAGAAAATTATAAAATTTAATCATATTGTAAAAATTTAAACACAGTTTATTAAAACTCCTTAGACATATTTAAGCATTATGCTTTTTTTATTGACACACATTTTTTGTAAAAATAAGGAGTTTTATTGACACACAGTTTTTGTAAAAATTTAAACACACAGTTTGTCAATAAAGTTCCAAAATTTGAGCAACTTTTAGAGAAACTACAGTTTATTAAAAGCTTTTTTTTTTTTTTTTTCAATTAAAAGTTCCTCAATTCGTATACCCTATCCACAAACAACCGTCCATTTTTTACATTAACCGAGTCAAAGGCCAACTGTCTCACGGCAATTGCGAACGTATTAATAAGAAACACAAGAAGTTCTTATCTTACATCCTACTCTCCCTACAAACCCATCTCCTTCATAAATCTCCATCGTCAAAACCATCTCACGTTATTCTATGATACAAAATGTTGCTCCCACTCTTGTTATGTTAAATAATACCGTTCTTTTATAATCATGCCATTTGCCATAATTTTGGTCTCAATCTAATAATACATATGACTGGTTATTAGACTATTATTTTTACGTCGACTCATTACTATTTCTTTATCATTCATCGTCGCAAACATAAAAATGTTACATAAAATGTGTACACAAGCTTTCTTTCTCCTAAGAACAGGGTGTTCAGTTCTAGAAGGACTTAATAATAGTTAGCGTCCGTTTGGCAAAAATTATTTTTGTCAATTTATTTTACTATATAGCTTATTTTTGCTACTATTTATAGGCTTCACTGTACTTTTTGGTACTATTCATAGGTTTTACTGTATTGTTTCAGCTAACTTTTACCTTTTTTTATACTTTCAACAAAAAATTTTCAATTTCAGCAAAATAAGCGAGATCCCAAACGTATTCTTAGAATTGGAAATAAATACAGTTCTCAAGCTATGCAAAGTACTTTTAACAAGAATTCATTCACATTTTCCAACCTAGAAAAGGAAGAGAAGGAGAAAGGTAGTTTAAATTGTTGTTTGTGCAACAATGACAGAGACTCAGAAGCCAGTGATTTTGGTGGCTGTGGATGAAAGTGACCACAGCTTTCATGCTTTGAAGTGGGCATTGGATAATTTTTTTGCTCCTACGGAGGACCATAATTTCAGGCTCATTATCGTTCATGCTGTAGTTTCGCCAGCTCCTTACCTAGGACTGGTTCAAATTGGTAAAGGTAATCCGTTTCCATTTTGTGTGTTTCTTAGTTTTGTTTATTAGAAAGCCCCATTAAAAGACTATAGAAGCAATATTGTTCATTCTTTTTATGTAATAGGATTTTCATTAATTAATTTCATATGAGAAGAGAAGATGATGATTCAAAGTCTATTGATTTTCATCAATCAATTTCTTGGTTTCGTTTATTAGAAGCATCATTTGTAGTGTTTCACATTTGTAATCGGAATTCAATACTTGTTGCTAACAAATACACACTAAAATTATAAGTTTTTTTAAAAAATTTATTTTTGATAGTTTGATTGTTACAATGTGGATAAATATTTGAACTCTGAACATCTACAGGCATGGTTGTCAAAATCGCGATCCAGATCATAAAATCGCACGATTTTACGATCCTACCTCACCAAAAAATTTAAAATCGTACCAGGATCGCAAAAATGTTAGGATCGTAGGTAGGATCGTGTAGGATCGTATAGGATCGTAGGATCGTATGGGATCCTACCGATCTTACCGATCCTACCATTTGGCTTGAATTTTTTTTTTTTTTTTTTGAAGTGGGATTCATTTGGGTAAACCTAAACCCACAAGCCCAACAGGTTTTAGAAGCCCAATAATAAATTGAAGTCCTAAATTTACCCATATGTTAACATAAAATCTCAAAAAAAAACCTATGGTATAAGTCTAACGTTTTCAAAAACAAAACCTAAACTATTTAGAAACACAAAACTCCAGCATGCACCTTTGTCCCACGCCTCTTCAACCCTCTGTCAAAAACCCAGCACCTCTCAGCCTTGTTAATGGTGAGCCATCACTGCCTTTAAGCTTTATTAACTTAAGTTTAACGTTTTTTTTTTTTTTTAAATTAGTCAAAAACCCAACACCTCAGCCCCACATCTCCTCACTCCTCTGTCAAAAACCCAACACCTCTCAGCCCTCTCAATGATGTTGCCGTGAGCTATCGCTGCCTTTAAGCTTTCTGGTAATTTGTTTTGGTAGATAATACTTAGTAGTTTATCATATATTTGTACTTTGATAGTTTGATTCCGTATTGTTGTGTTGTGTATATGATTTTGACAAAGCTTTTAAGGTTTTTATTTTTCTACTTTGTTAACTAAATTAAGTAAAATTTGAAAAATTATGAAATAGGATCTTCAGTATTTGAATCTTTGAGAAATATTAGTAAACATAATTAGTAGTTTAGAATTGCACACAACCTGTTTGATAAATTCTCTGTGTGATTTTTTGAGCATGCTCTGTATCTTGGAGTTTTTTTTTTTTTTTTTTTTTTGTGGCTCTAGTACAAATATACAATGTCTACTTTGGCTAGAAAGAAAATTAAGCGTACTTTCCATATGTGTAGATAATATTTTGGTACTTGGTTGCTAATTAAACATGTACTAAACTTTTTAGATACATTATGTCAAAAGTTAAATATATTTTGCTTCGTTAGAATGACATAAGAATGATGTAGTGCGTGCAAATTATATTTTATGATGCAATTTTTTTTTTTTAATGGATGGATTCATATTTTAAGTGATTATATAACATACAAAGTCACTATAAATAGGTTTTTTGCTTAAAATCACAACTAAAATAGGTAGGTTTTTACGATTCAAAATTATCCTTTGATAATTTGATCCTACCTACCTCCCACGATCCTACGTAGGATCCCGATTTTGACAACCTTGTCTACAGGACTATGATGTACATATCAAAAAGTGTCAATTGAACTACAGATTTTTAGAATCTTATTAAACATGTTAAATTTACAAGCTACAGATGCCTTTAAAAAAAAAAAAACTGGTATTGACACGTGAGCACTACAATTCGGCTCAATGTGTTGGAACCATGTATAGATGTCGATTGTTTTGCTACGTTCTGTAATTGTTTTTGGTTTTCTTTTGCCTTATATTTTCCAGGGTTGAACAAATTACAAATATCAAAGAGTTACAAGTTACAAGTTGTTTTTGTACAACAACTAAATTCAATCTTTGATGTTCTCTTTAATAGGATCCTCTGAATCTTTAAAGGCTGTGGACGAAAATTTAAAGAGGTCAGCCGCTAGTACCATTGAGAAGGCTAAGGAGATCTGCAGCAGTAAATCGGTAACAATCACATAAATAGTACAATCGATTAGGACTGCGTCTTATAAAGCAGAGCTCATTAATTCAAATCTTTCCCTTTTCTCAATTTGGGGCCAAATTCGTGTGCATAGTAAATAAAAAAGGAAATGTTGAAGTTACTAAAAATATGTTAAGATTTATGGAATAAGAATTATAGTACCCGCTTAACAAAAAGAAGTAAAAATAATAGATCAATATGTTATTGGGCCAGCTGTGACTTACAATGTTGCTGCTAACCTTTGCAAATGGCACTAATTGTATGCAAGGCCTGCATAATTACACTCAAAATGGTCTTTCTAGATACTAAAATAATTGACATTGTATTATTGGAGAATTGGAACCTATAGGCTGGCCTGACCCTCTAGAATGAAGTTTTGCATTATGGTAAGAAGTATTACTATAGCTTAAAGATTTAATGAATAAAAATTGCTGTGCAGATTGATGATGTGTCAACTGAAGTGAGTCAAGGAGATCCCCGGAATGTTTTGTGTGAGGCTGTAGATAAACACCGTGCATCTATTTTGGTACTGGGCAGTCATGGTTATGGACCAATCAAAAGGTGCAATTCTATAGCACCCAGTTACCAATTACATTGTGACTATAACGTGTGTGTGTGTGTGTGTATATATATATATATATATATATATAGTTTTTGTGCTATTTGGTGCAAAGCAATGCTTTTCGTTTTAATATTGATTCCACAAGGAATTCAAAGTCCAAACCCTCTTTCTGCATCTAGAGCTCATTGGGTACAATTATTTAACTTTTCGTGATGGTATTTGAAGTGTATTGTTTTTAGAACTAGGAGTTTGCCAAAAAAAATATTCCATATGTGATGCAAATTCTATTCTCTTTGCAGGGCAGTTCTAGGCAGTGTTAGTGACTACTGTGCTCACCATTGTCGCTGCAACGTGATAATTATTAAGAATCCCAAGCCCCAGCGCTGAACCATTTTTGAGGCTACCTTATAACAAATATTACTAATTTCACATGTATTCTGTTGAACTCTTTTCACTCTTGTTAGAACTTTATCTGTAATTTTTGTGTACCTTCTTTTTTGCAATTTTGGTGCAGATATCATGCAATAAATCCATCTTCTTATATTAGATTAAAAGTCTATTTGAATATCGCTTATTGCTAAAAATTAAAAACTAAAAATTGAAAATACTGTAACAAAATAATTTTTAAATGTATGAATAGTATCGTGAGACTTAATTTTAAAGTTTAATTTGTTGAAATTCGTACTTGTGGGTCCCTTGAACAGTGCACAGAATCCACACAAAAAACGCCCAACGGAGCTGATTTCAATTTTCATCTCCATTTACACTAAATTGTCTATTGTCTTTGTATGTGTACCTTTTATGTGTGTAATTATGGTACAAAGTGTCAAAGTATCCCGTGAAGACCTATTTTCAATCTATACAATTCAAGCGTTAAACGGGTCACGCAAACATGAGTTACCAAAGCAATTGCCTTGTAAAATATTTGCAACCACTTGATACGTACCTTTTTCTATTCGTTAGGAAATTGTAAGTAGTTTGGGAAGTAGATAAAGACAAAATGTTTTAATTATCTTCACAGAATGAGAAGGCCTTAAAACACATGAACACACTGAAGAGTCACAAAGACAATAAATCAATTGCTACCATTGTAGAAACTTTGATGCACTGCCTTGCCTCAAAATAGTTTCTCTTAGACCTTTTTTTTTTTTTGAAAATCTTGTTTCTTTTAGACTTAAAATTTGTAATTTACACTATTAACTATTACAATGCCCCTTCCGTTGTATAATATATCATATTGCCGTTAACTCATCTAAAAACAACATTTTTTTTCCTTTCATTTTTTAGTCCAACGGATTAACAACAGATGTTTGACAGAAAGTATAAACATTGGGTTTTTTTTTTTTTAGAAGAAGTATACACATTGTTATAGTCAATTAAGCCGCAAATTTTCATAGACAAGAAACCCTTGGCACAAAAAATTTGAACATAACCGCCACCCATGTTGGGCAAAGTGGTCCGGGTACCTCTCTTTGCCATGAACACTTGAGGGTTTCCATGGCCCCACTAATTCGAGCCCGGGAGCCCGGGTGGGTTTGAGTGGCTCCACACACACACACACACACACACACACACATATATATACTATTTAAATCTTTCAATTGCAACTAATTTTGTCACTGAAAATGTTGCAATAGTCGGAATGGAATAAAAACTTAAACTCACATGCCAACTCCGCTAAGCATTGAGTCTAAGTTTCCCCTTCCCCTATTCCGTATCAAACAAAGAATCGGTTCAAAGTCGAGTCTAGTCTCACATCGCTTAGGTTTATGTTAGAAGAGGGACTTAAAAAAGAATCGCTTCAAAGTCGAGTCTAGTCTCACATTGCTTAGATCTGTGTTAGGAGAGGGACTTATAACTCCTCTACGAAGAATCGGTTTAAAGTCGAGTCAAGTCCCACATCGCTTAGGTCTGTGTTAGGAGAGAGACTTATAACTCTCTCCACGACTCCACATTGCTTAGGAGGTTTGTGTTAGGAGAAGGACTTATAACTCGCTCCACGACTCCAACTGTTGCATGCAGTTTTGGAGTTGGCATGTAAGTTTAAGTCCTTATTCCATTCTGCTAAGCTCCCCTATTCCGTATAAAAAAAAAATGTTGCAAGAGTCTATAATTTTCGAGCTAAAACATTAAATCTGCACATTCCAAAAACTAATCAAGAGATGCAATAAATACAGCTTTTCTCCAGCATACAAATACAGAATACACATCAACTACTACGTGGCATAACAACCCTCTTACTTACTGTAGGGTACTTTTTTTTTTTTTTTTTTTTTCAAAATACATGTGTAAGGATATTTGAAATTGCAAATTGACTTATGATGAAGGGTAGAACCACTTCTGATACCAGAGAAGTAACTGTAATTCTCATCGCTGAAAAAGTATTATGGTTATTTTGTTATTGTACAACAATGAATTGAGACCTTACGATGGTAAATATTGCATACATGTGTTAGAGAAAAAACCCAGATGTATAAACAGTTGTTTGAAGATGCTCCAAGAACAGGTTTTTCCGAAGAAGAAGAAGTAGAACGGTTGGAGAGAGATGTAAGATGTAGTTATTGAACTTGGAGAGAAGTAGGAAATAGTGGACATACTTTTTTTTTTATATATAGATAACGGAGAGACATGTAAGTTGTAGATATTGTATTTGGCTAGAAGTAGAAGGCTATGTTAGTGGGAAGTTTTTGTTTTGCAGTGAGAGACTCATCAAACTCCCATCAAAGGTGTTTGTGTTTGTTTGTTTTTTTTTTTTTTTTTAATAATGAAAATATCAAATGTGGGTTTTGAATATGGATAATAGTGTGTAGTGGTCAAAAACACCAAAAAGAGTTTTTAGACAAAAGTTCTTGATCAACACAACTAATTTCTAAGAAATGAGAAATATGAATCCACAATGGAAAGATTAACAAGATAATTAAAGATGAAAAGTAACTGAATCATGCATTTATATACTAAAAAGGGTATTCCCATGGAACAAAGATGGGTTCTAAGGGTTGAATACAAGTAAAAAAAAAAAAAATCTCTCTCTCTCTCTCTCTCTCTCTCTCTCTCTCTCTCTCTCTCTCTCTCTCTCTCTCTCTCTCTCTCTCTCTCCCGTTCTTCCTTAAGTCCTCTTTTTTTTGGATCATCCTTCTTGTTACTCTCCTCCTCCTTCCAGGGGCGGAGCCAAGGGGGGTCGAGGGGGGGCATTTGCCCCCCCTGACCTTCCCCCAAACTCTTTTAATATAGAAGCCTAATGCTTATTTTGCCCCCCCTTACTAGATTTTTAGATTAGTTTGCTTTTTTTAACCAATAGTGAAGAGATAAGTATCACAAATTTTCTTGATAAGAAAAGATAAGTTTTACATATTGTGTGAAAGAAAAAAAAAATCTAATAACTTAATTATGGACTCATGATAGGTTTTTTTTTTTTCCTGATTATTATTAGAAGTCTTACGACACTTTTGGTGTCTTACATTAATTGAAAATCAGTATTTTTGAGAGAATCTCAGCTAGCTAATCCATAGGTTTTATGGAAGTTGCTATTGTTGCAAAGTTTCAAAAGTTGGGAAAAATACTCTGTTTTAAAGTCATGAAACAGGGGAGTTTCACGCTAGCTCCCTTAGCTCTCTAAACTTTTGAATTTAAAGTATTTAGAGGAAATCCTTACTAGCTTCTAAGATGTGCTTAAAGTCGCATAATTTTCAAAGGTGTTTTGTAACTTTTGTAAGTTCTAAGTAACCAAAGTCATTTATAGCCAAGGTTTGTTTTGACGTTTTTGCAATTATAATTGAAAGTCATGAACACGATTTCAGCTATGTTTCATTCACATAAGATGTAACTATCGCTATTATTTTTAATCTTGCCCCCCCTAAACTAGAATCCTAGCTCCGCCACTGCCTCCTTCTATAGCCATATCCCTTCATCCTCTAGCTGTCCAGCTCTTAGCTGGGTTTGGGGGGATACTTGTCCCATTAACTTTTTACTTTGCCATTACTTCATCATGAAGAAAAACTTTTGGGGGTGTTTCCACTATTTAAGTCAATCATTCAGCATTTAATGTGACTAACATTAGGTGGGGGGAGCTCATTAATGTAGAGGTGACTATTACATTGGGATTTGTGTTTTCTTTGACGTGTTCCTCGGGAGAAAGGTGAAGAAAAGGGTGGCCCTAGGTTAAGAAGAAGGTCGTTTCTTGGCTAGTCTTCATGTTCTCTGGAAAGAAAGGTTTCGTGGATTATCTCAATAGTGAGCCCAGATGGGCCTCGGGAAGAATAGATATAGTAGATTATCTTGGCTATAGGCCTAAATGGTATCTTCCCATCAAAAGTCTCTTTTATCTCTTGTTGGACCTTGGGCCGAGTCCATTCCAAAAATTTCTTCTTTGAGTCAAAGTCCTTGGGCGGATTTAGGTCCACTCCCCCATAGTGTGTTTTGAATTTTACAATTATGTGGCTTATTTTTAAGGTCAAGGGACATGAGCAATTAACTAGTGATCAGTTTTTTATTTTTTTTATCATCAAACTATTAAATTTAAATTACTAATATACGATAAGTTATTTATTTGTCTAAAGTAATGTTTTGTACAGATTAAGGGTTATTTAGAGAATTTAGTCCTCAAATAACTTGTCGATAACGAACTTTTTTTTTTTAGTAAACAATAATATTTATTAAAACACACACGAAAATAGTAATACTAGTATTTTTAAACCGGGAAGGAGAGTCAGGACTAGCTTGACTGCAACACATCCCAAGCCAGCTTGTGCACAAACTAGAACCTCTTTGCTAAAACTTTGGTCACGTGCCTATGGCAGAGGAAACTGTTACAAAAAAAGTTATGGCAGGCGGGTATAATATGACAACAATAAAAAGAATATACTTACTATTAGCCAGAAAACTTAAAAAAAAGAAAAAAAAGAAATCATGATCTTAATAAAGGAAGAAGCGATGCAGCAATATAAATGCAACATAAATAAGATGATAACAATACAAAAAAAAAAAAAATAAATAAAAAATAAAAAAAAGATCACACTGATGCTTGATCAATTAAACAAAGGAAGAATGATCAATTTGCCAAGCTTGATTTCTCTACGGAGTTAAATCCAAGAATGGAACCACTCTTCCATGTGGACAACTTTACAGGGAAATCGTGCTATGGAAATTGCACACTTTGAGAAAAAGGCCTAAATAGCTTATCCTTAAATTCCTTAATTCTCACTAGAGAGTAGGCTTTTAGAGGGAGAGCAGGGAATAGCCTTTTAGTGCATGCCCACAATCACACTCTTGCTTGCTCTCTGTTTTTCCTTCTAATTCATTTTTCCTTTCTAAGTTTATTGCTTATCTTCCACTCCCTTTCTTGCTTCATTTTCTCTCTATTCTCTCTTGTTACCTCCTCCGTTGTTCTGTTGTTTTTTCTTATGCACGGCTGAGGCCCTTTTTATACTGCTTGCCGTAATGAGTTTTTATTTTTTTGCCCTTTAACCGCTTTTGTCCTAGTATGGGTGTCCTTCCTAGACCATCTATTGGTCTGTCGGTTGCCCAGCTATCACCACTTACTTGTACTGGTCGTGCCACATTTTATTCCCAAACAAAAAGTCTTATTTTGTTTGCTTGCTCATTGTGGCATTCTTATCCGGATAAGGGTGGACATTCTCTCTCACTATCCCTCATGGCATACCCCTAGTGATTCCAACTTATTTTTCCCTTTTTTGGGTGGCATATCATTTCAGTAGGACATTTCCCCTAAAATATTTTGAGCAGGAACCCCAGAATAGGCTCTTCCCTTCTCCCCACAGCTAGATCATACCCTTTCTTACCTTTAACCCATGGCCCACCACTCTTGTATTGGCTGGGAACAAGTTGGTGGTGTCTGAGCCTTGTGCGTGCTCCACTTCTATGTGTGTCTATGGCTTGTTTGTTGTTCATGCATTTGTCATGACCTGAAAGCTCGCCTGCACATTCTGCCACTTGTTTTTGATCTCTTGTGGCGTGAATGAGTCTCTGAACTTTCATTCTTTATGTCTTACTTCTTTCCTAAGCTGTGTCTTGCTTGATCGTGGGCCTTTCTTTCTCCAATTCGTTCCTCATCTTCTTTTTCAGGTCGATTAATACTTATGCCATGCCATCCTGTTGTTCCTACCATGCTATTATTTGATGTGCTCTTGCTGGGCCTTTTTTGGGCTTGTTGTATGCTTTCCCTTTGTTCAATTCCAATAGCCTAGCATTATCATTGGGCTAGTGCTCATGCTGTTTTGGGCTCCCTTAGCCCATTTCTTTGCTTTCGAGCATCCTCAACCCGTTTCATTCTTTTGGGCATCCTCAACCCCTTTTGCTTTCCTTGGGCATCCCCAGCCCATTCCAATTCTTCATTTCTATGGGTTTTTGCTAAGTCTTTTGAGCTTCTCCGGCTCAAATTACCATACCCTTTACTTTCGGGATTTATGGGCCTTTCCACTAACCCCTATTTACTTAATTCTTTCCTTTGGGCTCCTTTAGCCCATTCTTGCTTGCTTTCTATTTTTTATAAAGCCTATGGGTTTACCACTTCTCTCTTCGGGCTCCCTTGGGCCCACTTGCTTTCTTTGAGGCCTTTCTGCTAGTTTTTTTGGGCCTATGGTCCATTATTCTTGTCATTCGGGACTTAATGGTTTTCTTCTCAATTTACTAACTCTTTTTCTCCCATATTTTTGGGCTTCTTCCTGTTATTGGGCCTTCTTGCCAAAGTAGGCATCAACAGGTTATAAACAGTGGACACTAGACGCACACAACCAATGTGAGATAAACATCCTCTTATATATATATATATATATATATATATATATAAGATTGATTCAAGTTACACCTTGTATAACTCCTGTAAAGGTAAACATTTTTTATATCGTAAATTTTTAAAAGATCTAATGGTTGAAAAATAATGTTACAAACCTATAGGTAGAACTCACCCTTGAAAAATGACTTACAAAGGGAGGGTGTCAAAGAACTTATAAACACATAATTAGGGTTAGGCTTATACTTAACTAATGTGGGACACTAGGATCATAACATACCACCACGCTCCCCAGCCGATGACTCATTTTAGCGACATTGACCCACTGGTAGCCGTTTCTCTTTTTGGTGGCTCCACTCAACTATCAGTAATTGTAATCCAGCTTCTAGGTCGCCCCTTCCAAGATCTGATCACAAAGCCGTAACTCATGTGATCCCATACTCAATGAGCTACACCCGATTAATTGGGGTGATGGTCGGCCCTAATACCAAATATTACAAACTTATGGGTAGAACTCACCTTTGAAAATAGGCTTACAAGGGGAGGGTACCCAAGAGCTTACAAACACATGGTTAAGCTTACGTTTAACCAATGTAAGACACTAGGATCATAACATACCACTACGCTTCACAGTCGACGTTTACAACGGCTCACTTTAGTGACACTAACCCATTGATAGCCCTTTCTTTTTTTGTTGGCTCTACTTAACTACTAGTAATTTTAATTCAGCCTCTAAATCGCCCCTTCTGAGATCCAACCACAATGCCACAACTCATTTGATCCCATATAAACACATGGTTAAGCGTGCTTAACCAATGTGGGACACTAGGATCATAACAAATTATCATTAAATATTATTCTTTTTCCCCTCATTACCTAATTAATACTTTAATTTTTTTTCTCTGTTCTTATTAATTTCTTTCCATACTTTTTTCTTTCTAGCCATTAAAGAGCACCATATAGTTTTGGTGTGGATAGAAACTTCAACATGAGTTTTGAATTTGAGTTATGTTTTGTTACTTTTGTATAAGACTTTGCTTTATTTCTATGGCTAACAAGCAGCACATGCATAGTCTTTGTGGGCTAGTATGAGTTTTAGATACACTATATTATTTCAAATATCATATTAGACTTTCTACTGTGCCTACAACAAAACTATGAGATGGGTTATAATAACCCAAAAGAGATAAAAACAAGAAGTCCACTGATATTTATATAACCAGTAAAAAAAGGAATGAGGGAAGTGCTAGAGGTTTAATTTAGCAGGAAAAAAAATGATAAAACATTGACACAACTTCTATTCCGCTGTTGAAAGCAATGAAAGAAAAGCTCAACATTTTCTCATCGTTAATATTTACTCAAAAAGTTGCTTTATATATGTATATATATATACATATATATATATATATATATACATATTGTTTCTTAGTATTTTTTACCTTTTCTTGCCTAGGTGACTTTGGCGTGGTTTTTAAAAGTTGTTTATCAGAGGAGGTGGTGCTGCTAGAGGCTCTGTGAGTACTAAGTGTCTTAACTTGAGGGGTCTTTAAAGGAGTGGCTAATTTCTGATTTTTAAGCTCTTTAAGTTTCTGGGTGACTATCTCCAAAGCTGTTTTGTCTTTAGGCCAACTAAGACCTTTCTGCCTAGTTGTGGGTAGTTTTACTAACGGTTTTTCTAAGGACTGGATAGGTTTGCTAGGGCTTCCTGGCTGGAGGATGACCTTGTTTTCAACCCTATCTTCTATCCTATCGAGCTGTTTTCCTATAACGTCTAAACACTGGTTGGTATAGTTGTTCTGCTCTATCACCTTCTTGATGGGCTTTTCCTCTTCTGTAGGAATCTTGAAGGGTGATGCAACTATATCACTATTTCGATGTTTAAAGGTTATGTTTTCTAATGGTGGATGGCTAGAACGGACAACTTCCTTAGTTTCCTTGGTCCATTCTTTGGTAATGACACAAGTCTTTCTGTGCCATTCAAAATGCTCTTCAAGGTATTCAAAGAAAGGGATATGACCGGATATCTCTTTCATGAACTTAATCCATGCATTAGAAATTTCTTTCTTCTGTTCCCTGGTATGATTTGCTCTATAGGCTTCTCTTTTGAGTCTGTTTTCTTCAGAGTCAAAGTCTCTGCCTAATTCATCAAAATCAGGGGTGAAAGGTTTGCTAAGCACGTAAACTTGGTGATCTATGGGAGGATCCTGAGGTTCTGGCTCCTGTGCCATGTCAGTTCCTGAAGGGGATGGAGGAGATTCTTCTTGGTCACTTTCTTCATGACCAGAGACAGATTCTTGCTTGGCTGTGTAGCAAGGTGTGCTAAGTTGAGAGTTAGATCTAACTCCTTGGAGCTGGGGTTCTAAGTCTCTTCTAGATCTAGGAAAAGGTGATCTAGGTCTGGATATGCTACCTTGGGATGCTGGTTTATCCCTAAGGAGGATCTGATCTTTCCTAATAGTCTGGCGTAGATCTATTGGGGATCTAAGCCTGGAATCCTGTATTGGTGACCTGTACTCGTAATCCAAAGGGGTGCTAAGCCTGGATCTGTCAAAACTTAACCTAACCGTGCCGTCGGCTAGTTGTTGGACAAATTCTAGGTTTGGATTCTGAGAAGGGGCTTGGATTTGTAAGGGATGGTTTTCATTTTGTAAATACCAGTTTGTGGGAAAGGTTACTTCTGACCATTTGAGGGTTCTGGGAACCTCGATCTTAGCTCTGGGGTTAGTGGTCTTACCCCCTTTTGGTATCAGAGCCATAAGTGTTGTTTGGCCGAGATAGTGTTTGTAAGTTACTTTTATCTTTTATAAATCAAGTTGGACGGCACTGCCGACATAAGTATCAAATTATTTTGAGCATTATCAGTATTTTGAATTTTTTTCATGGGATTATCATCCACTCCATACATATTGTTCTACATTTATTTCTTGATAACTCTTGATTTACCATTCATTTGCTTATACATCAGTTATTTTTTCATCATCTTTGAGTATCTCACTTTTATCCGTTGGAACATTCATGAATGGTAGGCTGAGCCTCCTTCTTCATCTATCTGTTTATTATTCTGTGTTTATCTGTTCAGATTAACTATTGCTTCCCAGTTATCTGCTTCTTCATATTTGTGTTTAGCCCAGAAAATCTGTTTCAGCAGTTTATTCTTGTACCTTGTTAAAACTGGTTTGTTATGTGGCGGTTCTTGTAGGTCTTCCTGGTTTTGCCCGTGTGAGCCGAGGATAGGCGTTTAGGGTGTTTTGGAAGAATCAAGATTAGCTTATTTCAGACAGTTTGTAGGTCTCAAGAGTGTACCCTGTTCCAGATCTATAGGTTAGATCCAGATTTTGAAGTTAAAGATAATTAGGTTGTAATTGTTAAGTTGAACTTTTATACCCAGAACAATGAATAGGTTGATTAGAAGTTTCTCTTCTACCAGCTCTAGGTGTCCCCAACCTTCTACACTTCCGGAGATACCACAGGATGTTGGAAATATTAACTCAGAATCCTTAGAGTTATCAGACCTAGATTTAGACATAGGAGATTGGAACATCCCCAAAGTCCCAACTGATCAAATCTATAAGTCCTCATGGTCCTTGAAGAAAGCCTTCAAAACAGACTACCAAGTTAAGACTATAGAACAAGTCTACGGAATTAACAAGGAGTACGAAACGTGCTACCTGTTAAACCCAGCAACCATTCAGGCCCATAAGAACAAAGGACACAACTTCATACACATAGGTTTAGTCCAAATCGGAGTTAAACCTCTTGTCAGAGAAGGGTTGAACAACTCAATCCTTATGGCCCTCAGAGATACTCGTCACATAAGATTTGATGACAGCCTCTTAGGAACCATAGAAACCAGTCTTAGTAGTGGACCAGTTCATTTCAACTGTTTCCCTAACTTCTCTGTCCATATCCATGACCATAATGTTGTAGAAGCTCTCACACTCAATATCAAGACCCATGGTACCCTCATGAAGCAAGGAACCAGCCAGATAGCCTTGATATACAGAGTTTATTACAAGTGCATGAGAACAAATCTCAACATCCAAGCACTTGATAAAAAGAAGAAGGGCGAGACGACCCTCATCCAGACCACTAACCCCAGAGCTAAGATCGAGGTTCCCAGAACCCTCAAATGGTCAGAAGTAACCTTTCCCACAAACTGGTATTTACAAAATGAAAACCATCCCTTACAAATCCAAACCCCTTCTCAGAATCCAAACCTAGAATTTGTCCACCAACTAGCCGACGGCACGGTTAGACTAAGTTTTGACAAATCCAGGCTTAGCACCCCTTTGGATTACGAGTACAGGTCACCAATACAGGATTCCAGGCTTAGATCCCCAGTAGACCTTCGTCAGTCCATTAGGAAAGATCAGATCCTCCTTAGGGATAAACCAGCATCCCAAGGTAGCATATCCAGACCTAGATCACCTTTTCCTAGATCTAGAAGAGACTTAGGACCAGAACTCCAGGGAGTAAGGTCTAACTCTCAACTTAGCACACCTTGCTACACAGCCAAGCAAGAATCTGTTTCTGGCCATGAAGAAAATGACCAAGAAGAGTCTCCTCCATCCCCTTCAGGAACTGATATGGCACAAGAGCCAGAACCTTAGGATCCTCCCATAGATCACCAAGTTTACGTGCTTAGCAAACCTTTCACCCCTGATTTTGATGAATTAGGCAGAGACTTTGACTCTGAAGAAAACAGACTCAAAAGAGAAGCCTACAGAGCAAATCATACCAGGGAACAAAAGAAAGAAATTTCTAATGCATGGATTAAGTTCATGAAAGAGATATCCGGTCATATCCCTTTCTTTGAATACCTTGAAGAACACTTTGAATGGCACAGAAAGACTTGTGTCATTACCAAAGAATGGACCAAGGAAACTAAGGAAGTTGTCCGTTCTAGCCATCCACCTTTGGAAAACATAACCTTTAAACATCGGAATAGTGATATAGTTGCGTCACCCTTCAAGATTCCCACAGAAGAGGAAAAGCCCATCAAGAAGGTGATAGAGCAGAACAACTATACCAACCAGTGTTTAGACGTTATAGGAAAACAGCTCGATAGGATAGAAGATAGAGTTGAAAACAAGATCATCCTCCAACCAGGAAGCCCTAGCAAACCTATCCAGTCCTTAGAAAAACCGTTAGTAAAACTACCCACGACTAGGCAGAAAGGTCTTAGTTGGCCTAAAGATAAAACAGCCTTGGAGATAGTCACCCAGAAACTTGAAGAGCTTAAGAAAGAACCTTTAACCTCTTCTTCCACAAAACCTCTTCATGTCAAGGTTTTAGGAATTCAAACAGCCTCTAGCAGTTCTAGCCAATCCTCCCAAGAGTCAGATAATGACATAGAACAGTTAGAAAGCCAGTTCCAAGACCTCCAGGTTAAGCGCCTAACATTTGGGTCAACCAAGAATTGGTACCCTAGGCCTACCCCTCCAGACCTCCAGTATGAGGAAAGAAATGTTAGCAACCAATTCTCAGTATCTTCAGGCAAGTTATATGAATGGAATATCGATGGACTTTCAGAACAAGAAATTCTGAATAAGATCCAACATATGGCTATGGTAGCAAATAACTACCTGAATGAAGGACTCCCTCATGGAGAAGTCATTGAACTTATGACCCTAGGATTCACAGGCAAACTCTTACAGTGGTGGAACAACTGCTTGACAGAGGAGTCCAAAGAAGACATCAAACATGCTATCCAAAAGAATGAGGAAGGACTCCCTATCTTTTTGGAGCATCCAGGAGTTGGTATTCCTGACGGTGTCAATACCCTTATCTATACCATCATGAAACACTTCATAGGAAAACCAAGCAATATTACATCTAGGATCTACGAACAGTTAAGTAGCCTTAGATGCAAGACCTTAGGTGATTACAGATGGTATGAAGATGTTTTTACCACCAGAGTCATGCACAGAAGTGATTGCAACTCTCCCTTCTGGAAAGAAAAATTCATTGATGGTTTACCTACCCTCTTCGGTCAGAAGGTTAAGGAAACCCTTTGCAGCCCTTTAGGTATCATAGATTATGATAACCTAACTTATGGAGATATCTCTAGCACTATCCGAAGCGAAGGGTTAAAGATGTGCAGGGATTTGAAAATCCAGAGCCAAGTAAATAAGAATAAAGCCAAGTATGAGATAGGACATTTCTGTACCCAGTATGGCTTACCCTCTATTTACCCCTCCAAAAGAAAATCCAAGACTAAGGAAGAACCCTCTGGAAAATTCCATAAAAGAAAGGCTTCCTCCAAGTATTATAGAAAGCAGAAGTCCAACACTAATGATTTCTATAAGAAGAGGAAAACCAAGAAAAACATTCCACAAGCATCAGGAAAATGCTATAACTGTGGAAAAGAAGGCCATTTCAAGAGGGATTGTAGGGCTAAAGCAAAGTCTCTCATCAATTCCTTAATTCAAGATCAAGCCAGCAAAAAGGAAATTTTTAAGTTATTAGAACTTGACCATTTAGACAAAGAGTCAATAAGCAGTTCTAGTAGCCAGGAAATCCGACAGCTATACCAGTCATCCCCTGAGGATACAGAAGAGTTTCTCAGCATGACCAGTAGCTCAGATGGTCCCAAACCTTGTAAGGATAGTTGTTGTCGAAACAAAACTATCAACACCCTTAGCAAACAAGAAGAACTTCTTTTAGACCTTATAGAAGCTATAGAAGATCCAATAATTAAGGCCCAAAAGCTTAGTCAGTTCCATCAAACTTTAGCCAAGGAAACCAGAAAACCTGAGCCTAAAACTCACCAACCCAAAGTATACCTAGAGAAAATCTACAACAGGTTTACTCAGACTAAGAAGGATGTTACGATTAATGACCTTCACAAAGAAATTAAAACCAGTCGATCAGACATCAAAGCCCTCAAGCAAGAACTAACCATTCTTAGGGTTGATCATGATCTTCTTAACCAAAGAGTCCAGCATCTAGAAACTATGTCTCACAATGAGGAAAGCCCCTCATTCCAGAATGAAGAAATAGAATTTGATGATACAGTTAACCCTACAGCTGAATTAGAACATGAACCACCAGAAAGATTTTTGGAAACCATCAACAAGATTAATTTCCAAAAATGGCATTCTAAGGTCAGAATTGCCATCAGCAAAGAGTTTGAATTTGAAGTTGTGGCCCTAATAGATTCAGGAGCCGACCTTAATTGCATTCAAGAAGAGCTTATCCCCACCAAGTACTTTCACAAAACTAGGGATAGATTAACCTCTGCAAATGGCGGAAAGATGCAAATTGAGTTTAAAATCCCTGAAGCATATGTCCACCAAGGCAACACATTTTTTAAAACCACATTTGTCTTAGTCAAGAACATGACCGACAGTGTCATCTTGGGAAATCCTTTTATGTGTCTTTTGTATCCCTTCATCACAGATAGCGAAGGTATCATCACACACCCCTTTGATCAACCAGTCAGGTTTCAGTTTCTTCATTGTCCAGATCCAAGAGAGGTAAGCACCCTCCAGAAAATCTCCATCTCCAAAAACCTCAGTGTTATCAGCACCCAAGACATTCCAAATCAAGCCAAGAACCTTGATCCATCCTCAGCATACTATCCACAAAATAATCCTTATACCCTATCATGCATTTATCATGAAAACATTGCTTTTACATCAAATTCAGTATTTGAACAAAAGAGATTTATACATAAGTATTTTCAAACTATAAATTGTCCAAATCTCTCTTGGCAGGAAAAAGAGCAAATAATCTCCAAAACCACAAGTATGTGGAAAAAGGCCTCCTCAGCAGATCAAAATTTTGAACAAGGTGCTTCTTCTGGATCAAAGCCCCCCAGAAAAGCAACCTCCATTCAGAAATCTATCTTAGCAAAAGTAGTTTATTCCAGTGGGAACAAAACTATCACTTTACATGAAGTCCTATCCAGGAAATACCAATTTAGAAACGGAGCCTATACCAACCTACCAGCCTCCACTAAATTCATCCTTGATAACCTTCAGATGGCCTTCACCCAAAATAACAATACTCTTCTCCAAAGAACCCTCAAAGCCCTAGAAATTCATCTAGTAAACCTTGAGGAAGGAAAAGAATCCATCACCGGTCAACTCTCTGGCAAAGAGGATATCCATTCCATGGATAAAACGACCATCATGGGTACTGATTATGCTAGACTTAGCCTTAAGGTTCAGTCCATCATAAGAGGTGCTGTTGCCAACTTGCCTCCTGAGATACAATCCAGTATTTTGGGATCCAAGGCAATGTTCGAATCATCCAGCAAATGGTTTGAGCATTTCAAAACACTAGTCACTACCACATTCCCAGTATATGGTGATGACTCAGATGATACCACTGATATCTTCATCCAAGCAAAATGGGAAGATTACTTTGGAAACAGCCTAAGAGTACATGAGAAAGAGCATCCTTTTCCAGGACTTCTCATAAATTATGAAGATGAGGCGGTAGAATCAGAAAACAATTCCAGCTGGTTATCTGAAATGTTTGAGTATGGCTTCATAAGGTTAATCAAGCTAACAAGCCATGATCAGATCAACCAATTTCCTCAAATCATTCAGCAAGTTGTAGCCAAGATCAACAGTCCATTTGTTTCTATCAGGTGTTGGAGTACTCTCCCACAGTGGGACAGACAAAATTGGATGAATATCCAGCCTTCCAAGCATTTGATCCTCATCAATGGATACACTCATCAAGGACCCTGGTATGAGGGGAACTCATATTTATCCTTTAGCAGTCCTTATGCCTTAGCCGGATGTTGGAGGAATTACTTCAACAACGAAATCATCGAAAAGGCCAGAGAACTATGGAGAGATTACCATCACATAGGCAATACAGGAAGAATTTCTGTATTTACAACCAGGCCGCATTCCACAGCAATCCCAAATCTCCAGAGAGTAAGGCTGCATGATCTTAACCAGTTTACTACTCAGGAGCCAGACTATGAACCATTAATCTACTGCGGAATCTGCAACAAGTATGCCATCTATCATGAGCATGATGAAGATGGAAATGATCCAGAGTGGAATCCTTATGATGGATATCCATCGGATGCAGCTTCCACAGATTAAGCCAGAGCCATTCTGACCAGCACCAGCCACTGCTCAGAAACCTAATCCGGTTACTGTTCAAAACAGCACCAGCCGCTGTTTCTACAGTACCTGCACCAGCCAGACAGATCACTGTTCACCCACAGTAACAATCATCACGGCTGAACAGTATCCAGAAAAGCAAGGGGACAAGCTACTATTCATGAACAGTAAAAGTTACTATTCACTGAACAGTACCCGACACAATCATTCAGAATCACTGTTTGCTTTCGGTGGAAAAGAAATTCACCTGCAGTAAAAGCAATTTACCTTCCGTGATTCCAGCTCCGTGATTCCAGCAGTTTTCAACCGAATCCAAGGCTCCCTCCAGTCTATTTAAGGCAGCCAAGGACTCAGTTCAAGGGGGAGCAAAAATTGAGAGAAAAACCAGAGCCCAGACCCAGCACTCTCAGACTCTTTTCTCAGCTTTGCATCCTCTTTAGCAATTTTAGCATTTTAATGGCAACCCTAGCTTACATCTGTAATTCTCCAGCCAGTTTTACTTTTGTAATTCAATGGCCTCAACCGGCCTTTTATTTTGTAAACCACATGGCCTCAACCGGCCCTTCCGCACATAGGCAGTAACTTACCCCCTTTTGGTATATATATATACATATAAATATATATATATATATATATATATATTTTGATATAAAAATCATCCAAATCTAGGCTAAAGACTAAGTTTTCAGCAAACTTCACAATGATTACGGCAAAATTTTAAATCAACTAATTACAGGAATTTAGAGTGCCTATTAACCTTGATTATGGACAAAGGTCTAGGCCAGGCAGAGGAGAGAGAAGTAGAAGAAGAAGAAGAAGAAGATTGGCTAGATTTGGAGTGTGGAGAGACTCATTTAACGCTTCATCACTTATTTTCAAAAAGATGATGAGATGACTAATAGTGTGTTTTAAACCAATGGATTTAATAAAAATCAAATGTAAAGTTACACTAGGTGTATAATCTTAAGTAATGTTATATCACCTAATATTTTTTAATTAACTATGAATTTTGATAAATTCATCATTGAATTACATTATTTTCGTATATTATTTATGCTTACAAAATTTAAAGATGATCAAAGATCAATAGTCATGTCATCAATCAATTTTTTAAATTCAAGTTTTTGTAGTTTAAAATAGTGCATAAAAGATGAGTTTATAGATCGAATAGTAAATTACACCCAATTGGCGTGAAAATTAGCATGCATGTTAAGAATATATAAAACATGTAATTTAACGATTGAATTTTCAAAATATGAATTCAATAACAAGTTATTGGGTGGTGTACAATTGCTTAGAGTTACACCAAATGTAATTTGAACCCAACTGTATACACACACACACATATTTATTTGTATATGTGTGAAAAAATTTACCCAATTAGCATGCATGTTAAGAATATATAAAACATGTAATTCAACGATTGAATTTTCAAAATATGAATTCAATAACAAGTTATTGGGTGGTGTAACATTGCTTAGAATTATACCAAATGTAACTTGAACCCAACCGTATACACACACACACATATTTATTTGTATGTGTGTGAAAAAATTTATCTTTATACATACGGTTTTTCATTTCTATTTTGGGTTTAGTTGAGCTCTGTAGTGCCCCCAATTTAAAATCTCAAATGCCTAAAAACCAATCTAAAACCCCAAAATCCTTCCTTGTAGGCCTGACCTATTGGACTAAAATGAAATGGTATAAAACTCACAAATATATATACACACATGTAGTTATATATGTGTTTCCTATTTGCTTGAAAATGAGAGTAATGTATTTTTGTATTTTGTGAGAGATAGCTAAAATAGATTATAGGAAAATTCTTAATTCAATTTCTTTTGTTAGATTTTTTTAATATCATGATTTTGTGTAGATACTATCCTTTCATATAAAATTAAATAAGTCATATATTATATAGTATCTTATATACATTTTTAGCTTGTAATGAGATAATTTTTACTTTATTGAAACTTTAACTTCTTAAACTTTTGAAAATTTATTTATTTTTTAAAAATATGAATTTATTTTCCTCTCAAAATAATAACAAACTATTGAATATACTAGATACTTAACATATACTAGCCTCTAAGCACGCACTCACGAGCATGGTTAGAGACTTCTATTTTTTAGGGGTATCATTAATACCATTGGGAAGATTATATTCATCAAGGGGAATAGAATGTAAAAATAATTAATTAGAAGATAAAAAGATTTGTGCTAATTTTATTATTTTATTTTTTTTCCAAGAAGCAAAACCTGAGAACTAAAAGGGAAAAATGTTTCAAAACTAAAATCATGTATGTGTGACAAATTAACAATAAATATACAAAAATGCATCTTAATTATGCCAAAAAAAAACATGGTTTCAAAGAAATTTAAGACAATCCTTATTACAAACCATTTCCCACCAAATACAAAGCAAATAAAAATAAGAAATTAGATGATTAAAAGAATATGAAATAAAACCAGTGGTACTTATTAGTTGGTAATATGCATTTATATGACATCTCATATCTTGCAAGATGACCACATGTTCACTCAAATGGACTACAAAATAAGGCAAAATAAGAGTAAATCAAAGGTTAAATGTGATTAGTAATAGACGTTGTTGATGCCCATTTTTTTTGACAAAATGGCTCAATGGCAGAAGAAGCCCAATAATATGAAAAAGGTGGAGAAAGAAAGCAATAAAGTAAAGACCATGGGAATCGTAATAAGTGGCCTCAAAGAAAGTAAACAGGCCTGGGAAGCCCAAAGAATGAAGTAGTAAGCCGATGAGAATCGTAAGAGATGGAAAGAAAGTGAAAATGGGCTGGAGGAGCCCAAAGAAAGAAATTAGTAAATGGGGTTGGTTCGAAGGCCAATAAACCTAAAGGCAAAAGATGGGGTAATTGGACCAAGAAAGCCCGAAAGATTTAGCAAAAGCTCATGAGAATGAAAGAGGTAGGAAAGAATGAAATGGGTCGAGGATGCCCAAAGAATGAAATGGGTCGAAGATGCCCGGGGTATTGAATGGATTGGCCCAACAAGAATACTGGGTAGTAAAGACTAAAGGAAGGAATAATATGAGGCATTGACATGGCAAACGCTTCAGTCCGCCAGACCTAGGAGTAATAACAAGACAAACAAAGGTGAATGATATCATAGCAGGAATAATGTAGTAGCATGGTAGGAGCACCAGCCAGCCCATGGACAAAAGATAAGAAGGGACATGGGCCAAATAAAATAAGAGAAAGCTCACATCCAAGCAATGTCCAGCCCAAAGAAGAAATGGGATGCAGAGAATGAAGACCCAAAAACTCATTCATGTTTCAAGAGTTAAAACAAACACCAAAGCGTGCAGCAGAATCAGACAAACCTGGAGGCAATGGCAAATGCGTGAGAGCCAAAAAAGCAATGGACTCATATGGACGTGGAGCATGCACACAAGGCTCAGACACCACCTACCTATTCCTAGCCAATACAATAGAGGTGGACCACGGGTCAAAGGTAAGAGAGAGTATGGTCTAGTGGTGGGGAGAAGGGGGAGCCTATTCTAGGGTTCCTACTCAAGATCTTTTAGGGGAAATGTCCTACTGGGATGACATCTCATCTAAAAGAGTTAAATATGAGCTGAAATCACTAAGTGCATGCTATAAAGGTTGGTAAGGAAGAAGTTTAACCCTTATCCGGATGGGAGCATCGAGGGGAAGTAAAAAACAAAACAAACCACTTTTGTCTAGAAATGAGGCGTGGCACAACTAACATAGTGTAGTTGTGGTGGCTGAGTAGCTGGTAAACCAGTAGGCAGCCTTAGAAGGACACCCACAACAGGTCAAAAGCGATTAAGGGGTAAAAATGATAAATCCTATCACGGTAAACAGTATAAAAGGTCATAGACGTGCACAGTAAAGGGAGAAGGAAAAGGAAGAAAATAGAGAAAACGAATAAGAGAAAGAAAGAACACATAAAACCAAGAGTAATGAAGAAAAATATGAGTGATAGGAGTAAAAGCATGTATCAATAGGCTACCCACTTCTCTCCCTCTCAATAACCCACTCTCTAATGAGTCAAGAATCTGAGATTAAGCCATCTAGGTCCATTTTCCAAAGTGAATAACTTATATAGTAGGACTCCTCTCTAAAGTTACCCACATTGGAGATTGGTTCCTTTTTTGGACTTAAATATGCTAAAGAGCCAAGCTCATTCCTTTAGCATACTAATCTTATTTCCTTTGCCATGGTTGATTAATGACTAACTTGATATCTTGCCATTAATCTATCTCTACCGTAATCACGTTGTGATATTTTTTTCTTTCATGGAACTGTTCATGTATTATTGTTGTTAGCAGAAAATATTTTAGTTAAAGTGTTTTAGATATCCTGTTGTATTGTGTTTTCCTGCTATAACACTTGTAATAGTTTTTCCTGCAGTGAGCATGTGAATACGCTCGAGATTCCTGTCAGGACGCGTCAACACAAGAAGGACCCAGCTTGTGCACAAACCGGCCTAAGGTGTGTCTCAATTAGGTCAGTCTTGACTCTTCTACCCCAGAATCACAGGGCCGTGGTACAGCAGGAGCAATACAGCCCAAGACGCAAAAAAGACCCACCACAAATGTATAGTAATGGTTTGAAGTAATTAATGAGTGGAGATTTTATTTATGATATGAAAAAAAGTACTTGAACAAATTATTGTGTAGTATAGATCTTGTTCTTCAAAATTCGTTAGGGGGATTTTTTTTTTTTTTTTTTTTAAATTGAGAGAGGAAGAAAGGTGAAGATATTTATTTGTGGCTTAACCTTGATTCTTTGAATCTAAAATTTGTTTAGAAATAAAAGAAAATTAAAGAAGAATTGTGATAATGGTTATATTTTTAAAGAGGTGATACGGTTGTTGAACATGGAGTTCTTCACAAAATTTTATTGTTTATAAAATTTGAATTAAAAAAAAAAAAAAAAAAAGGCCGGGTGGGGAGGTCTTTTTTGGGATAACCTAATTTTTTTATTATAGGGAAACCTATCTAATTTTTGTGATAATTGTATAAGTTTTTTGAGAGAAAGATAATTGTTTAAATTTATCTCTTAAAAGTTTTGAATTTGGTTTTCTAATCTTTTGTATAAAAAATTAATTGATTAATTGGGTAATTGCAAAGCCGTAGGTTCAAACCGTTTTTGGTGGATTAAATTTCAGGTGGGAAGTTTATATATTTATTTTAAAATTTATCCTATCCAATTGTGTTATAATGTTGAAACTTTTTTTTATATATACAAAATAAAAATTCTACTTTAACCTAATCTAAGTGTATATGTTGAAACTTTTTTTGAGAATGAGATATTTTGGATAGATTTTGATTACTCTTTTAAAGTGGAGACTTGTGTATAAACTATAATGTGATAAATGTGTGTTTGTGGCTGGATTTTTGTCTTGTTTTTTATTTTTTATTTTTGTAATAGATGGAGCTTTAGGATATGTGGAGGACGGAGCGAAATGTGGAAAACCCGTTTTTTTTTTTAATTTTTTTTTTATATATCTAAAATTTATGATTTTTTTAATTAGTAATTTTACTTTGGGCATCTAAAAGTAGAAGTCCAAACAAGGGAAGCCTCTTAAATAGTGTGTGTTTGGCTCCAAATTAAAAAGCCAGCTTATTTTACTATTTCGTTTATTTTTTATACTATTTATGGTCTCCACTATACTTTTTTGGTACTATTTATAGGTTCTACTGTACTATTTCAGCTAACTTTTACCTTTATCTACAGTATTTTCAGTAAAATGTTTTCAGTTTTAACAAAATAAGCGGATCCTATACAAACCCATAATAGTATAAATTAGATAGATTTTTTTATTATTATTTTTTATGAAAGATTGGATAGATTTTGATAGCTCTTTTGAAGTGGATAAAATGACAAATGTGTGCTTGTGGCTGGAATTTTTGTTTTTGTTTTTTAATCTTTTTTTTTTTCAATACCAGGAGCTTTACAATATGTGGAGGCGGGAGAGAAATGTGGATGAAAAATTGTTTTTTTATTTTATTTTTATAAATAAAAAATTTAAGACTTTTTAAATTAGTAATTTTACTTTGGGCATCCAAAAGTAGGAGTCTAAATAGGAAAAACCCCTTAGATGGTAGTATATAGGGATGGTAATGGGGCGAGGCGGGGCCGAAGGATGGGATCTTCGTCCCCGCCCCGCATGATTTTGTTTTGCCTCATCCCCGCCCCGCCCCGCCCCGCCCCGCCCCACATGACGGGGAAAAATTTCTCACCCCATCCCCGCCCCTTGGGGCCCCACGAAGCTCCACCCCACCCCGTAAAACTCTACTTTTTGTTAATTTGCCCTACAATTAGTACAATTTTTTTAATGAAACCTACTTCATTAATAAAAATATACTTAAAAGTACAACTAAATTTATCTCATCAAATCAAATCAATTTTTAGAAAAAATTGAATAATATATCCAAGTGTTTAACAAGACAATCACAAAAAAAAAAACTCACAGTATAACACATAACAAAATAAAGGTAGAGAACCACATTGGGTAGAATAAAATAAGCTAATATTAATATGTTATTTAAATAGTAGGGTTTTAGGGTATGAAAATTTACAGTTATAACCCTTTGCAACTCGGGCAGGGCGGGGGCGGGGGCGGGGGCGGGGTGGGTCTAAAAAGTCTAAACCCATCCCCGCCCCGCCCCGTGGTACGGGGCTAAAATCTTGCCCCATCCCCGCCCCATCACCTTTGCAGGGTGGGGAAAATCCGCGCGGAGCGAAGCGGGGGAGGGGCGGGGCAAAATTGCCATCCCTAGTAGTATAGACAATAAATATTTGACCAAAAACAACAAACTTATACACAAATGAAGAATCATTTAGGAAAAAATTATTCTAATTAATCTATAAAAAAAATTGATATTTTTTTTTCAATTGATATCTCATCTACCTTTGCACACTGTCCTATCCAAAAAATTAACAAAAATAGTACAAAACAAGAAAAATACAATAAATTGAAGAAAACAATATTTGATTACTCAAGAAAATAATAAAAGTTAAGCATATTAAACACAGATTCCAAAAGGAGCATTATTGGAACTTTATTGACAAAAAATAAAACTCCTTAGATAATATTTATTAATCATATCAAATAAGTATTTTATTTTGGATTTAACAATAAATTTTCTTAAACCATGTGTTGTAAGTATAATTGTATTCGAATCATTTAAAAAATTTCAAGTATTATTTTTACAAAAGTAATGACTTTGAGTGGATTTTTTTTTTTTTTAATAAATTTTTAATAATCTATTTATAATCTTTATTATTATTATTATTATTATTATTATTATTATTATTATTATTATTATTATAACTACTTAAGAATTTTTAAGCAATATTTTCATGAAAGTAATGAATTTGAGTGGAGTTTTTGGAAAATTATGCCCGAAAGAATTGTTAATTTTACTAAATAACATATATAAAGGGGGAGGGGGAGGGGAATCTAGAATAGCAACCTAATAGACCCTGCACAATTTTCCCTAAAAAAAAATGTTAGGACCACAATTAATTGCACAATTTTTATTACAATTTTTCATATAGCGAGTTGTGAATGATAGAGAAAAAATGGTGTCATGTGTATGTGAATTCATATTTTCACTTATCCAAAATTTGTGCATAAATTATGGTCCCAGCTTATCCACACACCGTCCATTTCTTACATTAACCGAGTCAAAGGCCAACTGTCTCACGGCAATTGCGAACATATTAACAAGAAAAACAAGAATTTCTTATCAGGTACATCCTACTCCCCCTACAACCTCACCTCCCTCATAAATCACCACCGTCAAACCATCTCACATTATACAATGATACAAACTATTGTTCCCACTCTTGTTACGTTAAAGAATACAGTTCTTTTATTATCATGCCATTTGCCACAACTTTGGCCTCAATCTAATGATATATGTGATTGCTAGACTATTACTTTTACATTGACCCGTTACTTTTTTTCCACCACTTATCATCGCAAATATTATTGAGTCAACAAACTTTCTCTTAAGAAAAGGGTGTTCAATTATAGAAGTGCGTCACTTTTTTTCCAACATTTATCATCGTAAATATCAATGAGTCTATAAACTTTCTCTTAAGAATAGGATGTTCAATTATAGAAGTACTGAAGAATAGTTAGAACTGGAAATAAATACAACTCTCAAGGCATGCAAAGCACTTCAACAAGAATTCATTCACATTTGTCAACCTAGAAAAGGAAGAGAAGGAGAGGGGTAGTTTAAATTGTTGTTTGTGCAACAATGGCAGAGACTCAGAAGCCAGTGATTTTGGTGGCTGTGGATGAAAGTGAACATAGCTTCCTTGCTTTGAAGTGGGCATTAGACCATTTTTTTGTTTCTAAGGAGACCCATAAATTCAAGCTCATTATCGTTCATGCTGTAGGTTCGCCGGCTTCTTACCTAGGAATGGCTGAAGTCGGTAAAGTTAATCCGTTTCTATTTTGTGTGTGTTTCTTGGTTTTGTTTATTAGGAAGCCCCCATTAAAGACTATAAAAGCAACAGTGTCCATTCTTTTTATGTAATACTGATTTTCATTAATTAATTTCATGTGAGAAGAAAAGATGGTGATTCAAAGTCTAGTGATTTTCATCAATCAATACTTGCTGCTAACAAAACACACTAAAATGATAAGTTTTTATTATTATTTATTTTTGATAATTTGATTGTTACAACGTGGAAAAAGATTTGAACTCTGAATATCTATGATAGAAATATAAAAAAGTGTCAATTGAATTACAAATTTTTAGAATCTTACTAAACATGTTAAATTTACGACTTATTATTATATTTAAGCATAATTTTAAACATTTTCTTAGGGTGGGATGTTGCCTTATTAATTAAATTAATTTCCTTTCAATTATGGTATTGATGCCTTAAAAAAACTGGTATTTACAAAGTTGACGTAACATCATTCTATGATTTTTTTTTTCTTTGTGGTTAGTTAATTTACATGTGAGCACTACAATTCGGGTCAATGAGTTGGAACCATGTATGGTTACCAAAAAAAAAAGAGTTGGAACTATGTATAGATGTTGATTGTTTTGCTGCGTTCTCTAATTGTTTTTGGATTTCTTTTGCTTTATATTTTCCAGGATTGAACAAATTACATATATCAAGAGTTACAACTTACAAGTTTGTTTTTGTACGTTAACTGAATTCAATCTTTGACGTTCTCTTTAACAGGATCCTCTGAATTTGTAAAGGCTTTGGACTCAGATTTGAGGAAGTCAGCCGCTATTACCATTCAGAAGGCTAAGGACATCTGCAGCAGTAAATCGGTAACAATCACATATATAGTACAATCGATTAGGATCACATCTTATAAAGTAGAACTCATTTATTCAAACCTTTGCCTTTTCTCGATTTGGGGACAATTTCGAGTGCATAATAAATAAATAAGAAAATGTTAAAGCTACTAAAAATATTATATAAGAAAAAAAAATAAAAATAAAAACTAGTCACTGACAATTAATATGATTAGTATCACTTTAATAATATAATATAATAAATTTTTTTTGTGTTTAATAATACATTAGTGTGTAAGATTTATGTAATAAGAATTATAGTATCCACTTAACAAAAAGAAATAAAAATAAAAGATCAATGTTATTGAGCCAGCTGTGACTTAAATGGTTGAGTGAGTGTCATGTTGCTGCTAACCTTTGTAAATGGCACTAATTGTATGCAAGGCCTTGCATAATTACACTCAAAATGATCTTTCTAGATACTAAATAATTGACATAGTATTATTGGAGAATTGGAACCTGTAGGCCGGCCAGAGCTTCTAGGATGAAGCTTTGCATTAGGTTAAGAATTATTGTTATAGCTTATAGAATTAATGAATTAAAATTTCTGTGCAGGTTGATGATGTGTCAACTGAAGTGATTCAAGGAGATCCCCGGAATGTTTTGTGTGAGGCTATAGATAAACACCATGCATCTATTTTGGTAATGGGCAGTCATGGTTATGGAGCAATCAAAAGGTGCAATTCTATAGCACCCAGTTACCAACTACATTATGACTATAATGTACATTTCTAGTTTTTTGTGCTTATTTGGTGCAAAGCAATGCTTTTCATAAGTTTTAAAATTAATTCCACAAGGAACTCTCCAAACCCTCTTTCTGCATCTAGAGCTCATTGGGTTCAACCGTACAACTATTGAACATTTCATGTTGGTATTTGAAGTATTGTTTTTAGTACAAGGAGTTAGCTTACAAACTGCAGGTACAAAAGTTTACATACATTCATTCAACTGGGAAATGAAATCATTATTGGCTGCTAACATCATATATATATTGAGAACAATATCGGTGGCATTGCTCAATCCAGCAATTTGGCACGGATTGCATCTTGTCAACATTTCATAGGCTATGTAAAGATGAAATCTCCATTCATTGTATGGCAGACTTTGGTGTCACTTCCCTTAATAATAATAATAATAACCATGACTCCACTCTATTACCCAGAAAATAAAACGAAAAAGAAAATAATAAAACTGAAAAATCCATTCACTATGCATATAGCCTAATGAGTAATTCCATATGGAGGGCAGAATTCGCCCTGCTTCCATTCATGCGCAAGTCTATGTGATGCAAATTCTATTCAATTTATGTGATGCAAATTCTTTTCTCTTTGCAGGGCGGTTCTAGGCAGTGTTAGTGATTACTGTGCTCATCATGGTCGCTGCAATGTGATAATTGTTAAGAATCCCAAGCTCCAGCACTGAACCAGTTTTTAGGCTACCTAATAACAAATATTTACTAATTTCACATATATTATATTGAATTCTTGTCACTCTTCTTACAATTCCATTTGTAAGGTTTTGTGTGCCTTTTTTTTATGAATAAAAAATGGATGAGGGGAGTGTCTTGTGTTGATTTTTTTCACTCAGGTGTGATTATAGTAACACCCTACCTGTTGGCTTAGGCCTACTAGAGCAAGAGATCTGGATGAGCCATAGCTGTACACCCAGCCTTATCAAGAACGCTAGCGAGTATGAGCTGAGAGTAATGAGTTATTTCCTAAGTGCTTTTCATTGTGGGACTCAAACCTGGAACATCTACCTCCCAAACCCTTAGAAGTGAGAGATCATAACCACTAGACCAACCACCCTGGTGGGGCACCTTATTTTCTGCAACTTTGGTGCAGATATCATGCAATAAATCCATCTACTTATATTAGATTAAATTGTCTATTCTCTTTGTATATGTACCCTTTATGTGTGTACTTATGGCACAAAGTATCGAAGTGTCCAGTGAAGACCTATTTTCAATCTATACAATTCGTCAATCAATTGATCGCTATCCTTTATTCAGTAGTCGCCAAAAGCGTTGAAGCTTCATGCAAACATGAAATACCAAAGCAATTTCCTAGTAAAATATTGGCAGCCACTTGAGACAAACCTTTTTGTTAGGAAATTGTGAGTAGTTTAAGTATTAGATATAGGCATAGCCAATATGTTTTAATTATCTTCACTGCTTCACAGAATGAGAAGGCCTTAAAACACACATAAAGAGTCAAAAAGACAATAATCAATTGCTACCATTGTATAAACTTTGATGCACTGCCTTGCCTTAAAATTTGTAATTTACACTATTAGCTGTTACAATGCCCCTCTCGTTATAATATATCACATTGCTGTTAACTCATCTAAAAACAACATTTTTTTGTCCTCATTTTTTCGTCCAAAGGATTAACAACAGATGCTGACAGAAAGTATACACTATACACATTATTATAGGTGATTATGTAAACGGCAAGCTTTCATAGACAAGAAACCATGGCACAAACAATTTGAATATATCCACCACCCATTTTGGGCAAAGCGATATCTCCCCTTGCCATCGCAATGAGAGCTTGGGGTTTTCGGTGGACTCGCTATGTCAAGCCCGGTGGTGGGTTTGAGGTGGTGTTTAGTAGGTATTAGGATTTTTAAGCTAGCTCAAAGAGAAAAGAAAAGAAAAATGAACTTAGTGACTATTTAAAACTCTGCTGCAACTAATTATGTCATTGAAAATGTCACAAGATTCTCTAATTTCAAACTATAAAATTAAATTTACACATTTCAAAAATTAATCAAGAGATCCAAGAAACACAGTTTTTCTCCAGCATACTACTACAGAATACACATTGGCTACTGCACAACATACCAACCCTCTAAGGCTCTTACGTTGGTTCTACTCTATTGCTTGGTTCATGGTCATATACGTTTGAGGTGATAAAACATATATAGGATAGAACAAAATTTAAGTCCAGTACTTTAAGTGTTATTCTTTAAATTTTCCCTCTTAAAATTTAGCCAAGTGGCTACTTAACCAAAAATACACTTCCATCCCAAAAAAATAAATCCACGTGACAGAATCTTAAAAAGAAAACCTAAAGAACAGCACCTAAATACTGTACCTAAATCTTGCTCTATATGATATATATATCCACATTTGTAATAGGCTTGAAGTGAAAAGATATGACAAATTTTAACCACTTCCTGCAACTAGGACAAGAATTCAACTGTTAATCAAATTCAATGGATACAAGTATAACTAACCATCTCTAATCAACTCTTAATCAACAAATTGAAGTTTAGTTAAATATTTTACAAATTTAGCAGACAAGTTCTTTAAAATATTATTATATACCATTCATGCGGGCATCCAGTTCCATGGTTTGCAACAAACCTCCTTAACCTACAGTTACCCTGGTAATGACGTTATATAGAGAAAGATCATCATATGCAAAGATGATAGAACAGGTAAAGAACCAATCAATCTTAAATAAGACACACTCCTATGATTGTTTATTCCTATAACTTATTTGTTTCTTCAACTGAATTGAAACATAAATACCCACTAAATCAGAAAGTCACATTATAATAAGAAAATACCCATTAAAACCAGAACAAAACAATAGGCACGAGACCTTAATGTCAACAGAACAAACGGCAAAAATAGCAAACCAACAGTAATAGAAACTACGGTTACAGAATCAACTGCTTCGAAGCCAGCAACACCACTTTTTAGCACTTGATCTCCTTCAAACCATGGGCAAAGTACAAAAATGTTGGGTCAGTGGCGCCTTCCTTGTAATAGGCAAATACAAGACCACCATCATCGTGCATGCTCTCCCCCACGAAACTGCAAAAGTTCCCAAGTTGTTAGGCATCTTTTGAGCTATTTAATTTTTGCCCATAAAATGCATACATTAACATAAGAAAAAAGTTTATAACATTAAGTTATAAACTTGAGACAAACCATCTATAATGTTACGTACAGAAAAATTTGAGACAAACCAAAATTGAATACGGGTTAACATAAACGACAGCTAACATAAATCACACAAGGGGAAAATAAAAAGCGTATTGAGACAGGAAGTGGGAATAAGTCAATGAGAATGATTAAGAGCACGAAACAGAAAAAACACTAACAATTGGAGGTCACTGAGCTTCGAAAGCAGGAACTTGGTTGCTCCCTCAATGTTCTTCTTAAAGCTATCTTGTTGCTCCCCTTCAAGCTTGGGTGTCAACAACTTGATGTATCTCTTCATGAATGTGACAAATTGCTTCTTATCAAAAGAAGGTTGCTCCTGGAAGCATGTGATAATAAATGTCAGGAGCTGTTTTGCAAGGAAACAAACAAAAATAATGATATGACATAGACTAGTGGGCATGACTAACCTGAAGCCTAAAGGTGTCAACAATGTCAACAACCTTAACAGCCTGGTCATCAACACCCTCATCATCTTCTCCACCTTCAGCAGAAGGGTTTGCACCAATGTCTACATCAACAGCACCTTGAACAACCCACTGCATGGAAGAGACACTGAAATCATTAATAAATTGAATCCCACTCTCTACGAACATATATTACTGAATATGACATAATTATCGAGTAAGTCCAAAAATATAGCAAACTACAATCAACAAATAACTAACGATCTTGAAACCTCCAAATCAAGCCCAAAGCATCATTCCCTTTTAGTTTTAGAATTATGTAACAGCATAAAAGGATAATTCAAACAGTCATATCAGAAGCTTTACTAGCATAAAAAGCAGTGACATTTGGTTTCAAGAAATTCAAAGTAAAGCTTGAGAAAAAACTAACCTTTCCCTCAACTTCCCACAGAATTCCATTCTGAATTTCCTTGTATGGAAACGAGTCCGAGAGCAGCTCATCACCTGATATAAATGAAAAAATTTTAGACAGTCAAACAACCAGCGACAATGACTGAAATAAATTTAGCATTTCATTAGTCACCAATCCTTTTGTTAATCAGAATCATACACCCTAAACTATAGACAAATTAGCAATGGACACCCCAAACTCCAAAACTTTTGCAATCAACACTCTAATTCGATGTTAATTTGCAATGTTCACCCCCAATTCAATGGGTAACCATCCATCCTAAATTATGAGAGCATTTGCAACGTATCCCACTAACACAAAAATTCTTGAAAACTTAGGACACTATACAACAATCAACTAATTAACATATACCTTTATGTATATCTTATTTATGGGAAAATTGCACATGAAACTCCCTTACTTTCCAAAATAAACTACACTCCATTAAACTCAGTAACATAAATTGACAAGGTTAGGCATTTACCCTCCCTTGTTTAATTTAATGCATTAAATCTTATGATGAAAGTTCTTATGAACAAATTCCCAGTTTTATAGTTTTCAAGCATAAGTTGAAAGGTCTTTGTACTTCCAGTAAATTTGATATCCATCAAATACCCTTTAATTTAGTTTGCAAATCATCCTATTATAATGTTGCAGCCAAACAAATATCATATGAAAGCCATAATGTGCTACATAATTTGATGGTACCACACAGTATTGTATTATGCTTTTGATAGTTGATAATATTGTATTATGTACCCAACTAATGTGCCCATAACCATAAGGTCAGTGAAAATAAGACCATTGATTGAGTAAGTTGGGAAATCCCAGAATATAAAAATATACAAACTAGAATTTTATTGTTACTATCGCAAACGAAGAAATTGCCTCAGAACATTGGTCAAAAAGACGGTTTTGGGACAGAGTGCGTTTGCTAAGGTTACAAATATATTACTCAAATCATATTTCACAAGCTAAAAAGTTAAAATAACAGAACCAAAGTGCATATCTCTAGGAAAAATATATGGATGTGCCAGTAATAAAAGGGCCCGAACTATCACAAAAAAGGTCAAGTTCAGGCGAGTGATACTGGCAAGTTGAATATCGCAAGTTTTGTGTAAAATAATTGACTGGATCGTCGCGGTAGTAAACCAAGATCCAATCAAGAAGCTGTACCTTGCTTTCTTCACTTCCTATTATTTGCTTCAAAGATAAGTGCAATTTTCCCTTTGTTTATTTAAATACATATGTTATACTTATTCTAAGTTTTGAAAATACATGACTATCCAAATCTTTAAAAACATATCTAAAACCAAAGAATTTTTTAAAAAAAAATCCTGACTTAAGTGCTAATGCTTCTTACTTCTTAGGCTGCAATTAAACCTAAATCAATCTATCACAGGAAAAAAAAAAACCACAAATCCAACCAGTCATGCATACACAATCAATATCAGTCTAAGGAAAACATTATACATGCATAGAATACAAAAAGGGCATGATCTAATTAGCAAATTCACCCAAATACAATAACCAGGAACCAGAATTATTTAAACATAGTGTGGATCAGTCAGCTTAGCTTGTTAACAGTGAAACAGTGACTAAAAATTAAGTTCTAGATCCACAATATTACACAACCAATATTAAAAAAATAAAAAATAAAAACAACTAAGTACTAGATCTAAAATCTATAGCACATAATAAGAAAACATAATTTAAACAATACAGCTTCACTTACAAAACACACAGATCTAAATCAAGGGAGAAGTAAAAGTAAAAGAAAAAGATAGTGGGGAGAGAGTACCTGTGAGGAGGTCCTGGTAAACCAACATGTTTGCTCAAACTCTCGGATCGTTCCAAACAAAGGGTTGAGAAAGAGAGAGAGAGAAGAAGAACACTGAGAGGGAGCGACCTAGAGAGAGAGGGAGGGGTTGTGCGAATTGAGGACAATAAGTATTTAAAGGCCGAGGGTTTGGCCGAGGACGAAGTGGCTGGGTTGGACTTTCGGCGTTTGATATTTACGAGGAAAGGACTTGTCTTTGCTAATAATGACCAATGGGTCCTTTTTCTTTGTTTGGGCCTTGGGGATTTCAATTCGGCTAATTCGGTTTTGATGTGAGCTCGGCCCATTTTAGTGAAATTTTCTTTTTGACTTTAAGAAAGGCTTTGTTTTCATCAAAGATGGTTTTGTATGTGGGCTCTGTTGGCAATCCAGGAAGTGGTTAACTTAATCAAAAAAAGAAAAGAAAGAGGTTAACTTGGGCTTGGCATATATGGTTTTCGAAGAAAGCTTCCCATCAGTGATTTTGGGCTTGGCAACTTCTGAATGAATATCTGGAAGTGAACTGGGAGATAGATAGGATTGTTAAGGGGCAGTTTGGATTTGTAAGTTTTCATCACCCATCATTCTGTTTTCATCATTCATAACTCAAAACTGGTGGGTTCCATGGAGAGGAAGTCTGTTTGGCTGTGTTTTTAAGTTTTGCTTTTATCACTCAATTCTCTGATTTTTGAGTGATGTGTTAGCAAAATTGGAAAAAAAAAAAAAAAAAAAAAACTTTTGAGTATTTTTGAGTATGAGTTATCATGGCATTTTGGTAAATACACACACATTTGAGAGACCCACGGTCAGAGAGAAGTCAAGTCCTTACTTTTTTTTTTTTTTTCTTCTCCTTACTTTTTCTCTCATTTCTTCTTCACAGACTTGCTCAACGGCTTTTTTCTTCTTCTTTTTCTTCTTCTTTCTTTTTCTTTCTCTCTTTCTTCTTTATAGACTCACTCCAATGGCCATTTTTTTTTCTTCTTCTTTATTCTTTTTCTTCTTCACAAAAACACATGGGTAACTTTATAAAAAAAAAACACATGGGTACCGATTTCTCAAACCCATAAACACATGATACCAATCATACACACTAACACACAAACACAAACCCACAAACATGTTCATCCACACAATAAATACACAAATTTCTTCTCCAAACACAAACAAAACCCAAAAGTAGAAATGAAAAAGAGGAAAGGGGCGAAGAAGAGGGGTGGAATTGCTCTTGCATGTCTTTGATCTAGCTTCTATTCAGAGATTTGAGCCATAATCAGTGAACCCAAGCATTCTTGATCGGTCCTTCTCTCTTTTTCTTCGAGTCAGAGCTCCTTTCTTGTATTCTTGATCGGCGCCATTGGGTCATGATGGAAGAGATTGATGTTGTTGCTGCCCGTCGGAGGTGATCTTGCAAGTTGGGTGACAGTGGAGATCGATGCTGGGTGAGGTGGAGATTGGAGCTGGGTGACGGTGGATCTCCTTTGCTGGGTTCGTCGAGGGTTTTGGGAGAAACAGGGCTGAAGGGAAATTTTTGGGAGAAATAGGGTTGAAGGGAAAAAATAAATGAAATGGCTTAGGTGCTAGTGTGTTACACAAGTATGCTAACTGTGAGCCTGACATGGTGCTCAGGCAGTGAGTCCCACAAAAAGTAAAAATTTTGAGTTATCAGAAGTTGGAAACAAGTGCCAAACATGCAACCTTAGGAAGTTGGGGTATTTTTAGTGATAAGTGATGAGTTATTAAGTAATAAGCGATGAATGATGAGTGATGATGTTTTAGTGATGAGTGATCATTTTTTTTTCATCCAAATAGGCCCTAAGTCACATTTTTCTTTATTCTTGGGTCAAAAATTTGATAGTTAAAACAAAAGATATAGTAAATGTTATATGCGTTTTGAAATTCATTTTAGTTTGACTCAATATTCTCAACTCATATCCAATTAGGTCAAACCCACATGACTCGTCCCATTTGTCAAGGGTAAAACGCAATTGTTTTAGAGCTTGTTTGGATTGGGGGAAAGTAGAGTAGAGTAGGCCGAAAATTATGCTAATTTATGGCCAACTCTATCTACTCCTCCTCAATCCAAATAGACCATTAGGGTTGACAATTTCGATGGATTGTGTAGTAGTGATCCCAATGAGCGCGTGCTCAAGGGCTTTTCTATTTTTTTAAGTAAAAGTTAATAATTTACATTCATTATAATTGAGATTACTATATTTTTTAATCACAAAAAATCCTATAAAATAATTAGTCAAACTCGATAACCATTGATAATGCAAAGAAAATCAGTAGGCTTAATGCTCCCGGCTTCAATGAGCTAGAGGTTACTTGGAAGGCCTAAAAAGAGAAAGACGCAAAATCAAAGGTGACTGGGGTACCAGCCAAGAACCCTCCGATGTTTAAGTTAGTTCCTTGGAGTGGTTACTTGTTTCGTAACTTCCCAAATATTTGTGAAAGTTAGAAGGTTCAAACTTAACTTCCACAACTGCTATAGAAGTTAGAATGTTAAATATTATCTTTTACAACTGTCATTGGAAGTTAAGTACTCAGCAGAAAGTTATAACAATGAACAAGGATCTTGCTCATGTTTCAAAATAGTAGCACATGGTCCGCTTTTCAAGCTTTTGTAGATAAATCCATTTCTGGAAATTTTCCAAGTGTTGGGGGTTGTCCAGGAGATTTCCTGATAGACGACCTTCATACCCATGGACGACCGTCCTACGAGGGACAACCTTTTTATGTTAGGATAACCTTTCTGATCTAGACGACCGCCCTACCAATGGATTTCTCGAAGTCTTGTCTTCACTAGTTTTTTGGATCTCGCAATACCACCAGATTGCATCCGTCAAGCCTTACCGGCTTCTTTTGGCAAATCCCCAAAACTTCCCAAGCTCCAAAATACTCTCTACACTCTAAATATGTGTAGTTTGTGTTTGGATACAAATCTCCTCTCAAGGTATGACAATGGGAGAGGGAATGAGAAGAGGCTACAATAATTTCTCACTAAGGATGAGTAGCTCTCTCTCTAAAAGGTGGGTGTGTTGTGTTGTAGAAACTTATCTAGGGTTTTCTCTCTGAATATAATCTCTTTTACTTTTGTGGGTAATGAGAGTATATATAGTATGGGTGAAGGGTAAGAAAATCATACTTAAAATCCTCCAAACAAAATGTTTCACAAGTACCTCACAAGATGGTCTGTTTAACGAAACACTCGCGAAATGCAGCCTGACACTTGACTTTTCAGCTTCCAGCATATGCTTCTCACGTGCCTTTTTCGCGGGAACTTTTACTTGCGAACTTCTTGCGAGCTAGTTGCAAAACTGCATTGATCTTCATTTTAAGCTTGATTTCTCACCAACTTAATACTAAACCCAATACAATAAAATCCTACAAAATACAAGGAACAAAATTAACGTAATTACAACACTTTTTGTCATGGAATAAAGCCAATATAAAACATAGCTGTAAATAACAACTTTACAAGTTCAAAATAGAACTAGCAAGAATTTAACACCTAGAATTTATTGCGAAAATATTGTGAATGTAACACTTCTTAAAAAAAATGCAATACAAAAAAATTTTACAACTTTTTTCATAACAGTTGAGTTGGAAAAATTTTATTAGTTCTCACCAAAATTCACCACTAATATCACATTTTTACTTACTATTGTCAATCTGCTACATTAATAGGTATAAAATGTTTTGTCAAATTTTTTGCATCTATAGACTTTCTCAAAAAAAAAAAAAAAAAAAAAATCTATGTCGTTAATTATTAATTCTGTATCTAAAACATGATAATAAAGTTTAAGTAATATATAATTTTTTTAAAAGTCATATTTAAATTTATAAAAAGTCTCAAGCGGGCCACTTTCCTTACGTCATCCATGCTACACTCCCACTCGAAGTTACGCCCGGTGAGCAAGATGCATTTAGACATGGCAAAACGGGCGGGTCGAGTCGGGTTAATCGAGTTGCGGGTCGGGTCGGGTTGACCCGTATATTTCACATGACTTTTTTTATTTTATTTTTTTTTATAAATAAAACAACATGTATTTGTCATTTGAAAAGTTATGTAACAAATTATTTTATGTAAAATGCATTATTTTGACTTCACCACTTATATCAAGAATAAATTCAGTTAAACTTATTAATACTTATTCAATAATTTTAAAATTATACAAATCCTAACATTGTTATCTAAAACAAAATAACACAAACATAAGTAAAACAAATACACACGTTTTATTTCTACACAATATCAATATTCCAAAATATAAAATAAAATTACAAATGACTTATTGAATAACTCATTTGGTAAATACTAAAAACATATAAGAAATTTACAATCTTGAAAATTAATTTTATAATTTATTATCAATTGTGGTTGGCACCCTATTTCAATTTGAGATATACATTAAAATTGGATTGCTTACTTATTTATACATGGTCTCTTTTATGAATATCATATCATTGTCAAGCAACACACACTCTAGAAAATATCATAATTTATTTTGAAAAGTTATTTATTTTGGATATAAATTGTTAAAAAATGAGTCTAAGCATTCATAATTTATGCTAATTTGATACTTTGGTTTCACTATTTTTACACTTGTAAATGTTTCTCATACATGTCTACAATTTTAAATCTATATTTTTAACTCTACTGTAACCATATTATCTTGGTATGTACTTTGTTATTTAATATCTAAAAATCTTTACTCATTACAGAATGCTCAACCTTTTATCTTTCAATTAATTTGCATATGTAAATGTATCAATTATTTCCTTAAAGCTTACAATAAACAATTAAACTACTATTGTCTTAATTTTACTTTTTTTTTATCAAATTTTTTTTTTTTAAAGTAATTCGGGTTCGGGTCGGGTTGACCCGCAAAAAAACTCGAAAAACCCGGGTCGGGTCACGGGTCAACCCGTTTTTGTTTCGAGTCAAAAAAATCTAGTTCGGGTCGAGTATTTTTCGGGTCAGAAAATTTTGACTCGTTTTGCCATGTCTAGATGCATTGCACTTTCAAGTGTGGTTCACCTTATAGGGCATTCATCCATTGTAGTTTTGTGGGGGCCTCAAGTGAATGTAATAAAGAGTAGTAATAGCACTAGTAATAATAGTTGGGTTTTTTTTTTTTTTGGTGATAAATTTGATGGTTACATTAAGGGAGAGGGATTTGAACCCTTATGTCTTAATTGGAAATACTTAGAGATATTTAGTTGAGCTATAAGATTCTCAATTATAAAAGTAAATAATTATTAAAACATAAATGGTGTTTATGTTAGTAAAAAAAATTTATATCATTTATATTATATAATGTGGAAGGGAGAGTAGACTATGTCACCAAGCTACAATATTTTTAGCTATGTAATTTTTTTTATGAGAAAAAAAAAATCAAAGAATGTGATTCAAACTTTAATCATGGATTCAAAAGAATGAAAACGTAGACATATGAGGCTTGCTTATTGTATGCATGCTTCACACATATTTAGCCTCATTCTTTTGTTGGCCATTTATGCTATTGGATGTTTCAAATTGAATATAATTCTCGTTTAAAAAAATATTAATGAAAGCAATTTTAATAATTTTAGAACTTAAAATTGATTTAAATTAAAAAAAATTTTACTCTTCTTTTTTATCCTTTTATTTGAGATCACATTAAAAAAAAAGTAGTACTTTTGTAAACATCCATATCAATCCAAAAGATCTTCTCAAAAAAAAAAAAAAAAAAATCTATTCAAGAGACAATGCATCAATGATGTCTTGAATGTTGGGAACAAGATAAATGAAAATGAAACAAATTAATAAGTATGTAGCTAATTGCCCTGACTTCACAACATATTCATTACATATTAAGGTTACGGTTGCATGTGGGTGCTTATATTATATTGAGTTGGCTGTTTTTTTTTTTTTGAGAAAGTATATTGAGTTGACTTGTGAGTGGTGTCATATAGAATTTATTGTTAGGGAATTACAAACTACTATTGTTGCTTTCAATGACAATAAGTCTCCTATCAAAAAAGAAAAGAAAAAGATGATAAGTCATCAATTAATTATTGCTACAAATAGGTTGAAACAAGATAAATAAAAATGAAACTAATTAATAAGTATGTAGCCAATTGCCCCGACTTCACAACATATTCATTACATATTAAGGTTACGGTTGTATGTGGGTGCTTATATTATATTGAGTTGACTTTTTTTTTTTCAGAAATTATATTGAGTTGACTTGTGAGTGGTGTCATATAGAATTTATTGTTAGGGAATTACAAACTACTACTGTTGCCTTCAATGACGATAAGTGTCCTATCAAAAAAAATATTTTGATGATAAGTCATCAATTAATTATTGCTATAAATAGGTTTAGTTAATATTTGGAAGAATGACCAAACCTTATTGACTTTACTTATGTAGTTTACTAGTCAATACGAATGAGTTCTTGACAGTTTACATATACTACAATGAGTATTGAATTGTCTTGCGCAAGTTTGCGATCAAAAACATATGAAATTAGAGTTTCATTTAGCCTACATTCTAAAAGGATATGACTCAAAATTCAAATTTCCAAGTAATTAAGACCCAAAATTCTTATATATAAGAAATATACAAATGAAAAGTTTAGAGAGAACGCCATGCAGATATGCACAACATAAGAGCATTCTTATCAAATATTGTAAAAAATTTAGCATTTACTCTCTCAAAACCTATATTTATAACATATACAATACCACTTTCCAATCCAACCTATATCAAAACTTCTATTTTTTTTACAATTTCATTTAAATATTGTTTCTTTATTATTTTTCACTAATTTTTTTATTTTTCCTCTCTCTCCTTTGTGGGCTCCATTGAATAAAAAATAATTTAAAGTTTTGCAATTGGTGAATAGTGCCATTTCAAAAATGAGATGGCACTATTCATCAATTGCAAAAATTTTGCAATATAAAATGTTTGATGGAGGGGCTTAAACCTTTTAAATGCTAAAAAAATAAGATTTTTAGCATTTGAAAGGTTTGATAAGAATGCTCTAAGTGAATAATTGGTTGCGCAAGCTTTTCCCATATGCAGGATATAGTCTTCCTTAATTATAGTTTAGAAATGTGTACATTCGTAGTCAAAGCCTTTGAAAATAACCTATCCCAAAAAAAGAAAAAGCCTTTGTAAAAAAAAAAAAAGGAAGTCAAAGCATTCCTAGTTGAGTGAATGAAAAATGGTATAACTTAAAAGGTTGAAGCTTTTCATATTGAGAAGCATACTTTATTAGTATTAAAAATATATTACAATTAAAATGTGTGGCTGTCTGACTAGTATAATGTAAAGGCAAATGAGTTAAGTACATTGGAACTCGAGGGATGTGGCTGCCGGTCTGACACTCCGATCAGTAAAACGATGGCAAATGAGTTAAGTCCCTATGGTCGAGCCTCATTTGGTGGGGGAGGAGATAGTTGGGTACGTGGTAGAGGGAAAAACAAAAAAGGAAAGAGGAAAGACACTTAAACTATATCAAGCCTACCCTAATTCCTTTCGTAAGAGCATTAGCATTCGGTTTCTAGAAAATATCTTATTTTACTATCTCAAAAGCTATTTTATCTATTATATCATATTATTTTACAATACACCAAACATTTTAACTTTATTTTACCATATGACACATTAAAATAAAATATCTACACAATGAAGTAATATAACTCAATACCCAAATAAAACCCAATACACAAATAAAATCCAAAACCCAATAAAATATTGTTTTAAAATTATACCATCTTACTACAATAATTTCTAAATGTAGGATACTACTGTAGCTTAATTGTAAATTTTTTTACAATTAGTGTGCTAGGTAATGCTACTAAGGACACAATGTCGAAGTTGACCTATCGGACTAGCCTAATGAGCCCTAAACAATGAATTTTTAGAGAGTGGGTTTTTAATCTAGGGTTTTGAGCGGTAGATAACACACACATTTCATTCCACTGAAAAACACGTATATCCCTTTTATATATGGACGGAATATAGCTTTATATATTGATGCCGAGGATAATCCTTTGCATTTCCTTACAAGTTCACTCTCTCGTGTCCCTCCCCTCCGGTGTTTCTTCTTCCTTAACCTTTTATAGGCCTGCATCCCTTTCTCCTTTCTTCCACGTGTAGTCTGGATGTTCTTTTTGGATACTTGTCCCATCACTCCTTCTTACTAAGGTCTCTAATGGTTAGGATAAGGTTGAATTCCAATGTTTAGGCGTCACTTCCTCATTAATGCGGCTAGAGAGGTAGGTATAATGCCTTCAATGCGGTGGTAGCAGCTTTTTCTTTAATATTTGTCTATCAATTCCCTTTATCCCTTATCCTCGTTTTCTCAATTATTACATATAAGGTCCTTAGTACGAGAGTCTTTAAATTGCTAGATCACTAATATTGTCCTCGGCAGCACAAGAACATCCTCGGACGTCATGTTTCATGGTGTTCTGCTCATGCATGACACCTTCCTTTGTCATGTGGCATCGTAGACTAGAGTTATTATGTCCTTGGACCATCCTTATGGGAGTCTTTGGGCTGGCCCAATACGCGCTTTGGGCCCATGGGCACTACACTTCCCTTTTGTGGTTTAATGCATAAATATAGCATTTTAGGAGTTTTACATGTGCAGATACTGATGCTCTAATTAAGTTTGACAAGCTTTTACCAATAATTAATTATTTTTAATGACCTCACATGTTAGAGCATTAGTATTGGTAGAGGCAAATTGCTAAAATGCTAAATTTACCAACCAAATTTAACAAAATGCTCCTACATCAATGGAGGAAAAGCCAAATTTTTTTGCTGTTGGGTTACAATGCACAACTATTTTTGCATTTGCACTATAGCTCAAACGCTAAACAAAATATATATTTTATTAAAACATATATTTTATGGTTGTTGTTTATTGTATTAGATATTTTATTTTATTATGTTGTCAATATTATTTTGTTATTATGTTAAATGCTAAAATAAAACCACTAATATTAGATATTCTATAAGCGAGATAGAAAAATAGAAAAAGTGCTAACGCTCTGTTTGTTTTAATGGAAAACCTTATGTAAAGATAGTTTTTCTTATTTTCTAATGTTTGGTAGCATAAAAAAATATAAGTTAAAGGAAAACTATCTTTGGTCAACATAAAAAGTATGTCTTATTTTTAGAAATTGTTTTCCATTAAATTTTTTTGGAAAACAACTCTATCTCACAGCAAGCTAAATAAGGGAAGTTAAGATGGTGTTTTTCAACTCATTTAAAGTTGCTACCAAACATTGGAAAATAAGATAGTTTTATAGAAAATGCTTCTTAGAAAATTACTCATTTTCTAGAAAATATCATTGTTGAAACAAACAGAGCGTTAATTTATGTTAAATTGTTAAATTTTGGCACCACTAATGTTAATGCTCTTAAGGAACTAATACAATTAATCATGTATTTTTCAGATCCGGAGGATTATTGCATTATACAACAACACTTTTGATAGCTAAAATTGAAAGTTAAAAAACTCATTTTTGATTTCAAGATTCCAAACTCTTTTCATCAACTCTTTTAATTATTGCATTAAATCTCAATCCATAATTTCCAAGATAGATACAAGTAGTCCAGGTGAAATTTGAACTAAGTACTTCATCATGAATCTAAGTGAAATTTGAACTAATGCATGATGTCATAGGTTATGAGATCAACTAGATCATGAATATTTTTTTTACTTTTAACATTATTTTTTTCCTTTTTGACTTTATTTTATCATATTTTATTCACACCGAGCTTGAGAGTCCTCACTTGCATTAAGGAAATCAGTCAAGCAAACCTAAATAGAGTGAAGATTAGTTCCAAATTTATTTGAGAATCTCTAGTTATTCTTTGATTCTTTCTCCTTCCCACCTCCAAGTTCTCATAAATGCCAATTAGCCTTCATTTTAAAATTTTCACCTTCCAATTGGTGAAACTTGCATGTGATTTGTGAATAGCTAGTACGACTTACGTTATGTTTAAATAATGCAACCCCTCTTTCTATGCTAACAGCCTAATATTATGTACCCCCCTGATTTTTCCATGCTATCGACTTCATGCATTTTCTTACCTACATGTGCTCTTGGTTCATTCAACTTCTATAATAAGCATTTTTTTTTCCTTTCTTTTCTTTTTAAAATTATTTATTAGAAAACCCTTTATTGTAGGATCTTCAAGTTTCACCAATAACATGAATCATGGACAAAACTAGTGGCCCCTAGTCTTAAGAAAAAAAAAATTACAGTTTTATATTTGGGTCTCCTCTTTCAAAAAATTTGAGCCCCTTCCGTACAATTTAACATTGATTTGATTATCATAGCATTTGCATGCATCAATTGTAAAATAGAATAAGACCCCAAATTTGTCCAATCTACCCTAAATACACCCACATTAATCTATGTATATCATTGTACAAAAATATATTTATGCTACAATAACTACGTAAATTTACAAAATTATTATAGCACAAATGTATTTTTGTAAATTTATACAATTACTATAGCACAGATGTATTTTTACACATGATATATAAACTAATGTGAGTGTATTTTGGGGTTGATTAAGAAAATTTACACAATTACTATAGCTATGCAAATGAATATTTTAGAAATTATTTAGATTGAGGGCAGTGATTTTTTGTTGAGGAAAAGAGAGATGATTTGAGATAATAATAAAAAATTTATAAGGAAATAGTATTATGATAAAATTTAGTGTAAAATAAATAATCGGATATAACGTATTTTGAAGAGTGAGTATATAAAATAAAAAAGTAGGTTATTATGTTAAAATAGATAAAAAAAAATTTCTATGAGCTTATGCAAATACTCTAATGTATTAAGAAACAATAATGTTTTGTGACTTTGTTTTTGTTAGTAGATAATTGCATTATAATGTGTTACAAAATAATGATTTTGTATATTTGTCTTTGTTGATAGTTTGTTAATACTAAATAAATGCTTATTTAAAATTTCATGATTTTTTTTACTCATACTTTGCCCCCAAACTCGAAATTCTGAGTCCGTTCATAAGCCCCTGTTAGTATATCTAATTGCTTTTTAGTTTTATATCTCTTAAATGCTATAACTTCGTTGTTCATCTATAAGATATCTCTTGTATTCTCAATCTTACAAGTGAAACCTTGCCTCCTATATTCTCTTTATGATCCTTCTTTAGTTAGGGTTCATTGATTCTGACTTATTTACATATATATAATTTTATTTTTTTTGAAGTGGTCAATCCCCTAGCTTGTTACCTTTTATTGGGAGTTAGAACTAGTTCTTGTTTATTTATAATTTTATATCATAAATTATAATAAATAAAATTTTGACTTTTATATGTTCAAACTCATTTGTAAAATTTATAAATAGATTAGGTTTAAACTTGAATTCAGATCGTGGTATTCATGAAAGGGACTTTTTTCAAAGAGTCTAACCCCTTGACGGTCAAGATTAAGTGGAAAAAGGTGTTTGATTTCTTAATTCAATTACTTTTTTTAGTTAAAGGTAGTTGTTTGATTTTGCCTTATGGCTTGTCAGGGGTTGGCACATGCAATGTTCATGCTTGGTAATTGGCATTGCACATTTCTTTGTTTTTTTGTTCGTTTCTTTGTTTATTAAAGATCTCTCTCCCCGCCGCCCCCCCCCCCCCCCCCCCCTCTCTTTTGTATGACAACTCGATGAAATTGCACATTTTACTATATTAGTACTCATCTATCCTAGGTCTTAGATATATCTCCCAGGAAGCAAATGTTTTGCTTTTCTTTGTTTTTGCTTTTGTTTTAGTTCGATAATTGAAAAATGGGTCATTTGAACTTTAAATGTTTCTATTGAAAACACTAGAAAATGTTGGCGAGTTAAGTTAAACTACTCTTAATGTGCAGACATTTCAGACTTTTAAGTTAATATAAGATAACAACGATATGATATGAAATGGAGTTACTTTATGATACTTATTCCAATCTTTTGTCCCATTTTGTTTTTACCGGGACAATACACACTCCATTGTGTGTATCCTAATAACTAAGTGTCATGTTGTTCTATGTATATAATTATATATCATGAAAATTATAAAGATATGATATCAATCTATATTCTACTTTATAGTTTATAACGTCTATTTAAAATTAAAGTTTTTGGATTTTTGTTAACTTCTTTTACAAACAATGCTGAGCTACACGATGTTAGCTTAAATTAGTTAAAACTCACTATTTATATATTTTAATGAAGTAATCCAATACTCAACAAATTCAGATTAAATTAATTGATATTTTCTATAAAAAAAATTTAATTAAGTTAGACATATTCTATTATATTAGTTATATAATTTAAAATTTTATTTATTAATAATTTTTAATTAAATATGTATTTTATATATTTAAAAAAAAAAAAACAAAGACTTAGGTACAGTACTTATGTGCTGTTCCTTAAGTTCCCCTTTTAAAATTTTACCATGTGAATTTTTTCTCATAAGATGAAAGTGTATTTTTTAATTAAGGGCTACATGACTAAATCTTAAGCGCAGGGACGGAGCCAGAACTTCGAGTTAGGGGGGGGCGGCTTTGTTGTTGGTTGTGTGCAATGACTTCGGCCTTTGATTTTGTTGCTATTTAGTCGCTTAGCTACTAGTTGTTTATAATTTTTTAAAGGGTCAGATTTTTTGTTTCAAGTAAAATTGGTTGATCAGGCTTAATTTTTTTTTTTTTTAGTTTTACTATTGATAATTTTTGTTGTTGTACTAATTTTTTTGGGCTTGTATATTTCTTTTTTAGATTTTAGACATATAAATATTTTTTAATGGTCTTTGAAATGTGGAAAATGTTTGAACTACAAACCTTTTTACAAATTGCTAATAATGTAAGCGGTGAGCCCAAATGCGAACCAATATGAATTTGCTATCTTAACCGTTTGTAAAAATGTTATAGAAAAATTTGTGACTATAACAATACTCTTAAAAGAATCAATGATATTTTTAAGGGAGCAAAAGTGTAATTTTCTAAAACAAAATTGCTAAAATTAGTACCTATATATATAATAATAATATTTTTTTTTTAAAATGGGGGGGCCATTGCCCCCCAAAGTCCAAACATGGCTCCGTCCATGCTTAAGCGGAAAGCCTAAAAAACAGCACTTAAGGTACTATACATAAGTTTTGTCCTTTAAAAATTATTGACTTTTCGCATGTGTTGCAAAGGGTTCGAGACTAGTACATATGAACAAGAATAATGCTAGAGATATAAATATTTTTATAGAAAAATTTACAAACTGCTAATGTGGTGAGTATTTATTAGTAAATGAAAAAGTATTGTTAATGGTGAGCCAAGATAAAAACTAATATGAAGCTAGTCACATCAATAATTTGTAAAAATGTTGTAAAATAGTTTGTAACTATAACATTACTCTATGAATAATGGAGGAGTTGGATATTATAACCAAGGTTTCACAAGTCATTTATATAAAATATCTTATAAATTTTAGAGGAGTCTTAATCTATATTAATTTATATTAAAGATAGTAGTTTTAAAATTTTTTGAAAGACAATGCATTAAATATGTTTCCTTACAAAGTTGGGGGTTTTAAACAAGACAATTAAAGAAGGAATTTATTAATTAGTAAATTATGCTCACTTCTAAACATTCAATATTCAAATATGTTAAGGTTGTCGTTTAGCCCAAAAAAAATGTTAAGGTTGTCTGTCAATGTTTGTCTTGTATTAATTTTTTTTTTTTTTTTTTATAAGGTCTTGTATTAAATTTCTACTTTGATTAGTGCCTATACTTAATTTTTTTTTAGGAACAGTGCCTATACTTAATGTTATAAGGCTACTTTAGTAGCTTTCAAATTTCAATGGTGGTAAGCTATTAATTAATTATTATTGCCAGATAGGTGTGGTTGAATCCCAACGAATCTCTGGAAGCATGACCAAAACTGTAATTGATTTGACATACGAGGTTTGTTTGCCATCCACCCATGCCTTGTTCACTTGATATTGCCATATTCATTCATCATTACATTTTGGTTCAGGTCAACGAGTACCTTTAAAGTATTGGTTAGCAATTCAGTTATAGAAAGTTTTTATGAAAAAAAAAAGTTAATGTTTTAATAGTTTTTTTTTCATTTTTCATAAAAGTAATGTCAAAATTTTCTTAAAATAGATTGTTAACTAATGCCCTAAGGGCACTTATTAGCATTTCCTTTGCATTTTTATATTTAAACGTTCTTTTGTGGAATTTTATTTGCAAACTATGCACGAGTCTCTCTCTCTCTCTCTCTCTCCCTCTCTCTTTATTTTTTCTTAATTTGCAAGAAAATGATATGCTCGACCCTCTCACAATCAATATCTCAAACATTTTTATATTCAATCATCATTGCATTTCACCCATGCGTTGTTCACTTGATACTACCATATTCATTCATCATTACATTTTTATATTCAATAGTTCTCTTGTGGATAGTCTAAAGTACCACATTGGTTATCCACAAGTACCACATCGGTCAATTAGTGAGTGAGTTTTCGGTTTTAAAAGTTAGACAATTTTGTTAGTGCTATTGTTGTATGTCTTATCTTCCTACTCCCTCTTTCCCTATTCCCATGTTTTTTGTCTATATCATCTCAAAAAAAAAAAAAAAAAAATGATAAGTGGTTTAAAGTACCACATCGGTTAGCTAGTGAGTGAGTCTTCGGTTTATAAGTCTCGCTAATACCTTACAAAGGTTACTTTATAAGCCTCGCTAGTACTTACAAATGATAGACCCTTTTATAAGTGTTAGTATTGTAAGTCTTGGCTTCCCACTCCCTCTTTCCCCATCCCCATGTATTCTGTCCATATCATCTAAAAAAAAAGTTCTCTTGTGGAATTTTATTTGCAAACTATGCTCTCTCTCTCTCTCTCTCTCTCTCTCTCTCTCTCTTTGTTTTTTTCTTAATCTGCAAGAAAATGTAATGCTTGAGCCTCTCATAATTAGTATCTCAGATGTCAAAAATCAATTCTGTCTATATCATCTCAAAAAAAAAAGTTCTCTTGTGGAATTTTATCTGCAAACTATACTTGAGTCTCTCTCACTCTCTCTCTTTGTTTTTTTCTTAATCTGCATGAAAATGTTATGCTTGAGCCTCTCATAATCAGTATCTCAGATGTCAAAAATCAATTGGTGTTTTGGTCTAATGATAAAAAGTAATTATTAGAAATATATGCTATAGGTTGAAATTATATCTCAAAAAAAAAAAAAAGTATCTCGGGTGCCAAAAAAAAAAATGCAATTAGAATTTTGGTTCGCCTACATGCTAAAAAGAACATAACTCAAAATTTTATGTATTGCCCAACAAGAACCAAAACCTTGATATAAAAGAAAGTATAGACACCAAAGTTTAGAAATACTTTTTTTTTACTCATAAAACATAAATGAATACTAGTGCCAATTTGTAAAAGTTTATTTTTATTAGTTTATTGGGTTTAAAAAGATAACTCAGAAAAAAGATATATTTGCATTTACAAAAATAAAGGTTTTAAAAGTCTGAAATATTAAATAAATTAAAACTAACAAAATTTGGCTACAAAATTAGTTGTAACTTTAGACTACAAAATTGGTTGTAGTACTCAATTTCATTAATATTACTATATATTTTGAAAATTTAATCGTTAGATTGCATATTCTTTACGTTTTTAAAATACATCTCAAATTTTGTGCCAACCGAATATTATTTACTATATAATCTATTAGATTATATTTTATACATAATTTTAAACTACAAAAATTTGTAATTTAAATAATTTATTGATGACATAGCTATTGATCTTTAATTTTATAGAAATTTGGCAAGTATGAAGAATATAAGAAGAAAATGTAATTCAATAATGGATTTATCAAAATTCACCTATAAGAAAAAGATATTGAGTAAGATTGTAACTTTAAACTATAACTAATTTTGTAACTAAATTTTATCCAATTGAAAATATATAAGCTCTCAATATTTCACCAACTAGCATGATCCAACATTTCCCGTAAATTTTGGCACTCTTCCTTGGTTAATTATAGTGAAGAGAAACCTTAAAATATTGACTCTACTAATGGGGTTAAAATTAGTCTATAGTCTAAGCATTCCTAGGTAAAGGAATTAAAAATTAAAAAAAAGCACTCAAAAGTCTCTATTACAAAATAGGGTTAAGAGTATGAGTAATTATACAATACTTCAAAATATGAGTTAAGTTGCTTGATTAAAAACTTAGTCTATAGTCTAAGCATTAAGGAATTAATAATAGAAAAGAATGCTCAAGTCAAAAGTAACCATTACTAAACAGTATTAAGAATTCTCAAAAAAAAAAAACAGTATTAAGAATATTAGTAATTATATTATATAATAATTCGGAGGTAAAATAATTTTAATGATTGACAGGTTTGTGTTATTTATGTCACAAGAATAAGGAAAATAGTTTTAAAAAACCAATGGCACGCCATGACATAACTTGCATATTTATTAAATCGCTTATAAGTAATCCAATCACTGATTGTTTTGTATTTAAATTATGTTAAAGTGCGTGGACCTAGATTTTAACAAAAATGGCAGTGATAGAAGTTCTTGTCCGCTACAGTCCAACATGTTGTCAAACTGGCCCCAATAGGACCCCCAATCACTCACTCACCAGATAGAAACAATAACTATAACTATAACTATATATTATTTATGTATTAGATTATTAACGCGACATTAAACATATTCATAGCACATCAGTTTATAATAATTTTATAACAAAGCTTTTGTTTACTGGTGCCCGCGGTGCCATTGCCCTTTTGTTAAGGAGGAATCTATGGGATCTCATTTCATTGGGAAGTAACAAAAAACAAATAAACAACTGCATCTTTAAGTGACTCATTTGAAAAGAATGACTTATTTACTTCTACCAAAAAAGCTAATAAATTACGAGTAATTCTTAAGTATTTTTAGAGTATAGAAAAATAGTAGTCCCTTCTCTGATATTTATAATGAAATTCACTCATTAAATTCATGGTAGGGTCCACTACGAATGTAAGAGAAGGGAGTATAATTTCTCTATATTCTGAAAGTACTTAAGAATTTTTCATAAATTATAACAGAACACTTAACGAGTCAACCTCAACCACTATATTTAGACATTCGAACCCTTATAATAAAATTGGTGTTAATTTCTACCGTTTTCCATTTTTTTCATAATTGATTATGTAACGTATTTGTGGTTGACATCTCTGGCGACTCTTGAATTTTTTATTAGGGAGCCAATGACTCAATAGTGTCGGAGTTAGGAATTTGTTGTGGGCAGTAAAAAATAAAATAATTAATTAATTTTTTTTTGTATAGTTTAAAGATTAGTAAGACAACAATCATTGTATGCATAAATAAATATAATTAAATAACTAATCATATATGTTTGTCAAATTAATAATAATATATTATATTTATATGTAATATCAATTAAATAAAAATATATGACAAAAGAAGAATAATAGCACATCTAGGAGTAGGATTGAGAGTAAACATAAGGAAAAAAATAGTAATTGATATGAGTTTTTGCATTTGAAGTGTATGGCTTTTTAACCATACACATGGTTATTCTCTTAGAATTGGAGTAAGCACTAAAAGTCTAAAATACTTCTTTGATTTGAAAATTTTTAAAGCACTTATCAAACAGCTTGATTAGACATGAAGAAAACATAGAAGAGAGAAAGAAAGATTGAGAGAATGAGGAAAGAATCGCATATGTAGATATGGATCAATAGGTTGTGCAAGTGGTGTAATTTTTGCTTTTGTTGATGAAGAAAAAAAGAGTAGGTAAAAACAATTTTATTTCGTTGTCAACAACAAAGTAAGCCAGAGTCTGAAGAGAAGGTTTATTTTTTTCATTTTGTTTAACGAATGAGCAATTTTAAGAGTAGTTATATTGATACAACATTTTTATAACAAAATCTAGGTGGCAAGTTCTTAAAGGTATCTAAAAAAGTGATGTTAGTTGTGGGTTTAGATAAAAAGCAGTTACAACTTGCTATTTAACCTTTATTGTAAAATTATTGTGAAAATATTATAAAAATAGCATTAAGATAATCATATTCAAGCTTATTTTAGCAAGGTTTAAACAAAATTTAGGGTTAGGATGTTCAAAATTTTATTTTAAAGGGTCCAAACAAATTTTTTTTTTAAATTCAATATATAATTTTTTTTTTTGGGTTGGTTAGGGGTTCATTTGAAGTTTTTAAATCCCTTTGGGCTGGCTGAATCGCTGCCTATGGTTGACGTACAATAAAGTGGCAAGTGGTAGGTTCATATAATAGTCATGAGCATTTTGACACCTTGATAAATTATGAAAAAAAAAAAAAAAAACTCGAAAAAGTTTGTGCTAGATCAAGAACCAAACCAAACAAAAAAGAGATATCTTATAAAACATTTTTCTTTCAATTTTCGCATGAATTGCTAATGATCCAAAATCCAACATTGATTTCTTTTACATTTTTTTGCACAAGTTGTTAAGAAAACATGTCATGATTGGAGCACAACAATTTGATATTTGCCTATAATTTAAGACCCTTTAATTATATTCATTATGTTGCATATATATATATATATATATATATAGAAAGAGAGAGAGAGAGAGAGAGAGAGAGAGAGGTTGTATAATATATTTAGGTATAAAGGTTTGAAAGTGGAAAAAAAACTTACATCAAATTTTGAATATATATGTTCAGTCAAGCAAAGTTCGACTCAGATCGAGAGAAACTTGTTAGAATGTTGTTGAGAGGCAGTTGAAGAAATAATTGTGCTCGTTTGAAAACAATTTATTTGGTTTTTTTTATTTTTTTATTTTAGGGTGATCTAGCTTTTTGTTAAAATTATTTTATTGAACGTGTGTTAAAATATACTTATACAAAAAATTAAATAGTGAGAAAAAGGGAAAAAAATTGAGATTTTAAAAAATTGTACACGAAAGCTAAAAAAGGTTAAAAACTGGACTTATAAGCTGATGCTAAACAGACACATTAATCAATCGAGTTAGCTTGGTTCATTGCTCAATTCTAGTCTCGATTGATCAAATATCGTGTGGATTGATTTATTGACAAAATTACAATTTATATCCAAATTAAAAAAAAAAAAAAAGTTAGACAAAGAAGGAAAAATAAAAAATCCAAATGCAGTAAAACTTAAAAAGTAAGAGAAATTGCCAGCTAAAAAGTTGCCACGTGGAGGACAATATATGGATTTTGGTTTTTTTGAACTCCAATAGACTCGACCGCAGTAGAGCATAGTTAAGTGAATGAAGTAGCGGGAGGATATAGACGTCGTCATAGTCAGATAGATTCAAAAAACATAATTGACTTCCCATTTCTGGAATCGCAGAAACACGACCGTGCCACCATACTTGCTTTCTTAATTTTTTGTTTCTCTCTCTTTCTCGGAGAGACTGAGGATGACTCAGCATATAAATACACCTGGCCCTTCTTCTTCATCTTCGTCTTCGTCTTCATCTTTAGCTTATTCGCTCTCTGATTTCACAGTTACAGAATTCTTGTGCGAGAAACAATGGCTAACAATGCTAATGGAGAGTCCTTGTCCTCGTCCTCGTCCTCGATTGTCAGGTGCACTGTTTGTTTGGATGAGGTGTCTGATTTCTCTGAGAGAACCGCAGTGAAACTTCGCTGCTCTCACGTGTTTCATCTCGGTGAGCCAAACATGAATTTTTATTATTATTGTTATTGTTGTTGTTTGTGTTTGTGTTTGGCGTGGAGATGGTATGGAATGGTTTTTGGGTAATGGGGGTGAGTGATGGGGGAGAGATTTTTTGAGGTTTGAGTTCCTGTTCTGTTCTCTAGCCATGTCTTTGAGCTGTTTGATCAATTGGCTGTTCCAAAATGACTGTGCTATTATTTGTGGGATTTCTTTGTGTATACAAAAAAATACAAACATACACACACACACACACACGCATGTATGAATGTATACGGGTATGAGTGTTTACATATGTATGCATGTATTTACGTACGTGCATATGTATGTATATATCAATATATGTACACACGCGCGCACGCGTGTGCATACACATGCATACAGATATGTAAAGACAATCAGAAGAGGGTGTAAGGTACTTTCTTTGAGAGTGAGTGTTTTTTTCTGGGGTAACTCCTAAGGAAACTAGTAATGAGAGTTCACTTTTTACTCTAAAGGGCTATAGAAGCCTCTCATTCTTGCTATTATCATTGTTGAATAATACTGCAATTCACAAAGAAATGTTAAAAAACATTATCGAGAATTTTGGTCACTTCAATAATATGTGGATTTATATCCAGATTAAACTGAGCTCTCTTCACTACCTCTGTCTTCCTCTTTGCTTCTCTGCTTTATATTATAACGTGTCTCTAATTTATGTTATGGTAATTATTCTTGGAGAAAAGAATCAAGTACTTCCCCTCCCCCCAACCCCCCCAGTTTCTAATTCTCAAGGTCCCCCCCCCCCCCCCCCCCTTCTTTTTATCAAATTTTCTCATCATTCATAATTAGTTATTGTTCACACACTTTCAGCCATCATTATTAGATACTACTTTCATATAAATAGTTCAAATGAACATTTCTATAACATATTTGAGTTGGTGGAACTTCTATTTGGCTGTTAAAATGCCCAAGTTTGGCAAGCCGTGCCAACCCAAGGGCGTGGGCTTTAAGTACATTGTTAAGGCAGATTTATATTATTATTTGATATAAAAGGTATGCTTTTTACTCACTAGCTGTCATATAATATTACCTGTAAATGGAGCTTTCTTAATTTATTGATGTTTACTGACTCCTTTTCTTCAGATTGCATTGGTTCTGCTTTCAATGTAAAAGGTGCTATGCAATGCCCTAATTGTCGCGAAGTTGAATCTGGTGTGTGGCGGTGTTTTGGGGATGAAGGTCCTGAACAAATCATAGATCAGGAGACTAATGATGAAGTTGCTGATGAGTTTGATATGGTAAAACCGATGTCCTCATTGGTTCATGTTTTTCTAATATATATATATATATATATATAAGAACAGCTGGTCATGGTATTAAAAAATTTTAATTAATGCTTGTCATTATACCGTTGTCTTTCTTTAGTAAGGTTGTAAATTCTTCTTCCAATCTCTTGTTTAGACATTGCTTTTGGGCTCAGTAGAGTAGATAAAATGATTGATGATTTTGGATGTAAAACTGATGGGGGACACATGAATGTCATTTTTTTCTCATCTTGATTTTGTTTTGAGGATTAAGAAGTGAATGACATATATTGATTTCTGTTAGAGTTGGTGCAGAGAAATAGAAAAAACATTGGAAAATTAAAAAGCATACTGCTTGCCTCTAACAATTTTTTTCTTTCACAGACTGTTTTTCAGTTGTATAAGAGCTAATGTCAATTGTAATGTAATGAAAAAAAATGTAAGAAGTTTTCTTTGGGAGGAAAGTCAGTGGATTTTTAATTGAATCTTCTTTATGAGGTATATTTCGTATTGTTGATCAATCAAAATCAATTATTTTGTCTAAAACCACCCATTTCCTTTAAAGCCATTCTAGTTAAAACTATTCAACAACATACCAAATGCCAAGAATTTAAAAAAAGAAAAGAAAAGAAAAAGTAATAAGCCAAGCTTCATCCTATGAAATTGCTAATGATCTTGAGCTATGCTAGTTTTGATCTTCTATGAAGCATGAAATTGGCATGCTTCCATTCTATAATATCTATTAACAATCTTCATCAATATATTAAATTATAAATGACATAGATGAGGGGATTACATGGTAATGGATTTATAAAAGTAGTCAAAAAAGGCTTAACTAGAATTGAATGGGTGACATTTATAAATACATCAAATCTTAAATTTAATGCTTTCTTTTTCACCTCTCTGGTTTTCATTTTTGTACATTCCTTTAGTGCTGGTTGATCATAAAGAGCTAGAATATGAATGTATTTGCAACAAATTAGTTTTGTCAAAGGTGAGTAGGTGCTCTAGATGCTGAATGACTAAGTGAGTCATTAGAAAGGGCCTTAAGACCCTTGTGGTATGGCTATATCGTGAGATTCTTGGCTTATCTTCTTATTGTCTAGGAAAAGTCATTAGATAGTGGCTTAGGACCCTCATGGCAAGGTTACTTTACAGAGTTTCTTGCCTTTTGTGTCTAATCATGCGCTTTAAACTGGGTGGCTTGTGCTAAAATCTAATATCTTATCAAATTAATGGCTTTATTTTTAACCTGATTTAATTCTGGCAATCTTTTACTTATTCAAATTGGAATATTCTTATTTGAAGATCATTTAACTTCTTAAAACAAAATAAATAACATATAAAATCTGCATATATTAAAACTCGTATGCTCTCAATCAAAACCCATATTATTTGAAGTTTGTCAACTTAACTTCTCAAGCCCACATTAAGTTCAGGTTGGCCTTCTTCCTGTAATAGCCGTTTTTTTGAATTATACATGCACACATTAAAAATGTCAAACTTGGTAGTTATTATTGTCAGTATTTAATACATTGGTCGGGGTACTGATTATAAGTTAAGACTGGGCTGATTGATCTTATATAACAAATTTAATATAATGCAACACTTCTAATGGTGTTTAAATCAATGATTACTCAAGATTTGGATTTCTAGTCTATAGTTCAATAATGGAAATGACTTTTTGGTTTTCATTATACAATTTTTAGCTGAAGCAATTAATCATATGCTTTTAAGGACAATAAAGTTGATGGTTTTTCTTCGTCACTTTGTGGTTTTCTATTGAGTGTGTGAGAATGAGAATAACTTTCATAATTGATCTACCTGACATGAATCATAGGGACTTCAATTCTCATGTTTGATGTAGCATCCATAACAATCATAGCGACTTCAAGTGAAAACTTTCACGGTTGATCCACTATGCACGAATTAAATTAATTTGCTATTTCATGTTTCATGTGAGAGTCTCTGCTTTACAATTCTTTGATTGGTTGTTATCTCATTCTTTCTTATATAAGTATTAAAAATGATATGCATCTCTTTTTGTGTGTGTGAGTGGCTGGGTATTGGTGTGGGTGTGTGGAACATGAATGCATGTGTGGGGTGTGCATCTGCACTTTTAGGTATCGTATTAAAAGTCTACAATTTTTGACCAAAATGCAGGGGAAGAAAATTAGCAATAGCATTGTTCATGTTTTTTTTTCTATAATTAATTTTTTTGGAAGCCCACAATTAAGAAGTACATTGAGCATACTTTTTGCACAATTTTGGTTTCAATTCTTTGTTTTATATGACTCTTACCATTTTTGTCATCATAATATTGTTTCTGTAATGTATTTTTTGTATAAAGTATAATTGTTGGTTTTTCTTTCTGGCCATCTTTCTCATTGTTATTATGTTTCTGGATGTTTCAGCCAGCAAATGGAATTCAGTGCCCTCTTGGATGGTATGTATTATCTCAGGCGTGTGAGCTGTTGACTTGTTTTCTGCTTCTGTTTACAATTTAGATTTGAATATATGATATACATAAGTTAGAATCTCTTTTAAACGCTGCATTTCTCCTTATGAGCAATATTAATATAGAAAATGCGTCAGCTACTATACTCTCACACATGATGCATGCATTTATCAAATATGGTCAATCCCATGGTACAGATTTGGACGTGTATCTGTTGAATTAGGCTAGAGGCAATTATCATGTTTAATAAGATAAATGTTGTGCTCAGGTATCAACCTTTGCAATGGGGACATACACTGGACTCTCCCTTGAATTTTAAGAGTTACAGCATTTTATATCCATATACTCTGTCTAGAGACAGAATTATTACCCAACATTAAATGTACACATAACTTTCCCATTAATTTTATTAGTGATAACATTTTATATCCATCAACTCTAACAAAAAAATAATAATAATAAAACCCAACAATAGAGACCCTGCCAGAGAAGTGTGAGTTCTACTTTTTCTCAATAGAAGCTAATTAATTATGGTATTAAATTTATGACCATTCATACTTCCTACAGTGATATTTTGGTAGGGGATACACGATTTTGAAATTTTAAACTCAAATTGTTGGTCACGTCTTTCTTTTTTCCTTGTTTGTAAAAGCCCAGATAAACATTTTGTATGCTCACTCAATACTTAAAATGGAACAAAATATGAGATCGTAGTAAATCATGCAAATCAAATTTATCACTGGCTGCAATGCTTGTATGTCACCTGTAAACCGGGATATCCTCAGTTGGAGCTCTTCTGGATACCTACCATTTAGGCCTGTATAACTCTTAACCACCATGGCTAATTTTAAAATATCTGCTTTGAACTTGAACTTGAGCAATAATTGTCTTTATTCTTTTTTGTATGTCTATTTTCACATGATTAGGTTTTGTAATGAAACACCCTTCATATGATCTACAAAAAGTTGATTATAGTATATGATTGATAAATGCCTGTTGCAACTCCATTAAACCACTTAATACTTATATATATATATGTATGTATGTATGTATGTATGTATGTATGTATATAAAGTCCCCTTGGAACTCCCGTGTCTAATTGTCCTTGTTGCTAGCCTTATTGTTTGCCATTACACTACTTAATGCATGTTTCTTTGACTGATCACCCATTTACTTGTATCTGTGGACCTTCTTCACTGAATAGTGGTTGGTGGTTGTGCTTCAATGCATTCATTTTGAAATAATCATATCTAACTGCAACTAGTTTTCTTGATGTCATTGTTCCTCAATCTTTCTCTTCCCTTGGTTGTCTGCTTTCTTGTGGATGAGGCTTTTAATTCTCCCCTTTTCTTTGTCCAACTTACATTGTTAATTTTCATACGTTCTCTGCTTAGCACCTCAACTTTGCCTTCAGGCCCAAAAGATTAACTTATGTATCTCATTCTTTTAATTTCACAGGGCAGTGGGATTGCAATCACCATTGAGTAAGTTATTTGATTTGGTTTTTCCCCCTTTTCTTTTTCTGTGTTGGATGGAGAATTTTTTTTTATCTCTGACAATCAAATCTTTTTTGATTTAGATCCAAATGCAATGGGATGTCTTGGTAATGGTTTTCCAAATATTGATTTGGTTGCTGATCCAGTTATTCTTGATCATCGGTAAGCTTTGATAATTTTGATACCTTCATGGAAATAAGCAATCTCCCCTGACTTTCTTTTGTTATATTAATCTGAAAATAATGTGCTAATTGCTCAATTTAAAACTTGATTTTGGTTTGTTCAAACTTGTATGAGTGATGGGTCTTTTTAGTTAATATGTGATAACCTCGAGGGAGATAATGATATTGTCCAATACCTCCTTTTTGATTCTAAAAATCTCAATTGATTCATTTTTATCACATCTTTTAATATTATCCTTGGCTGAAACTCATCCTTGCAGGACTCATGCTCAAACATCTGTTGACACTTCAGTTGGTTTTGCTAATCAACACAGCAATGATCAAGTTTATCAGAGCTTTCACTGGATGCAGCCACTGAGCAATTCACCATCACCAGTGGTGCGTGCTTCCATGTCATCCAACAGGAGGAGATCAAATCGATTGAGGGGTCGGCTTCCAGCAGGGGAGACATCATCATTACTAGAAGAGACCAGGAACTCCAACCCCGAACATTTGGCTAATTTGACTGAACAGGACCTCCAAGCACAAGCAGATTTTACTGCTTATGAGCTTCTTTTGGAAAGAATTAAGAATGAATGCTTTTTCCCTGATCGCAGAGATCCATCTTCAGATGCATGATTAAGCTGCCTGCAGGACTGATCACGCCCACAGGCTGAACAGTCTATGATGGAGGCATATGTCTAAGAAGTTGCACAGTATTGGAGTCCTATATGCCAAAATTATGAGTGCAGTAACCAGACTTTAATAACTTAACACCTTTTAGATTTAAGAACCTCACTATTATGCTCAGGAGTCAGGACTTGTAGCTTAGTTGTGCCATTGAAAGCTATAGATTGTTTATTTGGTGTCATTTAGCTACTTAATTTTATGCACAGTTTCTGAGGTAATGTATTAACTTATTTGATGCTGCTTACATCAAATAAACATGTGAAAGAATTTGTCAAGGTTTTGCCGCAGCTGCCAACTCAATCTGATTTCAGATTTGATTAAACCGATCTTGTATGTGTTACCTATCAAGAGAGGTAATTCTTCCTCCTTGACTAACATATATTCTCTTTTGGTGTCATTGTTTGGGATCTGTTTGTGTGCTGGTAGCATAATATGCACTGAAGCGTACAGCTATAAAGTAGAATTTCTCAAAAGCAGGTCATTTCTGATTAGAATTCTTTGGTCTGAGGGCAGCTATAAAGTAGAATGAGCTCTCCTACAGGCTATTTACCACCAGGTTGGGACAGGAGGGCATGATGCTCTTTTTGTTGTGTCATTCTACTGAAAACAAAATTAACAGTCGAAACACTTCTTAACTTCTTAATAACTGAACAGAACACTGCGTTTGGATTAAATTTTTGCTGAATTGTTAAAAGTGAGTAGAAGTACAATTATACACAGAAAAAGTGATGTTTTTAAAAGACATGATAAGCTAAAAAAAAAAAAAAAAGCTAATTCAAATGCACATTCTTATTTCAGCTGTAATTAGTTGTGGCAGTAATGAAAGAATCTCATCTGGGAGAAGCAAAAGAAATTTGACTTACATGCACAGTGACAGCATGCACAACTAGTGTAGATTTTCCAAACCAGTGCCCAGATAACACTTTCTGAGAAATAACCAGAGTGAGTGCTAGTAGCATCCTATTCGGATTTTAGAGATTATCAACCCTAATTCGTTGTTGAGGGCAAACTACAAAACACTGAATGACTTTTCTTTTGGTTTTTCATAGAAGACTGCTTCAAACCACTTCTAAAGACAAGACTAGACAGAATTTGTAGAAGGAACAAACATTGTTGTTTTTCCCTTACCCAAATTACATGTGTGAAAACCAGACATACAATAAGATTGAGGGAGCCAAATTAGCAACCAATATAGCAAATTAGTTTGAATTTTATTCAACACTTGGACATGTCGAGTATTTCTAAATTCTCCCATGACAATTGCTCTAGCTCACTTGACAGAGCAACGAGATTTCACACTAAAGAAATTGTTTATGGAAAATGACTTGTTTTATGTGTTTGGTACTTTGGTCCAAATACTAAAAATGACAGGAAAATATAAATTTTTCTTTTTTGTTGTTGTTTGGTTTATATATGTATATATATATATATATAAATATATACGTACTAATTCAGAATAATTGTATGAACAAAAACTTTTATTTACAAAAACATACCCCAATTGGAAAAACAATTATATTTTTGGCAATTAGTGTGCGGCCACATTTTGCAATCAATCAATTTTGGTAATAATTAACTCCTATGACAATGGAATTCAATTGTTGTGGGACACCTATTCCATACATACAACATAGGAACATACCCACTCTCATTTTGGAAAGAAAATAATAAAGTTCACTCATTTGAACTTTCATGTACAGAAAATTACATTTTTGCCCATCACTTTCACCCCCCCTCTCTCAAATTCATTTGTGGGCATAAAAGTAAAAGCATACATTCTTCTTTCCATTTCCTTTCTATTTTTTTTCTCCCTATTTCCAAACATTAGAAAAGTGTTTTCATTTCTTTTCCTTTCTTTAACCGTAGCCAAACACAGTCGTAAAGAACCCCTTAAGCGGGAACGCCAAAATTCAAAGCTTTTCTGTGAAAAAAACCAAAAACCAAAAAAACCAAAAGCAGATAACAAAATCGTCACATTGGTCACTGACCTCAAGATCTCCTCTGCTTCTCATCCATGGAGGAAGCCATATCTCGAATACTCACAGAACTCGAAGAGATCCGCCATTTCTTTGATAACCCCACAAATCCAAACCCCCAATACCTCTCTGAATCCACTCTCTTAGACCTACAAACCCTTCTTCGCCGCGCCACCAATTCCAATGATTCCGAACCCCTTGACAGTTTCTTCGAAGACCTGTCGTCGAAATCCTTGTCTCCAAACCATCTCGTCCTTCCTATCTCCTCTACAATGGACTTGGGTCCCACCCATTTGTCCCTCTTAGCCTCTAATGTCTACCTCTCTCTGCTTCTCTCACCAAACTCCCCTGTTTTCACTCTGTTCACTCCAATGTCGTTTCTCTCTCTCCTTCGCTCTATTCGCCGGTATCTCAAACCTCGGCCCCGGGGCACGTCTGAGACTGGTGAGGGGTCTCACAATGTTGTGGCTAATCGGAAGAGAAAGGGTGGCAGTGGTGGCCGAGGGCGAGGCAAGGGACCTAGGAATAACGCGAAAAGTTTGGGTGTCGATGAGGGTGAGTCTGAAGAGAGTGAATTTGATGTTGGGAAGTTGTTCTCTGTGCTTGAAAAGTTGGAATCAGTAATGGGTTTGATTCATTTGGATAGGTTTCCTGACAGTTTGAAGTCTTTGGTACAAACGGTTGTTGAGATTCCGGTAATGGCAGTTGAAGTGTGTGGCAATTCTGTTAGTTATAACAGAATAACTGATTTGTGTTCGCGGGTTTTGAGTGAGGTGTTGAGGCCTGAGCATGGAGAGCAGGCGGACACTGCTGCTGAAGTGTTGAAGTCTTTGTCACCGTTGATTCTTAGGTTTAAATCGCCGGAACGGACGTTTGGTTTGGGATTTGTGATGCATCGGATGATGGGAGTAGCGAAAAGTTCAGATGGAGTGAAGAAAGCGGTTGTGAATCTTCCGAGGTACTTGGTGCAAAAGGCGCCAGACAAGACTGAGCTGAGGGCTTTAGCTGTGGAGTCAATCATGGAGATTGTTAAAGTGATGGAATTTAATGATCAAATTGGGTTTGTGGAGTATGTGTTGAAGATGTCACAAGGAAAGGCTAGCCTTAGGCTCTTGGGGGTTGATCTTATTTTGATGCTCATGATGTCATTGAAGGATCAATTGGGTGTGGAATTGGATGGTGAAGTGAAGAGTGAATGGGGTTTGAGGTGTATGGTGGCTTTGATACAGCGTTGTTCGGATACTAGTGGTGGAATCCGTGCTCGTGCTTTGTCCAATTTGGCACAACTGGTAGGGTTTCTGGCTGGTGATGATAGGAGTCGGGACGTGTTGAAAGAAGTTATGGGGTTTGGCAATGTGGCAGAAGAGCGAAGAGTGGAAGCTGATATCAATGGCCTATTGAGAAAGAGGTGTATGGATGAGAAGGCAGCAGTGAGGAAGGCTACATTTCTTCTGATTACCAAGTTGACTGCTCTTCTAGGTGGTGCCTTTGATGAAGTTGTGCTCAAGACCATTGGCATGGCTTGTTCTGATCCTCTTGTTAGCACAAGGAAAGCCGCGATTTCAGCTCTTTCTGAGGTTCATTCACTGCTTTGCTTCATCTACCGTTTTCTGATTTGAATAATGTTATTTTTGTTATGATTAGTATACGATATCTAATAGGTTTGTGCCATCGCATACACACACAGTTGTGGCAATTTGTGCTTTTGGACACTTTTACCTGCCATGCCAACTTGTGTACTTTTTTAGAATAGACGTCCTGTACTGTCGACCTTGAACACAAATATCTTATTCAAGTACTATTTTGGATTAGCTTAAAGTAATTGTTACGTTAGTGATGATTATTTAGGTTGTTGGGATATGTCTATTATAATTATGGTGGTTGCTAATTGAATTATGAATATTCTAGGCAAAAATCTGGGTGTCCTTGGCTTCAAGGGATTCTTTGATCATTTTTCTATATAATGTGAAATAATATTTTCCTAACTTTTATAATCTGGATTCCTGGTTATGACTAAGTAACTATGCTTGCACCCCATTAATTACATTTTTTTTTGGTTTTGTTTATTTTTACCTTGCATCTGCTAGAATACCTCTTAGCAAGCATATATTGAACTTATGGTGGAATCTGCATTGATGTTATAGGCTTTCAGAAAATTCTCAGATGAAAGTGTTACTACTGAGTGGCTTCATTCAGTTCCACGTTTAATAACTGATAATGAATCCAGTATTCAAGAAGAGTGCGAGAACTTGTTTCTAGAATTGGTACTGGGCTGAATATCTGGAGCTGCTTCGACTGGTTTTTTTAAAAATGGATCTCATTTAAGCGATTCAAGTCTCAAAGCTAAAAGTTCAGAAAGAGAAATGGAGTTTTTATTTCCTGAAGGAGTGTTGGGTCTTTTGAGAGGAATTTGTAATGGGGAGGTGAAACCTTGGGTAAAGAAAATTTGTGCATGCTTGGGTAAGAAGAAACGGTTTAAGCACAGAATTGTTTTGGCACTTTAGAATATTATTAAGACATCTGAGTCTCTCTGGTTGAGGCAATCTATGCCGATAGAGAAGTGGACAGCACCACCGGGTGCTTGGTTTCTTCTATCTGAGGTGTCAGCATATCTTTCAAAAGCAGTGGACTGGGAGTTCCTCCATCATCATTGGCAGCTCTTTGACAAGCATGGAGTAAGAGGGGAGGTTAAAATTCCACTTGCGCAAGGAGATGCACATGCAGAGTAAGAGGGTATAGAATCCAATTCTGTTGCTTGGGCTGGGGATCGTGTTTTCCTCTTGCAAACAATCTCTAATGTTTCTACGGAGCTGCCTCCAGAACCTGCAGCAGATTTGGCTCATAACTAGCTTAAACGAATTGAAGAGTTCAACATGCATTCAACTGAGGTATCTACCACTTGATTTCATTTAGTGTAGTCAGTTACTTATATTTGTGTGTGTGTGTGTGTGTGGGAATTTTGTTGCAGTAAGAATTCTTTTCTTTTGTTGTCTAAAATGTTTTATTGGTCAATATAGTAGTTTGCCATTAGTTCAGCTTGATGGTAAAAGAACTCCGATGAATTTCCCAATTCACACTGACCAAACTCAATAGCTTTTTATAGAACTTTAGGTGTTGATCATATGTTTTGGCTCACAAATTGCACATATGGATTGATGACATATACTTCCTTGTGGTGTTTCAAGGTTGAATATTGGGTTACAATTAGACTATTTGTTTAAGTATGTGTTTTTCCCTTTGTTTCTCTTTAATATTTGCACCTGCATGTGTACTTAATTGGTACATGTGATGGCAGGTTAATGCTCATGTAAAAGCACTTAGGACATTGTGCAAACAGAAGGCTTCAAATCCTGAGGAGGCTGATTCACTTGTTATGAGATGGGTAGACCAGCTTCTCTCTAAAGCTTCTCACATCTTAGAAAAGTATATTTTTGAGGTTTCAGAAGCAAAACAAGATGGTTGCTTTTTTACCCCACCTAGTAGAAAGGGCAAGAAAGCAGCCAGGTTGTTATCAAAAGCAGTCACAGCAGTTTATACAATTGGATCTTTGGTTATTGTTTGTCTGTCTGCTGATGTGAGCGACATTACTCTGCTATTACACATCATAATCACTTCAGGCAATTCTGATCCCAAATTGAACAAATTGCCAGGCCCTTCAGTTTCTCCAAAGCAAACGGCTCCTTCTTTATACATTCAAGCTTGGCTGACAATGGGGAAGATTTGCCTTGTTGATGGAAAACTTGCAAAGAATTATATTCCTCTTTTTGTACAGGTTTGGTCATTGACTTGGCATCATTCAATTCCAATGGTCTTAGAATTATTTTCTTGAAAACTCATTAAGAAGCTGTCCTTGGTACAAAATTTTGTTCACCTAAGCCATTCTCTTTGTGACAGGGTTCTCTCTGTATCTGTAAGAAATTTTAGCTTATAGAAACTCTATTTTTGTATAATTAAGTTTTTTTGATTCAAAGATTTTATTAGGCACAACTGATGCATATAGTATTATTCCCTAGATACTTGTTATGTGTGTGTGTGTGTGTGTGTGTGCATTTGAAGATGACAATTGGAGGATATATATTTTTGTTTCCTGTAGTAATCATTTGTCACTCTCCCTGAATAACTGAAACAAAATTTGAACTTTGCATTTCTTGTTCTAGGAGCTTGAAAAGAGTGATTGTGCTGCTCTACGCAACAATCTTGTTGTAATGATGGCAGATTTTTGCGTTTGGTATACTGCTCTGGTTGATTGGTAAGGCCTGTAAACAATTAACAGAAATGATATACCATTTGAACAGTATCTGATATTTAAACTAGCTTTTGAGAGGAGATAAAAGGATCAATTTTGATTAACTGTTTCTTATGCTAAGTTTCTAACAAATTGTTTTGAAGTCAACTGTTATATAGCAAAGATCACGAAGTGTCTGTGATCCATGTGAACTTGTGAGAAGGCAGACATTTATCCTGCTCTCAGGATTATTGCAGGTACAATTTGTCATGGTGTTCTGTTATTTCTGATACTTCTCATTTGTTTCCCTTTTGATAATTACTAACCAGGGAGAATATTGATATTTTTCTCATAATCAGAGAGACTATGTAAAATGGAGAGGAGTGCTATTCCTCAGATTTCTTTTGTCACTTGTTGACGAATCAGAAAAGATAAGACAACTTGCTGCTTACCTTTTTGGGAGTATTTTAAAAGGTGACTAGGTTCTCACAAGCAATCATATTTTCAGCCTTTGAAGTTGGTAAAGCATGCTTGTTGGGTGTTGACTCCAAAGTTTAATGTGTTTGCAGTGAAGGCACCTCTTTTTGCTTATAACAGTTTTGTGGAAGCCATTTTCATTCTGAATGACTGTCATACCCACAATGGTCATACTGACTCTCAGGGCTCACGAGTGGAGAGCAGGCTTTTTTCCATCAGGTTGGCATTGCGCGTGATAATTTTTTTAAAATACTATATGAGTTTATGCTCCACCATATTCAGAAAGAACGGATCTGAAATTGAAATGCAGATTTAAAACTAGTGTATGTGTTTCCAGTGGTAGTGATGAGAATTCAAGATCTAAAAGAATGCACATTTATGTTTCTTTGCTGAAACAAATGGCTCCAGAGCACCTTTTGGCCACCTTTGCAAAGTTATGTGCAGAGATTCTTGCTGCAGCATCCGATGGTATGCTTGATACAGAAGATATTACTGGACAGTCTGTTCTGCAGGTAAATTTGTGTTTTGTGGGTGAGCTCTCTTGGAATATATTAATGTGCTCCTATATGTGAAAGATTTCTTACCCAGTTAATATCAAGCTGATCAAGGGGGTTTAGCTCCTTTATAATTGTTGCAGTTAGTGAACAAATATTAATACAGAAGGTCACAGCCATCATCTTACCTAATAGTGAATATGTAAACCAAGTGCTCCTCTATTAAAATATTTATAACAATTGTTCAACTTTCATGTTGTCTATCTTGTTTTTCCAGAGTTCCCTACTAAACCAATCATCTGTGTTGGTTTCTGTTACTCATAAGTTCTAATGTAAAAACTGCATTTTAATGAGGAGCAGGATGCTTTCCAAATTCTTGCCTGCAAAGAGGTACGCAGCCCAACCAACCGTGGATCATCTGACTCAGCAGAAATTGATGAAGAAGGCGGAGATAGTGGAGGGGGATCCGCATCTGCTGCCAGAGGAAGGGCTATAACTCAAGCAGTCAGAAAGGGCCTTATCCAAAATACCATCCCCATCTTTATAGAGCTGAAACGGCTATTAGAAAGCAAGAATAGCCCCCTCATAGGCTCCCTCATGGAATGCCTTAGAATCCTTCTCAAGGACTACAAGAACGAGATTGATGACATATTGGTTGCCAATAAGCAGCCTCAGAAAGAGCTCATCTATGACATGCAAAAGTATGATTCAGAAAAGACAAAATCAACAGCGACCGAGGCTGTTGCCAAAATGCAAAAATCAAGCAGCAATAAATCGCCTGATGTTTCTAAGGTTGCTAGTGGAAAACATGCACATAATTTCACCAACAAGTCAAAAGGCAATTCAAAATTGGCTTCAGCAATGGCGGATGCAGCAGCTGCAGCCACAGCACGTTCTGTGCTAAGGGAAGTGAACAAGGGGGCATCTACACCGCCACTCAGTTCCTTAAGTGTGCCTAAGCTCAAGTCTTGTAATGGTGCAAGTCCTTCCCAATGTGATCGACCTTTAAACGTATTGAAATCTTTGAGTAAGAGACGACTCCGATGAAGAAAACTGATGCCCTATTGGTCTAAAGCTTCATTTATACTTTAATGTAAATATACTATTTTTTTTTTAAAGGAAAGATAACATTTTTGTATGCTGTAGGTGTGTATGTCCTCTAATAATTAATGCCACGGTTGTATTACAATACAAGAGTAAATGCCTTTTTGTGGCAAAAAGAAAAAAGAAAAAAGAGTAAATGCCTTTTCTCCTATTTAATCCAAGTAATATATATATATATTTTTTATTTTACAGAAAATATTCATGCCCTGATTCCTTCTACTTCAAAGCCATAGATTTTGTTTTCCCAGGCAAAAGTGGCAGTTTGTAGAACGAATCAGCCAATTTAATTTAATTCATTTCTCTTGCATTTTGTTGAGGGAGAATGTTAGGGTATGTTTGGTAACTGTTTTTTTTCTCAGTTTTTTGTTTTCAAAAACAATTTTCTGTTTCTTAAAGCAAAAAACTTGTTTGGTAACCTATTTTAGGCAAAAATCAAAAACTATTTTCAATTTCCGTATTGTGAAGGAAACTGAAAACTGGTCTTGAGCTGTTTTTATTTTTTAGTTTTCAAAAGCTTTAGAAAACACGGAACTAGTCCTCAGGATTACACGCTTTAATGATTCTAAAAAAAAAGAAAAGGATTACACGCTTTAATGAGCCAGCATGTTGGTTCGAACCACGTGAATAACAAAGCATTCTTCTTTCTAATATATTTTTCACTCTTTCCCGCGCTTGCAATTTTGTCTCTCAATTTTTAGCGCCTTCCTCTTTCTTTGTTCATGGATTATTACACAATATATGGTCTTAAACATGTTTATGTATAGTGATCATGCTTTAATTAATGAAAGTTGGTTGATATTTGCACATGAAGCTAGCTGCAACAAACCTCGGCTTGACTGGACTGTGGTATTGTTTATTAATGTATGGAAGTCTCTCCCCCTGTTCTGGTAGTCGCTGAATAGGGTATGCACTTATATGGTGTAAATGGTTTGTTGGTTGTTGTTGAGAATGGTTTTTTTTTTATTTTATTTTGAGACCGAAGATAGAATATATATTACTGATTGAAAAAGTGTTACATGAAGAGTACCGAGTTTACATTGTGGGCCTTGTGCAGAAATCAAAGCAATTAACAATCATGAAATAGTGTGCCTTATGTTTCATACTTTCATTGTCTATAGATGTTGATTGATAGTATTATTGTTTGGACCTTTAGTTTAAATAGAACCCCATTATTTATTTAACCTTGAGAAATTGTGAGTGCTAATTTTGCATAAGATCCAGTTCCAGTTCTATGCATGATGTATCACTTTCCTGGGAAAAAAAATAGTGAACATTCAGTGACAAACATTGTCATCCGAGCTTCTAATATTTTTCCTTTTGATACATATATACCGGAATTCATGTATTGGTTGCATATATATCTTTGTAAAGTCATAAATAATAGTATAATACTATGTAAAAAAGAAATTGGATTGTGTTATGCCTGACTGAGATTACACATAAAATCTTCTATCATTTATGACACTTTATCTAGAATGTAATTATATAGCAGAGAATGTAGTCCCTTAATTAAGTAAACCATTTAGCTAATAATAAGAAGAATGGCATTTTGGTTAGGTTGGGTTTCATGGTGATCAAAATGCACTATTAATTAGAAGCTGTGTCTGTTTGAAGCTTGGAAGCTATTTCTTAGTTGTATTTGATGGTTGTGTTTATAAAGATTGTTCCTTAGAATAAATATAATTTTAGAAAAAAATTAATAAAAAAAAACAAAATTCAACTTTTTCAAAAACAGCTACCAAACAAATTTCCTGAATTTTGTTTTTGAAAAACGTGTTTTCCAAAACAATTAACCAAATGTGTTTTTCATTTTGAAAACAGAAAAAATTTGTTTTTTTTCTTTTTTCCTTGAAAACAAGAAAACAAAAATAGAAAACGAAAACAGTTACCAAACATGCTCTAAGAGCAGGCGCATTGGCCTTCAGGCTCTAAAAACAGCGACTAGACAATGTTATAGATCAAGGTGCAACTTAACTACTTATTCAGCAAAAAAAAAAAAAAAAGGTGCAACTTAACTGCCTATAAAAGTCTAAAACATAATTATCGCTCCTTGGTTTAAATAATAGAGTGACTTGAGATTCACCTTTTAAGCTCTTATTCATTTATGAATTCAAGGAAATGCATAGATAGGAATTCTGATAGAGAATTACCATGAGCCAATGCCTAGGCTCCGGCCGAGAAAAAATTTGTGGTAGAGCTCATACTGGATACAATCATTAGCTGTGGATATGATGCTTTGATAGTTTGATGTGCTTGGATTCAAGTTCTTGTAGAGAAACCTTACAATAAAATTAAAAACCTTACAATAATTCCACCACTCATGACTTGCCACGTGAGCAAGTTGTGACAAAAATTGTGGTCTTAGTATTATTTTTTAATAATTGTATATAATCTATCAATGCAATTTATTAACTTTTCTTGAGTGTAAGTGTAACTCTTTCCCATTGCTTAAAGCCCCACTATCACTACAAGAGTTAGGCAAGAGTTAGGCATTTTTTGTAGTGGTACTTTGGGTTAAGTAATGTGTTTGAGCTTGGTGAGAGAGTGTAATTAAGGGGGTATTTGTTAATGTTGTTTAAACAACAGTTTTCAATGTTTAAATAACATGATAGACATGCCAATTAATCTAAAGGTCATTGCCTTTCAAAATTTAGAGCAATGGTCCCGACACACAATCCTTCCTCTCTTTGAAAGGACAGATGCCAATTAATCCAAAATAATCCTAATTTTTCTTAGGTTTAACCAGTATACTTCGTTTAAAAGTTTAATTTTATACGCGTGATGTATTTTTTTTTTTTTTTTTGAGAATCAGGTGATGTATTCAATTGCAAAATAATGTAGCAAAAAGAATTGTGAAACAACAGATAGTGATAGGACTCTACTCCAATCCATGAATTGTCAAGCCATGATCAAGACACAGAGAAGGAAATCAGAAAGTGCCAGAACAACTCTGGACAAAAATCCAAAGGTTTATATTGAAAGTGATAATACAAATGATTAATGTTTTTAAATTTTTTTTAAAATAATACGCCAAAATACTATTTTAGTCCTTTTACATTTTAGAACCACAATTAATTTGGTCTCTACATTTGGTAGTTGTGTGGCATATGGCTACGAGTCCAGTGGGCCTTGGGCCTTGGCCCTAAGACACTCCTGAGATACTCTCAAGCCCAAATCCAATGACAATCCCATTCAACTGATCCTAGGTTATACGGGCCTGTTTCAAACACGTATGGTTGGTCAGGGTATGTACTTACTCAGAATAGCCCGTGACCTCGACAGCTTGGTATTGCCTTGGGGAATATTGCTACCAAGCAACTATTTGGAGGCTAGAACTAGTTCCAATGCCATCAACACTATTTCCAAGAAAGCATATTCCTTGTTAAGAATAATCAAATCGGGCCCCACCCACACGAGTGAGACTGAAAAGTAATCATGAGCACCCCACCAACCTCGACTTATAAATATGAGAAGAAAGTAAGGAGAGGGGGTTGGTCATTTTCGAGTAAGAATATGCAGTTAGAGAGAGAATACTACAAAGGGAGACGTAATATCGAGGAGCTTGATAGGGGCTACTTGTTGTAGGAAATCCATTCACCCACTATACAAATAAGTTGTGAGCCCAATCCTAGGCCTAGTCCATCAAGGGAATTTTGGGCACGCATAGTAGCAACTATCTTTTTATTTTTATTTTATTAATTTGGTCCCTACCCCAGACTGTCAACTTACTAATGAAAAATGTTTATGTGGCAAACAATATGTACTGTTGGCACACTTGAAGATGACATGAGCACCAAAATAATAATAAAAATGTCACATTAGCATTTGAGTAAAAACCACTGCGCACCCTTGGTGCAGTCGTCACTCTACAAGTATAAAAACTTGTGAGGTATGGGCGGCAAGGGCCGGGATTTAAGTCTTCAGGAAGAAGTTTCACACACATTTACACTCGAATTAGGCTAGAGTAGAATTCTATCTTATATTAAAAAAAAAAAAGCATTTGAGTAAAAAATTAATTTCTCAATTCTAATGCAATATTTTACCCAGATGATCTTGAACATGAACATGAACCTAGATCTAGGAAATCACATCTCCCTGTGAAACGCTAATTTAAAGTGTTGGGTGTGGGTGTAATTAGGACACTTGACAACTACCATAGAGGTCTAGACCTTTTTTTTTTCCTTGCTTCCATTGAAAAGAAAGATGACTTCATTGTCTGATCTTAAACAAAATTTTTGGACCATTCCAACCACAAACTTTTTGGACCATTCCAACCACAATTGGAAATTTGACTAAGCGTACCACTTTAATTTTGTTCCAGAACGAACTAAGTGGTTCAATTCCCACTTCCAATAGAAAACCTAGCTGCTTCGTCTGAACTTCAACTTTATGAAAACAAATTTTCTGGACCAATTCCAACCACTATTGGAAATTTGATCAAGCTCACCACTTTAATTTTGTTCATGAACGAACTAAGTGGTTCAATTCTTGCTTCCATAGGAAACTTAGCTGCCTTGTCTGAACTTCAACTTAATGAAGACAAACTTTATGGATCAATTCCAACCACGTACCAATCTCATCAAATTGAGTTCAATGATGAATAAACTAACTGGTTTTGGTTGAACTGTTTTGGTCGAAACGACTATCTAACAACAATTTTATAGGCCACCTCCACAAATATGCTAATCAGGAACACTTGTTTACTTTGGTGCCACTAATAACTAGTTTACAGGTCCTATCCCAAAAAGTTTGAAAAACTGTAGTAGCCTCTTTCAAGTTCGGCTTGATGGCACTGCTCCCACTTTCATCAAAGTGGGGGCAGTGCCATAATTTGACAAACCTAAAAATCTATAACAAGAATGTTAGGATCATATTTTCTATGTAATTGACTAATTTTTTAACAAAACGCATTTTACTTGTAATTGGATAGATTTAAGTTGGGTTTAATGTATCAAGAAGTATGTTGTTCAAACATATCAAGTGGTTTCATTAAAGACATGAAGATTGATTCAAGAAACAAGTGAATAAAAGCTTTTCATTAAGTGTGTGTTTGGGAAGCACGTTTTGCACTTCCCAAAAACCCAATTGTGAGGTTTTGCGTTTCAGTGAAGGGTTTTTTTTTTTTTTCCAAACGAAAAGTTGAACCTCTTTTTTTTTTCTCGTGAACAGTGCACACTGTGCAACATTGAACTTTTTTTTTTTTTCATTTCAATGTTACTTTTCAGGGTATTTTCATTAAAAATAGGTCCCACGATACTATTTACACATTAAAAAATTAATTTACTACAGTGTTTTTCAGTTTTCAGTTTCAGTTTTCAGCCCAATTCAAACGAACCCTAAGTCTCGACAGAAGCTCGACAGATATAGTTATCAAGGATTAATGAAGAAGTTCAACACTAGCTCAATCTATCGAGATCTACGATTTCAGAATTTTCATATTTGAAATTCGGCCTATGATGACTTGTTTGATTAGGGTTTCTTTTCTCACAACTCTAGTCATATATAAGACTTATTTTAAAAGTCATCACACACAGAATCAGATACTTAGAACTCATATACTATGTGTGAAGCTACTGCGTTTGTATGCCTTAGGGTTTTATAACCAGGTGCTTCCTGATCTTCATTGTTGGTGAAGTGAAGAAGTTTACAACCAACAACAATCATTCAAATTGTTGAAGTTAATCACATACTAGGATCCGTGCAAAGGAGTTAGTCACAGATTGGAGATTTGTGCAACAAAGGAAAGAAGACTATTATAATATCAAGTTCAATTAGGTATTGAAGTGAAAGTTCAACTGTATGTTGGTATTTTGAGATAGGCCAGGGTAGTAGTAAGATTCCTCATACTTGTAATTGCTTGATAATTGATTAGTGGATTTTTGGGAGTAGTAACCTTAAATTAATCTAATGAGGTTTTTGACTTGCGAGAAGTTTTCCTCATTTGTTAACAAATCACCGTGTCTATTTAATTTCTGCTGCATTTAGTTTATTTGGTGATTTGTTGGTGCCTTCATGATTTTCATGTAATTTGACATAATTAATCAACTTGGGTGTAATTGAATTAATTAACCAGGGTCAATCTATCTTAATTTAACAAAGATTTTTGGTAGGATACCGCCTGAACTTGGCAACGCAACAATGCTAGGTGTCCATGGCCTCTCTTTAATACTTCTAATTGGAAGATTCCAAAGTATCTGGGGTGCCAGAAGTCATTGCTCAAACTTTTTTTGAACAATAACTAACTTTCAAGTAACATTCATTCAGAAATTGGAATGCTATCCGTTTTATTGTAACTTGATAGCAAACAATCTTAGTGGCTTGATCCCCAAACAACTTGGAGAGTGCTCAAGATTAATGTTCTTGAATTTGAGTAGAAAATACTCGATGGAAGTATTCCTTCTAATATAGGAAGCCTGTAGTCTCTTCAAGTTCTTGATGTTAGTCAGAATTTGCTGGTAGGGGAGGTACCACAAAAGCTTGGAGGAATGAAATAATTGGAAAAATTGAATCTCTCTAGTTCCATCCTATCCACATTTGATGATATTGCAAGCTTGGCATCCATTAAAAGATCCTACAATGAGTTAGGGTCCTATTCCTAACATCAAAGCCTTTCGCACGACTCCAATTGCAGGATTTGCAGCACTGCAAAATAAAAGAGACTTATGTGGTATTGCTGTTGATTTGAAGGCTTGCTCAAAACTGATTCCTAATCCTCTATTGAAGAGGAGCAACCGATTTTTAGTAATAATTTTACTCTCACTTTTGGGCACTTTGTTTATCATATTTGTCATTATAGGCGTTTCACTTCTTTTTTGCCGAAGGGTGTAGAAAACAGAAGACAAGTCAAGAGAAGTACATAATAATAATAATCTTTTTTACAATATGGAGTTATGATGGAAAATGGTGTAAAACATCATTGAAGGTATAGAGGAATTCAATTCCAAATATTGCATTGGAGTGGGAGGATATGGAAGTGTTTACAAAACTGTCTTACCAACAAAGTCAAGTTGTTGCTGTGAAGAAACTTCACCACTACTTGATGGTGAGAAATCCAATCAAAAAGCTTTCATGAGCAAGATTCGTGACTTAACAGAAATAAGGCATCGTAACATTGTGAAGTTGTATGGTTTTTGTTCACATCCAAAGGCTCTCTTTTGGTTTATGAGTTTTTGGAAGGAGGAGGCTTGGTGAATTTACTAAATAGTGAGGAAGGAACAAAGGCATTTGATTGGATTAAGAGATTCAACATCATAAAGGTGTGGCAAATGCTTTGTCTTATATGCAAGGATAGAGGACAAAGGCACACTTGGGCTATGGGGGGCAATGGCTCCACCAAATTTTTTTATTAAAAATTACTAGTATATATATAGGTACTAGTTTTAGAAATTTTGTTCTATAAAATTACACTTTTTCCCTCTTAACAATATCATTGATTTTTCAAAAATTAATATTGCAATCACAAATTTTTCTATAATATTTTTACAAACAGATGAGGTACAAATTATTACTATTTTATATTTGAACTCACCACTTACATCACATTTGTATTTATTAATAACCACTCACCATATCAGTAATTTGTAAATAAACATCACATTTTTCCTATTTTTCACCACTTACATCACATTTGTATTTATTAATAACCACTCACCATATCAGTAATTTGTAAATAAATTTGTTACTCTAACATTTTTCCTCCTTTTAAAGGCCATAAAAAATTTTTTACATCTAAAACAAAATATTCAAGCCCAAAACAATTAGCCCAACAACAAAAATTGCCAATAATAAAGCTAAAAAAAAATTTAAGTTCAATCAACGAATTTTACCCGTTAAAGACAAAAAAGAAAAGAAAAGAAAAAAACACTTGGAGTTGCCGCACACATAGAGTAGCAAAACTGCCCTCATGATTCCGTCCCTGCTTATAATTCACTTCTTATAATTCATCATGATATATCTAGTAAGAATGTTCTATTGGATCAAGAGTAAAAGGCTCACATCTTTGATTTGGACACTGCTAGGCTTTTGAAGTCAAATTTATCCAACTAGAGTCACTGGCCTTCACTTGCTGGCACCTTTGTGTACATGGTTCCAAGTTAATTTCTTAATTTGTTGCTGTCTATAGTTTGTTTAAGTAGCAGTTTTCCATTGGTCATTTTGTTCTTTCGGAAAAATTGATGTTTTGGATTGATGAATAATTAGAATTGTGAACCTATGGACTAGCCAAAAACCTTTTTTTTTTTTTTTTTTTTTGTCTACTGCTTGTCTACTTTTCCGCTATTTTTAGTTTAGGACTAGTTATTACTTATACCATATCTTAAGGCCAACGGAAAAAACAATTCATATAAAAAATTGTAGCGAGTTTATGTATATAGACCTATATGCTTTATTGTAGAATAATACAAATTTTTTTGCTGCATTTTTACCTCATATATAAGAGATAAGTTATCAGGTAGCATAAATCATTTAACACCTTTTCTTTTGTATTTAGTCTATGGAAAATGAAACTAATATCTATTATGTTTCTATTTTAGCATAATTAGAAAAAATAGGTTCTTATACTAAATAGACAAAAGCATTTACATAAACTAATGTAAATACTCTTAAATTTAGCGCCTCTAATATTCATTTTATAGGTCCTATCCTAATAAATTTCTACTCCCCTATGAGAGGATAAGATTATAAGTTAAAATTGAAAGTAAAAAACTAATCTAAAAAATATTAATAACAAAATAAATAAAGAATTATATGCTAATGTAATTACATCCAAAATCTCAAATATATATATATATATATTTCATGTAATCAAAATAAATATTATAAGTAGGTTTTAGTTAGTTCAATTGATAAAGTATTTGATGGTTGAATAAGAGATTTGAGGTTCAATCCTCGTCTACACAAAAAATCGATTGGTGTTTTGGTCTGATGATAAAGACCTATCATTAGGAGCGAACGCCATAGGTTGAAACTCTAAAAAAAAAAAAAAAAAAAAAAATTGGTCTCTACCATTTACACCATATTACAATTTGATTCCTATTAACCTTTTAATAGTGTTAATTTGGTTTTTAACCATTCAATTCCATGTCAATTTAGTTTTTGTCGTTATTTTTTAGATGTAAATTGTTGATGTGGAAAATAGCGAAAATAAAAATTTAGCTTATTGCCACATCAATGGAAACTAATTTTATTTTTTTATTGTTAACCACGTCATCGATTTCCATCCAAAAGATAACGTCCGACGCTAAATTGAAATAACAATGAAAATTTTAGGGCCAAATTAACACAATTGAAAGGTTAGAGACTGAATTGAAATATGGTGTAAAGGACAGAGACCAAATACCAGTTTACTCTAAAATAATTGATATGTTGTCAATTACAACAAAATTAAGAGTATAATTTAAAGACATAAAATTTAAATATGTAATTTGATTCCTTAAGATAAAATGAGAAAATAAATCAATATAAAAATGTTAAAGAATATAGAAATACACTTGCAAAGTTGTATATGTGCGTCATTGCCTTGAATGCTTTTAAAAAATAATGTAGAATTTATCATTTCTTTGTCTATTATTCCAAGCAGTAGAAATGTGGGTTTATAGAAAAAATATCAAAAGTTTGAAATTGTAAAAAAGTCAAGAGATGGAAGAGAAAAATGTTAGTGGAGACAAGAGTTTTTAGACTTTTGCACAATAATGATATAGGCAATTGAATCAAAAGTTTGAAATCGTAAAAAAGTCAAGAGATGGAAAAGCAAAATGTTAGCGGAGAGAGATTAGAGTTTTTAGACTTTTTTGCACAATAATTTTACAGACAACTAATGTGGTCGATTGTGAGTGGTGGGTTCGTGAGTATTATAAGTTGTGTCCATATTATACAGTTAACTACTTCAATAATTGTGAAATTTGTTTTGAGAAATAAGTTATATTCATAGCATTTTTTTTTTTCTTTTGAGAAACATATCCATAACATTTCTAGTATACAAATATAACAAAAATTTTTTTAATAAATATTTTGTAAGACCCACTAATCACCATCTTTTGTGTAGGAAAAGATGAAATATGTGGTTGCTTTATGGGAAGTAAATTAATTTGTGTTAGAGGGTGCAAAATGCTACTACAAAAAACATGGGTTATAAAACGTTTTCCCAGCGTTTCAAAGACCTACAGTTGTGGTTTTAAAACTCCGTATAGCTCATTTTTGTTGTTGTGTGCCATTGAGCTCAAGGAGAATACTCTATTATTGATAATGATTACCCTAATTTAATAGATTTACAATATAGTCGTGATTTGATTAATTAATTTATTAATTTACATAAAAATTTATAAATTTTATTAATCAAATAACGAAAATTACGTAACTTGTCAAGGGAAAACAAATTGCAACACTTCATCTCTAAACACAATTGAAGAAAAGAATTACATGGTTTTATTTCCATCCTAAAAAGAAATATTACAAACTTACTCTAGATCATATAAATTAAGTTAAGGGCCGGGGTTAAGTTAATAATGTGGTAGCTAGGCACTCACACTGCCCAAACTGAAATCTGTCTTTTAGAGAAAAATGGCCAATATAACCAAGCTCACTTATCTTATCATAAATTCTCAAATATAATAAAGACATGAACATTTTTTTTTTCTTTTCAGAAAAAAAAAAAAAAAAAAACTCCATGCACATTCGCATAATTGAAAATATCAAAGCTAAGACACAAAAGGGTTAGTCATGAACCAAATAAGTTGATAACATGCAATCCAAGAAATAAAACCATGCAATGCCACCTATTCTAAGATGTGTGGATCTCCACAAAATCATATTGAAATGCATGAAGCCGTGAACATGTGAGAAACTGAGAATGTGTGTACAAATCCTAGATATAGTTTTTTCATGATGGATGAAAACGTTTCTATATCCTTAATTAAAACCCACTAAACAAAGTTTATGTTTCTGTAAGGTCTGAAAGAGGTTAAACTCAACCTAACATGCACAACCGTCACATCAAAATATGACCTACAACAACGTTGTTGAAAAATTAAATCCATAACAAAAGCCAAAATATATAGTCAAATATACGCTTTGAAAAAAAGGTCGATGGACTGAAGGATTAAGGTCTATAGCCATTCGTCTTGATTTTTGACGATCTTATTTCCGAATATGTTTCAAGGAACTTGTCTGATCAATTTCTATATGTTCTAGAATCCAAGAAAACTTGGTCCATATTAGTATGAGGATTGTATTTTAAAAAAATCAGCTAAGGTTTGTTTTGTAGTCAACATATAAATCTTGAATAACTTCCCTCCGACGTACGTACATGTTCATATTAGAGATTCAAAGTGACTACGAGAAGTTTAAGCCATGCATACAGGTATTCAACAATTAAGTCTAGTTTACGGGAACTTTGAATACAAGCATCTAGATTAATGAAGAATCAACATGGGAAATTATTGAGGAATATTAACATTTCAATTTTCTTAATTCTATCTAAAAAATGAAAAGTTCTAAAAATGAAAAATGCTACATCGCACGACTTGGCTTAATTCTATCTAAATTCCTCACACCTATACCCAAATTTTCTTCATCAACCCATGCATGATGCATGCAGCAAATACGCATGCAATATCCCTCTCCATCTCGAGTTTAATTTTAGGCAAAAACCACATTTTTGTCCATACATTATGCGATTCCCACTTTGGTTTCTATCTTTTATTTTCACCACTTTTAGTCTCTATTTAGAAAAACACCTTCCATTTTAGTCCTTATCATTACTCACTTAACAGAAATATCTTACATGGCAAACGGAGTGTACTGTTTACACAGTAAATATTGACATTGCTAATAAAATAAGAAAAAAATGCCACGTCAACCTCCTATTTTAAAAAAGAAAATTAATTTATCAATTTTTACAAAATAAAAAAAAAAAAATTAAAATCCAGTTTATCTTCAACAAGAACTCTAAAGAACACAAATCCAGATTTAAACATAAGAACACATGCCCAGATTTTCTAGCATTTTCTTGCCCTTTCTTGTCAACCAAACTCAAAAACACAAACACAAACTGATTTCCAGCAAGAACAAAAAACACAAACACAAACCTAGCAACAAATCTTCCTTGTTAACCAATCACAAAAACAACAAACACAAACCCAACAACTGATTTTTCTTGTCAACCAAACACAAAAACAACAAATACAAACCCAAACGTTAGTAAGAATACAAACACAAACCCAGCAATCCATCTTCAGAATTCTCAAAGAACCTAAATCCAAACACAAACCCAAATCCCCACCCATCACCGGAACTAGCCGACCACCAAGCCACTGCCTTTCTCTGTTCACAACCACCAACAGTTTGCAATTAAACCCATCTCCAATAAACCCAAAAGATTCAGGATACCCACAAGAAAAATAAACCAAAAAACACACCAATCATCAAATCTCAAAAATTCTAAAACCAAACCAGAAAATTCAACCCAGCAACAACCCATTTCGCTTACCTCTAAATCAAAACGAAGAGCTGTTTGTGAAGGAATCGGCAGAGAGGAAATTAGAGAGAGCAGAATAGAAGAGCGGCAACGGCATGGTCAACGTGGTGGAGCCTCCTTGCTCTGTCGTGAACACGTTGGCCACCACCACCATTATCTCTCTCTCTCTAATTTCTCAGATCAAAACGAAGAGTTGTGCTATGTGTGTGTTCATGGGTATGGGATGGATATTCATGTGCTTTTATAAATGGGTTTCTCAATTTAATCATGGGTTTGTGACTATGTATGGATCTGGTTTTTTTTTTTTTCAAAAAAAAAATTTTGGCCGAACCCCTTGGCCGAGACCCATGGCCACACCCATCAGTTGTTGATATTTGAACATAAACACAAGATCAGAAATTCAAAATTTGAAAAGAAACAAGCACCAAAAGAGAGAAAGAGAGAGTCATAGATCTGAAAAGAAAGAAGAAAAACAAAGATACAAACACAAATAGAGCAAGTAATGGATTTGGAAAGAACGAAGAAAAAGAAGAATAAAATGAGAGTTGGCCATGGCTGGGATCGCTCAATGAGAGTGAGAGAGATATAAAGAATTGTTGTTGTAGTTTCTTTCGGATGTGTTCTTAGATCTGGTTTTTGGGGTTGTGTTCTTATTGTTCTTGTTTAAGATACATTTTGATCTTAATTAATGTAATTTTTTGTTTTTAATTTTTTTTATTTAAATAAAATTAATAAATTAATTTTTTTAATTTAGATACTGACGTGGCATTTTTTAATGCTAAAATAAATTTTTTTTATTATGATTTTAATAGTTCTATCTGTCACGTAGGTCAGTGCTGTTAGGGCACTGACGGAAAGTACTAAAATGGAAGGCGTTTTTCTAAACATGGACTAAAAGTGGTGAAAATAAAAGATAGGGACCAAAGTGGGAATCGCGTGAAAATGTAGGGACGAAAATGTAGTTTTGGCCTTAATTTTATAATGACAGATAATTCTTAAAATACTAATTCCTATTCTCATATAATCACCATAATCCATATTAATGTACTAAATTTGCATTTAATTTTATGCAGCATTACAACCAAAGAGTTAAAACCTCCTTTATTATAAAAGTTTAAATCTTCAATGTAATTATATTATTGAATTTTTGTATTTAATTTACATATAATTTTTTTTATTAAGGCTATCTTCATTTTGAAACAAGTGCCACTGCCTACACTAATTAATTATTAAGATAGTTTACGGTAAATTAAATTCTACTTTCAATAGTTTACTCTACATTAAAATCTATCATCTAAATTCCAAGAAATTTAAAACTCTATTGTAGATAAACTCTATTACCAAACGTTTCAAGTCTAATCAAATCACATATATATTAAGCCAAAACTAAAATAAAATCCATTTAGATCTCAAATTGGAGTTTAATTTTATTTCATGTTTCCCATTCAATTTTCTTGATTTTGGTGAAACTATTTAGTACATTAAAAAAATTGAGCCCAATTTAATTTTCTTAACTTTTTATGCTGAGAAACCCATAGTGATAGGTCAAAAATGTATCGACCCCTTGCGATGAATTAATTGATTAATTAACCAAGTTTATTAATTAATCAAATTAACCAAGTTTATTAATTAATCAAATTAACATGCAATGTACGTGACAGCACAAACAAATCACCAACTAAAATAAAATGCAGCAGAAAATAAATTTAACAAGGTGATTTGTTTTCGAATGGGGAAAACCTTCTAGGCAAAAACCCCACCGGGTGATTTTAAGGATACCACTCCCGAGAATTCACTATTATCACAACAAGCGGTTACAAGTAAATGAATTTTAGTACCTTTTACCAACCTACAGTTGAACCCTTACCCCAATACCCAGTTGATCTTGTTTTATAGTGACAATCTCTCCTTTTAATGCACTGTCCCCAGTACGTGACTAATGAATAGAAGTGCAGATCCCAGTACGCGACTTGATCACCAACTTGAGAAGGATGTTGGCTACAAAATTCTTCAGTTCATCACATGATGAAGATCACAAAATTACTTGGTCACAAAATCCTATGGTGTACAAATACAACAGCTTCGTCAAGAGAAGGAAGAACTAGGGCAAATTGAGTTTCCGGTCACAATTTGCATGAACAACACTTTACTCCACACTTGTGCAATTGTGATCACTGTGATGACCCTTAAAATGATCTTTATATATGTTTAGGGTTGTGAGAAAAGAAAGCCTAAACACATACTCACGGATTGGAATGAAATCAGAGTTGAAAATCTGATTTTCATAGTTCTCAAACAAATACCAATTAAAATAAAAGCAACTGTCGAGATTTGAGCTTAGACAGCTTTTTAAATCTCTATAGATACTAGCTGTGGAGATTCAAAAACTAGCACTTCATTACTTGATTCTTAGACATATTTGCATGGCTTTAACACTTGAATTTGAAACCTTGTTCCTTGAAGCATTAAACACTTTCTAGATCTACCCAAATACAAGTAAAGTGCGTTTTATCAAAGGATTAGCCAATACATAATGACATATGTTCCTAATACGAATCACATATGTCCTAACACATAGAATCAATAAAAAACCTTAAAACAAATTACCACTGATTCATATTGTTATTATTATTATTATTATTATTATTATTATTATTATTATTATTATACAAAACCTTATGGTGTACAAATACAACAGCTTCGTCAAGAGAAGAAAGAACTAGGGCAAACTGAGTTTCTGGTCACAATTTGCATGAACAACACTTTGCTCCACACTTGTGCAATTGTGATCACTGTGATGGCCCTTAAAATAATCTTTATATATGTTTAGGGTTGTGAGAAAAGAAAGCCTAAACACATACTCATGGATTGGAATGAAATCAGAGTTAAAAATCTGATTTTCATAGTTCTCGATTGGTACCCTATCTGTCAAGCAACTGTTGAGATTCGGGCTTAGACAGCTTTTTAAATCTCTATAGATACTAGCTGTAGAGATTCAAAAACTAGCACTTTATTACTTGATTCTTAGACAGATTTGCATGGTTTTAACACTTGAACTTGAAACCTTGTTCCTTGAAGTATTAAACACTTCCTAGATCTACCAAAATACAAGTAAAGTGCGTTTTGTCAAATGATTAACTAATATATGATAACATATGTTCTTAACATGAATCACATATGTTCTAACACATAGAATCAATAAAAAACCTTAAAACAAATTACCACTAATTCATATTATTATTATTATTTTATACATTAATGGTTGGAAAAATTAAAATTGAGAATTTCATGGATAACAATTGAAATGAATTTTTTTTCTTCATTTGTTTCAAATAACCTTATATTTATTTTATTAATAGGTATTTTATATTTTCAAATATACAAATTTAAACTTGGTAAAATTTTAATACATATTTAGTTATGCTTATTTGAAACTGTATCACATAAATATGCATGAAGTTACATGGTAGTGTAATATCATAAAGTCGAAACATAATTAGAATTCAAATTAGCTTAAATTGTAGTCTAATATTATGCCAAGTACCAATGTTAAAATTTTATAATTTTGGTGTCAAGCAACCCTATAATACTTACTACAAAAACTTAGGTGACCACTTCACTTACCAGGTAAGAGCAAATCATTATCATTATTATTGAATGTTTCAGCACATTAGCAAATGTTACAATCTAGTTAATTATTAATATGGTTTACGATAGGTTAAATTCTATTACCAAAATTTTACTGTAAATAAATGTTATTACTAAATTCCAAAAATTTTAAAATTCAACTTCAATTAAAATATTATTAACAAAAGTTTCAGTAACTTAAAACAAATTTAATATTTATTTTAATTATTTTGATTATATATCATAATTTAATGTTTTAATATAATAAAATTTACACACTATA